>OY728140.1:575631785-585631785 GCA_963277665.1 Viscum album
TGGTCATGTTAACAGTATTCACCAATATGAAACCTTGTTTGTTGATGAATATAAATATAATCCTACAACCCATACACCTGATGAAGGATTTGGAGGTAAAGGCTGCATAATCTATGTTTATAGGGGAAGAAACAATATTGTATGAGACCAATATCATATAAAATTTCCCAATGAAGTTATATATGGGTGATACCTGTGATTAAGCTCTTAAATGAGTCCAGCAGGAGCATGAAGACATCTGAAGACTTCCCAGAGTAATCCAAGCACAGTTATTTTAGATGACAAGCTAGTAGGTGCGAAACTATCCAAAAAGCCTATATGAGAAGGTAGACTAGATAAATCCAATCAGACCATGGTTGAAATACAGTAAACTTCTTTTTAGGCTTCAAACACATCTTTGTCAAATAAATCATCCCCGATTCCCATTCCAATGATCAATCCCATATTATGGAGTGTTGACCTATGGTGAAGTAGTGTAAAATTTTTAGATAACTACCAGCTGTCTCAACCACATTCTCAATCGTAGCCACCCAATATATATCAAAAGATCATAATGAGGTTCTCATCAAGTCCTATTAAATTCCTTAAGAGTTTGAGATATAACTCACCATATTACAGGAATATCATGAAAAATATGATAATAAATAGTTTCTTGAAACTATCTCCTTCAAAGATAAAGATAAGGAAAAATCCATTTGGAGATATATCAGACCCCTATATATCTGAAAAAAGAAGAAAATGTAAAAAAAATTAGACTATGATAAATAGTAGATTCGAGATTAATATCACCCTAGTCTATACCCTCTGACATTTAGGATACAGTAAGGATGATTTATCTCCAAAAATTATGGACATTCATTGGTATGAAAAGAGTGAAATAAGCCCCTAAAAAGATAAATCTCAAAGATCATTTATGGTACCTGGTATCTAATTCTAATTCCATACTAATCTATGATGAAAAAATGGAATTTGTTTTTTGAAATTTTGGATCCAGATCCATGTGGAGGTGCCATCAACATTCTAGAAATTCATGAAGTACCCCATTGATGGAAAATGTGGAATGATATGTAGTTATATAACAACCTTTGGATCTTGTATGCAAAGTAAAGCATATAAAAGAGACAAGGGAAGCTACAAACGATAGAATGTTACATGAATGTTTCTATTCCCAAAAGTTTGTGAGCATTAATTATAATCCCTTGGAGCATTCTTATAAATGAGAGTTTACTATCCATAAACCCAATAATGGTAGTAGGACCATCAAAATATAGTTGGATCAATACTACATCAAGATTAGAAAATTTCATTGTTCCTTCAATGAAAATTTCATATTCACCTATGACATCTCTTATAGCTCAAGATGTTCACACTTCCTCAATCCCCAATAAAAATAGAAATGAAAGATTGAATCTTTGAAATGATTCTGATTATGATACATATACTTTGGCACTCAAAAATCCTAGGGGTGGACTCTTTTACATCATTAGATATATAATACCTCTGAATTTATCCAAATATCTTTTGTACACATACATCAATAATGATATGAAAGATGAATAAGATGACTTTATAGATGCCCCTCTAGTATTTTAGGAAGACATCTCCACCACCATCTATGTGCTCAAGAGAGTAAATCTTAAGATAGAAGAAGATGTGAAACCCACATTGATATGTTTTTCCATGAATTTGGAAGATAAAGTGATATATATATCCATCCAAAAGAATCAAAATTATGTATTCACCAATAACTATACAGATATTCTATAATTGGACCTCGATGTGGCCACACATCACCTAGTCCTACAAGAACACCATTATGGTTTCAAATAGACAACCATGATATTGCACCTGTCACATGGGTATAAGGTGAAATCCAATGTTGATAACACTAATAAATCCAAATTCATATGGGAGGTAAAATTCCTAAAATGTATCACCTTTATCATATCTATCAATATGAATAATAATTGGTAGATAAAGGTCAATATTGATATTAGGGACCTTAAACAATATTGTATGAGGGAGAATCTCCGGGTACCAATCATGAAAATCTCAATCACTGAGATTCTTGGCTTTAAGACCATTCCTTTATTTAAGGGTACTTATGGTACAATCAGATCATGTTATCCCCTAATGAAGATGAAGACGATACTTTCAGAGCACCCCCATGGATATTTTGCTACCAGGTAATGCCATATGATAAGAAGAATGATGGAACCACTTACCAATGCACTATACATAGCCTCTTCAAACCCTTTTAGTGAATAATCATGGATTTATTTATCGATGACATGGTTGTTAAGACTTGATAACACTATAACCATATCACTAACTTTCAAATAGTCTTTAACATATTGTAACTACAAATATTGAAGATGAACCCTTTGAGGTGTTATTTATAGATAATTTCAAGGAATTTCATTACCTTTGTGGTAGGACACCATGACATTGATATTAACCCATATAAGACAAGTGTGATCCTGATGATTCCTCTTCCTCTAATCCTTAATGAGTTGAGAGGGAACTAGAGACACCTCACCTATGTTTGATATTTCATAGTAAGAATTTTTAGAAAATGCCTCCCATGTACCGGTTTAGTAAAAAAGGAATCACCAACATCTGTTTTTGAAATTTCCATGAAGCATTTGATAATGTCAAGAAATAACTAATTGACCCAAAATTCTTAATGGAACAATTAGAACGGAAGATACTCCTCCTATATATGGATATTTTGAAGAAATCACTTGGTACCATTCTCATATATAAAAACTTTTATGGAATGAATAAGTCTCTAATATCATATCGAAACAAGAGTAAATATTGAGACTATATATTTAAATATCAAGAACGAATTTCTTTTACTAATCTTTAAATTAAACTACAACACTACTTAGATAAACAAAAACTACAATTGGTCTCCCGTATAGTCCCGTTAAAGTTTATCCTCATCTACACTATGGTAACCAAGAATCTTTCCCAATGTGAAACCATCATTTAACTATATAAAATTAAATTCATTTTATGGCCAGAAATTTATTGGAAAACACTCAATAATTTTCTAATAACACATCCTGCCATTGAAAGCATGCAGATAAACACTAATCTCTTAAATGAAGATGTTTTATATACTCATGATACTCTCCAAACATGGGATATAAATTTTTATAGATCCTATCAAGTTCCAACTATGACAATAATGGAACACTCGAAGATTAACTTGTTTCGTGTGGGGATTGTATTTATTTCCCCATATAAGAAAATTATTCTAGATTACTTCTTATTATTTGAATGTTACACCAATAATGAGGTTGAATACAATGTCTTCATTATAGTAAAGAATCTATCCTTACAGTTATAGATATCCCATATGAATGTTAATAGTGATAGAGAACTAGTGATTAAGAACATTAGTAGGAAATACACCACCATGATAAAAGAATTAACCCCTCTATTCGACTATGTAAAGGGTTTAATAAAGGAATTATCATTTTAACCATTACTATATTCTATATCTCATTCATAAAATTCTTATAATAATGCACTAGATAATGAAAAAATAACCCTGGAAAATTGTAAATAGGATGAGGTCATCTACTACTATCAAAATGATGCATTGGTTCCCCAGTCATCATCCACGAAATAGAGGACATCATTCGATAAAAACGTCCCCAAGGCACTATTAGTAAACACAATTTATTGGATTGATGTGAAACATAGTGAACTACCTAAAAAATGGGACACACTCATCAGAACATGCTAAGAAAAATCAAATTTGGTACCAGGTACAAAACATCACCCTTCATGACAGATCGAAGGAACACAAAGTCAAATATAAATGAGTCTTTGATAGAGTACTCATAAAATGTAATGTCAAAGGGGTGACCCTCACGATAATAAAGTATTTCCTTATAGGTTATCATGATTCACACCAGATAGAACTATAATCTCCCACCATATTAGGAGGCATGTTTATTTATGGTTGATAGTGATACAAGGCTGTGTGTAATTCACCAATAAGCTTCATGTCCTTCAAATATATTAAAACAACATACTAAAAAAATACACTTGGTTGTTTACTATAAGGGAAAAATATGTTACATGGCCATATCCCCTAGCTATAGAAAACCAGTTTATGTATATCCTTACTTATACCAAATCTTTATCCAAATGTGGAAAGGTATTAGCAGTCAAGGAATTTGGGACAATGAGTTTCATCGACAAAATGAGGTCCAATATCATCACTATATTTGGTGCCCATCACACAATATTATTGGATAATTGAACAAAAATCTATTCTTCCTAGATTAGTTTGATATATTTGGAGTATAATGTTAAAAAAAAATCATTCATTTAACAATTGTGAAATGGGAAATGAGAAAATATTAGCCTTAAATATGACTCAACTAAATATACAGTATAAAATTGTAGGAAAAGAAAATATTTCTATCCATAATAACTCCTTTATGACTTGTGTTCCTACCATACCACCACAATAACTGCCACACTAGTGACCCTATACTCACTTTTTTAGTTCATAGAGGTAGTTCCATGCATCGAAGTCCATTTACTCTCACCCAAATAACTATTTGTGGTAATCTCACATCATATTAAAAATAATAGATGCATATCGATGAGTTAGAAAAAACTACTGATAAGAGGTTTCGTACATTTCACAACATGTAACTTCATCCTAATTGGATTATGTGAGCCTTCAATAAGAAGGTATTCATATTCTCATTCATTCAAGGAGAGTTGGTACTAGATTTTGGAACCTATATGATACAAGGGAAAAAACATTATAAATCTAGATCCAAATTGTGAGGTACCTTACATCATAATTTTTTTTTCTGTAATGAATATAACTCCATTACCTTATTAGAAGGGGAATGCACCAATCCATCCCCACTAATTAATGGTTTCTTAAGAACTTCTTTATAAATTTCACAATTGAGAATAATTCCTAGCATCAATACATAAAACTAAAAATCACCATTGTCTTAGAAGAAATACATTCAACTGCATATAATTTAATTCCTTGTTAATGATATTTAACTGTATAAAATGTAGTCCATTCCAAAAGACATGAAGCATATTATAGAGATTAATCCATTGTGTTCCGCTTTATAAATGGGATCTACATCTATGCAAGGATATGTGGCATATGATCCCTATCCATAAATATGTAATTAGGATTAATGATCTATACCATATAAGAATGGAATATTGAAATACCATTCCCCCTATATCATCTTGATCAATATAGGGGATCTTTGGCCAGTTATAATTTCAATGATCTCATAATTCCAACCAAAAATACCTTTCCTTATATATGATCCAGAACTATGCTAGGAATCTATATAATAACTACGTGTGGATCGATTCCCATATTTATGGTATATGTAGTGATACCTATATCCCTATCTTATCCATTACAACACTTTAAATCAATAAATAATCCCCATATATTTTATCCTAATCATTGTAGGGGAACATTAATTTTTGGAACTACATGTGGTTTTATTTCTAAAAATTAGGATACATAGCAATGTATATGATCAACTTTCATGGTCCCAATCATGATTTTTATTTGATAACAATCCCTTTTAGTCTCGTACAAGGTCTAAATGAACCTACCCTGTATAATTCAACATATTGGAAAGTTCCCCAAATTCAATGCAATGAAACTTTAAGTTTCCCAATGCAAGTATAATTTGTATGATGCCACACTTTCTTGTGAAATTCATAGCTAAAATACATAATAAAAAACAAAATCTATATCCTTATCACATGATTTTAAAATACATGACAAATGGTAAAACCAAAATTACCTTAAATTTCATAGGGTGGGAAATCCTATGGGTCCCATGATTCACATGAGAGAAAAATACATGCAAAAGAAATGCCCTATCTCCCTATGTGAGCCATATTAGTATGACTAATTTCGCTAAAAAGAACTAAATATGGATGGATTCCTATTATATTTGGATATTTTGTGAAATATATATCTTATACTCTAGACCCAATGTCAAAATATGTAAATAATATGTGATATGTTTCCCTATTTTTTTAATATAATATAAAATTCCACCACCTTATCTCAGTTCTCGAACCGTCACTCAATTATATAGAGAACTTTCTTTACTCAAAATTGAGATGGTGTTCTTACATTTTGTATGCAGATGTGACACATGTGGAATTGACCTTACCTTATAGTCACATTAAGATAAAAAACACAACAATATCCTTTACATTCATAATTAAACTACAATGTCACCATTCCCATCACATGATGATAAATTGAGAAGTGGGAATTCTATCATTAATGAATCTAAACATCTCGTAGTGTCCCATCCATTGAATCCTCTCTCCCAATCCTACATGAGTGATATATCCATGTAAATGTATTTGATAAATGGTCTCCTGATTAATATTAGAATTAATGCCCCCTATTTCTCATATATGAGTCGGTTCTTTGAAAGAAATCATTATTTTCAATATCAACATATTAGATTGATTTCCATCATAATGAGAAACATAGAGCTATTCAGGTACTATATCATGGAAAAAAATTTATTCTCATAATCAAATCTGAGAACACCTCCCTTCTATGTATGAACCAAATTTGTGTGGGAGATTTCAACATGGGTCCTCTCATTTATAAACCTACACTATAGAAAAATTTTCCTTCCCTTTACTATGAGTCAGATCTATGTAGGGAATACTACTTTTTAGATAACTATATGATTATATATTCTTATTTTAATATGATTCCTTTTGATTCCTGGATCCCTCATCTTAATCCCAAACTAAATAATAAAAATCAAATATTCATATATATGAGTTAGATCTGTGAATATATTTTTTAAGAACTATGTTTGGTATAATTCTTTTCGATACATGATACGTAGTGATTCCCTAATCCCTTAAGAATAGATGGTGACATGATTCGTATAATTTAAATATATGTAGTGACACCCAAATCCCCTAACCTAGGACCAATGCAAAACTGTAAAAAAATCCCCCTTGTGAATACAATCTAGATCTAAGGAGAGGATTTTCTCTAAAAGAAACTCTTGTGGATGGATTCCTGTCCTTACAATATGTATAATGAATCATAGATTGGTCCATCTATTAAAATAATTGATGTTACTAACTCTTAATGTTTGAAAATAAATTTAACTATCAAGAATAATGGTTTCATCCATTCTCATCTCTATGATGTCTGTCATTAAAGTCATATGCCAATCTAATCCCTAAAAAATTCGAAACCAGCAAATGGACACTACTTTATTATGAGATATATTTTTTAAGAAGTCCTATATATAGTTCCTACAATATGTAATCCCATTTTATAGTAATATAATTCATATATATATTTTCCCTTTTTCATTAACCCCTAGAAAACCAAGTATGATTTTTTTCCAGCCACATCTTATTTCTCACACCGGGTGTGGCACATGTGAGATTAGAGATCTATGAAACCCATTTGGAGGGATTATTAGTATCATGAATAAAGAGTATAATTGAAAATGGACTATCTTCCACGATCGTAAACTAATCAAGAATAGTCCATTCAGAAAGTCATAGTTTTATTTTGTATTAGTAAGAACTATGTATGGTTTGTGGACACATGAGACAGATCTATGCAAAGGGGTCCAAGCATATGGATCATTATCCACAACAGTAGACAAGGATAAAAATTGATCTTTATTATCATCCTAGATATATAATTTGAAACTATATTGTATAAGGTCCTCATTTCCTGACGCTAAACTATAGAACACCAAATCTTCATCACATGTTGTTAAATTTCATAATAGTTAAGTCCTCATTTCATGAAAATTAAATACACAAAACATCATCCATTATCTCTCATAATAAAATGACTAAAATAGAAAAACCATTTCATTTGAGGAATGGGATAATATCATCATCATTATTATCACCTCAATCCATAAATCTCACTTCATGTCATATGTATATTAGGTTTCATATGATTTATATGGCCAATTGAAAGAAGCGTATCCAGCTTGAAGAGAATCTCTTTTTTATTCATGAGTTTGATATTAATATGTTCCCATGTCCAATAAATCATATGAATATTTTACTTGCAAAAAATATCTATGATCCTTATCTTCCCTAACTTCTTGGAAAAAATTTCCATTTTCCCAGATTAACTCATGATCATCCCCTTCTTGTTTTCACCATAATATTACTCATGGACAGAAAACCTCGATCCATGAGTTACAAAATTAAAGTTTCCGTTCAAAAGGGTTTTAGATTTTTCTCAATAAAGGTAATCTAAAATAATTTATTGTGTAGAAATCTCCCACATCAATGGTCGATGAATCTTGAACTTAAATTGCATGTACTTAGGTCGAATATCTAAGACCTTAAATTACAACGGTTGATGGTCTATATCATAAGACCCAAAACTACTAGTGTAAAAGACATAAAACATTTCAAATTTAGAATACATAAAGCGTGATGCAATAAAAATTATAATATCTAACCATCAATCTCTTCATATATAGATTTTATAAAAAAGTATGATAGAAAGTAATTGGTGGAAATCTTGTAGGGTATATATTATGACAATACTTAAGGATGAATTGAAATCACTGGACCGTTTCAATCAAAGAAAAGTTATAGAAATGATTTATCATATAATTTTTATTGATATCATGTTAATTACATAGTAATTAAGCATTTAGGGTCCTAGAAGCCTCTTTTCATATGTATTTTCTCAACATCTTCATCATTTCTCATGTTTTTAAATCTTCACAAATCTTCCATGGTCCATGGAAAGGAGTGTATCCAACTTCTTGGGACCATCTACTTTATTATGTATATATGCTCCTTGAACATGAATATGACCCCCAATATTATTGATCATATTTATAGTTTCCATGAAAAATATTCCTCTAATTCGTATAAGTCTTTGAAACTTTTCAATGATGCTCATCAAAATAGAGTGATTTGTGAGTATCCGCAACTTGTCTACCCCATATCATCAACTCCAGTTCAAATTATAATAACCTGGACTAGTAACTGATATTCATCTATTATATTACATAATTAGTACAATGTGATATATTTTTGAAAGGATCCAATAGTTTATCAATATTGGTTGTCAAGATAAATACATTCATTAAATTTCAAAACATAAGATGCATCATGAATATATTGCGAGAACATGACTAGCGCATCAACATCATCCTTGAAAATTATATACAGTCCACTTTAAGGATTCCCAATTAATGTAAAAAAAATATGGGTGAGTTTGGATTCTTAGTAAGGGGTAACATACAATGGAAATGTAGATAACATAAACATGAAATAAGATATATGTCAAAAATAAATGAACAATAGTAATATATAGTCTATTCAAATTGAGGGAACTATATATCAATTATAATAAATAAAAAAGTGGATAACAATAATAATTTATCACATACTTATGGAATACATAATATCTAACATCAAAAAATTCCTTCTAGGCCTTTTTAAAAGGAAATTCATTTCATAGGAAGAGGTATACACCAAAAAAATGTATTTTTCTCATCAGACCCATCGATTCATCAAGGGGATATATAATTATTTTCCTCAAATATCACTAGAATAAGTCCAATTAATTCCTCATAACATTCAACATGACCTCTCATATTGTTCCCTAAGGTACCTCCTACTGAATAAAACATTCCTATCCATATAATCAGAAACATAGAAATCAAATACTTCCCCATTCGATAAAATATTTTTGTTGTAATGGAGAATATCTCTTAATAAATTTGGAAGTCGTGGTATACCATCAATGTAATAGGTATTACCCTTCTCAATGAAATAAAGGGGTAAGGCTATCATTAATGCATTGGGTTATCCATGGAAGATAATAAGTAGGTTCAATATTTTTATTTTATGTGGACCATTGTAATTGTAGAACAAGTCCTTTATCATGGTTAATTTGGAGTGTGTGAGTGTTCCAATGAATATCCCCCAAGAGTTTCTCACTAGTTGGGAAATATTAGTCCGAATATCCATGCATCAGAGTGATGATTGATTCAATTATCAACCAAACCTTTTGGAGTGACTAACCTTAGGTGAATATAAGCCAAAAACAGATCCACATTCTAGTGTCTAAATAGGTATGTATTTTATAGGAAATTATACATACAATTACTTTACCAAACATAGGATGTATTTTCTACCATGGAAATGATTGAGTTTTATAATGGTTTTGGTAACTCTTGAATCAAAAGAATATGAGACAGGGATATACATATATAATTTTGAAGCCTAGGAATTTCATTAGATATTTGAAAAATATTATTCCATGGAAATGTATTCACTAAACAATGGGAAATATGTGGTTATCAAAACAGGAGTCCTAAAGAATGAAAATTGAGATGGAAACTGCGACTTATGGATTTGGTAGAAATTCTATCATAACCTCTAAAAGTAGGATGAATAATGAAAATTTTAAAATACCATGAATATACTAATTTCTTGTTAAAAAATATCGAATAGGGAATATGTGCAACACATAATTCAAATTCAGTCAATAATACCATAAAAAATCTCAAAGGGAGGAATTTGAGACATTAAACCCTTACAACTAATCCTAACATCCATGATCACGCTTTAAGATCCTGCATCGTAAACATATCCAAATTAATAACATGATTTTTAACCTCAATAATATCAATTTTTCTATACTCTACCTAAATAGTAATTGAATAAAATAATTCTTCTTATTTTCCACATCATTGTTTATTGTTTTTATTGTTTATATTACATTCAGAATTGAGTTGTTTGTATTCAGTCATCTTCCAAAGTTCATTATTAATAGTTCATTAAAGATACTTTTATGGGTTATTTATTTTAATTGATGATGTTTAAATTTCCATTCATGAATATTGTAGAACTTATATGGTTACTTAGTATGTATATTTTAACTTAATATCATTCAACCATAAATTTCCTCTCAAATCCATATACAAAATTGTTAAACCATGGTTTACAGAGAAATTGGAGCTATTTTCTTCCTCGAATAGTTATATATTCAACTATGGTATGGATGGAACACATAATCTCTTTGAAAACATCAAAACACCATATTTATAGACAATGTCATTTAATTTCCAATCAGTTTCTTCTTTCATATTCCTTTGTAAGTTCTCATCAGCTATCTAGGACTTCTTTATACTTTCTAGTTAAGATTGTTTAAAATTTTCTTTGAAAAGGAATGATGGATCCACTTTACCAGAAATCACAATATAGTTATTTATGATATCTATATATATAATATTATTTTTCATCCTCTTCTTATTCATAACATTGTGGTCCCTCCTACTCAACGCATAAACCATCTTATTTTCCTTCCCAGGGGATAGTGTATCCAGTAATCATAGTACCTATGTTGTTTCAACCATATTCTTTTCCACATATTGAGATCCTTCTTAGGGAATATATAATTTATATTCTTATGGTCTATATGTATCTCACATATTGCACCATATAGGTAGTGTGACTATATTTTAAAAGAATATAATTTGGATTCATGATAAAAATGACGTGTTAGATAGTTTTTTTCAATGATTTTTAATTGTCTTGATGCATAGGAAATCAACCAATCATTTATCATAAGGAGAAAATTTTGTCATTTCATTAATGAATCACTATAAATTAAAAATATTTCTTCAAATGATGGTAGATTTTGTATTTTGTCATTAATCAGTCTCTTATTCAACTCTTTAAAACATTCCAAACATTCCACTAAACATGGGAAATTAACCCCTTTAAGTGTTAACCTAGTTAATATCTTTCTCAACCAAGGGATGTCTTGGATAAACCAATGATAATAAACTGATAAACCATATAATATTTTGATGTCCAATATATTTTTTTAGTTTAGTTCATTCACTGATTTCCATTATTTTTTATGGTTCAATTATTATTCCATATTTGGAAGGAAAATGGGTATGAAATGAAAATTCATTACGAAATAATTCACTCTTATTTTACATCCCATATAATTCTCTTTTTATTTTGGGGGTCTATAATTATTTTCAAATTACTATCATTATATTTATATATCATAGAGTATATCAAGATATCATCTATGAATACCAAAAAAGGTTATCAAGATACTCCTTGAAAACACTATTCATCATATCCATAATTATCCACCTTGCATTAGATAATCCAAAAGTCATTAGTATAAGCTCATAATGTCTATACCTAGTATGAGATACCATATTTGGTATATCAATCTTCTTTTCCATTATTTGATGATAAAAGGAGTTAAGATCAATTATTGTAAAGTATTAGACTACTTAAAGATTATAAAATAATCCATAAACACATGAAAATGATACATAATCTTTATAGTAATTGAATTTATCTTCCTATAATTGTAGAAAAATATCGAGGAACTATTCTTCTTTTTTAGAAATAACATTTCTGATACAAAAGGTAAAATGATTGGAAATATAGATCAAGTATCACACAAGTCATTCAAATATTTATTCAACTCCACCAACTGCATTGGTTCTATTCTATAAAGATTTTTAGATATAGCCATTGAATCTGAAAATTAACATTTTTTTATTATCAAAACACTTTTTAGGAGAAAGTGAGAAACCAATAAATCCATCCTTACAACAAAAAAATATTAAAAGGATAAAACAGAACAAGGCTATAAAATCTGATCCTCCCTAGCAATTACACCTTGGGACAAGATTCACTATCACAAGACCATTCGGCTAGAAGTCCCGTGCAGAATTGCACGAGCACAGAACCGATAGCAGAGCCATACCCTCCCAAACTTTCATATCCAAATGGAATGCACAATTGGAAGCTTAATTCTCTGAACCTCATCAAAACTTGAGCAAACCGAGGACCAAAGTCATTGAAAAATCACCCCACTGCAAGCCAGAACCGATGTCCCACTGCCACCGTCCTAAAACCCCTCAGAGACCACAACATACCACCCAACGAACCCACAGAAGACGATGTTTCATGCCTCAGTCGCAGAGCCTGGATCTTGGCCGTGGAACATCTTCATGCTACCAGAAGAAACCCTATCTAGTTCAAATTGGAGTGAGGCCAAAGCAGGATAGCAATGAAGATAAAGCCTTTGCTGGCCGAGTCCACGAGGTTGTCGATGCCTCCTGGAAAGATGAACTGCCGCCATAGTCATGCCGAGGAAACATTGTGGAGGAGAGCTGAGCTGTGCCGAAGTATATGGAGGTAGCGACGGAGTGAAACCCTAGTGGAATCGCCCCTTATAGGTCTATCTTTTTGGCATTGTATCTGGAATTAGTAAAATGTAGAACTCAACATCACACATTGGTAAATGAACTTGTAGTTATTATAAAAAAATTTCAATTAATTTTGATACCATGACTTCATCCCCCATTCTCAGGTTATCCTCCTCATATATAGATCACTATTAATATTCCTCTCTAGCAAGAAATTTATTAATGCAAGATAATAGGGGAGGATCCATACATGATTTAGATAATGAATTTTCCATTTTAAAGATAAGAGATTCCTCTTTCCATCCTGAATTTTAATATTCTTATAATAGAAATTAGTTTTTAAAGTATACATTGAAATCAAATCCATTTTCAGCATCGTATAAAAATCAAGCATAGGTATGATGATATAATTTTCAAATAATGTACTTCCATGTATCATAATTGTAACTTCCTTACACATCGTTGTTGCAATAAGACTTCCACTTGATGTCTTAATTGAGTACTACCCTACTATAGTACTAGGGAAGTATCTAATTTATTTATATATTATGGAAGATATAAATGAGTATAAATATATAGAATAAAATATAAAATTATATAACACTAAATAAATGATCAAATAATATAAAATTACATCATTTGGAACATTAAATTCATATTTGGTAATCACATGACTTTGGCCTTTATCCCTTGAACATTATTAGAAACACTCCATTGAAAGTTGGGGCATTGGTTTTCATAATAATCCATCACCCCAAAGATAATGAATTTATCTTTTATAGTATATTCCGTTTCCTTGTATTGGTAATATTTATGGCATATTACTCTGTATATGTAACAAAATCATCTTCTCTTTTTACAAGACCCAATGTGTTTCTTCTCATAGGTATCACATTTTTTAAATCTCATCCTTCCATTCATTCCATTAGTAGTATTGTTCTTCCCATGACTCTCAATCGATCTTATTTTCTCTTGATTTCCCATGAACATAAACATCATGGATAAATCCTTTTATGGTTTTATGGATCTGGATAAAATGTTCTCATATGTTGAAAAAGTATGAGAGACCCACACCAGTCAAATCCTTAGCTATAAACCATTAAATAAACATTCAATATTTTGTTCAGATCAATGTAAAAACTCTAGGATATGCCCAACTATCCTGTATAGTTCGCCTCATATTCAACAATATTTTACTCCACATTTTTTCAATAATTAACGAAGTATATTTATATTTCATCACTTTTCTCATGTGGAAATCATTTCAAATATAATGAATCCTTGAAAGTTCTCCAATCCAAGAAATTGATCTTGTATTACTATTTATTATTTTGAATTAGCACCCACTATTGGTATATATAACCCTTCATACGATAGGTTGTCAAGATGACCTTTTCATTTTCAATACATCACAAAGTGAGGAAGACATTCAATTTGGGCTTGAACCATTTTTAGGTACCAGTGAAAAAACATCCCCATTGAATTATGGAGGCTTTTGTCACATGATGTGATCCACCATGGTTATAACATGTCATGGATTAGTTGGTATTACTATGTGGGTGAGATTATTTTTCATAACCTAGGTCAAATACACCAATATAGTTTTGATATCATTTGCCTCAACTCAAGATCCTTTAACTAGTTTAGGGTGGATATCCCTAAAATTAATACGGGTGTTGATATGGTTTCCATTACTCCCGTTATCCTCTATCATTCCATAATTGAAAACACATAATCATATCATGACATTGAATTGTGAAATAAAATTCCTATCATATTTTTGAGAGTGTTCCCTAAAATTCTTGTGGGATTTTTATAGTTATAATGCTATCTTACATGGTTCATCTAAATCTAGTCCCAATATTCTCTAGTAATCTTCCTTTGATACAAACTATAACATCAAAGACTCCAGAAACCCAGAACCATCTATTATATTACATAATTGTACCAAAATAAAATAGTTATTTAGGGATATAATATTTTTTTAGTCTGAAAAGACCAAATACATATATAAATTCAATTTTTACAAATTAATATATAACATAATCAAATTGTGAGAAAATTATTATCCCTTTCATAATATCATTAAAAAATACACATATTACTCTTATAGGTTTCCTAGGAAAATGAAAACAAATAAGGGTAAGATCAGATGTTCAGTAAGGGGTAACATACATTTGAATCATACATAACCAAAAAATGGAACAATTGATATTGAAAGAACATATGAAAAACCAAAATAAATAGTAAATCGAAGAGGGGGAATGTTATACCCATGATAGTAAAATAAAATATGGAAAACAATAATCATTGTTATCATACTAATGGAATTCATAATACTAGACATGAAAACATGCTATCAAGGCATTCTTCCAAGACACATTTCTGTCATGACAAGAGGTACACACAAAAACCCATCCTAAATTTTCTTATGAGTTCTATCTATTGATTCAGGGATATATAATTCCAAACCCCACCCATTTACCTATTAATTCTAGTTAATTTTCAATAACGTTAATCAAGGGCTCTCATACCCTTCCTAGATGTACCTCTTAATGAATAAATATTGGAAATCCCAATAATTAAAAATACATAATTCAAATAAACCCCTATTAAAAATAATATTTTGGATTTATTAGGGAATATTTGTGAATTAATTTACAAAACATGATGTATAATCAATGTAATAGGTAAAAAATTTATCAAATAAATATATGGGATAAGGTACCTTCCATAAAAACATCCACTATTTTTGGATTGGATGAAATTTCTAAGGTAAGATGAATTTGTAGTATGGTGGAAGGATAGAATTGTATAATAAGAATCTTAATGAAATTATGAAAATTTTAAATTCCAAAATTTGTTGTTTTAAAAATTGTTTAATGCCCGGAGAGGTGTCTCAAGTGTTTCATTGAGTTCCAGGAGTATCAGACCATGAAAACTAAAATAAAAATAAGGTCGTAAGAGGTATGTGGTTTGTATAAAACCATGTGACCTTTCAAGAAAAACAATGACGCCTTTTCATATACTATGATGGTGTTTCATGGTTTGGATTAACTGTGTACACTAGGCCTCATGATCGTTCTTCTAACTGCTTGTCCTTGAAAGCGTAAGGGTGACTGTTTTTCAAAATGTTTATCAAACAATGCACATGAATTGTGTGAGCCCCATCCTTATGCAATATCCCCTGTATGATTGGCACACAGATGCCCAACCATATAACCCGACCATGAGGCTATTTTGAAAATGGGAGTTTTATTATTTTCCCCTACCTCATTAATCGTTTTACCCCTTCTTTATCCTCCTCCACATGCACACCAGTGGTAGCCTTCTCGATACCCCCCCTCTCCTCCAAGGTATAATTTTAGATACCCTTTATTTCTGACATTTGTTTCCTTCACTAACTATTGATTTGGATAGATAATGGTATGTGATTCACTCCAACTTCTTCATTCCTTCTTTTAAGTCTCAATCTTCATCAAAATCTTCATGAGATCTGATTTGACCTATTTTCTGAGCATTTTTCATTCCATAGATTTCTATCGAACGATCTCAAATCAAGGAACAATATTGGATGAGTATATTTTCCTAATAATTAGGTAAGAGTTATATATATTTTGTTTTATATATTCACCAATTTATAAAATAATATGTTGTTCTACATGTCATATTCCACAAGATTTTCCCCTTTAAACATTGAATTTATTTTTGTATGATATTTCATAAATCTAGATCAACGCAATGATTTAATTTATGAAGTGGGAGGATTTTAAACTCAACCAAAACCTCCATTTGGGAATCTTACCCATTTTAAAAAACATATTTCCCCATTATATACAATTAAATAACCACTTTTGGTGATTTTTCTGATGCTAAATTAGTAATTTCTTTTATATGTTTTAAACCCATTGGAAGATTCTTGTTTAATTATATTGCAAGAGATTTTTATATTTGATAATATTGATAATAATTTTTTTGGTGTCCCTTTTCCCAGTTTTAGATTTTAAAATACCTTTAGGGAACATTATAAATATAGTCTATAAATTAAATGGTAATGATTGAAATAAATAAATGGTCATGGCCCACTTGTATTATACGTGTCCTTTATATGGCATGCTTAAGTACCTGGACTTATTTATTCTTTGACTAACATAGTAAATTGGAGTGGAGCCCTTTAAACATACATGAATGGTGAAGCACCTATTTAATGAACATGGCCATCTTTGATTAATTTTCAATGAGTAAATGAATCATGGAATCCTTCAACATTAATCAAGATCCTCATTACAGAATTACTTAGATGAGATCATAGGTTATTAAGACTATATCATGCCATGATATATTCATTGGTTTACATTTTATTGAATTACAAGGATGGGATCTTATATTACTAGATTTATATTATTATGAGATTGATAATTTTATTCAGTATAGGATATCATGTATGGGCTCACCGAGTGATTCTTTTACTTACACATGAGTGACACTGGTCCCTAGTGGAGTTACCCTAGATAGGCTTGGTGGGAATTATGGTTATACTAGGACATGAGAGATAATTAGTACCCTATTTGATATAGCTTTTATGGGATCACAGGGTTATGACTTTATACCATACTATTATTTATACATCATATTCATCTTTATGTATCACCATGGTTGGACTCTTCCAATGGTCGGTAATTATAGTGTTACAGGTGTGACACATGGGATTCATTTTTTAGATTATCATAGACGGTACAATGAAACCTTTATATTTAGAACCATAATTCATCTTATTTAAATCACTAATTAATGCTAGTTGTTCACTTTAAAGGATGCTTCTCCCAAGACAAAGAGCATTCTTAGGTTTGGTCCATTCTTGTATTCAACCTTATGAATGCCCATTAATGTCCCCATGTACTTATAAATGAAGAAATACATTTTTATATGTGTATAAACAAATTACAATATTATAGTTTGACCAGGATAGAAATAGTTCGTCTTAGGATGAAGCAATTATGGCTAGCTCGGTGTCCCTTAAGAACTTGAGCTGACTTGTTTACATTTATTTATTTATTCATTGTTTAACCAATCATTCTACAAACTACTTTTTTTATATGCATGGATTGGATAGATATAGACACCATTGGTGGTGTCCTAATAAGTATATCTCACACCATTTCAGGGCTTCCAATGCATTGGGATCCTCAAATAGACCTCGTTGGTTGTTGGGTTGGGATATTTGGATTATTGATTGTACTCTGTATAGTTCATGAAATAATAAGAGTATAATACTAATCTAGTACTCCAGATTCTCATGAACATCACCTTTGTGGGTTTTTTTATTTTAATTTGTTCATTTTTTTTGTTTCTACATACTTTATGTTTCATTCATTGGATTTTGTAACCTCACATGGGCATGCATTCATAATTGTGTATTTGGAATTTACTATTTTATTAGTTATTATATTTATCTTCCACTAATCGTTCTTATATTTACACTACATAAGTTTTTGGTTGATTTATTTATTTTATCTTTTACCTTCGTGCTACTATGATCATGATGGTATTGTATCCCCTCTAAACCATCATTTGACACTCATTGATTATTGGTAGTCTCTTGACTATGCAGAGGCACACATGTGGCTACGTGACTAACTCTCTCAAGGACTTGTCAGTGTGGATCCCATGTTAGGATGTTATAAAGTTATATAATAAGGGGTTCCCTTATTTTATTACTATTTTGTGTTGGTAGAATTGATATTGGTAAAGTATTAGCACTTGGTAAATAAACATGTTTGGGAGTAATCAACCCACTAATGTGGTAATGTCCATGTCGCAGGTGATGGAATTTTTGTTCATGTTGTTCAGTGTTACAATTGAATATGATTTCACCTTGAATGATTGTGGTACATTTTTTACTCATTTATTTATGATGTTTACAACATTTTACAATAGTACTAGTATGGAAAGTATGTAGCATTACATTTTTCATTATTGGTGATTTCCTTTATATCTTTATGGTGGAAATATATTAAACCAACCAATTTGGACTTGATTGAGCTATGGAACCTTGGTCACAAGGGATAAAATATTTATGATTGTGATTAAATAGGGGACTAATATAAATTTATTATGTGTATGGGAACCTTATAAATTAGGATGAGTAACTCATATAATCAAAACAATTATATAATAACTTATGATATTCAAAAAACAGAGGAAAAACATAGATGTCATTTTGTGAATGCCAATTTTATTTTATTAGTGAATGTACCTTTATAACATGGAAATTTTAATTCATCTAATTTAACCACACTACTTTTATGTGTATGCTAAAATGGAATTCTTATCGGGAGTGGTTGTCTATATAATGTCTTGAACCTCTATCACGTGGGCATGACAAACTGTAGGACTAAATTTCAAAATGCACAACTGGACCCATGTAGGATAGTTGGGGAATGCTTCTTATTAGATAAACCACTAAGGGTGTTTGAATCATTAATAATTAAATCAACTTTTATTGTTTATAAATCTATGTTTCATATGATGGGACCCTTGTATGTTAAATTTGTTATGTTTTTCTTTAGAACTTAACCTCGTGAACGTCTATGTTAGATATAAGGATGTATATTTAAAGCATCTGTAACAATTTATAAGGAATCACCTATAGATTTATGGTGGAATCTTACATGACATATCCCCTTTTTAATTTATAATAGACTGGTTTTTTTGATTTCTACTTATATAAGGTGTTATTTAATTAAATTTCACGTTGCATCTTAAAGGGTGTTTTCCTCGACAGTTTGGAATCAATTTTTTAATGGCTACCCAATTGAAATAATCTAATAAATAATTCGAATGGATAAAAGGAATTAATAAGATAAATTTTATAATTATTATAAGATGTTAGACAACAATACAATGAATGAATGTTTGAAAAAACTTAATATGCACCTTGTGGAATTATATAAATAAATATTTTAAGTACAGTTTTCCTTAAAACAGAAACATTATGTTTTAAAATAAAACCATTGTAAATAATAAAGATAAAGTGTAGATAGATGAATCATCTTGTATAAAACAATGGAGTTGTAGTTTAAACCCTCATTTAAGGGATGTTTAAATGTTTCTGTAACTTGAATTTGAATGGAAATGTGAGTATTTCCTATAGTCTTCTATAACCTTTCTTATGTTGTGTTGAACCTAAATGATATGTGGTATAACCTAGTGAAAAATTCACATTTTGACCTAGATATTGGGTTGACATTCATGTTGAGTGATGGAATAGATCACGATATTTGTTCCCATTAGATCATTAAAAACCATGGAGAATTCTTATGATATGTTGTTTTAGACATGAGGTTTAATTTGAGTGTCTTTGGCCCATGTGGGATGCATTAGTTTTTAAAACAACATTGGGGTTAGACGGATGGTCATGATATATAATTTCCCATTTTTTGGGTGTGATAATAATGTAATTATTATTTTTATATGGTTTGACATTCCTAGGGAATGATCGACTACTTAATAAATCATTAGAGCTCTGTCCTTTTTCTGATGGATGACCCTAGAGGTTGTCAGGCCATTTTATGGACATGGTGGATGAAATGACTCTCTGTTTTTCCAATATTGTCCATCTGATACTAGGATACATAGGTATGATAAATCTATGAATAATATCAAGTATTTTCTATATATCAAGTGAAACTTTTGGGTAGTATGCGTTGATACATGTGGCACCCATCGATTATCTAAAATGGTGTAGTAAACTGTAAGTGTTCATTGAAAATAATTTGATCTTGCCGATACTACACTTGAATTACATTCCATATATGGAGTAGAGGAACATGTGAGATAATTTATATTAGAATAACACAATGTTTTGGATGAATTTATCAAAATTAGGAGGTGTTTTGACATGCTAGTAAGTTGGTCTGGGTTTTTAAACCTTATGTTATGGCGAATGTGGACGTAACTCAAGAGCAGTGTCATGTGTATGTATAAATGTGAATATAATCTAGTTCACCTTCTAGTGGATGGTTTCCTTCTCCTTCATGAAAATTTATACTAAAAACGTGTTATCCACATTGAGGACATGTATTTAGTGGTAAATTATCTATGCTATGTGGAATATTATTCCATTTTCAGTAAATCCAATGGCTAGGATGGTCATATGGTGAGGATAATCACATAAAAAAAATTTAATCCTTATTTACAATTAGGAGGAAAAAATCCAAGGATGACCATCTGAAAATTGTATGTTCTTCTTTTAAATACCAATGATATTGGTAAATCTTGTAACATGTTATAGTTTTCACGGAATCACGATGAGAAAATGTTGGTTGTGTACACAAGCTTTTAAAACACTATTGTTTACAGATTTAATTCATAGGTTACACTTGTATGATTATGAGGGGGCTAGGGTGGTAAAAGAATTGTGGTAGTTTAATGAAGATTCTTCGACATGATTGTATAATATTTTTTAAGAAGAATCAACCACAGATCATTGGTATTTTACTTTCAAAAGATGTTGTGTATGGTTGGTTTAATGTCATACCATACACTTCTTCCAGGATGTGATGGAATTTTCTTTGATATTCTTGGTAATTTTTGATATCTATATGGTGTAATATTTTCTTAGTTATGATCATGTTCCTTACATTGATATCATCCAAGATACATTAAGAGAGCTTCGGTTATATGATGAACTAAAGTGTAATTAAATTTCTCTTCTGTTATAGTAATTATACTGTATGGGAGTTAACCTCTTATAAGCTTGGTATGCTTATGAGGTTGGGTTTTCTTGAGTAATAGATAGGTACCTAAGTAGGAATACCATAGATGGACTCACATACACTACCTTGTTCTGGACTTGTCTATACTTATGATCAATCAATGTTCTTGACCTGTGGATGTTTTGGATGTGTACGGATGTATTACTTATAAAAAATGGTGTATGAAATACTTTGGATAAGCTTTTTTTAACTCCTAGTAATTATTCTTAGGTTACCCTGAACATCGTTCGAGATTTTGAGGGATGTATCCAAAGTGTTGATCCAAGTGTTCCAGATTGTGTTTACAACCATGTTCATGATTGATCATGATAATATAATTCAATTTTTCGGCTAGGATTAGTTTCCAAAAGTCAAGTATGTTATTCAGTAGAAGTGTTAGAAGTAAACACTAGGTTATTTAGGGGAAGGGATCATGTTTTTTGTTAATATTTTCTAGATTTCCAAGTTGATCATTTTTTTGAATGGTTATCTACAAGTGGATTGAATCTTTTACATTAGGATTCAATGGATACGGCCAGTGGGGAACAATTTTAGGAATTACATATGGTAATGATGGGTGAAATGTAAATTTCAACAGAGTAATTTTAGAAGAAATTTTCTTGAAAATATTAAATAAGGTTAGTTATGAATTATCCACTCGATCAAATTAAGAACGTTTCCAAGAGAACGAATAGAGATATAAGTGCATGATTAAGTAGAAAATTCTAATATTGGGGTACTATGTTTCATAAGTATTCATTAAATAGTAGAACCTATAGTGGGGAGCTCCATAGATAGGTTGATCAAATAGATGATGATGATGTCATGTTTTCTCAATTTAGAAAAGCTCAGGTATTCACTATATCAATGTTTTAGGTTTGAGTATGATAATTGGATTTAGTTTTAACAGATTATGTTCTATATCCCCAAAGTTATATATGGATGTGTGTTGGGAGTTTTGAAATGAAACAAGACCGTTTGTATGAAATATCATAATCTAAGTAGGATGACTGTTGTAATCATTGTTTCCTAAAGGCTTATCAAGGATGAGAAGTTCTAATTTGGGGAAGTTATAATGTTTCATGTTGATGGAATGGATTAAATTTTCTAAGGAAACATAAATTTTTAGTAGAGTGGACAAATCGAATTTTAAACCAAGCTTCAGAATGAAATAATTGATGTTTGAAAGATCTATTGCATTTTTTTAAAACTTGGTTTAAGGTATAGTAGTAATCTTGGGTGTCTTTTTGTGTTTTGTTGAGAAGAATATATGAATAACTCAAATTAGTAGAATGATAGAAGAGTATCATATATTTTTTGAAATTATACTTCCTTATAGGAGAAACTCAATAGCATATTTATAGAGGATGAGGGTGTTTCATGATTTTTTCAAACTATGCCCACTAGGATGCATGACTATGAAGATAATTTCAGGTCCTTGATAGTTAATGAAAACATAGTTTATAGATGGTTCCTCAAACTATGCACAAGAACCATGTGATCACACTCCTTAGGCAGTCTCCCCTGCATAGTTTGTGCACGATGTTTCCAAATTTATGGACGAACCATGAACTAATTTATGAAATAGTTATTTTATGATTTTCTACAACCTCTTTAAAGGGTTTACCAATTATTTATAATCCTCCATGTGAACAGCAATGGAAGCCTGCCCGAGCTCCCCCTTCTACTCTAAGGTAGGATTTGAGCTACTTTCTATATCCACCTTTTGTTTCCTTCTCCATTGGTTGTGTTAGAAAGATAAAGATAAGTGATTCACTCACCCTTCTTCCTTCCTTTGTTTATGACTAAATCTTTAATACTATCTTTGTGTGAGATAATTCAACCTATTTTTAGTATATTTATCCATTTATTTGTTTTTTCTTGAATCAGATCAATTCAAGGCTTGATATTTGATGATTAGAACATCATATGAATGAGGTAGGTGGCTTATATGTTTTCTCTCATAGTCTGATCTCTTTATAAAATACTACATTGTGTCTCACACTGGATTCTCCATACATTTTCCTTTTAAGGTAATTTTATATGTATTTGATATTTCCTAAATCTATATAGAAGTTTTTATTGAATCTAAACCATGGGAGGATTTCTACCTCACCCAAACCATAGTTGGGAATGGTACCCAGGTTTCATGACTTATTCACCCTCATACTCTATTAAATCACACATTTTGGTGTTGTTTCCCATGATAAATATATGTTACATTTCCTACATTTTAAAACCTTTTTTATGATTGTTTAATTCTATTGAAATATTTTTTTTAGATTTGATTTTATTGATAAAGGTACGATTAATGTTCCTTAACCCCATTTAATAGTTTAAACCAAATTTATGGTGAATTATAATTAAATTTGTGAGATTAAATGGGAATGTGAGAGTTACGTAATTTGGAATAGGCTGATTAAAGTATAATTGTCTTTTATATGTCATGCATAAGTACAAGGAATCATTTTTTCTTTAATTCAAATGATAAATTGTTGTTTCCCCCTTTAAGTATGTATGGTTAGTGATACACCCTTTTTATAAACATGGAATTATTCTTTGATTAATTTTAATGTTATAATGTTTTCATTGAATCCTTGAGTGATAATAAGGTTCCTAATTATGGAATGCCTTGTATAGGATCATAGGTTGTTGAAACTATATCATTCCTTGAGAAAGGATTCAGTTTTGTTTTTATAGACATCTATGAATGGGAAAATAGGTTACTAATTTTATTTTATGCTAAGAGAGATACTTATATTATTTATCAGAATCCTTAGATGGCCTCACAAGATAGATGGTTCATATACCCATGAGAGATATCGATTCCCAAGGAGTGTTACCTTGGAAAGGATTAGTGGGAATTATGGATAAACTTGGAAAATATTGATATTTGGTCCCCTAAGTGGCATACCTAGGATTAGATCATAGAGTTATTCCTTTCTACCATAGTGGGGGAAATAAATGGGATTGATATTTGAAAATCACCGTAGATAGACTCTTATGGTGATGGGTAACTATAGTTCTCTAGGTGTGAAACATGGGATTACTCTTCATAGATCACCTTTGGATGATCTGGTAATTACTTTTCTAAGAACCTTAATGTTCTTATTTAAAAACCTATGGAACGATAGATCCTTAGTTTTATGGACATGTCCTCTAAGAAAAATAACATGTTTGGGTTCTATCCATGTCTGTATTCAGCCTTATAAATGCCCATTTATGACCCCATGTGCATAACCATTGAAAGAAATACTTGTAAATAAATATATATATTTTTATTTACATACATTACAACATTACAAGTTGACCAGGATCAGAGATATTCCGACTTAGGCTGAAACAATCCACATTGGTTATTGGGTCCGGAACCTTGGATTATTTCACAGGATGCTCATTGTACATGGGAATATATGAGTTCATAACTATTCAAGTACTCACTTTTTTATTGGAGATAACCCTTTGAGATTTTTATTCACCTTAATCATTAATTTCTAGTATTATATATACATGTTTTATGTTTCCTTATTTAGATTTTTAGTATCACATAGAACATCATGCATGATTGTATATTTTATGTGAGGAATTTTATCAATTACTATATTTATCATTCATTTCTCCATCAGGTATGTATACTACTTCCATTGTTGGATGATTTAATTTTTTCTCTTATACCATTGTTTTACTCTAATCATGATGTATAGTCTCCCCATCATACCACCATTTGACAGTAACTATTAGTCAGAATCCTTTGACATAAGGAGTGGTGTTCTTGAGGCTATGTGGACAACTAGTTCAGGGCAATATTACAGTGGATCCTAGGATAGAAAATTATCTCAATGTACTGCGTTATCCATGTAAGACAGTAATGTGGTTTAGTATTTTTAATTTTTTATAATATAAAATTATGGTAAGAAAACCCTTTATCATGGTTCATTTTGTGCATGTAAATATTCCAAAGTATATCTACCAAGATCATCACATAAGGTGTGCAATATTAGGTACACTTGTTGTGCATCATAGTGAATATTAAGTCAATGATCTACTAATATTTTTTGGGCGATTATTACTAGGTTTATCAAACATAGATATTTATCCACTTTCCAATATCCAAATAGGGAATTATTTTCTACGAAATTTTATGGACTTTTATATTACCAATACAGAGGAGGGGTTTTCCACCTAGGAAATGATTGAGTTTTACATTGATTATTTTAGATATTGAATTAAAAAATATGAAAGGGGGATAAAAATATATAATTTTAAATCCTTTTAATTTCATGAGTGATATATCAAAAGTTCTTCCATTATAATTTATTCACCACAAAAAATAAAATAGGTGGTGATTATAACATGAGTCCCAACAAATAAAAATTTAAATGAAAAAACCACACTTATATCTATGGTAGAAATTAAATAATATCTTTTTGAAACAAGTGGATTAAAATTTATCTCTAAAGACAATGAATAATTTAATTTAATGACATAAAATCTCAAATAGGTAGTATATAAACTACATAAAGGAAATAATGTGCATAATTCAAAATATGTTTCAAAAGGAGGAATTTGGGAGGCAAAAACCTTATGTATTGCCATAAATTCAAGTATAGTGATTTAAAACCCTATGTCATAAAATATTATCTTAAACACTTGAATCCTAACCTTAATTATTCCCATTTTTATCTATATTCATCATAAATAGGGATTTTCTAAATTTTTTTATGATTTTCCTTTTGTAGTAGTTTCATAAAAGTGGTGTTTTAATTAGTTATCATTACAAATTTATGGACTAATATATCATTGATGTTTCTTTTAAGGATGATTTATAATAATATTTAAGGTTTTAAATTCTATTAATGAGTGTTTTAAACCGTATCATTGAAGAAAAGTGGACAATTAAAATGTTTTGGGGTTTTCTAATAAACGAAGTGTGTTTCCTTAATTGATAAATTAGATATTAATAAACTATATAAAAAACCAAAAAATAATATGTTACCAATTTCTATCATATTATACCAATAAATATGTTTTCATATCCATCCATGATATAAATGAATAGTATTGTTCAAGTATGTCGTTTAACTAACCCAAACATAAACATATCCTTATTTATTGAATGATTGCGAGGTGGTTTAATTGTAATATAATTTTAAGAGAATAATAATGATTTTATTTATTATCTATAATTGTGATATATCATATTTTTATGTTATTTATGAGAATAATATATTTATATGAACGTATTAAAAAATTTGAATAATAGATAATCCCCTTGGTACACTTATTTTAAACAATTAAATTAAAAAGGACCATTTATTGATTATGTCATTAAAAGGTTCTCTAATTTTCCATAACATAAACTTAATGATATCATAAAAAGAACATTTATCCTTTAATACCATCCTTATATCCATAATTATAATGTGGTGATGGAAAATAAAAAAAGTTATGTGGTGGAGGTGGTAGTATGAAAAACACACGAGTAACCATTTTATATTTCTTAATGGATGGGGTGTATGAAAAAAAATTATAAAAAATTAATATAGAAATATTAATGTATATAAATTTAACTAATATTATTTTATTATCATAACTATAATAATATTTAATGAATAAAATCAATAGGAAACACTAATTAGTTGATAATACCCTTATCAGGACTTGAATTTTCCTACGATTTTTCCATGGAAATGAAGGATTTATGATAAATAATTTGGAATAGAAACATATAATAGTGGAATATTATTCCATGGGATATGAAAATGGTAGATTTTGAGGAATAAACTGAATTGTTATATGTGACTTGAATGGTCAGTGAGATTCCCCTTTTATAAGTGGTGAGAATGACATTTATGTAAATATTTTTACTTAATATAATAGTATCACATGTTAAACATGTAATGTTGGTCCCAAAATAGGAAATAATAGAGTCTGGAAGATATAATCCATATTAGAACAACACAGAAAAAATTATAGACATGTTTTTTCATGTTTCAATATCAATTCCCCTGTAATTATTACATTTTCCATTTTGGCTTTTACCATGTTAATTAGGTTTTACATAAGGTAGCATAATATTTTAGTGTAAAAAATAAGTGATACTTATTATATAATTTCTAAATAATTATTATAAAATATAATCCCATTTTTTATCCTATTTTTTATGTGTTAAAAATTAATATTAATATAAAGAATGTATAATATATTAAACAATTTTTGAGAAAAATATTACCTGGGTTCCAAAATATCAATCATTGGGTTTTAAACTATAATAAATATTTTAAAATATATAATTTCTGTTAGAAATAATCATTTATTTAAATAAAGTGTTTAAAAATTTCTTATTTACTATTAATGGCATAAAATTCATAGTATTAGTAAAATTGTAAAATTGATCTATTTACATAAATATCTATATGATAGAAAAATCCGAAATATTAATCATAAGATAATAACATTATGATGAATTAAAATGTGAAATTGAAATTTTAGAAATAAATTAATAACACTAATAAATCAAACTTTTAAATATATTTATGAATAAAGGCTCTTTAGAGAGTGTCTAGCGTAATATTTCGGGATATAGCATTACCAACTAAAGTAAGATATCAGGTATCACACAAAAACTTTAAGGGATGATTAAAAGAAATTCAAAATCCAAATATTCAAGTGGAATCCATATCCTCGATGTTATTTCACTATATAGAATACCCATTTTCAAAGAAGTGATACAAAAACTTTTTTGTTGATTCTTTTGGTGGTCCCTATAATGTGACCTTAAATCTAATGATATATGATTGAGATTCATGACAATAAACATAACATACTATTTTTAGAGTTAGTCTATACTGGAAACTAACCCCTAATTCATTTTAATTTTCACTTGGCAATTGTGTCTGAACTATCTATAGGGAGGCATCACCCTCTATTGACACCCCTTCTATCCATAGTGTCCTTCATTTATCAAGTGTTTGAATCATCATATCTCTTCCATGGACCTTTGAAAGAAGAATATCTATATTCAGGGAAAAATATATTTGACCATGAATAATTTCCCCTAGGTTGTTTATATGAGAACTCAACCTCTTAACCAAATGCATATTTTTCATGTAAAAGGGACCTTTGATATATATTAGCCCAAGAAATATTTCATCAGAACTCTTCATCTTAGAGAGATTTATGAGAATCCTCCATATGTTTTACCTATCTCATCATGCTCATTTCAAAAATGATGAGTCATGATTTATAAAATGCATAATTAACAATCCAAATGTATTTTTCATCATTGACATAATTTCACCATATATGATACTTGATCTTTGAATCCATGATGTTGGGTGCAAGAATCTTTATTAAGTACTCATATTTCATGAAAGGATGTAGGTTTCCATAATGTTTTTTGAATATCGATTCTCTATGAACCATTTCTTGTCATCAGTATTGAAATTATATATAAACTTCTATGTATCCTTAAGAAAATAATGTGTTTCACTTCAAGGGACTCTGTTCTTGTCCATGTGCATATCCCTAGGATTCTTCATTTGAGCTCTCTATCCTATCATCCAGAAGGGATTTCACCTTAAAAAAGGTCATATGACCCCTTTAATCCTTTAGAACACTGTATTGATACTTTTTACCCAAATTTGATTCACAATTACCCCTAATGTTTCTATCCCTTTTCATCACCTAGATTCAATATCATTGTGATCTGATTCCCATTTTCTATGAGTTTAAAATTCAAGAGATGATATTTTTTTCACAATATATGGTCTATGATATGCGACCTTAAACTAAAATAACATATGGTCTAACCTATATGAAATTAAAATACAATTGTATATGGCTTGAGTTATATGATCATAAAATATATTAATATATGTTCCAAGATATATGACCACAAACTATTGTGATATATGGCCCGAGAAATATGAGCATAGACTAGATCATATGGTTTGTGCTATATGACCATAAACAACAACGATATGTTTTCCAAGTTATATGACAATAAACAAAAGATTTATATATTTTTAGATATATGACCTTACACTACAAATACATATTATCCAATATATATAATTTTAATTTGAAACAATATGAAGTCCCTGTTATATGACATTAACCCATAATGATATATGGTTCAAGAAATATGAGCATAAATTTTATAATAATGAGTTCAAAGTTTCTTGACACAAGACTCCATAAAATCAATGTTTTTAATTTCATTACCTTAAATGACCCATAGGAAATACAAATAGTGCTCATTAGATTCGAAACCCCTAACAAGCAGTCCATAAAGAAGTCAGTTCACTAATCATAAGACACGCACCATTTCCTGTTTACAAAAATATAAGCACTAGAAAAAATGTAAAAAGAGACCTAAAATCCATCAGGTAAAAAACCTATAAAGTGAGGCCTAATAAAAACACATGTATCAGTGCACTTGGCCTTATTTATTAGTAGTCGATGAGAAATTTATGGAAAGAAAGAAATAATTATAGTGATGTTTACTATATGGTCCTAGAAACATACAATCTATGCTCAATGAACATTTACCTATGATAAAGGAATAACATTCCATATCCAGTAAAAACTATCCCAAGTAATTCTTTGGAACCAAGAAATAATAATTTGACTTACCCTATTTTTTTATGATGGTGTTTGTGCCACTGATCATTTGTGATCCACACCATGGAAGATGTTCATTATGACATGAATGTTTTCTGCCACATATTGATTTAATTGTATATAATGTAATTAATGTATCTAGAAACATAATATGATACAACTCTATAAATATAACATGATTAAATTAATGTAGAATAAAAATATGTCTTGATAAATATACATGGACAATAAATGATTGATTTATTGATAGGTCAAAAAGGATGGAGTAATATCCATAGCCGGGAGTCTCTCCCATAAATTCTAATACAAGTGGAGGCACCTAATGTTACAAAAGTATTACAAAAACTTGGTTAGATGACCCCTTCATCTCCACCAACTTGTATTCTTGTGTGATTGTTGATTGGAATAGTTTATCTATAGATTCAATCATTATCACTACCGCTTACTGTAATTCCTTCACCCTACAAACAACATCGAGTATGGATATCTCCACCATGTCAATGAGTGCTTGTTTCTATTCCAAAATATTCTCTATACCATTTAAAAAATAGTACATATAAGACAAATCATATTTGACCTTATAAATCTTATCCTTCCTAATGTTGATGAAGTATTTGTGGGATACTTTATTCATGGAATTCTAGGAAGCATCATCCAAGGCTTCATTTTGATGTTTCCTGACTTAAGATAATTCCTCCACTATCAATACTCTATGCTCTATGGACCAATTCTTCCCCCTCATGGAAATCACAACATTCGCCCAAGAATAAATATCTTGATTGTAAAACTCTCTCGAACCAACGGTCACAAACTTATATTAGAGGTGTGACAACTGGACATTCATCTCTTCAAAGGGTCCATCCATGATCAGACCTCAAATGTCACCCATACATTTCACCATAGATACTGATGAAATTTTGTGTGATTTGAGACTCCTCTTAGGCCTAAATCTTTAAAACTGATTCATTTTGGGACCGAGTCACTAAGCAGGTGACTTGTTCCCATGTACCGTGGAATTGTTAGTGTAGGGAAGAATTGTTCCTAAGTCACATTAGTGGGGAGAGATCCTAATTCCGAAGTGTTTGGGACCATTACACTCACATATGGTTCTACTATGATAAATAATAATGGAAATATCAAAAAACATAAATGATGGCATAAAATGAATGGAAATCAATCACTAAGGGTATACATTTATTTTTCACATCAATGGATATGGTTATTGCCTCAACTTCAATGTGAAGGGAGATAGAAGAATATTCCTATAGTGGAAAGATTTTTGGTGAAGATGATGACCCTTCTATCGATACAGTATTTTCACCACATTAAAGGGTTTCAAGCATAAAAAGTTGTTAAAAAATAATATAGATTTGATAATATAAAAAATAAAAAGGCAAAACTTACCATCACCAAGTAAAACTTCCATAATGGCCAGGTTAGTACAAGATTAGATGCTGAATTCATGGTCTTATCCAAGAACACTTTCCCATACTGGGTCAAAGGGTACGAGTGCTAGTGCATTGGCCTTGACATTAGGTTTGATAATTTTTGGATCCCATACAACTCCGCCTCTCCATGGACCCCATAAAACTTCATAGGTCTCTCTTGAATGATTATATCTGTATAGCCATCAACAAAAATTCCATTGTCCCTATAGGGACATGATGGCATCCTGTGAAAGCTAAACAGTTTAGGATAAGATGCCAGAGTAAATCAAATGAGGAAATGAATTTATGTAATGAATGACATTTATATATCAATATAGGTGAGTTTTCCTAATTGGAACATTATATTTAGTCATCATTGTCTTCTATGGGGATGGACATTCAGAAGATATTGTTATTGAAGGTACCAGATGTGGCCTTAGTAGAGGTACAAGTGGTTTTTCTTATAGGTTTTTATAAAATTCCTCAATTAGTTCTATTTGACCAAGAGATCCCTCATAATCATCCTCTTTGTTACTATCTAAGTAAGACTTAGACACCATACATCAAGAGAATATACCAAGGAGGTTGTAGGTAAAAAAATATCTATAAATCCATTCAAAATTAGAAAGGAAGATGATAAACATAGTTATAATAATTATATTGGAATATAAAGTAAATTCATAAATATATATTACCTCTCCACATGATCCAGCCTCTTCCCATTATCTGTTCCATCCACTATCATTCATGGAATCATAATTAGATACAACCAGGGAATGTATTGTAATTACCGCATGATGCTATGAATAACTGCAATGAGCTCATGGAAGAATTCGTTAACATTACTATGTTGTTTTTTGAATGAAATTCCTTCTGGATATGTCAGATTTATGAAAGCCTCCAACTCCAAATCTGTAGAGAATATCACCATCCACACCATAGTGACTGAGGTATCCTCTCTCTAGTCTTACCATTAGTAGAACATTATGGGAAATGAAAACATAGCCTGAGCAAACACCTCACTGGATAGTACATCTTTAGTAGGTCCTCTACTGAATGATGTCATATCTGTTAACTATTTTATTAATGATACATATGATTCTAAAATCATTATTTAATTATAAGGAATCTATATAGTCATAGAACATTTTGAAGATAGATGCTAAACAGTCCTTAATCTCATTGATTCCTTCAGATCCCACCTCTCCCTTGGTCACTAAAGACAATATTATGTCCCCTACCACCAATACACCCCATTTACCATTCTAAGTGCTTCCCCTATTGATTCGGTGAAGTTGGTTGTATAGATTGGATAGAAAATGAATGTCCAAATCAATGTTTCTACCACCTGACTTCTTTTTTTTATCATAGAGGTGGATAACCTCACTCCACTATTCTCCCATAGAAGGAACCAATATCGGTATAGGTACATTTCTTGGAAACCATATAAGCGAACATGAAAGTGGGACTAGGAGTTGATTTTACACAACTAATAATTGATGTTTCTTTCTTAAAAAATCATCCATATTGAACGCTCCACCATATGATATTATTATGATGAGAAGACATTGAGATTCTTAGATGTGGATTTGTACTGATTCTTCATGGATTAAATTCATCCCACTTCTTGTAAGGGTAATCATCCACCAAAACTTATTATTATCTAAACTATTAAGATCCCTCATAATGCGAGGAGCCATTTTTCTATCATATTGGGTAGATGGTGGAATAATGACCCCATCAAACATATCTCCTTGGATCAGTGAATCACAAATTTTCTCAAATTCAAAATGACGTATTCTGACATCACCACGTATAAGATGAATCATATTCATATCTAGACTACATTGGATGATCAAGTTTACATATGACCTTTACTGCAAAATGAAATGTTTTTAGAAAACTAGAAAACATTATACATTTTGAACTTATTCATGAAATTTTCAAATTATGTTACAATATGCTAAACCCAAAAGGGCTACCCCAATCAATTCAGATACTTACTTTTGATTGAATGTACCAACTGGATAACCTATATAAATTTTTATTGGAAATGGAAATTAATATTATCAATTAATATACATGCATTTCATGTTTAGATTTACATCAAACCACATCAAATCCATCAGCACATGTTTTAGAACAAATCCATTAATGTGAATGTATATAAGTGTAAAGAGACCCACATATGAGATGTCCTCCAAGAACATATTGTATGTCTTGAGAATCGATGAGGGAGGAATTTTCCCAACCTAAGGAGGAGAAATTGTGGAATCATTATAGATGTTTAACCCATAAAACTAAAACTAATCAAATAGTGGGTACTCTAATAGATTAATCACTATGAAACACACAGGATGCTCCAGAGTAGAATGAACGATTATGTGTTGGTCAGTTTGAACACTATCAAACCCAGAATTCTGGTGATCAACAACCACTTTATCATATATTTATGAAGACATTTTTTTATATATAAAAAATAAAATTTCAGTTATGTATAGAATTGAAACTATTTGTTTTGTAAATGAGGCCTATATTATAAGAGATTCATGTTTTTAGAAGCATCACTTGAAACATGTAACTTTTAAGGTCACATGACCATTATACAGTCGTGATAATTGAATATAACTTGAAGTGTTATGTGATAATGTAATTCTTCAAAGATCATGTGAATCATGTAATCAAATATGTTGATATGAAGCAATATATCAATGCTGTTTAATTGGTTAATTATGATGTTTTAATGTCATTCATTTCTGTGATCAACTCACACGATATAAGAAACATGTTTTTTTATCATAATCAATTCACGTGAGGTATTAATTTAATATTACATAGGACATTTTTTAATGGAAAACAATAAAGTATAGGACTACTGAAACCAATAGGTTTCAAGTCAAGTTTCCTTCCCTTCAACGTTTTATTTATAACAAGCATCATAGAATACCAATAGTGACATGGAAGAGAAAAAGTGAAACAAAAACATAATATATTCTAGTTAGTATTGACTTCCTCTAAAAAAGTTTCTTCCATATTCATCGACACTAATTTTCAGATTGGGAGCATTTTTTGACACCCATAGAAAAAATAGTACAAAATGAAGTGGTGAGAATACCCATTTTGACACAAAGATCTTTTGAAGGGAAACTATGAATTATATTTAGACCACATAGATGCTTAAGGGTCATGTGATATGTGAACTCCATAAATCCATAAGGTATTCACAATATTGATACCCATGATCTTCATAATATTCCTAAATTACAGGTGAAGGAAGGTTATCTGCGACGTAACCTTTATGTGATCATGTATCCCAGAATAAATCTATTGAAAAGGGGGTTGTTCTAACTCGGAGGATCATGTAATACATGTTCTTCATTAAAAACCCCATAAAACACTAATGTGATTACCCAAACATAGAGGAAGCATGTTGTAAAATCAGTGGATAAGTTATCCTTGATGGATTTGTCACACGATAGTTATTCTTTACCCATTGTATCAGTTACATCTCAGATAACATGATACCTATTAAGAAGAGGCATACGAGACATCATTAATATATAAAAAATCTTATTCCACCACAATCTTTCTATGTGCCTCACGTTACTTATAAATCAATGTATATATAAAGTTGAGACATCGATAAGATCCAATGACAAGAGAATTAAGAGTTACCAGATACAACGAGAGAGAATAATATGTGGTGCTAATAAGAGCCTTAAAATATCGATGAACATTGTTTCAATATTTAATAAGTAAACATTGAAGGATAGAATGGGATAACATTTGATAAATCTGTTAAAAAAACCATGTATGACTTGGTAGTCTTAAATTATAACCCTTAAATGATGTGATCACATGATGATCTATTGTTCATATGGTCCTATGACCCTAATTATTTTATGTGATCACACAACCCCATTGCCTAATGTAAATCACATGACCTCACTACCATTTTTTGATCACATGACCTCATTTCCTTCATGAAAAGAACATGAACTCACTGCCTTCACACGAAGTGTATCACCTCACTACATAAACATGAATTCCATGAACCCACTTCCTCTATGTAAAAACAGGACCTTGACTTCTTCATGTGGAGAAAATGAACTCGTGTTATTCATGTAATCACCAACTCCATAAAATTACACTCGAACCCTCTCAACTCTTTATTTTATTCTTATCTAATAATTCTATACCCCTTAATGTAGTTTCCAATATTACCCCACTAATAGGAAACATCCCTATGATTTTAACAATGACTCCAAACCCATTAGTAGGAAAAGAACATATAGACTATGAGGACTTTGATTCCTGTTATAGATATGATACATATGATGTATCTCCAAAGTTGGATCCCCCCATATCAAATATTATAATTTCCATATGTAATTTTATACACCACATCGTTCCACATGGCTGGTTTCTCCAAGGATACCATAATTATTGACAAAAATCATCTGATTTCCAAATAACAATTTTTCTTATGAAAATTGATGACCTCAACATATTATTATAACCATCATGATTTAAGTTCTCATCATATGAAATAAAATTTCACAATATATAAACTACAAGGATACTTATAACTATTATAACTAAGATACATAATATACCTTCTAATGGATCGAGCTACACACTCACTGTATTTTAACCAGTCTTTTAATAAGTTCATAATCCTGGTAAAGACTATAATACCCTCATACATCTCTCCACATTGAAATTATTTTTCTAAAAGATCATTTATTTTTTAATAGACATATATCCTCCATGGGACTCGTAACCATTTTTCTATCAGAGAACCTAAGTGTGTAAAAATCACTCAAATTCAATCCTATATCCATATGCAATGTGTTCAGTCTTCTACTACCTCTTGTTTCTAAAATCGATCATAAATAGCATGGGATTAGTGTGTTTCAATGATCATTCAATTATAATAACGAAAATAACCCCATTGTGGGAATCCTCCGTAAGGGTAATCGCTAACTATATTTTTGTTTAATCAAATGGACATACTCTCAATTAAGTATCTCAGGGAAGCATATATGTGTAATCCCAATACAGATTCAATATTATTAATTCATGAAATGGGGTTTATCTCTTTCTATTTCTCATTTCCCACATCGAGCATGACTCACAAGGTCTTAGAGATTTAGAATGATCCTTTAATTGGCATGATACAGGTGCCCCGAACATGGACCACATAATTTGGTGTATGTCCCAACTACATATTTCTTTATTATAAAGGTTCAAACTCCCAATTGAATATACCATGGCATGATTATATTCATAGGCCCCACTCAGTCCTCCGATATTGAATCGTTTATGACATGGACACACATAATGATAGAAATACGAGGAATATGATTATTATTTTTAAGAGAATAAATATGATTTTTCCATATGGATTAATCCTATATATCTCAAATAAAAATATATCCACACACATCATTACCACATGACCTAAAAATACACGGTATGGTCATTTCATATTAACATTAACTACATCATTTGTACTATTTGTGATTTAATTCCCATCTCAATGAGATATATATGATGCCTACCTAAGGATGAAAGCTTACATTATCAACCTCTTATCACTAGTATCATAAATATATATTCCTCATGAGTACATTTATGTCATAATTTCACCTAGAAATATTCCTATAATTCGGGATATATTGGCCATCAAGTCCATATTATTTATGGACCATCTTCTATCATTCCGTTTTCCCAAATATATCATCCCCCACTTAGAGGGATATATTTCTTCAATGTATAATCGTAAAATCCTCACCGTGGTATACTCTTGGTGGGGATTGACTGCATGTGACAATAATCATTTTGAAATCAATCCTTCCTCATTGGGACATACCCCTAATGGGGTCACCTTCATGAGGCCATAAACATTATGACATCAATTCATACTCATTATGCCATATTACCTACATGAATAACCAGAAAGGGATGATCTTGTGTGATCCCCATGATGATCATTTCTAAGAACATTTCAACTAGTAATCATTACTACATGATATTAAACTATATAGACTAGTCCTTTCCACATGACCTTAAAAGGTATGAAATGTCGCATTTTGTGGAACTGCCTGACATGGGGTTTTATTAAGTTCATGTATACAAGTATGAATACAAATTATGGACTCTATAATGACACTAACACGATCTATCACCTTACTAGACAACAATAAACTCTAGATCCCCATTCCATATGGCTTTAAAACACTACAACCCCCAAACTATAATCACTACGTAATAATGGGTAAGAATATACAGAACCTATGATACATAGATATGTTTATATAAATATGATACCTATAATATGTACAAACATTCCCATAAAATGTTGTCATCCAATCATTAAATATTAGTTCAAGCAATCTTCAATCTAAATCTGGTAATGATAATTTAAAATATTTTAATTATATTAGAGAGGCATAGTGTAAGCAATAATTCCCCCTAATAGTGTGTGATTAGAGTGAACTTGAATCCTCTAATCCTATGTCAGTTCCTTAGAATCTACGGTACAACAACTCAATGACTATGTGAATTTTGAATATTTACCCATATCTCATTATGAACATATGATCCATTGGGAGTTTCCTATAATGGGAAGTTGTGTTTTCATAACACTTTTATACCAACAGTTTTGTTGAACCATTAGTAGAGTGGTCCTCTACTAATAGTTTATTCAAATCATGGGTAAAGGTTGAGTAAGTGAAGTATTTTCCCATGGTTTGAAGAAAATGTTGGGAAATTTTAAAAAAATTATCCCTTTGCCAATGATTTGTAAAAACCATAGGTAAAGTCCATGATTTTGCCAACGATTTTTAAAAACCATTTGGAAGTGTACCCCACAAATACAGCACCCCATCCCCTGATTATGCAGAAGCCAGACATTTGCCCTGATTTCCAGAAGCCCACTCATAGGTGAACCCTAACCAGAGGTCTTCCATCCAATCAGCCGCAAATCCCCAATCCAGGTTAGAGTCCTTCATCCTATTCCCAAATACCGACATAGAAAACCTCATTGAGGTAAATGAAATGGTTGGTGTCTGGTCTACCAAACTCTGTGACCTAACTTGGTGAGTTGAGGTATCTTATCAGTTTCTAGTGTTGTGTATCCCAACTATGAGCGTATATCCTTCTATTCTCAACCTTTCTCCATTTATTTCACTATTTTTAAAGATCATGTCATTATTCCCTATTTCTAGGTATTTTTTAAAATTTTATGAATCACACTATATGGTATTGAATCAATTACTAATATTTTATTGGTAGATTTCTGTGAGTACATAGAAGATGGTTTATAAACTATCTCTTAAAAGTATAACTATTTTTTATTCTTTATGATGTTTAGTATCATTGACATACTTTATAATTAATGTAAAATTTTAAAATAAATTTTTTTGTTCTATACATTATGAAATTAGACCTCTTCAAAATCAATGAAAAACCTATTAGTATAGAAGCCAAAACTTTATCCACCCATGGGGTGCACTTGAATTGGGGAAATAATTGGGTAATGAAATGTATGACAATATGGGTACCAAGAATGAGTTATTTAACATGAGTGAATGATTTTGGATGCCTATAACACATAATGGGACCTGAGGCATGTGCCTCTTATATGAGACCTAGTGAAAATGAATATAAATAAATTTTAAATTAATTTTTGAGTATTTGTTCTTTGACTAATGATTTAGAATTCCTTGAAGAAACAAACCAAGGATTCATGTTAAAAACATAGCTCTTAATTCCATTTGGAAACCCACATGGATTCACGATTATTTGGTTTAGAATACCTTGAGGAAATATTCCTTGTATTCAATGTGATTAAGATTTAGGAAGCCTTGGGGATGACCCCCTTGGATACTAAACTAGAGGCCACTCTCTTTACATAGGCTGGGAACTCCTTCCTCCCTATAAATCCATCTGATTTCAATCAATGTTTTAGTTTTACCCTCCAAATCTGAAAGGATTAACTTAGTTTTAATGTTTTGCATCTATTATTCTTTGTTTCTATTTTGATTTGATCTAAACCAGGCAGTGAATTTTATGGAATGACATACCCAATAAGTGTAGATTCATTTTTTTATTATTTTCTTTATAGAATTAAAGTGTCATGATTATATGAATTAACCTGATTTGATGTCTTCATATCCACTCCTTTTATGTATTTAGTGAATCATATCGACTAATAGAGGTGTTGGTGAGATGTATCCCCTATAAAAGATGGTAAATTGTTTGTTTGTCATATTTTCTCGAGGTGGGTAACGGATTTAAGGATGATCCATGTGAAGAGATTGTGGATGGTTAGGGTAGTGGGGTAGGTGGTTTTAATTTTTTTAGTGGGGTGATATGGTACTTTCTTTGGTCTTTAGTTTGGGTGTTCTGTAATTTACTATATTTTCACAATATTTCCATTTTTTAGCCTCAATAAATTATTTAAAAAACTCTCTTCTCACATTCTGCATCTTTTATGAAAATCCTTCAGTTTTTAATATATTGGATAATGTTTTATCGGGTCTATGGTGTCTTCTTGATTGTGATAAATGATAAAATTACAAAACACATCTCACCTCAAATTTAGGCACACATATCTGAATTAGTATACCTTTACATTCTTTTAATAGTTCACTACGTCAAATAAGAACTCCTTCCTTTATCGTTTACTTAAATATATTTTCGATTAAACATCAATATTATTGAATTTCTTATGACCAAAAGACTTATAAAAATAATTTTTACAGAATGGATAAATGTTTGATGTATGAAACTGATCAGATATCAAGAGATTTTCAAAACAATTTGGAGAGCTTTTTCGATTTTTCATTTCACAATGCTTCAGATAGTGGTCGCATACACTGTCCATATTTCATTTGTGTTGGTAGACCTTGGTAGATCCTTGAAGAATTAAGCTACCACATAACCAAATGTGGTTTTCAAGAAAACTACTATGTGTGGTACCACAATGGAGAGAAAATGAAATCTTAAATTACTGATGATCTAAATCAATGGAATGGGCTAGAGAATTTGTTAGATGACTGATTTCCAGTTATTCATCATCAGGAAAAATCAAGGATTTCTACTCAAGAAGACTTTGATATGAGGATAGATGATGGATCTAATGAAAATGATGATATTTTCAGGGTGAAAAAATAGAATGATGATGCCAGGACTCCAGTATATTGAAAGTGCGATAAAATGAAAAATCTAGAATTTTTAATCGGAATTTTTCATTAGAATACTACGTATTGGATTTCAAATATATAAATCGATTACATTATTACCTTAGTGAAGGATTTACTTCTAGATGATGCAGATATTACCTTAAACCACTATATGGAATTGAATATTTTTGAGGAACTTGGATTTTCAAGAAACACAATTCATGCGTACCCGAAATATTATAGTTTATTCTGAAAGGAAACTGCTGAACCAAATGATTGAATAAAATGTGTCACATCCCGCTGGAAGTAAAAATATAATGGAACACCATCCCGTATTCCATATAAAGTGATTTGGAACATTCCATTGATCCAAAGACTAGAAAATATTTTTATGTATGATGAAATATCAATAAAAATGAGATGGCATGATTCCGAGGGAAAGAAGGATAATAATGAGTTGGTTCACCATAAAGATGGATTTGAATTCCTGATATTTGATACTCAATATCTTAATTTTTCACCTGATTTGCGTAATGTGAGTCTGAGTCTTTCATGCGATGGTTTTAATCCGTTTGTGAATATGCTTAGTTCGCACAACAAATGGCCAGTTTTTATAAACATTTATAATATTTCTCCAAGGTTGTGTATGAAAAAACCTTTCACTTTCATTAGTATACTCATATCTGGACATTCTGATCCCAACGTTGATATTGACGTATAAATTTAACCTTTAATAAAAGAGTTAAAACATATTCGAGATTGGGTTTCCGCACATAAGATTCATATTACAATGACATATTTCAAATGCGTGCTAAACTTATGTGGACGATCAATGATTTTCTGACTTATAAAATGAGGTCTGGATGGAGCCCGATGGCAAAAACATTCATTTTTTGTTTGTTTTAAGAATACATGATCCAGAAGACTGAAACATCATTGTAGTATTAGTTTTATGGGACATCGATGATTCATTCTAATGAACTATCCATATAGAAATAATCTTCGAAGATTTGATAATACAATAGAGACCAATGATCCACCTTAGTGTATGTATGGAACTAATGTGATTAGTGAATTGAATTATTTCAATTTTTCATTCCATAAGGGTAAAATGAAATCTAGAAAAAGAAAGATTGTTTCCACTAAAACCTGTTACAAATAGAGGAGGAGGATTATCTTTTTTTATTTTCCTTATTGGTCAACAAATTTGTTACATAATTGATTAGCCATAATTCACATTGAAAATAATATATGTGAAATGTTTCCTTTGATACTTATAAATGTTAATGAAAATACAAAATCAGATTTACGGTCTCGGCGTGACTTGGTAGATTGGTGAATCAGACTAGAATTGCATCCTGTTCGTATCAGTGAAAATAACTGGCAAGTTCCATGTGCTTATTTTGTGATGACACCTACAAAAAAACAATTTATAGATGTATTAGAGACTATTAGAGTTATTGATGGCTATTCAAGCAACAAATCTAAAAGGGTTAATAAAAGAGAGTTGAATCTGAAATCATTGAAGACTCGTGATTATCAAGTTCTTCTACATGAGTTGATTCCAATAACAATTCATCATCTTTTTTCCAATAATTTAAGGGTGACTGTTATTTAGTTGTGCCATTTGTTTTGAGATCTTTGTGCTATGATGTTAACCAAATCATTCTTGAAAAAAATATTGACAGATGCACCATTAATTTTGTGTGAGTTGGAGAAAACATTTCTTCCATCATTTTTCACATGCATGCTGTATCTGATTGTCTATATTCCCACTGAAATACTTCTTAGAGGGACTGTTTCTTTTTTTTGATGTATCCAACTAACAGAAATATGTAAAAATTAATGTCTTTTGTTCGAAATAGGAATCATCCTGAAGGTTATATCATGAATGGTTACTTGGCTAAAAAATGTAAAGATTTCTGTTCAATGTATTTGTCTTATCTTACTACAAGAATGAAAAGACCAATGAGAAATGAAAATGAATCGTATGAAAAAATTGAACCCAGTTTTCCATAACTTCCTCAAACAGGAGGAATTCCTGGATCATATACATTGAAGATGTTAAGCCTTGAAGTGTGGGATATGCCACATCACATAGTTTTGTTCAACTGTGATTTGTTCGATGACTACATCAGGTAACTAAATTGAATATATATATCTTGAAAATATATATGTTAAACTATTCATATTTTTTATCTATAGGGAACATAAAACAGTGATAAATAGAACACATCATTATTTTTCTTTGAAAAGGAGGGAGACTTTGCATAGGAAATATTTTTCTACTTGGTTAAAATTGAAGGTAAAAATATTACTATTTAAAATAATTAAATCAAAATTTAATTATGTTTAATATTCATTTATATTTCAGGTACTGAGTTTTCCTTATAACTCTATATCTGAGGAAATAAGAGCTTTGGAATTTGGTCCTAATAACGTGGTTTGTGACTGTAAATCAATTGTTATCAATTGGTACAAATTTATTGTCACTAAATGTGAAAAGTACATGAGAACACAACCTGATGGTGTTATGGTTACTCCCACAATAGATTTTTATGCCAGTGCATCAGATAGTAGACTGCGATTGAAAAATTTGGGTTAATGTGGAGTCATTGAAAAAAATAATAACAATGGATTTTTTACTCTCATGGACGAGTCATGATGATGAAATTTCATTGGTTTGATTTGATGATGAGACATGACACATTTATTGATGATTTTTGATTTTGAGTAATTAATATGACTCGCACTCTTCCTACCGAAGAACCATATGTATTTTCATCAATGGATAAACAATTTTTTTATGTAAAAGACCATCTTCAACCAAACATTGGTGTCATGGTTGAAGTAATTACAAGACATATTTTTGATGAGGTTGATGATGGAATTGACACCATCTCTACTGCCATTGAAACAAATCCATTTATTTCTTTTGATTACTCCAATTTCTCAATTGTAAGAGTTGAATGTGAACATGAAGTTATGGTGGGAAATATATAAAATCATCCAATCATATTCTCAATTATTTTGGTTTACCTTGAGTTGGGTTGTAAAGGCTGGTTCAATTAAAATTGATTTAATATTTATTACAAATATGTTTTATCCGACTTGACTGTTATGTGAATTTTGAATATTTATTGGTAGAAATTTCTATTTGAATTTCATTTTATAATTTTGAATTGAACAGTATTTAAACCTATGAAACCAATATTTATAACCTGGATAACATTTCAATGCTTCAACAATGATTTTCCTAAAATTTATATGACTCTAAGACATATCTTTAACATTTTATATGTTAATGAACATGATGGTTTTTATTTTTCGGCAAAATATGTATTAAGACCAGAATCATCTACTTGAGTTAAAGAAATTAAAATTTTCCTTATTTTTGATAATTTATTTTCTAGTTATGAATCTGGTAGAATCAATTTTCAATGATTTTAATTGACTGATGGCACATAGTAAATAATCATCCTACTAAAATTTAAATTTCATTATTACGTCTTGTTTGATTTATTGACTTCATTATATATTTGTTCAAGCTCACCTAAAACAATGGATAGTTAAATTATCAATGGATCCCCCTATTCCCTCTCATTTATTTTGTTTTTTGGGAGACACATTAGTTATCCTTTTCTATTTACTTCCATATTTTTTCCAAATACAGGAAATGAAACCAGTTTAAGAGAGGTGATTAAAATAGATTATGGACAACAATTGTCGCATGATTGATCTGGGAATTTCACCACTAGTGTCTGCAGTGAGTATTTTATTGAAATTATATTTATTTAAATTATATATAATGTCATGTGATTATTTTTTTAACCATTTTTAGGAGCCATCTATTATGCGACAATTATTTGATGAGCACCCTAGTAGTAGTCCCAAGTACTCACGGTGTTCATAGCGGGGTACGAGAGTTAGAAGATCTGGTTGACGTTCGTGATTAGACCCTACCCCTCCCACAGACATACCATCAATCCCACATTCTGATCCCGATGTGCCGTTAGGGACATATTAGATATTTTGGCCTCCCATAATTTCACAACCCTTTACATCTGACCCTCCTCACCCATCTGTATCATATCTGATGATGATTCCCACTCCCCATCCAGCATTTGGCTAGCCATCCCTGTGATCTTCTTTTATTACTACTTAGATCTCTGTGGGATTTTATATTTGATGTTCTTTGACACCTCCTCCACTAGAGTCAATCCCTGTAAAGAATACATTGGGACTCACTCCATCTGTACATTTTTTTCCTTCAGTTTCTATGGATCCAGCGATGCCCATTGATCAGAATACCGCATGTATACAAATACAACCCAAAAAAATTGTTACATCATTATTTATTTTCATTATAACATGTATTGATAAAATATTTGTTTTTCATTCATAACCAATAAATATACATATAGGAGGCAAGGGCGGGGGAGTACACGCATGCAAGCAGTGTTGAACTGCCTCACGCAGTTGATGGTGGACCATAATGAAGATAGTCCGAAGATTAAAAAATCAAGGTAGCAATGTCAGAGTTTTTTGGCGACGCTTTCCAAATACCCCGACATCATTCTTGTCAGCCCGTTCTCATAGAGACAGCTTCTAAATGAAGTCTAGGATAAAGAAAGGGCATATATATGGGTAAAAAATCTTTTTAAATTAAGGAAATATATTAATTTTGTAATTATATGAATTAATATATTGGTATCAGCTGCAGTTTAATTTCCCCGATGGTGAGGGTGCACGACCAGAACGTCTAATGGATTTAGGTGAGCTTTGGAGAGCTTATAGACATGATTTGAACATTGGTTGGAGTGATAGAGTTGGCACATAGTTAGAGGCGCTCCCTGTACTGGTTGATTGACTGTTAGAATAGTACCGACAGATGATTAATCATTGAACGACTAGCCAATTTAAGGTATTAATCAAAATAGCAGTATTTAAATAAAAAATTTCATGTTTTTCGTTAATATTAATTATTTAATTTTATTTAGGATGAATCTGGATGAAATACAAAACATTGATGTTAAGAATTACATCTACACATTGGGACGTACTACGATGCCAGATCATGAGAGACATCAGGTATGACAGTTTATAATATTTCTTTAAAACTTGCACATTCTATTGCTTCCTCCATAATTTATTCGATTTCTAAAGTTATATAATTTTAGTTATGCAATTACTTTTTTTTGTATAATATTTTTAATTTTGGTTTCCTACATTAAATTTCATTGAAGAGGCCTAAATTGAATATAGAAGTATGTGTGCCTTGAGCAAAACTATTTTGCTCGAGTTGAAAGAAGTAAGATGGAAGTGTGGTTAATGAACCAACTCAGAAGTAGATTGTATGTTTCACTTAGTATATTTAACATTTTAATCACTATTTTGTTACTTAATAATTTATTTATAATTGTAACAGGCTACTTTAGAGGCCCTTGATGCCCATGAACCTGACAATTTTAGGCAAAATGATCACTTACATCAGGTGTTGGGAGATGAGGATATGATAGAGTATGCTTCCAAATTGGGAAGAGTATAGTTTTTACGAGGTATTTTCCCTCCGTAGGTACGCGTTGTAGTACCACCGTGTTGCAGTAGTTTAAGGAACTGGAAGAAAAAGCTTAAAAAGGGCCAGAGAGATGGTAGAATTGTCTTCTATGGAAAACGCTGCATTTATGAAACGGATGGATTATGTACGTCCAACACATACACTAGAGGCCAACACCACTTGTGATCAATATATGTCATCGATGTGCTCTATATATGTTTCACTAGGTGGAATTTCTAGTGTTGGTCAAGATGATGGTGAGGAGGAGGCTGAGGTGGAGGAGGAGGAGGGTGAGGAGGTTGAGGTGGAGGAGGTTGGAAAGGAGGAGGCCAAGGCAGTGGAGGAGGGTGATGAGGAGGCCGAGGCTAAGTATAAGGGTGAGGAGGAGGGTGGGTATGATGATGGGGATGACGATGAGGACGAGGGTGAGGGTGAAGATGATGGCGATGATATTGATAATGATAAGGGATAGATTGATCAATTACATTTTTGACTGATATTACTGACCTTTGATGTTTATTGATTTTTTTGCCTAAATATATGTGTGATTAGGTAGGTCACATTATCTTTATTTTTATCCATAAATAATAAAACATGATTTGATGATTTGTTTTTAAATTACCCTATTTTTACTGAAATTGTAATTTTTAGTGGAATTTAGAAACTTTTCGGTCTGATTAGAGGTTTATATAAAGATTTTTTTAAACTAGAAATAATTTGCGTATAAAATCTGTAAATATCATCACATTAACCAGGGACATCCCCCCCCCCCACACCCTCCTCCCTTGAACATGGACAACCCCTAGATAGCCCAGGGATAGCCCCCCACCATCCTCCCTTGACCCTGGATAGCTCCCCGGACAACCCCCATGACAGCCCCATGACAGCCCCCCGGACAGCCCCCACCCTCTCCCCGGACCCCAGACAGCCCCCAGACATCCCCCAGATAGCCCCCACCCTCCTCCTTGGACCCCGGACATCCCCCACCCTCCTCCTTGGACCCTGGATATCCCCCACCCAGCATTCTATACCCCAGGAAACGCCACAGATAGCCCCTACCCTCCTCCCTCGACCCCAGACAACCCCCCAGAGAGCCACCCACCCTCCTTCCCGGACCACAGACAACCCCCACCCCACCCCGCCCGGACATCCCCCCACCCTCCTCCCTAGAACCTAGATAGACCCTCCGGATAGCCCCAAGATAGCCCCCCCCCCCCCCCCCCCGAGACAGACCTCCACCCTTTTCCCTAGACCCTAAACATCCCCCCAGACAGCCCCCTGGATAGCCCCCCAGACAGCCCCCGCACCCTCCTCCCTGGACCCCAGACAACCCCCCCCCCCCCCCTTCTTCTAGGACCCCGGAAAGCCCCCACCTCCCTCTTTGGACCCCAGACAACCCCCAAACAGCCCCAACCCTCCTCTCTGGACTTCAGACAACCCCCCCAGACAACCCCCCAGACAGACTCCCCACCCTTCTTCCCGGACCCTAGACAACCCCCACCCTCCTCTCTAGACCCTGGATAGCCCCCCGGGCAGCCTCCCACCCTACTCCCTAGACCCCAGAGAACCCCCTCGGATAGCCTCTCCACCCTCCTTTCTGGACCCCAGACAGCCACCCGGATAGCCCCCTGGATAGCCCCCTCCTCCCTGGTCCCTGGACAGCCTCCCCACCCTCCTTCCTAGGCCCCAAACAACCCCCATAGAGCCCCCCACCATCCTCCTCCCTATACCCCAGACAACCTCTTGACCTGGCACCCCAACATTGGGTGAGCGGTGATTCGACATATATAAAACATCATGACAATTCAAGAAAGACTAAAGACCACCATCCTTGATTCTGGAGACAATCACACTCTTAATTCGATGTCCTGGATCCTAATATAAGATCTCTTCATGATTCACCCTAAACCCCAATGTGAATGAGGGTTTTATAGCTTCAGAAAAAGATGAGAGAAGATTGAAAACCCTAATCGAATAGATAATGCATGGAGAGGATTAGACTCGCTTGGATCTTCAATCCACACTTTACAGCACTCAAAACGCCCAAGGATCAGAGGATATCTTACCTTAAGATATCTTGGGAGCTTTGTATTATGTAGATACTTTAGAACAAGGATCCATGGGTCATTTGGGATGTATACGAGTCAACCCTGCCTCAATCCGAGGCACGGTGTGGCAGGTACCACTCAAATGTTTTCATCTTTATTTGAAATGGACAACATTTTTAGTGAAAACAATAACTGACATACCAAAAATTAACCAAACTATTTCTTATTGGATTTATACTCCTTTACAACGATTCATGGGTCATTTGTGACATGTACGAGTCATCCCTCCTCAATTCGAGGCATGGTGTGGCCGGTAATACTCAAAGTGTCTCTCCTTTGTTTAACATGGACACTGTTTTAAGAAATTACAACAGACATATGCAAAAACTATAAAACATAATTTTATTGTGTTGAACCTTTATAACAACAATCCATGGTTCATTTGTGATGTGTATAAGTTAACCTCGCCACAATCCGAGGCATGGTGTTGCCGATACCACTCAAAGTGTCTCACCTTTATTTGAAATTGTCATCATTTGTAGTAAAAAAAAACCACTGGCATGTGAAAAACTGACCTCATGCATTCATATTGTGTTGATACATTATTAAAACAATCCATGGGTCATATGGGATGTCTACGAGCCAACCCCACCTCAATATGAGGCACAATGTGGCTGGTATCACTCACAGTGTCTTCTTTTTTAAATGGAAACCCTTTTAAGTAAAAACTACTAGAATATGGAAAACACACCAAACAAATTTTAATAGTGTGGATACATTAGAAATAGGATCCATGGGTCATTTTTACATGTATGATTCAAACCCGCCTCAATCCGAGGCACGATGTGGCCAGTACCACTCAATGAGTCTCACCTTTATTTCAAATGGAAAACATTTTAAGTACAAACAACAACTGTCATAGATAAAACTAACCAAACTCATTAAGATTGTCTTGATACATTAGGACTACGATACATGGGACATATGTGACATTTACAACTCAACCTCACCTTAATTTGAGGCACAGTGTGGCCGGTTTCACTCGAATTGTCTTTGTTTTGTTTAGAATGGACACCCTTTTATGTAAAAAAAACTAGCATATGGAAAACCAACCAAACGTATTTGGATTGTGTTGATACTTTAGAACATGGATACAAGGTTCATTTTTAACATGTATGAGTAAACCTCGCCTCAATATGAGGAACAATGTGGTCGGAACCACTCAATGTGTGTCACTTTTATTTGAAATTGTCAACATTTTATATGAAAACAACAACTGACAAAAAGAAAACTGACCAAACACATTTTGATTGTATTGGTACTTTAGGAAAATGATCCATGGGTCATATATGACATGTAAATTTTAACCCCGCCTCAATCTGAGGTATGGTGTTGTTTGGATCACTCGAAGTGTCTTTCTTTTGTTTGAAATGGACAACATTTTAAGTAAAAAAACCAAGTGGCATACAAAATACTGACCTAACGCATTCTGATTGTGTTGATACTTTATCAAAAGTATCCAAGGGTAATTTTTGATGTGTACGATTCAACCTTGCCTCAATACGAGGCATGGTGTGGCCGATATCACTCACAGTGTCTTTCTTTTGTTTAAAATGGAACCCTTTTAAGTAAAAACAACTGACATATGGAAAAATGACCAAACATATTCAGATTGTGTTGATACATTTGTAAAAGAATCCATGGGTCATTTTTGACATGTACGAGTCATCCCCGCCTCAATCCGAGTCACAGTGTGGCCAGTACCACTCAAAGTGTTTCACTTTTATTTGAAATGGATTACATTTTAAGTGAAAACAACAACTGGCATACGGAAAACCGACCAAATGAATTCAGATTCTATTGATACATTAGGAAAACTATCCATGGATTATATGTGACGTGTACGAGTAAATGCCACCTTAATCTGAGGCACGGTGTCGCCGGTATCACTCGAAGTGTATTTTTTTTTGAAATGGACATCATTTTAAGTGAAAACAAGAACTAGAATACGGGAAACCAACGAAACACATTTGGATTCAATTTATAATTTAGGAAATTTATCCAAGGGTCATATGTGATGTGTATGAGTCAACCTCACCCAATCCGAGGAACGGTGTGGCCGGTATCACTCGTAGTTTCTTTACCCATTTAAGTAAAAACAACTGGCATAGGGAAAACCAAACAAACATATTCGGATTGTGATGATACTTTAGAACAAGTATCCATGTGTCATTTTTTATGTTAACGAGTCAACTACGACTCAATATGAGGCACGATGTGGCCGGTACCACTCAAAGTGTCTCACCTTTATTTGAAATGGACATCATTTAAAGTAAAAACATAAACTGGCAAATGGAAAACCAACCAAACACATTCGGATTGTGTTGATACTTTAGGAAAACGATCCCTGGGACATATGTGAAATTTACTAGTAAACCCCACATCAATCTGAGGCATTGTGTGGACGATATCACTCGAAGTGTCATTATTTTGATTGAAATGGCCACAATTTTTTGTGAAAACAAGAAATGGAATATGGAAAACCAAAAAAACACATTTGGATTCTATTATAACTTTAGGAAAACGATCCAAGGGTCATATGTGACATGTACGAGTCATCACCACCCCTATAAAATGAACGATGTGGCCGGTATCACTAGTAGTGTCATTATTTTTCTTAAAATGGGCACCCTTTTAAGTAAAAACCACGGGCATATGGGAAACTGACCAAACATATTAGGACTATGTTGATACATTAGAAAAAAGGATAAATGGGCCATTTATGACATGTATGAGTTAACCCCGCCTCAATCAGAGGCACGACATGGCCGGTACCACTCAATGTGTCTCACCTTTATTTGAAATGGACAACATTTTAAGTAAAAACAACAAATATCATATGGAAAACTGACCAAACACATTCATATTATATTTCTAAATTAGGAAAACAATCCATGGGTCATATGTAACATCAAAAGTCAACCCTGCCTCAATTTGAGGCATGGTATGGTTGGTATCACTCGAAGTGTCTTTCTTTTGTATGAAATGAACAAAATTTTAGGTGAAAAGAAGAACTGGCATGGGGAAAACTGACCAATCGCATTCAGATTCTATTGATACTTTAGGAAAATAATCCAAGGGTCATACGTGATGTGTAAGAGTCAACCCCACCCCAATCTAAGGCAGGGTCGGGCCAGTATCACTCCTAGTGTATTTGTTTTGTTTAAAATGGACACCATTTTATGTAAAAATAATTGGCATACGGAAAACCTACCAGAAATATTCAGATTGTATTGATACATTAGAAAAAGGATCCATGGGTCATTTTTTGAAGTTTATGATTCAACCATGCCTCAATCCGATGCATGGTGTGGCCGATACCACTCATAGTGTGTTACTTTTTAAATGAAATGGACAACATTTTAAGTGAAAAAAACAACCGACAGACAAAATACCAACCAAACACTTTCAGATTATATTAATACTTTAGTAAAAAGATACATGGGTTATATGTGACGTGGAAGAGTCAACCCCGCCTCAATACGAGAAACGGTGTGTCCGGTAACACTCAAAGTGCCTTTATTCTGTTTGAAATGGACAAAATTTTAAGTTAAACAAGAACTAGCATACAGAAAATAGACCAAACAAATTCAGATTCTATTGATACGTTAGGAAAATGATCAAAGGGTCATATGTGATGCGTAAGATTGAAACCCAACATAATGTGACTCACAGTGTGGCTAGTTTCACTCGTAGTGTCTTTATTTTGTTTAAAGTGGACACCCTTTTATGTAAAAACATCTAGAATACGTAAAACTGACCAAACACATTCAGATTGTGTTGATACATCAGCACAGGGATCCATGGGTCATTTTATACATGTATGAGTCAAACCCACATCAATCCGATTTACATTGTGCCCGATACCACTCAAAGTGTCTCACTTTTATTTGAAATGGACAATATGTTAAGTGAATACAACAACTGGAATAAGAAAAATAGAAAAAACACATATGGATTATTTTGATAACTTTGGACAATGATCCATGGGTCATTTGTGATGTGTACGATTAAACCATGAATCAATCCGAGTAATGGTGAGGCTGGTATCACATGAAGTGTATTTTTTTTAATGGATACTCTTTTAAGTAATAACAGCTGGCATATGGAAAACCAACCAAACGTATTCAGATTTGGTTGATACTTTAGATCAATGATACATGAGTATTTTTTGATGTGTACGATCCAACCACGCCTCAATCTAAGGCACGGTGTGGTTGGAACCACTCAAAGAGTCTCACTTTTATTTGATATAGACAATATTTTAAATGAAAACAACAACTGGAATATAGAAAACTAATCAAACACATTCAGGTTGTCTTGATTGTTTAGGACAAAGATACATGGGTCATATGTGACATGTAAGAGTCAAACCTACCTCAATCTGAGGCATGGTGTGTACATTATCACTCGAAATGTCAGTGTTTTGTTTAAAATGGACAACATTTTAATTTAAAACAACTGGCATACAGAAAACCGAAAAAATTTAATCGGATTACGTTGATTTTTAATAGAAGGATCCATGCTCTAGCCTCACACAATCCAATTCTCAGGTGAGTAACTCCAACCCCTATTCTATAACACATGAAATTTTATACTCCAAGGAAAACTACATTCCCTAAGTCACACAAGCTCATTGATACACACCCATTATCATCATCACTACGTTTAAAGTCACTGACCCCAAACCATGGGACATTATATTTGAGTTTGGTTGAAGTCAGTTATCAATTTCCTTATTTTGTGGTTATTAGATTCTAATTTATAAATTCAATCGTGTATGTGTTATACAAAATGAATTTATTTATATATTATTAATTCTGTATAACACATATAATTACGTATTTAGTTTTTATGTATTGTATTTATAATTGATAATAAAATTATGTATGTATTCAATTCAGTATTTAATTATAAATTGAATTCCAAATTTCACTTATAACTGTCCTCTCAATTCTTCAATTTAATTTGAAATCAAATATGTATGTTTATAATTACCTTATGAATTATGTTTTAATTCTATATGTGTATAGTTTCAGGGTGCATTATGTGTTAAATCTATATGAATTATTTATGTATATGTATGTGTTATAGTTGGTTATTGAATCTAATTGGAGTTGGGAAGGTGGAAATATAGAATGAGCAGCCTATAGTAGGCTCCTGCCTGAATTGCACAACAAAGCCTATTACAATGGTTGTAAACCATTTTCATAGGGATGTGAATGTGTATTATACCAATATTTCTATAGAACCATTGGTACAAACAATTTCCCAATGGTTTACAAACCAATGGGATATAGTGAAATGTCCATCCTTTACCAATGCTTTACACAAACCGTTGTTAAAAGTCTATATAGAACTTTATTCCAATGGTTTGAAACTGTTGGAATATTATGTTTACAAATTATTTTAAACCATTGGTGAAATGTTATACCAACGGTTTGACATATTTTTTGTTATAATGTATATTTCCTAACACATACCAACGGCTTTACAGAAACTGTTGGCATATGTGTTTCCCTACGGCTTACTTCCCTACGGTTTGGATAATAGTTGATATATATTATACTAACAGTTATCTAGCCTTTAACAACGGGCTTTGATACATGGGAAAAGGCTTCATTACCAGTAGTGTTCTTCTATAAAAAATCATGAACATTACAAGAATGAGTGTGAAACCATAATAAACCTATAAAAATTAAACACTTGGTCACAGTCCATTCTTGAAGTATTTTAAAATAAATAAGTAAATTTTTCTTGTGTGGGAGTATTACCCATAATTCTCAGGACTATTGAAATTATTTGAGGAATATGATCAATGAAATGAATTGGATGAATATATAATTCTTAAAATGAATGTAGTTTGGGAATTATGAAAATAGATTCCTTAGTTCAAGGTCTAACAAGGATCATATACCTTAAAAACCTCCCAAATCAAAATAATAAAGGAAATTCTATGAAAGGACGACTATTGAAGATGAAAATAATAATTAAGTGGTGTAAGGTATTATTATTAATCACCTAAGAATTCTTATTATCTTATTGGATTCTATTCTAGACACTCCAATATGTCTAGAAACTTTTCTAAGATAATAAAATCACCAACACAATGATTTGAAAATGGATAATCATAGAAAATATTAAGTTGTGTGATTATAGTATCACAAGCCATTGTTTATTGTAATGCATCTTGAGAAAATATTTTTATATAACCATAAGTGGAATTTAATTCGATTTTTGATGATTGGTTGATTATCTCTACATAGAGGAAATATTATGTATTACAATCAGGAAATTAAATTTCATAATAACCTATAATAATATATCAATAAAGGGATGATTATAAAAATACTTTAAAAGAAATTTATATAACATTGTTCAAGATACCAAATAGTGATAGAATATTGACTCAAATGGTTGGAGATAAGAACTCAATATTAGGGACAAGCCTATTATGATGAAAAAGATACATTTCTAGAGTTATAACTTATATATTGAGTTGTTTCTACCATTTATATACTCATCGATTTTTTCACAAGTATGATATCATTAAAATCATGAGAATAAAATTTCCATTTATGGTGTGCGTGGAGAGAAGGTAACACCTCATGATTTTTAATATATTTTCTCTAAATTAAAACTATGATATCTTGATCCAACCACAACACTAAAGTAAAACAATCAAAGATAAATTATATTAATATTACTAAAAATACTTATAGAATAATAAAACCTCTATCAAATAAATAGATATTACTCAACCAAAATTACATATATTTTGAGGATAAATAGTTTATATGACTTAATATTAAACAAGATAGTTCTTCCCTAGATAACTATTTTTTAATGTTTTATATAATTTATCCTAGTAAATTAAATAATTTTTTTTAAATTTTTTATAATATATAATATAATATATTAATTTTGATAATTTTATTTATTGATGTGAAATAATATCACATAAAATTTTCATTTAAATATGTTATTTATTATAAAAAAGGTTTTCTTTTATATCGTATATTTTTATGTTAATGATAAATTTAGAAATTTTAGAACCTAAATTTTATAAAATTAAACTCCAAATTGGATCAATTATTTCAAAAAATTCTTAGGATTTGTTATTTCTAATTATATTAAATAATTTTTAGAATAAGTGTGAAAAATATTGTTTTTAGAAAAACTGTAAATTTATGAATTAATCATTGTATAAGTAATATGTAGAAGGGTATAAAACATTTTCATTAGTAATATATGTATTTAATAGTTAAAACGATTCATTTAAAAAATACTACATTGAGTTTAGAGAAGCCATGATCAAAAGTTTATGGACTTTAGTAATATTTTCAAACAAAAACTATTTTGGCCTTTTCTTTTAATTTTATATTATTTTTGAAAAATAAGGGTACAAATATCTTATAAAGACACATAATTATTTTATAATAATTATATTTATTTTATTAAAATAAAAAAAAGTAATAATTTTATCCTATACAATTTTTTTTAAAATAATATTATAATTTATCTAAAAAAACTTTTTAATAAATATTTGAACTAATATTAAATTTAATTGTTATCACCATTTTAAAATTTATTTGGTTAAATGATTCTAAATTTTAAAATTATTAATTTCATGTTATATAATAAGTTCAATTTTAATTTTGGTAACTAAAATTAATTACGAAGGTAAAAAATGATTTACCGTGGTAAACATTAATTAGGGAAAATGATAAATGTGTAGATAAAATCATAGAATCATTCAAAATTTTCCTCCAAAATGAATGTTTTAGATAATTTCCAACAATAAAATGGCCCAAATTCCATTATTTTTTATTTTGGATCCTTTTTTCGTGAATAAAATATTGAAATTATTGTAATGTGAAGAGTATTTATTAAAATCCTTATTTGTTTACATATATAAGAATCCCTCATTACCCCGCTTACCCTTAAAACCATATACTTATATATTGGAAAAAATACCAAATAACATCCCATAACTCTTATACATGTCCATTTGGTTTTGATATTCTAAAATTATCACCTCCTAAATCCTTATTCCATTATACAAAGGAGATCATCCAAGGTTTACGGTGAAATTATCAATTTCACATTTTACATTTCATATCCTTTACATACTCTTATAATTACTGATATCTTAAATACCCATTCTGATAAAATTCTATATGTGTTGTATGTATCCTAAAATATTATTATGTTTGTGGGAAAACCATTTTTTCCTTCCTCCCAACCATTCAGAAAACGAAAATTTCAGATGTGTTACATTCAAACTACATCCTATATAAGCCGAACAATATGTTTTTTCATAAACTCCATGAATGGAATATTCAGAATTAGTTATCTATAGAAAAATAAGATATTATAATATTATTAATTTTTTTAATTAATAAAACACTACATATCTTCCACTAATTCTATAGAAATGAATGATTCTCCCATGTGTACATGTGTACACAAAAGTGACAGAGTTTATTTTTCATCTAATTTTTTTCATTATAAAACTATATTAACAAATGATTAAATAATTTAAAAGAAACTAAATAAAATAATTATCCTTAGATAATAATTATATTATGCAAAATAATATATTTTTTTCATTATAATGACCCATAGAATAGAGTTGGTTCTTGTTTGGATCAATTTAACAACATACTTGAGCAATGCTATAAATTTATATGAGTGATAAATATGTAAAATTATACTCTCTATTATTAGAAATTAATTATAGAATTTTTTATGGATGTTTATATTATTATTTTCATTATTATAATTGTACTACCGTTCTGTTCATTAAAAATGGTAGAAAAATATCATCTCCAAATTCATGATCAAGAGTCAAAACTAAAATAATAATTAAATTAAATTATAAAAATATAATTTTTGATACAATAATATTTTAGTACATATAATGATATCAAAATTATGAACATTGAATATACAAAAATGATTCCACACCATAATTATGAGACTAGTAATTACCAAACAATTGAAGCTATTAAAATGTGACAATGAAATAATGTATATAATAAATATATTTGTCAAAAATGATAGTAAATAAAATATATAAAAAGGTAAAAGTGTGAATAAAGATGAAATACAGGTCATTACTATAGTTATGTTTGTCATAAAGGATGTTAGATCGTGTTTGGATAAGTGAGAATAAAGTAAATAGGTTTTTCCTAATTCAAATTCTTTTATTCAGTCATAATTATTCCTCTTTGGAAATGGTTTTATGAGATATTTTCTTCTATTATATGATGATATAATAATTTATTTACTACAAATTTTTTGGGGAATTACATTTATGGATTTTTTTCTTCACAGAATATTACGATTTTAAGAAAAATCCACATCCTCACAAAACACACTATTTTTATTCCATTTATTGTTTTTATCTCCACTTAAATATTATCCTATATATTTTTAAACCAAATTATGTTTTATATCATATGAAAATAATATTTTTGTTCTCCATGATTTAAAATTAATTTTTTTACTCCTTTTAAAATATTTTAGTTAAATAATAATATTTTAAAATATTAAAATGTTTTCCCTTCCATGATCATTTATATATCTTTCAATCTACATTAGATTTAGATAAAATTTATTTCATTCCCAAGGATCCATTACGAAGGATAATTTTTAAAATTAAATTTTTTGAACAATATTTTTTTTATCCATTTTGAAAAATTTATTTCATTTACAATGATCAATTATTTATGATTCTTCATAAATGTATCTTTTTTCAAAATAGTTCCTCTTCACCATTTTTAAAAACCATTTTTCTTATTTAAATGATTAAATATTGGGATTTATTTATAAATTATTATTTTTTAAATTTATTTTTTCCAATTTCTCAATAGTGGTATTTTCTAAAGTGATGCATAAATTCTTATTTTTTATGAAAATCGAAAGAAATGTTATTTGAAGATAATTATAAGTTTTTCATAAATATTTCTCTTTAACTCTAAAAGAATTATCTTCTTTAGGGAAATTTTTCTTTAAAAACATTATCAATGCATATATGAAATATTTATTTTGGGTAATTCTAATTTGGGTATCAACTAATTAAATAAATTATGTCAATATTTGTGACACATCATAGAAATTATTGGAAAACAATTTTATTTCCTTGAATAATTTATTTTATGTTAAATTATTGACTTTATTTGGAACATGTACCTAGTAATGTCAGATTAATATATGTCCTTATGCTACCATAGAAAATATTTATTTGGATGTCCTATGAAAAGATTAAGTGATGTTTTCAAGAAACTGATTTCTTTTTTATGGGTTAATTTAGTGATATTAATTCTTTTCAAGTGGAACACATATATTAGGTATTTAATTATGTGAGAAGTGGGTACTATATATCCATATAATGGATTTTCTTAAGTTTTATATCTCTTTAGTTCAAATAGGTTACACAGGTAGTAACCCAAGGCAAAGAGGGTAAACCCGTTGTTATTCTAAGCCCCATAGGGTAGACAAGTGTTATCCCATGTCGATATTAGTAAATTTTATTATCCCAATCCTAATAAGGTAAATAGGTAGAGGCCCAAGGATAAATGGGTGCATAGGATATCATACCATTCCCAAGAGGGTTCACGTGTTGATATACCAAGCCCACTATGTTTTTGGAATTAGGTAGCAATGAAAGCTACATTAGGTTATGATTTCATATACTCTTGATTATTACAAATTTATATATTATGTGTTTATGTAATTCTTAAATGGATCATGTTTATTGTCTCATTATTTTACACTATTATATAATGGTATATGTTTAATCATTTGATACATCAGGTCTAGCTATTATATATTGTGGATAACTCTAATTCCTCAATGTTCTTTTAATAAGATATATCTCTTATGATCATGATTTATCATATGACTATGATATAAAACATTATGAAATGTTGTTGAGAATTTTCATTATAGGGAATTTGAGCTAACACCTTTTAGATTTTTCCATTCCCAAGGTTATGAAGATATGTATAACATATGATAATTCTTAAAGGAGGTCCAGCGCAATTCTATTATAATGAAATGTTTCTGAGTATCATCAGAAATGATACTTATGTAGATGATCTTAAAAGACACCAAAACATTTATTATTAGGATATTAATATTATTTTATAGTCATAATGATAATTTTATTAAAATGATCTAAAATAACAATATGTCCATTTCACTTTATAAAAAATATTTTTTTTAAGGAATGTATTTTTAGCGCAAGATCTAAGAGTGTAGGTCTAGTGAGCTTTATCTAAAAAAGGTATAAGTATCATGGATGAGAAAGAAAATCCCCTAGATTCAGGAGAAGATATTGTGGTGAGAAATTAATATGTTGAATGTAAATTTATCCTTTCATTTTCTTAGGTGAAATCCTATCAAATAAATGAAACTACATTGACATCCACCACAGAATCCACCAAGGAGAAAACCCAGCCTGCAGGGTTGGGGAATGTTTTACCACCACCAAAAACCCCTGAATTATAAAAACATCAAAGGGTTTAAGATGTTATATTTGAATAACTATATTAACTTATAGTCTTATTTATATGGCATTGTTTCCCTTTCATCAAAGAAGTCATTATTTTATATGTTGGATGGTGATCTATTATAGTCTACACCATCACCATTTCTTCAATTGCACGACACTCCCCTATTATTTGGGGGTATGTTTAGTGAGAAAAGGTGGGGATTACCTCAAGATAAACATAAATAGAAAAATACTATGGGAAATTTTAAAAATAAAATTAAACTTTATATTTGTTATAATATGAAACGATACTCTAATAAAGGGGAACATATGGAGGCCATTAAAGTTCCCTTTAGAGAAGGTAAAAATAATAAAGAGACACCCCATTATTCTAATAAGGATGAAATGAAACCCACAAATAGATATGAATAATTAAATGTCACAGCTATTTATCTGATAGTGGACACATTCTATTACATAGTTTAAAAATCTTATAATAATGAAACAACCACTCATGGTAACATTAACAATGAAACATAGGAGAATGGTGTGAAAACCCAGAATCCATGGATTGATCAGAACCTGTAATCTCTAAATGATTATCTCCCCCTAAACATACTTACGATAAAAATAAATGGAAGGGTGTTGCTATATCCCAATCAAAACCCTGAGAGGTAGAAGGTCTCCCTTCTATAAAAAATTTAGAACAACATGAGAATGATATCAACTACATACAACTACTCAACATGTAATTAGTTATTGGAAATATTACCACAGAGAATAACATTCAATAATAAGATAATGTTTCTACTCCCACTCACACTAAAGGGGTTACATACCCCACAAGAGTATAAAATGTGTAATAAATTGGTATTGGATCTATGAAACCAATGTACATGAATATGATGATTGATGGAGATCATGTTTTTTTCCAATATGAAAAAACGCTCCTCGTTCTAGGAATTTAACCTAAAACCAACTCAAACTAAGATTTTTAAACTAATATATGATGTGTGATCCCATCAGGATTCAAATTCTACCCTAATATAGGGATTATCTTGAACATTGTTTCCTATAGATCTTCCTAGCTCCCCCATGTTTCCTTTCATATAAATGGATGTCCCAAGAGGGTGGAGTTCCCTAGTGTTTTCTATAAGGATGAAAAAACTGGAATACATGGACGATTCTCCTCCTCTACCAAACATTGATAATACCATCTTTCCAATAATTAAATTCATAAAAAATAAAGACTAGAACCTATCACATTTTGTGCCCTAGGGGAACCTTATGATGGGAACACTTAATCAATAAGAGGAATAAAAATTAGATGCATTGTGAAAAAATAGGGGGGAATAACCATATTATTGTACAATAGTTTCCTATCTGATTTATAACAGACTTGGATGATTTTTTTTCAATTACTCAAATAATTACGCTATATATAAAGTAAAATGATGGCCACTAACATCTCAAATTATATAAAACATGAAAATGGGAGGGTCTCCAACTTCATCACCAGGTGGAAGGGGCTTACATACTCACTAAAAATGAAACATCCAAAAGATATTATATTATAGATTTACATAGATAATATCTATGACTACCTATAGACATTGTAAATGCCATTAAAGTACCATGGAATATTCTAGGAGTTTTCCATCATAAATCAATGTTTAGAGGATACTATTTACTGAACTAAGGAAAAATATCCAAAAATTATTGGTTCATATGAAATGAGATATATCAAAGAGTAAAATACCATTATCATTACTAATCTAACATCAATAATTCTTATAAAACCCATGAAAGAACAATATCACCCAATTCTTACCATAGTGAAATTTAAATAATAAAACCATACACTTATAGAGGAAAGGAAATATCAAAGGTTCCTATGATATGTGGATAAAAACAGTTATATTTTCAAAAGGATCAATTTCAAGGACATGTCATCAAAATGAAAAATATAATCTCCTCAAACTAGCCATGTCTCAGAAACCTAGTGAATTCGGCCTCGTTGATCATCATATATATTACTATTTCACCTTATTTTGAAAAAAAAACATCTAATAGTGTGTTTTCTATAAGGTAAACCAATATAAAATGGTTTTATCATGAAAGGTGGAATTTTGGAAGCCTTTAAAAAAAATCTTATGTGTCCACTATCAAATCAGAGTAAGAAGTCTTCTAACCAGAAGTCGCCACCATGAGTGAGAGAAATCATGATGAATGGATGACGAAGATGATATTTTATAAGGTATATGCCATGAACATGACACAACTCAATAAACATGTTTTGGACCCAATTAATGAAAAAATTAGAAATTCACACCACTAACTCCACACTATGAAAGAAAACAAAACCTATTTTTGTAGAAAAGGGTGAAAATGTATAGTATTGACCATACACTAATGTTATCATAACCCCCATGTATTTCTTGTTCCCATCATTTAGATCAATGTAACATACATTCATTATAGAACGATTATTATATAATGTGTCACATATTTTGTTATTCAATATTATCCATCTGATATATCTATTATCTTTTGAAGAATATTCATATAAACTTTAATTTCCCCCACAATTATGGGGGATAGAGTAAGAGGCCACTGAGGTTAAGGGTACTAAAAAATAAATGGCTATAAATGATTTCAATATCATGACCACATCCTCAATGAATCCATTTATTAAAACTAAACACAAGGGAAGGCACTTAATCAAGCCCAGCAGGTGAAAAGAGATATTCCCAGATCCTCTCAGATTCATCCAAATATAATTATTTGGAAATATCAGTTGGAAAGTGTAGAACTATCTAACTAGACTAGATTTATGGGAGGATTATCTAAGCATAAACCTATAGGGGAAAACATTCCATTGAGTTTTGACTATGTGAAATGATCATTGGAACAAAATACATTGATACTAATGATGCGGGCTGAAGAAAAATCCCTTGTTGGGAAGCATCAACCCCAAATACAGATGTATGGAATATTACAATAGTGGGATGTCGTCCTAGACAAACTACCAACACTGGATTCCATTCAACTCTAGAAAATTCCCTTAGGAGAATCATCTCTATAAAAGATTACAATAAAACGATGTGAAAAAAGATATAAAAATGCCCTTAGGAGAATCAAACTCAAAGGCCTGTTTAGATATCTTGTGTCTAACATTTAGTTCATGGTAATCTAGTATGACACAATATTTAATGGCATATTATAAAGACCATGGATCTACATCCTTGATGTTGTATCATCAAAATACCATCAATTCCAACATTACCAAATAAATGGAATGTTTGGAGTACTATATATAAGTGATGCCCCATTTTAATCTTTTGAATCTTATTATCCCACCATGAGTTTATAAAATAGGTAAGGAAATCATCTGATGATAATAAGAGACATATAGGTTTCCAATATTAATGGTTTTGGAATAACACTCGAAAACCCCTAGAATTTACTTGGAGGTGATGATATATTACACGTCAATTATATGGAGGGAATAGACCCATATCATGGGATCCAATATAGTGCAAAGGTGTCACTCAGATTGGTTTACAAATTGACAACTATGTTAGCTGAGATAGTCCAATTAGGGTAAAATCAGTTCATATATTTGGCGAATGACACTAAAATTGATGATTCCTCTGTCAAATATGTAACCTTTGTTACCCAATCCATTGGGTATATGTGAATAATATATAGGATTTAAAGATTCCCACATCATCATTTTAAAATATGAAGATGCCTCGTCTCCATAAATATGAGTTGAGAATACCCCATATCTGCTTCAAGATACCAAGATACCAATTTGTTTCTAACATACAATGATATTGATGTAGAGGATGAAGAAGAGGATAACATTAGAGATTATTCTCTAGTATTTAATGAAAGAGTATCTAATACCATTGATGATCATTGAATAATAAATTGGGTTACATAAGAAAAACCACAACTGACATTGATTAGTGCCTCTATGAATCATAGAGAGTAGGAAATATTTAACTCTTTCTTGAAACAAAAATATTATGTTTTTCCTTTTATTATACATAGATTCATAGACTACATTCCAATGTGGCACCCATCATCTAGTCCTAATAAATAATCATCATGGTTTCAGAAAATATATTCATTAGGACATATCAATACAACGTTTCCATAGTTGTAGGTCACGTTGAAAAGATAATTAAAGAAAACATCACCTCGGAAGTCCAACACCGAAAATGGCTCACCAATATCATCCATGTTCCAAAAAAACTACGAATATCATAGTGTGAATCTATTTTGAGGATCTTACCCAATGCTACATGAATGATTATTTCCCATTCCTAATTACATAACTCCAAATTGATGTGGCCACATGCTAAGAATCCCTTTAATTCATGGGTGGGTACATGGAAAATAATCAAATGAGGATGGCCCTAATGGATGATGATGGTACTACATTTATGGAACCCAAATTTATATTATTCTCTCAAGTTATTTCCATATATTTGGGGAATGTTTATACCACCTATCATCACACCCTGAATTTCATCATCAATACCTTTTGGGGAATAATTATGGGATGATATGATGACGATCTAGTGTTCATATCCAAAAATTTCTGTGATCATATTTCTTACACTAAAATATTTTTCAATAATAAAAAACAACATAGATTAATGAAAAACCCCTTGATGTATGCCTTTGAGGTGATATTTGAGAAATTCATCATCTTTATATCCAAACATTATTGCATTGAAGTTAAAATATGAATAATAATGAGATCCTTAAAATTATTCCACCTCAAAATCTCAAAGATTTGAGTGGATTTAAGTCCATCCTTCCAAAAAATAGCATTTCATATCTAAATTACCAATAAAATGACTACCCTACATGTTGTTTGCAGAGAAGGGGGTTATTTTCTAATGTGATAAAGACCATTAAAAAACTTTTGAATATCTAAGGTGGTATCTTCTACATCCACCAGTTTTGATTCCTCAAATATATGGAAAGAAAATTATCCAATACCAGCCCAATATGGTATGATCACTCAATACCCACATCATGAAGAAAAACTATGTGGTAAATGAAAATAGTCTCTATTATCTCAGTAAAACAATAATAGATACCAGGACATGATATACTGACATCAAGAAGGATTCCTTCACATTTATTTTCAGAATATAATAATCAAGAAACTACTTATAGTACCATGCGGTCTTCTTGGTCTCTCACATTGTTTTTCCCAAACAATCATTCAGTCATATGATGTTTACATGGAATCTAGATCAATGATAAGTTATTATTCAATAGTTTGAAATTAAATTTTTATTATAAAAATAAATCATAGGGATGATGCTTGTGACCTTTCTCATATAACATGTTACCCTATAAATTACACTGATGAATTCTTAACTCATGAATGAATACATTTTCACCATCCATCGCACTCTCTAGAAGAGGGAGATGTATTTCAATGAAACTTATCAGAGTTTGAATGGGAATAGTATAGAAATATCAAATCCTAATGAAGTTCTCCTTAGTATTTTCTTTATCTCCCATAGAATTTGGTTCTACCCAATTATTTTATACTATTTGAAATATTCATTGAAAATTACCCAATATTGAATGCTTTAATCATATCCTAGATGTTAGACCTATAAATCTATATAGATCATTTGAATCTTAATTGGGATTCAACATCTGTAATTCATTATATTAATGATGAATATTATATTAAGAGTGGAAATGTTTCTCCCCTCATTGGTTATATAATGGGACAGATTGAATAATTCACTTTCAATACATTGATGAATAATTTTAGTCACTCATAAAATCCCCATTCAAATGAAATGGATATTTCATCAATGAACATAACTGAACCAAACAAAGATGAGTTATTTTTATTTATCATGAAATATAGAGTGGTCTCCACAGTCAACTTCTACGATAAGAATAAAATCATGAAATTCAATTATTCCCCGATGTATGATGATAAAATATCCTCTTCAAATGATTCCATAATAGTATAAATATTCCCCATAATAGACTGTCTCCAAAGATGGATTCTTCAATGAAAGTAATCTGTGATTTATTAGCTCTCATATCAGGTAGGAAACGTCAACCTCTATGATATATTGAATAAATAATAGGTCCTCTATAAATGAGGATTTAATGGATTCTTTCACAAGTTCATTGAAGGAGGACATAACCCTTCCATCATGCAAGATGTCAATGAAATTTCCAACATGAATGTTCAGTTGAGGACCATTTTATCTTATAAAATCTATATATATATGGCTATTAATGGAAAAAATGACACAAAATTTCAAGGAAATCACCAATACATTCCATTCTTGTTAATTAAATTCCATCTTCATCCATCAACCCCCAATTTTATTTTATATTTTGATGTACTGTTGGTTGTTCACCATATGGGGACTGGATGTCCTAGGAAAATATCACCTACCTATTACAAAGATGTTTAAGTACATCCTTACTATGACAAACAAATTCTCTAATTTTTTTGAGTCTATACTTCTGAAGGAGCTTGTGATAAATAATATCAACCACTTTATAATGTCTAACATTATCATCAAGTTTGATGTTTGTCATACAATACTAATAAGAAAAAACACAAATTTCTACACCTTTGAGATGAAATGATATATCAAAATCATAACAACAAGTCCAACTATTCATATAGTTATAATATAGAAAAAACTTGATAGCTAGTGGCCCTAAATAAAACTCTATATAATATATTCTATAATATGCTGGATATAGATAACAAATCATCTCTAGAAAATATTTTTCATGCCTTTCAGGCATTCCAAATCCTGACATGAATTGATATACCAATGTCCCCATATTATATTGTTTAAATAATATAGTTTATGTTATCTATAAAAGTAAAATTTTCCGAATTATAAATTTTTATATGTGGATATCTATTAGAATATGAAAATTCCTTGAATAATTTTGATGTGTTATTGTAGCTCTACAAGAAGTGGATCCACATGAAAAAAATCTTTAATTCCATTAGAATTAGATTCCACAATCCTTAAATTTAAAATTTATCATATTTAGAAAAATTTGTGTAGCTCTAACAAACCTAAATATGGCTAAGCCTATTCATAAAAAAAGTCACTATCCGGGTGAAAATCCAACTTGGGGATATACCCTCAAATAGGATTATCTTATAATATTCTTAAATTCATGGCATAATTATATGAAATATGCCATTGATGAATATATTCATTATCATGGGTCGGTAGAGAACTATTCAAAATGTAGGCACACCCTTGATGAGATTCCGTGAGAATATTTCCACCAATATATCTATTTTATTTTATATAGTCTTTAGAGGTTGAAAATTATGCTGAAGAACTATTATGGTTTGTTTCTTGAACTGTAATGTCATCCATAAGGCTGAAGTGGAATATGGAAACTCTTCCTAATAGAAGATTTTTCTATATCTCTGGTGTGACGAATTCATTTAAATATTCATTTTAAGAGGCAACACTATCATGAGGGTTGGATTCAATATTTCTAGAAATTGATGCCCTCTTTTTAGAAGTATTCACTGAGTCATGTGAATGGACTGGTAGAGAATTAACCATTTTCTAAAAAAGATGGATGAAATGATTTTTGGAATACTAGAAAAGTATTTTTATATAAATGATATTAAAATTATGAATGGATAACTGTAATAAGGTCACCACATGACCCACAAGGTTTCTTACATGGCCCATGTGGTTGAAAATGTGGGTCACATCGAGGCACATGAATTGTGAGCAATTTGGAAAAGACCATGAGGCATCCACTGAAGATGAAAATTTAGCTATGAAAGGGAGACTTTATAGAGGGGTTAAATGAGTTCCCTTAATATCATCTTGAGTTCAAGGGATGGTTTTAGTATACTAAATGAATTCATGTGATCAACTCAAGAGAAAATGTAAAAATGAAAAAGGGCCCTAGAAAACATTAATATGGTCCAATATGGAAACTGCATGGTATTTTCTCTGTCCTTATTATTAACTTCTTATCATTTTGAATATACCCAGTTCCTAGGGGATTTTTTAGGCTCAATAATTCAAAAAAACAAGTATTGATGTCAAAATAATAATTGGAAGATATAAAAATCATGTTAAAAGTAACTCTATAGAGTTGTCATTAAATGTTAGTTTTAACCCATAGTATGATATACCACGAGGTTGAGTTCACAACCTAAGGGATTGTGAGGTGTATCTCATGGCATAATGAATAATTATTTTTAAACACCCTGATATTTTATGAAAATTTTCTTTATTACATAAATTTTACTTTTTTGATATCTTTTGATACACACAATGCCTATTCAAAATTAACTATAATATATTATTATGTTATCACCAAGCCATTAGAATGGCAAGAATGAATTAGAATAGCTAAATTTTAAAAAAAATTCTTAAAAAATGCATAGAATTAATACATTGGTTATAAATTTATTATAAATGAAAATTAAAATCATTTGACTATAAAATGATGTTATGTATGAAAAAAACAATTTATACTCAAAATGTATTTTTATGTGAAAAAATTAAATTAATCACTATTAGTGATTTATTTTAATGAAATGTATATATTATATATTAATATAAATGATTTAACACTCATCTATTGTTTTTTACATGGAATTATATAATACCAAATCTATCTTTACACATAAAAAGGTATTTAAGAATACTTTTTTCATCACATTTTTTGTTTTTAGTTAAGAATAATAGTTTCCCACTTTTAGAAATTAAATCCTGAAAAAGTTACCCCATATTTGGATTCATGTATTTAAAATTTGGAAAATAGGTCACTTTTTTGTTATTATGAATAGTTACATTGATAATTGTTAACCATAGTGAGGGTAAAATGGTTATAATACATTTTAAAATTTTGGTTGAGGATTTAATACTCATATAAAACTTTCTTTAATCACAATTAATGATTTTAGATTAATTATTATCATCTGTGTCTCAAAAACATTGACTCTTTTTTATCAAGGTAAATTATACTTATTTTTTGTGACTAATTAATTGTATTTAATTATTATGGAACAAAACTATAGCTTTTATTCAATTAAATAAGACAAAAAATAAAGTGTTATAAAAATATTTAATGTAAAAAAATTTTGTAGTAATATTGTGTTAAATAAATTTTCTAAATAAATATAACATTGTAGAAATATGAAGAATTTTTTGATTCAAATTCCATTTCTATCTTATTGTCTTTAAATTCAAATTAAATAAATAGTGTCTAAAATGACAATAATGATATTTTATATTAATTAATATTTATATAATTTATTTAAAAACAATTAATGTTTTTAAATATGACAATTATGTTCATAAATGGTCTAAAATGCCACATATTTCATATTTATGACGTTAGAATGGCCCGAAGGCCTTCATTTGTTATTATTTATGATACTCCACCTTTCAAGGGGTGAGGTGGGACCCTTACAAGGCCTGAAGTCTTAGATATAATTACATGACTCTTAGGTATTAGAGGGAATCACCTAGACAAGATAACTTCGAACTGCTCCTCCCCAACATATGTCATGAAAATCATCACTCCACCTTCACATGGATGGTCGGCTAGTAGTTCTATGCAAATCTGCATGGGCCTAGTACCAATTTCAAAGCCATTCCCTATCATTCTTCCAATTCCTGTTAGTTCTTCTCTAGTAAAGGCGCCTACCATGAATCCTCATTTGAAGACTTATCCCTTGCAGTCAGACTGGTACTTCTTCATTCATGTCGCCTGAAGGCCTTGGGGTGGCCCTAAGGCATTAAGGTGGGCCGAAGGCCTTGAGAAACAACTGTCCTAAAGCCCATGGGTGGCCTGAAATCCTTACAGGACCCAATGACCAAACTGGTAGCCCAAAGGCCCCGATGTATGAATAGTTCCAGCTGCAATAATACAGAGCAATGACTGCTAAAGTGTCTGATACTATTCCAACTACAGTACTACTACAGTAACAGAAAATTCACCTCCACCTGAATTTGATCTTGGGTCTCTTGGATGCACCTTCCGAGTCCTTACCATCCTGGCTGAGGCACATATGCTCCCATTTATGTGGCAATGTTTACCTTATATTTGAAATTTTAACCCTTTAATTTTAAAAATTTATTTACCAAAGTTAGGATTATAATTAGTTAACCAAGGGGTTAAACCAAAATATAAGGTTATAAATAAAACTAAAACATACCTGAATTTAATTGGATGATTATACATAGGAGTCATCTATTTTAATTCTAATTTTTAGACATTTTTAAGAATTTTAATTTAGAATGACTTAATTACATTTTAAATTAATTTTAATTACAAATGTGTCCTCCCCCAAATAAAAGGACACCCATTATATATTTTCATTACACCTTCATGATACATATAAATCAACCAAACTCTTAACATTTCTCTTTTAAAAATACCTATACAATAATTAGAGGTAATTCTATTCATAAAATTTCATTCTAAGGGCCCTTAAAAAGTAACCTAATGGAGGCCTACCTAAGAAGTGGTAATGTTCCTCCCCAACCAATTTTAATTTATTTCTTTTTTCTACCTCATATAAATGTGCTGAATTCATCATAAAATTATAATTTTAGTGTTCTAAATATAATAAAATGTTATTGTGATTAGGTAACTTCCATTATCAACCATATCTTCTATCTAATGAGATATAAAAGTATCACTCGTGCCTATGTTTCAACTACAACTTCCACATAACAATAAAAATATTTTTTCATCACTATATATCATGGATGGGTGTTATTATGTGTTTAATATTTATAAACTATATTTAAAAAATTATTATATTTTTATATCTATTAAAATCATATCCATTTTCTTACCTTCTATTCCATTGGCAAATGGTAATGTTGCCCATGTATACTTTTGGACTGCCACCTCCAAAAAGATATGCGATTTGTTTTTCATTTCCAAATTACAAGATGTTAATAATTATAAATTCAATTAATATATTTGATATATATAATATAATGTTTTTTTTGGAATTTGAATTATTAATTTCCACTCTTTTGTTCCATCTCTTAAAAAGTGAAAACAATGTTAACGTGTACATAAATCCTTCCATCTCTATGAATGATGTAATTATTTTTTATAAATATGTGATTTATGTAAGACTGTATAAATATATTTTTCATATATTTTATATTTATATCATGGGTAAAAGTTACGATATTATGGAACCATGATCAAATCACAAGGATCAAAATTTCAAAACTGAAATCCTTCTAAAAAATAAATCAGTTACAACATGGAAATGACAATATTTATTTTGAATTATTAATTAATAGGTGATGAAATGTTATAAATGGATCATAAATGATATTATAAGTAGGTAAATAATTTTATTATATAATTATAATAAATTAAAATTTATTATATATGTGGTAAGAGTTCTGTTAAAGATATTCAAACTCAAGGTAAGAGTTTTATATTACAATTTCATTGTTTACCAGGATAGTTTATGATTAAATTTACAATGATGAAATTTAATGATACACCTCTCAATAATATAATTAATCTTATCCCCTCTGATTGTTTCTAGAGATTACATTTTTTTCATTTAATTGTTTTTCTTTATGTACTTAATAAACCAAAAAATATTTTTAAGGAAATCAATTTTTATTTCTCCTTTTAGTTGAAAACCCATTTTATTCCATGACCATGTTTTATAAAAATGCTTTCAAGAGTATTTTTACTATTATCAAATGATTTTATAAATTCATTTTCACCCATGAATTATTTTTACAAAAAAACATAAATGGGAATATTTTTTTTATTTTCTGAATCAGGTATTTTTGAATTTATAATGAAAATGTGAATGGAATATTTAATTTAAAATAAATGGGATGAATATAATTCATATCAATCATGACCTTTTAATTATTAAATTCTATTTATCATGTTTAAAATGTTATTCTCAAAGAAATTATTTACTTAATGCTTGGTAAATTTTTATATTTAAATATGCGACTTAAAAATGAAAAGAGTATTTTCCTCAATAAATATTCCAGTGATAATATTACATAATTTTTCTTCTATGATGACATAATTTTATATTAGTTATGGTTTACTATGGATATGATCCAAGGATACCATATTGGTTATTCGCCTATATGGTTTCTGATTGTGAGAATGAAATTTCAATGAAACCCATTTTCTTTTCCATGGTTCATGTTAGGATGACTATTTTAATGATTTTTGGGGGTAAATATAATGGATATATGATTATGTAATGGGAGGTACCATAATTATATATCCCTATATTTAATTAGATAAATATAATATCCCCGAACCATCACCCACAAATATAGTGCTAATATTGAAAACATTAACTTTTCGGCATTGATGCTGATAATGATGGAACCATTTTTTCCACCCCAACCTTACATAATAAAACATAAAAATTGGATCAATAATATTATCATGGACCTTTTAGGATTATGGGTTTAAGGAATTAGGAAAAACTCCTACAAAAAAAATACCCGTGTCATTAATTGAGTATTTTTCCAACTCAAGCCATCTTTCATTATTTCCCATTAAGTCTACCATCTTCATAGAACAATTATATTACCCTTATAAATAGAATTATGGTATGATTGAATTACAATACAATTATCTAGAGAACAAAATCATTACTCAAGGAATTAGTGTGTTATCTAGGCTCACCCATTGTATAATCTGTAATAGGATCACCTGATTCTATTTGTGAACACCCATCATATATAATTTCCAAGAACCACTATATAAATATTGTATACCGATATTTCATACTTAAAATCTTATAATCAATCAATATTATTCTATAAATAGATTATTATATGGAAAGTAAATGTATTTCATGTTATAATATTTGAAACATAATTAACCAATAGAATGGAAATGAGTTCTATAAAAATCACTTTGAAACATGATTAACATGTGGAAAAGAAACTGGTTTCATAAATATATATTTTAAATAATATTAATCCATCAAGATAAATAATGAATACTATATCAAAAAAATCCAAATTAGACCATAAGTAACAACAACGATTGTTGACATTTATTAATGGAAATACCTTTAAAAGAACATTAAATTTTATTAATGAAAATATTTTTTTTTGAAAAACATATATTTTTTAAATAACGAATGAGTCATAAGATTTTTCAAAAAAAATTGTCATTAAATTTTTTTTTTCAAAATATAAAGTTAGACTTAAAATTCATTTACAATATTTCTTGAGGAATATATAGATATTGTTTTGAAAAAATAGTTTATTTTTTTAAATCCTTGAATATAAATATTACCATGAAAACATATAAATTAATATTTTAAAAAATAATGGTCATAATGGAAAAATATTCATTTCATGCTGTATATGATAAAAAAAATACTATTTTCAAATTTCAGGTGAAATCTAAATGGGAATTATTTAGAAAATGACATGAATATTCAATTTAATTTTTTTTAAAAGATTAAAAATGGTAAAAATTTATTTTTAAAAATCATACTATATTAATAATAAGTTTTATAAAAAATGTTTAGAAATAGTTTTTTTGGAAATAAAACATATTTCCTACTAAAGAGTTAATTAATGTCAGATTTATATTAAAAAAATCCAAGTTGTTTAATTATCAAAAAGTGGAAAAATAGTTCTATTACATGTATAAATCAATAATAAACTAAGGATAAGATATTTTATTAGTTTCTAGAGATATGGATCATAAGATATCATCATTGAAGCATAGTCTTGAACAATCTTGATAAACACTGAGATTATAACATAATAATCATACATCTTTGGTAACTTTGAATCGTTTTCAAGATGAAATAATAATATTAAATAAAATATAAGATATTATTGAAATAAGTAAATTCATGATATAACATGTCAATGGGAAATTATATACACCTTATAAAATAAGATAGATGTATAACATAACAAACGTATCAAAGAAGGGAAATTGAGAAAAAAATCCATTACATCTTTGATAACATTAAAAATAAAAACCCTGTGAAAGGGAGATCCTAAAAAAGATATTTAAATCCCCATAAATTAAATTATATGTCTCATTAATCACATTTATTATTATAATATACACAAAAAAATAAAAATAATTTTTGAATATGGAACATAGCTCACAGAAATAAAAGTGAGATGAGAAAATCCATACCTGACGCTTATTTTCGTTGATCAAGATTTGTATAATGGTTTTAAATATGTTATTAAATAAATATTGAATGATATTAATATCAATAATTTAAAATGCAATTTTTTTGTAAGATTATATATCTAAATTGTTTATTATAATTCACTATTTTATATTGTTTGGGTATTAAAGTCCTTGTTTTATACTATATTTTTTGTTATGAATGTTTTAGTTCTTGTGCATATATTATAATTCAATCAGATCTAGATAAATAATAATAAAATAACTATCATATTTATACATAAATTATACTTTTATTTCCAATTATGAAATTTAGTTTTGAGAAATGATGTATGTTACAATCTTGGAGACGGTAGGTCGTACGTATGGATGAGTAACATTTCCTTTTTCTAATACTAAATATGGAGAGAAGGTACATAAAGTTTATTTTCCATATTGATAATAATATAATAAATAAAATAATATTTAATTAAATATACTTATAAATATCATTAATGTGATTAAGTGATTTAAAACAGAATAACATTGCATTGAGGAGACAGTTGTCCACACGTCCACGAACTACATCATCATTTTTTATAGTAAATGAAAAGGTAAGAAACAAAATGATATATTATATATCCAGGAATATAAATATTTCATTAATATCATAATCATGTAACATATATCACATATATTCATTATATTTAACCTTATAAACCTCCATGTAATTTGTTAATGATAAAATATTGATATTGATTTGTGAGGTGGTAGTCCGCCATACACATAATCAACCTTAGCATATCCCATACATGATGGAATGTAAAAATTTATATATGAAATAAAGAATCCATTGGTTTAATGATTTTATAAATATATTATAAAAACATTATATCCATCATTATACCCATCCCTGAGAGGTGGAAATAGGAAAATGAATGATATCAGCTCGTAAGGTGGTAGTCCCCCATACACAGGGATGACGATGTGATAAAAAATTTGATGGAATAAGGATAATATTTTGTAATTAAATTAATATAATAACATATATTTATATTTGATACAGCGAGGAAGTTATATAATAATGGTTTAATTATAATTTATGTAGGTTGGGAATGAAATAAAATAAAATGCTTGTTGAAAAATGTTACCTCGTTTTCCATTATCATCCTTATTTTTCCACCAAATGCCATCTTAGATTGGATATTTGAATAGACAAAGGAATATAGGATTATTAGAATGAATTATTTATTTAATTTTTTAATGTATTTTATGACACCAGGTGGTTTGAAGTTGTGAAGAAGAGACGAATGAGGGTGGCCTTTTATAAGTGGGGGAAATGACACACTTGGTAATTTTGAAAATAATTAAGTGATCCCAAGTATTTCATATGTCAAAAGGGTAAAAATGGAACATTAAATAACCTAATATGTATAATGGTACAAATATGTCGGGAAAATAGTTTTTTAACAATTATATATTTAATCTTAACCTTATCTTTTTAGTTTAACCCCTCAATAAACCCTTTTTTACCATAACCGTAGTAAATAATTTATAATATTTCACTATTAATTTAAATAAAAAATTATAATGAACTTATTATATAATATAATATATTATAATTCAATGTATTTAATACATATTTCCATATTCCATTCCACAAAGAGAAATAATTTAATTTAAATTTAACCGCTTAGACATGATGAGAAAGTGGGGTTTTAAAGAGAAATGATAAATGGTTTAAAATGTTTTTATATCTAAGATAATTATGATATTTATTATGAGGACCCAAATTTTATTAATAGAGATATACTAGTACAAATTGTACTTTAAAACTAATTTAAAATATAATTTAAGTGGGAAAAAAATTTTAATTTAAATTCAATTTTTCACTATTCATAAAAAGTGTAACATTTGAAAAAAATTTCAAAAATTAACCGAAATATAATTTGGAAATAATAATTTTGAAACTTAATCTTCATTTGTAAAATAATTTTTTTTAATTTGGAAAAAATTAAATTTAATGAAAACCCACAAGCATGATGAAAAAAGCAGGTTTTCGAGGAGTTAATTTTTTCAAGCACGATATGATTTTATATTATCTAAATGTATAATTATAATCATTGTATAAATATAATTTAATATATTATATATATAATATATAAATTTTATTTAAATTATTCCTCGTTATGAGTTATTTAAACTTATTAAAATTTTCAAATATAATGTATTTTGAAACAATTTTTAGAAAAATCCCATCCAAAAAATAAACATATACAGAAATGAAATATAGTGATGATAAATAAAGTAATTAAGTAAATTAAATATAAATAAAGACTAATTATATCATGTGAAATAATATTTAAATAATAACATGACTATTAAATTAATTTTTTAAAATTAAATGACATTCTTAAAAAAAATAAGTATTTTACACTATTCACTAAAAAAATAAAAAATTTCAAAAAATTAAAATATCTCAGCCGAAGTAAATATTAATATTCTGATTGAAAAAAGAAATTCCATTCTCTCAATTATATTTTCTAAAAAATCAAAAAAAATTATTAGAATATTTTTTTCATTATAATATGCAAAAATCATTTTTGAAGAATGAAAATGCTTTAAAAAATTTTGATTTATTATTGACTAAACAATTAAAAATAGTTAATTTTTAGTAGGATATATATATATATATAATAAATTAGTCAATATTATTGTTACCCACTAATTAAACAACTAGGTTTTAATAGTTATATATATCATCGGTCGTTTAAACTCACGGTTGGATGTTGAATATGCTATTGAACAAAAAAACATCAAAGTTCCGTGTATCACAAGCTATCAAAGAGATTAAATTTATTTATAAAGAAGTATATCATAATTTATCAGGGAGTTTCATTCTTTTCTAATTTATGTGTTGTGGGTTATTTACATTATCAAACATAATTCACATCTTCTTAAATCATAGGGTGTTACATCCTTCCCACACTTAATAAATTTCATACTCTCAATTTGAATTTTATCTCCATAATCAAAGGATTGAAATTTGAAGATATTTTCTCAAAACTAAAAAGTAAAAAGTGTTAACAAAACATAATCTTGATAAATGTGAAATGGAAGTTCAAGGGATATTTGGAATAACACTTATATAGGTTTTTATTGTTAGAGACAACTATTGTTACGTAATTATATATATATAGAGGAAAATCATCAATAAGTATATAGAGTGATATATGTCATTGATCAGAATAAATTGAATGATTAATTTAATGTTAATGTCTCAAAAAAAATATGACGATCGAAAAATATTGATTCCTTCAACATGAATGTAATCATAACATTTTTTTTCAAGATATTTTTCCTAGGGGTAGGGAATTATATTACCATCTATATTAAGTGAATTTGGAAATATTATCACTTGATGAGTATAATTTAATCCTTTTTTCAATATCCACTTCAATCCCATATTTTTATCTAATCAATTTATATTCAGGATGAATTTTTAATGCCTGAAACACTAAAATAAACTTTCAAAAGACCACATAATACCAAATATAATGAAAATATATTCCTCTGGTCTTTAGAAATTAACCAATGTATGATTGAAATATACATGTATATGATCAATTACATGAGGGGGTGAGATTTGGTATAAATACATTCGTTTTTTTCTTAAGAAAATCCATCTTAAAAAAAGATAAACAAAATGTACTCACAAACCCTCTTGAGTTAATAAAAAAAATACGATCTTTCTTAGGATCCAAAAATTGTATCCAATAAGGAAGCATAAGGAAAATTTACAAAGAGAAAAATTATATCTTAAAGTGTATAAAATATTATTTAATAGAGTATAAAAGTATTAGAATGTATAAGAAAGTTATACTTTTTTTAACAAAATTACAACAGAAATAAAACTTGAAACAACAAGTACAAAGGTATAAGAAATCTTCTATCCCAAAGAGAAGGGTATCCAACAACCTTGAATAAAGGTCCCATTATTTATTCATTCAATAATGTCTATCTTACCTACACTAGGGTAGACCCTTGATAAATGTATCGGAGTCTGTATTGTTATCCCCACAATCCCTCTAAATTTAATGTAGTTGGAACCTTTGTCTTACTTTCTTCAAATGATCTTGAACTTTACGGTATTTGGAACCTCTATTATCCTATTCCTAGAATTCCATGATTGATTAGCCAATCAAAATCCCCCTAGGTAGGTTGAACATGTTGTTCCCTGCTTGAACAAGTTTTTCATAACATTCACCCAAGGCATGAGAGATTCTATCTTAGCAAGATATGTACATACAACACCTCTCAACATTGTCTCAAATTATTCAAATGGATGGGGTATTTATATGTAGAAACTACAACGGTCACCTCCTACTTCTATGGTAATATATTTCCTTGAATTAAAGAGGGACCTGGACATGTGTCCCACAACCAATGGTTAGTGAAAACAAATTTTACTACATCATTTCATGTAAGAAAACATGGGAAACATTATCATGTCTAAGAAACATAAATTCTCATACGAAACATTAACATGATTATGTTTTGATAAAATGAAAAATTACATTATGGGAAAAGGTAAATGTTTGAAATTAATATAATCAAATTATTGAGGAATTGAGAATCAGACTCTATAAATATAAAAAAAACATATTCTGGAATAATAGATATTCAGAGTCAAAATAATGAGGAATATAGAATCTGAATTATGAGGATTTTAGATTATTGAAAAAATGAGAGTTTGGAGTTTGATTTACAGATAATTCAAAGTCTGATTTTAGAAAAATTCAGAGTATGATTTTCAAGAATTTGGAGTCTCATATTCAATGAATCAGATATTGAAATCAAATGGAATCGTAGTCTAACAATAGTAAGACTCGTTATCTAAGGAACTATAAAATTAAATGGTTTTTGGTAAGGATCTGATTAGTATTATGAATATTTTGTCTTTCAAAAAATAATGGCTAAACATGGATAAAGATCATTAAATAAAACATATAAAACCATATTTAAGGATTAATAAAATAGTTTTCCTTAGAGAAAGAAAATTTTCATTAAGAAAATAATTCTTAGAGAAAGATAATTTTCTTTAAGGAAATGTGTTTTTGATTTTCAAAAAACAAAGGAATGGAAACGTCATAATGATACTTATTGACTCAAAATATCCCCCATTTCAGAAAGCACAAACAACTTTTTGAAAAAGAATACACGGAATAATTTTTTCAGTTTTGGAACATTAAAATAAAAATGTATGACCCATTACATATTCCACAAAAGGAATACGACTAACCCCCCCTTAGGATTCGAAATCCCTAAGGACCATATTCATGTCATTCTTAGAGAAGTTAATTTTTCCTTGATTAAAAATATATTCTTTATGTAGTCTCCCCCTTACTTAGAAATATTATTTATAAATATTCTTTTTATCATTCTTTTCACCCCCTTTGTGATTTTCAAATTGGAATTGAGGGAAAGAAAAAATTACCTAATAGATTAGGAATATAATAAAAAAATAAATTGAAATATATCAAAAATTTTCTATGATAGGAAAAATTGTTACATGGAATAATAAAACAAATACCAAAGTTTTATAAAATCATTTATCCTTCTTTTTTTCCTTTGGCATTAAATTTATCAAGGTTTCCTTCGACTTATTCCACTCGTTGTGATCATCCAAAAACATTTTGAGAAGACCTTCGTGATCAAAATTTTTATCTTCAATATCCTTGATTATTTTTCATGAGATTTTAGAATTTTGGACTGATACTTTATCGCCTTTTCTTACTCTCGGAACTTTTCTTCCAACTCTTCCATGAGATCTTGTTCCCTTTCCAAATAGAGAGAAACTAAATATAGCCTTCTATTCTGGTCTTTAATATTATGAACATGACTTACATGTTCTTCCTTATACTTTTCTATGAAACTTGTTGAAAATGTTTTGATCTTGTCATATATCTTTTAAAAATAATCTTTAACTAAATATTGAAAATCACCCAAGATTTTCAGATTATCAATCAGTGACTTAGACTATTTGGTTATTTTTTTATAATATATTCAATGAGCATCATAACCAATATGAAAATTCATGAACTCGTCCTAATGTTTTAAAAAAATAAATGAGAATTCTTAATGAATTAATCATGAAGAAACTAATATATATAATCTATGCTTGGAAATAATGGAATGTTATTCACTAGCTTCTTCGAAGAATTAACAAAAAAATATTTTACCGAGGAAGATGAAGATTTTCAAGCAGATTCCTTTTTTTGTAAGGAAACATTATCTTGTTTTTCTGATTTACTCTAAAATATTCGAATAACATATTTCTTGGATTTTACAACATTGACTTTTTATGGGAATCAACTACCACTTTCCATCATCTATCAACATTAGATCGTTCTTTCTTAACATTCAGAGTCTCATGTTTACTATCAGAAACATGAATTATTCTATCATCCTGAAATTATTTGTCATAACCATCCTTAACATAATCAGGATGAATAAAATCAGGATTTCTAATTATATCATCTGAAGGTTTATCAACCGCATCCTGATAATCATCATTCCCTTATGATATTATCATGGTTGATTCAACTTGGGTTGATTTTATATACAACTTATCAGAAAGACTTCCCTTATATTGGTATTCTTCCACCAATTTGATTATATATTCAATTTATTTCTTTTCATTCTTATTCTTATTCTCCTTTTTTATAAATTACTTCTTGTTCAATAATGGGTTCCAAAATTGAATAAATATTTCCCAAAGTTTCTATTAGAATTTACTCTTAGAAGAAGGATTCTAATACAAGGATATGTTTAGATGCTTTATAAGAATCTTTAAGAAAGGCTTGGACAATATTGGATTTTAAAATCTTCTTCTTCATATTTTTTTTCTTTTTATTACTTTTCAAGATCTTAAACTTCTTGAATATTAAATGCCTTAGATTCACTAGGATCTAATAAAAACACCAAATATCCTTCTTTATTTTTCTTCTTCTACACTCTCCACTTGGCTAACACTTCATCAAAAGAGTTCTTTTGCTTTTTCGGATTTGGTGGAGTAGATACTGACTCTGGAGTTAGTTCTTTTTTCATTCATTCCTAGTTATTTTCTATTATTTTGTATTTTCTTAGAAGTTTTTCCTACTTCAACTTTATTACTGATATTTTGAAAATCACTTTTAGTATGATCATATAACTCTCTTAAATTAGTACTAAAATAGATTTTATCCTCCTATGAGTGTCATTACTCAATAAAATTATCATTAAAAATGTAGGTTATGAGTTGCATGGATTTTTGAATGATTCTAAATGAAGAACAATAATATTGGGAATGATTTCCAGATATATAATGATTTGATACTTAAGGTTTCTATTATTGATATTTCTTATGTTCAGAAGAATTTACATGATGAGATTTATCTTCTTTAAGATTCACCACAAAATCCATCATGATGATATCACATTTCTTATGGGAATATTCATCTCCCATTATTGGAATGAGAAATCCTTGCATCCACATTACTGAAAAGATAAAAGTTATTGAAAGATGATTGATCTTCATTTTCTTAACTCCCTTAACTCAAAGGCACAAAATTACTTTATCCTAACCAAAACTATCATCCATGTTTGGAAACATTGGACAGAAAAAGATATCCACTCGTTCATAAGTTATATAAAAAATACTAGTAGCCTTATTGAAATATAAAGAGTATATCGTCCAAAAAATCTTGAATAAAAAACATTCTCATCCTCCTTGTTCAGAAAAACTAACTCAATCATAGATTTATATAAGGAGAATTGGATAAACTGGATATTGATTCATTGGCATAGAAACAAAAATATTTTTCCACCCATTCTTCTTAATGAATTTTTGAAATCAAAGTATCATACCTAAGAAAGGAATTTGGGTCCAACAACCATTCTCATTAAATTAGACAATCCTTCAGTTCCTTGTTTATGGAATTTAGTTATTTAGTGGATACATCAAGAGAAATTTGGAACATAAGGATTATGATAACACTAAATGATTAAGTTTAAGGATGACTGAGTTTTGGAAGAAAAATACTTTAATACCTAACGTGGGATGTGAATATGGGGGACATTTATATAGGCTTTGTGGAGAAGGTCTGTATTCCCAAACCATTCTAAAGGTTTAGATTAGTTTTATCTTATCTAATGGTTGATATCAATACTGAATAAGGGTTTGATGGTTCCAATCATTGGAGGTTTTAAGAAAACAATTCTATTTAAGGATTGTGAATCTGACACAATTTTCATAAAATGTGATATAAATATCAATGAGTAAAAAATGAAATTAAGAAGAAATATGTAAAAGCCATACCTTTCATATTTCATTGAAATAAATTTATGTATTGATAAGGTTGTTATTATAAAACATATATTCTGAGGATTTTTTTAACGAACAAAAATTTTATATTCCAAAAAAATATTAAGAAAATAATATTTTTAGGTTCTCAAGAAGAAAAAAAATTAGGTTCTAAAAATTTTGGATTCTGAAAAAAATTTGGAAAGGGAAAATATAAAATACTAAACATATGTACTCCCCAATGAAAATGAGTATCATAATTTAAAAAGATAACGTTTCTTAAAATGTTAATTTGGAAGATTAACTTACAATTATCATTCCTAAATTTTTTTAATGTATTCAAATAAATCATAGGTTAATGATTTTTATATACGTTAGTAAGTTGATCTTGTATCCCAATAAATTATAGAATGATGTCTTCTTTGAGTGTGTAATCCTTAAAAAATTGATGCCTAATTTATATGTGATTTTAATTAGATTGATGTTCTGGGTTTTTTATAAGGGAAATGGAAATAGTTTTATTACACATTATCTTTGTTTTGATAAAACTCATTTTATAGTCTGTGTGTGTATATTGTATCCACAACACTTGACCACAAAAACTTCCAGCTGCTACATATTCACCTTCAGTAGTGGAATGTGACATTGAGTGATTCTTATTTCATGACTGAGAAACAAATGAATATCCAATGAAATGAAAAAAATTTAGATGTAAATTTATTATTCATTCTAATTCCACAAAAATCAGTATGTGAAATTTCATTAAAACAAATTCATTTTCATATTAATAAAGAAGTCATAAATCCATTGTTTCCTTGAAATAATGGAAAATTAATTTCACTACTTTTAAATGGAATTCCATTAGTATAGATTGATATCATTCAAATATGAATACATAAAACATTATGTCTAGATGACTAGATCTTAAGTAAAATAAACTTCTAATCATACCTCTAAAAGATATTTATTCTACTGGTTTCACAGCTTCATTATGATCTAGAGAGTTTGAGATACCGATTAGAGTACTTATAACTTTAGTGTTATCATATCTATACTTTTTAATAATATATTTAATATATTTATGTTGAGATATATAAGTTTATTCTAGTTTTTTGAGAAATTTGGAAACCAGGGAAAAATGACCACTCACCCATCATACTCATTTAAAACTCATATTTCATGAGATTTGCAAATGAATCAGTTAGAGATTGCTGAGTTGATCTGAATAAAATGTCATCAACATAAATCTAAACAATAATAAAAATATCTTATATTTTTTATAAAAACAATTTGATCAGCAGTTTCCTTAACATATTTAATTTGTAACAAAAATCATTTATGTATGTCATACAAGGTTATAGGGTATTATTTAAGACCATATAATTCTTTGGTATATTTAAATACATGTTCATGCTTTTTTGTTTCCATAATACAATGATGTTTTTCAAATATAAATCCTATTGGACATATCCATTAAAGAAATCATACTTCACATCCCATTGAAAATGTTTTTAATTGAAGAATGCTGGAATAAAGAGTAGTATACGAATAGATTCATGTCTGGCTACTGGTGGTAATTTTTCTTCATAGTATATTACTTCTTGTTGATTATAGCCTTTAGCAACTAATTTGTCTTTATTTCGTACAATGATTCAATTTTGATCATATTTATTTCTAAAGACCCATTTTATACTAACTACATATGTTTCTTGAGGAATTTCAACTAAGGTCCAGACTTTGTTCCTTTAGAACTCATTCAGTTCATCTCAGATAGATTTATTACAATCATCATCACCAAAAGCATATCAGTGTTTTTATGTTCTAATTATGAATGAAATTATAGATGTTATACATAATTTATTAAATAAATTCTAGTCTTTTAGGTTGATTTACATCAACAATGATACTATCAGTGGGGTGATTATTAAGAAACAACTGATTTGGGCTATGTAAAACATGTTCATCAATATAAGGTAAAAAATATTCAGCGGTAAATAATTCATTAACACTTTCTTCAGTATTTTCCTTATTAGAAGAATCTTCTATCAAAGGATGATAATCAATTTTTCAAAACACATCAGATGATATAGGATTGGGTTCTTTAAAAAGAAAAGGATCGGTTCTATAAAATATAACATTCACTATTTACTCTATAGTAGAATAATTTTAGTTAAAAAATCAATAATACTTGTAAGTAGTGGAGTAGCCTAAAAAAAATCTTCAATGGATTGGGTGTGAAATTATGTGAGTAATATTCAGTATTCAAGAGGTATACTTTGTATCCAAATACATCTAAGTAATAAAATTTTGGTTTTCGACCAGTCCAAATTTCATAATGTGTTTTTGTTAAGAAAAGCTCCGATGAAAACTGAATTTACAGTATAATAAGTAGTACATACATCTTCAGCCCCAAAGTATTTAGCAATAAAATATTCACTCAATAAGGTTTTTGTTATCTATTTTAGAATTATATATTTTCTTTCAACAACACCATTATGTTGAGTAGTTCTCAGAGCTAAAAAGTAATGAGTATTTCATTTCTTACTACAAAAAATTTCAAAATTGGAATTTTCAAATTCTCTCCCACGATCACTATAAATAGTTATCAAGGGATAGTTTTTTTCATTTTTAACATTGGATGAAAAAATATAAAATAATAAAATGATTCATATTTCATTACTAGTAATTAGAACTAAGAAAATCATGTGTAATCATCAACTAAAACAAATACATAGTATTTTCCTCCAATACTTCCAGTTTTTTAGCAAAAAAAAAGATCCATATTCGCTGGATATAATTCATCAAAAGTTAAGACATCACATATAGATTTAATGTTTGACATATGTTTCTTGTTATATTTACAATTATCAAAAACATTATAAGAATCCACTAAAATCTCTAGTAGATCCTTAAAGAATCTTTTAATTTATAGTTTTCATAGATTTATATGGTTAAAATGTCTTAGTCTTCTATTCCATATCCATGATTTATATTTTATTTCCCTAAGTAATGGTATATATTTTCTCATATGGTCTTCTAATTTCAGTGTATAAATATTCTCATGCCAATGGGAAGAAAGAATAAACTCTTCCTTGAAATTGTGTACTAATAATTTATCATTCCAAAAATCCACAAGGTAACATTTATCAAATAACTAGCTTATGATTATATAGTTGTTATAAATACCATCAAGAAATAGATCATTTTAAATTATCAATTTTCCAAGAATAAAAATGTTACATATTCCAACAACTTATCTCTGAGCATTATCTCAGAATGTTATTTTTTCTCCTTTCGTCTTGATAATATTTTCAAAGAGATTTTTTTAACTAGTCATGTGTCTGGAACATCCTCTATCCATATACCATGAATTTTTGTTTCCACTTCATTTATTTTACAGAATATAAAATATTTAGTCTTTTGGAATCCAAAATATCATTGATCTGGAATTATTAGAAAGTAAAATATTAGCTATATAAATTTTCTTTGAAAAGTAATCTTTATGAAGACCTAAGGATTGCGTATTTTATTAAGATTATTTTTTCAAATATACACCACATTGAAACTAAGTGAAAAAAGTTGACTGTGGGGAACAAAATAGTTATGACTAAAAATTGTTTTGGAATGAGTATATCTAAATACAGAACAATTCCAATAAAGAAGAACTTTTGAATAAATTTTATAAAATTATTTCTTTCCTGAAGTAAAATTCAATAAAATTGTCATTAAGAATAATATTTCAGATTTTAGTATTATGACTAAATTTTTATTGTCAATGTAATTAGTATTAGAGTATAAGTTACACACAAAAAAATTTCTTAGAAATAATATTTACAGATCTTAGAATTTGTATCCTTCTCAGAATTAAATTGAATTATATTTTTAGAAACATTTTAAATATCAAATGTTTTCTGAACCAGATCCTTAGAAATATATGATACATCATTTATTAAAATATAAATTATCGAATTTGATTTCTCTAACTTCAAATGTATCTTACAGTTCTCATTCTCATGTAATTTAAAAATTATTGAATCTTATTCAAACGATGGTTAGGTATTATCTTCTGTTGAGGAAGATTATTCATTTAAAGACCCATAATATTAGCCATTATGAAAACTTTTATTGAAATAAAAAGTTGTTAGGGATTCATAATTTTGTACCATAGCCATAAGATAATGATTTTCAATAGGTAATATAACTAAAAGAGAAATATTCTTTTGACTAGAGGATTTGTATTCTGAGGGTGTATATAAAGAGTTAAAACCAATAGAACTATAGTTGTAATTATCCTTCAAGACATTATTAGCCTTAGATTTTTATTATTTCTTTCTATTCCTTTTAGAATGCTTTTCCTTTTTGAATTTTCTCTCAATAATAGGGAAACTAGGTCTGATATGGCATGCCCTTTTTCATTCATAATAGGTTACTTCATAATCATTCTTGTCCTTTCTATATTTCTTCTTATATATATAATAAGAATATTTCTTTCTGACAATCTTGTTCATCCATCAAGTAAGAGACGCTAGTTCATTCCTAGACTGATCATTATCTCTGGATTTAGATATAACAACAACATTCAAATATTTAGGTCAAGTTACCTTTTTTTGGAGTCTTAGATCTAGATGTAGTAGTGAAAGTAACAATACTATTTTCATTCATACTCTTATTAATGTCAACATCACTATTCATTCATGTTCCATGTTGATGAAGAGTTCCAAATAACTCATATAAAGTGATATTAGATACCTTTCTATTTTCACCAATAGTTTTCCTTTTAGATTCCCACTCATTAGACATGATATCAATTATCTTTTCCACAATAACATCATCACCAAGTAATTTTTATTCCATTTATTGAATATTTTTGACGATTTTCATATATATTTGTTACATTTTTTAAACATGTTCCCCAAAATAAAATATAAACCAGTGATATTTAGCTCTCAACACAACCCTTCAAGTTTTTATCCGTGTTGAAGTACCAACATGTGTAACTTCAAGTTTCTTCTAGATACTATTGACATCTTCACAATAAGACAATAAACTGTAGATATTCTTGGTCATGGAACATGTAAGAGTTTTTCCTACCCTGTAGTTTAGTTGATATTCTTTTTTTCCTTGAATCTTGAATGTTCTTGTTTATTTTTCAGGAATCGTGTATTCACTAGTGAGCATGACAAAATTATCTTGTCTAGTGTTAATAACAAAATTCATCATTATATCTCTCGAGTACTAATAATCATTTCCATAAAGTATTAGTGGTCTGATAGGATTTAGATTATCTATGGAACCAAAGTTCATAACTTACATTATATAAGAAAAATACATTCTAAAAAATATATTAGTAGTAAAATTTTATGAACCGATATAAATAATATTTTGAAAAAACTTGAACAATTAAAGTTTATCAAGAAACGTAGAACACAAAAAATTATATGAAAATACAATTATTTCATAGAATTTATCTGATACTAATTATAGGATCGAAATATAGTCGTAGATGTTCAATTACAAGAGGGGGTGAATTATACATTTAAAAACATTAATATTTATCCTTAAGATAATCTATGTTTAATAAAGTTTAACAAGATGATTTTACAATCTCTATTTCGTTCACAAGTAATAGTCATTCTTGCTTAAGATCCGAAAAATGGATCAGATAAGGAAACTAAAGAAAAATTTACGTAGAGAAGGATTCTACATTAAAGCATATAGAACCATATTTATCAGATTATAAAAGTATATAAAATTATAAGAATGTTATAATTTTTTCTCTTAAAAAATTGTAGCGGAAATAAAACTTGTCACAATAATAAGTAAACAGGTGTAAGAAATCATTTAACTCAAAGATAATTGTAGCCCTAAACCATGGATAAAGCTCCCTTGATTTATAGAGTAAAAATAGTTTGTCTTACCCACACCAAGGTAAGCCCTTGACAATAGTATCAGAGTCTTTCTTTCTATCCCCACAAGCCCTCCAATATTACGTTAGTTGACTACTCTTCCTTCTTATCCCTATGATTCCATGATTTATTATCCAATCAAAATAGCACTATGTTGGTTGAACATGTGGTTTATAGCATTCACACAAGGCATGAGAGTTTCTCCCACTAAAAATTTGTACACCCAACACTTATCAATGTTGTCTTGAATTCTTTAAATGTATGGGGTATTTAGAGGCAAATATTATAATGGTCATATCCTCCATCAATGGTCATATTTTTCCTAGAATTTCATAAGGGACATGACACATTTCACTCAACCAACAGTTTATTAACAATACATTGTATGACATCATTTCAGGTATGAAAACATGGGAAACATTATCATGTGTTAGAAACATAAATTTTTTATAAAACATTAACATTCTTAAGATACGATTAAATGAAGTGTCACATTTAAGAAAAAAGGTATTTTTAAGAAAAGTGTTTAATCATATTCTTAATGAATTTAGAATTGGAGTCTAAAAATATGAAAAATAATATTCTGGAATAATAGATATACAGAGTCTATATTCATAGGAATCTAGATTCGGATTTATGAGTATTTTAGAGTCAAGGAATATAGAGGTTTGGAGTCTAATTTTAATATAATTTGGAGTCTGATTTTCTGAGAATTCTGAGTTTGATTTTTAGTGAATTCAGTATCCAATGTTCAATGAATTTTGAATCTAAAATTATAAGGAATCAGTGTTTGAAAATAGTATGAATCATTATCTAATGAACTATATGATTAGGAGGTTTTAGATAATGATTTGATTATTCTTAGGAAAATTTGGTCTTACGAAAAAATATCATTAAACAAGGATAATGATCATTAAGCATAACATAAAAAAGTATATTAAAGGATTAAGCGAATAGATTTCCTTTGAGAAGGAAATTTTTATTTATGAAAATAATTCATAGAGAAATATAATATTTCGTACGATAATGGGTTTGTGATTTTAGAAACATAAAGGAATAGAAAATTTATAAGGATACTTATTGAATTAACTAAAAAAACCCAAATTGATAGCAAATAGTAAGATAAAAAATATCCACACATTAATCTTCATAAACCAACAACATTCCATAAATAAATATCTATTAAATTCATAAAACAATTCTTCACTAAGTTAAAAAAAAAATTATTATATTTATTTGATCATATTTCCTTCTATGATAAATATATTTTTAATTTTGGAAAAGAATCCAATATGTCTTTGAAATATACATAATCATTACTTGTAAAAATATCATATTGAATCAGTCATCTTATAGGCCAGTGGTAGGTACAACACCCTTATACCCTTATGTTTGGGTTCAAGCCTCTCAGTCTTACCAGATGTGATGATTTGTCACACAGACTTCATGATTTCCTGTCATGAAACAACCCAAGTCAACCCTAAACCAATCGTGCAAGATGTTCCGTGACAAGGCCTAAAAGGCATCCACGATCCCTATAGGATGGAAAATAGTGTTGGGTATCAAGAAAAAACTATTGTGAATGATTATCCCATGAATAAAAGACAAAAAAACAATGAAAATAAAACTAAATACAAAAAATAGACGCTCTAAAAGGAAATAAATATACTACTACATGTACATCTATGTGACCTCATAGTCCACCACCAATCATAGAACAATGTTCACTCTGAGAGTGATCTAGAACTAGAAGAACCGAAAACTAAAAATATAGAGTAGGCATGATCACTGAAATTCTCAAAAGGAATGCTAAAGATAAACTATGTCTCATTCCCCCCTCTAACATGAAATTCAATTATGCTAGTTTGAAAATAAGATACTTGAAAAAAGGTTTTCCACTCTATTATAAAAATAATTAATTGGATTCAATTTCTATGAAAAAACTCATATTTATTTCACATTCCAAGTCAATTACCTAAAAAAATATGTCTTTTAAATAAATTCTTTTAAAACCCATCTTGTGGTAGAACATGTAATTTAGTATAAGAAGAAAAGTAATGTAGTCATGAGGTCAAATAGTCAAAAGTGCCATAATAGAAAATAGGAACATATAATTATGTATCAATGGGAGGTTCCTAAACATCCATATAGCTGTAACGTCCCGTTTCTAGAATCTACCTCTAGGTGCTCCGTACCCGGTTGGTCACATGGAATCAGACGCATTTCCCCGAACGCTAGAGGATTCTGATAAGTAGTGATGGCCATGGGTGTGATCATGGGGAAACTATACACTCTTTTTTATAGTAACACTAAAGAAAAAAATAGATAGAAATAGAATTAGTAGTTATAATACCATATAAAAATTAAACAACAGAAGTATTAAACAGCTAGAGACCACATATATAAATGATGCATGATACATATATCTAGGATAGAATCCAAATAAAAAATAATGCTGGAATATAGTAATAAACCAATGAACTAAAGGAAATCAGTAAAAAAATCCACCTCATTGCAAGCCTCTTCTTGTTCCCATGCTCCTCGGTACTAGAACAATCATATACCTGAAGTTAAAGGGTGCTTGCCCTTATCTTAACATTTTGTAATATAATTTGTTTAGGCCCAAAAGAAGTACCCAAATAGGGTGTGAGACTAGTACTAGTAGGCAACCACCCAATTATCTATGCCTAATGGTTAGTGAATATATTTTTCATGAAATACACAAAATAAAGCAGTACACCATGATGTAGACATGGTAACAATCCTACACTTCAATTAAATTAATTTTCATATATTATGTATATAGCTAACCAAATGCAGGCAACCCTTTGGGAAGTACTCACAACCTAACACCTCTGGCTCAACAAAAAAACACAATCAACCCTCTCGGATGTACACACAGTCTAGCCCCTCTGGTTCAGCTTTAGAAAAGACTCTTTGAGGAAGATCTCACCATCAATCCCCCAATGTGGTCTCATATTGGTAACTAATAAGTACTCTGCGGAAAAAATGAACATCCAATTCCCCATGTGGCCCATATCGAGGAATCTACATACACTACGAGGGATCTCTTACGTATATCCCCCCTATGTTCTTGCATAGTAAAACTAAACAGACACTCTGGAAAATCCCTAAATTTCCAATCTCCCTATGGTCTACAACACCAGGTTCCCATAGCCCTATATAAGTAAATCATGTACAAATGATATATTGCAGCAAATTTAAACCTCATGAACTACTTAGATAAACAATCTACAGTATATCAAAAAATGTCAGATAATAATCACTCTATCCTATCAATACTAGGCATGGAAAGCAAGCACCAGCTAACAAGAAAGGCTAGACCAAATGGTAAAAGCAATCAAACTTTGGAAAAACCTCCATAGCATGGAAAAGGTAACCCTATTCATATGAAAATAACCTCTATCCCTACAAAATGGGTATATCAGACAATAATAGGGCTAAACACCATAATCATGCAATACCCAATTCATGGTTATTGAGCACTTTTGCACATAAAATTCATAGACTATCTACAGAAAGGCACAAACCACCTACCTCGGGGTCTTGAGATCGACATACATGCCCCTTAGGCATTGAATCACCCTATAACTTCATAGATCTATAAAAATGTCAAAAACATTCAACCGAGGATATAACATGAGATAGGAGAAATTAGGACAAGAGGATCTATAAGAATGGATCACTCACCAATGCAATTACAATGCAACTGAAAGAGTTTGGATAGGCGAATAGACGACGAGTCAGGGACTCGATGAAGATCTTACAGTCTCCTTCACTCCCGTGCGATATAGGTCAAGAAGAAGATGGTTTTGCACATCAAACGTGACCCTTGTCCATTTAATAAAATAAAAATAAACTACATGGTGTGTACTTTATAAGTACATGGAGTGTAATGGCCTTAGTCGACCACTGATTTATGAGGTCCCCTTGTAACCATACAGAGCCATGTGCCTGGTTGTTACCCAGCCCACACACAGTCACCCACAGAAATCAAGTACATGTTGTATTCTTATGAAATTTCTAGAATCTATTATTTTTCTCAAAAAATAACCAGAAAAAAAACATACCTGAAAAAAAAAGATTCGGGTTATTACAAACTTACACCCTTAAAGAAATGTTTCCCCGAATTTCCATAACAAGGCGGTATAGAAGAATAATCCTCGAACAACTCCAAGCACTACGATCATATGTTGGCCTCCCTCTCCCATGTCTCACCCTATACTCGCCCATGATGCCACAACACTCATACCCGAGGAAAATAATAGACAAAGAGAACCTTCACACAACAATCAACAATCTGAATTGGGTGCTCCTCAAACGAGGCATCCACCTCATACTCAACTACCTTGGGGTGGAAAACATGAGACAATTCTGAGAAGTAATGTCGAATCTGAGGATCATTGAAGTGATCATGAATAGCCCGATACCTCTGAGGTCACATCAACCTATAGGAAACCGAACCGACTCTCCCCAACACCTCAAACGGCCCGAAAAACCTTGGAAAAATCATACCCTATCTCTTAATCCTCCTGTGTCCCAACCTCGGTGTGACATGCAAGAAAACATGATCTCCACCATCAAACTCCATAGGTCATCTCTATCGTTCACCATAAGACTTCTGTTGTGACTGTGCAGTATCCATCCCCATCTGAATCAAAATTATCCACTCCATGGTCTCCTGTACAAGACGAGGTCCCAACATAGCAGCCTCTCCTCCCTCCAGCCAATATAAGGGTATTCAGTATGGCCTACCGTACAGAGCCACAAAAAGTGCCATCTAAATAGTTTCATGAAAACTATTATTGTAGGAAAACTCTACAAGAGATATATTATTATCCCAAGAACATCAAAAATCTAGGACTCATGCTATATTCCTATGCTCCATCACTTGAATCCTATGCTCGGGATGGCCATCTATCTGGAGGTGGTAAGCTGTACTTCGAAGCACCTATATACCCAAATCCCTCTAAAGTCCCTTGCCAGACCCGAGAAGTAAAACATGAATCCTTGTATGATACAAACGAGTGTGGATCTTTATTTAAATGAAAAACCTATGAGATGTACAACCTCCCAATATCATCAAGACTGAAGCTCTTTTTGATTGGTAAGAAGTGAGAAACCTTCATGATTCTATCAATTGGAACCCATACAACAAAATTCCATCAAAGTCACCTCATCGAACCTATCACAAAATCCATCATGAAATCATTATACATCCATTAAAAAATGGGTAAATGCTACAAAATACTTGTTGGTCATGGATTCTCCACCTTCATTTGCGGATAGGTGGAACACCTCAAAAAAATCCAGAACATCTCTCTTTATACCGGGCCACCAATACTGACGATGTAGATCTCGATACATGTTGGCGACACTAGGATGAACTACCCAAATTGAGGATTGAAATCCTTTCATCTTCTCCTTGTTTATGTCTACTGGCACCCACATGCATCCCTAGAAACGCAAAATCTCATCCTTGCCTATGGTCCATCTAGGAATATGGCCCTTTCCTGAGACACACTCCCATCAGACTAGGCCTTCTAAATCTGATAGTTTCCTCATTCTCACTCGATCAAGTAGAGTATAGTTAATAACTGTAGAGTAAAATAAATTCTACCAATGTCTGTCATGAACCTCCAAATGCATCTCAAAAAATAGATCCATAAGCTTCCACTCAATACTGGCCTCTTGAACGGCATGTATCTGAGTCCTCTTGCTCAACACATCCGCCACAACGTTGCCTTTCCCTGGAAAGTAGGAAAGATCAATGTCAAAGAACAAAAGGTAATCTACCATCCTTTGATATCTCTAATTCAGGTCATCCTGAGTGAATATATACTTGATACTTTTTTTGTTCAGTGAAAACCTCAAGATTATCTCCCAACAGGTAATGTCTCCAACAACATAAAGTAGAAACAAACACATCTATCTAGAGATCATGCATTTGGTAATTTCTCTCATGTGGCCTCAACTGCCGAGACCCAGACACATTGAATCCTTCCCCCCTAAACGATACATGAAGCATCATAGTAAAAAGTATAGATTTTTTCCCGACATTGGAAATACTAGTATCGGTGCTAAAGTCAACCTTCCTTTCATCTCTTGAAAGTCTTACTCAAAAGAAACTGACCACAAGTACTTCACACCCTTCTTAGTTAGACCCTTCAGTGGTGATGATAAGGGTGAAAAGCCCTGGATGATATGTATATAGTAACCAGCCATCCCTAGAAAACTCCGCACCTCAATGATGTTCTTTGGCTGCTCCCAGGAAACTACTGCTCTCACTTTCTCTGGGTCTACTGATACTCCGGTCTCTAAGATAACATGATCCAAGAAGTGAATTTTTTGCATCCAAAAGTGGAATTTTGAGAAATTTACATATAACCTATTCATTTAAGTGTACTAAAAAATATCTCAATATGGATAGCACGTTCGTATAGTGTGAGAGTACACCAAGATATCATCCCTGAGAACTTCCATGAAATAATCCACATATTGATGGAGCATTCGGTTCATCAATGCCATCAAAACTGCAGGGGAATTACTGAGACCGAACGACATAACCACATACTCATATAGATCATACAATCTTTGAAAGGCTGTAAAAGGAACACATGAGAGTCTAACACACAAATTATTGTAACCGGACCTCAAGTAAATCTTTGATAACACCTGGTCTACTCGAAGATGATCAAAGAGATCATCAATCCTCAGCAAGGGATATCAGTTCATGACCGTCAACTGGTTCAACTTCTGATAATCCAAACATAGTCTAAGGGTACCATCTTCCTTCATCATAAATAGGACAATTGAACCCCAAGGAGAAGTACAAGGTCAGATGAAACCCTTAGCCTGTAACTCCTCTAGCTTCTTCGTGTTCTCATGTAACATAGGTGAATCCATCGTATAAGGAGTAATAAACATCAGTGCCACTCCAGGGATAAGCTCAAAAGAAATTCTACCTCTTTCTATGGAGGAAAACATGAAAATTCACCTGGAAAGACATCCCTAAAATGATCCACCACTGGAGGGAAGTCCACTTGATATGTCCCCTGGTCTTCCATATATATACTACAAATCTGGGCTGTAAATCCTCCCAACCAATGATGCTTGGGTCCCGTTCTGCTCACATGGACATCCCATTCGCCCTTATGAAGAAAACATCTACCATCTGGTGATGCAGAAGTCACCTTATAATGATGGAAGTCGACAATAGCTTGGTAGGGAACTAAACAGTCTATTCCAAGCATGAAATCATAGCATGTCATCTCTAAGATATAGAGGTCCCAGAAGAAGTGGCACCCACCAACCATAAGTGGGCACTCATTGCACTGACATACACTAGCCGCTATAGTCCACAATAGAGTGTCTAACATAAAGATATCACTAAAAGAAAAGATCCAGAGCCCAAGACACTCCACAAAAAGCAACATATATAATTCTATGTGAAGCCCCTTTACTGAAAAGTGAAAAAGCATAAACTTAGGCAACATGGGGTGTACCTCGAAAAGTTGAGGGTTTGGGATCATTCCTCTGCTGGATATCCACCACTTCTAATGTCTGACCTACATTGCGGCCCTATGACCTTGCCTAACCACCCTGATCTTATCCACATTGTTTTTTTTTGAAAGCATGGAGACTAGCTACCACATCCCTGACCTCAACCTCAACATGAATTTCTGGAAGAACTCCAGTTCCCAGAATAATGAGAAACTGGTGGTGTTGCTTCTGAATGTGGGATCGTAGAAGAACCCCTGTCACCAGCTGGTGGTGAAGAGATCTGAAAGAAGTACTGAAGATGGAACATATTTCCCCAAGATTGGCAGTTCAATAGGCCCCTCGGGCAATGCGGACTCATATGCCTGCTCTTCCCTCACTAGTAGCACACCACCTCATTACCAGAACAAGTATCACACTTTTCTAGGTCTTTGTGTGTAGACTCCCTATGAAACATATAATTGTCAGAAGGAGGTATAACAACTCTGGATGTTGTGCTACCCTGGCTCAAAACCCAGAAGTCCCTCAGATTACGCTCCATGATCAGTACCTAGTTGACTACATAAGTGGTGGAAGTCAACCTGATGCTGTTCACCTGAGATCAAATGCAATTCCTAAGACCATCCTCAAACTTTATTTATATGAATAACTCATCACCTCCTGGAATAGTCATGAATCACTACAAATATCTGAAATGAGAAGAGTACTCCATGACTAAGAGAGTACCCTACTACAGACTCATGAACTCTCGGGATCGATCGACCCTCAATGTATCTGGGTATAGGTAGCCATAGAAGGTATTCTAGAACTCATCCAAAGCCATAACCTTATGGCATCCCACTTGTGAGATCACATCCCACCATCTCTTGGAAAAATCCCAATGCATATATGTAGATACCTTCACCGTCCTCACTAGTGGCATCTGCAGATGCTAAAAAATAGTATTCATGGATTCAAACCAGGACTCTATAGCTTTATGTCCTCCTTCCCATGAGAATGTGGGAGGATTCTACTACTAGAAAACCCATGTCAACACTTCTATTGATGTGGAAGGATGTGGTACCCCATATAAGGTCTATATAAACCTCACAAATCCCTCTCAGAACTATGCATTGACACCTATATCTAGAATAAAGGTTGCTTCCATCACTGGCACAACTAGAGGATCTTCTGGTAGTGCCTGAACAACCTTGTCCAGTGTCTAATCACTACACTATAACTAGCAGACAACCAGAGGATGTCATGGTGGCATGACTCTGTATGGTCATGTGAACACTTAGATCAATATTAATAGTGATTGACACATAGATGTGTATGAAAGGAACAAAATAAAGTTATAATTCAAAGTTTTCAAAACATGGATACATGGCGTGTATAATTCCTACACGACATGTTACCTTAAGCCTTCACATGGGCGTGTACTTCATCCCACCCAGGTCGTCTAACACCCTATACACACAATGTTATTCCCTAACCTATGGTCTGGACTAGAATCTTATTCCCGTGCCCGAGTTCTTCTACAAGTTAAGCCACACGGTTTCCCTAGGACAAGACTACACATATTGTTACTGCCCGAAATGGTGTATACTAGACAAACATCACCGACCCTTGTTCTCAGCTACACGGTAAGATACACTGGGGACTCTACATAACATTTTCGTTCCAGGAACGACATATACTTGAAGGATTTATTCAACCCGTGTTGTTTGATACATATCCAGATTTAAGGGTTACACTAAATGGTGTGTTCAAGCATGAAACAACATGTATATCATATTTTTTATCCATATGTTTCATTAGTCACATGGTTGGACACATGGTTTACACAATACAACGTGTACAACTGGTACATGACGTGTTTCCCCAAATATTTCCCAACCCTGTGTCTCTGTCCACACATTCTGTGAAACATTTAGGGACTACAAGGAATGTACACATAGAAGAGAGAATGAACTCAAGAAAAACAGTTCATTTCTGAACAAAAGGACACAGGTAATGTATTCATCATTACACAGCCTCTATTCTGGGTTTTGCTGGATAGTAAGGCAGAGAAACTACTATAGGACCCAGAAAAACAATGAAATTAAAATTAAAGTTCCATATTACAATCTGTGATGGCCCATACTCCTCGTGAATTATAGCTTGGCATCTTATACATGTCATACACAAGGAATAAAAATACAATGATCCACCAAATTCCAATCGATGAGGGACCATAACACATAAAGAATCAATGTATGGTGTCCATTAAAACAAAACCTTAAAAAATACAATACCATATCAAATAACATGTATTATATCAAGGAATCAATTACAATAGTATAAATATCTTGCACAATATCAATCACAACAACATGAAATCACAAATGCACCCTAAATGGAATGACAATAATCCATGACATGGGATCTCTAGCAAGTGCCTATATGATGCATGAGATGGAATACCCTCATCTCATCAGGTTGCAACAAAAATAGAACCTTATTAATATCAATGATAATAAAAACAAAACTTGTGAATCAATCTAAGTAAAATCAATCAACTGTAAATTCTAAAAATCAGGAAAAAAAATAATGAGGTAAATTAGCTTTTCCCTGTATATGGGTCAGCTACTCCTGGGAACATCATAATACTAAGTACCTATTTATTCCTATCCATGTCTATAGGCTCTAAATAGTAATTAAATAAGAAAATAATTCATTCGATACAACTTTGTAACATCCCAGTTCCGAAAGCTGCCTGGAGGTGCCCTATACTCAGTTCGTCAGATGGCCTCAAGCGCATTTCCTCGAATGCCAAAGGCTGCCAACTACTAGTGAGGGGATTGGGTGTGATCATGGGGAAATCATGCCCTCATTGTATAGTAACATAGTGGAAACAAAAAAGATAGGAATATTGGAAGAAGTAATAATACCATACCAAAAGTAAACAGTGGAAGTAATAAATAACTGGAGAACACATATATAAATGATACATGATACATGTGTCTAGGAAAGCATCCAATAAAATCGAAATACTGGAATACATTAATAAACCAAAGAACAAAAGGAAAGCAGGAAATCACCTCACAACATCACAAGACTCATCGTGGTCCAATGATCCTCATCTCTACAGAAATCAAGTACCTGAAGTAGAAGAGAGATTTCCCTTATCTATACATTCCACAATATAATTTGTTTGGGCCCAAAAGCAGGACCCAATCATGGTGTGAGACTAATACAAATAGGAAACCACCCAAAGATCTATTAATAACAGTTAGTGAATATATATGGCATGAAATACACAAAATGAAGCAGTAAATAAGGAAGTACAAAAGTTAATAATCCTACAATTCAATTACATTCATTTTCATATGTCATGTAAGAAGCTAATCAAAAAAAGGTAACACTCTAAGAAGTACACAAAGCCTAACCCCTCTGGTTCAACCAAAAAACACAAGATACCCTCTAGGATGTAAACATATTCCAATCCCTCTATTTTAGATTTAAAAAAGACTCTCTGATGAAGCACTCTCCATTAACCCCCCCCATATGGTCTCGTATCGGTAATTAATAGGCACTCTATGGAAGCACTCAACATATAATTTCGCCGAGGAACAATATATAGGAATCTAAAAACACTCTAAGGGAGCACTTATGTCCACCCCCATATAGTATCACAATATAAATGTAAACAGACACTATGGGGAAGCCCTCAACATCCATTCTCCCTTTGGTCTACTACACCATGTTCTCACAGCCCTGTGTAAGTCAGTCATGCAAAAATGGTACTTATAATCCAATATAATCCCCATGAACTACGTGGATAAACAATCTAAAACATATCATATCATGTCAGATAATTATCACTCCATCATAACAATACTAGGCATTGAAAGAAAGCACTGGCCTAACAGGAAAAGCTAGACCAAATAGTCAAAACAATCAAACATTGGGAAAACCTCCATAGCATGGAAAAGGTAACCCTATTCATAAACAAATAACCTCTATCCACAGAAAAAAGGTATATCATAAAATAAAAGGTCTATATACCAGAAACACACAGTACCCCATTCTAGGGTATTGGGCACTTTTTCACCTAAAACTCAAAGACTATCTACGAAAAGCAACAAACCACCTACCTTGGCGCTGTGAGATCGATATATGTAATCCTTGGGCCTTGAATCTCCCTAGAAATTCATAGATATATATAAACATCAAAAACATTCAACTGAGGATATATCGTGAGAGAGAGGTGAAATCAGGAAAAGATTTTTCTAGAAGAATATAGAACATGCTGATGAAATTACAAAGAAACTGACAGAGTTCAGATCAGAGAACAGATGATGAGTCGGGGGCTTAGAAAATATCTAGCAGTCTCGTTTTCTCCCAGACAAGATAGGTCGAGATGAATATGGTTCTTCAAATTAGACAAGACCCCAGTCCATTAAATGAAATAAAAACAATGTACCTGATGTGTAATTTTGAAGTACATGTCATGTACTTCAGTTAGCCAGCCTCCGCTTTAGGCGGTCTCCAGGTCACCATACACGACTCTGTGCCCGACCGTTACACGACCCACACACAGTCACCCACACCAACCAGGTACACGATGTGAACATAATGTACATGGTGTGTACTCCTAAAATTTCCAGAATCACTTCTTTTTCTCAAAAACAATCAGAAAAGAAAAACATAACTGAAAATAAGATCCAGGTTCTTACAAACTTCCCCTCTAAAATAAATTCATCCACGAATTTCAATAACAAGGTTGCGTAGAAGAAGAATCATCTGATACCTCCGGCCACTAACAAATTAAGGATGCGAAATAGAAAAATGTGTTTAAAAACATACCCCAATCGATGACGGTGTTTTAAACCAAACAAATATACCCGCCTTTGGTGGCGGATGCCTAAATACACAAGAACACGACCCAAGGAGCCTGTCACATACCCTAATATTAGAATAAGTAACCAAAATCGCTTAACCCTTTACCTACGGTTTTGGAAAAACTCTTCCCGGATATGGAGAGAAGAAAAATTTCACCAAATAGAGGAAGAAGAATGAGAGATGGTCTTTCCTCAATGATCCCTGAATGAAACCCGAAGAAATATGGTGGTTTTTCTCGAAGTAGAGTGGGTTAAAGGAGTGGGAGATGCAAAACCATGGGATTGGAAGGAGGCACAACTCATATGATGCAAAAGGATGATGATAAAATAGGGGAACAAAAAAAAATAATTAATAAAAATAAGTAAATAATAAAATAAAATTTAAATAAAATAAAAATTTTAGATTTTAAAATATTGGGAAACCAATATGGTTTGATAATGGGTTACTAAATTGTGTGATAACCGTGCACTTGCCACTACCTATTCTAGGTACCCTCACATGGTTACATATAGGCAGACATACAGTCAAGTAATCGTTCTACAACTGTGCCAAATGGAACTATACTGATGATAGTCCCTCACACACGGTTGCTTCATGGTTACAACTAACCATGCACAACCAATCAGTATGACCCATCATTGTTTGAGATTTTTAAAATTTAACAAAGACCAAAATATAATAAAAAAATTAGGATATAAATAATTAAAATAGTTAAATTTATGATGTTAGTGTATTACAATTCTACCCACCAGAAACACTTTCTTCCCCTAGAAATTCACCCAGTCAAATGGTACACAAAAATTATATCCATGCCCGATCAAAACTAAGAGAAACCACAAACCACTAGGTGACCATTGACTAAAAAATTCACACCTGACTGAAAAAGAAGAAATGAATACACAATAATTAGGGGAGAACACAAGGGGTTTCTCCCCACCATAAGAACAAAACTAGAATATGATTGTCAAAAAAAACACCACTATGCCTCCGAACTCACAACATGAGTTAACCACAAACTTATCCCCATTAACCAAGAAACACGATATCATCAATACCATTGATTAGGGAAATCTCAATAAAAACTAATCCAACTTCCTTAACACAACTGAAACCACACCACAACCAGCACTGAGAATTCCCCATACCACCCAATGATCCCAATACAAGGGGATAAATCCACAAAAATAAACATGAACCAAACAACAAATATGAACACAAACTAGAGGAAAATATTTCCACAATCACATATATATTAAAAAAATATAAATAAAACCAACAAAATGGAGTGCTAAGAACACTTTTTAGAGAGATTAATAATTGAAACATCCACATTCAAAAACCAAGGCTGACATTTCAGGGAAAAAATATTTATAGGTCTCATACATTGATAAAATAAAATCAAAATGAGATGTAAATTTAAAAAGGAGTATTGAAATATCAACACTCTAGAACCATAGGAAAAATTCAGACCAAGGTCTTCCTCACTCCCTAAAATTCCTAACATCATGAAGTTCTTCACTCTATGACCTGTGTATAGATCTATGATGTCTTGAAGCATCTGTTACCCCATATTCAAGAGATGACATACTCTGACCAAGACATTATCCATTAAATGAAACCACATACAGAACATAACCCAGTGGCCCAGATGGCCACATCATTGGAAAGAATCTTGAGAGTTTTCAAAAGAAGTTCCTTAAATGACTAAACTAGACACATTGGAAGGGAAAAAATAGTCAACCCGGTGAATGAAATGTTGGGACCATCAAAAGATACTTATTAGGGATTTGATCCTATGGTATATAAAATCCATCTTATAAGGAACCCTCATAGGACCAAGAAAAAACTAAACAGCCAACCACCTAAATTTTAGGAACCAAAGTAGACAAAAACGCCTCTTCCACCAATATCCAAAACTGATCTTATGATTCTACATCCAATGAAAAGGAAAACTACTCCTTAATCTGTATGTCATGAGATTTCATCATCCGATGGACTTTCTGAATGCTCATAATCCTTGCCACATTTCTCTCTTTTACATCATCAGGAAAAATTCACTGGATTAACATAGTGTTATCCACATACCATGACAACCCAACTTGTGATGACACTAGGAAAACTACCCTCTAACTGTCCAATGTAGGACCTCCCAACAAAATCAAAACATCTTGAGCTATCCCCGCTCAATGAGTTCTTAAAAAAGATTTAGACTTCCTCCAGCCACTCCATTACCTCTAATAAACACTAATCACCATTCAAAATGAACCAATAAAAAAAACTAGGTCCCACCACTCTTATATAAGTCTGGTAAAATACAAAGATCAAATGACAGATGAAAAATCTGGGACCATTCTTAGCACCATACATTGAATAACAAAAGAATACAACAATAAATAAACACCTAACCAAATCTTACCCTAATAAGACATCTCCAACCAAATTCCAAGCTCATAGACTAAAAAATCACAAACCAAATCAAAACTAAATAAAATATAATTCAAAATAAATCTTCAAATAAGATCACAAAATAAGCCAAATATTCTCTTTTGAAAATTACAGTTTATAAAATTCACTTACATGAAAATTTAATTCCCTTTTGAATTAAAAAGTAATATTATATTTCAGAAATAAATCCATTATAACTGTATAAAAACTAAAAGATCCATCACATTTTTTTAAATTAAATCCACAAGTATCCTTAGAAAATAAGCCTTTATTTATCAAGAATAAAAATTTTCCTTTTCTATAAAAGAATTGAAAAACCTGATCAATATTTTATTTTCAAATACTCAGCCATGGTATCCTATGATTTTTCACATAATTTCACATCCCCATGTCTTCATATATCATCCATACATCCATTATAACATGCAATGTCCCTACGCACACATATGTGAATGTCTATAAGGAAAAAAGGGCCACACTGAACCCTTTCACTATAAAAACTATGCACTTACAACATAATTATAATTTCAAATTTTAAAAAACATTTTTAAATAATTTTTTCCTTCCATTTTCAAAACAACCTATGGATTTTCATTTATGAAAAAAATCATTTGAAAATCAAGCCTCATTTAATAAATCAAGAAAGAACCCCAAAACCAATTTAAAATCACACCAACCAAAACCAAAACAAATAAGAACACTTACACCGAAGCACCTAGATGAGAAACTATTCGTCATGCCTAACCTAACTATATGGCTTAGTAGACCATGCTTCAAGTGATAAAAAACTACTATGTGTGTTTCAAACCATACACTAAGGGTTTACATGGGTGTTTACTCTATATAAGTCCCCCGTAAAACAACAGCTCACTCCCTTGGTCATCCACCATAAAAAAGATCCATAACCAAAGACTCAAATCTCAGACTACCACTAGAAACACAACGATTAGAATGATAAAGAGATTGCGATGCTCCTCTCACACCATCCTACTGAATCCCGATAATCCTAGTATCCAACTACCTAATTATTCAAATAACTAAGTTCCTCCTTTGATTCCATTTTTTTATGAACCAACCTAGGTCGGCCCTGATCAAGTCACCCAATCTAATCCGTGATAGGACATAAGGGGAATTCCTGACTTCCACTTGCTAGAAACAATTTCTGGGCATCCAGATAAAACTATTGGGAATGATTTGGCCAATGAAAAAAAAGACAAAGAATGATAAATATCATACGGTACAACAAAAATGGTCACTCATAAAGATAATAAATTGGAAACTAAACATACCTCCATGTGACTTCATATTTCACCACCAAACAAAGAACCATGTTTGCTCCAAGAGAAATCTAGAACTGGAAGAATGTGAAAAAGAAAAGATAGAGTATCCATGAGTATCGAAATGCTCACTAGGAAAGCTTAATATATACCCTGTCTAATTCCCCACCTATAAAGTGAAATATTTTCTTACTACCTTGAAAATAGGATACATGAAAATAAGATTATCCCCTCTTTTACAAAATAATTAATATATCGAAATTTTTAAGAAAAAATGCCTTTTTATATCAATTTCTAAAACAATACTCAAAAGACATAGGTCATTTCAATAAATTCATTTAAAACTCATCAAGTATTATAACATGTATTTTAGTATAAATAGAATAGTAAAGGTGTCATGGGATCAAATAGTCAATGGTTCCACAAAGAAATATGAATATACATGGATGTAACCATGGGCGGTTTCGAAACATCAATAGAGTGACTGCTGGATGTACTCGATTCTGAATCTCCTATCATCGTATGGTGAAACTTCACAGTCAATAACCAACTATCCACCATAAATTTACCAATCTAGTAGTACATCCCACATAGCTTCTCATATAATCTAGGGAGTACCAACCTGTCTAACATAGTTTGATAAGAAACCATCACTCGATCCTCTACAAGACGGCCATAAAACCCATGTAAATAATACACTATGTAAGTAGTAGTCCCTTACATTCCTTACCCTCTATAACTAAAATTACCACACATTCCTACCACAAACTGTGACACCACCTCTAAAATTACTCACAAGGGGAAATCAAAAATAGGTACACCTATCATATAAAAAACCAATCACAAGTGCCAACTGGGCCATCACATCACATAAACCATTAAACCATTTCACAAAGTACCATATGTTGCTAACAAGATGTACACACATCCAAAACAAAATTTCATTTCTAAAATGATATAAATTTCTAATAGGGTATTTAATTCTATCATGCCAATAGATATCAAAATTATATTCCAAAACATATCTAAAACAATTTGAGACACTTCTTCCATAATCACTTTTCCATAAGGGCATTTACATTTTCAAAACAAAATTCTTCGTCCAAAAAATATACCAATTCCAGGTCAAAGTGAAAAAGACACATAAAAAGTGACAAAATAGAATACATGTCATTTATATATAGCCTTTTATTTCCATAAAATACACTCCATGATCTAGGGTTCTTTTAGTAAACTATTCTAAAAAATTTCAGATGCTTCAAACTTAAAAAATAAACTTGTAAACATGATTTGATGAGTTATATAGATAAATAAAAAACCAATTCTATGAGGCGTAATAAATTTTACCAAACACATAGGAATATATATATATCACATATATATAAAAAATCTTTTAAAATATTAATCCATCATGAAAATTAAATTAATGGTGCAAGAATAGGAATCCTACCTCAACAAGGGAGTAGAGAAAGACAAGACACTTTGGCGCCTAACAAAAAAGGCAGCGACAACTTGAAACTCCCCCGTACTTGCACACTTACACCCTTATATATATATTCTTTATTACATGGTATATATTCCCCATTCCATGAGGTTATAAACCTAAGGGATATATATATATTGATACATACATATGTATGTTTTTTCACACCTCCACGGATGATTAAAACAATATATAATCATGTTTGGGGTCTCAAGACACATTATGACTAACAAATTATGGATGTGAAACAAAATAGTGGGATTAAAATCTGACCCCAATTGATGGTAGCAATCCAAATTGAACCCTTCCTCCCCACCTTCAGTGGTAGATATCGGAATATGGATGAACATTGCCAGAGGATCCCGTCACATACCCAAATATCAGAAGGATGAACCAAAATTGGTTATCCCTTTACCTCAGGATTCAGATTAACTATATAGGGTGATGGGGAGAAGAAAAAATCTTCCAAATAGAGGAAGAAGAAGTGGAACATGGCTTACATTGAGGTTTCAACCCATAAAATGAAAGAAATCTGATTGATTCTCTTGGAGAAGAGTGATCATAATGAGGGGGTGACGTGCATCCATGGGAGGGTAGGGAGGCCCACATCACATTATGCATATAGTGGAAGTGAAAATAGGGGAAAGATAAAATAGAAAAAAAATATAAATAAATAAATAATAGAAAAATAAAAATAAAATTTAAATTCTAAAATACTGGGCAACCCAGACAGTTTGCTCATGGTTTACCAAACATTTTTCTAACCATGAATTGGACACTACCTAGCCCAGGAACCCCCACACAATTACTTATATGTAGACACATAGTTAAGAAAACCATGCTCCAATCGTGCCAAATGGCACGATCCCAATGATAGACCCTCACACATGGTTCCCACACAATTACACCTAACCATGAACAACTCATGAGTAGGACCCCTATTATCATAAATTTTTTAATATTTATCCCAGAATGTACCACAATCAAAAGATATGATAGAAATAATTAAAATAATTAAAATAATTAAATGTTTGAGGTTTGGGTGTGGAATGTCCTTTCTTATCTCAAATAAGAAAGAGTAATTATTCTATAAATAACAATTCACATTTACGTTATGGGATTAAAATACCACAACCCAATAAAACCTTACCGAAAGGTTTAATTAATAACCAAATAATGTTTACAACTCAAAACACACAAATTCGGTGTCTTAGACTTTGAAAATATGATCAAAATTAATCATATATACATATGATGATATCTATTACTATTAATATATCTTTTCATAAAAATTAATAATCTAAAAATATATCTAAACCATTCCTTAGATACCAACAACAATTTCCCGGAACTGACACTCTTTGATATGGTGTTGAAGTCGTAAACTTTGCATATCTGAATTTTATGCTAATCACGATGACACAATTTTATCCACAAAATCATTACTACATAAAATTGAAAAAATTTTGTCAGTTAAATTCAAAAGAATATTTTATTTTTAGAGTTTTTTAGATTCTGGAAAAATTTATGCAAAAAATACCCATGATGTTAAATAAGAATTAACCACACCAAACATATCTTTTCATTGATAAAATTAATTCATTATCATCATCTATATGAAATCCATTGTAGATATAATTTTTTCAACATCATTCTTTGTAAATTAGGGAAAAGGGAAAAAATAAGGGTGAGATAAAAAGATTAGTAAGGGAAAATGAAGCCATTAACAAATAAATGCCATTAATGTGTATATGAAAAGCATAAGGGTATAATGACATAAACAAAGTGCCTAAGTATAACATTAGAATATTTACAAACATAAATACTTGGATCATAAAACATGTGAACATAGAATAATGTTTTAACCAAGGAAATATTCGTAAGAATTAATAATAATGATCCATGCGATATAAATCTTGATCAAATGAAACATAATAAACCAATAGATAAAATGGAAAAAACATGATGGAATTATGGGACACCATCTTTATTGAACACTTACACAAACCTTACAATTGTAATAACTGTACGACAAACTATAGACCAAATTCTATAGAGAACACAATCATTATACAATGCATTGGAGAACTATATTGGTGCACCATAATAAAACCTATAATGGGATCACTCAGATCTATCTAGGTGGACCAATCATACATAATGTCCAATAACCAAAACATGATTAATGTAAATAGATATTTAATCATAACACTCTTAGAAAAAAATTATTATTATTCTATAATATGATTATCCAATGGATTAGAAATGGGTTTCATGTCATTCTATTTGAAACACGGTTATCCTATGGAAATGAAATAAGTTCTTGAACAATATCTGTGAAAATTGATTAAACAATGGAAGTTAAACATGTTCATTTAAAATATATTTAAAATAATATTATTCTATCTAAAGAAATAATTAGGATGGTATCAATACAAAATATCTCCATAGGGGCAAAGTTAACAACACGGGATGCGGACATTGAGGTGTGGAAATAAAATTAAAATATATTTTAAGAAACTTTGAAGTGAAATAACAATTTAATTTTGGGAAAATATTTTTTAAAAAGAAAAGAGTCACAAGATATATAAAATAACATTCACTATAAAAAAATTTGAAACATATAAAAAACGAATAAAAAAATATTTAAGACATATCATGGGGAAAATATCCTTTCAATTTTTAGAAAAAAACTATAAAAAAGTAAAATTATTTTTTTAAAATAACTTCAAAAACATATACATAATTATTGAAAAAATATATTTTTCATTGAAGTGGGAAACTCTATTCGTGTGTAAATATTTTGATAAAGATTCGTTTAACAGTTTTGATAAAAGAGAAATGTGTATTCTTTGGAAAAAAACTTTAAGATTTTTTTCATAATATAAAAATTTGTTAAAATTTATATTTATAAAACATATGATTTTAATAAAATATTTTTGAAAACATTTTAGGAAAACAATGTTTTATAAATAAACATATTATTAACCAAATAGTGAAATGATGTCTTGTTTCTGTAAAAACATTTAAAAAGTAATTTAAGGTAAAAAAGTTTATAAAAAAGATACTATTACTTGTAAATAATATTAATAACTTGTGGAGAATATTATTCAGGAGTTTATTGATAGATTGATCATAATATATTATTATTTGAAGAATAATCATAAAAACTCGTGTTAAATGGTGAGATTTTAACATAAGACTCTTACCACTTTGGTAATATTGAATCATAATACCCATGAAAAAGTAAAGGTTAATTAAAATTTTAATTTCAAAAAAGAAAATATATTCTTGATATAAATTTTCAATGGGTAATTAAATACTCATTATAAAATAATTTTAGTGCAAAATACAACATATGACTCAAAAAACGAAAATTATGACATAAATCTCTTACCAATTTGGTGACATGGAAACCGAAAAAACCATAAAAGATAGATCATAAAATTGGTTTTAAAATCCACATAAATTTATTTATAACATTAATAAAATACATTAATATGAATTATATACACCAAAATAAAAAATATGTGGTGAATGTGATATACGTCTCATAGAAAAAAGTTAGATGAGAAGGATCTTACATAAATATTCCTTTTGGTTGATAATGATTTAAAATTTTATATAGTGGTTTAAAAATGTTATTAACTCATTAAAGAACCATATTAATATTTATAGTGTCATATATTATCCTTTTATAAAATATTATCTCTCATTAATTAATAATTTTTCACTAATTTCATTATTTTGGTTGTTAATTTTCATTCCTTTATCCTTTTTTATTTGTTTTTAATGTTCTAGTTTATATAAATATTATATATTTAATGAATATAAATAATAATAATACTAACATAATTATAGTATTCACACATAAATTATACTTTTTATGTCCAATCACTATTTTTGTAATGATAAATGATTTGCTTTATGATCATAGAGATAGTTGGTCGTACGTACGCATGGGTACATTTTCCATAATTCAATGATCATTATGGAAAGAAGGTAAGTAAAATATTTCATTAAATAATGATAATAATATCATAATTACAATATTATTTAATTATATTTCTATATATATATAATTCTTAAGATATGGTGATGAATAAACAAATCACATCTCTTCGAGAAGGCAGTAGTCCACCCATCCAAGAATGACAATATCATTTTATTCAGTGTATTTAAATTTAAGGAAAAATGATATGTTATATTTATAGATTTATAAATATTTCATTAATATAATAGTTAAATAATTTATATCACATATATTAACTATTACCACCCTTAAAACATTCTGTGTAACACATTAGTGAAAAACAAATCACAACTTTTCGCGAGGCGGTGGTCCATTGTACACATGAGCGACGTTATCATATCCCCTATGGTGTGGAATATAAAAATTTATATATTATATAATTAAAATATAATTATAATTATTTAATAAATATAATATATAACCTTTATATCCATCATCACACCCAACCGTGACATGTGGAAATTAAAAAACGAATGACATCGGTTCATGAGGCGGTAGTCCTCCATGCTCTTGATTGATGATTTCATAACCAATTTGATGGAAGGGGAAAATTTTTGGTTATTTAATTAATAAATGAAATATAATTATATTAAATATACTGATTTTATTATTGAATAATGTTTTAATTAGTATAGATGTAGGTATAGAAATAAATAAAATAAAACGCTCATTGAAGAATGTTACATATTCTTTAGGATCCCTCCTTAAGTTTCAACCAAATGGTCCTCCTAGGTTGAATTTATGCCAAAAATAAGTTGTATTGGATAAAAGGAGGTAATTGGGGAAGTTATTTGAGTAGGTATTTGTGAAACCAAATAGTTTTGATTGTGTTAAGAAGAGAAAGAGTGGGTGTGCTTTTATAGGTGGGGGAGAGGATACACATGGTATTTCTAAAAAAATTAACTGCTCCCTGGTTTTTTGAATATAGAAAGGGTCCAAAATGTACCATTATAAAACAAGAAACGTGAAAGTCAAGAAATATATCTATATATTAGTTTTTATACAAGTTTATTTTCCCCTTATAACCTTATCTTTTTAGTTTAACTCATTAGTAAAACCATTCAAATCATAAACATGGAAAATAATCATTAATGACTCCCCAATTCATTTTCCTAAAAAAAATAATTTGAAATTATTTTAAAATATAAATTATTATGATTAAAAATATGTAATTCAATTTTCAAAACTTCATTCATATAATTGATAAAATTAAATTAAAAATTAATCGTGAAGACGTGACGAGGAAGCAGTGCTTTTAAGATAAAAAGTAAAAAAGTTTATAAGGATTTTATATCTATGATCAATATAAAATTTATTCAAATTTAATGAATTGTATTAATATAAATATAATTGAAATAATTTTACTTTAAAATAAATTTAAAATATAATTTCATTTTATAAATAATTTAAATGAAAACAGGGTTTTGAACTTGAATTTTGTTTTTCACTATTCATCAAAAAATATAAGCTTCTAGAAAATTATCAAAAACTCATGATAATAAATATTTTAAATTATGATTTATAAATTTAATCTTATATTTCTGAATAAAGTTTATAAAAGGGAATAAATAATTTTAAATAAAAACTCGAATGTATGATTGAAAAGATGTTTTTCGACAAGTATATTTTTTAAGCACATAATGATTTTATAATTACATTCTTTGTAATAATAAATATTTTATGAATATAAATTAATTTTTATAGATATATAATATATATATAAATATTTATTCATTCCTCATTTGGGGTTACATTAATTAATAAAAATTGAGAAAAATTATGTACATTGAAACTGTTTTTAGAAAAACCCCATCAAAAAAGAAACTTATATTAAAATTAAATATAATGGGGATCAAAAATTAATTAATTTTATTAAATATATTTATATAAATATGATGTTATATTATATCATATTTAAAAAAAAATTTACTTTAAAATTAAATAATTTATTTAAAATGGATTTCAATATTTCCAAATTTGGTATTTTTCAATATTCTATGAAAAATCAATATTTCCAGAGAAAATAAAAAATTCACATAATGTAAATTTTAATATTTTAATTCCGTAAATGATGTTAATATTATTAATTAAATTTTATAACAGTTCAAAAAATTTATTATAATATTTTTATCAATGAAATGAAATAAAAATAATCTTAGAATAAAAAATATTCTTTTAGAATAAAACTACACAACTAAAAATTGATTTCTTTTTTTTATAAAATATTATTAGTAACTTATAAGGATTAGGAAATATAAATATATTTAATAAATTATTTAATACTATTCATACCCCCCAATTTAATGATTTGGTTTATAATGGTTATACATATATAATCAGTTCTTTAAGATTAGTGTTCCATGATGAATATGATATCGAGCCTTAAAATATAATGGTTTTATGTATCGAAATCTTGAAAAGAGATTATATTTATTTAATATTATGCACACAATAAATTTTTAGGGTGTTACATTCTTGTCTAAGTTTAAAGGTGTTTGTAGTTTAAGCTATCAAACATTATTTTCTTCATTTAAAAGTTTTGGGTGATACAATAATAATTAATTTTTGATGATATCTTAGGGTACATGGGAGGTTATCGCATTCCAAAAATAAGTGGGCACACGATATGTTATATAAATCCTAAAATAAGAGGGTATATGGGAATTTAAATCAATCCGGAAAGAGGGCACATATGATGTTATCACAAGCCCCATGCAAATACACTAGTAGTTATCCCAATACTAACTTGTTATGAATGTATTGGTTGATAACCTTTATATAATATTTATATGATTTGGATTTTTCAACACATAATTCCACTCTTTTAGGACAATATGTTATTCAAATTTTATGTTCTCATGTCCGATGTTCGTTGTTCCCTTTATGTTTCATGTCTTTTAAAGTACCATGATTCATGACATGACTCATGTTTATGATCTAAGAATTAATAGGTATAATTTTCTCTGGTTAAGATCATGTTATCATAACCATTATTTTTAGGCTATCTTTAAAAGATCATTGATATCTCATTTGTTTATCCTTACTCATCATTTGAACTCAGCTATTATTATTTTTTCCCCAAGAAATGCTTAAAATATTTTTTGTATGACTTTTCACTGAAGGTGTATTGTTATGAAGAACTATGTGTGAGATGATGTGGATATATTATGAACCTATTGTTTATGTATCCATGTTGGTAAAGACCCTAATTCTTTTTGTTTCTAACATGAGTTGCAATGTTATGTAATTAATATTTTTATAATAAGATGTAATATTAATATTTGTAAAGTATGGGTTTCAATAGTTGGTATCATAGAAATTTTAGATACCATTAGAAAATAGGATGAAAAAACTTTATTACGAACCCATAGGATAATTGTTTGAAAAGTTGAACTTCATATGTTATGTTAAATAAAGTAGTGCAATTTTCATTGAAGAAACTTCCTGTATAGGCACTACTAGTTTATATGGTTCCAAAATCGATGAATTTTTGGGGTAATAAATCTAAAACAATTATTCGATTGTATCTCAACAATTATTCTAGTACATAGTGTGTGTTCCCTTACTACACACCTTTTTTCAAAGTCATGGTTGATATGATTGGATTAATTAAAATATTATTTATGAACCATCATGAAGAATTGGAATAGATAATTATCATTTATAACCTAGGATAATCCTACGGTTTCGTCTATTTGAAATATAGAATCATTATTTAGACATATTATAAATGATTTTTCATGGTTATGTGGTTTCTCAAAAATAATATTATTCCTTATACTCTTTTTTTTTATCTATAGTAAATTGATGGAACCTGGAGGAACATGGTTCATGATAAATGTTATAGAAAATGAAAGTATTTTTCTACGAAAAAACAAAATTTTATTGGAGATAGAATGAAAAATATCCTTTCTATAGTTACACTACAGATTAAATATATGAATCACGATGATATTCCAAACATTGAATGGAGGAAAAAATGTTCTTTTAAGTCCTTCATGAGGAAATATCAATATTGATTTAGTTGATCCACTGAGTTACTAGTTGGTGACAATGAAAATATTACAATTGAAATGATATTTTCTATTCTATTGTATTTGGATCTTGAAAAAGTAAATTAATGAATCTAATATTTGGGAGGAGAAGAAGATCAAGGTAAGGCTCTCATATGGAACATAAAGAAATCATGTGAAATTGAATCCATATATTGGGATGAGTTTAGAATGTTATTTTTCAACATGCACCTTCCTTGTATTATTTATACAAAAAATGAATATGGAATTCCATGAGATATAGTATAAGAATTATGTATCCATCTGTGATTTTGAGGAAAATTATAAAATACATTTGAGGTACACTTATAATATTAATATTGACCCATAATGTAAGTGTGATTGATTCTTTAGTAGGTTAAAACCAAGCCATCGAAAGTAATTTTCCATATGTTACACCAGTAGTCATGAATTAATAATTTCATGTGATACCAAGGAATAAATAGACATTGTAGTAAACAATCAATCTCATGGTTTTGATAAGGAAAGGAAAATGAAATTCAAAAGAATTATTATTATAAACACCACATACAGAAGAATAAGATCCTTCCATTATGCTTTAAGTGTGGTGGGAGTCATGGAGAAAATTGTATTAAGGGTTCTATAAAATAATATAATTGTGTAATGAATGATAATCGGGATGTAAAATGCCAATTTTATGAGAGTAAGCTAGCCAATTATCTTGAAAAATCACCACAGAATGCACCAACCACACTCTAATGGTTCAAATGCATGTATTATTGGAATTATGATAACATGTGTCAATTATGAAGGTTAATGATATTGATTTATTTCTACAACCTCTTAATCGCATAGATAAATTTAAATCTAATGTGACCACTATTTCCCACATCGGGTATAACAATAATGTGTCAAATGGTATACTTACTATAAACTCTAAAACTATTGATATCAAATTTGATTCTTTATCTACCCAATATTTTATATCTAAATATTTTTCATAGGGTATCACTATATGACTTCAATGTCTAGATGTTAAATTAGGAGTGGAAACTCTTAAATGTAAAATGTTCTCATCTCATTTCTATAAATCTTCTTCAGTTGATGTTTGTGGGAATGTAATTCCAAAAAAAATCATGTTATTCTCCCTTTTTGTGTAATTTGTTGTTTTCTTTGGAATTGATAGGATTTATTTACATAAATTCAAACTAAATTTTTTATGAATGGACGTCAATTGTAAAAATTTGAAAACCCATATTATCATCTATTAGTGTAGTGATAAAAATGATATTCATAAGAATATTTCATCCATTATATTTGTATTGATTGTTATCCCAATGAGGTATTTATCATATATGGTTGGGGAGAAACTAAAAAACAAATATATACATATTTTACGGATTTTTTATTATGTTTTTTCAGAATAATTTCTTATTTATTATACTAATTTTAAAATTTGGTTTCAACAGAACTCATATATGGTGCTACAACTATTTCAAATACTCTATATAGAATAACCTCGATTGAGTTATAGGAAATGAAGAAGAAAATATATGAGAATATTAATTAGGGGAAAATTTAGCCTAGTGAATCACCTTGAGGTGTACTAGTTTTTTTTGTTAAGAATAATTACAGTACATTGTGACTCAACGTTTATTATTCGGAACTTTCCAAGTTCAAAATCAAGAACAAGTACATCTACCATAAATTACTAACTTGCATAATCAACTGTTCGAAGGTCAATAAATTTCCATGATTGACCTTCATTCTATATAACATAAATTAAGGGTCACGAACAAGGGTATACCCATGAAAACATTTTATACAAGTTATGTACAATATTAATTTTTATAGAATTCATTTGGTCATAGTAATTCACACTTATCATCATGGATTTAATGATTATAGTTTTTAATAATTACAACGATCATTTCTGATGGCCTTTATAGATGATATAATTATATATTCAGTGAGTAAATATGAGTATAAATATCACTTGAGTAAACTACTGAAGACCCTAAGGAATAATAATCTGTATGAAAAAATCACCATCTATGAATTTTGGCTAAAACAATTAATTTTTTGTTCATATAATCTCAGGTGAGTGTATATCAATGGATCCATCAAAGTTGATATATATTTAACATTATCATAGACTGATAATTTTGACTATGGTTAATATTTTTATTGGTTTTTATAGATATTATTCATGATTTGTGGAGGATTTATCATGGATATCAAATCAACTCACCATGTTAACTTAAAAGGGAGGCGTGATACTTTGGAAATATTTATGGGACGAAAAATTCAAGGAAATGAAGAAAAATTGATTCGATTAACATTAAGATAAATTTTAATTTAGTGGGAATGAGTTTTTGTTCTATAGTGATGGATCAAAGAGGGTACTATTATGTGTCCTCATGTAGAATGATATAGTGATAGCTTATGCCTCATGTCAATTCATGGTTCATGAGAAAACTTACCCAAATCATGATTTTGACATAGATACGATAGTATTTTAATTAAAATGGGGAGGCATTGTCATTATGGGGAAAGGGATTATATATATACTAATACTAAAAGATTAATGAATATAATTTTTAAAAAATAGTTGAATCTTACTCATAGGAGATGGTTTGAGTTGATAAAATATTTTGACTTATCAATTCATAACCACCATAGGAAATAAAATAAGAATGAAGATGATATAATAAAAAAGGATCATCATAGATTATCTATGATGAGGATTAAAAAAGACCCAATATTTTTTTATTTTCATAGAATGGATATAAATATATTTATGCAAGTAAAGAAATGAATTATTTCTCAAATTATAATTCAACTATATATCCTAGGGATGATTGAAGAGGCTCACTAAAGGAATATGGGGAACTGTGGAAGAAATTCATAAATTTAACTATGTTTAACCTTGATTGTGATGGAATCATAATGTTTAAGAATCTTTTTTGTGCCTTTTCCATATCAAATTTGAATAAGGAGCTATTGTATTTGGCCCATAAATCATAATTCTCTATACATCCTGATGTACGACTATGTATTGAGATATGAAATAGAATTTTTAGTGGGATAAACTAAAGAGAGATATTATAGAGTATATTTCATGATTATTGCTATGTTATAAAGTCAAGGGTGAGATAAAGAAGTAAAATAGGAATTTATAGAAATTTCCCATACCATAATTAAAATTGGAAATCATTACAATTTATTTTATCATCAGACTTCACAAAACATATAAATAGCATATTCCTATTTGAGTAATAGTCGATCCACTTATGATGTTATTACACATAATTTCTATTAGATACTATTTATATCTTGATCAAATTTCCAAATTTTACATTAATGAAGTGATAAGGTTGAATAGAGTACAGAAATCTATTGTATCATATTGGGATATGGGGTTTATCTTGAAGTTATAGTGAAATGTTCAGTGATATATGGATATAGAGTTTAATTTTACAATATCTTATTTTCCTCAGATATATAGTTAGTTTAAGAGAACCATTCAAATACCAGAGATATATTGAGATCTTATTCAATGAATTTTAATGGGTTTTATGATCGACACCTTCCACTAGTCGAGTTTTCTTATAACAACAACTTTCACTGATGAATTCCAAAGGAACCTTATGAATAAATCTATGGAAATAAGTACATAACTTCAATATGATATGCAAAAGTTAGATAATGAAATATTTTAAGATATTATCTATATGAGTAAATGAAAAAAAAATTGGAGCCATTATACAACATCTCAAGGAATTCTAGAGTCGATAAAAAAGATATACTGACAATCATCAGAGAAATTTTGAATTTTAATTTGGTGAGAGGGTATTTAGTTTAATTTTTATATGGAATTAGGTTATTTGATACAAATAATACAAATATGTTGATCCTTACGTATATTTGTTTCTTTATGATTCTTGATCAAGTATGGATGGTATTTTAGATCTCAGTTCTCCACAGAACCACTATCATGTTCATGATGTGTTCTATGTTTCTCTCCTGAGTTAGTATATTTCTTAGACACCACATGTACTAAAATCATAGGTATCATGACAAGAGAATGATATTTTTTATTTAGATAAACCAGTAGAAATCATTGATCATAGAGGCAAAGTGTAATGGAATACGAATACTCACTTGGTTAGAATTCTATTGAGGAATTATAAATTGAAATAAGAAACATGGGAACTGGAGGATATGATGAAATAGAGATATCCTAATTAATTTATATTAGAGTGATGTAATTTCAAGGGTTAAATTCATTTTATGGGGGTATAATTTAACATACTAATATTTTTTTAAATATATCTAATTTTACATATATTATTTTCATTGATAACTTAGGATACACACAACTAAAATTCTAAATGAACCATAATATAGTATACCATTATCACCTATCCCTTTGATTGGGGAGTATTAATATTACTAAAAAATTATGAATCATTTATGTTTTATATATGTATAAAATCAATTCATGGGTTTTCAATTGATTTGAAATGTTAATGAAATCAATTTGAATATTAAAAACTATTTTTTTGAAAACATGTTTTAATGCTTAAAATGTGTTATTATCTTAATAAATTAAATTAACAACTATTGGTGAATGATTTTAATTATCATATAATTTTTTATAATTATTCAATAATAGAAAATATACGCTTATTCTTAAAAAAAATTAAAAAGGTTTTCTATGCATTTCATAAACATTTTTGGAAATGAATTTATGACACTTATATAACTTAAATCATGAAAAGTGATGCCACATTTGGAATCCCAATATTATAATAATGTAAAGTGTCCCATTTATTTATTTTTCTAATTATTAATTCTATTATTTGAAAATATGGGTTACCCATGTATGGTTAAAATGGGTAAAATAATATTAAAACTATTGGATAAGGTATTAAAATTCTTCTAACCCATTCCTTTATTCTATTAGATGAGTGAAGTTATATTATTACCATCAATTTCACACTAATCGGGAATCTTGGTTCCATTTTTCATTGATTTTGACGTTTATATTATTTTATGAAAATGATAAATAAATTATGTCACTCACTTCACTTTAATAACTCTAAATTTTAATTATAATGATAAAAGCGGAAAATTTTGGTTATAAATTTTTATATGAAAAATGAATTATTTTTTATCAGGTTGATTTATTTTTAATTATTATATATTTAATAACTACATTAAATTCATTTTCGATACTAAAACAACATTTATCCAATTAATATAAAAATAAAATAAACAAATTTAAAAATAGCAGATGTAATAAAATATGGGAGAATTATTGTTTTTATGAAATTATATATATAAATATATTATATTAAGGTTGTGTTAAAATTTTATCATGAAATTCCTTTGTTTTCAAGTTGTCTTAAAAGATGAATTAAATGAATAATGTTTAATATGACAGTAATGATATTTTATGTAAAAGAATGATTTGTTAAATTTTTTAAAATTAATGAAAATTTATAAATGGGATAAGTAGGATGATAAATGGTCTAAAATTTCATCCCTTTTAAATTTAGGAGCTAATGGGTACCTTATAATCAAATTTAGAACCCTTTATTATTGAAATATTCATTAGTACATTTGAAATTAAAATTTGTTAACCATGTTGTAAACCCAAAGATATCATTTAAAAATATAACAAAACCTATCTAAACCTCATTGGATGATTATATTTTTTCCTTACCCTCAATTTTTTGAAATCTCAATCCATTTTGAATTATTTTCTTTGAGAATTACATAATTATAATTTAATATTTTTTTAATTCCAATTATTTCCATACCCTCCCTTATAAATGGACACCCCTTTTAAATTTTCTTTACATCTATGTGGTCCATATATCTTGAAAAAATCACAATCATTACTGTTCCAAACATCCTTATCCATGAATTATAGGTGATTTTCTTATTTAGGTATAATTACAAGGGTCGTTAAGAAGGGATCTAATGGTGTCCTATCGAAGTAGAGGTAATCTTTCTATATAACCTCTATCAATTTTTTTTCATTATATACATATTATGAATATTGAAAATTCATCATAAAAATAATTTATTATATTAAATATATGCAAATTTTATTATTATTATGGAACCTTCTTGATCCCCCCTTTTCCATCAAATTGGATGTTAATAAATCGCTCATGCGTACGTGTGGACTAAAACCTCCATGTAGGGATACAATTCATCTCTCATTACCATCTAACATAGAGAGTTATTATTATGGGTTTAATGTTTATACATAAAATTTATATAATTATTATCATTAAATAATGACAATATTATATCACTATTCATACCTTCCAGTCCATTACAAAACCCTAATGTCTCTCACGCGTACATGTATACCACCTTGTCCACAAGCGATGTAATTTTTTTTATTAATGATATGAATTTTCAGTAATAAAGATATATTTAAACAATATATAAGATATATAATATAATTATTAATTTTTAGAGGTTAATTTTTATATTGCTGTCATTCATTCCATTTGTTAAAAAGTGAAAACAATAATAATGTGTACGTACAACCTACTTTTTCGGGGAATGGTGTAATTTATATTAATATCCCAATACATTATAGATTAGTATAAATATTTATATATAATTAATATATATGATATATATATATATATATATATCATTTTAAAAATTTTGGAGACGATGGGAAAATAGTCAAAAAATATGTTCTTGAACCAGAAAACCAAAATTTTAATGAAAAATAAAATAATTAACACCTACGAATGATTATTTAAATATTTAATTGTCATTAAATTAGTGATGAAATATTTTAAGTGGAAATTATATTATACGATAAGTATTCAAACTATTTCATTAAATATTTATAACAAATTTAAATTTAGTATAAATGAGGTTATAAATATTTTGAAGCAAGTCGAGTTAGAGGTAAGGGTAAAATATTACGGAGTTATTGTTTATCAGGATTATTTATGATTATGTTTTTGATGATTAAATTTCATGATATACTCCTAAATTTTCACGACCCGCCTACACCAAAAGGAGGGAAGGGTTAGCAGATTGCCAGGCCCTTCTTTCTTTAAGTTGAAGGAGAGATAAAGACCCCTGATACCCACCTTCAATAGATCCCGGAGTGGCGAATAGCACCAAGGGTATAGAAATTTCTCACAAATGGAAGGCATTACCCCTTTTTGTTTTATAAGATCGAGAGATAAGATGAAGAAACTCATCAACACCAAGGTAAGAGAAAAGTAATGCCAAAAGTAAACCATTCCCACATGCATGTTCCAAAAGTAAAGCCACAAAGTACAAAAGGTGACTACAAAGGTAAGTACCAAAGAAGAAAAGCAACAACTACAACTGCCCCAAATGTCCAAGCTAGTATGGTCTTGTGTGATCCCCGAAGTCCTCCTGGAAACCTGAAAGCAGTTTTATATAATTAGGGTGAGAATACAAGTACACTCAGTAAGGAAAACCAAAGACTCTCATACACAAGTAGGGGAACGTACTAAAGTCCTGTGAGAAAAAGAGTAAACCAAACACTTAATCAAGGTAAAATATCCACCCCATGCCTCACCAAAGAACACTCCCCAAATAACGCAAGTCAAGTAATATATATAATCAGAGCACATCGATGTTTGGGTACCCCGCGCCACTTTCCCACTGGTTATTGAGACATCCAACGCATCGAACCAATCCCGCAATTCTCATCGCAGTCCCACTTCCACACCCGCCCGCACACACCTGGGCCACAACTACCCCACGCAGTCCCACTGCCGAATCCTGCCCGCAAACACCTGGGCCACAACTATAACATGTAACCATGCCTGCAAACACCCAGGCCAGAACAACCACCACCACGCCCGAAGACACCTGGGCTAGAAAATCCACTGCCACGCCCGAAGACACCTGGACATCATCCCAAAGACACTTCGGAAACTACCTGCCGCACACACCTGGACAACCACCACACCACCCCGCCCGAAGGTTCTTGGGCTAATAATGTACCTCAGGACATCACAGCCTGCCTGAAGATACTTGGGAAATCAGGGAAGGGGAGCAGAAAAGGAGCTAATAACCAGCCACTAAGAATAGTGTTGGGAAAAACACCCTCCCCCATTAAATGGGGGTGTTCGGCACTATGTTCTCAACTTGGGTGGGGCGCGAATAAGAAACACAAAACTACAAGTATAGATATAGGTAACAAGCACTCACCCAAACCCTAGGTTTTTCTAACCAGCCTACAGAACACAACACCACTGCGTCCAATTCCCAAGTCACCACTTTTTCCAACAAAACCCATTTGTCCCATTCTTGTTTCAAGTTCAGTGATAATTTTTGATTATGGTTAAGCACTACTAGGCAATTAGTAAGCATAGGTACAAGTCCAGGAAAGTAAACAGTCAAGCATCAACCATAACGCCCACACCCGGTTCTCAACAACAGAGGATCCCACCCCAATTCATGATATAAACAAGTACCCACCCAGTCTTAAAACCCACAACCACCGAATACATACCAACAGGGGATCCCATCCACAAATTCACACAACCACCGAGAGTATAAAGACAGAGGATCCCATCCCCTCCCACATCTCTAGCAACCAGCCCATGAAAGAAAACAACCAAAACACTATCACCAACAGTAATCAGGGCCATGTCGGTATTTTCAGATTTAAATGACTTAACACACTCCATGATTCCAATTTTCGTTTGTTTTAATCGGGAGTTATCATAGAGGGGTTGATCCTGGTGCTTTCAATTTATTCAACCGGGTATACTTGATTAACCAATTTCACAATAGGAGTTCACATTTACAAACAAGCCATGTAAAACATCAGCAGGGGGTTCACTAGTACACAAACAACGACCACCGACGGCCTCTATTTTCAGAAACGTGTAAGCCAGCAGAACTCAGAAAGATAATCACCATATAAACAACATCAACGATCACAGCCCTCCTCTTTATTTATAGAATCCATTTCATTATCTTCATTTAGGTCTGGTTTATCCAACTCTACAGAACAGAAACACGGCCATCCCACATGATACACTCAAGGGAGAGATAAATGAGAAATTCCCTACTTGTTTGATCGACGATCGACGCTTATTCCGGGTGTGGAACTTTACGGATAACGATGCGGCATGCCTGATGCACCAGAAGCTATTTGTGAAAATCCGCGATCGAGGAAAGGGGAAAACATGGCTAACCCTTAGTTTATAAGAGCGGTGGACGGTTGAGGTGAGAGCGCGAAACCACGTAAGGCGCGGGGGTCGTGGGTTGACCACGTGGCCCCACTCGTCATTAAAGGGGTTGGTTGGTTTAGACAGACTCATTAATTCATTATGTATTTAATTAAAACTCTTATGTGCGTTACGAGTCTTTAAAACACACTCAAACAGTTCAAAATAGGTTTTAAAACCCTATTTGCGCAAAAAGGAGCGCTGTTGGAAACAACTCGACAAGGTCGGGTGCCGCCGATCGGTCGCGCCGATCGGTCGCGCCGATCGGTCTCACCGAGACGCCACCCCTTTGGGACCCAGATTTTGGCAATGGGAAGGACCAAGAGAGTCAGGGTCATCACATCAGATACCTCTCAAACTATTCCCATCCTCGAGAATTTAAACAACCCAGAGGGAAAGGGAAGGTCCGAACAACCACCCCAAAATATACCTCTCAAGAGTGAACCTCGTTGTTAACTAAGAACACCTTCTTGTCACGAACCAAGCAACATATCATGTCAAACTGCCCAGGAATGTGAGGGTTGGGGAGTTTCCGTCTCTATATCAAGATATTATCTGCTTTAGGTGGCACTGACTCGCCCACACGGGTTTAATCGCATCCACCTTAATGCATCTTGATTAGGGGTCGGGTTCTCTCCTCCCCCATAGCCAGGGATTTTCACATAAAATCAGAGGAAGAAAACCAGTACATTTCATAGCCAAAAAGGCAAAAACGTTCTACCACAACAGGCACAACAAGGAACAAAACGTAAAACAACTCTGGGTACTGGGTACGCTTCTGTGGTTCCCTCTCCCACATACTCTCCTCAAGCCCACCATGTCTCCATAACACACGAACCAAGGGAATTGTTCTCCCACAAAGCACCTTTTCATTGCGATCCTCGATCATCACTGGCCTCTCCACAAAAGTCAAGTCGTCCACGAGGTCCAGCTCACCCCAAACAAGGACGTGTGAATCGTTGTGCAGATACCGACGGAGCTAGAACACATGGAAGACATCATGTATCCTCAGTAGCGGTGGTGGTATCCTGAACTTTTGATGGGTCCACCGCTACCCCCTGCTCGGAAACCACGTGCCCGAGGAAGTTCACTTCTCATGTCCAGAACTTGCATTTTGACAACTTCCCAAAGAGCTGATGATGTCGAAGGACTTCAAAAACTGTCCTCAGGTGCTCTGCATGATGCTGACAGCCTTTCACTTCGATGGTCGAAGCTGGATCCCCTCTCGTGACACTCCTCCTAGAGCATGCATCCTCTCCACCACTTTGGCCTTCTTCTGCACCTCCATGTACGTCGGTAGGGTAAAGGGGGTAACAGCATACTGGAGGGAGGGTCGGAGCGCCTCCTCTAAATGTCTTTCCCGAGATTCCTCATTGGGAAAGAGGTCCGGAGAAAAACGTAGGAGGTCCTTGAACTTGATCCCTAGCTCCCTCAGGGACATACTCCCCTACTGGAGGGAGAGTATCTCCTGTCTCTTTTCATCCTTCATCGTCGAAGAGAGGAATTCCGCATGGAAATCCCTCTCGAAATCCTCCCAAACCACCTCAACCTCTCTCCTCTCCCCTAGGTAAAGCATCCACCACTGACGCGCTTCTCCCCGCATCTGGCCGACGGGCAGAGGAACCCAGTACTCAGTCGGGGCCCGAATTAGGCTGAAAGCTTTAACTAGCTCCTCTAGCCAGCCTTCCGTCTTCATATCGGAGTTGCTGCCCTCATAATTCTCGAGGGCCTGTCGCTGGAAGGCCTGAAGAGTCTTCTGCCACTAGTCGTCTTCTTCCTCCCGATCAGCTCTCTGACGATCGGCCAATGTAGTCTCTAGGGCCTCGATCGCCTGTACCACACGTGGTCACCTTCCAGGTGCCATAGCTGGAAGGTAAACAAGGAATTCCTAAGCCCAAGTAGTGCAGAATATCGTTCTTAAAACTTCTCAAAATTTTAATTTATTCTTAATTCCCAAAACATCCCAAAAACATAAGAACACAAGTCATTATGATGCATGTACCTTTCCTAGGGTCTCTACCCTGTAATCAGTGTGGCCTCACTTGGTCGTTTGGTAGGTCCAGAGTCCTTGTATAGGATCACGGGGGGCCCCAAAATCACGTGTCCTAGCCGGTCATCCCTAGCCTAATTCACACGCCAAGGTCACCCAACACTGTTGCCTTACCATCCCATGAAATCCTCACTGTGCCTAACTCCAGACTCCATCCTATCTCTCAACCATCACATCTGATACCATTCTGTCACAACCGCCTTCACCAAAAGGAGGGAAGGGTTAGCAGATTGCCAGGACCTTCTTTCTTTAAGTTGAAGGAGAGATAATGACCCTCGAGACTCGCCTTCAATAGATCCCAGAGTGGCGACTAGCACCAAGGGTATAGAAATTTCTCACAAATGGAAGGCATTACTCATTTTTGTTTTATAAGATCGAGAGATAAGATGATTAAATTCATCAACACGAAGGTAAAAGAAAAGTAAAGCCAAAAGTAAACCATTCCCACATGCATGTTCCAAAAGTAAAGCCACAAAGTACAAAAGGTGACTATGAAGTTATGTACCAAAGAATAAAAGCAGCAACTACAAGTTCCCCAAAGGTCTGAGCTAGTATGGTCCTATGTGATCCCCAAAGTCCTCCGGGAATCCTGAAAGCAGTTTTATATACATAGGGTGAGCATACAAGTACACTATGTAGGGAAAACCAAAGACTCTCGTGCACAAGTGGGGGAACATACTAAAGTCCCGTGAGAAAAAGAGTAAACCAAACACCTAATCAAGGAAAACTATCCACCCTAGGCCTCACCAAGGCACACTCCCGAAATAAAGCAAGTCATGTAATATATATAATCAGACCACATCGATGTTTGGGTACCCCGTGAGACTTTCCCACTGGTTATTGAGACATCCAACGCATCGATCCAATCCCACCATTCTCACCGCAGTCCCACTGCCACACCCGCACGCACACACCTGGGCCACAACTACCACCCACAGTCCCACTACCGAATCCCACCCGCAAACACCTGGGCCACAACTATCACATATAACCACGCCTGCAAACACCTAGGCCAGAACAACCACCACCACGCCCGAAGACACCTGGGCTAGAAAATCCACTGCCCTGCCCGAATACACCTGGGCCTCATCCCGAAGACACTTGGGAAACCACGTGCCGCACACACCTGGCCAACCACCACACCACCCCGCCCGAAGGTTCTTGGGTTAATAATGGACCTCAGGCCATCACAGCCTACACGAAGATACATGGGCTATTCAGGAAAGGGAGAAAAAAAGGAGCTAATAACCAGCCACTAAGAATAGTGTTGGGAAAAACACCCTCCCCCATGAAATGGGGGTGTTCGGCCCTAAGTGCTCAACATGGGTGGGGCACGAATAAGAAACACAAAACTACAAGTATAGATATAGGTAATAAGATCTCACCCAAAGCCTAGGTTTTTCTAACCATCCTACAGAACACAACACCACTACGTCTATGTCCCAAGTCACCAATTTCGCCAACAAAACCCATTTGTCCCATTCTTGTTTCAAGTTCAGTGATAATGTTCGATTACGTTTAAGCACTACTGGGAAACTAGTAAGCATAGGCAGAAGTCCAGGAAAGTAAACAGTCAAGCATGAACCATAACGCCAACAGCCGGTTCTCAACAACAGAGGATCCCACCCCAATTCGTGATATAAACAAGTACCCACCCGGTATTAAAACTCACAACCACTGAATCCATACCAACAGTGGATCCCATCCCCAAATTCACACAGCCACTGAGAGTATAAATACAGGTGATCCCATCCCCTCCCACATCTCCAGCAAGCGACCCATGAATAAAAACAACCAAACCACCGTCACCAACACTAAGCAGGGCCTTGCAAGTATTTTTAGATTTAAATGACTTAACACACTCCATGATTTCAATTTTTGGGTGTTTTAACCGGGAGTTATCATAGAGGGGTTGATCCTGGTGCTTTCAATTTATTCAGCCGGGTATACGTGATTAACCAATTTCACAGCGGGAGTTCACATTTACAAACAATCCATTTAAAACATCAGCAGGGGGTTCACTAGTACACAAACAACGACAACCAACAGCCTCGATTTTCAGAAACGCGTAAGCCAGCACAACTCAGAATGATAATCACAATATAAACAACATCAACAATCACATCCCCCTGTTTCTTTATAGAATCTAGTTCATTATCTTCATTTAGTTCTGGTTTATCCAATTCTAGAGAACAGAAACACACCCATCCCACATGACACACAAAAAGGAGAGACGAAGGAGAAATTCCCTACTTGTTTGATCGACAATCGACGCTTAGGCCGGGAGAGGAAATTTACGGATAACGATGCGGCGCGCCCGATGCACCAGAAGAAATTTGTGAAAAGCCACGATCAAGGAATGGAGAATCCATGGCTAACCCTTAGTTTATAAGAGCGGAAGACAGTTGAGGTGAGAACGTGAAACCGCGTAAGGCGCGGGGGTCGTGGGTTGACCACGCGGCCCCACTCGTCATTAAAGGGGTCGGGTGGTTTAAACTGACTCATTAATTCATTAAGTATTTAATTAAAACTCTTATGCACGTTACGGGTCTTTAGAACATGCTCAAACAGTTCAAAATAGGGTTTAAAACCCTATTTGCGCAAAAAGAGCTCTATTGGAAACAACTCGACAAGGTCGGGTGACGCCGATCGGTCTCACCGATCGGTCTCCCGGATCGGTCGAAGCGATTGGTCCTACCGATCGGTTGCGGCGATCGGTCTCACCGATCAGTCTCACCAATCGTTCGCACTGATCGGCCTCGCTGATCGTCCCGCCGATCGGTCTCGCCGATCCTGCGCGCCAATCGGTCATGCCGAACGGCCTCCCCGATCGGTCTCACTGAGACGCCACCCCTTTAGGACCCGGATTTTGGCAAAGGGAAGGACCATGAGAGTCAGGGTCATCACATCAATAATATCATGAATTTTATTATATTATTTTTATGTCTAGATATTATTTTTTTTACTTCCATTTTCATCTATTAATGTACCTAGATACTAAAAAACATTTTACAGTAAAACTAAATTTATTTTTTTCTTTGATCTAAAATCCATTTTCTTACATGTCAATGTTTTCTAAAAATGTATTCAATAACTTTTTCTCTATTCTCTAATGAATATTTAAATTCATTTTTTATCCACGATTTAATTTGTATACAATAGTTTATCTAGTATATTCTTTTTGTTTTTTGAATGAGGTGCTCTTGGATTTTTTCCAGAAAATGTAAAATATATATTTATTCTTATATACATGACAAGGATATACTTTCCCACTATCATGGTTGATTAATTTATTCAGGACTCCATTACATGTTCACAATTTTCTTTTTGAGTGATTTGTTATCATTTTAAATATTTTATGATTTTAAAATGTAGTTTAAAAACAAAAAGGGTAATTTACTTAAGAAATCTTACAATGTTATTTTAAAGAAAACTTTTACCAATGATAAATTACATTGATGATACATATGATTTATTGGGGGTATTATACAATTATACCGCATGATTTCTTATACTTGATGGTTTATTTTTATGATGATGAAACATTGATGAAATTCATTTTCATTTACACAACATAAGTTATACTATTTTTTATGATTGTACAATATACATATGAATGTATTTATGGTAATGTGAAATGTGGGGGTGGAATTATATATCCCTCCAATAAATTGGGTAATGATTAATTTTCTATTAGATCATATTGTATACACAATGTTATCCCAAGGAAGATACACGATCGTACATGGGAGGTAATCCCAAGACCAAAACTAGACGGTATATGGGATATTATCCCAAAATCGAAATAGGGTACACAAGAGGTTAATCCAAGACTAATGTAGGTACATGGGTGGTTAGATGAATCCTAATATGTTAAGAATTTATTAGTGGGTATACATAAAATATTACTTTTAGTATTATTATTATACCACACATTATTCCATTATTTCATTACATGATATTATTCCATTATTATGTTCTACGATTTCATATTCATTAATAAATTTTAAATTCATATCTTATAAAATGTCATGATTTATTCCATGAATGATTTTTATGTTCTAAGAATTAATAGATATGATTTTAAAAGTTTCAACTCATTTTCTCAAAACCTTTACGCTCGGGTAATGTTTAAATGATAATTGATATCTCACTTGTTTACCCTTACTAAGAATCTAATCTCATCCTTTGTTATTTTTTATTTTCTTAAGGATATAAATAAAATATTTATGAATGATGTGTCTATGAAGGTTTGAATTTGTTAATATCAAAGTGGACGATGATATATTTCTTTTTTTATGTATCAATGTTTCCAAAAATAGTAAGCCAACATGGTTTTTTATGCATCATAAAATTATTTAATGAACATTCATCTAATAAGGTGTAATTATTATGTATGAAAATAAAGGGTCACTATAGGCTGAACACGTAGAGATAAATTCATAGAAGGAAACCATATTCTGCTGAGCAAATATATTAATAGACAATAGATGAAATTCCATACAAGTACCACATGAGGCATCCCCCTGAAGGGTGAACAAACAAAGGGAAACCACACTAAGGTCTCTTTCATAGAGGCTGGAAAAAAAGAATCTTGTCAATGAGGTAAACCTCACAGAGTGACCATGAGAGGCCAAAATAACCTCATGTAAGTGAGGAAATCGTCACTATGAGTCCAAGATCACATATAACAAACTGAACACACAAGATCGAGTGCATGATGTTAACATCATGAGACCCACTCCATGAACTGACTATCTTTTGAAAATTAACCACCCATTCAGAAAACCTTATTCCCTATGAATTTCCATCTTCAGGCCAAGATAATTTAATGGAAAATCACATATTCCAATTTCCACGGTCAAAGCCTTGAAAAGGATGACCTTAAGCCACCTCTAAATCCACTAGATATACAATATTAGGGAATTCATAGTAGCATGCACCCCTTGTAGTGGTCTCTCTGGGAACAATGTTGAATTTATACTCCATTCTGCTAGCCCTTCAAGATTGTAAATCCCGTCTGGGGAGATCCCATAATGTTTAATCTAGGATTATATATTTTTAATTCCCCCATAATCTACCCTCACTTACCAATAAGTAAAAAAACTGGTGGATATGATGTCCTCTTTGGGTATAAGACCCATGATACCTTCTATTTGCGATGAAACTTAATAGACAAGGAATATTATGATAGATATACTCTATGCATAATCCTTTCTCAAATCTAATTATATACTATCATGAAAAGTAAAAAATCCTCTACTATGTATTTTTTCTTACACCGAGCAAGAGTCACACGAGCTTAGAGATCTAGGTTGATCGTATTATTAGTATAATTAAAATTTACCCACCAATACGAGTATCCTTCTAAGTGTAAGTCGAAACATCTGGATCAATAATGTAATAATTCTCTATCAAATTCTTCATGCTACAAAAATCTTCCTTCTAGTTGTAAGTCTAAAATTGTGGAATAATGGTGGAATTATTCTTTATATGATAATCCATACCCCATTCGGCATCTTACTAGTTTTAATCCCCAAAATATCTTCATCGGGAAGCATCGGATGTATTATACCCACTCCATCCTCTATTTTCATAACTTCCTTAACATATATATCACTAAACATGATGTTAAACTAATGTCCAATGCCTTGGTTTTGTTATATAAAAATTCACCACAATTTCCATTCATTATGATGTTTAAATACATGTTATGGTCTTTATACATTACCTTAATTTAAATATAACTAACAACATGGGATTTTATTCTTCTTAACCAGTATAAATTTGATGCCTCTGTAAGATTTATTGTCAACATCAACAACATTGAAAATATATCATCATGGGTTCATAATCATTAGGAATCCACAAACATTCTTCCTCAACATGATATATTACCCTAGCCCCCTAGATTTCCCCTTCACTAAGATCATATTACACGAAAACCCGCTTTATAAAACCAAAATCTTAATGAAATCCAATCCCCCTTTCTTGAAGATCCATATTATTTCCAAGAATCATCAAATCATTCTGATTATATGAAATTTCCAATGAGAGCATCCTCAACCCATAGAGTTATATTACCATCTAGTAATCACCAAATTCAACCTAATTGTGCTATATTCTATTTTATTTGAACATGAAAGGGAAACTCATGCATAATAATCACACAAACCATTAAATTAACTACTACCTTAATATTCTTTAATGAACATTGTTAAATATAATTGATCAATCATTGTCACATGACATTATAATGTACATCAAATAAATTTATGTGGAACTTACTACATGGGTTATGATTCCCTTCATGGTGGTATATATGAAATATAGTTTTATGCACCCAATCCTAAAGCCATTAATTCTTAATGCCTTCATGGATGAAGATAAACTATTGGGTTATGATAAATAGATATTCCAACTATAGTGACATTGATTTGTATATTAATTTGAAAAGAAAAAAATGGACATCCTATAATACATATGGCATTTTAAATCCATTCAAATAAATGATAACTCATTAGTATATGGGTAACCAATCCCATCATGGGAATTTCAGAGAGATTTTTGAATTAGTATTAAATTTATAAGAGTTACCCTTAGTATGAAATAACTCCCCCTACAAGGTTTGATGAACATAACATTCCATTTCATTAAAAAAATGCTTTAAAATGGGTTATTGGTATGGATACCTAGTGTCTCCTATCGTTTTGAAAGATGATCTATAATGTCATGCATTTTCATGGATACATGAGCTATTCAGTCTTTACAATTTCACCAAAAAATGATATTATAAAATGATAAAAATAATGACCAAACCATAAAAACATACATATTTTACAATTAAAAATGATAATCCATCATATATCATAAAAACCTATACCTTTTAATCTTTAGGTTTATAATATTTGTATAATAAATACATAAAAAACTTGTATTAAAAACATTCTTCAACATCTCATAGAAAAAATCTCCATAAATTATAGCCTTTTTGATTTCTCATATAGAAAGATATTCATCATTACTGAATTAATGTATACATAAGAAATAGTGATCTTAGATATCAGTAAAGGGTACCCATTAGAGACATCAATAGATGATCATTAATTGATTTTTTTTGAAAATGCAGATATGAGAAAATAATAATGGTAAAACAACATAACATAATGAAATATTTCCAAATGAAACATAGATGATAAATCAATAATCATGAAATTTGGATTCATTCATTAAATTGGAACAGATTTAGAAGAATATGTAATCTTGTGATAATTTCCATAAAACATGGAATTATAACATAGTAATGTGGCATAACATTCATATGTGGAATAACCATAACTATATAAAATAATTTCTTATGTAATGGTTCACTACCATGATAATCATCACATAGTGGGAAGATTCCCAACACCTATTTTATTGGGTTTACTACCTACTCCCATAAACATGGTGGATTTGGATCACTATCTAGTTATAAAACCGTTATTTTAAGTTATTGTTTGGTTATATCATTTTTATTTGGCTAAGATATGAATTATATTGACTTTTGGAAGTCTTGGTAGTATTATATTGGGTGTATAATTAGAAATAGATATCTTATCTCACTAAGATACAAGAAATTCTTGGTTTTCCCTCATGGAAGAGTCTATTTTGGTGTTGGGGTCATGATGTTCTGGGTGTTTTAGAGTAATAGTGAAGATTGGGATAGAAGCACCAATTTCGGGGTAAATATTACTAGAGTGATGGACCTTAATACTATACAGATTCTGATTTTGTTGAGTGTGGTATCTCATGGGGGCGGGGGAGGGGGAGTTTGGTGTGATCCATATGACCCAGAAGGATTAAAAAAACAATTTTATTGGCATCATTTTTGTAGAGTTTACCTATGAGAAATCGAGTCGGTGAAACAAGAATATTGGTGACTATATTGGTACTATGTTGAGGTGGGGTTTAGTTGATAGGTGATGTGGGAAATATGGGTGATATTTCTCCCTTCCATGGAACTAACTACACGATGTATTGAACAATAATTTAAGCGATTCCATTCCATGGTGGGTTCTCCATGGGAAGTTGTGGTTGAGGTTCCATTTCCATGTTGGGTACCAACACAATTTGGTTTTGCTAAATTTCATTTTTCTATATTACTCTTAATGATGAAATAAATGGTAGGAGTTTTTTGTGACATGATTTTTCATATTCATTATAAATTTTTGAAAAATTAGATATTAGAAAATATTGATTTTTCTCAAAACCCTCATTCTTCTCTCCTCTTAGTACGATTTCTCAATGATGGGACCTACTTTGGAAGATTAAATTACTCATTACACCCAAAACAAACCCATTATATGATTTTATAGGTTTCAAACTAGACATCTAAGGAGAATTATTTAAATATAGATCTACTAATTTTACTCTAAACATATATTTAGATTTATCTTCTTAAGGTATGTGTCTTCTCTCTAACTTTAATGCTCCATGAATTTTAATAATATTATTTTTAAAAATTAATACTTTTCTTAGTAATTTAATACACTTGATAAATCCGTTATTATGTATTAAAATGCAAATATTTGGTTTTAAAAATTATTAGTATGGGTGGAAATAAAAATAATGTTTGGGAAAATTGATCTAGAGGTGGTTTGGTTTAAAAAATGGATTTTGTAATCTATAAAATTTTCTTTGGAATATATTGGTATGGATTTATGATAGATATTTAAGGGGCCATATTCCTATAGACTATGCTACTAGTGTAGTATATATGTGAACATTAGATTTCACCACAATATGGAGACTTTAATTAGGGAAACATTTTTCCACCCTTGAGTGTTGTCCATTTGGTAGGCAAGTTTGAAAAGGGTATTTCATTAGGTGCTTGATTTGTCTCCCAATAGGGAGGGGTATGTATAATTCATGGGTGTGTGTTTTCATGGCATGGGAATACATTTTGGATTGATTTTTTAAACATCCTTAATTATATATATATATATATATATAAATTTCTTATTCATTAGTTATATATTCCTCTATTAATTTTCTAAAATTTGTGCTAAATTTTTATTGTTCTAATGGATTATGTGGGAATTATTTTAGGTATTACCATATGGGTTGTATACATAACCCCTTTACATGAATAATTGTGTTTATATTGTTTTTATTCATTATGATATAGGCAAAGATAAGATATATTACTTTTATAGTGTCACACCTTAAGGCATCAATCATTGTCATCAAAGGGTGGAGTATAGATGAATTCATGAACTAGATCTTAGTGTCATACCACATTGTCACCATAGTTTTTGTTTGGGTTATGGGGTCTTGTGGACTCATGTTTCTTTTTTTGATTGTAATTAATTGAATCATTATTATTATTTGTTTATTTGAGATTGCTCATTTTTCTATCATTTATCATATTTATGTTGAGTCAATATAGTTCATGCTATATGTTGAATTGTACCTAATGGAAAATAATCCCATCTATTTTTATCATCCCTTTGAATTTATTTCATATATTTCATGTTCATGGGATTCCTCTAAGGGTAGATACATTTCATTCCAACCTATTCCAATGTGTTTGGGTAGGGATGTAAAAAATGTATCAGTTTGGTATGATCCTTCAATTTATATGGTTGGAGAAGAGATAGTATGTGTAAGTACATGAAATATAGATTGTAAAATGGAATAACAAAACACATTATAATGAACATCATGTTTCCAAGTTGATCAGAGAAAACAAGTGTTGATAAACACTTCTAGTCTTGTTGTTACATCATCATAATGGGTTTAGCTGATAAGAGTTTTGTGTCATGCATTACAGAATAAACATCACAAAAGGGAATCATAATTCACATGTTATTTTATAGATCATGATTTAGATTTTATATATTAAAATAATGATTTCTGTGACAATATATACTTTAAAAACATGGGACTTTAGTTCGGTTTAGCGATTGATTGGTTATTTTTTTATTACTATAGAGAAATTCCTCTAGTTAGGAGGCCTAGAAATCTACAATAGGGTGTTACTGAGAATATATCTCTATATGAACCATAAGTAAATCAGTATCTTCTTAGAGACATTGTGGAATAATTTCAATCTATAGGAAATGGAACTTAAACTAACCACTAATGATATGAGGATTTCTCATTTAATTTCAATGTTAAACCCACATATTTTTCATTGTTAATCAAGGCCAAAAAAGGTTTTGGCATGACTAAGTAGAATGAATAATATCTTTAATTTCATTTGGAATATATCGTAAGATATGTTTAATTCATCTTTTTATTTAACGATGGTTTTGGAATGCTAATGTTTGTACCTAGTTATGCACGATAAAATAAATCAAGGCCTTACTTGTGAGGGAGTTGAGGATTTTATTGACAAATAATTATAACCCTACAAATTATAATTTTATTTAAAAAATATACTTGATCGTAAATAAGGAATGACATAATTATGGAATAAATATATTGGTTTAATTACATTTCACTCTATTCACCATAAATGGATGTGAATGAATCTCTCACAGAATTCTTGTTTGAGTCTGGTTTATGACTAGATATTCATTGGAGAGTTGTAATGTTATTCATTTTAAATTATATAAAAATGGTGTGCAAGGATATGGTGGATGGAAAATAATTTTCTAAGAACTTTAGTAGAGGAAACGCCTCTTTACACATAGGTATTAGGGGAAAATACAATGTCATAAATAATAATGGAATGGAGAGATGCTCGCAGGGTAAAATAGAACTAGAGAAAAAATATAGGGGGTAACCTTATTTTGATTCAATAGGTATGAACTATGTATGATTATTCTGATATGGATATTTAGACTAGATTAAGTGAAAATTCATGAAACCAATCATGGAGTCACACAACAATGGTTAACTGGGTAATATAAAAGGTTTCAACACATACCCTATGATGTAAAATATTTAGAATGGTTCTAGTGCGACTATAGACTCTAATTGTAAGCTAGGATGTTACATTTAGAGTCATTCTCTTCCCCAATCTCAATTTAGTAGGAATTTTACAATAAAACATTGACAACTTAGAAGGAAATATCCAAGCATGTTGGTAGGAATCATACATGATGACCTGGATGACAATTGTTCAATGTTGAGAAGGCTGTCAAAAATTAATAACCATGCCCCACAATGATGAGAGGTATTATTCATGTCAATTCATCTATCAGTAATATTTTTGACCATATTACATCCAACTCTTTTCTTACTTCACATGTGGTAATTCAAATAAGTTTGAATTTTGAAATGGTACACCATGTTATGAGAATAAATAAACCAATATGGAAATAAAACGATAGGAGTTATAAGTGTGCTTCATTTGTTTACCATTGATTTATTCCAATTTAATGTTACTTTAATCACTCAGATTTGTAAATTCTTGACTTAATCTTTAGGGTAGATTTTTTAGTATTATTCCAGTACTCTATTTATTATTAATCTATCATGACTACATTCACATATCTTAATGCGATCCATCATCTTTTTAAAGAAGAGTGGGAGAAGAATTCTAGAAGATCAGAACCGTTAGAGAATCTATCTAGAACCATATATTATTATTTAAAAATAATAACCTTGCGATATTAGGATTATATTGAGAGTATATACAATTCAAACATGTTAGTTTGAAACCCTAACATCTTCCCAAAAACGTGTCATAGATTTCCACTTAAAAGGGATGTGGAATTCACCATTTTTCTTATTTCATGAACGAGTCATATTTTTTCTATCATATCTAACGACACCAATATAATTATGTTATATGGTGTTCTAGTTCAAAACTTTTTGAGTTAAGGTATTTAAATGAACAACTTAACATCATTCGGATACTCAAAATTTATTATTATTGAAGCTAGACGGAACCCATGTTTTTCTTTTTGTTAGTTTAAACCAAAATAAATAAATATCCTCTTCCTCAAATTGATAATCTGTCTTATTTGTTGAATGAATCAATGTGGTTAACCAAAATTGATATATGATCAAGGAACCAACTCTAATTCAAGATGCAGGATATTAAAAATACAATATTTAGAATCCTTTATGACCATAATGAATTCTTGGTCATTCCCTTTGGTTCTACTAATGAACCTGTAGTCTTCATAGAATTGATGAACCATATCTTTCACAATTCCCATGATTATTTTTAAGATATTTCTTAAGACTTTTGGGTGAACTCTCATACTAGGGATGACTGTTAATGAAACATGAATATTCATTTGAGACCCTTGTGAAACCACCATATCTAAGAAAAATTATCTGAGTATAAATTATAGATATAATACGTTAGATTCATTGTACATGTCATTTTTTAAAAAGGAATATAGTTTAACCATATGAAGATAATCACTATCATTTCTTAGTATCAACCATCAAATGTATTTGATTTATAAGGAATTCAAGGTTTATTAAGTTACTATCATTAATTTTTCATGGGTTATTATTTCTAGGTTCTTTTTTACTAAATTGATAGGAATGTGTGATAAATTATTTAGACCCCTCAATGTCAAAAACATTATTAGGAGCTTTATTTTTTTCTTACTTCGTCACCCATCCTGAAATATTTAGATCAAGGTGAGAGATATGTTGTTTACTCAAATTCTTATATATCTGGATTGGTTTATGTCCTCATGTAGGGAGATCATGTTGTACTTCTAGTTTTTTTCAATTATGGGTAAAAGAATAGATCATTAAAATTCATGATATTGAATTATTAATGATAGTCCATGTATTATAATCATTGATCTACTACAATCTCTTTGGTGATAATTTCCTATATTCACTAACCAAAAATCTTTTATTACATATTTTAAAAAAGACACATGAACTTGATCCAATGATTTTTAATGGAGTACATATAACTGTTTGAATTTATCATGGTTTACACCTGAGGTAATAAGTATTCAGTTGTTGACTTCCCAAGTAATAATATGTCTAATCATGTGGAGAAAGAATCTATAGATCAAATAAAATTAATGGGAGTAGTCATTGACATTCCTTTTTATTATAAAGATGAAAATAATTCCCTGGTTTTCTTTCTAGTCACCATTATCCCAAACATGACCAAAAAATTCAAGGAGGCTCAAAAGGTAGTCCCTATGTTTCTTATTATTTGGGTGAAACAAAATGGTTGGGAGACCGTTGATGGTTGGGAAGATGATGAAAATTATACATTGATCTTTTAATATTAGATTGTAATTTCTTCTTGTTTCTAGGAATAAATTCATATAGTTTACCATAATTTAATGTAGATTGTTCATCAAGGTATATAGAAAATGTATGAGGATTTGAATAACTATTTTTAATAGTCGGGTATGAAGCCATAGGTGTTGGAATTTATTGGGATTGACTAACCATTCAGTAGGCGATGGTCAAAACCAATGGACCAATTGGTATGTTATAATAATTATTGAATCCCATATTAAAATAGGTGTAGATTAATATGGATTTGTCACTAATTTTTTGAAGTTATTTTTTATAAATGATTTTATTTGGTGATTTTCAACAAACTCACCAAGGTGAAACACCTCATTCCAATTTGGGAGAAGAAATATTTTAGTGAGTTGGAAAGGTTGTATATTATGGAAGTAGTGAAGTTACATGGGGCACCAGTTTCCTTTGTCTTTATGAAAATACTATATTCACCTCATGGTTGTAGAGATCCTTGAAACATGCCTTGATAACCATGATGACTGTGATCATGAAATTCATAAAAATTAAATGGATAGTCAAATTTTATGTTCTAGACTCAAAAAACATGCTCTAAGCAAGTGTGATGGATTTTAGTGGATTATGATAGGTCAATATAATTACAGTATTGTTTTCATATAATAATTGTTTTAATCCTCGAAACGTATGGCTCCATTTGAATACTTTTACATATGATGACATTGAAAGCCATTAAATTTGGTGGATACAAATGAAACATCACTTCATAGTTATAGTAATTTCTAGTTGACTATTTGGAATATCTTGATGATAATGAAATTAATAGAAATTACCAAGTGTTATTAGAAATTATATAATAATCATCACAATAACCATACACTTTTTATGTTGGCTATCATGTACTGTTATGAGTATTTTTGAGGATAGGGTATTATCCTTGGGTAACCAATGGTAGCTATCTCCTTGATATGATTGATCTTTTTAGATTCCTGAGGGTATCAATAATGTTTCTAATCAAATATATTTTCCTCTATTTTCCAGTTGTGTTAATATTTATTTCCACATATGTAAACTGAATAAGTACTATCCAGACCCAAGTAATGTGGGTATATGATATCATGATTTCCTTTAGTTTGATGCAATATCCTATTAGAACCTGATTTAATGTTTGGATAAGTAAAAGAAATTTAACGCAGATGTATGTCCCTGGAATGTTTTTTTGAGAAATATGGATGAATACATTATGTGACATGATAATTTATGTTTTAATGTGGGATCAATAAAAAACATTTCTAAAGAACTAAAATCTTACATATTTCATAGGATGGAATGACTAATGTAATGGAGAATGTAAAAATCCGATCTAGGATACTTTTTATTTTTTATCATATTTCTATGTTACAAGATTATTTTGTATTGGTTTGTGATTTTTTTGAGGAATTCAAAAGGGATCGTGACTAGAAAATGGATGTTCTGGCATGACTGTCTTCCAAATAACTATGATGTTTCCCATGGATGATTGTTTTTCTAATTGTGGGAATCTGAGAAGATTGGTTTGGAGGATTGATAATGCTTGGGATTAAAATAACCATTTTGGTTGAGTACTGCTACCATAGTTGACATCCATGACATAGATCTTCGTATTTTGTTAACATAGCATCTGAGGTGTAGGATTTTAGTGAGGCCCATGGGAACCCTAGGTAGGGTGACAACACATGTCTTGCTAGTATGATGCTTTTATTGTGTCCCTACAAGAAATAGGGATGGGGAAATATACTTGTTAGTTACCATGGTGGTGGTGAGTTTTTGTGAGGTTGAGTTTTGTGAGAGAGGTGGTAGAAATGAAAGATAACCCTTGAACACTAGGTTACCATCCGTGGTATGTTCAAATAAGAAATGGATATGACTCTATGTCATAGTGGGACCTTCTTGGAAGGCATGGTCAAGTGAACCACAACCATGCTAGGGAAAAAAATCCATAGTGCTGGCTAGTATGCCTTTTCTAATAGTTCCAAATTACTTTTCAAATTTGGGGATAATGTTATTCCATGAATTTTTTATCCATTTTAATTTTTTTAAAAATTATGTTCTAAAAAATTATTTTTCCCAAAAATTAACAATTATTCCTGTTATTTGATATGAATCTTTCTAAAGAGACTTATTTTAGGTGATTTTGATATTTTATTCCTTAAAAAACTCCTCAATTTGGGTGGTTAGGGAGGGTATCCTATATATAAAATATGGAATATATAATTATGTTTTTATGAAATATTGTTTGATCATCTATCTGGATTAACTTTAATGTGGTTAGTGGATTCTCTCTCACTCAATTGTTCTAAGAATATAATGTCTTTATTTTTCATGGTTTTTATATTCTAGATAGTGATACTATAATCTTTATAAATCCTCCTTGATGTGTTATCATTATTGTCTTCAGTTAAAATTTTTTTGGGTAGTGACCTTAACATGTTTTGGAAAAAAATACACTAGTGGTGTTTTGGTTTCAAAAGATTATTTTAGAATGTATAGAATTGGAATTTTAAAGGGTTGGTATGAACCTATTATGATAATTCATGAGGAATTATTGGTTCAAAATTATCTTCCATAGACCTCGAGTTTGGGACATTAGATTGCACCACTATATGATGACTTGAGTAAAGGATAATAGGATTCTGTATATGAATTTAATCTATTTGGTTATGAATTTTTGGATTGGGGATTTCTTAGGTATATTTTCTATCACCTAGAGGGGATGGGTTAGTAAAATTCATCTGTGTGTGTTTTCTTGGTATGGGAATTTTTTAATGAGTTATTTATACTTTTTTACTTATATAAATATATACTGGTTGGGAACTGGTTCTATATTCCCCTACAAATTTTATAAAATATAGGATATTTTTTCATGTCTATGTGGAATATGTGGGATGTCATTGGAGGATTTCCTATTATTTTTTAAACTCACCCCCTTGAATTCTCATCCCATCATATATGTAGATGTTGTTCATCATTATATTGTTAGGGGTAATATCTATTATTTTTCCAGAACAACAACTTATGATTTTGACCTTGGTTTTTAGTGGGTGGATCTTATTGTAAATTGTGGAGGGGAGATTAGTATTATGGATTATTGGGGTATTAGTTTCTATTTTGGTTATTAGGGCTTGTAGACTGATTTCTGATGTCTTTAATGCAAAAAATATTATTTTTATACTTTTATGGTTGATAGATTTAGGTCAAATTTCTATCACGAATCATATTTATCTTTTATAATATAACTCATGCTATGGGTGGTATTTTACATAAGGTTATATCATGACACAATGATATTTCCATCCCTTGGAACTTATTTTACATCTTTAGTGTTTAGGGGACACATATAATATTAGTGTAATTATGGTACTTGAATTTCAATTAGTTCGGGTTAATATGTTACACCAGTCCCTTACATGTCATTTCAAATGATATCATGTTATAACCAATGTATGAGAGGGATGTATTATTCTGATCCCATATTTCACAAAATTATAACCATATATATATATATATTTGTGTGTGTGTGTGTGTTCCACATGAACCTAAAATCGTTCATAAATTCATTATATTATAATTAAGACTGGTGAATGAAATGGGTTTACATAAAATTTACATAGGACATAATCTTATAAAATCTAAGGAAATAATGTGGATCATATCCTTACAACACATCCTCAATGTAAAATAATAAACATTAATGAAAATTGACCTATATGTAAAATAATTTATTATTATATTTTAAGATCATTAAAAAAATAAAAAGAAATATATTTTACATTTTGATAAATTTGTTAAATGAAATATTTTCTAAATCAATAGTTTTATAAAAAAGAACCTAAATGATAAAAAATTATTTCTAAGAACCATTAAAACACGGAAATAATCTTCCAAATCTAAATGAATGTAAATGGTGGGAGAAAGAAACCATGAAAAAGTATTAAACAGTATTTTATTCACAGTTTTACTAAAGAATGTAGAATTCCAAAAGTGTAACTTTATGAAACCATAGAATTGTGGATAAGTATATCAATAAAATAATGTGAAAATTATAGACATTGATGAAAATGATTCTTGACTAAATATATGATATAAATTCAGTTTTACATACCTATATCATGATAAGATAATTTTTAACCATTTAGAGGTACATAATGAGAATAAAATTAAAACCATTTTCTTACCATAATGGGAGAAAATAAGTTGGTTTGTAAAGATATTGAATATACAATTTTCCCCTATGATAAACGAAACCTATAAAATATTTATTTCAATGTGAGATTCAAATAAATACCCTTACCATTACATTCAACATTAATAGAAATTGTTTAACCTCTTATATAAAATGGATAAAAACATTAATAACCCATTTTATAAACTTGTTCATATAATTTAACTTTTATACTCATATATTATAATAAATTATTAAAAAATAAATTTCCAATTTATTATTTATTTTTATCATTATATGTTCAAAATAATTATGTTTTTTACATGTTTGGAAAGAGAAATATTTATCCACATACATTGAGATAAATTTCATCAACCCTAGATTATTCAAGGAAATATAATCACTATATTTCAATGATTTTTTTACTAAAATGTTTATTTTATTGAAGGTATGGATATGGTATGTGGAAATATAATTTATGAACAACATATTTCAGGTAATTAACAAAATATAATGAGTTACTTTATAATGAACATTAATGTTTGCTTCATCCTTATAAAACCAAATTTATAACATAAATTAATTTTTATAATCGTATATTTCTATTAATAATGTTTTTATACTCATACAAGATAAAAATGATGGAATTGATATAGCATTGTTTATATAGGTGGTTGTACTGACCCAAAAAAGAAGAAACTATACTATTGAATTAGTAGGAGTATAGTGTTAAATAACGTTAATATTATTTTCAAAGAAAAATAATGTTTTTAATATAACATTATTATTTTGGACAATGAATTTTATTAATAATTGCTATGAAATGGTAATTGAAAAATATGTTGAAGAACTAGATTATTACATTTATGAATTTAATCTTTTTCGAAATGGGTTCCTTTATAATGAATTGTTTATAACTATTTCACGGGACCAAAGGCTACCAAACATGGAATAATACTTTAGGAGAGGGAATTGGTTCCATGTAATAAGTGATAACCAATGGAAAATATTTAATTTGGTTGGGTTCTATATGAGCTATTTTATAGGTTAGTATTGATTGGTATTTCTTCAAATATTCATTCCAAATGGTCTAATGTAGCCATTTTTTATGTAAAGTAGTTCAAAAGTTAAAAAATAATTTATTCGGAAAATTTATATACTTAAGAAAACAATTTATAGAAAATTATAATCATATTTTAGACATTTAACCCTTAATTAGATACCATTTACCCTATTTCTCCCATAACGTGGTAACTCAATTTCTCTATCGGTAATATTAAAAAAATAAAATTTACCCAATTAACTACAATAAATTCCCTAACTGAATAAATGAATTATAATTTTATAAATTCAATTCACCAATGTTCTTTAAATTAATTTTAAATTTTAAATGTTAAATAAATAAAAATAGATTCTTGGAAACTCTATTTTAAGCATAAAAGTGACATTTTATTTTTTAATTTTATATTAATAATAATTATATTGAAGTTTAGTAATTTGTTTCAATATATAAATAACACATTTAATTAAATTTTATATTTCAATTATTAAAGTTAAGTTTTTAAATCCAAAAATAAGTTATATAATAGAAAATTGGTTTAAATAAAAACAATTTTCATTGAAAATGAATCATTAAACAATAATTATTTATAAATTCATAAATATTTATTGAATATAATTTAATTATTTTATCAATCATAGAATTATTTTTTAAAATCTCTATTTTTAAATATTATTTTAAATTTTAAAATTTAAATTTAAATACATTATGTACAAAAAATGATTTTTAAAAAATAATATATATTATAAAAAATGAAATAAAATATTTTTTAATTTGATCCAAAATTATAATGTTATTTAAAAGTAAAATATTTTTTCTCTAAAAAATTATTAACTTTAATAATAACATTCCCAATATATATATTATATTTAGGTATACCGAATGACCACTTATCCGATAACCATATATCTAACAACTATTCATCAAACTAAAATATATCCATTGACCATATATATAATAGTCATATTAGATTCTTATATATAACCGTACATACTTAACTAAAATTAATTCATCTTATTCATTAACATATCCCTAAAAAATATCTATTATATTTCTAATATTTTTCATTCATTATATAGTTAAGATCAGTGGTATAATCATGAATAAAAACTATGAGGATGAATATTTCATGTTTTTGATCCATTTATTTACACGTGGATTTATTCTTATTTTCTATTTTTGTTTTATTTTTCATGTTCCATTTTCAAAATGTATTAATTATTGTTATCTTATATGTTAATAGTATTCCTTAATACAATATTTTAGGGTTCATTTTTTTCAGCTTGTGGATCAAGATATTCAATGTGATAAAGGAATTTAAATGAGGGGGGGTTTATTCTTGATAGTTATAATAAATTTTTTTGAAAGTATTGTATAAATCATTTGGAAATATATAAGGTAATTTTATATCATTAATCTTTATAGTACCACATTTCTTCTAATAAATAATGATTCATCCATATAACATAATCTAGTTGAGTGGCCTTCTTTTATAGTATCTTATCTCTACGATCCAAGAACAATACATGTTTTTTATCACAATTGATTTCCTATACCATTTCTATAACGATTGAGTTGAATACATGTGATGTTTAAAATATATAACTCATAATAAGTGATACACATAACACATTTTTCAGGTATGAGAGGATTGGTGTACCGTAAGGTGGATAAAATATTATTTAGAATATTAATGATTTAATTTATATGCTCAAGATATTCACAATTATTAAGTGAATACGAGTTAAATAATTTTTATATACAAAAAATATTTTATTTAAGGTAAATTAATTAATTTATCGGAGAAGTGAGTCGTGTTAATGTAGTATTATTTTTATATAAAATGTCTTGGATTTTATATGAAATTAATAAAATTAGAAATGACATTTAGTATATAGTTAATTTGTTATTATTGTCATTGAAGGAATTAATTAGATTATTAGTTTTGTTTGGTGTCTAAGGATGTACTTTTATAATAATAGACATATCTATTTAATCCATGAGAGTATCCAATTCATGAAAACTATTCACAACTCGAATTATAGAGTTTTTATACACCCTCTAGATTTATAGAGAGAGAATAGAGTGATTTGAGCACCCAGATCCCAGAACATCCTCTTAGATCAAATAATCACTACTCTCTCAATTGTTTTTATGTTAAAGGTTTTTTGTATTATATATTATAGCACCCACTGATTTAAGATCAACATTTTAATAGTCTTATGGATCACATGTGGATGTCTTTGAGGGTTTTGAATTTAGTTCATTTTAGGAATGATCTCCAGCATGAAGCATACACATGTTCGATAAAAATATAAAGATGAATGGTTGTTGACGCTCCTTTCCGTCACAGATTCTAACGACTGAAAAAAATGAAATACCTTAGTCCAAAGTGATTCATCCCTTGGAGAAACATCAAAAATCGTCAAAGGGATGAACAAGGAGAACATTTCCCATAGGTCGCGCAAGTTTCCTCATGGTCGCGCAAGTACACTTGCGTGCCGCCTAGTGGTCGTGCAAGTACTTGCGCGCTGCCTAGTGGTCGTGCAAGTCTACTTGCGCGATGCCTTATGGTCATGCAAGTGACTTGTGTGACCTAAGTGATAACTGCCCGGTAACCGCCCAGGGTCTTCTCTTGCATATAAATAGACCCTTTGGTCCCCCCATTCGAGAGGATCTTTTTCCATAAACTCGGATTGATGCACCCGACGCCCAAGCCTCTTCTCAAAACTTCCAGAACACTTCTAAGGTAATTTATTACCTAGAACAGATGATCTAAAGAGAGGGATGAAGGCTTAAGTGTTGAAACTCATCAACACTTGCGCGCCTGAGTGGTCAGCCCTTAAGGGAACTAGTCACACTTGTGCGCCGCCTTATTCCTTCAATAGAACTTGCGCGTCCCTTTTCTGGGAGAACCTCAAGTGGATTCTAAAGGCTTTAAGAAAGTGTCGCTCAAGTATTTTAATGCTGGTTGACCATCGCGCAAGTAAAACATGTGTCACGCAGGTATACCTGCGCGACCAATACTTGTGCGCCCACACAGTACTTGCGCGCCTTCCAAGACTTGTGTACCCCTTCCTTTTTGGGTGCCTTTTTTGCCCATTTCACCCCTCTTAATCCATTACACCTTTTCTTTTCATGATTCAGTCTTCAAGACACTCTTCAAAGCAATTTATGGCATGATTTCTTGATTTGACTTCCTTATCTTAAAGTAATTCTGTAGAGTATCTCTGAAAACCCATTGATTTAAATATCTTTATGTCACTAAAGATTGAGAGTTCATACATTCAACCTCATCCTTTAAGATGAGAGAATCCTTAACCTGGGTCTCCTTTTCAGGAATAATCCCCAGTCCTAATTCCTCCAAATCTGGGCATCCTCCTCAGGAGTAAGCCCCAAATTCTTAAAATTCCCCAATATGGGCATCCTTTTCAGGAGTAAGCCCCAAACCTTTATCTCATAACCTGGGTCTCTTTTTCAGGAATAAGTCCCAGTTATAATATTGGGCTTCCTTTTCAGGAGTAATCCCCAAGTCCCCTAACCTGGACCTCCTTTTCAGGAATAAGTCCCAGTCATAAATTTTGGACTTCCTTTTCAGGAGTAAGCCACAAGTCCCTTAATTTTTCTTAACCAGTCCTAATTTTCATTTGATATGGGATTCCTTCTCAGGAGTAAAACCCAGTTATCATTCATCTCCTAATTTGGGTTTCCTTTTCAGGAATAAGTCCCAAGTTAGAGTATTCAAATCTCTATGAAGCACATATACCATTATGGACCCTGTTCCTGGATTTTCTCTCTAAAAGTAAATCATAAACCTTCATCTATCTGGGCAGTCATATATACATAAGCCCCAAACCATTTCTTATGATTTCATCTTTCATGGTACAATTGTCTAATTTTTACCAATACCTCTTTTTTCTCACACCGAGCATGACTCACGTGAGCTTTGAGTGTAAAAGTAATTATGACATCCTTCTTTGAGCCATCAATCATAAACATAATACTCCCTTACTCGAACTACGTGGGTTCTGATTCCTTTTCCAAAAAAAAAGGATACGTAGGTATCCCAATTATGGGTTCGATACCAACTCTGAGATAATCCATGTCATTTTGAATGTCAATAAACTTCATGTGCCCAACTGAGTGGCTTTAAAACCAGCATAGTCATCATAATGACCAAGAGACTTTTATATAAATGTTTTGAAGGATACCATTGACCAAGAATCTCTAAATAGATACAGATGATTCTCTATTAATGAAGAACCTCGCATACATATAAAAGATTCTCTAAATTTCTTACATATTTAATCATTGATTGTTAAAATTAAAGGAAAGCTCATTTTATACTTGGTAATGTAATAAGGATTCACAAACATAACTTATTACATTACCAAGTATAAAATGATCTTTCCTTTAATTTTAACAATCAATGATTAAATACGTAAGAAATTTAGAGAATCTTTTATATGTATTCGAGGTTCTTCATCAATAGAGAATCATCTGTATCTATTTAGAGATTCTTGGACAATGGTATCCTTCAAAAAATTTATAAAAAGTCTCTTGGTCAATATGATGACCAGGATGGTTTTAAAGCCACTCAGTGGGGCACTTGAAGTTTTTCGTCATTCAGAAGGACATGGATTATTTCAAAGTTGGGATCGAACCCATAAATGGGCTACCTACGTATCCTTTGTTTTGGAAAAGGAATCATAACCCACGTAGTTCGAGTAATGGAGTATGAGTTTATGATTGATGGCTCAAAGAAGGATGTCATAATTACTTTTACACTCTAACCTCACGTGAGTCATGCTCGGTGTGAGAAACAAGAGGTATTGGTAAAAATTAGACAATTGTACCATGAAAGATGCAATTATATGAAATTGTTTGGGGCTTATGTATCTATGACTGCCCAGATAGATGAAGGTTTAGGATTTACTTTTAAGGAGAAAATCCAGGAACAGGGTCCATAAAGGTATATGTGATTTATGGAGATTTGAATACTCTAACTTGGGACTTATTCCTGAAAAGGAAACCCAAATTAGGAGAGGATTGATAACTGGGTTTTACTCCTGAGAAGGAATCCCAGATCAAACGAAAATTAGGACTGGTTAAGAGAAATTAAGGGACTTGGGGCTTACTCCTGAAAAGGAAGCCCAAAATTTATGACTGGGACATATTCCTGAAAAGGAGGCCCAGGTTAGGGGACTTGGGGATTACTCCTGAAAAAGAAAGTCCAAGATTATAAATGGGACTTATTCCTAAAAAGGAGACCCAGGTTATGAGATTAAGGTTTAGGGCTTACTCCTGAAAAGGATGCCCATATTTGGGAATTTTAAGAATTTGGGGCTTACTCCTGAGGAGGATGCCCAGATTTGGAGGAATTAGGACTGGATATTATTCCTGAAAAGGAGACCCAGGTTAAGGATTCTCTCATCTTAAAGGATGAGGTTTAATGAATGAACTCTCAACCATTAGTAACATAAAGATATTTAAATCACTAGGTTTTGAGAGATACTCCACAGAATTCCTTTCAGATAAGGAAGTCAAATCAAGAAATCATGCCATAAATGGATTTGAAGAATGTCTTGAAGACTGAATCTTGAAAATAAAAGGTGTAATGGATTAAGAGGGGTGAAATGGGCAATAAAGGAACCCAAAAAGAAAGGGGCGCGTAAGTCTTGGAAGGCGCGCAAGTACTGCGTGGGCACGCAAGTATTGGTCGCGCAGGTATACCTGCACGACACATGGTGTACGTGCGCGATGGTTAACCAGCATTAAAATACTTGAGCCACACTTTCTTAATGACTTTATAATCCACTTGAGGTTCTCCCAGAAAAGGGACACGCAAGTTCCATTGTAGTAATAAGGCGGTGCGCAAGTGTGACTAGTTCCCTTAAGGGCTGGCCACTCAGGCGCGCAAGTGTTGATGAGTTTGAACACTTAGGCCTTCCTCCCTCTCTTTAGATCTTCCGTTCTAGGTAATAAATTACCTTAGAAGTGTTCTAGAAGTTTTGAGAAGAGACTTGGGCGTCGGGAGCTTCAATCCGAGTTTCTGGAAAAAGATCCTCTCGAATGGGGGGCCCACAGGGTCTATTTATAGGCAGGAGAAGACCCTGGGCGGTTACCGGGAAGTTATCACCTAGGTCACGCAAGTCACTTGCATGACCATAAGGCGTCGCGCAAGTAGACTTGCATGACCACTAGGCAGCGTGAAAGTACTTGCATGACCACTAGGCGGAGCACAAGTGTACTTGCGCAACCATGAGGGAACTTGATCGACCTATGGGCAATGTTCTCCTTGTTTATCCCTTTGTCGATTTTTGATGTTTCTTCAAAGGATGAATCACTTTGGACTAAGGTATTTCCTTTTTTTCAGTCGTTAGACTCTGTGACGGAAAGGAGCGTCAACAAAAGTCACCCCTCAGAGTTGGATCCGGAGAGAAAAGAGGATTTGACTCTGAGGTGAAAAGAAAAACAAGAAATCTGGCAGTTTAAAGTCATGCATGTCGGACATAAAGGGGATAATGTTTAAGGTCGAAATATATTTGACCAAAATGGATTAAAATTGATTCAATTCCTTGACAATTTATCTAAAAACATATTACCATAATCAAGTATGAGAGAAAATATGTAAACTACGACTTAAGAATATTTGAATCTGAGGAATGATATGAAAAAGAGCTAAAAGGCATTAGAAGAAGGAGTTTCCAAGAATGAATTTAATATTATTTAACAAAACCCGTTAGGGGGTTGAAATTTGCAGGGCCACCTAAGTGCATTGGCTGCATGGTTAAATAAATATCATCTTTCAGCTGACAAGTCTGTTATGTGGACTGTTTATGCAAGGCCACCTATGGGAACGTGCTGCATAGTCAGGCAAAAGAACTCCCAGAAATTTACTTTCCTAGTGCTAAAAGCCAGTGAAAGTTTATGGAGATTCAAATTTTCTAAGGTATAGAGTTTGTTGTATGGAAAGAGGTACTTGAATATGGAGAAGATATTATCATACAAGATTATCAAAGAACTGGATGAATATCACTCCTACAAAGGTCTGACCCAAACGTAGGGAAGAAGAATAAACCATAGACTTGAATACTTTCAGATCATGAAAAAGGATATGGGACAAATATGTTAAGGATGGCTATTTGTTGCAGATCCCTACATACCGTCATTTAAGACAAATAAGGACAAAAGAGGCATTCCTCCCAAGAATGAAGTTACCATCATTTAACAAACCCGTTAGGGGGTTTAATTATGCAGGGCCACCTAAGGGAATTGGCTGCATAGTTAAATAAAATAGTATCTTTTGGCTAACAAGTCTGTTATATGGACTGTTTATGCAAGGCCACCTATGGGCATGTGCTGCATAGTCAGGCAAAATAATTCTCAGAAGTTTGACATATTTGTGACTAAAAGTCATGAAAAGGGTTATGAAGATCTGAAAATATTTAAGGTTAGGATTATAACACATAAATATGGGTATTTTCCAATGTATATAGAGATACATAGGTCAATGATAACCATAATCATGTTGTGGCTGGGTCCTGAATTGAAATTTTGGACTTCACTACGTATCTCATAAGAATGAGAATCAAGCCATATGTAGTTCTTGAAATGCAGTTTAACATCGTGCAGGACGAAAATATGAGAGATCTTAGTTTAGGGTCATAAAGTTCAGACCATAATAATGAATACACAATGTGTGTTTTCATGAGGACTTTTCAGCTAAGGGACTGAAAGTGGAATTTGGGGTTAGGGCCAAAAGACTTGGGGCTGGATTCGAGGGATACTCGAATGTTCCTACGTATCCCATAAGGATGGGAATCAAGCCCACGTAGTTCTAGAACTATCCTTTTTACAAATTTGGTTCGTACAAGTGAAGGGTGAAAGGGGACTTTATTGCAATGATGGTTTAACCTGAGATAAAAAGTTTAGGCATTGCCATGTATGCACGTAGTCTTTCGAAATAAAACATTATTGAAAAATCAATGTCTATAATAGTTCTCTCTCAAATGAGGAAATCAAATAGTATTGTAGTTTATTTTCATACCAGACAAAAGTGTTGCATAGTTTAACGTCATATAATAAGGAAGAAAGTGAATCAATGTAAAGATATTGATTCCAGGGGCGATTTCATGAATCAACATCATATGAGATGGTGGTGAACCTATGTGAAGAGATTGTTTTCGAGCTTGAACCCTGGGAGGTTGCCTACATACCCAGCCTGGAAGGCAAGGATCAAAGTCCGTGTAGTTCAATTAAAGAATGAATTAATAATCAAGTTGTTCATGGGGACAATGATCTAAATAACAAATGTTGTTGGGACTTACACATGGTTAGGGTCCCAAAGAGAGTGTTATGGTTGAGGATTGCTCTAAGATCACGTGAGTCATACGCGGTGTGAGAAACAAGAGGTAACAACAACCTTAACGATGCACAGTTTAATGTCATGTAGGACATGTCAAGGGACTATGCAGTTTAAAGTCTTGCAGTTAGGACTATTGGTGCTACACATTTTAGTGTCATGTAGCAGGGACAAAATACAGTTTAATGTCATGTAGGACGTATTATGAACTTTCTGTACAGTTTAGCGTCATGTAGTTAGGACGATGGGAACAATTGAGTTTAACGTCATATTGGACGAAAGGGGGACTTTGCAGTTTAATGACATGCAGTAAGGACAAAATAACACACCATTTATGTCATGTTGGACGCATTGGGGATTTTTTTACAGTTTAGTGTCATGTTGGACAAAAGTGTGAACAGTTTAAGGTCATACATGACCTTTGATTATTATATAGTTTAACGTCTTTCCGGACATAAGGGACTTTTATACAGTTTAGCGTCATGTAGTTAGGACGTTACAGTTTAATGTCTTGCTGGACATAAGGGATTTGTAAATAGTTTATGGTCATATGCATGGACCAAGGATGATGCAGTTTAAGGTCATGCTGGACGGTTTAGGGAACTTTTTCACAGTTTAATGTTGTGTGGGATGAAGTTGTAGTTTAAGGTCATATTGGACCATTGCTGTATAGTTTAACGTCATATAGCAAGGACAAACTAGTGCTGCACAGTTTAGTGTCATGTTGCAGGGACATGTTCTTTTTTCTATAGTTTAATGTCATGTTGGATGAAGTTGCAGTTTAAGGTCATTCTGGACCATTTCTGTATAAACCATTTATAAGAATCCTGGTTCTGGGGACCATATTTTGTGTTTATACAAAATATTTCTTCAGAAATCTGGCATTGGTTGGAGACGTGATGAGTTCTCCATCCATTGAGATTAATGAATAAGCTCTATTGGAGTAGACCTTATGTATTGAATAAGGTCCTTCCCATTTTGGTTCAAGCTTGGGAGGCTTCTTTCCTGTTATCATTGGTGTTCTGAGAACAAATACCAATTCTCCCTGAATGAATGAACGAAGACGAACGTTTTTGTTAAAAGCTCGTGCTATTCGATTCTGATAGATTTCCAAGTGGTGCAAAGTGCACAATCTTTTCTCATCTAATTGTTCCAATTCATTCAATCGCTTTTGGGATTGCTCATATGTAGATAACTGATCACAAATGGCTACTCTGAGTGAGGGAAATTTAACTTCAATTGGAAAGACTGCTTCTGTTCCATATACCAACGAATATGGAGTTGACCACGTTGTATTGCGGGTGGTAGTCCGATAATCCCATAAAGCATGAAAAAGTTTATCAGGCCATGATCTCTTATCATTATCCACCATCTTTTGCAGTATATTTGAAAGAGTCTTGTTAAAGGATTCTATTTGTCCATTGGCTGCCGCATGATACCGAGATGAATGGTTAGATTTAATGTTGTATTCTTGATACAATTTCATCACCTCAGAAGAACAGAAGTTTGTGCCGTTGTCCGTCAATATGGTATGAGGGACACCAAATCTAGAAATGATGTTAGACTTGATGAAGCTAACAATGCATTTAGAACTGACTTCATTGAGAGGTATTGCCTCTGCCCATTTGGAAAAGAAATCAGTAGTAGTAAGAATGTACTTAAACTGCTTGGCCGTAGCTGAAGGGTAAGGTCCCACCACATCCATTCCCCATGTGGAAAATGGCCATGAGTATTTATCCATATGAAGCAACTCTGGAGGTTGATGAATGATGTTGGCATGTACTTGACATGAATGACACTTCTTTGTGAAATCAACACAATATTGTTTCATTGAAGGCCAAACGTATCCAAGCCTAAAAATTTGATCAGACAGTCTATGTCCAGACTGGTGGGCACCACAGACTCCTGCATGCACTTCTTTCATGACAGCCATTGTCTCTTCACCATCAATGCATCTGAAGAGAACTCCATCAAAACCACGTTTGTATAGAATTTTCTATAGGTGGTTTGGGCTATCATAATGAGTAAAATTGACCACACGTCGCCGTATTTGTTCTTTCTCAGCTCTATCAGGTGGAAGTGTTCCATTTTGAAGGTATTCCCTGATAGGTGACATCTATCCTGTAGTATGACCATACGGTTCAGGAATGAGACTAATTTCATTAATTTCCTCTGTTCTGGCTTGAACATAAGGTGAAATTGCACGACGATGGGAAATACTGATGGTTGTCTCGTCCCGATTTGGATCTACTAAAGCTGTGGCTATATTAGCCAGTGCATCAGCTTGAGCATTTGGTGATCTTGGGATATAAGAAAATTTCGATTCTGAAGGGAATTCCGACATTAACTCTCTGAATAAATCATACAAAGGGATTAATTCTTCTTTTTTGATGGAATAATCCCCATTGACTTGTTTGATTACCAAGTCTGAATCACCTTTCACCTTTAAGTGATTCACTTGTGCTAGGAGCGCTAACTCCAAGCCTGTAATGAGTGCTTGGTATTCGGCTTCATTATTGGTACCACCTTCCCACAATAAAAAGGAATAAGGTAGCACTGCCTTATCTGGAGAAATGAGCACAATTCATAAACCAACTTTGTTGAATTTAGGATTTCCCATTTTCCTCCCTATTGGACTTCTGGAAGCACCATAAAAATACATTTCCCATGTTTGAGGATTCTCTTGAATAGAGAAATCATCCTCATCAGGGAGTTCAATATCTGAAGATGTGTCTTCCATTGAAGGATGTTCATCCAGGAAATCAGCCAGAGCTTGGGCCTTTATTGCCTTTTGAGACACATACTGAATGTCGAACTACTGCAAAATAACTGCCCACCTTTCTAGACGTCCTGTAAGCATTAGACAACTAAGGATGAATTTGAGCGGATTATTGAGAGATACCAATTGGACCTCGTGATGTTGCAGGTAGTGTCTCAGTTTCTGAACTGCAAAGATTAATTCCAGACAACACTTCTCAATACTTGAATACCTGGTTTCTGCTTCAAGCATAGTTCTACTGAGATAGAAGAGGTCATTTTCATTCCCATCATCATTCTTTTGAGCAAGAAAGGCACCCAATGATTGCTCTAGAGCTGTCACATAGAGGATAAGTGGTCTACCTTCAACAGGTGTCATGAGTACTGGTGGACTCAAGAGGTATTTCTTGAGAACAACAAACGCTTCTTGACATTCTTCAGTCCACTGGTAAGTGACTCCTTTCTTCAATAATTTGGTAAAGGGTAAACTTTTCCCTGCCAAATTGGCGATGAAACGCCGAATATAGGCTAAGTGTCCTTGAAGTCCTCTTAATTCTTTCAAATTCTGAGGAGGTGACATACCAAGGATTGATTTGGTCTTCTCAGGATTGACTTCAATACCACGATGGCGTACAACAAAGCCGAGGAATTTTCCTAAGGTTACCCCAAAAGCACATTTTAAGGGGTTCATCATCAAATTATGTTGTCGAAGCCTGTGGAATATGACTTCCAAATCAGCCAAGTGATTAGAAATTTGTTTGGATTTAACCACGAAATCGTCTACATAGCATTCAACAAACTTCCCTAAGAAATGTTTGAAGATACGATACATGGCGCGTTGATACGTTGCACATGCATTCTTTAAACCAAAGGGCATCACCCGGTAACAAAACACACCTTGAGGGGCTCTGAAGGATGTAGATTCCTCATCTTCTGGGGCCATTCGGATCTGATTATATCCGGAATATCCATCCATGAAGGAAAGTACTTCATAGCCAGCCGTCGCATCAATGAAGAGTTCTGTAATCGGAACTAGGAAATCATATTAAGGACAATACCGATTAAGAACTCTGAAATCAATGAAAACCCTAATTTTTACATTCTTCTTCTTTACAGGGACAATATTAGCCAACCACTTGGGATACTGAACTTCTCTGATGAAGTTATCTTTGATCAGCTTATCCACTTCAGCTTCAATTTTGGAAGCATAGGTTGTGTGTGTTCTTCTCGCGGCTTGCTTAAATCCTCGATGTTCTTTTGGTAAACCCAAATGATGAGTAGAAACATCAGGATCAAGCCCATGCATTTCTGTATAATTCCAAGAAAAAATATCTTTATTTTTCCCTAGAAAATAAATATACATCTTTTTCTCTTCAAGGGTCATAGCCGCATTAATTAAAGTGGGGCGTGGATCTTTCTCTGTACCCAGATTTACTTCTCTGAGTTCATCTACAGTGGTAGAGATACCCTCTTCAAATGCTGGAGGAGCATCTCTAAGACCTTCCTCTTCCTCTTCATTATGTGTTATTTCTTCCGTTTCTACTTTCATAGTAGATGACAAAACGAAATTCTCATGATCGTAAGAGATGTCAAAATTTTCACATTTTGAAGAAGAAGCTTCCATTTCCGACCCTATTAATAATAAAGGGCCTTCTTTGGGAAATAAAGAGGAGATGATGGATTCAGAATCAACAACATTATTCACCTTTCGTGTTGCTATAACTTTTTCTGGCCTGATTGGTGAAGTATAGACTTGTTGGACTTCAGCAGATGAAATGAAAACGTCACCACTTATGCTTTCATCACTGTTTGGTAGGTTACCAATTTCTCCCATGTTTTCTGGCTCAATTGCTGTAATTGACATTATGGATCTTTCCATAAGAGTATTTTGATTTGGGCCTATTTTTTCAATTTTACTGATAGGTAACACATAATATGTACTCACATGTGTAAATGGATTTATTGGAATTTTCTCCAAACCATATGGAGTATTAACTTTAGTAACTTCCTTCATTGTAGATTTTTCTCTTCCCTTCATGTGATAAAATTCCTCCTCAATGTACTGAGACTCACATGTTTTGAACAGGGTATTATCACCATACAATGTTCCAACTTGACCATTGAAATAGTATTTGAGACATTGATTGTATGATGAAGGGATAGCCGCATGATGATGTAGCCAGGGTCTTCCAAGCAAGACGTTGAAAGCTGAGTCTTGATAAACAATCATGAAATCCTAATTGGATACAAGATCTCCAAACTGAGTTCTGAGTGTAACTTCGCCCAGTGGTTCCTGTTCATTTTTATCATATCTGTGTAACATCATGGTAGAAGGAGATAAATCAGATTCCGTGAGGCCCAATCGACGAAGTGTACGAATGAGCATGAGGTTGACTCCTGAACCATTGTCAATGAAAGATCTTCGGATATCTACACCATTGACTTTTCCAGATAAGTACAAAGGTTTTATGTGCCCATGCACAACATCATCTTCATCTTTATCAGTAAAAGATATCACTGCATGGCATTCTGCAGGATTATTCTCTATGTGATAGACTTCAGCTGCAGCAATTTCAGCTTCAATCTCCCGAGGACTTGACAAAGCTTCGATGAGTGCTTCCCGAAGATCATTTGATAGATTGAAAGCATCCAAAATTGATAACTTGGATGGTACTTGGGCCAAGTGTTTCAATATATCATATTTTTGATCTAAAGGTCTGCATTTCCCAACAGGAATATATGGTTTAGAAGGTACCTTGGAAGCAGATGCTTTGGAAGCAGATGCTTTAGAAGCTGATGCATCTTGTATTGGGATAGAAGTTGGAAAAATCCTTGGTTTTGGAAGATTAGACCGATTAGATCCATTTACTTTCTGAGATAAAGAAGATGTAATTTTCAATCGGTCTTCTAAAATAACTATTCCACGACTGAGTTGACTATTGGCAGAAGAACTTGTTTCTTCTTTTTGAGCTCGCTGAAGGGCTCTACCACGAGTTTCTGCTGCATAAACAGTTCTAGCAGGGGTAGAATTGGAGTAGTGGCTTCGGAAAGATCCACGTCTTCCCCTGTATCCTGAACCTCTGGAACTTCCTCAGATTCCCTTATTTGATACAGGGAATTTAGGCTCATCAAAATTACGACTAGAATATGGATCTGTTAATTGAATCAAATTAACAGAACCGAAGATTAACAATTCGTCTGATAAAGACTCTGCCTGGTTAGCCTGTTTAGGCTGTGCCGTTTGGTGGGGCGGTGCCCGTGGCTTTGAAGTAGATGGCATGAAATCATCCAGAGTCAAAGACAACTTAGGCCTCAATACATACTCATCTTCTTCTGATTCCTCTTTCTTCTTTGAATTGCGCTGCCCTTTTGAGGATTTGTCTTTTCATAGAGGCTTCACTGCAGCATTTGTAGGATACACAATTGGCTTCTTCAATTGTGTTCGAAAAATGGCATGGGTCCGATTGATTGTCTTTCTGACCATCCAATAATCATATTTTTGCGCAGTTTTGCTTTTTACTTCCAACCAATCGCCTCCTTCCTCTGGATCTGTAGCAGTAATACATGCTACATGAGCTGAAGAACCCTTCATTTTGACTTGTCCCAAGTTGACCATATTTTGTAGGAGGTCTTCAAAGACAAAAAACTCCTAGATGGGATGCCCAAACATTTGATGAAAGGGACAATAATTGGGACGGTCTTTATCTCCTTCCTTGTTTGGCCTCTTGGGCACTGGTAATTGAACCAAATTATTTTCTAGAGCTGAAATGAAGTAACCAGGAACTTTCTCACTTCAGAAAGAGTATGTTTTACTCTTAAAATCCTCAAATTGTTTTCGGCGTTGATCTTTTTGATCATTTGGAAGAAACAACCTTTGTTGATGGCGTTCAGGAGGTGGAGCCCTTCGAGAAGATGACGGTATTGATGTATAAATAGGTACAGGTGCTTGTTTAAGCATAACTGTAGCAGTTTCTTCTTTACCCATTCCCCTTCCTGAAGCTGATGGAATTACATGAGATTTAACCATAGCCTTTATAAGGGAATCTTCAATCTGTTGAGCGATTGAAGTAAGGTCTTGAAACCCTCCTGTGTATTTCACAGGGATCAATGGCGTGCGTAATTCGTCCCACAAATTTTCCACATATATTGGCAATAGTTCCTCCTGAGAGAGTGCTAAAATCAGGGAATACGTTAATCCCTTCTAGCGAGCAATGAAATCATAGACTCTTTCATTATCCCTTTTCTTGCAGTTTGTAAGATTGAAAACTGTCGTTTTTGGCAAAGTTGAGCTGAACTGAAGAAGGAATTTTTGACGAAGATCCTCCCATCTGATGATTGACCGGGATTTCAAGCTTGTATACCAGACAAAAGACTGTCCTTGCAAGGTTCGCATGAAGCATATGAGATTCATTGCTTTTTGCTGCTCTGGAGTTCCCATCATAGGATCACAACAAGACATGTAATGCGTCAAATGTTGTTTAGGGTCACCTGATCCATTGAAAGTAGGGAAAACAGGGTTTCCAAAACTGGATGGAGGAGAAATTGAATCTACCCATTCAGGGTAAACTTTCATTTCTGGTTGAACTTGCGCTCGTTTCCCTTCCATAGTTTCTAACTGAGCTGTTAATGACTCAATAGTAGTTATTAACTTTTGAGAAACATCAGGTTGAACTTGGTTTTGGGTAGGTGCAATGAATGGAGCTTGGAAAAACGTGGTGGTTGGTGATGCAACTAATGGTAGTGCTACCAACCTTTGTTGCATTTGACCCGTAGGATTAGACCTCTGAGGGTGTACTGATAAATGAGGATATTCCTGATCCATCTCAGTAGTTACAACAAATTCCTTCGGCTGTCGGACTTCATCATTCTTAAGAAGAAGACTACTCTAAAGTAGTTCTGCATTCAACCTTCTTAATTCTTTCATTTCTTCCTCCTGTTGTGAAAACCATTGCTCTAATGAGAGTGATTGACCATCTTCAGAGGAAGGATATGTAACCTGATTCTTTCCCTTCCCTTTTTTGGATACCTTTTGGAGGGAGGGAAGTGGATTACATAGGTTCTGAGTAATCTTTTGACTTCGTGTACGTACACCTTCTTCATTTGTATTGGTGTGTACATTTTCTTTAGCAGGATACTCTTCATCTGAGTCCCCTGAGTGAACCTCCACTGGTGGATTAGCAACAATGGCATTGATGACATTGATTGATGCATAATGCATCACATCCCTTCTATCAACATTTCTGTGATATTGTCTTCTTTCATGTCTTTGACGAGACATTGCCTTCTGTTGATTCAATCTTTTAGGAAATTCTTGACGAGCTATAACTTGGATGGAATCTCCTGATAATTTGGCTCTTCATTCCTCTTGTGGCTTCTTCCCCAATCGAGAAAAGACCGACATTTTCTGAGGAGGGGATTTATCATTTGAAAGAGTCCCCAGTCTCGAGAACTGGGGATCTTCCTGCTATTTCCGCTCAACTCCTCGAATCCCTTTTGTTGACTCTGAGGGATGGTTTAGAGAAGTCCCCAGTCTGACAAGATGGGGTGTCTCTCGACATGCTATGTCTGAGATCTTCTTAAAATCTCTTTTGATCTTGCGAATCTTAGTTCGAAAATTAGCTGGATGCATTAACCTGTGTCCACTTTTATCACCTGGTTCAACAGACTGTTGGATGATTTCCAAAACTTCTGTCATTTGATAACGTGTTTGCTCCATACGAGAGGCTTGTGCAATATTCTCTCCTGCTTGATGTTTGATCAATTCAACAACTTGTTCTCTATATGCTTGATTTTGAGAGGAACTAGTTGAAGCCTGTTCTTGAGCAAGCCTTTGATTATAAACAAAGCCCATTGACTGTGGCTAGCCATGGGCAATAACATTGCATGAGACCATTTTCGGCGGGCTTTGCTGACTGGAAAGCACTGTGAAATGTAGTGCTCCATGAACACCCCATCCTCTGATATGAATCTCAGACAGAGGATTGGCAATTAACTGACGCAATTTTCTTAATGCGGCAAGGCATGAACGTTGAAGGGTTCTTTGTTTCTTTTTAGCCTTCGGATACCGAGAGACTGATAGAGATGCCAAATCAATCTGACGTTGTAGCCCTTCTATTATCTTAAGATGATTTTCATATTCATCATAAGATAATACCTTCTTCTTCAATTGACAAAGAGTTTTCCATATGTTGAGACGAATATCATGGATTCCATCATCCGTCAACATCTTTGGAATGTCGTACTGGGAGTTAGCCAAAGGCCAAAACATGACTGGTACCTCACTTTTTTCCAGTTTTTTCCTCATGTTCAGTATTTCCTCTTTATCATTATATGAATATTCTTCTACCTGTTTTGACCAGAGTTGGTGTTTCCTTGTTGCTTCATCGGATTCAACAAGATTGGTAGAGAGATCATTGATCAAACTAGAAGATGCATGACTTAGGGGTGGTTCGGAGAATGACCTACAGCCTGGGCTATCTTCTGATTGAGAAAGTATTTCACTTGTTAGCGATAAAGCATCAGACATGACTGGTTTCACATTTTCAAGTGCCTCAAGATAAGAGGGCTTTCTCGGCACTACATTGTCCACTGGAGTATTTTCCAGGCAATGTGAATCACTACTGCAGAGAGGAATTTCGCAGCGAAGTTCATCATCATGGGGAGGACCACCATAATGGGTTATAGCAAAAGATGAGATCTCTTGCTGCTTGGTCTTCTGACCACACAGAGGGTTCCGATGGCTCTCATCTGAAGATGAAACTTCAAGATTGACCTAATTTTCACGAAGCAAGCCTTCATGAGAAAGTGTTTGTTGAATACTTTTGGAATTAATGTTCCCGTTATCGGGAACTGAGGGAGTAGAATCTTGAGTTCCAACAGATAAATGTCTGAGGGCTTCAAGAAATCCAGCATCGAGCAAGGCCTTGTTGCAGATTGGCCTTTGATCTCCTGACTGTGCAGGGCAGATCTTTTTCTTAGATGCCTTCTTACTCGATTTGGAAACCACTTGTTGACAAAAGTGGTTACTCTGAGCTGGTGTATGTGCCTGATCAGGAAAGATGGTCAGGTTAGGCTGACGATCTCAACTCAAATCATGTGTATGTGCCTGACTTGGTATTCCGTATGATATGGGGGAGTATGCCCCATAACCCTCTTGGACTGGAACAGATGTGTGTTTCTGTTCCGAAGTGAATCATTGATGTGTCACTCCACTGCTAGGGATAGATTTATGTGTCTTTCCCTAAGATGATGCCGAAGTTGTTATGATATCCTGGCAAGCATCCAGAATATGAGCAGGAATTTGCTTCTGCTCTTTCACCATTGATAAAATATGTTTGGTGACTTTAACCGCCGGAACGGGGATATACGTCCATTCTGGGCTTGGAGTAAGTGTATGTGCCTTCTCTTGTCCTCCTTTTCCTGTCAGTGAATCCTGACAGTACTCAAGTGTGGAGGCAGAGAGTTGAGTCTGCCTTTTGTTTGTCGTCGGGGCTTTCCGACTGACTTCACCGTGCCCTACCAAGCGAGATTGTTGGTAGGCTTGATTAGTATTATCAGTTGTATATGCCTAATGATTACACTTCTCCAAACGTGGTTGACAAGATCCATCATATTTAGTCCGACGAGCCTGCTGACTAACTGGTGATGTATAAGCAGCTGTATGTTCCTGCCTATAGTACTTAGCCGGAATTGCCTGGCGGGATTGGCTTGATGCTGCCAAACGAGTCTGCTGGACAACGGAATTAAAACAGGTAGGTGTGTGTGCATGCTCGTTGTTCGCCACCAAGTTAGGTTGGTGGACTCCATCATATGTAGTCAAGCGAGCCTGCTGACTAACTGATGATGCATAAGCAGGTGTATGTTCCTGCCTATAGTACTCCGCCGGAATTGCCTGGCGGGATTGGCTTGATGCTGACAGACGAGTCTGCTGGACAGCGGAATTAAAACGGGAAGGTGTGTGTGCCTGCTCGTTGTTCGCCACCAAGTTAGGTTTGTGGACTCCATAATATGTAGTCAGGGGAGCCTGCTGACTAACTGATGATGCATAAGCAGGTGTATGTTCCAGCCTATAGTACTCTGCCAGAATTGCCTGGCGGGATTGGCTTGATGCTGCCAGACGAGTCTGCTGGACAGTGGAATTAAAACGGGAAGGTGTGTGTGCCTGCTCGTTGTTCACCACCAAGTTAGGTTGGTGGACTTCTCCGGAGATGGCAGGGATGATAGCATGCCCATTGTTAACCGGATTCCATCTCTGGCGGTTCATCTTGCTTGCTCGGGTTTGAGGAACCTGAGCTGAATGCCTGGAGTCGGTACCCTCATCTTGTTGAGGGCGCACTACCGCACGAGTCTAGCAGGGATTGTTGATGGGAGACCTCGGGAAGGACTCCTATCTATTTGAATTTAGTCTTTGAGGGACCTTCTCATTCACTTTCTCGGAGTAAGGGAGTGAATGGAAATTGCATTCCGGGGATAACGACCCAAAACGGTTGGAGACGGTAGTCAGCACCGCCTGCTTCTTGATCGTTGGCCGCCGTTTTCCGGACGACCAGGTAGATTTGTTAACTTGTAGGGCTTGACGAGTGGCCTCCAGAGTTGGGATAGTACCGTTGCGACGGTACTCCTTAACCAGTGCATTAGAAACCCAGCGTTGAAGACGCTGAGTTGGTGATGTCATCCTCAGAGCGGACGATGTTCCAGCAGGAGTAGCAGCATTGGTTTTCACAGCAGCAGACCTCACAGTAGAGGTGTTCACAGCAGCAGACCTCACAGTAGAGGTGTTCACAGCAGCAGACCACACAGTAGAGTTGTTCACAGCAGCAGTATTCACAGGGGTTATTTTAAGGAAAGCCATTTTCCAGAAGATCTTAAGAAAAGAGTTCATGTTCCATATAACAGACATAATCAAGATGAATCCAGCCACTGCATCTTTTGGATGAGCATCTGTCAATGATTTCTTTGTTGGCCCATGGGGCCTAACAAATAAGAAGAACATCATTTTAACCTGGTTAAGGATTCACGTCGGGTTAACCATTTTTGTTTCGCACAGAATTTGGGGATGACCTCCTGGACTGGAGATTCAAATGATCCGATCCGTTTCTAGCGGGTTTGTTCGTAGAACCGGAAACATCCAATGATTCCACATCCGTTTGGACCTACTTTCCAAAGGTAGGCGCTCATTAGCTTGTGGACTGATGAGGCTTAGGAATTTTCATTGGTCGAGAGGATGGGAGGTCGGAATCATCACACCTTTTTAAGGGGAATTATTGTCTACACCGGGACTCTCTTTATAGATTTAAGTTATGTTCTTGAATCCTTATTACATTACCAAGTACAAAATGATCTTTCCTTTAGTTTTAAAAATCAATGATTAAATATGTATGAAATTTAGAGAATCTTTTATATGTATTCGAGGTTCTTCATTAATAGAGAATCATCTGTATCTATTTAGAGATTCTTGGTCAATGGTATCCTTCAAAACATTTATAAAAAGTCTCTTGGTCATTATGATGACCAGGCTGGTTTTAAAGCCACTTAGTGGGGCACTTGAAGTTTATCGTCATTTAGAAGGACATGGATTATTTCAAAGTTGGGATCAAACCTATAAATGGGCTACCTACGTATCCTTTGTTTTGGAAAAGGAATCAGAACCCACGTAGTTCGAGTAATGGAGTACGATGTTTATGATTGATGGCTCAAAGAAGGATGTCATAATTACTTTTACACTCTAAGCTCATGTGAGTCATGCTCGGTGTGAGAAACAAGAGGTATTGGTAAAAATTAGACAATTGTGCCATGAAAGATACAATTATAAGAAATTGTTTGGGGCTTATGTGTGTATGACTGCCCAGATAGATGAAGGTTTAGGATTTACTTTTAGGCAGGAAATCCAAGAACAGGGTCCATAAAGGTATATGTGCTTTATGGAGATTTGAATACTCTAACTTGGGACTTATTCCTGAAAAGGAAACCCAAATTAGGAGAGGATTTATAATTGGGTTTTACTCCTGAGAAAGAATCCCATATCAAACGTAATTTAGGACTGGTTAAGAGAAATTAAGGGACTTGGGGTTTACTCTTGAAGAGGATGCCCATAATTATGACTGGGACATATTCCTGAAAAGGAGGCCTAGGTTAGGGGACTTGGGGTTTACTCCTGAAAAGGAATCCCAAGATTATAACTGAGTCTTATTACTGAAAAGGAGACCTAGGTTAGGGATTAAGGTTTGGGGCTTACTCCTGAGAAGGATTCCCATATTTGAGATTTGGGCATCCTTCTTAGGAGTAAGCCCCAAGTCCTCTAACTTTGGGTATCCTTCTTAGGAGTAAGCCCCGAGTCCCTTAATTTGGGAATCCTTCCTAGGAGTAAGCCCCAATCTCAAATATGGGCATCCTTCTCAGGAGTAAGCCCCAAACCTTAATCCCTAACCTAGGTCTCATTTTCAGGAATAAGACTCAGTTATAATCTTGGGCTTCCTTTTCAGGAGTAAGCCCCAAGTCCCCTAACCTGGGCCTCCTTTTCAGGAATAAGTCCCAGTCATAATTATGGGCATCCTCTTCAGGAGTAAACCCCAAGTCCCTTAATTTCTCTTAACCAGTCCTAAATTACGTTTGATATGGGATTCCTTCTCAGGAGTAAAACCCAATTATCAATCCTCTCTTAATTTGGGTTTCCTTTTCAGGAATAAGTCCCAAGTTAGAGTATTCAAATCTCCATAAAGCACAAATACCTTTATTGACCCTGTTCCTGGATTTTATCCCTAAAAGTAAATCCTAAACCTTCATCTATCTGGGGAGTCATACATACATAATCCCCAAACAATTTCTTATAATTTCATCTTTCATTGCACAATTGTCTAATTTTTACCAATACCTCTTGTTTCTCACACCGAGCATGACTCACGTGATCTTAGAGTGTAAAATAATTATGACATCCTTCTTTGAGCCATCAATCATAAACGTCATACTCCATTACTCGAAATACGTGGATTCTGATTCCTTTTCCAAAACAAAGGATACGTAGGTAGCCCATTTATAGGTTCGATCCCAACTTTGAAATAATCCATGTCCTTCTGAATGATGATAAATTTCAAGTGCCCCACTGAGTGGCTTTAAAACCAGCCTGGTCATCATAATGACCAAGAGACTTTTTATAAATGTTTTGAAGGATACCATTGACCAAAAATCTCTAAATAGATACAGATGATTCTCTATTGATGAAGAACCTCGAATACATATAAAAGATTCTCTAAATTTCTTACATATTTAATCATTGATTGTTAAAACTAAAGGAAAGCTCATTTTATTCTTGGTAATGTAATAAGGATTCATGAACATAACTTAAATATATAAAGAGAGTCCCGGAGTAGACAATAATTCCCCTCAAAAAGGTGTGATGAGTCCGACCTCCCATCCTCTCGACCAATGCAAATTCCAAAGCCTCATCAGTCCACAAGCTAATGAGCGCCTACCTTTGTTAAGTAGGTCCAAACAGATGTGGAATCATTCGATGTTTCCGGTTCTACGAACAAACCCGCTAGAAACCGATCGGAATGTTTGAATCTCCCATCCAGGAGGTCATCCCCGAATTCCGTGCGAAACAATGGTGTTTAATTTTTTTCCCATTAATAAATTATTTTTTATACAACACATGGGTGAATGCGTGAAATGGGTGTTTAGAATTAATGTTTCATCCTGAATCTTGACACAATTATTTTTAAAATACCAACATTTCATGATTTCTCATGTAATGTTTTAAAGGGGCTAATTCCTCTAGGGATAAATATTCCCTTCTTCCCAATTCTCATATCCCACTACCAAGGTTATATTAATAGTAATACCTTTTCACTAACATCAAACTCAAAATTTCATCAATGATTATAGATATTACTATGATTTTTACTTTGTTCAGTTTTATTATGCCACTAAATGGAATGAGTCTTCTTAAATATATCTAATGAAATATCAAATCCTAATAGATTATACTCTCCAAAGTCATCCCAACATGATGGAGTTATAAACCACTCCTAATATATATAATTATATGGTTTTATTTGTATACTAGAATAGAAAATTTTATTTAACAAGAACTCTACTAAAGAATGAAATTGATTCAAACCTATATTGAAACCCCATCATAAGGGTATTTACATATCGTATATATTTTTAATCATGTATTTTTGTAGATCAACAATATGAGGATGATACTAAGTTCCTATTATCAAGATTTCATCCAATTCATAGGGAATACATCTACAGAACATCTTGGTAAAACACATATCTTGATAAAATATAAATTATTTTCAGTACTCTATATATCATTTACACTAACATTATATATACCATGGAATTTATATTAAGTTGGAATTATTATTAAATATAAATTTGATTGGTAAAATTTAAAAATTTATCAATGAAATCACAAATATCAATATAAAAATTAATTTTATTTGAAATACCTAGAATAAATAATTTATGATTTTATACTATTTTCATACAAGTATTGGTAATTGATACATCATCCAATTTTACTTTTATCATTACTCATTAAAAAATAATCATACTAAGCATCGATAGATACACATTTTAATCTCTGTATTTATGTTGTTCCACTATATATACTCCCTAATATAATTATATATCTGTATCCATTTAGGATAGATAGAGACTGATTATCCATGTGCAACATCTAATTGATCATTCTTAAAAATTGGTAATGAAGGGACAAATATTCATTTCCTGAATTATAACATTCCATGAATGTAAATTTTTACCATTATACTATTCCTTATATTATTCTATAGAACTAATTCCTTCTCTAGTGCCTCCAAAATATCCACATGTATCGATGAATGCACATTAGTTTGAGAAAATAAGATTTCTTCTGATTAATTAGGATTCCAAGGTTTATTCTTTTCAAACTCAAGAGTATTTGGACTATTTTAATAAAAATTATGGATATGTTAGCTTAATACTTCTTACTCATAGTATCAGTAAACATGTTTTATTTCTAGGTTTGTAATGTATTGATTAGTTATATTCCATGATCAACTCAAACTATCTATTATAGTGCATAGTTAACATCTTCATTGGGGGTATATACTTCAAGCCCTTTATATAATTATATATTTCATAAATTTTACCATATAGAAAATTCTTATATATATTTAATGTAACTATTACTACTGTTACCTCAAAATCCTGCATCATGTAATTTTTCGCAGGAACCATTCATTCACACAGTTCATAAGCTACCACCACACCATTCAATATGAGGAAACATCAAAAAACATTCATTGATAAATTTATGTATATCAAAATTCCTTATCCACTAATGGGTAGTATTAGTACATATTAAATGACCAAAAAAACATTACGATCATTGAAATTTCATAAAAATTCATTTATATAGTGAACATTAATCTCTTTTAAGTTCTCTTATTTAGGTAATTGAAATGGCATTAGGAATTTCACAAAAATAATAAATAATGCCATTAAAATATGATAAAACTATGGATCTCTGTCATAGTGGTTTGTCTAGTACATTTCCCAATAAAATCTATATTTTAGGGATCCAATAATATATTTTATATTATGATTACATTACAAAATAATTATAGTTTTTATAGCTTGAATTCACACTTGAAAAGTTTGAAATATATTTTCTCATTTTCCAAGATATTCAAAATATCATCAAATTATATCCATGATCTTGTATTAATTATAATCTTGGTTAAATTTATATTTTTTAACCTTAAATGATTATATCAAATTGAATTTTTGTCTTTAAAATACATTGGAGACCTCATTGTTAATTATGAAATTGATCAATATATGTTATATGATATTTTTATTGATTTTGATCTTGTTAATTCCATTATAACCAATAAAAAGATATATTTGTTATTCTTCATTATTATAAATGCATATGGGTTTAGCCCATGGTGAATAACTTGGGAATATTAAATCATATCCATATTCTCAGGGAGTTACCTCTCTATTTCGACTTTTAAAATTGTGTCCATTGTATAAAGTTTCTTTGATATTATTATTTCTTTTGTTTTGAGTTCAGTAGTGAATTCAACCTCACATTCTGGGGGGACACAATGGAAATAATTATGTTTTAAATAAATACAATTATTTAAAATTTACACTAAATTAATATTGGGTTTCTTCCAAACTATTGGAGCTAAATATCCCCCATTATTAAGTAGCAAGTCCCATGAAAGGGATGTACCTTAAATACATTGTTCATTGTTATCATTGTACTAAAATATGATCCTTTTTTGATTGGGGTTATGAGATTTGATTTCCATTTATTTTTAATTAATATGTGATATATGTAGCTATATGCAATCAATGAAAAAAACCCATCAAATTTGACCAATGGGTGAATACTAAGATTTATAGTAAAACCATTTTGATAAAATTAGATCAGAGGGGGGTTATAAGCATATGATAAAATAATTATATCAATAAGAGTTTCCATTGAAAAATAAACATATAATAATTGTGTAGGTGAATTTATTTTCATAGAAAACATTCCATATATATATGAGTGGGTGAAATAAGAATCATACAATATATTTTACAATTCCTTAGTGGTTGATGAGTATACCTTTCACCACTTCAATTTTATGAACCACTTCAATTTTTTTGATTGTATATGATTTATAGTTTATCACTGTATTTGGTGGTCACAAAAATTGATTATCATCCTAGACCATTATATTTGGGCACCAGTTTTCATAATGTCAAAAATCATTATAGTTAAATCATTAATGTGTGAGTGGTGTATTTGGTTGATATTTTTTTCTTTTAATTAATTAGTTAGAATATTTACATATTTTCAATATTCATGTGAATGGTGGAGTTTGATTTCACAATTTAATCATATCCCCATTACTTTAAGGAAATTTAATCAATTATTTTCCCATAGTTTTTGTATATAGGGAAATAAATATTATTTCTTTTGTGGATTTTATCATTCGAATTCCCTCACAAATCATTTTCCTTCTTTTTTACCCGAAAAATAATTGGGGTCTCCACTTTAAATTTCCACATTTATGGATCATTGAATTATTTTATTATACCTACTAAATTCTGGTATTGACACTTCCTTTTATATTAAGGTTTTTAGGACACTAAATAAGTGATCAATTTTATTTTATAGATTAATGATAAAACAATAATATTAAATTTCATATAGAATAATATTGCCTTTAAAAAATATATCATTAAGATTTATTGGTTCATACTAATTGATTCATCATCCTTGTATGTCAGCATAAAGAATTATCTACCCATTTTAATGTGAAAATTCCAAGGAAAATAATTATTGATAAATATTTTCATAAACTACTACCATTCAATAGAGTTGATTTTCACATCATTACTCATATTATTATTGAGATTACATATACTGGTCCAATCTTGATGCACATGTAAATTAGATTAATTTTTGTAGAATACTTATTAAATTACACAAAAATATAGAAAATGATCGTATTTTTATAGTGCCTTTGGAACTTGGAATAGATTATTCAAATTTTCTGAAATACCTTAAACATCTCCCAAAAAACCATTCCCTATATGTTTCCAACCTAAAGTAATTATTTATATCCTGGATAAAAGGAAACATATGGAATGTGTGAGATTATATGCTCAATAATGGTAATGAAAAAAAAAATATCAAACAAAAAATGAACATGATAATGTAATAAAATTTCCATAACATTTGAAAATTATTACATCTTTGACCCAAAAGAAACCAAACCGGTGCCCCGAGCCGACCTCAGGCACACCTCCCCGTATTCTAGAGGTTTTCAACTGGATGCAAGGGTCTAATGAGTCACATGGAGAGACTATACACTCTTTACCAGAGTACTACCCAACATGTCAAAATATAAATAGTGGAAACCATATGAACGACCAATAAACATTCAAGAAAAAAATCTCTCAATGAGGTAAAAACCATAACTCAACCTTTACAATGTCATGACATACTACTAGTTCATGTGAATAAAACCCAAAACCAAGACAAATAGCCAATACCTGAGCCAGTCCTGACTCCAAGTCAGTATACTTCTCCATGTACATTCAGATCCCAAGTCAACATCCAAGGGATGTGCCTTTTCCCTTGTCCGATTTTACAATCAATAAGTATTCTCAAGTACCCAACGATGGGGCGAGTAGGGTGTGAGTACAAAACATAGCAGGCCACCACCAACTGTCTCTAAAAAATATCATTTCATATGGATTTTATATCCATGTATAAAAGAAAATGAAAATAAACATGGGAATGTTTGTGTGAGATTTGTTAACATTGTTCATTTAATTAATGACTCATATTTATCCACATTCCATTTCTTATACCATTTTAAATATATATCCCATTCTTATCACATGTTCCTTGGGTTAGGCATATACATCGTATCTACTTGGGAATAAGGAAATCAATCATCATGAATAATTTAAATATGCAAAGTCCCAATCTCACTAGGGGTACACATTTCACGTCAGCACATTATCCTCACCTTGAAGCCTCATTTCGGGTGGAATGAAAACATTAGGGGAATGGATCATTCGTCCCCTTCACTAACCCATGAATTTATGGGGCGGTGTTTAGATCCTCAGTATAACTTGAACCATGGGTATAGAACCTCATGCAAATACTCCACTCTACAAAAACATGTTCAGATGATTATTTATCAAATAACTGCAACCTTACCAAAATACAACCAAGTATAACATAAGGCTCATCAATCACCATGTCCAAGTCCCACATATCCGGTATGAGGAACCAACATGCACCCCATAGGTTCTTCATTAGAATCCTGGTGCGATTACATTAGCTCAATGTTCTCTTCACGACATCTAGGACTGACTTATCACTCCCAAACAAAGAATTGTCACTACAATTTCTCTCCAAGGGGATTCTGATAACCGCTTATTAAACTCAATCACAAGCCGAACCCCAAAACACAAACATGTCCATCATGTTTTTTCCAAAAAAAACAAGAGAATGAACGTCACACAGTGCCCATTCCTGACTTCTGTGAACTGCACCCATGACGTTTGTCGACATTTATCTCATCTTGAGGACCTCACCCTAAGCCATAGAGTGTGTACATCCCATCATCACGACATACAGATAGCATTTGCATACACCTAAACTCCATGATATCCCTCATCTAAGCAAACACCTTAATGTCTCTTAGCATAAAGCCTGAACTTCTCAACATACCTCATAAGATATAAAGTAACTTGGTATGATCGTCACTAGTTGGGGTACTCTAAGAAGTTGTCGAAGAACACCACCATCAACTTATCCATAGCTCATGTTGAGCTATGGGACACCATGAATTTTTAAGGATCTAAGACCAACTACAGAACACATCTCATCAACATAGAACCACCACCGCTCATGTGTGATTTCCATCCATGTATCACCATCACTCCATGACCAAATTTCCAAGAAATTGTGAACCTACCTTTACGGTGGCATTGTTTCCATGACACCACTCATGTTCTTATGATTTGTCCCTATAATCTATCAAACAAAGAGAAATGGTCTACCACACCTAACGAACCAATGGTGTCTCACAAATCAACCTTTATATAAGTGTATGCCCTCAACCAGTTACTAACCTAACCTTGTATCATGGGTAGCCTACATCATCTTCTTTGAGGATTCCTCTGTATCTCACCCAACAAACAAAACCATTTATACATACATGTTCATCCATGTGACCACCCTTGCTTCTAGTGCCACCTTTGAGTGAAATCATATAACCACACTTCCTCCACACTTGTGTTTTCACTAGAAAAAGACTTCTAGTCCTCTGTTAATCATCATCCAAATAGGTGAGTTAGGAATCAATATGGTACAACCCTTTGAAACAATCCTTACCTCCTATAAAGAACACTAGGGTTCCATTATTAATGAAATAGGAACAACTGTACAATTTACTAAAACATGGTGGTACTTAGTAAGAATAGACACCACCTCTAAAGAATCTCCCATGATTCATATTCTAAAGAAATTTCCCAACTGACCTAACCTCTCAGGAGGTCACCCATGATTTCCAAAAACTATCACCATGTAACCATAGCTCGAGTAGAACTACCTATAATCAACCTTCCCACTTAGCCCTCTAGGCCAACCCCGCACCAAAAAAAACTATGAGTCCCACTTTCAATGTCTAAAACTACTACATGTTCAAGACACACCCTTAATCAAAAGAATCATTGTCCGACCACTCTCATACTACACCTTGAAGGTTGAATGATAACAACTCCGTAGACTAGAATCACAACTAGTAAAATCCATTGGTACTCTCTCCAAACCATACATATAATGACATAAACAAAGAAATCCACAAGAATAGAAATCTCACCCCCATTCCGATGGAAAATGTCCCTAACGCACCAAAAAACCATTTACTGTTAGTTCCATACCAAATGTGTACACAATCATCATAATTATGGGAAAAAAAGCCTCTATAGATATTCAGATGAAACACACTTGGTCTTTACTCACAAGGTCACAAAGAACCACACACCATCATTTGGGTCCAACATGCACTCTGTATGGTTACGAGCAATGAGAGTTTCCATAATCACATTACTAAACAATACCTCACAACCCAAATAACAGAACGCATCCAAGGTTTCCCTAAACACACCACCTAGGCCATATAATAATCGGTAAGGTGTCATAATCAAAATCCAATGTCTTAAACTAGAGTAATCTCCCTGCCCCTAATACAAGGGTTAAACTGATAATACAATGGATACCAACCTTTTAACTCAATAATTATCATATTAAACTTATTGTTCACCCAAAGCATCAAAGAATGACTAATATGATTTAAACACAGACGGAAAAGATATCATGCAAACAACCTTAAACAAACCATTCTTTATACTCTATCGCAACGACCATCGTCGCCCTTTGAACAATACCCTATACCATACCTATAATGGGTCATGGTCAACATGGGGTAACCAACTAACTTAATCCCAATTATTTCCCAACAGGTCTTCAAACCAATTTTTCTTTGAAGAAATCATCCCTTCCTATTAGAAACATTTCCTATTTCAGAACCTATTAAAATCATCATTTTAACTCAATTACACCTTTCATTAGGAAAAATTAATTTACAATTTTACCATCATTATTAAATCTTTTTTTCTTTTAGACACCGAATCAACCATTAAAATTTATCAAAACCCAAAATCTTAACCCATTCATAACATTTTTTATACAGGATATTCCATAATTATTAAATGGACCTTTTTTCATTCACCCACTTATATTACCATTCATCGAAGTCATTTTCATCTTATTAATCAAGGAAATAAAATGTATTCTACTGTATATTCCCCACAAACCCATCCCAAGTGGGTGCCTATTATGATATATCCAACCTACTTACATAGGATCATAAAATGATGCATTAATATGGAACCTCATGTAATTGTGACAATGGGGAAAATATCATAAATAAGTCAAATCACACAACATGTGCATCACCCAATGGTAAAATATCATCCATATATAGTAACACACATCAAGAACACTAATTCCCACCAAGATTGGCTTGAATGTTTCCTCGTACATGGGTTATTAACTGCCAAGAAGGATCTCATTACCAAGGCATCAAACATCCTAATATCTTATCTAAAATCCCCAAATTGTAGAAGAGTGAACAGAACTCCTCTAATACAACATAGTAACATCCCCAACTCGGAATCCACTAACCTGGTTCTCCTAGACGGTTCTTCACATGACCATAAGAACGCCTCCCCGTACACCAAGGATTTTTTACTAGCAGCTAGGTTTTAATGAGTTATATTGGGAGACTATACCCTCTTTACTAAAATTATCCCCAATAGGAAACAATATTAAAAGTGGAAACCATATGACCAACAAATAAACATACAATAAAAATATCTACCAGTGGTGTACAAATACGAACTCAACATTAACAGTGTCATGAAAAACTTGTGGTGCAAGTGAATGAAAAAATGATAAACAATATTAAAACTGGTCCTAAATCTATTTCTATATCCTTCTCTATGTACATTCTGAGCCCAACTCAACATCCTAGGGTAGGGCCGTTTCCCTTGTTCTGACCTAAAACCATGAAGTCCGCTTGAGTACCTAATGACAGCCCATTCAGGGTGTGATTACAAAAATCAGAAGGCCACCACCAATGGTGTCTACAAAATATCCAATGTAATAGATAGTTCATACTGGTACAAAATAAATGGTATGTAAAAAAGGTATAGTTTAAGTACCATTTGTTCACATTCATTATTTAGTTAATCACACGTATTTATAGCAATTCCATTTCTTATACTATTTTTATTAAATTGTCCATTCTTATCACATGTTCTTCAGGTTAGGCATATATAACATCTCAACATGGGTATAAGCCAATCAATCATTATGCATAAATGGAAAAATGTCAAGTACCTGTCCCACTAAGGATACACATATCAGATCAACACATTATAGTCACATCAAAGCCTTAGTCCAGGTGGAACTAAACATTTAGGTCAATAGTTCCTATGTCCTCTTCCCTATCCTGTGCATTTATGGGGTGGAGTGTTAAAGCTTCAGTGGAACTCGACCCATTGATTATAACCTCATGTAAGTAACCCACTCTACCATGCCATGTGCATATGCTTATTTATCAAACCATCACAACCTTACCATAACCCAACCCTGCATAACCAATTCAATTGGGAAATTACAATACATGAAAACAACATTTTAATTAATACCATACCATATCCCATTAACACATTTACCAGTTACAATTCATAGAAATTTATCAATATTCCCCTTCTCATGACTTAACCCATTAAGTGTATTCAACAACCCCATAATATTGCAAATATTCATAAATTACCACATATTAACCCACATAGCCCATTCATCTTTTCACAAGAATTTACCCCCTATGACATGAATTACAATTCTCATATCACATAACACGACCACTTTATTACATTCAATATTTTAGTTATACCACAAAATTACCAAGTATTAATGCATTCAACATATTCATCAATTCCCTTATTAAATATCAATAACATTTTACTCATTTCCAATTTCATTACCCAATTACAATTTTACCATTTAATATATACTAACCCCCCTATGCATTTCTAGCCAAAATTCATTTAATAATCGATATAATCTAATTAGACCCAATTACCCATTTTAATGTCATTCCAATAGCACCTTATGACCTTATCACCATAGGAATATATGTATTCGTTCCATTGGAACTCTATAAAGCTTTAAAACATGTTCTACATGGGATTCACACCTTAATCAGCAATCCTTCACTTAACTCAACCACTCTATAGGTTTGGGATTTCCATTGCACCCCATGGGTGGCCCTAAAATGGTCAAGTAATCCTCCATGAATCTGCGAAGGACCAAAAGAGGTTCAAGAAATAATTTAGACACCCAATTTACCAAATCATAGTCAAGGTAACCAATACACAAGAATAGAGTTGAAAAATATCAACTCACATGCAAAAATATATAAAAAAAATTGTGGGATATCAAATCCAATGATGAACGCGCTCTTAATAGAAGACATATACTTGTATTCAACCACTATGTTAATATAAAACCAATAACTCAACCAAAAAGGAAGGGTTTAGGGCATCATATGGAGATGGAGAAGAAATGGAAACATTCAACCAAAAGGAGAAGAAAGAGTGGGATTAGCACTTACCCGGATCTTCGTTTAACAATAGAGGACACATTAAACAGACAAAAAATGAGGAATATTGATCCATGGGAGATATTTAGTTTATTTATTCATTTATATGGTTCTAAGGTGTAAATAAGAACAAAATACCACATTGGTATAAAAATCACATAATGGAAATTTTAAATTTCTTCCATTTTTTCTGGGTTACACGGTTTACTCGCATATTTTTCCAAACAATGAAAAAACCATATGGAAGATACTACCCATAAATCACCCCATTCTCATCATTTCCCACTTTTGTTCCTTTCTAAAATCATGTTTTTATACCCTCATTTCTGAAGATTCCAATTTTCCCGAAATTTCTAGATTTGTAATGTGGCTCAACCCAGCTCTCCTTAGCCCCTTTAGAGTGTAACTCTGCCTCGGATCTGTTCAAGCTAATATTGGTGGCTCGTTTTCATCAGAGGAGACCCTCAGTTGATGCATTCGACCGTCTTGTCTTTGAAGCCTGGGATCTTCAAGATCGTTCAGTTATTGGTCTCCTTGACCCAAGGCATATCAAGATCCAGTTTGGGTCGTCAGATGATCTTGTCACTGCATGGTCTAAAGCCCCCCGAAGATGTTGTGGTTCATCTTTTTATCTTCTTCGGTGGAATTTTGAATTTCATATGCCTTGAGATAACCCCAACATGGAAATATGGGTATGTTTCTCCGGCCTCCCACTTCCCTTTCAGAACCCTTCTATTTTTCCTCTCCTTGGAAATCTGATAGGTTGTTACCTGTGTTCTGATTGAAAAACTGACATTGTATGTCATCAAATCATACATTGTATCTGTGTAGAGGTTAATGTTTCAATGCCCCCAGTTGATTGGGTGTGTATTACCTATGGGAAAGTGTTTCGGTGGAGGAATGCTATCAAGTTTGAGTCATAGACAGATATCTGCAGTTCGTGTAATCGGTTGGGTAATTGTGCTACATCCTGTCAGAATGGTTCATTGAGAAAGAACATGCGTAGGTGGGGTTATAATTCTTTAGTTGTCTGTGATGATTCTGTTGTGGAGTCTAGGAAGCTCTAGGGGATGATTCAACTAGATAGACTGCTGAAAAACCTACCCATGATACCCCAGCACCGGGTGGAGGATGTCATGGTTGATGGTGAGATATTTGTGACTAAAAAGTCATGTGTGGTGCCTCCTGGGCTGAGGGTTAAGGATGTATTCACAAGGTTGTTGCACGATTTCATGGAGGCCAGTTCTATGAGTGGAAATGGTCATACTAATCTTGTTGTTTCGACTAAGGTTTCAGGGGGCTCTGATGAGCCTTCTGTAGTTGACGGTTCCTCTATGGTGAAAACTCACATGTGTTCGGAACCTATGGGCCAATATTCAGTTACAAATATGACTTCGGCTAAACAAAAAAATGGTGAGAGCTCACTTTGACTACATTAGGAGGATACTACCATCCCTATGAAGAAGTTTGTCAATGAAGATGGTGTACATGTGATGAGTTCACCTGGGATGAAGCCAGCTTCTGCGAAGCAGGCTGCTGGAATTGCTCTTAGTAAACATTTTGCTGGGTTAGTGGATGATGTCTCAACTCCGAGACATGATCGGGTTAGGCCTTCGAGTGAAATTTCTCTTGAGGATTAATGTGTTGCAGCTCCAGGACTCTATGCTGGTTTTCAAGAGTAGGATACTAAATATGGAGTTCTTGCAACTGTTTTTAATGATAATTGCTCAAAATAAGTGGATAGTCGTAATGCTGCAACCCAAGAGGATGCTTTGATGAATGGGTTAAATGTTAGTCATGAGTTCATGGATCACTCACATAGTCTTGCAGTGATTGACACTAACAATCGATCTCAGAACGAATGGGATGAGAAGGAGGGTTATCATATTGTGTACATCTCTGGACAATGGGGGAATTGCATTGATAGTGATAAGGAAAATGATGGTGCCATGCCTCAGACTTCATACAGTGATGATGTGCATGGTGGAAAAAAGAAGGTGTCTGTGCATGAGGATGTGATGACTTCCCCACCACGAAGAAGGACGAGGAAAGATTATTCTTATTTGCCAAAGACAATGTCCACTAGCTCTTCTGTCGGGAAGTAGAGCTGGGCAGTGATTTCTTCTAATGAGTTTCTTTCCCCAGAGAAGTTTAATCTTAGAAGGAAGTATGCCATGATTTTTATATAGCATGATAGTTTAGAATGGGAATCAGCTATGACAGAGGAAGCCAATTATTATGGATGTGGTAATGGGTTTGAATTTTATGATATGTAGTGGTTCATTTTACCTTGTTGTAACTGCTTGATGTGCTTTTTTTTCTTTTAATAAATGGATAGGGGCTTGCCTCTGACTAAGAATTTCTGGAATAAATGCATTGTTACTTGGGATTCTCACACGGTTTGTACTAACTACGTACAAACTGTGCAACATGCCCATGAACTCCATTTTCTTCCTCTTTCATGTCCCAAACCCCCAGAACACCCCTTGATCCATCCAATAAATATGGGGAAATATTTATTTATCTAAACAAATAAGAGGACATTCCAAAACATAAACAAAAAATTACAGTATGAAAATCCAAGATTTTACAAAAATCATACCATGTATAACTTATATCAAAATCATGATTCAAAGAATAAATCTTAGTAGTTCATAATGAATAAATCATAAAGGAATATGAGACATGAGAAAATAAAATTGACATCAAACATGGATTTTTGGAAGACACATAATCATAGAAAATCATTTCCCTATTTTCCATAGTTTATTGTCAGGACCATCGTAGTGGACAATACCCTTTACTAAACTGAGTTCACTCCCCATTCCAGCCCTATACAATTGAACCGATATCACATCCCATTCTAGACCTATATATCTCATGAGATATATATCTTTACCCAATGCATTGGAGAGAGATATGGGTCCCACCCATCTCATAATGAAATCATTATTTTGTGTTCAATAGAAACATAAATCATTCATTATTGTATAACCCATGGAATAAAATGGGTTCTTAATAAATTATTCCATTATCAAAATATAAATGAAAAAAATGGATTTCATAAATAGAACTCCATCATAAACATAATCAAACCACATAAATATATGGATAGTATACATAAAACATAACCCTAATAAAGAATTCCACCTTAAATGGAATGTATTTTTTACAGATCACTTGAAATTAATTCTCTAGGGAAAAAAATTTCTTCTTAATTTTTTTTCTTTTCTAAAAATGATAAACAATATTAAAAGAAAATAAATTTTAAAAAAATAACCTTGAAATATTTTAAAGGAATATTCATGGAATTGAGCCATTATGAAAACATAAAAATCCATTCATTTTATATATGTTAAAAGAGAACATTCTTCTCGTAAAAATTTCAAATAAATATCTCATATTGAAAAGGGAAAAATATTATTTTCACAAAGTTTAATAAAAATTAACCAATGGGTAAAATTTAATAAAAATTTTTTTACAAGAATTTAAAGAATATTTTTGGAATACATATTTTTGGAAGATGGACATGGATGATAAATATTCCCCAGTAAATACTTACCTATAAATAGTCTCTAATAATAATGAGACACTGAAACTGTCCCATACAACTTTATAAACAGTGAAATAATATTACTCATAAAATAAATAAAATTATATTCATATTTAAATAACATATCCTTTAGAAGAATAATCACAATAACATTTATGGGTATCATAAACACCACCAAAAAGAAATATCTGGTGTATAAGGCATATGTCCCACATAAATAAAGGTGAAGAAAATAATCCATTACCTTAGGTATGGTTTCCTTTGAACATGTACGATATATAAGGGTTTAAATAATTTAATTAATTTTTTTTAAAAAAATATGATTTTTTATGATGTCATAATTGATAATATTATTACCTATTTTGAATAACGTTATTACCCGTCCTTCAGGTATTAAATGCATTATTTTATTACACATGTTTTTTAGATAAAATCACATTAATATTCTTATGTTACAATTATATCATTTATAGAATGACTTTAATATAATATATATCATATTTATTCAATAAAATTATTTATATAATCATTATTTAATGACGTACATATAGAATAAATCACAACGCATCTTTGAGATGGTAATTCCGACGTACACTTGAGGAATATTATCATTCCCTAAATATTGGAATGGTATGGAAGTTCATGGTATACTTATTGTTCAATAATAATAAAAATTTTATAATAATCATATATAGTTATTATTTACATCTTTATACCAATCTATATAATGTGGTAGTGAAAAACAAAATACACCATGGAGTGTATACAATAAGTTGTAACTACGTAAGCTTGGTGATTTCATTTTTCATAGGATTGGTAAAAGGTGGAATAAAGTTGCTACATTATCATAATAACATCTCATTATTTATGTACTCATTTAGTTATTATTTTATAATGGAAAAAACTCATTAAGAGTAATTAAAATAAGAAATAAGTTTGAATCAATTTGTAGAGGAGAATAGATCTTCTTCAAAATGCTCCCTCTAAATCTTCACTTAATTTACTTGAGTTTGAATAGAGAAAATACCATAACCTACTCTTTGTAACTAGTGATGTTTATAATAGAAATTTTTGGGGATATATAATCTATAATGATCAATGAGTTTTTTGGGAATAATATAGGAGGTCACCTTTTTAAATGAGTGGAGTGACACTTCCAGAATCTACAAAAATATTTTTTTATAATAAAATAAATACACATAAAAAACCCTCCAAAACCTCATAATTTAAAAAATGATATTATCTAATGTTATATTCTCATCATTCAATACATTTTAGTCATTTGTTTCTATCAATTTAGACCTTATAATATTAATTAACACTTATTTATTCTATTTAATTTCTAACAATGGTTTCAAATATTTAAATATTAAAAGCGTATAATTTTTAGTTATTTGATGTCAATTAGATGATAAATGAATACATTAGAACATTATAGAATATATAGGAATTATTATATATTTTTACAAATATTATATGATTTTTAATTAATTTAACAAAACATTATTTTGATAAAATATCAATTGAGTCAATTTCCACACCATAAATTTCATGGATTTTTAAAAATATCAAGATAATATGTTAATCTAAAACCAAATATTTTATTATATCCCTATAAACAAATATTATACATAAAATTAATTGTATATATTAATTAACCTATTTATTTTTTATTTTTAACAATATTTAATTATTATATTCATTAATTAAATAATTATTACATCAGATTTGTGTAAATATTTAATATACTTATTTTTTGAATAAAAATAGAAAATAAAATAATATGATGAATATAAATCCTGTATATTTTATAAGAATACTCATAGAAGAATAAATCTTATGGAAGTCCCTACATTAAAAATGTTATATTAATCAAAACATGAATGTGATAACTTTAACATTACGTTATATAAAACATTATAAGTGTCATAATCTTTTCTATATGGCTCCAAATGTTCCATAAATAGACATTTGGATTATTTAGGTAGATATATAATGGTAATATAATATTTTTTCAATTGTTTTGGTCTTTTAGTGGTTTTTTTTTAAAAAAATTATTGATTTTTCATCAATTAAATAATTTTTTCACCAACAATGTATATGCCATTAAGGAAATTATTTATTTCATAAAAAATTATAAAAAATACCCCAATAAATAAAACAATTTATATTTAAAATTAATATTTATAATCATATATTTCTTCTATATAACCTTATAATAATAATTAAATAATTATTAAAATTTGAGTGAGTCATATTTAACTTTTCTTTAAATAAAATATATTAATTGTCTTAATCTCTTACAATTGGATTATAATGTATAAAATTTAGACCCAAGGATGATTTTGGTCAAATTACACCCATCCAATTATATTAGGAAATGTTTTTGGGAAAATATAAACTTTTATTTTTACCCTTCATTACCTAATTAAATTTTTTAATGTATTAATGTTAATCTCATTATTAAAATATGATTAAATATTTTAATTGTTAAAACAGTATAACAGATTGATATTCTTGTATATCTAAATTCATGGTAAAATTAATGAAAATTGCCTCCATTATATTAAATGAAACAATTATCATATTTTTATACTTTAAAAAAATTGAATAATATAATTTTTCAATATAAATTATTTTAATGGAAAAATTTGTTTTCAATTAAAATTTAGAATAATTTTACTATTCGAGAAACCTAACACTTATCCTAAAAATATAAAAAATGAATCTAATGAATATTTTTATATCCCAATTCAAAATAATAAATTTTATTTTTTCAAATATAATATAAAAAGTTGTTAAAATATATTTCTAAAATCTGTGTTCCATCAAAATGTGGAAAAAAATGCATTTTTTTGAAAAATACTTTTTTATGCAAAAAAATTGAATTTGATCTTATATCATTTCATGAAAACATATATAAGATAAGTTTTAATAATTATATTTATTATATATCAGATATATTTCATTAATAAAATTCATCAAGACTGATTTTATTAATTTACAAACACATTTATTTTCATTTAAATATTTTTTCATAAAAAACTATTCCTTTTATTTAATAAGGGGTTTATTTTAATTTATAATTAATTTCTCACCCAATAAATAGTTATATATACATGTCTAAAGCATATTTTCGTAATTCAATTAATAATTTTCAATCCCATAATTATAATTCATAGGTTATAAGGAAACAGAATATTATTTACTTATTTGATTAGACTTAGACTTGTGTGAAATTAAATATATCAATCAAAATCGAAATTTTTTTTAACACAAGAAAATAATACTATTGCATATTTTTCAAGTTATTAAGGTGTATAATGTAGATCAATATTATATTAGTGATGTGTGAAACACAATACCTCAATAAAAATAATAAAAAATAAAAATCATCAAAATGTCAGGGTGTTACATTTTATACCCCTTAAAATGAAATTTTCCCTCAAAGTTCATCTGGGTTATAAAAGGATTAATACATGAATGTATTTTTATAGAAACCCACATTATAAAATTGGAGATTACAACATCCTTCTAGAAAGGATTATTTGTAAAATAACAGTTACCAAAATAAATGATAACTAAGTATCTATGTAGGAGATCATAGGATATGATTAGGCATGGAGGAAAAACATAAATAATGATATAGGTTGATAATGATTACTAGTAATAATAAGGATAGTGATCTAGTTAAATATAAAAATCACAAAACTATAAACTAAAGATGCATGAAAAATTTCATTTATATCTTAAAACAATATGATAATACGACACCCTTTTACATCACAATCACTTTTCCTAAGGTTGAAATTTTTTCTTGAGAATATATACTTACATGATTTTAGTACAATCTCACTATTGGTCGAACCTTAAAAAATTTCCACATTATCCCTAATTCAATGAAATGAAGATGAAAATTTCATTCTTAAAGATTTTGTGGATCATGTGATCCATAAATAGAATAATATATCATTCTATATTACATTATCATAATAAAAGATTAGCCCAAGTTATCAAATACACATAAGTCCACCGAGAGTGAGATAAAACAATATTATAAAAAACCTAATCTGAAGTTTAACATAAACATTACCTAAATTGATTACCCTGAAATACATCTCAAATATTAAAATAAAAAACATTAGATGCAGGTTCACTTACTCAGCTTTAAATTTATTCCCTATATATCATAAGGTATGTCTTGCTAGTCAAAATCCATAAATGTAAAAACCTTCATCATGTATTCTCTTAAGTCATGGTAAATTCATGAATTATCATACATCCATTTTGAAAATACTCATGCTTAATCATTCTAAATACTATTTGATATATTACTTAATTCCCAAAAATGTGGTATGTTATATCCACGATAGAATAATCTTCTTGACAAGATATCGATTATTATTTCCGGAGAAACTTGTATCTTTCAATTTACTTATTCATCTCCAATAGATATGTATCCAAATATCATTATCTTAATATAAGGGACATATTAAAGGTTATGATTCCCTTAATCATGTTTTCATGAAATTTATCAACTTATACTTAAATAAATTTTATTTGGTGTTAAAACTATTCAACATGTCCTTCTCAATCCTTAAAGGAAATGATATACTGATAAAACATATATGTTTCATGATTCATATAAAATAATCCTTTAATTTCGAATCATATACACCTCAATAATATAACATTATTATTGAACCATTACTCAGGTTCCATCATCTTAGTCTTTCGTAAAATAATGACCATGTCTTCTGGTTCCAAAATCATAATATAACCCTGATTTTTAGGTTTAATGTAAACAATAATTCAAGTGAATCTCATACCATTCACGTGGCATTTAAAATATCTTTATCATTGTCAATATAACCAACACTCAATCAACCTTTATGATTCTCTTCATGATATTCACACCTAGGAAATCTATCTTCATAATTCATATACTTTCCCCATCTGAAACACTCAATGTTGACCTTGTTATATCTAGTTATTGTTATTAGCTAAGACTAGAATGTAATGTGGGATAAACTATTGTCATAGATGAAAATCATATAACCCAGGGAAATTACATATAATATTTTAATTTATGATAAAAAATAAATAATCATAAGTTATTCATTATCCGTACAAAAATTCTAGGATTGTATCTTAATGTTATACTTATCCTTAGGAAATATATAGACATGTCCTTATAAATATCTATAGGGATCTCACTGATTTTTTATCAACCAAGTTACCATAGGCTAACTAAACCTTCTCTCTAGTACCAAATATAATGGCTCAACAAGATGTAGATGTACATTTCATGAATTTTGTAGAATAATGAATATATTACACAAAAAGACTCCAAAAGACCATATTATTTCAGTGCCTTTTGAAACATGGAAGACATTATTCTAATTTCGGGAAAGATATTTGGTATCTCTCCCAAATATATTCTCCTTTTTTTCTACCTAAAACATTTCTTTATAACCTAATTAAAATAAGTCATATTGTTGGTCGGTGTAGGGAAATCCATGTGGGTTGAATTGAGTTCCTATAAAAATTTCCGTTAAAAATTTTATTTAATAGATTCCAACAATTTAAAACATAACAAGCTAGTAGATCAAAGTAGAGAATTTATAATAGTATGAATGTTCAAATATTTTCTTAGATGATTTATTATTTATCAATTGTAACAATATGAAATATTGACACAAATTTTTAAACTAAACTAATAATTAAAAATAGTAATAAATACTAGATAGGAATAACTATTAATGTGAAATTAAATTTTCTGAAATACATGTAAAAACAAAGAAAAATAATTTAAAAAAACAGTAGATATAAAACAAGAGGTTCTGTCTCAGGCTGAGAGTTAGTCCTCTCCACATGGTGATCACCTGCCACCAAGAAATCTATACAGATAAAGTTATTGATCCACACACTGGATTAATGATTATAAAATAGTACAAAGACTGTCTAGGTCACCAGAACTATATCATTGTACTACATGAAAAAAATACAACCATGTCCCATGGGACCTCTATCACAGTTCTATGTGGGGTAATCACATTTAAAAAATATAGTTTTGTGAGGATATCTAGTATCCTCCATTAATGTGAAAGATATAGTGTGTGTCTTTCATACAGAGGCACATACTACTAAAAAATTTACTAAAAAGACACACAATAGAGAAATAAGTATTTGATAGGGTTTATAAGGATCTGGGTATTATGAAGTTCAGCTTTACACTATTTGATATATCATAAATGAAGATGGAGTAGTCTTTTGGAAGCCGACACTAAAAAACAGTGTCATCAAGCACTATGTTCTGACTTCTAGGAAGATGAGATGTTCTTTTTCTAAAATTCAGTTGGCTGCTCCAGAGATGCTGTAACATTGGTAGATATGAGTTCTCTAGTTCACTGTAAGAAATACTGAATATTTCATCATGTGTTATTCCTTTCTATATGTTTCTCATGTGGATTTGCTACTTTTTTATCTTGAATATTCTTATGTATCTCTTTCATATGACTTTTATGTAAATCATTTTTATCTTTAGTCCTTTTATTTTATAAACATGTATCCCAAAAATGTGAATGTTTTTGGGTAGATGATGAAACTCGTACTTCTAACATCCTTATTTAAGATATTTGGAAAAAGTATTAAATTAATCATTTGCATTAAAAAACTCAAAATATGATTGTTAGAAATTGTATAATATAAAAGGAAATTTAAACTACCTATTGGTGATTCCTATGTCGGTAACACCATGCACCAGAAAATCGTGCATCGATAAATTATTTTTTCAGTAAGTCCTTGCATTAGTAAGTCCTTAAATTTGTAAGTCCTTGCATTGGTAAGTCAATTTAGCTGTTAGTGAATCGTTTAAACTATCAGTGATATAGTCAGTTTGTTGATGTCTCAACTGCACCATATGTGAGTCATTATTGGTGTTTCATTTTTCACTATTGGTGACTTAGTTGATCTTTTTATATAAGGGTTTTTATGGGACTGTCATCCGGATATCATGGTTTCTCACTTTTCTCTTAAAATTGTCTTCATAATAAAAAAAGAAATTTTCAGTCAGGTGACTCAGTTGAACTATTGGTGTCTCACCACTTCTGTCAGGGTCAGTTTGTCATAATTTTCTTCTTGGATTGTATTAAACCAAAAATATTATCATAATGTGTTAAACATATTTGTGATTATAGATAACCCTAATTACACAAATTAAAACTTAATTAAACATGATTTTAATGATTAGAAATTATTTATAGTATTTGACATGATTTGTGATTATTAATACCATTAATACTATTGTGGGTGGCCATCCATCTCCTATGGGCCAACACATATGAAAATGGTGTGTTTAGATGATCAAATACGGTTAAATAAGGAAAATACCATACAAAACATGACCATAATAATGTAATAAAATTAACATAAATTTTGTAAATTATACCATGTATAACGTATATCAAAATTTACAGTCGTAGAATAAATATTGGTAGTTCATGTGGAATAAATCAAATTAGAAAATGATCTATGAGAATATAAACTTTACATAAAACTTTTAATTGTGGAAAACATAGAATAATACAAAATCATTTCTATATATTCCAAGGCACATATATATGACCATTATAGTGGAAAAATTCCTTTACTAAACTGAGTTCTCTCCTTGTTCTATCCTAGTATTACAGAACCGAGAACATTTACCATTCCAAACCTATTTATCTCATGGGATATAAATATTTACCAAAGGCATTAAAGGGAGATATATATCCCACCAAACTAATAATGAAGTCATTATAATGTGTTCCAATAATAAAATCATTAATAATAGCATATCCCAAAGAATAAAATAGGTGTCTTAAATATCATTCCATCATAAAATAATCAAAAAAAGAAAGAATTGATTTTATAAAAATATTATCTTTATAAACATAATCAAAACATAGGAATCACATGGATTGTATACTAGAAACATAACCCTATTAAATAATTACATTAAAAGTGGAAAATAATTTTGACTAAACAGATGAAATTAATTCTTGAGGAAAACATCCTTTCTTCATCAAAATGTTTTTCATTTCTTGAAATATCACAAAATTTTAAACGAAAATAATGTCCTAAAAAATAACATTGAAATCATATAAATTAATCATCATGGAAATGATGAATTATTAAAAAGTTAATTTTTTTCTTGTAATAAAAGTTAAAATAAAATATTCATCTCATACTTTTATCGAATAAGTCAAAAAGTACCTCGTATAGAAAATGTCAAAATAATATTTTGATTCTACTTAATTAAAAATCACCAAAGGGTAAAATTAAATTTAAATCATTGTAGTAAGATAGAAATAATATTTTTCAAAACATATTTAGGAAACATGTATATAGATGATAAATATACCCAAATAGATACTTATGTATAAACAATCTCATATAATAATGATATTTTAAAAATATACCATAACACATTATATTCAACTGAATTATATGAATCATAAAATAATTAAAAATATAATATCATTTAAATACTATAACCTTAATAATAATAATCATAAGAACATATAAGGGAAGGATAAATACCACTCAAAAGAAATAGGTGGTGTGTAAGCCATATGTCCCACAGAAATAAATGTGAAGAAACATAACATGTTACCTTAGGTATGGGTTTTTTCATACATGTCTAAACATCCTGTATAAGGGTTAAAATAATTCTATTATCTTTTCTAGATTCTTATTAATTTTTATGATATCATTAGTGATCATATTATTACTTCTTTAGTAATAACATTATTAATCATCCTTTGTGTATTTACTGCTTTATTTTCTTATGCACATTTTATCAAATAAATTCATGTTAATCTTATTAGGATATAGTTATATCATTTACAGAATGATTTTCATATAATATATATAATATTTATTAAATATAAATATTTATATAATCATTATTCAATAGATATCATCTACAATAAATCACATCTCATTGTGGAGACGATAGGTCGTACTTACGCATGAGCGACAAAATCATTCTATTATTTGTGGAATGTTATGGAAGTGGGTGGTATATATATTATTCCAAAATCATTATATTTTTTTAATTCACATATATAGTTTTTATTTCAATTATTATACTCATTAAAGTAATGTGGATGTGAATAAAGTATTATGCCATGACATGGAGATAGTTAGATGTACGTATGCCCACGTGGTGATTTTGTTATTCATCCGAAGTGATAAGAGGTGGAATATGGTTGTTCCATAATCATACCAAAATCTCATTCTTTATGTGATCCTAGATTTATTTCATTATAATTTAAACAACTCAATAAACAGAAGTCGAAGAATAAATATATTTGAATGAATTGATAGAGGAGATTGCCTCTTCTTCCACATACTCCCTCTAAATATCCTCATAAAGAACTATATTTGGTCTTTGGAGGAAACCAAAAGCTCTAGTAGTTGACATGGAAATTTAAGAATTAAAAATGGTAGGTGATATGTGAGCATTAAGTCTCAATTATTTGTGGAGAAATGAGGGAGGAGGTTCAGAGTTATAATTGAGTTTAGGGGCACTTTTGGAATCTGCTAAAATATTAATTTATAGTAAATCAAACCATCTCTAAAAATATCTTGTATAAGGGTTAAAATAATTCTATTATCTTTTCTAGATTCTTATTAATTTTTATGATATCATAAGTGATCATATTATTACCTGTTTAGTAATAACATTATTAATCATCATTTGGGTATTTACTGCTTTATTTTCTTATGCACATTTTATCAAATAAATTCATGTTAATCTTATTAGGTTATAGTTATATCATTTACAGAATTATTTGAATATAATATATATAATATTTATTAAATATAAATATTTATATAATCATTATTTAATAGATATCATCTACAATAAATCACATCTCATTGTGGAGACGATAGGTCGTACTTACGCACGAGTGACGAAATCATTCTATTATTTGTGGAATGTTATGGAAGTGGGTGGTATATATATTATTACAAAATCATTATATTGTTTTAATTCTCATATATAGTTTTTATTTCCATCATTATACTCATTAATGTAAAGTGGATGTGAATAAAGTATTATGCCACGACATGGAGATAGTTAGATGTACGTATGCACACGTGGTGATTTTGTTATTCATAAGAAGTGATAAGAGGTGGAATATGGTTGTTCCATAATCCTACCAAAATATAATTCTTTATGTAATCCTAGATTTATTTCATTATAATGTAAATAACTCAATAAATAGAAGTAGAAGAAGAAATATATTTGAATGAATTGATAGAGGAGATTACCTCTTCTTCCAGATACTCCCTCTAAATATCCTCATAAAGAACTATATTTGGTCTTTGGAGGAAACCATAAGATCTAGTAGTTGACTTGTAAATTTAAGAATTAAAAATGGTAGGTGATATGTGAGCATTAAGTCTCAATGATTTGTGAAGAAATGAGGGAGGAGGTTCAGAGTTAATATTGAGTTGAGGGGCACTTTTGGAATCTGCCAAAATATTATTTTATAGTAAATGAAACCACCTCCAAAAACCTTAGAAAATTTCCTAATTTCTATGATTATAATATATAAGTATGTAATATCATCATTCAATAAATTTTAGTCATGTTTTCTTTCAATTTAAACTTTATCATTTTAAATAACCCATAGTTATTCTATTTAATTTTTAACTAAGGTAACACATATTTTAATATTTAAAGGGTGCTATATTTACTTATCTGAGTTCAATTAGACAAAAAATGTATACTAAAGAACATTTTTTATCATATCTTAGTTTTTATTGATTTTTAAATAACTTATATTAATTTTAAATAATGTAATAAAACATTATTTTGATACAATATCGATAGTGTAATTTTTGAAACTATTCATTTGATGGATTTTTTAAAAAATCAAGAGAAGTTTTAATCCTTAAACAACATATTTTTTATGTCCCAGTGGGGTCAAGGTAACCTATAAAATTCATTTGACATATTATTTATCGCAGATTATTTTAATTTCTAATATATTTTATCACATTTATTTGTTATATCCACTAATAATATAATTACTACCTCAGTTGTGTGTAGTTTTTAAGTATACCTATTTTGTTGAATAAAAATAATATATAAAATACAATTATGAATATAAATACAATATATTCTTAGCTAATATTAATAGTGGAATATATATTCCTAAAAATACTACATTGAAAATGTTATATTTATTAAAACATGAATGTAACAACTTTAACATTTTATTAAAGAAAATGTTATATGTGTCATAATATTTTCCATATGGATCAAGATGGTCAATAACATGACAATTGGATTACTTCTATAGATATACACTTAGACAATAATATTTAGTCATGTTTTTTGTCTTTTAATAGTAATTATCATTTTCTTAAAAAAATTATTTATTTTTCATCAATTAAATTATTTATGCATCATCCATTTGTACCATATTGAATTAATTATTTATTTCATAAAAATAAAAAAAATTCCATGATAAATAAAAAAATATATTTAATTTATTTATTACTATTTATAATCATCATTATAATGGATTGGTTATAAGGTAACATAATAATATTCATTTTTTCACTTAAACACGGTCTTTCATGAAATGAAGTCTATGAAAATAAATCGAAATTGTCTATAACACAACCAAGAATAGTGTTGCATATATCCCAATATAATAAGGTTTTGTGTGTAGTGCAATATTATCATTGTGTAGTAAACAATAGAAGATATAAAATAAAATAATAAAAATCATATCTCGTAAAAATTTCTTGAAGTTACATTCTTCACCCTTTAAAATGAATTTCTCACAGAAAAAACATCTTGGTTATAAAAGGATTAATACTTGAATGTTTATTTTATAGAAACCTGCATCATAAAAACGAGGAATAAAACTTCATTTTAAAAATGGATAGAAAATAATAGTTACCCAATGTAAATATGAAATAGGTCTCTATCTAGGATATTTGAGGTGAATATTTAACATTAAGGGAAATCACAAATAATCATAGATATTGACAAAGATCACTAACCAAAAGAATTTTGGTGATCCAGTGAATGTTAACAATCAAAAAATCAAAAACTAAATAAAAATGAAATATAACATTTATATCTAAATAATGATGATAATAATCCACCGTTTTACATCATGATCCCTTTTACTAATGTTTAAGAATGTTCATGAGAATATATATACTTACTTGATTTTGGTAAAATCTCTATATTGGTCATTCCATGAAAAATCCCACTTCATAACTTCTTCAAAGAAATTAATTGGAATATTTCTTTCCTAAAGTGTTAGAAGATCATGAGATTCGTATGTAGAATAATAGGTTATTCCATCTAACATCATTACAAAAATGGTTGGAACATGTTTTGAAATATACATAGCTCTACCTATGGTGAGATAATAATTTAATCAAAAAAACATAATATAATGTTTAACAAAAAATTTACATGAATTATTGACCTTACAATCCTTCTAAAATATGAAAATAAAATGTATTAAAAAGTGGTTCACAAACTCAACATAACACTTATTACACATATACCATAAGGTTTCTTTTGTTAGTCACATTCCAAACATGTGAACACCTTCATCGTGTATTCTCTTGATTAAGGGTAATAACTTGAATTACCATATATCCTTAATGAAAATATATATATTTACTTATTTCAATGATTATTGGATTCATTACATAATTCCACAAAATTTTTATACTACATAATCTATAACATAACCCTATTGAGAACAAATTCATAATAAGTTCCAATGAAACTAGTATTATCATATTTACTAATTCATATCAAACATATCTTTATCCATACATCCTTATCTTGACATAATGGACATATTAAATGTTATATTTCATATAGTCATGCATTATCTAAATATTTCACCTTACCCTTAAATCACGCTTCTAGGCTTTTAGAACTATTCAACAAATCCATAGTAATCCATAATGGAAATCATACACTAAAAACAATTAAATATTTCATGATTCATATAATATACTCTTTTAATTTTAAAACATCTAAAACTAAATCAATTAACATTATTCTGAAAGCATTATTCATGGTCCATTAACTTAGAATTTCCTAAAATATGAATCATCTCCTAATGTTCCTCAACCTTAATCTAACCACGCTTCATAGGATTAATGTAAGTAATAATTCTAGAACAGCCCATACCTTTAACATGTCATTTAAAATAACATTATCATTAGAAGTATAACTAATACTCATACCACCTTCATGGTACTCTCTTTGATATTTCCACCTAGGAAATTTATTTTCATAATTCCCATACCTTCCATATATCATTCTTCCAATGTTTACCATGTTCTATCTAGTTTCTTCTATTGAAGATGATAAGAAAAAAATATGTGGGAAACACTTATCATTGATAAAATCATGTAACCATGTGAAATTACTTATGATATTTTCATCTATGATATCTTAGGTCTTATCCTAGGTTATTCGTGATCATTACCAAAATTCATCGATTATAACCTATAATTAGACTTAACCTTAGGATATACCTAAACATACCCTTAGAAATATCTATCAAGATCTCACTAACATTTTCTCATCCATTTTTCCAACGGTTATCTAATCCATCGATTTTATACCAAATATAATAGGCCATGTTTAATATACACAGACATTACATTACTCGTTTTAAATATATAATACATTACAAATAAAGATTCCCAATGTCCATATTAGTTTAGTACCCTTGGAATCATGGGACATATTATTCTAAATCATTAAGGATCATTGTTCATGGGAAGATAACATTGGCATAAAACATATTATTGAGGAAAACACATAATCGTATAAACATATTTCTATATTATACAAGGCTCGTAGTAAATACCATTATTATAGAAAAAATTCGTTATTGAACCATGTTCACTCATTGTTCTAGCCTTGTATTACATAATCGATGAAATTTATCATTGCATCCCTATATATATACTGAGATATAAATATTTATCGTAATAATTTGATATATATATTGGTACCACCCATATAATAATGAAATCATTCTTTTGTGTTGCAAAAAATCATATATCATTCGTCATAGCATAACCCAAGGAATAAAATCAGTTTCTTAACAAAAATTCAATCATAAAATAATCATGGATAAAAAAATGTATTTAATAAATATTATTCAATCACAAATATAATATAACCATAAAAATAATAGGTATAATATGTTTCAAACAAAACCGTATTAGATAATTCTATCTTAGATGGAAAATAATTTTGATAGAACACATGAAATTAATTATATAATAAAATTTACATTATTTTTCTAAAATGTTTTCTACTCCCAAAATGACACAAAATTTAAAAAGAAAAAATTTTATTTGAAAATAACATTTAAATAAAGTAATATTAATTTCATAGAAATTTGGCAGTAGGAAAATGTAAAAAACTATTAATGTTTTATAAGTTAAAGGAACACATTATTCTTTTTCTTTTTTAGAATAAATCCAAAAGAAACTCGTATCAAAAAAGACAAATGATTATTTTCATATCATTTAATGAAATTTTACTAGTGGATGAAATTTATTTTAAACAATTTCATCCCGATAAAATTATATTCTTTAACACATATTAAGGAAACATGGATATGGGTGAAAAATATACCCCCGTAAACAGTTATGTATAATCAATCTTAGATAATAATGAAATTGAGAAATTATACGTTTCAACTTTTTAATCAATCAAATAATATGAATCCCAAAATAATGAATATTATAAGAAAATTTAAATACCATTACCTTTAGAATAATAATCATAAAATCATTTATAGGAAACATAAACAACACACGAATGCAACATGTGGTGTATAAGACATATTTACCACATAAATAAAAGTGAGACAAAATAATCTATCGCCTTTGGTATGGGCTTCGTCACATGTGTCCAAAAATTATGTATAACGGTTTAAATAATATCATTATTTTAATCCACAATCATATTGATTTTTATGAAATCATAAGTGATCATATTATTACTCGTTTGTGAATAACATTATTACATTTCCTTTGAGTATTAACTACTTTATTTTTTACATTTGTTTTGATAGATAAGTTATTGTTACACTACATAGGTTATAGTTATTTCATCCCCATAATTATTTTAATATAATATAAATCCTATTTATTCATAATAAATATTTATATAATATTTATTTAATGGAGATCCTGTATAATAATTCATATCACATCGTGGATACAGTAGGTCGTACGTACACACGAGCGACACTTTCATTTCACTAATTATGGAATGGTATGAAATTGGATGGTATATTTATTGTTCTTGAATCAAAATATTTTTATTAAATGAATATATAGTTATTATTTCCATAATTATACCCATCTATGTATGGTGGTGGTGAAAATAAATTACACCATGACATGGAGACGGTAAGTCGAACGTACACATGAGTGATGATTTCATTATTCATAGGATGGATTGAAGGAAGAATATGGTTGTTCCATAATAATAATAAAATCTATGTATTTAATTGGCACAAGAGTTATTACATAATATTGGAAACAACTAATGAAGGTGTAGTAGAAGAAGAAATAATTTTAAGAAAATTGGTCGAGGTGACTACCTCTTCTTTGACGTGCCTCTACTAAATCTCCTCATAAAGCACTAGAAATGGTATTTAGAGAAAAATATAACTTATAGAATTTCACTATGTATGTTTATAATGTAAAATATTATGGTATATCTGATCTCTAAGTCTTAATGAGTTGTGAATAATTAAGGGAGGATGTCCCCTTTTTATTATTGAGTTGGGGGGCACTATTTGTATCTCCAAAAATATTAATTTATTATAAAATAATACCACATAAAAATAACTAAAAAATTTCCTAATTTAGAATATTAGAAGATATATGGTTGTAATATCCTCAACCAATAAATTTTAGACAAGTTTTTCTATCAATTAAACATTATCTGTTTAATTAAAACTTAGTAGTTCTATTTTATTTTTATCCTAGGCATAAAATATTTCTAAACTAAAAGGGTGAAATATTTAATTAATTGATTTCAATTATACAAAAAATTAATAATGTATAACATTTATACACAAAAATTATTATTATATATATATTTTAAATATTATATTTTTTTTTCAAATAATTTAATCAAATATTATTATAACAAAATATAAATAGTGTAAATTTTGACACTCTTCATTTCAGGGATTTTAAAAAATATTAAGATTAGATATGAGACTAGAAATAGATTTTTTATATACCTATAGGTTCATGTTCATATTGAAAATTTATTGGAAATATTAATTATCCCAAAATACTTTTTTTATATTTTAAATAATATTTATTTGTTTTCTCTATTAATAAAATAATTACAAAAACATTTTTGTGTGATTTTTAAATATTAATATCTGTTGAATAAAATATAAAATTAAAATAATATGTCGAAGATAAGTACTATAGATTGTATAATAATACTCATAAATCAAAATATATCGATTTTTGTAGTAAAAATATCCAATAATAGTGTTTCTTATACCACAAGATAAGCTGGTGTTGCAGGAGAGAAATATTATCTTGGTGTAGCATACAACACAAGACATCAATGAAAATATTAATAATAATATCTCATAAAAATCTCAGGGTTTCACATTACACAAATGATCTGCATCAACTTTAAAAAGATAAATAGCTAAAAATCATTCTCATGCTCTGAGAACAAAGGAATAAAAAATATATTATTTATAATTTTGATTCATTTTTACTGAAATTAGTCAATTATAATCCCGTAAATGATGTTTTTTTGATATACGAGTGACTCAATAGATATTTTTCACTTCCTTAGATAATTAGTGAATTCCACATAGATTTTTCTTTTTTATAGATTGAGATAGTAGGGTGAGAATAGCTATAAGAATTTCCTTCCATCTAAAATCCCATTTTGTTTCTCATTGGGTGAATCATTTCTTTATCCATAATAATAATTGTTATTATAATTCCACCTGTTTCCAAACATCATCTGAAACAAAAAATTTTACACTGAGTCTTAAACAATGATACCCAGAGTAAAAAATCACCGAATATTGAAAATAAAGTCTAATATGTCTAAAATTAAAACACCTCTATTTCTATATAATACATGTTTGGTAAATTTTTTGGAACTCCTCTGGTTTATTATTTAGCACTTTTGGTTCAATGAATGTTTATTTATGTTTTATCGACTTATTATTCATAACTCAATAACCAAAACTTTCTAAACCCTTATCAAATGCTGAAAGATATGAAAAAACCTTAAAAACAAACATATTTCATCATTGATAAGGTATATATGTTAATTCTACTAATTAATTATACCTTCAAACCATCTGTTTTAGTGTATTTTGGTATAAGATACCTAGCCAACTTATTTTAAAAACAACCATCGACATCCCCCACAAATAAAATTCATAGATGATAACCTTATATAATTTTTTTTATAATACTCTACTTATTTACCTGGGTTATGTAAATATAAGAAATTGTTAATTAAGATGATTAATAAGGGGTAAAAAATGATATATCGATTAAAGATCATATTTTTTCACAAGATGAACATGTGGGTATGATATCTTAATAAAGGTATGTAAACCAATCATAAGGAAACCATACCTAATGAAACATGGATTATAAATTATGAATATTGACATAAGTATTTTATCATGAAAAGTCAAAAGATGAATAGGAATGTGAAATCATCATTAAATTATCAAAATCTATGAAAACATTACACAGAAATGTGGGGTAACAATGAAATTTGGAATAAGAATAATAATAGAAAATAAATTATTTTGTAAAGGATCACTATGCAGACCATCATCCCACTTTGAAATAAGTACCATAACATAGTGGATTTGGTTCACTCCCCATTTTCATAAACATAGTGGATTGAGTTCACTATCCCTTATATGTCATCTGATGAGATATCAAGTTTCATCCAATGAATTGGGTGCATATATTAATTTCAAACCACCCTTTACATAATGATTAACATTTACATGTGGGACACATAAACCCAAAATAAATCATAAATCTATTATAGTATAATAATCACCTGATAATGAAATAGGTTAATATAAAATTTTCACAAGACTTATACATAATCTATTTAGGGAAATAATGTGGTTGGTAACATTAAATAATGTCTATATTACATCATATGACACATTAAATTAATATAAAATGAATAAAAAATAATTTAAAATAATTCTTAAAAATATTTAAAAAATAAGAAATACTATTTAAAATTTTGAAATTTATTAATAGACAGTTTTTATTAAAAAAATATATTTTTAGACAAATAATTGAAAAATAAATAATTTCTTTCTAGAAACATTGAAAAATGGAAAAAATTAATCATAATTAAAACAAAAGAAAATAGTGAGAAAAAGTAATCATACATATAACATAAAAATATCTTCTTTCGATACATTTATATGGGAAATAGAAAGTCAATAGAATGTGGCCATTTGAAATCAAAGAATTATTGATATGTTCATCTATAAAAGAATTGATAGGTCCCTAAAGAACCTTCATAGTGGGGGTGAATTAGGATTTGACTAATATAGTGAATTTTATGAATTTTTATTTACTGATATAGTTCCCATGTGTATAAAAAATAATTTCCAACTAATCATTTATATTAAATTTTGTCAACATTAGAAAACAAATATGTGAATATACTAAAATTTAATTTATGATAAAAAAATGTTTTTTTTAAAAAAAAATAGGATAATCTAATGAGAATGATATCAATGATGTACCAATAAACCCTAATCCACTAGGCTTACTATTTTTTGTGGATACAATGGCTTGGGCCAATTCACGATTGGTTCACTACCTTAAAATATTATTTAAGGCCAACATAAAATTTGAACCACGATGCACTACCATTTATCCTCATTTTAAGAATAATTTTAGGTATGATTAATTTTATAATTTTCTGATATCAAGGAAACTTTATAAATAACACATTAATAGATGTTGGGATCCATGAATCTATGTAGATTATTTTTTGATCTTTTCTTTTTCTCCTTCATTGATAATATCTTATTGTATCCTTGAATATAAGATCCTTATATCTAGAATAAAATTAAAACATATTCTTTCATGGGAAATTATAAAATACCTTATCATTTCTAGTACAAAAAAATACATTTTTAATCTTTTCAATTACCTGATGTGGTAATGAACTGAAAATACAATCCTAACATTTTCTCTACATAAACCCTACTTCCTCAAACAATTCATATCATTATGATAAAGTTGGGTTTCTTATTATTTAATATACAAATATTTTTATGGAATAAAAATGTTATCAAATTTATTTTTTTCTTCTGCACATTAATATTTTGAGGTTTTTCAAGATTCTCTCACACCTATAGTATTCATTCTTATTCTATTCTTTATAGATGATATAATTTTTCAATTGACCCAACCATTCATATTTCAAATGTATGTAAACTCCATAAATCTCAAAAAAGATATTTCTACCTTATTAATTTTCCATATATTATGAGTCCCCCAATATTAATTCCATTATAGAATATTTTCATTAATATCATATCGATAATTATATGATAAGACCTCCACTAGACACACAAAAAATACATATTCTCTATAAACTCATAGTCCCTTAAATTAACTACCTCACAGTCCAATACTTCATCATTATAGGGTTGTATGAATATTATTCATTTAAAAAAAATAACATATAAAACCGTTTTTAATTTTCTTCTAGAATCATTATAATATTTATTATTATTATATTTTAATGTCTCAATAATTTTTCATGAATCATTTTAAAAGATATAATATTAGGAAATATAAATGACAAGGAATAATTTATTATAATCTATTAATTTCATATTATATTTAGTTCTATTATTTCATCTTACTTGAATAATGAAAAAAAAGTCTCCATGATCATTGGAAGACTAATATATCATTATTATGTAGATTTCCAAATACGATTACATTGGATGTTGAGACTCAAAATCTCCCTTATATAGACTAAATTACTTTGAAAACCATTCATGAATCCAAATACCATATAAAATTACTTGAACTATGATACCAAGGTGTGATTTCATGCCTAACCTTGTAAAAAAATTCAAACCCATTGAATCCATAATTTAATAAATTTTTTTATTTAAACTCTAAAATTATGGATGCACAATAACCCCAAACAACTCTATGCATATAATGGCCTTCTTATTTTATGCCATAGCACTTACTAACAACAACACTCAGTGAAACAGTGTGGTGCTCCCCATTTTCATTTTATATATTCTCCCATTATGATATACTTCAACTTATTTATATACAATCACATAATGATAATATTTACACATGTGTTTGGAATCAAATTTTTCATAAGTAGAACTCATGTGAAAACACTCACTACTACATCATGAGAACCATTTTATCCTTTTTAACCATTTATAGTTCGTCAAATGATCCCTTGATCCCTAATGTTTTCTTTTATGGTATGATCCAAAACCCCTTTGATTTTCAAGGTTTAACTTGATGCAATATCCTCCATATTTTTTTAAATGGTTCCCTTATGTGGAGATAAACCTTATCCCATTCATTATATACCCATATGCATGCATGAGGAATTTAGAGTTACTTTTATAAAGGCTCTATAGGTGACCTTATGTATATATAGGTCATTAAAGATATATTTTAACTATTAAATAAGTTAAGTGACCTTAACCTTACAACCTCTACACTTTAACATTACCCACACATGTCTTTTAATTATCAAATAACATTTCAATGGATCTAATTTTACCCTTATGAATCATTTGATATTCACATTATAATATTTTACAAAAATAAAGGGATCGTGTTTTATTGCATAATTTCGACTTTAAGAATACTTGAATTTATCTAATTTTTTTGATCATAACTCTTATCAGAAAACATTGACATTATATGGATTTCAAATCCATTAAAATAACCTTATTAGAACTCTTTTTCTATCTCTAACATATATTTTATACTAATAACCTTGCGATATCTTACATTTATTAGAAACAAATCCAACACTGACTCATTGGATTCCATAAATCATACCATTGGGATTTTTGTTGTAAATATATTCTTTACCTCCTCCATTATGGAAAGGAAATCCACAGGGTAGACATACTCATCAATCATTCTAAAATTTACACTTCATAGTTGTTGGAGTTCCCTAATATGAACATAAAACATTCTCTTGGTACATACTTGCAATTTGTTCTCCCTCTTTGGTAATATTTTCATTCCTCTTATCCATTTAAAATGTATGAGGGTTTCCTCATGAGATTTTATTCCAACCTCGAGGATAGTGAAAACCCCCTTCTATATAGTCCCCATAAGAAAAACTACATTTCTCCTTGGTTCAAAGAAAATAATTAATTACATTTAAACTTGAATGGATAATTTTTAACATAAATTTTTTCATAGATATCATGATTATAGTAATTTTTTCTTCTTAACATATCAAGCTGACTTCCAATATAGCTACATTAAAAAATAGACATATAGTGACTAAATTTATTAATGTGATTTCAGGATATCAATAAAGATTCTATTCTTATTGATAATTGGATTTGTTTAGGAAAAATAAGTCTAAGAAAACCTCCATAAGGCTATCAACGAGACTCGGTAAATCCTATAAGAACATAGAATATATATCATTTCCCTTTACTAAAAAAATTCACATGTAATCTCATTACATAATAATATAATAAATTTGTAGATAAATAGTAATTCACAAAATGTGAATAAAATAACCCTTAAGAAAAAAATATAAACCAATTTTTAAATAAAACATGTGGTACCCCTTGAACAGTTTGTCCTCTATAATAGCATAGGATTTTTAATTAAAAAATTAGGCTTAGAATCATTTGGAATTTAATCACAATCTCCCCTAAAGTATTTAGTAACTGATGCCATTAATTGTTTATCATGTTGGGGATACAACTTGTTGAAAAAACATTCCATAAAAATATAATTTTTTTCCCATATAAATAAAAGTATGATACCAGTTGATAGAATATAAAACAAGGAAAAATAAATTTCTTAAATGTAGTTACTTCCATATTCAAATGTTTATCTCTTTTTTATGGATATATTCCACAAAAATTATATCCGAATACCAATCACTTATACTCAAATTTATCAATATACCCCTTACTATCTTATGTGGTTATTTAATGCAATTACCTCTATAAATAATTCCCCCTTTTCATGTAATATTCAGCATGAAAACTTCACCACGGTATGCACCATTAGGATTGATTCTAATCAAGACGCGAAACACCTCATATACATTTATTTTTTAAGGAAATATAGAACAAGGATCTTGTCTCCCTGAAAATTTTCATCACTTATAATAGTTAAAAATTATATAATTTCATGGGGAGATGAGTACAACCATCTCACCTAGGGTTATGTTATGGGGTTGATCATGATTTACCAAACCACTATCATTAATAATTCCTTTCACATTTTCTATATTTAGGGAATGTAATGACACAACTTATTTATCTTGAAAATATTATATAAATAGATTATCAAAACATTACAAAGGATATTATTTGTGTGAAAACATTTACATAATTTTCATTATTGTAGTGAGAACTAATTTCCTTATCTTTCTTGGGATCTTATTGAATTTGGAAATAAATTAATGTTTTGAAAGTGTCCTCTTGAGCTGAATAATTATTTAGAACCTTCTTATAAATTCATTCTCCATTGGAGATATTTTCCTCCAGCATTGAATTCATTCATTTTAGAAGTTAATTCAAGATCACTAAGACATGTATCATCCCTTGACGGTCATTCAATTCATCTCATATTTCTTATTCCTTGAAGTATTTTTTACAACGTCACCCTTTCTCACAGTTGGGGTAGCTCCATGATTTAGTTTCTAGGTCATCCTTAATTCCTTACAGTCTTGGTTCTTGAGGGACCTTTATTTGATTTCAATAATTTGACTCTAAAATAAAAAAAAACATTCTCTAGAATGTGAGGTTTATTTCCCAATGTAACCCTCTCTTTTTGTGTCATGGGAGTAGAGGATATCTTTATGTAATCTTTTGACTTTCATGATTTCTTCTAACATCAATTCCTTCCCATAAGAATGAGGTATAACAACTAAATAATTTTCAAAGTAATAACACCTCATTTGGTATTATATTCATTGAGGTGTTGATATAATAATTTTTAATCTACATTTTCTCATTTGGGTATCAAAAATAATACTCATATTGATCCCCACTCTTCCAAAATAGAATCATTTTATAGATACTTTCTATTATTAGTATATTTATCTGGTATGTTCAAGAATATATTTCTTATCATTAGATTTAAAAACAATATTTTTTTCTTATATATTTTATAGATTACATTTATTTCTAAAATTAGAATTCTGAATTATCTTATCAATACAAGTTGAGCCATACATAGAAGCAGCCTCCTTCCATTGAAGGATTTTTTCCTCGTTCTATCATTCCCCTTGATTATCTCATCCCATTTATTCAATTAGGTTTCCATTAATTTCAAACATAAATTAACATCCATACCATATTATAATCTTTAGAAAAATATTCTTTTGAGTAAAATAATTCTTACCTATAATTACTTCCCTAAGGTAATCTATTTTTTGATATATTGGGAAATATTTTCAATTATGTTACTTTATTCCTTAATAAAACCTCCCATCTTCATCATTTTAAACTTTTAGGCCACATCATTATTTTTGATCCTCTTTTTTCCATGGAAAAATCCTATCTACATGAAATATAAAATTAATGAAATAAATCCAACTTATCTATGTTTTTTTATAAGGAGGGTATCTCCTCTTTAAAATTCCCAAAATACCTCTCAAATTTGAAACCTGATGTTGTTTCCATTTCCACACCAGAATCAAATATCTATTTTATATATAATTTTTTTTTGAATTATTTGGTTTAATGTATTCTCCAAAACCATTAAGATGTACCGCATATTCTATCACCTCATAATCATATGATATAATGTAAATATTTTATTAAAAACATTACAATGACCATTTAGGTTTTGAGATTTAAGGAGTTAGAAAAAAACATTATCTAACCCAACCCATGCATTTTTAAAGTAATAAATATTTTTACCACTATATAGGTGACAACATAATACATAAAAAGTTTTAAAAATATCCAAAAAATTAATATCACATGATACTTTTCTAGAAATATATCCTATATTACATTTCTTCACTAAATGGGTTAACAAAAACATATGAAAAGGGTGACCTTAGATGCCCTATAAGGGATAAAAATTGAAATCAGACCATTTTAGGGGTAATCATTGTAGTATAAAATTAGGATATGAACATAATAACAATAATATAAGTACAAGAGTCATAAATTGATCATAAATACATGAATACTAACTTAAAATGTGGTTATAACAAAAATATTAGACACTCATAAGAATATCACCAAGGCTCTTCACTAAGGTGTTATAAAATAACATTACCAAGGTAATTCACCAAAGTATCATAAATATTTGCAAATACATGATTCAAAGGCAACATGCACATGTTATATCTAGAAATTAATCATTTACCCAATGTACTAGTGAAGTATCAGGGTGCAACATTCAAATCAATATCATTATGTGCTTCATATCAATAATAAAACATAAGAAGGCATTTAATTATTTAAATCCTAGGAATATGAAATGTGGGTTTCATACATTAAAGACCCTAACAATTAAAGGGTAGTTATATCTAGGTGGACACACTTGAATGAAAATAGGATTGGTTATTCATAACCTGAAAATATGGCATGTACAATCAGTGAGTGATTTTAGTTGTATATAAAGGTAAATGTATTGGGTTTAAAAAAGGGGGGGGTGGTGGGTAGTATCTTATAAATAGTTCTTTATTTGGATAGAAATGGATTTATTATGGACACATTAAAAAATAATTTATTAAAATTCCACGGTATTTTCACAATAGATTATCTCAAATCAATAGGAGGGGGTGGAGAACTATGAAAACCCATATTTCTAAAATACCTTAATTCATTATTTATTACATTAACACATATATAATACAAACCAAGAAGATTTATAGCCATAGTTTAATAGGTAAATAAGATACATATAAAAATAATATAAAACACACATACAACCAAATTATTTAAAACTCACCAATATTCACTTAAAATCCATTGAACTTATATTACAAAACATGATAACCTAGGGGCGTACATAAGAAATGGGTGATATATAAAGTCCATTAAGGTAACAATATATGCCTAAAATGATCAAATTAATACATGTGAGTCGAGAGTCTTATCGAAGTGACATAAAATGCATGAGAATCATAAAAATTAAATCTAAATCATAATATAAGAAGACAACATCAATGTGATATTTTAATGCAGCAACAATATAAAACATGACATCATAAACATAATTAAAGGCTAACCAGTGATAAATCGTAACAAAATGTACTCAATTTAACCTCACATACACCATTAGTTGTATCTGTGTTATAAAATCATTACCAAATTTACTGGATGGCTATATAATTTCGATCACACCCACCACATTCATATATTGAATGTGAAATTGTGTTATATATAGATCATAAAAAATAATAACACATTTCATTACATTAGACACATGATTAAGGAGTGAGGGTTACATACATTTAATTACCTAGTTAATAATGTATATTTTCATCTAGTTGAATTGATTTGAGTTGAAATTGGCATGGGTATTCACTATACAAATATTTGGCATGGAATATCATAGGAAAATTTTAGTAGTATAAAGAATATACAAAATGACTCATTAAAGGGATCAATGATACTGAAATTATGTGTCTCATATTATAGAAATAATAAATATAGAATGAGGTACGTGTAAAAACATATTATAACAAGGATAATTAGAAAATAAAAGCAATAATACAGTGAAATTTATTGAAAAAAAAGAGGAGGAGAGGATTCAATACATTGAGTGGGAGATTCTAAATGATTGGGAAGCAATTATTACAAGCATTGGAAAACCTAGGGATGGAATTATAGATGGATAATGATATTAAATTCAAGATAAATTTATTTTTTGTGAATATGAATTTTATATTTTGTGATATTTAATAGTAAAAGGGAGGGAAATTATTTATTGATTTCTAAAAAAAGTTTTTGGACTCAATAAAAAAATTTAACAAAAAACACAAACCAAACCATAGTTTTCATCCATATTTTATTCCGAAGTGGATTTTTTAAAATAATTTTTTATTTTAAGATTGAATTAAAAAAATCATTCTATTAGTGATGTTGATGTGAGTCAGGTTCCGGATGAATTTATTTTAAAACCTTAAAATATTATATAGTTTTTGGGGGATTGATTAAAAAATTATGAAATTGATCCAATATCTATAATAACACGTTATTTTAAAGGTAAAATAATTATTTTTCATGGATTCTATGCATGATAATTATTACATCATTATTGGGATTTTATGATGTCAAAATAAATACCATATTTAATTATTACGCAAAAAATAAAATTTCTCATAAAATTATGAAAAATTCACCATTGTTTAATTTAGTCAGGATGATTTCAAATATAATATTTATTCTATAAAAACAAGTCCCATATATGATAACATTATCTATTAAATAAAAATATTTATATTTTTAAATTTTTTTGTTTTTCTGACAATAAAAATATTCTAACCCTTATAAAGATTAAAGTGGACATCATTAGGACATATTATTATTTGAATTTAAATAAATATTATTTAATACTAATAATTTATGAAAATATAATTTATTCAAATATTAATTAATTAATTATAAATTATATTTTAAATAAAACCATATATTTTCCCAAAAAAATTCTAGTTTCTTCATATCAGAAATTAAATTTTCCTCAACTCATTTATAGTTCTATATTGGATGTATTGATTGAAAGAGATAAATATAATAAAAATTTTATTAAAATTGATAATATAAAAATAAATAAAATTAGGGTCTAGATACATAACCCCTTATTACACTAGAATAAACCCTAAGGGTAAGGTGAATGATGATGATAATTTCATATAGTTTCTCAACGAACACGGTTTGGGTCGTTGTAATACCCTGAGTTTTTGTAAACCCTTTATTGAATAAATTAATTTTCTTTGAAGTAATATGTTACACCCTACACTAAGATAAAATTTCATTATACGGTACAACATGATAATATTTTTCTACAAGAAATATAGACATGTCTTGCGTTACCAGAAATAATGTGTTTCTACAAGACTTCATTTTATTATTATATTTATATAGTTATAACCTAGTAGTTAAACCTATTAATATGAACAAAAATAAATAATTTTAAAATATTATATTTGAGGTTTTTAAATAAATAAAACATTTTTATAATAAAAAATTTAACATTTTTAATGTCTTTATATGTTTGAAAATACTATTTTATCCAATAAAATAATTTTCTATATTTATGTGAACAATAATAAAAATAATTTTAGAAAAAATTTTGAAATATGTTTTATAAAATTAATATAATTTTTTAATTGATAATTTCAAAATTATATTTGGGTAAATATTAGTGATTTTTTTGATAAACATCATTTTTAGATGCATAGTGAAAAACATTGACGTTTAATTCTAAATGATTTTCTTCTGATTTATATTTATAGTTAAATTATATTTTATGTTGGGTTTAAAGTCACCATAGATATATTATACATTTATTAATAAAATTTAGTTCATAATAATATTTTTTATATTTAGTCTAGTAATAATATATTGATGAATGTTTGAACATTCTCACGTTAAAAGCCTTCTTTCTCGCCACGTCAACGAGATTGATATTAAAAATAATTTTTCTACATCTATGAATTGAATTTTTGAAAACAGACATACACTATTTTTTATTATAATATTAATATTTTAATGATATCAACTTTATTTTGAATAAAAATATTAGTGACATTGATTAAAAATTATTACATAGATGAATGTAAAATTAAGCATAACAAGGAACTAAAATATTAACATAAGGGAAAAAATAACCTACAAACTTTTCGAAATCCCATTTTATGGCCTTATATAGGCCATACACAATCCACTATAGATGTTTTTTGTTGTTTATTACTTTTTTAGGTAAATATTTGGGTACACATAACTTGTTTTCAAAAATTCCATGTGTCTCCCCACTATCACTTATAAAAAGCCACCACATATCCCATCTCTTCACACCTCTAAAACCACTTATTTTTGGAAACATTGGCACAATTACCTTACCACCATCCCTAAATCTCTCCTTTAATAAAATATTTGGAATGAAATACAACCAAAGAATCCATTTGATGTAAACCAAAAGGATTTACCCCATGAAGAGGTAACATCGTTCATCAAGCTACATTCCTTTCTTTTTTCTGTACACGGCCTAAATTATTCTAATTTAATGATTAAATAATAACATATATATCCTAAATATGCTTTAATATTTTTATATTTTGTTTTTGTCCTATTATTTTTCACACTTCTGTCAAATGGGTAATGATATTTCTGTTCGTCTGTACGTTGAACTACCGTCTCACGAAATGATGTGGTTCATTTTTTCATTACAATATTTTATGGTTGGTAATTCTGATGTAAGTTTTATTTTTATATGATTTTTATTATTTATATATTCTTCTTTAATAATTATATTAAACATAACTTAATACATTCCCTTTTGTGAAAAAATGATAACTTCTTTTGTGGTCGTGTGGACTACCACCTCCTCAAAGCGATATGATTTTTTCTATCACTAAATTAAATGTATTAAGGTATATTTAATTAACTTATATAATAAAAATTTTATTTATGATCCCATTATACTTTGGTAATTAACATATAACACAAACCATTATACTTTCTATTTTGGTTAAATATGATAACTTTATTTTTGGAGGTGTGGACTACCGCCTCCTCAAAGCGATGTGGTTCGTTCAAACATTACATGGAATGAATTAAAGATGTGTTTTATTGAAACTGTATTACATATATAACAAAATAAGTATAATATGATGATAATATATATATATATATACATATTTCAATTACTTTTGTTCAATATTAAAAGAAAACAGAAATAACGTTCATGCATACGTATGTCCTATCGTCTCAATTAACGGTGTATTTCAGTTAATATTTATAAGTTTTATAGATTATGATAAAAAAAATAAAATGAAAATATATTATATTTATATAGTATTTTAAATTTTTTAATAAAAATTAAATCATTATCTTTGTATGAGTACAATGAACAACTTGTCAAAACATATATGAAAAACAATGTAGATATTACCCAAAATGTAACATTAACCCGGGGATGTTAATAAATAGGTAATATAAACACTTGGAATATAATATATGGTTTTATATATTTGAATATGGTTCTATTAAATATTTATAATAATCTTATATGTTATATATAAGAGGTTTTTATGAGTATATAGTGAGTTCAGACATAAGGTTAGGGGTTTTCATCCCACTTTTTATTTACATGTGACAAATTCCATATTCACCACTCTCTTCTTTTAAGTGGTGAATATATTGACATATGAAATTTTATATCATTAATTTTATATATTTAATTATATTAAATTACTTAATTTATATTATTCTTAAATGGGTATCATTATTCTAATGATACTAAAGCAGTAAGGGTATTCTCATCTCACTTTTATTTTCATGTGAGACACATGCCTTGTTCACCACCTACTTCTTATATGTAATGTGTATAATTATAATAAAATTATTAAATTATTATTATAATTAAATTTATGTATATTTAAATATCTATTTTATGATTTCACTTTCATTGTGTATATGTGTCAAAAGGTACCAAATCAGTAAAATAATATTTTTTGTCAATTTGTTTTCTTTGAGACACATGTCATTTTATGAAACAATATTATTTTATGAGTTGTATATAATTTAATTGGACAAGTTATATTATGAAAATACATATTTTCATGATATTTTAAGCCAAATAAAATTTCATTCCCTTAAATTGGGATTATAAATTAATGTTACATAGTGGTTTGATTTTATTGGAACAATATCATTGTTTATCCAGATTTGATTATGATTATGCTTCCATTGACAAAATATTATAACTCATAATTAAATAACAGTAATTAATTTTATTATAATAGGCTACGTCAATATATCTCCATGTATCAATAAATTTTTCTTATATTTTTTTTCAATAATATATTTAAAGAATGTTTTCAAAAATATTTGACTTTATCTATCTCTTTAGTCAAAAATATGGGTTCACTTAAACCATGTTTTAAAAAAATAAGTTTTTTGAAGATTTATTTATAAATTATTATGTTTTTTTAAATGAAATAGTTTCAATAACTTTTTCAATAAATATATATAATTTTCTAATAAAAGTGTTTTCAAAATATATTGAATCTTCTTCTATATGTTTGCAAGGAAAATGGTTTTTAAACTAATTTAAGATTTGTTAATAATATTTATAAGTATTTTAAAAGAATTTTTTTTTAAATTTTTTATCAATATTTTTTAAATTATTTCATGGTAAATTGTCTTCCAAACATTTTTAATCTTTCATAATAAGTTTCCAATGAAAATTTTTTTCCAAAAAATTTACAATTTACATTATAAGGTTTTATGTTTATCTTACAAAAAAAGGTTTTCTAAAGGTTTTGTATTTTAAAAATAATTTTTCAAACATGAAATTATATTTTGTTCCAGAAATATTTTTACCCTATCTTTCAAAATTATTTTACATAAAAGATGAAATCTTTCACTATTACTCATGCCATTCAATGGAAGTGATCCAAATGATCTGTTCATATTATTTATTTGAATGGATTAGGATATTATTTTATGATGTTTATGAAACACATTTCTATTTCATGGGTTATATGTTAATGAAAAAAATTTCTTTTCATGGGTTATATGTTTATCAAACCAACTTATTTTGATTATTTATGATTTTGATGAAGTTATTATGAAACCTATCACTTTTTCCCCAAGTTAAGATATCATTACATGTTTATGACACCCAATTAATTTAATTTGTTACGATATAAATATTCTTCATCTTGTTGAACATGTATGTGTTAATTTATTATGACATGTGTGGTACTTGTATCTCTCAATAATGTATGTAGTAAAGATTTATATCTCACAAGATAATGATGGGAATCAAGTGAACAGGATTGATCTACTTTGTGATGATAGGTAAACCTAATACATTATATTGAAAGTATTATGACTATGTATTTATGTGTGTCTCGCCCAATAGACATAATCCCCATGGAAATTGGAAGATAGGGAAACCGGATCTACTTAGGGATGATGGGGAATCCTGATCAACTATGGGAAGAAGTGGAAACCTGATCCCTTACAAGGAAAGGGCTAAGTCTGGGGATGGTGGTGTGTCCCTCTTAATATGTGTTGCCCCCATGATGTTTCATGATAATTTATAGCATTTATCCTTATCTTATAGGGAATTATATTACATTTTTATATGTATTCCATAATTATATGTATTATCCCTATGTTATTATTTCATGGATTATGACCTTTTTTCCCTTATGATTCATGTATTATGAACTTCTATTCTCTATGGAATTATTTACATTAATGATATTATATATGTAGAAAATGATATTATAATATTATGATAATGAACTCATACCGTTATTATAACGTTTAAGCTTTCATATCTCCCATGTTAACACTTAATGAGCTTCAAAAATCACCCATTTTTATGTTTCCTTCCCAAGTATATAATGATATTTATTATGTATGATGGTTCTAATAATGGTTCTAATCATGATGAACCTATAGATAGATAATTTATATCACTTATGTTATATTAATTTTGATTTTATGTTTATAAAGGAACTAAACTACTACAGACTTTAGGATCCCATTTCAGTAATGTTTTAAGTATTCTATAGAAAATCATGTAATTTCTATGTATGTTAGGAATAATTTATTATGGTAGGTATAAGAGAAATGGTTTATTTAACCTTTGGAAACTATGTAGATAAATCATTAGTGAGATACCTAGGAATATTTATAAGGATATTTCTTAGGATGTCTCAAGGGATAAGAGTAAGGATGTGGAAAAGTAGAGTAATTTATCCTAGAATATTAGAAATGAATAGAGAGTGTGGTTTCCTAGAAAAAATAATTATATGGATAATAAAAGTTGGTGTCATTCTAGCACAAATTTACATAGGAGTAACAACTCTGGCAAGGTGTGTCTTTCCTGACATAAGCATAACATATTATATGATAATGATCCTTATTGTGCACCCATGTTGACACTCCCAAGAATAAACATTAAGAATTAAAAAACTCTCAATGGACCATTATAATAGATTTAAAAATATTTTGAATATCAATATCTAAGAATAAAAAAATGGTGTCACATATTAAAGAGGGTGTTATAATTTAGAAATATTATAAGTGAGTTATCAGGATTATGTAGTTCCTCGCTATGATATTTGTTTCTTACTCAATGATTTTTGGTTTCAATAAATGGTGGAAACTAGGAGGAAATGGGTTAACGTTTAATGTTACAGAAAATTTTATGATGATAATTCAAATGGAATGGTCACTGGATTAAAGGATGTTGTGATCATGCATAGTTAGTTTTCATAGAACATAATCAAAAACATGTAACTTAACCAACATTTGGACTAAGTAAGGTAGAAAATGAAAGAGATTGATGAGATTTTGGTAAATGGAGACCATGTATGAAGGAATATTTTGTTCCATTTGTGATGATATTATACAAATAATCAACCACGATAATGTCATAGAGGAACAAAAAATATTTTGACTGTGGAGATGAAGGAAAAAACACAATACTATGAATTAAAAATGAAGGGTTTAGTTAATAAAATGAATAGTAATATTTTCCACCCAAAGACATAATCAATGGTTAAATTATTTAATTGGGGAATTAACGGTAATTTTATAAATATAATTTCTAAGTGGATAGCTCCTGAGGAGAATCAACAAGGAGGTAAATGTAATGGTTATATTGTTTACGCTAATGAGACTACAGATTAAATGTGAATGGAATGAAGTATAAATTAATAGGTTGAGGTATCCTTCATATATATTATGTATCATGTGTAATAATTGAGATTTTTATGTATTTTGGTTTAATAATTAGTTTATTATATTGGTGACATATACAAGTATTATCATGTTTATGTTTTTCTCTAAGGATTAACAAGCTTATGTTGAATGTTTCCAATGTAATTGAAAAGTGATTTAAGGACAATGTGATAATTTTACTAGCAGAAGATAAACCATAATATGTTTCTTACATTTAGAAAACATTTTTTGGATAAAGATATTTTTGCTAAGAACATTTAAATTGGACAATATTTACTATATTCTAACTAACTAAGGGCTTGTTAACAGGTGTTTTATGCTATCATTGATTAAGTTTTCAACATTTTTGTATTTAAATAATATATCCAATATACATTGGAATAAAAAAACATGAATGTTTTAAACATGGATTTATGGTAATTCAGGTCATTACTATGTTCTAATATAATACATCATGATGGTATTCAGATGTTTTGTATGTGATTGATGAGAGTTAATATATCATATATGGGTGAACAATATTGATCTGATTTTAAAATTCAGTGACCTTATTTCTTGATTTTTTGATTTTCATTTTTCATAAGTTTGATAACGATAAATTTTTTTTGGAAATTTTATGTTAAAATTTCGATTAGGTTTGTGATATTAAAGTATTATCCCACCACATTTGGATTATTGCATATTGGATAACCTGTTCTAACAACTTTCCATTGATGATAAATGAGGATAGATGAGATATATTATCATGGATCTCATAATCTATTAGTGCTTAAGGAATTAAAAATTCACCTTAAATTTAATATAAGGAGATGAAGTGGAAATTGATCAAGGAAAAACAAAGGATGAGGTTGTCCGGAAATTATACAAGTATATCCTTTCAAGAAAATTCTAAAACATTAGTAACACGATATAGAAATTAAATTTTATCATAATAACTTAATTGTTGTTGAAACTATTTCCCTTTAAATAGTCATAGATTTATTAAATTTAGTCCCTCAATGTCAAATTGATCATTCACTTATTTATGATCGGCGACCTCAATCACTCCATATAAATATTTACATTTTTACTCCATGTCCCTATGTTAACTTTACACCAATGTTCTCCCATGTGGAATCCTAGTTATAACTTAACTTGGGTAACGGTAATGTTTCCAACATTCCATTTTTATGGAATTCGTAGTATTCATTTTTACGATGTGCCTTTCAATGAAAAAAACTTTTAAAAATTAATTGGTTTATAACCAAGATGAATTTTCCAGGTGAAATACATTTTAAGGCGGGTAGAATTTAACACTATGAGTTTTTGTGAAACATTTTTCTTAAAAGTTGGTTTTAATTAATTTAACTCATTTCACACTATAATATGTTAAAAATTCAATATTAGCCACACTAAGATAATTTTTATTTACACTCAACACAAACTTTGCTTGCTTTACATGCTACAATGAGTTTCTATGAGACATCATTTTATTTTTATAATTATATAGTCAGAAAATATCCCTTAAACATATAAATATGAATATAAATCACTAATTTTTTATATATTACTTATAAATGTTTTATATAAATAAAACATATTGATTATAAAACATGTAATATTGGAAATGATTTTATATTTTTGAAAAATCTATTTTCTATATTGAACTGATTTTATATCCTTTTGTGAACAATAAAAAAATTATTTTAGAAATGTTTCAGAATTAGGTTTGGAAAAAAAAATTTCTTTTATTTCTTAGAATTTAAATTAGTTTAGGGTATACTTTAGTGATTTTTCTATGAAACTTCATTTTGGATGAATAGTGAAAACACTAAATTTTAATTCATGCTTCCATTACATATAATTTATTTATATATTTAAATTATATTTTCTATTGATTTTAAATACAGAATAGTTAAATTATAAATATATTTATCCTATTATGTTTCTAGTAATCATTTTTATGATTTTATATATGAAATCTTAATAAACTTTTTAACATTCTAACATCAAAAACTTGTTTTGGTGCCATGTCTGTGGGATTAGCAAAAACCAATTTTTTTTCCTCTTTTGTGAATTAAATTTATAAAAATAAATATAAAAATTTGTAATCAGTATAATATATTTATAGTCTAATTAGATCAAATTGATTTATGAGAAAAAATATTAGTGAATGTAATAAAATTATTTACAACGACTAGGATAAAAATTATCCTTAAAAGGTCATAAACCCTAAAATTAAGCTCCAAATTCACCTAGAAACATTTAAAAAACCATTGAATGGAAATATTTTAGACATAAAACTTCCATATTGTAGTTTTTTTGGGTTTTTATAATTTTTTATATATAAATATGGTTACACCTAACTTGTTTTAAAACATACCAAGTCTGTCCCCTCCCTCCCTTTTAATGGCCACCAAATCTCCCCCTTCTTTACACCACTAAAACCAATTTAGCTCTAAAACTCACTACCCAATTAACTTCCCAACATACCTCCATTCTTCCTTGAAACCTTTCTTTGGGATGAAATTCAACATATGAATCCCCTTTGGAGCAAACCAAAAGGGGTTATCCAAAGAAGAGGCAACATCCTACCTAAACATATTTCCTTTATTTTCATTCTCCACCACCTAAATTATTCTTATTCCACGATTTAATAAAATAATCAGTATACTAAATATACATAGATGTTTTTATATTAATTTTTTACCTAAAAATACACACACTTCCATCAAATGGGTAATAAACATGTTGTTCTTGTTTATGTAGAATAGACGATACCTGAAATATTATATGTTTTTCCATCAACACCTCAAGTGGATCGAAATTACGATGTAAAATATTTTTTATTTATCATATATTTTAAATATATGATTTATTTACTCTTATTTTTTTATATTATATAACATACATTCATTATTTCCATTTTTTATAAAAATGATTACATATGTAGTGGACATGTGGTCTACCGCCTCCTAAAAGCGATGAGATTCGTTAAAACTATTCATGGAATGTATTAAGGATGAATTTACTAAAACTCCATAACAAATATGAAATTTAAGATTCATTTATTATTATTTAGTTATTATATAAAACACAACTTCATACTTTTTATTTCTTTTAAATATAAAAACATCTTTTTTGGACGTTTGGACTTCCGCCTCATCAAAGCGATGTGATTCTTTCAAATATTACATGGAATTAATTAAGGTGTTTTTAAAGAAATTATAAGATATATTTTACATAATAATTTTACTAGAATGATAATATATATATATACATTTATTTAAAATACATACTTTCTTTCAATATGACATAAAAATAGAAACATAGTTAATGCGTACGTACAACCTATAATCACTATTAATGATGTTTTTCGTTTAATATTTATATATATTATAAATTATTATAAATACATAAATAAAACATATATATGATATTTATATAATTTTTTACATTATTTAAATAATAAAATCACAATCTATGTAAGAGGACCATGAATAACAAGTCAAAACATATACGAGAAAATGCGGATATTACCCCAAACGTATCATTAACATGGAGTTGTAAATAAAATGATAATAAAAATTCCTAAAAAATCATATAAAGTATGAGATTTTATAATATGTATCTATAAAATATATATAATAAAATTATATTTATTATACAATCGGTTTTTATGAGTACGAAGAGAGTCAATATACAAGGTAAGGGGATTTCATCTCAATTTTTAAATCCATGTGATAAATTTCATATTCACCACTCACAAATTTTGTATGGTGTTTATATTTCTCTATGAAATGTTATTTCATTAATTTTAATTAATTTCTCATATTAAAATATTTAATTAATGTTTTTATTTTGGGGGTATCATGATACTAATGTTACTCATGTATTAAGGGTTTTCTCGTCTCACATTTATTTTCCATGAGACACAGGCCATGTTCACCACCTATTTCTAATTTGTGATGTGTATACATACCATGGATGTATTATATGATTATGATATTTAAATATATGGTTATTTTAAATTCATTTTTATTTTTTTTATTTCAGGGGGATATTTTGCCAATGTTACATAACTAGTAAAGTAATGTTTTTTCTCAATTTTCATTCTTTGAGACACATGCCATGTTATCAACCTATATATATATTTTTCAATGTGTATATTAATATATATGACTCTTTATATCATAAAAATAATTATTTTTGTTATATATTAATCTTTATTTATGTTCATTGACTTTCACGGGGAGTATAACTCAGTGTTACCATGTGGTAAGAGTTTATTCAAACAATCTCACTCTTTATCGAGATCATTTACGATTATGGTTCCATTGATGAAATTTTATTATCCATCATTAATGAATAGTAATTAATTTTCTAATCCTTTTATTATTGATTATATATTAAATTATTTGTACCAATTTCCTACTCTTTGGTTTTTAATATATTTAAGAATATGTTTTTAAGAAGATCCAGCTTTATCTCTCTCTTTCGTCAGAAATATGGGTTCTTTCAAAAAAATATTTTCTAAAAATGTATTTAATTTTTTTTAGTATTTCACTAAAAGTTTTCAATTTCATTTTTAGTGAAATGTTTTATAAAATGTTTTCAATAATTATTTATTAATTTTTAATTTATATTCATGTAAAAATGTTTAAAAAGTTTTCAAGTATTTTTTATATGTTTTTCATGTACTTTTAACGAAAAAGATATTGAAATGTTTTCAAGATTATTTTATAATTTATCAAGGAAAATTGGTTTCATAACATTTTTAAAACATATTTCTAATTTTTTAGTGTATTTTCAGTGAAATGTTTTTTTAAAACTTTTAAAATATTATTTTAAAATATTTCAAGGGAAATGGGTTTTGAAATGTTTTCATGAATTCTTTATAAATATTTAAATAAAAATGGTTTACAAAAGTTTTTAAAGATTAAATTGTAATTTTTCATGTTTATTTTCATGAAAATGGTTTTAAAAAGTTATTAAATTTTTAAATTATATTTTCAATGTAAACAAGATATTTTTATCAAGAAATAATTTTGAAATATCTATCCAAATTACTTCCCATATAAGATGAAATTTGTTGGTGTTACTCATGAATTTACAGGAAAATTACCCAAAGGACCCTTTCATATTATTTCTCATAACAGTTTATATTTTTTATGGAATGATTTTTTTGAAACCCATTACTCTTTTATAGGTTATATGTTTATGAATCACGTTTCTCTTCACTATTCATATGTTTGAAAAACCCACTTCTTTTAATGGGTAAGGATTTTTGTGAACTGATTGTGAAACATGTATCATTATAAAATGTTAATCTATGATTACATTCTTATGAAACACCTTTCATTTCATGGGTTATGATATTACTATTTATGATCATATGGAATAAGTACATGGGATTTCATTATCATATGGGAGGGACCTATATATACATGTAATGAATTCGATTAAGATTAATATCTCATGAGAAATTGATTGTAATCAAGTCGTTGGTCTTGATCCACTATGGAGTGATTGAAAAAAATATCCTTTATAAGAAAAGGATTATGACTGGGTATGGTGACGTGTCCCTCTATGTTGGAAGAATCCCCATAAAAATGGGAATAAGGGGAAACCTGGACCACTATTGGATGATGGGGAAACCTAATCCCTTATAAGGAAAGGATTGTGTTTGGGGATTGTGGTGTGTCTCGACTAGTAAGTGTACTCCCCAAGAAGTACCCCGATAATTTATAGAAATGTGTCTTGATCTTAAGGTAATTATATTACATTTTTATTTGTATTCCAGAATTCTGTGTCTTACTCATATACTATGCTTTTATAGATTATACTCTTTTTACCCTTATTATTCTTGTCTTATGAACTAATAATATTTATACCCAGATTTAAATTTATGATATTTCATATGAAAGGTATGATATTATAATGTTATGATCACATTATCATACCATTATTCTCATTTCTGTGCTTAGATATATCACTAGTTTACCATTACATAGCATTTGAGCTCACACAATTTTTTTTACTTCCCTGGGATATGAAGATATGATTTATGTTTGATGTGTTTGAGAATGATTACAGTAATTAAGAACGTAGTGGGAGATAATGTATCTCACTTATATACCAATGGTTATGTTTCCATGTTTCAAAAGTCATAAGACTAATAGGGTCTTTGGGTTCCAATTTTTTTAGTTTGTTAAGTATTCTGAAAATGTTAATTAATTCATCTCTACATTAATATTGGTTTATTATAGATATTATCTTGAAAACCATGAACTTAAACCATCAAAAATTCCACTAAAGTCTTAATTTTGGGGTATCATCATGTTAATTGTTATGGGAAACACCTTCCATTTCATTAGAATCCCAAATAAATAGGTAACAAAAGGTACAATCCTACAAGTTTAGTCCATGAAATATTCCATTTGATAAATTTCTCTTTATCAACAAACATAATATACTAACCATAATGTTAACTATACAATCACTATATTATCAATAGTCAATAATTTTAAGTGTCTTTTCAATCCAACATGATATAATGCTTCAAAATAAAAAAAGTAGTGCTTGTATTTAATTTAACTACATTAATTAATAATGAATTTATTCATTTAAAATAGGATTTTTTTTTATAAATGTTTGGGTGGTTACATTCTTACCCCCTACATAAATTTCACCCCAAACATCTTATTTATGAAATTAAAATATATGTGGTTACATTTATTTCATTTTCTCTTCCAGTTCCCATATTTAATATTCAAACTTGTCGTTCCACTATAGCACTTTAACCAAATGAGTAATATTTTTTAGTAAACTTTTTCCTCTAAAATATGTGATCATGATATGATTCTCCTCATATGAATGTTCATTATCCATAGGTAGAACCTCTGGATTCAGTACATGTGAGAAGTTGAGTTTTTATTTCATTTAGATGGATACATCGTAAAGATCACGTACATAGGATAGGTTTGGTCGGAGTTCTAAACGATATACCCCTCTGAATTGGCTTCCCAGATGAAACGAGCAAGGATCCTATCAATGGATTGAAAGACACCCTTAGGAATAGTAGAGGTGGTAAGAGCATGCACTGGAATTGATGACAGAACACTGTTGACAAGAGAGATGCAGCCGCTGAAGGATAGGAAGTGGTTTTTCCAGTTGAGAATACAACCCATGATTTTGTGCATGACTTTGTCAAAGTACCTGATATAATGTTTGCCTAGAGAAACAGGGGTGCTGAGATAATCCATGGGGAAGACTCCACGCAACATGTTCAAGATGATACTCAGAACACGAACTCTGCTTTCATGGCATGAGTCCAAAACATAAAATTTTCTCTTCTCTCTTTTGATGATCTGGCCACTCCAATAGCAATATTCCTCTAATATTTGTTAAAGACTTTAACTGAACTCTTCATCACATTCATGAAAATAACTGTATCATCAGCAAAAATCAAGTGTGACGTGGAATGGATCATAAACTTTCTACGAAAGGGTAGGATGACCCCATCAGAAATACCATTGTCGATCAACCTACTAAGGGTATCTTGCATGAGAATATAGATATGCGAAGACAAGGGTCACCATTCCGTAGACCTCAGACAGCCTTAAAAAAGTCGTGGGTACGCCCCATGAACGAAATATCCATCCATGAGGAACTAACACATATAAAGATGAGGTCGGAGGCCCAAGAAGAAAAACCCATCGTTGTAAGTACCATGTTGATAAAACCCCACTCCATCCCATCGTACGCCTTGCTCATGTCCATCTTAATGACCATGTTAGAACCTCATTATTTTATATTGAGATCTTTCAGTATTTCTTGTGCCAGCGCCATCATACCTAGAATGGAACATTCCTTCACAAACCCATGTTTCTCCATGGAAATCCACCTAAGAAGAAGCATGGACAACCGCCTGTTCAGGACAGATGACAATAGTTTATAAGGGAAATTGCACATGCTTATAGGATGTTAATGGTGAAGAGGAGAAGGATATTTGATCATTGGAAGAATCACAAGATTCATATCCGAGGCGATCTGAGGAAGGCCACCCTCGCGGAAGAAGTTCTGGATGGCATGAATGATATCACTCATAAAAACCTCCCAAGAGCCCCTATAAAAGGATCCAGGGAACCAATCAGGATATGCTACACTCTCTGGATCCAGGATCAGCATAGACTCTTGAATCTCCTCCTCTGCAGGAATACCTTCCAGCAGGCTATTGTCCTAGGAAGACACAAGTCTAGGAATCCCCTCCCATAATGAGCCTTCCCTAGAGGGATACCCTTGGGCCATGGACTCAGATGGACCAACAAGAAGATCCTTAAAATGAGAAAGAGCCAATCCCCCGGACCACCTCTCTGTCATCTATGAAAGATCCATTCACCATAGCCAGGTTTGGATTGATAGCACGTCTCCTCTCCCGAATGCATGCATGGAAAAAAGCGGAATTCTTTTTCCATTCCTTGATCGATTTGACCCGTGAACTTTCCCTTGCCTTTTGCTCCTACGAAAGAACTATGACGGCCATGTTGTTTCGTTTCTCTACAAGTTCTCCAAAAATAGATTCGTCCCAGAACTCTTCATGGCTAGCCTCAAGCCGATCAACTTCAAGCTTGAGCGCATCAAACTCCTGATCCAAAGAAGGGATGGACTTAGCCCAGATTTGAAGTTCCTTCTTGAGGCGGCTTAACATGGAATGAAAAGCCAACCAGGAGTGGTGCTGAGATATTTCAGCCCTGATGTTCCTAATCAGCTGATGATAGTAAAGGATACTCTACCAATGGCTAGATAGGTGGAACCTCTCATGCGAAACCTCCCTCCTACATAAGGATAACAAGAGCGGGGCATATTCTCAGCTGCTATAGTGTAAAATTGTGCCTGCTACTATTCCCACTACAGTACCCGCTACAGTAACAGCTACAGTGCTGCTACAGTACTCAGAAATTCTGCCTTCGTCTGGATTTGATCCCTGGTCGTTTGGATGCACTTACAGAGTCCTTACCAACCGGGCTAAGGCTCATGTTCTTTTTTGAATCTATGTATCATTTTAATAGAATTATTTTGAAATTAACTATTTATTAACATTTATTTAAATTGATAATTATTTGAAAATATAATCATTATTATTTTTTCAAGAATTTATTATAGGTTGATAAATATAATATTTTCAAATGTATAAATGTATATATTTTTTTATTCAATGATTTTCATTTTTACTTTTTATTTTTGTTTTTTTCTATGTATTTATTAGTGACCTTATTTTAAAATATATGGCCAACCATGGCTATCCACAAGTCATATCCCTTCAACCACTTAGGGGACCCAAGGGTAAACACTATGGGAGAGCCTGATAGAAGGGGACAACCATGGAAGTAGTTACGCAATGTATATTTCTATAGGACAGTGTGGTCACAAGAGCACATGGTCCAGAGAATATTTGCTAGTGCACGTCTGTATAACCTGGGTGGCCAAGTTATGTGCATAGTTTTGCATTGGGGATGATCCCCCATTTCCATCTCAAGTTTGTTGTGACATGGGTTAACTTATATAGTGTACGCCATATACAATGTAAGTTTGATTTGGGATAGAATCAGGCACTACACTGTTTATCCACTTTTAAAATATACACATATATCAATGGATACTCAATCAATCTAATAATCATTATTGTATGGATCCTATGAATTTCTTATTATAATTGAGTAGTCTTCATCCTCTCAACCCTCAAAATTATATGTGTGAGATTAGTTGAATCTTTAGTAGGCTAATCGTCCATATTCACTTATCATTCCGAATGACAGAGATGAGTTTGATCAAACCAAATCCATGTATTCATGTTAATCATTCAAAGAGTTGTGACACAATTATACATCATCACATGAAAATGATTTGATAGTAGACCATCCATGAATGGTTACTCACTTAATCCTTCCATGGATTCACCATTAAAATAATACTTGAAAAGAGAACCTCTAATATTTCATATTAGTAGTGTTCACTGTATAGTGTCACACATCATGTTATCACTTTATTTCACTCCATCAAATGATGGTTAAGAAACCTACCATAAGCTGATAGTAGCTCATCTGAAACAGAATCCCTATTCAACTATAGTAGCTAATATCAACCATTCTCTAAAATAATAAAAGTATATCCCCCCTTAAAATGGTATATCATAATAACATTAATATCATATAACCTCCATGATTTTATTTTCCACTAGTAGTAGTGCACTGTTTCATAAATGGTAGATCACCTTTTCACTAGTGGTAGATCTTCATCATGGTGGTTCATTTGTTCAAGAACAATTGTAGAACCGTTCTTCTACAATGGTAGATCAAGGTGCAATGATGGGTATTTCTCTTCATAGTAGATCATTATTCTGTGTGACATCGATAGTATGACCTGACTCAATAGTAGATCATTCTATTGTTTGATGGATTCTTGTCAGAGGTGGAAACGTCTTACTTATTCCATGTAAATTTATATACTATTTGTTATTATTATTTTAAAAAATATATTTCAAAATATTTATATTATTAAATATGGTAAAATATATATTTTAATCAATATTTTATTTCATATAGTTTTTCTAAAAGTAAATTAAATGTTTGATTGAAATTTACAAGAAAAACATTATTCACATATACAATGGTATTATATATTTCTTATGAAACCCAATTTTTATTATCTTTTTAATATTTTATAAAAATAAAACTTAATTCATAACATGATAATTTTTTTATAATTTTGTATTATATATTATTTTTCTAATGATCATACTGGAATAATTATCTAGTTATATAATTAAAAATAAATGTCTCTGATAATACTTTGATATTGAGCGTGTATTTTACAAATACATCGTATGAGTAATATTATTAGCTTTTAATTCACTAATTTGTGTCACGAAGTGATTAGATTAATTGAAATTATAAGGATATATTCGAATTAATAATGTTGGATTATTCTGTTGACATGTGATTAAGGTATTAAAAAAAATTTATACATCTTATTCATGATATAAAATTACAACTTATGTGTGAGACATATTCTTGTTTCATATACAATCAAGAATTCCAACAAATTCTATTTCATTGTTAAGAACGTGAAGAAACTTCAAATATTCTATCTTCATATACTTATGTGATTAATTTCATAAAACATCACCAACTTCATCATCTAATCACTCTATTGGTTTTTAATTGTTTTTTCATCATATAATATTTTCTTTAATCAGTTTTTAATATTTTCCTGTTAATTTAAGATTTTAACAGTGAAAAATAGATATTATATATTTGTTATTCCACCACCCCAAATGATGTTATGGGTTGTTAATCCCAAATAAAATTTAGTTTCATACTAGGATAAAGACTCTTCTAAAAATTTATGTTTTCATCTCTGAATGAAAATCCAGGTTCAAATTGGTTAATGAATCTGGTTTAAATAATGGTTGTGCTTCCAATTATTTATAAAATTTAAAGTCTATAAAAGGTTATCAAACCCTTAAAAGTGAATAATTTAGTTGGTACTAATAATCCCAATCACAAGAGAATGTTGAAAAGTGGAATTAATACTTTTTTATCTAAACCACGATAAATTCAACGGGACCTTTAATTTAATTTCTATTTCTCAACACATTTTGAGAAAAAAACACACTAAAGTTTATTTATTTAATAAAATATGATTTAAATTTTTATTTAAATTTTCATTTGAATATTAAAATACATATAGTCATTACTTACGTCAATTAGAATCCAAAATTGGTCTTATTTGTTGTTTAATATCTCTATTCTTCTAATTCCAAACAATTGTTGCCATAGGATAATCTCCAATTTTAAAGAATATTTGTTCATTTTAATCAGTATGGATATATTTATATTGTTTATAGTTAAATAAAATTCTAACATAATCCTTATATACCTAAAAATAAAATAATTTTTTTTTGTAGATGTAGGTGTCAATGCCAATGAAGAATCATTCCACAAAAACCCCCACAGTCTTTAATAGAAGTGACTATGGCTATTAGAAAGGCCAATAAATTCATATATAAAGTGATTTAGTATGGATCAATAAAATATCATAGGCAATCAATATTAGACTCTCAAATATGATTCATAGTCACCAGTAGGTAATGAAATAATAAAATACGTTTGGAATTATAAAGTTAAAACTATTTTTCACTTTTTTATATGAATAAGTGTTTATTGACATGATTCAGGTTATAAGATAGCCAATTAAATATTAATAATACTTAAAGTTTCTAATTATGAGTTAAATAAGCTCAAAAGAACCAATATAAAAAAACATTGAATATAATTATAAGACTTTAAGATAGTGATGCATAATTTTTCAGTTAGTTTTTTAGTCAGTTCAAAAGTATTAAATCATTATGGGTTCTCTTGGTGATGTACTAGAAAACCGAGATAATGATAAATTATTATTAAGAGCTTTACAAAAAATATATCACGAAAATAAGTTTTCCATCTATGAGGGTAAGAATTTTAAATCATATACCTTAAAAAACTAATTGTCCCTTTGTTTTAGAATGAGTTACAGTTGAAAAATATTCCTGATGAGAAATCTATAAAGAGAAAATTTATTTATTTTATTTCAAATATAAATTAAATCTCTAAAAAATATAAATATATGGTCCAATAATGCAACAATGAAAGTGATCACTTTATGTATAAGTTTTTCATACTCATGAATATCCATGGTGGTACAAAACAATTCAAAAGGATGTGCAAAAGGTTTTACACAAATGTTATTCTTGTAATAATAAAATTATATTAGAATTAATATTTTATGATTATATAAAGAATGTTCATATTATTAAAAATACCCAAAAATCAAACATCGCACGAATGACATAGATAAAAGCAGAAAAAAAATCAATATTTGTTTGGAGATTGGTACTTTTCAGACAGCTCTAACTCAAGCAGTTATTATGTATGTGAATATGATATGTGGAACCTTATTCTGATTGGTGTAAAATGCGATGTAAATAATTCAATTTTAACATAATTGATTACTACTTCTAATGTATATCATTATTTTAATTAAAAAGTTAAAAAACTCATTCTAATTCATGTCATAATTATGATTTTGTTTGTTATATTATAAAATAACGTGTAAATTAAGATGAATAATAAATTAATTATGGAGTTAAACAATTGAAAAATATTCTTGATATGAAAATTAAAAAAAATAATTTGGTAGATGAGAATAATATATTTAAAATGGGTTTTTCTAATTTGAATATCATTTTTTACGAGAATAAAAAATTTAAATAGATTTATGATTATCAAAAATTACAACTAAAAGACAAAAATGGAAGGATTAAATACATAAAATAAGTGAATGATTAAGAAAAATAAAAAATATCTAATTCTCGTATGGAATATCTATCAAATGACGATGATTATTATTAGAAACTATTGATATAAAATAAAGAACTATAAAAAAATATCTTTCACTATAGTGATGTTTTATATAGAGTTATCAAATATTCATAAGGATAATATGAATTAGAAAAATGATGTTTTCAATATGAAATATAATTTATCTACATTTTTTAAATGTATTGAATAATTTAAGAAATTTGTGTCTATAGTGAAAAAATTGTAGTAAGAATGGGTTTGGATATAACAATTTATCACAAAAGATATATATAAATATTATTGTAGAAAGATCAAAAGGAAGTACTTCTAGTGATTTTTTTCTGTAAACATACCACTAATAAATGTTTTAAAGCTATTTGGGTTACAAAACATTATTCTACTAATAAATATGGACCAATGATTGAATAGGTACACACATATTCTACATGATTGTCAAATTATAAGAAATCTAACTCATAAGTCTCAAATACTTATGGTAAATAGATAGAGGATTCTCTAGTAAAATGGCATGTGATATTCTTAAATTTATATCTATCTATTCATGTGATAGATCCATAGAAATGATTTAAGATAAATCTAAAGGATATATTAAAGGTATGGGTAATTTTTTTATATAACTATTATTATTCAAAATGGTTATATTTATATGATTTAATAAAAATTTAATATCTCTATATCATCATTGTCATTATGGATTAAATATTAATTTTGATTGTGATAAGTTCACAATTATGAAAAATAATTATTCTTTATTTTCTTCAAATAGAATATAAAATGTTTATTCTATTGATTTTACAGATCTAACCAAAACAAATGTTAATTGTTTTAATGTAGTAGAAGGAGATGAAATTTTGTGGCATATGATTCTCAAGAATAAAAACCTTATAATTATACATAAGATTTCAAGGAATGGACACGTCTAGAAATTTCAAAAATTAAATATAAGTATGTACTTTATGTGATATTTCAATTTAAAGAGTATGAATAAAAAGACTTATTTCAATATGTAGATGATTTTAATGCTATTATAAGCATATAAAAGTAACATATTAAATTATTTGGACCCATAAAACCTATAAGTTTTATTAGTAAGTAATAATTATTTGTAATTTTAGGTCATTATAGTAGATTTATATCAATTTATTTTTTATCACATTAAAATAAAACATTAACAAAATTCCATTTTTTAGTATACTTATTCAAAACATAAAAAATACGTCATTCATCTTTATCATAAGTTATAGAGATGAATACTTTTTTATCTTATAATTCATTATATTTTTTATGAAAATATATAATAAAAATATTTTCCCCCTAGGAAACCAAAAAAATTGGTTTGATTGGAATAATGAATAGATCAATACAATAAATGGGTAGATCAATGCTTATGGAATTCAATCTACCAAGATATTTTGGGATGAAACTATGAATAAAGTAGGTCATATTTAAAATAGAATATCTATTAGAATTTTTAAAATTAAGACCCATTATGAACTGTTTAATGGTTTTACATAGAAATTTACATATTTTAGGATATTTTATTACAACGTATTTATCTTAAATAAAATAGAAAATCTAGATAAATTCAATTCCTAATGTGATGAAGGAATATTTTTAGGATATTTTAATAAGAGTAATGAATATCAAGTTATAAATAAGTTAAATATAATTTTTGATGATTCTATATATGTTATGTTAAAAAAATAAAAATTACATGAAATTTTTTTATTTAAACAAAGATGATTAGGAATTTGGGGAATGCAATTTTTTTAAAGAAATAACCAATAAAATGAGAATTAATCAATTGAGGTTGAGAATATCCCATATCAAGATGATCTTAATGTGTAAAAAATTATTATAGATCATCCAATTGAAATATTAATTATAAATGTAGAATATTCTATGAAAACCTAAATGTTTGTTTTACATTACTATACTCATTCTTCTTTTTTTGTTGATTTTTTATATGATAACATTGGTAAGGTGTTAATTGATTCAAAGTGGATTAATTATATTCTTTATGAATTAAATTAATTTGAAAGGAATAATGTGTGGAATGTTATTTAATTACCAAAAGATAAACTAGTAGTAAGTACTAAATGTATTTTTTAAAATAATTTTGATGAAACTAGAATCATATTTAAAAATAGAGAAATACTATTTTCTCAAGGTTATTTTTGATAAGGGGAAATTAAATTTGATGATTCTTTTTCTCCTATTACTTGGATTGAATAAATTATAATTTTATTATATTTTTCATGTTTTCAAAATGTCAAAATATTTAAAATGCATATGGAAAGAACATTTTCAAATGGAATAAATTTATAAGAAGTTTATGTTAAATAACCCCAAGTATTTGAAAATGAAAAATTTTCAAATCATGTTTTAAATATAAATAATGATTTATATGGCCTTAAAAAATCTTATAGATATTGGTATGCCAGAATTGATCATATTTTAATACAAAAAGATTTTCTAAAATGTATTTTTGACACAAACATGTTTATAAAGATAGATTTAGATGATATACTAATTATATAAATTTATGTTCAAGTTGTACTTTTTGGTTTAACAAATGATTTACTATGTAGTAATTTTTCTAATATAATGTCATGTAAATTCTAGATGAACCCAATGGAAGAACATATTATTTTCATTATTTTAAAAATAAATCAAATAAAAGATAGATTTTTCTTAAATCAATATAATTATGCGAAATAACTAGAGATATATTTTTTCATTGACACTAGTAAGTATATGAAATCAAAAATGGTGGATAAATATAAATTTGGAAGAGGGGAATCTAGAATGAGGGTTGAAATTAAACATTATAGATACATGATATGAAGTGTATTGTATCTCATTACATCAATAATAGAAATAATGTTGTAATTCATTTTGTGTGACATATTTTAATATAACCTTACGGAATATTATTTTAAATATTTTAATGAGTAATTTAAATTTTTAGGTATGTAATAATAAATGGTTTATTTTATTCAAATCAGAATTGTTTTAATTTATTCTCTTACTCTTATTTTCATTTTGGTGGTCGTAGGCTTGATCAAAAAAACAAAATAGGTTTGTTTCATTATCACAGAAAAATTTTTATTTCAAGGAGTTCGAAGACACAACTATCTTTAAAACTGTCTATAAATGAGGATGAGTATGATATTAAATCTAGATATTATTCAAAATGTATAACTAATAAAAAAATTATGTGAATTTAATTTTATTTGATAATTTCCCAATATTAGCAGATAAAAATAGGGTATTTTCATTTCTAAAACACTTCTATAACACTCTAGAATAAAACATATTTGTAATGAAATGATAATTTGAATAAATTTTGTTTCCTTATTTTGTGTGTTAATATTTCTTATACTCAACAAAACTATTTTCCTAAACTAATGATGTGAGTATAATTAAAATTTTATCATTGGGTTTCAACTATTATATGACTATTGGTCAATATGACCATTGGAAACTTCACTCTTAACGTTGCGATTATTGTTTATAAATACAAGTGATCATGGTTAATTAATACAGTGTGAAGAGTCAATGGCCTCATCTGGTAGACTTGGGCCATATGATGCTCTTCTGTCTGAGTTTGTGAAGGAGGTGCCTTCATTGGGATTTTCTTTGGACCAATCACAAGCCGATATCTATCATTAGAATCTTGAGAAAAATCTAATTTGGGATAAGTTCAAGATGATAAAAATCACCATTCGGTAAATGTCATCTAACCCTCCCCAATATTCTATCACTATAGCATATCTTACACTTACGTCCTACACAGGTGTTATAAGGGGCTATGTAACATGGCCCTTGATAATTTTTTTAATCTTTTAGCATATTTTTTTGTTTCTTCTTATGTTAAAATTTTTTAATTTCAAATGTATAATTTAATATAGGATGAATTTATAAATGTTCCATATTACTGATGAATTTTGGAAAAAGGGTATTTTAAAATATTTTTCTATACTTTAAATAATTAATAAAGTGAAATGATTTTCAGCAAATGGTCTTCTACAATTGTTATCAGTAAGAAATTTTGAGTCTAATAAGATCAATATGATTTTTAGTGAATAGTAAAGTATGAATAGTAACATACCCTTATGAATAGTAGATAAAAGTAATGAATATTAAATCGGCCAAAAAATATAAACTTCACCCATGAATGTATAAATATTTTGTAGACATGTTAAATATGAAAAAATCATCATAGTATAAGTTTTGGTATTTGTATATGTCATAAATACATTATTTACAGTTTTATAATAAATTTATTAATTTAAAATTAAAATTAATTTTCATAAAATTTAATCTTAAATTGTTAATTTATTTTCTTATGGTTATATGATTATTTTATGGGCCCTTGATTTCTTTTTCAATGTGTTACAAAACAAGTTATAGTTTTAGAGTTGTTTTTTATTAAACAATAATTGTATTTAAAACTTTAATTAAAAATATTTGAATATTACTTTAAAAAAATGGACTTAATTTTAAAATTCATAGCATCAATATTAGGTTGTGGTAAATTTTCTGGAATTTTTCTGAAACAGTTGAATTTTCGGTGAATAGTAAAAATAAAGTTTTGAGTTTTGTTTGATTAATGACATCACTGGTGATGTAATCATGATTTAGTAAATTTTGTCGACTTATGAATAATATAATATGTTATGGGGTGTCCCAATTGGACAATTCCATGGGAAAATACCATGTGAAGGCACATGGTTTTGCAAATACCACTGTTGAGATTCTCTTGGAGATTATTAAATATTCAATCTCTTTCCCTCTAAATACCATGCCATTAACTCATTAATTTCATTTCAAAAATCCTCTACAACTAATATTTTGTCTTTTTACGTCCCAAGTAGTTCCCCCAAGGTTCCCTCAAGCCCCCAAGGTCCCAAACTTTGAGCCTTCAAAGTCACTCTTCTATGTAAGGGAACCTTTCACCCTCATCTTTTAAGTAATTACTTCCTTTATGTTATGTCATCTAGGATCCGTTTTTTTATATGGTGGTTTGTTCTTTTATATCACTACTACTTTACATTTAATTTTGAATTGATTATAGATCCTTTCTGCTCTCATCAACATTTTATCTGAATTTTTAAGTGATGTCGTTAGGCTGCTTAGTTTTCGTAAAAGAAATCACATCTTCCCGTTTCATTCATGTTTCCTTGTTTTGTGGTATGTCATTCAAACATCAATACCATGATATTGTTTAAATGTTATTCTATCCCTATATTGTGTCATTAGTTATTTTTTAGTGGGATACACTTGTCCCCTCTCTTTTTATTTTTTTCTATAACCATATTATATAGTAGTTATGGTGAAGAATTTTCATCTCATAATTTATCACTCTTTCTCTGAAGAAATTCTCTTGTTTTTTTGTAAATAACTAGAACTATTTAATCTATATGGGTTTTCAAAAATACAAAAATATATATATTTGATTCTAGAATTTTCATAAATATAACCCTCTCCCACTTTTCATGGGTTATAAATTAAATAATGATCTTATTTTTAAGTAGTTTTAAAACTTCACAATTTTGAAATGAAACCAATTTTTTTTCTCTATGGGTAATATATGATTTTTTTTATTTTGATCTATGTAGATCACATGAAAATAAATACATATTAAGGATGTTCCTAGATAGCGCTCCAATGCATAATGTAGTGAATTTAATCTTTGGAAATGACAAGTTTCACGATCCCTTCGTGAATATGCTTGTCAATTTTTCTGAAACCATGTGGATGAACATTGGTGATATGTTCATTAATATCTAAATTAAATTCCATACACACATATTTATTTTATGTTTCAAGTTTTTTTCAGTATTTTATTCCTCTTTTTACATTGCTCATGTCTTATTGTTTTCATCACATTCTTATTGATATCACAGGTAAATGAATTCCCCTGCATTACTTACCGGGCCTTCAACTCACCCATTCCTTTTATGTATGTCTCCAGGTTGTGAGATGCATTGATTTTACATAGGAGGAACTTTTAAAGAATAATTTCAATGGGATCTAAAAGAGTGTTATATGTTTTCATGTTTTACTGTTCCTTATTTCTAAGACACAAGACATTAGAGATCATATTTTTATAAAATGTAATGAAATGATATATAAAAAATGTGGGATGCAATGGTAGGTATCGAAGGATAGTTTAGTTATTTATGACAATGAGGCTTTGAAAACTATAGGAAGAACCGCATAGAAAATTTTAAATATAGGAATATTTCCTGTTATTTTGGTGAGTTTAGTGTAAGTGGTTTATCAAGAAAATAAAACCTTGTCTGGATACGAGCAAGTAAAGTTGGGTCTGGCCTAGATATACCTATGAGTGAAAACACTAACAAGAAGTTTCTTGCTTTACCTAGGGTATCCTGGTATATGACAATGGGCCTTGCTGCACTATTGGTTCTGACACTCCCAGGGGATATGTTTGGTTAATCATAAGCATTTTATGAATCATTATGATGGATTTATAGAGAAATGTTACTATTTAAAGCATGAAGTTTTAAGTCATATAATCCTTTATAGTTAAATTATTCATAAATGATATAATATTCTCAGTAAGGTTTTATTCATTTAGAGAATGGAGGGAAATAGGAGGAACCATAAAAATGGTGACCGAAATGGACCATGCGCTGACAACCCTCTGATGGAAGTCAGAATGGAAACATTCATGCGAAAGATGAACCAACTGACTCAAGTTATGGGAAATAACATAAATAAAGATGATAGATAGATATCACTATGAGGAGAACAAATTTATATTGAATCCTTTATGCATCAACGACCACCAAAATTCAGTGGATCTACTGACCCATTGATTGATGAGTAGTGGATCAGCTCTAACAAGAAGATCGTTTCTATGCTGAATTGTTCTAAACAAGAGAAGGGTACCCTGGGTATTTATCACGTAGAGGGAGAATCTGATCAGTGGTGGGGATAGATTAAAAACACAAGCCCAATAGTAGAAGTTAAAGCTAGGGAGTGGGAAGAGTTCAAAGGGATATTCTACAACAAGTATTTCCCTCGATCGATGAGAACAATAATGGAGGAGTTTCTCAAGCTAATGTAGAAGGAGAATGAAAAAGTGGGACGCTACAAGATAAAATTCACAAGGCTTTCAAATTACACCTCTATTCTTTTCATGGATCCAAATGGTAAGGTTGATATATTCTTCGGTGGATTGAGACCTCATCTGCGGAAGAATCTTGAAAACTGGGATTAGGATAGCATTGAGGTGGTCGTGTGAAATGCAATGAAATTCAAACTGATGTTTGGTGAGATGCAATGGTCTCATACATATTATGAAATGAAAAGATTGATGGGGCCAAGAATAGGGAGGAGCATCAACCAGGGAAGAGGTGGTAAGCATGTATAACATCCCACGGGTAATAAATGTAGGAAAAATCATTTTGGGAACAGCCTTCTCGGGAGAGGGAAGTGCTAAAAGTGTGGCAGAGATGGCCACATTGCATGTAATTGTCATAGTTTGGTGAAGCCACCACTTCCCAACACTAACGACAAAGGGAATATGGTATAGGCCCTACCTGATTTAAAATGCTATATGTATGGAAAACATTGTATCTTTTCTAACCACTATCCAAATCTAAGGGAAGTGGAGGGGAAGATCGTGCTTTTTCTATCACTACGGGTGATGTTCATGTGCCAAATGATTTGGTGGAAGGTACTTTTGTTATTCCCTGAATGATATCAAGTACTTTTTCTGATTCTGGTTCAACACATTCATTTATTTCCTCCAAGTCTGAAAATAATTTTGAATCAACACCCAATTTTTTAAAAGTAGAGTTATATTTCAAGAATCAAGGTGGAATAATCTAAACATCATCCGTGTTTAGAAACTCTATTATTTACTTTAGTGAGCACAATCATATCACAAATCTAGTAGTCATTCCCACGCTAGAATTTAACATTATACTTGGGATGGACTGGCTCCCCAAGTGTAATGTTAATATAAAATGAAGATGCAAGAAAATCTCAGTAGTATTGAATGAAAAACCTACAGTTATCATCCAAGGAGAGATATCTCAATCTGATCTATGTCTAAAAGAATATACTAAATCATTAATTATGGAGTATATCGGTGAAGAGGAAGATGGAAATGAGTGATTGAGGATAGAAAATGGACCCATCATCTAGGAATACGTTGATGTATTTCTTGAGAAGTTACCTAGACCTCCCCATGAACGAGATGTAGTGTTCTCCACCTAAAATGTACTAGGATCCCATTAAATATCAAAGACCCCGTACAGGATTGAAAATGTGGAGATGTAAGAGTTAATGAAACAACTCCAAGATCTTTTGGATAAGGGTTTTATTCGACCGAGTGTGTCTCCATGGGGAGAACCAGGTCTCTATGTAAAAAAGAAGGATGGATCGATGTAGCTATGTATTCATTATAGTGAAATGAACGAGATCATTGTAAAGAACAAATACCATCTTCCAAGAATGTTTGTCTTATTTGACCCATATAGTGGGGCTCAATTCATCTCTAATATTGATCTTCAATCTAGTTATCATCAATTGAATGTGACGAAAGAATATATTCAAAAAACATCCTTCCAATCAAGATAGGGGTATTATGTTTTTGTTGTTATTCCCTTCGGACTAACTAATGCACCTAATTTATCTATTGATTTGATGGATAGAGTCTTCAAGGACTACATTGATAACATTATGGTAGTTTTCACTGATGATATTCTACTATATTCCAAAAGTTGCGAGGAGCATGAGGATCATATAAGGGTTATTTTTAATACTCTATGGAAGGAGTGGATTTTCGGAAAGATCAGTAAATGTGAATTATGGTTACAATTAGTTTCCTTCTTGGGGCATATTGTTACCAATGAAGGAATAAAAATTGTCCCTGCAAAGAAAAAAGTTTTAGTGGAGTGTCCTCATCCTACAACAATAAATGGGATTCATTGTTTCCTTGGATTAGTAGGATATTATTGGAGGTACGTGAAAAATGTTTCGAAACATTCTAATCCTTTAATAAATTTAACTCGAAAAGGGATCAAGTTCATCTAGAAAAAAGAGTGTGGAGAATGTTTCTAAAAACTGATGAAGATATTGGTTATTGCACCGGTGTTAACATTGACCTCAAGTGGAGAAGGATCATTATTTTTAGTGATACATCTCTGAAAACGATCGGGTGTATCCTCATGAAAAATGAAAAAGTCATTGCTAATGCTTCCCGATAGTTGATGACTCATTAGTAGAAATGTCCGACGCATGATCTGGAGCTAGATGCAATCGTTTTTTCTCTAATGATATGAAGGAAATACATTTATCAAGAGAAATGTGATATATACACAGACCATAAATTTTTGAAGTATATTTTCACATAAAATGAACTGAACATGAGATAGAGGAGATGGTTGGAATTTCTCAAAGACTATGATTGTTCAATTCAATATCATCCTGGAAGAGAAAACAAAGGCATTGTTTCATTATGTAGGAAAGACCCAGTTGTTCATTCTATGATGAGGATTCAAAGAGATCCTTTGATCAATGACCCCATAAAGGTAGACATGGGAATTATAAGAGAAGGTTCATCATCAATGCTTACCAAAATGATTTATCAACTGTCATTACTAGAGAATATAAAAAATGATCAGAAAGAAAATCCTTCATTATAAAAGAAGTTTGTCGCTGTGAAGTATGGGATGTTTCTTGAGTTCAATATTGATCAAGAAGGTGTATTGTGATTTCGTACTAGAATATGTGTTCCATCTATTATAGAATTAATGTAGGAGCTGATGGATGAAGCTCACAGCTCTACTTTATCTATATATCCAGGTATCAAGAAAATGTACAATGACCTTCATGATAATTATTATTTGGATAATATGAAAAGGGAGATTGATGACTACATTTTAAGGTGCTTGGTATGTCAGTATTTTAAGGTGGATTGCTATCTTCTTAAAAGGGTATTACAAACACTACCCATACCATCATGGAAGTGGGACAATATCACTATGGACTTTTTCAGGGTCTCTTGAGAACTTCAAAAGGAAGCAGTGAGATATGGGTTATTGTGGACTGTCTCACAAAGACTTCCTATTTTACCTATATTTGGGGAGATTTATATCTTTATCAATTTTCTAGGATTTACGTAAGTGAATTTGTAAGGATTGATGGAGTTCCAGTTTATATTATATATGATAGTGATCCAAGGTTCACGTCAAAATTCTGCAGAAGTCTTCAACATGATATGAGAATTTAATTGAATTTTAGTATGGCCTATCACCCCCAAACTGATGGCCAATCAAAAAGGACTACTCAAACACTCGAGGATTTTTTGAGGAAATGCTCAATGGAATTTAAATTTGGATGGGATCGACAACTACCTTTAGTTGAGTTCTCTTGCAACAATAGCTTCTACTTGAGAATTCAAATGACACCCTATGAAGCTCTATATGGTAAGTGATGTAGAACTCGTACTTTTTTCAATGATGCTAGTGAGCGAAATCTCTTAGGGCATGATCTTGTTCAAGAGATGATAGAAAAGGACCATTATATCTAGCATCACAATAAGGTTTCTTAGAGGAAAAAAAGAGCTCTGCCAACAACTGGTGTAGGGACTTGGATTTTGATGTTGGTGACAAGGTCTTGCTTCAAATTTCACCTTGGAAGAGAGTCATGAGGTTTGGGATGAAATGGAAGCTCAACCCTAGGTACAATGGACCCTATGAAATCCTTTATTGTGTTGGTGTAGTGGCCAATGGACTTTTACTTCCTTCAAATCTAGCACAAATTCGTTATGTCTTCCACGTATCACACTTGAGGAAGTACATTCTCGACTCTTCACATGCACTAAATCTATAGGTTGTACAACTAAAACATGACCTCTCCTATAAGGAGAAGCCAATGGGGATCCTGGATCGTAGGGACAAGGTTCTAAGTAACAAGACTACAACCTTATCATGGCTTTATAGAGGAACCAAATATGTGAAGAAGCCATGTGGGAACCAGAAGAGTGTATGAGACCAAAGTACCCACACCTTTTCTCTTCTGAGGGTATGAGTTTAAATTTCAGGGATGAAATTTCCTAAGGGGGATGATTGTAATGTCCCGAACATTTGAATAAATGTTTTTTCTAATTTTGGGTGTTATTTGATCTTATACTGAACAAAACTATATTCTTAAAGTAATGAAGAGAGTATATTTAAAATGATACCATTGGGTTTCGACTGTTATATGACCGTTGGTCAATTTGACCATTGGAAACTAAAGTCATTATATTACGATTATTGTTTTTAAATACAATCGATCTTGGTTAATTAATATAGAATGAAGAGTATATGGTCTCATCTAGTAGACTCGGTTTGTACAAAGCCCATATCTTTGAGCTTGGGAAAGAGGTGGCTTCATTGGGGTTTTCTCTCAACCAAGCACATGCCGAACTCAAACATGTGAAGAATGAACTGAATCACCTATGGGATATGTTCAAGCTAATAGAAATATCCACTCAGGAAATATTGTCTGAGCATCCCCAAGATTCTATCACCATAACACATCTTATAATTAGGTCCTATAAAAGTGTTGTAAGGGGCTATGTAATGAGTAAATAGAATCTATTTTTAATCTCTTAGAAAAAAAAATAATATTTCTATTTCTTCTTATGGTAAAATTTTTTAATTTAAAATTTCTGGAAAAATGTAGGATGAATTTATAGAAGTTCCATATTATTGATAAAATTTGGAAAAGGGTATAATAATAATTTTTGTATACATTAAATAATTAATAATCTAAAATGATTTTCTAAAAAAGGTTTAATATATTTGTGATCACTAAGAAATTTAGAGTCTAACAAGATCATCATGTTTTTAGTGAATAATAATCTATGAATAGTAACATATCCTTTTGAATAGTAATAAATAGTAATGAATAGTAAATCTTCCAAAAAAATTGAAACTTCACCCATGAATGTATAAATATTATGTAAACTTTTTAAATGTTAATAAAATGATCAGAGTATAAATTTTGGCATTTTTATATGTCACAAATACATTATTTGAAAATTTCTAATTAATTAAATAATTTAAAATTACAATGTATTTTTATAAGATGTAATCAAAAATTTTACTTTATTGTCTTATGTTTATACAATAATTTTATAGGCCCTTGATTACTTTTTCAACGAGTTACAAAACAATTTATAGTTTTGGAGTTGTTTTTCTAATAAATAAAAATTTTATTAAATAATTAATTAAAAAATATTTAGAAAAATATTTTCATAAAATGGAGTTCATTTTTGAGTTCAGAGAATCGATATTAGGGTATAGTTAATTATTTGGGAATTTTCTGAAAGAGTTGAATTTTTAGTGAATAGTTAAAATACAGTATTGAGTTTCGGGTGTATAATGACATCATTGATGATGTAATAATGATGTAATAAATAAGGTTGACTTATAATTAATAATATTTGTTATCAGGTGTCCCTTGGTAATTAATTAAATATTCCTTGTCTTTCCCTATAAATACCAAGCCATTCCCTCATTTATTTCATTCCAAAATCCTCCTCAACAATGCTCTGTTCTTTTGACCTCTCTAGGAGTCCTCCCCAGGTTCCCTCAGGACCCCAGGGTCCCAACATTCAATCATTCGATGTTAAACTTCAAGGTAATGGAAAATTTCTCCCTCCTATTTTAAGTCAGGAATTTCTTTATGCTTTGTCCTCTAGTTTCCATTTTATTATGTGGTGGTTTGTTCTTATATATAATTACTACTATCCATTTAATGTTCAATTGAAGAGATACCCTTTCCTCTATCATCAACTTGTTTTATAATTTTTTATGTGACATCGTTAGGGTGCATGAATTTCATAAAATAAAATGCTTCTTCTCTTTTAATTCATGTTTCCTTTTTTATGTGGTATCTCATTCAAACATCCATACAATGAACTTATTTAAATTTTATTTTGTAGTTATACAATGTCATGAGTTATTTATGAGTTTGATATAATTTTCCCATATCTTTTTACTATTTTCTAAAACCATGTTATATAGGAGTTATGCTGCATAATTTTCATGTCAAAATTTCTCTCTTTTTCCCTCAAGAAATTCCGTTGTTTTATTTATGTGAATACCCAGAACTATTTTGGTTATATGGGTGTTCATAAATTAAAAAAAATTATATATTTGATTCTGTAATTGACATATAAATAACCCTAACTCCCTTTTCATGGGTTATAAATGAGATAATGATCTTATTTTTAAGAACTTTTAAAACATCACGATTTTGAAACCAACACAATTTGTTTTATTCTATATGGGTTATTTATGAAATGTTTGATTATGATCTATTTGACTCACATGAATATAAATACATATTAATGGTGCTCCCAGATAGTCCTTTAATGCATTGCGTAAAAAATTTAATCTCTAGGGATGACAAGTTTTACGATACCTTGCTGAATAACCTTGGTAATATTTATGACACCTTTGGGATGAACCTTTGTGATATATTCATGAATTACCAAATTAAATGTTGTAACCAAATCTTCAAGTTATGGTTCATGTTATTTTCATTGTTTTATGCCTCTTTTTTCCATTTCCCATGTCTTACTGTGTTCATCAATTTCTTATTGATATCACAAGTAAACTGATTACCTTGCTTTCCTTACTGGGACTTCAGCTCTCCCTTTCCATTGATATATGTATCAAGATTATGAGATGTAGTAATTGTACATAGGATAAAATTTTCAAGACGATTTTAAAATGGATTTAAAAAAGTGTTTTATGTTTTCATTTTTTGTTGTTCCCGATTTCCAAAACACTATATTTTAAAGATCCTCTATTTGTAAAAATTAATGAAAATTTATATAATAAAAAGGCTAGATGCAATAATATTAATGTTAGACTTCATTTTAAAGTGGATCATGTAAATAAAGGTTATATTATTTTATAATTTTTTCCCACAGAAACAAACGATTATCTTCTTTACAATAAAATAATATTCTGCCAAATTTGAGAAAATTGTTGTTTAACTAGGTGTTCAAGAAGGATAATATTTCTTTTTAGGGAAATCATTTCTATGTTAAAACTATAAATATTATTTTATATATTCGTACATGTTTACAGTAAATAAATGTAAATATTTATTAAGGAATTCTACTTTGTTAATTTTTAGTTTCTTTATATAGTATAAGAGGGATAATTGTTTCAATAATATATTTTAATATAATTATTCATAGATTTTAAAAAGGGGGGGAAATGGTTTTAAAATATTAATAAATGATCATTTTTAAATTAAAAAAGTGTTTTTAATGTTTGAACTTGCATATTATTTTAATAACTATGTTTTGATATATTATTATTTCCTCAAAATTAATTAGATTCGATTTTTTTATTAAATGTATTAATTTGTATTTTTTTTAAAAAAAATTATTTGTTGATAAATATTAATAATTTCAATTGGTATAACATTTAATGTATTATAATTATATGTCTTTTATTTTTACCTTTTATTTAATTTTTTTGAATATTTTGTGGTGGATTTTTGAAAAAAAATTATGGCCAACCATGACTAGCCCCAGGGATTAACCTACAACCACATAGGGGACCTAATGGTCAAAACTATGGGGGATCTAGCCTTAAAATACCTACCATGGTGGTAGCTTTACTGTATATAAGTTTATAAGAAACTGTGATTGATAGAGATGATGAACTACAGAATGTGGGCCAACATTGGTGAGTGTGGTCTGTGAGACTTTGTTGTGTGTGTATTTTGATCCCCCGCTACTAGCTAAAGAGTGTTACGAAATGAGTTTATTGATATTGTATAAGATAGATGCAATATAAGTTGAATGTGGGATAGAATCTGATGCTACACAATCCATTTTTGAAAGATATATATATATATATATATATATATATCATTAGCTACTTGATCAAACCGATCTTTGTTATTCTCTGAATCATGTGTCTCAATTATTATATGGGAATCATCATCAACCTCTCAGAAAATCAAAAATCAAGTACATAAGCTCAACTGGAACATCAATAGTTTAATTATCCATGTCTACTCATCATGATAATGGGTCATGACAAGGTATATCAAACAAAATCCATGTATGAATGTTGACCATTCAGTGAACAGTCACATCATGATATTTCATATCATAAAAATAAACTTATAGAAAACATACATGAATTGTTGCAAACATAATTATGCCATGTAATAACAATTAAAAAACATCTCCATGGTCTCTCCCCTACTCTTTCACCATAGTAGTGATCAGTAGAATAGGAAAACACTCATGATAGATCTTTCTCACTCTCTCCCTATCCAGTGACAGTAGAAACACCTACCATAAGCTGATGGTAACTAAACTCAAATAGAATCTCTATTCAATGTTTCAAACAGTGGTCAACCATTTTCTACATTAACAAACGAATCTACTTACTTTAATTTATGGTTGCATCATATACCATCTATGAAGATAATTATGCACTTGTATCAATGGGTTGCTTAAAAAATGGTTGATTACATTTCTCCAATAGTATATCTTATTCATAATGGCTCCTCTAATACATAATAATGGTAAGACCGTGATTTTTCAGTGGTAGATCATACTAAAAAAGTGTATCATGCACATCATGATATATCATAGTACCATGTAACACTGATAGTTGATCAAGCTTCATCAATAGATCATTCTACCGTGTGATGTTGTCTTATCAGCAGTAGAAACAACTTTTTACCGCAACGTACTTCTGTCTACTATCAGTTAATATTCTTATGAAAAATATAAATCGTCATTAGTTTTATTATCTACTATGATATAAATACTTTAATAAGTATTTTATCATCTATATATTTATAAAATAAAATAAATTGTTTGATTAATTTTTTTAGAAAATCCTAATTCACATATACACATACTACATGGAAAATGGGGGTTCATAACCCATGGGGCGCAGGTAACTATAGCAGTACTATAGTGGCACTGTAGCAGTGGCGACACTGTTCATCAGCTGGTACTGTAGCGGCGGCAGGGCACTATAGCAGCGGCGATACTGTGCGGTAGTGTAACAATAGGTTACTATTCACAGAATGTGAATTTGCCTTTGAATTTGGGCCTACGGGATTTGTAATGGGCTACAAGCCCACTGGGCCTTCAGGATATGTAATGGGTTTCCCTCTACCCAGTTTAAAGAGGACATTGCTTTGATTAAATAATAAAAATGAGGCTTCGGTCCCAACTTTAAAAATAATATACACATACATTAAATATTGTGCATGATATTTAATATTTGTGAATTTTTAATATTTAGACAACATGATTGTTAATTTATACTATGAAAATTATTTTATAAATGTGTATTATATATGTTTTCAGTAATGATCATGCTAAATGCATAATGCATTTATATCATACTGAAAAAATGTGTATAAAAGTTATTTGGTTTTTAGAAAGTATTTTCTAAATATTAGCAATAGTAATATAACTTTTTTTCTTATTCCCTATCTCATGGAATATATTTATTGGATATCTGGACACAACAAGGAGATATTTGAATTAATTATTTTGTATTAATCCATCACACAAGATCAAGGTATTAAACATGATACAGTTTTGATGAGATATATCTTCACAACATATGTGGGAATTAATGATTTGGTATTTTTCTATTAACACATGATCAATAGATTAAATGAACATGATACAGTTTGCGTGAGATATAACTTCACAACATATTTGTGAGACATATGGTTATTTATTATAGAATAAAGAACTACTCTGACTTCTATTTCATTACTAGGATCATGGAACCACTTTAAATAAACCATATTATTTCATTAAAGTGATCAAGATCAGAAAAATTCATCAACAACATCATCTTGTCTACCTAACAGGGTTAAATAGTTTCTATTTTTCTTTTTTCAACATTTTCTATAAATTTTTTATTATATTTTTTTCCAATTTATAAAATTGAAAATAAAAATAAGATCTTATTTATTAGAGATTATTCCAAACAAAAAGATTTTATTGGTTTTTAATCCTTGGTAAAAGTCTGTTTCAAACTAGGATAAATAATCCATTAAAAATTCTAGGTTTTGACTCTAGAAGAGAATTTAGTTTTAGACTAGGATAAATAAATGTGTAAAGAGTCTAGGTTGAAGCACTGAGTATTTGTAAAAGGATGAGTTAGTAATATGTTATCATCCCTATAAAAGTGATTTTATTAGTGCATACTAATCATATATCTGATTAGATTAGCTTGATGAGAGGAATATGATATTGGTGATCCAAAACACTATAAAATATTTACGTTCATTCTTTAAATTTTTGTTTCTCTATGCATTGTGAACACAACAATCACCAATGATTCTTAAATTAATAAACTATAAATGATTTTTATCTTTAAATTTCAAAACTACTCACCCCCTTTAGTTATTATTTACTTTGATTACAATATTACAGAAATTCTCCATTTTTGTTACCCAGGTGATGATCATGGCCATTCCTAATGATCCCTTTTTGGGGTTATTACCAGTAGGTAAAACTGTACCAGAGCCACATTGTCTTGTTGTATCTATATTGGGACTTTTATTCATGAAACCCACATAATATATACATAAACAATTTTGTATTTTTTCAATGTTTTATATTATACTTAGGGATTTTTCTTTGTTTTTTAATCATAATACATGGAAATAAGTATACTTTCCACTGATACAGACAATCAACCCCCATAATTTTATTACACATTAATTCCTAATTTATTTCATAAAGTAATAATTAATAAAATCCCATATAATATTGAAGCATAGTTTAATTTACAAATAATATAAATAAAATAATAATAGAAAACATGGATAAAAAACGTTATTTTACTCTTCACAACATTCCCTTAATATCCATTATTTTATAATAATGCATTGGATAACATAAAAATGTATGAGATATCAATCTAGTAGGGGAATATAAAATATATAACATGTTCAAAGTAATATACATGTTCAAGAGGGATATCAAGGTGACATAATGGGGGAGATATTCTTGAATATTAAAATCAATTCATGATATATGATTATGAAATCAAGACAATATAAATATGTGGGAACAATATAAAACATGAAATCATAAACTTAAGTCAATAATAGCCCTTGACACATCACAAAATATTGTTTATAGGATATCCTCCCATGCACCATACAAATTATCACATGACATGAAAACATTACACAATGCATTAGAGGGATATATAATTCTAGGCCCACATGTCACATTCATATAATGTATATGTATTTGTGTGCCACATGTACCAGAAAACATAAGGAAAAATTTAAATAATATTAACCCCATGATTAAGGAGTTATGGATATATAAATGGAGGCTCCAAATAAGTTATGTATAGTCACATATAGGTGAATAACCTAGAGTGAAAATTGGGGTTGGTATTCCCTACAGAAATGATTGGCATGGAAAATATAAAGAAAATTTTAGAAGTATAATGGGAGAACATAAAGAATAATTGGAGGGTCCATTGTTAGTGAAATATGGTAAATAATTACATGGAAATTATATGGTTAGTTATAGGTTTTTTTAAAAAAAATATATCAACATGAAATATTGGAAACCAAAAGGCGCAATACAAAGAATGTTCTTGAATAAAAATGAGGAGGAGAGGATCCCCTACTTTGAGAGGATGATTGTAAAAGCATGGGAGGGGATTATTAAAATCCAGGTAACACATTTGGAGGTATTTATACAGGATTAATGATACAATATTAATTCTAATTTGGGTTTTAAAAAATAGTAATGGTAATTTTATGTGTTTTTATAGTAAAACAGGGGAATTATATATTAAATTCAAAATAGGTTTTGGAATATATATAATAAATTAATAAAAAAACACAAAACATACATTGGTTCTTTATGATGTTACTTTCAAAATAGGAATGGTTATAAATAGGTTATAACACTATGAACCTAAATAAATAAAATTAAACCATTGGTTTTGTTCAAGTGACTCTTTTCCATATAGAATTGATTTCAAAACCTTGAAATATAATATTTGTTTGGGAGGATTCATTAAAAGTTATTAAAATACATAAACTTTCTTTGATAACACATTATTTTATTGGGGAAATAGTTATGTGGTCAAGGATTCGTTATATTGTATTTAATATATCATTTTTTGTCTTTTATGATGTCATAATACATTACATGTATTTATACTATATTTACTTTTTACCCAAAACATCGACTTTCATAAAATATTTGAAAAATTTACAATTGGATAATTTTGACATACAAATTTAAATAATAAATATTATTTTATCTAAATAGAGATATAAATATGACAAATTACTCATTTAAAAAAGTATCATTTTAAAAAATAATTTCTTTTTGATGATAATAATTTGTAACCCCAATAATGATTAAATTAGACTTCTGTAAACCATATTAAAATTTATATTTAAATAAAAATTATTTAATAATAATACTTTAGGAAGATATCATTTAATTTAAAATTCATTAATTTATGAGAAAGTTCATTTTTATTGAATAAAAATATTTTTTCAAAAATAAAATTTGGGTTTCTTCATATCAAAATAAAATATTCATCAACAAATTTATATTTATATATAAAATTTAATTTTAAAAAGGGATAAATATAGTCATTATTTTATTAAAATGATAATATAAAAATTCATACTGTTTGGGTTTAGATACTAAGCCCTTATTACAACAGTATACGCCATAAGGTTAAGGAGCATGATGGTGGGATATTAAGGGTGTTGCTCAGAGAACAAGGTTGTGGTCGTGATCTTGATAGGCCTAAAATTCTACTACAGATTGTTTTTCTCATGTTTCTGTTGTCAGTTATCATATTGGTATTAGTCAATAGAAACCCCAGTGATATCATCTCCCTTAAATGCTCTGATAAATGGGCATTATACGGTATGATTCTACTAGTCTAGGCTATCACTTCCTTCATCTGTGTCAATTGTAATTTGACATAACCCATTAATATACTATCCTTTATTGTCATTTTACAATTACTATATTATCAATGGTTCAGATTCATATTGTTTGTCTAAAACAAACTGGCTATAACAGTCAAATTAAACCAAAATAAATAATTAATTTTAAAAAAATAAATTCCATAAAGAAGAATTTATTTATTTAAAAATAGAAATTCATTAAAAAATATTCATGTTGTTACAATAACCCCTAGCCTGATAAGTTACTTCTTATTTTTTATGAGTACTCTATAGAACCATATGAAATACATGGTATAGAATTAGAGAGGTAGAGGAAAGGGAAATTCCAAATCAATTACATTGGATTGAGAGGGAATTGAGATTGGTTAAGAGTGACCTCATTTTAGAGGTGAAAAATATATGGTTTCTCATGGAATCTAATGTTATGTGAGGGGTATAAATGACATCACATGGAGGTTAGGTGGGATTGGAGAGTAAGGTAAATAAGGTGGGTAAATGTTGGTGAAACATAGATGTATATATTTTAATATAACAAAGATATTCTAAAAGTTTTACATGCCAAATTGGTTTAGTAGAATTTGATTCATGTTAGATTACAAATTTCAAAAATTATAAATATCAATTAAATATTAATAATGGAAATTATTTTATCACAGAAAATATAATATAACCCTTCATACAAAATTCTGATGTGCTAATCTGAATTTGGACTCCAATGATCATAATCAAATTTTTAAATGTTAGGAAATTTACTTTTTATTTAAAACATTAAAGGTGATGAAAAACCATTTTTGTATAAAATAATGTTTTAATAATTATATTTTACTAGTATAAATTATTATTAAATTAAAATTATATTATTGTCAAATTATTATCATATATTTATAAAAATAATATTAAATTATTAATTTAAAAATATATCAATTTAATCTAAAAACATAATATTTAGAAAAGTACCATTCCTTGAAGAACAATATTTTTACCGTGCAATTAATATTTATCACGGTAAAATAATATTAATCCAAAAAAAATTTACCCGTATACAAAAATTTGAAAATTACGATTGAAAATGTTCAAATTGTAATTAACAATCTAATTTTTAAAATTGATAAAAATATAATTTAATATTTGTGTATATAATGCATAAAAAATATAATAAACATGTATCTTCTAATATTAAAATAAAATTATTTCATACCTTATAATAATCATTGGATGGATATTAATTTATCTTTTGGTATATATTATCAATACATTCCATTTAAACAATTATTTAATGATAATATAATAGACTTAATAGAAAATTAATACAATGTTTTTAAATAAACAAATTTTATGAATAAAATTGTTTTATTTTTTAGTTATTTATAAAAATTACATTTTATAAGATTAATAGTATTAAAAACTCATTAATATATATATATATATAATTTATACTTAATTTACATCACTATTTTCCAACCAATTCAACCAATTCATTTAACGGTTAAATAATGTGACATCAACATATCACTTGCAACCTAGATGTGAGAAATTGTATTTTAAAAATAATCTTTTATAAAATAATGTTATACCTTCTTGATAAATATATTTACCACATGATTTATTTGATATTTCTCCAGTATAATTTCATGTCAACTTCGTAGAATAATCCATTCATTTATATCTTCATGAGAGATTTACTTAAATTCATCCACGTATTTCATAGACTAATTTTTACACCATTGGAAATTAAGGCCACTGAAAAATGGTGGCCTTTTCATTTAATACATTTGTATAATAATTATAAAACATTTTAAAGGTGAAACATTCATGAAAAACCATTAGGATATGATTCCAATTAATAGGCCCCCAAGGATTCATGGGGAGCTACGTCAGGGTGTGGCTAATTTACATATTTTTATTGATTTTTAATTTTAGATATGATTCCATCATGTGTAGGGTATATGTTAAATTGATTTTTTCCATTACATTTACTCAATATGACTAAAATATATGTGATTATGCAGAAATTTATTACATGTTTATTCATAATGATTATTACATGGATCACCGATACTGGTCTAAAACATGGAGAAATCTATTGGAAATGTAATAATGGAAAAAAATCATCTAGAATCACTATCTTTGAGGATAACAATTCTAAATTCCTTCAACTCTTAGGCTTACTACCTTAATGATTTTTTATTTCTATAAATATTTTATCCTACAGTAAATTTTCATCCCTTCTCCTTTTCACAAAAATTCATGGGAGGATCAGTCCCACAATTCATGGATTTAAAATTACCATCATCTACTGCACTTTCATTGATGTTTTCTCCCAAGAATATATATATGTGTGTGTGTGTTATTAATCACCTATTCTTTTCATTAGAATAATTATATTAATGCTTCATCAAATAGATACTCTTTCACTATAAAATAAAACTAGAATCACTTATATCTACTAAATATATATAATACCTTTGTATTACTATTAAAAATAAACTCCCTTATTGTTTATTTCAACTGCCAAATGTTGTAGTGAAAATAAACTCCCCTAAAAACATATTCTCAAATTGACAACACATTCTTTTATGAGATTAGATCATTAAGATTATATTGGATTCCTAATATTTCGATGTGGAAAATTCATAAATAAATAAAGTTACCATATTTATTTTATTTGTTCATATATATAATATTGTTTTTGGTAGAGTTGCTCAAAAATGTTCTTTTCATCAACTTGATTTTATATATAGAAGAAAAATTATTCAATCAAGGAAAAATTTCATATTTCAAAATTATCAAAACTACATAAATATGGAAATCAATATTTCTCAAGCATTAATTTTCAATTCTTTTTTGTTTCAAAAATAAATAGTAAATTATTGAATATTTTCAATAATATTTTATTTAAACTAATCCAATAAAATTTCAATCGAATTACCTTAAAATCCATGATTTTCACATAACTAAAAATCTTGGAAAATAATGACTTAATGGATGCATATTTATTATTGTCTTTGTGGTATGAATATTTTTTGTTTAAACCACTTAAAATAAATTCCAATACATTTTTAATATTATTATAAAACAATGATTATATATTTTATAATGATATTTGAATCTAGTGACCATATTTTATACATTTTCTATAAAGATCAAATATTATAAAATATGAAATTCCTAGAGTACAATGTAAAATGATCAAAATATAATTGATGAGTTTATTACATTTTTTAGATTCCATGAATCATGTTTAAAATATATATATGAATGTTGTAAGATATATATCTCACCAATATATAGAATTTCAATTTTTTGGAAAATGTATGACCCTTACACAACTACGAATCACCCTTATATGAACAAAATTACATTGAAACACACTCAGGAATCCAAAATACCCTTAAAATTAATTAAAACTCACCAATGGGAAGTGGTTCAGTGCCTCTCATGGTAAAGTGCACTTTGTAATGATTAAAATGGTGGATTCCTATCCAATTTCATATTAACTCAAAAAATCATGAAATATGAAATGCTCAACATAAACTAATATGGTATTAGGCTTCTCGATTCATATTGAAGAACATATCCACAACCAGACCAAGATAAAATGTGCGGTACTCAGCATTTTAATTTAGTATTATATTTTTTCATTCTCTAGTTATTTTTTCCATAAAAGTCCTTCATTTCTGTCTTTATACTTCAATATTTTATGTAGGAAGATGTCACGTGAAAAATTCTCACTACTATGGTATGGGAACCATTAATTGGACATTTTACCCATTTATTGGTCTTCTAATGATCCACTAAAACACCAACATTATCCTCACATTTTTCTCATCTACCCATAAAAATAGAATCTATAACTATCCACAATAACCTCCAAAAACATTTATCAAAGTTACATTGTTGGGAGATTACCCTTACACAAGTCATCGTTCACCCATACACTTTCTTGAGGAATTTTGAATTAATTTTATATATATTCTATATGGTTAATTGCCTTTAGTCATGTCAACTAAGCTATATGATTACATTTGACTACTTTTATGAAAATTACTAATACATAAGCCCATATAACTATATTTTCATTTATAAATAAATGATACTGACCACTTTATATGTTAATGTTTCATAATGTAGATATCCTTTCTAGAAATAAACATTACTGGACTTACCATTATTTATATAGTATTGTTTCTAGCTAATATTGATGCACCCTCTACACATTATAATTACCCATATGTAGATTCTTCTCTTTAGAGTTCCTTTACATAGAGTCTATTTCTACCATACACATTAATTGAGACTCATATAATTACCATTATGAAAATCCAGGGGGATTTTTTTACTTCTATAATTTCCACTTCATAGGAAATATATACTACCTCCATTTTATTCCTATAATTCCAATCCCCAAACAACAAACCTGTGTGGATTGAAAATACAACACAAAAACCATAAGGAATCACTTTTTCCGTATACACAATATATTTTTAACTAATAACCCTTGGAAATCTTCTAATTGTACTTTCAAAAACTATGAAAAAAATGTAAAGGGATGCAACCAAATTATTTAAAACATGGACATAGAAGAAAAATATTTTTAGGAAAAATTATGTGATAATTTTAGTTCCACATTGAAGCATCATGCAAGGTGAATGATAATCCAATTTTTTGTACAATATGATGAATACATTTAAATGCTTGAAATGACTAAGGGGAATGAAATCATATTTGGTTTTAGAGAGAATGATTATAAAATTTCTCTCCCTAGAGTTTTTTTATATGTAATCTCAAATTCAATGTGATATTGGAAAATAATCTTATATCATTACATTTGAAATACATGGATGTAGATTGACCACCTATATAATTAATAAAACCATATTAATTACTTATTTTAGAACCTTGTTTTTATCTATTACCTTTTATACACATTAGTGTTAATCACATGTACAAAATATTTTATTTTTTTGTGGTTTATATTCGTCAACAGAAGTTAGATAATTGTATTCTTCTGTATTTATTTTGTAATACTGATTTTGATCCAGATTTGTATATAAAAATTATACTATTTACCAATTATTGAAGCAAAATGAATTTTTTTTGAAATTATTTATATATTTCCATGTTCATTTGATGAATGTTATTTATATGGATTGTGAGAATAGAAATTATGATTAGCCTATTTTGGGTAATTTAATGATAAAATGTGTAACCCTATAATGAGATTACATTTTTTTTGTTACACCATTCATGATACATAATAATAATTATAATATATTTTCATTATTAATTTATTGATACACATCCATGATAAAAAATAATAGTGTTGGTAAAGAATCTTTAATGCATGTGGTTATACCAAACCAAACAGAGACATGTAATCCTTATGAATGAGTATGAGTATTGAGTAATTTAATAGTAATATTATTTTCTCATGATAATAATATTGTAAATATAAAATCATTATAGTAGAGAATATGATTTAGAGATATTTGAGATGGGAAATAAATTGAATGAGGTAGTGAAGAACTATAATCTTTGACGAATACACTCTTTCTGGGAATAGGTTCCTTCATAATGAAAGAGTTAGGAATATTTTGGAAAACCAGTGGCTACCAAACCAGGAGTAATACATTATTATATATTACATTTTTTAGGGTTTGAATATATAATGAAAATAAAAGAGTTTTTTTCTGGGGATTTGGAGGGTTAATTTTATTAGGTGAGCTTTGATGGGGATTTCTGCGAATACTTATTTTCTAATGTGTAAGATTTTGATTTTTTTTTGTGAAAGTTATTCAAAAGTTGAAATATACATGATATAGGCCATTCATATCATCATAAATAAAATGTACAGATAACATCTAATATATTATAGGAATTTAAGGCTTAATTTAACAATGTCTTCCCTATTTCACTCTTATTGTGGTAGCTCTATTATATACCTCGACAACATAATTTTATTGTAGAAAAAATGAAATTAAAAATCGAAAATAATTTCATTTCCCCGATTCCAAAAGATATGTTTTTTTAAATTCAATTTCTAAAATTTAATAAAATTAATTTCAAATAATAAATTGAAAAGGGATAAAACAAGTATTTACATAAAAAAAGTTTAAGAATTAAAGTGACTTTATTATTATTCATTAAAAAGTTTTCATCATTAGATATATTTTAATTAATTTTTTTTATATATAAATGACAAATTTGATTATTTTTTATAGTATAAGTATGTGAAATATTTTATTTAAAACTAAATAAATGAAAAAAATATATTTTTAATTTAATCATTTTCCTTGAAAAAGAATCAGTAAATTATTATTATTTATAATTCATTATTATTTATTAGATGATATTTAACATTTCTAACCATAATTCCATGAGTATTTTGTATTCAATTTTATAAAGTTAATCTAGAAAAGAAATTAATTTTATTTAAAATACATTCTTTACGAAAAAACTACATCTTTATAATAATATATATTTTCAAAAATGGAATTATTATCTCTTTGTTTTATTTCAATATTTTTTATTTTAATTACATGTTAAATATTTTCTATGAAACACACTATTTTATTTTGATAATAAAATACTGAATATAAATAATATATTTATGTATACCCTATAAACACATATCAAATGACAAATATTCAATGAAAAAAAAATATCTAGCGGCTATATTTATAATGACTATATGTATTATGGTTATATTACCTTACAATAAATATCCTTAATTACTTCTCTGAAACTCATTCAGAAACATTATTTTTTAATCTTTATGTTTTTTATTATATTTCAATGATTTTTATTTCTTTTATAGTTATAATTAGTGAAATAATATTATAAAAACCCATGTGGATTAAGATTCGTTTTTTGTTGAACATTTATTTATATGTGGTCTCATTCCTCATAGAGATTTCTTAGTGATGTTTTATATTTAATTCTCTTAATTTATTAAATTTTATCATTTATTATAATAATTTCTCTCAATAAAATAAATTGAGCACCATTTTAATAAGGATCGTGAAACATTCTTTTTAAAACCTATATGGAATTTAAACACGTGGAGTTAAATTGTTATTGAAATCCATTCAAGGAATAAATGATTTATTTCCCAATATCTTATAAAATAATATTTTGGCAAGGTTTACCGATATAATAAAATATATGTTTACTAAAAAAACTAATATATATTTAAATATATATTTGTAATAAATTAATATTTCATACAAATAGAAATAATAATTATTGAAAATATAAATTTAAATTTCCCTCAGTTAGACCATATGTCTCTATTTTTATGACCTGATAAGATGATTTTATGTTTTAAATTTTATAAATACAGTATCATTTGATTAGTGAGAGATCAATTTCATTTAACAATATTAGGTAAAATAATAGAAATATATTTACAATTGTAATTTTTAATGTTTTTAGTAAAAATTATATATTCATTTTTTCGAATAATTAAAAAATTATTTTCATGTAATTGTAAAAAAAATTCTATATGAAAATATTATTATTTTAATGTGATGTTTCATAACATAATTTATTTTTTAATCAAACTATGGTCATGAAAGTATTTTTTTATTATAACAACATAGTTTATATTTTTCATCCAATTCTAAATTCATACAATTAGAGTGGAGTGAACCCACAAAGTAAAAATCATTAATGGAAGTTATCATTTATCTAATGGTATTAAAATAATCACCCATAAAGTTACAATGTGTCTAAATATGAATGATAATCATGGTATATTGTAATAAATGAGGGTTCTCTCAAATGACAAAAAAAAAACAAATGTGATAATGTAACCTACCATAGAAATTTAATGATAAAAATAATTCCCAATTTGATAAATGATATTTTAAGTCCATTATACTAGAAGAGATCCAAATTACATTATATTTATTTGGCCCAAATTAAAAAAATATAACTTTTTATGTAAACTATAAGAAATTCAAAAACAAAACATAACCGATCTTTTTAAAAACCACATCAACAACAGTGATAATTATATAAATGCATGAAATAAATTTTTTCATGTTAAGACCCATGAATGAAAGAGGCGATCACACCTAATTTCTTATGGGTGAAGTATTTATCCATGATCACACATTCGTATAATAAAATATTATTTAATCAAGAAAATAGGCCGAACCAAGGATTTCAACCTACCTCACTAATTTGATAACTATATTGGGGATTATATATTTCATTTTAATACTTGAGGATGAACCTATATAATATGTGGCCTTGTTAGGTGGAATCCATATGTTCTATAACTCAAGAAAATGATAATAAATTTATGTGTCCACTGTTATATCAGATGAAAAGAAAAGATAGACTGTGAATCAATAATTCCTTCATCCAGTATAAAATTAATATAATAATCTAAAATACTACTAAAGAAACACTAGAGAGAAAAAACTATTCACTATATATATATATATATGTTTATAAGGGAGACAAAAAATACACATGGATGAATACAATTTTTTTTACACTAAATGACATCCATTATTAATTGGTATACATATTTTAATGAAAACTAATAAGAATGGATTATAATTTAGAACACATTAACTAATATATATGATTCATATTTAATTGAAAAATAATGTACTTTATGGAGGTTACAAAAATAAGTTATAAAGAAGGATCTAGTGGGATAATCAATGAAAAAGAGGCTATCAACTACTTGTGAATCCATAATCAATGATACATGTTGCTAATGAGAACCACTAAATAGTTATTTGAGGAGAGATTGGTGAATTTGAGGGTTCTTAAAAAAAATTTCATGTGTGGGAATCCTGTAAAAGAATTTCCATCCAAAACCCTATTCTTTATAAAAAAGTTGATATATTTAAGACAAATAATCTTGTTACAATGATCTAATAACCGAGTGAGATATTATTGAGAATTGTCTCACAGAGATGAGGATTGAATTATTGGATTAGTTAATTATATTCAAGTAGGAAATACATCTATTTAAATCATAAGTTAATCATTAATTGTTATATCATAAGGAGGGGTCAGTGAATCAATTTAAGGAAAGTGTTATATTTCAATCAATTAAATGAGAACTCATTCCAAACATAGTGGGGAATATATTTGAAACACTTGATTGAAATTTAGTATGAAATATATATGAACCCTATGGTTAATTGTAAGGATTTTCACACACTAATTTGATATCATTTTAAAAATAATGAAAAGAATGATTTCTAACTAGAAGAGAATGTTTTTTCTTTTAGTGTTAGGATCACTATAGTAAATATCATTCCCTCCTCAATTTATAAGAATGTGTAATCATATTTTATAGCTCCCATTCCTTGGATTAGAATCATTTAACACATTATCAACAATTATATTTATGAATCTTTCAGGTGATGTTAACATAATGGGGATAGCTAGTTTAGGCCGACTTATCTGATTGATGAAGGTGAAATTGTTCTCATAGGAATTGATGAAAGTATGTAGTGAATTGAAGCTATGTTATTTTAAGAGGTGGTATCCTGGATATGTATCTTGAAAAAAATAATAAGAAATAATTTTAGTTCCTCTTCAACAATCTATTTTAATAATTCTATAGATTCTTAGTTTCTTATAATGTACATATTTCCACTCTCACTATCAGTAACTGTTCTTTCTGGATTATTGTTATAGGGTTCATTTTATTCATGATATATAATTTGATGGGAAATAAACTCTTCTAACCATGGTTTCTAGTTTTGGACCTCATCTTTAGGCAATCTAGAGAGATCCCAAATCTCACTGAAGTTATCCTCAATGAATAGAAAATTCCATTTTTCTAGAATCCAGTTAGTTGAGGAATTTAACCATTCTTTATTCACTCCCCCTTTATTGAGTTCCTTCAAAAGTCCTAGTACATCATGTTAATATATGAGAATCATAATTTACATGAAAGATACACCATTACTTGGTTAAAAACCCTCATATATATATATATATATTTAACTTCATTATGTGTTTCATTAAAAACTAGGATATGTCAAAATATGTTGATGTTCAAAGGAAATGTGTCCAAATGTATTATAATTGTATGTGTTATGAAAATTATATGAATGATTTTTTTCTATGAATTTTTACTAGAGGGTATTGGGAAAAAATATTATATTTTTCTCCTAGGGGGCTCATGGGGGAAATTATATGTATAGTTCAATGGATCGTTTCTTTACTACATGTTTTTATAATGATTCGTGTGAACTGACACACTCTCTGGCCCTAATAATTCGCTTCTCAACTAGTTGTCAGGTTATTTGGGTGCCACATATTACTCTTTTTCACCAATTTATGAGACCAACCATAGCCTAACTCAATGTAAAATTCACATCCTTTTGGTGTTCTCTCAATATAGAATTTAATGAATCTATGATCCTTATGTTCATTAAAATAAAAAATTCCTATTTAATCTATGTTAGAAAAACAACTAATTGTGAGATTCATGGAAATTTTGTTTTGTAGGAATCACAATGTCAAGGACTCAAATTCAAAATAGATGACTCATTTGTTCAGGGAATAATTCATAGTGGTGTTATTATTCTGGAGTAGTGTACCTCTATTATTTTATCTTAATAAAAATTCTTTAGGTAATGAAGTTATATTTTTGTGGTTCCCCAAGTCATTTTAACTAGTCTCTCCCTTTTCCATAAAAATAATATAAATATCTCTGGTGTTGGATTATATTCATCTTTTGGGATTATTTCGTGTTTATGTAGGCCTCTATCCACTTTAGAATCACTTATATAATCATATCTTGTAAAATCATGCATCATCAAGATGTATATATTCATCAGACATTATGTGAGAGGAATATGGAGACTGATTTCATAGAATATTGAAGATTTTAGGCTAAGGTTATGATTCCACACTCAAGTTTTGTCAATTTACCATTGGAATATATTGTAAATTTTCTTTGGGATTCAATAAGTCTCTTAAAATTATTTTCTCCTCATGTTTTTCCTTACAATATAATATTTTTTAATAAAAATATATAAATTATTTGTTAGTCATATTGAGAGCCCAGAAGGAGGATCCATGAATGATCGAACATGAATTTTTCCTAGGATGGACCATTATAGTGTGAACCAGTACCTAGATATTGATCTGACATAATTAAAGATGTAGTAAAATATTAAAATATATAATATAATTATATTATTATTCTAAATTAGAATCTTATTATAAATCATGTAATAAGTAAACTATGATTTTAATATCCACTTTAGTGTCTCTGACCAATTATAAAATGTATATTAGTAGGTAATAAATGATCCTATGCTTCAGTATCATTTTCCCTAAAATGGACATGATTATATTTTTGTAATTGAAAATAAAATCAGTGACTTTGTTGATATGATTTTCACAGTAATAAATGTTGCTTCACCCATAAATTAATTTAGTTCCATGTATAAAATGATAGTGTAAGGTACCAATATATTATTTAATAATAATGAATTACCATTTTAAAATATACGATAACATGACAATATTGGGGAATGTACCAATGGTTCAAGTTATCAGGAAAAAAATTTTATACCTCTAGATTATAATACAAGAAAAATTCATGTTAAAAAATTATTGCTATGTTCCCATAAATGTGAAAACAAATTAGTAAACCTATTGTAATGAAGAGTGAAAATATAAAATTTTTACTATTAAAAATATTCATTTTATTGAATAAGGTTTCACATGAAGGGTTATATAAATTGAATTTTAATTTTATTCCATGAATAAAATCCTTATGTGGAATAAATAAAAGTATTTTTTATACCTGTATTGAAGAAAATTCAAAATTTAAATTAGAAATAGAATCCTTCAAGGAAAAGATGAAACTATTTGTTTATATAAGGAAATAATATTTCATAGGGTATCTTTAATATGAAAATAATGTTTTTATTTTTCAAATAATTGAATAAAAATAATTTAGTTTCAATTAAATTTAATGTCAATTTTATTTTTAGTATGATTTAATACTAGATCAATACACGATTTATGACACTAATATAAAAATATCATTCAATGTTCAATAAATTTAAAAAAAAAAATATTGAAAATGAATTATGTATTTGAAGATATTTATATATTATTATTTCTAGAAATGAAATAAATTAATTAAATTGTAAATATGGAAAAACGATAACTCCAATAAATACAATATATGTACCATATATTTTAATTAATGAGTAATTTATTTATATTTTATTATAAAAAAGGATTTTGGGTTCGTAATTAATATTGATGTGTTATATAGACATAGAGTGAGATGTTTTCAAGAAAATTGTATTCAAGTGTAATTATATATTTACTATAAATAAATAATTTCATCAATACAACTACTAAATTTAATCATACATATAATTATTAGAATTATTGATTAGTGTTTGTTAATTTAAATTCATTAAATTTAATAAAAATTTTAATTTTAATTGAAATTGGTTTTGAATGGAATAAGTGTGAAACAAGTATAAAAAATGAATAAAAACTATTTTAAATTTAATAATAGAAATTATGACTTATTAGAATTTTTTATTTAAGATATTTTTGTATTAAATGGATTATTAAAATTATGGGAGGGGGGTATATGACACTACTTGATCCCTTGGGGTCCCAATCAGGCCTATGATATGATGAGTGTGCCACCCCAAGAAAACCTCTTGTAGTCCAAGAGATGGTGTCCATCACTGAGTAAAAATATCATTTAACATGAGAGACCTTATCCTATATTAACCTATAAAATATGTATATAACTAATGATAAAAGTTACAAGCAAAAATAGGATTTAATATATATAAACAATTAAATTTTATTAAATACACATATAAGAAATAAAACATAAGAATAATGTCACATTGAAATATAGGATCTAATATTTCTAAGGGGTTGGAAATCTCCTCTTCACCGGGTAAACTCCTATATCAATATCTAAATGAAATAATCAATACCACATTCATGAAGAACCATGACCTTTTATACATTACCATGTATTACCATAAATTAGCTCAGAACAGGACACAGTATCCTCTCACCCACTAAGTCTATCTTTGAACTATGCATGATCTACATTGACACAATATGTTTCAACACATATTATATGTAGGGGTGTGTCTAAACATACTCAATAGGATTACCCAAAGACATAAATGAATGATAAGGTAATGAGTTAGATCAAAACCTTCAATACTTTATAGTAACCAAAGGGAAATAAGGAAAATCATATATACAACCTCAATAAAAAAAATCATTAGGATAAAAATTATTCCTTGTCATCTCAGCCCAAATCCTCAAAGGTAGAATCCACAAGAAGTATTTCATTCTAGGCATACTAAAAAATTTAAAAAATTAAAAATCTTATTGTCCAATCATATAACACATCTATAAGCAAACTAAGGGGTTGTTTAAGGGTTATATTTTTATATGTATCCGATCTTCTCTACTTCTCTAACTTTTATTTAGACACTAGAAACCATAAAGGAGGATCCAATCCTCACTAAATCCTATATAGATGTAAAGTGAGTAACATACCTTAAAATTAAAAATTAACAATTGACTTCATTGGAAACCTTTTAAGGATATCGTACCATGACTAATGATTATTTGTTTCCATGTAATTATTAACACCTTCCATCAGAACCACCCAACTAGAACTCAGTGTCATTATTCAGAAAATATATGGGGGGAATATTTCCACACCAAACTAAAAGGATCGATAGAGGTGGTAACTAAAACTAGTGGATGAGCCATTACTTGTATGAGGTGTCATATCGGGGGAGGTATCGAATTGATAGATAGATGAACTGAATCCTAAGTATTTATGAGGGGATTAAGGATCATATATATGTTGTAGGGGACCAATGACCTAACATACACTCAACACAATGGGGTACTATAACAACCCCAACTCCCGTTCCATAGATATGGTGGATCGTTATTTATAATGGAAAAAATAAGTAATATCTAATAGAATAATAGTTGCAAGAAAACACGATAAATAACATAGTTTTACATTACATTGAAAAATAATAATACATCCCCAAAAATCTTGAAAAAGGTACTATTCTCCATGATACAATATTTTAATACTTAGTAATATTGTTGGTTTTTTTGGTAAAAGTGAATAAATGTAAATAAGAGACCTCATACACTCATTAATAGGTATAGTATAATTAATGAAATTATAAATAAGATATGAAAAAATCAATGAATAGACCGAGTTAATCTATTAAAAAACAAACTAAAAGAATAAATAAATCCATTACCAACATAACAATAAATAAATTTATGAATAAAAATACCTAATAAAATAGATAGGTTAATTCTTAATTCTAGAAATCATAAACCTAAAATCAAGGCACTATGCTAATAAAATTTAAAAGAAGTGTAAGAACAGTCTCATTACCCTGTCATAATTGTTTTATTAAACCTACTAGTGTACATAAGGGAGTTATAATTCCAGGATCCACCCTTCACATAAACCTCTATTTAATTCCATGAAAAATAAAATAAGTACATTGATTAACATTTTTTTAATGAAAAACATAGATATTTAGAATAAATTATCAAGGAGGGATATCTTATAAGATTTTCCCATGTAGAAGTCATAATTATATGGTATGAATTCAACCCCAAAAAAATTTAATAATCAATAATGATATATGACATTTACATTGTAGAATTACAGTGAAATGATAGAAATTTTTTTATAATGGTTTTTATATATCATGTAGATCACCAAATATTATCCCTCTGAAGTGTCAAACTAGGTATACAACAAGGCTTATTGTAGTGCACTGGTTGACCATCAAGTCAAGCCCAATGAGACCTTTTTAGGGTTATTACCCCTTGATATAATTATGTCAAAACCACACCCACATGTAGTATCTATATAAGGATATTTTTCTTTAAAAGTCACACACACATTACTTCATTAAATTTTTATGATGGTTTTATAGTTATGGGAAAATTATCTCATTATAATGAATTAAACAAAGGTTATAATGAGAGAGAGTAATTAATTTCACATTTATTATAATTCAACGGATTGAATAAATTGGGAGTAAAATTATTTCAATATGTGAAAATTAATACTAATAGATAAAATAATATCATAATTTCAATTGATAATTAATGGGGGGGATTAGGGAAAACCCATACCTCTCTCGAGCTTCTTAATATAGAGACCAAATTTCATACCAAAAAAATTTCCCAGGATTGAAGAGACCACAATGGAAGAGAATCGTTTACAAGTATTTGATGATATTACATCGAACTGGATGTTGTAAAATGGGAATAGGTGTGATTATTTATAAATGAGGAGGGATTGTGTTATGGTAAAAAATAATGATTATTTTTTCATCAAGGCCAAATAATTTTTGGGTGGCATTAATTCCAACTATTTTGGTTGGAATTAAATTTTTTCAATGATTGTTAAAAACATCTAATACATCTATAAAAAATACAATTATATGTTATTTTATAAATAAATTTTGATAAATAAAAATCCTTAATAATTCTAAACTTTTATATGAATTATTGTAATTGCCATTCAATTAAACATTTATTTTTTTCTTTAAAAATATTATTTTTGACATATTTTTATTTATGTGTCAATTAAAATATGACATATATTAATTTTTCAGTTAGATAATGGAATTATAATCCATGTATAATGGGGTGATAAGCGGTCATGATGTCAACACATATGTGTATACCAATAGAAGATTACCACTATCTTAATTTGGATATAATATTACAACATACAACTAGATAGGATTGAATATTTGAAATATAGTAGGTAAATTTATTTGGATCATTTAATTCAACTAGAGGAACATCTAGTTTGAAATTTATCATTTTCAATGGCTCAGGTGAATTCAATGCATCTAGATTTAATGAATATTCTATGCTAGAAATATTCTCATCAAATATTTCAATATAACACATAAAAAATATCTTGTATGTGGATGAAATTTTGATGGTGGGTGAAAATTTCCTAGGGGATAAAAGTATTTAGAAGGCCAAATTTTAATGATCATCCATTATGGTATCCAAAAGCTCTTGCATAATTAATAAATTTAATATGGACATTCTGTCTACATTGAATTATTTTCTATAATTATTCGGCCATATATTCATCAATACATAGAAAAATAAGAATAACTGTTGAGGGAGAATAGAGATGATGTTGAAGAACATCTTTCCTGAAGAAAACATATTTAGTCGCATCCATTTAATTGTAAAACATGTGTAAAACATCAGAGGAAAGAATTAATGTAAATGAATTATTAATGACTAAGAATTAATATTATTAATACAATAATCATAAGAAACAATGTAATTAATTAATTTCTAATCAAATAAACATTGATTTAAATATAAACATTTAATGCGGTTAATATTTTTTTAAGAGTAACATTTTTTATTATTTCATGAATGAAACGAATTAAAATATTTTTTAAAGACACAAGTTATTCCATACTATATCCCTTATAAAATTTCATCCTTAGAATAAATTTTGATACCTCATGGTGAAAAATGATGGATCTTTTAAATCAGTAGTTATTTACATTCCCATGTTTTCTCTTGTTTCTTATGATATATCTATAATACTTTCATGAGGTGGGTGGTCATGTTCCTCAATATATTCTCTCTAGTTGAATGAATTTGTAAATGAACTTCAATATAAGAAAAAATAGGTTCAAGCTCTATCCCTTCAATTGGAGAGTACAATAGTTGGGCATGGATTGAATTTAAATAGCCTTGAGATATGGATGACTACATAAAACATAGAGAGGTTCGATGTAAAGGCTAAATGAAAAGTTAAAACACAAATTCTCTATAGGATCTCAAATTTCCTTATGTACCTTGGACCAAACTTTATGTCCTTACCAAACTATATAACCCCATTCCATGGTGATACTATCAAGACGATGTGAACACCAAATTATAATTCCATGTACATTAATTTTTTATCAACATTTCTTTTCTGTTTATTTTGAGATATTTTGATGTGATTATGAATTTATCTATCCTTTTAAATCGTATCCTCAACATGATTTAGAAAAACACGCTTCTTCACTCTATCCATATCCTAGTAGATTGTATTATTTATTATTTTTCAATACAATGCCTTATATCGAAACATGTTGTTTCTTAAATTGAAGAAATTATACAGAACTGGAAATTCCAACAATTACAATGCCTATATATCAATGTATTATAAAACCGTTGGGATAGGTTTCCTATACTGATAGTTTGTTGAAAACAATTGGTATAAGAATTTTTAGTGAGTTTTTTCCCAAAGGGTTTCTAAACCGTTTGGATAGCCCTAGGTAGAGACCGTTTTCCCAATGGTTTCAAAAAACCATTGGGATAGTTGATATATTTTCCAATGGGTTTCAAAAAAAGTTGGGATTGAATGACACAAATAAAGCCCCCAATTCAGATCAGGATCTTTTATGATTGCGCCCTAAACGAGAGCTCCCACTGTTCCTGTGTGAAAACCCTTCTTTTGAGGAAACGATTATTTGTTCCTCAACATAAAATATTTATTTTATAACTGAGTTTTATATTCTAACTCCATTTATTCTATTTTTCATTCTAATTTCATTGAAGACAAGGTTGTTTTTTGTTTTTTGTTTTTATTATCCGTAAAGGACAGCTCCCCTATTCTTTGCGAACCCTTCTTCCCAAAATGTGATCAATTCTTGATTCAAGTAAGTGTTTTTTCTTCCACCTCAAATATATTCACATGTCATGTTCTGTTTAGAAGATCAATTGAGATCCTTTTGATGTGAAATTGGAGGGGTGATGTGCAATGTGGGGGGTTCGCTATGGGGGGGGTGTAGTGGGAGGGGGCTATGGGGTGGGGTTTTGTAGTTGGAGGGGGATGCGGGGGGGGGGGGGGGTTAGATGGTTTATAAGGGGGATATGCAATGGGAGGGTGTGGGTTGTGAAGTGGGATGTCCTGTAGGGGGGTTGTGTAGTGGGAGGGGTTTTAAGCGGTGTGTAGTGGGAGTGGGGGGGGGGGGGGTGGAGGGCTCTAGAGTGGGAGGGCTATAGGGTGTAACACCCGAAGCATCTATGGTACACTTCTCTTTCAATAATGCAATTGCTTGCATTGTACGCAAGTTCGAGATTCTAACACACCGCGACCAATAAAAGTAGCCGTTATTAATAGTAATATCCACTTTTTTTAATTTTATTATTCAAATTAGGCTAAATTTTTGGATTCAGAATATCGATATTATCCAAAGTTGAATTTTTCATTTCTTTCAGAGAACATCCAATTTTTTAGGAATAGTGTAAAATACTAAACTTTAATAAAAAACAACTTTTTGAATTGAAATAATTTATATTGATAAGTCATATTATTCAGTGTTTTTAATATATAATTATAATATATTTTTACCATTTTATCTGATGGTGGTCATTATAACTAATTTCACTTTGAAATTGGACATAAACAATTGTAATTTTTTTGATATATATTGTTTCTTAAAAACACGCTATTTGTTGTGCTCGTGAGAATTATTTATTAAATTAATTAATTCAACTTATATGTTCTTAATTTTGTAAAATAGACATCATTTTTGAATTAGGAATATCAAATATAGCATAGGGTGAATTTTTGGCATTTTTCTGAAAAACATCAACTTTTGATGAATAGTGAAAACACTAAGTGGTAGTTAAAAAACTAATTTTCATCAAAAATGAAACATTTCCACTTCTGTGAATTGAATTTCAAAAATCCAACATACATGGTTTTAATTAGTGAGTAAAATTTGGTTCAATGGGATGAAAATAATTTTTGTTGAATAGTAACTTTTAAGTTTTATTAATCGTGATTAAAGGTAATCAGTGTATGTTAAGAAAAATATAATGTTATAATAATATGAAATTACCTTTACAATTTTTCTACCATTATTGGATGAGTCATGGCCGACCAAGAAAATCTATGGGTCAACTTGGGGACCCCATGGAGGCACTTGGTTAAGAAAATGACATTAATAAGTTTTTATTTAATGTAAAAATAAAATTGTCACAAACATGTGTTGTTTTAATAAAACAATTATTACATGGGGTTATATAATTTAACATTTCGACTATAAATATTCATTGTAAATCTTAAATTATTTCCCAAATCATGGTAATTTTTTTATAATTTTTAGACATTAAATAAATTATATTTTTTATGACACCATGATGATGCAGCGATTACCTCATTAATTAACGATTTAAATAAAATGAAATGATAATGTAAAATATAAGACTTAAACTTGTCAAAAACCTAATGGATGAGTATATTACAAACCCTTTTTACCTTATACCAGAAATAAATAATTTTGTGACCTTTAAAATCTGAAACTCATTATATAATAATGTAACATTTCATGACATTTCAAGAGTGCACCTCCTCTCCTCTTATAAAAGGCCCCCACCTCTACCACATTATTCATACCATCAAAGACATTTTTATCGGCCAAGATCTGACCAAAAACTCTCTCAACTTCCCTCTCTTACTCCTAGAAGCCTCAATTTGGGTAGAAGTCTTCCCAAGGAAGCCTTTGGCTCAAATCAAAAAGAGTTACACGATTTTATGGTAATGTCTTCTCTTATGTTCTTTTGTTTTATTTTTCTTCTCCAGCCCCATAAACTATTTTTATTCGTTTATTTTGTAACAAAACTAGGATCGTAAATATATTAGTATGTTCGTTTGAGAAGGATTTGTTTTACACTTACACACACCTTCGTCTAATAGTTAATGAACATATTGTTTCTGTGGGTGGCGAATTAGAGCCTCACGAAATGATGATTGTTCAATTTTCTTTTAACACCTCTAATGGTCGCCATTAAGATGTCACTATATTTATATATGACATATATTATGTTAATGGTTTCCTTATTCTTCTGTATTTTTTATTTATGGCATACCTTTATGATTTCTATTATGGGTAAACACGATAATATCATTTTAGGAAGTGCGGACTACCGCCCACTCAAAGTGATTTGAATCGTTAATGTCATATGTGGGATGAATAAAGAATGGAGTAAATGATATTATATATGATATTATACTGAAATTATAATATACCTTTATATCTTTATGATTTCATTCCATTAAATACGAAATAGAAATGAAAGTAGCGTTCATGTGTACGTACGACTTATCGTCTCCATGAAAGGTGCATTTCATTTCTTACCTATAAATGTTATGTAATATTATAAATGCATTTATATACTAGATATATATGATATATATGATATCTACATCATAAATATAATTCTGTATATAATGGATATTTTACCACATGAACAACTTGTAATTATAAGAAGTTTATTTTTGACAGAAGTACCAATGTTCGACAAAACGACCGTTATTAACTTAAATAATTACATAATGTTAATAAAATTGTATTAAGTGATATAAAGGGAATAATGAACTTGAAAAAGTTTCTTAAGCATGTATAAATTAACTTTAGTTTATTATTCAGGAGATTAAAGAACGATCGAGTCAAGTCAGACAAGAGGTAAGGGGCTTCGTCTCAATCTCTTTTCATTGAGGCATATTTGGTTTTATAGACAAATTTCTTTTATACAGTGTATAAACCCATTTTAATTTTATGTTTATTCAAAAGGAATATTTTTTATATGAAGCATTTTATTAAATTACAAGAGGGATTGTTTTTTTTTTCATATGTATGCAACGACAATGACTTCTTCACTGCCTTGACCATTATTTGAGTTTCAGCTTCCGCTACAAGCCATATATTTTTTTAAATGAAAAATAAATACCAAGTTTTAATTTTCTTTTATTTGGTATTGAAAATGGTTTTGTTAATGTTTTATTATATGAATGTGTTGTATTGATATATTTTGATTGAAATGTGGAAATGTTATGTTTCCATTATGCATGTTTTATGTGATACGATTATGTTATGGTTTATGATATGTCTAAACCTATTCATATGAGGAATTCATTGGTCTTAATATGTGATGGGTGGATCCCACTATAGCTCCTCGATGCATCGATAGGTCTCATGAGACAAACTAGTGTCATGACACGAGGCCTTGACAAAATCTTATCTGTAGCCTTGGAACGAGGCATTGGTTACATGGTTATGATAGTCTGGCATTATGCATTCCATCATTATGAAAGTGGTTATTAATATTGCGTGTGATTATTCCACTAGCAGAATATCCATGTGAATAAGTAAATGGCATTATTTCATTTTACTTTTTCCATATTGTGCTGAAGTTCATTTTTTAAAGGCTTTTGTGTTGGTTTTACATTTCCTTAAATGTTTGTGTTTATTTATGAAAGAATCCGCTATATTGTTATCCTTACAGAGCATTTGAGCTCACCACTTTCTATGTTTTATTTTTCCCAGGACGTGAAGAAATATTTTATGACTGACCTGCAGGGATAGTATGAAGGGGATATGAGTGTGGAATATGGAGACTATGTTAATTTAGTTTTTCACTTTATGATGTATTGTAACATTTATGAATGTATCTAGTGTTCCCAAGGATACTAAACTAATCTGTATTTCGAGACTTGATCTTTTGTGATCATTCCAATGCTACGTAATAATGCACCGACTCTGGGTAACTGGGGTTGCGGTGTTACAGTTGGTATCATAGGCAGGTTAGTACTAATCTTGGAAGCTAGATTTAGATAAACACTGATTAGAGCACATATCCCAAAGATAGACTTTGAGGATTAGTATAGAAGAACTTCATATAATTTTGATATTGTTGACATTTTGTGAGTTTTCCAAATAATACATCCCTGTCTGGATATGAGCAGGTAGAGGTGGCTCTGGAACAGATGTGCCTAGGGGTAAAACCTGAAAACACCACTTTGAGCTAGACTCGAACGGGAACTAGTGCACGACATTGGGCCTTGTTGGACTCTTGGTTACGACACTCCCGGGGGATATGCTTAGGATAATTCTCATTTTCATTAAAACCCATTATGAAGGGTTTATGAGTATATACTTCCTCAATGAAAACATTTTTATGATTATGGATTATATCCATAAACTGTTCAATTTATTTTAAGTGTTTTAAAAGTATGGAATTATGTATTTTTATTCATAAACTGATCTAGATTATTCCATTGTTTAGAAATGGCGCGTAGTGGAAGGAATGGAAACTGTATCAGTGAACGCAGTCCATGTAGGGATTTCCCTCCTATTCAAGATAATTATAGTGCAGTTGGTGATACAACTGGTGTTGATCAACTTATCACCATACTGGGACAACTCATTTAGGTTATTAATAATAACATTACTCGTATGGAGCACCCTGATCCAAAACGTGGAGGATAAATGTTAGAGCTCTTCATGAGGTAACAACCACCAATATTCAATGGGAGTATTAATCCCCTAGTAGCTTATCAATGGATAAATTCCATAGAGAAAATATTCCATGCCTTGGGGATTAATGAATGGAAAAAGGTTATCATGGTAGATTACCGCCTCACTGGAGATGCTGGTCAATGGTGGTAATTGATTCAAAATAAAAAAGAAGATGAAGAAGTATCAAGTATGGAATGGAGAGAGTTCAAAGAGATTTTCATAGAAAAATACTTTCCTTGTTACCATCGAGCAGATATGGAAAGACAATTTCTAAGTCTGAGGAAAAAGGAGGATGATAATGTCACAAAGTATGAGGCCAACATTACAAGGTTAGAAAGGTAAATTTTAGATTATATATGTAACCCAAGAAGTAAGATTGATTATTTCATTGATGGGTTAAAACCATTTCTCCGTCGAGATTTAGTATCACCATCTTTCTCAACGTATGAAGATATAGTCTCGTGTGCTATGAAGACAGAAAAGGAATTATCTATATATTATGAAAACAAATTAAAGCAAGAGAAGTAGAGAACTGTGGAATAAGAGAAAGATAAAGGGAAAAAGTGAAAGAAGGATTTTCCATTATGCGATAATTGTTGGAAGAATCAAGACGGTACTTGCTTAAAAGGAATTGGAGTTTGTAATAAATGTGGAGAAAAAGGTCACCAGACTCGTGATTGCAAGGGAAGAAAAGTGGCTGTCCATGTTGAATGCTAAAATTGTAGGGAAATGGGGCATTATTCAAATGAATGTCCTAAGCTCTAGGGAAACATACCTCACAAAAGGCCAAGGGATCAAGGCCAAGCTTAAGATATTACTACAGATAAAGTTTCATAATAATTGTATTAGTGTTTTTGGACTCAAGAACTATATTATGGTTATAAGAATAATGTGATATATATAAGGATTGTACTGTAGTACTTATTGTTTTTTTAATGTTTTAATATGATGAAGGACATCATACTTTTATGATGTGATAATAAAAGAAACAATACTTAGTTTGGGGAATCTGATGTTACAATTGATTATGGAATTTGGAGACCATTTAGAGGGAGTCTGGACACAGGTATTTTGGATAACTATAAAGGTTGGAATAGATTAATTTTTCAATTGGATAGAATTGTTTAAGGTTAAAATATTTCGGAAGATTATTTTTGGAATATTATAATACTATAGTTTTAGGAAAAGGACAACCAGCAGGTCAGGGGATAACCCGTCGCGTCAGACAAAGCTGTAGGAATCGAACCCACAACCATAGTGTGACAGGCCTTTATTACCTACCACTAGCCAACAAGAAGTGCATGGTTATTACAAAATAGTTTTCCTAATCTAAATGGTATGTGTTAATATTTTGAACCTTGTACGATTACGATAAATATAATATTTTTGAATTCTATTACCTTTTGGAGTGAAAGATAGGTTTGTGGTATAAATTTATTGAAGAATGATAGTCTACATGACAAGTAATTATATTTCTTTATGTTCTTAGTAAATCTCTAAAATGAATTCCTCAACTTTATGAAATGTGATTTAAAACAAAAACGTTGTCGGTTAACTTTTCCTACTTGAGAATCAAAGACCATTTAACCAATCACAAGTTTGTAATTTTCTTGTAGTTAACTTCCTCCTAATACTATTTTCTACAACTCTCCATCAGACCATGATGGTTTATTTCTCCTCCATATCCATGTTTTCAAAGAATCCTAGTATGGACTATCTCGGGTGACCTTTGTACTTCTCTTTCTTTCGTTTAAAGTTATATTTTTATTAACCTTATTTTTGATGTGGGTTTTCCAAAAAGGTATTTCCTACTCTCAACCTTTTATTTTCTAAGAAAAAATTCAAATTTTGAGGATACAATTTATTTAAGGAGTGGAGAATGTAACACCCCAATCTTCTATGCTACGCTTCTCTTTCAATAATGCAATAGCTTGTGTTGTATACAAGTTCGAGATTCAAACACACTACGAACAATCAAAGTAGCCATTATGAATAGTAATATCCACTTTTTTGAATTTTATTATTCAAATTGGACTTCATTTATGGATTTAAAATATCGAAATTGTCCTAAGTTGAATGTTTCGTTTCTTTCTGAGAACATCCAATTTCTTATGAATATTGTAAAATACTAAACTTTAATTAAAAATAACTTTTTTAATCAAAATAATTTATAGTGATAAATCATATTATTTACCGGTTATTAAGTATAATTAGAATATATTATTACAATTTTATCTGATGGTTGTCACTATAATTAATTTCACTTTGAAATTGGACAAAAACAATTGTCAATCTTTTGATATATATTGTTTCATAAAAAACGCTATTTGTTATGACATTGGGAATTAATTATTAAATTAATTAATTCAAACTATATGTTTTTAATTTTATAAAATATACATCATTTTTTTATTATGAATATCAAATATAGATTAGGGTGATTTTTTGGTATTTTTCTGAAAAACATCAATTTTTGATGAATAGTGCAAACACTAAGTGGTAGTTAAAAAACTAATTATTCGTTTAAATGAAAAATTACCACTTCTGTGAATTGAATTTCAAAACTATGACATACACAGTTATCATTAGTGAGTAAAATGTGGTCCAATAGGATGAAAATAATTTTAGGTGAATAGTAACTTTTATGTTTTATTAATCAAGATTAAAGGTAATTAGTGTTATTTAAGAAAAATATAATATTATAATAATATGAAATTACCTTCACACTTGTCCTATCCTTATTGTATGAGTCATGGCCGACCAACACAATCCATGGGTCAACTTGGGGACCCCATGGATCCACTTGGGTACAAAAATGACATTAATAACTTTTTATTTAAAGTAAAAATAAATTTGTCACAAACATGTGTTGTTTTATGAAAACCATTATTACATGGGGTTATATAAGTTAAATTTTCGACTATAAATAGTCATTCAAAATATAAAAAGATTTCCCAAATCATGGAAATTTTTATTATAATTTTTAGAAATTAAATAAATTAAATTTTTTATGACACCATAATGATGCAGGAATTTCCTCATTAATTAGCGATTTAAATAAAATAAAAATATAATGTAAAATATAAGAAATAAACTTGTAAAAACCCATTGGATGAGTATATTTCGAACCCTTATCACCTTATCCTAGAAATATATAATTTTGGGACCTTTAAAACCCGAAACTCATTATATAATAATGTAACATTTCATGACTTTCCAAGAGTGCCCCTCCTCTCCTCTTATAAAAGGACCCCCACTCTACCACATTATTCACACATTAAAATCCATTTTTCATTGCCATCCTCTACCCCAATACTCTCTCAAATTCCCTCTCTCACTCCTAGAATACTCACTTTGGGTTGAAGATTTCCCAAGGAAGCCTTTCGCTCAAATCAAATAGAGTTACCCGATTTAAAGGTAATGTCTTATCTTATGTTATTTTGTTTTATTTTTCTTATCAAACCCCTTAAAATATTTTTATTCCTTTATTTTGTAACAACATAAGTATCTTCAATATCCTAGGATTTTTTTATGAGAAGGATTTGATTTACACTTACAGAAACCTTTGTCTAATTGTTAAAGAACATACTGTTTCTGTGGGTGGCGAATTACTGCCTCACGAAATGATGATTGTTCAATATTCTTTTTACACCTCTCATGGTGGCTATTAGTATGTCACTATATTTATATATGATATATATTATGTTTATTTTTTCCTTATTCTTCTGTATTTTTCATTTATGGCATACCTTTATGATTTACATTATGGGTAAACATGATAATTTCATTTTACGATGTGCGAACTACTGCCCCCTCAAAGTGATTTGAATCGATAATGCCATATGTGGGATATATAATGGATTGACTAAATGATATTATTTATTTTATTATACTGTAATTATAATATACCATTATATCATTATGATTTCTTTCCATTAAATATGAAATATAAATAAAAGTAGCCTTCATGCGTAAGTACGGCTTATCGTCTCCATGAACGGTGCATTTCATTTCTTACCTCTAAATGTTATGTAATATTATAAATGAATTTATATACTAGATATATACGATATATATGATATCAAAATCATGAATATAATTTTGGATATAATGGATATTTTACCCCGTGAACAACTTGTAATTATAAGAAGTTTATTTTTGACTCAAGTACCAAAGATCGACAAAACGACCGTTATTAACTTAAATAATAAAATAATGTTCATAACATGGTAATAAGTAATATAAAAGGAATAATGAACTTGAAAACTTTTCATAAGCAAGCAGAAATTAACTCTAGTTTATTATTCAATAGATTAAAGAACGATCGAGTCAAGTCGGACAGGAGGTATGTGACTTCATCTCAACTCCTTTCATTGAAGCATATTTTGTTTTATACACAAATTTATTTTATATGGTGTATAAACCCCTTTGACTTTTACGTTTATTCAAAAGGATACTTTTTTATATGAAGCGTTTTATTAAACGACAAAAGGGAATGTTTTTTGTCGTACGTATGCAACGACAACGACTTCTCTTCCGCCATGACCATTATTTGTTTTTTGGCTTCCTCTAAAAGCCATAAATTTTTTTGAACGAAAAATAAATACCAAGTTTTAATTTTATTTTATTTTGGTATTGAAAGTGGTTTTGATAAGGTTGTATTATATCAATGTGTTGTATTAATATATTGTGATTGAAATGTGGAAATGTTATGTTTCCTTTATGCATGTTTTATGTGATACGATTATGTTATGGTTTATGATATCTTTAAACCTGTTCATATGAGAAATGCATTGGACTTAATAAGTGACGGGTGGAGCCCACTATATCTCCTCAATGCATAAGTAGGTCTAATGAGACATACTAGTTTCTTGGCACGAGGCGTTGACAAAATCTTATTTGTAGTCTTGGGACGAGGCCTTGGCTATGGGGTTATGATAGTCTGGCATTATGCATTCCATCATTATGAAAGTGGTTATTGATATTGCATGTCATTATTTGACTATTAGAATATCCATGTGAATAAGTAAATGACATTATTTCTTTTTTCATTTTTCCATATTGTTCTAACGTTAATGTTTAAAAAGATTTTGTTTTTGTTATACATTGCCCTAAATGTTTGTGTTTATTTATGAAACTTTCCGCTATATTGTAATCCTTACTAAGCATCTGAGATCACCCCTTTCTATGTTTTATTTTTCCCAGGATGTGAAGAAATATTTTATGACTGACCTGCAGGGATAGTATGAAGGGGATATGAGTGTGGACTATAGAGACTATGTTATTTTAGTTTTTCACTTAATGATATAATGTATCATTTATGAATGTATCTATTGTTTCGAAGGATACTAAACTAGTCAGTCATTTGAGACTTGATATTTTGTAATCATTCCAATGTTATGTAATAATGCACCGACTCTGGGTAACCGGGTTCATGGCGTTACATAGGGGTTGTGGCTGTGTAGGGAGGGGGCCGCAAGGGGTGAGTGGTGATGTGAAATGTGGGGGTGGGGGATGTGGGGGTTTATGAGGAAGAGGGATGACAAGGGTGTTGTAGTGGGGTGGATATAGGGGGTTGTGTAGTGGGAGGGGTTGGATATGTGGGGGGTGTGAAGTGGGAGTGGGGGTTGGGGGGCTATGTAGTGGAAGGGGGAAGTTGTGGGGGTGAGCAGTTGGGGGGGGGAGAAAGCGGGATATGTAGGGTGGGGGTTGCAGGGGTGAGGGGGCTGTGGGGGGTTGTGGTGGGTATTTTATGGGGGAGGTGGGGGGGAGGGGTTGTGCAGTGGGAGGGGGTTGTGGGGAGGGGGGCTTGTGTAGTGGGAGCAGTGGCTTTGGGGGGGGGGGGGGTGTAGTAGGAGGTGGGGCTATAGGGGTATGTGCAATGGGATTGGGGGTTTTATAGTCGGAGGGGTGTTAGATTGGGGGGTGTAGATGGTGGCTGTGTAGGGTGGGGCTGTTGGGGGTGAGGGGGTTGTGCATTGTGGAGGGTGGGGGCTGCAGGGGGCAGCTGGGGGAGGAGGCTCCGAGGGGTGTGCTATGGGAGGGGAGCTCACACACCACTAGTGAATAACATCACCCATTGTCACATGGTCCTTTCCCACCACATACCCATAGAACCAAAGACAAACAAAAGGAAGGCATAACAATAGACAACACCAGAACCTATCCACCATACATGCATTTCTAGAACCCACACCAACCAGAGTATCTTTTCCCCCATCCAACATACCATTAAGAAAACCCTCCATTCCAATATCCAGAACCCTCACACAGGAAAAAAAACAAGTATCTCACACCGTCCAAATCAATTAGCACCCCAGCCCAGCCATAAGAATACCACCAGAAGTTGAAACAATAGCACCATATAATGAAATAATTAAAAATAAAACAAAAAACACAAGGGAATACAACCATCAAGTAGAAACCCACTCGAAATCATGTTTCCCAACCACCATCCAAATAACAAATAGCCTACTAGAATATAGGCCAACACAGTACGTAGTAGAATATGCATCTATCCCGATGAAAAGAACCTAAAAGATAACACATTCAAACCAACTCCTGGTGAACCTTATTATTAGGGAGAACCCATCATATCCATTCCATAGAATCCTTCAAAATCTCCTCTATGCTCAAAAAAATATATTATCTCCAGCCCGATATCCATGAGATTATTAGAAACAACAATTGGTGGATTCTAGGACCCATTAGATATAATATCCATAAATGAGGGAAACATGGATAACCTTGAATAATATATTATAAGTTCATTAATAGAGAATAAAATAGGTCCCCTAGGATGCCAATAATTGAAACATAATAAAATAAAAGATACATTCCCTACCAAAATGGAGTTGGTCTCTATGAAGATCTCATAGCCCCAACACATTCCTCCATGTCCATGACAAATTCTATAGGACTTTTCCATCAAAAACATGATGTGACCAAGTATAAAAATGAGATCCTAGTCAATCTAAAATGATGGAAAATAAAGATTAAAAAGATCCCAAACATTTTTAAACATGGAAGACTTATTCCAGTGCTCATGCCACTTAATACCTAAGAAACCCTCCTCCTTTGTATAATTCATCAATTCCAACTCTACTTGATCCCCAGAAGTAACAAGATAATGGAATTTTGATATAATTATCTAATGATTGGATTTAATGGACTTAACCAATTTATTTGGTCACATGATGTGATGAAACCAATAATCATTCATCCTAATTTAAATATATTAAACAATTTGTAATAGTATAGCAAAGGAAAACAATTATTTGACCAAACATCAATTCATCTAAAAAGTATCTCCTCTAAAACCATACAGTATATGGATCTAATCATGGAGTAAATAAGGGGAACCCCAAGGTAGAAAAGAGGAATGGATCCTACCTTAATAACCATAGCATCATCAAAACTATCCCAGACAAAAGAATAATTTCAATCCAGGAACATCATGGCTTTTGAATAATTTATAGTCAATCCAGAAAAGGAAGATAATAAATCTATTTCATATTTCAATATTGATTAATAATATATATTTCCAAATGAGAGAAATAAAATATCATTCAGAAAACCAAGATGGGAGAAGGAAGTCTTACCACAACACTAATAGAACATGAATGAGAATCGAACGGAGATTTGAGACTTCAGAATGTGAAAAATGTCATGTATGAAAATCACAAAAATGAGAAGAGATAGAGCTTCCCCTTTCCTCAAACCTCTCTTCCCATGTAAATAACATTGAACAAAACCATTAATATTCAGGGAGATCATTAGAGAGGATAAAATTTTTAAAATCTAAGAGGAGGATGTGGCTGGAAAACCAATATGGTCAAAATCATTCCACATGAACTCCCTTATATTTCTAATGATTCCAAGATCTAGATGGAAAAGAGTGACATTTCTTACTCTGGACAGCCCACCCACCCCTGGGACACCCCTACCATCATGGATAGCCCCCACCCCAATGTATAACTAGCCCACCCCTAGAAAACCTCTGACCCCTTTGGACCCCCTACCCCTACTGGACACCCCTACCCCCTATGGAATGAATCCCCGCCCCCTTCGACAGCACCTTTGTCCCATGGACTGCCCACCCACCCCCCTGTACAACCCCCTTCTGACATCCCCCACCCACGTGGACACCCCTCCCACCCCCATGGACACCCCTGACCCCCTGGAAAGCCCTACCACCCTCGTGGGCACCCCCAACCCCCTAGATATCCCCACTCCCATGGAAAGCCCCCACCCCACTTAACACCCCCGACACCCTGGATATCTCTGCCACCCCCGTGGACACCCCAACACCCTAGACAGACCCTCACCCTTTTGTACAGCCCCCCCCCCCTTAAACACCCCTATCTCCCAAGATAGCCTCTCCACCGCCCATGGACAGCCCGCCCTACCCCCTGGACAACCCCACCACACCCGTTGATAACCCTCCCACCACCAGGACAACCCTCCCAGCCCCGGGGACACCCCGCCCACCCCCTGGACAACCCATACCCCTAGACAACCCCACCTCCCCCATGGATACCCCCAAACCCCTTGGACAGCTTCTCACCCCCATCGACAGCCCACCCACCCCCATGAACAGCCCACCCACCCCTAGATAGCTCTCCCACCCCCTGGATAGCCCCCAAACTCCCTAGACACCACCACCCATACCTTGTGGACACCCCCAACCCTTGTGGACACGCCACGCACCCCCTAGACACCTGTACCACCTAGACAACCCCCCACCCTCATGCATAGCCTGCCCATCCCCTGGACACCCCTGCCCCCATGGACAAGCCTGCCTCCCCTGAGGACAGCTCTCCCACCCCCCTCGACACCCTGTACCCCCTAGGCATCCCCACCACCACCGTCGATAGCCCGCCCACCCCCATAGATATCCCCCACCCTCGTGGATAGCCTTCCCACCCTCTGGACACCCCATCCCATGTGGATAGGCCCTTCACCCCCGTGGACATCTCGCTCACCCCACTCGACACCCTGTACCCCCTGGACAGCCCAACAACCCCCTTGGACTTCTCTTCCACCCCCGTGACACCCCATACCCCTGGACAGCCCCACCACCCCGGTTGACAGCCCGCCAACCCTCCTGGACACCCCATACCCCTGGATATCCCCTCACCCTGTGAAGAGCATGCACACACCCTTGGACACCCCCCCACACCATAGAGAAACCCTCATCCCCATAGGACATCCCCACACCCATGGACACCCCCACCGCACCCCCGTGGACACCAACAAACCTCCATGGACTGCACACACACCCTCGTGGACACCCCTACCACCTGGATAGCCCTACCACCCCCGTGGATAGCCCACCCACCCCCTTGATAGCATGCTCACCCCTATGGACACCCCGCCCACCCCCTAGACACTCCTACCCCCTGTATATCCCCATCACCCTCATGGACACACCCACCCCAGGATAGCCCCATCCCCGTGGATACCCCGCCCACCCCCTAGACACCCCATACCCCCTGGACAGCCCCGCCACCACCATGGACATCTCACCCACCCCCCTAGACACCATATACCCCCTGGATAGCCCCCACCCCGGTGGATAGCCCGCCCACCCCCTAGACAATCCCAACCCATAGAAATGATATTTGAACTACATTTTCTAATTCATCATTGAACTATATTCAAACCTACGACACCAACATTTCTAACTTGGTGAACATTTCAATACTTCAACTCAAATTTATATAAAAATTTAATGACTCTAATACCTATCTATAACATTTTACCAGGTAATGAACATGATGGTTTTTATTATTTTGCAAAACATGTATTGAAACCTGCATCATATACCTAGGCTAAAGAAATTAAATTTTTCCTTAATTTTGACAACAACTTTACCACTTATGAATATGGTAGAATAAATGTTCCATGAATTTAGTAGACTGATGACACTTAGTAAATAACCATCCTACTGAAAATAAAAATTCTTTATTAAATCTTGTATGATTTATTGACACCATTATATATTTGATAATGCTCACCTGAAATAATGGTTAGTTAAATTATCCATGAGTCCCCCAGTTCCCTCTCTTTTATTAGGTTTTTTAGGTTACACATTAGTTATCCTTTTCTATTTACATATATATTTGTTTTCAAATGCAAGAAATGAAACCACTTCAAGAGAGGATAGGAAATCATATTATGGAAAACAATCGCCGCATGACTGAGGTGGGCATTCCACCACTTGTGCCTACAATGATAATTTTATTTCATATATATATATTTAAATAATATATAATATCATGTGTTTATTATTTTTAAACATTTTTTATGATTCATCTATTAGGTGAAAATTATTTGATGAGCATCCTAGTAGTGGTCCCAGTACTCAGGGTGTTCGTACATGGGGGGGGGGGTGGTGTACGATAGCTAGACAATTTGGCCAGCGTACCCTATTAAACCTTGACCCACACACTGACATACCATCCATCTCACATGCTAATCTCGTTGTGTCTTTAGAGACACACATGATATTTAGTCCTGAATGTTTTTCACCACCATTTACATCTGAGCCTCCTCACCCGTCTCTACCATAACCGATGTTGATTCCCACTCCTCATCTAGCATTCAGCTAGCCATCCCTATCATTTTATTTTACATCTTATGCCTTCTCTCTGGGATTTTATATTCCATATTCTACTACTCCTGCTCCGCCAGAGTCTGTTATGGTGGAGCATACATTGGGACCCAATGCATTTTTATAGGGTGTCCCTTCAGTTTCTGAGTATCCAACGACACCCATTGATCAGACTATTGCTGGAATACTTATACAACCCTAACAAATATTTACACCATTATTTATTTTCATTATAACATCTATTGATAAAATATTTTTTTTATTCTATAATAGATATATCTACTGATAGGGGGTGGGGGTGGGGGCATACACACATGAGTGTGGTGTAGATCCACCTCATGATGTTAATGGTTGACTACAATGAAGATAGTTAGATGATTGAAAAATTCGAGCAGCAATATTGGAGTTTTTTTGGAGACGCATGCCAAATACTCTATCATCATTCTTGTTAGCCGCTCTAATTGAGACAGCTACCAAATAAAGTAAAGGATAAATCATGGGAAGAGATATAGGTAAAAATATATATTTTATTTAATGTAATATATTAATTTTTTTATTTATAAGAATTAATATTTTGGTGTCAACTACGGTTTAATTTCCTCGATGGTGAGGGTGCACATCCAGCACATCTAAAGGTTTTAGGTGAGATTTGGAGAGATTAGAAGAATGATCTGAACATTGGATATCATTCTAGAGTGGGCACCGAGTTAGAGGTGGTCACAATCATGGATTATTTTCTGTTAGAACACTATCGACATATTATTACTCATTGGACGACTATCCAGTTTAAGGTATTAATCACAGTAGAGGTATTTAAATGCACATTTTCATGTTTTTATTTAATACTAATTAGTGAATTTTATTTAGGATTCATTTGGAAGAAATAAAAAACATTTATGCTACAAAATACATCCACACATTGGGACATACAAAGAAGCCATATCATGAGAGGCAGTAGGTATGAAAGTTTATAATCATTATTTATGACATTCAATTTATATTGCTTCCAACATAATTTATTTGATTGCAAATGTTTTTATATAATATTAATTATGAAATTATTTATTGGTATCCTATTTTTAATTTTGGTTTCATATAATTAATGTAATTTTAGATGCATAAATTGAATATAGAATGAGGTGTCCCTCGATCAAAACTATTTTTTGTGAGTAGAAAGAAGCGAGAGAGAAGTACGGTTAATGACCCAACTCAGCAACACATTGTAAGTTTTACTTTATAGATTTAAATTTTTAATCTCTATTTTGAAACTTAATAATCTATTTATATATGTAACGGGATACTTTAGAGGCCCTAGATCTCATGAAGCTCACAATTTTTGTCCAAACGATCACTTACATAAGGTATTGGGAGATGAGCACCATGGTCAAGTATGCTGCCGACCTGGGAATAGTATAGTTCTGACGAGGTATTGGCCCTCCTCAGGTATGAGTTATAGTGCCACCGAGTTGTTGTAGGTTAAGTCCATGGTAGAATAGGCTGAATAAAATCCCATAGAGACAACAAAATAGTCTTCTAGGTAAAACACTGCATTTATGAAACTGATGAATGTTTTACGTCAAACACATCTACATGAGGCTAGCATTTCTTGCGAGGAATATTTTTTTTGATGTGTTCTATATATGGTGAATCGGGTGGTAGTTCTAGTTGTGGTTGAGATGATGGTGAGGAGGAGGTGGAGGCGGAGGAGGAGAGCAATGAGGAGGCTGTGGATGAGTATGATGGTGAGGAGGAGGGTGTTGAAGAGGGCAGGGATAATGATGGGGATGACGATGAGGACAAGGGTGAGGGTGATGCTGATGGTGATGATAGTGATGGTGATGAGGGATAGATTGATCAGTTAATTTTTTCACTGATGTTACTGACCTTTAATGTTTATCGATTTGTTGTGCCTGAATATGTGTGATTAGGTAGGTCACATTATTATTATTTTTTATCTATAAAAAAACAACATGACATTATGATTTGTTGTGAAAGATTTACCACTCCCCTAGATATCCCCCCTAGACACACCGACCCCCCTAGACAGCCCCACCACCCCTATGGACAGCCCATCCACCCCCTCTACAGCCCCTCCCACTATGGACAACCCCCACCACTGGACACCCTGTAACTCCTGGACAGCCCCACCCACCCCTGTGGATAGCCCAACTAACCCCACTAGACACCCCTATCCCTTGGACAGCCCGACGAACCCCGTGGACAGACCGGCCACACTAGTAGAGAGCCCGCCCACCCCCCTGGACACCCCTCTCTCCATGAACAACCCCCCCCCACCCACCCCTGTGGATATCCCGCCCACACCATGGACAACCCCACCCCCAGTGGATTTCCCGCCCACCCCCTAGGACACCCCCTCCCCCATGGACAACCCCCCCCCCCCAACCCTCATGGACAACCCGATCACCTCCCTAGACACCCCCTACCCCCTGGAATGCCCGACCATGCCCATGGATAGCCCGCAAAGCCCCAGTACACCCTGCACCCCCTGGATAGCCCCGCCCACCCCTGTGGCCAACCACACCCCCCTGGAGACCCTCGACCCCATGGACAGACCTGCCACCCTCAAGGAGTGCCCCCACCCTGTGGACAACAGCCACCCCTCTTGGAAAACCCCAACCCCCCTTGGACAACCCTGGACATCACCCCACCCCATGGACACCCCCACCCCTGGACACGCCCACCCCCTAGACACCACCTCACCCACCATGGACACCACCCCACCCCCTGGACGCCCCCATGGACACCACCCCCTCCCCCAACATAACCACACCCCCTGGACACCCCAATGGACAGCCCCCCTTGACACCCCTTACCCACTGGACAGCCTCGGCCACCCCATGGACACCACATAACCGCATGGATATCCCCACCCACCCCCTAGATAGCCTTACCCATCCCCCATGGATATCCCCACTCACCCCCTGAACAGCCCTTCCTAACCCCCTAGACAGCCCCCACCCCCCATAGACAGCCCACCCACCCCCTGGACACCATGCCCCCCCGTGGACAGCCCTCCCACTCCTGGATAGTCCACCCCACCCCCATGGACACCACCTACCCCGGTGGATAGCCCACACCCCCGTGGAAAACCCCGCCCACCCCCTTGGACACCCCATTCCCACCGGATATCCCCACCACCCCAGTGGACCGCCCCCAACCGCTGAACAGTCCCCACCCCTGGACAGCCCCACCCTCGTGGACCGCCCCACCCCCTGGACTGCCCCCACCCCCTTGAATAGACCCCCACCCCCGTGGACCCCACCCCACCCCCTTGGAAATCCCTCCCACCACTGGTCTACCACCCCCTAGACACCACACCACCCCTAAGGACCCCCACCCCTGGAAATCCCCCAACCCCCGAGACACCACCCCGCCCCCCATGGACACCACCCCACCCCCTGGACAACACCATGGACTACCCCCCACCACCACCCTAGACACCCTCTGCCAGATACCCCCATCCCCCTTGGACACCCCACCCCCTGGGACACCCCTAACCCCCTTGGATAGCAAACCCAAACCCCTGAACAACCCCCGAATACTTAATTGTAAATTTATTTCTTTATTTATTTAATTAACATATGCATTATGTGTTAATGGTGTATGGTTATACTTGTTGTATGTGTATACTTTCAGTAATTACCTTATGAATTATGTGTAAAATCTATTAATGCTGTATACAACCCTGACTATGATGGGCTCTTTGTAATGTGAGTATCCTCTCACAATTATGATATGTCTCCACCCAAAAAAATGAAATGGGTTAGTTAGAAGACTAATTATCATGTTATGATGGGAAAACTATATCCGTGGTACATGTCATTGTAGGAAGAGGCTACTTATTTTTATGTAATATTTTAGGTGTTTTTTTGTACTCTTTTAAGTACAAATTGTTTTATTTTGTTATTTTCAGCTGTGTTTGTAGGTGTATAAAGTGGAAGGAATGGATGGCTGCTGTTCTGGTTGCTGGGAAAACACTATACCAATGGTTTTAAACCATTGTTAAAGTTTTTTTGGAGAATAATTTTACCAACAGTTTGAATTAGTCGTTGGTAATAAACTATTCCAACAGTTTTTAAAAGTTTGTATAATGTATTTCTAGAATATTTTTACCAACGGTTTTAACGAACCATTGGCAATACTATATACCAACGGTTTCAAACAATTGTTAAAGAATGCATAATATATATATACCAACAATTTATCAACCATTTTTATAAATATATACCACCGATTTCTATAAAACCTTTGGCATAGTTAAGGTTATAGTGCCATATACCAACTAATAGATAAATACCGTTGGTATAGGCCTTTTGCAATGGATTACTAGCCAAAGGTTTTCAAAACTGTTGGTATATAGTATACCAATAGTTCTACTACCCATACCAATGGTTTCAAACCAGTGGTATATACTATATTTCCAGTAGTGATATATGAAAATTCCACTAAAGGTAAGCATTGGTCCCACATTCTTTATAATCCAAGTAAACATGACCTCAATATATCCTCTTTTGTTTGGATATTCCATTCATACTAAACATCAGTTTGAGGATGAAATGAGGTGATGAAAATATATCAGTGTTCAATACCTCTTAATGAATATATGAAAATTTGGAAACTAAGTAAGGAATAAATCGCTAAATAATTAATAATGGCGTGCCCTAAAATTTCAAAATATCATTGATATAAATCCAAGAATATATTTTGAAGGTAAGATCCTCCATTATTTATATATAAGTCAATATTTTGTATATGGATTAGCATGAACCATATCACATCATTTATATTTGATGTTTTAGGTTTCACAATGATGAATTCCATTGTGATATTTTCCCACCTACAAATAGGTTTTAGTAGCAGTTGTATGACACCCTTTGAAAGTTTTCACACCGCCTTAACCAACATGACTATCAAGAATCCAAACACATAATCAATAATTTCTTACTTCATGTTATCCCACTATATATTCTCTTTTAGATAAACATACATCTATGTACTACTAGGTTGTATAATGTTTTTATCTATAATCACCATCTATTAACTCCTAAATTACCTCAAGTAGGAATGGAACATATAATATTATTCCAAATTTTATTAATCCTTCTACATTGGTGAACCATATAAATTTATGAACTTTTATGTCTTTTTTTTGAATACCATTTTCATTATTATAAGAATTATTTAACATCTCTAGTAAGGATGGTTGTAAAATTACTTGAAAAAGGTAAGATATTTATCAATACCCAATAATTTTCATCCCCATTTTTACCCAATCCCTAAATATAACATTGTTTTCTAGCCTCATCCTGGATGGGACCCCAGTATCCTTGATAATCAAATTATCTTACACCTTTTTTTCCTTCATGGGGTTATATCTTATTGTACATCTGTGGTCTTCAATTAGTTATAACTATCTCCTTTTCCTCATATTTATCTATTTTTGTGTGAATATATATATTAAACTTTTTTACAAGTATATACTCCACATATTTCACCATAGAAATAATGTATTAATATCTCCAAATAAAATATCATAGTTACAAGATCGATATAATTCGGAGGATATTTTTTCATGTGTTTTTTTTTCAATTTTCATGATTTATAATAAACAATTATACCATTCATCATGAGGAAACACGATATACCTTTCTTCGACACATCACTATATATATCAAATCCTTATTTTCTTGATGGTAATATAATACTTGTGAATTTATTACGTTTTTATTTACTTCCCCAAATATTTCCTCAAATTTATTATACCATGTAAGTTCAACCCCATTACATGTCAATTGTGGTGACGAATTCTCTAATCATAAATGATTTTTAACAAATCTTTTATAATAACCAGTTAATCCTAGGAAACTATGTATCATTATTATATTAATTGGTGTTAGACATTCAATAAATTCTTTTGTCTTAGTGGAGTCAACTGATATTCCATCATTGAAAATAATATGACCATGAAAAGAGAGTTATTGAAGATATAATTCACTTTTAATAATCTTATCATAATGTTCCTTCCCCCTAATGGTTTTAGGGTTGATTAAAAAATGACCATCATAATCTTCATTGGACACTGAGTATATCAAGATTTAATTGATGAATACCATATGAAATTTATCAATATAATACTTGAATATTCAATTCATTAGATTCATAAACATATATGATTTATTATTAATTAAAAAATGAATTATAGTGAAATCATAATGTCCATACCTTTTGGAAAACATCAAACATTGGTATATCATCCATCTTGAATCTCAATTGAGGATAACCAGAGAATAGATCAATCTTTAGGGAGTATTTGGAACCATGATGTTGATCATATAGATAATCAATGAGATGAAATGATACATGTTCCTAATTGTGAAGGAATTGATTCCCCTTTATTAAACAAACAATTTTATGGACCCATCCATCTTTTATATAAACAATGCAGGTACTCTCCACGGTAAAATTACAAGGTTTATGAACCCATTTTCACTTAATTCTTACATAATTTTCTCAAATTACACTAAATCGACCATAGAAATCCAATATTTTGGCACTGATAAGGCATTTACATTAGGGATAAGATAAATAATGTTTTCAGCCTCATATAAATTATTTTATCCTAGTAGATCCTCTAGAAATACATCTGTAAATACCTAGAAAATTGATTTAACATCTATTATTTAAACCTAAATTTCATTCATTGAATCATCACTAAGAATTTCATTATTTCATCTCACTAGAAGTGGTTCTTGGTAAAACATGGTAAATGAAGTATCTCCTCTAAATTCAGGTGATTCTATACTATCCTCAAATTTTTAAGCCTTTTTTTCTCAACAATAAATTGTTTCATTATACTTTGTAATCTATTACATATTAAAGATTGTGTCAAAGTACACCATAGGTATGGAAATTAAATCTTCAAATAGTGTATGTTCATGCATAAAATTGGGGATGTATTAGTATATATTTACTTTAATAAGATCTCTATTAGGTGTTCAAATTGATCAGTTTCTTCTTAAATTAATATAAAAATTTCATATGTTCGTATTAAACATAGAATATATAAAATATTGTGACAATCCTTGATCAGATTAATCATAAATCAATTCTAAAGTTACAAACAATATACCGGAACCCACATCATTAGGAACTTCTAATTATGTATTAATCATTATATAAGAAGGACCACGAACCCTAGGATTTGTTTTGGAATATTCTATTGACTTTTGTGGAATGTTTTGAAAACTTTATCATATACTTTCCATTTAATATCAACAAATTGTTGGATTCCCTCTTAACAAAGAATTATTGAGTTTAGTGGCCTATATCTCCACACTTACAGGCAACTCTCATCCCCCTAATGTAAGAATCAAGACGATTCTTCATATATTTACTAAATGTAACAAATTCCATCCCTACTTACCTGTCTATTTATGAATTTTAAATTTAATGGTACTTAGACAACAACTTATTTTACTTATTCAATTTGAAAATAGAAAACGTGGAGAATTAATTTTGATTATTTATAAAACAAGAAAAAACTCTATATATTAGGAAACAACTATAAAAAAATTATTCATTAGATGTGGTTATAACCCCTCTAAATATATTAGTTTCTATTATGAGATACCATTGGAAAAATAGCCACCTCATCTTGTTAGCGGCAGTTTTCATGAAATTATAGTAAGGTATCATCAAATTTTCTTTTCAGTATGTTTAGAGGGGGTTTATTCCCCTTCTAAAGTTTCTATTGATATATAGAATTTACAAAGTCTCAAAATAAATATGATGGTATGTGATCTTTTCAAATAATTTGTAGTGGTTAGAAAGAACCCCTAATTTTTTGTGAACAGATATTTTATTGGGGGTTTCAAACAACCCTAGTTTTTTAAAATTTTATGAACAACTTTTTTGTGTTCTGAAACCTCCCCTAATTATTTTTTAAGAAAATATATCCTATACTCTTCTCTAACTCTACTCCCCCTTTTCACACATTTGTCCCTACGTGCATCCACTATTGAACCCACAATTAGTCCATGATCCCCCACAAGAATCTCATGTCAAACCCCCTGCCTGGAAAAACTCCCATTTGTGTAAATTGAACCCTAGATTTGGGGTCATATGCCTGGAACCCCCACCATTGTACTATATGTCTTTTTATATATTTTCCATACACGGTAATATATATATATATATTTATGTTTATACTTATTCAAATAAATATTATTTGAATAATATATTGGAACCCATTTAAATATAAAACCCATAAATACATTTAATCAAATTAATATATTGAAATATATGTTACGCATTTATATTCTAATAAAATTATATTGTTTTGAGTTTTAAAATTTTTATAAACCATATCCACATATTTATACATTTGTGTTAATATATAAATTTATATACATATATGTATGTTAATAATAATATAAATATCAAAATATATATGTTCAATACATACATATATATTCATCACAAAATGATATACTATTTTTTATATATATTTAAGTAAAATTATTTATACATATAATGAAAAATAAATTTATATCAAACACCCACTCAAACAAAAATGTTTATTTATAAATTTATTTGTACACATTTATTCTTTTTTGAATGCATTTATATATTACAACTACTTAGTGTTAGTGGATAAATTGAAGGAAACAAATATATGAAATAGGGGAAAATGGGAGATGTCCAATTAATAGATATCAGAGATCCCTTATTTTTGGGAAATATGTGATGTTTTTATATTGAATAAATATGCTATTATATCATTACTCAACTGAATAAATTGAAAGGGATGTCCATGTCATGTGCTATAAAGGCGTTCCTGGTGAATCTAGTGATCACCTCTAAATTTTTGTACTCTTTCTCTATTTATATATGGCCTAGATGTATCATCAAGGATATTCAAATCATGGTCACAGATTTTATCTAGAAAAGATAATTTCTTTAATGGAAATTGATTATTTATTCCTTGATAGAATACAATAAATTTATTGATATGGTGGATCCTGGATTCAAGGACATCATTGTAATCAATGATTTACTTTATCATAATTTCAATATAAATATTTTTATATCTTATTACTCTTCCATAGATTTCCTTTCAATTAGGTACAGTACATGGACAATTGAAGGATGTCCATATTACCTAATATCATGTGTTTGGCCTGGAATTAGATCATCTATTAATGAAATCACTGGGAATTCAACATGGTGGGTTAGAAATAATTCCAATCACAACTGCTAGAACTTCTATTGGCTAGACAAACCTGCCATGGACAACATATATGTCCATGAGAGTATGAATATAATTTCTATTTTAAGATATTTCTCCTTCCTCAGTAATTCAGATGATATCTTCCCTTCATAAACTAGCATGTAAATAAATAGGTATATCTTTTTTGATAATGGCACTCTAGTTCAGAAACCAAACAGTAATGAAAATTTCAACACTAAATTTTACTAAAAGATGAAATGTGATGGTTTTAGTATAACACCTTCATTCGATGATAAATCTTATGACCAACATTATTCAGCTATCAAGTCACTTCCTCATCTATAGAATCTAAAAAGAAGAAGCTTCCTACTCATGACCAATTTTGTAGTGTTGGCCCACAACATTTCTGGCATGCCATTTGTGTTTAAGGGATGAGTATAATTTAAAACATTTATTTATCATATATATAGTTGTTCAATCGTATGATCACATATACTCCATCAATAATGATGGACTGAGTGACTAGGTGAATAACCTGCTTTAGGTGGGGAAAAATTCTTTTATGGCACATATTTGGAATGCATGGATTTCTATTATGTATGACAACCATCACCATTCTATATGTGTGGGAATTGTAGCAATATATTAGGAGGACTATTATACTTTATTGGTTCAGAAATGAGATATGAATAATTGCCTTATTGATCTCAACAACTAAATAATTTTATGTGTTTAGGACATGAACAAAAAACCACTGGTGCTGAAATATTTTTTTTGATTCCACAAATCCCATACTAGATTAAGGTCAATGTGCATGGTACGACCTATGGTACACAAGAAAACCTTTGTTTGTTGTTTTTTTTCAACAATCAACCTGGTTTTATAAATATTTAATTTCACCACTATATTGGAATTGAAATCACTTATTATGTTCAAATTTGGGACATGATTCATGCCATAAAACTTGTTTTTCACAATAACTAGAATTCTCTCATTATTAAATTTTATTTTCATCATTTTTTTGAATACCACAAGAATAGAACCAGGAGTGTTCCATGGATAATTCTACCTTGTTTAGACTATATTCCTTCCAAATTCGAACCATAAATTTGATTATTTAAAATTTTTATAGGAAGGCTAATCAAGTTGTGTATAAGTTTTCTAAAAGAGAAATGATGTAATTATATTGGATGTGGTCATTTAGGATACCAAAATACTATGCACAAATGGTGGATATACATATGCGGGATCAAATTCACTTTTATATATGTAAAACCAATTGATTGAAATACCTTTATATTAATATTAATAAATTTTAGGAATATATTCTTGTAGATCATGAATCATCTTGGTATGTATATGTAAATATTTTCATTCAAATTAATTATATAATTAAATCAAAAAATTTATTTATATAAAGTAAACCTTTATATTATTGTTTAATACAATTATATTAATCTGAAAAAAAATATAAATATGGTATATATATAAATGAATATAATATAAAATATAATATAAATAGAGTGAACCATATATGGAAACCCATGGACCTAGATATGTATTAGAAAAAATAAAGTACACATGAAAAGGATTTGGTGGGAAATAGAGTATAAAATAACACAATAAAACAAAGTATCAAAAAACGATCACATTCATTTATATCTTATACCTCCACCTTAAGATCCACCTTGATCGTTTAGGTGGCTTCCTCTCTTAGACTTCTTAGGATCCTTCTAGTTGTCCTCATGATCATCCATTCCTGATAAAACATCATCTTCATGAGAATCATTTCCACTAGGGAGATCATTTAGTTAAATGAATAAGTAATCTTGATTTTCACAATAATTTAAATCTTTAACACCTATTTCCATAAGAGGATACATATCTAAGGATAATCCTCAAGAATAATCCTAAATATTTCAAAATTACTCATAAAAAGGAATCATTTCTATAAGATTTACTAAGAATTCCAATAAAACTACGAAAATTATTCCTAAACAATGGTGGACTAAAGGGGAAAAATATCCCATCATTTGTCTATCCACTTGTTCAAAATCATATCAATCTTATTCTTTAATATATTACTTATACCCAATCATGGTGTCCCCAAAAAGGGCATCCTTAAATGATACCCCATGGGGGTTACATTGGTTATTGATAATAGCCTTAAGAAAATTCTCTATCTCAGAAACATGCTGATGAGGATTTGTATCCACTAGGACCTGGTCATCCTGATTCTGCTCATGGTTAATAGTGATAGGAGACTATAATGTTGCATCCCCCGTCATATCCCTAGAGACATTTCCAATAGTGGAATGTTTTGTATATGAATCCTTTAAAAAATTTGTGAGGCCATGCTTTTTTCAATTGAAAGGATGTGAGAATGTCCCAACCTACATCAACTAGATTTTTATAGCATTTTGACAATCAGAACCATCATTCCCCACCAACTTGTAATAATTGAAAAAATAATGGGATGGGTTCATACTCAAAATCAGAGTCAATGAACAAAAAATTTTCCATCAATGTGGTGAAATCAGGCCAACTGTTCATAATATCCATATCCAGTAAGACTCTAGAGAGATAACAAAATTTTCCTTCCATGGTGTTACCGTCCATCTTTATAGGCACAATAATGCAGGAACGTAAATCATTCAAAATTAAGGGATAACAAAGAACCCAATTACGGAAATAAATTGTCAACCATATATATGTATTTGAATGCTTCTACGAAGTGGGTTTGAAATTGAACTCCAAAGTAGAAAGATTAAAAACAACCAGAGTCAACGGGAATAAACTAGTTTTATATAACATCGATCAATCAACAGTAGATAAAAACCAAATATGGAAATAGCCTCATACAATAAAGAAAATTCTCCAATTTTGAATACCTTATACTAGATAAATCATGGATTTGAACACCACTATGTTCATCGGTTTTCCCCCCTTAGACTGGATTAAACACCCATTAAGCGAGAACTTGAATGCATGTAGCCACTCTTTAACTGCCACAAAATCAACAATGACCATGAATCTCATGCCATTAATTCTGGTAATATAGGGGTTCTAGAGAATCATTAGGTAAAACATCAGATTCCAAAGGTATACTTTTGGATAGGGCGTCAAAAAATAAAATAACATTGCACATGACATTTACAGTGGATGAAGATATCGTTTCCCTCTATTCATTGGAACTCACATTACACAAAGGCACATTCCCTAACTAGAACATCTGCATCCCAAAAAAAATATGGAACAAGTTAGTGGGGGACTAGCCCACAATCTGTAGTGCTATGGCGAGGATCATCACCTCTGCCATCATCGGAAGACAGATCCATTCTGGGAATGCCATTGTTGGTCGAAATAATGACAACATGCATTTTCCTTTCCCTAGATGATAACAGTAATGAACGGTGTAGGAAAACAAGTCCACACTATAACAGAACTGCAAAAATAGTCCTACTAATATACATTATTGTATTCATATTTATAATATGAAAATATTTATATTATATACATTTGTATTATAAATTACACAAATATATATAATAAAAATATTGATATATATTATATTATTAAAGTATATTAAAAAATATTACATATCATTTATAAACATGAATACATATTATATTACATAATATGAATATAAATTTATTATATTCATATTTATTTATTTATAATATATATGTGTACTAATATATATTTTCAATTATATATTATATATAAATATATTATATGTATATATTATTCAAATATATATATATATATATAAATACTTATTATACTTTATATAACACACATGTGATTAAAAAACCAATTCTTTAATTTAATTATAATATATATATTTAATATATATATATATATATATATATATATATATATACTTATAGAAAAATATAATATTTATATATAGATAAATTTTTTCTATATTTATATATAAATAAATCTATACATATTTTTTATATTTTTTAGATACAGTAATATTATGTTTACAAACATATATTTAATATATAAGTTTAAATACTTCTCTGTATATTAATAGAATTTTATTTATTTATTTCTAAATATATGTTTATATTTTTATTTATATATATATATATATTGTATTTAAATATGAAATGAAATGAAATATAAAATAAAATATAAAAAATATATATGTAATATAATATATATATTTATATAATTATTTGAATATACTTACGTTTTTGTTTATATATAATTGTATTTATTTTTTGTATTTATATAATTTCTTCTTATAGTTTGATTGAAATTTATTTGAATAAATTTATATAAATTATTTATATATGCCACACACGATATGAAATTTGATAAATTTTATAAATAATAAAAAATTAGAGGGGATAAATATCCCACTAATATATGATATGAGCGTTAGTTTTCAGATAATTGCAGTTGAAATATATCATATTTATTTTTCAAAAACAATACTAAATCATGAAGAGGTTTTTAAACCCTCTATTTTTTTTAATTTTTATTAAAACTTAGTTGTATTTTAGTGAAGCAATTAGCGTCAGTTATAAACAACTGCTAATCTTTCGTATTGAAGTGACATTTAAGCCATCTAATTATTTTTTTTTAAAATTGTTATACTTCAGAGTTGGTTATGTAAATATTGGTGCTAGTTTGTAATTTAGTGGTGGTTTTTACATAACCCTTGTTAATTTATAAGAAAATATAATTTATAGCAGGTTGCTAACAAAACCTATAAATTACAACAACTAAATATACTATTTTTATAGTAAATTTTTGTGGGACCAATTATTGTTTAACATTTGGTTTTACCTTATTAATGAATCGATCAAAAGTTATTTTTGGGTATACACATAATTACCAATATTACACACGAGCCTCATAAATTTATGTTCATACTCAGCCACACAAATATCTTTCTTCTTCCTTATGCTTAATAATTCCAATTCCATGCCCACTCGTTTCTTACGAGGGAATTACATTTCGTTGAATATCTCCTTAAAAGTCTACAAACCCATATCTATTATTTCTTCTCACTTCTTGGTGTTTTGAATCAATGACCACCACTGGTAATCATATCCCATTAGATGATATAACTCCAGGAAAATATTCTCTTTTTCCTTACAACTCACGTATTTAAATACTTTATATAGGGGATTGAGACATTGTTCTACTACTAATAGATTTTTGGACACACTTAATGACGTAGGTTTTTTTTGCATGATGTGTACCAATAGTGGTGAAACATGTTTTTGAGCAGAAGGTTGTTCCTTGAGAGAAAGGATAATATTCATAACCTAGTTTAACCGAATTAATATATTCAAAATATCCTCTGATATATTACCACCCCCATGGAAAATATTTGGAGGGAAATCCCTACATTTTTTAGTGATTTCATAGATGTTCCTACCATTATGTACAAATTATTGAAAATGGTATATAAAGAATTACAGTATAATTTTTTAAAAAAAAATTCATTTCTAGAAATATATCTAGAATATCCTACGGTTTCCACCCATTGTTCATTTTTCTTAAATGTTTTATTAAAAATAAAATTCTTAATGTTTCACTTAATCTGTACATTAATTCAAAATATAACAACCACAACTCTAGTACCTTAAATATGGAGGATATTTTATTACAATAGTTTAAATAAAGATGATCCACATGTTTAATATCATAAGGAAACTAGATATGTTATAGAGTTTTACATTACATAATGAAAACACAATTATTCTCCTTGTGAAGCTTTTATCATACACTATACTCTTCTTTGTTTCTTGGGAAAAAAGGAAAAAATATAAAGAGGTTAGATCAGATGCTTAGAAAGGGGTTTCATTTAATGGAAGAAATTATATATAAGATATTATGGAATGAATAAATAAACTGAGTTATTCCATATGAAAAGAAACTAAAAGCATAATTATATACAAGTCAAACATAAAAAAATGTACGAAAAAAAGTTACTAATCAAATAGATATGGGAACATATAATTATAGACAACATAAAAATATCATCCTGGAATTGTGTTAAGGCATCTTTTATATATGTTAAGGATGTTCCCACTACCATATCTTAATTATCTCATGATACATACCTATGTACTAATGGGATATATAATTATGGTCCCCACCTATGACATAAAAATCTAATGCATTACATTACATATAAAAGGATTACAAGGATAATCCATCTCAGAAGGAACATCATAAATATTATAAATAATTTTATAATAATGAAAATGGTAAAATATTATTTCATATATAAGTAATTATTACATGGTATGAAATTATCTTCCCCTTAATCCAAGAATCAATAATGATATATGAATTTTACAAGGTAGGTAACCATTGAATTGATAGATAAATCCTTTATTTTTTTGATAGTATCATGTAGATAATCTAAACATATCCTCTCAGAGTTTCAATCTTGGTATGTAGGAGGGCTTATTTTCATGCACTGGGTGATGGTCATGTCATAGATCTGTGAATCCATTTTAGGGATATTACCCCCAGGTAAAACTTTTACATGGCTAAAATAACTTTTTGAATCCAAATAATGATTTATTTTTTTGTAATAACACACAAAAAATTATACCACAAAACATTTAGGATATATTTATGGTTACAGTATTATTGCAACATTGTAACTTCTTAAAAATTATATAATTATAGAGAGTTTGTAAAATATTTTGGGGAATAATTCTAGTAAATGGATGTATCATAGAATAAAAAAAATAATTAAAATTAATCTTAATAGAAAATATAATAATGAATTTTCTTTGAAATTTAATTTTGAGGAATAGGAAAAACACATACCTCTATCCAGCTTCTTAAAATAGAGATGATCCATCAAACTAACAAAACTATTTGAGAATAATGAGAGAGTGAGTTATGTAAGAGACATCTTGGGGGTATATTATTATAGATATTTGAATTGTGTACCGTATGATGGGAAGAAGGGGTGGGTATTTATATATGAGGAGGGAGTGGTGTTATCAGTTTAAATAATGATTATATTTCCCTTAAGGCCAAAAACTTTTAGGTGGCATTAATTACCACATTTTTGGACGAAAATTGATATAGGGAAGGATGGTTAATTATGTCTAAAATATTAATCCCCCATTTAATTTAGTTTTATTTCATAAATATATTTTTATAATGGATAATGGTTAAGATATTTGAAGATTTCCTGGAAATTATCGTTTTTCTCTTTTAATTTCACAATAAAATTTTTCCTATAAAATTAAATTTTGCCATAATTTTTTTCTGAAACCTTAACTTATATACATGAATTTATAATATAAAAAATGAAATATAGATCCATATTTTTTGGGAGGATAAGTGTTCATGATGTCAATAGTGGTGTGGATTTTATGGAACGAGTCCATAAAAAAGATATTTTGTCACAAACATTTCCCCAATTATGGGATTGAAATGAAAACATTGAAGATATTTTAGAAATTTTTATGGACAATTTCATTAAATTAAAGGAACATCTTCTTTGAATATCATCATCATCAAAATTCAATGTGAAGTCAATGCATATAGATTCAATGAAACTTCCAGAATAGAAATATTTTAATTAATTATTCCACCATAACTTCTAAATAACATTGTTTAGGAGGATAAATGTTTTATATTAGATGAGAAATATAGATTGGAGGATGTAAACTATAGAACAAATTTGAAATCCATCCCTTAATGTATCCAAAAATCCATTTACATTCAGAATATTGATTCTAGATAGTCATCGTCGAAAAAATTATTTTATAAAATAATTTCTTCATAAATTCATCAATACATGGATAAATAATCTAAAATTTTGGGGATTGAAATATAAGACATGGAAGATCAACATTACAAAATAGAACATATCTAGATGCATCCATTTATTTATCATGATATCATTTAATTTTATGGAGTATAAAACTGTATAAAATGTTTTATTAATGGAAAAGAAATAATTTTATTAATTAAATTCTCATTGTTTCCAAATAAATCACATTATATATAAAAAACTAAATACCAACTAAAATAAAAAAATTGAAATGAAAATAACACTGTATTTTGTGGAAATTTTAAATTATTTCTTTAAATAAAAAATTTAAAATATATTTTAAATACCTGGGTTGTTACGGTGATAAACCCCCAGAATTATATGATCTCCACATATGAGATTTTTCATTGTCCCTAAATATCATAAAGGATAAACAACACATATCACATAATTTCTCTCTTCTAATACAAAATATAATTGTACCATCATGTCCACATAGAAATCAAATACCCCATCATTGGCCTTATGGAAATGAACCTTTGCATATATCACCCCATGGTGGCCCCACTTGAGGGTGGCATTAGGGTGTAACCCCCTCCCCTTCCACCAATGAGACTAACATATACTAGTATATCCTATCATGGAACCTTCTATCATTTCATGGATTCTCAAACATTACCCAACCCTCATGTTATGGAACCCATTTACGTGTCATGAATTTGTATAGGGTAAATTATTGCACAATATTACTCAAAAATATGTTATTAGCCTTATATATTTTTCACCACTTGATATTTCTATTCTATGGAACACATCCACCATACATTGAACTCTATTATTCGATCAATATTCATTATATTCCATTATCATCCACCATATGAAATTGCATTCTATTGGGATTTTGGATCCTCTTCAAGGATCTCGATTCATTTCATTGGAAGGATCAAACTATAGAAGATACATAAACCAGTAATATGTAGATTGGGATGATATTTTGATAGACTTGGTAGTTCATTAGATGTTCAATCACACAGTGAGGTTGGGTGTCTCAAAATAGGGTGATGCTTTTGATCTTCACAATATATCCAGTTAAGAAGATAATTTTCATAAGAGATCAATGGATAATATTTTTAATGGATGGAGGGCCATTAATATAGTAGGACAATGTAATTTTCTGTTTGGATAAACCACATAATATATATTAGGTGGTACAACCTACATATGTGTTATGGAACATGTAATGTGGTGAAATTATAAAGCGTGATCGATATGGTAAACAAGTCACCAAGATATAATCTTTGTACTTCAGGATAAATAATATTTTGTAGTGTTCTCCAAGGGATGTAAGAATAAAATTTAATCCATTAAAATCCAAAAGAAATATTTACTTTAACACGTTACATTTATCTTATTTTTATTCTTGTGTATGTTTGTTCGGAAGAATTAAAAAATAGATATTCACAACATAATTGGGAATCATTTGTTATAGAGATATTATCATTGGTTATTTTATGTGTTTTTTACACAATATTTAAAGAAGATGTTTTTTGGATAATGAATTTTCATTATTTCGATGGATTAACATCTTTTATATTTATAATTTTCAATTACACATCCCCCAACAAGTGGTTTCAGATCTTGGTTGAAGACGTACTCAGAACACTCAAGTATCTTCATTTTAGTTACTCCTTTATATTATCTGGTTTAGTAATAGTTACTAACTTATTGTAATGGAATTAGAATATGTAACAAACTTGATTGAAAATTTTGACTGAAAACAATTTATTCTAAGGGATACATATGGAATATTATCTCATCTAATGTACCTAAATGTTCAATTAACTAAAGTCAAAATACAGAAGTTGTCTAAAATATAATGGGAGTGGTTAGATCATAATTCTATTATATTGATTTACATTTAGATGAAATATAATTTTCCATTAAATACCATATGAAATAAAACATTAGACGAACTAATAATATCCTTGATAGACATGTATGAAAAACATTTTTCTTCAAAAAAATATTCATATGATGGATAGGTAGTTGGACATTATATTATTGAAAGGAAGAAAATCCATCGACCACATCAATGATTTTTACATCATCCAAAGTTGAATAAAGCGAATTATAGTCACATTCATGGATTAAGATTATGTATTTATTTTACTATCCTCAAAATAGGACAGTTTAATGTGGGGGTCACTTCTTTCATTAATTGTTTATGAAACGGAATATTTTTGTTTAAGGATGTATAAAACCGAATCCAAAATTAAGATATCTGATGAAGGGATGTCCAAGAACCTACCTAAATTCATTGAACCTAAAAAATATAGGGAAACCACCAAATTAGAAGATGAGTGTGAAAATGACAATAAATCTAGTGATGATTTTTGAATTAAAAACACAATTCATAGACTAGAATCTATCCTCTGTGGTAATGGGTGAATCTATAGTGTTTTTTGAAAAAACATCACAAAGGTATTTCTAGTAGAAAAACTTCTAGGGGTTCTAGTTCTGTGAATTTAGTAGAATATTATAATAGATTATTATTAAGTGTCAATTTTTCAGTGGAATCAGGGGTTGTTGATTATATAGAATAATTCAATTCCATATCATATTAGGGGTTCATAGAGACTGATATATCAATAAATGTTAGATAGGTACATATCATTGATATTGAGGTTTTTTATGTTTTTTAAAAGGGTGTTGTGAATTTATAGTTTCACAATGGGAACATTATTAAGCTAAAGGGAGTTAGAAACAACATTAGTTTGTGTAAAAATCTCATTTAAATGGGAATTATAGATGAAGAAGGATTTAGAACAAGCGTCACTAATTTTGTATGTAATTTAACCCAATGATCAATAGTAGTGTTAAAAGGAGTTAAGGATATGACCTTATATCTAATAAAAAGATCATATGGATGATTGATGGAATGAAGAATATATTATGGAAGATAATTTTTATGGAATAATCATCCGAGTCATATCTAGGTGAAGAATACCGAGGTACATGTGGTAAAGGATGTAAAAAATATCAATAACACTGATGTTATAATTTTTATGATTTATATACAAAAGAAAGGGGACAATTTCATTTTATTTGATTGGAATGAAACCTCACTTCTAGAAACATTGTCATGTCAATTCAGGTGTTTGGGGTTTGACCCCATTTTCCCCTCATACTGTATCCTTAATAATTTAAAATTTTATTGATGATTCAATACGAAATATGTGGGTATATATTTTATTGCATAAGTAAAATGTGTTTAGTGTTTTCAGTCAATTAAAATCGATGGTAAAATTAAATATTGGAAGATGTCTTCAATAGTATAACTCTTATAATGGTGGGAAATATAGTCAAGAAGAATTCATATAATATTAATAAAACTAGGGAATTATGAACAAGATATTTGTCATAGAAATGTAAATAAAAGTGATGTGGATAAAAGGATTAACTAAATGTTGACTTAATAAATATCTGATAATGAAAATTGTTTCAAACATTATATTATATAATTCAATGATTTTAGTCCCAATATATTTTAAGGGTAATTATCACAATTTTAGGTATTTGTAATAATTTGAGTTCAATTCTTAAAAATTTCATAATTTTATAAATTTAACTATTTTCATATTAGCTAGGTATTTTGGCCATAATATTTCTACAATGATAGGAATTTTCAAATTCATGATTTTTTAGAATTTCATGTTTCTTGGGATACATTTAATTCATCATGAACTAATTATGAATACAGAAATATGAGTTTCAAATGAAGCTCAGAAATGGGGCCTTGAAATTTTTCCTAGTTTTAAGGAATTTTAAAAATAAGCCCATAACTGAGGAAAGTGATTGTTAAAATTATCTGAAATTTCAAAGAAATATCCAGGCAATAATGGGATCCATTGTTTGTAACTATGGATACATTTTATTTTTCCTATTTCATGGTCATAAAGGCATGAGAATCCAAATCATGAGGACATAAATAGTCTTCTAGGATAGAAACCTTTTAACTATAAATTAATAAATAAATCTAAATAGATATAGAAAATGAAACTAGAATTTATAGAGATCTTTTGAAATGAATTGTAGAGTAACTTTAAATAAAAGAATCATTAATGAGATTGATCCATTAAATGGTCCAAATATGTGCTGAAATTCATATGATTGGTTTTCGAATTACAATGAACCTCTCATCATCCTATATATAGTTTTATCAAAATATTTTAAGTAGTTTTTAGTTATTATTATTCAATTTTATTTTTTTATAGTAGTTTTATAAAAATTTAATATACATCAGTTTATCTTTCTATTCTTTAATTAAATGGGGAGAGATTTATTTTTCATTGAGTTATAAAATTTAATGATTTAATTTATTTAATAATAATATGTTTTTGAATTTTTTCAACTTATTAGGGTATTAATTTTCTCCTTCTTACGTACTATTAACTTCTTCTTCTTATTCTTCCTAATTTCTATCTATTGTCTTTATAACGATATATATGGAGGAGTAACATTGTGGTAATGATGTGAGGTAGGTATTCTTATATGAATAGGGTTAGTGTGGTTTAATATCAATTATAATATGAGTTTTTAGAGTTATATAGTAGATCATTACATTAATTATAGATGTGGAAATATTCTTTAAAAAATGGAATATTAACTATGAACCCCAAGAAAACAATTTATACATTTCTCACAAAATTATTTATGTATTTTCTTTTTATTTATTATTTTTTATATCAAATATATACTTTTCTACCATATGATATTAACATCACCCAATTTTTATGTTCTATTTTCATTATTTTTTTGTTTTATATAATGAAAATATGGTAATAGTTCATGTGAGTTGATTCCTCAAGAGATCTACCATATGTTGTGCGCTATACCACATCATTATATAAATGTGAATTTATTAATATATATTTATGAAATATTCATATTATCAACTTGATTCATTTTTTGGGAGACTATTATATTTTTATCATTTTTTTTCAAGAAACCCAAAAGTATTATAAATTTTTAAAATACAATCCTTTAAGCTTCATTATATATCCTTCATTTCATATTGAATATGTTTTATATAACTAATTTTTCTATTATTGACCTAATGATTACAGTTCAGATGAGTTTAGTTTGGAAGATACAATCAATATTCATGTTCAATGAAATTTATAAATGCGTGAAGAGTTTAGGAAACAAATTGAAATTCATTTCACCTCCGTCAAGGAATTATAATCCAAGAAAGAGATGCAATAAATGGGAAAGGTAAAGGTTATTCTTATAATATTATCAATTAAATAACGTTTTAAATATGAAATTATGATGGAACTATCCTTGAACCTATCCATAATATTTTCTAGAGGATGTTAATCAAGTATTCTTTGAAACCATTACATGTTTGGGAGATTACGATGATTCTATTGGAAATATGGATGTTTTTATAGAAATTGAATATTTAGAGGATTATTAAATTTTTATAATGAAAACTCATAGCACTATACCAAAATATTGTTTTTGAATTTGAATCCAAATAAGTGGTGTTATTTAATGATAATATTGGGACTATTAACTACCTTACTTTCAATAAGAATACCCAACATTATGTTGCACTAATAAAATAATAAGAAATTAAATACAATCCATTTTATGGAGTGACCATTTACTAAACTCATTTATTAACAATTATAATTTAAATTAATTTAATATTATCTCATAATTCAATGAATTTTCATATTCAACTATCACATTGGTGTATTAAGAGGATGAATATAAAGAAGGCAACACGCTCACTAAATCTGAATTCCCATTGGTCTTTCCTATGAAAATAAAATTCCAATAAAATCTAAATGAAGGATGATATTTTTATATTTATCTCTATTGTTTTAAATATATTCAAATCAAACTCTCTCTAACATATATTTCTTAGAAAATCTAAATTAAAAAAAACCTTGGATGAAGATTAAGAGGATACTAAACAAGCAGTGTTATAATTTTAAAATGATGGCCCATTCATTCACTTTATCCAACCTCCAATGTTGTATCTTAATTCCAACTATATATATCTATAGTAATTTATCCCTATGGTAATAATTAGCCACTATAATGGGATTCATACTAGAAGGAATAGTATTTTTATGTTCAAATCATACAAACCACATCCACCATCATACATTTATTGAAAACTGGAAGTAAAAAATAGTTGATGTAACAAGATATAACCCAAATGGATGTTCAAACCAAGTTATATATCTTATATTATTTAAACTCTATTTTTTTATATTTGTTTTAATTTAAATAAAATTCATATTTTATGTTCATATATTCATTTATGTTTAATGTTGTAGCAATTAAGCACGTAACTCAAGGCTACTAATTCTAAATAATGTCATGTTGTATCATTATATATATTTTGTGCGTAAATCAATATCATATTAATTTTTTTTGATAAAATGAATTGGTAGTTAAATTATATATGTGGGGGTTATTTCAAACTATCATTAGAAATTTTTATATGATTTTTGTTTATTTCTCATGCATTAGAAATCAAAATCTTTTTAAGATTTTTCTTTTTTAACTATTGGATTGTTTTTTAGTTATTAATATAAATTTAATAGTTTTTTAAATTCAAGAAATAATTTATATTTTTTCACATTATATTTTATTAATTTATAAGGATTTAATTTATTATTGAATGGATTTTGATTCCTAATTTACGATATTTTAATTTTGTGAAGGCTGGTTGATTGTGAAACTCTTGTGTAATAGTACATTCCAAAAATGAAATATTCCCCAAATTAAATGTTTTTAAAATATTATTATACCTTCTTTCATTTCTCATTTTCTTAATGGGTCTAAATTGTGTTCTGTGATCCGAAACAATTGATTTTTCTCTTTTAAATCTTTAAAGATGATTCTTTATAAGACTGAGTTATTTCATTGGATGACTACATTTTCAATATGAGACCAAACCTTAACATATACCCTACATTAGATCTTAGAATCCATAAATAGAATCAAATGTTTAATTGAAATTACAATATACATTTTCCGTATATAACATCACTATTAATATTTTTTCAAATATATTTTAAAATAGTGTGTGGGGGAATGACCTTTCAGCTCTGTATATGTGGATGAAATCCCCCATATGGTGTTGTGTGGGGTGTGTGAATATTAAATTTAAATGAGTGGTTAAAATGAAATGGGTCAATTTTTTAACCTCATTCATAGAGTCTTATTCTATAAAAATAGAAAAATAAATGAACAAATAAAAAATGAAAATTAGAAACCATGATAAACTATATATTGTGCATAATTTTATGAATCATATCCCTTTAAAACAAATTTGGTAATTAATTTTAATTAATTCATCTTATCCCCTTGTTATCTCATTTCCCAATAAAATAAAAATGTGTATTGTGGTGAATCACAATTATAAATCAAATTAAGTGAGAATATTCATCTATTTTTAGTTGAATATTTAAGTGATTGTACATAAGTGTTCAACATAATTGTTTCAGTAATTTAATTTCGAAAATTTTCTACCAACCAACCTATATGAACAAAATCACCTTTCTAATACATCTTGATTGAAATTTTATTATGTCTCTCAGTTTGAATAGATGAGAATATTAAATATCCTATAGTGATAGCACATGTTCTTGAGAAAAAGAAAAGTTTCATATTAAAAATGTTGATTGAAGAGAGAAATAAATTTTCATGAAGGTATGAACAAAATGCATATGGGGTTTAACATATGAATGAATAAAATTGATTTATTTGAGAGGGGTGAGGTAATTATGATCCATGTATGTGGAATTATTCTTTATTTAAGAGTACGAATTATGTGGTGTTTCCTGTTACACCTTAAGATATTTATTTTGAGCATAGTATTATCATTACCATGGAGTGTAATTGTTAAGTATAGGGGACTTATGAACATATAATTTTTATACATTATAAAAAGTAATTAAATATTTATAATTTCACAAATTCTTTTTAGGGTAATTTTTCCAATTTCAATTTTATTAATAATTTTCTCCTAATTTTGAAAATCTCTTAATTTTTAAATTTTTGGTAATTTTATTTCAATTTTGTAATTCGACCATAATTGTTTTTGATCTGATAAATATTGGAACATTATTTTTAGGATTTCATGTTTGTAAGGATACATTTTATTAACTCGGATGTTATTTTTTTTATTTTTATAAATTAATTAGGGAAATTCCTATACTAATCTCTAAGATTGCATGAGATTCTGAGACCCGGTGTGGCCGGAATGATACGATGAAAAATGTTGTGTTTTTAATAATGTGCACTTTTATTTTCTTATTTAAATTTCAATAAATTCATAATAGGTTTATAGATAGGAAATATAATGACACTATTGCATTCTGAGAAGCAACTTTACCTTAGACAGGGCCGAACATTGACCGGTGTGAGTCGACTATAAATGTTTGAAATTGGAGGTATCCAGCATTAAAATATTACAACAGAAATATACTATTGGACGTAACAATGTTTTTATTTATAATGAAACCATTTTCAAGAATTTAGGGTTATCCCTATAACCATGTAATTCTTCTATAGCAGGGAAGGATACTCTCTCGACGACGAATGCCAACAGACCAAGGATCAAAAATGATACGGGCCTCTGTTCTTCGTCAATGTTTGATCCAACCACGAGATAGGGTGTTTTTTATCTTTGTGATTTTTATTCCCCATTAATACATTCGAATGATGAACACTATCCAGACCATAAATAGGTTGATCTGTTGTTCTTCCATTATTACGGGATGAAATTTTTTTGTGGGGTTTAAAATGAAGATATTTCTATTTGATAATATGATCTTGATCTTTGTTAAATCTTCTAACATGAAAGGATCAAGGATGAACATACAAGGCTGATATCCATTCTTTAAGAATTCATTGTGCCTTTTGTCTTCCCTAAAGCTCTCGTATTATTCACATGTTCTTTGAGTGTTCTTATCCTTCTCTCGACACCATTGAAATACTATATAAGCAATATGAATCAAGGAACACTTCAGAAATGGAACCGTTGAGGTGCGACAATAGTGCAAGGTGGTGAAGGCGCAAGCTGGTGGTGGTAGGAGGTTGTGTATAGAGGTGGTTGATTTGGAAGGTTTAGGTGGAACGTATTATGGTAAGTCCATCAGTGGGGTGGCAAGTGGTTGAGGTAGCACCAGCCCCAAAAGAGAGACCAATCCTGATGGAGTGCATCCAGAAGAGCTGATGACGGGGTAGCTAGTCGTGGTGGTGGGATGCGGTCCAGTCGGGACTGAGACAGAGGGATCTTATGATAGTGGTGGCCATGGACGGTGATCAGGGACCATTGTAGGATGCCATAGCAGTGGAAGCGTGATGGGTCTTGGAGCCTCATGGAGTGGATGCAGTGAGTGTGCGGGGCTTGCAGGCTACTGGGGTATGACATGGCAGCCACGTTGTCATGAAGGAGCGCATTGAATATGGGAGAAGTCTAGAAAGGCCTTATCTAGTGGAGTAAATCGAAACACAGTGAGGGCCAAACAGGAGATGTTGGGCCACTCTGGAAGCCCAATGGGCTGGACCTAGCGGTCGTGTAGGCTGGGTCCAGCCGCCCTAGTAAGTCGTCCTAGTGATACGTCGCAACGGGCTAAGCCCAGTGGGCCAAGATAGTTTGGGCTAGGATGAACAATATTGGTTTGGTTGAACCATTTTCGGTCGGATGACGGGTCGGGCCTAAAGGGTCAGATTAGACCCCATCTAGACCCAGGTCAGACTTTCTCAGAAAAATAGTCTTAACATTCAAACTATGTGTCTATTTGATGAGTTTTTTGCGACATTAGGACCCTTGAGATGAGACATTCATGTCAGTATACATGATGTTTCATTTTGTGGAATTTGGTTTATGACATAATGGCTTGAGGTGTCGGTTATCCAGGAAAAAGAGGGCTACATGCGAAATGATATGGTAGGTTGTGACTATGTGTTCTTGGTGACTACATGATTGGGGGACTCATGACCCATTGACATTTCATGCTTAATAGATTCTCTATGAACCATCGATGCTCCATTTTCCATCGACACTCAATGCTCCATCACTAACCCCGGAGCCAACAATACTCCATGCATAATGGATTTTCTGTGCACCATTGACGCTCTGTGCATTCTTGACACTTCGTGTGCTATCAACCCTCCTTACGTCGTTGACGCTTCATGTGCCATCGATGCTCCAAGCACCACTGTCCCTCCATTCTCCATCTACGTTTCATGTTCCATCGACACTAATTGCACCATCGATGCTTTGTGCCCTATCGACTCTCTGTGCGTCTTCGACACTATGTGCTCCATCGATGCTCCATGCACCTTCAACGCTCTGTGCGCCAATGACGCTTCATAAGCCGTCGACGCTCTATGCGTTGTCTTCACTCTGTGTGCCATCGATGCTCAATGTGCTACTGATGAACTGTGCACCATTTATTCATTGTGTTCCTTCAATGCTCTTTGCTCCATCGATATTCTGTGCCTGTCGGCATTCCATGCACCGTTGATGTTGAGTGCGCCTTCGACGATCCATGCACCTTCGACGAGCGATGGTCCATACACCATCGAAGCTTCGTGTGTTGTCGACACACCATGCACCATCATTGATTTTGGTACCATCGATGCTCTGTGATCTGCCGACGATAAGTGCACCTTCAATGATATGAGCACCACTAAAACTTATACATTCCTAAAAAAAGATATATCTATTTACTAAAATTGGGTATTCTTCTCTTCATTCCTTTGACATATAGCTTTGTGAGCTAATTGTTTTGATTGTACCTCTTATGATTACTTTGGGGCATACTATATGTGTTTCTGTTGGGGTTTACTTCATGTGTTTCCATTGTGGTGTACATCATATTTTTCCTTTTTGGTATAAATCATTTATTACATAGTGGGATTTACATTAGCGTTTCCGGGTGTCCTTCTAAGTATTTTTTTACTGACCCCGACATGGTCTTTTCCCGCACATGTTATGTCTTGTGAATAAAATCTATTCATTGACTAGTTTTAATGTGGACCATGACCATGTGTACCGTAGAGGTATCATATATGTTTTTTGTTCTCCAACAACTTCAAGAATCTTTCATACACTTACACATCATGTCGGGTTTTCAACAGATGAGCTTCAAGAATTTGTGCATTTAGTTTGGAAGACTTTTATTTTTGTGGGCCTTCATTCTGGCCCTCTTTACATTCCAGCATTCTTACTATGATACTATGTGGTTATTATATTACTTTAGCCATTAATTTTTTACCTAGTGTGTTTTATATTTCAGCATTTGGGCTTGGATATGTGTGTGTGTGTACAAGTACATACGAAATCACCTCTAATTTTTAGGATATGCCTACTCAATGAAAATAACCATCCCATGTCCTATTGAATAATGGATTGGGGCACTCATAGTGTGAGACCCTCTAGGACATGTCATTATAGAGTGGTATGAATTGGAGTTTGGTTCTACTTAAAAAACCAAGAGTCATGATATTGGTTTGAGATAATAGTTTTATGTGTATCGAGTTCAGATTTCATACCAGGGACACTGGTGCTAGTGCAATGGTTAATGTATACATACACCCGGACTCTGAATTATTGTTTTGACTACATAAATGAAAACACTAGTTGTATGGAAAATAAATGGTACATCAATAATATAGGATTTTGAGTGTGTTATCATGTACTTATTTTTTAAGCTCACCATGAATACTGTATTGAATGTGGTATATCACGATCAAATTTATGATGCTTCCAAATAGACCACTAGCTATGATTTTGATTCTTGATTACAAGGATGATCATCCATGTGATGAGGCGTTAGAAAATTTAAAATTATCATAGATAGAAATCTGAGGTGGTGTTCCAATAATACCTCTACCTAGAGAGTATCAGCTAATGCCAGCACTACTCGGTGAGGATGCATGCATGTTTATTGAATAACATATGTTCCAAAGGAAGTGACCACCAAATTTTAGGGGTGATCTAAAAACCTAGGTATGTGAGGATTGGAGGGAGAGAGATACACATGTCTTCTGCCTTGTGAGTATGTCTTCCAACCAAATTACTTTCCTAGCAATGAGCCTTCTTCCAGCCTCAACTGGTTGATGATAGATCATAGTGTTCTAGACACAAGATGAAACAGTATTGTGAATACAATGAGAACCATTTCATGGAGGAGTTTTTTTTGGAAACATTATGCTCAGTGTGATACAAGAGATCCTGCATCTATAGTAGGGCAGCCAGATAGTAGCGGAGTGCTCATCAAGATTTAAGGATTGTTCTCATTACCCAACATATATGGTGTAGGACTAATTCATCCGTGAATGAACCTTAAAGAAGGGGATACTCCATGAAAATAGGGAATATATGATATCCCTTAGCATCCTTACATATGTTCGTATACTAGAGCGAGCCCTGCTAGTGGATATATTTTTGGAATAGCAAACACTAGTAGGGGGTGATACTAATAGGCACCTGTTAGTTGAGTCTTCAGCAGTGGGTAGCCAAAAATAGTATCAGGAACCAAAGAGGATCATGAAATCCATGGGATGAGCCCATGATATAGTTTCAGTGGTGTATGGATCATGGGATAGAGTGATTCATTCGAAGGATAGACTATGTTACTCATGCGGTGGTTGGGGACATCTAGAATGAGATTTATAGACTCTCCATATGGACGATTAGCAGATAGTTGAGGGAATACTGAGGTAGAGGATGATACAGGATAAGGGTGGTCCTTAGGGTGGAGGTAGTGTAAGAGAAGAAGGTATAACAGATGGTGGTGGGTGATGGTTTGATGTACTACCACCACCACCCCCATGTGGTCCACCACGAGCTAATGGAGATGGTGGATATAGACGAGGCTTTCTTTAGGTGATGGAGTCTTAAGACACTGATTCTACATAGATGATTAAAGGTATGATCTATTACGTTGTGACCCTTACTACATTTATTATAGACTTTGGGGCCAGTCACAGTTTTCTAACCACTACCCATGGTCGAGAATTAGAGATTCTAGTGGAACCATTTACTTGATCCCTATTCATAGAGACTCCTATGGGGGAAGATTCAATGAGAATACAATTATATTGATAGTGTACCATTACATTATTTCGGGTCCAGTCATTGTTTTCTCCATGAAGGCATATGGGAGCTTGAGATTATTTGTGGACTTCCAACACCTGAACTAGGTGACTGTGAAGAATAATTATCCACTACTGATGATTAACGACAACTTCAATCAACTAAATGGAGTGAGGTGGTTCTCAAATATAGTCCTCAAATATGGTTATCATTAGGCTCGTTTACGAGGTGGCGATGTACCAAAGATAGACTTAACATTTCTGTATGACCACTAAATGTACATAGCGATTCCGTTTGGAGTGAAAAAATCCCAATTACTATTCATGGGACTCATGAAAAGTATCATCCAGCCTGACTTAGACTGGTTCATCATGGTCATCGTTGACGAAATACTAGTGTACTTGGCATCTGTGGAGGAACATACGACACACATAATGATGGTCCTGGAAACACTATGAGATCACCATCATTTTAGCAATCTCTCAAAGTGTTTGTTATGGATGTTGGAGGTCCACTCTCTAAGAAAAGTCATTTTAAGGCTGGAGATGCATTGGATCTAATGACGATTGATGCAGTGCTAACATGGGAGCCTCCCAAGAGTTTTACTGAGGTACATAATTTATAGGGATTTTATGGGTACTATATGAGTGTTGTACTATACATTTATATAGTAGAATAACCCTTGATGTCTGTGACATGAATGGGGAATTGTTTCATGTTGATAATGATGTACCAGCTGTTCTTTTAGGAGTTGTGTTGGAGATTTATGAGCACCCCCATCTTTAGATTACAGAAGAAGGGTGTGGAGTATGCGGTGTTCTTTGATGCATCATGGACTGTGCATTTTTGGGAACTGATGTATGGGAGGTGGATATTTCCAATGGTTTTTTCTAGTTGAGGTAGAATGAGTAGAAATATGCAACCCATGATAATGAGCTAGTAGCTGTAGTCTTTACATTGATGACGTGGAGACACTACCTAATGTGTGAGAAGTTTAATATATTCATTGAAAACAAGAGTATCATATATATCTTCTTTCACAAGGCAATAAAATTTAGATAGATATGATGATTGGAGTTCCTCTAGGACTATGAATCTGAGATTTTCTATATTCTTGGGAAGGGGAACGTAGTAGCGGCGCTCTCAGCAGGGGATCTAGTTAGAAGTTTTTGTGTGCAGATTCATAGAATATGGTCTTATTATAGATATATCTTGGAGATAGATATGGATAATAGTACCTCTAGTTGATGGTTGTCACATATCTACTCTTCCAATGCGTCATGGAGGCCCAATATTGGGATATCGACTATGAGAACTAACATTCTCATTTGTCTTTGTGGATTGCCCTGATGGATATTCGATAGGTGGGGAGCTTGTAATTCCCTTCAAAGGGAGAAAATTAGAACCATAGATGTTGCTGGAAGAGGTCATAATGGATTTTGGCACATCCCCATTCGTGGTACATATAAAATTAGATAAGATGTATCAAGACCTCTGATGTCAGTTCTGGTGGTTGGGGATGAAGAAGGTGGTGGTGGAGTTCGTTTCTCGATGCCACACATTCCATCAAGTGAAGTCTAGTCACCAGGTTTCATTGTGCTTGAACCAACCATGTGTGGTGCTTGGGTGGATGTGGGATAGGTTAGAGATGATCTTTATGGTGGTTTTTCCACTAATGTCTTGCGGACTTGATACCATTTTGGTGATTTTTGACCAAATCCCGAAGTCGACCCACTTACTACTAATCAATGAGAAGAGTTTAGCATAGAGATTGGGGCACATCTATATCCAGGAGACATTTTAGATTCATGGAGTGAAATCAACAATCATTTTAGACCATGTTTCTCATTTCACATCCTAATAATATAAGGGATTGTATGAGGTATTCGTGACTCCTTTTCTCTTGGGAATGACATTTCAACCCTAGATATATGGAAAGATTGTGACCACCATCCATGTTCCTGGGGACCTACTATGGGAATTCATCATTGAAATAGGCCACATTTTGTATGATCACATTCCACTGATGAATTTTTCGTACAACATTTTCAATCACAAGACCATTAGTATGGTATCATTCAATGATTTGTATGGGAAACCACAATGGTCATCACTATGTTGTTTTGACCCTAGAGATCCAGCACTCATGAGTCCGTTGTTGGTATAGGATACCATCGAGAAGGTGCAGATCATCCACTAGTGGATGTGGACTGCATAGGTCTGTTAGAAGTTGTATGCTGATTAGATACAAAGGCCCCTAGTGTTTGGGGTGGGAGACCATGTGTTCTTTCAGGTCTCACCATGATATGGGTTGTAGAGATTTGGCCAGTGCATTATGTTATATCTAAGATATATCTTTCCTTTCTAGATTTAAAGTAGTTTTAGCAAGGTGGCACACCACCAAGATATACCCCACAGTAGCACATGGGGTATATTGTCTTCCACATGCCGTAGTTGAGGAGGTAAGTTCATGTTCTATTGCACATCATCGACTTTGCCGACATGGAAACTGATAATGGGGAATCTTTAGTGATGCACCCAGTAGAGATAAAGGATCGACATTATTAGATCCCTCAGGGGTGGTCGATTCCTCTCGTGGGAGTTCTGTGGAACCACATGAATATCTTGGAGAGCACTTGGGAGTGGGTGGTTCAAAATAGTATTATATACCGTCATATTTTTTTTGAGTACCACTTGTTTTGGCTTTTGGGGATGTAAATACCTTAGGTGTGTAGAATGTAATGAATCAAATTTTCTCTAGTTAGATTTTAATAAATTAATTGGGAAAATTATAAGACAAGGCGCTGAGATGGAGGGATTGTAATGACCCGCTCATTTAAGAAAAAAATTTCATTTATTTTAATTTCTTAGGGATAGAGAAGAAACATATACCCTGTTTTTCAATAATTATTGGTTTTAAATGAATGTTAAGTATCATTACAATTTATTATACAGCCTTTGAATAGATATCACATGACTAATATAAATATTAGGTTTTAAAAAATCAGTTTGACATACAAAAATGAGGTGACGTCCTCATATTGTAGACTCTGACCATACGAAGCTCATTTTTTCAGAGCTTAGGAAGGAGTTAGAATCGTAGAGCTTCACTGTTGATCAAGAACAATTTGAGCAACAAAATGTATTTTTTAATATAATCTCCTATGGGAGATGTTCATCTTAATATATATTACCATCCATGAAATGTTATTTGAGCTACCCCAAGAGTTTATCACCATAATATACCTTATCCTTAGGTATTATGTGACTAATATAAGGGGTTATATAATAAGGTTTATTTACATATTTTTTAATTCCTTTTTATAAATAAAAGTCTTATTCCATCAGTTCCTTAATGAAAATAGTCTTTCTTAAAAAGAAAATGAGGAATTTTACAAATTGATTCTAGGGGTAAAAATGGCACTTTTGAGAAATATATACATTATATTATACTATGAGATTTATTAATAATATTATAAGAAAATTTTTTATAAATAAATAGTATATCCATTCCATATCTATAAATTACTAGGTAATTAGATTGATAAGAGTTATATTTTTTACACGATAAAACCGAAATAGTAATTTTAATGAATTTATTTTATGAAATTAATGGTTTTTTCAATAAATAATATTTTAATAAAATATTATTATTAAAGTTCTATTTTTAAATATAAATGCTCATATAACTTTTATGAAGTCAGTTATAATTTTGATTATGGTGTAATAACATTTTTTTCAAAACCTGTCAATTTTAAAAAAATATTAATTTTTTCCTAAATGTTAAAATTCAAATATTTAGAAAATTATTCAGATATATTGAAAATTATTTTTTGAATCATCACATAAAATTTATCCAATGGTAAATGTTTCCTAATTTTATATGATAGTCAAATTTTTGTGTAAAAATTAAACAATATATAAATATATTGTGTTTTATGACATCATAATTACCCAATAGTGATGAAATAAAATAATATAAAAAATATAATCATCCAAATATTTTTTTATATTAAAATTATATAATTTTAGGGATATTTTATTTATTTTATAAATCCTTAGTGAATCCTCTAACACATATAAAATAATTTAAGATTTTAAAATACTTTCCTTGGAATTCGAACTCACATCCACTATGGAAAGGGAAATAATTTTATATATTCATCCCATAGCCTTATAAAATAATTTATACCACTCATGTTTTCCTGAAATCATTGTAACACCCAAGGGGTGATCGGTGGTTTTGAATATATTAGTGTCTAGGGTCCCAAACCAAAATAATAAATAATTACCCCACCTTTCTTATATAATAGCACCTAATCATCCATTCCTCTTCACTCAAATCCCTTAAATCACGTACAAACTTTTATCTCCACTCCCTAGAGTCCATACTGTTCGCCCCAATCTCATAATAACCCTCTCTCAATCAACTCCCAAGCCTTTGGGATCACACATTAATGTAAGGGATCTTCCACCCTCCTCTTTTATCACATATTATTCTCTTGTGATTTTAATTAATTTTAATTTATTCTAATGTTGGGTTATGTTATTAAATATACTCCTTACATACCCTTTACCCCTCTTATAAACTCTTATTTACACCTATTACCAGGCCAAATTTTCGTAAGGTATTCTTTCCTTTCTCAATTTTATCCAATATTACTTATGATATTATAACCATTTATTTTTAGTTAAAAATATTGGGGTATGATTTATCACTTCCCTCATACATCCCTACTTATTTTTTAATGATGATAATCCCTTTATCTTTCATTAATTCCTTCCATGTAAACACATTACCATGCCAAAATTCTTTATGGGATTTATCTCCTCTTATTTCTATTCAAGAATTTCTTTTATATAGTGAATATGAATTCCATTACATATGTTGGGATATTATGTTCCATGACAACCTTACTATATATTTTTTGTATAAATGATGAGGAACTTCTTTTTCTCTCATCAAGAGAATTATGAATTTCCCAATGATGGGGTTATGATGTCGAAATTGCTCTGCAATTTTCCTTAGAAAAATAATCATATAGTGAATACCATACCCATTTCTCTATCAATGGTATTCACCATTATGCTCATGTACTTATTAATTATAGACATTAATGTATTTATTACACATTCCATTATCATGGTGTTAATTATAATGATTAATGAATACATGTTATATGATCTATGTGGAACACTTAAGCATGAGATTAAAATGTTCATCAAGGGTGCACCTTGATAGCGATCCAATGCATTGGGTAATGTTTAGTATCATGATACATCATGATGGAAGAGGGGTTTACCAGATTCCTTTTTGGAAATTCTTCCACCATTTTGGTGAAGGGGTTTAGCTAATTCCATTATTTTAAGGATGAAACTTTTTACGTTGTTTCCACATTTTCATGCTATGTTAATCTTGCTAAATCATGCCTTAATGTTCATGTTTATATTTTACCCCCATTAATATGCTTCTTTCCTAATAGATATTTTATTCTTCATTTTATTTTTTGTTTACTCCATTATAAGGATTTATATATAACCCTTTTCATATTTATGTCCCTATTATAATACATGGAATGCTATGTATGGAGAAATTTTGTGGTTATGTAAAAACCTTTTTTAATAAAGATGTTATATTTTATGTCTTATGTTGGCATGTAATGATCCTAATCTCAAATGAAATTATACCTATCTATATTTTGAGTTTTATTAACTAAAATTTTATATAATAAAGCATGTTTAAATGTGTAATAAAAAGTATAGTTGTTTTAGTTTGTTTTAGAGGGAGGTTTAGTTATATTTGGGTTTGGGATAGGAAAACACAACTTAAATATGTAGGGATAAGAATACTTATTAGAAAATAAAACCTAGATTTTAGTTATTATAGAGTAAGTGGGTTATCAAGACAATACATCCCTATCTGGATACAAAGTAGTAGTTGTGGATATGGCACATATGTATATATGGGTAAAACCCAAAAACACCGCTTTGAGCTTGACTCAAATGGGAAAAGGTGCACAAAAATGGGCCTTGCTGCACTATTGTTTAAACACTCCTTGGGGATATTCTTTGGTAAATTCATAAGCTTATTAGGAACCATTATTAACGGAACAAATAAATCCCATAGGAATTTATGTTAAAATGTAGATCGTGGATAACATAGATTGATTCTTAGAAATATACAAGTTAACGAGATAAATGTCAATTATAAGTTATCCCATCAATGCAACTAGATTTACCTTTAATGTGTCAAACTATTTAAGATACTCATCCCTACTTTTCCTTATATTCTATCCAATGGCCAGTAATACCTATAATTGGGCTAACAACAGCTGTGAAGTGAAATGTGATGAATATCCTAACGATATTTCCAATCAAATGGGGCCCCAAGTAGGACATATCATGATTATGGAAAACCAACTATAAAAAATCATGATTAAAAATTGGTACTTTTTTGAATTCCTAAAGACATAATGGAATATGAAGATGACATCTCATGAATGTCCATCAGATAAAGGTGATAAGGGAAAGAAGACTCAATTTCCTTCGTGAAAAAAGTGAGGAAAGTGGCACGAAGAATAATGTCACAAAGGGATTGGGATATGTTTTATATGTGGAAAGAAAGGGCACAATGTATCCAATTTTTGATCCAAAATGGATAATATTATTAATTTTAACAATTTTAAATCTACGGAATCATACTTAGTTCCATGTCATAAATGTAGGGATGTCATGAATTATTTAAAAGGATGCACTATTTCAGGTGCTGACAATCATGATATGCATCAACAATCTCTATGACCAAGAGATCATGGAATTTCTGGTGCATGATAGATATTTATGAATGAATTACATGTAACCACTAATTCAATGTAGTGTATGTCATAATGTATGTCCTATATGTATATCCTTTTTTCTAAGAACATTTATTCCCCACCAAAAATGATATTAAATAATTAGGGGAAACTTCTATAAGTGTTGTGTCACATGTTGATGTTTGTGGGAATGGTCTTCTTGAAAATATTATTAGTATCCTATTGATTAAAATCAAGAAAGAATGATAATCTCAATTCCTATATCTGAAGCCAGTCGAAATTTCATGAGCTAAACCACCCCACAAAAAGTCTGGTGTTGGCAGGTGTGATCTTTGATTTGAAAATATGTTTTCATTATCTCTTTGGGGGAAAGTGTGAAATATATAGAGATCACAAAAATCTAAAATATATATTCCCACTGAAAGATATCAACATTCTCCAATAAATATGGTTAGATCTCATCAAATATTATATCTGCTCAATCCACTAATATCCGGGGACAGAGAAAAAGATTATCGATGATCTATGTAGAATAGACCCAGTGATTATATCATTGATGAGAATAGAAATGGATATAATCTTCATAGATTTGATGATTATAGACATGGGAATCATAAATAAAGGAACATAATTAATCCATGAACAAATTATTTATCTACCATATCTTTTTGATTGGTTAAAAGATTCTAAAAAAGATGATGTGGGAATTCATAAGAATGGGGATACTATTAGAAAAGGAAATTCCTCATATTTCAATGCTAATGAAGAAGTAATTGTGGTATTTTGGTCAAGAATATGTTTTCCATAAAATCTGGTGATAAATAATAAACTTTTTGACGATGCATGTAGTTAGAATTTCTCTATTAACCCAGGAAACAGAAAGATGTATCGGGATATCTTAGAGCATAATTTGTGGGATAACATGAAGAATGAGATCACCGAATATACATCAATGTACTTGGTATTTCAACAAGTTATGGATGAAAGGAATAAGTCTAAGGTGATCATGAAACCATTACCCATACCAACATGTAAATGAGATAACATATCCATTGACATTGTCACTATACATCTGAAGACATCCAAAGGAAACAATGATATCAGGGTTTTTTAAGATCATCATACAAATACTGCACACTTCAGTGCAATTGAAGAGGATTTTTCATTGGATCTAATGGCACGATTATAAATAAGATACGTTGTAAGGTTCCATGGTGTACTACTATCGATTATATCCAATCTTGATCCAAGATTCACCATCATGTTCTGGAATAATATCCAACATTCTCTAAATACTGAGCTGAACATCAATACATCTAATCACCCTCAAGACTTGTGTCCAATCATAGAGGACTATCCAAACACATGAAGACATGTTGAGATATATCTAAATGGGCTTCGATGGAGGATGTGATCAACATCGTCATCTAGTTGAGTTCTCTTACCACAATAGTTTCTACTCAATCATCCAATGACCCCTTATAAAATCCATTATGGGAAGTAACACAGAACCCCTGCATTTTGGGATGATGTTGGGGAGAGAAAACTTCTAGTTATACAAATGGACAAAGAAATGGTAGAGAAGGTTAAAACCATCCAGTAGCACATCAAATCTTCTTAGAGTCAGTAAATGATATATGACGACAACCATTGTCAAGACCAAGCATTTGATGTTGGAGACCTGGTATTCCCCCACATATCAAAATGTAAGAGTTTTATGAGATTTGGGAAGTAGTGAAATATTAGTATAAGGTAAATTATACCTTTTGAGATCCTTGATCACGTTAGAGTAGTGGAATATCGACTAGAACTCCCACCGAAATTGTCTCAGGTATATGATGTATTACATATATCTCTCTTGAGGAATTACATACCTGACCCATCAAATGTACTCAACCCAAATATGGTACCATTGTAGAATTACCTCTCATTTGAAGAGAAGATATTGATGTTCATAGATCATTGGAAAAAAGTTATATAAAAAATATAATACCCCTCGTCAATGTGTTGTGGAGAAACAAGAAGTTTGAAGAAGAAACATGGGAACTGGGGGAAGTTGTGAGGAAAATTTGCCCTCTTTTATTTTCTAGTGTGAAAAAAATATGATGGAGACATTTCTTAAGGGGGAAGGTTGTAATGACCCGATCTTTTATGAGTAATAATCAATTTCTTTTAATTTCACATGAATATAGAAAATGAATCCACTCTTTTTTTCTATAATTATTGGGTTTAAAAAAACCTTAAGTATCATTACTATTTATAATATTGTAGTTGAATAATGATCACAAGACTAATATAAATTTTAGATTTTAACAAATCATTTCGACACAAACAAAGGAGGTGATGGTCTCATCTAGTAGACTCGGGACATATGAAGCTCATTTGTTGGATCTTGGAAAAGAGGTAGTTTAACTGGAATTCTCTCATGACCTACCCCAATACAAGATTCAATATATTAATCTTGAACAAAATTTCCTGTGGGAAATGTTCACGTTAATATAGATTATCACTCGGGTGATGTTATATGATCAATCCCAAGAGTCTTTCACTATCGTACATCTTACCATTAGGTCTTATGTCACGATTATAAGGGGTTACATAATAAGGTATTAGTTAATTACTTTTTAATCCCTTTCTATTAAAAAAATTATTTTGTCAATTCCTTTATAAGAATAGCCTTCCCTAAAATAAAATTATGAATTTGATAAATTGATATGTCGGGTAAAATGGTAATTTTGAAAAATATATTAATTATTTTAGGAAATAATTTTTATTAATAATATTATAAAAAAAATTCTTTTAAATAATTATTATATCAGTTCCCTATCAATAAATGATTAGGTAATCAGTTTGATAAGAGTTATATTTTTTATATGATAAAACAGAAATTGTAATATTAAATAATTTATTTTGGGGAATTAACAAATTTTTTTGAATTAAATATTATTTTAAAAAAATATTATTATTAAACTATTTTTATTAAATATAAATGATCATATAAATTTAATGAAGTCAATTGTAATTTTTATTAATGTTTAAAAACAATTTTTGTCTAAACCCATCAATTATAAAAAAATGTTTATTTTTGTCATAATGTAAAAATTCACATATTTTTAAAATTTTGTAGATACAATGAATATTATTTTTGGAATTAGATGTCAAAATTATCCAACTGTAAAATTTTCATTATTTTCTGAGATAGTCGAATTTTTGGGTGATAATTAAATAATTTATAAATATATTGTGAGTTTTATGACATCATAACGACCCAACGGTGATGTAATAAAATTTTATAATGGGAATATTCTAAAAAAATATTTTTTCGTTAAAATTAAATAATTTTAAGATTATTTTATTTATTTTATTAAAATTTAGGGAGTCCTCCAATACATATAAAATATTTTCATATTTTTAAATAATCTCTTTGAATGTGTGACTCAACTCCACATAAGAAAGAGAAATATTTAAATATATTTGGCCATTATCCTTATACAATAATTTTTTCTCTCCCCTTTTCCAAAAACCAAGGTAAAAACATGTGATGGCATATGGTTTTGAATATTTTAGCGTGTTGGGTAAAAAACAAATATAATAAAGTATTTCTCCCACCATTCTTATATAAAACATCCCATGCACACATTCTTATTTACTCAAATACAATGTTGCACATAATCACTCTTATATCCTCAACCTAAAGTCCTTCTATGGTACCCCAAGCTCTAAAGAAGCATCTCTCAAGCCTCTCTCAATCCCTTGGGATCACACATCCATGTATGGAATCTTTCACCCTCCTCTTTTATCAAGCATTCCTTTAATGTTATGTCTTTTAAATTGTTTTATTCCTATGTTGGAATATGTTATTAAATATAATAACTACTTACCATATTATTTATGAATTATTAGAGCCCCTTTCAATATCATTTATCCTTCTCAAGGTTTATTATGTACACCTGTTACCATGTTGAACTTTCGTAAGGGATCCCTTACATTTTCATTTTAATCCATGTTTCCTTTTGTTTTAATACCCTTTTATTTTGCATTAATAATGTTGGGGTATGATTTCACACCTCCCCCATACTTCAATCCATTACATTGAATAATTATTTGTCCCATTTCTCTATTATTAATTCATTTTATGTACGCTCGTTACCATACTAAAATTCCATGAGGGATTTCTATCTTCTTATTTATATTAAATAATTTATTCTATATTATGCAACTAAATTCAATTAAATATGTTGGAATATTATGTTCCATGATCCCCTAATAGTATATTTAATGTATATATGATTAGGTATCTATTTCTTTCTCATCAACCCAATTTAGGAATTTCAATATGACGCTGTTATGCTGGGATAATTGCACAACGAATTTCCTAGCCAAATTCATCTTATAGTGAATACCATACCCATATCACTTCCAAATGTATTCTTCATTATGCTCATGTATATATTGATTATATACATTCATGTATGTATTCAACATTCCTTTATCATGGAATAAATGATGATTATGATAGAATCCATGTTATATTATCCATGTGGCACACTTAAGCATGAGATTAAAATGTTCAGGAAGAGTGTGCCCGAATAGATCTCCATGCATTGGGTAATGTTTAATATAATGATATTTCATTTTGGGATAGGGGTTTACTTGATTCCATTTTTGAAAATTTTCAACCAGGATGGGATAGGGGTTTAACTTATTATTTTATGTTAATGATGCAATGATTTAAGTTGTTAACACATTTCTATGTTTTGTTAATCTTGATAAATCAGGAATTTATGTTCTTGTTTATCTTTTACTACATTGATATTACTATTACAAAACATGTATATTATTCTTCATGTTATTCCTTATTTACTTCATTAGTAGGATTTATAACTCACCCTTATCTTATGTATGTTCATAGGTTATCCTATGAAATGCTATGTACGAGAGAATGGTGTGACCATGTAAAAGATGTTTTCAATAAAGATGTTGAATTTTAGGTCTTATGTTGTCATGTAATGTTCTTAATACCCAAATATAATAGAAATCTAGTTCTTTTGGGTTTTATTATGTTAATTTTTATATAATAAATAAATATTAAATGTACAGCAAAGAGTGTGGTTGTTATAGTGAGATTCTGAGGTCTGGTGTGCCCCGAATGATATAGTAAAAATGATAAGTTTTTTATAAAGTGCATGGGATGTTTCTAATTTGAATGAGAATAAGTTCTAAATAGATTCCTGAATCGAAACTTTTAGTGCACCTTTTCATTCTGATAAGTGACTTCACCTTAGGTGGGGCCAAACATTGACATGAGAGGGTCGACAATGAAAGATAGAAATTTGCTGTAATGGTGAATAAAATATATAAATAAAATAAATTATTGGAAAAAACTAATTTTTTTTATAATGACCATTTCTTCAAGAATTAATGGTTATCACAATAAAAATGGTATTACTATAAGGCAAGGAAGGAAACTATCTCGATGATGAATACTGGATGATTGAGGATCAATGGCGACAATGACCTCCATTCTTTGTCAATTATTGATCAAACCCTGTTGTTTATAATTTAATATCTTTAGGATTTTTCTTCCCTATTCATAGATTCAAACGACGAACGTGGAATTACCCATGAAAAGCATGATCTATGGTTCATTCGTTATTTCATGATGGATAAATTTTTTCATTGTTTAAAAAGGGGGAATGATCTATAAAATTACTTTTTCTTATTATTGGTTAAACTTTCTAACATGAAAAATTCAAGGGTGACACAAAAAAGGCCAAGATCCATTCATCATGATTTCTTTGTGCCTTACATCTCCCCTCAACCTCTCATGTTTCTTTCTCACATTTGTCATGTGTTCACTGCCATCTCCATTCACCTTTAAAACTCTAAGTGAGAAATAAGAATCAAGGACTGATTCTTTGACGTCACCGTTGAGATTCAAAGATAGTTCAATGTGGCAGCATAAGTCGATGGTGGTCAGAATTGGATTCTCTAGCTAATTAAGGTGGAGTACGGAAGCACAGGGCCATCGGCAAGGATGCTGAAAATAGAGGCAGCACCTTCCCGACATGGGATGTTGGGGAAGGTGGAGCATGGTAGGATGTAGAACCAGTGGGGTGGCCTACGACAGTTCAAGTAGATGATCATCCAGGGAGGTTCACATCGGAGGGCGCCCTCGGCTGTAGAGGCTACAATCGCAGTAGCGGGACACAACTCAGAGCTGCATGGAGCAGAGGTGGAAAGGTTGTGGGGGCCACGAGCCAGCGGGATGCAACGCAGAAGACAAATGGGCATGATAGACAATGTGTCCAATGGGTAACCATTAGGGTGATCCAAATACAGTTAAGTAAACCACTCGCAATGTGTGCCAGACTAGATAAGTCGGGCCGCTCCCGCAACCCAGTGGGCTGGGTCGAGTCTACCCAGCGAGCCAACCCAACATGTAGATCCCATCATGACAACCAAATCTAGGCCATGATAAAGTAGGTTGGGTTGGTTCGGTCAAACCAGATAAGGATGGGTCAGGTTGTTCGACGTGTCATGTTGGGTTCGACAGATCAGATTAGGCCTAGACCGGACTCTGGTTATACCTTCTCAAAGAAATTATCGTAACATTCAAATCGTGTGTCTGTTTGATGAGTAATTTTCTATGTTGTGACCCTTGCAATGATATGGAAATTTGAAAATAATCTATGTATATTTTTTTAGAATTTGGGTTTCTAAATAATGGATTGAGGAAATAGTTATCCCAGAAAAAGCATGATATGAGAAAAATATTACGGATGGCTATGATAATGTGATCTTGGTGACTATGTGAATTGGGGATGCATGAACCATTGAATAATTTTGTGTTCCATTACAAAAAATTCACCATTTATGCTCTGTGACTCATCGATGGCCCAAGCACTATCATCTTTCCAGGAACCATTGATGCTTTGGGAACCATCGAGGCTCTATGCGCCATAGATAATCCATGTGCCATCGATGCTCTGGGTTCTATCAACAATCTATGATCCATCAACACTCCATACACTGTTGAAACTTATAGTTTCAAGTATAATGAGTGATATGTGGACTCTAATGGGAATTCTCTCTCTTCGTGATTTAGACTTATACCTGTGTGAGGTGACCATAATGACAATACTTCATGAGATTCCTTTTGGGGGTACTTAACCTATTTCCTTTTTAGTTTACTTCATGTGTTTCCTTTTTGGTTTTTTGTGTGTTTCCTTTTTTTATACTTCATATATTTATTAGTTTTATTTTATTTGTGTTATCATGGTGTCCAATTGAGTGTTGTTCTACTCAACCCTGCATAGTATTTCCCCACACATGTCGTGTCTTGTGTAGAATATCGACGCTTTGATGAAGTTCTAGGTGTAAAAGGAACTGGGGGTTCATAGATGGATCAGATAGACACGTTTTTCTTCTACAACATTTGGATGTTTGCCTACACCAATGCTTCAGATAGGGCTTTCTTCAGATGTTTTTTAAGAACTTATAAATTCACTTTGGCATACTTTTCATTGGTATGTCTTGTATTCCGGTCCTATTTACTTTCTAGTTTTCATATTATTATACTATGTGGTTGTTATCACATTTTATGCATTCATTTTTTACTTAGTGTTTCAAAATTTCATCATTTTGGGCTTGGAGATGTGTGTGTGTGTAAAGGTACTTTGGAAAATTCATCCCTTTTATGGGATATTCCTACTAGGGGTTAGTCACCAGCCTCTGGGATATCGATAGAGGGATTGGAGTAGTCATATCACAGGACCCTTTGGGATGGGTTGTTAAATACATTTCATCAAATAGATCCTAATTTATAATCATAACATATAAGGACCAACTGAATCTCCAAAGTCGGGCTTTGGACTGTATGCTCTGTTTTGAAAAAAAATATGGGCCTATAGGTCACAATTAGAATGTATAAAAGTTATTTAATTTGTAAATAAATATCAACATGATATTTGGAACCATTTTCCTCAAATATTTAATCTCTTTAATCTTATAATTAAAATGGTATAAAGGCATGTGAATTTGAATAATGATAATAAGATTAGAGTCCTATGTTTAGAAACATTTCCTTAATTTTTTAGTTATAAATCTAGATACATGTGTCAAATGAAGCTAAATGTTGGAGGGAGAATAGAAAATAGAAAATGGGATGAATTAAACAAAGGATAACTTTTTATATTCATCCATAAAATGTCCAAGATAGGTTCCAACATTCAGAGGAAACATTTTGGAATGAAAGTGAGAACACCCCATCCTATAAATTTGTACGTCCATAATCAATTAAACAATTAATATTTTTTAGGATCTAAGTTTGGTTTTTATGTTTTATTATACTTATAAATGTATAATATTTATTATTTTATCCTTATACTCTTATTATTTTTTGATTTATTATATTTTAATACCCCTTTGAGTCTCATCTTCATGAAAATACAAAAGTAAATTAGTCTTTTGGTAGAAGTGAGGGAGTGGTGTTTTCTTCTATGTTTTATTCATAAATTTTTATGTTTATTTTATTATAATATTTTAAAATTTGTTAAAAAATTAGGGTACATTGTTTCTTGTTTTTTGGTGCTATCATGTTCTCCTTCATGTTTATCCATACTCTTCTACTGTATCAATATAATGATGCTTACAATGGACTAGCATTGTAATGATGTTGGGAGGAAGAATATATTGAATTTGGATGATGGGTGTGGTATAATTTAATTAAAATGGGAGGTTGTAGAGATATAGGGTTGATTTATTAATTGAAAAGATCAATGGGTATATTATTTAAAAATAAATGAACACATTATCATGATCTCCCAAGGAATGAAGTTCATTATTTCTCACAAACTAGTTTTTTGCTTTTATTATAAATTGTTCTTTATTTATATCATATAATTATTTTTATATCATATATATTTCAAATACATTATTGGTTTAGTTTTAATTTCTAGCATGTTTTAGTTATATTTATAAACCATGGTAAAATGATGTGTGTGAAATGCTTACTCAAGAGATCAAACCTAGGATGCATGATATTGTACATTATAAGGAAAATATGAATATATTGATAATTATCCATGAAATTGAATATTATTAGACATTTATAATTTATATTAAATCTATTTTGTTTAATTAAATCTAGGTAAAAGAACTGAATTGTGCAGTGTACTTAGTTTTTTGAAGTCTATCGACACCAGGGAAGTAAGAGATTCCTAATCAGTTATTGTATGATAAACAAGTGGAAATTCTTAGTCTAATTTTTCAGGACTTTTATATTTTCTCAATGATGATATAAAGAGGTATATTCTCAAGGATATGTACCATTTTTTATTATTTTTGTGATATGTAAATGGGAACATTTGTGACCACCTCTAGAATGAGAATCTCAAAAAAATAGACAGTTCTCATAATGTTATTTTTAACGCGATCTTCATATAAAAATACAAGAACATGGAAGAGGTTTAGTTATATTTAAAATACTAAATAGGCTATAATAATGTTTATTTGGATGGGAGAACTATATGTATACTGATTTAGGATAGTATAGATATTGATATTTTTTTCCAGAAGATATGCCCATTGGGATAAATTCTTGATAGATCAAGTGATGAATATGTGAAAAGTGGGGTTCCACAAGTTCAAACTTTAGAATAAATTATACTAGAAGATATAGTAATGAAAATAATATAATCATAGATATAATTGAAATCATATTAAAGAGTTAGTTGAACAATACAAATGTTTATTTTAGAATATCACTTATTACATCTATCGTATGGAAGAGAAGATGAGAACTAGGGAGTAGAGGTATCAGTTAGTGATTTAATAAATATCATATTAGATATATAGATGAATTTGAATGATTTGATTTTAAATAATCCTAGGAGCTCACTATTTTACCATATGAAAAGAAAGAGTTTGAGAATAAATAGTTTTTGAAAACGAATGAATATGTAGTATACAAAATGATATATAGATATTGTCTAGAGATGAAATTATTTCAATAGAATGTGGGTGTGGATTTATATAAAATATCATGACAAAAATTTAAACATACTACCAATCAGATAGTTTTAAGATGGGTAACAACCAGTGATTTTTGTTTGGAAAAAATAGATGTAGAGAGAATTTTGCATTATGGTTATTTGGTGGGAGACCTCTACATGATACAAATAACGAGTTTTATGGTTTATGAACAAAATGGAGTTGGTTTATAAGATAAAATATAGTCTATATGGATTCAAAAAAGAATCCATGAAATTGAATTGGAAATTCAATAAATGCATTGTTGAAATGAGTTTCATGTTAATCAACTCAGATAAATATTTATATTGAAGGAGTTTGTGGATGATTTATTTATAATTCAAATCTGGTTCACTGATAATATGATTTATGTGGGTGATAAACTAATATATTATATAAAATAAATTTTCTGTTATTATGAACTTTTCAAATAAAAAATTTCAATTTTGAAAAAATATTACTCTTATTAATATTAATTGAGACATGAGTACTAGATTTCTAGTATTATATAAATTAGAGTTCATTCCAAATGTCAATGATCCATTTTCAGTGACAAGATTGATTCCTGTTACAGCCCTCATATATTTGGAATTTAAATTTTTAAAGGGGAAATTAACAATAATATAGTATTATGAAGTTACATGACAAAATATTTTATTACTTCAACTGTTACATTTTTCATGAATTAAAAGGTTTTTAATCACGCTGACATTTCACCTGAATTGGGTTATATCGACCAATGTATTTTATATTTGTGGAAATAACACCAAGAAGTTGCGAAGTAGAACATTTCATATCTGAAAGATGTGAAAAATACTTCCTTATTATTTTTGATATATAAACATTAGTAGGGGTATGTTGATATCGATTATGGAGGGGAGTACAACACTCCTAAGAAGAAAAAAATTTCTTTGTTTGTATTTAAAAAAATTTACGATTAGCATGATGAGTATGTTCAATCAGTAATTACACTACTTTATATAGTGGTAGAAAATGTAGCTAAAATGGAATAAATGAATAATATAGTTTGGTTGAAATTTTTATTGGTGAATCTCAGGATGGATCAAGAATTTTTATTATTTTATTTTGATAGCCAAATAATGATTAACATAGTTAAAAATAAGGTTTTTTCTTCAAATACTAAACATATCGACCTGGAATACCAATACATTCAGAATTTTCATAAGGATTTGGAGTTAGAGCCACATAATATTATAGGAAGACAAATCTAGATGACTAGTGCACAATGTTTTTAGTATAAGAACTTATGGGGAAGTATTGCGCCTTTAATGGATTGGGGTTAATGAAAAGTAGAAGATATCAATGAATATATTTGTAATATATAAGGAATTTTATTTTCTATCGATTTATTGATGGTTGAAAAATTATATTTAAATATTTTCTCTCAAGTGTGAGATTATTAATATTTTGACTACTCTTAAATGATCCAGATTCAATGCACTGTGAGGTAATAGAAGAAGTAAATTCTACTAATAATAGGTCAACTGGGAGGAAATTCAGAATGAATTTCTATTTTAGAAGATGTTTGATCACACAGTGAGGTCCAGTGTATAGAAGAATGGTGATATTCTTAGTCCAATGTAAATATCCAAGAAAGATGAGTCTTACTATGATAGATTGATAGTTAATATAGAAAATTTATGGAATCCCAAATGCTAGAAGGTTTTAAAAAAAGATGACTGGCTAGACTCCACTATATATATTTAGTGGGCTCACCTACTAATGTGTAATGAAAAATGTAATGGAAAAAATAACCAGAGTGATCCTCTTTGCTAAGAATTCACCAGTTTTCATATTTTTAATTACAATGAAATAATATATTTTAGTTGTCTCCTTTGGATTTAGAATGAAATTATAAACCATGAATATCAAAAATATTTATTTTATTTAATTAATTTCAATTAGATTTATTGTATGATTTTGTATATTTTCTTGTATATCATTATATGTGTTTAATTGGGGTGTATTAGGGATTCTTATATTCTAGTTATCTTAGTTTGGGAGGTTTTTTTATGTCCATTGTGCATGACGCCTCTAGGTAGAATTTCTAAAATAGGAAGGATCCTACTACCAATGGTTGAACAATGACTACATTTTTTTGAGAGTATTAATTAAAAAATAATTTATCTATGAGGAATTGTGGGACTTAAAACCCATGACATATGACATAAAATTTTACATGGATACCACACTATGAAAACCCTCCAAAAAAATTACTTTTCCTATATGTTCAAACATTTCAACACCATATAAACATCACCTCTTTCACTGATCATTCCCTTGATTGAGTTGGATGAATTTCCATATTTCATTACCATGGATTTTGTGGAACTAACGACTGATTTTCATACATCTTTCACTAGAAATGGTATTCACAATCACCTCAAACACAACCCCATGTACCTCCTCTATGTTGTCCTTCTAAAGACTGCACCAACATTCCTCCTTTTTTCTTACATCACCCGTCATTGATTATTCATGCCAACAATATTGCCAGAAATCTCAAATACGACAAGCATAGTACTAGATTCTAATCCTTTAACATTCATGGTCATGGAACATAAAATTTTCATCCATGATGATGAAAAATAATGAAAGTAAGAATAGTTGATAATGAAGACAGGAGGAAGAAGTGATGGACCCATAAGGTGATCTCTAGTTCATCGGTTGTGGTACATGAGATTTCAACAGTGAAATGTTTAAGGGAAAAATGTATAATTCATAATTTCAGGAAAAGTGTCAAATAAGACAAATGAAAGGAAAATTATTTTGAGATATAAATTTAAGAGTAAACTTTCGTTTCTCAAAATCCTTGATGAACAACGAAATATATAACAAAAAATCATTGTATCATAGAAAAATGGGTTCCACGTCAATTATTCATTGATTCCATGGTGTCTATCATCATTGTCATGAAATCAGATCATTGATATTATCAGGAATATAGTCTCAATCCATCTTTCTAATGTTTATTCCATTATAATATATCCTCTCCCCCTTGATATATATATCTCTCTCTCTCTCACCCATTGGATTTAATTTTTGGTATAAAAGGATAACCATAGAAAAAACATATAATGGCATTTATAACCCTTGATTAACTCTACTAGCCTTTAATTTAAATAACTAAAAATATTGTGATTGTAATCAGACACTTAATTTTGTAATTGAAAACCTTTTGGAGAAAAAGACCATCCTAAACATTACCACTATGTCATAATTTCGTTATAAGATCCAATTTAGAAGATATTGTAACCTACACACATTATATAATTCGATATTTATTTAATTAATATTTAAATAACTAAAAAATCAATATTCATCTTAATTCACCAATATTCATCCTCGGGATAAAAAACACATCCAAATATTAAAAGAATCAATAAAAATTTCTAAGGTATCCTAAAATGTTCGATTTATCATCTTACATATAAGAAGACCTAAGACCCTTAAAATAAAACATTTGAAAATTATTAGTCATGAGAATACTAGGTCTATGTATACTCACTACCAATTAAACTTTTTCATCCTTAATAATGAAAAATATAGGGTTCTTGAAGATCGATTCATACAAAAAAACATCCAGTGAAAAAATACTCCTTCATAGGAAAATCAGTTATCTTTTAATGATTCGGGTATAAAAAAACATGGTACCCAACTATTTTGGAAGTAAGGATTATATCTCATCATAATGAATTTATAATATTTCTATTCTCCAAGAAATATTATCGAAATAACATTATCTCTCTCTATAATAGTATTTCTAATCCCCCACACCTAACGGTGTTACCAGTACAAGGGATGGAACAAAATCACAATACACAGATATCAATCCCAAAATAGTTCATCAAAAATGTTATCTCTTATGTGAGTTCTCATATCCCTACATTGAAAGATCATTTCCAATAATGTTTTAGTGTAAAATCTATTTGGGCTACACTCCACCACTATTTTCTTATAATGATTTTATATTTCCATAAGATGAACAATAATGTTTCATGATCCTACAGAAAAACATTTTTTCCAAATATATCTTCCCATTACAGAATAATGTCACGTCTCGATCTCACTATTACGTATGATTATTCATTTTTAACCATTTTTTGGTTTTTCTAGGTGATTTTTGGAAATTGTTTTAGTTTTTTGGGAAGGTAGAAAATTTTTTCAAGATTGATCCTAGCCATGTTAAATTAGTAGGAAATTGGGCATCTTGTGGTGATTTGGGAGAGTGTCATTTTACATGGTTAGATCAATTTTATCCAAAATTTATATCCCAAAAATGTCTATTATATATTGTATACAATTTTTCACTTTTGGTGTATGGTTTACAAAACCATGTGGGAAAACCATGTGACAGATATTAATTAATTTAAAAGATTTATTTTGAAACAAATACACCACATGTAGATCTCATTAATTATTTTCTATATTAGTCACTCTACCATAGGTATTCCTTTTGGAAATTATAGAGATCCCAACCTTTTCGTGTATTGATTTAAGTAGATCTATTTTTGGATCTAGAAAACTAAATGCAAAGATCCAGTCATAAATGTTCTTTATCATTATTTTATATCTTCTCTCTTTTTCTAGAAAGGACCTACATATATGGGATTTAATTGAAATTCAAATGATATTTTGGGACAATATAAGGGGTTTTATTTTAGTTATATTTTTAAAAATAATCATTGAGACAAGTTTTATATTGATCTTTGTGAACTTCATTAGGAATTTTCACTGTAAGTTGTTTTCCTAGTCCCCATTGATCTTAATTTTTTTATTCCATGTTTCCTAATTTGGGGTTCATGGTTTAAGTTGTTCTATTTGTTCCCAGGATCATTATTTATCACTATCTTGAATATTTCAATCAGTTTTTGGGAAACCATGTGATTGAGGTTAGTGGTTTCACAAAATAGCTCTATCTTCAGAACATTACATGCTTTATCATATTGAATTGCCTTTAATATTATTAAGTAACGTTTCATGATTTTTTGAATTATAGTTATTTATACCTTTTGGAAATATATCTCTCTTTTTATATTATAAATTTATTTAGATTTCAAAGAATTTTTTATTTTGTTTTAAGGGTGTCTTTATTTTGTTGTGTAAATTTCCCATTGAATGATTTATGCAATGAAAATGAGTGTATACAAGTGTGGCCTATGGAGGCTGGGAACATAGGGTAGTTATGATGGAGGATGATTAGTAAAACCATGAATGGATGGTTTTTAGAAAACAATCATTGATTAACACTATGAATCTAACTAATCATTATTATAACATGGTGTTCACTTTATGAGGAATTATCTTATCCCTTGAGCCATGTTCTAGTTATTTGTCGGAAATTAGTCATTTCATTTCTAACATGTGAGGATCCTAACTAACAAGAGCTAATATACCCTAGTAGTAGTTTCAATGGTTCCCCTTTTAAAATTGTCAATTTATATATTATTTAAGAAATAATCTATTTATGAACTCTTAGAAGATTGTTTTTATGATTGTTTTATAAAATACCCTAAAAAATAGTGGATTTACATGATTTAATAAAAAGTATGTAATACTATATTTCCTTCCATGACTTTATTTAAATGAGAAAAAATAGTTTCTTTTACGTTGATAGCATATGAAATACATAGGGGGATTTATATATGCCTATTCTTCTCATAACCTGTTTATACTTTTGGGTGTGTATAGATCTAGTTTTAATAGATGTTGGTAAAGTCAAGTTGTTAGATGGTGGTGGCGAGTATCCTTTTCATAAAGTCATGGTTGTGCATTGGAGAAATTGCGGAATGTTGACCGATGTATCCCATAGAAAGGATTTTTCATTTTTTGTATACCTTGGATATTCTTATTCAGATATTATATTTAAATATTTATATATTCACTATCATTATCTCCCAGACATTAAATTGATATGTTATATTTATTTTATATATTTTATATGTTGATCATTTGGTTTATTATAGAAAAAAGAATTACCAAATGTAGTTCATAATGACTATTCACTTATTGATAGCCTGCGGGGATTGGGAACACCTTACAAGACATTCCATATGGTATCTTTGGTGTTTGGTTTATGGACGTGACTAGTTTGTCCCTAAATAGCTTATATGAATCGGTGGTTGTTTTCCTATGGTCTTCATTTCATGGTACATACTGGTAGATAATAGATAATATTTTAATGACCTAATGGGATTTTTAAGAGTGATTACTTAAATATCACTCATCATTATGACCCTTGAGTTATCATGGAATATTGGGAAGTATGTCTTTTTATTGATTTTTGATGTAATCAATATTCTTTTATTATTCTATATTTATTAAAAAATGATTGTACACTTATCAAATGGTCTTTATTCGTTTTCTAATAGAGTTAAATTCCCCTATAATACAACCAAGAGTCCATCAATTGGGTTCATTAAATGATTTTCTATGATGAAACCCTCTAGTTAATCATAATATTTTTGAAGCGATTCTGTTAGTAGTCATTACCATATAATAGGTTTTTGTTTCCACACCAAATCATGGTAGGACTATAAAACAAGGTAATAGAGGAGATAATGACCGAGCTGAGGCGTTTCTCATACCCAATCCATTGTCTATATGACATGAGTATGATCCTCAAGAAGAGGATGATTGATTGTTAATGATTGAATAAATTTTCTACTTTTTAGAAACTCTAGATGTAATCAATTTGAAATGATCAACAACTATACTCGAAGGCCCTAGTAAAAACAGTAGAACAATACTTAAAAAACTATATAATGTTTTAGAGTGTAAATACATCAGGAACATATTTTCCTATGAGTTTTACTAGAATTTCTTATGATGGATAAATCTATGTAGTCACTCACCCTTTATGATGTCGATCCGACTATAATGGAATTTTCCATTAACTACTCATAACTGGCTCAATTTTCTCTTGAGATTGTATCAAATGAATAGATTAAGGGTTAAATATATAATATCGGATTTCAAACTAATACTGAATCATATTTTTTATAAATAAAATGACCAAGTAGACTAAGGTTGTGGATAAAATGACAATGACAAAAATTGACATGGAAGAAAATGAAAGACTTGTGGTGATTCCACTTCCTCTTATTGGGGGTTTTAGTAACTATAATGAAAAGAAGTAAAAGTGAAATGAGATTAAAAAGGTTGGTGGAAGTGGGTCCCAGTACCAGTAATATAAAACACCTTTAGTTGTAGTCATCATCTAATGCTTGGATTTCTACCAGTGTGGAATGATATGGATAACAAGTCATACTTGTCTCAAAAAACATAAAATATATGACTCATATATAAACAAAAGATACATAGAGAATTTTATGTTACAATATTTCTAATCCATGCTATGGAATAATATCATTGGAATATAAAGGGTCTATGGTTTATTCTGATGCTTCAATGGCTATACTGTTCAAGCCTTAGGCCTCTGAATAGAATTATTTTTACTTAGTGGAAGCGTATTTTGTGGAGTTTGATGAAAGACCATAAACTATAAGAGGTACTATCATAATTAAGTTATCCTTAGAAAAAAAATTTATTTTTTACGGGAACCCCACTTTCCATTATATCAACCCACTTCATGAACCATTTAAAACATCCATTGGGACTAATTATTTTTGAAATATAGTTTATGATTACTCTTTTAAAGAAGAGGGATGATGGTATTTGATGTCCTTCATGTTCTATTTTGATGTCAGAATTCATGTTAGTTTGGTACTTTCAGGTTCTCAACGTGGATCTATTTGATGTTATAATCATGTTGGATTGTCTAGTTTACTATAATGTATATATTGTTTTTAATCATCATTGGGCATTCTTTAATGTCACTGATCGGTTCTCCCCTGTGTTTTATGTTGAGTGGAATATAAGGTCCTGGTGATTAGGATCTCCTCTATCAAACCATAAAAATCTTATATTTCCCCATTTTTTTTAACTTGGGGACCTACAAGTGTGTTTTGATGCTTTTTTGGGGGTACATAATTTCCTAATGTGATTCTATCTTATTTCTCTAGTATTCCATCAGTGAGGGAAGTTCAGTTTTTGGTTTATTTTGTGATTGGAATTTATCCAATATACATCACTTCATCATGTATATATTTGGAAGAACTAACGGAATTGAAACATCAAATAGATGATATAAAAAATAATTAATTAATTCATCATATATTTTCACCATTGAAATCTCTTGTATTTTTCTATAAATAGGTTTATGAGACTATGTTTGTGTGAAATTTACCAAAATCATAATCTAGAAATTATTACGAATAAGTATCATTTCACTTTTTCAGAGAATTGCTCAATCAATTAATGTATGAAAAGTGGATCTCAAAAATCATCCTTCTAAAAGGATATCATCATCATGTCATCAAATAGTTTTCTATTAGTAAGACTTCCTTTAGGAGAAGGTATGTACACATCAAATATCTAATGATTCCTTTTACTCTGAATAACAATCCACTTATTTTCATGTCCCCGATGAATCATATTTTCCCCCAGTACCATGATTCATCTTCAATTGTATTAATGAATGTTTTTTTGGTTTACTAGAGAACATAATAAGAGAATAAAAAAATCATAAAATAAATCAAGGAATCTTTAATTATTATAACTTTTATTCTAATTTATCATCATGTTATTAATGGATGTATAATCTTATGTTTTTGGACATGTGATTTATGTCAGAGTATCTTAGTTGATATTGAGAAGTTGAATGTTGTTGATTCATGGAAGGAGATATAAAAAATCAGTTACATTCAATGCTTGTTCAGTTTGGTGGAATATTAGTGGTAGTTTATGATGGGGTTATCGATGCTCACATCATTGTTGACTACTATTACTAGGAAATTTGTGATGTTTATATATGGGTCCAACGCACCAGACATCCTTTGATAGATTTTTGTTCACACATTCCTCGACACCTACATTGATTTTACACTTGTATGAATGGTTTATGAGGTGTTTTGTGATTCATTAAGAGATGGTATGTGTTTTTTTCTTAATCCAGAAGATCATGACCTGGAATAAGACTCTCATCAACTATAAACACATAAGAATAATTACCATACACATGATTTACAAATTAAAATATTTATGTATGCTCTCTTGAGTTGGCATCATTACCTCGTTGGGGAATGATTAATTATTTATTCTTACTATAAGTATTTTTGCTACAGATTTTATGAGAAGAACCTAAAAATTTTGTTAAAGAGATTATTAGATTATATTTATTATTTCTAATTTAACATTTCCAACACCTGGAGAAAGGGGAATGTTGTTGTGTAATATCTATGGGGGATGTTTCTTTGTAATGTAGCGATGGAATCAAATAATGAATGGAACACTAAGGGAATCTTTTCTCGGATGCACTTTGATATGATAGAGGAAGAGACTATAATTATTTTGGATTGTTTTTAGAAAAAATCATATATACATAATATTATTTTCTTATAGAAATAGTGAGATGATTATTTTAGAAGTATCAAGAAAAATTTAAATGATGGGAATACCATTACTGTGTATTGTTTCTCATGTGAAGGCAATCTTTGTTTCCTAAACTGATATTTTATTCCTTCATCAATAAGGGGTGTGGATTAAATTTTTCATTATTCTTAGTGGGATATTCACTATGGTAAATTGAAGAGGTTCAATGAACAGAAGTGTGGGTCCTGGATTCTAGGTTTAAAATATGACAATGAAAATTTTGTGTCTCATTGTTATAACTAATATTATATTAAGCATGAACACAGAAAGCATTATATCATTCTTCATGATCACCTGGTACCCATTTGGAAATTTATTGAGATATCTATGGATATCATAATTAGGTTTCCATAGACTCCATTACAGAATAATTCTACATGGGTGGTGTCTTTTAAACTAACCATGTCATCTCACTTAATTCTAATTCGAGACACCACCAAGGTTGAATATTTTGGAATGATGAACATCTAACAGATCATGAGGTTTCATGAGGTGATGTATATTATTATTTAGGATTGGTATCCATTTTTTTCCTCATTTTTTTGGAAATTATACTAGGAGTTGATGATTTATAATGTCCAATTGTTCATGAATTTCCATCCTCATATGGATATATAAATGGAGTGAGTAATATAGATGTTGGAGGATATTATCTAATATTGTTTCATATACCTTATCACCTCTTTGGATAAATATTTGGGACTTATTGATTTATCTTAAAACAATATTTACTCTTTATACATCTAAAAGGATCAATTTGAGGATCTATATTGCTAACCAAGTGTGTCTACTCATTATCGATATGTGGTGGTGGAAATTTATTTTATGGGACTTTGAATTACCTAGGGGATATAAATGAAAATTTATATTGTTTTTTAGCGATTTAAAATGGATAAATGTTTATATAAATCTTTAGTCGATCATGGATACTATCCATTGGAATATTTGTATGTTATATAGCTGTTATTGAATGTTTTTCCTTAGTTTGGTCACAGTATTAATGGAATAAAATGGAAATTAGATGTGAGATATGTGGGAGACATTCAGATAACTAAGAGAAAAGAATTTTTTTTAGTTACATATTTTTTCATAGATGACTTTTATCCAAGATTTTCACTATATGTTTACGCTTAACAAGTATCATACTGATCCACATCATGTTATGAATCCTAAAAAACTTATTTTGTAATTGGATAGGTTAGTATTCAAATAACCAGTTCCTATTACTAGTTTTTTGGAGAATATTCTACATGGGAAATCTAGTCTATTATTTTACGAATTACGGTGGCATAGAAAATAATCTCATAAGGTTTTGAAATAAGAATCGATGATGAGGGAGTGGTGGCCTTATCTTTTCAATGACCAAACCAATATTGATTTACGTTCTTTGGGAAAAGTGATAGTTTATGGAGATTTTTAACATCTCAAGGTCATTTTTATCTATAAATATTCATTTCATTTATAGAATTTATTATAGTAAATCGTTATCATGTTGTTTGGGGTATTTCTATGAAGTTTTTGGGTTTTTAGATTAGGTGAATGTTTTAAACACAGTTAATAGAAACTGTGCAACATTTCTACGAAACTATGTATGCTTTGGTGCATCAAAATAATGGGGTGTTACACGGTTGACACATGGTTTTCAAAATGGGGATACATAACTATGAAAATTTCTAGTTTATAGAAACATGAATGCAGTCACATTTTCCTAAATTTTGTGTCAAAACATTATGATGATAATTAATTAATCCAAAAAATGATTTTGGGACTTGATACACCTCCCATTAAATTAATTATTTCTATTATGACTTAATATCTCAATGCTAGACATTTTAAATGGAGATTTTAGAGAATCTAACCCATGTTGAGATCAATTCCATTGTATCTATAGGCATTTAACCAAGAAAACTCAAATTAAATATCCATATTTAATTATTCATCATCTTTACTATAAATTATTTCCATTTTACATTAATCAGACCATACAAGAAGGATGATATAGAAAAATATATGTGTTGTTCAATGATTTGAGGACTTTTATTATTTAGCCCTTATGATAATGGATATTATAGACTATATATACCTTTATCACTTTGTATATCTTCCCTAATTTTCATGATAATTTGTTTTATTTATCTTTATTTATCTTGAGTGTTTTGAAGCTAGGTTTTCTATTATAGGGTTCATGATTTAGGTTCATCTATTAATAACTAAGATCCATCTTCCTCTTATTGATTTATATTACACTCCTTCAATTTGAATAGCAAGTGTTTTAGGTAGTTGGATTCACAAAAATGTATTTGTTTTATTACAATAAATATGTTTGTGATTCTAATTTTGTTTTCCTATTTTTTATTTAATTAATAATAAATCCTTTTAACTTAGTTGGATTTTGTTACAGTTATGAATTTGTTTAAATAGTTATTATGTATTATTGATGAAAAAATATTTCACATAATTTTTTATTCAATTTTAATCAATCCTATAATTAATATGTGTAAATAGATGTTGGAGTCATCTATGTAATGAAAATGAAACCCTATAAGCATGGCCCATTAATGAAATTTAAATCCACCAAATGTGAGATATGAAAAATGGAAAACATGGGTGCATTGGAGGGGGTAGATTTGAAGAAGTATAATCGGATTCCTTTTTTATACCTAACTTTAATTAATGATAAAACTTTAAATAGTCTTTATTATGATAGGTGGTTCACTTATCAAGCCGTTCTCTCATCCCAAGGACTATGTTCTATGGATTTTCAAGTACTTATTTATTTGATCTCTAAGTTGTGAGGATCCAAAATATCATAGATGGAACCTACACTAGGATGATTTTATATAGTTATTCATTTGGGTCTTTATATTTATAAATACTTTAAGAAATCGTTTATTTATATATTCTTTAAATATAGTTTCAATGAAAGTTTGATAAAATGTTATTAAAAAGAAGGATTTCTATGATTTATTGAAAACTATACAATGATATACTTCATGTCTTGTATTTATATTATTGATCACAATATTTTTTTTTTATAAATACTACTTATGAAACATATTTTGTGAATCCACTTGGCTTGTTTTAGGAATTTTCCCTACAATTTAACTCGTTTTACCTTCCTTTAACATTATTATGCTAAATAAATGTTTACTATAAAATTTGATCCAATGAAAAACAATTATACTGATCCACTAACAAAATTTCCATTATCAATTTCAAAAAGATAAAAAAAATAATAATTAATTTTTATTTTTTTAAATTTTGTTTTTAATATTAAAAAGAACATAATTTTTTTTATAAACAACATTTTATGAATATAAGTGACTACATTATTATTCATTTGAAATAAAAAATCATTATATGGAGCGTAATTTAGTTGTTTTAATATATAAATAACACATTTCATTAAATATTAAACTCTAAATATAGAAAATTTATCATTTGAAAACAATCATATAATATATACATATATATAACATAAACACTGTTTCCAAATTTAATAATTTTTCCTCAATCATGAATGAATAAATTCATATTCATTATATCTAAATAATTATTTTTTAAATATAATTTAGAAATTTTACATATAATTCCATGAATTTTTTTTAATATATTTTATTAAATGATTCTTTAAAATAATCCAATTTATTTTAAAATACATTATGTACCAAAAAAATAGTTTCTTTTTAGTAACATAATATTTCCATAATGAATTAGTATATATATTTTTAATTTAATATTATTTATCTTAATTACATGTCAAATATTTTAGGGGCGACACATTACTTACTCTTAACTACAATATTCAAAATAAAACTAATAGATACATGTTTACCCAATGACCATATATATGACGCTATATATCTAATAGCTAAATATCTATTTCCCATATATAATGTGGCAATATATATAATGGTTATATTATATTCCAATATATGACCTTATAAACTTCACTACAATGAATTCATCCTATTCATATTATTCCCTAAATTTTTATATATATTTAATATTTTTCCTTCAATTCATTGTTATAATAAGTGGTATTATCTTTTAATAAATTTTTAAGGATGATGATTCGATGTTTATAGACTTTTTATTTACATGTGTACTCATGTATCCTGTAAATTTCACAATGAAATTTTATATATAATTCCCATAATGTCTTAATTTTTATCTTGTATTGTTATATTTTTCCTAATAATATATATCATCATTTTCTATACTTCCATGTCTGAAATAATATATTTAACATTTTAATGGAATTGAAATATGTGTTGATAAATTGTTGTTTTAATGTAAATTAATCAATGAATGATTTATTAATAATTATCTTATAAAAGACTATTTTTAGATATTTTTAAATTATAAAAAATATAGTTTCATTAAAATAATTTTATTATATATTTAAATATATATTAAAGAAATATATATTATAAGAATATATAAAATTATGTTTCAAACCGAATATCAAATTTTCATCAATTTGAATAGAAATATTAGTTTTTTCTGAACTAATTAGATAACATTATGCTTTAAATATTTTCAATACATATTCCTTGGATTTGTGGGAGATTAATTTAATTCATTAATATTATGAAAAAAATGTGAAAAATATTTATAATTTTAATTTTAGAATTTTAATTTGAAAATAACTATTAAAAATTTTCAAATCATTGAAATAAACTCATTTGGAACTCTACAACTAATTTGGGAGTGAATTATGTTTTCTCTCCAAAATTGGAGTTTTGTAACTCATTGAAATATAATTTAACATATATGTGGGAATGAAATCATATTGGTGTCTTCTAAAAAATTCAATTTTTTTCATTCAATTTCTAATTATTACAATTAGATAAGAGTGAGCCTACAATGTCAAAAACAGTTATGGAAGTTATTAATTATCCAAGGGTATCCAAATTATCATCACTCTGGTTCCCTTATATCCAAATAAGAATAATACTTACATAATATTTTCTTAAATGAATATATTATCAAATGAAATGAACCAAAAAACAATGACACAATTTAATATTTTATATAAATTTTATGAGAAACATTATATCGTACAAAAAAGGACATTTCAAGTCCCTTATCCTAGTATGGACATTTAAATTGGACTTCTTTGTTTATTTAAAAATGTATAATTTTTATCAAAATTATAAATAATTTCCAATAAAATAAAATTTATTTTATCAAAAACCACTCTTACTATATCAATGATTTAATCACATTAAGAAATTTCATTCATCATATTTTTTCTTATAAAATACGGACACTATCACTACAGAAAAACTCTAGGTGGAGGATTGATCCTTGAGTATAGATTTTGTCAATAATGTCTTATTTGATCAAGATTATATGTGGAACCATGGATTTCCACCTGCCTCACTAATTTTCTAACCAGAATGGGCATTCTACATTGAATATTTGTCCTTTTGGACAATCAAATATCATATTTAGAATTGTGATGTCAAAATAAATGAGTTCTTAAACAATGAAATGGTGATAATAAATTAAACATTCCACTATGGTAGTAGATAAAAAATAAAATAGAAAGCATGAATCATTATTTATTTCATCCAATATAAAATTCACCAAAAAATCTAGGGTATTTCTAAAGAATCACTATAGATAAATTACTGACTCACTCCAAAAAAATATGTAGCAATTTATATTTTATTTATATGACACCCAATATACACATATTAAAGAATATATAATTCTATAACTATAAATAACTTTCTTTAGAAATGATAATTCTTATTATGATGCATAATATAAATAACATTTACTTCTTTAGGGCACATTATTTCATATAAATGATCCCTATATAACTAGTGAATGGGTTATATGATGAAAATTAAATAATTATTTCATAAATAATGAACTAGTGGGGAAAATAATGAAATTTAGGAAACATACCTCTTCATAAATAAGATTATAAGATGTATATTTCCCTTGAGAGTCATTAAACCCATATTTCAGGAGAGATTTGTGAAATTTTTATTTCTTAATTTAAATTTCAGGATTTAGAAACCTAGAAATAAAATATTCCTCCAAACTGAAATTATATTTCAGAAAATTGATATCCCTAAACCAATAATATAGTTATTGTTATATAATAACCATGGGATAAAATATTTAGAATTAATCCAGATGGACGAGGACTATATTTCATGATTTGATATGGTTATTGTAGTATCCAATCCATGATATTGAATAATATGTTAATCCTGAGTGATACTAGTAGTATGAGGGGTTAGTGAAACAATTCTAGAAAGGGAAATTTTTTATATTTTAAAAAAATTCATGAGAGTGAATTCCAAAAAAATAAAAGAACATGCTGGTAAAATTTATTGAAATTTACAATATATTATCTAGCTCCACCATTATTAAATATGATGATTTATATACAATAAATTGATGGTGTTTTAGAAATAATCCTATGAATTTTCTCTAATTGGATGTTCAAATTTCATTGTTTCAATGAAAGGATCACCCTGGTAAATAACATTAACTCCTCGATTCAAATGCATGAGTTATCAATTTTCATGGCTCCCAAGTTTGGGATTAAATGTATTGAACTAAATATCAAAAACATCTAGGAATCTCACCAGTAAGGTTGAAACCATTTGGTTGACAGGTTTACGATGGAGTATCTAATTTATGAAATGTAAATTAATAACAGAGGAAATGATTATATTATACATTTTTTAAAAATATGGTAGTTTTGGAGGCAATATATTAAAAATATATTTATAATGAAATAAATAAACACTATTTTAGTTCCTCTTATCTAATATATATTGAGATATCCATGGTTTCTTAGTTTTGGTGTAATGTAACTGTTTCCACTCACCCCATGAATAATAGTAATGAATAGATTTTTGGTCAATTATCTATTGAATTCTAGAATGAATATTGTGCAGGAAATATCCTATTCATCCAACGATGTCAAATTTTGGACAACAACTTCACTCAGTCTATTGAAATCCTAACTGTGAATTAATATATCCTCAATGATGAGCAGAAGCCTATTTTTTAAAGCATTAAGTTTGTTTTGGAAGTCAACTACTCAGATATCACCCCCTCCTCCTCATCTTCAACAGTCATAACTTTCACAAGAAAATCCATTTGAAAATAAATTATTAAAAGGCTAGTAGTTTATGACTCATGGATATCCCAGTTAAATTAAATTTCCTTATATAGTTTATTTAGAACATGGATATCTTTATAGTTGTTAAACCACAATGTAAATGTGTCCAACTTGCATATAAATTCTTATGGTTTGAATATTCGAAGATAGAGTTGGTGCTATACTTATATAATGAAGGGAAACTATAAAACATCATATGGGTTTCTATTAAGGGATTCATCGGGAGATATTTCATATATAGTTCTACATATTATAACTTTATTGCATGTTTTTATATTGACGAAGGTACACTCATGGACTATTGGGTCCAAATAATTCTCTTCTATGATGGATTTTGAGTGTTTTGCGAGAAACAAAATACCGGATATCAACATGGTTAATAAACAACTAATTCCTACATCAAAGATAAATTCTAATCACTCGTTATTTTAATCACCACTCATTATAATGATTCTATTCTCCCTCAGTTCATTAGGTACTAAATCCATCATTAAATATATTCCAATGAAATGGATGATAAGTGGGTTAAAGTAATTAGTTGTACTATAATTCACTAATAAAAAGCATCATACTCAAAATAGAAGAATCTCACATTCATGGAATAATTCATGATAAAGGTATTATCCTGGACTAACATGACTCTGTTATTTTAGATTAATCATCATTCTATTTGGTGTGAAGTTCTATTCTAGTGGTAGTGCATATTCAATTAATCAGTCTATATTTTTTATCTTTTCATAATATAAATATCTCTACTATCGAACCAGATTCAGCTTTGGTGATGAAGTACTCATTTAGGTTCTCCCATATCCACTAGAGCCTCACTTATATGCATAGATCAGAGAAAATCATTCTTCATTAGGAAGTGGAGATTATACACACATGGTGTGAGGGGAATATTTATACCAGTTATATATAATTTTAGGCTGTCGTCTTACATTTTTGATAAATACATGATCGTTTTCACATCACACAGGAGTGTAAGGAAATTAATCGTGAGGATTCCATTGGGCTCTACACCGTTATATATCCTTGATTTCCAATTTAATTTATATGATTTATTAATAAATATTTCCTAATTATTATTTCATCAAACTTTTATGCCATAGAGATATACCAAGGATGACATCCCATGGATTTCTTACATGATGTGTCACTATATAGTTAGCCAAACCATGGATATTGATCCCACCTTATTGAATATGAATTAAAATATGATTCCATTTTATCTAATGAATTCATTTTTTTATATTATCAACCCATTAGAAATCATACAATATTTTTTTAAGTCGTCAATCTAGATTTTATTGATTAAGGTCATCAATTTTATATAGATAGGTAGGTAATAAAGGATTTTATATATCATAAAATTTTCCCTTTAATGGAAATAACTATTTTTTAATTCAAAATAAAAGTGGTGACTTTGTTGAAAATACTGTAACAGAATTGGATGTGGATTCTTTACAGTATAAAATAATCTCCATGAATATGGTTGAGGTTGAACGTAGAAATATGTTTTTAAATTAAAAATTATATTAATTTAAAAATAATTAATTATATTGAAATGTGGGACTATGTTCTAGAGCTTCATGTTTTCATGAATACAATTTTACACCTCTATATTGGAATAAAAAAATATTTTCATATTAATAACTATTTTTCAATATTTTCATCTATATAGACATTGATTAGTGATACTATTATAAAAATAGTGAATATATAACCTCACAACTATGAAAAAAATTCTTCATATTGAGTAAGGTTCCATAACGTGGGACATGAGAATGGAATCATAATTATATTCCATGATCATTATCATTGAGTGGATAGAATAAAAAATATTTTAAATTCATTTAAAAAATAAAATTATAATTTTAAATAAGAAATATAGTACATCAATGAATGAAATAAACCATTTGTTTAATCCAAGGTATAATATTTCATAGGGTATTTTATACATGACAACAAAGTCAAAATGTTTTTTCAAACCTATGACTAAATAAAATATAGTTTTAAAGATATATAATGTAAAGTTGATTTTGATGAGGATGAGATAGTGGCTCAATTATGGATTTATATCACATGTATACAAATTTACTAGATATATGTTTTTAGGAAAATTATATTCATGTGACAATATATATTATCTATCTATTAATAGTGTTTTTTTATTCAGCTGCTGATTGTTTATTCTTAAAATACATTGAATAAATGTTTATATGGTTAATTTAATTACATGAATATAATGAGAAAATAGAAATATAATTATATTGGGTCATGAAGTGAATTATTGTGAAACATACATAAAAAAATAAAAAATAAATACATAAAAATACCATTATATGGTGTGAAAAAAATTATGATATCTTTGTACTAGTTTATTATGATATTTTTGAATTAAATGGTATTTTAACATTGGTATATTTCATGACTTAACCCTCCAATATCCTCCTCTATCCGATGAAAAGTAGTGTGGACCACTATAAGACCACCTCTAAAAGGCCAGAGGCTGGTGACTATCAATGAGTAGTTATACCCTAAAACATGGGAGGCCTCACCCTATATCAACATACGAAATATGAATATATCCTATGAAAAAAATTACTAGAAACAAAAAAATTATATTGATATAGGAAAAACAATTGTATAAAATACATATAAAAATCATGAAACTAAATAACAATTTCATATTGGAAAAAAAATTAAATGTACATAAAATATGTCTTTAGATCTTGAAAACACAAGATGATGGAAATGTCCTCCTCACTGGGTAAACTCTTTGGCCAATTTCAAAATGAACTGGCCACTACCACCATCGCATAGAACCATTCTCCACCATACATCACCAATAATTACTAGGGTCTTTCTCATAATAAGCCAAACCATATCCTCATCCACCAATACCATCTCCAATCTACGCATCATCTTTACCAATAAAACACATGTGGGAATAAATCCCATGATGGAGTGAATATATAAATACATTTAAAATTTCCCATTACACTAAAGGACTGATAAATAAATAAGATAACTCAGAACCCCAAATATTGGATTGTAACTACGAGGGAAATAAGAAAAGGTTCTAGAGATTATAAATTACTAAATTTCGTAGGGTTATAGAGGATTAAACATCATCTCAATTCCAATCCTCAAAGATAACATATCATAAGAAACTATGGATGTTTAGTGTATCAATTAATCTAAAAAGATGGTAGTATACAAACCATACATATTTCACATCTTAAGGTAAATATTGGTGTGGTTGAAGAATCAAATTTTTGGAGGTGTATACTCTTCACCACCACTCAAATTTCTACATCATCACTGGAAAACATAATGGATGAATCACCTAATTTTGAATAAAACAAATCTATTAAATGAGTTCCATAAATATTAATCCATCATTATACATTGATTTTTATGGATACCCATAAGGTATCTCACAACTTGATCATGGATTGGTGTTGACCATGGGAGTATTAGCCCCTTAAATAATAACTACCCATCCAACATCTGATGTCACCTTACCATAACTACATCAGCAGACTGATAACACCTTGGGGATAAATATCTTTTCAAGGGGGAAATAGACAATAATAGAGGACCTATACCATGTATGAGATCATAAATATAAGGGGGGAGGTAATGACTCCATTGATAGAGGACCTAAATCCTTAAAATTTTTAGGTGTGTTGGTGGGGGGGGGACAGTGCTGAATCATATAGTCACCACCAAGAGGTAGGAACCCCAATAATGTTTTGATTTCCATATTTGAATCACTTCATTGAACCAAAATATCTAAGAAGGACATACCACACATTTCACCTAAATTTTACTTATGATACAGAATATAAGTGTACCTCACATCACACAATGAATGAAAAAACCATCGCATCAAACCATTGGAAATACACTATCGAGATGGTCACACCTTAATGACACCTCATGATGGGGTATCATATTGCAACCCCTTCCCGATCCAACCACGATCCTCACATCCCTTAAGCTACTACGACATAGAACCCTTCACCTTATCATGGATTCATATACATCACCCAACCATAATTTTGTGGAACCTATTTAAATTTAATGAATATACATAGGATAATTAATATGACATGATGAATCTTACATATAATATTAGTGTCACAACCCATCCCTTTGGGCCGGTGCTGTGACTACCCCAAGCCCGCCTTCTATAGGCCAGGGGATAGCGACTTGCACCGAAGGCGTATTCCATAAAACTAGGAAGGCATTGCCTTATAACCAGTTACACACACAACCAAGCACACAACAAGAAACGATCTAAAGTAAACTTAATAGTAAACAAAGTGAGTACAAAAAGTATAAAGGGGCCATAATACAAGCCTAATAGGAAAGTACAAGGAAAATTGGAAATTACAAGATGAATGATCAGTGAAAAGTAGATCATGGATCGTCCACCATGAAGCCTACCTAAAGGGTAGGTACAACACATGAATGGATGTCTCTATGGTTCATCTCGTATAATGTCCATCATCGAGCCACCTGTTGTCCTAGTACTCTCTTCCTCAGTCAGTGTTGTCTGTCGTCTACACCAAACACGGCAGGTTGGAGGCATAGCCCGAGAATGGGTTATATTAACGATACTCTGTAGGGATCCTGAGACCCTCAAGGTCTCAAAAATTACACCAAGGATAAACCACCCAGTGTGAAATTAACTGACCACCCTACATAGGTATATTCACATATATATACTTAATTTATCATGTATACCCATCTCAATCAAGAGGAAACACATAGTCCTACTCCAAAGCCCAAGCTCAATTGTTCCCAAAAGGAAGAAATACCACCATGGAAAGTACCACACATGTACGCCACATAGAATAATACCACCAAGGTATTACCCCTAAAGAAATTACCACAATTCTACTGACTCAGCTCACGTAAGATATAACATACGTACAATAGTAGAGATGATTCGAGGTAACTAATGAATCATCTTACTCTGTTAAGATTCTCTTCTACTGACCCACACAGGAACGCTCGGTACTAATCCACAATGGATTACTCAGTGCTAATCCACACACAATCACTCAGTGTTTACCCACAATGGATCTCTAGGTACTAAACCAAACATGATCGCTCTTCATTCTTCAAGTCACTTCCAGCTACTAGGTTCTCGCACTACGTTCGATTGTATCCGGAAGGGTCCACACCACAATCTACTAGACGATACTCCAACTGCCACGAATTCTCATGAAAAGTATTTCGAAGGACCACCAAATCATAGGGGTCTCAATGCAATAGATGGTGGGTCAATCGAATGCCCGGTCTGTAATTTATTAGTCTTTTAGTCCCAGGGGCCTGGTTTGATTCATGCTCTATCAAACCTGCCCATTCTCCATCATTATCCAAATATCCAATGGGGTATAAAAAAGGGACCATATATTTACAAGGTTTCTAGTGCCACTAACAGTTAGTCAACCAAACATCTAGTGATGAAGTTATGGCCAAAAGAGCATAAATGGGTCAAAGTGGGTCTCGGTCTAGTCCGACCCGGTCGGACTGACCTGGCCTAACCCGGCCCGGCCAGCTTGGTATGTCCTATCCCGCAGTGCGGCCTGACCAGATGGTTCTGGCTCGGCCAGCTTGGTATGTCCTACCCCGCTCTCATGTTTAATAAACATACCTGAAAAAAAGTTTATAAATTCATTCTGGTCAAACTGAGATTCAGAATCGTGTGCCATCAATTTTTTCAGACTCGTAAAATTTACATATAATTAAATAAAATACATGTAAATTCTGGGTCTATATATTCTACCCACCACATTTTTTTGCGTCCCTAAAATCCACATCACAAAACTATGAAAAAAAGTGGGGGTAATTCGCATAAATCTGACCTACCCAGTCCCATGTGCTCTCCTAGAGGTTCCCATGCTGCCAGCGAACGCGCACCAGAGGTATTGACCGCCCACGAAGAGACCACTCGAGTGGATCATCAATCTATACTGGTACCTTTGTAAAAGTCACCTCATCGTCAACATCCAGGTCTCCTTGGTCAATGGGGAAAGAAGGGTCATGCACGTATCTCCTCAGCTGGGATACAAGGAATACGTCATGCACCTGATGAAACTAATGTGGAGGAGTTAAGTGGTAATCCACCTCTCCAACTCTACTGAGGACTATGAAAGGTTTGATGAACCTCCAAGATAACTTGCCACCTCAGCCAAATCTATGCAAAACTCGTCGGGGTGAAACTCATAGAAAGACGTGGTCACCATATTCAAACTCTAGTGGTATCTCTCTCCAGTGAGTATAAGAGTTATGCCTACTCTATGCAGTCTTGATATACTCCTGGATGGTCTACTCTTTCGCTATGGTAGCCCATATCATCTCTGGTCCCATTAGTGTTGACTCCCCTAGGTCAATCCAGCACAAGTTGATTTGAAAGGTCACATGTACAATGCCTCAAATAGTGTCATCCCAATGGTGGTGTGATATATGTTGTTGTATGAAAACTCCACCAAAGGAAAGTTATCCACCCCGCTATGACACAAGTCAAGGATGGAAGCACGAATCATGTGCTCAAGAGTCTGAATGGTCCACTTAGTCTGTATATCCATCTGAGGATGGAAGGTGATGCTTAAATGAATCTAAGTCCTAAAAGCCTCCTACAACCCCTTCCATAGCTGGAAAGTAAAATGTGTATCACGTTCGGAGAAAATAGTCTAGGTAACTCCATATAGCCACACAATCTCTTGCACATAGATGCATCCCAGGATCTCTACTTAACCATGCTCTCTAATCGGTAGGAAGTGGGCTGATTTGGTCAGTTTATCGACGATCACCCAGACAGAGTCAGGACCTCGAGATTTATGTGGAGGTCCTATCACGAAGTCCATGGATACCCCATCCCACATCCACTATGGAACCTCCAAAGGGTGATCCAAGCCTACTGGTACCTGATTCTCCGCCTTCACTTGTTGACAAGTGAGGCACTGAGAGATAAACTTTCCTACTGCTTTATTCATTCCTGGCCACCAGTTCTATCGTCGGAGATCCTAGTACATCTTCTCCACTCCTGGATGTACCGCTAGAGGGGAAGCATAGACCTCCCTCAACACTTCCACTTGAAGTGACACTCGTACCATGGTACGTCCTCTAAAGAGAATGATGTGTTCCCGACCATCATAAAATCCAACAGGTGTTTGTCCTGTAGATATCTAATCATGATGAGTCTCACAGTCAGTGTCCCTGCGATGCGCCTCCCTGACTCGCTGAGGAATTGATGGAGTGTGTATAGGAGACTAAAAGAAATATGGTCCATCAAATTCTACAACGGATATCTACAAATGGGCCAACTTCCCCATCCCCTCGCCTAACAGCTGTATACCAGACCTCATACTGAGTGAATCTGCTATAACATTCCCCTTCCCAAGAGTATAGAATATCTCAAAGTCGTAGTCCTGGAGAAACTGAATCCAACGTCGTTGTCTCAGGTTCAGTTCCTTTTGAGATAATATATATCTTAGATTCTTGGGAATAGAGTAAACTGTAAAACACTCACCCATCAAGTAATGATGCCACATCTTCAAGGTGAAGACCAATGTTGCTAACTCCATGTCATGGGTAGCATAATTATGCTAATTCTGTCTTAGCTATTGAGAACCTTATGCGATCAGTACTCCCTCATGCATCAGGACACATCTGAGCCTATTCCCTAATGAGTCGCAGTATACTACGTACCCTACGCCCTCCTCTGGAAGCCATAAGACAGGGGCACAAGTCAGCCTCGACCTTAGCTTCTAAAAACTCTCCTTGCATCTCTCCGACCACACGAAGCGTTTCCCCTTCTTCGTCAATGTTTAAAGTGGTGATGAATCTTTGGAGAGATCTGAAACAAATATTTGGTAGTATCCAGCCAAACCCAGGTTACTTCATATCTCTATCACAAAATTGGGTGGATCCCAAGAATGTATCGCCTCAATCTACACTAGATCATCTACAACTCTAGCCTCTGAGATGATGTGTCCCAGAAAGTGAACCTCTTATATCTAAAAATGGAACATCGAGAGCTTACCATAAAGCCGGTTCTCTTGGAGTGTGTCCAGTACTACCTGCAAATGATAGGAATTATCCTCCTTAGAAGCCGAGTAGATCAGAATGTCATCGATGAACACTACTATAATGTGATCAAGGTATGTCAAAAAGATCATATTCATGAGTTCCATGAACACTACTAGAGTGTTGGTTACACCGAATGGAATAACTAAGAACTCATAATGGTCATACCGACATCTAAAGTTGTCTTTTTCACATCCTCAACTCATACTATGAGCTGATGATAGCTTGATCAGAGGACTATCTTCGAGAACCATTGTTCTCACTTATGTTGATCAAAGAGGTTGTCAATCCTTGGACGTGAGTACTTGTTCTTCAGGGTCACCTGGTTCAGGCACAAATAGTCATAACAAAGCCACAAACTACCATCCGCCTTCTTGGAGAACAAAATTGGGGCTGCCCAAGGAGAAACACAAAGCCATTTTAATACATTCCCCGACAATTCCTCTAGCTATACCCATATATCACGAAGCTCCGAGGGGAGCCATCCAATACGCTGGTGTTGATATCAATGTTGTCCTGGGGTAATGTCTGTGTAAAATTCCACCACTCTATGAGGAGGTAGACCCAAAACATCATCAGGGAAGACATCCGCATACTGGTCCACCACTACAGGATATCTTGAAATCTCCACATCAACCACTCCGAGGGTAAGACTATCCAACTAATGAGTGATCGGCTGCACTCTCTTCTAGGTAAGTACATCATGTGCTGCAATGGATCCATTCTCACCGGTGTAGGTAAACCTGGTCCCATATATGTGGACACACCGCACTATGCACCCAATACAGTCAATCCGATCATGGAATGTAGATAACTAGTCTATACCCAAGATGACGTCGTAAGGCCTCACTGCCACTACTAGGAGATCCCAGCCAAAGCTCTTGCCTCATAAAGTAATCTCACAATGATGGCACCTATGCGTCATCGTCAAATACACTGTCACAGGATTATCTAGCCATATGGATCGAGCCAAAAGCTCCGTCAGAATCTCTAAACTCCGAACGAGGGTAGTGGAAATAAAATAATGACTAGAAATTATATATATAAGTACCACATCTAAGGTGGAGTAGACACAGATCATATCTTGTATCATATGTGGAGTGTCGTGATCATATGTCTCACATGCCTGGAGCAGAGGTTTCCCTTGTCCTTCTACTCACTGTGGTCTGGGTGGACCTCATGGTGGTGGTGACAGTAACATATCAAATCGTTTCCCACCACCACCTGCATGACCAACTCATTTTCCACGTTCTCCTTCTCCCGGCGGAGCTCCTTGGTCGAACCTCTATCTCTCCCTGAGCAGTCCTTCGACCGTCTACTGATCATCTCTATGGTGGGATAGATAGTCATGAGCCATGTGACCCTGCCTGCCGCATGCGTAACACTACCCGCTCCTCAAATGACTGGCTCTCTTTCGAGTTCCCCTCACAACCGACCCTAAATCATGCGGTCGTTCCCTTGTATGTCTGGTCCTCTTGGACCTATGTGACAGATGCCTACTACCAACTGTAGAAAACTATGCTAAATGACATCTGGTGGTAGGTCTCGATGTTGGTGATTACTCAACAAGAAAACTCTCCACTAAGAGGGATCACTCTAACACCCCCTCCTGCATCGGGATGCCGAGAGAAATCATCGATGCCCTGATCTCTCACCTGAGACCCTGCTCAAATTCTGGGCCCTGAAGAATGGGTCCCACACCATATCAGTGGAGTAGCATGAGAGGTCAGTGAACCTCACTGAGTACTAAGCCACAATCATGTTTCCCTGATGCAGATGAAGTATCTCCTGTATTTCCACTGCCCAAAGTGTCACTGGATAAAACTGTGCCCGAAACAGGCTCTCTATGTCTGCCAAGAGAAGCATCACCTCATCCTGAGCCTTCACCATCAAGCTCCATCATCTTCCTGCTGCTTCCTGTAGAATAATGGAGGCAAGGATAACCATGAGATCAGATAGATTCCCTACTAGTATGAAGACTCTCACCACAGCCTCCAGCCAATCCTCAGCCACCTGTGGGTCCATCTCTCCCATGAATGTTGGTGGCCTCAGGATCTGGACGTCATGCAACGCTCTCAAGAGGCATGAACCCTCGGCTTCTGGGGCTACTCGCATCGGTGGTCCAATGGGTAATGGTACCACAAGTGCCTCTACTGGAAGAGGGACCTACACTGAGGTCTTGTCGCTTGGTGGGCTATCATTACATATTATATCTGGAACCTTTGCTTGTGTTCTGCGTAGATGCATCACCAAAAGAAACATGAACACCACCATCAAAAAGATATACCTAGTGAGCTGACTCAAATAGTTCACAAAGAAAAATCATCAAAACACACACTCAATCAATGTTTTCATGCACTGAGTCAGAAATTAGAAGTCAGGGTCCTAGTGTATTGATACGTCAGCCACTGCAACAACACTAGATTCCCTAAAAAGCTAACCACACTCTCTACACATAATAATATTTCTGTTAAAAAGAATGATCTGAGTCCTATGTTATTTGGTTAAACCGACTCCTATGATACCAATTTGTCACGAACATTACCCTAGGGCCTGTGTCGTGACTACCCCATGCCCACCTTCCATAGGCCAGGGGCGGGAAACTAGCACCGTAGGCGTGTTCCCTAAAAATGGGAAGGAATTTCCTAATAACCTGTAACACACACAACTAAGCACACAACAAGATATGACCTCAAGTAAACTGAAATGTAAACATTGTGAGTAAATTATGTAAAAAGGGGCCAGAATACAATCCCAACTAAAATGTACAAGTAAAACTGGAAAGTACAAGATGTCTGATAGGTAAAAAGTATCTCATTGATCATCCACCACGAATATTTCCGAAAGGGTAGGAACAACTCACGAATGGTCATCTATACGGTTCTCCTCATATATTGTCCACCATCGATCCAGATCCAGTCCCGGTACTCTCTTCCTCAGTCATTGATATGTGTTGTCTACTCCATACACCATAGGGTGCGGGAATAACCCTTACATGGGTGAGCATAATGATACTCAGTAGGGATCTTGAGACCCTCAAGCTCTCAAAAAATCCACGAAGGATAAACCACACAGCGTGAAATCAACAGAAAACCCTAATTAAGTATATTCCCATACATATAGCTAAGTTATCATGTATACCCATCTCTATCTTGAGGAAACATAGAGTGTAACTCCAAAGCCCTAAGATCAACTGTTCCACAAAGGAATAAATACCTCGAAGGCAAGTACCACACACGTATGACATACAGAATATTACCACCAAGGTATTACCATGAAGGAAAGTACCACACAGGGAAAAACTCATCTCACACCAGGTATAACTCTAGTACACTATTGGGGAAGATTAGATGAAATGACTAAATCATATTACTCTGTTAAGAGGCTCTGCTGCTGACCCACATAGGATCTCTTGATGCTGACCCACATAAGATCACTCGGTGCTGACCCACACAGAATCGCTAGGTGCTGACCCACACTGGATCTCTCTTCATTCTTCATGTCACAGCCAGCTACTGGGTTCCTGTACTATATTATCTTGTCTCAGAGAGGGTCCTCTCCACAAGCAACAGGTCGATACTCCAACTTCCATGAATTCTAGAGAAGATGTATCTCAATGGACCACCATGTCATAGGGGTATCAACAGAATAGATAGTGCATGAACTGGACATCCGATCTGTAAGTTATAAGCCTTTTAGTCCTGAGGGCCCGGTTAGATTCGTGCTCTATCCAACTCAACAGTTCCACAACTTTACCAAAATCTACATTGGGGTATACCAAAAGTACCGTCTTACTCCAATATTTCCAGGGCCACTAACCATTCATCAAATTGAAATTTGGTGCCGATGTTATGGCCCAAAGAGAGTAAATGTGTTGAAGTGGGTTCAGGTCCGGTCTGACCCAGCCCAACCCGACATGAGCCGACCCAGTTTGGATTGGCCCTGCTCGAACCGCTAGATCCAACCCAGGTCGTGGTGTGGCCCGACCTGCTGGGTCTGGTCTGGTCCATTCTCGGTGGCCTGGCCTAGTGGCGCGGGCTGGTGCAGAAGTCTAAGGGGCGTCAGAGCCGCGGGGTGGCGTATCAGGGCCACAGAAGGCACGGTAGGGCCTCAGATAGAGCGAAGATGCCCCGAATCCACCACAGATGGCGTTGTATGGCCACAGGCAGTGCTACGGGGCCACAACACTGTGGAGCTCCGTTTTCATCATCGCGGCCGGCGGTGGTGTCAGCCGCCGTTCTTGTGTTCCACCGGTTCCAAATGCTAGCAGAAGACCCTATCACCATCGCGAAGAACACACAAAAGAAGAATGACGGAGGGGTCAGGCCAGGATTGCTCGGACTACACCCTCTATGTTAAAGCGGTATAAAGTGGTTCAAAAATTTGAATCAAGAATGTGTATGGAAGATATTTAAAAACATCAATCCCCACAAACTTCATCAATCACTATTTCTAATCCCGCTAAAGAAAACATTCACAGATAAACTAGTTTATGATAGTTGATCTATGTTCTTATATTAGAAGGGAAGCACATGGGAAGTGATAATCACATAGAAATAAACCCCTACCTAGAAGATTTTTTGTTAGAGTCCACATGGATGGAGATGATGTCTTTGGGGATAGACAGACGTCAGTAATGTCAGTGTTTCTTCAATCATCAGTTCATTTTCGTTGAAGATGTTCCTCATCAGCATGAGCGTTTTTCGTTGGGGAGCACATTCTTCATTGGAGAACACATTCTTCGTTGAAGAGAATAATCCCCCAAGCTATCACCCAATTCATTTTTGACAATACTTTCTCCAATTCCACCGAAAAGAAAAGAAATAGCCAAAAAAAATTAAATAAGAACTTAACATTTATTTTTATGATGACACATAAAATTAATTGATAACTTAACATTTATTTTTATGTTGAAACATAGAATTAATTGGGGGAGTTAAGAGGATTATCCCCATTAATAGGGGTTAGGTGGTCCCCGCCCCTAAATTCAAAATTGTGTGGTTTTGAGGACTCATATGGTCTCCACCAACATAACCTATGTAGAGGAGGTTTCAAAGAATAAAATAAAATTGAAGTTTCTATTATTTTATTATTTTTTCATTTCCCCGAAATACCCAAATTCTATCTTTCAGCTTCAACCAACTACGGTTGAGGTGAACGTCCCTTTAAGCGAATATCGGCGCTATGAGTTCAACGGTTCCCTCCGGTTTCAATTCCATGCAACATTTCAAAAGTTACAAAAACCCGCTCGCGCATATACTGAACATAAACAAAAAAATGTTCACAAATTAATTTCGGCCACACCGGGCCTCAGAATCAAGTCCCGTCAATTTTCACAGACTCGTAAAATTCCAATTTAATTAAAAACAATTACATTGAAAGTCTGGGTCTTTACAATTAGAATTATCAATTTACTATGAATCAAGACCATCATGTCTTGGAACCCATCCACCAGACATAGATCTCTAGAATTCAATTAATTTTCAACCTATTTCATAATCTCAAACTACATAACATTACTCTATTTTTGTATTTTGGATTCTCATAATGATCTAGAATCAACTCATTGAAATTAAAAAATGGTAAAATAAATATTAACCATTGTCCATTTAGATGGGAATAAATTTTGATAGAATATTGTTTTCATTAGATGTTGGATTACATAGTGATTTTGGATGTCTCAAGGATTGGTGATATGATTTTCAATTCAGATGTGTCTAGATGAGATGATATTTTTTTATTGGAGGCCAGTGGTCACTATTTGGAATGTATTAACTCCCAAGATAGTAGGAGGATAGTGAAATTGGATGATTGGATAGAACCCATTATATATATTGGTTGGGGACCACCAACAGATATGTAACAAAACTTTTAATGACATTTCATTCAAAATAGTGATCCAAAAAACTAATTGGTCACCTGGTTATAAGACATGTACTTGAGGATAAATAAATAATGATAGTTTTCTTCCATTCATGAAGGATTAAATTTAGAACCTTGTAAATCCAAAAGTGTTCTTTATATTGAATCATTTCTTTTATATTATTTTAATTATTATGCATGATTTTTATGATAACATTGTGTGCATTAATTCATATTGAATTTAATATTTTCATGTTATATGGATCTAATATTAACATGTTTGGATTTTTCATTGCACATTTCACATAGTCATCAAGTTTCAATTGAATGAAAATTCATTCAATTGATGGTTGAACAACTTGTGAGATCAAAATGTTAACCTATAGAATCCATGTCAAGTGTTGTCAAAGATCAGTTCAAGACCTACTCAACATACCAAGGTATCTTCAATTTTTATACCTTGACATTTTTTAATTCATTAGGGGTAATAGAATCAGTGTAATGGTGTCATGGGAATGTAATAGGGATTGATAAACTTGACCAACAGTATTCAGTCTTATAGATTATATAGATTGAATATTATGTAATCTAAAGGACCTTGATGTTCTGTTATCTAACATAAATTTTTAGATGATGTTGAAAATAAAATTTGGGCTAGTGGATTATAATTCTCATAGATTGAATCATATTTATTTAGTGATGAATGATTTTTTAAATACCTACAAGAATATAATTTTTGAAAAATTGATAGTAACACTCATAGGAATGTATAAAAAATCATTAAATAATGATTTTTTGATTTATATGTTTTTTAAAATGATAATATTGAAATGAAGACCAACTACATACCATGCAAATGATTTTAACATGATTGTGAAAAAAATAAATTAAACAAAACAACTTTCATAGATGATGTTAGAGAATGTATTTTACAATAATCACTACTAGAAATTTGGGGGCAAGAGTTACTATTGTCATTAACTATACAGTAAAATACAAATTAGTGCTTATAATTATCTATAAATTAATCTAAAATAATGATCACAAATTAATAGAAGTTCATGAACATATCTCAAATGTATTGAAAATAAATGGTAGGGGACATGCACCCAATTATAAGATTGTGGAGAAGAAAAATAAATAAATACAATGATGATAGAATTCAATACAATAGACTTATACTAATATGTTGTAACAATAATACAAGGATAATCTCAACTGATAATTCAATTATTGAATGGTTATTTCCAATAAAATTGATTCCAATAGTTCATGATCTTTGATTTTAATTGAAGATTATAAGAGATTTATGTTAAGTGTCAATGTTTTAGTGAAATTATGTGTTGTATTTTCAAGAGTGTCATTCCACACCATATTAGGGTAGGTATTTATGGAGACTTATGTAAATATAAAATATATAAAGGTGCTCTTATTGGATAATGAGTTTCTTGAAGATATTAAAAATAGTAACATGAGTTTATGAATGTCAAATGAGAACATTATAAAAATGAAAAAGAGATACACATACCATGATTATGAATAAATATCATTTCCATGGTAAATATTGATAGAAAGATATAAATTAATATTTTTAAAAGGTTTGTGGAAAGTTACCCAATAATCATTTGTTTCGGTAAGGGTAGTGAAGGGTAGGAATTTGTATTTGAACAAATGATCATTAGGAAGATTACTGGAAGGTATAAAAAAATGGGAGTTATATTTTTAGGAAAAATTAGTTATGTAATTGTCTGTATAACATAAATTAATATATTATTATTGAAATAAAACAATAATAATGGAAGAAGTGGATAATAATTTTCAAAAATGTACCAGGAATACCCAAAAAATGATATGGTTGAAAGGTTGAACAAAATGTTGAATATAAAATAATTAACTGTGTTATTAATTTTACATATTCCATTCCATAATTTAAAGATTCTAATATAAAAAATGGTAATTTAATTATAATTTTAATCATTTTAGATTTTTTGCAAAATTTTTTCTCAAAACGGAAAACGGATTAATTTGTAAATTTTATGTAGGCTTATATCACATATATATTTTTTCATTATTGATTACTAAAATTAATTTCAAAAATAATTATTAAATTATATTTTTCACTTTTCTTTAATTTATTTATCTGGATGAAACTCTGAATCAAAATGTATGAGTCCCAAATGAAGGTCACAAATGGACCCATGGAATTTGTTCCCTATATTGATTAATTTTAAAAATTGGTCCATATATCAAAAAGGGAATTCCTAAATAAGTTGAAATGTAGAAGAAATATCTGTAATATATTTGGAACCATAATCCTTATATATTTTTTCCTGTTATTCAAACTATTTTATATTCATAATGGCATGAGAATCCAAATCACGGGAATTCAAAAAGTATGATAAGAAAAAAACATTAACATTATTAATTTTTTTTATAACTCTAGATACATATGGAAAATAAATATATAATTTATAGAGATTATGATAATGGTAAAGGGGAAAAATTCATTGAACTAAACGTTTTAGATCCATAGTTTAAATTTTCCATTTATGTTTCAATCTCTTAGTGATGGTTTTTGGAATAAAAATGACACACCCCTCATCCTATAAATATGTACATACATAACCCTTCAATGAGTTGGGATTTTTTATTATATAAAAGTGTTTTTCTATTTTATTTGTATTATAAATTTATATCTTACATTATTTTATTGTTCTATTCATTCTCTATCTTATTTTATTCTTTTTTCTTCTCCCTCTATGAATCTCATATCAATGAAAATAAAGAACTAATTTCACATTTTTTTGAAGGGAAGGAGTTGTATTATTCATTAAGTTATTTTAAATAAATATATCTCATTATTTTATTATATAATTATTTTATTGATTAAAATAATTATGTTATATGGTCCCTCACTACTCTCTACTATCATATTCTTCTTCATATTCATCTTAATTCCCATACTTCATCATTAGAATTCTATATCCATATCATTTTGGTGATAATGTGATGAGAATTATCATATATCCAAATGGATAATGAGTGGTAGACTCCATTCCAATAAGAGGTTATTATGATATATTACTAATCTCTACATTGATTAGATAAACAAGATTATTCTTTTAATAACCATGATAACGTCTCTGTTAAATCCCAATAACAACACTATTTTTCTTTCTCACTAACATCATTATATTTTTTCATATTATTTTAGTGATTTTTTATATTATGTTTTTCAATCATATATATTTTAAATCCACCATTTCATTTATTACATTTATTGTAAATTTTATTAATATGTACTAAAAATATGATAATAGTGCATGTTAGCATCCTCTTTGGGAGACTGACTCTAGAGTGTGCCATACTACAACCATATAAAATAATAACTTATTCACAGAGACCCATGAAAACATATATTATTAATTATGATTCTATTTCTGTGATTCTTGTACTTTTTAATAAATATTTTTCTTGAAAATTTTTTTTTTAAAAAAATTAAAACAAATTATATATCATTGAATTTATTTCATTCTATAGTTCAATATTTATTTTTATAAATAATGAATTTATTATTGTTTTATAGTATATTATTTTTATGAGTTTATAAAGGAAGTGAAAATAAAGATTCATGTTCATGGGAATTTAATAATTCATTAAGAGGAGAGGAAATAAATGTAAATTTCTTCTACTTCCCATACGAAATTTGAAGCTATGAAATGATATCATGAAATGGAAGAATAAAATATTTATAATCTAATTTATTTAATATAATAACCTTTTTAAGAAGAAATTATTATATAATTACCCTTGAAATAATCGATAAAATATCTATATACATTTAAGGAATAATAATTTTTAATTGATGACTATGAGAAATATTAATATGATTTCATTGAAAATAAGGATTTTATTTTTTAAAAATAATAAGAATATGATTATCCCACAATTGAAAATGAAAACCCAATTCCATTATTAATCTATATTATTTTAGAAGAAGACTCAATAGAAGTGGTTGTTCTAGAAGAGAATATAGAGAATATTGACTGTCTACCTCTAACTCTGAGAACCCAACTATAAGTGGCATTAAAAGAAAAAAGAATTAAATACAATGTAGTTGATAAAATTTCTTGAACTCATGTGTTTATAATTTTTTTGATAATTCATTTAGTATTACCTCGTGATGATTTTAAATTTTATATTCCACTTATATAAGGGTGTTATTGGAGGATGCTGAATAATAATTAAAAACCCCAACTAATACCAAATCACCATTGACCTTTACTATGGAAAAAATGTTCCAATATAATATACTTGAAATTTTATATTTTTATATTTATTAATGTTATTTTAATTATATTAAAATAAAAATTTTCACTAAAAATATTTTTTATAAATTAAAAATTCAGTAAAAACAATTCTTAACCCATGATGAAGTTGAACATGAAAATAAATAATTAGTTTCCTAATTAGAAAAAGAAGACCCATTTTTTCTTCATTTACAACCATGAAATGTATATGTCATTATATGATATAAAAATATAGATCTATATCCATAGAATATTATAATAGTACTGTGAATTGATGTTTTCTGGAATGAAAAAGATGTTCTATTTTAAATAGTTTAAAAAACTTCCATAATCAGAGTTCGAGAGGAGAAATAGGGAAACCAATGGGGGATGTAAAAAACTAGTACCAAATTGGGGATTCAAAAAAAAAATCTCTTCTTAAAATGTAATTTTCTATTTTTTCATTTATTTTACACTGACAAAAATTCAAATTTTTTTTATACTTTTGAAAAATTTAATGTGGTCAAATTTGAGAACATAACTCAAGGATACCACTTATAAATATGTCCATGATTTATCTTTGAATATTTTTGGTGTATAACATATTATTTTAATATGTTTTGTTAATTAATGGTTTCAAAAATAATAAGAGATTATGTATGTGTTTTTATTGGGGGTATATCAACCTGTATTTATGAATTTTTTCATGTCTCTTCTTTTAGAATTTAAAATCTAGAATTTTTAATGTTTTTTTGTTTTTAATTTTAGAGTATTATTTGTAGTACTTTTCTACATTTAATACTTTTTTTAATTTGAGCATATTTTTTTAGAAAATATATTATTTTTAATTATTAAATATTTAATTGATTATTGAATGTGTTTTTTTCTGATTTACTATATTAGTATTTAACGAATATTGGTTGATTTTATTACTCACATGAGTTAGAGGTATCAAAATGAATCTCCTACCCAACCATAGTAGTTTCTAAACCTTTTTTATATCTTCTTGCAATTTTTTTAGATTCCTATATAATTTTGTGTAATATATAAATTTTTAATATTATTTTATATTGATTTGGAGTTTGTAATTTTTTTAGTATTGTTGAGAAATTTAATTGGAAATATACATATATAAATTTAGATATAGATGTCCCATATACCAATATTATTCCCTCAGAATACATGAGCATATTTATAAGTTTAAGAAACATTACAAGATTATTTTTCCATACCAACCTTTACTCATAATAGTTTTCATGTTTATTTCATGTTTGAGTGTGGTGGAAGGTTCTTTCATGTGTGTTCAGGTGGATGATGCACATTTTATAGTGTTTTGTGGAGAGTTTCAGAAATCAATTTATTAAATTTATAAAAATGGACATGTGACATTTTTTACATCATTTATATAACAAAGTTCTTTTAATAACTAAAAATATAATAAAAATTAGAAAAATAATAAATTGATGTTAGATTGAATTATTAATTATTATAAATTTTATGAACCTTTTTCCTTTAAAAATTATAGATCATTATATTTTATTCTTTCATTTTATTTATTGATATAATTAGGTCCCATGAAATTCAAATAGGGGTTTTTCAAATTTCATAATTTTATGGGGATTGGGTGAGGAAATTCTTAGGTATTTACTAGAATATCCATGGGATTGTACTTAAGATATTTTCATGTATTGTTTCACCTCTAAATTGCAAAAAAACTATCCATCAAATGCCTTTTAATATTTAACTTAGTTGAAAAAATTATGATTTTATATTGTGTGGAAAGATGGTAATATTCACAGTACATAAGAGATCAAACATCTTCTCGAGAATGAGAAAATATCTATATATAAAATCTTGAGTGAAGAGACATCCAAATTTTTGGAACAATATATATGACATGTATAAGTATTAATATAATAATTAAATTTATTTAATGACTGGGGAGGAATTTGATAATTATTCTCCATAAATAAGGCATGATTCATAATTTGGTTTTATGAATTATGTGGTCTTTCAAATTATACATTGGGATGTTTTTTTGACTTTATAATTGATCATATCCAAGTATTTCAGTGTTTTATTTTGAGGGATTTATAAAGATAATATTTCCATAAATTTGATTTTATAAATATGCGATTTTAATCCAACAAAATTTATTTCTAGTTTAATTTTTCAAATACCAGGTTTAAGGAATAATTTGAACTCAATTGTGAAAATTGATTAATTTCTGAATTTCTAGAATTTTTATTTACCTTTCGAATTATGTCAATAAAATTTCATAAAAATATATATATTGAAAAATTATTTTATAGCCTTTCATTTTCACTTGGATAATGTTGATTTAAAAGTACATATAAGTCCCAATTGAAGCTCATAAGTGGGGAAATTGATTTTTTGCCCAATTTTAATAATTTTTAATAGTGGAACCATATAAAAAAATGAAGGACTAAAATATCTCAATTGTAGAAAAAAATTATAAAAGTTATTCAGAACAACATTCTTTTACTGTGCCTACTAATGATTCTACTGATTGATCTATCATAAAAGAGTGGGAAACCAAAGAATTAAAATTCAAATAGATAATCATGCTTTAAACATTTTTATTAATAATTATTTCATATAATTGGAATAATGTATCCAATAAAGCTAAAATATTTGCGATCCAGAAAAGATAAATTAGGGGAAAACAACATTGTTGGAAATTATCTAATATTTATCCAATAAATGGTTCAAATATTTGATAACCCTCAACGGAAAACCTATTTACTTAAAATGATCCACATCTCGACCTATATATTTAAAATTTATAGTCTTTTAAGGAGTTTTGAATTTTAATTTGATAATTATAGGGTTTATATTATTTTAGTTATATAAATTTATAATATATATTAGTTTCTCATGATCAACTTATTTTATATTTTATATTCCCCTTTTCCGCACTCTATAAATATTATATCCAAGGAAATAAATTACAATCTTTTTCATTTTTTATGTGATGGGATGGTTTTTTATCTGAGGTTTTATACTGAAATGATTCTATTTATGTTGTTATAATTTCATTTTTGTGGTTAAACTAACTAGGCTATGTTTCCACTTTCATTTCTATAATGTCAACTTCTTCTTCCAAATAATCTTTACTCCTCTCAGTTGACATTATATTCCTTCAAAAAATGGAGTAGCATTATAGTACTTTTTTTCATAAAAGATATCAAATTTATAGAGGTTTAGTGTGGAGTAATATTAGTTAAAAATTAGCATATATAGTTATTTGGTAGATCTCTACGTTGATTAGATTAATCAGACTATTTTTTTTATAAACCATGATAAATTTATTACGATCTCCCAAGAACAATTTATTTACGTCCCACTAACTCATTCATGAATTTTATTATTATTTTGGATTTTTCTGTTATATAAATGTCATATATATTATAAACAATTAATTTAATTCATTTTCATTTTCATTTTAATTTTGTTATATATTTTGATAATTAGTTAATAATGTGTGTAAATGGCCCCCCTAGAGAGATTGGACCTAGGGTGTGTGTTATAAAATAATCAAAAGAAAATAATAATTTACTGACTGTGATCTATGAATCATAACTATTATTAAGAATTTATATGTTCTTATAACTTGGGTGTATATAATTAAATATGGATGAATGACCCAATTTTACTATGTACTTATTTAACCAATGTCTCTTGATAAAAGTATAGCGAGAGATTGTAATTTTTTTGATATCATAAACTAATATTAACATATAATATAAAAGTATTTTAATGTATTTAATATTTTCTTAATAATGATAAATAGAAGAATATTCTTAAGTCTATGTCCTATGTTTTTTTCTTTATGGGACATAGAGATGAGAACTTTGGCTACTGCCTCTGGGATAAAAGTAGTTGAAAGATAGCCAGATCTCTTAATATTCTATTGAACGAGAGTGTGTTATAAAAGTATCAAAAAATTGTATATGTTGATGTAAATTTCAAAAAATCAAAAGTATATATTCTATTTAAATTTATTGATAAACCGGTTGTAATCCAATTTCATTTAATTTTGATATTGATATAAGTAGTCTATAAGATACGTTTCTGGAAGATTTACCAAAATTCTCAAGGGATACTAATGTAATAAATATAGTTCATAGTGTTAAAAATAAGATATAATATCTACTAAAATATATAGTAATAATATGATCATAGTCATATATTGAATTTAGATGGATTATAGAGTCAGATGAATGATACGTAGGTATGATCATCAATTTCACTACTTATCCCTAATGGTAGGTAAAGAGCCTAAGAGACTAATATAAGTGTTATCAATTAGTTATTTATATATTGGAAGTTATCTATGGTCATGGAAAAAGATTAATTATATTCCAACGATACCTAGGAGCTATTATTTATGCCATAAGGAAAAAAATACTAGGTAATTAAATGGTTTTCAAATTGATAGAAAATACAGACCAAATAATTAATTATGAACATTGGAAGGTGGTGAAAGGATTCAAGAAAAATTGATATTGTATTTATGTGAATTTGTTTCACAATTAGTTTAACATACTACTATTATAACAGTATTAGGATTTGTTTCTACTGATGAATTATTTTTAGAATAAATGAATGTGCAGATTTATTTTTTATGGTGATTTTGAGGAATAAATTTACACATTAAAACCAACTAATTTCAATGTTATTTAGAAAAATGAATTGGTTTAAAGATAAAATATAATTTATATATATTTACACAATCTATAAAGAAATGGAACCTAAAATGTGACACATTCATGGTTGAAAATAGTTTCATGTAATACACTCATATATCTATTTTTATTAGAGGCTACTTGTTAATTTTTTTATAATTATATTTTGTTGCATTGATAATATGATTATAGTGGGTCCAAATATTCATCAAATATATCAATCAATGTTTGAGTTATTAGGTACTTCTGAAATGAGGTTTTTTTTTGTTTCTAGTAAAATTCAGGTGATAATGAATGAATGATAAAGGAGTGCAAGAACTCCTCAAGAGATTACATCTCGAAGGTCATAAATCAGTTTTCAATGACTATATTTAAATTTTTTTTAACTCATGTGGATGATAATCATAAATTTTAAGTGGGAAGAAAAAAATATAATTGCATGAAATAAGATAAATTTTTTTTTCTTCAATAATCATAAGTTTCATGTTTGTAGTGGTATGCTCTAATCTTAAAATTTATTCTTTTGTGGGAGATTTCAGGAGTTGTGTTTTAAATTCTAGTAATGAACCTAGATAATCCATAATTAGGATCATATGATGTTAAAAATATAAGTAAAATACTTCATTTTCATTATAATATTTTAATTAGTGCAACAGAATGATGAATAAATGTTATTCGTGATTCAACACTCAAAAAAGTATAATAGGATTTATTATTACATTATGATGGATAATGATCTTCTCATTTTCTTAGTTATAGTCAGTGATTTCACTATTTAATATGGTGGTAGAATATGTAGCTTTAGTGGTATTTGAATGAAGATGGTTTGGTAAAAGCATTTATTTGGGGGGTATCATGAGGAATCATTAATATGGAATGCTTTATGGTGATATTTAAAGTATGATAAATTTGGTAAAAAATATGGTATTTCATTCAAGGAATATATATTTCAACCAGAAATACCTCTATATATATAATTTTATTGATGACTGGGGGTTATAGCTCTGGAAGATGGATGGAAGAAAAAATGTAGTTGATAAGTGCACAATGGATTTGGTCTAAGAATGTACGAGGTTTCAATGTGCCTTAGTGGAATTCGGGTGAAAAATATAGAGGATATTCCTAAATATGTTTGAAAGGAAGATGGAGTTTCTTTTCTACATAAATTAAAACAGTTTATATAGGATCTAATAATTCGTTTTACTGTGAGAGAATTTTTGGATTTTGAAGCCTTTTCGAGGCACCATATTAAATTAACCTGAAGATGGCTGTGTTATTAAAGAATTCAACCAGTGGCCGATTGATTTGGAGGAAATTCATATTGAATTATTTGTTTAGTGGATGTTTGATCACATTTTGATTTTGGGTTTTTGAAATAATGGTGACATTGTAACACTATGAGACATAGCTATACAATGTTAGGATTACTACAAGAAATTCTCAGTTACTATTGTGAATGGATTGATGTCTGTGAATATTAAAGATAATAAAATTGATTACTAGAATGGCCCTAATATATATATATATATATATATTGGTACCACCTTATCATGATAAATTAAACATTCAAAGGTATTACTTCATAATGTGTGATCTTTGTGGATGAAAAGTCACCAAGTTGTATCCTTCATTTGTTATGAAGAAATAAACTTTTTCAGTCTTCTCCCATCGATATAGATTCAAGATACAAAACAGGTAAATAAAATATAATTCTTTAACTTCTTGTATTTCATTTATATTTTTTATACATGTATATATTTTTTGGTGATACATTGTGTGTGGTGAGTTAGGGGAAATTATAGCTTCATATGTTTTGAGGAACATATTGTGGGAGGTCTAGTGTGTCCAGTTTACCTGACACATGGAGAATGAATTTCCAGAGAATACATGATCATACATGAAATTTTTCATCATATACTTTCATCAAGATTTAATCCTACAAATTCCATAATAATTTCACCCAAAGGTATTGTGATACCAAACACCCATTTATTATGGCCCACAGTTTGATCTCGATACCATGATATTATAAATCCATCATGGAATAATCATGCTTTCAAGCCTGGAATATACAAAAAAAATCCTAAAATCACCTTTATTATCAATTTATACCCCAATAAAGCATCATAATTTTAAAATTTCTCTTTATAAGTATGCTTTTCCACGTATAATCAATTTACGGCCATTCGTTGTCAAAAAGGATTTCAAAATAACATCTGACACAACCGTAATTCTCTAATCACTACTATCATGTGGATGACAGAACCAGCATGCCTCCACTAATACACCATAACCTACCCTTTATTTCTAATTCAAAAAAACCTTATTTATAAACTCAAATCCAATACTAATATCCCAATATATCCTAGCTTCAACATTTTGGGTCATTCACTATTGAATTAGAAACCATGTGAATAACTAGTGTCCAATGAACGAAGAATTGGAAAAGAAGATAGAGGGGAAGATGGTGTCAGCCCCTAGAATGATTTCCATGACAATGTTTTTTACTTGAGATACCTATGATGAAAAAACATCGAGAATTATTTTAAAATCAATAATTCCAAGAAAAAATATTAATGATGATAAATCACAAGAACATGATTTAGAGATAATAGTTTATGATTTAATTTTCTATACTGAAAAATATGAAAGCTAAAGAAATATATAAAAAAAATAAATAAATCACCGAATAGTGTTCGTCGCATAAATATTTCATTGTTTCCATGTTTCGATCAATTCTTCCATGATATCAGATTATTTATGTCATTGGGGATCTGATCGTGCTTCATAGGTCAGTCATTTATTATTTTATAAGATAACCTATTTCCCAAGATCTCTCTCTCATGGGTTTACTTATTGCAAAAAACATTCATCATATAGAAACATGACCTATTATTTACAAAAAATGATTAAGTACACTATATTTCCCATTCATAGACCTAGAAATATTTGGTCTATGATCAGATACTCGATTATGTAATTTGTACCCATCATAGGAAAAAAAACATCCCTGACACAATAGTGGTGTCATAATTTCAATCCAATATACCATTTAAGAGATATTTTAACTCAAAATCATGGAAACACATTATTTAATAAAAAAATTATCAAACATACTTAAAAAATATATCCCTAATTTTTATTTTCTGAATTGATCATGGGTTTAAACAATAACTCCCATGACCAATAAAATCATGAAACCATTGTTAGGGCTTCCTAAAAGGATTAATTTATCATTTTACCTCTAGGATGGTATCAAGAACTAGATCCTAAAAATATTCAAACTAATATATTAGAGAAACCTATTTCATGAAATCATCCCAACCATTGAACATTTTCACCCTTGAAAAATTAAAAAAATGGAATACTACTATGTTAACTACGAAAAAGAATCTATTGATATAAATATTCCATTATGGTAATTTCATTCATCTTCATAGGTTCATGATCTAAAATAACACAGTACTAAAACACCTTGGAAGGGTGGATCCTATCTCACCAATAAGGCTTAGTTTTATAAATAATCTCAAAAAAATACTATATTATTAACATGATCTATCTCTATGCGAGTATTTCCTGGACTCTACACCCAAATTTCATCCATCCACATGGGATACAAAGAAATAAAGGACATATTATATCTACCTCAAAATAGTTAATTGAGAAGGTTATCTCTAATAGGAGTTATTTTTCCCTCACCTTTAAATATCATAACCAATGTTTCTTTCTTCATATAACCATTCTAAATTACACATCACTGCTGATTGCATTATAATATTTCATAGTGAGAAAAAGAATTACATGCGCTCATACTTCCTCAGAACCACATCTGTTTCAAATCATATCATTCCAACAAGGCATAATGTCAAATACCAATGTCACTTTAAACTATATTTTAGCAATTTTGACAATATATTATTTTTAACTATTCTTTGGTTATTCTAGGGGATTTGTATCAAATTTTGATGTTTTTTTCTAGGTGCAGGGTTTTCTCACAGTGAAGACAAACCATGTGAAATTCATATGAAGATGTATGACATGTGCAGGTTTGGGAGGGTAATTTTTTCCATGGTTAGAACATATTCAGCCAGAACATTCTATCAAAAACTATTATTTATCCATTTTATAGAAAATAGATCATCTTCAGCGCACAATATTCAAAACCATGTGGTCAAACCATATGAAAAGAATTAATTTATTTGAAAACTGATTTTGAACATTATATTCTACAAATTGTCCTCAAGAATTAAAATACAACATAGGCTCTTGACTCTAGGTATTCCTTATAATAATTCTTTAGATCCCAACCCTTCCAGTGTTTTATTCCAACATACCTAGAGAAAATGGAGCTAGGAAACTTAAGGTTTATATCCGTTATTATTCATTCTTATAGTCCATCCATATGTTAAATGAAAATAACTATAGATATATGATTTTATGGAAATATCTATGATTTTTTTTGTGATGTAATGTGTTTTATAGGAGGTCTATTGTAGGGATGGAAATTAGATACTAGATCTACTAGGATCTCTATTTGCTTCTTTAGGAATATTCCTAGAATGTAGTTTTTATTATTTTCATTAAAATTGACTTCATTGAAATAAGGTTTATTTATATGGGTTTTATAGTTTATATTATTATAATATTAGAAAATATCCATCATTCTATTTGGATTTTCGATTCAATTAGGTTGTGGGCATTACCATGTGTTTTTTATATATGGTTCTAGAAAAATTATCTCATTTATGATCATTTCATGCTTCCCTATTTTTAGATTGGTGCCCCCATATCTTGTTTATGAAATGAATAATGATTTACTAAAATTAATTTTTGGATTCCTTAATGAAATGTTTTTCTAATTTTTTTAATTATTAATGAAAAAATCATTTTAAAGAAGTTTTTTATTTTATTTATGTGTTTTGTGATCATTTTCTTGAAAACCTATATTCGAATAATTTAATACATGGACATGAATGCCTCCATGTGTGGTTAATTTGTGAAATTGTATACCTCCATGGGAAGTATATGTCATTTGGTATCCCAGAATTCTTATGTATGGAATTTATTGGGATATAAATTCTTAGAAGATTTGATGATACCAAGTGTGGATCTACTCTTCAACTATGGATAAAAATTGGTATAATAATGTTATCATTTTTTCGGGCATTCTCTCATCTCTTGGCCCATGATCTTGGTATTGTTTTTTACTTATTCATTTGATCACTGAGGTGTGAGAATCCTAGCTACCCTCAACCTAACCTACATATGACTAGTTTTTCTAGTTCTCCTTTTAGAAATGATTATATATATATGTTAATTTAGATGTGGTTTATTTGTAAATGATTTAATATGGTTTGTATATGCATTTTTAATAAACTATACCTAAATTATTGGATTTCTATAATATATATAAAATTTTGTAACGCTATATTTTAGGCCACTTATTTTTTTAAATGAGTGTAACATGATTATTTTTCAAATAATTCTTATGAAACACTTTGTGGGATTCTACTTGGATTGATTTGATCATTCCTTACACATACCATAGATTGTGTTAGATACTATTTTATATGATTCCTGTAATGTAATGTTGCAACATCATAGTGGAAGGTATCAGTGTTTAATGTTATTGAAAGTTCATTGGTGAAGTGGTAGGATATTTACCCACATATAATGTTTATATGCGCTTTATTTTTTTAATACATTTCTCTCAAATATATTTTTCCCTATTATTTATTTTATATAGTACCATGACACCAAATAGTTTAATAGAGTTCCTTATGAGATTTTTTTGGATGATGTTCCATGATAAAACCCGCACGTCAATAAATATCTTATTGAAGTGGCAGTGTGAGACTTTTGTTCCCTCAAATAGGGTGTTTTTTCTCATATTGTGTCATGTTACAGAGTAAAAATTAAGGTCTAGAGGATAAAATAATCATGACTAACAATTTATCTTCATGAAAACAATATGCTTCAAATGGGTGAAATATAATCCAGATGATGAGGAAATATTTGGGGAGCTTGATTAAAATATTTAAATTTTAGGAATCTTCATAATCTATGAAGTTAAAATTTTCTAACTTTATGATTGATGGACCTTACAATAGATGCTTGGAAACGATATCTTAGAGGGGATACATGAAGTATTGGAGTTTAAAGACTTAAACATCATAGTTTTCTTTAATTATTTCCCTACATCATTTATGATGTATAAATTTATAATGTTTTTCAACCATCATCAAGGTGATAATAATATAATAGAATATTCCAACTAGTACACAAAATTGGTTTATTTCTCACCTAATAATATATAGAATGATATGTTAAAGGCATAAACATATCATATTAAACATATACTATATATTATATCTCTAAATTTTTATGTATATTCCTAACTCATATTCCAGTGTTGTGGGAAGATCCATGAAGGAATAAATTTACATGGATGGAAACATGAGACTAATGTCGATTTGACATCCTATTTCTAGTAATTTTAATAGATCACTTGGAAATAATATTATGGGTAAAAAGGTTCAAAATTGTGGTGGTAGTGGCTCTAAATAGTGGATTTATAACACACCATATAAAATTTTTTGGATTGGACATGTCACTAGATACTATTCTGTCAATACATAGAACATTATCTAAAAATACCTAATTCTTCTAGGAATATATATATTATTTGAATGTTGATTCCACTTGATGATATTATTCCCCGAAATTTCTATTCCACGCTATAAAATATTATCATATACACTAAAAGGGTATCTATTGTAGTATAATTCTTCAAATACTATATGATTATAACTATAGACCACTATATAAAAGTAGTTACATGTAGTAGAAGAGTCACTCATGGAAGTGGATGCTTGGATTGAAACTATGTGATGTATTATATTTGTTTTTGAAATATATAGTGACCATTTTATTTGAAATAGGTGCCTCTCATTTTTTTATATCATCAAACTTATTAAACCACTTAAATATTTTAATAAAACTCACACCATTTTATATAGAGTTGGTTAAAAATCATGGAATGAATTGGGAGGAGGGTATTCAATGTCCCACAAATTCTATTTTGATATTAGGATTTCACCTAGTTTGGGAAATTCTAGTTCTCTACATGGATTTATTTGATATTACTCTAAATATGGAATTTTTAGATTTAAATAAATAAGATATTGATTTCTATCTTTAGTGGATGGTTTGTACAACAGTTTATGGGAGCTCCTGAGTGTTTTAGTGAGTGGGCTTTGAGATATTGTAGATAAGGATATCCCCCAATAGAACGTGGAATGTTTTTTCTTATTTTGAAGTTTAATATAGGGATGTGAATATGTTTTATTATAATAATTTTATGTTTATGAAATATCTTTATGTATTTCTAGCAGAATTCATTAGTCTAACTCTAAATATGTAATTTTCCTTTCTATCAATTTTTATCATAAACTCATATGATATGAATTAATTCATACCATAGATTATTAGTATAATTAAAGGAATTTATTCTTTAGTTGGATGATGTAAAAGATAAAGTCTGCATTCATCTTTGTGTATCTCCTTCTGTATCCCCAATTAATTATAATAAAAATGATTATGGGAATGTAAATTTTTATTTTAATTATAAGAAGATCAATTGGGAAATGATTAAAAATATTTATCCTTTCACTAAATAGATGATATTTTATCAATTAAATGGATATAATTGGTTATCAGAATAGAACCCCAGATCCAGATTTCATCATCCCAAAGTTAAGGGGTTAGTTATTCCAATGTCCATCTTTAAGATATTAAATTATCAATTTTAATATATTGTGATTTTATATTGTTTATATAGTACTTTATTTTCTTCCATGAACATAATAAATCATATTTTCCACTCTTACCTTGGTAACCATATCTCGTTAATTATTGATGACATTCTAGTATACATGAGAACAATAAAATAGAAAAATCATCACTTGAAATATATATAATGAATATTAAGGGATAATAACCTTTATTTTAATTTATTAAAATTATATTTTTGGATTCCGGAATTAATTTTTTAGGGATACGTGATTTTATTGAATGGAATCTGACTTGAAACAGAGAATTTGAAGTTTCTTTATTATGGGGGGAGGAACAATATGTTGTAACCATGGTCTTATATGCATGATTTGGAGTATGATTTGTGTTTTTTTCAATCCTCAGTGGATGTTCAGAATGTGTACCAACAAAGAGATCATACAGTTCAAGTAGACAACAGTATTCAAGGCGGCCTAGTTTCCCAGTGTTTGCCAAATTTTCAGGGCTGAAAATTGACAAATGGAGAAAAGTGTTTTTGGAAAAGAGACTTGTGTGTCGTATACTTGATAAAGAATAAACAAGCATGCCATATTTTTTTCATGATCAGAACATGGGAAAATGGAAAAGGTATAAGGGCCGCACAAGTTTTGGGTTGGTCGCGCAAGTGACCTGCGCGCCGTGAAGAGACTTGCACGCCGATGCCTAGGAGGACTGGAAACATGCGTGCCTATAGTTTTTCAATATAATAACTTCAAAATATGGCAAAGGAAAGATGGTCGCGCAAGTATTTTTGTGGTCGTGCAAGTGAGTAGTGCGACAGAGGCTAGGGAAGATGAGTTGTGTGCCAGAACCTGCACCCTGAGGGAAGACATGTGCGCCACCACGCAGGGGGTCCAGTTTGCCAATAAATAGAGCACCCCATCTCATTTGTAACGTAGTTCAATACTTAGAGATTTTACGAGCTCTCGTCGCGCAAGTGGTTGAGTCACGCAAGTGGTTTTTCGGTTGCACAAGTAGAGGTCGTGTGCCGATTGTTGGCTGCACAACCAAGGCTGTTGGGGAGTTAAAGGCACAACGTTGCGCAAGTTTGGTGTTGAAGGAGGCAGTGACGCACAAGAAGTTTGGTGTCACCTGCACACAAAATTTTTTCCACGCAAGTGACTTGCGCGCCGGTATTGAAACTTGCACGCCGTGCTTGGAGAAGTGCTCCATGGTTGTTAAAGTTCATCTGTCCCTTTGAAGCTGCACGAAAGCTGGAAGATCGCCTGGTACCCTCAACGCAAAGTGAGATTCGTCTTCTGGTGAGTGTTGGACTTCAACAGAGCATTTACATACGATAGAGGACGCATTCTTATGCAGTGATGAAAGAGACCTTCATGTATATAAATGGAGCATGACTTCACCAAGGGCAGTGAGTCAGGGGGAGTCAATGGGAGTTACCCGAAGGAGGTAGTGAGCTATCCCTAAACCTTTGTAAAGGTAGTGAGCCTGGGACATAGTGACTGTTCATGAACCTTTGTAATTCACAGCTAGTCGAGATTAGTGGAATTAAGTACGACCGACAACTAGTCGACATATGCTCCTTGGACGTAGCCCTTTGTGGTGAACCAAGTAAAAAGTGCTATGTCGTCTCTATGTATGTGAATGTTTGCTTTCTGATCAAATTCATCATAAAGGTTCAACAAGTTCCTACCAACGTGGGAACAAGATCCATCACATTAAAAGAAAAATTTGTCACCCTGATTCACCCCTCACCTCTTAGGGTGTCCCGAGGTCCTTCACAATAATCCATTAAATTGTGAAGCTACTTTTGTTTGGTAGGATATTATCAGTACTATGTGAAATAATTCTAAAATAGTGAATCACTTTGGATTATTATTACTAGTAAAGGATGAAATTGATATTGGATTATAAGTTACATTATTCTGTTGATGAATTAATTTACGCCTGAACTCATCACCTATATTAATTTATCTAAAAGTTTGAATCAGTTTTTTCGTATTTTGTGATACCTCTATTAATATTTTGGTATGTGTTCTTATTCATGAAGATCATGTAGTGTTGTACAGGTGTTATTAGCTTTATTATAATGATAATAATTTTTCGATCCAATATTTAAAACTTTTAATTGTTATATATTCTCTCAAGAGGTGGTCATATTTTCTCTTTGTAAAAACATTCACAATTTATTATTGAAATAATATATTAAATTTAATATTTTTTCATAATGACCTGAACCATAGATAAATGTGATGGGTTACATATCTTTATTATTTAAAAATCTACACTACATATACACATCTAAAGGAGAATATTGTTGATGAAACTCTACAGGGATAGTTTCCTTCTCAAGCCATTATTAAACTGAATGATGAATGAAACCTCATGGACATGAAAGTGGAATATACTAGTATTTTTCATGGCAGTTCTCAAATAATCCCACCTCTTCTCAAGTTTATTCTGTTGAAAAAATAGTGTGACCATGTGTTTAGAAATATCTAGAAATAATTATATTATAGGGAGACCACAACTTAGTGGTCTTTCTACACTAGTAAATTTATTTGATTAAAAACCATTATTTTATTCCTTCAATTAAGAGGTGGGATGTGTTGGAATGTTATAATTATATTATATTTGTTTTTCTTATCATGGTACAATGAATATGTACCCTGACATGATGTGATGGTTTTTTTCTATGTTTGTAATATTATATAATTGATTTTGTGTCTCTTTTTTATACATGTCACAAGATTAAGTTAAAACCACAAAAGCCTTTTGGCTTGGTTCAACCTATCCTAGTGACCATAATGTGAGATGAGATATCTTTGTATTCCATCATTGGGTTACCATGGACTCACCATGGTAAAAATTTTATATGGGTGTTAACTGATCAAATTTCCATGAAATCTCACTTTATCCTAATTTGAGACACCACTTCGGTTATGGATTTGGTAATGATATAAATTTAGGAGATAATGATGATTAACAGTGCGTTTTATACTATAATTTATTATGGGAATCCATGGTTTTAATTATGACATTAGGAAAGGTCACTAAGATGGGATGGGTTATCATGTTTAATTGACCATGATGTGAAACTATTTGGGAGAAGAACAAATATAGATATAGATTTATATCATGGATACTTTTTGTTTTCATCATGGATATTAGAAGCTCTTAGGATAGAAATTTTGGATTGGTTATGTTTTCCTATTTAAATATTCACAACATATCCATTATAATAGATCTATTTGAGTAATTTTTTTTCAAAAACTATATAAGTAAATTATTTATTTTTTTGAAGTCATTAAATTTTCTCTTATGGGGAAAACCTTATTAATGATAGATTAATGAAGATTTTTATTTTTCACCAGTTACTAGAAATTTATCAAATGCGTAATAAATATTTTACGGATCATGAACATCATCCTCTTGAATTACTGGTTAGTGATTTGGTTTTCTTGTAAATTTCACCACAGTTAGGTCATTGCTATCTTGGGAAGAAAGGGAAATCATCTGTGAGATTCATAAGAACATAAGAGACTATTAAGTGGTCTATAAAAATCGATTACTAGTTTAAATTCCAACCAAGTTGGCTTTTACCCATACGGTTTTCCATATTTCTAATCTTAAGAAGTATCAACTAGTTCTCCACCAAGTTCTAAACTGGGAAGAAATTTTTTGGGAACTGTATATGTTAGTAGTAAAATAACCAATTTGGGATTTTAATTATCATGAAAGGATTTATCATGGTAAATATATTAATTTTCCCCTATTATGATGGAAACATGGAACATATTCCCATGATAAATAGGAATACGAATCATTGATGAGGTAGGAGGGTCCTCATCTTTTCATTAAAGAGATAATTAGTCTTATATTTCTAATGAAAAGACTAATATGCTGAGGGGAATTTTTACATCACAATGAGAATTACATGAAAACAAATATATTTTTACCATATTTTGTTTCGAACCATTTTTTGTAGATTAGGTTAATTTAGGACAATTGTGTGTTTTTTGGGGTTGGTTCAAAAATTACACATGGTTAATCCAAATCATGTTTAATTACCTAGAAACCATGTTAATTTTGGTGAATTAGGGTATTGGAACATTTAATATTGAGTACAAAGTTAGGTAAATCACGTGACCAAACTAAATTATTCTCTAGTATACTGAATAGGGTGAGTAGTTTTCACACGATAAACTAAAACGTGAGTCCAAACTGTTCGACTAAACACTATGATGATAATTTATTAGTCTATTTATCAATTTCTTAACCTGATACACCTACCATTAAATTCAATTATTTTCATTTATATTAGGATCAAGCGCAAAAGGACTCCAATTGATTGTTTTTCACATCCCACCCCATCTAGATGTCGATTTTTGTGGTTCTAGAGGTGTTGGATCTAGGAAACTCATGGTATAAATTTTCTCATCATCATTCATCTATGATATTATAGATATTAACTATTTTCCAAAAAAGAACTATATATCAAAGATTATATAGCCTTATATATGATTTTTTCATGATATATTGGGTTTTAATATTGATCTATTGTGAGTAAGGAACGTAAAGACCAAATTTACCATGATTTTTATACCCATATTCACGAATTAGTGTGTTAAGTGGTTCCCTTACCTCAATTGATATTTTAATTATCAATTATATGTTTCTTGATATGATTTTATGGTTTAGGTTTTTGTGAAAATACCTATGAATTGTTTTTATCCTTTTACTACGAATTTAGTTTGGTTGATTGGAATACCATCTGTATTAAGTATGTTTCTCTATAAAGTTGAAATTTTTATAAACATAATTACTATTAAAATCATACATTTTTTCCTATATTTTTTTGATAATTAATCTGGTTTTGTAGAAACATGATTATTATGGATTCCTTTTGAAAACAATTCCCCAATTTATTAATCTATATTTAAAATGACTCATCAAATGTTCTACTTAGTTTTAAGTCCCACTAGACTATTTATGTGTAAATATTATTTTTGAATGATTTAATTCCTGAAAATTAAATCCTTCAAGTGAGGTCCATTTTTAAAATTGAAAACTGTAATGTGTGGCATATTGAACATGGGATATCAGGTAATATTGAAGGTGGTTTATTTGAATATATGAGTGATTGTGTCCAACAATGATGGATTTATGCTACAATTATAACAAAACATTATTATGAAATATAGATCACTAATCTGGGTGTTATCTTATCTCTAGCCCAATATTATAGTGTTTTTTGTGCACTTAGTACATTTGATCATTGATTCTTGAGGATCTAAACTTACAAAAACCAAAACAACCAAAGTAATAGTTTCCATGGTTCTTTATTTGGAATTGGTTATTTAAAAAAATTTACACTAAATATATTACAAAAAAAACAGTATCCCAAGATGGGAAAAATTGGTGATAAAAATGGGAATAAACCCTTTTGATGATATTAAAATCATGTAGTAAATTCCCTAGACAATGATATAAAATGATACTTCATCTATAACTCCCTTTACTAGACAAGGTGTTAGCCACAAGTTCTCTTCCCTCCAAGCGTGTCTCCCTTCAATTCTGTGTTAATTTATCATCCTACAATTCCATTGAATATTGTTTATTTATGGATGTTTTATAAACTATTCAAAAAGGGGTGGATTACTATCTTTTACCTAAAAATTTGTAATGATATATTTTATACCATGTCTTTATTTAAATTGTCATAACTAGTTTACATTATAATGATTTCCAATGAAATACATGGTGGGATACTATTGGTATTTATTCTCACATCCTACACATTTCTTTGGAAGTGTATAGATCTTGTTTTATCTGATGCAGATAAAGGTAAGGCATTATATGGTGGTTGTAGGTATCCATTTTAGTTGGGAGTGGGAGTTTTTTGGTTACATGGTGGGTTGTTAACCCACATATCACATGTAGATGGGTTTCCTTTCAACTTATATTTTTAGTACATTGGTTTGGGATTTATATTTTATATTTTCTTGTAATCATTTTATTCCTCTGTATATTATTTTATTTTCATTTTATATTTATTTTATATATTCCATATATTGGTAATTTGGTTTTTTTGTTTGAAAAATCATTCATAAAATTATTTCATGATGCCCAGGTACTTGTTTTTAGCCAGTCGGGATCAGGAATTCCGTTTAAGAATTTTAATATGCCGACTAATGTTTCTGAATCAGGGATGAGCATGATTGATTAATGAAACATTGAAAAAAATTTCACTAGATCATGGAATAAGGGAATCATGGGTCTTATTACTCAATATATGTTGAAATATATACATGAATTTTCTATCTATAACTCGATATCCAATATGTTGGTGTCTAAAATCTGATATAGTATATCAGTGTTTTCATCACTCTTTTGTGAGTTTTATCGATGAACACATCAAAAATAACATAAACATCATCTATCAATTCAACATCAAACTACAACCCATTAGGTGTCCTAATCTAACACAATTCAAATTGGATATTCTTAACTGTTTAGATGATCCTAATCTAGATGCTCCATATCCCATGATAACATCATCTAAACTAGAGATATCAAAAACCATAATTTCTTGAGGATACCACTACATATAATGAAAATAATTAGTTTTTAAGTGATGGGTACACCCTCAAGGATAAACTTTATATGACACAAAAGTTCCATGATCTAATTCATTGGCACTGAATCAAGGTTTCCATCAAGATATTTAATATGAATACCTAGAAAAAACTAATATCTTCCTATGGAGTAAAGTGTTGGGATCCCAATCATTAGAAAAAATATTTTTGTTCATCACCTATGATCATGTAGTAACATATTGACAATATATTTTTATCACTTCATGGGACTGTTTTACACAATGAAAATTTATGAGGCCACCACCATTGATCAATGTTGATCAATATATATCTTTCATTTCTTGACCCAACTTATTAAAAGGTAGATGATCTTGCATCAACCCAATCAACCATACATGGAAACCCCAATTAGATGTGTCAATATCCATTTCGTTATTGTTCCACGATGTTCTGATTAACTACCATAACGTCAAGTTCATGAAAAATTATGTTACCAAAGAATAAAAATCTCACACTCTGAGAGTTTACAACATAGATGATAATTTTTTTGAAATGACATGGAAATTACAATCATGATTTATAGCATCATTCACGTTGACCAAATGGATGGTTTGGATCATTTTATACACAAATAAAAAAAGGTTTTTATTATTCCAATAAAAAATGTATAATCTTTTTAAATTCATCTATTATTAATTATAGAGATATATATTTTATTAATTGTTAATTCATTATATTTCACAAGGAATGTACATAGATATACATTATTTGATATAATGTAGTAATACGAATTAATACATTTACGAATAGTATATGGACATAAAAACTAGATAATATCGATCATAATGTTGGGTATTCCATATGATCAAATTCTAATAGGACGAATAAAACTTATATAAAGAATATTTAAAGAAAAAGAATCAGTATTAATATAATTTACAATATGAGAGGAATTTTAATAACTTTTTGGAATCAAGTAGTAAATGTTGATGAATGATGGAGTATGAATATATTATAAGAAGAATATTTTTAATTGGGATACGTCTATTACCTTACTATTGTCTTATATGGCTATTTGTTTTTATGACCAAGGAAAAATATAACCATTGATCAATATTAAAATGGGTAATTATTTCCATTTTAAAAATATTACCATTATAATTATTATTTATAATGTGTAATGAAATCTAATTATTGATACAAAAAAATGAAATGATTACCATAACAAGTAGAGTCATCCTTTTTGAAGCCCATTTTTCCGAACATGGGAGGGAGTTAGCATCACAAGGGTTTTCCCATGACCAATCACAGGAATAAATTCAATAATTGAGGCTTAAATGAAATTTACTATGGCATATGTTCATGTCAGTTGAGGTCAAAACTACGTTATTGGTATCTAAACAAAATCGTAAAATGGACACCATCACCCCATGTACCCTTAGGGAGTATTATAGTGTAATAAGGAATTATGTATCTAGTTTTAAGTATTATTAATTTTCATTAATTCCTTTCTAATAAAATAATTATTATATTTATCCATTTTTTTTACATTATAAATGATTATATAACGAGTTTGTTAAAAATTGGATTTTGATACTATTAAACCAAACTGTTATTTTTGGGAAAGATATTGTTTCAATTAATCCTATATTTTAATGAATCATGAATTTTTAAAATAATAATTATCTTAATAAATTTTATTATTAAATAACATATATTAAAATATAAATTATATTTCAATTTTAAGAAGTCAAATGTAAAAGTTCTTTAAATTGATATCGTTGTAAGAAGCATAATTTTTAATTAATAGGGTATTTTAATTTAAAACAATAAATTTTCATATTTAGATAATTATTTTGAAAAAATATATATTATTTTTGAAACAAGAAATTTTTAATTTGTTAACAATGAATTTTTCATAATTTAATGAGTTAGTAAATATTTGGGATAAATTAGTGGTTATAAATATATGGTACGTGTTAGGAGAACATAAAATCTAAAAAGTGTTGTGAAAAAATCCATATAGAGTATCCATATACAAAATAAAGTTTCTCCTTTATAATAATGTGATTTCATGTGATTTTATTAATTTTAAATACCCTTAAAGAATCCTCCAAAATGTATATTTTATTTTAATGTTTTAAAATCAATCTTTGTAGACATGGCTGACTTCCATATCACCAATGGTATTGTTTTAAATATTTTGGTTCATGGAATGATTAAATATTGAATTATAACCACACATTGGAATATATTATTTGATAAACCATTGAATTATTTTTAGTTCTTATTATGTTATCATATAGAGTGAAAACTATGTTTCAAAATTAATAAATAATTTCCCTTGTTTTACTATAAATACCCATACATCCCATACACTTCTCCAATAGAAATCCATATTCCACGATGATAGTTAATTTTACCTATAAACTATTTCCTCTAAGATTTCCTTATGTTCTTAAAGATTCATCCTCATTTTTTTGGAAGAAACTGTTCAAGGTAAAGATATTCTTTACTTAATATATTCTGTTCAAGTACCTCTATTGGATAATGTTTTCTAAATATTTGATTAAAATATTTAAATTATTTTTATATTATCCCATTACTTCTGAAATAGATTTTGATCAATGGTAAAACATTGTCCCCTCTCGTTATTCCGTTTCCTCAATACACATTTTATACTGTCATGTCGCAGAACTTATTTCTTGAATTTACCTCCAACACTTGATAAATTATTTTATTATGAATAAACTGAACTTTTCAATAACCATTAGTATTCCCCCATATGAAAATACAATTTATTCATTTGTTTTTTTACAATTATGAATCAACATTAACTTTTCATGTGTTAAAAACATATAATGTTCAAGTATTGTAGAAATTATTAACATAATATCATTATATGAATCCCATTATTTAATATCCATGGTTTATTGATGAAATAATGTATTATGATCAATGTACCTAAGATAAATATATACCTATTATGGGAGCTCCTTGATTGAGATCTAATAGACTGGGTAAATAATTAATCTATAGATATCAAATATTTTATGGTACATTTAATAATATCATCGGTAATAATGATATACAACACTTGGTGATGAGCGTTGGTGATATACTTATGAAATCTCCATTTTTATATTTTAGGCACAATTCAATGTTATGTATCACATAATTATGATTATTATAATGTTTTATGTCTCATTTAAAACTAATTATCATCGTTCATGTTCAATTTCCTTTTTTTATCCGTAACTAGTATTTATAATCATCATTTTCTATTGATGTATCTTCCTGGGAAATTACTTGTTACAAGGTGTCATAGGAAGGTTTGCAAAAGATCATTTAAAAGGGATTAAATGATATTTATGTCCATGTATTCATTATGTAATATATTTATTTTGTACCAAGTTTCCAAAACTGTTGACATCAAAAGATCATTCAATTTCATTAATGTTAAATTTTATTATTAAAAAATGTTATGTCATGTATCTAAAAGGTGGGATTCTATAAATAAATATCAAGACATTCCTTCCAGAATGAAACATGATGTATACCCCTTCCTACCATCAAAGGAAAACCATGTTATTCCCTTTGAGAAGAATTCATGTATTCCCCCACATTACCAATGAGTGATTTTCTATACTCACACTTAATTCAAAACACCATTATAAACATATGAGTGGTAACTGGAAAAAATATTTTGAGTATAGACTCCACTCACTAGACCCGAGGGGATCTCACACACTATTGAGGGGTATAGCTCATCTCATTTACTCAACTGTGAATCATCATACAATAGTATCATTTCCAACAAATAAAAATTGAGGTATGTACCTCAAGATTTCACATCTACCATAAACTAATATCTTTAATGAAATATTCTTCCACTAAGTATAAACATGCCTCACTAGAAGGGGTGAGCGATTGATAGTCTCGATCAGTAAAAATTCACCAGTAAACTATGTTCCTACTAGAGTATCCTCTAGAATATTTACATTATGAGAAATGGTTGTCGGAAGAATTACTCATGCCTATACTATCCTGTAAGAACATCTATAATGAGAGAACATAAATCATACACTAAACTGAACATATTGATTCCTAACCATTGAATTCCATCTCACACATCATCTAGAAACATTGACTAACTACACCCATCATATAACATAAACTATCTAAATATGGTGATGAAGATAGAGGATTAAAGTACCATCCATATACATTTACACTCACTCAACCTGATTCTGGAAGCTAATTATATCATGGATGACCATCCAGGGATCCACCATTAAAACATTTAGGAAAATAGATGTCTCATACCAGGAGCCATGCTAAATCCCTTTATTGAATACTCAGTTATGGATTCCAACAAATAGAACCATAAAATATGAAGGATTACATGTAAAAAAGGAACTTCTTGAAAAGGTTCCTAGAGTATTTTCCTAAACCATGTAGATTGAAATATTCCACCATAATCTAATCTAGGTAGCACATAATTAGATCTATCAGCATCAACATATAATTTGACATAATATTGCTACCCAATATAGGGGAAACATGCTTATATGTTAATCCATTAAAGAAATGGGCTGAAACACTAACCATGATATATTGGTCCCATCATTATTTCTATAAAATAATATTCCACTAATAGATCATTACCACATATTGGCATCTTAATAAAAGAATCATTATCTAGTAATCAAGACTTTGAAACAAATAAAAATGTGATTTCTGGATTCTTGCCAAACCTTTATCACCTAAGGATTATACTACACAAACAATCAAATGTGAACTCTATCATTGGAATGCATGAATGATATCTATCACATGGGTAACCATGTCTAACTCAGTAAGAATTACCTTACATTATATAAGAATTTCTACAATAATTATAAATGAGAGAGAAAGTTACCCAAATTATTGAGTATGTATCTCTAAACTGAATCATTGAAACAATGCCACATTGAGAAATATCTAACAGTTATAAGTAAATCAGTAGGAGTTGGATCATCATAAACCTACCTATTCAAAGAAGCTAGATATCCATGGTAATCAACTCTAAAATGATTGGGTGATCCTGTAATGATTATAGAATCTCAAGATTTTTTGACATAATAAGGACATAAAGTATCATATATGAGACCTATGTTATATATTTACCATTGTATTGTACCCCCATACTAGAATTATTAGTTATTTGGGTTAACTAATATGTTATCAAAGATCCTAAAAAAGTATACATTAGTTGTCATAGCAACAATTATTTCTTTATAATTATATACAAACTCAAGACTGTTTTAACATCTTTACCCTAAATTCCTAAAATCACCTTCCCAAGAATGGTAACTCTAAACATTTTCTCTAAGAATCAACTACTTTTATCGAACATTATGTTAACCCAACACACTAAGGCCCTTATATTACAATCTATTAGCTATGTATTCCACCAAAACACATACTCAAATAAACCAAGGGCTGGTGACTAACATTGAGTAGACATATCACACATCATGGAAGAACTCAACCTATATAATCATACAAAATATGTTTATATTCACTAAAAACAATAACTGACTGAGATATAATATATATATATAATAGTATTATATAAAATATATGTATGAGAAATCAAATATGAAAGCCTTACCACATTGGAAAATAAAAAATAAATTTTAAATATAAAAATAATATGGATTTGATATTTGCATGAAGCATGATGTTATTCCTAAATGGATGATCTTCTAGTTCCATATATAACCACAAAATTCATTTTTACAATTTGGAAAACCCATGACCACCATGAATCATAAAATGTCACTATGAATTAGCTAGGAAAAATACACTATATCTCTCAATCCACAATAGTGATATCTAAAATATACATCATCTACCAAGAAACAAAAAGTGTAGGCACAAAGACTATATAGGGGTGGGTAAAAAAATATTTATTTGGATTCCTCAAACTATAGTCGAATGAAAATTTATCTTATCATCTCAAAACCCTCAGTATAGAAGAGTAACTAGGAGGAAAAAATGAAAAAAAAATATATTGATATGGTATTTAATTGGAATTATTGGGGATGAAATGAAATCCTACTCATCACACCTTTAATACTAGAAGGTTACATGATAAAATAAACTAGTGGTTCTCAGAGTATAAAAAATTACCAAAAGTGTGAATTTGATAGCCTAGTAATACATTATATCTTAAATTTTACAAATAGATACTTACGGGGCTATATGTAATAAGTTTTTTTGACTTCCCAACCTCCAAAAAATTCACATCACCATTGGAAACGATATTGTATGACCTACTTATTTCTAATGTCTATGAATTGAATAAGTTTATACCATACCTTTCAATCCACCATTACCGAGTCATCATTCAATAAACCAACAAGGGAACCCAAACCCAGACTAATAATAGTTATTTTACAAGAGAGTACATCCCCCAACCATCATAAATACTATGATATAAACCAACTTTACCTCTCTATAACTATAGTGTTGGAAAAATTCCTTACCTGTTGAAAAGTATCAGTTAGGGGAATAACCAAAATTTGTGGAGGACTATGTCTTGTTTGAGATCTTAGTAATGGTTGAACCAAAACATTATATAGATGAACCATGCCCCATTTGTTGAGGGGGTTTCAGACATAACTATAATATATAGAACCTCTGATCTAGCATATACTCATCCCTTGGGGGTACCAACAACATCAACCCTCAGATAAACATGCCAAAACACCATCAGCAGTCCTGTGGAGCTAAAATTTAAAAACTACACATACGCTTCACATATCTCCTATGATTCTAAAATAAGTTCAAAATCACATATAACAATAAATGAAAACATCATCATATTGAGAAAATGAAATGGAACCATCAAGAAGGATTATATTAATCATACTACGATGTCACCACATGAGGGGGTATCATAGTGGGACATCTTCCCCTACTGCTTGTGATTCTTCCTGGCCTCATACCATCACATTACGGAACCCTCCACAATTTTGTGTCTTTTCATACATCACCCTTCCATTAAAGTATGGAATCCTTCACAATGTCATGCAGATATGTATAATAATTCCATAAAGAGGATGTTTCTTTTTTATTGATATTAAACATATGAATTTTTTTAATACTTGAGATTGTCATTCAATGGTTCCCATCCACCTAAACATGAACATTAAATATAAATTGATATTAAATTTATTCTATCCTCCTACATGTGCTGAACTAGTTTTTCCTCGATTTAGTGTATGATCTAACATTGGTGGAATATACCCCATGCCATAATATATAGACAATTCTTTCAAAAAACCTTCATTAAACAACAACTTCTTTAAGCTCCAACATTAAAGAATAATTAGAATGTCCCCACCATCAATGATAACCCCCAATCTAGCCTGAACTCTCTCTAAATTTCCTTTCCATATATTTTATTCTTATATGGATTTCTATCCAATAAAATTCCAAAAAAAATTGGGTTTATAATCTCCCCACACCCAACTATGATTCCACGCTCACTATTATCATTCAATTGCTAACAGCAGCCTACTTAAAATGGTTATTCATTGCTCATTATCAATTTTTCATTCCATAACCCCATGTATTTAAAAATAATCCATAAATAAAAATACTATATTCCTCTCCTTTGTCAATCTAGTTCATGTACCATTTAATCATCGTCTATGGTGATGACTGACATTAAAAACAGTAAAAAACAAGGAAAAACAATGTATATGAGGAATGGATAAACCACTATACTAATGTTAAAATAATTTAATATTGTACACAATATTAAAAGGGATAAAAAATTTGGAAAATAAATATATAATTAGGAATATCAAATCAAATATCAATGAAGATAAAGTTGAAGTACCTTATTTTTTGAATACTGATTAATAATTGATTTTTCATGTAAAAAAATTAATAATAGTGATATATAGAAATAAAAAATTAGTTCCTAATAAAAAAAATATTGTATCATTAATAAATCATTAATTTCATTTTTTTACCATTATCATTACATTATCCAAGCATAAATACCGGATTAGATATGGTACCATTCCCTTGATCTAGAATCGATTCTGCAAAGACAAAGCCTCACACCGTTTCCCTAGGATTTTATAGAGGAGAAAATAACTAACCCGTAAGAAATATAATATTCTATTTATAACCCATGATTATGACTTCTAAAATTTTAATTAAAAGTACCCTAAAAATATTATTCAAGTCCCAACACTAATGTTTGTAATTTAAACCCCACTTAGTTAAAATGACCTATCCTAAACACAACCACGGTATAAAAATTCACTTTTGATCTCTTATTTAATAGATATTTCCACCTATATTCATGGGATAGATAATTATTTAATTAATTAATACTTATAATCCATTAAAATTAGATTCTAATGAATATTTACAAAAATAAATAATTGGTGTAGATACATAATTCCAATATTATAAAATATTTTCAAAATGATCGAATTTCATTTACATGGTTAAATTTTCTATTTTAACCTTGGTTGAGTTCTAGGATAATAAAACTCATAATTGAACATAGTCTTAATCAAGAAAATCCTCAGTTACTAATGTATATTTTAATTCTCTTAAATATTATTATACTAGATATTTATATTTATATTGTATTAAGTTGAGATACCAAATTTTTTATGTTTAAAAAATATATACTATAATTGAGAACCAAGTTATTATAAAAATTAAATTATTATTCATAATTAGAGGTAGTAAATAATTTACAAATGATCTAATTTTTTTAAGTATTTGGGCCTATAATTTTTTTCATATTTTCTAATAAAAAATAAATTAATATTGATCATAAAAAAATTGTATTCTTGTTAGATATATAAAATATTTTAAAGAAAATTTAATTATATAATTTTATAACTATTTTGTTCTATTATATAATAATGTAGATCTTTTTTGAAGATGAATTTTATGAGATAATTGTGAGGAAGTTATTCCCCAATTCCCAAGATCAAGTAATCTATTTGGTTAAAGCATAATAAATTTGAATTCATATGATTATATAATTGAACCAAAGATGATTAAAAGACTTAGTAAGGGTTAGTGTCATTATATGGATTTCATTTATATGTAATATTTAAATTATTTAATTAAAAAATGTCCTTTTAAATAAATATCAAATTATATTAACAATAATATAAGGCCTCAAGATATATAAACAAGTTATATATTTCAATATTTCAATTTATAAAAGGGATATATTGAGGATGAAATGGATTATATATTGGGAAAAAAAATACATAGGTCATAATACATTTTTTGAAATTTTAAAAACCTATTATGTCTAGATATAAATTTGAAAGAAATAACAGTTTAATTATGATTTTTTTATTTTTTTAATTTGTGATATTGGTTATCAAAATGATTTGAAAAAAGAAAATAATAAATTATTTTGATATTTATGAACATATAGATAATATTACATTAATAATAATGTATTATACATGAAAAATAATTAAACATATACTTTTTTATCAAATGGATGGTAAAATTACATTTTAAATATAGAACTCAATTAAAATAATTAATTAAAATATCCTAAAGATTATTTTTATATAAGGAAATAAATAAAAATTATATATATAAGTTAAATATATGTATGGACATAAATACATACCTAAAAAATGAAATGAAAAATTTGATTTTGTTATTTTATTTAATAGTTCCATTCATGTAAATATAGATAATAATCTTTATTCACATTTTATAAATGAACATGGATTTATAATGTATTTTTTGTTGATGATATGTTAATATTAATTAAGATATATGTTAATTGATTTATGCATATGATGAATATTAGCTATATTATATTAGAAGATATAATGATATCATATTCTAGGCTATCCAGCTTATAAAAGGTTTACCATATGTCATGACGGTGTATCATTGGAATTGATATAAGATAATTTATCCCAACATACTTTTCCATATCATTCTATATGATATGATGATTTTGAAATTCATATGGAAAAATTGTATTTAATTGTTATATATGGGAAAATAGAATGTTTAACCTTAAAATTAAAATATTATTTTAGGTAATTTTTCATTGATTAAATGTTTCAAATTTTTAAATTTATGGTTGAGTTGATAGTCAAGGGATACATGATTTGTTTCACCATTTCCATTTACTCTTACAATTATAAATATATGAGTAAATTCAACCTAGTCTCGGAGAGTGTACTTGAAGCATATATATATATATATATATTGGTTTTATCCATTTAGATAGAAACACATTGTCATCTTATCTACCAAAATATTATCATATAGCTATATTTTCTTCTCTCATTTCCATTGGGAGCACTAAAATAGCAAGGTATTCATGAAGAATCGCAAAAAAATAATCATTGGTAAACTTAGTGAATTTTTTGATACACCTTTATGTGATGTGTCCTTATCCCATTCCTGGGAGATACTCATCAACCCACATGGATTAATGAAGGAGGCTCATCAAACTATTGGGAAATAGGAATTTACAATATTTATTTTAAATGTAATGTCCTAGACTGCATAAACCCATATCTGATAGTTATATTACATTATCAGAACAAAATACAAGATTTAATGAAGGATCAAATAGTTAATTAATTTTGGAATACTAGATATATACATACATATCATTTTAATATATATGATAAAATATGAACATATTGGGTGAAAACTATTTACCCTCTGAGCATATCCCTGATATCTTTACATATTCCTCCTATCTATTTCTTGGGGAATTGAAAAATAATTTGTGTGAGCCAAGATGATTAGTGAGGAGTAATATAACTTATTTTATTATATACCATTAACATGGTTTAAGTGATATGGATATAATAAATGAACAAAATGAATACATAATCCCTAAATATAAAGGAATGTTATATCTATGATAATACATGAAATCATGGATAAAAAAATCATTGATCACGTACTAATGGAATGCATAATTGTAGACATAAAACCTTGAAATAAATGTATTGTGAAACGAAATTTTACATATCATCGAGACCCTAATAAAGACATTATCCTATTATGGGTATTCGAATACACAAAAACACACCCTATTAGACTTATGGGACATATCAATGCATCAAGCAGATATATAATGAGAAGACCACCGATAAATTATTTTTGTATGATGTATTCATGAATATATTCATCAAGACCCTTCAAACAATTCAATGAGTAATACATTACTAGAAGAACTTTTATATATATATATATAATTATCTGCATAGATATGAAATATTACCCCTTTCAATATAAAAATTGGGACGTCAAGGAGAACATCCCTTAATCAATATGGAAGCTGTGGAGTATCATCAATGTAAAATAAAGTAACCTTATCAGTGAATTATAATAGATAGGGTAATTAATTCGTGCTAGGTTATCCATAGATGATAGAATTTTGATTTAATCTATTTAATCAATTTTAGAAGGTCTTTCCCAAATTTACCCATGTTTTTGTGGTTAAGCGGTCACTTGTAGTTTAAATTGGGTTATCAAATCCTCAGACACCTAAGAATAAATTTATAGACATGTATATTACATGGACTATTTTGGATATGAAGTGGAAAAATTTTGGTTGTTTCTTTATGGTTTTAAAAGTGCACTAATAATATATTTTAATTCAAATTATGAGAAAATGATTTGATCCTAAGTTATTGCTCAAGGTGGTTCGGGTGAATTCCTTTTTTAACAATTTCAATTGCATTAAACCATTAAGTATTCATTAAATGAATTAAAACTATCATCATCACTTATAGAATAAAAAACATCACAAAAATATTCTAATCACCCATACACTTATAGGATAAATTTTTTTGATCACTCAATGGTATAGGATCTTCTCAATACATAAATGTGGGACGAGTAAATTCCATAAGAAACAGGATGAGACAAAATCATTGAATAAAAGAAACTATAATAAAAGAAAGTAATAAAAATTTATAGATCGAGTAATCAAATTCAATCCATCCCCTTTCTAATTTCTTATATAAACACATTTAAAGAGTTATCCCTTCATTCTTGACATTTTATCAATGGATGCATGAAGTAGACTTTCGAGGTAGGAATTGATGATGTAAAAACTAAAAAACAACAATCAATCCACCATTTTGTGACATATCTCACAAGGTTTGGAGTGAATAAATTCATAAATTGATGAAAAGGTATCAACACGATGTGGAAAAAAACATATTAAGAGGAAAGAAAGAACCCTTATTAAGAAACTAAGGTGAATTTAACAACATACATGATAACGAAATGTGATTACAAACACATAGAAACATCATAACATTACAATAAAACCAAGAAAAAAATATGAACAAATCCTCCACCACCTCTGCATTAAATAGGATTTTTGGACCCCTTTTGTCGATCCCTTATCATTACATTACTTCTAAATTAATGGTGGTTGGCCTAGATGGTTGTAATGTTAATGGAGAGAAGAATTTTCCACCCCTTACCCGAAATGAGAGACAACATGCATCCACCAAATAGAGATGCCAAAGTGACCTTCTAAATGGAAACTTTTGAGTGGAACATAAAATAATAAAATTGTGAAATGGATTTATAATAAAAAACACATAAATATAAGAACACAATAGTTTTTTAGATATATGATTAACATTGAAAGAGGTAGTTCTAGGACATATAATCCTTCCCAGAATTTCATCTTCAACGGGGGCCAAATTTAACTCTATTAAAACATCAGAATTAACTCTTTTCACTAATTAATGAAATTATCCCCTTGATATATTATATATTCAGTAAAAATTTCATAATTATTGGGATTTTATCATGACCACAATAGAATCCTTATTGTGTTGTTCACCTGTTTATTTTTCCAATAATGTTGTTTGTTTAAGGCCCACTTTTTGGGTCTCTAAATTTGAATCCTCAAGTTCTAATAAAATAATGAATTGTTCTTTATGGAATGAGTGACCTACAAATAAAATATGAAAATAAAATCAAGACCATTTTTTATTTTGGTGTTCAAGAATGATACGGTCAGTAGTTCTTTTTAAGAAGGATATGCAATCATAATGTCAAATAATGTTCCAAGTATAAAATGAACTCAAAATTGTGTTTATGATAAATAAAAAACATAAATGTTATAATATAAAAAATGAATATTATTCTATTTCATTTGATAATAATGATACCAAGGAAATGGTAGTAAAATTTATTCATAATGGATCATTAAGAGAATGTTAATATTCCAAAGTATATCCCTCACACATGTCCTACTAGGTGTATAGTTTTAAGAACAAACACCATGAATCTGGGTTTTGATTGAATAAATGATCTAACAAATCTTCTGGTGTGAATAACCCAAGATTAATTTCTTCCACTACCATTTATAATTTTCAGCATCCATATAGTGATGTATTTTTAAGGAAATTAGACATACTTTTACTTTACCAAAACATATAATGTTTTTTCTTCCATATAAATGATAACTCTTAAATAATAGGAATTATAGAAAGGTATAATAATATTATCCAATAAATCATAAAAATTTCATGAGAAAAATAGAAAACGTATTCCATGGAAAAGTATACACTAATCAAAAAAAGGTGGTGATTACAACACGAGTCACAATGCATGAAAATAGAGATTCAAAACCCAACATATTGATTAGGTAGAAATTAAATAATATACTATTGGATGTAAAGTTATTAAACATGATATTAAAATACTATGTATAAAAACATCATTATATATTATCATAGATAGTTAGTATATAAAAAACATGTTGGAAATTTGGTGCATTTTATAAAACATGCATAAAGGAGATGAATTAGAGATGAAAAACACTTACCTCTTGTCATCACCTTCATGAACATACATTATTATATTATATATTAAACATATATATATAAAAATCAAAATTAATAACATTAATCATACCCATTTTCATTCATTATTTTACAAAATATTCATTCTCCATATGAAATCTCTTGATTTTCCACATCGGGTGTTTATAGATTTGATTGTTTTCAATATATTCACAATTATAGTGTTAATATTATTTCTTCATAAAATTTTTATTCTTCATAATACATTAAAGATAATTTTATGAATAGATCATAATAATTTACTATTATTAAAATCCATTTTATAATTTTTTTTGTTATCCTTGAAGATTAAGTCGATAATAAGCAAATTTTGGCTATTTTTTATGAACAATGGGGTTTTACCAAATTGGTGAATTATATATTAAGATAATATATATACAACCAAAAAATATATTTACTCATAGATAAAATTTATTATACCATTAATAATTTTCTCAAAATCAATCATCATAAAAATTCATTTTATTATTCAAGTAGGTGGTTAAATCGACCAAAGCATGAACAAGCACTCTTTTAATAATTGATTATGTAGTGTAATTTTGTAATACCATTATAATAAGAACATAATGATATTAAATATTTTTAAATAGTGTTATAATTACTAATTATAAATATGTTTAATATGACATAATAGATTTGAAAAAATTACACAATTTAAATAAAATATTTTCCTTTAAATATGCATTTTTTATATGATTAGACTAATTGTGATTTCTTGTTGGTCATATAATTATTTGGTTCCAAAATTTGTAAAACAACCTTAATAATATCATAGAAATTATTTTTATACTTAATATTATCCTTATATCCAATATTCTAAGGTGGTGGTGGAAGGCAATACATGTTATATCGTAGAGGTGGATGTTTACACAATGCATGAACAACAATTATGATTTTCATAAAGGATGGGGTATATAAATAAAAACATATATTACCCTTGTAATAATAATATTAATGTATGAAAATAATAATAACAACATAAAATTAGTCTGCCTATAACAAATATATTATAAGATAATTAAGAAGAAAATTATGCAGTTGATAATAATCACATTCATCATCAAAGTGGGGAATTTTATTATGAATAATGAGGAAAGGAAAACATAGTAAAAGGTAAAGGGAGACAAAAATAATGTAAACCCTACTAATTATCCTTAAATAATAATCACACACATCAATAAATAAACCATAATTATAGTAAATAATATGAGGGTTTCATTGTCTCCCCTTTGAGCCAAGGTGCACAAAAAAATTCCATACCCACCAGGTTTTCTCTAGATTTTCATGACCAATAAGCTATTTCCATGGAAAATTAATGACATTAACAGCCCATAAAAAATTTTACCTTACTTGGAGAGAATCACATATTACTATAGAGTATTTATCAATTCTTGTGTGCTGGATTTTATTAGGGAAAAACCAGTAACCCATTAAGTAAAACCTACACCTCCATGTTGAGTAGATCACTTGGTACATAAAAGATACTAAATGAAAGAACCACTGAAATGATGGAGTAATGAACCACCCCACATCCTCTCATGATACAAAGGTTTTATGATTCATTAGTTTTAATCTTGAACTCGAAGCAAGGAGGATTCCATTGTAACAATCTACCTGGTAAAGACACTTACTCATGTGCATGTGAACATCTCTTACCGTGAATGGTTATTCTTGTGGACGTAATACTCACATTATGGTTTGGATTTCTCATTAGATATATACTTGAATCTTAAAGGATTACAATAACTATGAGTTACAAGGGGATTATTTTATTAATAAAGGATTCTAGGGAGAAAACATTTATAGTTTAAATTATATATTTAAATGTAAGGTGTTTATTGAAATGGTGAAGATGTTAACAATTTATAAGTAAAGTAAAGGTTAGTCATGGGATCACCACTAAATGTTTCTATATTTCCATGGAAATATTCAATTGTAAATTGATAAAAAATGGAAAATTGAATAGAGTAATCATGTATTGGTTGAGAAAAATATCATCCATTAAATTATAAAAATTTTATTAAAGGTTTTAGAAATTCGAAACTTGATTAAACACAATTTCCCCCTTATACATTGACCGTGGAAGTTAATTTTTATAATTAATAATAAATTTTAATAAAAATATCTATGACTGAAATTTATACCTATTTTAATAGTTCTAATTTCATATTTTAAAATAATTTTATTAAATACAATTTATAAAGAAATTAAATGTCAATTTTTATATAACGAATCTTAATCACATAAAACCCATATTTATAAAAGTATCATTGTAATATTTATTTTTATATATAATGTAAAATTATTTTAGTAATTTATTATAAGTACCAAAATTGGTTGATTGTAAAAAAAATGAGTTTATGAGGCTCTAAAATAAATCAAAAGTGTAATATCGCATGATAATTCTTAAGACAATGAAAGAACCAAAAATATATTTATATAAAAGTAACATTTTAATTTCATCAAATATAGTATTCCATGGGTTTTTTAAGTTAAAGGAACATTAAAAAATGAATAAATATATTCCATAAATTAATATCTAATTACTTAAAATGGTTTCTAAACTTTAATTCCATTCTTTAATAATGGTAAAGTCATCTAAATTACATGTTTCCGAAAAAAAACATAATTTTTCTACAATAAATGAAAATTTTCTAAAAAACACAGAAAATCATAATATGATAATTTCAATAGAATGAATTTAAATATAGAATATGGTATTTCAATTTAAAATTAAAAAAAATTTAACATTCCAATTAATTCTTGAATAAAGGCTCTTAAAACGGAGAATTTGTGAAATATTTCATGATATGGTATTTCGCATCAAAAATAGAGTCTCAGATGTTATATTTTAACCCTTAAATAATTAATTACACAAAATATCAATTAATATATCCTATTGTATAGATTTTTATAACCTTTATTACTAGTTTAAGATCTAAACTTTTCTATTCTAGTTTTCTTTTGATTTTTACAAATGTATTCCTCCAAATGAGTTTCATGATTCATCGATACATTCTCTCTCATGTTAATAATCTATACATGATCTTCATTATAAGACAGGACATGCTCCGACTCTGTTTCCTAATATATGAGAACATTCATTGTAATATGAATGTATTTACTTAATAATTAAATATATATGACATCATTAACATTAGAAATATTGGGTGACATTACCGTCTATTATTTATAACCACAATTCATTATAACGTATCAAAAAGCCCAATTTTCCTAACAATTATCTTCCCCTTTTTACCAAATATTTTATCTCCCTACCATGGTGACACCTTCATGAATAGAATATCTCCAACATGAATGTAAAATTATTTCTATATATTTTTAGTATGAATATTTTATCTACTCTAGGATTCTTTAATATGATACTAAATTGTTTTTAAATTAATATTTATCTCCTCAACGAGCTTTGGGAAGCCTAACATTCATTCCCTATCTTCATCACAATAGAATTTATTATGAAACATCTTCCCATACAATACTTAATGTGGTTCTATATGGATGTTCAAATGAAAGATATTATTGTTTGAAAAATAATCAAAACGTTGGTACATATCAATTATAATTTAGAAGTTAAGAGAACATGATCACAACATGTATTCTAATGTCTGGATAGTTCTTTTAGACTTCCCATCTGTCATGTGATGATAAGTTGTTCTTAAATGTATCTGAATGTTAATATCCCTTTGAAGTGTCCTGGATAATTTCAATGTGAACTATGGGTCATGATTTGTTATAATAGATATTGGTTACCCATGAATACATACCATTTCATTTATATAGATCCATGCGGTAAATGGGAAGAACTTATATAATCAACACTAAATTAGAATTTTTATGCAGAATAACCCCTAATGTATAATATAATATAAATCTTCCATATATTCCTTGGAATTCAATGGAAAGGGTCCAATGTATCATTATCCATTTTCCATATAGGAACAGGTATAAGTTCTATAAATCACATAAGATATTTCCTTTTATCATTTACCTACTGATATACTAAGAATATGGACACATAGTTCTCAATTTCCCACATCATACTAGACAACTATAAATGTTTTATTAAATCCCGATACAACATTATTCTATCTCGGCGTATCAAGAATTTTGATCTATGTTCATCATCAAGAGGTTACCTCTTCCAATCCGATATGTGTGGAACACATAATATCTTCCCAAAAATCAACACTCTATCACTATATATGATGTCTATAAATTTACATTCATGCACTACTTTAATCTTCCTTTCTAATTTCTCATTATCCAATGAGGAATTATCTATAATTTCCAATAACTTTATTTATAAATTTATTGGAAATAGAATGATGGCTCCCATTTCCAAGAAATCACCATATCCAACTTTAAAAGATCTATATATATGGGATCTTTGTTAATCTTCATCATGTACCAAACTACATGGTCCCTCAAACTCAATTCATTTTCCACCTTGTTTTCCATACCAGGTTGTTAGTGTATCAATTTGTCATGGTCCTTCAGTAGTGTATCTTCTTTACCTCATGTTAATATATTTCTTGGAGAAGATTTACTTTATACTCTTATAGTATGTATATATATCTGATCATTCACTATACAAGTTCTATTTTCATATTTTGAAATAAATGATTATAGATTCCACCTCAAAGAATTGATTATAATAGATCTATTTATGCATTTACAATTGCCTTGTTTCATACCAATCACTCTATTATTTTACATAAGGACACATCCAAGCCCTTTCATTAATGAATCTATATAAAGTACAAACCCTTCCTTAATTGGTGGTATATTTAATAACAACTCATTAATTAGTCTCCTGTTTAGCTCTTCAAAACATTAGACACATTCCCTTGACTATGTGAATTTAACCCCATTACATATTAAATTGGTTAACGGGTTGTCCAACTGGGCATGATCTTGAAAAAAAGATGATAGTAACATAATAATAAGAAGAATAATGGGATCCTAGATATTTTCATCAGTATAAGAAAATTATCAAATTCCATTTTTGTTGGGGGATCTAAAAATATCCCACCAGTTGAGAAAATACTTCCATGAAAATAAACTACATTGAGCCAAAATTTACACTTTCAATACATCCCATATAATTCATTTTTTCTACGGGTATCTATATATATATTTTTAAATGACACTCAGTCTCTTCATAGATCTCAGATTTTATCATGATATCATTAGTGAATACAACAACAATGTTTTCAAGATAATCATTTAACATTATATTTATCGTTTCTATAAAAACAAAAGGTTTATTAGATAGTATAAAAAAATTTACTATGAACTCACAATTTTCAATCCTTATTCAAAATACCATATTCAATATATCATCATGCTTCATCCTAATCTAATGAAAACTTAATAAAAAATTGATATTTGTGAAGTGTTATGGTCCATGAATTTAATCAAATAATTGATTGATGTGTGTAAAAATGTACTTGTTATTTATAGTGATGAATATTTTCTCTATATAACTGATACATAATCTAATTGACCTATTATTTTTTTAACTAATAAAACAATATATCTCCATGGTGTAATGCTATGTCATATAAATCCCTTCTGACTCAACTTAGGAATATATTTTTTAACTACAAAAACTACACTACTTCCATTATATAAGGAGTTTTAAACATGGTTATTGTCAAAGGAATGAGTTCAATGTATAACTTTACATCACACTCTAATTTATGACTATATAATTCTAGTTATAAAATATCAATCAGATTTGGTACCATGGGTACAACCATTATTCCTAGGGTACCTTCCTCATCCAAAAACTTATCTTGATCTTACACATTACAATGAATATCATTATGAACAAATGTTTGGGGAGGATATATAAATAATTTTAATGATAAATGTTCCCATAAAAACATAGGATATTACACTTCACCTTCACAAATCATAATCTTCTTCTCTTGTAATTTTGAAGCAATATACTTTGAAAGACAGTACATAACAAGAATCATGTGAAAATCAACCATATATACAATTGCTAATTTTTTAAATATATTATTCTCATGAATAATTAATATAACTGACGAATGCATATTTATTTCAATAACCCCCCCCCCCCTACAATTACATAGTTAATAATTACATAACTATTGTGTTAAGTAAATATATAATGTTTTTGGAAATCATGGAATTTATAAAAGGCCGAGATTATGACGAATCAAATAAAACCTTATATTACCTTAAGGAAAGAAATGAAATAACATCCCATAATATCAGTTAGAAGATTTAATTAAACTATGTTAACTTGATAAGATTGTCCTCAGTTCCTTGAACATTACTATTGTAAATTACTTTGAGGCTTGGGGAATTAATTCACATAATTGACCATATCCTTATTGTGGAATAATTTAACATTAATAGTTGTTACCTTCTCCGTGAATTACATACCTTGATGTCTGTTTTCACAATGCTTCTAATTATCAATTATCCCCTCATTACAATCCATATATTACTTCTGATCACAATAATCACATCTGGGAAATCTCATTCTTCTTTTCTTCCCCTTAGATTTATTATTCCTCCCATGAAGCTTAGTTGGTCTATTATTCTCTTGGTTTTTATTGAATAAATATGTCCTAGAGAACTCATTTTCTATCTTGGCCGAAAATGAGACTATATAATTATATAAAGAAAATGTATGACATACTAATGCCCATGTATGTCTTAACATTAACATATCTATGAAATGATCAATCTTTCATTTGGATCATTTAACATAGTACACACCAAGCCTAGATAACCCAGTAAATATAGTCTCACACTATGAAATATTTTATTCCTCCAAATTTCTATCTTTGAGGAACTAAATTTCCATTTCCACTCTTAGTTCATAAGGAAATTATTTTACATTGAATACCTCCTTAAAACACCCAATTAAATATAGTATATCTCATCTTCTTCTTTCGTGTTTTTAATTACTGACCACCATTGAACTATATATCTCATTAGACAATAGACTTTCATGGTGAATTTTTTCTTTGAAATAATACATAAAACAAGAAATATATTTTCTAAGTACATGATCGACTGTTCAGTTACTAATAGATTTGTAGTTATACTAAATTTTTTGGTTGTTATCACATGAAGATATCCAACATAACTACACTATGTTGTTGATCATCTAGATGTTCTATATGACCCAGATTATTTTTCCTAACCAAATTCATCACACCCAATATGGTTATGAACTAATTATCCTCAATAATAGCTTCGTAATAACTTTCAAGGGGATATCCCTACATTGAATATGAGTGTTCATATAGTTATAATTCATCATGTTAGTCCCTATATTTCTACAATGGAATACACATTATTATCTAATGATTTTATAATATACAATTTTGTTATTTTTTTCAAGATTTTTACCTATAAATATTTTTAAAGTTTTATTATAATTTTTATATCTTACTTTATTCGTATAAATAAAATCTCTATGAATGAAATTAAATTTCATTTGATTCATATTTTAACAACCCGGACTCAGAAAACCCAGGGTTATTAGTTATATTTAATTTTTGGTGAAATGTAAATGAGTTCCAAATGGATAATATTTTTGGTCATCTTGGAATACCATATACATATATACATTACACATGAAAATATTATATAAAATATGAAAATATTGGGATACCATTATTATCTCTTAATTCATATACCTAAATGTTACACATATTACTCATTTAGTTTTCATGGGGATTGAGAAACAAATATTAGTGAGTTCAGTATCTCAATAAGGGGTAACATACATAACAAGAAATGGAATGAGAATATATAAATAATAAACAAAAAAAATTAAGTCATGATGAACTATAACCTATGGCATGTTATATCCACTAAAATAAATGAAAACCTAGATAATAATAATCATCGATATCATACCAATGGAATTCATAATGATTGACATAGAAGACATGTATACATAGCCTTATGACCAGGCATATTACTTATCATTAAGGAAAAAATAAATACTTTATTCTATTAAGGTAAGAGTAATAAAATAAAACACTTAATATTTTCTATCATGAGACTAATTGTTTCATCTATGGGTTGTATATTTTTAGGCATTTATTGTAACTTTATAAATTCCAATGCATTTCTAGTAAGAGTAATAATGAAATTACATACCATTCCCGAAAGAATATATTACTAAAAAAACATGGATTTATATATAATGAGACACATGGATATCAAATATTTCCCTATTTTATAGAATAATTTTGATTTCTAGGGGAACATACCGTAATAAACATATAATCCATGGGTATCATCAATGTAACATGAAGTGAAATTACCTTTGAATAACAGTGGAGAGGGTACATACTATTTTCATGATTATCCATGGAAAATAGTAATCTGAATCAATAGATAGAACTAGAAGGATACCAATTCAGTTGTAGGAAAACTCTTCCATCATGGTTCATTTAGAGTGAGTTGTTATTCCATAGCATACCCCCATGATCGTCTCACCAAGTGTGCAATCTTAGTCCCACTCATCGTTCATCTAGGTGATGATAGAGTCAATGATCAGACATTTATTTTAGTGTAGATTACCCTTTGTTATATCTATTCTTTAGGGGTATCCACTTTCTAGTATCCATATAGGGATGTATTTTATTAGAAATGAATCCTACTTTTTCCATAATTAAACTTATGTTGATTATTCCTCAATATAATATCTTAATTCTCAATCAGATAAATATGATAGAGGGATATTAATGTTGACTGTAAATAAATTAAATTTAGTGATTTGTATGGAAAAATTCTTACATGTAAATGTATGCACCACAAAAAAGAAATTAGTTGGAGTTTGCAACATGAGACCCATATCCTAAAAATGGAGACATAAAACCCCACTTATTGATTGGGTGTCAATGCAATCATAAAATCATAGAAAAATATAGAATAAATTTATATTAAAAAGCCTTGAATAAAATAAATTCATTATACAACATCTCAAATAGGAAATATATATGCCACATAATGGTAATTAGGGGCATATTAGAAAACATGTATAATGAAGAGGAATTCAGGACGGAAAAGTCATAAATCGTATCATAACATCCAGGAACGTACATTATCTTCATGTATCATAAACATAGAAAATTAATCGTTAAATTTATAACCTTAATAATGTATATTTTCACCCATGGTATTTTTACATTGTAATTATTAACATGAATGCTTCTGATTTCCCACATTGGGTGTTTATAATTTTAATCATTTGTACTAGTTTCATTAAAGCGGTGTTCGAATTATATCTTCGTCCATCATTTATTATTACCAATTCAGTAAATTTATAAATATTGGGGATTTATAATAATTTATGAGGTCTAAAATCCCTTTATGAGTGATTTAGATATCATCCTTGAATATAAAGTCGATAATAAGCATGTTTTGATGATTTTGGGAAAACATCGGGTGTTTCCTTATGTGATGAATTAGATATTGATATACAATCCTGAAAAATACGAAAAACAATCTATTTAAAATTTTATTTCGTATAATACCAGTAATTATGTTTCTATATTCATTCATGATATTAATTCATAGTATTATTCAAGTATAATGTTAAACAGACCCAAACATGAACATCAACTATTTTAATTAATGATTTTGAGGTGGTTTTATTATAATATAATTAATCCAGGGGAATAATAATATTATTTTAATTTTATTTTATATGATAAATCAAAATTATAACTAATTGTAACAAAAATTAAAGGATATGAAAAATGTTCAAAATTTTAATAAAATATTACCCCTTTGTGTGTTTTGTAAACGATTAAACTAACAGTGATTATTTATTGGTATTATTATTTATATACTGTTAAATATTTCAATCCTAAACCTTAATGATATTAAAAAAAATAATTTTTATCCTTTAATAATATCTTTATATCGAGCCATGAAAATTTGGTTAGAAAAATGAAATACATTACATCGTGGAGGTGGTAGTTTGCACAACGTAGAAACAACATTTTTTTTATAGTGGATGTGGTATATTTTTAAATAATTTATATTACCCACATTATAGTAATTTTAACATATATTAATGAATTTAATATAAATTTATTAGTTTTCCTAGAATAAATTTGAAAGATGATAATTAATAATAAATCTATGTAGTTGAAAATACTAACATTGGGTACTTGATTTATCCATGGAAGTATCCTAGAATTGGAATGGTTTAGGATAACTATGTGTGACCATGAGATTACTATAGTGAATATGTTCCCCATTTATAAGTAAAGTGAATCATTGTTTTGGAAAAACAATAAATTTTCAATAATTTCATGGAACTATTCAAGGATCAATGTCACAAAGATTGAAAAAATTATAGGGGACACATGTATTAGATGATAAAAGGAACAACTATTATATTACATGAATGTTTTTTAAATCGATTTGGACTTCTACACTAGGTTGAACTATATATACCCATTTTACATTTACCTTGGAAATTAATTATAACCTTAATAATTGATTTTTATGAAAAATATTGTGATTAAAAATGATACATAATTTGTAATTATAATTTCTTATTTAAAAATATTTTTATCAAATATAATTTCTAAATTTTATAAATGTTAACATTAAAATAGATTCAATTAATCATGTAATTTTTTTTTAGAGAAATAATTTTTTTACCCCTTAAATTTATATATAATGTAAAATTATTTTTGATACTAATTTTATTGAAGTAAATTGATTTATTAAAAAATATAAAATTTTAGGAGGCATTTAAGTAAATAAAAAACTAAATCATCCATGAGAATACACAATTTAATGAAATGTCTGAAAACATTATTCATATTAAATTATTAATATTTCTAGTTGTAAAAATATTTGACATTTGTTTTGTAAGTTCAAATAATATCGAAAATTTTATAATGTAAATACCTTAATTCATATTTTATTACTTAAAATTGTTTCTAAACATCTAGTTCATTTTTATATAAAGTTAATGTCAAAAAAGTACATGTTTTAGGAGAATGGTAATTTTGACTAAAAATGACACCTTTAGAAATATATCAACGAGTCATTATAAGGTAATTTAGATATATGAACTGAAAAATTAAATTAGTTCTGTATATTTTACATTATAAAATTTAAATTTTCTATAAATTACTGAATAATTTCTCTTTAAAGGATCCATTTGCAGATTAGTTCATGATACAATATTCATTAGCAATAGTAGAGTCTATGGTGCTACATTATAAATGGTTTAGGTTTTTATATCATTGTGATATTTGTATTATAGGTAGTTAATGTCTGATATTTCATGGAATATGTGTTATTTGAAGTCGTTTTAGTGATATTAGAGCATTTATAGGCTTTTTGTTTATTGAAAAAATGTTATAAATTAAGAAACTATGCATATCATATTTGAATCATTGAATATAATTGTAGTTTTATTAATAAGAATTATATATTATAATTCCTATCAAAGGTAATGATTGATATTTGGATTTGTGGTTGGTCCAATGATAAGTGATATCATAAATGATAATAAAGTCATACTTTACAATATAATATAGCATTTGTAGTGACACAATTAAAATACTTCAGTTTTATATATATCATAACATATGATATGGGATATAATAACCGACTATAGTGATGGTCCATGTTTACAAAACAATGTATCATGTTATCATTTTGACAAATTATATATTATAATGATTTATTTTTCACACACCAAATCATTTCTCATAATTGTCGATAATCTATCATAAAATATGATAGAAAATATAGATATCCATATAATAAAATATATAGTATATTATAAAATATGATATTCATACATTATTATATACATAAAAAACTATATACACCAGAAATATAATATTAATGAAAATAAAATATCAATGTCATGGATTATCTACAAAATAATTATATTCCTTTTGTTTTATTTTTATATTTTTAATATTTATTACATGGACATTCTTATGATTTGTTCCCCATAAAAATTAATGTAAATTTTTAATCTTAAAAAATATTTATTTTTGAGGAATTTATTTAGACAATGGTGTTTTAAAATTACATAAAAAGATATACTCGGATGTTTATTTATTTTATATAATTCTTAAAAAATAATTATTTCTAAAATTTTCATTATTATTTTATTTTTTTTATACAATTTAGTAAATAAATTTCAATAATATTAAATTATAATAATATATATATTATAAAATTACATGGTATTAAATATAATTGGGATATAAATGGTTTATATAGGTGTTATTAGGTTATATTTAAAGTATTTTTAAATTATAGAATAGCCTTGTATATAAAGTAGTTCATATTATATTTTGATTTATCAAAATCATTAATTTTATTATCAAAATTAAAGTCATTAACTTTGGAATTATTTGAACAAAATAAAATGACATGTTGACACTTGGATTAATCAAGTTTTAAATAATATTAAATATGTGATATTATAAATGAATAAATAATATATTACTAGTTATTATATAGGATGATTATATTATATATATTATATTTTTAAGTCCAATTACATATGAAGGAAAATATGTATGAGTTGATATTATATGTAAATTACAAAGTGGTTACATTTTTATGAATTATTCATAAATGTTTATATCATGTTTTGAAATATGAATGTTTCTTTTATTTAATGTATTCCCTTATTTTGTAGTCATTGATAAAAAATAATATTTTAAATGTATTTTTTTCATTACAATGTCAAACTACACCATCAAATTATTATAAATGTATTTAAGGACATACATACTAGGTATGTTAATTGGTTTTTTTTTGTTTTATGTTATCTATGTCTTACTCAAGAGATGTGCAAGGAGTTAGAAATCAATTTTATTTGATTTTATTAATTTGGTGTAATTATGATGGATTAAAAAGATAATCATTATATTAATTTATACACGTAAAAGTGAAAAAATGAGGGAAGTTAAAAATATTAAATATCCATTTTCCAATAGTTTTCAAATTCTTTCCAATGTCAACAGTTATCTGGACCACGACATTCAGCCTATTAGGTAATGAAAAACATAGGCTCCCCTTTATTATCTTGTGTAAGGTAAACATGTAAAGGGTGACCCAAAAAGGATTAAGAGACCATATTTAGTGTTTTATTTGGGTTAAAAAACTGGTAAACCCTAATAGGATTATCACAGTAGTGGAATTGATTCCATTTTAACTTTCAAATGGATTAAGCAAAGTGTTTTCTACCATAATATTTATGAGTTGTATGTGATATGATTAAAAAAATTATATCTCAATGTATATATGTGATGGGATAAATGATTGTGCTACCAAAATATCAACAATATATAAATATTATACCACTAACGATCTTAATTAAATTAATAATATTTTATCATTTTTTAAGAGGAAGTTTAATACATATCCTTATTAATTGGATGTAAATTAATATATTTTTCTATTAAAAAATTCTTGTTCAATGATTGAGTCATTTACATCAAATGTGGCCATGACATCTATTATTAATAAAAAATAATTCTAATCTATGAATCTTCATTGAATCTAAAAAAACCTAATTTTTTTCATAAAGGTAAAAAATTCAATAGGTTAAAATGACCCCTTCTTAATCAACCTTTAGTTGAATATTTTTAACTGGTAAGCATATGTTATTATGGGGACCATTTAATGATTCATTTTTAGTTTAAAATAGAATTTTATAAATTAAATACGACTAAAGAAAAATAATTATCCACCCATATATTCAATAAAATTGAGTGTGCTAAGGAGGTGACGAGGGTAATGATATCATCTTGTGATTGGATATAATATTGATATCATTTGAAAATAATTGTTATGTTTTTTTTGATAATTTTAATAAATTAAAAAATAGCTTAATTCTTACATCATTGATGACATAAAATGATTAAATTTTATGTCTAGGCTCTAGTGATATGTGGATATTACGAAAGGGTTGAGGTTTATTCTAGAAAGAGGCAATGGAATTTTTCTTATAGTTATCCTTGATCACTGAATACCAGATGATTTTATAAGGGAAAAAATACTATAGATGTGAATGGGTTATCAAAAATTCTTAAAAAGTGTTTGGGAAACACAATTTATTGATTATTTTAGGAATTAGTTATATAGATTTTTGTTTTTTGATTTTTAAGGGAATCTGATAATGAATGCTTGATATACAAATATTGTACCTATGCGAGAGATAAAAATCAACAAAATTGTTGGTAAATATTATAGAATTCTTTCAAAATAATATGTTAAGGATGATATTATTAATAATAATAATTTAATGGAATATTCAAATATTTGATGAATGTAAATAAATTATTTTTATTCATATCTCATTTATCATATATTATAATAGATTTAATTTTTATATATATAGTTGTTATAAATATTAGAGTTCATTTATTTTATTTATGGTGCATAAAACTATAAAATATGCTATGAAATATATGAAAATAATAAATGTAAATTTATTTTGGTTAATAGATATTATTTTTATGTGTCATAACATATAAGAGTTTGGATCCAACCACCCATCAATGGATTATTCTAATGAATAAATTATTATTTGGCAAAATAATACACCAAAAATATAGAATACCATATAAGATATATATATATCAAAAGTTTATTCGTTTAATTTTTTTAAAAAATGAATTTTTTTTCAATATACAATGGTGCTTCTGTATCAAAGCATAATATTTTTGAGAAGATGTCATTTTCAAGACTCTAACAGGAGTATGTTTTTATATAGAGAAGTTAATATGCAATAAATAAAATATTAAACTAGTTAGATTCAATTTTAATGTAAATTTATATACTAAAACAATTTTATGATATTTTTTTCATGAATAATTTTATGAGTTACCTTAGTTTCAAAATTATATTAAAATTTTAAGGAAAATAAACAAATATTAATTATGAAGAATATAGAATGATTTGTAACTTGACAAAAGTAGTTATTATCTTTGTTACATTTGATTCTCTGAAGTAAATAATATTGATTACTATGTTCATTTAGAATAAAGATAGGAATTGTTTTCTAATTTCTCACTATTATTCAAGTTGGAATTCTTCGTCGATGTTACACACTTAAAGTGTATAGCATGAGGGTTTTATTATATTGTCACATATAAATGTTCTAGAAATTTCAATCAGATATAATGACTAGAATATGACATAAATGAATATTGAAAATACAGATTCTATTGTGTTATATGATATGATATTTTATATGATATGATTTTATATATGTTTATGATATTATTTTTATAATATTTTAATAATATAAAAGGTTTCATGTTATATATAGTGATATATATTGTTATCATTCATTTATATTGGATTAATATATTGTGTGAAGTAAAATGAAAATTATCCTCTCAATGAATTTCTTTGATTTGTCCTTAATCAAAAATTTTCAATGTGTTTTTTATTGTGAAAAAATTATATTGTTAAAAATATTTATATTTCTTATATAAATTTTTGATCTCCTCATGAGGTAAGAAATATGTATTTTTTACTAGATAGCCCACCATGTACACCACATAATGTGTCATACACTTTATATTTAATTTTTTTATGTATGTCTAATATTTAACAACAAATATATTAGGATTTAAAGATACCAAACATGAGAACCATCATACTAGGTTACATTTATTTAGCAGTCATTGAGGCTTAGCTAATCCTGAGTGGTTGGGTATGTTTCGGATTATGAAATAAATTTTGGATAAACCAAGAGGATGTTTTTTCTGTCATATAACGAGTGTGACATAAAATCCCTTTATTGTGATAGAATAAATAAATTTACAACAATACCTAGATATGTTACATGTGATTTACTTGTCTATTTGGGAATGGGGCATTTCATATTCTCATCTACTTAGATGAATGACATGAATTTTATTCATTAACCTGATTTGTCTATACAAATAGAATAAAAAATGATTTGGTAGACTACATTGGATTAACATACTTCATGTCCCATAGATGGTAAATGTCATAGAAAAATGTATTATTGGATTATGTATTCTTCCATATTATGTATATTTCCATAATATAATACTCATTAATTAATGTTATATATTTGGTCATTCTTATTTGTATTATACACTAATAGGCTCGTTGGGTCACAATTTTGTGTATAATGAATGGGTATGTAGTTTTATAAAACATAGATATAGGCACTAAATATTTTTATACTGTATTAAAAAAAATTGGATGGATATTCTATTGGGTATTACATATGATTTTATATTTGATGAAATTAACAATAGAGTCCCAATTTTTTTGGGAGATAGCATGAAAGAGTTCTGTAAATAGTTTCACATATTACTGTAAATGATATAATATAAGGTAAATTATACAATGTGTTTTTGTATTTAGTAAAAGTGTCATACTGATGGATATATTCCTTAATGTCCATATGAATATAATTAATTGTTTTTATATATTATGAGAATATATTGAGATATCATATTGTATAACAACCATGTTACACAAGGTATGTGGCATTCCTTGAGGGTATAAAATGGAATATGAAATAGGTCAATGTTTCATGTTTTTGTTTTCTATAAAATTTCACATTATATATTCATTTGATATTTAATATGTAATAATAATATTAGATCATTATATGAGTGAGTAAAATGTTAATAAATAAAATTCAAATTGTAATCCCCATATGATAATATTGATGAAATATTTCTTTAGATGGATGTATTATAGATTTTACTGTTTATGGTTATTGGGAATTATTACCATTGTCATTTACACATAAATTTAGAAATGTATGATTATGTTCCACGTATGTTTTAGGAGTGTCCTTGATGTCTATATTAACAAAACATACCCATCGAGATGATTGTTCCTGATCATTCTATCCACGGACTAATTCTATTATATCTATCTCCTATTTACTCTAATATCTTTTGAAAGGTATTATCATATAGTTGTAATTATAAATTATCTCATCCATGAATTGGGTTTTTTACTAAATATATGGATACAACTATATATGAAGGTTCCCTAGGATGTTCCTCAGTTTTTATTATCAACCACAGGGATTAATAAAGGATACATGGCTATTAATGCTGAATGACAGATTATTATCATAAATTTTATAAATGTTTTAAAGATAAGATATTATAGTGACCCATTATAAATAAACACATTTATATCAATATTTTACATGAATAAACATTCCATATACAAATATTTTCACAAGGAGGGAATTATAGGTTTACTGTCATCAGGGATTAGATACATAAAAATAATTTACAATACTTATCAAAAGTTTAACATAAGTTCACTAAAGTAATACATATTCTAAATAAATCTTTATTAAAACTCTTCCTGAAAATTTATGTAATATAAACATAAGAAATGTAATTTTATACATTCTTATTAATGGATGGAGAAATATATTATCGAGGATAAGTTCATTAGAAGAATAAAATTTACAGAGACACAAGAGACAGATCATATCATCATGAGTGATAATCATAAAACATATGTGATCTTAAAATAAAATTTTATAATATCATAAATAAATAATATAATGAAATCAGAAAATAATATCTATAACATGGATTAGAAATAATTAACATAAACTATGAATCATAGGAGTATAAGATAACAATGTATTACACCATTCAACCATGGTATGAACATTAGCATTAGGATACATTATATTCATAATCCATAGTATCTATTCCCATGATGGAGAGGGACTAAACATAATATTTTATACTTTTTAATATGAGGTATAAACTTTTATACAATTCAATGGATGTTGATATAGTACCACAACCATATTTAATCTATACATACATATTCACTAGAAATAATTTGGTCACCACATCATAATGAAAGCATGGTAATAAAACGCGTTTCATAAAAAGTTAAATCAAAATCAATTAATTTTTATAAAGAAACCATAGAGATAAAAATGTGATTTATTAAAAATCCAAATAAAAATCACTAACCTTTAATATAATAAATAACACATGGAAATAAATATTGTTTTGCTAATATTTTCAAATTGTATAAAATCACACAATGAATTAAATTGATTGACACTGAAAACATGATCATGAAAAAGAAATACATCATTAAATGATAGTGAAGGTTGAATACTAAATCATAACACAATTATATATATATATATGAATACTATGAGTAAAATTTAAAAAAAAAATTCTTTCCTAAATATTAGTTTTATTCATCATCATAGATATCTTAGTTTCTAGTCTCTTTTGAATAACTCTCCATTATTTTCATAGAAACATTTTATAAGAATACAATAGGTGTAATTATATTTAAATTAAATTATACATAACTATGAGATATAAGTGATCAAATCAAGGAATACATTTTAGTTACCAAATCCCCCAATAATATTCATGAATTCCATGGATGTTATATAATATCGTGTATAAAAACATATCCTAACAAAATATTTTTGATCATTTATTATATATAAAATCTTATATAAACATAATTTAGTATTTTTATCAATATTTTCAATTGTTATTTATAATCCCTGTTCAATATTGGGAGAGATATATCTAGATCATTTAAGACTGAATCCATAAGAATGTATTGTTATTCATTATTCTCCCAAATTTCAACATTTCCAAATATAGAATGTTATGGGAATTGATTCATTGTGATTAATTATAATTTTATAATTTTATTCTATTAGATATTTGGTATTTATAAATAATTATGAAATCAATAATGATCATGTTTCAATGATTTTATTTTAAAAAAATATGTATCTTAATTAAGGATTTTAATATTACATTAACTAAACAAGATCTAAAAAAGTATACTTTCATATTTATATCATTTATTTTTAGAAATTATATGTTCATAATCATCAATTATATAATTTTATAGCATCATTCAAGTGTGTGGTTACCTGACCCACACATGAACATACCATAAATAATGGCAGAATATGGTTATGAATGTTTTTTATTATATCATAATATAAATATTATAGAAGTATTATGATATTATGTCACATCTATTTCTATATTATCCAGTATATTTCTATTCTATTATTGTCTTTCTGTTTCCCCTATGGCCCCACTTTTCTTTTTAAGAAGATGAAATTTTTTTGGTGGCTAGAATAGGCCGCATGATTTGGCCACATAGTTTACTAAACTATGGAGACAAATCATGCACATATGTCCAGGTTAATGTTTTTATGATTGTACAAATTTTCCCTTTCTTTATTAAACATATATCTCATATTTCCCCACATTCCACCATAGTATCCATGGAAGTCCCCCAATCCCAATAAAACTATCTTGGAGAACGTTTTAATGGGATTTTTGGTGGGGTAACATCATGATTATTTAAGTAGTTGATTCCACTTTTTTCCTCCCATTTACAAAGGATTTTGTGCCTCCTTCATGATGTAAAAAATTTCTCGTAACTAGGTTTTTTTACCATGGATTTAGTTTTTTGTATCCTTGTTTAATAATATGGATTTGTGTTCATTTTCATACCCTTTTGGTGTGGTTGATGTTTTACAGAAAGATTTGGGGTTTCGTTATCTTATGTAGGTGATTCCATGTGTATGAATTCATTTTTCAGTTATTTTTCTTGGTTGAAATTCCTTGCAAGTTTACTATTATTTTTTGTGGTGTGAAAATAATTTTTAAAGAATTGGTCGAGTATTTGATTCTAATATTGAATTTTTTCTTGAATTTGGGTGTTTTTTAGTGTAACATATGTTGTATCATTTGAGGGCATTGTAATATATTTAAAAGTTGTTTATTAAATGTTTTTATGGAAACCCATGTCCATTTTGGTGTGTTATTGGGGTAAATTAGGCCTTCAATGTGGGTTTTGAAATAAATTTTGTATGAAAATACTTGTTTTATTATAGGAAATTGTTTTATCAAAATATTAAATGGTTAATTGAGTTACACAAACTATGAAAAAAGTGTTGGGTACTGTTATGTGTCTATATGATTCATAAATAGTATTCTTATGTGATAATGGTATTTTTTAACATGAGGTAATTATATTAGAATAAAGTGGGAAAATGGGGTATCCAGGTGGGCAGACATGGACAATAATTCCAGTGATTTGGTAGTGGTGTCATCCATATTTCACTTAAAAAGATTGATGATAACAACAGTAAATAATATTTGATGATGTTTGGGGACCACTAGTGCTCGTAGACTATTTTTTATTTACCGTCAACATACATCCTACTTACAACCATAGTTTCATATAGACTTGATAATGTTTGACACAGGTATAGGAAAGGTACTTGGAGGCGTAGGTTTAAGTTGTTGGATTCTTTCCCTAGTGTAGTGTTGTGTAGATGGTTTGGGGTGATGTCCACTTGTTGTATGTTGATTCATAAGTCAGTCATGCTACTCATTTAGAGTTGTTTCCTTCTTTTGGTTTTGTTAAAAAATATATAATTCAATTCTGAATTATATTAATGGCTTTTTTGGAAAAAAAATTCAGATTCAGTTTATTTATTATTGATGGTTGTTTAATGTTTCCAAACTTGGGTAAATCATTCGCAAACATTCATTTATCATTCCTGGGAAATTTTTCCAGACTGTGGGGATAGGGAATTCCCTTTAGGACATTCCAAAAAGTAGTTCAGGTGCCAGTTTGCAGGTAGACTAGATCTGGTTAATGAAAAAATGGTATCAAATCATAGTTAAGATATTATGACACATTAATTTGGATTATTCCTTTTAGATAAAATAAAGGACTATCAGGGATTATAGTTTTGGATGTGAGTAGGGTTCCTGGCCTATACCACTTGTGACTGATGTAGATTTTCCATGGGATATTGGGATTGTCTATTTTCTTCTCTTAAAGGTGGTATGTGTGGTCTGTAGACTAAAGGTGGACATTGGTGGGGGGTGAATTAGTTATTTATTATATTATTGAGATGAATAAGATTTATTTATATTTTATGTTATTGAAATCATTTTTATGAATTATTGTACTAGTTTTTTCTCTTGTGATTTTTCATTTTATATCAACATGCCTCCCCGGAAAGCTCCCATGAACCCATGGGAGGAAGCATGGGAGAGTTCTCCCTCACTGTATGATCCGATGTTAGTAGAAGATATGGACTGGGCTATCCAAGATCTAGCATATGGGGAATATAATGCTCCTTCTTCTTCTCTATCTTGACAAGATGATTTTGGTCATAGGAAGGAAAAAGAACAAGTTCCTCTCAATAAAAAGCCTACTACCTTTCGAGGTATCTTGAATCCCGAGGAAGAAGAGAGGTGGCGTGAAAATATTGATCACATAATCATGTTACTTGACACACATTAGGATATCAATGTTAAGTGAGACTAATTTATTCTAGAAGTTCGTAGTCACTAAGGTTCTGAATATGTTATTCAAGCTGGTAAGAATGAGGAAATGAGATAGAAAGATTTCAAGGCTATCCTAAATGACTAATACTATCCAAAAGTATTATCTTTTGCAAGATATTAGAGTTTCTGTATCACATTAAGGGGAGAAAATCAGTGATGGATTATTCTACCCACATTGCCGAGCTAATATGATAATCCACTGAGATAGTCACTAAGGAACGTAAAAAGGCTTATAGATTCGAAAATAGAATGAAACCAGAGATTTATTCTCAGGTTTTTCTATTTAAGATGAATACCTATGCTGAGGTGGTTTATTTGGATATTCTGTTGGAGATTGATCCCAAGATCAGTTCTGGTTTCTCAGGTATGGTGTCAGTGATGGGTAGTGGTAGGTCATCAGATATGAAAAAGAAGCTAGAGGATAAGGGGAAGAAAATAGGTGGTAGATTAGGACATCCTACCTAGTATTTCTTATTTCTGGTTTTGAAGTGAGGTATTTTATGTGCCACTAGTGCGTGAGACCATGGTACTCCCAGCCTGTACGTGCATCTCCTCTAAGAACTTTTTATCAGTTTGGAGCTATGGAGAACTTTCAACACTATTTCTAGGTAATGTATTCAATATATATTGGAAAAGGATTAGTGGCTTCTAAGAGAGTGTCAGTTTAGCCATAGCTGTCTAGAATAGTGGGATATCAGTTTGGTTGTAATGGAAGTAGGGTCGGATCATCTTTTTGGTAGACCTAGTTCAGATCAGATACACATGAGAGTGGTTGTTATCAGTTAGAGATGGGGCATATTCATGATGTGGATCCGGAACCCGTGGGATCAAATGTATGACTTTTGATAGCTTCAAGTACCATCTTGATTGCATCTTCTTTAGATAATTGTATCTGTGATATTTTTTCTACTATTTCTTTTATTTATACCCATATAGTGATCCTTATGAATTTTCAAATATATTTTATTTCTTCTGCAATAGAGTTGGTGATGCCGTTTGATAAAAAGAAGGAGCAAGGTCTCTACTTCCCATTGTGTGAACATTCCATGTCAGGGGATGATATGGAGTGGGACCTACTAGACCTAGATCTGGAAATTTTGGTTGTATTTATAATCATGGATTTTGTAGTTTTCTTTTAGGAGAATATTTATTGTCATAGTCTGAGGGTGAGTTTCATTGTACCTAATGGGAGTCCTCAGGTTTTTCATGGGTAATGGGATCCTCAGTTTGGTCATGTGTGACCTCCACTCTAAGAGTTTGGGAATAGTATCATCTAATTATCATCGTTCACATTTGAGGATAATGGTTGTGCTTCTGAGTGTTGATTTCCATATGTAGTGAATGAGTTCCCTGTGGTATTTCCATATGATTTTTAGACATTTCCTGAGGGCAGGATATGGATTTCTTGATAGATTTACCTCCAAAAACAGAACCTATATCTCCTCCCATGTATCGTAAATACCCCAATGAGTTGAGGGAATTAAATATACAAATATATTATTTTGATTCAAAAGGATTCATTCTGCCAAGAATCTCTCCTTGGGTCAATACTCTTCTTTTTGTCAAGAAGATTGATGGGTCCCTCCGGTTGTGCATTGAATACCAGAAGATGAAAAAGGTAACAGTTAAGAACAAATATCCTTTCAATAAATAGAAGACTTCTTCAATCATTTGATGGGGTAAAATTTGTTTTCCTAGATATATTTGCATTTGAGATACTACCCAGTTTGGGAGGGAGAGGCAGATATTCTGAAGACAATGTCCTGAAGCAAGTATAGCCACTTTGAGTAATTGGCCATGCCTTTCGAATTTTCCAATACCTCATTAACTTTATTTATTTTATTTCACGGATAATCCCCTTTTAATGGTTATTGGGAACCCTCAAAGTAAGACCAATTTAAATGGAGGAAGAATTCAAGTACCTTGATCATTTTAGCTTGATAGAAGACCTTTAATGGATGTTAGAAATTAGTTCATCACCCGAAAGGAATTTAGTCCCCTCAGGAACTGAAAAAATCATATCACCTCTTCCCGTGGTGTTCCATGGAGTGTTTTCTTCCAGCATTTCTTTTCTAATTGAGAGGGATTCACTTTGAGCTCTATCAGTATGATCATTACCATAGAATCCTCCAAAGAGGATCTCATTCTCTTTATTTTTTTGGATCACCATCACCATGGTTGTAGAGTTTCGAGTAGACCTCGTTTTGACAGTTCTAGGGATATTGTAGTTTTCCACTCATGGTTGAGATTTCAAATCCTTTAATGCTTTAAAGCCCTCACTATCAGTGCCATTAGTTAGTTGTTTACCTTTATCCACATCAAATATAATTGGGTTGTCATCAGACTTGATAACAGCCTGAACCTCTACCTTTTCATTTTCTTCCTTTGAAAATTAATGACTGTTATTATAATTTTTCATAATAGTGATAAATAGTCCAGTGTCTACTTTAGACACGATATTCTCAGCAACAATGGTTCGTACACTAGAATCAGCATGGTGGTTATCATGAGATCCATTCGTAGTGCTAGAACCTTCAGTAACATCAGAACATGTGTTGTGCCTCATCATATTCTATGGGTTTTCTACCCTAAAGGAACTTGAATCTACACTAGATCGACCCTCCCGATTAGAGGTGCCCCATGTACTTCAGATAGATAAATTCCATCTTTATCCTTTCCTCAGACAATTAGATCACCAACTCGCTTAACCCCCTACCCTTACTCAACCCATCCTTACGACCACATGTCAAAGATAAGTGACCACATCCCTTGCATCTCAAGCTAAAATAAGGATGATCTTCATAGTGTACTTCCTGAAAAAATCCATCCCTCTCATTCCTGATCCATACGAATTGAGGTAACTCCCCTATAAGGTTTAGGACAATACAAACACAAGCTACTGAAGGGCGGGAGAGATTAATAGTCGAGGAGTACATTTTGATTGGGGAGCCTAAAACACATGTAACTTCTATAAGGGATTCCAAACAAAATACATGAAGAGGATAACCAATGAAACCTACCCATATCGACATAAGAGAAGATTCAAAACCCTACAAGGCGAACAAAGACAATTTGGATATCTCCATATCGAAATCAGTGATTCTCCAGCATCATCTCCTCTAGCATCGAAAAAGTTCAAATAGATCCTCAAAAAGGAGCACCAAACGATCCTCATCCAAAATCCAAACATTCAATGGTATTTATGGTTCTCATGAATAGGGTGTTCCAACAATTTATGAACTCTTTAATTGTGGTATTCATGGAAGACATCTTGGTTTACTCTGGATATGAGGAATATCATGACGTTCATGTGCGGATTGTGTGGAGAACTATGCAGAATCGTCACATTCAGGAAAAGTTTCACAAGTGCATTTTATGGATCAGGGAGGGAATGTTTCTGGGACATGTTATCTCGGAATAGAGGGTTTCAGTGGACCCTGAGAAGATCAGTGAAATTATTTCGTAGGAGCATCCAATGTATGTGATCAAGGTCAAAAGTTTCCTCAAACTGGTAGGTTGTTCTAGGGAATTTGTTCAGGATTTCCATTGGCTTTCTTTTACTACGACCACACTCACTCTGGAAGGGGTGAAGAACAAAGGGTCCCTAGAAATTCATTCATACTTCGTGGAGTTGAAGAGGTGGCTGAATACCACCCCCACATTGATCATTCCAGAATCGGGAAAGGGCTTTATGGTGTATTGTGACACTTCAGGTATGGGGCTTTTGTGCGTGCTTATGTAGGGTGATCATGTGGTGGCCTATCGCTATGGACATCTACGAGTACATGAAATGAATTACCCAACCCATGACATGGAGTTATGTGTGGTGATGCATGATTAGAAGACATGGAATCACTAAATTTTTTGGGAGAAGTTTTTCTTATACTCTGATTATAATATCTCATCCTATATCATCTCATACAATGATATAAATTTGGGTCGATGACACTGAATAGAATATTTGCTAGGTTTTGACATTGATAACATCTATACCCTAGAAAAGGGTAATGTTGTAGATGATGCCTTATGATGAAAAGTGCTATTTTATTCTTTGAGGAAGTACAATTATGAGGGGACTCTGATGACACTATTTTCCCAGATTCATGTTTAGACAAAGGAATACAGTGGAGGCAATTTTATGGAAAGGGTGAAGTTGACACCTTCTCTTTGGGAGTTTATTTAGTGGGAGTATCCATGTGATGAGTTTTTTCATTGGTCAATTAATTTCCTTTATAATGGGAATACATCTTCTGATTGGTCATTATCTCTTGAGGGAATCATGTGCTTCATGTTCTATTCAATTGTACTATTGTCGACAAGAAAAGTGGTAATGTAGGATACCCACAAATATCAGTGTGTTATTTATCATGGTGTTACCAAAATTTATTATGCTATTTTTGGGAAAATCTATTGTCCAGTTATGAGGTGAGATATTTCTAATTTTGTATCAATGTGTTATAAATTTCAACTAGAGAATGTAAATCTTCAAAAGCCCTCTAGATTGCTTCAACTATTACTCATTCCCACCAATAAGTGTGATGAGGTCTCCATGGATTTCATTGTTGGGTTTCCTTGTACACCTCATGGTAATAATTCTATCTCGTTATTTATTGATCATCTGACAAAATGAGCCCACTTCATTCCAATAAGAGATATATCTAAATTTGATGAGATACACTGATTTTATATTCGATAGGTGGTAAGGATTAATGGTTTTCTTCGCACATTTGTCTCAGATAGAGGCCCATGTTTTACCTCATGAATTTTGGATGGAATTCAAATGGCTTTGGGGCCATAGCTTAAGATGATAATGACAATCCATCCACAAACATATGGCTAGATAGAGTGAGCAAACCCGATTCAAGAAGACATTCTCCATGCACAGGTCTTGGACTTCATATTTTTGTGGGATAACTATTTGGTATTGGTTGAGTTATATTATAATAATATTAAACAATCCTCAATTCTAATGGCACCTTTTGAGGCACTCTATGGTCATCCATGTCGGTCCCCCCTACATTGGGAGGAGGCAGATGTGGCCTCACTATTGGGGAAGAGCCTTCTGCAAGAGTCATATGAGATGGGAAATCTGATCATGAAGTGGTTATTGAAATCTCAGATTCATCAAAAATCTAATGCTAATTAGAGGCATTAAGATATAGATTTTTTGTGGGTGATGGGGTATTTTTCAAAGTGTCCCCTCATCTGGGACATCGTCGTTTGGGAAAGTAGGGAAAGATAACTCCAAGGTATCTTATACCAATTGATGTCACTGAGAATATTGGAATGTTGGAATATATGTTAGATTTTACCACGTAGTTGATATATATTCATTACATTTTCCTTGTATCACAGAAGATGAAGTAAAATCTAGACCCGTCCAATTTGTTGAGTTGCGAAGAGTTAGAGATAGAGCCTGATTTATTAGGGTTTGAATGGCCTGTGAGAATAGTGGATTACGATGAGAAGGTGCTTTAGGGGGATTCAATTCCCCTGGTCTAGGTCCTTTGATTGCATCTAAATTATGAACACAAGTCATTGGAGAAAATTTGTGAGTTGAACAAGATTACTAATTCTTGTTTTCCAATCAAGGTTCAGGTTTACTTTTCGGGAAAATATTTTTCATGGTGGGGAGAATTGTCACATCCATCTCCCTCTTTTCTGGAATTTTTTTATCTTCTACTATTATAGTATCTTTTCCTCTATTATTCCAGTAGAACCACCTTAAATTTTGGAGAAAATGAACTATTTTTTGTGGCCAAAATAGGCCACATGGTTCACTACTCTGTGATGACAAACCGTGCACAGTTTTCTGAGTCATAATTTTTTTATGAATTTTCAATTTTTCCCTTCTGGGATAAATCATTTATCACTCCTTCCTTACCCCATTATACTCTATCATCCATGAATGGCACCCAAGATCCCTCGACTATTATTGGAACTCATTTAGAAGGGGTTTTTGGTTGTGGATCTTCAACATTGTTCAAGTAAGTGTATCCTCCTTTTTTCCATACATTTCTATAGGTTTTATTCCCCCCTTATTGAATTTCAAAATGTTCATGAACTAATATTTCACACCTACAGTTTAATTTTTAGTTTCATGGTCCAATATTGTTGATTTGGGTTCATTTTTATCCCCTTTGGTGTGGCGGTGGTGTCATTGATGTTTCACATATGGATTTTGTTTTTTTACATCTAATGTAGGTGATTCCATATGCTAGCATTATTTTATGAGTTAGATTGAATTATTGACCCTTTTAGCATGTTTATCAACAATTTTTTTGTGGTGAAAATGTTTTATACTATTTGTTAAGAATTTGATTTTACAGTTACATTTTTCTTGAAATTGTGTGTTTCTCATGGGTAACTTATGGTGTATCATTTGAGTGAATTTTATTATATATTAATGTGGTTTATTAAATGTTTCTTGGGCGTCCCATTTCTATTTTTTTGTGGTATTGGGGTGATTTTGGCCTTGGTATTGGGTTTTGAAATGGATTTTTTTCCAAATCATTGTTTTATTAGTTGATTTTGTTTTAAGAAAATTTTAAATGGTAAATGGAGTTACACAATGGTTGAAATTCATGATGGGTTCTTTTTGGTGCATGAATATTAAAAAAATGGGAGTTTTATAAGAACATTTTACTTTACAACATGTTTAACTTACATGACCACAAATAGAGAAACCCATTTATCTAGGTTGACAGACTTGGACTAGTATTCTAGTGATTTAGTAGTGGTGTTGTCCATATTTTACTTATAATGTTTTATAATGACTACACTAACTTATAATTGGTGATGTTCTAGGACCACAAGGCCATTGGGGTTTCCCCGCCACATGTCTAGTGCATATGATGGTTATTGACTATGGTTACTTTTACATCAAGATACGATGTTCCTAGGGCCCCACATCCATCTTGTGCGTAGGGGTGTTCCTATTAATAGTGATCATTAGATATATTGTATAACCTATTGGAATACTATTTTTTTCAATAAAATATAGTATCATGTGTTTTTAATTTAAATGTGTACATTCTTCCAAATTTCCATCTTCAAATCTATTTTCAAATAATGTTCCTCCTTTAACAAATCGTTCAAGAATTTCTTATTTTTAAAAACATACATGATTTTTTCCTTAAATTTTTATCATATAGAATAATTTTGGGTGGAATATTATTGAGATTAGTCTCACACCCTACTTACACACATGGTTGTATATAGGCTTGATAATATTAGGAATATGTACGGTCAAGGTACATGGAGATGGCGGTTCAGGCTGTTAGCTTCTTTTCTGGGTGTAGTGTTGTGGAAAAGCTTTGGGGGTGATGTCCCCTTGTCGTGTGGTGGTTCATAAGTTAGAATATTTGTTCGTTTTGAGTTGTGGACCTCCTAGGGTTTTGTATGAAACATTGTAATTCAATTATTAATTTTATTAAAGGATTGTTTGGATTAAATTTTCTAATTTGGTTTATTTATTATTATTGTTTGTTTAATATTTCCAAACATTTGTAAATAAATTCGATATAGTTTTTTATGATACTCAGGGACATGTACACATCCTTGAGCATAGGGAACGCCATTTGAGGCTCTCCATGGACAGTGTCGAGAGCTAGTTTGGAGGGAAACCAGATATGGTTCGTGACCAAATGGAATCATAGCATGGTTAATATCTTGGGTCTTATTATTTTGGATGAGTCTAGTTAGACATGAGCAAGGAATATCAATTCTCGAAGTTTAGGATGTGAGTATGGTTCTTGGCCCCCAACACTGATGAAAGACCTTGGGTCACCGATGTTCGGTTTTTCTATTTTACTACTCTTCAATGTGGGATGTGTATGCTATAGACTGCACTTGGAAATTGTTCTGGGGTGAATTGGTTGATTATTTCATTTTTTAGATGAGATTGATTTATTTATATTTCATTTTATTTCTGAAATCATTCATAATTGTTGTACTACTGTTTTCTCTTATGACAATTGCCTTTTGTAGAAATATACTTCCCCAAAAAGCTCCCATAACCCCACAAGAGGATGATGGAGAGTGTTCTCCATCGCCACTTTAATAGTGGTTGGTAGAAGCTGTTGTCTAGGATATCCATTCTCTAGAAAAGGTAGAAGATGAATGTCATTCTCCTTCTCTAGTTAGATAAGATGAGTGTGGTCATAAAAAAGACAAATCCCAAATGTTTCTGATGAATAAAAATCCTGCCTTTTGAGGTTGAAAATAACCCCATGAATATTAAGAGTGGTTTGAGAAGATCAAGGGCATGTTCGAGTTCCTTGACACACCTAGGGAGATCAGGGTAAAGTGTGTCTCATTTCTGTTAGAAGCTCCCAGTTGTAGGTGGTGGGAATCAGTTCTTCAAGATGGTAATTGGGAGCATAAGTATTGGAAGGACATTAAGGATATCTTTAATGCCCTGTACAATCCTAAAGTATTCACTTATTCCAAATCTTATGAGTTTATATAAATCATTCAAGTGGACCAGTCAGTGATTGTTTATTCCAACCTCTTTTCCTAGATAGTCTGATATACCCTTGATATAGTCAATAATGAACAGATGAAGGCTCATATATTTGAAAAGGTATTACAGCATGAGATCTACTCATAGGTCATCCTATTTAATGTGAATGACTATATAGATGTAGTTAATCAAGATAGTATGGTGGATATTGATTTAAGAGAATTTCTGGTTTCTCTATGATGATTTTAATGATGGGTAGTAATAGTTCATCTAAAAAAATGGATGTGAGAGGAGTAGGGGAAGAAGTAAGGTGGTATTTCCTTCCATCCTCCCATGATGTTCTCATATGTGGCCTCTAATGTGAGGTTTATTGTTTCCCACTAGTACGGGAGGCTATTGAACACCCAACCTACATGTTCATCTCCTCTAAGTTGTTTTTATCAGTGTGGAGCTATGGGGCACTTGTCTCCCTTTTTCAAGGTGACTTTCCCACTATATAGTGGGGTATAATCAGTTTACTACAAGGGAGTTTTAGTTCAGCTACAGCTGTGTTGAACAGTGGGATCTCAATTTGTTGTCTTTTGAGGTAGGTCTGAATATTCTTCTAGGAATATCGAGTTCAGTGTAGAGCCTCAGGCGAGTGGTATTTCTTAGTCAGAGATGAGTCATCTTCATGCTATGGATTGGGCGCCAGTAGGATCAGATACAGGTCCTTTGATAGTTTGAGGAACCACCTAGATTACATCTTCTATAAATGTTGTTCTATTTGAAATTGTTTCTATTTTTTCTTTTATCTCTTCCCATATTGTAAACCTAATGTATTTTCCAACTGATTTTCTATATTTTTTGATGGATTTGGTTACACTGTTGGGTAAGATGAAGGAGAAAGGTCTCAGGTGTCCATCATGTGAACTTTCCATGTCAAGGGTTTAGATGCAGTGGGACCTCCTAGTCATTAATATGTAAAATTTTGATTTAATCCTCAACATGGATTGGATAGTGAACTTTCAAGCACAAATCTATTGTTATAGGATGTGAGTGAGATATAATGGAATTCGATGGGTGTCCTCAGGTTTTTCATTAGGAATGTGATCCTCAATCTGGTCATGTCGGACCTCCACTCCAAGAGTTGGGGAATAATGTCTTCCATCTGACGTCTCTTGTGCTAGAGTACGATGGTCATGGTCCTGAGGTTGGATTAACTCATGGAGTGTATGAGTTCTCAAAGATATTTCCATATGAAGTTTTGGGCTTTCCCAAAATGTGGGACATGGTATTCCAGATTATTTTTCACCAAGAACATAGCCCATATCACTTCCCTCATATCGTATGGACCCCACCATGTTGAGGTAATTAAATATACAAATGGATTATTTGGAATCAAAAGGATTCATTCACCATAGTGTTTATCCTTGCATCTCTCCTGTTATTTTAGTGAGGAAGGTTGATGGGTCCCTCTGGTTGTGAATTGACTACTATAAGTTGAATAAGGTAGAAATAATGGAAAAAACTTCTTTCCCATGAGTAGATGACTTGTTCATTCTGTTTGAGGGGGAAGAGTAATTTGACATGATAGAACTATGATCTATCTAATACAAATTTAGCGAGATAGAGAAGGATATCATGAAGATGAATTTCCAAAGTAGTTACAAACAATTATAGTACTTGGTCATGCCTATTGAATTCACCAATACTCTAGAAGTATTTATGGAACTCATGAGTAGGTTATTCCATAAATATCTCAATTCTTTCATTGTTGTATTTGTGGAAGAAATCATAGTTTTCATTGGATCTGAGTAATAACATGAGGGTCATTTGCATATCATGTTGGGCACTCTACATGACCATTTCCTTTGTGATCATTGATCAAAGAGTACTTTATGGATCTGAGAGGTGATGTTTTTGGTTCATGTTATATTGGAATAGGTGGTTTAGGTGGACCCCAATAATATCAGTGTTGTTATTTGATGGGAGTAGCTAAAGATTGTGTTCAAGATCAGGAGTATTCTAAGCCAAGAAAGTTATTATAGATGGTTTTTTCAGGACTACCCTCAGCTTGATTTACCCATGAATGCACTCACATGGAAAGGGGTGAAGTTTGAGTGGGGCCTAAAATGTTATGAATCATTTAAGGAGTTGAAGTGGTAGATGAATCCCCCCCCGTGTTGGTATTTCCAGGATATTGAAAGGGTTATGTGGTGTATTATGGCCCTTTAAATATGTGGCATGGTTCTGTGATTATGCATTGTGATCGTGGGGTGCCATATGTCCCTCACCAACTCTGGCCACATGAAAATAATTACCCTAACCATGACTTGAAGTTAGTAGTATTGATTCATGATTTGAAGACATGGTGTCACTACCACTTTGGGGAGACATTTTCAATATACTCTGATCATAAGAGCATGGCCTACACATTCTCACTGAAGGATATCAATTTGATGAAGTGTTACTAATTGAATATTTACAGGGGTTTGACTTTGATATAATTTATACCCTAGGAAATGGTAAAGTGGTAGCTGATGAATTATGTTAGAATGTGCCAGTGCAAGATTTGAGGAAGTCAAGTGATGAGTGGACTATGATGTGGATTTTTTCCCAACTACATGTAGAGACCAAGGAGCACAGTGGAGGTAATTTTATGGAAAGTGTGTAGTTGACTCATTCTTCTTTGGATTGATTCTGTGGGAGTATCCTTATGATGAGTTTTGTCCGTAGTCGATGTATTTCCTTCATAGTGGGGAGACATCTTTTGAAAATTCATCACCTCCCCAGGTAAACATTTTCTTCATGGTCTGATCAGTGGTACTGTTGTCTTTGAGAAAGGTGGCGATGGAGGATATCCACCACTATCAGTGGTCCATTCATCATGGTGCTTCCAAAATGTATTATGATGTTCATTAGTAGTTATTCTGTCCAATAATGAGGTGGGATAAAGATTATTTTTTATCTAGGTGGTATACATGTTAGTAGGTGAAATCATGGTATCCAAGGCCCCCTAGTTTGCTTCAACCTTTACCCATTACTACATGGAAGTGGGACAAGGTCCCCATTGATTTCATTATTGGATTACCTCATACACTGCATGGTATGATTGCTATTTTTCTATTGATTAATCGTCTGACCATATCTTTCCACTTTATTCAGATCATTGATATTACTAAAGTTATTAATCTAGGATGATTTTATATTCAGGAGGGGGTAAGGATTCATGTTTTACCATCATTAGTTATCTCAAATAGATATCCCCATTTTTCATCTTGGTTTTGGGAATTATTTTAGAAGGATTTGGGGTTGGGGATTAAGATGAGCCTGAAATAACATCCTCAAAAGGATTGCAAAATAAAGATGGAAATACTGATTTTAGAATACATGCTCCATGCATGTGTCAAGGACATTTTGGGTTCATGGGTTATCAAATTTTTATTGGTCGTGTATCCTTATATTAATAGTTACCATTACATGATTCGAATGTATCCTTTTGAGGCACTCTATCATCGGCCATGTCGGTCCCCCCAGTGTTTGGTTGAGGTAGGCAAGGCCTCTCATTTTGGGTCAATCCATGTGAAGGAGAAATCTAAGAAGGTCAAGCTGATCAGGAAGTGGTTAGGGACAACTCATATTCACCAAAAACATTATTCAAATCTGATGTGTTGAGATCTAGAGTCTTCTTGGTGATAATTTTTATTCTTGAAAGCATCCCCTTATCTAGGTTATCATCATTTGGGAAAGCATGTAAAGCTAACACAAAGGTATGTCAAACCCTTTGAGATCACTAAATGCATTGGAATTGTGGAATACATGTTTTATTTTCCCTCTCATTAGAAATTTACTCATGTCAAAGTCCATGTATCCCAATTTAAGAAGTATAATCTAGAACCGTACCCTATGTTGAGTTGGGTATAGTTGGAGATACAACCCAATTTATCATTGTTTGAGCGGCTGGCCCAAATACTGGATTCCCAAGAGAATTTTCTTTAGGAGAAGTCTTTTCCATTGTTCAAGGTCATTTGGAAGAATGAGAATAATGTAAACGATACATGAGAGTATTGTTGGAGTTGGTGGTCTAGAACCAACTACTTTGTACTTTATTCAATAAATAAAAGCCTTATAACATATTTATTGTTCTTTTACATGACATGTCATGTGATAATGTCCTAAGGACAGTTGTTGCATTAAAGGGTCGTAGCAGATCCCTGCTATAATGAGAACGCGAAAGTGCCATAACACTGTTCTTGAATGTTTGTTCTATGACCGAATGATATTATTCGAGGGACACAAATAATACAGGTCATTAGGGGTGAGGAATTATAATACATTGAGGCACTTTCTCATGGTGTGAACCCTTGGTAATATCCAGGAGGATATTATGAGAATGAGACCCGCCAGTAGGAAATCCACATTTCATAGTGTCCTTGGATGTTCCTATATACGAACGTGTGTATTGTTCCTTAGACTTTAATATTATTATTAATAGGTATTACAACTTGCGCACTTAGATGTATTGATGAAAACTGTGACGACACACTATTCGCAGCGAGGTAGGATACGTTGGGTGAGTCATGAGTAATACCGCATTAATAGATAATGCGAGAAAGGATTTGTCCCTTACGTTCCATAATGGAAGTAGATATCTCAGGCCCTTTGATGGAATTGATATAGCCTAAATAAATCCATGGCCATGGTAAGGTATGGGCAAGTTCAATTCTGGGAAGTCAAAGAAAGAATAATCAATCACATGGGTTGATGGCACTAGCATGCAACCCACTTGATTGGAGATATCGAGACAAAGGGATTATATTACACGGTAAGAGTTCGTAGGAGGTGACACGTCATTGCGGCGTTAACATCATTCTCTATGGGTGCCTTGGTGTATTTCTAGACGCTACCCTTGGACTTTAGGTAGGCTCAGCCTAATGCCACTGAGAAATATGCCTAGAGGGTCACACACTAAGTGTGTCCATGTATCTCAGTTAAATATTAATTTAACGAGTTAAATAATCATTATTCCCGACTGTGGTTTAATAATTATTTAAAGATGTCTGATCGCATTTATTTTGAAACTCGTTATTCGAGAGAATATATTTTGGACAAAATAATATATCTATTAGTGAGTAATTCAGTTACATTTATTTAAGAAATAAATAGTCATTACTCAAGGTCTAATAAATGTGATGGAGAAAAATGGAAAATATAAGTACACGCCGTGTATTAATTATTACATGCCGTGTAGTTTTTCCAGTTGGGATTTTAGTGATTTGATATTGTTTTATTAAATGATATTTTTTATAATCAGCGTGGGTTCATTTCAAGGAATTAATAATTCGACATGGGGTTTTCAATAAGAGTTAATGAAATAAATAAAACGCGTAACGCGTTTATTTATTGTCATAACTCTATTAACCACAAACCAGATTATAAATATCCTCACAACCCCAACATTTTGGAGAGCCATTGTTGTGCACAACGGATTTAGAAATACACTCAAGCCAAGAGAGAATTCCCTTTCTACCATGAACGCCCTCAAGTTACGAGAGCAAGATCCTCCACCAGATCAAGGTGGTCGAAGGTGGAGATCGCAAGCGAAGGTTCTTCCACGCTAGCACTCGGAGATCCCTTCGGCGACATCTGGAGATACATGACACATGTGCGGATCACCGCTAGAGGAATCCTACACTTGGATTCTACGACGCAATGACGGATCACCGAATCGTGACCGGACACATCAACGAAGAAAGAATTCCAATGAGGTAATTCTTATGCATTAATGAAATTAATTATAATCAACATATAATGATCCTCCTCAAGGGTTCTGGGACTCTTCTTTTCTTTTCGTTCTTCATTCTATTCTGAAGATTCGGCATTTTATATCGTGACGGATCTCGGATTGAACGTTGTTTAAGGTTAAAATTAATGTTGGGTTAACCCACCAACGCGCTACCACTGCGACCGGAACCTACAAGTGGTATCAAAGGGGTCATATCGTTGATTATAATTATTTAGTTTTTCTTTGGTAATTTACACATTTAATAAATTAGTTATTTCAATTCAAGATTAATCGTTCTAGAAATCTTAATATCGAGATATATTCTTCCTCCCTTATTTCTCGTTCACCTCACAGAAACTTTTTTTCTTTTAATTTTGATTAAAATAAAATATAGGAACTCAACCAGAGGAGCCAAACATTTCTGGCCGTATAACACCAGAATACACGGCGTGTATTCGGAGGTAAACGTCGTGTAGACTAGGTTTAATTCATTGACTAATCCTCCAAATAAGGCCGTGTATTGGATTCTTTCTATGAATTTAAGACATCGGGTGTTGACCACAAATAGGTGGCACACAGTTTCAAGAATACACGGCGTGTGGTCCAATGAACATGGCGTGTAGTCCCTTCGGGTTAGCGATGGGTCTTTACTCCATACACGACATGACCAGCTGGAAACGGTGTAACTCGGAAACTACATGGCGTTTGTCCCACTGTACACACCTTGTACTCCGAAAATTTCCGAAGTACATTAACACGCCCTGTCCCCGGGTGTTTACTTCAGATGGACGGTGAAGGAAAGTACACACTGTGTAGTCGGAACTACAAGCCGTGTACTCACCAAAATTACCCAGATTTATTAAAATTTATTATTATATTATAAAAACCCTTGAGATGTGTACCATGGTGAATGCGTAAAGCTGAGGCACAACACGTGATAGGTGTTATATATATATATATATGTGTGTGTTTAATTTAACATCTGCGTAATAAATGGGAATTCATCGGGTTTCCTCCAAGGTACAAGTTACGTACAAGGATAATTTTAAATGAATTTTTTTGATTAAAATTATTATGGATTAGAATCTCAAGAAAATTCAGAAAAATGTATTTAAGATAAAAGGATTGATTAATTAAAGATAATTAATTGAATCGTGCATGATTTATCTTAAATAAGAATGATTAAAGAATTGAATGCTAGTTTTATTTATGCGTAAATATCGTTGCATGTATGGATGATCATGAGCTGGACCGAGACCTTTGTATTTGAATTGTTTCTTTTAATTTATTTATTTAAATTAAATTTGTTGGCCTACGAGCCATCTCCTCATTAATATGTAGGTCATGCGCGCACAAGGATTCTTTTATGTAAAAACCCCTTTTACCCCTCAGCTGCGTGTGAGATAAATGCATATGTAATGGATGGAGCTCCCAAGCTAGTGGAGGGGGCTCAAGTCAGGAGCCAAGGTGAAACCATTCCAAGGAGATACAAAGGTGGACAGGTGGAAAGCTGTAAACACGAACCCGAAACGTTCAAGGTGTTTCTCCCCTAGGTCTTGGGTTAGTTTATCAACTGCTAGATAAACTAACGAATAGAAAATCTCATGATCATACCATTTATTTTATTTCTGTCAGTTGCATGGTTTATTTATTGTGGGTGTGTTGTCACGATCACACAATTAATGAATTAAACGAGCATTCAAGATGGAACTAAAATAAAACTGGCTTATATGTAAATATTATCGTATACATGGTTAATCACTTAAGTATATCCCACTTAATATTAACAAGTATGTAATCAAAGATAATAAAATGGAAATTTACATATAAGGATAAAATACCTCAAAATTAATATTAACTCGGCATAGCCTTCCATAATCTTGGTTAGAATCGAACCATAGTTCAAAGTGATTGACCAACCCTAGTTTGGGTGCTTTCAATTATCGGGAAATTCTAATTCAAGGTTTTGGGTTGACTTGACTTGGTTCGTATCAAGGGTTGACTGCCACAGCAGGACTTGGTGTGACCAAGAGGCAAAGGTTGAGGAAATCCAAAAAGGATTTTAGGATTGGGGAGTCCACTCAGTGGATCAAGGAGCTGCGAGTTAATGTAGTTGGCATTTGGAATGCCTACCTAAAACCCTTCAAGTTTCTTGACCAACCCTAGTTGGGGTAATGAGAAGGGAAATATGGATCCTTGCCACTAGAATATTCATGCAATAGAATATTCCGAAGTCAATGGTGAGGGATATTGGATTTCGATAAAATAGTGGGAGACTAATAAATATTAATTTATTTATTTTTCTCAATTTTTGTATTAAAGTACAAAACCTTTGCTCGTCTTAATTTGTAGAAATGGAAAGAAAATGACTTCAAACTTTTTATTGCGCACCATACTCGAAAAAGAAAACCTTCTCACTGGTACCAATTTCCATGAGTGGTAGAGGCATTTACGCGTCGTCCTTCACCATGAAAGGAAATTATATGTGCTGGAAGAGCCTATTCCAGTTGCGCCTGGGAAAAAGGCTATTGATGAGGAATTATCTCTCTACATAAAACACATGGATGATACCACAGATGTCCAGTGTTTCATGCTGTCGGCCATGTCTAATGATCTCTTGAAGCAACATGAAAACATGGATGTGTATAGCATGATGTCTCACATTAAAGATCTCTACCAATGGAAGGCGAGACAGGAGAGGTATGAGATCTCTAATGGTTTGTTTACCATGAAGCTTGGAGGCTCTGCGCCAGCTGGGCCTCATGTAGTTAATCTTATTGGCTACATTGAACGCTTGGACATCTTAGGGATTAAATTCCCGGATGAGTTGCATACAGATCTCATCCTAACATCACTTCCCAAGACCTTCTCTAGATTCATTGTCAACTATAACATGAGCGGAAATGAGAAGAGTCTATCGGAGCTTCTGACCTTGATTCTCTAGGTAGATAAGGACATGGGGCATGACAAAACCACGGTCCTTATGGTGAACAAGAAAAGGAAGGACAAGGAAAAGGGGCCAAAGACTTATAAACGGTCTGAAGCCCCCGCGCATCGTCCCTCCTAGAAGGGTACGATCCAGAGGCGGGGCAAGGAACGGGAGGCAGTGTGTTTTTCATGTGGAAAGCATGGGCCACTGGAAGAGGAACTGCACCCAAAAGCGTGGGGATGCTAAAGGTGCGATTGTTAGTGAGTGAAATCTTTCTATTTCTACACAATGGGTATTAGATACATCTTGTGGGGCTCACATTTGTATTCAAATGCAGGAACCAAGTAGATTTAGAAAATATCAAGAGGGGAGGTGGATCTTCGAGCTACCAATGGCGCAAGGATGGCTGCGTTGGCTATTGGAAACTACCACGTCTCATTGCCGACTGGGATGAATTTGGTTTTACATAACTGCAATTATGTGCCTAGTGTTACCAAGAACATAATTTATGTATCTTGTTTGGATATGGATGGATTTTTTTTCAAATTTGGAAAAAAGGGTTGTCTCTTTATTAAGAATAATATATGATATAGTATGGAATATTTAAATAATGGTTTGTATATATTGAATTATGAAAATAAAGTGTTGGAAATATATAATGAAACAAACTCCCATGACTCAAACATCACCCAGTTATGGCATCACCACCTTGGTCATGTGAACGAGAAGCGTTTGACAAAGCTCTGCCAAGATTCCTATTTAGACTCTACTGAGCTGAAACCACTTGATAGATGTCACGCTTGTTTACAAGTAAAAATGACCAAGCCGCCTTTTGGTGGAAAAGGTGAAAGGGCTACAAAGCTTCTAGGATTGGTACACACAGATGTGTGTAGACCATTTATAGTAGAAGCTAGAGGTGGATATTCTTACTTCATTACTTTTACTTATGATTTGAGTAAATATGGATATGTCTACATAATTAGTTATAAGTTATAATCCTTAGATAAATTTAAGGAATTCAATAATGAAGTAGAGAATCATCTTGGTAAGAAGATAAAGAAGCTTTGATCGGATCGAGGTAGAGAATATCTGAACCAAGAGTTCATCGATCTTCTACAGGAGTCTGGGATTGTATCTCAGATCACTCCTCCTTATACACCACAATGGAATAGTTTTAGTGAAAGGAGGAACTGCAGCTTGTTGGACATGGTGAGGTCGATGATGAGTCATGCATATCTTCCATTATCCTTTTGGGGATATGCGTTACAAATTGCTGCATACACATTAAACCAAGTACCAACTAAGGCAGCAAATGGAATTCCATCCGAGTTATGGAATGGAAGGAAACCCACTTTGTCGCACACATTTGTATGGGGATGCGAGTCGTTTGTTAAGGTCTTCTCAGGCAACAAACTAGCACCCCAGGGAACAAAGTGTATCTTTATAGTATATCCCAAGGAAATGAAAGGATGTTACCTATATAACCCTCAAGACAAGAAAGTGATTGTCTCCACACAAGACGTCTTTCTTGAGAGGGAGCACATCCTCAAGATGGATAGTGGGAGCAAGATTGACTTCAACGAAGTTGATGCTCAAGATACACAAGAGTTGGTACAGGAACACGTTCCACAGGTCCCTGTGGAAGAGGTTCCAAAAACACTAGTACTTCATAGGAGCTCAAGAGAGGTAGGGGAACCAAAGAGATTTGGTTTCCTAGTCACCAAGGATGGTGAATCATTATTGTTGAACAATGATGAACCTCTCTCCTATAAGGAAGTAGTAGAAAGCTTAGAAGCCGCAAAATGGCTAGAAGCTATGAATTCTGAGATGGATTCCATGTATCAGAACCAAGTATGGGTTCTGTTCGATGAGCCAGTTGATGTAAAGCATGTTGGATGCAAATGGGTATTGAAAAGAAAGCTAGACATGGAAGGTCAAGTTAGAACCTATAATGAAAAGCTAGTAGCTAAAGGATTCAGACAACGTCAAGGAATTGACTATGATGAAACCTTCTCTCCAGTTTCCATGTTTAAATCCATAATAATCATACTTTCCATAGCAGCTTACCAAGACAACGAGATTTGGCAGATGGATGTCCAAACATCATTCCTTAACGGAAACCTTCAGGAAGATGTCTATATGAAACAACCAGAAGGGTTTGTGAAACCAGGTGAAGCCAAATGGGTTTGCAAGTTGAAGAAATCCATTTATGGATTGAAGCAATCATCCAGGTCATGGAAAATTCGATTTGATTAATCCATAAAAGAATTTGGTTTCATTAAGAAAGAATGTGAGCCATGTGTTTATAAGAGGTTTAATGGGAATCCAGTCGTCGTCCTAGTGGTATATTTTTATGACATAATGCTTATTGGAAAGGACGTACCAACCTTACAGTCAGTTAAGGACTGGTTGAACAAGTGTTTCTCCATGAAGGACTTAGGAGAAACAGCCTACATTCTAGGGATCAAGATCATTCGTGACAGATCCAAGAGGCTTCTTGGACTATGTTAGGGTACATACATTAACCAGATACTAAAGAGATTTAGTTTGGAAAAATCTAAGAGGGGATTGGTTCTAGTGTCACATGGCTTACATATTTCTAAGAAAAAGTGTCCCCAGACACAACAGGAGAAATATAGGATGATTAAGATCACATACGCTTCGGCTATAGGATCCATCATGTATGCTATGTTCTGTACCAGGCTTGATATTGCCTATGCACTGAGCACGGTTGGCAGATATCAAGCAGATCCAGGAGAACAACATTTGACTACTGTTAAGCCAATCCTTACGTATCTTAGAAGAACTAAGGATATGTTCCTAGTGTGTGGAGGAGACGAGGAGATTGTCATCAGAGGGTATGCTGATGCTGGTTTTCAAACAGATCAGAATGATCTAAAGTTGCAATCTGGATATGTTTTCTGTCTCAATGGAGGATCTGTGAGCTGGAAGAGTTCAAAGCAGCCAGTTGTTGTCGATTCTACAGCAGAGTCCAAGTATATAGCGACTTCTGATGCAGCCAAAGAATCCGTCTGGATTCAAAACTTTATCCAGGAGCTTGATGTGGTGCCTAGAAGTAATGATCCCATTACATTGTATTGTGATAATACTGCAGCGGTGGCTCTTACAAAATAACCAAGGTCACATCAACAGACAAAGCACATACTCCAGAAGTATCACCACTTGAGGGATTTATATCAAAGGTGTGATGTTGCAGTGAGCAGAGTGTCCACGGAAGAGAACGTCGTGGACCCCATGACTAAAGGCCTATCTCAGCAGAAACATGAATATCATGTGAGAGCTAGTGGGTTAAAGTTTGTTAGTAGTTGGCTCTAGTCCAAGTGGGAGTCTGTTGGAGTTGGTGGTCTAGAACCAACTACATTGTACTTTATTCATTAAATAAATGCCTTATCACATCTTGATTGTTCTTCAGCATGACATGTCATGTGATAATGTCCTAAGGACAGCTGTTGCATTAAAGGGTCGTAGAGGATCACTGCTATGATGAGAACCCGGAATTGCCATAACACTATTCTTGAATGTATGTTTTATGACCGGATGATATTATTTGAGGGACACAAATAATACAGGTCCTTAGGGGTGAGGACTCATAAACCATTGAGGCACCTTCTCATGGTGTGCACCCTTGGTAATATAGAGGAGGATATTATGAGAATGAGACCCACCAGTAGGAAATCCACATTTCATAGTGTCATTGGATGTTCCTATCTGCGAATGTGTGTATTGGTCCTTAGACTTTAAGATTATTATTAATGGGTATTACAACTCGCGCACTTAGATGTATTGACGAAAACTGTGACGACACATTGTTCGTTGTGAGGTAGGATATGTTGGGTGCGTCATGAGTAATACCGCATTAATAGATAATGTGAGAAAGGATTTGTCCCTTCGGTTCCATAACGAAAGTAGATATCTCAGGCCATTTGTTGAATTTGATATAGCCTAAATAAATTAATGGCCATGGTAAGGTATGGGAAAGTTCAATTCCAAGAAGTCAAATAATGAATAATCAAGCACATGGGTTGATGGCACTATCATGAAACCTGCTTGATTGGAGATATCGAGACAAAGGGATTATATTACACGGTAAGTGTTTGTAGGAGGTGACACGCCATTGAGGCGTTAACGTCTTTCTCTATGGGTGCCTTGGCATATTGCTAGACGCTAACCTTGGACTTTAGGCACACTCAGCCTAATTCCACTGAGAAAGAGGCCTAGAGGGTCACACACTATGTGTGTCCATGTATCTCAGTTGAATATTAATTTAACAAGTTAAATAAATATTATTCCTGACTATGGTTTAATAATTATTTAAGGATGTCTGATTGCATTTATTTTCACACTAGTTATTCGAGAGCATATATTGTGGATAAAATAATATTTTTATTAGCGAGTAATGCAGTTACATTTATTTAAGAAATAAATAGTCATTACTCAAGGTCTAATAAATGTGGTGGAGAAAAATGGAAAATAAAAGTACACGTCGTGTCTATTAAATACACACGCCGTGTAGTTTTATTGAAAACAAGTACACACTGTGTATTAATTATTACACGCCGTGTAGTTTTTCCAGTTGGTATTTTGAGGATTTAATATTGTTTTATTAAATTATATTTATTATAATCAGCGTGGGAGAATGTCACAGAATTAATAATTCGACATGGGGTTTTCAATAAGAGTTAATGAAATAAATTTAACTCGTAACACGTTTATTTATTGTCATAACTCTATTAACCTCAAACCTGATTATAAATATCCTTACAACCCCGAAATTTTGGAGTGCCATTTTTGTGCTCAACGGATTTGGAAATACTCTCAAGCCAAGAGAGAATTCCCTTTCCACCAAGAACACCCTCAAGTTACGAGTGCAAGATCCTCCACCGGATCAAGGCGGTCAAAGGCGGACATCGCAAGCGAAGGTTCTTCCGCCCTAGCACCCGGAGATCCCTTCGGCGACATCTGGAGATACGTGACACACGTGTGGATCACCGCTAGAGGAATCCTACACTTGGATTCTACAATACAACGACGGATTACCGAATCGTGACAGGACACATCAACGAAGAAATAATTCCAACGATATAATTCTTATGCATTAATTAAATTATTTATAATCAACATATGGTGATCCTCCTCAAGGGTTCTAAGACTCTTCTTTTCTTTTGTTTCTTCATTCTATTCCGAATATTTGGCATTTTATATCATAAATAATCTCGGATTGAATGTTGTTTAACGTTAAAAGTAAAGTTGGGCTAACCCACCAACGTGCTTCCGCTGCGCCCGGAACCTACATGTATATGTTGTCATTTGAGTAAGAGTACCAATTTTGTTTTCTAATCAAGATTTAGGTTGACTTTCTAGGCTGGAATGTGTTCATGGTTGGGGGAGTTCTAACTTTCATGTCCATATTTTAATTTTTTTTCTTGTTCTATTCTTGGCCTATAATTTTCCTAGAGGATCCCCCTTGAAAACCCTAGAATAATAATGAAAATGGACATTTTTTAGGTGGCTAGAATATGCCACATGGTTTGGAATCATGATTTACTAATCTATGCATTGTTGTCCAGGTCATAATTTTTTTTTATGATTTTCTAATTTTTCATTCCATGATTAAACCTATATCAACCCATTCTTCCCCCATTTGACCCTAATAGCCATGGAAGGCTCAAAATCTCCCTCGACCACTCATGGATCTCATTTGTGAAGGGGTTTTTGGTGGTGGAACTCAAGATTCATCAAGTGAGTTATTTGTCCTTTATTTTCCTTCCATATCCATTGGTTTTATTCCCTTTATTAAGTTCAAAATGTCAAAAAACTAGGGATTCTTACCTGGGATTAATTTTTTTTTCATGGTCAAATGTTGTAGATTAGTTTCAGTTTTAAACCCCTTATGGTGTGGAGGTAGGGCGATTGAAGTTTCAAACAATTATTTGGGGTTTTTGACATCTAATCCAGGTGATTCCATGTGTAATCTTACATTGATGAGTTATGATTCTTGGTTGACCATCCTAGAATGATTCTTATAAATTGTGTGTGGTGAAAAATCAAAATTTGATATAATTGGCTATGAATATGATTTTAAAGTTTCATTGTTTCTGAAAATTGTGTGTTTTTCATGTATAATATATGTGGTATCATTTGAGGGAATTATATAATAAATGAATGTTGTTTATTAATTGTTTCTAGAACTACCCATTTATGTTTTGGGGTGATATTGGGGTTCATTTTTTCTTGAATGTGGGATCTGAAATGGATTTAGTGCACAAAGCCATGTTATATTACATGATATTGTTTTATGAAAATTTAAAATGGTAAATTTAGTTCTATAAATAGTTAAAACCTATTTGGGTACTGTTTAGTGTGTGTATGATTCATAAATGGTTTTATTTTGTGGAAATGGAATTTTATGACATGTAGAGCTTGTTTAATCACAAATAGAGAAACCTGGGTATCTAGGTGGGTGGACTAGGACTAGTATGCTAGTGATCTGGTAGTGGTGTCCTCTATGTTTCACACAATAGTTTTGATGATGAAAACACTAAATAACCTTTGATAATATTTGGGGACCACTATGCCATTGTGTTTTCCCCTCCTAGTGTCTTGTGAATTAGAAGGTTATTGACTATGGTTACTTTTACATAGATATGTGATGTTCCTAGGGACCTGCAACTAGCTAGTTCCTAGTGGTGTTACAATGACAAGTGTTCATTAGCTATATTGTATTTACCATCAGCATAATGTGTGTTTGTATATAAAGTTTTATAGAATTTATTTTTTATTTATAAGTTTACATTCTTACAAATTTTCATCTTGAATTCTATATTCAATTACTGTGGCATATTTCAGAAATTGTTTTGGAATTTATTATTTATAAAAACATGAATGATTTTTGTCTTAAAATGTTTGTCACCTAGATTCCTTCTGGGTGGAATATTGTTTGGATTAGGCTCACACCATACATACACTCTTGAGTGTATGTAGTCTTGATAATGTTTCAAATAGGTAATGGAAAGGTCCTTGGAAACGGTAGTTTAGGTTGTTAGCTTTTTTTTCAGGTGCATTGTTGCAATGAAGTTTTGGGGGTGATGTCCCCTTGTCGTGTGGTGGTTCTTAATCTGGAAATACTTCTCTTATTGAGTTATGTCCCTCTTGGGATTTTGTTTAAAGCAATGTAGTAAAATTTAGAATTTTATTAAAGGTTTGTTTGTATGAAATTTTCAGATTCGGTTTATTTTTTGTTGTTTGGTGTTTAATGTTTCCAAAATCAGGTAAATCATTCCCAAATACTTGTTTATGGTACTTGGGAACTTGTTCTAGCCTATGGGGACATGGAATGCCACTCAGGACTTGCCATGGATTGAGTTGGGTGCTGGTTTTGAGGGTGACCAGCTTTAGTTTGTGAAATATTATTTAGATATTTTGATGGTTAAAATAATATTTTAATAGGGTTTGATAAATAATAATGACACTACACATAAAACAAGATACATTATGTTTTAGAGTTTGTAATTAGCACAATACACAATTAACACTTTTATTTCTCAGAAAATGACAGTAAAACAAGGTATTAGAATTAATCTCCTGATATTCATAATTATATATTATATATATATATATATATATAAATTTTTTCTCAATTTCACCCTAATAATCGGTTATGAGTGGCAGTGGTTAAAACTAAAATCCATTCTTTGTGGATGTGGTAGTCTGAAAAACTCACAAATAATAGTTTCTTTTTTTCTTAATAGGAAAGAGAAACGTTTTTAATACTTATTCCATTGTAATAATAAAATTATGTATAAAAACAATATTTAAGTCATTATATTTGAATTATAAAATTATATTTGGTAAATTATGAAGGAAAATAAAAAAAATTAGGAAAAAGAAGATATGTTGCGGACTTAGACATTCCCTTGTATGAATCCTTGAAAATGGAGGTCTTATATTATTCGATTGTCACAAAATTCTCATTGAAAAGGAATACAATTACAATGTAAGGATTGTTGGTAGAGTTTCAGGTGTATACTAATTTATATGAGTGGTCATTAATGGCTGGTGAGAGTCCCCTTTAAAATCGGTGAGAATTTTTTTTATTTATAACCAATTAATATAAATAGATAACATTTTAATTAAGTCATGTGGCTCCAAAAATGGATGTTAATTGGGAGCATATAGTTGTTTTCCAATCTAAACTACAAATATTTATTTGAAACATGACTTTAACCTGATATTCATTTATTCCATTGGCTATGCATTTTTATAATTTGGGGTTTCAACTATAGTAGCTAGCTTTCTTACAAGGGTAAAATATTCTTGATGCACTAAAAAAATTTCCCAAATTACATAAATTCATAATTATAAATCAATATATGAAATCCATTTTATTATATTATTTTTCAGAAATGTGATGGACATAAATTTTAAAGCGATAAATGTATTATTTATGAAAACAAATTTTGAAAAATATAACCTATGTCCAAAAATGAGAAATATATATTGGAATGTTAAAATTAAATATTTTTAAATTATAGTCACCCCTATTAAATAAATGTGTTCTCTAAAAAATAGTTTCATAAATTTAAATTTCATAATTTTATAAAAACAATTTTGTAAAATTCATATTTTTATAAAAACAAAATTTTACTCTATTCACCAAGTATCTAATTTCTCTTGAAAAATGAGTGAAATTTTTCTTAAAAATATATTTTCAAGATAAGGGCAAAAATGTATTGAATTTTTTCAAATTTATATTCAATAATTAGTAAATTTGTTTTAATAAAAGAATAAAGTAGAGTGATACGATATTTTTAAATGAAAATATAATTTAGGTATATTAATTATACATCTAAAATTAGTGATAAAAATCATTCCAAAAATGAATATATCCATTTTAAAGAAAATATAAGAATACAAATATTTTATTACTTACATAGCTAAAGTAGTTTAAATTTTTTTAAAGAGTTCTTTATTTCATAATATAGTTACAATTGTATGTAGTTTCATATTTGAAAACTACCATACAAGAGTAAATATATATATATTATTAAAATGTAAAGGTATATTAAGTATTTTTTTAACATAAAGAGTATTCTATAGAATACAATATTAATTTAAGGTGGAATGTTTCATTGTAATCCTTCTCGGTTACATTCTAGCCCTTAAATATTATTTCATCCTTAGAATTTTATTTCTCTGATATAAACTTGTGTGCGTTTTTAATTTCATTAGATCCTTAGGATCCCACATATATTCCTCAAACTTATGATTACTCTGTAGAACATTGTCCAAATGATTGTTCTTTCATTTAAACACATTATATTTTTTAACCATAATTTCTAGTAGTTGTTCTTTATATGATAGATCATATTCTTGTAGGATGTATTCTGAGATTAGTACATGTGATGGGATAGGTATGCCCATCCACAAAAGTGATACATCAAACACATTCATCACTTGGAAGGAGCATTTATGGAGTTTTATAAAAGAAAATACCTCCCCACCATGATCAAGGATCCCAAGGGGACCGATGTACCTATGTAATATATTTCTATTTCTCCAAAATCTAATAACCATATTCATTAAGGATACCCATAGGAACACCTTTCCACTGACTTCAAACTCTATAGCTTATTGATGACTATATACAAAACTCTTTCGAATGTTTTCCACTAAAATATACCACTGAATGGTTTGAACCATCTCTATAATTTCATTGGAAATGGCCATAACTATTATCTTTATCTCTCTAAATTCATCCCAGTATGGGGGAGTTCAATGTTTTATCCCATATAGTGGTTCATATGAATCCATTTCTATTCTTAAATAAAATATTTTGTCATGTAAGAACTATAATAATTTGTTTTTTGGGTCAAAGATTCATTTTACGCCCATCAAATATGATCTCATCATATTCCCTAGAGTTTGAATAGTCCTATTAGACTTACCATCTGTCTAAGGATGTTATTACTGTTAGAACTCAACCCTATGTATTATTATTTTTAAATACCTCTTCTGTCACCCATGAGAACCACATATCCCCATTATATACAATATATAATGGTACTCTATATAGTATTAAAACTCCACAACTCTTTGTCTTTGTGCTTTGGTGAAAAGATAAATATTCATTTCTTAATTGTTGATAAATACCCTTATACATCCATAATCCTTCCTTGATTTTTAGATATACCAAGTATCAAGATATGTATTCCTTTATCTACATCTTCATGTTAACCAGCCAGAATTTTCACTTTATATAACTATAAATCCTATTTCTTACACAATGAATATGGAGGTATGATCTTTGAGAACCATCCAAAATATCCATATTTAGTTTTTTTCTTAAAAACAAATAAATGAGTTAAATACATATAAATCTATCTTAATCAAAGGTAAACTCTGGAATATGTAATTCCTTTTACTATAGTTTTATATCGAATATCTAGGACACTATGATTTTCAAGTGAATGGAATGTTGAGATGTCAGTTAGGGAAAAAGTTATTAAACTCTTATTCTGGATTGAGGTTACATCCACTATAAATCCATTTGTATTGTGTCCTTTTCAATCCTCATCATGGATAATGTATCATGATATTTCATGTTCAAACCATATTCCACCTTCTTAGCCTACATTGTGTGGTAATGTTTGGATTATTTGTATCATTTAATTAAATCCAACTATCTTCTTTAGCATGTGTTTAACTCATTCTCTAAGAGTATATATTTGAAAATCCTACGGTTACTGTATATATCACACTTTTCACTATAGATATTATATATCCAAATCATTAATGGACAGATCACATCTACAAAATCCAAATCATACAGAAGATAATTTTTATTAAAATATATTAATTTATTTTTCGTATAAGATATTTCTTTATTATTCCTCATTAAGAATCATCATAATCCATTTTTTCAAGAATTGTTGTATATAAAAAATAGTTCCCCATTTTAGAGTATTGTATGTACAAATTTATTGACCAACATCTTCTTTAGTTCCTTCATACTTTATTATCTTTACTATGTCCAATGAAAATTCACTCCTTTCCATGTTAGCATGGTTAGTGGATTGGATATCCATGTGAAATTAATCACATTGCCTCAATTATATCTAGACGACCAATGAAAACTACAGATTTAGGTTACTTCTTTCATTGAAGGCCTTTTAAAAAAATAAATCATTGAAGTATATTTAGATATGACCATACTGGTGATTAAATTACTGATTAATGATCATTTATATAATTAAAATTCTCACTTTATAAGAGTGGCATACAATTTCCTATTTCGTAATATTTTGCACACAATCCCCCAAAGATCAAAATTCCTGTCCATTCTCCAAGAAAATAAATTAGAATAATATATATAATAACTACCAAAAATTTATTAATGATGTCTCTAAAGAAACTATTAATAAAATCTATAATGTTATAGTATAAATTATATGTCTAAATGGAATCATTATAAGTTCATAATGTCCAAACCATATAGAGAAATATGTTTTTGAAATATCCACACTTTTTACTGTTAATTGGTGATATCAAGATCAATGTTTGGTCTTTGAGGAGTATTTTGATCATTATATTTCATCTAAAATATATTTTATATGGATATAGGATAATTTTTTTCATTACAAATTTCGTAATTCCATAATAATCAATGCACCGATTCATTGATTCATTTTTCTGTTTTACAAAGTGGACCGGTACAACCCAGTTTGAAGCACCTTGGTGTATGATTCCATTATTTAAATTATATTTATTTAATTTCCTAGATAACTCTAATTAAATGGGGTATATTATATACTGACACTTTGAGATAGGAATGGATCTAGTTATGTGTTCAATACAAATTCATCGTCACAATATGGGGGAAGACTTACCAGAAATCCCAAAATAACTCAGTATATTAACATGAAATATGAATTTCATCAATTTTGACGTCATCCAAAATCATTTTAAATATAAATTACTCACATATATGTAATAATTCAAATATTATATAATTTATTACATAGAGAGTTTATGATTATTCTATATTTTTACATAATCACCGGATGGTTCCAAATAAGAATTTTGATTACCTTCCCCAATAATTGATATGGACCTTATATAGGGAATGCCAAGCCATACCCAATATTATGTAAAATTCAACCAACGAAATAAGAATTAGGTCTGTATAAATTATTCTCCCAATAAACTGAATTGGAAACTATTTATATATCATTAATGTGAATAATGTGCCACCATGTATATTCACATATTGTTCTATATTAATTTATTGAGTTTGTGATTACATATTCATATAAAACATGAGTGATATAAAGTATTTCAATGAACTAAAATAAAATAATGTATTAAAATATCAGTAATAGACATCATGTGTACCCCACATCACATCATTATTGGGATCTACATAAGTTGTAGTGATATTAAATTACATTCATCGTTACTTCGGTCTGGGAGGTTGATGGGCATATTTTCATTCATTGGCATAGAGGTTGGTCAATTCATTTAAATAATGTCTAAACTCTTTTAACATTAATAATTACAATTTAGGTGGATAATTATTTTGTACCATATTCTCCTCTGTTATATTAATCCACCTCGTATCCTTACATTAGTAGTTGTGGAATTTGTAGCCTACTTGACCACAAATAAAACACGTCCATGATCCTTTAAAATATTTACCCAATTTATTCATCCCATTATATAGGAATGTAGGGGGTGAAATTTCTTCCCCACATATTGTTTACCTTCAGAGCTCTCTTGAAATTGTTCCTTTCTTTTATTTTCCCCAAAATAATGATTGTCCCCTATTTCCAACTCCACCATTAGAGGGAACTGAATAGTCTCCTCATAGAATCTCAAATCTCTTATGACTAATTATTTTTTAAGAATCTAATTAAATGAAAAAAATAAAAAGTATATATTAATGTGATATAAGGATATATTATCCAAGGTATGTCACATGGTACTTGTGAAATTATATTGATAAAATCTAATATATTCACCCTCCGTTTTCATATCTAATAATTCTCAATCCATCCAAATGTGAGGAGTTTTATAAAACTCTTAGATGGTGAATATATTAAAAAAAATCCTCCTATTCATTTATTTTTATTTACTCATTCTCTATTAGGATCATAATGAGTGTCCACCACTGGTTAAACTATCATTACAGATGATATACATACTATAAAAAATATTTTTCTCAAATCACTAGAGAATAAAAAATTTATTTTCCATCACACTGAACCATTACTAAAAAATAAGTAGAATATAAGACCCACTAAAGGTGTGTGGATGTATTCTCATGAAACAATTGACATCATGATTATCCTTCCATGGTTTAGTTTGGATTTCAACAATATTTGTGTTATTATTCCTAGCCAGTGATTGTTGGGTGAGAATTTTTAGGAGATCTTGAACATCAAATCCCATCCTAATTGGTGTTTATTTGGAAAAATATTTTCATTTCCCATCAAACCCATTTTTATCCCATTTCTACTTGATCCTAAGATTTCATAAATAAATAAATGTTAAGGTTAATAATATATAATATTAAAATAACACAATTAATATAGATGTGATTAATCATAAATTAAATGTTTTCCGTATCATATAAATTTAATGGCCTCAATATAGGATACTCATGGAAATTTTCTATTAGGATCCCTAACATAAACATATTCATAACCACCATTATGATTTATAAATATAATGGAAATTAACCAAGGAATTTCTCCATAGATTTTCAACCTAGTTGTGCAATTAGTTCTCTTTATCATGAACTATGTAATGATTGATTTAATACCTAACACACCCTTTTCATGAACATTCCCTTTGAATATTTGTGTAATAGCCTACACCAACATGTATTATTTATATTGGGATTGTATCTCAAGGATAACCATGAAATCATTAATTAAAAAAATCATCCTTATGTTATCCAATACTTAGACTTGTCCCAATGGTTTTCACTAATGTTCACAAATATTGATCGCAAAATATTTGTACCCACCTATAAGAGATGGTCATGTTTTATTGGTTTTTAACTAATAGGAAATGGTATCATAATTAATGAGTTTAATATTTAATTTTCTGACCGAAAATTATATTTCCAAAGAAAAATTAATTTTTAATGTTATATTATTATTTTTATAACCACGTACAAAATCATTTGAAACATATATTATATTTTATTGTTTTAAAATAAATTCATTATAAACATGTCACACTTTCACATCACTAAATGTATTATTATAGGGATAATAGTTCGTAGAATTTTAATATAAATAAATTCACTCCACTTTTGATTTTTTTTATTTACAATATATAATATATAAGACATAAGAGTTTACAATCAATGATAATTTATCATGTTCCATGAGAAGATTTCATACGAATAAGAAATGTGATTCTGACATTCAAATATTCATAGAAAATCACCTAATTATTCAAGTTCCACATATTCTCTTAGTATAATAACATTTAGTATACAAAAATACATATATCAATATATAGGAGTTATAAAATTATATTTTAGAATGAAATAAATAAAATAATAAAAGCTAAAATAAGTAGTGAAGTTGAGGGAATGGGTTTCCCCTGGATGTCACTTTGGAAATTGAGGTATTGAGAAAATATCTTATGACTACAGGATCGAGGTAAATAAATAATATTATAATGTAATGATAATGGGGAATTCATTAGGGGGAAAGCTAATTATTTTAATGGTCTTTATGAGATGTTTATAGCCTCCATTTATAATTTTTGAGAATGAAAATTTTGTTAATATGTCCATTTAATATAAATGGTGCACATATTGAACATGTACTGTGGCTCAAAAAATGGACAATAATTTAGTAGATATAATATTTGATTGATGCAACCTCAACAAATAAATTATAATAATGTTTTATAGATTTATTCTGCTTAATCCTTAGGTTACCAATTTTTATAATTTTGTTTCTAATATGTTAATTAGTTGTTTTGCTAATGTAACATTTCCATTATTCACTAAAATTAAATCATAATTACTACATAATATTTTATTATAATTCTATACTTGAATTAAATTTTTTTAAATTATATTTTTAAAAAATGATAGAAATATAATTTTAAAAATATGTGTATAGTGTATAATTTTTTTTAAAAAAAATATAGAAAAAGAAAAAAATGTAGAAAAATAAATTTTTAATTAATCATAGAATTATTAAAAATTATATTATCACATATAAAATAAATTTCTATTATATAAAAAAATATTCCTAAATTTCAAGGACATACTTATAATCTAATAATGTTTTCAAAGTCAAGTTTTTTAAGAATGATATTTTTCATTATTCATTTAAAAATCATCATCTTTAAAAAATACAATAATTAATAATATTATAACATTTTCATGGTAATTCCAAAATTGAATTTATTTTTTAAAATCACATTCTGTAATTTGAAAATATAACTTTTAAATAAAATCCAAATGTGTTGTAAAAAACCATTTTTTATAGATAATCAACATTTGGGTATATTACCTATTATTATAAAATTAGTTCATATAAAAATATCCATTTTATAAAATAAATTATATGTATGAAATTAATTGTTATGATACATAGTCCTCTATAGGTTTTTTAATTGATCTTGGGGGTGCAAAGATAGGATATCCTTTCCGATGTATTCTATTTTCCATTGCTGAATACTATCTATATAGATACATAAATGAGCTTGTTCAAATTTCATCTTATAAATGTTTCAAAGATGTTAGTGGGATCTTCACATCTTTTCACCTCCATTATATTGTTCACATCCTCCATAGGCATTCCTAAAAAACAATATCACCCATCACGACCATTTTTTATCACTATTAGTGGTGGGGAAAGCTGTCAACATGAATAAATCCTTCATTATCATTGAGAATGAAATCATTATTTCTATTAACACTTGGATTGAAGTGAAGATCCATATAATTTATCATCCTTTGTGTCCCCTATATTCTTTATTGATATATATCCAAACTATATTGCCTCATATGTGTGGTCTTCCATTAGAAAAATTTCTAATTATATTTTATGTATATCGAAATGGATGGTCCATATGATATCCTACATGAACTTCTAGAGTAATCCATGGCTCAATAAGCCACTTGAATACATTATCGTGTCCCCCAATATTGGAATCACCTGTCCAATTCAGATTTTATTCATAATAGAGATAACCATGGCTATAATATCGCTTATTATTTATACCTTGAGCTATTGAGGTACAACAATGTGGGTAGGGTCATTCTCATCAGTAAGATAAATAGAAATGTTTATTTAAATTCCAATGAATACTACAGAGTTAATTGTGATGGATATACTAATATCCCCAATGGATTCTCAAATTAAAGTCACCTTTTTTAACAATGTAGATTTATTGTACTATGTAATATTTAGAGAGGTTGGATACTTAGTAGTGAACATATATAATGAATTAGGCCCTAGATAGCATCGTACATCCACCTATGCTTGTGACTATATAGAACCTAGTACATTACATCATTAGTAGTAACATTGGCTTCAATCTCTATGATTAAATACAAGAGTTTTTCAACACCCTAATATGCTTGGATGGCTAGTTAGATGGAATGATTTTGTCCATCATTAATGTTATCTATAGTGATCATGCTCAAAAAAACTTCCTTAGGTCCACTGCCTCAACCATCATGTTCATATAGGGTGATATTAATTCTCTCTTCATTAGAAAAATATGCCCCATCTTTATATGAGTATCCATTAAATGCACATTGATGTTTTTTTCTTCCAAATTATTTACAACTGTGGTGTGAAATAGAATATCTGATATTTATATATTACATTTTTTGGTGTTCAAGGAACGACTAAGAGAAATCTGGTCTAAAAATATATTTACTAGAGTCCCCTGATCTGTTCATGGATCAGTGTTAATATGGATGGTGTGTCCTCTAGCATTCAAAAACATTTAGGCTATAGATGAGTCTTTCATATACATTATGGATTCATAATTAGAAACCACAACTATTATAATGAAATTGGAATAGATAATGTGTAATAATTAAGGACCAGGAATCAAACCATTGGTGACTATGGATACGATGAATAGAAATCCCTTCAGATTGAGTCTGATTCTGAACATTCATATGAATCCATGATGTCTAGAATTTGGAATGTTCATTGGAGATTTAAAACATATTACCTTGAGTATAAACATGATACTAGTCATCAAACCTTCATTATATCACATACCTACAAATTTTCCAATCAAGTTACTAATTTCCAATCGAAGTGAGAAATTATAAAGATGATCTCAATGTGTCCATTCAGGACACATTATTATTTTACACCATTCGTGGATATAGATATTCATGGTGGGATTTACTCACATGTTCATAAATCTCCCTTTTAATTTCTGGAAAAAATATTTATGACATCTTAAAAAAAAAAATTTGTATGGGATAACTGGGATCCTGAAACATTATATTATTATTTACATAGATTCACTAGTTTAAATAATATTAATAGGGTCCATATTCAACAGTATGGTTAAATATGTTTATAACCATTTATTAAATAGCTACCTTAGAGTGTTAAAAATCATTTTTTTATTAAAACCATTTGTTGTCTCTTAAGGATTGGTCTTGTATGAGGATAACCTATCAAATAAAATATTTATTTTGGGCGGAATATTTCACTACATTATTGTGTCATCATGCATAGAATATATATCTTCATATTTGTGGTTTTTAATGTCTTCAACTATGATGGTAAATTGTTATTCAATTCACAGTATCCCCTTTAAATATTTAGAAATGACATTCTTATTATTAATGAAAAAATATTTGCGGACCATCTTTGTTCAAAATGGATGATCATGGAGTATTTAATAATATTATTGGTAATAATATTTCAAAAACCTATGAAGAATTATTATTTTAGGTCATTTCATTTTTTCGACTGAATATATAGAAATATATATTTATATATATATATATATATATATATATATATATTCTCAAAACTTCTAGTTTTAAATATGAAAATAAGACATTTGGCTCAAGTGTTAATTTTTTGATTAATATAATTAGATTCAAGAAAAAAGATTTAATATTCTAGGGAATTTAGTTCTTCAATCATGGTAATACACTGAAAAAAAACCTAAAATAAATGTTTTGGTATTTAAGATATATTTATTTACTACTAATCCTTTCTAAAATCATTGAATGTTCATAATGAGAATATTAGGATACTTAACGAAGGAAATATATTAGAGTATTTTATATTTATCATTTTAATATGTTATAATAATGAATTTGTGCAAGTTAGATCAGTTGTATGGGAGATAATAAATCATCATGGTGAAGATTATTTATTATAGAGGATTTTTATTATTTCATGGATGAGAAAAAAAACATATCAACACATTTTACAATGAATTCAAAATATATCGCCATAGTGAAATATAAAAATGAAATGAAATGGATGAAAACTTATTATTTAATATTTAGTTGTGTATGAGTTTTACAAAACCAATATATGTCAATTTTTATAGCAAAATAATATAATCAAGATTGTATAGTTTTATACATAAAAGAAAATATGGAATTATTAGTTTTAAACTTGACCATGTATGGAAACTAATATAAGACAATACTACACTAATTTTCTGTGACTATGGAATAAAAATACAAATCTATTTACAAAATACCTATCTATAGAGGTTTTACATATAACTAATAAATATATTGGGTTGAGAATCAAAGAGTATATCATATAATAATTTAAATATAATTCTTAAAAAATAATATCATAACTAAAGTGATTAATGATAAATAAAAAGTTAATTATGGTTGATATTGATAATTATAAATTTAATTATTTGAAATCAATGTCAAATTTTATAATACGATATTGATTTAAAACATATAGTGAAATATTAATATAAAATGTGTTGTTGGATATAATAATACAATCAAATGATAATATTTTTCCCCTATAAAAAAATAATTTAATTCACTTCTAAAAATATTTATTTGGTTTACTCCACTAAGAGTATGTAATATAAACAAAGTACATGGATGTAAAATTATATGTCATTTCCACTACTAAGAAAATAATATATAATTAAATGTATGTTATATTCTATTTTTCATCCATACCTAAAATTTTATGGATTAGAAAACTTATAAATATGAGAAAAAATTATGAAAATGATACTAATTAAAAGCTTTTAATGAAATATAGTTTTATTGTTTATAATTATTTTAGTATGTTTTTAAAAATAAAAATTTTAAATTAAATTTTTTGAACATTTTGAAATATTGTGTAAAAAGTTTTGGGTGTAACACTTTCCAATAGGGAGAATGTGGATACTATAATTAGAAAAAAAAATTAATTAGGTGGAGTCATACATTTAACAATATATAATAGTTTTCATGGTTATACAACTATAAGTAGAGTGTTGAGAAGCGCTCTTTTAAAAAATAATATATTTAGTTTTTTTAATAAATATTTAAATATATTGTAGGGAAATTTTATCGATGTGTAAATATATATATATGATGTAAAATTAAAATAAAATTTTGAAATAACAAATACAGTGACTAAATTTAAAACATTATTATTAAAATTGTGAATCCAAAATGTTGTATATCTAAATTAATAATATCCCGGATATATATAGTTACATATTTCTAATGGAAAAATTATAAGAATAAATTCGATATTAATTATAAATTTCACTTCATGAGATTTGCAGGAAATTAATATCATGTATTTGTATTTGGGTAGAAAAACTACAAGAAGTATTTCTATAATAGAAATTTCAGAATCATTGTTGGGAATTATGGATATTCACTATCAAATCCATCTAGAAAACATCTTCAAATAACCTCATGAAAATACATAGATATATTATATTCTTTTATATAATTGTTTTAACTGCATTATAATATTACATAATCTCATATCCATTCATAAATTTTTCTATAACTCATAATGTTTAACAAAAGAACACATGCATATATATCTTTAACTATACAAATGTTTTTTATGTTGTCTGTGTTAACAAATAATTCAAATACCCAAACAGTAACACACACCCACACTCACTCACATAGATATATGTGCCTTTATATATTTTTACTCATAATTGTTAATACATGTTAGGGAATATAATGAAAATATATAATCATAAAACTTATACCATATTTTTTTATGTTTCTATTTAATTTTAATAATAATGAATATTGATTTGAGAATGTAATGAATATCTAAAATTAACATTCACAAAATTTATGTTCAATCAATGATTTTATGGTATTTAATGTTTATGATAATATCCATACCCTAAAATATAGTATGAATATATTTAATAATACAGTCAAAAAATAATACCCATTTATTTTTAATATATACATGTCGAAAATGAATATTTGTTTGTTAATATAATAAATATATTTAAAAATAATCCCCAAAATAATTTTTCATTTAATTATTATTTTATTTAGTCTTCATGATTAATAACCCCAAATAATGGCTATTAGAGGGTATTGGATTGAATATTAAAAATGTTTGTTTTAAAAAAATTCAACAGTAAAATTAAATGATTCGTTTCCATATTTTGATTTTTATTAGTAAATAATATAAGATATGATAAAGATTTTATTACAAAGATGAAAACTATCTTTCATCACATAATGTAATAATCAATATTTTTAGGTTTAAATTATGTAATGAAACACTCCATGTATTATGATGAATATATTTTTTATTTTCTCCCCATGTGAGGAAAAATCAATATCTGTAGAGTAATGAAAAATAATAAATATTTTGAAAGATAAATATATTGATGAGAAAACTATAATGATGAAAATTTTATTACGTGATGTGAATGTTTTCACATTTTATTACATGTGTTTCTTATTTTTGTATACATAATATGACTAAATGAAATGTGATTTTGGCGCTTCATTTTCAAAATAATCCTACTAATTTGGAGGGAACTATCCTTATGATTACCAATCCTTATGAAATATCCATGAATTGGAAGTGTCATTCAGTTGGTGGTGAAAGGTATAATCAATTTTTTATAGGTTATGCATTTATTTATTAATGAATTAAGGAACTACTTCTAAGAATTTTTGGATGAAGAATATGATATTTAATTTTAACTAGTAGATTTTCATTGGAATACATTATGAAGATATAAAAAATCATACAAACATTGGGATTTATATTTAATGTGTATTATAATGGGTTGATAATCACTTAAATTCAGTTTTTATATTTTTAGATAGTTTTATGTGTGTCTTCAGTAAAGAAATTTAAATTTTTAAATTTGAATTTTGTATTAGGTTTTTTTATGTTTTTAAACTATGGTCATTTATATCCGGATTGGTTGGATGTTATGGTATTTGATCATTAGAATGAAATGTTACCTTTTAAACCTATATTTAGATTAATATAAAATGGATTTATAGTATAACCGGAGATGTTTGAAGTAGTTTTAGAGAAAGTATATCTGTCTTCAAATTGACTTGAGTTTCATTTTTTTAGAACAATGAAAAATTTTGAGAAACATAAGTGTAAATTATATTTTCTTATAAATATATGTACGATGAAACATCCTTAAGTAAGACTGTATTTTGTGGAATCCATTATATGAAGGAATAAACCAAAAAATGAATCAATGAAATATTAGATCCCCTTATATAGAGCTCTATAAGAATAAATGATTTGAATGATAGTTTGTGTTGAAATAAATCCAAAAAATATAGTATTCTATGATATTAACATGATTTAGATGTCAATATGCATTAGATAAATTAATTACTTTTGAAAACTGCATCATATTAATAACGAATGTTTGGATGCTATGTATGATTCATTAGGAAATATAGAAAGTGACATAAGACTGACATGTTCAATATTTGACACTATATTAGATTAACATTGAAATATATAATAGTTTTTTAAGATTAGATTATTTGAGAAGATAGGTTATGTTTGATTAATTTTTCTCTTTTAAAGGCTATACTAGAATAATGTATTTTTATGGATTATTTACATACAATTTAAAAAGAAAAAATAAAGGATTTATAGGATGAAATTAGCAGTATTAATATATATATATATATATATATATATTAAGGAGAAGTATTAAGAGAATAAAACATGATGATAATTTTCTAATTATCCTGGACTAAACATCATGACAGATAATAGTTATTTCTCAAGACATAGAGAAGAATGAGTGTAACATGAATAATAAAAAATGTTTTTATAAAAGATTTAGATGATTAATGGTGTGATTATGTTTTAATGTTGGTATTTTAGCTTTGATATAGTCATACTGCATGATAAAGTCATGTTGTTGAATGATATGGATAAATATTTATAGGATGGTGTTTTTCCATAAAGAGAAGCCATAGAAATTAATATCTATTCTTTTTTGAGAAAGAATAATGGGTTAATCCGCAAAGGGAAATTCCACTCCATAGTCTCGTGAGTCATTGAGAAAAGAATAAAATCTATTATAATGTGAATAATATTCATGTTGTGATGGTATAATCTATTTGATATTATAGTCATGTAAAATATGAATAGAAAGTATTAAATATAATTATCATTAATTAATTAGAAAATATTGATAGGGTCTTCTCATGATACTTTTGGGATATAAATATATGTATGAGAATTAATATATATAGATAAAATATTCAGTATTTCGTAAAAATAATTTACCCCATTTAAAATTTTGAGAACATCATATGTATAAAAAATCATCCAAGATTAGTTGTTATAATAAATATATAGTTTGATATCATTGAATCTGACCCATGAGACCATTTTAGAGTTGGAGAATATGATAGTTCTTTAATTTCAGTATTAAATTTGAAATTTGAAAATTTAATATATATTAATTAATCTAAGAGATTCTATATTAATAATAAATTAAAATAAAAAGTAGATAAAGATAATATATTGATAGATATAAAGGGAAACCCATGATATAGAGTCCATTAAAATTAGTAGCATTGAGTAAGAAATAAAATAAGATAGGGATACTATGATAGTGATACGGAAAAAATACTTATTCTTCCATAGGATCCCATGTATTAGAGAATAGAAAAAGAACAAATTATAAAGTAAGAAGTAGGATTATGAGAAGCTACCATTGTACTCACTATTAATGTCAAAGAAGAGGTTAATGTATTTATATAATACCCCTATATCATAAATAAATATGATAAAAATAAATAAGAAAAAGGGGGAGGATAATTGAGGAAGATGAAAACTGTTACTACCTATATATTTGTTATGTTGAGACTCTCAAAGAAGATGAAAATAATTAAGGTAGAACCAATGTACAACTATTATTTTACTACACATTTGTTGTTATGATCTTCTCTGAAGGAGGAAAAATAGTAAATGAGGAAATGATCTAATTATTTGTGCTGATATTTCTGTAGACTTGGATAGAAATACATGGTTGACATCAATGTGACTATAGTAGAATAAATATTGGTATTCAATGACCATTTATATTATAGTATATCATACCATTAGGATTTTTTGATATCCTAGAGTAGACTAAATATCATTCTTTTCAGTGTTTTTGGTATTACCATTGTAAACAAGATGGATCTACTCTAATGAACCTATTAAGATGATATATCTCGGGGTAAAGGATGATATCTTCCCCATGTTTATTCAATAAATCATATTAGTTGAAAACATATGTCATGGTATCACCTCAAATACAATGGGTATGTTGTCAACCACATAAAGGGTGAACCATATCAAAATAACAGATGCTTTTATTCTTGTTCGTTAAATGATTTTCAAGTGGAATAATGTGTAAGGAATTCTTAAGTGTATCTATTCATCCAAATAGCTGTATAGGTTCAAATAAAAAATGGTTTAATTAAAATAGAATATAATTTTGAAAAATTAGTTCACATTGATTCAACCCTACTCATTGTGATTATACATATCATTTGTAACCTCAGAGATTATCATAGTATGCTCTACCTATTATGGAATCTAATTCTTATTCCCAATTGTTTTTATATTCCAAAAATGAATTTCAAATGTTAAAAATAATTTGAGTATAATATCAATGTGGGAATGGTAGTTTCAGAAAAAAACAGTGATGAACAAGAATAATAAATAGCCTAAAAAAGATGGTACATACAAAAAATTAAGAAATCAATGTGGTATGTTATCTTTATATATGTGTATAATTACGATAAAAAAGAATCAAGTAAAAACTATGAAGAGTTGGTCCATATTGAATCAAATGGTTATTAATTTAATGAAATTAATTTTTATATGAAAAATATGCATGTTCATATTATAACGTATATTTTTGATTTTATAATGGTTATACAAAAGGATAAAAAACTCCTGGAATTGGATGTTGATTAAATTGAAAAATCATTCATAGAAATGAAGATTCATGAATAGAAAGTAAAAATTAGAAATATAGAATTTACAATTCTTGAGACATCCTAAAATTAATAAATAATAATTGGTACTATTAATGGTTTGGATATGAGTCCTAAATTGAAAAATACTCAAATTAGTGTTAATAAATGATTTATATCTTCAAACAATCTATCTACTATATGCTAATGGAAAGTGGTAACACTTGCTCGAAAAATGTTACTTTCACTAAAATATGGAAACATTTGGGTGAATGAAAATATAATGAAATTCTCCATTGTAGATATAGTAGATGTGAGTATATTAAATAAAATTTCATTCATAAATAGGCCCTAAATTAAATTCATTTTTACTCTAAATTAGTACGTTGTTAATGGTCAAAAATTTTCAATAAAAAAATGTTCATTGTTTATTTGTAAAACTTGTTTTTTTGATTAATTTTTAAATAAGATTATTTATTTTTGGTATAATATATTTATAATTAAATGTCAAATTTTTTATATACCAAAGTGGTGGAGTGATAAATCCATGAGAGATCCTATTGATATAATATAATGTACATAATAAAGAGTTATTATTTTTACTCCAAACTATTTTCAATGTCTTGAAAATATCTATGGAAATTAACAAAAACTCATTCATCATATTGAATTGATATATTAAATATCAATGACTAATTTAATACATGTAATTATAGGAATAATTCCACAAGTGATTATAAAAAAAATTATGATGAGTTTTACTTGACGGTGTAAATTAGAGGCATGATAATGAAAAACACCCTAGAATAATTTTGAGAATGTTCTAACAATAAGGAGGAAATCCATTTAATATTGAAGGAAAGGAAACATCGTGAATATTTTTAAGATATAAATGAACATTAATTATAATGATATAAATATGGAAGATAAAATAAAATCAATCCATGATTAAAATAAAAGGATTGGTTTAGTGGAATATGTCTATGTATAAGAATATTGATTTCATGAGTGGTTTTGATAGAAGGATTACATAAGAGATCCTTGTAAGACATATAGACGAAAAAATAAAATTCATGAAGTATTCTTGATTAATTTTATATCATAGTTGTAGAAATAAAAGAATATTGTTATATAAGAGAAGAATTAATGTGCCTTTTGCCTAATATGTACAGGCCATGTTGATAAGAAAAGAAGACTATGAAAAAAAGAAGACAATTATACCCATTGAGGTTCATGTATTTAAAATCAAAAAATGGTAAATCATAATGATTTCTAAAATATGGTGTTGAGATAAATTGTGCTTATAGGATCATAAGAAAACATGATATCTATTTATCTCACAAAATACATTTGGAAAAAACCCTTTTCCCATATCAATGAGGATTGTTTTTCTATAAAAGGAATTATAGGTGATGAATTTATGGAGAGAACATAGTGAATGTCGAGATGACTATACATAATGAAAATTAATTTATAATTTTATTTTTTTACCAGTGCCAAGATACCTACTTGTAACACATCAAATTATTGAAAAACATTCAAGATTAGTATTTGGAGGATTTTATCCATTGAGTTATATTTGAAATGAGAAATTTTCTAGATGATATTTTCTCATGTGAATAATTCAAATATTAGAAAAATATAATATTGTGGAATATTTATATCTTAACACATGATATTTCAATATATTATATCCTTAAATAAAAAATATATAAATTGTTTTTTTCCACATTCTATAACAAACTAATAGCTCCTTGATATATTTTGTATATTTATTATGACCATTAAAAAGAATCTAAATTAGCTATTATAAAATGATGTAAACATATCACAAAATAAAAGAAAGAATGTAAGATGAATAGTGTCTGGAAGCAAAGTTTATCATTATTATGCCCATTTTTGTGAGATTCGAAGGGGTTATTTACACTAAGGTTTTACCAAGACCATGTTCATACTGAATGTAAGAAATTACGGTTGGAATAAAACTATATATAGGAGATGTCCAAACTTTTATTGCTTTCTAGAAGATCATTCCAAGCTAAACCAAAAACCAAAACTACAGTTAGAGCATACATGATTCTTATTTCATAAATTGAGATTATAAGGGATTATATAAGTACAAATTATAATTGTAAGAATAGGTACTAAAATATTTCTATGTATATCATGAATTTTTATAAGTTTGAAAATGTTAATTTTTTATTTATTCATTTTATTTTTAGAAATGAAATTTTCTTAGAATTCGTGTATAATTTAAGGGAACCAAGATTATTTCGACTGAATAATAAAAAAGAATATTTATTTCGTTAATTATTATATAATAGTATATTAATTAATAATTTATAAAAAGTAATAATTTATATTTCGACAGTCATTTTCCTATAAACATGGGTTTTCAGTATATATTATATTTTTATTTAGAAATAATTTTTATGAATTTTAGGAAATGTATTTGAGAAAATAAAATTTTAATGAATTTTATAGAAATATTAAATTAATATTATTTTTCATTTTTCTAATATAAAATTTTAGGTGGATACTGAAAATTATGATTTACTAATTGTTTCATTTATATGACATTATTATACATGAATTACTTGAATATTTTTTAATACATTTTTAATATATAAAATATATTTTATAATGTTAAATTATGGTTTATGAAAAACTATTTTGGTATAAAAGACACATTTTTAAAATATTAAAAAATTCATGTAATGTTTAATGAAAAATATTTTGCATCAGTTTCTCTTAATAAAATTTTGATAGGAAGGAAATAGGTTTTTTATTTATTTTAAAATTAATTCAATATTATTTTAATAATAATAAATTATTCCATGTTAATATGATTATTAAAATTGAAAATTTTATCATAAAAAATACATTTGATCAAAAATAATTTTTTATAAAAATATGATTTTTTGTAGCACATATGATAATGTTTAAATTTATATTATCGACAAATAGATTTTTTTTGAAAAAAATTATTTATCATTTATAATTCATAGGTTCAAATTATGTAATAAGGCTCATTTATAACAAGTAAAAATAAATTATTGAGGGAAAAATAAGTTACCTTCGAACAAATAAAAAAATGCTAAAAGTATAAAACTAAGAATAAATGTCATTAAGTCAAGTTTAAAACATGTGTGGGAAACTACGGTTGGGGATATATAAATCTTAAAACTTTAAACACTCAATTATTATCCACTTTTTATTCACACTTCATTTGAAACATGCAGTATCTTAATATACATGAGTTATATGTGATAAAATGACATTATTATTACAAATGGAACCACCACCCTTATAAATATCGAAAAATACAAATCCACTTAGGATCACCAAAAAATATACCCTAGTCTCTCCTAAACCCCATCCACACATCATATATTATTTAATCATTCCAAAAGATGATGCTAATTAGCCTCAAAGTCGGGACCAAAGGAGAACATTCAATGCAAAAAAGGAAATATTTTCCACTATAACTTCTTAATTATTTTCTAATTTAACCTTCCAAAAACACTCATATCTATAAATTTATAATAATAAAAATATTATTAACATTATATAATATTGATTTAATATGGTAATATCCATTTTATTTCATCAAAATCATCATAAAAATAATGATATCGTCATGCGTGCATGATAACTACCACCTTTAAAATGTACATGTTTATTTTTCAATCATTTAATTTCATTGATAGTGAAAATTTGTTCCTTGCTAAAATAAAATTATATTTATAACTTGTTAAATATTTTTAAATACTTTGATATTTTTGTTTTATACCTTCCTTCTATTCTGTTAAAATGATTTCCCCTTGTCTGTATGTGCGAACATCTACTTCCATGTGATGGTGTTTCTATATTGTTTCCCATTCTGAATAAAACCAATAGATTAATAAATTTATGTAAGGTATCAAAATTATATTTACATAACCATTAAAATTTGGCAATGATAAAATTAGGAATTCCATAAGTGATATCAATAATAATCAGTTATAGTAAATTTATATGTAAAAAAGAACAGATCATTGTACCTTTTATATTTTGTGTCTACTAATATCAAATATATTTTCCTAGGTAAATTAAATTATATTTTAATAAGAATGAAAATAATAATATTAAATTTTCTTTATCATGAATTTATTTTAGGACACTTCTTTCTTGGTCAACATGCCATGAAATGCTCTGAGAAATTGGACGAATAACATAAAATAATAGACATAAGTAGAAATGATGTAATAAAATAGGGAAACATGTTGATAAATAAATTATATAATAATAAATTTGATTAGATAAATCCATAATGTATGTTTTTAAAAAAGTTGATTTTATTATTTCTAGAAGTTGTGTACAATAGTAGAGTTCTTTCAGAATTGATGTATAGGTTTCCATATTAGTAACGCTTCCTTGATGTATTATTCGATATTATACAGAAATATAAATTTATGATGTTTAACTAATTACAATATAACTTTTAATATCATATAGTATTATAAAATAAAAAACCTCACTTTAATTCTTGCCCTTCCTTAATGTGGGTTTTGATTGAAATCTTCACTAGAATATAAGTGTCTTTTGAAACATAATTTTATTACTTGATTTATAATTATTCTCCATTAGTTTCTTCTTTAATTTTATCTAGAATACACAATTTCTATCTTGGGAGATAAATGTTTATTAAAATATTAATTATTTATGAGTTTTAATACTTCTTCAAAATTAATCTATGATAAGAATAATTTGTAACATATTAAACAAATTATTCCCCTTCTTATATATAATTCACCTTACAACCATTTTCTCCTTTTTAATTAAAAATTTAATTTAGTGTCGTCTCATTTGAAATTCTTGTTTATATTCTGAAACTGGAAAAATAATTTATTATTATCTTTTACAAAAAGTTATTTCCATAAGGGTGTTATAAAATATTCAAGGGATCATCCAAACCACCCTTATTATGTTTTAGTTAAACATTAACATTTTTTTCCTTTTATGGCTTATTATTTTCATAATTTTGTTTATTTTTATATATATTTCCCTCAAATATATTTATACTAAAATATCCATTTCATTACAAGGCTTACAATATTTTTTGGTTCACTTTGAAATTCCCGCTATTATGTAAACAAATTTTAAGGTAACTATCATTTCTCATTCCTCCACACGAGTACAAAGCCCATGAAATATTTTATACAATTAATATATTTTAAAACCCCTAATTAGTTTTTGTATAACCATTTCAGTTTATTTATTATTTAAATTCATATGTTTTCATCCATGTGGAATATTTTTTATTCATTATTCTCCTGGGTCCTTTTAATAAAATTTTCTATATAGGAAGTCATCGTTCATAATTTTTTTCAAATATGAACTTCGAAATGATTTTATTCCCTATTCACTTTGGATTATTTATGATTCATCTTTTTGTTATTCCTTTATTTAAAATTATTATACTAACATCATTCTAATGGGTTTGATTATAAATATAATTTATATATGGTTTATTCTAAATAAATGTCAGAAATAAGAATGATTCTAGTTTTTGTGATGTGTAAACAAATAATTATATAGCCCTATAATGTATTGGGTAAAGAATTATATCTCATGAGATGTTATTTAAGGGAGATGTGAGCCATCCCAATACACAATGATACTTTTTCCACTACATGGTGATAGACTCTAGTGTCACCCTTGACTGATGTTTTGAATACTATATTATATTAATGAAACTTTTTTATGATCTTATGAATTCATTTAATTATGAAATGATTTTATGATTTTATGAACTCATTTCATTATAACATGTATCATTTTTTATGATCATCCACTATATGATATCATTCTATACCTCTTGAGTCTCATGTTTTGATTTATTTCAATGTTTATTCCCTTATTGGGATTTATAGATGACCCTTTTCCTTATATATTTTCTTAGATTTTATATGGAATTTTGGATGATCTATAGTTTTTTGAAGCAGTATATGGATTAATAAAGATGTTTAATGTTTTTATGTTTATTATTATGTACCTCAATATCTAATCATCCAAATATTATAGTCCTCTCAATCCTCATATTTTTTGTTTTGGAAAATTATTTTAAGAACAATGAAATACATTTTTATTAAGGCTTGGGTTTCTATTTTTGGAACTATAAAATGTAAGTTATTCTATAATATTAAGATAAAATAAAATTATTAAAATATGTATGGGATAATTCAATGTATTCAGTAAGAATAATATTTTTTGGCATGTTTTGAGTATGTGATTTTCTAAGAATTGGCATCCCTATCTAGTTACTACAAGTGGGTGAAGGCTCTTGCAGTGATTCACCTAGGGGTAATATTCCAGAAAAGCGTGAATTGGGTATTACCTCAACCATCACCTAGAAAAAATAATCACAAATTTAATGCTCATTTTAAAATTTAGGGTATATTCTTCAGTTAATCATATTTTCATTGTAAACCAATATGAAGGTTTAACGTTTGAGTTACGTTGAAGGACTATGTCTGAATTGTACAATAAACCAACAAAAAGTAAACTATGAAAAACAAATCCAGATTTAGGTAAAAATAAAGGAATTAAGAGATAATGTGATGGAAGAAATTTCTAGTAGGTTATATGGGGGAATTTAATATATTATGTTAATTATGGTAAACCCTTAATGATGTTAAATGTTGGTCACTAATGTTAAATCTCTTTGTTCAGTGATGTATGAAAACAGAAATAACTAAGTTAACCTTGTTTGTGAGGGATAATATGATGTTTATATTAACAATTGGACAATTATAATGGGAGATGGATAGATAATTTTTATGGTTAGTCTAAATCTTATATCACAAAGATATAATAAAAAATTTAACAATTCTTAAAATCTTCAGTGAACCAAAGATGAGAATGATGGAGAGTAATAAAAATTTAGGAAATAAATATCATCAATGAAGGGATATTCAACCACATATATTACAAAAATGTGGTAAGAGGAACAATAGACATTGCCTCATAGGGATTCATTATTTTTTTCATGTAGGAGAGGGGGTATCAAGCATCAACTTTTGAAATAATATGAAGAGAATAGATATTTCAATGGCTATGGAAAATGTGTGTCCAAAATCTATTCTAATGTTCCAATGTATTATGTTTGAAAAAATTATACATTACCCAAACCAATTTCATAAATCCCAGGATAACCAAAATGATAAGTATGAACGTCCACCAAAACCTTGAGAATAACATAGAGCATATTTAATTTTCAACATATAATGTGGACTATGGTAACTAAATACAGTAATATAGATGTGTGAATATGATGTATTTATTATAGAAACTATAAAATTCCATAATTTTTTATATGTATCACCGATGTATCTTTTATTAAATAAAGCTTCAGGTTTCATCATTATTTGGTTTCAAAGTTTCAGTTTATGGAAATAGAAAATTTTGTTTGGAGATTTTAGATGTATTTGACATGATTCTATTAATGGATTAACTTTTTCAATACAGATTCCCTATTCACCATCACGGGATAGATCACCCACCACATCCTCATTATTGTAAAAATGTATGGGGGTAGGAAACAACTAGTAGTCACTGAAGAGAGATTTTAATATCACTACAAAATATAATATACCAAACAAATCATCATTATCATCATCTGTCAATTTACCTCCATTCCAGGTAGGCCTATATTTTTATATATTATATGAAAGTACCATTATAATAGTAAATATAGAATATACCCCTCCCCCCAATATTAAACCATGAAATTTTGGTTAAGTGAAAAATGATGCCTCTTAGTGATCTTGAGTCCAGTAGATATTTGAGAATCAGGTTCAATTCTCCAGTATATGTGAGCCAATGCATAATGTGAGGGAAACAACTTGGGCCTTGAGATGGCCTATATGGGAATATGAAGAGCCACTCAGAGTGGATGTGTTTGGGAATACATCACATCTAAAACATTATATAGGAGTGATTCACATATTGTGAAATTTAGGGAGTAGTGAAACAAGCGGGTGAAGATATTGGGTTTTATTTATTGTGGCTTGTGACACATGTGAGGGATAAGTTGCAGAAAGCATATAGTGGTTTGCTGGAAGTGGTTACTCTACAAATGGACTGGATGAGTATGAATGTGGATCTCAAGGATTCTTATTAGGATTAATAGAATTATTCATCAACATTACCTTTTGACATCAATTTTCCATCAAGACCCCAAAGATGAAGAACCACGAGGGATGAAAGATAGGTGTGAGTGGTGTATGAAATATTAAAATAGGTACTCACATTTCATACCAAGGATCTAATTATTATAATCTATCACACCATGTTTTATTATGCACTCACAAAAAAATAAAATAGGTCATAACACATAACCCTAAGAGGTATTTAACTCAAATGGTTAAAAAGATGATAAATATAGGTATTATTCTATTATGAGTGAGTAGATGTTATGTTCACATATTTATAAAATTAAATATTGATTCACCTTCTATACCCCCAATCTAAAATCCTTCCATGTAGTAATTTTAACTGTAGGGATGTAATTTATTTAAAAGGGGATAAGGTGATAACCTTTGATTTCACATTATTTATTACATAGAAAATAATATATTAAATTGCCTGTCTCACATGATAAAAAAAAATAAACAAACATGATATATTTTTAATATTAAATATGTATGTCAAAACACAGCTGTTAAATTAAAACTGTATAAATTTATGTATTAATATCCCAAAATCAATTAAGTATGTATGAAGAATTGACATCTGGGTACAGAAGTACTCCTGATGATGCCCTTTTTTCTAAGATTTACTGAGATACATGTTCTCTATTTTTTTTACCTAGAAAAATTCTAATATAAACTTAGTAAATTATGGTATTAGTAAAATCATATATGGGAGAAGTTTAAACACATAACTATTTATAAATGATTAATGATAGTTGTGTCTAGGATCATTACAACAATTAGAGATTATATTGTTTTTATATATTATTTGGATATCATAGGATATTATTTAAGTAGAAATTAGGATTATATATCTAGGAAATAAAATATTTATTTATATATCATGAATTTTTATTCTTTTGGTAATTTTTTTTTTAAACCGATTTTATTTTTAAAAGATTCATTTTTATAGAAATTTGTGTTTCATTTCATGGAAATAAGATTATTACGAATGAATAATAATAAAATACAATGATTTGGTTAAATATTTGTTAACACTAGAATAATTTTATAAAATTAGTTAAAATAACACTTAAATATTTTAATGTCATTTTCATATTAAAACTATTTTCTCACTCCCAAGGGCCATCAAAATAAATTCTTTTCTTCTTACATAGATTGAAATTACAATGTTGAGAAAGATTTATACTCTTTTAAATGTGTAATGTATCGAACTGGTGCACAAATTAGTGGGAGGTCGGAATAAGGAACTCTATGAGAAAACTAAATTCAATGTGAATGTATACATAACACAAATTATGATTGTCATCGAGAAGGATAAATCGCTGCATCATAGCCACTGTGATAATATATTGAAGGCCTTCATATGGTAACGAAAGATTGAGGTGGCTTGATATTATCCCCACTTATCGTACCTTAGAGTTATTCTGGCTGCTTTATTTCACTTAAAAATTTAATTTTGATGGGGCTTCACGTGGGAACACTGGTCGAGCAGGATACGGTTAAATCTTTAGGGATGATTCTGGAAATGTTGAAAACATACATTATGGGTATTGTGGATCTGATATGGATATTGAAGAAGAAATGATTGGTTTTATTAGTTTTTCCAAGGCTTCCAATCAAAATAAAAAAACAATATTTTAGTTTGAGTGTGATTCCACAACTATTGTTAATGCTGTCATAACCGATCAAGTCCATCATGATTTGAAGATGACAGTGAAATGGGATAACTATCTTGAGAAACTGTATTCAATGAGATATCTCACCACATAGGTCTTCCAAGAGGCCAATTCTGTTGTCCATGCGCTTGAAGGTAAATGTATGAATCAAGAAGTATTTTTATTTTCTAGAAAGCTTCTTAACGAGTTGCTTCCAATTTTGTAAAGGGACAATTGTAAAGTCCCCACCATCAAACTAATATAAGCATGGCTCCTTTTCATTCATTTAATATAAAAGACCCATTGTTCATTTTTCTCAAAAATATGTATTCTATATATTTTATATTTTTATTTAAAAATAAATTTCATAAATTTAAGTGTTTTAATTTAAATATCTAACCACATTTTTTAATTATCATGGAAATATTTTCTTTAGATTATTTTTTTATTTTTCTAAAATAATTAATTGTTATGTTAAGAGTGGGAAATATCAACATTACTAATATTTAACTTTTATGAAATTATTATTAATAAATGAAATCTATATATGTTGAATCAATTCTTAAAATATAAAATATATCTTATAAATTTAAATTATTAATTTTAAAATACTATGTTAATTAATGGAACCCATTTATAACATGATAAAAAATTGAAGTACGGTTTTAATCAAAATAATTTTTCATTTTTTCCTATAAAACAAAATTTACATTGTTTAATTATATTTATAAAATAATGCATTGTTGACTAATTATTATTTTATAAATAATTTAAAATTTAATGACAATATAATAATTAAAATTATTTATTTTATCATAAATGAAAAACATATGCTTAAAAATAAAATTTTTATAAAAAAATTCATTTTTGATTTACATGGACTAATGTTAAAATATATTTTCTAGAAAACTATAAAATTTATGGGATCAATGGGATTTTTTTATTTATAATAACTAATTTAAAATTGTTCAATATGGATCATTTTTTAATCATTAATAATAATTTACCAAGGTAAAAATTAATTACCACAGTAAAAACAGGAAATGGTTAAATTAAAAATCAATGAGTAGATGACCAAAACAATATTTTAAAACCTATGTAGAAAAATATTGTTGAATAAGTTTCAACCATACCCTTCCCGCAGTCTATTTTTATCCACTGGGGTTTCACATTACATGTGGGATATGTGATCTCGTTATATTGAACAGTTATATATTCCAAAATTCCATTCTCTTCAATTATAAAAGGAACCATCACCTCACCATCACACCCCACATCCAAGGTCACTTATTATTTACCCAAAACATATCATGGTCTCTACTAAACCAACAATACATGTTGTCAAATATTTAATTTTTCTAAAATATCATGTTATCGTTCTTAATGTACTGACTGAAGGGGAACATCTAAATAGAATGGTAATATTTTCCACCACACCTTCCTAATTATTTTATACATATATCAACCCAAACCTCTTATATCCATGATTGAATTATAATACTATTATTATAAAAATTTTGGAATCATTTTATAATAATATAACTTCTATTTTCTATCATCTTTAATACATTTGAAAATTTAAGACATTGTCATGTGTGTGTATGGACTACCTCCTCCATGAATGAAATGTTCAATTTTCAATCATCTCCTTTCGTGGATGGAAAAATAATTGTACTTTAATAAATTAATAGTTTATTTATAAAATTTTAATTAATTTTTAATGATAATATATTTTACTTTTTTTACATTCCTTCTATTTTTTAAAATTTACAGTGTAGTTCGTGTGTTTGTGAATACTACCCCTTATATGTGATAACATTTATATTCTATTTTCCTAATGAATAACATTGGTTGAAAATAAAATTTATGTAATGTATAGAAATGTTATTTAGTATAAAATTAACATTCAATATTATTAATGTTAAACATAACATTAGTGATATTAACAATATATTTTTATAGTAAATCTAACCTCTAAAAAGAGAATATCAATGTAAATTTTTGAATTTGAGTCCATTAATAGAAAATTGTTTACCTGTATAAATTATATTCTAATAGAATAACATTGGATAAAATAATATAAAATTATGTATACTATGAAACAATTTAAAAATACATTCATCATTCTCTATGTGCGGTGATTGTTTATAAGAAATTGACTAAAGCACAAAAAGTAAACAACATAACAAGAACTGATGTAAACAATTTTCCACACATGTTGATAAATAGATAGTATAAAAATAAACATTTATAGAGATAGTTCAATAGAAATTTTAAAGAGAAATAATTTTATTATTCCAGGGTTTTAATGAATTTATGTATATTTTTTAGACAGGATGTAAGGGTTTCTTTCTCAATCACCATTCATTAGGGCTTACTTGATATTATACATCAATAATCATTTATATACTGTAACTATTTATCCCTGAATTTTTTAATGTCATAGAATATTATTTTTCTCAGAAAATTCAATTAAATTTTTTACCCTTTCTATGGGATACAAATTATGTATTACAAAGAATATAAGGTTCTTTCAGAACTCAATTTTCATTCATAAGTTATAATGTTTCTCCTTGAGTTTCATCTTTCATTTAATAAGGTGAAACATATTTCTATATTTGTAAGTCACTTTGATTTGAATATTCTTTATTTATTTGTTTTAATATTTCATGAAAATAAATCCTTTTATTATTAATCTACATACTCTTAAACTATGTGCTCAATTCCTTGTCAATAATTTATATTCCCACACATTTTTTTAAAATGATATTCTATTTATATTTATCTCATGTGAAATTCATTTTTACCTTATCCAATTTTCATAATAACATTTTTTTTACAATGTCGGATAACATCAATGATGTATTAAATCAAATATATGGAATATGAAACCACCATCATTACCTTTTAGTTATACATTTTCATTATTTTATAACTTTTAAAATAATATAATTCTCATGTAACTATTTTTTACATATTTTTTTTACATATATAACTAGTTAAATACACTTTTAATTTAAGTGGTTATACTTATTTTTACTTCACCTCAAAATTCCTATTTTTATGTAAACCAGATTTAAGGATAATTTGATATTTGTTGTCCCAAGTTTAGAATCAACCCATAAAATATTTTTGAACAATAATTATCTTTTAAAAAATAGTATTACATTATTTATAATCCCCTTAGTTAAAATCTAATTTTAAGATAAATAACAATGTAATTCCTTCTTTAAAAATATTGTTTACATATTTTATAAATATTCATGGATGTAGAAATATTTTTATTCTTTCTTATCATATAACAGTCATTTGAAATCATCTATTTTAGAATTCAATTTTCACATCATATGTTTCTTTTTCATATATGAACATACAAATGGTTTAATTCCTTATTCCCTTTGAACTCCTTATGATTTAGCATGAGGTTACTCCTTGATTTGTAATTATGAAACCCACTTCATTCTCATCGGTTTGATCATGCTTATCATGTATGTGTTGTTTATTTTCCTCACGTGGGACACATATATTTGATTTTTATTTATGTGATGGGTGGGATTGGAATTATATAACCCTTCAATTCAAAATTTATAGCAATATACCTCAACCAATGTTATTGAATGGTATGGGGGAGTTTACCCAATCTTCTATGGGACATTATACACTTTTTGATGATGTTCAAGGGAGTGACCCATTGAGATATGTTTATGAAATCTTGTTTTATATTGATTACACATGTTTATGATCTTCCAATATATTTTAATTATCCCATGGCTTAATTTGTGTGATCATCCTCATTATGATATAATGTTATACCTCTTTAGTCTCTTGTAATAATTCATTTCCATGTTTATTCATTTATAGAGAATTTTTATCTCACTATATTCGATATTTATTTTATATAATATATCCAACATGGTAAAAAATGATCTAGAGGATTCTAGAGCACTATGAAGAGTTTAAAATCAAGATGCTATTTTATGTTTAATATGATATACTTGTATTTATAGTCTCCAAAAATACATAATAAATCTATATACTTGGATTGTATTTTTCAGAAATGTAGGTTAATATTTATGAAATAAATTATGTTAAAGGCTTGGGAAACTACATATATCATGTTTTCAATATTTTTTTGAATTTAATCAATTCGGAATTTATGTGGGATAATTTGAAATTATTAATAATTGATGTTTCTTGAAAGGGTAGGAAGTATAATGTTTCTCGAATTTTCTTAATGTGAGTTTTTTTTTGAGTAGAAGTGATATTTTATGAAATATTGAAATATCCCATAGAAAAAAGAAAAATGAGTTCATATAAATATTTGATTTGTTTTATAGATAACCATGATATATAGATTGATCCCTATTTGTAACTACAACTAGTTAACTCATGGGTAATTTGGGAAATGTAAATTTATAACAAATTACTGAGATAAATTAGTTGTTATCATTCTCTCAAGTTATTCTTGTATTTCATTAAATAAAGGGGTAAAATAATGTATCTATACTTTAATAGAGATTAAGATAAGTATAAATACACTTTACTCATTATTTATTTCATTTGTTATTAATATATGGGAGAATGATATATATATTTGAATTGAAATTGTAAATGCAAGGGGTACATTAGAGTTCCTAATGGAATATGATAAATATTGATGTATTTTTCTTTATGTGATCCATGTATTTTATTCATTAATAGTATAAGGTAATGCCTCTATCATGATTAGAGAATGAGATTAGTATAACTACCCTTCACTCTTGAATATTTTCATTTATCATCAATAAAGGGGAGAACGATATAGACATTAGAATTAAAATCGTTCATGAAAAGAAATATAAAGGGGAAATTAGAGTTCCCAGTGGATTATGATAAATATTGAAATATTATTTTCCATTAAGAAGAAATTTTAATATGATATAAGGAATGATAAATTATAAATAGGATTAAAAAGATAAGTATTGATGAGAATTGTTTAAGGAAACTAATGAGATGCGATGTAGTGAATTTTTTACAACATATTATTTTTAATGTTTTTTAATCTTGAAATAATATATATAATTGAATATAGTTGACGGTGTATTGTCAATAATAGTTTTTTATATGTTTGAGAGTTATTTCCTTGTTATTTCATGGAATCTTGAAATACACATGAATCAAAATTATCAAGTGGTTTATGGTGAATTGAATAGATGATGTTAGAATAGTGATACATTTATTAGTGAATTAATTATGTACTATTATTGAGAATATTTCATGAACGAACATGACATTGAATTTTAGGGAGTAGATATTAGTCATAATAATCTATAAGTTATCATATGGAAAATAATTCATGGTAATTATATTAAAATAGTTTTATAATGGTTTAGAAATATAATAATATCATTTGAAGTATTTTGAGGAAACTTTATATTGATAGATATGTTTGAAAGTGTTTTGGATTGAGTTTGGAAATTTATAAACATCATTGAGTAGAATATTGGGAGAAAATTAGAAAAGAATAATCAATATATGAATAATGTAGATTTTACACTACATATATAAGACTAAACAACCCTACAAAAGATTACACCACTTAGAAACAATTATACATTTGAATAAACCTTAAAATATAATGCAATGTAAGATTATATCCACCATAAAAGATAAACTTAGGAATAAATGATGCATGGGATTATTTCCAATGGAAACAATCTCAAATATATTGAGTTTTAGGAAATTAAATTATAATGGAAGTTGAGCTGCTTTAGATTAGTTCATAAATTTTAGATGTTATAAAAGATTACCATTAAATTAATGAAGGCCTATTTAAAAATCTTAAATTAAAATGATATAATTTAGCGAATTGTTTTGAATGTTCTGCTACATCCAAATAATTATTTATGTTATCATATCTATATGAGATTAACATCTTATTAAAGATGATTTGAATTAGAATGCTTTGGTAGTTCTAAAGTCTATGTTATAAAAAACACTATATTAGATTAACTCTTAATTGAGGGTGAATGGACCTAATATTTTTGGGCTCTTATTACCAAAGTTAAAATGGATATTAATGTAAAAATATCTACAATTAAAACATTAATATGCTTCGTTGATTTCCAAGGACTAAACATCATGAATAGAGGTATTTATATAATAAATATTCGGATAAAAATATATCACCATGAATATGAAAAACGAGTTGTAATGAAATATACTAATTATTTAATGCATGGGAATAGAAGAAGACTATTTTGGTATGTTTGATATAGTCATGCTGCAAGAAAAAGAAAATATATAGTATTAAAAGAATAATTATTCATTGGATGGTATTAAACCAATGAATGAATCCATGAAAGTTATGTTTCCAAATATTTTAAGAAATAAATATTTTTTCATAGAAAATTAAGATGAAATTATTTATTTATAAAAGACCTAAAGAAAAGATGAAAATTTGTTTCACTGAGAAGTTTATTTTCTAATAATGGTTTAGAACATTCAATATTATGGATGTAGAAAAAATATATATTAAATTATAAGGATTTTTATGGTAAATTTATTTGAGAATATTGAGGTCATTGAATGATATTTTTTTATACATAAAATACCAATCTATAAAAATAACATATAAAGGTAAAATTTGGGATATTCTAGGATGATAATGTTGACCATTTTTAATGAAAAACAACAGATATTTTTTTAAAATTTATTGAGTCATGTTTCTATATTCAAAATTGTATTATGAGATTGTGGAAGAATACCAACATATTAGTTGATATTTGGAAAATTGTATAGTTGTAGATTTTTTTTATTAAAATATTCATATTTTAGAATATAATATATAATTCTTGGGATTTTATCATGAGAATATAATAGAAAAAGAAGATACAGATCTAGAAAATGAAATGAGAGAGATGAATACAACAATGAAATATAATCCTGATGAATTTTTAGCTTCATAGTAGAAAAGTATAAGAATAGAACAAGAGTATGTGAGTGATGAAAGAGTGTTATTGTTATTTTCTAACAATCTCATGCGTCAAATAAGAGAGGAAGTATATAGAAGTTGAGAATATGAAGGATTCATATGAGTTGATTCTTCTGCATACCCTCTCATCGGCAAAGGAGAATTAAAGGAATACTTATTATAAAAATATATCATAATGTAAAAGGATAAGGATGATCAAGAAGAAAAAATATAATTGAGGAAGGATACCACAATTTCTACCTATACATATTATATGTTCTTATATTCATGAAAATGAATAAGACTAATAATTTTTTAACATTATTTGTCTATTAATTGATTGTAATATAAATATTCATAATATATTGTGAATGTGGATGAAGATATAAAAATTTAACTAACAACTTATGTGTGATGATGAATCTAATGACTAATTTGAGAGAATAAGGTAGATTTTTTTGATATTGTATAAAAATAGGTATTGGTAGTTGAATACCTTTATTAGGTAATAGTATATTACCATCGGGTTGTTGTGAGTTCATGGATTTAATTAAATTTCAAGTACTTTGGTGTTATTGGGAGTACCATTGTAGACTAGTGAAAACTAGTATAACGAACCTATTAGGAGATAGTATATTGCTTTCAAAGGATAGCCACTATGGGAAAAATATGATTTCTTACCTATTTTTATTCAATTTATCATATTAGCATAATACCTAAATATTACCATCATCTTGATCTCAATAATGATGTGTGCACCCATAATGGGGGAGAACAATGTAATAATATGATGTTTTTTAGCACATGATTATTTACAAACACTCATATACTGTGTTGTGTTTGGAATTAAAAAGAAAATCCATTCATCCTAATATGTATGAAGGTTTTAATATTTAAAGTTGAAATTTATTGATATAAAATTTATTTAATTTTGTTTTTATAGATTCATACCCTTTCACAGTGTAACTCTACAAATGATTGAGAACTTCTTAACAAAAAGTGAAAGATGATCACATTCATTTCAAAATGGTTCTTCGAGTATTTTTATATTGATCAAAGTTTGAAATAATAATTCCAAATAGATGAAACATTAATAATTTATAGTTTCTACATCAATCATATGACTATTTTTATTTTTCTAGTAAATCACATTTAAATTATATGATTTTTATTTTTAATAATGCAGCTATATTATTCAAAAAATAAAAGGATGTTTTGAATTGGAATATGAGTCAATATTATTGAAAAAATCCCAACTGGATTTTATAAATGGGATAATCTCATAAAATTTCAAATTATCTATTTCCAAAAAATATATATTTCACGAAATTGAAGACATGATATGATTTATTTTTTGTGGAATATCCTAGAAGGATTCATTCATCAACTTTACATCTAACATTGAAATCTTATCAATAAAATTAAAAATTGGAACATATTATTGGAAAACCCATAAGTTCATAAAGAGACTAAAACAAGATTGATTATGTAAAGAATCATTTTCCCAACATTGAATAAATAGTATTTTTATTTTCATTATTAACACGAAATAGAATGGGAAATAATCCAAATGCATTAATTATTCAATTTTACTACCAAATATTATTTTGGATTTCTAGGTCTTCAAAATTTTCCTTTAATACCATTCCATTATAAAACATTTCAAAATCAAATTTTTAAAATTCACCACCATGATCACTCTAGACAGAGATAATCAATATTTATTTCTTATTATTATTAAATATAAAATTTTAAAAATAAATTTAGTGGATATATTTGTTATAAAATAAATTGTAAAATGTATAATTATTAATTAGTTCATAATTTTTGTCCTCATATGATTAAAATTATAATTGGATGGAAAATATTCATATGAATTAGCTACAAATATTTGGATATTTATACATCATTTAGATTTTTAAATTTATTTTTATGTTTCATTTTTTATTTATTGTGGTTGTAATGTTTATAGAATTTTCACATCAATTTTATTAGGGCATTTAGAACATCCATTCACAAAATTTAATCAATATATATTTATTTTAGTGCCCCATATTTTGTGTCATGGCCACATAATCTCTTCCATGACACCGAACTAGAAAATATTATGGTTTATTAAAACAATCAATGATTATAGTGTATTCGTTTTAATGTATGATTACTGATAATAACAAATGTATGTGTGAATTGTTAACGATTAATTTATTTTTCACATAATTTTATAAGTATCCTTCATCACAAAATCTAATTATATTAATTAGATTTCACATATGGCCTAACGAAAAAATAACTCTTGATATTAATGTTTTCAATTTGAAAATTATATCACATAGTCTAACTATATTTTCTTGTGTGTTGACATTCAATATTAAATTTACTTCTTCAACATTTATCCTATTTTAAAATATTTTTTTATTTTTTTCTTGAGGAGTTCTCTTATCAATATACCATGATATGTTTCTTCAGACAGTTGGAATATTATTTTCTAAATACAGTTAATGAAATTTTTGTTACCCAACCATTTGGTTTATACAGATATTTGACAAATAAAATCATTGATACTCAGTCTTTCTAAAATATATGATATTGGATAGAAATTTGGTCTATCCAAATATTATCTTGTATCGTTGTTAATTATAGACATTTATTGATAATACAATGAGTGGGTCAATGCCTTCCTATTTTAAAAATGATTACCAATGTGAATTGTTGATTATCTAGTTCCCTAATTATATTATTGAACATGTTTATTTTGAGGAAATTTATATTGGGTTGTTGTAGAGTATCCATGTTTGGGTATAGATACAAAATGAATTTAAATAGATGATATCTTGTTAATAATTTATTAATTTTTTTACATTTGGATAAATTTTTTATTAAAATTCCATTTTCATATATAATCGAAATCATACATTTTTATTAATATAATTCATAGATATGGTACCTCAGGCTACTAAATATCTTGAATGTATAAAAACATTTTCATCAGCCATATAAAATGTATTCATTCCCTATTGGTATTCAGTTTCTAATTGGTTATAGGTATCATTAAGATTATTATAAAAATCATTATATTTTCATTAATATGAATGATCCTTAGGAGATTTATTTGGTGTAGAGGTATTTAATTATTCTCCTATTTGGTTATAAATCACATTTTCCAAAAAAATATATGATATTTTTGATTGATATAAGAGATAAAAATATTGAGATCCTTTCCATATAACCACTTCCCAAATGACATTCAATATATAATTCTTCAATTTCACTATAATTATACAAGGATATGAAAATATTATTTTCATTTCTCTTTCTTATTTTATTCCTGTTCTTTACCATCCTTTTGTTTATATCTGATTACACTTTTATATAACATAATTCTTTCCAATCATAAATAATAACTTCATTAGATTCCATTATCTCACCTTTATTTATTTTATTTGATAATTATAACTCCTTATGTTTATTATATTTCATGGTCCTATTCATTTAAACCAAATTCATTCCCTTTTATATTTCTATTCAAATCCATCACTGCAACATTGGATACCAATCTCAATTGAAGGTGATTTAAAATTTAGTGTCATTAATGAAATAAATTTCTCCTTCTTTTATAGTTTTTTTCAAAGATTATTTTCAGTATGATCCCATATAACATTAGTGTTATGTATTTTAAAACCAACATTAGATATATTTTATGCTTAATGTATTCAATCATTGTTTTATTTGAATCTCATTCTATTTATAAAATATTAATAATAATATAAACTATATGCTATATTAAATACCACCTTTTAAAATATTTTAGGATATATATAATCATTATAAACCTTTTCTATTTTTTAAAGGGGTTATATTAATTGGAAATTCGAACCATGATATTTCACCAGTAGAAAATATCATTCAATTTCCAAGACATTAATAGTATAAAATTTTCCAGGTTTGTGTAATGTCAAATTATTTTCATTATGATTCAAGTTGAAAATTTAAATATACATTTCTAGAAATTAAAAAAGAAAGTATATTTTACTTTATGAAAGAAACTTAATATTAGTTATTCTAAAAAAGTGAAAAATTCAAAATGATTCTAAAATTATTTATATTACATTATGATTATAATGAAATGATTAATTCCCATATTTATTATAATACACTCAATATAATACTTATATTATTTTTATTTTATTCCATAAAATAAATAATGATTGTCTTGATTCTAGTGGTTTTGGAGTTACAATGTTTTTAATGGTGATTACTTGGTCCAAAAGACCGAGGAACATATATTAAATTAAAAAAGAGGTGGTTAAAATAGTTAAAATTAGGGAATTTAATTACTATACTTTTCAAAAAATAAATGTAACATTAGAGGAACATCATGTGACCAAGTGATGTTAGTGTTGACTCCTTTGATGTAAATATCATCCACCATCGAGTTCGACTCTTTTTATAAGGGGTTGATGATACAGTTTAGTCTCAATAGTTGAAAAAATCATTCTATCCATCTAGCTATGAGGGGACATGATAGATGAGTTATGAAATTATAATTTTCTTACTCAATGGTCTTAGATTTTTATTCAAGCCAGATGTCGGTCTATCTATTTTTTTCATACAAAAGAGACTACAATGATAATGAAAATAATTTTGGATTCCAAGGAAGATTCAATTGAACATGATCTATAAAAATATACAAGAATCGATTTATTGTGGTCTTAGTATATATTCAAACAACTTGAAGGACTCAGGTTGGCTTTTGAGGCACCATCAAAATTTTCACTGATCCTCATAGAAGTAGTTATTTCCTAAATACATAAAATATAAATTTTTCTTTGTGGTAGTTTCTATGAACTCAGAATCAAGGAAAAATAAAAAAACCTTGAAAGGAGTTTTCACATGTGTCATGGTAGTTACCCAATCCTCCTTAAATGTAGTGTGTATTTTCACAGACACATCATAGAAGCTAAAATGGAATCTATTTTAATGAAAGATTTTCTATAATACTAGATAATGTGCACTAGCTCGACCACAAGAACAGTGAATTGATTTCATAAATTTGTTTAAGTGTCGGTAGCTACAGACTATTAGATTTGAGGCCATATAGAATCAACTGGTAACCCCCTAACATTAAAAATATCTTATATATACTTTCACAATGTAGTTATAGTAGTACAACACAAGAAAAGGTGTACATTTTATTCTCTATGTTGTTTCCATAGGTGATATTTGGAACATAATTGTATGCCAAAAGATTTCAAAACATGAATCAATTGGAATTAAATTATAAGAAATCCAAAAAATAATTAAAAATAAATATGTCTAGATCCACATTTATCAATGCTTTTAAACCAGATAGCATGATAATATATAACATTGAAATCGTGACTATATATATAATTATAATGAATAATAGCATTAGAATGTGGTTTCCAAATCCAAAAAAACAATTTGCGAAAAAATTAATTGGTGACTAGGTTGTTAATAACATCATTTATATTTTATCTAGATGAGTTAACAAGTATTTTATAGAAATGAGTGTATCAAAAGATAAATATAGAGGATCCAAAATGAAAATAATGGGAGAACACATCCAATTTTCTGGACAAAATATGAGGGAAGAATCCATTTTGATGATCATTTTGTATGTAGAAACATCGAGGGTAGAAGAATGAAGATGGCATCCAATTGGAAGGGAATACATTTAATAGTGATATATTTGAAATCATGCATCATTTATGGCCAAATGTATCAAAACCTTCATATTTTATTTGAAATTCTATGCCTAGACCGGTGAGCACCACATGCTCCTCAATATACTTCATTTATGATAGTTGTAGTTTCTTCTCCACCAATACAACTGAAGTGGAATCCATCAAAGCCTCATTTCTAGAGGATCTTACAGTGTTTGTGACTATCATAAATACTAAAATTGACCACTCCTCTTTGGATATATACCTTTTCATCCCCATCTGGTGGAAGTACACCATTATAAAGGTATTACATGATATGTGTTCTCTATTATGTTGTACAGACATATGGCTCATAAATAGGTGAAATTTCATTAATTTCCTTCATTTTGGATTGAAAATAAGGCCACATCATACGATAATGGGATATTTTTCTGATTGTATAATCTAGATTTGGATCTTCCAGGGTTTTAGTTGCATTTTCCAATGCATCATCTTGGGAATTTTGTTATCACGAGACATAAGAAAATGTTATCTCTAAGGGAAATTCAGCCATTAATATACTAATTTAATTAAAAAATGGGATTAAATATTCATTTATAATAGAATATTCCCCATTTATTTTATTTATTACCAATTATAACTCACCTTTTACATTCAAGTGATTCACATGTACCTGAAGTGAAAATTCCAAGCATGCACTATGAATAAGATACTCTATGCCATTGTTGGTTCTACCTTCCGATAATAAGAAGGAATAAGGAAACACTACCTTTTTTGTGAGATAAAGAAAATTTTTATCACAACATTTTTGAATTTGTGGTTTTCTATTATCTCCCATACAGGACTTCTGGAGGCACTATCAAAGTACATCACCCATGTCAGGGGATTATCTTGAATAGAGAAGTACTCTTCATCATGAAGTTTAGTATTCATTGATGTATCTCTCGCAGATTGATATTCAGCAAGGAATTCAGCCAAAAATTGTCCATTAATTTCCTTTTAAGGCAATAACTGTATATCAAACTATTGAAAAATAATGGCCCACCGTGCAGGACGCCTTGTAAGCATAGAACTATTGAGGATATATTTGAGAAGGTTATTGCGAGCAAACAATTGGACCTCATGATGTTGAAGGTAGTACCTCAATTTCAGAACTACAATGATTAATGCCAGAAAGCAATTATTAATACTTGAATACCGAGTTTTTTCATCAAGCATAGTTCGATTGAGGTAGTAAATTATTTTTTCTTTCCTACCATCAATTTTTTGGGTAAGGAAGGCACCCATCGATCTCTCTAAATTTATCACATTGAGAATAAGCCGTATTCCTTCGTCAAGTGGAGTTAGTACCGGTGGACTCAAGATATATTTCTTCAGTGTATTAAATTCTTCTTGGTAATCTTTAGTCCATCGATAGGTGACTCCCTTCTTCATTCGTCTGGTGAAGGGAAAACACTTTCCTACCAATTTCGTGATATTGTGTAGAATATAGGCCAATTATCTATATATTAGTTTTAATTCTGTAAAATTTATAGGGGGTGGAATACCAAGGATTGATTTTTTTCTCTTAGGATCAACTTTGATACCGTTATGGCATACAACGAAGCCGAGGATCTTTCCATATGTTACCCCAAAAGACCATTTCAAGGGGTTAATCTTCAAATTGTGTTCCTAATGTTTATTGAAATTAGTCTCTAGATCAGACATGTTGTTGAAAAATTGTATGCATTTTACCACCAAATCATCCACAAAACATTTGACAAATTTTCCTAATATGGTATTGAAGATATGGTGCATGGTACATTGATACATTACTACTTCATTCATTAACCCAAAGTTAATTACCCGATAGAAAAATACACATTGATAGTCTCTAAAGGCTGTAGATTTTTTCTACTCTTGGGCTATATGAATTTTATTGTACCCCTATTAACCATCCATAATGGAAAGGGATTCATAACTAGCCATTGCATCGATTAAAAACTCTGTGATTTGAACAGTAAAGTCATCTTTAAGACAACACCGGTTAAGATATCGAAAATCAACGAAAACCCTTATTTTCACATTCTTATTATCCACTTGGACAGTGATGTACATCCATTTTTAATATTTAAACTCCTACAAAAAGTTATCCTTAATAGGATTATCAAATTTTCTATCAATTTTAGAGGCATCTATTGGGTGTGTTATTCTTTCTGCATGCTTGAATCCATGATGTTCATCAAGAAAACCCAAATGATAAGATGCTACATCGGGATTAAGGCCTCAAATTTCTATATAATTGGGAGAATATATATCTTGATGTTTCTTTATAAATGATGTATACACCTATTTATCTTCAAAATTCATGGTCGTCATAATTATAGTGGGTCTTGGATCTTCGTATGTACTAATATTTATTTCTTTAAGCTCATCCACAGTGGTAGAGACACCTTCCTCAAATGATGGAGGAGTATTTTTGAGATCTTCCACATAATCTTCCTCTTCCTTATGCATCACTAATTATGTTACTAATTTCATAACATGTGATGAAAGAAAAACATTCAGAGATAAGAGAGGAGTCAGTATTTGAACATCGTGAAGAACAAGCCACCATTTCTGACCATATTGATGATGAAGGTTCCTCCTAGGGAAATAAAGAAGAGATGATAGATTGGAAATCAACATCCTTGTCTTCTTATAGTATTGTGAAAATAACTTCTATTATCGCAACATGCCAAGGTTTTCTAAAAATAAATGTAAATGCATGAAACTTTGTTTTAAGTAGATATTTATAACTAGATTTTAAAAATAATTTTTCCACCTCTATGCTTAGAATTTCAAAAAAAAATGTCATCTACAATTGTGTTCAGTATGTCATATGGAGTATAATGGTACGAACTTGTTTTTTTGTTGAATAGTAATATACACTTATGAATAGTAATATAAATAGTAATATTACCGTAATGAATTGTAAATTGTGTCATTATTTTATTTTCTTATGGATTTATGATAATGATATTTGGGTGAATTTTTCAATGTGATATAAAAGATTTCATAGTTTGTAAATTATTAATTTTTGAATTAATTATTATTTTATTTAAATACTAAATTAATAATATTTAAAAAGTCATTTTTAAAAAATGAATATCATTTTTTAATTTTACACATAGAAAATGGTTGGGGTAAATTTTTTGTATTTTTCTGAAACAGTTGATTTTTTGGTGAATTGTAAAAATACAGTTTTGAGTTTGGGTATGTTAATGTCATCATTAACGATGTATTAATGATGTTAAAAATATTGTCAACTTGAGTATTGTAAAATTTTATATTGTGTCCCAAGTGGATAGTACCTTGGCCCAATAGGACAGGAATGCTCATGGTTTTTTAAATACTACAAATGAGGTGTCCCTTGAAAATTATTAAAATTTCCCCTCACTTTTACTATAAATGCAAACCCATTACTTTATTAAATTCATTCCCAATTCATTATCAATGATGCTCTGGTCTAATTACCTCCCTATAAGTCCACCAATGTTTTTCTCAATCCCCCATGGTCCCAACCTTCATGTTTTTGGAGATACTCTATAAGGTAAGAGAATTCTCATCTTCTTTATTTTTCCATTCATATTCTCTTTTATGTTGTATAGAATTCACGAATCCATACCTTGTTATTATTTTCATCTTATTTTTTATCTATTATGTATTAAAATGCATTTTCTTATTGGTTACCCATTTCCCCTCTCATTTCAATTTTTTCTAAAACCCTTTTGCATAGCCGTTAGGCTGCCAAATGTTTTGTATGGGATTTCACAACTAGTAATTTTATTTTTAGTTCCTTTTTTCATTTTATTTCCTTACCTCATCTTACCAATGAAGCATGAAATATCCTTAAATAATGTATATTATATATTTTATAACGTTTTTTGAAAATTTATCATCCTTATTCTTCTCCTCTCTCACTTATTCAAGGAATAAAAACATAGTATGTGGTGTGTCGAATTACCAACATCGTGGACGATGTGATTTCAATTTACATTAATTCAATCAAGGCTGGTCATGAATCCATTTTTATTGTTTAACTAGGTTATAATATATGTATTATATCTCATTCATGGTTTGTGAATTATTTTGTATGCATGGATTCAATTTTTAAAACCAAATGAGGTCATTATTATCATAGAACCACATACATAATATAATTGAATATCATTATAGTTTTAACTTATCAATCATCAACATTTAAGAATTAAAAATAATAAATGGTATAATTAGTGGATTGGTTAATATTTAAATACAAATAAATTATAATTATTGAGTATCACTTCCAATTCACAAAAACAAGCCATCATGAACCGATTATAAAAATCATGTAAAGAACTCACCCAAAACAATGCAAGGAACACAATTCTAACAATTAATGTGTGAAATGATGTAATAAAATAATCATATAAGGTATTATAAATATGGATATGATTCTACAATATATTAATGACACTGTTTCAACTATTATATAGGTTGATTAAATGTGTTATATGTATGAAAAACCCGAGGTAAGGGAATTCTTAAGCTGATTTCCATTCTTTGGGTTAACACCCTACTTCATTATTTATGTGGTATTAGAATTAGTTTTTTATGGTGTGTGTTTATATTATGTTAAATAATGTGTAATTATAGTGTATATAAATATTTCATCCTTTATTTTAGGACTCTTTTCAATTATATTATTTATGTAAGGGATATTTTCCTTTAAAATCCTCATTTAAAATTTTGCTTTGCAAAATTCAAAAGATATGTTTCTTTGAAATTATTCATGTCGTATGATTAAGTTCTTGTTCTTTGGAATTATATATGATGAAGGTCGGGACCAATATCACCCTCCAATGCATTGGTTATGTGTTTGTTGGATTTCAGGTGTTTTTTTACTCCATGTGTTACTGCGATGTTCACACAAATTGTAATCTAGCCATGGGGGTTACAAATTATATGGTAGTAGATAGGGTTACAAGATTATGTAAGTAATGACCCAAGATCCCTTTATGATTATATTTTTGTTTTCTGGTTTTTTTGTATCTTGTGTTAATTTCAGGTTTCATAAAGTAAATATATATGGGTTACTAGACTGTCTTTTGAAAATGTTTTCCTACCTAAAAAGTATTAATGGAATAATGTTCTCTTTCCATATTTTACATCCCTTACAGAGCTTTTTGTGTGAATCCCATTTTTTTAAATGATTTTCATAGGTAATAGGAATGTGTATGATAAATAAGGAATCCATGTTAAATTTTTTAAGAATTGTCAAAGAAATATTATTTTAATCTTTAATCTTTTATATTTTGAAAAAATGGAAACTGTTTTTATGGTATCCACTTTGTAAAAATGTGAAATGTTATGAATATATTTTGTCCCAATTCTCTAAATCTCCAAACATGAAAAGATCCAAAATGTAAAAGGAAGTGATTTCTTGACTAAAATCTATATTTTTTAATGTAACAAGGTGGGGTCAATATAGTTGGAATCAAAGGATGGTTTAGATATCATCACGGTATGAATTATGTTGGAAGAATAACATAAAATATTTTTACTCTATGTATAATTTGATATTTTTTAGAATTTATAGATTACCATGTCACATCATATGCGATATGATTATTCAGAATGGTTTTCCGCATAAGAAACAAGGAAACTGAAGATGAGAGGCACTAACAGAACAACATCCTTCCAAATATGCATCCCGGTATAGTTGGGATTGGAACCAAGCAGTTTGTGACAATAATGGATTCGATAAGGCAATCAATAAATGTTGGTTAAATCCATGAACGAGAACAACTTGAGGTACCACAAGGGAACCTGACAATAGTGGAACATTTTATGAGACAAAACCCTCTTGCTTTCAGTGGATCTTCAGTCTTAGTAGCATCTAAAGGATGGATTATAGCCTTTGAAAAGATATTTGATGTTATGGGATGTTCGGATAATCCAAAGTTAAGTCATTCCATTTATTATTTTGTTGGTGAAGCTGATAATTTTGGTCAATGTTGAAGAATATCATGGATAAATAGGATATTGATGCCTTATAATGTGATTAATTTAAATGTCTTTTCCCTGAATAATATTTTCCTATGGTGGTGGGACATGGGTTGGAGAAGAAATTCCTCAAATTGAAGTAAAAGGAAGAATATTCGGTGTCTGTGTATGAATTTCACTTCATCCGACTGGTGAGGTATGTCCAAATCATATTCTGGATCATGATAGAAAAAAAGCACTTGTACTCATGACTGGAGACAATGCATGTAACACCCCCAGATTTTATGAAAAATATTCTTTTTAATTTCATAAATGTATTTTATTGTATGCTACACCAAAAATATATTGCACTAAATGTATCCTTGACTTGGCTTGCATTACACGCAATCACGACCTTCCACGACAGCGTATGTTGAACGCAACACCGAGTTTCATTAAACAATGATATGTTATATAAACTATCCATTATGAATACTAATACCCACTTTTTGAAATTTTATTTTCAAAAATGAACTTCATTTTTGGATTTGGAATATCGAAATTATCCTAGGGTGAATTTTTGGTATTTTTCTGAAACTTTTCAATTTTTGATGAATAGTGAAAACACTAGGTAACTATTTAAAAACCAACTTTTTATTTAAATAATTATTTATTTTATTTAAATATATTTTAGTTTAAAATTGATACATAATACCAATATAAGTTCAATGTAATTCATTGGAGTCACTTTATAATTATTTTAGATATATAAAAATTTTATTGGACTTTTCAACGTCTTTTACCCACCTCATAGGAGAATTTGTAAATTTACATAACACTTAATTTTACCGCTTCTGTGAGTGGAATTTAAAAAATTTTAGAAAAACGGTTAATATCAAGGAGTATAATGGGGTTCAATAAGATAAAAATAATTTTTGGTGAATACTGACTTTTTACTTTTATTTACCACAGTTAAAAGTAAAAAGGGTAATTAAAGGTAAAGATGATATTATTATTACCATAACGCATGTACAAATTCTATTGGATAAGTTTAGTTCGACAAAAAAACAATCTTAGCAATATAATATTATCATTTAGATCCACTTGGAATAGATGAGAACATTTATTATTATTTTATTTAAAAAAGAGTTAAAATTGATAAAATCAAAGTTTAATAACTAAAAAAATTTATATAGGGTTATACATAAGATAAATTCGACTAAAAATATTCATTATAAATTTAAAAAGATATATTACCTAATGGTATTTTATTTATAATTTTTAAAAATTAAATAATGTAATTTATTTATGACACAATAGTGATGCAGTAATTCCCTAAATAATAAATTATTAATATAATTGATATTATAAATACCCAAATAAATGTAATTTGAGACTTTTTATGAATTACACTAAATTTCTAGGTTAATATGACATTTTATTATTGATTTAATTAACCTTTTCGAACTAATCATGCTGTTATGATTTTCATAAAAATCAATTACCCAATGGTGTCAAAATTGACATAAAATAGTTTTTACAAAAAATATTATATTATTAATTATTATTATATTCCTAAAAATCTACGGTTCGGAAAAATGACTTAGAAAAGGATATATATATTAATAATTAACCACTTGGTGTTCTTTTGTCTTGTTATAGTAAGTTTATTAACCATATACTGTAAGAAAACAAAAAGACACAGTAAAAGTTAAATTATTTAACTTAGAGATGAATCTAAATGATAAGGATATAATAGTAACCTAAACTTATCTAAAACCTATTGGTTGAAAGGATTTAGACCCATCCCCACCTTATCTTAAAAATAAATCAATTTTGAGCTATTAAAAACCGAATATGACTTTATTATAAAATAATATTTTATGTTTTTTCTAAGGTACCCCTCTCCTCTCTTATAAAAAGGGCACCCTTACCTCTTCTCTTCCCACCATTTTGAGCCTTGATGCTCAGAAAACCCCTATCAATTAGTCTTCTCATCTTCTCTGGTTATATAATAGAGTTTCAGGTTTTCTCAAAAGACCAACTCTAGTGCCCTAAGCAGATGTTTAAAGGAGGTGTGTCGAGGAAGAAGTAATCACTTCTACCGATTCTTTCAAATTTTCTTGCTACTTCAACTTATTCTTCATTAGTTGTATCATTATAAAGTAATAACATAATTACCACTAATATACTGATATGTTATTATAAATATGAAACAACCTCATCTCACCTTCTATCAATCCTATGGAAAATGAAACCATCGCGCGTTCTTACGTTCGGAATACCGTCTCCACGTCGTGGTGTAATCAGATTTTCCACCACCACCTTACTTGGATGGATATAATGGTGTAAAGAATAACTATATATGATTATTATAACATCATATTGATTCTACGATATTATACCATCCAATCCAATTCCATTCAATAAATATGAGAATGATATCATCACTCGTGCGTACGTATGGATTACCGTCTCCACAACGCGATAAGATTCATTTTCCATGTTAACAATTAAAGAATTGTTATAAAGTATATATAATAAGTAATAATTAAATATATTAAATAATATTTCTACTGGATTTATTTATATATACATATTTATGTCATCTACTTAATTACATTCAATTCAATTAGGAAAGGAAAACAGCGTCATGCGTACATACAGCCTACCATCTCCACGAACGGTGTATTTCATTTCATTTATCTATCTATTATATATATATATACTGAATATATATATGATATATAAATCATGATTTACATTATGTAAGTAAGTAAATCATGATATACGTAATAATAATATCAAGAACAACAAGTCCAAACACGTACGATAAAGAAAAGGATTTTACCCAAAATGCTGCTTTGACATGGAATTTACAAAAGAACGAGTAAAATAAAGTCATATGTGAACCATATATGATATCATAACAATGAATATGATTATTAATAAGTCAATTACATTATTTAAATCATTATATAGGAGTTTTGGATAGGTATGAAGCATATCGGACCTAAGGTAAGGGATACCTTTTCAAATCTCGTTTTTATCTAAGATTGCTTATATGTAAGTATTTACTGGGGTTATGTATAGTATCCATGTCCATGTTTTATAAATTTTTTTACTATTCTTCCATGTAATATTAAAGTAATTTTTAACCTTTGTTTACTTTTACCACATTATGGAAATAATCTTTTCTTCGTTTACCATATAATGTACTTTTTTTTCTTTTCTGGAAAAAAGTACGAGAATAATGTTTTTTTAACTTATACGGTGTGAATGGATTTTCACGGTTTCATAATTCCTTATTTTCATGATGTTTACTCTACCAAATTTCATGGTTATTTTCAATAAAATACTTTTCTTTTAAAACTGGTTCGAATTTTGTTAAAATAAAATGATTTTTAAGAAGAAATGATATTTTCCTCAAGAATTCTTTTCAAGTGTTTTATGAAAACCATTTTCCATCTAAGATGACATTTTTCTATATGTTTTTGTTTCAAGTATAATATCTCTATTATTTCCACTTTTTCTTATGATGAAATGATATCCATTTGTTTATAAGGATTATTTTATGGATGGATGATATTTATGAAATCCGTTTTTATTGTTCGGGTTATGATGAATGATTTATGTTTATGTTGTGGAACTAGTAAGAATTATTTCATTATTATATGGATGGGACCTATATATTCCTCCAATGAATTGCCTAAAGATTTATATCTCATGAGATAGACATCACTGGAATGGTAAGTTAATCTGGTTCAGTGATACAGGACTGGAAGGAGGAGTGAACTCGATTCCGAAATTGACTTTTTCCACTATGATGGTCTCGGCATCAATGCCTTGGCTACTATGGAAATCATATCATGTGCTTAATGTTTTTCCACAATTACAAGTTTTATTTCCAAGCTATTTTATCATGATGGATGGTCCATTATGATATATGCCTTACATACTCCATGTTTTATGTCTCTGCTCATGATTTTGATTTTTAAACATTATGTTCATGTTTTTATGTTCAAATGTACAAGGATTATTTTATTTTCCCCATGCTTACCCTTATTGAGAATTTGAGCTCACCCTTTATGTTCATTATTTTCCGCAGGACATAAAAAACGTTTTATGTAAGAAAACAAAAGGGGAAGATCTTTATGGGAGATGTTGAAGTTCTTTCACCACGATTAAAAGATTATGTTTCGAGTTTCCTAAGACACTAAACTATTTCGGTCCTTCAGTGTTTGTTTTTGTTATGTATTAAATATTCCTCAAAAGTATTGTAATGTCCATTTTATTCAAGATTTGGGTCTCTATAGTTGGTATCAAAGGGAGGTTTAGTTAACATTTGGAAACTAGGATGTGAGAAATTTAGTGAGATCCCTTGAGATATTTCTATGGTTTGTCTAGGGATGTCCCTAAGGTTAAGTATACATATAGGCTAGAGTCCTAGAATTATGATTAAGATCATGAATAACCTTAGGTGAAATTAAGGTGTCATGGATTATATAAATTTTGATAATTTAGACATCCCATACGTGACTTTTTATGATTATGTGGTTCCTCGTTATCTTAACTGTTTCTTAAAATATGGTTTTTGGTCTTAGTCAATTGAGGGAACGAGAAGGAATTCAGTTAACATTGGTTCCAATGGAAAAATTGGTGATTATGATCAATGAAATTTTATTAATGGCTTGAGAGAAAGATATATTTATTATGACAAATCAGTCATCTCGATATATGATTAACAAGGTGAACATTATTTGTATTCCTAAGTCATCAAATAAGAGGAAGATGAAATTTTATGCATGTTCACATGGTGAGGAGCATAGAGAAAGGAACATTGAGATTTCTAAAGAAGAGAAGAATAACCTTGAGGAATACCTAAAATAGAGGCGAAGATGTTATCTTTGTGGAGAAAAGGGTCATAGAGTGATAGACTGTTATGGAGTCTAATGTATTATCTGTGGCGAACATGGGCATAACCCAACTCAATTCCCTTACCTAAGTGGTTACTTCAAAATAAATGAAGGGAAATCATTGAAGAGGATGGATTAAGGTGTTTATGTATTGGTATTCAAGAATAATGTTTTTAAGATAGTTTTATTGTATATTGAAACATCTGTGTGTTGGTCCATTTTGGTTTTCCATAAGAATATGGCATCGGTTACCATGAAAAGTGATTAAAATATTTTTGGAAAGTATATTATATGCGCATAATGAATAATATGTTTGGTAGTTTTCATGATCTAATGATTGATATAAAGACTAAGTGATATCTAGGTTTGAGTATACAGATTTTTTGGGATTTTGGTATGTGGAAAGAGTTAACTTTTGACAGCATTAATGTTTTCACTAAGGTTCTATGGTAATTCATGTTTCAAATAAAATACATGATTAAGGTATTAACATGTATGGAATGTGACCAAAAAGATATATCTTATGATATATGGGGGATAAATGATGGTATTCACATTCTCGGAAGATGAAATTTCTAGTAATAGTTTTCTTTATACTATGAGCTTGGACAGAAGTATTTTGGATAACCCTAAAGATTGGAATGGATTATATTGGACATAAGTTAGTATTGTTTAAGGATATAACTTTTTCGATATTATTGATGGAATGTTATAACAATGTAGTTTTAGAAAAAGGACAACCTGCAGGACGGGGAACAACCCGTCATGTCAGAAAAGGATGTGGGATTTGTACCCACAACTGAAGTACGACAGGCCTTTATCACCTACCACTGGCATACAGGAAGTCCCTGGTTAGTAGAAACTAGTTTTATTTTATTAAGCAGTATGATATATGAAGTATAATTCCATTTTATGAACCATATATTATTAATCTCACTATAGATGGACTTATGTTTTTTTGATAATGTTTTCTAACCATTTTTTTAGACAGATAGAATGACTCGTCATTCTATCACATGATCCGCTAACACTTCACGAATGACAAATTTAACTTCATTAATTTAAGAGATGAAGTGGAAATTTTCCAAGGAACAACCAACATTGAGATTGTACCAAAATCAAGAAATTATTTCTTCTAATTCCAATTTCGTCAACTTTAGGGAAATGATCTTGAAAACCAAAAATGTTGTCCTAGTGACCATATATCGGATGAATTAGATGGTACCTTAGATCATCACAAATTTATGGCTTTGTGATTTTTGGTTTTTTCATAGCCATGTCCTCTACCACTTTCCATCAGAACATGATGGTTAGATTCTCTTCCATATCCATATTTTCCCCAATGTTCTACTATGTGGAATCCCAGTGATTAGTTTATTTGGGTAACCTTTATGTTTCTTACAATAGTTTTTAAGGATATGTTTTGTTATTCCTTTTTCCTATATGGTATTCTATTGAAACATTCTAGTAGTAAACCATTTATAACCCTGACGAATTTCGAGGGCGAAATTAATTTTATGGGGGGTAGAATGTAACACCTCAAGATATTATGAAAAATATTCTTTTTAATTTCATTGATGTATTATGTTTTACGCTACACCAAAAAGATCTTTCACTATACGTATCCATGACTTGGCTTGCATTACACGCAATCACGACCTTCCACAATAGCGTGTGTTGTACGCAATACCGAGTATCACTAAACAACGATATGTTATATAAACTAGCCGTTATGAATAGTCATACCCACTTATTGAAATTTTATTTTTCATAATGGAATTCATTTTTGGATTCCAAATATCGAAATTATCCTTGGATGAATTTTTGGTATTTTTCTGAAACATTTCAATTTTTGACGAACAGTGAAAACACCGGGTTACTATTTAAAAACCGAATTTTTATGTAAATAATTATTTATTTTATTTAAATATTTTTAGGCCAAATTGATACATAATACCTATATAAGTTCAATTTTATTCATTGGAGTCATTTTATAATAATTTTAGATATATAAAAATTTTATTGAACTTTTCACCGTCTTTTACCCACCTCCTAGGAGAATTTGAAACATTACATAAAACATAATTTTACGGCTTCTGTGTGTGGAATTTAAAAAATCCAAGAGACAAGGTTAATATCAAAGAGTAAAATTTGGTTCAATAAGATAAAAATAATTTTTGGTGAATAGTAATTTTTTTATTTTATTTACAATGTTAAATGTAAATAGGGTAATTAATGGTAAAAATGATATTATTATTACCCTTAAACATGTCTTAATTCTTTTTGATAAGTGTTGTTCAACCTAAAACAACCTTTGGAAGATAATATTATCATTTATATCCACTTGGATTATATTAGGATATTTATTATTATTTTATTTAAAAAATAGTTAAAATAGTTAAAATCAAAGTTTAATAACTATAACATTTTGAATATAGGGTTATACATAAGATAAATCCAACTATAAATATTCATTAGAAATTTAATAATATTTATTACCTAATGGTATTTTATTTATAATTTTTAGACATTAAATAATTTAATTTATTTATTACACAATGGTGATGCAGTAATTACCTAAATAATGAAATATTAATATAATAAATATTATAAATACCCAAATAAATGTAATTTGAAACTTATTATGAATTAAAATAATTTTATAGGTTCATATGACATGTTATTATTGGTTTAATTAAAAAATTTCGAACTAATCATGCTGTTATGATTTTCACAAAAATCAATTACCAAATAGTGTCAAAATTGATATTAAATAGTTTTTAAAACAAATGTTATATTATTAATTTTTATTATATTCCTAAAAATCTTAGTTTCTCCAAATGACTTAGATAAGTATATATATATTAATATTGAACCACTTGGGGTTCGTTTGGCTTGTTATAGTAAGTTTATTAACCATATAGTATAAGAAAACAAAAAGACATGGTAAACGTTAAATTATTTAACTTAGAGATAATTCTAAATGATAAGGATAAAATAGTAACCTAAAATTGTTTAAAACATATTGGTTGAGTTTATTTAGACCCATAACCACCTTATATTAATAATAAATCAATTTGGAGTTATTAAAAACCCAAATATGACTTTATTATAAAATAATATTTTATGTTTTTCCTAAGGTCCCCCTCTCCTCCCTTATAAAAAGGGCACCCCTTCCCTCTTCTCTTCACACCATTTTGAGCCTTGAAGCTTGGCCAACCCCTGCCAATTCGTCTTCTCATCCTCTCTAGTTATATTATATAGGATCTTTTATTCTAAAAAGACCAACTCTAGTGCCCTAAGAAGAAGTTTAAAGGAGGTGCGTTGAGGAAGAGATAATCTCTTCTACCGATTCTTTAAAGTTTTCTTTCTTATTCATCTTCTTCTTCTTTAGTTGTTTCATTAGAAAGTAATAACATCAGTGTCACAAATATACTGATATGTTATATTAAATAATAAAAAAACCACATCTCACCTTCTATCAATCTTATGGAATACGAAATCACCACGCGTTCGAATGTACGGAATACCGTCTCCACACCGTGGTGTAATCAGTTTTTCCACCACCATCGTACATGGATGGGTATAATGGTATAAAGAATAACAATATAAGATTATTATAACATCATAATGGTTCTAAGATATTATATCATACACTCCAATTCCATTCAATAAATATGGGAACGATATCATTGCTCGTGCGTACGTACAGATTACCGTCCCCACGACGTGATAAGATTCATTTTCCATGTTTACCATTCAAGAATGATTATAAAGTATATATAATAAGTAATAATGAAATATATTACAAAATAGTGCTACTGGATTTATGTATATATATTTTTATATCATCTACTTAATTCCATTCAAGTCAATAATGGAAGGAAAACAACGTTCATGCGTACGTACGTCCTACCATCTCCACGAACGGTGTATTTCATTTCATTTATCTATCAATTATATATATATATATACTAAATATATATGATATATAAATCATGATTTACATTCTGGATGTTAGTGAATCATGATATAAGTAATAATAATATCAATAACAACAAGTCCATACACATACGATAAATAAAATGATTTTACCCAAAATGCTGCTTTGACATGGAATTTACAAAAGAACAGGTAGTATAAAGTCATAAGTGAACCGTATATGATATCATTACAATGAATATGATTTTGTAATAAGTCAATGAAATTATTTAAATCATTATACAGAAGGTTCAGATATGTACGAAGCATATCAGACTTAAGGTAAGGGATAACTTTTCCAATCTCATTTTTATCCAACATTTCTTATACGTAAGTATTTACTAGGGTTATGTATATCATCCATGTCTACATTTTCTAAAACTGTTTTCATAAAAATTTTACTATTCTTCCATTTATGATTAATGTCATTTTTACCCTTTGTGGACTTTTACCACATTATGGAATGAATCTTTTCTTCGTTTACCATATACTTTACTTTTTTACTTTTTTGTTTAAAAGTAAGAGAAGAATGTTTTTTAATCTTTTATGGTGTGAATGAATTTTTACAGTTTCATAATGCCTTATTTTAATGAAGTTTACTCTAAAATATTTCATGGTTATTTTCAATAAAATCCCTTTATTTTAAAATTGTGTGTCATTTTGTGAAATGAAAATGATTTCTAAGAAGAAAGGATATCTTCCTCAAGAATTATTTTCAAGTGTTTTATCAGAACCATTTTCCATCTAAGATGAAATTATTTCATATGTGTATGTTTCAAGTATAATATATCTATGATTTACATCATTTCAGTTTTTCTTATGATGAAACGATATCCATTTGTTTTATATGGATTATGTTATGATGAGACGATGTTTATGAAAACCATTTTTATTTATTGGGTTATGATGAATGATTTATGTTTATGTTGTGGAACAAGTAAGAATGATTTCATTATGAGATGGGTGGGACCTATATATCTCTCCAATGCATTGGGTAAACATTTATATCTCATGAGATAGACATGGATGGAATGGTAAGTTAATTTGGTTTAGTGATATAGGACTGGAACGAGGAGTGAACTTGATTTAGAGAGGGACTTTGTCAATTAAGATGGTCTTGGCAGAAATGCCTTGGATACTATGGAAATCATATCATGTGCTTAATGTTTTTACACAATTAAATGTTTTAATTCCAAGATATTTTATCATGATTGATGTTCCATTATGATCTATGCCTTATGTACTCCATGTTTTGTGTCATTGCTCAATATTTCGATGTTTAAACATTATGTTCATGTTTTTATGTTCAAATGTACATGGTTTGTTTTATTTTCTCCATGCATACCCTTAATGAGCATTTGAGCTCACCCTTTATATGTTTTATTTAATCCAGGACATAAAAAAGTATTTATGTAAGAAAAAAAGGGGATGATCTTTATTGGAGATGTTGAATATCTTTCACCACGATTAGAATAATATGTTTCGAGTTTCCAAATACACTAAACTATTATGGTCCTTCTGTGTTTGTTTTTATTATGTATTATGTATTCTGAAAAAGTAATGTAATGTCCATGTACATCAAGATTTGGGTCTCTACAATGCATTAAAGGGAATTGACCTCTCGTGAATTCAAAATTTATGAGAAACTTGTTTGATATGCTAAGAGGGCAGAGATGGACATTTCTGATGATCCAATATATTTTCAAAACAAGGAGAAGAAGAGGTACATATGTAAAGTATTGGGTAAGAATAAACAAAAGAATTCTGATGGTAAGAATATCCAATTTCCATTTTGTGAAATGTGTGGTAATAAGCACAATGGGGAAGTCTTAGCAAATCTTGAACGTGTTTTAAATGTTGTTAGTTTGGATATATTTCCCAAGATTTTAATGAAAATGATCCTAAGACTAAACATGATAAGAAAACTATTATGTGTTATAAATGTAGTGAGATGGTTCATTATGAAATTTTCTTCCCAAAGAGAGATTCAAATAATTCAAAGAATCCAGACTATAATAATAAAAGATTTGTGAGATCTTTTCCGACTATGTCAGCAGATGTCGGTCAATCCAACGAAGTGGTAACATGTACTCTATTAATTTACTCTGAATTTTCTAATGTTTTATTCAATATGAGGTCTACACATTCATTAATTTATGAAAAAGTTTTTGCTAAATTTGATATATCAACTCAACAAATGAGGCTGAAAGTTATTTATAAAATAGCAGGGGAAATATAATAGGAATATTGATTTATTATAATTTTTCTATTGTGGTATGAGGAAAGACATTACCTAAAAACCTGGTTGTTTTACCCTTAGTTGAGTTTGATGTTATTCTGAGAATGGATTGGTATTCTTTTTATCATGAAAATATTGACTGTAGAGCTAAAGAAGTTGTGTTTCAGAAAGAGTTTTAGTTTGTATACAAGAAACCCATAGAATTGACAACATATCAGGGAGCTAAGAACTGTTGAAAGGTAGAAATGAATTTTTTCTTGCTCATATTGTTGAAAACAAGGGAACTGTTTGGATTAATGATGTGCCAGTGGTAAATGAATATCTTGATGGTTTTTCATATGAGTTTTCCAGTGTCATACCGGATCAGGATGTTGAATTCACAACTGAAAAATATCTTGATGTTAAGACAATTTCAAAAACCCCATATCGTATGGAACAAAATTGACATTCTTGAATAAAAAAATAAGTTACATGATTTTCTTGATAAATGATTCATTTGTCCCCACACATCACCATGGGGTGCTCATGTTTTTTATTAAAATGATAGTTTGTTCCAGGAGACAGTGTATTGATTATAGAGCTTTGAATAACATCACTGTTAAAAAAAAGTATCCTTTTCCACATATCAATGACTAGATTTATCATCTCCGGTGAGCTCAATACTTTTCCATGATTGACATGAGATCCAGATACCATTAGTAGAATATAAATGAAGATGACATCTCGAAAAAATCCTTTCATAAAAGATATGATCATTATGAATTTTTTTATGCTTTTTGGGTTAACTAATTTATCTACGGTAGACATGAATCTTATGATTATTGTATTTCATGAGTTCTTGGATAAGTTTTTGGTTGTGTTAATTGATTAAATTAATGTATTTTCTAAAAATAAAGTGGAGCATGAAAAATATATAAGGGTTGTTTTACAAAACTTAATGGAAAAGAAAATGAATGGAATATTCATCAAGTTTGAATTTTCGTTTCACTAGATTTCTATTCATGGGAACATTGTAAATAAGGTTTGAAAAATAGTTGATCCTTCCAAAATAGAAGGGGTTGATGAATGGCCTAGAAAAAAAATGTTATAGATATTCGTAGTTTTCTTGGGTTAGCAGGTTATTACTAACAGTTTTTTAAGAACTATGCATGGTTATCTAGCCCGATAAATAAATTAACACGAAAAGGAGTAAAATTTATTTGGATAAAATAATGTGATGTTTGTTTTCCGGAACTGAATAAGAGATTGGTGAATGCTCCAGTTTTGTCCTTTCCATCCCGAAATGGTGAGTTTTTCATATACAGTTATGGGTCATTGAAGGGACATGGTTGTGTTTTGATGAAAAATGGTTAGGTAACTGCTTATGTTTCATGAAATCATAATCTTCACGAGTGATATTATATCACACTTCATTTGGAATTGGCAGTGGTGGTTTTTTGTTTTGAAAATTTGGAGGCATCCATTATATAGAGCCAAATATTAAATATATACTGACCATAAAAGGATGAATTATATATTCACTAAAAAAGAATTAACCACAAGGCAGAGACAATTTATTAAACAGATAAATGATTATGATTGCTCAATCAATTACCATCTGGGAAAATCAAACAAAGTGGTGGATACCTTGAGTCGAAAACATCATGCATCATTAACCATGCTACATTTGGAAAATTATCCATTGATTAATGATTTGATTAATTTTAGCATAGATGTTGATGGTGTAGGGAATACATCTAATTTTTCTTAGATTTTATTGAATTTATTGTTATCATATAGAATTATGCAGGCGCAGAAGGAATACAGTGAGCTATAGAAAAAAAGAGACTTGATTAAAATGGTAAGTTTCCAGAATTAAATAATGATACAATTTTTTTTATGATTTGTAAAAAGGTTGTGTGAGCGTTGTGATTCCTAGTAGAAGAAATACATTTTTTGTGAAGCTCATAGTTCTCCATTTTCAAATCATCCTGGAAGTACTAAGATGTACAAAGACCATAAAGTGTATTATTGGTGGGGTGGAATGAAAAGAGATATTGCTGATTTTACTATGAAATAATTGATATATGAATAGGTTAATGTAGAGAAGAAGTTACTGAATGGGATGCTTCAGCCGTTGTGAGTTCCAAAGTGTAAATGGGAGAAGGTATCCGTAGACATTGTGGTGGGACTACCAAAGAAATCTCGAGGTAACAATGTTATTTGGGTTATTGTTTAACAGATGATAAAATCTTTACATTTTCATTATATTCGATGTATAATGTCATTGGATCATCTTTCTTGATTGTACCTCAAGGGGAATTTCAGGATACATGTAGTTCTTCTTTCTAATGTATCTGACTAGGATCACAAGTTCACGTCTTTATTTTGCAAGGGACATTAGAAGTAATTGGGCAAAAAATTAAATTTCAGTACAGCTTTTCATCCACAATCAAATGGGTAGTCAAAACTAATAATTCAGACAATGGAGGATATGCATGGAGCTTTTCAATGGACTGCCAGGGAAGTTGGGATTATCATCATTCTTTAGTTGAGTTTTCATATAATAACATTTTTCATTCTAGTATACAGATGTAACCTTTTGAGGAATTGTATGGGAATTGGTGATAGACTCCACCATTTTAGGATAAAGTCGGTGAAATGAAGTTGATGTGGCCATAATTAGTAGAGGAATTGGTTGAGAAAGTGAATATGATACAACAGCACATGAGGATAGCTTAGAGAATGAATAAATGTTATGTAGATAATAGAAGAAAAGACTTCTCTTTCAGGGTATGTGACCATGTTTTCCTTACAACATCTCTGTGGAATTGTGTGATGCGTTTTGGTATGTAAGGGAAGCTATGTCTGTGCTTCATCATTCATTTTTAAATATTGTTGAATGTTGGAATAGTTGCTTAGAGAGTAGCTTTTCTTCCATGTTTGTCTCAACTACATATTGTTTTTCATGTTTCGATATTTAGGAAGTATGTGACAAATTCATCAAATGTCTTGATCCAAGAAGTAGTTCAACTGAAAGAGAACCTTTCCTCTAAAGATAAATCAGTTCAGATATTTGATCGATGGGAAAATGTTTTACTGAATAATGTGATCCCCAAGGTAAAAGTTTGGTGGAGAAACCACATGGTTGAAGAAGCTGAATGGGAGTTAGAAAATGTTATGAGAGAAATGCAGCGTCACTTGTTCAATAAGTAAATAAAATTATGAGGATGTAATTTTTATAAGGTGGGGTTAATATAACACCCCAATGTTTTCAAAAAATAAATGGAAAAGCATGAAACATGGTTTTAAGTAGATATTTATTACTAGACTTTGAAAATAATGTCTCCAACTCTATGTTTTGAATTTCAAAAAACGGTCATCAACAATTCTCTTCATTATGTCATTTGGAGTCTTAGGGAAACAACTTGTTTTTTGGTGAATAGTAACACAGTATTGTGAATATTAATATGAATAGTAATATGAATAGTAATATGACCGTAATGAATAGTAAATTTTGATATTATTTTATTTTCTTAAGGCTTTGAGATACTGACATCTTGGTTTATTTTTCAATGTGATATAAAAGCAGTTATAGTTTTTAAATTATTAATTTTTGAATTAGGTAGGATTTTATTTGAAAATCAAATTTATTATATATAGAAAATTATTTTCAAAAAATGGATTTCATTTTGGAATTTTACACATTGAAAATTTGTTAGGGTGAATTTTTTGGAGTTTTTTGAAACTGTATATTTTTTTGGGTGAATAGTAAAAATATATTTTTTAGTATTAGTGTGTTAATGAGATTATTAATGATTTAATAAATGTAATAAATCTGGTTAAATTTTGTACTATTAAAAAATATTTTAGGTATCCCATGTGGCTAATAGAATGGGAAAAACCATTGGAATGCCCCTGGTTTTGAAAATATCACTAATGACGTGTCCCTAGGAAATTATTTAAATATTCATTCACTTTTGGTATAAATACCAACCCATTCCATCATTAAATTCATTCCCAATTCTTCCCCAATGCATATCATTCATCCTTACCTCTCTAGTAGTCCTCCCAAGGGTTTGTCAATCTCCCAAGGACACAACATGCATGATTTGGGAGTTACTCTTAAAGGAAAGAGAATTCTCAATCACTTTCTTTTTCCATTCAAGTTTCTTTTTATGGTATATAACTCAAGAATCCATACCATGTTCTTATTTTAAACTTATCCTTGATCTATTCTGTATTATTATTTCTTTTGGGAGGGGTGACCCTTGTCCCCTCTCATTTTAATATTTTGTAAAGCCCTATTGTCTAGCCGTTAGGCTACTCGTTTTTTTTGTACGGGATTTCTCAACTATTCTATTATTTTCTGTTCCTTTATATTCATATTATTTTGAAATATTCTCTTACAGAAGAGGTATGAAAAATCCAAAAATCATATATATTATGAATTTTCTCTTGTTCATGTGTAATTCATCGTCATTATTATTCTCCTCTCCCACTTATTCTGGGAATAAAAACATTTTATGTGATATGTCGAATTACCGACATCATGGATGATATAATTTAAATTTAAATTAATACATTCAATGCTAGTCATAAAACCATTTTTATAGTTTTAACTATTTATAATATATGTATTATTTCTCATTCATAATCTTGAATTCTTTTGTACACATGTTTTAATTCATAAAACAAAATGTTGTTATTATTATCAAAGAACCACTAATATGATCTAATCGAACATCATTAATTTTTTATCTTATGAATATTCATAGTTTAATAATTCAAAATGATAAATAGTTTAATTTATGTTTATATAAATATTTAAATACAAATCAATTCCAATTCTGATGTTTCACATTCAATTGGAAAGAACAATCCACCATGAACCTATCATGCAAATCAAGTAAAGAACTCACCCAAAATAGTGGAAGGAACTAAATACAAACAATTAAAGGATGAGATTATGTAATTAATTGACCAAACAAGGTATTATAAAGATGTATATGATTCATAAATATATTAATAACAATATTTTAACTATTATAATGGATGCTTAAATGATTTGGAAGTAAGACAAACCTGAGTTAAGGGAATTCCTAACCCGATTTCCATTCATTTGGTTAACATCCAACTTCATTATTTATGCAGTTTTAGAATTATTTGTTTGATTTTTTTTGATTATAATATGTTAAATTTTGTGTAAATATATTTTATATACCTATTCTATCAACTCTAGTAAGTCTCTCTTCAATTAAATGGTTTATATATGTTGTTTTCCCTTTAAAAGCCTCTTTTAATATTCCGTTTATCAAAATTCAATAGAAATGTTTTTATGAAATTATTCATGTTTTATTATTATGTTATAGTTCTTGAAATTTGTTTGTGATGAATGTTGTAACCTATATCCCCCTCCAATTAATTGGTTATGTGTATGTTGGAGGTCGGTCGTATGATTATTCCAAGTGTATCTGTGATGGCCACACAAATTGTAAGATATTTGTGAGAGTTACCAATTATAAGGTAGCCGAGATGGTTACAGGATTATGTGTGTAATTCTCCAAGATACCTTTATGATTATCTTTAAGTACTCATGTTTTTTGTGGATCTTGTTTAAATATCATGATTCACTAACTAAGTATATAAGGGTGGAAATCATGTCTTCTGAAAATGTTATCATGGGTTACAAGTATTCATCGACTAATGTTATATTTCATTATTTTACATCCCTTACAGATATTTATGTGCTCATCCCATATTTTTAAATGATTTCACAGTTCATAAGAATGTGTAATACAATGAAAGAACCCGAGTTAATTTTTTTTTATGAATTTTCAATGAAATCATGTTTTATGAATTAATGTTTTAATTTTGAAAAAATGGAAACTGTTTTTAGGGTATAGACTCTATAATAATGTGTAATGTAATGAATGAATTATGTCTCTATTCTCTATAGCTCTATAATTGAAAATATATTCAATGTAATGTGAAGTGATTTCATTACTAAAATCTAGATTATGAAATGTAATAAGGTTGGGTCCTTATAATTATGATTGACGAAGTAGAGACTTGTTGAAGTTCAATGGATTAAATGAAGACAAATCCAATTAAGCTTTCAGTACTGCTTAATGAATCAACAATTTCTCCCATGATGTCAGGTGTGATTGTTGAAATTCACATTATGGAAGTAACTGGACTAGTTCTTGGATTTGGGTTTACCTTTTCAATTTTATTGATAGGTAACACATAATCAATACTAAAATATATGATCGAGTTTTCTAGGATCTTTTCCAATCTATTCAGAGCATTGATTCTAGTTACCTCAGTTTTAATGGACTTTGTTACCATTGTGTGCTAAACATTTTCCTCAATGAATTGAGATTCCAACATTTTAAATGGAGCCTTGTCAATATACAATATCCCAATTGGACCATTGAAATAGTATTTTAGACATTTATGGTATAACAATGATATGGATGCATATTGATGTTTCCAAGGCCTTCCAAGAAGAATGTTTAAGGTTATGTCCTAACAAACAACCATGAAATCTGAATTATACACAAGATCATCAAACTGAGATATGAGTGTAATATCTCCCAAAGGTTCTTGTTCATTATTTTCATATCCTTGAAACATTAATTCATAAAAAGATAAGTCGTATTAATTGAGGACTAATAGAAATATTTTATGAACACGAATGATGATTACACCTGATCCATTGTAAATGAAGGATCATTATATGTGCATGTCATTGACCCTTCTAGATAGATTAAAGGACCTGATATGTCCATGTAAAACATCATCTTCATATCCATCCAAAATAGATATGACTACATGAAATTATGAATGATCATTAACTATACAATAAACCTTAAGAAACCGAATCTTCTGTTTCAAACACTTCAGAACATGGCAATGCCTAAATAAGTGCTTCATGAAGATCTTTTGATAGATTCAAGTCATCCAGAATATACAAAGTTGTCGGTACATGGGCCAACCATTTCAGAACATCATACTTCTTGTCCATACGTCTTTATTTCCCAAAATGGAGATGCAGTTTTGTAGGTACCTTGGATGTTAACTCTCCGGATATAAACGTACCTTGTGTTAGAGTAGAAACAAGAACTACTCATGGATTTTGTATATTTGACTAACTAGGTTAATCTACATGTTGAGAGGAAGATGTTATGACTTCAATCCAGTCCTCCAAAATAATCATGTCAGGACTGAACCTGTCATGCGTGGAAGAAACTAATTATTCTTATTGATCCTGTTGAAGGGATATCCCATGTCGTTCCTCGGCATATATGGTTAGAGAAGGGGTATATTTAATGTATTGGCTTCTAGAATACCCATTTCTTTCCCTTTATCCTCGACCATGGACTCTTCCTCTAGTCCACCAATTAGTTCCATGGAACTCCGACTCATTATATTCAGAAACACCATTGGCATAAGGATCGGTTAAGTGGATAACATTGATGGAACACATGATCAATTATTCATCTTATAAGGATTCTATTTCACAGGTAAGTCCATATTATGCTATTTTGTAGGGATTTTCTTGTGATTTTTATGTACATGGCATGAAATCGTTTAAGTTCAAGGACAACATTGGCCATGTCAATATCTTGTCTTCTTTTGACTGATATTTTTCCTTATGATCACGTTGCTTATTTGAGGTTTGATATTTTGATGAAGGTGGTTTTTCTATTGTAGGAGTGGAGGAGGACACAATCAGTTGTTTCAAATGTGATTTTATAATGGCATGGGATCAGATGATAATTTTCTTGATCATCCAATCATCATATTTGAACACATTTTTACTCTTGACTTCCTGTTATTCACCTTCTTCCTATGGATCTGTAGAAATTACACATGCTACTTGAGATGAAAAACATTTCATTTTCACTAGTCTATAGTCTGTCATTTTTTTGCAGGAGGTCTATGAAAACAAAACCCAAATGTATGGGATTCCCCAACATCTAGTGAAAAGGACAATAATTCTGATGATCTTCATCACTTTCTTTATTTTTTTCTTCATTCTTATAAATTGTGAAAAATAATTTTCTAAAGTTGAAATGAAGTAATCAGTAACTTTTTCATTCAGGGAGGAATTATATTTGTTCTTTAATAACACTAAATTATTTCTTCCCTTGATATCACTGATCATCATGATGAGGTGGTCATTGCTGCTAATGATCTGGAGGCATATCCATTCGATACGAAGAATGATTTGAAGTATAAAAAGGTATAGGTGCTTGCTTAAGTGTAACAGTAACAGTCTATGAATTCCTTTATCTCCTACCTAGAGATGATGGAATTACATGGTTTTTAGATTAATTTTATTTAAAATAATGTTATATTTGTTGATAAATTGATGTAAGGTCTCGAATCCTTCCTATGTATTTTAGATGGATCAGTGGTGTGTGTAACTCATCACCTAGTTTTGTGACATAAATTGGAAGCAACTCTTCTTGAGGGAGTGACAGACTTATGTAATATGTTATTTTGTTCAATCGAGAAATTAAATATGAAACTCTTTAATTTTTCCTTTGTTTTCAATTTTTGACAACAATAACCATTGTATTTTGTATCATTGAGCTAAATTGAAGAATTAATTTCTGACGGAGATATTTTCATCCAGTAATTGATTGAGGTTGCTAACATGTATACTATACAAATGTTGACCACTGTAATGACTACACAAAACACCAGATCTTTACTGCTTCTTGTTATTGAAAAGTTCATATCATGGGATCACATCGAGAAACCAAACGTGTTAAGGGTTTTTATGGATATCCTGAACCATTAATGATTGGGAATGTAATATTCTCAATATTTGGTGTGGGAGGAATAAGATCCACCCATTCAGTGTAAGCTTTCTTATCAAGTTGAACTAGTGAACTCCATTCTACCATGGCTTCAAATAAAGTTATTAATACCTAAATTCTGTTAGTAAGCACATGTAAAATATTAGGATGAGATGGTACCTTTACAGGTACAATAGCTGGGGCTTGAGCTGGTGCAATGACCAGCAAGATCACTGGTGGTGGTGATGATACTTTCCTCAGATAACCTATAGGAACGGGCCTAAAATTATTTGTTTGATTATTCTTTTGCTATGAACCCAATAGATAAAATTTGTTATATTAATCTTTAGTTACTAACAATCCTATTTTTTGAGGAGCTTATATAGGATTTTCCAGTTGAGGACCTTTCTAAGGAGTATGTCTAGTAGAAATGCTGCTTCGAAGTAACTCGTTATTGAGTCAATTACACACTTGTATCTCCTCTTTTTTTTATGAAAATAAATCTTAAATTGAAAGATGTTGACCTTATCAAGTGGAAAAGTGATATTCAATATTCCTTTTACTGTTCCGTTTGATATATTCCTTTCATAGTGGTGGGTGTTGGTTATTTGAAGGCATACTAAAATTTTGGGTAAGCCTCTGATTTCATGTATGTACACCTTCTTAATTTTCCACAGTCTGTTCCATATTATGGACAATAACTTCTTCTTCTGAATCCCTTGAACTAGATTCATTTTTTATTGGACCTTTAGTAATGATGTTAATGAATTTTATTGACACATAATAAATTTATAGAATTATTTATGTATATCTGTAAGATCATCACCCAATGTATCTTTCATGAGACACTACTTTCCTATATGATGGATTATCAGGAGTTGTTTGATGAATAGTAACCGCAATGAAATGCTGGTATAATACTTTTGTGTGCTCACATTGTGCTTTCTTCCCTAATTGGGAAAAATGACTTACATTCAGGAGGGGATTGTAGTTGTGAAAAATCCCCCAGCCTTACAGGCTTGGGATGTTCGTATTATTATTATTCTAACTTTTGATCATTTCTAAATGAATTTTAAGGTTGATTTAAAATATCCCCCATCCCTACAATTTAGGGTGGCTCTTGAACTACTATGGTTTAGATTCACGCATCTTCTTTTCTGATTATGAGAATTTTAGTTTGAACATTCGCTGGGTGCACTATATGAACACCACTCAAATTACATATTTTGAATGATTTCTATGCTATTTTAGAAATTTTTGTAATCTGACGGCTGTCATCCCTTAAGCGGAAGGCCTAGTCATGATTCCCTGCTGAATGATGTAAATGTAACTCAACAACTTATTTTCTTTCGGCCTGAATCCATTGAGAGCTAATTGAGGCATGTTCTTGATCATTCATTTTATTACATAAAAAATTAATTGATTGTTGATGACCATGGGTAATAACACTGCATGAGACCACTTTCTGAAGACTTTGCAGATTCTAGAGTGCAGTGAAATACAATTCTCCTTGTGCACCCCATCCTCTGATATGAAAACCAGATGGGGTTTTAGAAACTAACTAGAAGAGCCTCTATAGAGAATTAAGGCATGCACATAGAATGGTTCCTTGTTACTTTTCATCCATTGGGTATCATGAAACTGATAGAGATGCCAACTCCTCTTGGAATTATAACCATTCTATTACCTTTACATGATTTTGATATTCATCATATGGTAATACATTGGTTTTGAAATGATTAAAATTCTTCCATAAGTTGAGGTGGATATCATGAATGAAATATTCTTCCATCAATTATTAAATGTTTTATTGTGAATTTTTCCAAGGCCAGAACATGATTGGTATTTATCCTTTATCCAATTTTTTCCTCATGTTTATCATCTATTCATCATATTTCACTAGAGGTTTCTACACATGGTCTAACCAAAGTGTATGCTCTATATTAGAAGAAACATTTCCCATGGGAGGTTTGGAGAATGAATGTTCCCTTACGATGTCTTATGGTTGCGAATGTATTTCACCTATTAATGATAAGGCATCAAACATGAATGGGATTTTGTTTGCAAGTGCCTCGATATTGGTGATATTTCTTTTCACTACAATTTAAATTATAGAATTTTCTTGAAAATAAGAAATAGTACTATAAAATAGACATTCATAGTGAATTCCATCATGGGGAGGACCACCATGGTGGACTAAAACAATGGAAAAAACCTCTTTCTCCTTGGCCTTCTATCCCCACAACAGGTTTTCGTGGATCTAATCAAGAGATATGCACACTGGGTTGACCGAATTTTTATGAACCAGGCCTTCATGATGAAGTGTATAATGGGGAACCTTGAACTTACTACAACTAATCCCATAATTTGGTAATAATTGGGCGGTATCGTGAGCTTCAATAGATAAATGTCTGAGAGCTTCAAGAACTTTTCATTAAGAAGAGAAAAATTGTAGCTTGACTATAGATATTACATCTATTTTTGGAAATACTTATTAATATATGTTCTCTTACACTTAGTTGAGGCCACTTGTTGGTAGAAGTGGTTATCATGGGCTGGACAAATTACCACAAATCGGAAAGGGTGTATGTTCCTGATGTTTTTGTCTGTATGATATAGGGGAGTATGATCTATAAACCTTCTAGACTAAAACAGAGGTGTGTATCTTATATAGTATGTCATGCTGATGTATCATCCCTAGTATAGGTACAAATTTATATGTTTGTTCCCTAGGTACTTTTGAAAATGTTGTTATAATATCCTGGAATGCTTCCAAAATATGGGTAGGAATATTTTTCTTCCCTTTCACCATTGATAAAATGTGTTTGGTGAATTCAGCGACTGTAATGGGGATATATGCCAATTACGTATCGGGATTAGGTGTATGTGCTAACTCTTAACCTCTTTTTCCTGTTAATGGGTATTGATAGTACTCATGCATGGGGGAAGAGAGTTGGGTCTTCCCCATATTTGTTATCACAGCTTTCCGACTGACTTCCCTGAGTGCTTACAAATGCGACAGTTGGTATGGTTTATGAATGATGGAATGTGTAGGTGTCTGCTGGATGTTTTATGTCAGGCATGGTTGACAGAGTTACTTCAATAGTAGTAGACGATACTACTAGTAGAATTGGTGTTTGTATGAAGGGTTATGTTCTGGTTTACTGATTTCCACTACATTGTATTGGCGGGCTTCTTTAAATGCAATCAGACGAGCCTATTGACTGGATGATAATTTGTAAACATCGTTCATGGTACTCTGCAAGATATATTTGGTGGGATTGGTGGGTTTCTACCCGACGAGTCATCTAGACAGCAAAATCAGGACTGACGGGTGTATGTGCATGCATGTTGATCACGATCAAGTTAGGATTATGGACTTCTATGGAGGGGGAAGACGTAAGAACATGTTCCTATCGACCAAATGTTGTCCCAAGTGGTTCAACTTTTGTGCCCAGTTTTTAGAGACCTGGGCCGAACATCTAGAGGGAACACCCCAATGATATTGGGGGTTCACTACCTTGCGATTCCGCTCGCGGTGATTATTGGTGGGAGTCTATAGGGAGGACCCCTAAATCCTTGAATTGATGCCTTGAGTGACCTATTGATCCACTTAATTGTAGTATGAGATGGAATAGTTGTTGTGTTTCAGGGATAAGGTCCTGAAATGGGTGAATAATGGGGTCGACACCATATTATTTTTGACCATCTGTCGTTGTTGGCCAAACAATATAGGATTTTCATTGACTTGGAGGGCCTATCGTGCATCCCTCAAAGTTGGTATTGTACGATGATGATTATACTCTTTTACTAGCACATTGGTTACCCAACAATGAAGATTCTAGTGGGTTATAACATCCTTCCCATCAATGAGGATCCATTCTGAGCAGCAATTAGAATGGTCATGGATGTCATCTTGAAGAAAGCCATTTTGGACTGAAGGGCGTTTTGAGAAAAAATTGAGACATAATAATAAAATCAATTAAAGAGGCATATTTTAGATTGATATATGTGGGATTGATTTTCTTGTTGGGACATTCATTATAAGTTGATAGGGGCCTAAAAGGTGGCTAACATTATTAATTTAGTTAAGGATTCATGTCGGGTACACCGTTTTTGTATTTTAGTTCCTTAAAACGTGTCTTCTAATTTTAATAATCATTGCTTCCAGGCTGTTTTTATTGGATTAATTCATGGAACTATAAATTTTCAGTAGTTCTTTATCCAAAAGGGACATAAATTCCTAGGATAGGAATTCATCAAATTTGAAATTTATGACACCTTGTAACATGCATTGGTCGAGAGGATGGGAGGTCGGACTCATCACACCCTTTTGGGGGGGATTATTGTCTACTCATGGAAAATCATTATTAATTAATGATATTTTCATGAATCCATAATAACTCACCATGTATGAAATATGATTCCCTTAGAATTTTAATTCACTTATAAACATGTGTGAAGTTTAGAATCAACATAATATATTAAGTGTTATTAAATAATAGAGATAACCTCTTATATAATACAGAGAGATTATTTAATCTCTATTATGATGATACAAGATTCCATGACACTCAGTGGGGCACTCTGAAATTTATTGTCATCCAAGGAGATGAAGCATCATTTTGATATTGGGATTGTACCCATGAAATGGGCTACCAACATATCATTGTGAAAGGACTCAAAACCCTCATTGTTTGGTTCCATTTAATGAGACACATCGAAAAATTTAGGTTCTGTGATAAGGACCAAGCCATACAATTTAATTTCACGTGTTATGTACATATAAGTGAAAGGTTCTTAGTTATAGTTTGGTGAGGGAATTCTGCTAAAAAAAGAATTATCTTGGAAAGTATATGGGTTTCCATGTATGATTAGAAAATATTGGGAATATGTACCATAGATAATATGGTTTATTTCAAATGTTGGGTTTGGACCTCGAGGATGCTTTATATTTATCCCATGTGAATGGGAATCAAATCCCACATAGTTCGATGAGTCTTATAGGAGTGTATAGTCTGCTATGTGAAATGAGTTTGGGATTACATTTTAAAAAGGATTCCTTGATGATTTGGGGGTTTTATTTGTGGATTATTCCTATGGATAATTCACATAATGAGAGAATTAGGGTTTGATTCCTAAAGAGGATATCCAATGACTTTGGGCCCTAAGAAGGCTTCCTACGTATCCCAATTGTGGTGGGAATCAATGTTCTCTAAGTTCATTCATTGTGGGTGTCTATGAAAATGTTGTAATCTTCATGAATCTATTATCCCACATGATTCATGTTCATGTTGGGAAATAAGAGGATATGAAAGATTCATCAATGACACATGCACTATTCCTCCTTTGCTAGTGGAAGACAGTGCACCTACATCTGTAATTGTGGATGAGGGTGAGGCGACGAGTCGTCCCTATATTCACTTTATATTGGACAAGGGTCTAATGAAAGGAAGAAGGGATGAAGGTTAGGGGCTTATGCCAGAATTGCTTCACTAAATTTGATCCTGATAGGGGAGGGAGATTTTTCTTTCACATTTATAGAAAAGAAAGCATGAACAATAACATCCCTACCAGATATCTAAGGTTCATTCTCTTTAACAAGAGAGCGATCAAGACCCATAACCTTATTTTCAAAACCAGGAACATCCCAATACTATTCATGGGAGAAAGGTTCATGATACTATGGATATTAAACCCACCTACACTCCATGAATCCAAACCCCATTGTGAAACAAATATGGGAAACCTCTGACTGTGGATATACAAACCCAAAATAGGAGACATAGTGATTTTTATTTCCCAAAGGTTTGATATGTCAGGAGGTTTTGGTAGAGGCTTCAACTTAGTCCCTTTGTGATATGGGATCCAAGTAAGGAGATATCCTACCATGAATGTCTTTTATAGGGTACATAAGTTTGTATGTAGGTTGTCTACCAAGATCTACAACGTAGGTATTTCATGCAAGTGATCTATGCAGTTACTCCGTGTTGCTGCACCGTGAAGCGGTACCGCGTAGCTTTGTTGTGCAGGTGTGTTGTATAGGTGTGCCTTACAGGTTTTCCATACAGGATTATATGATGACTGAAGAATATATTTCACATAGGGTAACCAAGTCTATGTAAAAATTTGGAAAGGAATTTAAAACATGATTAAACCATTTAATTATCTATTCTCTCGTATGTTCGAGAGCTACATAAGACAATTTAAGGGATTTGCGTGAAAGAGCTATGCAATGGGAGCTTTAGGGAGCCTTTCAAATTTTTTAGTCTTTGAAATGGGGAGCCCAAGGGTCCTATTTATAGGGATAATGGGGCCTGCCGAAGGCACGTTGTCTGCGTAGGTCCTCGGCGCAGGTCCTCCACAAAGGTCTGCTGCATAAGAGTATATAAATTATATTGTCACATAAGTATGAAGCGCTAGTATGTTGCACATATCTTTGGAGGGTTTGGCTTTCATTTGAATTATTCGAACCTTGCCTTGGGATTTTTAAATATCCATTGCTTTGTTCATCATATTTTTTGTATTTTTAAGTAGTCTCTACAATTTTAAATATATATATATATATTTATATTTAAATTTTAAATATTTTATTTGTAATAAAATAAATGGTTTTATATTATAAAATGGATTCTAATTCATTTGATAAAATTCCATTAATTATAGAGAAATTGTTTTTAGGAATTATATTTTTTATTAAGTATTTTTATTATGAAGAGTGATTTAAATAAAATGGATTGATGGAATACTATTTAATATTAGTAAAATAGTTAAATAATATTAATTATAACACCCCAAGATTTCATAGTGAGTTATTTCCTTAAAATAATTCAATAACATGCACTACACACAACACCGAGTTCAAGCGCACCATGACTTACCAAACTAGTCGTTCAAAAGAAGTTATGAATAGTATTAAATGAATTTTAAACATTATATAATACCTATAATTTTAGAATCCATATTTTGAGTTTCTTAGACATAATTAAAGAAAAAATTCATTATTTTCAGATAAAAGAAGTATTTTAAAAAAATGCACTTTTACACACTTTTAATGGTGAACCCTTTTTAAATCCAATATTTTAAAACATTTTATATTGAATTTGACTAAATAAATTTATTCTTTAGAATGGAGACATAAAATATTTACAATATAACCCCCAATATTCCTCGGTACGCTTCTCTTTGAATAATACTGTAGCGTGTATTGTACGCAATTTCGAGTTCTAACACACACCACAACAAATCAAACAAGGCCTTATGAATAGTAATACCTAATTTTTTAAATTTTATACATTTTATCGTTCAAAATAGACTTCATTTTTGGATTCATAATATCTAATTTATCCTAGGATGAAATTTTGGTACATTTCGGATAACTTTTATATTTTGATGAATAGTGGAAATTACTAAATTTTTATTAAATACAACTTTTAAAATCCAAATAATTAATAGTTATAAATTATGAATTTGAGTGGTTTTAAAGTATATTTAGAATATATTTTTACCATTTCATACAATTTTGGTCACTGGACATAATTTCACATTTAAACCGGACATAAACAAGTGTCAATCTTTTGATAGTTATTATCTCTTAAAAACAAGTTTTTTGTTTTGACAGCGAGAATTAATATTAAATTAATTTCTGCCACTTTTGTGTTTTCAATTTGGAAAAATTGATTCCATATTTGGAATTACGATGTAAATTTTTTTTAAATAGGATACTTTCATTTTTAGACATTTAGAATAATTAATTTTGTAATTATTTTATTTACCATGGTTAAATTGTATATCCTGTAAATAAGGGAAAAATAATATTATAATAATACTCAAATACTTTAAAACATGTCCTATCCTTATTTGTGGATACAATTCCGACCATGGGCTTCTTTGGGTCGATTTTTGGACCCCATGGAGCCACTTGTTGGTGATAGGGACAATTATATTAATTAAGTTAAAGTAAATACAAAAATGACATAAGCATATATCTTTTAGGAAAACAATTTTTACATAGGGTTATATATGTTATAATTTATACTATAAATATTCATTAGAAATATAAAAATATTTCTTACATAATTTTTGTTTATATATAATATTCAGACATTAAAAAATTTATTTTATTTATGACACAATGATGATGCAGTAATTACATTATTAGTGAAATATTAAAATAATTGATATTATAAATACCCAAATAAATATAATTTGAGACTTTTAATAAATTTCACGAATTTTATAGGTTAATATGACAAGTTAGGATTGATTTAATTAAATTTTTTTGTAGTAATAATGTTGTTATGATTTTCACAAAAATCAAATACCAAATAGTGTCAATATTGGCATAAAAGAGTTTTTAAAACAAATTTTATATTATTAATTGATATTAAATTTATAAAAATATTTGGTTCGGAAAACTGACTTATATAATTATATGTGTATCATTTTTGGACTACTTGGGGGTCTTTTGGATGAATATAGTGTGTTTATTAACTATATAATATACAAATACAAACTGACATGGTAAGTGTCAAACTAATTAACCAAGAGTTAAAACTAAAAGATAAGGTTGATATAATGACCCAAACCTATATAAATCCTATTTTTGGAATGTATTTCGAGCCATAGCTATCTTAGGTTCTGAATAATATACTTTTGAGCCATTAGAAATCAAATATGGATTTATTATAAAATAATATTTCTAGATTTTCCTAAGGTGCCCCTCCTCCCCCTTATAAAAGAACACCACTTTTAACCAATTCCTCACACCTCTCAAGCCTTCTGGCTCATCCAAACTCTACCTAATTAAGCTCCCTACATCCCTATAATCCTCTTAGAGGACTTACCTTAGGATAAAGGCACTTCAAGTGTCCTTTTTTGTTCAAACCAGAGGGAGTTTCCCAAATTATAGGTAACGATTTCTCTTAGCTTATTTTTTTTACTTCTCCAACCCCTAAACTCTTATTATTATTTTATTTTGTAACAAAAACAGTATAATAAATATACTAGGATATTTTTATTATAATTATTTGAACTACACTTATACACACCTCCATCTAATGGGTGAGGAAAATAATGTTTTTGTGGATTGCAACAAAACACCTCACGAAGCGATGATTGTTCAATTATCTCCTATCACATCTCACGGTGGCCATTATGATGGAATTATAATTAAATATGATATTAATTATATTTATTTTATATATAAGATTCTGTAAATCTATTTTATATCATACCATTATTCATTTCATGTTGTATATATATATACGATAATTACATTTGAGGAAGTGCGGACTACCGCCCCCTCAAAGTGATATGACTCGTTCATACCATACATGGAACGTAAAAAGGATGGTGTCAATAAACTCAAGTGACACATATAAGATATTATATTGTAATGTAATAATAATATACCTATGTATCATTTGGTTTTTATTCCTTTTAAAATGAAAAATGAAATAGAAGTAGTGTTTGTGCGTACGTACGGATTACCGTCTCCACGAACGCGATGATATTCATTTCCCCATCATATCCATTAAATAATAATAATCGTTTGATGATTAAAAGTAATGTTTAAGGACATGATATCATTTTGGATAGGAATAAGATACAACCTATCAATAACAAACACGGATTACGTAACGAAGCATATAAACGAAAATGAATCACTTAACACCTGAAATGATGATAATACTAAAATATTATTAACAAATAAATATTAAAAGATCATATATGATATAATATTTATGAATATTATTATTCTGTAATTTAATAAAAATGATTTAGCTATTATAAAAGAGGTTAACATACACACTGTCATGGAAAAGTACAAGGTAAGGGGTGTTCATCTCACTCCTTATTCCCCTGAGATTCATGCCATATTGCCACTATTACCTTTTGTGTGGTGTATGTACTGCCTATAATTGTATTATTTGTGTAATACACTTTAATTTATGTTTATTTACATATTAATTGTATGATACATATTTTATGGGGTGTATGTTTCATATGTTACTAAATTGGGAAGGGTTAATTTCACAATCACTTTATTATCCGAGGTTGTTTTTATGTAAGTATCTTCTAAGACATATTTATTATCCATGTCCATGTTTTTTGAAATATTTTCAAAATAATTCAATTTAGGGACTTTTTACTAAAACATAATTTCCAATGTTTTAAATATTTATTCATCTAAATATTTCTTTTTAATTTCAATGTCTTCAAAATGGTTTTTAAGGATTTATTTATATGGACATGAATGTTTTTAAAATGTTAACTCCTTTCAAAAGTTTCAATGTGGTATGGGACACTTTGATAAAAAAATGTCTTTAAATGGCTTCTTTTCTAAATTGTGTGACTTTTAGATGTTTTCATGATAAAGGGGTATTTATCTCAAATATTTTTACAAATCATTTTCATCTATGTCAAAATTATTTAATGGATTTTAAACTTGTTTTGAAGTTGATTGATCATGATACAAATCTTCCATATTGTGTTGAAGGTTTTTTAATATGTTTTACTGTGGATGTGTTATTTTTATACCATTCATGGTTTATGTAGAAAGTATTGACATTTCATATGATAGTTTTAATATGAAATTTTATGTTATGTTTAAACCTATTCATATGAGGAATGCATTGGACTTAATAAGTGATGGGTGGATCCTGCTATTGCTCCTCGATGCATCGGTAGGTCTCATGAGACAATCTAGTGTCTTGGCAAGAGGCCTTGACAAAATCCAATTTGTAGTTATGGAACAAGGCCTTGGCTACGTGGTTATGATAGTCTTGCATTTTTAATTCCCTCATTATGAAAGTGGTTAGTGATATTACATGCGATTATTCGACTAGTAGAATATCCATGTGAATAAGTAAATGGAATTATTTTATTTTTGCCATATTATGTTGAAGTTTGAGTTTAAAAGGCTTTTGTTTTAGTTATACATTGACTTAAATTTTTATGATTATTTATTAAAGTTTCTGCTATATTATTATCCTTACTGAGCATCTGAGATCAGCCCTTTCTATATTTTATTATTCCCAGGATGTGAAGAAATATTTTATGACTAACTTGAAGGGGTAGTCTTAAGGGGATATGAGTGTGGACTATGGAGACTATATTATTTTAGTTTTTCACTTTATGATGTAATGTAAACCTTATGAATGTGTCTAGTGATTCCAAGTCTACTAAACTAATCGGACTTTCAAGATAAGATCTTTTGTGATCATGCCAATGTAATGTAATAATTCACCGACTCTGGGTAACGGGGGTTGAGGCATTACAGTTGGTATCAGAGGAAGTTTAATAAAAACCTTGGAAGCTAGATTTTGATAATATCGGATTAGAGCACATATACCTAAGATGGACCATGATGATTAGTATAGAATAACTTACTAGAATTTTGGTATTATAAAGATTCTGTGAGTTTTTCGAGCAATACATCCATGTCTGGATATGAGCATGTAGAGGCGGCTCTGGAACAGATGTACATAGGGGTAAAACCCGAAAACACTACTTTGAGCTAGACTCGAATGGGAACTGGTGTACGACAACGGGCCTTGATACACTCTTGGTTACGGCACTCCTGGGGGATATTCTTAGGATAAATCTCATTTTCATTACAAACCATTATGAAGGGATTGTGAGTATATACATACTCAAATAAAACATTTTTATGATTATGGATTACATCCATAAATTGTTCAATTTACATTCGGTATTTTACAAGTTTGGAATTATTCATTGTAATTCACAAACTGGCCTAGTTTATGCTATTGAATAGAAATGTTTCCCAGTAGAAGGAATGTGAACTCCAACAATACGTATAATCCAAAGAGTAAGAATGATCATATCTTTCACGGTATTAAGACAACATTTAGAAGGGAAATATTCTCCCATGTATTCTCAATATATGAAGAAATAGTATCATGTGTTATTAAGATAAGTAAATAATTCTCTGAGTCCTATGGCTTTGAAGGGAAGCAAGAGAAGAAAAGGATGGAAGAGAGAAAGATGGATAAATGGAAGAGGGAAAAGAATAATTTTCCCATATGTGATAACTGTGGGAAGAAACACCATGGAACATTCTTGAAAGGAATGGGAGTTTTTTTTTAAGTGTGGAGAAAAAGGACACCATGTACATGACTGCAAGGGTAAGAAAATGGTTTCAAATGTACAATTATTCATTTTCAATGACTTTGGACACTATGCAAACTAATGCCCCGGTTATCAGACTATGCCGCAAATGATGTTATTGGATAATAATCAAGTTGTGATACTACCACAGATGAAGAGGAATGATAAGAGTTCTTATGTTGATTATGACATTTGAGAGTTGTATTAACAATGTACTTGTTATAATAGTTATGGAGTATATAAGGGTTTTACTACAGTACTATTTCATTATGGACTTGAGAATGTGTGGGAAAAAAAGTGACTCAGTAGCAGGTTAATTTTTTGGAAAATATATGGTTGAGAGAAAGATAAATCATAATACGGTCTGATACCGAGGTAGTGATTTTGAAATAATACATGATTGATTTAGATAAATTATATTGGATATTCTTGACTACCTTGAAACTGAATAATGATTTTTATATTCCATCATTGTTGGAGTTTATAACATTTTTTTATTGAAAGAGTTTATCCATTATTCTTTAAGGAATAAAGTATCATGAATGTAATCAATAAGGTTTTATGGTAATTCAAGATGTTGCAGTATTTTAAAAGAATACATGATGAAGGTGTTCACATGTTATTACACAGAAAAAGGATCTTCATTGTTTTTACCTTCCTTATAAATTTTGGACTGAAGTATTTTGGATAGTTCTAGTTTGTATTATTTTTGGATTGCCATAAAAGGACAACCTAGGGGTCGGGCGGCAACCCGTCGCATCCAGTAAGGCCGCGAGACATGAACCAGCCACCGAAGGGCGACAAGGGTGTATCACCTACTACTGGCCCACGTGATGTCCTGGATTAAATAATATAGTTTCTTTTTAAAAGATCTGGTAGATGAATTATAAATTCATTTTTTGGAACCCTATACGTATAGGATAAATAGAATTTTTTTACGCTCTATTATCTTTTAGAGTGAAAGATGAGTTTGTGGTAGAAATTAGTTAAAGGATGGAACTCTACTTTTCAGGAATATAGTTTTCTTCTTCTATGACGAAATTAATTCTTATACATTATTTAAGGGATCCTAAAACCAAAAATGTGTTATCCTAATACCTTTTGTTTTGTTGAACCGATGGTGTTTCAACTCATCATAGATTAATGAATTCTAGGACCTCAATTTTACAATTGTTTGTGATTGAGGACCTCAATCAGTACCTATAAATATTTACATTTTTCCTCCAAGTATAGGTATCCAGTTTCCACCAATTTTCTCCAAATAGATATCATAATTTTGTGGTGACCCTTTCATTTCTCTTTTCCTCTTATTAAGACTAAATTTTATTAAGCCAATTTCCGATGTGGGTTTTCCAACAAAGATATTTTATATTTTTAACCTTTTATTTTCGAAGAACAATTTCAATTTGGGAGGACGCAATTTCTTGAAGGAGGGGAGAATGTAACACCCCAAGATTTCATAGTGCGTTATTTATTCAAAATAATTCAATAACATTTTCTACACATAACACCGAGTTTGAGCACACCATGACTTACCAAACTAGCTGTTCAAAAGAGGCTATGAATAGTATTAACTTAATATTGAACTTTATATAATTTTTATAATTTTAGAATCCATATTATGAGTTTCTTAGACATATTGTAAGAACAAATACATTTTTTAGATAAAAAAAGTATTTTTAAAAAATGCACTTTTACCGACTTTTAATAGTGAACCCTTTTTAAATCAATATTTTAAAACATTTATATATTCAATTTGACTAAATAAATTTATTCTTTAGAATGGGGACATCAAAAATTTACAATGTATGACCCCAAGCTTCCTTGGTACGCTTCTCTTGGAATAATACTATAGCATGTGTTGTACGCAACTTCGACTTCTAACACACACCACAAACAATCAAACTAGCCCTTATGAATAGTAATACCAAATTTTTGAAATTTTATACATTTTATCTTTCAAAATAGACTTCATTTTTGGATTAGCAATATCGAAATTATCCTAGTATGATATTTTGGTACATTTTGGATAACTTTTATATTTTTATGAATAGTTAAAATTACTAATTTTTTATTAAAAACATCTTTTTTAATCAAAATAATTAATAGTGATAAATTATAAATTTGAGTGGGTTTAAAGTATATTTATAATATATTTTTCCATTTAATACAATTTTGGTCATTGTACATAATTTCACATTTAAACCGGATATAAACAAGTGTCAATCTTTTGATAGTTATTATCCCTTAAAAACACGCTTTCTGTTTTGACAGCGGGAATTAATTTTAAATTAATTTCTACCACTTTTGTGTTTTGAATTTGGAAAAATGGATTCCATATTTGGAATCAGGTTTTTCAAATTGTTTAAATAGGAAACATTCATTTTTATACATTTGGAATAATTATTTCGGTAAATATTTTAATTACCATGGTTAAATGGTAAATTCGGTAAATAAGGGTAAAACAATAATATTATAATAACAATATATTACCCTATAACGTGTACTAACCTTATTTTTGGATACATGTCCGACCATGGACATCTTTGGGTCGATTTTGGGACCACATGGAGCCACTACTAGGTGATAGGGACCCTTTATATTAATTAAGTTAAAGTAAATACAAAAATGACAAAAGCATATATCTTTCAGAAAAATTTATTTTACATAGGGTTATACATGTTAAAATTTTGACAATAAATATTAAATAGAAATCTAAAACTATTTCATACATAATGGTATTTTATATATAATTTTTAGACATTATAAATATTATTTTATTTATGACATAATGATGATGCAGTTAATACCTTATTAGTGAAATATTAAAATAATTGATATTATAAATACCCAAATAAATATAATTTGAGACTTTTAATGAATTAAAAGAATTTTATAGGTTAATATGACATCTTAGGAGTGATTTAATTAACGTTTTTCTATGTAACGATGTTGTTATGTGTTTCACAAAAATCAAATATCAAATAGTGTCAAAATTGACATAAAAGAGTTTTTAAAACAAATATTATATTATTAATTGATATTGAATTCCTAAAAATCTAAGGTTCAGCCAAAGTACTTGTATCATGATATGTGTATCATTAATGGACCACTTGGGTGTCTTTTGGAGGTATATATTATGTTTATTAACTATATAATATAAAAATACAAAGTGACATGGTTAGTGTCAAATAAATTAACCAAGAGTTAAAACTAAATGATAAGGATAATACAATGACCCAAACTAGTCTAAATTATATTGGATGAGTGTATTTCGACCCATCCCCACCTTAATATTTGAATAATCCACTTTGTATCCATCAGAATTTGAATATTAATTTATTATAAAATAATATTTCTATATTTTCCTAAGGTGCCCCTCCTCCCCCTTATAAAAGGACACCACTTCTAACCAATTCCTCACACCTATCAAGCCTTTTGTATCATCCAACCTCTTCCCAATTAAGTTCCCTACATCCCTATCCTTCTATTAGAAGCCTTACCTTTGGCATATGGCACTTAAAGAATCCTTTTTGGTTCAAACCTGAGGGAGTTACCCAAATTAAAGGTAAGGATTTCTCTTAGCTTTTTTTCTTTTATTTTACTTCTACAGCCCCTAAACTCTTATTATTATTTTATTTTGTAACAAAAACAGTATCCTAAATATATTAGGTTATTTTTATTAGATGTATTTGAACTACATTTACACACACCTCCATCTAATGGGTGAAGAACATAATGTTTCCCCGGATGGTAACCAAACCCCTCACAAAGTAATGATTGTTAAATTATCTCATATCACCTCTCATGGTGTCCATTATGATGGCACTATAATTTAATATGATATTAATTATATTTAATTTATATATAAGCTTCTTTAATTCCATTTTATATCATACCATTATTTATTTCATGTTGTTTATATATATATCATAATTTCATTTGAGAAAGTGCGGACTACCGCCCCCTCAAAGTGATATGACTCGTTCATACCATACATGGAACGTATAAAGGATGGTGTTAATGAACTCAAGTAAAACATATAAGATATTATATTATACTGTAATAATAACATACCTATGTATCATTTGGTTTTAATTCCTTTTAAAATGAAAAATGAAATGGAAGTAGCGTTCGTGCGTACGTATAGATTACCGTCTCCACGAACGCGATGAGATTCATTTCCCCATCAGATACATTAAAGGCTAATTATAATGTGATGATTAAAAGTAATGTTTAAGGACTTAATATTATTCTTGATATTAACAAGATACAACCTATCCATAACAAACACAGATTACGTAATGAAGAATATAGAGGAAAACAAATCAATTAACACCTGAAACAACAATAATACTAAAATATTATTAAAAAAAGCAATATTTAAAGATCATATATGATATAATATTTGTTAATATAATTATTGTGTAATTTAAAAACAATTATTTAACTATTATATAGGAGGTTAACATACACACTATCAAGGAAACGTACAAGGAAAGGGGTTTTCATCTCACTCCTTATTCCCATGAGATTCATGCCATACTTCCACTATTACCTTTTGTGTGGTGTATGTACTGCCAATAATTGCATTCTTTATGTAATACACTTTAATTTAGGTTTATTTACAAATTAATTGTATGATACCTCTTTCATGGGGTGTATGTTTTGTATGTTACCAAATTGGTAAGGGTTAATTTCACAATCTCTTTATTATCAGAGGTTGTTTTTACGTAAGTATCTACTGAGACATATTTATTATCCATGTCCATGTTTTATTTAAGAGTTTTCAAAGGAATTATTTTTAGGGAATTTTTACTAAAACATCATTTCAAATGTTTTAAATATTTATTCTTCTATATCTTTCTCTTTAATGTTCATTTCTTCAAAATGGGTTTTAAGGATTTATTTATATGGATATGAATGATTTTAAAATGTTAATTCCTTTAAAAGGTTTCAAAGTGGTAGGAGACACTTTGATTCAAAAATGTCTTTAAATGACCTATTTTATAAATTGTGTGACATTTAATTGTTTTCATGAAAAAGGGGTATTTCTCTCAAAGAATTTTACAAATCATTTTCATCTTTGTCAAAATTCATTAATGGATTTTTAAACTTGTTTTGAAGTTGATTTATCATGATACAAATATTCCATATTGTGTTGAAGGTTTTGTGATATGTTTTACTTTGGATGTGCTATTTTTATACCATTAATGGTTTATTGAGAAATTATTGACATTTCGTATGCTATTTTTAAAACGAATGTTTATGTTCTGTTTAAACCTATTCATATAAGGAATGCATTGGACATAATAAGTGACGGTGGAGCCCACTATAGCTCCTAGATGCATCAGTAGTTCTCATGAGACAAACTAGTGTCTTGGCACGAGGACTTGACAAAATATTATTTGTAGTCTTAGCACAAGGCCTTGGCTACGTGGTTAAGATAGTCTGGCATTATGCATTCCATCATTATGAACGTGGTTAGGGATATTGCATGTGATTATTCAACTAGTAGAATATCCATGTGAATTAGTAAATGGCATTATTTTTTTCCATATTATGTTGAAGAAAAAGTTTAAAAGGCTTTTGTTTTAGTCATACATTGCATTAAATGTTTATGATTATTTATTAATGTTTCTGATATATTGTTATCCTTACTGAGCATCTAAGCTCACCCCTTTCTATGTTTTCTTTTTCCTAGGATGTGAAGAAATATTTTATGACTGGCCTACAGGGATAGTCTGAAGGGGATATGTGTGTGGGCTATGGAGACTATATTATTTTAGTTTTTAACTTTATTTTTGTAATGTAAACCTTATGAATGTATCTAGTGATTCCAAGACGTCTAAACTAATCAGTCTTTCAAGACAAAATCTTTTTTGATCATGCCAATGTTATGTAATAATGCACCGACTTTGGGTTACTAGGGTCAGGGCGTTACATCAATGAAATGATAAAGGTATTAGAATAAATATTTAATTGTTCATAGCTAAATAAATATTTCCCATTAAAAAAAATTTGTATACATTATATTTTTTATTTCAAAGTTAAATTTTGTAAATGTAGAAGCATAATGGTTAATCAAATTAATTATTTATAAATACAAAAGTAATAAAAATTGATGAATTAAATATTAATTTAATAAAATTTATGATAGAACTATTTAATTATAAGAAACATATTTTTCAATTAAACGTTTTTCTATATATTACATTTTTTATAATAATTAAATAAATTAAAGATGATTAAATACTGATTTTATTTTAATGTATTGTTCATATAAATTAATATTTTAATTAAAATTCATATAATTAATATTATATGGTAAAAACTAAAACTTTTACACTTTTACTCTTAAAAGTACATTTAAACAAATCATGCGTTATGCATTTTTATAATAAAATTAATTTTTTATTAACAATATAAATTAAATAAAATATTTTTAAATTCATATTTTGAATTATAATTAAAATATTTTTTAATATGATCAAATTAATTTTTAATCCCATGAATATGTTAATGATTTCAAATGTAGTAACACAATAGCGGGTAAAATGTCAAAAATTATTAACGTAATGAAAAAAAATAACATAATATCACCCAATAGTATCACATAAATGTATGTACAATAAAAAAAGAGACATATTTTTTAAAAAAAATCATTTCATTGATTACATTGAAAATTAGTACTCTAATATAAGAAGCAATGGGTGTTTTTGAAAATTCCACTCCTCCTCAAATATAAAAGGACCCCTCAACCATCCTTTCTAATCTAAAACTAAATTTAATTTTCATTTATATAATCAAAAACGTTTACTTCTATTATAGTACTCTCACAATATTATTAATAATTTTTATTAAAATAAATCATTAAATCCTTTAAAACCAATATGGATTTTAAGAGAACACATCATTTTTTATTGGTTAATAATATCATCTTATCCTTCATTTTCATTTATCTATATCATTTTACTAAAAATTATTTTTATTTATCATTATAATAACATATATAAAAGATCATTTTTCATTTATAATAATGATATTTTAGTGAAACCCCTATATATTCACCCTCACTCATTATTTATATCATGTTCAATTTGGGGTCATTTGGACAACCTACAAAGGCAATGCTATAAAAAATTTCACAGAAGGTTATGAAAGCCTAATTATTAGTATTATATGATATTAGTAATTAAATAATAGTTTTTTATTGTTATATTATAATGATTTTAGTATCTTTATTATTATTAATCTTGAAACCCATATTTGTTAAAAAAATACAAAAATAAATTATGTTATGGATTTCATCTTCAAGAACCAAACCAGAAACAAACATGGAAGAAAATAGAACAACATAACTCATTGTGTAACATAATTTCTAGTACATTTACAGATAATTATACTATTAATATATGGACATGTATTGATCAATGAAATAGTAACCCTAAAACAATCAGGTAATAATTGAAACCAATAACGATCGAAGATAAATATAAACTAAGAATAAGTAGTAAATGTCCATTAGGTTAATATGAAATGTTATTATAAAGGATAATAAACAAGAATAATGTATTTAAATATATAATTAATGGTCATTATTTTATTATACATGAATTTAGAGTATGTGTGAGGAATAATGAATCAAAGGTAAGGAGTTTTTTTAACTCAATTTTCTTTTACTGAATCAGAATATTTCATCCGGAACATCATATTTTATAATTTTTATATTATATCTTATCATTTTATTACATTTTAATTCTTATTATTGTTCTGGGTATTTTTATTTTCTCTCATAATATTAATTTTTAATTATTATCACATTATAAAACATGATATGGTATGATTCTTTCTTAACAAGATCTTATTTCATTGGGTTATAAAATTTAGTTATTGAATATGTTCATTAATTTTTAGCTTATTATTCCATATGATTTATTAATAATTTTTTTACTCTTTATTTTCAAGTTAATTACTATTTTTCTCATAAACTTCTTAAAAAGGATACTTACATCATCAAATATGACATTGTAAGAGTATGTAGTCACGATATACATTCATGGAGGGATGTTTTAGGTTATAATATTATTTACATTTATTTGTTTAATATACTGATTATTTGAAATTTTATATCACAATTTTGTTTTAATTGACTTTATTTAAGTTTCTATTTGATGATTAATCTTTCACTTACAAAAACCTCATTCATTTCCAAATTTCTAGGTATTTTTAACTCAATTTTCATTCATTAAGTTATAATCATTATTATTGACCACGTTATACTAAATTTGAATTATTCCATCACATTTAAATATAAAATTTTATTTCCAAATTATATTTATGAAAGTTATATTTCATTATTAAAGTCATATATTTTGATTTATGTATATGTTATGTTATGAAGGAAAAAATCAATGTTTCTAATTAAGGTATATTTCTACAATATCAATGTTATTTATTAGCAAAAATGTTATTTTACTCATTTTCAAAGACAAAGATGTATTTTATTTGAATATATATATATACATATTATGAATTCCAAAAAAAATATTACTCTTTCATCAATGTGAATTTATTTTAAACTATTCAAAAGTATAAAAAATATATTTTTGTTCAGAATAATATATATTTTATCTTCCACTAAATTATTCATGCACAATACATCCGTGTCCTTTTCAAGGATAAATTATCGAGACATATTTTTAAAAAAATCTTTGAATGTCTTCTTATTACCAATTTGATAATTATTTTTCAATTATTATATAAAATTGTTTTTATGAAAATGGTTAAAAACATAAAGAAAACTCTTTCCAAGAATTAGCATTAACTTTCGTTTATCATAATCAAGGATCATTTAATGATTTTCAAAATATTGAGTCAATTGCTTAAGGGAAAGTTTATTTTTCTATAGAGTTGGGTATATTTTGTGAATTCAGATTTGGATCGAGAGTTTGAGTGTCAAAATACCACTAAGAATGGTTTTGGAGGTGTTTAGAGACCCAAAGGTTTTATTATGTTATTTTGTGCATTAGAGTTGATTAAAGGTGGACCATGGTGTGAGTTTTTGGCTCTAAATTATAGGCCAAGATGTAATTATTGTGTATCATGGCTGGGTGAATATTAATTATATTTTATAAAGTATTAGAGTATGGGGTGTTTGATGGGTAATATTATATCATTAGTATTCTGGAATTTAATATTTACATTCTGAAAAGCCACACAAAAACCATTTTTTGGTTATGTTTTTGAACTATTAATAGAAGATAATCAAAAATATTAATTTCTGATTCCAGATAATAAAAGTTGGGTGGTGAAACCAAGGATCGCCAGACTATAAGTGGATATACTAGATTTATAACTACCAGAAACTGATCTTTCAAATGAAAATCCAATATAATTTGATATTGGTTTTAGGGAATGTAGATATATAAAGATCTTGGGTTATGGGTTTTTCAGAAATTTTTATTCTTACATATTTTTTTGAATATATTTTTTTACTAGATCTTTTCATAAATGGATAATATTATGTTTTAAAAAATATAATAAAAAAGAGAAAAATTTATTATCCATGTTTATATTGCTATAGGAAAAACCAAACATATAAAATATATATAATACCAATGGGAGAAAACCACGCATATAATTTGTTTTTGAATATATTTAAAACAAAACAATATATATAGGTATATATATATATAATTCATGAGTAAAAATATTATAATGTGATTTTTTATTTATAATGGAAAATAATAATTATAAAATATATATTATTTATTTATTTTCTATTCAATTTGAAAACTACTAATATTTAAAAATATATATTTTACTGTTTTTATTATTGGAAAAAACTATAAACTTTAGGAAGATAATTATATTTGACGAAAATATTAAAATTTGATTATCTTCCCATGAAAAGATCAATACGTAAGAAATAATCTATTATGAATGGTGATGCCCAATGATTTAACTCATGATAGGTAGGAATAAATTTTATATGAAATTACTTTAAAATAACGAAACTTTTCCAAAATATTGTAATGTGTTGGAATCACCATGTGTTGCATAGGTGTCTTCTGGAGAATAAGGGTCTCAATGTTTTCTAAAAAAACATAGTGTGGTTATTATTGTCCACATTTTAAAAAATATTAATGAATTGATAAAATTAAATATAAAATAAGTTTTCATTATATTTTTATAGAATTATAGTGAATATGACCATATTATCTTCCCTCTCACATCCTTCTTTCCCAAGGGAGATCGTAACATGTTTTTTATATAACATCATAATGTATGATGCATGAAGTTGGTATTTGAAAGACTAAATTCCCTTAAGAATGTATTTAAAGTTTTTCTCAATATATTCTTGTTATTTATCATTTTTTCTATAAAATAATGGATTTAATCATTTATTTTTCTATATATATTATTATTACTACCATGTTTTTATGATTTTTGTGATATTTCCATATAAATTAATATGTTCTCTGGTCGGCCTAATAGTCAATAAGGACAACATTACTTGTTTAAAAGTAAATTTATAAAACCTTGTCTGAAGAATTTTTGATGATCCACATTATAGATTGATTGGCGGTGTGGGTTTGATTATAAATGTAAATGGATATTATTTTTAAAATAGAGATTTAGGAAGGTTTTTTTAATAGATTCATTATATAAATGTATAATATATGTTTTTCATCTGTGGGTGTTTATTTCTGGTGACGGTTTTGAAATGATATTTCAATACAAATGTGGGGTTATAAAAATAATGATTTCATTTTGATTTTGTCCAAGGTTATAATGTGTGTATAGAAAAAATTGTCATGACATTTCATAAATTTCTGAAAATTGGGATATATATAGGTTTTAAAATAAAATTTGAATGTTCTTATATTGAAATTGGGTTTTTCCATTAGACCCCTATTGGAAATTTATAAATTTTTAATGATTCAATTATTTATCATGAATCGTAGTCTTCATTTTCATGTATAACGTTTATGTTTTATTATGGTAAATGATCTCATAGTATTCCATTATTATTTATTTACTATTATATATGGTTTTCTGGGTTTCTATGCATACATGTCCATGAATAATCAAGATAATGTTATTATTTTTGTTTCAATGTGGTTGAGTGGGTCGGAATTGAAGTAATTGACCTCATATATGTTATATATGAGTAAAAGTATTACATTCACTTGGAAAATTCCTAATACCTTGAAGATTAATTGGGATTTTCATATAGGTAAATTGAGCTTTGATTGATATGTTTATATATTTTTGAGGATTGGGTGACATATTGGGATGAATCATTGAAATGATGTAGAATTTTATAATTGAAATTTAATTATGAATGAATATATACATTCTAAATTAAATTAGTTATAGAATACATAAACACGATATTTAAAATGTTATTTTGGTATGAAATAAAATATACCTATAATTTGACTATCGAGCTTAAAAATATATTATCCATAATAAAAATTTCTCAAATAACAATTTTATAGTGGCCATATTGATTTATTATATATGAATGATTATAATACAATATATTTGACATAGAAAAAAAGGTGATGGCCTCTACCAGTAGGATCGTAACCTATGGAGTATATTTAATTAGCTTTGAGGTAGATTTCATTATTAGGCCTTTCTATTGACCAAGACCATGCCAAGATTCAATAATTAAAACTTTAGAACAAAATTTATGGGATAATTTCACATTTATAGATTTCATCACCCAATCAATCCTCACCAAACCACCCCATGAATGTAATACCCTCGAACTCCATACTATTAGGGGTATAAAATGGTGTAATAATTAGTTATGTATATAAAATAAAGTATTATGAATTAATATATTTTATTTTGACAAAATTATTATAAAAATAAAACATTTTCATTATTAATTATATATATACACACATTTATTTATAATGGGTTTGATAAAAATTAGATTTTGATACAAAGAAGAGAAAACTTTATAATTCAGAAATATGTAGTTTCAATTAAAAGAAAAATTTGAAAAATATTTGAGTTAAAAAAATTATTTCAAAAAAATATCACATTAATAATATTTATTTCAATATAAATTATAATACAATTAAATTAATACACATGAAATTTTTATAAGAGTTAGAGAATTGTTAGTATCGTAAGAACGTGTATTTTTTCACTAAATAAGGATTTTCATTTTAAAATATAAATTATTATATTTAGGAAATTATCTTAGTAAAATATATATAATTTTTGAAATCATCATGTCAAAATAAACTAGTCTTGAACTTTTCATCACTTTCCAAGATAGTTGGGTTTTCTGGTTAAAATTAAATATAGTATAAATATACATTAAATATTATGAAATAATAATAGTATAAATATAATTTAATAAATACTATAAAATTAATCCTTATACAATTATTTTCCCATTTAATATAATCCAATTTGTTTATGAAATTAGATTAATTTTACAAACCTATAATGATTTCTGCAATACCTAATGGTTAAAAAATCATTATGTGCACGACTCATTTCATCATGAAAATGATATTAATTTCAATTTTTTAAAAGCTAATAGAATATGGGAATGAACCCTTAATGTTATAAACCTTGGTAGAAACCATGTTATGGTTTGTGGTTGTGATTATATTATTACATAGAGTCCAAAATGTATGTTTAGAAATTGATAAATAATTCCCCACTTTTTTCAATAAATACCCACCAAACCACCCATTAAATTTCACCCCAAAGAGATGATGCATGAATTTAACTTCCCTTTAAATCTTTAAATCCCTCCTAATAAATTCCCATGATCATAATAACCTACTATTAATATTTTAGTTGAACCCTCTCATGTAAGGGATTCGATTCCCCTTCCCATTCAATCATGTACATCCTCTGTATTTAGAATTTTTAATCTCAATAGATTGTGATTGAATTTATTTATAAATATCCATTAACAATAATTTTTTTGTATAATGGGATATTATTTTTCCCATAACATTATAACATTTATCTATGTTGTTATTATACCAATGTAAGGATCTCTCTTCCTTTTTACCTAGTCAAGTAGCATCTTTGTATTTAGCCTTTTTAATTTCAATTTTTCATAATGTTATGTGTTTTTTAAAGTCAATTTACTATTCATATGATTCCAAAATAATGATATACCACCATTATCTAATGTTAATACCTTTCATGAACCATTATATACATCCTTTAATCTACCAAAATTATATCATGATTTTCCATGCCAAAACAATATGTTATGAATACTGAATCTAACATCCATTCAATGGTATCAAAAGGGATGTAAGTTTCATTTATTGAAATAATTGAATTATTATTATAATTTCTTTTTTTATGTTTTTTCCTCATTCCTCTGATTCATTCACATTTTCATCTTATATTCTGCTTCTCTATTCATGATTACGAATATCACCTTTTCATTTCATCATGGTATACCTTTTAAATCAAATGTACGGCATTAATTTGGGATATGCGTTGTTCATTACCATTATAGTATTTATTTTTAAACCCGTTCTTATGTATATAACTTGGTTATCCATTGAATTATTATATGTTTAAAAGAATTTAATGTAATGTTAGGAAATTTGTTTAATAATATCATTGTTTCCTTATTTTATGATATTATTCTTTTCATCTCAGTTACCAATGACACTAGTCCTCTATATTTTCTAGGATGTTATTATATATACAATTATATTACAATTTTGCAGAGAATGTGTATTATTAATATGGGTTTCTTTATAGATTTATTTGGGTGATAAATCCATCATATTACAATTTTTTATGGTGCATGAACATAGTTAATGCACGAAACACTATGATATTGGAAAATGATAATCCAATGCATGTTTCTATTATTATTATTTTTTCAGATTCTGATGTTCTATTAGGATACCATATCCTTGTTTACACTATATAATTAATTTTTTTCTTCTTATTATGAAATGGATTTGAGACCTAACCTTGATTGAGATGGTGTGGTTGAGGATGTTATGTGATTATACATGGGTATCACATTGTGATTGTGTATTTTTTTATTTTATGGGTCTTACCATAAGAGAAATGGTTCAGAACCATGAATGGGATTCACATTGTTTTTCACTCTATTAAATTTTTGTTTCATAATTATTTATCCATGATTACCCATGGGACCCACCTAGTGACTGTGTGGTTTGACTTATACAATGGGATGTACATTGAAAGGTATTGTTTACCTATTTTTAGAGGTTGGATATTGAGATGAATTCATAAGATCATATCCTATAGTGTTATGTTATATCATGTTCCATAGGACCTACCACATGTTGTTGTGGTCTAGCACATTTGATATCACAGTTATTAAGAAGACTCCACCAATCACTTGTTTTATATTGACCATTTGATATGTGATGTATCAATGGTACATTTCCAAATGTCAATGGATGGTGTTGTGTGAGAGGTTCGAAATAGAGATTTCCATCATAGATCATTTTTTACATGTATATATTTTTTATATTCCTATACTAAATTTAATAATTACATTCCAAATTAGGGTACTTATATACTTGAGACTGGATTTAGTGATTTCTTTCCCCAATGTGATAACTTATAATGTAACATCTATTCACATGTTACTAGAATTAGTTGTATTAGTCGAGTTTAGTTTGAAAGATTTGTTATCTACATTATGAGGACAAAAATCATATGCTTTCTTTTCCTTTTATGTTATTTTTCTAGGTGGTTATGTTTCATAATAATATTCTACAATCTTTATATCTATTAAATAAACATCTATTAGATCATTACAATATTTAGTATATTTTGGTGATAAATATTCCTATTAGGTTATTGGACTCACTTCATACCTACATGCATTGCATGAGTTTTGATGTATAATGGTAGATATTTTTATTATCTTTAAGGAATTAGAATTTATTCTAGACGAAGATGTTTTTCGAGTCTAGCGAGTAATCGATACCAAGGATTTAGTAGTGTGGTTATCTGAGTTGGTTTGAATTACAATATATTCTACCTTTTAGTTATTATTTCACACATGTATTGGACAATTTAACATTTTCATATATATATATATAATGATTATTATTATACTTATGAACCTACTATTGCTTCATTGTTACATTTTTATTCATCAAATTGATTGTTACTACTTTATTAGTTTAGACAATGGGAGTCTTCTTGTATCCCAATTTATTGTCCGTTTGTTTTGGGATAGTTCATTATATATATCGTTTATGATAATGTATTGGGAGACTCATTAATGTACATAATTATTTGATTTATGCATCATAGTCTCTTCAACACTATTTTAGATCCCCGCTACAAGCCATATATATCTAGTATGTGACGAGGGACACCTAAGTCCTTCTTGTATCAATAATCGGGATCATTTAACTTAATTTTGGTTTGGGAATTATGGAATGGTATCCGATCTATTTTTGGAATATTAAATTTCCAGTTAGATGGGGGTATAGGTCTTCAGGACAAAGAAGGTACACGGTACCATTCATTGATAACCTGACTTCAGCTGAAACTAATTTTTCTATCAGATCCGTATTCTTGGGACATGGCACTCCAGGATGAGTGAGTTATTTACTTTATAATCACAATTTGAGATAGATGAGTCCTTTTTTGAGTCATAGGGTTTAATGAGGAACACATAATATAGTTCATGGATTATGATATTGGCATTCATAATACATGAGACATGCTGCCATGGGAGTTTTTTAATTTGAAAAGTTACAATGTTTGGATAAATTGATAATTTATGAGACCTAAAATATATTTTATGTTTTCATGAATTCATTATAATGTGGGATTAAATTAATAATTATTCATGTGGATTTTTTAATTTACCTTTTATTGTTATTATTCACCCAATATAAGGTATTCCTTTTTAGATGTTGGTTTTTGATAAAAATCATATTTATTTAAAAAATATAACTCATGTGGTGGAATGAGTGTTGTGTTAAAAGGTTCTATTGGTTGGTTTTAATTTAAAAATTTAAAATTTCTTAGATTTTATATTGATATTACTAATATGATTAAATGGTTTTTAAAATTTGGAATCAAATTAGTACATTAAAAAATAAGATCAAATTTTAAGGAAATAATGAACTAACTAGGCCGAGAGTTTTTAAGAATGAATTTTTAAAGGAAACCATTAGAACATGATATGTTTTAGAAACAAAGGAGAGTTTGGAATATAATAAAATAAATTAATATGGATGATATAAGAAATAAGTTACTATATAGAGCAGCTACATGGATTTTTGTGTTTTGGATGGGGCTGATATAGATGTATGAATTATGTTCTCAGCAAATGTACAATGATATTTTGAAATATCAATATTGAGTTATTGGACATGATATGGTTTACTCTTACAAAACAAATAAGAAACAGAATTTATTGTTTAGTAAATCAGATAGATTTTCTATGACTAGAAGGTGATGACATGGGTGGTAGAATTATTAATTTGGAGGGTATGTTGATGTAGTATTGGAGATACAAATGATTTAGGCTTATGGGTTGGATAATTAATGATTATATTGAGTATTCAGATGAGATTTCTATTGGGTATATGTTTTGGATAAGATAATTTTGGATTCACTTGGTGATTCATATACTGGGGATCAAGATTAGTTAAGATAAACAATTTTGAGTTAAGTCCTGTTGTGGGGACAAATAAAATAATATATTTTAATTAGAAGTTTTAATTTTATTTTCTTGGGAATGAAAAGTTTTGTAGTGCCCCATATCAGTATTTGGTGATTCTGACAAGTGGGATGCTCAATAAATTTGTTTTTGGGATCTTGGTGTATTTTTTGTTGACATTGGTTTTAATGATTCCAATGAGATGATTGTGATCATTATTTGACTATTGTGAAATATAAGTTCCATGGTGGTCTAAGGTTTTGATTAATTTAAAGGTTAAACTAAAACAAAAGAGGTATAGTAGGAGGTGGATTAAAATACTGTAGTACAATTGATCTTTGCTTAGTCCCTTATATGAATTATCATGGATGGGATAAGTACAAATTGGGATGACTGAAACAAGTGCTAAGATAGAACTCATTATAAGTGGGGATTGAGAGGCACTACATGGAAGCCGTATTGTGGAGAGTGCATAAATGGCTATTGGATTGTCTGGCCCATATTTTGAGTGAATTTTAGTGGATGTTAATGATGATGATACTAGTAAGCTGAGAATGGGTAGTGATCAATGTTTCACATTGGTATATTGGTAAGAGTGGGGTGATCAAATCTAGAAAATAATGTTAGTAATGGAAATAATCTAGATTTTTGTATATTTAGTTTTTTTGGTATAGTAAGTGATGTTAAGAATATTACTGTGGTTGTGATCATTGAACTGGACACATATGTGTAACCCTATTGTTGGAAGGGTCAAGGATCTTATGTTTCATGACCCGTCACCCGGGGCCCGTTCCGTGACTACCCCATGCCCACATTCCATAGGGTAGAGGTTGGAGACTAGCACTAAAAGGCGTATTCCCTATAACTTGGAAGGCATTACCTTTATAACCTTTAAACACATGCAACGAAGAACACATCAAGATACAAAAACAAGATAAATGTATAGAAAAAAGAGTGCTATAAGTATAAATGGGCCTGAATATAAGCCCAATAGTAATGGTACACGTACAATGAAAATACAATACAACTGATGAAAAAGAAAGGCTACTACTCGGTCATCCTATGAGGTTCCTACCTAATGGGTAGGTACAGATCACATTGTGAGCACTCCACATCTTCACGTCTCTAATGTGTACCATCACGGCGTATGGTCCACCTCCGAGCCCCGTCTAGCCAAGGTACCCTCAGCCTCGATCTGCGCTGTCTGTCGTCTACAACAAACACAATAAGGTGGAGGCATAAGTCGTGCATGGGTTAGTATAATGATACTCAATAGCGACCCTGATACCCTCAAGCTCTCACAAAATCCAGAAAGGATAAACCACAAAGCATGAAGTCAACAGAAAACCCTACTTTGGTATATGCCCATACTTACACCTAAGTTATCAATATTAGCCATCTCAATCAAGACAAAACACAGGGTCCAACCAAAAAGCCCCAAGCTCAACTATTCTACAAACGAAGGAATACCAAGAAGGAATGTACCACAAAGGTACGACACACATAATAATACCACCAAGGTATTAGCACGAAGGAAAATACCACACAGGTACGAACTCTGCTCACACCAGGTATAACATAGGTACAAAAGTACAATTTATTAGATGTAACTACTGAATCATATTACTCTGTTAAGAGGCTCTACTGCTGACCCACCCAGGATAGCTTGGAGTTGACCCACAGAGGATCTCTAGATGCTGACCAATATAGTATCTCTACGAGCTGACCCATAATTGATTTCTCGGTGCTGACCCACACAGTATCGCACGGTGTTGACACACACCGAATTTCTCGGTGCTGACTCACACAGGATCACTCGGTGATGACTCACACCAGATCCCAGTACAATTTCAGTACGTCTTCAGACCCACATAGGATCATAGTACATCGTCATTACGTCATCAGACCCACATATGATCCTAGTACATCATCGCAGCCAGCTGTAGGGTTCTCTCACTAAACTCGCTTGTCTCCGAGAGGGTCCACTCCTCGAGACACTGGTCAATAGTCCAACTTTCACGAAGTTCCATGAAGATGTATTCCAATGGTCCTCCATTTAATAGGGGTCTCAACGCAAAAGACGGTGCATCAATCGAGCCCTCGGTCTATATGTTATTAGCATTTCAGTTTTGAGGGCCCTATTAGATTTGTGATCGATCTAAACCGAATATACCCCAACTTTATCCAAATCTCAAGTGACATATACCAAAAGGATATCCTCACTCCATGGATTTTGGAACCATATACGGTTCATCAAATAGATGCTTGGAGCCAAAGTTATGGCCAAAAAGATAATATATGGTTGAAATTCGTCCGGGTGTGGTCCGACTCAGTCCGGTCCGCTCGCATGTTTACTGAACGTACCTGGAAAAAGGTTTAGAAATTCATTCCAAGAACACCAGACCTCAGGAATCATGTGCCATCAATTTTCATGGACTCATAACATTTATATATAATTAAATATATTATATGGAATTTCCTGGTCTTGAAATTATCCCTACCGTAGGGATTTTCATCCCCATAATACACAACACAAACTAATGAAACAAGTGGGGGTACTGAGCACAAATCTGAGCCTCCTGATCCCATGTTCTCTCTTGGAGGTTCTCGTGCTACCAGTAAACGCGTATTAGAGGTATAGACCACCCATGAAGGACCATGTCCTATCGATCCTCAATCTATATTGGAACCTCCATAAAAGTCTCTTATCGTCGTCATCCATCTCACCATGGTCGATGATGTGAAACGGGTTATGCACGTATCATCTCAACTGGTATACGTGGAAGACATTGTTCACTCGGTGCAATTGAGGGGGAAGTGTTAGGTGGTAATCCACCTCGCCAACTCTACTGAGGACCTGGAAGGTTCCAGTGAACCTCAAAGATATCTTCCAGGCCTCACCAAATATCCATAAACCTTATTGAGGCGAGACCCGTAGAAAGACATGGTCTCCATCCTCAAACTCAAGAGGTATCCATCTCGTATAGGCATAAGACTTATGCCTGCTCTGTGTAGTATTCATTTGCTCCTGGATGATCTGCACTTTCTTTGTGGTAGCCTATACCATCTCTAGTCCCACTATTGCTGAATCCCCTGGGTCAGTCCATCATAATGGTGATCTACCTGGTTTCTTGTACAAAACCTCAAAAGGTCACATCCCAATGATGGAGTGATAGTTGTTATTGTATGCCAACTCCACCAAAGGGAAGTTTTCATAATAGATACGACCGACGTCAAGGACGCAAGTACGTAGCATGTCCTAGAGGGTCTTAATGGTACGCTCAGTCTAGCCAACCGTTTGAGGATGGAAGGCAGTGCTCAAACGAAGTTGTGTCCCGAATTCCTCCTACAACCCCTTCCATAGATGGGAAGTAAAATGTTCATCGAAATAAAAGAAAATCTTCATGGTTAATCCATGTAATCTCACAATGAATTTCATATAGAGGCACCCTAGGATCTCTACTGAAGCCTACTCTCTGATCGATATGAAGTGTGCTGACTTGATGAGTCAGTCAATGATCACCCAGATAAAGTCATAATCACTGGATGTACTTGGAAGTCCTGTCATGATGTCTGTGCATATCCCATTTCACTTCCACTCTAGGACCTTTAAAGGCTAAACCAAGCCTTCTGGTACCTGATGCTCCGCATTCACTTGCTGACAAGTGAGGTAATGAGAGACAAACTCTCCTACTACTTCCTTCATTCCCAACCACCAGTTTTGTCGTCGGAGATCCTAATACATCTTCGCCACTCCTGGATGTATCGCTAGAGGGTATGTGTGGAACTCCCTCACAACATCCTCCTGAAGTGACACTATTACCATGGTACGTCCTCTAAAGAGGATGACGTGCTCCCCACCATCAAAAAATCCATCACATTCTTGGCCTATGGATTTCTGAGCATGTTGTGCCTTGAACTCAGTGTCCCCGTGTTACGCCTCCCTGACCGACTTAATATGTGGGGGAGTAACTGTAAGAGACAGAATAAAATCTGCTCCATCTTGATCCACAAAGGATATATGCAATGCAGCCAGCTGCTCCTTCGCCTTGCCTAAAAACTATATACCAGATCTCCTGATGAGTGTATATGTTACAACATTCCCCTTCTAAGGGGTATAGATTATCTTGAAGTCATAGTCTTGGAGGAACTCAAGACAATGTCGTTGTCTTCGGTTCAGGTCCTTTTGAGAGAAGATATACCTAAGAATCTTGTGATCTGAAGAGACTGTAAATTGTTTTCCCATTAGATAGTTTCACCACATCATCAAGGCGAAGACCACTATTGCCAACTCCATGTCATGGGTGGCATAGTTTTTCTCTAGTTTTCTCAGTGGTCGAGATAGATATTCAATTATTGCTCGCTCTGGAATCAGGACACATCTGAGCCTAGTCCCTATTGCGTTGTAGTAGAATACGTACCTTATGACCTCATATAGAAGCCTCAATATGGGGACACTAGTCAGACTCTACCTCATATCCATAAAACTCTGTTGGCATCTCTCCAACCACACGAAGGGTTTCCCCTTCTTCTTCAATTCTAATGGAGATAATGCAAATCTAGAGAAATTTGGCACAAATCTCCAGTAGTATCCGGACAATCCCAGGAATCTCCGTACCTCCATCACACTCATGTGTGACTCCCAAGAAAGTACCACCTCAATCATCACTAGCTCCACTGAAACTCCAACCTCGGAGATGACATGTCCCAGAAAGTGAACCTCTTAGATCAAGAACTAGAACTTCCAGAGATTACTATAAAGCTGGTGCTCTTGGAGTGTTTCCAAAACTACCATCAAATGATTGGAATGCTCCTCCTCAGTAGCTAGGTAGATCATAAAGTAGTCAATGAAGTCTACTATAATGTTACCATGTTATGGATGAATGATCCCATTCATGAGTCCCATGAACACTACAAGAGCACTGGATTCACCGAATGACATAGAAAATAACTCATAATTGATGTACCGACATCTGAAATTCGTCTTCTGCACATCCTCATCTCGTACTCTGAGCTGGTGATAGCCTGATCCGAGGTCTATCTTCGAGAACCACTATGCTCTCTTCGGCAGATCAAAGAGATCATCAGTCCTTGTATGTGGGTACATATTCTTCATGGTCACCTGGTTCAGGCGCCAATAGTTGAAACAAAGCCTCAAGCACCCATCCGCCTTCTTGGAGAAAAAATTGGGTCTACCCCAGGAGAAACATTGGGCCAAATGATCCCTTTCCCATGTTAGTCCTCCAGTTGTACCCGCAACTCATGATGTTCTGTGGGAGCCATCAGATATGTTCGTGTAAATATCGGTGCCATCCCGGGGTACATGTCAATATAAAATTTCACATATCTGCAAGGAGGTAGACCCATAAAATCATCAGGGAAAACATCCACGTACTGGTCCACCACTACAGGATAACTTAGACTCTCCACATTAACCACTCTAAGGGTAAGGATAGTCAACTGATGGGTGATCGGCTGCACTCTTGTCCAGGTAAGTCCATCATGTGCTACAATGACTCCCTTCTCACCAGTGAAGGTAAACCTAGTCCCATCCATGTAAACACACCACACTTGGTGTCTAATACAGTCAATATGATCATGGACTATAGATAACTATTCTATACCCATGAAGACGTCGTAAGACCTCAACACCGCTACTAGGAGATCCCAGCCAAGGCTCTCGACTCCAAGAGTAAGCTCACACTTTCAGCACTAGTGCATCATCGTCAAATCTGCTCCTGTAGGATCTTTAGCAGTAAAGATTGAGCCAATGGCTTCGTCTGGCTCTACGGGCTCCGAACGAGGGAAATGGAAATAAAAGAATGACTGGATCCTATGTCTATAATTACTGCATTTAACGTGTAGTTGACACATATTGTACCCCATATCGTCTCCGGAGCACCATGATCGTAGGCCTCAGTTTCCTAGATTTGAGCTTGTCCCTATCTATCTGCTCCCTCCAGTCAGTGTGGATCTCCTACTGGTGGTGGAGGTAACATCTTGAATCAACTCCCACCACCATCTGCACAACCATATCCTCTTCCACGTCCAACTGCTCCTTGCGGACCTCCTTGGTCAAACCTCTGTCTCTGCCTTGGTGGTCCCTCAACCATATGTTGATCATCTGTATGGAAAGTTGGACAGTTATGAGCCATTTGACCCTACCCGCCACATGTTAAACACTACCCACTCTTCGTATTACTGGCCCTGTCTTGGGTTCCCCACACAACCGACCCTGAGTGATGCGGTCATCCGCCTATAGTACGGGTCCTCTTGGACTGATGCGACATCTGTCTGCTTCCAACTGTGGAAGAGTCTTCAATGTGATGATTGGTGGTGGGTCACACTACTGGAGACTACTCAACAAGGAAAATCTCCACTATGAGGGCTCTCTCTAACACCCCCACCTGTGTTAGGATGCTAAGAGAAATCATCGAAGCCCTGATCTCCCATCCGAGTTCATGCTCAATGGTCAGGGACATAAAAAATATGTCCTGCACCATATCAGTGGAATAACATTAGAGGTCATTTAACATCATTGAGTACTGAACCAATATTATTATTCCCTACTGTAGATGAAGTGGATCCTATATGAGTGATGCACGATGAGTCTCTGGAACAAACTCTTCCTGAAGCAGGCTCTCGAAGTCCTCCTATAGAAGAGTCACCATGTCATGAACTTGGATCATCAAGCAACACCATATTCATGTTGCTTCCTATAGAAGTCTAGAAGAAATGATAACCATGATATCAGATGGTGTCCCTACAAGTTGAAAGACTCTCACCACAGTCTCAAACCAATCCTCAGCCGCCTATGGGTCTATCTCTCCCATGAACCTAGGTGGCCTCTGGCACTGGAACTCGTGCAAGTGATGAAGCGGCATGCACCCTCAACTACTAGGGTTGGTGGAATCTGTGGCTAAATGGGTAATGGTACTACTAGTGCATCTGACAGTGCATCTACTGGAAGAGGTCTCTACTCCGAGGCCTCATCGCTCGGTGGGTTATCAGTGCGTACTACATCAAGAACCCTAGCTGGCTATCTGTGTGAATGAATCCTGAAAACAAACAGGTGTGCCACAATCAATAAGTTATACCTGGTGAGCCAACTCAAATAAATCACAAATAATACTCTTCAAAACACACATGCAATCCGCAATTTCATGCACTGAGTCAGAAATCAGATGTCAGGGTCCTGGTGTATGGATATGTCAGCTACCGCACCAACACTGGATTCCCTAAATTGATAACCACAGTTACTACACTTAACACTATTTCCATTAAAAAGAAATATTAAAGTAGTATGTTCAATGGTAGAAACGACACCTTCGATACCAATTTTTCACAACCCGCCCCCCTGGGCCGATTTGTGACTACCCCAAGCCCACCATCCATAGGCCAGGGGCTGGTGAGTAGCACTAAACACAACACTGTGTGGGCATAGCTCGTGAAAGGTTGAGTATAACGACACTCAGTTGGAACCCCGAGAGCCCCATGGTTTCAAAAAATCCACAAAGGGTAAACCAAAATTCATGAAATCAACTGAAAACCCTACTTAGTTATATGCCCATACACAAACCTATGTTTTTAATATTACCCATCTCAATCAATAGGAAACATAGAGTCCAACCCAAAATCCCCAAGATCAAATGATCCAAAAAAGAAGTAATACCACAAAGGTAATACCACACATGTATGCCACATAAAAGAATACCACCTAGGTATTACCATGAAGGAAAATACCACATAGGTATGAACTCATCTCACACCAGGTATAACTTTGGTATAGAAGTACAAATGATTAGATGAACTATTGAATCATCTTACTCTGTTAAGAGGATCTACTACTAACCCACACAAGATCTCTTGGTGTTGACCCACATAGAATCTCTAGATTTTGACCCATATAGGATCTCTAGGTGTTGACCCACATAGGATCGCTCAGTGTTAACCCACATAAGATGGCACGGGGCTGACCCACACAGGATCGCTCGGTGCGGACCCACACCGGATCGCTCGGTGCGGACCCACACAGGATCGCATAGTGCTGACCCACATAATATCTCAATACATAATTAGTACATAGTAATACCCACACAAGTTTCTAGTATATCTTCAGTACGTCGTCATACCCATACAAGATCCTAGGACATCGTCGCAGCCAGCTAGAGGGTAACCACACTAAGCTCTCTTGTATCCTGGATGCTCTACCTCTCAAGCCAGTGGTCAATACTCCAAATGTCACTAAGTCCCACGAAGAAGTATCCCAAAGGTCCTTCATGTAATAGGGGTCTCAAAATAACAGACAGTGTGGCAATCAGATGCTCGGTCTGTATGTTATTAGACATTTAGTTCAGAGGGCCCGGTCAGATTCGTGTTCGATCCAACCCGACTGTACCCCATCATTACTGAAATATCATGTGAGGTATTAAAAATGTATAGGCTGAAACCAAGGTTTTTGGTGCCAAATATGAATTTTAGATAGATTCTTAGTGTGTAAGTTATGGCCAAAAGAGAGTATAGGGTCGAAACTGGTCTGGTCCAGTCCGACATGGTTGGACCGACCCGGCCAGGGATGACCCGGTTTGGGACGACCCAGCCCATGATGGGAAGTCCGGTCTGGCAGCCCATCCTAGGCAGTGCATAGGCCATGGGGGCCGTGAAGGCCGTGGGAGCCATGGGGGTCATGATGGAAATGGGTCATCGGAGGCCGTGGGCGGCGTGAGGCCACGGGCCGATAGAGGCGGCTGGCAGTGTAGGGTCGTTGGCCGGTAGAGGCCACCGACGGTGCAAGACCACGGGGCGGCAGAGGCCACAGTCAGGGTGGATATGGGGCGTCACAGAGGCCATGGGTTAGCAATGAACCATGGGGCGATGAGGAGCCACGAGGCCATCACCTACATCGCAGCGGGTGGTGAGCCGACCGCCACATCTATTTGTCATTGTGGCACTAAACCACCTTCTTCAATCACAATGAACACACCATTCAAGAAGAACAATGGTGGCGTCGGGCCATGTTTGTGTTCCACGCACACTCCGAGTTAGAGCGGTAGCAAGTGGATCAACAAAAATCCTGAATGAAGAACCTCAAACCCTACGACCTCTCGCAACGATTATTCCCAAACCTGCAAAAGATGATCATCCTTGGATCAAATAGTTAGAGATTTGATATGCGTTCTTTGTTTTATAATGGAAGAACGTGAGAATATATAATAATACACAACTAAACCCCTACCTTAGTTATTTGTCGACAGAAGTCATGAGGAATGAGACAAAGTCATTGGAGATAGACGGACGTCGGTGACGTCGGTGTTTCCTCGATCGCCAGTTCGTTGTCGTTGATGACGTTCCTCACCCGTGTGAGCGTTCTTTGTTGGGGAGCACATTCTTCATTATAGAACACATTCTTATTTGGAGAGAATGATCCTATAAAAGGTTCCCCTCACCCAATTACATCAAAATGTGAAAATAGCCCCTTGATAATTTATGTTAATCAAATTAAAAGGTTGGCACAATTAATTATTGGGATAGTTAATTTTACCACATTGGTATTATTATTTGCCTCCAATTAATGGGAGGAAAGGATTAATTGGGAGTTGAGATGTTTCTCCCCCATTAAGAAGGGTCAGGTTCTCCCTACCCCTAAATTCAAAATGGGGGTCAGTTGAGGCTGTCCCCACCACTAAACATCCACATGGGAGGTTTAGGTTTGGGTGGTCCCCACCACCACAACCCATGTTGAGGTGTTTCAGAAATAAAAATTTTACACAATTTTATTTTATTTTATTATTTCATGAAAAGCACAATAAATTATCATTCACTCTCGACCCACTCCGATCGAGGTGAATGTCTCCTTAATCGAATACCAGCGTTGTGAGTTCAAAAGTGCTATCATATTTAAATTTAGAGCACTGGTTCAAAAGCTACAAAAACCCGCTCGCACGTTTACATAACGTACCGAAACTAAATTTTCGTGGACTCGTAAAATTCCCATAAAATTAAAAAAATACATGGAACTTCCGAGTCATTACATTAGGGAAACCAACTGTTGTAACATTGACATTGAATTGAGGCACAATTGGGTATATAGATACAATTTAATTTGGATCGTTTTTGAATAATATATTTTTAATTCAAATTATGTTTTAGATAGAGAATGTGTGTCTATATTGAGATCAATATTATATTTGGGGACATATTTTAGTGAATCAGATTCGATGTGTTTTGTAGTCATGGGTGTTGAACAATTGTGGTTTTAGTTGTTAAAGGTTCTATGTAATTACCCTTATATCTGGTATTATATATCAGTGAGGGCGTTGGATGATTCTATGATGCCTTTTTTAATTAATGTTTTTATGAGATATAATGACACATCAGTAGGTGAAATGCTTGTTTTAATGGAATATTTTATAGATAAGAATCAACTTGTGTTTCTACGTATAATTATATACATTGAGGTGGGAACAATATCAAGATATATTTTTTGGGGAGTTGGAAGATGAGTTTTAGGCTCAACCAAGGATTTTTTATAAAAGAATGATATATTAGTATATGGGGAATAGGTTGTTGAGTTACATCCATTATACTATGGAATCCTAAATAATTAGTGTTATCTAATTTAAATTGATGTAATGGAAGTTAATAAATGTTCCTCGATGCTTCTCGAGGATGATAAGCCTTACTTTGGAATGTTTTTAATGAACTAACAACTTAACTATCATTTTTTAAAGAGAAATTGGAATATTTGGTCATAGAGTAGGGTTAATTATGAAAATTTATAATTTGGTTAAAATTATGAAAGATATAATGTCTCAAATAGGGTTATTAGTTGTGTTTAGAGGCTTGTACGAAGTATTGGGGGCTTCTCTAAGTAGGAAAACTGTTGGGGAGACCTTATTCCGAATTTTTCTATATAGATTATTTGTTATTCAATATTTATTTGGTATTAAACCATAGTGAAAACCATTATTTTGTTTAATGGTTGGAACTGCAACTTCAGGATAATTCAAAAAGCCTATTTTCAAAATCAAGATGATGATTGTTGATTTGGGTAAGAGAAGTCCAGCTGATAGAAAATGGATCTCCAATAATAATATCGATCAAAATTTGATCTATCATAAACATGGACATCAAAATTTGTGTTTCGAAGGAGAGATTATAAACATATAATAGACATTAATGAAGGATCTTCTAAGTATAAAATCTTACATACTGTTTTTGTTTAATTTAGATATCTATTGAACTATATTCAACCAAAGGACAAATATTAAAAATTAATAAATTTATTATTCATTAGAAAAATATCTGACATATTGTATTTCAATATAATCGAAAAACTATACTTAATAAAATATTACATGTTGTAAAAAATATTAGGTATAGTTTTTTTCTGAATAATGGGAAAACCTTAAATATTAATTATATATTTTAGATATGGGTAGTAGTATTATATATAGGTTTTTTTCAGACTAAGGGAGAGTCAGTATATATATAATATATATTACATATTATTTTAATTTCTAAAGGGAAAACGCTATGTATTGAAAAAAATTAGCATGTATAGGTTCCTTTAACTATATTAAAAACCCTATTCATGTGAAAAAATACATACCGAAAGAAAATGTAGTATATAGAATTTATTACCTAGTGAAAAACATTTCATGTGAAGGAAAATAATAGTTATGGTGAATCATAAGGATTTTTCTTATGATACCTAGGGATTAGTTTGTTATCTAAATATTTCTCATTATGCTTAAAGGATTAAAAAAATATGTGTGGGAGTAAACCTATGATATATAAGGGTCATGAGGGGAGATATATTAATTACCATAATATTTTCTACAAAATTTGATGATTTTTTAAGTATTTTGAAATATATAAATAAATTGAATAATGAAATTTAAAAGGGGGTTTGGTCTTTTTTCAAGTAAAATTATTGTGAATACACCCATATTTCTTTATCTATTATGAAATTCCATAATAAGAAAAATCTTCATCGATTGTTGGTAGATCTTAATGTTGTTTGTTGTAAAGAGTAGTGAAAGTTAAGGATGACTACCCTTCATCATTTAATTATTTATTTTATAAATATTTTCACGTATTTAATAGTGTCCCCATAAATTTAGTATTTCCTAATATTATCATATTTATTTCAATTGGACCTATATTGTCATGGTTTACCTGGAAAGTAGACTTATATTAACTCTAGATGTGGTAGGAAACCATGACATAACATAGTGACATTCTCATTTCATGATTTTATATTTTCACCTTATCATAATGATTATTTATATATTTGTTTCATGATCTATGTGATATCTTTAACTAAATTGGCATGGTCTTCTATAATCCTAATATTCAACAAGAACCATATAACATGTTAATGATTTAATTGGTGGTACCATAGTCAATCAATTATCTACGACCCTATTTATTTATTTTTGGTTGTTTTAGTTGAAATATCAAGGATACTACATTTTCCATTTTAATTGGTTATTCAAAAAATGGGGTTTTAATGATAAATGAATTCCTGATGGAAGTTATTATGATAGAGTTTTCAATCAGAGATTTAGACTTTAGGTGATGGTTTTTGAATGATATTTAATGTTAATTTTGGGGTTTTATAGATAAACCCCCAATAGTTATCACATTTTAAGGACATTAATGAGTAAATATAGCATGGTAAAACTATTTATAAATGGTTGATAAAGGGTATTTGACTTGGTTTTAAATGTAAATCTAGAAGTGTTAATGGTGAGATTGGTTTTGTTTATTTCATATAATTAGTGAAATATCAAATTTTATAAATTTTTTACTCTTTAATGAGTTTATAAAAATGATTTACTTGTATTTTACTCATGTTTAATTATGATGCCTAATTTTAAAGGAATAAATTAAAATTACTTCATTGTTATATGTGGTTATATAAGATTTCATGCACACTGGTGGAAGAAATGGCTTGATAATTTTCTGTTATTAGTATTTTTGTGGTCTAGATCATTTTAAATGAGTTAATTGACACCTTAGAGGTTACATATGAGTAAAATATAAAGATTTAAATAGAACCATGGATAATTCCATGAAGTAATATAGGGTTGAAGTATTGGGTAAATTATTCAACGACGAAACTCTTGATACATGATTAAGGCTTTAATGACCTAGTGGAATTACATATTGTCTTTGTTGACAAATTCATTAGAATATGAAGGGGTCAAAATAATAAAAATTGTTAATCCATGCATACTTATGAATTTTTTAAGGTAGAATGTAGGAGATCAACATTTGCTTCTTTTGAACATGGAATGTTTTTTTGGGATATTTTTTTCTTTATCACATAACAAGATTAATTCTTCTTGTTACATGTTATGGAATGTGTTCGAGACACAACCATAATTGAGAGTTTTATTAAAGGATGTGATTTGAGTTTCTATATATCTACATAGTGAGAGTGAAATTTAACATATTAATTTATATCTAACCCAAGGGGAATGGTCCAACTTTTTTCAGATTATAGTTTTTGTAATTCCCTCACCCAATCACTATTTTTTTGATACATAATATTCTATGGGACCCACCAAGTAATGGTGTGTTATGCATTATTCCATGAGACCTAACATGGGGGGTGATAATTGTTTTTATGTGAGAGGTTGGATATTTAGATACCCTCATCATATTTCATACTATAATATAGAGTTATATGATTAGATATATGACCAAGCTTGTCTTGGTGTGGTTTGAATCTTATGAGAGGATGGCGATTGTGATTCCATTTTTTAGATAAACATTTTTATGTTGACCAAACTATATGAGATGTTTCCATATGACCTTCCCTATATGGATGGTTTAGTATGAAAAAGATTATGGATATTAGGATTCCCTCATTAGATAACTTATTGTACAATGTGTGTTACTTATTAATTGGATCAAGATATATTGACAGTGTTCCCCGATAGAGAACATATAAGTTTAGGATTGGCGAAAAATATTCCTTATCCAAATGGGATTTCATATGATGAAAAATTTCTTTAGTTTTTACAACAATTGGGAAACATAGTTTAAAGAATGTATCATGGTGTTATAGTTAGCAAAAAATAACATGAAACATATAATTCTTTTGGAAATTTTTATTATGGTACAAGTGTGTGTGATAAAAAAATATTGACCTAAACTCATTATATTTATTTCATTCACATCCATTTTATCAAAATGACATTTAGTTTAATGAGGCATTGAGGATTTATACTAATCTTGTGTACTCTCCCATATGAATACACAACACATATGTTTTGATGTGTGTGGGTATATCATTATATTTTCTCACAGTAACATATATCTATTGGAGTAGAACATGTGGTTCACGTCTAGAAGGTTGAGGGAGACAATGAGTTCTTGGAGTAATGATGTGAGTTTTTCTGGAGGCTAGTATAATTTAAATTTCAGTCATTTATGGATGCATGTACTGACCAATGAAACCTTTTTTTATATTTATATGATGATTCATGTTATATTAATATATATAATATTAAAAATCTATTAGGTTTTAAAGCACCACATAGAAAATTACTGCTTTATTATTCTGGTCTATAGGGACCCTCATGGTTCCCTAGTTATTACCTATAGGTTTTGGGGTTGTTTTTTATAAATATGGGTCATACTATATTTATGTTATGCACAATAATCTCCCAAGATATTTATTTTATACATCATATATTCCAATAAACTATTTTATTCCCTCAGTACTAGTCGGAAATTTGTATTATATAAATATATTTTAATGCATTCCTCCAACATCCATTCTCGTGTCCCATTCAAGTGATCCAATTTGGGGTATTATAGTTCTATTTTAATATAAGTATATATATTAAATTTAAAACACATTTTTTATGTAAATACATAAATTTTAATATTTTGTGGGAAAAGGGGGTTTTAAGCTAGGTCCTTCCATATTTTATTTTATATTATCTATTTATAGGTGCCACATAATTACATTTTAAATTATTCTATAATTTCTTCTATTCTTCTTAATGATTATTCACATATGGTAATATAGTTTTATATTTTATTCATTTATCATTCATTTCGGAATTTTCCACCTTATTATTGTTTTTTAAATCATATCATAATTTGTGGTAATTCTACGATTTATTACCATGGTTCTCATATATTAATATTGGTCTTGATGAGAGGTTTGATCCATCACTTTCTATATATTGCCTTATCAGTATCATTATGGAAGGATAACCATTTTTCCTATGCATTTTATTTATGATTTAAATACACTAATTTATTTAATGTTATTCATCTAGATAACCAAAAAATCTACATTAAATAAGTAAAAATGTTGATATGACAATAAATGATTTTATTTTATAAAAGAAACACTGCAATGCAATCATCTGTTGGAAATATAGGTATTGTTCTGTCTATTTTATTTCATGGTATCATAAAATATTTTTTCATTGGATATATTTTATGCCTCATTAATATTTATATGTAACGTATTTTTTTTCAAAGACTAATAATTTAATTATCCATGGTTAATTCATATGGAACACGTATATATGTTTATTCATTATTTGATTAGTGGGACTATAATTATATGGCACATAAATGTATTGGGTAGATTTTTATATATATCATTAGAAGATATTTATGGAACTAGAGAGTGAACTTATTCTTCTATGATCATGGGATTGAAGATTTAAGGTAATACAATATGTTATGGAAACTTTCTCACTCTGTGACGATGGTTTTGGATTAGAGATTTTAGATATGAAATTAGTTTCTAATATTTTATATATTACAAATTATTATTCCAAAATTTTATGTTATATTAAAATTTTATGTTATGTTTTCATGGATCATCATTTTTGAATCATATTGTTGAAAGCCTAAAACCCATTTCTAATAATTATTCAAAGAACCAATATATTATGATTCATGATTTACAATGAATGTTTTATTTGTTGTGATTTACATTGGTTATATTTGTTTTCCAAGATTGGGTTCTCAAACACACATGTTGAATTTATTCTCTATAACATCCCATAATTTTAGGGAATAAATTTCATTTAAATTAATTTTATTAAACATGTATTGAAAAATAAAAGTCATGGAATAATATATTTTATTTAATATAATACAATAACTAAAAATTTGATATGAGAACACATCATTACACTACACGAGTCTAAAACTAATTAAGATTAAATTTCACTTTCAACAGTCACATATAATAAAATAAAATAAAATAATAGAATCATGATAACTCCAAAATCGTAGCCCATGTCTTCTGGATCATCTATGCGTATAAATACAGCAAGAAGATGACATTAAGAATAAATATATATGGGGGAATATTTATCATATTTTTAAGAGAAAAATTAGATAAAGATTGATTATGGTTTATTACAATTTATTTCAAGAAGGATCGTTTTATAATAAAGGGTATGACTATTGATAAAAAAGATAATATCATCTTTTTAATAACACATATATGTTTTTGTAAGATATGAGACAATGTTTATAAAATAATATGAAAAAAGTAATTTTATTTTATGAATCAAAATTTAATACATTAAGTATAATTCATATTAAAAAATAATCACAAAAAATAGTGTATAAATACATAGTCCTAACCAATGAATATAAAAATGATGATTTTTTAGGAAGAAGTATATTAATTATAATTGTGTAACAAAAAGAAATTATTTTTTTTGAATTTTTTTAAAGAAGTGTAAAGAAAATAATATGAATTTTACAATTACTAAAATATCAATATTATTAGTATTATAATAGATGTAAATATTAATATAAGATAAAAATATTTAAATTTAATAAATATAATATTAAAACTGTTAAATGTGTAAATATTTGTCTAAACATATTTAATATTATTTATATTTAAAAATAACTTAATGGAAAAATTTCCAAACCATGGGAAATACTAGGACCACCACAACAACACTTGTGGGGCCACAAGGGTCAATATCATGGGTGGGATTCTAATAAAAAGGACATATACCGCATTGTGTTAAATTAGGTGCACATAGATCCCACTGAGTGTATATATCCATGGGTATGGTTCATGTATAGCATGTAGGGTTCTCAATGTGGGATAAGCTGGTGATGTGGGGAAGGTGGGGTCCTGTGAGAGTGATATGTCTATGTCTTGATCCCCTGGTACCCTTATAGGGACCACTATTGGGAGAGGTTGATATATATGCAAGCACTCAACTAGTGGAATATTCAATGTGGGATCGTGGTTGAGGGTATTATTCAACCAATTTAAAAACATACACTTATAACATAACCAACCACTCAAACACAACCAAATCATTTGATCAATCTTTAGATCAACATCATCATTTAAAAGGAGGCATTCATCATCTCTTTCTTCGGTGTCATCTTCACACTAACCGGATGATCTCACAATCTTCTTCTACATTTCCTTATACGAAAAATACTAATCTATTGTTCTCCCATGGTACATAACCCATAGGTGGCACAGTTCGATGCCACCCTTTTCCTTCACCCTCGTCTTTTTCATAGCATTGGAAGTTCGTCTACATATAACCCACTATCATGCTATGAAATATGAAGTTCCTTCATTATACTGATCATCTTTGAGAATCATGTTTACATAAAATGATGTTCATGGGATCTCATGATACAAAGGTGATAAGGATCACGGAGGTAGAGTGAACCTGGAGTATATTTCCACTTATATATAAAATTTTATGGTTTCTTCAATTGTATTCTTATCTGCATTCCATCAGTTGGGTAAGATCGGGTTTTTGTGGGTAATTAGATATTTTAATGGTATGAGAAGATTATTTCAAGAGGTAAATTACTTCATTAATACATGGGTCATTTATAAACATATCAACAGGATCCACAGTGCTGAATCATCATGGGAGAGGGGAGAGTCCCCCATAATATTATCATTTTTATTCATATAAAAACCTAGGTTATTCATACATATATATTACATCTTTTTATATGAATATTCAACAAAATTCACTAACACAGGCTCTGAGGACTGTAATAGTTTAGTAATTTTGAAGACTTGGTACACAATATCCTAATATAGTTATTGATTTTAAATGTCTCCCACAATTATCTTCCCCTATAGCACTCTTCATATTCAATCCCTAATTAAATCGTTTCCTTATAACTTGGGGAAAGGTGATATAATAAATTGTCTGATTGGATGCTTATTAAAGGTAAAAAGGGGAGACATATAATCATAACTTTAATATAGGATTGCAATAACATGATAATAAAATTTGAAAACTATACACTAAATATCATATATTAGTATATTGAGTCATGAAATATATATTATAAGTTCCTAATACATGAATAAAATGTTAATCAATGAAAATGATCTATGAGATCAATACATTGGCATAAAACATAGATTTGTGGCATAAAAATCATCTTATAACTTCAGAAACATGTTTAAATTGAGATAGGTTCACTCATTAAGTTGAGGACATGAAGTCAGGTGGTAGTATGAACATATGGAAATACAACCAAGTTCATTTATAACATTATAGACATAAAATATACGTCTATGCATAACATTGTGAACATGTAGTCATGTTCATGCATTACATTGTAAACATGTAATATGTTTCATTTATAACATTTCAAAAAAATTAATCATGTTCGTAAACAACATTTAGAAAATTTAATTAGGTTTATTCATAAAATTTTGAACATTTAATCTAGTTTACAAATAAAAAATTATGTCATGAGTTTTATATCTTAACCCAATATATTGGAAGCAGATACATGTCCCACACATAACATAATGAAAATCATACGTTTGTGTGTAAAAAATCATAAATTATTAATCACATCATATCCCACGAATTGAAATGAGTTTAATAAAAATTTCATCATATCATAACACATGGAGGAGAAAATGGTTCATAATAATTTCACTATTTCAACATAGTATAACCCATGAAAAAAGAAGTGGATTTCCTATGAATTTTTTCTTAGTATAAATAATATAATTGAAATGGATTTAATAAAAATATTTTCATAATAAACCATTTAGGGAAATAGTAATAATGTTATTATTCATTCATATCCCCATCAAATCATAATTTTTATCAAATGATATCATCTTAGATGGGGACTGATTTTGAAATATCACCTAGAAAATTTCAAGAGAAAAATAACTATTGTTTTTCAGAAAATCAAATTTTAAAAATAATAAATATAAAAAATATTAGAAATAAATTTACTTTAATATAACCTATAAAACATGTAAATAAATATTTAATGTAAATAATGTCCATGATAGAAGTAATTTTTTTTCATTACTTACAAGTTAAAACAAATATTCCTTTCAAAATTTTATTAAATGAAAAATGGTCATTACTTGGAAAACAATATGAGGATTCATTTAATTTTGTTTAAAAATTTTCAAAATGGTTAATTAAAATATTTAATAAATCATATTAATAATGTTTGAACAATTTGTTTAAACATTTTTAGAAACTAAGGTTTTGGAAAAAAATGTATTTCAACCAAAGAGAAAATGAAACATGTGTTTCCTTATAAATATTATTTTGAACTCTTGAAAAAATAAATAGAGGAAAATGATGGTGAAGATGTGTTCTCATGACATAAATATAATACAATATTTTTTAATGAGTTTCATGGGAGATAGATCATAATATTTCATAATTGGAAGGATAATCATAAACAATTCAGATTAATGATACAACTCCTTTATAAAGTCATTATAAATTAGGTAAAATTGATTCATTATCCCCATTTATTAATAGCATTATATGAAATATATAAAATCATGAGAATAAATAAATGAATTATATTACATATCAAAAGTGATTTATATACATCTCAGAAAATAATATAGGAGCATAACATAACATATGTCTCAAAGAATGAAAATTAAGAAAAAAATATCTTACCAATTTGGTAACATTATAAACATAAACCTTTTGAAAGAGAATTAATAAAAAGGATATGTAAATTAAAATAATTATTAGGATAATAATAATAAAATATAGTCATGGTAATTATTAAATCCACAGAAAGTAAATATTTGTTTAATTTGGGAGATGTCTCATAGAAGATCTAACTCGAGCTCTATCGAGTGCACCGAGGAAGTGCAGAGGATGCAGATTCTTTCTTTTTCATTGGAGCATTGATATTTATCAGAATCATGATTCTATAACAATTCAAGTTTGGGTATGTCTTCCTCAATTACCTCTTCCTTTCCAAAACCTTATGATTATGCAAATTCTATGTAATATAGTGGGTCAATTTCAGTGTTTTCATGCACGTACTGCCTCCGTAAGTCACCCGATCAATCAACGTATGTGTGTGGAGGATGATGCGTCGAAGGCCCCGGTTGATTTGGTATCAATTGAATCTGGGGAAGAGGTTTGGTGGAAGAAACGAGGGGATTTTTAGCACTGGGTTGAATTCTGTTCTGCTTGTTGCCGACTAGGTCACGAGGCTGTAGATTTTTGATGAGGTGATCAACATAGAAAGGTCTCAATATAAGCGGGGAAGTTTGATGCTAGTCTTCATGTTGTGAGGAGGGAGGTGCAGAGTAATATAGTTTCAATGTAGGTGGATGAACATTTTTTGGAGAAGGTGTTTTCTTAGACCAAGGATGTTCTGATGGATCTTGAAATGGGGAAATCTGTTCTCAAGCTGGTCCAGGAGCCTACTTCGCAGTTTTAGAAGGAAATAGTGGTTTTTACTGTCGGGGTGGAGGTGTCGCAACCTTCCTTTAATAAGTGTACTGCTTCTTAGAGGGGCACCAAGACACCAATAGGGAATATTTTGATCTAGGATGGTGTTATGACATACAACTGCTTTGGGTGTTTGGATGCCAATGAGTCTGCTCAGGTTGGAGGGGATGGATAGATTGTGGGGAGTTTGGGAGTTGAAAAGGTCTATGAGGAGGGGAAGTTACTTAAGAAGAATAAAAGGAGAGAACAAAAAGACTACTCATTTTTACCAAAGTTAATCGAAACACAGTCAGGTAAAAAAGCTAAGCCAGGTGACAAAGAAATGTCATCTTCCATGGTTATCATGCAGGATAATTCTCAGGTTTTGGCCAAGGAGAACAATAATGATATGGAAGATCTACTAAAATGGAAAAGAACATAAAAGAACCTATCATTTTCTCTGAGGAGGACATGGTAGAAGAATTTTTGTATGTTAACATTCCACAGGAAGAGGCTGATATGATGGGAAGACCTATCAAAGTGGAGGTCAGTAGTGAGTAGGCTAAGTGGATTGAAAAATCGTATTTGATCATAATGAGAGGCATCAATGATCGAAAAATCAGCAAAGACGAATATATCCGAACATGGGACAAAATGCCTGACCGATTTGAAGACGTTATTGAGGAAGATCCTGATTCTAAGGTATGGCTAATGAATTGGAATCTTTATAGGGATGAAATCACAAATAGGGTAAGGTTGTTCTTTGGTGACTTTTCATTTTCTTATGAGGCTTCACATACGGAAAGATTGGGTTTGTTTCTCACGTTGCTTTTAATGTGTTTTAGTGGGACTTTTGGGTTGTCTGCGGGTCAGGGTGCTAATGACATTAGGATATGGTTATCTTCCTTCTGGTTTTCTATGACGTCCTCGGGGGTGGATCCTGGAGGTCCATTGCATCGCTTGAAGGCTGTGTGAATTACTCTAGAGTTTTCCAACATGAGGATTTGGGTCGGTGTCGATGCTCGCGTCGGGGGACACTCAAGGTAATCCTTGGGGTATTTGGCCAGCCTTTCAGATGTTCTTGCGCCCTGGTTCTTGGTTTTATAATCATGTTTTGTGGTTTTTGGTTTTATTTTGTTTTGATGAATGTGGTTGTTCTGGTCTCATGCAGCGGGGTACCAGGAACCAATAAACTGGATTCTGAAAATGGAATTTGTTTTATTCGATCGAACATCCATATTCAAAAGAGGTAAGTAAAATTTTATATTACTAGAGTTATAATAAACTCATAATTAACATACATTTTATTAAAATATAATTATTATAAACCACAATATTTTACATTATGTCTTTTTTTAATAAATTCAATCTCTTTAATAATTTACTTTTTATAAAACACCATTCTTAAATAAACTCCAAAAAATTAAAATTTTAACACAACTATTATCACTAATAAATTTGAATAATAGGAATGAATGAGATTAAAAAAATTATTAAAATAATGATTAAAAATGTTTTTAAAAATAAATCATTTGATAACTATTTTTGGAATGAAAATAATAAGTGATTAAACATAATGGAAGCGTTTTATAAATAACCATATTATTCTCATAATGGAATTCTATCTTAATGAATTGAAATAATCAGTATTATTGAATAAACTTATTGAAATTTATAATTTATATATTCAATTAATATTTTCATATTCATCCAATATGTTTGATAAGATCAAGATAAGAAGAAATTAAAATTTTAGCATAAAAAGTTGTATTTTTCTAAAAGACAATTTTCACTCATTATGATGGTTCCCCTATATTAAAAATAAATTTTGACACTTTTATATATTTATTTTGAAAAATATAACTTATTTTTTAAAATATTAATGTAAAAAGTCATATTAGGGTGGTGTTTTGGTATTTTACTCTTAAGTTTTATTTTATTGTTAACTGTGAAAATATTGCATTTTAATTGGGAAATATTTTTTTTGTATAATTTATTTTTAAAGTAATATTATATTTGAAATGTTCATTAGAGTATAATTACATCAATAATAAATTTGGAAAACCAATTTATTCATTTTAATAAATTTTTTAATGTAATTAGATATATAAATGTTTCAATATTTTGAACATTTACCTTTAAAACCCCACTTATTTGCTATGACTACAATATGAATATTATGTATAATTTTTTAAATTATTTTAATTGATTTTCCTAAAGTGTATTAAATATTTGGAATAATAAGGTCTGAATTATATTATACGGTTAATTTTTTATTTAGTTACAAAAACGAAATACCATGGAAAAAAATTACCACGTTATAGGTAAAATTTGAAACGAGTTAATATTAAAAACGTAAAGGCTTAAAATACCAAAAGATGGGAAAATTTAATGGTTGGTTAAGGTATTTATAAAACCTATACAACATCTAAATATTATTTTTTAGCTAAAGTCACATAAATTAATTACATCTCAATGTTGTTGGATTTGAATAAAAATAATCATATTTTAATCACTTAAACCAACTGCTCCTCTAGTATAAAACCACATATAACCACCCCATTTCAACTCAGAGGCCTTGATGATCCAAAAATCTCTTACCAAACCTCTCATGGACACTCTTCCCGTATTCTAGATCTACTATTCCCACCAAAATACAAAATCCAAGTTCCTCTAGGTTCTCTCAAGGAGGCTGTATTCAAGAGGGTGTTAAAGGACCCAATACTAACGGGAACTACAAGGTAATGGTTTCTCATCCCATATTTTTCCTTCAGATATGTGCCTTATTTATAAATTATTTCTTTTGTGTCTTTTATAAAAACTTCAATTTGATATATAATATCATAAATCTCATTATCATAATTTTATTAAATGTTTCAGTTTATAATTATTAATTTGATGGGGCATATTATTTTACTACTTACAATGTGGAAAGAGGATTCTTAACTTGATTTCCATTCATTTGGTTAAAATATTATTTTCATGATTATATCATTATATGATTTCATGTGAAATTACTTTTTATTTTATTATTTATTAATTCAACTTATTTTATTTTTATTAGAGATAATAAACATAATGGGTTCATTTGAATAATTTTTTCATCAATGATTGATATATTAAAGGGATTTATAGTCTCAATTTTATTTCATTGAGTCTTTTTCCATATTCACCTATTGTTTCTTTTTTTGGAGTATACACTGACCATGAAGGTAATATTTCATTCATGTCATCAAATTTATGTGTATTTATATATCCATTTTATGATCTCTCTTTCATGGGGTATAAGGTATAAATTTTACCAAATCGGTAAGGTAATTTAGTCTTAATTTTCCTTTTTTGAGACACATATAATGTTATGCACCTATATTATTTTACAATGTTTATATAATGAAATTTAATATTCAATATGATGAATATTATTCTTTTTATAATATTATATGTTTCAGGTAATTTTATTATCCCTTTGGTGAGAAATTTTCATTATTTAAAAACAGATTTTAAAAAATTTAAACAAAATGTTTTAAAATGGTCGTTTAAGAATTTTCAATGAAAAGGATTTCAAAGGAATTTAAATTTGGTTTTCAGAGCATAATTTATAATTTTACATGTATATTATCAATGAAAAATATTTTCTAAATGTTTTATGATTTAAAAGGTGTTTTTTTTAAAATATAATGTATATTTATCTCAAGATTTATTTCAAGTGATCATTCAAAATTATTTTCTATCTAGGTTGAAATTATTTGATGTTATATTTGCATAAAATGGGATTTAATTCATGTACATTACCCTTATTAATTTATAGTTGGTTTATGTCTATATTTATCAAATCCATTTTTTACAAAGGGTTCTGGTATGATCAAATTTTTAAGAAATGTATTTCTTTTTTTAGGTTCTGTTATGTTGAATGATTTAAGGTTTTATAGAACACAAAATTATTGTATTCATTATGTTATTGATATGACCTATATCTCCCTCTAATTAGTTTTTTAATGATATTAAATCTTATGAGATTGTTCGGACTAGGAAGGGGAATGAACTCGATTTAGATAGGATTGGACCTGGATGTGAAACAAGTTCGATGACGGAATTTGACTCCTAAAAAAGAATTGGTGTCGAACTTATACTCTATCAATGGTTTGGGAGTTAACCCATTCAATTATGATAATATTTTAAATGAACCTTTAAAAATAATGGAACTATTTTATATACTTATGTGTTTTCCATAATTCCTTTTTTCAAAGTTATTATTTTTTTATTCATGTCTTATATTTTTTATGATTTTTTCCTATGAATAAAGGATATGATCTTTGATATGTAGGGTATGATTTTCAGAATTTATACTCTTGTTTTCATAAATTTATACTCATGTTATGATTACATATCAACCATATTTACCCATACAATGAATTTGATATCACCCTTCTTTTGTTTGGTTTTTCCTATGTTAAGAGAATAATATTAAACAAACTGTGTATATAAGTATTTTACAAGAATAATGTTGTTAACATATTGATAATGTTGTGTATAGTTGTAGATAATGTCGATCATTATGATCCAGTTGTTTATGATCTTCAGTTTTTATGGGTTTATCAAAATTCTAAAAAACTCTAAACCAAAAAGGTATTAGGGTATGTAAGTGATCCAATATTTAATTTTGAAATTCTTTGTTGTTTAGGAAAAAATTGGCTCACATTTATTAGTATGAATGTCTAAAATATATTTTTTATTTTTCGTGCTCTAGATTCGAATGTGAGGATTCTGGGATCATATTGTTAGTATTATAGAATGTTTTAGAAATTTTGGATACTAGATTGTTTTCTTTTGAGGTATTTTTAAGTGTTATGGGCATTATCATGTGTTTATAATTTTCAGGTTGATTATAATTTTAGTTTCTTAGAAACCCCTTTGATGATTTATGTTATAAATTTAAAGGTGACTAATAGTAATGTTGGAGAAATTCATTTTTGCGGTAATTGTGGGTCATTACATTTTGGGATACAAAAAGAAAAATATGAGATAACCATTGAGGCTAAAACATATTAAGGTTATTTAAGAGGATGGTTCTAAAATTTATTTAATTTTATTATGATTATAATAATGTAGTTTCTTGGAAAATGAAAACCCACATGATGTGTGACAATCTATCATGTACTATAAGACTGTAATAATTGAAACCACAACTGAAGGATGAAAAGAGTGCATCAACTACCAATGGATTACGTGATGTCTTATATAGTATAAAATTAATTTATTTTATGTAAATTATTTAATAGATAATGTTTGTGTTAATTTCGAGAAAATGTGTTCTATAAAAAACAACAACATTAGAAATGATTTAGTGATTTTGTGATTAATGTAATTCAGAAGATGTTCACAATTCAAATAACCCTTATGATTAAGGTAAATAGAATACGACTGGATTTTATTTGAGGAATAAAATTTGATCTATATTTTTCAACAATGTATGATTTTATTTTGTGGATATTTAGGTTATTTATTGAAATGATTAGTGTATGAAGCGTATTATGTGATTTTGGAAATTACATTTTTGGTTTGAGACATTAACAGTGATTTATGTTATTTTTGAGATAAATTTTAAAACTTATATTGGAAGTCTATATGACCAAAACACTTTCATTTTTTGGTTTCAATCTTGGTCACAATAGTTTTGATGTATTTTAAGGTTAATTATTTATCAAAATATCTATTTTAACATAGGGTATTCCTGGAGAATTTTTTATAATAAATAATTTTTTCATCATGTAATATTTTATTTCTTTTAAATATTATATCTTATACTAACCATTTGTTTTTTCCGTTAATGGATAAAGATATTATGATTAGATAGTTATAATTTTTTGGTCATTTCGATCTATAGAACTTGATTTTATTGGTTGAGGTTTAAAAAAACATCATCGTGAATACTCATCATTAAGAAAATAAATGAGGTTGAAATTATAATTTTCAAGTCAATTTTTTTCATTGGTTCTTAGTATATGAATTAAAATAATTCCATAATTTCATGATTTTTATTTGTAAAAAATTATATTTTTACATTTATCAGTATAATTTTAACCCGTCACATATTTATGATTTTGTGATGGTTAACATTCCCATGAGAATGTTCTATATAACTCTCTATTAGTACATGATAATTAGAATTATCTTCCATTTCTATGTTCTTTTACATGTAAATACAATATCTATTTTATTAGGTGAATATCATACTTCACATTCAATATTTTAAAGTGGATTTTATATTGACCCCACATCCAATGTAGGTTTCCAATTAAGTAAATTTAATCCAAAAACCATCATTGAATTTTATAAGAAATTTCAAATTTATGAGGATGCAGTTTTGTATAAATTCATCATCATATCAATATGGTAGATTATTGATTTGATCTTCCACCAAAACTCTCTCATGATCATGATGTGTTCAATGTATCACTCATAAGGAAGTAAAATCTAGATCATTAAAATGGAGTAAACAAATAGGTTATATTGTGAAAGTAAGAGGTTTTTTATAAGAAAAAAACATTAGGAATTTTGGATTGTATATATAATTTTCTTAAAAAAAGAACACTCACCAGTTTATCATTTTTTTGTAAAAACCACCAATTTTAAAAAGCTACATGGGAACCTAGTGATTTTGTAAGGAAAAGGTTTACTCATATATTTATATCCAAGTAATTAATTTCAGTGGAGAAATTTATTTTATGGGTCATAGAATGTAACACCCCATGATTTTAAGGTATATTTTTAATAAATTTAACCTCTTTGATGCTTCTCACAAAACATGGAGCTCAAAAAAACTCCAAAAATATAATTATTTTAGCACAACCATTAGCACCAAGACATTGGAATACAGAGAATGAATGAGATTAAAAAAATTATAAAAATATAGTTTAAAACTATATATAAAATTAATTCATTAGTAACCAATAAATTTGGAATGAAAATAAAAACAAATTGAACATAAATGTTGTTTTAAAAAACATTTTGTGCATTCATAATGGAATTTTATCTAAATAAATTAAATTAATTAATAATAGTAAAATATATTAATGAAATTGATATTTTATATTTACAATAAATTTTTTAAATTCATTCAGTATGATTCATATTCTAAAGATAAAAATAAATGCAATTTTTTAGCATAAAAAACTATATTTTTCTAAAAGAAATGTTTTCTGCATTTTGATAGAGAACCTGTCTGAAATATAAATTTTGGCACTTTTATAAATTTAATTTTATAAAACTAACTAAATTTTTAATATTATAATATCAAAATTATCTTAGTGTGAAATTTTTGTATTATTCTATTACGATTCATTTTTTGATGAATAGTGAAAATACTACATTTTAGCTGAAAACTGTTTTTTCGTTTAATTTTATTATATAGTGAAATTATAATTTAAATTTGTTTTAAAGTATAATTAAATAAATTATAAATTAATAAATCTAAATTAGGTTAACATAATCAATTTCACATTGAAATTGGATGTCAAAAAATTTAACTCATTTTAACATTTCAATTTAAAAACCCACATTTTCATTATGTATGTGCGATTTATTTTTCAGTATAATTCTTCCAATTATGTGAACTTAATTTGGTAAAATGGATTCCATATTTTCTATAATAAAGTCAAAATATGGTGGTAATATCAATTAAGTTTATATTTTAAAAAAATGTTATCATGGTTAAAAAATTATTTACCACGATATAGGTAAAACAATGAAACGGGGTAAAGATAAATAAGTAATGGATTAACATACCTAAAAAATACAAACATTTTTGGTTGGTTCATATATGTATGGAACCTAAAAATCCAAAAAATTATTTATATTTTTCCAAATTCATGTAAATTAATTTCACCTCAATGTGCTTGTCTTTAAATTAAAATAATCACTGTTTAAATCATTTAAACACAGATATCCACATGTATTAATACCACACCTCACCACCCCATATTGAATCACAAGCCCTGATGCTCCACAGAAAACGTTCTAAACAACATATCCTCACTCTCCCCACATCCTAATTCTGCTGGTATCACCAAAAGATCAAATTTATGTTCCTCTATGGTCTCTCAAGGAAGTGATATACAAGAAAAGGTTAATGTATGAAAAACTAAAGGGAACCATGAGGTATGAGTTTTTTTATATCTCCTATAATTTTGTGAGATACGTGCCTTTTCATCAATTATTTCTTGTTTTTTATGTATAAATAAATCCCTTTGGTATAAACTATCCTAAATCTAATTATTTAAAAGTTATTAAATTTGTCATTTGATAATTATTATTTTTATAGGGCATATGATTTGACTACTCTCAACTAAATTTCCATTTATTAGGTTAAAATTATTTTTTCTAAATTATTATATTATATAATTTTGTAAATTAATTTTTAATATATTATTTATTATTTCCACTTATTCTATGTATATTTTAATTCAATAAATATAATCGATTAATTTAATTATTCCTCACTTAAATGATATAATAATTTTAAGAGACATCTATTCTCACTTATATTTCTAAATTCACCTCTAATTTCATTTTTTGTAGTTTATACAAGGGCCATTAATGTAATATATGATCACTACCATTAATTGTGTTGTTATTTAAATATTTATTTTATGTTCTCTATTTCATAGGGTATACGGTTAAAAATTAACAAAATCAGTAAGGTAATTTTTTCTCAATTTGTCATTTTCGAGAAATATGTTTTGTTATGAAACTATATTCTTTTATGAGGTGTATATAATTAAAATATATTATTTTTAATTAACATACTTTTTATATTATTTTATATGTTCAATTAATATAATTATATCTTGGGTCAGAGTTTTTTATTCAAAAACAATTTTTTTATGTTTAAAAAAATGATATTTTATGAATTTTAATCTAAATGGATCTCAATGGTGTTTAACATGTTATTTACAATATTCATTAATATTTTTGATGATTATTTTTAATAATAAACTTTTTCTAAATATTTTATGATTTAAACAGTATTTTCTCCAAATATAATGTATATTTTTCTCAAGAATTATTTCAAGTGATTTTTCAAAATTATTTTTTATCTAAGATTATATTATTAGATGTTACATATGATTTACTAGGGGTATTATTTAGGTAAATTATCCTTATTTATTTATTGTTATTATATGTTTATATTCATTAAACCCATTTTTTCTATGGGTTATGATATGATGAAATATGTATGTGTCTTATTTATTTTTATAGGTTCTGATGTGATGAAAGATTTATATTATAGTGGAACATATATTTCTAGTTTCTATTTTTTTATGGGTTGTAAATATATCTACATATAAATAATTGGTAATAGTAGTATAACTCATTTTATATATATGACTAGAACATGGTTTTATTTATTTTTAGATAGGAATGAACGGGAAGTGAAACTGGTTCAGTAAAGTATTTTGTCCTCCATGATAGTCTTGGGAGTCAAACTATACTACTATGATAGTTTGGGTATTTAATCCATTACAATATAATAGTATAGAATAATATAATTTCCTACTAATGAAATGATTTTCGGTTCTTATCTTCATTCCAAATTCAATGTTTTTTGACAGGGTTATTATAAGGCCCCGACCTTAAACCTTACTTAATATTGAATTAAATGAATAATTCACATTGAGGATCCTTTCAGGTTTAGAGTTTTAGAGAATTAGTACATAACTATTACATCTCAAAAGATTACAAAGTAGTCACTTCTACTAAATTTCCGGAAAATAAAAACTCTTAAAAAGAAACATGTCTAGTTCCATGTTTTAGATAGCATGACATTACATTGATCTCATCCCTGACCCTATTCCACATTAAGTCCTGTGAAGAAAATTTCAAAAAAAAACTTGGGGTGAGCATAAAAATCTCATTAAGGGATACACAATGAATGACAACTGTTAGTTTTTCAAAACAACAAGTAAACGATGTATACTTTATCAAAGTAATACCTTTCAACTTTAGGAAGTAGTAAAACTCTTCACTGAATAAAATATCATTACATACCCTTTTGTAACCAAAATATTACCATAAAACCCATATAAAGAACACAGAACATATAACGGTTACTTGGGACATAAACATACTTAAATGGAATAACCATACGGTCGACTTCCACACATATCACTTAATGAAATAGCCATATGGCCGACTTCCATACCCAATTCATTGGAGGTTATAACGTAACCACCCATCCTGGTATTCACGGCACCACCCGTCATATTTTTTATCACGTAACCACCAGTCAAATGTCCAAGTACCATTATAAAATCATAAGACATAAAACAATATAATGGAATGAAAAAATTTCCACACTATGATCACAATATATCACTTAAATATATTGACATAACAAATCCATTATAAAAACCATTTTCAATACCAAAATACAAAAAAGATTATATGGTATTTATTTCATTTTAAAAACATTACGGCTTGTTGGGGAAGCCAAAGACCAAATAATACACGCGGAGGCGGAAAAGGTCATTGCCACCGAGTACATTAAAAGAAACATTACTTTTTATCATTTTGTAAAATGCTTCGTAGAAAAAGATTCCTATTGTTTAAAGTTAAAATTCAAATGGTTTTATACACCGTATAAAATAAAGTTGTGTATAAAAAGAAATATGCTTCAATGAAATGAGATTGAGACGAAGTCTCTTACCTCGTGTCCGACATGACTCAATTGCTCTTTAATCTCCCGAATAATAAACGAGTGTTAATTTCTACTTGCTTAAGAACATTATTCAAGCTTACTATTCATTTTATATCAATAACTTCCATTTTATGAATTATGTAATCATTTAAGTTAATAATGTTTTTTGTCCATATTTTGTTCTTAAGTCGAAATTGGACTTCTTACAATTACATGTTGTTCGTGTGGTCAAAGGTTCATTATAACCAGACTTATATTCATGATTTGGATATCATATATATCATATATATCCATAATATACATGTATTTATAATATTACATAATCATTTAGAGGTAAGAAATGAAAAGCACCGTTCATGGAGACAGTAAGTCGTTCGTACACATGAACGATACTTTCATTTCTATGTCATATTAATGGAATTAAAACTAAATAAGAGATATGTATATTTTAATTCCAGATTTATATTAATAATTTATATGTAACATACATCATATATATCGATTATATATATGTACATATTATAGTACATTACATTTGGGGATAAGAAATGAAATGCAGCGTTCATGAAGATGGTAAGCCATACGTACGCAAGAACGCTACTTTCATTTCTATCTCATACTTTAATGGAAATAAATAATAATTATATAAAGGTATATTTTAATTCCAATATAACATCATATATAATAACTTTAAATCCATCCTTTATACGTACCACATATGGAATTAACGAATCAAATCACTTTGAGGGGGCGGTAGTCCGCACTTCCTAAAATGAAGATATCACATTTACCCATAATGGAAACCATAATGGTATGACATAAATGAAAATTACATAAGCTTAAGGAAAACATAAAATTATCATATATCATATTTAAATATAGTGACATCTTAATGGCCAACATTTATGGTGTTATATGAGTGTTGAACAATCATCATTTCGTGAGGCAGAGATTCACCATCTACGGAAACAGTATGTTCCTTAACCACTATATATAGGTGTTTGTAAGTGTAGATCTACTACTTCTTATATAAACATCTTAGTATATTTAGGATACTGGTTTTTTTACAAAATAAATGAATAAAAAGAGTTTAGGGGGTTGGAGAAGCAAAATAAAACATAAGAATACAAGAGAAAATACTACCTTAAAAACGGGTAACTCTTTTTTATTTGAGCTCAAAGGCTTCCTTGGGAAGACTTACGCCCAAAGTGAGGCTTCAAGGAGTAATATAGGGATGTGTAGAGACAAAATTGGCAGGGGTTGTCTGAGCCAAAGGCTTTGGAAGTGTGGGTAAGGTTGTAGAGGTGGGGGCCTTTTATAAGAGGAGAGGAGGGGAACTCTTGGAATATTAAGAAAAGATACATTATTATAAAATGATTATTGGATAAAAAGGTTCCCACAATTATATATTTAGAGGATAAGGTGATTAGAGTTCGAAATCCACCCATCCAATAGGATTTTTACATGTGTAGGTCTTAGATTTTACATTATCTTTTCATTTTATTTAAATCATTAAATAATGAGGTAATCACTGCATCATCATGGTGTCAAAAATAATTTAATTAATTTAATGTCTAAAAATTATAAAAAAATATCATTATGTAGGAAATCTTTTCATATTTCTAATTAATATTTATAGTAAAAAATATGACTTTTATAACCCCATTTAAAAATTGTTTTAGTAAAACAACACATGCTTGTGACATTTTTATTTTAACTTTAAATAAAATGATATTAATGTCATTTTCCTACCAAAGTGGCTCCATGGGGTCCCCAAGTTGACCCTTGGATTTTCTTGCTCGGCCATGACACATCCAATAAGGGTAGGACATGTGTCATGTTCATTTAATATTATTAAAACATTATTTTTACCTTAAACTACACTAATTACCACTAATCGCAAATAAAAACTTAAAAGTTAATATACACCAAAAAATTATTATAATCCCATTGAACCACATTTTACTTCTTAATGACAACCATGTATGTCGGATTTTAGAAATTCAAAACACAGAGGTGGTAAAATTACATTTAAATGAAAAATAAGTTTTTATAAGTACCACTTAGTGGTCTCACTATTAATCAAAAATTGAAGTTTTTCAGAAAAATACCAAAACTTCACCCTAAGCTATATTTCATATTCCGAATTCCAAAATGATGTCTATTTTAAAAAATTAAAAATATATAAGTTGCATTAATTAATTTAATAATTAATTCCCGATGTCAAGACAAATAGCTTCTTTTTATTAAACAAAATCTATCAAAAGATTGACACTAGTTTAAGTCCAATTTCAAAGTGAAATTAATTCCAACGACCACAATTGGATTAAATGGTAAAAATTTATTCTAATTTCACTTTAAAACCAATTCAAAATATAATATAATCATATAAATAAATTATAATAAAAAGATGTTTTGAATTAACATATAACATGTTTCACTATTCATTAAAAGATGATCTTTATTAGAAAAATACCAAAAATTTACACAAAGTAAATTTTTATGTCCCGATTCTAAAGAAGAATTTTATTTGGTCTAATAGAATATATTAGAGGGACCAAAACTATATTTAATGATGGTTCGCCATCAAAAGGCGATAAGTGGACCGTTAGTGAAAATTAGTGTATATATGCCTAAAATTGAATTCTTTTCGTATTTTAATCCTTTATCTTTTATTGGATAAATGTAGAAACATTTAAAAAACATATATAATCATATTTTAGTTATTTCTATTCATTCCCTCCAATACAACGACTACGTGTTAACTACCATTTAAAATAATATTATTTTATTACTAGTGTGCAACGTAGGATTTCAAAGAAACTCTTTATTGCATATCGGGTACGCAATCGAACATAGCACCCCTTTAAAGTAAAATTAATATTTAATTCGTAAATATTAATAAATATTAAAAAAATTTATTCATTATTTACCTGGGATGTTACATCCTTCCCCCCTTTTGGTAATTTCATCCTTGAAATTTTATTCACTTATCAAAATAAGTGGGGGTATTTATCCCTCATAGCATTTTCAGATTCCCATGTTTCCTCTTCACTCATGTGGTTTTTCCACAAAACCGTTACCTGGTGAATTACCTTATTTCGCAACACTTGATCACTTCGGACAATAATCTGGACTGTTTGTTCTTCATAAGAGTGATTCTATTCCAACTGAACTACCTCTGGGATCAAAACATGATATGGATATGGCATATACTTTCTCAACATTGAAACATGAAAAACATTATGTACTTGAGATAAAATCAGAGATAAAGTCACTCGATAAGCTACTGAGCCAACTTTCTCCAGAATTTCATATGGTCCAATGAACCTTGGACTCAGCTTTCCTTTCTTAACAAATCACATCTCACTTTTCCATGGTGAAACTTTTAGAAAAACATGATCACCTACCTCGAAAGATCGATCCTTACACTAGTTATCTGCATAACTCTTCTACCTGCTCTGGGCTGTTCTCATGTGTTTCTGAATCAACTGAAATTTTTATGCCACCTATTCTACCAATTCTGGTCCCATCAGCTTCCTTTCTCCCACTTCATCCCAAAAAGATGGAGTTCGACACCGCTTCCCATATAATGCCTCAAATGGTGCCATTTGTATACTGGAATGAAAAATGTTATTGTATGATAACTCAACCAAAGAAAGATGTTGGTCCCAACTTCCCTGATAATCCATAGAGAAAGCTCATAGCATATCCTCCAAGGTCTGAATTGTTCGTTCTGACTGCCCATCTGATTGCGGATGAAAAGCTGTACTAAAATTTAATTCAGTACCAAAAGACTTCTGAAGGCCTTTCCAAAAGTTAGAAGTAAACCTAGGATCACGATCAGAAACAATGGAGAGGGGAAATCCAAGTAACCTGACTATCTTTTTAAGATACAAACGGGAAAGTTGATCTAGGGAAAAATTATCTCGTATAGCAAGGAAATGAGCAGATTTGGTCAAGAGATCCACAATAACCCAGATTGCATTATTACTTCAGGGTGTGTTCAGAAATCCCATAGCGAAGTCCATGGATATATTCTCCCATTTCCACTCTGGCGCAGGTAAAGGCTGAAGCATCCCTTTCGGTAACTGCCTCTCTGTTTTAACGTGTTGACAAGTCAAACACCTCATAGTAAAATTAGCAATATCTCTTTTCATTCCATCCCACCAGTAATACTCCCGCAGATCTTTGTACATCGTAGTACTGCCAGGATGAACTGAAAACGGGGAACTATGAGCCTCACATAACAAATTACCCTGCAACTGTGAATCACAATGCACACACAATCTCTTCCCAAATATGAAAACACAATCATTATCAATGTTGAATTCAAGGAACTTACCCTTTTGAACCATCTCTACCTTTTTCTGAAACTCACTATCTTGCATATGTTCTTGCTTGATTCTGTCTGATAGAGATGATTTCACTGATATCTGAAACAAAATAGAAGAACATATTGAAAAAACAACTTCCATGCAAAAGATCATCAAATCCTTAACCAAAGGATCACGTTCAAACACAACATTGTTAATGAAGCATTATTTTTTCGACTCAAAGCATCAGCCACTTTATTTTCTTTTCTGCAATGGTAATTAATTGTACAATCATAATCCTTGATTAATTCCAGCCATATCCTATGTCTCATGTTCAATTATTTCTGAGTGAATATATACTTTAAATTTTTGTGATCCGTATATATTTCCCACTTTACTCCATACAAATGATGCCACCAAAGTTTTAGAGCAAAAACAATAGCAGCTAATTCCAAATCATGTGTAGGGTAATTTAGCTCATTAATTTTCAACTGGCTTGAAGCATAAAAAATTACCTAATCATATTGCATAAGGACACAACCATGACCTTTCAATGAAGCATCACTGTAGATAACAAACTCACCATTCCCGGAAGGAAGTGCCAAAACTGGATCATTCACCAATCTTCTTTTCAACTCCAGAAAACAATCATCACATTCTTTTTTCCTGATAAACTTAACACCCTTTTGAGTTTGATTATACATTGGACTAGATAATCGTGAAAAATGATCAACCAACCTTCGGTAATAACCTGCCTACCCAAGAAAACAACGGATCTCAGTTACATTTGTGGGTCTTGGACATTCTTCAACAACTTTTGTTTTAGCCGGATCAACAGTTATTCCATTTTTTAAACAATGTGACAAAGGAAATAAATTTTTTTCAACCAAAACTCACACTTGCTGAATTTTCCATACAGTTTCTTTTCATTTGAGGTTTTCAAGATAACCCTTAAATGACATTCATGCTCCTCTTTACTTTTAGAAAACACAAAATATCATCAATAAAAACAACCATTATTTTTCACCTGAGTCATCTGAGCCATCACTATAACAAACTGTTTAGTTATGATTCTGACCATCTTAGGATATTGATTTGAAAGGTAATTTCCCTCTGTATGCCTTCCCAAAAAATCTGTTCTGTTTCCTCTATGAAAAACCATTCTTAAAACAGAGATATCTTAGGTGAAGCAACATGGTAATCTTTAAATGCTATATCATTTCAATCATACCATAAATTAATTTATAATTTAACAATTTTCTAATTCCTAAAGTTATCTAAATTGACCTCTGATACCAACTATAAGGACCCGACCTTAAACCTTACTTAATATTGAATTAAATAAATAATTCACATTGAGGATCTTTTCAGGTTTAGATTTTTAGGGAATTAGGACATAACTATTACATCTCAAAAAATTACAAAGTAGTCACTTCTACTAAATTTTCGTAAAATAAAAACTCTTAAAAAGAAACATTTCTAGATACATATTTTTAATAGCTTGACTTTACCTTGATCCCATCCTCGACCCTATTCCAAATTATGTCCTGTGAAAACATTTCAAAAAAAACCTAGGGTGAGCATAAAATGCTCAGTAAGGGATACACAAAGAATGAAAACTGTTAGTTTTTCAAAACAACAAGTAAACCATGTATACTTTATCAAAGTAATACCTTTCACCTTTAGGAAGTTGTAAAACTCTTCACTAAATAAAATATCATTACATACCCTTTTGTAACCAAAATATTACCATAAAACCCTTATAAAGAACACATAACATATAAAGGTAACTTGGGACATAAACATACTTAAATGGAATAACCAAACGGTTGACTTCCACACATATCACTTAATGGAATAGCCGTACGACCGACATCCATACCCAATGCATTGGAGGTTATAACGTAACCACCCATCTTGGTATTCACGGCACCACCCGTCATATGGTTTACCACGTAACCACCTGTCAAATGTCCAAGTACCATTATAAAATCATAAGACATAAAACAATATAATGGAAATAAAGCATTTCCACAGTTTGATCACAATATATCACTTAAATATATTGACATAACAATTCCATTATAAAAACCATTTTCAATACCAAAATACATAAAAGAGTATATGGTATTTATTTCATTTTAAAAACATTACTTCTTGTTGAGGAAGCCAAAGACAAAATAATACTTGCGACGATGGAAAAGGTCGTTGTCACCGCGTACATTAAAAGAAACATTTCTTTCGGTCGTTTTGTAAAACGATTCGTAGAAAATGATTCCTTTTGTATAAAAGTAATATTCAAAGGGGTTTATACACCGTAAAAAATAATGTTTGGTATAAAAAGAAATATTCCTCAATGAAAGGAGATTGAGACGAAGTCTCTTACCTCATGTCCGACGTGACTCGATTGATCTTTAATCTCCTGAATAATAAACTAGTATTAATTTCTACTTGCATAAGAACCATTTTCAAGCATAATATTTCTCTTTATATCAATTACATCCATGTTAATCATTATGTATTCATTTAGTTAATAATGTTTGTTTTTTTCGATATTTGGTTCATAAGTCGAAAGTGGACTTCTAACAATTACATGTTGTTCGTATGGTCAAAGGTTCATTATATCCAAAATGATATTCATGATTTGGATATCATATATATCATATATATCCATCATATACATGTATTTATAATATTATATAATCATTTAGAGGTATGAAATGATATGCACCGTTCATGGAGACGGTAAGCCGTACGTACACATGAACGCTACTTTCATTTCTATGTCATATTATTGGAATTAAAACTAAATGAGAGATTTGTATATTTTAATTCCAGAATTATATTAATCATTTATATGTAACATACATCATATAAATACATTATATATATGTACTTATAATAGTACATTACATTTGGGGATAAGAAATGAAATGCACCGTCCATGGAGACGGCAAGCCTACGTACGTATGAACGCTACATTGATTTCTATCTCATACCTTAATGGAAAGAAATAATAATGATATAAAGGTATATTATAAATCTAGTATAACATCATATATAAAACTTTAAATCCATCCTTTATATGTCGAACATATGGCATTAATGAATCGAATCACTTTGAGGGGGCGGTAGTCCGCACTTCCTAAAATGAAGATATCGCGTTTACCCATAAGGGAAACAATAAAGGTATGACATAAATGAAAAATACATAAGCTTAAGAAAAACATAAACATATTATATATCATATATAAATATATTTACATCTTAATGGACACCGTTGAAGGTGTTATATGAGTGTTGAACAATCATCGTTTCGTGAGGCAGAAATTCACCATCCACGGAAACAGAATGTTCTTTAACCATTAGATGTAGGTGTGTGTAAGTGTAGCTCGACTACTTATTATAACAACATCATAGTATATTGAGGATACTGGTGTTTCTACAAAAGAAATGAATAAAAAGAGTTTAGGGGATTGGAGAAGCAAAATAAAACATAAGAACACAAGAGAAAACATTACCTTTAAAACGGGTAACTCTTTTTGATTTGAGCTCAAAGGCTTCATTGGGAAGACTTCTGCCCAAAGTGAGTCTTCAAGGAGTAATAGAGGGATGTGAAGAGAAACAATGGGCAGGATTTGGCTGATCCAAAGGCTTTGTATGTGTGGGTAAGGTTGTAGAGGTGGGGGCATTTATAAGAGGAGAGGATGGGCACTCTTGGAAAGTAAAGAAAAGATACTTTATTATAAAATGCTTTTCGGTTAAAAAGGGTACCAAAATTATATATTTAGAGGGTAAGGTGATAGGAGTTGTAAATACACCCATCAAATAGGTTTTTGACATGTGTAGGTCTTAGAGTTTACATTATCTTTTCATTTTATTTAAATCGTTAAATAATGAGGTAATCGCTGCATTATCATAGTGTCATAAATAATTTAATTTATTTAATGTCTAAAAATCATAAAACAAATATCATAATTTAGGAAATATGTTTATCTTCCTAATTAATATTTATAGTCAAAAATATGACTTATATAACCCTTTTAAAAAATGTTTTAGTAAAACAACTCAGGCTTGTGACATTTTTATTTTAACATTAAATAAAAAGATATTAATGTCATTTTCCTACCAATGTGGCTCCATGGGGTCCCCAAGTTGACCCATGGATTTTCTCGGTCGGCCATGACATATCCAATACGGGTAGGACATGTGTCAATTTCATTTCATATTATTAAAACATTTTTTAACCTTAAACTACACTAATTAACACTAATCGTGATTAAAAACATAAAAGTTACTATTCACCAAAACATTATTATAATCCCATTGAACCACATTTTTCTTCTTAATGAAAACCATGTATGTTGGATGTTTGAAATTCAAAACATAGAGGTGGTAAAATTTCATTTAAACGGAAAATCAGTTTTTATAAGTACCACTTAGTGTTTTCACTATTCATCAAAAATTGATGTTTTTCAGAAAAATACCAAAACATCATCCTAAGAAATATTTTATATTCCGAATTCAAAAATGATGTCTATTTTAAAAAATTCAAAATATATAAGTTTCATTAATTAATTTAATAATTAATTCCCACTGTCAAAACAAATAGCGTGTTTTTATGAAACAAAAAGTATCAAAAGATTGACACTAGTTTAGGTCTGATTTCAAACTGAAATTAATTTCAACGACCAGAATTTGATTAAATGGTAAAAATATATTCTAATTTCACTTTAAAACCAATTAAAAATACAATCTAATCATAAAAATAAATTAGATTCAAAAGAGGTTTTGAATTAAAATACAACAATTTTCACTATTCATTAAAAAATGAACTTTTTCGGAAAAATACCAAAAATTTACACAAAGTATATTTTGATGTCCCGATTCTAAAGAAGAATTTTATTTGGTCCAATATAATTTATAATAGTGACCAAAACTATACTTAATGGTGGTTCGCCATCAAAAGCTGATAAGTGGACCTTTAGTGAAAATTAGAGTATATATGCCTAAAATTGAATTCGTTTCGTATTTTAAGCCTTTATCTTTTATTGGATAAATGTAGAAACATTTAAAAAACATATATAATAATATTTTAGTTATTTCTATTAATTCTTGCCAATATAAAGGCTACGTGTTAACTACCATTTAAAAGAATATTATTTTATTACTAGTGTGCAACGTAAGATTTCAAAGAAACTCTTTGTTGCGTATCGGGTACGCTATTAAACATAGAAACCCCTTTAAAGTAAAATTAATATTTAATTCATAAATATTAATAAATATGAAAATGTTTTATTCTTTATTTACTGGGGATGTTATAGTTATTCTTTTAGGATTTATGTCTTCTTTTTTTTATTATTTATTACATGACTCAATATTATGATCTCAGATATATAGGGTATGATTTTCAAATGTTATGATCATGTTATAGTACCATTATTCTCATGGTATTCATACTTATATCTCATTTTTATCATTACTATGATTCTAATAACACAGTTCATATGTTTTCTTTTCCCTAGGTTATGAGTAAATATTTTAAATGATGTGTGTTTAGAATTATTTCACATGGATGATATTGATGGCCTATTGAAAAATTTTGGTAAATTGGGAGATAATGTCAATCTTTATGAGTCACTTGTTTTTGATACTGAGTCGTTAATTTTTCTCCTAAATATCTAAAACTCTAATAATAAATGGTTTTTTGGGTATATATGTTATTCAATATTTCCTTTTTACATCATATATTTTGTTGGTGAAAATTGGATCACATTTATCAGCACCAATTTCAGAAATGTGGTTTTTATTTTTTTAGAATCAAATCCAAAAGTTATTATTCCTGTATTTTATACTTATACATATCATTTATTTTATGTGGTAATAAAAATAGATAGTCGTACGGCTTCTTGGAGGTGGTAGTCCTCATAAGAAAAAACAACATTATCATCATCCAGTGAGTGAAAAGTATGAAAGAAAATGAGATATTATATTTTATTATAATGATTAATATGTAATTAATATCATAATTATGTTATTTATATTTCATATATTCATTATCATTTTCAATAATATTTTCCATGTAAATCATTAGTCAAAGACGAATCACATCACTTTACATGGCAGTAGTCCTCTGTACACACATGTGATGTTATCATATCTTCTGTAGAATGGGAGGTAATAAGTTTTATATAATATAATGACTCTAAAAAATATATTTTTTTTAATATTATATATATATATATATTATCCACCATAATTCCCAACCATTAGTAGTGGTAATGTAAAAATTAATGGCATCAGTTTCTGAGTTGGTAGTTTGTCAAAACATGAATAATGATTTCATAACACATTTGTTAGAAGTGTAGATGGATTTAATTAATTCCCATGAAATAAAATCCTTATAGTATATATAATATAATGATTTTATTATTTCAATAATTAAAATAATTAATGAATTTTTATGATGAAATGAAATAATTTATCATGTTGACGAACGTTGCCTCTTCTTCGAGTAACCTCCTTAATATTTCCAAAAAATCCTTCCTAATTTGGATTTATGACTGAAACAATTATTATAGGATTATATAAGTGAATTAAAAAGGTTATTTATATTTGGAGTGGGTGAACAATGGGTTTTTTGTGGTTTAGAGAGTAGATAAAAGGTGTTGGACTTTTATATGTGAGGTGAGTGGCACACTTGTAATTTCGAAGAAGAAAAAGGCGTACCCACGTTTTTCACATGCCAAAAAATTCAAAATATTACTATTTATGAGATTTAGACATTATAGGGTTTAAATATTTCTGTAAAATATATTTTAGACATGTTTTTTATTAATTTAAACAATTATATGGTTTATTTAATTATATCTAAACTGATTTTATCATAACCGCTATTATTTTTTTTATTTTTTTCACTATTTAATTTATTAAAAATTAATGATGACCTTATTATATAATCTAAATTAAGATAATTTTCAATATTTAATATTATTTTGAAAATTAAATACAATAAAGTGTAAAATAATAAATTAAAATTAATCATGCACACGCGGGGAGAAAGTAGGTTTTCAAAGGTAAAATGTTTAAAAGCATACAAGATTTTAATATCAAAACATATTTTTGAAATGATAAAATAAATTGGATTAATGCATATAAAATTGGATTAATTATAATTTAAAATACATTTAAAATATAATTTTAATCTGTAAATAATTGAAATGAAAATGAATTTTTCAATTATAATTCTGTCTTTTTCACTATTTATCATTTTTTCTTCAAATATTACAAAAAAATCACTCTAATTTTATTTTCACATTTTTATTTAAAAAATGATTATTATTTTTTCATATAAAGTTTTTAAATGTGTCAAAAATTACTATAAATGTACGATCACAAAAAAAGAGGCAACAATACTTTTTTGAAAAATATACTTTTTAAGAAAAAAATTTGATTTATTCTTATACCCTTTTTGGAAAACATATAATTTGAATGATAAATAGTTGATTGAATATACACTATAAAAGTTGAATTCCAAATATTCTCCAAAATTTGTTTTTTAATTGTTGAGGTAAACCATATTGTTTTGCATTAAAATTAATTTTCAAGGAAAGATTTCCATTATATTCTTATAGTATTTTTATTTTCATTTTTAATTAATTAGTAAAAAAAATCATATTATATACATGTTGAAGAAATATATATTAGTAATTTAGTCGATGAGATTCATAGAAACTATTTTAACAGCATGGTGATAACTACCATATTAAAAAAATATTAATATTTTAATAATATGATACATTTCATTTAAAATTATTGTTGTGTGTATCACATGTCATAGTGAGTGTTCTGTGTAATTCAAGATAAAATCAGTGTTTCATATATCGAAAAATTTGAAAATGATTTTGTTTTTTCTGAAAGTAATATTTCATAAAATCTTAAGGTGTTACATTCTACCCTCTTAAAATTTATTTTTCTCACAAAATTCATCACTTTGGTGCCAAAAATTGAGGATAATTCTTCTTCATTAAAAAATAAATTATCCCATGTAGCTTCTAGAATATAATGTTTTTGGAACAAATCATTGACGTTGTAAGTGGTCTAATTTCATATAACATTATCTATTCGATCCAGAACATCAACTAGTTGATCCTAATATAGAATATCAAGCTCGAATAGTATGTCCAATTATTTAATTATATATTATTGATCAAGAATTGAACTCCTAAGGGGAAATACATGGAACATATATTGAACTCGAGAGAGGTTTGGGGGAATTGTTTGACGATAGCCTACCATCCAAATATGAACATTAATTTCAATGTGAACAATATACAATGGGATTACCATTCAATTGTATTGAAATCAATGTTTCTTCATTTGTTTATTCATTGTTCAATATAAATATATCTATTAATCATAGAAATTATGTTGATTTTTGAATGACTTAAGCACTAGCATATCACAATATCCATAATATAATGATAGGTCATTCCTTATATCGCTAGTTAAGAAAGTCTCACACTTATTATCCATTATAGACTGTTACTCATATGGTGAAGTAATATGTTAATTTATAAAGCATCATTATAATTTTAAATGAAACATTCCAGAAATGGATACCCTTAAAAGAGATCCAAAATTTAAAAATTATATATATGGTTAATAAATTTATCCAAATGAACTTAACATTAACAACCCATATATCATAAAGTATCTCTAGATTGTCACATACCAAATATGATAATACCTATATCATGTATTCTCTTGAAAAATAGTAATAATCAGAATAACTATAAAAACAAATATAAAATAACTATTCGTCCACTTTCCTTGCAAAATTTTTATTGGATATATTACTTAAATCAAAAAAGAATTTAAACACTCCATTAATTAAAGCATAGAATATTTTTTCAATAAATAATTAATCAGTTCAATGTAGATCATTACAATCTAATTTACTTTATAAATAACAATAACCACTTTATCACAACAAAATTACCTAAATAATAGGAATATATTAATGTTTAATTTTACCTTAATCATGTATTTTCCCTGAATTAAACCTTGCCATTAAAACACTTTTATAGTTCATCAACACTATTTAACATAATATTTAATGTACTAACTAAAAAATATATACCGAATAATCCTAATATATTTCATAATTATTGAATTATAATACATAAACACTTCAATCATTATACATTATTATTAAACCATTAACTAGGCTCCTTTATCTTATTCGGTAATACCACTTTCCTTTTATGTTTAACTCATAGTCTCTTCATCATCAATGGAAAAAACATTAATCGTACAACCTTGTTGATTTTATTCATGATCCTCCGCTTAGGAAATGATTTTCATGATTCCCACAAATTCCACATTTAAAATATTCATCCATTAACAATAGCTTAGGGACACCAATATTCTTTTTTGTAGAGTTAACAAGAATTTTAATTTTAATTTACCTACATTGTTTCCACTTTTCCCATAATAAAAAAAACATCATGTCCCTATGATACAATAAAATTAATACTTCATTACACATTCACAAGATATCATAAATTTCAGCTTATTACCTCTATGGACTCCACTACCTGAACTCTTAGAAAACTCTATTATTATCTCCCTTGTTCAGTCTGAGTGTTGGTTATGGTGAACTTTGTTAAACATCTATATGATTGCTAATTAGGAATAATCTCAATATCATTTACTCTATTTACAATTCCATTTTACTTTCTTTCAAAAAACATTCCATTACATTCAATGTCAACCGAGTTCCTTATGGTTCAAACCATTGACTAAAACCATAAAAAGGAAATTGTGATAAAAATTAATCATGGTTGAAAACAATATGATCACAAAAAAAATAACTCATAGAATTTTAAAGTCATGTAACGATCATTTTAATATATAAAATATTAGGTTTAATATAGTTCATTCATATGCATCATCTATTTAAATCCTCGATGATGGATCATAATTTTTTTCAATTTCTAAAGTATACCCCTATGAGTATCAAAAAATATGTACAGTAAGGCATGTTATCATACACCAGGTGACGATCGATTCTAACTCGATACACCCTTTCTAGAGTTATTACCCCTTGGTACCATAGTGTTTGAGCCACATCTACTTATAGTATCATCACATGGATGTAATTTTTTGAAAACAACTTCTCTATCTTTTACCAAAATTATTAGAAATTTTACTTTACATTGAATCATCCTTAAACTTATCATTAGGGAAATCGCTAGATATATCATTAAAAATATAGAAATTTATCTCATTAATTTTTCCCATCATAATTTCCAAAGGTTAACTAAAATTTTTATCTAATACCAACTATAGAGATCCATGTTTCCCATATAGATATATATTACATATTTCTTATGGATATTAAATAAATTACATAGATAGGCACTTGAATTCCATAATAGTTATGTAATTATGTAGAATATATATAAAATATTTTAATATGGGGAATTATATTCAACATCTCCCATAAATATCTTCCCCTATAGAAATATTTAGATACATATCCTACATAAAAGCTTTCTTCACAACATAGAGAATGGAAACATATGAAATTGTGAATAAAGAGTCCATGTTGGGGTAAACAAGTGAGATAAAAAACCATAGCTTGGACATTAGATTGTGAGATAATGATCATAATAATTGAAAAAAAAATCATTCATATCAATTATCATAATATTGAGTCATGGAATACATATTGGAAGTTCATTAGTCATTAATCATAATGGAATTATTGAACATGGTCCATGCAAGAATAATAGTGGAATATGAAATAGATTTGTTGCAGAAACATCAGCTTATAACAATTTGAACATGTATAAATAGAGAAAAGTTCACTCATTATGTTAAGTACATGAAATTAGGTCCTCACATATAATAATACACATGAAACTTTGTGATGCATAACATTATGTACATGAATGAAAAATCGATGAATAACACTATTAAAATATAATCATGTTTATGTATAAAATTGCAAGCATGAAATCTTCTTCACACATAAAATTATGACCATATAATCTGGTTCACACATAAAATTGTGATCAGGTAATTAGTTTCACTCATAACAATGTGAAAATATAATGAGGTTCACATACAACATATTTACTCATGATTTATCCTTTGTTAAAAAACTCATTAGTCAAAGATAGAGGTCCACTATCACCTAATGAATATCTTATATATGCCTTCCACCAGATCATAAACAATTCATCAAATCATAAACCATGAAATGAACTATCTTTTATAAAATTTCCTTCACATCATAACATAAGAAAATTATAATGGTTTTATAATCATTTCTTCATTTCACCATATCATAACCCATGTAATAATATGTAGGTTTTATAATAATTTTGTAATAGTATAACAAGTTGAAAAGAAACTGGTTTCATTAAAAAAATGTCTTTGTAAACCATAAAGATAAATAATTAGAATGGTATCCATGGTTCATATCCCAATAAAATAATAATTTTCATCAAAAGGATATAATATTTAATGGAGAATGATTTTGAAATATCACGGGTAACATTTCATTAGAAAAATAAGTTCTTTTTGAAAAAACACATTATAAAAATCATAAAGCAATTAAGATCATTTTCATTGAAAATAAAATCTATATATTGTAAATAAATATTAATGTTAAATTGTGGTCATGATGGTGGGAAATTTATTTCATGTAACACATGTTAAAATACATATTCATTTCACAATTTCAGTAAAAGCCAAACATGAATTATTTTGAAAATGACATCAGGATTCCTTTCAATTTTTTTGTAAATTTTTCCACATGTGTCAAAAGTGTCTCTAATAAATATTATATATAATTATGAAAACATTATTTATTTCTTTCAGAAACAATAGTTTTGGTAGAAAAAGGGTTTTTGACCCAAGAGAAATATAATGTAATTTGTTTAAAAAAATTCATCCGAACTCTTGAGTATATAAATAGAGAAAAACTTATTGAAAAAATGTATTTTCATGAAATAAATGATGGATAATAAACTTCATGAATTTATTTAGAGATATATCTAAATATTTCATCATTTTAAGAACAATCATAAATAATCACAATAGATGATGAGATTGTATCATAAAACCATTACCACTTTGTTAACATTGAATCGTATGCCCCATAGAATACTGACATTAAATAAAACATAAAATATCATTAGAATAAAAAAATTCAAGATATAAATTATCAATGGTTCCATTAATATACTTCATAATGGATGCAATGTACATACCAAAAAATATTTATTGAATAAGAAAAATAGCGACAAAAATACACTACTGGTTTGGAAAAGATTGAATCATCAACCTTATGAAAGAGAGGTACAAAAATGGAAATGTAAAAAAAATAAAATCTCAGTAGAATAATCATAAAATAAATTCATTGGAAATATTCACACAACCTAAATATAAAAATTGGTGAACACATAATGTGTCTCATGAACGAAAAAAAGTTATAAGTAAATCCAATATTTTTAGTATTCAATTCCATCATACATATTCAAAATATGAGAACCCGACATTAAAATTTATATATTCTAGTTATTTTAAAAATAGAAATTAATTTCATTTCCTAAAGATAATTTTGGTAATGTTTTGTAAATTATTAGGGACAACTCTTATATAGTATACCCATACCTCTCAAGTGTATACTTATTCTTAGTATCCAATTTCCTACAAAACAAATTTCATTAAAATAAATCATTGTTTCCCTTTATGAAAAATATTCCCAAAATTTTCATGATCTTGTATTTTTCCCAAGTCTTCCTTAAACACTATGAAAAAACATTTTTAAACATAGAATGAGTATTGAAATATCAGTAAGGGACATTAAAGAAGGAATGAAACTGTGTTCCAATTATAACGTATAAACAAATGATGTCATTTTATAAAAGATACACTTATTAACCCTTAAAAATAACACATCTATATATATTCTTTTTGAAAAAATTATATTTTCTTAAAACATAATAAACAAAAATAAACCATTTAAGTAACTTGGGGATCATTTTATTACCATACATACTTATGATTATAACCCTCACAACTACTATAAGATTTATAATCCTCACCACTACCATAAAATAACCCTAATAGTTATACATGAATGTAGAAATTGAAGTTACTCTATGAATAACCATTACGGTCAACTTCCAACATAACAAATGCATTGGAGGGGCACATATACCCATTCATATTTTGTTTATAATGAAACTACCCATCATTATAAAAAATTCACAAGAACCAGATCATAATCATAAAACATGCATACTTCCATCAGGAAAACATTCCATGGATAATTTTTTTTTAAATAATACTAAACACATACAAAAGAAAAATATTTTCGTTGAAAATAACCATAATATCAAGTAAATGGTGATTCCAAACATTAATGATCTTCGAAAGCAGAAATATATGCTCTTGCCTTATATTTTATTTAAAAATGATTATCTTTTTTGATTTGTCAAAATTGACATTAAATAGTATTTTTATAGGAAAGTACAATACATAAGACTTTAAAAAGATTATTTTTTGAAAAAAAATTAGAAGAATTTTAAAATCCACTTTATAAAACATTTATGTCCATACTAATAAATTCATAAGAAAATTATATACAGGGAAAAAAATATAAATATTTTTAAAATAAGTTGTTAAAAAATTAAAATCATGATTATTTTTTTAATTATTATACTACCTTATGTCTGAAAAAGTTCTTTACTGAACATAACGTCCTCTTGAATATCACCTCCTTGAAGGATCCCTTAAGGAATTTGGAATTGGACATTGGGGGAATCCATCACCTCTAAATTTTTATCAGTTTAGTGGAGAAGAGAAATTGGAAGAGGATTGCCAATATAGATGTTTCATGGTATTTAAATGATGTGAATAAAGGAGTAATGTTTTTAAATTGAGGTGAAGGGGATTTATTGGAATTTCATAAAATATAAAAATTTAATAATTATATGTAGGATCCAAATACATTAAAATTTCTTTTTAATGTTCACTGTATGAAATAATCGACCATATATTTCTATCTTTTCCATGATTAATGTTTTTATGAATTTTATATAATTTAGTAAAATAGAATATTTATGAAATACCATTATTTTAGAAATTGATAATATTTATTTACATGAAATTATAAAAATCCAAACAAACAGTATAATTTAAAAAATTATTTTTATTATATCATGGACATGTCAAAATTATCTATAAAATTAATTTTTTAGATTAATTATCTAAAATTAAATTTATTTTAATAATTTTAAAACATTTTATTTGAATTTTCCATTAATTGAATAATTACCACATCATCATTGTGTAATTATGTAATGTTAATATTTAATCACTAAAAATTAAAATAAATAACTATGACATTGATAGATATTTTATCTTTCCAAATACAATTTATATTCAAAAAAATATATTATATAACACCATATAAAAAATATGATACGTATTGAAAAAAATAGTATGACATGTTTGACTATTAATTAATTAAAATACCTTAAGGGTCATAACAACATTCGAATAGAAAAAATGGTCATAAATCCAAAAATTTAATTATTATCAAAAAAAATTACTCATAAAATAATAGTTATGTTTTTGTTTATTTTAATGGTTCTTATCAATTTAATTGAAACCAAGTTATTGATTTTCCCATTAATTAAATAATTGTTTCATCAATATTTTGTTAGAATTTATAGTAATTATTTCATTACTAATTTTTTAAATAAAGAATAATAAATTGAATATATATATTATATTTCAAAATAATATTTTTGGTCGAACATGTCTTTGGGAAAAAAATATATTTAAAATATTTTATTAATTATAAACCATAATGTGAACAGTTGGATTTCATTTAACTAAAATAGAAAAAGGGATTTAATGTAAGGAAAATGGATCCAAAGGGTTATAAATCATACCCCAGGATGATTATGACTTAACCTTAATATTTATTCAAAAAAATTGATCATTTAACGGTTCTCATATTTTTAATTAAACCCATTTTGTTGATTTCTCTTCGGCTATCAGAAGAATATTGTTCGTATTGCATAAGCATTAAACATAAATATTTCACATATATAAATTTAAAATAAATTAATATAAATAAAATAAATTAATAATTAATAATTTATTCATTTTTATTAAATAATTATGTATATTTATTCATATTCAGGTCAAGAAAACTTATTTAATTTCTTAAATTCGACCATTCTTACCTTGTGCAAGTATTATACAATCATTTGGATAAGATTCAGTTTATAAACCCTAAAATTAAAATATATTACTAAAAAAATATTAACATTTAATAATTAATAAAAAATTCATCAAAAATACTTTTATCATAGAATTATTATATATAAGACACCAAATTTGACTTTTCCCACATTTCACAAGCATTGTGTCGACACTGAAATTTATTTTAAAATTTATGAGGAAATAAATTTTAATTTAAATATTGTGTATTATATTGGTAAAATATTTATATAATAACATCATAATTAATTCATTCAATAACATTAATAATATTATATCACACAATTATATCTTGATTATATCACAAATAATATATTATTTTATAAAAAAATTTATTTTTTACTATTCCATAAAAATTTAAAAATTTTAACATGTTATAGAAATTTCGCCATATAATAAATTTCATTTAATGATTTAAAAATTGAATTTAGTTTTTCAAAATTCATTTTCATAAACTTCCAAAAATAAAACATAATATTCTTAAAAATAAATAAAAATCTTATATAAAAAATGTATTTCTGATGACTAAAATGAATTTAATAGAAATAAAGTTATTGTTTTATAATAATTTGAGAATATATTTATATTTTGTAGGATCTTTATACTTATTTCATTATTCAGTTATTCTTATTCATGTCATCCAATTTAAGGACTATGTTATAATGTTTACATTTTAAATAATATTATTTAGTTGTTCATTTTATTCTTGGTGTTGGGTATCTTATAAGATATAGAACATTTTGTTTTCTTTTAATATCTCATGATTTTTCAGTACCCCAAATTTAATGTATTTTTTCCTCAAACTTTTATCTTAGGTTTAGAAACTAGGTTTTTTCTTTCCAAATCACGTATTTTGAAATCCCATATCCTAAAATGGATTTTTAAAACATTCACAGAATAAGAGAGGATAGAATTTATAAAGATCGCTTGAGATAAATCATATTTTTTCAATATAGGAATACATGGACTTGGAAGATAAAACTAAATATCAAAAAATAATATATAGTTACAGAGAACATGGTTCTGAGAAATATAACAACTAAAAAAGCATAAGTCTTTGATAGGTAATGATGATATGTATTTGTATGTATGAAAAATAAATAGATACTATTTTTATTTAAATATCATTTTACCAGAGTTGAGGAATTCATTTAAATTATATAATAAAATCACCAGGAAATATACTTAATTGAAAATTATATTTTCAGACATTAAAGATTCTCCATCACAAACACATCTTTTTAACCAAATTAAGAGTATGAATTATTCTTCTCATTCTTGATGAACTTGAATAAACATTTACGGATCCCAAAATCCAAAAAAGTATAACTATTTATTTCTTTTGTCTTATAGATTCACTAAAACCAAAATGGTCAGTACAAGATAAGATAATTCTCTAAAAATAATAAACAATTATATGATGAAAACAATTATTTATTCTCTAAAAATCATAAATAATAACAGAAGTTCAATATATATAATTCAATAAAGAACTATCATTTTAATTCCTATAATGTTTTAAATACTTGATTAAAACCCAACAATCAGATCGATAAACTCCTCTAATAATTATAATTTTTATATCCAAATAAAATTAAAGACTCTTAAAGTCTCATACCCAAATTTAACTTCCCAAACCATATAATCTCTAAGAAATGATAATCAATTCTATAAATAACCCAAATCTCTATAAATTGACAATAATATAATATGTTCACCTAAAATAAATTTAAATAATTATTTCTCTAAACATACCCAAATATTTTATTTATCATAATCTTATAGGATTTAAAAAATAGTGAATGAATTCTAAAATAACATTAATCACTTCAGTAAATAAATTTTCGATCCCATGGTATTTTATATGGTAATAAATATATCTCAAAAATCAAATTATTCATCATCTATAAAATCATTTAACTACAAATCGAATTTCATACTAACTAAAACATCACATAAGCCAGTGGTAGGTGCAACACCCTTATCGCCCTTTAGTTGTTGATTCATTTACTCTGGAATTTCCATATTCAATGGGTTTTTGTATGACCTATGAGTTATCTTTTTTTTTCTTCTAAAATGATAATTATTATAAAATTAGTATAAATTTAAGAAAAAGACAAAAAAAAATGACTATAATATATTTTACATGAAATAAATATTGTATCCACAACATTTATCTCAAATATTTCTTTTTTAATCGTAAAATGTAATAGCCCAAAATTACCTAAAAAACACATGTATCCAAAATTACATTGAGACAACATATGATTTCATAACATAAATCCTAAAAAATATTTTTAATATATTGATCATTGGATGAACCTTCAAATTAAATTCAAATTCAAGTATTCCTTGCATTTTTAGATATCCTTGAATGAACATATCCTAATCTTTAGGGTTGTATAATTTATTCTATGGTACCAACTATAAGGACCCATCCTTAAACATTACATATTCAAATTATTTTAAAACTAAAAAAACAATATTTTCCAAAATATCTTTTGGATTTAGAGATTTAGAGAATTATGAAATAATATTACATAGTAAATTGATAAATTTCAAGTTTATTCATATAATTTGTACACATTTTCCTATAAAATAAGAGTAATTAAAACAACATGGTTTATCATTATGAAAAATACTCACAATTTTACCTTGATATTATCCTTGAGAAAAACCATCTTAAAACATGAGATATTTTTTAGGAAAATATAATTAGCACAAATGGATCATAATGGGACATAAAATAAGGAATGAAACCACATTTCAGTGAATACTTATAAACAAATTGTGTAGTTTTAACAAAGATATAATTCATCGCCATTAAAATTAATATACACATAATTTTTTAAAACATTATATTTCCATTAAACCCAGTGAACATAAATAATCAATTAAGTTAATTTGGGGCATCATTTTATTTTCAAACTAACTTATGATTGTAACCCTCATGCATAACATATGATTTTTAACCCAGATTAATACAATAAATTTATCCTTATGATAGACTTGGATGTAACAATAAAAGTTATACATGGAATAACAATCACAGTCAACTTTTAACATTTCCAATACATTATAGGGCTATCATAGACCCACCTATATTTTGTTTATAATGGAACCATCAGTCACCATAAAAATTCCCAATAATAAAAAGAAAATCGTAATACATTAATAATTTATTCACAAAGAAATTCCATGAGTAAAAGCACTTATATTAAAAGAATGTTTTGAACACAAAAATGAAAAAAATTTCTTTGAAAATAACCTTGTAATCGTGTAAATTATTCTTGAAAATATTATGGTTTCATGAAAGAAAAAAATAGGCTCATGTACTATATATCAAGAAAATTAGTATTTAATTTTTTAAAAAGATACATTAAAGGTGATTTAAAAGAAATTTCCCTTGCATAAAATAATACATATATGATTTTTGGGAAACATATGGGATAAATTCAAAAAATAACTTTTTAAGACATTATGGTTCATATAAATAAATTAATATAAATAATTTAAAAATCATGGACATGAAATATAAATATTTATAAAATTAGTCATTAAAACACTTAAATAATTTTTTTTATTAATGAGTCCCATACTTTTTTTTCATAATGTGTTATGCACTTAACGTCCTCTTGAGTATCATCTCCATGAAGGATCCCATGAGTAACTTGTAATTAGTCCTTCAATGAGAGAGACACCTAAAAAATGTTTCAAGGGAAGTGGATAAGAAAATTTATCTTTTTAATACTGAGCACGAAGGATCAAGGCGTTGAAATTAAGTGTAGGAAATAGTTCCCTTTTATAATTAAGGTGAGGGGTGTTTTTGGAATTTAAGAAAATATTAAAATATAATATTATAATTATAGAACCAAATAATTCCAAATGGATTATGAATAAATAGGGGGTGAAATTTTTATTTATATATTATCCACTTTGTTTTTATTTGCAATTTTTTGGATTTATATTAATTTAATAAAATATTATATTTATGAAATTTAATTTTTTTTAAAAATGATACAATTCAGTTACATGACTTTATATAAATCCCAAAAAAAGTGTCAAATTCGAACCAACTATTTTATTATGTCCTATGAATTTCATATGTATCTAAAAAATTCACATATCAAATTAATTATCTAAAATTATATTTATTTTAACATTTATAATACAATTAATTCGACATTTCCGTTAATTGAATAATTACTTCATCATCATTGAGTAATTATTTGAAAAATTTATTTCTTCAGTAAAAAATTTGAAAAAAAAACTAAACTGATGTATATAAATAATTTATATTTTTAATTATTATTTATAGTTGAAAAATATCCTAGATACCACCATATTAGAATTATTTTACTTATTGAAAACAAGAGCATGACATGTTCCATGTTTAATTAATTAGAATACTATAAGGGTAATAACCACTTCCAAAATGGAAAAAAGGTCATAAATCTACACATCAAATTCCTATGGACAAAAATTATATATGCATTTGTGTAATTTAATTTTTCATATCAATTTAACTGAAATTATTTTATTAATTTTTCCATAAATTATATAATTATTGCATCATTGTTATACAATCCATTAAAGAGATTATATTTTTCATAAAATTATAAATAAACATCCAAGATTATTATAAATATATTTTCTTCCAAAATAAAATTTATTTCCAATCATTTATTCTAGAAAATTATTTATTAAAAATTTTATAATAATTAAAACCCATATTGTGAATAGTTTTACTTCATTTTAAATAAAATATTGGAAGAGATTTATTGTCAACCAAATGGATCCAAAACTCCCTAATTAAAACAAATAACTATTATGATAAATTATTTATAAGACGATAACATTTTTTGAAATATTTTCATCATTAATAGTTCTTATAATTTATATTAAAATCAATTTATTGATTTATTTCCGTCTTGGACAGGAATTGCGTCAGTGTTTCATAATAATTAAAGGTAATTATTTCATACATAAAAATTAAAAACAAATTAATATCATAAAATTAAATTAATTAAGCTAAATATATTATTCTTTATTCATTCTTTATGTATATTTACTCATATCTGTGTCAAGACCACTTATTGGATTTTATTAATTTAACTATTCTAACCTTGTGTAATCATTGGACAATTCTGTCGAGAAGATTCCTGTTATATGACTCTAAAATTAATTAATACTATTATAAATCAGCATTTATAAGAACTATTTTAAAAATTATTCATAAAAAGTATTTTTGATTAACATTTATTATCTATAAGGCACCAAATTTGACTTTACCAATACTGTGTAGACACTACATCAGAACTGAAAATGATTACTATTTATCCTGAATGAAATTATATTTTACATGTTATGAATTATTTTTATACTGTATTTATAATATAATTTCATAATTTAGTCATTACACAAATTTAATAAATTTCTATATCATAATTATGTCTCAATGATATCACAAAAGACAAAATATTTGATAAAAAGGGTATATTTTTTACTACGCACAAAAACTTTTCTTTTTTTCAAAAAACAAATATCACTATAGTCTAATTTTTATATTTTGATTCGTAAAATGATGTTAATTTTATCAAATAAATTTTCTAAAACATTCAAAAATTTATTTCAATATTCTTAAAAAGAAATAAAATTCATTTTTGATGAAAAAGATATTTATGAAGCATAAAATGAATTTTAAAAAAATAATTTTATTTGTTTCCGATCATTTACAAAAATATTTATTTTGAGAAGGATATTTAATTTATTTTAAAAATTATTTATTACTATTAATTCTTTACAATTTAATGATGAATTTATAATTGTCTCATTTTAAATAATAATATTTTGTTCCTCATTATATGCTCAGTGTTGCGTATATTGTACACTATCAAACATAGTGTTTACATTTAAAATATCTAAATTTTACATGAACCTCATATATAATAAAAAAATTTATTAGAAATATATTATAAAAATATACTAATATACAGGGTACAATATATTTTTTATTTATAAGTATTTATTACCCGTTTAATACCATTTTCTTGTTAAAACAGAGTTTCAGGTATCAACTGATTCACATTTTGTATATATCTTGATTTTTTATATTTATTACTATTAATTTGATAATGGTTACATAATATTAAAAATAATAATGAGGAAATAATTACCATAAATTATAATTTTAATACCAATCATGGATGTTGGATCGGAGAAATTAATTACATTAAGATCATGGAGACGTTAGGCTGTACATATGCATAAGTAACGTTTTCATATTTCAACAATCATAATGAAAAAGAGTAAAGTGATATTTTATATATTATAATTCTAATAACATTATAAATAAAATATTATTTCTTTTAATATTCTTTTAAATATCATCCTTGTGGTGTGAATATGAAAATATAGAGTCACATCACTTCGTGAAGGTGGTAGTCCACACGCATTGGAACATCAGTATTATCTATTAGTGAGTGAAATGATAAGAGATAAAATGAGATATCATGTTATAATAATTATAGAAATTTTATTGATGTCATATTTATGTCATTTATATCATATTTAATCCTTAACATTGACCTTATTATCTTCCAGGTAAAGAATTAATGAAGACGAAACCACATCGCTCTGCAAGGCATTAGTCCGCAGTAAACACGATTGGAATTATGGAATCCCATAAATAATAGAATATAAGAAATTTATATTTGATATAATAACTCTATATAATTAATTATTCTACTAATTAAATATATATACTTCATATCTATCATCATACCCAACTGTGAAAGGTGGTTATCGAAAAAAAATTGCACCAATTCGCAAGTTGATAGTCCTCCATACACACAAATGATGATTCTATAACCCTTTTAAAGAATTGTATGTGGTTTTATATCATTAAAATAACATAATTAAATCAAATTATATTCAAGATAATATGTCTATAAAATCATCATGGATTAATAATAATTTAAGGAGGTGCAGTATGAAATAAAATAAAAACACTCATTGAAAAATGTTACCTCTTTTTAAGGTAACCTCCCTGTATTTATACCTAAATCATTCCCAGGTTGTATTTTTCCAAATATAAGGATTATATGATGTTAAAAGTGAATTTAAGATGTTTTTAGGAATTTATTGTCTGAAAAAAAAGTTTTATGGATTGAAGAGAATATAAGAGTGGAGTCCATTGATAAGTGAGGTGAGTGACACACAAGTAATTTTTGTTAAAAAATTGTGTATCCACTTTTTAATATAAAAAATAGTGAAAATGTATTATTATTATTCCGTTGAAATTTTTATTATGATATACGGTCATAAAATTAGTTTTATACGTGTTTTTTGGTTATTGTAGAACATATCAGTTTAGTTTACCCCTAGTAAAACCATTTTTACCTTCTTTATTGATCTTAGTCAAAAATTATGTTTCCCTTATTAGATAATATATATTACTATTATTAAAAATATGAAAAAAAATTCAATATTCTATTCACATAATGGGAAAATTTAAATTTAAAATTATTACTATATATATGACAAGAATGTGAGTTTTCAAGGGAAAAATGTTTTAAAATTTACAGGATTGTTATTTCATAATTATATATAAAAATGATTCGATTGAATTAAATTAGATTAATAGATATATAATTTAGCTAATTTTAACATTAAAAAAATTTAAATTATAAATTAAATTTATAAATAATTTACCGGAAAAGAAGGGTTTTAATAAAAATTTAGTAATTTTCCACATTCATTCAAAATTTAAATATTTGTAAATCTCCTAAAAATTAACCCTCATATGAATTTTTCATGACGATTTAAAAAAATTAATTCTTTCTAATAAAATTTTGAAATGTGAAAAAATAGTTTTTATTTGAGTGTACAAAAACAAAATAAAATTTCATTTTAGAAAAAAAAAATTAAGCATAAAATTGGTTTTATTAATATTTATTTTCTACAAAACACAAAAAAATGAATGTTATATATTTCATTGATTTTTTAATGTATATAAATTTCATTAAAATAATTGAAAATACTGTTTTGTTTATTTTTTGAGGTAAAGCATATTTTCTTGCTAAAATATTCTTTTAGAGAATAATTTCATTTTTTCAAATTGTATTTCATTTTCATTTTCGATTAATTGGTTTCCAAAAAATTAATTTAATATAAAATTTTAAATAATATATTTTATTAATTTTTTAATTTTATTGATACTGGTAATTCCAATAGGTAGGTGATTGCTATCATGTTAAATAATAGTATTTTTATATTGTGTAATGGTTCTTTAAACTTGGTGTGGTGTGTATCGCATGTTGCACTCAGTGCTGCATGTAACACAAGATAAAATTTGTGTAATGTGTGAAAAAATATATCATAAAGGTAAAATTTATTTGAAAAAATATATTTTACAAAATCTTAGTGTGTTATAATTCCGATACATTTTTTGGTTCCCATTAATTTCCTCAGCATCGAAGACATCAGTGGGTATGTTATTTAAACATTCTTCAGTGAGGAGATTATTTTTATCCACAATTTAAAGTTATGGTCAAATAGACTATAATATTTTTTCATATGATATTTTTTTCTTACTATGTAAATTATTTTTATGAATATAATTATTTTATATAATTTATTTTAAATTTTATTCTATGAATATAATAAAAGCAATATAAATTTAGGAATTATTTAGTAAAGTAAAAGTGTTTTATTTTTAAAATATATAAATATCGGTATAAGTATATATATATATATATATATCCTTCCATGTGATTGTTTTTTATACTAACATCACATATTTTTAATTTTTGTTAATGTATATGTATATGTATAAAACAAGTATTCACATTAAAAAACATAATTATATGTTATTGATTATAGAAGGTTTAATTATCCTTTTTAAATGTATTTTACTATAAAATGAGTATAAATGTATAAATATATACATTAACATGTATATACATCTATCATTTATTGTAAAAAGATTTATTCTCATTCCTCTCAATATGAATGTTTGATAATATATATATCCATTTTGAAGATTTTCAGTTCACATCAAAATCCATATTTATGTGTTATAACTTACAGAATGTTTAATTTACTTTAAAAAGTATAAATATATGGTTAAAAATGATATTTTCTTGATTCATTTAATTTTACTTCAATAAAACCATGTATAACTTTAAAATTAAATTATTTTATTTTATTTCTAACTCTCTGATGTTTTAATTTGAACCTCATTTTCAGTTTTTAAATGGTTATTTCTCATATTATTCCTTTACTCATGTCATTATTAATTATTTAAAAATATATGTCAAAGAAATTTAACATTATTTATTTATTTGTTAGTTTTTACGGTTCCAAATGGTATTCAATCACTTTATGATGAAAAACACAAGATAATATTTTTTTTAATTCCATGGAATTTTAATTTGTCACATTAAGAATGATGGTAGGGGGTGGGGAGTGAACCCTTATTCCCTTATGGGATATTTTCTAACAATGTGACGAATGGTCCTCGAATTATATAGCCCTATCATGCCTTAGGTAATTATTTAATCTCGTGACATAGCATGTATAGTGCCTGGGAGATTATCCTATGAATAGTATGAGATTAGAAAATTTACCAAATCCATTATGGGACTATGTCCACCATGTTAAGTTGTCTCGATAGTAATTTTAGAAATTATATTATGATATGAGGTTCTTCAAAAAACTATTTTTGTATTTCTATTATATTTTGAAATAAATTTTAATAATTATATGAAAGAATTAAATGTAATTTCCAATGGATGAAGGTATTGAAAATTTTAGTAGAAAAAGTTCTTATTCCTATATGTACTGCTGATTTCTATATAAGGACTGGGTTTTCATAGATTATATTATATTCTAATTTTATCTTATATTCTCAATCCCTAACATGTTTCCTCATATTTTCTTAAAACCCCTTCCTGATATTTTTTTCACCCACATCTTTTTTCAAAATAACTTTTCATGGTGATAAATACAATAATGAGAGGGCGAGTGGTTGAGGATCCCCTATGATAATTAACCCTTATAAATAAAATGGAATGATTCAAGAAATTATATAATAAAAATAATGCTTTTTCATATCCAAAAATTTAAAAACTCTAAACCTTTATTATCCTAAGTTGATTTGTAAACAAATGTTATAATGATTTCATTAAATAAAAAGGGACATGTACTGGTTTTGGATTACAACATTCAGAATGAGATCCAGGGTTTGGAAATGACTAGAGGTTAGGTTATGGAGTGTCCCTTGGAACATTATATGTATTTAATATTACATTATAGGGTTTTTTCTTAAGGAAATATAAAATCTTGAATGAAACTATTTTACAAATTATTTAAGGATTTGAGTTTCCTATGTTGTAAAGAATATGTTTATCATGATTTGGTGTGATTAAAATTATTTTGTGCTCTATTAACAAGTTAAGGGATTATTTTGAGATATATGGAAAATATATATCTCAAAATAACTTTCCCTTCTTTAGGAGTTACTTAAAATAATTATTTAATATTTAATATCAAATATTTTTGAGTCCTTTACCACATCAATATTTTTTAAAAAAAGCATATTTTTTTTCAAAAACCTAATTTATACCATGAAATAACTATCGATCATGGATTCTCCCAATAAAATTCTATGCTACTAACTCTACAATGATTTTCTACAAGGTAGGTACCACCATGGAATTTTAAAACACATCCCCTTTCCCTAATAGTATGAAGTTCTGTTTGGTTTTAGAATAGGAAATAAATAGAAGGAACACAGAGAAACCTATATATCTAGTATTGGATTACATTTTTTATATAAACATTGAAAATATATTATAGAAACCAAATTTTGAATAATTTCACAATTGAATCTAAAAAGCTAATTTATAAAAATTATGTTCATATAGATGTTATGAAACAATAAAGAAGAAAAAAATATTTTTAAAAACTAAATATTTTTCTCTATTATTATGATTCAAATTGTATAAGATGTGTCCGAACTGAGAATGAAAAAAAATTAAAAATTTTATGTGTTATTATTTCCCTAGGTGGACCATCATTCTTTTTTAATAACATGACTATGAAAATTTGTGAATTCTTAATAATATGTGGTATGAAACCGATTATTTGAATTTAAAATTTTAATGATATTGAGTATTTCACAAGGATCTATGTAATATGTAATGATATTATGATGAAAAAAATTCATTAAAGGGGTATAATATAACCTCCCAATATTTTATTGAATAAATTACATTTAAATAAATGATAAAAAATTATTAAAAACTATAATCTGGTAAGAATATATTTTATTTAGAAAAATACACTATATCAGACTTCGATTCGAGAATATATCATTAAATTATAGGATCTGGAAACTAATTTCGATGAAATTAAACCTATAATAATCTTTAGTATTAAAAGAGTATAAAATATATGACAAATGATGACACTAAAAGTTAATCCCACAGCTTTAGGATTGTCCATGAGTATTATAAGACCAAAAAGGATTTGAGTAAGAATAAAAAGTGGCAGGAGAATAGAGATCGTCATTGCATGAGAGAATATTTAAATAAATTTGTTTTGGTTTGTTAATATTTATTTTATATAGGGAATTTATATCATAAAGTTGATGGCTATATATAAAAATTGTAATTATGGACTTTTGAATAAAATATATATTTATTTATTTTTAATATTTAATACAACATATTTAAAAGAATTGGATAGAAAAAGTAATTTAATGTTATGACTCATATAGTAATATGTGATGAGTAATAGTTATTATTAAATATTTATAATAAATATAATGTATAAATATATATTCGTTACTTTAGAATATAATATATATGATTTTTATTAAATAAATACATTAATATTACTTCTGAATGCAACATAAATTGTTCTATGAGAAAATTATTTTTAAATAATTGATAATATAACTAATATGGAATCTATGGTTACAAAAATATTAATTATAGTATTAATATAATCTATTTAAATATTAGTAGAAGATAAAAAATAAGTAAATAAACTAAATACACTAGGGAAATTATTAAATATGTACATATACGACTATAAATATTTAATGTTCCTTTTTATTTAAAACATACATAGAGTAAAAAATTGGCCAGACATGGGTGAACCAAGGACCATATCAACAACACTTATTGAACCACACGGTTCAACCATTTAGGAGGCAGTCAACTCAGCTAGCCATGGGTGGAAGAGTGTGAAATTAAGTGCACATTTCTCCCACTAAGAATGTACAGTCATGTGAATGGGACAACTATATAACGTGAAAGGTTCACAATGTGGGATATGTAAGAGAGGTGTAGCCTATGGGGGAATGTGTGAGTGGTAGAAACTACTATTGGGAGCAGTTGATATATATGGGTGTGATCAAATGTTAAAATATTTGAAGTTGGACCATAGATGTGGTTATTGTACACCCATATTAAATATATATATATATATATATATATATAACTGCCTTATGATCCAACACATCTAGGTCTTCCTGGTCAATATTTTGATCATCTGCAACCACCCAAAGGTGGACTTTATTTTCTCTTTCATCTATATCCTTCACACACAAAACTAAATTCCCTTCCATCACCCTCCGAATTTTCATCTACATTTAATGCCAACCTCTTCCTCCCCTAATCAAAATAACCTAGAGGTGTCCTAGATCAATGTCACCCTATAACGCCACATTTCTTTTCTTCATAGCATTAGTAGTTATTTGACCAGTAAACCATTATCAAGATAAGCGACTAGTGGTTCCTTCGTCCTAATGATGATAGGTGAGTATCATGTGGCACATGGAATTATCCTCTTATGGATCTCATGATGTGAATGTTAGTTAGATCATGGGGATATATACAAATCAGTTCAGAATTATTTGTATATATAAAATTGAAAGCATAGATTCTATGTAGGATTACATGATTTCCATACAATGGAAAATATAGGTTTTTTTGGATAGGATACTATGTTAAGGGAGAGAGAACAGAGTTTGATTGAGGGAAATCTCTTCATTCTCAAATAGGCCATATATATATATCAATTTGATTATGGGAATATAAATATTGGTGCAACAAGGTTGAAGCCTCATGGGGGTAGGGAGATCATTCCTGAGTAATACCCTTGATGCGACTCTACATGGGTTGGTTCCATTTATTTATTTTAGCTTTGAAAACATGAGAGGGAGTTGCATTGAGATCTTATTATATGAGGAATGGTATATATAAATAGTTTAATGGCAAGGGGAAAACGAAAATTTTATTTTTAATATGAAATTTTTTTCATCTCAGGAATATTATTTCTTTAAAAATATTTGTTTCATGTAAAGTTTTTTAATTCCAATTCTATTAATTTATTAAAATATATAGAATAGTAAAAATTATTATAGAAGATTAATGTGTTTTATTTTGAAATATGTGAATATGTGTGTATATATTTATCATTTCATTATTAATTATTCTAACAAATCACATTTTGAATGTCTGAAAATGTATATAGAAATTTCAAAAATTATCTTTCACTCTGAAAACCATATTTATATTTTATAAATTAAATAATTTTTAATTTACATTGTAAAATTTTTTAGTTTCAAATGAGTGAAAATGTAATGGCCTAGACCTCTCTGGTCTATTCAATAGCGATAATCGGGTGTCTGAGGTGATTCGGGAGGTCAAGGTGACTTATCCCCAACACTTGCCAATTTTTTTAGTTCGCTGAACAATTCCAACAGTAGACAGTTGTGAACCGTGAAACGGTAACCTTATATGAATAATGTCACCGGTGACCCTTGGTGAATAGTGTCATCGGTAACCGTCTATGAACAATTCTACCAGTGAATAGTTGTATCGGTAACCTCTATTAGTAACCTCTATTTCCTTTTCCAAATTTCTAGTTCTAGGAATAGTTCCATTAGTGAATTGTTATATCGGTACCCTCTCTTTCCATTCCCAAATTTCTAATTCCATGATAAGTTCTATCGGTGAATAGTCATATTGGTAACCTCTTTCAGAAACCACTCTTTCCTTTTCCAAATTTCCAATTCTATGAATAATTTAATCGATGAATAGTTCTATCAGTAACCTCTAATGGTAACATCTTTTTCTATTTCCAAATTATGAGTTCTCTGAACAGTCTCTCCAGAACGTTAGGTGTACAATGATTCTCTAATGGTAGGTGTACAGTGTTTCCATAACGGTAGGAGTACAGTGTTCTATCGGTGAGGTTCTAACAGTGAGGTTCATGAACAATATTCAATCAGTGAGGTTCATGAACAGTGATCCATCGGTGAGGTTCTAACGACGAGGTTAATGAACAATGTTTTTCCTTTTCCAAATTTTTAGTTCGTGAACAATGTTTTCAGCTTTCTACAGTTTTTCCCCTTTAGCATTTTACTTTGATGAAAAATGCATTTCAAGCCTTGTTTTAAAGACTCTATGGCCGATTAAAAGTCTATAACTCATATATAATTTTTTTTAAGGATCGGGATGTTTTTACTTGGTCAAACTATATGGTTTAATGCAATCTAATTTAATGGGAAATCAAGTGTATCTTAAACTGCCGCTCCATTAAATCATCTAAAGGAACAAGATATCCTCCTCCCTAATTATTCCTCTTTTTTCTCTGGTGTGAGACACTCGAACCTTTTCTCACCTTCTTATAGGAATCATGATATCAACATTTTCCCCTTGGATTGGTTTCCTTGACTTCCTTCTTGATACATGTGTACCCCTTGTTTCTGTGAAACCAAGCCTTATCGATCAATCTTCAAAATATGGTATGTTTTATCATCATTCTTTTTGGGTTCATCATCTCATGTTTCTCCTTTCAATTTTATAGAATGTAATCACCATGCTTCTAATGGAGTTTTCATAGGTTTCGGTTGGTGTGGTAATACTATGGAATCCTCTGTTGGATGCAGTTGCAGTGAGATGTGAATCGTAACCCGTTTTGTGGATAAATAACGTCAAGAACTATTTGTGGTAGAGGATTTGTTGATTCTCTTTTCATTTACATGCAAATGTATTGTTAACATGTTTTATCCCACTAGACCACAATAGAATTGACATACTAAATATTTGAATGGGATAATTAAATTGATATCTTTCGTATGTTATTTCCCCTTGTTTTCTAGATAATGTGATATCTATGTTTTCTTTGTTTAGTTGTTCCTTCTTGATGGAAATTAATAAAGAACATAAACTGTAATTAATTGATTACTATTGGATATAGATAATGGGGCATGTAATTGAATCTGGTTCTTCTTGTTTTAATTTTATGTTAATAAAATTTTTGTATTAATAATGTTTAATTTATTTTTTTGTCTTACTGTTTAGGTTTCTCGAATATGGAACCTACGTATAATAAATCGGTTAATTCAAAACGGATTATTTGTATGATAATTCCCTGAAGGGTTCTAAGTTACCCTCTTTTATTTTTGAAGGGATAAGAGACCAATGGTTAAGATGTTTGTTTTCTTGTTTCTTGTGTTGTTATGTGAGCATGGAGGGTTGTTGTGATATGTTGGTGCAAGGAGACCTCTGGTTGTGGAAGATGATGACGCCTAGAGTGGTGAAATGCATTGGTATATGCATGTGGGTGTTAGGTAGGAAACTAGGGATGATGGAATGGTAAAGATGTGATTGTTGGATTCTTGCAGATTTTTATTGGTTGATTGTGTTATTTACTTTTCCCCACTACTCAAGGCAGCTAGACTTGCTTACACTTCTTCCAAAAGTTGTGACGATGCGTGGTGTATGCCACATGATTTCCGTTTTTATCTTCTCAAGGGAGGATGGGTCTACGCTCTTTCTATACATGGAAAAGACTAGAAGGGTAGTACATCTACTCACCATGTAGTCCCCCTTGTGTTTAGTAACATAGAATGATTTTCAAGAATGTCTTGGAATATGGGAAAGTAATTCTGTAATGAATAATTGAATAAATGATGTTAACCCTTGGGGTTGGAGTTGCTGGAACATATTGATGAGGTTGTAATTTTAAAGGGATAGTTGACTTTGGGTGTGATGATAATGATGTTTAATTTGGAATTGTAAATGGTTAATTAATGTTTAATGAATTAATTGACGTAAAGTTGAACTGATAAAAAGAGAATGAAGTAATCAAATAAATATCTTTAAATGGTTGTATGCTTATAGGATACCTAGTCTTAGAAGTGGCAGCCTGGAGTCCGAGTGGCATTAGCTACAGCTGAGTATAATACATGGTTATGCTCCCAGTTTGGTTGTGAGATATAGTATATTCTCTATTTTTTTGTTTCTATAAGTTACACTACCTTATCAGTAATGGAAACTGACACCCCAGGGATTCTGAGCCCTGGGGGGTGTTTTCCCCAACATCCTGTTGGGAGGATGGATGTCTAACTACCCTTTTTGGCCCCGCTCACTTCTCTTTGTAGATACTTGTGTTGGGAGACACAATTGTTAGTTTTCCCCATATATGTGTGTATAGGGATGTAATGTCTTGTAGTTATTCACACACATATATTATGGATATAGTATCCTATGGACTATTATATGTGTAATGTGTATAGTTTGTGATGACGTTAGGATCCTTACTCAGTGTATGGGGTGTAATGGCTTGAGATATAATACCCGACATATGATACACATTATGCGAGCTATGGTGGCTCCCGGAAACTACCTAGTTACTTTCTTGCATAGACGTGTTGGGTTTTTTTCATGAGGTGCATATTGTGGTGCTTCACCCAGGTGTATGCAGGCATTCCTTTTTGGAGAGAGATGCTTGGGACGTGCGACGTTAGGGAAAAGCGGCAAACCAGTGGGGAAGTAGTATCATGATTCTATTGATATTCATTATTATATTATACACACTTGTATGCATTTCATGGTGAGTGTAGACATGGTGAGGTTGGGAAATTAGTATACCTTTTTAGGCAATGAGTTAGATTCACTTGTTGTTCATTGTGCTTTAGCTTTCTTTCATTACTTTTACATGCGAGGATTTAGGGAGGATCCAACTGAGTATACTGTTATACTCACCCTATGTATATCTAAATTGTTTTTTGGTAAAGTGAAGCAGTTTGTAGGTCATTATAGTTTTTATAAGCTTAAGGTTATAGGAGCTGTTCAAGCTTGTGGTTGCTGCTGTTTTTTAACTCTCTTTTGCGTACTTGTAGTTTTTCCCCTTCGAGATGTATTACTTTTTCATAACATTACATATGTGAACTTGAGATTTATTTTATATTTCAGTTCTAATTTGGAGTTGGTTGGTGTCTATCTTATCTCTCTCTTCCGCATGTGTTCTCTTAGAGGGTAATGCCTCCCATTTGTTTGTTTACTATACCCTCGGTGCTAGTAACCAACCCGGGGCCTATTGGAGGTGGTACGAGTGGGTCATTATCTCCCTTTTCACATTACTGGACTAGGAGAGGTACAATATGTGGGTAGGGGGTCATGACAGTAAATGTATTAATATATTAATATACTTGAATTTATATCTATCATTTGAGGTAAAACTATTTCATTGTAAAACCTTCCTTTTTGAATGTTTGAAAATAGATGAGGATATTTCAATGAAACATTCTTCACTCCTAAAACCATATTTATTTGTTATAAAAAATGATTAATTTACTTTAAAATTAATCATGTGATGGTTAAAAATAGTGTTTTAATAAATTTTGTAAATTTAATTCAACATAACCATGTTCTTATTTTATGATTTTTTATTGATGTCAATAGTTTCAAATGTTCTTCATGCTCTTTTTGATGAAAAGAACATGTTATTTTGTTCTTAATTTCAAGGAAGTGCACATGATCATTATATAAATGAATAAATTGGAGGATGAGTGAATATAAACACCCTTATGGGACGTCTACCAAGTATGTTACAGCTGAGATCTAAATTATATATGCCTACAGTTCATTAGGTATTCTTTTTACCTCATTGGAATACCATGTATGGTTTATGAGTAGAGTCCCAAAGATTCACGTACATAGAAATTACATTACTTTTGTAGAATACTTAATATATAACAAAAACATACTCCAAATAACCATAATAGTTTAGTGTCTTTGGAATCTCGGAACATACACTTGTAATCATGGTGAAAGATCTTCAACATCTCCCATAAAGATCGTCCCCTTTTGGGTTTCTTACCTAAAACCATTCTTGAAATCCTGGGGAAAAGAAAACATATAAAGGGTGATATCAAATGCTCTGTAAGGGTAAGAATGGAGAAAATAAAAAACCATGTACATTTGAACCTAAAAACATTAACATAATGTTTAAACATCAAAATCATCAGAAAATACATAAATCATTGAAGTACATAAGGCACGTATCATAATAGAACATAAATCATGATAAATTAGCATGGGAATAAATCATCTAATTTGTGGAAACCATTCAGCACTTGTTATGATTTCCATAGTAGCCAAGGAATTGCGTCCAAGACCATCTTAGTGGACAAATTCCCTTTCTGAATCGAGTTCACTCCTAATTCCAGCCATGTATCTCTGAACCAGATTAACTTACCGTTCTATCCATGTCTATCTCATGAGGTATAAATATTTACCCAATGCATTGGAGGGAGATATAGGTCACACCCATCTCATAATGAAATCATTCTTACTTGTGCCATAAAATAAACATAAATCATTCATCATAACCCAATGAACAAAATGGGTTTCATAAACATCATCCCATCATAACGTAATCCATATAAAACAAATGGATATCATTTGATTATATGAAAAGTGAAACCATGTAAATCATTGAGAAATTATACTTGAAACATACAAATATGAAATAATGTCATATTAGATGGAAAATAGTTTTGATAAAACACTTGAAATAAATTCTTGAGGAAAATATCCTTTCTTCTTCAAAATCAATTTCTTTTCACAAAATGAAATGAAATTTTAAAATAAATTGATTTTTTTGAAAATATTCATGAAATCCTATTAAGTAAACTTCATGAAAATATGGCATTATCAAACCGTAAAATTATGTTCATTCTATATAAGTTAAAAAACATTCTTTTTTTACTTTTTCCAGAAAAGTCAAAAAGTACCTCATTTGGTAAACAAAAGAAATATTCCTTACATACCGTGTGGTAAAAGTCAAAAATGGGTAAAAAATACTTTAAACATACATGATACCATTTTTAGAAAATAGGGACATGGATGATAAATATAACCCCAGTAAATACTTATGAATAAACATTATCAGATAAAAACGAGATTGGAAATGTTATCCATTAACTTATGTCTTATATGATATGTATGTTTCTGAACCTCCTGTATAATGATTTAAATAATTTCATTGAATCATTAAAGAATCATATTCATTGTTATGATATCATATATGGTTCACTTATGACTTTATATTACCCGTTCTTTTGTAAAAGCCATGTTAAAACACCATTTTTTGTAAAATCTTTTCATTTATCGTACGAGTTTCGACTTATTGTTCTTGATATTATTACTTATATCCATATTTACATAATTCCAGAATGTAAAAAATTATTTATATATAATTTATATTCAGAATATAAATATATATTATAGATCGATAAATGGAATGAAATACACCGTTCATGGAGACGGTAGGCCGTACGTATGCATGATGCTGTTTTTGTTTCCTTATTGAATTGGATGGAATTAAGTAGACGACATAAATATATATATAATTAAATCCAGTATCATTATTATGTCATATATTTCATTATTATTCATTATATATACTTTATAATGATTCCTGAGTGGTTAACATGGAGAATGAATCTCATCACATCGTGGAGACGGTATTCCGTGCGTACGCACGCGCGGTGATTTAATTTTATGTAGGATGGATAGAAGTTGAAATAGGGTTGTTTCATATTTATAATAACATATCAGTATATAATTAATACTGATGTTATTACTTTATATTGAGACAACTAAAGAAGAAGAAGTAGAAGAAGAAAGAAACTAGAGAGAATCAGAAGAAGAGATTACCTCTTCTTCGACGTACCTCCATTAAACATCATCTTAAGGAAGAAGAGTTGGTCTATTGATAAGACCAGAACCTCCAGAATGTTTCTAGAGAAGTGGAGAAGAGAAATGGTCAGGGGTTGGTCGAGATTCAAGGCTCAAAAGGGTGTTAACAGAAGAGGAAAGGGGTGCCCTTTTTATAAGGAATGAGAGTGGTACCTTTGGAAGTACTCAAAATATTATTTTATAATAAAGTCATATTGGGTTTATAATAGCTCAAAAATGATTTATTTATAAGCTAAAGTAGGGATGGGTCTAAACCCTCACAATAAATATATTTTAAACAGGTTTGGGTCATTATATTAACCTTATCTTTTAGTTTTAACTCTTAGTTAATTAGATTGGCATTTTCCATGTCACTTTGTATTTTTATATTATATAGTTAATAAACATACCATATATATATATAAGATACCCCCAAGTGGTTCATTAATGATACACCCATAATTATATAAGTATCTTGGCTTATCCTTAGTTTTTTAAAAATATAATAACAATTAATAATATAAAATTTGTTTTAAAAACTATTTTATGTCAATTTTGATAATATTTGGTAATTAATTTTTTTCAATATCATAACAACATGATTAGTTCTAAAAAAGTTAATTAAATCAATAATAACATGTCATATTAACGACGAAAATTATTTTAATTAATAAAATGTCTAAAAGTACATTTATTTGGGTATTTATAACATCAATTATGTTAATATTTTATTAATAAGATAATTACTGCATCACTATTCTATCATAAATAAATTAAATTATATAATGTCTAAAAAATATAAATAAAATACGATTATGTAGGAAATCATTTTATCTTTCTAATTAATATTCATAGTCGAATTTACCTTATGTATAAACTTATATTAAAAATGATTTATTTATTAAACTTTGATTTTAACTATTTCAACCCTTCTTTAAATAAATTAATAATAAATGTCCTAATCTAATCCAAGTGGACCTAAATGGTAATATTTTATTCTTAAGGTTGTTTTTGGTCGAATTACACTTATCAAATAGAATTAGGACTTGTGTTACGGTAATAATAATATCATTTTTACCCTTAATTACCTTATTTACTTTTAACTGTGGTAAATAAAAGTAAAAAAATACTATTCACAAAAAACTATTTTCATCCCATTGAACTACATTTTAGACCTTTCCATTAACTGTGTCTCTTGGATTTTTTTAAATTCCACTCACAGAAGTGGTGAAATTATGTTTTATGTGAATTTCCAATTTCTCCTAGGAGGTGGGTAAAAGACGGTGAAAAGTTTAATAAAATTTTTATATATCTAAAATTATTATAAAATGACTCTAATGAATTACATTGAACTTATATAGGTATTATGTATCAATTTTGATCTAAAATAAATTTAAATAAAATAAATAATTATTTAAACAAAAAGTCGGTTTTTAAATAGTAACATAGTGTTTTCACTATTCATCAAAAATTGAAAGCTTTCAGAAAAATACCAAAAATTCACCCTAGGCTATGTTCAATATTCCGAATGCAAAAATGAAGTCCATTTTGAATGATAAAATTTATAAAATTCCAAAAAGTGGGTATTACTTTTCCTAACGGCTAGTTCATAATAATATTATAATAATATCTCGTTTAGTGAAACGTGGTATTGTGTACTACACACGCTATCGAAGAAGGTCTTGATTGCGTGTAATGTAAGTCAAGTCAGGGCTGTGTGTAGTGAATGCTTCGATTGGTGTTGAATATAACATAATCAAAACATATTTCATTTATACATTAAATAAAATCTATACATTATGTTGCGTAGAATAATTTCACAAAACAAACATGAAATTGTTTGTAACATGAGCCATGAATAGTGTTGCATATACTTCAAGCTAATACGGTGTTTCATATATTACATGCTAAACATGGTGTAGTGTATAATAAAAGACATCAATGAAATTAGAAGAATATTTTTCATAAAAGCTCGGGGTGTTACATTCTAACCCCCTTAAAATGATTTTTCCCTTGAAATTCATTAGGGTTATAAATGGATTACTACTTGAATGTTTCATTAATATAAACCCACATCGTAAAAAGGAATACAAAAAACTAACTTTAAAAACTAAAGTATAAAATGTATCGGTTACCCAAATTAACTAATCAATGGGTTTCCACATAGGAGAACATAGGTGAAAATATGGATATGGAAGAGAAATATAACCATCAACTTCTGATGAAGAGTGGTAGAGGAAATGGCTATGAAAAATCCAACAATCATAAAGCCATAAATTTGTGTGGATCTAAGGTACCATCCAATTCATCAAATATGAGAGCACTAGGAAAACATTTTTTGTTTTCAAGATCATTTCCCTAAAGTTGAATAATTTTTTGATTAAAAGAAATACATACATGATTTTGGTACAATCTCAACATTTCGCATGCCTAGAACAATTTCCACTTCATCTCTTAATGAAATGAAGTTGAATTTCCTTTTCACTAAGTGTTAGCAGATCATGCGAGAGAATGATAGGTCTTTCCATCTTTATCAAACATAGGGTTAGAAAAACTTATATACATAAGTCCATCTATGGTGAGATTAATCGGATATGGTTCAAAAATGGACTAATACATCATCTATCATCCTGATTAATAAAATAAAACTAGTTTCTACTAACCAAGGACTTCTTGTAGGCAAGTGGTAGGTGATAAAGGATTATCACACTTTGGTTGTGGGTTCGATTCTCGTATCCTTGTCTAACGTGATGGGTTGTCACTCATTCTGCAGGTTGTCCCTTTTCTTAAACTAAACTATTATAACATTCTATCAACAATATCAAAAAAAATTATAGCCTTACATAATACTAACTTATTCCCAACATAATTCATTTCAATCTTTAGGCTTATCAAAAATACTTCTTTCCAAACTTATAGTATAAAAAGAACGATTGCAAAAAAATGGAATATAACAAGCACGTGAATACCATCATTTATCCCTAATATATCAAAAGATATATCTCGTTGAACACATACCAGCCATGTGAATACATTAATCTTGTATTCTTTTGAAAAATGAATACCCATTGAATCTTAGTGAAAACATGAATTTTATCAAAAGTTAACTCTTTCCACATTCCAAAATCCAAAAATTCTATATACTCAAACCATGATATAACTAATTTCTTATATCAATCATGAGCTCATGAATACTGTCAAACATTTCATTGTGTCATTATCGCTTCATTATGCACATTTCATCTTCTTTCCAAAAATATCTCAATCACATTCCATGGTTACCGGTACCATAAACTTATTGAAAACCACAATAGACCAATACATAAATATTCAAATATTCCACGATACTATATACAACATTATTTTGGAATCCCATTACATAAAGATTTAATCATTCCACCACATCATTTTCATATTCAACATCGACAATAGTGATCACATGTGACTTTCCATTGTCCTTTTCTTTAAGTGGTTGCTCATGTCGATCATCATTAACCCTTGGATTAGTGCATTTATTAGCATAATTCCCTATTTCCTTGCACTTGAATCATTGAAGTGTTGGTGGTGCGTTCTCTGCAGTCACTTCTTTATTCACATCATTAGCAATTATTTTTCCATTAATTCAACAATAATCTACTCGATGACCTTATTTTAAACACATAAAAACATTTTCTAGTCCCATTAAGACAATATCCACCATGCTTCTTTCCACAAATTGAGAATAAAGAAACATTCATCTTCTTTTCACCAATATTCTGATATTTCTCCTTGAACTCCATCTTTCATTTCTTATCGAAACCATGAGATGTATATGTTACACTAACTTGTAGTTCTACCATGATAGCACATCGTACAATTTCTTCATTGCTACTGAAATCTCTTATAGCTAATACCCTTCGATAACTTGGTTTTAAGCTACTGAAGAATCGATCAACTTTACTTTCATGTTGGATGATAAAGCAAGATTCATACCATTCAAGCCCTGTAAAATTTGATTCGTATATACCAATAGATTCATCATCCTTTTTCTTATTCTAAAGGAACTCCTTTTCAATATTTGTTCAAATAATTTGAGGGAAGTACTTACTAAAAAACAAGTTCTTCAACCCATCCCATTCCATGGATTCAATTTCATCTTGGGGCCTTGTGTTCTTATATTAGAGTCCACCACTGGTCTGCTTCACCTTCTAAATGGTAAATATCTAGAATGAATTTATCATGTTCCGAACAGAAAAGTATGGAAAATATATTTTCAATGGTACTAATCCATTGTTTCGCAACAAGGGGATTAGAAGACCCATTGAAAGAAGGTGTACATTGCCTCATGAAGGACTCAATAGAATATTGTTCGCTTCTCTACTCATTCAGAAGTCCAGAATGATTCATATCTTGTGTAAGTATAGAAATATGATTTTTCACTCCATCTCCCAAAACATTGGTTTTTTCAGGAGGACAATCATTGCATTTACCATTACATTTATCAACATGGTTCCTTCGGTTACCATCCATTGTCTAAAACCCAAAAAGAATTTTTTAATCGGAAAAAAATATGCTAGGAAAACAACATAATAAAGGTGGAGTACCTTCAATATCGAACATCTTAGGTTAACTTCTAAGATCTTTACCGTAATTATAATTCTATAAACTATACTTATAATTAACCTTATGGACATCCCTAGACATACATTAGAAATTTCTCTAAGGATCTCACTAAAGTTTTCACATCCTAGTTTCCAAAGTTTAACTAAACCTTTCCTCTGATACCAAGAGTAGTGACCCAAAGCTTGATGTACATAGACATTACATTACTTTTTTGGAATACATAATACATAATAAAAATAGACACCAAAGGACCGTAATAGTTTAGTGTCCATGGAAACTTAGAACGTAATCTTCTAATCATGGTGAAAGATCTTCAACATCTCCCATAAAGGTCGTCCCCTTTTGGTTTTCTTACCTAAAACATATATTGAAATCTTGGGGAAAATAAAACATATAAATGGTGAGCTAAAATGCTCAGTAAGGGTAAGCATGGAGAAAATAAAACAAACCATATACATTTGAACCTAAAAACATGAACATAATGTTTAAACATCAAAATCTTGAGGAAAGACATAAATCTTGGAAGTAAATAAGGCATGTATCATAATGGAAGATCAGTCATTATAAAATATCATTGGAATAAATCATGTATTTGTGGAAACCATTCATCAATTGTTATGATGTCCATAGTAGCCAAGGCATTGCTGCCAAAACCATCTTTATGGACAAAGTCCCTTTCTGAATCAAATTCACTCCTCGTTCCTGTCCTATATCACTGAACATGATTAACTTAACATACCAGCCATGTATATGTCATGAGATATAAATCTTTACCTAATTCATTGGAGGGCGATATAGGTCCCACCCATCTCATAATGAAATCAATCTTACTAGTTCCACAAAATAAACATAAATCATTCATCATAACCCAATGAATAAAATGGGTTTCATAAACATCCTCCCATCATAACATAATCAATTTAAAACAAATTGATATAATTTCATCATGAGAAAAGTGAAACCATGTAAATCATAGAGACATTATACTTGAAACATACAAATATGAAATAGTGTCATCTTAGATGGAAAATAGTTTTGATAAGGAACATGAAATGAATTATTGAGGAAAATATCCTTTCTTCTTCAAAATCATTTCATTTTCACAAAATGTTATGAACATTTAAAAGAAAATGATTTTGCTGAAAATATTCATGAAATAATATTAAGTAAACTTCATGAAAATAAGGTGTTATGAAACTGTAATAATCTGTTCATGCCATATAAGTTAAAAAACATTATTCTCGTAATTTTTCCAGAAAAGTCAAAAATTACCTCGTATGGTAACCAAAAGAAAGATTCCTTTAATACCATGTGGTAAAACTCAAAAATGGGTAAAAATGACATTAAACATACATGAAACCATTTTTAGAGAACATGTACATGGATGATAAAAATAACCAAATTAAATACTTACGAATAAACAATCTCGGATAAAAACGAGATTGGAAAAGTTATCCCTTACCTTATGTCTCATATTCTTCATATGATTCTGAACCTCCATTATAATGATTTAAATAATTTAATTTACTTATTACAAAATCATATTCATTGTTATGATATTATACATGATTCACTTATGACTTTATATAACCCGTTCTTTTGTAAATTCCTTGTTAAAGAACCGCTTTGGATAAAATCGTTTCATTTATCGTACGAGTTTCGATATGTTGTTCTTGATATTAGTACTTATATACTGATTTAAATAATTCCAGAATGTAAAACATGATTTATATATAAGATATATTCAGCATATAAATATATATGAAAGATCGATAAATGGAATGAAATACACCATTCATGGAGATGGTAGGTCGTACGTACGCATGAACTATATTTTCGTTTCCTTATTGAATTGAATGGAATTAAGTAGATGACATAAATATATATATACATAAATAAAGTATCATAATTATGTAATATATTTCATTATTATTCATTATATAGACATTATAATCATTCCTGAATGGTTAACACGGAGAATTAATCTCATCGCGTCGTGGAGACGGTATTCTCTATGTACGCACTCGCGGTGATTTCGTTTTCTGTAAGTTGGATAGAAGGTGAAATATAGTTTTTTCATATTTATAATAACATATCAGTGTATAATTAATACTGATGTTATTACTTTATAATGAGACAACTAAATAAGAAGAAGTAGAAGAAGAAAGAATCTTAAGAGAATCGGAAGAAGAGATTACCTCTTCTTCGATGCACCACCTTTAAGCATATTCTTAAAGAAGTATAGATGGTATTTTAAGAAGACAAGAACCTCCAAAATGTTTCTAGGGAAGTGGAGAAGGGAAATAGGTAGGGGTTGGCCGAGATTCAATGATAAAAAGGGTCTAAAGAGAAGAGGGAAGGAGTTCCCTTTTTATAATGGAGGAGAGGGGCACCTTTGAAAAAACTCAAAATATTATTTTACAATAAAGTCATATTCAGTTTATAATAGCTCCAAAATGATTTATTTAAAATATAAAGTGTTTATGGGTTGAAATTATCTCAGCCAATAAATTTTATACAGGTTTGGGTCATTATATTAACCTTATCGTTTAGTTTTAACTCTTAGTTAATTAGAATGACATTTACCATGTCACTTTTTCTTTTTATATTATATAGTTAATAAACACCCCATATACATCCAAGAGACCCCATAGTGGTCCATTAATGATACGCCCATCATTATATAAGTATCTTGTCTGAACCTTAGATTTTTAGGAACATAATAACAATTAATAATATAATCTTTTTTTAAAAACTATTTTATGTCAATTATGATACTATTTGGTAATTGATTTTTGTGAAAATCATTACAGCATGATTATTTCGAAAAAAGTTAATTAAATAAATACGAACATGTCACATTAACATAGAAGATTATTTTAATTCATAAAAAGTCTCAAATTAATTTTTTTTTGGATATTTATAACATCAATAAGGTTTATTATTTCATTAATAAGATAATTACTGCATCATCATTGTGTCATAAATAAATTAAATTATTTATTGTCTAAAAATTATAAATAAAATACCATTATGTAGGAAATGTTTTTAGATTTCTAATGAATATTTATAGTCTAATTTAGCTTCTGTATAACGCTATATTAAAAATTATTTAGTTATTAAACTTTGATTTTAACTATTTTAACCCTTCTTTAAATAAATTAACAATAAAAGTCCTAATCTAATCCAAGTGGGCCTAAATGGTCATATATTATTCCTAAGATTGTTTTTGGTCGAATTACACTTATCCAATTGAATTAGGACATGTGTTAGTTTAATAATAATATCATTTTTACCCTTAATTACCCTATTTACTTTTAACCGAGGTAAATAAAATAACAAGTTACTATTCACCAAAAATTATTTTCATCTCATTCAACCACATTTTAGTCCTTGATATTTACTGTGTCTCTTGGATTTTCGAAATTCCACTCACAGAAGTAGTAAAATTATGTTTTATGTGAATTTCCAAATTCTCCTAAGAGGTGGGTAAAATAAGGTGAAAAGTTCAATAAAATTTTTATATATCTAAAATTATTATAAAATGACTCCAATAAATTACATTGAACTTATATAGGTATTATGTATCAATTTTGACCTAAAATAAATTTAAATAAAATAAATAATTATTTAAATAAAAAGTCAGTTTTTAAATAGTATCCTAGTGTTTTCACTATTTATCAAAAAAAAGAATGTTTTTTAGAAAAATACCAAAAATTCACCCTAGGCTTATTTTGATATTCCAAATCCGAAAATGAAGTCCATTTTTAATGATAAAATTTATAAAATTCCAAAAAGTGGGTATTAATATTCATAACTGCTAGTTCATAATAATATTATAATAATATCTCGTTTAGTGAGATTTGGTATTGTGTATTTCACATGCTATCGAAAAAGGGCTTGATTGCGTGTAATGCAAGCCATGTCAGGGCTATGTGCAGTGAAAGCTCCATTTGGTGTTTCATATAACATAATCAAAACATATTTCATTTATACATTAAACAAAATCTATAATTAATGTTAGGTAGAATAATTTCCACAAAACGAACATGAAATTGTGTGTAACACGAGCCAATAATAGTGTTGCATATACATCAGGCTAATATTATTTTGCGTATAGTACAAGATAAACATGGTGTAGTGTATAATAGAAAAAATCAATGAAATTAAATGAATATTTTTCATAAAATCATGGGGTGTTACAATAAGGGAGGTTATACTAAGAACACTACAAGATTATTGAGTGAACCTAATCTATTATAAGATTATTTAAACCATGTTAGGACATATCAATAGTAAATTGTGAAATTATGTAAATATCGTGCATGTATTTTTTTAGTTATTTATGAATTCTAATTACACCTTAAAAAAATATTTATAATTTTATGAAAGAATGAAATGGGTTTTTTCAGAGGATCAAGGAATTGAAAAATTTCATTAAAAAGGTTCTAATTCCTTGAAGTACAAAGTATTTAAATATGAGTTATTAATTTTCGTGGGTTATATCATCTACTATAATTAAATATACTTGAAAATTTAGAATTGGTTTCTCTTTATTTTTTAAATACCCTTTATTATATTTTATTGAAAAATATATTTTTTGAAAATATATTTTTCCCAGTGCATAAATATTTATATGATAGAGTGACTCTTTGAGGTTCTATTATGATATTAACACCTATAAATCAGAGGGAATTTTTTCAGAAATTATACATTATAGTGTATTTTATGATATATCCTAATACATTAAAACTATATAATATCACAATATCATGTGTTATTTTAATTAAATGTGAAAATAATAAAAATAATTATAAATGGATGGTGGAATTGGTTTTGGTTCCTTACATGATCACTTTGGAACATCAATTGATATATCATATCATTACCACCAAGTATTTGACCACACCCATTCTTATCTTTCTATATTTAACCATGAATTCAAAAAATTGGATATTTATTAGAAGTAATCATGTGTAGATAATTTTCATAGGGTTATTGAATCACTAATGAGTAATAATGTGGTAATATATTTAAACTCCAAATGCATTAAACCTTTGGGTAATGGGTATGTGTTTTTATATTGTGATGATTTGGAATGTTATGGATTTTTTGGCCATATCGGTTCATATTAAATTATCCATGTAAAGTAAATATTTTTATCAATTAATATAACACCGTAGTTTGGATGTCACATTAGTAGATATCAATATAATGTTATGTTATTTAAGGGATTCATTTATATATATTATGAGGATAAAAGTTATCCAAACTAGGGTTGTAATAAAAGAAATATAGTTTGAAATAATAGTGTCATAAATTCAACTAAAGTCATACTATGGTGAAATGATTGTTTAATAGGATAATTCATCTTAGAATCCAATTTTAAAATTCCTATGTTTTTCACTATTATTTTATATGACATTATAATGATTCTCACTAATAATTTATTTAACATTTAGATGCGAATAACATCATTATGATGAATCTATGAAAGGTATATCTTTAGAAAAAACTTATGTCTTATAAACAATTATTAAAGAATATTTGTAAAAACATGTTGAGGAAAATGAAAAAAATAATATAATATTTTTATGAAGGATAAGATGAGTTTCCTATTCATATCGCTGATTTTGAGGTAAATATATCATCATATTTATTATCACGAGTCCAATATACAATATGAATAACCTCAGTTATATTCACCAGTGAAAGATAATTTAAAGTGTGGGAATGTAATATTTTATGGAGGGGATAATATATCATATCATAAATAAATTATGGATTCTTTCCCTATGTAACATGTTTAATTATTTCTATATTGAGTGAAAAATAAATCATATAATACATAAATCGCATTAAAATGCTATATATTCATTGATTATAATACCTGTAAAAAAATTACCAGTTGAGAACTAACTATATTTAATGCATATAATAAATGTTTATTTATATGTAAAATATATTCATTTACATTAAAAATTATTTATGTGAAAAAATAGATTATTTAACAAAAGAAAAAACATACTGATTCTTTTGATAAAATGGCTTCTATTTTGAAAAGATTTTTTAAGGATTTAGAAATTTCTATTAAATTTTTTACTTCTAACAAATTTCCTCATTAAAACTGATAGATGGAATAAAATTCAATGATAAGTAAAATACAAATTTAACATCCATGAAATGATAAGAAAATTATAAAAAATTATAGTTTTTGGGATAATGAAATATATTTTATTTAAAAACATAATTTTTATTTTGTATTATATATTTTTATTTATAAATATTTATTTCACTTGATTGCACTAAAATTTCTATATAAATATATTTTATTAAATAAAATAATATTAAAATATATTCATTTATTAATAATAGGTCATAAATAATGATAAAGTAATTGAATAAAAAAAATATATATTTTTTTTAAGTCATTATTTTTTCTATATAATGTATATTTTTATCTTAATTAATTATTTTTATCAGATTCAAATAACTAATTTATAGAAATATTTGTTTTTATATATAAATATATAAATTAAATTTCATAAAATTATTATTAAATGGGGAAAAATTTCAATAAATTCACTTTTATGCCAAAAAAGATATTTTTCTAAAAATATTTTTTTTTTGAGTTAAAAAATTTAATGTTAAAATTAGGCAATATGGTATATTCTAGTTTCTGGTATTAGAATAATTTACCTTGGTAAAGGTTTCGATTATAATGGATAATGTGGAATGGATAGATAAATTAACTGCAAAATTTGATATAATATCTTCAAAACATATAAAATATTGTGTGTATGATATAAATATCTACCTATGATGTTTATATACAATTTTTGTAGATTAATATTATATTTTCTTATCTTATATAAGAGGGATTGAGTATTTACAAAATTTTCACCCCTCCTCACTTATAAAAGAACTCCTCCACCAAAAATTCTAACCCACACATAAAATTGTAATTACTACCTATAATAATACATTAATAATTCCATATAAATCCTCTCTCACATTTTTTAAATCTTTTTCTCAAGAGGATGACCCAAATATTTCAAAACTATGATGTCTTCCATATGAAGGTATGATTTTTTTGTATGAAATGATTTATTATCTATATTTTTCATTTATTACCATCTTATACCTCTACAATATTATGATTTATTACATTAATGAAATATTAAAAATACGATTACAGTTCTTTAATATCTAAATTTTTTTAGAACTATTAAATAATTAAACTCATTCACTGATTATAAAATTCTCTTATTCAGGTCTGTTTAACTGTCTATATGGACGAGGTTAATAGTTTTTATCAATGATGGTCATTAAAATTAAGTTACCTATAATATATTATATTAATTAGTAATTTTTTATAGTTCTATATTTGTAATATAAGGATATAATATATTATTAACATAATTACTCATATTTGTTAAAATAATTAAAACAATTGCGTTATGAATTTCATAAAAAAGAACCTCAACAAAAAAATCCATGGAATTAACATCATACATAAAAATTCATTAATGAACTTATATTATAGTACCTTGACTATTATAGAGACAATAAAATCATTAACATGTAACAATGACCAAAACCATTAAACTGAATCGAAAAGGGATCATTTTAAAATGCAAACAAATGATGATTAATAAAAATTATGAATAATTAATGACCATTTAATAAATGAATAAGAAATATTAATATAGTGGGTAATATATATTAATTTGTTTCTGTAATTTATAATTAATCACCCTTATATTATTATATAGGAAAATAGAGTACATCCAAGAAAATGGGAATCCATGGTATGACTTTTTGTTAACAAAATTTCAATTCAATGATTTGTAATTTTTCTTCTTGAAATGTATTCTTCTATGTCAAGTAAATTATTCATTATGATAGTATTATATTTTAAATCATATCATTTATGAATATTTTGATTTTATTTTCATAATCTATCTTTTTATCGATTATTACATAAAATAGTATGACTATGAAATGGTTTTTTATTTGATATTCATTCATTTAGTCATATAATTTATTCTCAAAAAAATTTCATTTATGATTATTTTTTGTAAAATATGATCGAATTTTATCATATATCCTCATTGTTTTTATAAAATTATAATTTCTTCTTATAATCATATTTCTACTGAATTATTAGTTTACGAAACATAATGTTGTATGTGTTTTCTGTCTCAATGTCCTTTTTTTGAGACATGATTCATATTATATGTCCGTTTTCATTTATATAGTGTATATATTTCACGTTTTACATATTATGAATGAATTAGTTTTTTATTGGATATTTACATTTTATGGATTATCCTTCACATTAAAATATATCATTCATTACCAAAGGTTTAGGTTTTTTCATTTACTTAATATACTTTTCCTAAGTCCAAACATTTCTTCATAACTATGTCAATTTAAATTATAAATATTATATTTATTCAATATATAATATTGTATTTACCAAACATTATTTGTGATATAATATTTCTAAATTGAATTGATCGTTTTCATTAATGGATAAGTGATGTTATAACGGAAAACTATCACATTCCATTTAAGTTATTTGTATTCCATATTAATATTATTTCTTACTGAAAATGTTTTATTTTATAATTTTTAAGAATAAATATATATTCTCATTTTAAAAATAATATTTATATTTACCTCAGTTGAAAAATAAAAACACTAAACCCATTCATCATCAAGGGTTTCATTAAAATTTAAGAATATTTTAAAAAATACATATCATTAAACTTTTATGTAAATTATATCATCTAATAAATTATTCATTTACAATATGTTTTATATGTTATAAATTGTTCATATATTGGTACTCCAGATAAAAAAAATTATAGGCCTTTTTGCCACCTATTATAAACTGATATTAAATAATCATATAATATGGTTTTTAAAATAGTATTACCAAAGAAAAAAGAAAACGCCACTCAATATTTCAATTGTATTTTTATATATTAATTGTGGGGGGTCAAATTTAATGATATTATATTTATTATATTTGAAACACCCATTTTATATAAATATCATCATCTTTATGAATTTTTATAAATATGGGTTTTAATTATATTCTTTTTTTCCTTTATTTCATCGTTTCATATGATTTAAGGAATTAATTTATTTAATTATCTACATTTTTAACTCTTCTAAATGAATTATCACTAATTATAAAATTATTTTATTTTAAATCCTTTGAATATTCATTATGGTATTTAATCCCTTGTTTAACCTTTTATCTAGACTCTCATATTTTGATATAACACTTTGAATCATCATCAAGGAATCCATGTATCAACAGTGATAATTATGAGGGGATTGATTTATCAATAACATTGAATTAATGTTTTGATAATTTTTTTATAGATCACCATTCTACCAAATCCATTTCATTATGAGTAATATAATGCTCTTTATTATGATTTAATTGTATTCACCTATATAACCATGCATTTTAATTGGACTAGGGAAAAATATTAATATGACCATATGTTGTTTCGATCTAAATTGGATTATTAATATTGAAATCATTGATTTGATAATCTTGGTTGTATTCTATTGATTTTAATTTTAGGTATCATCAAATTTCATTAATTTTATAAATTGTATACCTCAAAATATTTATATGTAACCATTTTTATTTTCATGGGTTAATCATTCCAAAACATGTGATTGATTCATGTGGAAAAAGATATACTATTCTTCATTAACTAATTGGTATTACTAAAATTATATAGTCCTCTAAATCATTGGGTATATATTTATATATCATGAGATGATATAAAATGGACTAGGTAGTGAACCCTGTCAAGTATTTTCAATGGAGTTGGGACTATACCCAATCCATAATGTTATGGAACATTTACCATTATGTTATGATGGTCTCTAAAATGAGACATAACATAACAAGTTATTCCCAACACTTATTTATGTACCAAATTCATATACCAAATTTAAATCTTATGAAATATTCCTTTTTTATATTTTCACTGATCAGGATTATACATTCATTTTTTCATACTCCTATGACTTGTTTATTATGATTATAAAAAACCTATATGTAATGATTTTTTAACTATGAACCATGTTTTATTGGTCATGACTTCCTTATGATATATTCATGTGAATAATTTATGTTCCCAATCCTACGTGGTTATCTTATTCACACTTATGTTCATTGATTTATATCAATTATGTTTACCCTCATTAAGAAATTGATTTCACCCTTTTTTATATTCCCCATATCCCCCAATGATTAATATATAGGTATAAAAATAAAATGTAATCTAATATAAGTAATATTTTGATATTTGAATGTGCTAATGTGTATGAAGATGGTTATCTAGATATTCTCTATAGAAAATAAATATTCAGGTAATGACTGTATGTTTTAAAATTGAGATGACATGTAGAATTTTATATATGTTTTTAGATCATCTCTACACGTATTATGATATTTATTCATTTTTTTGTGCTTTTATCATTATATTGTGGAGGACATGTCCTGGTTCACTTCATCTGATATCTTCACATATAAATTTGTTGAATTATAAATAGTTTGAGTAACATCATATAAAATTTTTTTGAATTCATTTTTTAAAAACATGTACCAATATCCTATTTGTGTTATAATGATTTTTTAATATGTTTATTTAATGACTTAACCTTCATGGAATATCTTAATTATAGGGTTGTTTTTTGAAATATATATTTTAAAAAAAAATTATTGAGTGATTTATTATTAATTAAAATTAAACAATCTCTTTCATTTATCTAGATGTGAACATTGGTGGGTTTGCATATGTTAATGAAATATTAGTTTTTGATTGTTATGTCCTTATAAGATGAATCCTAAATATTGGGGATACATATATCAGGTACCCATATTATATTAAAATCATTAAGGTTCATCAAACAAGATTCAGTTGTAATTATATTAACTAGGGAAATGTTAATTATAATACTGAGTTTACTAGTATTCAATGTCAAACCAAATGATAATTAGAAATTGGTTTCATTAATCTCTAATATTTATACAGAAGTATTATTGTGTTATGAATTTATAGTAATTTTAATTACCTAATGGTTTAGAATATTGTATATATCATTGTTTTTTCTTTCCTAATTGTTTCATTTTAGGAACTTCATGTTATGTATCCAATTAATGATATTTATTTTTCCATGTTTAATGTTTCTTCCATGGAACAACTATCTCATATATTTTTTCTATATTAAAAAATTAAGGATAATCTCTCACGAGAGTGATATGGTAAAGTATATCTATTGATATGAAGATTATATGAGGAATTCATTGGGATAAAGGGTTATATTATTGAGATAATTATGACACCCATGATTTCATATTCTAGTATTTAAATGATATTCATAAATTAGAGATTTTCCATTGAGTTTCAAAAAAAAATGTATCTATTTTGTTTTACAATCATCTTTGAGTAGATTGATTCAGATAATCAAAATAATCGAATGGGTTAGTTCCCCTTTAGTGGAAATTTGTTATGTGAGTTGTCTTTCTATGCACCCTTATCACATTTTTTTCAAAACCATAAAAATTATAATTTTTAAAATATTACCCTATTGGAGGTTTACACCCATCTTATCCCTAATATGATTATGGGTTTCATGAACCATTTCCTCCCATCAATTATCATGAATCCAACTTAATTATATAACATTTTATTCATTAAATGTAAATTATGGTGGATGGAATATCAAGCTAAGTATCCTCATTCCACATATTTTTTCTTTTTCCCCTTTTACTCTTCTACTCATCACCCATTGACCATAGTGGTATAGGATTTTGATTCTCATGACATAAATTATAAGTTTTTGTCTTTTAGGTGTCTCTCAGGACTTATATGATTCTGATATGTCTTGATTGGCCAGAATAACTCCTTTTGATAGTATAGACATTATTTTTGGTTGGTGGTTTTGTGAAATTCCATTTATTTGACATTACATTTGGTGCATGAGTTTTTTAAATATTTTTTCTTTTATGTAAAAATGTATACATGTTACTATTGACAATTGTATAAATATTTTACATGGTTTCTATGTTTTCTATTATGATTAAGGGGTTTTACATGGGTTCATGGATATTTCATTTTGAAACACTTTTTTATACACTCTATGTGTTTAAAATAAATCCTAAGAGAAATTTTACATTAAAATTATTAATTATTTTGGTGTTTTTATGTCTTTGTGGATTTAAATAAATATGTTTCAGGTTATCATGAATTTTTTATATCTTAACTGTGTATTTGACACATGTTCAACTATTATTGAGTATATTAAATCATTTTTTTTCATTGAGTTATTTATCTTTTATTTAGATTTAATAATGATATAAATTTTTCTTTCGTTACATATATCTATTCATGAGTCATTTATAAGAGATATTTTCAAGGTTTTTATTACCATTTATTATTAAATTTACATTTTAAAAAATAAATAATTATTTATTTGACATTTTTTATTCTCCTAGAAAATTTTCATCATTATGTAGTTTTTTATATGAGGAGGAATAATTATGTGACTTGAATTGTTTATAATTTCATTAAAATTTAAATGGGATATTTCATTAGTGGTTGTTTGGATGTGAGGTACGAGATTTGAATTATAATGTTTTATTACTATTATTATTACACATGTGACATGTTTCCAAAACTACAGTATATAAATTACTAATAACCCTTAGAAAAAGTGTGAGAGATTAATATGAAGTTTCTATACAAGTTTACATTACAGAATGGATAATATCACTTTTTATATGATGATTGACATAACCATTTAATATAATTATTTTGATATATAAAATTCATTTCTTTTATAAATAAATTGAATAATCATTGCAATATTTGATTGATTTAATTTTTATGAGAGGATAAAATTAATCGATGAAAATGGTCTTAAATGGTAATCAATCCATGGAGAATATGATTTATCATGATATCACATAGGTGAAGAACCAACATCAATGTTTTAAATTAAATAATGTGACAAAAATAAAGTCGGATCTTCTGGAAAAGACTCATTCACATCGTGAACAATGAATTCATGATGTGAAAATTGCTAGAATTCATGGGTTGTAATTCAAGATGTGAAAAACCTCACTAGAAAAAGACCACAAAGAATTAATTGTATGACCACCACATTCATGATTTAAAAGTGGTTGGGAAGACCCAGTTTTTTAGAATATTTCTACATTAATTTTCACAGACGCCACATTTTTAACATGAAACCCATAGAGAATCCCTGATTTTACCCTGAAATATAGAATATTATAACATTTATGGGTAATTAACTCTACTCGATAGTGACCTAGGCATATAAATGAAAGTCCCTATGAAGGATTCAACATACTACTCTATGAGCGGTGGTTCTTCTGAGTGATCAAAAAAGAGAGGTCTATCTCGATTTTCTTATCTTTTAGTTTTTTGTTCATTAATCAATAATGAATATTATTTCCTTTTTTATATGTTATCGATTTTATGTTTTTATTTTCCATTAACAAATACAATTATCTCATTTTGTGATTTTTTTTAATTTTAATTTCTATGGTAATTGATCAAAATCTCCCTCCACTCAATTTTCATATGTATATGATGGAATAGAATTGGGTTGGGTAGTTCGGGCTCAATGATTATCATCATTTCTATGGAATTATAATTTAAAACTATTGTATTATCAGTAGAAAACATCACTTAATTATGTATTTCACTAATTAATTAATAGGACCCACTATAAGCCCATACATAGAAGAATGAGGCCATACTAAGCCTGATATTTCATTTAGGGATATTCTCACTGATAAATATCTGACCAAGGTAGAGAGGTGAATTCATTTTAGAATCAATCTCATTTAAGATAGCAAAAAAATTTACATAAAATTGGAAATCCATGATATATTTTCAATAGGTCCAATCAATACCACCGAGATCACCCTTCTAAACAATTATTTTAAATCATTCAATTTAAACTATTTTGAAAAATTATCAATTTCTAATACTAAATTAAAATCAATTTCACCAGACCATCTATAAAAGTGACCAACGGGTTTTTTTGTAATCATGTATTTGAGACTTCCTAGGTTTACTCCTATAGTATACTTTATTAATTAATTTTTTTATGCCTCAAAAAATGGCATGCAACTAACATGATAACACTTCTGGGGAGGTAGTCTCTCAAAACACAAAAAAAAACTCTTAACCTTAAATGACCCATTATAAAAATACCAATTCATTTATTTTCAATGTAAATTGATTAAAAATTAACCTAATTAGTGAAATAAAAACACAAGAATAATTTTATAAAATAATTTATTCATAATCTACTAAAAAAATTCAATGTTTACTCCAAAACTAATATATTAGTCAGAAGTCCCAAAAAACCCCAAAAGATATCTATTCTACTCAATTTACTAATCAAAGTAATCAACTCAATTTTATTGCTATAGAAAATAATTTTTTATTGTACATTAATGTGATTATAGTGCTCCCAATATTACAAGGTCCAATAGAAGAAGGTCCAAATCATCATATCCAAGAATTCATCTTTTTTGAATTAAATTTAAGATGAGAGTGGCACATGAAGATCAATAAAAATGGTGGAAATTCTATATTTTACATGTGGGAGTTTCAAAGAAATATATTTAGTACTATAAGTATGAGCATTCAACAATTAGTAATATCTCTAATGATGCTTCATCAATAGTTTTCTCTCATATATAGAATTACAAAAATCCTGAATGAGGTCTATGCCATCTAATAATCAGCTAGAGATAGTCTTTATGAGTACTAGGAACTCTTCAATAAACATTGTTCAATATTCCCAAATCATGTAATGGTGGAAAATATCAATATTAATTTCATCAATTATGTTTTACTTGATAAAGACCACGATATTCTTAACACCTCATCTGAAGGATCCACAATAGAAAAACGTCTATATAATAAATAGGATTAATTTAAAAGATTTCTAAGAACACACATCGAATTGGGTCAACTCTACAATCATAATATGAATAAACAAGGTATGAGATTATTATTCACCATATTTTTTTTAAATTAAATCGATTAACTAACTAGTTTGATGTGGAAATTTGTTGTAACCTATGTGAAATAAAAACATGATTCATCTATGGTATGATTTTTATGTCATTTTCATAATATTTTTTTACATGTTTCTAAAGTTTAGGGGGTAAACATTGTTGTGAAAACCAGTCAGGGAAATTTTAGTGGATCAACCATGGAACGATGAACCCCATACCGAACATAAATATAGAACCAACCAAACTAATTAATACCTTTTTACCCATACTTCTATTCCAGTTGTCCACCCTTCCAATCACAATAATACCATAATCCACAACAATTTCAACTATACTATATTCTATAATATCAACAACAATCCTATCAAATACCACCTTTTCAAAAAAAACTTATAATCAAAAATGAAAAAGTTCCCAAATCGGTACCAAATTTTATTGTTTAAAGATATTAGGTTCTCTGTAAAATATTTGAACAATATATTTTGCAGTCATGTGGACTATAGAGAAAATAATATTCGAAATATACTTGAAAAAACTATATCTCATTCTATAGAATTCATAATCATGATTACAAAAAGAACTACAAATGAGCAACATACTCCAAAAAATAATGGCTGGAAATTTAGAGGGTAATTCTGACAACAAACCAGAAGAGAATAATAAATAAGATTAATTAATAATAAGGATTATAAAATAAAGAACCAAAAACGTTTATAGAGACAATAAACATACGTGAAGGAATACTAGAAACTTATCCATTCTAGGTTTACTAATTTGATGAAAGTGAAAAAAAACAACTTTAAAAATAGATTCAGGGGAATTTCAAAATTAACAAATGAATATCCCACTACAAGAGTCCATCTAAAAATTCCAAAAAAATATAAACATTCTCAAGGTTATATGACCCCAAAGAATAATACTTGATGAAAATGAATGAATCCACAAAGGAGGAAGTTTCGTGACTCCCATCACACCTCTGATTCCAAAAAATAATTTCAATATGTAGAGGAATTATTTATATCATACACTTTTTCTGTATAAATTTCACTAATTATTAATATGATTTAGGTGATTTGAATATTATCCAACCTCAATCTGTGTTTATATCATTGATGATAGGATAATTTAATCCCACATAAGTGGTGGTCCAATTAGTACATAGATCCCCCATTTTTCTAAAGGGAGATGTAGGGGATGTGCTCATACATGTAAGCAGACTGATTTTCCAGAACAACTTCTGCATTCTAAATATTGAATAATATAGGAGTTCATCACACTCAAGCATCATTTTTTAGAGACTATTCCAAAATATAGATAAAAACATTCATCGATGTACATAAAATAATAATCAAATTGATGAATTAGGATATCATGGTTTAATTTAGGGATCTTGATGAAATAATTAATCCAAAAAATTGATTATTCACATTATGAAATCATACATGATAATGGTTTTAAATCCATTTAATCATTAGGTATTTAGAAAGAATTCATATCCTTGGATGATCACACTTCCATTGAAAAAACATACAATACATGAGTACCATGAAATTTGGAAATTCTAATATCATGCTTCATAAAAAGATAATATCTTAATTTTTTAATAGTTTATTAGAAATGGATAATGAATCTATAGACATAGATGATGAGGTCGGGAAATATATGTTTAATGAAGATAAACATGAAATCATTATCATAAATATCACAAGGTAACTATCTATAAATGAAGAAGAGTTGGCTATGACATAGTTCATATGTATTAAGGTACAGTATGAGTTGAACAAGTCTCTATGAATCTTTGCTACATATTCATAGGTAAGTGAAGAATAATATCATATTAATAAAGATATTTATCTTATAAAAATATAAAACATTAATAAATAAACTTCCAAATATATATTTTTTATTTTACATTTCGAATGTTGAAAAAAACAAAGGGGTGATGATCCCCTCTTTAGAAGGGTATAATATTCCAAAATAGGAAACAACCACATAAATAGAGTATGGTTTATGTTGTAATAGGAAAGAAATAATAAACACTATATGACTTAGAAACCATTCTGGATGAAAAAAGTTTCAAGGGTTCTACTGGTGTTATGGTAAGAATTGACACAAATCCTTTTCTTACTGGCATAAAATTTATTTACAAGGAAAGAATAAAGAACTATTGGTATATTTTAATTACATGCTTATTGAACAATCTTGGAAACATAATGCAATGAACAGAGTAGTAGAAGGAGGAATAAACCCATTAAATATAAATGGTAAGAATTAAACTAGTACCATATGACCATTTTTTCATAACTATTGTAGGAGATTATAATCCTTCAAACAGCTTATCTGTGAATACCCACTAGGTTTTACCTTTTATTTAAATTTGATTAAATGGGGTAATTCCATTTATCTTAATCCACTTACGGGAATCAACGACTTGATTTCATTATGGAAATAGTATAAATTAAATATTTTATAGTGAATTTGATGGTCTAAGATTTCGTTAAATCTTCAAATTTTTTATTTATTCACCAAAATTAAACAAAATCAGTAATGGGAGGCAACACATGTTTGTTTCCTTATTTAAATCTTCAACTGATTCTCACATAATATTATTTGAAAAGGTATGGACTATCCTTTTTTATTTTCTCCTACTAGACAATCGACCCTGCATAAGGAAAGCTAATGAAACATTTAACAGTTCACTGTGTAAATTGTGTTGATTCTATAAAATGTATTAACTTAAAAAATAAATTCACATCATGAAAAGTTGTCATAATAGATTTGAAATAAGGGAATTATATTCATGAAGAGTATTTATGCTCTGATGTATATCAATAACACCTATAAAATACATGCATAGATTGATGTAATGTTTCATTTAAATGAGATATGTGATTATTTTCAATATATTATTTTACTCTCACAATTTGAAAACATTTTTATGTCTTTAAAATAAAATTTTGTGCCTCACATTGAACTGTTGAACTATATCATCAATCTAGGAGACATAGAACATTAATAAGATAATCATTATATCTAGTTATAAATTTCATTATTGACATGATAAGACTAGTGAAATGTTAAAAAAATGATTAAAGTTATTCATGGTAAGATGAATTTCAAAATTCATGATTTCCTGGAATGAGCTGATAATTTATAAAAAATTATTCTTACATTTGGAATTTATTATATTTTTTAAATTAATATGAATCGGGTTTTTTAGTTACCAAGAATAATTGTACAAAACCATATGTTATTATCCATTATAATGATTATAAAATAAATTTATCAGTCTTAATATAGTCTACTTCTTGAGATACCCATGCATGTTCTCTTCTAGAACATTCATTGCATCTTATCTAATCTATGACTGTCCAAAATCACATTTAAATTGATTGTGGAATTTTTATTTATTATCCCTTTCTCAGTGGATTCATCTTGAAATTAAATCCTATATTTTATAGTATGATAAATGATTTACCTTAATAGGAAGAGTGACATATATCAATATTTTTATATTATTTCATACCTTACTGATCGTGTGTTACTGATATTAAAAATAATATGTGTGGGGGAATGTTGGCTACGTTGGGATGGGGAGCACACCATTGAAGATATTTTATTTTAATTTTTCATGTGATTTCGGGAGATTCCATGTATCAACTATTTTAATTTTTTTATTCACCTCTCCTGCAAAAATATATGACAAAAAAATGATAATATGGTTGGGTTGTAGGAGAATAAAAATCACCATTACCAGACCGATGATATTTGATCACATGTGTTCAGGTATTGGATGTTAGCTTTTTATTAAACATTACTTTGAACAAAAAATAAGGAGAGGGACATTAAATAAATATGATTACTTTTTTCATATGCCCACTTTATAGATTAGGGAATTGAGAGATTACATCATTACCAGATTATTTCATTGATATTATCATTTGATATTTAGTTTACAAAATCGTAAAAATAGCTTTTTGAGAATAAAACTTTAATAACCATTTTACTACCCTATTCCACAGTGAATTATGAAACCTAATTCAATTCCCTCATGATTAAATTTGACTTTAATATATATAATATGGTGACATTAGATACCTCACAGAACTATTGTTAGTGACATGTATTTGAGTTATGAGGACAATTGTTGTGAAATTAATTAACAAGAGATATGAGTAAAAATAATTCAATGTGATGTAAATTAAAAGTGTCATTTATATTAATGATGATTTGAGAAATTAAAATTAAATGATTCTGGGACATTTCTACATCAAAATTGGAATTCTAAAATGCATGATTGGATTTATTCATTTAAAAGTGAAGATTTTGGTGAATACTTTAATATAGAATTTGAATTTTTAGTTTCCATTGAAAAACATTTTGTATTGTTATTATTCAAATTTAAACATTAGTAAAATGAAATTTCTTTGTAACATTGTTTAGATTACGTGCTTGAGGTAAAGAATGTTCCAAATGCATGGGAATTGATAAATCTCTTTTATAAATGTATATTTGAATATAAAATGCATAATTTTTATAAATTAATTGATTAATCATTCCATAAATTAATATTTTATTGTTTTATGGAGGTGTATATCAAATGGGTGAAAACAAGATTAAATGGTGATGATTCTATGATGAAAATGATATGTAGTGTTGTTACATAAGTGAATAACAGTACAAAAAAGATGGTTAACAGTGGATTATTTGCGGTGGTTCTTGTAACCAACATGAAAAAATCTGGTTAAAAAATATATTATATTGGTCGTTTCATATAACCATAATGATATATTTTTATGTTATTAATTAGGGAAGGTTTCAATGAAACCATCGCTAGATGTTTTAAAAAACACATAATTCCACCCCCTCCCATGCTCCCTCCATGAGACCCCACACCCCCTCCCCCACCTCCCCTGACCACTCCTCTCCTCTCCCAAACGTCACCCCGAGCCTGAGACTGCCTTTACCCCCACCCCCATGCCTAGTATTACTCTCCCCAGTGGTGACCCCAAAACCCTATGAACTCCCTCCCTCTGATCCTATGACCCCCGACCACTGTGACCCTTGACCCCTGTGACCCTCCCCTCCCCTAACCTCCTCTCTAGCCATCTCATCGGCAATGTGACCCCCCCTCGGACCTCCCTCACCCAATCTTGATTCCCATCTTCAACAGCGACATACCCCCCTCCCCGAGCCCCCTTTACCAACCTTAGATCCCCTCCTTTGTATAAATAGACCCCCATAATGGGTGAATCATCATCACCCTAATTTATTTATTAAGTATCACTATATATACAATAATGGGTGATAAATATAGTATATAATTTTTTTATTCATTGGAAATCAATTATATATGTACTTTTGTTTTATAGTGTGTTATTTGGATTAAACAGTTAGTTGTTTTGAGTTATAACAATCATTAATTTAGGCAATGTCATATTTATTTAAAAAAATTGTTTTATGATATATATTGCTTATTAAACCTATATAGTTCATAATTTCATGGTTTGTATATGATATTAATGAGTTATACTTTGTTCTATATATGTTAATTCCTCATCATTTTTATAGATACATAATTGATCCTATTTTCCAACTCATTAAAAATTGGTGATAGGGTTTTTTTTACACATGGTTTCATCACTAACCTTGACAAGGTCTTTAAGATAATGGACTTGAAATTCAGATATTAGACCCTTTTAAAATTTATAAAAAATGCGCCATGTTTTTTGAAATGCGTGTGGAATAATTTGGTTTAATAATATGTGTTGAATAATTATAGTATTGTTAGGGTAAATGTTTACATGAATGATAATAAAATATTTATTATGGTAACTGAAATTTCTAATATAGTTTTATCAAATTTAATTTATCAACGAAGATTTTTTTTAAAAGTAATTATAGTGTGTAGTTTTTTTGAGTTTTATCAATTTTTTTATCATTTTATTTGAAAATCACAATTCATTATTCAAATTTATGTTAAAATCATGTTTTAAATGTTTATCTCAAATTTAAGGAACATCTGATTTTATGTTATGTGAATAAGTAAGAATTATATAATTAATATGAAATACAATGACACAATAAAAAAATTCAATAGAAAAAAGATATATAGAGTAGAATATTTTTGGTATGAATGGAATATCATGATATCCAAATAAAGTATTCATTGCATTAATATTTTTAAAGGGGTTATCTTGGTCATTGTAAGATCATAGAAAATGGTTGAGACATTGATCAATATAGCTATTTTTTCAATGGAATAAAACCTATTTAGTTACAAAACTAGGGTTAAATGCCCCATTTTATTTTATTTCATTCATCAAATTCATTTATGTTTCTGGGAAATTATAATTTAATTGATACATGTGTTTATAAGATAAGATTAGTATGAAAAAATTTATTATTTGATTCATCCCATTTTCCTTTATAGTTATTATGAGAGAGTCAATGGAAAATCTTGGTGACATTTAATTTTGATTTTACATTTTGATTAATGATTTATATCATCATATATGAAGGTATAGGGAGAATAAAATACAATACCTACGGTTAGAAGTTTAATTGATTTACCTCCAAACTATCCATGATACGCCAAGGGTTTGGAATACTTTTTAGATTATGAAATTGAAAACCAATCAATGTATGGTAGATTAAAATGTTCATGTAGTGATTGTAAATTCATGAAATGGTTGAATAAAAATGTATATGAGAATTTTATATAGAAACAACTTCCTACATGATATGTATTTTGGATTTGGAAGGATGAATCAAGTTACATGGAATGTCAAAACAATGGAAATACTATCAATGAAATACAAAGTGACCTGGTGGAAGAGAATTTAGTTTGAAATTTTTTTAAATGACACATTTGGTCAAACAGAATACAAGGCTCAAGATTTCAATAGATCTACTAAACCATATGTTCATCCTTAACAGGTTATTCATTCTTAGTCCTTTTGTGACCAAAAAATGATTTTATTTATTTATTTGAAGATGGGTAGCAAGACCTGTATGAAGGGTGTTCCAAGTATTCAAATTTGACTTTTCTACTTAATTTTAATCATATAAAGTGACTTTGTAGAATTATTAACAAAGTCATGTCCATAATTTTAGAGTCACTATATGATGCATTTAGTGATGCTATGATCCCTATATCATTCTATGCGATGAAGAAAGTTCTAAAATACATTGACTTGATTATAAAATTATTCATGAATTCCCTAATGTCTATTTGATTTATAAAATAGAAGATTATGATAATGATGAATTCCCTATATTTCACAAAAGTAGATGGATATCAATGAACTATAATGAGAGTATAAATCAATGCAACCCCATGATGAAATAGAAGAATAAAAATCCCGTAATGTTATTGCGTAACTTTCCTTTGAAACCATGCTTGCAAAGATTATTCATGTTGTTTAAGAATACAAATGACCTGAAGTGGAATTCTTAGGGTAGTAATGATTTCTTGATGAAACATCCAAAAGACTCAACATCACGAAAGATGTTTGATTTTGAATATCCATATTTTTTCTTAGTTCCTATTAATGTATGTTTAGGATTGGCTTATGATGGTTTTAACCCTTTAGGAACTCTAAGTAAAAATTATAGCATTTTGAAATTTTTTATGATCCTATATAATCTACCTCTATGGTTGTGTATGAAGAAGATTATTTCATTATTTTAGTGATTATTCCTGGAAATAAATATATTGTAAATGACATTGTTGTACACCTTCATCCTATAATCAATGAATTGCAAGAATAAGGGAATGATAGCATAGAAACATATGATGCTTAAATTAGAAAACTCTTCAAAATTTGTTATACTATAATTTGGGCAATTAATGAATTTCTGGGGCTACGAAATTTTTCTTGTTGGAACACTAACCAATGTTTTGGATTTTCCAACTTGTAATTTTTAATTAGAACCTCAACGATTAACTCATATAAGAAAATGGTGTTTTATGTTTCATCATAAATTTCGTGATTCTTATCATAAATTTATGTTAAAAAATATTTCAATGAAGAAATTGAAATGAAAAGTTCTCTAATGGTGTTATATTATTCAGAAATATTCGGACAATTAATGAATGTCACTAATGATTTTGGAAAATGACATAAGTTTAAAGAAGGGGAAAAGGGTGTGATGTACAATATCTGATGAAGATGGAACATAGTAATGGAAGAAAAATTATATATTTGTCAAACTTCCTTATTAATAGTTTATTTTTATAGGTCATAAACATGATATAACTCATATTGAGAAGAACATCTATGAAAATGTAATTTTTACAGTGCTTATTTAGCGAGGTAGACCGAATGATCTCTTCAATGTTGGTAGGGATTTAGATTCTATGAATATAAATCATAGTTTTTGGGAAAATGAGAATGAATTGTATCCATTTACTATTTTTAAAATTAAAACCCTTGAGAAAGATGTATTCCTATAAATATTAAAGAATGTAAAAGTACTAAATTGATATTCCAGTAACATATCAAGGTGTGTTGACATGAAACATTATAGGTTACATGGATTGAAAATTTATGGCTGAACTATTATTATAGATTAGAATATGATAGTATCTTTGCGTAATACTTTTCCATAAAAAGTATATGTGGTTCTAGTTGAATTATTTAAATTTTTCAAGGAGAATTATGTAAAAAATCTAAATTCAAATGAGCTTGATAAATTTTAAGAATGGTTTTCATACATTATTTCAAATGGATATGTTATTTCTTCCATCGTTCTTCATAGTCATGATTCATTTGACTGTTCATTTTGTTGAACATGTTAAACTTGGTGAATCGGTATGCAATCGATAGATTAATCTAGTTGAGATGTAAATTGATATTTTCTTATTTAATTTGGTGACTTTGATTTAATCAAATAAATACGGAATTTTTTTAATATGTTTCTTACTTTTTCCATTAGGTACTTAGCTCATTTGAAATCATGTGTTAGGAAAAAGATCAACTAGAAGGCACTATTCTTGAATACTACATATGAGATTGAGACAATATTCCATCATGCAAGACAGGCCGATGACATCTCCACTAATTATAGTTCTAAAAATCGGACATCAGTATTTCCAATTATTGGGAAACCAAATGAAAAGGGTTAAAACTATACACTAACTAAATTTTAGTTACTAAAAAACATAGATATTAGCTACTCAATAGTGGTATTGTAGATGCATTTATTGAATAATTGAGACTGCAAACAATGATGTGACTAATGGGTTGATCTTGAAATGAGTTGCAATTAACCAAATTTGTTAATATAGATCATGTCAAATGGTTTACCCATCATATATGCATATACAAATTTTCATATTATTGAGGTGTAGTTATTCTTTAAATATTGAAGGTAACATCTTGTATATTTTTTTATAGATAATAAATGCTGATAATCAAGCTGAAATATCAATGGATTTAATGTTTTAGATTGAGGTCCTCTAATGGAGGCTAAGATATTTGATGCCTACAATATTTAGGGCCTCAGGTTTTGTACAATTTATCATTATGAATACTTGAAAACTCAAAATGGTGGTGTATTTACATTTATAGAGCTGGGATGATATAGGAAAATGATTGATATAATTTATGTAAACTATCACCTCATTCAAATACAAGTGGGTCAACATTGATATGGGTATAATGAAATATTCATTACATTTATTTATTTTTACATATCTCACATGATGGATTCAGGTGAGCGTGGAGATCATAATCCATGTATGTTTTCTTCATAAAAGAAGATGGTTTATTATATGGTTGATGAAAAAAATCATGTTTGGTGTGTTTTTATACACTGTAAGTGGAGAGACATATATGACATGGGTGGTGAAGATCAATTGGTGCTTTTTCATAGAGAACCTCATTGACCAACAGATTTTGATTAGTTTTTGCTTGACAATGTAAAAAGGTCGAACTTGAAAGAGAGGGTTCAAATGAAGGACTCATTGCAGTGGAGGTTGATAACAATGAAGATAATTAAGATGAAGTTAATTGAATGTATAAATTGGTAATTAAATTATATTTGAATTTCTCATTAATAAGTGTTTCGCATATATATATATATATATATATTACTCGATTTTTTCTAAAAATATTTTTGTTTTCATTTTTTATATATTTAATATACCATAACAGTTTGAAATGAAGGAATATCGAAAATATGTTTTCTTTATTTCTTCCGAGATAGTGAGTTTTCCCATTAATAATAAATATTGGAGGCATATTCCAACATTATGGAAAAATGAATTATTTGATACTTAAGTAAGGGTAATATTAATTTAATATTCCTATAAATCTAATTAAAAAGAAATTAGTAAATTTTTTAATATACCTAAAAAGTGTTATGTTTTTTATTTCTATATGTTTTTTCATTTTGATTTCCCTAATATCATATCACTTCCATGGACGTTGCAAAGAACATATACAACATCCATAAAAATCTAAAATGACACTTTTATATAGAAACAACATATTTACAATTATACTGATCACATATTTTTCATGGTTTACATATGGTTTATTCCTACTTGTAGAAACTAAATAATATATCATTATCTATATTTTTTAAAATAATCTAAACTTTTTTTCTTGCTTCTAATTTGGTAAACACTTATTAAAGGTACAAAGACCTTTAAAAACAAGTGTTGGGGGGTAAAATCTAGGAAAATTGTGTTATAATTATCTTAAATTAAGAAGCAATTACTATGCATTTAATATTGAATTATAGGATGCAACGACCCATTATTCCCAATGATGGTTTTCTTGTTATAGTAGTAAAATTATTTTTAGTGTTTTAAAACACTAAAATGTGGGAGGAACGGTGAAAAAAATGGATTTTTCATTATATTTTCCTAACATAAGGGGAAAAGGACCATATCCATAATTTTACAATGTAGAAACTAAGTATACATCATTCTGAATGAAAGATTTCCTGTTATAATTGTAAATATATTTTTAGTGTTTTAATACACTAAAACATAAATAGAATTTTTAAAATAAAAAATTAAATCTTATTGTCTTTAAAAAATTAGAAAACTACCGTAGATTTAATTTTGAAATATATGAACTTATGGAATGTCATTTTGAATGATTGTTTTCCTGTTATGGTGGTAAATGCATTTTTAGTGTTCTAAAACACTAAACCCGGCATGGAACAATCCAAACCAGAAAAACAACATATTATTTTCTTGAATAATAGTGTAATGAACTTAGATTTAATTATGAATAGTATGAACTGAAGACATACCATGCTGAATGATGGTTTCCCTATTATAGATATAAACACATTAGTAGTGTTTTAAAACACTAAAACATGTCTGGAAAAGATAAAACAAAGAAAAAAATTTCATATTATAGTGAACTAATGGGATAATAACAATAGATTTAATTTTGAAATTTTGGAACTGACTACATGTCCGTTTGAATGACGGTTTTCATGTTATGGTTGTAGAAGAGTTTTTATTGTTTAAAACACTAAAACGCTTGTGGAATGATTAAAATCAAACGAATGATGTAACATTATCCTAAAATTGGTGGGAATCCCCCCCCCCATAGATTTAATATTTATATTTAAGAACTTATGGAACATCATTCTAAATGTTGGTTTTCCCATTATGCCCATAATTTTATTTTTAGTTTTTTAAAACACAAAAACATTTATGGAATGGTCAGAAAAAGGAAAATGTCGTTAGAGTGAACTGAAATTAGGGGAAACCATCATAGATTTGACTGTGATATGTATGAACTGATAGTACGTCATTATAAATATAGGTTTCCCCATTACTGTCATAATTGTGTTTTTAGTGTTTTAAAACACTAAAACATGTGTTTAATGGTCGATACCAAGAAAATGATGTCATATTATCCTGAAATAATGCGAAAAAAAACTCTATATTTAATTTTGAAATTTAGGAATTCACGACACACCATTCTGAATGACGTTTTTCCCATTATGTCTATAAAAGAATTTTTATTGTTTTAAAACACTAAAACATTCATAGAATGGGAAAAATGAAACAAATGTCTTTATATTTCCCTAAAATCCGTGGAAAACCACCATAGATTTAATTGTGATTTTTAGGAACCAAAGGAACATCATTCTAACTCATGGTTGGTCCGCTATATTTGTAAATTCTTTTTTAGTGTTTTAAAACAATAAATGCGAGTTTAATGGTAAAAAATAGATAGATGATGTCATAATTTCATTAAATCAAGGTACAACAACCTTATATTTAATTTTTCATGGTTGGAACTTATGACACATCATTCCGAATAACGGTTATCTTCTTATGGTCGTAAATGAATTTTTAGTATTTTAAAACACTAAAACATGAGTGGATCACACAAAACTAGGAAAACAACATCAGATTACCCTAAAATTATGGAACAATGACTATAGATTTTATTATGAAATATAAGAACCGACTACATGTCATTATTACTAACACTTTTTTTGTTATGGTTGTAAACACATTTTTAGTGTTTTAAAACACTAAAACATGTTTGGAACAATCAAAAATATGAACAAAAGCTCTTATTGATTTGATATAACGGTAAAACTACCATAGATTTAATTGGGAAATGTAAGAACTAGAGATGCATCATTCTAAATGAATGTTTTCACGTTATGGCTGTCAATGTGGTTTTAGTGTTTAAAAAAACTGGAATCTGCATGGAACGATCAAACTAGGAAAATGAAATAATATTATCATGTAATCATAGGAAAACCACTGTATATTTAATTGGGAAATGTAGGAACCACTAACATGTCATTTTGAATGATGGTTATGGAATTATGTCCGTAAAAGAATTTTTAGTGCTTTAAAACACAAAAATGTGCATAGAATGGTCAAAACAGAAAAAAAAAATGTATTATATTTTCCAGAAATCATGGGAAAACAACCATATATTTGATTTTAAAATATAGGAATAGATGACAATTCATTTCGAGTGACGGTTTTCCTGTTATGGTTGTAAACACGTTTTTTGTGTTATAAAACACTAAAACATGTGTAGAACGATCAAAACCAAAAACAATGATTTCAAATTTTCCTATAATTAGGAAAAAATCTATATTTAAGTGTGAAATGTAGGAACTGATGACATTTCATTCCGTATGATTGTTTTCCCATTTTAGATGTAAATGCATTTTTTGTTTTTTAAAACACTAAAACATGCGTGGAATGTTCAAAAGCAAAGAAAACAACCTCATATTATTGTGGAATCATGGGATACCCACTACTTTATTGGGTTTTACTTATAGTCCATTCTCTAATATCATAATATTAAAAAAAATCATTATATTCCAAGTGATCCACACATCGATTTAAAAATAAATTTGAATATTTAATTATTCCTTTTCAGTTTCAAGTATTGAATATTATCTTAAATTGGTATGATTATTATTTAAAAGTTTCTGGCATTATATATTAATTTTTTATATTACAATATATTATTTTTTATTATAAACAATGATAAACTTTATGTGTATAATTCTTTATATATTTTGTGTATTTTATATTTTACATTTGCCTTCCTCAATGTTATGGTTTTCATTATAGGCGACAGATGCATTCATTAGGTAGGAGGTTGACCATTTTGATCAATGATATTTTTTATATAGCAGTCATGATGGTACTTAGTTTTTGTGGTATGTTAAAATTTAACCAATTATTATGCTGTAATTATAATTTATTATATTTAGTTTAATTATTTCTTTCATTTTTTGTAATAGCTGGTGAGATGATGTGGTTGATTTTAATTGACGAGATGAAGTGGATATAGATAGATGCAGTGGAGGTCATGAAATCAATTTTTATTGAGAATGTGTTGTTTTTTGACATATTTTATTTGTATTTATAGATGACTGAGGTATTGGATGATGTATGGGTAAACTGAAACATATGTTATGACGATTTTGGTTGTTTGAATGGTTGTGGAAGTGTGATGTATAAATGATGTGGTTATCATGTATATTTATATTTTATTTTATAACACATTAGTTATTTTAAATATATTGTTTTTATTAAATATTTTTTAAATCATAATAGATTTAGCGATTGTTTTTTTGTAACATACACTAAATATATATTATTGAATATATTTAGCTTCGGTTCAGATTAACTATCGCTAAACACAACTGCTGCTAAATTCATTGTGGAATATAATTTATGTTTAGTTATATTCCCTCTAGGTATTTTTTTATTATAGATTCATGTCTAATTAAATAGAAAACCATTTATAAATTGTAAAAAATGACGCATACAAAACCAATGAGAAAAAAATAAAACCACTCTTAATTGACCAGCACCATGGAATATACAACGATTATAGGAATCCCTGCTAAAACAAAGGCATAGATTAAATTACCTCTAGATCACTAAATACCCGATACTAATTGTCAGTTTTCTGAAGTGGGACCATCCCCAGATCATAAAAGTGAATAATATGACAAAAAAGAGGTGAAGCTACATTAATACACTAATTCCTGTCATGAATACAGAATCCATGAAATTAAATGTTCTAGAATTCATGGGGTTTATTTCATGGTTTGAAAAAACACAACGAAATTGTACCACAAAGAATTCATGGTGTGACCATCACATTCATGTCCAAAATGTCGGTAGAAAGACCCAATTTTATGTATATTTTGATGTTAATTCCCATGGATTCCCCCTTTTGACTCAAAACCAAAGAGTTTCTCTATGTTTGAACATGAATAGATATATTATTACATTTATAGTAAAATAATTCTTCCAGATCATGTTTTAGGCCAAAACAAACAATTCTATAGGGTGGATTAATGAGATCCCATGGTTAGGGGTAGTTCTAATGAGTTATGATGAATATGAGAGGATTGAATGATTATGACATCATTCAGTTTATGTTATTTAAATAATAAAATAATTTCATTCTTCTAATATCTGGAAACAATTTTCTATTTGTAGTTTAAAATACATTATTTTATTTTATTATGTTTAGATTTAGTTAAATTAAATACCCTTGTTGATGATCCAAATGAACCTACACCCAATTCAGTACGTTGTACGATGGAATTTGCTAAGGTTGGTTGGTGTGTGTTCAACTGTTATAAAAATATATATGTAATTTTAATTTAGAACTATTGTTTTTTACACATAAAAAACCTAATAAGGGATTTCCCTAATTAATCTATAGGATCTACTACAATTCCATTCACATAAGAAGCAGAGTAGACCAACATAAGATATTACTTAGGGATATTCTCACTAATCAAAAATTGAAATCATATGTGTGGAATAAATCACAACCAGAAGGCTCTATTGGTGATGGTTTCATAGTTGATGTGTGAATGACCTTATTCATTAGGTATTTAAATCAGATTGAGACTATATTCAATCATGAAGGACTTTCTGATGACATCTTCTCAAATACTAGTTCTAAAAAACAATAATTTGTATTTCCATTTTTTGGGTGATCAACTCGAAAGGGTTTAAATATTACACTAACTGAATTGGAGTTACTAAAATAAAAAACATATGTGATTCTCAATAATGTTATATCTGATCCATTTATTGAATAATTTTGACTACAAAAAAATAGGTGAATAAGGGGTTGAGCTCATAATGATATGGAATTAACAAAATATATTAATAAGGATCCTGTCAAAGAGTTCACCCATCATATATATATATACTCATATTCATATTATTGACATGTAGTAAGTTGTTATTTCTTAAACATAACAGATTTTATTTTTTTCTAGATATTTAATGTTGATAATAAATATAATATATCAGATTATTTAATGTTTTTGGATCTAGGTCCTCTAACATTGCCTAAGAGATTAGATGCCTACAATATTCATGACTTCAGGTTTCGTTCAATTTATCATGAAGAAGACTTGAAAACTCCAAATATTGGTGTCTTCCCATTTATAGAGGTGGGATACTATGGGAAGATGATGAATATATTTAATGTAAACTATCAAAATATTTAATTGAGATAGGTTCAACGTTGATTTGGGTATAATGAAATATTAATTATATTTACTTCTGTCTACTTATCTCACTTTCTAGATACAAGGGAGCATGCAAAGAATGATCAATTTATCTTGGAATCACAAGAGAATATGGTTTATCATATGGATGATGATATAAATTATGTTTTGTTTTTTGTTGTACACTTAATTAGTAGATACATAAATTATATGGATGATGAATATCAATTTGTCTTTTTTAATTATATACCTCATCAACCAAAAAATTTTGAACAATGTTTTCATGACAATGTCAATACGATAGAACTTGCAAGAGAGGGAAAATTTGATGGACACAACGCAATGGAGGTTGATAACAATGATGATATTGAAGATGAAGATAATTGAATGTATAAATTTTTAATGAAATTATATTACAATTTCTTATTAATAAGTGTTTCGTATATATATATATTGTTATAGTTTTATAATATTTTTTTCTCAATTTTATATATTTAATATAGAATAACCATTTAAAATGAAGGAATACCTAAATTATATAGCCTTCTTTCCTGCAAGAGAGTGACTTTTCCCATTAATTATAAATATTAATGGAATATTCAAACACCATGTAAAAACGATGTCTTTGATACATATGTAAATGTAAAATAAATTGAATATTCATTGAGAACTAATTTAAAAGACATGAGTTATTTTTTTAATATACTTATAAAGTGTTATTTTTTTTATTTCTAGATGTCTTTTCATTTTGATGTCCCTGACTCCATTTCACACCTACGGACATTGGAAAGAACACATAAAAGATCCATAAAAATTAATATTACACATTTACATAGAGAAAAAATATGTATAGTTATACTGACCACATTTTCATACTAATTGGCATATAGTTGTTTCAAACATGTAAAAAATAATTATAGACCATTATCCATAAGTTTGGAAACAATCTAATCTTTTTGTCTTGATTTTTACTCGATAAAAACTTACTAAAGGTACGAAAACCTTTAAAAACAAGTGTCGGGGGGAACGTGTAGAATGGAGTTATATTCACCTAAAATTAATGACAATGACTATAGATTTACTTTTGAAATGTAGTAACTAATAAGACATCATTCCAAATGATGGTTTTCCCATTGTGACAATAAATATGTTTTTAGTGTTTTAAAAAATTCAATACTTGTGTTGAATGGTCAAAATAATGAAAATTTCATTATAATATTTTGGAATAAGGGGAAAAGTACCATATATATAATTTTGAAATGTATGAACCGACGGTACATCATTCGAAATGACTTTTTTCCTGTTATGACTATGAACGTGTTTTTGTTGTTTTAAAACCCTAAAACGTGCATGGAATGGTCATAATATGACAAATAACATATTATTGTCCTGAAATCATTGGAAAACTTCCATATATTTAATTTTTAAATTTAGGAACTGATGGCATGTCATTCTGAATCTCGTTTTCCCATTATGGTTGTAAACACGTTTTTAGTGTTTTTAAACAATAAAAAAATGGGTGGAACTGTCAAAAATTGGAAAAACCATAGGATTTCCTAGAAATTAGGATATATTGTCCTCATATTTAATTTTGAAATTTTGGAACTAGAGACATGCCATTCTGAATGATGATTTTCCAATTATAGCTGTAAACATATTTTTAGTGTTTTAAAACACTAAAACATGTATGTAAAGGAAAAAACCAAGGAAAAAATATTGTACTATAATGAAAGTAGAGGAAAATGACCGTAGATATAATTTTTAAATGTAGGAATTGACTACATGTCATTTCAATTTATAGTTTTCCAGTAGTGTTTGTAGACATGTTTTTAGTGTTTTAAAACACTAAATCATTCGTCGAATGGTAAAAATAATAAAATGATTTAGGATTGTCCTTTAATTTGGAAAACCAACTGTATATTTAATTTTGAAATGTAGGAACTGATGGCATGGCATTATGAATAACTGTTTTCCAGTTATAGCTAAAAAAAATTTTAGTACATTAAAACAGTAAAAGGTTTGTGGAATAGTCAAAACTTGACAAACAATATCAAAATATCCATAAATTATAGGAAAACATATTAAATTTAATTTTTTAATATATGAACTGATGACACGTCATTATGAATGAAAGATTATCTATTATGTCCATAAAGGCATTTTTAGTGTTTTAAAACACTAAAACACATGTGGATCGGTTAAAACTAGGAAAATAATGTCAACTTATCATGAAATAATGGAAAACAGACTGTAGATTTAATTTATAAATGTAGGAATTGAAGACACTTCATTCTAAATGTCATCTTTCCCGTTATGGAAGTAAATGAATTGTTATTGTTTTAAAATACTAAAATGTGCATATAAAAGTAAAAATTAAACAAACATCATCAGATTGTCCGAGAATCAGGGGAAGATACCCTAAATTTAATTGTGAAATGTATGAATTGACAACATGTCATCCCAAATGATGGTTTTATTGCCATGTCTATAAATGCATTTTTAGTGTAATAAAACACTAAAATGAACATTGAATGGTAAAAACTGGGAAAATGATGTTAGTATTCCTTAAATCAGGGTACAAAAAGTGTTCATTTAATAGTGAAATATAGGCACCGACGACAAATCATTTTGAATGATTGTTTTCCAATTATGGGCTTAAATCTGATTTCTGTATTTTAAAACACAAAAACATGAGTGGATCAGTCAAAATAAGGAAAACATAATCATATTACCCTAAAATAAGGGGACAATAACTATAAATTTAATTTTCAAATATAGGAACCAATGAAATATCATTTGGAATGACATTTTTTATTATGGTTGTAAATTTATATTTTATTTAAAAACACTAAAAATTGTATGGAAAAGTAAAAACAATAAATAAATGATTATTTGGATTTCAACTCAATGGAAAACTACAAAATATTTATTTGGGAAATATAGGAACCGACTGAACATCATTCCTAATGACGGTTATCCCTTTGGTGATGTAATTATAATTTTATTGCTTTAAAAAGCTAGAATGTGTAGGGAATGGTCAAAACATTGAAGATGATATTAGATTTTCCAAAAATATGGGGAAAACCACTATATATTTAATTTTGAAATGTAGGAATTGATGATATGTAATTCTGAATGATAGTTTTCCCATTATCACAGTAAAATTATTTTTAGCGTTTAAAACAATAAAATGTGTGTAGAATCTTCAAAACCAGACAAAAAAAGTTTTATTGTCTTGAAATATAGGGATAACCACCATTTAATTAATTTGTAAATGTAGGAACTCAAAGAGCATCATTTCGAGTAGCAGTTTTCCAGTTATGGTTGTAAATATGTTTTTAGTGTTTTGAAAAACTAAAACATGTGTGGTATGGTCAAAACCAGAAAAATGATGTAAAATTTTCCTTAAATCAGGGGGAAACAGTAAATTTAATTTATGATTTGAAAGAACTAAAAACATTTCATTTCAAATGACGGTTTTCCCATTATGGTGGTAAACACATTTTTTGTATTTTAAAAAACTAAAACATATATTTGAAACAATCAGTACCATAAAAAACCACTTATCATGGATGTGAAATCTTGGGACAATCACAACATTGTTTTTTGGAAATTAAGGACATGATCTAATCGTTTATTATAAAAAAAATATTAATTAAATTTCATGAACACTACACGTTGGTTAGAAAATAAATTAGTATATTTAATGATCCCTTTTCTGTTTAAATTATTAAATATTATCATAAATAGGAATGTTTATGATGTAAAAGTGTTTTTAATTATATATTATTTTTTATGTAAAAATTTATTCTTCTTGAGTAAAAAAATTATAAATTTTATGCGTTGAATTTTGGATATATTTTGAGTCTTTTCAATTTCCCATTTCATTTTTTAAATGTTCTGGTATTCATTGTAGGTGGAAGATGCATGTAGTAGGTAGGAGGTTGTTCATTCTAATCCAAGAAATTTTTAGAAAGCAATCATGATGTTTCTTAGTTTTTTGTGTTATGTTAAAATTTATTCAATTATACTATAATTGTTATTTTTTATGTCTATTTTAATTTTTCCTTTCCTTTTTTGTTACAATTGATGATATAATGTCGTTGTTTTCTATTGATGAGAAGATGTGGAGGTAGAAAGATGCATTAGAGGTCATGACATAGATGTATATTGGGAATGTTTTATTGTTGTACATATTATACATGTATATATTGATGACTAAGGTATTGGTTTATGTATGGGGTGATAGAAACTTAGTTTATGATGATTGTTGTAGCTTGTATGACAGTTTATGTGTTATGTATGAATAGTGGGTTTATGATATATTTATATTTTATTTTGAATCACAGTAGTTATTGTATATATATAATTTGTTATAAAATAATTTTTTTAAAATCAAAAATTATTTACCGATGGATAGTTGTAACAATCACTAAACCTAAATTAATGAATATATTTACTTGTGGTTCAGATTGACCACTGATAAACATAATAATTTCTAAATGCATTGTGGCAGTTAATTTTATTTTATTTTTAATCTAGGTAGATTATTTTATTATAGAACTACCACTAATTAAACAGCAATCCATTGAAGAATTATCGAAACACGACACTTAAAAAACTGATGCGAAATAAAATAAACCACCACTAATTGACTAGCACTGTGCAATATTTAGAGGTTTTAGGAACCACAACTAAATAATTAGTTTGTGTATAAACTACATCAATACCAATAAATTACCATCTCAAATTGTCACTTTTCTGAAGTGGGACCTTCCCTAGATTGTTAAACTAATGAATATGATACAAAATAGGTGAAGCTACTGTAAGATACACATTCATGTCATGAATAAGGAATCCAAGATGTGAAATGTTCCATAAGTAATGGGGTTTAGTTCAAGGTGTGAAAAAAATAATCGAAGGAGTACCATGAAGAATTCATGGTATGACCTTCACATTCATGCCTTGAATGTGGGCAGGAAGACCAAAATTTGAGTAGATTTCGATGTTAATTACCATGGATGCCCCCTTTTTTACTCAAAACCCATGAATAGCCACATTTTTTACCATGAATAGATATATTAACACATTTATGGGTAATTAATACTATAAGATCATGAACTTCACCAAGTAATACATGGCCCTAGGTAGAGATCAAAAGATCCCATGGATAGAGGTAGCTCTTTTAAGTGACCATGAAAGGGGGAGAATGGACTGATTATGATATCTTTCTATTTTTTTCTTTAACTAATGAAATCATTTCATTCATCTTCTATATCGTATCAATTTTCAATTTTTAGTTTACAAGACCAACTTGTAATATATTAGGGTAAGATTCTGCTAAAATTAATTACCTAGTACGATGTTCCAAATCTACCACCACCCCATTCTAGAGAGTATACGATGGAATGGGTTATGGTTTGGAGGTGAGTGTTCAGTGGTCGTAAATACATATATAGAATTGTAAGTTGGAACTATTTTTTTATTATGAAACAATAAAACCTAATAATGTATTTCCCTAATTAATCAAGAGGATATACTATAACTCGACACACATAGGAATAGTGGTATACTAGCATAAGATTTTAGTTTGGGTTATTATCACTAATCACCATTTGACCAACATAGATAGAAGAATAAATCGAGGAACCTCTCTCTTATTTTCTAGCCAAAAATGTTAGGTAAAAATTTGAAAACTATGATTGGATTTATATAGCTCTACCAAATCTCAACCAATATCCCACTTCATTAATTGTTTTAAATAAATCAATTTATTTTTTTTGAAACATTTTCAATTTATCAAAAAATATTAAAATCATGTTTTCCCAAAAAAACACAATAAGTGAAAAATAATTTTGTGAACACTCATATATGGTATAATACCATTGTTGGGTACCATAATACACATAGGCAATTAATTTTTTTTACATCATCCATGACAAGGCATCCACCAAGGAGACTACCTATATGATGAGTCACCTAGTGGGTCTAGTTGAGATCACTAATACCAAACATGGATGTATCAGTGCTAAAAAATAATTTATCCACTCTTAAAAAGCTTTTATAATTGAGGCATTATTAAAAGAGGGGTTATAAGGACAAACACAGAAAACATTAAATATTCTTGAGTTTTTGAAAATAACATACATTATTACACCTTGATGTCCTTTTCAGGTTTTGAGTTTTAGATAATTTGTACATAAAACATACATAAAATCCCATAATCATACATGTGGATATTCCAAAAATAGTATCTATTTCTTCCAAAATATAAAACTTTTCAAATAAAACATGATTTCTTTGACCAATCTTCATAACATATAACATGGACTACTTGTTGGCCTTAAACATCCTTATAACCTATAAAAATCAATTAAAAACATGGGATTAGTATAAAAATATCAATAAATGATATAAAAATATGGAACAAATACATTAGTCCATGAATACATGTAACGTAAAAAATCATTTTCCAAATGGCATGCTTGTCGCCCATATAAACTAAATTAGAGAACCATGTTATCTCCATGAGAATTCCAAAAAACATATACAACATAAATATAACCATAAATGAATCTTGGGGAACTACTTACAAAATCTTTTAACCCTCTAAGATACCTTATAATTTGTAACCCTCACGAATACCTTACAATATAACCCTCACAACATCCATATTGTGTAACCATCACAATTACACATAGGGTAACCATTTGGATGACCTCAAACATAATTATACCCAATGTATTTTAGGTAGATATAGCTCACACCCTTCATTGTAATAAATTCCCATGATCTTATACAAAATCATAAAAAATTATTAATTTCCTAAAAACATTGCATTTCAATTTTGAAAAACGAAATTTATAAAGGAGGCTTCAAAAGAAAATCACATTGAAATTATCATATAATTGAAGAAAGATTTAATAAAGTGTGTGTAATATGTATATACACTATTAAATAAACATAATTAAATATAATATTAAAAAAAAGTAATTTCTATTTAAATTTAAATACATATAAATAATATAGTAGAAGTTTAACACAATGAATGGAAATTCGGTTAAGAATTCCCCTATATCAGGATTATCTTACTTGAAATGTGTTTAAACCTCCTATTAAATGGTTAATATAATTTTATTAATATCTTAAATAAATATATTAATTCTATAATAACATATATGATCATTTCATTACATCATTTCATCCTATTATTATTAGTATTTTGTTCCTTCCATTATTTTGGCTGCGTTCATTAAATGATTTCCATAGTCGGTTTGTATTTGATTTTCTTTTCATATTGAAATAAAATTATAGAAGTGGAATTATATGGTATTAATATGTTTTATGAAAATTTAATGATATCATAAATAATTTTTTTATCATATATGATGAGAGATCATTAGATAAAACATTAAGGATGATTGTTTAGATAAAATTTTTACAGTTCCTTGATAATCATGAAATTTTTTTCATTATATAATTTAATGTAAAGCATAGAAGTTTATTACAGAACATAATATAGGATAAAAATACACTTTACATTCATATTAAACCATTAAAATGGTTTTATTATCATATTGTGTGGAAATAATGGAAATTGGAAACTCATCATCCACGATATAGGAATATCGGTAAATTGCGGATAATGTTTTTTAGAATAAGACGGAGATTAAAGGAATAAATATGATTATTTCTTTACATTAGCTTGATAACACACATAATATATATGATTTTGGATATTTAATACCTCTTGGATAAGTGTAGGGGAAAAGAGTATAAGAAAAAATGAATTTGAAGTAAAACATATAATGAAGGAAGAAGATTCTTACCTCTTGATCTCTTCTCATTCAGATCCTCTTATGGACTTTGTTTTTTAGTCTTTTGGTGAGATCAAAATATCATGGACGTGAGGAAGGTCCTTTAGAATGTAATTGGGTATAACATAGACTATTTTCATGGTTTGATAAGTTCGAGAGGAAGAGGGAAATGAGGGTGGTATTTATAGTGGAGGAGAGAAGGGGTTGCACATTATTTTAATCATTAGTTCAATATTTTTGTTCAATACTATGAATAGTATTGATTAATATTTCCAAATATAGTAATAAGTTCATTTTAGTTGGAACCAAGTGTCCTTCCATAAACTATGATGTAAAAAATAGTGTATTTAGCTGATAATTTGTATATACAACATTTTACTGTATTTCAATATTCATAAAAAATTTAATAAATTCAGAAAAATACCATATATTCACCATCTCCATTTATCTACATGTAGAATTTAATAATAAACTCCTTTTTTAAAAATATTTTTTAAAATATGATTAAATTGATTTTTAATTAAAAATATATTTTATTCAAAAATAACAATTTTAAAACTATGACACATTTGTTGACATCTGGAAAATTTTATCAGGACATCAATATCTTAAATCAATAAGAAAATAAAATAATACTACAATTCATAAGGGTATGTTGTTGTTCACCAAAAATCAAATTGGTTATATCAGACTCTAATTAACTTACTAATCGCAACAATGTATGTCTGTTTTTTTAATATTCAAAACATAGAAGAAGAAAAATTAGTTTAATGATAATTACATTATAAGTACCTTTGTTATTACAATGCTACATAGTAACTACATTAGGAATGATATTAATTTTTATTCTAATCATGAATAGAATAAAAGTATCATGTTCTAAGTCAATTATATATAATATTTATAATATAATTTCATTAATGAATTTTGTATAAATAATATTTTTTCATGATTTCATGAAAATAATCGTAGAAAAAAACTATATATTTTTACTATCCATCCAAAATTGATCATTTTTAGAAAATTATGAAAAATTATGACAATGATAATTTCATCATGCTGAATTCAAAAGAGAAAATAGTTTTGTTCCATAATAATTCTATAATTGAAAAATTAATGTTTTAAATTAAATAACAATATACTAAATTATATATTTTTTTACTACTATTTAAATATATAATACTAAAATTATAAAAACAATTTATTAAATAAACACTTCGGTTGTTACAGTATCTCATCCTTGAGAAAGTTATGTCCCCCCAATCTGAAGTCTGGATTCTTGAAAAGGGGACTTCTAATCAAAATACCTATGTTCAATACCCACATTGTAAAAAAATTATTAAATCATGCACTCCGCAAGAGAGAAAATAATGTATGTGTTACACCTGAGGTAACACATATTAGGATTCTATATAGGAAAACATGGATGTGGAAGAGAGAAAAAACATTCAAATAATGATATTTACTGAGATAGAACATGTTCTTAAGAATGTTATGAACCATAGAAATGAAAATATATAATGGGTCAAAAGGGATATTAATTTCATAGTATTAAAATAGAATATATAATGTTTTCATTTTATGACCTCTTTTCTTAGTTTCTGAGGAATTACAATGATATTTATACAAAAGACATATAGATATGTACTTACTAAAAAAGTATAGTTTCATCCATTAATGGATTTTCACCACAGAACCATCTTTTTTACCAAATGAAGATCATTAAACTATCATTCTTATTTAACTAGAATTACCTTAAATGGATCTCTAACTTCATAGTTAAAAAAAATATATTCCTCAAGTGTTTATGATTAAAAAAAATGGTTGGGATAATATAATCTAATTCCCAAAAAGAATTAATCACCAAAAAGTCATTCCCAAGGTTTAATATGGATCATTCCACAAATAACTGTCAATAAATTTACTCAACAATATTTATTAAAATAAATATTAAAATTGAAAAATAATAAGGACTTGGTCTCATATGTATAAATCCAATAAAGTAGTAAAATTTATTATCAAATAACCATCAGTGTATTCTTAAATTCTCACTTCACTATGTATATGCCTAAAAAATAAAAATCCATGAAATGATAGTTATTTTAATATTTCACCCAAATGCCATAATAAAATCATATTTTCCACCAAAATACAATTTATCCACTATTCCTCAAATAAAATCTATGGTATTCTACTTACTTTATTCGAGTAACACTTCGTAAAAAACATAATTATCGAAAAAGCAATGATAATATGAATCCTAATTATATCCATACATTAAAAATATGTCCCCAAAATAAAATATATTTTTTCCTCAAATAAAAATGTGTTCATGTAACTACTAATGGATTGCATATAACTCAAACCCAATATTAAACTCCCAAGGTACTTCCATCATCAAAATTGTAATAGTACATCTAATCATCCATAATAATTATGTCTAGCATAAATCTTTAAGTCTTTATATACAGACATCATATTCTTTCATCGTTCTTTATAATCCATAAATTATTTATTACTGCCTTATTTAATAGTTCTTAATTCATGCATGTAAAATATATGAATTAGAACACCATGATTCAAAAATATCAATCCAACTATGTTTCGTACATTATTGATTAGAAAATAATTCATTCCTAAAATACCATTTTTAAAATCTTCTTGAGGTTCCCTCTTTCATTCGGTATGTTGACATACGTTGAAAAAGTAGGCATCCATACCACTCCATGGTTATCCATTTCTAAGATATTTGGAAGAGTTGAGATATTGAAATCATATAGAAAATATACCATGACACCTAAATGTTTTAGAAAATAGTGGATCTTAGATAACTCAAAAAATTACCTAAATGTGATTGGAATACTCAACAAGTTGTCAAAATCATTTTAACTAGACATTCCAATAATAGTGAAGATCAAATAATCAGGGATGGATAAGAATTTAGTGCATTATATTTTCCCATACATCTTATAAAATGAAATGTAAACTTTTTAAGGTAACATCACTTAATAATGAAATGATTTATTAAAATAAAAATAATATCTAGGGTACACACAACAACAAAAAAACTAAAATCAATAAACCCTATTCCCTATATCAGATATTTTGGGTTTTCATAAAATCTACATAGATTCCCAGAAACTATTTTCTCCATATCATAGTAACCCTTTTGAATATAAAGAATCTCTATTTTATCCCTAATTAACATCCTAACCCCTAATGTTCTCCAAACTATCCTACGATAACATCAATAAAGACCCTACCTTAAAACATTACATATTCTTGTGTTTAAGACAAGAACATACAATTTTAGGCATTTATGATCTTTTTAGTTTTAGAGTCTTAGAAAAATAGGACATAAAACATACATAACATCCCATAATAATTCAAGTGGATACTCCAAAAAGAGAATCTATTTCTTCTAAGATATAAAACTTTTCAAATAAATCCAGATTTATTTGACCAATCTTTAAAACATTTAACAAGGATTTCTTATATTCCTTGCAAAACCTTATAACCATTAAAAATAATTTAAAAAAATGGTATGAAGATAAAAATATAAGTACGTGATAATAAAATAAGGAAATACAACATTAGTCCATGAATACATGTAATGTACGAAATCATTTTAAAAATGACATGCATGACACCCATATAAACTTACATTCTGAAACAAGTGATTTCTATAATATTTTCAAAAAAAATTAGAAGGTATATAAAACCGTAAAATAATCATGGGGAATTACATACATATTATTGTAACCATCTTGGGTATCTTATAATTTTTAACCCTCACTACTACCTTACAATGTGACCATCGTGACTACATAATTGTGTAATCATTTTAGTTACATTTGGAGTGACCATACGACCAAACTCCAACATACACATACCCAATGCATTGGAAGTATATATAGTTCCCACCCTTCATATGTAACAATTCCCCTAAACCATAACAAAATCATACAACATTATTAATTTCATAAAAAGCATTGCTTTTGAATTTTGTAAAACTGCATTTTAAAAGATGATTTTAAATGAAAAGCCCCTTACCAATATCATACAATTAATTTGGGACTTAATAGAGTGGATGTAATATGTATGTACCCCATAAATAAGAATAATTAAGAATTATATAAACTAATTTAATTACAAAATCAATTTTCATACCATATAAATATTGATGAAGAATGTTAACCCAAAGAATGTAAATTGGGTAAAGAATTCCATTACATTGGGTTTAACTTACATAAAATATGTTTAAACATCCTGTATAATGGTTAAAATTGTGTTATTGATATATTAACAAAAAATATACAGGTTTATAACACCTTATATGATCATTTCATGACATCATTTCTCCTTTTAATTATTATTATTTTGTTTCTTTAATTGTTTTGGGGGTATTCCTTACATGATTTCCATGTCCGGTTTGTATTTGATTTTCTTGTCGTATTGAAATGAAATTCAAAAAGGGAAAGTAAATTGTATTCATAAGATACATGAATATATAATCATAACATAAATACGTTTTATCATATATTATGATGGATCATTAGAAAAAACATTAATGTTGTTTTTTCAGATAATTGTTTTCGTGGTTCCTCGATAATCATGACCTTTTTTCATTATATAATTTAATTTCATGAATTTATGTTAATTATATATAATAAAAAAATAATAAAACATAAAATATAAATTCTTTTTCAATAATTAAACGGTGTTTATGATCATATTTTAATGAATTAATGTAAAATGGAAACACATCATCCATGATTTTTTTAAATTCACACATTGCGGATGTCTTTTTTTTAGAATAAGAGGGAGAGGAGAGGAATAAAGATAATGTTTTTTTACATGAACATGAGAAAAAAATAATGCATACAATTCTGGATATTTTACAATTCTGGGATATGTTGATGGTAAGAGTGTACATAAAAAGAATGGAATTGGAAAGAAAACACATGAAAAAGGAAGAGGATTCTTACCTCTTGATATCTTCTCCTTGAGATCCTCATTAAAGAATTTGGTATTAGGATTTTAGTGAGAAACAATGTTCCTCGACGTGGGGAAGAACGTTGTAAATGAGATTGGGAATATCTTAGACAATGATGAAGGCTTGAGAGGTGTGAGTGGAAGAGGGGAATGAGGGTGGTATTTATAGTGTTGGAGAGGAGGGGGTTTACATTATTTTAGTCATTAGATTAATATTTTGTCTCAAAACTATGAATAGTATTGATTAATGAGACAACAAATATTTATAAGTTCTTGTTAGTTCTAACCTAGTGGTCTTGTATCAGCTATGATGTGAAAAATAATGTATTTAACTGGTAATGTTTATATAATGTATTTTACCGTATTTCAATATTGATTAAAAATTCAATAATTTCAGTAAAAAATGAAAAAACATCAGTTGAATAATTTTTCAATGTGTAGAATTAAAAAATGATATCCATTTTTCAAAAATAATTTTCTAAATATGAATAATTTATTTTATTTAAAAAAATATTTTATTCTAAAATAACAATTTTAAAACTATAAACCATTTTTTAACATTTTGAAAAAATTTCAAGATGTCATTATCTTAAATCCCTAAAAAATAAAAAAATTATAATATTTACTATTCCTTAGGTTTGTATTACTATTCATAAGGGTATGTTACTATTCACTAAAAATCATGATTGATCAATTAGAATCCAACTAACATACTGATCGGAACTGTGTATGTCTATTTTTTTAATTCAAAACATTGAAGCTGAAAAATTAATTTTAAAACTAATTACTTGATAAGTACCTGAGTTGTTACAATGCTATGCAGGGATTGCATTAACACTGAAATTAATTTATATAAAAATCACGAATAGAATATAAGTATCATGTTCTAAGTTATTTCTGTACAATATTTCTCATATAGTGTCATTAATGAATTTTATATGACAAATATTGCTTCAGGAAATTACAAAAATAATCATATGAAAAACTATATCTTTTTCTATTCATCAAAAAATTTATCTAGTAGAAAAAAAGATAAAATATTCATACTATGATAATATCATCCAGCTGAACTCAAAAATGAAAATAGTTTGTTCCCAAAAAATTCAATAATTAAAAATGTAATTTTTTAAAATAAATAACAATATAATAATTTATATATTTTGGGAACTACTATTTAAATAAATAATACTAACAATATAAAAAAATTATTCAATGAGTACCTAGGTTATTACAATATCCCATCCTTCAACAAATAGCTTCCTCGCAATTCTAAATCGGGATTCATAGATATGGGTCTACTATTCAAAATACCAATGTTAAAAACACAAATCATAAAAAAATTATTAAAACAACCACTCGATAAGGGAGAAAAGAAATCACAAGGAACCATTGAGGTAACAGATCATCGGTTTCTATATATAAAAAACGTAGAAATAAAAGAGGAAACAAACTCTCAAATACTGAGAGATAAAGAGTTAGAACATGGTCCTAAGAATGTTATGCACCACCAAACAATAGATATATGATGTTTCAAAAGGGATATTAACATTATAGTAAGAAAAGATAATTGATAATTCTTTTATTTAGAGATCCCTTTCCCAGTTTCATAGAATCCCATTGAGATTTATTCAATGAACATATAGATATATACATATGTAAATAGTAGAGTTTCCTTATTTATTGTATTTTTCAACAAAAACCCATATTTTTATCCAAATGAAGAATATTAAACATTCTTTCTTACTTCACAATAATATCCTTATATGTATCTCTAACTCCATAAAAGAAAAACATTTTATTCCTCAACTATTTATGAATTACGAAAAAATGGTAGGGATAAGGTAATCTAATTCCCAAAATTCATCAATCAACGAATGGTAATTCTCAAGGTTCAATTTGGATCATTCCAAAAATAAATATCAATAAAATACATCAGAAAAATGTTTAAACAAATATTAAAATCAAAATATCAGAAGGATTTGGCCTCAAATACATCTAATACAGTATTTAAATTTATCACTAAAGAATCATCGATGGATTCTTAAATTATCACTTCACAAAGTATATGTCCAAGTAATAAAATCTCCATGAAATGATAGTCATTTTAATAAGTCAACTTAATTCCATAGTGATATCTTATTTTCCAGAAAAATACAATTTTACCTTTATTCATCAAATAAAGTCTATAGTATTCAGTTTACATTATTAATGTAACACTTTCCAAAAACCATAATTACCTCACAATAATAGACCAAATAAATCATATTGTTATCCATACATTAAAATTATGTCCACAAAAATAAATTTCCTCAAATAATTTTTTTTACATTACAACTTAGGGATTACATATTACCCAAACCCAATAAAATACTCCCAAAGTACTCCCATCATCAAATGAGTACTAGTACATAAATTCATCCTGTCAAGCATAATGAGGGAATTGTTGGAAAAACAAGTTACATTGGAGCCTTGGAAAGTTAATGAGGAAAGATAATAAACTACTTTGTTCCCCTCATTCCATGTATGTGTTACCATGCCATTTTTGTTGAGGAGGCCCTTGCAATTGCTGATGATGTAAGAGATTGACCATGGATTAGGGCCTCTACATTGTAAAGATAAAAACAACTTAATCTTTCATCATTCTTAATAATACATAAACTATGTATTTCCACCTTATTTAATATTAATGAATTATTATATGTAAAAGATTTGAATTATAACAACATGTTTGCAAAATATCAATACAATTATGTTTCATAGTTTATTGATGATAAAATAATTCATACATAAAGTCTATATTTTAGGATCTTCTTGATATTCCCTTTTTCTTTCTGTATATTGACATACTTCATAAAAGTAGGATTTCATAAAACTCCTGGTTTTTCAATTTCTGAGATAGTTGTAAGAGTTAATATCTTGAAATCCTATAGAAAAGATATCATGGGCCATAAAATTACTTAATGAAATAGTGGGTGTTAGATAACACAAACAATTAATTGCAGATGATTTCAATACTCAAGAAATTATCGAAATAATTTGAACACGCCATTGAAATAATAGTAATTATCAAATAATCGGGGAGGCATAAGAAGGTTTTCCATGATATTTTTTACTCCATCTTGTCAAACAGTCATCAATCTATTCAAAAAAACATCACATAAACTTGAAATTAATTACTAAAAGAAAAAGACTCTATAGGATAAACATAATAACAATAAAATACTAAAATTTATCAACCTTCATATATATATATCAATTGATTTAGGGATCTATAAAATATACCTAGATTCCAATAAATCATTTTACCAATATGATAGAAACCATTTTGGTTATAATGAAACTCTATTTTCACAATAATTAGCATCATATCCTCTAAAATTAACCCAACCATCCTATAATACAATCTATAAGGGCCCACCATTAAAACATTACATATTATTGAGTTCATAATGAGAACATACATTTTTACTCATTGATGATAATTTCATGTTTATAGTTTTAAATCATTTGAACATAAATCATACCAAACATCCCATATTCATAAATGTTGATACTCCTAAATGAGTGTCAATTTCTTTGAAAATATAAAACTTTTCCTACAAAACATGATTTATTTGAAAAATATTAATAATATTTTACATGGATTAATTATTTTCCTTAAAAATACTTATAACTTCTGAAAATAATCTAAAATCATGGGATGATAATAAAAATCTCAATAATGGATATAAATAGAATAAATTAAAACATTCGTCTTTGAATACATGTAACGTATGAAATCATTTTCAAAAAGACATGCTTTTCACCCATATAAACATCATTTTGAAACATGATATTTTCATGAGGTTTCCAAAAAACATATATAATATGAATAGAACCATAAATAAATCTCGGTGTATTACTTAAAAAATCTTGTAAACATCTCGGATACTTTATTATTTGTAACCCACTCTACTACCATACAATGTAACCCTCATGACTACATTATTGTGTAACCGTTGTAGTTACATGTGGAGTAACCATATGGATGACCTATAACATACAATACCAAATTAATTATAGGGAGATATAGGTCCCACCATTCATTATAAAAAACTCCCATGAACTTGAACATAATCATACAACATGATTAATTTCATAAAAACATTGCTAGAGAATTTTGAAAAACAAAATTTTAAAAGATGGTTTAAAAACAAAACCCCACTCAAAAATAATATAATTGAAGTGGAACTTAATATAGTGGATGAAATTTTTATATAAACTATAAATAAACATAATATAAAATAATCTAAAAAACATTACTCAATAAATTTTAATACCATATAAAATAATGGAATTATGGTTAAGAATTTCCTTACCTCGGGTTTGTCTTACTTTAAACTAGTTCAAACCTCCTTTATAATTGTTAAATGTGTGTTATTATTATCTTAAATAAATATTCATGGTTATTATACCTTATAGGATTATTTCATAACATCATTTCACCATTTAATTATTAGTATTTCGTTCCTTCCATTCTTTTGGATGCGTTCTTTACATTATTTTCATTGTCGGGTTGTATTTAATTTTCTTGTGGTATAGAAAGGAAATTTTATAATTGGAAGTAAAATGTATTAATATGTTTATAGAATACATAATGATACCTTAAATAATGTTTTATCTTATATTATGATGGATCATTAGATAAAACACGCACGATGTTTGTTTAGATAATTTTTTGTGGTTTCTCAATATCATCAATTTATTTCATTATATAAATTAATATTGTGCCTAGAAATTCATTCCAAAACATAAAATTGGTTAGATCATAAAATTTAAATTCTTATTCAAAAATTAAAAGGGTTTTATGATCAGCTTGGAAGGATGTAATGGAAATTGAAATCTCATCGTCCACGATTTTTGCAAATCGGTACATTGCAGATGGTGTTTTTTATTTTTAGAATAAGAGGGAGATGTGAGAAAAAAATATGGGTATTTTGTTTAAATAAATATGATAACATAGAGAATATATAATATTTTGGTGATTTAATACCTACTAGATATGTATATGGGAAGATAATATAATAAAATAAATGAATTGGAATGAAAACACATTAAAAAATAAAATTATTCTTACCTCTTGATCTATTATCTTTGAGGTCCTCCTTAAGGTCTTTGTTTTTGGACATTTAGTTATACCAAAAGGTCATGGAGATGGGGATGAGAGTTGGGAAGATTATTGGGTAGAACCTAAAAAATTCTCAAGGCTTAAGCGTTGTGATAGCAATTGGGGAATGAGGGTGGTATTTATAGTGGATGAGAGGATGGGTTTTAAATTATTTTCATCATTAGTATAATATTTTTTTCTCAAGACTATTTTTAGTATTGATTCATAAGGAAAAAAATAGTAATATGTTCATTTTAGTTCAAACTAAGTGACATTACAATAACTATGATGTCAAAAGTAGTATATTTAACAGGTAATTTGTATATACTGTTTTTTACCCTATTTCACTATTCATAAAAAATTGAACAATTTCTGAAAAATACAATAAATTCCCCCAAACTATATTTCGACATGTATAATTCAAAAATGTACACTATTTTTTGAAAATAATTTTCTAAATATGATTAAATTTATTTGTAAATAAAATCAAATTTTATTCACAAATAACAATATTCAATCTATAACTCATTTTTTAATATCATGAATATTTTTTCAAGATATCATTATCTTAAATCCATAATAAAATAAAATAATAATACAATTTACTATTAATTAGGGACATATTACAATTCAAAAGGTAATTTTACTATTCACTAAAAATCATCTTTGATCCATCAGACTCCAAATAACTTACTGATTACAACTGTGTATGTCTTTTTTTAAAAAAATTCAAAATACAGAAGGGGAAATTTTATATTTAATGCTAAGTACATTATAAGTACATGAGTTTTTACAATGAAATGTAGGCACTACACTAGAACGTAAATTAATTTTTATAATAATCATGACCAAAATATAATTATCATGATCTAAGTTATTTCTGTAGAATATTTTTATTATAATTTCATTAATAAATTTTATATGAAAAATATTTCTTCCTGATGTCACAAAAAAATAATATAAAAACTATATATTTTTTACTGTTCATCAAAAAGTAATCTTTTTTAAGAAATTCTCAGAAATTCATTCTTAGATAATTTGAACATAATGAAATCAAAAATAAAAATAGTTTTGTCTTATAAAAAATCTAATATTAAAACATTAATGTTATAAAATAAATTAAAATATAATAAATTATTTATTTTGGAAACTACTATTTAAATCAATAATACTAAATATATAAAAAACAATTTATTCAATTAATACCTGGGTAGTTATAGGGGTCCATTTTATTATTGCTAATAAAACATTCATAAAAGGGTTATTTTATTAGATCTAAAAAAAATTGATGAAATAGAGTTTTTATCAGGATTTTTAGCACTGATAAAAGTAAAAAAAATTTAAAAAAATTAAAAAAATTTATAAATTGCAGTGTATACCTACCCCTTTTAACAGTGCTTGACCCCCTTTCAACATTTCTAGGGAGTTATTCTCATTCACACATCTACTACCCTATTCACCACAATAGGAACATACCCCTCACCCTTTAATATCCCTAGACCCTACACATGTCTGCACACCCTTGTCTCTGTTTTTATTTGAACTCGAGACATGTCCCTTGCGAGCATGAACCTTTACCACTCACTCATATTGTTCTGTCTATATTTAATGATATATATATATAGATATAGATATAGATATATTCATTTTAATATTAATATTTATTTATATTAATATATATATAGTTATATTAATATATATATATATATTGTTATATTTTTTAATTCATATATTTATTTGTATATTGAAATATATTTATAAGATTTGTCTTAAATAGATTTATAAAATATGTTTTTGTGTGTGTGGATAAATAAATACATGTATTCAACATACATACACACGTATATATACATATATATTATATATTTTTATCAGTAAGTACAATTATATATATAAATATATATTAATACCAAACAATGCAGACCACAAAATACTCTTTATATATATTTCTATATATTATATATTTATATGTATATTCATATGTTAGAATATACAAGGAATATATATTAGTTTTTTAATATAGGCACACACTGATACACACACAGACACAAAGATTATATAGTATATAAATATTCATATATTCGAATTTTAAATAAAATAGATATTATTTTTTATTTATAGAAGACTTGTATATTGAAAAATATATTTTATATGTAACTATGTTTAATTAATTATTTATAAAATTAAAGTTTCTATGTTTAAATATATAAGAAATATGTATATTCATATATATTTGATTATAAATTATAGTAAATTTAGGAAAATGATAAAATTTCACCGTCGTAATTCAATAAAAATTTTACCCATGAGAATATATTCAGTCTCAATGATAAATGAAAAAATAAAATTCTTAAATAAGGCTGAAATTTCTTCAAATCATAAAAAAAATTGGGTATCCCAACTAAAAACTCAGTTTTGGAGGATATATGAGCTTGTTTCAGACTTGAATTCACATGTGCATAGACCACATTGCAAGCTTTGATTTGACATGTGGTAGAGCTCAAACAGGCACCTCGATCAAATGTTATTGTCATTTGAAGATTGATGTTTGAGTCATGTTATCAATTTATTTAAATCTTTTTTTAATTTTTTATGCATTTTAGTTGTTAATAAATTATTATTACTCAATAATAATTATAAAATTATTAATAATTTTTTTTCTAATATTTTATAAACTATTTTAACTAAATATCTTATATATTAAGTGTAAATGTCTAATTATTAATATCTAAAACATATTTAAAAATATATATTTTAATTAAAGAAATATAAATATATAAATATATTATTTTTTAATGAGTTTTGTGAAGTATATTATTTATCAGCACTAGTAAAAAATCCCTGATAAAATCATACTTTTATTAGTGCTACTAAAAGATGTTAACAAAGGGGTTCTCTTTAAGATTACTAAAAATGTTGTTAATGTGGGATTCTGTAAACATTCCATTTTAGAAATGTTAAATAGAGGCATTATAAAAACTCATATTTGCGGTAGTGGAGTAAGTACTTTGATATTTTATTAGAAATGCATTGATATTCTGATATATGGTTCCATTGAAGTGCATCTATGATTTTTTTATTAGGACCTTGTGTGTTTCACATGATACTCTTTTAGTTAGATTGAGTTATTATATTAATGAATCATGTATATTAACTCTGTGTTGATATTTTGTTATATATATAATGACTTCTTTTGTGTCTTCTTTTTCCTTGTACAATATTGCTTAATTTTTTAATGTTCCATACATATATTAAATAAATTGTGTCCCACTTTTTACCAATTTTTTTATTATTTTGAATATTTAATTCACTCTATTCATAGTTTATTATTTTTCACTATAAATGTATTATATAAATTGGTTTCTATTGAAATTTATAATGCATGGAGTGATAAAAGTTTAATTTTTTTTGTAAATATATAAATATATTCTCCCAAAATTTTAATGTATGTTTTTAATTTTAAAGTGGTTATAACGTTTTAAAATAATAGATATAATTTTCCATCAAAAACCGAGATGTTTGATAGTATATGGTGCTTATTGGTAGTGATCCCACATCGGAGACCCTTATCTTATTATCAATAAGGAGTAAGGGAATGTAGTAAGAGGATGAACCAAGAATGTAGTATAATAACATTACAAAAGCATGTATTAATATGTATATTAATTATCTATAGTACTTTTATTCCACCTTCGAGGTATAATGCTAACAGAAAATAGAATAAAATTCCCCCACTCTATCTCTCTCTTTGTATCAATGTAGAAAGTGTTGAGTATTTTATGATGTTTTTTTAAGAACTATTTTTAAACAGAAAGGTTAGAAATATTTTTAAAAATACACACTATATGTGGCATTTCGTGAAAGTAGGAATCGATGACGCCTCGATTGCACTATAACCAAAAAAATAGTTTTTTTAAATTTTTTTATTTTTATTTTGTCTTGTTTATATATATATAATCAAAAAAATGAAAATAAAATTTTAAGTATAAGTTATCAGCTATTTCATATCCATCAGTAATTCCATTACAACAGTCTGGATTCTGAAAGAAGATCTCACCCATGGCTCCCTTTTATAAAAGATCATACCCTAAAAATCAGTTTCATTTCCAATGTGGGATTTTGGTTCTCCCTTTCTCGTGTAGTACATTCTTGCATTTTCGATGTGGGATTTTATTTCAAGTATGTTTCTTTGAAAGACTGTAAAATATAAACTATAATACCAATATAAATGAAACTAAAAACATGGATTAAAAATATAATAAAAAGTTCAAAACTAAAATAATTTCCTAATTTTTTATGAAGGAATATAATTTATAGGTTTTCAATGAAACCTAGTATAAAAATAAAAATGTTTCAAGTACGTGACTTTTAAAGAATATAAAATATAATACCACTATAAAGAAATCATCAAACATGGATTAAATATATAACAAATTGGTGAAAATAAAATAAATTTTGTAAGAAATGTTGATGGAAAATAATTTATATGTTTTAAAATACACCTACATGAAACATAAAAATGTTTAATGTATGTGACATTGAAATTATATAAAATGTAAATTATAAGACCAACATAAATAAAACATAAAACATGTAAAGAACTTAAGTTTAAAGGAATTTTTTTTCTTAATTCTTCGGAATTTTACGAGTCCTTAGTTTCTGATGGCGCCTGATTCCAAGGCCCGGTGTGCCCGGAATCAATTTCTGAAGTTTTGTTCGGGTATTTTCAGTAAATGTACATGTTGGTTTTTCCTATCTTTTGAACTGGTGCTCGAAATTGAAATCTGATGACACCGATGAACTCACAGCATCGGTTTTCGCTTAAGGTGATCTTTACTGCAGTTGCATTTTATGGTGGTTGAGAGTTAATATTTGGGGTTTAATATTAAATTGAATAAAATTAATGAAATTATGGAACACAATTTTATTTATGTTGGGTCGTTATTTTCTCTCAAGGAGAGTTAATGGTGGGTCCCACACCCACATAATATCTCAAGGGTGGATATTCGTGAGGTGGGGTCCATATGATATCCCAACCTTTCATCTCCCCCATAACTCCTCCCTACTCTCTTGAACTCCCATTCATTAATTCTTTGACAACTCTTCTCATTTAATATGAGGAGACTCATCACCTTCCTCCCTATTAAGATGCCATCCTTTTAATTAATTAAGGTTTGGAATTTTAAATCCTTTGTTCTGTGAATAAAAAATAATAGCATGAGCTATTATTTTATTGGGAGCTTTTTTTGTGTTGGAAAACATTGGGAGAGCTCTTGAAAATTTGAAGAGAGTTTCCTTCTTCCACGAAGAACGATTCCCTCTTCGACAAAGAATGCCAATTCCTCAAAAAACGATGATAAGCCTTCCATTCTCTTCTCTGCAACAAGTTAGGAGACATTTCTTCCTCCTCGGATGCACCTGACGTCGTCCACAAATCCTATTTCCATGAATCCTCTCTTGAAACTGATGTAGGGTAATTATGTTCAATTTTAATTGATTAAAATTTTTCTTCTTCTTTGATGTGGATTAAGGTTTGATTTTGGCCGGTTGTTACCGCCTAAAGCGGGGGGAGTGGTAAGAATGCACGTGGCATGACAACCCTCCCTAGTTTCTTTTAATTACGATGGAAACTGTTTTGAGAAGGTGGTGATGAGAGAATATGATAGCTGCACGCCGGCCGCGTGCGAAGAACCGGCGCCCGCAACCGCGGGCCCCTGGGCCGATGAAGAACTTCCCAGCTAAAGCCGGCTATGATGAATGAGGACTGCGGTTCTATAAGGGGTGCCGCACTGTAGAATACTCTGGCCCGCAATCCAGGGGCCGCATCGGCAGCGAACCGACCGGCTCGTCAGCCGGCCGGGTGACGAAGCCGCGTCACCCGAAGGTGCCGCGCAGCCGGACTGCAGCCCGCCGAAGCGGGCCGCTTGTGCCAAGAAGTCCATCTGGCATCAACTAGTCTGTTGGGAGGGAGGCGCCGCTGGTTCGGGGAGCCACACCCCCCCCCCCTCGGACCGCTCAGCCTTCGGGCCGAGTCGGATGGGCCGCGCCCCGCCAGGCCGCGCCCAGTCGGGATGCACCGCGCCTATCTGGGTCGGGCCACACCCTTTCGTGGGCCGAGCCGCCTGCCATTGCCAGGACACACTCTTTTCAGGTCGGGTTGTGCGTTTCATTAGGCCGGTCCGACACCCCATGTTGGGTCAGACCCACCAAAACTAGGTTGACCCGACCCGTCGGCCCACTGGGCTTAACGTGTCGGGCCCATTATCACTTAAACTTGAATATCATTAAGACCGCATGTCTGATCGACGTGCCATCTATGGAACTAGGACCCTCATGATGTGAAGTTCCTTTTTAGATACTCTAAGTTAGTTTTGGATAACATTGGAAAAATGGCCATGTTTGGAACGATTGTATTTCCAACCAGGCCCATGAGTAAAAATGTTAATAACTCTCAGACCGGGACTCTGATTGATGCGTCGTCTGTCGTGTTGGGTTCCTTTTGACGAGACAGAACATCGGGAAACTTAAAATCTAGACATAGTTAAAGTTGATGTATTGACCCCCTTTGACTCGAGGAGTGGACCCTCCTGTAATCGAGCGTGCTATGTGCGGGGACCCTAGAGCTGGCTGCGAATGCGACGACTACTTTACTAGAATCCTCCGTGGGTTCGATGATGATGGTAAATTCACTAAAATCCATCGATGTTTTGACGATGATGACTACTGTTCTTGTATCCTATGTGGGTCTGGAAGCATGACTACTGTTCTTGTATCCTACGTGGGTCTGACGATTTGAACTCTGTACTTGTATCCTAAGTAGGTCCGACAGAGTAGCTAGACTAGTATCCTACGTGGGTCCAATAACTTAGTGTGTCTAGTATCCTACGTGGGTCCAATAGCTTAGATGAATCAGGGACTGCATCTGATCATCTCTATCACTTTACGAAAGATGTATACCTGTGTAAGTTGAGTCTTGACTTGCAATCATTGTCATTGATGTGATTGATTTTCTTTCCTATATGGACCTGGTTGTGCTTGGTCTCAAGAGTTAGAGCCAAACTTGGATTTTTAACATAGGTATATGTATGGACATATAACAAAGTAGAGTTTTTTGATACTTTGTTATTGTATCTTTCCTTTGTTTTTTATCCTTCATGGATTTTGGGAGACCTTTGGGGATCTTGGGGTCCCTTCTGAGTATCTTATACTCATCCCTGCACGGGCTCTGCTCGTACTATGTTGTGTTGAATTCAGATGATGGACAACACTAATTGTGGAGGATTCTTTTGGAGCTGGACGGTACCCAGAGGTGACCACCTGGCACAACATACATGGAGTTGACGGATGAACCGAGTTGCCGAGGAGATCATCTGTACCCACCCCTCAGGTGGGATTCACGGAGGATGAATAGTGGTTGATGTTTTACTTTTCTGCTATTGTAATAGACATTCATTTGTACTATACTTTCAGTTGGGCTTGTATTTCCAGCACCTTTCCTTTCAGCACCTACATTGTATGTACAGTTTACTTAGTGATTACTTTACTTACGTACTCTGTTGTGTTTGTTTAATTTCATAAAGACAATTCCTTCCCATCATAGATATTTACACCTTTGGTGCTAGTCTCTATCCCCTAGCCAATGGAAGGTGGGCTTGGGGTAGTCACGACGCGGGCCCTAAGGGAAGGTCGTGACAAATTGGTATCAGATGAGTCGGTTCTACCGCATAAATCATGACTCTAATCATTACTTTATGTGAAACAATAGTGTTAAGAGTATCGAGTGTGGTTTTCAGTCCAGGTAGTCCAGTGTTGGTGCGGTGGCCGATGTATCCATACACCAGGACCCTAACCCCTGATTTCCGACTCAGTACATGAAAACACTTATTTCATTTGTGTTTCAAAAGTTTTATCTGTGATTACATTGTGTCATCTCACCAGGTATATTATTTTACCATGGCACGACTTTTTCTTTTTAGGATGGTGCCACGAAAGCAGCCACCTAGGGTCCTGAGTCACGTGCGAGATGGCATCCCACCAAGCGACGAGGCCTCAGTGCAGGGCCCCATCACAGCGGAGGAACCAGTGGTACCACTACCTGCTGAGCCACCTACTCTACCATCCCCAACAGCAGAGAGTACAAGATGCCTGAGTTTGTTGCACGAGTTTTAGTGACAGAGGCCGGCCATGTTCCGTGGAGAGATGGACCCACAGGTAGCCGAGGATTGGCTGGAGTCCGTCTTCAATGTTTTCAACTTAGTAGGGACACCAGCGAATCTTATGGTGATCCTTGCAGTGTGTCTCTTGCACGTAATTGCGGGCAGATGGTGGAGCGTGATGCTCCAGGTGCATGACGAGGAATCTCTTCTATGGATGGACTTCGAGAGTCTCTTCCTCTCTGAGTTTGTTACAACCACCCTTCGTGCAGTGCGGATCCAGGAGTTACTTCATTTGCAGCAGGGAAGTATGACAGTAGCTCAGTACTGCGTGAGGTTTACAGACCTCTCATGCTACTCCAAAAACATGGTATGGGACCCGTTCTTTAGGGCCTGGACCTTCGAGCAGAGACTGAGGCACGAGATCAGAGCTTCGACGATTTCTCTCAGCATCTCGACTCCGGAAGGGGTGCTAGAGTGTGCCATTCTAGTGGAGATAATTCTCACTAAGAAATCTTCAGTAGTGAGACCCACCGTAGGGCGACATGTAGCAGAGTATTCTGAAGCCGGTAGTAGGCAGATGTCGCAGAGGTCCAAGTGGACTAGGCCATCAGGTGGGCAAAGTCAGGATTGACGTTTTGTTGTGCGGGGCACATGAAACATATCCAACTATAGGAAGAGTAGACAGTGCAATGCATGCGGTGGACATGGTCGCATAGCTCGATATTTTCCAACCCGCTATGCAGATGAGAAGAAGACAGTAAAAGGGCCTCCAAGGCAGAGGCAGAGGATCGACCGTGTCGGTCTGCCAGGAGCAGGCGGACAAGCCAGACGAGATGGATGAGCAGCAGGTGGCAGATGACGTTTTGAGTCTCTACCACCACCACCACGAGGAGGTCCACCCCAACCATAGGGATCTAGTGGAAAGGGGCGGGCTTAGCTCTAGGCAGTTGAGGCCCACAACCAAGACACACCAGAGATGATTCGATGTACTATATGTGTCTACTCCACCCTTGATACAGTACTTATAAACACATGTGCAAGTCATTATTTCATTTCTAGTACCCATGTTTGGAGCTCGGAGATTCCGACAGAGCCGTTGGCTCGATCCTTATGGCTAGAGACTCATACGGGGGCAGGCTCGACAATTAATCACTAGTTTAGGCAGTGTGACCTTACTCTAGGAGGAGAGAGCTTCAGCTAGGATCTTCTTGTAGCAGCGTCGAGGCCTTACGACGTCATCTTGGGTATGGACTGGTTGTCTATAGTTCATGATCAGATCGACTGTATTAGTCGTAATGTGTGGTGTATCCACACGAATGGGAGCAGGTTCACCTTCACAGGTGATAAAGGAGCCTTTGTAGCATAGGATGGACTTACACATATGAGAGTTCATCCAATCACACATCAGTTAGATAGTCTCATCCTTGGAGCAGTTGATGTGTGGAGTCTGATTTTTCCTGTTGTGGTGGATCAGCATGTGTACATTTTTCCTGACAATGTTCCATGACTACCTCCTCGTAGTGTGGTAGATTTCTACATTGACCTGTACCCCAGGACAACACCGATAACTACTCCAGCATATCGGATGTCTCCCACTGAGCTTCTTGAGCTGTAGGTACAGGTGGAGGATTTTCAAGGGAAGGGATTCATCAGACACAGTGTTTCACCCTGGGCTTCTCAAATTTTGTTCTCCAAGAAGGAGGATGGGAGCTTGGGAATATTTTTGGACAACTGTCGCATGAATCAGGTTACTGTGAAGAACATGTACCCACTACCGAGGATTGAAGATCCCTTTGATCAGGTCAAGGGAGAACGATGGTTCTCAAAGATAGACCTGAGGTCAGTCTATCACCAACTCCAATTTTGAGATTAGGATGTGCTGAAGACGGCCTTTAGGTGTTGGTATGGCCACTACGAGTTCATGGTTATGCCTTTAGGTTTAACCAACGCACCAACAGTTTTCATGATTCTCATGAATAGGATCCCCCATCCTTACCTCGATCTCTTTGTTGTGGTCTTCATCGACGACATACTGATTTACTCGACTACTGAGGAGAAGCGCGCCTACCAATTGAGGGTTGTAATAGATACACTCTAAGAGCACTAGATATATGGTAAGCTCTCGAAGTGTCAGTTTTGGATTTGAGAGGATCACTTCATGGGACACGTCATCTTGGAGGCTGGGGTAGTAGTGGATCCAGCGACGATTGAGGTAGTGCTTTCTTGAGAGAACCCCAGGAGCATGACAGAGGTGTAGAGTTTCCTGGGACTGGCTGGATACTACAAGAGATTTTTCACAGACTTCTCCATAGTTGTAGCCCTGCTTTCAGCTTTGATGAAGAAGAGGAAACCCTTTGTGTGGTCAGATAGATGTTTGCAGAGTTTTCAGGAGCTGAGGCAGAGGTTGACCAGTGCACCCATCTTGAGGCTACCAGAGGAGGGTGTTGAGTACGTAGTTTACTACGACCCATCATGGACCGGACTCTGGTGTGTTATGAGTAAAGATAGATTAGTTATCGCCTATGGTTCATGGAAGTTTAGGCAGCACGAGATGAACTATGCTACCCTTGACCTGGAATTAGCAGCAGTGGTCTTCGCCTGGATGATGTGGTGGAACTATCTGATGGAAAAGCACATTAAATTATATAATGACCACCAGAGGTTCATGTATATTTTCTCGCAAAAGGACCTGAACCTGAGACAGTGGTGATGGATTGAGTTCCTCTAGGAATACGACTTTGAAATAGTCTATACTCTTGGGAAGGGGAATGTTGTACCAGATGCTCTTAGCAAAATATTGGGCATTCAGCTGCTAGGAGAGGCAATAGAGCAGCTATCCGCGTTGTAGATATCCTTTGTGGATAGAGATGGAGCAACCTTTCTTCAGTCACTTACAGTCTCTCCTCCACTATTTCAGCAAGTCATAAAGGCACAACGTGGGGATGTTGACTACGAGACGTGACGTGCTCAGATATCCTTAGCGCATTCACATGATGGATTATATGAAGGAGGGGAGCATGCCATCCTCTTCAGGTGACGTATTATGGTACCGGTTCCACTACAGGAGAAAGTGCTGAGGGAGTTTCAAAATTCCCCTCTAGCAGTACATCCAGGAGTGGCGAAGATGTATCAGGACCTCAGACAAAAGCAGTGGTGGCCGGGTATGAAGAAAGCTATACCAAAGTTTGTTTCATGATTCCTCACTTTTCAGCAAGTGAAGGGAGAGCACTAGGTACTAGAAATCTTGGTACAACACTTAGAGTTCCCAAAGTTGAAGTTGGATGGTATATCCATGGATTTCGTGATGGGGATTCCACGTACATCCAGAAGTCATGACTTTATCTGGGTGATTGTAGACCGACTCACCATGTCGGCCCACTTTCTACTGATTAATGATCATGGTTCTGTAGAGAGCTTGGGATACCTCTACATTCAGGAAATTGTATGTCTTCATGGTGTTCCATCGACTATCATTTTCAATCGTGATGCTCGATTCCCTTACAAGATATGGAATGGGTGACATGAGGATTTTGAGACATAGCTGTGCTTGAGCACTGCCTTCCATCTTTAGAAAGATGGCCAGACTAAGAGGACCATACAGACACATGAGGACGTGCTCCATGCATGTGTCCTTGCCTTTGGTCAAAGCTGAGAGGATCACCTACCCTTGGTGGAGTTTTCATACAACAACAGGTACCACTCCACCATCGGGATGGAACCATACGTGGCACTGTATGGCCGCCCCTGCAGATCACCTCTGTGCTGGACTGTCCCTAGGGAGTCAACACTTGTAGGACTAGAGATGGTGCATGCTATGATGGAAAAGGTAAGGATCATCCAGGAGTGGATGAAGACTGCACAGAGAAGACAAAAGACTTTTGTTGATAGGAGACAAAGGCCACTTGAGCTAGAGGATGGTGACCATGTTTTCTTACGGGTCTGACCTCGATGAGGTCTGTAGAGATTTGGCCAGGGTGGCAAGATATCTTCGTGTTTCATCAGACCTTTCCAAGTCCTTGGCAAAGTAGGTGAGGTGGATTACCGCCTAGCCATTCCACCTCAGTTGCACCAGGTGCATGACATCTTTCATGTATCATATCTAAGGAGATATGTGCATGACCCGAGCCACATCATCAATCATGGGGAGCTAGACATCGATCTCGGGGTGACATTAACGGAGGTCCCAGTGGAGATCGAGGATCGATATGAACGGGTCATACATGGAAGGTCTATTTCTCTGGTGTGCATTAACCAGCAGCATGAGAACCTCTAGGAAATCACATGGGAGCGGGAGGCTCAGATGCGTGCTTTGTACCCTCATTTTAATCCCTAGTGTGTTTTGTTTATTTATGGGAATGTAAATACGTGAGGTGGGAGTAATATAAAGTCCCTAAAAATTCAAGAATTTTTTTTTCTGAATTCTTTGAAATTTAATGAGTTCACAGTTTCTGATGGTGCCTGATTTCTAGACCCGGACTGCCCGGAATCAATTTCTGATGTTTTGTTCGATTATGTTCAGTAAACGTACATGCAGGTTTTTCCTATCTTTTGAACTGTTGCTCGGAATCGAAATACTAAGAAACCGATGAACTCAAAATGCCAGTTTTCCCTTAAGGGGACATTTACCGCGGTTGTGTTTTATGCGGGATGAAAGTTAATATTTGGGGTTTTAAAATAAATTTAATAAAATGAATAAAATTGTGGAACACAATTTTATTTATGTTGGGTGGTTATTTTCTCTCAAGGGGAGTTAGTGGTGGGGTCCACACCCACATAACCTCCCATGGGAGGATATTTTTTAGGTGGGGTCCACACGATATCCCAACCATTCATCTCCCTTATAACTCCTCCCAACTACCTTGAACTCCCATTCATTAATTCTTTTACAACTATCCTCATTTAATATGCGGAGCCTCATAACCTTCATCTCAATTAAGATGCCAAACATTTAATTAATTAAGGTTTTTAATTTTAAATATTTTGTTTTGTGAATAAAAAATTATAGCATGAGCTATTATTTTACTGGGAGCTTTTGTTATGTTGGAAAACATTGGGACAGCTGTTGAAAATTTGAAGAGAGTTTCCTTTTTTCCATGAAGAATGACACCCTCTTCGACGAAGATTGCCAATTCCTCAAAAAATGACGATGTGCCTTCCTTCCTCTTCTTCGCAACAAGTGAGGAGACGCCGCTTCCTCCTTGGATGCACCCGACGTCGTCAACAAATCCTCTTTCAGAGACTCCGCTCTTGAATCTGAGGTTGGGGAATTACATTCAATTTCAATTGATTAAAATTGTTCTTCTTCTTTTTCGAGGATTATGGTTTGATTTTTGCCGATTGTTACCACCAAAATCAGAGGGTGCAGACCGAATGAACATGTCCCGACGAACCTCCATAGTTTCTTTTAATTGCGATGGAAACTTTGTTGAGTAGGTGGTGATGGTAGAAGATTGTGACCACACGTCGGTCGATTGTGAACAACCGCGGCCCAGAACTGCGGGCCGCTCTGTCAATGATGAACCGTCTAGCTAAAGTTGGAAGAGACGAAGGAGGACCGTGGCACCAAAAGGAGATCTACGCTGCGAACAACCACTGGCTGCAATTCATGGGCCACATTGCCGAGGAACTGGCCTTCTCGTCTACCGGCCGGGTGAAGAAGCCGTGACACCCAATGGTGCCGCGCAGCCGGACCGCGGCCCGCCAGAGCGGACCACATGCGACAAGAAGGTTGACTGGCTTCGGTCGACCGATTTGGAGGGTGGGACCACTGATTCGGGGAGCCATCCCCCCAATAATTCTCAGCCTTTGGGCCAAGCTGCACGACCAGCTGGCTGAACTAGCGGGGCCGCGCCCAGCCGGGTCGTGCCGAGCTAGGTTAGGCCTCGCCCAACCGGGCCGGGCCGGGCCAACCAGGCCGAGCCGCCTGCCACGGTCGGGCCGAGATCCTTTCAGGCCGGGCCGCGCCCCTCAGGTCGGGCCGCACAATTCATCGGGCCGATCTGACCCCCCATGCCGGGTTGGACCCGCCAGAACTGGGTTGACCCGACCAGTCGGCCCACTAGGCTTAACGGGCCGGGCCCGTTAACACTTAAACGTGAATATCATTAAGACCACGTGTCTGATCGACGCACCGTCTACCACACAGGGACCCTCATGATGTGGCGGTACTTTTGCGATACTCTAAGTGATTTTTGGATAACTTTGGAAAATGGTTGGGTTTGGAACAATCGTATTTACAACTGGGCCCCGAGAGAAAAAATTCTAATAACTCTCAGACCTGGCGTCTGATTGACGCGTCATCAGTCGCGTTGGGTTCCTTCTGACAAGACAAAACTTCAGGATACATCAACTCTGTACTTTGGGAAGGTTGATGTATCTACCCCCTTTGACTAGAGGAGAAGACCCTTCCGGAATCGAGCGTGCTGTGTGCGGGAACCCTAGAGCTGGCTACGACTACAACGACTATTGTGCTTGAATTCTCTGTGTGATCGATGGTGATAGCTAATGTGCTAGAATCCTCCAAGGGTTCCACTGAGATGACTATTGTTCTAGTATCGAACGTGGTTCCGACAGTTTGACTTTTGTTCGTGTATCCTACGTGGGTCTGATAGTTTGACCTGAGTACTTGTATCTTGAGTGGGTCTGACAGAGTAGCTGGAATAGTATCTTATGTGTAACGCCCCGACCCCAGCTACCCAGAGTCGGTGCATTAATTACATAACATTGGCATGATCACAAGAAAGATCAAATCCCGAAAGACCGATTGGTTTAGTAGCCTTGGAAACACTAGATATAATCATAAAGTTTTACATTACATTTCAAAGTGAAAAACTACTACAACAACAAAGTCTTCATATCCACACTATTAACCCCTCATAATATCCCTGCAAGTCATTCATAAATTACTTCTTCACTACCTGGGGAAAATAAAACATTGAAAAGGGGTGAGCTCAAATGCCCAGTAAGGATAACAATATAGCGGAACATTCATAATAAGCATAAACATTTAAGGCAATGAATTACTAAAACAAAAGCCTTTTAAAATTGAACTTCAACATAGTATGTCAAAAATAAAAATGAAATAATGCCATTTACTTATTCACATGGATATTCTACTAATCGAATAATCACATGCAATATCAATAACCACTTTCATAATGTTGGAATGCATAATGCCAGACTATCATAACCACATAGCCAAGGCCTCGTGCCAAGACTACAAATAAGATTTTGTCAAGGCCTTGTGCCAAGACACTAGTTTGTCTCATGAGACCTACCGATGCATCGAGGAGCTATAGCGGGCTCCACCCGTCACTTATTAAGTCCAATGCATTCCCATATGAAAAGGTTTAAACATAACATAAACATTCGTATTAAAACTAGCATACGAAATGTCAATAATTTCACCATAAACTATGAATGGTATAAAAATAACACATCCATAGTCAAACATATCACAAAACCTTCAATACAATATAGAAGTTTTGTATCATAATAAATCTTCTTCAAATAATCTTAAAATCCATCAAATGATGTTGATATAGATGAAATCAAAATTCTTTTTAAAGAAGTATCTCCTTTTATTTTGAAATCATTTAAGATCCATATAAAATAAAACATTTTCTTTGAAAATATTCTTATAAGCTTGTATGGAAAGCTTCGAAGATTTTATAACGGCGGAAAATAACCGCACCCGCCGTATAAGTTAAAAAAAACATTCTTACCTCAATTCTGTCGAAAAGGTTAAAAAGGAACTTGTTTTGAAAACGACGGAAAGATTCCTTTATAAACCTCTTATAAAAAGTCAAACAAGGGTATAAATGACTTTAACCCATATTCTTGTAAATAGTAAAAATGTTTTGAAATACATTTTGAAGAAACATGGATGTGGATGATAACGAGATCCCAGTAGATTATTACGTATAAACAACCTCGGATAAAGAAGAGATTGTGAAATAACCCTTACCTTGTACTTTTCCTTGGTTGGGGTAGGTTAACCTCCTGTATAATGGTGAAATAGTTGTTATTAAATTATACAAGAATCATATATATTAATATGATATCATATATGATCTTTTAACATTGATTTGTTAATAATATCTTAGAATTATCGTCGTTTCGGGAGTTAACTTACTCATTTTCTTTTATATGTTTTGTTAAATAAGCCATGGTTGTTGTATCTTATTCATATCCAGAATGTTATACAGTCCTTAACATCATTTTTAAATCATCAAATGATAATTATACTTGAATGGATACGATGGAGAATGAATCTCATCGCGTTCGTGGAGACGGTAGTCCGTACGTAAGCACGAGCGACAATATCATTCTTTTGATATTAAAATAATATATAAATGGATGGTATATCATATATACAGAATCATTAACATGTTATATTTATTATTTACGTGAGTTACACATCATTATTATACCCATCCAAATAATATTATATTGAATAACAATTACACCACGACGTGGAGACGGTAAGCCGTACGTACGCACGTATGGTGACATGTTATTCAAAGGGTGGATAGAATACTGAATATGATTGTACCATATTTATAATAACATCACAGTATATGTGAGATACTGGAGTTATTATTTCAGAATGGTAAGAACAAAGGAAGAAGAAGTGGAAGAAGAAATGAACTTAGAAAAGGGTGGTGAAATCATTACCTCTTCTTCGGGTTCTTCCTTTTGATTTGATCAAAAGGGCTCCTTAGGTTGGCTTTCTGATCAAACTAAGGCCTCTAGGTTGTAGTGAGGGATGTTGGGAGAGTATTTGGGCAGAGTTTTGCCGAACCAAAAGGCTTTGAAGGTGTGAAGAAATGAGAAGGAGGAGTGCCCTTTTATAAGAGGGGTGAGGGGCACCTTTGGAAAAGTTAGAAATATTAATTTATAATAAATTCATATTCGGTTTACAAAGGCTCCAAAGTTGACTATTCAAAGGATGAGGTGGGGATAGGTCGAAAACAACTCATCCAATAGAATTTAGACAGGTTTGGGTACTTATATTAACCTTATCTTTAAGTATTAACTCTAAGTTAATTAGTTTCACTTTTACAATGTCTCTTTGTATTTTTATATAATATGGTTAATAAACTTACTATATACATCCAAGCGACCCCCAAGTGGTCCATTAATGAGGAACCTATCATAATATAAGTCTCTTGGCCGAACCTTATATTTTTAGGAATTTAATATCAATTAATAATATAATATTTGTTTTAATAACTCTTTTATGTCAATTTTGACACTATTCAATAGTTGATTTTTGTGAAACTCCTAACAGATTGATTACTTCGAAAAAAGTCAATTAAATCAATCCTAATATATCATATTATCATAGAAAATTAGTTTAATTCATTAAAAGTTTCATATTATAATTATTTGGGTATTTATAAGATCAATTATTTTTATTTTTCACTATTTTAGTAATTACTGCATCATCATTGTGTCATAAATAAAATAAAATATATAATGTCTAAAAATTATAAATAAAATATCATTATGTATGAAATCTTTTTAGCTTTCTAATGAATATTTATAATCGAAAATCCAACATGTATAACCCTATGTAAAAATTGTTCTTCTAAAAGATGTAAGCTTATGCCATTTTTTTTTATTTTAACTTTATTAATATAATGTGTCCCTACCACATACAAGTGGCTCCAAGGGGTCCCCAAATTGACCCAAGGATGCTCATGGTCGGGTATGTGTCCACAAATAAGGTTAGGACACGTTTTAGGGTAATTTTGTATTATTATAATATTATTTTTTAACCCTTATTTACCGGATTTACCCTTTAACCATGGTAAATAAAATATTTACCGCAGTAATTATTCAAAATGTCTAAAAATAAAAGTTAACTATTTACACAATTTGAACATCCTGATTCCAAATATGGAATCCATTTTCCTAAATTCAAAACACAGAAGTGGCAGAAATTAATTTAAAATTAATTCCCGCTGTCAAAACAAAAAGCGTGTTTTTAAGAGATAATAACTATCAAAAGATTGACACTTGTTTATGTTCGGTTTAATTGTAAAATTATGTCCAATGATAAACATTAAATTGAATGGTAAAAATATATTCTAAATATACTTTAAAACCACTCAAATTCATAATTTATCACTATTAATTATTTTGATTAAAAAAGTTGTTTTTAATTAAAATTTAGAAATTTTCACTATTCATCAAAATATGAAAGTTATCCGAAATGTACCAAAATTTCACCCTAGGCTAATTTTGATATTCCGAATCCAAAAATGAAGTCCATTTTGAAATATAGAATATATATGATTTCAAAAAGTAGGTATTACTATTCACAACGGCTAGTTTAATTAGTTGTGGTGTGTGTTAGAACTCGAGGTTGCGTACAACACACGCTATCGCATTATTCGAAGGGAAACGTACCGTAGAAGCTTGGGGTGTTACATTCTCCCCTCCTTCAAATAATTGCGTCCTCGCAATTTCTAGGGTATTACTGCATAAAAAGACTCGGGTGGTTCTTCATCATAAGTTCCTCGGGTTCCCACGTTGCCTCTTCCATTTTATGATTTCTCCACAAAACCTTTACCAGACGCGTCGTCCGGTTTCTCTGTACTTGTTCTCTTGTATCAAGAATCCTGACGGGCTCTTCGCAATAAGACAGACCGGGTTCCAGTTCTAATTCCTCATAGGTGAGTACATGCGTCAGATCAGGCATGTATTTCCTCAATAGAGATACGTGGAACACATCGTGAACTTTGGAGAGACTTGGCGGCATTGCCAATCGGTAAGCTACAACCCCAATTCGTTCTAGAATTTCGAAAGGTCTGATGTACCTGGGACTCAATTTACCTTTCTTACCAAAACGTATGACTCCCTTCCACGGAGATACCTTCAGAAAAACATGATCACCGACTTGAAATTCCAAATCCTTCCTTCGATTATCGGCATAGCTCTTCTGCCTACTTTGAGCTGCTTTGATGTGATTTTGGATTACATTCACCTTTTCCACCGTTTCCTCCACCAGCTCTGGGCCTACAAGTTTTCTTTCACCAACGTCATCCCAACAGGTTGGTGTACGACATCTATTTCCGTATAACGCTTCATATGGTGCCATATGTATACTCGAATGGAAGCTATTGTTATAGGAAAATTCTACCAGTGGTAAATATTGATCCCACATACCCTGAAAGTCAAGTGAGCAAGATCTCAACATGTCTTCTAAGGTTTGAATAGTCCGTTCTGATTGTCCGTCTGTCTGAGGGTGGTAAGCAGTGCTCAAATGAAGTTCTGTATCCAGGTATTTCTGAAGACTTTTCCAGAATCTTGATGTAAAACGGGGATCACAATCAGAAACAATTGATAGGGGTACTCCATGAAGTCTCACAACTTCATTAATGTATAGTCTTGCTAGACATTCCAGGGGTAGATCTTCTCTTATAGCAAGAAAATGTGCTGACTTGGTAAGACGATCAACAATAACCCATATTGCATCGTTCCTTCTAGGAGTCTTCGGTAGCCCCATGACAAAGTCCATCGTAACATTGTCCCATTTCCACTCCGGTATGGGAAGAGGTTGCATGACTCCTCCAGGCTGTTGCCTTCCAGCTTTCACTTGTTGACAAACCATACATCTTGACACAAAATCAGCAATCTCCCTCTTCATGTTGTCCCACCAAAAATGTTCCTTCAAATCTCTATACATTTTGGTGCTCCCAGGGTGTATAGAGAAATTGGAACTATGATCATCATCCAGCAATTCCCTTTTTAGATCAGATATATTGGGAACACAAAGTCTCTTCCCGAATTTCAAAATTCCATCTTCATACACAAAGTCTCTCAATCTCCCATCATTCACAGCTTTAATCTTCTTTTGGAATTCGTCATCATCGGTCTGAGAACTCTTAATCCTTTCTAGTAAAGATGGTTTGGCAACCATTTGAAAAAGCATTGATGTTTCACCTTCCCTGGTTATTCCCATGTCCATTTTCACTAGATCCATGAAAATTGGATCCCTTTCAATTCTCATATTGTTCAAAACTCCATGGTCTTTTCTACTCAAAGCATCTGCCACCTTGTTTGCCTTCCCCGGGTGGTAGTGTATCGTACAATCATAATCCTTGAGTAATTCAAGCCATCTCCTTTGCCTCATGTTGAGTTCTTTTTGTGAGAAAATATACTTCAAACTCTTGTGATCAGTATAAATCTCACATTTTTCACCATAGAGGTAGTGCCTCCATATATTCAAAGCAAAGATCACAGCTGCTAACTCAAGATCATGAGTAGGATAGTTTTGTTCGTGAATTTTCAACTGTCGTGATGCATAGACAATAACTCTATCATTCTGCATAAGGACACAACCAAGTCCTTTCTTCGATGCATCACTATAAATAACGAACCCATCATTCCCCGATGGTAGAGTCAATATAGGAGCATTGACTAATATTCTCTTCAGTTCTTCGAAACATTCTTCACACTCTTTTGTCCAAACAAATTTAACCCCTTTACGTGTGAGCTTCGTTAATGGGTTAGCCAATCGGGCAAAATTCTGGACGAAACGTCGATAATAACCTGCCAAACCAATAAAACTACGTACCTCAGTTATACTCGTAGGTGCTGGCCATTCTTGGATTGCTTTGGTCTTAGAAGGATCAACATAGATTCCATCTTTAGAGACAATATGGCCAAGAAAAGAAATCTCCTGAAGCCAGAATTCACACTTGCTAAACTTCCCATATAATTCATGCCTCCTCAGAGTCTTCAAGATAATGCGCATGTGATTTTCATGATCTTCGTAGGTTTTGGAGTATACCAAGATATCATCAATAAATACCACCACAAATTCATCGAGATACTCCTTGAAGACTCTATTCATCAGATCCATGAATACAGAGGGCGCATTAGTCAATCCAAATGGCATTACAGTAAACTCGTAATGCCCGTACCTGGTTCGAAATGCAGTTTTCGGAATGTCTTCCTTCTTCACACACAACTGATGGTATCCAGATCGAAGGTCAATCTTTGAAAAGTATTGAGCTCCATGCAGTTGGTCAAACAAATCATCAATACGAGGTAGGGGATACTTGTTCTTTATCGTTATAACATTGATCTCCCTGTAGTCGATACATAACCTCATAGATCCATCTTTCTTTTTAACAAAAAGAATAGGGGATCCCCATGGAGAAACACTAGGGAGAATAAATCCCTTATTACTCAATTCCTCTAGTTGTTTCTTTAGTTCGACTAACTCTACAGTGGCCATTCTATAAGGGGTCTTCGATATAGGCCTTGATCCAGGAATCAAATCAATGGAAAACTCAACTTCTCGTTCTGGAGGATGTCCAGGTAAATCTTCCGGAAATACATCTACAAATTCTTTCACAACAGGTACACCCTCTATTTGAACATTCCTTTCCTCACCGATAGTTACTTCATTCTCTTCCTCCCCAATAATTGAATTAAGTTGAGCTACTGGGGGTGGGTCTAAATAAGAATTAGGTGGTGACGATTCTGCTATAAAAATAAGGTGTTCCTTATCATTATCATCAAGAATCATAACCTCTTTCTTCTTACAATAAATCTTCGCATCATAGTCTGAAAGCCAGTCCATACCGAGGATTATATCAAACTCAATCATAGGTATGACGATGAAATCAGCAGATAAAGAAAATTTATGTGCTCTAATGGGGACTGATTCACAAAACTTTGTTGCAACGATACTTCCCTTAGGAGTTTTAACTGACAACTCCCTTATTAAATCAAATTGGAAATATCTAATTTTCTTAGCAAACTGGGAAGATATGAAACAATGCGATGATCCAGAATCAAATAATGCATTTGCTAAACTTGAGGAAACCATTAAATTACCTGCCACCACGTCTTTCGGAGCTTCTACCTCAGCAGTAGTGATAGCATAAGCCTGGCCTTGATCCCTTGGCCTTTTCTGAGGTAAGTTCTCCTGACGCTTAGGACATGCATTTGCATAATGCCCCATCTCCCTGCAATTGTAGCACTGAACGTTGGTAGCTTCCTTCTTCCCCTTGCAATCATGAGCTTGGTGGCCTTTTTCACCACACTTGTAACAGACTCCCATTCCCTTCAGGCAAGCACCGGGGTGTTTCTTCCCGCACTTACCACAAGATGGATATTCAACCTTTCCCTTCTTCCCTTTATTTCCATTCCCAGATTGATCAGCAGGTCTCTTCTTCTCTTGCTTCGCTTTAAAGTCATAAGACTTAGAGAATTATTTTTCGGTCTTGATAGCACATGAGACAATGTCTTCGTACGATGAAAAGGATTGTGAGACTAATGCTCGACGGAGAAATGGTTTTAAGCCATCAAAGAAACGATCAATCTTACTTCTTGGGTTGCGAATATAATCACCAGCGTACCTTGCTAACCTTGTAAAGTTAGCCTCATACTTTGTGACATTCTCGTCCTCCTTTTGTCTCAGACTCAGAAATTGCCTTTCCATATCTGCTCGATGGTCGCGAGGGAAGTATTTTTCTAAAAACAGATCTTTGAACTCCCTCCATTCCATGTTTGATACTTCATCATCTTCCTTCATGTTTTGAATCAATGACCACCATTGATCAGCATCTCCAGTGAGGCGGTAAACTGCCATGGTAACTTTTTCCCTTTCGCTACTCCCCAAAGCCTGAAATATTTTCTCTAGGGAAAATATCCATTGCTCAGCTACTAAGGGATTTGTACTCCCATTGAACGTTGGTGGTTTTTGTCTCATGAATCGATCTAACATTGATCCTCCACGCTGCGGATCAGGGTGCTCCATACGGGTAAGGTTATTATTCATAACCTGAGTAAGTTGTCCCAGTATGGTGATTAGCTGATCGGCACCAGTTGCATCACCAGCCCCACTATAATTATCTTGAGCAGGAGGGCAATCCCTACATGGAGTGCGCGTATTGATACGGTTTCCATTTCTTCCACTAGGCGCCATTTCTAAACAATGGCATAAACTAGATCAGTTTATGAATCAAAATACATAATCCCATACTTATAAAACACTTAACATAAATTGAACTATCTATGGATATAATCCATAATCATAAATATGTTTTCTTTGAGGAAGTATATACTCATAAACCCTTCATAATGATTTGTAAAGAAAGTGAGAGTTATCCTAAGCATATCCCCCGGGAGTGTCGTAACCAAGAGTGCAGCAAGGCCCGTTGTCGTGGACCAGTTCCCGTTCGAGTCTAGCTCAAAGCGGTGTTTTCGGGTTTTACCCCTAGGTACATCTGTGCCAGAGCCGCCTCTACCTGCTCGTATCCAGACAGGGATGTATTGCTCAGAAAACTCACAAAATCTCTACAATACCAAAATTCTAGGAAGTTCTTCTATACTAATCCTCAAAGTTCATCTTAGGTCTACGTGCTCTAATCAGAGTTTATCTAAATCTAGTTTCCAAGGTTTGTACTAAACTTCCTCTGATACCAACTGTAACGCCCCGACCCCAGCTACCCAGAGTCGGTGCATTAATTACATAACATTGGCATGATCACAAGAAAGATCAAATCCCGAAAGACCGATTGGTTTAGTAGCCTTGGAAACACTAGATATAATCATAAAGTTTTACATTACATTTCAAAGTGAAAAACTACTACAACAACAAAGTCTTCATATCCACACTATTAACCCCTCATAATATCCCTGCAAGTCATTCATAAATTACTTCTTCACTACCTGGGGAAAATAAAACATAGAAAAGGGGTGAGCTCAAATGCCCAGTAAAGATAACAATATAGCGGAACATTCATAATAAGCATAAACATTTAAGGCAATGAATTACTAAAACAAAAGCCTTTTAAAATTGAACTTCAACATAGTATGTCAAAAATAAAAATGAAATAATGCCATTTACTTATTCACATGGATATTCTACTAATCGAATAATCACATGCAATATCAATAACCACTTTCATAATGTTGGAATGCATAATGCCAGACTATCATAACCACATAGCCAAGGCCTCGTGCCAAGACTACAAATAAGATTTTGTCAAGGCCTTGTGCCAAGACACTAGTTTGTCTCATGAGACCTACCGATGCATCGAGGAGCTATAGCGGGCTCCACCCGTCACTTATTAAGTCCAATGCATTCCCATATGAAAAGGTTTAAACATAACATAAACATTCGTATTAAAACTAGCATACGAAATGTCAATAATTTCACCATAAACTATGAATGGTATAAAAATAGCACATCCATAGTCAAACATATCACAAAACCTTCAATACAATATAGAAGTTTTGTATCATAATAAATTTTCTTCAAATAATCTTAAAATCCATCAAATGATGTTGATATAGATGAAATCAAAATTCTTTTTAAAGAAGTATCTCCTTTTATTTTGAAATCATTTAAGATCCATATAAAATAAAACATTTTCTTTGAAAATATTCTTATAAGCTTGTATGGAAAGCTTCGAAGATTTTATAACGGCGGAAAATAACCGCACCCGCCGTATAAGTTAAAAAAACATTCTTACCTCAATTCTGTCGAAAAGGTTAAAAAGGAACTTGTTTTGAAAACGACGGAAAGATTCCTTTATAAACCTCTTATAAAAAGTCAAACAAGGGTATAAATGACTTTAACCCATATTCTTGTAAATAGTAAAAATGTTTTGAAATACATTTTGAAGAAACATGGATGTGGATGATAACGAGATCCCATTAGATTATTACGTATAAACAACCTCGGATAAAGAAGAGATTGTGAAATAACCCTTACCTTGTACTTTTCCTTGGTTGGGGTAGGTTAACATCCTGTATAATGGTGAAATAGTTGTTATTAAATTATACAAGAATCATATATATTAATATGATATCATATATGATCTTTTAACATTGATTTGTTAATAATATCTTAGAATTATCGTCGTTTCGGGAGTTAACTTACTCATTTTCTTTTATATGTTTTGTTAAATAAGCCATGGTTGTTGTATCTTATTCATATCCAGAATGATATACAGTCCTTAAACATCATTTTTAAATCATCAAATGATAATTATACTTGAATGGATACGATGGAGAATGAATCTCATCGCGTTCGTGGAGACGGTAGTCCGTACGTACGCACGAGCGACAATATCATTCTTTTGATATTAAAATAATATATAAATGGATGGTATATCATATATACAGAATCATTAACATGTTAAATTTATTATTTACATGAGTTACACATCATTATTATACCCATCCAAATAATATTATATTGAATAACAATTACACCACGACGTGGAGACGGTAAGCCGTACGTACGCACGTATGGTGACATGTTATTCAAAGGGTGGATAGAATACTGAATATGATTGTACCATATTTATAATAACATCACAGTATATGTGAGATACTGGAGTTATTATTTCAGAATGGTAAGAACAAAGGAAGAAGAAGTGGAAGAAGAAATGAACTTAGAAAAGGGTGGTGAAATCATTACCTCTTCTTCGGGTTCTTCCTTTTCATTTGATCAAAAGGGCTCCTTAGGTTGGCTTTCTGATCAAACTAAGGCCTCTAGGTTGTAGTGAGGGATGTTGGGAGAGTATTTGGGCAGAGTTTGGCCGAACCAAAAGGCTTTGAAGGTGTGAAGAAATGAGAAGGAGGAGTGCCCTTTTATAAGAGGGGTGAGGGGCACCTTTGGAAAAGTTAGAAATATTAATTTATAATAAATTCATATTCGGTTTACAAAGGCTCCAAAGTTGACTATTCAAAGGATGAGGTGGGGATAGGTCGAAAACAACTCATCCAATATAATTTAGACAGGTTTGGGTACTTATATTAACCTTATCTTTAAGTATTAACTCTAAGTTAATTAGTTTCACTTTTACAATGTCTCTTTGTATTTTTATATAATATGGTTAATAAACTTACTATATACATCCGAGCGACCCCCAAGTGGTCCATTAATGAGGAACCTATCATAATATAAGTCTCTTGGCCGAACCGTAGATTTTTAGGAATTTAATATCAATTAATAATATAATATTTGTTTTAAGAACTCTTTTATGTCAATTTTGACACTATTCAATAGTTGATTTTTGTGAAACTCCTAACAGATTGATTACTTCGAAAAAAGTCAATTAAATCAATCCTAATATATCATATTATCATAGAAAATTAGTTTAATTCATTAAAAGTTTCATATTATAATTATTTGGGTATTTATAAGATCAATTATTTTTATTTTTCACTATTTTAGTAATTACTGCATCATCATTGTGTCATAAATAAAATAAATTATATAATGTCTAAAAATTATAAATAAAATATCATTATGTAGGAAATCTTTTTATCTTTCTAATGAATATTTATAATCGATAATCCAACATGTATAACCCTATGTAAAAATTGTTCTTCTAAAAGATGTAAGCTTATGCCATTTTTATTTTTATTTTAACTTTATTAATATAATGTGTCCCTACCACATACAAGTGGCTCCAAGGGGTCCCCAAATTGACCCAAGGATGCTCATGGTCGGGTATGTGTCCCCCAATAAGGTTAGGACACGTTTTAGGGTAATTTTGTATTATTATAATATTATTTTTTAACCCTTATTTACCGGATTTACCCTTTAACCATGGTAAATAAAATATTTACCGCAGTAATTATTCAAAATGTCTAAAAATAAAAGTTACATATTTACACAATTTGAACATCCTGATTCCAAATATGGAATCCATTTTCCTAAATTCAAAACACAGAAGTGGCAGAAATTAATTTAAAATTAATTCCCGCTGTCAAAACAAAAAGCGTGTTTTTAAGAGATAATAACTATCAAAAGATTGACACTTGTTTATGTTCGGTTTAATTGTAAAATTATGTCCAATGATAAACATTAAATTGAAGGGTAAAAATATATTCTAAATATACTTTAAAACCACTCAAATTCATAATTTATCACTATTAATTATTTTGATTAAAAAAGTTGTTTTTAATTAAAATTTAGAAATTTTCACTATTCATCAAAATATGAAAGTTATCCGAAATGTACCAAAATTTCACCCTAGGATAATTTTGATATTCCGAATCCAAAAATGAAGTCCATTTTGAAATATAGAATATATATGATTTCAAAAAGTAGGTATTACTATTCACAACGGCTAGTTTAATTAGTTGTGGTGTGTGTTAGAACTCGAGGTTGCGTACAACACACGCTATCGCATTATTCGAAGGGAAACGTACCGTAGAAGCTTGGGGTGTTACATTATGTGGGTCCGACAGCATAGCTGGTCTAGGATGCTATGTGGGTCCAACATCTTAGATGAATCAGTGACTGCATCAGATCATCTCTATCACTTTACGTAATATTATTACATGTGTATCCTAAGTCTTGACTTTCAATCATTATCATTGATGTGATTGATGTTCTTTCTAGTGTGGACCAGGTTGTGCTTGGGCTCAAGAGTTGGAGTTGAACTGGGATTGTTAACTTAGGTATATATATGGGCATATAACTAACTAGAGTTTTTTATACTTCTTGATCGTATCTTTCCTTTTTGGTTTATCCTTCGTGGATTCTGGGAGACCTTCGGGGGTATTGGGGTCCCTACTGAGTATCGTATACTCACCCTTGCACGAGCTATGCCCACAATACCTTATGTTGGATGCAGACGACGGACAACACTAATTGTGGAGGAGGCTTGTGGAGTTGGACGGTACCCGGAGGTGACCACATGGAGGGACATACACGGAGAGGACAGAATGACCAATGTGTCGAGGAGATCATCTATACCCACCCTTCAGGTGGGATTCCAGGAGGACAACTAGGGGTTTCTCTTTTACTTTTCTATTGATGAACTAGACTTTCAGTTGTATTGTACTTTCAGTTGGGCTTGTATTTTTGGCCCCTTTCCTTTCAGCACTTACTTTGTGTATATAGTTTTCTTAGTGCTTTGTTTACTTGCGTACTCTGCTGAGTTAATTTACATTCATAAAGGCAATGACTTCCCAACATAGGGATATACGCCTTTGGTGCTAGTCGCCATCCCCTGGCCTATGGAAGGTGGGCTTGGGGTAGTCAAGGAACGAGCCTTGAGGAAGGGTCGTGAAAAAACCTGTATTAAACATATATAAATAGTTGAAAATAAAAAATAATTTCATAAAAATTGTTGATGAAAAATAATTTATTAGTTTTCAAAAACAACTACTTGAAACATAAAAATGTTTCAAGTATGTGCCTTCAAAAGACTATAAAATACAAATTATAAGACCTATATAAATGAAACTGAAAACATGATTTAAACATATAAAAAATTATTTAATTAGTAAATTAATATTATTAATAATTAATAATACAATAATTAATTAGTTCATTAGTAATTATTAATAATTAATTATTAAATAATTAACCAATTAATTAGTATATATTAATTTTTTATAAATGCTCATTAATAAATATAATGAAAAATTATCAAATATATATATATAACTAATTAACTAATTAACTATTATATAATGAATAATTATATTACTAATTAACTAATTAATTATTATATAATAATTTTTAATAAATACTAATTAATAATTTTCATGAATAATTATAATTTACCATTATCTTATTAATTAACAAATTATAAAGGGTCATGAAACTATCTTTCTCAAAAAAACATAACTAATTAACTATTATATAATTAATAATTATATTACTAATTAACTAATTATTTCTTATATAATTAATGATTAAAAATAACTAATTAACTAATTACTAATAATATAATAAATAATTATATTACTAAGTTACTAATTAATTATTAAATAATATATAATTATTTTAATATTTAACTAATTTATTACTATATAATTAATTATTAATAATTATGAATTAACTATCTAATTATTATAAAATTAATAATTATATAATTATAAAACTATTAATTATAATGAATAATTATTATGATTAATTATAAAGAATAATTTTACGACTAATTAACTAATTAATTATTATATAATTTTTTAAAAAAATTCTAATTAATAATTATAATGAATAATTATATTTCTAAATTAACTAATTATCTTTTATATAATTAATAAAATTATTACCTATTAAGAGATTAATTATTATATAACAATTTTTCAATGAATTCTAATTAATAATTATAATGAATAAATATAATTTATAATTATATTAGTAATTAACTATCTATAAAAAGGGTCTTGGCTTTATCTTTCTCATAAAATTAACTAATTAACTATTATATAATTAATACCACATAGAGTAGACCATGGAAAATCTCTATGTCCTCTGAAAATTATAATAAGAGTAAACAGTACATAAAGGATAGAAACAGGAATGAGGGGGAGTAACCCCACCAATACAATATACAAATGCCAAAGTTACCCTTTCCTTCCATGACCCAATCCACAAAATCCACCTCAACCTCATGGATGTCTTCCCCATTGCCACTATTTCAAGGTTTTCCAAGAACCACTTACACTAGAGATATCCACAAGATCATCAATTGAATCATCCTTCACTACTGGAAATATGATCTATAGCATCGGTTTTGTGAAAACCATTGGTATAGTTCACATATATGGACCTATACCAATGGTTTGGCCAACAACGTTGGTATAGGTCACTAATTTTGACATATACCATTGGTTTTCCAGAAACTGTTGGTATAGGGGGGACCTATACCAATGGTATAGAGAAACCGTTGGTATAGGTCACCTATATGGACCTATACGAGCAGTTTTGGAGAAACCATTGCCATAGGTCCCCCTATACCAACGTTTTTTCAAAACCATTTTTATAGGTCCTAAAATCAAAGAATTTATACCAACGGTTCTCAAAACCGTTCATATAGGTCTATACCAATGGTTTTGAGAACTGTTGGTATAGTTATATGTATTTTATATGGAATCTTCTTACATAGAACATTAAAAAATAAAAATTTAAAATATTTATGATAATACAGAAATATATTTATGAAATTATGTTCCAAAAAGTCAATTTAGGTTACTGGTTAGGTCGTCTAATCATTAACCAGAGGTACTGGGATCAAAACCAACAGAATGATTCTTTTTTTAAATACATATACCAACAGTTTTATAGAACCATTGGTATAGATTTTTCTTATTACATATACAAATAGTTTCTCCAAAACTGTTTGTATAGATATATCCCAACGCCTTACAAGACAATAGTTCTCCAAAATGTTGGTATAGGATATACCAATGGTTTGGAGGCCTACACCAAAGGTTTCAAACCGTTGGTATAGGGTATTTTTTTAGTAGTTCTTGATATCCACATGTTGATCAACCACTGAAGCCATGTAATCTCCTTGGACATCATCAGTCAGCACCTCACCAGTCTCCACATGTTCAGTGGTGGGTTGTCCTATTTTCATTTCTTTTGAAGGAACCTGCTTTGGTCCAGATTCATTAGCCTCTATTGGAGACAGTGATTTTTTACCTTTTTCATCTCCTTCTGTCCTTGTATACATTATCAAAGTCCATAGGATTTTTGGCATCCATCATAGTGAAGAAGTTAGGCTTCATAGTGTTACCACCAACAGTAGCTGCATTTGAAGGCCCTTGCAATGGATCCAAAAGTAAAATTGTATGTGGCGAAGACACATGACGAGAGGACTGAGAACCCATGGTAACATTGCAAAGTAAGACACCTCTTGGAGAAGAATGTGAAATATGCTCCTTAGTGGCATGCTGATCCTCGATTGCAATAGTATAACTGTCAGGAATATGAGGTACAGACTTTCCAATGATTACACGGGTAGGATTATGCAGCATATTCTGCTCGTGTATCTTAGTGAGATTAGGGAGGAATGTAGGACCATAGATTCCGAGGACAGAATCCTGCATAGTTTTCAGAATAGATTCAAGAAGTATAAGCTTCTCCATAGGCTTACCATCCATAATAGAAGCATTCACAAGCTTTATTGATACTGCAGTAATATCCATAAGCAGGGAAACATATGTAGTGTCATGCACAACATGAATGACAGCAGCCGAAAAAACATCAAACATACAAGAGGTAGTCGTAGCCTGTATTACCCAAGGTTCAGAAATAACATGAACTCCCCTTCAAGGGATAGACACCGATCCTGAAACCACATCATCTTGGGAAGTAGCTTTCATTACTTCTGTTACCACATCAAGATGAACAAAAGTGGTCTCCCTTGTTGCCTCTATTTCAAAGGCAAGAATCTTTGTGGAAGATGAATACTTCCCAATAGGAACAAAAGATTCATCATTGGAATTATGGTTTCCCTTAACCATATATTTATCCTCTAGAAAAAAAAGCATGATCAAAATCCACACCACTGTCATTACTAATTTATTCACTACATTTATAAGGTTAGTACCCATAAGCCAATTTATGAGAAAGGGGTTCACACCCATTACCATCACCCTTATCATTTCATCCAGCTACAAAATCTGCGTAAGAAGGAGGACATCACTTCAAACTACCAATACCGTAACCAAGTAATAAAATTACTTTAAAGGGAGAAGCAGGATCTATCACACCCTCATGGGGGATATGATTCACAACCACTAATTTAGGACCAGATGTTCCAACTGATGACAACTTACATTTTCATTTTTAAAAATGATGCCCGTATTTTTTATAGTTTGAGCACCTCAATACATTTTTATATTTATCCTTAGTGTTCCCAATAGTCAATAAATTTAGACAAAACTCAAGAACATGTTCTAATTCAAGGAAATTTTATAACATAAAATCACCATCAATTAAATATACCATCTCAACAAGAGGAAATGACTATTCAAAATCAACCAACATGCCATAAAAATGTACATACCTCATGGTATTAGTCTCTTTTTCAACTATAATTGGAGTTCCAATAGACATGGAAACATCCTAGAGGATGTCTGGATGCCAAAATGCCCAATTCATGCCTTTCAGACAGATCTATGACTGTGCAACAATGTTCTTAACCTGAAAGGGATCAAACCATGGGTCCCAATTATGAAATCTCATAATATCAGTCTTGAGGATAACTAATCCATAACTCCAAGACCTAAATTTATGTTCATTTGAACCAAAGGTAAAATGATATAAATTTGTACCCAACAAAAGAAAATTCAACTTTGTAAAACCCCATATCTGCCATAGGTGAGTCTAAAGATCATCAAGATTCCATGAATTTGAAAAATGCAAGCTAAGTAGACTGATGATGGAATACTTATAATAAGTAGTATGATCTTCAAATAATCGAGGATTCGATTCAACTACAGGTGAAACCTGATTCCATGAGATCCTATTACAAGAATCATACTCACCATCTCAATGTCTTGGGAAAAATCGCTCCACACCTCTTTTTGGAATCACATCTACCTTCAGGTACCCAACACCAAGATGCAAGGGAGGATCACCTCCTTCTAGCAACACCTTGGGAGCCCCTACATCCCCAACCACTCCATCAGTCAGCAGACCATCTTCACTTCTCTTTTTGGGACCTATAATCACTTCTACAGGATCAAAATAATCATGTAAGGACGACTTCATCACTGATCAAAACCCTCGAATCCATTTTAGAAGGAGGAGAAATCCTTAGCCCACCACTCCATCTTCTAGATCCCTATATATTTAATACATATATTACTAATTAATAAATTAATTATTATTTAATTAATGATTAATAATAACTAATTAACTAATTACTAATTACTAAATATATAATTAATAATTTCATTACTAATTAACTAATTAATTATTATATAATTAATATTAATATACATAAAAATGAATTAATTATTAAAAAATTAATATTTATTTTACTAATTAACTAATTTAGTATTATATGATTAATTATTCATTATTACTAATTAACCAACTAAAAATTATAAAATTTATTATTATATAATTAATTATTATATTAATAATAAATTAATTAATATATAAAAATATTATATATATTGACTAATTATAAAGACTAATTATAATAAATAAATATAAAGAAATATTATTGTACTAATTGACAAAATAATTATCATATAATAATTTTTATTAATTACTAATTAATAATTATAATGAATAATTATAATTTATAATTATATTACTAATTAAATAATTAACTATTATAAAATTAATAATTATATTAACACTTCACTAATTAATTATTATATAATAATATTTAATAATTACTAATTTTTTATTATAATGAATAAATATAAATTATAATTATATAACTAATTAACTAATTATCTATTATAGACTTAATAATTATATTACTATTTATCTAAATAATTATTAATAATTACTAATTAACTAATTAATTATTATATAATTAATTTCTAATAATTTTAACAAAATAATTAAATATTTTATAAAATGTTTAATCCATGTTTTTAGTTTCATTTTTATTTGTCTTATTGTTTATATTTTATAGGCTTTTAAAGAGAGATACTTGAAACGTTTTTATGTTTCATGTTGGTGTCTTTGAAAACATGTAAATTATTTTTCATCAATATTTTTATGAAATTATTATTTTTTAAACTTTTTTTATATCTTTAATCAATATTTTTTGTTTCATTTATGTTGGTCTTGTAGTTTATATATTATATTCATTCAATGTCATGTACATGAAACATTTTTATGTTTCAAGTAGGTGTCTTTGAGAACATTAAAATTATTTTCTATTCAAAAATTTTAAGAAATTATTTTTATTTTCTTCTGTTTTTAATATGTCTAATCCATGTTTTATTTTTCATTTATGTTGGTCTTATAGTTTATATTTTAGAGTATTTAAAATTCATGTACATGAATTATTTTTATGTTTCAAGTAGGGGTGTTTGAAACCTTAAAATTTTTTTCCATCAACAATTTTTATGAATATTTTTAACTATTCCTTATATTATTAATCAATTTTTTGTGATTCATTTATATCGGACAAATGGATTATATTTTTTAGTCTATTAATTCTATGTACATGAAACAAAATCTCACATCGAGAATGCAGAATGTTTTTCATTGGAAAGGGAGAAACAGAATCCTATATTGGAAATGCATATTGATTTTCTATGTTATGATCTATTATAAAAGTGGGTCATGGGTAAGATATTCTCTCAGAATCCAAACTACTATAATAGTATTACTGCTGTATTTTAAATAGAAAATAAATTCTACAGATTTTTTTATATATTTTTGTTATATATATATATATATATAAACAAAACAAATAAAAAAATTTAAAAACTTATTTTATTGGTTTTAGTGGAAAGTTGGCATCACTGATGCCCCCTTTCACCTGATCTATAAAGGCAGCATTGGTGATGCCGCCTTTGGGCGTATTTATAAAAAAACATTAACCTACATGTTCATTGTAAAAAAATTCATAAAAAATAATAAAAAAAACTCAGAACGTGCACCAATCTCCCATGGTTTTTAAATATTATTCACCGTTGAGACTCCCCCACTGATCTCATCATCTCCAAAGGATCCCTCACCACTGGTAGCATCTGATCCACCATCGTCCCTTCTTTGACCACATGGTGTTTCTCCATCCATCCAAAACATAGCTTCTCCCAACCAGCCTGTTGTAGGTAGGTGGATGTCCAATCCCAGCATTGATCAGGTGATTTTGTCCTCTTAGGTCGAGCTAAAATAGGGGGGATGATGGGTTGGCCTTTACAAAAAATTGAAAGCCACAAATAAGTCTTCAGTATTATCATTGAAAAATTGTAATTCTGAATATTTTCTTCTTCCATAATAAATCCATGAAAGTGTGGTCAAGTGAATGTGACTAGAATAAATTATTTATTCAAGAATGAATTAATGAATGAAGATGGATATGTAGTCCCTACATACTTTTTCAGGACATTTATTTTTATAAAAATCTAAATATTTTTAGAGGTATGATGGAATCCTATTGCAAATCCCTTTTGGTGGGCCTAAATCTTTCTTACTGGAAGTTTATACGACTGATTGATCCCCATTTTGATGTCATTATTTATGTTGTTACTCATCAAAACAATAATTTTTTGGAATCCATCCTAGAGAGGAAGGAAGCATGTAACATCCCCAAATGATAAAGGGTTAAATGACTAAATGATATGACTCATGACAACAAGGTGCACCTTCCTTTTCGGGAGCCTATCTGATTAGAACTCCATAGTTAAGCGTGCTTGTCTTGGAGTAGTGATCAGGATGGGTGACCTCCTGGGAAGTCTCTCAGGGTGTGTGTGAGTGAGTACAAATCACACTGGAAAGGACATGTGTTGGCCTGTGGGGACTGTCATTAGTCAGATGACCCGTTCAGGCATGTGGGTGGACCCTAGGGTGGGCCCCACGTGTCTGTGGGGGCAACTTGTGGTACCCGGTAGGCCATGACCCGACAGTCATGTTAAGTCGGGGTGGTTGTGCTGTCACCGGGACCCGGTTGTCACATTTGGTATCAGAGGAGGAACCCAGCCTTAAATGCGCGGTGCACTGCCTGGGTTGAGATATAGGGCCCACAACGAGGGCGTTGTGCTCTAAAGGGGGGGGGGGTGATTGTAACATCCACAAATGATAAAGGGTTAAATGACTAAATGATATGACTCATATCAACAAGGTGCACCTTCCTTTTGGGGAGCCTCTCTAAATAGAACTCCATAGTTAAGCGTGTTTGGCCTGGAGTAGTGATCAGGATGGGTGACCTCCTGGGAAGTCTCCCAGGGTGTGTGTGAGTGAGGCCAAAGCACACTGGAAAGGACATGTGTTGGCCTATGGGGACTGTCATTAGTCAGATGACCCGTTCAGGCATGTGGGTGGACCCCGGGGTGGGCCCCACGTGTCTGCGGGGGCAACTAGTGGGACCTGGTAGGCCAGGACCCGATGGCCATGTTAAGGCAGGGTGGCTGTGCTGTCACCGGGACCCGGTTGTCACATTTGGTATCAGAGGAGGAACCCAGCTTTAAGCGCGTGGTGCACTGCCTGGGTTGAGATATAGGGCCCACAACGAGGGCGTTGTGCTCTAAAGGGAGGGTGATTGTAACATCCCCAAATGATAAAGGGTTCAATGACTAAATGATATGACTCATGTCAACAAGGTGCACCTTCCTTTTCGGGAGCCTCTCTGATTAGAACTCTGTAGTTAAACGTGCTTGGCCTGGAGTAGTAATCATGATGGGTGACCTCCTGGGAAGTCTCCCAGGGTGTGTGTGAGTGAGGACAAAGCACAATGGAAAGGACATGTGTTGGCCTGTGGGGACTTTCATTAGTCAGATGACCCGTTCAGGCATGTGGGTGGACCCTGGGGTGGCACCCACGTGTATGCTGGGGAAACTGGTGGTACCTGGTAGGCCAGGACCCGATGGCCATGTTAAGGTGGGGTGGTTGTGCTGTCATCGGGACCCGGTTGTCACATTATGACGGTTCAGTGTTCATTTGAATCAATCAACTGGAGGCACAAACCTTTGGGGGTGAGTGACACTTAAGAAGTTTTATCTATGGGTATTGATCTTGTTTTGGCTTTCCAAGGGCGGAAAGCATTATGGTGGGGAGAATTGTCACACCTTGATTCATCTTTTATTTTATCTTATAATTTTCTTTGACTTTTTAGTTTTTTTTGGGGTTCGGGTTGAGTCCCGGACGATTTTTTTGAGTCATGTTAAAAAAAGTGCGCGTTTTTCAGCTGACGTTGCTGAGCGCCCAGGTAGGGCGCGTTTTGAGTTGACATTACTGAGCGCCCAGGCAGAGTGCATTTTGGATACCCCACACGGCGCCGCTTAGACATTGGCCTGATCCGCCTGCCTTCGGAAATTTTAAAATGAGTGATGTTTGTGATTTATTGTGTTGTTTAACATTTTTTTATTGTTGGTAATAATTTTATAATTATTATTAAATATGAAATAGTAAATATTTTATTATTATTTTTTTATTATTATTGTTTTTATTAGCATAATTAATTTTCTTTTTATTAAGGAATTTTTATTATTAAAAGAATTTTTTTTATCATTACTATATTTTATTAGAGTCATTATTATTATTTTTATGAGTTATTATTATAGACAAATATTTATTTCAATTATTAGTTTTGGATTTATTTATTTATTTTGTTTTTTTTGTTTTTTTTTATTTTATTTTCTGGTAACCCTAATCCTACACCTCTTCTTTTCGTTCCCTTCACCTCCTTGTTGCGCCGCCACCCCTCGATCTTCCGTCTTCTCCCTCGGCTCTTCTTCCTCAGCAACATTCTGCGCGACCTGCCCTCCTGGCCGCTCTTCCCATAGCCGTGGCCGACGTCCGACCCTCCTGCTGCTACCCCGCGACCCAAGCTCCTTTGTTGCCCTCTCCATGTGTCTTTGCCCCGCAGGACCTCTCACTTCCCTGAACTCTTCTCCTGCGTAGTGGTAGTCATCTGCTCCTCCTACCTTGAACAATGGTTTTCTTTCCCCAACACTAGCCGGAGCAACCTCATGCTTGGCCGACTTGGCCTCCCGTCTGACCACTCCTCCTCCTACAGCGCTAAACCTCAGGCTGCCCTATATCAGCCGTAACACCACACCAACCTCCGACCAGCCTTCTCCGGTTGTGCCTCCTCCAGCATCGCCCTCCACTCCTGACCTCACCGGCCTCCCCTCCAACCAGCGCCTCTGCTGGCCTTCCACCGTCCACTACTGTCCAGCTGACCCCGGCCTCCTCCGACCCTGGCTATGGGCCCTCCCTGTATCAGCTTCCCAGAGGATTTCCCCCTTTCCCAGATGCGACTCTTCCTCCCTCGGCATCCCTTCACCTGCCTCTTTTTTTCCCAGCACACTGCACCCCTACTCTTACTCCTCCCATAATCCCCACACAATGCTCCCTTTTCCAGAGACCAGCCGGGTGACACCCCCCCCCCCCCCTGTCCGGTTATTTTTCCCCCTCTTCGGCTAGCCCCGACACAACTCGCAACACCCAGTGTCCCCTGTTCAGTGCGCACCGCCCCGATACATGGACTCCGGTGAGCTTCCCCTCGCCAGTGTCGCCCCCTCGCCGGCATTGCTCCCTTGACAGCGTCCTCTCCCTCCGGTGATGCCCTACCCTTTAGGTAATTGGTTATTGGTTGTATGTCCCTTGATGAGATTATTTATTGATTTATTTTTTTTAAACCCTATGTATTGGGGTTCAATATTTGTTGCGTAGGGTTTAATTAAAATTCTGAAGTGTGCAGTTGAAGTGCGAATGGTGTTCGTACCATTTTTGGGGTGTTCTTCATCAATTGATGTGAGTTTCCCCTTCGCACAAATCTTCTTTATTTAATACTCACTTGTTTCGTGTATTTCACATTGTTTGTGATTATGAAATGGTGTCTTACGATGTTATTATTTTTTTATAAACTATTAACTGGTTAATTAAATATTATATGTGGTGCACATTATTTTTTGGGAATATTTTTAGGTGCACATGATTTCAAAAGTAGACTTTTTGATTTCTGTTTTTAAAACGGAGTGTGCATGGTTTCGAAATGTGTTTTTGTCGTGTGGTGTATTTTTTTATTTTGTTATGAAATTAGTTTAGTTAGCGGTTCAAGTGATTCACGTTCTGATACAACGTGTTACGAGTGCGCGTTAATTATAAAAATCGGTTTTGAAAAGGTTTTGGGTATGTAAAGCTGTCGTTTTTCTTTGAATTAGTTCAATAAATTTTGAAGTGGCTTTGTAAATTGTGTTGATGGTGCGTGTGGTGTTTTGAAAATGAGTCGATGTGGTTCTTTCGCGTTGTTTGCTCGTTTGGGTTGTTTTAAGTCTGTTTTTGTGTAATTTTAGTTATTGTGTGTTTGTTGCAGTGCGCTTGCGTGATAATCTCGCGGTACTGTGGTCGTCGACATGCACATGTTTGTGCATCTGTGCGAGGCACGACACGACTTTGTGTCTGGACAGCGAGCCGAGGTAGGTTCCCACTGCACTGGCCTCTGAATTTAGAATTTACTTTTTTCTTGTCATTTATTAAATTTTCATCAAATTGGAAGTAGTAATAAAATATTATTTTTAGAGTAGTTATATTGCTGGAATTGAAACTGCTTCGTTCTTTTCATTGTACCGAAAGCTTTTTCATGATTAGTTGTTGCGCAATAGTGAAAATTCCCCTTTGGCCCTTATGTTTTCCCTTCAGACCCATTGCACTCACCCTTAAATTTAGAATTTATTAATTGATTGATGATTTGTTAATTTTAATGAATGATAAACAATATTAGATAATAAAAATTTTAAATGATTATTCAGTGTGAAAAAAGCCGTTTATTTTATACCAAACACTTGGAACATTTTCTTGACAGGCAGACACCCAATTTTGAAACAATGCCCGATTGGACTTTAAACATAATTCACAGAATTTCAAACATACTTCAAGTTTTAAAGATAAGTAATTTTTTCTGAACAAGTGTTTTAGTTTTTTTTTGTGAAATGAGGTTTTGTTTTAAAATTTGTGAAGGCCTGTTTGGCACTTTAATAGAATAAATTATTTTGGAAAACCTATTCAGGGGTGATCTTTTGTGTGTGTTGATTGCATGAGCTGTATGTGATGTTAGTGCATTGTGACTGCTTGATTTACATTGTGAACGCACCCCTCTTGTATTGCTTGTGTTGAAATGGGAGCCTGGCATATTGAGTGAATATTCGGAGAACGATAGCTGCACTAGTTTAGACCACGCACTGGCTAGTGGCCCCATAGCAGGGAAATACTGAGTTATTGCTGCTATCGGGATTGGGCCCCTCGGTTAGGCCATGCAGGGCTATGCCGGGTAGTATTATGGGCGTTATGACGTCATCTAGTTATGGCATGCCTTCAGGATGAGTCACATGTATAGTACGTTCTAGTTTGTTCACGATCTCCTAGGTTCGACCCATGTATCTTTTAGTGTTTATTTGTATATGGCAGACAATTGAGAGGTCAAGTGTGGATGCCGACCCTTGTGTGCCACTTTTTCCCATTTCCCTTAGTGTGTGTTGTGTGTGATTTTATTTTTGACTAACAACTAAAGTTTGGTTTCCTAATTGTTTGCGAAATGTTTTAAAATGAAATTTACCTGTTTCTTTCAACATTATACTTCTTCTAAATTAAAAAGGGAAGTGGACTGTTACTTGTTTTCAAAATGGAAAGTGTGTGTGTTTGAAAACCCATATTTTCTATAATGTAGTTCAAACTAGAAGTTGTAAAATTATTCTTTTAATGGTAGTTCTTTGGGAATAGATTTATCGGGCTAGCCTACTGAGTTTTAATACTCACGCCTATAGTGTTTTCTTGTTTTTAGTTTCTATCGCAGGTTTGACTTGAGCTTGCTCTCCATGGACAAGAGTTGGTGGTAGTTTGACGATCGACTCTCGGGGTCGCGATGAGTTGGGTTCGTGGTCAGGTTAGTTATGTTTTTGGCTGTTTTATTTTATTGTATTTTGTTCATTTCGGCTGCTTAGTAAATTTTTATTGGGAAAAATTGTTCCCACATGTACTCAGTGATGCCCTGGCACTTGTCGCCAGCCCCGGAGAATTGGGAACGCCTCTCGGGCCATGCGGCGGACCAACTCGGGTGACCGGTTCGGGGTCGACCCGGGTTGGTTCGTGACAAAATGGTATCAGAGGAGGTCGGCTCCTGAGCGGACCTTGTTTTTCAGAACGCCCATTGATATTTAGAGTTTTCATGGTAAAGGGAGTAAAGTTGCTCGGACTCGAGGCGTTGGAATGGAAAGGATGTCATGAACCCTTGCCCATTCTGAACCTCACGTTACCATGATATGTCTGGGTTGTTAGTGTCTTTTGGGTCTTTTGGATCGTTTTATGTTGGGAAATGAAAAGGGAGTTGAGAAAGTAGCTCAGTGACCTCGTAGGGCCTAGCAAGCCCTGTGGATCCGAATACATCACCCTACAATGCTTTCAGTAACGATAGTATGGCTGACGTATGGCCGCCAACCATATGGGCGAGTCACCCATAATTACTAGTTTCTTCCTTTAGTGAATGGGGTTTTCCTTCATTTTTAAGGTCATTGAGCAATGTTGAATTTAAAATGGTATTGATTATGTTTTTTTCAAGTTCCTTGTTTCTTTGTTCCATAGTGTTTTCCCCCACGAAGGCTCGATGGATGCTCAAGGTGTAGCTTTAAGTTGTGCATCCTCAGCTAATCCTCCAGTTGATCAGCCCATCGATTATGTTCTTGAGTTCCGGAAGTTGAACCCTCCGCTCTTTTATGGACAAGAAGAGCCTCTTGAGGCAGAGGAGTGGTTGCAGAAGATTGAGAGGATGTTCAGTTTCATTGGGATGCTTGAGTCATTAAAGGTGAAGTTGGCTACCTTCATGCTTGAAGGCCCAACCTGGAAATGGTGGAAGTTTGTGTCTCAGAATAATCCTAGGGAAGATTTGACATGGGATTTTTTCAATTCATCGTTCATCCAACAACACTTCTCTGAGATGACGAAGCTGTGGAAGAGGATGGAGTTGTGTTGTCTCCAGCAGGGCGTTGAATCGGTATTGTAGTTCTATCGACATTTTGTTGTCCTAGTTTCATATGATCAGTGGTTTTTTGCGAATTATCCAGGGAAGGCTAGAAAATTTGAGTCTTGACTCCGATCTGAGATGCGATCGAGAGTGGAAGAGATCAACCTAACCACCTTATCGGATGTTGTCGATCAAGCCTTTCTTACTGAAGCTGAGCTAGTAGGAGGACTTGAGGTGGCGAATCCTCCAGCTCTGGGAAGCATTTTAGATGATGCTAATAAGAAGAGTAAGAAGTGACCTGATGCTGGTGGGGCTGGTAGTGGAATCAAGAGGCCTTCAGACCTTCAGTCATCTTCTTCACAGTGCAATGTTGTGATCTGTCACCTGTGTGGTAGGCAGGGTCACAAAAGGCCGACATGTCCAACTGCTCCAAGACCCTACCACACCTGTGGACGTATGGGTCACTTGAAGTGATTTTGCTGAGGTGTTTCCAAGAAGCGTGCTAAATCCAGACCTGGATCGTCGAAGGTCACCCCTTCCCGTCAGCAGGAGTAGGGTGATGTTTGGGGTCGGTTTGAGGGTTTCTCTTTGTAGTAATTCTCGGGTGTAGTAATAGTCTCTTGTAGTGTTTTGTAGTGTTCCTTCTCTTTCAGTTGTAAGAATGGTTGTAGTTGAACCTCTTTGGAACCTTTATTTTTATTAGAAGTGTGTATGGTGAAATTATGGTTTGTGGGTTTTGTGTGGGAATTTCTAAAGCCTGACTTTGAGGCAAAATATGCTTCAATCATCGGTGCTCCAACCATAGGCCTCGGAGTGAAGCTGGCGCGTAGTCAGGAGATTCCCAATGGTAAAAAATGGCCTTGGTTTAACCTTTGTACTTAATATGTCTTGGTTTGTTTTATCTCGGGGGTGTGATGTCATTCATATAGTAATGGTGGAAGTTTTGGATGCTCTACCTGTTAGGCCCTTCCTTTCCCTCCCCTACCGTTATGGTGGGGTTTTTGGTCCATGCATAAAGTCTCCATGTTAGGTTAATCTCGTCAGTCCTTATGGTGGGGAGAACCAAAACGGGTCTCCCAATGTTATACCGCATGTAATTTAGAGTTATCCCAATCCATAAGGTGGGGAGACCGGTCGGGCCTCCTCATGTCAGTATCATGGCTTCTTTTCATGTATCTTTTTGTGGTAAGTGGTCTCGTGCGGAACCACCCAACCTTGGGATCATCCTCTCAGGTGAACATTGAGATTGGCGTACACCCAACAGTTTCGTTGGATGATGTTTATAGGGATATGTCTCAGAGGTGATTTAAGTTCGTTCGTCCCTTGGTTGAAACAGATGGTTCGAGTTCAGCTTGGTGACAATTAAGGTGATCTTGTTTTCAGGGTAAGTTTAATGTTATGACGGTTCAGTGTTCATTTTAATCGATCAACTGGAGGCACAAACTTTTGGGGGTGAGTGAAACTTAAGAAGTTTTATCTTTGGGTATTGATCTTGTTTTGGATTTCCGAGGGTGGAAAGCATTATGGTGGGGATAATTGTCACACCTTGATTCATCTTTTATTTTATTTTATAATTTTCTTTGACTTTTTAGTTTTTTTAAACCCTATGTATTGGGGTTCAATATTTGTTGTGTAGGGTTTAATTAAAATTCTGAAGTGTGCGGTTGAGGTGCGAATGGTGTTCGTGCCATTTTTGGGGTGTTCTTCATCAATTGAGGTGAGTTTCCCCTTCGCACAAATCTTCTTTATTTAACACTCACCTGTTTCGTGTATTTCACATTATTTGTGATTTTGAAATGGTGGCTTACGATGTTATTATTTTTTTTATAAACTTTTAACTGGTTAATTAAATATTATATGTGGTGCACATTATGTTTTAGGAATATTTTTAGTTGCACATGATTTCAAAAGTAGACTTTTAGATTACTGTTTTTAAAGCAGATTGTGCATGGTTTCGAAATGGGTTTTTGTCGTGTGGTGTATTTTTTTATTTTTTTTATGAAATCAGTTTATTTAGCGGTTCAAGTGATGCACGTTCTGATACGACGTGTTACGAGTGCGCCTTAATTAAAAAAATCGGTTTTGAAAAGGTTTTGGGTATGTAAAGCTGTGGTTTTTCTTTGAATTAGTTCAATAAATTTTGAAGTGGCTTTTTAAATTGTGTCGATGGTGCGAGTGGTGTTTTGAAAATGATTCGATGTGATTCTTTCATGCTGTTTGCTCGTTTGGGTTGTTTTAAGTCTGTTTTTGTGTAATTTTAGTTATTGTGTGTTTGTTGCAGCGCACTTGCGTGATAACCTCGCGGTACTGTGGTCGTCGACGTGCACATGTTTGTGCATCTGTGCGAGGCGTGACATGCCTTTGTGTATGGACAGCGAGCCGAGGTAGGTTCCCACTACACTTGCCCCTTGAATTTAGAAATTACTTATTTCTTGTCATTTATTAAATTTTCATCAAATTGGAAGTAGTATTAAAATATTATTTTTAGAGTAGTTATATTGCTGGAATTGAAACTTCTTCATTCTTTGAATTGTACCAAAAGCTTTTTCATGATTAGTTGTTGCGCAATAGTGAAAATGCCCCTTTGGCCCTTCTGTTTGCGCTTCAGACCCATTGCACTCACCCTTAAATTTAGAATTTATTAATTGCTGGATGTTTTGTTAATTTTAATGAATGATAAACAATATTAGATAATAAAAATTTTAAATGATTATTCAGTGTGAAAAGAGCCGTTTATTTTATATCGAACACTTTGAACATTTTTTGACGGGCGGACACCCAATTTTGAAAGAATGCCTGATTGTCCTTTAAACATAATTCCTGGAATTTCAACCGTACTTCTAGTTTTAAAGATAGGTGATTTTTTCTGAACAAGTGTTTTAGGTTTTTTTTAGAAATGGGGATTTGTTTTAAAATTTGTGAAGTCCTGTTTTGCACTTTAATAGAATAAATTATTTTGGAAAACCTATTCAGGGGTGATATTTTGTGTGTGATGATTGCATGAGCTGTAGTTGATGATAGTGCATTGTGACTGCTTGATTTACATTGTGGACACACCCCTCTTGTATTGCTTGTGTTGACATGGGAACCTGGCATATTGAGTGAATATTCTGAGAACGATTACTGCACTAGTTTAGACCACGCACTGGAGAGTGGCCCTATAGTAGGGGAATACAGAGTTATTCCTGCTATGGGGATTGGGCCACTCGGTTAGGCCATGCAGGGATATGTTGGGTAGTATTATGGGCGTTATGACGTCATCGAGTAATGGCATGCCTTCAGGATGAGTCACATGTATAGTACGTTCTGGTTTGTTCACGATCTCTTAGGTTCGACCCATGTCTCTTTTAGTGTTTATTTGTATATGGCAGACGATTGAGAGGTCGAGTGTTGATGCCGACCCTTGTGTGCCACTTTTTTTCATTGCCCTTAGTGTGTGTTGTGTGTGATTTTATTTTTGACTAACAACCAAGGTTTGGTTTCCTAATTGTTCATGAAATGTTTTAAAATGAAATTCACCTATTTCTTTCAGAATTAAACTTCTTCTAAATTAAAAAGGGCAATGGACTGTTACTTGTTTTCAAAATGGAATGTGTGTGTGTGTGAAAACCCATATTTTCTATAATGTAGTTGAAAATAGAAGTTGGAAAATTCTTCTTTTAATGGTAGTGCTTTGAGAATAGATTTATCGGGCTAGCCTACTATGTTTTAATACTCACGCCTATAGTGTTTTCTTGTTTTCAGTTTCTGTCGCAGGTTTGACTCGAGCTTTCCCGCCCTAGAAGAGAGTTGGTGGTAGTTTGACGATCAACTCTCGGGGTCGCGAGGAGTTGGGTTCGTGGTCAGGTTAGTTATGTTTTTGGCTGTTTTATTTTATTGTTGTTTGTTTATTTCTGCTTCTTAGTAAATTTTTATTGGGCGAAATCGTTCCCACGTGTACTCAGTGATGCCCTGGCGCTTGTCGCCAGCCCGGGAGGATCGGGAACGCCTCTTGGGCCATGCCGCAGACCGACTCGGGTGATCGGTTCGAGGTCGACCTGGGTTGGTTCGTGACAAAGCATGAGAGGTCGTTGTTTCTATCAATACAAAAAGAGCTCTACTAGATAGGATGTATTAATTGGTTCTTTCTGTATGGAATTCTGGAATACTATTAAGGATAATGTCACGGTAAATGTGTAAGATTTTTTTCATGGGGAAACCATTCCAAAGGTTGAAAGCTCCACTACACTGGTTATTATTTATAATTTCAAGTATCCTTCCTCTCTTAAATAGCTTCGTCCTATAAGCATGTGTAATTTTTCTAATAATGTTCATGCTAGTGGGATCAAAACGAATTTCGCATTGGATAAATGACTATATTTCCGAGGTGCAGCAATCCATTTTATAGGGAAGATCCATCAAAGACGCCATCAATATCATTCAATAAATGATTTATTATATCAACAAGATGACTAAAGAATCAGAAAAATTTATTATAGTAGATATGGATAATTCCTATGAATGGATAAAATGGGGTTATATTTTGATATCCTTGCATTGTATAGGGTTCTCTTCCTTAGTTTTTGAATTGTTTTATCTATGTTTTAATTATCCGTGGATTAAAATTTATTTTATGGGTAAGCATTGTGTATTTCTCTAATTAGTGTAAGGTTTGAGGAAGGGGGATCGTTTTCTCACTTTTTACTATGGCTTAAGATTCTCCTAGTATAAAAATTTATACTCAGATTCTTGAAGGTAAAATTATTCCTTTTCGGGCCAGATCACATTTTAGGGATTTATCTCCTACACAGTTTGAAAACTATATGGTGTTTTTGGTCAATAGTAGAACCAATAAAATCCTGGGAATTAATAAAAATATGTACATATATGTAAGTGGAGTTATCAAAAAATCAATCAAGATAAGATTAGTGTTTTTACTTCTATGATTTTCCCAGAGTGATGTTTTCACTTTATGGTATCTAGAATTAGAAGCCAAATAATGAACATCCAGATAGAATACATATGATTCCATATTAATTTTGGAAGTAATCGTCATATTGATACATTGGTGGATTTGATCGCCTCCTTCATTCATAATGGGATGTATCAATTCCTTTATTTCAAAGGAAAAACCAGTTTCACTAATAATGTTTGATGATCAATTCCCATGCGAGCGTTTACTGTTCCGAAATTTTTAAAGAGTTTCATTTGGATAATTGAGAACCTATTATCTACCTTCATTTATGACTCTAACTTAGATGAATGAAATCACTGGGAATCATGAGAGAGGATGGATAATCCTATGGAAGAAGGTGATGTTGGTCTGAAAAGCATCGCGGATACGATGGACTGAATCCTTTATTGACTGGTATGGGTGGAAATTGAAGGGAACATGATTTCCATGATGTTGATCAAAGATAAGTATGGTAAGAACATACAATCATTAAAGTCGAATATTTCATCCCTTTAGAAAACACTCATGGTCCATATCCCTCACCTACAATACCATACATGATTTATTTTAGGATGAGGCGATATCAACATATGGTTTGATAACTATGTTGGTTCCACGCTCGACTACCATGGAATCCAGAGTCCTAAGATTACACTAAGACAGTCCTGGGATTTTTCAACCATCACATAGTATGTATGAAGCAATTATTAGAGATAGTTTTACAATCACATTAAAATTATGGATGATAATGACAGGTGTGTATTCATGGTTTCATATTTTTGATTTGTATATTTTATGGCCTATTGGTCAATATTATTTGATATATAATTTTTTTAGGAATAGTATCAACTTTTATGGTGCAAACAAATCCCCTAGAAATTCAATTATCTATTCTGTTTTATATAGCATCATGAACCTTCCACCGATTATGAAATTAAGGGGAAGGTGATCACTATTGCCTCGAGGTACTCTTGTTGGAAGAACCCCAATGAGGAGATGACATGTCTATTAATTTTTGGGATGGATTGGGCCACCTATATTTGGGAATCCATGGGATAGTTCACTAGTTTGAATTTTGTGGTGCTCCAAGGTGGTTCTTTCATATAGAGGTGGTTTAAAAAAATAGTGGTCAACAATATTGAGAAGTAGGTAAGAGACATTTTGACTTCATCCATGTGCTTGAGCATTTTGGTTGCCTATAATAGGTATCTTTTTATAGAAATCTCATTCGTCAAGATATCTATTAATTATAAAATGATGAGACTGGAATATGTCCTTGGGATTCTAATGAAAAAAATGGTAAAGCACCTCATACCATAGAAATATATTTTCTCCATGTTATATCACTCATGTCATCCAAGGGCCACTTCTTTATAGTAGATATGAGTGATGGCCACAACAACATAATTTCATGATTATTAATGATGATTGTTCTTATATGTCGTGAATTATGGAGGGTGGAATTATCTGGGATAACATGGGTAGTTCATCTGTTTCATTTTCAACCTGCTTCGTGATGGTTGATTTCATCCATGAGGTGGTTTGGGATATACTGAAAGGGTTGGAGTTCATATTTTTTTTAAAAGAATACACCTGGTAGTGGTTGAAAAATTTCCAAGACTATCTAAAAATGTCTCTAGAACACCATTGATACTCCTTGGTCCACCTCCTACCAAATTCGTAGGTATAAGCCTCTTATCAAAAATCACACTGAAATTCTTCATTCATGGAATGATGGTAACAAGGTGACTAATTTTCATTCATCTCAGATCAAATTGGAAGTTTAATATGTACCATTCTTTATCTCAGATTCTCTTCTTCCAGAGTTGTGTACCTTATTAGAGGTAACTCCCTTTGCATCCACCATTTCATCCACCCAACGAATCTCAAGCCTATATGAACTTCCTTGTCTCATTTCTAGTGTTTTTTATTATTTTGGGTATTTTTTCTTTTTATACTCTGTTTATTTAATATTAAATATTGTTTTCTATATTCATATCATACCGTACCATGTTTATAAGGGGACATTCAAATTATTTTTTTTATTCATCTAAGGATTGATAAAGTGTTCACTATGACACCCCCGATTTGAACTCTCTGATCATTTTCTAAAAGTAATTTATTTAATAACCATATTTGATAAATATTGATATAAACTTTTATTCATTTTATATCATTTACATAATTTAAAAATTATATCTAATAATAATATCACAATTCTACAAATATTTTTTTTTGAGGATGTGTTGTATATGAAACTTAGTTTTAAAACATCTTAAATTTGTCTATAATTTATTCATACTAAACTCTATTATAGACTTCTCATAAGTTACACTCATCATAACCACATAGGGAATTCATATATAAGGGTGATCTCAAATGGATAGTATGTTTAAAAATTCCAACATTCCACTAAGGGTAATATGATGAAATGCACGGTCGATTGTTTCCTATTGACCGATCAATGTTCTGGTTCTCTACTAATGTGTATATCAGAACTTGGGTCAAATCCTCGGCGATGATACTTTGTAATAGTCATTTGTTTTTAGTTGATTGTATTTTTATTAGGGGGTTTGTTTGCAGAGATTAATTGAAATGATTGATTTACTATTATAGATTTAACAAATTTATAAAAATTGGGGTGAGTTCATCATTAGGTAGTTATGCTTGTGAAATCATTGAACCTTGCTTTATATAGAATTAAATTAACACCAACTTCACAAGATAATGTTGATTGAAATTCCTACGTGTTATGGATTTAATCCAAGCCTTAGCATAACATAAGGTTCTAATAATTACCATTAGTTTTTTATGGTAGTGTATTTATGGTTCCAATAATCCATGGAAACCACATGTTAAACAAAATATGTCATTAATCCATGACATGTTAAGTCCAGCATACACAATGTTAATTCAAAAAACATTCATCGAGCAAAATCTCTCAATCACTTAACATACCTAAATTATAACTAAATCCAATAAGAGATTTACTCAGCCATTAAGATGGTTATTAATATGGTAATATATGTTTATGGTGATGAATTATAACGAGATGAAAAAGAAAGGGACAAGATAAGAGTAGTGTGTTGAACACGCAGACAAACGATGAAGAAAATTAAAAACGGATTTTTGATTGAATGGGGAAGAAAAAGAAGGGAAGGGGATTCAACTAAATTTAAACTATTTTAAGAACATAAATATTAATCTATAGAAGGTGGATGATAATAAGAGATATTGAAGAAGTAACTTGCATTAAAAAAAATTACGAAGAAAGAGACTTACAAGATTACCAAAATGAAGAACACAAAAGTAAGTGAAAACAAAGAGAGGATGATAGGTCTATCAAGTGAAAAATTGAGTATGGAGGGTCATCCCAAGCCTTTGTAATGGCTTTGATCATGCCAATATGTTCTCCTCTCCTTTTAAATGCCAACCCCTCTCAAGGAGAGAAGGGGAGAGTATTTATAACCCAAGGAGTGGACTGTTTGCATTCTCAATCTTTCCCTCCACTTTCATCGCCATGTTGGCTATACAGACAGCTGAATCTCGCAATATATCCTTCTTAAATTTTTTACATAATAATATTTTCCGACAACTATAAAAATTTTGAATCATTTGGACAAATTTATCCAAAGTTATGGCCGTTTTATTAATCAAATTTAATATGTCCATTTCAATCCAGTCTTTTTGATGTCCATAGTATGAAAGAGTTTTTGAAGAGGAATATGCCTTCAAAACTGAATTATTTCTTCAACAAAGTCGTCGTCCAATATCTCCTATTTCACACTAAAACATTGGAGATTTATTGGAGGCTTAAATCATGAGATATGTCATGAATCCTATATTGATTTAATTTCTCATCCAGAATGGTGGGTTGGACTTTAAAACATATGTTGGGCCCCTTGTTTTTGGTTTTGGGACTTGAAATTTTTCTCCAGGACTCCTTACATTGTCTCGGGAACTATAGTTAAGAATAATGGAATTTGGAATTCTGTATTTATCCTACTAAATCAATCTTCATGAATAGTCCAGTTTCTGCACAGATTCTTTTGTCTTGTTTGTGAGGACCATATGGCCCTTAAAATGGAAGAATTAGCTCATGGTACCATCTAATGAAATGTTTTATATTTAATTCATAATACTAAAAAACAATAATCACACAATTTAGATCATTATACTCATAGTTATTATTAAAAATGTATACTGTTTAATTAGACTACTTCTAAAAAATGCAAAAAATTATACTTAATATTAAAACATTAATATTTCACACAAATTATTCAAATTTCATATAAAATCAGTAAAGGATTATATAATAAGGCATTAAAATATTATCAATATAAACCCCCCCCCCCCACCCCACACTTAGTCTTGTGCATGTCCTCATGTGCAACAAATATAAAAACATGACAAAATCATTTTTACTCACCAACAAATATTAAAATTTTGTTTTCTCCAATCAGGAGAGGTTTAGACTATTTCACTCATCCATTATGAATTCCAATAAAAGTTTTTATAGAAAAAATGTTACAAAACAAATTCATTTTTTCATTCTCAAATTTAGAAATGGAAAATGTGGACATTCAAAACTCACAGCTCTCAAGATGATGAAATTCATTTGTGGTGGTTCACTCGTTAACCAACAAAAACTGAAAATCGTAGAGTTTGAAAAGAGCTCTCAGCTTCCAATCCCTATAAAGAGTGCACAAGAATCAAGAGGTCTTTTTAAGGGGTTTTTTGTGGCTATGGGATGGTAGGAATATAATATCCGAGAGAGAGAAGAAGAGGGTTAAAACACCAATATAGAAAAATCAATGCACATTTTTTTTTGAAATAAAACTTGGAAGGAAATGAAAACACATATTTACAATGAATCAATTGTGTGAATTAAGACACAATAGAGGATTAAAATTTTAATGGTATGGGAAGACTAAATATTTGTAAACCACAAAACTTCTCTTAATGACATAAGAATATAATGCAAGTGTTCTTTTATTTTTCTTTTTTTCTTTTTTTGAATGTTTAACTTTGAAATGATCCCACACTCATATCTCAACCCATGATTGATCTCTTCACGACACTAATTTTAGTAGTTATAACAAGATAAAAGGTTGAGGAAGAGTGATTTTTGACTTACCCAAGACACAACACATTTTTTCATTTTTTTTTTATTATTTTTTGATTTTTTAAAAATGCTTGTCAATAATATTTACAAACTTACATAAATGGTAGTACATTATATTTCCTAAAACACACTTAATGACAACCTCTCCCCCACACTGAAATGGATTATTTCCCTCATGGTGATTATAACTCGTTAAAAATTATTAATAGGGTACCCAAAAAATGAAATCCATTTCCCCCACACATAAATTTCAAAAAATTATGCAATGAAAATCCATGTTGATATTGGGTGGGAAAAGGTATTGGGCATGTAATGTGGTTATCAATGAAATGGTTTTCATAGGCTCGATAGGGATTTCAAAAGGAGGATTAATGTAAGGGAAATGGGAGGCTATTTGGCTATTGTGATTCTCATTTGGTTCATAAAATGCCTCTATAATATTAATGCACACTAAGGTAGGAAATTCAGCTCGAAGGTCCATAAACTCAAGACTCGCGAATGGGGGTGAAAACACACATTTTGAAAAGATGGCCATATATGGCCTTGGCATGAATGAAAATGATGTTCTTCATGGTTTGGGAAAATCATTATCCAAATAAAAAATTGAGCATTCAAAAATTATTAATTTTGACACCAAATTCATTATCCAAAATCCTAATGAAAAAAAATATTTTTGAGATGAAAACATGTATGTTAACTCACCAAAATGGTTGGACAAAATTTCAATACTCGATGGTGAGTAAGAATGACTCATAATTATTTTTTATTTTTTAAGTGATTGTTTTTTTTGGTTTTTTAGGTTTTTGTTTTTGTTTTTTATAATGATACACCCACAAAAATGAGAAAGTAAAAAAAGAAAGTTTTTATAAAGAACGTGGTAAAAAATGAAAGAGAGAGAAATAAGAAGAAAGAGGTAGAGAGAGAAAGAGATAGAGAGAGAGAGATAAAGGGAAAAAGGTGCCCCCTGATTTGGATTTGGTTGGTCGCCATCTCCTTGTAGTGGAGGTTGACTTGAGAAGTTAGGGATCTAGTGGAAGTCGATGTGGTTCTAGGATTGTGGGATCTTACCTAAAAAATAAAAATCATTATTCATATAATGAAAAACTAAAAAGAAATTGAAATTTCACAAAAGTAAAAGAAAAAATGGGTTGCCTCCCAAGAAGTGTTGCATTTATTTGTCTACATCTAGACAGTTGTAGTGGAATACCCATAGTCTGACGGTGGCCATCATATTTTCTCAACTCCAGTGTGCTTCCAGAAAAACATCTCCTATGGGTTTCCTGATTGTTTATTGGATAATTTCTCTCCTTCCTTGATGTGGTGCTTGAAATTAAATGGAGGGGGAAAAAGAACACAACTATCCTCCCTTAGCTATTCAAAGTGAGTAATGATTTTATCAACAACGTGATGGTTTTCTATGCTTGAAAATTCAGGAAGATGTATCAATTTTGATTGTTCATTTATGTAAGGTTCAGATAACACAAAACCAAAGTATGGGATCCCAATTGTTTTTGACTCATTTATTTCATCACTTACTGATGTATAGTAATGAGGATCAATGGAGTCATTAGACTGAATACAATTTTCAATATCCATTATTTCAATGTTTTTCACCAAAGAATTTTCAATTTCAACCTCACCAGTGATCACATTATTAATTAGGTAAAAAATGTCACAACCTTCACTCCAATCAGGACAATATAAACAAATTGGTTTGGGGTTAACCTCAATTATAACATGATTTTAAAAATCATTTATAGGAAATGATGAATGTGGGATAACCAGATTTGAATCAACAAATGAGAATTCTAGTTCATTTTCTTTATTACCATCCATTTTGGAGCATTGGAGGTCAGAGGTGATATGAGATGCCAATGACTTTTCAAGAGCCTTTAGATCAATGGAGTTTGAATTTCTTATTTCAACATCAACATCTCCATTAATCACTTGGTTAATGAGGATGAAATATTCACACACTCCTCTATCAGTAGAACAGGAGGAACATGATGGAATGGGATTCAACACACTCTCAGAGAGACCTTCAGATGAATGGATAGATAATGTGATTCATTCTCTAATGGGTATTGCCTGGATTTAAAAATATTGAATTTGACCAGTTGGCCTCAAAATTCCATGGATAAGATTCCTGAATGGACATCAATCTTAGTACTAGTAGTCATGAGTAATGGTCTTCCAAGAATTAGGGGAGATAGAGAAGAGTTCATCTCACCTTCCATGTCAGGGAAATAGAAATCATCAGGGAAGAAAAGATCACTGACTCAGACAAGGACATCCTTAATTATTCCCTCAGGACTAGCTATGCATCGATTGGCTAATTGAAGGGCAACACCGGTTGGATGTAAGGGACCTAGAACAAGGTTGTAGAAGATGGATTTGTGTATGACAGTAATTGAGGCTCCTATGTCTATGAGTGCATCATCGAAGTTGGAACATCCAATTTGTTATGGAACTGTAATGGTCCCTGGATTCTTACACTTTATGGGAATAGAATGATGGGTGGCAACATTTTCAAAGGTCCTAAGTTGCCTCTTATGGGTGCACAATTCCATTAGAAATTTGGCATACTTAGTGATTTGTTTTATGGATTCTAAGAGAGGAATGTTGTCTTCAACATGTCTAAACCTTATGAGAATTTCAGGACCAGGATCAAAGGACTTTCTTGGTTTAGAAACAGCTTGAGGAAAAGGAAGTGGGGTTCTAAGTGGAATTGAAGTGGATTAGGGAATGGTTTCATGTTCCTTTTCAAGTTTCTTTTTTTTTTCATTTTCATGGTCAAAATTCAAAGGAGGGTTGGAGGAATTATCTTGAGGCATAGAAATTTGCTATCCCGATCTAAGTGCAATTTCACTTAAATTAACCTTGGGGTTGGGTAATGGTTGAGCTGGATGTTGGGATGAATTGGATGGTTGCTGCTGAATAAGGTGGGATACTAGTTGACCGATTTGAGTTTCAATGTTATTGAGGCTGGAACGGGTGACGGAGGAAAGATCTTCCACTACACATTCTAGTGGTTTCTTGGAATAAGAGGCTTGTCCCGAATTGGGATTACCTTGATTTAGATTCATGGGAAAGAGATTGTATTGGTTTTGGAATTGAGAAGGCTCACTAGGATAGTGGAATCCAGGAGGAGGATGGTTCCTTTGAGGTTAAGGAATAAAGGGATAAGGTTGTTGGAAGTTACCAACGCCTTGACCATATTGAAATTGGTTTGGGTTTTGATGAGAGAATGGATGGGGATGACATATAGGATTACCATAACTAAGGCCTTGGTTATAGGAAGAAGAGAAGGGATTATAGTTAGGTTGGTTGAAATTTTTAACAAAATGACCTGATAGTTGATGATTGGTGTTCTACAAAGCATATGCTGCATTAATCTCCATTGGTCCAGAAGAATTGGATTTATCATCTTGAAGTTGTGGACATATGTCAGTTGGATGAGATGGAGAGTTTCAGATTCCACATTTTTTGACAGTTCCAGGAAACATTGATTGGGGAGAAGATGATGTTGGAGATCGTGTAGCCACAACTACTTGTCGCACAAGACCAGTAAGTTCACTCACACACTCGGTCATATTTTTAGGCTCAATTGATTGATTATCTTGGGCTTGCTTGACTTGAGCATGTGCTTGAGTATGAAATCGTTGTGTGTTTTCAGCCATGTTACTTATGAGATCTCTTACAGCTACAAGAGTTTTATCAACAAGATAACCGCCACTTGAAGCATCAATGAGAGTTCTCTCCATCCAATAACCCCTCATAGAAGTATTGGATCAAGAGTTGGTCAGGGATTTGATGGTTTGGACAGGTTGCAACAAGATTTTTAAACCTCTCCCAGTACTCATGGAGTGATTCACTTTGGAACTGATAGGTACAACTTATTTCATTTTGAATAGAAGCAGTACGGGAAGCAGGAAAGAATTTCTCTATGAAGAGTCGCTTCATGTCATTCCATGAGGTTATGGAACCAGGAGGTAGGTAGTAAAGCCATGACATAGCAGTGTCAACTAGGGAGAAAGTGAATGATGGAAGATTAATTTGTTCTGAAGAAACCCCTTGAGGCTTCATGGAAGAGCACACTACTTGAAACTCTTTAAGGTGGAGATGTGGATCATCACCGGCTAGCCCATGGAAACGAGGGAAAAGATGAATCAAACCAGATTTGAGTTCGAATTCAGCTTCTATGTTTTGATATTGAATACTAAGAGGTTGGTAATTCATATCAGGGGCAGCGAGTTCTTTTAGTGTTTGTTCCCCAGGATTGGCCATATCTAATTCAATTGGTTGGACAAGGACAGGTTCATGAATTATTTTATTATATCTTGTGTTCCTTCTATTTTGGCGACGTGTTCGCTCAATTTCAGGGTAAAACAAATATGAGGGATTGTATGGGAGGTTACGGGGCATTCAGAGATATTTTGAATGAAAGAGGAAGACAGGTTTTTCTTTGTATGTTTTACATTTATGATTTTTATGAGAAGACATGTTTTTCTTTGTGTTTTTTTTCAATTTTTTTTAATTTTGTTTTTTTATTACAATAAAAAGAAACTAATGAATTCTTAAAGCACCATCCCTGACAAAGACTTCATTTGAAATGCACGGCCTATTGTCTCCTATCGACTGGGCAAAGTTCTGGTTCTCTGCTAATGTGTATAGCAGCACACGGGTCGAATACTCAGTGATGATACTTTGTAATAGTTGTTTGTTTTTAGTTGATTGTATTTTGATTAGGGGGGTTTTCTTGCAGAGCATAATTGAAATTATTGATTGACTATAATAGATTTAACAAATTGATAAATATTTTGGTGAGTTCATCATTAGGTAGTGAAGCTTGTGAAATCATTGAGCCTTGCATTATATTGCATTAAATTAACACCCACTTCACAAGATGATATTGATTGGAATTACTATGTGTTAATGCTTTAATCCAAGACATATATTAACATAGGGTTCTAATAATTACCATTACTTGTTTATTTTAGTGTATTTATGGTTCCAATAATCCATGGAAACCACATGTTAAACAGAATATTTCATTAATCCAGGACATGTTAAGTCTAACAAACACAATGTTAATTCAAAGAATATTCATCGAGCAAAAGCACTCAATCACATAACATATCTAAATTATAACTGACCAAAATAAGAGATTTACACAGCCATTAAGATTGTTATTAATCTGATAATATATGTTTATGGTGATGAATTATAAAGAAATGAAAAAGAAAGGGACAAGATAAAATTAGTGCGCCAAACACACACACAAACAATGAAGAAAATTAAAAACGGGTTTTTGATTGAATGAGGAAGCAAAATAAGGTATGGTGATTCAACTGAATTTAAACTATTTTAGGAACATAAATATTAAACTACCTAAGGTGGATGAGAATAAGATATATTGAAGAAGTAACTTGCATTAAAACAAAATGACAAAGAAAGAGACTTACAAGATTACAAAAACAAAGAACACGAAATTAAGTGAAAACAAAGAGAGTATGAATGGTCTATCAAGTAAAAACATGAGTGTATCAGGTCCTCCCAAGCCTTTATAAAGGCTTTGGTTGTGCAATATGTTCTCTTATCTTCTGAAATGCCAACCCCTCTCAACGAGAGAAGGGGAGAGTATTTATAGCCCATGGAGTGGACTGTTTGCATTCCATATCTGTCCCTCCACTTATATAAACATGTTGGATATAGAGACAGATGAATCTCGAGTAATATCCTTATTCAAAGTTGTAGATAATAATGTTTTCCTACTTCTCTAAAAATTTGGAGTCATTTGGAGAAATTTAGCCAATGTTATGGCCGGTTTAGTAATAAAATTTAATCTGTCTATTTCAATCCAGTCTTATTGATGTCCAAAATGTGAAAGAGATTTTGAATAGGAAGATGCCTTAAAAACTGAATTAGTTTATCAATCAATTCGGCCAATTATATCTCATATTTCACATTGAAAATTTTAATCTCTATTGGATGCTTACATCATGAGATATGTCATTAATACTATACTGATTTTGTTTCTCGGCCAGAATGGTGGGCTGGAATTCAAAACATATGTTGGGACCCTTGTGTTTGGATTTAGGCCTTGAAATTTTTATTCAGGAATCCTTAAATTTTCCCCCGAACTATATATGAGAATAATGGAATTTGGACTTCTTTATTTAGCACAGTATATCAATCTTCATGAATAGTCCAGTTTCATTTCAGATTCATTTGTCTTGTTTGTGAGGACCATATGACCCTTATAATGGAAGAATTGGCTCATATTACCTTCTAATAAAATGTTGTATATTTAAAGAGAAACCCCATAAAACCCAAACCACACAATTTATATCAGTATAGTGATATTTATTATTAAAACAATAAACTGACTCAATTGGACTACATCTAAAAAAGGCTAAAAAATTATACTTAATATTAAAATATTAATATTTCACAAAAATTCTGCAAATTTCATATAAAATCAGAAAAGGGAGTATATAATAAGACATGGAAATATTAACAATATCAAATCCCACACACTTAGTCTTGTTCATGTCTTCATGTGAAACAAATATAAGAACATGAATAAATCATTTTTACTCACCAACAAATATTAAAATTTTGTTTTCTCCAATTATGGGAGGTTTAGACTATTTCACTCATCCATTTTTAATTCCACCACAAGTTGTTACAGAAAAGATGTTCCAAAACTAAATCATTTTTTCATACTCAAATTTAGAAATGGAAAATGTGGACACTCAAAACTCAGACCTCTCAAGATGATAAAATTCATTTTTGGTGGGTCACTCTTTCACCAACCAAAGGTGAAAATCATAGAGTTTTAAAAGAGCTCTCACCTTCCAATCCCTATACAAAGTTCACAAGAATCATGAGGTCTTTTTAAGAGGTTTTTATGTGGCTATGGGACGGTTGGAATATAATGTCCAGGAAAGATAATAAGAGGGTTAAAACACCCATATGGAAAAAGCAATGCACATTTTTTTTGAAATAAAACTTGAAGGAAATGAAAACAAATATTTACAAGGAAACAATTTTGTGAAGAAAGACACAATAGAGGACTAAAATTTGAATGGGATGAGAAGATGAAATATTTTCAAACCACACAACTTCTCTCAATGACATAATAATATAATGCATGTGTTCCTTTTTTTCTTCTTTCGAAAGATGAACTTGGAAATGATCTCAGAGTCATATATCAACCCATGATTGATCTCCTCACGACACTAATTGTAATAGTTATAACAAGATAAAATTTTAAGGAGGAGTGATTTTTGATCTACCCAAGACACAACCCATATTTGAAATTTTTTTAATTTTTTTCATCATTTTTTGATTTTTTTAACACTTGTCAATAACATTTACAAAATTAAATAAATGGGAGTACATTAAATTCCCCCAAAACACATTTAATGACAGCCTCCCCCCCACTAAAATGGATTATTTCCCTCAAGTGGATGATAACTCATCAAAAATCAATAATTGGGTAACCAAAAAATGAAATCCACTCCCCCCACACATAAATTTCAGAAAATTATGCAATGAAAATCCATGTTGATATTGGGTGGGAAAAGGTATTGGGCTTATAATGTGGTTATCAATGAAAAGGTTTTCATAGGCTCTAAGGGGCTTTCAAAAGGAGGATTAATGTAAGGGAAATGGGAGGCTATTTGGATATTGTGATTCTCATGTGGTTCAGAAAATGCCTCTATCATATTAATTCACACTAAGGTAAGAAATTCATATCAAAGGTCCATAAACTCAAGAATAAAAAATGGGGGTAAAAAAACACATTTTGAAAAGATGGCCACAGGTGGCCTTGGCATGAAATAAAATGTTGTTCCTCACGGTTTGGGAAAATCATTATCCAAATCCAAAATTGAGAATTCAAAATTTGTTAATTTTGACACAAAATTCTTTATCCAATGTCCTGATGAAAACATAAAATTTTTTAGAAGAAAAAATGTCTATTAACAACCCAAACTGGTTGGAAAAAATTTCAAAACTCGATGCTGAGTAAGCATGACTCATGAATTATTTTGTATTTTTTAAGTGATTGTTTTTTATGTTTTTAGGTTTTATAGGTTTTTATTTTTGTTTTTTATAAACAGAAACCCACACAAAAGAGAATGTAAAAAAAGAAAGGTTTTGATAAACAATGTGGTAAAAAATGAAAGAGATAGAAGGAATAAGAAAAATGTAGAGAGAGGAAGAGATAGAGAGAGAGTTAAAGGGAAAGAGGTGCCCCCTAGTTTGGATTTGACGGGACGCCATCTCCATCTAGTGGTAGGTCGACTGGAGAATTTGGGGATCCAGTGGAAGTCGATGTGGTTCTAGGATTGTGGGATGTTACATGATAAAGAAAAATCGTTTTTCATATAATGAGAAAATAAAAATAAATTGAAATTTAATAAAATAAAAATAAAACATGGGTTTCCTCCCAAGAGGCGCTGCATTTATTTTTCTATAGCTAGACAGTTGTAGTGGAATACCCATAGTCTGATGGTGGCCATCATATTTTCTCAACTCTAGTGTGCTTCCAAAAAAACTTCTCCTATGGGTTTCCTAATTTCTCATTGGTTAATTTATCCCCTTCCTTGATGTGATGCTTGCAATTAAATGGAGGTGGAAAGAGAACACGACTATCCTCCCATTGATAATAAACATGAGTAATGATTTTATCCAAAAAGTGATGGTTTTATATGCTTGAAAATCCAGGAAGATGTCTCAATTCTGATGGCTCATTTATGTAAGGTTCAGATAACACAAAACCACAGTATTAGATCCCAATTGTTTTTAACTCATTTATTTCATCAGTTACTGATGTAGAGTAATGAGGATCAATGGATTTATAAGGTTGAATAAAATTTTTAATGTCATTTATTTCAATGTTATTCACCAAATAATTGTAAATTTCAACCTCACTAGTGATTGAATTATTAATTATGGAACAAATGTCAAAACCTTCACTCCCATGAGGACAACATAATAAAATTGGTTTGTGGTTCAGCTCACATATAACAGGATTTTCATAATCATTTATAAGGAAATGATGAGTGTGGGATAATCCGATTTGAATAAAAAAATGAGAATTCTTGTTCATTTTCTTTATTACAATCCATGTTGGAGAAGTGGAGGTCAAAGGAGAGATGAGATTCCAATAGAGTTTTCAAGATCCTTTAGATAAATGGAGATTGGATTTTTAATTTCGAAATCAACTTCTCCATTTATCACTTGGTTAACGAGGATGCAATTGTAAGAACCCTGGTTTTTTGAACGGGTCAGAATCTCGACCCTATTTAAATTTTTTACAGGTTTCTGAGGAAACTGGATTTAATGGGATGTTTCTGGAAATTTCCAGACTACATGTCGTGTACTTTAATTACACATCGTGTATGTGTAGGCGAGTGACCGGCCGTGTGCTCTCCGAGTACATGTCGTGTGGTGACCGTGTAGAAATTTCTTACTACACGGCATGTATTTTTGAACACACCGTGTATACCCCCAACCATGTGAAGCCATACATGGTGTGTAGGCCATTGGCCGAGTAGATCCAGGAACACGTCGTGTCCCCATTGGACAGGTCGTGTAGTCTAGCCGTGTATAAGGGAAACACATGGCATGTGAGTACATCAGTGAGGAAAGGAAGAGGAACCAAGTACACACCGTGTACCCCTAGGTACACGCCGTGAACTCATGTCAGCAGGTATGGAAAGTACATCGGCAGAATCTTTCCGTCTTATGAACCATTAAATGAACCATACCTGATGTGTAGTCCCAAAGTACACACCGTGTACTTTCTTTTTTTTTGCTTAAAAAGGACAGTAGCCATGTATTGAGGTAGAACCTCAATATTTTGGCCAGTTTTAGCGAACCAAGTCAGTCGGATCTTCATTTACTTCCCAGTTCTTCATCCGAACTCCGACCTGATCTCGGTTGGATGTGTTGGAACCCCCTCAGTAAGGCCTTGATTCATCTTTGTCCATTTTGTCTGATTTTCATTCTATAAAGAGTTATAGGAGTTTGAGCGTGTTTGAATCTTTTGTAGATTTACCGCGTTTTAGACCGAATTGGAAAGTTTTACTAGATGAGTAGCATCGTGCGAGTCTCCGGTAGGTGGTGCATACTTCATTTTGTGTTTTCACGGTTGTTTTGGTAACGCTGCCTACGGCGCATTTTCAGGTATTTTGAGAGGGACCCATTTTATCTTTTTTTCATACAGTATTGCTTATTGGACCTCTGGGATGCTTTTGGGTATTCCCCGTTACCAGTTTGCGTGAGTAGGGCCGGATGAGGGGTCGTTGCACGTCAAGACATTTTGGTCGGGGAGCACCAAAATGGTTTTAATTGAATTATGATTGTTATAAACTCTTTAGTTTAATTTGATAATGCCTGTTATAAATTGTTAGAGGCATTTAAGACCTCAGTGCTGGTATGGGACATCACCTTGCATAGTGAAATTCAACTGTTAGTTTGTTTTTCATGGTTGTGTTTTCTATTTAAATATGTTATATATGAAATTTATGAATTTCATCTGCTAGACCCTTTGGGTTGTGTTGGGCTTGGCCAGGTTATGCTAGAGTGATGCTGATCACAGGTTGGGGCTTTTCCCGGGATACTTTGGGTGGTGATTCCATCGGACTTGAGCGACATAGTCGCAGGGACATGAGTTGTCACATGTGTTGGTGGCTGAGGACTATTTTGGGTGATTACCGCTCACCGGGACTTTGAGTAGTGTGCACACAGAGATACTCCGTGATGAGGTGGTTTTGACCACTCGTGTAGGTAGAGGCCCCCGTAGTTGCGGTTAGGTATTTTGGTTGGGGGTTCTTGCTGTAGAAAGCCACGGGGGAGGTGAGGAGCCTTTAGGGAATGGGCGTTCCTTCGGGACGTCGGTACTTGAGACACGGGGTGTCAGGTGGCACATGGTGCCAGGTTACTATATTTGGGTGTGCCTTCGTGACGTTGGTACTTGAGACACGAGGTGTTATGAGGAACATGGTGTCCAGTTACTATTTTTGGGCATCCCTTTGGGACATCGTTAATTGAGACACGAGGTGTCAGGTGGCACGTGGTTCCAAGTTACACGACAGAGATTCTGGCATTGGCTGAAGCAGGTGACGCTCCATGGTGGCTGTTGAGCACTAGTGGATTTTGTGTTTAATTGTGCATCGTACTGTTTACTGCTTTCCTTGTAATTACATTACTGCTTAAACACATATATTTTGTATACACCATTGGGTGGTATCCTACTGAAATTTTTCTCACACCCTACACGGGCCCTTCGGGACGCGTGTAGACTTTATGGATTTAAGTGTAGGAAAGAGGCCATCTTCAGGAGATGGGCTGCGTTAGTTGTTGCATGGAGATGGTATGGACCTTGAGGTCATGCCTAGTTGGGTTGCTTTGTTTTTTTACTTTCTGTATTGGCATGGTTATTGTAGCTACTGTTGGTTATCCATTGGACACCTTTTTATATTTAGTTGTGTAGGACCTGCTCTAGATGCATGTTTTACTGTTCAGTTGTAGTTACATGTTCTTAGAATGCTATTGTGTTTATTTCTGCTGCTGTTTTTTTCATTACTGCTTCCGCTGTTTATATATATTGATTATGCTTCTGCTCTGTGGGTCTGGTTCGAGTCTGCTGAGTCTTTCTATCTGTTGCAAGTTTTCTGTTATACTTAGACCACTACCCTTATTAAAATCCTCCGAAAGGGTATAGACTCCCCACTATACCTAATGGACCCTCACTGCTAGTCGGCAGCCTTTGGCGTTCAGGGAGGTGCGCCTAATGTAGTAACACCCGACCCGTTCGGCACTGTTTGGGTGGCTATCCGGGTCTGGAACATTACAAAGTGGTATCAAAGAAGTTATTGACAGGGATTTAGTAGCAATTTTTTACTGGATACTAATGAGTTTAAGGCTTCTCGTTTCTTTCTGCTGGTTTTACTATTTGGGATATGGTAGACTGGTGATAGTTTTTTATAGGAACTAGGTTTCTAGCTTGTGGTTGGGTGCCTGAAGACCCAGGTACTATGGATGGACCAAGTTGTAGTGGGTGGTAATTTCTGTTTGCTTTTGCTCAGATAACAGTTGATATGATTTACTCCTCAGTGTCTCACTTGATTTGTAATATTGTCAATTTTGATATGTGACCATTGGCCCTGTATGGTAAGGGAGAGTTGGATCTTGGCCTGGTATGGCAGGGCTGGGTTTCTTGGCTTTTGATAGGCACATTTTAGGGTATTTCAATTTTCATAATTGCACATATTCTTTTTGAAGTGATAATTCCATGTGAATGAAAATTCAAATGTCATTCTTTATATGCTTTAAAATGTGATTTAGTGAAATTCCTGATAGAAATGCTAGTAGTGAAAATGTGTATGCCATGCTTTATATTTTTAGAATTTCATGCTGTAGGATAATTGGGTCTGACTCCTATGAGTGCAGGCAGGTACTATGGGTGAGGCAGTGTAACTGTCAGGATTGGGTGACTCAGTCATCGGTTTGAGGAAACATGAGTTTTTTAGATGGGAATAGTCCGATGTACTTTGATACTTGGCTCTGTTGAGGGTGGGTAAGGAGGCCATGAGTTCGGGATGCCGTGAGGCATGGGTTGCGGTGAGGGGGGAGTAAGGGTAGTTGTTATGCACTGCCATTTACTAATTTCCTTATCTACGTAGAATATTTTGTTATATATATGGGTTGTCTTTCATTTATTTAATTCAGCAGGTTACTCCATCATGGCTCGATGGAGCGTCAGAAAGGAGATGATACAGTGCCATAAGATCAGGATCAGAATTCAGTACAGGTAGAGCACGAGCCGCAGGTACAGGCTCGGGGACAGGAACAGGTTCTGGATCTAGTGTAGGCAGGACAGTAGTTGGGTTTGGCTTCGTTCTGGTTGTGGCTTGACAAGAAGCTCCGAGCTAGCCTAGTATGTGTCTTGAAGGGGATTGATGGAGGCGCTCATGGTATGAAGCCTTCTATGGAGTATCTGACACAGGAGTTCTAGTCACAGCACCCGCCGCTTTTTTAGGGTGAGGGTGGTCCGCAGGCGGTTGAGAATTGGATAGAGAGTATGCAAATGATCTTCGAGCAGCTGGAGATGCCTCCAGGGTGGAGGGTCAAGCTGGAAACGTACATGCTGAGAGGACCAGCGAAGCGTTGGTGTTATGTACAGGTACAAGATTGTAGGCAGGAGGGACTAGCTTGGAAGGATTTCGAGGATAGGTTCTTTGAGCTCTTCTACCCAGAGACGTTGAGGGTAGAGAGAGCTCGAGAGTTCTTGAGTCTTCAACAGGGAGATATGTCTGTCATAGACTACGCAGCTACCTTCAGAGAGTTATCCCGTTTTTCACTGGGTATGGTGAGCGACAACGTAGCTTGGTTGAGGAGCATCGAGGATGGCTTATGACATGCCATTCGGGTCCAGGTGAATATCTTCCGGCTAGGTTCTTTATCCGAGGCGGTGAACCAGGTGCTCGTAGCTGATGGCAACGAGAGAGAGAGAAGTCTCGCTTGGGTAGGGAGACAGCTTCAGGTGATGGTTCAGACAGTAGGAAGCGAGGGCTGGATGAGTTCCCTCAGGGAATTCAGGCCGGGGATTCAGCTAGACCACCTTGTGTTAGTTCTTCAGTGATTTCCTTCTAGTGTGGGAAGTTGGGACTTGTTTGGGCTCAGTGTAGTAGGCCTCCGATGGAGTGCCGAGCATGTGGACAGGACGAGCATTTGAGGAGGTTTTTCAGACAACCTTCTCAGATAGCCGGCAGGCAGGGACAGGGACATACTGCAGCGTCTGGAGTTGGTTCAGGTTCGGTACCCGGAGAGGGTAGTCGAGGTTCAGCTGTGCGCGAAGGATGTGACAGAGATGGTGGTACCCAGCTGAGGGGTCAGTGTCCGGTGACTGGAGAAGCATCGCAGGGAGGCCAGGCGCCAGGCAGCCATTTTTCAGGCCAGGTGCATGCCGTGGAGCTGCCAAAGGATGATCAGGCTGGTGAGCCGAGGTCAGTTAGAGGTACACCACGGTGTGGCCGTGATCTCTTTGTTTCCTTTTTGGCATGACCTGTAGAGGTATGTCTATTTTGAGTGCACGTGGTGCACATGACATTTGTGGACTGACTAGATGCTAGTCAGTGGGATTGGAACCACATCTGGTGCATGATATATATATATATATATATATATATATATATATGTATGTGTGGGGTGTCGTGGGAAATAGGGCATCGTGGATGCGGGTTACATGAGGTAACGTGGGCATCGGGGCATCGTGGATGCAGGTTACATGAGGTGTCTTGGGAATTAGGGCATCGTGGATGCGAGTTACTTGAGGTGCTACGCATCAGTACCTCATAGAGGTGGACACCGATGCGGGGCGGGTTATGTTGGGTGTCGGTAGTGACACAGGAGCACCAATGAGGTGCAGGGGTGACAATGCATCACGGGAGGACTATGCGTTCGGGAAACAGGTTAGTAAACCTTGTTTGCTTTATATTTTGTTGGTTGAGACCGAGTAGGCAATTCCTAAGGTGGGGAGTCCCTTGAGGAATTTAGCCAGAACATTGGGACCAGGGTAGTCCATGTTGTTTAACTGGGATGGGCGTGTTTGGTGCCATCTCCAGGTTTCTTTTGGTATCTCGGGGACGAGGTACATTAAGGTGGGGGAGTTTGTAAGAACCCGTGTTTTTTGGAACGGTTCAGAATCCCAACCCTGTTTAAATTTTTGATAGTTTTACGAGGAAACTGGATTTAATAGGAAGTTTCTAGAAATTTCCAGACTACACGCCCTGTACTTTAAGTACACGCCGTGTATATTTAGGCGAGTGACCGGCCGTGTTCTCACCGAGTACATGCCGTGTGGTGACCGTGTATAAATTTCTTACTACAAGGTGTGTAGTTTTGAACACGCTGTGTATACCCCCGACCGTGTGAAGCCATACATGGCATGTAGGCTGTTGGCCGGGTAGAAATAGGAACACGCCGTGTCCCCATTGGACACGTCGTGTAGTCTAGCCGTGTATCAGGGAAACACATGGAATGTGAGTACGTTGGCGAGGAAAGGAAGAGGAACTAAGTACATGCCGTGTACCCCTAGGTACACGCCGTGTACTCATGTCGGCAGGTACGGAAAGTAAGTCGGTGGAATCTTTCCGTCTTATGAACAATTAAATGAACCATACACAGCGTGTTGTCCAAAAGTACATGTCGGGTACTTACTTTTTTTGATTAAAAAGGGAAGTAGCCTCACATTGAGGCAGAACCTCAATATTTTGGTCGTGTTTAGCGAACCAAGTCGGTCGGATCTTTATTTGCTTCCCGGTTCTTCGTCCAAACTTCGATCTGATCTCGGTTGGATGCGTTGGAACCCCCTCGGTAAGGCCTTGATTCCTCTTTGTCCGTTTTGTTTTATTTTTTCTCTAGAAAGAGTTATAGGAATTTGAGCAGGTTTGAATATTTTGTAAATTTACTACGTTTTAGACTGAATTGGCGGGTGTTACCGGATGAGTTGCATCGTGCGATTCTCAGGTAGGTGGTGCATACATAATTTTTTGTTTTCACGGTTGTTTTGGTAACGCGGCCTATGGCGCATTTTCGGGTATTTTGAGCGGGACCCGTTTTATCTTCTTTTTCATACAGTATTTCTTATTGGACCTCTAGGATACTTTTGGGTATGCCCGGTTACCAGTTTGTGTGAGCAGGGCTGGGTGAGGGGTCGTTGCTCGTCAGGGCATTTTGGACGGGGAGCGCCAAAATGGTTTTAATTGAATTATGATTGTTATAAACTATTTAGTTTAATTTGTTAAATCCTATTATAAATTTTTAGAGGCATTTAAGACCTCAGTGCTGGTATGGGATATCACCTTGCATAGTGTAATTCAACTGTTAGTTTGTTTTGCCTGGTTGTGTTTTCTGTTTACATATGTTATATACGAAATTGCTGAATTGCATCTATTGGACCCTTTTGGTTGTGTTGGGCTTGGCCCGGTTAGGCTTGAGTGATGCTGATCATAGGTTTGGGATATTCCTGGGATACATTGTGTGGTTTTGACCACTGGATTGGGCATCATGGACGTCGGCTTGGGGTAGTACGACTGTCTGGGTGGGCATTTACCGGGTTACTAGGGTGGCGATGCCATCGGACTTGAGAAACATGGTCGCAGGGACATGAGGTGTCAGATGTGTTGGTGGCTTAGGACTATTTTGGGTGATTAGCACTCACCGAGACATTGAGTAGTGTGCACATATAGATACTCCGTGATGAGGTGGTTTTGACAACTCGTGTGGGTAGAGGCCCCCGTAGTTGTGGTTAGGTATTTTGGTTGGGGGTTCTTGTCGTAGAAGGCCACGGGGGAGGTGAGGAGCCTTCAGGGAATGGACGTGCCTTCGAGACATCGGTACTTGAGACACGAGGTGTCAGGAGGCACATAGTGCAGGGTTACTATTTTTGGGTGTGCCTTTAGGACGTCGGTACTTGAGACCCGATGTGTCAGGAGGCACATGGTCTCGGGTTACTATTTTTGGGCGTTCCTTCGGGACGTCGGTACTTGAGACCCAAGGTGTCAGGTGGCACATGGTTCCAGGTTACATGACAGAGATTCCAATGTTGGCCAAAGCAAGTGACTCTCCGGGGTGGCTATTGAGCACCAGGGGAGTTTGTGTTTAATTGTGCATCGTACTATTTACTGATTTCCTTGTAAATTCATGACTGCTTAAACACATATATTTGTTACGCACCGTTGGGTGGTATCCTACTGAGATTTTTCCTACACCCTACACAGGCCCTTCAAAATGTGTGTAGACTTTATGGATTTACGTGCAGGAAAGAGCGAAGCTTTAGAAGCTGAGCTACATTAGTTGTTTCATGGAGATGGAATGGACCTTGAGGTCATGCCTAGCTAGGTTGCTTTGTTTTTTTACATTATGTATTGGCATGATTATTGTAGCTACTGTTGGTTACCCATTGGCACCCTTTTTATATTCAGTTGTGTAGGACCTACTCTAGATGCCTTTTTTACTGTTCAGTTGTAGTTACATGTTCTTATCATTCTGTTGTGTTTATTTCCGCTGCTGTAGTTTCATTACTGCTTATGTTTTTTATCTATTTTTATTATTCTTCCACTCTGCGGGTCTGGTTCGAGTCTGATGCGTCTTTTTTTCACTGCATATTTACTATTATACTTGGACCAGTACCTTTATTAAGATCCTCCAAGAGGGTATATTCTCCCCACTATACCTAACAGACCCCCGCTGCTAGATGGAAGCCTTTGGCATTCGGGGAGGTGCGCCTAAGGTAGTAACACCCTACCCGTTCGACACTTATCGGGTGGCTGGCCGGGTCTGGGATGTTACAACAATATTCACAAACACATGTATCAGTAGAACAGGAAGAACATGATGGTTTGGGATTCAACACACTCTGAGAGAGACTTTCAGATGAATGAATAGACAATACAGATTCATTCTCTGATGGGTATCACATGGATTGAAAAATATTGAATTTGACCAGTTGGTCACAAAATTCCATGGATATGTTTCCTAAATGGACATCAATCATTGGTATAGCATTCATGAGGAATGGTCTTCCTAGAATAAGGGTAGATCCAGAATAGTTCGTCTCACCTTCTATGTCAAGGGCATAGAAATTAGTAGGGAAGATAAGGTCATTAACTCAGACAAGAACATCCTCAATTATTCCTTCAGGACTGGCTATGCTTTGATTGGATAATTGAATGACAAAACCCATTGGATGTAAGGGATCTTGACCAAGGGTGGAGAAGATGGATTTGGGCATGACATTAATTGAGGATCCTAGGTCTATGAGTGCATCATCAATGTTGGAACTTCCAATTTGGCTTGGAACCATAAATGTACATGGATATTTGCCCATTATGGGAATAGATAGCTGGGTGGAAACATTTTCAAAGGTCCTAAGTTGCCTCTTGTGGTTGCACAATTCCATAAGAAATTTGGCATACATAGGGATTTGTTTTATGGAATCTAAGAGAGGAATGTTGACTCCAACACGTCTAAACTTGTCGAGAATTTCCGGATCAGGTTCAAAGGACTTATGTGGTTTAGAAATAGCTTGAAGAAAAGTAATTGGGTTCCTAAGTGGAATTGAAGGAGATGAGGGAATGGTTTCATTTTTATTTTCAAGTTTGTTTTTCATTTTCTAGGTCAACATTCAATGGAGGGTTGGAGGACTTATCTTGAGGCATATCAATTTTCATTCCCAATCAAAGTACAATTGCACTGACATTACCCTTAGGGTTGGGTAATAATTGATCTAGAAGTTGTGAAGAATTGTATGGTTGCTGCTGACTAAGGTGGGATGCAAGTTGACCGATTTGGGTTTCAATGTTATTGAGGATGGAAGGGGTGAAGGAGGGAAGATCCTCCACTGCACTTTCCCATGGTTTCCGGGAAGAAGAGGCTTGTCCAGAATTGTGATTACCTTGATTTTGGTTCTTGGGAAAGCGATTTTATTTGTTTTGGAATTGTGAAGGCTCACTAGTATAGTGGAATCCATGAGGAGGATTCTTCCTTTGATGTTGAGGAATAAAAGGAATAGGTTGTTGGAAGTTACCAACGCCCTGACCATATTGAAATTGATTTGGGTTTTGAGGAGTGAATTGAGGGGGATGATATATAGAATTACCATACCTAAGGCCTTGGTTAAAGGAAGAAGATAATGGATCAGAGTGAGGTTGGTTGAAATTTCTATCAAACTGACCTGATAATTGAGGATTGGTGTTCCGATGAGCATATGCTGCATTGATCTCCATTGGTCTAGATGAATCGGATTGATCCTCTTGATGTTGTGGACATGTGTCAGCTGGATGAGATGGAGAGTTGCAGATTCCACAGTAATGATAGGTCCAGGAAACATTGATTGTGGAGAAGATGAGGTTGGAGATTTTATAGCCACGACTAGTTGTCCCACAAGCCCTGAAAGTTCACTCATCAACTTGGTCATCTTGTTCGGCTCAATTGATTGATTATCTTGGGCTTTCATGACTTGAGAATGTGATCGAGTATGGAATTGTTTTGTCTTTTTAGCCATATTACTTATGAGATCTCTTGTAGCTGCAAGAGTTTTATCAACAAGAGCACCGCCACTTGCGGCATCAATGAGAGTTCTCTCCATTTCCAATAACCCCTCATAGAAGTATTGGATCAATTGTTGGTCAGAGATTTGATGGTGTGGACAGGTTGAAAAAATCTTTTTGAACCTCTTCCAGTACTCATGGAGTGATTCACTTGTGACTTGACAGATACCACTTATTTCCTTTCGAATAGAAGCAGTACGATAAGGGGGAAATAATTTCTCTAAGAAGAGTCGCCTCATGTCATTCCGTGTGGTTATGGAACCAGGTGGTAGGTAGTAAAGCCACGAATTATCAGTGTTAGCTTGGGAAAAAGGGAATGCTCAATGTTTAATTTGTTCCTCAGAAACCCCTTGAGGCTTCATGGTAGAGCACCCTACTTGAAACTCTTTAAGGTGGAGATGTGGATCCTCATCGGCTAGCCCGTGGAAATGAGGGAGAAGATGAATCATACCTGATTTGAGTTCGAAGTCAGCTTCTATGTTTGGATATTTAATACCAAGAGGTTGGTAATTCATATCAAGGGCAGTGAGTTATTTTAGTGTTTGTTCCCTAGGATTGGAAATATCTAATTCAATTGGTTGGACAAGGACTGGTTCTTGAATTATTTGATTATCTCTTATGTTCCTCCTAAGTTGGTGAAGTGTTCACTCAATTTTAGGGTCAAACAATTCCGAGGGATTATTTGGGAGGATACTGCGCCTTCAGAGATATTTTCATAGATAGAGGAAGACAAGGTATTATTTGTATGTTTTTCGTTTATGATTTTTATGAGAAGATGGGTTTTTCTTTCTATTTTTTTCAATTTTTTTTTTAAATTTTGTTTTTTGGTGATTATTTCAATAAACCGAAACTAATGACTACTTAAATCACCATCCCTGGAAATGAAGCCATTTGAAATGCATGGATGATTGTCGCCTATCGACCGGTTAAAGTTCTGGTGCTCTGCTTACGTGTATAGCAGCATTCGTGTCGAATCCTCGACAATGATACTTTGTAATAGTCATTATTTTTTAGATGATTGTATTTTGATTAGGGGGTTTGATTCAAGATCTTAACTGAAATTATTGATTGAATATAATATATTTAACAAATTGTTAAATATTGGGGTGAGTTCATCATTAGGTAGTTAAGCTTGTGAAATCATTGAGCCTTTCTTTATATTGCATTAAATTGACACCCACTTCACAAGATAATGTTGATTAGAATTCCTAAGTGTTAAGGCTTTAATAAAAGCCTTAGCATAACATAGGGTTCTAATAATTACCATTACTCGTTTATGGAAGTGGATTTATGGCTCTAATAATCCATGGAAACCAAATGTTAAACAAAATATGTCACCAATCCATGACATGTTAAGTCCAACATACACAATGTTAATTCAAAGAATATTCATCGAGAAAAAGCTCTCAATCTCTTAACACACCTAAATTATAACTCACCCCAATAATAAATTTACTCGGCCCTTAATATTTTCATTAATAGGGTAATATATATTTATGGTGATGAGTTATAAAGAGAAGAAAAATAAAGGGACAAGATAAGAGTAGTGCGCCGAACACACACCCAAACGATGAAAAAAATTAAAAACGGATTTTCGATTGAATGAGGAAGCAAATAAAGGGAAGGGGATTCAACTATATTTAAAATATTTTAAGAAAATAAATATTAAACTATAGAAGGTGGATAATATTAAGAGATATTGAAGAAGTAAGTTTCATTTAAAAAATTACATAGAAAGAGACTTCCAAGATTACAAAAACGAAAAACAAGAAAGTATGTGAAAACAAAGAGAGAAGGAAAGGTCTATCAAGTGAAAAATTGATTATGGAAGGTCCTCTAAAGCCTTTTGAAAGTCTTTTTTCGTGCCAATATGTTCTACTCTCTTCTTAAATGCCGACCCCTCTCAATGAGAGAAGGGGAGAGTATTTATATCCCAAGGAGTGGACTGTTTGCATTCTCAATTTGTACCTCAAATTGCATCTCCATGTTGGCTATTCATACAGATGAATCTAGAGAAATATCCTTCTTCAATGTTGTATATAATAAATTTGGCCGACCACTCTAAAAAATTTGGAGTCATTTGGAAAAATTTATCTATTGTTATGGCCGGTTGATTAATAAGATTTAGTATGTCCATTTCAATCAATTCTTTTTGATGTCCAAAATGTGAAAGAGTTTTTGAATAGGAAGATGCCTTAAAACCCGATTTATTTCTTCAATAAAGTCGGTATATTATATCTCCTATTTCACACTGAAAAATATCAGCTCGATTGGATGGTTACATAATGAGATATGTAATGAATACTATACTGATTTTATTTCCCGTCTAGAAATAGTGGGCTGGAATTCAATGCATATGTCGGGCCCCTTGCGTCTTGATTCGGGCCTTGAAATTTTTATCCCAGACTCCTGACATTTTCCCCAGAACTATAGTTGAGAATAATGGAATTTGGACTGTTCTATTTACCCCAGTAAATCAATCTTCAGGAATAGTCCAGTTTCATGACAGATTCTTTGGTCTTTATTGTGAGGACCATATGACCCTTCAAATGGAAGAATTGGCTCATAGTACCTTCTAATTAAATGTTTTATATTTAAAGAAGAATCATAAAAAACAAGAAACACAAAATTTAGATAAGTACAGTGATAGTTATTATTAAAACAGTAAACTGATGCAATTGGACTACTTCTAAAAAATTCTAAAAAATTATACTTAATATTAAAACATTAATATTTCACCCAAATTATGCACATTTCATATAAAATAATTAAAGGGAGTATATAATAAGACATGAAAATATTAACAATATTGTATGATAAGAATGAAAGAAAAAATGATAATTGGATAAATAAAAATTTGAAGGACATGGAATAATATTAGTTTTCCATTATTCATGTTAGAAATACATGTAATCTCAAGAGGAAACACATATAATGAAATAATGTGAGGGAAAATGATTTAATGAATATGACACATGTTACATAATCATTGGCATAAGGATAAAAAAAAAATATGTAAATTATTCATAATAGTGTACTGTGGCACTAGACAAGGTTTTAAAATCATTAAATATTGTATTATGAATCACTTCATGTTTCCCATAACATCACAGAGTATGCATCACTACATGATTTCAATTGCAGAGCATACATCAGTACGTGATTCCCATAAACATATTAGAGTAATAATCACTACCTAATTCATATAAAAATACTAAATTATGAATCAATAGCTATTTTTAGAAAACATATTGTAGAATACATCACTACTTTATTACCATAACATTGTAGATAAGAAATCACTACATGATTTACGTAGTTGAGTGACCATAAATACCTGATTTCCAAAATTATCACATGAGTTAGAAATACTTATCCAATGCATTGGTGTATGATATAGTAACCCACTCATCATCATTCATTCATACATGTTCCATTATAATATGAAAACATTTATACCTCAAACATCACATAATTAACCCATGAAATTTTGACAAATTCCATGAAACACATTCTTAGTACATTCAATAATACATATAGTGAATTATGAGTATTTTTTGAATAAAAACATATCCCTATTATAACATAAGGATCATCAACATATTTTGCATAAATAAAAAATCAACCACTTTATATAAAAGGCTAAATCACTTCTAAAAAAAGATGAAATGCCCTGTTATGAATTTTTTTTAAAAACATAAATTGTTTTCTTTAAAATTAAATACATTGTGGTGGGAAAAATATTTTAAAAATTACCCATTAAAACTACAACAGGGTTATTAGAAAATATATTTTCTAAAATAATTTGTTTTTCAATTTTTTAAGAAGACATAAAAAAACATAAAATTATATTTAAAAAAACATTCCATTAAATCCCATTTTAACATATTGAATTCATTTTTAAAAATAGTAAACAAAATTAAATGTTATAAAAAATTAATTTTCCTTTTTAAACATATGTAATAATTAATATCATTTTTAAAACCATTTTAAATCATGGAGTGTATTATTCTTAAATAATACTAGTAATAAAACTGAAAGAAACCATAAAAGAGTTTTTGGAAATTGTTTTCACCATACTAATAAAAGGAGTTATGGGTCACATTAAAATGTCATTTTTAAAAAAATGATTACTTTTGATCAGATAAATTTTTAAAATTTATATTCAGAAATAGAGCCTTAAAATATATATAATGATTTATAGAATAAATTTGTTGTAGAAGAAAAACATATGATAATGAAAGGAAACCCTTAATAAAATTTGAAGATACCTTTATTAAAAACCCACATCATAATAAGAGATAATAAAACAAAATTTTGATAAAAGGAAAATGGAACAATGAAAAATACCTACGATAACACATAACTAGGTTTCCAAATTTTAAGAACACTAGTTGGATTAGAAAATGGGCATGGAAAACAAAACCTACATTAATTCAGACAAAAAGTATTATTCATAAGGATATTATTTTTTGATAAATATATTCATAAGGTTAATAAATTTGAATAAATATTATCAAGTTCTATAGTGAATGAATAAATTATATTATCATAATATAATTCAACAATATCATGTTGTAAAACAATATTCAAATAAGAAATAATATGACCGAGAAAAAGAAGCTATGTTCAGGGAAACCTCGTACATTGTGGTTATGTTTCAAAATGAAAATAAATTAAAGATATAAAATGATATAGATTTTTAAGTCACATAGATTTACTAAAGATGTAACATAAATGATAGAGTGTCCCCAACAGGATTAGAAACCCAAACAGTTCTTTCAAGCCAGGTGGCACGGGCCATAAGCATACCTCCTCTAACGTCAAAGGCTTCGAACAAGAAGCTAGGGTGTAAAGAGGGAAAAGTGGGGAGATTATACACTTTGGTTATGATAAAATATTGGTCTAAGAATATATAAACCTGAAACACTATACAAATAAAGACTATGAATACTCAAACTAGATCCTGTAATTGTAGAAGCATAGCCAATATCAATAAATAGTGGAATCAATAATAACAAAAACAATAGAAAATGATTAAACATTCCAGCATACCACTTGTAGACACAAAATAGGGAATGCATATCAATATAGGTCGTAATGAATAATATCCATGAAAGGGGTAACCCATGGAAAACCTCAATACAATAGACATCTATCGACATACTAACATTGAAAGAAAAAAGAAGAGTAAAACTAAAGGTAATGAGTGAAATCAAGGTCCCATGCCAACATCATATGCAATAGCCACTATGTTACAGATCCTAATGTTGATCCTTTACTTGAACGTAACAACATAATGTCTACATGTGTCCAAAAGGGATGATTTAGAGTGTGTGAACAAATCTTAATAGGGTACCCCAAGTGTGTGTGCCCAACATAAGTGTTTATGAAGGTGTGATAATAGAATATAAATAAAGGAAGGAACTAAAGCAATTGAAATAAATACAAGATCCACCTGTTCTCATGTTCCACTTAGAAGATCTTTCATACATCATCCAACAGTAATCATTTGAAAATTATTGGATCCTCGGACCATGTCTCAAGGTATCCTTGTAGTCTAATAGCTCAGATGAATCCTCTGATTCCACCTCAATAGAATTAATTTTGTACCAAATGCTTCGTGAAACATATTGTCATAAATAATCACTATTGTTAGGAAGGATCTCCCAAAAAATGCACCAATCATTCGATCCCATCTCAAAAGAACCTTTCACATAAATGCCTGACATTCAGAGGCACTTTGATACCAATCCTAAAATAAAATCACCCCTAGCTCATAGCATGGCGTCCTACGAAATAGTGATACATGTTCTCTCTAAAATATTCCATGACATGTGACCTCAATATGATGAGAATTAGACCCCAACTGATAGTATCAATGATATCACCCTAAGGCTCATCACATTCCCTTGGATTTTGATGATAAACATCCCGAAAAAAATTCCATTGATGGACTACCGGGGGCCTCTACCTACATGATTAGTCCAAAAAATATCATCATATGTGTCAACCTATGTTTAAAAAAATCCAAAAAAAACTCTATCCATCATGTATGAGAAAAACTACCAAAATAAGTACATAAACCACATCAAACTGGCTCCTCATTCCCATGCGACCATGTCACTCCACCAATGGACTTGCCATCTAATTTATCTCGGGCCATGCTCACAACATGATGACCTTACTGCATCATCCTACATCCTTGAATCCAAAATGATGGTCAATACCAACCATGTAATCCAGGCCAAGACAACCCATATGACCATGTCACCTCAATTATCGATGGCAATACCACCTCAATCTTTCGGGCCAATCCCATCATGACCCCATGGGTCTCAGTTGTAACATAAGAATTTAATAAAAGAAATTGAAATCCATTTAATAAAGAAATTTAGTATAATTTAATTTAAAAACATGAAACCAATAAAAAATTCAATATAAAAAGAAATTTTTAAATTTCAATTAATCAAAACATTCAATATGATTTAGTTATATAATTCCAAATTTATTGGAATTTTAAATTAAACCCAAAACACACCCTGACCTAACTACCCTAGGTGTTTAATAACCTCTAACCTAGAATCACATGAGTAAATAAGGTATGATCATGCCGAAAGGAATCCTAAAAGGTCATATGATCATTTTTTATAATGAAATACTAATAAAAATGGTCTCACTCAATTACCCAGTGGTGTGCTAAAAGATGTTCCCCCAAAATGACATCGAAAACATAATGTAAGTAATGTACCACCTATATTATACATGTAGATGTAGGAAGGTTTGGTATTATCCTATAACTCAAAGCATTTTATATGAAATTGACGATTCCATCAAACAACCAAAAAGAGGTTAAAATGGATTCACCACTCCATGAGGTGAAAAAATTGAAGACATTGATAGTTGTTTAAGCCTTATTGAGACAGTTCTAATGCACTCGATGGATCTCAAAATGTATCACTGAAGATGGAGGAGGATAAAAATACACTAGAGGTGGAAAAGTGGAGAAACCCTCCTATTGTGCATGAACAAGAGATGAGAATGGAAAATAAATATGAAAAAAGAGTATAGGGGTATAATCGATATTTGACACATTTAAAGGGGTTTGAAGGTTTGACCATACAATTTTTCAAACCGTGCAGGCTATAGTGCATTGGTACTACCTAAGTGGAACTACCCATGAGTTTTATTGTATTATTTTCTCAAAAAATATGAAACTTGTTCGGATGGATCATCAAAAACTGATGATAAGGTGGTACGACCATGCACCTCAGCCTCCCAATTTACCAGAATTGTGGAGTAGTTTAAAAACAGGGTGCACAGTAATATGGAAGAGGCTACATGGTTTAGCCTAAACTGTATGCCTTGACCTATAACTCCTAAACCAGAAATCTGGCCTCTGACACTCCCAGAACTGCTTTTGAATACCCGAGGCTTTAAAAAAACCTCAAAATACATAAAAATTATGATATACATCTAATAGAACTCTTATAATTTTGTTTCATTCTTCTAAAAAGAAATTGGCACAACCACTAAACAAACCAATATCAAAATGGGAGAGGTTTTTGACCTAACTCAAAAACATGGTATGTTACAATCTTCCCACCTTAACATAAATCATCACTAAGATAAAAAAAATTCATAGATGGTACCAAACAAACACATCCCATTTATAATAAATTACACTACCTTGGTTATAAGGGTACATGACAACCAATTTAATGGGGTCCCCACATTAGGAGTGACATACCCTTGTCTAATACCGACGATAAATCAAATCAAACAGTTTTATATCGACCAATTCCTTGAATTAAAGTCATCCCATGATGCGTCATCACTCATTAACCTCATCAAATGCTTCCATGCCATGCATGAAACACATTTGAATTCTGCACTGCATTAGTATCTTTGTTGTGAACATGTCACAAATGACACTAATGATGTCCCATATCTTATAAAATACTCAAAAGAGTCTCGGTACCTCACACCTCAGACAAGTACCACACTACAACAGTGCCGAGATACCTATGCACCACATGTAACTGCATCGCCTTGATGCCCTGTTTCCAAAACATCTTAATAATCAATCATTCATTAATGCTCAAACATAAAACCAAATTACCCACACATCATATATATATATATACATATATTATTTGCACCTGGACTAGTTTCAACCTACTAACTAGCACCTAGTAAGACCATTATATATAGATTGTACACTTAGTGCACCCAAAATGGAGATGCCTCAAAGGCCAGGCCTATAGAAAACCAAAATGAAATAGGCTCTTCCCATGGAATAACTCTATGTAATGTCAACACACACACCTTCGTATCCCTTGGATTCTCTATTGTGTGCACATGAATAGAATCCTGACCTTCCTGTGATGGTGCACCATCCACGGGCCACTAAACCATCTATTGGGACCCAATATCTTTTCCAGGACCTCCATGTGCATCTGATGATCAGAATCCCTCTCTTGGTACTGATCCTGAAAAGATCTCAGAACCCTTATTATACCCTAGTCCACGACTATTGGATGTATGACAAGGCTTCTTTGAGAACATCATGATATTTCAAACCTGTCCACATGCCCTATAATCTTTTAGAGGCCACTCACAAAGAGTTCATACATGTCCTGTCACCCCACACTAAAAGAAACATAGAGATGATCCACTCCAAAGAGGTCTGGTTGAGTCCTTGGCCTAACTACTATGTTGGAAGTCATTATGGCATTTCTTTGTTCTATCTGAAAAATTTCCACTGTTGTTAGCCAACACCACTACCCGTCTTGAATATGACACATCTATCATATTTCCCTTGGCTATAAGAGTTTATTTACAATATCTAAAAATTCATCCTATCTAAAGATGTTTACATACACCTAAATGGAATAACATAAACCATCCTATAAGAGAATCACCCTCGAGGTGTCATCTATCACCATATTGAGTTGAAGATGATACAATTAATTTATTATGGCATCATAGTCCATGAAAGGCATATCGCATTGCTAAAGGATCATGAAGTCCTAATCTATTTCATTTCTCAAAATCGTAAAAAAGAAATGATCAAAGAACCAATATTCAATTCCCTTACTATCTATTCCCTCAATTATGCCCATTTTCACTTACACTTCCTAACAAAACATTGTCAGTCCTATGAACATGTAGGTTTTCAAATTCACCCTCTGCCCTGGATGTGTTTTTAGATGCTTGATGATCATCTAAAAATACTCCATCTAGTTCATTGATACCAATGGACAAGCCCCACCCTCAAAAATTCATGGTTTCTTTGAATAAAAATTCAGAGTATCATACTCTAAAAATTGATCTCTACTGTGAGCATCCCTATTGATACCCTGGATCAAATTTACCAAGGTCGCTCTGAGTTTCTCATAAATATACATACCAAATGCAGTATGATCTTGTGGCTACCATGCTTGCACTAGAACCTGTATCTAAGCTTGTACATATGGGTGAGCTTGAAACTGAGGCTCTACATGCTCTTCCTAACCATCATGGGTCTAAACCTGCTTGTGCTCTTGCGACACTGAATCATCACCTGCCCGACCCTCCAATCGAGCCCTATAGGAGGAACACAATGAATAACACCAATATAGTTAGATGACCCATAACCAATATGTATATAAATACCTCTTATAGAGAAAGAAATAACATGAATCACATCCTTGTAACCATTACCCTTTCCTATCATAACCATTCCACACGACATCCCAACCTCATGGTCTCCTTACCCACCCTCAACAAAGCCATGTATCAAACATACCTCGGGCAATGCTCGTGCTAACAAACAACATCACCTAATTATAACGACTACATCACCCAACCTAGTGATCAACTTTACCCCATTCCATAGTACCTTCTTTCTCTTATTGAATCCATACCCATTTCACGCATCACATGAAGAATATACTTATATCATGACATATACACAAATCAATTTCCCATTTTTAAATAAATTTTCGCAGGCACATGACTATACATATATAATCAACCTTCCATGTGACTAATCAAAAGATTAAGAAAAAATACCATCCAATCCTTTCCATCCCTTTCCATTGTTCCAAATCACATTCCATATCATATAATACAAAGGATAACAAGGCATTACTAATAAATATTCATATTTCAAAAGAAAATACCTCTATAGGTGGAAAATATTATAAACTATAAAGTGATCAAAATATAATAGAATTTCACACCCCATGTAGCTTGGTCCGTCCCACATACATAGGGATGAAAGAACCCAATCACGAGCTATGTTTCTAGTTCTAAAAACATCCTAAAATCTATTCTACCATATCTCTCATAGAAAGGCCAAAAGAAAATAAAATCAGAATAAATTTTGATCACGTTAGTATAAATTCATAACCTTCTACTAAATCATAGTAATGAACTTCTCTTATATCATTTATAGCCTCCTTGACCTGATTATCCACCCAAATAGTGCTTCTGAGAGGGGTGTTATTGGCCTTAGGCACACCTCTCTGAATGCCTAAGGTTGCCGACTAACATTTAGATTGAAAATAATGAAAAGTGGGGAGTCAATAACCTCATGTGATGATATAATATTGGTATGAGTATATATATATATATATAACATAAAATGTAAATAAAGTCTCAAAATATTTGAACTAGAACCACCAATGGAGTAGGTACATTTAGTATAAATAAATAGAGAAAGTAATAATAATAGAAACAAAAAAAACGAGTAAACATGCAAGAATTCCACTTGAATCCACAATATAATACATGCATATAAATATATGTCAAATAGAATAATACCCAAAAAGAAGTCACCTATGGATAAATTCAATATGATACCCATATATATAGGCATACTAATATATAAATAAAAATAAGAGGATAAATCCAACTAAAGGCAGACATCAAGGTCCAATGTCATCATCCAAAGCAACCACTACTATGGTCCATCTCCTGAATCTGATCCCATACCTAATCTTAAAAACATAAATTCTACACCTTCCCCTAAGGGCTCTTGTAGGGTGTCAGAACGAGTCTTAGTCAGACACCACCCAAGTGTTCATACCCAACATAAGTGTTTAAGAAGATGTAATAATTTAATTTAAATAAATATAGTAACTCGTGAAATTGAAATATATAGAAGCTTCGCTGGTGATCTACAGCCCCCAGAGAAATGTCACCTATGTCATCCAATATTAGAATTTTGAAAAGGAGGGGATCCTTGTCCCATAAACTAAGGTATCCCCTAATGTCTAATATATTAGTCGAACCCTCATGTTCCACCTCAAAAGATGTAACCCGGCATAATAAGCCTCCCAAATCCTTGTGTCTCAAAAAATCCCTGACATCACAAATTCATGCCCAAAAAAGTCATCCATCCCTCAGACCCCTACTCAAAATCACCTTTCATCTCAAAACCCATCATCCATTGGCACAATGATACCTATACTCAAATAAAATCACCACCAGCTCATAGAACGTTGTTCTGAGAAATGGTAATACCCATTATCCCAAAAAAGATTCAGGTGCAACAACTTCAATATTGTGAGCCTCATCCCCCAACTGATATCCTCAATGCTATCACCCGATGGATTCTCCAATTTATATGGCCTTATATGAAAATAAACCCCACAAAATTTTTGAAGACACACCACCAGGGGACTCTGACAACAAGAGTGGTCAAAACCACCACATCATCTAAGTCAACCTATGTGCATAGAACTCCAATTGGAACTTTATCCATCACTAGTGACAATAAATCACCGAATAAAAACCTAATCCACATCAAACAAGAACCTCATTCCGCTGAAACCATGTCATGTAACTAATGCATGTGCCATCCAATTTAACGCAGACCATGCCTGAAACCTGAAGACCTTTCTAGAATAACTGACATACATGACATCCAACCAATGGTGAATAACACATACGTAATCCTGGCCATGACCAGCCAGATTACAATGTCACATCATTTCTCGATGGCCATGACACCCGCATCCCTCGGGCCAAGCCCGTCATGACCCCATGGGTCTCAACATTTTTCTACACATTTCATAAAAGTATTTTATATTAATTTAACTAAGTGATTTAATGTAATTGATTTGAAAAACCTGAATCCAATAAAAAAATAAAATATAAAATTAATTTCGTAATTATACATAAATAACCAATTCAATATAATTGAATTTTACCATTCCAATTTAACAAGAATTTAAAATTATTCCAGAAACAAAACCTGACCTAACCACCAAAGGTGATTATTGACCTCTAACCCTGACTCACATAAGAAAACAAGGTAAGGTCCTTCCCAAAGACATCCCACGCGGTGATATTATCAATTTAATATCAATAAATCATATTAAAATTGGTCTCCCTAAATTACCCAATGAAAATCAAAAATTATTTCACTAAAAAATGACTATAAAAACAGAAAGTATGGAATACACCACCTACCTTGGACTCATATACATCGGTACATCCAATATTAGCTTCTAACTCCATGAATTTTGGAAAAATTGATGATTCTGTTGATTTCCATATATATCTAGTACAATAGCTCAAATAGATTTAGCACTATGTGAGGTTATAACAAAGGATAATAGATGGATGATTGTGGTAATCCTTATCTTGGTGTTTCAACAAAATCAACATATCTAAAAATGGATCACTGATGAAGGAGGTAGATCAAAATATTTTGGAGGAGGAAAATAAGAGAAATCCTTCTACTACATCCGACCAATTGAGGTTAACGGAGAAGAAAGAACTAAAATTGGTAGAGGGTTCAAATAATCATTCTACTCATTTAAAGGGGATGGATGGTTTTATCACATGGTTTTTCAAACCATGCACAAACATTGTGGGCTATAGTGCATGGGTACTACCAAAGTGGTACTACCCACGTGTCTTCCCAGACAATTCTCTTTAACCATGTGCAAACTATGTGGAATCCTGTAGAAAAACTATAGACAAGGCCACAAGGCCATTCACATCACCCGCATGGTTTACCCACACTTTGTAGTAGTTCAAAAATTGGGCACACAATTAGCTGTAAGAGGTCACAAAGTTTACCCTAAACTATGATCTTTAACCTTTAACTCTAAAATAGTATTTTGGGCCTCTGACTCTCCCAAAATGTCTTCCAAACAATTGTATCTTTGGAGAAACCTCTAAAATCATCCAAAAAATGATATAAGGCTGTCAAAACTCTCAGAATTTTATTTTGAACATCAAAAATTAAATTGGTACCCCCACTACAAAATAATCAAAATGGTATAGGTTTTTGACCAAACTCAAAAACATGATACACTACAGATGATTTCCAGGAAAATTATAAACAATATGACATGGGAAAAAGTAGTGATTACACATCATATCTCAATGAAAAAGTGAGATACAAAAACAATTAAATTTTTTCATGAATAACCGAACATGTTCTCACCTCTTTTATAATTACCCTAATATCCATAATGATTTATTGTAGGACCTCATTCGTATATAATAATATTTATATAATTCATTTATATTCATCTACTCCAAATACACATTCCATTTTTAGTTTATTTTTCATCAATAGGTGATATAAATTGTGACATATGTTTTCATAAAATTTATGTAATAGTGAATATTATTATTATATATTTATAAAAATATCATAATTACATGGTTTATCAAGATTTAATAGTCATTATGTTTCAATTATTCATGATATATCATTTTCTGTGAAAGGGAGTGGTATGGTTTGTGAAAATGGAAATCTTGATGATTTTTGTTTAGTGAGTTTAATGAAAAAATGGGAAATATTAATAGATATAATAATTATTAAATTTCATTATATAATCCTTAAACCAATAAAATTAGTTATATTCTCATTGTAATATTATTTTATAATATTTGAAAATCATTCATGACATAAACATTATAGATTCATTCAAATAGGTGGTAAAACAAATCCAAACAGAGGTGTGTTATAATGTATGCATGAGTAAAGAATTTTTTATGTCATGATAATATAAATTTTTTATAATAATAAACATGTAATAAATTCCAAATATATTTATTAAATATTTTCTTATAACCTTCTATTATGTGCGGGGATGAAAAATAAAATTCGACATTTTTTGAAGTGGTAACCCAAATGTACACAAGACTAACATTCCCATTTCTCAATGAATGAAAAATAATGGTGGTGTATGATAAATTATAATATTAAAATTATTATTTTAAAATATAAAACAAATTTATTCATACACTATATCTTTTTTTTCTAGGAATTATATGTTATAAAAAAATGTAGACATTTCTTCATGGAGGCGTTATTCCATAGGTAGGAAAGATCGATATTGTTTTGTTTTTTTATAAAAGGTAATAACTTAAAGTTCCAACAATAATATAATAATGTTACAATATATTTATAATTATAATAAAATTATATAAGTTTTTATATGTAAAAAAATCAATTTTTATGTGTGGACATTTTAGAGATTTATATATATATGGATATTTCACCAGAGTTAATGAAATGTTTTGGGTGTTATAGGACCCTAGATTTGATATATTCAGAATATTATATTTCAAATAAAATGCATGAATCATTTTGAAAATAGTTGTGTTTTCAATGAAAAAGTATCAAATGGGATATATGATATGATCGTTTTTCATAGATCCTGGGGCATACCTTTGACATGACATATGTTTCATATGCATCAGGTTTTAGGATGATGCACTATATTTGATGAAATAAAAGGAATAATATTATTTTTTTTTTTTTTCTAATATAAATTGAAATTGGTGATTATCTAATTAATAATTTCACTCTAAACTCTATATGGTGAGATATTAAACCCAAGAGAATTGTTAGAGTTGGTGAAAGATCAATTGGAGCTGATTTTTTGTTAAAATAGCAATAGATCTAAGATCTTGGTGGTTTGGAAATATGGAATTGTTGAAATAATTATGAATACAATATATTATTCAATGAAATTTATAGGGAACTTAATCTTCAATAGTTATCGATCTTTTCAAGAGGAATGCATTTTTTATATATTTCTTCAACCCATCTTTTTTTTAATCTGTCATTGATTAATTTTTATGCTCTTATTATTTTTACATCCACTATATGCACATGTAACTACCAATATACAATTTTCATTATTTATTCTGGATGAATCATACATTTTTATTAATTTTTTATTTTGACCATCAGTACACATGCATGTTTTCGGTAATGTTGACACTAACATTGATGGTTCATTGGTTTTCACGCACCAATATTTGTGTTCTTAATCATTGGACCCATTATAGGTGGTAGATAGATAATTTTTTATCCCGTTCATATCATGATCAGACCCCTAAGTTCATTTGATTTAGTTGTGGTTAAACATGATGATTTTGGTGCCAATAGAATAATGAAATGTTGGTTGAAACTGGATATAATGATAAATAATGTTTGGTTTCTTGATTTTAGGGGTATTGGAATGATTGATTCTGACTATGATTTCTACTCCAATGATGTAAATGATAGAAATTGACATCTACTGATGGTAAATCAATCTTTGATGCTTCTATAGATATCTCAGATGTTATTTCAGGTGACATCAGTGGAATTACTTCATTTCCATGGAAGGAGATGATATTGGTATGAAAAAACCAATAATATTCCATGTTTTCAACAAAACATGCCATATATTATTATTTTTGATTATGGTTAGAGTTTTATATTTTAATTAAGTAACATAAATAATATTTCTAATCCAATAAGTCATGTGACCATACCTATCCGTACAATCTATGTATAAAGAGTGCATCCCTATAACACAAGGTTGTCCAAAACACCATGTAGCTGACGTCACAAGTTGTGTACATGAATCTATACATTCTATGTAAAGCATAAGGACACAAGTTGTCTTGTACTTCAGAGTACACCCATGTACACATAGGGACACATCATGTAATTCCCTTATAAGGTTATACCACTCTTATATAAATATATATGACTAGCATTTGGTCCTAGGAGTTGTCTATTATGATTAGTTTTTTTATAGGTCTTCACTGTTTCCAATGACTTGACATCTAATATATGACATGAGGTGATCTAAGTGGGATGCTTCTTCTGGTGATGCTTGGACAATGAAAGCATTTGATCGTGATCACTAGACTGATGTTGGGGTTGTTAGTCCCCTTAAGGTTGGGTTTTCGAAGGAACAGTTCCCCATATCATATAAACTAGTAGAGACAATACTTCGCTTGATTACAATGGTTCATGTCCTCTATCTACAGATCTATACTCCCCTATCATCATACTCTAGTAAGGATCATGTCATTTCCAAGATTTCATAATCCCTTTTTTGTGGTACCCATCTCCAAGGTGTGAGTCTTCTATTATAATTTTTTTCGTGGTCACACATAGTTCTCAGTTATGGATATGGGATCTATAGAAGTGTATGATGAATCATATCTATTTTTTCAATATGTAGATAAATATTCCTCTATATTCAACTGGGGATATTCTTAATGAGATAATATCTATTGGGATTCCTTACACTATTTTCTTGATGGATGATCTAACTATCTTCTTGTTATTTCTTATTGTATTGTTTTTTGGAATATTACAAGGTTTGTATATAACCCCCCCCCCCCAACATGGGCATTTCCTGCACATATGTTTCCTTACATAGAAGAAAATAATTTTGGTAGAGACTTTTGTGGACTCAAAGTGGGTGGAGTTTAGTTGTATAAAGTTATTATGACTGTGTAAGGTGGTAACTCCCTAAGATCATGATAGGGTATATCTCCATCATCCTCTACATTATTTTCGGGTTTAGAAACTTTCTAATTGGTAAGTCTGTATTTTTTACCTAATTTTACTTGGATTATTTTTATTTACCCCAATATTAATCTAGTGGTTTTTTCATACATTTATTAAAGTCCAGAGGTCACCTCATTAAATTTTTCAATGCAATAATGTATATGAATATTTTGTGTTCCCAAGTAGTACTGGGAAGACCTCCCACCATGTGAGACATTCCTACTCGTTTCTACTCTCTAGACCTTGAACTATTATAATTACGTGTAAGACGTCACTCATAATTTACTACCATCATATTAAGATCCATGGTGTTCAATGTTATGGTATCATGATATTATTCAGATCTATCCTAGTTTTGTTGTTTAGAGTTATATGTGATGTGAGTGTTGGTTTTGGAATTTAGGGATATTATTTTGATTGGTTTTGAGTTGGGATATCCAGAAGGGGAACCCAATTATGGTTCAGTGGTTGACATATCCATACACCTGAACATTGATAACCTATTTTTTAACTTGTAATGATGAGATAGTATTTTAAGGTATGTCAATAGAACCCAAATCATATAAGAGTGGTTATTTTTCTTCAATCTCCTTCTTTATTGTTCTCCCAAAATATGCTCCTCTAACCATGGTTTGTCTTGAAAGCTTTCAATATTCCTACATGATGATATTCAATGAAGTTACTGAGATAGGGTTGTGATGATGAATAATTCATTGATGAGACTATATTTAAGGAACCTCTATACTAAGTGTTCCCCCAAAGTGACTACAGAGTATTTCTCATACATAATGAGTGGCACATGGATGATTCTATTATAGTTTAGGTTGATGTTCATTTGTTTGATGAGAAATACATTTTTTCAGTGGAATTGGATAATGATGTAGATAAGTGGGGTGAACTATGGGTGTTTTTCCAAAAAATAACATCGATTTTTAAAAGTGATCTTGAAAATTAAGAAAAAGATGAATGGGTTGAGTTGGTGGTTTGGGTTCTCTAACTCTTGTGAACCCAGAACACCACATTTCCATGCTTGTGACCAGTATTATTCTTATATGAACAAGATATTGTTGGTGTTTGGTCACCCATATCCATGATGAGGTGACACGTTTATGGGAAGATTTTCAGTTCTTATTTCATGCAGTGTAACAATCTTTGAACATGAACTCTATATGGAGTCACGAGCTTCTAGATTTGAAACAGCGTGTGATGATTATTTTGGGGTAAGTTTCTACATTAACTGACCTCTTGGGATACAACCTAGACATGGTGTAAGATGCAGAATTATTTCCATGGATGTTTGATTAATGCCTTTATGTTGACATTAAATCTAGAATGTTATCTTTATTCATTCTCACTTACGATATGGTTCTAGAGATATTTCTAGAAGAGGGTAATTAGACATCTCAAATTTGTAGTATAAGTCATGGAGTAGAGTTATCTTCTATTGTGAGTCAACATAGGACATTAGGATGTTGATATTAGGGACGTACACCTATCCTAACACTAACATGGGGATCTATGAAAAAAGTATCTACTAAAGGATCCAATCATATTAATGATACATGATTTTAATCTCCAGATAGACATGGCCATATAAATCATGATTTCTATACCTAGTGTGTTGTAGATAGTGGCTAGAAAATATACCGACCACCATGGATGAGGAAATATCATGATTAGGGATCTCACATAGGTGTCTAGAGTGAAACCTAGAGAGGAAACACTTACAGAGGGGACAAAGTAGCCCTATGAGGAGCAGTTGCAGGTGGAGGATGATACTATGACCTACCTCCACCACCATCACCAGGTTATATGAAACATTGAAAGTGTGGACGATTGTCACCTATCGATTGGTCAATGTTCTGATGCTCTTCTAATGTGTATAACATCACTCGGGTAAAATCCCCGACGATTATACTTTTTAATAGTCATTTTTTTAGTTGATTATATTCTAATTTGGGGGGGGGTTGTTTATAGAGCTTATAAATAATTTATTGATTAATATTTATTTAAAAAATTTATAAAGAGTGGGATGATTTCATTGTCAGGGAGTTAAGCTTGTGATATTATTGTGTTTTTCTTTATATTAAATTTAAATTAACACCTGCTTCACAAGATAATGTTGATTAAAATTACTAATTGTTAAGGATTTAATCAAAGCCTTAACTAAACACATGGTTCTAATATCAAATAGATATTTTTGATAGTAATGTTTTTATGGTTCTAATAATCCATGGAAACCGCACGTTAGACAAAAAAAGTCATTAATCAATGACATGTTAAGTCCAACATACACAACATTAATTAGAAGAATATTCCTTGAGAAAATAATCTCAATCACCAAACATCACTAAATTTTGAATCACCAATATAATATACTCACTCATCCATTAATATAGTTATTAATCTGGTAATATATGTTAATTGTGATGAATTATAAATAGAACCAAAATAATGGGATAAGAAAAGATTTGTGCATCGAACACACACACACACCAAGGGTGGTTATAATTATAAATTAACTTTAGATTGAATTAAACAAGTGAAATAAGGAAATGAGATTCAAATGAATTTCAACTATTTTAATAAAATTAATATGAAAACACGAAAGGTGGACTATAATAAGATATATTAAAGAAGAAACTTGAATTAAAATAGAATTACCAAGAAAGAGACTTACAAGATTACAAAAATGAAGAACACATAAGTAAATGAAAGCATAGAGGTGAGGAAATGTATCTAAAGTGAAAAATTTGGTATGGAAGGTCCTCAAATGCCCTTTCAAAGGATTTTTTCTTGCCAATATGTGATCATCTTTTTTGAAATTCCAACTCCTTTGAAGGAGTGGTGGGGGATGCATTTGTAGCCCAACTAAGTGGACTGTTGGCATTGCCAATCTGTCCCTCCACATGGATCGAAGATTTGGAAATCCATACATCTGAATCTCACAATATCTACCTTTTCAAAGTTATAGATAATAATTTTGGCCGACCTCTCTCATACTTTTATGTCATTTGGAAATATGGAGATAAAGTTATGGCAGTTTGATTAAACAAATTTAAACTGTGTATTTTAATCCATGATTTTTTTAATGGCCAAAATGTTAATGGATTTTGGAATAGGAAGATGTCTTCAAACACGAATGATGTCTTCAAAAAATTAGGCCTTAAATATATTCGCTTTCACCCGAAAAATTATCAGATTAATTTGATAAATAGAACATGAGACATGTCATGAAAACTGTCTTGATTGTAATTTCCATCCAGAATGATGGGTTGTGTTTAAATGAATCATTATGGACCCTTGTATTAAGAGTTCTATCTTGAAATTTTTATCCAGGACTCCTTATATTGGCCCATGATCATTTGAGGATAATAAATGAATTTGGAATTCCTGATTGATGAAATTATTTAAATCTTAATGGCTGGTCTAGTTTCATCATAGAGTCTGTAGGTCTTATCGTGTGGTCTGTATGGGCCTTCAAATAGATTAATTGGCTCATGATCCATTCTAATGAAATGTTATATATTTAATAAGGCATCTTAAAAAATTAAAACCACAAAATTTGGATCAGTAGGGGGAGAGTTATAAATAAATTATTAAACTGACTCAATTGGACTACTTCAAAAAATTCTAACAAATTATACATAGTATTAAAACAATAATATTCACACAAATTATGCACATATCATATAAAATTAGTACAGGGAGTTTAAAATAATTCATAAAAATATTAATAACATCTACTCACCCACACTTAGTGTTGTTCATGTCCTCATTTTCAACAAATATAAAAATGGGACGATATCACTCTCCAACACATATTAATATTTTTTTCCCAATTAGGGGAGGTTTAGAAATTTCACTCATCCATTTTAAATTCAACCACAAGTTGTTACAAAAACAATGTTCCAAAAACAATTAATTTTTTCATGATCAAATTTAGAAATGGAAAATGGTGGCACACATGACTTACTCCTCTCAAGATGATAAAATTAATTTATGGAACCTCAGTCATTAACCAACCTAGAGTGAAAATCTTAGAGTTTATAAGAGATCTAAACTTCTAATCCCAATCATAAAGTCCTTAAAAATCAAGATTCCTTTTTAGGTATTTTCTTTGGCTATGGGACGGTAGGAAGATGATATCCAAAAGATATGGAAAAGTCGGTAAAACACAAACATGGAAAAAGAAATGCAATTTTTTTTTGAAATGAGACATGGATGGAAATGGAAACAAATACTTACAATGGAATGATTGGGGGAAGAAAGACCCAATAGTGGATGAAAATTTGATGTGGATGATAAGATGAAATAATTACAAACCACAAAACTTCTCCTAATGACATAAGAATACAGTTGAAGTGTTCTTTTTTTGTCTCTTTATTTTGAATGTTGAACTTGGAAAAGATCTCACATTCATATCCCAACCCATCATTGATCTCCCCAGGTCACTAATTATAATTATTATAACAAGATCAAAGGTTGAGAAAGGGTGATTTTTGACCTACCCAAGAAATAACCCAATTTTTTTTCTTTTTTGGATTTGTTTTTTATTTTTTGAACACTTGTCAATAACATTTACAAAATTACATGAATGAATGTAAATTACATTCCCCAAAATAAACTGAATGAAAATTCTCCCCCGCACTGAAATGGATTCTCACCCTCGGGAATATGATAACATGGTGAAATAAACAAAGGGTACTAAAATTGAAATCCATCCCTTCCCCCACACCTAAATTTCAAAAAAAAGCATTTAAAAGTCCATGCTGATAATGGTTGGGATAAAGTATTAGTATTTTAAAGTGGCTATCAGAGAAAATTTTTTCATAGGCTTGAAAGGGGATTTAAAAAGGAGGATTAATGTATGGGAAATGGGAGGCTATTTGGCTATTGTGATTTTCATGTGATTAAAAAAATTCCACTATCATATTAATGCACACTAATGTATAAAATTTAGCTGGAAGGTCTACAAACTCAAGACTAAAAACTGGGGGTGAAAACACTGATTTTAAAATGATGTCCTTATGTAGCCTTGGCATGAAAGTAAATTTTGTTTCTCACGGCTGGGGAAAATCATTTTCTAAATCAATAATTATGTATTAAACCTATATTATTATTGATAGAAAATTATTTTTCCAAATATATGATGGAAACACAAAAGTTTTGAGATGAAACCATGTCTTTTGACTCCCCAAAATGGTTGGAAAAAATTTTAGAATTGAAGGTGAGTAAATATGAATCTTTTTTTGACATTTTTTTTTAGTTTTTTTAGTGTTCATTAAAATACCCAATCAAAAAAATGAGAAAGAGGAAAAGAAAGGGATTGATGAAGAAAGTGGTAAAAAATGAATGAGAGAAGAAGAAGAAGAAGAAATAGTGAGAGAGAGACATGGATATAAGAGTGTTAAAAGGAAAGAGGTTCCCCTTGGTTTGGATTTGGTGGGTTGACTGCAGAAGTAGGGGATCCATTGGAAGTCGATGTTGATCCAAGATTGTGGGATGTTACCTGAAAAAGAAAAATCATTATTCATCTCAGAATATACTAAAAATAAATTAAAATTTCATAACAGTAAAAGAAAAAATGGGTTTCCTCCTAAGAAGAACTACAGTTATTTGTCTACAGCTGGACAATTACAGTGGACTACCCATAGTCTGAAGGTGTCCAGCATATTTTCTCAACTCAATTGTGCTTTCACAAAAACTTTTCTATTGGGAGGATTGATGATTCATTGGATAATTTCATCCATTCTTTGATGTTTCACTTGAAATTGAATGGGGGTGGAAAGAGCGTAAAACTATCCTCCCATTGGTTTTCAACATGAGGAATGATTTTATCCACTAAGTGATGGTTTACAATACTTGTAAATTCAGGATGATGTCTTGATTCTAATGGTTCATTTATGTAAGGTTAAGATAACATGAAACTAGAGTATGGGATCACAATTGTTTTTGACTCATTTATTTCATCACTTATTTATGTAGAGTAATGAAGATCATTAGAGTCATAATATTGAATAAAATTTTTAATATCTTTTATATCAATGTTGTTCTCCATAGAATATTCAATTCCAATATCACTAGTGACCACTTTTTTAATTAGGGAACAAATATCACAACATTAACTCCCATAGGGACAATATAAACACATTGGTTCAGGGATCACCTCACATATAACTAAATGTTCATAATCATGGATAGGAAATGATGAATGTTGGATAAACTGATCTAAATCAACAAATGAGCATTCTATTTAATTTTCCTCATTTTCATGCAAGATGGAGAACTGGAGGCCAGAGGTGATATGGGATTCCAAATAGTTATCAAGATCCTTTAGATTAATTGAGTTTTCATTTGTAATGTCAAAATCAACTTCTCCATTTATGACTTGGTTAATGAGGATGAAAAATTCACAATCTCTTCTATTAGTAGAATAGGAAGATCATGATGGATTAGGATTCTAGAAACTCAGAGAGAGACTTTTGGAAGCATGGATAGATAATTCTGTGTGATCCACTGATGGGTATTACATGGCTTGTAAAATGTTGAATTTGACAAGTTGGTCACCAAATTCCATGGACAAGATGACTAAATAGACTTGAAACTTGTTTCCAGCCAATCATTAAATACTTTTATTCCTAGAATTAAGGGAGATCAAGAAGAGTTCATCTCACCTTCAATGTCAGGGTCATAGAAATCGGCTGGGAATATAAGATCATTGACACAAACAATGACATCCTCGATTATTCCCTCTGGATTGGTTATGCTTCGATTGGATAACTGAATGAAGAAACCCGATGGATGTAAGGGACCTAGACAAAGGTTGGAGAATATGGATTTGGGTATGACATTAATTGAGGTCCTAGGTCTATGAGTGCATCATCAAAGTTAGAACATCCAATTTGGCATGTAATCATAAAGGTCCCTGAATCATTGTAATTTATGGGAATAGACTGCTGGGTGGAATCATTTTCGAAGTTCCAATGTTTCCTCTTATGGGTTCACAATTCCTTAAGAATCATGGCATTCTTACGAATTTTTTTATGGCTTATAAGTGGGGAATGTTGACTTCAACAACTCTAAACATGTCATTCATTTCAGGACTAGGTTCAAGGGACTTCTATGGTTTAGAAATATATTGTGGAAAAGGAATTGGGTTCCTAAGAGGAATAGAAGGAGGTAAGGGAATGGTTTCAAATTCCTTTTAATGTTCCCTTTTCTTTTCATTTTTGAGGTCAATAATTAAAGGTGGCTGGAGGACTTATCTTGAGGCATAGAAATTTGCTTCCCCGATCTAAGTGTAAATGAACATACATTACCCTTGGGGTTGGGTAATGGTTATGTAGGAAGATGGGTGGAATTTCATGGTTGTTGCTGACTAATGTGGGATGCAAGTTGACCAATTTGGGTTTCAATGTTCTTGAGGCTGGAATGGGTGATATAAGCATGATCTAACACTACATTTTCCCATGGTTTCCTGGAAGAAGAGTCTTGTCCCGAATTGGGATTACCTATATTGTGGTTCTTGGGAAAGCCATTGTACTGGTTTAGTAATTGGGATGGATCACTAGGATATTGGAATCTAGGATGAGGATTATTCCTTGGAAGTTGAGGAATAAATGGATAAGTTTGTTGGACATTACCCACACCTTGACCATATTAGAACTGGTATGGGTTTTTATGTGGGAATGGAGGGTGATGTGAGATAGAATTAACATATGTCTGGCCTTGGATATATGAAGAATAGAAGGGCTTAGAGTGTGGTTGGTTGAATTTTCTAATAAACCAGCATGATTTTTGAGGGTTGGTGTTCCTCTTATCATATGTTTCATTGAGCACCATTGGTCCATATGAATAGGATTGATACTTTTGATGTTGTGGACATGTGTCAGTTGGATGAGATGGAGAGTTGCAAATTCCGTAGTTTTTGATAGGTCTAGGAAACATTGATTGTGGAGAAGATGAATTTGGGTATTTGGTAGTCACAACTATTTTTCGCACAAGACATGTAAGTTCACTCATCCACTCTGTCATCTTGTTCGTCTCTATCGACTGACTATCTTGGGCTTGTTTCACTTAATAATGTGATCAAGTATGGAATTGTTGTGTGTTTGCATCCATGTTTCTTATAAGATCTCTTGCATCTGCCAGAGTTTTATCAATAAGAGCATTGCCACTTGCGGCATCAAAGAGGGTTCTCTCCATAGCCAATAACCCCTCACAAAAGTATTGGATCAAGATTAGGTAAGGGATTTGGTGGTGTGGGCAGGTTGGAATAAGATTTTTTAACCTCTCCCTGTACTCAGGGAGAAATTCACTTGGGAATTGATGAATACAACTTTTTTTTGGATAGAAGCAGTATGAGAAGAAGGAATGAATTTCTCTAAGAAGAGTTACTTCATGTCATTCCATGTGGTTGTGGGACCAAGAGAGAGGTAGTAAAGCCCTGACATGGCAGTGTCAGTTAGGGAGAGAGGGAATTCCCAAAGATTGTATTTTCCTCAGAAACCCTTTGAGGATTCACTATAGAGAACACCACATGGAACTCTTTAAGGTAGAGATGTGTATCTTCACCGGATATCCCGTGAAAATGAGGAAGAAGATGAATCAAACCTGATTTGATTTCAAAGTCAGCCTCTATGTTTTGATATTGAATACCAAGTGGATGGTAATTCATATTATGGGAAACAAGTTCTATATGTGTTTGTTCCCTAGGATTTTCCATATCTAACTAAATATGTTGGACAAGGAATTTTTCTTGAATGAGTTGTTTATCTCATATGTACTTCTTATGTTGGTGAAGAGTTTTCTCAATTTCATGGTCAATCAAATCCAAGGGACTGGAATGGCGGCTACATGGAATTCAAGATGATGTTGGAAGAATGAGAAAGATGGGGTTTTATTTGTGTTTTTTTGGTTTATGATTTTTATGAGAAGGCAGGTTTTTCTTTGTGTTTTTTTTCAAAAAAAAATTTAAAATTATATTTTTTGGGTTTTTACAATAACTGGAAACTAATGAATACATAAAGAAACATCCCTACAAATGAAGCCATTTGAAAGCGCGGCCGATTGTCTCCTATCATTCTGTCAAAGTTCAGATGCTCTACTAATTTTTATAGAATCACTTGGGCCGAATCCTTAGTGATGATACTTTTTAATACACGCTTGTCTGTAGTTGATTTAATTTTGACGGGGGGAGGGGTTGTTTGTAGAGTTTATAAGTTATTGGTTAATTAATATTGATTTAACAAATTTATAAAGATTGGGGTGAGTTCATATTTAGGGAGTTAATCTTGTGATATCCTTGATCTTTGCTTTATATTGTAATTAAATTAACACATACTTTATAAAATAACGTTGATTTCAAATCCTAAGTGTTAAGTATTTAATCCAAGTCTTAACATAACTTAGGGTTCTATTCTCAATGATATATTTCTGATAGTTGAGGAATTATGGTTACAATAATCCCTGGAAACCCCATGTTAAACAAAAAAAGTCATTAATCCATGACATGTTAAGTCCAACATACACAATGTTAATTTGAAGAATATTCATCGAGAAAATACTCTCAATCACTTAACATACCTAAAATTTTACTCACCCCAATAATATACTTTTTCAACCAATAATATAGCTATTAATACTGTAATATATGTTAATGGCGATGAGTTATAAATTGAAAAAAAGAAGATAAGAAATGATCTGTGCGTTGAACACAGACACACACACACGAAGGGTGATCATAATTAAAAACAGGCATCAGATTGAATTAGAAAGATAAAGAAGGGAAGGGGATTCAGCTATATTTAAACTATTTAATGAAATTTAATATGAATCAATAGAAGGTGGATGAGAGTAAGAGATATTGAATAAGAAACATGAATTAAAATAAAATTACAAAGAAAGAGACATACAAGATTTCAAAAATGAAGGACACAAAAGTAAATGAAAACAAAGAGAGAGGAAAAAGTTTATAAATTGAAAACATGGGTATGGAAGGTCATTCCAAGCCCTTGAAATGGATTTGGTCGTACCAATATGTTATCCTCTCTTCTAAAATTCCAACTCCTTTAAAAAAAAGGAGGTGGATGAATTTATAGCCCAAGGAAGTGTACTGTTGGATTTCCCAAACTATCCCTCCACATTTCTTGATGTTTTAAATATCCAGACAGCCTAATATCGAGATATCTCCTTCTTCAAAGTTGTAGATAATAATTTTGGCTGACCTCTCTCAAAATTTTAGACATTCAGACCCATGTAGAGAAAGTTATGGTGGTTTGATTAAACAAAGTCAAACTGTCCATTTCAATCCATGCTTTTTCAATGGCCAAAATGTGAATGGATTTTGGAATCAGAAGATGCATTCATATCTGAATGGCTTCATCATCAAAGTTGGCCGCCTATATCTCCTCTTACACACTGAGAAATATCAGCTTGATTTGATCAATAGATCCGGATACATGTCATGAATACTTTACTAATATTAATTACCAGCTAGAATGATGGTCTGAGATTAAATGAATCATTTAGACCCTTTGTATAATGAGTTGGGTCTTGAAATTTTTATCCAAGACACCTTACATTTTCACCCAATGATTGGAGGAGAACAATGAAATTTTTAATTCATGATTGAGCCCAGAAATTAAATCTTCATGGTTGGTCTAGTTTCTTCATAGATTTTGTAGGCCTTCTTGTGTGGTCCATATTGGACATAAAATAGAATAATTGGACAATGATCCTTTCTAATGAAATATTTTATATTGAATAAGGAATCCTAAAAAATAGAAACCAAAAAATTTTATCAGTAGGGGAGAGTTATAAATAAAATAGTAATCTAACTCAATTGGATTATTTCTGAAAATGATCAAAAATTATACTTAGTATTAAAAAATTAATATTTTCACACAAATTATGAACATATCATATAAAATTAGTAAATAGAGTGTAAAATAAATCCTGATAATATTTATAATGTCAACTCCCCCACACTTAGTCTTAAGTATGTCCTCATGTGCAACAAATATAAAAACATGACAAAATCACTTACCAACAACTATTAAAATTATGTTTTCCACAATTAGGGGAGGTTTAGACAATTTCACTCATCCATTTGGAATTCCACCACATGTTGTTAGAGAAAAAATGTTCCCAAAACAATACATTTTTTCATGCTCAAATTTAATAAATGGATAATGGTTGTGTATAAAACATAATCCTATCAAGATGATAACATTAATTTATGGAGCATCATTCATTCACCAACCAAAAGTAAAAATCTTATAGTTTGTAAGATCTCTTAGAATCCAATCCCTATCCTAAAGTGATCGACAATCAGGATGTATTTTTAGGGGATTTTATTACTGTATGGGATGGTAGGGAGATGATATCCAAAATATAGGAAAAAGGTGGTAAAACACCAACATGGAAAATGAAATGCACATTTTTTTAATGAAACAATGAAGGAAATGGAAACACATTTTCACAATGGAATTATTGTGTGAAGAAAGACACAAGAGAGGAAGAAAATTTGAATTGAAAGAGGAGATGAAATATTTACAAACCATGAAACTTCTCCTGATGATATAAGAATATAATGAAAGTGTTTTTTTTTGTTTTTTTCTCTTTTTTTCAAAAGTTGAACATTGAAAAGATCTAACATTCATATCCCAACTCATGATTGAACTCCTCACGACACTGATTATAATTGTTATAAAAACATCAAGGTTGAGGAAGAGTTATTTTTGACCTACCTAAGTAAAACCCAATTTTTTTCTTCGTTGTTTTTTTGTTAATTTGTTTTTAATTTTTTTGAACACTTGTCAATAAGATTTACAAAATTACATAATTGAAAGTACATTACATTCCCTAAAACAAACATAATGACAACCTCTCCCCCACATTGAAATGTATTCTTTCCCTCAAGAATAAGATAACATTGTGAAGTCAACATAGAGTACCGAAAATGAAATCTGTCACCCCACATATAAATTTTAAAAAAAAAATCCAATGAAATATCGATGTTGATAATAGGCAGGATAAGGTATTAGGATTTTAATGTGGCTATCAGTGAAATGGTTTTTGTTGGCTTGAAGGGGATTTCAAAATGAAGATTAATGTAAAGGAAATGGGAGGATATTTTCTATTGTGATTCTCATGTGGTTTAGAAAGTGCCTCTGTCATATTAATGCACACTAAATTAGGAATTCAGCTCGAAGGTCTACAAACTCATGACTAACAAATAGGGGTGGATACACACATGTTGAAAACATGGCTATAGGTATCCATAGCTTGAAAGTAAATGTTGTTTCTCATAGGTGGGGAAAATCATTTTCCAAATCAATAACTGAGAATTAAAAATGTGATATAATTTACACATAATTATTTATCCAAATATATGATGAAAAAAAATTTCAGATGAAAAAATGTCTTTTGACTCCCCAAAATAAATGGACAAAATTATAAAATTGATGAGGACTAATTATGACAATTTTTGTTTTTTAAATTTTTTTTATTTTATAGTTTTTTAGTGTTATTTAAAATTCAAACCCACAAACAAAGAAATAGAAAATGAAAGGGTTTGATGAAGAATGTTGTAAAAAGTGAAAGAGAGAGGAAGAAGAAGAAATATTGAGAGAGAGAGAGGGATAGAAGAGGGTTAAAGGGAAAGAGGTGCCCCTGGTTTTGATTTGGTGGGTCAACTGCAGAAGTAGGGGATCCATTGGAAGTTAATGTTGATCCATGATTGTCGGATGTTACCTGAAAAAGAAAAATCATTATTAATCTTATGAAAAAAAAATTAATTGTTCATAAAATTAAAAGAAAACATGGGGTTCCTCCCAAGATGCGCTGCATTTATTTGCCTATAGTGGGATAATTGTAGTGGACTACCCATAGTCTGATGTTGTCCATCGTATTTTCTTAACTCTAGTGTGCTACTAAAATAACATTTCCATGGGGAGGCTTCATGATTCATTGGATAATTTCACCCCTTTGTTTTGGTTTATCTTGCAATTCATTGGGGGTGGAAAGATCATATAACTATATTCCCTTTGGTCTTCAACGTGATGAATTATTTAATCCACCATGTGATGGTTTTCTATACTTGGAAATTTATGAAGATGTCTCAATTATAATGGTTCATTTATTTAAGGTTAAGATAACAAGAAAACATAGTATGAGACCCCAATTGTTTTTGACTCATTTATTTCATCACATTCTAATGAAGAGTAATCAGAATCAGCAGAGTCATAAGACTGAATAATTTTTTCAATATGTTTCTATCAATGTTGTTCACCAAAGATTTTTCAATTTCAATATAACCAGTGATAAATTTATTAATTATAGACCATATATCAGAATCATCAGTCGCATCAGGACAATATAAACGCATTGGTTCAGGGTTCACCTCACATATAACAGAATTATTAGAATCATGGATAAGAAATGATGAATCTTGGATAAACTGATCTGAATCAACAAATGAGCTTTCTATTTCATTTTCCTCATTATCATCCAATATGGAGAAGTGGCGGCCAGAGGTGGGATGAGATTCCAAAGAGTATTCAAGATCCTTTATATAAATTGACTTTTAATTTGTAATATCAATATCAAATTTTCCATTTGTGACTTGGTTAATGAGGATGCGATATTCAAATACTCCTCTATTAGTAGAAATGGATGTACATGATGGATTGGGATTCATGTCACTCTCATAGAGGCTTTCCGAAGCATGGATAGAGAAGGCCAAGTGATCCTTAGATGGGTATTGCATCACATGGAAGATGTTGAATTTGACCAGTTTGTCACCAAATTCCCTGGGTAAGATGCCTGGATGGATATCAATCTTGGTTCTCGATATCATCAGGAATGGTCTTCCTAAAATCAAGGTAGATTGAGAAGAGTTCATCTCATGTTACATTTCAAGGACAAGGAAATCAACTGGGATGATAAGATCATTAACATGAATAAGGACATCCTCGATTATTCTCTTAGGACTGGTTGTGCATCGATTGGATAACTGAATGACAACACCTATTTTATGTAAGGGACCCTGTCCAAATGTTGGAGAATATGGATTTGGGAATGACATTAATTGAGGCTCCTTTGTCTATGAGTGAATAATCGACTTTAGATCTTCCAATTTGGCATGTAACCATAAAGGTCCCTAGATCAGTGCACTTTATGGGAATATAATGTTGGGTGTAATCATTTTCTTAGGTCCTAAGTTGTCTCTTATGGGTGCACAATTCCTTATGAAAAATGGTATACAATGTAATTTGTTTTATGGAATCTATGAGGGGAATGTTGACTTCAACTTGTCTAAACATTTCCAGCATTTTAGGATCAGGTTCAAAGGACTTCTTTGGATTAGAAATGTCTTGAGGAAATGGAATTGGTATCCTAAGTAGAATAGAAGGAGGTGAGGGAATGGTTTTAAATTCCTTTTCAAGTTTCTTTTTCTTTTCATTTTCTAGGTGATCATTTAAAGGGGGGGTGGAGGACTTTTCATGAGGCATAAAAATTTTCTCCCCCGATCTAACTGCAATTGCACTTACATTACCCTTGGGTTTTGGTAATGGTTTAGTTGGAAGTTGAGAAGAATTGGATCATTGCAGCTGACTATGGTGGGATGCATGTTGACCAATTTGGGATTCACTGTTCTTGAGGCTGGAACAGGTGAAGGAGGAATGATATTAAACTTCACTTTCCCAATGTTTAATGGAAGAAGTGGCTTGTCTCGAATTGGGATTATCTAGATTTCAGTTCTTGGGAAACAATTTTACTGGTTTTGGAATTGGGAAGACTCACTGGGATATAAGAATCTAGGAGGAGTATTGTTCCTTTGAGTTTGAGGAATAAAAGGATATATTTGTTGGAAGTTACCAACACCTTAACCATATTTGAACTAGATTGAGTTTTGATGATGGAATTGAGGGGGACGAGAGACAGAATTACCATACCTCAGGCCTTGGTTATAGGAAGAATTGAAGGGCTCAAAGTTAGGTTGGTTGAAGATTCTAATGAACTGACCGGATTGTTGAGGGTTGGTGTTCCTCTGAGCATATGTTGCATTGAGATCCATTGGTCCAGATGAATTATATTGATCCTCTTGAATTTGTGGTCATGTGTTAGTTGGATGAGCTAGAGAGTTGTAGATCCCACAGTTTTTGATATGTCTAGGAAACATTGATTTTGGAGAAGATGAAGTTGGGGATTTGGAATCCATAGCTAGTTGTCTCACAAGAGCTGTATGTTCACTAATCCACTCTATTATCTTGTCCATGTCTATCAACTGACTATTTTGGTCATGTTTGACTTGATCATGTGCTCGAGTATGGAATTGTTGTGTGTTTGTAGCCATGTTTCTAATAAGATCTCCTGCAGTTGTATGAGTTTTATCAACAAGATCACATACACTTGCGGCATCAATGAGGGTTCTCTCCAAAGCCAATAACCCTTAATAGACGTATTGGATCAAGAGTTGTTCATTGATTTTGGGATTTGTGCATGTTGTAAAATTCTTTTTGAACCTCCCCTAGTAATCATGGAGCGATTCACTTGATAATTGAAAAATACCACTTATTTTCTTTTGGATATAGTTGTACGAGAAGCTAGAATGAATTTCTCTAAGCAGAGATGCTTTCTGTCATTCCATGGGGAAATGGAAACAGGAGGGAGCTGGTAAATCCATGAATTGGCAGTGTCAGCTAGAGAGAAAGGGAATGCTCAGAGTTTGATTTGTTTCTCAGAAACCCCTTAAGGCATAATGGTAGAGAACACCACTTGGAACTCTTTAAGGTAGAGATGTGGATCCTCAACAGCTAGCTCGTGGAAATGAGGAAGATGATGAATCATTCCTAAATTGAGTTCATAGTCAGCCTCTATGTTTGGATATTGAATCCCATGAGGTCGGTAATTCGTATCAGGGGAAGTGAGTTCATTAAGTGTTTGTTCCCTAGGAATATCCATATCTAACTCAATAGGTTGGACAAGGACTGTTTCTTGAATGGGTTAATTATCTCGTAAGTTCCTCCTTTGTTGTTGAAGAGTTCTATCAATTTCAGTTTCAAATAAATCTGGGGGATTTTTTTTGGAGGCTATGGGGAATTTAGAATGATTTTGGAAGAAAGAGGAAGATGGGGGTTTCTTTGTGAATTTTCAATTTATGATTTTGATGAGAAAGCATGTTTTTCTTTATGTTTTTTTTTTATTTTGAATTTTTTTGTTTTTTTTTGAGTTTTTTATATAGTAACGAGAATCTAATGACTACAAAAACATCATACCCAACAACCACACCATTTGAATGTGTCGCCAATTGTCACCTATCGACCGTTCAACGTTCTGATGCTCCTCTAATGTGTATAGCAGCACTTGGGTTGAATCCTCGACGATGATTCTCTTTAATACTCTTTTGTTTTTAGTTGATTGTATTCTGATTGTGGGGGTGTTTGTAGATCTTATAAATGATTGATTGATTAATACTGATATAAAATATTTATAAATATTTGGGTGAGTTGATTTTTAGGGAGTTAATCTTGTGATATCCTTAAGCTTTTCTTTATATTGAATTTAAATTAACACCTGATTCACAAGATAACATTGATTGTAATTCCTAAGTGTTAATGCTTTAATCCAAGACTTAACATAACATAGGGTTATAATCTAAATTATATCTTGTTGATGATTGTTTATTTATAGTTCCAATAATCAATGTAAACAAAATGTTAAACTGAATAAGTAATTAATCCATGACATGTAAAGTCCAACATACATAATGTTAATTTGAAGAATATTCATCGAGAAAATACTCTCAATCACTTAACATCCCTAAATTTTGACTCACTCCAATAATAGAATTACTCATTTATTATGATATTTTTTAATATGGTAATATATGTTAATGGAGATGAATCATAAATAGGAAAAAAACTGTATAAGAAAATATTTGTGCGTCGAACACACACACACTCACACGAAGGGTGATCAAAATTAAAAATGAACATAAGATTGAATTAGAAAGCAAAATAAGGGAAGTTAATTCTACTGTATATAATCAATTTTAAGATAATTAATATAAAACTACAGAAGGTGGATGATAATAAGATGTATTGAAGAAGAAACATGCATTAAAATAGAATTACAATGAAAGACTTACGAGATTACAAAAATGAAGAACACAAAAGTAAATGAAGAAAAAGAGACAAGGAATGGTCTCTCAAGTAATAACATGGGTATGGTAGGTCATACCAAGCCCGTGGAAAATATTTTTTCTTACCAATATGTTCTCCTCTATTCTGAAATTCCAACTCCATTGAAGGAGAGGAGGGTGATGAATTTCTAGCCCAACGAAGTGGAAGGTTGGCATTCCCAATGTGTACCTCCACTTGGATCGATGATTGGGGCATCAAGGCAGCAGAATCTTAATATATTTTCTTCTTCAAAGTTTTATACCATAATGTTGGCAGACCTCTCTAAAAATGTAGAGTCATTTGGATATATGTTGACAATATTATGAAGGTTTGATTAAACGAAGATAAAATTTCCATTTCAATCCATGATTTTTCGATGGCCAAAATGTGACTGTATATTGGAATTAGAAGATGCCTTAAAATACGAATGGATTATTCAAAAAAGTCGGCTGAAATATCCCCTCTTTCATAATGAAAATCTCATCTTGATTTGAGGATTATATCTGGAGACATGTCATGAATACGCTACTGATTTTAATACCCTCTTAGAATGATGGACTGAGTTTAAATAAATCATTTGGGACTTGTCTTTGGAGTTAGGTCATGAGATTTTAATCCAAAACTCCTTAAATAGGCCCCCAAACATTGTAAGATAATAAAGGAAATTTTAATTCATGATTGATCCCTGAAATTAAATCTTCATGGCTGCTCTAGTTTCTTTATAGATTCTGTAGGCCTTCTTGTGAAATCCATATGGGCCTTCAAATGGAAGAATTGGACCATGATCCCTTCTAATGAAATGTTGTATATTGAATAAGAAATCCTAAAAAATAATAACAAAACAATTTGGATTAGTAGGGGAGAGTTATATATAAAATAGTAAACTGACTCAATTTGACAACTTCTAAAAATGCTCAAAAATTATACTTAGTATTAGAACATTAATATTTCACACAAATTATGAACATTTCATTTAAAATCAGTAATGGGAGTATAAAATAAGTGATGAAAATATTAATAACATCAACTCCGCCACTATTAGTCTTGTTCATGTCCTCATCTTCAATAAATATTAAAACATGAAAAAATTACTCGTCCACTAATATTAAATTTTTTCCCCAATTAGGGGAGGTTTAGACAATTTCACTCATCCATTTTGAATTCCACCACAAGTCGTAACAGAAAAAATGTTCCAAAAACAATTCATTTTTCATTGATCAAATTTAGAAATGAAAAATGATGGAACATAAAACTTACTCTTCTCAATATTATAACATTAATTTATGGAGTTCCAGACATTCACCAAGAAAAAACTTAAAATCATAGAGTTTGTAAGATCAATATGCTTCCAAACCCTATCCTAATGTGCTAAAAAATAGAGGTCTTTTAAGGGGGTTTTCTGTTGTTATGGGACAATAGGATGATGATATCTAAAATATAGTAAAAAATGGGTAAAACAACAACATGGAAAAAACAATCCACATTTTCTTGAAATGAAACATAGAAGGAAATGGAAACACATATTTACAAAGGAACGATTGTGTGAAGAAAGACACAAGAGTAGAAGATAATTTGAAGTGGATGAGATGATGATATATTTACAAACCATGAACATTCTCCTAATGACATAAGAATATAAAGCAAGTGCTCTATTTTTTTCACTTTTTTTCAAATGCTAGACATGGAAAAGATCTCACACTCATATCCCAACCCATGATTGATCTCCTCATGACACTAATTGTAATATTTATAACAAGATCAAAGGATGATGAAGAGTGATTTTTGACCTACCCAAGAAACAACCCATTTTATTTTTGTTATTTTTTTGATTTTTTTTATTTTGTTAAACAATTTTCAATAACATTTATGAAATTTCATAAATAAAAGTACATTACATTCCCCAAAACACACTGAATGAAAAACTCTCCCCCCCAACTGAAATAGATGCTTGTCCTTAAGAATATTATAACATAGTGAAATAAAAAAAGGGTACCCTAAATAAAATCCATGCCACCCACACTAAAATTTAAAAAAAAATCATTAAAAAATCCATGTTGATAATTGGTGGGATACTGTATTATTCTTTTAATGTGGCTATCAGAGAAAAAAATTTCATAAGCTTTATGGGGCTTTCAAAAGGAGGATTAATGTAAGGAAAATGGGAGGCTATTTGGCTATTGTGATTCTCATGTGGTTTAGAAAATTTCTCTATCATATTAATGCACACAGAAGTAGGGAATATAGCTCGAACCACCACAAACTCAAGAATCACAAATAGGGTTGAAAACACAGATTTTTAAAAGATGGACATAGGTAGCCTTACTATTAAAGTAAATGTTTTTTCTCACAGTAGGGGAAAATCAATTTCCAAATCAATAACTGAGCATTAAAAGTGTATTATTCATGAAAAAAAATTCTTTATACAAATATATGATGAAAAAATAAAAATTGATATGAAACCATGTCTTTTGACTACCCAAAATGGTTGGACAATTTTTTAAAATTGAAGTTGAGTAAGTATGACTCTTTTAGTTTTTTTAACATTTTTTTATTTTTTAGTTTTTTAGTGTTCTTTAAAATACACAGCCACACAATAGAGTAAGGGAAAAATAAAGGGTTTGATAAAGAAAGTGGTAAAAAATGAAAGATAGAGGGATAAGAAGTAAGAATGGGAGAGGGAAAGGGATAAAAAGAGTTAAAGGGAAAGAGGTTCCCCCTGTTTTAGATTTGGTGGGATGATAGAAGAAGTAGGGGATCCATTAGAAGTCAATTTGGATCCAGGAATGTGGGATGTTACATGAAATAGAGAATTCATAATTCATCTAAAGAATAACTAAAAACAAATGAAAATTTCATAAAAGTAAATGAAAACATGGGTTTCCTGCCAAGAAGCATTGCATTTATTTGTCTTCAGCTGGATAGTTGCAGTGGACTACACATAGTTTGATGGTGGACATCGTATTTTCTCAAATCCAGTGTGTATCCAAAAAAAAATTCCATGGGGAGGCATGATGATTCAATGGATAATTTCATCCCATTGTTGTTGTTTCTCTTACAATTCAATGAGGATAGAATGAGCATATGACTATCCTCCCTTTGGTCTTCAACATGAGGAATGATTTTATCCAATAAGTGATTATTTTACATTGATTGGAAATTCCAGAAGATGTCTCAATTATAATGGTTCATTTATGTATGGTTTAGATAACATGAAACTAGATTATGAGATCCCAATTGTTTTTGACTCATTTATTTCATCACTTACTGATGTAGAGTATTGAGGATCAGTAGAGTCAAAAGACTGGATAAAATTTTCAATATCTTTTTTATCATTGTTGTCCGCCAAAGAATTTTTAGTTTCAACATCACTAGTGAACACATAATTAATTATGGAACCAATATCACAACCTTTACTCTCATCGAGACAATATAAACACATTGGTTCAGGGTTCACCTCACATATAACAAAATTTTCAAAATCATGGATAGAAAATGATGAATGTTGGATAAAATGATCTGAGTCAACACACGAACATTCTAGTTTATTTTCCTCAATATCATCCAAGATGGAGAAGTGGAGGCCAGAGGTGATATGGGATTCCAAAAATATTTCAAGATCCTTTAGATAAATGGAGTTTGCATTTGTGATGTCAAAATAAACCTCTCCATTTATTACTTGATTAATGATGATGCAATATTAAAAAACTCCTCTATTAGTCGAGTAGGAAGAACATGATGGATTTTAATTCAAGGAAATCTCAGAGACTCATTCGGAAGAATGGATAGAGAATCCAGAGTGATCCTCATATGGTTAGGGCATAGCTTGGAAAATGTTGAATTTGACGACTTGGTCACCAATTTATAGGGATTAGATGCATGAATGGACATCAATCATGGTTATCACTACCATTGTTACTGTTCTTCCAAGAATTAAGGGAGATCGAGAAGATTTAATCTCACCATCCATGTCAAGGACATAGAATTTGGATGGGAAGATAAGATCATTGACATAAACAAGGGTATCTGAGATTATCCCCTCTGGAATGGATGTGCTTATATTGGCTAACTGAATCACAACACCAGTTGAATGTAAGAGACCTAGACCAATGTTTGAGAAGATGGATTTGTGCATGAAATTAATTGAGGCTTCTAGGTCTATGATTGCATCATCGAAGTTAGAACTTCTAATTTGGCATGTAACCGTAAAGGTCACAAGATCATTGCACTTTATGGGAATAGACTGCTGAGTGGAAACATTTTTGAAGATCCTATGTTTCCTCTTATTGGTGCACAATTCCTTATGAATCATGTCATATTAGGAATTTGTTTAATGGAATCTAAGAGGGTACTGTTGACTTCAACACATCTAAACATGTTAGGAATTTCAGGATCAGGTTTAAAGGACTAAATTGGCTTAGAAACAGCATGAGGAATAGAAATTAGGTTTCTAAGTTGAATAGAAAGAGGGAAGGGAATGGGTTCATATTCCTCTTCAAGTTCCTTTTTATTTCATTTTTGAGGTCAACATTTAAATGGGGGTTAGAGGAATTGTCTTGAGGCATAGAAATTTGCTTCCCCGATCTATGTGAAACTGCACTTACATTATCCTTGGGGCTAGGTAATGGTTGAGTTTGATGTTGGGAAGAATTGGATGGTTGTTTCTAACTATGGTGGGATTCAAGTTGGCCAATTTGGGTTTCAATGTTTGTGTCGCTAGAATAGTTGAAGAAAGAAAGATCCTCCACTGCACTTTCCCATGGTTTCTTGGAAGAAGAGGCTTGTATCGAATAGGGATTACCTTGATTTTTTGTTTATGGGAAAGATTTTGTATTGGTTTTGGAATTGGGAAGGCTCACTAGGATATTGGAATCCAGGAGGAGGATTGTTCCTTTGAGGTTGAGGAAGAAAAGGATACATTTGATGGATGTTACCAACACCTTGACCATATTAGAACTGGATTGGGTTTTGATGAGGTAATTAAGGGGGATGAGTGACATAATTACCATACCTCATGCCTTGGTTATAGGAAGAAGATAAGGGCTCAGTGTGAGGTTGGTTGAAGTTTCTAATGAACTGACCTGATGGTTTAGGGTTGGTGTTTCTATTAGCATATGCTGCATTCATCTCAATTGGTCCAGATGAATCAGATTGATCTTCTTGAAGTAGTGGACATGTGTCAGTTGCATGAGAAAGAGAGTTTTAGATCCCATGGTTTATGATAGGTCCAGGAAACCTTGATTGTGGAGAAGATGATGTTGGGGCTTCTGTAGCCACAACTAGTTGTTGCACAGGACCTGTTAGTTAACTCATCCACACTTTAATCTTGTTCATCACTATCGACTGACTATCTTGGGAAATTATTACATGAGCATGTTCTTGAGTATGGAATTTTCATGTGTTTCCAGCCATGTTTCATATAAGATCTCTTGTAGCTGCATGAGTTTTATCAATAAGATAACCACCACTTTCGCCATTAATGAGGGTTCTCTCCATATTAAATAACCCCTCACAAAAGTATTGGACAAATATTTGGTTAGGTATATGGTGGTTTGGGATGGTTTCAACAATCATTTTGAACTTATCCCAGTACTCATAGGCTGATTCACATGGGAATTGATGAATACCACTTATTTCCTTTTGGATAGAAGAAGTTAGAGAAGCAAGAAAGAATTTCTCTAAGAAGAGTTTCTTCATGTCATTCCATGTGGTTATGGAACCAGGAGGGAGGTAGTAAATCCATGACTTGTCATTGTTATCTAGGGGGAAAGGGAATTCTAGGAGTTTTATTTATTCCTCAGAAGCCCCTTGAGGCTTCATGATAAAGCTCACCACTTGGAACTCGTTAAGGTGGAGATGTGGATCCTCACCATCTGGCCTGTAGAAATGTGGAAGAAGATGAATCAAACCTGATTTGAGTTCAAAGTTAGCCTATATATATTTGGATATTTAATACCAAGAGGTTGGTAATTCATATCATGGGAACCAAGTTCTTTAAGTGTTTTTTCCTTAGGATTAACCATATCAAACTCAACAGGTTTGACAAGGATTGGTTCTTGAATGAGTTAATTATCTCTTAAGTTCCTCTTATGTTGGTGAAGAATTTTCTTAATTTCATGGTCAAAAAAATCTGAGGGATTTTTTAGGAGGCTATGGGGCATTCAGAATGATTTTGAAAGAAAGAGGAAGATGTGTTTTTCATTGTGTTTATTTTTTCAGATTATGATTTTTATGAGAAAACAGGTTTTTCTTGGTGTTATTTTTTTCAATTTTTTTTAAAATTTTGTTTTTTGTGTTTTTTCATACTGTGACCAAAATTTAATAACTACATAAATCACCATCCACGGAAACAGCTCCATTTGAATGTGAAGCCAGTTGTCGGCTATCGATTGTTCAATGTTCTGATGGTTTGCTAATGTGTATAGCAGCACTCAGGTCGAATCCTAATCGGTGATACTTTTTAATAGTCGTTTATTTATAGTTTATTGTATTCTGATTGTTAGTGGGGTTTGTTTGTAGAGATTATAAATGATTGATTGATTAAGATTGATTTAACAAATTTTAAATGATTGGGGTGAGTTCATTTTTATGGATTTAAGCTTGTGATATCCTTGAGCTTTACATTATATTGCATTTAAATTAACACATATTTTACAAGATAACGTTGATTCAAATTCCTGTTTGGTAAGGTTTTAATACAAGACCTAACATAACTTAGTGTTCTAATATCAATTAGGGATTGTTGGTGGTAGTGTGTTTATGGTTCTAATAATCCATGGAAACTAGATGTTAATCCAAATAGTCATTGATCCATGACATTGTACATCCAACATACACAATCATAATTTGATGATTATTAATCGAGAAAATACTCTCAATCACTTAACATCCCTAAATTTTGACTCACACCAATAATAGATTTAATCATCCATTAAGATAGTTATTAATCTGATAATTTATGTTAATGGTTATAAATTATAAATAGAACAAAAATAACGGGATTAGAAATGATTTGTGTGTCGAACACACACACACACACACATGAAGGGTGATCAGAATTAAAAATAAACTTTAGATTGAATTAGAAAGTGAAAGAATATAAAGGGATTAAACGATATTTAAAATATTTTAAGAAAATTAAAATGAAACTATAGAAGGTGGATGAAAATAAGATATATTGAATGAGAATCTAACATTAAAATAGACTTACAAAGAAAGAGACATACAAGACTACAAAAATAAAGAACAAAAAAGTAAATGAAATCAAAGAGAGAAGGAAAGGTCACTCAAGTGAAAAAATGGGTACGGAAGGTCCTCCAAATCCATTTTAAAGGATTTGGTCATTCCAATATCTTCTCCACTATTCCGAAATTCCAACTCCTTTAAAGGAGTGGAGGGGGATGAATTTAAAGCCCCAGGAAGTAGACTGTTGGCATTCCCAATTTGTCCCTCCACTTTGATCAACGATTTGGACATCTAGACAGCCAAAGATCGAGATATATCCTTCTTAAATGTTGTAGATAATAATGTTATACTACCTTGCAAAACATTTGGAGTCATTTTAAAATATGGAACCATAGTTATGGAGGTAATATTAAATAATGTAAAACTATCCATTTCAATCCATTCTTTTTTGATGGACAAAATGTGCATGGATTTTGGAATCGAAAGATGCCCTAAAATATGAATAATTTATTCAAAAAAGTTGGCCTACTATATTGCCTATATTACATTGCAAAATATCAGCTTTATTGGATGACTAGATCAGAAGACATGTCATTAATACTGTACTAATTTTAATTCTCGGCCAGAATGATGAGATGAGTTTAAATGAATCATTTGGGCCCCTTGTCTTTGGATTTGGGTCTTGAAATTTTTATCCAAGACTCCTTACATTGTCCCCAGATATTTGGAGGAGAATAAAGGAATTTGGAAATCTTGATTGATCCCAACAATTAAATATTCAATGATGGTCTGGTTTTTTCATAGATTCTGTAGGCCTTCTTGTGTGCTGCATATGGGCCTTCAAATGGATGAATTGTCCCATTATCCCTTATAATGAAATGTTTTATATGGAATAAGAAATCTTAAAAAACAGGTACCACACAATTTGGATCAGTAGGGGGGGAGTTGTAAAAATAAATAGTTAACTGACTCAATTGCACTACATCTAAAAATGCTCTAAAATTATACATAGTATTAAAACATTAATATTTCACACAAATTATGCACATTTCAAAAAAAATCTGTAAAGGAAGTATAAAATAATTCATGAAAATATTAATAACATCAATCATACCTAAAGATCTTATAGTAGAGGGTGTGGTTAGCTATAACCAATGGAGGGATAGAATCTGGATACATAGTAAATGTTTCGGGGAATAAATATTGTTTTCACTAAATTACCTCTTGTAGTCGTAAACATAAACACAAGTAATTGTTTTAATTTACTACCACTTGGGTGTAGGTTGTAGATTCCTATTGAGTTTTTTTCCATCATATATTTATAGATGATCTTATATTGATCAATTCTTATATTTTTCACTTCTGTTGATAGTATGATCTTGTTCTCAGTGAGAAGTGCTTCACGTGGGACATATTAGTTTTTTGAATGAAATTATATAACATCAAACTATTTACGGAGTGAATAAACATGGTATAAATCTAGATAAATTCTCACTATTGAAGAGATAAATTCCTATTGGTGGATGATATGTGATTTTATGTCAATTGAAAGAAGGACATGTTTGCAGAATGAGTGGGGTTTTAGAGTAGGAAGTTGTAACTTTTCTCTTTTCAGCTTGTGAGTTCCTTCCTTGGTGGAAGATTCACTTCAAAAATCTAGCTTCAAGTTGTGACAAACCATCCTAGGCTACAACTGAGCATGGAAAAAACCCAATTTCACACAGGGCATGAAGGTCATTCTTGTTCCCCACGGGATAGTGAAAACTGCTTAGGCATCCCAGAAAATACATTGGTCATTGTTTTTGTCAACGAAAATAGAGAAACATAATAAATAAAAGTATGATATGAAATAAATAAACATTCTCAACATGTCATAACCAACAACAATGATTCGTCTCATTTTTATATACATGGAAAACATCCATAATAACGAGATACACACATGGATAAAAATATATCTATCTAAAAAGGAAATCAACAACAAACCAATTTGATCTAATCACGATCCACCTCCATGAAACCTATAGAGTTTAACCACCACCCAACTCACCCCACATCAACCAAAATAACGAAACTGAAGGGGATATCCATATAGGAACCTGGAACTAGAAATATTATTCGAATTAGATAGAAAGCCAAATATCACACCAAACCCTCTGAAACTATGTAATTAATTACAAAGGGAAATTAATAAATAATAATATAAAAATAAACCAAAATATTTAGTATTAAATAAAAAGAACATATTGAAAAAAAAAATTATTAAAGAACATTAAAAAAAATTAATTTTCATTCCAAAACCAAACACACACATTTTGAAAACAAATCCACTAGCATAATCCATTTTAAATAACCACACACATAAATTTAATTTATCATAAATAACTAACATGGTTAATTTAAATGAAAGTAAGTTTTTAAAAATTTCAATAACCAATGAAATATTTAAACCAAATCCCATTCTGATATCCACTATAAATCACACGCCCTAGAGTCTATACATGTTAAAAATATGATTTTAAAACCATTTTCCAAAAAACATTTAAAAACGAAACAATTAAACACCTAGATGAGTAAATAATAACATGTAAGAACCACATATATATCAAAATGCAAATAAAATTGAATCCTAAGAACAAAATATTCCATATTAAAACAAAATGGGAAATGATTCAATAAACTACTTAAAAAAACTACCCTAAATAAAAATCTCACCAAAAAAAGAACATTTCATGGTCTTAACCCTTGTCACTAACATACCAATCAACTATCTGTATGCGTATAAATTTAGGAAATAGTTACTAAAATATTCTAATCCTATACCATTGTAATGTATTCCATACAAGTACCGTTATGATGAAAACCCCCAATAAGCCTGTATGCATAGCATGATTGATGGGAAACTAGCAGCGTGTGAACCCAATAGAGAAAAAATATATATCTACCACATAATACTTTTTTTCCCAAAACCATAAAATGATATTAGGCATTGGGAGAACCATACAATTAAACAACTGACGAAATAACATGACTGACACCCACGCTCAACAACTAATGATGAGAATCCCAGTTTCATAACACGAACTCAAGGCATAACAAGCACATTCACACACAAGTGGGGCAAAAAAAACACCACATAATTATCAAAAACACATGAATGGGGTAAATAAGATATAGGATATTAGGGGTTTTGTCCATTTAATCTGTTAAAAACAATGTTCCAAATGGTTATTTAACACTAAAACGTATCTAGGAATTCCAATCCCTTCCATATTTAATAAAATTCATTCATAACACCATTTGTAAAATTATTTAAAACACCCAAACATTTAAAACATTTCAATGTAATCATTAAATGAGGGTTCTCTTCTTTGAAATTAAATATATTTCCAACGTCCTTTATTTCCATCAAACATTGCATAAAAACTACTTAAAAAAATTAGAGGTCTAAAGTAACAACAAATTTCATTTAATGTTACAAAAAGTTTCCCTTATACATGATTCATTCTCTTTTAAAATAATAATGTTTTATAAGGAAAAACATTTTATATAAAACAATTTCATACAAACCACAATGGAATTCTATATAATTAAAACCACACAAACATTTCAAATGAACATTTTAAATCTAAATAGAAACACCATTAACCAAAAAATTTGAGGTCACATCCTCAATTAGAAACCCAATTTCCTTTTAAATCATTGTTTTCACTAATTGAAAACCAACACCTTGTCAATTACTATATAAAACATCACAATAATTTCAAAAAACCATAATAAATTTCACAAGAATATTATCATAATAAAAATTTAATTTAAAGCATGAAAACATTGAATTTTTATATAAAATTTATTCCGGGATCAAAACAATAAGAAATGATTTAGAAATACCATTATTCTATCACATATAGTCTTAAATTAACTAAAATTGAATTTATGAAGAGAATCATGCTTATATTTCCAATAATAAACAATTACATGGTCACAACAACCATGAAGAATAAGAAAGAAAGAAGAAATATGTATCCATAAATCATGACCACAACAATATGAAATAATACCTCCTCTATAATGCATAAGAAACAATATACCTATGATAGAACAACCCCAAAACACATCCCTAGGTATTATCATGAATTATTAGTTCAATATGAAGGGGAATGCAAGGAAATTTGAAATATGGTGGGGTAGAGGAGGAATAAGAGAAGAAATACCTTGGAATAAATTTAAATAAAATAAAAGAGGAGAAATAATCAAAGGGATGAAATATATAGATATCCACCAAGTCTCCCACGGGTCATCCAACATTGGAGATGTGAAATCTGGTCTAAATACCTTAAAACCCCATTTTGGTAACATGGGATATCCCCAATTTTTAAACACCTTGACAACTCACACGAGTTTACCCTATGGTTAGGATAATTATTCTCTGTCTATGTTGGAACCTCTACCTTCCTAAAATAGGATCCCATGTGATTACATTAAATATTCCAAATGGTTTGAAAAAACCCTACACCTCACTCCAAGATTACCCCAATCAGTACAAAAGCTCTTTGGGTGCCTCCCATGGTTTGAAAAAAAATTAATAAGACATGAAAATGGCTCTATAAAAATTATACATCCAACCAAAAACATTCCAAAAGGTTTTCTAAACTATGAAAAATTCATGTGCTGCACCATAGACATACAATGTACCCTATACAGTTTTCCCTAGGGGTTGCAATCTTTAGACATAACCATGTGTAACTTGTGATGACAACCCATGCATAGTTTTAAATGAATTCAATGGACCCTTTGGAAGGGAAGATGTAATGTTTTTCACTAACCAATCATTATAACCATTCATAGAATTAATACCATCAAAAGATCCCATCTTCCAAGCCCAGACATCAGGGAAACTCAAACCAAGACTCTTCCTCACCAATGAACACCCAAAGAAAAACATTGTGTCATAGGGGTTTCCAAAAACACCTAACCATTCCACATTCAAATGAAAGAAAGTCCATAGTTGAAATGTAAGGAATGAAAAAAAATATCCCAAGATGACCTAACCAAACAAACCATTAAACCTCTATCAATATCAAGACCAAAAAATTATACCCATAAAATGATCATAATTATCTTCCCAAATCACCAAATATATCTATGCACAAATAGGATGAGAACCTCATATAGGAAAACAAAAAAAAGGTTGGAGATCTAACATGGTCTCCCCGCTATTTAAAATTCCTCTAAAATGGTCTCCCCATCACATATATTTCATCTAACATGTTGTTATAAGGCAACCAGTACTGTGGAAACATCCCTAAAGAAACATAAATCCTAAATAGAAGCCCAATCATAATCATAAGTGGTTCTAAACATAATATAACGAATAATAATAACAATTATACCCAAATAATGATAATATTTCTAACCATGGGGTCCACGATATCCATGGATTACCTATAGTCAAACCCTTGATCATCCACAATCGATGCATCCCAGAAAAGGGAAACAAGAGACACCAGTTTATATACCTCACTCAAATGGTGTATAAGACGCCATAGAAACACAATAATGCACTAAAAGAACTCTTTCAATTCTAAAAAATGATCACCACTAGGAAGAAACAAAATAATGATCATATCCCATTATCACCAATAGAGGTATCCACAAACATTGAGGCTCTACAAAAATAACATTCACATCAGATCTACAAAAATACCAATAGAGTAGGAGATGGGGCATTCTATAATGAAACAATGCATTCCATATAGCGGTATTCAATCCTTCAATTATAAATTCTAAAATAAACCCCCTAGAAAACAAGCATCCAAAAAAGTTAAAAAATATCTCTTATCTCCAAACCACAACAGGTGAATCTCAAAAAAACTAGGGTCATAAAGTCCACATTAAAAGTCCCAAAACAACCAAGAAAGACTCAATGTATAAAATTAATCTATTAAAACTCTAAAAAAACCTCACATAGAATGGGTGGAACCAAAACTCACACTAAATCGGTTAAAACCAAAAAAATCACACCAACAATCACTCGAGAATTATCAGGTGTCTGAAGGGAAATGAAAATTACCTCAATCTCTTCCAACCAATATTTACATCCCTTATAAATGAAGTTTCATAACCATCACTCCAATTTGTGTCTAGGTAGGCCTAAAAACTGGAAAAATACTTTCATCTATTCTGGGGGAAATAGCAACAAATACACAAAATACTTTGAATAATGTCTTAAAACATAAGCTAACTGATTCCTTTACAAGCTATGAATCAATAATGAAATCCACAAGTGATGTACAATATATTCACATAAAAAAAATTGCCTTATTAAAACTACCATTTCACCACAGAATATTGAAACCAAACTCTACCACGGTTCAGACTAAAATTTCAAACCATACCGACTAAAAAATGAATCCTCGATGGAACACACTCATTTCTAAGATAAGAAAATCCAAAAAAAATCATTTTATTATTTCATTTCACTCAAAAAAATAAGCATCCAAAATGATTTTCAAAACCCATTTCACATTTTACAAAAAGAAATTCTTAATTTTTTTAAAAAACAAACACCATTTGGAAAATATCAACCATAATGGAAACTACTAAATTATTAATAATTCTCTAAAACAATAGGGAATTAACTCTTCCAAATCAATTGAAAACTTAATTAAAAAATAAATTCTTTTACAATAAAATATTATTTTCATGAAGAATGATCTAAAAACCAATCCCAACCAACACTACAAAAGATTCCATGAAATGATAACAAAAAACACATCCAAAAATGAAAAAACACTCCTCATTGCACGATTAATAAGTATATTCCATGTTCGGAGAATAAAAAATAAATATGAGTCCAAAAAAGATAATTGGTGTGAAACAATGTTATTCATACCTTGACTACCATGGTTTGGGTGATAGGGAGTCGATTTTTTGGGATCCATTTGATTAGAGATTGATAAAAGTCCTATAATTCCACTGAACACGATTCCTGAATAGATTCTCCATAGTGCCTAAAGGGCATTCCAGATCCCCATGGGTTGGATATATGTTCCTTGGAATCAAAATAACTTTTTTGGGAATGTAACTTCCCAATATATAAGGAAAATAAAAATAAATAACACTGAGTGTTTGAATAAATTATCCTAAAAAATAGGTCATAACCAAATTCTAAGATCTAAACCATTTACATATACAAGTATGACATCTATAAACAAGAGATACATGCATAATTAATAGAGATAAGTAACCCAAAACTAAACCAATATTAATGTAACTTATGTGAAGGCCAAACGACCTCTATATAGCCTTCTGTTTCTGAACACTACCCAACTAACACCACATTATCCATGATGATAAATTTTAAATAGATGTCTAATCAAGAACATAAAACTAGAAATTTTAAGGGATAAGGATAAAATTCCATGAAGATTACCACAAACCTTCAAAAATAATATTTTCATTTTATAAAAAAATAAAAAATTCTAGTTTGAAATAAAATCTAAAAATTTAAATTTATAAGTATAAAATGTAAGAAACCCAAAAAATCTATAAATCACTTCTATGATAATTTATATATTTTTTCAAAACACAACACACATGTTTTGAAATCAATGAAACTAAAATAATCCACTTTAATATTACACACATACATATTTCATTTCATAAAAATAATTGAATTGTTTTATATAAATGAGAGATGTTTCTTTGAAAAATTCACTAACTATAGTAATATTTAAACCAATACCAATTTTATGTCCACTCTAAATCACTCATACAAGAGTCATTAAATATTCAAAATTGCATTTCACGGCCATATTTGAAAACTCATTTCAAAAGGTAACAACTAAACAATAACTAGGGAAGAACATCAAAAGAATCCACCACTCATATATCATAAGTCATATAAATATGAAACCTAAGAATAAAGGTTTCATAAAAAATAAGAAAAAATTATACAATCAAGAGCTAGATCAAACTCCCCTAAATTAATAACTCATTGAGAAAAAAAAAGGAGTCATGTTCCTACCCAAAGTCACTAACATTCCAGTTATGTTATTGTATGTGTATAAGCACCTAAAATTGATATCCACTTATGCTATATCAACACCATCATCCATGTAGCCAACACAAGGATCATGGTGAAGTCAAACCCCCACCAAGCCATTGTTCCTAGAAAACCTATTGGGAAACTAGCGGCGTATGACTCAACTATAGGAACAAGCTATATCATCTACATTGTACCTCGGCTCCCATGAACAAAAATGTTAGTGAGGCATGGTGAGAATGATTCATGTCTAACAAAAAAGGATTAACCAAAACTACACTTACCTATTACACCCCAGGATGAAAATACCCATACACAAAACATAAAATCATGGCATGACAAGAACATTCCCGCACATGGGGATCAAAAAATCAACCCATTATGATAAAAACCCATACATGGGGTAAACATGCAATGGGAAATCATGGGGTTACATCAACAAATACCACCTTAAAAAAAGCTCAAAATAGGACATTAACTCCAAATATGACTTATAATACCAAAATAGTTTACTTTAAATGAAATAGATTCAAAAATCCATTTGGAATATAATATAAAAAACCAATGTATTTAAATTATTTCAAATCCATCCTTATATGAGGGATCTCTTATTTAAAGATAACAAAATTCTAAAAGGACATTATTTCCATCTAAAAATTCATATATATAACTTAAATCAATTTAATAAGTCTAAATTAATAACCGATTTCTTCTGAAACATTTCAAAATCAGCCTTCAAAGAGGGTATTCCTTTTTAAAATCCAGAACAAGTCCAAAAGACCAACCATTTTAAAAGAATCCATTTAATAAAATCCACCATGTCATTTTACAAGGGTGAATCCATACACACATTTCAAATCATCATTAAAAATCTAAACAAAAAATATTTTAACCAAACAATTTGAGGTCAAAAACTAAATTAGAAGTAAAATTTAATTTTAAAACCATTTTTCACTCATAGAAAACCAAAATCAGGTCAATACCCATTTAAAAAAGAAAAAATAATTTAAAAAAAACAAAAGGAATTTCACAATAGGGCTAGAATAAAAAAAATCAATTTCAAACATGAAAACGTGGAATTTTAATAAGAAACATCATAGATCCATGACATACAGTCACACAATTACTGAAAGGTAATTTATAATGTGAAATCAGGCTTATAATTCCAAAATTAAAATCCTTTGGAGTAACACCTACCTTAATGAATTATAATCCAAGAGAAAATGTGTTTCCTCCAATTATGAGCACTCCAAAAGTAAGAAGACTTCCTCTAAAATCCATAAGAAACAAGAAAACATAGGATAAAACCACTCCAAACCCCATCCATGGCATACAAAGCGTATTGAAGTTTTAGGAGGAAAGTAATAATTAGGAAATAATAAATATTATAAGGCCCCATCCTCAAACCTTACTTAATCTTGAGTTATTACAAGATTACACATTGAGGATCTTTTCAGGTTTAGAGTTTTAGAGAATTAGATCATGAAACATGCATTACATTCCACATTTAATCAAAGTGGTCACATAAAAGACAATATTCATTCTTCCCATCAATGGAAACATATTTAAAATAAAACACAGATTCTTTCTTGACACATCCTTGATACTATTGTCACATCATGTACCTTTCCCTTGACCTGTGAAAAACATTTCAAAAACATGGGATGAGCATAAAAAGCTAAGTAAGGGTTATAAAAATATGGAAAAGAATCATGATTTCATATATACATAAGAATGAAATCATACTTTACCCATAAAACATATGCACTTTATATACCTTATCAAACCATGAATAAATCATAGAAATAATAAAATATAAAGGTAACTTGAGGCATTCATAACATTCTTACGTAGGGAGTAACCCACTCGGTTACGTTTGGAATACCCATCATAGTATATTCCCTAAAATCTCTTCGGAGAAACCTTAACATTTCACTCCTTCGCATTACCCAATGCATTGGAGAGCTATAACGGGTTCACCCACCCTTAGTTTATCACGGAACCACCCGTCTTCATAATAATGCCCAAGAACCATAACATAATTCATATCACATAAAACATGCATAAAGGAAACATAAAATTTCCACATTTCAATCACGAGATATCAATACAACACATTGATATAAAAACATTATGAAAACTATTTTCAATACCAAAATAAAAGAAAACTAAAACATGGTATTTATTTTTCTTATAAAAAGAAGGCATGACTTGTAGAGGAAGCTGAAACTCAAATAACGGTCACGGCGGCAGAGAAATCGTTGTCGCCGCATACGTACGACAAAAACATTCCCTTTTGTCGTTTAGTAAAACGCTTCGTATAAAAAAGATTCCTATTGGATAAACGTAAAAGTCAAAGGGGTTTATACACCGTATAAAAGAAGGTTGTGTATAAAACAAAATATGCCTCAATGAAAGAAGATTGAGATGAAGTCCCTTACAAAGACGGTATCCTTGGTTTAAGGATAAATCAATTAAATAATTATGTGCGACAAATAAATACACCAAATATAAGTGGATATTAATTGTAAAATAATCAAAGGTCATTCACACATATTCAAAGGATGACATATTCAATAACTACATGTTGAACCCAAAGAAATCGAAATTGGGTTAAGAAGTTCCCTTGACAGCCTAACGACGTCACATCAAAATGAGTTGATGATAGATAAAAAGTGTATCTCATCACTTGGACATAAAATTTACATCAATAAGGATATATGAGAACTTATCCCAACATAACAATATGTAAATTAAAAGACCCAACAAAATAAGTCTTTTAAAAAAGAGGAGGGTGAAAGGTTCCCTTACCGACTTGGGTATCTTTCAAAACATACACCCCGTGAATGAAGGACAATAAATCATTGATGTAAATACTCATAAACGAAATTATATTACACAATGAGTAGAATAATGGGCAGTACATACACCACTCAAAGGAAATTGTGGCAAATGTAGCATAAATCTCACGGGAATAAAAGTGAGATGAAAAATCCCTTACGAAACTCGGCAGCCTAACGGCGCCACATAAAACGTACAAAAATGGATTGATGAGAGAGAATAGGGTATCTCATCACATGAACATAAAAATTACAGTAAGTGTAATATAAAATAAATCCCAATAACAGGAAATATGAGCTTTAGAGGGAATGACATAAAAGAGTGTACTTAAAAAGAAAGAGAGGAGTAAGATCCCTTACCTCAAGTCCAAATTGACTCGATCGTTTTTTAACGTCTTGAATAATAAACTTGAGTTAATTTACAATTTATTAAGAACCTTATTTTTATAGTTCATTAATACTCTTATACCATGTTATGAACATCATGTAATAATTTAAGTTAATAATGTTCATTTTGTCAGTATTTGGTTCTTAAGTCAAAAATAGACTTCTTACACTTACATGTTGTTAATTTGGTCAAAGGTTCATTATATCCAGAATTATATTAATGATTTGGATAAAATATATATCATATATATTCATTATATACATGTATTTATAATATTACATCACATTTAGAGTTAAGAAATGAAATGCACCGTTCATGGAGAGGGTAAGCCGAACGTACGCATGAACGCTACTTCCATTTCTATTTCATATTTTCTGGAATAGAATAATAATGATATAAGAGTATATTATAATTACAGTATTATAAAATATATAATATCATTAACTTTATCCTTTACACATCCCACATATGGTATTAACGAATCAAATCACTTTCAGGGGGCGGTAGTCCGCACTTCCTAAAATGAAGATATCGTGTTTACCCATAATGGAAAAAATAATGGTATGCCATAAATGAAAAATACAGAAGTTTAAGGAAAGAATAAACATATTATATATCATATATAAAAATAGTTACATCATAATGGCCACCTTTTAAGGTGTTAAATGAGTATTGAACAATCATCATTTCGGGAGGCAGAATTTCGCCATCCACGGAAACCGTATGTTCTTTAACCATTTGATGTAGTTTTGTGAGAGTGTAGCTCGAATAAATCTTATAAAAACATCCTAGAATATTGAAGATACTGGTGTTGTTACAAAAGAAGTAAATAAAAAGTGTTTAGGGGGTTGGAGAATCAAAATAAAACCAATGAACATGAGAGAATGAATTACCTTTAAAAGTGTAACTCCTTTTGATTTGAGCCTAAAGGCTCCTTTGAAAGGATTATGCCCAAAGGGAATTTTCTAGGATGATAAGGGGGATGTGGAGAGAGTAAATGGGCAGGGGATGGCTGAGACAAAGGCTTGAGGAGTGTGTGAAATGAGGTAGAGGTGGGGGCCTTTTATAAGAGGAGAGGAGGGGAACTTTTAGAAATCATGAAACTATTATATTATTTTCAAAAGTGTTTCAAATTTCAAAGGTCCCAAATTGATATATTTCAAAGATAAGATGATAAGGCTTCGAAATATTCCCATCCAATAATTTTTGGACAAGTGGAGGTCTTAGATTGTATATTATCGTTTCATTTTATTTAAACTGTTCATTAATGAGGTCATCGTTGCATCATCATGATGTCATAATTAAATTAATTTATTTAATGTCTAAAAATTATAAAAAAAATATCCTGATGTATTAAATATTTTTATATTTCCAAAGAGTATTTATAGACAAAATTATTATTAGTATAACCCCTTATAAAAATTGTTTTAGTAAAACAATTTATGTAAGGGTCATTTTCACCTTTATTTTTTAAAAAAGGCATTAAAGTCATTATCTCACCCAAGAGGCTCCATAGGGTCCCATAAATCGACCCATGGGTTGTCTTGGTCGGCCATGACTCATCCAATAGGGGCAGGACAAGTGTCATGGTGTTTTCACATTTTTATAATATCATTTTTACCTTAAATTACACTAATTACCTCTAATCGCGATTAATGAAAAAAATGTTACTATTCACCAAAAAAATATTTTCATCCCATTGAACCACATTTTACATACTAATGACAACCATGTATGTCGGATTTTCAAAATTCAATACACATTAGTGGTAAACTTTCATTTAACTGAAAAATCAGTTTGCTTGATAACCACTTATTGGTATCACTATTCATTGAAAATTGGAGTTTTTCAGAAAATTACCAAAAATTCACCCTAAGCTATATTTGATATTCCGAATTAAAAAATGAAGTCTATTTTAAAAAATTCAAAACATATAAGTCACATTAATTAATTTAATAATTAATTCCCACTGTCAGAGCAAATAGCCTGTTTTTATAAAACAATAAGTATCAAAAGATTGACACCAGTTTAAGTCTAATTTCAAAGTGAAATAGATTCCAATGACCACCGTTGGATTAAATGGTAAAAATATATTCATATTACACATTAAGACGAATTCAAAAGATAATCTAATCATATAAATAAAGTAGATTAAAAAGAGGTTTTGAATTAAAATACAACATTTTACACTATTCATTAAAAAATTAACTTTATCGGAAAGATACCAAAAATTCACACAAAGTAAATTTTGATGTCCCGATTCTTAAGAATAGTTTTATTTGGTCAAATAGAATGTATATGAGTGAACACAACTATATTTAATGACGGTTCTCCATCAAATGGCGATAAGTGAACCTTTAGTCAAAACTAGGGAATATACGCCTAAAATTGAATTTTTTCCGTATTTTAAGCATTTATCTTTTATTGGATAAATGTAAAAACATTTAAAAACATATATAATCATATTTTAGTTATTTCTATCCATTCATGCCAATACAACGACTACATGTTAACTACCATTTAAAATAATTTTATTTTATTATTAGAGTGCAACGTAAGATTCCCAAGAAACTCGTTGTTGCGTGTTGGGTACGCCATCGAGCATAGAATCTCCTTTAAAGACATATTAATATTTTATTCACAATTATGGATAAATATGAAAATTTCATATTCTTTATTTACCTGGGGTGTTACATCCTTTCCCCCTTTTGGGAATTGCGTCCTCACAATTTTTAAAATTGAGCTTGGAAACATCTTTGAAAGTCCCACATCGGAACAAGAGTCAGTAAAACAACCACTTTAAAATAAAGAAATATAATTAAAAAGGTCACCCGAGTTAACCCATACTAGGATTACATGTAGAAAAAATATGGACATGGTGGAGAAAACATAGGGTCATGTCTTGATGGAGAGTGATAGAAAACATGTTTAGGAGAAAGTTAACAATAAGAAAATCACAAACTTGTGATGGGTTAACTAGTATTCGATTCCCTAGTAGGAAAATTTAATAGACAAAATTTTTGTTTTAAATTAATTTTTATTGAGGAATTTATTCATAAGGAAACATAATCACATATCTTTTTGACTTTCAATTTTTATTAGATTCCTTACAAAAACTCATATTTTCTCCAAAAGACGAGTATTTAGGAAGACTTGTTCACATTTAGAGTACTATAATCAACTTCTAGAGAATCACCTTATCCACCAAAGAGAACTATATACATCCCATGTCTTTAGGCTTTAACCAATACCAAAACCAAAAAGGTTAGTACAAGGTCAGATAATCCAGAAAAGGATAACCCTTTAAAAAGAAAATCTATGCTTAATCTCCAAAATTTGTCCAACAAAACCCAAAGTTCAACGAGGACCATCAGATAAACAGTTTTTCCATAAAATTCTTCAAAGTAAACCAATCTAATATTGAAACCAAAATATTTGAAGGATTTAGTCACATATTCTTCCTAGTTAAATCGTAACATTTATCTCCAAACAACATTAGTTTCTCTTAAAGTCTCGTATTGAAAAGTAATTAACCTAATAACATATCCTCCATGATTGGTTAATAATTTTCATAAATATCTCAAAATCAACTTACTCTTAATTCATAAAATCATATAACTAAAAAGAATCAGTCAAACTAACCAGGGACATCACGTAATCCAGTGGTAGGCGATAAATACCAGTTGCACTTTGGTTGTGGGTTCGATTCCCGCAACTTTGTCTGACGCGACGGGTTGTCACACGGTCTGCATGTTGCCCATTTTATAATACTCCAAAAATAACCCTAACACGTTTTAACCTCAATCGTTTCCTTATACCTTTAATTTTCATCCGAATTCATTACGATCTCAACATCTTAATTCTTGAAGTCTTATTTCACCACCATAAGATAAAATAAAACGTTTCCCAAAATGAAAATCCTCATACCTTGATCATGGAATCCACTCGGTTTCATCATCATCTTGCTCACATAGGTAGAAGTCCCATGAATTACAAAAATGATTTAGAGATCCTTCAAAATCATTTGCTTCCTCCATCCAAATACACCTCGTACAACATGGGTCATATGAGTGTTCACAGAAAAACAGTTTTGGAAAATAATCATGTATGACATATAATTCCAAAACATCTGATAAAACCCGATTTCTATAAAATAGTTGGACCGAAATTGAGTTGAAACTTTCTATTATTGGTCCTTTTAAAATACCATAAGTATGTGATGTGAGACTATATTTTAAAAGCAAATATAAATAGGTTGCGCAAGGGTCTCCTTCTTCAGCACCATTTCTAAAATCATAATATGCTTCAAATTCTTGTGATAAGGTAAAATATTTGAAAATACCTTGATAATATTTACCATTCTGGAAAATATGAGAATATTGTGAAAATAGTATTTGTCTAAAAACAACCCATGATGCACGATGATAACGAGGTATAGTGGAGGTGTTTGATATCTCAAACAACTGCTTGCAAGTGAGTTGTATTCTAGAAAAAGTTTCACAATCATCCGAAGATGACTTTGCAATAATTATTACAAGCATGTCATCAGGAAGAGATAGGAATGTCGTTTGAGATCCTTCTCCTTCCATTCGTAATCGACTTTACTTGACCTGAAAAAAAAGTTATAAAACAAGGATTTAACTGAAATAATAGATATAGGGACTAATCATGTGTCTCAAAAAAACTCCTAATCCCTAAAGTTGTCTAAACTGACCTTTGATACCATCTATAAGGCCCCAGCCTTAAACCTTACTTAATCATGAGTTATTACAAGATTACACATTGAGGATCTTTTCAGGTTTAAAGTTTTTGAGAATTAGATCATGAAACTTTCATTACATTCCACATTTAAACAAAGTGGTTACATAAAAGACAATATTCATTCTTCCCATCAATGGAATCATATTTAAAATAAAACACGGATTATTTCTTGACACATCCTTGACACTATCATTACATCATATACATTTCCCTTGACCTTTGAAAAACATTTCAAAAACATGGGATGAGCATAAAAAGCTCAGTAAGGGTTATAAAAATATGGAAAGGAAACATGAGTTCATATATACATAATAATGAAATCATACTTTACCCATAAAACATAGGCACTTTAACATACCTCATCAAACCCTGAATAAATCATAGAAATCATAAGACATAAAGGTAACTTGTGGCATTCATAACATTCTTATGTACGGAGTAACTCTATCGGTTACGTTTGGAATACCCATCACAGTATATTACCTAAAATCGCTATGGATAAACCTTAACGTTTCACTCCTTCGTGTTACCCAATGCATTGAAGAGCTATAACGGGCTCACCCGCCCTTAGTTTATCATGGAACTACCCGTCTTCATAATAATGCCCATGAACCATAACATAATTCATATCACATAAAACATGCATAAAGGAAACATAAAATTTCCACATTTCAATCGTGAGATATCAATACAACACATTGATATAAAAATATTATGAAAACCATTTTCAATACCAAAATAAAAGAAAATTAAAACATGGTATTTATTTTTCTTTTAAAAAGAAGGTATGGATTGTAGAGGAAGCCGAAACTCAAATAACTGTCACGGCGGCGGAGAAATCGTTGTCACCGCATACGTACGAAAAAAACATTCCCTTTTGTCATTTAGTAAAACACTTCGTATAAAAAATATTCCTTTTGGATAAACATAAAAGTAAAAGGGGTTTATACACCGTATAAAAGAAGGTTGTGTATAAAACAAAATATTCCTCAATGAAAGAATATTGAGACGAAGTCCCATACAAAGACGGTATCCTTGGTTTAAGGATAAATCAATTACACAATTATGTGCAACAAACGAATACACCAAATATAAGTGGATATTAAGTGTAAAATAATCAAAGGTCATTCACACATATTCAAAGGATGACATATTCGATAACTACATGTTGAACCCAAAGAAATCGAAATTGGTTTAAGAAGTTCCCTTGACAGCCTAAGGACATCACATCAAAATGAGTTGATGAGAGATAAAAAGTGTATCTCATAACTTGGACATAAAATTTACATCAATAAGGATATATGAGAACTTATCCCAACATAACAATATGTAAATTAAAAGACCCAACAAAATAAGTCTTTTAAAAAAGAGGAGGGTGAATGGTTCCCTTACCGACTTGGGTATCTCTCAAAACATACACCCCATGAAAGAAGGACAATAAATCATTGATGTAAATACTCATAAACGAAAGTATATTACACAAAGTGTAGAATAATGGGCAGTAAATACACCACTCAAAGGAAATTTTGGCAAATGTAGCATAAATCTCACGGGAATAAAAGTGAGATGAAAAATCCCTAACGAAACTCGGCAGCATAATGGCGCCACATAAAACATACAAAAATGGATTGATGAGAGAGAATATGGTATCTCATCACATGAACATAAATATTACAGTAAGTTTAATATAAAATAACATCCTAATAACAAGAAAGATGAGCTTTATAGGGAATGACATAAAAGAGTGTACTTAAAAAGAAAGAGAGGAGTAAGATCCCTTACCTCAAGTCCAAATTGACTCGATCGTTTTTTAACGTCTTGAATAATAAACTTAAGTTAATTTAAAATTTATTAAGAACCTTATTTTTATAGTTCATTAATACTCTTATACCATGTTATGAACATCATGTAATAATTTAAGTTAATAATTTTCATTTTGTCAGTATTTGGTTCTTAAGTCAAAAATAGACTTTTTACACTTACATGTTGTTAATTTGGTCAAAGGTTCATTATATCCAGAATGATATTAATGATTTGGATAAAATATATATCATATATATTAATTATATACATTTATTTATAATATTACATCACATTTAGAGTTAAGAAATGAAATGCACCGTTCATGGAGAGGGTAAGCCGAACGTACGCATGAACGCTACTTCCATTTCTATTTCGTATTTTTTGGAATGGAATCATAATGATATAAGAGTATATTATAATTACAGTATAATAACATATATAATATCATTAACTTTATCCTTTACACATCCCACATATGGTATTAACGAATCAAATCACTTTCAGGGGGCGGTAGTCCGCACTTCCTAAAATGAAGATATCATGTTTACCCATAATGGAAACAATAATGGTATGCCATAAATGAAAAATACAGAAGCTTAAGGAAATAATAAACATATTATATATCATATATAAAAATATTGACATCATAATGGCCACCTTTTAAAGTGTTAAATGAGTATTGAACAATCATCGTTTCGGGAGGTAGAATTTCGCCATCCACAGAAACCGTATGTTATTTATCCATTTGATATAGTTGTGTGAGAGTTTAGCTCGAATAAATCTTATAAAAACATCCTAGTATATTGAATATACTGGTGTTGTTACAAAAGAAGTAAATAAAAAGAGTTTTGTGGGTTGGAGAAGCAAAATAAAACAAATGAACATGAGAGAATGAATTACCTTTAAAAGTGTAACTCCTTTTAATTTGAGCCTAAAGGCTTCCTTTGAAAGGATTATTCCCAAAAAGAATCATCTAGGATGAGTAGAGGGATGTGGAGAGAGTAAATGGGCATGGGATGGCCGAGACAATGGCTTGAGGAGTGTGTGAAAAGATGTAGAGGTGGGGCCCTTTTATAAGAGGAGAGGAGGGGCACTTTTTGGAAATCATGAAACTATTATTTTATTTTCAAAAGTGTTTCGAATTTATAAGGTCCCAAATTGATATATTTCGAATATAAGATGCTAAGGCTTCACAATATTCCCATCCAATAGTTTTTGGACAAGTTTTGGGCTTAGATTTTATATTATCGTTTCATTTTATTTAAACTGTTCATTAATGATGTCATCGTTGCATCATCAAGATGTCATAATTAAATTATTTTATTTAATGTCTAAAAATTATAAAAAAACTATCCTGATGTAGGAAATCTTTTTATCTTTCCAAATAGTTTTTATATACAAAATTATGATTAGCATAACCCCTTTTAAATTTTTTTTTAGTAAAACAATTTCTGTTTGTGTCATTTTAACCTTTTTTTTAAAAAAAGGCCTTAAAGTCATTATCTCACCCAAGAGGCTCCATAGGGTCCCCTAAATCGACCCATGGGTTGTCTGGGTCGGCCATCACTAATCCAATAGGGGTAGGACAAGTGTCATGGTCTTTTCACATTTTTATAATATCATTTTTACCTTAAATTACACTAATTACCTGTAATCGCGATTAATGAAAAAAAAGATACTATTCACCAAAAAATTATTTTCATCCCATTGAACCACATTTTACATACTAATGACAACAATGTATGTCAGATTTTTAAACTTCAATACACATTAGTGGTAAACTTTCATTTAACCGAAAAATCAGTTTGCTTGATTACCACGTAGTGGTTTCACTATTAATCAAAAATTGGTGTTTTTCAGAAAATTACCAAAAATTCACCCTAAGCTATATTTGATATTCCGAATTCAAAAATGAAGTTTATTTTACAAAATTCAAAACATATAAGTCACATTAATTAATTTAATAATTAATTCCCGCCGTCAGAGCAAATAGCGTGTTTTTATAAAACAATAAGTATCAAAAGATTGACACCAGTTTAAGTCTAATTTCAAAGTGAAATAGATTCCAATGTCCAACATTGGATTAAATGGTAAAAATATATTCAGATTTCACATTAAGACCAATTCAAGAGATAATCTAATAATATAAATAAATTAAATTAAAACAAGGTTTTGAATTAATATACAACATTTACACTATTCATTAAAAAAATGAACTTTATCGGAAAGATACCAAAAATTTACACAAAGTATATTTTGATGTCCCGATTCTTAAGAAGAGTTTTATTTGGTCCAATAGAATGTATATGAGTGAAAAAAACTATATTTAATGATGGTTCACCATCAAAAGGCGATAAGTGAACCTTTAGTCAAAACTAGGGCATATACGCCTAAAATTGAATTCTTTCCGTATTTTAAGCCTTTATCTTTTATTGGATAAATGTAAAAACATTTAAAAACATATATAATCATATTTTAGTTATTTCTATCAATTCCCGCCAATACAACGGCTACATTTTAACTACCATTTAAAATAATATAATTTTATTATTATAGTGCAACGTAAGATTCCCAAGAAACTCGTTGTTGCGTATTGGGTACGCCATCGAGCATAGCGTCCCCTTTAAAGACATATTAATATTTTATTCACAAATACAGATAAATATGAAAATGTCATATTCTTTATTTACCTGGGGTGTTACAAATATGGAGGAGTGTAGGAGGATTTATAGAAGAAATACCAAGTAATCATATGAAAAAACACTAATGAAGGAGATAAATAAAAGGGAGTAAGGAGATGGATCTCCTCTAAGGGTCGTAAGGGCTGGACCCATAGTATAAGATAATGAGGGTAAAACTTGTTAATAATTGATATGGTAAATTTTGGAAATCAATTTTTTTAACACCTATATAACACACACTGTTTGGATGCATGGTTAGGAAAAATGTGAGGAAATAATGTAGGCACCACTGACTCCTGAAATTTGTATGTCACATGATTACTCTTGAGAGGAATCATGGTTCGAACAGATTGTGTGCCTCACTACAAGACTACCGTAAACCCATAAAGACATCCTGGATGCCTAGTATTATTTGAAAATTTTGGTGTAATACATGAAAATGACTCCAACAAACTATAGTTCCCACCACATGCTTTCTGAATAGTTTCCCAAACCATGTTCAAGTCATGTGCCACATCACATACACACCCGAAACCCTAGATGATTTCCCCTAGCGGCAGTAGTAATTTTACATAATTGTGTGAAACCCATTTTGAAAAACCATTCATGTTCTAAATGATCTAAAAAGGATTCATTCTAAAAGAGGTTGCATGTTATCCATGTAACCATGAAAAAAATATATACCCCAAAATTTTCAATGTTCTATGATCGAATTCTAGAGAAACTGAAACTAAGCCTATAATTCACCAAAGAACATAAAAATAACAACATTATGACATGGGGAATGTCAAAAAATCCCAACAATGGAACATTATTCCCAAGAAATTCCCAAGTTGATACGAATGTCAATATAATAAATCATACAAAGTGGAACTAACAAAACAAACCACTCAATATGGCTCAACCTGAAGACCAAAAATCAAGATCATAAAAATGATAAATCTAATCAACCCCAAATAGGAAAACTTCTCTAAGTTCAATTGAAATTAAAACCTCCATCAAGAAGCCCTTTGAAGTATGAGGGGCCTAACATGGTATCCCAACAATTTAGAAATCCCCTAAAATTTTCTAACCTTTATTTATATTAACTATAACATAGTGGAACAATAGAACCACAACTAGGAAAATATCCAACAGAAAAGCTCCACCACAAGGGAAACCCACTATTTATAATAAGCGTGCCAAAAACAAATTGAAGGATGAAAAACCACACAGTTCCCCCAGAAATGATAATATCAGTCACTATAGATAATGAAATCAATGGACAACCAAGGGTTAAACTCTAGATCACCCTCACAGATTTCATTCCACAATAGACCCATAACCAACGATAGTTAGTACCACACTAAACTGGTGTATGACATACACTAGTTACCAAATCATCCACACAATTTCTTCTCCCTTTTCAAAACATTGAGCACCATTATGCTCTACTTAAATAATGATCACAACTCACTATCACCAAGTGTAATATTCCAAAACAACTAGGATAAAAAAACAACACTCGCAACAAATTAAAAATACTCCCAATAGGGAAGGAGTGGGAAGGGTGGTATTCCTCAATGAAATAATTCATGCAATAAACTAGTATTATAACCATTTCCCAAATATTACAAAAGTAACAATCCATATAATTCATCCCAAAAAGGGGAAAAATCCGAAAAATATATCCCTAATATTCGAATCCCATGGAACTGTGCTCAAATCCTCATAAGTAAATGTTATAACCAAACTATCTTCAAAATGATATATACTAATAAATATTACAAAATACCGATGTTAAAGAACATATAATGATGACCCAAATGACATAAATTATTTATAATCAAAGAAAATCAAGAACTTTTACTGTCTCTTACTTTCAGAGAAGACTAACTAAAACAACTCCATCCCAAGAAACTCTTAAAAAATGCTCACAACAAGGCAGGAACCAACACTCCCACTAACCTGGTTAAAAAAATTAATATATCTTAAGAGTTACCATCCAATAAGATTCAAATGTAAAAATATTATTTTGGAATATCTTAGTCTCTTATAACCACCATTTACATCCTAGATCAACAAAGGTTATACATCCACCACTCCACGTAGACTCAAGGAATGAATCAGAACTAGAGAAACCATTTCAACCATTTTGGGTGATAATAAAAAAAGACACGAAATACCTCAAGTCATTTCATTAAAAATAAACCATTTTATTCCTCCATAAGTTAGGAATTACTAAAAAAATTACTCAACAATGGAACAACAATTTCACATCAATGGGAATATTACATTTAAAAACCACTAGTTTTTTAAGGAATTTTGAAACCAACATCCACCAAGATTCACAATAAAAATACTTACCATCATAAGTTTTAAAAAATCCTTGATGGAACATACGCATTTACTAAACAAAGGAACACACAAAATTCATTTTGACATCTCATTTGAAAATGAAAAATAAACATCCAATAATCATTTCAAAACCAATTTCCATTTTTTTCAATACACATTACAAAATATTTTAAAACAAACTCCCATTTGAAAATTTTTTCCTATAGTGAATCTTCTACATTATAAATCATTCAACAAAACCATGGGAATTCAATCTTCCCACTCATTTAAAAACCAATTTGGAAAATAAATAATTTCTAAAAAATATTTTATTTTCCAAAAAAATGTATTAAATACCAAGATCAACAACAAAATATTTTATCATAATTTGTAGGATCACAATAACCACATCCCAATTTGGAAAACAAAACAATCCTTATTCCACCACAGAAAAATAGAAAAAACTTTTTGAAAAACTCAAAATCAAGAGGAGTTGTAAAAATATAATCAGGGAGAAATGGTATTATGCATGGGTTGACAAGAATGTTGTCAAATATTGAGTTTAAATTATGTATCAACTACTACAGAGAATATTTTCTTGAGCACTCAAGCACAACACAGTTTCTCAAGACATGCGATCTAATTTTGAAAACTGAGTTCTCTGCAACCCCAAAGTCAAAGAGAGTTCAACGAAATCATTCTATAGTTAAATGGGACCCGAAAATTTCAATCATATAAAAAACTACAAGTATATAAAATAAAACACAAATTATTAATTCAAAACCCGTCAACCCCTGCCAGCTTGATGTTCGTGATGAGAAAGCAATAGTAAGACTTTCTCCTCCAATACCTCTCATTCTATAACAACCATAATATCATTCCTAACATGATATTGTGGAATATAATGGAAAAATAAATAAATTAGGATCCTAAAAATGGAAAAACCAATGATATAATGCAATTTTTAACAAACTGTCTCAGGATATAACCGAACACAACACACGACCTGATTCGCCATAGGGCTTGAAGGTTGTTACCAATCCCCTTGGGGTAGAAACAATCAACATGGAATTATAGAGAATACTTTGGTTATGGTTATCCATAATAGATATAAAAAATAGAAAAAATTAAAGTAAGAGAGGAAATACATAAACTAGAATATAAGATTATAACAAACTACCATGACCCAACCAATTTTTAAATACAAGAAATACATCTATAAACATGATATAGATAAAATAATAAAAATTATATCCAATTAAAAAATAAAATAAGAATAATGAAACTCGAGCTAAAACCAAACAACATCCATTCAACCTCTGGTTTCTCACCACCACCCAACTCACCCCACACTATCCAAAATTATCAAACTGAAGGAGAGAACATGTTAAAAAACATGAACATGAAATTTGTAATCATGACAAAAAAACCCCAGTAGCTCACCACAACCCACCAAAACAATACAATTCATTCCACACTGAAATTAATAAATGATATTTGGAAAATAAAAATAAAACATAAGTCATAAAAAATACAACATAAATTAAATAATTCCATAGAGCACTATCAAAACATTTTACTTCATTTTCTGAAAATCACTCACACTCATTTTGAAAGAAAATCCATTAGCCCGACCCATTTAAAAAAAATATTTACTCCAAAATAAATCACATTTTTTATTAAAATAAAAATCATTCCATTAAATATTTAACTTTCCTAATCCATATTTAATACAAATCACATTTTTAGATATACTTTAAATACATCAACCAATATTCCTTAAATGTTAAAAATATACTTCCACATTAATCATTGAAAACGAATTTCTAATGAAAAAAACACATTAGTTAAACATAACTAGTAGGAACCACACATATATTATAAAGAAATATAAAAATTCATCCTAATAATGTAAGGTTCCTTATTAAAAAATAGTGGAAATGATATAATCAATTTCTAGATCAAACACCCCTCAATAAATAACTCACCGACCAAAAATAATTTCATTTTTTGTACCCCATGTTACAAACATATCATTCAACTAACCATATGGGTATAACCACTTGAACTAGCTACTAGAATATTTTATGTCCATGTCATCATTAGATTATCCCACCCAAGTATCATTGGGATGAAAAACACCCCAACTATGCCTTATTCCTAGAATGAATTATCGGAAACTATAGACATGCCATCAAACTAGAGTAACAAAATAGATCTTCTGCAAAGTACCTCATGTCCGATAACAAATATAAGAAGTGATGCATTGTGAAAATAAACCATGTCTACCACACATGGAATAACAAAACTGACCCCACCCCTCACAAAAAATGATGAAAATCCTCATACACATAACATGTACTAAAGAAATAAAAATATTATTCTCACACGAGTGGATAAAAAAACCACCCCATAGGGATCATGAACACATAAAAAGGTTAATAAACAATAGGATAATATCAGGTTCCATCCACATACCCAATTAATAAATTTTTTTACAAATGGGCCTTCAATTCCAAAACATAAATCTGAATTCCATTCCCTTTCACATTTCATAAAATACATATATAATGCCATTTGGAAAATGATGTAAATCACCAAACCTTTTAAAACATTTAAAAGTCACCATTACACAAGGAAACACTTATTTGAAAATCAAAATCAGGTCCAAAGGGAATTAGTTTCATCAAAATTTTCATAAAACCTACTTAAAACATTTATATTTGTCATAGAAAATCACCAATTTATTTTAAAAATTTCAACAATTCCATTTAGCAAGGATCATCTCCTTTGAAATCCAAAACAAGGCCAAAAGGCCCACCATTTTCCATAAAAGAATTTATAACATTATTCCATTTAATTTCATAAGGGGTAAACCACACACACACACACACACACACTTCAAATCACTATTTGAAAACCAAATAGAAACCCTTTTCACTAAAAAATTTTGGTCGACACCTCAATTAGAAATATAATTTCCTAATAAACACCTTATTTTAATTCCTTGAAAATTAAAACATTGTCAATACACATTTCACAACATGAAAACCTTTTTAAAAATGAATGATGCAATTGAGAATAAGATTATCATAATAAAAAATTTCATTTGAAGCATGAAAACATTGATTTTTCATAAAAATAATTATTTTATGCACAAAATAATTAAAATTCATTTCCAAACATCATAATGCTATCACATATGGTGTTATATTAATAAAAAATGAAGTTATAAAGAGAAATCATACATATAATTCTAGAATAAAAAATATCACAATACACCTAATTCAATGTAGTGGAATCCAATCCAAAACATATAGTGATGAATGATGAAAACTCTAACAAGCCAAAAGACTTCCTCTATATTCCATAAGAAACAAAAACCATTTATTAGGAGATATGTAAACCATATCTCGGTCTTCTTTATCATATTAAGATTCCAAGAGGAAGGGGAAGCGTAGGAAAGAAGAGAGATGATGGATTTGAGGAGGAAGAGGAGAAAAAATTTCCTTCAAATCAATCTAGAAAGACCAACGGATAACAAATAAAAGGGAGGAAAGAGATGTAGCTCCTCCAAATCTCCCAAATATCGATTGATATAGTGGAATATAAATGGGGCTAAAATCCCTTAAAAATTTATATTGATAGTTTTGAAATTTCCAAATTTTTAATCACCTAGATAGCTCACAACGATGGAAGGTACAGCAAGTCAAACCTTGTAGGTATCACATTTTCCATGAATTTTTATGATGTAGAGTTACTCCTAAGAGGATGAATGGTTTTGAAAACCATGTAGAAGCTATTAAAATAGATTTGTAAAAAAGAAATATCCAATTACATACATTGCTTACAGTTTACCAAACTGTGCACAAGTTATGTTCCACATCAAGAAAAAACCATGATCCCATGCAAAGTTTCACCCAGGGGCCACATGGTTTATGCATAATCATGAAAATCCCATGCTAAAAAATAATCATTGGTTAAAAATTAACTAAAAATACTCCCCATGAAGGCAGGAAACACAATTTCACTATAACCATTCATCTTAAATATATAGAAAATTAAAACCATTAAAATTTAACATTTTCCAAGCCAAAAAATCAAGGAAACTCTAATAAATCATTAAATTAAACAAAGAAAACAAAAAAACACCATGAAAGTAGGGAGTCACACCATTAGTAGTTGATGATTACAATGATTTCTTACCAAAACATGTTCTATGATTACCTCCACACTGAGATTCAAATTTCATTACTCAATTTCACCCTAGGACTATATGGATATATGTAGGATTGAAAGAATTAGAATAGATGGATACATATACCATAGTGGGAAGGGGGTAGAATTGTACATAAAAACATAGTTTAAATGGTTTAAAATAAACAAAACATAAATCCTCTTAAAGTAAATTTATCATTCTCAGACAATGTCTAATTATCAATGTCACAACATTAGAACTAGAAAGAGTCCAATTATATTAGTGTACAATATTGGAATAAAAATAGATTTAATTAATATAATAGTATAGTAATTATTGTACTCATAGGAACACAGATAAAATAATTATAATATAAATATGAATATGATAACAATTTTTCTATTTTCAAGTACAAAAGAATATAAAATAGTATAAAACAAGTAATAGAATTTATCTGTAAATGTAAGAATCACTTAAAATATATTATTAAAATATTCAACAATTATAACCATAAGATTAAGTTTGTAAATAACATTTACTAAAGGTATCCACTCCTTTATAATTATATTAAAATCCATCTTTACTTACCAGAAAATACCTATACATGAGGATCATAATTGATCTGTCATTCAATATTTAAATTCCCTTGATAAGATGATTAGTGTCAGTCTTCCAAGCACCTAAATCCCACAATACTACAGATTAAATTTAATATCATCCTATCCCTAGAATCCCTTGATTGAAACAATGATCAGTCGTGAATAAAAACTAAAATTTTATTAAAGGAAAACCCCTTACAAGGATTCCTTTGAAAAAAAGTTATCTATAAGATTTCAAAGAATAAGCATGAGCAGTTCAGACTAAGTATTATTTAGAATACTTCATACAGAATTTATCAACTAAAAAAATATTCAAATAACTCAGTATTTATAGTAAATATCCCAATGATAATATTGGAAGCATTGTGTCTATGGTCTCAGATAGCTATTGCTTGATAGCTCATAACATTCAAGTGTAACTGAAAGTACCAAATCATATCGATTAACACCATTACAATGTTTATTATTTTCTATACATTAGAAACAAATAAATGTATTCTGATTATAAAAATAGGTCAGTCCAATGGACATCCTTATCAGTTGTCAATATGATAATCTTTTGGATAGTCAGTCCAATGTATCATTACTAGTATCAGTCTGATGGTATTGATTTCTTTTGTACTTTAGACATGACTATTATACAAATTCCAATATGATTAAATGTGAGTCCAATTAATCAGACACACACTTTTTCTGATTACTGTAATTAGAAATATTAGGTTTATATCTATAATAAAATTATAACTTTTTCTATGCATTATAAAAGGTAATGATTTCTAAAAATCATAATAAAACACATGGGACATAAAATGTTAGCAAACCATGTTTTAATAAATTTTTGGGGAATTCCAAACCTAAATTAACATAAATGTAAGAAGTATATATTCTGACTCAAAATATATTATCTATAATATTAGATGTAAACAACATTACTTGAAGGGTTGAGGGTTTGATTGGAGGACATTATGCAGATGGATCTTATCAGATCATGTGTGTACCACCGAGTATCTCCAGTGTTGTTCATGAAGATTCCAGATAAGACATCAAGGCTAGAAAATTATTATCAACATTTCAACTATTTAATGATAAAAATAAATACCCCTTAAAACAAATTCATGACCTATATGGAATCCTAAAAGGTTTTAGAGGCCAAAATAAGGATAACAAGTGGTGATAATGTTGTTTGGGTGATTTTCATTTAGCATAACAAATCAGCTCATGCCCTAACTATCAAGTAGTAGAGTTATGTTGATTGTTTGGGGTGCTTGTATGTATAGATGTCATATAACATAATGCGTTTACCTTGATTATTTTTTTCGATTACGATGTGTGGTTACTATCATGTATGTGGAGATGTAAAAATATGGCCTTTGAGAACTAGTTATAGATGAGTATGATACTTCACCCAACAACAGATGTCCAAAATGAGCGAACCATCCTTGTTTTACAGGACATATTTATAGCTTGAGTTTGATACTTTAATCGATTTTGGAAGTATCATATTCCTTTATTAAATTTTCGTTATAATGGTAGAACCTGTTCTAATATAAATATGAAACAATATGAATATCCTTATAGGATACCCTATAGGTCAGCATTGTGATTGATGTAGATAGGTGAGTAATCACATATGGGACTATATTTGGTGTAGAAAATGACATATAAAGTTCTAATGATTGGTATGTCAATGAATAATTCTTAGATTTGGCATAAATATTACATATACTGATTTCAACGATTTTTTTTTATTTTGAGCAATGATACCTTGTGTTCATGAAGTTCATTCCACAATGATGACTTTAGAGTGGATTTTTGTGTAGCAAGCTATATTTGAGGTTCATAAAGACATTCTAGAAACTATGTATGGTCTGATATGTTTCTAATCACAAATGAATACCATCATAGTTTTACTATGTTTAGGAATTATTCAATTTTCCACAACCAAGGAGATACCTTCATGGGCCATGATATGTAACTAATTTGGATGAGCTAGATTTCAAAGAAATAACCACATTTTTAGAGTACATTTTGGTAATTATGGGTTGTTAGAAATGGATCCTTCATGGCTGAGATATCTCACTAGTGTGAGTTCTTTGAAAGTGTAGATATCTCTTATAAAGATTATGGGAGGATGAGAGTCATATGTGGGCTCAATACCCACAAACTTTAATTTTTATTTTTTATTTCTGGGGTAAAAATATTTAATGGAATGTCAATTATAATGAATATAGTTTCTTGACCCATTGAGTATATATATATAACCAAATACTGGTCTTTCATTAGAATTATTATTGTTTCAGGGGTGTCACAGGACCCAATAATTGATATATTAAAATTATTATATTTATTTAAATGACACATGAAAAATAATTTTTAAATTATTTTTTTCTAATTGATCAAAGTTTTACAAAGGATATCTAAGATAATTTGTTTTCTTAAATTGGTGGATTTCCCATAGGAATTCCATAATAATTATAGGCATTGATTTTTTAGATGATTTACTACTGTGGATGAACTGAAATAAATAAAATTAATTAATTAATATTATATTTTACAATTTAATGACCCCTGTAATTCATCATTTAATTATCTCATTGTAATATTTCTATATTGGTCTACATAATCCTAGAGAATTGAGAGATACAGTAGAAGAGATCATAGGGGAGATATTTTGGTGAAGGATTAAGGGATCGAGGATCCACATCATGTGATCTTGGGGAGTTTAGGAAAAATTGAGAACAATCCATATTCCTTATCAATAATTATATATAACGAAATATTTAATAATGATCAATTAATTCATAATGTATGGCTTAATTATTTATAGATTTGTCCTCTGTATCTTTGTTTTACATTGATCATCGATTAATATATCATCAACAGATTCATATATTTTTACCAAATTTTCATGACCTAATTAATTTACAATTTTTATTTTCAATTGTTAATAAATTATTATATTTTCTAGTTTTTTTAGTTATTATAATCATTTTATGGGGTTTGGATGTCCAATTATGAAAATATAAGTGATCTTTCATTAGGATTATCCCAAAATTTATTGAATTATTTACCATTGGAGTCATTATGGGTCGTAATTTGATTACTAATGATCCATTTCAAGGCATGATTGAAAAAAATTCATTTTTTGTATTTTTGGATAATCATGATGTTCAATTTGATTTGTGATACATGAAATGCTAGCAGAAGTGTGATACATGGATGGATATGGTTTTTAACTAGGTTTAACCATGTGGTATGACTAACCTGTATAATGATTTTTGTTCTGGTGATGAAAATGATGAAATAAACTTATCATGGTGGTATATCTATTTTTAATTCCTATATAGATGTTTTGAGGCATGATATTTAGTAAGAACAGCAGAAGAGACACATTTCTATCAAGGAAGATTAATCTAGACTAATAAACATGACCACACGCTATGGAGTTTAAATAACACACATAATATTTCAAGGTTTTCTTCGTAGGCTAGAGTTTACATTCCATGTTAAATAGAAGACACTGTACTTTTGGGACCACAAACCACAAGGCCAGACATGTCCGACATACACTTTTTTGGGGAGTACACACAATGGATCCCATGTGGCCCAACATGATGTGTGCCTCATGTCATTACCCTGTAAACGATGTATCTCCATGACCCAAGAAGCCTGGATTCGGGGCATTATATCAATATATTTGCCTGATTACAAGGAATAAATCCTGAAGGACCAATCAATTTATCTGTATTGGAAAATAGATTACATATATGAACTTTACATTATAATTCAAAAAATAAAATACAACGTTGAAAATCTTTTTAGAACTCATTTAGTCTCCAAGATTAACCCTGCATATAAATATTACTACACTTCGTGGAATCATAAGAAAATAAATCATAAGAATGGGGTGAGATAATATGTTTAGTAAGGTTGAAAAAGAAATGAGAAGCTTTCATATATAAGCATAAAAATTAACAACTATGTATAAAAATATAACATAATCATTTTAAACATATTTTTCATCATAATATGGAATGAATAAATATAATAATGCCATTTTAACATACATATGGATATTCTACTAGTTGAATAATAACATGACCTTTCAATTTCATGTTTCATAGTGAGGGAATTCAAAATTTCTGACATCATAACCATACCTTCAAGGCCTCGTTTAATAACTAGTAATAACCATTTTTTCAAGGCATTATTCCAAGACCATATTTTGTCTCACGAGACCAACCAATGAATTGAGGGTATATCACGGGCCCCAACCATCACATAATAAGTCCAATGAATTTTTCATATGTATGGGGAGATCATAATTAACATATACATTGATATTGAAACAAACATATGAAATGTAAATAACATTCCCCAATCATTAAACATAAATACTAACCACTCGATCTAATGTGGTAATTGTATCAAGAAATCACATGCATAGTCAAAATAATCAGAAACCCTTCTATAATAAATTATAGATGATAAAATAAGAGATCCACCTCAATTAACAACATGAACAAGCATGTATTTTGAAATTCATGAAGATACTTTTAAATAATACAATTGAATCATTCATGAGGAAATAATCATTAATCATTCCAAAGTGTCTCATACCACATTGAAACATTCAAATCATAATCCCTTAGAATATAATGAGAATATAGAGACTCTAGATTTGACATATAAAAGGGTATTACATACACGACATTCATGAAATAGTTGGTGAAAAAGACTTATATCACATACAAGTTAATGTGAGATGAGAGATATCCATTTTTTACTTTGGAAAGAAGAGTTATTTTGGAATATTATTTATATTTTTAACAAAGTAATATTTTTTAACTTGTATATCCAAATGAAGAAGAGGTAAGAAAATTTAAATTATAATTTGGGAATAAATATTTTCCCACTAATGCGAAATCTTGTAAGAATAGGTTTTAAACAAACATTAGAATTAAAACATTTCAGTACAGTTTTAGGAAAATATTAAAGGGGTTTTAAAGAGGAAATGTATGTTTTCATTCATAACACTAGAAATGAAACAAGATGGTTATTCATGATGATATTTTTTATTTATAAAAATATAATAATTGATTATAATATAATAAATAGGTCACTCAAAATAGGGAAATAATTTTAGAAATTCCCCTAAATTGGGCTTGTATTCTGAGAAGAATTTTTGAAATATCCTTTTAAAAATTATAAATCCCCATAAAATAAAGAAGTAATATGATTGGTATAAAAATTTATAACATTAATACATAATTTATGAGGAGTGAAAATGAATAAATAAGAATTTAATTAAGATAAGTTGAGAATAAGAGTGAACAGAATGAAAATGGAGGTTCGCCTAAAAACCCCTTACCTGATGTCTGATTGTATTGATCAATTGATATCAGTGTTCTAGATAAAGAAATTAGATTAATTAAATAATATTTCTAGAACCTATTCTTTTTTTAATTGACATTGTACAGCCTTATTCAGATCATTCATGGACATTATGATGAGTTTAATAGGTTCAATTTTATAGTTTAAGAGCATTTTCTTCCTGGGTATTCATCATGGGTTTACTTATAAACATCTATGGATAAAAGTGTAATATGGAAATGGATGTATAAAAAAGAAGTTTAATATTATATTTTAACATCTAGAAGATTTAATTCTTATTAAATTTATTTGGTTTTTGGTAGTGATGATATATTACTATATAAAACATTAAGAATAATTGTTTGGGTTATTTGAAAGATTTTTGTCACAAGAAATTTATTTTTATTTATAAATTAATATCATATGTAAAACATGTTTCTGAAACCTTAAATAATTTAAAATGCATATATTATAGTCTGTTTCATCAATCAAAATGGTTTCATGACATGATTTGAGGATGATAATTGAAATTGAAAACCCATTGTCCTTGAATGTGATAAATTAACACATTTTGGATAGTGTTTTCATTTATAGTTTAAAAGAATGGGAAATCAGATATTATGATTGATTATTCCATTATCATAAAAACAATTATATTACATGTAAGGTAATTGTGTTTTCAAAACATTTGGATGAATGGAGTCTAGGAATGAAAAACAACAGAAAGGAACTCGAAATAAAAATGGATGTTGAAAATTCCCATACGAAAACTCGGTAGCCTAATGACGTCACTTAAAATTATGAAAATATTTTTATGAGAGAAAAAGGTATCTATCATCATTCACACATAATATGGATATTATGGGGGATATGTAATGACATATACCAATATAATCCAATTTAAATTTAAAAATAATAACATAAGAAGAGTTCTTAAAATATAGAATGGTGGTAGATGACTTCCAATTCCATTTTTATTTGATTTTCGGATAAAACGCTTTATGGGTGAGCAGTGAAATCACAACTACTATATTCAAACCAAACTAACAGATTCAATTTTTTTAAAAAAGATAAAGATCCCATATTTGAAATTAAATATAACCACGTTCCATCAATCACTACCGAGACACCTCGAGGAACGAGACTGAGAGAAGAGATCTCGAGCCACTCCCCTGAAAAATGAGATATGCCCATCGCCTCCACTAGCAGAAACCGAACTTCCAGAACTGAACCTCCATAACAGTAGACAACCATCGTCAAGATATTAGTATTATAGTAGATTACATTACCATGATGTGTAACACCGAAAAAATGAGGGTTACGACCATAAGGGATTGTGGACTCCTTGGGAGGACTCATTGGGATGTAATGCTAACAAATATTCTTGAATGGTGAATTTTGATTGATTGAAATTGAAGGAATGGGGGGTATTTATAGTAAAAGAGAGAGAGTTATTTTACTAATTTTCAATGAATCCTTATTATTGGTATTTGAAATAACATGGGGTTTCCCATGGTATTTGAACATGGTTTTAGACACATGGGACACCTAATTATATATTTTAATGTACACAAGTATACCAGTTTTTATATTAAGTATTACATCTTTATGATGTCATTAATCATACTAAAAACTCAAAACTGTACTTTTTAAATTCATGATAAACTAATGTATTTTATAAAATTCTCATAAATTCGGTGTATCCTAATATATTTGTTCCAAATTAAAAAATGAACACCATTTTTTGAAAAGAATTTTCTAAATAAGGGAAATTTAATTTCTAAAGAAATACATTCTTTACATGAAAAATACATATGTTTAATTTTAACCTGATTTTATAATACTTTAAAAATTAACAAAGGAGTCCTAAATTTATCATAAATTAATAGGGAAAAAAATATTTATCTAGGAATAAATTTTCTTAAAATGAATTTTGTTATAAATATTTTAATTAATTAAATATTTTAATAACATATTTATTACTCACAAAAATACAGATATATAATTATTAATGTTTAATATATTATCTTTCATTTTTATGGTGACTAAATTTTATAAATACTTACATGGGTGAGTCCACTATTCATAAGGGTATATTAATATTCATAAGGTTCATTTTACAATTCATATGGGTACAATACTATTCACCCTAAAATTAATTTCATTCCATCAGACTCTAAATATCATACTGAACACAACCATGTATATCCATTTTTCAAAATTCAAATCACAGAAGCAGAAAAAAAATATTTATTGGCTAGCTTATAATAATGTTTTATTTTGCAAGGACTCAGTAATTTATTCATTATATATCAAATTTATATGTAAATTATTCAGCTATCCTATTAACAGTTAATATATTCATAGCCTGATTTAGTATTGAAATAATTATCATAGCCAGTATATATTGTTCCAATGCAGAAAAAATATTTAATTTTGTATTACATTGATATAAATGAATTTTTTAATATAACAATAACATATATTAAATTATCATTTTACAAAAAATAGTACTCCAAAATAAATATTTTTTAGACCATTAATTAAATTGAAATCAATAAATTAAAATTATTTTTAAGTATTATTATTAATTTAAACGCTTAATTTTATATTATTTATAATTATTTAACAAATTACTGGGGTGCTACATTATTCCACCATCAAAATAAATGCATCCTCATAATTCAAAACTACACTTTGAATGTTAAATGTTGATGCTTGAAAATTCTCTTGTGGGAAACCCACATTGGAAATAGGGTTAACAAAAGATACTCTTAAAAAAAGTTTAAGGGAAATGAGGTTGTCACCAAGAAAATTATTCTTTAGAATGCAGTGACATTAGATGGAAGTAAAAACCTGAACATGGAAGGAAAATCAAACTATGATGTTCTGATGGAACATGATAGAGAACAATTTCATAAGAATGTTTATAACTACAAAATAATAATCTACTGTAAAAAAATTCATTAATATAATCAGAGATTATAATAATATGAAAACAACTTATTTGAGACTTAGTTCCTTGAGTTAAGTAATTATTCAACTATAAAAGAGTAAAATTATATATATCTATTTACAAACTCATCCTTTGATTGGAACTTGAACTATCTATACATCATCAATTAGTACAGGATACACTATATGGTGATATAATACATTAACCCCAAAAATATCATACAGTGATAAAAAAAAACAATTTCATAAATTTTTAAACATTACAAAAAATAATGATTCCACAATTTATTATTAAGGACTATGAATTTCCATGATGAACTTATCATTAACCCTTAATGAACCTAAATCATCAATAAATTTTCATTTTCCAAATAAGTGAATTACTTCATCTTGTATCCTCTTAAAATATGGTATAACATGAATGACCTTAAAAACATATTTGAAACATGCATTGTTATGCATTCCTCAATTAAGATACATATTATTGAATATATTCCTTATATGCCCAAGTGTATTAAACTCAATCGACGATAATATAGACCTCTTCTGGAAATGTCAAAAATCACTTCAATGGTAGTAATTACTTAACGAAATAAATAATTTATTTGTCATTATCTCAAAAATAGATAAATATTAAGCCTTTTATTTCCCTCAATAATATGTTTTAAAAAAAATTTAACTTTCTAACAAATCACTTTTCTATTGTACTATTCATCATACAGCCTAAAATCCTTAATGAAATAGTACAACTGAATAATTATTATATATCTCAGAATTATTATAATAAGAAAATCATAACACAGTTCTTGAAATCAAAAAAACACAAATACATTAATTATTATACTTCAACTATAGTAACATCATAACCATGTACGTGATCTCTTTACCTTTTCAGAGCTATAATTCCGTGATTCATGTGACATTCATGTGCGTCATGCCCCATATACATAATGTTGAATTATTGAATTAATGAAAATTCTTTCATTATTTTGTAATTTTTAGTATGGTGGGATTTTTCTCTATACATGAAGAGAACTCAATTTCATGGTAAGAATATACCACGGTGTTTCCATAAATAATTATCACATGTGGGAAAATAAAGCTTTCCGTTATTACCTTTATCCATATTTTCCCCAGTTTTCCTCTTCTTCTCGGGCTTCTTTCTAAAACCAGAATATATAGAACACTCTTCATCCTTCTTATTTGGACGAGATATTATCTCCTCACATGATGAGAATATTGGAGTGAATATTTACCTTCAATGTACTAGTAGAAACCCATTGAATAAAAGATTATTAATACTCTATGAATTATGTGTTTTATTGTGTCTATCATTCCTTTTGGTAGGATCTATTTTTAAATAATGGCATATAATAAATTATTTTATGAATCATAATGCTTAATCTAAACATAGAAAAATAAATATCATTAATGCCATTTCTTATCCATAACCAATCTCATAATCATAAACATCATTTCTTTGAGAGAAAATTACATTTACATCATTTACAATGTATTATACAGAAAATATGGATTATCCTAAGCATATCCCATGGGAGTGTCAAACTAGGATCACTGTAAGACATGTTGTCATGTACCATGATACCCCAAACCAATTTCAGAAATATATGTTAGAGTGGTTACTCCCATGCATATTTATTCCAGAACCACATACACTTGTAGTATCCACACAAGGATGTATTTTTTAGAAGATCCACACAATCTCTGTTTTACCAAAATTATTGGATGTTCTTACATACTTATCCTCAATGACTATCTTAGGTTTATGATCCCTAATATTTGTTTTATAAAAATAGTCTCCATTTTTGTTCCTAAACTTCCTTTTAGACTAACTGTCTCACCCGGACCCTACAAGCCAAAAGCTGGTGAATGATTTTAATACAATTTCATAATAACAAACAATCGAATCTCAATGCACAAATAAGTTATTTATCCTTGGAAAATATATTACATATATGAATATTATATAAAAAATCAAAACATAAAAATACAACATTGATAATCCTTTGAGAATGCCATTACTATCCTAGATCAACCCTAAATATATATCCTAATACACTTAGTGGTATCCTAGGAAAATAAAACATAAGAAATGGTTGTCCTCATATGCTCAGTAATGTTAAACAATACAATAGTAGAATTCATAAATGATCGTATACTTTTAAGGCAGGGTATAAAATTTTAACACAAACATTTTAAATACAATCTTCAAAATAATATTTGAAGAATAAATCAAATTATTCCATTTTAACTTTCACTTGGACATTATACTTGTTGAATAATCACATTCACATTAAATTTATATTTTCCTAATTAGGTAATGCATAATTTAAGACATCATAACCATACCTTCAAGGCCTTTTTCCATGACCATAAATAACCATTTTGGCAAGGCCTTATTCCCAGACTGTAGTTTGTCCATTGATACCAACCGATGCATTGAGGAGATATTGTGGGACCCACTATTCACATAAAAAGTAAAATGAATCCCTAATATGAGTTTGGTGAATATAATAAACATATACATTCATATTGAAACTAACATATGAAATGTAAATAACATTTCCCAATTAATAATCATAAACACTAACCATTCAAAGTAATGTGGTGAATATTATCAAGATATCACATCCATAGTCAAACTCATCAAAAAACATGCAAAAACATATTATAGATGATTTCATAATATATACACCTCAATTAAGTACAATATTTCATAATAATTTTGACATAGATGAAGATACTTTTAAATGATACAGTTGAAAATTTCTTGAGGAAATAATCCTTCAACATTCGAAAGTGTCCCACACCACCTTGAATCATTCAAATAACAATCCATTAGAATATAATGCGAATAAGGAGACTCTTGATATGAAAAAACAAAGGGTAGTACATACCCTACATATAAGGAATAAATGGCGAACAAGCCATATATCTCATAAATGTTAATGTGAGATGAGAAAAATACTTTTCTACTTTTGAAAGACGAGTTATTTTGGAAAATAATTTATATTTGACTGAAAAAAATATTTTTTAAACAAGTATATCCCAGAAAAGAAGGGTTAATGAAGTTGAAATTATATTTGGGTCATAAATGTTTTCCCAATGAAGTGAAACCATGGAAAATAATTTTTTAAATAATATTTTGAAATCAAACATTTTAGTTCATTTTTAGGTTAATACTAAAAAGATTTTAAAGAAGAAAGAAACAGATTATTTCATAAAACTAAAAAATAACCTGGATAGTTTTTCATGATAAAATTTTTTATTTAAAAAAATAATTTATTAAAATAGATTATATATTTCACTTTAAAATAGGTAATAATTTTCGAAATTCCCTTGAATCGGGCATGTATTTCGATACAATTTTTTAATGATCCTTTTAAAATATATAAATTTCACTAAAATAAAGAAGTATTATGATTGTTTAAAATATATATAACATTAAAATATAATTTATTAGGATTAAATAAGAATAAATAAGAATTTAATTGAGGTACTTAATGAATAATAGTGACCTGAATGAAAATGGAAGTTCAGGTAGAAAACTTGTACCTTAAGTCTAATGGTGTTTTCCACTTGATCTTAGTGCCCCCAACAACAAAATAATGTTCATTAATTAATATATATATATCCTATTATTTTATAAATTGATTTATTGTATCCTTATTACATTCTTTTATGGCCTTCTTGATGATTTTAACATTATAATATTCTTGTTTGGGAGCGTTTTCTTCCGTGGTATTCATGACCAATTTACTTATATACATGTAAGGATAATCCAGTAAGATAAGAATGGTTGTCCATAATACAAGTTTTATTTTATTTTTTAAAATCCATAATATTACTGGGTTATACAATTATTATGGTTATTACGTGTGAATAATAATCAATATATTAAACAAATCTGATAATTATTTAGGATAATTTCATGTTTTTTATCACAATGACCTCATTTTTATTTATAAATTAATATCACATGTAAAAAAAGATTACATAACCTTACATAAGTTATAATACATTAATTATATCCTGGTTAAAACATCTAACTTGTTCCATGACAAGAAATGATGATGGTAATAGAAATTGAAAACCTATCGTCCTCAAATGTGATTAATTAACACATACCGATTAGTGTATTCATTTATAATATAAAAGAAGGGGAAAGAAGATATGATGATGAATTATTAATTTATAATAATAATAATATGGTATGTGTAATGTTGATTAGTTTACATAAAATTTGTATCAATGGAATTGAGGAAAGAAAAATAAAATAAGGGAACTCAAAATAAAAAGTGAAGTTGAGACATCCCTTACAAAAGTTCTACAGTGTAACGATGTCACTAAAAATTCATAATTTTTGTTTTGATTTTTGAAAATGGGGTATATAATAATTCTCAAATTACATGGAATTTATCTCTGATATGGAATGACATATCCCAACATAATCCAATTGATATTAAAAAAGAATAACATAAAAAGAATGCATGAAAAATATAAAGGTGGTAGATTCCCTTACATTGATGTGTAACTCCTAAAACATGATGGTTGAGACCATGGGGGTCTAAGGACACCTTGTAAGGAATAATAGTGATTTAAAATACCATATAATCTAGGATTATGAATTTTTGATGAACTAAAATGAAGGAATGAGTGGGTTTTTATAGTAAAAGATAGGGAGTTATTTATTACTTTTCAATGACACCTCATTAGAGGTATTTGAAAACCCATAGGATTTCCTATGGTATTTTACCATTATTTTGTCAAAATGAGATAAATTATATCATATTTTAATGTACAAAAGTCAACCAATGTTTTATATTAATTATTATATCATTATGAAGTTATTAAACATACTGAAAACGCAAAACTATATTTTTACTATTCAAGAAAAAGTAAAGTATTTTATAAAAGTCTCATAAATTATGAGTAACCAAATATATATGTTTTTAATTAGAAAAAGAAATCCATTTTCTAAAACAATTTTATTTATATATGAAATTTAATTTTTAAATTAAATCATTATGTAGATGAAAAATACATATTTTAAATTTAGTACTGGTTCTATAATAAATTCAAAAATTAACCGAGGTCTCATAAATGTATCATAAATTGATAGGATGAAAAAATATTTATATAGTAATATATTTTATAAAAATTAATTTTATTTTATACTAATTTATTAATTTAAATTTTAATTAAATATTTATTACTTATAAAAATATTGACACTTAATTATTAATGTTTTAAATATTCCATTTTATTTATGAGGTTTCAATATTTTATTCAAACTTACATGGGTGAGGATACTATTTATAAAGGTAATGTTACTATTTATAAGTGTACATAACTATTCACCAAAAAAATTATGTTGATTTTATCAGACTCCAAATATCATACTAAAGTTAATAGAGTGTGTCCATTGTTCGAAATTCAAATCACATATGTAGAAAAATTATGATTAGTGGCGTGTTTATTAAAAAGTGTTATGTTTAGGGATTTACTGTATCATTCATTCGATATTAAATTTATTTTCAATTATTTATGGTTTCATATTAATAGTGAATATATTTGTCATATGATTTTTATAGAAATAATTATAATAGGAAAAAAATATTGTTCTTATTCATTTAAAAAATTAATTTTATAGTATTTTGTTACGAATGAAATTTTTAATAAAATAACTATATATACAAAAATTTTATTTTACACAAAATAAATATCCAATATATTATTAGTTTTAAGAATATTAATTAATTTTAAAGTTAGAAATTATAATTATTTATAGGTATTATTAATAATTAAAACACTAAATTTTAAATTATTTAAAACTATTTAACAAATTACTGGGGTGTTACACATGAAGCACCACATTCTGAGTGAAAAAAATACATGTGTAACACCATAAGTTTGATGTAATCGAACTACCTAATATTACTCATATATAGATGTAATTTTTATAATTTAATTGGATGTATATGAGGAGAAGAGCCAGAGTTCGGCTGATGTAAATTTCTACAGAAAATACTCACATCATGAATACAATACATGATGTGAATTGGTTAGTGAATACACAATGAAATATTTCAAATCATGAATATTATTTCCTAGTATATTAATGATGTTAAAACTAGTCATGTCCTGAAACCAGTTTCTCATGTAGAATAAGATGAGGTGACCCAAATTTCGGTGCTAGTTTCCTCTTGAGGAATTAAAAATATGAAACCCTTTCACATTGTGAATCCATCAAGGATAGCTAGATATATCCTTCCTGTAGGTAAAATATGTCTCATTTATTATATCCTCCCCCCTCATGACTTCTACGGTTACCCATAGATATTTAATGAAAAGATCAATGAATGAAATTAATTAACAATGAACATTAAAGAGTTCATTTATTAAATCAATGTGTAGGGTCTCCTCCTTCTTCCACATCATGGATCTCCTTTTATTGTTTATCCTCAAACCATACATAAGTTTGTGGGATAGTATTTATAGGTTCAATTTTTTTTGATGATATCTTTTTGAGTTTTGATATAGTAATGGAAGGAAGAGGTTGATCCATGGAATTTCATTAGATAATTTTTGAAAACCATAATCGAGGTAGGTGGATTCTATTTGACTCCATCATTATGGAACCTACTGGAATGAGTTTTCTAAATAATGTAATAATTTTTGGGAAATATCTTGGGGAATTTATCTGTAAAACACCTCTTTTATATGATTTAAAATGGGTAGGTTTTGAATGATGATATTTTGTTAAATTAATTTATTATCAGAAATTTGGAATAAAAGTGTTGGCACGAGTACATGTCCATGTGGGATGGATAATGGTTTGAAGTACCACCATCAATTTATGATAAACATGGTCTGGGTAATGGTGGTTTTTATGAAAATAAATTAATTATATCTTTTCATGGGTAATTGTCAAAAGTGAAACCATCAAATTATAATAATCTAATAAAAATAATTTTTGAAAGTACCACTATAATATCAGACACCATGAAAAATCCTTGTATTAGGATAACTCAACACTCAAAATTATATCAAGTCCATGTTTTCATGTATTGTGTGTATGAAATGGTAGTGGAATTGAAATGATTATTCCAACACTATGGAATTGATTATAAAATATTAATTTAAAATTTTCAATGGATTTTTATTTGCTATTGATATAAAATGTGTAACATCCCAAGTAAGTAAAGAATAATGGATTTTCATATCTATGTCTATTTATGAATTATATAGTGTTTTAAAGGCTTAAAATGAGAATAAATACAATCTTAATCATTGAATTCTCTAATATTTTTAAAAGATTGTTTTACCGTCTTTTGATGGAGAACCATTTTTAAATAAATCTTTTCACAATTTTATATGATATATATGTCAAAATAAAAATATTCCTTAGGATTGGGACATTTGAATATACTTTTGATATATTTTTGGTAATTTTCTAACAATGTTCATTTTTTAATGAATAGTGAAAAATAATGCATTTTACTTCAAAACTGCATTTTCATCAAATTTAATTATATGGATGTATTGTCCTTTTAATTGGTTTTAAGGTTTAATTAGAATATATTTTTACCATTTAACCCAATTTTGGTCATTTTAATTAATTTCAGTTTTTAATTGGGCATAAACAAGTGTCAAAATTTAGATAGATATTGTTTCTAAAAAACCCGCTATTTGTTTTGACAACGAGAATTATTCTTAAATTAATTACTACAATTTATATGATTGGAATTTGGTAAAATGGATTCCATATTTGGAATCAAATGTTCCAAATTATGTAATTAATATTCTTTTCTTTTTGAACATTATGAATAGTAACGACGGTAATTATCTTTAATTATCGTGATTAATTAGTAATCGGGTAGTTAAGGGTAATAGAATAATATCATAATAATATAAAATGACCCCAAAATATGTCCTAATGATACTGGTTGTGTCATGGCCGACCATGGGATGCCTTGTACCAACTTTGGGACCCTATGGAATCACTTTTGTGTGATAGTGACATTTTATCTTTTTATTTTTAAATAAAGTTAGATATATCAAAAGTATATAACACCTAAGTAAAAAAAAATATTTTGTCTACATAAATGAAATATTCGACTATTAAAATTCATTGGAAATATAATATTATTTCCTAGGTCATGGTATTTATTTTATAATTTTTAGACATTAAATTAATAAATTTATATATGACACCATGATGAGGTAGTGATTACCTCATTAATGAATTATTTAAATAAAATGAAAAAATGATGTAAAATATAAGATATACACATGTCAAAAACCTATTGTATGGGTGGATTTACAAACCTTATCACCTTATCCACGAAATAAATCATTGTGGGATCTTTAAAATCTGAAACTCATTTTAAAATAAAATAACATTTCATGACTTTCCAAGAGTGCCCATCCTCTCTCTTATAAAAGGCCCCCAACTTTACCACCTTAACCACACCTCTAAAGCCATTGACTCAGCCAAACTCTACTCATTTAATCTCTCCACTTCCCTATCTTCATCATATAATCCTTACCATAAGCATAAATCTCTTCAAGAAACCCTTTTGGTTCAAAGCAAGCGGAGTTACCCGATTTAATGGTAATGTCTTCTCTTATGTCGTTTTGTTTTATTTTGCTTCTCCAACCCCCTAAACTCTTTTTATTCCATTATTTTGTAGAAATAAAAGTATTTTAAATATACTAGGTTGTTTTTATGAGAAGTATTCATGCTACAATTACACACAAATCCGTCTAATGGTTAAAGAACATACTATTTCTGTGGGTGGCGAATTAATGCCTCACGAAACGATGATTTTTCAATCTTCGTTTAACACCTCTCATGGTGGACATTAAGAAGTCACTATATTTATATATGATATAAATTATTTTTATGATTTCCTTATGATTCTTTAGTTTTCATTTATATCATACCTTTATGATTTTAATTATAGGTAAACGTGATATCTTCATTTTAGGAAGTGCGGACTACCACCCCCTCAAAGTGAATTGATTCATTAATGCCATATGTGGGACATATAAAAGATTGAGTTTATGATGCTATATATGATATTATACTGGAATTTTATTATAAATTTATATCATTATGATTTCATTCCATTAAATATGAAATATAAATGAATGTAGCCATCATGCGTATTTACGGCCTACCGTCTCCATGAAAAATGCATTTCATTTCTTACCTCTAAATGTTATGTAATATTATAAATTCATGTATATACTAGATATATATGATATATATGATATATTTATCATTAATATAATTCTAGATATAATGTATATTTTACCACATGAAAACTTGTAATTATATGAAGTTTATTTTTGGCTCAAGAACCAAAGATCGAAAAAACAACCGTTAGTAACTTAAATAATTACATAATGTTAATAACATGGTGCTAAGTGATATATAAGGAATAATGATCATGTAAAAGGTTATTAAGAAAGTTGAAATTAACTCTAGTTTATTATTCATGTGATTAAAGAACGATCGAGTCAAGTCGGACACGAGGTTAGGGACTTCATCTCAATCTCCTTTCATTGAGGCATTTTTTTTTACACAAATTTATTTAATATGGTGTATAAACCCCTTTGAATTTTACTTTTATTAAAAATAAATCTTTTTATACAAATCATTTTACTAAATGACAAAAGGGAATGTTTTGGTCTAATGTATGCGGCGACAATGACATCTCCGATATCGTGACAATTATTTGAGTTCCGGCTTCCTCTACAAGCAATAATTTTTTTAAATGAAAAATAAATACAATGTTTTAATTCTTTTTATTTTGGTATTTAAAATGGTTTTGATAATGTTTTGGTTATATCAATGTATTTTTGATATCATGTGATTGAAATGTGGAAATTTTATGTTTCCTTTATGTATGTTTTATTTAATACGATTATGTTATGATTCTTGGGCATTGTTTATGAAGATGGGAGGTTCTGTGATAAACTAAGGGTGGGTGAGCCCCTGATAGTATGGGTAATGTGAAGGAGTTAAAATCAATGAGTTCTTGGAAAATATTTAGGGAATATAATGTGATGGTCATTCCAAACTGAACCATGAGGGTTACTCCCTATGAAAGAATATTATGAATGCCTCAATTTACCGTTATGTCTTATAATTTCTATGAGTTATTCCTAAATCTTATGATTTCATGAGGTATGTTAATGTGATTATATTTTATGAGTGAAGTATGATTTCATTGACTATTATGTATACATGGACTAAGGTTTTCTTTCCGTATTTTCATATCCCTTACTGAGCTTTTTATGATCATCCCAAGTTTTTGAAATGTTTTTCACATGTCAAGGGAAAGGTACATGATATGATGATACTGTCGAGGAAGTTTCAAAAAAGAATCCATGTTTTATTTTTAATATGTTTCCTTTTATGGGAAAAGTGAATATTGTCTTTGATGTAACCACCTTGTTTAAATATCGAATGTTATGCATGATTTATGATTTAATTATCTAAAAATCAAAACCCAAAAATATCCTCAATGTGTATTCTTGAAATAACACAAGATTAAGTTATGTTTAAGGATGTTCCCTTATAGTTTGTATCATAGGTCGGTTTAGATATCTTTAGGAGTTGGAATTATATTAAATGATTATCCAAAAATTGTTTCTTATGGTAAAATTGAAAATGATATAACATTTGATGATTACCATGTTTCTTTATCTAAAACATGTTTGTTCAGAATGGTTTTCCACAGAGGAAATATAGAACTAGGAGTAGGAAGTTATATAGAAGGAAATGACCTTCCGAATCACCATCCTAAGATGGTTGGAATTCGAACTGAATAGTTTGTTGCAGCAATGACACTATTGACTCAAGAAATAAATGGTGGTGGTATCCATGCACGAGATCAGCCAGATCAACTGCAGAGGAACATGTCAGTGGTGGAAAATTTCATGAGGCAACATCCCCCATCATTCAGAGGATCATCTGACCTTGTTCTAGCTGAAGGGTGGATTAATGCACTGGAGAAGATTTTTGATTTCATGTGGTGTTCAGACAATCAAAATGTTAGTCTTTATTTTTACCGTTTGGAGGGTTAAGTAGATCAATGGTGTTTGATGGTTATAAATATCAGGGATGCTAATGAGATTGATTCTCTTGACTGTGATGGATTCAAAGGTAGGTTTCTTCAGAAATATTTTCCTAAGGCTGTTCGACTTAGGATGGTAAAACAATTCATGGAATTGAAGCAATATGATGACTCAATGGCTGCTTATGAAGAAAATTTCACTCGATTGGAAAGTTATGCTCAAAATTTTATCCAAGACCTTGATAGTAAAATTAATCATTTTTACTCTGGATTAATTCCAAAATATCGAATGTCTCAAGCTTCTCGTGAGTTCAAGAGTTATGAAAATCATTTTTTATGTTCTGAGAAGTTGGAAATGGAGTTTTCCAATGATCATATTTTCTATAACAACTAACAGAAGAAGAGACTGAGGTGGCCGGAGAAAGGGAAGAATCCTTCAAAAAGGTCTAATGGTAAGAAAACTAAGTTTTAATTTTGTGATAAATGTGGTGATAAGCATTCTAGTGAATGTCTTTTGAATTTTAGAAAGTTCTACCGATGTGGTAAGATGGGACATCAGGCTCGTGATTGCACTGAAAAAGATCAAGGTGATGGTAAGACCAAATTTGATTTACAGTTAATGAAATGTTTCAAATGCAATGAGATGGTTGATTATGAAAATGAGTGTTCTTAAAAGAGCTCAAATTACGAGAAGCAGTTAGACTAAAAGCAGAAAGGTTTGGTGAAATCCTTTGAAACTACTTCAGCAGTTATTGGGCCATCAAATGAAGTGGTATCAGGTACTTTGTTTGTTTTTTCAGATTATGCCAATGTGTTGTTTGATTCAGGGCCTGCACATTCTTTCATCTGTGAAAAATTTTCTATTAAATTTGGAATTCCATCTCAATAAATGACTTCTGAATTTGGGGTAAAAAACCAGGGGGAAATGTTGAGGGAAATTATTTTTATAAGAATATTACAATCCTTATCTGTGGAAAGAACCTACTTGAAAACATTATTGTTTTACCTATAGTAGAGTTTGATGTTATCATGGGTATGGATTGGATCTCTAATTACTATTCTAAGATTGATTTTAGAGCTAAAGAGGTTTCTTTTAAGAAAGTCTTTCAGTATGTGTTCAAGAATGAACCCTTACTGTTGATAACATATCAAGAGGATGAGAAACTTATAAAATATGGAAATAAATGTTACCTTCCACATATTTTTGAAAATAAGGGATCCATTCAGATTAATGATGTGCCAGTGGTAAATGAGTATCCTGATGTTTTTCCTAAGGAGTTGCCTAGAATAATACCAGATCGGGATATTGAATTTACTGTTGACTAAGTTCCTGATGCAAAGAAAATTTCAAAACCCCCTTATTGAATGGCTCAAATTAAACTTTTAGAGTTGAAGGAGAAATTAAAAGATTTATTAGAGAAAGGTTTCATTCTACCTAGAACATCACCATGGGGTACTCTTATCTTATTTTTTTTAAAAAATATGGTTCAATGAGAATTTGCATTGATTATAGAGCCTTGAATAACATCATTGTTCAGAACAAATATCATTTGCCTCATATCGATGATTTGTTTGATCTGCTCGAGGGAGCTTAGTATTTTCCACAGATTGACATGAGATCAAGGTACCATCAGTTGAAGGTAATGGAAGCAGATATTCCGAAAAATGAGTTTTGTACAAGATATGGCCATCATGAATTTGTAGTAATGCATTTTGGGCAAACCAACGCACGTGATGTATTCATGGACCTCATGAATAGAATTTTCCATGAGTTCTTGGATAAGTTTTTAGTTGTTTTCATTGATGATATTTTGGTGTTTTCTAAAAGTAAGGAGAAGAATGAAAGTCATTTAAGGGTTATTTTTCAAACCTTATAAGAAAATAAATTTTATGGGAAATTCAGAAAGTGTGAGTTTTGGTTGTAACAAATTTATTTCCTTGGACACATTGTTTCTAAAGATGGAATAACTATTGATCCTGTAAAAACAAAGGTTGTTAAATAATGGCCAAGACCCAAAAATGTAACTGAGATTCATAGTTTTCTTTTTTTGGTAGTCTATTTTTGAAGGTTTGTTAAAAAAATTCATGGTTATCTAGTCCATTGACTAAGCTAACTTGGTAGGGTGTTATGTTTATATGGACAAAAGAATGTGATGATTGTTTTTTAAGAGTTGAAAAGATTATTGGTGAATGATCCAGTTTTGGAACTACCTTCCAAGAATGGTGAGTTTGTTATTTAAAGTGATGATTCATTGAATGGACTTGATTACGTCCTAATAGAAAATGATTAGGTAATTGCTTATGCTTTATGTTAGTTGAAAAAACATGAGGTAAATTACCGTACACATGATTTGGAATTAGCTGCTGTTGTTTTCACTTTAAAAATTTGGAGGCATTATTTGTATGGTGTAAAGTGTGAAATATATACTGATCATAGAAGTTTAAAGTATATATTCACTCAGAATGAATTGAAGATGAGACAGAGGAGATGGCTAAAATTAATCAAGAGTTATGATTGTACAATTCATTACCATTTGCGTAAAGATAATAAAGTGTCTGATGCTTTAAGTCGAAAAATTAATACATAATTAACCATGTTACATTTGGAACGCGATCCTTTGGTTATGGATTTGAGGAAAATTGGAATAGAAGTTGTTGGTTCAAGATGTTCTTCTGTTTTGTTTCTGGTATCAGTGAAATCTTATCTATCAGACAAGAATTAAGCAAGATCATAAGAAAGATAGTGAGTTGAAGAAAATGGTAGAGCAGGTTCAGAAGGGTATGTTAATTGAATTCAACATTTATAATGATTGTGTTTTGAGATTTGGGAAGAGATTGTGTGTGCCTTGTGATACACAATTGAAGAGATAGTTGTTATCTGAAGCTTATAGTTCTCCATTTTTAGTTCTTCTAGGAAGTACTAAGATGTATATAGATCTTTGGTAGTATTACTAGTTGGATGGAATGAAAAGAGATATTGTTGATTTTACTGCGAAGTGTTTGACTTGTCAACATGTTAAAGAAGAGAGGCATTTACTGCTTGGTATTCTTCAGCATTTACCAGTACCAGAGTGGAAATAGGAGAATATATCTATAGACTTCGTTGTGGGATTGCTGAAGACACCTCGATGTAATAATGAGATCTGGGTAATAATTGATTTCTTGACTAAATATGCTCATTTTGTTTCTATACAAGATACTTTTTCCCTAGATCAAATTTCTCATTTGTATCATAAATAGGGAGTTCAGTTACATGAAGTACCCCTCTCCATTGTATCTAATCATGATCCCAGGATTACTTCTATCTTTTGGAAAGGCCTCCAGAAGTCATTGTGTACTGAATTAAATTTTAGTGCAACATTACATCCTCAATCAGATTGGAAGTCAGAACGAACAATTCAGACTTTAGAGGATATTCTACGTGCTTGTTTTATGGATTATCATGGAAGTTGGGACCAACATATTTCTTTTATTTAGTTTTCTTATAATAACTGTTTTCATTCTAGTATACATATGGCACCATTTGAGGCATTATATGGGAAGTGGTGTCGAACTCTAGATTTTTCGGATGAAGTGGGTGAAAGGAAGTTGATGGGACTAGAATTGGTAGAAGAGTTGGCAGATAAAGTTCAGCTGATACAGAAATACATGTGTACAGCTCAGAGGAGGTAGAAAAGTTATGTGGACAACAGGAGTAAGGATCTCTCTTTTGAGGTAGGTGATCATGTCGTCCTCAAAGTTTCACCATGGAAAAGTGTGATACGATTTGGTAAGAAAGGAAAGCTGAGTCCAAGGTTCATTGGACCATATGAAATTCTGGAGATAGTTGGATTAGTTGCATACCGAGTGGCTTTACCTCCGTGTTTATCTCAGGAACACAATGTTTTTCATGTTTCAATTTAAGGAAGTACATGCCAGATCCATTTCATGTTTTGAGTCCAGAGGTAGTTCAGATGGAAGAGAATCTATCTTATGAGGAACAATTGGTTCAGATTCTTGACCACAGGGAGCAGGTATTGGGGAATAAGTTGATTTATCAATTTAAGGTATTGTTGAATAACCACATGCTTGAAGAGGCAACATGGGAATCCGAAAATGCAATGAGGGATAAATACCCCCACTTATTTGATAAGTAAATAAATTGTGGGGATGAAATTTTCTATCGGGGGGAAGGATGTAACATCCCATTTATGTAAATAATTTTGAATTTTCTTATATATGTCAATTTATGAATTATATAGTGTTTTAAAGGATTAAAATTCGAATAAATCAAATCTTAAGCATTGAATTCTGTAATATTTTTAAAAGATTGTTTTACCACCTTTTGATGGAGAACCATTTTTAAATCTAGATTTTGACAATTTTATAATATCTATTTTTCAAAATAAATTTATTATTTAGGATTGGTACACTGAAATTTAATTTGGCTAAATTTTTGGTATTTTTATTACAATGTTTATTTTTTAATGAATAGTGAAAAATTCTGCATTTTACATCAAAATTGATTTTTCATTTAATTTAATTATATGGATAGATTGTCCTTTTAATTGGTTTACTAGTTTAATTATAATATATTTGTTCAATTTAATCGAATTTTGGTCATTTTAATTGATTTCACATTGGAAATGGGCATAAACAAGTGTCAAACTTTTGATAGATATTGTTTCTAAAAAACCCGCTATTTGTTTTGACAACGGTAATTATTTTTAAATTAATTACTACAATTTCTGTGTTTGGAATTTGGTAAAATGAATTACATATTTGCAATCATATGGTCCAAATTATGTAATTAAGACTCTTTTGTTTTTGGACATTATTAATAGTAATGACAGTAACTATATTTAATTATCATGATTAATTAGTAATCAGTTAGTTAAGGGTCATAAAATATTATCATAATAATATAAAATGACCCGAAAATGAGTCCTAATGCTACTGGTTGTGTCATTTGCGACCATGGGAAGCCTTTTTCCAACTTTGGGACCCCATGGAATCTCTTTTGTTGGATAGTGACATTTTATCTTTTTAATTTTAAGGAAAGTTAAATAAAACAAAAGTATGAAACAACTAAGTAAAACAATTTTTATTTGGTCTACATAAATGATATCTTATACTATAAATAGTCATTGGAAATCTAAAAATATTTCTTACATCGTGGTGTTTTTTTATAATTTTTATACATTAAATTATTAAGTTTATTTCTGACACCATGATGTTGCAGTGATTACCTCATTAATGAAAGATTTAAATAATATGAAAAGCTAATGTAAAATATAAGACTTACAATTGTCAAAAACCTATTGTATGGGTGGATTTCAAAACCTTGTCACCTTAGCCTCGAAATATTTCATTTTGGGACCTTTAAAATCCGAAAATAATTTTAAAATAAAATACAATTTCATGACTTTCCATGAGTGCCCCTCCTCCCTCTTATAAAAGGCCCCCACCTCTACCACCTTACCCACACCTCCAAAGCCATTGGCTCAGAAATATTCTGCTCATTTAATCTCTCCAAATCTCTCTCTTCATCATATAATCCTTACCTTAGGCAGAATTCTCTTCAAGAAACCCTTTTGCTTCAAACCAATGGGAGTTACCCGATATAAAGGCAATGTCTTCTCTTAAGTCTTTTTTTTATTCTCCAACCCCATAAAATCATTTTATTCATTTATTTTGTAAATAAAATAGAATATTCAATATACTAGGATGTTGTTATGAGAAGGATTCGAGCTACACTTACACACACCTCCGTCTAATTGTTAAAGAACATAATGTTTCTGTGGGTGGCGAATTATTACCTCACGAAATGATGATTGTTCAATCTTCTTTTAACACATCTCAAGGTAGACATTAATATTTAACTCTATTTAAATATGATATATACTATTTTAATGTTTTCCTTATGATTATTTAGATTTCATTTATGGCATGCCTTTATGGTTTCCATTATGGGTAAACGTGATATCTTCTTTTTCGGATGTGTGGACTACCGCCCCCTCAAAGTGATTTTATTTGTTAATGCAACATATGGGACGTATAAAGGAAGGAGTTTATGATGATATATTTGTTATTATACTGGAATTATAATATACCTTTATATAATTATGATTTCATTCCATTAAATATCAAATAGAAATGAAAGAAGCGTTCATGCGTACATACGACTTACCGTCTCCATGAACGGTGCATTTCATTTCTTATCCCTAAATGTTATGTAATATTATAAATGAATGTATATACTAGATATATTTGATATATAAGATATCTATATCATGTTTATAATTATGGATATAATGTATATTTTACCACATGAACAACTTGAAATTATAAGAAGTTTATTTTTGGCTCAAGTACAAAAGATCAACAAAACGACCATTATTAACATAAATAATTACATAATGTTCATAATAAAGAAATAAGTGATATAAAAGGAATAATGAACTTGTAAAATGTTCTTAAGAAAGTAGAAATAAAATCTAGGTTATTATTCATAAGATTAAAGAATGATCGGGTCATGTCGGACACGAGGTAAGGGACTTCATCTCAATCTCATTTCATTGGTGCTTATTTTGTTTTATACAAAACATTATTTTTATATGGTGTATAAAACCCTTTGACTTTTACTTTTATTCCAAAGGAATATTTTTATATGAAGCATTTTAATAAATGACAAAAGATAATGTTTTTGTCTTATGTATGTGGCGACAACGACTTCTCCGCCGCCATGACCATTATTTGGGTTTTAGCTTCCTCTACAAGCCATAACTTTTTTTAAAATGAAAAGTAAATACCATTTTTTACTTTTCATTATTTTGGTATTGAAAATGGTTTTGATAATTTTTTTATTATATCAATGTGTTTTTGATATCTTGTAATTGAAATGTGGAAATGTTATGTTTTCTTTATGCATGTTTTATTTCATGCGATTATGTTATGGTTCATTGGGATAGTTTATAAAGACAGGTGGTTCTGTGATAAACTAAGGTCGGGTGAGATAGTGATAGCTCTCTAAGTAATTTGGTAATGTGAATGAGATAAACTCTATTGTTTCTATGAAGAGATTTAAGGAATATACTGTGATGGTTATTCCAAACATAACCATGAGGGTTACTCCATATGTAAGAATGTTATGAATGTATCAAGTTACCTTTATGTCTTATGATTTCTATGAGTTGTTCATATATATTATTATTTCATGAGGTATGTTAAAGTGATTATTTTTTTTGAGTGATTTATTATTTTGTTGATTTTTATGTATACATGGACTGTGGTTTTCTTTCTGTATTTTTATATCCCTTATTGAGATATTTAAGCTCATCCCATGTTTTTCAAATGTTTTTCCCAGGTCAAGGGAAAGGTAAATGATGTGATGATAGTGTCAAGTATGTGTCAAGAAAGAATCCATGTTTTATATTAAATATGTTTCCTTTGAAGGGAAAAGTTAATATTGTCTTTGATATAACCACCTTGTTTAACTGTGGAATGTAATTCATGATTTGTGATCTAATTCTCTAAGACTCTAAACCTAAAAATATCCTCAATGTGTATTCTTGAAATAACTAAAGATTAAGTAATGTTTAAGGCTAGGGCCTTATAAAATGTTTATCTTATTCTTATCTCTTATATATAAAATGTGTTAACCTACTCTTATCCTAGTGGTGTTTTTGGGAAACATATCGATAAATCCCTCTAAGTGACATAATCACCCCTTCTTGTGAACTTTGTTGCACTATCATATTTCAACTTCCATTATATGGGGATGCTTCATGTATCATACTTATTTATTTCTTATCATTGATGTTATAGTTTTCTTTATAAATTTTGATAAGGTGAGTTTCTTTATCTTGGTTTGGTATGGTGGCCCATTGGTTCCAGTAAAATTTTATTTCGCGTCTGATATTTACACCTGTATTTCTATTTTTGATGTAATATGATATTGTTTTGTATTGGTATTTTATCGAGTTGTTTTATTGATAATTCTTGTATCATTTGGTAGAGGTGTATTATGTTCTTTCATTTCGGAAGATTTTGTTTTATTTAGGGAAAATATTCCTCAAACAATTTACAATCCCCCTAGAACTTATTTCATTTAATTGATGTCAAAGGGATATCACATAAGGTTAATGGGGTTACACATCTTCTCAAGATAATGAGTTGGAGTGAGGTTTTACATATGTTATAAGTTATGTTCTGTCCCTGAGTTTGGATTGGAAGAGAACTAATTAGACTGTCATAACATGAAATATACAACACATAAAAACATATCTAACAATTTTATACTGAATTTCATGTTACCAGGCTTTCCATATACAAAAGTGGTTTAAACCAAATATATAAGAGGTGATATCTCATTATTGTGGGTTTAGACAATGAGTATTTCATATCATGCATTATCACATAGAAATCTCACTAGGAATACATTATTCATCATTTATTTGATGGCTTATAAAAAATGTTTAATATATATTAAATGGTTTATTTTTTCAATTATGGTTTCATAGGTCGTTGTACAAGGTAGTTAAAATTGATTACAATATATTGGAATTTATTAAAAAATTAGTTCCTAGAGTGAAATAGTATAATTCTCTATTGTTCTATTTATAAAAACTAGAAATCTGATTAAACTATAGAAATTATCACAAAGAAGATGATGAAAATTCAGGGTCACCTTATCCATAGGTGAACCACCATCTTGTATAGAGAATTGTTAATGCATTTAAAGATGTTGAAAATGGAAATAAAAATGATTAATCAAGAAATATGGATCATTTAGTTTAGTTTTAGATGTAGAATCCACCAATTCATTGTGGGGATTATAAACCTAAAAAATAGAGGTGTGTTTCAACTGAATGGATAAAATCTTTTATTTCATTGTTATACTAACAACGATTAATATTACGTTCGGTAAATATATGTTAAATGATCCTTCATATTAATTGTGAGATTTATATATCCTAGATGAATCCAAAAAAGTAATTATTAGAGGATTTTGGGAATTTGTTTTCAAAAAATTATATACACAAACATTATAAATGGAAAAGATATTTATTTAGTTTGAAGAATAAAAACCACTATATGATATGGAGTGTAACTATGTTTATAAAAATAGTTAATTTTACATAGATGAAGCTATTAGTGTTTCCCTGAAGGTGTGTATCTTTGAGTAAGGATTCCAATATGAGATTCAATCTAATATAATTGTTCTCTTCATTATAGATTATATGGATATGGTTAATATAAATTTTTTGATAGAAATAGATCTTGTTAATATTTATATGGGAGGTTTTATGTTTACTCAAATGGGTACAATTTTTAGCACTGGTGATAGAAATAAGATAAATATGGATGTCTATTTTCAAGGGATAATGCACCACAAATTATGACTACAAAATCATTTAATTATCCACCATGATCTAATACCAGATAAAGATATTTCCAGTGTGGTTCATTAATTAATTTGAGGAAATAATTTACTTCAATACTAAGGATTTTACACCATAACAACATGAATGGGAATTTCCAAAAATTTTGTCATAGATTCTATTGATCAGTATGTAGAACAGGATAAACCAACACTCATATATTTTATGTTCAGATAGGAGAATCCCATTAGACTATTTCATGTCTGCAGATAGAGGTGAACCCATATGTTTCCAAGATCACATTGTTTATAAATAGAACACCTCAATAGGGAAGAACAATCAATCCAATCAAAAAATAGAAATAGTTATTGGGGGCATATACAAATATTTTTAATGAGAATATGAGTCCCTATATAGTGGGACATACCATTTATCTAAAATCTATTAATATTGATGTCTTGTTTGATACGTGAACATCACCTTCGATATAGGATTCTATTATAAAAAAATCAGGACTACAGTTTTAAATTATGCTTCATCTAATGAGTATAAAAACACCCCTTGGATAGTAGGAGTGAAGATGATTTAAATTCTCTGCATCTTCAATTACCATTGATGTAGTGCTGGTATACTACGAGATTATGGTCATTGAGATGGATGTTTTTGATTTAATAATAATTATATATTTTTTGTTGGGATTTATAGCTCATATTTTCTTTTATGCTAATCATGTAAAATTTAAATCCCTAGATTGTCTCCTGTGCCATTTCAAGGTGGATTGGAATATTAATCCAAGATAATAAAGACCATTAATGATATTTTTTAGAACCAAATATATCGAACTATAAACAATGATGTTCAGTGAATTTCATCAGATAGGGAACAATATAATTTATGAAATAGTGGATCGATACCTTTATGTTTTTATGAATGTTTTCAATGGGTTACCACCTTAAATGGAAATTAAATTTACTATCAAACTACAGCCGATAATAAGCTCTATTTTGTACAAAAATCTTAAATAATGGATCTAATAATGTTGTGAGAATTTAAATTATTTCTAAATGAGTTCTAAATTCATCACAAGATCTAGTAAATCACATTGGACTATATCAATTTTATTTTTGAATAGTGATTATGTTAATCTCTACTATTATGTTGATTATGATATGATGAATCAAGTAATAATTAAAAATTAGAGTCTTCTTCCTTGAATTTAAGATATATTTAATCAATTAATGAGAAATAATTTGTTCAATAAAATTTTACTTTGATCAAGATATCATTACCTTAGAGTAATAAGGGAGGGTATTTTAGAATGAAAAATTTGTAGTCGCTATGGACCTTATGAATATTTTGCCCGGCCTTTTGTCGGATTAATGATGTAGTAGTTTTGAAGGCTTCCATGAACCATATCTTCCATGTGAACCTTGATTATTTATTATCTATTATTATGTAATGATAATATATTATATTCTAAAAATAGAAAAGAATATTTTTAGGTATTTAAAATTGTACATAGTATGTTTCAGAAACATTAGTTGTACACTATGTTTTCTAAATGAGATTTCTAGATCCAAGAAGTCGGTTTCCACAGGTATGTCATTTCATAAAAAGTAATATCAGTTAAACCTATGAATACAGAAGTTTTAGTCTCTTTGTATACACCAAATAATATTTTTAAGTGACACAATTTCCTATTATTAGTAGGTTTTTATCACCACATTGTTTTGGATTTATCATGTATTACTTCTCTAATGAATTATATAATATGGAATGGTGTAAAATAAATGTAGAATGATGAATGTCATCATTGATTTTTTGAACTGAAAACTCATCTCAGGTTGGAAGCCATCATAATATTTACATAATTATTTAAAGCTAGGTGTTTAATTTTAATGCATCTAGATCCACTCTTGGTTTTATTATCACCTAGGGAGACAATGTTATAGACTATAGTTTAAGGAAGTTTCTAGTGATTTAAAAGAACAATCTGATTCATGAACTAGAATAATAATATATTTTTCACGACTTAAAGTCTTATAGGAATTACATATTTGTATAAAATTTCACAGTTATCATTGGTCATAAGTGTTTAGAATACGTATTCTCATAGCAAGACACTTATGGAACTGTATATGGATGAAGTCCCTCTAGATGTTCAATTTTATCTTAGTATACAACCCCATTAACTACGATTTTTTATCATTATCATTTAGTCATAAATATTATAGTGAAGTGTTCTGAGAATATCATGACTGATAGAGGTTGATGAAATAGTTCGGTGATATGTGTTTATTTTTTGATGTATAGGGTAAGAATGCTTTTTTATTTCCATTATTCACTGATATGTGCTCATTAAATTTAGTAGAAAAACTCAAATAGAAAAATCTAATTATATCAAAATTAGGTCAAACCAAAATGGCATGGAAACTTATGATGAATAGTAAGAAAATAATAACTCAATGATATAATTTATGAATAATATTGTAATTCCTCAATCTAGTTAAGAATATCTATTTTGGAATACCAATATTCAAAATTGGATATTTATCCTGGTTGTCCAAAAATGTACAAGTTAATGAAATCTCATTTTTGGTGGGAATGTATGAAATAAAATATTGTAGACCATGCGATGCAATTTATGACATGTAATCTGGTAATAAAGAAATAGAAATGACTAGTTTGTTGGATATAATATACTTATATAACTGTATAGACGTTATAATAGATTGTGATGGAATTTTTCATAGGCCTACAAAGAACATTATGAAAGAACAATGTGTGTTTATATTTTTCCTATTTGTACATGGATTATTTGGATTTACACCAATGATTATCTAGATACTTTTCATGGATGGATTATTGTCTATATGTCCCTCGAACATTATGAAAACAATTTGATGTGAATTTTTCAATGAATTTTTCATGAATCATTTGAAATAGTGAATGTTTTTTCCTTAACCATTAAGTACATGAAAATAATTCATGTTCTGAAACTGTTTTATTCGCTAAAATAATTAGAGGAAATGTGAGAATAATCATATATGTCCTCGTGAAGAATTCAAGATATAAAACTCTTTTACATACTGAATCCATATTTACTATTTATATTTACCCAACCTAGGGGTGAAATATTTCTCATTAATCATTATCTTATACCACTTATATTCCATGGCTTCCCTGGGAGATTTCTAACAAACATCAACATTTGAAATCCATTGTCAATGAATCATTGTGAGTATAATTTTGAAATCAAAGGTTAGGGTATCCTACTTTTTCATTGTCTTAGATATCTTTATTTTCTTTCTATAGGAACCCTATATTAGTATGTTGGGCTAGATATATGGGATTGAATTTATTTTTATAGCATCTTCATATGGAACGATAGAAGAATTCAAAGAAGGCATTGAAATATCTAATATTTCAAGATAATTTGTGTAAAACAAAATCTAGGTAGATGGATTATATCCCACACCACCATTCTATAATTTTTTTGATATTTTATAAATAATATAATTATTTATTAGAAATATCATATGGAAGTAATATAATAAAACTTTTTTGATGTGAGTTCTTAAGAGGGGGTTTTGAATATGTGATATTGTTAAATGATTGATTTATTAGAAATTTGTAATAAAAGTGTTGGTATGAGTATATGTTAATGTGGGAAAGGAAATGTTTTGATGTACCAGTATAAATTCATAAAAAAATGGGATTGATAAAGGTCTAATGTATCACCATAAATTTATAATATACTTTCTATGTGAATGATCACAAGTACCCTCATGAAATAATAATAATATGGTATGTATCATAGTCAGGTGTTCTAACACCAAATTAGTTCATGAAGAGATATCTTATTGAAAGGATAATTCACTACTCATGCGTATATGGGGGTTCAGGGTTTCATGAATTGTGTGGGGGTGGGGATAGAAATGGAATTAATATCCCATTACTATGGAATTGTGTGAAGAGATTCAATTAACAATTTCTTCAAATTTTTCTTTGGTTTTGATTTAAACTATTTATATGTATCTCATCAGTTATATACAAATTTTGATAACATGATCTTGTCTTAGTGGTGTTTATTGGAATGAATTTGTAGAAATATATCTACGTGACATAATTAGTCCCCCACTGACCACATTGGTGTGTTTATATATTTTATCTATTGATATATATTGAAGGTTCATGCGTCATACAACTCCAGTGGTGATTATTGATGACATAGTTTGAATAATGATTATGGAGATAGAGAGTGTCAAATTCTAGGCTAGATATTTGGAAAACTTATTGTTAATGTATTTTTATTTATGAGTATTAGCATTCACCATTATTAACTTTTACCTTTCAAGATGATATTTTTTTAATTGGTATTTCAAGGAGTTTTGTGACCAATTATTCTAGTATCATGTCATTAAGTTGTATTATGTTCTTCCATTTTAGCAGCTTGTTTATTCCTTAATTAAAATAATCCTTTAATTCTTTATCATTCCCTTAACATATATTTCCAACCACTGTTGTCATGGGGATGTCTCTTAATATAACTTGAGTTCCACTTCTTCTAAAGAAAAGGAGATTGGTGGGGTGTTACATCTATAGTAGGTCTGGACTTGGGAGTACAACTCATGTATATCTATAAACAACCATTATAATTACCATATAAGGTTCCACTTAAAATATAACCGTATTGGGAACTAAGGTTTGGGAACATGATTTTTCCATTCTAAAAATATTTTAATAGGGGATGCGATAATGGAATATGTTCGGAAGGTTGAGATTGGATACAAGGTCATGTGAGATGGAAAATTCATCCAATTATGGTAGAATAATGAAAGGGTTCATGAAATAACCCCAGAGTGATGATGGGGTAAATACTTCCCTAATGTTTGTTTCTTACGGGGTCTAGGTCCACCATATCATGTACACTTTTAGATTTTTTACCCCCACACACTATAGTCGAGAATGGGTATAGAATCAACAATTTTAGTTCCCTAACCATCATCAAACCCCATTGAGGATCATGTACTCTATTATATTTAATACCCCATCTGTTATGGTACACATTATTTATGTGTGGGGCCCCCATTTTGATTCTTATGAGTTTCAACATAGTGTTTGAAAATGGAGATGTGAACTATAGAGCATTAGGCTTACTCGTATTTCTTACATAGCTATAGAGATCTAGATTACTCTCTATTCATCAAGGGATTATTGTTTATGATAATATATATGTAGGGTTTCCATTCCTTCTTGAATTTGGTGTTGATCATATGATCCACTTGTTATTTCTCCATTTATTCTTATTTGGGTTGTCCTATTATATATTTATATACTATACATGCATGGGATTTCCCTATACATGCCATGTCATATATATATGGTGATAAAAATGGAAGATAACCTTTTCTACATGGATTAAGTGAATTTTTGATATACCATGAGACTATTATAGTTTAGGGTTAACCTGCCCCACGATCATACGCATGGATCCTACCTTAATCCTAAATATTTTTTTGGATGAGATACTTTTTATTTGTTGGGTGTGTATTTTTTCTATCTGTATAGTGATTAATTTTCTATACGATAATGTTTATATAGAGTATTTTTGTTCAAATTTATAACATTTTATAGGTTCCAATATATATTATTCTATCATCAATATTTTTATGGAGATATATGCAAGTTTGTAGGTACTATAGGCTAAGACCTCAAATCATGTGAGATATGCATACTCAGTGCTAGTCTCATGCCCCTTTCAAATAAGATATGGGATTGGTGTCTCACTCTATGGTTATTTGTCTCCCAAGAAGGGACTTAGTTGGTTGGGTAATAATACATTAGAAAATTATTTAGAAGAGTAATATTAGGAATAAATGTCTATGGATTATGAAATTCTCATGTTGAGAACGTGAGATTTCTCCTGGAAATATCATTGGATATGGAGGCCAATGTTTAAATAATTGAGACCAAAGGAATATGATTGTTTAAATTTTTTTAAGGGGATAAAAATTATAGTATTTAATTTGTAAATTTTGGTGAATAATAGTAGTATGAAATGTTGTAAATTGAACTATTTTATAAGATAATAGATGGAAAATTTTGGAAGTACCCCTTAATTTTTTATAATTTTATGACACTATTAAAGATTAAATTGCTACAAAAGTGGAAAATAATTAAGTGCTGGGTTAGATTATATATATGAATCCTATACAATTAATTTTCAAAAATTTTAAACTTTTGTTTCAGTCCATTAACACAATATTTTTTTCAATTTAACATTTTAGTTTTTTACCTTGATGAGAGGTTTTTTACTATGTAATTAATGTTTTACTAAAATCATAATAAAAAATCTATAATAATTTATGATTTGAAATTAAATTAATATCCATATAATCTTATTAAATTTATAAATTAATGAAACATAATATTTAAATTAAAATATTTAATATATTGAAAATTTATTTTGTATAAATATCTTTTGTCACTATTAAGTGTTATTAAATGTATTTATCATTAATAACCTATGAAGTGAGTTAAAATATATTTTTAGATATCTGTAATGATAAAATCATTTCAACTTATAAAATAGATAAATCTCATTTATTTGATAAAAATAAAAGAACATTAATAAAATAATTCTAGGAAAAGAAAACTTTTACCGTTATCAGGATCAATAACATTAATATTAGAAATCATAATATTATCCCTAAAATGAAATAAAAATTGCCACATAATAATAAAAAGTTGATAATAAATATTAAATCAATTACTTTACATTTTATTTTAATATTTCGTGAGAATTAATGTTTAATATATGTTATTTAAAACAATTCTGTCGGTAAAATATTACATAAGTTCCCAAAAAGGTAAACATGGCTTTTATAAATTAAACATTTTGTTTTAAAATTATATATGTTACATTACGTATATATTTATATAATTTTTTATAAAATTTTATGTAATTACAATATTAATAAAGTTTCATAAATTTTTTGGTATTTGGAAAATACGCATTTTTCAATTATTCAACTAAATATCAAATTTTATTATAATATAATAAAAATTTATTCAATAAAATTTGATAAGATTAATTAAAAATTAGTATTAATATTATAAAACAGAAATTATAAAATTTGAAAATTTTAAATTTAAACAAAATTACGATATATAAAAAAAATCTTTTTTTGGAAAATTAACATTTAATACATTATGTTTTCTTAATCGTATTTTGTGTTCCTTTATAATTGATTAAAATAATTTTATTCAATATATTGATATATTCATGTATTTTCATAATAATATCAATCTAATATGCCATAAACCAATTTAGTTCTGTGTTCTATATGGAATAAACAATTTATCCTAGTATTAATTTAAAAAATATATTCTAAAATATTATGTTGTTATATTCACCATTATTTTACCTTGACACCTTACAAATATAAGAATATAAATCATTATTTATATGTTTTAGAAACTATTAAAGTGGTTCTCCTCAATTTTTTTAAGAGAAAATATTATTTAAATTCTTTTGTAAAGTCGTTGGCTTGGTGTGTACAGATTATGATCTAGTGGATGTAGTCCGACCAATATATGAAAACAATTTCTAGAAATCATCATCTCCAACTAAATTTTTAATACTATTCTTATTTTCTCAATAATATATTTGTATACCACCATGAAATGATTATATAGGATTGGTACACATGTAATAGCATCTTCTATAGTCTAAAATAAATGTTTATAAATTTTTAAACATTAAATAAAAAATCAGAAACACTGTAATGTTGTATTGTAGTAAATTCATTACTTGAGGTCGATCCCATAAATAAAAGTCTTATAGAATTCAATTGTTTTATCTTATTTTGATTTATAAAATAAATTAACTAAACTATACTATCTAGAGTTGTGAACTAGAATAAATCAAAAGATAGGATTAAATAAACGAAAAATATTTCAAGAATAGTATTTCAAAAGAGCCGATTCAACTTAGAAAATGAGAATAATTATATTAATTGGACATAATAATTTAAGGAGTGTCTATAGTATCCTTTGAGTTGAAATTAGATCTACCTAGGACCCTAATAACTCTCTCAAGGAATGTATATATTTAATACCATGAGTTTTTATAGACCTTTTTTTCTGAATGAATTAATTTTCATTCATGTTTTTCATTGCACTAAGTTAAGCATTCCTTTCATATGACACCGAATTGGCATACATTACATGCAAAAACAAGTTTTAAAAAGCAAAAATATATCATTAAAATATTATATATTAAATCATAAACTAGACATTAGGTTATTTCTCATTTAATAACGTGCTTATAAAAACCAATGATTTTAAATAATATAACATTATTTCATTAGTAACAATGAAACAATTGAATATAATGGGAATATTTTTATAGAAACATTTTTTATAATTGTAATGATGTTTTATCCTAATAAATTAAATTAATTAATATTTATGAGTGATATAAATTTAATATATCTTATTTAATACATCAATTTTTTTTATATTCATCCAATAGATTTGAGTGGCATAAGATAAGAACAAAATCAATTTTAAGGATAAAAATCTATATTTCGTAAGGTACTTTTACCACATTTTGAATATGAACATACTTCAAATATATTGTTTAGAACTCTTATAAATGTTATATATCAAAATATATATCATTTATTTATATTTGAAAATAATAATTTGATTACGGTGGATTTTTGGTTTTTTTATGAAGTTTCATTTTTTAATGAATAATTAAAATACTAAAATATAACTCAAATTGATTTTTCATATAATTTATTTATAACCTTAAATTGTATTTTTAATTGATATAAAAGTTTATATAGATCCAATTTTTATCCATTTATCGAATTTAGGTTATTAAATTCAATTTTACATTGAAATTAGTTAAAAAACCTAGAAAACATTTGATAATTTTTTCTTTAAAAACACGCTTTGTCATCCCATTTGCAGGATTAAATTTAAATTAATTTCTACCACTTATGTGATTTGAATTTGGTAAAATGAATTCCATATTTAAAATAATAACAATTTATAGTTTATAATAATATAAAATTAGTTTTTTTAAATGATATGTGAAGGTTATTAATATTAATTACAATAATTAAGAATAAATTAAACATAACAAGTGACTACGCCCTAAACATAAAGCCTAATATGACTAGGAATATTATCAAAAATCCATTTTATGGACACATTTCTACATTATACTTCATTGAATAAATTTTTACTATTATGGGATCCACATTAATAAAAAAACAAGGGCGGGGTTTCCCTTTTCCAAAATATTAGATGTGTTCCCCACATCATCCACTATAAAAGGAATCCGCTTCTCCCACTTCCACACACATCTCAAGAATCATATGTTTGGAAAAAATATGAACAAATATCTCTCCAACATACCTAAATTACTCTTTTAATCCTCTATTTGGGTATAAAAAATCCATAACTTTCATTTGGTTAAAAACGAAAAGGAGTTTCCCAGAGAGGAGGTAACATCCTCCCTCAAGATCCTTTATATTATTTTCATTCTCCACCCCATGTACTCTCCTAATTGAATTATTATAGAAAAAATAAATTCTAGAATATTCAGAGATATTTTATGCTTGGTTTTTGAGCTAAACATTCACCCAATTCCATCTAGTGTGTAAGAAACCTATGGTTTATGACTGCCAAAAACTATCGCCTCACAAAATGATGAATGTTCATTATTCTATTAAAACCTTTAATTGTGAAAATTTTGGAAGAAACTAAATTTTTTATAATATTAATGATATTTATAATGTAATTAGGCTTATTTAACTATTTTAAATCACATATCTGTAAACATTTCATGTTGTCAAAATTTGAGAATTTATCTTATGGATGTGTGGACTACTACCCCTCAAAGAGATATGATTCATTCAAACACTACATGGAATGTTTAAATGATGTGTTTTGTGAATTTATATTATATATATAATATAATAATTCTAATTTAATAATTATATATATTTATATTTCATTTAATATCTTTTTGAAATACACAATAAAACAGAAACAACGTTCATGCATATGTATTGCCTATCGTCTCCATGAATAGTGTATCGCATTTCATACTTCTATATCCTATTGATTATTAAAATACAAATATAATGAAGATAAATTATATTTACATGAGGGTTTACATTCTATATAGTATGATATATGTATAAGGACTTAAGATATAACCAATTAAGACCCATGTGGAGAACAAAATAGATATTACCTAAAGTTAAACCATTACATAAAATTGATAACAATAAGGTAATATATGGTCATAATAAAACCATATATGGTATTATATATATAAATATTCTTATGTAAAATATTTTAATAAACTTAAATTTATTTTATAAGAAGATTTTACAAGTAAAAATTGAGTCAAGATACAAGGTATGGGATTTTAACCAACTTTATATATTCTTGAGATGCATGCCATGTTCACTACACTTTTCTCTTGTGTAGTGCATATACTACTCATGAATTTATTCTATGATTATTATTATTAAATTTATTGGTATATATATATATATCCCTTAATTGATATATCATTAATGGGGTTTATGTTTCAAAAGGTTTTTAGAGTCCTTAATATGTTCTCAAGGAAAACTGTTTTGAAATATCTTTGATGATTATTTTTATTTTTCAAGGGAAATGGTTTTATTTTTTTAATATTCCATTTTATTTGTTCATGTTTATTTTTGAAAAAAAATTTCCAAAAAGGATTTATGTTTTAAAAACTATTTTTCAAAGAAATATGATATTTTTTCCTAAGAAATTATTTAAAAAAATCATTCCAAAATATTTCCCATATAAAATTACATTTATTGTTCTTACACATTACTTTATAGGGAAATGACTCAAGGTTTCCATTTTTATTCTTCCTATGAATGGTTTATGTTTTGAGGGAATGATTTTTATGAAACCCATTTAACATTCATGGTTCATATTATTTTAAAACACCCTCCTTTGACGAGTTATTCTTTTAATGAAATGATTATGAAGCATGTATCATTTTCTATAAGTTATGATTTTATTTCATATTTATGATACCCATTTCATTTCATGGATTGTCATATTATTCGTTATGAATTTTTCACAAGTATATATTATTTTCTATTATATTTTTGGGTCCTATATCTCCCTCTAATGTCTTGGGTAAATATTTATATCTCACGAGATAGAATAAGATGGTATTGGGAGTGAAAATTGACTAATAATATAACCATGATAGTGAACCATGACTACAAAGATGGTATGAGGTGTAAAAATATGCTAATATGGAATCATATTATATGATTATGAGTTTTCCAAAATTCAATGTTTTATTACTCAAATATTATTTCATGTATTATGTTTTTTATTTACATATGATTCATGTCTTATGAATTGTAAATATTTTTTCCATGATTCATTTTATGATTTTTGAAATGAAGGGTATCATCATCAAATATTTTGATCGCATTCTCATGATCATATGCTCATGATTATGCTTTCATGTCTCCCATGTTAACCATTACTAAGAATCTGGGCTCATCACAATTAATGTTTCCTTCCAATGTTAATGAAGATATATATTAAGTATGATGTTCCTAAGAAGGGTAGTAGTCAGGGTGAACCATGTGGGAGATAATTTAGCTCACTAATGTACCAGTGTTCATGATTCCATCTTTCCAAAGGCACTAGACTAGTACTGTCTTTGGGTGTCTAATTTCCTAATGTTTTAAGTATTTGATAAAAGTGATGTAATTTATATATAAATTAATAACGGTTCACTATAGTTGGTATCAATGTTATGGCATTGTTAATCATTTGAAACTATGATTAGAACACCATAGTGATAACTCTAAGGAGATGTATATGGATAAGAAAAAGTGTGTGAATATGTACAAGAATTTTGGGGAATGATAGAGTGATTGCTTTCCTGGAAATGAATAGCCATATAGATACTACTGGTGGATGTGGTTCTGGAATACAAGTAACTAGGTGTAGAAACATAGACAAGGTGTCTCCAGACTAACTTAGAGTAACCTAGTGCATGAAAATAAGCCTTAATGTGCACCTTATTTGACACTGTCAGGGGATATTCTTTGAGAGTATAAAAATCTTCATGAACCATCATGACTAATTTTAATATATTTTTGATTGACTAACCTTGTGAAAACCTAAGGCATCATAAATTAAGGAATGTTCCACAACATAGACATAATAAAAGTGATGTTTCATAAATATGTGGTTCCCTATTATGATAATTGATTCTTACACTTTTCTTTTGGTTTTAGTCAATGGATGGAACCCGAAGTAGCCACATTAATGGTGATTGTGAGGGAAAATGGTATTATTGTCATCTTGATCAATTGAATTCTATGGGAGATGGAATGAATAATATTTTTGTTAAGCTAGAACAACATTTTATAGGTATGAATCGTGGTGGGATTCTAAATGAGAAAATAAGGGAACAAAATTCTATTGATTCTTTCATAATGAAACATCCACCTTCTATAAGAGGCTCTTCAGATACACTTATTACTGAAAAGGGGATCAGTACTACTGAAAATATATTTTCCATTCTATAGTGCCTAGAGCATGAGAAATTCATTCTATCTATTTATCAATTAAAAGGCGAAGTGGACTGGTGGTGGGCTCTAATTATGAATACAAAGAATAAGATGTAGTTGAATCGATGGATTATGATGAGTTCAATACCTGATTTTAGAAAAACTAAATTCCATGTTTTCATTATAAAAATTTATTGAAAGGGATACTTGAGTTTAAGTAAAGGGGTGATGAATATTTTTGTACCTATGAGGAAAATTTCAGAATACATGCGAGGTATTATTGGGGAATTATCATCCAATATGGATGTAAATTTGATAGTTTAGTCAGTGGATTAAATATAAGTATTGGAAGGGTGTTGTCCATAAGAGATTTTACTAGATATGAATAAATTTTGCGTTGTAAAATCAAGGATGAAATGGAGTTTTTATTTTTATATCAATCCAATTGTGTTGATAAAAAAGGAATATGGAGTTTAGAAGAAACTCTTAAAACCATAAACAGATGTATATGATATTTCTATTATGCTTTATGTGTGGGAATAATCATGGATAATATTTTAGGAAGGTGTCTAATATGTGTGTAATGGAAAGAGATTGTGAATTTTATTGTCGAAGTGAATGAAATAAGTTATCTAATAGTGATAATGGAGAATGAGGGGTACATAATGCATCTCGCACACATCAATGATACAAGTGTAAAGAGAAAAAGATTTATTCTAACGAGGCACCAAACCCAAGGGTATGTGATGGCAATAGATGTCCAAAACCTCTTATGCCAAGAGACAAGTGGAAATCTTATGAAATCACTATTTTCGATGAGGTGTGTGATAATGATGTGATGAAAGGTACACTTACCATCGACTCTTAAATTGATATTTTTTTATTAGATTCTGGATATTCCCACTCTTTCATATCTAAATACCTTTATATGGTTGTTAAGATTCACCTATATGATTATATGTCGAATTAATAGTGAAACCCCCAAATGGTACAATGATTGTATTCCTAGTCAAAGAATCCTCTCCAGTTGAAAATTGTTGGTATATTATTCATGAAAATCTTGTTATTCTTTATTTGGTTTAATTCGAGGGAATATTACCCATATGTTGACTTTTATTGCATAATGCTCACATCAATTATTGAGTAAGGAAGGCTTCGTAGATTTCTTGGTTTAGCAGGATATTATCAATGGTTTGTGGATAATTTCCCAAGACTATCAAATCCTCAAATAATGTTAAAATGGAATGGTTTCATGTTCTTATAGACTATTGAATGTGAGGAAAAACTTTAAGGAAATGAAGAAAAGGTTGGTCATTACACTTTTTCATAAATTAACCTTTAGTGGAAAAGTGTTTTTAATACATAGTAATGTATTCAAGAAGGGATTTGGATGTGTTCTTTTGTAGAATAACATGGTTATAACCTATTCCTCATGAGAGTTGATGATTCATGATTAAAATTACACATGTCATGATTTGGATTTAGTAGTGTTAATGTTTCCATTAGGGTTATAGGGACATTATATTTATTGGGAAAAGTGTGATATATATAATGATCATAAAATCTAGAATTATATATTCATAGACCTGGATCTCAATATGCCCTAGAGAAGATGGTTAGAGTTGATAGCAATTATGATTGTAGAATACATTTCCACCCTGGGAAATAAAAAAAGGACGATGATGCATTAAGTTGAAAGGATCATGATATCTTATCCTTTTTGAGGATTAACAAAGATCTAATATTTATGAATATTAAAAGGATGGATCCAGAAATCCTAAAGGAAAGGGAAAATATGACGTTTCTCAAATGAATGTTCATCCTCTATCCAAATTATGATTAAATAAGTAGATAAAAAAGATATAGAGTTTCAAGATAATGTTATAAATGTTCCTGATTTTAACCCTGATTAGGATGGAATGATAGTATCAAGAATAAATTATGTGCACCTTCCATACAATACATGAAGAAGTATCTATTAGATAAAGCTCACTGTTTTTCATTTTATATTTTTCATGAAAGTATGAAGATGTTTTGGGATTTGAAAGATTAATTCTAGTGGGATGGAATGAAGAGGGATATTATAGAGATTTTACATTGATTCTCAATATTAAATCTAGTTAAGTATGAAAGAAAAATTTCTAAAGGGATGTTGCATCCCTTAACCAAACAAAAAATTGAAATGGGAGAATATGATTAAGGATTTTTATGTTGGGATACCCAAAACCTATAATGGTTTTAATACTATATGGGTGGTAGTAAATTACATTACTATGTTAACAAACATCATTAAAAAAAGATAAGATTTATATCTTGATTGTCTTTAAATTATATACATTAAGGATGTGGTAAGGCTCCATGTTGTATTACATTACATTTTATCTGATCAGAATCTGATGATTACCAAAATATGTTGGCAATGACTTTAGCAATCACTTGATATGTAATTAAGTTTCTTCACATATTATCCTACTTATAATGTTGTTCTATATAAAATAACAAATAAAATATTATAAAATATGTTGAGATATTATTAATTAGATTTAAAAGGTTATAGGGATTAACGCATTATTCTATTTGAGTTTTCTTATAACAATAGCTTAAAATCAAGCATTCCGATGGAACCTTTTGAACCCATCTATGTGATGAAATTTAGAGATATAATTTATTGGGATAATGTTGGAGAAAGAAATATATTGATACCAGAGATTGGTAGAGCAATGTAAGAGAAGGTTAGATCCATTCCATAGCATATCATGGTAGCTCAATGATAATAGAAACAATATGCTAGTAATTATCATTATTATCTAGAATTTTAAGTCGGTGAAAAGGTGTTTCTAGAAATATCTCCTAGAAAAAATGTTATGATATTTTGGAAGAATGGGAAACTAATCCCAAGGTATATTGGTCCCTTTTAGATTCTAAATAATATGTTGATGGTAGACTATTTCTTTCAAGTTCCTTTATATATTTATCAAGTCCATAATGTGTTTCTGGTATTTCTACTAAGAAGTACATACCTAAAAATTCTCATATACTGAACTCATAGGTTTTAAAACTAGAGCATGATCATTTTAATGAGAAACATCTATTTGAAATTATATATTATACAGAGAAATTTATGTTAATCAAGACCACTCATCGAGTCAATGTTTTGTGGATAAATTCACATTTATATGAAGCTACATGGGAACTTGAATATATGATGAGGCAGAAGTATCCCCATTTTTTGTACCATAATGATGAATTCAAAGGGAAAATCATTTATGGGGGTTTGAATGTAATACCCTTAGATTTTATGTATCTTTTTTCGATTGAATTGACTTTTATTGATGTTTTTTAATGCAATAAGTCAATCATTCCTTTCAAATGACACTGACATGGCCTAAATTACACACAACATAGAGTTTTAACAAACAACAATATATTATTAAAATTTTACAAATTGATATTTCAAATAGCCATTATAGTAGTGGTTAGGAATAGTATTATCTATCTTATGAAAAACTACTCATAAAGGTTTTTGATATTCATTCATAATAGTTGATAGGAATATGATTAGAACAAACCTGATTTTGCACATAAAACCCTATATTTTTATTAACATAATTTTTCAGCCTTTTGATGGAGAACCTAATTAAAATATACATTTTTGAACTTTTATAAATTAAATATTTTAAAATAAACGTCATTTTTGATATAGAAAAATAGAAAATATGTTAGGGTTAATTTTTGAAATTTTTCTGCGAAGATTCTTTTTTTACTGAGTAGTCAAAAATAATGAAATTTGACATTAAGCATCTTTTCATATAATATATTTATAATGCTCAATTATATTTTTAATTTATTTTAATGATTATTTAGATCATATTTTTTTCTATTTATCCAATTTATTTAAGTAGAATTAATTTAACTATGAAATTGGTAATTAACCCTTATAAAAAGATTGAACATTTATACATCAAAAACCCACTTGGTCGTCCTTCATATGACATTAAATTTAAATTAATTTCGACATCTCCTATGATTGGAATTTGTTAAAATTTATTACATAATTCAAATAAAAATTAAATTAAATTTATAATAAAATCAACATAGTGATTGACTAAAAATATCAGTGACGATAATTAAAATTAATTATAATGATTAATATTAAATTAATCTTAACAAGGGAGTAAACCATAATCATAAGTCATAATATGAATTATACACTTGTAGAAAACCCATTTGATGAATATATTTCCACCCTATCCTCTGTTTTCTCTACATTGGTACATTATTAGACCCACATTCAATAAAAACAAGGGTGATGTTTCCCTTTTCCATATTAATACAAGAGTTCCACTCATCCTCCACTATAAAAGGCCTCTTATACTCAAACAATCACACACCACTAAATCCAATTATATTCATCCATGATCTACCAATATATCTACCCAAAATACCTCTAATAATCCTTGATTCCCCACTTTGGACAAAAAGAAATCCATGTAATTTATTTGGTGAAAACCAAAAGGAGTTAACCAATGAAGAGGTAACATCATCCCTCAAGATCTTTAATATTATTTTGATTCTCCATCCCCTACATATCCATATTCAATTATTATATAAAATTAAAATTATCCAAAATATACTAATATTTTTTTGAAAATATTTCTACCTATACATTCATACACTTCAATCTAATGGCTAACAAACAAACTATTTATGTGTGTGATGACCTACTGCCTCAAAAAATGATTATTGTTAATTATTTAGGTACCACCTATCATGGTGGAAATTATGATGGAAACATATTTTTATATAATATTGATATTATTTATAATTTATTTAATATTCTATAATTGTTCTTTAACACATAACTTTATACATTCCATCTTGTGTAAATGCGATAATTTCATTTGAGGAAGTGTCAACTACCACCCCTCAAAGTGATGTGATTCATTCACAAACTACATGGAATGTATAAATGATATGTTTAGTGGAATTTTATGATATATATAATATAATTTCTATACAGTTATAATTATATATATATATACTTATATGTTGTTTACTCTCTTTTTTCCAATATGTTAGTAAAAATGAAACAATGTTCATGTGCACGTACGACCTACAGTCTCAATTAATGGTGTATTAAATTTCATACATCGATATCTGATAGATTATTATATTTCAAATACAAAAAATATACATGATATTTATATCATGTTTAATATTCTATATATTTTGATATAAGTATAAGGACATAAGATATAACAAATTAAGACACATACAAAGAACAAAATAGATACTACTCAAAGTGAAACCTTAACATAGAATTATTAACCAGCAGGTAATATAAGCTCATAATCAAACCATATATGGTATTAGATATAATAATACATTGCTGTAAATTACATATAATAAAATTATATTTATTATATATGATTCTTGTATGAGTACATATAGCATTATAACAAAAATAAAAGGAATTTTATCTCCATTTTTATATCCATGAGATAAATTACATGATTACCACACTATTATTTTGGGTGTATTATGTACTACTCATGAATGAATTATATGATACTAATTAATTAATTTACCTCTTTTTACATATCCATTATATTATCATTTTTGAATTGGGATTATATTTCAAATGGTTTTTAATAGTCTTTTATAAACACACATGGAAAATGGTTTTGAAATAAGTTTCAAGATTTATTATATGTTTCAAAGATTATGGTTTTAAAATTTTTATCAATATTTCAATATATGTTTTAATGTTATTTTTCAATGAAAATTATTTTGAAAATGTTTTATGTTTTAAAAATAATTTTTCAATGATGAACGTTATTTTTATCAAGAAATGTTTTTAAAAGATTATTCAAAATTATTTCTCATATAACATAACATCCATTGATGTAACTCATGCCTTTATAGTTAAATGATTGAACTTTTCAATTCATATTATTTCTATGAATTGTTTATGTTTTGAGGAAATGATGTTTTTGATAAAAATTTATCTTTTTTGGGTTATATTATTAATAATCAGCTTCTATCATGGGTTATACTTTAGATGATATTATTATGATGTATGTATCCTTTTCTAAAGGTTATTATATGATATCATGTTTATGATACTCATTTAGTTTCATTGGTTATGATATGATTGTTTTTTCTTGTTTTCCACAAGTATGTTTTATTTCAATATGACATGGGTGGGACTTAGATCTCCTTCCAATCACTTAGTTAATGATTTATATATAATTAGATAGAATAAGATGGTCCTGGGAGTGATCCTTAACTACTATGACGGCCATGGGAGTGAACCATGACACCTAAGATGTTATGAGGAGTGAAATCATGCTTCTAATATGGCCATGAGAGTGAACCCTAACTACCAATATGGCCTGGGGAGTGAATCAATAATACTAAGAAGGTCTTGGAAGACATTCCTTGGCTACCATGGATGTCATATTATATGTTTTTGGGTTATCCAAAATTCCACTTTTCTTACTATATTATGATTTCATGGAGTATATCAATTATTTAATTATGATTCATGTATTATTAACTTTCAAGAATTATTCCACGATTCATGTTTATAATCATTGATTAGTAGGGTATAATAATCAAATCCTTCGACCATGTTATCATAATCCCATGCTCGTGTTTATACTTACATGTCTCCCTTGATTACCATTATTATATATCTGATCTTATTCCTTTTCATATTTCTTTCCCCATGTTATGAAGATATACATTATGTATGATTTGTCTAAGAAAGGTGCTATTCATGAAGAACCTAGTAGGAGATAATGTATCCCACTTATGTACCAGTTTTAATGTTTCCATGTTTCCAAAGGCTATAAAATATAATGGTCTTTGTGCGTCAATTTTTGTAATGTTTAATGTATTCTAAAAAAGTGATCTAATTTCTATATACATTAAGACTGGGTCGTTATACTATAATAACACTGTGCCAATAAAAATAAACCTCAACAAGGAGTACAGAGTACTTTTCAAATCTTGTTCCATAACACTTCTCATACACAATGGGTATTCCATATTAAATCATTACTTTCACTAGAAGGATATTGATTGTGGTTATTCTTATGTTTCAATGTAATACTAATAAATTTTTTGAAAACCTCACAAGAAAAAGGGAAAGTAAGAATTAGGTACTCACCCCCTCCAATGAAAGCTAACATATTATATTCGATCACATGAATTATATATAATTATAAATCAAGGTATATTGATAGAAAATATATGTTTTGAAAACAATGATAAAATTACTTTTATTAATATAGAGTTATCAAACATTATTTAAAAATGTAAAATGAAAATGGAATAAAAAACTACACTAACATGATAGCTTATGATGATCCTCCTCCTTACACTCCCTATTAGGGTGATGGATACCGATCTCTTACTTGGTTGGGGAACCTCCCAATTGTATAATAAATTCCATTATTCAATGCATACACATATTATATATATATATAGTACTCACTCGAGATAAAACATTGTATCTATCTTATCTATGCCTTTATATTATCAAAAATATCTATTAGATATCTCATCTATCATCCCAAAAATATATCATCACTAAATTGACCATGTTTTCAAGTTTGAAAACCCACTTTTTATTTCACCATGCATTACTATCATTCTATATGAGATAGATACTAGTTCAGACAACATTGAATCACATCATATGCATTCATATCTATTTATTTTTATAAATATTTGATATTTTCGTCTTGACATGTATCCCTATCATTTTCCTTGACTGTATCAAATTCTAATCCATTTTTATGCATTGAATCTATTTTTATGAGGTGTAATTAAAAGTCCCATAAATATATTTATGCAATTATCATGGATAGATGTGTCTTGTTAGAGTGTATCTTGCATAACATTGTCTATTTGTTTACCTTATTCATATATTTCAATCATAAACATAATATTTCATCTTAATATCTTTTTTATGTGGGTTCCTTTATCTTGTGAGGCATCCTTATGTATACCCACTTCATATTCTCCCTTCAAACCGATTGGAACAACATACAAAAGGAGATAAATTTGGTTATTTCTGTTCCTATAATGATATAGTGTATGGAGTATGGATATAAACCAGGCTGTGTAGCCTACTATTTCTTCATTGAATCATCTAAAAGACTACCAATTTAAAAAAACCCTCAAGGTGTAGAAGATAAGTCTCATAATCTATGTATTACATGGTTACTATGTAGACAATCCTTTAGCATGTAGCTTAAATTGTTTCTAATAACTAGTACCACATTAATATTCAGGTGCTGCACAGCATAGAAAAATCTCCACACCAAAGCCACATATTCTATGTAAAACCATTCTCACATCCATTATTATATGGTTTATATTATACTCCCATCATAAAACCTCTATAATTCATTTTCAATCTTATTATCTATATGATGAACCCATATATAAGGAACTTTAGATTCTTCTATCTTGTGAAAATCTATACTACAAGAAAATTGCCAATATAACATACTCTTTATTAGGACATCCTCTGGGGCCAACTATGATTTAATGGATAAATTTATCGGAAGTTATTATCGAGTATATAGTGTTTGTATAGTTCCATATTTTTCTATTGATGGTTTGGGATGTAATATGGGTAGTGATGGTGTAAAAACAGTGATGGTGGATTATCCATAGAAGAATACCCTTGGGTTTTCCAAAAATGGATGCATTTCAACAAGTAAATAAGAACTGGGAGAAATCTCTACCAAATCAGATGTAATGTTTGGATGAAACATAAAAAGATATTGTCTCTTGGAATTTTTGGCTTGTTGAAGTCAACTGGGAGCCGACGTACTCCTACCTCAATCGATGCCACATTTCTCTGATGAAGCTGTCAACCAACAACTACACAAACCATTACACCCCAACTATTAGTTTTTTAGCTATTTCAGGACATTCATGAACTCTATTTACAATCATTTCGACCCCTGATCTGGTTTTCCTGATGGCCTTGCCAAATTCCCCTATGGGGTGGCAATTGGACTTGTTATGGGTTGAGGGAAGTCCAGGATGATGGCCTATTTTATGATATCCTTATAAATACTTACTAATTAAATTTTTTATCAAACATTTATTTATTTATTTATTCTCACTAAAACTATTTTGTTTAATATAAAATTTCCACAAATAAATGAAATTATTCTGTATATAGGCTTTCATATTGAAATATAGGTGGCAATAGACAGTGAAAAATAGAAAAATCGTTCATAAAAGTTAATGATATAAAATCCCCCAAAATTGGACAATTATTTTCCTCATTCATATTCCACAAATAAAAACTACATAAGATCACACATGTTTCCAACATTTAAAAATCAAAATAATCAAATCCAAAAAAACAGGGAATCAAACTTTTTAGCATCACATAAAGAATATAAATTCATATCCTCATTTTACAAAGAATAAATTAATAATATTTGGTAAATTTTACCACTGAAAATTTTATTATTCTATTACTCCATTAAATTCAAATATATCTATTATCACTATAAAACATTCCATGTCATGATATACATCACTTTGTATTTATTTCATCCAATCACACATGGTAAAAAATTTTATGTAGTTTTTATTATATCATTTGAACATGTTATAACATAAAAATTAAAATTTTATTCAATATCTAAAATATTGATACAACAATCACTAATAAATATGAGGAAAAATAATTAGTATAATATGAATTTGATTCTTAGGGTATGTAATTAATGAAGTATAAATAAATAAAGGTCAATATATTGGTTTCACTCATAGGTATAATGCATGATAGTAAAAACAGAGCTGAAATGAAAATCCTACTATCCAAAATTTATATCCTCAAACCCCAAACTCAATGTGAGGATATGAATAAAATGAAAAAAACTGATCATATATACACTCTTGTTTTTTATTTTTATTTTCTTCATTTTTTATCTAAATGTTGTATTGAAAAATAAAATCTAACATCCACCACCCAACTCCAAAGGTTAAAAATCATTATTCAAGTAATGGTGAATTTTTACCCCTAAAAACTAAATCCATTTATTCAAATTTTTTCAAAAAAATTTAACTATTTTTTTTTCATTATTCTTCCAGAGGGGTATAATAAATTTTAAAAAAATATAACATGAACTTTTTTCCCCAATACCTATAATACAACCAAACCATCTTATTATCATTGTAATTAATAATCCTTATACTACACATAACCTCTACCCCCATATTTGAACGTTCAATAATAATTAAAAATTCATATAGTTGGGTAAATATGGGTCAAACTGCATTTTAATGTGGAAAATTATTAACAGTAGTCATTCATGGATTTTAAAGGCTAAAATTAGGATCAATGTAATGTTTGGGTATCAAGATAGAGGATTAATAATAAGAATTCTTTAATCATATAAAATTTTATTTTGTAATATCATATATATTAGAGGATCCAATGTAAGTACATGTTGGTAAAATTCATGGATATTTCATAGGAAATATACTCAATAAATGATAAAAACTATTATATTATAACCCTCTTGTGAAAGATAAATATATACTAAAAGATAATCACTCATATAAATAATGAAAATATGATACTAATAATCATGATATTCATAAATTATATTCATGAATAAATTTTTAGAAATTTCATCTAAATAATCAACTAGACTCCTCAAATCAAGATTTATCAAATCAATATTCATATGAATGACTATAAGAAGTCTATCTCCCATATATTACTCATTCAGTCCCGACAATATGAAAATTAAAATATGGTATCATGTGTATTTAAGTGATTCCAGAACTATGGATCAAAATTAAATAAATGTTCTATGATTGGGTATGCACTTTCCACTAAAAAACAAAAAAATATTATACAAGTAATTGTAGGAAATAAACAAAATTTAAATAAGTGGAACTAATATTACTCTATCATCAAGTATATCTTTTCATACAATTTTTTATTTATATTATACCTACTAGAGCTATAGATAAAATTAAAATAGTTAAAGAATGAGGTCTATGTAATTTATGATAAAAAATATGGGTTGGGAGGTTTCTCTGTATCTTAAATTTAATGTAATAAACACTATTTCTAATGAAATTATATAAATAAAATCCCATTTTTCTCTTGTAATGAAATTAATTTAAGTTCATTATTTAATTTCATGAAAACAATATATAATACATTAATGTTCTAATAAAAAACAGAATTATCATGTCAAGAAACTAGTAACTAAAAGATTAAAATTTGATATATATATATATATATATATATAAACTACACACCATTATTTTGAATTATTTCTCATAAGAGTTCTCAAACCCTCAGTGTAATGGTTAATAATAAATTGATAAAGTCTAAATTTTTATTATTATAACATTAACTTCTTCATTTCATCTCATGAGGGTTATTATTATCCAAGTCGACCTCACCACCCCAATACATTTTTTTTCAAAATATTTTATTTATTATAAAATATTCATGAAATAAAAAATTGATATCTTATATTTTTAATATAAAACCCCCTAGAGAACATTTTACACTTTGTATTCTCTTGAAAATTATTATTATTTCACTCCCTTTACAAGTATACATCTTAATATATTCAAACCCATTATTAGAAAATGAAAAGTAATGAACAATAAAAAATAAATTAATAAAATCACATAGATGTTTTTATAGGATGCACTCTTAAAAATATTCACAATTGTCAGATATAATCCCTTATTATGAGATTTATATATATATATCAAATCCTTTATTTTTTTATAAGACATACTCCAAATTCATCTCAAGGAAATCAAAATCCTCTTTAATGAATTTCATATTTTGTGGAAATAAGTTTTTCTTGATATGAGAATGATGTTGTGTTTATTGGTTATCCATTTTTAGTGGATATGGTTTTGTGATTATGTTTTATTTCAATAACTAGAGTTGAAATAGAATTCATAAAGAAGTAAACAATTACACATTTTTAATTGGTATCAAATAAATGGACATTATTTTTGAAGGTTTTTATGTCTGGATGTCTGTTAGAGAAACATAAAATTTTAATAAAGTTAAAAGGGAAACGATTAAAGAATGTCAACACAACATCATAATATTTAAAGTGATTCTATTTTATTCAGTATTCATTACACTAGTTGGGATACACACTCGTCTTTGGTTACAGTAGTTTGGTATCTTTTTATATTGGCATCATGATAGATGTGTTTTTTCTATAGGTCATAAACTAATGAATTTGAGCTATGAGAATGAACCAATATGTAAATTAAATTCATGAATAGATGAGTGAAGGATTGATGTTTTCCTATAAATTTCAGTTAATCCCATCATTACATTAAGAGTGACGAATTTTCGAATTATTGAATTCATATTATTCTAACTGTATAACATCGTGCAAATGATGCATGGAAAATACTTGAGTAATTATTTTTTAGGGGAACAGAGTTTTATGAACATTGTTCAGTCATGGAAGTAGTGTTAAGGTTGTTTGACAAATAAGGGAAGAGAAATAATAGTATCAGTGATGTATTTTCATTAATATATGATTGTTGAAAGAATCTAAGGGAAATAAATTATATTATTTATACCGGAACGAACATATCATGGAAATTATTTTTTTGGAAGTTTTTTGAATTTGTAATGAACCAGTACTTTAATATATTTTTTCCATTAATCACGTCAAATATGATCGATAGCTTACAACTCATTCCACATTAAATAAAAAATGGAAATGGTTAGATCAATAAAACTAATCCTTTTAATTAGAAGGTATGAATGAGAGAAACTGAATTATGAAATATTTGAATTTATATATTGATTTATAAGATTATTTCAAAAAAATATACATAATTTATTGTTGTGTTTATGATGCTATACTTTGATTCAATATTAATTTTATTAAGGAAGTATAATTATATTTTTTTTAAATAATTATTACTATAAAATATAATATTTTTTGATTATTTTTTTATTTATTAGTGTTTTATTAAAATATTGAATAACAACAACTAGTATTCCAAAAAACCCTTTTTTCGTATAAAAAGATTTAATTTTATTTTAAGAATCTATTTAAATGTAATAATTCAAAATTCATGAAATTAGATTTGAAAAAAATAAACACAATTATTTTATTTGTAATATGAATATGATTATTATATAACATTTTGGTTTTTCTAAAAGGGTTAATTTTTTACGTGAATATATCAAAATATTATTTTTATAAATAACATGATTTTTGTTAAATTATTAGTATATAAGAATAAATTATAAACTCATGAAACATTATTATAATTTCTAATTTTTATATTATAAATGACTTATATTGTTGAAAAAATTATTTAAATTAAAAATGAAAACTTTATATTTTAGAACAAAAGTTATATTTTTCAGAAAATTGATAATTTATAAATTTATTAATTTAAAATTACATTTTATCAATTATATAAATATATTATATTTGAATTGAGTCTATTATAGGATTTATAATATGAAAATGTGGTTGTGGTTAATTTTTTTACATTTTTCTTAAGTAATTGATTTTTTTAAACAATGAGAAGTACTCTATTTTCTAGAAAATTTAATTATATTCTTGTATCAATAAATAATAGACAATTATAATTTTTTAATATTATTTTAATTTGATTATGTAATAATGTTATTAGATTGAAATATATTTTTTAATTTACCAAACTTTTCGGTCATCCTTATAAAAAACTAATATTTTAATTCTAAATATCCAATTTTTCATATATTTCATTCCATTAAACATTATTTTAGTAAAAATCGTTTTAAATTGATAGGAAAGGAATGTAACATTTTTGTTGGTTTATAATAAACCACTTTGTGATCTCAATGAAAATAAATTTGATAATATTATCCCACTCATAAATTTTTTTTATATTAAAATGACCTTTTTCTTTGAAACTATTTTTACACGTTATGGGCGATAATATTAAAATTATTTTAAGAATGTTGTAGATTTTTTATACAGTTAATTACATATTTTAATACATAATGGTAATATTAGTGAATAATTTTGATTTTCATTTTATCAATTAAAATTATTTACAGAGTTTGAAAGTTTAGTTATAAAATAAATAATAAATTTGGGGAAAATGGTTTAAGTATTATACAAGTTTTTTGAGCATGTTGAGAAAATTATGATATAGTGTGATAGAGTGTGGATATACCATACAAATTTAGAAACAAAATTATTTTCCAGGTTTTGTTCCTTTTGCATTGAATAATGGAGTGATGTTATTGAAGAGTAAATTGGTTTTACAAATATTCTACTCTCATTACATATGAAAGTTTTAATGACCCGTGTTTTTGAAGCGGATAAAAATTCAACAAAAGTTAGACTTTTTCATTTACCAGAAGGGATGTTTTGTAAAGATAGTATTAGAATGAAATTATGATATTTTAATCACTTCAATGTGTTGTTTTTTGACTTAGGTGGATTCCTATGTGGTCTCTTAGAAATCTTGTCATGTTTCAACAGCATCGGGGCCAAAAATTATATGTTTGGAGATCCTATAGAGGGCACATGGTTTGTCTAAAACCATATATACCCCAGTAGCGAACTGTGTGGCTGATGAAGATAATAAGATGTGGAACCCATGGTTTGCACATGGATAGTCTAAGCTGTGTGCCGAGCCTGCATGGGTGGTTCCATTTTTTATGAAATTAATTCCATGTTTCGTTTATGTTAATGGAATGTATTAATTTGAACTTATAATTCATGATGAATTTCATCCATTGAATGAATTTAGTGGTTTAATTGAAATGAAGTTCAATCGGTTGGTACAACCAAACCTATTTCTATGATTTTATAGGCATGAATTTTATTTTATTTTTATAATTATGATGCCCATGATTATAATGGGTTATTTAAAAGCATATCATGAGAGGAATTTCCCCAGTCTTATATTACAAATATTATTATGCCTTTGTATGTGCTTGATAGCGGTATAGCATGAGAGGTATTTCCTCATAGAATTTTATTATAAATATGAAAATGACTTATATATATTCTGAGGAACAATGGAAAGGATTCTCTTGATCATGGTGTATCACACTCCCTCACATCGAGCGTTGATCATGGTGTCTCACAGCAATGATATTATATGGGTGATTCTATTCACATGTTGTGTTCCATGATAGAGTGTTTCCATAGTGGCTCACACACCACCAAGTGTGTTTTTGCATAAATTCTATCACTCTATATAGATGAAGGTAATGTACAATATTTCATGATCTTTTAGTCTCATATAGAATGGTTATGGATGTTTGTGTTATGCCCTATTTTTTCTTGAAATTAGTATTCTTGGTATATGTCCGTTAAGAGTATGTAGGCACTTATATCATTAAGTAGGATGAAATATATAACTAATATATATATATATATATATATGATTAAAATATATATATTTTTCCATATCAGACATTTATTCCGCCTATGAGACAAAGCTGGTATAGAAAGTATGTACCTGTGCAAGTTGTTGTCTATTTATTTCAAAACTCCTTATCATTATCCTAATTAGACCTCCACACTACTACAACATATATTCACGAACTAGATTCATTTGTGACACCATGGGTGGTATCATACTAGAATTATTTTCTATCACTGTGCCCAAGACTCCATTTCACTGGGGTACCCTAGTTGACCTTATATTTTAAGGACATTGGTTGATTGATTGATCTATTTAGTTATACCTAGGAGTTAGGAGATTGGGACCGAGCTGTTGAACAAAATGCTCATGGATATTTTTCTATTTTTTTTTCTTTTTCGTCATTTGATTTATGTATTTTATCTTATATCATCTATATTTATATTTTTTTAGATTATATATATTCACCTAGACATTCAGGAATCGTTTGTATGTTAGCATTGACAATTGTTTGTATAAAATTAAAATTATTATCATATTTCTCTTTTATTCATTTATTATTGCTTCCACTTTCATATGATGTTTATTTATATTATAAGACATCGATACTATTCTCTGTGGCTATTAACTCTATATTACCATCGTCTTAGTCCCTCACTGTCTGTTGAATGCCTTTGGAATATGGGGAGGTGCAGTTGAGGCAATGTGACCCTCCGATTCGACGACTGTATTATGGGTTAGCCGGGCTGGTACGTTACAAATTTAGCTCACCTTCAACCAGTTTATTAACCATTTCCAAATATTTGAATTAAAAAACACTACCATAGTCTCTCCACAACACCCTACCCATATATTTTTACCCTTGGACTCACCAAACTACCCAAAAGGGAGCCTTGAGTATCTAGCCAAGGGAGAACATCCAAGGGAAAATTAATACCCTCAACCAATCATTTGATGTTATTTTATACTTATACACCACAAAACTATCCTCTATACATGAAGGTATGATAAAAATATAATTTTACTTTTATTAAGTGTTATTATTCAAATATAATATCAATTTTATAGCTTCCAAAAAAATCCTTGATAAGTTGGAAAATATAGCATTGTATGTGTGCAGTCTGCCACCTCCATGGATGGCATGTTCAACTTTCAATCACGACATTAAATGACATGTTAAAAGTGGTTACATAAATAACTATTATGATATTTATTAATTCCAAAATACTATATAAAATAATATTCTGCATTATATATTTTTTATTAATAAGATACAATCTTAGTAACATTAACCACCAAAATGGACACATCCAGGTAACTTTCATAAACTTAGTATATTTGTTGGATAACCATTACAAATTTATTATTAACATTTTAGTGGATTAATGAAGGATATAAAAATCATTATTTTTTTGATCAGTATAAAATTTTATAAAAACATTTACACTTTCAACAAACTGGTTTATTCATTAATAATTTAATGGAACAACCTGGAGAAACTGATATAAGAGAAAACAATTTTAGAAATAAATATTGAAAGATTATAAATGAGAAATAAAAATTTATATAGATTAATAAGGTTCTTATGTATATGTTTAATTAACATAATTTAAATATTCAAATAGTTAACCACAAATAGATATCATATTATGGAATGAGGTAGTGGCTCTTTTGTACACCCCTTATAACATTTCTGTTACACATTCACTTTATTTTTAATAATTTTATGAAATATTAATATAATGAAATTATTTTATTCATGTATATATTTAAAAAATATTTACACCAAGTTTAATATCCTTTTAATTTCATGAGTTAGAAAAGATTTTCACCCTTTAAAATTCGAATTATTATGTAAACCTGATTGAAGGGAACTATACTATTTCATTTCTCATGTCATGAGTCACCCTCATAATTTTTAAAAACAAAAAGTATATAATAAAAATATTCATTTTTTTAATAAACCTCTTCAATCAATTTCGTTTTTATGCTTTTTTTCTATACTATGAATCAGAATTATGAATCCCACATCCTTCCAAGTGTTTGATAATGGTTTTAATTTATATATGGTTGATTTTCCTCATGTGAGACACATATGTATGATTTTATTTATATTATATTTTGTACTGAAATAATATATCCCCACAATGAATTGGGTATGTTCCTATATATTATGAGATGTTATATAATGGATTAGAAATTGAAACTAATTTACTTTAGAACATTGTCAACTAAGTATGGTGCACTGGTGGTGAGCCTATGAACACTATTATATGTGATAGATAGACCTAAAATTATACATCCCTATAATATATTGGGTAAATATGGGTATAACATAATTTTTTTAAAATTATTAGTAAGTAAACCTATCCAAAATCAGATATTTACCACTATTTTTCTGGGAGTGGGGGGTGAACCCAAAAAACTGTTGGACTTTTTCCACATTATGATCCTGGTCTTGGGAGTTACCCTTGACTTATTTTTATGATACCATATTTTATTTTATTTAAAAATAATATATAATTCTATGATCTTATGATTTCATTTCCTTATTTCATGTTTTTATGCTTATCTACAATTTTTATATCACCCAACATGTTTTATTAGTTTATACATTAATCGTTCTTGATTTATGAAAAAAAAAATATTATTACCCCATGTAAATTTTATAATAATTTATCCATGATCTTTTTCATTCATATGATTAAGATATAACCTTTGATGAAATATTGATAATTTTTAACTCACTAAGTGTTGGAGATAACCCCTTTCTTTTTTCCCATGCCAAGGTTATAAAGATACAAATAACATAAGAGAAGTTTTTAAGGGGGTCTAGAAGAGTTCGACATTGGAGAAATGACCACATTATTTTTTTAAATATGTTACCTATGTAACTTGTCCCTAAATACAAAAAACCAAAATATTTTCTGGTATATGTGAGATTATTATGAGACATAATCAATATAATTAAATAATTTATGTTAAATAAATATTTGTTTAGCCAATGTCGACATAATATGAATAGTACATGAATGAGTAAAATTATATGAATGAAATTATTATAGGGGATTGTGAAAACAAAAACCAGTGAACCATATACAGGTGAAGGTTCTATAGATAAATTAGATCAGTGAATATACCAGATTTAAGGTACCTTGGCATAGTGCTTATAGGGGAAACCTAAAAATGTACTATTTAAATAAATCATTGTTAGTGCCTAATCTAGAGATCATAAATTACATTAGAGAATCATGTACAATATTTCATGATAAAAAAACTCTTATAAATTCTTCATGAAATAAAAGTGACCATTATGTCAATTGATTGAGAAAGGATTTATCCAAATCAATGAGTAAATAGGATTCATTATAATTGATTTGAGGGAGCCAATGCAATAAACCGTGACCTATATAGTAACAAAAGTGCATATGATATGGAGTGAATATGGTTGAAATGTTTTTTTTCTGCTGCACTAATGAATCATAATTTATTCTATTATACTAGATCACCATAATATGTACGCTCCTTGAAATAGAACCTAATGGTGAAACAAGTAAAAAAAATTTCTTCATGTTTTATTTTTTACATTATTTTGTGGTGGATGTGTGATTAACATTGATAGGATTAAAGAGTTCCTACCATCATGTGAAATATATCCTACATAATCTGAACATAAATTCACTCCTTCATTCACAACTTCTCAGGATGTGTTAGAAAATAATTGGTGGAATCAAATTGAATGTAACATGCACTAAATCTATTTTCTGAAAATATTTAGTATAGAGAATATGGTGAATGAATAAGTTTTTTATCTACTAATTGGATGAAATTATTAGATTTTATAGAGTATAATAAGATTAGTATTATTATCTTTTAGGATATATATTTTCTTATCTACTATACACGGGATACTTATATGTGAGATTTCATGATTGTTCATATATATATTGGATGGAAAGATTCTAAATGATGATGAAAGGCTTATAATGATTTATCTAGTCCTATATTAAATAAGATCTATATAAAGGTAAATACATTAATAATCATCAATGACATTTGATATAGACAAGGTAATATTTATAATGGTTAAAAAGGCCAAAAAAAGTTAAAAAATGAATTCATTCAGAATAAGTTCAATTTTTTTAAAATGTTCTCATGTGAAAATTTTGAAGGATTATTCAATAGAATCATTAAATTTATAGTGTTAATTCCTAAAAATAGTGTACATATATTGTATATTTTTTATCATATAATTTTAAAAAAATACTACCTAGTAATGATATAATGGTGTTAGCTCTTGAATAGGGGAATTTGGTATATCTTACACTAAATGATATAAAAAGAATATTGTTATTATTTGAAATAAATATTGATAAAAAACAAAAATCAAGTCATCCAAATACTGATATATCATTCACATCTACATATGTGGAATAATAAATCAGTAAATATGGAGATGAGGTAGTAGTAATTGATTAATTTTAATATGTTGTGTAATGTAAACTGAAAAGAGAAAGGAGTATATTTGAATGAATGTTACCATTGTCTTATTTCAAGTGGGGTAAATATAGGAAAATTATACGAAGGATTCCCCAGAACATTTATTATGATAAAAGTGAATATAATTTTTTAAAAACCCATATAATATTTTCCCACCAGAATGAAAATTATAATTAAGAAACTCACCTAGAAAGATATTTCAAAGATAGATCATGAAGAGTAATAAAGAAGGGGATTATCCAGACTATATAGTGGATATATAATTATAATTGATTTCATAAGAAGAAGATATTATTATGTATATAGTTAAAAAGTAAGGATCTAACATTGGAATTTAATACTAACCACATGGTTCTGTTGATGTCAAGGTAATTCTGGAGGGGAATTTTAAAGAGTTATATTTAAAAATAATGAAAAAATTGAAAAAACATGTTGTTTTCTAAAAGAATATTTTGATTACGTTTTTAATCATGATGATTATATTAATTAATTTTGAAAACGAATTGAAGATCAGTCAATATTTCATGTGAACTAAAAATAATAGTAAAACTAAACTTATATATTAAAGAACATTCTATGGTAATTGATGATATTAATTATCATGTAAATGATCAGATAAAAAAGTTTTAATCTCTTAAAGAAGAGCTGGTATATTTGGTAAATAAAATTTAATTTGAAATTAAATCATGAAATTTAATGTAAAAACCATTGTTTGGGATTTTCAATGATAGAAATCTATTATATATGGCTAGATAATTCTTAAAATATGGCTATAATTTTTTATGTGAAACAATACCTCAAGATATGAGTAAAAATGGAGTTGTATGGGATGTTGTGAACTAAATTATAGGGGAAGTAAAAAATATAAAAAAGGGAAGAATGTGGTTAGTACTTTTCACATCAAAAACAATTTACCAAAACTATGAAAAAATAATTGATCTGAATAATGGAATGTGAATGGTTTAAAATAATTCTCAATCATTGTGGGTTAGTCAACAATCAATGAGTTTTTTAGGTGTTGAGGAAAAGAGTAGTAATGTATTTGAGAATATATTACATCTTATAATGTGTTAACTGATTCTTATATTACACTAAAAATGTCTAATTGTAAAATGGAATGCATATAATTAAATGAATAATCACAAAACTTTATAATAAAATAATGTGAATATAGCCTCTGTAACATAAAATGAATCATTTTTTCTGATATTTTTTAAATATATAAATTTCTGGCATGTAACATTCTATTTTAGAAAAATAATAATTTTTGATTACTACCGTAGAAGTTAATTGAATAATAATGCAAATAAAATGAAAATATTTAATTAAGAAATATATATACTCCCCATTGACATATGAATGTGGGTATGGTTATACAATATGTTCTGAAGATAAAGAGGATGTGACACTATATACCTCCTTTTAATTGGACATATCATGGATGAAATTTATGAAAATGATGAAGCATAACTATTCAAAAATATGTCTTAATGAAATAAATAACACTAGCACATGGGTCCTTAATAGTAAATGTTAATCACATAGTACATGAAATACGAACATGATAAAACTACTCATGTTAAGTGTTGATAAGACAAGGTATTATGGTAATAATAGATCTATAATGATCAAAAGTGTTTGAAATACTAGATTTCAAGGTGATAAAATTAAGAATATAAAAGTGATATATATGGATGCATGGTTACACTACTTCTTGAGTCTCATTCATCCTTGTGATTTTAGAATTTAGGATAAATTTAGTAGGAGTTTCATTTTAATCAAAGTAATGGATATAAATTCTCTTCTGAAATATGAAAGTAAGAAATGTAATATATACTAGGTAGCTAATAAATAAAATACACATCTCTTACAAATAAAATAATATAATAGAAATTAGAATCAAATGACATTACACATTAAAAAATAGAGCACGGATAACTTATCCCAGATAAAATATATAGTTATGATTCTTAATATGTTGAGAGTTTTTAAAAATACATGTAATACATATATAAGGGGGAGGATGGCTTGAAATCCACATCAATAAAAAAATTGTTTCCCATTCTCATTTATCTTTTTTATACAAATATATGAAAACTGATGAATTGATTGAGATCAAAATAAAATATGTTTTTCATCCTTTTTGTTGATTATAACATAATGTTATAAATTCACTCAATGAATAAAAAAATATGTCAAGGAGTTCCTGTATATTTATTGATTGAGAGTAAAAAAGAAGACACTGGGAACAAATAATATTTTAGGATTTGATAATGAAATATAACAAAAATTAATTGAATTTTATAATAACTATGTGACAAAAACATTAAAAAATATACATCCATAGTAATAACATAAAAATAGAAGAATTTTTCCAAATGATGTTATATGCTAGTGAGAAATATGACCATTACATTTCTCATTGACAGTGGTGTCTCCACCAATACACTATTGATGTTGTATAGGTAGCAGTATCTACTAACTACTAGTGGTGATATGACGAAGGGTGGAGAGGAAATCTTATGAAATCTATAATTGAAGGATAAATTCTTTTAAATATAGTGAAGATCATGAAAGTGGATTCTATATCTAGAATGAACTGAGAAACCGAGGAAAGTGTAGTGATATAGTAGATGAAAGATTATTTTTTGGGAAATCATCAAAAATTAAGGCATATAAATTATATAAGAAATGATTAAATACAATTACGTAAATTAATGATGTCAATTTCATCTATAAGAAAAATGGGAAAAGTTCAAGACACTCAAAATCTAATGAATTTGTGAATATGATGATGATATTAGTATGAATTAATATGTTGTATAATATAACATAAATGATGATGATTATGAGGCTAAATTATATAAGGAGTCTATTTTTGATTAAATTATTCTTGCACCTGAGAGGGGATATTTGAGGGTTGATGTGCATATATCTAATATAGTTAGATATTGATCTATTACAACAAAAAATAATGATTTTGGGATAAATAGAATGTGGTTTTATTTTCAATGGTGAAAAAAATATCATTTTAATATTTTGAAATAAGTGGTTCATGGGTTTGATCTATAAAAGGGTAATAAGATCAAATTGACAAAAATCAGACATGTGATATTGTGATGAAGTATAAATACAATAATTTAATTATAATGATGTGGAATTTATAAATAACCAATACGTGAATAGGAATGTGATCTAAAATATTGTAAAGCAGTTATGAAAAGTGTATTAATAGATTTAAGGTGATGAGGCTAAAGAAACTTTTGTATTACTGTCTTAACTTGAGTCTGTTATGCTCCTTTTGGATGTTTTGATTCATATATTCTTTCTAATTTATAAAATGGATGAAAATTGTTATTATTGAATGTTTTAGTCCAAATGGAAGTTTAAATTAAATAACCAATGATATATTTTATTAGAAAATTTGAAATTAATGTTTTTAGGTAAAATATTTCCATATTTGATCTAAAACATGCTCTACAATAATGGTATACATGGTTAGATTTGTACTTAAATAATATTTAATTCAAAATGTGAATTATACTTCATAATATTTATGTAGAAAAATATAGGGAATGTAAATTAATTGTACTTTTTACTGTGGATTACATCATATTTCGAGTAAGAAGACAAAATATTATAGAGGAATTTTTAATCTGATGAGTTTAGAATTTGAATTTCCCAATATTGATAAACTAAATTATTTTATGGGGATACATGTGGTTAAAAATAGATATATACATTCATCATTAATGATATATATTCAAGAGATATAATGATAATGATTTCTATGAATGATTTCAATCTTTTATCAACTATAATTTCCATTTGAACCCTACTTATGATGAATGAGGAGGATAAGTCTATGGATCTTACCTTGTGGAGGTGGATAATAGGAAGATTGTTTAACTAATTAAACCTTACATATATTTTTTACATAATTTTTGGTCTCTATTTTCCAATATAATTTTATATAGGAGGATTTGACATAATTTAATTGAATCATGTGGTACATTCAAGGAACTCTAAATTATGTCGTTATATTTGAAGTATCAAAGTATCTTGAGTTATTTTTATTTTATATTATAAAATGGGATAGTGTGGTGTTAGACCATAAGTCCCCATGTCGTGGTTTATTCATCACATATAGTAAATTTATAGGTTGGCTCAGTAAAATGTAGTACAACAACATGATAAGAACGGTGGAAGAATATGACATCTCGGTAACCAAAGTGTTCACAAATCTTATGTAGATGATCAAAATATTGATGGATATTGTTAAAGAAGTGATATAACCTGTGGTATTCTTTTTTTTAAACAAGATTGGAAGAGAACAAAGTTAAAATATAATACATTACTCTTTTATCATGCATATTGTAATTATATATCACTTTGTAATATAAAAGGTGGAAAACGAGTGATCAAAATAGGGAATATAGGATCTAATGATCAAGTGTAAGACATCTTAACTAAACCATTAACCAATCCAAAATTTTAGAAACACTATTTTAACATTATTGTTCAATAACCTCACTTAGTTTTAGGAGGCTCAAATATACCCCTCTCACCATTTGTATCAAATTCTATATTATATGTATTTCATGTTTGGGAGGATCTTTCACTCTAGGATTACCTCACATAGGGGAAACTAATTTTTATATTAGTGAAATTTAATAGGTAACAATGAATAATGACTATATTTCTTAACAAGTGGTGTTGGAGTTGAGATTCTCTCATTAAGGGAAGTATATGGTGTGATATATAGGGAGATATTTGATTTATAATGAATAGATATTGATCACATTGGAATATAGTGGGAGTTATGGAAAGAGTAATATTATGAGACTTCGAAATATCTCTTGAACTATTGTTTTATCCATTGAATAATTCTCATGTAGACTATAAGAGATGGATGAGAAATTCCACAATTACTTCGAAAGAGAACAGTGTGTAAAAAATGGAATTTCACAATAAATTACCTTTATACCCATAGTGGATAATTTTGGATTAAAAATGATCCATTATAGAGATTGATGTTGTGTTTTATATCCATTCATAGTCATTATAGAAGGTTTTAGTTATTGTGTAGTGTCCTGAAATGTTTGACACCTTCAATTAATACAATATTCAATATATTATGTCACACAAAAAAATGAAATAACATGAATAATGACTAAAAAACCATTACATTTTAAAATCCCATGAATAATAAAATAATTATAAAATAAATATATAATAATAATTTAGAATAATATTTTATTTTTTATTTTCTTTTTGATTATTATCTTTAAAAGGATTCCTTTTAAAGAAATTTTTAATTTTTTTTTTATTTTACATTAATTATTTAAATTAATCACAATTAAAAGTTACTATAATAATTAATATTTTGATTTATAAAATAATATATCAAAATTAAATTTATTTGAAATTAATTTAATTAAACTTTATGTTAATAAAAGGCCATCTTTTTTTAAAATATGTTTTTTTCTTTATATATTAAATTCATTAAAAAGTTAAATTTTAAATTTTTACATTTCAAATATAAAAAAGTGTTATTCATTTTTTGAATCTGTAATTTCATAATTATCATATTTTTTATTTTTTATTTTTTCATAAATAATTAAATTTAGGTGATTATTAAGAAACCATATTATGTAATAAATTTAAATATTAAGACTCTATCAATATAGCTGAATAAACAAGAAGTGTATAAAACATTTTAATTGATCAAATATGATTATAAGTAGTTATTTATTGAATTTTAAATACCATTATGAATTTAGAAAACTAATGATTAACATTATAAGATCCTTAGTTATATTTTTGACTAAAATAATTTCTATTGATATTTCATTTAATAAAATATTATTATAAGAAAATTTACTTCTGTAATATTTTAAAATAATAAAAATGGTTATTCTTTTATAATAAACTAATTTATAATAATGAAATCTTATACATTGATAGTTTTATCTTAGACATTAATTTTAATTGTAAAAATATTGTTTTTATAAAAACATATTTCAACATGTTACATTCGGTGATTCTATGATTATTTTTCAATAACTATTAAATTTTTAAATTTTTAAATATATATATTATTTGGAATTAAAATTTATAAACTATATAATAATGTTTAATTTTAAACATTAAATGAAAAATAATTTGGAAAAAATTATTTACCATAATAAAATGAAAATTTTAAAAAGTAAACATTCTACGAGAAAGTGTCTTGAAAAACATTTTAAATATATGATTAATTTAATGGTTAGGGTATTTTTGACATTATCTAGTTCCCTAGTCCTTCATTATTCAGTACATTTTCTTTAATACTTGAAAAAAACATCATTCATTATATTTTGTGGGATTATTTACTAAAAATTCAATCTTGCCACTTATAAAAGTATCTTGTCACCACCCTTCAAGATAACCCTAAAAATTATGTTTCCTTTATAAAATCTACCACCTTTACTTCCCATATGATCATACACCTTTTTTATTATTCTTGGGTCCCATGAAATTATCATAAAACCACATATTCCATGAAATCCAGTAAGGAATGAAAAAATGATTCAATGTGAGTAATCATTATTCCAGATTTATTTTCTTTTATAACATACATTTTTATTTATTAATTTTATAATTCTTATATAATCATGTCACTATTTTATATATAAGGAATTTTATTATTGTATGGTAATAACTGTTAACCACAATTCACATTTTGTGTTAAGAAAATTGAAACTTGTATTCATATGTTGTGTGGAATACCACCTCCACAAGGCGAAACATTCCATTTTTTCACCACCATATCTCTTATATGACAATAAGAGTTAAATTTAAGACTAAATCAAAAATATATAAGATAATATTATCTATTACTACTTTTTTTCATAACTATATTTAATGAAAATGCATACCATTTCATCTAGACCCTTTTTTATCACTCTATAATTTATTCCTTTTATTAAAGGGTTTCCATGTTTATTCCATATAGAGATTCATTGGGTAAATTATTGAAATAAATCTACATCCTCTATCAATATGGTGTAAATACGATATTCATTATTTTAATTATTTAAGGGTATTATATATAATGTTACTAAATAAATTTGGATACCAATTTATCTTCCATGGTTTTATCATGTTATTATCTTTTATATAATTATGAGTTATATCATTATATGAATCCATTTTAAAATAATATTAAACCCATCTTATTTACATGGGTTATGTAGTATGTGATGAATTAAATCCATTTTCATTTCATTGGTACCTTATGAAGTGTTGAATGAAACCCATTTTCATTTCTTGGGTTTTTATGATATAATAAATTATTGATTTCATATAGAATATGTATATATAGATAAATGACAGGAGGGTTCCTATATCACCTTCTAATTCATTGGTTAAATATTTATTTCTCATGAGCATTATATTACTGAGTACATTTATTTTCTCTTATGAATGTTAACTGATTGTCTGGATCATGAAATTAATGTTCCTAATACTTAAGTAAGTTTCTTATTTTGATGATTATTATAATTCTTGTCTTATGGCCTCATGATGTGTATTTTCAATGTCATGTTCATTGTACCATTGTTTTTTCCAATGTAATTTACTTATGTTATGCTCTCAAGGATAATGTTTATTGATTCATGTGTCCCAACTCTTTTTAATCATTTCTTATGCTACACTAGTAATTACACCACATATTATGATATATATATTTTTATGTGTTTTTTTATTTTGTATCTATATTATACCCACAATCCCATCTTATGCTCACTCATAATCATTAGATGTTATCTCTTAGGTTTACCCTTTCAAAATGTTGTATCTCACCTTTTTCTATGTTTTTCTTTTCCACATGTTGTGATTATATTTAATATAAAATATATTCATATAATAGTAAAATTATTGGAGGATTTGTGAGAGATGTTCAAAAATTATTTTAGAATAAGTAATTTCTTATATATTGGAAACTATTTCAATTTTATACTTTGATAATGGGTTCTTCTAGTTAAATCCTTTATCTAATTTTCAAAACGTATAACCCGAGGAAGGTCTATAGAAACAAATTTATATATTATTCATAAATGGTATTATAATTAAGTATTTGTATCAAATATTTTGGTTAAAGTATGTTTTTAGCACCAAATCATGTGGTGTGGGTTTGGGTTACCTTAGTCGGTATCAAATATGTGTTTAGTTATTTTTCGGAACTAGATTAGAAGATATTAGTGAAAACCCTAGGGATAAATTTAATGTATACATCTCACTATAGTATAACATCATAATGTTTTGGTAATGTTTATATTTTTTAGTTTTATACTAATAAAATCCTTGTATAGATACTATAAGAGGAATTCAAAATCCTGTACAAATGTACCTAGAGGTATTAACCCTATAAAAGATGTGTAGTGTATTAACTCAATCAAAACTGGGTGCATGAAGAAGAGGCCAAAATACACACTTGGTTGGAAACTCCTAGGTGATATTATCTAGTTAATTCCAAATATATCAAATAAACTATTATAATGGTTTTAGTATAATGTTTCTTAATTATCATAAAAAAAATAACAGGAGAAAGACCATTGATAAAAAATAATTGAACATAGAGATGAATAGAATAAATAAAATTACATATGTTAAAAAATAAGGTGTCATAAGGGAAGTCACCTTCAAATTGAATGTGATACAGTAAAATTATGGATATTATTATATACATTCTTATTATAGTTTCTGGTTAAAATAAGTTCGTGAAAAGGAAGATGAGAATGGTATGTATCAAGAAACCACTACTTTTAATAACTAAATAGGAGAGAATATATATGGTTTATAATATTTGTATGTTCTTTTTATGATGAAAAAATGCGAGTTTCTTAGTCACACATAAAATAATGAGGAGGATATATTTATAAAAAGGAAAACATTTTATTATTATCTATTTTAATTAATGGGATATATTTATCATTACTATTCTAGTATATTATAAAAGTTATAATGATTATCTGAAACACCAATGTTTTCTTTGTTAGTATTTTTTATATGTTTGGAAACATATAATGAATGATATAAATATCCTTGAAAAGTTATTTTATGTAAAATTTAAATTTTTTGGTATAACTATTAAAGACACACTGATGTAGGGCGGATAACACTTAAGCCTAAAAGTGTAAATTATTTTTATAAATTTGAGTAAAATAGTAATTATAACATTTCAAGTAAATATTTATATAATTAAAATTATGTCTCTGAATTTTTTTTGATGTTTTCCTCATTTTTGGGATTATGATATATATTGAGAAGTGTGCATTATTGTCAAATACATGTTGAATACATGACATAATTTTATAGTAATATTTGTGTGGTTTAATGTCTAGGAGAATTAAATGTTTTTGTGAAATGTATTTTATAGAAAATATATGATTAAGGTATATATATACTAGGGTATATGATAGCTTTAACAATAAATATTATTTGAGGAAAGATAAGTATATTGATATAGAATAAGAGAGTAAGTTATATGTTATATTATTAGTTATATCCCAAATGATGAATAAGTTAAAAAAAACTATTACATAATTTCATATGGGAGTATTAATTGCAATTATAAGGCAGTAATTTATTTAACAGGGGTAGAATGTAATGAACTAATATTTTGGACCGTTTAATTTAAAAATACCTTCAAGAGCTTGGGTCATAGGCAACACTGAATAATGCAGCACCCATCTAAAATGAACCCCAACATACTAAAATTATTTTGAGAATATAATCATTATAAGGTAAAAAAGATAACATTAAATTAAAATAATTATATATTTTTTTCTTTAATTAATATATTAAAAATGATTCTTTTAGAAGAAACAATTAAAATAGGGGTATTGTATTTTAACATGAAAAATTAAATCAACTAGTGTTATAAGTTTATTACAATATTAAGTTATAATTTTTAAAAACTATTATGTAAACATTAGAGTTATATGAAATATAACTAATGACTCCTAACGTTTAAAAATGGCCTTTTTTTGTAAAAGTGTGTTTTCATTATTATTTAATTTTAATTTATTTAAAAATAATTAAAATTAAAATTTTATTGAAATACCATAAATTATTAATATATCATGTCATAATTAACTTAGTATTTTTTTCAGAATTTTTTCTGAAATATTTTATTTTATTTGAATTATGGAATATATATATTAAAAAAGTATGTTTAAAAATTCATTATCATAAAAGTAAGAAATATTATTGTATAGAAAAAATATTAGATGGAATATGTATCTAAAGAGAAAAAAATTGAAATTTAAATATCAATAATAGTTTAGAAAAACAATATTATATATTTTAGAATCATAAGTATTATTTTGAAATCAAAGAAAAAGTTTTCTTCTATTATTTTAATTAAGTATTATTTTGGTAAAAATATGTTATTCGATTCATTTATGTAAAAATATATTATTTCTATAATAATCCAATTTATATCCTGAAAATTAAATACATTGATACTTTTTTCATAACAATAATATATAAGTTTAAAAATACACATATTTCAAAAATTGTTTTTTACAAGATGCATGGGCCAATGATAAAATTAATTATTCATACACGGAGAAATTTAATAGGCTAAAATAGTTTTAATATTTGGTAAAATTAAGTATAAATCATGTAATAATTACCATTTTATTTTTTAGTGAAAGAAAAATGATTAAATAAAATTTGATTTCATTATAAAACAAAAAAATAGTAAAAGCGAACATTCATTCTATAAAGGACATAATAATATGATATAAAATGAAATGATGAGGGATTATTGAAACCAAATAAACCCCAAACAATTATTTTCCATTTTAATTATTCTTTACATTTGAAATATGTTCTCTATTTATAAGAAGTGAAAATATTTAGAGAAATCTCATTTTAACCATTAATGAAAGGGGCCTCTCACCAAAAATTGAAGAACACAAAAAAAAATTAGGTTAAATCTGGAAACTCTACAATACTTCATTAAAATATAATTTTATTCTACTTTCATGATAATTTTTTCTGGGAAAATTATATTTCAACCTCCATTTCAAAGGATTCCATGAAGAAAAAGTCTAAGGTTTCGACGTGAGTACTAATCATTCCAATCAACAATTTCATAAAATATTATATTTTCAATTATAATATTTTTACTACCCTATAATGAAAAATTTATTTCATAAATAATTAATTTAATTATGACAATATAATAAAACATAACCTATTTTCCCCAAATCTACTACAAAATTTAAATTTTTATTCATGCGTTGTGAAAACCACCACCCCCATGAAGTGATAACTTCAATTTTTGTCACCATCACCATTTATCGCTAATTATATGAGTTAAACCGAGGTATAAATGTGACCTAATAATAATAATTGTATTATTATTTGGTGTAAAATTATAATACACCTTATTTCCCTCTTATTGTTTTATAAAGTGATACTTCCACCATGTGTTGTGAGGACTATCGCTTCCACGAAGCAACAAATCTCATTTTCCAATTATTTTCATTATTATTTCTTATAAATCATAAAATATAATTTCCCCCCATAAACCTATCTAGTAAATATAATTATTACTCTATAATAATGATATTATACCTAAAATAAAAAACTTTCATGAGAATAATTATCCATTAAATATTGTTATGTTCTAGTTTGGGTCGGTTTGACTACCCAACTGAACGAAGCTATAAAATAATATCATGGTTAATAAGGAGAAATTAAATACCATAAATATATGATATATATAAGGAAATAATTTTTTCTATTTAATGATAATAGTAAAATTAAACTCTTCTAATTAGGTATCATTGCTTGTTTTCTAAAAATCACTAAAATATACTTGCACACAGATCATCAACAATGATCATAACCTTAATTACCATATAATGAAGTAATATATATGTTAGGTCCCAAAGGGGGATATATTACCTTATATAGGGGGTGAATTTGGATATGTATATTCTTTAATGTTCTTCCTTCCCCATTGGATCTTGACCTCTTTATTATAATGGTAACTTAAATTTCTATTATGTATTTATGATGATCTTATTCTTCCATCATTATATGATGGTGGGGCACATAATGTAATAAAGAATATCATGCAGAAGGACATACCTATTTTAAATGGTTCACCCTCACAAATATACATCCAAGTAGAATAGCATGACAATGTGACAATGTATCAAATCCAATATGTATCACAACCATTAAATTGTTTAGGCAAGAAACAATTATATACCTAGGCTCAGTGCCCTTATATGTTTTAGTTTCAACTCATTTCTTTCACAAGGGTCACTTCATAAGACTCTTTATTTGGATCACTTCTAGTGTAAAGGGTCACATTATTTCACTTTCGTTGATGACTTATTTTAGAAGGTATTGACACGTTGTTAATGGATATACAATTCCCTTCATTATCAATAATGAATACATACTAAACAATGGGTAGATTATTTGTTGAAGTCTCACTTTCATCGAATTGATGAATACAACATTACCACATATTTACTGGGAAATAACTTTTAAAAACATTCCCAATAAACACTCCCTTTGAAAATCTCTTTCATGGTGCTGAATGCCTTGAAGAAGCTCGCCTCATTTGGGAAGCTCAAAAAGACTTCAAAAATCAACTTCCTATAATGAAACAAAACTATCCTTTGTGATGTTCACAACTATTGGTCATATTTTTATAACCTTCGTGAACATAATTAATTTCCTAATTCTCACATATTTATGTTAGATTTTATATACTTTTCACATCACCGTTCTTCATGCAAATTTCCACAATAACACCCTTCAAGAAACACCTACTTGAATCTAGAGCCTCAAAATCTACCTTAATCTTCATTGGTTTTCTGAAGGGGGGTAATGGCCTATTTATAGGCATTTCCAATGATTCTTGAATCTCTTATCCACTCCATTACCATTTATTGATTATATACTATTTATTATAAAATTATCCTTATCTTAATGATGCACAAGAGAAATTTCCCACTTTTAAAAATTGTCATAGTCACAGAGACTAACAACAATCCTTCATGCATTCACGATGCTCATTTGAAATGATCCATACCATTGTGAAATGAACTTCGTGAAACCCAAATTTCAAAAAACATTTTTATTTTCCAAATTTTTACATGGCCTTTATGGAAATACATATTTTTTTATGCTTGATCCAACCTCTTAATTTTGAACCCCAAAAACATTGAAAATACGAGGAAACAATGCCACCTTGTTTGTACAATTTTCTCTACCACTTTGTGGTAATACATTCCTAAGTACATGATATTTTTAAATATATCATATTATTAAACTCTATATAACTCCCCATATGTCTTTGAAACATTATTTTTTAACAAACATAATCAACCCAAAAACACTCTAATGATACCATGAGGGATTTTTACCCAATAGTCTCCACCTTCCAGTTGGTTGAAAAAACTTCACATTTTGATACATTATTAAATATTATAATATATACAAAAAACATTCACTTCATGTGACTCTGAGAGATACCAATAATTTACTAAACATATACTCAAATCCCACATGGACCGTGCTTAGTATGAGAAATAATAGTAGTATGAAAAGTTCATTAATGAATCACTTCATTCCAAAACTTCTTAAAGGATTTCATTATGAACCAAATATTTCATTATATATATCCACTGATCAGTCAAATTTATCATCATCATATTTAAACATCCACATTCTTTACTGCCCCCCCCCCCCATGTCGTTTCTTCCCCTATATTGATTAGGGTATTTTCACCATTTTTAGAGCGACAATTTATCCCCCTTTCTCAGTAATCATGACAGTCACTTCGATGTGGTCTGACACAAGGTAAATAACACAAATCAGAAAATTTGGGAAAAATATATCATAACACAAGGATTGTGGGTCCCATATCCACACATATTTATGTGAGGGGAGTCAGATGAATTTCAAGATCTATTCAATTCCTCTCAAATGCCACTTTGGGTAAGGGCTTCGTCATAATGTTTTCAACCCATAGTTATATAGGCACAAACTCTATTTCTATAGCCCATTATCAAACATCTCCTTAGTAAAATGACACTTGATTTCAATTTTGTTCATCCTTGAGTGATGGGATAGGTTTTTTCTAATATTTATATCACCATAATAATTAAAATGGATCTTAATCGGAAACCTTGATTCAACTCACATATCAATATGTTTATAATTAATTCATAATAACTACATGAATGATTTAGTGTAATCAATATATTCAACATCTGCTGTGCTCAATGAAATGAAATATTGGTTCTTTATTAACAATAAAATAAAAAATCCATCAATATAGAATGAACCACATGATTTTTTTTCTATAATCAGCTGATCCTGACCAATTTGATTATGTATAGCCTAATATCTAATGCTGAGATTTTTCATTGCATTGAAAACCAAAATCCACCATGACCATGATATACTAAATTATTTTTTACCATAAGTGTAAGACATCGGTCCTTATTTTGGATGTACAGGTTTCTTATTTTCATTTTTCCTTAAGTGTTTTTTAGAAAATAATGGAAATGGGGAAAAATCACAATTTTTTTGGTACACGCCATGTACTATTCCACGCATCATGAACTTTGGCCATGTAGGACAAGTACACAGGGCGTGTTGGCCTGTCGTTGAGGAAGGGTGTAAAAATTGACTACACGCCATGTACTGGGAATTTACACACCATGCAATTAGTCAATAGGTGAACAATAAGGTGGCGAAGGCAGCTGCCAGCTGAGCGACAGTACACTTCATGTATTCATGAATACACACCATGTACTCATGTCGACAGATGAACAATACCACGGTGGAAATAAGCCGCTAGTGGAATAGTTAAAAAATGAAAATTACACACCATATACTTGAGAGTACATGCCGTGTAGCCATAAAATATCTCATAAAACAGGAAGTAGCCTACTCATTCGAGAGAGGAGGAAGAACCGCCGTTTAGAGTTCCGGAGGATGGGTGAACCATGGAGGATCAACCGATCATGTACCATGAATCTGATTCTTCTTTCGTCGATACCATTGGGATTGTACGACTATGCCCCCCACAACCTTGCACTGTTCCTACCAATTCATTCCTGAGGTAATGTTATTTGACTTTGATTGTGTGAACGTTTATCCCAGATCTACATCATTCTTGGACGATTCGGGAGGCGTCGTTCACATATACTGATCAGAGATGATCGAGGTTAGTAGTATGGTGTTTATTTCCAACTGTTGAATTTAATTTCTGTATATTTGTGCTAAGAACCCATGTTTGGGGTGTTGTATGGCTGTGGGATTTTTTGAATGTTATCTAGAATTTCATAGGTAAACTTTTGATAAGTTAAAACTACTATTTGGGATCACTGCTTGGATCCAAGACCACCCTGGTGGTGTGTTCTTCTATTTAGATATTTGGCCAGAATACCTATGGGTATACCATGAATTTTAGCATGGTTTTAATTTTTTTAAGAGGAATCGTATATAATTTCATGATTATGTGTTATGATCATCCCAGTTACTTGTACAACCTGAGGGCAGTGGTTCGTTTAGCCTATGGGCAACTATTCTTTTAAAATGGGCAGTAGTTTCTATGCCTGTGGGCGACACCTCGTATGTCTGCGGGTGACACGTGCTTGTCGTGGGGTGTAGAAAAACAAATATTACCTATGTTAAAATGTATTATAGTGGGTTACATAGGTTTTCACCATTGTGGAGTGCTCAACAATAATGTTTTTCACATAGAATAAGAGAAAGAAGTGATGTTGTTTTTAAAATTGTTTGATTTGGAAAATACAAGAAAAAACTAAATAAAGTAACGAAATTAAGTGAAGGTTTTAAATTTTTTTTACCAATGATGTGATTCAAATCAGTGATATGAAATGGTGATTAGGTTAGGGTTGGATTTCAAATTATAATTCTATCATTGTTCATTTTACCAAATTGACTTCTGCTAAATCGTTAAGAGTGAGAATCCACAATCGTTTCTTCTCACTCGGTAAATTAAAAATGTGAGAATAAAACTTACTAAAATATTAGTTTGGTATAATCTCCTTACAATTTGTAATATAGTTGTAGAAAATACCCCCAATTATCTTAGGCAATTCCTAATCGGGTCTTTTTTTCCCCAAGTAATCAAGAACATTCACTACTCCTCACACACGTACTAGTGATCACTGAGTACTTCACCACTAAGTCCTCGTATATTCCATCGTTTATAATCCATAACCTAGTGGGGGGACATATTGATCACTGACCAAATATAAATTAACAATATAATCTAAAATCAGATACAATCGTACATGATAATACAAATTGTTATAAGAAATTGAAACTGATTCACTAAAGAGAAAAGAGAATTTTAAAACATTAATCGAATTAAATCATGAAATACAACATGGAAAACCTATCCTTCCCCAATAACACATAATATTAACCCACAATAGTAATGGTTATTGTGACTAAGTGGAAATAAGAACACATTATAGGACTAAGAAGTGTAAAACAGTGAAAAGAAATAATAGAAATATGATCCTCTATAATCTGTCCTCTAGAAGAATGCCTCTGTTATTCCCACCACACGACTGAAAATCACTAATATCCCTTCTTATATAATGTTGTAAATGAAGTTGGATATGACCCTCAATATTTGAGAGTCAGTGGATAGGGTTAAAGAAATATATGGTTGAATCAATTACCATTACTTTTTTGGCCTCCAAAAAATGTTTCACCCACTTTAATTGGAAGAGCCAAACATATGCCTTGATGAGATTCATATATTACCTAATTTATCATACACCATTGTTTGGATTTACTCTATCTATACCATCTAGAATCACCGCATTCTATGGTCAGATGATTGAGATATTGTTGATTTAATGGGGTGGGGTCCATTCTGCCAACCAGAATGCGTTCTCTATTTGATGGATTTTTCTGTACCATTGGGTTTCGAATTGGGTCTTGGTGTAGAAGAAAAATGTGAATACTACAAGTATATTAATCCTAGAAAGGGATTCACTTAAATTGGACCCATATTTGAAATGTTATTCCCAAAAAATAGAAGCTATATAAAACTGTCAATTTTACAGAATTACCCCATTTTCACATTTAAGCCCAAAATATACCCAAAACACAAAAATGATGAAAATACACTAAAATTGAATAATTGAGAGGGATTAAATCATTGAGAACATATTAATAATATTGAAGTTATTAACTCTATCAATTCCCCCACACTTATCACTTGGAGTTCTAAACATGTAAGAATCAAAATAAAATCAAAGTAAATTCAAAACACATATCCATGAGATCCACCAATTTGAAAACAAGAAACAAAATATATCATGCTTCATTAAAATATATTTATTTTATTTTATTAATTTAAGATATTTAAATATATTTACACTTCATTTATCATCCCATGCACACGAAACACATACCCAACTTTCATTATCTCTCATTACACAAATTTTCAATTTTTTAGCAATGTCTTTCTCATCCAAACTCATACAAGGGTCACCATAGGCTTGATAAATTTAAACAACTCCACCAGATGTGAGACAAAGACATATGTTTATCATGAGGTCTTTTCAAGGTTTTTTTGTGTATTTAGGTTGGTAGGATTTAGATGTGAAAAATTTGAGGCTGAATGAGGAGGGCTTGGCTCTTTTGGAACCAAAATTGCATTACTCTAATTTTCACACAAGTATGGTCTCCTCTTCACTCGCATTAGTAGAAAATAAGCTCATTTTTTATGGAATATCAAGGAATGTACACATAGTTCATCATTTCCATAGCAATCATTTCAATCTTCTCAAATAAAATATGTCATGAAAGCTCTAAAAAAGGAACACCATTCTTTTTACATTAGAAGCATCAGAAAGGCACAACTTCTCTCATCGTGAAATCTCAAGAAAAAGCATATATTTCATCAGAATTATATTTTTTGTAGAAATAACATCTATGTAGAATTTTATTTTCCACCCAATGATTCAGAAAATGAGCTTGCACAACACACAACATCTTCCCCCACACTTACGTTCAAATAGATCCTGCAATTTCTCTCCATGAGAATGTTGGATAGGGAAAATTGGCTTGTAATGTGGCTAACCTAATAAGATGTTCATTGATTTTATGGGCTACAAGGATTAAATTTACAAGGTAGTCCAGAATAAAAGGGATTATATTAAAAAGGGGGATTTCAAGCCAAATAAATGCCTCAATCATTTAAAACACATTTACCCCAAACCCTCGAGTTTTGAAAGGAATAAATCAAATTCTTGTTAAAACAAGCATGGTTTGGTTCTCTCAAGAAGTGAGGTGATTGTAAGGAATATAAAAATAATAGGTTCAGAAGCCTCACAGGAATGTGATTTCAAATATGAATATAGTGATATGTGGAATGGGATTAAAAAAATAGAATACTTTTTATGAAATTCCCAAACAATTGAACTTGAAACAATGTCATTTTCATCATTCATTTAAGCTCAGTTTCATGAAATAAATTTTTTCTCCCATGGACATGGGATTCCAAAAATGTAAAAGATAATCATTTGAGCACAAAAGTTTTAAAAACATAGAAAAATTTAAAAATAAACACACAAAATTTGAAATATGCACATGTTTTTTTTTGAAAAAACAAGTAGGAAAACAAAAAACACATAAAAATTATAAACTAAAAAGGTTCCCTCCCCCACACGTAAATGATGTAGTGTCCACAATGCATTCAAATATATTTAACACATAAGAATATTTGAAATTGAATCAGATAAATCACGAAAATATAAAGGAGAGGTACGGCCTGATGAAGTTTGTTGATAAACATGTTAGAGGAGTGTGATCTCCTCCATTGGCTCAGATGGCATGGTCCAATGGAATTTCTTCAATATGTGCCCATTAATAGTGCATGGATATATTGCTCCATCCTTCACAATCTGCACAGAACCAAAAGGATATACATGAGTAACAATAAACAGACCTTCCCACCTAGAGTGAAGTTTACCTGGCATCAGCATGAGCCTTGAATTGAGTAACAACACATTGTCTCTAGGATGAAAGTATTTTGGTTGGATCAGTTTGTCAAGATCCACTCTTATTCTCTCTTTGTAAATCTTAGAATTTTCAAATTCATCCCTTCTAATTTATTCTAGCTCTTGTAACTGAAATCTTGTCCATTTCCCTATAATTTCAATATTCAGATTCATATTCCTCACATCCCAGTATTCCTTGTATTCTAATTCTATAGGTAGGTGACATCTTTTCCCAAAAATCAACCTATATGGACTCATTCCTATTGGGTTTTGTAGGCTGTCATGTAAGCCCATAATTTTTCTTACAACCTTTGGCTCCAATCATTCCTATTTGGATTAACAGTCTATTCCAAAATTCCATTGATTTCCATATTGGACACTTCAGCTTTCCCATTTTTTGTGGATGATAGGGAGTTGATGTTTTTTGATCCACCCCATACATTTTTAACAAAGCCTCCATTATCCAATTACAAAATTGAGTCCCTTGATCACTAATGATGGCTCTGGGAACTCCAAACATACAAAATATGTTACCCATGACAAAATCACAAATAACATTATCATTGTCAGTACTGGTGGCTTTTGCTTCGACCCATTTGGAAACATAATAAACCACAAGAAGAATATAAGAATTTTCAAATGACATTGGGAAAAGGGACCATAAAATCTATCCCCCAAACATCAAATATTTAACAAAAATTAATTGGCTTTTGGGGCATTTCTTGTCTCTTTGAAATATTTCCTGTAAATGGACGTTTTCCCCACCATTTACAAAATTCATGAGAATCATTGAAATGTGTTGGCCAATAAATTCCAGATTCTAAAACCTTCCTTGCTGTCCTTTGAGGTCCAAAGTAGCATCCACAAGCTAATTTGTGACAAAACGTAAAGACAGAAGCAATTTCATTTTTAGGCAAACATCTTCTTATCATTTGGTTATTGCAAATATTCCACAAAAATAAATTATCCTAGATGTAATATATAGATTTTTCATTCAATTTGTGAATTTGGTGAGAAATTATATGAGATGGTACCTGAGATGTTACCAGATAATTGACCACGTCAGCATACCAAGGTACTTCTCCTTCAATCAAGTAAAACTGCTCTCTTACATGGTGACCATTTAGTTGTTCAATGTCTAGAATTTCAACTTCATCAGTGTTAGGCAGTCTACTTAAGTAATCAGCCACTTGGTTCTTAGATACCTTCTTATATTTGATTTATATGTTGAACTCCTATAGTAATAGCATCCATCTCACAAGCCTTTGTTTTTCTTCATCAATCTTCATCAAGTACCTAAGAGCTGCATGATCAGAAAACACAACGACTTTAGTTCCAAGAAGATATGATCTAAATATTTCTAAAGCAAAAAAAACTGCTAAAAACACTTTCTCTGTTGTTGTGTAGTTGAATTGGGTCGCATCTACGGTTTTTTGAGGCATACGAAATGCCTTGTGGCCTACCCACAATTCTTTGAGAAATGACTACTATAGCAGCTTTGTTTGAAGCATCACAATGTAGCTCAAAGGGTTCTCCCCAATTGGGTGGCTGCATTACTAGTGGTGTAATCAATCTCTTTTTTAACTAATTAAAGGATTCCCAACATGAACCATTTAAATCAAAATCACCATCTTTCAAAAGTAATCTAGAGAGAGAGAAATCTTACTGAAATCTTTGATAAACCTCATGTAGAATCTTGCATGTCCTAAAAATGATCTAACATGTATCACACAATTTGGGTATGGAAAAGAAATTATCACTTCAATTTCTGATTTATCAACATCAATTTTTTTCTATGAAATGACATGCCCAAGGAAAATTACTCTCTCAACCATAAAATGACACTTTTCAAAATTCAGAAAAAGGATCCTTTCAATGAAAGTTTCTATAACTTTTTCCAGATTTTTCAAACAATGGTCAAACGAATTTCCGAAAACAGTGAAATCATCCAAGAAAATCTCCAAAAAATATTCAATGCGATCAGATAATATACTTACCATACACCTTATAAATGTACCTAGAGCATTACACAATCCAAATGGAATCCTTTTTTATGAAAAAGTACATAAAGGACAAGTAAAGGTTGTCTTCTCTTGATCCTCGGGAGAAATGGGTACCTAAAAATAACATGAAAATCCATCCAAAAAGAAATAATGACTTTTACCTTCCAACCTCTCTACCATCTAGTCAATGAAAGAGATATGGAAATGATCTTTTTGAGTGACCTGATTCAACTTCCTAAAATCTATGCATACTATCCAGCTATTCTGAATTATCATAGGGATTAATTCATTTCTTTTCATTCCTTACAATGGTTAGGCCAATTTTCTTTGGGACAACATGGATGGGTCTAACCCATTATAAATCTGATACGAGATAGATGATCCTAGATTCTAAAATTTTCTCAATATATTTTTTCACAACCTCAATCAGGGTGGGGTTCAGCCTCCTTTCTGGTTGTCTAACAGGTTTGGAATCTCCCTCATGAAAAATTCTATGTGAGAACATTTTTGGGTTTATTCCTGTGATATCACCTAAAATCCAACCTATTGCTTGGAAATTATCTTTCAAAAGTTCAATCATTGATTTTTCATGAGTTTTAGATAGATTATTAGAAATGTTTAATGGTAATTTATCTCCATTCATAAGTTAAACATATTTTAAATCCGTGGAGATGGGTTTTAATTCTAGATCAGGGGGATGGTCAAGGGATGATACTAAATTGTGGTTACCCACATCCAATGGTTTGGCATCTTGCACACAAGAAATCATATCATCTTCATCATAATTTAAAAAAATATCAAAGAAATCATATCTTACCTCTTCTTCAATGAGGAAATCAGAATCTCCATGAGTTTGGGAATCCATATGTTCAATGACATCTTTAATGGAAAAATTTTCCCCTAATGATAAGAATTCATGAAACAAACATGATTCTTCAATTGGTTATGTACCATCTTCATGGGAGAGTGTGAATAGTGAATGATCAACTGATGGGTGCTTCATGGATTCAAAAATATTAATGTGGATAGTGTTGTCTCCAAACACCATGGTAAGTGTCACTTCATGGACATTGATGATTGTTTTGGCCATTTTCAAGAAAGGTCTTCCCAAAATTATGGGTAAGTGTGATGGGATCCAATCATATTCTATATTCAATACATAGAAGTCAGCAGGGAATAAAAGATATTTGACTTTTTCTAGGACATCCTCCAAATCTCCTGCTGGGAATACTGTGGATATATTTGTAAGCTGGACCACCAACCTTGTGGGCTTCAAGTCTCCCATATGAAAATATGTATATAATGAGTGAGGCAATACATTAAATTATTGTCCAAAATATCACAAATAATTAGCGAAATTTAATGAACAAATGGTGCATGGAATAGAAAACGTCCCTAGATCTTGACATTTGGTTGGAAATTGAGGGGTGATAAGGGCGGAGACACTTTTTCCCAAATTGATCCTTCATTCCATTGAAGTCTCCTCTTCTTAGTGAAAAAATACTTAAAAGATTTAGCATATTTGGAACTTTTTTAGTGCTTCAAGAAGAGGTATGTTGATTTTCACTTTCTGGAAGGTGTCCAAAAATTCATTTTGTAATGTTTCTTCTAGCAACCTCTTTGATTCAATCATCTTTGATGGAAATGGTGGTGGTATATCTTTCTTCTCCCTTTGTTGACATTGAAATGGTGTTTCTTGTTTCTTCTTACTTCTCCTATCCTTATCATCCTCCTCTTTCTTATAGTCTTCCCGAAGCATTTTCATATAATTCTCATCATTTCTAACTTCATTATTGCCCAAATAAGGTTTTCATGTTTCAGCTTCAATAGTGGATGGTAGATAGAGTTCTTTTACACTTCTTGTAGTTATAATATAATCATTCTCTTTGGGGTTTTGTATTTTTTGGGAAGTAATGTTTCATGGATTTTTTGTCAGAAAGTCCATGATACTTTCAAACATGTTGGACAAATCTTTAACAGTGTATTTCAGTCCTTCAAACTCAAGTTTTTTTTGGTTTTTAATTGGAGGTTATGCACTAGTGGATGGATTCTAATAGGGCCTTTGTAAAGTGGGAGGCTTTTTGTATGAAGGCTGGTTTTAAGACTACTTTTTTTGAAATGGTGGTGGGTTTTGGAATTGATTCTGGAATGGGGGTTGGTTTTGAAACTGGTTTTGGTATGGGGGTCTACCTTGATTCTGCTGATTTCCAAACCCATATTAGATATGGTTAGAATCTCCCCATCATTGATTTTGTTGAAACTGTCTTGGCTGAAGGTTTTCTTCACATGTTTCTATTCCATATATTTCAAACATTAGTTAGTGAAATTATCAGGTGATTAGCATAAACCACATACCTTAGCTGGCGCTTGTTGGTCTCAAACATGCTTCAAGGACATCTATCTCACCAAACAAGTAAGCTCTTCAATCCTAGATTCTAATAAGGCTGATGGATGAGATGTGTGTAACTCATGAATACCTCTTATTACAGTACCTATTATTGCAAACTGCTGTGAGTTTTGGGAAATCTTCTCTATCAAGCCCTTGGCTTCTTCTGGTGACTTGTCTATCCGGGCACCTCCAGATGATGCATCAAGAAGGTTTCTGTCATTTTCTAGTAGTACATGATATAAGAAGACAAGAAAGGGATGTTACTCAATGGATTGATGCGGATAGCTAGCACATAGGTTCTTAAATCTCTCCCAATACTCATAAAGGGTTTATCCAGATGATTGTCATATGGCATAGAATTCTTTCTGAATGGTTGTGATTCTAGTGGTAGGGAAGAATCTTTGCATTAAAATCTTACCAGGTCATTCGATTCATGTACATATCCTAGTTGTAGGTCATACAACCAATCTTTAGCAGCTTCATCCAATGAAAATGGAAATGCCTTCCACTTTACCTGCTCCTCAATAAATCCACAGGGTCTGAAAGTTGAGCAAACATCTGTGAAATTTTTAATGTTTTTGTTTGGATCTTCACCTACCAAACCATGAAACTTTGGATGCAAATGAATAATGTTAGGTATCATTTAAAAATAATTTTGTATCCCTGTAATGGCAAGTTGATTGTTTTGATTAATGATTTATGGTGCACATAGGTCTTTGTTTGTTTAGTTTTGATTCTCAGCAATAATGACAGGCTCAGAGTGAATAGTAGAAGTTTCACTTGAGTCTACAAGGGGAAATTAGTAAAATTCAGATTCCAAATTAAGGTTTCTATGTCTATTCAACATGTTTCTTTCAATTTCCGGAACTATGGGTAATGTTTTAGTTTTTTAGGTTCGACTCATATAATTTTGAAGAGAAAATATTAAAATAGAATAGAACGAAAAGAAATATTGGCGCTACCTCCCTGGAAACGACACCATGTTTTGAAATGTTCCTATCATGGGGTGTGGGAAAAACAAATATAACCTATGTTAAAATGTATTATAGTGGGGTACATCATTTTTCTACAAAGAGGAGTGCTCAACAAAAGTGTTTGTCACTTAAAATAAGAGAAAGAAGTGATGTTGTTTTTGAGATTGTTTGATTTGAAAAATACAAGAAAGAATCTTAATAAAGTAAAGTAATTAAGTGAATGTTTTAAAAAAAATTGACCAATGATGTGATTTAAATCAGTGATATGAAATGGTGATCAGGTTAGGTTCGGTTTTCCAATTTTAATTCTATCATAGTTCATTTTACCCATTTTTCATCTGCTGAATCGTTAAGAGTGAGAATCCACAATTGTTTCTTCTCACTCCCTTGTCCAATTAAAAATGGGAGAATAAACCTTACTAAAATATTAAGTTGGTATACTCTCCCCCCAATGTGTAATAGAGTTGTATAGAATACCCCCAATTATCTTATGCAATTCCCAATCGGGTCTTGTTTATCCCAAGTAATCAATAACATTCACTAATACTCACACACATACCGGTGATCACCGAGAACTTCACCCACTACTACAAAACAGGGCAAGGGAAGCGCTGCCCTTTATCAGCGCTAAACTAAAAGCGCTGATAACGGGGTATGCCTTTATCAGCGCTATATAAAAGTGCTGATAAATGTTACATTTATCAGCGCTAAAAAGTGCTGATAAATGAATGTTTTATCAGTGCTTTTATTTTAGCTCTGATAAAACATACCTTTATCAGCACTTTTAATGAGAGCTGAGAATGGTTCTGTCAGTTTTTATTTTATAAGCCTAACAGGCCACCCTCGCTTGCACGTGATCAAGCTCTCGCAAAAGCTGAACCAGGCCCCTCTCCACGCGACCTCGTCCTCCTCATCCTCCTCCTTCCTCCTCCTTCCTCCTCCTCCTTCCTCCTCCTCATCCTCCTTGTCCTCCTCCTTCTCCGCCGCAGCCGCCGCCTCTGCCCCCGCTCCCGCTACCGCGACCGCCTCTGCCTCTACCGCCTCCACCCTCGATGCCGCGACCGCCGCCGCCTCTGCCGCTACCGCCGCCTCCGCCTCAGCCACCACCGCCTCCTCCACCCTCGCTGCCATATACATCACCGCCTCTTCCTCCTCCTCCTCGTGCTCTCAAGGTGGGAGGTGAGTTCCATGGATGTTATTCCCCTGGTATATGATTTATATATTGTGTGTGTGAGGACCAAATATTTAATATTGATGTGAGATAGGAATAATACCATATCTTGAGCCTAATTCCAGTTAGGATTTCCATAATAGATAGTGCGGTATTGAAGTGATTATGATTATGTCTAGGGATGTGATTGATAATTAGTGATGAGTGTTGAAATAAGAGATGTTATTGATATTTAGCAACAGAAGTGGGTTGTTTGTGAATGATGTAGAATTGGATTCCCTATAGGTTCCATAGGGATATCTTGACTCTAAGATGAAGTATATGGTAATTGTTTAGTTATGATGGTTCACATGTGTGAGAGGTCTACCAATGTTATGTGTGATGACTTCTATGGATAACCAACCCTTGTTTTCATTTTTTTTATTTTGAGTTACTGTGGGCAGTAAGTTCTACCCCTTCGAGTTGAATATTTATGTATGAGATACAGAGGAAATAGTTTTTAATCTTATGGTTATATGGATTCCAAAAGATTATCCCATTGGAAATGATGATGGATCCATATTAATTTTCATCACATAGCGTAATCTCATAGTTATATGATTAGACAAAGATGAACCCATAATACAAAAAATATCACCTAGTATGTCTTTCACATATAAAAATAAATAAATTAGAAAAAAAACATTCTACAAAGCATAAAGATACCATTAAATAATTACATTGGTTAACTTGTTTTAGAAATTTTTTATCTTCATCCGTGCCATGTACTCGCACCCATGAATTTGAAGGTGAGTATGCGTACATGATAGTTGATCTTCTTAGAGAAGTGTTTCTGGAAGAGTATAAGAGACATGATGTAATGAAGATCATTAGAGTGTTGAAGAAAATTTGGTTGCTACAAACAATGTGGAAATTGGCTTATGCAATGTGGATGAAGTTACAACTTGCAGGTATTGTAACTTAGGCCACGTTGTACATGTCGATTTCCACAATGAATAACAAGATCATCATTGCTTCATGTCTCTTATACTCTTCCAGAAACTCTTCTCTATGAAGGTCAACTATTGTGTACGCATACTCACCTTCATATTCATGGGTGCAAGTACATGGCACGAATTAAGATAAACAATTTCTAAAACATGTTGACCTATGTGAGTATTTAATGGTACCTTTATGCTTTGTAGCATGATTTTTCTAATTTATTTATTTGTATATGTGACAGACATACTAGGTGATATGTTTTGTATTATGGGTTTATCAGGAGTCTGTATGATTTCGTGTTTCCACATTTCATTTTAAATAGAATGTTATAATTATATATTTACTGTACCCTAATGGCTCAAATAGTCAGTCATATTGTAGAAGTTTCTAGAATGTTGTAGGATTCTTTTTCCCCAATGGTAGTACATTTTTAGGATGTTTTCACTTGTGAGGTATAAAATTTACTTCTTAATAAAGAGATAAACATTATAATCTAGTTAGTTTTTGGAGAAAATTCAGTTTCTATCATAATTTCTAAAATAAAACCAAAAGAGCATCAGTTGTTTGAATTACAATTTGATGATATAGAATATAATGGTTTCATATGGCATAGTACTTTACCTTGGGGTTTTTTAGTTCTCTAAAATAGATGGTTGATTGGTATTTATTATTTTGTTGGACTATTGGAGATTGAACCTGATGAGAGTCCTGAACATGTATCCTCATCCATGCATTGATAGTCACATTGATCATCTATGAGGTTCTATGATCTTCTCCAAGATAGATTTGACATTAGGATACCATTAGATGAGTTGGACATCGATGGACCTACCATGGACTACTTTTAGGAGTAGTTATGACCTGTATGATTTTTTAGAGATGATTTTTGGTTTAACTAATGCATTGGTTGTATTAAGGGACTTGATGAATAGGATATTTCATCCTTTTATGGATCAGGTTTTAGTAGTTTTTTCAATTAAATATTAATTTACTCCCAACCCATAGTTGATCTTGACCAACATCTTATCATCACCTTGAGTACATTGAGATAGCATCATATTTATTACTGTTTTCTCCTGTTACTCATTGGTTTCTTCTGGTTCGCATGTCATGTATTTTCTAAGTCATCATTCAGTCTTTGTAAGACTAACATGGAATATATTTGATATATGTCAGATTAAATCAGGTATCTTATATATACACGATGTTCACCCTACCCGACACACCGTGTATATGGATTTCACATGTGTTTAAAGGCATTTGTACCATGATTTGTTTTTAGAAAACCCAATAAATGCTACCTGATTAATTAAAACATAATATTAGGCAAGTTATCGAGATCGAACCCATAAAGATGATGAATATGAATAATGAATGGATGAATTCCAATCAGTTGACAAAAGAGTATGAAGATGGCATGAATGAGTTTATCAAGTTTGCAGAAGATCATGCATGTGACCCTTCTCAAATCCTTTTTCTGTGTTCACACTGTTGTTATTCAAGAAAAATTAGTCCAGAGCAGTTGGAAGAACACCTGATCTGTCATGGAATAGATCAAAGTTATACATGTTGGAATAAACACGGGGAAAAAACCAATGAAGGTAGTGACTCAAAGAACACGACATTTTATAGATCATCTGATATGATTAGAATCATGAACAGTGAAGACGATCGTATGGAGGGTGTGATTACAGATGTGAATGATGATGAAGATCGTATTGAGGAAATGACAAGGATAGTTGAAGATGAACTTCGTGATTGCCCAAAATTGTTTGAGAAGTTAAAGAGTTGTGAAAAAACGTCATTGTATGCTGGTTGCACTAAATATACAGCATTGTCAGCAGTATTGAGGCTGTATAATTTGAAAGCAGGCAACGGGTGGAATGATGCCAATTTTACGGAACTACTTGATCTCCTAAATGACATGCTCCCAGAAGATAATGAACTCCCAAGACGAACATATGATGCCAAACGAATGCTACGATCGATGGGTATGATCTCTGAAATAATACATGCTTGCCCGAATAACTGTATATTGTTTCGCAAGGACCAAAAATCACTTAAAGAATGCCCAATGTGTGGTGCTTCCCGATACAAGAAAGTTGATTCTAGTCCTATGAAAGTTATATGGTACTTTCCAATCATTCCTATTTTTAGACGCCTATATGGAACTGAGGAGACTACAAGACAATTGACATGGCATGCAGATTCAAGAATTATAGATGGGAAACTTCGTCACCCTGCAGACTCCCCTCAGTGGAAGAGAATTTATCACGAGTATCCTGAATTTTAGAACGTTCCTAGAAACCTTCGCCTGGCATTATCTACAGATGGGTTGAATCCTTTTGGTTTTCAAAGCAGCAGTCACAGTACATGGCCGGTTATGTTGGTAAATTATAATTTACCACCGTGGTTATGCATGAAACAAAAATACATCATGTTATCTATGCTTATATTAGGACCAAAACAACAGGGTAATGATATTGATGTTTATTTGGACCCATTGATCGAGGATTTGAAAATATTGTGGGATTCCGGTGTTACGATGTATGATGTTTACACAAATGAACAGTTCACTTTGAAAGCCATGTTATACGGGACGATAAATGACTTTCCTGCTTATGGAAATTTGTCAGGATATAGCATTAAAGTAACTTAAGGGTGTCCCGTTTGTGAACAAGGTACACAGTCAATTAGGTTGAAACATTAATAAAAAACCATGTTTCTAGGACATCGCAGATTTCTACCCCAACGACATAAGTACCGATCTTGGACGAAATCATTCGACGGAAGTTCAGGGGAATGTACAACACCATCTCCACTAACAGGTGATCAATTGTTTGAGAAATTGAAAGATTTGGACACTACTTTTAGTAAACCATTTTCGAAAAACCGTACGAAAACTTGTTGGAAAAAGAGATTAGTTTTTTTTGAATTACCATATTGGAATTGTCTGTATGTGAGACATTTCCTTGATGGTATGCATGTTGAAAAAAATGTATGTGATAGTGTCATATGCACATTACTAAATGAACCCGACAAAACAAAGGATGGAATTAAAGCTAGATTGGACATGGTTGAGATGGGAATACGAGAAGATTTGGAACCAGTGAAGGGTGAAAAACGAACATTTTTTCCTCCTGCTACTTACACTCTTTCCAGGAAGGAGAGATATCAGTTTTTCATCTTCATGAATGATGTAAAGGTTACAGAGGGATATTCATCAAATATCAAGAACATTGTGTCAATATGATATTTAAAATTAAAGGGTCTGAAATCACATAACTGCCATGTTTTGATACAAGATCTAATTCCTATAGCTTTACGTTGCATTTTTCCCAAGAATGTCAGCCAAACATTAAAGAAGCTCTGTTTCTTCTTCAAAGCTATATACAGCAAAGTTATAGACCCGAAGAAATTGCCAACTATGGAAAGAGAAATTGCTGTCATATTATGTGAATTGGAAATGTTCTTCCCACCGACATTTTGTGATATGATGGTTCATTTGATGGTTCATTTGGTGAGAGAGATTCGACTATGTGGTCTTGTACATTATAGATGGATGTACCCCATTGAACGGTATATGAAGATTTTGAAAGGGTATGTCAAAAACTGAATTCAGCCAGATGATTGTATTGCAGAGCAATATATTGTTGAGGAAGTTGTTGAATTTTGTACCGAATATCTATCGGGTGTGGAAATCATTGGCCTATCGAAATATCATCACACTGAGTGGCTTGAGGGTGAAGGAATTTATTGAAGATAGGTTGTCACAATCAATATTACAGATCACGAGCAAGCCCACCTTTATGTTTTTCATAACAGTTTCAACGTTGACCCATATGTTCAAACCCACAAAGAAATTATTAGGAATTTGAATCCTTCTTGGGCGGAAAAATGGATATCAGATACACATAATCGACAGTTTATAGGATGGTTTCGAGACCATATTTTTAAGCAGTTAGATGAAAATCCAGATTCAATTTCAGAACAACTTCGATGGCTGGCCAGAGGAGAAAGTGTGTACATGTTATCTTACAATTCTTATGCAGTTAACGGTTATACATTCTATACTAATGAACATGATGAAGACAGTACCATGCAGAATTGTGGGGTTACACTTGTGGCTGAGGCGATGCATGTTTTCGGTGCTATAGACAAAAATCCAATTTATGTGAATATGTCATACTTTGGTATCATAAAATGAATATGGGAGTTGGATTATACAAAATTCAAAGTGCTGATTTTTCAATGCAAGTGGGTTGATAACAGGACTGATGTTAAAATAGATGAATTAGGATTCATGAAAGTTGATTTCAGTAAGGAAGGGGAGAAAGACGAACCATTTATAATGGCCTCACAGTCAGTACAAGTATTTTATGTTCCAGACCCAGCAAACCGAATTTGGTCAATTGTTCTGTTATCGATCAAAACAACTGAAGGGTCAGATGAAAGTTCAACGGAGGTTGACCCTTTTATAGGGACATCACAATCATTTCGCAGCGGTCCAAATGTAGACGGCGTTATGTTTGTCAGAGGAGACCACAATGAAAGAATTTACATAGTCGATAGAGGAGTCAAATCACTTCATCCTTTAAAGAAAAAAAGAGAGTACAATAATAAGGTTATTTGTTTATTGTAACATACATTGTGTTACGTTATGTTATTATCTATTTGCTTCCATTTTTATGTAATCAAAATTAAATATTAAACTACTTATGTAGATAATGACTTCTGCACCTGCTAATGCGCCCAATCCCGAGACACAAAGGTCTCTCATCCAGCAGCTGGTGGTCCCACTGCAGAGCAACAAAAGGTTTCTCAACCAAATGCTGGTGGTCCCAGTGCAGAGCAATAATAGGTTTCTCAACCTGTTTTTTTTTGTCCCAGTGCTGAGGTACAACAGGTTTCTCAACCTGTTGCTGCTGGTCCCATTGCCGATGATAGCACTCCGAGGGAAGATATTAATGCTACTTCTGAGGAAATGGTAGGAAATGAAACCCTAAAGAAAAAAAAACAAGAGCGTCGTAGTTTGACAATGTTGGCCAAAATCCTTAAGGAAAAAAGCAAAAGGCGTCAAATTTGAGGTGGGATGAAATAAGTGAGGCCAATATGTTAACCCCAACAAAGCCATCTTTAGTAGCTACATTGGAATCTTCACTCGGCAACGCGTGCCGATTGATGTACAGTCGTGGCACCATGTTGTCACCGGGATGAAGACACTAATGTGGGAAGAGATTACGGTAACATTATGATATCATTTTTTTAATTTATTAAAATAAAATAAAATACCAAAACATTGACTTACTCTTCATCATCCATTGCAGAGTGCATTTATAGTAGATTTCTCGCACAAGAAATATGTATTAAGAGTTTAAGGAAGGATTCATAGTGGTTTCCACACAATTTTAACAAAATATCATCTTAAAGATACAGAAGGGAAAATCAAGCTACACCCACCTCCTCTTTACGCACACTTGATATCCCAAGGAGCGTGGGATGCGTTTAGCAACCATCGTGGGGAGCATACTTTTCAGGTACATTGTGTGGGGTAATAAGTTGATTGATGTTTTCTTGTATTCATCACTCTGATTGACAGTTTTTTATTTATGAAATAGCTACTGAGTGCTGAAAATAAAAAACATGCAACAGAACCAGCGTACACTTACCGTAAAGCAAGGATGGGGTACGCTGAACTTGAGAAAATATTGTTACGTCTTTTAAATCTACCATACTACTAGTATGTGACATAAAACAACACCATAACCATGTTTCTCTGTTTATATGCAGATTGATGAATCGAAATCGAAATCCATATCCATCTCACGCCATGTGTTGTGGAAGGAGGCTTGTGGAAATAAAGAGGGGACATTGATAGATGAAAACACACAAAAAGTGTGGGAAACATGTTTAAGTATGACATAATCTAAATTTGAGTTTCTTTAAATCGCTATTACATTACAATAACTACTTATTTTTCTATATTTTCTATCTGAAATGGTCACAAGAATCAACAACAACCGCACCAGATATAGAAATACTTTCAGCAGCCTTGAAGCAGCCAGAAAAGTATGGCCACGTCAGAGGTGCGGATTTTGGGGTGACACCCCGAACATATGTTCAAAAACAAAAACAAGCGGAGGATCAAAATGAAAAAATGGAAAAGCTGCAAGAAAAATTATCTATTTTTCAAGAAGAATTACAATACTAGAGAGAGATGATAGAAAAATTGACGGGGGAGAGGCAAAGAGAAGAAACAACTCAACAACAACCCGTGCGTGACGATCTCGCCCCACCCCCCACCAGCTTTGAGGCGAGCCATTCCCCTAAAAAACCTGACTTAGATGAGGTAATAAATGTTTTAATAATCGTTTCTATGAAATGTGATTTACATAGACACTGATACCTTTCCTGTACTAATATTCCATAGGGTGAAAATGACTGTGATTTATGTTTATCCACTCCCACCTATCGCCTTGTAGCGAGGGCTATGGTGTTCAATACGCAAAACAAAATGCTACACAATAGAAAGCTTCCAAAAGATCATCTTAGAGTGTCAATTAATGTATCTAATGAGCCGAGTTCTGAGCTACCTGTTCCAAATGACGATGACGACATTCATACGGTTGAACAAGCTGTTGGAACATTCATCGCATGGCCGGCAGTTCTTGTAAAAAGACATGTTGAAAAAAAGGAATTCATTTCTTATTTATTTTTCTAGCTGGACCTTTTATATTTATTGAAAAAAGGTCTGAACCGATGACTGTTATTACAGAATGACAAAGACTATGGGGTGAAATGAAATATCAGCTCAAAACTATCTCAAGGATCAACCAACTGATTGAAATGGTCTACTGAGAGCACCTTCACCCCGCCCATTCTATATCCACAGTTAATATCATTGCAGGCTCATGTGGATACAAAGTTGAAAGATGACAGCACTCAAATAGTTTCTTTCGAAAAAGATATGTATGGAGAGAAGATATCAGATTTCATTAGTGCTGAAAATGTAAATGAACTCTTCATGTATGAATGGCTAGGCACCTCAGTTGTAAATGTATACATGAGGTAAGTTTTCATGATTTGATTTTACAAAATATGATATACTCTGAAAATTTTGACTAAATACATTTTATATTTGTCGTAGACGTATATATGAAAAACAATTGAAGAGATTTCCCCATGAACAAAACTTTGGACTCATTAGTCCTCACACCACATCTTAAAAAGACGAAATAGATTCTATTAAAGAGGCTGCAATAATGTCATCCCTGCTCAACTCGTTTGAAAAAAAATTACGGATGACAGACTCCTTTTAATACCAACGATGCAGGGGTAAAACTCTACAATTTAATCATATCAACTATATTTTCATTTCTGTCTTTACTTATTCCTATTTGTATTTTTAGGGAGCATTGGATGCTGATTGTAGTCAATTTGGATACTCCAAAGATTTATTTTCTGGATTCAATGCATGGATATCCAACAAACCGACCATGCATGATGGCTTTTTTTAATTTGTAATTCACTAGATTCAACATTTTAAAACTAAACATCTATTTATATAATTTATTTTATATTTTAATGGGGATTCTGTTATGATAGGGCGGTGAATCAATATCGTCTAATGCATGGAATGAATCCAGGGTATAAGGATAAGCACACCTACAAGATCTACAACTGGAAAAGTATCCGGGTATATATAATAACATTTCACTATCCAAACACATATCAAAACAAATTACTTACTGTTGTCTATGTTTCTGTAGTGTCCAAAACAAACAAATGGAAAGGACTGTGGTTATTATGTTTGTAAATTTATGAAAGAGATCATATTTCATCAAAAAACTAGCATCCCTGATGAGGTATTTTTTATAATAATTACGAGTTCATTTAAAATATTTATTAATCCTTTGTGTGTTTATATTTTTTCAGTACTACCATGACTGTCGTAAAAACTCATATTCATAAGATGATATACATGTGTTTAGAAACGAATGGGAAACATACCTGATGGAAGATTGTACACAAATAGGATAAAGGTGAATTCCTACCTCTTATGTTATCTATATATGATCATTGATTATCCTAAAACCTTCTTTGGTGAATTGAGAATGCTCCGATGTATTGAAATCTTAATTTATTACTCAGTGTTTTCTATCCCCAGATTCATATTATTGATCTTTGAACAAATAAATATTGAAGTAAGGCATGATGGTGTGCAGTGTGTATGGGGTGAACGACAAAACCACCGAGGATCAAGAAAATCCATTTTCTGTATCTCGTTGGTTTGAACTTGATTTTTAGCACATGTGTTGTTGTTTGACTTGCACAATTATTTCTAGGTAGATTCATGAGATAATCAGTATTGTTGAGGGGTTTTTTGGAACCAAAATATGTGTCCCAGGATAATTCAAGTAAGGGAAAGGCTAGTTGAGATGAAATCCAAGCTCAATCGACCAGTACATCATCAAAAGAATCAACCCTGTGATGCACCATCATGTAGAATCTGGTCCTCGTGATGTATTGAGGTGTTTATGGAATGTATGTGGATTCTGATAAGCCACATGGCCACCATAAATAATGTTTACAGACAACTCCACATGTTTTTTGTGCCTCATGCCTCTTTACAAGGATCACACCATTCACATGGTCCATCTTAGCACATATGTCCCATTCAGCTCATTGCAACTCTTGGAAGAACCTGATAATCTTACAATGCATAAGTCCCAAAAGACCCATACTCATCCAACCAAGAGTATTCCTAGTGTGAAGGGAAGCTAACCATGGGTAATACCCACAACATACCTCCTTTAAATATATGGGTTTTGTTCCTTGTATTCTAAATAGGGTACATAGTAAGCCTCCATGAGGTTAAATCCCAACCAATGGTAAACCATGGTGACCCCCTCACTGGGGTACACCTTCGCTTATTTTCCCTATTGTATTTCCCTTAGTGGAATCCGAATAATTCTTCAAAATGAGAAACCTTACCTTTATGGGATGCACCACACATGGATCAGACCTCATTGGGCCATTTGATCCATCTATCAGGTAAACATTCCAGGTGCTCCCTCCTAGAGATGTACCTACCTAATCTACCATTATAAGTGTTTTGATCCACCCAGGTCTTACATCTCTGTATGGCATTAAATCATGACCCTCTATCCTTGTGGGATGTTAAAGTCATGGAATACCACAATTTAAACATGGGTTTCCATTAATATATTCAATATTAATGATTAATCAGTCCTTATTAAGGTATTGTGGAAGTGTGGTTTTATGTTTTCCAGTAGATTTCGGAAGATTACACGCTTTATGGAGGTGATTCCATTCTTTTACATTATATGATGATTTTATTATCCAGTATTTGCTTGCTGAGTGTACTATATGAAATGTTTGTGTGGTTAAAAATGTGCTATCAAAGGAATTTGGGGTGTGTATAGACTTGAATGTTATTTTTAAAATGAATGCAGTTGTATTTCTTGTGGATTTTCATGCTTAAGTCCTTTAAATGTGTTTAAAGAAATGAGAAAGTTGTGTGATGGGTGTTTTGAAATAGATTTAATGTGTTTGTGAATTTTAAAGAGGGTTTTCTTATGAGATGTAGAGATTATATATATGTGTATTTACATTGAATGAAAGTACATGAGAATGTATTGATATATATGATTTGTATAATGTAAATTGAGCACAATTTCCATACAAGGTATTTTCTTTATGATGTGCAGGGGACATGGTGAGAGGGCAGGGGTGGTTTTCTGGGGGAGGGGGAAGGGGGGAAAGTGGTAGGGGGAAGGGGTAGGGGGTGTGTTGGGTTCTTTTGAAATATATAGGGGGTGGGAAGGGGGTGTGTAATGGGCAGGGGGGATGTTCATTGGGCAGGGGTGTGCTGGGGAAGGGGGCAGGGGTGTTCAGGGGGCAGGGAGTGTGCAGGGGTAGGGGGTGTGCTTGGGGGTGGGAAGTGTGTAGGGGGTGTGATGGGGAAGGGGGTAGGGGTGATTTTTTCTTATGGAATGGGGGGACATAATATTTGTTTTATGTTTTGTGCCCCACTAGTATAATTGGTTATTTTATGATTTGTTCCTCACTAGTATAATTCAATTTCGCAACCCCATTCATTATTTAATTATTGTGTTAGTAACATAATATTTGTTTTATTATGTAAGTGAAATCTTTTTCCTCAGTTCGAATTCTATGGTCGGAAACCAACGCCCTGGCCGACAATTTTTTAGAGCGGATGGATGCAAAAAGGATGGAACATCGTTGTTTTTTAACTGTTTGTTGGATAAATGTAATTGTAACCAAATTAAAAATTGTTTGAAATGTATATAGAAGTGTGTTGTTTTTTATTCTTGATTTCAAGTAAATGTATGTATAATTTTTTGTTCTTCTGTGCTTTGTGTGTGGGTGTTGTGTGTGCTGTGTGCAGGTTTTGTTTGGATTGTGCAGGTGCTGTAATTTGTGCAGGTGCTGGGCAGGTTCTGTGCAGGTTTTGGATTTGGATAGGATCTTTGTCCTTTATCAGTGCTAGTTAAGCGCTGATAAATGGATAATATATCAGCGCTATTTTGAGCGCTGATAAAGGTAGTTTTTATCAGCACTCAAAATAGCGCTGATATATTATATATTTATCAGCACTGAAAATAGCGCTGATAAAGGGGACCCCCCTTTATCTTCGCTGAGATTAACAGCACTTTTTAGCGTTGTTAAAGGCCGTTTTTAGCGCTATTATTATCCATATTTGTAGTAGTGACCACTAAGTCCTTGTCTTTTCCATAGTGTATAAACTATAAACTAGTGGTGGGAGATATTTATTATTGACCAAATATAAATGAAAAATTGAATCTAAAATCATATACAATTGTACATGATAATGAAAACGGTTATAAGAAATTGAAACTGGTTCACATAAGAGAAATGAGGACTTTAAAACATTAATAGAAGGAACTCATGAAAAACAACACGAAAAACCTCTCCTTCCCCAATAACACATAATTTTACCCCACCATGGATAGGGTAATTGTGACTGAGTGGAATGAATAACACATTACAAGACTAAGAAGTGTAAAACAAAGAATTAAAAGAACACAAATTTGATCCTCTAGAATCTGTCCTCCAGAAGTATTCCTCTGTTCTGCCCACCACCCGGCCTACACACACAAATTTCCCTTCTTATAGAATGTTTTAAATGAAGTTTTATATCGACCCTAAAAATATGAGAGTCATTGGACATGTGTAAAAACGATATGGTCGAATAAATGACCATTACATTTCTGTCCGCCAAAAACTATTTCACCCAATCCACTTGGAAGAGAAAAAAATATGCCTTGATGAACGTCATATATTATAAAATTTATTTTGAGCCGTCCTTTGGATGACAGCTATCGATACCAGCTAGAATCACCCCATTCGATGGTCGGATGAATGAGATATTGTTTATTTAATGTGATGGGGTCTATTCTGCCAACCAGATTGAGATCTCTACATGATTGACTTTTTTGTACCATTGGGTTTCGAATTGGGTGTGGGTCCAGAAGAAAAATGTGAAACCCATGAGCATTTTAAGCCTAAAAAAAGATGTAATTCAATTAGACCAATATTTTAATTGTTATTCCCAAATAACAGAAGAAATACAAAACTGTAAATTTTATAGAATTTCCCAATTTTCACATTTAAGCCCAAAATACACCAAAAACAAATAAATGATGAAAATACACTCAAATTGAATAATTGAGAGGGATTAAATAATTGAAAACATATTAATAATATTGAAAATATTAAAAATATCAATTCTTCCATGCTTATTACTTGGAGTCCTAGACAAGTCAGAATCAAAATAAATTCAAAGTAAATTCAAAACACATGTCCATGAGATCCACCAATTTGAAAACAAGAAACAAATTATATCATGACTCATCAAAATATATTATTTAATGTTCTTAATTTTAGATAATTCAATATATTTCCTCTTCATTTATCATCCCATGCACACAAAACACTTACTAAACTTTCATTATCTCTCATCACACAAATTTTCAATTTTTAGCAATGTTTTTCTCATCCAAACTCATACAAGGGTCACCATAGGTTTGATAAATTCCAAAATCTCCACCCGATGTGAGTCAAAGACAAATGTTTATCATGAGGAATTTCCAAGGTTATTATATGTATTTAGGTTGGTAGGATTTAGATGTAAAAATTCTGAGGTTGAATGAAGAGGTCTTGGCACTTTTTGAAGAAAAATTTCATTACTCTAATTTTCACACAAGTATGGTCTCCTCTTCACTCCCCTTAGTAGAAAATAAGCTCCTTATTCAGGGAATATCAAGGAATGGTAACATAGTTCTTCATTTCAGCAGGAACCATTTAAATATTCTCAAATATAATATTTCATTAAAGATCCAGAAAAGGAACGACTTTCTTTTTTACATTAGAAGCTTCAGAAAGGCAGAGATTCTCTCATCGTGAAAGCTCTAGAAAAGGGACATCTTTCAGCAGAATTATTTTTTCTATGGAAATCACATCTCTTCAACAATTTACTTTAGACCAAATTTTTCATAAAATGATCTAGCACAACACAAGACATCTTCCCCCACACATAAGTTCAAATAGATCATTCAATTTCACTTCAAGAGAAGGTTGGATAGGGAAAATTGGCTTGTAATATTGCTAACCTAATAAGATGTTCATTGATTATATGGGATACAAGGAATAAATTTACAAGGTAGACCAAAATGTAAGGGATTATCTTAAAAGGGGGATTTCAAATCAAAGAAATGATCAATCATTTAAATCACATTTACCCCAAAACCTCGTGTTTTGAAAGGAATAAATCAAATTTTGGTTAAAACAAGCATGGTTTGGTTCTCTCAAAAAGTGAGGTCAATATAAAGAATATAAAAATAATATGATTAGAAGCCTCACATGAATGTGATTTAAAATATAATGATTGTGATATGTGGCATGGGATTAAAAAAAGAGTATTTTTCATGAAATTCCCAAAGGATTGTACTTGAAACAATGTCATTTTCAGCATTCATTTGAGCGCAGTTTCATGGAATAAATTATTTCTCCCATGGACATGGGTTTCAAAAAATGTCAAAGATAATCATTTCACCACTAATGTCTCAAAAACACACAAAAATTTAAAAATGAAGACACAGAAATTGAAACACCCACAAGTTTTTTAAAAAAACATAGGAAAACAAACAACACATAAAAATCCCAAACTAAAAAGGCTCCCTCCCCCACACATAAATTATGCAGTGTCCACAATGCATTCAAATGAATTTAACACATAAGAATATTTGAAATTGAATCACAGTAATCAAGAACATATAAAGGAGAGGTATGACTTGATGAAGTTTATTGATAAACAGGTTAGAGGAGTGTGATTTACTCCATTGTCTCATATGCCATGGTCCCAAGGTATTTCTTCAATCTGTGCCCATTAACAGTGAATGGATCCTTCACTCGATCCTTCACAATCTGCACAACACCAAAAAAATATACATGTGTAACAATAAATGGACGTTCCCACCTAGAACAATGTTTACCTTCAATCATCTTGACCCTTGAATTGAATAACAACACATTGTCTCTAGGATGAAAGACTTTTTGATGTATTAGTTTGTCATGAGCCACTATTGTTCTCTCTTTTTAAATCCTAGAATTTTCAAATGATTTCATTCTAATTTCTTCTAACTCCTATTACAACAATCTTCTCCCTTTCATTGCACATTCAATATCAAGATTCATCTTCCACACAGCCCAGTATTCCCTGTGTTCCAATTCCACTGGTAGGTGACAACTTTTCCCATGAATCAACCTATAGAGACTCATTAAAATTATGGTTATGTAGGCTGTCCTGTAATCCCATAATGTGTCTTCCATCCTTTGGCTCCAATTCCACATATTTGGATTAACTATATTTTCCATGATTCCATTGATTTCTCTATTGGACACTTCAGCTTTCCCATCAGTCTGTGGATGATAGGGAGTTGATGTTTCATGATGCACACCATAATTTTTTTAACAAATCCTCCATTATTAAATTAAAAAATTGAGTCAATTGATCACTAATGATGGCTCGGGAAAATCTTAACCTACAAAATATGTCAGCCCTGACAAAATCAAAAACAACTTTAACATTGTCAGTCCCGGTGGATTTTCTTCCACCCATTTGGAAACATAATCAATGGAAATCATAATTTAAGAATTTAAAAATGACATTGGGAAGGGGGCCATAATATCTATCCCCCAAACATCAAATATTTCACAAAAATTATGTTGATTTTGAGGAAATTCTTGTCTCTTTAAAATATTTCCTGTAAATTGACATTTTTCACACCGTTTACAAAATTCATGAGAATATTTGAAAAGTCTTTGACAATAAAGTACAGATTCTAAATCCTTCCTTGTTTTCCATTGAGGTCCAAAGTGGCATCCACAATATAATGTGTGACAAAACGTAAAGACATAAGCAATTTCATTTTTAGGAAAAACACCTTCTTATCATTAGTTCATTACAAATATTCCATAGAAATGGATCATACCAGATGTAATATCTAGATTTGGATTTCAATTTATGAATTTGGTGAGAATTTAAATGAGATGGTACCTAAGATGTCACCAGATAACTGACCATGTCTGCATAACAAGGTAATTCTCCTTCAATCAAGTACAACTGCTCTCCTGTAAGGTTATCATTTAGCGGTTCAGTGTCTGGAATTTCAAATTCAGTAGTGTTAGGCACTCTACATAAGTGATCAGCCACTTGGTTCTCAAATCCCTTCTTATCATTGATTTCTATGTTGAAATCCTGTAGTAATAGAATCCCTCTCTCAGGCCTTGGTTTGGCTTCATCCATCTTCATCATGTTCCTATGAACTGCATGATCAGAAAACACAATTACATTTGTTTAAAGCAGATATGATCTAAATCATTATAAAGCAAAAAAACTGCTAAAAACACTTTTTATGTTGTTGTGTAGTTGAATTGGGATGCATCTAAGTTTTTCAAGGCATATTCAATGATATTTGTCCTGCCCTCAATTCTTTGATAAATTACTGCTCCAACAGCTTGTTTTGAAGCATCACAGTGTAGCTCGAATGGTTCTCCCCAATTGGGTAGATGCATTATTGGTGGTTTAATCCATATCCTTTTCAACTGATCAAAGGCTTCCCCACGTGAACCATTGAAATCAAAATATTCATCATTCAAAATTAATCTAGAGATAGGGAGAGAAATCTGGCTAAAATCTTGGATAATCCTCCTATAGAATCCTACATGTCCTAAAAATGATCTAAATGTTTCACACATGTTTGGTAAGGCAAAGAATTTGTCACTTCAATTTTTGATTTATCAACTTCAATTCCGTTCTCTAAAGTGACATGACCAAGGACAATTCCTCTCTCAACCATAAAATGACACTTTTCAAAATTCAAAACAAGGTTCTTTTCAATGCAAGTTTTCAGAACTTTTTCCAGATTTTTCAAACAATGGTCAATCGAATTTCCAAAAACTGTGAAATCATCCAAGAAAACCTCCAAGAAATCATCAATGTGACCAGAACATATACTTACTATACACCTCTAAAATGTACCCAGAGCATTACACAATCCAAATGACATCCTTTTTATGAAAAACTACTGAAAGGTCTAGTAAAGGTAGTCTTATATTGATCTTCGGGAGCAATGGGTACCTGAAAATAACCTGAAAATCCATTAAAAAAGAAATAATTAGTTCTACTTGCCAACCTCTCTAGCATCTAGTCATTGAAAGGGATATGTAAATGTTCTTGTCGAGTGAACTAATTCCAATTACTAAAATCTATACATACTCTCAAGCTATTCTTAATTCTCATGGGGATTAATTCATTCTTTTTATTCCTTAAAATGGTTAGGCCAGTTTTCATTGGGACTACAGGGATGGGGATAACCCATTGTGAATCTGATATGGGATAGATGATCCCAGATTCTAAATTATTCTCAATCTCTTTTTTCACAACCTCCATTAGGGTGGGGTTCATCCTCCTTTGGGGTTGTCTAATAGGTTTGGAATCTCCCTCAAGAAAATTCAATGTGAGAAATGTTTTGGGTTTATTCCTAGGATATCACCTAGACTCCACCCTATTTCTTGGACATTCTCTCTCAAAAGCTCAATCAATGATTTTTCTTGAGTTTTAGATTGATTATAAGAATTTATTATAGGTAATTTCTATCCCTTCATAAGGTAAACATATTTTAAATCAGTGGGAAGTGGTTTTAATTCTAGATCAGGGAGATGGTCAAGAGATGAAACTAAATTGATGTTCCCCACATCCAATGGTTTTACATCCTGTACACACAAAATCATATCATATTCATCATCATTTAACTAATTATCAAAGAAATCATATTTTACCTCTTCTTCAAATAGGAAATCAGAATCGCTAGGAGTTTGGACATCCATATGGTCAAAGACATCTTTAAGGGAAAAATTATCTTCTAATTATAAGAATTTATGAAACATATCTGATTATTCAATTGGTTCTATAACATTTTCATGGGAGGGTGTGAAGAGTGAATGACCATCTGATGGGTGACTCATGGATTCAAAAATATTAATGTGGATAGTGTTGTCTCCAAACTCCATGGTATGTGTACCTTCATGGACATTGATGATGGTTTTGTCTGTTTTCAAGAAAGTTCATCCCAAAATGATGGGTGGGTGTAATGGGATCCTATCATCTTACATATTCAATACATAGAAGTTAGTAGGGAATAAATGATCTTTGACTTTTACCAGGACATCCTCCAGAACTACTGCTAGGAAAACTATGGATCTATTTGTAAGCTGGACCACTACTCTTGTGGGCTTCAAGTCTCCCATCTGCAAAGAAGTATATACTGAGTGAGGCAATATATCAATTGATGCACCTAAATCGCACAATTCATTATAGAAATTTAATGAACCAATGGTGCATGGAATAGAAAATCTCACAGGATCTTTAAATTTGGTTGGAAATTGTGGTGTGATAAGGGCTGAGACACTTATTCCCAAATTGATACTCTCATTACCTTGATGTCTCCTATTCTTAGTGTAACATTCCAAGTAAGTAATGAATAATAGATATTTTTATCTATGTCTATTAATGATTAAGATAGTGTTATAGAGGCTTAAAATGAAAATAAATACATTCTTATGCATGGAATACACTAATATTCTTAAAAGATTGTTTTACTGCCTTTTGATGGAAAACCATTTTTGAATCTATATTTTGAAAATTTTATAAACTATGTTTGTCAAAATAAACTTATCCTTTATGATTGGGACATCAAAATTTACCTTCTGTGAATTTTTGGTATTTTTCTGACAATGTTCATTTTTTAAAGAATAGTGAAAAATACTGCATTTTACATCAAAACTGCTTTTTAATCTAATTTATTTATATGATTATATTATGTTTTGAATTGTTTTTGATGTGAAATTAGAATATATATTTACCATTTTATCCAATGGTGGTCATTGGAATCAATTTCACTTTGAAATTAGACTTAAACTGCTGTCAATCTTTTGATACTTATTGTTTTGTAAAAACACGCTATTTGCTCTGGCAGTGGGAATTAATTATTAAATTAATTAATGTGACTTATATTATTTGAATTTTGTAAAATAGACTTCATTTTTGAATTCGGAATATCAAATATATCTTAGGGTGAATTTTTGGTAATTTTCTGAAAAACATCAATTTTTGATGAATAGTGAAACCACTAAGTGGTAATCAAGCAAACTGATTTTTCAGTTAAATGAAAGTTTACCACTAATGTTTTTTGAATTTTGAAAATCCGACATACATGGTTGTCATTAAGAAGTAAAATGTGGTTCAATGAGATTAAAATAATTTTTTGGTGAATAGTAACTTATTAAGTTTTTAATCGCGATTAGTGGTAATTAGTGTAGTTTAAGGTATAAATAATGCTTTAATAATATGAAATGACCTAGACACATGTCCCAACCTTATTGGTTGTGTCATGGCCGACCAAGAAAAGCCATGGGTCAACTTGGGGACCCCATGGAGACATTTTGGTTGGGAAATGACATAAATAACTTTTTATTTAATGTAAAAGTAAAAATGACACAAACATAATATGTTTCACGAAAACAATTTTTACATGGGGTTATAAAGATCCGATATTTGATTATAAATAGTAATTGGAAATCTAAAAAGATTTACTACATCATAGTATTTTTTTTATGATTTTTTGACATTAAATAAATTAAATTATTTATGACATAATCATGATGCAGCGATGACATCATCATTTGACAATTTAAATAAAATGGAAAGACAATGTAAACTCTATGAACTACACATGTCCAAAACCAATTGGATTAGTGGATTTCGAACAATTATCACCTTATCCACGAATTATATCAATGTGGGACCTTTTAAAACCGAAACACAGTTTCAAATAAAGTAATATTTCATTACTTTCCAAAAGTGCCCCTCCTCTCCTCTTATAAAAGGCCCCCACCTCTACCTCATTTCACACACTCCTCAAGCCTTTGGCTAGGCCAACCCCTGCCCATTAACTCTCTCCACATCCCTCTCCTAATCCTAGAGGATTCACTTTGGGCAGAATCCTTTCAATGGAAGCCTTTAGGCTCAAATCAAAAGGAGTTACACTTTTAAAGGTAATTCATTCTCTCATGTTCATTTGTTTTATTTTGCTTCTCCAACCCCCTAAACTCTTTTTATTTACTTATTTTGTAAGCAAACCAGTATCTTCAATATACAAGGATTTTGTTATAATATTTATTTGATCTACACTCTCACACAACTACATCAAATGGTTAAAGAACATACAGTTTCCGTGGATGGCGAAATTCTGCCTCCCGAAACGATGATTGTTCAATACTCATTTAACACCTTCAAAGGTGGCCATTATGATGTCACTATTTTTATATATGATATATAATATGTTAATGTTTTCATTAAGCTTCTGTTTTTTTCATTTTGGGCATACCTTTATGGTTTCCATTATGGGTAAACACGATATCTTCATTTTAGGAAGTGCGGACTACCGCCCCATGAAAGTGATTTGATTCGTTAATACCATATGTGGGATGTGTAAAGGATAAAGTTAATGATATTATATATGTTATTATACTGTAATTATAATATACTCTTATATCATTATGATTCCATTCCAGAAAATATGAAATAGAAATGGAAGTAGCGTTCATGCGTACGTACGGCTTACCGTCTCCATGAACGGTGCATTTCATTTCTTACCTCTAAATGTGATGTAATATTATAAATACATGTACATGATGAATGTATATGATATATATGTTATCCAAATCATTAATAGCATTCTGGATATAATGAACCTTTGACCAAATTAACAACATGTAAGTGTAAGAAGTCTATTTTTGACTTAAGAACCAAATACCGACAAAATGAACATTATTAACTTAAATGATTACATGATGTTCATAACATGGTATAAAAGGAATAATGAACTTGAAAAAGGTTCATAATCAAGTAGATATTAACTCAAGTTTATTATTTAGAAGATTAATGAACGGTCGGGTCAAGTCGGATACGAGGTATGGGGCTTCGTCTCAATCTCCTTTCATTGAGGCATATTTTATTTTATACACAACTTTCTTGTATACGGTGTATAAACCCCTTTGACTTTTACATTTATTCAAAAGGAATCTTTTTTATACGAAGCGTTTAATAAATGACAAAAGGGAATGTTTTTGTCGTATGTATGCATCGACAACGACTTCTCCGCCGTCATGACCGTTATTTGAGTTTCGGCTTCCTCTACAAGCCATACCTTTTTTTTAAAACGAAAAACAAATACCATGTTTTACTTTGGTATTGAAAATGGTTTTCATAATGTTTTTATTATATCAATGTGTTGTATTGATATCTCATGATTGAAATGTGGAAATGTTATGTTTCCTTTATGCTTGTTTTATGTGATATGATTATGTTATGGTTCTTGGGCATTATTATGAAGACGGGTGGTTCCGTGATAAACTAAGGGCGGGTGAGCCTGTTATAGATCTCCAATGCATTGGGTAACGCGAAGGAGTGAAACGTTAAGGTTTCTCCGAAGAGATTTTCAGGAATATACTGTGATGGGTATTCCAAACGTAAGCAAGAGGGTTACTTCCTACATAAGAATGTTATGAATTCCTCAAGTTACCTTTATGTCTTATGATTTCTGTGATTTATTCATGATTTTATGAGGTTTGTTAAAGTGCCAATGTTTTATGGGTAAAGTATGATTTCATTCTTATGTATATATGAACTCATGTTTCCTTTCCATGTTTTTTTATAACCCATACTGAGTTTTTATGCTCATCCCAAGTTTTTGAAATGTTTTTCACAGGTCAAGGGAAAGGTACATGATAAGATGATAGTGTCAAGGATGTGTCAAGAAATAATCCATGTTTTATTTTAAATGTGTTTCCATTGATGGGAATGAAGAATACTATCTTTCTGTAACCACTTTGTTTATATGTGGAATGTAATGAAAGTTTTATGATCTAATACTCTAAAACTCTAAACCCGAAAAGATCCCCAATGTGTAATCTTGTAATAACTCCAGATTAAGTAATGTTTAAGGCTGGGGCCTTATAGTTGGTATCAAAGGTCAGTTTAGATAACATTAGGAGTTAGAATTCTATTAAATGATTATCCAAAAATATTTTTTTTTCAAAATGATATAGCATTTAAAGATTTCCATGTTGCTTCATATAAGACATGTTTGTTCAGAATGGTTTTCCGCAGAGGAAACAGGGAAGCAGTGCTAGGAAGGCATACAGAATGAAATAACCTTCCGAATCAGCATCTAGAAATGGTCGGAATTGGAACTGAATATCTTGTTGTAGTAATGGCGCAGTTGACTCAAGCGATAAATGGCGGTGGTATCCATTCACGAGATCAGCCAGACCAACCGCAGAGGAACATGTCAGTGGTGGAACATTTCATGAGGCAACATCCACCATCATTCAGAGGATCATCTGACCCTGTGCTAGCTGAAAGGTGGATTAAAGCACTGGAGAAGATTTTTGATGTCAGGGGGTGTTCAGACAATCAAAAGGTTAGTCTTGCTATTTACCGTTTGGAGGGTGAAGCAGATCAGTGGTGGTCTATGATTAAAAATATCAGGGACGCCGATGAGATTGATGCTCTTGACTGGGATGAATTCAAAGGTATGTTTCTTGAGAAGTATTTTCCTAAGGCTGTTCGACTTAGGATGGAAAAGAAATTCTTGGAATTGAGGAAAGAGGAAGACTCAGTGACTGCCTATGAATAAAGGTTCACTCGATTGGCAAGGTATGCTCCAAATTTTATCCGGGACCTTGATAGTAAAATCAACCGTTTTTACTCAGGATTAAAGCCAAAATATCGAAGGGCATTAGCTTCTCGTGAGTTTAAAAGTTATGAAAAGCTTGTTTGATGTGCTGAGAAGGTGGAAATGGAGTTTGTCGATGACAAAGTTTTCTATAACAACCAGCAGAAGAAGAGACCGAGGTGGCAGGAGAAGGGTAATAATTCTTCAAAAAAGTCTGATAGTAAGAGAACTAAGTTTCCAGTTTGTGATAAATGTGGCAAAAGGCATGCTGGGGAATGTCTTCTGAATTCTGGGAAGTGCTACCGATGTGGTAAGATGGGACATAAGGCTCGTGATTGCACTGAAAAGGATCAAGGTGAAGGTAAGAACATATTTTATTTACAATTAGTGAATTGTTATAAGTGCAATGAGATGGGTCACTATGCAAACGAGTGTCCGACAAGGAGCTTGAGTGATGGGAATCAGTTAGACTACAAGCAGAAAGGGGTGGTGAAATCCTTTGCAACTACTTCAGCAGATGTCGGGCCATCAAATGAAGTGGTATCAGGTACTTTGTTTTTTCAGATTATGCCAGTGTGTTTATTGATTCGGGGTCTACACATTCTTTCATCTCTGAAACCTTTTCTAGTAAAATGGGAATACCATCTCAAGAAATGACTCCTGAACTTTTGGTAAAAACACCTGGGGGAAATGTCGAGGAAAAAAGAATTTATAATAATCTTCCTATCCTTATCTGTGGAAAGAACCTACTTGCAAACCTTATTGTTCTACCTCTAGTTGAGTTAGATGTTATCCTGGGTATGGATTGGCTCTCTATTTACCATGCTAAGATTGACTGTAGAGCTAAAGAAGTTTCTTTTCAGAAATACTTTCAGTTTGTTTACAAGAATGAACCCTTACTTTTGATAACATATCAAGAGGCCGAGAAACTTGTAAAAGATGGAAATGAATGTTACCTTGCACATGTCGTTGAAAATAAAGGAAGTGTTAAGATTAATGATGTGCCAGTGGTAAATGAGTATCCTGATGTTTTTCCTGATTAGTTGCCTGGAATAATGCCAGATCGGGAAGTTGAGTTTACTGTTGACTTAGTTCCTGATGCTAATCCAATTTCAAAACCCCCTTATTGAATGGCACAAATTGAACTTTTAGAGTTGAAGGAGCAATTGCAAGATTTATTAGAGAAAGGTTTCATTAGACCTAGCACATCACCATGGGGTTCTCCTGTTTTATTTGTTAAAAAGAAAGATGGTTCTATGAGAATTTGCATTGATTATAGAGCCTTGAATAATATCACTGTTAAGAACAAATATCCTTTGCCTCATATCGATTATTTGTTTGATCAGCTCCAGGGAGCTCAGTTTTTTTCAAAGAATGACTTGAGATCGGGGTACCATCAGCTGAAGGTAAAGGAGGAAGATATTCCGAAGACTGCGTTCCGTACAAGATATGGCCATTATGAATTTGTAGTAATGCCTTTTGGGATAATCAATTCACCTGCTGTATTCATGGACTTAATGAATAGAATTTTCCATGAGTTCTTGGATAAGTTTGTGGTGGTTTTCATTGATGATATTTTGGTGTTTTCTGAAAGTAAAGAGGAGAATGAAAAAAATTTAAGGGTTATCTTTCAAACCTTAAAATAAAATAAATTGTATGGGAAATTCAGCAAGTGTGAGTTTTGGTTGCAATAAATTTCTTTCCTTGGTCACATTGTATCTAAAGATGGAATAACTGTTGATCCTGCAAAAACAAAAGTTGTGGAAGAATGGCCAAGACCCACAAATGTAACCAAGATTCGTATCTTCCTTGGTTTGGCAGGCAATTACCGAAGGTTTGTTAGAAATTTTTCACGGTTATCTAGTCCAATGACTAAGCTAAATCAGAAGGGTGTTAAGTTTATCTGGACAAAATAATGTGATGATTGTTTTCAGGAATTGAAAAGAAGATTGGTGAATGCTCCAGTTTTGGCACTACCTTCCAGGAATGGTGAGTTTGTTATATACAGTGATGCTTCATTGAAAGGACTTGGTTGCGTCCTAATGCAGAATGAATAGGTAATTGCTTATGCTTCACGACAGTTGAAAACTCATGAGGTAAATTACACTACACATGATTTGGAACTAGCTGCTGTTGTTTTTGCTTTAAAAATTTGGAGGCATCATTTGTATGGAGTAAAGTGTGAAATATATACCGATCACAAAAGTTTAAAGTATATATTCACTCAGAAAGAGTTAAACATGGGACAAAGGAGATGGCTGGAATTAATCAAGGATTATGATTGTACAATTCATTACCATCCGAGAAAAGCAAATAAAGTGGCTGATGCTTTGAGTCGAAAAAGTAATGCTTCATTAACAATGTTGCGGTTGGAACGTGATCCTTTGGTTAATGATTTGATGAACTTTGGCATAGAAGTTGTTGGTGCAGGAATTCCTTCTGTTTTCTTTCAGGTATCAGTGAGATCATCTCTATCAGATAGAATCAAGCAAGCACAGAAGCAAGACAGTGAGTTGCAGAAAAGGGTAGAGCTGGTTCAGAAAGGTAAGTTGCATGAATTAAACATTGATAATGATTTTGTTTTGAGATTTGGAAAGAGATTGTGTGTGCCTTGTGATTCAGAGTTGAAGAGAGAGTTGTTATATGAAGCTCATAGTTCTCCGTTTTCAGTTCATCCGGGCAGTACTAAGATGTATAGAGATCTGTGGGAGTATTACTGGTGGGATGGAATGAAAAGAGATATTGCTGATTTTACTGTGAAGTGTTTGACTTGTCAGCAGGTTAAAGCAGAGCGGCAGTTACCGAAAGGGATGCTTCAGCCTTTACCAGTGCCAGAGTGGAAATGGGAGAATATATCCATGGACTTTGTTGTTGGATTACCGAAGACATATCGAGGTAATAATCCAATCTGGGTTATTGTTGATCGCTTGACCAAATCTGCTCATTTCCTTACTATACGAGATACTTTCTCTCTTGATCAACTTTCCCATTTGTATCTTAAAGAGATAGTCAGGTTACATGGAGTTCCTCTCTCCATTGTATCGGATCGTGATCCCAGTTTTACTTCTAACTTTTGGAAAGGCCTTCAGAAGTCGTTGGGTACTGAATTAAATTTTAGTACAGCTTTTCATCCTCAATCAGATGGGCAGTCAGAACAAACAATTTAGACATTGGAGGATATGCTACGAGTTTGTTCTATGGATTATCAGGAAAGTTGGGACCAACATCTTTCTTTGGTTGAGTTTTCATGTAATAACAGTTTTCTTTCCAGTATACAGATGGCACCATTTCAGGCATTATATGGGAAGCAGTGTCGAACTCCAGCTTTCTGGGATGAAGTGGGTGAAAGAAAGTTGGTGGGACCAGAATTGGTAGAAAAGATGGCAGAAAAAGTTCAGCTGATTCATAAACACATTAGAACAGCTCAGAGCAGGTAGAAGAGTTATGCGGATATCCGGAGGAAGGATCTATCTTTCGAGGTTGGTGATCCTGTTTTTCTCAAGGTTTCTCCTTGGAAAAGTGTGATGAGATTTGGTAAGAAATGAAAGCTGGGTCCAAGGTTTATTGGACCATACGAAATTCTGGAGAGTGTTGGATTAGTTCCATACCGAGTGGCTTTACCTCCGAGTTTATCTCAGGTACACAATGTTTTTCACGTTTTGATGTTGAGATAGTATATGCCAGATCCATCTCATGTTTTGAGTCCAGAGGTAGTTCAGCTGGAAGAGAACCTATCTTATGAGGAACAACCGGTCCAGATTCTTGACCACAGGGAGCAAGTGTTACGGAATAAGGTGATTAAGAAGGTAAAGGTTTTGTGGAAAAACCACATGATTGAAGAGGCAACATGGGAATCTGAGAATGCAATGAGGGATAAGTACCCCCATTTATTCGATAAGTAAATAAATTGTGGGGACATAATTTTCTAAAGGGGGGAAGGATGTAACATACCAAGTAAGTAATGAATAATAGATATTTTTATCTATGTCTATTAATGATTAAGATAGTGTTATAGAGGCTTAAAATGAAAATAAATACAATCTTATGCATGGAATACACTAATATTCTTAAAAGATTGTTTTACTGCCTTTTGATGGGAAACCATTTTTGAATCTATATTTTGACAATTTTATAAACTATGTTTGTCAAAATAAACTTATCCTTTATGATTGGGACATCAAAATTTACCTTGTGTGAATTTTTGGTATTTTTCTGACAATGTTCATTTCTTAATGAATAGTGAAAAATACTGCATTTTACATCAAAACTGCTTTTTAATCTAATTTATTTATATGATTATATTATGTTTTGAATTGGTTTTGAAGTGAAATTAGAATATATTTTTACCATTTTATCCAATGGTGGTCATTGGAATCAATTTCACTTTGAAATTAGACTTAAACTGGTGTCAATCTTTTGATACTTATTGTTTTGTAAAAACACGCTATTTGCTCTGGCAGCGGGAATTAATTATTAAATTAATTAATGCGACTTATATAATTTGAATTTTGTAAAATAGACTTCATTTTTGAATTCTTAATATCAAATATAGCTTAGGGTGAATTTTTGGTAATTTTCTGAAAAACATCAATTTTTGATGAATAGTGAAACCACTAAGTGGTAATCAAGCAAACTGATTTTTCAGTTAAATGAAAGTTTACCACTAATGTGTATTGAATTTTGAAAATCCGACATACATGGTTGTCATTAAGAAGTAAAATGTGGTTCAATGAGATTAAAATAATTTTTTTGGGTGAATAGTAACTTATTAAGTTTTTAATCGCGATTAGTGGTAATTAGTGTAGTTTAAGGTTTAAATAATGCATTAATAATATGAAATGACCTAGACACATGTCCCAACCATATTTGTTGTGTCATGGCCGACCAAGAAAAGCCATGGGTCAACTTGGGGACCCCATGGAGACATTTTGGTTGGGAAATGACATAAATAACTTTTTATTTAATGTAAAAGTAAAAATGACACAAACATAATATGTTTCACGAAAACAATTTCTACATGGGGTTATAAAGATCATATATTTGATTATAAATAGTCATTGGAAAGATAAAAATCTTTCCTACATCATAGTATTTTTTTTATGATTTTTAGACATTATATAAATTAAATTATTTATGACATAATCATGATGCAACGATGACATCATTATTTGACGATTTAAATAAAATGGAAAGACAATGTAAAATATATGAACTACACATGTCCAAAACCAATTGTATGAGTGGATTTAGAACCATTATCACCTTATACACGAATTATATCAATGTGGGACCTTTTAAAACCTAAACACATTTTCAAATAAAGTAATATTTCTTTACTTTCCAAAAGTGCCCCTCCTCTCCTCTTATAAAAGGCCCCCACCTCTACCTCATTTGACACACTCCTCAAGCCTTTGGCTCGGCCAACCCCTGCCCATTTACTCTCTCCACATCCCTCTACTAATCCTAGAGGATTCCCTTTGGGAAGAATCCTTTCAAAGGAAGCCTTTAGGCTCAAATCAAAAGGAGTTACACTTTTAAAGGTAATTCATTCTCTCGTGTTCATTTGTTTTATTTTGCTTCTCCAACCCCCTAAACTCTTTTTATTTACTTATTTTGTAACAACACCAGTATCTTCAATATATAAGGATGTTGTTATAATATTTATTTGAGCTACACTCTCACACAACTACATCAAATGGTTAAAGAACATACGGTTTCCGTGGATGGCGAAATTCTGCCTCCCGAAACGATGATTGTTTAATACTCATTTAACACCTTTAAAGGTGGCCATTATGATGTCACTATTTTTATATATGATATATAATATGTTTATTTTTTCCTTAATCTTCTGTTTTTTTCATTTTGGGCATACCTTTATGGTTTCCATTATGGGTAAACACGATATCTTCATTTTAGGAAGTGCGGACTACCGCCCCCTGAAAGTGATTTGATTCGTTAATACCATATGTGGGATGTGTAAAGGATAAAGTTAATGATATTATATATGTTATTATACTGGAATTATAATATACTCTTATATCATTATGATTCCATTCTAGAAAATATGAAATAGAAATGGAAGTAGCGTTCATTCGTACGTACGGCTTACCGTCTCCATGAACAGTGCATTTCATTTCTTACCTCTAAATGTGATGTAATATTATAAATACATGTATATGATGAATATATATGATATATATGTTATCCAAATAATTAATATAATTCTGGATATAATGAACCTTTGACCAAATTAACAACATGTAAGTGTAAGAAGTCTATTTTTGACTTAAGAACCAAATACCGACAAAATGAACATTATTAACTTAAATGATTACATGATGTTCATAACATGGTATAAAAGGAATAATGAACTTGAAAAACGTTCATAATCAAGTAGAGATTAACTCAAGTTTATTATTCAGGAGATTAAAGAACGGTCGGGTCAAGTTGGATATGAGGTATGGGACTTCGTCTCAATCTCCTTTCATTGAGGCATATTTTATTTTATACACAACTTTCTTTTATACAGTGTATAAACCCCTTTGACTTTTACGTTTATTCAAAAGGAATATTTTTTATACAAAGCGTTTACTAAACGACAAAAGGGAATGTTTTTGTCGTACGTATGCGGCGACAACGACTTCTCCGCCGTCGTGACCGTTATTTGAGTTTCGGCTTCCTCTACAAGCCATAACTTTTTTTTAAAAACGAAAAACAAATACCATGTTTTACTTTGGTATTGAAAATGGTTTTCATAATGTTTTTATTATATCAATGTGTTGTATTGATATCTCGTGATTGAAATGTGGAAATGTTATGTTTCCTTTATGCATGTTTTATGTGATATGATTATGTTATGGTTCTTGGGCATTATTATGAAGACGGGTGGTTCCGTGATAAACTAAGGGCGGGTGAGCCCATATAGCTCTCCAATGCATTGGGTAACGCGAAGGAGTGAAACGTTAAGGTTTCTCCGAAAAGATTTTAGGGAATATACTGTGATGGGTATTCCAAACTTAACCAAGAGGGTTACTCCCTACGTAAGAATGTTATAAATGCCTCAAGTTACCTTTATGTCTTATGATTTTTATGATTTATTCATGATTTTATGAGGTATGTTAAAGTGCCTATGTTTTATGGGTAAAGTATGATTTCATTCTTATGTATATATGAACTCATGTTTCCTTTCCATGTTTTTTTTATAACCCATAATGAGTTTTTATGCTCATCCCATGTTTTTGAAATGTTTTTCATAGGTCAAGGGAAAGGTACATGATAAGATGACAGAGTCAAGGATGTGTCAAGAAATAATCCATGTTTTATTTTAAATGTGTTTCCATTGATGGGAATGAAGAATACTATCTTTCTGTAACCACTTTGTTTATATGTGGAATGTAATGCAAGTTTTATGATCTAATTCTCTAAAACTCTAAACCCGAAAAGATCCTCAATGTGTAATCTTGTAATAACTCAAGATTAAGTAAGGTTTAAGGTTGGGGCCTTATACTTAGTGTAATTATCCATCCAAAACTATGCATCCATTGGAATTTTTTGAGTGCTTCAAGCAGAGTTATGTTGATTTCCACTTTCTAGAAGGTTTACATAATTTATTTTTTTTGTGTTTATTCTTTCAACATCTTTGATTCAATAATCCTTAATAGAAATGGTGGTGGTATATCTTTCTTCTCCCTTTGTTTCTTTTGAAATTGTGTTTCTTGTTTCTTCTTCCTTGGCATGTCCTTATCATCCTCCGCTATATTATCTTCTTCCTGAGGCATTTTCATAGAATTCTCATCATTTCTAACATCATTCTCACCCAGATCAGGTTTTCTTGTTTCAGGTTCAATGATGGATGGTGGTTGGAGTTCTTTTACACTTCTTGTAGTTACAATACTAACATTCTATTTTGGGTTTTGGGTTGTTTGGGAAGGGAGTTTACTTGTACTTTTGGTCAGAATGTCCATGAGACCTTCAAACTTGTTGTACAAACCATTTATAGTGTCTTTCGGTCCTTAAAACTCATATTTTTGTTGGTTTTGAATTGGAGGTTGTGCACTGATGGATGGTTGCTCATAGGGTCTTTGAAAAGTGGGTGGTTTTTGGTATGAAGGCTGGTTATAAGACTGTTATTGTTGAAATGGTGGGGCGTTCTGGAATTGATTCTGGAATGGTGGTTGGTTTTGAAACTAGTTTTGGTATGGGGGTCTACCTTGATTGTGCTGATTTCCAAACCCATATTGGACTTGGTAGGATCTCTCCATCAATGATTCTGTTGAAACTATCTTGGCTGAAAGGTTGTTGCACATGTTTCCATTCCCTGTATTTCAAAACATTGGTCATTGAAATGATCAGGTGATTAACATAAACTACATACATTAACTGGCACTTGGTGGTCGCTAACATGCTTCAAGGTGATATGTCTCACCAAACTAGTAAGCTCTTCAATCCTAGTGTCTAATAAGGGTGATGGATGAGATGTGCGTACCTCATTAATAACTCTAATTCCAATACCTCTTGTTCCAATGTTATATGAGTTCTGGGAAATCTTCTCAATCAAGCCCTTGGCTTCTTCTCGCGACTTTTCAATCAGTGCACCTCCAGATGATTCATCAAGAAGGTTTCTGTCATTGTTCAGTAGTCCTTGATAGAAGAATACCAGAATGTGAAGTTCCTTGATGGCTTGATGCGAATAGCTGGCACATAGATTCTTAAATCTCTCCCAGTACTCATAAAGTTTTTCTCCATATGATTGTCGTATGGAATTTATTTCCTTCCAAATGGTTGTGCTTCTAGAGGTAGGGATGAATCTTTGTATAAAACATCATTCTAGGTCATTCCAGTCATGTATGTCTCCTGGTTGTAGGTCGCACAACCATTCTTTAGCATCTCCATCCAATGAAAATGGAAATTTCTTCCACTTTACCCACTCTTCAGTAATTCTACGGGGTCTAAAAGTTGAGCAAACATGTGTGAACTCCTTAATGTGTTTGTTTGGATATTCACCTGCCAAACCATGAAACATTGGATGAAAATAAATCATGTTAGGTTTCTTTTTAAAATCAATTTGTTACACTGGCATGGAAAGTTTATTGTTTTGATTATGTAATTATTGTGCACAGAGGTCTCTAAGTGTTTTGTTTTTATTTTCAGCCATGCTAACAGTCTCAAAGTGAACACTAGAAGTTTCACTTGAGTCTTCAAGGGAAACTTCGTCAAATTCAGATTCAAAATTAAGGATTATAATTCTATTCAACAATGTTCTTTCAATTTCTGGATCTATGGGTAAAGGATTACTTTTTGAGGTTGAAGCCATGAAATTTTGAAGAGAAAAGATAAAAAGAGAAAGGAAATAAATAAAATGTTGATGTTACTTCCCTGTCAACGGCGCCAGGTTTTGACACATGCCTGTCATGTGGTGTGGAAAAAATATATAACCTAAGTTAAAATTTATTATATTGGGTTACCTAGGTTGTCTCTATAGAGTTTTGGTCAACAATAATGTTTGTCACTTAAAATAAGATAAATAAGTGATGTTGTTTTCGAAATTGTTTGATTTGGAAAATACAAGAAAGAAACTCAATAAAGTAAAGTAATTAAGTAAATTTTTTAAAACAAATTGACCAATTATGTGATTTAAATCAGTGATATAAAATGTTTATTAGGTTAGGGTCATTTTTTCAATTGTAATTAAATCATAGTTCTTTTTACCCAATTCTCTTATGCTAAATTGTTAAGAGTGAGAATCCAAAATCGTTTCTTCTCACTCCCTTGGTCAATTAAAAATGTGAGAATAAACCTTAATAAAATCTTAGTTTGGTCTACACTCCTTCCAATGTGTAATAGATTTGTAGAAAATACCTATAATTATCTTAGTCAATTCCCAATCGGGTCTTTTTTATCCCATGTAATCAAGAACATTCACTACTCCTCACACAGGTACTAGTGATCACCGGGTACTACACCATTAAGTCCTGGTCTATTCCATCGTTTATAAACCATAACCTAAGGGAGGGGGATATTTATCATTGACCAAATATAAATGAACAATATAATCTAAAATCAGATACAATCATAATGATAATAAAAATTGTTATAAGAAATTGAAAGTGATTCACAGAAGAGAAAAGAGGATTTTAAAACATTAATTGAAGGATCTCATGGAATAAAACATGGAAAACCTCTCCTTCCCCAATCAGACATAATTTTACCCCAACATGGTAAGTTTAATTGTGAATAAGGGTAAAAAATAAGATATTACAAGAGTAAGAAGTGTAAAACAATGAAAAGAAAGAATAGAAATTTGATCCATCAGAATTTGTTCTCCAAAAGTTTGCCTTTGTTCTTCCCACCACCCAGCCGAAAATCACTAATGTCCCTTATTATATAATGTTTTAAATCATTTTTTCTATCTACTTTAAAAATTTTAGAGTTAGTGGACAGGTGTAAAAAATGATATGGTTGAATCAATGACCATTACTTTTCTAGCGGCCAAAAATGGTTTCACCAACTCCACTTGGAAGAGCCAAAAAAAGAGTTTTTGAGATAAATATTCTATAAATTTATTTTTAACCGTCCATTGGATGTATTCTATCTATACCATCTAGAATAAACTTTTTATAAGGTCGGATGAATGAGATATTGTTGATTTAATGCGGTGGGGTCCTTTCTGCCAATGAGACTGAGTTCTCTACTTGATTGATTTTTCTGTACCATTGTGATTTGAATTGGGTCTTGGTCCAAAAGAAAAATGTTAAACCGATGAGTGTATTATGCCTAAAAAAGGATTTACTTAAATTGTACCAATATTTTAAAATTTATGCGTGAAAAACAGAAGCTTTATAAAATTTTCAATTTTACAGAATTTCCTCATTTTCACATTTAAGCCCAAAATACCCCAAAAACACATAAATGATGAAAATAACCTCAAATTGAATAATTTATAGGGATTAAATGATTGATAAAATATTAATAATATTGATTATATTAACTCAATCAGCGGGAATTTTTTTTTCATGTTGGCAATCACTTGCGGATTTTGATTCTGTTTACCTCATGTTAAGGATTGTATGTCTGAGGACAGTGTTACCATTAATATTCACCGTGGTGATTTTTTATATGTTATAACTTCCATGTTAAAGAATATACATGACATTGTTAAATGAATATTTAAATGGAAATATAACTAGTAGAGTTCGTTACTTTTGAGTACTGCTTAGTTTATTGCATTTACTATTCCACATTTTCACTGACTGTTGGGCACATGCCTTTGGTGGTTTCCTACTAGGATTTATTTCTCACACCCTATTTGGGTAAAGTAATAGGCCCAAACAGATTACATTTCTACATGTGTGGATAGGGTCAAGAGTCCCTATTGAGGTACATGACTGTAGCAGCAGAGTAGGAGAGCATTGCATCGAGCTTTGGCTTCCGATACTGTCGCGTTCTGTTTACTCTAATTTGTTTTGTTTTGTTGTACCTTGTACACTGAGTTTTATTGTATTTTATTAAAGTTTATCCTATTTTGGATGCTTTTATAGAATTAGTGACATTCTACATCTTTATATATAAGACTGCTGGTTCACTTTTACATCAGTTGTCCATTTTAGTTGTATATTGTTTACTACTTCTGCTATTGTATGTTCTTTATCATTTTTCATTCACTAGACTTTGAAAATTGAGCTCATAGTTTCCACACTATCAGACCTGGGCCCTCTCCACTAGTCGTTAGCCTCTGTTGTTTGGGGAAATGCGTTTGTGGTCATGTGAAAAACCGGGTTCGGGGACCCGTTGTGTCGCACCCGGATCCAGGATATTACAAAGTGGTATCAAAGGGTTTCTTTTCTTTGACATACTATTTGGAGCCTTCATCAGGGATAGGAAAAAAAATTGTTAGTAATAAGCTATTCCTGAGAGTAGCTAACCTGTGTTCAGGGAAAACCCAGTCTACCTCGTTTATTGCAATTATTCTAATTTTGAAATTTTTTTCAGTTGATTTGATATCCACCATTGGGTGAAACACTTGTGGTGTGCCATTTAAATGTAATACTTGGGTTCTATTTATTTGAAACCCAATGAGATGATGGTATTACATCTCATGCATCATTTGGGAACATTCTATAAATCACATTTCACGCATTCTTTCCAAGCCATGTAGGTGCATTAGAAATTTCATGTTGTTGTGATAGTTGTTGTTTTAGAAAATCTTGATGTTGTGATAGCTTCTTTGATAAATATCTGCTATTTTATAGGGTATTGTTGTATGAGTATTTGATCAAATGAATGCCAAAATTTGGTTCTTGAGGGGTATGAGCACTCAATGACTAGAATTTGGTGGATCATTGACATTTTTATTTTTTTTATAACATGTTTACGATGGAAAGATTTGATCTGCAGGGGTATGGGCCACCACAGATCAGAATTGGGCACTTAGGTGTTTGTTTCAACATTTTTTTCTAGGTTCCAGAGTAGTATATGAGGCTTACTTTCTAGAAAAACCAGGATACAAGTTGTGTAGTTCTATGGACACATGTCGTGTGTTCTTCTGTTCGTGAAGAACTGAAAACATTTTTAGTACACGTTGTGTACCCTCCCTACACGTCATGTACTCTCTTCCCATGTCATAGGCCATGTGGACAGGGACACGGGGTAGGAAATGGTTTGGGAAACACGCCGTGTACCAGTTGTACATTCCTTGTAGTGTTGATCTGGTGTCTTCCCGTGTAACTAACAACACGGACGAATGAAACCTTATGACATAAACGTCGTGTCTACTTTGAACATGTCGTGTAGTCTTACCCAGGTACTCAGCCGTGTAAAGAACAACACGAGTCGGTCTTATCTTTCTGGGTACATGCCGTGTGTGCCTGGAACACTCCGTGTAGTGTCAGCCATGTAACTGGCTGTCTAGAAATAACACGGGTCGGTATGAGGCTTCTTTGAACATGTTTTCTCTTTTTGGACACACCGTGTAGTGTGACCTCGGTACACATGGCGTGTCACAAAAAACACGGGATGATGAAAGCTTGTAAAGCACACACCGTGTACATGTGGTAGACATAGCGTTGTCTTGTTTTAGGAGAGCCATGTGTCTCAGCCATGTAGAAGGACATGGCAAGGGAAGAAGGATTCAAGTACACTCAATTTAGTCAGAAGTACATGTCGTGTAGTTGGGGTGTTACACGGATAGTTTAAGATGTAGTACACACCCATGTGAATGGATTGTGTGAACATGTCATGTAGTATTTAAACAAACCACGTATTCAAGTTTTGTAAAACATGAATTTCTCTTGTTCCCTTCTTGGTCTCCTCATTTTTGGTCTTGGATAATCTTGATCTAAGGCATGCATTTGAACTTGTAGAGTCATGCCACCGAGATGACCACCGGTTGTTCTCTAGGAGAGCGTCTAAGATTATACTCTTGAGATGGTGGGACATGCGCTACCATTAGATCATCCAGCAGTGACAGATGTGGTTGCAGCTGTTATACTAGACACAGGCATAGATGTGCAGTTCCATGTAGGCTTTATATGGTTCATGCATACCTTCTACAGAGCACTGAAGGTTGCCACATCTTTGGCAGAGATGACGCGTATCTTTCAGTAGTAGAATTCACCAACATTTTCAGGGGATAGTGGACCAAAGGCTACAGAGTCATTGTTGGATTTGATGCAGATGATATTCGAGTAATCTAAGATACTGCCGGGGAGGAGGGTCAAGCTCACTACATACATGCTATGTGATTCTGCAAAAAGGTGGTTGGATGTTACCACCCATACTAAAAATCACCGAGACATGGTGTGGGAAGCTTTTTAGGCATCCTTCTATGACTTATTCTTCCTAGAGATTTTGAGGGCAGATTGAACTCGAGAGTTCATGAATCTTTAACAGGGTGCCATTTCAGGGATGAATTATTTCAACCACTTCCCCGAGCTACAACACTTTTCACGTGTTCTGGTGGGTGATGAGGTGTTGAGGGCTAGATGCTTTAAGGATGGTCTTCGATATGACATCTGATCACTGGTGAATGTTTTCAGATTACCTATAGTGCATGCTATAGTGAAACAAAAACTGATTACTGAGTGGAACCTATGGGTAGCTAGTGGTGTGGGCCAGGGCTGTTCGACAAAAGTTTCTGGTACTATTTATACCGGTAAGAGGAAGAGACAGATGGATTTATCTCACAATGGCAGTACAAGCCATATGATTTCCTCAGGTGGTCAAGTCATTTTCTACCAGTGTGGTAGAGAGGGGCACAAGCGACCGCAGTGTCCATGTGACCTAGTGAAGTGATGAGGTAACAGAAAGATGGGTTATCTCCAGCGATTTTGTAGGGATTTTCCACCAGTGGCTAGTGGGAGGGGTTTTGTGAAGACTCTGCATGTGATAGCAGAACAAGAAGCTTATTTCCAATTGGGAAACTAGAATACTTCATGGCGTTCAGGGTGAGATGTTAGTCATGGCCATGGTAGCCAGGCATCGGGATCTCAGAGGCAGAAGGGCAGGACATCTCAGGGTAGCCAGGCTGTGTGGCAGGGCCACGACACTGGCCAAGCATATGCAGTGCAATAGACCCAACATGATTAGGATCCTAGAAATTATACTGTCAGAGGTACTATTCTAGCAGCTTCTGCTTTATGTTCAGTACTTTTTTATATTGGTTCTACACATAGTTTTATATCTGTGGCCATTTTGGAGAGCCTTGAGCATTGTGTTTCTTCTTCTTCCAATACCATGACGCTAGACACACCATTGGGAGTGAGTACAAAAGGTGTGCATCAGTGCAGGGAGTACCCCTTGAGGTTAGTCGATGTAACATTTTATGGGACCTTTATGTCTTAGAGATGACAAAAAATGATGTCATTCTTGGGATGGACTAGTTGGTTACCTTTTGAGCCATTATGGATTACTATCATCGCAGGGTGAGTTTCACGTCACCAGAGGGGGGAGAGTTTCTATACAAGGGTAAGTGGGATGTCCAGACGAGAAGATCTAGACTTGAGCATCGTGGGTGAGGTGGAGTAATATCCCAGATTATGAGTTTATATCTGGATGATCAGGGGACTTGTCAGAACGATTTTCCTCCAGTATTTGATCGTTTCAAGGATGTCTTCCCGGTGACTTTTCAGGTCTTCCTACAGAGTGAGAGGTGGATTTCTCTATTGATCATGTGCCAGGAGTAGCACCAGTTTCTATTCCTCCTTATAGGATGGATACACCTGATTTGAAAGTTATAGGAAAAAGGTTTCATATGACCCAGTACTTCTCCATGGGGTTCATCGGTCCTCTTTACAAAGAAGGAATACGGTACCCTCAGACTTTGTGTGGATTATCGAAAGCTGAACCAGTTGATGGTCAAGAACCGATATCCCTTACCAAGGATTGATGATATTTTTTATCAACATCGAAGTGAATGAGTGTTCTCGAAGATTGACTTGAGGTCTAGATATAAACTGTTTTGCGTTAGACCATCGGACATACTGCTTATTTCTTTTTGGAGCAGATATGGTCTCTTTGAGTACATGGTTATGTCAATCGGACTCATGACCGCGCCATCAGTTTTCATGGCTTTGATAAACTATGTGTTCCACCCTTATCTGGATTCTCTTGTGGTAGTCCTCATGGACGATATCTTGGTGTACTCTCACACTCGACACGACCATGCCACCCATCTTGAGATCTATTGACGCTCTTTTCTTCACAGAATCTAAAGATCGGAAAAGGGGAATATATGAGCTCATAGTGATTCATCCTCTGAAAAAAATATCAAAAATCGGCAAAGGCATGAACAAGGGATCAAAAGAACCTGTTTCGCACAAGTTCTACCACTGTCGCGCAAGTCGACTTACGTGACTCCATATCGTCGTGAAAGTTACTTGCACGACCAAAGTGATAACTACCCGGTAACTGCCCAGGGTCTTCTCCTGCCTATAAATAGAACCTATGGGCCCCCCATTCGAGAGGATTTTTTTCCAGAAACTCATATTTGAGCTCCCGGCTCCCTAGTCTCTTCTCAAAGCTTCCAAAACACTTCTAAGGTAATTTCTTACCTAGAACGGGAGATCTAAAGAGGGGGAGGAAAGACTAAGTGCTGAAACTCATCAACACTTGCGCGCCTGAGTGGCCAGCCCTTAAGGGAAAAGGTCCACACTTGCGCGCCACCTTACTCCTTCAACAGATCTTGCGCACCCCTCGTCTGGAAGAACCTCAAGAGGATTCTAAAGGCTTTAATGAAGAGTCGCTCAAGTATTACCCTGCTGATTAACTATCGTGAATGTACATCATGTGTCGCACAGGCATATACCTACACGACCAAAACATGCGCTCCCACACAGTACCTTCATGTCTGCCAGGACTTGTGCGCCTCTGCCTTTTTGGTTGCTTTCTGGCCCATTTCACCTCCTTAAGACATTATACCTTTCCTATTCATTATTCAGTCTTCATGACACTATTCAATGCCATTTTATGGCATGATTTCTTGATTTTACTTCCTTATCTGAAAGGAATTTTGTGGAATATATCTCAAAATCTAGTGATTTATACATCATTATGTCACTAATGATTGAGATTTCATTCATTCAACCTCATCCTTTATGATGAGATAATCCTTAACCTGGGTCTCCTTTTTAGGAATAATCCCCAGTCATAAGTCCTCTAATATGGGAATCCTCTTTAGGAGTAATCCCCAAGTCCCTTAATTTTTGGGCATCCTCTTTGGAGTAAGCCCCAGATCCCCTAACCTGGGCTTCCATTTCAAGAGTATGCCCCAGTCTCAAATATGGGCATCTTCCTTAGGAGTAATCGCCAATTCTTAAAGTTCACAAATCTGGACATCCTCTTTAGGAGTAAACCCCAAGTCCCTCAATTTTTGGGCATCCTTTTTAGGAAGAAGCCCCAGATCCCTTATCCTAGGCCTCCTTTTCAGTAGTAATCCTCAGTCTCAAATATGGTTATCCTCTTCAAAAGTAAGCCCCAGTCCCCTAATTTGGTCATCCTCCTCAGGAGTAAGCCCCAAACCTTAATTCCCTTAACCTGGGCCTCCTTTTCAGGAATAAGCCCCAGTCATAATTCTCTTAACCAGTCCTAATTTACCCTTGATCTGGGATTCTTTTTCAGGAGTAAAACCTGAGTTAGAGTATTCAAAATCTCCATGAAGCACATATACCTTTATGGACCCTGTTCCTAGATTTCTTCCCAAAAGTAAATCCTAACCTTCATTTATTTGGACAGTCATACATACATAAGCCCCACATTATTTCTTATGATTGCATATTTCATGGCACAATTGTCTAATTTTTACCAATACCTATTGTTTCTCACACCGAGCATGACTCACATATGCTTAGAGTGTAAAAGTAATTGTGACATCCTTCTTTGAGCCATCAATCATAAACATCATACTCCCTTACTCGAGCTATGTGGGTTCTAATTCCTTTTCTAAACAAAGGATACGTAGGTAGCCCATCTACGGGTTCAATCCCAAATCTAAAATAATCCATGTCCTTCTGAATGAAAATAAACTTCAAGTGCCCCACTGAGTGGCTTTATAACCAGCATGGTCATCATAATGACCAAGATACTTCTGTATAAATGTGTTGAAGGGTACCATTGACCAAGAATCTCTAACAAATACAGATGATTCCTTATCGATGAAGAACCTCGAATACATACAAAAGATTCTCTAAATTTCCAACATATTTAATAATATATTGTTAGATCTGAAAGAAAGCTCATTTTATACTTGGTAATGTAATAAGGATTCACAAACATAACATAAATCTATAAAGAGAGTCCCAGGGTAGACAATAATTTCCCTCAAAAAGGTGTGATGAGTCCGACCTCAATCCTCTCGACCAATGAAAATTCCTAAGCCTCTTCAGTCCACAAACTAATGAGCACCTACATTCAGAAAGTAGGTCCGAATGGATGTGGAATCATTGGATGTTTCCGGTTCTGCGAATAAACTTGATAGAAACAGATCGGAAAATTTGAACCTCTTATAAGGGTAGTCATCCACGGATTCCGAGGGAAACAAAAATGGTGAACCCGACGTGAATCCTTAACCAAGTTAAAATGATGTTTTACCTATTTGTTAGGCCCCTATTTAAAACTCAATGAGAGGGCCAACAAAATCAATAATTGACATATGTGCTCATCCAAAAGATGTAGTGGCGGAATTTATCTTGATTACGTCTGTTATATCAAACATGCACTATTTTTTTTAAGATCATCTACATTTCTAGAATGGCTGCTCTCAAGTCCACACCTATGAATAATGCTACTGTAAATTCCACTGCTGCTACTATTGCTGGATCGTTGTCCGCTCTTAGGATGATATCACCTACTCAGCGTCTTCAATGTTGGGTATCAAACACACTGGTTTATGAGTACCGTCAACATGGTACCATCCCAACTCTAGAGGCTACCCGACAAGCCCTCCAAGTAAGTAACTCACATCGGTCGTCCGGACAACAACGACCAGTGATCAAGAAGCAGGCGGTGCTGACTACCATCTCCAACCGTTTCGGGTCGTTATCCCCGGAATGCAATCACCATTCGCTCCCTTATTCAGGGGATGTGAATGAGCAGGTCCCTCAGGACCTTAAATCAATCAGACATGAGTCCTTCCTGAGAGCTCCCGCCAAAAATCACCGCCAGACTTGTGCGGCAGTGCCCCCTCAATATGATGAGGGTACCGACTCCAGGCGTTCGGCTCAGGTTCCTCAAACCCGAGCAAGCAAGACGAACCACCAGAGGCGGAATCCGGTCAACAGTGAGCAGTATCTCATCTCTGCCATCTCCGGAGAAGTCCACCAACCTAACTTGGTGGCAAGCAACGAGCAGGCACATACACCTGCCCGTTTTCAACCCGCTGTCCAGTAAACTCGTCTGGCAGCATCACGCCAATCTCGCCGGGCAATTCTGGCAGAGTACTATCGGCAAGACCATACACCTGTTTATACATCATCAGCTAGTCAGCAGGCTCGTCTGACTACATATGATGGATCTCATCAACCATGTTTGGTGAAGTACAATCAGCAGGCTCATACACATACTAATATTAATCAAGCCTACCAACAGTCTCGCTTGGTATCATTCGGAGAAGATAGTCGGAAATCCCCGACAACAAATAGGAGGCAGACTCAACTCTCTGCCCCCACACTTGAGTACTGTCAGGATTCACTGATAGGAAAAAGAGGACAGTAGCAGGCACATACACCTGCTCCAAGCCTAGAATGGACGTATATTCTCGTTCCGACAGCTGAAGTTGCCAAACATATTCTCTCAATAGTGAAAGAGTAGAAGCAAATCCTTGCTCATATTCTGGATGCCTGCCAGGATATTATAACAACTTCAGTGGCATCTCAGGAAAAGACACATAAATCTATCCCTACTAGTGGAGTGATAAATCTACAATTCACTCCTGAACAGACACACACATCTATTCCAGTCCAAGAGGGTTATGGGGAATACTCCCCCATATCATACGGACGACCAAGTCAGGCACATACACCTGATTTGAGAAGAGATCATCAGCCTAACCTGACCATCATTCCTGGTCAGGCACATACACCTACTCAGAGTAGCCACATTCGTCAACAAGTGGATTCCTAGGTGAGTAAGAAGGCGTCTAAGTAAAAGACCCGCCCAGCACAGTCAGGAGATCAAGAGCCATTCTGTAACAAGGCCGTGCTCGATGCTGGTGTTATTGAAGCTCTCAGACAATTATCTATTGGAATTCAAGATTCTACTCCCTCAGTTCCCAATAATGGGAATATTAATTATGATGGTCTTCAATAGAAACTTCATTATGAAGTCTTTCTTCATGACAATTCGGTCGATCTCAAAGTTTCATCTTTAGATGAGATCCACAGGAACCCTCTGTGTGGTCAGAAGACCAAGGAGCAAGAGATCACATCTTTTGCTGTAACCCATTATGGTGGTCCTCCCCATGATGATGAATTTCTCTACGAAAGTCCTCTCCATAGAAGTGATGCACATTGATCAGAAAATTCTCCAGTGGACAATGTTTTGCCAAGAAATCCCTCTTATCTTGAGGCACAAGCAAATGTGAAACCAGTCATGTATGAAGCTTCATCGCTAGCAGGTGAAATACTTTCACAATCAGAAGATAGCCCAGGGTGAATGTCATTCTCAGAACCACCCCTAAGTCATGCATCTTCTAGTCTGATCAATGATTTCTCTACTAATCCTGTTTAATCCAATGAAGCAACAAGGAAACACCAACTCTAGTTAAATCAGGTAGAAGAATCTTCATCAAATGATAAAGAGGAAATGCTGAATATGATAAAACAACTGGTGAAAGGTGATGTGCCAGTCATGTTTTGGCCTCTGGCTGACTCTCAGTATAATAATCCAGAAATGTTGACGGAAGATGAAATTCATGATATTCGTCTCAGCATATGGAAAACTATTTGTCAGTTGAAAAATAAAGTATTATCTTATGATGAATATGAAAATATTCTTAAGATAATAGAAGGGTTACAACGTCAGATTGATTTGGCATCTCTATCAGTTTCTCGATATCCGAAGGCTGAAAAGCAGCAGAGAGCCCTTCAATGTTCATGCCTTGGCGCACTAAGAAGATTGTGTCAGTTAATTGTCAATGCCACATCTGGTATTCACGTCAGAGGATGGGGTGTTCATGGAGCATTGTATTTCACAGTGCCCTCCAGTCAGCAAAGCCCGCTGAAAATGGTGTCATGCAATGTTATTGTCCATGGCTGGCCACAGTCAATGGGCTTTGTTTGTAATCAAAAGCATTCCTAAGAACAGGCATCAACTTGTTCATCTCAAAATCAATAATACAGAGAACAAGTTGTTGAATTACTGTTGCATCAAGAAAACGAGAATATTGAACATGCCTCTCGTTTGGAGCAAGCACGTCACCAAGTGACAGAAGTGTCTAAAATCATCCAACGGTATTTTGAACCGGGTGATAAAAGTGGATATTGGTTAATGCCTCTACCTAATTTCCGGACTATGGTTCGCAAGATCAAGAGGACTTTCAAGAAATTATCACACATAGCATGTCAAGAACCACCCCAGCTCGCCAGACTAGGGACTTTTTAAACCAACCCTTGGAATCAACAAAAAGGATTCGGGGAGTTGAGCGAGGACAGTAGGAAAAACCCCAGTCCACTAGACTGTGGACTTTTTCAAATCATCAATCCCCTTAGAGAAAGTCGGTCTTTTTTCGATTGGGGTAGAAACCTCAAGAGGAACGAAGAACCAAATTATCAGGTGATTACCTCCAAATTATGGTTCGTCAAGAAGTTCCTGAGGGATCGAATCAACAAAAGTCAATGACCCATCAAAGACATGGAAGAAGACAATATCACAGAAATGCTGATAGAAGGGATGTGATGATTTATGCATCAGTCAATGTCATCAATGTCGTTGTTGCTGATCCACCAAATGAGTCTCACTCAGGGGACTTAGATGAAGAGGTTCCTACTCAAGAAGATGTACGCACCAACACAAATGAAGAAGGTGTGCGTACACAAAGTCAAAGGATTACTCAGAACATAAGTAATACTTCAAGTAACCCACTTCCCCCTCTCCGAAAAGGATCCAGCAAAGGGAAGGGAAAGAACCAGGTTACATATCCTTCCTTTGGAGAAGGTCAATCGCTCTCACTAGAGAAGAGGTTTGCACAACAGGAGGAAGAAATGACAGAATTAAGAATGTTGAATGTAGAACTACTTTAGAGTATTCTTCTTCTTAAGCATGCTGGAGTCAGTCAGCCAAAGCAATTTGTTGCAGCTACTGAGATGGATCAATAATATCTTCCTCTATCAGCACACCCTCACAGGTCTAATCCTACGGGTCAAGTGCAACAATAATTGGAAGTTCTACCATCAGTTGCATCATAAATGGCCAAATCTATCCAAGCTCCAGTCATTGCACCTACCCAAGTCCAAGTTCAATCAGTTGTTTCTCAAAAGTTAATAACTACTATTGAGTCATTAACAGCTCGGTTAGAAACTATAGAAGGGAAACATGTGCAAGTTCAATAAGAAAAGAATGTTTACCCTGAATGGGAAGATTCAATTTCTCCTCCATCCAGTTTTGTGAATCCGTTATTCCCTATTTTCAATGGATCAGGAAATCCTGAACATCATTTGACGCATTACGTTTCTTATTGTGATCCTATGATGGGAACTTCAGAGCAGTAAGAAGCAGTGAAACTCAGATGCTTTGTGCGAACCTTTCAAGGACCATCTTTTGTTTGGTATACAAGCTTGCAATCCCAGTCAATTACCGGATGGGAGGATCTTCGCCAAAAATTACTCCTTCATTTTAGATTAACTTTGCCAAAGACAACAGTTTTTGATATTACAAATTGTAAGCAAAGGGAGAATGAAAGATTCTCTGATTTCATTGCTCACTGGAAGGGATTAACATATTCCATGAGTTTAGCACTCCCTCAAGAATAATTATTTCCAATCTGTGTGGCTAATCTGCATAATGAATTACGCACACCATTAATCCCTGTGAAATAAACATGAGGGTTTCGAGACCTTAATTTAATCGCTCAGCAGATTGAAGATTCCCTTATAAAAGCTAAGGCTAAATCTTGTGTAATTCCATCAGCTCTAGGAAGGAGAATGGGTAAAGCATAAACTGCTACAATTAGGCTTAAACAAGAACCTGTACCTATTTCTACCTCAAAGCCTTCATCTTCTTGAAGGGCTCCACCTTCTAAGCGCCAACAACAATGGCCTTTTTGGCCAGATGATAAAAAAGATCAAAGACGAAAACAATTTGAGGATTTGAAGAGCAAAACATATTCTTTCCGAAATGAACAAGTTCCTGGTTATTTCATTTCGGCTCTGGAAAACAATTTGGTTCAATTTCCAATACCCATGAGGCCAAACAAGACATGAGATGAAGACCGTCCTAATTATTTCCCTTTTTATCAAATATTGGGGCATCCCATCTAGGAGTGTTTTGTCTTCAAAGACCTCCTCCAAAAGATGGTCGACTCGGGATAGGTCACATTGAAAGGCTCCTCATCCCAGGTATCATGTGTCAATGCTACAGTTCCAGAGGAGGAAGATGAATGGAAGGAAGTAAAAAAGAAAAAATGCACAAAAGTATGATGATTGGATGGTCAGAAAGACAATCAATCAAACAAATTCTATTTTGAGAACATAATTAACAAAACCAATTGTGTCTTGTACCATGAATGTTGCGAAAAAAACATCTTCGTCAGAGGGAAAGTCCTCAAAGAAACGACATGATTCAAAGAAAGAAAAAGAATCGGAAGAAGATGAGTATGTGTCAAAGCCTAAGTTGTCTCTGACTTTGGCGGACTTCATTCCATCTACTTCAAAGCCATGGGCACCGCCCCACCAAACAGAACAGCCTAAACAGGCTAATCAGGAAGAGTCTCCATCAGACAAATAGTTAATATTTGGTTCTGTTAATATGATTCAATTAACAGATCCATATGCCAGTCACAGTTTCAATTTTGATGAGCCTGAATTCCCTGTATCAAATAGAGAAATCAGAGGAAGTTCCAGGGGCTCAAGATACAGGGGAAGACGTGGATCTTTCAGAAGCCACTATTCCAATTCTACCCCTTCTAGAACTATGTACGCAGCAGAAACTCATGGTAGAGCCCTTCAGCGAACTCAGCAAGAACAAGAAAGTTCTTCTACCCATAGAAAATTCAGTCATGGTCCAATTATTTTGGAAGACTGGTTGAAGGTTCCATCTTCTTCCTCTCATCAAGTAAATGGATCTAATCAGTCTAATCTTCCAAAACTAGGAATATTGCCAACTCCTATCCCAATACAAGATGCATCATCTTCCAAAACATATGCTTCCAAGGTACCTGCTAAACCACATATTCCTATTGTGAAACGCAGACCTCTGGATAAAAAGTATGATATATTGAAACACTTGGCCCAAGTACCATACAAGTTATCAATTCTAGATGCTCTAAATCTGTCAAAAGATCTTCGAGAAGCACACATCGAGGATTTCTCAAGTCCTCAGGAGTTTGAAACTGAAATTGCTGCAGCTGAAGTCTATCACATAGAAAATAATCCTGCAGAATGGCATGCAATAATATCCTTTACTGATGAAGATGAAGATGATGTTGTGCATGGACATATTAGACCATTTTAGTTGTCTGTAAAATTCAATGGAGTGGATGTTCAAAGAGTTTTCATTGACAATGGTTTAGGAGTCAACCTCATGTCCATTCGTACACCTCGTCGATTAGGCCTCATGGAATCCGATTTATCTTCCTCCACCATGATGCTACAGGGATATGATAAAAATGAATAAGAACCACTGGGTGAAGTTACACTCAGAACTCAGTTTAGAGATCTTGTATCCAATTCAGATTTCATGGTTGTTGATCAAGACTCAGCCTTCACCATTTTTGTCCCTGGTTACATCAACATGCGGTTATCCCTTCTTCATACCATCAAAGTCTCAAATATTGTTTCGATGATCAAGTTGGGACGTTGTATGGTGATAAGGACCCTTTCAAGACATTTGAGTCTCAATACATTGAGGCAGAATTCTATCACATGATGCAAAGGGAGAAATCCATAACAAAGGATATTACCAAAGTTAATGCTCCATATGGTTTGGAAGAAATTCCAGTAAATCCATTTACACATGTTAGTACAGATTATGTGTTTCCTATAATTCAAATTGACAAGATACACCCAAATCAAAATTCTCTTATGGAAAGATCCATAATGTCAATTACAACAATCGAGCTAGACAACATAAGAGAAATAGGTAATCTACCAAGCAGTGATGAAATCACAAATGGTGACGTCTTCATTTCATTTGCTGAAATCCAACAAGTCTATGGTTTTCCAATTAGGCCAAAAGAAGTTATAGAAACATCGGAGGTGAACAATGATGTCGATTCTCAATCCATCATCTCCTCTTTATTACCCAAATATGACCCTTCATCAGCAATAGGGTCCAAAATGGAAACTTCCTCTTCAAAATGTGAAAATTTTGACATCTTTTCTGATCATGAAAATTCCTCTTTGTCATTTACTATGCAAGTAGAAACGGAAGAAATAACACATGATGAAGAAGAAGAGGAAGATCTCAGAGATGATCCTCTAGCATTTGAAGAGGGTATCTCTACCACTGTGGATGAACTCAGAAAAATAAATCTGGGTACAAAGGAAGATCCACGCCCCACTTTAATTAGTGCGGCCATGACCCTTGAAGAGAAAGATATGTATATTTCTTTTCTAAAGTGAAATAGAGATATTTTTTCTTAGAACAATACAGAAACTCCAAGGCTTGATCCTGATGTTGCTACTCATCATTTGGGTTTACTAGAATAACATTGAGGATTTAAGGAAGCCACGAGAATAACACACCCAACTTATGCTTATAAAATTGAAGCTGAAGTGGATAAGATTATCAACGATAACTTCATTAGAGATGTTCAGTATCCCAAGTGGTTGGCTAATATTGTCCCTGTAAACAAAAATAACAGAAAAATTAGAGTTTTCATCGATTTTAGAGATCTTAATCGGCATTGTCCTAAGGATGATTTCCCAGTACCAATTACAGAACTTTTAATTGATGCAACAGCTGGATATGAAGCACTTTCCATCATGTATGGATATTCTGGATATAATCAGATCTGAATGGCCCCAGAAGATGAGGAATTAATAGCCTTCAGAGCCCCTCAGGGTGTGTTTTGTTACCAGGTAATGCCCTTTGGCTTAAATAATGCAGGTGCAACTTATCAGCATGCCATGCATCGTATCTTCAAACCCTACTTAGGGAAGTTTGCTGAATGCTATGCAGATGATTTGGTAGTTAAATCCAAACAACTTTCTAATCACTTGGCTGATTTGGAATTTATATTCTGCAAGCTTCGACAACATAATTTGAAGATGAACCCCTTAAAATGTGCTTTTGGGGTAACGTCAGGAAAACATATCAGCTTTGTTGTATGCCATCGTGGTATTGAAGTCGATCCTGAGAAGACCAGGTCAATCCATGATATGTCACCTCCTCAAAATTTGAAATAATTAGGAGTAATTCAAGGACACTTGTCCTATATTCAGCGTTTCATCGCCAATTTAGCAGGAAAAAGTTTACCCTTCACCAAATTGATGAAGAAGGGAGTCACTTACCAGTAGACTGAAGAATGTCAAGAATCATTCGATATTCTCAAGAAATACCTCTTGATTCCACCGGTACTCATGCCACCTGTTGAAGGAAGACCACATATCTTCTATGGGACATCTCTAGAGTGATCATTGGGTGCCTTTCTTACTCAAAAGAATGATGCTGGGATTGAAAACAACCTCTACTATCTCAGTCGAACCATGCTTGAAGAAAAAACCCGGTATTCAAGTATTGAGAAGTGCTACCTGGCATTAATCTTTTTAGTTCAGAAGTTAAGAAATTACCTGCAACATCACGAGGTCCAATTGGTATCTCGCAATAACCCGCTCAAATTCATCCTTAGTCGTCCAATGCTTACAGGATGTCTATCAAGGTGGGCAGTTATTTTGCAGCAATTCAACATTCAGTATGTGTCTCAAAAGGCAATAAAGGGCCAAGCTCTGGCTGATTTCCTGGCTGAACACCCTTCAGTGGAAGACACGTCTTCAGATATTGAAGTCCCTGATGAGGAAGTCTTCTCTATTCAAGAAATTCCTCAAGCCTGGGAAATGTATTTTGATGGTGCTTCTAGAAGTCCAAAAGGGATGAAAATGAAAAATCCTAAATTCAACAAAGTTGGCTTAGGAATTGTGGTCATTTCCCTAGAAAAGGCAGTGGTACCTTATTCCTTCTTATTGTGGGAAGGTGGTACCAATAATGAAGCATAATACCAAGCTCTCATCATAGGTTTGGAATTAGTACTTCAAGAATAAGTGAATCACTTAAAGGTAAAAGGTGATTCAGACCTAGTAATCAAACAAGTCAATGGGGATTATGCCATCAGAAAATAAGAATTAATCCCTTTGTATGAATATGTTAGAGTGTTAATGGTGGAATTCCCTTCAGAACCGACATTTTCTTATGTCCCAAGATCACAAAATGCTCAAGCTGATGCATTGGCTAATACAGCCACAGTTCTGGCAGATCCAAATCGGGACGAGACAACCATCAGTATTGCCCATCGTCGTGCAATTTCACCTTATGTTTGAATCAGGACTACAGAAATTAATGAAATTTGTCCCATTCATGAACCATATGGTCATACTATAGGGTGGATGTCAGATATTAGGGAATACATTCAAAATGGAACACTTCCACCTAATAGAGCTGAGAAAGAACAAATCTGGCGACGTGTGGTCAATTTTACTCTTTATGATAGCCCATGTCGCCTAGATAAAATTCTCTACAAATGTGGTTTTGATGGTGTTCTCTTCAGATGCATAGATTGTGAAGAGACTATGGTTGTCATAAAAGAAGTGCATGCGGGAGTCTGTGGTGCCAACCAGTCTGGACATAGACTGTCTGATCAGGTTCGAAGTCTTGGATACTTTTGGCCTTCAATGATACGAGATTGTGTCAATTTCACAAAGAAGTGTCATTCATTCCAAGTACATGCCAACATCATTCATCAGCCTACAGAGTTTCTTCATACAGCTAAATACTCATAGCCATTTTACACATGGGGAATGGATGTGGTGGGACCATACCCTTCGGCTACGGTTAAGCAGTTTAAAAATATTCGTACTGCTACTGACTTCTTTTCCAAATGGGAAGAGGCAATACCTCTCAAGGATGTCAGTTCTAAATGCATTGTTAGCTTCATCAAGTCTAACATCATTACAAGATTTGGTGTCCCTCATACCATATGGATGGACAATGGCACCAATTTCTGTTCATCTGAGATGAAGAAGTTGTATCAAGAATACAACATCAAATCAAACCATTAATCTCGGTATCATGCAGGGGCCAACGGCCAGATAGAAGCCTTTAACAAGACCCTTTCAAATATACTACAAAAGATGGTGGATAAAGATAAGAGGACCTGGCCTGATAAACTCTTTCATGCTTTATGGGCTTATCATACTACCACCCGCACTGCAACTTGGTCAACTCCATATTCATTGGTATATGGAATGAAATTTGTCTTACCCATTGAAGTTCAACTACCCTCGCTCAGAATTGCCATTTGTGATCAATCATCTACAGATGAACAATCTCAAAAGTGATTGAATGAATTGGAATGGTTAGATTAGAAAAGATTGTGCACTTTGCACCACTTGGAATTCTATCATAATCGAATAGCATGATCTTTTAACAAAAAAGCATGTCTTCATTCATTCTCTCAGGGAGAATTGGTATTAGTTCTCAGAACTCCAAAGATGCTAGGAAAGAAACCTCCCAAGCTTGATCCAAAATGGGAAGGACCTTATTCAATACATATGGTCTACCCCAATAGAGCTTATTCATTAATCTCAATGGATGGGGAACTCATCACTACTCCATCCAATGCCAGATTTTTGAACAAGTATTTTTTATAAACTGCAAAGTCCGTACTTTGTCCCCACAACATGAAACTAAATTGTGCGGCACTAGATTGTCCTTGATATATGACGTTAAACTATATAGCAACGGTCCAATCATATGACCCTAAACTATTTGCACATACGTCCAAAATGATGTTAAACTGTGTCACCTTCATCGTCCTAGGTACATGACGCTAAACTGTACAAAAGTCCTTATATTCTTCCTACATGACATTAAACTGTACTTTGTCCCCGCAACATGACACTAAAATGTGAGGCACCAGATCGTCCTTGATATATGATGTTAAACTATACAGCCACGGTCCAAGCATATGACCCTAAACTATTTGCACATACATCCAACATGACGTTAAACTGTATCACCTTCATTGTCCTAGCTACATGACGCTAAACTGTACAAAAGTGCTTACATTTATCCTACATGACATTAAACTGTACTTTGTCCCCGCAACATGACACTAAACTGTGCGGCACCAGTTCATCCTTGCTATATGACGTTAAACTATACAGCAACGGTCCATACATATGACCTGAAACTATTTGTACTTTCATCCCACACGACGTTAAACTATGAAAAAGTTCCCTAAATGGTCCAGTATGACCTTAAACTGAAACTAGGTCCTGTATGACCTTAAAAAACATCATCAACGGTCCATGCATATGACCCTAAACTATTTGCAAGCCCCTTACGTCCAGAAAGACGTTAAACTATGACGTCCTAACTACATGACACTAAACTGTATAAAAGTCCCTTACGTCCGGAAAGACGTTAAACTACATAATCATCAAAGCTCCTATACGACGTTAAACTACACCATCGTCTAGCATGACATTAAACTGCACCATCCACGGTACATGCATATGACCTTAAACTATTTGCACATTCATCCAACATGACGCTAAACTGCATCATCCCTGTATCGTCCCTTTTTCGTCCAACATGACGTTGAACTTTGGAAAAATCCCCAATGCGTCCAACATGACGTTAAAATAGTGCACTCTTTTGTCCTCACTGCATGACATTAAACTTCACAGTCCCCCCTTTCATCCAACATGACGTTAAACTCTATTGTCCCCATTGTCCTAACTACATGACGCTAAACTGTACAGAAAGTTCGTGATACGTCCTACATGACATTAAACTGTATTTTCTCCCTGCTACATGACACTAAACATTGCATCAACAATATTCCTAACTGAAAGAATTTAAACTACATAGTCCCTTTATATGTCTTACATGACATTAAACTATGCATCTTTAAGGTTTTTGTTACCTCTTGTTTCTCACACCGAGTATGACTCACGTGAGCTTAGAGAAAACCTCAACCATAACACTCTATCTGGGCCGCTAACCATTTGTAAGTCCTAACATCATTTTTTAGGTCATTTTCTCCCAGAACAACTTGATCATTAATTCATTCTATAATTGAACTACACAGACTTTGATCCTTTCCTTCTAGGCTGGGTATGTTGGCAACCTCCCAAGGATCAAGCCCAAAACCAATCTCTTCACGTCGGTTCATCTCTATCTCATACGATGATAATTCCTGAAACTGCCCTTAGAATCAATATATTTACATTGGTTAATTTTTGTCCATGTTATTCAATGTTAAACTATAAAACTCGTTTGTCCAGTATGAAAATAAACTACAAATTTCTTTGATACCCTCACCTGAGAGGGAATCATTATTTTCATTGATTTTTTCAATCATGTTTCATTTCAAAGAATAAGTACATACATGGTAATCCCCAAACCTTTTATCTTGGGTTAAACCATCATTGTACTAAAGTCCCCTTTCACCCTTCACATGTACGAACCAAATTTTTACAAACGGTATTTCTAGAACTATGTGAGCTTGATTCCCATTCTTATGGGATATGTAAGAACGTTCGAGTGTCCCTCGAATCCAGTCCCAAGTCTTTGGGCCTAACCCCAAATTCCACTTTCGGTCCCTTGGCTGAAAAGTCCCCATGAAAACACACACTGTGTATTTCTTACAATGGTCCAAGCTCTATAACCCTAAACTAAGATCTCTAATCCATTTTTCCCACACGACGTTAAACTGTAGTTTAAGAACTACGTATGGCTTTATTATCATCCTTATGGGATACGTAGTGAAGTCCAACATTTCAATTCTGGACCCAGCCACAACATGATTATGGTTAACACTGATCTATGTATCTCTGTAAACATTGAACAATACCCATCTTTATGTGTTATAATCCTAACCTTAAATATTTTCAGATCCTCATAACCCTTTTCATGAATTCTAGTCACAAAAATGTCAAAACACTTGAGAGTTCTTTTGTCTGACTATGCAGCACGTGCCCATAGGCGGCATTGCATAAACAGTCTACATAACAGACTTGTTAGCCAAAAGATACTATTATTTGACTATGCAGCCAATGACCTTAGGTGGCCCTGCACAATTCAACCCCCTAACGGGTTTGTCGGATAGTGGTAACTTCATTATTTGGAAGAATGAATCTTTTGTCCTTATTTGTCTTAAATGACAGTATGTAGCGATCCACTAGAATAGCCATCCTTAAATTATTTGTCCCATATCCTTTTTCATGATCTAAAAGTATTCAAGTCTATGGTTTATATTATCCTTCCCTGCATTTGGGTCAGACCTTCGTTTGAGTGATATTCATCCAGTTCTTCGATAATTTTGTTTGGAAATATTTTCTCCATATTCATGTACCTCTTTCCATATAGCAAACTCTATACTTTGAAAGATTTGAATCTCCATAAACTTTCACTATCTTTTAGCACTAGGAAATTAAATTTTCGAGAGTTCTTTTATTTGACTATGCAGCACGTGCCCATAGGTGGCCTTGTATAAACAGTCTACATAACAGACTTGTTATCCAAAAGATACTATTTTATTTAACTATGCATCCAATGCCCTTAGGTGGCCCTGCATAATTCAACCCCCTAATGGGTTTGATAAATAATGGTAACTTCATTCTTAGAAAGTACTTATTCTAATGACTTTTAGCTCTTTTTCATATCATTCCTCAGATTTAAATATTCTTAAATCATAACTTACATATTTTCCCTCATACTTGAGTATGGTAATATTTTTCAGATGAATTTACAAGGAATTGTGTCAATTCTAATCCATTTCGGTCAAAGATATTTCGACCTTTAACATTAGCATTTGTATGTCCAACATGCATGAATTTAAACTACCCACAAAAGACAGGGGAAATCTAAATAAAGTCATGTTCCCAGCTCGCTAAACATACATTTTTGTATTATTCAGGTAACATTGAGAAATTAAAAGGATCGAAGTTTGAAGAGTTATTTACATTAATCCTAGTAAAAATCAAACTATGATTACTAGGCCCATTGGCATAGGTAAAATCTAAAGCATGTAGAAAAAGAGAATGCATGTACAAATGAGTGAAGGTGAAAGTGTTTTTAATTGATACATAAGAGTTATAAGGAAATCCACATACTGGTGTCTCTTCTCTTTTTCAAGAATTAAAAGAGGCTTTCAACATAACTCTTCATTTGATTTACGGCACCCCGAGCTTCATCTGCAATCACATGGAATTCATTCATTCAACTGGATACATTAAGAGATGCAGTGATACCAGCTCTTCTTGGAACAATTGTAAAATGATGTTCTTGAGTGTGGTTTGAGAAACTTTTTCTGCTGATCAAACAGTGACTCTGTTTCTATCCAAGAGACTTAGAAGATGGAGACATGGATTTGAGAATAGAGCATTGGAAGTAAAGATCCATTTGGAGAGAGTACTCTTTTCAGATATTTCTCTAATACCATGTTTGTCTTCTCTCCACCAACCAGCAGTGGAAAACATTTCAGACCATGGGTTTTCCATTTTCATATCTACAAGGAAATGACATGGAGGAACAATTTGAATGTTCACACCATTGTTGTTTCTCTTAATGCACAACATAACTGAAATGAAGGAGTAGCAGTGTAACTGCATTTCAGGTGTATAGTTCTTTGCATCAGGAACATTGACTCATTGTAGATGACCATTACCATATAAAGGCGTGTAGATGCTCTCTGGGAAATTAAGATGACATTTCTTCAAGTACTTAGCCAAATCTGGGAGAGTGTTGTTGCATATATCATAGTAATCATGGCCAATGATGTTCATCATGCCATCAATCCGCTTGCTAGCCAGTTCATCAACTATTCCGGGTCTAGGAGCCACTGATTCTGCACAATAGTTGAATAAATAAAATTCCTAAATGGATTGATTTTTCATAAACATTGTGAAGAAATCCGAAAAAATGGCAAAGGCACTGAGGTGCACAAGTCTAAACTTGGCGTGAAAGTGTTCTTTTGCTGCACTAGTTTTTACCGTTCAAGTCTAAACCGAGAAAATAAAGATACCTAGACAGCAGCGCGGCGGCAAGGAAACAACTGCAAGAAGAGACTTGCGCCACAAGAGCTTGAGAATTCGAAATCAGATGCGATGAGCGGCCAATAATCGCATATTTATAGGCCAGGTGGCCTATCTGCGCGCCTACACCCAGTGTGCCCAGGCCCTGCGTGATGCGCACTTGCGCGCTTCCCTCTGCGCCATCAGGACTTGTGCACCACCTTTCCTTTGGATGTCTTTGATTTCCTCAGAGTCAAATCCTCATTTCTCTCGGATCCAACTCTGAGGGGGGGACATTTGTTGATGCTCCTTTTGTCACATAATCAAAAGATCGGAAAAGGGGAATATCTGAGCTCAAAGTGATTCATCCTTTGAAGAACAAATCAAAATTAGAAAAAGGCATGAACAAGGGATCAAAAGCATCTGTGCCGCACAAGTTCTATCACTATCGCACAAGTCCACTTGCGCGACGCCTTAAGGTCGCGCAAGTTACTTGCACGACCTAAGAGATAGCTGCCCAGTAACCGCTCGGGGACTTCTCTTGCCTATAAATAGACCCTGTGGGCCCCCCATTCAAGAGGATTTTTTCCAGAAACCCAGATTTGAGCTCCCGACACCCTAGTCTCTTCTCAAAGCTTCTAAAACACTTCTAAGGTAATTTTTTACCTAGAACGGAAGATCTAAAGAGGGGTAGGTATGCCTAAGTGTTGAAACTCATCAACACTTGTGCGCCTGAGTGGCCAGCCCTTAAGAGAAAAGGGCCACACTTGCGCGCCGCCTTACTCCTTCAATAGATCCTGCGCGCCCCTCTTCTGGAAGAACCTAAAGAGGATTCTAAAGGATTTAATGAAGATTCGCTCAAGTATTACCCTGCTGATTATTCGTCGTGCAAGTACATCATGTGTCACGCAGGCGTATACCTGCGCGACCAAAACATGCGTGCCCACGCAATTCCTGCGCGCCTACCAGGACTTGCGCACCCCTGACTTTTTGGGTGCCTTTCTTGCCCATTTCACCTCTCTTAATCCATTACACCTTCACTATTTAAGATTCAGTCTTCAAGACACTCTTCAAAGCCATTTTATGGCATGATTTCTTGATTTCAATTCCTTACCTGAAAGGAATTCTGTGGAATATCTCTCAAAACCTAGTGATTTATACATATTTATGTCACTAAAGATTGAGATTTCATTCATTCAACCTCATCCTTTAGGATGAGATAATCCTTAACCTGGGTCTCCTTCTTAGGAATAATCCCCAGTCATAAGTCCTCTAATATGGGCATCGTCTTTAGGAGTAAGCCCTAAGTCCCTTAATTTTTGGGCATCCTCTTAGGAGTAAGCCCCAGATCCCCTTACCTGGGCATCCTTTTCAAGAGTAAGCCCCAGTCTCAAATATGGGAATCTTCCTTAGGAGTAAGCGCCAATTCATAATGTTCCCAAATTTGGGAATCCTCTTTAGGAGTAAGCCCCAAGTCCCTCAATATTTGGGCATCCTATTTAGGAATAAGCCCTAGATCCCTTAACCTAGGCCTCCTTTTTAGGAGTAATCTTCAGTCTCAAATATTGGCATCCTTCTCAAGAGTAAGCCCCAGTCCCCTAATTTGGGAATCCTCCACAGGAGTAAGCCCCAAACCATAATTGCCTTTACATGGGCCTCCTTTTCAAGAATAAGCCCCAGTCATAATCCTTTATCACGGGTCTCCTTTTCAGGAGTAAGCCCCAGTCATTATTCTCTTAACCAGTCCTAATTTACCCTTGATCTGGGATTCCTTTTCAGGAGTGAAACCCAAGTTAGATTATTCAAAATCTGCATAAAGCAAATAGACCTTTATGGACCATGTTCCTGGATTTCTTCCCTAAAGTAAATCTTACCCTTCATTTATCTGGGCAGTCATACATACATAAGCCCCACATTATTTCTTATAATTTCATCTTTCATGGTAAAATTCTCTAATTTTTACCAATAGCTCTTATTTATCACACCAAGCATGACTCAAGTGAGCTTAGAGTGTAAAAGTAATTGGGACATCCTTCTTTGAGCCATCAATCATAAACATCACACTCCCTTACTCGAACTATGTGGGTTCTGATTCCTTTTCTAAACAAATGACACGTAGGTAGCCCGTCTACGGGTTTGATCCCAACTCTAAAATAATCCATGTCCTTCTAAATGACAATAAACTTAAAGTGCCCCACTGAGTGGCTTTAAAACCAGCATGGTCATCATAATGACCAAGAGACTTCTGTATAAATGCGTCGAAGGGTAGCATTGACCAAGAATCTCTATCAAATACAGATGATTCTCTATCGATGAAAAACCTCGAATACATACAAAATATTCTCTAAATTTCCTACATATTTAATCATTGATTATTAGATCTGAAGGAAATATCATTTTATACTTGGTAATGTAATAATGATTCACGAACATAACTTAAATGTATAAATAGTGTCTCGGAGTAGAAAATAATTCCCCTCAAAAAGGTTTGATGAGACTGACCTCCCATCCTATCGACCAAGGAAAATTATTAAGCCTCATCAGTCCACAAACTAATGAGCACCTACCTTTGGAAAGTAGGTCCGAATGGATGTGGAATCATTGGATGTTTTCGGTTCTGTTAACAAACCCGTTAGAAACTGATCAGAACGTTTGAACCTCCCATCAAGGAGGTCATCCACAGATTCTGAGGGAAACAAGATCGTACTATGTACACTGAGAGAGCATTGGCTATATGCTAAGCTCTCAAAGTTCCACTCATGGATGGACCAGATACACATCTTGGGTCATATCATCTCATAGGAAGGAGTTGTGGTGGACCTAGAGAAAGTGAGAGGAGTAGTTTCCTGGGATCATCATAAGAACATGTTTGAGATACGAAGTATCTTTGGGATGACTGGTTACTACAAGAATTTTATACAGGACTTCTCCCGCTTAGCATCACCATTGACAGGTTTTATTAAGAAGGGTGTAAAGTTCCTTGGGTCATAAGTTTGTGACACATCCTTTCAAAAGCTGAAGGGAAGGTTGACATCAACACAAATCTTGATACTTCCAGAGAAAGGTATGAGCTATATAGTTTACTGTGATGCATCGTTTATTGGGCTGGGAATAGGTTTGACGCAGGGCAATCGAGTTGTTGCATACAGGTCTTGGAAGTTGAGGTCGCATGAGAGGAATTATCTGTCTCATGATCTCGAGATGGCTACAGTTTTTCATGAATTTGGATTTTGGAGACATTATCTCTCAGGAAAACATTTTGTGGTGTTCATGGACCACAAAAGTCTAAAATATATCTTTACATAGAATGACATGAATTTGAGATAGCCAAGGTGGGTTGAATACCTTCAGTCCTTCAACTTTGAGCTTTCCTATACACCATGTAAGGGTAACACAGTTTATGATGAACTAAGTAAGAGGACTCAGTTATAGGTAGGTCAGAAGGCTAGTGGTGAGTGAAAACTGATGTCTTTGTTCTCTGAGATGCATTTGGAGGTGCACGATAGTCAGGGGAAAACTTATCTTTCATCCTTGGAAGAGACTTCTACCCTCCTAGATATAGTGAGGATAAGATATCTATCAGATCCAGAAGGCCCAGTTCAATGTGAGTCAATGGAAAGTGATGACCCAACTCCTATATAGACGATAGGAGATGATGAGGTACTTCATTTCCATTGGAGAGTGTGGGTTCCAGGGGACATACACAAGGAGTTGATGCGGGATTTTCATGCTTTAGCGTGGGTTGTGAATCCCAGAGTTACAAAAATCTACCATGACTTGAGACGTCAATATTAGTGGTCGAGTATGAAATGGGAAGTAGCTTGTTTTATTACGAGATGTTCCACCTATCAGTAGCCGAAGGCGGAGAATCAGAGGCCAGCCAGACTATTAAAACAGTTAGCCATTCCAGAGTGGAAATGGGATGATGTTGTGATGGAATTCGTGATGGGGTTGTCGAGCTCACCATGCGGCAATGAAGTCGTGTGGGTTGTTATGGACAGACTCATGATGGTAGCACACTTTTTTCCAATCAAGGAGACCTTCAGTGTTGATGGGCTCAGGAAGATTTATATCTAATAGGTTATACACCTTTATGTGATCCCTCATTATATCATTTCATATTGGGACGTCTGTTTTAAATCTCGTTTTTGGTTCAGTTTTCAGAGGGAATTGGGTACACATGTTCTTCTGAGCACAGCTTACCACCCTCAGACCAATGGCCAGTCCGAGCGTACGATTCAGGATCTTGAGAACATGCATCGTGCATGCATCCTAGACTTTGGGGACTCTTGGGAGAAGATCATTCCCCTAGTTGAGTTTTTCAGAAAATAATAGTTTAAAGGAAACTATTGAGATGGAACCTTACGAGGCTTTATATAGTAGGTCATGCCGATATCCTTGGTGCTATTTAGAGGCAGGTGAGGAAGATTTACTTGGACAACATCTCATACATGAGACTTTAGAGAAGGTCCAACTGATACAAGAGCGGATGGCTACTGCACAGTCTCATCACAAATCTTATGCAGATCAACGCAGACGAACCATGGAGTTCATGGTATGGGATAAGGTTTTCATGCGTGTTTCCCCAAGGCTGGTAAATATATGGATCAGGAGATAGGGTAAACTTTCACCGAGGTATACAGGGCCGTTTGAGATTCTGGAGGGAGTCAGGGTGGTTTCCTATCAGTTGCAGTTACCACAAAGGTACCGGGTCATGCATGATGTCTTCCATGTATCTCAGTTTCACCATTATCATTCAGACCCATCTCCCATCTTTCATCCCGAGGAGTTTGAGCTTCGGGCTGATGCATCCTTTGAGGAGCATCTGATTCATATTGTTGATAGGATCATGAAGGTTCTTTGAGGCTGGTCAATTCCTCTCGTTCAGGTGCAATGGCTGCATGGCCGAGTGCGGGATGAAACCTAGGAGTGGAAAACTGACGTATGTGCTCGGTGGTTGGAGTTTTTCATAGCATTATCTTCACAACTCTGGGAAGTTCAATTTGGGGACGAATTTTTTTAAGGGGGGACGTTTGTAAGAACCCAGTTCATATTCTTGAGGTACGATTCTCTTCTCTTCCTTTTTCCTTAAACAATTTTGTAAAAATAAGGGAAATGGGGAAAATCCCAAATTTTGTGGGTACATGCCGTGTAATTTTCCACACGCCATGTACTTTGGACTTGTGGGTTGAGTACATAGGGCATGTATGCCTATCGATGAGGAAGGGTGTAATAACTGACTACACCCCATGTACTAGCTATTTACAGGCTGTGTAATTAGTCGGCAGGTGAACAGTAAGGTGGCAGAGGTAGCTGCCAGCTGAGCAACAATACACGCCGTGTATTCATGAATACATGTCGTGTACTCATGTCAATAGATTAATAGTACCGTGATGGAAAGAAGCTACCAAGGGGAACAATTAAAAAAATGAAAAGTTCATGCCATGTACTTGAGAGTACACACCGCTTAGTCATGAAATTTCTCTTAAAATAGTCAGTAGCCTCCTCATACAAGAGAGGTTGCAGAACTGCCATTTGGAGCTTATGAGGATGGGCGAAAAATGGAGAATCACCCGATCACGCACCGAGAATCTGATTCTTCTTCCTTCGATCACGTTGGGAACGTATGGGTAATCCCTCCCCTCTCTTTTTGATGTTCCTACCAATTATTTCTTGAGAGAATGTTATTTGAGATTTAATTAGTGAACATTAATTCCATATCTACGTCAGTATTGGATGATTCAGGAGGAATAATTCACGTATACCGATTATAGACGATCGAGTTAGGTGGGATGGTGTTTATTTCAAACTGTTGAGTTGAATATGTGTACCGTTCTGCTACGAACCCATGTTTGGGGTGTCGTATGGTTGTGGCCTTTGATGAATGCTATCTATAATTGCATAGATAAATTGTTGATAAGTTGAAACTATTGTTTGGGATCGATGCTTGGATCTCGGACCACCCCGGGGGTGTGTTCCTCTGTTTAGCTGTTTGGCCAGAAAACCTGTGGGTATACCATGAATTTTATCATGCTTTGAATTTCATTGAGAGGAATTCTATATAATTGCTTTCTTATGTGTTGGGCTTAGCCAGATTACATATATATCATAAGGGAAGTCTTTCATTTAGCCTACGGGAATCCTTTCTCTGCCTATGGGAAGTAGTTTCTATGCATGTGGGAAACACCTCATATGCTTGTGGGAAATATTCATTTTGCCTCTGGGAAATCACCTGTAGGTTTCAATTCTGATTAGCTGAGGGTAAGGATTGTATGTCTGAGGATAGTGTTATCATGAATATGCACAATGGTGATTTTTATATGTTATACATAAAAAGTTAAAGCACAGACTTTACATGGTTAAATGAATATTAAAATGGAAATATAACTGGTAGAATTAGTTTCTTTTGAGTACTGCTTAGTTTATTGCATTTACTGCTGCACATTTTCACTGAAAGTTGGGCACGGGCCTTTGGTGGTTGTATAATGAAATTTATTTGTCACACCCTATTTTAATCATGTATTTGGGCCGAACAAATTACATTTCTATAGGTTTTGATAGGGGAAAGGGTCCCTATACAGGTACATGATTATAGAAGAGGAGTAGAAGATCATGGGACCCAGCTTTTGCTTGCGATGCAGTTGTGTTCTGTTTACTCTACTTTGTTTTTTTTGATGTACCTTGTACTTTGAGTTTTATTGTATTGTATTATAGTGTATCCTATTCTTGTTTCATTCATATTATCAGTGAAATGTTGTATCTTTATATATATGACTGCTAGTTCTCTTTTACTTCAGTAGTGTTTTTTAGTTACATATTGTTTACTACGTCCGTTATTGTATGTCCTTTATCATTTCCGCTACACTACACTTTGAAAATTGAGGGAATAGTTTCCCCACTATCAGAAATGGACCCTCTCTGCTAGTCGGATGCCTCTGGAGTTTGAGAAAATGCTCTTGAGGTAATGTGACAAATCGGGTTTGGTGCACCCATTGTGTGGCACCTAGATCTGGGACGTTACATTAAGAAAGTGTATTTCCATAGGATTTCATAGATATTGTTCTTTGTGTCATGTGGAGAAAATAATAGTAGGTATTTTAAAAATCCAGAACAATAGACTACCAATTATTTGTCTATATTCTGTTACATTAACTATATTTCCTTCATCTTTCTATTATAGTTTCATCTGGGTAGACACATCTGTTTTCATCTCCATGTAATTATCCATTAAAAATATTCTCATAACCTTCATAAAATATTTATATTATGATATGAATGTTCCATTATTTCATTGTGTCAACAGTAAACCAAGAAGGACAACAATATTGGAACCATTGACATTTCGAATTCACATTTCAGGAATTCAAAAAATGAGTGAAATATCCTTCATCTGATCCAACAAATATTATTTCACTGACATATACCAGAACCATCATCCTATGATTAATGACATTATTAACATATATATTGCAATCAACTCCACCACTCTAAAAAATGAGGTTAATCCAAAATTGATCTAGCCTTGAATACCATGGTCTTGGTAATTTCATTAACCCATATAGTGTATTCTTCACCAAAAAAACTATACTCCATCATCATGAAGGTGAAAACTATACAGATTATCAATGTAAACATATTCTTATTGTACCCCATTAAGAATTGTAGACTTGATATCCATCTAGAAAACATTGAACATTGTTATCATTTCTATGAAAAAAATAAATGTAATTATCTCTAACATTACTATTGGTGAAATTGATTCATCAACATCAATACCCTCTATCTAGGATTACCCATTTCACACAATTCATGCTTTGTTTTAAAATACCACACCATCATTATTCATATTTTTATGAAAGACCCATTTGAATTACACTTTACTGTGGAAGACTACTTGGTGGAAACATTGTAAATATTATGTCACAACACCTTTGTGTCATCAAAATAGTCATTTAATACCATATTGTTAGAAAAAATTGATAATCATGAAATATGTGAACGTTTCTACTTCTACCCCAAATGTTCATCATAAATATAAACCTCCGTCCTTTCTATACCACTGTGAAATTGCATTTAATTAGGATATAGAAATATTCATATATGATATGAAACTCTTATTATTGTGAGGCCAACTATTTAGTCTGAATAAAATTCTTCTTCATCTATATCATTAATTTATATTGGAATTTATGTGGGGGAAACATCCCAAACTCAATAAAATCTTACATTTTTAGACGAATTCAATAAAATTTTAATTTTTATAATTAACCAATTAGCAACGATACATCAACAAAACCGCTAAGCCGACTAAGTCAAAACTCAGGGTAAGAAAAATGAGATAATGTTAATAAATAATAAATATCCATTTAACTCAATTACATCCATATATATCTTGAATCCAATGATAATAAAATATATTAATTGAATTATTCATTATTTATTCTTCATCATTGGAAAGTGATTTTGAATCAGTTGGCATTCTAGAGCACATCATATCCACACATTGCATCTTTCGATTCAACTTCCCCTTGGAATGTATCTCCCATAAAATCATGAAACACATGAACATGTACTAATATAATTTAAACACATAGGTATATGGGTACATATAAAATCAACAAGAGGAGGATTGTAGTTCATCCTAATACACCAACCATTTGACACAATCTAGAAATGAATTTTAATCTTTTTATGATTGTTACAATTTTCTATTCAACATTAACTGATCTGGACATATGACAAAACATTATTTACCAATGTTTTCACTCATCTTCTAATATATTGATTATGTTGTATTGGTCTTTTCAAGATTTTGTGTTTAAATCCACTTGTAAAAATTTTATTATTTAATGCTTCAACAAAATTACATTTTTCTTGAATAATTATTTTTTGAGGAATCTCACCATAGGTCATCTGCTCTTACTTCATACTCCATTCAAGGGAACATTCTCTTTCCTTCACTTATCTCATTGTGGGTTTACATGCTAGTTTTTCCTAGAATTACTTATTTATTTTATTATGAGTAATACATTTCACCACACTATTTCTTGTTGGTGGTGTTACCTTCATTGAATGTGCATTATTTTAAATCATAACTAGATTATATTATCCCTTATATTGATCTATTCACATTCATTATAAGGGAGATGTTTTCACTGTGACATTGGACATGCTTTATACACTTTTTGTGGAGATCTTTGTGTTTCCTTGATGAATTTAAACCAATTTTTTCAATTTATCATTTTGTCTTCCAGTATAGACTTTCTTATTATACAATAATGGAGTTAGGGATCTAATTTTAAGTTACATTTTCATTCCACTATATCTTCTAGATGAAATATCTTTTCAAATTACAGTGACTAGAACATATAAAGAAACTCCCATTAAAAACATAACTCATGTAATCATTTCATTGCTAGAAGGTTGATGTATCTGAAGTTATTCTCCATCTAAAATTGATCCCTTAATATTTTTGACACATAATCATGGTGTGTCTATATCTTCAACAATAATAGCATCTGATGGATAATATATTCTAAGAGAAATTACATTCAGACTTTTCAAGGTATTTATTCTTTTTTCAAATTTAGAAGTATTTCTCACATTAGAACATGAAATATATTCCAAAACATTAATATAAGAACATTAAGTATGAACATGTATCCCATAAACATTGAACATGTTTTCTTTACTTTCTGTAAATTTTTTCGGTTTGTCTTTAATGCCTGCATGATTTTTATATTTCTATATATATTCATAGCTCTTTCTCTATCTTTCCCTGGTGAAGGTACATCATATCCAATATTATGATTTCCAAAACAGGATAGCCATTGGGATGAGAGAATAATTTCATGTTTTCCCTTTGAAGTACCATATATTCATTTCATTTCATTGTCTCCTGCAGGAGCATAATCAAACTGTAATTGCATAGAATGCGTCAATTTTAGATTTCATTTCCCATTAAATTTCTCCACTTATTCCATGTATGATTCTATTTGTTCTCTCAATTGTTTAATATTCTATTCCATTGAATCATGTTGAGAATTATGTTTTTCCTTAATATTATTCCCTCTCTTCATCTCATCTACTAATTATTGGGAAAGTTTATCCATCACATTATATTTCCCATTTATGTGAAAATACTTATTAGTAATAGAATCATTTCCCCATGAATTATATTATTATATCATTTTGATTCTCATGAAAATGTTCAGACAGGTTTGTAGAATGATCATCATTTATGGATATGAAATTATGATTTATATCTTATTAAAAATTATTCCTCATTTCATCAACTTTTAGTTTTTATTATTCTTCAACTTTAGAATAATAATTCTTAAATAGACCAGTGGTCACTTGATTAAGCCTTTTATTTAATCCTTTTATCTTATTGAAATCAATTTATTACACTTGGATACATATATATTTAGATTCAATTTATTCATAAATTTTTTAATCCAATTCCATTGTTTCATAGACAACATCTAAAGCCTTTCTTCTCAGAGTTTCTTAATCATTAGTAGTTTTTTCATCGCTTAGAATATCAGGTTCTTTAAAAATTCTAACAATGTCATTGACTGTGGTTATATTTTTCCAGTCTGATTCATCTAAACCAATCATCATAACATTATTAGTTTCATTAAAACCAATCTATATGTTTTCCATATACAATTTCATAGTGAGGAATGCCTCTTGACATTTAATTGTTATTTTAATTTCTACACATCGCTATGGTTCTCTGGGATAAGAGAAAACTAAAACATTTATTTCAATAATCAACCGAACCGAGAAAGAGAAATGAAATATGATAAAAGAAACAAATGCTTGATAGAAAATTTTTAGGTCAGAAAAATGATTACATACCCTGAGGGGGTGGGAGGTGATGTATTGTATCGATATTATTTATTGTTCTTCCTGCCCTACTGGATCTTATCCTCTTTATAATGAGGGTCAAATTAAATTATCTTATGTTTTTATGATGATCTTATTGTTACCTTACATATCTAGGGATGATTCATTTAATGTAAATTAGGAATGATAGAACAAGGGAAAAACAGTTTACTTGGTTTACCCTTACTAGAATACATCCATGGAGCATACAATGACAATGTGTCGATGTACCAAATACACTAAGGATCAATTCTAAAATGTTGTTCAAGATAGATCACATATATTCCCATGATCATTGACTTTATAAAATTTAAGGTCATATTTTTTTTAACATGGGTCACTTCATATGTCTCATTATCTTGGTCATGATTAGTGGAAAGGATAACCTTTTTCCTCTTAATTTTCTGTCATCCATTGGAATGGATTCACAAATAGTTTTAAGACTAGTATGTAATTTAATTATAATTAAGGAATGCATCCTCAACTATTTGTAGATTCTCTATTTAAGTTCCACTTAAATCCAGTAGATGAATACCATTTTACCATATATTTATTGGTAAATACCTTTGAAACACATTCATGATGCACATTGCCGTTCTAGATCTATTTTGTGATACTCACTACCCTTACAAAGCTCACCACTTTCACAAAGATCAATTATACTTCCCGAAGAACATTCCTTTCATAATGTTAAATTGTCCTTATCAAATTTATTCAATTTTCGTCATCATTTTATTGAAATTGTGAACTGAATTATTTTCTTGATGCTCACATATTTCAGACAGATTTTATAGATCATTAAAATCATCTTTATTCACAAACATTATCACAAAGAACACCGTTCATGAATCACCTTCATGAATCCACATCCTTAGAATCATCATTATGACTGACTACTTTTATTAATGCTGTAGAGTCCTATTTATAATAATTTATATCAATTATTGAACCTTCTATCCCTTATCACCATTTCAAAATTCTCTCTAAATCTATTTTTTATTCTCTTTGACTGTATAAGGCTCCAGGGAAATTTCCAATTTGCGAAGATTCTTTTAGTCATGGATATTACTGTAAAATCAACAAACATTTACTATCATCATTAATTATGATCCCTAACTTTTTAGAACAAACTTATTGAAATACATTTTTAATTAAACTCATTCATATTCCATAATTTTATATGGCCTTCATGGAAATCCATCTTTCGAGATCCTTAATCCAACCACCAAATTTTGGACACCAAAAATTTAGAAAACATTAAGAAAACATGCCATATTTTTTGCAAAATTTTTTATTACACTTCCAAGGCATCCGTTTCTTTTTCTCGAATATTTTTTTAACATACCATGTCAATAATATCATTGTAACTCTACTTCTATCCTTGAAAAACTACTTAAAAAAAACACAATCAACCCAAAACACTACAATGTTAGCATGATAGAATTTTTTAGTAAAAAATAAATTTATTTAGTAATAATGGATCAAATTTGGTACCTTGTATGATATGATAATGATAGACATTGGAATAAAAACTTATATCGATAATGTAGTCACAATACTAGTTTAAAATGATTATGAATACTCACACTCGATATTGAAAGTGAATAGTAAATAAGAAATATAAACATAGAGAATAATTATAAACATAAGTAAGAAAGGGATATTGATATGAATATGTTTTAAAATTTATTGACTAATAGAGTGTTTTTTATATAAAGGAGGTTATAGTTCATTTGACTATGACAGAAAACAAGATATAGGGTTATTTTCTCAAACTTAATTTTGTTGAGCCATTTTTTTATAGTACAACATCAACTATTTAATATGTTGTTATTACTACCACATGAATGTATTTTAAAATATAATTTTATTTCATGGTGTCTAAATACGAATAATATATTAGTCTCTTAAATTGAATTGGATTCTAAAAAATCTAGACTTTAAATAATTTTTTAATAAATTGTTTCTAAAATCATAAGTGATTCAATTTACAATATTATTTTCATTTATAGATTGTTAATATATGATAATAAATATGAATAATTTTTATTACTTATAATTATATAATGTAATTTTATTTTTATTTTAATGGGGTTTTAAATGTCCCCCAAAAATTTCATTTCCCCAAAACTAATATGTTACTTAAACAGTTTCTTGTAAGTGAACTCTACTTTGACTCTTCTTCAGAGTTAGATACCTTAAAATATCATGCCCATACTCAAATGATGCTTTTGTGAATGTTTTTATCAATTAATTAATAATTAATTGTTGTAATATTCTACATATCGGCCTTCTTTAAATGTTTTGAAGAAATTTATTTTGTTTTTTGTAATGGTTGTTTTCAATAATTTGTTAATGGAATCTCTATTTAATTTTTTACATGTGAAAATGTATTTCCATTAGGTTTTTCATTTTATGTGATTATTTATAAATATTTCTTCATGGGTTCTAAAAGTAATTATTTTAAATATATATTTATATAATATTTCATTTAAAATCATTTCATATGATCAATGGTAAATTTGATTTCCTATATGATGTTTCTAAAAATCCTAAAATATATTTTTTATTTCATTCACTATCCTTTGTAGTCTAATTTTGTAAAATGTAGATGTTATTTAAATATTATAATATGACTTCTTTCCCTATATGTATCATGTAATTTTATTTTCATTAAAATATATAATGTAATGCTACCTCTTTTTTTCCTTACCATCCATAATGAATAGGAATAAAATTTCATCCAATGCCTTTTCATTGTGAATAAAATATAAAACCATAATTTGATTGAACGTAATATATTTTTCATTCCAATTATTTATTCATCATGGAAACCTATAAACATTACCCTATAACATTTTTTTCAACATTGTAATGCTCCGACCCCAGTTACCCTGAGTCGGTGCATTATTACATGACATTGGCATGATAACATAAGATCATGTCTCAAAAGACTGATTACTTTAGTAGCCTTAGAATCACTAGATAAATTCATAAAGAAAAAAATTACATCCTAAAATGAAACATACAACAACGTAGTCTCCATAGTACACACTCATATCCCTTCAGACTATCCCTACTGCTCAGTCATAAAATACTTCTTCACATCATGGGAAAAATAAAACATAGAAAGGGGTGAGCTGAGATGCCCAGTAAGGATAACAATATAGCGGAAAATTTCATAAATAAGCATAAACATTTAAGGTAATGAATAAGTAAATAAAAAGCCTTTTAAACTTGAACTTCAGTATAATATGGTAAAATAAAATGAAATAATTCCATTTAATTATTCACATGGATATTCTACTAATTAAATAATCACATGAAATATCAATATCCACTATTGTAATGATGGAATGCATAATGCCAGACTATCATAACCACATAGTCAAGGCCTTGTGCCAAGACTACCAATAACATTTTGTCACGGTCTTCTTACAAGACCCTAGTTTGTCTCATGAGACCTAACGATGCATAGAGGAGCTATAGCGGGATCCACCCATCACATAGTAAGTCCAACGCATTCCTCATATGAACAGGTTTAAACATAACATAAACATTCGTATTAAAACTATCATATGAAATGTCAATTATTTATCCATAAACCATGAATGGTTTAAAAATAAAACATACACATTCAAACATATCACAAAACCTTCAACACAATATGTATGTCTTGTATCATAACAAATCGACTTCAAATAAGCTTAAAATCCATCAAAGGAAGTTAACATAGATGAAATCAAAACTATTTGAGAGAAGTATATCTTTTTTTAAATCATTTAAAAGTCACATAATTATAAAATAAAAAATTTAATTTGAAAATTATCCTTATAATCTTGTAAGGGAATAATCAAATATTTTATAATGGATTAATATAGCTGCACCCAACGTATAAGTTAAAAATACATTCTTACCTTAATTCTGTCGAAAATGTTAAAAAGGACCTTGTTTGGAAAACGACAGAAAGATTACATTATAAACATAATATAACAAGAAAAAAAATAGTTTAAATGAATTTAACCCATATTATGTAAAATAGTAATAATGATTTGAAATTCATTATTAAGAAACAGGGATGTGGATGATAAAGAGGTCCCAGTACATAATTATGTATAAACAACCTCGGATAATGAAGAGATTTTGAAATATACCCTTACCTTGTAATTTTATTTTGTCTAGGGTAGGATAACCTCCTATATAATGGTGAAATAATTGCTATTAAATTATACAAGAATCATATACATAAATATGATATCATATATGATCTCTTAATATTGCATTGTTAACAATATTTTAGTATTATCGTGGTTTCAGGTGTTCACTTACTCATTTTCATTATATGATTTGTTACATAAGTCATGATTGTTTTCTAGAGGTTCAATATTATTCATATCCATAATGATATAAAGTTCTTGAAAATTATTTTTAATCATCAAATGAAAATTAGTTTTGAATTGATACGATGGGGAATGAATCTCATCGCGTTAGTGGAGATGGTAATCCGTACGTACGCAGGAGGGACAATATCATTCCTTTGATATTAAAATAATATATAATTGGATGATGTATAATATATACATAATCATTATCATGTTATATTTATTATTTAAATGAATTTCACATTATTATTATACCAATCAAAATAATAATGTATTGAATAACAATTACACCACAGCGGGGAGACGATAAGCCGTACGTATGCACGTATGGTGACATGTCATTCAAAGGAAGGATAGAATACTAAATATGGTTGTAACATATTTATAATAACATACCATTATATAGAATATACTGGAGTTATTATTTTATAATGTAATTAACAATGAAAGAAGATGTGGACGAAGAATGGAACTTGAAAGAGAGTGGTGAAATCATTACCTCTTATTCGGGTTCATCCTTTTGATTAGATCAAAAGGACTCCTTCGGTTGGATTTGTGACTAATGTAAGGACTCTAGGATTAAATGAGGGAAGTTGAGAAGATATTTGGGCAGGGGTTGGCTGAACCAAAAGGCTTTGAAGGTATGAATTGGAGAGAAGGAGGAGTGCCCTTTTATAAGATGGGTGAGGGGCACATTAGAAAAAACATAAAATATTATTTTATAATAAATTCATATTCTGTAAATAATGACTCCAAAGTGACTAATTTGGACTCTAAGGTGGTAATTGGTCTAAATCCTTTAAACTAATAGATTTTTTACTGGTTTTGGTCACTATATTAACCTTATCATTTATATTTAACTCTTAGCTAAATAGTTTGACATTTACCATGTCTCTTTGTATATTTATATTATATGGTTAATAAACATACTATATACTTTCAAGCGAACCACAAGTGGTTCACTAATTATACTCATATCATTATATAAGTCCATTTTCTGATCCTCAGATTTTTAGGAATAGAATATTAATTAATAATATAATATTTGTTTTAAAAACTCTTTTATGTCAATGTTGACACTACTTGGTAATATGTTTTTGTTAAATTCATAACAGAATACTTACCTAGAAAAAAATTAATCTAAAAAACCCTAATATATTATATTAACCTATAAAATTAGTCTAATTAATAAAAACCTTAAAATTACATTTATTTTTATATTTAGAATATCAATTATTTTAATATTTCATTTATCAGGTAATTACTGCACCACAATTGTGTCATAAATAAATTAACCTATATAATTTTTAAAAAATATAAATAAAATATCATTATGTAGGAAATCTGTTTATCTTTCTAATTAATATTTATAATCGAAATTATCTTTTGTATAAACTTATATTAAAAATGTTTTAGTTTTTTAACATTGATTTTATCTCTTTTAACTCTTCATTGAATTAAATAATAATAAATGTCCTAATCTAATCCAAGTGGACCAAAGAGGTTAATATTTTATTCATAAGGTTATTTTTGTTCAAATTATACTTAGCTAATAGAATTAGGAAATGTGTTAGGGTAACAATAATATAATTTTACCCTTAATTACCCTATTTTCTTTTAACCATGGTAAATAAACATAAAAAGTTACTATTCACCAAAAATTATTTTTATTTTATTGAACCATATTTTACTCCTTCATATTAATCGTGTCTCATGGATTTTTTAATTTAAATCATAGAAGTGATAAAATTATGTTTTTATTGAATTTGCAAATTTTCCTAGGAGACGGGTAAAAGACGATGAAAAGTTCAATAAAATTTTTATATATCTAAAATTATTATAAACTAACTCCAATGAATTACATTGAACATATATAGATATTATGTATCTCTTTTGACCTAAATTAATTTTAAATAAAATAAATAATTATTTAAATAAAAATTCTATTTTAAACTATAACTCATTCCTTTTTTCACTATTCATCAAAAATTGAACGTTTTCAAAAAATTACAAAAAATTCACCATCGTCTAATTTCAATATTCCAAATCTAAAAAGAAGTACATTTTGAAAGATAAAATTTTAAAAAGTGGGTAATACTATTCATAAAGGCTAGTATGATTGGTTGTGGTGTGTGTTAGAACTTGATGTTTCGTACAACACATGCTAATGTATTATTAAAAGAGAAGCGTACTATGGAAGCTTGGGGTGTTACATTCTCCCCTCCTTCAAATAATTTCGTCCTCAACATTTCTAGAATATTACTGCATAAAAAGACTCGGGTGGTTCTTAATCATATGTTCATCGGGTTCCCACGTTGCCTCTTCCATTTTATGGTTTATCCACAGAACTTTTAGCAGATGAGTCGTTCGGTTTCTCAGAACTTGTTCTCCGGTATCAAGAATCCCGATGGGCTATTCGCAATAAGGCAGATTGGGTTCTAGTTCTACTTCTTCATAGGTGAGTACATGCGTTGGGTCAGACATGTATCATCTCAACATTGATATGTGGAACACATCATGAATTTGGAGAGACATGTTGACATATGCCAAATGATAAGCTATAGCCCTAATTCGTTATAATATTTCGAAAGGTACTATGTACATGGGAATCAATTTACCTTTCTTACTGAAACGTATAACTCCCTTTCATGGAGACACCTTCAAGAAAACATAATCTCCTACCTGAAATTTCAAATCCTTCCTTCGGTTATCAGTATAACTCTTCTTCTTACTTTGAGATGCTTTGATCTGGGTTTGGATTACCTTCACCTTTTCCATTGATTCCTCCACCAGTTCCAGGCCTATGAGTGTTCTTTCACCAACATCATCCCAAAAGGTTGGTGTGTAACATCTCTTTCCATATAACGCTTCATATGGTGCCATCTGAATACATGAATGGAAGCTATTGTTATAGGAAAATTCTACCATAGGTAAATATTGATCCGACATACCCTGAAAGTCAAGCGGGCATGATCTCAACATGACTTCTAAGGTTGAATAGACCATTTTGATTGTCCATCTGTTTGAGAGTGGTTTTCAGTGCTCAAACAAATGTCAGTATCTAAGGCCTTCTGAAGAATCTTCTAGAATCATGATGTAAAATGGGGATGACAATCAGAAACAATTGATATGGGTACTCCATGAAGTCTCAAAACCTCATTAATATATAGTCTTGATAGATGTTCAAGTGGTAAATCTTCTCTTATAGAAAAAAATGTGCTGACTTGGTAAAAAAATCAACATTCACCCATATTGCATCATTATTTCTAGGATTCATTGGTAGTCCCATGAAAAAGTACATCATAATATTATACCATTTCTACTCTGGTATGGTAAGAGGTTACAAGACTTCTCCAGGCTTTTGCATTCCACCTTTCACTTGTTGAAAAACCATACATCTTGAACCAAAATCATAAATCTCCCCTTCATGTTGTCCCACCAAATATGTTCATTCAAATCTCTATACATTTTGGTGCTCTCTGGGTGTATTGACAAATTGGAATGAACTATGAGTATCATCCAAAAATTCCATTTTTAGATCTGGTGTATCAGGAACACAATGTCTCATCCCAAATTTCAAAATTCCATCTTCATACATAAAGTTACTTAATATCCCATCATTCACAGCTTTAATCATCTTTTGAAACTCTTTATCATTAGTCTGAGATCTCTTTATTCTTTATAGTAAAGATGGTTTGGCAACCATTTGAAAAATTATCGATGTTTCACCTTCCATGGTTATTCCCATATCCATCATTACTAGATCCATGAAAATTGGATCCCTTCCTACTCTCATTTTGTTCAAAACTCCATGATCTTTTCTGCTCCAAGAATCTTCCACCTTATTTTCCTTCCCCAGGAGGTAGTGTATAGTGCAATAAAAATCCTTGATTAGTTCAAGCCATCACCTTTACCTCATGTTGAGTTCTTTTTATGAGAAAATATACTTCAAACTCTTGTGATCGGTATATATCTCATATTTTTCACTATAGAGATAATGTCTCCATATGTTCCAATCAAAGATCACAACTACTAACTCGAGATCTTGAATATGATAGTTTTTCTCCTTAATTTTTAGCTGTCTTGATGCATAGGCAATAACCCTACCATTCTGCATAAGGACACAACCATGTCATTTCTTTGAAGCGTCACTATAAATAATAAACCCATCATTCCCCGATGGTAGATTCCATATAAGAGAATTGACTAATATTTTCTTCTGTTATTCAAAAAATTCTTCACACTCTTTTTTCCAAATAAATTTAACCCCTTTACATGTGAGCTTAGTTAATGGGTTATCCAGTCGGGAAAAATTCTAGGCGAAATTCTGATAATAACCTACTAAACGAATTAAACAACGTTCCTCTATTATACTCGTCAGTTCTAGCCATTCTTGGATTTCCTTGGTCTTATAAGGATCAAAAAGGATTCCATCCTTATAGAAAATATGGCCATGAAAAGAGATCTCATGAAGCCAAATTTCACACTTGCTAAACTTCCCATATAATGCAGGTCTTCTAAGTGTTTTCAGGATAATGCGAAAGTGATTTTCATGATCTTCTTAGCTTTTGGAGTATACCAAGATATCATCAATAAATACCACCACAAAACCATCAAGATATTCCTTGAAAACACTATTCATTAGATCCATGAATACAGAGGGTTCATTAGTCAGCCCAAACGGCATTCCTGAAAATTTTTAATGCTCGTATCTGGTTCGAAATGTTGTCTTCATAATGTCTTCCTTCTTCACACACAACTTATGGTATCCATATCGAATGTAAATATTTTAAAAGTATTGTGATCTAGGGAGTTGGTCAAATAAATCATCATTGAGAGGTAGAGGATAATTGTTCTTTATTGGTATAGCGTTGATTTCCATGTAGTCGATACATAACCTCATTGATCGATCTTTCTTCTTAACAAAAAAAGGATAGGGGCTCCCCATGGAAAAACACTATGGAAAATAAATACTTTATTACAAAACTCATCTAGTTGTTTCTTTAGTTAAAATAATTCCACAGTGGCCATTCTATAAGGGTCTTCGATATGGGCCTTGAACTAGGAATTAAATCAATGGAAAACACAATTTCACATTTTGGAGGATGTCCAGTTAAATCTTCCAGATACACATCTACATATTCTTTCACAATAGGTACATCCTCTATTTGAACATTCTTGTCCTCACCCATAGTTATTTCATTCTCTTCCTCTATGATAATTGAATTTAGTTGAGATACTGTGGGTGGATCTAGATAACAATTGGGGGGTGACGATTCTCTTATAAAGATAAGGTGTTATTTATCATCATCATCAAAAATTTCAACCTCCTTCTTCTTACAGTAAATCTTCGCATCATGGTCTGAAAGACAATCCATACCGAGGATTATATAAAATTCAATCATGGTTATGATGATGTGATCAGTAGATAAAGAACATTTATGTGCTCTAATGGGGACAGATTCACAAAACATTGTTGCAATGATACATCCCTTAGAATATTTGACTGACAATTCCCTTGTTAAATCAAATTGGAAATATCTAATTTGCTTAGAAAACTAGGAAGATATGAAACAATGCGATGATCCAGAATCAAATAAAGAATTTTCTAAACTTGAGGAAACCATTAAATTACCAACCACCACATCTTTCAGAGCTTCTACCTCATCAGTAGTGATAGCATAATATTGGCCTTGATCCATTTTCCTTTTCTGAGGAATGTTCCCCGACACTAAGGACATTCATTTGCATAATTCCCCATCTCCCTGCAATTTTAGCATTTAACATCGGTATCTTCTTTCATCCCCTTGCAATCATGACCTAGGTGGCCTTTTTCACCACACTTGGAATAGACTCACACTCCCTTCAAGCATGTACCACAGTTTTTTCCCACATTTACTATAGGATGGATATTAAACTTTTCCTTTCTTCCCCTTATTTCCATTCCCAATGTGATCAGAAAATCTCTTCTTATCTTGCATTGCTTTAAGGTCATAAGACTTAGAGAATTTATTTTCTTCCTTGATACCACATGAGATAATATCTTAATACGACGAGAAGGATTGTGAGACTAATGATCAATGAAGAAATAGTTTTAACCCATCAAAGAAACATTAAATATTAAAACTTGGGTTATGTATTTAATCCGATGCATGCCTCACTAACCTTGTAATGTTAGCCTCATACTTTGCGACATTCTCATCCTCCTTTTGCCTCAGACTTAGAAATTGTCTTTCCATATCTTCATGATGGTCAGGAGGAATTTATTTTTCTAAGAAAAGGACTTCAAACACCGTCGAATCCATATTTGATACTTCATCATCCTGCTTTGTGTTTTGATACAATGAGCACCATTGATCATCATCTCAAGTGAGGCGGTAAACTGACATGATAACTTTTTCCCTTTCATGACTCCCCAAGGCATGAAATATTTTCTCTAAGAAATTTATCAATTACTCAGTTACTGATGTATTTTTACTCCAATTGAATGTTGGTGGTTGTTTCCTCATGATGTGATCTATCATTGATCCTATATGATGTGGATCAGGGTGCTCCAAACGGGTAAGGTTATTATTCAGAACCTGAGTGAGTTGTCCCAATATGGTGATAATCTAATCTGCACTAGGTGTATCACCAGATCCACTATAATTATCTTCAGCAAGAGTGAAATACCTACATGGAGTGTATCAATTGATACAGTTTACATTCCTTCCACTAGGATCCATTTCTAAACAATGGAATACACTATATTAGTTTATGAATCGCAATACATAATTTCAAACATGTAAAACATTTAACATAAATTGAACAGTTTATGGATATAATCCATAATCATAAAAATGTTTTCTTTGAGGATGTATATACTCATAAAACCGCTGTAATGGTTTTTATGGAAAATGAGAATTATCCTATGAATATCCCCTGAGAGTGTCGTAACCCAGAGTGCAGTAAGGCCCATTATCGTGCACCAGTTCCTGTTCGAGTCGATCTCAAAGCGGTGTTTTCAGGTTTTACCCCTCAGAACATCTATGCCAGAGCCATCTCTACATCCTCATATCTAGAAAGAGATGTATTGCAAGAAAAACTCACAAAATCTCTACAAAACCAAAATTCTAGGAAGTTGATCTATACTAATCATTAAAGTCCATCTTCGGTCTATGAACTCTAATCAGAGTTTATCTAAATCTAGCTTCCATGGGTTTTAATAAACTTATTCTGATACCAACTGTAACACCATGAACCCAGTTACCCAATGTCAGTGCATTACTAAATGAAATTAGCATGATCACAAAAGATCATGTCTCGAAAGATTTATTAGTTAAGTATCCTTGGGATCACTAGATATATTCCATAAAGTTTACATTACATCATAAAATGAAAACTACAACAATGTAGTGTCTATAGTCCAAACTCATATCCCCTCATAATATCCAAACAGGTCAGTCATAAAATACTTCTTCACATTCTGGAAAAAATAAAACATAGAAAGGGGTGAGCTCAGATGCCCAGTAAGGATAACAATATAGCGGAAACTTTCATAAATAAGCATAAACATTTAAGGAAATGAATAACTAAGACAAAAGCCTTTTATACTTCAACTTCATCATAACATGGTAGCAATAAAATGAAATAATTCCATTTAATTATTCACATGGTTATTATACTAATTGAATAATCACATGCAATATCAATAACCACTTTCACAATGATGGAATGCATAATGCATGACTATCATAACCACATAGTTAAGGACTTGTGCCAAGACTAAAAATAATATTTCTTCAGTGCCTTGTTCTAAGACACATGTCTGTCTCATGTGACCTACCGATGCATCGAGGAGCTATAGCAGGCTCCACCTTTCACTTATTATGTCCAATGCATTCCTCATATGAACAGGTTTAAACATAACATAAACATTCGTATTAAAACTAGAAAACGAAATGTCAATACTTTCTCCCTAAACCATGAATGGTTTTAAAATAAAACACCCACAGTCAAAAAAATCAATAAACCTTCAATAAAATATGAATTTTTTGTATCATAATTAATATACTTCAAATAAGCTTAAAATCCATCAAAATATGTCGACATAGATGAAATCAAAACTATTTGAGAGAAATATCTCTTTTTTAAATCATTTAAAAGTCACATAATCATAATATAAAAAATTTACATTGAAAATATCCTTATAATCTTGTAAGGGATGCTTCGATGATTTTATTTTGGCGGAAAATAGCCGGACCCGCCGTATAAGTTAAAAAAGACATTCTTACTTTAATTGTGTTGAAAAGGTCAAAAATGACCTTGATTGGAAAATGACAGAAATATTCCTTTATAAAAATCTTATAGAAAGTCAAAAAAGGGTAGAAATGACTTTAACCCATAGTCTATAAAATAGTAATAATGATGTGAAATAAATTTTTAAGAAACATGGATGTGGATGATAATGAGGTCCTAGTAGATAATTACGTATAAACAACCTCAGATAATGATGAGATTGTGAATTAAACCATTACCTTGTAATTTTCCTTGGTCAAGGGTAGGTTAATATCTTTTATAATTAGGAAATAATTGTTATAAAATTATAAAAGAACCATATACATAAATATTATATCATATATGATCTTTTATTATTTCATTGTTAATAATATTTGAGTATTATCGTTGTTTCGGGTGTTCACTTACTCGTTTTATTTTATATGTTTGGTTACATAAGTCGAGCTTGTTGCCCATTGGTTTTATCATATTCATTTCCAGAATGATATCAAGTCCTTAAACATTATTTTTACTCATAAAATGAAAATTATTCTTGAATTGATACGATGGTTAATGAATCTCATCACATTCGTGGAGACGGTAATCTGTACGTACACACGAGCGACAATATCATTATTTTGATATTAAAATAATATATAATTGGATGGTGTATCATATATACAGAATTATTATCATCATATATTTATTATTTAGATGAATTACACACCATTATTATACACATACAAATAATAATGAATTGAATAACAATTACACCACGACGTGGAGAGAGTAAGTCGTACGTACGCACGTATGGTGACATGTCATTCAAAGGATGGATAGAATGCTGAAAATGGTTGTACCATATTTATAATAACATCAAAGTATATATATGATACTTGAGTTATTATTTTATAATGGAAATATCAAAAAAAAGTTGTGGAAGAAGAAAGGACCTTGAAAGAGGGTGGTGAAATCATTACCTCTTCTTCGGGTTCTTCCTTTTGATTTGATCAAAACGACTCCATAGGTTGGATTTCTGAATAAACGAAGGACTCTAAGAGGAATTTAGGGAAGATGAGAGGATATTTGGGCAGGGTTTGGCTGAAAGAAAAGGCTTTTAAGGTATTATTTTGAGAGATGGGGGAGTGCCCTTTTATAAGAGGGGTGTGGGTCCCTTGGGAAAAACATAAAATATTAATTTAAAATAAATTCATATTCAGATCATAATGGCTCATATGTAACATATTTAAGGGATAAGGATGGAATGGGTATATATCCTTTCAACCAATATATTTTAAACAGGTTTGGGTCACCATATTAACCATTTCATTTATATTTAACTCTTAGTTAAATAGTTTGACATTTACCATGTCTATTTATATTTTTATATTATATGGTTAATAAACATATGATATACTTACAATAGAACTCCAAGTTATTTTTAATGACACACCTATCATTATATAAGTCTTTTGGTAGAACCATATATTTTTAGTAATAGAATATGAATTTAATAATATAATATTTGTTTTAAAAATCTTTTATGTCAATTTTGACACTATTTGGTATTTTGTTTTTTCTAAATTTATAACAGAATTGTTACTTCAAACAAAATTTCTCTAACCATCCCTAATAAGTTATATAAACCTATAAAATTTGTGTAATTCAGAAAAGGTCTCAAATTACATTTATTTTGATATTTAGAATATCATTTATTTTAATATTTCATTAATTAGGAAATTACAGCATCACCATTGTGTCATAAATATATAAAATTATTTAATGTCTAAAAAATATAAATATAATATAATTATGTAGGAAATATTTTTATATTTATAAGTAATATTTATAATCAAATTTATCTTATGTATAACCCTATATTAAAAATGTGTTAGTTATATAACTTTGAATTTATCTCTTTTAACTCTTCTTTGAATTAAATAATAATAAATGTCCTAATGTAATCCTAGTGGACCAAATAGGTTCATATTTTATTCAAAAGGTTGTTTCTGGTCAAAATATACTTATCCAATAGAATTAGGACATGTGTTAGGGTAATAAAAATATAATTTTTACCATATATTACCCTAATTACTTTTAACCGAGTTAAATAAACGTAAAAAGTTACTATTCACAAAAAAAATTATTTTTATCTTACTAACCCACATTTTAGTTCTTGATATTAACCGTGTCTCTCAGATTTTGAAAATTCCACTCACAGAAGTGGTAAGATTATGTTTTATGTGAATTAGAAAATTCTCCTAATAGATGGGTAAAATACGGTGAAATGTCCAATAAAATTTTTAAATATAAAAAATTATTGTAAACTAAATCCAAAGAATTACATTGAACTTATATAGGTATTATGTATCTATTTTAACCTAAAATAAATTTAAATTAAATAAATAATTTTTTAAATAAGAATTCGGTTTTAAACTATAACTCAGTGTTTTTTTCACTATTCATCAAAAATTGATCATTTTTAGAAAAATATGGAAAACTCACCTGAGGCTAATTTCGATATTCCAAATCCAAAAGTGAAGTCTATTTTGAAAGATAAAATTTATAAAATTTTAAAAAGTGGGTATAACTATTCCTAACGGCTTCTTTCATTGGTTGTGGTGTGTGTTAGAACTCGAAGTTGCGTAGAACACACACTACTGTATTATTCAAAGAGAAGCGTACTGTGGAAGCTTGGGGTTTTATAAACATGATTTAAATACCATATATTATAAAATACTAATTGAAGATAATTTAAAAATAATTTTATAGAATACATTTGGATACCCATTTATTTTCAATGTGTTAATCATGTTATGATAATTGATGGAATTTTTAACGATTTCCTTAGGTGAATATATTTGGAAAGGATATAAAATATATTTTATTTCTATGGGTTCCTTATGTTTTGATGAATGAAACCCATTTTCATTGTATAGATTCATTATGATTAGTTGAGTAAAACCCATTTACGTTCAATGGGTTATTTATGATAAAATGAATGAATAATTTATCATGGAACATGTAAGTAAAAATGAATGATGGGTTATTCCTATATAACCCTCTAATGTATTGGATAATATTTTATAAATAATTTTAAAATTTATTTGAGATTTAGTTTTATTTTCAAAAAAGTTTGGTCATTGTTGTTGTGGCTCATTAAGGTAATGTTCCCTATACTAATATATGCGCCATGTTTAAATGATTTACAACATTATTATCTTATATTTTCATGAAATGAATCATGAATGTAAAGTTCCCTATACTAATGTGTGTTCCATAGTTTTATATTAATTTTATGCTCTCATTGATATTGTTTATTGATTAATTCTTCCACTCACTTTTGATTCACATATTATGTTATTGCATAGCATATACGATAATTTATTATCCATCTTTTTTTGTGTGTTTTTTTAAAGACACAAATTATACCCATGTGATAATATTATGTTTAATTATAATTAATGAATTTTATCTATTATATTAACCCTTATTGAAATTTTTATCTCACCGTTAATTATATTTTTCTCCTTTAGATTTTGAAGATATGTAATATGTACTAAATGTATACAAGAGTATATTGTGTGGAGGATTCATGGGTGATATTTTTGACTCATTTTGGACAAATTCTTTTTCATATATAGTGGGTAAAATGTTTAATTTTAAATAATATATATGTGTACTAGTTGATAAATCCATTACCCAATTCTAATAAAATCTTAACCTAAAACAATCATCCGAATATAAATGTTTATTTATTTGTGAAAGATCTTATAAATTAGGATGGGTATTAAGTCTATTTTGTAATTTAATATTTTTTACCACTGGATTTGGGAGTATGGGTTTGGGGGACTTTATATTGCATATTTTTTTACGTAACTAGAGATGAAATGTTAATCTTGTAGAATTTAATAATACCAAACGTTATTTTAGTTTCAAATATATACTGAATATTGGATGAATGTTATAATTTCAAAAGATAGTTTAAGGAGGTTTAATTTCACTTATGGTAAAAATGGAGGAGTTTTGGGATAGTCAATGTAGTTTAGTACAATAAAAATTATTTAACACTACTCATTATACTTCATGCTAGTCGATATTTTCCCTAGTTTGGCATCACACTAGTCAGGCTCTGCCCTATTCTGGTATATTTTTATTTTGAGGTTTTATTCTCGTTAGGCCCCATGTATGTTAAACTACAAGAATGAGGTAGTACTAAAATAATAAGCACAATTTTCTGATAATAATATCTTTATTTTCTAATAATAATATATAATCCCCTCATTAAATGGTGAATTAAAATTTGGTGAAGTGTTTAATTTGTGTCATTATCCTTATTCTGTTTTTGTTATGGGAGATTGGTGAATAATATACAAGAAAATATATATATTAGAAGGCCATTATGAAAATAAGGTTCATTAGTGTAAACATTATAAATTATATTTTACGAATAGTCGTCGAGTGAAGATAATTGCATAGAAGTAGTTCTATAAACATAGTCAATGAAAATGATACTATGATAAGAAGGTTTCATTATATTTATATGAATGAATTTATATAGAAAAAAAACTAAAAAAATACATGCGTGACTATTACTTGATCAAGAACACTTAAGTTCATAAAATTTTGGAGGGAGACTTAACAGAACACACATGAGTGAACCATACATAGATTAATGTACCTGAGTAAAATTTTCTCAGTGAATATACTAATGAAAAGCTACCTGAGTAAAGATATCATTAGAGTTGTTTGGATGGAATTATTTGAGGTACATATTTATGGTAGTTCATCTGGAGATTACAAATTACATTGAAACATCATTTCTTGGATTTCATGATTCGAAGCACTATACAATGTCCGGATGATATGAAGTGAAATTCATGAAAATAAATTGAGAATGATTATTCCAAAGTATTGAGAGGAATATGAGTCAGTGGAAGTGGTATGCGGAAGTTTATGTGTTAATCCTAGATTTATATTTCAAATGTTGTGATCCTAGAATAGGGTGATTAGGGAAGAAAAATAATATCCACTAAACTAGTAAACCATAGTTAACTCTCATTTACCAACACAAATTTTTTTTATGGGATGTAGACATTCCACTAGTGGTAAACAAGTAAAAATTCACGTCACCTTATTTATTTGTTGAATTTCTGTTTGTAGTGGATGTGTGATTAACTATGACATGTTTAACCAGTTATTACATACATGGGAACATGATCCTGTATAATATGGGAAAACGTTCACACCCTAATTTATCGCCAAAACAAAGTATGTTTTTCTAAAACATACATGATTTCAATTTTCATCAAAAAATAATATTGCAATTAATTCAGTAATATTTTTTTAGAACATTTATTATAAAACCTAGTCATTAATAGATATTAGCTTCCTCCACTATATTTTTTTAGTTAATAATCCTTCCAAATTATTTTATTTTTTTCATATGATCCATCATCTTACTAAACTTCCATCAATTATGTTGTGATTTTTTTGGATTCATGGATTTAAATTTAAACCATATTCCTCCAATAAGGAATGCACCTCTAGAAGTTAAATCATAATATTAAATGTCACCTACCCAATAAAAATTATTATAGGGCCTCTTTATGATCAATGATAAATTTATAATATGGGGGAGGGAATTAATTATCAATACTTTTTTTATTTTTCGCTCAAAATAATAATCTATACCTTTTATTATATATATTTTCGATGAAATACACACAAACAAACACCAACATACGGGAAACCAATATATTTACTATGTTTTTTCACTCAATGTGATAGTTCTAGTTGTTAGCGTTATATTGATTACTCAATGATCACACTACCCACTATAATCATCATGTTAGTTCAGATGAGAAGGATAAATCCTTAATGATTGTGTTTACATGTCTCCTAGTAATGATTCTGTGAATTCTAAACTCATTTTTTACTAACATTAAACAATGATTATTGTTTTGGTAATAAATAGATTTAACTAAATAAAAATTCTGAAAATTTTAAATTGTGATGAAATATTCCACTTATTCAATACATACACACCAGAAAATAATATGAAGATCTTCATCGATTATTTATAGGAACATGATTCTTATAAACTTTTTATGTATAAAAAATACACAAAAAAATCAATATTATTCTCCATATTTCTATATTATTATTATATTATATTTAAATTCTTACTTGGATAATCCCTAAATCATCACTATGTGGAACATATATAAAACACCTTCTTATTTCTTATATGTCAATAAATTTTAACACTTTTTCTTCATAGAGGTATTCATTTTTCTTCAAATAATTTTTATTCGAATTTTAATTTAAACGAATATCATATTTAAAATCCTTCCTTGGATCAAAACAAAATAAATATATACCAAAATATTTGATATGATAATTATCATAAACTGTAATAATTTACAAAATACTATAACGATTTTATGTCAACATGGCTATAAGAAATTCATCGAAGATCAAAGAAAACTATTATTTTAATGTTTATCATAATCTTCTATGACATAGTATAGAATATTAAATAATTATTTTTAAAAAATATGAAATCACCGTAGTAGTATAACTCTACATGGTATGAAGGTTATAAAATCTATAGAGACTCCAAAAACTAGAAAATCAAGATTTATGATAATAACACCATGAAAATAGTGTTGACCACTATAATGATAACTTTCTACAGTGTGAACATCCTTTATCACCTAGGTACCTTCAAATTTCTATAGATATAAATGTTTCCAAGATCAAATACAATGTCAAATGATCCTCCCTCTATGGCATGAAATTCTCTCCAATCCACTCATTATGATGTTGAATGAAATTATTGCTATTAGACTCATGTTTTCTCAGGTCACAACTAAATTGGTTCAGACTACATCATAGGGCGGTAGTATTTTATGACATAGAGGTATTTAATTTTCTAGGCCTTCTAAAATTTTAACTAGACATCTATATGATATAATAAATGCTTATTTTTTGGAATAGATCCAAACTCTATGGAAATCAAAATGACATAGCCTCATATATGATGTTTCATTTGTCTATAAAACTCTAACACAAAACACCGAGTTTGATCTCAAGTACAACATAACCTCATGTGCATATCCATATATGAAATAGGTTAAAAAATATAAGTTGGGGCCATGTTAATAATGTGGGGTTACTATTACCTCAGTTCCGGGTAAATATCAAAGGGAATTAATGGGATTGATAATAAAAAATCAATAAATAAATAATAAATAGATAGAAAACAAAGTATTAGTTGAATACAATATATATTGACCCATAAAATTCCTTTATATAATGTTATACAGCCAATGAAAAATAAGTGACCCCACAAGTGGTGGATAAAAATAAAATGTAAAGAAAATAAAGTGAAAAAGCAGCAATCGTTCTCCCTAAGGTGAATCCCACATGCTTAAAAACTCGTCCTTAACCTACTCAGCCTTTCACCAAATGGACCATTATATTTTCTGGGTCCCTATTAATGAAATATATTTGTTCACTAAAATAACTGATAAACTTTTGTGTACATGACATTGTAGGACACCCCCAATGAATCTTAACATAAATTCATAAGATATACTAGAGAATTCCATGAAAGTAAAAAAAGTACTAGAATGAAATAAATATACATAAAAGAATAAAATCCCTAATAGGTTCTTAAAGACTAGTTCTACCTAAACCCGATCCATTCCTAAAGGAAAATCCACCATCCATGTTTGACACATACCCCTCTTCATGGGATAGTCCAAAAAACAAAATTGATGCATACTTTTGTAATAGATAACCGATGTACATGTCCATAAATATCATATAAATTTTAATAGGGGTTCGATAGTCCATATTATGATCCTTTATTAACTACAAAATATGGAGATAACATAATGAGAAATACATGTATTAAAAATGATAGATCAATAAAATTTATGTCAAACAACAATTACAACCAAATCAAACCATATGTGAGAGAACATAAATATATGTTTGAAAGGGATACTCAAACACTCATCATATTATCAAGAAAAAACATTGGTATTAAGGGGCCCCACAAACACACCCCAAAACTAATTTCAATAACCTATATAAAACATGTGTTAATGTCATTGAGATTTTTACATTAGGTGAAACAACTATTAGGTATCAAGGGTCACCATTCGAGTCCTGAAGTACAACCATATCCTAGAACCAATTGCAATTCAGAATGACTAGTGTCCTAGGTTCATGATTTTTGATAAACCACACCAAAATGTTATGAAAATTTTGTTCTTATCTTAGAAGACCCATTTTCGTCAATAACTTAGGTAAAATATTACACGGATAACAAACCCTTGAATTGGGGTTCCAAATCTATCAACTATAAATTAATCCCTCGATAGACCACATAAAAACTATATATATAATAAATACATCAGGGATATAAATTAATATAATTTTGTATAATAAGAGAGAGTTTCCCTATAATAAGAAATTACTCACATGTTTGAAATCATGGGATGAAATCATCTTTTGGGCATCAAAAAGAGTGTGCATAAGTGGAGAGAAGATCCACAAATTACCCAAGAGTTAACATCATTTCCGGGATTCTATAGACAACCATGATAAATATAAAAAGAGTGAATAGAATGGGTTTTTAATAAAAATCCTAAATTTTATGTTTCCCCCTGAAGCTCTAATAGATATCACCAGTCTGTTGATGGATTCCATTGATAGGTCGATGGTTGTTGGGATAATCTATTTTTACCCAATAGCTCCATCAGTGGGTTGATTGTCTCAATAGATTGGATGGGTTATCTATTAAGAGTCTCCTATATCCTTGAATATTACCATCTATTTGGTGGATTCCCAGTATATGGCCGATGTGAATGGTTTAGCATAAAAAGATACAATATTTTCATCATCCTGGAATCTGTATGATTCTAATTTGAAAAATGCCTCTAACCTGCCTAAAAACACTTCTAAACATTCTTAAAATCTATGAAAAAATGTATAGAGGAGTAATTTTATGTATATGTTTCAAAATTAAATGACTCTTATGACTTCTTACCCTAGAAATATATCTTCATGGGTTTCATCAAACAACCTAATCCTCTAAGCCTATATATATATATATATATTCTTCTCCAATATATCTTCTTAAATATTCTTGTGAATTCAATGTTCTTGAACAATTGGAATAAAGTTACCCCACAATAATTTCTCTCTTCATTCAAAAATTCAAATGGTTCACTTCTCAAAAGATGTATATTATTCTAGCTAAATAACCTAACATTTGAGAAGATGCGTAAGATCAAGATCAAACATTTGAAGTAGTTATGCATATAATATAGTTTGAATACATTTAAACTATAGAGTAAGGACCAACCAAGTGGTAATCACCCCAATGTTTTGGACTACATTTAATATCCTAACATATAATATTTCTAAACACCCTTTCATCCAATGATTCATTTTACCCAATTGAGGGGAAACCCAGAAGATAACCTTGTCAACACAGTTAACTTCAAGGGTCATCTCCATATGTAGTCATATGACTAAGGTTTGATCTAAGTCATGAGTAGACATTTTGCATCAACTAAACCCATTCTAATATCTTTTATATTATACTCATCCAAATAATTAAATAGTCAACTACCATATGTTGGTCGAGAGGTTAATGACATGGATTCAATTTAAAGACTAAGATAGATCCCTAGAAATTGAATAATGAATGATGTTTTTGTGGGAGAACCCAATAAGATTCACATGAACATCCCAAACTCCCCTAATTTCCAGAATTCATGCTCAGTCAATATCCCCTATGATCTAGTTCATTTTCATTGAAAACTCATTAGTCTCAGGATAGAAAGATTAACTCATCTTCAAAAGATCCACCATCAACTTCTATAAGCCCTAACAAAACAAAATTTGGACCTAGTCATCTTTATAATATACCACACTCAGAGTTATCTCATAAGTCTACATGATCTCCAAATCATATAGCTTCCATATATCATTTAATATGATAGTTTCAATGAACAAAAATAAGTGAGCTTCAATTTTCAATTGATCCACTACATCCCAAATGGTATCTTTACCTCTCAAGGTACTGGGAAACCTTATCATTAAATCCATAGTTATAATACTTTTAATTACAATTATGTTGAGTTTTGGTCTAAATCATGATATGTGAAGAGATCTAAGGTGTTTTTGCGGAGAATCGACCTGATTGTGTGAGCATACATCGTCTATTGTTTGTTTTCATCAAAACCATTGAGGTATGTGGATTAATTCATAACTCCACATAGTACAATGATTTCAATTCTCTTTAAATGAATATATTATGTTGAATTATTTTATTAATTTTGTATTTATAATTCTTTGTAAACTTTCTTTAGTGATAGGTAAATTATGGAAATCTGGAAAATTGGCAGTTGTGAATAAATTGTTTGATTCTTGATTTTAAAATGATGTTTTGAAATGGGATTTTCAGTATTAGTGGATCATGGATTTGATTAATGTGTTTTAAATAAAATAAATGTTTTTATTGAAATTAAATGTATTATCATAATTCATTTTTTTAATGTTTTACAATTAAAGAACAATTTTATTCAAATGTATTTAAGTTGGTTATTTGAATGGTTTTTCATATATGGGTTGTTTGATTTCACTTTCAATGTTTCCCAGAATATGGGATGTCTACAATTGGGGTACAAGGTTTGTGACCTAGGATTGAGGGTGTGTCTCATTGGGACACCAGTTAATTGGATCAGAGACCACTCATGTTTGGGAACTGTCAAATCAAGTATACATGGATGTATGTGTTCTAAACCAGGGTTCATGTATGCCAAAATGATAAATGATAATTGTTTTTAATGAATATTTTGGATATTTTTCGTGGATTATGACTTGAGGGAAATTTTTTTAAAAAGATTTTTTTTAATTTGGATACAAATGGTTTTGGAACTTTTTTATATTTAGTTATAATCATTTATGGGAAATTGTATTATATTAAAAAATTTATATGAATGTTTCTTTATTATTATATCCTAGTTGGGTGAGTAGGTAAGACATTGTGGAAATCATACTGAGTTTTATTCTCACCCCTACATTGGAACATTAGATCTTTTGATGATGTTATCTTCCAAGACACGGGAAAATTTAAATTATCACATGTGTTTTCACCACCTCATGATATTGTGGATCCATGGGGGTTGTGGAGAATGAATCATATAGAGAATGGAGTCCTATGGTTGTCATTGAGTATTTTGTTATAATACTTCTATTTAATTTGGTGGTTTTTTTATCTAACTCTACAGCACACTTTAGAGTTTTTTTATAAATGAATATGTTTAGTAGTCGTTTATTTATTCATGAATCATATAGTGAGTTATTTGTTTATAGTTGTATGAGTTTATGGATTTATTAAGAAAGATTAAATCTTCCCCAATTTGCATTTAAACCCCTTTAGCATATATTTCCACGCTTTGGCATCTTAAGGATGTCTTTTATGGCCGTGTAATGATTCATTGGATTCTCAAGACAATGATAATAAGTTGGTCATTAGAAATGGAATCAGTTTTTTGATCCCAACAATTCTTTGATATATATTTTATAAGATTGATTGGTCCTTAAAAAATAAGTAGTCCTCAGTTTTCTTGGTCTTGGAGTTGAAATTCATTTTTTTATCAATTCCTTGGTTTTGGATCTTAGAAATGAGTATGATTATCAAAACATGATATGAATAGAATAAAAGTACGTAACTATCCCTTGAAAGATAAAAATTATTTCACTAGGGACTTAGGTACATAAGTTATTTATAAGCACTTATAGGATCTTAGAATCTCATTTTCATGGTTTTAGAAAATGAGAAGAGTATAAAATGGAATTTAGAGGAATGAATTCCCAGTAGGATTTCATATTTAATTGTATTACTAATTTATGATTTTTTGCAAAGGTGGAAATTCTAAAAAAATTATTGTATATTTTATCAAATGAAGGATTTTGAAAATGTAATCATTTATTTATCTTAAAAAGGGATTTATTTTTAAAAACAAAAATTATATTTTTTAAAAATTGTTGAACATGGAAAATTATGTTTTTAGAAAAAATTATTTTGATGGTCAATGTGATAGAATTTTAAATACTAAGCATTCGATTTTAGAGAATTGGAATTATAGTGTTTGATGTTTTTTAGAAAATATAACCTGATAGAAATTATAGAATCCATCCAAAAGAATATATGGAGAATGATGTTTCAATTGAACTACAGGTGAACCAATAAATGGATCAAAGAATCATCCATGCATTTCAAAGAATTAAAATGGGGAACCAGATGGATGATCCAAGGCCTGTAGATCATTACTTCCATTTTATAAATTAGAGTCCACATATCTTTTGTGGTGTTTATGAACTAGAAAAGGATGAGGTGTGTCGGCATAGGATGAATAATATCATTGATTATATCGACACACCATTGATGTTGAATGTAAAGTTAGTGAAATATATGCCAGAGGATCTCACACACTAGTGTTGGGATTTAGCATAGTGGGATAAAATAGATCACAGTCATTTTTTGGGAGGATATTGAGTAATTGTTTAAAAATAAATATTATCTACACAAATTCAGGATCCATAGAATGGAAAACTTCATCATCCTGATGTAGGAAAACCACTCTATCACCGATTATGCGAATAAATTCATGGATTTAACGATCTTTTCACCAGAGGGACCTCCTTGTGAATCCTTGAAGAAAATAATTTTTGATTCAGATCTATGGAAGGATATTCACTTAATTATTGTCCCATTTCTTCGAGATGATGTGACTAATACACATATCAGGTGTTGTAGGAACATTATTTTTCAATGGGGTGAGGAAAAAAATATCTGTCTTATGATCAGAGTAGGGAAAGACATGGTGATTCTAAGAAAACCACGACTCCTCAGTAAGGGAAATATCAATAAGGAATCAAGGAGTATAGTGTAATAACGAAGTAGTTGTATGGAGCAGAGCAGGTGGTTGTATATGGTCAGGCTGGACCATCCATGGTGAGAGGTATGATTATTTTGAATTATAACCTTATGAAAGTTTGGTTTGATATTGGTGTATCTCAATACTTTAATGGGTCTTCATTTTTTGATTTTCTATGATTAAAATATGAGAAGATCATTTCCTTGAATATACCATAAACCCCTTCATAGTAAAAGATAACATTGATCCTTTATGTGTAGAGAAAGTTCTATAATGATTGATATGGATGAGCTAAATTGGGACTTCTATGTATTGGAGATGGATTTATATGATAGAATCATAGGTATGGACCAATTGACAATGTTCCTGGATCATATCAACTGTTATATAATTACAGTTAGATTCACAAATGAGGACGAAATTAATCATCTTTTTAAAGGAGAAAGGGTCATAAAGACGGGTTCAATGGGCTTGTTGGAACATGCGGTCAGAACAATCATTTATCAATTAGTGGAGATGAATTTAGAATATATGGAAGAGATCTATGATTGATGATTTCCAACCATTTTGGACTAATTTATTGATGTCTTTCTATATAAATATTCAGGTTTACGACATATAAGGGATGTAGATTTTATGATTGTTCTTATTCTAGGGACCAGTCTTATTTCACTTTTATCTTATATGATCACACGAAAAAAATTAAGGGAACATAAATTGTAGTTAGAAGAGATGGAAAGAAGGTGTTTCATTCGGCCAAGTACATCTTTTTGGGTAGCACCGATCTTGCTCGTAAAGAAACTAGATGCAACTCTAAGGATATGTGTGTACAATCTTATTATTTACCATGTTTTGATAAAGATTAGATATCTACATCCATGAATTGATGATCTATTTGATGACTTGAAGGGTGATCATTGGTTCTCAAAAATTGAATTGCAAAGAGGATATCATCAATTGAGAGTTCGGAATGAATATATTCAGAATACTGCTATCAAAATTTGATATGAAGACTATGAATAGGTAGTAATACCTTTCATTCTATCAAATTATCTAGTCTTATTTATGGAATTGAGGAATCATATATTTCATATATATATGGATTATTTTTTGTAGTGACTGTGGATGAAATATTGGATTATTCAATGAAAAAAGATAAGAATCAGATACAAATTCATATAGTGTTGGAAATATTGAGAGATCATCTGTTGTATTCCAAATTTTCAAAGTGTGATTTTTGGTTACAAAAGCTATGATTTCTTGGACACAAAATTTATAAAAATTTCCTTCCAGAGGATCTCAAAAAGATAGAAGCGGTTATCTCTGGGCATCCCCTGAATAATTTCTTTGAGATATGAAGTTTTATGGGGATAGATTTTTATTACCAATGCATTGTGTTTGAATTATCATGAATATCATCATATAAGATATATTTGAAAAAGAATAACATTCTATTCCAATGGTTTGTGGAATGCCATAAATCATTCCAAGAGATGAAATTTTGTCTCACCCCGACACCCATCATGATTTTTCTAGAATATAGACTGGGGTACATGGTGTATTGTGATTCATTAGGATATTTGTTGGGATCAATTCCCATTAAAGGAGACCGTGTGTTTGATTATGGTTCTAGTTATTGAGAGTGCATCAGAAGAAATACCCAACACATGACTTATAGTTAGCTATAGTCTTTCATGATTTGAAGACATGGAGCTATTATCTCTTTGGTGAGAAATTGCCTATGTTCAGAAACCAAAAATCATGAAGCATATTTTCTCACAATGGGATTTGAATCTACGTAAAAATAGATGGATGGAGTATCTATAGATGTTTGAAATTGAATTGATGTATACACACGGTAGAGAAAATATAGTGGTATATGCATTGAGAAGAAATTCATAAGCTCAATTGGCAAAAGAATCTTCAGATGAGTACCAATTGATGTTGGTCCTAGCAGACATGCATGTGGAATGTGTTGAATAAGGTGATTTTGTAGTTTTATTTTCAGTTTATTTGGTTCCTAATTTTGTAATGTTGGTTGAATAGTCATAAATATACAACAAAAAATGTTTGGCTATGTGTTCAAAACTCAATTGTGGGGAGACCGTTGAGGGCTTGAATCATTATGGGAATTCAGTTTTGTGGTTCAAATATCGGATGGTTGTACCTATGTTTTTTCAAGAACAAATTGTTCTTGCATACAACCAATTGAGATTGGTTTTTCATTCAGTAATATAGAAGATGTATAAGGCATTTAAAGCATAGTTTTTGGGAATTGATATGAAATAGAAAGTGGATGAGTTCATTTCAATGTTCCCAACATGATAGCATGTTAAGGAAGAGCATCAGAGACTAGCGGGTCTATTGCATTCTTTACGTACTGTAGTGTGTAAATGAGTGTTTATAGAGATGGAATTTTCTCAGGCCTTCCCAAAAATGTCTGGAAACATGAAGAAATATTGGTCATAGTGGAGCAGCTCACCGAGTTATACCATTCCATCACTATTCAAGAAAATCGTATGGGGGAGGATCTGTCCAAAATCTATATCTACGAAAAGGTATATAGACATGGAATACCAATTTTAGTCATGTCAGAAAGATATTTGAGTTTTTCATTTCAATTTTAGAAATCCTTACAGAAATCCCTCCAGACACATTTGACTATGAGTATTCTCTATCAACCTTAGATGGATGGTCAATCCAAAAGAATGATACAGATGTTGGAAGATCTGTTACAGGTTTGTGAAATGGAATTTGGTGGCTCTTGGGAGGATCATCTGGCATTTGTGTTGTTATCATATAATAACAGCTATCAGCCCTCGATACATATGGCTCTATTTGAATCATTTTATGCCATTCCTCATAATTCTCTACTATTTAGGGTGAAAATATGTGAGATTTCACTAGTTGGGCCTAATATTGTCCAAAAAATAAATGGAAAAGATTTATATCATCCGAAAGAGGATATAAAAGGCTCATAGTTCACATAAATATTATGCATATTATCGCTGATGACCATTTTTGTTCACGTTGAGAGATCATGTGTTCTTAAGGATCCCTCAAAGGCATGTACATCATCATTTTGGGAAGCGGGGAAAGTGATATCCTAGATACGTTGGACCTTTAGAGATACTGGAAAGGGTTGAAGAGGTGGAATATTGGTTGGCATTTTGACCTTTATTCACTACGATGTATAATGTGCTCCAAGTATCTATGTTGAAAAGGTATTGTCTTGATCATGACCATGTGATCATATGGTATTACACTGACCTAGATTAGATGCTTTATTGGTACATATTACGGTGGAGATTGTAGATAGTCAAGATAAAGTCTTGCATGAAAAAATCATCATTATAGTGCATGTTTGATGGAAAAATTGTCAAATATAGTAATATAAATGGGAACGTGTTAAGGAAATGAAATAGAAATGGCCGGATCATGTTTAGGGTAGTGAGGGTTTATAACTTTCTGAGGACCGAAAGACCAATGGTGGAGACATTGTAGTACCATGGTTTTGGGTTTGTAACACTAAATTTAGGATTATTATGTTTATAAATTGTAAAGGAGAATAATGGGAGTGTTGGGTAAACATTCTATAGTTTTTTGTGGACAATGGAGAGGCACACGGGCTGTACACGGTTTTTCTAAACCTTGTGGAACACCATGTGGACTTCATACGAAGTTGTAGATTCTAGATAGTAGCTTCAACAAGGTGTGTGAGGGGATATTAGACCATTCAAGGAGGCCAAGCGATGGTTTCCTTAAGGTATTATCTAATTCATGGTTTTCACAATGTGTGTCTAACCGTGTGAACTAACCGTTCATGGGGTGAAAATGTGATCCTAAATAAGTGGATATCAAATGTGTTTGCCTCTAAACTACTCATTTTTCCTACAAAGTGGCCCTATTTGTGAAATTATCTCACTTGAAAGTTCGATAACCTCCACCAAAAATATTAGAGAGAATAAAAAGGCTTCCCTTGGTGATTCAATACCGCATTCTTATAGTTTGTGATCGTTCTTCATCATTCTAGATCAGTTTCTATGATCTAATTAGATCTACATATACTATATTTTCAATTTCTTATATCAACACATATTATGGGTAAATCTATGATCATGTATGTCTAAAATGTTAATTTATGGTCTTTATCATGATATGATAAGATATGTAATCTAGTTTAATGGAGAATCAACATGGTTGTCTGAGCACTCGTTTTTTGTTGTCGGTTTTCATCAAAACCACCACAGAATCTGTCTTAAATCTCGACTCCTCTTAGCAGAACTTATTGGAATTCTAAAATTTTATATCTTGTTTTTAATTAATTCTGAAATGGATCTTTAGTGATTGTTGGAAACCTTCTTTTGTAATGAATTGGAAAATTGTGGAAATCTAGAAAATTAGTGCTTGTGAATAAAGTGCTTGAATATTTATTTTAATATGTATTTTTGAAATGGGATTTTTCATGAATTGTGGCACATGGATTGGATTAATGAATTTTTAATAAATATAATGGTTTTATTGAAATTAAATGGATGATCAGAATTGTTTTTTTAATGGTTTTCAATAAAATAACTATTTTATTAAAATGGTTTGAAATGGTTTATTTCAATTGGATACCATATATGGTATGTGTGAGATACTGTTTAATGTGATCCTAAATAAGGGGTGTGTACTATTGGGGAACAATGTACATAACCATGGTTTGGGGGTCTGTGTCATTAGGAGACAAGGTAATTGGATTAGGGACTACTAATGAGTATGGAACTATCAAACAAAGCATGCATGGGTGTATGTATTCGGAACCATGGGTTGGGTATGCCAAAATGATAAATGAGAATAATTTTTAATTTTTTTTCTATTTTTTTGTCTGGAAGTACGAATTGTTAAAATTTGATTTAAAGGGCACTTGTATTCATTTGGTTACAAATGGTTTTGGAAAAAATTTAAATTTAGATATAAACTATTTTGGGAAATATTTTTTATAAATTATTTTATATTAATTTTGATAACCATTTTATCCTAGTGGAATGAGTAGTGAAGTCATTGGGGAAAGGCTACTGTGTTTTATCCTCACCACTGCTATGGATCTTCGGTGCGTTTTCAGATGTTATCTTCTGAGACATGGGAAAAGGTAAAGTATCAGATGTTTTTAGCACCACCTCATGTAATTTTGAATGCTAGGTGGTTGTTCAGAATTGAGATTTTGGATCATTGAGTATTATCATTTTAATTGAGTCATTGGTTTTATTTCTGTTGTTTTCATTGATAGTTTCTTTTTCTTTCATTGGAGTGCACATCGGTGTGTTTTTTTATAAATGATGTGGGTGGATTTTTCTTTCATTTATTTATGTATCAAATAGTTAGGTGTTTGGTTAATGTTTCATGAGTTAATGGTTTTATTAAGAAGGGGTAAATCGACCCACACATGCATGTTAAACAATTTGTAATTTATATCCTGCCTTTTGTGTATTGGGGATGTCTCTTAAAGGCATGTAATGATTCATTGTATCTTAATCCAATGAGAATAAGTGACTCATTATGGGAATTGTGTTTATCGTTAAATTATTATTATTTTAATATTCTCAATATAGTCTGGGAACTATTATAAAATTTTAATATGATAAATAATCTATGGAAATTAACATTTAAATAGAGGAAACATAAATAGTGAAAATATATTAGAAAGTTTACATCAATATTATGTCGATGTATACGTAGTAAGGTAATCAAAAAGTACTATTCAATCTTGGTCTATGGCACCCACTATTAAAACACTCAAACTTGCTGTAGAGATGACTTGCTGACTAACCATGTTAGCTCTCTCATTATAAGAATGTGTTTCTATGGAGTTGTGGATTTAATCATTGGCCAAAAATGTTTTCACTTTATTCCAATTATGTTATATGTAACTTCACATTATTGATTAATACTTATCAATGGTTTGTTTCCCTAAGTATGATTCATTTATCCACAATCTAAACATTATATCTTGGATATTACCAATTTATGTGTTATCATCATGATATATCATTACATAATATGTGCGATTCCAATATGAGGGAAAAATAATTTATTAGTTTACACTTATTTTTTAACTTCATAAGAGGTTACAAAACACTCATTATTTGTTGACATGGATTCCAATTTCTTAAATGAGATTCCACTACTGAATAATTTATCATCATTGTGATATTTGGTAATAACAATATAAATGTAGACTATTATGTGTCCCCTTAAAACTATTAACCATTACTCACCACATACTAGGAACTTATTCCTTATAGTTCCTCAAGTAAAATAGGATAGTTTTCATTATTTTATGTGCAGTTCTCCTAGATATAACTAATATTATCCAAATATATCGTTTATGATGGAAATAACATTTCTTTTAAATATCTTGGAATACATTATTGAACTATTATCGAAGCATATGAGATTAAACTCACAACATTAATCTCCTCTTAAGTCTCATAGATTTCAAATTGATGAGATTTAGGCCATGTGATATTTGTAATAATTATTTCTCGATCTATTCCAAATTTTATTTTATAAATAACATGTCTTTAAATATAATTTTTCATTTTTCTAAGAAACCATTAGATCAACCTTAGTATATCTTATTTTGTAGAACATTGGTAGTGACATTAGGTCAATCAATGGTGTGATTCATTCATTTTGGTCTTGAATTACTGTAAGATGAATTTTTATTTTCCATATGTTATGAATGACATTTTACTGGACAAATAATGGTTCTCCCACTTAACATTTGTATGATCTTATTAAAAATCATTGTAAATGAATATTGTAAGATCTTATTGAAATTAATAATCCAAAAATTAATTTTAGTAAGTTACACCCCTTATTATCTTTATATAGATTCATCAACCCTTTCTCATTTCATCCCATACATGCCTTATAATATTAGTGGTATCAAGATGCATTACCTAATTTTAATTATCATATAATTTATCTATGATATGTATAATTATAATAAAAAATTCAAAATTAATTGGTATTACCAATAAATTCTTATTAGTATGAAACCCATAACACAGATGTATAGTCTCTGATGAATACCCACCATAGTATTTAAAATAAATACCCCTGAACTCTGATTTATGAAATCCATTATAAAATATTAATTTATCTTATCAATCTTCGGTGATTGTTATATAATTCTTAGATTTAGGATATATTATTCTAATGGAATAATGTATCATCATCTATAGTGAATGAAAAAAATATACAAGGTTTTATCCTTCCTACATTGTATGTGTATCTATAGTATTCCATTTGAGATATTATTTTGGACACTGTTCTCATGAAAACTATTTGTAGATATTCATCATTGACTAAATCCTAGTAAATATTGGCCCCACTATATCAAATATAGATATGGATCAATTTATAGAATTATAGTATAGTACATGAGTATAAAATTTTATATCTCAGATATTATTATAATATCTTTATAAAACATTATGAAAATTGATTTGGATGCACATAGAGTGTTTCTTGATGCATGTTTGTTTATTTCCATTACAAACACTTTGCATCAAAACACATCTTTTAATGACATAATTGAATTTTTATCATACTATTAATCATATTTTATCCATTTTTTATTATTTTTGTTATGTTGTTAGGGGATAATTCCATTATTTTCAATACATGTCTGAAACAAAATTGTATTATTAACAATGGATATAAATTTCATCATTGATGCTCTTTTTACATACATCAAGACACTGAGGTGTATAAGGATATGAGATTCTAGAATTAGTCCCTAGAAAATTTTCCATGACCAATGTTTTCATTAATGAATCATCCTATATCCTTCTTATTGACATAATATATTTTACATGAATAAGGTAATATTTGTTTTAGGAATTACATGATTTAACAATATCATTAACAATTAATGCTTGGTCAAGATATTATTTAGAATGCAGTCTCGAAGATACTGATTTACTCTAACCACTTATATACCCAAAATCTTTTTCAAATTCCAAAAAAAAAATATAATGGAATATTATGAAGTTTAATTATCGGTAGTTGAACCATTTAATAGTTTACATTCTCTAGATGAACTAATTTATAAACCCTTAGGGATTAGATTTTCTTATAAAGATTCGATTTTCAAATAATATATGTGTCGATAATACATAAGGTCGTTAACTCCAATGTTTATAAATACCATATTGGGCATATCATTAACATCCACATTTGGTTTTTCGAGATAATGTTTTTTCTAGTCACAACAATGTATTAGAGTATTACAATTTTATATTTATCATTTATTTCTAGTGATTCAGGTACTACAAGAATATTAGATCTATATAAAACAAAATTCCATAAAAACTATAATTGTGTCTCCATGTATCCAATAAAAATGTGATAAATGTTTTTTGTTATACGTAACTAATTTTAAACTAGAACAATTAACATGGATATTTTTATGACCAAAACTACAATGAACTAAATTCCACATTTTTATTTAACTAAATTTCTTATGAATCTAGAAGACATATGACCATATTTTTATTATTATATAAAATTGGATTTAAATGACGGTAAATCATCATTACCATTTATAATATTGTCTTTGAACTGTTATTACATTACTAGTATAAATATAGGGTTTAAAAAAATCATCCAGCATAGACAAAGGAAGTGATAGCCTCAACCATTAGGATAATTCCCTATAAATCCCATTTATAATATATTTTTAGGGAGTTAGAACTTTTGGGAATTTCCCTAGACCATTCCCAATCTAATATCCCATAACTAAAGAATAAGAAAAACATTATATGAGAGAATTTCATGTTCATTGAGATCACAACACAAACCATGTTCATAAAATGATCCCATGAATTCCCCACTATTTCACACATTACTCTTAGGGTATATGATGGTGTAATAAAGGTATATGTAACTAGACCCTTGAATTATGATTATGTAAATTATTTTTGTATATAAAAATGAAAATACTTTCCTTCTATTATTATTACTTTGTAAATGATTTTTAAAGCACAAATAATATTTTGGTTAATATTCAAATTCAATTAATAAGTAAATTTTTAATGACTTAATTTTTTTTAAATATATAATATTCTAATAAAATATTATTATCAAATTAGTTATATTAAATATAAATGATCATAAAATTTCTGTGAAGTTAAAAATAATTTTTATAATGGTTTAAAAACATGTTTTTATCAAAACCCATTAATTTTAAATAAATTTTAGTTTCTATTTTAGAATTCAAATTTTACATATTTAGAAATTTATTTATATAAAATTAATATTATTTTAGTAATCAAGACATTGAAATTATCCTAAAGTGGATATTTTATTATTTTTTGAGACAGTTGAATTTTCAGGTAAAAATGAAATACTATAGAAATATAAATTGAATTTTACTAAATTATAATTAACTAATAATAAGTTATAAATTCTATAAAAGCTATATTTGGAAAACTATATTTTTTACTTTACTATAATATAATTTTTTGTTTATTTTATAAAGCCTTAGGGAATCCTCCAAAACATAGAGTATGTTTAATGAATTTAAAATCATTTACATTGAACTGTGAATCACCTCCACAAAAGCAACGGAATAATTTTAATATCTTAAGCCCCTATAATTATAAAATAATTTATACTACTCACTTTTTCCAAAAATAATGGGAAAAAAACTGGATGGTTTGTGGTTTTAAATATTTTATTGTGTAGTGTCCAAAACCAGAATCATAATTAAATCCCACTCATTTCCTATATAAACACACACATGATCCCATTTCTCTTCACTAAAACACATTTGTGATCAAAAAACCTTTTACCCTTACTTCCTAGAGCCCTCTAAAGGCACCCAAGATCTCCCAAGAGTCATCTCCTATGACAATGGAATCACACATCCCAGTAAGGGATTTACCTCTTCTATTTTCCATTCAAGCACCACTTTTAAATTATGCTTCCTAAATTAAATTTTAATGTGGTGTGTTATGAGTTTAAATGACCACCCATAATGTAAAATTAATGTGTAAATGATGATATCTTCCATTATCTATCATTTTGCCACTCATGATGCTTTATATACACCTGTTACCCCAATAAAATTATCTAATGGATTTCTCTCTCCTCATTCCCATTAAAGAACTTATTTTATATTATGAATATTAAATTCCATTTCATATTTTGGGATATCTTATTCCATGATACCCTTATTTCATATTTCATGTATAAATTATTATAGGCCCCATTCCCCCTCATCAACCCATATTAGAAATTTCCATATGGTGTCATTCTACTTCCAAAATTGTAACGTTATTTTCCATGATAATATAATCATTTAGTGAATACCATTTCCATTCCTATTTCAAGGATAATAACAATTTTTCTCAAATATTAGTTGATACAGGACATACATGTATGTATTAAACATTCCTTGATCAATTAATAGATGATGATGCTGAATTATTCCATGTTATTTGACCTATGTGGTAAAGATAAGAAAGAGATTGAAATTATTACAACGGTTGTTCCCTACTAGCACTCTTACGAATTGGGTAATGTTTATTATCAGATACATCATGTTAGTACAGGGTTTTACTTGATTCATTTATGAGACTATTTTCCACCAAGTTGAAATATTGGTTTACCTGATTTCTTTTTTTTTAATACGTAGTGTTTTCAGTAGTTACCACATTTACATGTTTTGATTATTATGTTATATCATTCCTTTATATTCATGTTCATTTTTGTGTCATTGATAAGACTTTCCTATCATGTTTTATTATCATCAGGTTAATCCATGTTTATTCTGTTACCCAGATTTATAGCTCACCCCTTTCTAATATACATCCCAGGTTATCACATATAGTTTTTCGTACGAAAAAATGTTATGGTCATGTAAAATAAGTTTTCAATAAATATGATGTATTTAATGTAGTTGTTATGAAATGTTCCTTAATTCCCATTTCAATAGACGTCATGATCTTTTGAGTTTTATTTAGTGAAAATATATGTAATAAATACTGTTTAGGTGTGTAATAAATTTTAGGGTTGTTATAGTTGGTATCAGAGTATAAGATTAGTTGTTTTTGGGATGAGGATTTGAAAACCCTTGTGAAAACCCTCAAGGATAATAATAAGTATAGAAAAAGCATCCCTACGTATATTGTAATTATATATTATGTGGTTTATCATGAAAATACATCTCAATATGGATATGAATAAGCGAATGTGGCTTTCAAATAGATGTATATAGGGTTAAAACCCGAAAACACCACTTTGATCTAGACTCGAACGAAAACCGGTGCACGACGATGGGCCTTGCAGCACTCCTATTTTGACACTCAGGGGGAGTATAATTTATTAAATTAATAAGCTGAATTTAAACCATTATTAATGCAATAGAAAATTCCCTTAAAAATATATGTTATGAATTAGATCATGGATAACATAGACTTAATCCACGAAACTCATATGTTAAGGAGATAAATGTATTATATATTTTATATATTAAATTTAATTTGATTCTCTTAATATGTTTTACATTTTATAATACTCATCTATATATTTTATTTATTTTATCTAGTGGACGATAATGGAGGAATCATGTTAAGAACCAATGTGAAGGGAAGCATGAGGATTTCCCCAATGAGATTCCCAACCCGATGGGAGCGAGAATCAGAAAAATTAATATGATACACTCTCAGTTAACTCAAGTTATGAATTGAAACCTTGATCAAGATAATCACCCCTCCCTCCCTAAGAGATATAAACCCACAATCAAGAGATTCATGTGATAAATTCCCCATATGTTCAATAGATCTTCTGATCCCTTAATCACAGAGTAATCGATCAATTAGATCGAAAAGATCTTATCTATCCTTAAATGTTCCTAACAAGAGAGGGTTATTCTAGTTTTTTTGTAATGGATGTTTAAGATGATTAGTGGTTGACATTGATCAAGAATATAAAGCCAAATTATGATATCAAAGCAGTGGAGTGGAAGGAATTCTAGAAAATGTTTTTTAATAAATATTTTCTCTACAACCACCTAATTAGAGAGGAAAGAGATTTATTTAAATCGAGTAAATGTTTGATGAATTAGTCAGGGTGTGTGAAGAAAAATTCACAAGACCTGAACAACACACCACCAATTTTTTGTTTCCCCAAAATGAAAGGTTGACAATTTATTTGGTTGGATAAATCCTAGCTAATGAATGGACTTGGAAATCTATGAGTTTGATTAATATGAGGAAGATGTTCAATGTGCCCACAATGTCGAGACTGATATTAGAGAATCTCATGGGTATCATAGGGATAAGAATCCAAAAGTGGATTTAAATTCTTGTGGCCTGATGGATATATCATCTGAGATGGATCCCCCACTTTGCCTTGAGAACGCACCCCACACGCCGCTTAGTTTTTAAAATTTCTCAAATTTTGCGACCTCGTCCGCCCGTACACCACCAGCCTCCTCCGGCAGCCCTTCCGCTCAGCCTCCCATCGACCATGACTCTCTGTACATCAACCATGGTGTTCCCACTACTCTGTTTCCTCGTTGGTTTCTCATCATGAGGTTGCATCTTCTTCTACAGCCCCCTTTCAGACATCCTTCTGATATATTCTCTGCTGCTCGAGGATTGCACATGTCCATCTTGGATTCCAAGAGATAAATGTGTCCCTGAAACCTACCATAATCAATGGTGGCCGCATCTCGTTGGATGTCCCTACTATATCCTTTATGGGGGTAGAGACATATTTTAAATAGACTCTGATCTCCTGTTTCAGCTCTACGAAGCATCCCCTGTCAGTCTCCTAGTGATTCTCTAGAGATTGGGATCTCTGATTCCCAGATCAGATCTCGACGATTCGTAACAATAAGTTTTGTATATTTCTATCTTATGAAGACGAGTTTGTTAATGTTTTGTGCAAGGTTCCTTGCTCTTTTTTACCGATAGAGTATCATCCTCTCCTGGTTGTCGTTTAACAATCACTAAGGAAAGAATTCCCCTCATGATATGGTATGGATCCTCCTTCCCATTGTTCTTCTTTCGTTGTATAATGTTGGTTTCATGAGGGAAATTTGTGATGCCCTTGGTGGATGTTTATGCTTGGATTCCCAAAAATCTATTGTTCAGATGCTTCAGTTTCTCACTTATGCATGGAACTGGGCCTCTCCCTCCCTATTCGATAGCATCTCCATCTCTGAGAACATGATTATTTCTATTGGAAATGGGACATTTCCTACCATATCTTCCACCAGTTTTTGTGCTTTCTGCAATCACCAGGGACACATTACCCAAGTGTGTAGAAATCATTTTCAAGCGGCCCTATGAAACTCCCCCAGTGCTTCAGTTTTCCCTTTCAGGTGGCATCCCTCTCCCCCATATCTCACTCGGAAGCTACCCAGTTAATCTGTCCATAGGTGAGAACCTTAATGTTTCAGCCCCCTCCTCTCAGTCTAGGATCCTCTACACTCTCTTCCTAGGTTTCTAGCTTTATCCCTGAAATTTTGGTTCCCAGGACCTTCATTCTTCATCCTTGGCCCCCATTTCAGGTGGTAGGGTTTCCTACCCCTACTTTTTCCCCGCAGGTTCTGAATTCTCTTTGTCTGGCCTCCTCTATGTTCCTCCACTTTCACCCCCCTATAACCCTTATTTCCCTGATCCCCCTCCCTCTCTCCAAGTTCTTTGCCCGGCAGGCCATTTTGATGGTTTCCTTGGGCATGCCTTTTCTATTAAGGTCTAAACCCATGATTCAGGCTTGAGTCCTCCTTTCCATGCACCCTGTCATAATATTTCCATTCTAAGGAATCCATTGTGTTCCCTTGTTCCCTCCTCCAAGGGCCATAGTCTTCCTTTCCCTGCCTCCCATGATGATTCTAATCCAAAAGACATGGTGATCTCCATCAAAGTGGGTGTATGAACTCGATCTCACTCCAGGAGCCTAATGTATCGTTTAAACCCATTCTTCAAAAGGCTTCGAGCTCTAGGGCCAGTTCCAGAGAACTCTCCTTCCAATGATTCCAATCCTTTTTTGGAATGCCCAAGGTCTAGGTGCCAGGTTAAAAACATATTTTATCTCTTTAGCCATCTAAAAACTCAAATTGTCTATTTTTGGCATCATAGATCACAAGAATAACACTTCTAGAATCAGTGACTTCACATGGAAAATTTAAAGGCATGGATCCATGCATGCCACCCCTTTGAACAAATATATTTGGATATTTATGAATAATTCCTTCTCCATTGATCTGGTCCAGGAAGGGGCCAATACCTCACCTCCAAGGTCTCTAATGGCACCATTTGTTTCCTCATGACCAACGTATATGGGAGATACGATCATCTCCAAAGGAGAATATTGTGTAGTGACATTTCATCCATTGATATGGGGCTGCTCCCATGGGTAGTAGGGGGAGACATCAATGTTGTGGCCAATCCAGAGGAGAGGAAAGGCATGTGGCTCTTTTAGCATCAAGCAAGTTTGGAATTCATTGATTTTATGGCCGGACCAAGTCTCATAAATCTAGGATTCCAAGGTGACCCATTTACGCGGTGTAACAATCAAAGACCCCTCATTAAAAATGGAACCACCTGGTTATATGTTTGGACAATTTTTATTCCACCTCTCTATTATCCAAATCAACAGTAATCCACTTGGGGTGGGGTCCCTCTGACCATTCCCCACTCCTGGATTCTTTGGATTCAGGTCAGGCCCTTCATAGGTGGTTCGGGTTCTATCCTATGTGGGTCTCAATGCCAGGTATCATCTGTCTGGTCTAGTCGGTTTGGAATGACCCCACCCAGGGCACTCTTGGTTGGCCATTCACAATAATATAATTTTCCTGAAGTCAACGCTTCATGAATGGAAAAAGGAAATCTTTTCCACTGATGAATATTTTGAGCAAGTGATGCAGGTGGTGTATTGCCTTAAAGGTAGACTTGAGGAATCATGGGATAGCCTTGCCTTTGAGGAGATTGTAACATAGAACACGGACTTGTTAGAGAGACTTCTCTAGAAGGAATACTTGGAGAGAGAGGAGTCATGAAACAAATAGCTCAAGGAGGGGGACCAGAAAACAACTTTTTCCATGCATTCTTGAAGGAAAGACAGGGGATGGTGCAACCCAACATCCATTTGGATGATGATACCTATTCGAATGAAAGAGAAATGGTGGGACAACTGGCTTACACCTATTTCAAGAACAACCTTGCAAGGTCCCACCTGAGTTTTCCCAACAGCTTCCCTAAAGGTGGGACAAAAATTTTGAGGTGATATCCAGACGAATTTCTAGCCAGGACAATGAAAATATGAGTTCCATCCTAGAGGAAAAATAAATCAATGATACCATGTATAACCTCATCCTATAGAGTGCCCAGGTCCTCAACTACTTGTCGGGTTATTTCTATAGAGTTGCGTAGTACATTGGGGAGTTCTATATTTTCTTGGATATCAAATATTTTTTCAGAGGAGGTAGCCTCTGGACGGTTGTGTGCACCACCACCATGGTGCTTATTCCAAAAAAAGGAACCCCATGTTGGTCATGCAATACCACCTAGTGCTTCTTTATAACTTAACATACAAAATCATAGCAGGTCTCTTAAATTCTATGATCTTTATTCATCTTCCCCAGTGGATTTACAAATAGAATCATGGCTTTGTATGGGGGAGATCAATCCAAGGTTCAATAGCTCATTCATAAGAAATGATTAGGGACCTCAACATCATAATTTGGGGTAAAAATGGGGTGATCAAGCTGGATATGAATAAATCATTTGATATGAAGGGGTTGGGGTTCATCAACATGGTGTGGCAAGGTATGAGGTTCTCCCCTTTGAACATTGATTTCTTTTTTCAGATTCTTCTCATCTTCATGGATAGAGGTTATGTTTATGGAAAAATAATACAGGTTCATCAAATACACTTGCAGTATTATATAGAGTGACCCCATATATTCAATCCTCTTCATCATCTCTAAGGACATCTTGAGCCTTCTCATTCTAGGGAGCTATAACAGTGGAGTGACTCAGCCCTACTGAAGTTTCAGGGGGTCTCGGGCTACCTCCCACCATATGTTAGCAGACAAAAGCCGCCTTTTTTATGAATGGGGATATAGGTTTCTCAGAGGACAAAATGAGGCACTAGATGATTATTGATTCTGGAGTGGCTAGATAATTAATAAAGAAAAGATCATTTTCTTCATCTCGAACATGTATTATCCTAGCCGGATGTCAGTAGTTCATACCATCCATGCCATGAAACAAGTATGATTTTCTACAGAGTACCCATTTCCCCCCATTTCTCCATACAAGATTCATATTAGAGACACTAACTTCCTTGCTAGTAATATAGAGGATTGTATTCACAACTGGAAGAATAAACCCCTCTCCTTCTGGGGATGTATTGTGCTGATCAACAACATGCTCCTCATTTCCCCTGTTCATGCACATTTTTCATTCAAAGTTCCAAAGGGTGCCATTACCAAAATATACATGATTATATCCAAATTTACCAAGGACCCTAAATCTAAGGGAGAGTGTCACTGGTCCTCCTGGAATAAAATCTAAATGATAACAAGTGGAGAGGGCATTAACGTTTGTAGCCTCGTGGATACTCCGTAGTTTATGCACGTAAAAATCGCCTTGGAAATCCATGAAAAATGCACTCTGTGGTGTCAAATTATTAATATTACCATGTTTGAAAACATGGTTTTTCTCTAAGGACATGGTTCTCTATTCTAGGATACCATCTCCCCCCTAATCCTATGTCTTCAAGTGCATACGTGCTAGATCATAGGAAGGGGTGAGATTTTGTTCTGGTACAATAACTTGTCTAGGTAAATTCACAGCTTCCCAGGATGCCATGCCCCCTCAATCTCATTCTGGGAAGACCCCTTCTTCATCTCAATAGTGTTGAATTAACACCATCAGAACTCTTTCAACCTCATTGACATGTCATTTGGTAATGATAAATGTGTCTTCACCCCCTTCATCCTCGGGGGACCTCACTTCTTGGGGCTTTTGCCAATCACAAGGTTTCTAGGACCCTCCTCAGAGCTAGAATTCAACCTTGTGGTGTAATTCCATTCCTGGTAAGTCCAACTTCTTTATTTGTAGAATCAGAAATAGAGCCCTCCCAACTGAGGAGAACAACGAACATTGCGGGATTCCATTGGCATCTCGCTGCTCATACTGTGAAATCCGTAAGGTGGAGAGTGCCGAACATCTTCTCAACAACATCGAATGGTCAGGTGCTATTAGATGTATCTTTGTAGATTTCATGGGTCTCTTAGTCCCTCAATTAAGTGACCTCCCTTTCATGGAATGGTGGTTCCATGATTCTGAAATCCGGATACTGGAGTTTATGGTTGTCCCGCAACAAGTCTAGGAAAGAAGTGGTGCTATCCAAGGCCTTAATTATAATTGTCAGGACCAAGACACTTTTTTTGGATATGGATAAGCTCGTCTATAATTATAAAGACACACCCTTTCTTTGAAAAGTGTAGGTCAGTTCCCAGTTCCCTCGACACATTAATAGTATCATCAGGGGGAAATGGATTCAATGGTCCCTGCCAACCAGATATCTTAAACTCAACATAGAGGCATCATGGATCACAGAGATCCTTCAGGGTGGAGGGATTGTGAAAAATTCTCAGGGATCAATAGTGTTGTAATTCTATGCTAGGTTAGGCCATGGTTCCTCCCTTCAGGCCGAGGAAAAAGCTTTTCTTATGGGTCTCTACATTTTCCACCTCAAAAGTGTCTGGGTTGAAGAGGTTGAAACTGACTCCAATATTCTTCATTATGTTCTTAATGGATTTGTCCAACTTCCTTGGTCTGTCGAATACATCAACAAAATGTTTAGTGCAGAGCTCAATAACAACATCAAGTTTAACCACACCTAGAGAGAAGGAAACCATGTCACGGACTGCCTTCCTTCTGTTGAGGTTTCAAGCTCTAATCCAATCTACCATAATACCGTGAACTCCTAGAAACTAGAGGGTATCACCTTAATTAAATGGTACTCACTCAGACTACACTACTACATGCCACCTTAGGATCCTTCCAATGTTGTTGTTTTGATGTTTTTTAGTTTCATTTATTCTTTCCTAAATAAAAATTTCAAAATGATGATGAAATTGACGTGATGGATAAATTCAATGGTTCATTGAAATTCAAGAACTCCACTTGCCAATGGTGTGGAAATAAGAGCACAAGAAATTGAATAAGGGGAAAGAGGAAATGCTTTATGTGCAGAAGAAAAGGGCACCTGGACAATGATTTCTGATAGGATAAACCAACAAATGTGAAAGAGGAAAGGAATTCTCCAATCAATCCTAAAAACATTATTTATTGTTACAAATGCAAGGAACCATGGAGATTTACTAACAATCTCCCTAAGAAAATGGTTTTTGGAGGCAACCAATAACCCACAAGGTAGAAGGGGAGATATATTAACATCACTACCGAATCACTAACTGTAACTTATACATATGAAACTTGCAAGAAGCTGATTTTTACACCATCGGGGGATGGGTCCATTACAGTGGTAGCAGATCCGGGTTACCTCAAGCAAAGAATGGTCCTGTAAAAATTATCAATACTAGGGCGTGCTTCATATGAGAACAGTATGAACTCTTAGTCATTTACTGATATGAAAAATTGGATATTCCACTATAGGGGTTTCTTTATATGGAGATTAATTCCATCAGTAAGGGATTATTTCATGTGATTTTGTAGAAAAAAGTGGATATGGATGTAGTATGGTGAATTGGAAATCACAATCTAGAGTCTGGTTTGTTCATGCTCTCTAAATGGGATGCTACCATCAATCCCTTTTATAAGAGACACTTACTGGAATAGGTGTGGGTGAGCATTCAGGGATTTCCATGGGTGTATTGGAATCCAAAAAATCAAAATTACATTGCCTCAGGAATAAGAACGCCCTTGAAAATAGATCAGCGCATCATCAATAGGGATCTTGGTATGTATGTGAGGGTTCATATTGAAATTAACATGTATAGGATACATCATGAAATTATCATATTTCACAAAAAAAATAATGAAATGGAGGACTCATAGGAGTTTCAGAACCTTCCCATATTTTTTGATCACTGTAAAATAGTTGGACATATTTTCAACAACTATAATGTTCTAAAGACTATGGTACAACCACCTAATCCGACAACATCATATAGGGAATCTCTCTATGAGAAGAGAAGTAATGTGATGGGAAATGGGAGAAGTAAAGTGCTGGAGAGATAAAAGGGGAAATTAATTATCATATAGGTGGCAGCTAGCTCTTCATGGGCAACCATCATAGACGAAGAGGTGAAATAGTCCAGAAAAACAAAAACCCATGATTTAGCTATTAGTAGTTTTTATTCAAAGGATCATGATCCAATCATGGACTACACTCATGATAATTTTTCAATTTACCTCTCAATAATGGTTGTAGATTATATGATTGATCATATCTCTTATGACATCAATGGTCATGTTGGGATAGTTCACATTATTTCAGAGGAGTCTCTTAGATAGAAATCAGGGGGACATGACTTTTAAAATGATGTGAACCAATTAAGTGATATATCTGTTGAGAATTCTCATTCCATGGGAGGCGGGATCAGAACCCCTATGTCCAAGAGTTTGACTAAAACAGATGATAATGATAAAATGGGTGAGATTAAGGATATATCTGGTATTAATGTCTTAGAAGATTTTGTCCAGAAGAATGTACATGAGTTTGTTAAAAATTTTAACAAGGATCAACATGTGTGTTTACATACAGATTCAATAATTTTGGCCTATTACTCATCTACATGGAAAGAAATAAAATCTAAATGAAAAATAATGGGGGTCTCACCCCCTAAAACAAATAAATTATGATCCTTTTGGGAACTGTAATGGGATATCCAAACCAGACACAATGGTATCCATTGGAATCATTTTAGGTAGGAAGAAACCTAAAATTATAAGTATTATTTTGCATAAAATAAATTTTATAGCCATGGGAATTTTTTTCAGCAACAAAGGATACATAGGTATGGGTACTAATAGGTTTATTTATTCTCCATACATGATCTGGATCCTAGTTCATTGTTGTGTTGAAAACAAAGTCATGGTCTGTGGGGACAATCAGATTATGTCTTTCAGTTACATAGAACCAGGCTAGAAGGTTTTCTGCTCAATTATTTTTTCTTAAAAAAATTAAATGGACCAGAAGATATTATAGAATCAAATTAAGCAGCTATTGAAAACAATCAGGGATCCATGGATACTTATAGATGAAATCAATGAATTCTTCATGCCTATTAGAATATTGTACATTTTATTAATGCTACAACCATCAATGATTTTAGTGAATGTATAGAGGTGGAAAGCTTGACTAAAATAAACCATAGTAGGGAAACAATCACATGGTATAAGAGACATATTAATGGAATGAGAGCTATCTTAATTGATAGGGAATGTGAATATGGTGACTCTCTTGTTTCTTAAAAATATATCACATGTGTTACTTTGGACAATCATAATTATGATCATCATCCCATTATTGTGAGTCTAATTACATATGAAAAGAAATGAGAAATTCCATTTTGGATCAATAATTCTTGGGCCCTTCTCCTAGAGTGTTTAATGGTAATTTATGAAACTTGTGGATCAATGGCTAGAAATGGAATTCCTCTAGTATACACATCTATGTTCAAATTAACCAAAATGAAGTTGAAATACTAGTGAATATCCAAGAGTACTTAAATGGATGGTGAAAGTGATGGACTGGAATGTTCTCTATATGATATTTTGGACTCAAATGTGAGGGGAAACATTTTTGGGGACCAGAAACAAGTAGATGAAGTCTTATCCGTGTTAAGTAGCCTCATAAGACATATGGATAACATCAAGAATGACATATTCAAAATCATTTGGCTCGCATATGGAGATAGAAACACCAAATTTATTAATTCTATTTTTTGTATTCAAATGGAAAGTTGGCCTCTTTCTCTTCTAAAGGCAAGGGTATGACTTTAGAAGGAAGACAAGGGCTCACTAATCATATTGTCACATTTATTATCGATATATTTAATGGTATTCTAAAGGGGAATATGATTCAAGATTACATCATTATGACACTATTGAATGAGGATGATAATTTCTCTCTAAAATTTCATATAATAAACATTGAGAATTAAGAGGTAATCTTTAGGCTAAATAAGGATATATCTCCATGATAGGATATATTCAGTAATAATATCTTTCAAGTCTTACAGGACATTATTCAGAATAAGGTGTGTTAGATTGTCTAGAATATTTTCAATGGTGGGAATTTTCCACAAGGGTTCAATATTAGATTATATCCCTCATATAAAAAGTTTATAATTAATGATGGATAAGTAAGTTCAGTTCAGTTGCATATGTCAATAACACTGACAATCTGATTACAAAAAATCTTGCTTACATCCTTTCTTGTGTTTTAGGGAAAATGATTTCCTAGAATCAGTTTTGGTTTCTGAAATAAAGGAATATTTAGGATTGTTTGTTCACTGCCTCATAGTGTGTTAAAATAATTATAAAATCTACCAGATGAAGAAACATTTATATAAAGCGTGATATTATAATGGAATTCAACACAATGGATTGGGATTTAATAGGCAGGGTCTTACCAAGATTTGGATTATGTATAATGTTTATTCACTTGATTAATGTGCTACTTGAGAAAGTGCACATTTATATTATTATCAATGGGTCCCCTGAAGGATATATCACATTCTCTCAGGGGTGAGTTAGGGGGTCCTCTCTCAGCCATCATATTTTCTATTGAAGAGGATTGTCTAAGAAAGATTCTCCTGGACTTGGAGAAAAAGGTGTACGTGTAGGCCATCAGAGAAGATTGAGGTATCTCTACTCCATCTTACATACTTTTTAAGGAAATATTTATATTTACACAGGGGCAAGATTAAAAACTCAAATCTCAAAATGCTCTAAAAAATTATGATTATGTCTCTAGTCAAACAATTAACTCAAGTATTTCCCTTTTTAAATTTAGGAAGAATGTTTCACTATCCAGGAATATTAGACTCCCTAATGACTTAGGAATTAAATATGGATCTCTACAATTTGTTTTCCTCGGTGTTCTATTGTTTTGGAAAAAACATCACACTGCACACATTTCAAATGTAATAAATCAAATCAGAAGAACACTTTCCACATAGTAAGGGATGACCCAATCAATGGTAGGATGAATATGGATTGTTCGACATGTTGTGATCTAGAAACATGTTTATTCAATTATGCTATATCTTTATCATGCCAATGTCATCATAAAAGTTAATATTATTTTGAAAAAAAATATCAAGAGTGGAATCATTATAGAAAGGTGAATAATCTATTCCACTAGGAGAATGTGTTTCTTACTAACCAAACATGGGGAGCAAGTAATCAAGAACCTAGAGTTCTTCAACAAATCAATGCAGTACTAGTTTTTGTGGAAACTATTTAACACCAAATATGATACCCAAAATTTTCTAAGATACCAATTTATATCCTGACATATATTAGTGAAATGATTCTATCATGAGTCATCGATTTTTCCGGGAATCGATAGTTTCTTCTAAAATATTATCAAACACTCTCAATGGGTCACTATCATGAACTCCTCCATAATTTTTTGTTATAATAAATGGATAGTTGAACATATTATAATTCAATATTTTAGGGGGTGCATTGACATTGAGCACAATTTCAAGATAAAGGGGAATCTAGAAAATATGTAGTTGGTTTTAGATAACATTGTATACATTGTTTCAAGATATGATTTTGTTAATGAGGATGATATGATGATCTGGGAGGTATCCTTTAATGGTGTCCTATAATCAAAGTGATTTTTCAAACATCAAACTCAAGGTGAAAACAAATGTACTGATGAATTGAATAAGGGATGGATGACACCCTCCAGGTTTACAAAATTATGGAGGATGTCTCTGAAGAAACATTTGGTGGATTCCAAACTTCAAATAGGAAGGATATAATGGTTATCCAAATGTGATCTATGTAATCAAAACTAGAGGACATGGATCATCTATTCATGAGATGAAAGAGATAAGATTTATTGTGGAATGGTGATCTGATTTTTTTATATCCAGATCCCATGCATTTAGTCAGTCTTCCCCCTATATATTGAATTATATGAGGTTATTTTTTCCAAGCATATCAATGTTATATTATGAGTTTCTTATGCTGATATGATTCATTGGATATAGAATGTAATGAAAATTTTGTTACACTAAAAGGATAGATTTAGTTTTTTCTGCACCCAGGAGACTATTCATGCAGTAGTGAGTGATGCTAAGGGATTGCATGAAGAAAAATAAAGCACCTATTTTGTTGTGTATGTGATATTCGAGAGGCTCCATAATTCTACTATGTTTCCTTCTCCTTGAGGAATTTGGGATGTTTCCTAGACATAACCTATTTCATGATGGATAAAGTGTAACATCGATGGAGCCTCTTAGGGTAACCCTGATCCCTCCAGATATGGAGTTTTATTCAGGGAAAATAACGAGCATGCAATTGAGTGTTTTTATGGTCCTTTTTGTAATTTTAGTAATTTAGAATCAGATATTATTGGCATGATCATGGCCATTGATCTTTCTCACCAAATATAATGGAATAAAATTGGATGATAATGTGATTCCGCTACTATTGTGCAAGTTGTAAGAATAAGTCATATTTACTTGTCTTGGATGTTAACATCTAAATGAAAAATATTTCTAAATAAGTTCTCTTTTATTAATTACTTCACCACTCACACCTTCCGAGAAGATAACTATATTTATAATGAGATGGAGAACAATGGGGCCACTGAAGGAGGATGTATATACTCGACCTCTGTGACTAATGATTTGGACATTGGTTTACTTAGAGATAAATTTAAATTACCTTCATTTCTTATTTTTTATCATTCTTTTGTTTTATTGACAGTGCTTAATTTCTCATCATTCTAAAAAAAATCCAAAATGAACAGAAGTGAAGATCCTAGTGAAGAAGAAAAATGGTAGAATTATTTCATCCCATAAATATAGATCATCCCCTGTCACCATTAGTGGATTGAACTCCACTGGAAAACATTTTATACATACCATCGTGGAATTTGATGAAATAATAGGCATGGATTGGATTTACCTATATAGAGCAATCAAAAATTACCATGAGAGAGAAATCACATTCCATATAGAAAATAGACCTTTGATTCTTTACAAGTGAAAAGAGGATGATTAATTTTCATCAAAAACATCATCCAAATCATTGATATTACTACCCTATGAGCACATGTATATTTCTCAGATGATTGAATCTATCAAAGGAACCAACCATCAAGACATTCTTATGGTGGGGGAATTCAATATTGTGTTTCAAGAGGAATTACCTTTTCTTTCTCTTAGTAGAGACGTAGTATTCTATATTGAGCATATATCTAGGGAATTTCCAATATCCAAGACTCTATTGAGAATGGTTATTGTGGATCTTTACGAATTGCCGAAACTACTACATGAGAATCTAGAGAAATGGTTTATATTCCCAAGGTCTTCACCATGGGGCGCAATATTTCTCTTTGTCAGGATGAAGGATGGGTCAATGTGCATTTGAATTGATTATCTTGCGCTCAAAAAAATCCTAATAATGAAAAATTATCCCTCTCTATAAATTTATGACTTGTTAGAGCATCTACGTGTAGCACAATACTTATCCAAGGTGGATATGCGGTCAGATTATTTCCATCTAATGGTGAAGATGGAGGATATCTCAAAGACTACTATTTGTACAATGTAAAGGCATTATGAGATCATAGGGATTCTATTAATAAAAACAATTTCACTAGAAATATTAATTGATATTATTAATAGTGTCTTTAGATATTAACTCAAATAATTTGTGGAGGTATTTATAAATGATTCTCTAATATACTAAAAAACCAAGGAGGAGCATGAGGTGTATCTAAGAAACAAGATAAATACCTTACAAAAGGATAATCTCTATGTAAATAATAACAAGTGTGAGTTCTAGTTGAATGATTTATAGTTTTTGGTGAATATATTTATGATCATTGAGATATATGTGGATCCTTCCAATATAAAGGAAAAAGAGGGATGGACAAGTTCAATGGCTGTGATGGATATCCATAGCTTCCTAGGGTTAACTATATATTATCATCGATCAGTGAGAAAATTCTTCCTGATTATAAAACCCTATTACCATTAGAACTCATAAGGGAGTCATGTTTTCATGGAATATAGAATTTTAAGAATGATCTATAGGGTTGAAAAAAGGCCTATCATTACCCATGTGCTCACACTACCCACAAGTGGGGTGATTTTTGTAATTTTTATTGAGGCTCTAATGAATGGATTGAGATGTGTGTTGATGAAAAATGAAAACTTCATTGGCTACACATGATGATAGATGTACAATCATGAGAAAAACCATCCCGCACAAGATTTACAGCTTTTAGTTGTGATCTTTACATTAAAAATCATGTGGAGTTATATTTTTGGAGATATGTGTGAAATTTAAATAGATAAAAATAGTCTCAAATATATATTCACACAAATAAAAGTTGAAACGGACCAATGAAGATGGTTAGATCTCATCATGGATTATGAATACTTAATCCACTACAAACCTTTTATAGAGAATAAGGTAGTGTAAGCTCCTAGTAGAAAGGACACCGTGATTCTATCATTGATGTGTCTTGAGATGGATCTGATCGTCCTAGATTTGAAGAAGATGGTCATTGGAATCGTAATGAAGGGAACATCACTATTAATTTCACAAATGATTGATCAGCCATATCTTTTTGGAATAGATAAAGGTTGCTCCAAATGATGATGTGTCAATTCCAATAAAAGTGGAATCCATAAAAAATGGAAATCCTTGAAGTTCAATGTTAATGAAGAATGGATAATGATGTTTAGGTCAATAATATATGTTCAATAATATAATTTGATAAATAAATAACTTTTTGATGATTCATATAGAATTAATTTCACCATTCAATCAAGATACAGTGATATGTATCAAGATCATCACAAGAACTATTGGTGGGATAACATGAATAAGTAGTTCTTAAAATAGTCATCAATGTGTCTGGTATGTCAGAATGTGAATGATGAAAGAATAAAGTCTAAGGAGATGATGTAACCATTACCCAGGACAACATGGAATTGGGAAAACATCACCATAGACATTTTCACCAGTCATCCAAAGACATCCAATGGAAAAACTGGTATTAGGGTTGTTGTGGATCGTTTTACAAAGACTACACACTTCATTAAGACTAGAGAGGATTTTTAACTAGATCAACTAGAACAGATATACATCAGATAAGTGGAATAGATGTATTGTCTACAACTATTGGTTGTCCAGGATCGAGATCCAAGAATCACCTATATGTTTTAGAAAAGTGTCTATAATTAACTAAACAGTAAGATGATGTTCAACATGACCTATCATCCTAAACACTATGTCCTATTTGATTGGACTATCCAAAAAAATAGGAGGATATGTTGAGAGATTTATGAATGGACATTAAATGCGGATGGGACCCACATTTTCATTTTGGGGAGTTCTCTTAAAGCAACAGTTACCATTTAAGCATCCAAATGGCTCCCTATTAAGCCCTTTATGTGAATAGGTGTAGAACACTGGCATATTAGGATGAAGCTGGGGAATGAAAACATCTAGATCTGAAAATGGTTGATGTAATGTTGGTGAAGGTTAATACCATAGAACATAATATCAAAGATTCTCATAGACAATAAATGTGATATAGATAAAATCATTTAAGATACATAGATTTCAATGTTGGAGGTATGTTATTCATCCCAATATATCCATGAAATATAATAATGAGATTTGGGAAGAAGGGAAATATTAGACCAAGGTACGTCTTCCCTTTTTGACATCCTTGATCACATCAGGGTAGTGACTTATCGATTATAACTTGCACAGAACCTGTATCAAGTACATGATGTATTCATGGATCACTCGTAAGGATGTACATCAGATACCCATCACATACACTCAATCCAAATGTTGTATTATTGAATAATGACATTTCTTATGAGTATCATTGGTGATGATCTTAGATGAAAGAGAACAAGTTCTACGAAATAAGACAATACCTCTCGTCAAGGTGTTCTGAAGAATCCACAAGATCAAATAATCTACATGGGAACTAGAGGAAGTTATTAAGACTAGTTACCATCATCTATTTAGTATTGGAAAAAGAAATTTTGGGTACGAATGTTCTTAAAGGGGAAGGTGTTAATGGCCCAAACTGTTTTGAATAAAATTCCCTTTTTGAATTCATTAAATGTCTTATGGATATAAAAGTAAAATAAAATTATTTTTTAATTATATATAGTTGGATTTAAATGATCGTAATATATCATTATAATTGATAATATAGTCGTTGAATAGTGATCACATGACTTATATAAATATAGGGTTTTAAAAAAATCATTTTGGTACAGAAAAAAGAAGTGATGGCCTCACCCAGTAGGATTACTCCATATGAATCCCATTTATCAGAGATTATAAGGGAGATATAATTTCTAGCAATTGACCTAGACAAAGCCCAATCCATGATCCAACAACATAAGAATGAGAGAAATCGTTTATCGGAGAAGAGCAAACTCATCGTGATCACTGCTCAAACCATGTTCACTGAATGGCCCCATTAATTCCCCACCACCACAAACCTCTATTTGAGGGAATATGAGGGTTTAATAAATGTATATGTAAAAAGACCCAATCAATATTATTATTAAGATTATTTTTTTATATAAAAATGAATATCCTTTCATTTTTTTATGGTTACTCTGTAATAGAATTTTAAGCACAAATAGTTTTTTGGATAATATTCAAATTCTATAGAGAAATATATTTTTAGATAATTAATGGGTATTTGAAATAAATAATATTTTAATAAAATATTATTATTATATTACTTTAATGAAATTAAAATTATCATATATTTATTATGTTTAAAAACTGTTTTTATCAAAACCCATCAATTTTCAATAAATGTTGGTATTTATTTTAAAAGTGAAGATTCCTATATTTAGAAAATTATTTATATAAAATTAATATTATTTTTGTAATTTGGATTTCAAAATTATCCAATAAATTTTTTTTTTCTAATTTTCTCAGATAGTCATTTTTTTTGTAAAAAATTAAATATCGGTGAAATATACACTATGTTTTATGACATCATTATGGCCCAATAATAATGTAATACATATAATAAAAGGTATCTTCAGAAAAAATTCCCTTTAAAATAATGTAATTTTATGTTTATTTGATTTATTTTATAAGGCCTTAGAAAATCCTCCAAAACATATAATATATTTTATGATTTTAAAATCATTTCCTTGAAAGTATGACTCACCTCCACATAAGAAAGGGGAATATTTTAATATCATTAGTCCATTGAATTATAAAACAATTTATAATACTCCCCTTTGATATATACCATGGGACAAAACTAGGGTATTGTTTGTGGTTTTCAATATTTTATTCTCTAGTGTCAAAACCCTAAAATAATTGAGAAATCCCACTCTTATTCAATATAAACACACCAAAGATCTAATTTATCATCAATTTAAATCATTGAAGATCTACCTCCCTCTTCCCCTAACTTCATAGAGACCTCCTAAGGCACCCTTAATATCCCAATAAGCCTCCCAGAAGCCTTTGGAGTCACACATCCAGGTAAGGGATTTCTCTCTAATCTTTTCCGTTCAAGATCCTCTTTTATATTATACTTCTTAAAATAAATTTTAATATGTTGGGTTCTATTGTTTTATGATCCTAATAATTTAAATTTTATATATAAATGAATAAATTTTCATTTCAATATCATTATCCAATTCATTATCTGTTTTATACATTTGTTAGCATGTCGATATTCTGTGAGGGGTTTCTCTCTCTGCATTCCCATTAAAGAAGTTATTTTAAATTATGAATCATAAATTACAATTAATATTATAGAATATTATATATCATGATGACCTTACAATATATTTTATGTATAAATTATGAGATACACCTTTATCACTTATCAACACATTTTAAAAATTTATATATGACGTCATTATGATGCTGAAATTGCACCACAAATTTCAATTACAAAATCATTGTGTAGTGAATACCATAATCATTCCTATGTCAAGGTTATTTAGATTTATGATCAAGTAATTTTTTATTGAGGACATAAATGTATGTATTAAAAAATCCATGATTGTGTAATAAATGATGATGTTTAGTGATTCCATCTTATATGTTCTATGTGGAACACTTAAGCATGAGTTTCAAATGATTATAAAGGGTTCTATTTGAAATAGCTCTACTACATTGGTAATGTTCAGTATCATGATATGAAATGTTGGGATAATGGTTTATCTAATTCATTTATTTAAATTTTTCCACCATGTTGGGACAAGGGTTTATATAATTCCTTTTTGTTTATGATGCATTGTTTTTGGTTGTTTCACATTTCCATGTTATGATTATCATACTATATCATGACATTATATTAATGTTACTTCATTCCATAATGATATTTATTTTCTAACATATATTATTATTCTTATGTTATGACCTATTTATTCCATTAATGGTATTTATATGTCACCCTTTTCTCATGTACATCCTTAGGTTATCCCATGCACATGTAAAATAAGTTTTGAATAAAGAGGTTGTATTTCATATTCTAGTTTATTATGTAATGTTTCTAATTTCTCATGACCCTAGGACAATCAATGTAATGGGATTTATTATGTGAAAACCAATGTAATAAATCATGTTTATATGCATACTAAATATCAGGGTTGTTATAGAAATTGTATGGTGTATACTTTTCAATACTAAATTAAGATCCACCCCTTCTCAGCTATTTGGATAAAAAACCTTACATCATGTAATATTTAAATAATTACATGGTTACTATATTTAAATACACATATGAGATATAAATAATGAATTTAATCAGAAATATGTAGAATAAAACATTATATTTTATATAGATGAATATACATGAAGAAGATGTGACAACTTGAATCTTCTTGTCACTTAATTGTATGTGAACATCCATATTCATATATCATGACATGAAAAAAATACTCCTATATAATACAATACCTATTTTTATTTATGGATTATGTGAAGTTTCCTTTTTTTGTTACAAATTTAGTTTCAATTTTTTTTATTTTATTAAAATTTTCAACCTATTAAGTACGGATTAATCTTTCTTAAGGTTCATAAATTATTGGTGAACAATTACCTAATGGGTAATAAAGAATTTTATTCATACTATCCAATATGGATGATGTAAAGTTTCTTTTTTTGTTGCAAATTTCATTTCCCTTTTTATATTTTATGGAATATATTAGTACTTATAAGTACACAATTAAATTTAGTTGTATCTACTATAATAATCACACATTCATAACCCACTTCAATTTACCCTGACAGGCCTCTAAGAGATTAGACTATATGTGTAATCAATAATGTTTTGATGTTCTTTCAGAAATTCACCTTGTATGTTGATGTTATAATTATGACATAACCATTATATGTATCATACAAGAGACTCCTATTAGAATTATTCACACCCTCACTTCCTAGGGATTCTTAATAGTTATTGGGGACACCAACACCTTTATTTGCTGATATTGTATTAATTTTCACAAGTGGTTGTGAGTCACATTGAAATTTATTCTAGATAAGAAATTTATTTTTCTAGTAGTTATCTTAGTGTTCGTGTTGTATTACTTTTCATTTTAAAAAAAATCTAGTATATTTATACTTTATCTTTCTTACTAATTAGACATTATCGATTAATTAAATTATCAAATATCTTCAACTATTTTAACAAAAATTAGTATCCATCACTAAATGAATTGTAATGCTCTGTGTCTTAATTATTAAACTAGTAATAATCCTTGAAACTTATACTCATTATCTACAAGATATGGTGAAGCCACTACTCAGAAAATTTCATGTTCGGTGTTTGACTGGATAACCATATTAACTCATTGATCCTTGATCTATTGAGTGTTTTCCCAGCCTCTAATATCATAAATTTCATTTTCTCAACTCATTTATCTAGTAATTCAACAATCAAGATATTGATACTTATTTTCCACTATAATATTTTAATTTGACTAATCGTACCCATAATAACTCTACAGCAGTAGAAGACAGCCTCAACTAAGGCTGGTGAGCACACTGTACATTTGGTTGTGTTAAAATTAAAATAATGGAATACATTTTTGAAATAACATATCATTGTAAGTTTTATATATTGATGAATAAAATAAATTTTAATTGTAAATGCTTGTTAAAAGTAATCAAACCCAAAAATAACTATTAATTAAATAGAGAAAAAATTAATCATGTTTCAAATTTATTTAATTAATGACTTTAATGTTTTTTATTTTATGTCACATTGTAATCCATTAAATTGCAAAAAATAATAAACTGTACATAAATAAAATATTATGTCTGACTAATCTGGATCATTAAATTTTTGTTGATTCATTTATACTCGTGGGATCTACCCTAAACTAAGGAATATATTACATGAGTCAAAACATGTCACTTATTGTACCACACTCCTCAGTAAAATGATTCCACGTATCATATGGGATACCACGTTTTAATAGAATGGTTTCTATCATATACCATCATCATCATAGTACATAAATACTATCACGTAGGTGATGGGGACTCAGGAGTGTAAAATAAAGATAAATATCTTTTATTTATGATTGTAGGACCTTATACATAATAAAAGATTACAACTGATGATGCACATTTCATTTTATTTATATAATTTGATAAATTAATCACACACAATTGAGTAAAGTAATAAAATAAATAAATTAATTAAATAAAATCTCTGAAAGGCATTGGATGGCCACCACATAAGATCAGTGGACTCTTAAATAATTGATTAATTAAAATAAAATTGACCATAAATCATCTCAAGGAAATTATTTGAATTAATCTAATTTTTAAAATTGTTTTTAATTTAAAAAATAACCTATTCATGACTGGAAGGGTTATTGGTCATACTTGAAACATGATAATATAGCTTCCAAAGGATGAATATATTGACCTGATGACATGGGAGGAGGCTGTAGTGGTGGAGGTTTGTAGAAATGGAGATCCAAGGGAGAGTGACTAGTAGAGATTGATAGTGATGATTACCTCTAATTGAGGTGGATGTAGGGTCATTGGATTTTTCCTGACTAATGGAGAATCACGACACTACATGAAAGATGGTGATTACTTGGTTTTGCCTGATGGGACATAGATTTTGCAGTCTCCAATCCCTTGAAATAATGGATCATCTATTCATAGTCTGAGATGGACACCTGGATTTTTTCAATGCGTTGCAATCAGCTAATGGAATGAAGTGCAGGGACTATTGGTCTCGAAGTAGAATAAATTGCATCTGATTCTCCCTCTCTCTAATCAACAAATTCATCTCTCTCTAATGTATAATATTATATTATATATTACACAAATAATAAAAATTTAGATATTTTTTGAAACCGAATATAGAATTAAATGAAATTATATTATTCTTATATAAATTTTTTTCACAATTTACTAAAAATATACCAAATAATATGTGTTCACATTGTTTATTATCTATGTAAAATGAATATATTTATTTTAATTTTTATAAGTGCATACCTTTTTTAAAAAATATTAATTATTAGTGAGCTGATTTTATTTCAAAACTGAGGATATTCTTAATTTAAATATATGACTTTGTTTAAAAAAATATTCATAAATGGTTTCAAAATAATTCTAAATGATTATTTTATAAAAATAAATATTTTAATCATTTAAGAGAAAATTAATAAATATTATTTGATATCATTAAATTCATTCAGTTCTTAATTGAAGAATGAATATTGAGTTTACTATAATTAAAATATATATATTGTTGTAAATGAAAATAATATAATTTTTTTAAAAAGGATTATTCCATATTAAATAACAAAATAATTTATCTTATAATTTTTTTAAATTATTTGACTAAATATAATAAATTTCTATAATATTTCTAAGGTCATGAAGTTTTTTTAAATGTATAATAAATATTTATTTTTAGAAAAATTAAATTATTCAAAATTCTACCCTCAATGTTTAAAAAAGGATTTTTTTTGATGTATAAAAAGTAATGATTTATTAAAAAATATTGAAATTTTTTTTTTGTAAATATACATTGTTATTATTTCTTTAAAATTAGTTAAAATTTTATTTTTTAAACTTATAATTTTATTATTCATCGTAATGAATACAATTTTTAAAAACTTATTAAAATAAATGTGTCTCTTAAAGGTTAAAATCATCATTTTATTTAATAAAATTCATTGAAAATTTTAACTAAAATTTTTTCAAACCAAATTTTAGGAGGTTTCTACAAAACTACTCTATAAATTTTAAGTGAATAATTTCAAGGAAAATTACATGAAAAATTATAAATGATAAATATTATTACAAAACATCACTATAATGTTTCTCGTTGAATCATCAAAATTTTTATGAAGGCTTTCTTTGAGTTATCTATTTGATTTGTTTGTCAAATATTTCAATGAAGGTCGATTTAAGATTGTAGTTCACACTAGACTGTTCTAGAGTAAGTCTTATAAGAATTTCCAGTTTTAGTTCTACTATAACATCCTATTAATATATTTATAATTATTATTAGTATAGATATTGAATACAATATATTTCATATATTATATATAATTTCATTTAATATAAATATTGTTATCAAAAATTTTTATCTATTAATATATTATGTACTTTTATTGATATATATTTTTTATATTGTGGAACATCTATCTAAACATAAATTGGAAATTCCACAAGAACCTCTACTAGAACATCCCCTGGATCCTCTATAGGAAATTCCACTAGAACTTGTAGTGTAACTGCTACTATAACCTCCACTAGAACCTCCACTCAAACCTCCACTAAACCATCCACTGAAACATCCACTAGAAATTCCCCTGGAAACTCCCCCGGAACATCCACAAGAACCTCCACTAAAACATACACTATAACCTCCACAAGATGTTAATTTTAATATATATATAATTTTTATCATTATAAATTATAAATAAAATAAATAAAATATATTATATAAATTTTTTTAATATAAATATATTTATTAATGTTTCATTTTTGTTAATATATTCTATAGTTTTATAAATACATATTTTTGTTTTAGTGTGGATCATCCATTAGATTTTCAATTGAAAATTCTATTGGAATTCTAATGGAACTTCCACTAGAAATTCCACTGGAACATACACTGAAAATTTCATGGGAACATCCTCTTAATAGATTTATAATCATTATTAGTATATATTTTTAATAAAATATATTATATATTTTATATATTATTGCATATAATATAAATTTATTTATTAAAATTTATTTTTTATAAATCTATTATATTGTTATAAAAATTTAAACTTTTGTTGTATGGTGGTACATTCATTGGATATTCAGTTGAAAATTCCACTGGAAGCACCAATAGAACTTCTTGTTGATAGATTTATAATTGTTATTAGTATAGAAGTTGTATAAAATATATTACATATATTATATATAATTGAATTTATAATAAATATATTTATTAAATTTTAATTTTTATTAAAATGTTCTATAGTTTTATAAATATATACATTTTTTATTGTTGAACATCCATTGGAACATAAACTGAATATTCTACTTGAACATCCACTGGAACATACACTAAATCTTCCACTGGAACTGCCACTTAATAGATTTATAATTTTAATTACTATATATATATTTTAAAATATATTATATATATTATATATAATTTCATTTAATATAAATATATTTTCTAAAATTTAATTTTTAAGAATATATTCTATAGTTTTATAAATATGTACATTTTTTACAGTTGAAGATCCATTCAAACATCAATTGGTAATTCCACTTGACCATCCACTGGAACTTCCTGTGGAACATCCTCTTAATATATTTTTATTTTTTTGGTAAATATGATGTATAAAATACATTACATGTATTATATATAATTGAATTTAAAATACTAATATTTATTAAAATTTAGGTTTTTTATAATATATTCAAGAGTTTAAAAAATATATTATTTTTTTATAGTGAATCATCAATTATAAGTTCTATTAGAAATTCCACAGGAAAACCCACTAGAACATCCTCTTAATAGACTTAAAAATATGATTGTTATATATGTTGATTGAAATATATTACATATATTATATATAATTTCATTAAATATAAATATTAATATTAATTTTTTATATTTATTAATATAATATATAGTTTTATAAAAATATACTTTTATTTTATTTTGGAACATCCATTGGTGCTTCAATTATAAATTGTACTTAAACTTGCACTGGAACAATTAATGGATTTATAATGGGTTATTTATAGAGATTTTGTAAAAATTATATCATCTATATATCTTATATGTGAATTTACTATAAAATTTCCAAAAAAAATTTATTTTTAATTTTTTATTAATGTATTATATACATTTTTAAATGGTAAATTATATTTGTTTTATGAAATTTATTTTAAAAAAAGAAACACATGTATTAACTAATTTAATTTAATAAAAACATATTTATTAAAATTTATTTTTTATTAATATATTTTGTGGTTTTAAAAATTTATATTGTTGTTGTATTTTGCATCATTGACTAGAACATCCAAAGGAACTTCTACTAGAAAATTTATTATAGCATCCACTGTAACATAGACTATAACACTTAATGAATTTATAATTATTATTTATCAATATTTTGTGAAAACATATATTGAATATAACTTATAAGACCATTTGATAGGAATTTTCCAAAAATATGTACATTTATTTATATTTGTATTAATGTATTATATATATTTTTAAATGTAAAATTTTATTATTTTTATAAAATTTATGTAAAAATTGAAATATATATTTTATATATTTCCATTTAATAAGAATACGTTTATAAAAATTTAATTTACATTTTCCCAATTTATTTTTTATCTTTTTATGTTTTTATAATATAAATTCTTCACTAATATTTTCCAATTTAAATAAAAATGTGATTTTTTTTAAATTGGCCTTTTTTATTTTTAGTTCCTTTATAATGTATGTTATTTTTATTCAGTTAAAATTTTATAGAATAAAAATGTTTATAAATTAATAAAATTGTGAGTTTCCCTTTATTTGAGAAAATTTAATTATTTTCAAACAATATTATTATAAAAAATTCAATGTAATAATGTTTTGTTATATTTTTCTAATTACGTACGTTTAATTCCTTTTATAAATTTTTTTTAAACATACAAATATTAATAGTTGATTATAACATCATTTAGGAAATAAAAATTTAAAATACTTATATAATATAGTAATTTATAAGAAAGTTATATTTGTCAATGTTATTGTGTTTTATATGTTAATATGTTTTAATTATTAATTTATATCATCTTTTTTATATCTATGTTTTTGAAATTTTTATGATTTGTATAACATTTTTTATATAAATGTATTTTATTTGTTTTTAATATCTATTTTTTTTGTAATTTATAATGTTTTTATTGCAAATTATTATATAGTTTTTTTATTTTTTCATATGTTTTTTTGAAATTTTTTAATATGTTTTAATTTGTTTCATTTTTTGATGTTTTATAGTATTTTGGCATTGATAAAATAAGTGGTTAAAATGGGTTTTTTTTTGTAAAAATTCTAACAATATGTTTTTTTACACATGGATGACTTTCATTTTTTTGAACATTTATCAACATATAAGGTGTACTAGAATTTATAATAAATCCCCGAAATAGGATATGATGTTACCTGACATGATTTATAACATGTGAGTAGGTTCATGTGATGATTGAGGCTTTGCCTAATGCACGAAGTGGCTGGGTACAAGCAAACAACATTTTAAAGAATAGAGAGATGAAAGACTCTGGATCCGAGATAGGGGTGATGGAAGTGGGTAGGTGGTGGTGTGTATAGATAAATACTAACCACGCTTTTTGTGTAAATTAAATCTCACACATTCCCCTTTAAATATTTTTGTTAGCCATCAGACCCACATGACCAAAAAGTTAAAATATGATAACAATTATTCAGTTTTCCACAGGTCCTCTACACCATCCCTTTAAAATATATATATTTATTTTTTTTGTAATAAAATAATAAAATTAGATTTTGAAAAATATAAAAAAAAAGTTATTTTTTTAATTACTCCACATTTATGTGGATATAAAACTCAATAGGAAACACTATTCTGATCACATTAATCCACACGAAGTTTTTCTCTATTGGGGAAATTCCAATATGATGATCTATTTGTTTTAAATTTCTATATATATATATGTGTGTGTGTGTGTGTGTGTGTGTTTTTGGATATTAATAACCACTCAAAAAACTTCAATATGGGTCCATGTTGTAGCCATATGATGTATTTTTAAATGTTGAATTCATTAGAGCGGGTATTAATTTAAACACACAGACACACACAGAATATATATATATATTGAAATTAATACCCAATATAATGGATTAAACATGTATTAAAATATCATATGGACTCATCATGGACACTCCATTGTTGATTTTATTTCATTATGCAACATTGTGACTATAATGAAAACTTTTACAAAAACGTTTCGGTAACTTAAATTTTAAATAAAATTAATAACACCAAAATTTCTCAGATACTGATTACAAGTACATGGGTATGCAGTAGAACTTATTGGGATAATGATATAATATTTTTAATCACATGTGTGATGAAACATTTTATTATTTGGAGATTCAACCATTGGCATAGGTCTAAGGATATTGTGGTAATTTTAAATGAACAAAATTACACACAAATAATTACCTATTTTGAATTGACCATATTTTAACTATCAATTTTTTTAGAAACTATTCATTGAACAATCGAAGATCTACCCCCTCTAGATCATCAATAAACACATAAATAATTCATACTAACTTCAATCAATGAATTTTGGGTTCTAATGTATGACATTGACAAATCCATCTACATCATGATGATTAACTAGACTCTATTCCTTTGACCCATGACAATGCTCAAATATTTAGTGCTTGGAATGAGTATTCATATCTTTTGTTTGTGGGAGGGTAGTGCATATTTTAATTCCATTTAAATGAATCGTAATTGTAAATGATATTTTCTTCTATTTTTATATTGGATTATTAAATACCATGAAGGGGTTCCTTATCCCTAAAATGAAAACACAGACTATATAAGTAGTAAATGTAATGTTAATATGAACAAACTATGTCAAAATATAATTTATATTTCTACCATAAGAATGTAATATATTAAAAATAAATTACATGATTACCCAAATTCAACTTGACTCTTAATTCCTAAAATATTAAATGAACCATTAATATTAAAATAATATTTCTTCATATACCATTTTTCTATTTATTTTCTAAATACATTTTGAATAATATTAATAAATAAGTTGAAAAAAATTATTATATACTAGAATAATATTTAATTAATTTATTCACCGTTGATCAATAATACTTGGAATAATCTTGGACCATGTGGTGTGGCCCACCATGCCCTATACTATTATTCACTTGAATAGGGAAGACTCTTGAATACACTTTTGTCTATAACCCTCTAGGCATTTATCTCAGTAGAAGTATTTACTTTTCAAAAAAACTATAGTGCAGTATAGAAACCAATCAATTCCCATAATATGATAACAAAAAGTTAGAGTAATGATAAATTTTCATACAAACATGCACTATGTAATATAATAACATTATCTCATAATATCTCAAAAGAAATGATCCACACTTGTATCATCATTGATCTTGTAATTTATTATTCATTAGACATACTGTAAAGACATACCTTAATATATAATGAGAAAATATTTAGTAATAAAAATACCATCTTAAATGAAATATGCCAAATATATCTCTTCCCAGTGTAAGTGAATGTTTTTTCTTGATCATTCAATAAATTTTATACATCAAATGATGGACCCAATACATGCTACATCACCACAAATTTAATGTGATGGGTTTTACCTTAAATAAAAATATGTGATCAAATAGAACACATTAATAATGGTCTCATGTAAATAAACCAAAAACATGTTCATATAATGAAAAATGTAATGATTACTGAAAAACATGATGTTCATATTAGTTGGGTGTCCTCATAATCCCACCAACTAGAGATCACTATGGGAAAAAACAATGATAAGTAGTCTCAATGATTATGGCCCCCAAAACATATTTGACAAACATGAACCATGTCTAATAAATATGACGTATGTATCTCATATAAAATATGTTTATGATTAATTAAATATTATTATATGGTTTTCATTATTTCCTGGGAACTACTACACCCCTATGAAAATAAAACAATCTATATAGATTTATATTTAAATAGTGCTTGCATAAATACCAATAATATAATGGAATGTATATATCATTCATAAGACAATTTATACATGGTATGGTAATCACAAAGTAATGATCACATAGGTTTATGGAAACCCATAATTAATATGTATAAGTGGGGTGGTGATACGATCATTTTATAAGAGTGAGCTGACATTTATGAATATTATTTTCCTAATTTAAAAATACCTCCATTACTCAAGAAAAGTGGATGAAAATTAATAATAAAAATGTAAAATATATTTTATATATGAAAAATCCCTCATACAACAATTTAGATATGTGATATTAGGATATTTGAAGACTTACCTCTTGTTTTAATATTTTTATCTCATTTTAGCATTTACCATGGTTACAAATATTCCGTGTTAAATTTATTTTAGAGACTAAACATTAAATAAACCATATTACCTAATTTATTTATTTTATTTCAAAATAAGAAATCTATTTTCCAAGATTTATTTTATAATAATGATTAAAATTTAGATAAATATAATTATTCATAATGTAATAATAAAATTAAAAAAATTTAGTTTAAGCATAAAAATACTTATTTAGTCCCATGACTATGATTAACCTTAATTAAAATGATATTTTATAGTTTATGTTTAAATGATAAATTGAAATGTTTCCCTCATTCCAATCCAAAATATAATGGCATCTAGTGAACGAATAATTAAATAAAATGAGCCAAAATAGATTTATATTAAACTAAATTAAAACAAGGGTTCTACAATTTCAATAATAGAATTCTTAATTTAGTATATAAATTTTAAATGAATTGTTTTACAACATAGAAATTTTTTGAAAAGGAAACTATATAAATATTTTTTATATCATTCTTATTTTGTAAGGATGTTATAATAGTTGTGATATTTAAAATTTTAATTTTGTACTATTTACCAAAAATCATGCTTACTAGATAAATATTAAAAGTGTACCCTATACTAATTTCTATGTTCCTTTTCCAAAAATTGCATTCATTTTACACAAATAATATTCATAAATTTAATAATTTTACTTTTTAATATAATATTTAAATTTAACAACAACATGTTTTATAAAAACAAAACAATATAAAAATTTACGTGTTACTATTCTTAATTCATATCAAGAAAAAAAAAATTGGTGTTAATAAATTGGTTAATAAATTAAATAAATATATTATTATAATCGTGTAAATTTTTTCAATTTATTTTTGTAATAATAAAATAGAAAAAATATTTATTTAAAAAATATGGGCCTTATTAACCATAAATGATTTTACTAAAATCATTTTAATTATTAAACATATAACCACTAAATTTATTTTGTTTTTCGGTATTTAACACATATATTATTTGAAATAAAATAATAGCGTATTGGTAAATAAAATAATTTATTTTAATTATGTTTTTGTTTACTCAATGATTTAATCTTTTTTAAAAATTTCTTATTGATATTTCACATTTTATTTTAATGATGTATTAAATTTTATCATGAATTATAAACTATATAACAATTCATTTTGGTCAATTGTTGCATGAGATTCAACCTATTAATCATTGAATATATTTTGTGGAAAACGTTTAAAAAATATTTTGGTGTTACATTAGATTTATATATAGTTAAATTTCCAATAGTGAATATGTAACATTTGAAACTCTTTTAATCAAAAACAAAATTCCCAAAAAACTTTAAAAGAACAAATATGTATTATAAAAATAATTTTTATTTAATAATTTATTTTAAGAATCCTTATATCATAATATAATTTTCCTATAATTAGAAACAAATTAAGGGTCTTATATTTAATTTCATAAAAAAATAAAAGATATAAAACTCAATAGTAAATCAGTAAATAAAAACAGTGCCATAGAAATCGATAAATGGTTTTGGAACTAAGTTAGATGTTAATACACTTCACTTAATTGAATTTTTATAACTACAAAAAATATCATATATTTTAATATAATGAATGATTCCATAACATCAGTGATGTTAACATATGTATTATTGGTACACACCCAAGATTATGTCATAAACACTCATCCATAATTCATTATGGAACAAATAGAGTAAAGAATGAATAAATAAGGATTTAAAAATATTTTGATATATAATTTTAAAAAAAAAGAGTAATATAATTAAGATATAACTATATATTATTAAGGTAAAAGAAAGAAATTATAATTAAGATTTCACTATGGTCTCTTCTACTCTATCAAATTAGATTATCAAAAATTAGCAACATTGTATTCCATCACAATTATGAATCCAGACATTAAAAAGAGGTAAAAAACATTGTCTTCATAAGAATATAAAGAATGTAATTTTTATGAATAATTATAATGAATATTGTGTTTTTAATCAATATATATTATATATTATTAAAAAAACTAATTAAATGTAAAATAAAATCTATGATATATAGAATTTTTTCTAAAAATGAAAAATTTTAAATAATCTTGGAATGTTATCATTGAATGGATAAATAGAGTTAATTAATATAATGAAAATTACCACATTAATGAAAGATGTTGAATCCATTAAATTCATTATTATAAATAATTGGTGATATTATATTTAAATACTTTTAAAAAAATTCCTTAATCTTATAAACAAATAATACCGTCTCCTAGAAGAAATTTTTGGATTACTTTGGATTTTTTTTCAAAATTATTGCCTTGAGATATACATGAAAAACATATTTTTTTCAATGTGGTGGACTCACTTATACTACAAGGTATAACTGGTTTCTTTAAAACACCATCTATATTTGACCATTTTTTCATTCATAACCAAGTAATTCAAAATAGTAATCTTTATAGAACATTGTGGTTGGATCGAATAGATTTCACAATCTCTTTATAAAAAAATTATTTTTAACCGACATTAAACAATTTTGTTATCTCAATTTAATTAAAATTTCATCTCTTCTTATATGGAATTATTTATAACTATATCATATTCACCTTTTTTAGTCCAGGTAGTCGACTATGAATTAAAAACTCTAAAAAATATTTTTTTGAAAATTCCCAATGAAATATATTTAATCTAAAAATTCTCATTCACATTGAATAAATACATTAAATACATAGTAAACATTATTTATGATTTTTGATATAACTAATTTATGGTTTTGACCTAATTGTATACACATTTATAAAATTTGATTATTATAAATGTTCAAGTCAAGAGTTCTTAAATTAAATTAAATAAAATTAATAATAAAGTAACATAAATTATAAAATTCTCATATTTCTATAAATATGTATACCCCATAGTAAACATATAAAATATACCAACATATGATAGATAAATGAAAGAAGAAAAAATTCAATCAAAGTTAAAAATTATTGAAATATAAAATAATATTATTTTTAAGTATTATTATTTTATACATGGTGGAATTTAGGATATTATTGAATTTTTTTTCAAATGTAAAATTGAAAAAAAGAAATAAGATATAAATACAAATCAAGAAAAAGATTATAATTTTGTAATTTTATTAGTGATAATTTCATAAAAAATTAAATCTAATATAATAATAATAATAATGAAATTTTATTTGAAAAATACCTTTTCATCATTTGATCTAGGTGTATCAAAATGGCGAAAATAAAAAATATGATAATTTTGTTTATTAGTTGAATAAGGTTGTGCAGATGAAATAGTTAATGGAGGTACCAAATTTAGATTATTAGGGTTGTTTCTCCAGTCATTTAGTGGAGAATATCAAAGATTATGAGTTGAGGATGATAAAATATTTTTTATATGTTGTTCTAAATCCCAAATATAGTTAAATCTATAACATGATTTCATAATATCTCAAAAAGGATATATTTCTATCATCCAACAAGTATTTTATATCAATTAAATTATCTAATGTTTGAGCTTTATTACCCATTCTCTCTAGATTTGTTTTTAATTAATTGTTGAAATTAGTGATGTTTAGGTTCTATATGAATAACTCAAATGACTATTTAGGATATATTTATTACCAAAGATAGTCATATATATGAAATAAATTCCGTTTTATAACTGATATTCATGTTATAATTATAATTTATACATCTAATAGATAAACCGAGTTTTCATCATTTTATGAAAATGAGGGTGTTTATTACTCTTCATTAGTTATTTGGACAGTCAAATTTAAGAAAAATAGTCACCAATAACCACTTTGTTCACATTCATTGATTTTTTTTAATGCATGGGTAGTAACTTGCATTCATCTAATATAACTATGGTTTCCTTCAAAAGAACAAATTTTTCTTTAGCCACTTATAAAAAATCATAGTTTATAACCACATTTTCCAATAATTGAAAATATATGATATTCTAATTAAACTTACAATAAATTGGGAACTTCATTGTAATTCTTATTTTATTTTAATAACAAAATATAGATGTTACATGAAATATAGTAATAATAATTAGATCTAAAAAATATGGAAGTGTGATATCCAAAATACTATAAAAACACCTAATATACTTTTTAAATTATACATCCTTGATAAAAAAATAAATTTGGAATTTTTTTACTTAGATGTACATCAAAATAGATATTTTTTGTATTTTCTATCTATTCTTCCTTTATTCAAGGAAATAGTTGGAAATGAATTACAATTTATTATTAATGATGTCAAAGTCACTCTGTATATGTACTTCAATATCAATCATAATCCTCATTGAATTTTTGTCCATTTCTATAAAGATTTTCTCGTGAAAAATATTATTTTATTAAATAAATATTACATTAGTTAGTAAATATGATTGATAGAGAGATAATTTAACATCGAGAGTAAAATCATTTCCATTGTATTGAATCTAATGTACAAATATTTTCATCCTGAGTAGATCAATACAATGTGTGAAATCTTTCGGAAAATTATCCTCTAAAATATTTTCAAATACCACCAATATATGAATATGATATGCTTCTTCATGTACATTATATAATATTGAAAAATCTAGAGGCACAACCTTTATAAATTGTTTACCCAAGTTGTTTGATCTATTAAACAAGGCTTTTAGATGATTCTTCCAAATCAATTTGGGAAACTTTGTATGTTTTTAAAATAATAGAAATATAAAGTATCTCAATCAGATTCTATTGTCAAACTATCTCTATAATGAATAATTTGATATGAGTGTCATTATATTTTCATATATCCAAAGGTTCCACTTCTATCGATTTCTCACCATCTTTTGGATATTAATCATTCTTTTTTATGTGATAAGTCTTTATTAGATCACTGCGGATGGGAGGGGGTAGGTAAATAGGTGATATCATTTTTTATAAACTATCACTGTTAACTTAACAATTTAGACTAATTAAATTAGTAAAACAGTAATATTTTTATATATAATTATTTCCCTAATAATATATTTTATAATGTCACAAGAATCAAAAACATACTAGGTTCATCCACTTCTATAATGTCTACTCATTTTCATGATTTTATATATTTATTATTCATGGAATCTCCATTAACAATTAATTTTTCATAATGGGTGGGATTTACCCGAGTCCCAAAAATGAATCACAAACCATGTTTAGAATCAAACATACTCACATGATATCCCACCAAGTTCAAATTCACCCCACTGGAAGATCATTATGACGCATCACCCAATATTCATATTCCCATTGGATATTTCTATTTTCATAGCTTATTCCCCTTGACTATTCCTGAATACCTACCAAAATCCATTAGTAAATCATTCCATAACTATTCAATAGTCTTTCAAATATACCTTTTTCAATAAATATAATCATGTTGACCATACAATTTCATCACAAAAATTTATAATATATCATATATTATCTAAATATTTTTTTATATTGATTCAATCTTAGTTGAGTAATTACAGTTATTGTTTTTCTTATTTGATACAAAATAATTTCCTTTAATTTTAGTAGTAGGGAACCCTTCTTCAAATAGATAGTTTTTTTACATAGGAATGAAAATGTTGAAGAGTCTCACTCCTTTCTCTTATTTAACTACTATAATACTTATAATCAAATAATATCACATGATGATTCTTTTTCCATATTTTTAATTATAAAACTTATAATATACAATGGATAAGGATATTATCATAATCCAAACTCATTAAAAATACACTTAAAATACCCATTTAAATACTACTATAGACTAAATATTATTTCCTCATATAAATCTTATTCAAATCCAAATTATTAATTTAATTCCTTGTGGTTTGGAATTCTTTCATGCTAGTTCAATTGTGACATTGAACTTACTTGTTGAATATTATTTTTAAAATTTTTCCACTGGAATCCTAATTATTATATTTTAATTATGATATCTTAATCCAGAATGATTAAATATACATGAATATAGATTCATTTTTCCTACATAATAAAAATATTAATAATCAATAGCCACTAATTTTTCATTGGACATTATAAGTATTACAATTTCCCTACGATTACTTATTTCCTTTTCAATAAACTCACCATTCTCTTTTAATTTGAAGGGACCCTGAATATCATTTAATGTTTGTTTCGGTGCGGATGTGCGTCGGGTTACGCTGTTCCGCCAGGACGCGTTCGCGCGTGCACCCGTCAACCCGAGGGGATGGGCGCGCGGCTTGTGGTCCCGCAGTCCCGCTTTCCAAGGGCGGGCGGCATTCGTCCCTTATTCAGGGGCGTCTGCTCCTTGATCGAAACCGGGATGATGGGATGTCGGCTCCTCCTTCCTTGGACGTCTCCTCGGAACTCGTCGCCTAATCCGGGTCTCCCTCATAGACTTAAGAATGTTCGTGAATCTCGTTCCCGACGCCATATCTTCATGGACACCGGTTAATTACGCTGCTTCCGCCCGGATGCTCCAAGGAGTCTGGTCGGGGCAGCAACCTGCGGTGAGAAGGCCGGGTGGCTCTGGGTGCTGGGGGCGTGTCGTAACACTGCGGCTCTGCACGTCTGTCTTCCGTCCCTAATAGGGCTTCTCGAAGGCATGATGGCCTGAGGCATCCCGCACTGGGTGCGGGGAACTGTGTCACCTGAGGTTTTCCTCAGCTTCCAATGTTTAACACGGGGTATGCCGCGAGTTTAACGTCCAGCGGGGACGGCATCGGACCGATCAACACGAAAAGTGGATCGGATGACAGAACCCCTTGCGGGGAACCTCCGACGCTGGGGCCAGCACATGGGTGGCTTCCCAAATGATATGGAGTGGAGTGAAGTGGCATGACCCCACCGGGATGTGGCGGCCCGGGTAAGGATCAGGATGGATGATGGAGTGAAGAGCTTGGACCCCGTAGGGGCTTCCTACGTACCCTGTATAGAAGACAGGGATCAAAGTCAACGTAGTTCGGGTATACAGTTTAACGTCATGCTGGACGTCGGCAAGCCGACTCACGAAGAGGTCTAGGCCGCCGGGCGGAGGATTGAGCCGAACCACCTCGCACAGAGGGGGATGGAACAGCCGGGTGGATCACAGTTTCACGTCATGCTGGACGATAAAAGGAGAAATGGAAAAAGGGGCTGTGGGGAGGCACAGTGGATATACACACGGGCAGTCTCCCACAGGGGCGGATTCATAGGTGAATCGACGCAAGCGTGAACCCTGGAGGGGTCCACTGATGGACGAACCGACGTAAATACGACCAGGATGACCAGGTGGTGGGCTTGGACCTCAAGAAGGCTTCCTACGTACCCTGAATAGAAGACAGGGATCAAAGTCCACGTAGTTCATTCTGTCAGGACTTACGCACTTGAGGCAGCCCGGATGCGGCAAAACTCAGTTGGAAGGGACTTGGACAGAAAGCAGAAGGCACCTCGATCCCAGTCACACCCTCTACTGGCTTCGGCAGTGGGGAGGCGCAATGGAGATACACATGTGCAGCCTCCCATGAGAAACTAGGGGTTTGTAATACCCTGCCCCCGTAGGGAAAAGCCACTCCCATTAAATCGTCCCAAAAGGGGGACAATCCCGACATCCCTGTAGAGACGAGCGGGTGGGGCCACATCCAAACCGGAGGAGACCCTGCGTGCGAGGAACGGGATCGAATGATGCGGACGGTTTAACGTTTTGCCGGACGAATTACAGTTTAACGTCGTGTGTTGAGGACGAAGCGGACGGTTTAACGTCTTGCCGGACGAAGCACAGTTTAACGTCATGTGTTGAGGACGAAACACTTGGCAGTTTAACGTCTTGCAGCGCGGACGATGGGGGGCTAGGCAGTTTAGCGTCGTGCAGCTTGGACAAATGTGCAGTTTAACGTCATGCTGGACGTATGGGCAGTTTAACGTCATGCTGGACGAATGCGCAGTTTAACGTCATGTGGGACGTATATGCAGTTTAACGTCATGCTGGACATTGTGCAGTTTAACGTCATGCAGGACGAATATGCAGTTTAACGTCATGCTGGACGAATGACTGCCGCCGATGGGTCCGTGTCACTTCGCACGAGCCTGGAAGGCTGCACGGGAAGACAACGCACGGTTCGGGCACCCAGGATGAGGATCATCGGGCGCCACGCAGGCGGGTACCCTCAGGGGGTCAAGGGAGGCGACCCTGGCGGATTGCGCGCAAAAGAGGAGCTTTGCGCGCAAAACCGCGGGTCGGCGCGCAAAATGGCGGGCTGGTGCGCAATTGGGCCAGCGCTTCGCGCGCAGATGATGGGGATTGCGCGCACCGGGCTTCGGATAGCGCGCGGGGGCAACGGCTCATTCTCTAACGAATGGCCACTTTGAAGATGGGGGGTGCGCGCAATCGGGTTGGATTGCGCGCACCCGGGGGCAATTGCGCGCAAGAGGCTTCTTTTGCGCGCAAAGGCCTTCGGGTTTAAATTTATTCAAAGGAAATGAGCCAAGGGGATTGCGCGCGAAGGCGGACCCCAAGGCTCTATTGCGCGAAAGAAAGGAGGTTACCTGAAGATCGGCATTGCGCGCGGAAGGGGTTGAATTGCGCGCACGGGAGGCCGTTCGACTTCCAGCAACCTTTGAAACGTTGGGGGTCGCCTAGTATTTATAGGCAACCCCGGGCACGGAATCCAAGGCGCGAGCGCGGAATTCTCCTCGCGGGCGCGGAATCGGGCACCGCGCGCAAGGGAGTTGCGCGCATCCCGGGGGTTTTGCGTGCGGATCATCATCTTTGCGCGCAGACCTCTGAAATTCCCCGCAAGGCCTCCGGGCCCTCCGAAACATTCTTCCGACTCCAAATATGACCTCGCTTTCCGCATCCGGAGCTTCGTTTGGGAACAACGGACTTTTCCGGCGTCTACAAAAGCCCCCCCTCGGAATCTGATCGGCGAGAGGTCGCAACGATCGGGTTCCGAGGGAGACGCCGGAATGCCGAAGTCCTGGGCGGCGCGGGACTTAGGCGCGCAAAAAGGGGCGCCGGTCGCGAAATTCGCCGCTGCGGTCGCGCAAAGCGCTTTCCGCGCAGCGCGGACCCTGGCCTCGCCTATAAATAGGGGCCCTGGGTCCCGCGTTCCGTACTCAGGCCTTCCGCGCGATAAGCTCCAACGCTCTCGTGCGCGAAATTTCCTTCTCCGGCGCGAAATTCGCCCGATCGGCGCGCAAAACCGTCCGGATTTCGCCTGTCTTTGCGCGAAAACCCGGAACTTTGCGCGACAGTCTTCCCGATTGCACGCCGTCCACTTGGATTGCGCGCCAACCTTCAAACTTTTCTACCAGCCTCGTCCGATCCCGCACGCTTCATCCCTTAACCCGCACGACTCCCGAAACTCCTGAGATGGCCGCGCACAGTGGAAATGAGGGGGATGCCGCCACTCGCAGGGCTGAGATGGCGACGAACGAGGAGGTTTACGGAGCCAAGGAGATTGTTTCCAACAATCAATCCTTGTTCGACTTACTGACGCCGGCCCAGAAGACATATCCACTGTCGGACAACCTGCCGCTCTGGAACTTCGGCATCCTAGATGAGGTTCCGGTGCCAGGGTTCGAGATTGATGCGCCGCGGACCTGGGTGACCCGGGAGGACGAGCTTCTCCGCTATAACATCACCAACAATGGGCATCCTACCAGGGAGACCAGACACTTGGATGTCTATGTCCTGAACCCGAGGACGCGAACCATTGATGGGGGTGAGCCTATTGCGGAGAATTCTCCAGCCCTCTACTCGAGCATATATCGCCAGAGCGTCACGGACGACACCAAGGGCTGGCTGAAGGACTGGGACTTGCGGTATGGGGGCAATTTCACCAGCGAGTGGGCCTGGGCGTTCTGGGTACGCCACACATGCGATCACTTCGCAGAGGAGCTGCGGTACATCGGCCTGTTTGAGGCGGTGTGGACGTCGCAGTTCCACTTCTACCAGCAGTCCGAGCTCTGGCCGGAGCTGTTCACCCGATGGTCTCCGGATACCAACACCTTCCATCTTCACCATGGGGAGGTCGGCATCGGTCTCTGGGACATCCACTGCATCGGAGGTATCTCGCTGTAGGGCTACCAATACGATGAGTTCCTGCCACCGAAGAACACCTGGGAGGACAGGTCACGGACTCCCATCCTGACCTGGCATCTGCTTGACCTGGCTACGCAGCGGCTCGGGATCAAAGACTTCCAGAAGGACATAACCTACAAGCAATGGTTCGGCCAGTTCTTGGAGCATAACCCGGCGGTCAAGATGCCAGGCAGGGGGAAGCGGTGCCCGACCGCAGCTCAGAGGAGCCGGAACGGGTCGTACTGGCGGGTCCTGGAGACGGGCGACTACCGCTCATGGGGGTACCGCGTCATCGAGGCCCGGGACCCAAATGTCCGGTACGCGGCGTTCCTGGCCGCCTTTCTGAGTGGGTGGCTCCTGCCAGTGCGGGACGCGAGAATGGGCGTTCGCCCGGCGACACTGGCGGTGGCGGGCGCTATGGCCGCCAACAAACGATACAACCTCGGGGTCCCAGTGCTGGCGAGGCTGTATGCCATCATGGGACGCATCTCACGAGGGGGGTCGCCACGAAGGATCTGTGGGCCCTTTCAGTTCTTCCACGGCTGGGTGGCTGCTCACCTCGGTGGGTACACGTTTCTGAACGCCATCATTCCTCCGGGCAACGGCCTGCGACCCTCCCTGCTGAACATCGCGGGGGTCGCTCCGATGACCCTAAGTGAGGAGGGCGTGAGGATCCGGATTGGCAATCATGCCAACTTCAACTTCAGTCCGTTCCCCACTCCCGTCGAAAAAAAGCTTTCGGCTCTGGCGACGTCATCACTCTCCCTCCTACCGGAGTTGACGCAGGCTTGGCAACCGAGTACGCCGAACACTGGGTCATCGCGTACCCCGAGGGGCTTTTGCGGAAGCTAGTTCGGCGGCTCGAGGTTACCCGTGCGGAGACCGGGCGTCAAGGAAGGAGGCGAGGCGCCGCCACACGGGGGAGAACGGAGGCGCGCCAAGCAGCGGAGCCGGCGCGGGCAGGGACTTCGGCGGCGGGCACATCGCGAGCTGCCGCTACGACCTCGGCGCCCAGAGAGGGGGCACGCGTGGTGGTCGAAGAGCGGCCCGGGAAGCAGGTGAGACGTCTGCTCGAACCCTCCCACAATGCAGTCTTCCCGGCGCTGTGGTCGGCCTGGATGACCCTGCGGCAGTCACTGGGGACCGACGCCATCTGGCGAAAGATTCTCAGAGAAGGAATCCATCTGCCAGAGGTCGGGCGCCTCCACATTGCCGACAGGGTGGACTTCAACCGGCAGTATGCGTATCTGACAGCCATGGACGAGTACGCGCGCCAACGTGGTCAGCGCGCGGAGCCATCCCTTCTGGTGAAGGTGATGCTCGGTCTCGAGCCCGCTCCGGAACAGATGCCGCCGGAAGAAGACGACAGTAGCAACGACTCCGAGGAAGAGGAGGAAATGGGGGAGGATGAAGGCTCCGAGGGAAGATCCCATCAGGGGAGTCCGCGGGAGAGCGGCGAGGTAGCCGGCTCTGACGACGTTGATGTCACTGAGCTCCTCGAGGTCCGCTTCTATCCCTACTCAATCTGCTTCATCCATTCTCTTATGCAGCTTCTAACCCATTTCTCCATCTTTCTCAGGAGCGCACGGATGTTGGTCAGGCGTCCTCAGCGGGAGTAGGAGGGGCGCCAGCAGGACAAGGCGGGGGCCAGACACCTATCATTGAATTGACAAGCGCTAAGGGGCCCCCTGCTGCAACTATTCCTGCGGCGACCGGGGTAGCGGAAGATGACGCTCCGAACTCCCGTAAGTCTCCCTACTTTACTGCTGGTGCTTGCCGTTGACGATCCGTGACTAACCATGGCATGCCCTGCGCAGTGATCTCAACACTGGAGGCTCGTCAGGTTGCCGAACCCGGGCCATCTACGAGTGGACCAGTGGCAGACATGCCGCCTGCTCCGGAACAGACTTCCCAAACCGAGCCGGCCCCACCAACTGCTGATCAGGGGGCTCCGGACGTCGGCGGTGCTGACATCGGAGAGAGGTTGGGGGCTGACGAGGGTGTCAGCGCCGCTGGGGAGAGAGAAGAAGGTCGCCCGGATGTTGGGGAACCTATCCCTCATGAGGACCTCCCAGGGGCGGACCCTGCAGCAGACCTGCTGGCTGCCTTCCCTGCCTACCGGCCTGCCGACCCCGAGGAGATGGACGACTCGGACGCGGAGGCGGTCGAGGAGAGCCGGATAACGCGCCGCAGGGGGTGGAAGTGCATCCAGTGCTTCCTCAAGCGAGACCCATCGGAGTGGCTGGGGCGCATGGGATCACTTCAAACCTGGCTGCGCTTCCTGTGTGCCGGGGGAGCTGATGCTCAACGCCTCCATCTAACGGTCCGTGATTTCATGGCCGAAAAGATGCGTGAGAGCTGCCGACGTCACACAACGTCGGGACATGTCGGAGAGCGCGCGGGCGCTCCTTGCGGCGGAGCAGGAAGTCCGGCGCCTCGAAGGGCAGGCGGCAGAGAAGGAGGCCTTCGTCGCAACGTGTACCGAGCTTGTGGAGCAACTAGCAGCCCAGCTGGTTGACGCCCAGGTACAGCTGACGGAGGCGGGCCAACAGATGGTCACAATTCAGGTCGAGCGGGAGCGTGCACAGGCCAGAATCGACGAACTGCGCGCTGCGACCGCCGACGAAGAGAGGGCACGCAGAGAGCGAGAAGCAGCTCTGGAGGCCGCCAGCCAAAGGGTAGCGGCATTAGAAAGACTTATCCAGCACGCTAACCCCTAGGGGCTTTGTTTTGACATTCCCAAAACATTTGCTTCCGCTACTTTGATCCATCTATATGAATCAATATATTTATCTGCATCTTTTGGTTTAACATGCTCAACCACAATTCGTTGTCTTGCGGGAGTGTTAACCAAGCATCAGGCATCCATAATTGGGCCTGGATTTCTGGAGAAAAGAGGGAGGTCATTCCTAGGAAAGGAGACCTCAGACCTAATCAATGTATCATCCCCCCAACTTGTTCCAACACACAAGCGGGACAACGCTATGGGCGTTGAGATTTTATCCAAACATAGGGAAATGAGAAAGGGTGAATCGCGTGTCCCGAATCCGGACATCCACAACGGTCGGCCTTCCAGGAAATGCCCAAGACGGTAGGCGGACAGTGGATCGACCATAACAACTGCAATAGACGGACCGAAAAAGGCCATCATTCATATTGCAGGAGGCGGACCACATGTCATCATGAATACCGCTTTGGGGTTCCTTCAGACACAAGGGTGGAAATCCAGATCAACAGGGCATGCGAAGCGTGGGGAGAAGTGACGGTTTGTTCGGACAGAATCCAACGCTCTCAAAATTGCGCCACCGTGGGGAAAGCGTATTAGGCGGATGCACTAATCTGGCCGTGAGTCACCCCAATTCTCAGACAGCACCTCTTTGACGAGGAAACCTTCGCTTCCCACCATTGCAATGGGGCATCCCGAGCTGAATCGGGGAGAATATCACAACTGCACCACTCTACCAGAAGCCAGGCCAGACGGCCGGCGACGAGGAGGGGCGGGACTTAACGATCCCTGAGGCTGGACCCGAGTTGAGATGCCCGGGCGTTCCTACGTACTCCATCAGGCTGGAGATCAAGCCACACGTAGTTCTGAGAGTGCAGTTTAACGTCATGCAGGACGTAGAATCCCGTTTAGGGGAGATCTTAGTTTAAGGTCGTAGAGCTCGGACCATAAGGGTAGATCTTATTTTAAGGTCTTAGAGCTCGGACCATAAGGGCTAGATCTTAGTTTAAGGTCTTAGAGCTCGGACCATAAAGGGAGATCTTAGTTTAAGGTCTTAGAGCTCGGACCATAAAGGAGAGATCTTAGTTTAAGGTCTTAGAGCTCGGACCATAAAGAGAGATCTTAGTTTAAGGTCTTAGAGCTCGGACCATAAGGGGAGATCTTAGTTTAAGGTCTTAGAGCTCGGACCATAAGGGCTAGATCTTAGTTTAAGGTCTTAGAGCTCGGACCATAAAGGGAGATCTTAGTTTAAGGTCTTAGAGCTCGGACCATAAAGGAGAGATCTTAGTTTAAGGTCTTAGAGCTCGGACCATAAAGAGAGATCTTAGTTTAAGGTCTTAGAGCTCGGACCATAAGGGGAGATCTTAGTTTAAGGTCTTAGAGCTCGGACCATAAGGGGAGATCTTAGTTTAAGGTCTTAGAGCTCGGACCATAAGGGGAGATCTTAGTTTAAGGTCTTAGAGCTCAGACCATAAGGGGAGATCTTAGTTTAAGGTCTTAGAGCTCGGACCATAAGGACCTCAAAGTACGCCGCATCATGGTCATATCCCCTGGACATGCGAAGATGCACTGAGGGATAGTGTCAAGAGTGTCGAGGTTTCGCCTGGTCAGAACGGGAGGTGGAAAATGTGAATCATGCGGCCATTCACTCAAGGACTGGGGGCACCAGAGTAACTATATGGGAGTACTGCCGACCGTGGCGGAAAAGCAGCATCAATATCGCACTAACCGTTGGTGGAATGAGGCAGCAAACGAGCATCGACCGCTCAATCGCAGGATTCATATCGATTTGCTGCCCGAGGCCATTGGGGGTACCGGCCCGAGTCGGTGGGAGAGCACTGAGGCATTGTGTCCGAACCGTTCACGGGGGCTCCACCCAGGGCGTAGACGATGGGTCCGAATGAAATGGGGCACGAAGCCTGAAAAGCGGAAGAAACCTGACCAAGCGGATCCTGACCCTCCTGGCAATAAACCAGAGTACTCTTGACACAGGTGGACCACTGCAAGGGGTCGGGGAACACTCCTTGAGGGTGACCTGAAGGCGGCGGATTCCTCAGAGAAGGGGGAATCTCTAAGAGATGGGGGGCTGGACCCGAAGTTTCAATCATCCGGGCATTCCTACGTATCCCATAAGGATGGGAATCAAGCCGTACGTAGTTCTTGAAGCGCGGCGCAACACAATCGGGCACCAGCGCGGGGAAGAGTGCGGGTCTGACCCTCGCACACAGAAGGAGCGGCATTTGATATTTCTTGTTTGTCCTTAAAGATGAATGGTTTTTCTTTGTGCGGCGACATGCCTGTGATTGAGAAATCTCTGGCGTCGCCACAATGATCAAGCCATGGAAGGCATTGATGAATGGTGTGGTTATTAACCAGCGCCCAACATGAGTGCCCCCTGAGGGGAACATCACGATGCAGTGCCGTTTCTCGTCGGGCAGCCAAGACGATCACAGTTTACGGTCGTGTGGTAGGACCAGACAACACAGTTTAAGGTCGTGTGGTTCGGACCAGACAACACAGTTTAAGGTCGTGTGGTTCGGACCATGGAGGAATCCGCTTATCGCGGTACGGCGGACACGGCGGAGGTGGGAGCATACCCCGCCTTACGGTCACGCACGATTCCAGGAGAAGAGTCTTGGGATAGGGGCCTGCGTATGTCCATCACCCGAGGGGCAGAGATGCTAGCCTCCAGACATACTGGGCCCAGAACGCGATTGTTCGAGCGACTCCTCCCTCCTTATGGGGACGAGGGTCCAGCTACGCATGGCCCTTGGGGAGAACATCCGCATATATCCTTGGTGCTCAGATCATGGGAGCCTCGAACGACATCATTACCCTGGTTGGTCTGCCTAACGTGTAGAGGTGTACTGAAGGTCAGTATGAAAAGAGTGTCAAGATTCCACTACAACGCACAAAGGCGGAGTGTGATGAGGACTGCGCAACCAATGTTCAGAGCCTGAAAGAGCTGACATGGCGATCAAGGACGTTGCTGACGCATTCGCAACACAACATCCGATCGCGTCAGCCTAAGACGGGGCAAGCAAACGAGCATCAACCGCTCATTCGTAGGATTCATATCGATTTGCGGCCCAAGACCCGCCGGTAAATCGACCCGGAGCGGTGGGAGAGCACTGAGGCATCGTACCCAAACCGCTAACGAGGATCCCTTTGAGTGAAGGCTCGAACAAGAGGAAGCGCGAGGCCTGACAAGCAACACAGGACTTGTCGGGATTGAATCTGACACTTCGAGTCATAGACCGAAGTACCCAAAACATGTTAACAGATCTCCGGAAAGGGTCGGAGGACTCACCCTGAGAGCAACCAAAAGAGGGCAGATCCCCATGATCAACCGAGAGACGGGGCTGGACCTGAAACACAAGCGTCCAGGCGGTCCTACGTATCCCATAGGGATGGGAATCAAGCCATACGTAGTTCTTTGAGAGGCAGTTTAACGTCGTGCAGGACGATGAGAGGTGTGAGGTGGTCCCACACACGGGGGGAGGCGTACGGCGCGGCCAGTAGACCAACGTGAATGAGGACATAATCCCCCGCTCACGCGATACGCCTCGCACAAAAAGGAGGGGAACTTGGGCCAGAGGCCCGACGCGGGATAGAGATTCCCGGGAAATGGGGCTGGGCCTAAAACATGAATGTCCAGGCGGTCCTACGTATCCCATAAGGATGGGAATCAAGCCGTACGTAGTTCTTGAAGTGCAGTTTAACGTCATGCAGGACGATGAGGGAAAAAGAAGGGGGGAGCAGAAGGCATCCCCAAACATGGGGGGGCGTACAACGTGACGAGCAAACCGACGTGAATGAGGGCATAGCCCCCCGCGCTCACACCATACGCCGCACACCCGGGGGCAACTGGGCCAAGGGCCCGGGATGGGATGGAAATTCCCGAAGGATGGGGCTGGGCCTGAAACATGAATGTTCAGGCGGTCCTACGTATCCCATAAGGATGGGAATCAAGCCGCACGTAGTTCTTGAGGGGCAGTTTTACGTCATGCAGGACGAATGCTGAACAGTTTAACGTCTTGTAGCTCGGACGTAGTGCAGTTTAGCGTCATGCAGGACGAAGCACTTGGCAGTTTAACGTCTTGCAGCGCGGACGAATGCCGAACAGTTTAACGTCTTGTAGCCTGGACGAATGCAGTTTAACGTCGTGCAGGACGTGGTGCAGTTTAACGTCATGCAGGACGAAGTGCAGTTTAACATCATGCGGGACGAATGTGCAGTTTAACGTCATGCTGGACGTATGTGCAGTTTAACGTCATGCTGGACAAATGTGCAGTTTAACGTCATGCTGGACAAATGTGCAGTTTAACGTCATGCTGGATGTATGTGCAGTTTAACGTCATCCTGGACGTATGTGCAGTTTAACGTCATGCTGGACGTATGCACACTCAGACAAAGTACTGCTTGAGGAACCTAGCGTTGGTGGGAGGAGTGACACGCTCACCATCCATAGTCTCTATGGAGTACGCGCCATTGGGATAGACCTTGTGGACAACAAACGGTCCCTCCCACTTGGGCTCCAACTTGGGCGGCTTCCTACCGGGGATCATTGGTGCTCTTAGGGCTAGCACTAGATCACCCCGCAGGAAGGAGCGGAGGCGAACCTTCTTATTGAAAGCTCGAGCCATTCTGCTTTGATGCCTCTCCAAGTTGTGCAAATCGCGAAGTCTATTCCCATCCAGTGCTTCCAACTCGACTAGACGGGCTTCAGCAACTCTATCCGGTGCTTGCTGGTCGTAGACCGCAGTGCGCAAGGACGGTAACTGGATCTCGATGGGCAGGACGGCCTCAGCTTCATACACCAGGGAATAAGGGGTCATCTGGGTGGAATTACGAGTCGTCGTCCGATAAGCCCAGAGGGCGTTGGGGAGCTTGTCCGGCCAACTCTTCTTGTTCTGACCAACCATCTTTTGCAGAATGTTAGAGAGGGTTTTGTTAAACGCCTCGATCTGTCCATTCGCCTGCGCATGATAGCGAGATGTATGGTTCGAGCGAATGTTATACTTGGCGTACAACTTCTTCAACTCGGCTGCTCGGAAATTGGTTCCGTTATCCGTGAGGATAGCGTGAGGCACTCCAAATCTATAGATGATGTTGGAGGTCACGAAGTCAGCGATCGAACAGGATTTGACCTCTCTGAGCGGAATCGCTTCTGCCCATTTGGAGAAGAAGTCCGTGGCGTTCAGAATGAACCGGCACTGGCGAGATGTCGCCGGCGGGTAAGGTCCCACAACGTCCAGTCCCCAGACTACAAAGGGACAGGAATACCTTGTAGTATGGAGTGGCTCCGGCGGCCGATGCACAAAGTTTGCATGAACCTGGCACGCATGGCACCTCCTGGCATACTCGATGCAATCATGGATCATGGAGGGCCAGAAGTATCCTAACCTCCGAATCTAGTGGGACAGCTTCGGCCCAGTCTGGTGGGCGCCGCATGAACCAGCATGAACCTCTTGCATGACTCGTGGGATCTCAACTCCCTGAAGGCAACGGAGGAGAACACCATCAAATCCGCGTCTGTAGAGGATCTGCTCCAGGCCGGGACTGCTCTGGAGGACGAACTGCGATGCGCGGCGTCGAACTCGCTCGCGCTCGGCCCGATCCGATGGAAGAATGCCATGTTGGAGGTACTCAACCAAAGGCGTCCTCCAATCAGGGGCTGATCCGACTGTCATATCTGGGGTACTCGGGGCTCCGGGCATAGGGGCAACCGTGGTGAGGTTACTTACCAACGGGCCACGATCTTCTTCCGGGATAACGGGAGCGATGAGCCTGCGGCACGTCACGCGGACGATCAGGTTGTCCTGTTCAGGCTCCGCAAGTGACGCAGCGAGGCTGGCCAAAGCATCTGCTCGACCGTTCTGCGACCGGGGAACATGGACAATTTCCGGCCGAGAAGGGAACCGGGCCATCAGAAGGAGGGTGCACTCCAACAATGGCACAAGTTCCGGCTTCCTGACAACGTAGTCTCCATTGATCTGCTTAACAACCAGCTCGGAGTCCCCTTTCACGCACAAACGGGGCACGTCGATCTCGAGAGCCAACTCGAGGCCGGTGATGAGGGCATGGTATTCCGCCTCATTGTTGGTACAGCCCTCTGACAACAGGAACGAGTATGGCAGCACGGCTCGCTCCGGGGTAATGAAGACGATGCCCAAGCCCACTCTGTTGAGCTTAGGATTATCGAGTCTTTTACCGGTGGGGCTCCGGGATGCACCGTCAAAGTGCATCTGCCAGCATGAATCGGCTCGATCAACCGAGAGAATGGTCTCATCAGGAAATCCTAGATCCAGCGGCTGATCCGCGGAGGTTGGGTGAGCAGCCAGAAAGTCTGCCAATGCTTGCCCTTTGATGGCCTTCTGAGACACATACCTGATGTCGAACTGCTGGAGAATCACAGCCCACCGCGCTAGGCGGCCAGTCAACATAGGCCGGCTCAGGATATATTTCAACGGGTCTACCCGAGAAACCAACTGTACCTCATGGTGCTGCAAGTAGTGCCGTAATTTCTGTACGGCAAATACGAGCGCCAGGCAGCTCTTCTCGATGGGGGAATACCTAACTTCCGCATCGAGGAGCATGTGACTGAGGTAATAGAGGCTATTCTCTGTTCCCTCGTTGTTCTTCTGGGCGAGAAGGGCACCCAGGGACCGTTCCAGGGCGGTCACATAAAGGACCAGCGGCTTTCCGGATACGGGCGGCATCAGGACCGGAGGTTGAAGCTGGTACTGCTTGATTTCCTCGAAAGCAGTCTGACACTCTTTATCCCATACATAGGTGGCACCTTTCTTCATGAGCCGGGAAAAGGGCTTACACTTGCCGGCCAGATTCGCGATGAATCGGCGTATATAGGCTAAGTGGCCTTGGAACCCTTGCAGTTCCCGGACGGTACCTGGGGGAGGCATCTGGCTAATCGCCCTGATTTTCTCTGGGTCGATCTCAATACCCCGGTATCTTACCACAAATCCAAGGAACTTTCCGGAGGTGACCCCAAAGGCACACTTCAACGGGTTCATCTTCAGGCAGCGAGACCGGAGGAAGCTGAACACTTTCTCAAGATCTTTGAGATGGTCCTGACGCTGGCGCGATTTGACAACCAAGTCGTCGACGTAGCATTCCACCAGTGTGCCGAGGATTGGCTTGAATATGCGGTGCATCGCCCGTTGATAGGTGGCACCTGCATTCTTCAGGCCGAAAGGCATGACCCGGTAGCAAAAGGTACCTTGGGGGGCCCTGAAGGCAGTGAACTCCTCATCCTCAAGGGCCATCCGAATTTGGTTATATCCGGAGTATCCATCCATAAAGGAGAGGGCTTGGAACCCTGCCGTGGCATCAATCAATAGCTCTGTCACTGGAAGGGGAAAATCATCCTTCGGACAGTGGCGGTTGAGATCGCGGAAGTCGATGCAGACTCTGATCTGCCCGTTCTTCTTCCTGACCGGCACAATGTTGGCCAGCCATTTGGGGTACTGAACTTCCCTCACGAAGTTGGCTTTGATAAGCTTGTCAACTTCGGCCTCAACCATGGCACCGTGGGACGGGTGCATCTTCCTGGGAGGCTGCTTGAACCCGCGATGGTTCGCTGGGAGACCAAGGCGGTGGACGGCTACCTGAGGATCTAGCCCCGACATCTCGTCATAGCCCCAAGCGAACACATCACGGTGCTGCCTGAGAAAGTCCACGTACTGCTGCCGCTCGTCAGAGGGCATGGCGGCACTAACCAATGTGGGTCTTGGATCGGCCTCGGTTCCAAGGTTCACCTGTATTAACTCATCGACCGTGGCGGGGACGCCCTCCTCAAAGGCTGGGGGTGCGTCTTCCATATCCTCTCCACTCGGGGAGGGATCGTCCACGGGAGAGACTGCGTTGGCAACTGCATTGGGGCTACCAGATCCTGCTGGGCCACTGGTGCTGGCACGGGCGGTCGCGGCCATCTCATCAGGAGACTCGCGGGCCGTCGAGACCATAGCGACGTCCAACCGGTGAATCGGGAGGACGTAAGCGTCATCCAGACTTGCCCAGGGATCGCTTGCAACAACGACAGGCTCAACCTCACCTGCCAGGATCTGCTTATCCTTGCTCTTGTAATAGTCCGCGTCCAGATAGCGGGCTTCACACGGGGCAAAAGGAGAGGCATCTCCTTGAAGCACGCCTACTCGACCATTAAGGGAGTATTTGAGGCATTGGTGGTATGACGAGGGAACCGCTGCGTGAAGATGAAGCCATGGCCTGCCCATCAATGCGTTGTACGCAGTGTCCTGAGAGACTACCATGAATTCGGTGTCGGCAACCAAGTCACCGAACCGGGTCTTCAAACGTATCTTGCCGACCGGGGTTTGCTCGGTGCGGTCGTACCCCTGGATCCTGAGGTTGGAGGGAATCAAGTCATCCTCAGACAACCCCAATCTCCGGAGCGTCCGAGTTGGAATCAGGTTAATCCCGGACCCCGTGTCGACAAGACAACGCCGGACTTCAAGGCCATTGAACTGGCCAGTGACATACAACGGACGAATGTGTCCCTGTATAGGAGGGTCTTCATCCTTACCGGAGAACGAGATAACTGCCTGACATTCGGCGTCCTCGATCGTTTCGGCGTGAAAGGCCTCTGCAGCCGCAACCTCTGTCTCAAACTGGAGGGGGCTTTTCAGGGCTTCAGCGAGTGCCTCGCGCATCTCAGATGACATGCGCAGAGCCTCAAGGATGGAGAGCCTTGCCGGGATGTCGGCCAAGTGCTTCAGGACATCATACTTTTTAGCCAAGCGCGAGCCCCTGGTTGCAGGAGGTTGCTCTGCGGTTGGAAGCATGACGGGCCTTGCCGGTTGGATCGGCGGCCGACTGGTACTTGGCGCATCTCGCTGTTCACCGGCTACAGTCCGGGAAATGGTCACCGTACTGGAGTCAGGAGGCCGGGATGAACTCGTGGCAGGGCGGAGCTGGTCGCGACGCGGCTGAGGCGGTTCTGCCTGGTCCCACACCACAAACAGTGGCGTAGGCGAATCCGTCACCCCCGGATGGGGGGGCTGCGCGCGCTGAGCTCGGTTTTGAGCCTGCTGCCTAGTCTCAGTGGCGTGCACGGCCTGGCTGGAGGTACCAACGACTGTGCCCCGGCGACTCCTGCTGCTGCGGTTCTTCCGACGGTGGCGACGACCGGGGACACTAGGGAGGTCCACCTGGTGTTCTTCAACGTCGGGAACCGAAAAGGGATTTACCAGCTCGACGGTGTTAACCGAAGCGTACCCAAAACCGTCATCGGACGAATCATCCATCACCGGGCGGATCCGAGGAGGGACCCCCATCTCCGGGGGCATGAAATCGCCGAGAGTGCGGGATAGTGGCGGAACCGGCAGGGCGCGCTCTTCCTTCTTGCGCTGCCGCCGTTTGCTCCTCTTGGAGGAGGCAGGCTGGGATGACGATGCCGAAGCAGCACCCGCAGATTCTGGGGGCTCAGGCTGATTCAAGCGCGCACGGATGATTCCATGGGCGCGAATGGTCGTCTTGCGGGCCATCCAGTTATTATACTTCTGGGATCCGCGGTTGGAGACCAGCTGCCATTCGTCCTCGTTGCCACTATCGTCATATGATCCCACGAACACGCCCGACACTTGTGCTGGAGCTGGGCCCAACCTGGTTACATTGTTGTTAATCTGGTCTTGGAGCCAATCCTTAAACACATAGCACCGCTGGATGGTGTGCCCCAGGGCCCTGTGGTAGGGGCCGTAGCGGGGGTTATTCGTAAGATGTGCCTCCTCTGGCTTCCAACACTCAGGCAGTCGCACAATCCTCTGCTCCAGGGCGCTCCGGAAATAACCGGGGACCTGATCCTCATAGAATGAGTAAGTCAGGTGTCGCGGGCCCCTGGGAGCGTGGTCTTGACGAGGGGCTGGAGGGGCCTGCCGAGGAGGTGGACCCTGATTATCTCGCCTGGGTTGCGGCGGTACATTACGCGGAGGGGCCGGCCGGTTCTGAGGCTGCCGCTGCTGGGCCGGGAACTGAGCCCGTGGAGGCGGATTCCTGTGAGGCTGTGGAGCTGGCCTCACCGGCAGCAGCTCCAACGGCCTGGGGGCCTCTATCTGGGCAACAGCAGTGGGCTCAGCCCTGCTGACTCTCCTTGCAGGAATCATAGGAGGCAGCGGGTGTGCCTGGCTGGCCTGTTACAGGGCTTCCTCAAGACGTTGAGCTTTGTCTGAGAAGTCCCTGAACCCTCCGGGGTAATTTTGAGTGATCAGGGAAGGGACCAGCTCGGTCTTGACGTTCCCGACGCACATTGTCAGCAACTGCTCCTGAGTCAATGGCATGTCAAGGGAATACGTGAGACCCTTCCATCGGGCGACGAAGTCCGCGACTCGCTCATCAGGCCTCTGCTTGCACTTGAAGAGGTCTGCGATACTCGTCTTCCGGGTCGTGGAACTGAACTGGTAGAGGAACTGTCTACGGAGGTCCTCTCAGCTGGTTACCGACCCGACGGGGAGCTGGCTGTACCAGACAAATGCTGGCCCTTCCAGTGTCTGAACAAAGCAGCGAAGCTTAGCGGCCTCCTGCTACGCCGGAGTCCCCAACATAGGCCCGCACCTCGAGTTGAAGTGGGCTAAATGATGTGGCGGATCTCCAGTTCCGTTGAAGGGAGCGAAAGTGGGATTCCCGAATCCCGGAGGCGCCGGCATGTCATCCACCCATGCTGGGTAGGGCTTGCCGTCCGGTGGGATCGCCACCTGCCGAGTCTCCAAGGCCTCCAAGCGGGCAATGAGCGCCGCCATCGGATCGTCCGGACATGGGTTCCAGTCCTGTCGAGGATCTCTAACCACGAGCGCATTGCATGGCCCTTCAATCGGGTTGTCGACCGGGTCGTCGAACTCGGCAGCTCGTGGGATGGCGGGCGGAGCGGCCCTTGGGGCAGCGGGAGGAATCCGAGCGGGGTCTCTCAGGTAGTCACGCCGCTCGGGAGGGTGTGGCAAAACATACCGCGCCCTCTTGCCATAGGCAATGGCCTCTCTCCTGTCGGCGAACACGGCGTAATCACGGTTGCCCGGGAGAGTCTCATCGAGGAGCGGTTGTTCCGGTCCCTGCTGTCCTGGCCTGGGATCACCGTAGTCAGGCCGCCGTTCTACAGCGCGCTCGGCGAGGAGCTGGTCAACCAGCTTCTTCTGTTCGGCGAGCTGCTGACGTAGCGTAGCCGTCTCGGGATCCTCCTCTGTCCTCTGCATGGAGGCAGATGGGTCGGCGGGCTTTATGGCCTCGCTGTGCTCTTTTCCTTTGCTGACGTTTCGGCTCAACGTCAGTGCTTCAGTGGGTGCGGGGAGCCCCAGGAGGTTCCTCTGATGACGAGTAACTCTCACCGATGGATCTGACGACGGCTTGTCTTCGGGGGGGAAGCCCCCGTCGAGAAGTTCCAAGTTGTTCCCCTCTCCCGACAGGTCAGCCATATTGACCGTTCCTGTCCCTGGGGATATACCCTCAGGGCCACCCAGCGAATCGGGCTGTCGGCGGATCACACTGAAGCGTAGGGAAGCGTACTGCCCCCATCCACGGATATACACGTGGGGAGTGGCTTCCTCGATAACTTTGCGGAGTACTTTAAAACACTCAACGCATCGTTGTTGGAGGGCCTCGTGGTGCCCAAATGACCCGGGGTGCCGAACCGCGGGGAGCATGGCCAGGTCAATTTGACGGCACTGCTCACCAATATCCTCCAGGTGCGCTTGACTCCCGGGGTATGGCATTTTTAGGCGGTGAAGACAGGAGTGAGTCTCCCGGAGAGTTCGGCGGAAGCATTCGAACTCATCCGGGGTGAGCGATTCGGGTGCATCAAAGCCCGGTCCCGCGACTGGCCAAAACTTCTCAGGGAAGCGGCCCTTTGCAAGGACGGTCCAGAAGCTCCACGACTCAAAATCGGGACCCAGATCTCCTTGGTCCTTCTCAATGGCTGGGAACGGACGAGGAACCGGCAGTGGTGCCGAGGCGGGCCGCCGGGCTGACGGGCTGGCCGGCGGTGAATACGGCGAACAGGCCGATTGGCCTCCATATCCCGGGCCGCCCCCTGAGGGTGGCGGTGCCCTGGCTACCACATCACGATAGGACAGGCCGGCGAGCGAACATCCTGCCGTAGCATCGGTGCTCGCCGAGGGTGCACTAGATCGTGGTTCGACCGTCGGTCCCCAGAAAAAGTCTCCGGCTTCTCCGATCGAGACGGAAGGCACTTCCGGAGGGGCCGGTACCAACCGCAAGCTTGATTCTTGGGGGTCTACCAGGCCCTCGTTACTCCGGATATACCTTCGGAGAGAAGCGGGGATCACATCGATCTCACTCTCAGGGAGCACGAGGCTGACGTGCCGCATTCCTACCCCTTCCCTTGACTGGCGGGATTGGGGAAAGGGCTCTGTCGCCGAATCGTACTCCGCCTCTGAATCAGAGAAGCGAACCGGTCGTATATCTGTCCGGAATTCCGTAACATTCTTCCCTCGGCGTCGACGCCTTGCCTTCCTGCCCCTGGGTGGTTCTTCGGGGCAGGGCTGATCTCTGTCCTGGCGTCCTCCGGCCGCACTGGTGCTGGGGCCAAGAGGACTGGGAACCAAGGTGCGAGGGGCACCGGGACAGATATCAAAGGGGACGCGGGGAGAGATGATTCCGGGCAGGCCTCCGGGCCGGGATCGGAAGGTGGGATGACCCATGCCTCCTGGATCGGCCACACAGAGTAGATCCTGCCGGTGAATAGCGCTACCGCGAGGTGGTCCGCGGTGGCTACTGCCAGTGCCAGCAACCGGAAGAGTCAACCCAACCTGCCTTTGGGGCGGTCGGGGCCTCGATCCAGGTCGGGCATAGGAGTTCCCCTGCTCAGGATGCGCAGAGGCCTGGCGACTGGAGCCAGCAGTGGCTTGGGCCAATGCGGCCACTGCCGCTAGAGCCCCAAGGCGGTCATCCTCTTCCGCTCGTGCACGACGTTGGCGTCGGGACAGGCGAGTCGGAATGAGCAGCGCGGGCAGGTGGAGAGCCCGCTCTTCGACTGGAGAGGCCTGACGGCGGTGTCGCCGTGGCCTGGCGGGAGTCCTTACCGTAGATCCCTGGAGCGAATCCCGGATAGGGTGATCCCGGGAATCTTCCACCTCATCCGCATAGGGAAGGGAACTGTCAGAGCGCTCCGGGGATAAACTCCCGAAGCGATTGGACGTTGAGGTGGGCAGCGGTACCTCCCTGCGCGGCCCTTGGGGGCGGTGGTGGTGGCGAGGCGCAGCCTCCTCAAGGTCTAGGCGAGCCATTTCCCTAGTGGGGATGACTCCCTCTTCCTCGTATCTCCGCACCAGTGTGTTGATCACCCTTCTCTGGATGACCTCCGAGGGGGAGAGAGGGCGTGGTCGTCCCGCAATTGCTGCTGCTGGGACGGCTGTGGAACGGGCGGGACCGCGCGGAGTAGCCGCGTCGGTGTTTCCCCTACCTCTGCGCCAGTGGGCGGGTGGCGATCGGGCACTGGATCGGGCGACCTGATTTCTGAAAGCAGGGAGAATGACCCATTAACACTGACAGGAAAAAGGAATCGACAACCAACCATTAGCGCCACGACGCCTTCCGTGGGGGGAACCCAGGCCCTCGACGTTGCGAGACGGAGTGCCGGATGTCCCTTCCCCAGCCCCTGGCGGGTAAGACTGAATGCTTGGCCGGGCAACACGCCGGTCTTCCAACACCTCTGAAAGCCATCGGTCTTCGTATCGAGGAGAAGAGATTCACGTCGGGTTCACCATTTTTCTGTTTCGGTGCGGATGTGCGTCGGGTTACGCTGTTCCGCCAGGACGCGTTCGCGCGTGCACCCGTCAACCCGAGGGGATGGGCGCGCGGCTTGTGGTCCCGCAGTCCCGCTTTCCAAGGGTGGGCGGCATTCGTCCCTTATTCAGGGGCGTCTGCTCCTTGATCGAAACCGGGATGATGGGATGTCGGCTCCTCCTTCCTTGGACGTCTCCTCGGAACTCGTCGCCTAATCCGGGTCTCCCTCATAGACTTAAGAATGTTCGTGAATCTCGTTCCCGGCGCCATATCTTCATGGACACCGGTTAATTACGCTGCTTCCGCCCGGACGCTCCAAGGAGTCTGGTCGGGGCAGCAACCTGCGGTGAGAAGGCCGGGTGGCTCTGGGTGCTGGGGGCGTGTCGTAACACTGCGGCTCTGCACGTCTGTCTTCCGTCCCTAATAGGGCTTCTCGAAGGCATGATGGCCTGAGGCATCCCGCACTGGGTGCGGGGAACTGTGTCACCTGAGGTTTTCCTCAGCTTCCCATGTTTAACACGGGGTATGCCGCGAGTTTAACGTCCAGCGGGGACGGCATTGGACCGATCAACACGAAAAGTGGATTGGATGACAGAACCCCTTGCGGGGAACCTCCGACGCTGGGGCCAGCACATGGGCGGCTTACCAAATGATATGGAGTGGAGTGAAGTGGCATGACCCCACCGGGATGTGGCGGCCCGGGTAAGGATCAGGATGGATGATGGAGTGAAGAGCTTGGACCCCGTAGGGGATTCCTACGTACCCTGTATAGAAGACAGGGATCAATGTCAACGTAGTTCGGGTATACAGTTTAACGTCATGCTGGACGTCGGCAAGCCGACTCACGAAGAGGTCTAGGCCGCCGGGCGGAGGATTGAGCCGAACCACCTCGCACAGAGGGGGATGGAACAGCCGGGTGGATCACAGTTTCACGTCATGCTGGACGATAAAAGGAGAAATGGAAAAAGGGGCTGTGGGGAGGCACAGTGGATATACACACGGGCAGTCTCCCACAGGGGCGGATTCATAGGTGAATCGACGCAAGCGTGAACCCTGGAGGGGTCCACTGATGGACGAACCGACGTAAATACAACCGGGACGACCAGGTGGTGGGCTTGGACCTCAAGAAGGCTTCCTACGTACCCTGTATAGAAGACAGGGATCAAAGTCCACGTAGTTCATTCTGTCAGGACTTACGCACTTGAGGCAGCCCGGATGCGGCAAAACTCAGTTGGAAGGGACTTGGACCGAAAGCAGAAGGCACCTCGATCCCAGTCACACCCTCTACTGGCTTCGGCAGTGGGGAGGCGCAATGGAGATACACATGTGCAGCCTCCCACGAGAAACTAGGGGTTTGTAATACCCTGCCCCCGTAGGGAAAAGCCACTCCCATTAAATCGTCCCAAAAGGGGGACAATCCCGACATCCCTGCAGAGACGAGCGGGTGGGGGCCACATCCAAACCGGAAGAGACCCTGCGTGCGAGGCACGGGATCGAATGATGCGGACGGTTTAACGTCTTGCCGGACGAAGTACAGTTTAACGTCGTGTGTTGAGGACGAAGCGGACGGTTTAACGTCTTGCCGGACGAAGCACAGTTTAACGTCATGTGTTGAGGACGAAACACTTGGCAGTTTAACGTCTTGCAGCGCGGACGATGGGGGGCTAGGCAGTTTAGCGTCGTGCAGCTTGGACAAATGTGCAGTTTAACGTCATGCTGGACGTATGGGCAGTTTAACGTCATGCTGGACGAATGCGCAGTTTAACGTCATGCGGGACGTATATGCAGTTTAACGTCATGCTGGACATTGTGCAGTTTAACGTCATGCAGGACGAATATGCAGTTTAACGTCATGCTGGACGAATGACTGCCGCCGATGGGTCCGTGTCACTTTGCACGAGCCTGGAAGGCTGCACGGGAAGACAACGCACGGTTCGGGCACCCAGGATGAGGATCATCGGGCGCCACACAGGCGGGTACCCTCAGGGGGTCAAGGGAGGCGACCCTGGCGGATTGCGCGCAAAATAGGAGCTTTGTGCGCAAAACCGCGGGTCGGCGCGCAAAATGGCGGGCTGGCGCCCAATTGGGCCAACGCTTCACGCGCGGATGATGGGGATTGCGCGCACCGGGCTTCGGATAGCGCGCGGGGGGCAACGGCTCATTCTCTAACGAATGGCCACTTTGAAGATGGGGGGTGCGCGCAATCGGGTTGGATTGCGCGCACCCAGGGGCAATTGCGCGCAAGAGGCTTCTTTTGCGCGCAAAGGCCTTCGGGTTGAAATTTATTCAAAGGAAATGAGCCAAGGGGATTGCACGCGAAGGCGGACCCCAAGGCTCTATTGCGCGAAAGAAAGGAGGTTACCTGAAGATCGGCATTGCGCGCGGAAGGGGTTGAATTGCACGCGCGGGAGGCCGTTCGACTTCCAGCAACCTTTGAAACGTTGGGGGTCGCCTAGTATTTATAGGCAACCCCGGGCGCGGAATCCAAGGCACGAGCGCGGAATTCTCCTCGCGGGCGCGGAATCGGGCACCGCGCGCAAGGGAGTTGCGCGCATCCCGGGGGTTTTGCGCGCGGATCATCATCTTTGCGCGCAGACCTCTGAAATTCCGCGCAAGGCCTCCGGGCCCTCCGAAACATTCTTCCGACTCCAAATATGACCTCGCTTTCCGCATCCGGAGCTTCGTTTGGGAACAACGTACTTTTCCGGCGTCTACAATGTTAAAAAGTAATTTTTTTTAATGGTGTTATGTTTCTTAAAAAAAGTTTATGTATATAGCCTCATATTTATTCAAATTATTATAATGATACTCAATGCATTATTTATATGAAAAAAGTATTACAAGGTCTTTAAAAATCTTATGTGATCCCTGAAGTATTATGAGATTCTAAAAGTGTCTCATGGAAATGGATAAATTCTTCTAAAATTGTAATAACACCCTAACATGTTGGAGACATTACCTGATTTGGGATACCAAATAAATAATTTTGAACATTTCTCTTTTTCAAATTTTAGTACCCGATGACTTGTGAAATTTATTGTTCCAATAGAAAGATTCAAAAATGTTATCAAATTATATCTCAAATATCCTAAATATTATATGAACTGTCTCAATCATATAAACACAACATAAATACTCATCCTAAAACATTTATTCTACATGATATACAATCATACATACGCAGTGCTCAATCGATAGATTCACCAAACATTAGGCTATATTTGCTTTTTGAAGGGTCATTATTCTATCTCCCCTTAATAAATATTAATCCAATATTAATTAGGTGTATTAAAAAAAATTTATTGATCAGTAACTGTCATAATTTCATAATGACATACTTTTCAATAATTAAAATATAAGGGATATAATCATGAATATTTCATTGTAGGTATTCCAGTATAATATTTGTACTTTTCATTAAATAATGTAATTACATTATTTTTATATCAAATTATTCTTCCATAAATAAAAAATTAAAATTTATTCGTTGACTAAATAGAATAACTTATTTAATATAAAAACAATATCTATATTGGAACTCTAATATGTCAATATGAAATTATTAACAATCCCATAAAATAATTTTTTTAACACATGTGTACTCTTTTTATCCCAGGTGTCGATAATAAAAATAATTGAAATAAAATGGATAACATCTCATTGTACCATCAATATTTTTTAGAAACTCTTAACATAACATTTTCTCCACATTACTCTTAAAATTATTGTCTGATCAATTTTTTTATAGATGTATGGATCACCATGAACTTTATATTGTAGCCTTTAGTTAATCTATTCTATATACACATTGGATATTCCAATATAGAAAACATAAGTGAATAACTATGGTTTTAAAAGTCATCCAGAAACATCTATGTATGTGATATTTTTATAATATCTTCTAATTTTTCATGTAGAAATATACTACTTAAGAAAACAAAGTATCCCATAAAAATCTCATCAAACACTTTAGAATCATAATGTATATGTCATATAACCCTCTTTTATGTGTCTTTTCCAATAGCCTTCACATATTCATCAAGAAATTCATTATAATGAATAATCCACAGGTGTACAATTTCATTAGAATACCTATTCCATAATATATGGAATATGTATAGGTTACAGATTCATAAAAATTATGATATTTTTATTTTTTTTCTCAATTTAATCATCAAATTCAATTCCTTAAAAATAAGCACAAAGAACATAGATTTTGGAATATTATATTACATATCATTTCCTTTTATAGAATTAGTATGGGTTAGAATTGAATATCATCCTTGATGACCTATTCAATATATCTCCACATTATCGATAATATGTCATGTTTGAACCGCTTTCATTTTTAAATTATAAAATTCATTCATAGGCATTGACTTTATTGCATTCATGGTTTAATCATTGTTTAAAAATAATTTTTTCATTTTTACCCATTAATGATAAATGTGTAACTTTTTGTTTCATATTATTTTTTAGAAAATCCCATTACATATATAAAACAATTATGTAAATATATATTGGGTTACTAGATTGTTTAAACATTACTCACGTACATTAAGAAATACTCATGTTGGTTTTTATGCGAATCATATCTAATTTTTAGTTAGAGATATCTTTAACTAAATAAGTCTCATTGTTCTTCTCTTGATTTGACATCTGTGGTAGATTTATTAATTTTATCTTTATATTCAATACCGGTTTTTAGTGTTCAATGATATGTACAGTCCATCTATAGTATAATAATATCTTCCTTATTTAGAAATATTTTTCAACTTCATTGTTTTTATTATTGGGAGTAACTAATTCAAATCTATTATTATTCTTACTCTTTAATATAGACACAATTTAATTATTACATGTTTCATTTTTTCATATTTTCTTATTTTCATTAGAGACTAATATTGGTTATTATATATTGGATTCTTCTAGCACATATCTTCATAATTACCACTTTTGTAGTAGTAATCGAAAAAATTTCTAAGAAACCATATATGACGATTCTATTAAAATTATTTTTTTTATAATTTATTTGGTTTTTTTATTTCTAGCCCCCTTGATTCAATATTTTTATTTTATTTATACTAAAAATGATTTACCAACACTCAATGGACCTATGTAGAATCCTATAATTGTTGAAATAATGTCCAACATGTATCCTTATATTTATTATATATTTAATATAAAACCAAATAATTACATATTATTTGTCGGTAGAGAAAACAACCTTTTAAACTCTTATTATAGAGAATATTTTACTACTAATCAGGGAATTAAACAATGATGTGGTGATGAGTTTGTCATTAAATTTATCTACACATGCTTAAATTATATTTTAAAAGAATCAAGTACAAGAATATAAATATACATTAGAATAACTAAAAGTAATAGGGTCGTGGGTTCACATATTTTTGTAGACTATTTCCTATTAATTAGATTCTATTTTAATGATGAACCTTCTACAAATTGAAGTATTCTTGATGCTTTTACTCTTAATAAAATCATATATGAAATCATATTTCTTTTTTAATGTTTTGGATGCTCCTGTTTATTTCAATTATAAAATCTTCAATTCAACCTCTATTTTAAGAAATATTTTTAGAAGAGAGATCCTTTCTTCCTCCAAAATCATCAAAAATTATTCCCTATCAATATTTTACAATTAAATCTAATATTTATCAATTTTTTTAATTTTATATAGATTACTTCAAAAGTCATTATTTATTAGGGTTTTTTTATTACTAGTCATCTTGTAAATAGTGATTATCCTTCTATGATCTTTCCATAGAATGGATACTATATTAAATACTATCAGAAATATTTTTCTAAAATTATTCTCTATCTATTGAAAATTATTCAACAATTATCAGCTAGTATTTTTTCATGTTATGTTTTTCTTTGATGAGAGAATTTAATTTTTAAAATTCTATTGCTAAATATTTTTTCATTGATTTTTAATTTTTGATCAGTTGTTTATTTTAGTCATTAATTTTTTATATATACATAAATATATGAGTACATAATTCACTAGAATTCATTTTATTTTATATATAACCTTATAATTTAGGTTTTTAATTAATCTTGTGGGAAAATACATTCCCTTATCCGATGTTGTTTCTTAGAAGGGATGATTCGTGATGGAATTATCTGATCTACAACCACTATGATATTAATTATTAGTGGACTCTATTTTTTCTTAATATTATTTCCTAATATCTTCGAACCTAGTTTTACTAATATATTTTGATTATTTATTTAACATTTCACAATACTGTTAAACATTTTGGGTTTTTTGTCCCCCAACTTAGGAATCAATAAAAAATTAGTTCAATTTTAATCCCTCTAAGATAACATGGATTAGATCAAAATCAAATTAAAGTACCCAGGTTTGTTTGAATCCTTATTGGTGGGTAGTGGTGAATCAATAATATCATTTTTTTAATTAATTATCCTTTTTAATTTAACCTACTATACTATTCAATGTCTTGATATTTACATATTTGTGTATCTCCACCTCCCCTTGATAATATAGTGGATCAAAATAAAATACACAATGATGTAACATTTTTATCCCCATCACCAAATTATTACTACTTTTCATTAATGGTTAGAGACCATAATCATATATTCTACACTATAAATTAATGTTGTTACAAAGGTAATGATTTACACCTAGCACAGTATCAGACTATATTAGAATAATATCGTCGGGTTTTCTCAAACATATGTGTCAATTATTTTTATTCACCTTCACAAAAATTTATTCATCCCAAATGTTTTCTATTTGTTTCAAATAGTTCAAACATCACAGGTAATCTTTACTACCTCACAAAATCTATTCATATATACTTCAACAAACAACTAGGTAGTTTTTTGAGTTATCCTTAAATATGATATGTATGCACATTGGACTTTATAATTCATCCCAATGTTCAATATCTATTATCAATTGAAAAACTAAAATGATATAGTTATATTATAGGCCTCCTTCTTCTATTTCTATTTATTTATTTTTTATAATAGTAATTTTATTTATTTCAGGTTTAGTATAAGGATATCTATATTTTACTAGTTGGAGTTTCCAAATAGGAATGAAAAAGTTGAGGGTTCTCAATTCTTCATTATATTCACCTCCATTGATATTTATAATCAAGAAATATCTCATGAATATTATGTTTACACATTGGGATTCAAATAATATTAAATTCTATTAAGTCATCAATCACCTCGTTATTTAAACTCCTTAAAAACATTGGTAAAAAATTATTATAAATCTCCATTTAGACTTAAGATAATTTTATCCTTTAAATATAATAAATTTTATTATTTTTAATTTCAATCCACATCTATATGAATGTTTCATGCATGACTAATTGTAATGTGGAACATTATTGGTGTCTTATAACATATAAATGTTATGAATTGAATCACAATTATTTTAATGTAATTGTTACAAGAAAATAAATAAAAATATGTCTATATTAGTCTGAGTTTATATTTTTTTAATATTAAAAAAAATCATTTATTTATTTATTTATTTATTTTTAAACATTATAAATCGTATGATGTTCATATTAGTCCCTCTTCTCTTTTCCATGTAATAAGCCTTCTCTATTAATGTCACACCCAACCTAGTGATATTAATTATTTTAATCATTTCCAACATCTATTATGAGTTCTTTTATTTTGTGGGTCAAATTTTAACTTTTTGGTGGGTTTTTTGTATATTTCATTATTAGACATCACGGTTATGATAAACAGTGTGGTGCTCTTGTGGGTGCATAGGTGGGTCAATGGTGTGGTGAACGCCATGCACATGGTTTATTAAACCATGTGGAAGGCGTGTGATTGAGATATATAAGTTTACAGTGTTGAGTAGAATGATTTTAGATTGGTTTTCAAAATCATTCATCTACATAGGTGTAACAATTTGAGGGACTCATACCTAGGCAATAGAAAACACACTATTGGCACACAGTTTTGTGAACCGTTTAAAAGTCATGTAGATCGCTCAAAATTGAAAAATTTTGTTTTTTTACTTTACTTTTTATTTTTATATATTCTTTATTTTCTTTCATCTTCTCTTTTTTATTTCTTCTCCTCTCTATGCATCACCTGAGTCCCATTTTCCTGTCCTCTATAGTCCTTCATGTCACAAAATGAATTTGGTCACCCTCAAAAACAACACTAAACCAAGCCCATGGAAAGGACGAAAGGTGTTCCGGATCCCCACAGGCTGGCACAAGTGCCTGTGTAATAGAAAAGGAAATTTGGGAATGATTAACCCGAGTTTATAATCATAAAACAACGAAAAAATCCAATAAAACAAATCTGTAATTTTCAAACAAAAAAATCTTTTAAAAAATTTCCGAGCATAATTACATAATTTATAATAATTATAGAAGACTATAACAACTGAAGAAACCCACAATGGATAGCCCAAGAACCTCTACATTATGAGAGGCACCTCCCTCAATCCATATCCCCAAAATTGTATCATGACAAACCGCTAAAAACCCAAACTTTTGGCACAAAAGTTATACCCAAACCTGTGACAACAAAAATAACCAAGGCTACTTACACCCAAGGGTATAAGTATGGTGTGATCCAGAGCCTAGTAGGATACCACCAGTATGATATTCCCTGTGATAAAAATTCAAAGAATAAAATCATTCAAGTTTTCAAAAACATGTAATTTCTAGTTAAAATTTCTAATAGATGGAACTTAATAAAATTAGTTTTCAACTAGGCTAATTTAAAGAATCATCACTATTAATATACATTCAAAAGATACTGATTTTTCCAGCCAAATATACCTTATGCCGATGGTATGTATAAATGATCTAATGGGCACAAGCAATAGTAAATAACACCTAGGCACTAGCAAGCTGTGGGTCCTAGGTACCTCATTTCTCGGTGAGAGTAACAACTTAAAAATATATGTTCCCATGCAAAATCCACTAGTAGGGAACATACCCATAACCTATTGGTCCCCAATAATAATCCTCATAGTTTAGTTAGAGTTGTAAGCGTCAATATTGCTAAGTGAAACTGAGGCCAAACCCCACGGATTCACAAGCATACTAGTATATGTCCACCCACCTAGAAACCCCGGTTTTCCATTTGGGCTATATCAAATTCAACAAGCCATGAATTTCAGTTTTCACATGAAAATACCACTTCCACAACACAAATTTACCAAAAATACCCAAGTACATCACACAAGTCACAAATTCCACTAATCATTCAAATGAGTTTTGAAATCATACTCACACCAAAATAGCCCACAACACTTTTGGCATAACTTTCACAATCCAACACATCCATAAAAATTTTTATATAGTCTCTAAAAATATGATAAACATCACATAACAACCCACTCACATGTTCCATAAAACCCTTTTTATAAACAAAATCAATTTTTCACATCACACTCACACAAACAGCCCACATCACGTTCACACCTCATTCAAATTTCAGTAAATCCATTAGAGATTTTTATAAAACACTTCTAAGAGGATACATGTCACATGATAGACCTATTCAAATTTAAAATGATCCATTTTAAAGTATAAACAATACAAAATAGTTTTCTAATATGGTATCACCCCTTACAGAAATCATTAAACCATTCAAAACATTCAAAAAACAATTCTAAAGAGTATACCAACGCTTTTCACATAAAACCCATTTCAAAACAATATTTCAAGGATAGAATCACACCAATACAAATTTGAAAAATAATTGGAATCCCCAAAAACAATTATTAAACTACCCCCAAGTGTTATACAAACACCTCAAATAATACCACAAAATATCCCCCTGAAAAGCACACGTTTTTAAAATTACTTTCAAGAAGTACAACAAGGTTTTACACCTTAAACCCATAAAAACATCTTTAAAACCTAATGGCACACCAATACCTTACCAATCCATAATTTTCAGCCCAAACAAGATTTATTAAACCAATTTCATATGTTATAAAAGACACCCAAACAATACCCAATGGGTTACACATGAAAAACACCCAATTTTACACTAAAATGAAACTATAAAAATAAATGCATAACCAAATCCAACATAAATATTTTAATCACCACACACAGCATATTAGGAACATTTATAATAAACATTTCAAGAAACCTAACTCATCTAGGAATGATTACACAGGGAATCACCTACCTTTTATGTCAAACCCTTAAAACATGGTGCAAAACATCAGCTGCACCACCGCCACACATAATGGAAGATAAATCCAGACCTATACCACAATATTTGACCAAAAAATACACAAAATAAAACCCTAGTTTTGATCCTCTACTACTGGAAATGAGGAAATTCAAGAAAGGGTGAAAGAAACACTATGGAAGGGGAAGAATCAAGGAAAGAAACACTTACTTGACACATCTTCAATCAAACGAACCAAATTCTCCAAAATTCTAATATCCAATAAAGCAAACCTGATATGAAGTCTCAAATGGGGATTAAAAGGTGATATGGGGACTGAAATGGGGGAAAATAGTAGAAATTAAAGGTGTTAGGAAATAAAAAATTTACCTCTTCAAATCTGGACGATTTGAGAAATCTAGAGACGTTTTTCTGCAATTTGCGAAAAAAATTATCTCAAAAGTTGAGAAATAGATAAAGGGGGTGATACATAGGTTTTTGGAATCGATTTGGAGGTGGAATAACCGAAAAATAGTATATATTGAATGAGATATTAAAATATTAAATATAAAACTTAATGTAGTAAATGGGCTTTCGGGATGGCCCAAAACCTTAATAAAAAACCCAAATCCATCATGATTATGGATTTTTATGATTCCCAAATGGATATGTTAGTTTTTGTATATTAGGGTATGACAATTGAGAAGTGGAATAGTTATAAAATCTTGAAAATGAATGAGTTATAAAATAATCAAATTTTGTTTTTAAATCTGGAAATGGGCTCACGGTTTGGCCCAAATTTTGAATACCCACTATTTCCACCAAAATGCATGAGAAACCCCCCAAACAATGAAATAATGTAAATTAAATGACAATATAACTTTAAAAGAAGTAATTTATGTGAAAATTCTCCCCACCATATAAGTTTCCATCCTTAGAAAGCCACAATAAGGCCAAACACAAAAACAAAACCCATCTAATAAACTAAGAAGTAATTTTTCACCAAGATCTGCCCCCAAAGGCCAAAACACCTCTAACGATCATTTAAGGAAGGATTAATCTCACAATAAAATACACCACTTTCCTGAAATAATCAATCACATTCAGGATTTATTCTAAATGAAAATTCCTCAAAATGAAACTGAACAATACTCAATCAATTTACCTAATGAAACAACAACATCGAACAAAGTTACACTTACCCTACTATAAAAAATCCATTGGGAACTCTCAAATCACAATGTTTACCCAAGGAATATGAAGGTAGTAAGATATCTTCGAATGATAATACATACTTCCAAGACAAGACCAATGAAAAAAAATCAGATTTACTCGTATGAAGAGACACAAATGGGCTCCCCACTGTAAGAGACATCTTAAATTTTTTTCTCGAGATAGATATAGGAAACTAAAAGGGGGAGGCCTGAAGAGACTCCCTAGTACAAGCGGTATAAGTCCATTAGAAACATCCAAAATAATATACACGATACCCATGGTGGGTCTCCCCACTACAAGAACCAACCATCTTAACTGACCGGCGTGGGACGACACCAAAAGACCCCAAAAATTTATTGATTTGGGAGGGCTTCACAGTTTGCCCACATTGTTTGGGAAACCATGAACTAACTAATCAAATCATTTTTTCCACATGGCCACCTGACACATGGTCACTACTAATCGTGCACAAACCTCATGCTCAGCCTTTTTAGCAAAATTTCAATCCATTCTCCAAAGACTCAATGGAAACCAAAGTGGGGGGGAGATCTTGGGTGATGACATGGGTACAAGTCCCTCCCCATATTTCCACCAAATGAGAACAACAAATGAAATATGATGACACCATAGGATTAAAAAGATCCTATATTTTATACTAAGGATAGGACTTTGTACAAGGTTTTCAACGACACCGGGGTTTCCCCTAACTATGTGCCAGCTTCTCTCCGGGACCTATGGATGGAGATCAAAATATTGAAGCATCTTCGACCTCGTAGTTAGGCTATGGAAACCCCTGTTTGGAACATATTCTTTCAATGCCACAAAAAACTACACCACATACCCCTGATGGGTTCACCAAGACATAATACACTCTATAACTCACGTTACCAAAACATGAAATTTCACTAAAACAATGGATTAGAAGATGCACAAACATTGTACCTTGTTTCTTTGGGTGAGAAACAATAGAAGGATAGGACACACATAAAATCCTTCGTCTAAGATAATGGATTTGATGTTTTTCCCAAGGGAAACATACTCCCATCATAATATAGAACCTTAGAGGATTGCGCGACCTTCACCTTTACAGTCAATTGAGTAGACAACAAACAATGCATCACTGAACATGAACTTTGATATTGATAGAAACAATACATGGATCAAGACCTTATGACAAGTCCCTAAACAATAGAAAAGTCCAAAAAATAAACATAATAGTCTCTCGTGACTAAAATCCCAAAATTGGTGGTTTAACAAGAACTCTTGCTTCAATGAAACTATGAAGAACCTTGAGTCCCTCTTAGAAACCATCGAGACACTCATCCACACTAACAACCCCAGAACACTTCCACCGTTGAAGAATTAGGAAACTTAAGAAACGAAGGTCTCTTTCAACCTTCCATAAGAACTATACCACTACAAGTGGATCCAAAAATCAACGAAATGAATAGGTATAGACTCAATAAACAAATATCGATATAATATTTTTTATATTGATCAATTGGATGATTTTCCAAAGGTGAAACAATACAGTTTGCACTTAAGTTGTGCATTAACCCTTAATGGGGGAGTACCTTATCCAATGAGAGAACCCAAAGACCCAACCAAGATGGTCCATTGGTCAAAACATGCCACAAACCATATACAAACACAAGAAGGTAACCACCATAATGGTTTCCCGAAACATATCTCAAAAGAGACTACTAACCGACCGTTCTACCCAACTTGCCATCCAAACACAAACCCAAAACACAGTTCAATCAAGAGGGGTTCTTGAACTCAAAACATCATCAACATCAATATATAAAAAAACACTTAATTTACACCATACCAACCCAGTCATCAAGACATTATGTTTTTCTTTATGAATATTTCTTTGAAAAAAATGGTTCAGCGACTAGCGTATCCACCAATGGTACCCCATGGGCCTTACACATGCAAGTTTTTGTACCACACCAAGAACCCTCTTGATATCCATACAGGAACTCATCCAGTCATGACATTAACCATCCATCATCCCCTATAACCACATCCATGTGGTTTCTCAAGGAAATACGAAAGGATAAAATAAAAATCCTTTCCACATTTCAATACCAAAATAATCAACCAATACTTCCTTTTTCTCATGATCGTTAACCATGGAATAAAAATACAAATTATTCAAATTAATACTAAATTTCAATTCATATGCATAAATTTCATAACAGCTTGTCCCATTAAAACACCAATTGATTGTTTAGAAAACTCTATTGGAAACACTTTTTCAAAACCAAATTCAATATAGTTCCTCCTTCTAGCAGAGGTGTAACATCAACATTTTCCATTTCAAAAAAATTCTGAAAATTCAGTTCCACCATTTCATAAATCAAGCCATTACTTCTTTATTTGAAAATCATTTCACAAAAACATTATGCATCTTAAAACCAAGTCCCTTTAAAACCAAAGATCCAAGATTGCAAAACTAAAGCACAAAACAATGCGAGAGGAAACTAGTTCCAGTGGGTGACTTGGAGATATAGTTGGCGTCCATATCCCAATCACTTCACTATCACAGAGAGTGTTCTGGCGAATATCCCTGACTCCACATGGATTTTCAGGCCCTGTGAGCCCTCTGAGACAATTAACCCAACTCTCTTTTCTTTTCCCCAAATCATCATCAAACCAAAAAAACCAAAGGACTTAGATAAATCCTAACTTACCCTGGAAAATTGAATCCCATCATGAGGTGTGGTGATCAGGAACACTACTCATAACATGAATACCAAGTCATAACAATCCTAACTCTAGACTATCCCAACGCTTCCCCAAAAAACATGACCCAAAGAGTAAACCAGAACCTCCTTTGATACCATTTTGTCACGAACCGAATTTTGACACCATCAAAAAGGGTACCAAACCTAGCCCGTGGTAAGGCATGAAGGGAGTTCCCGATCCCCATAGGCTTGCACAAGTTCTTGGTTAACAGAAAATAAAATTTGGGAACGATTTACCCAAGTTTATAAACATAATACAACGAATGAATCCAATAAAACAAATCTGGATTTTTCAAAGAAAAACATCTTTTACAAAATTTTAAAACTGAATTATATAATTTAAAATAATTATAGAAGACTATAAAAACTAAATAAACCCCAAATGGATATCCCAAGTTCCTCCACATGGTGAGAGGCCCCACCCTCAAGCCATATCCACAACACCATATCTTGATGGACCACTAATAACTCGAACTGTTGGCACAAAAGTTGTACCCAAACCCGCAACAACAAAAATAACCAAGTCTACTTACAACCAAGGGTGTAAGTAGGGTGTGATCCAAAGCCCGGTATGATATCTCCACTAATAGATTCCATGTGATAAACATTCTAGGATGAAAAGAATACATGTTTTCAAATACATGTAATTTCTAGGTACAATTTCTAAAAGATGCAACTAAATAAATCCGTTTTCAAGTGGGCTAATTTAAATAATCAACACTTTTAAATTAAATTCAAAAAGATACTGAATTGTTAAAGAAAAATATACCTTATGCTGATGGTAAGTATAAATGATATAATGAGCATAAGAAATAGGAAATAACCTCGAGGAACTAGCTAGGTGTGGGTCCCAGGTACCTCATATCTCAGTGATAGTAACCACAAAAAAATATTTTTTCTCATGAACGAGACACTATTAGGAGGCATACCCATAACCTAGTGGCCCCCAATCATCATCATCTTAGTTTATTTAGAGTTGTATGCATCAATCATGCTATGTGAAACTAAGACCAAACCCCACGGATTCAATAGCATACTAGTATACTTCCACCCACCTAGATACCCAGGTTTCTCTTTGTGCTCAAACAAGTTCAACAAGCCATGAAATTTAGTTTTCACATGAAAATATCACTTCCACATCACACATTAATCAAACAGCCCCATGTAAATCACACAAGTCACAAATTCCACTTTTCATTCAAATGCGTTTTGAAATCAAACTCACACCAAAATAGCCCACAACACTTTTTGTATAACTTTCACAATCCAACACATCCTTTAAAAATTTTATAATGTCCCTAAAAATATCCTAAATGTCACATAATAGACCACTCCCATGTTTCATAATACCCTTTTTATAAACAAATTACATTTTTTCACATCGCACTCATACAAACAGCCCACATCATGTTCACACCTCTTTCAAATTTTAGAAAATCCATTAATTTTTTTTAAAACACTTCCAAGAGGATACGCATCACATGACAGACCTATTTACATTTAAAATATTCCATTTGAATGTGTAAATAATCCAAAACAGTATTCCAATATGATTTCACCCCTTTCATAAATCATTAAACCATTCAAAACATTCTTAAAACAATTATAATGAGTGTACCCAAGATTTTCACATAAAACCCATTTCAAAACCATATTTGAAGGGAACAATCACACCAATACAAATTCAAAACAGAATTAGTGGCCCCAAAAACATTTATTAAACTACCCACAAGTGTTATACAAACAACTTAAACAATACCACAAAATATCCACATGAAAAGCACATGTTTTCAAAATCACTTTCAAGAAGTACAATAAGGTTTTACACCTTAAACCCATAAAAAACCTCTTTAAAACCTAATGGATCACCAATAACCTACCAAATCAGAATTTTCATCCCAAACAAGAATTATTATACCAATTTCATATGTTATAAAACACACCAAAACAATACCCAAAGTGTTTCTCATGAAAAACACCCAATTTTAAGCTAAAATGAAACTATAAAAATTTATTCTTAACCAAATCTATCATAAACAATTTTCCCACCACACACATTATATTAGAAACATGAATAATAAGTAATTCAAGCATACTAACTCATCTAAGAATTATTAGACATGGAATCACCTACCTTTTATGTCGAAACCCTCAAAACATGGCGTGAAACATCAACTGCACCACCACCACACCTCAAGGAAGATAAATCCAGCCCTAGACCACAATATTTGACCAAAAAGACACCAAATAAAACCTTAGTTTCGAACCTCAATTTCTGGACAAGAGGAACATTGTGATAGGGTGAAAGAAACTCTAAGGAAGGGGAAGAAATCAAGGAAAGAAACACATACTTGAAACATCTTGAATCAAACGAACCAAATACACCAAAATATTAATTTTCAAGCAACCAAACTTGATATGGAGGCTCTAATGGGGATGTTAATGTCATGTGGGGACTGAAATGGGGGAAAAGCGCCGAAATTGATGGAGATATGAAAGAAACAATTTACCTCTTCAAATCTTAACTATTTGAGAAATCCAGGGATGTTTCGCCCAAATTCGTGAAACAAATGAGCTCAAAAATGGAGAAATAGATAATGGGGGTGATACATAGATTTTTGGCTTCGAGTGGGGGTGGAATAACCTAGAAATAGTAAATATTGAATGAGATATTAAAATATTACAAATAAAAATTAAAGGGGGAAATGGGCTTTCGGGATGACCCAAAACCTTCATAAAAAACTCAAATCCATCATAATTATTGATTTTTATGAGGACCATATGGATATGGTAGTTTTTATATATTAGTTTATGACAATTTAGAAGTGGAATTGTTGTAAAATCTTGAAAAAATAATGAGTTATAAAATTAAAAAAAATTCGTTTCTAAATCTGGAAATGGGCTCATGGTTTGGCCCAAAATTTGAAAACCAACCATTTCCAACAAAATGCATGACAAACCCCCCAAATAAAGAAATAATGTAAATTAAAAGACAAAATAATTTTAAAAGAATTCATGTATGTGACAATTCTCCCCAACATAAAACTTTCTACCCTCGGAAAGCCACAGAATGTCCAAATACAAAAACCAAACCCAACTGATAAACCAAGAAGTAATTTTTTGACAAGATTCACCCGCAAACGCCAAAACACCTCTAGTGATCATTTAAGGAAGGATTAATCTAACCAAAAAAACTTACACCACTTTCCTGAAACAATCAAGCACATTCATTCTTTATCCCAAATGAAAACTACTCAAACACAATCTGAAAAATACTCAATCGAGTTACCTAAAAAAATAAAAACATCGAACAAAGTTACAATTACCTTTATATAACAAAACCATTGGGAACTCTCCAATATCAATGCTTACCAAAGGAATAAGTAGGTTGTCAGATATATCTGAATGATTATACCTACTTCCAAGACAAGACCAAGGAAAAAATCGAGGTTACTCATATAATGAGACACAAATGTGCTCCCCACCGTAAGAGACATCGTAAATTTTTCTCCAGAGACAGAATTAGGACACTAATAGGGGGAGGCCTGAACATACTCCCTAGTACAATGGGTATACATCCATTATAAACTTTCAAAATAATATGCATGATACCCATTTTGGGACTCCCCACCACAAAAAACCAACCATCTTAATTGACTGGCGTGGGCCGACACAAAAATACCCCAAAAATTTAATGATTTTGGAAGGCTTCATAGTTTGTCCATGTGGTATGGGAAACCATGAAATAACTATGAAAATCATTCTTTCCACATATATTCCTTACACATTGTCACTACTAATCATGAAAAAACCTCGTGCTCAGCCTGTCTTGCCAAATTTCAATCCATTCCCCCAAAGACTCAATGGAAACCAAGGGGGGAGATATTGGGTGATGACATGGGTACAAGGCCCTCCACCTATTTCCAAAGAATGAGAAAAATAGAAGAAATATGATGACACCATAGGTTTAAACTCTTCATATCTTTCATGCGGAGGATAGGACTTTGTTCAAGGTTTTAAATGACACAGGAGTTTTCCCTGACGTCACGCCAGCTTCTCTCCGGGACCTATGGCTGGAGCTCAAAATATTGAAGCATCTTTGGCCTCGCAGTTAGGCTGTGGAAACCAATGTGTGAAACTTCTTCTTTTAGTTCCACAAACACCAACACCGCATACCCCAATGGGTTCACAAAGGCATAATACACTCTATAACTTACGTTACCATAACCTGACAATTCACTGAAACAAGGGATTAGAAGATGCACAAACATCGCACCTCGTTTCATTGGGTGAGAAACAGTGGAAGGACATGACTCGCATAAACACCTTCCTATAATATAGAGGATTTGATGTTTTTTCCAAGGGAGACATACTCCCAACATAATATAGAACCTCAGAGGATTGCCCGACCTTCACCTTTACAGTCAAATGAGTACACAACATCACTATGCATCAACGAACATGACTTTTTCTATTGATAGAAACAATACATGGAACGAGACATTATGAAAAATACTTAAACAACAGACAAGTCCAAAAAGTGGACACTATATCCTATCATGACTAAAATCTCAAAATTTGTGTTTTAGAAAGAAATCTTGCTTCAAATAATCTCTGAAGAACCCAGAGGCCCTCTTAGACACCATCGAGACACTCATCCACACTAACAACCCCAGAAAACTTCCACCTTTGATGAATCAGGCAACTTAAGAAACTAAGCTCTCTTTAAACCTTACACAAGAACTATCCCACTACAAGAGGATCCAAAAATAAATAAAATGAATGGGTGTAGACTTAATCAACAAAGATCGATAAAATATTCCTTATATTGATAAACTAGCGGATTTTCCAATGGTGAAACAATACAGGTTGCACTTCATTTGTGCATTAACCCTTAATGGGGGAATACCTTATCCAATGAGAAAACCCAAATACCAAACCAAGATGGTACATTGGTAAAAAAAATACCACAAACCATATCCAAAAACATGATGGTAACCATCATAATGGTGTCTTGAAACATATCTCGGAAGAGACTACTAACCAACCCTTCTAACCAACTTGCCATCCAAACACAAACCCCAAACACAGTTCAAACAAGAGGGGTTCTCGAACTCAGAACATACCACAACATCGACATTTTAAAAAAACACATAATTCACTCCATCCCAAACCAGTCATCAAGACATCATATTTTTCTTTAAAAACATTTCTTTGAAACCAAACGGTTTAGTGACTAGCGTATCCACCAATGGTACACCATGGGCCTTACACATGCATGTTATTGTACCACACCGGGAAACCTCATCATATCCATACATGAACTCATCTAGTCCTTCCATTAACCATCCATCATCCCTTATAACCCCATTCATGTGGTCACTCATGGAAATACCGAAGGTTAAAACAAAAATCCTTTCCACTTTTCAAAACCAAAATAATCAACCAATACTTCCTTTTTCTCAAGACCGCTAACCATGGAATAAAAATCCCAATCACTCAAATGAATACTCACTTTCAATTCATATACATCAATTTAAAAACATCTCATCCCATTAAAACACCATTTTATTGATTAGAAAACTCTATTTGAAACACTTTTTCAAAACCAAATTCAATATAGTTCATACTTTCAAAAGAGGTGTAAGAGTACCATTTTTCATTTCAAAACAATTATGAAAATTCATTTCCACCATTTAATAAAGAAATCCATTAAATATTTATTTGAAAATCATTTCAAAAAAACTCTATGCATCTTAAAACCAAGTCTCTCTAAAACCAAAGTCCCAATATTCCAAAACTATAGCACAAAAAAATGCAAGAGAAAAATAGTTTCTGGGGGTGACTTGGACATATGGTTGGCGGCTATATCCCAATCACTTTACTAGAATAGAGAGTTTTCTAGGGAATATCACTGACTCCACATGGCTTTCCAGGCCCAGCGAGCTCACTGAGACAATTAACCCATCTCTGTTTTCATTTACCCTAATCATCTCAAACCAAGAAAACCGAAGGACTAAGATAAATCCTATCTTCCGCTGGAAAATTGAATCCCATCATGAGGTGTGGTGATCAAGAACACTACCCATAGCTGGAATACTATTTCCCAACAATCCTAACTCTAGACTATTGTTGTACCTCTCGTACCCCTCGTGGTTTAATTTTCATGATCACAATCACCCTCCTTTTTATCTAATCTTGTTTTGAAGTGTTTTTGTTAATAGGCATGATTTTAGGAGAAAGAAGTGGCAATGGAAGAACAGTGGACTATCTTTCAGTCCACCGGCCAACCGGTGGCTTCACCACCGGCCAGCCGATGGACCCTGGGCAGAAGGGACACCCACTGACTTCTCACCGGCCAACCGGTGGCCTCAGCACCGGCCAGCCAGTGGCACCCAGACAGAACAGTGTCAGCCACTGCCTCAGCACCGGCCAACCGGTGGCCTCCTCACCGGCCAGCCGGTGGAGCCTGAGCCCGAAGGCCTCTCCATTTTCCAAACACCGGCCAACCGGTGGCACTGTACTGGTCAGCCGGTGGAGCCAGTCAAACTAGCCGTTGGGCCTTTGACCAGGCTGGTCCACTTGCCTCCCAACGGCTCCGAAGGCCTCTCCAACGGCTCCGAAGCCTCCCAAAGGCCATATGAGGGTTCCCCCTCTATAAATAAAGGACTAGGAAGCCCCGGAATAATGTCGGAACTATACGGAAGCCCACGGGAACATTTTCCATCATTTGGCAAACCTCCGGCGGATTCCTTCAAGGAACCTCAACTTGCTCCAACCCACTTCCACATCCAAGGAGCACCACCATAGAAGCTTGGGAGCGCCCTTCATCAGCTCCATCAATCCTTTGGCCCCCAAGGCTTCTCCCATTACTTTTTTTTCTTGTTTTATCATTTTGAGCTTAAATTTGGGTTTGTGCCTACAAACCCCATCACTTTCTATCATCCTCTCTTTTGGGTTTTCACACCACCTTCAAGGTGTGAAGAGGTTAGTCAAGTCTTTCCTTTTAAAAGGCTTGAATCATAGGTGAGCTAGCCTTCACCTGTAAGAAAGCTAGTGGGTTCTTGCTCAACCAATTAAAAGCAAGTGGGTTCTTGCATAACCATTTAAAAGCAAGCTGTAATAGGTTCTAGACTACCTAAAAAGCCTAGTGGGTTTCTTGCTAAAACCATTAAAAAGCAAGCGGTAGTAAATCTCTCAACGGTTGAGTTGGGAGCGGAGACATAGGCTTGGGTTTAAGCCGAACTCCGTTATCAATTTTTTGTCTTGCCTATTTTATTTCCGCTGCACTTTCAACTTTGATTTTAAATTGTTAATCATTTTTTAAAAGGCAATTCACCCCCCCTCTTTCCATCACCTCCTTTCTTTCTCCGCCCAACAATTGGTATCAGAGGCGAAAATTTGAGTAATACCCTAACCGGTTTCAAATTCAAGATCTTTTTTTTGATGGCTTCAACCTCTTTCTCCCCCGAAGGCTATTCTTTGGGTCGTGCTCCATTTTTTGATGGAACCGACTATAACTATTGGAAAACCCGCATGACTACTTTTCTTAAAAGTATAGGTTATCCCATTTATAAAATTGTCATGCTTGGTTATTCTCTCTCCTCTCCCGATGAATCCAAATGGACCCAAGCAGGTATTAAAAATTTCGAGCTTGATGGAAAAGCCATGAACGCTCTACATTGCGGCCTTGATCGTAATGAGTTCAATCGAGTTTCCACATGCACCTCATCACATGAAATCTGGAAACTATTGGAGGTTACCCATGAGGGGACCAACAAAGTCAAGGATACTCGATTGGACATGTATCGTCAAGATTTTGAGTCTTTTACTATGCACCCACATGAAAATATTACTGAAATGTTTACCCGTTTTACTGACGTTTGAAATGGTAGAAAATATTTTGGAGATGATGTTTCTGCAGAAACGATGGTCAAGAAGATCCTATGGATCCTTACAAGCTCATGGGCACCAAAGGTAACGACAATCCAAGAAGCAAAAGACATCAAGAACATGCCGGTCGAAGAGCTCATCAGATCCCTCATGACCTATGAGATCATCATGAGGAGGCAAGCTGAAAAGGAAGGAAAACCGATCAAAACTCCAAAGAACATCGCCTTCAATGTTCAACAAGAAGAAAGCTCCTCCTCATCATCGTCTTCCTCTTCAAGCGGCGATTCTGAAATGGAAAACCCTGCCCGCAAGATGCACAAATTCATGAAGAAGCACAAGAAGAAGAAATCCCGCAAGGCTCAATCCAACGATAAATCCGAGCCCGAGGTAACATGTTACGGGTGTGGCAAGAAAGGCCATTACAAGCCCGATTGTCCACTCAAAAAGAAAAAGGCCAAGCAAAAGGAAAAGAAAAAGGCTTTCAAGGATACATGGAGTGATAGCTCCACATCCTCCTCCTCCTCGAGCGACAACGGTAACAAATGCCTAATGGAATTTCATGAGGTAACATCTTCCGTCTCCTCATCCTCTAGTTCTTCCAATTCTTTCAATCACATGTCTTATGACGATCTCCAAGATGAGAGAGATCAATTGGAGGAAGGTTTTCACGAACTTTCTTCCAAATTTGTTTCTTTAAAAAAGAATTTCAAAAAACTCTCTTCCGAAAAGGAACAACTTCTCAAAGAGAAGGAAGAGTTGTCCCTCAAAGTCCAAAACCTTCCCAATGTTGATTCTATGGAATCAACAATCAAAGATTTAAGGGAATCCCTAGCTAAGTTCACCCATGGTGAACAAAATTTGACCAAACTCCTTGGTTCCCAACGCATATCTAGAACCACCAAAGGGCTTGGCTATTCCAAGCAAGCTTCCTCTTCCCATGCTCCAACTATTTTTGTAAGGGGGAGCTCCCATTTTAAATTTTAAAATTATTGCAAAAAACCCGGGCACTTAATCTATGAGTGCAATTGCAAAAATTTCCGGTATGGAAGGCCCAAAACCATTTTCCTTAATGATGAATTTTATAGGAGAAGACCCGCCACTAGATAAGTATGGATTGAAAAATCCCTTCTAGCGAGCTTCTCCAGGCCAAAATTTGTTTCGGTTTCAAAATCCTCTCCCCGGTGATTTGTTGTTTATATTTAGGGGGAGTTAAGATCGTTTAAGCCTTTTTGATTTCAAACTTTTAAATTTTCGATTCCAAACATTCAATTCAAACTGTTATTCATTTTTTCATTTCAAATCATTCAATTCAAATTTTCGTTCAAAACTTTCAATTCAAATTTCAAAAATTTCAATTGATTTAAAATCTCTATCTCATTTTTTCAAAGTTTCCCTCAATCAAGTTTTATGCCCCGTGCTATTTTGATAATCACAAAGGGGGAGAAATTCTTGGTTGATTGGGGGAGAAATCTTTCTCTCATGCTTTGTTTTACTTTCCTTTATCCTTTAAAGCATGCCTTTCATTTCATTTTTACAATGCTTGATTTGGTGATTGTGATCATCAAAATAGGGGGAGATTGTTGTACCTCTCGTACCCCTCATGGTTTAATTTTCATGATCACAATCACCCTCCTTTTTATCTAATCTTGTTTTCAAGTGTTTTTGTTAATAGGCATGATTTTAGGAGCAAGAAGTGGCAAAGGAAGAACAGTGGACTGTCTTTCAGTCCACCGGCCAACCGGTGGCTTCACCAACAGCCAGCCGCTGGACCTTGGGCAGAAGGGACACCCACTGCCTTCTCACCGGCCAACCGGTGGCCTCAGCACCGGCCAGCCGGTGGCACCCAGACAGAAGGCTGAGCCACTGCCTCAGCACCGGCCAGCCGGTGGCCTCAGCACCGGCCAGCCGGTGGCACCCAGACAGAACAGTGTCAGCCACTGCCTCAGCACCGGCCAACCGGTGGCCTCCTCACCGGCCAGCCGGTGGAGCCTGAGCCCGAAGGCCTCTCCATTTTCCAAACACCGGCCAACCGGTGGCACTGTACCGGTCAGCCAGTGGAGCCAGTCAAACTAGCCGTTGGGCCTTTGACCAGGCTGGTCCACTTGCCTCCCAACGGCTCCGAAGGCCTCTCCAGCGGCTCCAAAGCCTCCCAAAGGCCATATGAGGGTTCCCCCTCTATAAATAAAGGACTAGGAAGCCCCGGAATAATGTCGGAACTATACGGAATCCCACGGGAACATTTTCCATCATTTGGAAAACCTCCGACGGATTCCTTCAAGGAACCTCAACTTGATCCAACCCACTTCCACATCCAAGGAGCACCACCATAGAGGCTTGGGAGCGCCCTTCATCAGCTCCATCAATCAATTGGCGCCCAAGGCTTCTCCCATTATGGTTTTTGTTGTTTTATCATTTTGAGCTTAAATTTGAGTTTGTGCCTACAAACCCCATCACTTTCTCTCATCCTCTCTTTTGGGTTTTCACACCACCTTCAAGGTGGGAAGAGGTTAGTCAAGTCTTTCCTTTTAAAAGGATTGAATCATAGGTGAGCTAGCCTTTACCTGTAAGAAGGCTAGTGGGTTCTTGCTCAACCAATTAAAAGCAAGTGGGTTCTTGCATAACCATTTAAAAGCAAGTTGTAATAGGTTATAGACTACCTGAAAAGTATAGTGGGATTCTTGCTAAAACCATTAAAAATCAAGCGGTAGTAAATCTCTCAACGGTTGAGTTGGGAGCGGAGACGTAGGCTTGGGTTTAAGCCGAACTCCGTTATCAATTTTGTGTCTTTCCTATTTTATTTCTGCTGCACTTTCAACTTTGATTTTAAATTGTTAATAATTTTTTAAAAGGCAATTCACCCCCCTCTTGCCATCACCTCCTTTCTTTCTCCGCCCAACAACTATCCCAATTCTTCCCCAAATAACATGACCCAAAGAGTTAACTAGATACTCCTTTGATACCATTTTTCATGAACCGAATTTGGTCACCATAAAATACGACACCAAAACCAACCCTTGGCGTGAACCGAAGGGAATTCCCAATCCCCACAGGCTGGAACAAGTTCTTAGGTAACAGAAATTGAAATTTTGGAACAATTTACACGAGTTTATTAACATAAAACAATCAACGAATCCAATAAAACAAAATAGTATTTTTAAAACAAAACAATATTTTACAAAATTTCAGAACTGAATTACTTAATTTAAAATAAATATAGAAGACTAGAAAAACTTTATAACCCCACAATGGATATCCCAAGAACCTCCACATGGTGAGAGGCACCTCCCTCAAGCCATATCCACAACACCGTATCATGATGGACCGCTAAAACCCGAACTGTTGGCACACAAGTTGTACCCAAACCTTCGACAACAAATATAACCATGTATTCTTACACCCAAAGGTGTAAGTAGGGTGTGAGCCAAATCCCTATAGGATACCACCACTATGAGATTCTATATGATAAACATTCAATGATGAAAAGCATGCAATATTTCAACAACATGTAATTTCTAGTTACAATTTCTAAAATATGCAACTAAAAAATTAGTTTTCAAGTGGGCTAATTTAAAGAATAAACACTTTTAAAATAAATTCAAAAGCTATTGAATTTTTCTAGCAAAATATATCATATGATGATGGTAAGTATATACGATCTAATTAGCATAAGTAATAAGAAATAACCCCTAGGCACTAGCTAGCAGTGGGTCCTAGGTACCTCATATCTCGGTGAGAGTAACCATAAAAAAATATCTGCTCTCGTGCATGAGCCACTAGTAGGGAATATACCCATAACCTAGTGGTCCCCAATCATCATCATCATTGTTTAGTTATAGTTGTAAGCGTCAATCTTTATAAGTGAAACTGAGGCCAAACCCCACAGATTCACTAGCATACTAGTACACGTCCACCCACCTAGATACCTAGGTTTTCCCTTTGTGCTCAAACAAGTTCAACAAGACAAGAAATTTAGTTTTCACATGAAAATATCACTTCCAAATCACACATTAACCGAAAATCCCCATGTAAAGCACACAAGTCACAAATTCCACGTTTCATTCAAATGCATTTTGAAATCACACTCACACCAAAATAGCCCACAACACTTTTTACATAACTTTCACAATCCAACACATCATTTAAAAATTTTATAAAGTCCCTAAAAATATGATAAACATCATATAACATCCAACTAACATGTTTCATAAAACCCTTTTCATAAATGAAATCCATTTCTCACATCGCACTCACACAAACAGCCCACATCACGTTCATACCTCTTTCAAATTTCAGTAAATCCGTTAAACATTTTTATAAAACACATCCAAGAGGATACACATAAAATGAAAGACTTATTAACATTTAAAATGGTACATTTTAAAATATAAACAATCCAAAACCGTTTTCAATATGTTTTAACTCCTTACATAAACCATTAAAACATTCAAAACATTAGTAAAACAATTCTAAAGATTGTACCAAATCTTTTCACATAAAACAATTTTCAAAACCATATTTCAAGGACTAAATCACACCAATACTAATTTGAAACAGAATTGGAAGCCCGAAAAATATTTATTAAACTAACTCCATGTTTTATACAAACACCACAAAAAATAACACAAAATATCCCCATGAAAAGAACACGTTTTCAAAATCTCTTTCAAGAAAGTACAATGAGGTTTTACACCTTAAACCCATACAAACCTCTCTAAAACCTAACGGAACACCAATACCCTACCATATCAGAATTTTCAGCACAAAAATGTTTTATTTAACCAATTTCATATATTTTAAAACCCACCCAAACAATACTCAAAGGGTTACACATGAAAAACACCCAATTTTATGCTAAAATGAAACTATAAAAATTAATGCTTAACCAAATCTAACATAAACCATTTTCTCACCACACAAAACATATTAGGAACATGAATAATATGCAATTCATGAAAACTATCTCATATAATAATGATTACACATGGAATCACCTACCTTTTATGTCGAAACCCACAAAACATGGTACAAAACATCAACTGGACCACCGCCACACCTGAAGAAAGATAAATCCAGAACTAGACCACATAATTTGAAAACAAAGGCACAAAAAAACCCTAGTTTCGATCCTCAACTTCTGGACATGAGGAACTTCAAGAAACGGTGAAAGAAACCCTAAGGAATGGGAATAAAACAAGGAAAAAACACTTACTTGAAACATCTTGAATAAAAAAACCTAATACACCAAACTTTTAATCTCCAAGAAACAAAACGTGATATGTAGGCTCTAATGGGGATGAGAAGGTCATGTGGGGACTAAAATGGGGGTGAAATCATATAAATTGAAGGTGTTATGAAAGAAACAATTTACCTTTTCAAATCTGGACGATTTGAGAAATCCAGAGAGGTTTCGCCCAAATTCACGAAAACATTTGCTCAAAAGTAGCAAAATAGATAATGGGGGTGATAATTAGGTTTTTGGATATGAGTGGGAGGAGGAATAACTGTGAAATAGTAAATATTGTATGAGATACTAAAATATTAATAATAAAACTTAAAGCAGGAAATGGGCTTTCAGGATTGCCCAAAACCCTAATAAAAAACCCAAATCCATCATGATTATAGATTTTTATGAGAACCAAATGGATATGGAAGTTTTTATATATTAGGGTATGATAATTGGGAAGTGGAATTGTTGTAAAATCTTGAAAAATTAATTAGTTTTAAAATAAACAAATTTGGGTTTTAAATCTAGAAATGGGCTCACGGTTTGGCCCAAATTTTGAAAATCCATGATTTCCACCAAAATGCATGAGAAACCCCCCAAAAATAGAAATAATGCAAATTAAATGACACAATAACTTTAAATGAAGTCAAGTATGTGAAAATTCACCCCTCCCACCTTAAAGATCCCTCTACACCAATATTTTTCCCAGATTTCGTCATGAATCTCTTTCATATCTTTGATGTCGGATCTCCTCTACTTTCCTTCTAACATTTATTTTTTTTCTTCTCGTTCCCATCACCCAATTCACAGGGTTCCTCATTAGGTTATCATGTGGGAAGATTGTTAATGATTATCTTATTTTTATGGTGTGAAATAGGTCTCTCAGGATATAATCATGCGCATTTCGGCCTCTTCCATGGATGTTGATGAAGATTGGCCCGTTTTAGTCCACCCATCATCAATTTTGGGTTGGGATTCATTCGTTATTAATTATTGATCAATTTAAAATTGGAGATATTGTAGTTTCTATGTTTTTGGTAATTTTTTAATGAGTTTTGGTCCTCTATTCTTGAGTATTACATACACACATATAAATGGGTATATCATATATTTTTATATACCCACATTTAAAATTTTCCATCAAAATAAAGAGAATATGTACTCTGAATATAGGGTTATTTATATATAAAAATGAATAAATTCTTGTGTCTATAAGTATAAATATTGTATTTCAGTTTTTATAGTTATATTAACTGAATACCAAATTGTTTCGTCTTGGAATTATTCTTCTTGAGGTATGTTACATATACTGAGGCTTTTAATTTGAGTTTTTGGTTTTTTTATTCTGGATGGGGAATGACCATTTGAGTGAACTTGTGTATCATGGTTATTGTACGTGGAATATTGACCCTCTTGGAGCCCAATTTTATGGTTTGAGACACTCTTAATGGTTGGTTCTTTCATGGTGTATAGCTTACACAACTATGTTATAGGGTTAGGCCTGACCACTAGTTCCCAATACAAGTGCTTAAACGTGAGTGGTGTTTTTGGTTTGGTTTTGGTTGGTGTAAGGGGTTTTTCAAAGGAAACGATATTTGATGTGGTAAAATAGTTCTTGAAATTAATATGATTTCTAAAAATGGGGTTTGGATTGAATTTAAGGATATTAAAATTTAATGTGATTCGAAAATTTGAAGTGTTTGCGACAATGTCAAGGAAATGTAAATTAGAAATTTATTAAATTGTTTGTTCAAATATATAATAGTATGTTTATCCATTTGAAGTCATTATCAATGGTCACATATGTGTCTGTGTGTATATAAATTGAAAATTATTATGTATGTGTGGATGGATATATGGTAAATTGGGACAAACACATATCATATTGTTTATAGGATTCCATGGGTGATAATATTTGAAAACAAAATTCATCATTCTTCCAAAGTTATTTTAGAAAATATAAAATTGCTACCATTAAAAAGGGGGATTATTTTATATTTAGATTTATGGGTTTAAAAGGAAGAGTAATGTGGTGTCCTAAATATTCAGGTGTATATTCTAAAATATATTTTTGAAATAGAAAATGTTTTTGAATTTGAAATGAGGATTTAGATCTTGAAATCGGTGAATTTGGAAAATGGTTGTTTTCAAAAGAATACCTTCGACTTTTTTGTAATGATTTTATTGTTTTATATTGGTTGTTATTTTATTTGGATTATATTTGGTTTTTATATGAGTTAGTATATGATTTTGGTATTTGGTTTAAAATATAAAATGGTTGAGCTCTGGTTCATAGATCAATTTGGTATTGTGTTTTACATTGTTTGTATTATACCTCTTAGAAAGACCCGGATGGTTTCTGAGGATTATCTTCTAGTCACTAGCCCTATTTATATTCCTTATGGATTTTTGGAGAAAATATGTTGTCTACTATTTCCTATTTATTATAGTTATTGAGGACTGTTTGGGGATATGGAGTGTGTTGAAGATGTTCAGGGTTTATTCAGCTTTTTGGATACTTCACATGTAGTGGAGGTGTGATTTTTCTTAGATGTGTTTGATGGATTAGGAATAGGCCAGTGGATGCTGGTCATTAAATTCCATTTATTACTTCAGATGCCTTGGGCAATCATTAATCCCACATTCATCCTATGGTTTATTCCTGAGAAATTGAAGGAAAATAATGTTACAGAGCTCATGCATGCTTGAAAATGTAGAAGACTAGGAAGGGTTATATTGAACATTTCGATGATATAGTATCCTTTTCATTAGAGATAGTTAAAAATTATCTATTACCATCTTCTCTATTTATGAGGGATCTCCATTGAGTGTTTAAGTGAATGTTTCTATTGGGGTTCATATAGGTTCTTTATCTGGTGTGGAGTGTGATCCTAAGGAACATATGATGGGAAAGTCTATTGGTCAATTCTTTTTTTTCATTCTTCTGACCACACTCTTATTTTCTCTTAGTGTGGTCATCCTAGGAACTCTGAACCATTTTTTCGTCATCAATTTAAGGATTTCCACTAGTGTTGCCATTTGGGTCACCTAGAGAGATTTATCAAGTAGCGACTTCTAAAGAGGATATCGTGGTTGGAGTATGTCAATACCAGACTATGAGGAATTGGATGCTTATGAAAACATGGCTCCATCCATAGGCCATAGAGTGAAGGTTTTGGGAATTCAGTAATCAAAAGAGTGTGGGGAATTTTATTATAGTATTTTTCACTGATGTCGGAATGGTGATGGTTTATGTTTTATCTATATCATTCCTTGTTGTCACATAATATTTTCTTTTGTGTTATCCTTTAGGTGTAAATATATTTTGTGGTATCATTTTATTGTAATTTTAGTAATTTCTACATTTTGAATGTGAAACAATCAACAATGTCCCTTGTGTTGTTACTCTTTTTAACACGGTTTTCGTTTTTGTTTGTGCTCGCATGGAGATGAATTTTTCATGATAAATAATGAATTTTGGTTTTGGTTAACACATGGTTTGGAGTTTCTTTCATTGGTCCCCTTTTGTTATGGGGTTTTGTCTTTATGATATTTATAAGGTTCCTAAATGTTTGGTTTCATGGTTTTGTCCTTTTTGGTTGCCCTAAACTAGTTATTTATTAAATGTTGGGGAGACCCAGCATGGTTCTTATTATGGTTTCTTCTAGGGTTGGTCAGTGCTAGTCGGTTCCTAATAGTGGGGATTCCTTTATACCCTCATTGTATTTATCCATGTTGTGGGTTTATATAGATATTTCTAGGAGTTACTTTTGGAGTAGAAATGTCACATTGGATTTTGTCGTTTCGATTTGACCTGGTTAGTTTGAAGTCCTAGATTTGTTCCACATTTAGCTGGTTGACATTCTAAGGGAATAATGAGTTAATAGTGGGGAGAATTTTCACACAACGACCTTGTGATATTGATTATTTTGAATATTTCTTTTGGGTATAGGTAGTTGTTGCATCAAATTATAATTTTTTATACGTTTTTTGTTTTTTTTATGGTTAGCCCCATGGTTTAGAGAATCCATGTGTTTCTCATCTGGGTTTCCATGTCGTTCTGGGGTGTACTGCATAAATTTGTCACTGTTTTTTAAACTATTCCATAAGCATGCGGTTGGGATCAATAAGTTGAGTGTTCTGAGTGGCGGGTTTTGATCCTTGTTTTCTCAATAGTACATCTTACTAAGAGTAATTGTTCGATGGTTCCAAGCCTAGGTTGTGGCTAGTACACATTTGTAACATGTTTTGGTATACCCTGCACAAATAATGTTGATCGTCCCAAATTTAGAATTATTGTTTTTGGTTAAATTTTTTTTGATGTTTTTCATTATTTTATTTCTTCTCTTATTTTTTATTTCGTCTTCTCCCTATGTATTTTTCGATCCACTTAATCCTCTCTTCCATATTCATGAACCCCTCCCTCTATTGAGCTCCCTTTCCACCATAGTTTATCCAAAAATTTCCTCAAAAAACTAAGTCGAACATTCTATATAAGATATCATCCCCCTTCCTCATATATTTCATTAATTTTCTTCTCTTACCCATTTCCCCATTTTCTCAGAAGGTCCCTATGGTTATGGTTTGGCCTATTTTTGAGCTTATACAATTTCTAGGTCATGCAAGGGTCTCAAAAGTTGTCATTATGTGTGTCCCAGCATCCATCGTCGAAGGTGAATAATTTACAACACCTTTTTGGTCTACTCACCCTTAAGATTTTATATTTTCCTCTTTCATTCATTATTTATCAATTTCTAATTGGTAATTGCTTAGTTTCTGAGTTTTTGGTATATTTTTGGGTATTTTAGTCCACTATTCAGAGGAATTATTTTCTCGAATGTTAAAGGGTAAATAATATATATGCCATGTCTGAACATATATCCTCATGGAGAGGGTACTAAGTAAAATTAATATATGGGTATGTAATTATATCTGGATAAATTCATGTGTATGCAGGAGTATATATTAGATTTTAGTTACATTAGTCAAAGTCATCGAGTGTCGAGATGTTTTAGATTAGTATTATTTTTTTGATGTAGGTTCCCAATTCAAAGAATTTTAATTTTAATTCCATAATTTCATGACTATTTTAAAAACGTTTCTTAATATTAAATCGTATGTATATGCTATCTAAAGTGATTTTGATGATCGGTGTTGTACATTGCATTAATTTTAATGTTCTCCATTATGTTTTTAAATGTGTTTTATTAATTAAAATATTCATACAAGACTGTTTGATAATTCTCAACGTTTAATATCTGTAAAATTTGTTTCCAAAATTTCTTTTGGAGTGTGATGGTTATTTATAATGGTTATTTGTGTGTGAAAAATAGTTTTTCTAGTTTAATTAATGTAAATATTGTTCACATGTGATTTTAATGACGAGTAATTTAATTTTTTTGTTAGGGTTGGAAAAATTGCTTGGTTTTGGTGTGAATTTGAGGCTCTGTGGAGATTTTAATTTTTTTAATTGTTTTATTTATGTTAATTATGTTTTTAGTTTTTTTAAATTGATGGTTCCTTTGCTTTTTTATTTGTATATTAAATGTATTTGGAACCTACATGTGTTGGGGGATTATATTTTCTAAAATTAATGTATTCCTTGTAATGAAATTTTTCCCTTTTGGAAAATTAAAAAATGATTTTTTGAATTGGAAACCCCCTTGAAAAATTCCAACTAGTTTTAGAAGTATTACAAGTATATTAAATTTTTTAGTTGTGATATATTCCCAATGAAGTGGGTTGTTTATTATTGTGTGTATTAAAAGGGGGGATACGTTCATGGAGGGAGATTAGTCGTGAGAATTTAAATCCATTTAGGGTAAATAATGTGATAAGATTCTATATGTCATCTTGAAAAAATACCATAACCCTTTGAAATAGACCACATGGGAAAGTTGGGTACCTATGTGGGAAGACATGGTTTAGTATTATTGGTGGATCGGCATGTCTAAGGCTAGATTTATCATTAGCTACTTTGACAATATATCACTAACTAAACATATGATTATGACAGTACACCACTAGAACATGGGATGTGTTCCCCAATAGAGGATCATACATGTGGACGGAATGGTTTTTGTATATAATTGGAGACCAATAGAGCTCTTGATGCATTCCCCTATATTGGATCATGCGTGAGGACATTGTGCGTTTTTTAATTTTATCAAATACCACTAGATCATAGGATTTATTCCTCTCTAGTTTATCATGCTTGAGGAAGATGTGGGTTTTGGAAAACAATGATATACAACAAGACCTTGTGATGATTTCCCCATTAGGGGATAATGAATGAGGACAATGTGGGTTTGTGTTTGAAGTGCCTGTTGATGAGGTGTGAGGATCCTAGGGCTGTAATTACCTAGTTATTTAGGGTGTTTAGGTGGTACATTTTATCATTTATAATTGCTCTGAATTGTTTTTATTTTTTAAATAAATTGGGATCATATTTCCATTTATTTGTATAATAGTGAACAGAATGTTTTACATACCTAGGTTTGGCTTCACCTTATATTGTGATTTCATTCTAAAATGTTTCTTCCATTCAACGAACTTTCGTACAAAGGAATGATTGAATGTTTATTTATATTTATAAATGGTTTTACAAAAAGATAATTTGGAAATCAATTTAAATAAAGTTTCATCTTGTTGATTATTTTCATAAGATATGGAAAATCATATTTTTATATGGTTGTATATTTAAACTGACATGACTTGTTTTTATTATTAATGGTAACACATATGGAATAGTTTATCCATACATGCATACTATGTTATATCACTCACACCCATTGCATTATTTTTATCATTGGAATATGGTTCTTCTTTATGATCTGTTTTTCTCAGGAAAAATGTCGGATCTTATGGTTGGAGGTTACCCATGTGGTTACATGGAGGTACATTTAGTAGTTTATTTATTTCCACAGTTGGGGTTTATTTTTATTATTTAGTTTATAATTTATTATCTATCTATTTTTGTGGGAAAAATCATTCCAAACATTATATTCATGATACCCAAAACTAGTTTCTAGACTGGGAGGATCAAAGAATCCTATTAGCCCTAATCATAGACAGATTTGGGTAACTGGTTCACCATTGAACTGGGTTGGTTCATGAAATTCTATTTTAATGAAATTTGAAATTAATATGCGGTAAAAAAGTAATATACATTATTTAAATGGCTTACATCCCATCAAAACGTTACATGAAATAATCATCATGAGTCCTCAGATTTATATGATGATTTTAATGTCTTACCCTATTTCAAAAAATTATGACACAGTCTCTAGAAAGCATTACATGAGGCATGAATTCTAATGTTATAATCAAAAATTATTATGGGAATGGTTAAATATTTCAAAATTTACATAAAATACTTATATTATTTAAACTTTTTGAATTTTTGGCTAATTAAAACTATTCCATGAGAAATTTTATTATCTAAATTCCAACACCCAAACTATTATAAAATTTTATATTCTAATAAAATATTCAAAATCCACTAAAAAATTATTTAAACATTTTAAAAAGTTTAAAAAAATTTATTGAGAACACATAATAAACAAAAAAAAAATCCTAAAATGAGATTTTTTATACCTTATAAACCAAAATATATGCATGGTTGTAAATGGATGCATTCATCATATCATGAAATAGATTTTATTCATGAATATTTATTCCTCGATATTATTATTTTTTAGACTTATTCAAACAGAATAAAGAGCATTTTATATAATACAAATTCTATGTCATGAAAACATGTCTTGGTTTCCACGATTATCTGATTGAAAATTATCACATTTCAAGGGACACTACCTGGAATCTATCAAACTAGGTATTCCAGATATTTAAAAACATTCCATTATCTTATGAAATATCTTATATATAAACTCAACTACTTCTTCTTAACATACATATTTAAAAAAACAACTACATAAAATTGTTAATCATATTGAAAATAGATTGAATTCATTCATTGGAATCTCCCTCTGATATACTACTAAAATTTATCAATTCATGAGTTTTACGTTCCCCCTCAATTAGTAAATGTTCCCCAAATGTGTTACTCGTCATTTTAGTTTGAGTGACCAAAAAGCCTAGTACCTCTTCTAAATTTACCAAAAAATCAGGATCGATGTTAACATTTTCTTAACTTCATGTATGTTTATTATTGTCCTAAATATTTCTATTATTTTTTTTGTGTAAAACCTTATTGGTAAAAATTCATTCTACCTCATATATAAATATTTTATAACGTTACTAATATAGAAAAATTACACTTTTATGTGGTAATGATTTTAAATATTGATAAAATATTATTAATGCTTTCATTCAATAAACCTATCAATGTAGTGTCAATAGATTCTAGTTCAACCTCATCATTTTAAAAATAAATCATCTTTGAACAACTATGGAGGATTCCCATAATGATTATTTTACCTTCTTAATTGTACCATAATCCTCTAAATATTTTTATATAATAGTAGATTATGGATAACTCCAGGGTTTAGAAGTTATTTTATAGATTTAATCCATAAAACTTCCCATGTGTTTATATAGAATATCATTGGAACCCTTCAATATCATGAATAAAAAATTCATATTCTATATTACTATTCATTAAAATACATATATACTTGGGTTGATGATATGATGTAAAATATTTATAAAAAATCCAATTATCTTAATTTTGATAAATTATTTCTGGAATCCAAGATTATCAATTTCATGTCAAATAAAAACAATATCATTAAATATAATATAAGAAACATTTAGAAGAAAGAGTTTAAAAATAGATCCAACCCATAGTAAAGTGGAATAGTCATGTAATTAAACCAATATTTTAAACATTAGTAAAAAACTCATATATGGTATGTTTAGTATATTTTTTGTTGTTTGAAAATAAATTTTTCAAATAAATAAAGAGTATTTACCATTAAAGCATAAAACACCTTCTTTGATAACACTATTCTCTATAATTTCTCCTTTTGAGCATCCAGTCTAATGAGTTGATATTCATTAAACATATCATATTGAGTAACTTATAAATGTTAATGATTTAATTTTTGATGTGTGAATTCCATATCCTAGTAAAATTCTAGAAACAATTAATTGATTCATTATAGGATTCATCCTCACACATAGTGGTAGAACATATATGATTTATCATATCCATAAGAGTTATTTTTTTAGAAATAATTTAGTAAAAAATGATGGATTTTCAAGTGAATGAATATGGTGTTGGTAAATTTGAAAATAAATGGGAGGCTATGTAGTCTAATGAAAAAATATGGTTTAATACTTGATCCTTTTAGAAGTATTATATAATTTATATTATTATAAAAATTTAAACCTAAATTGAATAGAAAAACAAAAAAAAACATAAACATATTAAATTTATATTTAAAGAAATTAAATACATAGAAAACACACTTTAACAATATTAAAAAACATAGTCGACTATAATACCTTTAAATTAGGGTTAATAGTGATGTAATAAAATAATAAATTCATTAATTCATTTAATATATATAAATATTTTCACCATAAATTACATTAATTATCAGATATAATATCACTGAATTAGATGTGTTTTGGGTAATTTCTATTAGCATGACGAAAAAGAGTTAATTTAGAGATATTTGGATGACTCTATGGAGATGTAGTTAAATGAACACCATAATACGTAACATCACTACATGTATTATTTTAATGGATCATAAATTTGGTGACAAAGAATATTACTTTACATATTATAAATTTATCATGTGGAAATTCCCATCTGTAGGGATACTACACCACAATAGATCTATATAGTATAATCTCAGAGGTTTTATATATGAGTAACATGGGAAAAAGTATGATTAATATAGATCTAGGATATAATAACATAGATAAATTATAAGGTATTTCACTATGATGCATAACTTCACACTGTAGTTAAGAAATGAAGAAGTTAATTAGTAATGAAGAAAATCACACAGTACAACCAAAATCCCCATTACATTGTGCAGTGCCTAAGATAGATATTTAAATATAAGTTTGTGACTAATAAATTATAGGTATTTGTTCATGATCTTCATGGAATTTAGAATCGAAAGTATGGATGAAATTTATTTGATGTTGAAATATCAAGCATTATCATATTATGATTCTATTAGAAGAGAATATGAAGGAATTATGCATTTTTTTATCTATTAACAAAAAGATATATTGTATTGCACCGAGAAAAATAATAATGTTTTGAATAAAAATTATTATTCATTTTTAAGATAATATATGTTTTTGTTATAAATTTTTTAGTTTTCCTGAGTACTCATTTTACCTAATCGATTTAATTGTATATGTTATTTTTTCAAATTTATTCTTGCTTCATTATTTCTCCCTTACTCACATCATAAGATAATGAAGTCAATAATGAGTGAGTTTCTCACAACCGTGAGTGGAAATTCATTTAATGGTCGTGGGATCATGAGCAGAAGTATGGGTATTAAATTTGTTTTACAAATTTCATTCATGAGTAAACATATGTATTAATAATTACCTTTTTCTTAATCATTTTATAATTCTTTAAATACAATTAATAACAATATTTACCAGTGGAGGAACTCCATGGGGATTGATTGGATTTAAAATTTAATAATAGTATGGATTGTTCATCTTTATAAAAGACTTATCATAATGAAATTATGTTAATTATTTTATATACTAATAGGTATTTTTTGGGATTGTTAAAATAATTTATTTTGGTCATAAATATGTTTTTAAACATAAAAAGATCTGGGATTCAATTAAATTTGTATTGTTCATGAATATAATAAGTAGTCCCCTATTGTTGAACGATACTTCAAAAATGATTCTTGGATTCCATCTTAATTATTTTTTAAAAAATATATTATAATAATTTTTCATATAAATTATTTGGTTAAAAAAATACCATAATAATAACTTATTTATCAATCATAAACCATAAAGTACTAAACTTACATTCACACTCTTCTATTATAAAATTGAATAATAATGGAAGGGGCATATCTATAAAATCAAAACATGAATTCCCATTGGATGTAATTATGGTGGTGTTTTTTTTTCAATGTAATTATGACCACATGATGAGACTAGGGATATAGTAGAGAACATGGTTCAATATATTAATATAACTTTATTCTATCCCAATTTCTATTGTTACGGGCAAATATTTTTTTTTATTTGTGTACTCATGCTCTGAATTATAGGTTATATATTTTTGATTTATGGGTACTAAACTTGTGCAAAAGGAAGAGAACTTTTATAATTAATTATTTCGATAAATAAGAGTATGACTGTGTACAACAAAAAACATGACTTGGTTTGATCATGTTCATGAGGTGGGACATGTTTTGAAAAGAATATAGTTATTGAATATATTGTTAATAGAATATATATTTTCATCAAGTGTTTTTAACACATTGAAATTAAATTACCTATGATTACATAAAATTAATTTTAATGAAATAAAATGATCAATTAAATGATTAAAAATATAAAAATATAATTTGACTCCCCTAAAAATATATAAACATACACATCAGAAGTTTCATCAAACTCCATGATACTTTCAAATTTAAATGTGTTTGTAATGATGTATTAAATACTAGATAATTCAAAATTTTACATAATTTTAAGTATAAAGAGTGGATCTAATGCTTAGACCCATATTCCAACACTATATGGTCAAAATGGGAAGATTATAACTAATATTATTTTACCCCCAATCAAGTATAATGATTATTTGATAAATATCATAAACATTATGAAAATGATTCTTTATGACATTAAATTTTCTATGATATATTTGAAGTGTTATTAAGAAACTATCCCCATCATAATAAGTAATAATATTTAATAAAAAAAATTTCATATGCCATTTTTTTTCAATCATATTATGTCAAGTAGATAGATTAGTTGTAGATTCATCCACATGAGTTTCATTGATGATGAAACAAGCAGAAGAGAATTTAGATTTATTGGATGAAAGGTTTAAAACGAAATTTAATTTAAAGGAATAAGATGATTAATAATTGAAATTAAACTAAATTTTACACACAAATATAGGTTTAAATTATCTCAAATATCACTTCAATGGTAACATTTGTCCAAAAATAACGATTAGGTAAGTGTACGAAGGATGTAATTTTAAATAATAATAACTAAAAAAATTAGTTTGAAGGAATGAGGTCAAAAATAAATCATATATAAAAACAAATAGAATCAAGGTACAAATAATAGACTGAAAGAAGATTATATAACATTAATGTAAATTTATTCAAGGAGATTTTTTCAACATTCCTGAAAATAATAGAGCTTCTATTAGTGAGTTAAAAGATCGCATTATAGATCAAAATGAATTCATGGGAAAACATGATTTTAAATGATACTTATTTAAAAAATAAACTAAAATGGAGGACAAGATAAGATCTAAGAGGTGATAAGATGTAAACACACAAATATAATTGAAGTTCATCAACCTTAATAATAGAAAAATCCTATATGAAAGAATTCGTGAAAAAAGAAGAAAAATATTTGAAAGAGGAGGAAAATATGAAGGAAAATGAATTGGAATTTTCATTAAAAGTTAGAAAAGAATCCGTACAATTATAAATGCACATATTAAATTACCTAATGTTATGATGAAATAGAATATTTAGGAATAAAGATTTATGTTTATATAAATTTTTATGAAACATTTAATTAATATTCCATTTGTATAACCATTAGAATATAAAGACCCATATATGAAATGTTCATTAAAGAGTTGGCCTAATCTGATATATATCTTAATGATATGGGAATAATACCAATCATTGGTTAATTCATAGTCATATTCTCAAGAATTAAAAAAAAGATAAAATTTGTGTAGTTTCCAATATGCCCTCGATATTGGATCATATATGTCTTCAAAATAAATATGTAATTTTGGTGTGTGTGTGTGAACATCATGTCATACTCAACATTAAAGAGTATATTATTGGAGGATCAGAATTCATATTTTCTTATAATTAATATAAATACACTAAAATGAGATATACATAAGTTTTTATTAAGGTCATTTCTATTAATTTTGATAATTTTTATTTTTTGAAATATTTTATTGTACATTATATGTCGGAATAAAAACATCCCTTATTAATTGAAGGAATTTTTTTAAAATAATAACATAATTAATTATTATTCAATGTGGTGAGTTTTCATTAATTTTTTTTGGTGAGTTAGTTATGTTCGACATTTATTGTGCAAGGAAGAATGTTTTAAGAGAAATTTTAGTATTTCAGTTATAAAAAAAACATATAAATATAGGGTTTCACTTCCCATTAAGACATTAATGAATGAGTAGAAATTAGGAAGAATTAAGAGGGAAACAATATAATAATTTAGAGATAATATGGATACCATAAATTTATTCTCATGTAGGAAATGTTTTAATGATAGTGGATTTTAAGGTGGATTAAGAGATTGATTAATAATAGAATTATACATTGATTTACAGGATTGAAAAAAAGTAGATTTGTATTATTGAAGTAGAATAAGCTTATAAATGATGGAATTCTAATGATAATTTTAAGGGAAATGAATAAGATATATCTATGTATAAGTAAATCAATATAGAACATTTATTGACATAGATCAAGTTAATTCTTTCCAATATTCTGTTACAGGAGAAATGGAATCATAATTTATAGATAAAAGAGCATAAATAAAGTAATATGGAAGGAAATAATAAATTTTATTGCATTAATATTATTTGTTGTTAATATTTAATTATTGATGTTTTTTATAGGTACGATTTTATTATAATTATATTTTTTATCTCTATTAGAGTGTATCTTGGAATTTTAATGACATATTTTATTTTATACATCCAAGGTTATAAGGGAGGAAGTGCTAAATTAAAATAATATAAAAAATATGGGGTTTGATAAAAAAACTATTTTATATTGTTTATACCTTTCCCATTCCAAACATTTAAGAGATAAATTTTATTAATTTTATTGCCACACAGAGACATCCGACTACAATATTAATCTATGATAGATGAGATTTATAAGTATAAAATTTTATGATAATTTAATATTCAAACGTTCTTGATTAAAATGTAAAATATGATCCATGGATGAAAAATATAGTCTTCATAATACTGATTTATTGAATTATGATTTTATAATATTTGTAGATTAATGTTTAAAAAATTTATCTAAATACTTAAATGTTATTTTCGGAATATGTTTATATAGGAAAATTTTTTATTATTAATTTTTTGATTATTGATTGTTTTATATTTTTCCGCAATACTAGGATGGGATTAAACCATTATTTACACTATTTGTAATACCACGTATCTTGATAGAAACATCAGTCCTTTAGAAAATTATAAATTTCATTGATAGGTATTCAAACCTATAAAACAATAACCCTACATTAGAATGATTATGTTAATTTTTATTTATGCCCCATATAATTTTAATACAAAAATTTAAATTAGCTAATTCTATTCTAGGTGTATAAATGTGGAATGACCTTTATTGTATAACGATATTATAATCCAATTTATCATTCATAATATTGTTTTAATATTTTATCAACATCCATAATAGAATATTTTAAAGGGATGAGGTTATTTAATTATGTTTAAATAAATGATATGGATTTGGAATATTGAGTAATGGGAAGAGGTATTATGATTTGTGTGGTAAGGTTCATAAAATACATTTCATGTTAATTATTTTCTACTTAATATAAATTTAAAATAAATAATGAAATATCATTGTTCAAAATAAAAAATAACAAAAATGATAAATATATTTGTTGAAAAATACTTTATGCATATTTTCCAGAATAGTGATCCTTTGAGTTAAGGAAGAGTAATAAATGGGTTATATCATTTTGGGACATTAAAATTTTGGGAGGGGATTTTTTAAGAGAGATTTAAATAAAATATCTTTCATCATACTAAAGACTGCATAAATATTTTTAATAATATTTAATTTTTTCTACTAATTAATTAGAAATTATTATACCCATAGTCAATTAAACTCTTTTTAGAAAAACTGATTAATAATTTGGATTTTGAATTTATTGGGTAGAGATTTATATGGTTCGTAATATTATATTTTTGATGTATATACTCATATATTGTATATAACACTATTAAAAAATTCATTGAGTTATGAGAGAAACTTTTTTTGGTATTGTAGATCATATGTTTACATGATTGACAATAATAAAAAGTTTAATTATTTGAATGGATTCTAAAATTGTATTATACATTCAATAGTATGATTATGATACATTGATTATTGGTTTTCATTGTCAGTAAAAAAATTGAATTATTATTTTTTGGTTATTATTTAAAGAGTACTCAATATTATAAATTATTTAGTGTTATCAAAAAACTATTTTTAAACAATGAATAAGAATGATTTATTTTATGGTGGATTGGAGATCATTTGAGTAGCATAATAAAGAGTTTATGATTAAGAGGATTTGATATCTTTAATTCATTCATAATTTTTTATTAATAATTTCATCATTTAATGTGTCTTTCATTCCTAATGTTTTGGTTTTTTTGATAGTTGTAGGATTTTATTACCTATTAGTTTTGATGAGTTTTTGGTAAAATGGATAGAAAAATAATTATAAAGTAAATATAAGGATCCATGTCTAGTACCACTAGATAAAGAAAATCCTACCATGTTTTAGTGATCGTACGATAAATGAGATAACCAGCCTTAGTGTATTTGAATTATTAGAGCTATAGAAATATCATGCGTCAGCACTGTGATGAGGGATTGAAACAACGAGCCAAGGGTGTGGTGGAACAACGGAAATTATATGCCAGATTCATAGTTTAATTTGTATTCATAATATAATAACATGGAAGTAAACTCATAATGTGGGAAATATGAATCATGTATGTGGTAAAAATAATTGAAATTTGAATTTTATTTGATAAAATGACACCATATGTTTTCATTTTAAAACTTTATTATTGGTCATGTCATTGTCATATTCATATACTTCAAATCTAAAATTTGGATTTAATATGGTTGGATCACCATGGATTATATTCATATTTATATATTGTGAAAAAATATATTACTCCAAGAATAAGAGTTAACCAGTTTGAAAACAATAACTTATGTTATATATACATACCATAGAATTATGAATGATGTATTGTGATTGGGCCGACAAAGCTAAAATGAAGTAAGATCCAATATCAAATCTTTTTATTACTCCACTATAGGTTTTTTTGTAAAGTTTATTTGAAACATGTATGATAGATAAGACCCACAAAGAAATTAATCAGGATGATGACATGATTATTGAGTAGATATGTAATTTATGTGTTGGTAAGGACGTTTTAGGCTTGATTTTCGATGAGATACAATGGTGTGTGGCTTGGTGAGAACTTCTGTACCATAAGAAAGAAAATAATGAATGTTAGAAATGAAGTTTTATTTTTCATAAATTGTCATCATAAACCTTATTTGCTGAGAATCTAATATATATAATATTTAGAAACATTAATATCCCTTCTAGTTAATGATTTGTTGAAATACTATTTTTGTAATATATTTAAAGATATTCCACATATTTTTAAACAATATATATATGATTATTAGGGTGATGTTAAAGTATTAATTATATGAGAATAGGAAGAATATTCAAGGGTGTTAAATTCCATAAAAATAAAGGTAGTTTCAACAACACTTAGTGATTTATTCATTCATAAATAGATCATTCATTTGTAAACCTGTTTAGAGATTGTATTTGTTATATTGAATAAAGTACGCTATTTAATTTGTATTATTTTTTGTATTATGAATAACAGGAAGGGTGAGTTTATTTATATAGTTATATGTAATAAAGGTTGATTGATTTAGTAAATCATCTTCTAATTACACCTGTAGTGAGGTTATTAATTTATCTTTTATAATGTATATTTTCATTAATAATTGATAATTTCAATTTTTTATTTCATTAGTGAACAATTTTTAATAAAATAATAACACTAGGACTTATCATTTATAAAAATATAATTTCTACTTATAATTGTAAATACTGTTTTGGGTCAACTAGCACAATAAATAATAAATATATACTTTCATGAAAAATGATAATTTCATTATTTATAGAGAGAATTCCATGAAAAGGTCATTTTAGTGACCCTATTCCAACATGAAATTTGATATTTGGTCAATATTTTAATTTCATTACTTAATGATCTTTGATTTCTTATTCCTAATGTACAATAATTATTTTTTAGTAGTTTCAATTATTCATTCCAATCCTTTTAATTTATTCATTGTTACTTAAGAACAATTATTTTTAAGTTATGGATCCTTGTCTCTATGGGTTCGACCATGGATTTGATACATTATATGATTTTATTGGTAGTCATTAGAAAGAGAAATAATATAAACCTGAGATAAAATATCTTATATTTTATTACCGATGATCCACCAAAGAAGCACACAATTATCCTGTTGCATCCGATTGAATTAATGGAAAATATTTCCATGAGAAACAATAATATCGAAAAACAAATTACAAATATTTGAACCATCATGTAATATATTTTACAATAAATTTATGTGGCGTACTAGAGAATATTTCATCCTTCCTTTCAAGGGAAATTTTTTTTGAGAAAGAAAATTCACTAATATATGAATCAAAATATAAGGCAATTTAGTGGTCTATAATGTAATATTCTCAATATCCATCTATATTTCATTAAAATTTAATTATGTCCATGAAAAATGGAGTATGAATTGATTGTATAAGGTTGTGGTTATTTCTAAATTCACTAATCAACAATGATGGTTATTATTTGAAGAGTCAACTTTCTAGATACATTAGAATAAAAGGTAATATAGAAAAGTGATTATTTGATAATATTTTTAAAACTATTAATCTATAAATGACATACAAAAATTTTCACAAATTAACTGATAGTCCAATACCATGGATTTTGATTGAATTTAATATATTTTGAGGAATTTATTTAATCATTTACATGATAAACTAAAAAAATAGAAACTTTTTATCTATAATATGTGGCACTTGGGGTGATCAATGTTTTAAATATCTAGTTCCTTAGGATAAAAACACCCAAATTTTAAAGAGTCATTACCATTTTGATCACATACAATTCATTTGTAATGAAATATTATGGGGTCTATTTAGGATAGAAACATATAATGTGTAAGATACTATACATTTGGATAACCAAGCTGATAAATTGCTCAAGATGTCGGATACCTTCCAATTTCATGTGACACCTAATTAACCAAAAAACCATACCCTAACCACACCCACACTTGAATCTATATATCATCCAATGAGTGTAGGGACTCATTCATGACAAGAATTCAATATGTGTTTAAAAGAAAACCTACCATCATATTTTATTTATGTAATCTATAACAGTGCCCCTCAAAAGTGACGAAACATATATTAGAATGTGATACTAGTTCACTATAATTATCATAAAAATTACAACTATAATGTATATTAAATTGGATAAAAATTAATAAAACCCAATTAAACTAAATATTATCTCTTAAAATATATGTTTTGAGTCATTTTCATTCCTGTACACCCCCCTCAACCACAGTAAAAATATAGATTGTAAAAATTACATCAAAAAATAGCCTACCAACACCCAAAATAACCACTCATGGTTACTTATATTCAATTATTCATAATTTATACTAGAGAATGAAAATAAAAAAAATTTATATTGAATCAATAATATAGTCACTAAAACCATGTACAACCGATAGGGAAAATATACCATATATTATAAAAAATATATTACCTAGTACACTAGCTGTTAACACTGGTAAAAATATAACCAAAGATGTGGGATTTTATATAATTCATAATAATATTGAGATATATGTGAATATGTAAGATAAATCAGAAACGAATAAGTAGATGAAGTAAGTTGAAAATGATATGGACAAAATTTATGGGGAATATAAAAAAAATTAAAGGTTAAGGAAAATATTGAAAAAGTTGAAAATTAAATCTAAATAAAGTAGTATAATGTGTATAAGATGCTAGAAATTTATATACCCCTCATCCATTATCATAGAGGATAAATAAATAGAGAGTTAAATTATTATAAAATAAATTTTTTATGATTTAATAAAACACCTTATCAATATCCCTCACAATGAATATGTTTAAATGTCATATGTTTTTTTAAATTCATAATCGAGATAATATCAAATAAATGAATGTTAGAGGATATAAGATTCATATTTCTCAGTGAAAAGTATTTAATAGTTATTTTTTTAAATAAATAACCACATGATTATGTGTGATCCATATAGTTTTTCCATACGATACATAATTTTTTGTGCATATTTGGGAACAAACATTGTGATTTGGGTGAATGATTAAATTTTATAACCCTTTGTGAGTTCCAAAATATTGGATCTTAAGATCCTCAGACAACAGAAGTCGTTAACATTATAAATTATCCGATATTGAAGTATCCCTAAATAATACTCAATGATTTTATTATCATGGTGTAGAAATTTATATTTCAAAATGACTTTATATTCTTTGATATATAAGAATATGTTTATTTTTCCATTATCCTGGGGTTCATATTCCAAAAAACTAAAAATGAATTGACAAATGACATTCTAGGAAGGATAATTTTTAGATCCGGGTATTGAAAATTCTATATTATCTTAATAAAGGTTGTCAACCATGGAGTATTTTTTCAGTATTATCATGAGATATCATAAAAAAGAATATTCAACAATCATGAGATCACATATGGAAGAAGATGACAATATGATAGAAATTATTAATGACATGGTATAAATAATGAATGGAGATAACAATTATGAAATGAAATAAGAATATAATTCTATGAATTTTAATGAGAACATATCATAAAATTAAGACACAGAATTAGTTCCTTTGATTTTCATTCCACCAAACCATTAGATTAATCAATTTATTTCTAAAATTAGGTACAAAAGTTTCGTAGAAAATGTCACATTACTAGTGATCATTATCAATAAATTAAAAATGATATAATAGCATAAATTACTATAGGTGTAATTGAGGATGAATAAATAAATAAATTAGGGGTATTTATAACATCACTTGTATTATCATAACCATCAGAACAGATATGGTACTGATTAAAATAGGATGTTATAGTGGAACAAATAATTCGTACATAGAAATGTTTTCATCATAGATGATTTTTATTGTATAATATAATGATCCACATTTTAATTAAACTATTCTAGAGCCTCTGGACGAATGGGATCATAAAAAATGGATAATAAATGATTTACATCATCTTCCACTAATTTATTCATAAGTAGAACACATCTTAGACATATCATAATTTGTATCTTTTTTCAGAATTTAGAGAAAGGGATCATAAGAAAGGGTGATCTCAGGTTCTTAGAAAGGGTAATCAATGGAGATATGAATAATCACATGACAATATCGTGAATTTAAGGGTGTACTAACATGATATTAACTTTATAAATCCATACCCTACATATCATATATCATATTCTCGAGTCATGGAATAAATCACCGTAGTTCATAAGTCTTGAATCATAAAGGAATAAATGAACAAGATGTATGAAATAATAAAATTGAGATAAAAATCATTTTTTGGAATACATATAATAATATAAAAAACATTTACATAGTAATATGGATCATTTCTTAGAATATCATATGTTAATGGGTTCACTCCCAAAACAATAATATTTTCACAGTCCACCCCCAAGACTATCATAGAAGAAAATGTCTATAACCGAAGTAGGTTCACAATATATTCCAATCCTGTTTATCTCATTATATATTTTTATTTACCCAATAAATTGTAGGGAGATATAGTTACAACCCCTCAAATAATAAAAATAATACTTATGGGTGCCATAAGATCATAAAATAATCATCATTTCATAACAAATGAAATTTAATTGGATTCATAAATATTTCATCATAATATAAACCATATAAAAAATGTATTTTTTAAAAACAAAACCATTTTATATCCATTTTAAATTAAATGTGTTTCATAAACATTCAATCATTGCACAATCCATGGAAAATACATTGTTTTTTAAACCATTCCATCATTTCATCATAGAATAACATGTCGAAAATGAATATATTTCATCCACATAATCTCATTATAACGATAACCCAACATGAGAAAAATTTATATTATCCTTGGATAATATACCTTTTAAATCATTTTCAAAAGCAAGGGTTGTTGTCTTGGATGAATATAAATACCATTAAAAAATCATTAAACATTGTTGAGGAAAATATCCATTCAATTTTAAGTCTATTCTTTAAAATTAATATTTTTTTGAAAATATAATGAAAACAATTTTCATCTAAAATTACAATGTTAAATTATAAATTAAGAATCAAATCAGTGATCATTACTGATAGGGAAAATTATATTCATTCTGAATAGTTATTAAAAACATATCTGTTATACTTTTTAAAAATTTTAAAAACAAATGCATTTGGAAAATTACGTGATGATTCATCTTAGAAATAATTCTTTAAATAGGTAATCATAGGTAAAAATAAAATTAAAAAATAGATGATTTAAAATAAATTTTTAAAAAAATTTATAAATCATTTATATGGAATGAAAATGTTTTTTTGACCAAAGAGAGAAATAAAGTCAATTTTCCATTAAATAAATTTGTATTCATTTGAGTAGTTAATGTTATGATAATGAAAGGAAAATATGTATTATTTGAGATTAATAAAGGATATGAAATTTCATTAGTTTCATGATATAAATAAATAAAGGGATTTTATCATCCGAATCATAATCATAACAAATAATTATTAAAATTGAGATTGAAACATAAAACAATTTCCACATTGGATACTTTTGAATCATATGTTGTATGAAAGAAAAGAAATTATATTTATATTTAAATCACCATAAATTTGTAATATGAATGAAAAAATACAATCATGGGTATTTTATAAACTACACAAAAGAAAAAAAATTGAATATGACATGGGTCTCATAGAAATAAAATTCATAATAAAATCACATACCGTAGATTTGAAATATTTCATATGAATTGGAACTAAATATATAATAAATATAGATTTATTGTAAATATAATAGATAACTATAATAACATATATAAATTTACATGTTATTTACTTATAAATATTTATTACCATTGTGTTAAAACTTCTTTTTTATAATCACTATTTTGGATGATATTTTCCTAATTTTCCATGTTTTTTTATTTTGATAGTTACGATCATTATACTTTCATAATTGTTACTAAATCTAAATATTTGTGACAATAATTAAATAAATATCATACATATTCATTATATATATTTTTGAGTGAATCATAAAATACAGTGATAGAAAAATGAATAAAATCATTTATGGTGATAGTAAGTCGTACGAAAGCATAAACACTGTTTCAATTTTTAAATAGATAGAATGAAAGGTATTTTAATATTAAATTTATATTATATATTAATCATTATATTATACATATCATATATATTCATTAAATTACTTCTTCTTTACAATTCAAGTTATAAGTAAATTAAAAAAAATTACATTGTTTCATAGATGTGGTAGTCTATAAGAACGTACGATCAGTATTATTATTATCCAATGGTTTAAATGGTAAGATGATAGAATAATATAATCATTATAGAAGTATAATTATGTACTAATTATAATATATAAAACATAAAACAATCCAAATAATCATATATTAATGATGGTGATGAATAACGAATTGTATCACTATGTGGAGACGATAAGCCATATATATGCAACAATGATATTTTCACATTACATTATATAGAATTTAGATGACTAAAGAGGTTTCCTAATAATAATAACAATTAATTATACTGAGGATATATAATATATTATTTTAGAAATAATTTAATAGATCTGGTATAATTAGAATAGTAATTAAAATTAAAGGTGGTGAGTAGAGATATTACCATTTTCTTTGAAATAAATAGTTTAGATCTCCTCTAATGGAATGTATGGAAGGGATTTATAGGATCTATATAAGTGCTTTAAATATACAATTTAAAGGGGTGAATAATCTATATTTAAAAACCATAGTTTATAATTTTTGAGATTAATTTTATCAATCCAATTATTGAACAATTCATCTACACAAATAGAATTAATGATATAGAATAAAACACAAGAAGGTAAAAGGTAAAATCTATAATTTTTAATAGTATTTTGAATATAAATAATACTATGTCTACACATCACACATAATACTAATGTATGTAACCCACTATGGAATATCACTTTTTATAGAGATTGAACACTCTTTACAACATCCTTTCTCAAAAGCGGAGGCTCAACTCAGTTCCCTTATATTTTATAGGTTCTAAAAAACCCCATCCTTTATATGGGAATAAACAACATAGAATTTTTAATTCTCAGTACTAACATCTGGAATTTTTTGGGATTCAATGAAAAATTGTATTATTTTGGAGAAAAGATAACCTAGTAATCTGGAGGTATATAACCAAAATAGACTGCCAAAGGCTCTGTAATTACCTATTCAATGATACAGGTTAGAAGTAACCCATTAATTAAAGGAGATATACTAAACCCAGAGAAACATTCACATGATTTTATTTCAATGATATTAAATTAAATTAGATGAAAATTCATTGTATAATATTTTGACCCAATATTGAATCATATAGGTTTGGTTTCTTTATAAATATAGTCATATAAAAACTATGTCATAAATGATCTATATCATCTACCCCTAAGTTATTTATATGTAAAACCATTCTTAGACACATCATTTCTAAAACCATTCTTCATTACATGGGGAATGGAAAACTAGGAAATGGGGACAATGGATTCTCAAAAGGGGTAAAAAAGACAGATATTAATAATCAAATAAGAAGAAAATAATAATAAGACTTTGAGAATATAATCATAACATTTTTAAATATACACCCTACATATAATAGATTATAGTATTGGGTCATGGAATATATATTTTTAGTTTGTAGAGATGCATCATAAAAGAATCAAACAAAATAATCCATTAGAGTATAACATTGACATAAGAAAATGAAATGTGGTATACACAAAAACATTAAAATTTGTGAGCATTTATAAATAGAAATAGGTTCACTCATTAAATTATGGAAACAAAATTAGGCCGACACATAATCTCATGGACACAAAACCAGAACCACGCATAATTCTATAGACATGAAGTCAATGTCCATACATAAACATATGGACATGAAATCATGCTCCAGGCATACTATTATGGTCATGAAATATGTTTCACACATAAATATATAGGCATGAAATCTAGGTTAATTTAAAAATTTATGTATAAGAAATCAAGGTCAACACATAAACTTATGGACATGAAAACTTGGTCCATGCATAAATATACTGACATGATAACCATGTCCCCACATAACATATTTTCCTTATTAGTTATCCATATTTCCCAATTCATAAAGGGGTATATAGGTCCCATCATAAGTATAATGAAAATAATATATATGTGTTCCACAAGAACATAAAACATTCCTCATCTAATAAATCATGAAAAATAAATCAATTTCATCAATGTATAAACCCTAAAAAAGAGAAGCAGTTCCATAAAAGTAATTTCACCAGAAAAATAAACCATATCTAAAAGAATAATAATGGTATCCATTGAATATATCTCAGTAAAAACATATGTACCATCAAATTATTTCATATTTTATAGAAGAATAGTTTTCAATTATCACTTGTAATATTTCTTGAGGTAGATTTATTATATATTTTAAAACCAAATTTCTTTTTAAAAAGATGGATGATAATAAATGAAAAAACAATTTTTGAAAATAATCATATAAACAATTATAATAATATTAAAATGATTATTTCATCATGACAATGGTAAAATAAAGTTATTCCATATAAGTTATAAAAAATATTCGTTCTGTATTTTAAAAAACATCATATTGACCCTCCTATAGAAAAAAACAAAATAATCACTTTCCAAAATTATGGTAAAAATTAAAACATGGGAAAAATTGAAATCTAATTTTTTTTATTAGGATAGAGAAATACATTTTTATAAATTTTTAGATAACATAAATAAGGGCGATAAATATTTCTAGTGGATACATAAACATATCCAATATCAAATAATGATGAAATTGTGAAATAAACCCATATGTCAGGTCTTACATTTCCTCATCCTCAATCAAAAATCATGTATAATATATATTTATTTTTTATATATTTATAAAAAACCATATATATATATATATATATCTTATCTTATATTTTTTATTTATAATCTATTTTCACTGGTTTATTAATAGTTTTTTAAATCAATTTTTTAGTGATAAGTGTGTTATTTTCCTATCATGTTTCTGTTAGGTATTCAAAATACTTATACTATAATCATCATAACATCATTTAAATAATTATATTCAGTGTATATAAACCGTATATATAGATTATATATGTATTTATAATCATTAATATAAATTAGAGACTGAAAAATGAATTACACTGTTCATGAAGAAGGTAGGCCATATGTAAGCCTAAACACTATTTCCATTTTTAGACTAATTGAATAAACTATTGCTAAATAATTATCCAACATAAAATAATTAATAATATAAAATATATATCTTTCATATTAATAAAATTAATTTTTAATACCATCCATGAGAAATATAAATTAAAAATGGATCTCATCTCATCATGGTTATGGTAGCGTATACGTACGCATGAGTGGAGTTATCATTTTCCTAATGATTAGTATATTTGATGTAATAAATGATATTATAAATAAACATGTATAATTATATCTTCAATATTATATATAAACACTTAATCCATAACAATTCTAATTTTTAAAATATGGTCATTTAAATTGAATTGAATCACTATGTGAATATAATAAGTCATACATTCGCATGAGCAACAATTTCACTTATTATTTGATAGGAATGAAGTTGTATAATTAGAATTTAATAATTTTATAAAATTTAAATATATTTAGGATAACAATTTTATTATTTTGTGATTAATATAATATATTTATAGGAGGTAATTTAGATTGGAAATTGAATGTGATTGGTTAGAGCGACTATCTCTTCTTCAAATTCACTACATAGATTTCCACTAAATGGATTTATTATAGGTAATTTGGAATGAAAAGATACTATATCAAGTTATAATGGAAATATATGAGATAATCTTATATATTATGGTTGATATAGGTGGATCAAAGTGGTATAATGATGTGAAGGGGCAGCCGACCTTTAATAATTGAGGCTAGGATCACTTTTGGAATTTATTAAAACATATAAAAAGATTGTTATAGAAAAATATACTTTCAAATGGTAAATAATTATGACCTAGGGTTGGATAATGATTAAATATCATCAAAAAATAATATTTGTATTGTTATATGTGCTATTTAAACCTTTTACTTTGGCTTAACCACTTCATTAATCTATTTTAACATTACCCATGGTAACATTATTTTCGTGCATTAAAGGAGATAATTTAACATATAATGTAACTAATGATTGTTAAATTTATTAGGGATGAAAAATTGATGGTAAATTACGAAATTGTTTCTTATTTTTGAGATTTATAATTATTTTAAATAGTATAAAAATAATATTTTCTAGATATATAATTGTTGTCAATTTTTACAACATTTATTACTTTGACTATAATAACATAATAAAAAAGATGTAACTTGATGATATTTTTTATCAAATCCCCAAAATGTAATTTTATTCTATAAAACTCTTGGAGGACTATAGTCATCTAAAATTATAATAATTATAATATTATATATATCTTTTCATTGATTATTTCATAAATTGAATATTTATTATATCAGTGTTGTATTAGTATTTGAGGTAATTAATTTATTCCAAAATATATATAAATAAATTATTATCAGGAGTATAATATTATTTTAGAAATAATTTATCATAATACACACTCATAACAATTTTTTTCTCTCTATGAAAGCTCATAAACGATATTTAAGACTAAGAGAGTGACTTTTTTCATTTCCTTTGGTTTAAATAATATATAAGTCATTTTCAGGAACTAATGTCCATTAAAACTGAAAATAAATCCTAAGATGACAAGGGATGAATTCAATTAATCAAATATGAATTATGATGAATACATATGGCCGTATAAATTAATTTTAACCTATATTTACATTATTTTCCTGTTACTAAGGGGATAAATTTTACCACGTTTAATATTTATTTTAAAAAAAAAATTAAAAGGGGGATATTTACTATATTTCAATATTCTAATTAACAATATTTAATTATTTTTTCAATAATAAATTTTACAAATGTTGAAAATTAGTTTTAATATAAATTTGTAATAAGGAATGAAAAATCATTTTTAGAATATTGCGTTTTTATGCTAAAAATGTAGTTATTCACAAAATCATGTATAATGAAAATTAAAGTAATGTTAATTAGGTTATATATAATTATTATTATGATAATTTGATATCAATTTTATATAATAATAATTCAATATATTAAAATAAAAATGATAGGTTTATAAAATTTCAATTTTGGATTATTCACTAATAAATCATTATTTTCAAAAAATTACAAAAATTTCAACCAAAGATAATTTTGGTATATTTATTTAAAAATTGAAGCATAAATTTTTTATATATTTACTAAAACATCTAGAAACTAATTATTATATTTTATATAAAAATAAAAAATATTCATTTTCAAAGGAAATATAGTTTTGAGGAATAAAATGGAAATACTAAAAATTGAATGATTAATTAATAAGTATATATATTGAGTAAAAAATTTATATATAATTTATAATTTATTTATAGTATTAATACCATTAAAAATTAAAATCTATCTATCCCAATAATAACTTAAATATTATATCGTGATTTTCATAAACTCATGGTTATATGTAATGAAAGCTGTTGAAGAAGTTAAATATATTTGAAGGAAACCATTTTATAAAATCTCTGGGTGTTACATTTTCACCCTATTATAAATTACATACTCACAATTTGTGCTCGATACTCAATGGCTTTTCATATTAAATTTCCTTTTTGGAAAATCACATCGTGACAAGGGACATTAAAAATTCATATCGACTAAAGAGAAAGGTAATTACGTAAGTCAAATGAAATATAACATAAATGGGTTTCAAGAGATGATAACATAGGTATGAAGTGAAAACATTGTTATTTAAGAAAAACATAAATCCCAAGGACTGATAGATAATGATATCGATCATGATTAGGTGAATTATTAGCATAAAACTGTAAATATTTTATGGGTAAAAATACCATTGAATTATCGGTTAAAAAATAACACATAACATTGTTATATCATGGAATATTTTTTAATGTTTAGGGAATCTTTTGCAATCAAAAAAATAAACTCGATTAAATAATCCTATATGATTTCTTTTTATTTTGTATGAATAATATCATACAGTTATTATTTTTCAATCTATTTTACTATGATTTCTTAGTTAAGGAAATAGATATTCAATATGATACTTCCATTAATAGACCACTTTTAATCAAATCATAATACTCAAAACTCAGTCCTTCATCCTCATATTTTTTTCCAAAACCAATATGGTTAGTAAATTATATGATAAATCATAGTTTATCCTTATGCTAAATTATCAAAATTTTCAACTTAATCCACTCCAAATTCTTTTAACCTAAAGAATAATATAAAATATCACCTATAATAATAAATATAAAAAATTATATAGATATCATTTCTTTTGATGATCAATATAACAATAATTTTATTTGAGATTAAAGTCATATAACATAATATTTATACCTTGATCATATAATCATGAAGGTGTTCCAATAATTTCCAAAATGGTCATAACAATATATGGCTATAAAATAATATTCACCCATTAGTATTTAAATAATAAATTTTCTTGGATGATAATATTTCCAATAATGTTTTGGGTTCATCCTTACACTGATAAATTTTTTTTTGTTAATTCAGAATAAATATTGAATCTATGTAGGGAGGGACAATCAATGGTCATAAAAGCATATAAATTTAATAAAGGATATTATTTTTATAGTTATAATTCATAAAAACATCAATAAATAATCAAATATTCTAGAGTGTAGTATAAGGGTTCCCTAACTATCATGATTTTTTTAAATTGTTTTAATTTAATAAGCATTCCCTTTTTCCTTTGACTTTATAGGTTTTTCTGGATTACTATCATCAATAGACATTGAATTAATTCATTTATTCGCATTATCCCCAAACACATTTCATTTATAGAACTAATGTTTGAGTGGTTCATTTTGATTAGCTCTCCTTCTATCCATTTCATTGACATGACACTTTAGATTGCTGTGATATTTTTTTGATCAATGTATATGATTCCTAAATTAGTAACATTTTCTTCTTCCTTTAAAAAATTCGGCTAAGTACTACTTCCCACATTTTTGAGAAGTATGATTATGAAACATTTTATTCCCTCCATTTTAAAAATAGCTAAAGATTAAATGAGGATTTATCTATATTCTTTTATCCCCAGAACATAAAGGGTTTACAACTTCCATTTCACCATTTAGTGATCATCTAATGATTTCTTCATATCCTCCAATGTCCATTATTTGTAATTCCTTTTTAAGAATTTATTACATAACATTAAATAATCAATAAATATTTCTTATAGGGATGATGATTAATCCTCATGAATAACTTATATTTTTTGTAATATTTTCCCCATAGTTATTAATTGATTGGTCATCATTATACTTGAGATTAATAAATTTTCTCTCTATTTTTGTACTTTGAATATGAGGGAATTACTTACTTAAAAATATTCCATAAAACTCATCCGATTCAATGGATATAATTTCCTCAACTCTCTTTGTATTCTAAATAATATCCCACCATTTATGTTCTTTGCCTTCAAAAAGATAAAAAAGATAAGACATATGTTTCATGGTCTAATAAATGATAAATAAAAAATATCTTTTCCATCACATTGATCAATTTCTTAGTAACCAATGGACTAATCAACCTAAATAAGTATAGTGTTCATTGATACATTAATTATTTAATGGCATGCTCCTCCCTCTTGGGAGAATTCATATGTTCACCATGATAAATGTTTCCACCAATACCTTGTGGGATTTGAGTGATCGTATTCAAAATATATTTCATCCCATATCTTATTTCATTTGATTTATAATAATTATGATGATTTCATTGTACATCACACTCATTGTTCACTCGATTTATTAGGGTTTCCTTGATTAATGAAAAAAATATTAGAATGAGAAATTATTATAAAAGTGTAATACTAAATAATAATGAAACATCATTAATAGTATGCATAAATCAAGGAAAATTAATTTAAATATATAATAAATTATATTTAACATAGTTCATCAATGATTAAAACAATTATTTTTTTATTATTACATTAGACCGATACCAAGTGTTCATTATAATTATTTATCAACCTATCTTCCAATAGTTTAATAAACACTACTCTAATACCAACTATAATAGTCCATAAATTCAATACATAGGTATTCCCTCAATGTTGATTCATATTAATTTAATAACATTTTGATCCATTCGAGAAAGGTATTGGTTGAGTGCATTTGTAAACATTGAAATGGAAATAATTGACAGGTAAATGTTATAAATAATTACTAAATATGTTATTTATATCTAGAAATATTTTATTCAAATTATTTATAAAACACATATTCATAACCTTTTGATAAAAAATATGAAATTGAGATCTTACACGATTAGTATGGGTAAAAAAGGGAGTTGTCAACAATAAAATAAGAAAAATATGATCATCTATTTCTGAGAACATGAACAAAACATTTTTATGTGTACACACTTTATATCATAGATCATAGTCAAGAGTCATGGGATAAATATTTTAATTTCAAATAAATCAACGATAATATAATCAAAGATCATATTCCATGACATTATAACATTGGAATAAGACATGGGATTGTCTAATGAACAAAAAATTATATATTTTTTAACATGTATAAAAACAAATAGGACCTATTATTATGTTATAGACATGAAATTAAGCCCTCGTATAAATATGTAGTCATGAAACTAATTTCATGCATACTCTTATGTATTGAAAATCTATGTCCACGTATAAACATATTGTCATAGATTATGTGGCCACAAGTAAACTTATAGAAATGAAATCTAGGTCCGCCAATAAAAATTTGGATATAAAATACATGAACAAAAATTAAACTTATAGACATGAAATTCAGGTCAACACATTACCTTATTAACTAGAAATACCAATCCACACATAAACTTATATTAATGAAAAACATGTCCAGACATAACATGTTTTCCTCATAATTTATCCATATTTACCCAAATCATTGGGGGAGATATAGGTTCCACCTATATCCTAAATAAAATCATATATATGTATTCTGTATGATCATAAAACATTTATCATAACTGAAATTATGAGATTAAATGAATTTCATCAAATTATAACAAATGAAAAAGGAAATGGATTCCATCAAAAAAATTTCATTAAAAAACATAAACCTTCCAGGAACAGAGAATGGTTATTTTACTTAATGATATATAGAGTAAATCTTAAGTATCATCAATGGATTTTAACCTCGAGAATTTTTTATGGAAGACCACTTAGAATAATTCCCTTGGAATATTCATTTTATATTTTAAAATCAATTCTTTTTCTGAAAAGATATGCAGTTATAAATGGAATCATTTTAATTGAGAATAAAATTATAAAAACATAAAGGATGATTAAAACCATTAATTAATAATAATGGATAGGAAATCCACTCATTATGCATAAGTTCAATATATCATTCATTCGGTATTTTTTTGGGAAAGTGAAAAATTACCTCATTTGGAAAATGGAAAAAAGTGTCATTCCAAACCAATTAGTAAAAATTCACAAATGGATAAAAATGACTCTAAAAATCAATAATATAATAGTAATAACATTTTTTAAAACATAGTATGAAAACCTATACATGGAATATTTATATTCTCAAGATAAGAAATATATATGGCCAATCTCAAAAAATGTTTAAATTATGAAATAAACCCTTCCACAAAGTATTTCCCCTCCTCATTAATGTAAAAACCTCCTGAATAATAATTTTTTTATAAAAGTATTAAATAAACATATATCTATCATACCACTTATAATTTAATATTAAAATATTATCTTCTATTTATTAATAATTTTTTTATTATAATTACTATTAAGAGTGATAACTACATTGTTTTTTATGAATGTTTCGGTTCAGTATTCCAAATCATTATACATTTACAATGGTTAAATAATTTAATGAAGTATAATCATGGTAATAAAATAAAATATATTAATTATATAGAAATTTCAAATTATTCATAAAATGTAAAGAAAAAAAATGATTTACACTATTCATGGAGATTGTAGGTCATATGCACACATAAACATTGTATCAATTTTTAGAATGATTGAATTAATAAATGGTAAATAATAATAAACAATTTCAGTTTTTTTATTATATAAAATATATAATATCTTTTTTTTCAAATTCATCATTATTACAATCCTTGAGATATTTAAATGAAAAATGTGTCACCTCACATCGTGGAGGTGGTATTCCATTTATACATAGGAGCGATGCGATTTTTTCCCAAAAGATTTAATGATAATAAGTTGTACATGGTATTATCATTCTAGTAGTATAAATATTTCGTAAATATAATATATAAACATTAATACCATTATAATTTCCATCCATAAAATGTAACACCCCAAGGTTTCATAGTGCGTTATTTCTTCAAAATAATTCAATAACATTCACGACACGCAACACCGAGTTCAAGCGCACCATGACTTACCAAACTAGCCGTTCAAAAGAGGTTATAAATTGTATTAACTGAATTCTTAACATTATATAAACCTTATAATTTTAGAATCCATATTATGAATTTCTTTGACATAATTTAAGAACAAAATCATTTCTTTCAGATAAAAGAAGTATTTTTCAAAAATGCACTTTTACCGACTTTTAATGGTGAACCCTTTTTAAATCCAATATTTTAAAACTTTTTATATATTCTATTTTACTAAATAAATTTATTCTTTAGAATAGAGAAATAAAAAATTTTCAATGTAACACCCCAAGCATCCTTGGTATGCTTCTCTTTGAATAATACTGTAGCGTGTGTTGTATGCACCTTCGAGTTCTAAGACACACCACAACAAATCAAACTATCCCTTATGAATAGTAATACCTAATTTGTGAAATTTTATACATTTTAAAATTAAAAATAGGCTTCATTTTTGGATTCTTAATATGGAAATTATCCCAGGATGAAATTTTGGTACATTTCGGATAACTTTTATATTTTGATGAATAGTTAAAAGTACTAAATTTTTATTAAAAACACCTTTTTTAATAGAAATAATTAATATTGATAAATTATGAATTTCAGTGGTTTTAAAGTATATTTAGAATATATTTTTACCATTTAATACCATGTTGGTCATTGGACATAATTTTACATTTAAAATGCTCATAAACAAGTGTCAATCTTTTGATAGTTATTATCTCTTAAAAACATGTTTTTGTTTTGACAACGGGAAATAATTTTAAATTAATTTCTTCCACTTCTGTGTTTTGAATTTGGAAAAACAGATTCCATATTTAGAATCAGGATGTCCAAATTGTTTAAATAGTAAACATTCATTTTTAGATAATTTGAATAATTACTTCGGTAAATATTTTATTTACCATGGTTAAAGGGTAAATCCGGTACATAATGGTAAAAAATAATATTATAATAAAACTAAATTACCCAAAAACATGTCCTAACCTTATTGGTGGATACATGTCCAACCATGGCCATCATTGAGTCGATTTTAGGACCCCACGGAGCCACTTATACGTGATAGAGACACTTTATATTAATTAAGTTAAAGTAAATACAAAATGTCATAATCATATAACTTTTTGAAAAAAACATTACATTGGGTTATATATTTTATAATTTAGACTATAAATTTTCATTAGAAATATAAAAATATTTCCTACATAATATTATTTTATATATAATTTTTATACATTAAATTATTTATTTTATGTATGACACAATGATGATGCAGTAATTACCTTATTAGTGAAATATTCAAATAATTGATATTATAAATACCCAAATAAATATAATTTGAGTCTTTTAATGAATACCACTAATTTTATAGGTTAATATGACATTTTATTATTTCATTAATTAACGTTTTTTGAAGTAATAATAATTTTATGATTTTCAAAAAAAAATCAAATACCAAATAGTGTCAAAATTGACATTAAAGATTTTTTAAAACAAATATTTATTATTAATTGATATTAAATTCTTAAAAATATAAGGTTCGGCCAAATGAATTTTATCATGATTGGTGTATCATTAATGGACATGTTGGGTTCGTTTAAAGGTATATACTATGTCTATTAACTATATAATATAAAAATACAAATTGACATGGTAAGTGTTAAACTAATTAACCAGGAGTTAAAACTAAAAGATATGGTTAATACAATGACCCAAACCTGTATAAATTCTATTAGTTGAGTGGATATCAACCCATCCCCAACTTAGAATTCTAATAATACACTTTTGAGCCATTAGAAACCGAATATGAATTTATTATAAAATAATATTTCTATATTTTCCTAAGGTGCCCCTCCTCCCGCTTATAAAAGACACCACTTCTAACCAATTCCTCACACCTCTCAACCCATTTGGCTTATCCAAACTCAGACCAATTAAGCTCCATAAATACCTATCCTCGTCTTAGAAGCATTACCTTAAGCAGAAGGAACTTCAAGAGTCCTTTTTGGTTCAAACTAGGGAGAGTTACCCTAATTAAAGTTAGAAATTTCTATTAGCATCTTTTCTTTTATTTTACTTCTCCAACCCATAAACTCTTCTTCTAATTTTCTTGTGTAACAAAAACATTAACCTAAATATACTAAGATATTTTTATTAGATGTATTATAACAACACATACACACACCTCCATCTAATGGGTAATGAACATAATGTTTATGTGGCTGGCAACCAAACGCCTCACGAAGCGATGATAGTTCAATTATCTCCTATCACCTCTCATGGTGGCCATTATGATGGAAATATAATTAAATATTCTATTAATTATATTTATTTTATATATAAGCTTCATTAATTCCATTTTATATCATACCATTATTCATTTCATGTTGTATATATATACGATAATTTCATTTGAGAATGTGCGGACTACATCCCCCTCATAGTGATATGACTCGTTCATACCATACATGGAACGTATAAGGGATGGTGTTAATGAACTCAAGTAACAAATATAAGATAATATATTATACAAAAATAATAATATACCTATGTATCATTTGGTTTTTATTCCTTTTAAAATGAAAAATGAAATGGAAGTAGCATTCGTGCGTACGTACGGATTACCGTCTCCATGAACGCGATGAGATTCATTTCCCCATCATAACCATTTGATGACTAATTATCTTTTGATGATTAAAAATAATTTTTAAGGACTTAATATAATTATGTATATGAATAACATACAACCAATCCATAACAAACACAGCTTACGTAACGAAGCATATAAAGAAAACGAATCATTTAACAACTAAAATGACGATAATACAAAAATATTATTAACAAAGCTATATTAAAATATAATATATGATATAATATTTATGAATATGATTCTTGTGTAATTTAATATCAATTATTTATCTATTATACAGGAGGTTAACATACACACTATTAAGGAAAAGTACATGTTAAGGGGTTTTCACCCCACTCCTTATTCCCGTGAGATTCAAGCCATATTACCACTATTACCTTTTGTGTGGTGTATGTACTGACTATAATTGTATTATTTGTGTAATAAACTTTAATTTGTGTGTATTTACCTATTAATTGTATGATACCTCTTTTATGGGGTGTATGTTTCATAAGTTACCAAATTGGTAATGGTTAATTTCACAATCACTTTATTATCCGAGGTTGTTTTTACATAAGTATCTACTGAGACATATTTATTATCTATCTCCGTGTTTTATGAAAGAGTTTTAAAAGGAAATATTTTTTGGGACTATTTACTAAAATATCATTTCAAATGTTTTAAATATTTTTTCTTCTAAATCATTCTCTTTAATGTCCATATCTTCAAAATGGTTTTTAAGGAATTATTTATATGGACATGAATGTTTTTAAAATGTTAATTCCTTTCAAAAGTTTCAAAGTGGTATGGGAAAATTTGATTAAAAAATTTCTTTCAATGACTTTTTTTATAAATTTTGTGACTTTTAAATGTTTTCATGAAAATGGGGTATTTCCCTCAAATATTTTTACAAATAATTTTCATCTATGTAAAAATTATTCAATGGATTTTAAACTTGTTTTGAAGGTGATTTATCATGATACAAATATTCCATATTGTGTTGAAGGTTTTGTGATATGTTTTACTGTGGATGTGATATATTTATATCATTCATGGTTTATAAAGAAAGTATTGACTCTTCGTATGCTAGTTTTAATACGAATGTTTATGTTATGTTTAAACCTGTTCATATGAGGAATACGTTGGACTTAATAAGTGTCGGGTGGGGCCCACTATAGCTCCTCGATGCGTCGGTAGGTCTCATGAGACAAACTAGTGTCTTGGCATGAGGCCTTGAAAAAATATTATTTGTAGTCTTGGCAGGAGTCCTTGCTACGTGGTTATGATAGTCTGGAATTATGCATTCCATCATTATGAAAGTGGTTAGTGATATTCCATTAGATTATTCGACTAGTAGAATATCTATGTAAATAAGTAAATGGCATTATTTTAATTTTTCCATACTATGGTGAAGTTCAAGTTTAAAATGAATTTTTTTAGTTATACATTGTCTGAAATGTTTATCATTATTTATTAATGTTTCTGGTATATTGTTATCCTTACTGAGCATCTGATCTCACCCCTTTCTATGTTTTATATTTCCAAGGATGTAAAAAAAATATTATGGCTGACCTGCAGGGATAGTCTGATGGGGATATGAGTGTGAACTATGGAGACTATATTATTTTATTTTTTCACTTTATGATGTAATGTAAACCTTATAAATGTATCTAGTGATTCCAAGGGTACTAAACTAATCTGTCTTTCAAGACAAGATCTTTTGTGATCATGACAATGTTATGTAATAATGCATCGACACTGGGTAACTGGGGTCGGGGTGTTACAATTGATATCAGAGAAAGTTTTGTATAATCCTTAGAAGCTATATTTAGATAAACTCTGATTAGAGCACATAGAACTATGATGGACCTTGAAGATTACTATAGAATAACTTCCTACAATTTTGGTATTGTAGAGTTTTTGTGAGTTTTCCGAGTAATACATCCCTGTCTGGATACGAGCATGTATAGACGACTCTGGCATAGATGTACCTAGAGGTAAAACATGAAAACAACCCATTGATCTAGACTTGAATGGGAACTGGTGCATGACAACAGGCCTTGCTGCACTCTTGGTTACGACACTCCGGTGGGATATGCTTAGGATAATTCTCATTTTATTTACAACCCATTATGAAGGGCTTATGAGTATATACTTACTCAAAGAAAACATTTTTCTGATTATGGATTATATCCATAAACTGTTCAATTTACGTTAGGTATTTTACAAGTTTGAAATTATTCCTTTTAATTCATAGAGCAACCTAGTTTATGATATTTTATAGAAATAGTGCCCAGTAGAAGTATTGTGAACTCCAGTAATATGTATAATCCAAAGAGTAAGAAGGATCATATCTTTCCTGGTATTAAACCGATATTTATAAGGGAAATAGTCTCCCATGTATTCTCAACATATAATGAAATAGTATCATGTGTTAATAAGATATGTAATGAATTCTCCGAGTCCTATGGCTTTGAAGGGAAGCAAGAGAAGAAAGGGATGGAAGAGAGAAAGATGGATAAAGGGAAGAGGGAAAAGTAGAATTTTCCCATATGTGATAACTGTGGGAAGAAACACCATATAACTTGCCTGAAATGAATGGGTGTTTGTTATAAGTGGGGAGAAAAAGGACACTATGTACATGACTGTAAGGGTAAGAAAATGGATTGAAATGTACAATGCTTCATTTTCAAGGAGTTTGGACACTACATGAACCAATGTCCCAGTCATCAGACTCTGACGCAAATTATGCTATTGGATAATAATCAAGTTTTTACACTACTACAGATTAAGAGGAATGATTAGAGTTCTTATGTTGATTATGTCATTTTAGTGTTGTATAAAAAATGTACTTTCTATAACAATTATGAAGTATATAAGCATTGTACTGCAGTACTATTTCATTATGGACTTGAGAATGTGTGGGAAAAAAGTGACTCAATTGCAAGTTAAATTTTTGGAAAATATATGTTTGAGAGAAAGATAATCCATAATACGGTTCTGATACCGAGGTAGTGATTTTGTAATAATACATGTTGGATTTGGTTAAATTATATTGGATATTCTTGACTACCTTGAAACTGAATATTGATTTGTATATTCCATCATTTTTGGAGTTTAAAACATTTTTGGATTGAAGAAGTATATCCATTATTGTTTAAGCAATAAGGGATCATGAATATAATCAATAACGTTTTATGGTAATTCAGGATGTTGCAGTATTTTAAAATACTACTTGATGAACGTGTTCACATGTTATTACACAACAAAAAATATCTTCATTGTGTTTACCTTCCTTACAAATTTTGGACTGAAGTATTTTGGATTGTTCTATTTTGTATTATTTTTGGATTGCCATAATAGGACAACCAGGTGGTCGGACGGCAACCCGTTGCATCCAGCAAGGCTGTGAGATTTGAAGCCGCAACCGAATGGCGGCAAGGGTGTATCACCTACCACTGGCCCCCATGATGTCCTGGATTAAATAATGTAGTTTTTTTAAAAGATATAGTAGATGAATTATAAATTTATTTTTTGGAACCATATACTAATAGGATAAATAGAATATTTTATAATTTCTATTATATCATTTAGAGTGAAAGATGAGTTTGTGGTAGAAATTAGTTAAAAGATGGCACTATACTTATCAAGAATATATTTTTCTTCTTCTATGAAGAAATTAATTCTTATACTTTATTTAAGGGATCCTAAAACCAAACATGTTTTATCCTAATACCTTATGTTTTGTTGAACCGATGGTATTTCAAATCATCATAGATTGATGAATTTAAGGACCCCAATTTTACAGTTGTTTTTGATTGATGACCTCAATCACTACCTATAAATATTTACCTTTTTCCACCAATTATCTGGCTCCAATTTCCACCAATGTTCTCCAAATGGAGATCATAATTTGGTGTTGACCCATTCATTTCACTTTTCCTCTTATTAAGACTAAATTTTAGTAACCCAATTTCTGATATGGGTTTTTCCATAAAGATATTTTCTATTTTCAACTAGTTATTTTTGAAGAACAATTTCAAATTCTAAGGGCGCAATTTATTGAAGGAAGGGATAATGTAACACCCCATGATTTCATAGTGCATTATTTCTTCATAATAATTTAAATAACATGCACTACACGCAACACCGAGTTCAAGCTCCCCATGACATACCAAAATAGCCGTTCAAAAGAGATTATGAATAGTATTAACTGAATTTTGAACTTTATATAATCCTTATAATTTTAGAATCCACATTATGAGTTTCTTATACCTAATGTAAGAACAAATTCATTTTTTCTGATAAAAGAATTATTTTTAAGAAATGCAATTTTACCGACATGTAATGGTGAACCCATTTTAAATCCAATATTTTAAAAGTCTTATATTTTCAATTTTACTAAATAAATTTATTCTTTAGAATGGCGTCATCAAAATTTTACAATGTAACACCCCAAGCTTCATCAGTACACTTCTCTTTGAATAATACTGTAGCGTGTGTTGTACGTAACTTTGAGTTCTAACACACACCACAACCAATCAAACTAGCCCTTATGAATAGTAATACATAATTTTTGAAATTTTATAGATTTTATATTTCAAAATAAACTTCATTTTTTGATTCGAAATATCTAAATTATCCTCGGATGAAATTTTGGTACATTTTAGATAACTTTTATCTTTTGATTAATAGTGAAAATTAATAATTTTTTTTAAAAACAACTTTTTTAATCGAAGTAATTAATAGTGATAAATTATGAATTTGAGTGGTTTTAAAGTATATTTAGAATATATTTTCACCATTTAATAAAATTTTGTTCATTGGACATAATTTCACATTTAAACCGGACATAAATAAGTTTCAATCTTTTGATAGTTATTATCTCTTAAAAACACACTTTTTTTGACAGTAGGAATTAATTTTAAATTATTTTCTACCACTTTTGCGTTTTGAATTTGGAAAAATGGAATCCATATTTGGAATCAGGATTTACAAATTGTGTAAATATGTAACTTTCATTTTTATGAATTTTGAATAATTATTTCGGTAAATATTTTATTTATCATGGTTAAAGGGAAATCCGGTAAATAAGGGTAAACCATAATATTTTAATAATAATAAATTACCGTAAAACGTGTCCTATCCTTATTGGTGGATACTTTTTTGACCATGGGCATCTTTGGGTCGATTTTGAGACCCCATGGAGCCACTTGTAGGTGATAGGGACACTTTATATTAATTAAGTTAAAGTAAATACAAAAATGACATAAGCATATATCCTTTAGCAGAACATTTTTTACATAGGGTAATATATGTTATAATTTCGACTATAAATATTAATTAGAAAGATAAAATGATTTCTTACATAATGGTATTTTATATATAATTTTTATACATTATATAATTTATTTTATTTATGACACAATGATGATGCAGTAATTACCATATTAGTGGAATATTAAAATAATGGATATTATGAATACCCAAATAAATATAATTTTTTACTCTTAATGAATTCCACAAATTATATAAGTTAATATGACATTTTATAATTGATTTAATTATCTTTTTTGAAGTAATCATGCTGTTATGACTTTCACAAAAATCAAATATCAAATAGTTTCAAAATTGACACAAAAGAGTTTTTAAAACAAATATTATATTATTAATTGATATTAAATTCCTAAAAATCTAGGGTTCGGAAAAAGGACTTTTATAATTATATTGAATCATTAGTGGTCCACTTTGGGGTCTTTTGGAGGTATATAGTAAGTTTATTAACTATATAATATAAAAATACAAAGTGACATGGTAAGTGTCAAACTAATTAAACAAGAGTTAAAACTAAAAGATATAGTTTATATAATGACTCAATCCTGTATAAATTCTATTGGATGAGTGGATTTCGACCCATACACACCTTAGGCTTTTAATAATCCACTTTGGATCCACTAGAATCCTAATATGAATTTATTATAAAATAATATTTCTAGATTTTCCTAAGGTACCTCTCCTCCCCCTTATAAAAGGACTCCACATATAACCAATTCCTCACACCTCTAAATCCTTTTTGATTGACCATCCTCTGCCCAAGTAAGCTCCCAACATCCCTGTCCTACACTTAGATTCCATACCTTAGGAATAAGGCACTTCAAGAGTCCTTTTTGGTTCAAACTAGAGGGAGTTACCCAAATTAAAGTTAACAAATTCCCTTAGCTTCTTTTCGTTTATTTTACTTATCCGACCCCGAAATTCATCTTATTATTTTCTTTTTTAACAAAAACAGTATCCTAAATATACTAGGATATTTTTATTGCATGTATTATAACTACACATACACACACCTTCATCTAATGGGTGAAGAAAATAATGTTTCTGTGGATGGAAACCAAACACCTCACGAAGCGATGATTGTTCGATTATCTCCTATCACCTCTCATGGTGGCCATTATGACGGAACTATAATTAAATATGATATTAATTATATTTATGTTATATATAATATTATTTAATTCCATTTTATATCATGCCATTATTCATTTCATGTTGTATATATATACGATAATTTCATTTGAGGAAATGCGGACAACCGCCCCCTCAAAGTGATAATGACTCATTCATACCATACATGGAACATATAGAAGATGGTGTTAATTAACTCAAGTAACACATATAAGATATTATAATATAATGTAATAATAATATACCTAGTATCATTTGGTTTTTATTACTTTTAAAATGAAACATGAAATGGAAGTAGCGTTCGTGCGTACGTACAGATTACCGTCTCCAATAACGCGTTGAGATTCACTTCCCCATCATATCCATTAAAGACTAATTATCATTTGATGATTAAAAGTAATTTTTAAGGACTTTATATCATTATGTATATGAATAAGATATAACCTATCCATAACAAACACAACTTATGTAACAAATCATATAAAGGAAAACAAATCAGTTAACACCTGAAACGACAATAATACTAATATATTATTAACAATGCAATATTAAAAGATCATATATGATATAATAATTATGAATATGATTCATGTTTAATTTAATAACAATTATTTAACTATTATACAGGAGGTTAACATACACACTATCAAGGAAATGTACAAGGTAAGGGGTTTTCATCTCACTCTTTATTCCCTTGAGATTCATTCCATATTTCCACTATTACCTTTTGTGTGGTGTATATACTAACTATAATTGTATTATTTGTGTAATAAACTATAATTTATTAGTATTTACATATTAATTATATGATACGTCTTTCATCGGTTGTATGTTTTGTATGTTACGAAATTGGTAAGGGTTAATTTCACAATCTTTTTATTATCTGAGGTTGTTTTTACGTTAGTATCTACTGAGACATATTTATTATCCATGTCCATGTTTTATGAAAGAGATTTCAAAGGAATTATTTTTTGGGACATTTTACTAAAACATAATTTCAAATGTTTTAAATATATATTCTTCTAAATCATTCTCTTTAATTTCCATGTCTTCAAAATGGTTTTTAAGGATTTATTTATATGGACATGAATATTTTTGAAATATTAATTCCTTTCAAAAGTTTCAATGTGTTATGGGACACTTTGATTCAAAAATGTCTTTAAATGACTTCTTTTCTAAATTGTGTGACTTTTAAATGTTTTCATGAAAAGGGGGTATTTCTCTCAATGAGTTTTAAAAATCATTTTCATATATGTCAAAAACATTTAATGGATTTTAAACATGTTGTGAAGTTGATTTATCATGATACAAATCATCCATATTGTGTTGAAGGTTTTGTGATATGTTTTATTGTGGATGTTTTTTATACCATTCATGGTTTATGGAGAAAGTATTGACATTTCGTAGCTAGTTATAATACGAATGTTAATGTTATGTTTAGACCTGTTCATATGAGGAATGCATTGGACTTAATAAGTGATAGGTGGAGCCCACTATAGCTCCTCGATGCATCAGTATGACTCATGAGACAAACTAGTGTCTTGGCACGAGGCCTTGACAAAATCTTATTTGTTGTCTTGGCACGAGGCCTTGGCTACGTGGTTATGATAGTCCAACATTATGCATTCCATCATTATGAAAGTGGTTAGTGATATTGCATGTTATTATTCAACTAGTATAATATCCATGTGAATAATTAAAAGGAATTATTTTATTTTTTCCATATTATGTTGAAGTTCAAGATTAAAAGGCTTTTGTTTTAGTTAGACATTTCCTTAAATGATTATGATTATTTATTAATGTTTCCTTAATATTGTTATCTTTACTGAGCATCTGATCTCACCCCTTTCTATGTATTATTTGTTCCAGGACGTGAAGAAATATTTTATGATTGAACTGTAGGGATAGTCCGCAGAGGATATGAGTGTAGACTATGAAAACTATATTATTTTAGTTTTTCACTTTATGATGTAACGTAAACCTTGTGAATTTATCTAGTGATTCCAAGGCTACTAAACTAATCAGTCTTTCGAGACAAGAACTTTTGTGATCATGCTAATGTTATGTAATAATGCACCGACTCTTGGTAACTGTGGTCAGGGCGTTACATAAAATATGTTTATGAAAAATCAATTCTATTGCTATCTGGAGATAATAAGGGATATGCACACATGAGTGATACCTTCACTTCTAATTTTACGGGAAAGAGGGTGTATAATGTTTTTAAATAATAATAAAATTTTAGATAATTTATGATAGTAATGTAATAATTTTAAGATAAATATGAAATATTTTGATGTGGTAAATAAGTGTAGAAAAATAAAGTTATCGTTTAGCATGGTTACCTCTTTTTCAAAACCAATTCTTTAGATATCCTATAAAGGGCTCTATGAATGGTCTTTTGGGAAGACAATCACCTATAGAATTTTATTGGGGTATGTTGATGTTAATATTTTCTATTATGGTTAATCTAAAAGTACCAATGTTGTGTAATGAAGTGGGGTAGGATGTGTCCTTTTATAATCGAGGTGAGGGTCACTTGCAATATTTCTTTTAAAACATAAAATATATTAAGACTATTATAGTGTAAAATATTTCCAAATGGTCGTGAATAAAAAAATAGGGTAGGATATGGTTAAAATAGAATCATCCCAAAAATCATTGGATATGTTAATGTGTTATTTTAAACCATATTGTTTTTGTTTAACCCCTTAATTAACCTATTTTTACATTAATTGATGTAACATAATTTTCACTCTGAGAATATTATAATGTTTTATATAAGGTAAATATTGACTCATTAATGGATAAGTTATGAAATTATAAACTATATATTATTAACAATTGTATTATTTAATAATTTAAATTTTTTTTAAACGAATAAAATGTTATGTTCATAAAATATCATTATTGTTAAATTTGACAATATTCTCTACATTGACTTTATTGACTTCAATAAAACACTTAGGAATAGAAAAAAATTATTCCAAAAAATCCCAAAAATTTAATTAGAATATATAAAATTCTTGAATCACTGGAATTATCTTAAATTATATTTCTTTTGATAATTTAATGTCATTTATTTGATTTGTCCATAAATTGAATAATTATTTCATTTCCATAGTGTAAGTATTTAAGGTTATTATATAATACGTAATAATTTTTAAAAAAATTAACATAATTCATACAATTATATTATTCAAAAAATAATATTAAATATTCATTCTCAGAATATAAGTTTCCCTATGTGATCACATATTTAAAACACATAGAGTGACATATAGTCATATCCATTGGTTTAAATAATATATAAACAATTTAAAAGAAAATGTCTCCATTAAAAACTATTATTATAGTCATAAGTAAAAATGGTTAAATATAACTATTTTAATAATAATTAATATGAATAATTATGGCTTTATCACTTAATATTAATATGGATTTAGTTGATTTACCCTTTACCCACTTGATAAATTTAACCTAGGTCACTATTTATTTTGAACAAGAATGGGATGTTTAAAAATATTGAACATCCAGATTCAAAATATAGAATTTATTTTTCATTATAATATTTCTAGAAGTAGAAAAAACTAATATTATTATAATTGATTAAAATTTATTGCAAAACAGTTTTGAGAATAATGAATTATTAATAAAAAATATATACATAAACCCAAAATCATATATAATAATAATTCAAATGAATTAATATAGTTTATATATAGAAATAATTTTGTTATTTTGAGATAAAATTCAAATAATAATGATACTTCATATGAATATAAAAATTATAGTTTAATAAAAATTAGTATTTTTCATTATTCAAATAAAAATGAACCTTTTAAGAAAAAATTTAAAATTTCACACAAATATAATTTTGATACATTGAATTTAAAAATTTAATTCATTTTATCAAATATATATTATGTAATTTCAAACAATAATTTATAATATTTCCTCAAATAAATTATAGAAAAATTATTTTGGATGAAAATGTATTTTTGAATAATAAAACACGATTACTATAAATTTAGTGACTAATTTCTATGTTTTTATATTGTGTGTGTAATTTTAATATAATTCAAAAAGTTATTAATAATATTAAAACCCTATAATTTGACATCATGGTAACGGAATAATGGCTTAAATAGTAAATTTTTGGTTCAAAAAAACACTTTTTTATGTGTAACATATAATATCGAAGAATATAAATACATTTGAAAGAAAAAACACACAAAATCTCATGGTGTTACATGAAAAATTATAGCAAAAGTCCATTCCTATGATATTTTATGGGTTAATAGAAAAATTGTCTTCTAAGGGGAAATATTAATCCCTATCATTAATGGAGAATTACTAATCCTAGTTTTCTATAGGGATAAACTAAACCTAGACGTATGTTTTATTAGTTTAATATAAGCTTGTGCAATATGTACTATGTGTGACTATACATCATATATAGTCACAACATAATGAAAAAATAAAACAGTATAAACTAATGATTTATTTTCCGGAAAGATGTTGGTGTTAGGATCATGTAATGATCAATCCCTTCATTGTGTTGAAATACTGAACCTTAAGCATCTAATAGTTTACTTTTATAAGAAAAAATAGTGATGAAGTTGCATGAATTAGTTTTGAAATATGAATCACAGAAAAGAAATTTAGATTCATGAATATTATCAATAAAATTCATGTTTTTCTTCTTATACACCAAAATAGTATATACTATTGTTTCTATATAAATGTAATAAATCTCTATTAAAAATTAAAATAATAAAAACATATCATCGAGGAAGTTGTAATTATCTTCAATGAAATATAAAAAACCCATTATATAAAACATATCTCAGTATAATAAAAAATTTAAAATTGTAATTAATGCATGGATAAAAATTTAAAGAAAAATCATTGAAATACTACAATAATTTATTAGTGTCTAAAATTTTAATTTGAACACCCAAATTTGAACTTATCCAATGATTATTTTTCAGATAAAAGATCCACGTGTAATTTTTTGATTGAAGAAATAAATAATATCCAAATACCAGAGACTTGAAATTATATCAATTTATTATTTTACTATCTATATCAATATTATTGGAAACACCCTACAAATATTTGACAGAAACTCTATATATTCAAACGGGTTTCAATTTGAAGATATCAAGTAGTAAAAATTTAGCATGAATATATATATATATATATATAAAAACATATGAATCTTAATTAATCCATCATTATAAAATCTAAAAGTACTTCTCAAGGTTATTAGATAATTAATGATAAGTTTTATAATGAATAAAAGTCTAAAAATTTTATAAAAAACATTTAGAGAATGGAAATGAGAAGAATATTACAAAAAATAGAGGTAATTTCTTGTTTTTTGAAAATCATATTGAAACTCGTAGAACCACATAAGAAAATTAAAGTAGTTTATTTTAATAGAAATGTTTCCTCAATATATCTGAATCACTTCATGTAGGAAAATTAATGTAGTAGAATTCACCTATGTGAATGTCATGTAGTAAATTCGACATAAGAAAATCTATATAACTTAATTATGTTATGAAATTTACGTAGACTTTTTTAAAACCTTTATTGGCACAATTGTTTCTCAATACATAGAAACATTATTCGTGTAGGATATAATTTTCATGTATAATAAAATATATGTATATGTTTCTCATAGAATAAATTTTTTACATAATCAAATTTATGTAACTAATTCTAGAAAATTGAATAAAATTCTAGTGTACTTTCTGACCTAATACAAACAATCAAAATGGAAGTATTTTCATTCGATCTAGTTAACATATATTTTTTTTAATTTCATTATATATATAAAAAAATAAATAATCAAATTAACCAAAGTTAATTATCCCATTTATTATAAAATTTTGTAGTAATACTATTCTAGAAATTATATATTTAATCTTGAAAATTTTATGTATCATCTATCTTAATTGAGATTGTAATAGATATTTATTTAGAGTATGATTCATTGTAATTAAATGTATAAAATTATTTTATTTTTCCGATACTATAATAATTTCCCAATTTTATGACTTTTACCTCAGTATATTGTCAAAATTCAAATGCTAACAAATTTAGAAAACCATGCTATGTGGATTACAAATTCAATTCATGGATTTGGATTTGGCTATATAGATTTTCATTTTGAAAATGTTAAAAAATTACTTTAACTAAGGGAGAAAAGTAAAAATCCTTGTAAAATGTCATTTAAGGTCATATTTGATGTATTTGGCCTTCAAAAACATCATAATTCTTATAGAACAAATTATAAATAATACAAATATGAAATATGAAGATAAATTTTGAAAAAAATTAAAATATAAAATCATGGTAATGAATTATTATCATAAAATATATACATACAAATATAAATATTCAATAAATCCATAATAAAAATTCAATCAATAAAAAAATTAACAAATTAAAAATTAAAAATTAAAAAATATTAAAAAATAATAATATTTTGATAAATTATAATTACATGGATCAAAGTATTTTTAATTAATCTTATTAAAAAAGTAATGTTTTTTATTCATTAGAAAAATGTGTTAAGATTTTAAATAATTATTCTTGGTTAATAAAATAATAAAATCAGTGAAATTATCAAAATATAATGTGTTTTAGGAATCTACTTCACAATCTACCCTTTCTGATAATTTCTAAACCAACTAGTATTTCAAAACATCGGCCATTTTTCAAAATTATAAAGAAAAAGATTAAATGGAAATTTTATCATCTATTTTAAATGAAGATGACTTTTTCTCTTTTTAGTATACACAATATTTAATATATGAATAAACATATAATGGTTGAAAAACATTTCAAATATTTATAGTTAGAAACACATGTTTGGGATCCATTTTAAAAGATCATAAGATTAAAATTTGTTGTTGAAAAATTGACAAAACCTTTATAAATTATCATTTGATGATAAATAAAATTTTATACAATAAGTTAACATCAAATTTTAATTATGAGAATACTTAAAATATAAATATTAAAAGACAATATGTATATAAATTATTAAATAGTAAACTGAATAATATTTGAAATATTTTACATTCTTGAAAAAAAATCACGAAATTATAACTCTCAAAAATCATAAAAAGATAATAATGCTTATAGTCCACATAATTCTAAAAATATGAACACATATAATAGTCAAACTCACAATAAATTTAAGAATTAAATCTTATCCTCCATGAGTGTGATAATACATTATGATTCAATATATTTTAGATTTCAGTATTTTCAAAAAATACAAATAATATTTTATCATTCTTCAAATATACCTATTATGAGAATACTTTCACATGAAAAAAATCAGGAACATAAAAAATACCCCCATAACAAATTCATCTAAATATTAATCAATACAATTTAAATAAAAATCACACGCAATTATGGCATTTATAAAATAATGAATACATATTTAAGTACTCATATATTATTTTATATGTCATATTTAAAAAATATTAACTCCCCCTATACTGATTCTATCATATCGAAAAGAAAAAAATCAAAGCATGATGAGATTTATTTTTATTCTAGTAGTATGAGCTCTTAAGAAACATTGATTAATATCACTAAGAGACACAATAAATGACATACGAAAATCAATGAATTATGAATGTAACCGAATGATAATATCATATAACATAACTAGAATTTACAAATAAAATATAATATTCACTAGTTATATTATGATATAAACTATATATAAGTGACATCCAACATATAAAATAATAGAATATTAAAGATGTTTATGATAAATTATATTTAAATCTATTTCATGAAACCTTAAAAAAAATAATAACCATGTTCACTAACAAAAATAGTAAATATATTTTCTAGTGTCACATATGATAAAAGAAATGAATTGTAGTCCAAAATGATAAAACATACATAAATAATATCGTACCAATATTCCATGATTAAAAACTGATATTAATGCTATGAAAAATTAATTATAAAATACATGTTACTCGGTTGTAAATATTTGATTAATTTCAAATGAATTATATATAAAAAAATCTTAATATCAATATAATAATAATAAATACATTTTGGTACCAAATAAGTATATGGTTTAAAATAATTTTCAATGAAATATGATTTAAACATTATTTTGATTTTGTGACCAAAATGTTAGACTAGACTTAAAAAATAAATCAAAAGCATAATTATAATAGAATAAAAAATTTATGAAATTAACTAATTAAGTTCCAATATATTTTCCTAAATAAATTACATTTAAAGATAATTTGACTAAACTAATAACAATTATGTCCATTACATTTTTCATTATATTTCATGAAATAAGTAGTCTAGACAATATTTACATTTGAAGAAAATTTATTATAAATTGGCCTTTTCAAACTTATCATTTACTTTTAAAAATTATCTAAATTGATCCTTAGCCATTTATTATCTTTTTAAATAAATTAAAAATAATCATATAACATTTCATGGGAGAAAAAATATATTATTCTAGGATTTTAATTTTAATTTTTATACTTATTATGTTGGTCCTCAACATTAGACATACCATCCAATAATAAATTAAACCTTAGTTATTGGTATTCTTTATTCTTGGAATGAAAATATTTAATCCTCTAATTTTCATATTGATGGTTCCACATATCAGAATTAATATTTATGATTCTAAATTTTTCAATATGAATATATAAAACCTTATTTTCTTCAACAACTTTAATAAATTTAGAAGACAATATCATTTTAATTGAATAAACCATTTTAAAATTATCATTTAGTTAAACATATATAGAATCCATTTATATTATTTTATCTTCTTATGAATCACACATTTCCTTAAGACCCTAAATTCTAGGTTAAAATTTTTAAAAAATTATAGAAAAATAAATATAGAACAATTATGACAATATTTAGATATAATTGTAAACACCTGGAAATCCAGTTGATTTTTTTAAATACATGGGAATTTAACGAGTCAGCGAATTTTTACCGTGCTTTATTCTAAGTCTTGGTGTTCCCAGAATCAATTTCTGATGTTTTTTTTGGGTAGGTTCAGTAAACGTGTAAGAGGGATTTCATAAATTCTAAACCAGTGCTCGGAACTAAAATCCAGTGAAACCGTTGAACTCGCAGCGCCGTTATTTTCTTACGAAGACATTCACTTTAATGGTAGATAGTCGATAATATTAATTTGTATTTGGATTTTATAAAAAAATATTAAAATAATTCCTACAACACTTTATTTTATTTTTGAGCCACCAAGAGTGTGACTGGTTGTTGGTTAAAACCTTCACATGTGAGTTGGAGATGGGACCACCACACCCTAACCTCCCTCGAGAGGTTATGGTGTTTGGGCCCACCCGATCATAACCTCATGTGAGAGGTTATCTCGTGGGGACCAAATGAGACTAAAACCCCCCAATTAATGAGAAGTTGGAAAATCTCCAAAATCCCCTCATTAATGAAGGGGAGAGTCCCTTGAACTCCTCTTCCATTAATTGCTGCCACCTTTCCCTTTTAATTAACTACGCCAATGCGTGTAATTTAATTAAGGGGATCCTCATGACCTCCCCATTAATCAATTGTGAAAACACATGTAATTTATTAAGGGGGCCCTCTTAATTTATTCCTCTATTTTTTAAATTATTTTTCCAATAATATAATAGAGAGCTTATATTATTTTTGGCTTCGAAATTCTCATTTGGAGGGTGCATGAGAGGAGTTATTAAGAGAAAATAAGTTCTCCCAACGAAGAACGAAGAACGCGAATAACGCTACCAACAACCTTCTTCGACATCCTCTGTCGGATCCTACTGATGTGGAGTGTCTTCCATGACTAACGCATCTCGTGGTTGGGATTGCATGATGAACGTAGTGAACGACGAACATCATCCTCTTTTTACTGCAACACCGTCAACGAAATATGAACGTCGATTGAAAAATCAAAGGCATTGGTCTACCTTGTGTTTTATCCTTTTTCTTTTCTCTTCATTGATTGAAAAGAAATCATTACGTGGTAGTAAATAATTAATTTTATTCTTTCCTTTTTCGATGAACCAATTGATATCACTTTAAACGCAGAGGATGTCAAGTGAACCTAACATGGCATGACATCCTCCTTCAATTCTTCTTTCTTGTAGAATTATACAGTATGGGGATGAGGCGACGACGATGAAGGCCACGCTACCCGTGGCCTCCGTGAATCGTGCTACCCCCCGTGGCACACCAAAGCTTCCGTCCGACCACCGCTAGCCCGAGCGGTGACCGGCCTGCCTACCTGCATCCTCCCGGTGCCCTACTCGGAGCACGACCCGCCTGCCCGTGGCCTCCGACCACCCTACCGGTGCACGACCCACCTACCTGCTGCCCTCCAGCACCCTCGTGCCCTATCCAGTGCCCTGTCAATGCCCCCGAGGCATCCCCAAGTCCTACTAAACACGTGGCCCACCTACCCAATGGCCGGTCGGTCAATTATATGCCCTGATGGGGCCCGTCACCCTGCCCAGTGCCCTACTGGAGCCCCCTCGGCCTTCCGGGCCCCTGCCGCAAATTGCCCGGCGAACCCGTGGCCTGCCCTGCTCCCTACCCGGTGCACCTGCGGCCTGCCTTCCATCCAGCCAGCCAGCCTGCTGGCCTCCCGGTCGTCCGACCTTCCCTGAAGAGTTTCCTGGGATATGCCCCTCGTGGCGTTGGCCGAACCGGCCCCCTACCTCCAAGAAAAGTCTCCTACATGGCGACCTCCAGGCCGAACCACCCTCCCAGTCCGCTGGGCCGGGCCCAGCGGACTGGACCAAAACATAGTGGGTTGACCAACCCAATGGCTATGGTCAGACACAATGAGTCCGACCGGGTCGACCCATACTAGGTCGGACCAGACTGGGTTGGGCCGAGTCAGTCCGACCGGGTTGGACCGGACCCGGGCCCATTACTGACCCATTACCATCTTGGGCTATATCATTGGCACCATATGTTCATTTGACGAACCGCTTATTGAACCGATATTCTTGGAGTGAAACCGTCCATTTGAGAATACCACACTGGAGTTCGGGGTACAGTTGAGATATAGTCAGTTTGGATCGTACATGAATCCAACCGGGCCCCCGAGATTAAAAGGATAATAACTAAAAGACCGGGCGTCTGATTGAAGCTTCGTCTATTGTTTTGAGACCCATATCACATGGCACACCTTTGAGATACTTCTAGATGGGACTTCATGAAATTTCAAGTATCAACCATTAGCTTGTAAAGCAGATCATCGAGGTACGACAGACATTTGTGTGGGAACCTAGTAGCTTTATGAGACTTGATGACTGCTGAGCGATTCAACTCGGAGTGATTCGACATGACCAATGGGAAGAACCTCTATGTGAGCATTGAGGCCCCACGATGGGGATCACCTATATGTGAGCGTGGCATACCCATGACACTCGACACATGGAGTACCTCAACAGGCTACTAGGGGAGCGCATCTGTGTGAGCACAGCAGACCCACGGTGGAGAGTGCCTTTGTGTGAGAACAGCTGATCCATGGTACTCGACCGAAGGAGTACCTCATCAGTCCAAGTTAGTGGAAAGCACCTCTATGTGATAGGATAGGCGAACTATACTTGATAGAGAATGAGTTCTCTAGCTGCGGAGGGTTCAGATTAATAAAAATCTTGGTTTGATCTGAGTCAATGACTTTTGTGTTTTCCTCATGATTGAGATGGTTTACTAGATAACTAAGGTATTTATATGGGAATATACCTAAGTAATGGTTATTTTTTGATTTCACACATTGTGGTTTATACTTGTTGGTTTTAGTTATACCTTGAGGGTATCGGGGTCCCTACTGAGGAACATTATACTCACCCTTGCACAGGCTATACCTGTACCTCCTTATGTTTGTTGCTGATGACGGATAGTACTGACTGAGGCAGAGAGTAGAAAGAGTGGATAGTACCCAGGGGTGGATCACTCGGTATGACGGTGCATGGTAGAGACAGATGTATGTGGAGTGCTGAGGAGGTCATTTGTACCTACCCTTCAGGTAGGAACCCCATAGGACGACCCATTAGCTGCTTTACTATTCTTCAGTTGTACCTGATTTCAGTTGTACTTGAACTTTCTTATTGGGCTTGTATTTTTGGCCCGTTTTACATTCTAGAAGTTATTTTCTATACAGTTCTACTTTGATTTTTCTTCCAGTTGTGTACTATGATGTATTTGTTTATAGTTATAATGGTAATGACTTCCCAGTTTAGGGATTTATGCCTTCGGTGCAAGTCACCATCCCCTATCGTATGGAAGGTGGGAATGGGGTAGTCACGATATGGGACCTGGGGGACGGGTCGTGACAAATTTGTATCAGAGGATTCAGTTCTACCGCAGAACATAGAACACTGATCTTTCAATTTTGTGAATCAATATTGTTATTGTTACTAAGTGTGGTTTTTAGTTGAGGAAGTCTAATGTTGATGCGGGCAGCCGATGTATCCATACACCAGGACCCTGACTTCTGATTTCTGACTCAGTGCACGAAAACACTGATTGTGTGTGTGATTCCAAAAGTTTTCATTAAGTCAGCTCAAACTGGTCAGCTCACTAGGCATAATCTTTTGACCATGTCGCACCAGTTACTTTCAGGATGCCTCTTTGTGGATGACTAGTTGGAGCCTCGAATGTCATACATACTGATATCCCACTAAGCGATGAGGCCTCAGTGCAGGGCCCTTTACCAGTGGAGGCACCAGCGGTACTACTTCTTGTTGGGATACTGATGCCACCAGTCCTAGAAGCAGATGATGTACGTCGCTTGAGCACATTGCATGAGTTCCAACAAGAGAGGCCTCCTAGGTTCTTGAGAGAGACTGACCCACATGAGGATGAGGATTTGTTGGAAGATGTAGTGAGAGTCTTCAGGATAGTTAGAATAACAACACAATTAATTTTGGTCCTCTCCACAAGTCTCCTTCAGGCGGCAGTAGGAAGATGGTGGAGAATGATGCTCTAGGTCCATGATGAGACAACACTACACTGGGTAGACTTCGAGAGTCTGTTTCAGGTGATGTTTGTCCCTGCCACTCTCCGCGCAGTGCGCATACAAAAGGTAATACATCTACAGAAGGGTAGCATGAGGGTGTAATATTACTCATCGAGTGTCGCTGACCTCTCGCGCTACTCCCCAATTATGGTGTGGGACCCACTCTTCAGGGCCAGGAACTTCGGGGGTGATAGAGAGAGACATCTTGGTGGATAGTATCCTTACTGTGCAGTCTCCCGTAGCTAGGCACACCACTAGCTGACATGTGGTGGAGTCTTCTGTAGCCAACAGTAGACAGATGTCGCAGTGGACTAAGATGACCAGAACTAATGGTGGTCGACCACATGACTCGAAATCTGTTGTGCGGGGAAAACGGAGTAGAGACACACATTCCAGTAGCTAGCAATGATACTCATGCGGCGTGTAGGGTCACATTGCTCATGACTGTCCGACCCTCCATTCAGATGATCACCATGTAGTTGAGGGACCTCCCAGGTAGAGACATAGATTCAAACAAGGTGGTCCACATGGAGCAGGCGGACGTGGAAGATGAGGTGGTCATGCAGCTGGTGATGGAAGACGTTTCGAGGTGTTACCACCACCACCACCAGGAGGTCCACCCCGAACACAGAGAGATGGTGGATAGAGGACAGATCAGCTTCAGGCAGCTGAATCATATGACCATGGCGCTCCGGAGATGATTCGAGATACGATCTGTGTCTATTCTATCTTAGTTGAGTTCTTATAGACACAGGTGTCAGTCACTCTTTCATTTCCACTACCCTTGTTCGAAGATCAGAGATTCTGATGGGGCCGTTGGCTCAATCCCTATGTCTAGAGACTCCTACGGTAGCATACATGATGATAATGCACTGGTGCCAGTAGAGTGAGATTACTCTAGAAGGTGAGAGATTTGGCTGGGATCTCCTTGTAGCGGTGTGGAGGCCTTATGACGTAATCTTGGGTATGGACTGGTTATCTATAGTCCATGCTCAGATCGACTATATTAGGCAAAAAATGTGGTGTATCCATAGGGATGGGACTAGTTTTACCTTCATCGGTGAGAAGGGAGCCCTTGCAGCACAGAACAAACATACTCGGAGGAGGGTGAAGCCAATCCCTCTCCAGTTGGTATTCCTTACCCTCGGTTTATTTGAGGTAGAGATTCCAACTTATCCTATAGTGGTGGACCAATAGACGGATGTTATCCCTGACGATGTTTCAGGAAAACCTCCTCGCAGATAGGTGGACTTCTACATTGACATGTACCATGAGATGACACCGATATCTACTCCAGCCTATTGGATGGCTCCCACTGTGATTCGTGAGCTGCAGGTATAGCCTGAGGACTTGCAGGGGAAGGGATTCATCTGACACTATGTTTCTCCCTAGGCAGCCCCGATTCTATTTGCCAAGAAGGAGGATGTGAGTTTAATGCTTTGTGTTGACTACCGTTACATGAACTAGGTGTTCGTGAAGTATAAGTACCCACTCCCGAGGATTGAAGACCTCATTGAATAGATAAATGGAGCATGGGAGTTCTCGAAGATATTCCTCAGATCAGGCTATCAACCGCTCAGAGTTCGAAAAGAGGATGTGCTGAAGGAATCCTTCATGTTTCATTACGGCCACTACTATTTCTTGGTTATTCCATTAGGTGTAACCAACGCTCTAGCATTGTTCATGAGTCTCATGAAAAGGATCTTCCAGCCTTACCTCAATCGCTTTGTCGTAGTCTTCATTAATGACATTCTGATCTACTCGACTACTGAGGATGAGCATGCCTACCATTTGCGGGTAGTACTGGACACGCTTTGAGAGCAACAGATTTATGGTAAGCACTCGAAGTGCCTTTTTTGGATTTGAGAGGTTCACTTCTGGGGACACATCATCTCGGAGGCTGGAGTTGCAGTGGATCCAGTGAAGATCGAGGCAGTACTTGCTTGGTAGCCACCTAGGAGTGTAACGGAGGTACGGAGATTTCTGGGTTTGGCTAGAGACTATCAAAGGTTCGTTCCAGACATCTCAAGAGTGGTAGCACCACTATTAACATTGACAAAGAAGAGGAAAATCTTCATGTGTCCAAATAGATGCCGTACGAACTTTCAAGAAATGAGGAAGATTCATATTAGTGCCCCCCATCATGAGGCTTCCGGAGGAGAGAATAGGTTATGTAGTCTACTGCGATGCATCAAGGACCAGACTTGGGTGTTTCATGATGCAGGAGTGAGAAGTGATTGGTTATTGTTCTCGGCAGCTGAGACAGCACGAGCAGAACAATGCTACCCATGACCAGGAGTTAGTAGTAGTGGTCTTCGCCTTGAAGATGTGGGGGAACTGTCTTATGGGTGAGCGTTTTACGGTGTAATCTGATCACAATAGTCTCAGGTATATCTTCTCTTAGAAGGACCTGAACCTAAGACATCAACGTTGGCTTGAGTTACACCAAAACTATGACATTGAGATAGTCTATACTCATAGAAAGGGGAACATTGTTGCAAATGTGATCAGCAGTTGGACTGGTATACAGCTGCTAGGAGAGGTGACAGAGCAGCTGGCTACTTTATAGATATCCTTTGTTGATTGGGACAGATCGTCCTTTCTATAGTCTCTTACATTCACTCCCCCACTTCATCAGCGAGTAAGGGAAGCATGTCATATAGATGATGAATGTGAGACATGACATGATCAGATATCCATAGGATAGCCACCTAATCGATTCCATGAAGGTGGGGAGCATGTCATTCTCTTCAGAGGACATACCATGGTACGTGTGTCACATCAGGAGGAAGTGTTGACAGAGTTCCACACATCCCCTCTAGCGGTACATCCAGGAGTGGCGAAGATATACTAGGACCTTCAATGACCGCACTAGTGGCCAGGTATGAAAAAGTTAGTAGCAGAGTTTGTCTCACGGTGCCTCACTTGTCATCAAGTGAAGGCAGAGCACCAGGTACCAGCAGGCTCGGTTCAGCCTTTAGACGTCCCATAGTGGAAGTGGGATTTGATATCCATGGACTTTGTGACGTGTCTTCCACGTACATCCAAGGTTCAAAACTCGATTTGGGTGATCATCCACCGACTCACCATGTTTTCCCACTTCCTACTGATTAGAGAGTAAGGTTGAGTAGAGAGCTTGGGACACCTCTATGTGCAAGATATTGTGCGACTACATGGAGTACCATCCTTTATTGTCTCTGAACATGACACAATGTTTACTTCCCAACTATGGAAGGGGTTATAGGAAGCTTTCATGACACATCTTCACCTAAGAAACACCTTCCATCCTTAGAAATATGGTTAGACTAAGCGAAACATTTAGACCCTCAAGGACAAGCTACATCCATGTGTCATCGACTTCGGTCACAGCTGGGATTGTCACTTTCCTTTAGGGGTGTTTGCATTCAGCAACAACAATCACTCTACCATAGGGATGGAACCTTTTGAGGCCTTGTACAGGAGACATTGTAGATCACCCTCGTTCTGGACTGACCCTAGGGAATCAGCACTAGTGGGACCAGAGATGGTACGAGCTACTACGAAGAAGGTGAAGATCATCCAGAAGCAGATGAAGACTGCACAGAGCAGACAGAAGTAATATGCTAATAGGAGATGGAGAATCCTGGTGTTCGAGGATAGAGACCACATCATTATACGAGCCTCATTCCGATGATTGCTATGGAGATTTGGCCGTGGCAGCAAGTTATCTCTGACATTCATCGGACCTTTCTCAATCCTCAGCAGAGTTGGCGAGGTGGCTTACTGCTTAGCTCTTCCCCCTCTGTTGCACCGGGTGCATGACGTCTTCCACGTATCGCAGCAGAGAAGATACGTGCATGACCCTTCCAACATCATTGACCATGGAGAGATGGAAATTGACATTGGGGAAACTTTTATAGAGGTTCTATTGGAGAATGAGGATCGATAAGAGTGGGCCCTTCGGGGACAGTTGATAACTCTGGTGCCCGTTCGGCTTGTACCACGAGAACCTTCAGAAGAGCACATGAGATACGGAGGCTCATATACTTTCTCAATACCCCCATTTGTACCCATAGTTTGAGTTATATCATATGGGTATGTAAAGACATGAGATGGGGAGAATGTAAAGACCAAGAAATCTTGAGGATTTATTTTAAATACATAAAAATTTTACGAGTCTTTGAATTTTTACGGCGCTTGATTTCGAGGCCCGGTGTGCCCAAAATCAATTTCTGATGTTTTTTTAGGGTACATTCAGTAAATGTACAAGTGGGGTTTTATAACTTTTGAACCGTTTCTCAGAACTGAATTCAGAGGGCACCGTTGAACTCACAGCATTGTTATTTGATTAAAAACACTTTCACCTCGATGGCGGATGGTCGAGAATAAATGTTAGTTTTTGTATTTTTAAAAAAATAATAATAAAATAAAGTATACAAAACTATATTTTATTTTTGAGCCACCATGAGTATGAGTGATTTTTGGTTAAAACCACCACATGGGAGTTGGATGTGGGACCACCACACCCTAACCTCCTATGAGAGGTTATAGTGGTGGGGCCAACATAAACAAAATCTCTTATGAGAGGTTACATCGTGGGGACCACAGGAGACTAAAACCCCCCAATTAATAGGAGGGTGGAAAATCTCCCAACTCCCCTCATTAATGAAGGTGGGTCCCTTGACCATCTATACCATTAATTGGTTCCACCTTTCCCTTTTAATTAATTGCACCAACGTGTGTAATTTAATTAAGGGGAGCCTCTTGACCTCCCCATTAATCAATTGATCCAATGCAGGTAATTTATTAAGGGGAGCCTCTTAATTTACTCCTCCATTTTGAAATTTTTGTGAGAATAAAATAATAGATAACTTATATTATTTTGGGCTTGGAAATTCTCATTTCGTGGGAGCTTGAGAGGAGAGCTTGAGAGAAAAGATGTTCTCCCATCGAAGACCGAAGAACGTGAAGAACACCACCAACAACCTTCTTCAACTTCCTCCCTCGGATCCCAGCAAAGTGGAGTGTCTCCCATAGCCGGCGCAGCTCAGTGTTGGCAGTGTGTGAAGAACACGGAAAAAAATGAACATCATCTTATTCTTTCGGTAAAACCGTCAATGAACAACGAACTCCAATCGACAAATCAAAGGTAGGGGGTTTACGTTGTGTTTTATCCCTTTTCTTTTATCATCATTGTTTGAAAATAAATCGTTGTGTTGTTGTAAATAATTGATGTTCATCTTTCATTTTTCGATGAAAAAATTGATATCACTTTAAATGCGGAGAATGCGGGCCCACCTAACATGGCCTGACATCCTCCATCAATTCTTATTTCTTGTGTTGTTTTACGGCATGGAAATGAGGCGACGAAGATGAAGGCAACAACGATGAAGGCCGCGCTACCCACGACCACCGCGAATCGTGTCGCCCCCGTTGTGCACCGAAGCATCCGACCGACCACCGCCGGCCCAAATGGTGCCCCGCCGCCTACCCGTGGCATCATGGTGCCCTACCCATCATGTGGGCCACCTGCCCGCGGCCTCCCTGTGCCATGCCCGGTGCGCGGCCCGCATGCCCACAACCTCCATGCACCCTGCCCTACGTGCGGTCCGCCTACCTGTGGACCTCCTGTGCCCCCACACCCTGCTCGGTGCCCTGCTGGCACCCCCACGGCCTACTGGCGTGTGGCTCGCCTGCCCGGTGCCTCGCCGGCTGTTGCCTCACCCGACCGGTGCCCCCGCTCCCTGCCCTATGCCTTGTCGGTGCCCCCGAGGCCTCCCTTCTCCCTAACCGGCGCGCGGCCCGCCTGCCCGACTCCCCACCAACCACACACCAATGCCCCCCACCATGCCCGTAGACCCTGATGCCTCCCCAGCCCCTGCCACGGCCTGCCCAGTGCCCCCACAGCCTGCTCGGTGCCCTACTCGGCGCATGCACAGCCTGTCCAGTGTCCTTCCAGCCTGCCCACTGGCCTCCTGTCTTTCTGGCCTTCCGCGATGAGTTGCCCAAGACAAGACCCTCGTGGTACTAGCCGAACATTCCCCTGACCTCCGAGCGAAGTCACCTACATGGAAACCTCCAGGGAAAACCGCCCTCGCAGTCCGCTGGGCTGGGCCCAGCGGACCAGGCTAAAACATAGCGGGTTGACCCACCCAACGGGACGGGTCAAACCCAGCGAGTCTGACTGGGTCAGCCCAAACAGGGTCGGCCCAGACCAGGTAGGGATGAGTCAGTCCGACTGGGTCTGAACGGACCTGAGCCCATTATTGACCAATTAACTTGCTGGTCCATATCTTTGGCGTTGGACATCCATTTGGCGAACCGTCAGCGGCCCCCGTATTCTTGGAGGAGAGTCGTCCCTTTGAGAATACCCCACTGGAGATCGAGCTATAGTTGAGTTACGGTTATGTTGGTTTGTACATGAATCCAACTGGGGCCCCAGGACTAAAAGTTTAATAACTAACAGACAGAGCATCCGATTGATGGGCCGTCTATTGCGTTGAGACCCCTTTGACTTGGCAGACCATTGAGATACTTTTATGTGGGACTTCATGATATTTGGTGTATTGACCAGTAGCTTGTGGAGTAGATCTTCCAGAGAAAAGCAGGAATTTGTGCAGGAACCTAGTATCATGATGATACTTGATGACTACTGACCAATTTGACTCAGAGTGATTCGACTAGACAAGTGGAGAGCGCCTCTGTCTGAGTGAGGCATACCCCCTATGGGGTGCGCCTCTGTGTTAGCGCGATAGGCCCATGGTACTCGACACGTGAAGTACCTCAGTAGGCTTCCAGGGGAGTGCCTCTATGTGAGTGAAACAGACCCATGTTGGAGAGTGCCTATGTGTGAGCATGGAAGATCCATAGTACTTGACAGGAGGAGTACCTCAGCAGTCCAAGTTAGTGGGAAGCACCTCTATGTGATGCGGCAGGACCACTGTACTCAATAGAGATGGAGTTCTACTGCAGCCGAGGGTTCAGATTAATTATAATCCTGGTTTGATCTGAGTCAATGACTTTTTTGTTTTTCTCTTGATTAACATGGGTTACTAGATAACACATGCATAGTTATGGGAATATACCTATGTAACTGTTATCCATTGAGTTCATACATTTTGGATTATCCTTGTTGGATTTATTGAGACCTTAAGGGTCTCGGAGTCCCTACTGAGTATCATTATAATCACCCCTACACAGGCTATGCCCTCACCTAGTTGTGTTGGTTGCAGACGACAGACAACGCTGACTGAGGCAAAGAGTAGTAGGACTTGCCGGTACCTGGAGGTGGATCACACATTGTAACAGTGCACAAAGGAGATGGATTGATGAGGAGTGCTGAGGAGGACATTTGTACCTACCCTTCAGGTAGGAACCCATGAGGATGACCCGATAGCTGCTATACTTTTCTTTGGTTATACCAGCTTTCAGTTGTACTTGTACATTCCAGTTGGGCTTATATTTCTGACCCCTATTTCTTTCCAGCACTTCTTTTGTATACAGTTTTACTTAGTGTTTTCTTCCAGTTCAATACTCTGATTTGTTTGTTTATAGTTATAAAGGCAATGTCTTCCCAGTTTAGGGATTTAAGACTTTGGTTCTAGTCGCTAGCCCCTGACCTATGGAAGTCGAGCATCGGTTAGTCATGATACGAACCAATATTACTTGAAAATGACTATGAAGGTGATAATTCTATCCTATGAAACTGAATAAGAAATGAAATATTAACCTTTTCTTTTATACACTAAACCTCATTTGATGAAATTTTATAATCATTCCATGTATTGAATTTTTTATTTTCTTTCTTCCTGACCTTACTTATATTTTTTATTGTTGGAAAATTGGTTTTCATATGTCTTATCTTCCTAAACCCATAAATAATAATATTGTAACAATCTATATTCAAATGAGATTTTACAAGAGTGATATATCCTTCCAGAAAATGATTTTTTTAATTTTATTGATGGGATTATCCAATATAAGGTCTCTATAATTTCTAATAATTTAGAATAAATGTTTCTTGGAATATCCATATTCATTGGAATCAATTGCAAGATCTTTTATAATTTCATGATTAATGATGAAAATAAATTTATTTCAATAATATTTACATCAAAATAAAAATAATAAATATTAATTTATATATAAATAAGATAATATTTAATATAATATTCTATTTTAAAATCAACCCAATCAAATTTAGTTAAATAATAAGATTTAATTAGAATATCCAAAAATAGAATATTAATACTCTATAAATATTCTTCTATCTAGATCATCAACTAAGTATAATTTTTATCCTAGAAATATGGTGGAAATGTAAGATTCAAAAAAAAAATCATTTCCCAAGTTATTCATCACTGAAAATGAACTTTCCGTAGTATTGTAAAGTAATAGGATAAAAAATTAAACTAATTAATATAAAAAAATAATTAACATCATATCCTAGATGATCCAAACTATGAATACAAATAATATGATATCATATAATATGAAAATATAATTTATTATCATATGGTTTTCCTATGATACCAATTTTTTATATATCAAGAAGAGAATATAACTAAACTTATTCATACAAGAGATTGTTTCTAAAACTATTTGTTAGGAATTCAGATAAAAAGTCACAGTGTTAAAGTCTTAATTTGTTATGGACTAGATATAAATTTTTATTTGTGAGTAATAACATCTATAAGAAATCAACCTTTTATGTTATACCCTAACATACAAAATTTTAGGTTAAAATAGACTATAAAAATAAAAAAGGGGGATATTTATTCTTAAAAAAATAAATAGAGTTTAAAAATTACGAGTGCTAAATGATCTTTCCAAATATAAAATAATTTATCATCGCTGATATTAGAAAAGAGGGGAAAAATACAATGAATGAATGTATTAGGAGAACATAAGATATTTTTAATGTAGCTATAATGTAAATGATCATAAATGTACTCTATTGTTTCCTCTGGAATTGGGGATGACCTTATTGATTTTAAGGTTCAAACATTCCATTAGGTTTCAAACAGTTTTGTTCATAAAAATGGATACATCCAATGATTCCATATCTGTTTGGACCTACATTCCAAAGGTAGGTGCTCATTAGTTGTGAACTGATGAGCCTTACGAATTTGCATTGGTCTAGAGGATGGGAGGTCGGACTCATCACACCTTTTTTAGGGGAATTATTGTCTACACTAGGACTCTCTTTATATATTTAAGTTGTGTTTTTGAATCCTTATTACATTACCATGTATAAAATGAGCTTTCCTTTAGATCAAACCATCAATGATTGATATGTAAGAAAGTTAGAGAATCTTTTATATGTATTTATGGTTCTTCATTGATAGATAATAATCTTTATTTATTAGATATTCTTAGTCAATGGTATCCTTTGATACATAAAAGTATCTTGGTCATTATGATGACCATACTGTTTTTAAAGTCACACGGTGGGGCACATGATGTTTATTGTTAATCAGCAGGACATTGATTATTTCAGAGTTGGTATCGTAACCGCAGATGGGCTACCTATGTATCCTTTATTTTGGAAAAGGAATCATACCCCACATAGTTCAAGTAAGGGAGTATAATGTTTATGTATCAAAAAAATTTCATAATTACTTTTACACTCTAAGCTCACGTGAGACATGCTCTCTGTGAGAAACAAGAGGTATTGGTAAAACCAGACAATTTATCCATCATCATAAATGATGTGGGGCTTATGTATGTATGACTGCCCAAATAGATGAAGTTTAGGATTTTCTTCATAGAAGATACCCCGGAACAAGGTCCATAAAGGTATATGTACTTCATGGAGATTTGGATACTCTAACATGGGGCTTACTACTGAGGAAGATGCTCAAATTTGGAGGTGACTTATGATTGGGTTTTACTCCTGATAAGGAAGTCCAAATCAAATGTAAATTAAGACTGGTTAAGAGAAATTATGATAGGGACTTACTCCTAAGGAGGAGGCCCAGGTTAAAGGATTTGAGAACATTGGTTTACTCCTAAGGAGGAGGCCCAGGTTAAGGGACTTGGGGCTTACTCTTAATGAGGGTGCCCATATTTTTATATTTTGAGACAGGGTCTTACTCTTAATGAGGATGCCGATATATGGAAATTATTACTGGGACTTACTCCTAAGGAGGATGCCCATGTTTGGAAATTATGATTGGGGCTTACTCTTAAGGAGGATGCCAAAATTAAGAGAACATGGACTGGGGATTACTCCTGAAAAGGGGGCCCAGGTTAAGAATTCTCATCGTGAAGGATGAGGTTGAATGAATGAAAACTCTGACCTTAGTGACATGAAGATATGTAAATCACTAGGTTTTAAGAGATGTTCCATATAATTTCTTTCAGATAAGGAAGCCAACAAGTAAATCATGTCATTAATGACTTTGGATAGGGTTTTGAAGAATTAATCTTGAAGAGCATGAGTGTATAGGCATAAGAGAGGTGAAATAGGCCGGATGGGGTACCCAAAAAGAAGGTGGAATGCAAGTCCTGCATGGGGGCACATGTCCTGGTCGTGCAAGTATACTTCTGTGACATAGGGTTACTTGTTCGATAGTTAAACCTTAGGGTAATACTTGGGCAAGACTTGGCTCAAGCCCTTAGTACTATCCCTAGAGGCTTCCAAAAGGGGGGCTCGCAAGTTCTGTTGGAGGGATAAGGTGGCGTGCAAGTGTGGTCGTTTCCTTTATGGACTGGCCACTTAGGAGTGCAAGTGTTGATGAGTTTCAACACTTAGGCCTTACTCCCCCTCTTTAGATCTTCTGTTCTAGGTAAGAAGTTACCTTATAAGTTTTCGGAAGCTTTGAGAAGAGACTAGGGTGCCAAGAGCTCAAATCTGCGTTTTTGGTATTTTTCATCATAGAAATGGGGGGCCCACAAGGGGTATTTGTAGGCTAAAGAAAACCCTGGGCTAAATTCAAAGAGGGCACACAAGTCACCTACACGGCCATTGGGTGGCGCACAAGTATACTTGCCCGAACTTAGGGGAACTTGTGCGGCCCATGTGCATTTGAATCTTTGTTCATGCCTTCGTCAATATTTGATGTTTCTTCAAAGTATAAATCACTTTGGGTTCAAGGTATTTCCTCTATTCAGTGGTTAGAATCTGGGAAGAAAAGGAGCATAAAAAATACTCCCCCCCTTAGGGTTGGATCTGAAATAAATGAGGATGTAACTTTGAGGAAAGAAGAAAACCAAGGAAACATCAGCGTGAAAGTGTTGAGCGCACACTGGGAGGTGTGAAAGTGTTGAGCCGCGCAGGTGTCGGCACAGCTGGTTGCGTGCGCAGGCTTTAGGCCTGTAGGGTTGAGGTCTGGCCCATATATATGCGGCCATTTCTCGCGCAACGCACCGGATTTCATAATTTTCAGCTCTCATCACAGAAGTTTCCTTTTCCACACAAGTTGCTCTATTTTATGCTATTTCTTCAATGTTGTGTTGCTGTCAATGTATTTGGACTTGCGTGGTGATACTTGCGTGCCAAAAACATGTGCGGTACATCATACTTGCACGACACATCCATACTTACCTGCCAGAATTAGACTTACATGCCTTAATGACTTTTCCATTTTCGTGAATTTCTTCACAAATTTTTTAAAAAATAAACCCATTTAATAGTTAATTTATTCAACTTTTGTGCAGATTCAATGGCTCCCAAGGTAATCATAATGGCTAATGAATTGGCTAGAAAATGGATTGAGGATATGATGAGCATCATTGGCCATGATTACTATACTGTCTCTGACAACACTCTCTCGGATTTGGCCAAGTACCTGAATAAGTATCTTCTTGATTTACCATAAAGCATCTATCTGCAGTTGTATGGATATGGACATCTGTGAGAAGTTACTATTCCAGAGGCAAAGAACTATCTCCCAATTTCTTGGTTTCAGAATTATAACAATTTTTCTTCCACAAATATCTGATGTGGAGGAGCATTTATAAATGCTGGAACAGTGGAGAAGGCTCATATGATGCATCATAGTACTTGTACTACAGATCTAAAACCTCACAAGCCCGATATGCAACCACATTGTTATCCTTAAATCTTCCATAATTATCAGATGGATCAATCCTAAGGCTGGAAGAAAAGCTGGGGCATCCATCCTGGAGGAGGTGTGAATCCAACTTGGATGTGTGCATACTGGGTATGAAAAACCTGTGCAGAGTTTGTTGAGGATTTGAAAGGAGTTTTAAAATATGAAGCCGTCTGGGCTGGGAAAACATATGTTTACAGGCATGATAACTTCATGCCGGAGATAATAATCCATTGGAGCCTAGAAAGTAATTCTTTCCATCTGACTCAGGGAGAAGTAGGCATCAGTCTGTGGGATGTCCACAAGATCCCAAGGGCTCCAATTTTGGGTGATATGTATGATGCATTTATCCCTACCAAGGAGACTTGGAATGATTTGGAGAAGACTTCGGCATTAGCATAGGAATTATTGAAAATCATCCACAAACTCAAGAGTTCAAAGTCCTCCTTAACTCATTCAAGAAAGGATATTCATCCAGAAGTGTTGATGGATATTTTTCGTAATGAGAAGGAGGAGAAGTATCTGAAGGAGAATGAATCAAAGGAGAAGGGATCAAAGGAGATGGGGTCCAAGAAGAAGAGGCCCACTCGTCCTACTACATGCCCCAAAACAGAGAAGAGGGGTTCTCCTAGAACATTCTGGCCGACCCTAGAAGCAGGGGAATTTGAGAAGTGGGGATATGAGATGAATCAGAGGATCCCAAAAAAGACTCATATGGTGGGATTTATGGCCTTCTGGCTCAGTGTTTATCTCTTGCTAGTCAGGGACTCGAAGGGAGGCTCCAGGCCATGGACCTTCATTATTGCAGCCAAGTTGGCTGAGGGAGAAATGGTTGGGATAGCTACCCCCATTTTTGCAAATATTCATAGGAGCTTACTCCATGTCTTCATGGTTAAGTATCCTTTGAGAATAGTGGTACAATTTCATGTTTTTTGGGGATAGATCGCCACTCACTTCAGAATGTATAATGTAAAAAATGGAGTACAAATCCCCAGATGTTTTTTAGGTCGTCAGTGCAATAATTCTCAGGAATTTCTCCAATAACTCTCAATTCAAATGACATGAAGGTGAGGCTGAGCATGTATAAGGAATTTAGTTTCTTTCTTTATGGAAATCTGCTAACCGGGCTATTTTATGATGATAGAACAACCCGTTTGGAATTAATAGCATAAATGCAGGCTTGGAGAGATGGTGTGTTGGTCGCCATAATTAACAGAGAGATTATATCCAAAGCCTATTCTCCATATAAATTTTCACGTCAATTCATGTGTTTACAGCAGACTGATGTATCTCCCCCTGTGCATGTCAGGTTAGAGAAACATCTAATGGTTGCTCGGAAACTATGATTCTGACATCTAGGGAGAAGACTGGGGAAATGTTTGATTTGCCAGTTGATAAAGCGGAAAATAATTTGACTACATGGTATGCCGAAAACTAGATAGAATCATTCCCTATAAGGGTGCTAAATCACCCGGTTTATCAGCTGGGGAAAAGGAATAGAACTGTAGAGAACAAAACCCTTCATTAGGGAGATGATTCTTCCCCACCTAAAGCTGATTCGCAAGATTCCTCATCTAGGACTGAATCACCAGATTCCCAAGATGGGGATGATGAGGCACGACAAGTGGAAATGTGTACTCGTTCCTGATATAATTCTCCAGTCTAAATCTAAATACCCACACCATCAACTCCTAGTGAGTTACTTCATTTTGGAAATTTAATCAACATTACTTTATAGAGAAACAAGTCTTATTTTCTTATTCTCTATCTGTAGTTGCAGGAGCTGAGATGAGGCTAAAGTAGAATATTGTAGGACCTTCCTCACAACCTTCTGGTACGCATACTGAATATCTATGACCAGAGGCTGTCCAGACATGACAAAGTTTATACTGCTGTGCTGAAACTGCCTGGCTGGATTTGTGCGAGGGGCTACACCTCCCTGGTATAGGGAATCTTCTGTCTTTTATAGATATCCATTACAAGGATAACCACGATGAAGTGCAGGATTACATCAGAGATCTGGAAATGATCATATATGCTACCGATGATTCCATTCCTATCACCAAACGTGTGAAGGAAATGATTGATCATGGTGCCACTAAGGGGACTGGTGGTTCCAGAGATGAGGAGTGGCACGATTATGTGGCTCCTGAAGATGTAAGTATCTTTCCTTATTTTCTTTGCAACATGATTTCAATCAATGCTTTGTTACTCAAGGAAATTATTTTCTTCATCATGGAGCTTGCAAAGAAAAGAACTATTGAGGTTCCTTCGCCATAGTATAGCCCTGGTGATACTGCCGTCGGGTTTTCTGCTCTATCTCCTCGCGAGTCGGGCTAGATATCTCCAGGCCAGCAATCCATGGATGAGGAGTTGGATATGGCTTTCCATTCACCAATTCAAGTGCCATTAAGGGAGACTGACGACACTCCCAAAAAGCCAAAGAAGCAAAGGCATCGATGGAGTTAGTCCATAGAGAAATGCTTCATCAGTAGTGGTAAGTCCTTTGGATAATAATGAGTATTAACCCATGAAAATATTGATGCTAATTTTTAGAATTATAGGGGCTTATTCAATTTCCCCTCTGAGAGAGAGGACTGACCCTCCGTGGAGGACTACGGAGGGTAATGGTGAGCAATCACAAGTTCAGGCTAACTTGCCTGCTCCTGGAGAAGATCCAAAAACTATTCCTAGTATCCCTCCATCTGTTATTTCTTGAAGAGAAGAACCTGCTTATGGTAAGGTAACAATGCTTCATAAAATGTTGAATGAAAAATCGACTGACTTCCATTCTATAATACTTTATGTTCAAACCCTACACTCGAGATTTTGGCGGCCATTGCAACTGACGCCGCTATTTTATCTGAAGATGTTGTTCAGGTTCAGAGACTGCAGGATGAAGGTTTCTTAGAAGAAATACCAAATTCTCCCACTGGTGAGATTAACCAGGATTCTAAGACTACATTGGATAAAATGATGGTACTTGGCGCATATTTTGAAGATTTTTTATACCATGTTAACTTACAATGTAATTTACAAGATTATGAATGTGAATGTTATCCTCTGTCCTATTAAAAATAACTTCATATTACATGTATAATCATGATCGGTTCAAATATGAATCTATATCTGGGAAATCTGCTAAACTACCAATGCCTGAAGGGGGTACAGAAAACCCTACTATTGCATAGACATTAGCGCAAGGGGAGCTGAAACCCATAGAGCTTCCTCAAACTCATGATGAATATCCTGTTGAGTATAGGAAAGATGGGGGGGAGCCTTCTCATGTTACTGATCTACCATTGGGTAAATGATAACAATATTTGCGACTGTACTTAATTTGCAGGATAGACAATTAACATTTGTTCTCCTTTGAAACTATCCAAAGCTTTCAATTGATTATACAGGGACATCAAATGCAGTGGCTGGATCTGGAGGTGAAGAATCAGCCTCCGCTCTAATGGGAATTGAATGTGAAGAAGCACAGTTCAGGGGGGATGGAGCATAAAAGGGCACTTCCCTAAGTGCATTAATCCCAGATTATATTCCCCCTTGTGACAATGATGCTGAGTCGGATCCAGAATTACAAAAGGTGCTCCAATTTTCATGAAGAAAGGCATAGAAAAATATATGGAAAATCATATATGAAGTGCCACTTGAAGAGCTATTATCAAAGATCCCACGACTGTCATCCCAGTTTGTTATGATGGGACATGGCGGTTTTGGATATCGAAAGATCCATGCCATGGTAAAACAGGTCATCCTAAGGAGGGAGCAGGAGAAAAAGTGTTGTGAAGACCTAAACAGGGTGAAGCTGTCAGCCAATATCAGTGAATTTGAGGCTACTGTATCCCGAGCTGAGGCTGACTATGCTGCCAAGATAAAGGTGCTGAAGCATAAGATCAAAGATAAAGTCGTCCAACAGATGCACCTTCAGTAACAGTTAGATGTTGTTTCTAGGGAACTTGACCAACTCAATAATTAATTTGAAGGAGCTCAATCAAATGGGATAAAAGCCATCGTTGATGCCAAGAAAGCACTCCATCAGGCTGAAATGTTGGACTTCACTATGTATCTCATAAGGATGGGAATCAATCCATACATAGTTCTTGAAATACAGTTTAATGTTGTGTGGGACGAAAGTGTAGGAGATCTTAATTTAGGGTCATATAATTCAGACCATTATAAGAAATACACAGTGTGTGTTTTAACAGGGACTTTTCAGGTAGGGGACTGAAAGTGGAATTTATTGTTTATGTCCAAAAGATTTGGGGCTGGATTCGAGGGACACTCAAATGTTTATACGTATCCTGAAAGGATGGGAATCAAGCCCATATAGTTCTAGAAATTCCCTTTGTACAGATTTATTTTGTACAAGTGAAGGGTGAATGGGGACTTCATTGCAATGATTGTTTGATCCAAGATAAAAGGTTCAGGAATTACCATGTATGCACGTACTCTTTGGAATATAACATGATTGGAAATCAATGTAAATCATGATTCCCTCTCAGGTGAAGTTATCAAAGAATGTTGTATTTTATTGTGGTACATGACAAAGGTGTTGTACAGTTTAACGTCATATAGAAAGGAAAATGGTGAACAAATTTAAAGATATTTATTCTGAAAGCGGATTCACGAATCAACATCGTATGAGATGGAGGTGAACCGATGTAAAGATATTGGTTTTGGGCTTGAACCTCGAGAGGTTGCCTACGTACCCAGCCTAGAAGGCAAGGATCAAAGTCTACGTAGTTCAATTTAAGAATGAATTAGTGATCAAGTTGTTCTTGGGGAAAACGACCTAAAAATGGTGTTGGGACTTACACATGGTTAGCGGCCCAGAGAGGGTGTTATGGTTGAAGTTTACTCTAAGCTCAAGTGAGTCATTCTAGGTGTGAGAAACAAGAGGTAGCAACAAACTTTAATGATGCATTGTTTAAAGTCATGTAGGACATATGAAGGGACTATTCAGATTAAATTCTTGTAGTGAGGACTATTGGTGCTACACAGTTTAGTGTCATGTAGCAGGGACAATATAGTTTAACATCATGTTGGACGAAAGGGGGACTGTGCAGTTTAATGTCATGCTGGAAGGACAAAAGAGGACACAGTTTAACGTCATGTTGGACGTATTATTGACTCTTTCAAAGTTTAACGTCTTGCTGGAAAATGGTGATAATTATTTAAGGTCATATGCATGGACCATAATGGTGCAGTTTAACGTCTTGTTGGACATTGACACATGAAAATAGTTTAAGGTCATATGTATGGACCATTGGATATTTAGTTTAATGTCGTGTGGGATGAAAGTAATACAAATAGTTTAAGGTCATATGCATGGACTGTGGATGATGATGCAGTTTAACATCTTGCCGGACGTAAGGGACTTCTGTAAAGTTTAGCATCATGTAGTTAGGACGTCACAGTTTAAAGTCATGTTGGACATAGGTGCCCATATCTTAAAGTCATATGCATGGACCATAACTAATGATGTAGTTTAAGGTATTACGGGACAATATGAAATGCCAATAGTTTAAGGTCATACGCATGGACCGTTGATGTATTTTGTGTTTATACAAAATAATTCTTCAAGAATATAGCATTGGTTGCAGTAGTGATGAGTTCTCCATCCATTGAGATTAAAGAATAAACTCCATTAGAGTAGACCATATGTATTGAATAAGGTCCTTCCCATTTTGGCTCAAGATTGGGGGGTTTATTTCCTGGTATCATTGGAGTTCTGAGAACCAATACCAATTCTCCATGAACGAATGAACAAAGACAATATTTTTTGTTTAAAGATAATTTTATTTGATTATGAAAGACATCCAAGTGGTGGAGGCTGCACAATCGTTTCTCATCTAACCATTCCAATTCATCCAATCGCTTTTGAGATTGTTCATCTGTACATGGCTGATCACAAATTCCTACTCTGAGCGAGGGTAGTTGAACCTCAACTGGCAAGACTGCTTCTGTTCTATACACCAACGAATATAGATTTGGTTGCGTTGCAGTGCGGGTGGTGGTTTCATAAGAACATAAAGCATGAAAGAGTTTATTAGGCCATGATTTCTTATCTTTATACACCACCTTTTGCAGTATATTTGTAAGAGACTTTTTGAAAGCTTCTATCTGGTCATTGGCCACTGTATGATACTGAGGGGAATGAATAGATTTAATGTTGTATTCTTGATACTACTTCATCACCTTGGATGAGCAGAAGTTGGTGCCACTTTCCGTCAACATGGTATGAGGGACACCAAATATAGTAATGATATTAGAATTGATGATGCTAACAATGCATTCTAAACTGAATTCTTTGAGGGGTATTTCCTTTCCCAATTTGGAAAACAAGTCAGTAGCAGTAAGAATATACTTAAACAGCTTGGATGTAGCAAAAGGATATGGTCCCACTACATCCATTCCCTATGTGGAAAATGGCCACGAGTATTTAGCTGTACGTAGCAACTATGGGGGTTGATGAATGAAGTCGGCATGTACATGGAAGGAATGATACTTCTTTGTGAAATCAACACAATCTTGTATCATTGAAGGCCAAAAATATCCAAGCATTCGAATTTGATCAGATAGTCTATGTCTAGACTGATGGGCACCACAGAATCCTACATGAACTTCATTCATGACAGCCATTATCCTTTCACCCTCAATACATCTGATGAGAACTCCTTCAAAACCACACTTGTAGTGAATTTTCTCTATGTGATCTGGGCTATCAAAAAGAGTGACATTGACCAGACGTCTCCGGAAATGTTCTTTCCCAGCACTATCAGGCGAAAATGTTCCATTTTGAAGGTATTCGCTGATAGGTGTCACCCATCCTATAGTATGACCATATGGTTCAAAGATGTGACTAATTTCCTTGATTTCCTCTGTTTTGATTTGAACATAAAGTGAAATTGTATGATGGTGGGAAATACTGATGGTTGTCTCATCCTGATTTGGATCTACCAGAGATGTGGCTATATTAGCCAGTGCATCATCTTTGGCATTTTTTGATCTTGGGACATAAGAAAATGTCGATTCCAAAGGAAAAAATTCCATTAACTCTCTGATGTAATCATACAAAGGGATTAGTTCTTCTTTTCTGATTCTGTAATCCCCATTGACTTGTTTGATTACCAGGTCTGAATCAACTTTCACTTTAAGTGATTCACTTGTCCTTGAAGTGCCAACTCCAATCCTGCAATAAGAGCTTGGTATTCCACTTCATTATTTATTCCTCCTCTCAACAATGAGAAACAATAAGGTAGCTCTGCCTTTTCTGGGTAAATGAGTACAATTCCTGACCTAACATTATTGAATTATGGATTTTCCATTTTCCTCCCTGTTGGACATCTGGAAGCACCATCAAAGAACATTTCCCATGTTTGAAGACATTCTTGAATAGAGAAGACTTCCTCATCAGGTTGTTCAATATCTGAAGATGTGTCTTATACTGAAGGGTGTTCAGTAAGGAAATCAGCCAGAGCATGGCCCTTTATTGCCTTTTGAGACACATATTTAATATCAAATTGCTGCAAAACAACTGCCCACCTTTCTAGACATCATGTAAGAATTGGACGACTAAGGATGAATTTGAGCGGGTTATTGCGAGATACCAACTGGACCTCATGATGTTGCAGGTAGTGTCTAAATTATTGAACTGCAATGATTAATGCTTGGCATCACTTCTCAATATTTGAGTATCAGGTTTCTGCTTCAAGAATAGTCCGAATGAGATAATGGAGGTTGTTTTCATTCCCAACATCATTCTTCTAAGAAATAAAGGCACCCAATGATCACTCTAGAGCTGTCACATAGAGGATAAGTGGTCTTCCTTCTACATGTGGCATTAACACTAGTGGACTCAAGAGATAAATTTTGAGAATATCGAATTCTTCTTGATAGTCTTCATTCCACTGGTAAGTGACTCCCTTATTCATCAATTTGGTGAAAGGTAAAATTTTTCCTACCAAATCAGTGATGAACCACCAAATATAGGCCAAGTGTCCTTGAAATCCTTTCAATTCCTTGAAATTTTTAGGAGGTAACATACCGAGGATTGTCTTTGTCTTCTCAGGATCGATTATGATACCACGATGGCATACAACAAAGCCATGAAATTTCCTTGAGGTCACCCCAAAAGTACATTTTAAGGGGTTTTTCTTCAAATTATGTTGCCGAAGTTTGTAGAATATGATTTAAAAATCCGCCAACTGATTAGAACACTGTTTGGATTTAATCACCAAATCATCCACATAACATTCAACAAAATTCCCTAAAAAGGGTTTGAAGATACGATGAAAGGCACACTGATATGTTGCGCCTGCATTCATTAGGCCAATGGGCATTACCTGATAGAAAAAAACACCTTGAGTGGATCTAAAGGATGTATATTCTTCATCTTCTAGAGCCATTTGGATTTGATTATATCCATAATATCCATCCAAGAAGGAAATTGCTTCATAGCCAGCTGTTGCATCAATTAAGAGTTCTATAATCAGTACTGGGAAATCATCCTTAAGACAATGTCGATTAAGATCTCTGAAATCAATGCAAACTCTAATTTTCCCATTATTATTTTTCAATAGGACAATATTATCCGACCATTTGGGATATTGAACTTCTCTGACAATGTTATCATTGATAAGCTTATCCACTTCAGCCTAAATTTTGGAAGCATAGGTTGGGTGTGTACTTATAGCAGCTTGTTTGAATCCCCGATGTTCTTCTGGAAAACCAAAACTACGAGTGACAACATCAGGATCAAGCCATGACATCTCTGTATAGTTCCAAGAAAATATATCACGATTTTTCTTCAGAAAGGAAATATACATCCCTTTCTCTTCAAGAGTCATAGCCTCACTAATTAAAGTGGGGTGTGGATCTTCTTTTTTATCCAGATTTATTTCTCTGAGTTCATCTATGGTTGTAGAGATACCCTATTCAAATGATAGAGGAGAATCATTGAGATCTTCCTCTTCTTCTTCAACATGTGTAATTTCTTCTGTTTCTACTTGCATAGTAGATGATGAAGCAGAACATTCATGATCAGAAGAGATGTTAAAATTTTCACATATTGAAGAAGAAGCTTCCATTTCCAACACGATTGATGATGTAGGGTATTCTTTGGGTAATAAAGTGGAGATGGTGGATAGAGAATCGACATCATCATTTACCTCTGACATTGCTAAAATGTGCTTTGGCCTTATTGGAAATGTATAGACTTGCTAGATTTCAGCGGATGAAATGAAGACATGTTCATTTGAGCTTTCATCATTGCTTGGTGTATCACAACAATCTCCCATGTTGTCTGTCTTTATTTTCGTAATTGACATTTTGAACGTTTCCATAAGAGTATTTTGATTTGGGTCTATCCTATCAATTTGACTGATAGGCAACACATAATCTATACTTACATGTGTAAATGGGATTACTGGAATCTTTTCCAAACCATATGGAGAATTAACTTTGGTAATCTCCCTTGTTGTGGATTTATCGTTTCCATTCATGTGATAAAATTCCTCCTCAATGTATTGATATTCACATGTATTGAATGGGGATTTTTCAACACACAATGTCCCAATTTGACCATTGAAACAATATTTGAGACATTGGTGGTATGATGAAGGTATAACTGCATGTTGATGTAGCCAGGGTCTACCAAGCAAGATGTTGAAGACTGAGTCTTGATCAACAACCATGAAATATGAATTGGATACAAGACCTCCAAACTGAGTTCTGAGTATAATCTCACCCAGTGTTTCTTGTTCATTTTTATCAAATCCTTGTAACATCAAAGTAGGAGGAGATAAATCAGATTCTGTGAGGCCTAATCAATGAAGTGTACGAATGGGGATGAGGTTGACTCTTGAACCATTATTAATGAAAATTCTTCGGATGTCTACACCATTGACCTTGCCAGATAAGTACAAAGGTATAATATGTCCATGCATGACATCATATTCATCTTCCTCAATAAAAGATATCACTTCATGGCATTCTGTAGGATTATTCTCTACATGGTAGAATTCAGCTGCAACACTTTTAGTTTCAAACTCCTGAGGACTTGACAATGCCTTAATGATTGCCTCCTGAAGACCCTTTGACATATTCAAAGCATCCAGAATTTATAACATGGAAGGTACTTGGGAAAGGTGTTTCCATACATCATACTTTTGATCCAAAGGTCTATGTTTCCCAACAAGAACATGTGGTTTAGTAGGTACATTGGACATTTATTCTTTGGAAGTAGATGCATCTTGTACTGGGATAGGAGTTGGTAATACTCCTGGATTTGGAAGATTAGACTGATTAGGTCTATTTACTTTCTAAGAGGGAGAAGGTGGAACCTCCAACCAATCATCCAGAATAACTGTGCCAGGACTGAATCTTCCTTGTGTATAAAAACTTGCTTGTTCTTTTTGAACTCGTTGAAGGGCTCTACCACGAGTTTCTGCCCCAAACACAGTTCTAGAAGAGGTAGAATTGGAACACTGGCCTCTGAAAGTTCCACGTCTTCCCCAGTATCCTTAGGCTCTGGAACTTTCTATGATTCCTCTATTTGATACAGGGAACTCTGGCTCATCAAAATCAAAACTACGACTGGAATATGGATCTGTTAATTGATTCATATCAACAGAACCGAAGACAAACTCTTCATCCGATGAAGACTCTTCTTGATTAGCCTTTTTAGGCTATGTTGTTTGGTGGGGTAGTGCCTGGTTCTTTGATGTAGATGGTATAAAACCTGCCAGAGTCAAATACAACTTGGGCATTGACACAATTTCTTCTTCTTATGATTGTTCCTATTTCATGGAATGATGCTGCCCTTTTGAGGATTTTCGATCTGATGAAGAGGGTTTTGCTGTGGCATTCATGGAAGAAGATGTAATTGGATTCTTCAATTGCATTCACAAAATGGCATGAATTCAGTTGATCATTTTTCTGACCATCTAATCATCATATTTTTTCATTTCTGTTCTTGACATATTGCCTCTTTCCTTCTTCCTCTAGATATGTAGCAGTAATACATGCTACCTGAGTTGAAGAAAATTTCAGTTTGACTTGTCCCAAGTCGACCATTTTTTACAGGAGTTCCATGAACACAAAACACTCTTGAATGTGATGCCCCAACATATGATGAAATGGGAAACAACTAGGATGGTCTTCATATCCTTCCTGGCTTGGCCTCTTGGGCATTGGAAATTGAACCAAATTATTTTCCAGAGCCGAAATAAAGTAACCAGTAACTTTTTCATTTTGTAAAGAGTACACATTTCTCTTTAGATCCTCAAATTTTTTTTCTTTATTGATCTCTTTTATCATCTTGACGAAATGGCCTCTATTGTTGGTGCTCAGAAGGTGGAGCCTATCGGGAAGATGATGGTTTTGAAGTAGAAGCAGGTACATGTGCATGTTTAAGCATAATTGTAGAAGTCTCTGATTTACCCATTCTCCTTTCTGGAGCTGATGGAATTAGACGAGCTTTATCCTTAGTCTTCATAAGATAATATTCAATCTGTTGAGAAATTTAAGTAAGGTCTCGAAACCCTCTTGTGTATTTCACAGATATCAACGGTGTGCATAGATCATCACGTAAATTTGCCACACAGATTGGAAACAATTCCTTTTAAAGGAGTGCTAAGCTCAGGGAATAAGTTAATCCCTTCCAGCGAGAAATGAAATTTGAAACCCTTTCATTATCCCTTTGTTTACAATTTTTAAGATAAAAAAAGTTTTTTTGGATAATATGAGCTAAATTGAAGAAGGAATCGTTTGCGGAGATCCTCCCACCCTGTAATTAACAAGGATTTCAAGCTTGTATACCAGGTGAAAGTAGGCCCTCGTAATGAATGTACAAAACACCTGAGATTAATTGCTTCTTGTTGATGAGGGGTTCCCATCATAGGATCGCAACGAGAAACAAAATGTGTTAAGTGTTTCCTTGGGTCTCCCGAACTATGAAATATTGGGAATGCGGTACTTGAAAAATTTGATGGTGGAGGAATTCCATCAACCCACTCAGGGTAATATCTTTTTTCTGGTTGATTTTGAGCATGCTTTCCATCCATATCATCCAACCAATCAGTTAATGACTATATAATAGTTATTAACTTTTGGGAAACATCCGGTTGAGCTTGGACCTGAACAGGTGCAATTACTGGAGCTGGTACAGATGTGGTGGCTGGTACTGCAACTGATGGTAGCATTGCTGATTGTCGTTGCACTTGACCCATAGGATTAGACCTTTGAGGGTGTACTGGTAGAAGAGGATAATATTGATCCATCTCAGTAGCCGAAACAAATTCCCTTGGCTGACTGACTCCATCACGCTTATGAGGAAGACTGCCTTTAAGTAATTATGCGTTCAACCACCTCACTTCCTTCATTTCTTCCTCTTGTTGTGCAAATCTTTTCTCTAGTAAGAGAAATTGGCCTTCTCCAGAGGAAGGGTATGTAACATGATTCTTTCCTTTCCCCTTATTGGACACCTTTCGGAGAGAGGGAAGTGGGTTACTTGAAGGGTTACCTAGGTTATGAGTAATCCTTTGATTTCGCGTACGCACACCTTCTTCATTTGTGTTTGTGCGTACAACATCTTGAGAAAGAACCTCTTCATCTAATCCCTCCAAGTGAGACTCATCTGGTGGATCAACAACTTTGGAATTGATGACATTGATTTATGGATAACTCAATGCATCCATTCTATCAGCATTTATGCGATATTATCATCTTCCATGTCCTTGATGAGACATTTCCTTTTGTTGACTTGAACCCTTAGGAACTTCTTGACGAACCGTAATATGGAGGGAATCTCCTGATTATTTGGCTCTTTGTTCCTCTTGAGGATTCTCCCCCAATCGAGAGAAAACTGACTTTCTCCGAGGGAGGGATTGAGGATTTGAAAAAGTCCCCAGTCCAGTGGACTGGGATTGTTCCTGCTTAACTACTCAAATCTTATTTGATGATTCTGAGGGTCGGATTAAAAGAGTCTTCAGTCTGGAAAGCTGGGGTGGTTCTTGACATGCTATATCTAAGACTTTCGTGAAAGCTTCCTTGACCATACATACTTTAGTCCGGAATTTATCTGGATTCATCATCCTGCATCCACTTTTATCACCTGGCTCAAAAGACCATTGGATGATTTCTGACACTTCTATCAATTGACGATGTGCTTGCTCCAAATGAGAGGCATGTTCAATATTCTCGTTTTATTTATGAATGAGTAATTCAACAACTTGATCTCTGTATGCTTGATTTTGAGAGGAACTAGTTCAGGCATGTTCTTGGGAAAGCTTTTGATTACAAACAAAACCCATTGACTATGGCCGGCCATGGGCAATAACATTGTATGAGACCATTTTCAGCGGGCATTGATGACTGGAGAGTATAGTAAAATGTAGCGCTCCATGAACACCTCGTCCCCTGATATGAATACCAGATGGGGCATTGGTAATTAACTAGAGCAATCTTCTTAGTATGCCAAGGTATGAACACTGAAGGGATCTCAGCTGTTTTTCAGCTGTCGAATATCGAGAAACTGAGTGAGATTCCAAATCAAGTTCGCATTGTAGCCCCTCTATTATCTTGACATTATTTTCATATTCATCATAAGATAAAATTGTATTTTTTAACTGACAAAGAGTATTCCATATGTTGAGACGAATATCACGAATTCTATCTTCCATCAACATTTCTGGAATGTCATAAAGAGAATCAGCCAAAGGAGAAAACATAACTAGCACTTCACCTTTTTCTAGTTGTTTTCAGATATTCAGTATTTCCTCTTTATCATTCAATGAAAATTCTTCTACCTGATTAGACCAGAGATGGTACCTCCTTGCTGCTTCATCGGATTCAACAATATTGGTAGAGAATTCACTGATTAAACTACCATATTAACATCCCAGGGGTGATTCAGAGAATGACCTACACCCAAGGCTATGAGTACATGGGGAACATTAGCATCGAGTAAGGACTTATTACAGATTGGCCATTGATTTCTTGACTGTGATGGGCAGGTCTTCTTCTTAGACAACTTCTTACTCACTATGGGAACCACTTGTTGACAAAAGTAGTCATTTTGGGAAGGTTTATGTGCATGCTCAGGAGAAATGATCAGTTTAGGCTGATTATCTCCACTCAAATCATGTGTTTGTGCCTGACTTGGCAATCCCTATGATATGGGGGAGTATGCCACAAAACCCTCTTGGACAGTAACAGTTGACTGTGTCTATTCTGATGTCAACTATTGACGTGTCACTCTACTGGTAGGGATAGATTAATGTTCCTTTTCCTGAGATGCTTCTGAAGATGTTATAATATCCTAGCAGGCATCCAAAATATGAGCAGGTATTTTCTTATTCTCTTTCACCATAGACAGAATGTTCTTGGTGAATTCAGTGACTGGAATAGGGATATACATCCATTCCTTTCTTGGAGTAGGTGTATGTGCATGATCTTTTCCTCCTTTTCATATCAGGGAATTCTGACAGTAATCATGTGTGGGGGAAGAGAGTTGAGTCTGCCTCCTATTTTTTGCCGGAGCATTTCGACTAACTTCTCTGAATGATAACAAACAACACTGTTGGTAGGCCTGATCAATACTATCAGGTGTATGTGTCAGGTGATTGCACTCTGACGAATGTGGTTGAAGAGCTTCCTTCAATACTGATAGATGAGGCTGCTGGCAGGATTGATGTGTGTAAGAAGGTGTATGTACATATTTACCAATTGTCAACACATTGGGTTGGTGGGATCCATCACATGTAGTCAGACAAGCCTGCTGACTAGCCGATGATTTATAAACAGGTGTATGTTCCTATCTATAGTACTCCACCGAAATTGCCTAGTGGTATTGGCGTGCTACTGCCAGACGAGTTAGATGGATAGCGGGATGAAAACAGACGGGTGTGTTTTCCTGCTCATTGCTTGGAACCAAGTTAGGTTGGTGGACTTCTCTAGAAATGGCAGAGATAAGAACCTTCTCACTCTTAACCAGTTCTTGCCTCTGTTGGTTTGTCTTGCCTACTCGAGTTCGAGGAACCTAAGCCAAACTCCTGGAGGCGACACCCTCATCATGTTGAGGATGCACTACCACACGAGTCTGGCAGCGATTGTTGGTGGGATCCCTCTGGAAGGACTCATGTTTCCTTGAATTAAGGCCCTAAGAGGCCTTCTCATTCACCTCCTCAGAATATGAGATGGAGTGGTTGTTGCGTTCTGGGGATAACGACCCGAAATGGTTAGAGACGATGGCTAGAACCGCCTACTTCTTGATCATTGGTCGTCGTTGTCCAGATGACCAGGGTGAGTTATTCACTTGGAGGAATTGTAAAGCGGCCTCCAGAGTTGGAATGGTACCATGTTGATGGTAATCCTTAACCAGTGCATTCGATACCCAACTTTGAAGACGATGAGTAGGTGATATCACCCTCAGATCGGACTATGATCCTACAGGAGTAGCAGCAGATTCCTTCACAACAGAGGCCTTCATAGTAGAGGTATTCACAAGTGTGAATTTAAGAGAATCCATTCTTGTAGTGCAAAAGATCCTGGAAAAGAGTTTCTGTTTGATATAACAAACATAATCAAGATAAGTTCAGCTGTGACATCATTTGGATGATCACATATGTTATTGATTTCTTTGTTGGACCTCTCATTGAGTTTTAATAGGGGCCTAACAAATAAGTAAAACATCATCTTAACTTGGTTAAGGATTCACGTCGAGTTCACCATTTTTTGTTTCCTCTGAAATTGGGGACGACCTTATTGATTTAAGGTTCAAACATTCCAAGCGGTTTCTAACGGGTTTGTTCATGGAACAGGAAAGATCCAATGATTCCATATCAATTTGGACCTACTTTCCAATGGTAGGTGCTCATTAGTTGTGAACTGATGAGGCTTAAGAATTTGCATTGGTCGAGAGAATGGGAGGTCGGACTCATCACATCTTATTAGGGGTATTATTTTCTACTATGGGACTCTCTTTATTTATTTATGTTTTGTTCGTGAATCCTTCTTATATTACCATGTATAAAATTAGCTTTCCTTTATATCTAACAATCAATGATTGATATGTAGGAAATTTTGAGAATCTTTTAAATGTATTCGTGGTTCATCATTGATAGAGAATCATCTGTATTTATTAGAGATTATTAGTCAATGGTATCCTTCGATACATAAAATAATATTGGTTATTATGATTACCATACTAGTTTTAAAGCCACTTAGTGGGGCCCTTGAAGTTTATTGTCATTCAAGAAGGACATGGATTATTTCAGAGTTGGGATCGTACACGCAGATTGGCTACCTATGCATCCTTTTTTTGGAAAAGGAATCCAAACCCACGTAGTTCGAGTAAGGGAGTATGATTTTTATGTATGATTTATGGCTCAAATAATGATCTCATAATTACATTTACACTCTAAGCTCATGTGAGTCATGCTCATTGTGAAAAACAGGAGGTATTGGTAAAACCAGACAATTGTTCAATCAGGAGAAATGATGTGAGGCTTATGTATGTATGACATCCCAAATAGATGAAGATTAGGATTTACTTCCGGAAAGAAACCCAGGGAACAAGGTCCATAATTGTATATATACATCATGGAGATTTGGATACTTTAACATGGGGATTACTCCTAAGGAAGATTCTAAAATTATGAGGGGACTTTTGATTGGGTTTTACCCCTAAGAAGGAAGTCCAAATAAAAAGTAAATTAAGACTGGTTAAGAGAAATAATGACTGAGACTTACACCTAAGGATGAGGCCCAGGTTAAAGGATTTGAGAAATGGGGTTTAATCTTAAGGAGGAGTCCCAAGTTAAAGGACTTGGGGCTTACTCTTAAGGAGGATTCCCATATTTGTAGACTTTGAGACTGGGGCTTAATCCTAAGGAAGATGCCCATATTTGGAAATTATGACTGAGGCTTACTCTTACGGAGGATTCCTAGGTTAGGAAATTATGATTGGGGATTACTCCTAAGGAGGACGCCCAAATTAAGAGAACATGGACTGGGGCATACTCCTGAAAAGGGGACCTAGGTGAAGGATTCTCATCTTATAGGATGATGTTGAATGAATGAAATCGATGGCCTTAGTGACATGAAGATATGTAAATCACTTGGTTTTAAGAGATGTTCCACATAATTTCTTTCAAATAAGGAAGAAAACAAGGAAATCAAGTCATGAATGAGTTTAGAGAGAGTTATAAAGGCTTAATCTTGAAAAGGATGAGTAGATAGGCATAAGAGAGGTTAAATATGTTGGATGGGTATAAGTCCCCATCCTTAAAACTAACTTAATCGTGAGTTATTAAAAGATTACACATTGAGGATCTTTTTGGGTTTAGAGTTTTAGAGAATTAGATCATAAAACTTGCAATACATTCCACATATAAACAAAGTGGTTACATAAAGATAATATTCTTCTTTCCCATCAAAGGAAACATATTTAAAATAAAACATGGATTCTTTCTGGACACTCCCTTGACACTATCATCATATCATGTACCTTTCCCTTGACCTGTGAAAAACATTTCAAAAAAACTTGGGATGAGCATAAAAATCTCAGTAAGGGATATAAAAATATGGAAAGGAAACATGGGTACATATATACATAAGAATGAAATCATACTTTACCCATAAAACATATGCACTTTTACATACCTCATCAAATCATGAATAAATCATAGAAATCATAAGACATAAAGGTAACTTGAGGCATTCATAACATTCTTACGTAGGGAGTAACCCTATTGGTTACGTTTGGAATACCCATCACCGAATATTCCCTAAATCTCTTCAGAGAAACCTTAACTTTACACTCCTTCGTGTAACCCAATGCATTGGTGAGCTATATCGGGCTCACCCGCCCTTAGTTTATCATGGAACCACCCGTCTTCATAACAATGCCCAAGAACCATAACATAATCTTATCACATAAAACATGCATAAAGGAAACGTAACATTTCCACCTTTAAATAAAAAGATATCAATACAACACATTGATATAAATACATTATGAAAACCATTTTAAATACCAAAATAAAAGGAAAGTAAAACACAGTATTTATTTTTCTTTTAAAAATAAGGTATGGCTTGTAGAGGAAGCCGAAACTCAAATAACGGTCATGGCGGCGAAGAAGTCGTTGTCGCCGCATACGTACGACAAAAACATTCTCTTTTGTCATTTAATAAAATGCTTCATATAAAAAAGATTCCTTTTGGATACACGTAAAATTCAAAGGGATTTATACACCATATAAAATAAGGTTGTGTATAAAACAAAATATGCCTCAACGAAAGGAGATTGAGACGAAGTCCCACACCTCAGGTCCGACTTAACTCGATCATTATTTAATGTCCTGAATAATAAAATTGAGTTAATTTCTACTTGATTATGAACCTTTTTAAAGTTCATTATTCCTTTTATATCACTTATTGCCATGTCATGAACACTATGTAATTATTTATGTTAATAACTGTCGTTTTAACGATCATTGGTACTTGAGTCAAAAATAAACCCTTTATAATTACGAGTTGTTCATGTATCCATTATATCCAGAATTATAATCATGATGTATATATCATATATATCCAGTATATACATGCATTTATAATATTACATAATCATTTAGAGGAATGAAATGAAATGCACCGTTCATGGAGACGGTAAACCGTACGTACGCATGAACGCTACATTCATTTCTATTTCGTATTTTATAGAATGGAATCATAATGATATAAAGGTATATTATAATTCCAGTATAATAACATATATAATATCATAGTTCCATCCTTTATACATCCCACATATGGTATTTAACGAATCAAATCACTTTGAGGGGGTGGTAGTCTGCACTTCCTTAAATTAAGATATCGTGTTTACCCATAATGGAAACCATAATGGTTTTCCCAAATGAAAAATACAGAAGCTTAAGGAAAAAATAAACATATTATATATCATATATAAATATAGTGACATCTTAATGTCCACCTTTGAAGGTGTTAAAAGAATGTTGAACAATCATCATTTTTGGAGGCATAAATTCACCATCCACGGAAACAGTATGTCCTTTAACCATTAGATGTAGGTGTGTGTAAGTGCAGCTCGAATCCTTCTTATAAAAACGTCCTAGTATATATAGGATACTGGATTTGTTACAAAATAAATGAATAAAAAGAGTTTAGGGGGTTGGAGAAGCAAAATCAAACAAAAGGACTCAAAAGAAGACATTACCTTAAAATCGTGTAACTCTCTTAGATTTGAGCTCAAAGGCTTCCATCGGAAGACTTCTGCCCAAAGTGAGGCTTCAAGGAGTAATAGAGGGATGTTAAGAGCCAAAAGGGGTAGGGTTTGACCGAGCCAAAGGCTTTGGGAGTGTGGGTAATGAGGTAGAGGTGGGGGCCTTTTATAAGAGGAGAGGTGGGGCACTTTTGAAAGGTAAAGAAAAGTCACTTTATTTTAAAATTGTATTCGGATTTAAGAGGTCCCACATTGATGTGTTTCAAGTATAAGGTGATAAGGGTTCGCAATACACCCATACAATAGGTTTTGGCCATGTGTACGTCTTAGATTTTACAATATCCTTCAATTTTATTTAAATCGTTAAATAATGAGGTCATCGCTCCATCATCATGATGTCATAAATAATTTAATTTATTTAAAGTCTAAAAATTATAAAAAAAATACTATGATGTAGTAAATCTTTTTATCTTTCCAATTACTATTTATAATTAAAAATCCAATCTTTATAACCCCATGTAAAAATTGTTTTAGTAAAACATCTCATGTTTGTGTCATTTTTACTTTTACATTAAATAAAAAGTTTTTTATGTCATTTCCCAAACAATGTGGCTCCATGGGGTCCCCATGTTGACCCATGGATTGTCTTGGTCGGAAAAGACACATCCAATGAGGTTAGTACATGTGTCAAGCTCATCTCATTTTATTAAAGAATTATTTTTACCTTAAACTACACTAATTACCTCTAATCGAGATTAAGAACTTAAGAGTTACTATTGACCAAAAAATTATTTTAATCTCATTGAACCACATTTTACTTCTTAATGAAAACCATGTATGTCGGATTTTTGAAATTCAAAACACATATGTGGTAAAATTTCATTTAAACGAAAAATCAGTTTTTATAAGTACCACTTAGTGGTTTCACTATTCATCAAAATTGATGTTTTTCAAAAAAATACCAAAAATTCACCCTAAGATATATTTGATATTCTGAATTCAAAAATGAAGTCTATTTTACAAAATTAAAAACATATAAGTCACATTAATTAATTTATTAATTAATTCCCGCTGTCATGACAAATAGTGTGTTTTTATGAAACAATAAGTATCAAAAGATTGACACTAGTTTAAGTCCAATTTCAAAGTGAAATTGATTCCAATGACCACCATTGGATTAAATGGTAAGCATATATTCTAATTTCACTTCAAATCCAATTCAACAGATAATCTAATCATATAAATAAATTAGATTAAAAAGCAGTTTTGATGTAAAATGCAGTATTTTCACTATTCATTAAAAAATGAACATTGTCTAAAAAATACCAAAAATCCACAAAAAGTAAATTTTGATGTCCCAATCATAAAGAATAAGTTTCTTTTGAAAAACATAGCTTACAAAATTGTCAAAAGATAGATTTAAAAATGGTTTTCCATTAAAAGGCAGTAAAACAATCTTTTAAAAATATTAGTGTATTCCATGCTTAAGATTGGATTTATTTTCATTTTAAGCCTCTAGAACACTATCTAATTCATTAATAGACAGAGATAAAAATATCTATTACTCATTAATTACTTGGGATGTTACAATGGGCACCCAAAAAGAAGGTGGCGCATAAGTCCTAGTCGTGCAAGTATTCTTGCGCGAAACATGGGTACTTGCACGACAGTCAACCCTTATGGTAATACTTGGGTGAGACTTGGCTCAAGCCGTTAGTACTATCCCAAGAGGCTTCCTGAAGAGGGGCGCATAAGTTCTATTGGAGGGATAAGGTGGCGCGCAAGTGTGACTAATTCCCTTAAGGGCTGGCCACTTAGGCGCGCATGTAATGATGAGTTTCAACACTTACGCATTACTCCCCCTCTTTAGATCTTCAGTTCATTGTAATAAATTACCTTATAAGTGTTCGGAAGCATTGAGAAGATACTAGGGCACTGGGAGCTCAAATCTGAGTTTCTGGAATTTTTGGTCCTTGAAACGGGCGGCCCACATGGGTTATTTATACGCTGGAGAAGGCCCTGGGCAAAATTCAAAGAGGGAGCGAAAGTCACCTGCGCGACCATTGGGCGGTGCGCAAGTATACTTGCGCGAACTTAGTGGAACTTGCACAGCCCAATTGAATTTGAATCATTGTTCATGCCCTTGTCAATTTTTTATGTTTCTTCAAATGATCAATCACTTTGGGTTCAATGTATTTTCCCTTTTCAGTGGTTAGACTTTGTGACGAAGTAGAGCATCAATGTTTATAAATACCAAACCAGTGTATGGATCCCACTAATATATATCACATTTGATGGAGAGTGACAACTCATTGAATATACATTTTTCACACATGGAGTAACCCAATTCCTTTGTCTTTTACGATTTCTATAAAACTCATCCTTTTATAGGAGATGATCCAACCTAGACATTTACCTGCACAATCATAACATCTTCCCTTTTTTAGGTTTACATAGAACCAAATATTTTATAAGAGAATAACCAACCTAAAAATTTACTATTTCAGTTCCAACATAGACATTCTCAGGCTCAGTCATAATAACTAATATGTTAGGGGTCATGAGGAACATATTATTTTATAGTGATAGACTAAACCTAGAATATTATAGGAGATTTCCATTAAAATTAATTTTTAAGAGTTATGGGAAACATAGTATTTTAACGGGACAAACTATATCTTATTATCTTTTAAAATATTCAGATTCTAAAATGAAAGACTATGTTTGATAGAATACAAGATACATATCACCAAACATAAAAAAAGCAACAGAATCTTATTATTTAATTTTTATCATTATAACCTAGCCATTAAATTAGTGGGAATATATAGAATTATGAAAATTATAAAATATACAATATTCCTAATTTATAATGTAATGATCAATTCATTATAAATAAGTACATTAATTTATATAAAGTCATGTATTTATTTAAAAATGTATTCTTCAAAACTGATTTTTATTTATTATTATGGGTTATTATTATAAATAATTTCTATAATATATAATTTCAAAACATAATATTTTTAATTCCAATATTATGATAGGATTACTTGTACATAATTTTCAGAAAATATTTAATTTTTAAGGAATAGTGAAAAATAATGATTTTTATTAAAGACTTTTTTTTATTCACAGGGTCAAATAATGTTTTTAATTAGTTTTAAATTTTCATTAGTTAATATGTATTTAAAAAAATTAAATTAATATTTTGGAAATGGATATTATACATGAATTTAGTATAAAAACATTTTATATTTTAAAATGATATTTTTTGGAAAAAAACATTTTGGTGCATTTTCCAGTTGAATTATAAAATTAAATTTTGAAACTTATATGTTTTTTTATTATGAAACAATTATTCCATATTTGAAATCAATGGATATTTATTTACTAAATATTTCACCTATATTTATGGAAAATATGAATACTAACCTTAGTAATTTTTATTACCATTATAAATAGTAGATTGGGTAATATATGTTACAAAAAAATTATAAGAACTATTATGAAACCCAAACAAATACCTAAATCTTATGGGATGAGTATATATAAACAAAAATTATTTAAGGATCAAATTTATGTCATTTTGGGGCCACATGGAAAAGTATTTCACCGTCGTAGTATTTTATTAAATGAAACGTCAATCATGTCACAATATTGTTTAAAAAAGTGTAATGTTTTTAATATAGTGACCTAAAGAGGATTTGTTCAGATATAAATTTTATTTTGAAATACTAAATATTTATCTTTATTATGGTAATTTATTTTTAATTTTATTTTTATAAAAAATTACAACAAATTCTTTCACAATGAAAATGCATTTAATTTTGATTTTTTTCAAAAACTAAATAAATTATATTAAGAATATTAATATTAAAAACATTTCAGATAATTAATGCAGTAATTGAAATTTATATAATTTCTTGTCATTTATAAGATGTATTAAAATAATAATTTTCTAAATATAAGTATTTTATGACATTATTAAAGTCAATGGAAATAATAGTTATAAAAATTTCCATTTATTGATATCTTATAAAACATAAAATATACTAAATGATATAAAATTCATAAAAATCGATTATTAGGACATTTTATTATTATAATTATTAAAATATCAACCGTGGTCATTTTATCAGTGGTTCTTCTTTTTATAGTAACTATATTGACCCTCAATGATTAAAAATCTATGTTGTTATGACAGGAGTTAAAGGGGTTAAAGCCAAAATCATAGCGTATAAATATTTTAAAACTATGTCCAGTTTTTTTGATATAGGTATTTAGACATATAATTATATTATATTCAAAATAAATAAATTTAGATGATTTTATAGTTGAAAATTAATTTATATTAATTTAATATTTTGATAAATTCCATGTGTACCACTCCAATATTTAGAAAAAGGGAACCTCTTCTCACATCACCATAATAAAAAAATAGTTATTTTGGACTATTAATAAAAAATATCCTATAATACCCCCATCGTTCTAACTGTTTTATAAGAACAATACCAATATTATAGGTCTTATGGTGTTAAAAAATGGCGTCTTTTAATGAAGAAGTATACTTTTTTTATAGATATTTTAGTTTTATTTTTTACTTCAAAATCCATTTAAAAATATTCCAAAATTATAAAATAATTATTAAATGATCCATGATATACTCGTGTTTTATTATGTTGGTGTAATGGATTATATCTATATCTTCATCCCACAAATTTGAAAAGAAATCATTGTTTGTGTGCACAACATAGTACCACATTAAGAACTGATGTAATTCATTTCTCACCATTGTCTCTCAATACTTCCAAAATAGTTTAAACTAAAATATATATATTATATATATTATATATTTATCCTTTTTGAAATATAATATATCATTTACATTCTTAACATTCCACAAATAGAAAAATGATAACTTTGTTCGGGTGTATGTGTGGAAACCCACCTCCATGAAGTGATGTTATTAGTTTTTCATCTCCTTATCACAGGGATGATATATATAAGTTTATTTAAATACTTAAAATTATATACCCTAATTTATTGATATTATAAAAAGATAAAATATTAATTATATTCCTTACATATTGATATTTGAAAAACGGAAAATTTACTGAATCATACGTACGACCTACCATCTCCAAGATTGTAACATAGTTAATATTTCATAAGAATAACTCATGATTTTATTTATATGTATAATATATGTAGAAAAATTATATTTATGACATGATTTTTATTCTGGTGATGATTGAATAATGACCTTCATGACCATATTAATATTACTGAAGTCATTCCATATTTATGAAACTAATATCATAAAAAAATAAGATGTGAACATAAATAATTAGCTGATGAGGATATTTTTAAATATTCCCCTAAAAAAACTTCTTTTACGATGTCCTTGTTTTATAAAAACTTTTTAGATTTTTTACTGTAATCCTATGATTATTTAAAATTTATTTTTTCACTATGCTTTAATTTTTATATAATGCTTTGAATGGGATATTTTTTCTTTGTTCAAATGAGGCACTAAGTGACTTTTCTGCCAAAAAAATGGAAGTAATATGATTTAAATTATACTAAATAAGCGAGTTTTCAAATATTTAAAGATTATTTAATTATTTTATGTTTCATTTATAATTTACTATGGTTATTTTATATGAAAATATTTTCATTATGATGTGTGGAGTTTTTCGATTCTAAAATGTCATTGTCAAAAGGAATTTGTTTTATATCCGAATGAATTATTAATGAAAAGAGTTTTGAAATGGGTTATGGTGAAAAGGTATGAGAATAAAATCATTTTTTATGATATTGTAATTGATTATTATAAGAAAAATGGGTGAGGACGATTAAGCCTATACAATGGGTGGATCCCCATTATAGCTGATGGGTGATCCCAATATAGCTTATACCAAGGGTTGATCCCCAAAACATCTCATGAAAGATGGGTGAGCCTATAATTGAATATATCAAGAGTGAGACCAATTATATCAATATAATTCATTGAGTAATAATTTATTTTGAATTGATAATTTTATTGGATGTTTTCCATTTGGTTCATCCAATGGAAAAGGTTTATGAAGAATATAATGTATATGAATATCTGAGTTTCCAAAATGGTTTTTATATGGCTAGTATTAGATTTAATGCTTGAATTAGAGAAAACAATTGTTTGTTTTTAATGTGTAAATACATTATTTCGTACACTAAAAACTATGAAGAAATATTTATATACTATAGGAGTTTTTATGTTTTCAGTAGGTTAATAGTTTTCTTCTTTATATACTTTTCTTTGATTTTGGTTCCCATCGCACATATTTTAATATGTTTTTCATATGGTTTGATGAATTTTAGGGGAAAGGACTCGGTAAGGATTAAAATTTTTTAATATATATATTGATAATAAAAAATGATTTATTTATATGGGTTTCAAGGGAAATGGATACTAGTTATAAGTGTCCAAATGTAATGTATTAGTTTAATTGGTAAGAGTTTGTTGTAATTATCTGGAAAAAAAACTGAAAGTGTCGGTGAAATTTATAGAATGTGATCTCTAATTCAATGACTCTAAAAGATGTAATTAATAAGGCTAGCCCCTTATTTTTAGTATCATATGAGGGTTTATGAAACGCTGGATATTAGGATGTTTTAAAGAGTGGTTGTCTAAATAGTTATAGACTCCATCATGGATTTCAATGTATTTTGTTTATTATATATTCACTGACATGTAAATCCCTTTTATAAGGGATGTATTTAAGGGTTATTAAAATTTTTTTGGGATTTCTTTTTAATGGTAACCAACATATGTGTGAAGTATTTCATTGTTAAAGTGTTATTAAATTTCTACAACTATTTCATTTTTCAGTAATATTTCCATTTTACAATGAAATTATTCATAAAATGTTTTAATGATGTTATTTTTTATATATTTGGGACCTTTTATCCTAATTTGAGTAATGAGATATTTACAATCCATATTATCCTTTCAAGATGATTTGATAATCAATATTATAACAATATCCTGCTTAAATTATTTTGACATTTTTTCAAGCATTTAAATCGCCTGTCTAAATGGCCCGAATGCCTTCATATTTTATTTATTTTTGATAATAAAACTTTTAAGGGTTTAAGGGGAACCCTTACATGGATTTTAGGCTTCATGATACCACTGGACTCGAAGGTCTTAATGGAATTTATCCATGATAATGACTATTTGAAACATCCCCTCCTCAATGACTGCATCGTGATCAACACTCCACCTTTTCCAGACTTGTCAGCTACGTGTCATGTTAAGGGATGCATATGCCTGGTACAAATGAAAAAACCATACCATATTGTTATTCCACGTCAAAAAAATCTTCTCTAGAGAATGTGCATACTCTGAATCCCCATCTAGGGAATTGTTCTTTGTATGTCGTTTTGGTACAAGTGTAATTCATGTGGCCCAATGTCCTTGAGGTGGATCAAAGACCATAAGGTGGCCCAATGTCCTTGAGGTGGCCCAAAAATCATACTATCACAAAAGCCTTTGGTGGTCCAAAGTCCTTGCAGGACGCAAGGACCAAACCGGTTGTCGAAAGGACCAAATGATTGAATAGTTCCGACTACTATAGTACTGAACACTACCTGAAATTGTACCCAATATAGTACATACCACAATACTGATACAGTAACCGAAAATGAATCATCTTAGATTCGAACTCAAGTCTCTTAAGAGAATTTATTGAATCCCAACTATCTTTGTTGAGGGTCATATGCACTGAAATCACCTTCAAGAAACCATTTGAATTATATAGCTCCTTTTCTTTTTATGAAAAATTTTATGCTTCATGGTATATTTTTAATTTTACTCCAAATTATCAACTCTACCATCTATCTATAAAATATAAATTCATAAAATGACAAATCCATTTACTTTCTAGAATATGGGAACAATATCAGAAGATAATGGGGATTTGAAAGAAATCATGATGTTTGGATATATGGTTTGAATTATTTACTTATTGTATATATATATATGAAATATTTGTGGGTTTTTATTTATTAATAATATGAAAATAATTCATATATTATAGTATGTAAAATATTTATTATGGAATAAGTCAACTAAGTATTGTTAAAGGACTATAAGGGATGTTGAAGAAAAAATGTGTTTATGTATTGAGTTTTCAAAATTCTGATGTTGTTGTATTTTATAAATATTATAGGAATAATGAAACACCTAATGATTATTATTTATTACATTTAATTTATTAATCATTGAAACTTATTTTAAATGGAATTGATACATTTGAAATATGGTTTATGGATAAATTTAGAAGTTTTGGGACAGTTTTATTGAGTTTTGATAAATCATTGAGGTACATGATACCCTCATATTTATGATATGAAAAATTTTATTTGTGAAATAATTCCTTCAATTTTAGATGAAATGTGTTTAAAGGTAGCCATTACGGTATTAAAAATCTCAAATTTTTTTAATAACGATTTTCTAGAATTTGGGAACATATGTTCTATCATAAATTTATTTAGTGATCAATGTTATTTTGGAAGAAGATCACTATTTTCGGAACCTTATATGATGCAATTTCATTTTTTTGAGAAAGTATGGTATAATTATATTTTGGAAACTAATTTTATTTTATTATAACTTATGGTGATTTAGCTTATTAATAATTATGAACACCATTTCATGGACAATATGTGATTTGGTCAATTAAATTTTTTGTATAATACATTAAGAATTATGGATGTTGTTTTTAATGATAAATATTATATTAATCTTATAATAATATGTGATTAAATTCATATGATTTAGAAATTTCAATCATAGTTTTGAATAATTTATATTGAGTTTAAGGATAATTATTTTTTTAATGATATATGTTTAATCTTGTAAATTAATATCGAATTTGGAGGCTAAAGTTATTACTCTAAGTATGAATGTTTACACTTTTTAATGGATTTTCTTATATTATACAAACCATATTAGTTTTTCTTGTATTTTAAGAAATTGAAATAAATTTTTATTCTTCAATTTATTTTTTCAACCTTATACGTTTATTATAGTTCTTCTGTCATGAAAAATCATTTTAAATACACATTATTTTGATAAATATAAAATGAGATTATGGTAATAATTGATTAAAGGGTGAAGTTATAATTTTAAAGTAAGTAATATTTTTATTTTATATAGAAAACATTGTACATTAATAGTATGAAAATTATGTAAAAAAAGTAATTTGTTTACTTTTTTTATAGAGAACAAAATGGCCTTTTAACCCATAACAGATTTATATTTTATTGATGGTTACCTTTCTCATGGTCATGTTGTATATCACTATCTATCAATCCTTTATAGTTATTTGTCTCTTAATATCCCTGACGTATCAGTAATTTTATTTTATTTGTAATCCTAGTTATGTGTTATTCCATATGGCCTTCATAATTCCATTTCTTTCTTTTCAAGTTGATGTTTTATTTTACCATTTTACATTGTGGGATTTTAACAAACTTAATTTAAATAGTTGGACACTAGTTACCAAGTTAAAGCTCAAATTGTGAAGAATAATTTTATTATTGGGTGGGGTAAAATGTAACATCATAAGATTTTAAATGGAAGGTCTACGTCTGATATCATACTGGATACGAAAGCGTAAGCTTAATCGAATAACATAATCTTATTTTTTAAATGTGACCATTATAACCACTCCAGTAAATTGGGGGGGAGTAAATAGTGTTAACAATAGTATGAAATATATAATGGTAACACAATTTTTTTTATTAAATAATTAATTAATTTTAAATAAGTACTAGTTTTTTAGTAAATTCATGCCATTCTTCAAAGAATTCATATTTTTAAAAAATATGATTTTTATTTAATTTTATCGCTGATTTTTATAATTATTTTTTTAAAATTTTATAAAATTTATTGAAAAGTAATAATTTTTTTCATAATTTAGAATGTAAATTTTATTATAAGATGAATTATTGAGAATTTTATGAAAATATTTATCTTTCAAGGGATAGTGAAAATAATGATTTTAGATGTCAACTATATTTTATTTAAATGGTGAAATTATATTTTAGGTTAGTTTTAAATTTTCAAAATTTGTTTTATATTTAAAATATACCAATTATGGATTCTAAATAGATTATATACATGAATTTTATGAGTATAAATTTTATATTTTCGAAGTGTAGTTCTCTGAAAAAATATTTTCACTATGTTTTTCCTATATAATTTTTTTAATAAATTTTGAAAATTATGCATTTTTAAATTTAAAAAATGAAATCAATATTTAGAATCCATGGATAAAATTTAAATAATATAACCATGTTATTTTTTGGCCCTATGAATGGAAATCTTAGTAATTTTTAATTCCATGGTAAAGAGTAAATCAATCAATTTAGGTTAAAATTTAAATTATAAAAACTATTAAATGATACAAACATTTACCTATATATTATTTTAGTATTATATATCGACCATAATAATCCAAATATATAATTTAATACCTTTTGATGAATCATGGATTATAATATGACTGTTATAGTATTTTATTTAATGAAATTTTAATCATTTTACACTATTATTTTAATAAGTATAATAATACTTATATGGTGACATACATAGAATATATTTGACTATAAATAGTATTTTTAATGATATAATATATAAATTCATGATGGTAGTTTCCTTATTTTATAGGGGACAAATAATTATATTACATGCTTTCACAATGTTAATGCATTAATTATTCAATTATTGGACCAAATAAATAAATGATATTTAATATAATTTATTAATTTAATTTTTGATAATTAATGTGAAAAATTAGTATTTATATTAACAAACCAATTTAGGGATGTATGAAAACAATTATTTCAAAGTAAAAGTGTTATATAAGAATTATTAAAGTCGAAGTAACGAATAGTTCTAAAAACAATCATTATAGATATTTTATAATTAATAATAATTTTTGAATGATATAAAATTCATTAAAATATTTTATTAATCCATGTTATTATGAAAATAATGAAATGATAAACCCTTTTCCATTTATATGAATTTTATCTTGTTATAGTATTCATCCTTAGAGAAAAAAACATATATTGTTATGGTAAAAGTTAAATGAGTTAAATAGGGGTTAAACCCAAAGTATACGGGTATAAATATTTTAAAAATAAATTTACATTTAATTTTAATATTTTATTTCAACCCATAATCATATTATAAAAAAATTATGCATTGCCGATCAATTTGGAATTGAAAATTAAATTAAATTAATTTTATATTTTGAGAAATTCAATGAGTTCCCCTCCCCTCCCCTCTAAATGGGAACATATTAATCTCATTTATTCAAAAATAAAATACCATGTGTTAAGCCAATTACTAAAATAATTAGATAATTGAATCCATAAAATTTTTATAATGTTCTTTGGTAGGTCTATTACGAATATTAGACAACTTATTATTTTAATAAAATGAGGGTTTTTAAATAAAAGGAATAGTTTTGATCTACATTTTAATCACTATTCTTCTTCAAAATTATTAAATCCATCAAAAACCTTGATAAAATAATAATTACAATATCAAACATATTTTTTTTGTTTGTTATTATTATTTTTCTTTACATATATTCAACTCTTCTTCCATCTAATGGTAAAAGAATTTGTCGTTCATCTGTACAACAAACTTCTACTTCAAGAACATATGTAATTAATTGTACAGAAATTTATATCGAAAATTAAAATAATGATAGAATAAATATTTATAAATAATATTAATTGAATATTAATAATTATAAAAATAAAATATTTAATTAATGTTTTTACCATTCCATGCATAGTGAAATGATAATGTGGTTCATGTGTACGTGTGGATTACCAGCTCCGCAAAGTGATTTGATTTATTCTTCACCACTATATCAAATTATTGATATATATAAGAATATTTAAATAATTAATATGATATATAAGATATTATTATCATTATTGAAATATAAAACAATATTTACCTTCATTTTCAAAATGATGGTTATAAAATTAGAACGTTAATCGTTCGCACGTACGTCATACCCTCTCCATAATTGTAACATAGTTCCTTTTTCATAACCATGTTTCACTGTTGTATTTAAAATAATAATTTATGTATAAAAATTATAATTATTAAAATTTTAATATTATTCATGATATGATTAAATTATGTACTTTTTGAACATATTCGAATTTTTAAAGTCGTTTTGGACATATGAAATGAATATTTTTGAAACATGTAATGTGAAAAAAAATAATTAATTAATTTTCATAATATATTAAATAGTATAAATCTAATAATAAACAATAAAAATTTTAATAGGAATGAATAAATTAACATATGTTTATTATTCATGAAGATAAGAAACACACATGACATCTCTAACACAATTTTAGTGACTTTCTTTTAATAACTGTCTTTTAAAAGATTCCCTTAAAACTCTATTTTTCCCCCATGTCATTGTTTTCATAAAAAAAATTCATGATTGAGTTAAATAATATCCTACTCTTATTTAAATAAATTTTTTAAATTTTTTACTTTTTATAAAATGGAATGAGCGAAATATTTTCTGTCATTTTATAAACAAGGTACATTATGAGTTTTCTTGCAAAAATATTCAAGTAATTTTTTAACTTATACTCAATGATAATATTTTACAACGATCAATAAAAATTAATGGGTTCAAGTTTAATATATACATTTCTGTGAATATTATTAAATAAAATTATTTCATTATTATGTGGGATGTTTTTAAATTTTAAAATGTCAATTTTTAAATAAAATTTTATTTGGATATCCAAATGTGTTTTTAATAAAATGATTTTTGAATAGGGATTTTGATAAAAATTTACTAGAGTATTGTTTTTTATCTATTATATTGCTCTTTAGAATTATATGAAAATGGGATATCTTGATACACTAAATATGATAAGTTAAGCGCCAATATAGCTCATAGGTGTGCCCAACAGAGATTATATGATGATTTTAACCACATTATATCTCATGAAATAGTCACAACTAATATACTTTATATCATGTATGAGCCCCATTAAATAACTACAATGCATTGGGTAATGATTTGTGTTTTCTAGAGAATTATATTTTTTAACGTCTCACCCCTTTTAATTTGATTGGGTTGAGGAAGTAGTACCAATTGACCGTAGATGACATCCTTATGGTGCTAAAGGCTGGAAATAAAAACTGACAGACTCAAGAAAAAGTGGGGGAAAATTTTAACTAAAATAAAAACCAATCAAGAATACCAATACCAAATACATAAAAATGATGTATGTCAAAAATGTAAACCTGTTACACACATTTACATGTGTCAACTATGCAACCAAACCAAACCCATAATAATACAAAACTAGAGTTCCATAGAGGAATAATAAATAATGGAACTCAAGGAATATAATTCTCTACATCATGATCCAAGATCCAACACCACAAGATCACCTAAGAATCACAAGGTACCAAAAAATGTATGAATTTTTTTTCTTTTACCAGCGTCTCATAATAAAACATCTACGAAAGAACCCAAGTTTCCAAGGAGGGGACGAGTAATAATACTTCCTAGGATTTCCTCAAATGACTTCCCTAATCACTCTAATATGATAGAATAAGTTAGAAAATTTATATATATAAAAATTTATATACATATATTTAATCAACACAACAAATTATAACAATCCAAACACACCCTTACCAAATGATTTTACCCAAATCAACATATTACATGGAGGGAAATAAAACATGGCATTTCACATTCTTCCAATTTCATATTGGAATTATCAAAATTACCTTTTGTGGCCAAATACACATTTCAATCATACTCAGGAATTCCCCACACCTGATCTTGGTGTTAGCATTGAAGGGAGAAATTCACATCATTCTCTAACCCCTTTTATAAAGTTACTTCATTACAACATTCTATTATTTTTATGGTGGTCCTTCACCCACACTATATATCCACTCAACTCATACTTATCCCCTTATGCAAAAAATAACCCAAACAACATTTACCAAAATCACAATAATATAAAATTCATCAATTCCAACAACAAGCCCAAACCATATCAATAAATCTCCCATTACTTGAATACACACTCAAGCCATTATTCATGAAAAACCATAATTCAATAAAAATAAATGTTTATTGAAAACCAATTTTTATCAAACATTTTCCATAAATCCCTCCAACCATCGATTTAATAATTATAATTCTAAAATCCAATAACAAAGAACGTTTCATAATAATAACACATTTTCCCAAAAATCCACAAATCATCTCAAAATGGTTTTCCAGCAAGCTTCCCACATCACAATCACAATAAATTTCAATCAAACCCAATTAATTTGAGTTTATGAATGCTAAATCTAGATAAATGGATACGAGAGTGATTCCACACACCTTAAGGGTTTCAACGAAATCAACCAAAACATAGCTGTACCAAAAATTTGGGTGAAGAATCCACAAAACTACCTTAGATATCATTTCCTAATATCAATAACCCCAACACTCATAATTTAAAGTAACAATATACCATGATTTAGATAAAAAAATGTAGATCTATGATACTGGGAGAGAGAGAACTAGATCTACGGAAAACAAATAAATTATCAAGAGAGAAGACTTATTAGGGAATAATCTCTTATAAATTACCTTAGAAACCATTTGATTCATTTCCAAAATTAGTGGGAGATCCTACATATCCCTTGAGTTGAAGAAATATTGAGGTGGGTTTGAGTTGGGGGAGGAATGACTTGTTTTAGTATAAATACTGAGCAACATTATTTTTAAAACCTCTATTTTAAATTTCAAACATGGTTTATCCACACGATTATACAAACTGTTCACAAACCATATACATGCTACTATCTAAAGAGGGTTCCTTTCACATTGTCCAACTTTGTTAGAGAAATTATGAATTTATCATGAAAAATCCACTATCTCATGTGGCATAGTTTACATATGATGGATGAACTATTAGATAACTGGGTTCTTTAGCCATTCACCAAACCATTTTCCTCGGCATCACTATTCAAAGTATCCTAGTATTTTCTCATGGTTACCTGTATCCATCCTCAATCCTTGAACCCTTATAACAAGCTTCCAAACCATTTGAATCCCTTTTTAAACTCCCAAAAATATTACCCAACCACATTAATTGAATTAAAAATAGATAAATAAGGGTTACATACCTCAAACTAGGGTTACTACATTCACCCAACCATTGACCTCTCAATCATCAGAAAGTAGAAAACCATAATTTTCCCAAAGAGATTAACTTATTTATCATCCATCAATTTTTCCTATACCAATGTCTCCTCCTAATTCTGTTCATATTTCCACCCCACCTAAATGAAATCAATTCTTTTCCTATACACAATATTCTCTATCCAATCCAAAATCCATACTAGTATATACACCAATAAATAATCTTGATCTTTCTCAACATGATCTCAACGAACCCCAAGGTCATTATTTTTCTTATACTTTTTCAAATGTGACTTAAGAAACACGTTGTTCCCCACACAAACCCCTGGTGAAAAAGACAATTGATATGACCCTTCTCTAACCCCCTCATATATCTCATAATACAAATATACAATAGATATTACATTCCTTGACTTATAAAATGATAATGTTCAATCCCATGTGATATTCTCAAGAACACAAGACTACCAACCTCAAATGAAAATGATCATCGATGATGATTAACATATGATTTCCAAAACTATACATCACCTCCATTCTCTTCCTGACCAAATAAATCCTCTCTATTGTTTATTGGACATGTCTTGTCCCAACCAACAATGTTTCTCTTATTTCCACCAAAAAGTTGTAAATGACATGGATGACCATACAATGCCTCAAACTGAGCCATATTTATCAAGAGAGGATAAATATTATTTTAGAAAAACTCTAACAAGGAGAGGTGATACTGCCTTAGGCCATAGAGAACCATCCCACAATCACATATGATGTCATCCAATGTTTATATTATCATTTTGGATTATCCATCCATCTGAGGATGATATATTGCACTCGTCATCAACAGATTTCCAAGGTATTGTTGCAAGGATATCTAGAAATGGGACACGGACCTCAGATCTCTATATGATACAATAAAAACTCGTACACCATGCCTCTTTACCACCACATTTATATAGATTTTGGATAGATCATCCACCATATGAGATTCATGAATAGGGATGAAATGGGAAAACATTATGAGACAATCAGCAATAACACAAATGGAATCATGCTTCATTACCATTCTTAGGACCCTGGAAACAAAATACGTCGTTATATTCTACCATTTGCAAATAGGGGTAAGTAAATACTGGAACTTACCTTCCAACCATTTGTGTTACTCCTTGACTTTCTGACATGCTAAGAATCTCAATAAATACTCGGCCCCTTTTTTTCATTCCAGTAAATCAAAACTACTCTTTCAATTACGTATAAATATTTTGGATTAGAGGATGAATAAACTATCTAAAATGATGATATGTACCAAGAATATGATCATTACAAGCCATCAGTACAATCATTCGATTCATAAATCACAACACTGAATTCCCATCAAGTTTTCTAGACCTCATTGGTCTCCCCAACATTGGATTTCCACCTTATAGGCACACACTCTAAATCAGGCATCTACACCCATTTAACCCAACCATCCAAATTGAGAACAAAAAAAACTAGAATGAAAACTACGACATATCCCCAGTTTTCACATTTCAACCTTATTTTGTCAATAACAGACTCTAACATCCACTGATCAGATGCCAATATCACACCATGTACATAAGAATTCTTACTCACTATATCCTTTATGAAATTGGTTTTACCTGGTGTATACATCAAGTCAAATTCAAAAATATTAATATACTTTATCCATCTCCTCTACCTAAAATTAAAATATATTTATGAGAAAATATGCTTCAAACTCTGTTGATTAGTGAACTTAGTGAATTTATCACAAAATATATAATGACACCATGTTTTCAAAGAAAGCACCACATCCGCAAACTCCAAAAAGTACATTTGGTTCTTCATCTCATGAAACATAAGTTGTTGTGATCTATACACAAACACATGATCCCCTTTTATGAGAATACACCTCAACACTAATCCCAACGCATCACAATACACATATTACGATTTCCCTAGTACTGAAAAACCAAATATGGGTGATGATGTAATATGATCCTCAAGATGATAAAAATATTTACGACTATACTCAATCTATTTAAATGGAAAATTATTTCATCTGAAATCTATCATTAGTGAAGAAAATCACAATAAGTCAGGATATTTTATTTTATGATAACTAGATAGACCAAGATATCTCTATATCTCACAATTAATCATCAAAGGTTTCCAAGAGATAACAACCATCATCTTCTCTAGATCCACTGAAACAACACATTCAAAAATAACATGGCCTATTAAATGTACCTCTTGTATAAAAAAGTAAATAATTTATAATTTGGTATGAAAATGATGGCCTCTCATGTTTCCCAATACAAAATCCAAGTGTTCAACATGCTTCTTCCTTGTCCTTGAATACACCTATATATCATCCATGAATACCACCATGAAAGAATCCTTATATTTTTAAAATATCCAACTCATCAATACATGAGCAACAATAGTCAATTTGTTATTCCAATGGTCATAATCACGTACTGGTAAAGGAAATATCTACTCTTGAAGGCTATTTTTGGAACATCCCCCTTCTGTGCCTAAGAGTGATGATATCCGGATCACAATCTCATTTTTGAGAACAACTAAGCAACCCTAAGTTGATCGAACATGTCATCAATTCATGGGTGTGGATATCAGTTCCTTATCGTATCTTGGTTAATCTTATGATAGTCAACACACAAATAACGTGTCCTTTCCTATTTTTGATGAGAAAATCGACAATTCCCATAGGGATGTACAAGGACGGATGAAGATTTTTTTCAAACTCCTCCTACTACACATTCTATTCGCACATTTTTTGAAGGTGCAGTTCAGTAACAGGTAAGTGAGACATGACTAGTCCCCGAAAGGAGATCATTCATAAGTTCCACTTTCCTTGTGGGTGGAAAACCATATAATTCTTTAGGAATGTAATCCAGAAACTAATTAACCATGACCAAATAAATGATTTTCGCAAACTCTTCAATTGATTACAATGACAAACACACCAACTGATATGAGATCTTCCCAGCCATTGCTGCCAAAAAATCCATTGCACAAACCCTTCACTCTTTTCTCCTCAAAAGATATGGTCAATTCAATCCTCTGTCATGAAACTCACTATTTTTGTATAACAATCAATGTGGGACATAAACATCATCACCAATCTATACCCAAGATTATATCATAAACATCAACATCAAGCACTGATAAGTCCGGTATCATCTCAACCCAATCCCTAACTAAACAACATGCTATACCTAGGAAGGATCTACACTCTAAATGATTCATGTCGACAATGTAAACAAATTCAACCCATTTCCATGTGAAAAACATACAACTAAAAAAAACCCTATGAATAAAAATTAAGAGTACCACAACTAAAGACTAATCAATGAAACTCATGTAATCCAATGAACCTCACCATTATCCAAGCCCAAACACCACACGACCACCCAAGAATCATGTGGTACTACAATAGGAAAATGATTCTTTACCATTACATGTGTCTTAGAATACAACATTTGACAAAAATACACATGTTACAATGTATACGGTGAGTAATAATACTTTGTAGGCATTCACAAAATGACTTACCTACTCATGCCACAATGATAGAACAAGTTTCCACATTTATATAAAACTATTTATAAATATATATTTAATCAAAATAACAAATTCCAAAAATCCAAACACATCATTACCAAACTATTTTACCCAAATCAAAAATTAAAATGTTGGAAAAAAACATCCCATTACCCATTCATCCCATTTTAGATTTCAATAAAACAAATTAACTCTGTGGAAACACACATATTTCAACCATACTCCCAAATTCCATACAAACATGATTTGTGTTACCAATGACGGTGGAACTTCACAAGAAACCCTATCACCTTTTTGTAGTGGTACTTCACACCCTCATTCCTTTCCGTTGAGTGTGGTCTTTCACACCCATTATCAGTCAACTCAACTCATCCTTAACCCCTTAAACCAACGATCATTCCAACAAAATTTACCAAAATAACCACAATACACAATTCAATAATTATAACAACAAGACAAAACAACTTTTATAAATCACCCATTATTTCAAAAACCCATTAAGCCATTATTCATGACAAACCATACTTCAATAAAACAACACTTTTATTGAAATCCAATTTTTCACAATACATTTTCCATAAATATATCTAGCCACTGATTTTAAATTAATTATTTTAAAATCCTAAAACTATGCATATTTCACAGTAATATCTCATTTCCCCATATTTGAAAAAACATCACAAAGTGGGTTTCAACAAATCTTATCTCGTCAAAATCACAATATATTTCATGAAAATCTATTTAATTTGAAATTATTCAATATAGTTATAGAAAAACTGGTGTTAAGAGTGAAGCCACCAAATTTATGTTTTTGGAGAAACCGACCAACACACAACCACACCACAAATCCAGGTTAAAACATCACAAAACCACCTTTGATCTATTTTCATAACATCAAAAATCCCAATCGTCATTATTTAATTAAAAAACCCCCAGATCTATTTGTGATAGAAGTAGATCTATAAAATTGGGTGCTAGTGGGAACTAGATTGAAGGAAATAAAGAAACAACAAAGAGAGGAGACTTACTTAGGAAGAATATCCATCAATGTACCTGAAAACCCCCTTCTATTAACATCCAAAACGAGTGGGAGGGCTTTTATAACCCCATAGATGAAAAATTATAATGTTGGGTTTGAGTTAGAGGAGGAATGAGTGTTTGAGTAAAAATCCTCAGCAACCCCAATTTTAAAACAACATTTTTTAATAATGCATGTGGTTTATCAACACAGTTGGAAATACCATGTGATAACTATTCATATAATACTGTCTCAAGAGGGTGTGTCACATGATATACCTATAAAGTTAGAAAAACTATGTGCTGACCATGCTAAATTCCATTATCTCAGGTGTCATGGTTTACCAGAGTTGGCTGCATGTTTTGAAAACCATGCGCCTTAACCGCTTTCCCACACCTTTTCCTATGACTCACTGTGCACTATTACCTAGGTTTTTTTTTTCATGTTTTACAATAACCTTTTTCAAACCATGAACCCTTAGAAAAGATTACATGCCTTCACAAAACCTTTCAAAACTCTCCCCAACATTACCCGACCACTTTACATATATAAAAGGTCATAAACAAGGGTTACATACATAAAATCAGAGGCACTACATTCTCCCCTCCATTAGTATTTCCATCCTAAAAAAGTATAAAACTATCATTTTTTCTAAATATATTGTGATATTTGTCGACCATATATTTTTCTCCTTCCCAACTCTCCTCTTAAATCTGATCGTGTTGACACACCACCTGAACTAAATCAATGCTTTTACAACACATGAATTTCTATTTCTTATCCACAATCGGTACTGGAATATACACCAAAGAAGCATCGAGATCTGGGTCAACATGATACCAATTATATCAAAATGTCACAATTTAGCTGATATATTTCCATGTATTACACATGAAATGCATTATGCATCACACTAAACCATGGTAGAAAAGCCAAATGATATGTCACATCTCTAACCTGCTATATTTTCTCAAAAGGCGCAATATATCTCAGATATAACATACATTGATTTCCAAAATATACATAACTAATCCTATAAGATATTCTCAAGAACACATGACTGCCCAGCATGAATGAAAAAGGTCATCGATGAGCATCCATGAACAATTTTTGAATACTCTACATCATCTCCATTCTCTTCCAAACTAAACTAAACTTCTCTATTTTCACTTGGAAAAGGCTCATCCAAACCAAATAATTTTCTTAGGTTTCCCCCCAACCAAGAGGGGAACGACATGTAAGATCATAAAATGCCTCAATTGGATCCATATTCATGAAAACATGATAATTATTATTATAATAATTCTCCAACAATGAATTGTGATCTCCCAATTCGCCGCCCAAATCCATCACTCAATCCCATAAATTTTTTTTCAACATTTTTATTATCCTTTTTGATTATCCGTCCATATAATACTGATAAGATGTGTTCATCGACAAATGAGTCCTACGAGATTGTTTCTAGGATTTAGAAAAACTAGATGGGAACCTTAGACCTCTATCTGATACACTCAAAACTGGTTATCCATGCCTATTTACCACATCAAAAATATAGATTTTGGAACGATCCTCAAATGTATGAGATTCAAAAATAGTAATGAAATGGGATAATATTGTTAGCTAATCAACAACTACCGAGATGTAATCAAGCTTCCTGGCCATTCTTGGGAAAATTGTAACCAAATTCATCTCAATTTTATCCCATTTCCAAATAAGGGTTGGTAATGACTGAAACATACATATTGGTCGTTGATGCTCTACCTTGGCATTCTGATATTGCAAGAATCTCAAAACAAACTGGTACACTTTCCTTTCATACCAGCCCATAAAAACTATGATCTCAATGCCTTATAAATTTTCATGATTCAATGATAAACAACCTATTTGAAATGATGATATGCACTAAGATGTTTCTCCTGACAAGCCACCAGTATAATAATTCATTTCTATAACCACAATAATGAATTCCAATCTAGTATCAAATCATCAATGGTATCTCCACCATTGATTTTCAGAATTATAGAAACATATTCTCAATCAAGAATTTGTACCTCTTTAACCTTACCAACCATGTTAGGAACCAATGGAAATGACAAGAAAACCACTCGACCACCCCAGTATTCACATTCCTACCTCTTTTCAGCTATAACTGAACCCAACATCCACTAATATGATACATATTTAGCCATAATTTCATATAAATTACTACTTAACGTATCCTACCCATAATTTCCTTTACCTACTATGTACAACACGTCCATGTAAAAAATCTAGATATACTTTATCCATCCCTTCTACCTAAAATTAAAATATCATTATGAGGAAATATGAATCAGACTTTTATGATCTGTGAACACTGAAAATTTATCACCAAAGAGAGAATGAAACCATGTTTTCAAGGCATGTACCGTGTCTAATAACTATGAAATGTACATTTAGTATTTATTCTCATAGAACCTCAACTTTCATGAGCGATACACAACCACATGATACCCTTACACGAGAACACACCCCATCCCGAACCTAGATGAAACACAATACACCACATACCCTTTCCCTCGTTCTAGAATAACCCATGATTTTCGCTGATGTAATATGATCAGTAATGTGTTAAAAATATTTCTAACTCTACTCACTCCCTTTAAATGGATCATTATTTCTTCCGAAATCTTTCACCAGTGAAGCTAATCATGATAAGTCATAAAAAATTATTGATAATACCCAGTTAAACCAAGGATGATCCTTATCTCACAAAAATTATGTGGTGGTTTCCATGTGATAAAAAACCACTATCTTCCCATGGTCCACTAAAATACCCTTTTTAGAAATAAAATTGCCTAAAATAGGAACTTCTTGTATCCAAAAGTCACAATTTGATAGTATGGAATATAAAACATGTTCTATCATTATTCCCAACACAATTGATATATTTTCCTCATGCTTTAACATTGACCTTGAATACACTAGTATATCATCCACTAATACCCCCATGAATGAATTCAAATATCAATGAAATATCTGATTCATCAATCCCATGAAAACCACTGGGGAATTCATACGACCAAAGGGATTAACCATATTTTCATAATGACCATATCAACCCCATAATGCTTTTTTGGGAATATCCCCAATTATCACCTACAACTCATGATATCCTGTTTGAAAGTAAATCTTGGAGAACCACTGAGCTCCCCCCAAATGATGGAACGTGTCATCAATTTATGGGAGTTGATATCAGATCCTTATCATATTTTGTTGAATCTTATGATAGTCAATAAAAAATTGAAATGTTCCATCCATATTTTGTTATCCAAACAATAGGTGCTACCGATGTAGACATTCTAGGCCAGATGCGTGCTTTTTTACAAACTCCTCCAAATTAACTTTCAAACCCCTAAATTATGTTGGTTCCATTCATTAAGAGGTATGTGAGATTGGGCTAGTCCTCAGAAGGAGATCAGTCATAAATGCATGTCACTTTTTGGTAGAAAACATAATAATTCTTCAGTAAAGACATCCAAAATATGATTGAACACTAACAGATACATGCTTCTCCCAACCTCTTTAATCAATTCAAATTAAATACATGCCGAATGATATGATATCATCCCAACTACGCGTTCCATTAATTAAATTTCACACACCGTTCACTATTTTATCATCTAAAGAGCTATTCGATTCCATCCTCCATCTTGAATGTCACCGTTTGTGCATAACATTCATCTTCGGACCCAAACATCAACAAAAAATACATACAGAGGATTATATCATACAAATATATCTCAATACCTGAATAGTTTCACATCATTTCAACCCCATCCACAACTAAACAACATGCCATACATAAGAAGACTAGACTCTCTATTTCACCCAAAGAGGTTTGATGTTTTAAAATAGAGGGAATCATATACATAGTTAATCCCAAATAATAAAAAATATAAAATGAAATATAGAATGAAATTTTCATGTATAAAACCAATATTTTATAAATATTGAATTCAATTGAATCGTACCTCTCACTAGGGATAGTCCGGAATGATCATCCATTATGATCTGCTCAGATGAAAATATCTTATTATCTTCTAAAAATTTCTCTTTATTCCCATAAAAATAGATTATGGTGTTCCTTGAATTACCATGTATACTTACTTTCTATTGAAAAGGGATGTTCTACTGCCCTTTCCCAATTGAGGCATATGACGACTCTGACCCATAAGGATTATCATGAACACCAGCCCAAAGATCATTGTGACAACAATGATAAATATTCACCCATCTTCTTTTAGTTCTGACATGCTCAAGGATGCTCTATACAACCAGGCTTAATGTTAACTTTATAACAACTGGAAAAATCCTAACATAATAAGAGGATTAAAAGTATAACTCATCGATCGGGCCATTGGATTTTGAGCCATATTATCACCTTAGAAATATGTGCCCCTATTTCTCTTACTCTACACATTAAAGTTACCACCATTTTTCTTGGGTAAGAACATGCGTCCCCTGCGTCTATTCCCCAGGATATCCCCTTCATCCACAATTTATCTATTCACTATTTACATGTAATCACTTATGCATAGCACTGCCATTTGGGAACAAATTTCATAACTTAAGAATGATTCAAATATGTATGCCATTAGGGATGATATAGCCACAATATTTGGTAAATACCAGACTAAATTCATGTATTTAGCCACATATTCTTATACCTCCATCTTCTATTGTATTAGGCTAAATAAATCATATGTTCTCAGAATCCTAATTGTTTGATGGTAAAAATGTTTGTTATAAAATTCATCAAAACCCTCCCTTGTTATACATTGGTTCGTTCCAGCCTAGATCGCTAACTTCCACCACTGATGTGCATGGTCATTAAACATGTATTTCACAAACTACCCTTTTAACTGCACTATCATTCCAGTGAAATTGAATATTTGATTCATCATGTTTATACACACTTCCTCCCTTTCAGGTTCTAAATCATATTGAATAGTCGGTAGATTATTTTTTGAAACTGATGTGTGTGATACACATGCCTCGACTCATCCTTTATATTCCCACTTTCAAAAACATGTAAATATTTAACTATGCTCGTATCTATCATCTGGTTGACATGTAGATCAGGTGAAACCACGTTTGGGAAACTCCATCTGGTTGGTCAATACGACACCCACTTGATTCCATTTATATCAACACAATAACCACCCTACGTCTCACTATATATATACTAAAGGATTAAAATACAAAATTATATCACATTGCAACTATCAACACAATTCTATCCAACATCCCAAATTTCACATATTGGTCATTTTTGAAAAATACACCTAGTTTTTAAAATCATAAAATATTTAAAATAACACAACCATTCTATTTTCAAAATTATATATTAAAAAAAACATATTTTATAAAAAAGTACACATTTATATGATAATAAATATCATTACTAAAAATGAAACATGAAATCCAAATAGGAATTCATTTTACAACAAATTATATAATTATATCATTGCATACACCAATTACATTGAGATCAATATTTTGTAAGTGTATCAAAAACAAATTCATACCAAACTACCTGGTAATATTATGTTCATCAAAAAAGGGATTGATACATCATTTTATTCTATAAATTCCATGTTCGTACAATCATACCCGTTTCCACGGTCCCGCCTCCTGAATGAAATCATGAATGGGTTTCAGCTGCATGACTTTAAATCAACAGTAATGTCTAAAACACAACTACATTCCCTTGAATTTAAATGAGTGAAAAGGTGAAACCACTTTTAATATCCTTCCCCTCCTCATTGGATTGAGGTGAGGAAGAAGTGCTACGTGGAATTAGGTGACATCCCCAATGCTCCAATGTCTGGAAATAAATTCTGAGGGATTCAAGAACAAGTGGGAGATAATTATCATTTTTAAAAAAACATACAATCAAGAAAACCATTACTAAATCCTACTACATTATAAATTTAAACAAAGTAATCAAATTCAACACATTTCCTAGTGAAAAACATAAAACCAAACCAAACCCATAATAATCCAAATAAGGGTACCAAGGAATAATACTAAACAATGAAACCCAATGACTCAAAAGCTCTACACAAATTTCCATGCTCCAACACCACAATCCCATCCATGCATCACAAGTTACCACAAAAGGAAGGATATGAATTTCCATTACCAATGTCTTGGAATACAAAATTTTCAAAAGCACATAAGTTCCAATGTAGGGGTGATTAATATACTCAATAGGATTTCCCCAAATGACTGCCCTACTCAAGAGACTATGATAGAAAAAGTTATCACATTTATCTAAAACAATTTATTTAAATCTATTTAAATAATGAAATAATTTCAACAATACAAACACATCCTTACCAAATAATTTTAAACAAATCAACACATTACAATAAAGGACACAAATAATATCATTCCCCATTCAACCCAATTTATACTAGAATAACCCAAATTACCTTGTGTGTCTACAAACACATTTCAACCATACTCATGAATTTCACACACCCAAGATTAGTGTTACTATTGTTTGTGTAACATCACATTGATCCCCATCCAGTTTTAGAGTTGTACTTCATGCCCACATTTAATTCCTTTGATAGAGGTCCATCATGCCCACTATCCATCAAATAAACTCATAATTAACCCCTTAATCTAACAATAATTCCAACAACATTTACCAAAATCACATCAATGTGAAATTCAATAATTCTAACAACATTCCAAAACCACTTCATTAAATCACCCATTGTTTTAAAACACCCTTATGCCATTATTCTTGAAAATCAATACTTCAATAAAATTTTTATTATTGAAAACCATTTTTTCTTAAAATATTTTCCATAAATAACTGTATAAAAATATTTAAATTATCATTTAAAATTCTAACAACAAAAAACATTTCACCATAAAAACCCATTTTCCCCAAAATTAAAAAATCATTAAAAAGTGGGATTCTATAAAGCTTCACACATCACAATCAAAATAAATTTCAAGAAAAAACAACTAATTATAAATTATTCAATAATGTTATTGAAAAATTGAGTTGAGAGTGGAGACACCTACCTTTGGGGTTTGGAGAAATCAAATAACGCTGAACCACGCCAAATATTTGGTTGAAAACTCTTCAATACCACCTTACATATCTTTTCCTAACATAAAAAACCAAATTATCATAATTTAAACAAACAAAACCCCCTGATCTACATTTGAGATAAGTAGATCTAAGAAATCATGGTATAGAGAGAGATAACTATATCTAATGAAAACCAAGAAACAACTAATATATGATACTTAATGGGTAATAATAAAATTAAAAGTACCTTGAAAACACATCGATTCAATTCCACAATGAGTGGGAGAGGCTCCACAACCCCCAAGTTGAGGAAATACTGATTTGGGATTGAGTTGGAGTAGGAATTAATGGTTTAGGGAAAATCTTGTGAAAAACTATTTTTAAAAACTGATTTTAAATCCCATTTTTAATGTCGAAAATAGTTTATCTGCAAGTTTGGATAAACCATGGTCTAACTTTGTTCCTACTACTATTTCAATAAGATCACTCACACAGTTTTCCAGCATAGTTAGAAAAAATATGTGATGAATGTGAAAAACACCATTATATCATGTGGTATTGTTTACCCAACCTGGATGCATGGTTGGGAAACTGTGCACCTTAACAGTGTTCCCACCCCTATGACTTTGCCTCATTTTGCACTATTACTTGGGATGGTTGCACGGTTTCCATAAACCGTGATCAAACCATTCACCCTTATAAAATCTTCCTAACCTTTCCAAAACCTTTTAAAACTCTTCCAAACATTACCTGACCAATTTATATAAAAAAAGAGTCATAAATAAGGATTACAAACATAAAACAAGGGTACTAATTATTAGATATTGGTAGTATGCTTATTCTAGTAACAATGATTTTGAAAGGGCTTTATGAATATGATTCTCTATGTTTCCCAAAAGCGTTTTATATGTATGTTATGAGGTTTAAAGTTTTGTTTGTGAAATAAAGGTATTTTATTCATGTTTAAATGTTTTATTTCATAATCTCAAAGAATATTGAGGTTAAATGTAAACATTACATGGATTTTAATTTTTATTCAACAATAAATTATTTTATATTTTTATGTACCTTACTCTACTTTTTTTGCTTATACCATATTATAAATTTTTTTCAAACGATCTAAAGAATAAAAGATAATATTATTACGTCAATATGAATTTTTCAAAGAATTATCCTAAAAATAAATAATGTTTTATTTGAATGAATTTTTATAGTTGAAAAAAATTATACTGTGTATAATTTTCCACTTTTAATGTATGGGGTTTCTATGAAAAAGTATTCCCTATTTCTCTAAATCACAATACCAATGAGATAAATAATATTATAATAATGTAAATTAATGTGTAAAAAACAATAATTTGTAATTCTTAAGGTCAAATCCATACACTTATAAGGGGAAATACTAAAACCAGATGTATCCTATGTTAGGGAAGTATAATTGCATGAAATATGCACTATGTGGGATGATACACTGCTTATATTTTCATAAAAATAAAAGTATTAAATAGTCTAACCTAGTGATCAATTTTCAATTTTTATATTAGAATTAGATAAATTAATTCTCATTCTATTTTAGATGTTGAAGATATGAATCCCAAGAATCTAGTAGTATGCTTACTAAAATGAAATGTTTAATGAATCTATATGACCCAACTACGAATTATTCAACATGTAAATGAAAAGGAGAGCCATGTATATTATTTATTCACCATAATTTATTTGTCTTTTTATACATCAAAATACTAACTATCATTTTATTTACATAAATCTAATGAATCTTCATTATAAATTACAATAATAAAAGCTTCATGTGAAGGAAGATTATAATTAGCATTGATGAACAATAAAAAAGCCATACTATTCAAATAGTATCATCAGAATTATAAAAGATTATAATAGCAGTGAATGTTTCTATAAAATTGAAAATAAATTTCATATAATACCCTATTAATTTATGTTAGACTAAATATTCATATACAAAATTCAAATTTTAATTTCGATACTGATTATTTTCAAGAAAAATTGATTCAGTTGTATTTTTTTGAAAAGTTTGATTATGGATAACCATGTGAATTTTTACTATAAATTATATCAAAAAATAATTTTAATATAATTTTTAATAGTCTTGAAAAACTCATCTGTAATAATCTAGATAAATTTAATATATTTTAACCCATCTTAATTTGAAAATCTCATGTTTTAAAAATTCATCAACTATATCCATACACACTTAATACCATATTAATCCCAGTTAATAATTCATTAAAAAAATTAAAAAAACATTTTTCATGGATTCAAAATAATTAATTAGTAATTTTTTAACCAATAAAACACTAAAAATGTTTATATTAAACATAATGAAAATGAAAATGTAAGGAATACTATAATTTAGATCATATTTTCTATTTTTAGAAAAACATATATTTGATCATTGATAATCAAATAGAAAAATTCACTTAGATAATATTCACATAACAATTTTCCTCTAAATACCCAAATATCATCACATAAGAAAATCGACAAAGCTGGATTCACATATGTTAATGTAACGTATATGAATTTACATAGGGGGAAACATTATAATGAATTTACATAATAGAATTTATGTAGCCATTTAATGTATAAAAATTCATCTAACAATTTCTCAGTAAATTTAAACAGTATTCGTATATGAAATAATTTTTACTTATATAAATATAAATATCTATTTTCTTATATTATAATTGATTATGTAGTCAAATTCACATTACTAATTTTTTAAATTGGAAATATTGAATTACATATCCAATTCCATATATTATTAATACAATCTAAACGGAATAATTAGATTTACTTCAATCACATTTATATTTATATATTTTCAATGTCTTTCCATAAGATCCAGAATTAAATTAAATTATTTGTATATATCATTTTATCATCATATTAATGTAAAAAATGAATATTTCAGGGAAAATACATACAGTAGCTTCTATCATAATTGAGAAAATAATAGATATTGACTAAGTGTATTATTTATTGCAATTGAATAAAGTATATAATGTTATATTTGCAACTCAATAATAATCTTTCAATTCAGATACATGGCTCTCATGATATTTTTATAATAAATAAGGAAACTTATTCTTGATGATCGACTATGTTGAATACAAATTATCTTTGTGGATTGTGATTTGGATATATTAGTTTTCAATTTGGGTAGGCGAGAACAGTGCTTTGTCTATCTAGGTATAGAAAAAATCAAGTATAAATGACATTTTAAATTCCAAAATAAAGTATTTGGCATATAGAATTTTCACATGGCATTTATAGCATATATAAATAATAAAAACAAGAAATATCGTGTTAAATTTACTAAATAAGAAAAATATATAATCAATGTAAGGAATTATTTTAATTAAAACATAATACAACCTAAAGAAGGAAATTAATAATAATATGATCTAAAAAACAATCAATGAAAAATGAAATAACAAACAATGAAAAAAAAATAAGATTAAAACAGAATAATATTTTGATACATAATAATTACACTAATCAATGTAATCATACTTAAGATTTATAATATACGTAATATTTTTTTATTACCAATAATATGTATTGTGACATTAAATAGTTATGTTTTATGAATAATAATTAATATATTTAATTATAAAAACATAAAGTGGTTCAACAAGCCACTCAAAATGTATTTTGGGAAGAAGGGAACCAATATAATATGGTTAAGGGAGTAGAGAAGAGAAATTGGCAGAGGTCATTTAAGCTATAATGCTCAAAGTGGTATGAATAAGGGAATGTAAGGGTGCTCATTAATAATTTTGGGGACGGGTATTGTTGGAATTTATTAAATGATTTAAATATATTAAAATCATTCTCAGAAAAAATGGATAATGTTTTCTTATAAATGTTTAAGGGGATAATTTTTTTGACCATATCTTATCCCCCTTGCCAAATTTTAATATTTTTAATATTTTTAGGTAATTTAATAGTTTATTAGTTTAATAAAATATCACTTTTTTTAATTTACATGGTATTCATTTTATTTAACTTAAAATGTATAATGATGAAGATAAAATTTTAATATAATTATTTAACAGAAAATAATATGTCATATTTATAGAAACATTCAGGGAACACCTTAACTCACTGATATTATTTTACATTTAATATTTTTTAAACCATTAATTATATTATCTATTAATTGAAAAAATATGTCATCTCTATTGAATAATACTTTAATTCCATTATATAGTTACTAATAATTAGAAATAAATTTTCATCATGAATCTTAATTTATTATGAACAATATATATGCTAATTTTTATTCATGTATTTCTTATTTCACTATGTGGATAGATAAAAAATTTAAAACAAATAGGGTGATATTTTATGGAATTATTATTATTTTAATATTATTTAGGAAATTTTCATTTAAATTTGTCCACTAAACTTCTCAGTTTCTATAATAAGGTGATAAGTATAGGATTATCATTTCCCTATAAGAATTAAGATGAAAACGGGTGCTCTTATGATGCAATTTAATGTAGATTAACTTGACATACCATTTATTGAGGGGACAAGATATCCTTTTTTAATAATCATATTGATGAAAAAAGTATGATTTAATAAATATGATCCTCTAAGTTTGAAATATGTAATCCATTTTATGAAATTCAATTTATATATGTGGAAAAAATAATTATTAAAATAAACTTGTGACACGCAATATAAACTAAATTTTAGAAATATACATAATTATGGATAAAACATAGATTTTTTATCTCATTACTATAAATAATATTAAATCAATGTTAAAACCTGGTATTTAATTTATATTATATTATATAAATTATAATCATTCATAGTGATTAATTTTGTTTTTTAATATTAAAATAATTTTTCTATAGAAATATATTTTTTTAGAAAAATATATGTATTACATTCAATGTTTTATATTTTTATTTTTTTGATACGTAATGAATTCATTTATAAAAATGTCACGATAAATTTTCTATATTTTATTTAGTACAATTTATACCCTTTACTATAATATCCTTGTGATAACTATATTTTAATTGTATATCATGGATCATTTAAACATGGTGTTTCATACATCATAAGATATCAATGAAAGTAATGTTATTTGAAAAAAGATTACATTATAAATTATTATGGTGCTATATTATACAACACATAAAATTAATTTGACCCTTTAAATTAGAAACCATGATAAAAATAAATGATTATATCTTTTTTTTGTTAAAATCCTTGGGATCCAATTTAGCATTATTGAATTTGTGATTTTTCTGGAGAACTATCATGAGGTGAGTATTCATGTTCCTTAGTAATTTACCTCTATGTTCAAAGATTTGTACATGTTGTTCCTGATATTAATAATCATAATCTAGTTATATGATAACTAATTATATAAATTTTTATTCATTGTATATACACTTCCTCGTGATTGATAGGTGGAACACGTCATGAAATAGTGATAGGTTTGGAGGATTCCTAAGGAATAAGATAGCATTCCTACATGATCAAGAATGTCAAAAGGGATAATATAGCTAGAGATCATCTTTCTATTATTTTAGAATCTCAAAAAATTATTCCATGGATATATTATTTTAAAAACCTTACCATGAACAGAAAATTCCAGGACACATTGACGATTGTAAGCATATCATGAATTTCAAATTTGTGAAAACATGATGGGTTACAGAATTGATATGAATTAATAAATTATGGTATCTTATATCTCTTGTCTTAAAAAATTTCTCTTCAAATCATCCCAAATATTATGAGTTATACACTTATTTCTATAAATATCTTCATAAGGATTTATTTGAATACATGAGTATTGTATTTTACTGAAATAAATCGTAACTAGATAAAGGTGTTGGTCCCAAACACCATTGAAATACATTGAAAAAGATATCAACACATCCTCTTTGGTTTGAGTTAGTTTCTTATATTAATCATCTATCTGAGTATGACATATCATATGAAACACAACTATATTCCCTAATATTGTTGATGGATTTTCTAAAATATCAAGGTAAACCTCAGATCCAGATCAAATATAATATAATTGGACTCTCCATTCAACATTAAAACTACTTTAATATAATTCTGTACATGATGATATAGATTTAAGTGTTATATAATGTTAATGATGTGTTTTGAATCCGTATGATTATCAAATACTACCCTTATAGAATTTTTTCCTTTTGATGTTTTCAAGAGTCCAATGACAAAATCTATGGTGATATTTTTCCATTTACATTTGGGTATGGGTAATGATTGTAAAATAACATTATAATTGTTTACCTATTATAATGTTTATGACATTCCAATCACTATAATTTCTACTAGAAATATCACTCTCTATGTTGTTGTAACAAAAATATTCTCTTAGATCTCTATACATCTTTGTATTTTGAGGATAAATATAGAATGGTGAACTGCGAGCATTATGAAACATATTTTTATTAAAATATTGTATGTATGGAACTCATAAACAATTCATTAACATTGTATCTCTTGAAAAATTAATGTTAGTCAAAGAGGCGTTTTTCACATTATTTTTCTGTTTCTTATCCTCTTTATTTTCCACTTTAATCGTCACATGGATAGATTGCAAAAAACACATTTTAGAAAGATAACATATCTGTTCTTCCATCAAAATATATTGATCCACCCTATGGAAATATATCAATATTAGATATTGTTTATCCTAATCATAGATAATATAGTACGATTCTTTCATCCGAAAGCATATACCTTATTATTCTCTTTCTATGGGTGGTATTGTATTAAAGATTCATGATATTTGAATAGCTACAACAATCTAATCTGGTTCATATTCAACTATTTTTGTATAAAAATATATTTATTTATTTCATAATCAGAATACATACTAAATAATTATTATATAAATATAATTACTCCATATATTGAATGCATAAATTTCCATAGCTAATTCATAATAATAAGTCGAGTAATATTTATCATGAACCCTAAAATGGAATAAAGAGTTAGTTATTTCCATTTCATTGTACATGACAACTCATCAAAATCAATTCTTCAGTGAATCACTATTGATTACTAACAATTCTCCAATAGTGGTTAAAGTATGCACATTTCCCCCCACTATCCTTGTATTCACTTCCTTGATGTTTCATCACCATAATATATCTAAAGGAACTTATCTCCCTTCCAATATAACATGGAGAGTGGTTTTTAAAGGCATGTAAGATTCCCCCACAATTCATTAATAATATCCTTATAAACTAGGAAAACTATATATCTCAGTCACTTTGGTTTGTCTTAACCAATCTTTGATAATTTTTCCTTTGATGCATATACTGATATAACCTCCAACGAGATTATAAGACCCATGAATGAATATTTGTAAAGATATTATTCAATCATATTAAAATTATAAAAAATATTATCCTTACTTAGGGTATTCAATATCGTTATAAACTATTCTTAAAACTCTTCCCTTATCATCGAACCTACATGATTATATTTTTTAAAGACTACATTGAATTAATCATGGTGATATTTAATGAATATATTCATTAAATCATGTAAGATAGTGGTATAATTAGTAAGAAAAAATGGAATCATAAAAAAATCATAGTTTCCATACATTAAAACAGATTTTTTCTTGGAAATAATACCCTTATTTAACCAGAATTGATGAAATCCAGAACAAACATCAATCTTAGAATGTATTAATCTTTACACAGTGGATAAAAATAGTCATCAATATGGGGTAGAGGATACTCTTTTAGGATAGATAATTTGTTAAGTTTTCTATAATCAATGCATGTAACATTGATCAATATTTCTTTATAACAAAAAAACAAGGGCACCCCATATTGAAACACTTGGATAAATCAATACCTTATCCACATTCTCTTGGAGCTTCTTCATTAATTCCTATAACACAAAATCAGTAATTCAATATGGATTAATTAAAATAGGTATAGAACTATGTATTATTTATATCCATCACTCAACATCGCGATTTCGTGGAAGATATTTAAACTAGTTCAGAAATACATGAAAAAATGACCAAAAATAGAGTTATATTTTATTTTGAGTTCCTAACCAACCATATAAGATAAAAACCCCTATTGAATTAGATTCCATAACAATATGTTCATATTTACTGGCACAGTAATAGACAATCAAATTTCGTTTTATAATACTAAATGAAAATTCTCGTACTTGAAAATTGATGTGGGATGTATAAAAAGGAATCTAATCCATGTCAAGGATAACATCAAACACACCTAGAGAAATAATAGAAATATTTTTAGGATTAATATTACTACAATATTCATTTTAATAAACATCATAAATTTGAGATGTGATTATCATACCATTAGTTGTTTTTACTAAAAAATCAAATTCAAATCACAGAGGTGGTATAGTGATACCATAATAAAATTGTCAGAAATAATAGAGTGGGTAAATATCTATTCAAATAAGACATTATATATTCTAGAGTGAATGGTAGGTGTTCCTTTCACCGCATTGTTATTGAACTTTCATTTGAAATAGTGATCCCATGATATTTACCTTTTTCAATAGGTTTACGAGGATTTTGACATCTATCATCATCATTATCCTTTAGATATGTGAACCGGTTGGCATAATTACTCTATTACATTAATTTAAAACAATGGAGTGTGGTTGATTCATTAAGAAGAGATTTCCCCCTTATTTTATAATTATAAAATTTCATCACAACAATTTGGAACTCAATTACCTGATGAAGATCCATTACACACATGAAACATTTAATAGTCCCCATAAGACTATTTACATTGTGTATCATTACACACCTTAATAAAAAAAATATTATATTATTCACTCATAGGTCTGTATAATTTCTTTTGATTTCTACATTTCATTTCATTTTAAAACAATGAGATTTATGGGTAACCTCAATATACATCTCTACCATTATAGAATATTAAAAATTTGTTCATAGCTTCTGAAACCCCTTATTGATAATACACCGTAGATTATTTTTTATCTATTGATGAATAAATCACCTTTATATTCAGGTTGGATGATAATTTTAGAATCCTACATTGCATGTCATTAAATACTTCCTAAAGAGGTACCAATTTATCTATAATCCTTATATATAAGCTCAAGGAATTCAATCTCCCTTTTAATTATAAAAATATAAGAAATTTAATTACTAAAAAATAACCTCTCAAACTCACCCAACTCCATGGATTCATGTATTTCTTATTTCCTCAAGAATTTGATAAGAGTCCATAATTTAAATGTATATACTTTAAAATGATAAACAATAATAATATCATTCTCATATTCTAAACAATAGAGAATGAATAATATGACTACATTGTACAATTGAAATCCTCAACATCAAGTGTAAAAATAGAAAAACTTAATGAAGTGGGATGTTTCCCCATAGATGAAAAAATAGAACATTTTTACATGCTTCTTTCATTTGTGAGATTAGTGTTATTCAAATATTTAAAACATTCTCTGGGAATAAAAAAATATTATTCAATCTATATCCCATAATATTTATTTTCATAGGATAAAAATTATTTTATTTCATGTCGCATTAAACATTACTATAATTTCATTGGGTTCCATCAATAAAATAAATCGAAAATGTATAGTAAGCACAAAAATGATCATAGTGTATGATCCCATTATCATGAAAAATTATTTAAAGGATATCTAAATCATGACACATTATTCTATGAAACCTTACATTTAACATAGGTCAATAACGATTAATAAAATATTCATATGTTATCCTATACTTAGAATCATACCCTAGGATCTCTCTAAAATAATATCTTCCGAGATTCAATAAGAAATTAAAAAACTCCCTTTTACAATCTATATTGACATAAATATTTCTTACCTAAATATCACATCTTAAATGTTGAATATTAATTACATAATATATTGATCAATTCCATTATCATATAGATCGAGTTCTTTTGGAATCATGGAAACATAAATAAATGGTTCAGAAAAAGATTTACATAATCTTGAACTATGTACATAAAAACTTGCACCCTTATTATACATATCATACTTGGTACCGTTTTTCAGATCGTTGGAAACAAAAAATAAGAAAGGGTGATATAAGGTCCATAGTACAGGTACAAAAGGGATATACCAATGATCACATGAGGAAAACATGAACATAATGGAATAATAAAATGTCTTTAACATTATAAATACATACCTAACATATCATAGATTATAAACATGAGTCATAGAATAAATAATTCTATTTCATAAGACATTAATAAAAAAGGAATAAATGATAATGAGAAATGAGATTATAAAATTAACATAAGACATATGTTTTTTATACACATAAGAATATAAAATAATTTCCCATTATTAAATTATAATTTCATAGGATATCATAGTTTAATGTGTTTACCCTCTAGACAATCATAGTAGTCATGTTTCACTCCCAATAAAATCATTGTTCACAAAGACACTTACTGAATCAGGTTCACTCCACATTCCAAACAAATTAATCCCATCATAAATCAATATTTACACATTTTATTGGAGGAATATATAGGTATCATACTTCACATAATGTAAATCATACAAAAGTGTTACAGAAGATTATAAAAATACAATCAATGTATAACCCATTAAATAAAATTGGTTTCGAAAAACATTATTCATAGCATAACCAATGATATTGAAATTGGTTTCATAAAAATATAATTATCCAATATCCCGTAAAAATTAATTGTGTCTGATAAACACTAAATCAATTCTATGACCCATGGAAAATAATATATTTCATGAATATTCTATAATATCATCATATCACAACTTGTGGAAAATATAAATATTTCACACAAATATGTTCATCTTTAACATGAACAAACCAAAAAATGTACGAGAATATTTTTTTTATCATATACCCCTTAAAAACATTGTTAAATAAATGTTTTTTCTTTTATTATTTCAAATAAAATTAAAATATCATTTATTATTCTTGAGGAAATCATTCTTTATATTTTAAAATAAATTCATTAATATATAAATATTCAAATATATTGTAGAAAAATATTTTTTAAATATAATCATAGAAACTATTAAAGGATAATTTAAATAATGTAGAAATACTTATGGTTGGAAGTTCCGTTCATAACATATAATCACAAACACACTCCTTTCATAGTTTTTTAAAAATTCAATAGGTACCTCATTTGGAAAAGAATATGAATATTTATTTTAACATATGTTTTAAAAATTAAATCATGATTAGTAATTAATTTAAAAAATCATATGAGAGTAACATAAAAATTTATTAATATATTTTTATAAAACATATATACTGAACAAATGTTTTTTAATGAAGAGATAAATAATGTTTATTTTCTATAATATAATATTTACATTATTTTGAGAACTTAAGGTGATGAAAAAGAGTTGAATCATTTATTATTATGGAATAAATATAGGATAATAAATTTCATGTATTTTTTGAGTTTTATATCATAATATTTCCTTATCGGAAACATAATCATAAAATTTCCCTAAAGATAATGATATTATAACATAAAACCCTTACAACATTGTTAACTTTTGAATTGTAGGGCCTGTGAATGAAAAAAAAATTATATGGAAATGTTAATCTATATAAAATTCATAATAAGAATTATAAAATACTATCATTGGATGTTTATAAACCACAGAAAATATAAAAGTAGTTAACATGACATGTGTCCCACATAAATAAAATCGATATGAAAATCTCTTACATTTGATTTATATTCCTTCATACATGTTCGAAACTCATATATAATAAATATATGTTTATTATACATAAATAAAATATAATCATATATATCATATCATATATTGTGTGATTATATACTTTAATTACAATTTTGGTACCACATCATTAAAAAACTCATTATTTTGGTGGAAATTAGCATCATTTTTCATGTATATTTTAATTCGATAGATTTGGTCGTGGTATTTTGAAATTGGGAAAATAATATAAAAAATATTAACAATGATATTAATTTCTTATATCTTCATCTTATTTTTGTTTATTTTCATTCATAAAATATAGAGAAAGAAAAATTAGTTACCATGTTCATGGAGATGACATGTCATACGTGCGCATGATAACTACTTTCATTTTTTGATATATAAAAGGAATGTAAGATAAATTAAAAATATAAATTTTATAATCATAATATATATTATATATCATATATATTAATTAAAATCATCTGTATTTCGATCCATAAAAAACAAAAATGAAAAACAAATTACATTACTTTGTGGAGGTTGTAGTCCACACTTACACATGATCAATGTTATCATTTTATAACTGTTAATATAGTAATAATATGGTTATGATATTATAATTCTATATTCATAGTTATTTAATTATTATCATATATAAGAATTAATCTCAAAATAAGAGTGATTTATAAAATATGGTGTTGAGAAATTAATTTTATCACTATGTGGATAAGATAAGTCGAACGTATGCAGAAATGATATTTTCACTTCCCATTTGATATAAGGAGGATTAATGGAGGTGTAATAATAATAATAAAATCAATATATTTAGGATACGTTATTTATTATTTTTTGAAATAAATATCATATTTTTATGAGATAAAAGAATAATTAAAAATAAAGCGATTGATTATGTAAAAATAAAAATTCACTGAAATAACTCCTTTAGATATAATCTTAAGGTATTTAGGGTTATAATTTTTGGAAGAACATAACCTATAGAATTTTCTTAGGGGAGTGAATTAGATATATTTTTATATAATCATCGATATATAATGCTCAATTTCATGTGAAAAAGATAAATGATTGGTTCCATTTCTTAATTGAGGGAGGATATCTATTGGAATTTTTTAAATGAATAAAATATATAAAAATAATTTTCAAGAAAAAATGTTCAATATGGACTAAAAATGGTAATTCGATGAAATTTATTCCATATTTCTTACCCCTTTCCGTATTACATTATTAATTAATTTATTGTAATATAATCAAATAGGTTTTTTATAAAATATTATTATTTTCAAATTATAAACTATTTATTCAATTTGATATAAAATGATCCAATAAAATGTTTAATTTTGAAAATATTTTTTGAAAATAAAATTAATATTTTATATTTAACTAAAAAATCTGTTTCACAAAATAAATCAATCAAATTATATGATATTATATATTTGTAAATTAATTTATTATAAGTTTTTATTTATTTGAGAAATATTGCATCACTACTACAAACGTTTTTAATGTCAATATATAATTAAAAAAATTAAAAATCGATATATATCTAGAAATTAATTTTATTTATATAATAATAGACACTTTTATCCAATCATAAATTATGTTTTCTATATGTGGAAAAATAAGATATATTTTAAACTATGAGAGTGAAATTTTATAACATTCTTTGTATAAAATATTATTGAGGACATTTATAGGGAAAAGTGTCTACTAGAAAACTCATTTTTATACTTAGGTTAAACGGGAATAATTATACTCATCTAATTATAATTAGGATGAAAAATTATGTCCTTATCACTTTTATATCGTAGATCAACCAGATATACCCTTTATGGAGGGGTTAAAATATACAATGATTACTATTCATAATGAAAAAAATAAAATGAATATATTTACTAAATATGAATCACCAAATTTATTTCATGGAATGTAATTTAACAAATTAATTTTATTTTAGCTGAGAAATAATATTATAATAAGTGTTCTACGTGCAATGAAAGCAACATTTTAGAAAATTACATTCTTCAGCATAAAACATGGTTTATTCTTATCCCATGCCTACAAGAAATATTAAATTAATATTAAAAACATTTTATTTAATAAATAATTAAAAAATTATTAAAATAATTCACCAAAATTTAATAATTTAATTTATTAAGAAAATAATAAATTTATCACATAAAAATAGTCTTTTTATAAAAATATATCACCTACTTTCAATATTTTTAAATTTTCTTTCTATTTAATTGATACCCAAAGAACATAATTATACATATGTAACCATAAATGTTTCATAAATTATTTAGTCATATTAATATAAAAAAATTTAACTGGTAGGATAAACTACAATATTATAATATATCATCGTTCATTTACTCTCTATATTCTATATCATTAGTGTAATAAAAGAAACAATATTTATTTCTGAAAAATTTCTGATCTGATATTATGGAATTATAGAAGTAAATGGGGAAAATAAACAAAAAATATAATTATAGCACTAATTAAAGAGGTGGTCGTGAAAGAAGATCCCAAGCTATTATTTTCAACTTCTGTCATTTTATTATCAAATAGTTAATGGATTTACATATTTCAATTCATTCTTATGAATGTATACATGATAGAGATCAAGAATGTTTTAGTGAAATTATTAATCAATGAAAAATAATGGGAGGAAGATGGTGTGTATAATAAATAATGATAAAAGTATTAATATATTTGGATCAAATTCAATTTAAATATATTGGTCATATTATTTTAACGTTATAAATATATTTGTATTATTTTTTCTTAAATGATTACTACAATTAAAATCAAATATAGATTGTAATTTTCCATATAGAACATTTTCATATCATCTCATGTAATCCGGAATATGTAATGCACCAATGAATTCTTTAAAATGTATAGATCTTATATTTAATAACATTTTTGAGGATCTTTATGAAATATTCATGGATGAATTCATAGTATTTAGTGGATCCTTTGAGGTTTAATTTTTAGATGTTGATTTTGTACTTGAATTAAAAAAAAATTCTGTAGTTATTAATTGTGAAGATTTCAATTTCATTGTTTAGGAAGTTATTGTCCTTAAGCATGGAATATCCCTTAATAAAATGGATATTTATCTCGATAAAATAAAATTTATACAAGAAATATTCAGGGCTACTAAAATGAAGTGGATTAAAATATTTCTTGCACATATGAGATTCAATCAACATTTTTCAATGATTTATCCATGATAGCTTCATCACATACCCACTATTATTAAACGGTGTTATATTTAATTTTTAAAAATCTTGAAAAGAATAATTAATTACTATAAAAAACAGTTTCGTACATTCCCAAAATAATTATCTCACTAAATTGGGAGAACAAATTTGAGATTAAATGTGATGAAAGCGATTTCACAGTAGTATATACTCTTTGATATATGGTCATACATAATTGTATACCCATAAACAATTAAATTATTAGTTTTAAAGATTCATGCATATATTATTGTAAAAATAATTATTAAATATATGTAGTGAATTTTTTTAAAATGTTAAGATCATATTTTGTGTTATTTATGGTAATTGCTTTTACTAATAATGTCACATTAATGTAAATTTTAAAAAAACATACGCAAATAAATTAATGATTCAGTGAATCCTATTACTATAATAGATTCATATCATAATAAAAGAAATATGTACTAGAAAATTTCCTAGATGTATTATTATCATGGTTTTAATTAAATAATGTGGAAGAAAAGAAATTTATTGATATTAATTAATAATTCTTAAATGATAAGTTATTATAAATTGATTTACAATCTCATCTATGGTTTTTAAATATTTATTTTTTAAACGTTACACTCTATCGCTACCTTGCATAGTAATAATGAAATAGTTGTTTAGCATATAAAACCATGATTTTTGGAATGACTAATTACCATTATTGAAATTTTGATACAAATTAATTAAGAAATGGGTCCTTGAATCTATGGTGAAAATAGTAAATTATATTTTTTTCATCACTAACCAAAGGATACCATGTTCTGGATTGAATATTGTAATACATAAAAAATTGGATTCTATTGTACCTCACTCTAAAGATATGTTAGGTATTTTATAATCATATTTAATAGATTGTAAAGAAAATTAAATATTCAATAAGGAAAAGATATCTCTATACAACCAATTCTATTATATTAAATAATTTATTTATTAGGAATTAATTTCACAGGACCCTTCCTATTTTTTTCTAAAAACATTTACATCCTATGCCATATAAATTATATTCCAAAATAGATTGAATATATGGATAATTCCATGAACATTGCTAATGTGGTGATCAAATATTTGTGGAATGCTATATTTGACTAGCTTCCAATTTCACATTTACTCGATAGTGATCATGGAATGTAGTTAAATAATAAACCTTTTAGGTGGAATTATATAAATTTAATGAGTTAAATGAAACATTTTCACCCCTAATCATTTTAAAACTGGTAGGGAAGTATAATTATCTATCCATGAGGATAAGAATATTATAAATACAGCTTTTATTTATTTCTAAATGGATTATATAAAGATGATAGATGATTCATTTTTGGTATAGATTATAATGCTTAAAACAGAAATTTTAATATACACTTATAGGATTATATATAAAAATTAATTCCATTTATCAGTGTTGGTCAAGAATCATTCATACTGGGATGTGACAAAAATGAATATGGATCTCTATCAAGATAGAAAGAAAATAATCCAATGGATATATGAAATGGAAATGATACACATAGACATCTATGGGAATAAAAATAGAAATAAAAAGTAGTATTAAATTAAGTGGTATGATCAAAAAATGAACTAATGAATATTTACACCTTGGGATGACGTACTTCTATTTGACCCATAATTTTGATTGTTTCTTAGTAAATTATAGTTTCATTGGTTGAGACTCTTCATAATAATCTAAACCATTATCTATAAAGCTACTGAGATCAAATTAGTGTAAGAAACTTCTCTCAATGTCAATTGTCAATGAAAAAATCTCTATATGGACAAAAACAAATCGTGATTAAACATGTGTCATAAATTTGATGGAGCACAAAATGATATATATAGCTCTCATCATTAAATTATTTCCTTATTTGGATGAATCCTAGACACATTTTATTATTAATTATTCTAATCAATTTATGAAAGATTAAGTTTTTTATTAATATTAAGACTCAAGGGTAATATCCGCTACTCTCATACAAGAGATCCAATAAAAAAATCTCAAGAGTGTGGAGTATTGGTCTAGGGAGGTAGTATAAATATATATAATGAATAATCATGAAATAAAATCTATCAAGATGTTGTTTCTAAAATGAAATTATAGTGTAATTATTTACATTGATATATTAATTGTGGAAATGAACCCAAACACAGGAAATAAAGCCTATCGTATACTTCGGATTATTTCATAATGAAAAAAATGAGTTATCATCCATAAGTGTAAAATTTGGTCCCAACAAATCATCTATAAACAAAAATTTACACTTTATTGTGGAAGAAATATATAATATCATAATATACATAGGTTTTAAATCACACTATGGGCTCATACTAAAATCAATCACCTATAGATGATTCATTGATGATTTCATATTGAATGATTTTTCCATGGAACAGTAACATTACGAGCCTAAATTTTAAGAATCTTTTGGTTTAGTGACTAAATGTATCATAACACAAATGTATAGATCATTCAATGAGGGAATAAATACTTAATATATTTTAATGTAATAACTAAATCATATAGAGATATCTAATATAAACATATCATAGAGCTCCCTAGACCTATTCTTTTTCCAATAAATTTATTGGTAGTCATTTTCCAAGTGAATGTTTTAAATCTTGATCCTATTCTATTTTATTTTTATACATTACCATAATGATTCAAATATACATTTTATTTTCATACCCATCTAATATCCCAAACAATTCCATACAAATGTGAACTTACACAATAATTCCACATCATTCCTAGAAAACACTACAAACATCTTATTTATCCCATTTATCATTCCACTAAGTATTGTACCAGAATCATTAACATGAAGTATAAGTCAATAATTTTATCAACCCCAAGATTTAATAAAATATAATAGCTCCTTATAATAAAATTAAAAGTTGAAACTAGTAACATCACCACCCTAACCTTCCCCATATCCATTACCAATTTGATTATCATTTTTATCACAGACCTCATTTACAATTTTACGAAAATACCCCTTATCCATCTAAGAGGGGGATTTTTCACTCTATATTTATCATCAGTTTCATTGATTCACAAATTCTATATATTTTTAGTTGAAAGGAATATTTATATAATATGTTAGTCATGGTAACATGTTGATAGGCTTGTGTATTGTGAAGATTATTCATATGTCGTAGAAATTTATTAAAAATTGACAATGATTTAGTTAAATAATAGTGTCCAATCCAAAGAGTATGATTATAGGTAGATTATATTAGAGTTTTTATTTGTATTATAATGGACACTATGGATTTTATTTATCATGAAAACATTTAATGGATCCCTATATTGGTAGAATATATTATGTGATTAGGCCTTTATATTCTAGTTTTTATAGAATTTTTTTTGATGAAATCATATTAGATTCCAATAATAATTTTACTCATATGTTATGGATATATGAATCTATAGATTCATAAAAAATTCATGATCCTAATAAAATAAAATGGTACTCAGCTTATGGGTGATTTTTTATGATAATTTATAGGGATATTACCCATGTTTTTTTATCTAATATAGATTCAAAAGGCATAGTGAAATAGATAGTGGTTTTAATTATTTTTTGTATATATAGATGGGGTCTTGTTATTAACATGGCCTGAATATTTCGTCTTTAAATTATGGTGTATGTAAAGAAGACCAAAACACAACCATGGGAGAGAATTTCATCTTGTTTTTTTGAAAATAATTTATCTGTATTCGGATCATCTTTACCCCCAAAATAATTATAGATTATTCATCTCATTTACCTATAGTTATTAATTACTATGATCATATTTAAGTAGGGTAATGGATATGAGTGTATTGGTAAGTATTTTAAGAAACCATCCATGTTCATCCCTGAATAGTCACCTAAGCCGACCTGATACAAGATACTAGAGGCATTCTCAATATTCTAGGGTTATAAAGTAGTGGTGGGAATCATGCAAAACCCATTAGAAACGATTAATTTGATAAATAATTTGAATGAAATATAATATAAATGGGATAATAAAATTAAACACTAGTAAAATTATGATATAAGACTGCACAAACCTCAATCTGACCCTGTGGGTCACCACCAACCACTATACAAAACTCCCTCCACGAAGACTGAGTCTATGTTGGACGGAGAACCAGAAGATTTAAACAAATATAGAACTATAGGTGTGAGTATAAAAACTAATTATCCATTCCTAAATAATCTATTCCCTATTCATTACATTTAAAAGGAAAACTATTTCATGCTAGTTTGAATATAAAACATATAAAAATAGAGGTTTTTGATACTTTTTAGAAAAAGTAAGAAGCTTCTATTATTAATAAAAAATATTTTCATTACATTTCCAAATTATTTTCAAATACATTAGGGATTTCTAAAAAACATCTATAATAAGAATAAATATAATAAAATAATAGTCATAGTGAGAAAGAAAAATCAGAAAGTTCCACAAACTAATAGAAATAATATGTACTTTTTTTATTTTAAAAATGTTGTAAAACAATACGATATATAGAATTATAAGGGTAAATGATTTCATGAACCATGGTTATACCTACATAGATACGTTTAGTTGGGTCCTAAGAACATTATTCCCCAGTGATATATATATATATAACCAACATGGTCAACATCAATGGGCCACTAGAGTGGAATCAAATTCCTAGATCTAGTGGTATCCAACCATCATTATCATTGTTTAGTTATTGTTGTAATGTCAACCGTAGTAGAGAGAACTAGGCCTCGACCCGTAAAATAAACATAATGTACTATATGCAATCATCCCCCTCTTACCCAAGATCACATGTGCTCTGTTTTAATCTCAACCTCAATAGTAAACCCTTTCCAAAAATTCCAAACAATGAACAATCCTCTTTACAAGTAACATATCTAAAATAAAATATTTAACACAAACAAAAAATTTCACAATCCATGAGCTTGCCTCAAGGGGGTTTTCCACTTCCTTTAAACTTTTTCAATGTGAAAAATGTAACTAAATATTTGAGAAGGAATAATTTCACATTTTTTTAAAAAAAATTCTCATATATTTTGAGTTCCAGAACCATTAAAAAAACCAATTAAATAATTAAGGCACTACACATTTATAAGAAGGATTGAAAACAAGCTTCAACAAACTAAGTCCACATTGAATGTTAAGGTAAAACTAGGACAGTGAGTAAAAATGTAATTCTAAGAATCATAAGTCACTTTGTATTGTAAATAATTTCTTTATAACAACAGAAAAACATTTATAATTCCATAATACCATTATGTAATATTAATCTACGGTTTAGGAATATAGACAGTACCTCAAAATCATGGAGGATTAAAAATGGAAGCCAGATTTATCCATTTTCCCCTTGCACTCATATATAATTTCACACATATATAAGTACTTATAGTCCTTATGTACATAATCACATGGCCTAGAAACTGTACAAGGGGGTCCTTACATATATTATTATACAAACATATACCAATTTATACAAACACATGCATGTATTTTTCATAAATATATATATATATATTTGAAAAAATAGCCCAAATATATATATTATAACTTTTAGGATTGAATATACATAAAGGTGAAATATATATATTTCAACCTATGCAAACACATGTAAGTCCAATTTTATTTTGATCGCTCGAAACCCCTTCAAAAAAGACCCAGATCACAAAAAAATATTTTGATGCCAAAAATTAGATTATAACTAATTAAAATTTGGACAAAATGAAAGAAATGAATAAAAATTAAGTAAAAATAATTTAAAACTACATACCTTCAACAATAGTAGTAAAATCTGACAGAAATCCAGACCAATAAAACCTAGGAACCAAGAACCAACAAAGATAAAACCCAAAATTATATTAGGGCACAAGTGGGTCATGTTCACTAAATGATGTATGAATGGGAATAAAGAAAAACTAACAACAGAGGACATAAGAGGAGGAGAAATAAATACCCATGAAGATCATACTTGAAATATTTGGAGAATTTTCCACTAGATGGAGGGGAGGGATTGGTCAGTTGCAAGGGTGGGGTCTTTGGATAAGGGTTTTCATTCGACTCCGAGAAGAGGGGAGTGGCTGATTAGGTGTTGGGGAAGGTTGATTGGATATAGGATTTTAATAATAATATTTTTTTGAAAATCAGATACCATGCTCGGTTTAGCTGTAGGCATAGCCAAACCATGTTCCAACCATGATCACCTCCCTAGGCCCCTAGAGAAAATCACACAAGAAGTCATCACGTTTTGAAAAACCATATGTCAACAATATAATTTGGGTATATAGAAACTAGAGATGATCATGAAAATGTTGTTCATTGTTTATAATAATTGTTTGAAAATCATGTATCCATGAAAAAATCCCAAAATTTTAAAATTTAAATATTAAACAACCCAAATATTCAAAATCATGTATAAAAAAATTAATTATTAAAAATAATTAACATGTATAGTTCGGGGTGTGATAATTCTCTCTACCATTAGACTTCCTACCACTAAAAATTCCATAATATTCACTTGGTCACTACATTTGACAAAACCACACTCTTACATGAGATGTGGTTCTTGAAATCTTGGACCAAGAGACAGTAATCACCCGTCTCGAGAAACCATGATATTAAAAAAAACTAGATAGGTTATATATGGTGAAAAATAACCACAACAGAAGAGAGAATAACTTAGATGTACGAACACAATCCACTCAATAAAGAATCAATGATGAATCAAAAATCCCTAAACAAAACCTCGATATGAAAAAACATGACCTCTATCATATAAATCATTATGAATTTTTTGGGATCAACATGAAAATTCATCACATGAAACACTATATGGGACAACCAATAACCATTATCATGGTAAGGTGGAGAAAAAATAAGGAATTTTTGCATCACAAATTCCGTAACAATGATTCTTCCATGAGAATGTTTTCTGGTGATCTCTCCACCATCATAGAACATTGGTAAATAATGGTTTTCCCATGCTGTAACAATCTCCCAAAAGGTGAGGCATGAGACCAGAAATTTCACCATACACAACCACAAGACTCACAATACCTTTCCATGAGATACTTATGTTGAAACCTAAATTTCCCAGAAAGTGGGAAAAGACATATAGACCAGAGGAACACCCCCCAAGTATTAACTATAGTTGAAGGTAAAACCCTCTAGATTGAATGATACCACTAAACCAATCACGAGATCAATTAATGCTAACAACACCATAATGGAATTTTGGAAACCCAAGGCACACTCATCCAACTTTAGGGAAAACAAGGAGGAGTTACAATATGGATTTCTACACCATTTAGGAACCATGTATCATAATAACCTAAACCAGGAAAGAATTCATGATTCCATAATATAGAGAATCTCCAAATAGGTGACCACTGAAACCCAAACTACTCCAGAATAAGGAAAACCATTTATCAGTTCAAATCCGTGTGGAAAACATTATAAATTCCTAGAAAATGAGTCCATATAGTTATCAAGACAAGAATATTAAAAATAAACATCCACAGTAAGGGGAAATGAAAATATATCTCACTCTTAAGTCAGAGACAACATGTTGGTTGCATATCCACCAGACCTAGATGTTACTCAACTACAAGAAAATAATCACTTTTTGACCTATTTAAGGATAAATGATGTCTTGAATCATTTAATTACATGTAGTATAGAGTTGTATATCATAGACCAAAAATTCTAGTTTCGATAGCACAAATTATAGAACCCTCTTTAGGTGACCCATGCTGCCATATAGAATGAAAAAACATCTCTTAAGCCAACCAGAATTGATTTATTCTCTTATTTTTCAAATAATAATGTTGGGTGAAAAACCAAGAGGAATTGGGTGCAGTGAAAGGATCAGAATGGCTCAAGCCATACCACTCAATTCAGATTCTGGTTAGAGATGATAATGAGAATACATATGGGAACTCATATTCAAAATTTCCTCTCAAACTCCAACATCTTAAAATTTAATAGGTTCATTTCTTTAAATGATGACCAACACCAATTTGAAAACCAATCCATCACATAGACTATAATGGACGTCACCTTAATTATCAACCACCCACACCTCACCATGAAAACATTTAAATCCCCCTCATTTTGAAATCCTTTTATAGAAAACAACAGTTACATGGCTAAGAACCCAAAAATCAAATTCCATGAATACTAAAATATATACATATATGGGCATGGTGAACTACCCACGCATACATTCTTATAACCAAATATCTACTTTCCATATTTTTGAATCCATATATTTGAACATGCACTAGAATACCTAGGGAAAAATAGAAAAATGACTTTACAAACTACTCTTTACAAAATTTATAATAAATTTTTAAATTTACCCCATATCATATTAAAACAAAACATTCCAAAATTTCCTATAAACACCCATCATAATTATCAATAATCCCTCCCATAATCCTAATTCATTTTCAAAAATGACACGCTTTTTGAAAAAATTCCATTTCTAATTTCGAAGATATATAATTTTTTCATTTTTGAAATCCCATTTTTTGGATAAACCAATCAAATTTATGTCATTCCAATAATGGTTTTAAAATATAAATAAATTTACCCCCAAACCATCCCATTACAACCTTAACAAAAACAAACTGAAACTCACCACTCAACACGTTAGAAATACAAAAATCAAATAAGACGTTATGCTAAACACAACTTGGTCACATGGTTTAGCATGTTTTGTGCCAAAAAGGTGAGAACATAGGAGGTCATCAGAGGAAATTTCAGGTATCTACAAGGTTTCCAAGAATATTCAAAACAACCATGAAACCCATTAAATTATTAAAATAATCCTCATAATGGATTGTATTTTCTAAAAATAATCCACTAATTATCACTGCAAAATAATACACTCCATCAGAAAACCAAACCTAATGAATGTTATTGAGAGAATCTAGGATTTTGAGGCACTACTATCCAATAACACCATGGAAGTTCAAACATCCTTATGAATCGATGGTGATAAAAAACCTACCAATGATTGAACACATAAATTATGACTATAATATCTTTGAACTACCTGAAATACACAAATTACAAGGGATATCTACCTCTAATACGTTTTTTTCATGAGCCAACCTTGAGTAACCCCAAACGAGTCAGCCAAGAGACCCCGTGACATTGCCCAAGATGCATTCCCAATCCTTCAAAGATAGCCACTCGTTCCGGGCACTAATATAAAACCATTGGGAATGATATCGTGCATAAAACAATAGGAATATTTGATAATATAAACCAGATAATAAATAAAATCAATAATAGTAAAAATCAATATTATTGTACATAATTCCAAATGACCACAGTTCACCACCATCCACTAAACAAATGTCTCTCTAGTATGACTGATTTCGATTAAGAAGTATCACTAGAAGTAAAATAAATTATTAAACTAATTGTGTGAGTATTAAAAATCATTAGATATATCCAAATATACTATTAACTATGACATATGTTTAAAAATAAAACCAAGTCATGCCAGTGTGAAAATAAGACATTTAAAAATAGGGGGTTTCCATTCATTTTAGAAACATTTATCATGATTCCATTTTTAATAAAAACCACATTTAATTAAATTTATAAATAAGATTCCTAGGTATTATAGGTTTCAAAAAAATCATCTACAAGAGGGATAAGGACAACAAAATAATCTTAATAGTGGGAAAACTCATAACATGCCAAAAAATAGTGGAAAGGAAACAATATATTTATTATTTTAATCATGTTCTAAAATATTACCATTGAATCAATTGTATGGGTAAATGATATATATCTATATTGTAAATACCTAACAAACATGTGTTAGGGGGATCCTATGATCTAGAACATTATTGATAAATACCTAAACAAACTGAAAACATCCTCCTACATGAGCCGCAAAAAGGGAATCACATCCCATAGATTAGTGATCTCTAACCATAATAATCATAATTTAGTTAGTATTTTAATGTCAATCCTGATAGGAAAAATGGACCTCAACCATACCGATCCTCCTAGAATACTATACCAAGTATTCCCTGAATGTACTATAGTTCCCATGTGCTCTTTGATAATATAAACATCCAGAGTAAACCCTTTCCACACTATAACAACAATGAACAAGACACTTTACAAGTAACATATCACAAATTAAAAATTTAACATATACTTCAATTATAAAAATAAAGTGGAATTGTTTGAGAGGGTTTTTCTACTACCATAAAACATTTCCAATGTTCCTAATGGGTCTCAATATTTAAAAAAAATCAAAATATAAAAAACTATATCATAATGATTTTGAGTTCTAGTCTATTGAGATAAAAATTTAAAAACTAAGGCAATGCATATTTAGAAACAAGATTGATAGAATGCTTAAACAAAGTAAGTCCACAATGAAAGGTTCTATAATACATGGGTAGTGAGTGAAAATGAATTTCCAAGAATCATATGTATGTTATTATAAAATAAAATTTCAATATAGAAATATAAACATATTATTAAAATAATAAAACAATTATGAAATTTTAATTAATGGGTTAGGCATAAAGAACCTACCTCATACTCAAGGTGCTTTGAAAATGTTTTCAAAAATCAATCCTCTTTCTAAATTCATGCATATATAAATTCACATATATATAAGGACACCTACTGCTATTTTCATTCATGAATAACCAAGACTATGTATATGGGGTCCTTACATATATACTCATACGTTCATATACACCATTATACTTTCACACATATACATTTTCTCACACACACACATATATTTAATCACACCTAGACCAAAAGTATATATTCATAGTAATATGAGTGAATATATAAAAAGGGGGAACATAAACACACACAAATATATATATATATATATATATATATTCCTACCTATAAATACACATGGAATCCACCTTCGACATTAACGGCTTGAAACCACTTCAAGATGTCCAAGAAACGGACAAAAAATATTTCTACCCAAAACTAAATTAGAATTTGGCCAAAATAAAGGAACTAAGGAACTGTTACCTGAAACTAATGAAAAACTCACTAACTTAAATTTAAGTGATAAAAAACATCATTAATCATGCTAAAATAGCCATATGAACCCAGATAAAACAAATATAAAAACCAAAATTAAATTATGGATCTGATGTGTCACATACACCGCAAGGGGGTATAAAGAAAACTAAATAATAGAAAAAATAGACGATATTGGTGGAGGAGAACTACTTACAAAAAATTATCTCACTGGTAATAAAGCAATAAATTGGACACCATATGGAGAGGAGGGAGAGGTTGAGGAGGAGGGATGTTGATTTGGCAGAGGGGTGTCACATGACACAGAGAGGATTTAAGGATGGGTGGGGGCTGGCCTATTGGGTAAAGGGGAATGGAGGAATATATTTAGGGTTTTAATTTTATTATTCATTGGAAAATAGACACCATGTATAGTTTGGACACATTATTTTACACATCATGCACAAAATCATTCACGCCTCATTGGGTCCCTCGAGCACCTTACACGGGTAGAAAACCGGGATTTGAAAACCATGCATTAGATGTGCGATTGGTCTCTATAAAAACTGTAGACAAGCTCGTATGGGATGCCCAAAATTATAACTAATCATGAACCAATTTGAAAACCATCATAAAAAAAATAAAAATAAAAATTTAAACTTGGACTAGCCGAAAACACAAAAGAAAGGATAAAAATAATTAAATGATTAAAAACAATTAACATGTCTGGGACGGATTGTGAAAAATGGGCATATGTTAAAAATGAGGATATGACCACAAAGGTATAGTCCACGAAAGTATCCACATCAAAATAATACCTAGAAATAATAAGGTATAATGTAACTACACATGGTCAGGTTGCAAATTACTCAATTACATAAGAGGGTATAAATTTTTATATGTATTTCATATGATACCATATCATCAAGATTCATAAAAATCGGAGTTTGTTTTTTCATTTTTCATTTTTCACACAACATATTCCACCACATTTCCAAACACCATCCCAATATCATCCATAATATACATCGAAAGATGAGCATTATAGATTTACCCCACTCTCAATTTTGACTCCACACATATATTTTACATATATTTTGATATCAATCTACCACTAATAGAGCATACCATCAAAGGATAGACTAACCCATTTATGATTTTATTATACGATATTCTTGGATTCTTAGATCATTTTGATGCCTAATTTATATTTGGGTTATAAAACCTCATAAAGGGAAAGACCACAAAGATGCATATTATTTTCAAAGTCTAAATTTTAGATTTATTTTCCAAATATATATCATCCCTCTCAATCAGGTATATATTAAGAGGACATGGGATTGATTATGAAAAACATCAAGCTTCAAGAACATCCACTCTAAAATCACTTCTTAGTTATTTACCAGTTATAATTATAGATAATATGATAAATAACAATATTTTATCCCACAAATAGATTCTTTGTTTAGAGGACCTTTTATTAGGGATTTTCCAATAAGGAATAAGGACCCATGTCCATCTATATGTCGTGATATCCCAAAAAACTTCATGGATCGCTATGATCACCTCAATATATATGTCTATATAGTAACAATTACCAATCATACCCTCTGTTATTCATATTTTACTATGAACTATAGTTTTTATTGATACTATAGACCAGATTTTTTCAACATCAGCCACATTACGATACACATCCATTTCATTAGAAAATATTTGGGAGTAGGATAGTTTTATTCTGAATTAATCAAAGAAATGTCATAGGTAATTACCACTATCTACTACTACAGAAGAAGATGTTCCTAGAAGATATATGTGAAATGAAATCATAGACTCACATTATCCTCCATATATTTTAAAATTGACCTATATTTTTCTACTATTTTTTTACCTTTTATTTTTTATTTTTTTCTCTTAATGAATATCTATTTTGTAATCACTTGATAGAATACATGATATTTTTTTTCAACACTATTTAGTTATACTTTATGGTAATGTTACTTTTAACTATATAATGTTTGAGCTCGCAACACAAAATTTAAGCCTAAACTCACAATCACCATCAATTAACAAACATATCCTTGTTTTACAAACCAATAACCAAGGACAAGAAACTCGATCAAATCAGGTGATATTTCAATTATTTATCACTTTTTGAGCCATCCCATTTCACTATTCATTTTATTTATTCATTTTCATCTATCTCACCATGAATCCAAAGTGCAGGGAAGCTATTAGATATAATTTTTGTGGAATGGATTCTTGGGACCACATTACGTTTATCTTGATTTAATTGATCATGAGGAAATTTTTCATAAGAAAATATATTATCACTTGAGGAATTCTGAAGAGCCTTCAAAATAAAGATTAATGTTTAAGTGTAATTCATTAAAAATAAACTATTCATTCAATTATTCATTATAAATAAATAATATTGGTAGAAAATAATTTTCCCCTTATTTTTAGTTCTATGATGTTCTTATGTAGAAACTAATTACTTAGCATTAATTTCATTAATTATTTTTCAACACTATAAATATCATCCCTAAAAGGTATTGTAATCCATTGTTTTCATTTTCATTATCAAATCCAGTTTCATGAGAATGTAGAAAACATTAATAAAAACTATATATTTCACTTTAATGTTTTTTAAATTATGAGTATTTTTAAAACCACATCATTATTATTGAGGCCATTTTTTCAACCATTTTTATCATTGTGTCTACTCTACAAAATATCACATTTAATAATGTTAAATCCATCAATTTAATTGATTTAAAATCTAAACTAAATTATATTTTATTTCTTATAATATATTATTGGTCCAAAAAACATGGTACATTGTTTTGAACAACATATGGGTTATTTATGATATATTGATTATTGGGTGAGAATTTTATAATTGTAAAATGTGAAGATTCAAGTCATGATTGGGAATTTTATTAAAATTTATTTTTCATTTATTATATTTTAAACCTCTATAATTTTAGTATAAAAATTTGAAGAATGGATTATGAATTTAACATTTTTATGACTACTAATACCCTTCAATTGATATTATTACATCTATTACAATTGGTGTCCTGGGGAGAACAAATAAAAGCAGTTTTATGTGCAGGATATTTGTTCCTCAGGTAAATTGCAATTGATAAAACAATGAAAAATATATATAATCAGAGAAATAATTTCATTGTGTTTAAATATTGAAGGTGAGAATATTAATATATAAGATAATATTTGTGGGATGGGATTCCTTTTAAAAAAGATAAAGTGGCCACTTATTTATTTAAAATAATAAAATATCAATTATAAAACCCCAATACATTAAAATATTTTTCCTTTTTAAATATGACTTTTCTATCATGCTTATAGAAAACTCCATGATAATCATACTCTACTTACAACTCCATGTTTGTTTTATAACATGCAAAACAAATTTTTACTATATTTTATTGGTGTACCTAATTAAAAACTAGATTTTGAAAATTAAATAAATTTATTTTTCAACATAAACATATTTTTTGGATTCTAAATTTTGAAATTAGCTAGGGGTGAATTTTTGGTATTTTCATGAGAAGATTCTTTTTTTATGAATATTATAAATACTGTGTTTTGACTAAAAAATGGGATTTTCATTTAAATAATTATTAGTTGTAAATTTCATTTTAAATTTGATATTATAGTCAAAATAGAAAAATTATAAATATATTAACTCAATTTAGGTATTTGGATTCGTTTTTAAATTGTATTTTAATATAAAAACTTATTGATATTTTGGTCAATTTTACATTAAAAACCCCCTTTCATACCATTTCCACGAGAATAGCATTAATCTTAATTTTACGACATCTGTGATTCGAATTTTGAAAAATGGAAATACATGGTTTTGATCAGTATAATTTTATAGAATATTAAGCTCAAATTAATTTTTTACCAAAAGGATTATAGAATGTTTTTAAAAATAATTACGGTTATTAAGGATAATAAGGAACTAAAACATTATCTTAAAGGACAAAATGACCTGAACACTTGTCTAAAAACCATTAGGTACCAATATGCTTACCACATCACCTTTTTTGATTAATTTTAAGGGTTATTAGGATATTAGTAACAGTAATTTCCCAATATAATAGGTTAATTAAGGTAAAATAAAAAAAGGGAACTTTCCTTACCATTAACATTTTTAAATCATTGAGATATGAAAAAAACATCATGTTATTTGTTAAACATATACTTTTAAAATATAAATGGGTTATTTTTATCATTATATTTTATCAATAATATTATGTGATGGATCATGTTGTTAACATGCTTCATAAAATCCAACGTAGTGATTATTTAGTTAATAATTATCATAAATAAATGATACTATACATATTAAAAGTTATGTAATTTTATATAATTAATATATTTAATTATTTTTTAGATGAATATATATTTTTACACAAAGATAAGTTGAATATATTTTACTTATAATATTATTATTACATATTAAAAATATATTAAATAAATAATGTTAATATAGACATTATTGTTATTTAATAATAAATGTTATTTTATTAGATGCTTCCATTTAAAATCATTTATTCTACCTGGTGATTTGTAAGTGTTGATAATTATTGATTGTGTTCAATTAATGGAACCATTTATATTCAATTATAAACATATTGACCCATATATTGTAAAAATGATTCTAACATTGTTAGTGTTTATGTAGAGTTTTAGCATGCCATGTGCGCTAGTTTTATAATTAATATAAAAAAGACATGAGATTTTTATTTTTTAAATTAGGAATATTTTTAAAACATAAGTGAATCTATATTTTCTAGTAAATATAACATTTTTTAGTCTTAATGGTTAAATTACATTAGTTGGAATAAAAGATGCTCTAATAAAAACTTAAATGATAATATTGTGGAATCATTGAAGTTAAGGAAACAAGTAATTAAATACACGTATTTTTGTGTCGTGGATGCTTGAATTGAACATTATTTCCCTTTAATATATTATTGGTCTATTTTGGAGGCACTTTAGGTATGTTATAACTCTCATTAATGAATAAGTTTTGGTATTTACAATAGTTCATTTCCCCCTAAACTATAAAAATTAAAGCATTATACCTCTTACCTCTCAATACACATTAGATCAACCAATATCAAAAAAAATCTTATAAACATATCTCCCATCATCCTAAAAACCTCTACTTGGGAAAAAATCAATTCTATGAAGAATTTTGGTATAAACCAAAAGTAGTTACTCAATTAAGAGGATGATAAAGTCCACACAACAAAAATGATGGTTATGTTAAGTGATTTCATCTCAATTTTCATTCCATTGTGTCATATTTTTATAATGAACCAATTCATATTTCAATGTTTTATGTTCATTAAATTGACATGTTACATCATGAATCTCCTTGTTCTCATGATATGTTTAGTTACATTTTATTTATGGGGAATTATTATTTAAATGTTCAAAAGTGTTATGAGACACTTTGAGAATTTTAATTATTATTTTCCCACAAGAATGTTTTCATGTCAACAAACCATGTTATAACTAATCCTCCTCTAAGTTATTACTGAAAAAAAGTCTTTATTCAATATATATACATCATTACAAACAATTTTTATTAATTAAATCAATTATTTGATTCTAGGAATGATTTTGACATGTAACACACAAGGTTGTGGCCCGTTTAATGTAAGACCGATAGGTTTTAGACTGGTTAATGAATGCCCCTCGATCTATCAGTAGTCGTATGGGATGATACTAGGTTGGATAAAAAATTCAGGTATGTAACTAGTATTATATAAAGATTATTGTGAAAAGTACTGATAGTAGATTTAAGGTTGGACAATCGACATTGGTTTGTAACCATCATGTTTTAAATCATGTGGTGAATGATATTGATGGTAATGGATCCATGAACTGAGAAAATGAGGAATCTAATAAATAATAATTTAAACTAATGATAATTCAGTTTTTATAATTATTTATCCATGATATTTTTCATCAAAATATCTATGGAATAACTTATTTCTCAGTTTATTGATAAATGATATGTGTTTCAATATTTTACATTGCCATGTTGATATTTCCTTATCGATTTTTTGGAATAGAATGCGTCAACAATTATTTACCATTATAAGTAAACTTTTTCTCATTGATTTATTATTTCATCTAGTTAACATACCATTAATGAGAATTTGATACAACCCATATTATTTTTCCTTTCCATATATTATGAAGAAGAAACCATATAATAAGTTTTTAGGAAAATAGTTTTTTTAGTTTTATTATGTATCATGTTTAATTTTTTGTTTCCTAATATATTATTTATATCATGTATGTAAAATATATTTTCAAAAAAACTAAACTATCTCATCATTAATGATTTTATTCTTTGTAATTATACCATTTTATAAAATAATTCATCGTCTTTGGGCTTCTGGGGCCAGAAAGTTACTATTTGTATCAATGGAAATTTAGCATCCACCCTGGAAACTAGATTTAGAAAACAAGTATTAAGGAACATTAACCTAAGATAGTCTCTCATGAAAATTATAGAATAAAATATTAGAATGATATTATATTATATATTATATTGGTATTCCTAGAAATACAACTCGGCTGAGATACTTCAAGCGGACACAGTTTAGGAAAAAATGTATATATAATTAATAACTCTGAAAAGGTTTTCTGGGAATGACTCGGGGTAACCTGGTATAAGAAAATGTTCCTTATTCCACACTTGTTTTGACACTCCTAGAGGATATTCTTAATATTTTTTTACATTTAATAAACATTTCATTATAGAGGATAATAAAACAATGTTATCCCCAATGAAACCAATTCTACGATTATGGGATTTATTATGCATCAATTTTTAATTTTATGTTATGTGTTTCAATAGTTTTATGATTATACATTATTTTTGGAATTAATTCGGTCTATTGAATTAATTAAAAATGGTACCTAGTATATGGAATGTAAACTCCACTAATGAATGTGATCCAAATAGTAAGAAGTATCATATCATTCATGGTTTTAATCAAACATTTGAAAGTTAAAGAGTCTCTGAATTAATCTCATCATGTGAGTAAATAGTACCGTGTGATTCTGAGAGAAGTAAATAATTATCCAATGGATTTTAAGGATTGTTAGAGAAGAAGAGGATGGAAGAGGAAAAAAATGATAAAGTTAAATAAGAGAAAGATGGATTTTCCCACATGTGATAACTATGGAAAGAATCAAATGATTAAATTCATTAAGGGAATGTGATTTTTTAATAAGTGTGGATATAAGGTTCACCATGCTAAATGATGGAAAGGGAAAATAAAAATTATACAATTTTGTTTTAGAACTGCAAGGAGATATGACAATATTAAAATCAATGCCTCAATATTCAAATGGAATATACTCCAAATGATGTTGTTGGATAATGACTATGTTATTCTATTGTTGAAGATGAAGATGAATAATTAATATTCCAATTAAATAATTGTGTTATTCAAGTATTTTATCAATGATTTACTTGTCATAAGTATTTTGGAATATAAGAATATTGTACTGAATTACTTTTTTGTTATGGATTTGAGATCATATACTGAATTATACAAATAAATGTTATTCCTTACAAAGTTAAACATTTAGAAAAACACATGATGGATAAAAATAAAACACATAATTTGTTTTGGATGTTGAGATAATTAAATTGGACATGTACTAAATACCATGGAATTGATTAATGACTTGACATAATGTGGTTTATGATATCATTTTCAGAGTTTACAAGACTTTTGTATTTAAGAAATATATCCAATAACTTGTTTCTCACGTAATGAATAAGGAAGAATACATATTACAAATAATGTATTGTGGATATTTAGGTTATTAACATATTTTAAAATATTGGAAGATGAAGATGTTAAAATATTATTTGTGTGATGAATAAAGTGATACATCATGTAGATTGATGGATAATGATAAGTTCATTTTTTTATATTCCACAACCTTTTTTTAAAATTGTTGGAACTTAATATTTTAGAAATTTTAACCATTTATGAAATGGTTTAAGTTAAAATTCAGACCTATTTTAATATATTAATATACTATGTCACTTTATGACGAATTTTATTTATGGTGATGAAGTACAAATAGTTCAAGGAATGAATGAAAGATAAGACTGTGATTAAAAAAATGTACCAAGTAATTATGTTTTACATATGTTCATATAGAGTGAAATAAATAATTAACTATATAAAAAAGGGTTTTAAAACTAATATATTGTCATAATACTTTCATTTCCAATGAATCAGAGGGCCGCTTAGATCATCAAATATTTATGGATTTGTGATTCTGAACTTTATCTTAATCATGTTCTCCATCAATCTTCATCAGAAAATGATTGTTAGATTTTTCTTTCATATCCATGTTTTCACAATCAAGCAATTTTATACAATTGGGGAACCTAGTAACACGATCATTGTAAATTCCATTTTCTCTTATTTGTAAGAGTTTTTATTAACCGTATTCATGATGTGTGTTTTCATCAATATTATTTTCAAATATAAATCCATTGATATGAGATATCAAGTTTAAATTGTGAGGAAGAAATTTAATTAAGATGGGGAGAACGTAACACCCCATGAAATTAAAATATTTTTCATTTTAAAATTAATTAATTTTTCTCTATATCGTTATTACATAAAACTCCTTGACAAGTTTACATTACCTATAATATTATGTTATTTTCATTGCATAGAAAACAAATTTTTACAACCTTTTTATAGTGTACATATTTTAAATCTAAATTTGGAATAATTTATAAATTTTATTTTTCGAAATAAACATAATATTTTGATTCATATTTTAAAAATTATTTTATAATTAATTTTTTGTATTTCTATTATATGTTTAATTTTTTTGATGAATAGTAATAATACAATGTTTTTATTAAAAACATGTATTTTGTTTAAAATATTTATAGTGTTAAATTATATTTTAAATTTATTATTTAAGCCAAAATAGATAAATTATGCATATATAAATCCAATTTATATCATTAGAAACATTTTTATTTGGAAATTACATCTAAACACGGATATACATTTCGACCATTTTTACATTAACCCCACCCCCCCCCCCCCGTTCTGACCACGTTATGGGATTAGCTTTAATCTTAATTTTCACACTATTATGTATTTAATTCTGAAAAATAGAAAAAAATTGTTTTAATGAGTATAATATTTTGTTCCATAAAATTATAATCGTCATTTTTATCAAAAATATTGGAGAATGTGGTTAAAATTAATTACGATGATTGAGGAAAAAGTATGCTTAATAAGAGAATAAACCATTATATTATGAGACTAAATGACCTATAAACTTGTCCAAAAAATCGTTGGATACCATAATTTTGACCAAAACCCCACATTATTAAAATTTTCTGGGTATTGGGATATTATTAAATGGAAGTTCCTTATATGAATGTTTATGTAATGAAATAAACAAAAAAAGGTACTTTCCTTACCTTTATGATTTACAAAATACTTTGATATGTAAAAAAATATTTTTTCTGTTATACATATACTTTTAAAATACAATTGGATTAATTTTATCAAAATAATTTATCAATAACTTTTATATATAGATTATCTACATAAAATTCTTATGAAATGTGAACGTAGTGATTATTTTCTTAATAATTAACTAAAATAAATGATATTATAAATATTAAATATGAAGTGAATTGATTGAATTATTGTCTTAAATTATTTTTTAAATGTATTTATCTTGTTAAACATATATAATATTAATAGATATTAATTCCAATATTGTTGTGATATTTTAAAATTAAAAGTAAATAAATAACATCAAAATTGAAATTTTTATTATTTTATAATAAATGATATATTATTAAATGATTTAAAAATAATTAAATGTTATACTCTAACAAGTGATATATAAGTGTAAATAAAAATTAAATATGGTATATTAATGGCCTAATTGATGATTTGTTATAAACAAATTGTCCCTTATATTGAAAAAATGTTGTTAAAACAGTTAGGGTTTAAGTGGTGTTTTAGTGCGTTACATGCTCTAGTTTTAACATTTATTTACAAAATGAAGGTTATTTTTTTTATAAATAAGTAATATTAAAAATTAAGTGGATATATTTTTTCAAATAAATCTAACTTTAGTTTAGTCTTATTGGTTAAATTACGTAGTTTTGAAAAATAAATACATTATTAAATACCAAAATAATAAAATTACGGAATCATAGATGTTAAGGGAAAAATTATGAGAATTAATTTATTTTTTGGTGGTGGATGATGTCATTTACCATTCATCATATTTAATACAATATGTTTCCATTTTGGAGGCCCTTTAGGTAAGGTATACATCCCATTATAGAGTACCTTTTGGTATTTACAAGACTGTCACTCCCCCTCCACTATAAAAAGGGAAGCACTCTACCCCTTACTCACACCACTAAATACACATAGAATTTATCAAGACATACCTAAATAGCTCATAAACATCCCTCACCTGATACTATAACCCTCCTCTTGGACAAAAAAAGTACAAGGAATCATTTAGGTACAAACCAAAAAAAAAGTTACCTTATTTAGAGGTCGATACAGACCACACAACAAAAGAGAAAGTTATGGTAAGAGATTTTATCAAAATTTACATTAAATTTATAGTTATTTTTGTTAAGGTCAAATTAAATTTTATTTTCTATGGTACTACTCTTTTACATGTTATATCATAAATCATCATATTCTCATGACATTATGAGTTTCCTTTAATTAATTGGGAAATATTATTTAAATGTTTCAAAGTCAAATGAGACAACTTGTAGGCCCTTTAGTTATGGTATAAATCCCCTTAATTATTTTTTTCTTGTATTTACGAGAGTTGAAATCCCCTCCACTATAAACAAAAAAGAACACTACCCCTTAATCACACCCCTCAATCAACTTTTGATTGAACAAGATCTACCAAACGTTCTCCACATCATCCCTCCCCTCATCTTATAAGACTTCCCTTGGGTAGCAAGTATTAAAATAATGATTTTTGGTTCAAAAAAAAGTAGTTACACAATTAGGAGGAGGATAAAGACCGCACAACAAAAAATTAATGTTAGGGTAAGGGATTTCATCCAAACTTATATTCCACTGAGACTTATTTTTTTATAATACATTTCAATTTTATATAATGTATGTACATCCCATTAACATGTTGTATCATTAATATCCTAATTCTAATTATATTTTGAGTTTCATTTCAGTCATGTGAAATTGTTTTTTATATTTTTCAATGTGGTAATTGACACATTGGAATGTTTAATGATTAATTTTTCTCAATTATGCTTTAATCTCAACAACCATTGTTGTTACATATCCTCCTATGATGTATTATTGAAAAAACCATATTTTTATTCAATATAGATATATGATAAATCATATTATTAATTGTTAAAATCAATTATTTGATTATAGTGATGATTTGGAAAGGTAATACACTATTTGGGGGTATTTTAATGTATGCCTTATGAGTTAGGTACTAGTTAATAAAATCCTCTGAATGCATGAGTAGTCTCATGGGTAGAAATTATGTTGGAAAAATAATATTCTTTTTTAACCATTATAATATAAACTATCTTGTGAAAGGTCTTGACATTAGAGTAAAGGTATGACAGATTGAATTGGATTGTGACTTTTCTTTTTTAAAGAATATGTTAAAAGGTCTTGATGTTATTGATTCCATGTTCCTATGAAAATGGGAATCCAAAAAATAAGAATCTCCATTAATTGGAATTTGTTTATTTTCATTATTTATACGTGTGATTTTGTGTTGACATATCTAGGGATTCACTTCCTTCTTAGTTTATTTATTAATATCATGAGTTTATTTTCTAACCTTTTCCAGTTAATATTTCATTAACAAGTTATTTGAATGGATTGTGTTTTCCATTATTTACCATTACATGTTAATTTATTCTCATTGATTCATTATTTATTACGCTTTAAATACCCTTAATAAGAATTTTATCTCACTAATATTATTGTTTCTGACGCTTTCGCTGGGGCGCACGCGTCCATCTGTGGAGGACGTGTTGCTTGTTGCCCCGCATTCCCGCTTTCCAAAGGCGGGCGGCATTCGTTCCTTGTTCATGTACGTCTGCTCCTTGATCGAAACGGGATGATGGGATGTCGGTTCTTCCTTCCGTGGATTCCTCCTCGGAACTTGTCACCTAGTCCAGGTCTCCATCATAGATTTAATACGTTGTTCGTGAATCTCATTCCCGGTGCCATATCGTCATGGACACCGGTTAATTACACTACTTCCGTCAAGACATTCCATAGGGTCTTGACATGGTAGCGACCTTCGGTGAGAGTAGACGGCAACATCAGGTATGTAGGGGCATCTATGGGTGCGTGGACATAGGGGAACCTGTATTCATCCTCATGAGAGGGAATCTCAAGGGTTCATAACCAGAGGAATCCCGCATCGAGTGCGGGGAATCATATGACATAGGCATATGCCTGATGTTTTCCTCAGCTTCCCATGTTTAACATAGGGTATGTTGCATGATTAACGTCTAGCAGAGACGGTTACAACAAAGGCATGTCATCCGAGGTTTTCCTCAGGCATCTCGTGTTTATCACGAGGTAGGCCATGAGTTTAACATCTTACGGAAACGGAATGAGGGTGATCAGAACGTCCCATAGAGATGTATCAGATTGGTATATCGCATAGAGACGGGTATGGTCCCATAGATATGGATCAGAACGCCAAATGAGGACGGATCCGAGGTGGTGCACTCCCTAGAGGGGAAAAGGGTGATGAATCGGGGTGTACACAGAGGACAACAACCTGGAGATATGATGGGGATTACACGTGGAAAGCGGCCCAAGCGCCGCTAGGAGCAGCGAGGAGGTGGATGAATTGATTCCACCGGGATGTCGCGGCTTGGGTGAGAATAAGGTTGGGTGATGGATGGATGAATGAAGTGGAGGGATAATGAAATGGGACCATCGCAGGGGCGACAGTGAAGTTGGGCTTGAGCCTTGAAGAGGCTTCCTACGTATCCATGTGGCAGGGAATCAAAGTCTGCGTGGTTCAGGATGGTGCCGGTAAACCGACATGAAGGTGGACCTTTTCCCTATGAATGTCGTCAGCGAACCAACGTAAAGGTGGACCTTGGTCCGATGAGTGGTGGCCTTGAACCTTTAGAAGGCTTCCTACGTACCATTCCTTGACATGGATCAAAGACCTCATAGTTCAAAGGGTTTTATCGGTGAACTGATGTGAGAGTAGACCCGTGGGTCCACTAGTGGTGGGCTTGAACCACTGGAAGGTTTCCTACGTACCATGCCTTGACATGGATCAAAGTCCTCGTAGTTCAGGGGGTTGATGGAATACAGTTTAACATCATGCGGGACGATAGTGAACCCTGACGTGAATAAACGACGGGCAGTGGATGTCGGAGAAACGACATAAATGAGGGACCTTGGTCTCATGGGAGATGGGCTTGAACCTCTGGGAGGATTCCTACGTACCATGCCTTGACATGGATCAAAGTCCTCGTAGTTCAGATGGTCACAACGGCTTGCCGTCAGACTGAAATGCAGATTAAATTCATGCTGGACAAAGGTAGAACTTGACGTGAATTGGATGATGGGTGGGCTTGAACCACGTGGAGGCTTCCTATGTACCACGCCTTGACATGGATCAAAGACCTCGTAGTTCGGATTGGAGAATACATTTTAACGTCATGCAGGACAGGGGTGAACTGACGTGAGTGAGGTCGGAACGACCGGATGATGGGTTGACTTGAACCTTAGGAAGGCTTCCTACGTACAATGCCTTGACATGGATCAAAGACCTCGTAGTTCAGGTGGGGCTTTGTCGGCGAACCGACGTGAAATTGGACCTTGGTCTAATGTGTGGTGAGCTTGAACCTCTGGAAGGCTTCCTACGTACCACGCCTTGACATGGATCAAAGACCTCTTAGTTCAAATGGGGCTTTGTCGGAGAACCAACATGAAAGTGGACCTTGGTCGAATGAGTGGTGGGATTGAACCTCTAGAAGCCTTTTACGTACCACGCCTTGACATGGATCAAAGACCTCGTAGTTCAGGTGTGAATGGGCATGCAGTTTAATGTCATGCTGGACAAATGGAGGGGCATACAGTTTAACGTCATGCTGGACGAGGGAGAAACTCGACGTGAATGAACGACCGAGCAATGTGACTTGAACCTCAGGGAGGCTTCCTACGTACCATGCCTTGACATGGATCAAAGACCTCGTAGTTCCGGTGGGAATGGGTCGCAACGGCTTACCATTGGACCGGAATGTAGTTTAACGTCGTGCTAGACGGGAATGGGACCCGACATGAATAGATGACGGGTGGGCTTGAACCTCATGGAGGATTCCTATGTACCATGCCTTGACATGGATCAAAGTCCTCGTAGTTCACTGTGGGTCAGTCGCAATTACTTACCATTGGACCGGAATGCAGTTTAACGTCGTGTTGTACGGGAATGGGACCCGAAGTGAATAGATGACGGGTGGGCTTGAACCTCATGGAGGATTCCTACGTACCATGCCTTGACATGGATCAAATACCTCATAGTTCTCTAGGATGGGTCGCAACAGCTTACCACTGAACCAGAATGCAGTTTAACGTCATGCTGGACGGGGGTGAGCCCCGAGGTGAAATGACGGGTGGGCTTGAACCTCATGGAGGCTTCCTACGTACCAGGCCTTGACATGGATCAATGACCACGTAGTTCCCTGGGATGGGTCGCAACGGCTTACCACTGGACCAGAATGTAGTTTAACGTCATGCTGGACGGGGGTGAGACCCGACATGAAATGATGGGTGGGCTTGAACCTCACGGAGGCTTCCTAAGTGCCATGCCTTGACATGGATCAAAGTCCTCGTAGTTCTCTAGGATGGGTCGCAACGGCTTACCACTGGACCAGAATGTAGTTTAACGTCATGCTGGACTGGGGTGAGACCCGACATGAAATGACGGGTGGGCTTGAACCTCATGGAGGCTCCCTACGTACCATGCCTTGACATAGATCAAAGACCTCGTAGTTCTCTAGGATGGGTGGTCAGGGTCGGTGCTCACTCTAAGCCCACGTGAGTCATGCTCGGTGTGAGAAACAAGAGGTTGCAAGGACTTGACGATCACGTCGCGAAGGATGCGTCCGTGAGGAGGGAAGAGGGGCTTACGCGTTAGGCGGCCCATGGTGTTGGGACTTACTCCAGGATGGAGGCCCAAAGAAAAGGATGATGATGATTTCAGGCTTGAGCCTTGAAGAGGCTTCCTACGTACCATGCCTTGACATGGATCAAAGATCACGTAGTTCTTCTGATGACGGCTTACCGCCAATTGGTTGGTTTCAAAAGCTTACCGCTGGATTGGGTGTGAACGGCTTACCTCTAAATAGGTTCACAACGGCTTACCTCTGGATAGGGTTGTCAACGGTTTACCGCTGCATAGGGATATCAATGACTTACCGTTGAAAAGGAGTGACAATAGTGGATGGGGCTTACGCTAGGAAGCTGCCCGGGTGCCGCTATGGAGCAGCAATGGTGAATGGGGCTTACGCTAGGAAGCTTCCTATGTGCTGCTATGGAGCGGCACTGGTGAATGGGGCTTACGCAAGGAAGCTGCCCGAGTGCCGCTATGGAGCGACAATGGTGAATGGGGCGTACGCTAGGAAGCTTCCCGCGTGCCGCTATGGAGCAGCACTGGTGAATGGGGCTTACTCTAGGAAGCTGCCTTGGTGCTGCTATGGAGCGGCAATGGTGAATGGGGCTTACGCTAGGAAGCTGCCCAGGTGCCGCTATGGAGCGGCAATGGTGAATGGGGCTTACGCTAGGAAGCTGCTCGGATGCCGCTAAGGAGCGGCAATCATGGATGGGGCTTACGCTAGGAAGCTGCCCGGGTGACGCTATGGAGCGGCAACGGTGAATGGGGCTTACGCTAGGAAGCTGCCCGGGTACCGCTATGGAGCGGCAACAGTGAATGGGGCTTACGCTAGGAAGCTGCCCGGGTGCCGCTATGGAGCGGCAATGGTGAATGGGGCTTACGCAAGGAAGCTGCCCGGATGCCGCTAAGGAGCAGCAATCGTGGATGGGGCATATGCTAGGAAGCTACCCAGGCACTGCTATGGAGCGACAAGGGTGAATAGGGCTTACACAAGGAAGCTGCCTGGGTACCGCTATGGAGCGGCAACGGTGAATGGGGCTTATGCTAGAAAGCTGCCCGGGTGCCGCTATGGAGCGGCAATGGTGAATGGGGATTAGGCTAGGATGTTGCCCGGGTGCCGCTATGGAGCGGCAACAGTGAATGGGGCTTACACTAGGAAGCTTCCCAGGTGCCACTATGGAGCGGCAACGGTGAATGGGGCTTACGCTAGGAAGCAGCCTGGGTGCTGCTATGGAGCGACAATGGTGAATGGGGCTTACGCAAGGAAGCTGCCCGGGTGCCGCTATGGAGCGGCAACGGTGAATGGGGCTTACGCTAGGAAGCTGCCCGGGTGCCGCTTTGGAGCAGAAATGGTGAATGGGGATTACGCTAGGAAGCTGCCCCGGTGCCGCTATGGAGCAGCAATCGTGGATGGGGCTTATGCTAGGAAGCTGCCCGGGTGCCGCTATGGAGCGGCAACGGTGAATGGGGCTTACGCTAGGAAGCTTCCCGGATGTATTCCTCATGTCTGGCCATGAGGGCATCCCAACTCACTGGTGAGTTGAGGCCTTCACTTATGCACTAGTGCACAAGAGGGAAAATTCCAAGGGGAATTGGAATCAGGCCATTGTAATCATGGCATTGAGCATCTTACGCTTGGAGCATAAGGAATCTAATGTTTGGAACAAGTGGCATCCGACGTTAGGAACATAGGGAGAATACTACAGTTTATAGTCTTGTAGGTAGGACTGTTGGCATCTCATGATAGGAGCAGAAGGCATCTCTCGTATAGGGAAAGAGGCATCCTATCATTTGTTAGATATGGTGTACTACAGTTTATAGTCATGTAGGTAGGACTATTGGCATCTCATGCTAGGAGCATGAGGCATCTCTCGTGTAGGGAAAGAGGCATCCTATGTCTGGAACATAAGGATTACTACAGTTTAGAGTCATGTAGAAAGGACTATTAGGCATAAGGTGCCTAGAAATGGTTGGTGTTGGGTCTTACGCAAGGGCGGCCCTTTCTGGTTGAACCTGGCATAGGATCCAAGTTATTGGGTTTGGAGGAGTTACCTGAGGAATGGTTCGACTCAAGGTACCCGGGGATTTGATGATGAGAATCCCAACTCACGACATGGATTGAAACCAAGAGGAATATGTTAACTCAAGGTGTTTCACAGTGTGTGGAGGAGTATCTCAAATCATGGTGTTCCATAGGTGGAAGGTGGGAGCGCATAAGGGCGCAATGGAAAATCCCGGCATCTCGGCCCGACAAGTTCGCGGTGCGACTCTACATTTTCCATGGGGGTGTGTGACGGTAGCGAAGGGACCGGCCCGGGGGGCCAGGACCGAAGCCCGGCACTGACCCCGAGCGGGGGCGCAGGGGCTGCGCCCCCGCGGTATGGACCGGTGGGCGCGAAGGTGGGATCCTTTCGAAGTAGCTTCGCGGAGAAAAGGTCTCACGAAGTAGCTTCGCGGAGAGAAGGTCTCGCGAAGTAGCTTCGCGGAGCCAAGGACTCGTGAAGTAGCTTCGCAAAGCAAAGGTCTCACGAAGTAGCTTCGCGGAGCTAAGGTCTCGGGAAGTAGCTTCGCGGAGCAAAGGTCCCGCGAAGTAGCTTCGCAGAGCAAAGGTCCCGCGAAGTAGCTTCGCTGAGAAAAGGTCTCGCGAAGTAGCTTTGCAGAGCAAAGGTCTCGCGAAGCTTGGTCTCGTGGAGCAGCATTGCAGAGCATTGGCTCGCGGAGAAAAGGGATCTCACGGGGCTTGGTCCCGCGGAGTAGCAACGCGAAGAAAGCGGCTCGCGGAGCATGGCTTCGCGGAGCCGCAATGCGGAGCTCCGCTCGGCCGCCCAAGGGGCGAAGTGGCCGTGGCCGTCCTCTTGGAGAAGGGGGGTGAGCTGGGTATTTATTGGTAGGGGAGCCGTGAAGCAGAACTTCTGTGCTGCCTCAGGAGCTTCGCGGCGTGCTCGCGAACGTCAAATTCGTTCTCGGAGAGGTACCGCCTCCGGAGCTTCGCGGCGGGCTCGCGAACGTCAAATGCATTCGCGGAGAGTTACTGCCTCCGGAGCTTCGCGGGACCGCGATGCTCGGGTGCTTCGCATCAGTGCTTCGCAAGGGGTCTTCGCGGCGCATCACGAACATCAAATGGGTTCACGGAGCCTCTCGCATCATTGCTTCGTGGCGCCGCCCCGCGATCACGGAGGGGGGCTTCGCGAATGGTCTTTGCGAACCAGATTTCCAGCCCAACTTCAAACGTCCATAACTCCTAATCCGTAACTCCGTTCGGGCCCTACGACCTACCAAATCGAAGCTTGTGAAATGGACTAAGATCTTGGATCATGTATGAAAGCATTTGGAAAATTTTGGGGACGCATTTTACGGGGTCTAAAATTATGTTTTTCCACTATTTTATGAAAAAGAAAACAATGAATAATCTTTTATGGATGTGGTTTATTTAATTTTATTATGTATCATATTTTAATTTTTATTTACAATGTTTTTTTGGTATCATGAATGTTATCAGGCCTTCTAAGACTACTAAACTGATCAGTCATTCAGGATTTGATTCCCTATAATCATTCTAATGTAATAAAATAATGCACTGGCTATTAGTATCTGAGGTTGGGGTGTTACATCAATTATATTAGTTAAATAATCAATTCCCACTTTTATACATTATTTTATATGGATTTAAACATAAATTACCCACATTCATCCTTTGAATCAATTGAACCTTATTGAAAATTCTATCTTGATTGGGGTGGTACAGTTCATTTAAACTGAATATTATGATATTTTGAGATCCCATGAAAAAATTTACATCACTTGAGAATGATAATAACTATGGAGTTCTATTATTAGTATTTTTTGTTGAGTGAAAACCTTTTTTAGGAGGTAGATCACAACACATGAATGGATATCTAAGGAATGAGTGGAAGAAATAATATAAGGGAATTTGCATTAGATTATGAATTTAATAATAATGTTTGATTAGATATCCTATATCGATTATTATATTAAATTTTAATCATATTTAGTTAAACAATTTCCTTATTTACATGTTTGGAGTGACGTCAATATTGTTGATGTATTTTCTATTGAAATCATTATTGATATGGCTTTCTATAAGAATAGAACATGTTTATGTGTTACTGAATTCGATACAACTAATTTAAAATTATATTTTTACTAAAAATTAATTTCATTTTAAATTTTTATAATAACTAATTTTATATGTTTCTAATAATTTATGATAGTATTTTTATAAATAATGAATTTAGAGTTATTTTTATGAAGTTGTAAAATATGGTGAAACTCATTCCGTAATACAATGTATGGTTTATTTGAGAGGAAAATCAATATAGATACATAGAATATACCATTACTAAAATCTATATTTATCATGCTATAATTTCTATGTATATAAAAAACTATGAAAGTCAATGGAAGGAGTTATTGTGTCAAAGTATGGGACACTACATTGCATTAATGATATACAAATGAATATTGTTGGAGATATGTAATGGTAAAATGGGGTTATGTGTAAGAATAAATTGAATCCCATAACCTACATGGCCTAGTAACCAAACCCCCTCTATCATAACACACTATTTGTGGACCTTGGATGGTTAAAAAAATTAGTTCTTACTTGAAACCATCATATTTAGAGATACCATGTCTGTTGGAATTGTTTCTCTATAAAAAATTGATTCTCATTATGATTACATATATTTTATTAATAGTAATAGTTTTATTATAAAATTATGATCACTATTTTATGTAATTTAGTATCTAATATTATCTTATGAGAACTATTTGCACTAAAATAATACTAAAATTCTTCACTATGACCAGAACATAGAAGTTCTGTGATAGTATTCTTAAATACATTTTTTATGGTTGGGTGATATCATTTGATGATGAAAAATGATGCTGAATATATTTATTTGGTTACTATATTCCATTTATTATTATTCTCAGGAATATCAACCCTGGTAGAATCTAAGATAATTTTTTTTTATTACACGACCCATCAATAGTAATTCTGTATTCCAATGTTTCAGTAGTGGTTCCTATATATAGACAAGTGTAATCATCCTTATACATGAATTTTATTGTTGATGGATATTACCAGAAATTTACATTAATTCATTGGTGAAAAAAAAGAAAAAATATGCTTATAATGAGACATTAGGCGATTAAGAAGTGATATTGCGTTAATAAATAGTGGAAAAAAGGATTTATGTTTTCTGTTCATTATGAAATGTTGATAAATAATTCCCATTGATATAAATAAAACTACATAATTACGTATATGGACAATGTGTTTTATCAGATAGATTATTTATAGTAATTAAAATAATGTTACATTTAGAACATAGGTTTATGAATCTAGTATACAATCATCTTGATTAAAGATATCATTATAATGGAATTATAATTCAAAATGTATATTCATATATGGTTATTAGAATTTTGGAATTTAAATCATTTCTTTATGAATGCCTTTTCCTATTTATATTCGCTATACAAAAAACTTAAGAGAAACAACTTAATTCCACTTATGGTCTAAGAGGGTTAAATTGTAAGTTCATTTATAACCACAATCAAATTTCATAAGAATTAACATTCTAAATAAAAATAATTTTATTACATGGTTTAACAATTATTCATGTATGATTGATTATAAATACACAATCACCCCATATTAAAATTAATATATATATATATATGAGTTGAATATTAAATAAATTATTAATTTTTATTTTAGATATTATAAAATTGTTTATTTATCAATGAATAATGTAGTGACATTAATTAACTCAAATAAATAACTATTATTCAGGGCCTGATAAATATTAAGGAGGGTGTAGTCTTTGTTTATTGCAGGATGAGAGGAATTCATATTAAATATTATTTGAGTATTTATATATTTATTTAATTTAGATAAAAAATATTTATGATCAGTAGTAGTACCTTGTCCAAGAAAATATATTTTTTGTGATCATTGTTGATTAACACAAGCATCTTAATCTTCTCTAATAACACTCAAGGATTTTCCTAGTAGTGTTCAATGTTTTAGTGAAATTGTGGATCAACACTAATGGTAATGTTTCTTTTAGTCATCACTAGACAATGATAAAATGAAAATAATTAGTCTATAGATTCATTAATAAATGAATAAATTCAATAGAATGTATTTAATTATACAAAAATATTTCTTATAAATTATACATGATGATACTATCTTCTTATTTTCTATGTAATAATCTATTGATCCTGAATTTAATTCCATTTTTCATGACATTAGGCCTCATATACATCACTAATTATTTTTTGATTTGTGACATATACCAAGTTGTAATCTTCCCAATAGGTTCTTCTATTACTCCCAAAACTATTAACTCTTATAATAGAGGACACATAATTAATTTATTATTATTTATTAATAATTGATTAATTATATTGATTTTATATAGGTTTTTAGTGTTGTATCATTTTTCATTTAAATTCGATCATTGATATATTCTATTATCCTTCTACATTCTCTATCATATAACCAAAAATATGATAAATTTACAAGAATACAAATTGAAGAATATATCAGGAGGAACCAAGGTTTTTAACTTGACTACAAAACATTACAGGGGTTTTTTCGTGATATTACATGTAATTTTAAAATGATTATGGAAGTAGGATGAACTGTGATAAATCTGGGTCATCATGGGATAATTACACATGAAATGCCTTAATTTTTTCCATTTGTGGAATGAATGGTGTGGAAAATTTCATCCTAGACAACATTTTGTTTGGATCACATTAACATCATGTACACCATTTATTTCATATATGTGAATACATATCCATTGATGGGCCATTTATTTATTATAAGGCGCTTTTTTAGTGACTCATCTTTTTCATTATAATAATTTGGAATATATTAAGTAATATATTCATAGAAAGACACTATGAAAACATGATATTATCAGGCCCGATGATCCTAGAAATGATATATGGAAAATAATAAATATTCTAATATCAAGGAAATATTGTTTTCCAAAAATAGTTGAATAACTCCTAATAATACACTTGGATAGAAAATATGAGAAAATTTTGATTCTATAACATGGGATTTATACTAGGTCTGACCTAAGGATGGTAGGTGTTAGATAACTATTTGAGGTATTCATTGATAATGTAAATAATTAAAATGAATAATTAAATTTATTCATTTTATTTTGAATCACCATGACATGATTACCTCTATAAATTCCACATTATAAATTTTTTTCAATTGATAGGAATATAAAACATGGTACTATGGAGAAGTGTTGTAAGAGTTCTTCATTGGATAATCACATTGGATGTTGATGGGTTAGTAGATCATAGTGGATCGAGATTTAGTGAATGTAGATGGTCCTTTTCATCACCATCATCACATTTTTCACCATTGATCGATGCAACATTAAGGCATGAAAAATTATTTTTGGTTATCTATCCCATTATTTAATTATTACATCTTGTATTTTGGATGTTAAAATTGATTATTGGATTTTGAATTCTCTAGATGATACCTGTATATAAATTATTGTCTATAATTATTTTATTCATGATTTCCCATTATATCACCCCAGATATCTACAATTGATGATCCTTATACAATAATTATTGAATGGTGAAATTTTTAACATTATTTTTGTTCCCTTCCCCCACCTATTCATCACGTTCATCACTACTGGCCCATGGGATTGTAGCACAACATTTCTGGGAGGTATTAGTCATGATAGAACCACTACATTCATGGTTGTTTGTCAAATGATGAATATATTTCTGTGTTTTTCAAGGAACAGGATGGATTTTGAGTGATAGTTCATGAATATCTGATCTCTGTGTAGTGATGGATGATGGGATGTGCATGATATGTTAGGTAGCTCTGAAAATATACCCATACTCCCTTTTCCATCCATTAGAGACTAGGAAATGATGGTCAGTGGATTGATCCTTTTTTTGGGTGGCCAATATGGAATATTCATTAAGGAAAGGATAGATCCAGAAAACCCTTGTAGAATATATGGATTTTGTTGGAAAATAGGCAATATATTATGAATATTAGAAGAAAAAACAATGTTAATCCCCATTATTACAATACTAGAGATTCAAGAAATATTATAGATCACACACCGTGTGGCCATACCCACAAACCATTTATCCTAACCTAGTAATCCTGATTTTGTGCCAATTTATAGATCCATAAATCCATGGGGGATTACACTCAATGTTCTTGGGTAGTACACATGCATATTCCTCTACCCGATCATACCTGGGTATATGGCCAAGTACAGATTCATGGTTCATAGTATATAAGCATGATCAGAAACACATAAACATTCCCTCAGTGGACAAGAACCCCATGTACCAATTGTAAACTCTATGTACTATGAAATACATTCCAATAAATATCTATAATATAACGGTTCCAGGAGAATATGTGGGGTCACTCACAATGTGCATCCCTATACAAGTTGTGTAATCGTTCATTCAACTTTTTCCTATCATATATTTACTTTTGACATATATTATAGACAATGAGTATGCTAACCTTATTAGTTTTTAGTGAATAACATGATGGTGGACTAAATTTCTTAATATGAGATATGTTATTAGTTCTTTCAAGAAATAATCATCTTTAGGAAATTCATGATGAATGAAGTAGTTAGTGTCAGATAATTGGAGGGAAGTCATGGCTAGTACTCCCCATTCTGAGAAGTCAAAAGATACCTATACTCATCATATAGGATGATTCAAACTCCCTTATATAGAGTGTGGGTCCTTTCACTATTGAATTGATCATTGGTGGTGTGTGATACCTCCATGGGAGTTGTTCCTGCCTTAGCTACAGTGAAATGTTGTGAGATATGATCCCCTACAATCATATTATGGTGAAGTTAAATTGGTTACTCAAAATCAGAGATGGAATTATAGATCTATAGGATTACTCAATGAATTTGAATGGTCAGTGCGTTAGAGATCCAATTTAATCCTCATATAGTTTTCCCAATGATTATATATATTTGTGTATGTTGGATTTTGATTCACTCCTTCATTAGGTTGATCTGACTACTTTAACTTCATATATCTATTTCTCAGTATTAAGTTTCAAATGAATCCTATTGGGTTTGTATATACTCACCCATCATGGTACTTTCATGACTAATTATCTTAGTCGGGTCTTAGAGATCAGAAGCTGATCAATATTAGCTTTGTTATTTTTTTTTGTTTTTTCATGTTGGTTCCTAATTTTTGGTTGGACATTTATTTTTACCTTTTAGAAATGGTTTTGTTATGGAATACTTTTATATATTCCCTAGGGTTTATTTCATGCATCATTTCTCTAGATGTAATAGTCTTTTATTATTACTCAGCACTATCGCATGGAGATGGATGGGTGTGTGCATATGTGTACATTAAAAAAGGCGTACCATTTTACATTATCCTTTCTAGGTGCTTGAAGACATCCCCTTGCCCTATTAATGGTGGGCTTGGGGATTCAAAAACTCATCCTTCCACCATTCAGGTGGACCCTGGGGGTATATATAATGGCATAATCAAAATAGAAGAGATCATTACATGAGAAAATACTTGTGTTTATACCCTCTTAGTGAATTTTTTTAAGTAAATTAGAAACAATATTTATTTGACTTATATATAAATTTTAGTTTATGGATCCTATAATTTGTGTGGAGGCTGACATATCCATTCACCAAGACACCAACTCCCAACTTTTGAAGTTGACATATCGAGACAATGGTTATAGAGAAAAATAGTACAAATAGTATATTGGATAGGGTCATTTGAATCTACATATTGATTTATCTACCTATATTTAAATTATCATTTTTCTAAGGTACGTTATTATTACAATCAATATACTTCCAAAGATGATTCTTTATGTGAGGAACCATTAGTTTATGGGACACAACATAAGGTTTTTCATGTGTGAGGATATGGTGGAACACCATCTCCTATCAAGAAGTAGATAATACAAATAGTTCAAATGATTATGTGTACCTGATTGGATCAATACATGTGTTCTACTGTTAAAGGATATTGAGGTTTCATAGTGAACCTTATCCCAGGTATTAGAATATCATATTGGTTTAGTGATCCACATATTCAGGCTCGGTCGTACCCCTATATAATAGAGTCTCACTCAGAACTAGTCATTTATTTGGAGCACCAAGGTGATAGTTGAGTTTTGTTAAATGGACCCATGAGGAAATGCCACGCTCATTGTCCGAATTCCATTTTATATTTCACAAAGTGTATTACCCATTTTTCTTATGATATGTATCGATTTCAGATATTATTGATCATTAATAGGTTATTGTGATATTTTCCGCATATTCCATAAGGTTCACTAACTTTACATAATGCTCCCTTGATATGGTATGATATTGATTCTTCTTAGTGATCATGTTCAAGAAGGGTCTACATAAATTAATTTAACCATGTGTTCTATCTATATGCTCGTCCAAATATGTAAGAGTTATAGATTTAACATTAGATACTGAGTGATTCCTAGAAGATGTATTTTGTGTCATTAAAAATTATGGAAGAAATCATGTAGTTGTTTTTTTTGTATTGGGTAGCATGTGTTTGACATAAATCTTTTTGTAGAGGCCACATTCCCATTCTCAATGTCACATATGAGGATCTTCTACTTAGGTATCACAAAGAGGATACAATCATCCTAGGGAAGGGTGATTATATACATGAAACGAGTAATGTCACATGGATAATGATAGACCAAGACATCATTCTATGCAGGATATGTATATCGTGGATAGAAACCGATGGAAGATGCAACATTATCATTATAGATATACCACATTGGTATGTTTGTAACATAGGGATGTATTTATGGGATAGAAATAGGATATTCTCAGAATAATGGATTACTTTGTAGAATATGATGATATGATCTATCACTACCACCTCCAAAAAGAGGCCCTTGTTAGGATCAGGGAGATGGTGGTTCAGGCTGTGGGCAGTTTCATGACATGAGGGACTATGACCAAGCTACATAAGTTATAAAACACAGAATGATTTATGATTATTATAATCTTGTATAAGTATTAGTTGACAATAGTTTGATCCATTTCTATAATCTTCATATTCCTAGTGTGAGATCCAGATCCTATAGTGATGAATTCATACTAACAACTATATTTATTGTTTCTTAAAGGGAGTTAATCATTGATACTGATTCTCTCTAGGTAGTGAAAGGAATGTATTATTGGAGGGAGTTCCTTGTTGGAACAGTTGGACTTCATAATAAAACCATATAATTTCCCATTGGGTATGGATTGGTTGTTTATGGCCCAGACCTAGACAGACTATCATTGCAGATGAGTTAGATGACAGCAGATAAATAGGGTGACATTGTTTGTTGTGGGAAGGAGAAATATAATGGTTGAATAAGTTGGTATCATTTATCAGGAAACTAAAACCCTTCACACCTTAGTTGTAATGCTTATACATAATTACTATGGGATATTTTGGAATATTTATTCCTTCATTAGTGAATGTCATTAAGGATGTTTTCCACAAGGATGTTTCAAGACTATCCCCATAGTTGGATATGAACATCAGTATAAGATCTCACCCCGAGATGAAAATGATATCTTATATGGATTTTTGGAATTCCCCTACCATGATATGAGAGCTATGGGTTCAATTAGAATACTATTGTGAAAATGGTTTCATCATAACCTATTTTTTCCTTGGGAAGAATAAGTTTTCTCCCAAAAAGGAAGTCGGGAGTTTGGGGATTTGTGTAGATTATCATTTCCTCAACTATTTGATTTTTAAGAACTAGTACCCGTTTCTGGGGACTGATGACCTCTTTGACTAGTTACAAGGAACAAGTTGGTTCTTGAAGAATGATATTAGGTATGACTACCACCATTTTAGAGTTCTAGGGTATGATATTTTAAATAAAGTGTTCTAATTCCATTTAAGAAACTACAATTTCATAGTTATGAATTTTAGAGTGAATAATTCTATAATAATTGTTATATATTTAATAAACTATATATACTATCCGTAAATAGAATGATTTTTATATGTCATCGTATACAACATACTCATTTAACCAATATCATAAGAATCATATGCAGAGCATCAGAGGATGGTATTATCCATGCTTTGGGTGAACAAGTTAATGGTAATATTTCAAAGATCTAATTTTGCATCTATGAGGATCACATTTTAGGAAAATTCATATCTATGCATGGATTAGCTATGAAACATGGAAATATTAATGAATTAATTAGATGATATTCATACAAGAGTGTGTTATACCTGTGGATATTTCATATAATGTTGATGTACTATAGGAGGATTGTGCCTAAAATATCTAGTGTGTAAGCTCCCTTTACTGCCATAACAGGAAAAGAGATACATTTTACCTGGACATAATAGTGTTTATGAGAAATGAAGTATTTTTGGCTAATTATGAACAGTGATTCAATATTAAGACTACCAAAATACTGTGTATAGTATATAGTGTTTAGTGATTCCTCATAGGCATGGATTATATTCTTGTTATTATAGTGGAATAATGTAATTTCATATGAGTTGACATGGCTGAGACAACATGAGAAAATATAAGCTATTTATGTACACATGTTGTAAGTGGTACTATTTTCTATACAGATACAGAGGCAATATCCTCTCAAATAGCACATTGTTTTTTCCTCATACCAACCGAGTCATAGGTAAATCTTCACTCGAAGAGATATGAACCTGTGATAATGGAATTGTATGGTGTTCATATAGGATTATTAATTTATGATAGATTATAAAACTAGGATGGAAAATGTGATGGTAGATTCCCTTAGTAGGAAGTCATATACCCACTTAGTGTAGATGGTTTCTGAGTAGTTGACTTCTTTGAATATGTATCTACTGTGGGGGAGGGGTGAATATTTTTCAATAAATGGTGTTGAATCCTTGACTACTCCAGCGTGTGTGAGATTCCCTATAAGTGGACACAAATTGTGATATTTTTCATCAATATTTTTCCTCAAGGGAAGAAACTGATGTATTCTATGAAGGAGGTGAGCATGTCATCCTTTTCCAGGGATGGGTAGTGGTTCCAGTCAGATGAGAGTAATGTTTTTGAGGGATTTTAGAACATATTGAATGGATATAAATTATAGAATCATGAATATGTCCACCAATTTTCATTGGTTGTTTTGGTTTGATAACATAAGGTAAATCTTGATCGAGTTCATCTCTCAGTGCTTCAAATTTCAGTTTTTCTATTTGGAGACCGAGGTTTTGAAATTTTTTTTACAACCCCTTGAGATCCCCATGTAAAATGGGATTAACTATCCGAGGATTTGAGATAGGGAATGAAAAATGGTAAGGGCCCTACTTCCATCTTGGTGATATCTGATCGACTAACTTCTTCCGCATACTTCATTTCCATTAGAGAGAAAATATCAATAGAGAGTTTAATACAGTTGTACATTTGATAGAACATTTGACTATGTGGGGTAACATTAACGATTGTCTTTGACTGTGATTCGTAGTTTATGTCACAATTTTGTAGAGCGATTGAGGAGGAATTCAAGACACAATTAGGGTTGACTATATCATTTCAACCTAGGTATATGGGCTGATTGAGTAGACTATCTAGGATTGTATTAGACTTCACATGAATCCAGGAGGATCACATTCCAGTGGTAGTTTTTCCTATAATAATATTAATCACTGTACTACAAGAATAGATCCTTGAGAGGCCCAATATATGATACATTAAAATTCACCCTTATATCAAATGAGGTGGGAGATACATCACTTTATGGGCTAGATATGGTTCATGCAATAAAAAATAAGGTTTAATTTATTTGCGAGTATAAGAAGAAAGTCCAAAGATAACAGAAATTCTATAACAACTGACATTATAAACCCTTTGAGTCCAAGTAGAGAGACCATGTTTTCATGAGATTCTTCTCATGAATAGGGTGGTGTATATTTTTCATGTGAATAAGGTTTTCAATGAGGTTCATCCGACTATTCATGATCCCATGGATGGTTGGAAATGTTTCATACTACCTATATCTACCCAAATAGTTAAAATGGTTGAATGTATTATTCCATGTTTCACTACCGAGGAAAAACATGAATGAACCTATAAATGTGATTAAAAATGTGATTTGGACATAGAGGATGGATCCACCTTCATAGAGAACCTGGTGGAGATTGAGGATCAGTTTAATGTGATCTATATAGAACATGACTGTGACATTATTTATGAAATATGAGACATGATATTATATTTTATGACAATGAATTTTCATTATGTGATTATTGAAAATGAAGGTCATTCATGAAGTATCATTGGAGATTTGTTAGTGTCAGAACATCCTAGTCATAGTAAAGCATGGATTCCCTGTACTCTTTATACATGTAGAGTCAAAATCCCCCAAACTAGGAAAGAGTTCTCTATCTACATAGTTATATTCCACCCTTCATCAATCATTGATAGAATTCATGTATTCAACAAGAGTTGTGCCTCCATGGGTTAAGGAGTATAGTAGTGAGGATTCGGTACCACGACAAAAATTTAGGTGGGGTTGCATTTCATTCATGGAATCTATTATTGAATTTTACTGTCACATGATTACTTATCCACTTTGGATGGTATAAGAGATAGATATCCCATTTAACTATCATTTGAGTTTTTATGAGAATATATATTTTTATTTGTTAGGTTTCATTTCAATATTTTATAAGAATAGTTGAATAAAAAATTTTATATATCTATCACAAACTGTTCGATTTTTGTGGAATCATAATGGGTATATATATACTGCCCACTACATGGTTTTTTCCAACATGTGTCGTGTCTTATACAAGCAATGGACTTATCATCGCATAATGTGATAAAACATAGGGATACATGGTTATATTTTCCACATATATAGTGGTTAAGTCTTGGAGATTAGTTTCCAGGATATTTCAAAATTTATATACATTTAGTTTTCTTAGAATGTGACCTCTTTTATGATTTGGAATGTATTTTTCACTTTTATAAATTGGTTTAATTATATTGAACACTAATTAATTAAATATATTTTATTAAATTCTTGGTTACACTGGTTATGATTATATTTTATTATTCCTCCATAACATTGAAAGGATATAGATGGATTCCATTGTATTTGTATATTAGGGTAATTCCTCCATTTTATACTATTCCCTCTCAAAACATGTCCCTATCCCTTTGCCTATTAGAGGAGGCTTGGGGATTCCACATATCAGACTTCTTCTATCTAAATGGGACACAATGTGTCGAGTTAAGATAACATGTGGCTGGATGTAGTGTGACATTATGATCATAGGACATGAGCCTGTGTAGACACTTTGTACCTCACAAATAGTGCAGGACCAACAAATATAACTAGTACCTTGGTGTGTGTAATAGACATGGTTAAAACATGTTACATGAAAGGTATCCTAAAAAATATTGTGTAACCCACTTTACCACATGTGTTTAATTTTATGTGGAAATAAAATTATTTGAATGATTATATTTAATCAACATGTTTCATTGTTTCATATATTTATATTACACTCTATTTGATATGATTATTAATTATATATGAACTTAATTCCTATGATTGAATCTAAAATTATTGATTTGTATTGTATTTAATTGTTATGTACTCCACATACCTTAATATTGTTATATTACATATAATTTACATGTTTCAGTTTATTATTTATTGATAGAAAGCATGTTTCAATTATATTTCATGCCCTTTATAATTAATTTCCCTTGATTTAATAGTATAAGGAAAATTCCTGGTAGTTTGGATGAGTGAATTTCATTTACTCCACATACACATATTCAGATTATTAATTTTAATCAATGTTAAGTTTTTTTATATTATTATGGATGATAGAAATTTCCAAGATGGTAGGAAGGAATTAAGATAAATTGAATTAATTTATCAATAAAATAATAATTAAATTAATTATTGGTTTTTTATCATAAATTTTTTAATAATTAATGTGAATTGTATCTAGATTACATGTGTACATTAATTTCACTTGAGTGGATGATCATGACTTATGACCACACCATTGTATGTCAATTATTTCATTAAATTATTATAATTTAACTAAATAATGGAACATGAATCATCCCATATTCTCATTATATTGTGGAATATATTTCCATGGTTTCTTTTATATATACCTCATAACCAATCACTTATTTTCCCTCACATGTGTTTGAATTAGTATTTTTTATTTGATGGAGCTACATAGAGTGTGGAGGTGATTCTTGTTTGGAGCTCTGATGAAACCAATCAAGGAGATACATAGGTGGATAGATAAGTTACTAAAACCCAAAAAAAATTATTGTTCAATGTGTTTTCAAAAGGGTATAAGATTTTTTTATCATATGATTGGTAAAGTGTCAATTAAAAAATATCATGTTCATAACAATTTTATTATTTTATTTCATTAAATATTTAAGGTTAATTTATTTATGGATAATTTTTAGCAATCCAATATGTTAAATAATAAAAAAGAATCCAAGATAGAGTTTATATAAATTGAATTATACTTCAATTATTTGTAGAAAATGTTAATAACATAGTTAAAATCAACATGATATTTACATGCGTGTAATAGGATAAAATGTTCAATTTATGTATAAAAAATAAAATCATTCAATGAAAATATTAATTTCATATCTTCTTACACGGTTAATGTTATAATATAACCATAGTTCAAAATGATTGTTTTGAAAAATTTGGGGTGATTCCAATTATCAATGTGTTATATATGAGTCCATGGTTTGTAATAATATTGTTTGCCAAAAGGGTTCAAAAAATAAAGAAATACATGTTTTAACTAGATTAAATTTTTTCAAGAAATCCATGACCATGTATTTTATATATGGGAATCCCCTCAACTGATTAAGGAATTATGGGTTCATGTAGTTGTAATATTACACCAAAGTAAAATCAATCAAATAGTTATTGAGGATAGAGTTATAGTTATGGCTAGGTGAATATAGATTATTTTGAATATAATACAACTACGAATGATATTCCAAAACCACCAGTGTGTAACATTAATTTTTTTATAAAATCAATTGGATATAAACAAATTTAATTATTTATTTTCTAATTTTTAATCCTGATAGAGTATAAAAATTATGATCTTACTAACTATAGAATTTACATGCCACTCCACATTGAGTACATCATTATGATCTTTCGTATATAAGGATAACCTCATAAAAAATACATATTTAAATTAATGGTATCGAGGTTCTCCATTATATAATTCCCTGAGGTGAAACAATACATTTATGAAACCCTCCAATGAAAGGAGGCCTTTATTTTTTATTGATTTTTGATAATCCACCTTTCATGTTGTGAGGTAGAACCCTTACAAGGCCCATAAGAATAAGCATTACATGGCCCATAGGCCTTAAAGGAATTCATTGCCCGTAGGATTCAAACATTACATACAACCCAACCTAACTACTTGGAATTGCTCATCCCCAGTATCATCATCATGAAATCAGCTCTCCACCTTCGCATGGCTATTCGACTTGGCATTCCTGGGTAAGCACAGGCTTGTCCCAATGGCAGGTTCCATACCAACTCATTCTTGTAATCCGTTTAGCTTTTTCTATGGTGAATGCTCCTTGATCCTCCTCCTTCTAGAGCTTGTTCCTTATAGGTTGTCTGTTTTTCATATGCACTTTTAAAGTGTCCTGATGGCCTTGATGTGCCCCAAAGGCCTTACTAACCCGAAGGCCGGGGTGGCCCAAAGGCCTTAAAAGACATAGGGACCAAATCGGTTGCTCTAAGGTTGAAATGGGGGCATATTCCCAGCTGCTATAGTGCCAAACAGTTCCTGCTTTAGTTCCCACTATAGTACCTGCTACAATACTGCTACAGTAACCCAAAAATTATCCCCCTCCTGGATTTGATCCCGGGTCTCTTGGATTCATTTTAAGGAGTCCTCACCAACTAGTCTAAGGATCATGTGCATACATATATGAAACCCCTATATCGAATTTTTGTTCTAATGTGTCTATTGAGGAAGAAGTATATCTCTACCATAAACATGAAAATGATTCAATAAATATCATGTTTTCTATATCCTTTATACTAAATGAGCTCATTAATCAACACCATAAAATGGATTCTTATACCAAAATATCTATGTAATAGCCCAAGATTTCATATTATGTTATCTCATTAAAATAATTCAATAGCTTGCACTACACGCAACACAATGTTTGAGTGCGCCCCAACATACTAAACTAACCGTTCAAAAAGCGATTAAGAATTGTATTAACTGAATTTTGAATCATATATACTCTATGTAATGTTAACATCCATGTTATGAGTTTGTTAGACATAATATAAGAACAAATACATATTTTCGGTTAAAATTAGTATTTTTTTTAAAAAAAATTGCAATTTTAGAACCTTTTAATGGAGAACCCTTTTTAAAACCAATATTTGACACTTATATATATTAAATTTAATGAAATTTAATTCTTCATTATAATCAAGAAAATAAAATTTTGTTTGGATATAATTTTGTACTTTTCTGATATCTTTCATATTTTGATGAATAGTGAAAAATTCTATGTTTTAATTAAAAACAACTTTATTAATCGAAATAATTTATCGGGATAAAATATGAGTTTTAATGGTATGGAAGTATAATTAGATTATAATTATATCATTTTATAAAATTTAGGTCATTATACGTAATTTTACATTTAAATTTGACATTAACACATGTCAATCTGTTGATTGTTTTTGCTTTAAAAAAACCGCTTATTGGTTTTTACAATGGTAATTAATTTTAAATTAATAAATGCACATTCTATGTTCTGAATTTGAAAAAAAATATTAATTTTTTATTTCAGAATATCAAAATTATCATACGGTATATTTTTGTTATTTTTCTGAAAAAATTAAATTTTTTATAAATAGTGAAAAAACACTGTGTTATTGGTTAAAATGAATTTTTATTTAATAATAAGTTATTTTATTTTATTTTATTTTAGGTCATAATAGATACATAATTCTTATATATGATAAACTTAATTCATTGGATTAATTTTAAAATAATTTTAGATATATAAAATCTTATCGAACTTTTTACCGTCTTTTACACACCTCTTTGGAGTATTTTCAAATTTTCATAAAACATAATTTTACCTCTTATATGACTTAATTTTAAAAAATCTAGAAGACATGGTTAGTATCAGTAAGTAAATTTGGTTCAATAAGATCATGATAATTTATCGTGAATAGTAATTTTTGACTTTTATTTACCAAAGTTAAAAGTAAATAAGGTATTTCAGGGTTAAAACGATATCATAATTAACCCAACACAAGTTCTAATTTTATTGGATAATTAAATTAGACTAAATAATAATAATAATAAAATATGATTCTCTTTGATCCACATGGATTAGATTAGGACATTTATTATTATTTTATTAATAGAATAGTAAAAAGAGTTAAATTCAATGTTCAATAACTAAACTATTTTAAATATAGGGCTAACCACAATATAAATTCTACAATAAATATTCATTAGAAATATAAAAATATTTCCTACTTAATGGTGTTTTATTTATAATTTTTAGACATTGAATAATGTAATTTATTTATGACAAAATGATGATGTAGTAATAATCTTATTAATGAAATATTAAAATAATTTAAATTATAAATTTCCAAATAATTGTAAATTAAGGCTCCGATGGATTAAAATAATTTTATTGGTTAATATGACATGTTAGGGTCAAACAAATAAATTTTATTTGATGTGATAATGTTTTTATGGATTTCAAAAAAATCAAATACTAAATAGTGTCAAATCTGTCATAATTGAGCTTTTAAAATAAATATTATATTATTAATTGATATAATAGTCATAAAAATATATTATTCGGGCAAAAGTATTATATAATAATATATATGACATTAATGAACCACTTTGGGTTCTATTAGAATTTTTATGTATGTTTATTTACTATATAATATAAAAATGAAAAGAGACATGGTAAATGTCAAACTATTTAACTAAGAGTTAAATATAAAAAATAAGGTTAATATGATGACTTAACCTACGTAAAACCTATTGGTTGAATGGTTTTAGACCCATACCCACCTTATCCTTTAAATAATTAATTTTTGTGCATTTAGAAACTGAAAATGATGTCATTATAAAATAATATTTCAAGCTTTTCCTAAAGTGACCCTCACATCTCTTATAAAAGGGAACTTCAGCTTCTCTTAATTTCGTACCACCAAAGAAATTTGGATCGGACATCCCCTACCCAAAAATCCTTCCAACATTCCTCCATTCATCAGAGAGGCCTTTCTTTGGTCATAAGGCCTACCTAAAGAGCCCTTTAGATAAAATCAAAAGGAAATACCCAAAGAAGAGGTAAAATATTTCATGAACTCTTTCACGTTCTTGTCTTCTTCCACTTCCTCTTTCATTATTTTTTCCATTCTAAAATAATAACTCTGATATATTCTATATACTATGATGTTATTATAAAAATGGTCCAACCTTTTTCATTACCCTATCAATCCTATAAATGACAAAGTCACCATACATGCGTTCATACAGATTACCATCTCCACCCCTTGGTGAAGTTTCTTATTCAAACACATCATTATTTGGATAGGTATAATAATGAGTATAACTGATTTAAATAATAAATATAACATGTTAATAATTCATTATATATTAGATACCATCCAATTACTTATGATTTCACTATCCATATAATGATATTGTCACTCGTGCGTATGTACGGAATACCATCTCCACGACGCGATGAGATTAATTTCCACATTCACCATTCGATGATGATTATAAAAATTTATATCATTAATAAGAATGTAATATATGACATAATAATTCTACTGGAAATATATATATATATATATATATATATATTTGTACCTACATATATCTTATTTACATAGTTTCGTTCAATACGATATGAAAACGAAAACAATGTTTATGCGTACGTATGGCATACCGTCTCCATAAATGGTGTCTTCCATTTATTATATATGTCCATTATAAATATTTATATTAAAAATATATATGATATATAAATAATTTTTTATATTATGGAAGTATTTAAATCATTATCTATGTGATAAAATCAATATTAACATGTTAAAACACGTACAATAAAGAAAGCGATTATTACACGAAATGTAAATTTAACATGGAAATTATTATTAAATGGGTAGTATAATGTCATAAATGAATTATATATGATATAATAAATATTTATATGTTTCTGGTATAATTAGTAGCATACTACATTCTTTATACAAGAGGATAAATGTACCCTCGACTAAAGGAAAGTACAAGGTAAGGGCTAATTTCACAATCTCATTATTATACGAGGTTGTTTTTACAGAAGTATCTACTGGGAAATATTTATTATCCATGTCCATTTTTCATAAAGTAGTCTTCCAAGGGATTCTATTAGGGTAATTTTACTAAAACATCATTTTAAATTTTTTTAATGATTTATTCTTCTAAACCTTTCTCATTAATGTCCATGTTTTCCAAACGTTTTTAAGGATTTATTTATATGGAAATGAATGTTTTAAAATTTTAATTCCATTAAATAGTTTAAATGTAGTATGAACCACTTTTATTCAATTAAATATTTTAAATGACTTCCTTTATAAATTTTCTGACTTTTAAAATTATTTCATGAAAAAGGGTTATTTCCCTCAGTGATTTTTAAAAATTATTTTTATCTATTTCATCATCCTTTGATGGATTTTAAACTTTTTTGAAGTTGATTTATAATTATAAAAATATTACATATTATATTGAAGGTTTTGTGATTTGTTTAACTGTGGATATGTCATTTTTATACCATTAATGATTTATGGATAATGTATTGGCTTTTCGTATACTAGTTTTAACATGAATGCATGTGTTATGTTTCAACATTTTTATATGGGCAATTAATTAGACATTGTTAGTGATGGGTGGAGCCCACAATAGCTCATAGATGGATCTGTAGGTCTCATGAGACAAAATAGTGTCTTGGAACAAGGAATGGACAAAATCTTATTTGTATTCCTGGCACAAGGCTCTAATATATAGTAATGATGTCTGGCATTAAGCATTCCATCATTATTAAAGTGGCTATTGATATTGCATGTGATTACTTCACATGTAGAATATCTAAGTGAATAAGTAAAAAAACAATATTTTATTGTATATTTTCTATATTATGCTGATGTTTATGTTTAAAAGGATTTTGTTTTAGTCTTATTCATTTTATAAATTGTTTATGATTATTTTTGAATGATTCTGCTATATTGTTATCCTTACTGTGCATCTGAGCTCACCCCTTTCTATGTGTTAATTTTCCCAAGATTCTAAAAAGTGAATTATGATTTAAAAACAAGTTTAAGCTAGTTGATTAATGTCATTCTCAAAGGATAATTTATTTTGTGTTTTATTTTCTAATGTGTAATGTAACGTTCATGTATGTAATCTATTATCCAAAACTGCTAAAATGATCAGTGTTTTGGGACATGATCCTTTATAATCATGCCAATGTATTTAAATAATGCACTGACTCTGGGTTTGAAGGGGCAGGGCATTACAATATCTCCTTTATAACCAATATTAAGAGAATATACAAAAGTGAGATATATGATAACAAATGTACTATTCACCTACATACTTCGAGGGTCAATTCCATCTAGTCCTCATTAAGAATATATGATTTTCTATATAGAGTGTTTGGATATCGTAGGATATAAGATCCCTAAAAATCATCATAATGATCTAATTTTATATTCACTATCTAATGGAATCTATAGTTTCATTGTGAATTATATTTTAATAAATAGTGATAAGTATATTTCAAAACACTTATCTTTTTTTCTCATATTAATAATAAAATTGGTCATGAAATGCATGACATCCTGAGGATTAATAAAATTAATAGATTAAGGAATGTATGATACTCTCATCTCACTATAAAATTATATTTTATATATTTTTATCTTTATGTGCGTACAATTATGTTTCTTATATGTTTTTTCCAAGAACATGACAGATTTTTAAATTTCCATCCTAGGATTGGTTTACATGAATGATTTAAGGGAATCTATGTGGTCACCATTATATAGGTGTGGGTTTTTAAATTTTTTCCAATTCATTTTTTTTCTACAAGTGTAGTGTATATTTTAGTCCCAACCAAGTGTATATCCGTTGAAAACACGATGGGAAAATAGTTCCTTATAGTTACTGGCACAAAACATGAGCACAATAAGTCATATCGTGTGACTTGCATATGAGTGGGGTCTGTGATTTATTAGTGATGTTATACATAGTTAGATCTTTTTTTGGTAAAAAATGTTGCTAAAACACGCGTGGAAAATTTACTTAGGATGTTTCAATTCCATTATTGGTGCACTGGTTAGAAATTCATGTGTTCAAAACAAGTGGCCTATATTGTTTTTATTTAACATAGTGAAATTAATTTTTACCCCATTTCATTATTTTTTCTATTCCTTTTCTAATCATCATGATTTGTAAAATCATGTGGTGTCCATAGGTAACTCATCCATTCTTCCTCATTTAATTTTGAGGTTATTTCTTCATTTATTTCTCATAATAAGGTAACTTTTATACTCATTTTTTCCCCATTATTTTACATTACATGTATAATGACATTCCAATTATACACAAACCCTAAACACTATTTTTGATTTTATAATTTGGTAAGATAATTTAAAAGACAAGGATTTAGATGATTAGGGTTCCAGGAGTCCTTATATATTCTTTTCTTATTCAGCACTAATGTAAACATGTCTTCATTTTAGTCCTTATGATGATGTAAATAATATTTTAGAATTTAATTATAATGAATATTAAATGTACATGAATAATTTTAATTTCATAAATATAAAATTATAGGATATAGAATAAGAATGATGTATTTTTAATGGATTTGAAATGGTTCAAACACATAAATGAATTATATCATATGCTAAGTGTGTTTTATAATCAACTCTATTGATTTCAATAGGTACTTAAATTTTATGAATACATAATTGATAAATTTTTCATATTTAAATATAAGGATTAAATGTTTTGAAGAATAAATTTATAAAAATAAAGGGTTTGGAATAAATTTTTAATAGATTTAAGATCACTGGGACAAGATGGTGTTTGAAATAATATATAATATGAGTCCTGGAAAATGAGGTTATCCAATTTTATTAGTGTAAGAAAGTATATAAATGGGTTAATGAATTTTTATATGGAGTATTGAAATTTTTTGAATTTCTCATAATTACATCATTATTTCCTAAAACCATGTGTTCACTTTAAGAAAGTTTATATAAAAAATATTTGAGACCCTCATTATTGAGACCCCTCATACATGATTTACCGATTATAGTTAATGAACCCTATTGTATGTTTTGTATTGATTTATTATTATTATTTATATATATGTGAAATTGGTAGTTTTATATCAGGGTATAAGAGGCCAGATTCGGTTTATTTCAATATATATTTATTTTATTGATGTCATTTTATTATTTTCATTCTCACCTTAATTTTATTTGTTATGATATTACTAGAAATATATGTAGAGTTTAAGATGTGTGAAAACTATACTTGAACTTATTTATATCTTGTGTGGAATTATATATATGAGCACTACTAGATGCATGGTATCTCGTATACCTTGGTATTGAAGTTACTTCTTTATAACTAGCTAATTCATATTTGATATTTCATATATATTAATATATTTGATTATTAATATATACCATATACCATATTGATTATTTTTTTCATTAAATTAATGTGACAATTTTCTAGAATATTTTTATAATTGAAATGGTCATAACATTTCTTTGGATTAATGATTACCTCGATATTCCATTAAAATATTCATAAATATTATTATGTCGTCAGATGCATTCTATTATGGGACACAATATATGTCCACAATCTGGTGTGATTACTCAGATAAATATAAACCTTAATCTTAATAAGTTTTCACATGGTGATATCTAAAATGATATATTATGAGAATTGACCTGTATGTAAGAAATGAACATGTATTAGTGTAATGAGATGTTTTTTCTTAGGTGTGTGGGTAATGATCCACGGATTTTATGATTATTATTAATTCATGTATTGAATCTCTGATTTATTTTTTTATATGTAATGTGATATATTATCAAGATAGTTTTTGTTATGTTGAGTTAATCAATAATCATATGTTATTAAAAAATAAGTCAAGGAAGGAATTTTCGCCGAAATATTTATGGATATTGTTTTCTCCATCCTTCGACTGAATTGGAACCATAAAATTATAATAAATTTCCATGGTTTATCGATGAGTTTCTATCAAATATTAAAAGGTCATATCAAGCATATAAGTTGATGAAATATTTATACATTCTTCTTAATGAGAATGGTGAAAAGGGGATGATATTAAATATTGGAGTTTATAGGTAGTTATTATCACAGAAATATATCATCATTCTTGATGGTTCCCAAGACTAGTTTCACAATTGTAATATTAGATATAAGATGAGCCTACCTAATACAAATGTAAAGGAGGACTATATGGGCACACACAAATTATAACTGTTGATCACATATAAACAATATTTCTATTTCTATTTAAAATTAAAATTTATATTATTCCCAATATTGAGAAGTAATGTTTCTTTATGATTTTTAACTGATTCTAAATATTAAATGAAATATTTATTTATAAGTTAATTGTTAATTTCATGAATATATAATATTTATTTATCCCATTTTATTTTAAAGGTAATATGTATTTTTTTATTAATTAATAATTAATTTTTTAGATAAAATATTAAAAGAAAATTTTTATTCTCCAGACTATAAATATAATATGTTTTTATTAATTTTATGTATAATATTAAACCCATGTCATTCACAAGGTAAAGAATAGTTTCTTATTAATAACTAAATAATTTAACTACTGAGTATTAAAATAAATATGTCATTATCTAGACCATGAATATAATATTTATTTATGAATTTAATAATTGTCAATATGGACCAATGGAACCAGTTATATATATGGGTTAAATATTTATTTAACTAACTATAAATAATATTTACCATGTTAGTGGATAGTTACCACCATATAATAAAATTAGAAAAATATTATTTTATATGAAATATTGTTACCTTTTGGGATTGACATATTATTAATGTCATTTGGGAAATTAATTAACATGAAACACAAACTCTAGGGGTTCTAAATGGATAACTATGAAATTTTTGAGAAATTGACCACTATATACAACATTCTCCTCCCTATAGAATTATATCTTATTAACGATAAACTCTTGGAATTTCCATCAAACATGAGATATTTTATCAACTTCTATTTCTATTATGATATAGAGATTAGAATATTATTATTTCCCAACCATAGGGATTTTTGTTGTACTAAAATGAGTGATGAAAGAGGATCATAACAATCATATAGTGATCGGGGATCGATTTGTGATGTTTTGAGAACAAAAGTGAATATATGGATCCCCAATAAATGGAGCTATATATGTGGGGTCATCATTAAGGAAATGAAAAAAGGAAGTATCCATTGTGATAACAACACCTTCATGGAAGAATGAATTGATGACAAAGTTATTTCATCATGAATTTTAATTAATTATAAATTAATGTGAAAATTCCCTCTCTTGGTTTTGATAAAAATATTTCTCAACATTATATAGGATAATTTTTAATGTAAAATACATTCATGTTGTCAAAACTATGAAGTATATGTTAAATCCAGCAAAAATAAATTTGGAAAAGGTCATTATCGGTTCTTCAAATGTATCCTGAATGAATAAGTTGCATCAGAGAATTTAAGAAAGTTTTATAATTACTTATTGATTATTGATCCATTAAATATTTAAAATTAGTTTTTATTTTGATAATTTATTTTTTTAATATTTTTGTCGATATATATTATTTCCCACATCATTTCTTACTCATATAACAAAAATCAGTTAAAATACATGAATAATAGGAAAAAATTCATCTTGAGGTGGAACATGAATTATAGGGTTAAATGACATGCGACTCTCAAACATGTTTTGTAACACCACATGATGCATTGTTCATATAATAAATAAGAAAAAACAAATATTTAAATCACATGTGATATAATTAATTTTCATATAGCGATTTCAATACACAAGCGGTGCAATTAATACACACATGTTGTAATCAATTTACTTGTCGTATAATTAATTTAAGTTTCACATAAATAATTTTCAAGTGGTATAATTAATTCACATAGAGATTAATAAATTCAAATTTAATGGATGTAATTCATATATAGTTTAGTTAAAATGTATGTGGCATAATTTATTCATATTTCATGTAATTAATACACATGGGATGTGAAAAAAACACAGGCAGTGTAATTTATTTGTGTAAAATGTAATTAATTTACTTTTCAAGTAATTAATTCAAAAAAAAATTAATTAAATAAATGAGGAAAAATTAATTTATACCCATTTACATATAATCAATTCCATTCTAGTTTATTAGATACATAAATTAATTTATATGAAAAATTAAAAAATAATTTTTTACTCCAAAAACCTCATCCTTATGTGTTTTGTGACACATTGATTTACCCATACATTCCATATAATATATTTTATATAATCTCAAATTCCTAAATAATTTAGACTTAAAGGTTGAACCACATGTCTTGTATAATTGTTACATGCTCTCTACTCCAAATTATTTAAATTTGTACACACATCATAGCTTTCTTGTGTCATGTGTGTCATTTTTTGAAAATTAAACGCCATGAAATTACATTATACGGCATGTAAATGATATTTCATATGAGTGAACTATATTCCATAAGTACAATTACTAGATTTTGAAAAGTGAATATACTATGTTACCTAAAATTAAAAGGTATGTAGTTGATTAAATTAGAATAATATTTTGTTTAATTATTTTGTTTAAAAACACAGTAGAAGACTATATCTAAGAAATATTGAATAGATATAATGATTAAATAAATTTGATGATTAATAAATTAATTATTTTGATTAATTCAAATATTTCTTTCTTAATAAAATATGAAATTGAAATGATTACTAGTAAGTAATTTTGAATATGAATTAGTTTTCACTAGTAAATGATCATGAGCAAAAAATTATTTTGATATGTATAGGTTTTATTTTAATTTATTATTATCATGGATTTGAAAATAATTTTATAAAATTAAATTGATATCATATGTTCAATTCCACTCTCATTATTACATATGGGATTTCATGAACACCATTTCATTTATGAAATCCACATTTCTGGTTCCCTTCAACTATGTGTGATGTAAATTCATTACAATGATAGTTCTTCGAGGATTGTGTAATTGATTCATGGTGGGTTTGTGTAGAAACAAAACTAAGGAGATATTAAAGGAAAAGTTGAAATGTTGTTATCTCAAACCAAGACCTACTCAATGAGTATTTTAACCATTGTTCAATGGTTTTTCTTATTATTCTCTCAATAATATAACGACTTTTTAATTCCCCAAATTAGGCTATAATCGATTTATTTTATTTATATTTGAAACATGATTAATTTTATATATAAAATAATGAGATCACATAAATAAATATATTCACATGTAAAAAAGGAATTATAATTAAATTATTATTGATTAATATTTTTTCTCATGGATAATCTCATATGTAAAAACCACTTACTATGACCAAGTTATGTAAAAGATAAAATAAGAAGAAATCAAAAATAAAGAATTTCCCTCTATCATATATTATGTCACACCATTCCTTGTATTACACGATTAAGAATGAATCTATAGAACAAATTTATTACAAGTCTACAACCTAGAAAAACAAATTTACAGGGGAGTTCTTAAAATGGTTTTTGGTCTAACTGACCAAAATTTATTGAATTAATATCCATAGTTTTTTTATATAAATCTTATTGTTGTTGTTGAAGAAATTAATTTTATTATTTTCATAATTAGGGAGTTAAATAATTGAAATGAGGAACTTCAAGACAACATTTTTCAATAATTAATACATAAAATGCTTCTTATAATTTTCAAATCATTGGGTGTGGAATATTGATCATTTCCAATAGAATTTTAATGTGATGGTACATTCCAAGAATAATTGAAAGTTATAGTTAGAATATATAAATTAGTGGGAGACATAATATAATGATTAAAATTAGTTTACATCAACTATTTTCTAATGATGTATAGTAATAATATATTATTTTTATTTTTTATAAAAACAATGATGTGAAATAATGAACAAATTGTGATACTTCCTTAATATAGGTACGTTCTATGAGGCTGACATTTTATTATGTGGCATAGATGTTTGACATTGATTTACAATGAAATAATTTATACTATGATTTTGAATTTCATAAACATTATCATACCCATGAAAATATGATAAAAAAGAGGATCCCTACATAAGATAAATGAAGAAATATTCATCAATAACATAATATATTAAATACCTTTTCGATAGTAGATAGAGGCTTAAATATAAATGGGATTCCCACTATAGTGTTTTAATGTAAATAAGAAATGGAATTCTTATCTTATAATCAATTAATAAACTATAAAAATATATTTATTTATGCTACTGTTCTATTTGATTAAATGATCATTCCTAAATATATTTTTATCATCCCAACCATTATGATTTCCTTAATCATCTATGGATGGATAAATTGTATAGATAAACCACAAAAATACTTTTTTATCAAGATCACCATAAACACATGGTTTGGTGGAATCTTATTTCATTTCTCCTTATTTTGTAATGAAAATGATATATTTTCAAATTTGAAATTCTTTTAAATAAAATTGCATCCTTAGAACATCATTAAAAGAGAAAAATGATTCATAGTGATATAAATAAACATGATGCTACTTTTTTCTATCATTAAAGTAATGATTTATAGTATTTATTTCAATAAATTAATATATTAATACTTAAAAACATATATATAATTAATTTTTGAATATAATTTTTACATTATTCATCATTGGAATTAAAAAATAATGTAATTTTTTTGTATTCTTATTCATCTATGAAAAAATTTCAAAAATATTATAAGAATTGTGGTGAATTATTCTCATGGCTATGAAAGGGTGACATATATGCCATTAGTGAAAGAAAAAAACCCTCTAATTTTCTAGAATTAATTTATTAGAGTTTTTTATTTTTATGATTGGAAAATTTATCTTAGGGTCCAGATAGACACACAAATAAATTTTTTAACATTGAGATTAAATTTTTTATTTTACATCATAAGAAACTATTGGTTTATTAAATCATGAATCATATATACACTTTTTATTTAATTATGAATATAAAATTTAATACTCATACCCAGTTGATGTATGATAACTATTTTGAATGTAAATGTGAATATATTTATAATTTTTAAACATTGAAAAGTGTTTTGGTCTCTATTGTGCTCAGATACTAGGTATAAAGAAAAAATCCATATTGTGATTTAGATAATGAAACATTAAAAATAATGGACTATGAAAATTAATTTAGTGTTAGTTCAAAAATAGCACATGAACTATTCTAAATGTAGAAGTAAATTTGTATACTTTAATACATTTTTAAGTTGTTTTATAAATGCATTGTAAAGAAAAATAGTGATGTCAAAAAAGATATTTCAAATTTAGAGGCTACTTGCTAGAGAACATATTATTTAATAAATGGTTGATCATAGATATGGATTAAAGGTCTTAGTAAACAAAAATTTTATAATTTACGTCAATATCAAGATAGAAGTAAAATGATGATCATTTATGAGTCCTATATATATGAGAAATCCTCTATAATTTCTCCCAGTACATATTTTGAAAATAAATGTGAAATAAAAAACAATGATTCATATATATTTATTAGTTGATATCATATCAAAAGTCATATGATATGAATCTATCACGATATATTTTTTTTTGTGGAGAACCATTTATTAAGAGTTTTCTTTAGTTAAAAACAAACAAAAATTACTTAGCCTGTCTTGGTTTATAATCATATAGTCACTAAGGATTTTAACGTATATTTAGGATAGATGAAGACATGATAAAGGAATACTATTTCACTAAGGATAGTGAGAGAAGACATAATATCTATTTATTATGGCTACTAATGCACATGATTTTTCATAGGAAGTTTGGAATCCACTAAGCATTGTGTGAGGAGTGGTTTTAGAGATGCTTAATGTGAAGAGAATCATAACCAAAGCTGTTGGTTATGAACACTATAGTGGGTGATACATGTTTTATAATTTCAAAATATTGGTTTCTACTATGATATATTAAATATAAACAAGATAAAGATGTCATTTATATATGAATCATGTATTAAATTCCACATATCAATATTCGTGGATACTCTAATTTGAATATTTCTAAAACTTTCTACAACATGTTAGTATTCTAGAGAAACCTGACATGGACGGTAAAATGAAGTATAAAAGACGTGACATTCATTAAAAAAGCAACACACTAATAATCATAAAGAATATAAAAATGTGTTATTCTGTTAAAAGCATAATTATATTATCATAATATTAATGTATTTGTTATGATGGCTAGCACATTCAGAGGAATCCTTATGGAAGATATCTATGTGGAATGAAAATTAGAGACACTATGGTGTATTTCTAAAACATATTACAATAAAATATCAATAAAATCAATAAATTCAAATAAAATATGATGATTATATAAATTCATTTATGTATTAATAATATATAGTGGTTATAAATTATTCATTTTGAAATGAATTAATGAAATTTTCCTATGAAATTTTATTTGGATCATTAAAATTTTAAGGGTTGATGTGTTGATAAAATAAGAAAAAAAAATATTTCTTTCTTTTTAATTATTACTGAAGAAAAAATTTATCCAAGAATAACATAATTTTGCAACTATGTTATAGTGAAATATATATATATATATATATATATCCATTAGTTTTTTAAATATATTCACAATATATATACTAACAATAAATTTAAAATTTTTTTGAAACAATTCAAGAATGAATTATTAAAAGAATATAATCTATCTTATAGAACAACAATGGGAATAATAAGATATTATTAAGATTAAAACAATTTCACCAGATTATATATTATGAATTTATCTCTTATTCCATGATATATCCTCACATTTTATATTACTGATGCATAAAACCTGGTATGTGGATATCAAAAAAGTACAACATAACTTCACCAACATGTATTCAAAACCATATTACATTACATTAAAAAGTAAAATATTATGAGTTCCAGTTGTCTAGATAATTGGTAAAACAAGGGTTTAAGGGAATTGGCCACTCTATATTATTTTGAATAATTTTATATAGTATCATAGTAAGGAATAGGTAATATTAAATAAAAAAATTAATACTGGATGTGGTTTCCATACCTTCAAAATTCATTTATGATTAATATTCTAATTCAAGATAAGTTTCAACATAGAAACATTGTATTTTTATTTTAGGATGTACAAAAAATAATGGATGTTATCATTATTATGGTAGTCTAGTATAATGGAATTAATCTAGACGTTGGGATGATAAAATGGGAATAAAAGGTGGATACTCAGTAAGACCACAACATGAGGGATTTATCAAGGATTTTTTGTCATATTAATCATATTCTCTTTAAAAAAACATATATTTAATGACCCTAGTCAAAAAACATATAACTCCCAATAACAATAGACATACTCAATAGAAGAATGTTTATCATGTCAAAACTAACTAGTAGTCGACAGTAAGTTCTTATTTTTATGGAATTATATTAGAGTTGGGTATCCATAATCGACTAATTATACATTATATTTTCTTATTAATTGAATTTAATATTATTTAATATCACTTCATATATTGACTATTATTTTATGTTTCATAAATGTGGTGATGTTTGAGAATTTTTGTTACATTGTAAAGATCATAGTAGTTCCCCACTACGATGAGAACCATTATGTTCCATGAAATTAATCATAATTATTGTTCTATGGTTATATAACATCATAGTATGGGAAACATAGTATGTTGGTCATCTGGTGTTATTACTCATAAGTAGCCACAACTTTGACTCAAGAATTTCATTCTTAGTAATCTCTATAGTGAAATATTCTTGAAATAGAATCACCTGTAGAAAAAAATCATGTTTTTTCTTCATAGGATATTCATGTATATGTGTTTTTATATTGATCCTTAGAATTTATGACTATTTTTGTTCCATTTTATAAGTCACACAATGATTTTTGACCATAAATGAAGATAAAATATGATCAAAATGATATTGGGAATGTTTCTTGTGTCATGGAAAATTTGTTGTTAACAAATAAGATGATAAAGGATTTATCCCATACATATTTTGTATGTTTATATTTTGAAAGATTTATTGAAATAGAATTATCAAATTAAATTCCATATATAGGGTGTATTGATTATTGTATCATATATTTTCAAATTAAGACTTATCAAGTATATATATTATTATGACCAATATACAACCTTCATAATGAGATATCATGAAAAATTGTTTATATTAAATAAAGACTATTTTAATTTAATTATGTTCATTACAATATAAAATTTTCCATTATGGGTTCCATAGTCCATTGAATGATAATAATATTAAATTTTAAGAATACCAACAATGTTCCACTAAGGAAGTGGCCAAGAGGATAAAAAAATGCTTACTTTGATCCCAATTAAAAATTATTTATATTTATATTTAATATTTGGATTAAATATGAGTATTCAAACAATAATGTAACATTTATTCAGGTTTTATAAGGTAGGAAGTGGTATGGTTGGGATTAGTGTTATATCTACATATGATTTATAATACATATTTTATATTATTTTTACCTAATGAGGTGACATTTATACTTTTTAGAAGTTTCATCCTAGAACATGATGAATATAAATTTTTTTCTAATATAATCCATTTATACACGTGGTTCTGGGTAGGCCACATGGCCACTAATACAATATGAGGTTATCGGTTCATATTTATTTCATTATTAGTCTACACTGGTAATTGACTATGTGGTCTAAATTATGTGAATATCAATTGAAACTGTGTTATATCCTTTGGGGTGCATGCGTAATGGTATATGACTTACACTAGGTTAGTAAAACTATGGTAAAATCATGTGAAGGGGGTCTACAAATTTTTAGTGTCATTTTAACAAGGTTGGATGATACTTTTGTAAATAGTGAAACAAAATAGTGTGATATCATTTTATATAGGTAGTTCTATCCACATTGTTGACAAACAGTTTTGAAAACCATGCAGCCAAAGAGTGTTCACTAAAATGTTTTCAATATGTTTTGTAAAATGTCATATTTATACCCTTGGGTTTTATTTTTTCTTCTCATATTCTATTACTATTTCTCCACCAAACTATGGGACACACATAGAGTATTTTTCCCCTCTTCATCCTTAAATTTGGGGAAATTTATTCTTAGAGTTATAGAGGGTTAGTGATTAATTATCCTTCTTTACAATTCACCTCTATCTTTCTTTTACCCCCCCTAAATGTCCCATTTTTCTATATACCCTAACCGTTGATCAGGATAGATTACTGTTCAAGGTGGTTCCAATTAGAGTGATTTTTATGTTTATTAGTTTGTGAGGTTTTTTACTTTCTTGTTTATAATTGGTGTGCCAAATGTGATATTTTTCATTTTTTCATTAATTGGATATGGATGGTATTTAATTAGAATTACATTGTAATTGATGTTTAATTTTTCATTTTTGTTAAAAATTCCATCCTCAAAATATTATAATATTATAGAATAATCTTGAATGATTATACATATATATTAATTTGTTCAAATAAATGGAATGTTCCTAGGTCACATGTCATCTATTATTCAAAATTATTTCTTTGTATTTACAATGATATTTAAATATTTTAAATTTTTTTTACATTGTTTTAATAAAAAAAATTAATGTGCGTTTTTAATGATTTTTTTCATATACATGGGTTGGACCTAATTTTGAATTGTTCTGAATCCATTAACCTCGATTGTGTTTGAAATAATATAAAAAATGAGTTGGGGAAAATAATTTGTTTCAATTAGAATTTTTAAATTTATTTAATATATTGTTTTCATTCAATGTTTTGGAATGGGTTATTAAATTGTTTAAATGGCATTGAATTCCAAGATTATTTTCAAAAGACTGGTTGATACATTATAATGTTTTTTTAAAATGGTTGAAACCATGATTATATTAAAACCATTTTATTTATTTCCCTATTATGGGTTTTTACCCCACATGGGATGTTTTATGTTGATGTTTTATAGACAATTATTCATGATTTTTGAAGGGACTATTTTATGATATGGAGTAAATGGTGTGAATTTTTTAATTTCCATGTTATGTATTTCATTTATTTGTTTTTTATCATCATTATGACCCCCTATTTTACATTTCAGGGAGTCCTATGAACATACATATGGTCCTTGGTGAGTAGAAACCACTATTTGAAATTTTTTCTAGCTAGAGTGGAATAAGGAATATGAGAAATTTTAGTCCCCTAGGAGCTTTTAATAACTATATTGGTTATAAGACTAGTATATTTTTATAGGACTAATATGTTGTATAGGTTCTCATAGTTCAACCTTGGTTTTTAAAATAATTTTTAAAATTTAACATGAGTCTTATGATGTTTCTCATGACACATAGATACTTCCCACATTGTTTTTTAGATTATGTTTAATAAGTTATTCATATTATACCAGTTTTCGGGATCACATTCCACCATTCGTTAGTTGTGACACTTGTATTTTTATGTTTTTAGTTTTTTGTACCTATTTTTATTATTTTTCTCTTTCAGTTTTTATTTTCTTTCACTTTCATGTATCATTATGAAAATGTTGTAGAAAAATGCATTTTAAGATGTAATTATTTTATTTCTTATTTAATGGGTCTTAAAAATCATTTTTGGAATTTAATTATTTATAAGGATAATATTTTTCTGAAATTATTTATAATAAAGCTGGTTAATATTTTAAAAATATAAATATTACTTTTTAATTTCATTATTTTATAGAACATATGAAAAAATAGTTTATAATTATACTAAAACTAGCACTCTAAAAATGTATATCTATGGGATTCACAAAGACACCTTAGTGGTATTAGACTAATATTTTTTTAGATAAAACCATATATATTTAATACCTGCCAGGATCATATGAAACTCTTTGGATTATATTTTAGGTTCTTGGTTTTTTTCATGATACATAGTTGTTTTTTGTTTGAAGATTAGATAGTTGTATGTGAGAATTGTTTGGGTTCTTCCATTCAAAAATTTTCTACTATTTTATATTCAATTTGGATTGGGATGCCTATAGGTATCTATTTCCACTATGTTTTATTCTATTTTTTTATTTGGTGTGAATTTTTATATCAGATTTCATGTTTGGATGCTTTATTTCTTTATTCAAATTCTAGTTTATTTTATATTTTTAAAAAGGGAGAAATATTTTCCAATTAGTATTCATGATAGTGATGAACTAGTTTCCGACCATCATTTTTTGATGACACTCATTGAAAAAGTGGAAAGATGTTTAAGCATCCACAACTGTTGGTAACTAAGCCATTTCATTATAAAAATGACCTAAAAACTCACTCAAAGTTCTAGGATTCTAAGGAATATTCATACAATAAAAATAATATCCAAAGAAAGGTTAAAGAAAAAAATATGATCTGTGTTTACAACATGGTAATAAATAATATTGAATAATGAAAAAACCTAGTGAGAGAAAAAATGGGATTCTAAAGGTACATTTATTTTTATAAAAATACATTATATATCTATAAAAAGGTAATTCAATAAATATTTTGGTTCTCACATCTATATTAATATATAAGAACCATGAAGATTATGAATTATTTCTGTAGAAGAAGTGTATATTATAGTAATCAATGGAGGTTGACTCGTATTCCTCTCTATATGAGCCTACCACATTCAATTAGGAAATTTCCTATTTTTCTTAAAATATTATTCTTATGTACAAACAACTACAAAAAAATATCCATATATACTTTCTAGATATAGATCATTTAATATGAATTATTCTAAATAAGAGGATTTTAATTAATATAGACAACATATGTTATAGTGTGTCATGTTTAAATAATTTTCTTCACATAATAGATTAATAAAACCAAGTTTCAAAAATTTATAAAAAAACAAAATTATCATGACTCGTTACACACATATTTTTGGAAACACAGTCTTAGATATGTTTATGTGAAGTATATATCACAGATCATTCATGAAACCCTTTTAGGCACAGTTCAAATATAACCAATTTATATATTAAATTCATGTTTCAAATGAAAAATGTACAAACATTTATTTTATGGACAGTTTGAATTATTCAGGTATTATATAGAAATTATACACACTGATCTGCGAGGTCATTTTCCAATAGAATCTATAGGTGTTAATTCTTACATCATAACTTTTTCTAATTATATGAGTATATAATTTTATTATTTCATGATATGGTATATATTAAAATTAAATGATATATTCAAGGAGTTCAGGAAAGAATTGATGAATAAGTAATGGAAAAAAATAAATAATATTACATTAATAAATTTTTGAAAATATTAAAAAATGGTTTATCGAAAATTTACAATATTTTAGGTCTCTATCTCTTCTAAACCAACCTAATACACCAAAATTCAACTGTGTTAATTAATGGACGATTTTTACCATTATAGACATGGTGAGGTCAATGTTGAGTCACCCATATTTATCATTATCCTTTTTGGTGTATTATTAAAAAATAAAACATAAAAAATAAATCATGTGACAACAAAAGAAACTATAATTATTACCTTTTATTTATGGAGTGTACAAAAACCTTTTTCACAACATATTCAATATTGGGATTGTGAATAATTTTTAAGATATATCTAGAAAAATCAACTAGTATAATTACATGTATCATTCTAAGATATCCTAAGTAATCTAAGGGGTATTATATTTCTAAATCCTTAGACTAGAAATTAAAAGTTGACAAACATGTTATATTTATTAATAGGTAGCACATATTAAAGAATATTTATGGAGAAAATATTGACAGCAATGATGTTGATACTCAAGAAACAAAGTAGTTTTTATAAGAACATATTCTATAAGAACATACAAAAGATATTGTTCCTAAAACACAAGTACCGTTTTGGAGAATCAAATAGGTCAATTAACCATAATTATATTTAGATATTTAATTTTGTGATACATTATTTTACTATAATAAATCCCATCTTTCCTATAAGAAAATTGTATGGATCGATGAATCTAGCTATGGAAAAAAATCTATGAATTCCAATATGGATTCCATACATTAGAACTGTGATTAGGGTTGGGTCAATTTTTTGGGCAATGTAAAGGCCATTGGGTGAAAATGGTTATTAAATATATAACTCAACATAGAAGGTAAATCGATTACCTATAATTATTTTTAGTTGCTATTATGTTGAAACAGTCTGATGTGATTATCTATAAGGAAAAATTATCTCCAGTACCCCTATTTAAATGCATTATAAATTCTATTTCTATAGAATCATTCCGTGAATAAGAAATTTTTCATATGGATGTCAACATATCCTTCCATAAAAATATTATTTATGATGATATATATATGAAACAACCTGAAGGGATTATGAGTCTATTAAATGTAAAAATTAAATACAAGTTATATAGGTAGTTTTTTATTTAAGAAATTATATCAATCATTAGACATTAGGTTCGATGAATCTATAAGTGAAATTTGATTCATTATAACATAATGAAATCCACATGATTATATTTTTTTGGGTTTGATGATGTAATCATAGTAGTATAATTGTATAAGATATTAATTATTGGGAATTACATATAATATATTTATTTATATAAGGATTGAATGAACAGTTTCTTCCTTATGAAATACATAAGTGCTGAAACCTAGATCCTTGGTATCTTGATCATTCATGACAGATACAAGTGTCTTCATGAACTAGGTAAATGTATATATATTTCCATACAATAAAGAGATTTAGTATATGACAATAATGGTGGGGATTAGTTCTAATGTCAAAATTTATACATCTTTTCATGAAATGTTTTCCTCCAATAATGATAAAAGTGATCTGAATGACTAAGATCACATTCAAATATGTGATAGGATCAATACTGTATGACATATTATTTACTCACCTAGATGATTCTAATTAATTGAGAATGGAAGGTAGATTTCAAGCCAATTGATGTGAATAAAATTGGCCTATTGATACAGTTATACTAAAGTATTTGAGACAAACAAAAGATATTTACCATCTGTATGTAGTAAATGAGGAGACAAACATCATGTGAAATAAAGAATCCACATTTCATATAGATTAAAATCATCTAATTATTAAGTCAATATTTTTCCTTAGTTTCAATGAATATATGATTTGAAAGAGTTCATAGATGCCTCTTTTCCTGATTCTATAGCATATTCTGAGTAAATAGAGGCCTCTCATGAAACCAAAAAAAAAATATTTTGGATACACCACATTGACCTATATAATTATGGGAGGTATATTACTAAAGACACAATCACATCATATTATGATAACAATTTAACCAAGTCAATCATAAAGGATCTAATGTATCACAATCATTATTTACCTATATCTTAAATTTGAGTATAAATTTGATTTTCATTCATTTGAGTACTAGAGTGGGGTAAAATGATCATTTCACCTAACAAATGATACCATGAAATATTTCTAACCATAATATTTATCCTCTAGTAGGTTCAATAACCAATGATATTTTAATTTTAATTTTGATCCATTCAAATTTTTGAGAGATATTTAATGTTTAATAACATTAATATTAAACAAATAATAAGGAATAATGTGAAGATATTTTTTTGAAAGGGTGATATATTGAGATTTTGACATTATGGTTGATTCTTAAAGGGGGTTTGTTCTTAGTTAATTCATAAATCCTTATTCTGTTTTGAGATTCATCACATGTGTTTCAAGAAATTTTAAATGAATAATTAATTATTAAAACCACACCCACATTTGGCATCCCTCAAAAATTAGGGGGGGGGGATTTTCACTTGTATAAAAAGGGTGTACTATGATAGAATGAAGAAGGATGTACTTCAAGACTTTATTCATAATTTAGATATAGACTATATCAAGGATCCTTAACATTATGGGGATGATTTCGACCTAGATCCCAGATGTGTACACCACAAGGTGTGTATTTTTAATATTTTATATCTTGATTGCCAAAGATTAGATGTTTTTTTAGTTAGGTTAATTTATGAATATTATGGAAACCATGTCATTTAATATGTTTTTAATCATTGAAAATGGTTTATTCAATAGGTTATTATGGGTTTCTCATCCAGAAAACCTGACTACACTATTTTTGGATTGGAGAACACATTTTGATTGACATTATTATCCTAGGAATGTGGATATTTAAATAAATATTTTGTGTACGAAGAGTACGCATCATGTATTGGTTAATGGCCACATGGATATGTACTTGTGCGGCTATAATTCCTAGTTCATCACTTAGACCATGATAATTTAACTATTTTTAAACCCTACATAATACTACTATTGTTTTTTGAAGGGGTGGATCCATCCGGAATTATTTCCTTAGAATTTGTTTTGTTTGAAACCATGTAAAAGAAATGAAATCAGAAAAATGAAAAGGGTAGAAAATTGGGTGCAGTGGTGGTGACTATGTGGATGTAATTATGTTTTGGGAATATGAACAAAAAAAGAGTTACTGATGAGTGGAATAAAAAGTAAAAAAACAAAGTAGAAGAACATAAAAGAATTAAGAGAGGGAAATTGGTTGGTTGGATGGATTATTTTGATAGGTGTTTATTTTTATTTTTATTTCTATCTTTCATTTTTATTAATAGTAAGACTAGGAAAGGTGGTTACCTACTCTCCTGAGTGGCCAATCGATAGTTGAATAGATCCTTCATATTCTCAGCTTAAGGGCTATTTAACAACTCATTGAGGAAACATGGTGACCCTACCTTTAGAAGATGACCATATTATTAGAAGTTTTTTTGTATGAAAAGTTATTAATGATAGAATAAACCAATGAAAATATCATCGAGTTCGGATAGTTGAAGGTCAAACATGGCATGACTAGGGAGAAAAGGGTGGGATCCTGAAAAACCAAACACCCATGTGAGGTAAAAATTACTAACATCTCAACATCTTCCCCAATGAAATATTTTTACATATGTTTAAAAAAGATTTTAAATATATTTTAATAGTATCATAGTTATATATTATCAAATGTTTCCTATAAAAAAAATAATTCCCTCACAAGAGATTCAAAGTAATAAAAAATTATATTTCTCTATATTCATTCTCATCATTCACCTTTACTTTTATCTTTATTCATAGATTCCCTCGTATACAATATCCTCCTTGTTATTTACTTTTCATTTCCTCTCATGTTGTCTATATTTCTTAGACCATCTTCTTTATTTCTAATAGAAAATACTTCTTGACAGTTGTGTACCAACTCTCACAATCCAAATCAAAACTATTGTTGGCCACATCATGTATGTTGGAATGTTATGAATTCAAAATGGAATGTTAATATTACTCTTGACCACATAAATGGAATAAATTATTCTTCAATTGGACCAATTTGATCAACATAGGTGATTTAGTCTATGACTTCATTTGTTATAACGTACATGATTTCCATCATGGTTGAGTACCATTAATATATTTATATAGAAAAAACAGTTTCTCCAGGTATCTAAATCTAATCAACATAGTTTTTTGTCTATGTAAGAAAATATATATGTAGATTATTCCTTCTACAAATCCATTTCACTTAATATAGATGATTCCCTCGATATAGTAATTTCTGACATTTATAAATCCCTTTAAATAGCCAATTAGGCCAAGGTACCCAAATCATTATGTAATATTTGAGATTCAGGATGCTGAATCTAAATGTATCCTTTATCAAAAAAAGTAATTTCTCTTTATGTATGTGATTCCCCATGTATCTGAAAGAATCATGTAATAAATTATATCCTTCTTCTATAATTATACTACTGAATCTAAATCATCTCCTACTAGAGGCATTGTAACATGATCATGATGTCTTCTCTGGATGATATGCTTCACTAAATACTGAAATATGTTCCATCCATGATATTCCTTTTAACCATCATCCTATATTAATCAAAAATGATGTCCAGTGTGTATGGGAATATGAGAATAAACTAGAAACATGAGATGTGGGTCCTTATTTGATCATCTCACATTCTAGTACATTTGAGTGTAGTCATCTGTAACACTCAATTTGTAGCTTACATTAAATAGATACCTTGAATTAACAGTGTCATAAATGGATTTACTATCATCCGTATATGTATTCCCTTCAAAATCATCAATGAAAACTTATATCTGTATGTTCAGATAAAATGGGAGTGGTGGCGTTTATATCCTTCAGCCAACAAATTCAACCCTAGGGAAAATATCTACAAGATATTCCGAGGAAAATGGAAACATGATATTGATCCAGATGATATGTCTTGATAAAAGAATGTTTTATTTTTTCTATTCATTTAATTGAAAATATTTTTATTTCCATATTCTGTCATTTGTTTCCAATAAATACATTTTTATGAACAATGTCCATGGATAAATTTTACCACTATCAATTGTGAATAATTTAACACCCATAAAAATACATCCATTACAAAACTCAATAAATAATAATTCAAAATTATTTTCTCTAAGAATGATAATTCTATATTAAAATATCATTTATCCATTAAATAATCATTAAATAAATAAAAAAGAGATGTAGATATTTTTAAAAAATAACGATTCAAAATCAAAATCCACCACACATAAAATATTTCCCTGTCTATAAATTCTTTAATTTTAATGTTTCTTTAACGAAGAATTCATGGAAAAAAATATCATCCAACCTAGGATAACACTAAATAATCATTTTAAGTATACTAAAAAACCTCTAATTAGTTATCATCACACTTCACCACTTTAATATAATTTAAATATATTTTTTAGTAGAAATGACCAGAGAAACCCCATTGAAAATAGACCTATAAAAAATGAAAACAAAACTTCCACTCTCCCATATGATCCTCTAAAAAAGACTGCACTTTCCACCTTGATGATGAATCTGAAAATAAATTGTTATTATTTAATTTTCCCATTGTTTATTTGGGTTCAATTTTCCCCTCACTTATATGTGATAATTTTTTACAACGACACTTTTTCAAATATTTACTAGCCATGAATTTTGGAAATGGATTCTACATAGAATGGATTGATTTTGATTTATTTATAGAAACAAACCCAACACCCATGTAATAGATACTCACCATGGAGTGTCAATTTACAATTTTACTTCAGATTAAATGGATTTATAATACTTCTTATTTGGGATGCCTCTATAGATTTCCATGTTACCGAGGATATGTAGAATGGTTCATGTTATGGTTCAAGATTCCTCAATTTATAGTCCCTATTACAAAAGATTCTAACCTAAAAAAATAATTTACATAGTTTTCATGAATAATTTCCATAAATATAGTTGACAAAAATAGTTAGAAAATAATCAATCACTAAAACTCATTTTTAATGGAATATTGTAATTAGGTCATGGCATATTCTCATAGACCAAACAATTTGAGTTTAATTGGTAGCACTAAAAGACAATATATTTTTCTATTTAGAAAATAAAAAATGTATTTTAATTTATCAAAATTAAAAAAAAAAATTAAAATTTGAGTGTTTTTGATGTGGTAGAGCTAAATCACAACCCATGTAGAGAATTAAGTTCCCTTTGAACTCCACCACACATAAAACATTACACTCCGGGTCATTTCTATAATTTAATTTTTTAAAAAAAATTATGTAGTTAGATGAATATCATTATTCCTTAGAGAAAACTAAATTATCCTTTTTAGGATATTTTCATGCCTGCTTTTGGAATTTCTAACACAAAGACAATTAAATAAAAACGCAAATACCAATTTCGAGAGAAGATACTTGAGATACACAAGTGGAATACGATCTAAAAAGATGAAAAAACAATTTCAATCTCTCCCTGGTTCATATAACCATTAATTCACATCCCATATTGTTGATAAACCTCCCAATATTTTAATATTAAAAAATCTCCCCCATGTTAATTTTTGATCATTATTCACCTCAATGGCATGATATAATTTTTTATGAAGTCACTTTGTTATTATTTTAGGAGCCTCAAATTTTTCCAGTAAATTATGTAGGGTAATTATAGATTTTGAATTATTTTAAAAACAAAAACCATGTTCCCTTTCCTTAGATACTCATCATGGAATCCTAATTACCCATTTTATCTCAAATTCAATAGATTAATAATATTTCTTGACTGGATTGGACAACTAAGGTGATCCATGTTACCGATTCTAATTAACAATGTTCCAATTGGTGTTCAAGATTCCTCAATTTATATTTCTAATTCCACAAAATTCTAACTTATAAAAAACCACCCCTTTTTAGCGTAAGATTTATACAAAAAATAGGTCAACAAACTCTAAAAATTATTCATTCAATAGAGAATCATATTCAATTAAATCTTTCATAATGGTCTGGGCATCTACCCTGAGTCCCAAAAAATTCAATCTATATTGGTAGATACCAAAGTCACCGAAAATTTTTATATACACTTAAAAAAATTATGAATTTTAAAAAATAAAGGAAATTCAGATTTGATGTTGAAGAAATGAAGCATAAATAAGGCAGATGATGAATTCTACAACCCAATACTTAAAACCAAACATTTTTTACCAATGATGAATCATAATGTCGGAAAATATAAATTAAAAATGTTATAAAATAGTTTACTAGTGAAAAGAATATAAAGTGTGTTCCATGAGTGATCACAAATAGCACCACTTCCACACATTCATATACATTCTAAAACATCATTTATATTTAAAGTTCATGATTTTCATTTTTATAATGAAAATAAATGAATTACTCATGTAATTCAAATTTGATGATAATAATGAATATGTAGATGAAGGTTTTGAATAAAAATATTGGGATACCCCCGCAGTTAGTTTCCATAAGTTATAATAAATTAATTGGAAGAATTAGAACAAAACCATAACTGAAATGAGGCATGATTGTCATATCTCAGACAAATATTACTTCTTTCTTCATCATAATAGTGATACCTATGGTAAAAATTTTATAGATATATAGAAATAAGATACCTAATAAATTAATTTTTATTAGTAAAAATGAGAAACAAATAATTGAAATCAATAAATAAAATAAGGAACCATGGGATGACTTCCATGAAGAATTGATTTTAGTTTCATCAGTTATACATAAAACATTATTAAATCAGGAAGATAAAATATGGAACCAACACCCTTTTTTGTCCCTAAAAATAATTCATTACTCTTGGTCCATTAAAAAGTGGTTGTTTATCATGTCCAACTAACTCAACTACCTTATTTACCATAACTACTATTATGTATATTAGCCATGAAAATAGGTATATGATATTGAAAACAAATAAATTAATCCCATTATTATTACATGATGATATAATAAAATTATTTTATTCTATATATTGATATGTTTTTAGGATAATGGTATTACCTACAACCATCTCCACTTCAATCAAATGGTCAACAAAATTACTATTCATGTGTATGAAAGACTACCTCCACACAGACCAATATTTTTTTCCATTACCATATATGATGTATTTAAATAATAGAGGATTTATTATTTATATATGACAGTTATGATATTATTTTAATTATCTATAATTATATCACAAACACTATTATTGACTTTATTTTGTGGGAATATGATATTGTTGGTCGTGTGTTTGGTGTATTACCGCCACACGATGAAATATGATCAATTCATTATTTAAATGGATGGTAATGAAGATGATTTTAATTAAAATTTGTGACATGTATGCCATAAAAATTAATATTTAATAATAAATTACCATTCAAACTTCTTTCTTTCCATCCATAATGGAAATGGAAACAACGTCCATTCATATGTGCGGCCTACCATCTTTTTGAGAGGTGTATTTCATTTTTACGACCAAATTTTACGAATTTGGTTAATAAATATATGATTTATAAATATGAATATATTTTATTTTTTGAAATTATATATATTATTAATTAATGATCAATTTATGGTGAAATAATTTAATAAGTCAAAACTTATATGAGGAAAAAGGCTATTATTACATGTAACAAAACATTTACATTGAATTGATAATAAAAGAATAATGAAAATTCATATAAAAATAATATATAGTATAATATATATAAATATTAATTTTCAATAGGTGTATAAAAAACTTAAATTTATTATAAATGATGTCTAAAAGTGTATTAAGGAATCCAAAACTAAATTAACGGGACTTTTGTCTCAATTTTCCTTCTATGAGATGTTAGTTTTTTTATGCCTCTATATTCTTTCACGAGGTGAATATAAATACACATTGAACAATAATATCATGAATTTATTTATAATCATTATATTTAATGTTCCATTATATTTTAATATTCCTATAATTTCATTCTAGTTATTTTCATAAAAAATATTCCCAACTGATTTATGTTTTAAAATGTGATTTTCAAAGAGGATAGGATACTATTCTCAAGAAATTTTTTAAATGATAGATAAAAATATTTTTGTCTCTACGATAGAATATTTGGAGCTCTCCTATTACTTACTAATGATATAATCCAATTATACCATTTATATTCTTTTAATCAATGGTTTTTGTTTATGATTTAATGATTTTTTTGAAACCGAATTCTCTTCCAAAGGTTAAACTATGCTAAAATTAATATGAAACTCCCATATTTTTTCATGGGTTGTTTTGTGATGAAATAATGAAATGATTGTGAAACCCATTTGTTTTCTATGGTTTTATATGAAGAAATATTAATGGAATACAATTTATTTCATGGTTTGTGATATGATTAATGTTTTATTATCTTTTTTCACATAGAAGAATTGTTTTAATTATGGAATGGGTGGGACCAATATCTACCTCCAAGTAATTGGGTAATTATTTATATCTCATGAGATCAAGCGTACTAGAAAAGGGAGTGATCCATGTTCAGTATGGTACATTGTTCGGTATGATGATCTTGCGTGTGAACCATGACTACTATGATGGTTTGGGGAGTGAACCCAATCCTATATGATATCCTTGCAAATGAGCCTTGAATAATGTGGAAATAAATTTATAATATCATGTGAATGCTATAAAACTATGTATTATTCTAATTTTATCCTCCCAGGGATCATGTTATTTGATTCTATTATAATTCATGTCTTATAAAATTCCCTTCCTTATTCCATCACTCAATGTTATGATCCTTGTTAAAGAGGGTATGATTTTCAAATGTTATGCTCATGTTATCACACCTTTTTGTTCATGTTATTATTACCTATCTACCTTGTTTAGCTTTACAAAAATTATAATATCATCATTTAATATATTTAAATTCCCTAGGTTTTTATTCAATGTGTTACATATGATAAGTCAAAGAAAGGAGATAATAATTAATATAATATTGGGAGATAGTATAGTTTACATATTTATCTGTTTTTTATGTTTTATAGTTTCCAATGACACTATACTATTATAGTCCTTAAGTGTCTGTTTGTATAAAGGAATGAATATTATTAAAAAAAGACATAATATCTATGTGTGATAAGACTATTTTTATAGTGTTTGTCATTCTATTCTCTCTGGCTTCCATCCAAATCACTCAATTCACTAATTCATCATTTCAAATCAGATTTCAAATTAAAATTCAAATAATTAACTACCCAGAAATCATTATGATGGAGATCTATATCCAAGTTAAAATTCATTCCAATCAGAATTTTATATAAATACATACATTCTAGTGTTTTTAATGTAGTTTGTTAATCCCATAGTTCTTCATCTGAATTTAAAGATAAATCATTCCTTGAGTTATTAATAACAGTCTCTAAGATCTATTTCAATACCCTTTTAGGGACCTCAAATTTTCCTCTAGACATTGTATTATAGGTTCTACTAGTTTTGTGTTCACAACCAATCTTTTCAATCAAATATTAAATCATTTTGTTATTAATGTGAGTCTCATTGTTCGAAATAAATTTATTTTGCACATGAAAGTGGAAAAAATGTTTTTTTATAAACCTAATCACAGTGTTGGCATGATTATTTTGAAGAAGAATTGCTTCATCAAAATTTGAAATAGAATCATTATTGACAGAAAAATTTATTTATTCCTCTAGGAATAAAGGAATGGGAATATGAATTATTTTCCCTAAACATCAATGTTTTTCAAATAAATAATTACATTATATGTTATCTCTTATTTCCTTCCCAATTTACCAAGTCATTTTAATTTAACACATACTATATCTAAATTTAGATTGAATTTATATAGTTCATCATAGTAGAAACCATATTGTACAAACTTTTTCTAGTTTTATTACTGCCAAGTTGTCCTCTCATTGAAGATGAATGTTAACTCTTCAAAATGAGAAATATTCCTTCCATAAGAACACATATTAAAAATATTTTTGAATAATATATTTTCAATAAGAGAGGGTCATCCTAAAATGAATTATTTTCCAATGAAATTAACTTCTTCTGCATTTTTTGAGAAAAATATGTAGGAGAAAATCAAACATAAGAAATGTTTAAAAAGTAAAAAATAATATAGGAATCTTTTGAGAAACAGTGAAAAGTTTGTCATCTAGGAATGAAGATTTTATATCCCTTGGGTACTCAATTAAAGTATTTTTAAACATTGGGAAAGGGTCATCCACAAAATTTTTGGACCCATTTTTATCATTAATGAATAAATAAAATTCATACATCAATAAAACCAATATCATTAGTCGAGTTTTGGTTTCATTCATAGAAAAACGATAATTATGGTATGAATGATATGTGAATAAAATGAATTTCAATCCAACAATATACTACATGAACTTTTCAATAGAAACAACTAGTGCTAAAATATTGTTCTCCATAATAGTATAACTATTTTAAACTCGTAAAACGTTCTGAAAGTATAATAGATGGCATGCAATTTATTATATTTCCTTTGTACGAAAAAATACCCAATGTAATGTCACTACCATCAAAAAATCTTTTTAAAGGGATCCCCTAGTCATGGGATATCATAATAGGAAAAGATGTGACATTTTACTTATTAAAATTAAAATAATTCCAAAAAATCTCATAAAACATGAATTTTATTTCTTTAACAACTATGTAGAAAAGTGGTTTAGTGATCTGAAAGAAGTCTTTGTGGAAAATGTGTGTCCCGAAAAATTCATTTAGTTATCCTGAACTAAAATCCATCCTAATTCTTTGAAATATTTTTCTATGCACATCATTACAATGAATATTAAATATTATTCAAATATTAATCACGTTTTGGTCCCATTATAAATCATTCATCAATAAACACATTGATATATCTCTCATTCAAATTAGAAAAAATATTCATCATACACCAATGAAAAGTATAATAAGGACAAAAACTATAGAAATGCATATGTATGTATGAAAATTTCCAAAATGGAATGGTGAATATGCTTTTTTTGTTATCCTCATGGAAATGAAAATCTAATTATTCCCAAAAAACGATCCAAAATGTAGAAAATTATATTCCCATACAGCCTCTCTAACATTTGTTCTGAAAATATAATTGAAATTGATATTTGGTGGCACTAGAGTAATGTTTAAACAGGTCTATGCAGAATCTCCATTTGTTCCCCATTTGAATTTCTTTATGTTCATTATTCTGATTAGGTGTCATAGTTACACTACTCTTCTTATGTATTACCAAAATAAAGAATTTCCTAAGGGATATCTAAAATTAAAAATATTATACGATCATAATGTTTTCAAATAAATTATTCTTATAATATTTCCTTTAGGCGTGGGTTTTGACATATATGAGAATCTACCCTTAGTAAAAAGTATAGTCATATGATAATTTTGTTCATAAATAATGATGATCTTTCAACCTTGATATCAAAAACAGAGCAAAAATTAGAATAATTAAACTTAAATAGAAAATCATGTAGTTTATCCTCTAGAAATAACAATATTTTATAAGAAATTATTAATTGAAAAGTTGAGTATCATCTAAAAAAGCATAATTTACATGAACTAGTTGAGGTTTGAGTTCCACAATTTGAGGGAATTAGCATGAAAGAAGACACCTACTTATTATCAATATATGATAATTAATTTTTTTTTAGTAATGAAGTTAAAAAACCACCTTCTTGGTCAATTTTATTGTTAAATAAGAATTTTCTAGATAGTGGTTCCCTAATTGAGCTCAAAATGTAGTCTTCATCAAATTTATCATAGTAGCCTCAGAATCCCGCTTAATGTGTCATTGGTTAATCTAAATTACATACATTCTTCTATATGTAAATCATGTGTATCATTGATTTCCTTAAAATTCTTATAAACTCATCTTCCTCCTCATCTAAATATTAATCAACAATTAGAAACTCAAATCATAGCATGATATGGTCTTGGGGTTGTTCATTATATTTACTGTAAAAAATAAATTTATCTCATTGATTAGAAACTTGTAACATTATTTTTTTCTTTGAAATATGAATTATACCTTTCTAGTGGGAAGAAAAGGTCACCCAATAATAATAGGGTCTGACTTGTTTCACTCTATATCTAAAATAAGAATTCCAGTAACAAAAATGAATGTAATAAATCCAACATGAATGTTATCTACTAAATAGACTTGGTGGAAAACAGATCAATCCACAATTTAAAAAATATATAGCAGGTTATTGAACTCGTTGTCGTAGTTTTTGGAATAATTAAACCGGTATTTAATTTGATTATACAACCATGATCACACATGCAGTTAAACTGGGAAACCCTATCACTGAAAGTGGAAGTATTATGAAAAACTTATAGATCTTTTCATTTTGGTGGTATGATATTTTTTAGGACTATACTATACTCCCCAATGTAATTATATGTAGAAAATATGCCAATATTTTCCTCCAAGAAAAAAAATCCCTCTGATATTTCAGATAATAATGGATTTGAATGAGATATTCAAGAAAAGGGATATTGACATTTAGTATCTTGAAAAACGTCAAAATCATTAACAATTAAAAATCATGATTTTTCATATTTTCCCTTTAAGGGAATGGAATTAATTGTAATATTTCCTCACTACCATGTGCACCCTATAAACATCCTCTACAATATTCTTCTTTCCTTTAGTTTCATTAGTTTTTAGGTTTTCCTACTGTGTTTTTTCACAAAGAAGAACATGATACAGTAAACTATTTGAAGGGTAATCCAAATTTCTAGATTTTTTGGATTACATTGTTTGTTTCAAATGTTCAACCTGGATTTTATGGGGATTGTATTAGTTCTTGGTTCTATCTTAATCGTGAATTTATGTAAAACTCCATGTGGTTCCCACAATATAATTATCCATCAGATTTGACTATATGGTTCGAGAGAGTTCCCATTTTTCCCTAAACCCTTAATTTATGAGTAACCATCCAACATGAAAATCTATGTTTTTAAACAAATATTTTAATGATGCATTATAGATATCACTATTTTATTTTATCTCATCATATTGACAGATCATTTGTTAGAACATAAATTTTACATCATCTTGTGAACACGATGGCTCAACCCTTGTTTGATGATGAAATTTATATATATTCTATTGAAAACATGGGGTCGTTGAGGTCAATTCACTTCCAACACTCTCCAAGATAGGTTGGGGTGATTTTGGTGGCATTGTTATTTTTCATTGGACAAGGTATCTTCTATCAGCTGCATTCATGGACCATACTTGACATGGCTATAATTTTCTGGGACATGGTTTTTCATATCAATTTTTTGGGTAGTAGGACCATGAATGTAAAAATACCCCACATTAAAGTAACTAATATATGATATTATAATGATATTATTAATTTTCAAAAAAATAGATTTATCTTCATCTTATGTTGTGGTTGTGATTTTATATCTTAACCTGGTCCTCCGTTTAGAGAATTTGTGTTGGTAATTTTGTTAGAAACGGAAGGAAATATGTTTGAGTTCTTTAACAATTTTGTTTGTGAAAAGTCTCCTCTAGATGAATGGTAAATTATTGTTCGATGAGATGATGTAATACTATTATAATTGTTGTGTATGAGAAATTGTGGCGTACATAAATAATTGAGAAACTATATATGAATCCATTTGAACATGTTATACGGTTCACAGAAAAATTCACATTCTTATTTTAAAAAAACTAACTATTTTATGTATAATTTCATTAATCATTATCCTTGGGAGAAATTAATGGAACAGGGGTTTTCTAGGTGATCCCATGAAATAAGGATATATTCATACAACTATTGAAACCATACATTAACATTTCATTACAATAAAAATGTAAAATCTCCCAACTTCAACTCCTTCTCACTTAATATTATGTGCATAATGTTCTGTACTATTCCCAATAAATCTATAATGAAGTCCAGTGAATCCTCCTTAGGAATACCATGGTATGATTGTTTCATAGAGAGGTGGGATTTATTAATCTCATAGTTTCTAGATCTCAGGGTCTGCCAAATGTGTGATGGATTATTGGTCATTTTAGGTACCTAAAAACCTTTATGACTCACTCTATCCATTATTAGATTTCTAATTGATGGAGGTTAATAATTGCCCCTTGGTTGAGATTTTTATTTTTATGATTATACTAGTTTTCCTCCGGATTTTCCATTATAGATTTATTCCCGATTTTCAATAAGAAAATTGGTATTTTAATTTCATATGGAATTCTTCTTGGTCTTCAAATTATAAAAATATTTTGATTTACTTCTGTTACAAATGTACACAAAAATTTTCTTTTTTCCCATTCATTGGTCCCACATTTCCCTCCCTGGAAACTATAATAATGTTTTGTAGCAAGACCCAGGCCATCAACTGGATCATGAAAAATTAATTATTTTCAAACCCTACTTAATGCTAGTGAAATGGTGAGTAGGGGCCGATCCAGAGATAAAGAAATCCTTATAAGGAGTTTTGTGTGAAACCAAGTAAAATATTAAAATTGATAAAAAATAAAGGGTGGAAAAGTGGGTTAAATGGTGGTCATCAATTTTATAATATAAATATTGGGGAATATGAAATATAAAAATCGATTAGGATAGAGGTAAATAAATAATAATACTGAATTTTGAATAAATTCATAGGATATATAATTGGAAGCATGATTGTTAGATAGACTATTTTGATATATTGTTTATTTTGATTTATTTTATCTCATTCAGAGCCGATTACTAGAGGACTGGTAAATATACATTGCCAACTCTCTTGAGATGTTAGTCGATAGATGGAAAGAACCTTTAGCTTCTCATATAAATCATTATATACAAACTTGTTGAAGAAACCCAATGACCCACCATTAATTGGTATTTCCTATCCACATATGGACTTCATGATTACATGTTATTAATGATATTGTGAACCAACATAGGACTCACAGTGTTTGGATAGTCAAATTTAAAAAATTATTGGACTGGTGAGAAGAGGATTGGATCTTATAACCCCAGACACCTGTGTATTATAAAATGGCCTACAAAGTCATCCTCTTTCCCCATTATAGGTCTATCTAACCATCTAAACAATGATATTAAATATTTTTGAATATTTATTTATAAAATTATTATTAAAATGAATATTTTATAAATAACTCCCACAAAATTTCTTTAAAATAATAACTAAATTGTACTTCTCTGCCACCCTTCTCCCCTTCCTCTTTGAAAGTTTTCTCCATTAACCTCCACCAATAGCTACTCAGTCCATTTCACATTTCTATTCCCCTTCTCTCATATTTTTCACAACCAAATATTAAATTGTTATTAAAACTACTTATTAATAGTTTTAAAACAGCTCTCACATTCCTTGTCGAAACGATTGACGCCATGATCAAGCAAGCTCAAATGGAATGAGTTCTAGGTGACCAGCTAATATGGCTCTCATCTGCATAAATTATGTAGTCGATTTGGCCACATTACTAATTGGATAGGAATAGATGATTCAGTCTTCGTATCCAGTTGTATCATCACACTCAAGTTACAATGTAAACAATTCCCACATATCCATTTTGGCTAATATAGACATTTCCCCTCATAGATGAATTTGATCTTCATAGTCATTTGTTAGTTCCGGAGAATAACTAAATAAATGATTACCTAATCTTAATTATTTCCCTTCACACACATGATTCCAATTATTTAGGATATTTTTACATATGAAAATCCAAAAACGTAGCTGATTTGTCATATGTAGATGAATCATGAATCATTTGAGACTCTCATAGCTAAATCTACACGTATAAATCATTGGCCTAACTATTTCATCGAAGGTACATGATTCCTTACATAGCCAACTAACCCACATAATGGATATGAACATTCTTCTAAAATTATTCCCCTTAATTTTAATATTCACTTACCATAATTATTGTATCCCGCACATGACATCTTCTCTGAAAGATATGATTTTCTCAATCCTAAAATATGTGACATCCATGATTTTAATTTAAAATGTAGACTTATTCCCTAAAAAATTGAAATCTAGTGAATATAGAGGCATCATCATCATCCAACATCATGAGATGTGGGCTCCTTAGTGGCATAGATAATGTTTTAAAACTTTTGAGCATAGTCATTAGAAGTTCTTGGGTTTCACCATAATTTAAATTGGACCCCCCATCAATAGAGGTGAAAAAATGATTTCCATGTATAGGATTTCTAGTCCCATCAAAATCAACCACAAATAAATGCATCAGTATAACAAGACGGGAAGGTAAATCATATAAACATGATAAGGAAATGTTGTAATACATTATTTTTAGTGGGACATGGTGGTGTGGCTATGTACATGGGAAGGGAAACAATATAAATATGATAAGAAACTGTTATAGTACATTGAAAAAATATATATGGAATTTACATGTCGTATTACAGAACCAGACCCCATATTTTTTATCGACATATATTTTTACACAACCAAACCCTGTGTGTACCCAAGACTCAAGGAATTACCATAAATTTATAAGATTTCAAAGTACACATTATATAGTCAGGGTACATGTTGTGTACTTCCCCTGTGTTACCCATTTGAGGGTTTTGGATTATATGTCACTATAGAAAAATAATTAGACATAATAGAAGTCCATTTTGATTATTTTTTACACACATAACAAGGTGTTGGAACCCTAGGGGTTATTGATTCATTATACGAAGATACATGTGAAGAGTATGTTTTGATAGATTTTTTTTCCTACATAATGCTATTTCAACACTATCTTGACAGTGAGACCTAAAATGAAATCAATTTAATGTTCAAGAGAGTGATTGAAAGACATAAAATCATATCACTAGAGACATTAATTGGTGTTTGAATGGGATTTTACCTTGTTAGTGGGAATCAGTATTGACTTGATGCGGGGGATATTTTTGGTATATGTGCCAAACTATGGTGACTAATAAAGGGGTTGGGGTTCAAGTTATCTCTCTTATGATGATTTAATGACATTTAATCTAATGAGGTTTTTTATGATAATGGGAAGGTTTCAGGATGTGTGACATCTCATATATGAGTTATGTCGCGAGGGTTTGGTTATTATCATTGATTGGAAGAGGGAGTCTATTTCAGGACTACTAGTTATGAAGGTCCATAGAGGGATTCCTCGATTTATTTTTTTAACTAGAGGTTCAAGTATGGTCCATATTGATATAAATACCTTGAAAATGTGCATGTGATTGTGTTTCAATGGTTATAGGTGTCTCTTGGGTCCAAAACTAATTTATAATCTATTTGGTGTTATGATATTGAAAACATGTATTGGAGTTTGGCTAGCCTATGAGATAAATTCTCGTGTGGTTAATTTTACATTTAGTGTATGTTATATAGATGTTATGATTAGATAGGGATTTCCACCAATGAGGTGTTTGGAATTGATTATCCTCTTATATAGTTCTCGATGTCTCATTAACACTATACATCCAAGGATTATAGAGTAAGTCTTGAAATTTCCCATTCATGGTTATGGATGTATGATGTGAAACTCTATATTTTAGGATTGATAGGATGGACATGTCACTACACCTCCATGGAATACGAGGTTTTAAAGGATTGCTTTTAATGGTACATCTTATCTTTTTCATGGTTTGGGTTCTGGAATATGGTTTCCGGCATTTTTGATTTTGATATAGTTAAGAATGGTGGATATGGGGATCCAAATATGTGGATGAAAATGAAGAATGAGGATAAATGCATAGATGTGATAGTATACCAAATAGAATATGATTCAAGACAAAGTCTCATTATCATTGGATTTCTACTAGATTGGTGGAATATTAAATCAACCACCATATTATCACATTTTTGGGTAGTGTTTTGTGGGTTTATGAGAACCCTAAAACTCCCTATAAATTTTACCCCATATTAATATTGAAATTCAACCTATATTTGGACATAAGAATCATTTAATGAACCATGTAAATAATTGTTTCCAAGATATTCTTCTTATTCATTTGTTTTTTTCTTTTAACTCAGCTTAGAATCATTTTTCTCTTTGACTACCCCTATGTTTTCTTGTAAAATAATATTATGGGTTGAGTTTGGATATTTCTATTGTAATGATGGATATAAAAGAAAATATGTTAAATATTTAATACCTTTAATGAGATAAATTTAGCTATTGGATGATACTATTCAATGAATATCTTTACCAAAAGAAAATGATTTTCCCTCTTTTGGTTTTATAGCCAATAAACATGGTGCAATTACTGTGGGAGCTGTCTGATCAACGAGTTCATGGAATTATAAAAATTAAATTGGAATAATATAGTGTCCTACTTGCTGGACCTACTGGAGGAAATGACACTTTAAGAAATAGTGTAGATAGACATGGAAGGAACCTAAAATCAGTAGATAAAACATGGCAGTTGATGGAATGGATGATGTGTTGTAATTGAGTGTTAATAGCTTGATTGATTCATTTATTTTAGGCTCAGGTGTAATTTTTCACTCCACATCGTAGAATGGATTCCTAAAAAAAATTATTTCTAGAAATTTTGTGTAGTTACATCAGGGTAATGATGAACCATTGTAGATTTTTTGAAAAATGATGCACATAATAAGACCAATTTTGAATATTTTCTATTAATATAAAAAATGTGTTATATCCTTAGTTTAAGAAGAAATATTATTTTTTTTGGGTTCCATGAAAAAATATGCTTTAGTACCACATTTAGTTTTTGTTACTAGAATATTACAAAGGGTTCTATCATCACAACCTAGTGAGAAAAGAGTGGTACCTTATACAACATGATAGAAACAGGCATGGAAATTCTTGCATAAATAATTTTTTACGGAGATTCACAAATATAGAACTATAGGCTAGTGCACATGAGTTAGAAGGGGATAAATGTGATGAAAAAATAATGCTACCAATAATTAATTAATTGGGAGTTGGTTTTTGTGAATATCACATCATTGGAAAGCTAAAAAAAGGTATCACTTGAAAAAATAGGCAAAATAATGCCGGGTGGTAAGTGTAAAGTAGTTCACATAGATGTTTTGGGGGATATACAATTAAATTCTCTTGGAGGGTCACAATATTATGTGAGATTTATTTATCACTCAATAAGGAAGGTATGAGTTTATTTTTGGAAAGAAAATATGATTAGTTTCAGATGGTTCAGAAGTGGTATATCGTGGTGAATAATCAGTTAGGATCAAATATGATATTCTTGAGGTCTGAAAATGGTGGAGAGTGTAATAGCCAAGAGTTTAGGGATTTTTTATCTAATAATGGAATTTAGTTAGAGAAGACTACTCTTGGTACACTATAAGAAAATAGTGTGGAATATTGGATGAATTGGATTTTGAATAAACATTTTAGGAGTGTGAGGTTACGCTCGAAGTTACCCAAGAACTTATGGGATGATTCTGTTAACATGGCAACATATCTCTTCATTTAATTTCCATCTATAATAATGGTATAATGTCGACCTGAGGAGTTATGGTATGGTAAGGAGGTGTAACATCCCAAGATTTCATAGTATGTTTTCTCTTCAAAGTAATTCAATAACATGGGCTACTTGTAACACCGAGTTCAAGCACACCATGAATTACCAAACTAGCCATTCAAAAATCTATTATGAATATTATTAACAAAAAGATGAATTTTATATACTCCATATAATATTATAATCCATATTATCTGTCTCATAGTCATAATATAAGAACATATTCATTTTTTCAGATAAACGTATTATTTTTCAAAAAAATATAATGTTACCTCTTTTATTGGAGAACTTTTTTATAAACAATATTAGACACTTTTATATATTTAGTTTAATGAAATTTAATTATTAATTACAATATGGTCATAAATATTTATTTTGGATTAATATTTGGTACTTTTTTGATAACTTTCATTTTTTGAGAAATAATCAAAAATACTAAATTTTAATTGGAAACAAATTTTTATTCAAAATAATTTATAGTAAAATATTATGCATTTGAATTTTTTGTAATTATAATTAGATTTTATTTTATTTTATTTAATAAAATTTTGTTCATTATAAGTAATTTGACATTTAATGTTTATATAAACACAAATAAATATTTTGATAGTTTTTACATTTTAAAAACACGTTTTTGGTTTTCACAAAAGGGAATTAGTTTTAAATAAATTTATGAAACATTTATATTTTTAATTTTTTGAAATATTATACATTTTTTAATTTGGCATATCAAGATATCTTAGGGTGAATTTTTGTTATTTTACTGAAAATATTCAATTTATTATGAATACTGAAAAACACTACATTATTGTCTAATACCGTGATATTTTTTAAATAATTATTTATTTTATTTAAATTTATTTTAAATAAAATTAGATATAAAATACCTAAATAACTTTAATTTAATTTATTGGAGTAATTTTATACTAAAATTATATGTATAAAATTTTATTGATCTTTTTAACATCTTTTACCCAGCTTCTAGGAACATTTATAAATTTTCATGAAAAATAATGTTAATGCTTCTATGAATTGAATTTAAAATATCAAAGAGACACATTTGGAATCAGAAAGTTAAATTCGGTTTAATAAGATGAAAATAATTTTATATGAATAATAACTTTTGACCTTTATTTACCACGGTTAGAAGTAAATAGGGTAATTAAAGGTAAAAAAGATATTTTAATTATGCTAACATGTGTCCTAATTCTATTGGATAAGTGTATCTCGACCAAAACCATTCTTAGAAATAAAATATGATCCTTTTTGTCCCCTTGGATAAGATTAGGACATTAATTTTTATTCTATATAAAAAATAGTTAAAAGTGTTAAATTCAATGTTTAATAACTAAACAATTTCTAATATAGGATTATAAATAAGATAAATTTGACAATAACTATTAATTATAAATATACAATTATTTACTACATAATGGTTTTTTATTTATAATTTTTAGATTTTAAATAATTAAACATATTAAAGACACACTGATGATGTAGAAATAACTTTATCAATGAATGATTAAAATAATTGATATTATAAATATAAAAAAAATGTAAATTGAGTCTTTTGATGACATACATGAATTGTTTAGGTTAATAATTTATGTTAGGGTTGATGAAATAATTTTTTTTGAAGTGATAATGTTTTTATGACTTTAACAAAAAAATTACCAATTAATGTCAAAATTGACATAAATGAGTTTTTAAATGAATACTACATTATTAAATGATATAATATTTCTAAAAATATAAGGTTTGGAAGAAGTAGTTATATAAGGTTATATATATCAATAATAAAAAACATGGTATTCTCTTAGATTTTAATAGTATGTTTATTATCCAATTCTTATAATAATACATGAGGACATGGTAAAAGTTAAACTATTTAACTAAGAGTTAAATGTAAAATATATGGATAATATGGTGAACTAAACATGTATAAAACCTATTTGTTGAGTGTATTACTACCCATCCGCACCCTTCCATAGAAATAAATCAATTTTTATCCATTAAAAGCCTGAAAATGATTTTATAATAAAATAATATTTCAAAAATTTTGATTTGTTAGTATATAAGATGTTGTTTCACATATGCAATATTTGGAGATTCTCTGTCATAATATAGTTTGATCCTTGATTTAAATTGATAGGTATGTCTTATACAATGAATAAATCCAATCGATAAAAGTTAAAGGGTTAAGAACCTCTAATTGGAACCATAGCGTATGGGTGGATGTTTAGTTGATTGCACAACCAAGGTTTTCTATTAAATTTGGATTCGATGGGGTGTTCCATTTTATCCCTTTCTATGGAATATCAATTGTTAACTAAATTGTAAATTAAATAGATGACTTGAATTGAGAATTGATTTTTTTTAATTTTTATATAATTTTAAAATTAAATTGATAAGGAAAAGGTAATGAAATCCATATCCCTAGACAATGTCTATTTATTGGTTCATTAATAATTATATGCTTGTTATAATGGGGCTTCCATGTGATATAAATTAAATGACTAATCTTTCTAAGCTTCTCCATTCATTGATCCTCCTTCTAAGGTGAGGTATAATTGATTTTATTATGTTGTTTACCATTCATTAATTAAATGATATTGAATGGATGCTTTTATTCTTTGGGTGACACATGGGTTCGTTTACGAATGGCATGGATGGACTCATGGGGATTATTGTGATATGACCAAGTGACCCAATGAATCATGTATGGACTACCAATGAAATATACATGGGGGATTATTGTGATATGGCTAAGTGACAAATGGACTACTTATGGATTTATTAGGGAAGAATCATATGGAATTTGATCATATAATCCATGTGTGAGATATGGTCTCCCTTAATGGACCACTAAAGAAAAAATTGATTGGAAATGATGTTATACCACACCTAGAGCGATACTAGGGTTCATATGGGGATCACCATGCAATGACATATAGGGAATTGGTTTATATTGTACATGGAGTGATAACTGAATTGTGAATGTGGAATTACAATGACATGAATGAGCCTTGAATTGAATATATAATGGATTGGTTTATATGGTATGTCAAACAATCCAAATCACATGAAAGGATTCAGTCATTATCATGAACTTTTGGATGGTCTGTTTAGTAATACATTGAGAATTTAACTAAATGGTAAGTTGAGATTCATGTTAGGTCCCATGACTTATTTATTAATTGATGTTAGATAATTAAATGATTTTTTTAATAAATAACACACTCCATTATGTTAATTCAATGACATTCATCCTAAATGTAATTGATGAAATTAATTGGTTATTAAATGAGAATCCAAACATTATAGGATGTTTAATTTACATAATTACTTATATGACCCTTTAGTTAATTCATGGTATTATTATAATATATTTACTAACATGATGGAACAATATCATTGGGGGTTGCATACTTGGATTATATATCATACCTTGTTCTGGCCACCAATTAGTACTTGAAGAGATTATATGATAATAGGTGTGGAGAGGGGAAATTTCCCTACTATAGGTTTTATATTTCTTATTATTATAAAGGGATCACAAGACTTTGTTGAGTCTCGTGATGCTACTGGGTAATTTTTTGTCTTTTTTTACTTTTGTTGCATGTGTTGTACTGAATCCATGTATACCAGTTTTGGCTATTTTTTAGAGACAGATGGCATAGTTCATCATCATCAGTATATATGATTACTTTTGGTAAATTTTATTATATCATCCTTTTATTTTTTATTTTTTTATCGTTATAATTTTTCCACAACATATCTATTATTGTATTCCCATTGTGTTACACTATGGTGGTGAGGGAATAGTCTCCCCATATACACACCTAGTCCATCACTACTAGTGAGAAACCATTGGAATTTGGGTAGATGCACTATATTCCATGTGGAAAACTATGTTCAAGGCTTTGTTTAGTGGAATATGGGTATTTGATGTTACATAATTGTTGTTTCGAGTGGTTATGATCTTGGTTGATAACAAACAGGTTCCCATGGGTATGTCGTTTCTGAGGGTATGATAGGTTGGTTTCATAGTCTAGTATGGAGTATATGCATACTATTATTTTGGTGATAGTGTACATGAAAATGGTTTTATTTTTGAATGGATGTAAGGGTTTTAGTGGTCATGAATGTGGGTTTTTCTTATTTAGTTACCTTCATCTTTGCAAAGTTCAAATAGTGATCTTCGTTGGGTGATATTGGTATTTGTGGTAAAAATTACTAGTGGATAGCACTCATGTGCATATATTTGTTGTAATTTAACTATTTAAATATTGAATTAGTTTTTTTGGTTTATTTATAGAGGATCATTTAATAGTAATGGATTTATAGGGTATTGGAGATGCAAACCCATTGAGAGGCATTTTGTTGATTCATTCAAGGATGGCGTCCATGGAAGATTACACCCATTATGCTTTAATTGATTTGGTTTTTATGAGTATGATATAACAAAATATTGGTGTAATGAGAGTCTTATTGGAATGGTGACCTAAGGACCTTGTGGAAGAACCAAGATGTTTTGGTAATGGATTTTTTATGGTTGTATTAATCAATGAATTCTTAGTATACTCACAAAATAGAAATAATCATAACTAATGTCCTAAGATCATTCTAAGTGTAATGAATGAGTATCATCTATATGATAATATATCAAAATATTGCTTCTATTGTGATGTAGATCCTCTTTTTATGTGGTGCTTGTGGAGTAGTGAATGTGGATTCATACAGTGGGAAGTTCTCTATCTATCCTGTGTGATTAAGGTCATCGTGATGGATAATATATGATATAATTTCATGGATTATATTATTAGAATCTTAAAATATGTTATAGTTATTGTTTCACATTGTATCTCGGGATAGAGAATGATTTCCATGTCTGGTTCTATTTCTTGACAGTGATTCGAGTATGGGTTGTGGAGTTGGTGTTTGATGGTGAGGTGATTGGAAGGATACTCCTATAGTGTGAAGTATCAAATTATCCATTGTGATGTAACCATTGTGTACGTATGGTCTAGGATATAATTGGAACCACATAAAGTGGTTTCGTGGATTTATAAGTCTTTGTTTTGATCATTGAATCCAATAGTTGGATTCACTGTGGATCAAAATCATCAACTATGTGTTTTTAAATGGTGTGGAGCACCACAGTCGTAAGTATAATTGTTGGATTTTGTTTCGAGCTCCTCAGATTTAGGGTTTTAGTCATAAAAATTATTAATATTTTTTAATTGGTAGAAGTTAGTGTATTGTAATTTCATGGGTGTGCACCTCATCTTAAATGTTATAAAGATGAAATTACTTGTCATCCTATAGTATAACATAATGAGTTGAGAATGAGTCAACAACATAGGACATTCAGGATGTTTGGTTATAATACCACTGAGGCTTATCAAATATAATATGTTTTATGGTTGGGAGGTTGTAAGGAATGTTGTTTCCCAATATTCTATATTTGATCAGAAAAAGAAATGTTTTCTTTTAAGTGATCATTAAGGGTGAAATAGTCATTTTACCCAAACAGATTGTACCAAATATGATTTATTACCACTATATTGGTCCCTCAATAGTTTTATACCATATTACAGATGATTAGTGGAATTCCATGCCATTCATGTTTTTGGAAATTATTTAGTATTAAATAAATTAAACATTAATTTTTTTCATGGGTTTGGGTGAGGATATCAATTTCATGGAGCATCCAATTTTTATATTGACTACTTGGTTGTGTCCAAAATTGTTGGTTTTTCCTAGGTGATACAAAAACATTTTTTGGTTAATGGGACTGGCGAAATTTGTTTTTAATGGGTAATAAATAAATATATAAAATAATTGAATAAAAACTCCCACCATTTTTCTACCATGCAAGAAAATAGGGAGAAAATTATTCATCTTATTCCACAATTTCAAGTTCGATTTGGAAGAGAGAATGTTTTGTTACTGGACATCATCTATATTGGAGATCGAGACAGGATCAAGGTGACCTGGCTATTGAGAGTGGATTTGGTTACAATGCTTTAGTGATAACAATATGAGGAAGTTAGTTTTTTATTTTAATGTCATAATATCTATACAATAATATTTTTATGATTAAGAGTGCTTTTATAACTACTGAGGACCACCTACGAGTTGATCTATGGTTAATTATGTATAATGATTGAATCGGGGGGGGGGTGCGGGCGGGGGTTGTTGGATATTTCTATTCATATAACTGGACTACATGGCGAGTGGTTTTGATAACACATGTAATATGGTCTTTCTATTTGGGGAAGGTAGTATTTTGGAACTACACTGCGTGTACTTTGAGTATACACTATTAAATCTACAAGGAAACACTTCCATGTATAATGGTTCTTAGAATTTTTGATCTAAATCCATGTAGTCAACATACACAACATATAGTGGGACATGGCAGTGTGGCCAACTACCTGGGAAGAAAACCCATATAAGTGGGACATGGGTGTGTTAAAGACCATGATCATGCAACATGTATGAAAAGGTTGTGTAATATTACATGACTAGAAAACATTTATATAGTGGTTGTGTAGTAGTACATGAAAATACAAAGAAGGCAACCATCTCATGTGTAAATACATGACAAGGTGTTTGATTTGGAGTAAAATATGTGTACATGAGGTACACACATTGTACAACCCACATATAACCCTTTAGAAGTATTTGGGTTATTATTTATCCTTGAATCAGAATAAGAGGCATGGGGAGTCCATTTAGATTTTTTTTCACATAAAACATAATGGTTTATCCCTCAAGACATTACAAAGACATTTATTTGGAGGTTTGTGGAAATTAAATTATAAAAATGTTGTTTTACTCTGGAATTTGAGTTAAGATACCTCTTGATAGTGAGACATGGGAAGATGAATGGGTGAGGGATATGGGAATTATTTAATGGTATAGAGTTTGATTTTTAAATACATTGATTAGTTTTAGAATTTGATTTTACTCGGTTAGAAGGAATGAGATGTGACTCTAGGTGGTGGATATATTGGGTGTACGGGTAAACCAAGGGTGACTTTAATAGGGGATGTGATTGAGTCCATCCCACTTATGAGGATTTCTTTCCATTGATTCTATAGAGGTTGTGTGGTGTTAAAGAATAGGTTTTTGGATGAGTGATCTTTGAGAGATGGGTTTTGGAAATATATATTTGTTTATTATCATGGATTTCAAGAGGGACCCATCATCTAAAGTACTAGTTCCATGTATCTGAAGATGTATTAATCTATTATTGTGATGAACTAGATAGCCAAGTGTTTAATTAATTGGTAGTAAAACCTTGAAAAAATTGTTTCTCATGCATAGTAATAGTTATATTTTCTCCCTTGGGACCCAAAATGATATACGATCAATTTGGGGAGAAGATGATGATGATGTGTATGTGAGTTCATCCAGCCCATGAGATATTTTATGCTATTGTTAAGTTGATATTTATTTTATATCTTATAGTTGTAGTGTTATGATTTATGTTTCCTTAACATTCTGGTATGGTTTTTATGATGCAATGATATGGTTCTAGATGTCGGACATGTCACAACCCAATATTTTATAAATTAATTTCTCTTATTCAATGATCAATTACTTTTCAAATATTATTTTTATTTAAAATAAATGCATTATTTTGGTTATTTTTTATAATAATATGTTAGGTCAAATTTAAATAAATTTAAATCATTATAATCATTGATAATATTTCCATTTTACGTTGACCATTATGATTTTTATATTAATGGTTTGGATAAACAGCAATTGAAATATATGAACGACTAATGGCTTTGACTATAAGTATTTACTATATGAATCTCATTTATTAAACCATTCAATGGAGATAACATCATCTAGAATTTACCTTTATAATTACCAAGATGATATTGAACAACTAAACCAGAGCGAATGAATTTACATGATAATTGCAGGCTCATAAAGATCATAACAAAATATTGTTCACTGAACCACCCCATTAAAATCTCACAATCTCACATCATACCCTTAGGGAATTACTAGTTTAATAATGGGATATTTATCTAGACCCTAACACTATGAATTTTTATATTTTTTTAATAAAATAAGGATTATATTTATCTATTTTTATTTTACATTTTAAATTATTATAAAGTTAGTTTCATAAAAAAAATTTATAATGAAACTCAAATATTTTTTTCATAATTATGAAGCTTCAATCATGACAAACTTTTCTGAAGAATTTATAAACTGTGGAAATGAATGAAATTTTATAAAAATACATTTATTGTATAATATTTATTAAATATAAACATTAATTTAACATTATAAGGTCAAATGTAATTTATATAAGATTCATAAAACTATTATAGAAAAATACCATTATTTTTTAATAAATGTGTAGTTTTGAATTAAAACTATATATTAAAATATTATGAGAAGTATTTTTTTAAAATAATAATTTTGAAATCATGAAGCCCAAATGACCCAACAATGATTTTTTTATAAGTTTCTGATTTAGTAAATTTTTTTGTAAAAAATTAAAAACGTTATAAATATACAGTATGTATTATGAAATGATAATGACCCAAATTTAATTTAAAATATAAAATAAAATTTATCCATGACCATATAAATTTTTCATTTAAAATAAAAAGTTTTCGTTCTATTTTAATTATTTCATAATTCCTTAATGAATCCTCCAAAATCTATGTTATAATTTATTCTTTTAAAATAAATTATTTATATACATGACTCACTTCCACATAAAAAAGATAATTAAATTAATTAGTTCAGTTCATAACATTAAAAAATAATGAAACCAATCTAATTTAGAATAAATAATGGGAAAACACATTGGATGTTTTGTGGTTTTGACAACACTATTATGTAGAGTCCAAAACTAGTTATTGGAAATTGATAATGAATTCTCATCTCATTGAATATATAATCCCACACAACCTATTAATCTATATCACTAAAAACAATTAGAGCATAAAATTACTCTTACTTTACATATATATTTTAATCACATGGATCTTCCTATATAATAATATACTCCTATAATATTTCATAAGTGTCACTTATGGTAAGGGATCATCTCCTTCTCCATTATTCAAGAGAATTATTTATGTCATACTCTTTTGATTTCTAGTTCCTAATGTATCAGTTTTTTATAAAAAATCCCTCATAATGTCCTTATGATTACCAAGTAATTAGATATCCATTGATCTCAAATTAACCACTTCACTAAAACTATATTGACAATCTATACACTGCTAAAATTATCTTATAATTTCTCATGTCAGCTATTTTTTTAGTTAATGCTTGTCTCCATTTCCACTCAAAGGTATTCACCTTGTTGTAACTATTCTTTATTGATTTTTAATTTATATGTATATAAATTTAAATCATCATTTTGGGTGTCCAAATCTATAAAATACATCATGAAGTTTAATTATATATGTTTTACACTTAAACATGTACATGATATAAATGTCGGTGGTCGGTCGTGAATTATATTGGCATCCAGTGCATTGGGTAATGTTTTTATATCATGATCTTTCATGTATGGTAAAATGTTGTTTATAATAAGTACACTATGTTATGTTGTCCAAGAGTTTAACATTGAATAATGTAAAGGATTACATGATTTATATGGTTTCCACATTCCCATGTTGCCTCTATGATATAATGTTATACAATGACTCATTATTCATGATTTTGATTGTCACCCCTCCTAGGTTTCATTGATATGCATCTTGTATCTCATGATTTACATTACCTTATGAAATTAATTGTTTATTAAATTTCTTGTCTTCATTTCTCAACCATTTCTAATGTACATCCATAGGTTCTCCAATGCGGTTTTTGTAGAAAAATATAATTTCTAGAGAATGTGAATAATTTATTAAATATTATTGTTTTATTTCTAAAAAAAAGATTCATTCTAGGTATGTAATTATCTAAATACACCAGAATACCTGATATTATGTGGTATTATCATGTGTAGCTTTATGAAATAAATCTTGAAAGAGATTTTATAATTAATATGGATTTACATAGATGGTATCAAAGTATAAAAGGGATATTATCCTTTGGAAAATTCACATGTGAGCATTTAGTGAAGAATAAATGTCCTCTCAATTCCTTAATGAGGAAATTGATATGATTGGGGATTGTATTCTTTTTCAGATACATGAACTTCAGCCACTCATGGAGTGATTTGATAAGAATCAATTACATCCCACTGGATATAAGTATATCCTATTATAGTTGGTATTGGAAAAAAGTCTATTTATTTATTAGAATGTGACTAAAAAACTCTAGTGAAAAGTTTATATATAAGACTACATATAGAAAAACATCACTAATTTTTAATAGAATAAAATAAGTTGTTTTTTATGAAAATACAACCCTTTTAGATACTAAAAGTGGATGTTTCTCTAGAGTAGTTTTAAAAAGGTGTAATAACATCAAAATGAGACCATTGAGCTGGACCCGATCATCATAACAAAATCATAAGATTTAAAGAAATATATTTTTTAAAATAAATTATTTTTTTCAACATTTTACATTACAAAAAAATCTTGTTTAACATTTTTTACATGAAAAATTTAGTTTATCGTGTAAGATATGGAAAACTGATTATAGGTTCTATTATATGTAGATTTGAGTTTTAAAAACCAGGACATAAAATTAAAGTATTATTATTTAATATGATAGTTATCACCTAAACAATTAATTGGGGGTATGAATCAGATTGAATAAATTATGAAAATATATGATTTTGAAAATTATATATAATTATATTTTTAGTAACCAATTATTTAGAAATGAAAATTGGAATAATTTGAAAATAATGGAAATTTTTTCAGAATGACTATGTTTATACACTCAAATCATTTTTTGTAAATAAATAAAAAATTTAATATTTTTGAATATTAATAATTATAATTATATATTATATATTCAATACAATTATTAACATTCATTTTATGTGTTTTTAGAAAAAATAGTAACAATTACCATTTTATGTTTAAAAACTGTATTTTTTCAAAAAAATATATTTTCATATATTTTTAACAATTATTTTTAAAACAATTATTTAAAATTTTAGAAAATTAATTGGAAGAAGTGATATTAAATTTTGAAATAATCATGTAATAATTATATTATGGACATTTTTTGTTAATTTCAAGGGTAGATAAATGTTTTTATGAATATCCAAAAATTATGGTTTTTTTAAGAATTGTTGATTCGTCTAATGAATATTAAAAGTTATAATTATTTTAAAAGGGATTTAAAATTTTAAATAGTAAAATTATTCATCCATTTAAGAAATGTTTTTAATTATAATAAATATTATATTTAATTTTTATATAATAAAATGTTATGATATTAAATATTTTTCCTTTGGAAAACATATTCTTTATCTCAAATGCGAGTTTAAATTTAATTTAAATTTTATTATCAATTATTAATGGTATTTATAAAAATGGTTTTAATATATATAAAAATTATAATTAATATTATATAACAATTTAAACATAATTTCTGACAAAAATGAATTGGAAAAATAACAAAAATTAGTTACCATGGTTACAGATAAAATTGTTTTACCTAGGGTTAAAATAAAATGATTATGGTTAAAAGTCATATAAAATTTTATAAAACCCACATTATATAATTATTTAGTCATTATAACTTTTATTATATAATGGCCTTTTTTATATTTTTTTCATATGAAAATGTGGGAACACATTTTTCTATTAAAAATAACAAATGTGTTACACAACTTCTTTATAAACGGCCACCGCCTCTCATCTCCTCTTAACACATCCAAATACCATTGGATAAGAAAACACATGACAAAATACACACCATAAAACCTTTTCCACACCCTTTAATCATTTATTATATTATAAATAAAATATTGAAATATATTATATTAAACCCAAAGAGGTTATGCAATGAAAAGGTAATGTTTTAAAACATGCATTTTTTTTTAATTTTCATTAAAACTCCATAAAATTATTATAAATTATTATGATAAAATAAAAATTTTCATTAAATATACATTTTTTTATTATGTTAAAGTAATAAATTATATAAATATCTTGTTCCATAAAATGGGATACAAAATAATCACTCATTTGTATGATGAAATACCGCCTCACGAACCAGTGTTAATCATTTTCCATCAACACCTTTTAATGGATGGATATAATTATGGGTTTCGAGGATATATATGATATATATGATAATTTATACTTATTAAATTATAATATCACAAATAACCTCTTAATTTCCATTATGTTAGAATATGATAATATAGTTTATATGTACGGAGGACTACCACCTCACTAAGCGATGTGATTTGTATTTTGTGTATGATTTACATGGAAGGAAATAGAGAGTGTTTTAAATGAAAATATGTGATATATAAAAAATAAAATTTATTCTAAAACAGTCATATATTTTTTTACCATTTTTTCATTCAATCCATCGTGAAAATGGAATCAATGTTCATGTATACATACGACCTACCATCTCAATGAATGATGTATTCCATTTTCGATGCCTAATTGTTTTGAATTTCTTTAAATAAATATATAATAAATATATATGATATTTATATCATGATTAAAATTCTTTTGTTGATGGAATCCTATACAAAATTATAGAATGAAAATAACAAATCAAAACAGACATAAAAAATGTAGTTAATGGCTGAAATGAGATTTTAATAAATAATTATTGAGAAATGGTTAATAACAATTATAAGTAAATAAAATATGGTATGATACATATGATTATGATTATATAATGTATTGAAAATAAAATTATATTTATTATAAAGTATTTTCTAATGTATAATAGGAAATCCATCACTTAAAAAAATTATATCTATAATCCATTTTATTTCGGGGAGACATTTTCCATAAGAACTAATAATTTCTTTTATTTGGTGTATATGGTGACCCTATGAAATCATATAACATAAATAGCCTTCATTTTATGATATTTAATGTTTCATTTAATTTAATTCTTCCTTTGGGGTTACGATTCAGGATATTAATAATGTAGTAAGTGATCTTTATCATAAATTTTCTTATTTGTGACATATGCCATGTTATGCACATATCTTATTTCATGAGGTGTGTATATAGAGCCTTTGGGATGTAATATTATGAATTTTTTTTATTTTCATTTTATTTTAATTTTCATTTTATTTTATGGGGAATATGATTCAATGTTACAAAAGTTGTAATGTATTTTTGTAAAAATATGATCGTTTATCTGGATTTTTTATGTTTATGCTTCTGATGATAAAGTATTATAATCCCTCTATTAAGAAACTGATGAATATTATTTTTTTAGTTCATTAATGAGAGGATATATTTTCCCTTCATTTTCATCTCTTTTTGTATTGAAGATTGAAGAATATTTTTTCAGAATAAAATTGTTTCTATTTCTCAGCTTTTTCAAAAAATATTTTCCTTCCACATTGATGCTTTATAAAAATATTTTTAATTTTATTAACATTCTATAATTAATATTTTAAATAAATTTTTACCCATTTTGACTTTATTTTTTTTAATGTGACTTTATTTAATTTTCTAAACTATTATTTATTTGGTAATGCTGAAAATAAGAATTGAATATTTTGTTTAACATATATGGTATTAATAGAATTTTCCCCCACCATAAAACATATTCATTTTTAATATATCATTTAAATTTTTTAATGTTATATTAAAATAAAAGGATTTTGAATTTTTTTTTAAATTTTTAATAAGTTATTTTCAAATCAGAACTGTTATTTTTCACAAGAATTGTAATTGACAATTTTTAAATTTCTGTTTATATGATTTAGAGGATATTTTCAATAAAATGTCTTTGAAAATGACTTCTATTTTAAAATGTGTTGTATAATTTAGAAAGTATATTTTCACCAAGAAATTTGTAATTATATTTAAATCCTACTTTATAGGTATTAATGGTTAATTTCTATAAAATTTTATTTTGAGAATTTTTTAATTTTTAAAATGTGTCTTTTAGTATGAAATGTTTATTTTACTAAGATATATTCTAAGATACCATTAAAAAAAATTCTATCTATAATGACCCCTTTTCTTTATAATTTTTATTTATTGGGGATATGATCCAAGGATATCGTGCTTATTATTAATCTATATGGTTTATGGTAATAATGAAATGATGTGAAGGAAACCTGTTTCATTTCAATGGGTTATTCAAGCATGAAATTTTTTATGAAACCCATTTATGTAAATTTGTTTTGATAAGATTAATTATCTATGATACCAGATTATTTTAATTAGTTCTAATTTGATAAAAATGGTTTCAAGAAAATTCCATTTCGAGTGTTTTGAAATAATTATTTTTTATGATATTGTGTAACATGTATTTTTAATTTTCATTATATGATGGGTGGTAACTGTATCTCCCTATAATGAATTAAGTAAAGATTAATATTTCATGACACAAATAGGACAATAATATATAGTGAACCCATATCAGTATGGGAAATATTTCTTCTATGATAGTCTTGGGAGTGAACCATGTATACTACAATGGACCTGGGAGTGAATTCATTAAACTATGGTATTATTTCAAATGGTCCTTGAAATAATCCAAAAATTCTTTGTTATGATTATATTGAAATGGATAATCTATGTATTATTCCAACATTATGTTCACATAGATTATTTCCATGGATTCCATTATTTGTTTTATTAACATCTATTATTTATTTAATGAATCAGTCTTATTATACATGATATGTAAGTGATGATTATATTGAGGTTGATTAATTTTAAGACATGATTCCTATTTAATAAAAAGTAATTTTTAGTCATACACAAGAATGGTGCGGTTTATTATAGTATAATTATATTATGAAAATATAGGTATAATTATTATACTAAGGTTGAATAATTTTAAGACATGATCCATATTTCATATTATAGAAAATTATAATTATGATATAAGATGGGGAAGGTTAGAAAATTGATTAATAATGGTGGGGAATACCTGAATAGTTTATATATTGGAAATCAATAATTATATTATATAAATCATGATATATATAAGTATTGTATATTATATGATTTAATTAAGTACATTCATGAAATTTTTGAATAGTTATAATAACATTGAAATGTGATTTAATATATGGGTGATATTTATTGTAAAACACATGATTAAGGTTAATATTTCAATTAATTTTTTCCTAATTTTTAGATAATGATGTAGAGATACATAGAAGATTGATATAGATAATGTAAACTAGATACTACTAATTAACCTTGGACTAAATATTTATTTTTTGAAAAAGTGATTCTTGTTATCATAGTTGGTATTTATAACATTTTTCATATTTGTTGAGTATATCCAATAATCTATGTTTTTAAGGAAAACGAAAAATGGGTGTATTCAGTAGGTTTTTATGGTGAATCAGGTTATAAAAATATATTAAGAGAATATATGACTATATTGTTGAAATTAGGGATTGTAACCATTAAAAGATAAATTATTATATTTAGGGGATTGATGTTAAGTTGAAGTTCAGAGTTTTAGTGATATTGTTGGGATATTTTTTTATTTCAATTTTCTTACACATGGATGAACGCTAAGATTAAATATTTTAGGAATTTATTAATTTGATCATTTTATGTTATTGGATAACTAGCACTAACATTTTTTTGATAATAACTAGAGAAATAAGTAATGAATTATCATTATTTTATGGATATTATAACCCCATAGTGCGTTCACAAAAAACTGATATTCATTTCATAATGTTACTGTTTATGGTGAAATTGATTAAAAAAATACAACTGATAAAAATGTTCTTATGAAATATAATGACATCAAGTATTTATTTCTTCTCGTGATTTTTTATGAACATTAGGGTAAGGGTCCTTAAAAAAATGTTTTTCTCTTACCAAAATATTTGCAGATATCAATGACCTTTATCACAACTTTTTTGTTTATGGTTTTTTGGATATTAATTATCTCCTTATCATTCAATTTATTGTAATCAATGATCTATGTAACTGTACATTAATATTTTGGAATTACAATTTTCTTTCTCATTGAAATATTCGATTCTCACCTATGATCACCTATTTTGAAACCAAGTATGTATTATTGTAGTACACAACTACACATACCTATATCATATTTCAAGAGAATATTTTATTAATACTATGTGATTTGTGGGATTCAAAAAATGGAGTTTTTATATTATAAATTCTTTATTACCGATATCATATTCAGATTGTGGGGACACAATTTTTTAAGGGGCATACAATGTAGCACCTATAGATTTTATAAAAATTTTTTCAAAAAAATTTAATTTCTTTGATATTTTAGATTATATGAAACATGAAATGCATATTACATTCATAAAATTGTGATTTAATATTCTATTACACAAAAAAAATAAGTTTATATTTTCTTACACATGATACTAAGTTCAAATGAAAAACAACATACACTTAATGTATTATTATTTAATATGATTGTTATCACCTATCCATTTAAATGGAGGGTATAAATAGGAAAAACTAACGTATTAAAAATATATGGTTTTAAAATACATATAATATTGATTATTTTAAAACCAATTAATTAGAAATGAAAAAAGAACCATTTGTAAATAAGAGATTTATTTTCTAATGAATTATTTTTCTATGCGTAGAAGTGTTTTACCTCAATAAATATAAAAAATATATTTTTGGTGCATTATTTTAATGAATTTATATAAAATATATTAAATATAGTTTTTAAAAATTTTCTTATGTTTTTATTTACAAATTATATTAATAATTCAAATTATATGCTTAAGAAATGTATTTTTCTGAAAGGTAGTTTGGTTAAATATTTCACACTTTATTTTAAATTATTTGTTATCACTGTTTGAAAATTAATTTGAAAAAATGGAGTAATTTTTTTACATCATATTTTTTAATGTATATTAGTTTTAATGTATTAGAATTTGTTGAGAATTTTTTTTTCAATGAATATTGATAAATACCAACTTTCATTAAAAAATTTCTGTTGTTTTAATGAATTTTGAAACCTAAAAAAATTATTAATATTTTAGAAATTAAAATTTGTTAATTTATATTTCTATAAATCCAATTTTTGTCATGGAATACAATTTATTGTTGAACTTGGATATAAATCTTATTAACCTTTTGAACATTTTCCCCTTGGAAAAGCCCCTTCTCATCCAATCAACATGTTTTAATATAAATAATCATTATACAATTTTGTGAATGGAATTTTGAAAAATAAATTAAATATATTAAATAAAAATAAGAAATATTTTCTAATATGGTCAACATAATATTTGACTATAATAATTGTAAAAACAGATTACCATGGTTGGTGTTAAGATGGGGTTTTCAGGGGGTTTAAGTTAAACAATAAGGAGTAAAATGACATAGAAACTAGTCAAAAAATAGTTTATAGAACTATTTTGACCTGATATCTTATATTATTGATAATGTAAAATTTTTATTCTTTGTTTAAAGGGGAAACCTATGTAGATATTTTTATTTTAAAAAATTACAATTATGCCACTCACCTCACAAAAAAAGGCTACCCATATCTTCCCCTCTAAATCCTTCCATAAGATATTGGAACAACCAAGAGAAACATAATATAATCATTCTATCAATAAAAACATCTTATATTACCATTTAGGATAATAATTCTAGTCCATGATATCATCTTTTTAAACCAAAAAGGTTTTCAAATTAAGAGATTAATTTTTAAACTATGCATTTGTGTTTAAATTATAATTCTAACACATTAAAATACAATTCAATTATATTGAAAGAATAATAATATAATAATATAAAATACTACACTAATATGTTATTATTTAAATATAATAAATTATATCCATATGATTTTCCATCAAATTGGATATGAAATCATCATTGATGTGTTTGAAGGTCTACCGCATCACGAACTAATGTTTAACATTTTCCATTACCTGGTCTCCAGAATAGAGATAACCATGGATCTACTATTAATAAATGATATTTATTATATTATTATACCTATCTAACTATAATTTCACATACAACCAATTAAATTATATTCTTTTGGAATACGATAACGTCGTTCCTGTGAATGATGAACTACTGCCTCGAAAAGCAATGTGATTCGTTATTATTGTACACTTTACATTGAGGGTAATAATGACAGGATAAAATTAAAATATCTGATATATACGAATTAAAAATTATTTTTTTAATGGTAATATATTTATATATATTTTTATTCCAACACATCGAGAAAATGGAAATAAACTTCTTCATGCCCGCACGACCTACCATATCTATTAACTGTGTATTTCATTTTGAATCACTTACATTGAAAGATTAATATAATTAAATATATACTGAATATAAATTATTTTTATATCACGGATTAAATTATGTAGATGATGGAACCATGATAAAAGTAATAGAACTAAAAAAATTAAAAAATACCTGAATACAAAAATTTTATTACACAAATAATTATTTTAATTGGGTATTATTGATAAATGAGAAATAAGAGATAATAATTAAATCGTATATTTTAGGATAGATAATAATATTATTATATATATAATAATATATTTATGTATATTAAAACAATACTTATTATACATTTTGTTTGAATGTGTGTGAAGAAAGTCGATTAAGGTAGAGGATTTCTTTTCTATCTTATATTGTTGGGAGATATATCCAAAAATAACCCATAATTTAATTTTTTATGATTATATAATACAAATATGAAATTTTATATCATGAATATCATTATTTTAATGATATTTTATAATTCATTTGATGAGACCCTTTATTGGGTATTATTATTCAAAAGACTACTAATGTGGTAATGAATTTTTTATGAAATTTCCTTCATTGAGTAATACGTTGTATTATGAAAATATAATATTTTATGAGGTGTATATAAAACACCTTTGAAATTTAATATAAATAATTTATTTATTCAAAAAATATATTATTTTTGATTTAATATTATTTAAACAGGTGGATTACGGCGCAATGTTACCAAAGTGTTAATTGTTTTATTGTACAATATCATCGTTTATTAGGATTGTTTATGATGAATCTTATGATGATGAAATTTTATCATATATATATCAAGATAAAAATTATTTTTTCTCCTAATTTAATGAAATTAATATCATTTTTTCACATCATTTTCATAATATTATTTATTCAATATTAAAAAAGTATATATTTATGAAAAAAAATCATTTTTTATTTCTCTAGGAGATAAAAATTATTTTTATTCGATTTCCATGTTTTATAAAATAATTTAGAATTTTTTATAAAATTATATAAAGGATTTATAAATAAATGTTTTGTTATTTTTTTCCTTTTTTAAAGAACGAAAAAATGAATTTTCATTATATTTTTAAAAAAAATCAATTTAAATTTTATTCAATTTGTGAATGGAATGTATGATTTTACATGGACAACACTAATAGAATCTTCCCTGGGAATAAACAATAATTTTTTTTAAAAAATCAATTATTATTTATATAGGTTATCTTTAAATGAATAGAATTTTAAAATATTTTATGATTTAAAATAAAATTTTTTATTTGAAGGGATATTTCTATCAAAATATGTTTAAAATGGGTTTTAATGCTTCCTCCGTATTTTTTTGAATGGTTATATTCAAAGAAATGAATTTTAAAAATATTTTATGTTTAAAAATATGTTGTTAAAAGTGAAAAAGATATTTTTCTCACAGAATTTTTAAAAATATAATCAAAAATTTCATTATATATATTATTTTATTGGCGATAAAATTATATTAAAAACATGATCACCATACACATAGGAAAAAAGGCATACCATAGCCCCTTCCAAGGGATATCCCACCCATCAACCTTATTTATTCAGAACACGGGCCGATGTCCTAGTAGGCATGAATCCCATTTCATATCCCAAAGGCCCAAAAGCTAGCCGAATGTCAAACCTGAATCATCAAACTGGCACCATCATCTATCTACATCATACCTATTCAAATGCTTGACAGCGTTATGCATACTTAATTTCCCTCATATATCATGCATGTGTAACTACCTACTAACTGCCACTAGAAATTCACTTCCACATAGATATGAACCTTTTTCTGATGTAGGATTATGAGGATCCTTTACCACTCACGTGAGCCCCAAATTGCATCAAATATTCTTTTTATGCTTTTTAGTTTATATTTTAATACAATGAATTTGAATGAAAAAATTATTTAACATCTTATTTTCATTGTGTAATAGAAATTTTACTGAAAAATTTTCCATGTACGATTTTTAAATCATTTCCTATCTAAGATGACATCCTTTGATGTCACGTTTGTTTAACTAGGTATACGATCCTAATATTCAATTCTTATTATTTCTATGAATGGTATATTTTTATTATTAATGGATGTTTATGAAATTAATTTTTATTCAATTGATTATGATATGATGAATTTTTTATAAAACCCATATCTTTTCATCGGTTATAATATTATTAGTGATATTTGAAGCCATTTTATATTCATTTGTTTTGATATGATAAATGTATAATTAAACCCATTCTATTCCATGGGATATTATATGATTAATGTTTTATTATCATATGGAATGTGTATGTACGGTTTCAATTATGTGTCTAGTGGTAACAATATCTTCCTCCAATTATTTAGGTAAGGATTGATATATTATGAGATTAAGAGGAATAGAATGGGTAGTGAACCCATTTCATTAAGGTTTTATGTCTACTATGATAGTCTGGGAGTAAAACTTTACTACAATAATCATGTGTTGAGTTAACCCATTCAACTGAAATAGTATTGGATATGATCCATTAACTACCAAAGAAAAAAAATTATATTCATATGTGAATAAAAAAAAAATAAATTCTTTATGCCAATAATATATTATCATGGATTACCTATATAGACTCCATTATTATTTATGTATTATGAACATCCATGATTTATTTAGTGACACATATTTATAATATATGATATGAAGTGTCTCGTTTATAATGTTAATTTTCTTGTTATTATACCATTATGTTCATGATATGTGATATATCCCCGGTTTTGAATTGTTGATTATCTAAGCTCACTCGTTAATATGTTTCCCTTTCCATGGATATAAATAATTTTTTGAAGTAGGGTATCCCTAATAAGGGTGCTTTATGGGTTGAAGATTCTTGTATATTTTGAATATATATTAATAAATAATAATATTTTGTATTTTCTCTTTGAAGACAATTAACCATTATGGCCCTCGAGAATATATTTTGCACATTTTTTTGAGTATTCATCTAATGTTATGAGTTATTTATATATTATAATTATGGATCTTTAAAGTCACATGGTGCACTACAACAGGTCACAATAAACACATGGTAGGAAAATAATACTATATATTCTTTGGTAAACACACATGCTCATTAAAAACCATGATTATAGTGATATAAATTCCCATAATGATTTATGTTATGAATCATTTCTTAGGTAAAATAGATTAAAACATTTAAATTCACATGTTAATGAATATAAGTATTTTTTGAGTTAACACTTTAATGTTCAGAATTTCACTTTTATATGATTAATTGTTTAAAAATAAAAATCAATAGCTTTTCTTTATTTTTATTCAACGGTTGTAAATTTTAGAAATATAGTCCACAAAAATTTTTAATGGGAAATGTGATGATTTCAAAGATGAGTTTCTAGACTTTAGGTGATAAAGTGTTGGGATATTCATGACAATACTTTCCCAAATAACTCATGTTTTTAACTGAACAAATAATAAGGAGGAACACTCAAATCCCCTAAATAAATAACAAGTTCCAAATTGAGAACAATATGTGTCGATGGATTCTAAAATTTAATTGTTCTTATGATCTCATAAGCATGTATCAAGGGATCAAATCCATTGAAATAGTCTACTTCATCACTCAATAATTTCAGTAAGAGATGATCATGATAGATGTTTATCTTACATAAAGAGAAGCTGATCGATAGTTAATGTTGGTAAAAAAATTATGAAGCATGAGTTGATGATCAATGTGATGGAGTGGAATTAATTCATGAAAACATTATTAAATATATATTTTCACCATACTCTCTATCTTAAAATAGGGAATAATTTCATTTTCCTCAATAAAAATAGTAAAGAATCTATTGGGGAATATGATGAAAACATTATTATACATTCATGATTTCCCTCCAACATTATCCTTACCCTATATGTAATATTGATTGGTTATTTTGTGTTATATATATGATTCTTTGAAAATACTTATCCATTTGGGACATCAAAAACTATGAGTAAATTTTATGATGATCCCTAAATGATAAAATGGATATATGAGAAATATCAGTGTTCTCATTTGGATAGTAAGTATAAAATTGAGTTTAATTATAGTTTCACAATGAAGGAATTAATAATTGAATGAAATTTCAAAATATAACTTTTTAAATTCATTGGATGAAATATACGAGGAATTTTCTAAAAATAATGGGGAAATGTTTTAGTTTGAGAATGGAGGGTAACATAGTAAGTGATTACTGACAAGAGAAACTGACCAATTTGATGGAAGAAATAAATTCCCTACTCAAACCTCATCATATTTTCCAATGTTTCAAATACAATGAACATTGACCCTATAAGAGTTAATTTCCTAAGGAATGAGATTATGATGATAACTAAATACAACAACCTAAAATGCCTAGATAGAATCAGAGATTATATTCTATCATAACAGCTAATGTGGGTACTGAAAATGTTATTTTGAAATATATTATATTTATTAATTAAGGAATATTAAATATAATTTATTATTATAGTATTAATCATTCTTCCATAACACACAATTTTAGTAAAACTATTCATACCCAGCCTCCAATATTGGAATTAATGTTTTTAGCAAAGATGAAAAATAGGTTAATTGTTGTATCCCAAGTATATAACTCCTACCATATCAAAAATTTTAGGATAAATATCCCATTAAGAATTATGATACCTATCATAGAATAATTTGTTACTATTAAAGGGCATGGTATATCTTTCCATATATAGATCCATCATAAATTACCAAGAGAAGAAAATCCTCCTTCACATTATAAATTTTCATCAGATTCTATTTAATTTATAAGAGGATGATTAATCGTATTGGGTAAAAACATTTTATTCATGGATATTATTTCCTTGTGATAAATTGTATCTAGATCTAATGATTAAAAATAAATTAAAGATCCTCCTTGATGACATGACTATTCTAAGGGAATCCACTATTGTTTTTCATGAAGAATTTCCCATTCATCCTAAAAAAATTTAGGTTTAGTACTAAATGATACTCATTGATGAAGATTTTTGAGTATCTAAGAAATCATATAGAATAAATTTTTTTTATCAAGATGAGTATAAAAATAAATTACCTGAGAATCTAGATAAAGGTCTTACACACCAAAGGGTTTCACCATGAGGTGCACAAATACTCTTAGTCACGAAAAAGGGTGGGTAAATATATCTTTATGTTGATTATCATGATCTCAATAAGACCACAAAAAATATCAAGAATCCTATAAAACATATTAATTAATTGTACGAATAAATATGTCGAGACCAATAATTCTCTATATTGGATCATATTTCAGGATTTATTCATTTTACAATTAATAAATAAAATATCACCAAGATTTCTTTTTGTACACCTCTGGTGAACTACATATTCATTACAATTCCATTCCCGCAAATTAATTATCCAGATATTTTTTTATATTTCATGGATATATTTTTCACGGATTATATCGATAAATTTCTGGGAGTCATTATTGAAGATATTATTATTTACTTCAAAATAAAGTTGGAAGATAAGGTGAATTTAATAACACTATTTAAGGACTTTAACAACGAATTAATATGTGAATTTATATTAAATTAATTAGTTGGTTCGTAAATATACCTTTCTTGGGATATGGTGTCACAAAAACAGATATCTATGGACCCTTTTAAAATTCAAGAAATCAAAGGTTGGCCAAGAACAACATCTATGATATAAATCAATAGATTTCATGGATTATCTTGGTACTATCATTGATTTGTCTGAAACTTATTATGTTTTTTAAACCGAATAACCAATATATCTCTGATGGTTTTCATGTGTTTTTGTACTGATGAATCAAAATATAACTTAATAGTTTTTAGGATGAGGCTAATCACTACCCATGTTCTCAAATTACCAACTTGTGGGGAAGGATTTTGGATATATAATAGTGAATTAAAAAAGGGACTGTGTTATTTACTCATGAATGATAATAATGTAATATATTTTTTCTCCCACCAATTAATTATTTGGTAGAAGAAAACCCCAAAACATGACCAAGAATTTATTGCATTGATCTCTATGTTAAAAATTCAGTGATATTGTCTCCAAAAAAAATTTGTGATATATATATATAGGTCCTAAAATAATAATGAATATTTTCACAAAAAATAATATAAATTTTCTCAATTGAAGGTGGATAGAGATGATAATGTTTTATGATTTTTATTTAAATTTCAATATGTGAATGGTGAATAATGTTTTAGATTCTCTGAGTAGAATGAATCCTACAACCCAATCCAAGTTCAAGATTGCAAGTTATATAAACACATTGAATATCAAAATGATGGAAACGTGGATCATAATAATATATAAATCCAAAATAGATCTATTAAATACTTAACCATAAATGATTTTGAATATAATAGAGCCCTATAATGGTGATAAAGTTCTATATAAAATGGTAGATAATATTTCAGATTTCATCATTTCTAAATAAGGGGTTATAATTTTTAGAACCCGAATAGGTGCTCATCAAAACTAGATCTAAACATATGTTGTCTAAATGATTCAAAAAGATCATGCTTCTCTATTCATGTAGGTACTAGTATGATGTGATTATATTTGAAACAAAACATCTTCTATGATTTCATGAAATGATATATTTTAGAGTTTGTATATCGATACTTGGTATACCAAAAAGTAAGGGATGATCTAGAGAAGTCAAAGGGTATAATAAAACCATTTCCCATATGAGTATGGAAATAAGAAAACATAACTACTGATTTCATAATTAGAATCCCAATGAATCCTAAAGTAACAAATACATTTGGATTATTGATGATCAACTTAATATATCAAAGAATTTGATTATAAAAATGGAATATTTCTTTCTTGACCATCAATCCTAGATATAAATTAGAGAAATTGTAATAAATTATAGAGCTACACTATCACTTGTATCTAAAAATTATCTAGGATTCATACTAATATAAATATAACCTATCCCAATGGTTTCAAAGCATTGGGGTAGACCCTAAAACCGTTGGGATAGCCTCTCATAGAATTTGTTTGGATATCAATTCACCCATGGTTCATTATGATCTGTTGGGATAATGGTATCCCAATAGTTTCACACCATTGGTAGATCTCTATAAAAATGGTTTAATGTATTGGTATAACTCTATCCCAAAATTTTATATCCATTGTGAAATCCCTATAATAATGGTTCAAAACAAACCATTGGTATAGGATAATGAAATTATACCTTTCTAACAGTTCAACATGAATGGTTGGAATAGAGGTATACCAACAGTTTAGAACCATTATTATATCTCAATACCAAATGTTCATGCTAAAAGTAATTCAATATCCCAACAGTTAAGAACTATTGGGAAATTCCTACTGGATTTAGAGGTATAATAATAGTTTTGAAGATATTGGTATAGACCCCCCTCCAATCTCACAAGCCATCAGTATCCCCACTTCCCACTCATTAAACCTATAATAAAATGCACATGTAATCAAACATAGAGGAAATAAAGGACAACTAAAATAAAAAACCAACACATAAAGGAACTTAAAGCACCATAAATCAAAGATATACACATAGAGAAACTAGAAGAACCTGTAATCAAATGCCCAGAATAGTTTCAATGAAAACAGAACACCACTAGTCCTCAAGCACATTTAATAAGATAAATAGAAAAACAACAATATATAACACCACCAGTACTCATCTTATTGAAATATTCAAAACCTAGAATATTTAATTCCACCAATAGTGTATCTTCAAATAGAAAAAGCCCAATACATATGCCTTTAACAAATGATAACAAACAAACATTGAAAATGTCACATATAATAATTCACACCAAATTATCAAACAACAAAAGTAATAAATATCAGTCAAAATGTAATAGATTAATATGTACCTTGTAACTATCACTATCATCAATATCATCCATATATTCATCATCAACCTCTTTATCCTACCTGTATTCATCATCATCCTCATCCTCTACCTTGGCCCCACAGTCATCCTCTATATCATCCCCACCCTCATTGCCTCTATCATCCCCACCCCCTTCCTCACAATCATCCCCGTCATCGCCAAAAACATCAACTTCTCAAACAAGACATGGACTACAACCTGGTACACTATAAAATGTATGAATCATTGACATATATGCATCATAGATTGTATAAAATGCTGGTGAAAGTGATGGACATAATACCTAGAGAAGTTTCAAAAATTCTATAATGGCAATATGAACCTGTTCTTCAACCTGATTAGATACTTTTAGTAATTTTCTACCTTTGTCTAATCCCGTGATAGCTGTACCGAATTTTTGTTACAAGAACCGACTCCTGATGTGGACCAATGCCTCTTCGTGACGATACCCTTCCATGGTTAGAACCATACTCTTCTATGGTTCCCATCTCCGAAAACATGATTTATGTTATCATCTAGTACAAATTTGTTCGGTTCCTAACCATCAAGTGCCTCCAATGTTAACTGTTACAAATATAAATACAGTATTAAGTCAAAAAATTGATATCAAATTTTTAAATCAATAAATTAAAACATAAAATTAACTTTTGTGTCTATTTGTTTATTTTTCCTCCTTATTTTATATTTTGTCTTGAAAAAAAAGAGTTTCTCACAAGGCACACATCCTTCATTATTTATAAACTCCCTCTATATTGAAATTGTATGTTATTACAATTAGAGGAATGAATATAAAATTCAATTTCTATCTAAAATAAATCCAATATATTGTTTCATGTACATCATTTCTAAAAATTAGAATATTAATGAAGAAACAAGCTATCTAGATTTTCATGATTGGAAATTAGAGGTGCAATAACCCAATAAGTGTAAAAAATTAAATAAAGATACATTAAAAAATGAACCAGTGGTAAAATCCATTGAAATTTCTCATTTAAATATTTTACTATAATTGAAATTCTATAAAACAATTCTGCAATGAAATAAAAAAAATCTAAATGGAATTATTAAAATTGAATTATTGTAGGTATATCACATGGCTACCAAAAACTAAATGATTGTAATTTTGAATATTTTTTTTGATGTGATGTGAAGGTATCTAGAGTTTATGGATATTACATACAAAATAGGAAGATTATTATGTGTGCAAAGTTCGGCATGATTAACCCACACAGATGATGGCTTGACTTATATAAAGGTAATGCCGGAATTCTCAAATATACATAAAGGTAATGTTTCATACTATGTAACAATAACATAATTCCAAGATGGCCAGTGTTTAGTGACCATGTCATATAGCATGACATTTTCATGATGGAGTGATGATATGTAAAGGTATATCATTTCATTTTTAAAGGTGGCTTAAAAATACTCAAGGTACATAATGCTTGATCCCAACACATGGTAGATTTCCAAAATTTGGATTGGAATGAATCTATATCATTTTGGTCGTCATTTTATCTTAAAATATTATTTATGAGAAATGATAATTCTAAAACTAGTGCAATAATGGTTATGGTGGGCTTTTTCATAGAAATTTGTTAGAGGACACTTATACCCTAAATATTCATGTTGATAAGGTTTAAAATTATTTATTGTGGATATTGATTATTGGGAACCCAATGTAGAAACTGAAATTGAAATTGATTGTGATGTTGAGTGGGTATGAAAAATTTCCATGAAATTAAAAAAATAATATTTTTATGAACAAGGTGTTTGGGAGGTCATGGTGATTGATTTTTGTAGTTTGTAAGTGGGTGTACTTATTTTGTGACTATATAACTAATTGGAATATATTTATTGAGTATTAATGAACAAAATGAAGTACTATGGTGATGATTTTCTGGAATAAAATTGATTAGATGTATATAAAGACAAATCTATAAAAATTTATATTGATATTTAAATTTCAAATTTTAAATTAAAATATAAATTCTGATAAAGAGAAGAAATGTTTTATAATAAATTTGATAGATAGAAACTTTTTGTATTCAAACCAGAAGATATGATTTTTAAATGAATGTTTGGAAATAAGAAAGAGAATCTTTGGCCCCCATTGATTAATCTTCAGAAGTACAAGGAGGAGGTCGAATCAATGGTGTGAAATACAGATGATAATTCCAAAACTATCCTATAAATTAAGATGTGGTTTCATGAAATATAATAAAAATAAGACAATGTTGTACATATATGAGTTTTTATATGTCCTATGAAGAGTTATGAGGGGAATGTGACTGCTCAAAAAATCCTTAAAATGGAATATCACTGAGACCACATTGGATCTGTCTTGTAAACATTAGAAGCATAAAAAACAAGAAATCGTGTAGATATTGGAGATAAGTATAATGAGAAATATCTGTGGAGTAAATAACCTTTAAGTTAGAGTATGAGAGGAAATATATAATACTTTCTACACCTTTTACTAAAACTATTTTAGTGATCATAATGTTCATTGTTATTAATTAAGTTCATTGTGAGTATCACATCCATTATATGCTGGGATATAATGGGATATAGTAATGGATAAATAATTCTCTATTATCTACCAAAATACTAAAAATAAAAAAATTTGATATACGCCCATTAAATTTTTATCAAATAAATTACAATCTAATGATTGAAAGATCATTGATATTAAAGAACCATATAAATGTGTTATACATTGAAAAGAAAATCAACAATAAAAATATATACTTATGTTAATTATATAATTTAATTTAATTTTATTAAATATAGAAACCGTAGTTATTCAATTTAAGATAGACTAACACCCCTATTGTTATCTTTTGTTCAGTTTCCCTTACTCTAGTTTTTTCTCCTATTTCATCACAGATTGTCTCTTCTTCAAACAAGTACGCTATTATCAACATAATTCATCATCATGAAAATAATCACTAAAACTTTTATGTGTTTTTTTCTACTGTTTTAATAGAAAATGATATATAATTTTCAATACATCCTTTATATATATTTTAGACATATAATCAAATATGGTTAAGGGGCTGATTTTTTTTCAATATTGAATATAAACAACCTCTCAAAAAATGATTGGAAAATAATGTTAAATGTTTGAGAACGATACTTGAATATTTATGTATTGAATAAATTTAATATTATTTGAATAGTTTTAATGGGTTTATGTGTGGATAATAGTTAAATAGCGTATTTATATATGTAGACCTTATATCTCTATTGGTCAGTTGATTCCATATGTAATGTAGGGAATAATTTTGTGGTTGCATGTAACTAAATAAGTGCCAGGATAATTGGTTCAGGTATATACTGTTTTCTAAGAAACATCATGACAATAAAATGGCATACATTTACCTTTTGTATAATAACAAATTTTCAAAAGGGTCGTTGTAAAGCCCCGGAAATTTCAAGGGAATTTTTTTTCATAAATTTTATTTTGAATTTTACTAGAACGCAGTTTCTAACGGCACCTGATTCCGAGGCCTGGTGTGCCTGGAATCATTTTTCGAAGTTTGGCTCGAGTACGTTCAGTGAACGAACGAGCGGGTTTTTCTAAATTTTGAACCGGTTCCCAGAATCAAATTCTGAGGGCACTAATGGAATCGAAGCACCGCTACTTTCTTAGAAACGCCTCTTGCGGAGTTGCATTTTCTCGGTTGTGGTTTTTAATTTTTTTTGATTTTAAGTTATGATATAAAATAAAGTTGTGCGACAATTTTATTTTTATTTCACTTAAAGCCGCTTGAAAACCACTTTAAGCTGCTTAAGCTCAGTTGAAACGGATAGGGTGCAACCCAAAATATCCTATCCACTTGATAAGATATTTGTGGGGTGGGGCTCAAATGAGCCCCACCGTTTCTTTCCGCTAAGTAACGCACCCGCGAGAACCCCTATTAAATAAAAGTCAACTTGGGTGTTTTCTTAAACAATTAAACACTCCTATTAAATGGGCGGTTTATTCGTTGAAATTAATTCTATGAATTAATTTCATTCGTTTCTTAACACGTTTTCATTTTGTTGGCATGTTAATAAAATAAGGCCAACACACCTTCCTTTTGAAATGTTGTGTTAAACCTTTGAAGAATCTCTAAGTATCTTCCTCCTTCTTCACGAAGAACGCGAAGAACGTGAAAAACGCGAAGACTGTGAAGAACGCCAAATCCGTGGAAATCAGCGACGCGACGCCGTGTTCCGTGATGCCGATGATTATCCCTCTATGACGCTTCTTCCGCGACGATCCAACCCCGAGACAACCTTCGATCGACAACGACAAGATCGTCGACACGACGCCCTTCCGCGACGACGGGACGCCCTTCCGCGACGCGACACTCCACTTGTTCCGCGACGGTCAATTCCGCGAAGAACGCACATCCGGAGAGGTAGGGTTTTTAATTGAGAATAATAATACCCCTTTTCCTCGGATTTTTCCTTTTGAAAATAAATAACGCAGATCAACTCAATACTAAGTTGATCCGCAGGAAGATTGGTTGTGGGATGACTATTCTTGATTGTGGGTTGCGGAAATTTTGGTATGTTTCAATTATATTTGAGGAATCATGGAATGGTTTGATTCATTTTTTTATTTAAATAAAATTGATTATTTCTCCCGAATGTTATTATCTAACACGGAGGGTGCGGGCCAAACAAACACGACCGACAACCCTCCGCAGTTCTTCCTTGTTGTGCGGATTTGGTGGGTGACGACAAAACATGCCGCATAGGTGATTTAATGATCCCGCAGTGAAAAACGGAACCCGGGAGGAACAGCGGCGCAGACGGGAAGGAAATCAGACCACTGGAGCAACTCCGGTGGCCCGCGGAAGCTTCCGCCGGCGCGCCACACCGGCACGGCGGCGCCGGCGGCTGGAGGCGGCGTCCGGCAGTAGTGCCCAGCTCGCCGCCAGGAAAACCTCGCCACGGCTGAAGCCGCGGCGGCGAGGCGGTTCCGCGGCCGCGCGGAAGCATGGTTCAGGGACGCGGCATCCCAGCCGTGTCCGGGTGATCCAGGGCGGCCCCCCGCGGGGGTCGCGGTGTTGTCACGCGGGGGCATGTGCGCCCCCCCACGTTGCTCGACCGCTGGGCCGAGCCGGACCGGCAGGCCGAGCCGGGCCGGGTCCGGCCGGGTCAGACCGGGTCAGGTTGATCCGGTTCGGGCCGACCCAGGGGGTGGGGGGTCGGGCGGGGTCGGCCTGGGCCCAGACCCCCCGTTTCCGGACCTTTTAGGTCTTTTGCTCATATCTTGAGTTACGGGCCTCCAAATGACGCGCTGTCAATGGAAACATGATACCTGGATCAAGATGGTCGTTTTGGTATATTACACTCAATGTTTCTGAATACTTTGTGTTTAGCCGGGTTGGTTCAACCACGAAACCAACCAGGCCCTCGGAGCAAAAACGCTCATATCTTTAGCTCTGGATGTCTGATTGACGTACCATCGACTTTTATGGATTTCTCTAAGGGAGACGGATCTTTTGGCTTACTCCGCTCGTGGTTTAGACGCATTTGGAGTACGTTCGGGTTGGTTTTGACTTAAAAACCAACCGGCCCCCCCTGGACGAAAAAGCCAATAACTTCCAGACTGGGCGTCTGATTGATGCGCCATCTATTGCGTTGCATTCCTGTTGACGATACAGAACTTTTGGCATCCTCCGCCCAAGTTTTGTATGCAGTTGGGTTATAGTCGGGTTGGATTATACCCGAAATCCAACCGAGCCCCTGGAATAGAAAACGATGATATCTTCAGACCGGACGTCCGTTTGACGAACCGTCAAGGGCGTTGGGGATCTCATCGAGAAATGGTCCCTATGAGTATACCCTATGAGAGTTCTGGGTACAGTTGAGATACAGCCGGGTTGGTTCGATTACGAAACCAACCGGGCCCCTGTGACGAAAAGGCTAATAACTCACAGACCGGTAGTCTGATTGACGCGCCGTCTGTTGTGTTGAGACCCCTGTGATGAGGAGGTCCTTTGAGATACTTCTTCGTGGGACTTGTGATGTTTTGGAGTATCAACCAGTAGCTCGTGGAGCGGACCCTCCCAGAGACGAGCGTGCGGAGTACGGAGACCGTGTAGCCGGCTGAGACCTGATGACTGCTTGTCTGATTCGACTCGGAGTGACTTGCATAGCCCAGTTGGGAGCACTACTTTGTGAGGTGGCAGACCCACGGCGGAGGAGCACTACTTTGTGAGGTGGCAGACCTGCAGTACTCGAGAGGAGGAGTAGCTCTGTAGGATATGAGGGGGAGCACTACTGGGTGAGGTGGCAGACCCATGGCGGGAAGCACTACTGTGTGAGGTTGCCAGACCGCGGTACTCGACGAGAGGAGTACCTCAGCAGTCTTAGGTTAGTGAGCAGTACCTCGGAGTCATGAAAGGACCACTGTACACTCTAGAGATGAGGTTCTTCAGCATTTATGGTTTCGATAATGAAAATCCTGGCTTGAGCTGAGTCTATGACTTTTGTGTTTCCTCATGATTGAGATTGGTTACTTGATAACATAGGTATATGTATGGACATATACCTGGGTAGTGGTTATCCGTTGATTTCATAACCCTTGTGTTTCCTCATGATTGATATGGGTTACTTGATAACTTAGGTATATGTATGGGCATATACCTAAGTAGTGGTTCTCCGTTGATTTCATAACCCTTGTGTTTCCTCATGATTGAGATGGGTTACATGATAACTTAGCTGTATGAATGGGCATATACCTAAGTAGAGGTTATCTGTTGAGATCTTCTTTGTGGTTATCCTTGTTGGTTTTAGTGAGACCTTGAGGGTCTCCGAGTCCTTACTATGTATCGTTATACTCACCCCTCCACGGGCTATGCCCGCACCTCGTTGTGTTGGTTGCAGACAACGGTAGTGCTGACGGAGGCCGAGTGTTCGAGGAGGTGGACTACACGAAAAGTCATTATCCGGAGGTGGACTTCACGACGAGACAACACTCGAAGGAGGTTGACGAGCGAGGGCATTGTGGAGGCTATCTGTACCTTCCCTTCAGGTAGGATCCGTGGTGGACGATCCAGGAGCTGCGCCATCTGTACCTACCCTTCAGGTAGGATCCGAGGAGGATCACCCAGGAGCTGCTTCCGTCCTTCCATTTGTTGTCTTTTTTGTTGTACTTGTTCAGTTGTAGTTGTACTATCTTTTGGGTTTGTATTCTGGCCCATTTACTTTTCAGCACTTCTCTTGTACTTAGTGTTTACTTTTTCCTCTTGCTTACTCTGTGGTGCTTGTTTTCTTTTATAAAGGCAATGCCTTCCCAGATATCGGGATTTATGCCTTTAGTGCTAGTCGCCAGCCCCTGTACTATGGAAGGTGGGCTTGGGGTAGTCATGGCACCGGCCCCGAGGATGGTTCATGACAAATTGGTATCAGAGGAGTTCGGTTCTACCGAAGAACATGGGACTCTGATCTTTTTTCCCTTTCTGTGAAGCAAGAGTGTTAAGAGTACCGAGTGTGGTTTTCAGTTCAGGGAGTCCAGTGTTGGTGCGGGCGGCCGACGTATCCATACACCAGGACCCTAACAACCGATTTCCGACTCAGTGTACGAAAACTCTGATTGTGTTTGTGTTTCCAGAAGTTTTTAAATATCAGCTCAAACCAGGTCATCTCACCAGGTATAATCGTTTGACAGTGTCACGTTGTTTCTTTCAGGATGCTTTTTCACGGACGACCAGCTATATCCTAGAGGGACGTGCTTACTGACAGCTTGCCGAGCGACAAGGCTTCGGTACAGGGCCCTCTTGCAGTTGAGGCACCAGCAGAGGAACCAGCGGTACTACCATACGTTGGGACACCGATGCCACCAACCCCAGCAGTAGGCAATGCATGCCACTTGAGCGCGCTGCACGAGTTCCAATGCCAGAGACCACCCAGGTTCCAGGGAGAGATGGACCTGCAGTTGGCTGAGGATTGGCTGGAGGTTGTGGTGAGAGTCTTCAGGCTAGTGGGGATGCTGGCAGACCTCATGGTGATCTTTGCTGCTAGCCTTCTTCAGGCAGCAGCAGGCAGGTGGTGGAGCCACTTGTTCCAGTTTTGCGACGGGATGGCCTTCACATGGGAAGACTTGTAGACCTTCTTCAGGGTGGAGTTTGTGCCAGTAGCTCTACACCCCGAGCATGTACATGAGCTTCTACCTTTGCCACAGGGTTTTAGATTAGTATCTGAGTCATCTGTGGGCAGTAGACAGATGATGCAGAGGTCCAAGAGGACTAGAGCCAGCCATACGAGGAGTAGGAAGTGTTATGAATGCGGTGGAAAGGGTCACCTGGCACGTGACTATCAGACTCCTCGTACAGTTGATCCACAGGCTTTGGAGTAGCCACCAAGGCAGAAGCAGCGGTGGGTGCTTGAGCAACAACCGAGCAATGGACAAGGCAGTAGAGCTCCAGGAGTAGGTGGACATTAGCGGAACTAGCGGATATGTCCCTTGTACTCTAGTTCCTTTTTGTTGTTGTATTCGTGTCTTTGTACTATGAGATGCAATAATAAAAAGACACTTATCCTTGTGATGTTTGCTTTCCTATCCTTTTGTTTGGTTGATACTGAGTGGTCCTGGTTAAGACTGTTGACTTGAACCTCACTTTCGAGATTTCTAATGGAGGAGACCCAGTGACCTCGCACTGATGCCGACAGTGTGACTCGACCCTTGGAGGCGAGAGTGACAGTTGGATCTCTTTGTAGTTACGTCGAGGCCTTACGACGTCATCCATGGAATGAATGCATCCTTCATGTCAGGATTGACTATATTAGGCAATGGGCATCCAGGGGGGATGAGACCGGGTTTCTCTTTTCGGCAAAGGAGAAATTTTAGCAGCTCTTCCGGATCGTAGGCAAAGAAGGTGCAGATCATCCAGGAGCGGATGAAGACAGCCTAGTGCAGTATGAAACAGGAAACCGGTGCCAGTATTAGAGACTCGGGCATGTTAAATGTTTCATGAAGAGGAAGTTTTAAAGAGAGATGAGTCTGCAAAGCGGTAGACGTGGAGGTAGAGCTAGGAGAGCAGCATGAGGCGGTGTACATCTTAACATGCTACAACCACCCTCCTTAGTTATCCTCGCCATGCTCAGGGAGCTGGAGGGCAGAGGAAGTGTGCAGCTGCCTGAGGTCAAGGAGTGTGACCCAATGACTCTAAAAAAATGATTCAAGGGATGGTCTGTGTCCAATACTAGCTGCTATAGTAACAGACATCGACATGAATCATTCATCGCTTTCGCAAATCTTTTCCCAGACCTAGAGTTTCTGGTAAGACGTAGACTTGACCCTCACGTCTAGAGATACCTTGGGAGAAGACTCTATAATCACACTTACGCTGACGGTGTGGTCAGACCCTCGAGGAGAGAGTTTCGGTTGGAATCTCTTGGTGGCAGCGTCGAGGCCTTACGACGTTGGTTTCAGTATGGATTGGGAAATCACAGTTCATACACAAATTGACGGTATTAGGCAAAAAGGTTGTGGTTTAACTACGATGTTGGAATTGGTTTTCCTTGGCCGGCGAAAAGGAATCCCCAAGCAGCATAGGATAACTCATGCATAGGAGGGTGCGACCAATCACTCTTGAGTCGGTCTACCTTACCCTCATGGCAGCAGTCGTTTTGAGTTTTAACAGAAATTGGGGACCTCTAGAGTTCGAGGATGATGATCACGTCCTTATACGGGTCTCACCTTGACGAGGTTTACGGAGATGTGGCCAAGGCGGCAAGTTATATCCAAGGTTAAACGGACATTTCTAGGACCTCATCTGGGTAGGTGGGGTGGTTTACCGCTTGACCCATCCACCTCAGTTGCACAAGGTGCATGACAACTTCCACGTATCTCAACTGAGGAGCTACGTGCTCGACCCTTTGCATATCATCGACCATGAGGAGCTAGACGATGGCGATGGGGTATCGTTCACGGAGGATCCAGTACGGATCGAGGATCGACAGGATCGGATCCTACAAGGACGATCGATTCCTCGGGTGCACTTTCTTTGGTAGTATGGGAACCTCCAGGTGAGCACATGGGAGCGGAAGGCTCAGATGCATGCTATGTACCACTTTTGTGACCCTAGTTTATGTTGAAGCTTTACGGGGACGTAAAGCCCTGTGGTGGGAGTAATGTAAAGACCCAGAAATTTCAAGGGAATTTTTTTCCTAAATTTTCTTTGGAATTTTACAAGAATGCAGTTTCTGACGGCACCTAATTCTGAGGCCCGGTGTACCCGGAATCATTTTCCGAAGTTTGGCTCGGGTACGTTCAGTGAACGAACGAGCGGGTTTTTCTAACTTTTGAACCGGTGCCCGGAATCGAATTCTGAGGGCACCGATGAAATCGCAGCACCGCTACTTGCTTAGAAACTCCTCTTCTGGAGTTGCATTTTCTCGGTTGTGGTTTTTAATTTTTTGGGTTTTAAGTTATGAAAAAAAATAAAGTTGTGCGGCAATTTTTTTTTTATTTCACTTAAAGCCACTAGAAGACCACTTTAAGCTGCTTAAGATCAATTGAAACGGATAGGGTGCAATCCAAAATATCCTATCCACTTGATAGGATATGTGTGGGGTGGGTCCCACATGAACCCCACCGTTTCTTTCTGCTATGTAGCGCACCCACGAAAACCCCTATTAAATAAAAGTCAACTGGGGCGTTTTCTTAAACAATTAAACGCTCCTATTAAAAGGGCGGTTTATTCGTTGAAATTAATTCAATGAATTAATTTCGTTCGTTTCATAACAAATTTTTGTTTTGTTGACATGTTAATAAAATAAGGCCAACACACCTTCCATTTAAAATGTTGTGTTAAACCTTTGAAGAATCTCTATGTATCTTCCTCCTTCTTCGTGAAGAACGCGAAGAACGCGAAGAACACGAAAACGTGAAGAACACCGAACCTGTGGAAATCAGCGATGCGACGCCGTGTTCCGCAACGCCGACGATTCTCCCTCTGCGATGCTTCTTCTGCGACGATCCAGCCCCGCGACAACCTTCGATCGACAACGACAAGATCGTCGATGCGACGCCCTTCCGCGATGACGCAATGCCCTTCCGCGACGCGACGCTCCACTTGTTCCGCGACAGTCAATTCCGCGAAGAACGCACGTCCAGTGAGCTAGGGTTTTTAATTGAGAATAATAATACCCCTTTTTCCTCGGATGTTTCCTTTTGACAATAAATAACGCGGATCAACTCAATACTAAGTTGATCCACGGGAAGTTTGGTTGTGTGATGAGTAATCTTGATTGCGGTTTGGGGAAATTTTGGTATGTTTCAATTTTATTTGAGGAATCGTGGAATGGTTTGATTCAATTTTTTTTATTTAAATAAAATTGATTATTTCTCCCGACTGTTATTATTTAACGCAGAGGGTGCGGTCCAAACAAACACGGCCGACAACCCACCGCAGTTCTTCCTTGTTGTGCGGATTTGGCGGGCGATGACAAAATGTGCCGAATAGGCGATTTAATGGTCCCGCAGTGAATAACGGAACCCAGGAGGAACATCGGCGTAGACGGGAAGGAAATCGGACCACCGGAGCAACTCCGGTGGCCCGCATAAGCTTCCGCAGGCGTGCCACGTCGGCACGGCAGTGCCGGCGGCTGGAGGCGGCGCCCAGCGGCGCCCAGCGCGCCACCGGGAAAACCTCACCCCGGCTGAAGCCGCGGCGGCGAGGCGGTTCCGTGGCCGCGCGGAACCGCGGTTCTGGGACGCGGCGGCCCGGCCGCGTGTGGGTGATCCAGGGCGGCCCCCCGCGGGGGCCGCAGTGTTGTCACGCGGGGACATGGACGCCCCCCGCGTTGCTCGGCCACTCGGCCGAGCCGATCCGGACCGGCAGGCCGAGCCGGGCCGCGCCCTGGCCCGACCGGACCGGGTCCAGCCAGGTCGGACCGGGTCGGGTCGACCCGGTTCGGCCCGACTGAGGGGGGGGGGGGTCGGCCCGGGTCGGCCCAGGCCCAGACCCCCCGTTTCCGGACCTTTTAGGTCTTTTCCTCATATCTTGAGCTACGGGCATCCAAACGATGCGCCGTTAGTGGAAACATGATTCCTAGATCGAGACGGTCATTTCGGTATTTTACACTCAAGGTTTTGGAATACTTTGGGTTCCGCCGGGTTGGTTCATCCACGAAACCAACAGGGCCCTCGGAGCGGAAACACTAATATCTTGAGCTCCGGACGTCCGATTGACATACCGTCAACTTTGATGGATTACTCTAAGGGAGACAGATCTTTTGGCTTACTCCGCTCGAGGTTTGAACGCAGTTGGAGTATGGTCGGTTTGTTTTTGACTTAAAAACAAACAGGGCCCTCGGGACAAAAAAGCCAATAACTTCCAGACTGGGCGTCCGATTGACGCGCCGTCTGTTGCATTGCGTTCCCGTTGACGATACAAAACTTTTTGGCATCATCCTCCCGAGTTTTGGATGAAGTGGGGTTATAGCCAGTTTGGATTGTACCCAAAATCCAACCGGGCCCCTGGAACAGAAAAGGATGACATCTTCAGACCAGACGTCTGTTTGACGAACCGTCAGCGGTGTTGGTGATCTCGTCGAGAAACGGTCCCTATGAGTATACCTTATGAGAGTTTGGGGTACAGTTGAGATACGGCCGGGTTGGATCGCTTACGAAACCAACCGGGCCCCTGGGACGAAAAGGCTAATAACTCACATACCGGGCATCCGATTGACGCGTCGTCTATTGTGTTGAGACCCCTATGACGAGGAGGTCCTTTGAGATACTTCTTCGTGGGACTTGTGATGTTTTGGATTATCGACCAGTAGCTCGTGGAGCAGACCCTCCCAGAGACGAGCGTGCGGAGTACGGAGACCGTGTAGCCGGCTGAGACCTGATGACTGCTTGTCCGATTCGACTCGGAGTGACTTTCATAGCCCAGTGGGGAGCACTACTTTGTGAGGTGGCAGACCCACGGCGGAGCAGCACTACTATGTGAGTTGGCAGACCCGCGGTACTCGACAGGAAGAGTACCTCTGTAGGCTATGAGGGGGAGCACTACTGTGTGAGGTGGCAGACCTATGGCGGGAAGCACTACTGTGTGAGGTGGCAGGCCTGCGGTACTCGACGGGAGGAGTACCTCAGCAGTCTTAGGTTAGTGAGCAGTACCTCAGAGTTGTGACAGGACCACTGTACACTCTAGAGATGAGGTTCTTCGGCAGTTATGGTTTCGATAATGAAAATCCTGGCTTGAGCTGAGTCTATGACTTTTGTGTTTCCTCATGATTGAGATTGGTTACTTGATAACTTAGGTATATGTATGGGCATATACCTGGGTAGTGGTTATCTATTAATTTCATAACCCTTGTGTTTCTCATGATTGAGATGGGTTACTTGATAACTTAGGTATATGTATGGTCATATACCTGGGTAGTGGTTATCCATTGATTTCATAACCCTTGTGCTTCCTCATGATTGAGATGGGTTACTTGATAACTTATGTGTATGAATGGGCATATACCTAAGTAGAGGTTATCTGTTGAGATCTTCTTTTTGGTTATCCTTGTTGGTTTTAGTGAGACCTTGAGGGTCTCAGTGTTCCTAATGAGTATCGTTATACTCACCCCTGCACGGGCTATACCCGCACCTCGTTGTGTTGTTTGCAGATGACAGCAGTGCTGACGGAGGCCGAGTGTTCGAGGAGGTGGACAACATGACAAGTCAGTATCCGGAGGTGGACTTCGCGAGCATACGACACACGGAGGAGGTTGACGGGCTAGGGCGTTTTGGAGGCTATCTGTACCTACCCTTCAGGTAGGATCCGTGGTGGACGATCCAGGAGCTGCGCCATCTATACCTACCCTTTAGGTAGGATCCGAGGAGGAAGACCCAGGAGTTGATTTCGTCCTTCCAGCTGTTGTCTTTTCTCTTGTACTTGTTCAGTTGTAGTTGTACTTTCTTTTGGCTTTGTATTGTGGCCCATTTACTTTTCGTCACTTCTCTTGTACTTAGTGTTTACTTTTTACGCTTGCTTACTCTGTGGTGCTAGTTTTCTTTTATAAAGGAAATGCCTTCCCAGACATCGGGATTTACGCCTTTGGTGCTAGTCGCCAGCCCCTGGCCTATGGAAGGCGGGCTTGGGGTAGTCACGGCACAGGCCACGAGGATGGGTCGTGAGAGTCGTGGTATTCTATATTAGAGTTTAACCACATGATTTAATCATATCATTAAATATTGTTTTTAAATTACTAATTATAATATTTTAATTAAAACAAAAGGCCAGGAGAGTTATTGTGACTCAATAATTGAATAAGATGAGATGTAAAATAAAGGTTTCAATTAATGATATGTGAACACACTTATTCACCCACTTCTCTATGTGTTTGCACTAATCCCCGTGGAATAGCACATCTCAATTGATAATATTGACTAAATGAGTTATTAAAGACCATTTTATTTTCATTTGTTATTCTTTTGGGTAATGAGGTCACCATTAGACCACTATAGTGATCCCACATAGAGAATGATAGGATCTCATTCTATAGGTAGTATCAAAATTGTAGAGTGTGAGATATATTTTTGTGTGGATATTGAATGTTCTATTGGAATAATTGTCAAACTGAAAGATTATTCAATTTATCATTACAGTCTTGAATGTAATAAATTTTTAAATAAGTTTTAAAATGAAGTATTATTTTTGTGAAAACAATTGTATAGGGCATTTTCATTCTTTTTTGAGAGTTTAATGTCGTTTTTCTTCAATTTCATAATATAACACATCTAAATTTTACGCTTTAGTGGAATTACATATAGAGTTTCATACCTACTTCTTCTCATGGTCTGATATCGTAGTCCATCCTAATGTATGGTGGTATGCCTTAACATCCTTGTTTTATTATTGTTTCACAAAAATTACTAAAAAATTCAAAAATACAAAATTATGTATGAATAAAAATCATATTACGTTTCATTTAAAAACCAAATTATGATTATAAATTTGAAATTTGTACTCATGGGACGAGTAATATTTTTCTGATAATATTCTTCCTGGAAGTTATTCATGATAGGTTTCTATTCAAACTCTAGCACACCAGCCAGTGTACAATTCCTGCTTATATCCTCTCCAAAGCTCACCTAATTCTATAAGTTAGACTGTCCTTGTAGTGTCACCATTGGAAAAATGAAAATGTATCTGGAACCAAAATTTTAATTCGTACAAATACAATAATAATATAACAGTAAATCTAACTAATTTTCATACCCATATTTGTGCCAATGAAATATCCTTCATTTTATTGGGTATGTGTAACCAAGAGAGTGGAAAACATGATTTATATCGGTGTATTGGACTTGTGTAGGAAAAAAACTCTTGAATTCATGTTCTATTTTCCCAACCTTCTATTTGTGTCCATTATACTAAACCATTAGTTGTGTGTAGCGGTTTCACAACACATGCGTGCATGTATTCCCACTCCGATTATTTGTAGATGAAAATGTTAAAGAAGAAAAAAAATATTATATCAATACATGTAATAATGGAAGAAAATTAGGATAACTTCTTTTCACTTGGGATCTACAAATATACATGAGGTATCTAGATAAATTGGCATCGTTGGATCCTCAGGCATTGAAGGATCATTAAACAGTACAAATATAGTGGGTCCAATTGTATTCTCCACAGAGTGAGAAGGTGTTAGAGCAGCAATGGAAGGAGAAGTAATGTAGTATCCCAGAGAGAAGGAAGTAAAAAAAGAAAATCAGATGGAAAAATTGTTATTGCAAATGAATAAAAAGGCAAAGTATTAGAAATCATTAGAAGATACAGTAAAAAGAGGGGCTGGGGAGGCTCGGATGAAAATGTAGGTATAAACATGGGTGTCCAAAATATACCAGTTGTCTCTAACAACACAACAATATCTAAAAATGTGGTAGATTGTAGATTAGGGGTACATATAGGTTTTGATCAGGCATGCAGACTAGAGCGCATAGTTGTAGTACCACCTCGCTCAAATCATCTGCCTGCGCACTAGAACCATTAGGTTGTTAAGTGAACAACTACTTCCTTTTTGGGAATTCGGATTAAATTTTAAAAAAATTAATCACATGACATTATATGTTATTGATATATATTTTTGATATAAAATACCAATAATGGGCTGTATATATGGGATTCCCATCTCACTCATTGTATAATTTCTATCAGTATTCTTTTTTACTTTGTTTCTCCTATGTGTTTTTCAATTCCAATATTTGAAATTAAATATGGAATTAATTAAAAATACATTAACTAATGTGTAATATTTATAAATCATTCCAGAAAGAAACCATAATACATGAGAATATAAAACCAAAACAGGCGAATAATGGAGATGAGACTACCTTGGGAAATAATAAAAAATAATTTTTTGAACTGAACATTAAAAATAAGTAAATGAAAAAGGATGTTGATGTATATTTAGGTAAACATTGAAAGAGTAATTTTATATAAAACAAACCCATTAATTAGAGGAATAAATTTCCACTAATGGAAAGAAGAATATATATATTTTGTAGAAATAGTAGACACTCCCTTTATTTTTTAAACAATCTATGAATATTTTTATTAATGGATGAAATATAGATAAGGCTTTATGAGTAGTCAAAGAGAAAAATTATTGTAATTCATTTGTAGGAATCAATATTTATTTGAAAAAATAATTTCATAAATGATATATTCCAATATCATTCCTGAATATATAGATCTCTTTAATTATAAAAAATTATAACGAAATAGAATATTACAAATCAAATGGGGTGTGATGAAATTATTAATAGTAAGATTATCCTAGGTTGAAATGAATCTACTAATACTATTCACTTTGACTATATAATTGTTATATGAGATTAATTAATGAAATTTACAAAAGGGGTTAATTTAACGGTAATTATTAAATCTGTTTTTTTGTAATGATTAATTCTATAAATTGAAAATATTATATTTTCAATGTTATTGAACATTTTTACTTGTGCTAATTATGGTGTTCTAAACATAAAAATCATTTTTTATTGAACAATTGGTTTGACGTATATAATTTAGTTTCTGGTTTTTATTTCTGAGAGTTTGAGTGAAAATTTTGAGGTGTGAATTTTGGATTATGGAAATATATATTGGATCATATATTATTATTGTTTATGTTGTAACATTATTCTAATAAAATGATGTTAGATATCACATGTTGATTAACTGATAAATTGGAATCATGAAACATTTATCTTTTTTGAAACTAGTTTTTCTGAAAATATGATATGCGTGTGATAGATTTTTCATAATTTGATTAACATTGGTGATAATTTTTCAGAGTAAAAAATTTGGGGGAATTGATATAAAAAATATCTTTCTATGTTTTATGAGTTTTTCAAGTAAAATATCCCATATTTAAATCTAGAAATAAGGTTATTATCATGTATTTAGAGTTTTCTATCATTTGGGAGTTAAAATAATAGTATGAGTTATTAATTTGGGACTAAGAATAAAATATATTGATTTATTTTATTTATTATTTAATTCATTATTTTAATATATAATTTATATTTATTAAATATTTATTTTTTACTCTTCATAAGAATTGTTCAAGGAAGAACCACTCAACAGAATTTAAAAATCCAATTATTCAGTACATTCATCCCTATAAAGACAATCTCGCTACAACAATCTAGAGAGAAAAAACACACTGGAACCACTCCAGCTCTAATAAACTCCTTATTTCCCGCCCATCATTGTAAAGACCCAGAAATTTCAAGGAATGTTTTTTTCGTAATTATTTTAAATTTTATGAGTCTACAGTTTTTGACGGCACCTGATTCTGAGGCCCTATGTGCCTGGAATTTTTTTTTGAAGTTTTGTACAGGTACGTTCAGTAAACTTACGTATGGGTTTTTCTATCTTTTGAATCGATGCACGGAATTGAAATAAGAGGGCAGTGATGAACTTACAGCACAGGTATTTGCTTAAGGATAACATCAGCTCGATCGCAGTTGAGTTGGGGTGAAAATTGGTTTTCTGGGGTTTCATGGGATAAAAATAAAATAAACTTATTGTTTTATTTTTATTTAAATTTTGGTTTTTGATACTAATTTGGTGTGGGGACCACCCGACACTTGAAAATCCTCATTTAATGAGGAGGGTTAAATGTGTGGCTACACAAGAGGTGTAACCACCCATTTAATGATTTTTAATTATGCTAAACCCTTAACTCAACTTAATGCGATTTTTGGGAGTTGTGGTGGAAAAAGGAAGAGCATTCGTTGGAAAGTGGGGAGTTCTGTGAAATGCTTGTTGACGAAGAACGGTTCTCCAATGACGAGCCTCCCAAGATCTCTGACGAAGAAATTTTTTTCAAATGCAGATCATATTCCAACAAGTCTCCGACGCTGAATCTCGGATATGAAGTGCGAGGTGGACGCAATGATCAAAGTCAACTCCATCCTCTTTCCGTGACGTCATCAACAAACAAATAATTGAGGTAGAGGTCTATAATGATTGATTTAAATCCTCATACCTTATCGAGTATTGTGTTTCTTTGTTAATACAATATTTATCATCTAACGTGGAGTGTGCGAGCTAAACAAACACGGCCTCCCGTCTCTCTGATGGTTCTTAATTGATTGACGATGGCGGTGGCACATCGGCTTCACCGGTAGAGAGAACCACAGAAGATTTCCGCACCACATTTGTCAACGGGTCGCTAGAGTTGTGTGAAGAATGGGACCACAACCACCATGGATAGCGGTAATGCCGGAGGGGCATGGTGTCATCACACCATGTTAGAGGAAGAGGTCTGCGTTGGTCGGATGAAAGTGAGTTGTCGTCACACCGCGTGGTAGAGTGTCAGTGGCCATGCGGGACGCGACGGTCGGAGAAGGCACGACACCATCGTGTTGTGCTGGTGGGGATGATGTGGCTACTCCACAGCGGATGGGCAGGAGGGCAGCTGGTTGAGCCAGACGCTGGCGAGAGGCGCGTAAGGAGGAACCCGGATGGGTTCTGCGGAGAGGAACTGACATTTTCCGGTTCCATTACAAGAAAAAGGGGGGTCGGGGGGGGGGGGGGGGGGGGGCGCAGAACCCCCCCCCCCCGTGATTGAATACGGAGAGCGTCGTAGGTCTCCTCCACCACCTGGTCTCAATCACCAGGTGGGCTCACCATCCCCAGCCATGCGATTGGGCCATCGCATCACGCTAACCAGGCTTCCGCTCCAAGTGGGTTGAGCCGCCACACAGGCCGGGTCGATGCCCTGGGTTGGACCATTGTCCTAGGTCGGGCTGCCATGCTGTGATGGGCCACAACCGCTAGGCTTGGCCGCGCCCTACCGGTCCAGACCCAAACCCGTGTCGGGTTGACCCGGTTCGGTCTGACCTCGGGCTTGTTGTGCCAGGTCGGACCGGGCCTTGACCCCCCTCTTCGGGTCATTTTCGGTTATTCTCCCATAAATTGATCTATGAACCTCCAATCGATGCACCATCAGTTTTATAGGATTACATGGATAGATATGGTCAATTCGGTATATTACACTCATGGTTTTGGTAAAGTTTGGTTATGGTCAATTTGGTTCGAACATGAAACCAACAGGGCCTTCAGAGTGGAAACACTTATAACTTAAGGACTGGATGTCCAATTAACGTGTCGTCAACTACATTGGTTTCCTTTTTGATGAGATGGTTCCTTTGACATACTCCACCAGAGGTTTTAATAAGATTGGAGTATGGATAGGTGTGATTGTACCCGAAATCGAACTAGGCCACTGGAATGGAAAAACTAATAACTCTCAGACTTGACGTCTGATTGACTCGCCGTCTATCGTTTTGGGTTCTTTATGACGAGATTGAACTTTTGGATACCTCAGATCTAGGCTTCGTGATAGTTGATTTATCGACCTATGACTCGAGGAGAGGACCCTCCCAAAATAGAGCATGCAGTGTGTGGGAACCCTAGAGCTGGCTGTCATTGTAATGATAACTGTACAGGAATACTTCGTGGGTTCGACAGCGACGAAAATTGTTCTGGAATCCTCTGTGGGTTCGGCAGCGACAAAAACTGTATTAGAATCCTCCGTGGGCTCAACAACGATGATAACTATACTGGAATCCTCCATGGGTTGTATAGTAACATGACTGGACTAAATCAGTTGTGGGATCAACAACAACGAGAAACTACTATTTTAGGTTTCTACGGGTATCTGTCGTTTGACAGTGATAGATGATTCAGTGGCTACAACTAATAATTTCTTAATGTCTTTAAGTTGTGTATACCTGGAGTGACCTGAGTCTTGACTTTAAATCTTTATCATCGATGTGATTGAATTTACTTCTTGTGTGGACTGGGTTGTGATTGGGCTCAAGGGTTAGATCCGAACTGTGATAGATAACATAGGTATAGGTATAGTCATATACCTAAGTAGAGTTGGTTGATACTCAGTGTTTGTATCTTATTTCTTGTTTATCCTTAGTGGATATTTTGAGACATTTCAGGTATTAGGGTCACTACAAATTATCGGTATACAAACCCCTGCATGGTTTATGCCCGCACTACATTGTGTTGGATGTAGACAACAGACAACACTGATCAAGGTAGAGACTTGTTGAGCTGGACGATACCTGGAGGTGGACCACTTGACGAGACGTACACGGAGCAGATGGAAGGAACTGGGGTGCTGAGGAGACCATATGTACCCACCCTTCATGAGGGATTATGGGAGTATGAATCGATGTTTTCTGATTTATTTTACTACAATTGTACTAGCTTTTCAGTTGTACCGTACATACAATGGGTCTTCTTTTTCCGACCCCTTTCTCTCCAGCACTTACATTTTTATATAGTTCTACTTAGTGCTTACTTTGGTTGCGTACTCTGTTTTGTTATTTACTTATATAAAGGTATTGGCTTCCCTTTTATCAGGATTTATGACTTTGGTGCCAGTCACCATCCCCTGGCCTATGGAAGGCGGTCTTGGGGTAGTCACGGCACGGGCCCCGAGGATGGGTCGTGACAAATTGGTATCAGAAGAGTTGGTTCTACCACGAAACTTAGGACTCTAATTATTCTTTTCTATGAGGAAATAATGTTAAGAGTATTGAATGTGGTTCTCAGTCTAGGGAGTCCAGTGTTGGTACGGTGGCTGACGTATCCACACACCAGGACCCTGACATCTGATTTCTAACTCAGTGCATGGAAACACTAATTGCGTGTGGGTTTCAAGAGTTCCCTTTGTAGCATTTTTGAGTCAGTTCACGGGGTATAACTTATTGACAATGGCGCACCTGTTCCTTAACAGGATTCCACTACGAAGACAGCCATCTTGGGTTCCTGAGGGAGAGTACACGATGATGGAACACCGAGCGACAAGGCTCCGGTGCAAGGCCCTCTTAGTATGTTGGCACCTTCGTGTGGTGTACGAGAAGAACCATCACCCGTTGTGCAGCAAATTCCACTAGCTACACTCGTGGATGGTGCATTCCAATTAAGTGTGTTGCATGAGTTCCAATGTCATAGGCCTCTAAGATTTTGAGGCGAGACAGATTCCAATGCAGTAGAGGACTGGATGGAGGCCATTACTGGAGTTTTCCACCTAGTTGAGACACAAGTAGAAAAGATGTTGATCATAGATACTAATCTTTTTCAGCAAGTGACCTTGAGGATGGTCCTCATAATGATAACATATCGGTACTTAGACCGTTTTCTGATATGGTATCTTCAAGAAGTTTTCCAACTATATCACTTCCATTTGGTCAGCAGACACTACCTGTGGTACTGGTAGAGGACGCTTGTAGGCTAAGTTCTTTACATGTGTTTCAGCACCGGATATCCCTCAAACTCTGAGGTGAACCCAACCCACAGGCAGATGAGGACTGGATTGAGGAGGTGGATGAGTGTTTTCTAAAGCTTATACAGCTTCGATAGGATGACGTATCAATAGTTTGGGTATTCATCGAGGCATACCGACCATTCCTGTTACTCGATGAATATGATGTGAATAGTGCTTTAGAGCTCAAACATCTGAGCGATGTGTGTTTAAGGAGACATGAATCTGTATGGCTGCAGATGTGGAAGTAGAGCTAGGAGAGCAGCATGAGGTGGTGAAAATTTTGACATGTTGCAACCGCCTGCCTTTGTAGTCCCTGCTAGGCTCCGGGAGCTGGAGGTCAGGGGAAGTGAGTAACTGTGTGCATTCAAAGATTGTGAGCCAAGGGATCTAGGAAGGATTCGTGGTACGGGCTGTGTCTGCTACTAGCTGCCATATGAATAGACATAGGTACCAATCATTCCTTCCTTCCACGAATCTTTTCCCAGACCTTGAGTTTTCAGTTATGCTGTTTACTTGATCCTCGCGTCTGGAGACAACATTGGGAGGAGACTCGATAATCACACTTACGCCGACAGTGTGATCTAACCCTTGAGGTGAGAGTTTTGGTTGGAACCTCGTGGTGGTAGCTTCGAGGCCTTAGGAAAAACGTTTTGGGTTTATCTACAACCTTGGTATGGGGATTTCCTTGGTCAGCAAAAAGGAAAAACCCATGGGGCACAGGATGGTATCATGCATAAGAGGGTGTAGTCGATCACTCAGGAGTCAGACAGAATTAACTTTGCGTCAGACTTCTGCAGAGTTGCAGCACCACTATCAGCTTTGACGAACAAGGGGAAACCCTTCTTACAGTGAAAGAGATGCCATCAGAGCTTTCACGAGCTGAGGCATAGTTTGACTAGTGCACCCATGTTGAGGCTATAGGAAGAGGTGTTGAGAGAGTTCCACATTTTCCCTCTAGCGGTACATCCAGGAGTGGCGAAGATGTATGAGGACCTCAGATGACAGCACTGGTGGCCAGGTATGAAGAAGGTTGTAGTAGAGTTCCTTTCATGATGCCTCACTTGTCACCAAGTGAAGGCGGAGCATGAGGTATCAGCAGGCTTGGTACATCACTTAGAGGCCCCAGAGTGTAAGTGGGATGGGATATCCATTGATTTAGTGAAGGTAATTCCACGTACATCCATAGGACACGACTCTATCTAGGTGATCATAGACCGACTCACCATGTCGGCCCACTTCCTACAGATCAGAGATAAGGGCTCAGTAGAGAGCTTGGGATGCCCCTATATTCAAGAGATCGTACGGCTTCATGGTGTGCCCTTGTCTATCATTTCCAATTAGGATGCTCGTTTCACATCCTAAATAAGGAAGAGGTTACATGAGGATTGTTGGATGCAACTATGTCTGAGCACCACATTCCATCCTCAGATGGATGACCAAACAGAGAGGACCATTCAGACTCTCAAGGACATGCTTCGGGCATGTGTTGTTGAATTTGGTCCCATCTGGGAGGATCATTTACCCATATTGGAGTTTGTGTACAAAAACAGCTACCACTCCACCATCAGGATGACCCCTTACGAGGCACTGCATGACCGAACTTGCAGATCACCTCTGTGCTGGATTGACCCACCAGAGTCAGCACTTGTAGGACCATAGATTTTTCAGGCTATAGTAGAGAAGGTGCTGATCATCCAGGAGCAGATGAAGACTACACATATAAGATAGATGATCTATGCTGATAGGATACTGAGACCACTGGAGTTCGAGGATGATGACCACATTTTCTTATAGGTATCACCTCGACGAGGTCTACGGCGATTTGGCCGAGGCGGCAAGTTATCTCTGCGTCTCATCAGACCTTTCATGGTCATTATCAGAGTAGGTGAGGTGGATTACTGCTTGACCCTTCCACCTCAGTGCACCGGGTGCATTATGTCTTCCATGTATCTCAGATGCGAAGATACCTGAATGACCCGTCCAACATCATCGACCATGGGGTGATGGACATCGATGACAAAGCGATATTCACGGAGGTCTCAGTGGAGATCAAGGATCGACAGAAGCGGGTCCTACATGGATAGTCGATTCCTCTGGTGCGTCTTCTCTGACAGCACGGGATCCTCCAGGAGAGTACATGGGAGCGAGAGGCTCAGATGCATGTTTTGTACCACCATTTGTTTTTCTAGTGTGTGTTGTAGCTTTAAGGGGATCTGAAGCATTGAGGTGGGGGTAATGTAAAGACCCAAAAATTTCAATGAATTTTTTTTCTCAATTCTTTTGAATTTTACGAGTCTGTGGTTTCTGACGGTGCCTGATTCTGAGGCCAAGTGTTTCCAGAATCAATTTCTGAAGTTTTTTTTGGGTACATTCAGCAAACGTACATGTGGGCTTCTCAACCTTTTGAACTAGTGCTCAATATTGAAACATGAGGGCACCAATGAACTCGCAGCACCGATATTCACTTAAGGAGACCATCCATCTCGATCACAGTCGCGTTGGGATGAAAATTGGTTTTTCGGGGTTTCATGGGATAAAAATAAAATAAACATATTATTTTATTTTTATTTAAATTTTGGCTTTTGAAACTCATTTGGTGTGGGGACCACCTGACACTTGATACTCCTCATTTAGTGAATAGAATTAAATGTTTGGTTACACAGGAGGTGTAACCACCCATTTAATGATATTTAAGTATGTTAAAATCTTAACTCAACTGAATGTTGTTTTGGGAGTTGCATTGGAAAAAGGAAGAGCATTCGTTGGAAAGGGGGGAGTTCGGTAAAAGGTTTTTTGATGAAGAACGGTTCTCCAAGGACGAGCCTCCCAAGATATTTGACAAAGAATAATCCTTCAAATGGAGATCAGATTCTGATGAGTCTCTGATGCTAATGCTCGGATATGAAGTGTGTGGTGGATGCAATGATCGACGTCCAATCCATCCTCTATCTGCGACATCATAAACAAACAAAAAATTGAGGTAGGGGACGATAATGATTGATTTAAATCCTCATACCTCGTCGTTCATTGTGATTATTTGTTAAGCCAATTGTTATCATCTAACGCGGAGGGCGTGGGCTGAACAAACATGACCTGATGTCCCTCCGATGGTTTTTGATTAACTGATGATGGAAGTGGCGCATTGGTATCACCGGTTGAGAGACCTACAAAAGAAATAGGCACCGCATTTGTCACCATGTCACTGGAGTTGTGCGCAGAATGGGACCGCGACCACCATGGGCCATGTTAATGTTGGAGGGGCATGGTGTCGTCGCACCATGCAAGTGGAAGAGGTTTGCGGCCAGGAGGGCCACGAAATTTGGAAGAATGTTCCGTGTCATTGCAAAGGGAGGAAGTGGGGTCGTGGCCATGCGGGCCGCGGTGGTCAGAGACGGCGCGACGAAAGCCGCAGTTGGGCCACTGCAGATGGGCAGGAGGGCAGCAGGTCAAGCAGGCGAGAGGCGTGCAAGCCGGAACACAGCTGGGTTCCATGGAGAGGAACCTAAATTTTTCGGTTCCATTACATGAAAATGGTGAGGGGGGGGGGGGCAGAACCCCCCTGATTAAATATGGTGGGCCCCACAGGGCTCCTCCGCCGCTTGGTCTCGTTGAACTGGCAGGCTCACGGTCCCCAGCCACGCGGCCGGGCCACCACGTCCCATGGAACGGGCTCCTATGTTGGGTCGGGCCGTATCCGTTGGGCCAGGCCACGCCCTACCGGTCCAAACCCAGACCCAGGTCGGGTTGACCCGGTTCGGTCTGACCTCGTGTAGGTGGGGCCGGGTCAGACCGGGCCTAGACTCCCCTCTTCAGATAATTTTTTGTTATTAACCCATAACATGAGCTACAGACCTCCAATCAACACACCATCAGTTGCGTAGGATTAATGGATCAAGGCAGTCAATTCGGTATATTACACTCAAGGTTTTGGCGAATTTTGGTTATGGCCTGGTTTGTTTGAACCCGAAACCAATCGGGCCCTCGGAGTGGAAACGCTTATAACATATGGACCAGACGTCAAATTTACGTGTCGTCCACTTCGTTGGTTTCCTTTTTGATGAGACAGTTCCTTTGGAATACTCCACTTGTTGTTCCGATGATATTGGACTATGGCCAGGTTGGATTGTACCAGAATTCCAACCGGGCCCCTGGAACGGAAAAGCTAATAACTCTCAGACCAGGCGTCTGATTGACACACCATCTATCGTGTTGGGTTCTTTATTACGTGTGACATGCCAAGATTCCAGAATACGCTTCTCTTTCAATAATGAAATACCTTTAATTGTATGCAAGTTCGATATTCTAACACACCACGACCAATCAAAGTAGCCATTATGAATAGAAATACCTACATAAATTTAATATTTCGAAATGGACTTCATTTTTATATTCGGAATATCGAAATTATCCTATGTTGAATTTTCGGTATTTTTCTGAGAACATCCAATTTTCGATGAATAGTGAAAAATAATTAAAAACAACTTTTTTAATCAATATGATGTATAGTGATAAATTATACTATTGAGTGGTTTTTAAGTATAATTAGTATATAATTTTTCCATTTTATCAAATGGTCGTCATTAGAATTAATTTCACTTTGAAATATGACATAAATAATTGTCAATATTTTGATTATATTGTTTCTTAAAAACACGCTATTTGTTTTGACAATGAGAATTAATTATAAAATTAATCAATGAAACTTATATGTTTTGATTTTTTTAAAATAGATATTATTTTTGAAGTTGGAATATCAATTATAGCTTAGGTGAATTTTTGGTATTGTTCTGAAAAACTTCAATTTTTTATGAATTGTGAAACCACTATGAGGTAGTTAAAAAAATCTGATTTTTCTTTTAAATGAAGATTTACAACTTCTATGAATTGAATTTCACAAATCCGACATACATGGTTGTCATTAGTAAGTAAAATTTGATTCAATGGGATGAATTTTTTTGGTTAATAGTAACTTTTGAGTTTTATTAACCGCGATTAGAGGTAAATAGGGTAATTTAAGGAAAAAATGATTTTATAAGAATATAAAAATATCTTGACACATGTCCTACTGTTATTGGATGAGTCATGTCCGACCAAGAAAAACCATGGGATGGTTTTTGGGACCCGATGGAGCAACTTGTGTAAGATAATGACACTAATACCTTTTATTTAATGTAAAAAATAAAAATGTAACAAACATGAAATGTTTTACTAAAACAATTTTTAGAAAGGAAAATACAAGTAATATTTTTGACTATTAATATTCATTGGAAATATAAAAAGATTTCCTACATCATGGTAATTTGTTTATAATTTTTATGCAATAAATAAATTTATTTATTTATGACACCATGATGATGCAGCGATTGCCTCATTAATGAATGATTTAAATAAAATGAAAAGATAAGGTAAAATATAAGACATAAACTTGTCTAAAGCCTATTGTATGGGTGGATTCCGAACCCTTATTACCTTATCCTTGAAATATATCATTGTGGGACCTTTAAAATACTAAAATAATTTCATAATAAAGTATCATTTCATGACTTTCCAAGAGTGCCCCTCCTCTCCTCTTATAAAAGGCCCCCACCTCTACCACCTTATTCACACCATAAAAGCCATTTGGATCGGCCAACCTCTGCCCAAATACCATCTCTACTTTCCTACCTTCATCCCAGAAGTATTACCTTTGGCAGAAATCTCATCAAGAGACCCTTTTGGTTCAAACCAAGGGGAGTTACCCAATTTATAGGTAATGTCTTCCCTTATGTTCTTTTATTTCATTTTGTTTCTCCAACCCCCTAAACTCTTTTTATTATTTTATTTTGTAAAAATAACAGTATTCTAGATATAATTTGATGTTATTATGAGATGGATTCGAGCTAAACTTACACACTCTATCTAATTGTTAACAAACATACAGTTTCTATGGGTGGCGAATTACTGCCTCACGAAATGATGATTGTTTTATCTTCTTTTAACACCTTTTATGGTGGCCATTAAGATGTCACTATATTTGTATGTGATATATATTATGTTTATGTTTTCATTATGATTCTTTATTTTTCATTTATGGAATACCTTTATGGTTTCCATTATGGGTAAACAACATAATTTCATTTTAGGAAGTGCGGACTACCGCCCCTCAATGTGTTTTAAATAGTTAATGCATTATGTGGGATGTATAAAGGAAGGAGTTAAATGATATTATATATCATATTGGAATTATAATATATCTTTATATAATTATTATTTCATTCCATTAAATATGAAATAAAAATGAAATAGCATTCATGCGTACGTATGGCTTACTGTCTCCAGGAATGATGCATTTCATTTCTTACCTCTAAATGTTATGTAATATTATAAATGGAAGTATATACTGGATATATATAATATATATGAGATCTAGATCATGAATATAATTCTAGAGGTAATGGATATTTTACCACATGAACAACTTGTAATTATAAGTGGTTTATTGTTGACTCAAGTACCAAAGATCGAAAAAACGACCGTTATTAACTTAAATGACTACATAATGTTCATAACATGGTAATAAGTTATATAAAAGGAATAATGAACTTGAAAAAGGTTCTTAATCAAGCAGATATTAACTCTAGTTTATTATTTAGGATATTAAAGAACGACCGAGTCAAGTCGGACACGAGGTAATGGTTAATTCTACAACCTCTTCATTATTCAAGGTTGTTCATATGTAATTATCTAGTGGGACCTCTTTATCATCCACATCCATGTTTCATAAACATGTATTTCAAAACATTTATACTATTTATTATAAAATGGGTTAATGTCATTTATACCCTTATTTGACCTTATATGTTTTTGAAAGGTACCTTTCCGTCATTTTCTAAACAAGGCACTTTTTGACATTTTCGACAAAACTAAGGTAAGAATGTCTTTTTTTAACTTATACGGTGGGTGCGGATATTTTATACCATTATAAAATTGTTGAAGCTTCCCTTACAAGCTTTTAAAAATATTTTCAATCTAAATTTTTTCTTTTACAAATATATAACCTTTAAATGATTTAAAAAAAGATATTTCTCTCAAATAGTTTTGATTGCATCTATATCAACATCTTTTGATAGATTTTATGATTATTTGATGTTGATTTATTATGATTCAAAACTTCTATATTGTATTGAAGGTTTTGTGATGTGTTTGATTTTGGATGTGTTATTTTTATACCATTCATGGTTTATGGTGAAAGTATTGACATTTTTTATAATAGTTTTAATACAAATGTTTATGTTATGTTTAAACATGTTCATATGAGGAATTCATTGAACATAATAAGTGACAGGTGGAGTCCTATATAGCTCTTCGATGCATTGGTAGGTCTCATGAGACAAAATACTGTCTTTGCACGATGGCTTGACAAAATATTATTTGTATTCTTGGCATGATGCCTTGACTACTTCCTTATGATAGTCTGGCATTATGAATTCCATCATTATGAAAGTGGTTATTCATATTGCAAGTGATTATTAGACTAGTAGAATATCCATGTGAATATGTAAATGGAATTATTTCATTTTATTTTTTCCATATTATGATGAAGTTCAAGTTTAAAAGGCTGTTGTTTTAGTTATACATTGCCATAAATGTTTATGTTTGTTTATGAATGTTTCCGCTATATTGTTATCATTACTAAGCATCTGAGCTCACCTTTTTCTATGTTTTATTTTTCCCAGGATGTGAAGTAATATTTTATGACTGACCTATAGGGATAGTCGGATGGGGATATTATCCTAGACTATAGAGACTGTGTTATTGTAGTTTTTCACTTTATGATGTAATGTAACATTTATGAATGTATCTAGTGTTTATAAGGCTACTAAACTAATCGATCTTTCGAGACACGATCTTTTGTGATCATGCCACTGTTAATTAATAATGCACCAATACTGGGTAACTGGGGTCGGGGAATTAAAGTTGGTATCATAGGTAGTTTAGTACTAACCATGGAATCTAGTTTTAGATAAACTCTGATTAGAGCACATAGCCCTAAGATAGACTTTGATGATTATTATAGAAGAACATCCTAGAATTTTGGTATTGTAGATATTTTGTGAGTTTTCTTTGCAATAAATCCCTATCTGGATAAGAGCAGGTAGAGGCGGATCTAGCACAGATGTACGTAGGGGTAAAACCTGAAAACACCACTTTAAGCTAGACTTTGCTGCACTCTTGGTTGCAACACTCCTAAGGAATATGCTTTGGATAATTCTCATTTTCTTTTGAAACCATTATGAAGGGTTTATGAGTATATAATTCATCAATGTAAACATTTCATTTTTTTATTATGGATTATATCCATAAAAAGTTAAATTTATGTAAAGTGTTTTAGAAGTATGGAATTATGTATTTTGATTCATAAACTGATCCAGTTTATGCCATTGTTTAGAAATGGTGCATAGTGAAAGAAATGGAAACTGTATCAATACACACACTTCATGTTGGGATTTCCATCCTACTAAAGATAATTATAATGGAGCTGGTCATACAATTGGTGCTGATCAGCTTATCACCATACTGTGACAACTCACTCAGTTTATGAATAATAACCTTACCCGTATAGGGCACCCTGATCCGCAACGTGGAGGATCAATGTTAGACCGCTTCATGAGGCAACAACCACCAAAATTTAATGGGGGTAAAAATCCATTAGTAGCTAAGCAATGGATAAATTCCCAAGAGAAAATATTTCATGCTTTAGGGAGTAGTGAAAGGGAAAAAGTTATCATGTCAGTTTGCTGCCTCACTGCACATGCTGATCAATGGTGGTCATTGATTCAAAATACAAATGAAGATGAAGAAGTATCAAGTACGGAATGGAAAGAGTTAAAATAGATTATCTTAGAAAAATACTTTCCTCATGACCATCGAGCAGATATAGAAAGACAATTTCTGAGTCTGAGGAAAAAGGAGGACGAGAATGTTCCAAAGTATGAGTCTAACTTTACAAGGTTAGCGAAGAATGCTGCAGATTATATATGTAACCCGTGAATTAAGATGGATCATTTATTTGATGGGTTAAAATCATTTCCCCGTCAAGATTTAGTATCACAATCCTTCTCATCATATGAAGATATTGTCTCGTGTGCTATCAAGGATGAAAATGAATTCTCTACAACCTATTACAAAAATGTAAAGAAAGAGAAGAATATAACTGTGGAGAAAGATATAGATAAAGCAAAAATAGGAAATAAGGATTTTCCATTATGTGATAATTATGGTATGAAACACCTCAGTACTTGCCTAAAAGAAATGGGAGTTTTTTACAGATGTGGAGAAAAAGGTCACCACACTCATGATTGTAAGGGAAAGAAATAGGTTGTCAATGTTAAATGCTAAAATTGTAGAGAAATGGGGCAATATGAAAATGAATTCCCTAGGTGCAAAGGAAACATACCTCATAAAAGACCAAGGGAAGAAGTCCAAGCTTATGTTATTACTACTGATGTAGTTGAATAATTATTGTATTTGTGTTTTTGGACTCAAGAACTATATTATGTTTATAAAAAAAATGTGATATATATAAAGAATTTACTATAGTACTTGTTTTTTTCATTAAGGTTTTAATATGATGAATGTAATCATATTATTAGTATGTGAAAATAAGAGAAACATTACTTTGTTTGGAGAATCTATTGTTACAAACTATTTTTGAATTTAGAGACCTTTTTAGAGTGAGTCTAGAAAGAGGTATTTTGGATAACTATAAAGGTTTGAATGGGTTAAGATGAACTTTGGATAGTATTGTTTAAGGTTAAAACATTTCTGAAGATTAGTTTTGGAATATTATAATAATATAGTTTTAGGAAAAGGAATCCTGCAGGTCAGGGGATAACTCGTCGCATCGGATAAAGCTGCAGGAATCAAACCCACAACCATAGTGAAACATGCCTTTATTACCTACCAGTAGCCTACATGAATTCCCTGGTTATTACAAAATATTTTTCCTAAATTAAATGTTATGTGTTAATATTTGGAACCTTGTACGATTATGATAAATATAATATTTTTGAGTTCTATTACCTTTTGGAGTGAAATATGGGTTTGTGGTAAACATTTATGACATGTAATTATATTTCCTTACGTTCATAGTAAATCTCCTAATAAATTCTTCAACTTTATGAAAAGTAACTTAAAACAAAAAGAATGTTGGTTAAAATTTCTTACTGGAGAATCACTGACCGTTTAACCAATCACAAGTTTGTGATTTTCTTGTAGTTTACTTTCTCCTTATCTTGTTTTCTAAAACACTCCATTAGACATTGATGGTTTGTTTCTCCCCCATATCCATGTTTTCATAGAACCCCAGTATGGTCTATCTTAGGTGACCTTTATACTTCACTTTCTTTCTTTTAATGTTTTAATTTTATTAACGTTATTTCCGATATGGGTTTTCCACAAAGGTATTTTCTATTTTAAACCTTTTATTTGAAAATAACATTTTAAAATTTCGACGATGCAATTTATTGAAGGAGGGGAGAATGTGACACCCCAAGCTTCCAAAATACGCTTCTCTTTAAATAATTTAACAGCTTGCATTGTACTCAAGTTCGAGATTCTAACACACTGCGACCAATCAAATTTGATGTTATGAATATTAATACCCATATTTTGAATTATATAAATTTCATATTTCAAAATGGACTTCATTTTTGGATTTGGAATATCAAAATTATCCTATGTTTAATTTTTGGTATTTTTTTAGAACATCCAATTTTTGATGAATAGTGAAAAATACTTAAAAACAACTTTTTTTATCAAAATAATTTATAGTGATAAATTATACTATTGAGTGGTTTTAAAGTATAATTATAATATACTTTTACAATTGTATCCAATGGTAGTCATTATAATTAATTTCACTTTGAAATTGGACATAAATAATTGTCAATCTTTTGATTGATATTGTTTCTTAAAAACACGCTATTTGTTTTACAACATGAATTAATTATAAAATTAATTAATGAAACATATATGTTTCTAATTTTGTAAAATAGAAATTATTTTTGAATTTGGAATATCACTTATATATTAGTGTGAATTTTTGGTATTGTTCTGAAAAACTTCAATTTTTGATGAATAGTGAAACCACTGAGTGGTAGTTCAAAAACTCATTTTTCGTTTAAATGAAACATTACCGCTTCTATGAATTTAATTTAAAAAATATGGCATACATGGTTGTCATTAGAATGTAAAATTTGGTTCAATGGGATGAAAATTATTTTTGATGAATAGTAACTTTTGAGTTTTATTAACCGCGATTAGAGGTAATAAGGGTAATTTAAGGTAAATATGATATTATAAGAATATAAAAACATCTTTTTACACATCCTAATATTATTGGTGATTTATGGACGACCAATACAAACCATGGGACGATTATTGAGACCCCATGGAGCCACTTGTGTGAGATAATGACATTAATACCATTTATTTAAAGTAAAAATAAAAATGTCAAAAACAAGAATTATTTTAATAAAAAAAATTAGAAGGGGACATACAAGTCATATATTTGTCTATAAATTTTAATTGGAAAGATAAAAATATTTCCTACATCATGATAATTGTTTTATAATTTTTAGTCATTAAATAAATAAATTTATTTATGACACCATGATGATGCATTGATTAACTCATTAATGAACTATTTAAATAAAATAAAATGATAATGTAAAATCTAAGACATACACTTGTCTAAAGCCAATTGGATGGGTGTATTTATTTCCTTTATCTCCTTATCCTAGAAATATATTATTGTGGGACCTTGAAAATCTGAAAAGCACTTCATAATAAAGTAACATTTCTTGACTTTCCAAGAGTGTCGCTCCTCTCCTCTTATAAACGGCCCCCCACATCAACCACCTTATTCACACCGTCAAAGCCATTTGTCTCGGCCAAAAAATTCCCAAATAACCTATAAACTTTCCTCCCTTCATTCTAGAGGCCTTAAATTAGGCAGAAATCTCTTCAAGAAACCCTTTTGGTTCAAACCAAGGGGAGTTACCCGATTTAAAGGTATTGTCTTCTCTTATGTTCTTTTGTTTCATTTTGCTTCTCCAACCCCCAAAACTGTTTATATTATTTTCTTTTTTAAAAACAACAGTATCCTAAATATACATGGATGTTTTTATGATAAGGATTCTAACTACACTTACACACACTTCCATCTAATGGTTAATGAACATACTGTTTCCGTGGGTGGCGAATTACTACCTCACGAAATGATGATTGTTCAATCTTCTTTTAATACCTTTCATGGTGGCTATTAAAATGTCACTATATTAATATATGATATATATTATTATTATTTTTTCCTTATTCTTCTGTATTTTTCATTTATGGAATAACTTTATTGTGTCTATTATGGGTAAGCATGAAAATTTCATTTTAGGAAATACGGAGTAATGCCCCTTCAAAGTGATTTAAATCGCTAATTCCATATATGGGATGTATAAAGGAAGGAGTTAAATGATATTATATATCATATTGGAATTATAATGTACCTTTATATCATTATGATTTCATTTCATTAAATATCTAATAGAAATGAAAGTTGCATTCATGTGTATGTACGGCTTACCATCTCCATGAACGATGCATTTCATTTCTTACCTCTAAATGTTATGTAATATTATAAACACTTGTATATACTGGATGTATATAATATATATGATATCTAAATAATGAATATAATTCTGTAGATAATAGATATTTTACCACATGAACAACTTGTAATTATAAGAAGTTTATTGGTGACTCAAGTACCAAAGATCAACAAAATGACCGTTATTAACTTAAATGACTACATAATGTTCATAACATGGTAATAAGTGATATAAAAGGAATAATGAACTTGAAAAAGGTTCTTAAAAATTAGAGATTAAATCTAGTTTATTATTCATGATATTAATTAATGACAGAGTCAAGTTTGACACGAGTTAAGGGTAAATTCTACATCCTCTTCATTATTCAAGGTTGTTCATATGTAATTATATACTAGGACCTCTTTATCATCCACATCCATGTTTCTTAAAAATGTCTTTCAAATTTTTTTTACTATTTATTAGAAAATGGGTTCATGTCATTTATACCCTTATTTGAACTTATACATTTTTGAAATTAATCCTTCCGTCATTTTCCAAAAAAGGTACTTCTTGACATTTTTGACAAAATTAAGGTATGAATGTATTTATTTAACTTAACAGCATATGATTCTATTTTCCTCCAATATAAAATCATTTAAGATTCCCTTAAAATATTATAAGAATATTTTCAATGTAAATTATTTCTTTTACAATTATGTGACTTTTAAATGATTTCAAAAAAGTTATTTCTCTCAAATTGTTTTGATTTCATCTATGTCAACATCCTTTTATTGATTTTAAGCTTATTTGAAGTTTATTTATAATGATTCAAAACATCCATATTTTATTTAAGGTTTTTTGATATGTTTGACTGTAGATGTGTTATTTTTATACCATTCATAGTTTATGGAGAATGTATTTACATTTTGTATGCTAGTTTTTATAAGATTGTTTATGATATGTTTAAACCTGTTCATATGAGGAATGAATTGGACTTAATAAGTGACGGGTGGAGCCTCCTATAGATCCTCGATGCATCATTAGGTCTCATGAGATAAACTAGTGTCTTGGAACGAGTTCATGACAAAATGTTATTTTTTAGTATTGGCACGAGGCCTTGGATACGTGGTTATGATAGTTTGGCATTATGAATTCCATCATTATGAAAGTGGTTATTGATATTGTATGTGATTATTCGACTAGGAGAATATCCATTAGAATAAGTAAATGAAATTATTTCATTTTATTTTTTTCATATTATTATGAAGTTCAAGTTTAAAAGGCATTTGTTGTATTTATACATTGCCTTAAATGTTCATGTTTATTTATAAACGTTTCTGCTATATTGTTATCCTTACTGAGCATCTGAGCTAACCCCTTTCTATGTTTTATTATTCCTAGGATGTGAAGTAATATTTTATGACTAACCTGCAGGGATAGTCTGAAGGGGATATGAGTGTGGACTATTGAGACTATGTTATTGTAGTTTTTCACTATATGATGTAATGTAACATTTATGAATGTATCTAGTGTTTCAAAGGATACTAAACCACTCGGTCTTTCGAGACATGATCTTTTTTGATCATGCCAATTTTATGTAATAATGCACCGACTCTGGGTAACTTGGGTCGGGGCGTTACATGACGAGGCAAAACTTTTGGATACATCAACTCTGGACTTCGTGGTAGTTGATGTATCGACCTTTGACTCGAGGAGAGGACCCTCCCAAAATCGAGCGTGATGTGTGCGGGAACCCTATAGCTGGCTGTGACTACAATGAAAACTGAACTTCATCCCTCCATGGGTTCTACAGTGACGACAACTATACTGGAATCCTTCGTGGGTTCGGAAGCGACGACAACTATACTGGAATCCTCCGTGGGTTCGATAGTGATGACAACTGTTCTGGAATCCTCCATGGGTTCGACAGCAACGAGAATGGAAGGAATCCTCCATGGCTTCGCCAAAATGAGACTTGAATGAATCCTCCGTGGGTTCGATAGCAACTAGATACTTCTATTTAAGGTATCTATGGGTATCTATCGTTCGACAATGATAGATGATTCAGTTCCTACAACTAATCATCTCTTACTCTTTTTATGTATGTATACCTGGAGTGAGCTGATTCTTGACATTCAATCATTATCATCGATGTGATTGACTTGATTTATTATGTGGACTGGGTTGTGCTTGGGATCGAGAGTTTGAGCCGAACTCTGATTGATAACATAGGTATATATATGGGTATATACCTAAGTTGAGTTGGTTAATACTCTGTGTTTTAATATTACTTATTTTTTATCCTTAGTGGATATTTTGAGACTTTGCAGGTCTTAGGGTTCCAACTGAGTATCATTATACTCACCAATGCATGGACTATGCCCACACTATGTTGTGTTGGATGCAGATGACGGACATCATTGATCGAGGAAGAGACTTGTAGAGATGGACTGTACTTGGAGGTGGACCACTTGATGAGACGTACATGGAGTAGACTGACGAACCCAAGGTGCTGAGGGGACCATCTGTACCAACCCTTCAGGTGGGATTCCTGGAGGATGACTCGGTGGTTGCTGTTTTACTTAACTGCAGCTGTACTAGCTTTTCAGTTGTACTGTACTTACAGTTGGGATTGTATTTCCGGCCCCTTTCTTTTCAACACTTAGTTTTGTATACAGTTCGGCTTAGTGATTACTTCGGTTGCGTACTCTATTTTGTTGTTTACTTTTATAAAGGTAATGGATTCCCATTTATCGAGATTTATGTCTTTGGTGCTAGTCTCCAACCCCTTGCCTATGGAAGGCGGGCTTGGGGTAGTCACGACACGGGCCCCGAGGACGGGTCGTGAAAAAGATATCCATTCTAGAAATAATCCCACAATAATCTCTACATTAGCATGATACCACTCATCCCATTTTCAAATTCCGAGTATCCCAGCATCTCCCGCCCATGTATTTATTCAATTCCACAATTGTACACCTACACTACAAAAATACCTAGATACCTCAATCATTGATTCCTACTATGAGTGGAAGTGGTGAATCTAAAGTAAATAGATTCTTCTTAATGGTGTATAGTATGGAAAGGGAAGCTAGATAATTGTAGGGATGCATTTTAATACAGTTTCTATCCTAAAAAGAAGGTCATAAATTAGAAATATGGTAGAGGAAATATTGAACAAACAAAAAAACAATATCTATTATTCCAATAAGAGGGAAGGGAAACTAAATTTCAGTTAAATAGAAAGTTGTATAAGGAAAAGTGGATGTAGATAAGTACACCCCTAAAAAATCATTGATGTTGAAGTAATGTATGTATGTCCTTTAAGAACTTTTTTTAAATTCAACCATAATAACAAATTGATATTTCAAGATTCCCATTAGATTTTGTTATGGAATTCTAAATAAATATTATAACGATTTGAATTTAAGTTGAGTTCTTTTGTAATACCATTATTTCCATTGGTTTTTATTTTCATATCAATTAGTTTAATATGTCAAATTCAATAAATCTTGTTTTTTGTTACAATTTACTGTTTCAGTTTTGTTTGGTTTGGTAGGTTTTAATACAGTTCAATTCAATGTTATAAAATTGAACTCAAAGAAAAATGGAACTAATAAATATATAAAATAAAAAAAATTATATTTGGATATAAAATATTTGTAACCAACAGTAAATCTATTTTTATAGAAACAACCTCAACAACTCCTGTCATGATAAACCAAAAGAACAATGAACCCAGACGGACGATTCTAAATATATCCCACCACAACATCTGGTTCATAATATATTATGAAAATTGAATTATTGGAGTCATCATTAACAAAAAATGAATCATATAAAATGATAGAAGGGATGGTGAAAATATTTTTATCACCATCATCCAAAATATTATTCAGATTACTTCAATAATTAGAAAAAATTCAGGTAGAAGATGATTTTTGAAAAAAAAACCTTTTTTTCCATTTATTCCAATGCATATGGTTTATCAAAAGAAATACTGTGAATCTTGTCAACATCTCAAAATCTACAATCATAAATACATGTGCAATGTGTCATTATAAAATCAAAGTACAATAATTTTATTAGAGTGACTTGTCCATGAGAGTAATAATCCAATATTAATATATTCTCAAGGAATTCATAATATGAGACAGATTCAAATTGAGTTTTACAATCTAATGTAATGGTGTAATAGACTATTGTGCTAGTTAATATAACCCCAAATTTTTGTGTTCTCAAGTTCTTTTCTCTTTGAGTGATAAAAAATCTATACCAAATGATCATAATTTATTTTGAATCATGACACAAAAATATTGACCAAAATCCAAATATCTCATTTCCCGAGAGACAGATCCAATTGGAAAACTCAATGCCTATAATATAAATGAATGTTAAACATAAATAAAGATTAAATTTATTAGTTTAGTATAATAATTTTTATACCTTCAATTTCAACCCAGTAGAAAATGCTTTTCTATGAAATGTCCCTCTCATTCTCAGTGGTAAAAAAATAATTTTTATTTATAATTTTTTATGTTCACAATCTAAAAATAGAAATATTTTAACATATATGTAAATTTATAGGAGATAAAATAATATATAAATGTTAAATTTACATACTTTATATATTCATAATTAATATAACTTTAAAAAAATGTATGTTGTTCCATCTCCCTCTCTTCAAGGCTTAATGTCCTCAATGTATGTTACAAGGGAATTCCCCTTGTTTTGGGAAGTGATGGAGACCTGTGATGAATTTTCTAATACTGTTCTTCTTAATTTCTCATTGGTCTCTTCCGTCTTATAGTAAAATCAGAAAAATACATTGAATAGAAATCCATACATTCTTGAGCCAATTAACCTTTGATGATAGATCCCATGGGAGGATTTATATTCCAGACATGAGACTTCTATGTGTACATGATTCTTTTAGTTGGATATATATAATGAAAACAAACTGATCCTTCAAGAAATATATTTTTTGGAATATGTGTAGTCAGATGCATCAAGCATGTGAAAAACTATGGAAGAAATAATTTCTCCAAGTCTCACAAAATTAATAGCGCCTCCTCCATCATTTTTTCCAATAAATACTTCAAAAACTTCTTAGCACAATGATCTATAAATAAATGTTACAACCGAATAACTAACACCCTTACATTATTGGATAGAAGATGACGAATTTCTATTAGAATCGACTCAAGAAGAAGGATGTGATAATCAGGAGTATTCAAATATTTCACCTTCAACACTTTTTTGTTAACACATTTGGATATGTTTCTTAAATTTCCATCAGGAACAATAGTAGTCTCTAGTACTTCCAAAAATTGATTTTTTTTCTATAGGCTTCATCATATACAAAGCACATTGTACTTTTTATTTTTCTTTAATGAGACAAATTGGATGGAATTCTTGACTGATGTCCCAATCCACCAAGTCACACTGATATCCAACATCATCTTTTTTTATTCCCTTGACATTTATAATAATTGAAATCAATATTTCACATATATTATTTTCCGTTTTCATTACTTCATAGGAAGTATCCTAACAAGTTGGTTTATAAATAAGGAAACTCAACGAAGATACTCCTCTTCATCAAATTATAATTGGTTTTAGATGAATGATTCTTCCTCTATATATATTTTATATGACCCTTCTTAAATGAAAAACTGATATCTAGTAATTCATTAAGAATGTCAGCTCCTAACAGACTCTTAGGTGGATTGTCATTCTCTATGGTATTGCCAAACAGTTGATGATTATTCTTATATTGATTATCCATTGGAAATAATCATTGATGTCCCGTAAAGCTGATACTATGATGATATTTTAGTCCCATGGATTGTGTATTCTTATCAAAAAAATAAGACATGATAGTTTTCCCTTTGTTCTCCATTCAAACATCATTTCATAAGTAGAAAATTCATTGATCATTCATATAAGCGCAACACACTTCTAAGACATGTCTTTGAAATAGTCATCGTATGTACGTACAACCCCATTCTAAATATGTTTCCACACTTTTATTAATGTTTTCATGTATACATATATATCATTTCCAATATAAAAAGTTCATGATATGAGTATATTCATGAAAGTGAAAGTATTTTTCATACACATCAATATATGAAGGTTATAAATGTGAATAAAAATTGGCCACATATTGTATGATGTAACCATATACCAAACTGAATAAAACCATCACATAAAATACTCAGCCTCACATTATGGATGTTAGCAATGAAGTCAGGATATGAAGCAACAAATCCCTTCCTTGTAAATCCATCAGTCGGGTGAACCCAGTCATCATTATTATTCATTCTCATGGTATCATTGCATCGTAATTTTATTGATATTTCATCAGACATGAAATGATTATAGAGTATAGGGATTAATGTAAAGTGCCACATTAAATCCTATAGCTCATGATATGGTTTTCCATAAGCTTTTGGACTCCATAGTGATGTACCATATTTTATAGCATCATTCCTTTTAGGAATTTCCTCAAGAATAAGCTACAATCATCAGATAAGAATGAATTATAATTTTTCGAAAATCCACTTTCCTCAAATATATTCCACTTAATTAAGTGGTTGAAGGGAATATATGAATCATCTATAGAAAATCCCTAAAAAGGTTAATATGTAAATTATTGAGGTATTATAAATACCAAACATTATTTTCCCAAAAAACATTCACATTAAAAATTCCAATATCTTCATTTTAAAACATTGTCAATATACTAAAGTCATGGGTGCAACATTAAGTTTTTTTATCGTATTGGCATCTTAATTTTAATTAGATGCATCATGTGTTCTCATAATTAAGACTTGTTAGGTCATCATCCCTTCCTTCTCTTGATGATGAGTCAATAAAAAATTCTTCTAACAAATTCAATATTCATGTCCTCTCGTTTAGATCATGATAATTTGGAGAAAAAATTTTCTCCAAATTGTGATACCAGATATAGTAGTCTGGTTGAAAAGCACATTTTGTTATATGGTAGCTAACTTCTTCAAAGAACATCCAAGGTTATCCAACATAATTATAATATGGGAAATTTTTGAAGAGAATATCTGAAGCTTTTTCAAATGACAAATCTATAATGATCACCATCTAGTTTTGAAATCTCTTATGGTCTGACCAGTTTCATACATCCAACTTATATCAATTATATTAAAAAATTGTTATATGACATTTCATGAAATTAATTAAATAATATTTATGTTTAATCAAGAATATATTTATGGATACAAGAACTCGTAAATTTAAATGAAACTATAACTGTGACACTTGTCTATATGAGAATCATAATATAAAAGGAAAAAATAATATATATATATATATATATATAAATACCATAAATTCAAGAGGCATAGAAGACATTCATATAGATTCCATGGTTAATCTCTCCTCCAAATAGGTCTACTTTATGTTCATTTAGTTCATTTTTTTTCTTTTAATTAAACACAATTCAATTGATTTAATATCAGTTTTGGTCAGGATGGTTATGTTTTTCTTGATTTTACATAGTTTTATTCAGGTGGGGTTGTGTATCTTTAATTTATGTGCATAGGTTTTTGTTTAGTTTCATTTGTTTTAATTTGAAATAATTTTATTCAAAATGGGTTAGTTTGGATGCAATCACGTCTATTTACTTTGGTTAAAATAATTTTTATTTGGCTTGGTTTGGTATTGTTTGATATGGTTGAGTTCATCATGGTACAACTTGTTATATTCAATATGGCCAGTTCTATTGATTTATGATTATTGAAAATGTGTTAGATATTTATACCAGAAATATACTTTATGGTTTATGTCTGATGTTTTTATTGTAATATATACATGAAGGTCTATAAGAGATAACCTAATAGAACAAGTTGTTCACATCTATCACATCTACCATAGGGTTATTTTATAATTCAAACTCTAATTCAACTATATTTCTTGTTAATATGCTCACATGAATCTATATTTTTTATTCAATCAACCATGATCAGATTCACAGGGTTGAGATGATAAATTCATTCAATACTATATTTATATTATCTAAAGTTATATCATATATCATTTCTCGACTATATAATTTATATATTGATTCCATTATATAATATCCTCTCACAACATATTTTGAAAAGGATGATGGAAAACATGTTAATGAAAGATAAAAACATGTTGAAACATTGATTATCATGCCATGTTAGTTGTTATGCATAAAATTTTGGAGAGGGAGGATGAATTTTAGTATACAACGTGTAGTCTCACTACATTTAGTTATGCATAATAATAAACAAGTATCATTTAATAATAATAAAAATCCATGTAATATTACTTATAAATAGACCACATAATAAGAGTATATGCCACACATTAACCTATTCTATTAAAGAATAATATGGTGTTCTAGATGATTTTATACACCATTAAGGGAAAAAAAATCTAAACTTCTCTTGCATAAGATTATACAAATCCTTTGTAAGAGTGAACATTAGTAGGCATTCTAATTAAAAAAGATGAACATTGTTTATGTCATTAAATAAAATCTCCTTTTTATGATAGTTTGAAATAAAATATCTAAAAATTGGATTGTATTACATAAGAATATAATGGTAAAAAAATTTCAGGATCATTTAATAAATCAATAATTCTACATTAATTAGATATAAAAATCATAATAAAAACATTAATAGGATGAAGGATCCATTAATAAATTACACATTTGAGAAAACCTTTTTTACTAGTCTTTTTAATTTAGAATTTAATTATACTTTGGTACTGTATTTATCAAATTCATATACAATAAAAATAGTGTAAAAACCATAGTAGATCAAGACTAAATACTAGAGGATAATAGTATCAAAATAAAAAAGGTGATGAACTATAATATAAGAGATGATACAAAATAAATCACACTATTGTCAAAAGTATTGGGGAATATAGATCTATGAACTATGAATTTATTGAACTAGAAAAATATTTTACTAGACAAATGAAATATTTAGGTCACTAGCCAGTGTCATTAGATGTAATGTGTTACAAGGTGAATTTAATGATAGTATTCCAATTTTTTTGAAGATATCCAAAAGGATTTTTCATATTATTGTAAAAGTTATTATATAAGATACAATATAATATTAAATGAAACATAGTTAATTAATATTTAATAAAAGTGGGTGATTAAGGGATATATGTAATAAATTATATATAAATAATATATAGGGTTTATTATATTTGGATTAGGTATTTTTATCAATTTTTGTATTTTATTTTATATATAATTTTTAATAATTTTTTGTTTATTTCCATAAACATTAGGAGTTTTAATATTTTTGGTTTTATGGATGAGAATTCATTTTAAAAAAAAATTCACTTCTAAGATAGTAATTTTTGTACATTTAATGAAATATATAATTTATGTTAATTATGTATTAATTTTGTTTTTTGAAGGGTAAAGGGGGTGAGATTTTGTTGGTTTACTAAGAAACAAAATGTTCTTCTGGCTAGGAATGTCCTAATTATAGTGAATATATAATGATGAAAATATATCTTCATACAATGATGTCAATCAAAGATCATGGGAATCATAGGATTATAATGTCTACACATGATCAGAGAAACATCATGAGTGAATAGAGGACCCATGAGTGTAGGTTGGTGCTACAGGAAAAATACATAGCATACCATGGGGAAACTATATATGATCAATGATATGGATCCTCATGGGAATCATCACCATGAAAATAAACGGTATTAAATTTTTATGTATAATATGTAACCATTGAGAATTATATGAAATGCAGTCCCCCTGTAGATTTTTTGATTTGGGGAGACATTAGTTTCAATTTTGTGTGAAACATTATACACTATTTCCCAATTCAAAATGGGTACCTAAAAACCATCAATTCGATTATCTCACTGATTTGGGTCATCCATCCAAGAATTATCACATGATTTGACCAAAATAAAAGCATAAAATATAAATCACCCACTCCAATCAACTCATATTATTAATCTCATCCGTCATTTAATTTATTATAAACCCTATAATAGTGTACATAAGTATAAAACTATTTAGGGAATCATCATAGGTAGTGGCTTTGGAACCAATACAATATCATTTATCCCAATCAAGTACATGAACATCATATGATGTTTGAATAATAATAACAACCATTAAAAAATTAAATTAAACACCAACCAATTTAATTGATATCACAAGCATAAAAAATAATTTTGATACTAAGGAAATATCGAATTCAGATACCTATTCACCTTTAAAATAGAAATATATGCAACCACCAAAAATGATACATTGGAAATCATTCAATGGTTTGAAGAAAAACAAGATGAAAATAGAAGGGGAATACTAAAAGATTAATCAATAACTCACCAAATTTATATTGAGGGAAGCTCAAAAAAATAGATGGTTGGGGATTGGTTTTTGGGGCTGGGGAAGAAGTTTGAGGTAATCTTAAGGTTCGCTATCTAGAGAAATCCGATAGGAGGGTCACATGTTTCTTCGATCTCAAAAATAGATCTGAATGAAAAACCATATGGGGGTGCTACTAAAAGTTGGGATCAGAGTTCTACATACATGGGAGGGATCACTGTGAAATGGGGAACCACTCACGATGGGATCATGATAAGTGGAGTGAGCTACATGCTGGGGCTGGGGATGGCCAAAGGGGACTAAGGATACTAGGAGATGGGATCTTATAAAGGTAGCCTAAGGGGAGGATAGAATATGTGTTCTAGGTTCGAGAATGAGAGGAGGGAATGTAAGATGATGGGATTCGCGATGGGATAAGGGAAAATATCAGGGGAGAGCTCAATTTACGGTAAATTAGTGTACCACTATTCTAGTATTTTTATAAAACCATTGGAATAAGATTCCCAATTCAAATAGTTTTAAAAGAACAATTGCAAAAACCAGATATATAACAACCTATCCCAATAGATTTAGAAACCATTAGGATAAGACCATTTAGAAAAAATCCATTTTCCATTAGTGTTACCTCAGGATTAACGATATGTATTATGTAAGAATTGGATATAAAACTGAGCTTCGACCTTACTTATCACCCATAGATGGGTTGTTGGTCCAAGAGAATGCATAAAAATATTGAGGCTATGTTGAGGTCTTGACAAATGGATTTTTAAGGATATTGTGAAATTAACCACCATGTAGTATAATTTCAATAAGACATGAGTTTCTATTCAAGTATTCCAAAGGAATATTATTATTCTCAGAATCGGAAGAAGTGTCAGAATAAAAATTATAGGATGAATTTGAAGAGTGGAGGTTGATGGAACATTATATTGTTTATGAGATTATAGAGAATGTGTAAATCATTAAAGGACCCATGAAATCTACATAAATGAGACTAAAACGTTATAAATAAAATCAATTATGAGACCTGGGTTTTTTGAGGTAGGAGATGCAATGGTCCTTCATATATCGCCATGGAATAATGGCCCATGTTTTGGGATAGTGGCAATGTTTTTAGAAGATTCATTGGACCCTTTAAGATCCTTGATTTCATAATATTTGTGGAATAATGACATGCACTCATATTAATCAAATCACAAGTACATGATGTATTCCTATTGTCGCTATTGAGGATAAATATACCAGAACAATCAAATATTTTGAATCAAGAGGAATTTTTATAATATGATGAACATTCATTTTAGTATAAACTATTGAACAACATTTATTATAAAGGAATGTTATAGGAAACATGAAAACTAACCTGGTTAAAATTTCATGGATAAACTACAAGTTCCAGGAATAAGTATAAGAACTGGATGATTAAAGGAAACATATGTACACTCATATATTTTAGTTTTTTAAATGAATATTTGAAGGGACAAACATTGTAATGAGGTAGAATTTAATGACCCAAAAATTGATAAATTAAATTATATTCATCAATGATTAAATGTGATATAACGTAATGTAGGTATTGAAAACACATGAACTACATGAGATTATTTATATTATTATATAATCTATAAAATTTTAAATATTGTTAATCTTCATATCCATTAATAGTATATCAATTTTATAGGGACCATTCATATTAGTATATTAAAGGTAATGATAATGTTCTATTACCACATAAGGAAAGAGTGATGGCCTCGACCTGTTCGATCATATGATGTGATTCCCATTTATTAGAGTTTTTGAGGGAGATAACACCATTGGTATTTTCAGTTAACAAAGAACAATTAGATATTCAACAACTAAATCCTATTTGAATCCATTTATAGTAGAAATCCATGCTAACCAAGATCAGGTTCCAATCTATATCCATCAAAGCTCCCCTTGAATTTTTTCCATCACATAGCATACCCTAAAGGATTTTTATGGTTCAATAAATGTCCATGTATCAAGACCGAAAGAGTATTAATATTTATATTCACCATTTAATCAAACTATTATTTTATTTATCATTTTTAAAATTACTATTTAAATGATGAATTGTTGAGATTGATTGAAATTATATTTTGATATAATGAAAGAAAAAATATATTTTTAATAAATATATATTTTAATCCAAGGCATAATTTTTGATGAATTCGATAATTTTTTAAATAAATGATATTTTGGTAAAATATTATTATTCAATAATATTTATGAGATATATATAGAAGTGTCAAAAACCTATTATCATTAAAAAACCAATAATTATTAATTAATCCATATTTTTGATTGAAATGTTTATGTTATAATATTTAAACAATTATTTTGATAAAATAAATATTATTTGTAAAATCAACACCACTAAATTACCTAATAGTAATATTTTCTACAATTGTCTAAGACATTCAAAATTTTGGGTAACATGTAAATACATTATAAGTAAATTGTTTTTATGTAACACCATAATGATTTAAAAAGTGATTTCATATATTCCATTATAGGTATAAATGACCACATATGTATTTTTAATTTAAAATAATGTTTTTATGAAATATTATGTATTTTATTAAGATTTAATGAATCCTCCAACATTTATATTATATTTTATAATTTAAAAAAAATTATTAGCACATATCACTATAACATCGCCATGATATTTTTCTAATGATTTTGTTTCCTAATGATTTAAAAAAATTAAAACCAATACTATTAAGTAGAAAACATTTGAAAAAAACAAGGGATGGTTTTTCATTTTCAATAACATTCCATATAGTTTCCAAAACCTATGTTTGCAAATTAATTGAGATTTATCGTCTCTTTTGATTTATTAATACACTCAACATCTCATTTATCCACATTAGAACTCATGGATCATAACATCACCATGCTTTTCTCTATATATAGTCTCCCATGGATGCCCAATAACCTTAATAAGCTCCCCTATTCTTTTAGAAGTTCCGTATCAAGGTAATGATTCCTCCCCAACACCACATTAGTAATGGAAAATCATTATTGAATTCCTTTTGATTTAAAATAAATACAGTTGGAATATGTTTTTTCAAATAAAAGTTTCCATCTATATAACACCCATGAAATGAGAGACCCATTTTCCTCTCACTAATCTCTTTTATAAACCATTATCTACGAATATTATTCTACTATATATATCATGTTATATTTCTTTCTAGACATTTATATATTGAATACCAATATCAGTTTTCACGCAAGTATATTCAATTAGTTGTACATAACCTTCATTTAATTGTGTATTTACATGTATAAAAATAAAAATGTGTATTCATGTTGTTATAATTAATGAAAAACATCCTTATGTTGGATGATCTATGTAGAACACATATTTCTGTAAATTATATGGAAGTGAGGGATGTGCTACGAATTATAAAGTGCACCAATGACTTGGGAATTGTTTTTATCTCATGAGATTCAATTAATGCTTATAGACCCGTTTTCATAAGAAGAGTATGTTATGATGTATTAGAAGTAATAATTTATGTGTATTTATTATTTAATGTTTCTTATTATTTCCACATTTTCATATTCTACGTATGAAATCTTATTATATCATGCCAAATTGTTCATAATTATTATTATAACCCCTCTTATATTACATAGATAAGACTTTTTTATAAAATGTATTTCATTATCTTCTTATTTTCATGATTTATTCATTTACCAGTCTTCATATGTCACCCCATTCTAATCTAAATACACATTTTTCCATAGATAGATTGTAACACATGAGATTTTTATGATAAATAATTTGTTTTTATGTTATATATATCATCAAAGAAATCTTTCACTACACACAAAACTAGCTTGGCTTTCTTTACACGCAATCGCGACCTTCCTCGATAGCTTGTGTCGTACGCAATACCGAGTTTCACTAAACAATGATATGCTATTAAAATATTATTAAAACTAGCCGTTATGAATAGTAATACCCAATTTTTGAAATTTTGTAAATTTTTGCATTCAAAATGGACTTCAATTTGGATTCAGAATATCGAAATTAGCCTAGGGTGAAATTTTGGTATTTTTCTGAAAACATTCATTTTTTGAGGAATATTGAAAATAATGGGTTACTATTTAAAAACCAAATATTTATTTAAATAATAATTTATTTTATTTAAATTTATTTTAGGTCAAAATTGATACATAATACCTATATAAATTCAAAGTAATTCATTGGAGTCATTTTATAAATTTTTATTGAACTTTTCACCGTCTTTTACCCACCTCCTAGGAGAATTTTCAAATTCACATAAAATATAATTTTACCGCTTCTGTGAGTGGAATTTAGAAATTCTGAGAGACACATTTAATATCAAGGACTAAAATGTAGTTCAATGAGATGAAAATAATATTTGGTGAATAGTAACTTTTTACTTTTATTACGACGGTTAAAAGTAAATAGGGAAATTAAGGGTAAAAATGATATTATTATTACCCTAACAGAAGTCCCAATTCTACTGGATAAGTGTAATTCGACCAAAAACAACCATAGGAATAAATTATGACCATTTAGGTCCCCTTGGATTAGATTAGGACATTTATTATTATTTTATTTAAAGACGAGTAAAAATAGTAAAATCAAAGTTTTATAACTAAAACATTTTTAATATAGGGTTATACATAATATTGTTTCGACTATAAATATTAATTATAAAGATAAAACTATTTCCTACATAATTGTATTTTATTTATAATTTTTAGACATTAAATAATATAATGTATTTATGACACAATGATGATGCAATAATTACCTTATTAATGAAATATTAACATAGTTGATATTATAAATAAACAAATAAATGTAATTTGAGACTTTTTATGAATTAAACTAATTTTATAGGTTAATATGACATTTTATTATTTAGTTAATTAACTTTTTTCTAAATAATCATGCTGTTATGATTTTTAGAAAAATAAAATACCAAATAGTGTCAAAATTGACATAAAATAGTTTTTAAAACTAATATGATAATATTAAATGTTATTTTATTCCTAAGAATCCAAGGTTCGTCCAAATGACTTAGATAAGGTTATATATTTTAATAATTAACATCTTGGGGTTCCATTGGATTGTTATACTATGTTTATTAACCCTATAGTGTAAGAAAACAAGAAGACACTGAAAAAGTGAAATTATTTAACTTAATGATAAATCTAAATGATAAGGTTAAAATAGTAACCTAAACTTCTCTAAAATATATTGGTTGATAGAGTTTAGACCCATCTCCATAGCATAGAAATGAATCAATTTTGAGCTACTAAAAACCGAATATGACTTTATAATAAAATAATATTTTGAGTTTTTCCAAAGGTGCCCCTCTCATCCCTTATAAAAGGGCACCCCATCCCTCTCTTCCTCACACAAATTTGAGCCTTCATGTTCGGCCAACCCCTACCAATTTCTCTTCTCCACTTCCCTTGAAACATCATAGAGGTCCTTGTCTTCTTCAGAGACCATCATTAGTTCCCTAAGAGGAGGTTAAGAAGAGGTTCTTCAAAGAAGAGGTAATGTCCATTACCGATTCTTTCAAATTTAGTTCTTCTTCTACTTCTTCTTATTTAGTTGTTTAATTATGAATTAATTACATAAGTATCACTCATATAATGATATTTTATTATAAATATGAAACAAACCTATTTAACCTTCTATCCATCCTACGAAAAGCAAAATCATCGCGCCTGCCTACGTACGGAATACCGTCCGACACCGTGGTGTAATCTGTTTTCCACCACCACCATACTTGGATGGGTATAATGGTTTAAAGAATAACTATATATGATTATTTTAAAGTGATATTAATTCTAAAATAGTATACATACACTTCAATACAATTCCACGATCATGGTAATGATATCATCACTTGTACGTACATACGGCCAACCGTCTCCACGATGTGATGTGAATCGTTCTACATGATCTTTATTGCATAATGATTATATAAATGAATTGAATGAATAAATATGGTATATATTAAAATAATACCATTCTGTAAATGAGGTATCTATAACCTAAAAATAAGAATAAGAATTTATTCGACAAAACACGCATAAGAACAAAAAGAAATAAACACCCGAATAATAAGTAACAATGAAATATTACTAATAAGAAGCTAGTAATATGATCATATATGATATCATAACAATATTTATGATTCTGGAATAAGTCAATGAAATTATTTAAATCATTATAAAGGAGTTTCGGACACTTACGAAGAAAATCAGACCAAAGGTAAGGGAAAATCTCTCAATCTAAATTTTTATCCGAGATTGTTTATACTTCAGAATTTACTGGGGAATATTTATCATCCAAATCCATGTTTCCTAAATATGTAATATTATTTATATCCTCCTACAATTTTTTAAATCCAATTTTATCCTTCGGTGTGTTTTTTGTAAATGATATGAAAGAAATCTTTTGTCATTTTTTGTACGTGGTACTTTTTGACTTTTTCGACCAAAGTACGAGAAGAATGTTTTTTTTAACTTATAAGGAAAGAATGGATTTTTAGAAAACTATTAACATGAATAATCATTTACAAGTTTTAACATTTATTTTTAATCAACTTTTTTTAGTTTAAAATTATATGACATGTTAAGAATGGAAAATGTTTTTGAAGTAGAAAATATATTTTCCTCAAGAATGGAGTTCAAGTGTTTTATCAAAATTATTTTCCATATAAGATAATATAGGGTTCTATTTATATCCCTATTTTTGAATTGTTTTGATTATGTTATTATAGAATTATTTTTATGATGTACTTTTATCTTATATGGATTATGTTTTGATGGCATGATGTTTAAGAATCCCATTATTCTTACATGGGTTATGCTATGATGTATGATTTATGATTTTGTGGAACATATAAGACTGGTTTCATTATGAGATGGGTGGGACCTATATCTCCCCCCAAATAATTCGGTACACATTTATATCTCATTAGATAGACATGGCTTGAACGGCAGGTTAATCCGGTTCAGTGAAACATGACTGAAACGAGGAGTGAACTCGATTCAGAAATGGACTTTGTCCGCTAAGATAGTAATGGAAATGACTGTTGAATACTAAGAAATGATTCTCTATGATTATGTGTGTATGCCACAAAGTTTCTTGTTTTATGTTATGATTATTGGGATTACATTTCACTACTATGATTTATAACATGTTATGATATTCAGATCTCTTTTCCAGTTTTAGATTTTCAAAATGTTATATTCTAATGAATATGATATGAATGATATTTCTTTTGTTTACCTTTACTGAGCATTTGAGCTCACCCATTTGTATGTTTTCTTTTCCCTAGGTCAGGAAGAAGGGTACTAAGTAGGATATTCCAAAAAGGACTCTAGATATGATGAATGAAATGAAAGACAATGTAGATTCTTTATGAACCAGTTGTTTATGTTTCCTAATTTCTCAAGAAACTATACCTATACGGTCCTACCATGGTTTTGTTATATGTTGTAATAAGTATACATCAATTCAGAAGTAATAACAATGTATGTAAAGTATGGGTCGTTATATTTGGTATTAGAGGAAAGGTATAGTCAACCTTTAGAAGCTAAGATGTGAAAGCCTTAGTAGGAAAACTAAGGATAAGTCTTAGAATAGAACACAATCTTAGTGTTTTAAAAATGGCCATGAACAACCTATGATAAGACCTTAAGTGTGAAATTTTATTCTTGATTATTTCGTTTTCATATTATAATTACTATTTCTCACACTGTTCTTCTTGGTTTTAGTCCTTGGCTGGAACCCGAAGGAACCGTGTTAATACGGAATGCGACAGGCAATGCAATGATTTTCCCCCTGAGAAACCAAACGTTATGGGTGCTACAATGAAAAATATTTTATCCATGCTCACATAACTTTCTCATGATATGAATCATGCAAGACTTCCAAATGAGAAAATGATGGAGAAACATTCTCTTGAATCCTTCATGAGGCAATGTCAACCCTCTTTCAGCGGGTCTTCTGATCAATTAGTGGATGAACAATGGATCAGTGCCACTGAAAAGATATTTTCAGTTCATCAATGTTCTGAACATGATAAAGTCATCTTAGCTGTATATAATTTGGAAGGTGAAGCTGATAAATGGTGGAATATTATCAAGAATATGAGGCCAAGATATGAAATTGAGTCCATGGAATGGGATGAGTTCAAGAACTTATTTTACAATAAGTACTTCTATCGTATTATACAAACAATGATAGAGAATGACTTTCTTGAACTGAATAAAATGGATGATGAATCTGTTGGTACCTACAAAGAAAATTTTACTAGGATTGCACGGTATGCTTCTGGGATTATTATCCAACTTGAGAGTAAGATCGATCGATTCTTTAGTGGCTTAAAACCAAGTCTTCAAAGGGCGTTAGCCATAAGGGACTTCAACAGCTATGAGGAAATAGTTCAATGTGCTCTCAAGGATGAGATGGAAATTGGAGTCACCCATCAGTCATATGGGTTTGATAAGAGGTGAAAAATGGAATTCAATGGAAAATCTAATGACCACACTGAAAATAAGATGAGTTTTCCCTTATGCTCAAAGTGTGGAAAGAAACATGGAGGGAGTTTTCATAAAGGGACAAGTAAATGTTTCAAATGTGTAATGGATTTTTATCGGGCATTTGAATGCAACAATGATGGGAAGACGATTTCTAGTGATGCGAACAAAGAAAAGGATACACATAGTAAACCTCCTACACATCAATGTTACAAGTGCAAGGAAATGGGGCAATTTTCTAATCTATGCCTTAATCCATGGGTTGTTGATGATGATCGACATCAAAAAACGCTTAAGGCTAAAGCTAAAGGAAATTCATATGAAATTTCTATCAGAAATGTGTAGTATGAGAATGAAGTGGTTAAAGGTACACTTACCAGCCACTCTAAAGTAGAAAATGTTTTATTTGATTCTGGATCTACCCACTCTATTATTTTTGAATAATTTTCTAAGGGTATCACCATTTTACCTCAAAAAGTAGATGTTGAGTTAGCTATGACAACCCCTAATGGAACAACAATCGCATCAAAAATTTATAATTCCTCTCTGATTGATGTTTGTGGGAAACTGCTTCCTACAAATCTTCTGATCCTTCCTATAGTGGAATTTGATGTGATTCTTGTCATGGATTGTCTTTCTTTATATAGATCTCATATTAATTTCCAAATAAGGGAAGTCACATTTCATATTCCAGATCAATCTATGATCCCCTATCGATGCACGGATGAACATAACCTTTTAGTAGAAATATCATCCATCTTATGGGTATTGATTCCAATAAATGAAGGTTATTTATCTCAAATGGTTGGAGAGAAACTCATGATTAAAAATACGCCCATTGAATGGGAGTTTGATGATATATTTCCGGAGGAATTACTAGGTCTTCCACCAAATCATGAAGTTGAGTTTTCAATTGAACTCGTATCGGGTGCTTTACCTATTTCAAAGGATCCTTATATAATGGCCCCAATTGAGTTGTAGGAATTGAAAAAGAAACTCCAAGAGAATTTTGATAAGGGATTAATACACCCTAGTGCATCACCTTGGGGATCACCTGTTCTATTTGTTAAGAAGAAATATGGATCAATGAGACTCTGCATTGATTATCGAGAACTTAACAAGATCACTATCAATAACAAATATCATCTCCCATGCATTGATGACTTATTTGACCAACTACGCGGAGCTCAATACTTTTCCAAGATTGATCTTTGTTCTGGGTATCATCAATTAAGGGTCAAAATGGATGATATACCAAAGACGACATTCCGTATAAGGTATGGACACTATGAATTTATAGTGATTCCATTTGTTCTTACTAATGCCCCTTCAATTTTCATGGATCTAATGAATAGAGTCTTTAGAGACTATCAGGACCTGTTTTTGGTAGTCTTTATAGACGATATTCTTGTCTATTCAAAGAGAAAGAAATAACATAAAGATCACTTAAGAATTTTATTTAAGACCCTGAGAAAGGAGAACCTTTATGCCAAATTTACCAAGTGTGAATTTTGGCTTCAAAAAGTATCATTTTTGGGTCACATAATCTCAAAAGAGGAAATATTTGTGGATCCGGCAATAACAGAGGTTATAGAAAGATGGTCGAGACCAACAACAGTAACTGAGATCCAAAGTTTTCTTGGTTTGGATAGATATTATCGACGTTTTGTGAATGATTTCTCAAGATTATCTAACCCACTCACCAGGTTGACCAGAAAAAGAGTTACATTCGTGTGGATGGAGGACTGTGAAGATAATTTCAAGGAGTTGAAAAGAAGGTTATCCGGTGTACTTGTGCTCACACTGCCTTGTAGTGGAGAAAGGTTTGTGATCTATAGTGATGCATCCAAGAAAGTATTGTGGTGTGCTCTCATGAAAAATGATATGGTGATAGCTTATGCCTCACAACAGTTGAAAATCCATGAGCAAAATTACCTAACTCATGATTTGTAGTTAGCTGCAGTAATCATTGTATTAAAGAATTGGAGGAATTATCTTTATAGAGAAAGGTGTGATATTTATCTAATAATAAAAGTTTAAATTATATTTTCACACAAAAGGATGTGAATATGCACCAAAGAACATGTTTTGAGTTGATTAAGGATTACGACTTCTCAATTCATTACCACCCAGGGAAAGCAAACAAGGTGGAAGATGCAATAAGTCGACAAGACTATGCTATCTTATCCATGATAAGGATCAAAAAAGATCCAATAATCATGGATTTACAAAGATGGATCTTGGAATTATAATGGAAGGGGAAAATATTATCTTTCTCAAATGAATTTTCAACCATCTATACATGTGAAGATTAAAGAGGCACAAAAAGAAGACGTAGAATTACAAAAGAAGGTGAGAAATATTCCTGAATTCAACCTTGATTGTGATGGGATAATAAGGTTCAGGAATCAGGTTTGTGTTCCTCCCATCCCAGAATTAACGAAGGAGTTGCAGGAATAGGCCCATAATTCATCATTCTCTATTCATCCAGGAAGAAGAAAGATGCATAGGGACCAGAAAGAGTACATCCTGTGGGATGGCATGAATAGAGATGTTGTTGAATATGTCTCTTGATGCTTGGTTTGTCAGCAAGTTAAAGTTGAGAGACAGATGTCTAAGGGGATGTTTCAACCATTACCCATACATGAATGGAAATGCGAAAACATCACTATGGAGTTTGTCACTAGACTTCCTAAAACATCCAAATGAAATAAAGTTATTTGGGTCATAGTTGACCCTCTTACAAAGTCGGCACACTTCATTGCTATTAGAGAGGATTTCTCTCAAGATCATCTTTCCAGGATATATGTAAAAGAAGTGGTAAGATTGCATGGAGTACCACTTTCCATTATATCTGATCGGGATCTGAGGATTACCTCAATGTTCTGGTGAAGTCTTCAGCATACTCTAGATACAGAGTTGAGTTTCAGCACTTCTTATCATCCTCATACAAACGGTTATTCTAAGTGAACAATTCAAACTCTAGAAGATATGTTAAGAGCTTGCTCTTTGGATTTCAAAGGTGGTTGGGATCAACACCAACCATTGGTGGAATTTTATTTTAATAATATCCTTCACTCCATTATTCATATTTATCCTTATGAAGCTCTCTATGTAAAGAAATGTCAAACTCCAACTTGTTGGGATGATGTTGGGGAACGAAAGCTATTAGGACCTGATCTTGTTAATGAGATGACAGAAAAGGTAAGATCTATTCAACAACACATAAGAGAAGCTCAGAGTCGACAAAAACGTTATGCCACCAACCGAAGAAAAGTCATAGAGTTTGAATTGGGTGATAAAGTGTTCTTATGAATATCTCTTTGGAAGGGAGTAATGAGATTTGATAAGAAGGGAAAGCTGAGCCCTAGGTATATCGGTCCTTTCAAAATATTGGATAGTTTTGGGAAGGTAGATTACTGATTGGCGCTTCTACCAAATCTCTCTCAAGTTCATGATGTGTTCCATGTATCTCTCTTGAGAAAGTACATACCCGATCCTTCACATGTACTCACCTTAGAAGATGTACCGCTGGAGCAAGATCTTTCTTATGAAGATCAGTCGATAGAGACTCTGGATCGTAGCAAAAAATCCTACGGAAGAAGGCCACTCACTTGGTGAAAGTTTTATGGAGGAACCACCAATTAGAAGAAGCTTCATTGGAGTTTGAGGATATGATGAGGGAGATTTATCCTCATCTGTTAGTTACAAAGTGACGAATTTCAAGGGAGAAATTCATTTTAAGGGGGGTAGAATGTAACACCCGAGATTTTTATGAGAAATATTTTGTTTTTATGTTATATACATCATCAAAGGAATCTTTCGCTACATACAAAACTAGCTTGGCTTGCTTTACATGCAATCACGACCTTCATCGATAGCTTGTGTCATACGCAATACCGAGTTTCACTAAACAATGATATTCTATTAAAATATTATTAAAACTAGCAGTTATGAATAGTAATATCCATTTTTTAAAATTTTTCAAATTTCAACATTCAAAATGGACTACATTTTTGGATTCAGAATATCGAAATTAGCCTTGGGTGAAATTTTGGTATTTTTCTAAAAACATTCAATTTTTGATGACTAGTGAAAAGACTGGGTTACTATTTAAAAACAAACTATTTATTTAAATAATTATTTATTTTATTTAAATTTATTTTAGTTCAAAATTGATATATAATATCTATATAAGTTCAAAGTAATTCATTGGAGTCATTTTATAATAATTTTAGATATATATAAAATTTTATTGAACTTCTCACCGTCTTTTACCCATCTACTAGAATAATTTGCAAATTCACATAAAACTTAATTTTACCACTTCTGTGAGAAGAATTTTGAGAATCCGAGAGACATAGTTAATATCAAGGACTAAAATTTGGTTCAGTGAGATGAAAATAATTTTTGGTGAATAGTAACTTTTTACTTTTTTTACCACAGTTAAAAGTATATAGGGTAATTAAGGGTAATAATGATATTAATATTACCCTAACACATGTTCCAATTCAATTGGATAAATTTAATTCGACCAAAAACAAACATAAGAATAAAATATGACCATTTAGGTCCACTTGGATTAGATTAAGACATTTATTATTATTTTATTTAAAGAAGAGTTAAAATAGTTAAAATCAAAGTTTAACAACTATAACATTTTTAATATATGGTTATACATAAGATAATTTCGACAATAAATATTAATGATAAATCTAAAGATATTTCCTACATAATGGTATTTTATTAATAATTTTTAGACTTTAAATAATTTAATATATTTACGACGCAATGTTGATGCAGTAATTACCTTATTAATGAAATATTAACATAATTGATATTATAAATACCCAAATAAATGTAATTTGAGACTTTTTATTAATTAAACTAATGTTATAGGTTAATATGAAATGTTATTATTGATTTTAAAAACTTTTTTTGAACTAATCATGCTGTTATGATTTTCACAAAAATCAAATACCAAATAGTGTCAAAATTGACATAAAATAGTTTTTAATGAAAATATTATATTATTAATTGTTATTTTCATCCTAAAAATATAAGGATCATCCATATGACTTAGATAAGATTATATATTTTAATAATTAACAACTTGGGGTTCTTTTGGCTTGTTAGAGTACGTTTAATAACCTTATTGTGTATGGAAAAAAGAAGACACGGTAAAAGTGAAATTATTTAACTTAAAGTTAAATCTAAATGATAAGGTTATCATTGTAACCTAAACTTGTCTGAAATATATTGGTTGAGAGGATTCCAACCCATCCCCTCCTTTGATTCAAAATAAATCAATTTGGAGCTATTAAAAACCGAATATGACTTTATAATAAAATAATATTTCTAGTTTTTTCAAAGGTGCCTCTCTCCTCCCTTATAAAAGGGAACCTCCTCCCTCTCTTCCTCATACCACTTTGAGCCTTAACTCTCGGCCAACCCCTACCAGTTTCTCTTATCCACTTACCTATAAACATCCTAAGGGTCCTAGTCTTCTTCAAAGACCATCTTTAGTTCCCTAAGAGGAGGTTAATAAGAGGCGCTTTAAAGAAGAGGTAATGTCCGTTGCCGATTCTTTCAACTTTGGTTCTTCTTATACTTCTTCTTCTTTAGTTTTTTCATTATGAAGTAATAAAATCAGTATCACTCATATAATGATATGTTATTATAAATATGAAACAACCATATTTCACCTTCTATCCATCCTACGGAAAATGAAATCATCGCCCGTGCATACTTACCGAATACCCTCTCCACGCTGTGGTGTAATCTGTTTTCCACCACCACCTTACTTGGATAGGAATAATGGTGTTAAGAAAAACAATATATGATTATTTTAATGTGATATTGATTTTGAAATAGTATACATACACTTCAATACAATTCCACGATCATGGGAACGATATCATCGCTCGTGCGTACGTACGGCCTACCGTCTCCACGATGTGATGTGACTCATTCTACATGATATTCATTGCATAATGATTATATAAATGAATTGAATGAATAAATATGATATATATTAATCTAACTACCATTCTGTAAATGAGGTATCTATAACTTAAAAATAATAATAATAATTTATTCGACAAAACATGCATAATAACAAAAAGAAATAAGCACCCGAATAACAAGTAACAATGAAATATTACTAATAAGAAGCTAAGAATATGACTATATATGTTATCATAACAATACTTATGATTTTGGAATAAGTCAATGACATTATTTAAATCATTCTACAGGAGTTTCAGACACTTAAGAAGCAAATTGGACATAAGGTAAGGGAAAATCTCGCAATCTCAATTTTTATCCGAGATTGCTTATACTTAAGAATATACTGGGGAGTATTTATCATCCACATCCATGTTTCCTCAATATGTAATATTATTTCTATCCTCATACAATTTTTTAAATCCAATTTTACCCTTTGGTGAGTTTTTAGTAAAAGATATGAAAGGAATCATTTTTCGTTTTTTGTACGAAGTACTTTTTGATGTTTTCGGCAAAAGTACAAGAAGAATGTTATTTTAACTTATACGGCATGAATTGATTTTTAGAAAATTATTTCCATGAATCTTCCATTACACGTTTTCAATTTTATTTTTAATCAACTTCTTTTAGTTTAAAATTATATGTCAGGTTACGAAAGGAAAATATTTTTGAAGTAGAAAGAATATTTTCCTCAAGAATGGAGTTCAAGTGTTATATCAAAATTATTTTCCATCTAAGATAATATAGGGTTCTGTTTCTATAACTATATTTAAAATTTTTTTAATATGTTATTATGGAATTATGTTTATGATGTCTTTTTCTCTTATATGGATTATGTTTTGATGGAATTATATTTAAGAATCCCATTTTTATTTCATAGGTTATGCTATGATGTATGATTTTTGATTTTGTGTCACACATAAGAATGATTTAATTATGAGATGGTTGCGACCTATATCTCCCTCCAATGAATTGGGTAATGATTTATATCTCATGATATAGACATGGCAGGAATGGCAGGTTAATCGAGTTCTGTGAAACAGGAATGAAACGAGGAGTGAACTTGGTTCAGAAATGGACTTTGTCCGCTAAGATAGTTTTGGAAATGAGTCTTGACTACTAAGAAATGATTCTCTATGATTATGTGTGTATGCCACAAAGTTTCATGTTTTATATTATGATTATTGGGATTACATTTCACAACTATGATTTATCCCATGTTATGATATTCAGATCTCTTTTGCAGGTTAAGATTTTCAAAATGTTATGTTCTTATGAATATGATATGAATGATATTTCCTTTGTTTACCCTTACTGAGCATTTGAGCTCACCCTTTTTTATGTATTATTTTACCTAGTTCAGTAAGAAGGGTACTAAGTAGGATATGACAAAAGGGAATCTAGCTACGATGAAATAAATGGGAGACAATATAAATGCTTTATGAACCAGTTGGTTATGTTTCCCAGTTTCTAAAGACACTATACATATACAGTCCTACCATGGTTTTGTTATATGTTGTAATAATTATACTTCAATTCTGATGTAATAAAAATGTATGTAATGTATGGTTAATTGTATATATTTAGTAGAATGGTATAATATTTAGAGAATGTAAATAAATTTTTTAATAATATTATTGTTTTTAGATTTCATGTCTTCATGCTATGTACCTAATTTATGAATGAACCTAGGAATCATGATCTTATGGTGTTGTATTATTTTTACCTTTATGTAAAATATTATGAATAAAATTTATTATAGATATGGGTTGTTATATTAAATGAACCACCTTATCCATGTTCGGTAGGGATAAAAATGTTGTTTACTATGCATGGTTTTTTATGTATAAAGTGACGATCCACATTCTAGGATGGGTAGGTTGGATATGAATGTCCATAATAATGTAATAATAAGTTTCTCACAGTAAACGATATCTGTTCAGATAGTTTTGTTCATTGATTGGTGATGGAATAAGGTTCAAAGAAAAATATATCCTCATATTGTTGAGAATGGTGGATACAGATAGCCACAAATGTGATTGACATTTTAGATTTATGGTCTGGTCATGGGAAGGGACAAAATACTCTATATAATAGGATATTGAACTAGGTATTTTCATCATTGGGTTGGTTCTAGATTAATTCACAATTGACTACCAGTGTGGTATATAGTTAGATGTTGGATTCCCGATAGGAAACATTTGTTTTTGTAAATGGGTTAGATATCAGAATATAGCTCTTGATACTAGTTTTACTATGTAATGGTATTAGTATTAGAGACTGATCTTTCTAGGTACCAACGATGAGATAGTGAATTAAATCAAGAGTATATGATAGTGACTTAACTGTATTATTAATTTAAATGATAGGATTTATATAGAATATGTTATAATTGTTGAGAGAATTGTTTACGGGGGGCCATTTATGTGGTGTGTATAGGTTACAAGGGTTGAAAAATCATTAAGACTTACTCTGAGATACACCAAATATGAGAGAAAGACGATATAGTTTATTGAGTTCATGGACTTGTGTATTAATGGTGTGTTATTATCATTATTTCAGTTATGTTTCCTCTAAGATGAGCATACACCATATGAATTAACAAATGGAAGTAGTTTATAGTATAACCTTTAGGAGTGGCCAAATGAGATATAATTTTTACACCCTGTACATCCAACTATTTTTTCATAATAACCTTATTTATACATCCAAGATGAGAACAAATTCAAGAATGATAAGGACAGGGCTCGAGATTATATGGTTGAGTGTGTTGGACATATAGAGGCTAATGATCTAATTGGAGTAGCTCAATATGGAATTGGACATTGGGTATGTGACATGGATCAGAGTTTGTAGTAGATCCTGAATTTTTTATTTTTATATTTTTATTTTGTATAGGTTATTGACCTAGTGGAAAATTGTTGTTTTTTTCATTTCTATTAGTGCCTTTACATTATTTAATTTTATTATATAATGATTATGTTTCTGTTTATTTATTAATTCCACATTCTATGATGTATATGATGTTTGGTGGTTTACTTATGGTTGTACAATCCAATACTAGGGTATAATCTTCTCAATGATCAACCTTAGGTGTGTGCTGGCAGTCAGTAGCCTCTTGTGTATGAGGAAAAAATATTGAGTTCCTGTGGCGTACTGACTTATGTAACCCTTTTTTTGGAACCTAGGGTAGTAACATATATAAGCTAAAAGTATCATACAACACATATCATTTATAAAAATAAAAAATTAGGTATTTCTCTCATATCTATGAAGTTAGGGTGAACAGGGTTTTCATGAAGGAGAATATAGAAGAACCATTGATTTAATCTTAATATATATATAAGCACGAATATCTTGTGAGTTCTATTAAAATTATAGTTTTTAGATGTTATCCCTGGTGTAAGTAGTAGTGTTTGCATGACGAGTCCTAGCACCGACATCTATGTACATAAGGAATACTTATATTCATTTTTTTCATATTAAGAAAATAATTATCGCATCATGGCCGATATTTTTATTGTGACATAGTTTCTGTAATTGTCTTGAAGATATATTTCAGAATAAAATATATTTAAATTCCATTACAAGATGAGTTCCTTTAATTTCTCTAATAATATTTATAAATACATGTTTATTGGTTTGATGGTATCATTTTACAATATACAAATGATAAAGGATTTGTGGGGTTAGGCATTATATGTCAATGAAACTTAATATCATGAATTTTATCCCTTGTAACCTCCATGGAAATGAGGTTATAAGAAAATAACCCACTAGTATGATATATTCATTCATTTGATTCATTGTGTGTTTCTTCCTATTGATGTGTGTAATGGCCCTTATACATTATTATTATTATTATTAGGGGATATCATGAGGTGGGGATATTAATGTATTGATGAATACTCTGATGACGTAAAATCATGATGAGGTAAGATATATTGCATGCGTCACATGTGATGTAATATTAATGAATAATAGGAAGAATGTTTTAAATTTATATTATTTAATGGAATTTAATATCATGGGCCATTTGATAGAAATGTAACATTCTAATTGCATTTTTTCAAATAGTGTTCCTTAATTAAGTTCATTTCTAAAAATATTATGATAGATATATCGAGTGCATAGATTAATGAAACTATCATGTGACCTACTCAATTAAAGATATAATGTAAAGGGATTTTGTTACACAATATAGGTTTGATATATGGTAATTTTTATTTATTCAATTATCTTTTTTATATCATTTTCTTGGTTTTTTGTTAGATTCTAACCATGGATCATAAGGTTAAAAACCTAATTCCACTGAGAAAGTGTTCAAGAGGGTAACACCTGATGTTTATACAGGGCATAAGTTATAAAATATATGAATATTACATGTTTACAGAATATTATTACCATATGTTATTTAGTAATTATTCATTTATAATTTATTGCAAATATTCAGTTAACCCTTATTCAAATAAATACATACATATATATATATATATATGAGTTTAATATTTTACAAATATTCATTTCTATTTTATTGAATTTAATATTTCTATATTTTATTAGAAAATAATGCCAATAAATTTATTTTGATATTCAAATTCTTAGTGTAAAAAATCCTGATAAAAATTACGGAGGAGGTGGGATAAGTTAATAAACCAAGAAAGAAAATAAATAACAAATATTATTTGGATAAATATTCATCTATGTAGTCATGAAAAATAATATTTACATTATCTAAATATTTTTAAACTTTAAACTAAATAATAATAACATTATTATTTTAGACATGGGTATTTAGGGATTATGAAATGTAAAAAGAGAAGGAGTGAAATTATTATTCATTTAACCATGTGTCTATTCAAACCTATTCATATGACTACTAAACCTGGTCATCATTGTGCATAGTGAATTTACATAGGAAATTATCATAATTTATGGAATAATTTTCTTATAAAATTTTCTCATGAATGAAGATTAATCCACCTCCACAAACAACTCAATAAATGTGATATCAGGAAGATTCCATCCATTGAAAGTTATTCTAATGGTGATCATCAACAAAAGAATCAAGAATCAAATTCATCCACACATTCCCATGTAGATTTCTATATAGAAGTTTGAATGTTTAGGATGCCCTTTAGGAACACCTATTAATGTATTATACACTTTATTAGTTTTTTTGTAATGATGGAAATATAACGATTAGTATAGTAATTCATCAAAGAAGAATTAAATTCTATAAAATCAATGTAATTATCTAAATAGTTTTTTATAAATTCTATTTGATGATCCGATCTTATGGGTTACATTGTCATAATCAATTAATCATCAGTTTAATTCTATTGGTTTTAAAAATATTAATGTTTTAGACCACATATTACTCATTGATTACAAAGAATACGAGTAAGAAAAATCATAATAAACACTTATAGTGTTCCTAGAACCAAAAATTATAGAGATAACAAGTCCAAATACATTATATATGCATAGACATCATATCACAACAGAAGATAGTGTTTTTATATTGATGTTGGTTCATAGTATCGATTGATTATATCATGACACATTGTGTACCAATTCACCTTTTACCTGTGGGTTATAAAAAAAATAATTGTAACATAGAGGAGTTAAGTTATATTACATTTCTTTTATTTAATAATATCATAGTGGTGTTAGAAGCTAACATGTCATGATTCATCACCTCCCACTATTGTCAAATTGAGTAAACAAAGGAGGAATAAAAATGTCATATTTTATCAAATACCCCCTTCACTAATTTAGGCACATAGGATAGATAAATAATAACTAGGGTGTGGTTGATAACTTTTAGTTGTTCATAAATTATCATAAGAGAATTCAAAATTTTATGAGGGTTGAAAACAGTGTCACATTATAATACAAACCATCATGCCCTGAAGATGCTACCTAGATAAAAAAGTGAAGTCTTTTATATTTTGTTCATATCTCTTCATGATTTTTGAACATATAATTTTTTCATGATGGATTATAAGTATACAAATTGAAATCATATATCTATATATAGAAGGCCTTCAGTTCTTGTTTAAAATTCTGTTAATTTACTTATATAAACTTTTGACACAACAATTAATTCAATTAATTTATATTATTTTTCTAATGGATTCCGGAATCAATATATCTTAAATATTCACTTCCTAAGATAAAAAAGTCAATATTGAGTTTTTTCCCTCAACCATTAGTGGGAATTCAATTAACGGGGGAGGTATCAATTGTAAAATATGGGTATTTAATTTCATTTACTTATTTCATTCATGAATATTAGTTTTACTTTAGAATTAATAAGACTCTATATCCTTTTATCATTTAAGAATATGCATTTGAACAAGATTATTAATAAGGAAATAAATTCAAGGTGATTGTGAGAATTAAAATATTATGTGTATGTTAGATTTTTTTCTCTTATATAATAAAACATAAATGGATTTAGTTTGTTTATTTCACTTAATGATAGATATAGATTGACTTGATTTGAATCAAGGACTTTCCAATTAAGTTATTGGTAAAATTTGAACAATCTTACGACCAATTAACTATATATAATGAATGAATGAGGTAGTTATGTTTTTTGAACCATCCATTGAATGTTACACATTGCTTTTGTTTTAATTATTTGTTTTATGTATAGATTAAATTTTCATTTATATTTTTTATTAATCCAATTAACATAAAAATAGGTGGGTATAATGAAACATAAAATTGACACGAGGATCCCTTTAATTCCACAATTTAATTATCATTATCGATATTGTTGTACAAAATAGTAGTTTATTAAAATTTAGAACAAATTTTTAAAGAATAAACCTGCTAGTCCATTGTTCGCAATGATTCCATGATTCTCATATATAAGAGGAATATTATTGGTGTTGTAATCATTGATAATTATATATAATTAATTTAATTAAATATTAATTATTTAATTAACCAAGGGGTAATTTGTCGCCCAATTTTCATTTGTAATATAACTGATCCATTTAGGATTATAATGAATAATAACAATTTCTTTAGGTAGAAATTTGGTATCATTTAACTCTATAGTAATTTTAATTTTCCTATAAATGTTCCTTAAATGAGATGATTATTATCCATATGCTTTGGAATTAGATTATAAATATAGTTATTAAAAATAATTATTGATTAGTTTTTTTCATATTTTATTGGGACATGTATGAATTAAAAAATATAGTACTGTTAAAATGGAATCTTTATTAATACTTGTACATAAAAAATAAGAGTAATGAAAATGTTTCTTTAGCACTAAATAAAATTAAAATGGTATGATTTTAACTCAATCCTAAAAGTACTAAATGGAATAAAAAGGGACATGATCTAGAAGTTGTCTATTGATTAGTTTTTATACAACATATAATTTTACAAGAAATAACCAAATAAAATGATTATCCTCTAGATAAATTTAATAAATTATTTATTATATTAATGATATATTAATATTTCCTTTTAATTGAAACAAATTAAAAATTCATTAGATTTGATGAAAGTCTATAATATATTTAAAAAATTATTCTACTTTATTTAGAAATAATTTGTAAAAAAATTCCAATCATATCTTTATATTGTGATTGTTACACTTGTTTTCCAATTTTATCAAATAAAATTTTATAATCGTTATACAGTGTAGTATCAATACACTATTGTCCATACAAACCATTTTTTAATATATATATATATATATATATATATATATATATATTTATTTTTATTTAATTTAATGTAATACCATTTGTTTATAAGATATAAAAAACAAAGAATTATTTTATCTCCCATATCAAAATAACATTATTTTAATTTTTTGCTAAATGTCAAAAACTATAAAATATATGGTTATTAAAAATACCAATAACTAAATCATCAAAAAGTATTTTAACAAAAAAAATTTATTTATAATATCTTTAATAAAAATAGTATGGTCAACATTTCTATTTTTATAAAAAAATTAAATGAATGCTTTTAGCCATATCATACTATGATTTGGTACCCTAATTTAAAACATAACATGATTTAAAAATTTTAAAAACAATATTTCAGAAATATAAGTTTTTATATTCAATTTGTTTTCCTATATAATCCTTCATTTTAATGATACTAGTTGAAAATAAACTCATAAGATTTATTTTATAAATCATAAAAATCAAATGATTTATATATACTATTGGAATTCTAAAACTATAATTTGTTGAAATTGATGCATTGGATTTCTTCATAATCAATCCCTTATACTTGTCTTGATCATTATACATTAAATCTATCCTTATTTCAAAAAACATTTCCATATTACCCATCTTTTATTTTCAACACTAACTTAGTTCTAAATGCATGATAGTCTTTTGGGTTTTCCACAAATTTACCTTCTTTTTCATAAACATTTTCAAAATATCTATCATAAAAAATATCCAATTTTATTCACATAAGAAATCAATGTTATTAATTTTTATAAAAAAGTAATTTTAAATCCCATTGTGTCATTTTAAGGTAAAGAATATATAATTCGTCAATTCTTATCATTATTTCTTGATTATGGTTGGATCATGCATTGACTATGTGTTCTTGTACCCTGTTGTGGTATTATGAACTATTTTCCTAGGGTAGGAATTGAGTTTAAGGGTTGCACCAGGATTGGTGATGGAAATATACATTATTTAGAAACCCCACCAAGAGTGATAGAATCATTATTAGGAAAGATGAGGTTTAAATGAATGATATTTTTGTTGACTCAATTACATAACATAGCTTAAGGGGATCACAACATGATGGGTGTATGGAATAATTTCATCCAGTTTTTGTGATGTTTTTTATAATTCTAGAATATTATGAAAAAAATTTATATGTTATATATTATTTTATAAATTTTCAATATCTCACCTATTTTAATTTTCATAATGGTAAAATTTTAACTAATTATATTGAATTTTATCATTTATATTTTTTCAAAATGAAAAATATATTACATATTGATTTTTTTCTACCAGGGTAAAACCAACATGTATGAAGAATATATTATATTTAATTCAATATTTTTTATATGAGTCAATATATTATTTATAGGTTTTTCTGGATAAGGGAATTACCATAAATTTAATTTATACTAAATATTGATAAGTTTATAATTTATTTTTTCTTGTAAATATATTAAAATCCTTAAAAATTAAAAATATATTATGTATTGAAGATAAGTTACATAATTTTTTCCTAGATCTATGAAAAATACTATGTATTGGAAAAAAATTACCCACCAGAAAAAGAAAATTTTTACTATTTTTTGAAATAAATGAAGTATTATGAAATAAATGAATATATTATGTATTAAATTATCTCTAATGAAAATATCATAAATATTAAATTTTATCTAATTGCATTTTTATATATATATTTGAACTGTATTTCTTACCAAAGGGAGAAAATTTCTATTACTAACATTCGTATTTTGATTATTTTCTAATAAATTTATTTAAAATCGAGATAAAAGAGTCCACACATTTTCACTATTAAGTCTGAATTTTTTTTAATTATAATACATAATATTATATCATTTATTTTTATGTGATATTATTTTATCATTGATGTAAAATTAATTATATATAACATGAATAATTTGATACAATTTATAGGTAAAGTATCAATCATGATACATTTTATAGGAAAAAAATGATTTGTATGGGTTTTACTACTATATTCCAAAATACATAAAAGTTATTGATTGCCATAGAATAGGAAATATATTTCACACACTTTTTATCATAAACAATGATAACATTCATAGTCATAAATTATAACTTTGAGTACTTAAATATTTTATGAACTAAAACCTATATATGGTACTACATGTTTATATCTTTGTTGATTAAAAAATTTTAATAGAATTTTTTTATATATAATTTAATTGTAAATTGACTAATATATTTTTTAAATATTATTTAAATAATAATATTAGGTATTCCTTTATAGGTATTAGTTTACAAAAGTATTAGATCAGGTAATAACAACAAGAGCCTTGTTATCGTGTTGTGATTCCTTATGTATAGTTTTAATTTTTTTATGTTCACATATTTCCTATATTTAAATTAAAATACTCAGGGTCCCTTTTTACAACTATTAAATTTATACGAATCTAGACATCATATCCACTCTAAATATCCTCTTTCACATTCCCTTTTCTTGGATATCATTCATGCATTAATGATGAATTTTCTTGGTATGTAGTTCAAACCCTCATATAGCATTCTATGTCTCCCATTTAAGGTATTTTTTATTCCCCATTATAGTTATATTGGCATAGGGATTTGTGCGAGTAATTTTAAATTTTATATATTCTATTTTTAATGTTCTAAACAATACATTAAGGGAACTTTAACCCGATATTGGTGGAATAACACTATCTCTAATGTATTGAACTATTGAAGTAGGTCTCTAAATGTATATAACATTAAATTCAATTTCATTCATTGTTTTTCCACCCTCATAGATCAACACATTATAAATTAGGTCATGTGAATCTATTTATCGATTCCAAAGGAGGTTAGTTTACATCGATGAATCTATTAAAAATGTGTATTTAAAATAGATATTATTCAATACCAATTTTCATAGAAACTTTTTTAACCATGAGTTTTTCAAAATTCCAAAATTATTCTTGTAAGGGTTATTTGTAATAAATGTGGTGGTTAAGTTATCAAAATGAGCTTTTTTAATAATTTTATTTGTTTTATTTTATATATTTATGTAATTATTAAAAAATTTAAAGGTATATTTGGATGGTAGTGTCATATATTACTAATATTATTGAATTCGTTAAATTGTTTTTGGGGTTACATGTTTGTTTTAAAATATTTACAATCTAGTTAGGTCCACATAGTCAAATACCCTAAGAGGCGGTGAATTAGGGTATTCCATATTGAAACTAATGCCTCTTTCGTCATTGTTTCATCGTTAAAAAAAATACAATTATCACTTATTCCTATAGAAATGTATGAATAGAAATGAAATAATGCATAAGACACAGTGATTTTAATTGGTTCGCCCCCACTAGGCTACATCCCAGAGTATACAACAGTGATGAGATGATATACCAAATCAACGAAAGATCTATACCAATTATAAGTTTCAAGATAGATCACTTTTATACATAGACTCACTACCTTTATAAGGTTTTGGGTTTTCTCACTACATTCCCAAGGGTCACTCAATATGTATCATTATCGTTCTCACTTCCAATGGAAAGGATCATCGTCTTCCCCATCCATTCCTCACTACTCTTGGAAGAGTCCCACTCAATGTTTAGTGAATTTTAGGTACCTTAATTTGAATGAAATAAAAAATCCTAAACATTACATTGATTCTATGTGGAAGTCCCTTTCTCACTAGTTGATTAAATCCACTTTCCCCCTTATTGTTAGTTAGTTGAAATAATTTTCAAGAACAATTTAAGCCCCTTTGTGAATCACATGCTTATTCTGTAAACCATGTAGTGCATATGATTTCCCACCACCTTATCCAAGAACTGCCTCTACTTCTGCCATCATGTACCGCCTCTATGTATAGTCCTCGCAAAATACCTCTACGTACCACCTTTGTGTGCTGCTTCCTCATATCGCTTCCTTGTAATTCCTTCTCTTACCACTTATTCTTATGCAAAATTCCTTCTTCTGCGGATGGCTTCTTATGTATAAATCCTTATTCCATTGCAGTCGAAATATCCCTGCCGTCATCATTCAAAAAATCTCTTTCATGAACAACATCACCATTCTTCGTATCCTCATCGCGAACCATTTTTGAAAATGGTCAAATTCCTGATGCAAAGATACTTTCTTATGAAAATTTATCTGAGCAATGATGGTATTAACACTTTCTATATTGGAAAATATATACATAAAATTTACTAATATGAGATTTACCCAAATCATTAATGTTGTACCGCCTTCACTTTGAACTTCTCTATCCATGAACAAATTCCCTACATGGTCAGCAAATATCCTTTTTTACTATAAAATGTGCTGAATCATCATCTTGTATTCTCCAATGAAATAGATTGTTGCTTCTTAACTCACCACCTTGTTTGCATGAACTAAAATACCTCCAGCATGCTGCAATCCTTCATAGTGTCGATGTCCTTCCCATGAACTATCACTCCTCCTATAACTATTCCTCTTATGTGGTTCATCTACAGTTCTTCATTGTCCGCATAGTGCTTATATGATTATTAATTCATTTTTTTGAATTATATTGTTCATTCCTCAAACCACCCAATTCATTCCACAATCTATGGATCATGGTTTACATATCGCTCACCCCTAGGAAAAAATCATCCTTTTCCAAAAAAACACTCAGTTTTGAGGCCCAAAAACATGGAAAACATTGGGAAACTACAACACATAAAAAACTACATCAGTGAAAACCAAACATACTTATTTTCAGTCATATGGATTTTTCAACAATCACAATCACAACAAATGCATACCGAGAAGACACATTGAGGGGTATTTTCCTTACACTTATATTTTTATATTCTTTCTGATGTTTAATTCTTTTATATATTTATTATTCTTATTATATCTAATTTTTGTTCTTCATTGAGTTATATAATATTTAAAAAAACAACATAGTTTCAAATATGGTTTTCATGTTTTATAATGTTCAATTAAAAGTAATTCCATATTTGGAAACATGTAAAAAACTGAATACATAACAATAAAACCTTTGGATTCAAAACACCTTTTTATTTTATTTAATTTTTACTATGATTTTTAGGTAAATATTTTTGATATTTAATTATATGTATATTTTACATATGAGAAGGTGATACTTTGAACGAGAGTATTTAGAGGTGGGAACAGTTATTTTGAAATAAAACTATGGTTTTATATTATTTAATTCTTGAATAATATTCCTCAAATCCATTTGGTTGATCAAGTAACTTGGGGAAATTAGGCGAGAACCTAGGATAAATACTTACTACGTATTACTATCACTCTACTAACCATTTTGGGAGACCAATCTCTAGGTATCGATGCCACTATATGAATTAAAATTTCCATTAAATCACAAGATCTTATTTCATTCTTAATGGGATTAAATTTTACATGGTATTTTAGGATGTTATCCATGCTATCATCCTATACATAGCAAGATCTTATGGCATATTGATGGACTAGTACAAAGATCCTTGTTTTATATTGCCTTTTTTCAATAAGGATTTTTCCTGTTATGGATGGTTTTTATTTTTTAACTCTATAAAATGATAATTATTTTACAATTCAGTTAATATAATATTTAAATACTGTGAGTTTTATGACTATCCCATTTTTATGTTATTTATGTTATTGTTATTACTTAATTGTTTATCATATATTGGAATTTTTATATAAAAAAATATAATTATCTATCATTCATATTATATATAGAATCTAAATGGGATATAATATATCTTCTTCCAAAAATTTTTACAATTTGAGTATATATATAATACCACTATGAAACTTTTATAGATCAAAAAATGACACTCTTTTATGAAATATTTCAAATATAGAATTTTTAGAAATCTGGAAATTATTTATGTAACACCTTCAGATTTTTATTAGATAGATTTTTTCAATTTCATTGATCTCATGTGTTTTATGAAACACTAATATAATATTACAATACATGAAAAAAATCTATTATCATTCTCTATATTCAGCACTTTCCTTATCTTGTGTTATAGACAATTTTATGTTCTTTGGATTGAATTAATTTCACACAAGACCGTGTTTAAGTGGTGAATTAAATATAATTATGTTACTTTATAAACTAGGCATTACAAGGGATGGTTTTAAAAATATTAACCGAATTATTATATTATTCTTTATATAGGTATATTTAATTAATTCCTTAATGACAAATTAATTATAAATTAAAATAAAATCAATTTAAAATAAAAGGATTTTTTTCTGAAATATAAATTTAATGAACAGAACTGAGTTGATAAAATAAAAAACACACTTTATAGAATTTATTGATGAAATATATTGGTACTATATTATATATATTGTTTAAAATTCTTCTTATATGTTTTTAAAACATTACATAATAAATTAATTAATTTTTCATATCTAATATTTTTTTAAATGCAGTTTTTCTGCCTTTTGATGGAACACCAATTTTATATCTACTTTCTAACATATTTATATACAATATGTGACAAAAATATATTTCTTCTTTGACCATTGGATATAAGAATTTACTTTGAATGAATTTTTGGTACTTTTACTAGTATGTTTCATGTTTTGATGAATAGTAAAAAGGCATATTAATTGTAAATTACTATTTTCTCAAATTTATTAAAAGTGTTGAAGTAATTATTTTAATGTTTTTAAAATATAAATAGACTATATTTTAATCATATAATATAATTGAAGTCATTGACATTAAATATTCATTGTATATAGTTGCTAAATCATTTTAATCACACATGTTTTATCATTGAAAGATTATTTTCTCATTCTGACCATGAGAATAATTTTAAAATAATTATTAGAAATTATGGGTTTTTAATTTTTTAAAATGGATTCCATATTTAGAATAAGTGGTTCCAAATAATATAAATATCTTCCTTTTATTTTTAAGCATTATGAATTGTAACTTATCCAATTTTTTTAATATAGTAAAAAGGTAAATCGAGTAATTAATGGTGAAATTAATATTATGAAATTACCCTAAAACTTGTCCCAATATAATTTAATGAGTCTCTTTAGAACTATGTCATACATGGTTCAAAATGGTATACTTAAAAGGCTGCTTGGATGATATTAGGATGTTTAATATATTTTATTTATAGAAAAGTTAAATATGTCATAAAAAATTTAGAATAACTATATCATTTTTAATATAAGGTTATAGAAAATATATGTTTGAATATAAATACTCACATGAAATATAAATTTTTTTCTTTATTATGTTCATTTGATTTTAAATTTTTGGAAATAATAATTACCTTAATGTCTTATACAATGATAATGCATAATTTTTTTAATTTATAATGAATCAATAAAATAATTTTAATTAAATTGATAATATCAAATAAAAGAGAAAAAACATGACTGATTCACATTGTTAAGTATATTACAACTATAATTATCCTACAGTCCAATTATTGGCCATTTGGGGTCACATGTAAATGATTATGAAACTTATAATATTTTATTAATGCGATGCTAGAGATGTCACATTCATATTTAATAAATTTAGAAATGTTAATGTATGATTTTAGAGAAGATATACTATGCTATAAGTATTCTTACGAAATTTATGGGATTTATATTCATAATATAATTTTATTTTTAATATATATTCAACATAAAATCTTATTAAAAAATTACCCAAAACTGATGTGGAAATTATTTTATTAATTAAAATATCGAATTAATGTTATTAAATATATTAAATAAATATAATTTTGGATAATAAATATAATCAATAAACTCTGAATACTTCCTTGACCCCTTCCGAATATATAAGAATATTAGTTTCTAGGTTCGCAACATAACTTGTTATTTTTAAAAAACCATGAAATTAACAGTGTAAAAATCGACACTATTGATATTTTTTCAAAATAATGTTTTATTAAATTATTCAAAATATTATGATAATTTAAAAAATATAAAATAATTATTATAATGTAAAAAATAATCTAAAATTTTAATTTTTGTTATAATTTAATAACAATTAGTAAAAATTACTCTCTGTTAATATAGAAAGGTTTCATACTTTAGATAAAATTAAAATACAATAACTAATGTTCAATTAAAACTATAATGTATAAATTGACAACCAAACATGTCTAATTTTTAGTTTTTATTGATATTACACCATTATATTATCTATTATTAACAAATACGACATTTTAGATGTTTTTGGTTGGGTTTTTATTTTATTATTAATTAATATTTTTCGAGATTCAAAAAGTACCCCAAACCCCAATTATAAATGGGAACATACTCCCTCACAACATCAACTCACATTAAGCCTTCAAGATTAGATATCCCATGACCATTTTTATTTTCAGCTTCCCTATTCACATTTAACATGCTCTAGTCTTCTAAAAAGTGAAAATCTATTTCCTTTAAAAGGATATCTAGAGGGAGCTCATCCAAGATAAGGTAATCAAGTCTAACAATTATTTCAAACCTATTTATTTTTATTCTTTCTCTTCTTGTGTTGTTTTCATTATAAAGTAATAAATCCATTATAAATTATATTAATATATGGTATTATTATTTTGTAACAAATTTATTCCACCTTTTACCCATCCAATGAAAATGAAATCAGCATGTGTGTATACTGATGAATTACCATCTCCACACAATGGTGAAATTTATTTTTCCACAAAACTGTATTTTGATGTATATAATTATGGAAAATATAGATATATATAGTTATTATAATAATGTATTTGTTTTTTAACAACATATATATCATAAACATCCATATATTTTTACTATTAATGGAATGATGCCATCGTTCTTTTATATATACAAACTATGTCTCTATGATGTGATGCGTTTAATTTTCCATATTTAACATTAAATAATGATCATATAAACAAATATAATGAATTAATAAGATATTTAATACCTTAATATAATATTTTAAATTAAATAGTTGCATCATATGTGCATTAAATGAAACTTTTAAGCCAAAATATGAATAAGAACATGAAGTAGTTAACACCCGAAAGATGAGTCATAATGTTACTAACAGACATGTAATAATATGATCACATATGATATAATACAAATAAATATTATTCTTGAATATGTTAATAACATTATTTAATTAATAATACATGTGACTGGGAAATTCTCAATGGAACTCATACCTAAGGTGATGGATTTATTCATAACATTTATTTCAATGGAAAACATGCCTTATACATAACTTGTATATTCGACGTAGAGTACATACTACACATGAATATATTATTTTATTTTTATATATTAATATGAGGGTATTTAAAAATTCATTTTATGATTTTTATTCCCTGGGATTTGATGGTTCAAATGTTAACAAATGAGTAAGGTAATTTTTTAATCAATTTTACTTCTTTGAGACACATGTTTTGTTATAAACCTGTGTTATTTTAAAATGACATTACAATTTTATTTGACATGCTATATCTAGAATATACTTATTTTCACAATATCTTATGATTATTTAAATTTTATTATTTCTTGGGGATTATTATTCAAATGATTAAAGATGTATGAGACACTTTGAAAATTTTAATGATTAATTTACCAATAAAATATTATTAAAAAATCTCTTAAACTAATTTTCAAGGAAAAAGGATTTAAAAATGGTTCCAATCATCCTTCATATGCTTTCATAGAAAATATATTGAAAATGGTTTTAAATATTTATTTAAAAAATTGGTTTATTTTATATGAAAAGGGTATTTAAAATGTTTTATGTTTCAAAATGTATTTTTCAAAGAATAAATTGTATTTTCCAAAATAATTTTTTATGTGAAAGATAAATATTATTTTACATATAAGAGAAAAATATTTGATATTTCTTCTATTTTACCAGGGATATTATTTCATGTAATCATTATAAATATTTTTAAAAATGATTTATGTTTATGATGGAATGATATTTTTGAAATTCATTAATTTTTATATGTTATCATATAGTTTAATCCATTTAATTAATTAGGTTCGGATATGATGAATGATATAATGTTCTTGTAGCAAACATATGTATCGTTTTCATTATGTGATGCGTGGAACAAATATCTCCCCCTAATGGATAGGGTAAATATGGATAACACATGTGGTATATATGTTATTTATGAACATTATCTCATTTCCTCAATGATATATGTGGACCCGGTTTCCACGTCCATTGGATTATACAAGGTACTGATTTCATTTCCATAATTTAATGAGTGAACTTATTACTATTTATACATATTGACCATGTTATAAATTTATGTGTATGACACAATTTCAATTTTTTTGTTAATTTTATAATCTTGGGGATTATATTCATTGATTATCTTATGATTTATGTATTATGAACTGCAAAAATTTATTCCATGGTTTTTGATATCGAGGGTATGATATTTTGATTTCATTATCATGTTCTCATACACTTATTCTCAGGATATGCCTATATATTTTTCTTTTATACCCTTAATGATCATCTATGGCCACCCCTTTATATTTTTTTACCAGGTAATTAAGAAATTTTTTAGGTAAGGGTACTAAAGGGGAAGATCATTATAGGAGATGATGATGATAATTAACAAATTTGAAGAATAATTTCCATGTTCCAAAAGGATGTAAACTAATATATTCATTGTGAATGTGTTTGTGTAATGTATTATGTATTATGAAAATGTTATTCGATGTCCATGTATGTCAACATTGGTTTGTTATTGTAGGTATCTGACCAAATGATTTGTTAAAAATTGGAAACTAGGATGAGAAAAGTTTTGTTAGATACCTAGAGATATTTCTAAGGTATGTCATGGTATTTCCTTAAGGATATATCTAATTATATGATACAATATTTTAATTTTTTTAATGATTATTTTTATCAAAGGATTAGTCCTATTATTTTATAGATTGAAATTAATATCCCTAGATTATGTGGTTTTCCCAATACGATTATTACCGAAAACAATTTTCTTTTTGGGTTTTATAATGTGGTAAGAAGTAAGAGGATTAATGTTAATAGAGAATATGATGGAAAATGTAATGTTATTCCTGATGAGAAACTGAATAAAATGGGAGTTGGTTGTTGAATCATTGTTATTATGATTAATTAGAAATCTTATAATATGATCAATAATGTAATCTTTTGTGAGTTTCTTAACCCGCCTAATAAGAGAAAGCTGGATTTTAATGGTGAACATAGTGGAAATAATGTTCAATTTTTCAAATGTAAATCATGTGGGAAGAGGCATGAAGGAGAATGTTTCAATGGAATTGTAATTTTCTTTAGGTCGATAAAAGAAGGGCACAAAGAATGCTATTATAATGTAAACGGTTCAGGTAACATGATGGACCATGATATTGGTATCGATATGGAATCAATGATAGGTAAATGTTTTAAATATCGATTTTGTGGGAATAATGAAAACTAATTCCCATTGGGGAAATATTTTGAAAAGCATCAGCATGTAAGTATGGAAAATTTGTATATTTCTGATTATGAAGAGATTAGAAATGATATGTGAAGTAAATGATGTGTTAAGGAATAAATGGATACAACATGGTTAATGGATTAAGAATATATTGAAATTATTCTATTATAATTCATGAATAATGTTGGAGAAGAAATATTATGGTATTATAGAATAATTAAACTTCTATTTATTGGCCTGGTGTATTTTTTCCATAATTATTTAAGAGTATATATTTAATAGTAATGGTAACCATGAAAATTTATTGTTGTAATAAGTTGATAGTTTTGGAAAATACATGATTAAGGAAGAGATAATCCTTAATATTTCACATATGTTATGATAATTATTTTTAGATAAAGTTATATTGGATATGAATTAGTAAATTAGACGATACTAGTAATTTGGGTACTAATATTTATTTGATTCAAGATCGTTGTGCTATTATGGATGTTGTATACAAATTATAGGGACTAATGAAATTTATCAAATTTTATTTTGAATATAGAGATAGGAATTTTTTCAATAAGGGAATATGGTAATTCAGGTTATTAGCATGACTCAAGATAATATATGATGAAGGTGTTCAATTGTTTGGAATGAGGAAAAAATATAGCTTATTATATATGGGTGATAAATGTTATAATGATTTAGTGAAAATCTTTTTAATTTTTTGGATTTTAATATTTTAGAAGGATTATATGTATATAAATTTATTAAATTTTATTTAAAACATCATATAGGGTTTTTCATAAAAATGCATTATCTCACCATATGTTGAATTATGTCGATTTCATAACATGTAGTAATTTTTCTTATTGTAATGTTAGTTGTAATGACCTCTCATTCTATTTATGGATCACATTATATGATAACACTTCTAGAATGAAAAATTCAACTTTATTTCAACAAATAAGAGATAAGTGAAAATTTTTCAAGGCACGACTAGTGGTGAGATTGTATCGAAATCTTATAAGTATATTTTCTAATGAAAATTTGTCAACATTATGAAAATGGATAGTGATAAAAATGGGTGTCTTGTTTTCATTATTTTTTATGATATTAATGAAATATTTCTTGTTTCTTTAGTATAAGGTTATAATATTGGTAACTTCTTATATATCACTCACTTTTTTTGTGATTAGTGATCTTTATAAATATCTGTTATTATTTTAATTATTTCTCAATTCCCAAATCGTCACCAATGATCTTCTACATAGACACATTTTTATGACTTACATTGGATTAATATTTTTTAAAAATTATATCTATTTGGTAGAATGTTTTAAATTTTGTTTTTATGTGGGATTCTTTTAAATAACTTCCATGTATTAATACATTGATAACCATGTAGAATTCTTATGGAGGAATTAATTTTAAGGGTGGTATAATGTGACCCCCTAATATTTTTATAAGATATAATTTTTTTTTCATTTCGTTGATTTATTTTTTCATAAGGTAAATATAGATAAGATTTCACTACACACAAAACTAAATTATCTTTTGGTATATGCATCACTGATCTTCTCTTGTGTTATACACAATTTCATATTCTATTGATATAATTCATTTTACACAATACCGAGTTTAAGTGAACAACTAAATATTATTATGTTACCTTATAACCTTGCCATTATAATTATAGGTATGAATAATATTAACTGAAGTATTAGAATATCCTTTAAAAAGGTATATATAAGTAATTATTTTATGATAAATTAATTATAAATTAAAATAAAACCCTTATAAAATAAAAAAAAATGTTTTTTAAAAAATTTATTAAATGAAAATAAGTGAGAATAAAAAATAATAAAATCTATATTTATAGATTTTATTAATGAAATATAAATTTAATATGTAGAAAATAATGTTCAAAATATGTATTATATTTTTTCTATACATGATTTAAGAACAAATTCAATTTTTTAAATAAATGTAGAATCATTCAAAAAAATGATGTTTTTCTGGAAAATGATAGTAGATAGATTTAAAATATTTTTTTAACACATTTTAATATTCTATTTGAATAAATTATCATTTTATTTGGAAGCGGGATAAAAAAATTTTCATTGGATTATATTTTGGAATTCTTTGAGATAAGGTTAACATTTCGATGAATAATAAAATAGAAATGCATTTTACTTGAAAACTAATTCTTCATAAAATATATTTATAGTGTTAAATTATATTTATTTTTGGTTATAAATTATAAATATATTATAACATTATCATGTAATATATTATAATTTATTGAAATTAATTATTCATTTAATTAATATTGTAAAACAGTTTAATCTTTTTCATGTTTTAAAATTAAAAACATTTTTCCTCATTCTGACAAAGAGATAAATTTTAAATTAATTACTGAAAATTAGACATTTAGAATTTTTAATAATTTGTTGCATATTTATAATTAGTTGGTCCAAAACATGTAAATAGTCTTACTTTATTTTTGGGAATTTTGAATAATAACTTGAGTAATTTTTTAAAATATGGTAAAAAAATAATCCAATTAAAGGTGAAAATAATATTATAAAATTATCCTAACACATGTCCTAATATCATTGGATGAGGGTGTTTTGAACTAAGGCATCCATGGGTCCAAATGTTATCCTTCAGAAGACAAGTGGATGATATTTGGACATTTGATATATCTTATTTATTGAATGTTTAAATATATTTAACTCAAATTTTAATAACTATATATTTTTATGTATAATGTTATAAAAAAATAATTGTGATTGTAAATAAGAATTTTATATCAAAAATGTTTTTTTATCATGCTGATTTATTTTTAATTTTTGGGATATATAAAATTACCTTAATGTCTTATAAAATACTGATGTTGAAATTATTTATTTGATGAAAAATCAACAAAAATAATTTTAATTAAAATTATAATAACCAATGAAAGACCAAATAACATGACCAAATATTATTTTCAATGTATATATAGACCTTAATAATCTATGTGTATAATTATAGACCACATAAAAGCCACATTAAAGTGACTATGTCAGTTATAATATTTTATTTTAAGTGATTTTAAAGTTGAAAAATTCATGTTTTAATAAATATTACAATTTTATCATAGGATTTTACCAAATATATATTCAACAGTAAGCATTATTTTAAAATCTATAGAATCAACAAAAATAATATTATTTTATTTTTTATTTTTTTTCTAAAAATAAGTATATTATATAATTACACAATAATGATGTAGTAATTATTTTATTAATGGAAATATCAAATTAATGTTATTAAAAATATTAAGATAAATATAATTTGGGATAATTTATATATCAATTTAATATAATATAATACTTATATTCCTTATGAATATAATAAAATATTTCATTTTAGGTTCACATATTATCTTAAATTTTTTCAAAACACAATAATTGAATAGTGTCAAAATTGACACTATTGATATTTTTGTCAAAATAAAGATTTATTAAATAATTTAAAAATATAAAATTAGTATAAAAATATAAAATTATTATTATTTAATTATAAAATATTATATAATTTTCATATACGGACTATTTGAAAAACTATTTGTATAAATTACACTCTTTAATATTGAAACATTTGATACCTTAGTTAAACTTGAAATATAATAACATTGGGTAAATAAAAATCACAATGTATAAATTGAAAACAAAACATTTAAAAAATTAATTTGTTTATAGTATTACAACATTATCACATATTATATTTGAAGATATTACATTTTTTTGTTTTTATGGTTTTTTATTTTATTCTAAATTAATATTTTTTTGGAAATTTGTCAAGTTCCCCTCACACCAGTTATCAAAGGTTACATCCTCCCTCATAACATAACATCACATTGATTTCTAAATCTTGGATATCACCTGACAATTTCCATTGTAAACTTCTCTAGTAACAGTATATAGGTACTGGTATTCTCAAATGACCAACTCTAGTTCCATTAAGAGGATATCTAGAGGAAGCTCATCGAAGAAGAGGTAATATCCTATACCGATGGTTTTAATCATATTTTTTATTATACATCCTCTTCATTTGTTGTTTCCATTCTAAGGTACTAAATTAATTTTCATTTATTTTATTATATGTTATTATAATTATGGAATAATCATATTTAACCTTCTACCCATCCTACAAAAATGAAATCACCATGCGTGCGTACGTATGAAAAACCATCTCCACATCGTGTTGTAATTTATTTTTTTCATCACATTATTTTGATGGGTATAATGATAGAAAAAAATAGAAATATATAGTTATTATAATATTATATCAGTTTATAAAAAACAAATATATCCAATGTTCCTTACATTTTTACTATTAATGGAATGATACCATCGTTTATACTTGCGTACGACCTACTATCTCCATGATGTGATGTGATTCATTTTATTTATTAACCATTAAATAATGATTTTATAAATATATATAATGAATAAATATGATATTTATTACCTTAAAATAATTAATAAAATCAAATAAAAGTATCATATGTCCATGAACCGAAACTTATATGAAAAAAATGAATATGAACATAAGGCCATTAACGCTCAAAAGATGAGTAATAATGTTATTAACTAACATGTTATAATATGATCACATACAATATCATAAAAATAAATATGAATCCGAAATAAGTAAATAACTTTATTTAAAACCGTATATATAAGTTTTATACAAGTATCAAGGAACCTAGTCCTCGAAGGTAATGGATTTATATTTCACTATTATTTCTATGGAAAATATTAGATATACAACACTTGTTCCTTCTTTGTGGAGTACATAAATCCCATGAATGATTTCATTGATTTTATACCTTAATTTAAGGGTATTTAAAAATACATTTAATTATATATATTTCATGGGATTTTAGAATTCATAAATATCTAAATGATTTAGGCAGTTTTGTCGCAATTTTTATTCATTGAGACACATGTTTTTTCATGAGACTTTGTTATTTTACAAGGTTTATACACTTAAATTTTACATGTTATATCAGGAAAATAGTACTTTTAATTATATTTTAATATTATTTTAATGTTATTATTTCAGGGGGATTATGATTAGAATCATTCAATGTGGTATGAGACACTTTGAAATGTTTAAGGATTACTTTTCTTCGAGAAATGTCTCCAGAATCTCTCTGAAGCACATTTTCCTGGAAAGGGGTTTTAAAAATGATTTAAAGCATCAATCATATGTTTTCAAGGAAAATGTTTTCCAATTTTTTTTCAATATAGCCTTAAAATATTTCATTTTTATTTTTGATGAAAAGTTGTTTAAATAATTTTTATGTTTCAATGTTTATTTTTCGAAGAATAAAAGATATTTTCCTCAAGAATTATTTTCAAGTGATATCGCCTGATTATTTCCATATAAGAAAGCTTTATTTGATTTTACATATGTTTTACTAGGTATATGATTTAACTATATTATCAATATTCTAACTAAAAATGATTTATGTTTATGATAGAATTATATTTTTAAAATTCATTTATTTTTTGGGTGATATTATGATTGAATCTATTTCATTCCATTGGTTCTGATATGATGAATTGTTTAATGTTCTTGTGGCACACATATGCACGGTTTTCATTATGTGATAGTTTAAAGCAATATCTCCCTCCAATTCTTTGGGTAATGATTAAAATGTTGTGAGGTATATTTGTTATGTGAGAACCTAATTTGATGTTAAAAACTCTATATATTGACCTAGTTTCTATGTCTATATATTTATGGAAGGGAATGATTTCTTATTGTTAATTTAATTATTTATATGTAACTATTTATACATGTTCACAATCTTATAAGTTTACATGTGTGATTGAATTTCATATATTACATTAATTTTATGATTTCATATATTATGTTATTTGATGCCCTTGTGATTCATGTGTTATGTATTTCTAAAATTTATTCCATGATTTTTGTTATGCATAGTATGATATTTTATATTCATAATCATGTTCTCATACATTTCTTCTCATGATATTATGACATATTTTTTTTATACCGTTACTAAGCATCTGATATCACCCCTTCATAATGTTTCTTTTCCTAAAGTTATAAATTAATGTTTTGGGTAGGGGTACTAAATGGAGAGATCATTATGGGATATATTCCAGATCCTTCACCAATTTGAATAATGTGTACCATGATTAAAAAGGAACTAAACTAAAACAGTAAATGAGAGTGTGTCCGTGTAATGGTTTCTGTGTTATAGAAATTTGATTTAAATTCAATGTACATCTAGCTTGGGTTATTAGAATTTATATTGTGTAAAATGAATTTATATAATGGTATCATGTTACTTTTAATTATCAAAATTGATATCTTACATTTATTGTAAACGTTTTCAATATAAAATTAAATTGATTTTCTTTAAATTTTTATCCATCATGCATATATAGGATACATACTGATGGAGAGGAAACATACATAATATTATTATCTCACACTTATTATATTATTTTATTTTTATAGGTTTTTGATTGTTTGTAGTGGATGGTTCGGGGGTTTTCATAATTGGGTGTATCAAAGATGGTAGTTGAACAAGTGGACAAGATACAAGGTGGTGTATTTTTGAGATGGTTATGATATTTACTTATACTTTTGTATTCAAATCCCGTATATATTATGACACAAAATTATTATAATTAGAATTTCTCTTGGTCTATGTAGGAAGTTGTATTCAAATTTGACATTAGTTATATTTAGATGCTTTAGTTTTTCATATTTGGATTCATTTATGGTTTATGAATTATGTTTACCACATTATTTTTTGTTTAAAACTATTAATATTGAAAATTTATTATTTTATTTTATTTATTTGTGACATATAATTTGATATTTTTTTTCTTTAGTTTGCATGTAATCATTTTATTTATTGATTTATTGGGGAAATTCCTTCCCAATAATTACGATTTTTATTCCCAAACAACAGTTTTTTACCCACAGTTTTCGATAACATGGTTTATTATGTGTACATGGTTGGTTCGTTTTACGACTCAGGGGTAGCATTAGTTGGTTCCTGATAAAACGTTTTCACATAATGTTTATGAGTTATTTGGGGGAGTCAATATTCAAGGGAAATTTTATCATTGTGACTCGGAAGATTGGTAAGAAAAAATCCAAAAAAAACATTTTGAACTGAACCATAAGTTACATGGGGATGCCATGTGTACACTATATGGGAAATAAAACATGAAAACATTCCATTTATCTTGAAAGTGTTTTTTTATCTTATTTTACATTCTGATGTTAATTAATGTTTCGAATGAATATTTTTGGTTGATTATGAATGTTATTAAATATGTTTATTTCATCTGAAGTTACTTTTAAACTACATTATTTTAAATCTATGATTAATTGGTAAAAAGTTAGGTGTTTTTTTGTTATTTAATATGGTTTAGTCTCATTATTTATGATTTAATTTTGTTTTTCACTTTTTTGAAAAAGAGTTCTATAATAATATTACATTTTATAAAATATTCACTCATTTTATTAGAAGTATTACAATTTGAATGAATAAAACCTGATTACATTTATTTTTTTAAACTAGGGTAAATTTCAGAGTTGTGTTAACATTTTTGGTAATAAAAACAAATTATAACCATTTGTTAACATTGATAATGTTGACAGTTATAACTATTACTGTTTATCTTGAATTTCCTTTTATGTATATTATTTTTGAATATAATTTTGTAGTTTTTGTCAATTAGGCTTGATGGTGAATACGGGAGCTCTCCTCTTTGAATCTGACGATGGTGAATCCTTGCTTCTTTGGATTTGACCTTGATTTCTTCGATGGAATCGTTTCACCCAGAATGGGAATTTTCCTTCCAGAATGGTCACAAACCCTTGACGAATTCGATCAATGATTTCAGTTCTCACAAACCCTCAAATCTGAGGAGGAAGGGACTTTCATTCACGAAATCACTTTTTGGCCCCGCAGATCCAATGAATGAGGAATCACACAGATCCTCTAATGTGACAAGACTAGAAAATGGGGTTTTCTCTGTAGTTGCAAGTTCAGAGGCTCTTCAGTAAAGAATCAATCTATATAGATTTTCAGTACTTGGACGCGTTATTTATTCAAAGGGTGATAGGCCCTAGTCTTATGCTAATATCACGAACATAATCTCTCATTGTTGGGGTAATCACGATTGGAGGTTGATCCCGATTGGACAAGGTTTTTTTCACATTATTCTTCAATCTAAGGATGCCCTAAAATCTATGTGAAGCATTGGGAATTTACAGTTGAAACCTAGTTTTCTTCAGATATCTGAATGGGATGTCAACTTTAATCCCTTTAACCTCAGGCAGTCAAATACACAGTTATGGGTGAGGTTGAATGGTATGAATTGGGTATATTGGCACCCAAAGATCTTGAATGATCCATAATCATGCATTAGTATACCGATTAAAATGGATCAATAGACATTGGAAGGAGAATTGGGATTCTATTCCAGAATGTTAGTTGATGTAAACCGGGAAAATAAGAGCCATGAGAGTATCTCTTTCCTTACTAATGGGAATCGAACAGAAGTAATGGTTGAGTATGAGAATGTCCCCTCCTTCTGTAAGGTATGAAAAATGGTGGGTCATTAGGTCTATAATTGTAGAATTCTTCAAAAGAATGTTAATTCACCTAAAGTTGTGGAGTGGACTGAGGTCAATAAGAGCAGGAAATCCAAAAACTTACCTCTTGAAAGGAAAGCATGCATCAGGGAGTAGGCCGGAACATCAAAGGCTCCCCTTATGATTCAACCGGTCATTAAACAGGTACAGGTTCTTGAGACAAATCAGACATCTGATATGTTGCAGCTTTGCACATCCTCTGAAAAACAAACCTGGATTGAAATAGTGGAGTAGGAAGAGTCTGAAAATGCTAATCCTCTTACTTCTCATTAAAGGGTGGAACATTCATTGATTTCTCCCTCTGAATAGGTAATCAAGGAGGATGTTGATATGGGTTTGGCCATTTATAATGAGTTTTTCATCATGGCCCTTAGTCTTCAGCAACAAATGGAGGATGATTACATTTCTATAAAATTTTCTAGTTAAATCAGGGATCTTTTTTGGTCTTTAATGGATAGCAACACCTCAATTGATTTTCCAAAAAGCACCTCAAAACGGGTAGATACTTTCACTAAAGTCGGGTCTTCTCCTCCTTCATGATAGGCTCACATGAGTGCTGCTTCGACAGTGAAAATAACACCAGAGGGGAGAACTTGTGAAATGAATCCCTGCAAAGCTGAGGTACATGCTTGCAGTAGCCCAAAAACCCCTTCTAAGATGTAGGAAGTTCAGTCCATCACATGCAATAATTAGGATGATGTTTGATCTAATATTATTGAACCTGCTGCTACAAATAAATTGCAGGGGATTAGTCATGTGGATTGCAATAATGCCTCCAGTGAAATCTTGAATCAACAAGTCTGGACAAATACAGATACCCATGGTCTATCTTTCAAAGGGATGGATGCCTTGTCCAGCACTACTGATATAAATGATATTTTGTTTCATGTCCACAAAAGGCTGGAAGGCCACCTCAAAAGCCTTGAGGTAAAAATGTGAGGGTTCTAAACCCTGGCCTCAATTCTAAATGAAGATTATGTTTTGGAATTTTCAGGGTCTGGAAAATATGGAAACATATAGATCTATTCAGTTATTCATTCAGAAACAAAAACCTATTCGTGTAGGTCTGTCTGAGCATAAAAAATTCTTCTCCTCTGGAATTTCTAATATGGAGAACTCGATATTTCATCCAATTGACACCAATATGTGTTCAACAGATGTCAAGAGTCTACGGGTTCTGGCTCACCATTATATTGGCAACACCACCATGGTGATGTTAAGTGATCAGCATGTCATATGTTCCTTTAATTACCTTGGTCCCAATTTTACCTGTTCTTTCATTTATGCTCACAGTAGGTATCAGGATCGTAGGAATCTATGGATGGATATTATATCTCTCAAATATTTCACCTATAATCTTTGGTTATTATTAGGGGACTTCAATGCAATTTTGAATATAGATGTGAATATGGGAGCTGAAAACACATCAATATCTTCGAAGGAGTTCAGATTATCTATTGACCAGAATGACCTGATTGAGGTTAATTTGGTGGGGGCCAAATACAGTTTGTTTAGGAAGAATCTGAATAGATTTGTGGCTCGTAATATTGACAGGGCCTTTGTTAATGAGGCCTCTCTGGACAATTGGGGTACTATATCATGCTCAACTCTCTCCAGACTCAACTCTGATCATCATCCCATCATGATGGATCTTTTTGAGAAGGAATCTAAACCCCCTCCCTATCAGGTTTAACATGGCTTGGGTCTCTCATCCTGAATGCAAGGTCATTGTCCAGAGCACCTGGAGGTCTGTGAAGTATAGGGATTATTCAATTTCCTGCATTTCCAAACTCAAAATTCTTACAAGGAATTTAAGAATGTAGAGGAAAGATCATTTCAGTTCCCTTGATTCTAATATTTCTACCCTTGAAGATTCTCTTTAGAAGGTTCAGGAGCTCAATGAAAATATTGATTTTTCTGAAGGGATTTCAGTGGAAGTAGAATTATCCATTAAATTGAACAATATTCATAACTTGAAAGATGACTTGCAAAGGGATTCTTTTAATTCCAAATGGTTAAAGGATGGTGATAGGAATTCAAAGTTCTTCAACTCTCTTTAAAAAATCAGAAAAGTCCTAAATCCTCTTTATTTGATTAAAAATGGGGATTACCTCATTGACAATAGAGTAGATATCTCAAAGCATGTCATATCCTACTTTAATGATCGTTTTAATGTATCCCACTCCAGTATTGATCCTCTGGATGGGGTGATCCTGAAATTGGTTACTGAAATGGTTAACTCTATTCTTTCTGCTATGCCTCTTTATCCAAAGATCAAGGAGGATATATTTAGCCTCAAATATGAGAGCGCACCTGGTCCTGATGGCTTTAGTAACTTCTTCGATCAAACTTTCTGGGACATCATTCATGCAGATGGTTGTAGGTTAGTTATTCATTTTTTAAAAGGTGGATCTCTTCCAAAAAGTTTGAATTCCTAGTTTCATGCCCTTATTCCTAAAGTGGATAATTCCAATGAAATTAATCTATTTAGTCATGTGGCGTTGGTTAATACCATTTACAAAATCATTTGTAAAATTCTTGCGAATAGTCTTTCCTACATTTCCTGCAAAATTGTTTCTCCAAATCAATTTGGCTTCATCAAAGGGATTTCAAATCAAGATTGTCTTATCACTACATCAGAGTGCGTTAATCTCCTCAACAAATCTACCAGATGTGGAAATATTTACCTACAATTGGATGTTAAGAATTCTTTTAATAAAATGGTTTGGGGTTTCATCTGCAAGATTGTTGCTATGCATGGTTTTGATGAAGTCTTCATTAACTGGATCAAAGTCATTTTATCCTCTGCTCATTTTTCAATCCTTATAAATGGATCTCTTGAAGGATATTTTGATTGTTCGAGAGGTTTTAGGAAGGGTGATCCTTTATCTGCCATCCTTTTCTCTATTGTTGAGGACTATCTCTGTAGGATTCTTTCTATCATGGATGGAAATGGAAAATTGAAGTCTATTCATGTTGGGAGGGGGATTGTTTCTCCTTCCCTCCTTCTATATGCTAATGACATCATCCTCTTCACTCAAGGGGATAAAGGTAATGTCATGAATTTAAAGAGGGCCCTCTTGCACTATGAAATGGTTTTTGGATAGGAGATTAGTGGGAGCAAGTCTTTTGTATACTTTGGAAGAATATTCTCTCCTCATATAAAAAATTACATCATTAGAGAATTGGGCATTCGTGAGGGAAATCTTACCTTCACTTGTTGGGGGATGCCCATGTTTTGGGGGAGGCCAAAGGTATGTCATTTTTCTAGCATTGTTGGCATGATTAGAAGAGTACTCTCTACATGGAAAGGAAAATCTCTCTCAATGGTCGGTAGGGTTTGTTTAGTGAAGTCAATCATCACTTCCAAATTTGTGTACTCTTTTATGGTGTATAAATTGCCGATTTCTTTGATCAATAGTATTAACATCTCAATCAAAATTTTCATTTGGAGTGGTAGCACTTTGGAAAGGCGGCTGACAACGGTCCCACAGAATTCTATCTGCAAGCCTTATGATGCTGGTGGTTTGGGAATCAAAAATCTTGGGGGCTTTAATGATTCTTTTCATGCTGCATTTATTTAGAGGCTTATAAATATGTAATCTCAGGCTCTTAGTTTTCTTCGAGCTAGATTTAATCACAACCTCAAAATAGGGAACTTCATTTATTTCAACTCCTCTATGTGGTCTGCCTTCAAAGGTAATTTCTCTAAAATTAATGTTGACCCTCTGTGGTTGGTTTCCATGGACTAATCTATTCCATTTTGGGAATGTAATTGGACTGGGAATCATCTGATTGACTTGGATCTAGAGGAGCAGTTGAATATGGATTTTGACTTTCCAATTATAGATTAGCTTGGGAAAAGAGATAACCTTCCGGATCACATCACCTCTTTAGTGGAATGTTATTTCTGGTCTTCTAGAGGTGATTTTTGGGTATGGGAACCTGCTGTCAATGGTATTATCACATCTAATGGATTTTACAAGAACTCTTTTGGCATCTCATCCGAATTGAAATGGATTGGAAATATACAAAGGATGTTTCTAAGGCCATCTAGATCCATTCTAGTATGGAGGTTGCCTCATAAAAAATTACCAACTGATGCCTTTTTGCAGGAATGTGGAATTTCCATTTTCTCTACTTGTGCTTTATGCTCTCAGCATTTTAAAGATGTGGATCATCTCTTCCTCGGTTGTGTAGCAACATTGCAATGTGGAGGGTAGTTGCTGATATTTTTGAAGTTGTTTTGCCTCAAACCAACTCAATATGTGAATTTATTAAGAGAATGAATATTCTGAAATTGTCTCCGCAAATCTAGAATTTTTTCAAGTTGTGGCAGTGGAAAATATTCATTTCATCTGGTCTTTGAGGAACAAATTCAGACATAAGTCACAACCTCTTTGGGTTGGTGCTGGTCTTGCAGGTATCCTTGCTGCTATGCGTGAGGTGAAAACACATAAATGTGTGTTTTTCTATAATTCAATTCATGATTTATCTGTGTTGATCTGGATCGAGATTAAAGGTAATTTTCAGCCTCCTCTTGGGACAATGGAAGTCATCTGGAATACACCTTTCTGTGGGTGGATTAAAGTTAACTCTGATGGTGCTTCAAGTAGAAATCTGGGCCCCTCTAGTTTTGGTTCTATCTTTAGGGATTATCAGGGTAATGCTCTTGGGTGTTTTCATGGATCGTGTGGTATTGCCTCCACTCTTGAAGTGGAGATGCTTGGTGTTATTGTGGCAGTGGAGCAAGAGAATGCGCGGGGTTGGGACAAGATTTAGATTGAGTTTGACTCTATGGCTATTGTATTTTCTTTATGAACATGGTCCATGCACCTTTGGTGGAAGCTCAGTAATCGTTGAATTAGACGCATGGATTCTCTCCACTCAAAGGATCACTTTGTTACTCATGTATACTGAGAGGCAAAGGCATTGGTAGACGGGCTTTCTAATATGGGCATGTATGGTAATGATTTTATTTAGATTCATCATGTGCCAGATGATCTCCTTCCTCTCTATAAGAAGGATCTTTGTAAATCTTCTTCTTTCAAACTTGTGTACGTTTTCCTTTCTACTATTATAGGGTCTTTCTTTTCTTAGCATGATCTCAATTTGTTTTAAAAAAATTATTTTTTGTTCCTAATGGTATGTTATTTACTTATAAGTAATATTCAATAAAATTATGTAGTTCTTAATCGAATTTTATATTCACTATATATGTAGCATCTCATGTTTTTCAAAGGAAACACTATGTTAGATAGCATACATGATATTCCACATTTAGCATAAATGAACAACTTAATATTATTATTTTATATGAAATTTTTGACATAAATTTTAGATTGGTGGGAATGAAAAATATTAACAAAGTTATGAAAATATGGTTTGCACATGTTTATATAATTATTCATTGGTTATGAAATTAAATAATAATTTAAATAAAACCCAGTTGATTATAAAGGATGTGTTTTTCTGAAAAAGTATTTAACTGAAAAATAAGTGAATTTATAAAATTATAAAATCACTATTCTTCAATTTTATTAATTAAATTTATATTTAAAATATTCAATTTAAAAATTAAAATTTATCTTATTTTTTTTATAGAGTTTATATGAGAAAAATTCAATTTTTCGGATGAAAGGAGTATTTTTTAGAAAGAAGGTAGTTTTACATTCTTTTGATGGAAAACCCATTTTGAATATATTTTTGTCAAATTTATATATTCTTTTATAAAAAATAAAATTCTTATTTGGAATTGTGACATCAATATTTAAATTATTTTAAATGTTATTATCTGTCTATTAAAATTCATATTTTAAATAATAGTGAATAAATACTGCATTTTCATAAAACAACTACCATTTCATATAATTATTATGTATGGATTGATTATCATTTTAATTTATTTTAATGTATATCAAAATTATATTTGTTATGTTGAATCCAATTTTGGTTACTGGATTCAATTTCATATTGAAATGTGATATAAAAACATGTTAATCTTTTAATAATTTTTTTTAATTTTTATATCATTTTGACAATGATAATAAATTTAAAATTATTTAATCAATCGTCTCTATTTTTAATTTGTAAAAATGGATTCCATATTTGGAATCAGATGGTCCAAATTTTTCAAATAGGCCAGTTTTATTTTTGGTCCTTATCAATAGTAACTTTGGTAATTTTTATTTACTGCGCTTAAAGGTACATCACATAAATTAGTGTATCGAATAATATGATAAGGAAACTAAATTTACCTTAATAGCTAAAAAACACAACTGGATAAATATTATTATCCCCATAAAAACTAAGGATCAATATTGATTCATATACTGGACATTTTTTCATGAAAGTGATATAATTATTATTAGAACAAAAGAAAGGGACAACATGTCACTCTATTGTCTATTATATGACTAGAAAATTTAATTTAGTTATAAAAATTATAGTATATGAAAATATTATTAAATTATCAACATCATTTGAATTTATTTAGAATTTTTAGAGGTCCAATAGTTACCATATATATTGACACAATAGTGATATAATAATTATTTTATTAAGAGAAACATAAAAATTATTAAATTATAAATATTAATGAAAATATTATATGAGATAAGTTATGTCACCCACAATTTCTATAATAGAATATTTCATTTTATAAGACTACTAAATTATTTGGATATTATTTATCTTGTTTTTGAATTTTTTTTAAATTATAAAAATTGAATAGTTTAAAAATTGACATAAATGATGTTTTATAAAAAAAGTAATTTATAAAATTATTGAAAAATATTATAAATCATTTAGAATCATAGTGTGATAATTATAAGGTATAGAAGTTCAATTAGTTTCCAATTATGGAAAATTTATCCCATATATATAAAATTAATATCCTATTAAAGATTAAAATGTAGTTACCAGAATAAAAATTAAAAGAGAAAAATTAAAGGTAAGCTGAAAAGATAAGGTTTAAAATAAAATCCATACAAGTAAAAGAATAGTTTTATATAAGGATTTCGAACTATAATAATCTTATAATATAAATAATTTAATTTAAAATTATTTATATTAAAAAACTATGTCTATTTATTATTATAAAATTTTCCAAGGGTGCCCCTTACCTCTTCTATAAAAAGGTACACCTTCTTCTCTTAAAAAACACATCAAGAACCCATTGGTTTCGAAATTATTTACCAAACCTCTTTCTAAAATCCATACCCTAATCCTAGTAGCCTCTTTTAGGTATGAAAGCCTCACAAGGAAGCCTTTTGGTATAAACCAATGAATGTTACCCGATTAAGAGGTAACACATTCCCTCACACTTTTTAGTTTCATTTCCATTATAAACTCTCTATGTTCATATTATTAATATGATTAAATAAAAAACCAGTACCATTAATATACTAGGTTGTTTTTATTACAAAATATTTAACTAAGATTTACATACACCTCCATTTAATGGGTAACTAACATATAGTTTTTGTGTACGACGAACTACTACCTCACGAAATGATGATTGTTCAATTGATCCATACCACCACTCATGGTGGCCATTATGATGGAAAATATAATTATATATGATATATATTATATTTATATTGTATTTATTTTTGTTTAATTTTTATTTATAATATACCCTTATGCCTTTTATGTTTTGTAAATACGATAATTCCATTTGACGAAGTGAGGACGATCGCCCCCTCAAAGTGATATCACTCGTTCTTGCTATACATGGAACATATAAAGTATGGTTTTATTCAACATATGAGACATATATGACATTAATATAATACATTAACTATACATTAATTCTTATTAATTTAATATTACAAATAAATTGAAGTAGTATCAATGGGTGCGTACGACCAACTGTCTTCATGAACGGTGCCTTTCATTTCATATCTTCAAAATTATGGATTATTATAAATACATATAAAATGAATATATATTATATTCATATCATTATTATTATTATGGATGTGATTTAATTTTTATCAAATGTTCAAATTAAATAAAAACATGTTCATTTTCGACTCATGTACCAAATGTGGACAAAACATCTAATATGAACTTAAATAATTGTATAATTTTTATAGAATGGTAATAAGTTATATGAAAGTAAAAAAATAAACATAAAAAATGTTTCTCAAAAAAGTAGAAATTAATGTATGTTTATTATTCCAAAAAATAACGATTGTACGTAAAAATTTGGAGTCAAGGTAAGGGAAATGTTAACTCAATCTCTATTCATTGAGTTAAATATCTCTATCATTGGTTTTGTTTTTAGAATAATATGACTTAATTACCTATGATATTTTGACATTGAATATACACTTATATTTAGTGAATTTATTCTTTTTACACATAATATTTTATTTATTTATTGTTAATATAATGATATAATATTTTAAAGGAATTTCATCTCAATATCCCTTCATTGATGCATATCATGATTTTATGCACCATTATTATCCAGTAAGGTGTATATAAAACACTTTTCACATGTTATATATTGAATTAGTATATAATAATGATATTTAATGTTTTATATAATGTGATTCCTTAATTATTTTTATTCATTTATTTCTTAAGTTGCAAGGGACTCTTTAACTAAAACATCGTTTAAAATGTTTTACAAATTTATTATTCTAAAACCTTATATTTCAGGTCCATATTTTAAATATGGATTTTATGAATTTATTTATATGGACATGAACATTGTAAAATGTTTAATGTTTCAAATTTGGATGTGACACATTGATTAAAAACTCTCATTATTAAAATTTTAAAATGGTTTTGGATATGGGTCTAATATAACATTATTATTAATGATTTATTATGATTGACAAAGAAATTTTATTAGTGAAATGTTGATAATTTAAATATTATATGTGTTATGATTATATAATGGTATGGGTACATTTTATGGGTTGTTATATGATGAAACAATAATAAGGGTTTTGTGATAAACCAAATAAGGTGGTTCCATAACAAACTAAGGACTAGTGGTTATGTTATAACCTCCAATGCATTCAGTATGGAAGTCGGTCGTATGGATATTAGATTTACTAATATGTATGGAAGTCGACTCTATTTTTATTAAATTTCTGTTTTTTATGTCCCAATATAACATGATATGATATATGTTGATTTATATGGGTATATGGTAATCATTTGGTAACAAAAGGGTAAAAAATGAGATTATATTCAGAGAAGAGTATTTATTACTCATAAAGAAGAAAAGTACAAAATTATGATAATGTATTAATGGTTTACATATTTTCCCAAGACTAATAGTTTTCGTTTTTGTGTATCCCATAAATTTATTGTTATTCCCCTCGCACATTTTGATATGTTTTTCGGAAGATTAAATGAAGAATAAAATAAAGGACGGGACCAAGGAAAATTTATGATTTAACATGAAAAGTAACCACATTTCATTTAAAAAATTAATTAAATGATGAAATGGATATTGTTGGAAGTGTTCATTTATTTTTCTATGGTTTTGTTATGTAGGAGTTATGACCAAATTCTCTAAATATCTAAAAATGAAATGATCCTCGATGTGAATTGAACACAAATTATTTACGTATCTAAAGATTATGTAATGATTAAGGTCGAGACCTTATTGTTGGAATCAGAGGAGGTTTAGACAATATTGGAGATTAGTTTGTTTTATTAAGAGTTAGGAATATCATCATAGGTTTATAATTTTAAGGTTGATAATATGTTCAATTTCTTAAAACCCCCTTTTTAGTATTTATAATTTGAAATATTGAGGTGACTATTGGTATTTTTAGAGACATTCACCTTTGAGAAAATTATGGTTTATTAGTTTTTGGGATGAAAAATGTGTGGTATGAAATAAACATTGAGGTTAGAAACATTTTATGGTTATTTTTTTTGTAAATTATAATATTTTTGTGATATTATAAGAAATGTATTGTTTTATAAAATGGAAAACATGCTGGATAAGTGGAAACTAATTATGTCTGGAAAGGTTGTTGGAATCAATCCCACATCTAAAGGGTGATGAGGGTGAATCGACTACCACTACACACCGTGAGGTCCATGGTTATTATTAATTTCTCATTCCAGTTAAAAATGTTTATGGAATAAGATGAAGTAGATTTCTGAAACTGACTTTTCATCAAATGGATATTTTTGTATTGGAAAAATGACACGTGGATTGAGTGAAACATTTTATTTTGGATGACATTTTTTATTTTGGGAACCCTGTAAGAATAAGTATAAGATAATACTATCGGATTTTTTGAGTTGTAATGCATGAATTATATTTTGGATAAATCTATGATTTCATTTGAATACATTTGAAAATTTTGGATATTTATGGAAATGATTAACCTTTCATGGAGAATATCTGATTAGGTTAATTAGTTTATGGATCAAGAAATTAATAGTGGTGGTAGTTATTTTAATATAAATGTTAAAATTCAATCTAGGAAGATTATGAAATAAAATCCTTTTGAATATTGGGTTTCGATAATAGTTTGGATTACTTTGAGGAATATTAAAGACATTTGTTTATTGAATGGTCTATGTATAACTAAGGTATTACTGTTGAATTTCATCCATTAAAAGTTTTATATAACCTTATAAAGTGTTATTAATTTTTGGGGGATTATCAGATATTTTATTAACAATTTTTTTTAATGTCTAATGGTAGAGGAATTATATAGATCATCTTTTATGGATTATGTGATTCTCAAGAAGTTGATTTTAGTTCTTTAGGTGTAACATAATTATCTTGATTACTCATCTCTTGGGGAAAGGATGAGTATGTTGTAGAAATTTATTAATGGATTAAACTATACTTGAAATATATGTTTTTTTACTAATGTCCTTAATCCAACTTCTAAATAAAATCCTCATCTTTATGAAAAGTATTTTAAAATTGAATGTTTTACGTTAACTTTTCCTCTTATAAAATCAAGGACCATTTAACCCATCACATGTTTTTGGTCATATGATTTTTAGCATTCTACTAATCATGTTATTTTATAAATATCCATTATAAAATTTCACTTATTTTTTCTTCCATATCCATGTTTTCCTATATGGAATCCTAGTATGTGTTATCTCAGGTGACCATTGGGCTTCTCATTTTTTTCTTTTAAAATGGTAGGTTTATTAACACTTTTTCTAAGGTGGGATTGCAATAAAGGTATTTTGAAAATTAATACCTTTGTTACCAACCCCAAATTAAAATTTATAAGACACAATTTCTAAAATAGGGGACTTAACATCCTATGTTTTTTAATGGAATCACTATGTTCGATAACATACATGATAGGCCACATTTATATTAAATGAACAATTTAATATTATTATTTAATATGATAGTTATAACATAGCCATTATAATGGTAGGAATGAAATAGATTAAATAAATTATGAAAATTTGGTTTATAAATTTTTAAATAATGATTCCTTGGTAACAAAAATATGTAGTAAATTAAATAAAACACCCTTTATTATAAAGGGTGTATTTTTCTGAAAAACTGTTTAAATAAAAAAAAGAGAGTTTTAAAATAATAATAACACAATTATTGTAGTTTATTTATGAAATATATATTTAACATATTCAATTTATTTTTTAAAATTCAACTTATTTGTCTTATAGACATTACATAAGAAAAAAGTCAAATTTATAGATAAAAGGAGTATTTTTTCAAAAAAAATAGCTTTACTGCCTTTTAATGTGGAATCCATTGTAAATATCATTTTTATCACATTTATATATTATATTTGAAAAAATAAGCTTCTTATTTGGAACAAAGACATAAAAATTAACTTTTTTTAAGATTTAGTATTTTTATGATAAAATTCATTTTTATTGAATAGTCAAATAAATTATGCATTTTAATTCAAAACTACATTATCATCTAATTTATTTGCATTGTTAAATTATAATTTTAATTAATTTTAACATATATTTTTATTATTATTTAACAATTTAATACAAATTCATTAATTTTATGTAATTTAACATTGAAATTTTATATAAACACATGAAACACTTTTGATGGTTTTTTACTTCTAAAAACCAGTTTTCTCATTTTGACAATGAGAATTAATTTTAAATTAAATTCTACAACTTATGTATTTTAAATTTGTAAAATTTCTTACATATTTTAATTATATGGTCCAAATTATTTAAATAGGTACCTTTTTGTACATTATGAATAGTAACATTGGTTATTTTTATTTACCATAGTTAAAGATAAATTAGGTAAATTTGGGTAAAAAATAAATTGATAAAGAAAATTAAATTTTTCTAACACCTTCCAAAATCTTATTGGATGACAAAAATTTGATGATTAACACATATGGATCAAAATTGATTCATTTAATGGAATTTTCATTATGAAGGTGATATAATTATTATTAAAGAAAAATAAATAGATAACATGTCACTCTCGTATCTCTTATAAGTATAGTATATTAATGTTGTAATAAAATAATCAAAACTACAAAAATATGTAGTCTATAAAAACCTAATGAAATTATAAACATCATGTTAACTTATTTAAATTTTTAGAGAAAACATAATTAATATAAATATTGACACAAGAAAGAGTGAATAATTATATTATTAATAGAAATATCAAAAAAAATGATGTTATAAATAGTAAAATAAAGAATATATGAAATAATTTAAGTCAAAAATGATCTCTATACTTTAATATGACATTTAAGAGGACTATTAAATTCTTTGGTTCTATTTTATCTCTCAATTTGGATTTTATTTAATCTCAATTAAATGAATTGTATAAAAATTGACATCACTGATGTTTTATAAAAATTTTAATTTATTAAATTATTTTAAATCCTAAAAATCATATTAAATAAAAAAGTGACTATGATAATATATAAAGGATAATTAAGGTCCAATTATGCAATATTTAACATAAATATGTAAAATTAATAGCCTCTTAATTATTAAATTGTTGTTACCTCAATTAAAATTAAAAGAAATTAATTAAGGGTAAACTGAAATGATAAAGTTTAAAATAGAAAAATACATCTATAAAAATAATTGGAGGAGATTATTTCTAACTATAATCATCTTTTATTTTACATATTTAAATTTGTAAGCATTATGATTAAAAAATTAATTTATATTAACTTAATATTTTAAATGTTTCCATGGTTTCCCCTTATCTCTCCTATAAAAGGTACCCCATCATCCATTAACATCACACATAATGTACGATTTTGTAAGGCCAATATCTATCAAAAAAAATACTAAAATTCCCTAACCTCATCATAGAATCCAAAATTAGGGAATAATGCCTCCCAATGAATCTTTTTTGGTATAATATAAATGAATTTATAGGATTTAGAGCTAACACGTTCTCTCTTGCTTCTTAGATTCATTTCTATTCACTACTCCCTATAATATTATTATTTTATGATAATATAACAACACCATTACCCGAAATATAATAATATTTTTTATGATAATGGTTTAACCTTTACTTACACACACATCCATTTAATGCATAACGAACATATTTTTTTTGAACATCGAACTACTACCTCACGAAATGTTGATTGTTCAATTTTTCCCTACCACATCTCATAGTATAATTTTTTATGTAAAATATAATTATATACCACATATATTAAATTTAAATTTTATTTATTACTCTATAATTTTAATAATATAAATTTATGCTTTCCATGTTGTGTATATAGAATAATTTCATTTAAGGAAGTGTGGACTACCCCCCCCCCTTTAATGTGACATTACTCGTTCCCTATATACATGGAACATATAAAGGATGGTTTTACTAAACCTATGAGGCATATATAAAATTAAAATAATACAATAATTATAATTTAATTATTTTTATTTTAATTTTAAAATGAAATAAATTTAATATTCATACGTATGTACAACCAACTGTCTCCATAAACAGTGCATTTCATTTATCATCTCCAAATAGTATGGATTATTATAAATAAATATATCAGAGATATATTTGATATTTAAATATGTGTTATTATTCTGTAGAATATTTAATTTTTACTACTTGGACCAATTACAACAAAACAAGTTCATTTTTGACTCCATTACCAAATGTTGACAAAAAATCCAATAAAAACCATACTAATTATATATTTTTTTAAAATTTTTAATAATTTATATAAAAGGAAAAATAAATATTAAAAAAGGTTCTCAATAAATTTTAAATTTACCTAATTTTATTATTGATTAACATTATGATTATAAGTAATGAGTTAGACTCAAGGTAATAGAAATCATAACTCAATATCCATTCATTGAGGTAAATATCTATGTCATTGGATTTGTTTATCCAAGAATATGTTTGAATTACCTCTGGATGTTTTACAATGATTATATAATTATATGGTGTTTATTTATATTTTCACACATAAATACACCTTCGATATTTCCTTAATCTAATGATACAATCATTGTAAGGGATTTCGTCTCAATCTCCCATCATCGAGGCATATCTCGATGTTATGCACCTCTATTATCCAATAAGGTGTATATAAAACCCTTTTGAAATGTTATATCATGAATTAGAATATTCTATTGATATTTTTTTAATTTTATTCATTAATAATTTTCATTCATGTATTTCTCATGTGGTAAGAGTCAGTTTATCTAAAACATTATTTAAATGTATTTTAGAACTTTTCTGTTCAAAAATCTTATTACATGTCCATGTTTTAAAATTCTAGTTATGAATTTATTTTTATGTACTTGAATATTTTAAAATTTTTATAATTTAAATTTTGGATGAACTACATTGATTCAAAAGTCTATTTATTATATATTTAAAATGTTTTTGGAAATGGGTTGAATATTTCAATATCATGAATGATTTCTTATGATTGAAAATTAATTTTTATGAGTGAAATGTTGATAATTGAAGCATTCATATGTTATGATTATATAATGGTACTTGGATATTTAAAGAGAGGTTACATTATAAACCAAATATAGGTTGTTATGTGATAAACAACAAGTGATGGTTCTGTGATAATCCCTAGATGGGTGGTTACATTATATCCTCCAATTCATTGGTTATGGAAGTTTGATGTATGGATATTCTATTATGTGATGTGTTTGGAAGTATATAGTATTGTAATTCCATTTAAGTATGTCTATGTCCCAAGAGATCTAAATATTATATATGTTTCATTCTATGAGTTTATTGTAATCTTTTGGTAACAAAAAAAGGTAAGAAATGAGTTTATATTCAATGAAGAGTATTTAATACTTAATAAAATTAAAAAGTATTACATTATTATAAATTATTCATGGTTTACATATTTTCGGAAGAATAACATTTTTCTTTCTTTGTGTATCCCATACTGAGCTTTTAATGCTCATCCCATGTTTTTTAAATGCTTTTCAAATGAACTAAAGAAGAATATAATCAAGGACGGGATCAAGGAATAATTATGATTTAACAAGAAATGAAACCAAATTTTATATTAAAAGACTTTGTTTTACAGAATAAATCGATATAGTTTTATGTTTCCACTTTGTATTTATATGTTTTTTTTATGAATGAGTATTGGCATAATTCTCTATAGCTCTAAACATGAAAAGATCATCAATGTGAATTAAATTAAAATTTTTGACATATATCAATATTATGTAATTTTAATGGTTACCTCTTATAAAATATGTATCAAATCATTAACTAAATAACTTATTTTAGTGGAAGTCAAATTTGAATTATTTTACTGGTTTATTCTATAATAAATTATATTCTAACCATAACAATCTATTGTTCAAGATTTTTTTATTTATTGACAGGTCTATTTTTTTCTAATTTATAATCCCTTTAAATAGATGATGATATGTATTCATTTGTGAACATAGAAGATATAGAAACAATGTTTTGTGAAATATTTTTTTTCTATTTTGGTTGCTATAAATAACAACGTGGTTAAAAATGTTAACATTTAGTTTACATGTTTAACAAAAATGAGTATTATGTATTTAAAATGATTATTTTATGTTATTGGAGACAATATTCCTAGAATCATTTAGTTTTTCAAGGATATGATTATTTTAATTCTATTTGGTTATGAAATTATTCTCATTTTAGCGGATTTATTTTATCATTAAATGAAAACCACTTAACATCTATTACATTTTCCAATTTTTTATCAAACATGTCTTATTAGATAAAAATGTTTTATATATGTAAGAATATGCTTTATCACATGGTATAATTAGTTTATCAAACAATCACTTTTTAGAAATTTTTCCTTAATAATATGAATATTATTTTAATTGAGTTTATATTTTTTATATATGTCAATTTAGTGATTATTTGTCTTGGATTACAAAAAAATTAAATTCATGTAAATTCATTACATTTTTATATGTTTTTAATAAATTAGATTATGATAATTTATTTAAATATTTTATATGTATCTAATTATCCTTTTTTGGGTAAGTGTTTTCCTATAAATGATGTTTATGACACATTCCTATGATAGAAATTTTGTGTGGTGAGGGAACAATAACCCTAATATTGTAACTTTATTGTATGAAATGTATAATTTTTAAAAATATTTATGTATTTGTTCATTTAGATGAGATATTTGGTTGAATTTGTGAATTTATATCATGTTGTGGTCTCATGGGTTTTAGTGTTTTCCATGAATCTTATCCACAAGTTGATCTATACTTAGGTGTGGACCTATAATGTAAATAAAAATTGAACTATGTTCTAGGGAATCATGATGTGTTGCGGGGTGGTTTGAGGGAATGAAATTTTGGGTTGGATTTAGGTCATTTCATGTCAATGGGGAACCATGGTTTGATTGGTGTTAATATATATTTTATGTGTTTATTGTGATGGATTTTCTAATTCTAAAATATTATATATTGGGTTTTAAAAATTAAATATAAATTTATTTAAGTTCATTATCCTTCATATTGGAAATTTAAAAATGGTATAATATTTTGAATTATAATAGTGTTCAAAAAATAATTTACATACTATAATTTTCCACTAAGGTAAAATATATTCCTCCAATGGCCTGAAGGCCATCATTTTTTATTGATTTCTGATAATCCACCTTTCAAGGGGTGAGGTAGAACCCTTACAAGGCCTGTAGACATAAGTATTGCATTTCATGTAGGCCTAAAAGGAATTCATTTCCCGTAGGCTTCACACATTAAATACAACCTAGACTAACTATTTGGAACTACTCCTCCCCACCATCTTCATCCTGAAATATTCTCTCCACCTTCACATGGTTGTTCGACTAGGCTTTCCCTTACTTTCACATGATTATATATGAGTAAATATATTATATTTTGGTGTTTCCTACAATGGGAAAACCCTTATAAATGAAATATATATTATTTATGGAAAAAATATTATGAAATGATTATTAAGGCTTAGTGATAAAACCTATAATAAAAAATATCAAACATGTTGAAAAATATTTTATTTAATGGTTTTATAGATAATTAAAAAGACTTATGTATTAGAAATTATTTTACATATTTTAAGAATATATTACTTATTGATTTTCATGGAATGTGAAATAATCCTATGTATTTGAATATTATATTTCTCATTGATCTATATATATATAAAGAATTGTATTTATTTAATTTTACCAAAGGAAATTATCTTAGATATAGAGGAACTATATTACTTACAATTGATTAAAACATGCCAATTAAAATTTTCTATTATTGAGAAAGGCCTTACATAAAACTTCTAAAAGGTTATATAAGAGTACATTTATTTCCAATTTTCTATAAGTTAAAGGATTCATTATAAATTTAATTGGTAAAATGTATATACATAAGAAAATTCCTTTTTTCATAGAAGTAAAATTTATCATCTCTTTCTAGGAATTAGCAATCACTAGTAAGAAAAATGAGATCCATTAAAAATTATATTATTTCTACTATCGACCAATATACTTAAATTTTAACCATTTTTAGAATGGTGAAAAAATATACAGATGAAACATATTATAATGTTTAATGGGATTATCATCCAAAAAATATCACTAATACAACATAAATGTTTTAGGTGTTTCATCATGTCTATCAATTTTTGTGATTCTAACTTCATCATTAAAATGTATTTGAATCAAAATGTAACAAACTACCCAGAATCACTATGTCTTAAAATAATTTATTCTTGAACTTAGACACACCTACCCATAATTTATAGGTTGTAAACTAATAGCGAGGGTCTAATTAAAGTCATGGGGGGACATTAACCAAAATTAGATTACTATGAAACAATAAATAACCGGATATAAAAATATTATACAATACGATTAAAAAAATTGGCATGTCATCAATATTAATGATATAAAGCATTACAGATACTCAACATTTAAAAAAATACAAGATCTGATTTCCTATTAGGCTAATAACATATATAAACAAGATAATAAAATTTTATATTTTCTTCTACACAAAAACCTGGCATTATCTGAGTCTTTATACATATTGCTAGATATCGCACATAATGCTTAAACATAGGTATTAGAACAATGGTTTCTCCCCAAATTTACCATAGTTATATGGTTTGACAAGACACTTATAGTACATTAGGAGTTATCAAATATAAATGGACCAAATTATAAACCTATTAACACATCGATGTGATGGAGGATTGGTTATGAAGATTCGAATTATGGTGTTGTTTGCTATTGTGAACCTAAAATAGAAATGTTCATAAGGGAATGATTTAAAATTTATGAATTAAAAACCTAATTTTTTTTATTGAAATATTAAGGGATATGGTTTGATCATTGGTTGTTTTTAGTGATAGAATGGATGTAATGGGTTTTCTTTTGATTCTTGGTTATCTTGTTCAAGAGGTATCCAATCCATGAGATAACCCCCAAATATCATTCAACATTTTAAACATAGATCAATTTCAAGGATAATAACATATTCACATGGAGAATCACATTAATTATTACTCCATGTAATTGTTTTATACTATTACGTAAAATATTTCCTTGTAAATATTAGTTATAAGAAATAAGAAAATATGTCAAATAATGGAACACTAAAAACATAGTAGTAAATTAATTTTTTTTTAGAAATCCAATAAAACATTAAGGAAATGACTATAATCAATCCAAAAAAGGGTTATCCTTCCATTTATTCAAGGCTCTCAATTAGTGGTAGAAGTTTATTTAATGAAGCAGGATTGAAGATGTGAAAGCTAAGATATAAATACCACTCCACCGTTATGTGATTAATTTCAAAAAAGTTTTTTTGAATATATTAACAACTTATTTCAGGAGTATCAAAGAGATATAAATAATAATATAAAAGGTTAATAATAATAAAATTAATTAATAAACTAAAGTGATTCAAAAAACATTAAGGATAGAATTTGAACTTACAATTACAAAATGAGAGTAAAACATTACAATTGAAAGAATTAATATGTCTCTTAAATCCCTTCACCCAAATCTCCATAAATCAAAAATATTTGCGCATTATTTTAACCCTCAGTCTATCAATTCTTTCCCATTTTATTAATATAGTTAATTCATTGTGATAAATCAGTGGGAATTGGACTTTTAAACATTTACCATAGAAATAGGTCCAGATTAATCTCCTTTTATGGATGCTAGACTTTTACATTGAATATGGATAAATATAAAGGGGTTTATACATAGAAATATCTTTTTCATAATTTCCTCTAAAATTTATAAAAATAACATTCCAATTGGATCATCAAATAGAGATGATTTTTCTAAGGGGGTTGTTTTATGGGCCTTTGAATCTGGACCAAAAATTAAATGTCAAATTGGGTTCCCTGGATCTCCATTACAACATAAAAATTAGCTTTGGACAGATTTTAATGATATGACACATACAATTTTCAATTTATATATTTAAAATTTTAGCATCATTTTTATCTATTTTTTAGATCCACAATTACATGATTGGCATAAGACACATTATACATTGTCCATAACATTCAATGTTCATGGAATAAAATATACATGTTACATTCTGATTCATCCATAAAATCATAAAATAAATCCTTTTACAATAATATTGATCAATCATATCCCAAAATATCAAATTCAACTAAAAATTAAATATTTCTTCCCAGAAACAGATGATTGATTGGGCCAAAATTTATAATTTGAGAAAGAATAACACATGTGATGAAAAATGTAGTTCAATTTAAAAAATGAACTAAAATGGGTATTTATGGACTTCGAAACACTAGATTATTAAAATTTTAATAATGAATATTAGCCTCTTTCATAGGATAATATCACCCCAACATCAATTTATATTGTCTCGAACAAAAATTATATCAAAAGTATCAAATTCATGTCCATTTTTTCAAAAATAGTTAACATGAAGTTCTCATAATAAGACATAATACCAAAAAATAATAAAAACATTACAAATAATTTCATACAAGATAGGTTCATATAAATAATCCCAATCCTAATCCCATTTGTTTGTTCAAATTCATGATGAAATTTCATCCAATTTCAACTAATCATAATGGTGTTGTATGTATCTCAAAAGACATGGGGCCTATTTTCTTATTCTAGGGGAAAGAAATGAATGTGTTAAATGGGAATCACATTGCAGATTAAGATGAGTAACCAATTATTTATTTTCCCTTTTTTTGTTTTCATTTTTTTTGTTTTTTAACCATAATATAGATGAAAAAGCATTCTCTATAAGAGAAAAATATAGAGGTATCATCCCCAAGTGTCGAAAACCATAAGTATTGTATTTTAAAATCTCAATAATAGAGATATTAATCCAAAATATGGGAAATGAAACTATGGGGTGACAATTTTCAAGTGACTACCACCATAATGTTTGCAAAACAATGCTTTACAAAGTCATAATTTTTTGTTTTTTATACATAAATTAAACTAAATTTGACCCCATATACAAATCTATGATGAAATTGGCCAAAGAACTCAAACACACCACAAAAATATAATATATGTGAATCATTGAATTTCTATTAATAGAATGAAAATGTAAGCATTGAAAACCACACCAGGCAACTGCACTTTCCAAAAACTATGTTTTTGAACATAACCATGCATTAAAATCATAATCAAGTCATTAAAAATCATTTTACATCCATATTTTATGTTACAAAATGAAAATTAACACATTCAAGGCTAAAAAATTGATTTTTTATTGAATTGATTTATTTTTTTCATAAAAACCCAAATTGTTTTCAAAATATCTTATTTTCACTCAACACAACTTTGAATTAAACATCCCTCAGTTTTGAAAAAGAAGAGAAGATATAAATAAGAATTGTTATGAATGATGGTGTGATGTTATTTGAAATGATTTTTGGAAAAAGACCACATGGTTTGAATTTGAAGACCCATTAAAAAGAAAACTTTTACTTTGGATTCACATCACACTTAAACACATTTTGGATGATAGATATGTGATTTTAATCTTTAGAGAGAATGGTTTTTATTGAAAAATTCAAAAAATATTTTTCGGAATAAATATCACTCATAAAAGACATTAGACCACATTGGAAACCCCAATGGGGACCTCTTGACAAAAAACAACAGAATAAAATAAAATAAATATAATGAAAAAGATGATTTTCATCCCAGAAATTTCTTAATTTAATGTTGTTATTTCGACATAGACCCCCAACTGTTCTAATACCAACCTTCAATATTATAGGGACTTTTTGTAGCCACATCATTAATATTGAAATTTGTTTTTTTGTTAGAATTTGTATCTTGTGAATGAATATGTTATATAATGAGTGGGAAAATAGTTTAATATTAGAAATGGTTGATCAAATTCGTTTGATTGACATTCTAAGACATAAATAACAATTACTACTTTGTGTAATTTAGAATATAAATAAATGAAAACTGAATGGTCTTGGTAATTATATATGTAGGTATTCAAATGTGGGGAGGGAAGGACCAAAATTTTGAGATAAGGATGGATAACACATTCAGAAACTAGTTAAGAACTTCAATCAAACTCAATTTTACTATGAACATGTATCATCATATTTGGTTCCCTTACAATAGATGATTCTTGCACAAAATCAAACACATTATTTTCATGAACTTTCTTCGATTTTATGTTTTTTTTTTCTAATAATATTTTACTGATTATTATTTGTAAAAAATCATAAATGTAGTCACATGAAAAAAAATCAATCCATGATGTCAAATTATCATCTTGTGAATACATAAATTCAATTTCTTCATGATTTAAAGACTCTTAAAAAATTAATTGATGTTATTCATCTATCCCAAATCCTATGTTTTTTTCCTTATAAAATACATGAGGGGAATCTGTGTAATAGTATTCTTCTATATAGATTTTGGAAGGGATAATATTAGTGGGAATGATATCCATATCAATTTCAATTCCATTTAGTTCTGATCTCAATGACAAAACTTATAAATCCATTTTCTCTATTGGATAACTCAATTTTTCAAGAAGATATTGGGGATTGGGATAGATAAGAGTTTTGAACTCATGGGATTCATTATGACTGATCTCAATAACCACTCTTGAGTGGTTTATAAATTTATCCTTGAATCATTCAACATTGAAAAGATTGTATATGTCATCGGGTGAGGGGTATTCATTGAATGGTTGTTCCAAAAAATTCCCCAAGTTAGGTTGTTTCCAATATTGATTTTATATTTGATTCAATCCCATGTTTAATTATGGTTAGTATTTATGTTACTCCATTAGAGTAGATATAAATTGGGATTTGATATTTGCACGATATATAAAAATATAAAAGGAAAAAGATAAGAGAAATGTGGTTGAGAAAATAGAATTTTGGGTGAGAAAAGAATGCAAATTTTAAGATAATTTATTGGGTTCCTATAAATAGTGCCAAAATTTCATTGACACCCAAATTTACCAATGATATATGCTGTAAGTGGTCACTTTTTATTCATCTTGTGTTATCTAATCTATAGGGACCAAAGAAGAAGATGATAGACACTATGATTAGATGGGGACTTTCTATTAAGATTCCAACTATGGTTTTTTTTAGTAATTGTGAAACTAAAATACTAATGTTCATAAGATAATGGTTTGAAATTTTTTAATGAAACACTTAATTCTTTTACTAGAATTAATTGATGGATATGGGTAACTCTAGGGTTGTTTTTTGGAATAGAATTGATGTAATTGTTTTTCTTTTTATTTTCTGTGAACCAGTTCCTATGTTATCCAATCAATAAGATAAATCGCCAATATAATTATCCAATTTAATCTATAAACAATTTGAATTCAAATCATCAATTGACATACACAATCAATTTCATTATCACTCCATGTGATTTTATCATAGGAGCACTGAAAATTAGTATTCATTAAAGTTAGTAAAGAAAAATATGACAATAGAAAAGGAATTGTACTATAATATCATAGAGATAATTTAACAATTTATTAAAATAAAATAACATCAAATCCAAACTGAAGAAAATCCCCAGAATCAAACCACAAAGGGTTTATTATTCCATTGATGCAAGACTCTAAATGGGTGGTGGAATTCGACCTAAATAAGTGTGATTGAATAATTGAAGATAATGAAAGAAATACCACACCACCATTGTGTGAAGAATTTAAAAAAAATATGTTTTTAATAGCATAAATACATAAGAAAAGGGTATCTAAATGATATAAATAATAATATAAAATGTTAATATGATGAACATTTATTAATGAAATAAAGTGATACGTTAAAATTACATGAGATAATGTGTACATTAGATTACAAAATGAGAGAGAATCATTTAAATTGAAAGAAAAATCATGGATATTAAATAAATTAACACCCAACTTATTTATTAGGAAAGTTTAGAGCCTTAGGTCAACCCACAATCAATAAATTCCATCTCATTTAATTAGGATAATAAATAATGGGAGAGAAATCAAAGGGGATTAGACATTTCAAATTTGACCTCAAAAATAGGGCAAGATTCACACCCCATTTTGGATGTTTTATTTTCACATTGAATACGGAAAAATAATAATGGATATTTATAGATACTTATATTTAACCAAGTTTCCTCTACTGGATTTCAATATTTCATGCCAGTTGGATAAGCCATTCATAATTTATACTTGAAAAAGTTGGATCGTTTTATGGGCCTCTGAAGCTGGCCCACAAATTAACTTTTAAATTGGGATCCCTGGATCCCACGGAAAAATTCCAAATTAGATTTGGTCAAAGTACACGAAAGTGATCACCAAAATTTCATTTTTATATAGTTAAAATTTTATCTTCATTGGGATTTCTTTTTTGGGGTCACTTTTACATGATGTGACTAAGGCACATTATGCATTGTTAATTAATTTATGTATTTATGAAAAAAATATATATCTTCTCTTTTGATTTATACATAAATTTCAAAAAGAAATAAATTTACAACAAAAGTGATCAATCATATCCCAAAATGTCAAATTCAAATAATTAATATAATTTTTCCCTAAACATACGACTGATTAGGTCCAAATATTCGAAGTAAACTTGAATAACACATCTGATGAAAAATGATGTTTAAATTAAAAAGGAAATAAAAATGGGGCTTATGGAATTTGAAACACATTAATATTAAAATATTAACAATTAATATTATCCTCATTCTGTGTCAAATAAAAAAACTGCAAAACTAGCATATTTTTTTGGTATTCAAGTTCCATGACTACTCGATCATGGTGTGGGTAAAGCATAGTAGGATACCACCAACATGGTCTAATACCTGACTAGTTTTTCATTGTACCTATAGATTATAATCTCAAAAAAATTTAAATTTGAAATAAAAAATTGTGAAACACAACATTATATCACCAATCACACATACAAAATAAAAAACATTGTAATGATTAGTCATGCCCTTATGAAGCCTTGATGAACCCCCAACCATACCTAAATTATCTTGATTTATGTATGGATATCATAGGATTAGAGTTTCTATCACCACGTGTCATGATAGATGTCTCATAATCCCATCATCAGTTGAAACCTTGCACCTCATAGTCCAAGAATCCAATTTCCTCCACTAATGAAACATTGAATACCCAACCAATGTTATTTTTTAACGAGTAAGAAACACACACCACCCACACTGTTTTCATTGTCAGAAAAACATCATGCCCCACCATAAGGGTAGACATTATCTATAAAATTTAATGTCACACCCTAATATTTGTGTCATCTATGTCACTATTTGTTCCACCTTCTTTGTTGATATTATTTGGGTATTTACACGGGCCATATTTCTGGATGTCATTATCTTAGAATGATGGAATATACCACTGTAATTGTTTTATGTGATTAGACTACTCAAAATCTTTATGTAATTTATTTTATATCCTTTTACAAACACAAAATATTAATTCCCACGTACTGCCCACTCCTCCATCAAAAATCATGACTATGACTTGACATATAATACAAATGATTTATTGTTCATAGATCTTATTAAATCATCACACATGCATTTCTTGGGGAATTCTATCATAAAGAGTGAAAAAAATCAATTCTGATACTTGATTAAAGGTTCCACAGGGTTTAAAAAACAACAAGAAAATGCATCGTCACTAGAAATAACAATGTAATTTGAAGAATATCTCTCATGTGGATACAAATACTCACACTTACATTTAATATAAGAAAGGTCAGAATGTTATACAAATAAGGAATAATGTAATTGTTACAAAGATATAAATATTTTCATATATGAAATTTCATCATAATTCATAGTAGCTACAATTATGATCAACCACCAAAATGGTCTCACAATAACACACACACATTCATGCGAAACAAATATGGTCCCACCACCACACAAAAACAAAAAAAAATTATAAAAACATATGTTCACACCTCAACCATTTACAGCCAACATCAATATAGTGATCAAGGGTCTATTTGGGCCCTTTACACATTTTCTAATTACATTATTAATGATAAAATATTTTAATTAAGACTCAAAAAATATTAATTAATCAGTCATTATTATTCTTTAAATATCATTATGAGAAATAAGGTTTTATCACCCATGTTGTAAAAAACATACTGTATATGAGATAAACATGAATAAATACCAAATAGTGGAGTACACTAATCCACCAACCTCAAATGTTATTGACTGCCATCCATGATGATCCTAGTTGAATTGTACATTTTTTTCATGTCTATTTAGACTACATAAATTCTAGTGGGATTGTATCTTATGATAAATAATTCCAATTAATTAATTATAAAAAAATTAATTATTTAAATGAATATATGAAAAATAAAAAAGAGAGGTAGAAAGGAACAGATTCCAAAATAAGTACCTGATGTCACTGACTAGCATGTACCATGACTAATAACCCATGAATGATGTTTTATGGTCATATAACATGATACCTAAAGAAATTATATTCTTCTGATAGTAAAACATTAAAAAATTAATACAAATAATTTTTTTCATTGAAAAGTAAAAATAATGTCATAAATTCAACAAATCACCATTGCATGGAATAATCTTATGAACAGAACATATCATATCACCGTGTCAATCCAATGACTCATCATCCTCAAAAAATATAATTGAATTTTCTTATGAAATCACTATCTTATTTATCATATCAAAATCATGACAATATTAATAGATTAAAGATATTTTGATGACAATTTTAAATAAATGTGGATTGAAAAGCATAATAAATAGAAAGAGGGATCCATCACATTAAATAGTTCATCAGTTGGCATCTAAATAAGGTCAAAGTTGATCTTGAATGAAAACACCCTTTAAAAATACAATTACAGTATATAATTTGGAAAAAATAGTTGATGGTAAAAAACTAATTAGGAAATTCTAAAACATCTATAAAACTAAATCACTCTAATTCATGATTTGGAATATAGATTAATACCCTGAAAATTATGGATGGAAATATAAATAATTTTGGACATGACGGTTCATGGAATGATTTACTATCACACTATGAATCCTTCCAAATGTTCTGAATTTTTATTAGATCCCCCAAAAATACACCTTAATTTTGTTCATGTTCATTAAAAGCCTTCATCATTACCTAATGACAGCCTATAGAGATTTAAGAACCCTCATATTGTAGTCATAATAAATGGTTCTTTAAAGTATCCATCCACCAAATGAAAAAAATTAAATCATCCCAAGGAATTTAAAAATGTAACTACACGAGCCCATACAATCCCCCCACCATAGCACTTATCATTCTAAAAATATTGTTATAGCACATTAACCTCACCACCTAATCTATAATTATTTTCAATCAAATTGAGTTATTTGTGTTCTAAATAAAAATGACGAACAATACATCATGATCATGATCACACCCAAAGGTCCATCATTAAATCTATGGATATTTACCAGAATCCTACATAATATCCCATTATCATTTATACATACATCCATATGGTGCTCACCGCACTCTCCACTCATTATATTCAATATTTCATCTCAAATAAATCCTCAAAAAATTTCATTTCATTACCATTACTATCACTTTACCAGGGCCAATTCCCTTACCATGGTTCTACCCACCATATGATTTACATAAAAATAATATTTAAAAAATATACCACCAACCCATTAACTAGGATCCACCTGTCATTCCAAACTTATCTTCCTTTACCATGTTCACCATCAAGGATGAATTTGATTCATTCATCGTCTATACAAATTTACCTAATGTAAAATAGGAACAATTATAAAAAGACATATTATATGTCAATTCAAAGATGAAACCATGAATAACCTACCACATAAGGTCTATTATGATCATTCGATACATTATCTGGAAAACGTCATATCATGTGACAAGTAAAAAAACAATATATTTAATAGATCTAAATTAGATACTTTAGGATAAAAAAACCCCAATGATTCAACTTCAATGACCCTCTTTAAAAAACATAACATTTCCTCAAACTATGCCAACCCAATGTCTCATCATCCTTGGATATATACATTATGATCTAGTGGAATTTCAATCTAACTTCAATAATGGGATTCACGACATAATCAATAGATGTAGTGTCTTTTTAAGAGAATTATAATAATCTAGGAATAAAATATTTTATGAGTAATCTTGAGGGATACATAAATAAACAAATCATAATTGGTAACCAAACGAGGTCATAATAGATACTGATGGGGAAAATCCCATTTACATCATATTTTTAATAAGGATTTCATGAAAATAAAATATTAGTGTTCCTAAATAATTTAATCACATTAAGACTTCTATATAACAACCTACAATTTTTTTGGGATGTGAAATAAGTTTTCACATAATGAAAATTTGGGATGGAGACTCTATAGGTTCTAGCCTTGATGTTTCGCTGTGTGACATATAATGTCATGTCGCGAATCCTTCCCACAAAATAAAATTTCTATAAGAACCCATCTCGAATTAAATTAATCACCCTCTTGGTTTGTCCAAAAACTTCATAATTTCTTAAAAAATATAGTAAAAGAATTGGAAACCTCAAATTATAGACAACAGTTCTTGTTCTCTAAATTAACCATCCACAAAATGGAAAAACTAAATTTTCTAAATGAATTTAAACATTTTTTGATGGAAGACATTACACATCAAAAAATTTCTTAAGATTAATTTATGAATTAATCAAATAACTAAAATTTTAGAAATGTATTCTGGTAAAATGAGTAGTTTTTGAAAGTATTTTAGGGGTAATCACACAAATAAATAAATTTTCACATTATAATTCCTTATTTTTAGATAAATAAATTATAAAATTAACACCTTTACCATATTCAAATTATTTTCATTGGGTTTCTTTTTCCATCCCATTTGATTTATAAAATTCATGGTGTAATTTCCCCTATTATTCCCATATCTATATTTTATTTTCCATTGATTTCATTGATTAATTTTTTATAATAGTTTGTTTTAATGTGTTTTAAACCTCCTATAATCTGCTTCTTCACCATTTTATTTTATTTATCATTCCCTAAGATACCTATAATGTCCAATGTTCTAGAGTTACTAAAATTTAATTGGTATTTTTATAATTTTAATCTTTCAAATGAATTGTTAAGGGTCCCTTGGCCCAATTGAGTTGTAATAACACACTCACATTTTCAATTCAATAATATATGTTTGTTTCAATTTTTTGTGATTTTTTAAAATTTAAGCCATATATTGGATTATTATTTTGAAATCACTGATTTACCACTTTAGATATAATTTTATGCTTAATGTTATTAATTTCTAATGGATGTAAATTTTCCTATAGATTACTATTCATAAAAATTTTATTTCTCATGTTTTATCATAAAAATTGATTTCATATACATTGCATATACCAAGTAAATATTAAAATGCATATGATGCTCTCTTAAGGATAATAAGAAGATAAAATGATGTTTTTAATTATCAAATGATATTTTCTATGTAAATATAAACATAATGTTTAGTGGGTTTAAAGAAGATTTTAAATAGTTTGAATGTGTTATTTAGATTTTAGTGTATTTATTAAGATTATTTATATCATTAATATGTAGTTTTGTTACATGAGTTTTCACTCATTTTTATTTTAATTTCAAAATTTTAAATAATGATTGATTCCAATTAATAAATATTAATTATTAAATATTATTGTTGTGTCCCATTAAGATGTAACTTTGATTTTTAACTTTTTTTTCAATGATGGTTTACATGTTTTTTTGGATAGATTAAAACTGAAATATTGTTTAGAATATTATATTAAATGGTTTATATAATACTAATACCTTCACATTTGATCCCCATTTCTATTATTTTCTATTTATCATTATTTTTTAATGATTCCAGTTAATTTTTAATTGACATATATTAATCATGAATGAGGCTTTTACTTATGTTATGGGTGTTTGGAGGTGCGATAAGATATATCATAAATTTCCACATTTATTTTCTATTATTTATTTATTTATTGATATTTTTCACCTTAATTTTGTTGATCATTAGATCCTTGGAAATATAGACATACGTTCTAGGTATTCATTTCACTCGATGTAGATTAAAATAGATTATCCCCATGGCATTGATTCAACTCTATGAAGTCAAATTGTTGTTACAATAGTAGTTATGATACCACTATGACCTAGAATCCATTTTACCCAGTACTATAGAATGCCACATTGGTTAGTGGACAATGATCTATTAGATATTACTACATTTGGATGAAATGTATAAGTATCCTAGTGTGTATTAAACTTTTCCCTTTGAGGTATTTCCCATTATGATGTGTTTTTGTTTGTACCACAAATTTATGGTACCATTGTTTACATTTGATTACATATAATAGTTCATTTCAATTATTCTTTTTCTTTTATAGTCTATATACTTATTGGTTTATTGTTTTTTGTTACATTTAATCATAGTTATGTATTTAATATTAAATGTATATAATTATCTTTATTTTTTGATCATTATATAATTTTGAGGGGGTTTTAAAATGTGTGTTATTTTCTATATTTATGTAATGTAATATTTTCAAATATATGGTTTTGAATATCCATCCATTACATATTAAAATGTTTTTAATACCTACTATATTAAAAATGGTTAATTTTTTAGAAAGTGTAAATTGAATTTAACTGAATGAATAATGTGGATTGTTATAACAAAAATATAAATATTACATTCTTAGTTTTATTTTCAAAATATCATGAAATGGATTTATATTTAAATGATTTCCATGGTTCATGGGGTGGATACAAACTGAGAATTATTTTCTCATGTATATTATATTATGTGTTTAGTATAGGATATTCATGGAAGTTTTGGATAATTTTTGGATCTTCTTGTTCGGGTGTGTTAGAGGTTGTAGGTGAAGTTTTTATCCGGAGCCATAGTGGGGGATTTTAGGGATGTCTATATTCTTTAATAATTATAATTATATTATAATCCATATACATATGACTCCAAACAAACATTATCATTATGTAATCCCTTGGTTTATGTTGTTCATTGAATTAAAATTTGAGTTTCATTATATTGAGATTTTTTTATGTTATTTTTTCGTTATTTTCGTTTGATGAGAGATGTTTACTCACTTATGCTATATTTGGTCTCATTTATTTTTTAGAACTCATTATTTTTTTGTGGTTCTTCAAATTATTGTGCGTACATATCAAGATTCTAGTTGAAAATATTTATTTTTTAATTATTTTATCATGTAATGAAATTCAAATAAAAGAAATATTTAATTTCCAAACAATGATTTTTATTCCATGGTGATCAAGAACGTGCTACTAGAAATATCACGACATGGTTTGAGCAACAAGTTAGGGGTAGATTATGTTTTTTCATGAAATGAGTGTTAAGGATTATTTTAAACTTGTAATCTCTAAGTGAATTGATTTTTTGACCATTTATCTGGATATATGATATTTATTCATTGTATTAATGTTTTGGGTTTTTTAGAGTCATCATATTTCATTAGGGAGTCTAGTAGGATACTAATATAAGATTTTTAAGTAATATCTATATTTTTTTTCATTTTTTGAATTTTCATTTATATGATATATTAAGATGAGAATAAAACATGTTTTAGTGAAATCCACCATTCTATAGGTTTTGGTTTATGTTGTCACTAGTTTTATATCGTACTGTATAAGGAATGATATGAGATATTATTTGATCTTTAATCGTATAAAAATTATATTTTATTATAGATTTTACAAAATAATGTGATTATGTATTGATGAATAATAGGATGTAAAAGGAGATTAAATTTCACTAAATGAATGAAATTTATATTATAAATATAGTAAAAGAATAATGCAAGAGTCAATAGTTTAGTAATATATAAAACATATGATATTTGAAGACCTTCGATTCAATAAAGATGAAATTTTTAAATTGAATATGGGGGAATCATTTCTTCAATGAATATATGTAATAAGAATTTCACATATATCATCATTTACCTTGAACATAGTTACCAAACCCCATTTGGAGGAGGATACATTCTTAAAAAAATTGATTCTAATTACATATTTTATACTATTTGAATATTTAATCATTTGATTTATGTTAACAGAAATCCCTCAATAACAATATTTTGGATGATTTCACATGGTATATTAGATATGAATTTATTATGTTTTTCATTTTCATAGTTTTATCATAATTGATCTTATGTGTACTATTTGGGTTTCCATCAATAATACATGAGAATTGAGATGTCCAAAAAAACCATCTAGTGATTTGAGAGCCAATTTTTGTAAACTATAAATGGGAGAAAAACTGAAAATTGGAATTTATTTTAGTGTTTTTAAGGAACCACAAAATTTATTTTTGTAGCATTATCTTGGTTATTGTAATTTTTCATAAAAATTTCATTGTATTTACAAATTATCATATATTATCATATCTAAATTGAAAGTATCATAAAATATTATTTCATATAATTTTGTCTTGACTAAAATTGCTAAGTCCAAATGATATTATTTTAAATGAGAAATTAAAATAAATTAAAAAAATATCACAAGTCATTTTTCATGGATTGAACATTGAACAACTAATTAACAAAAATATATTATGAAAAGAAACAATTGGATAGTTAAAGGTGTTAATTTATTTAATTTATTTCCCCAAATATCAGAATTCACAGTGAAACGACATCAACTTATATCACATTAAAAATATTATAATTTTTATTTACATTTATTTAAATATAATGTTAATATTAAAATATTTAAAATGTTTGTATTATATATATGGGGTTGTGTTAATTTTTAGTGCTTATAAAAATTCTTATATTTTACTTATCATATATATAAATAGTTACATATTGGGTACAAAATAATATTCATTTTCATTTATCCAATATTATTATTCTAAATTGGTTTATATATTAAATAATATTGTTTTCATATAATATATATTTAATGTTTTATGATTTTATTAGAATTGTGGTATATATTGAGTATTTTACTATAGATAGTAGGACATTAGGCCAAACATCCCTCCATCATGGAATCTTAAATTCAATTCCACATATGTTGGCATTGAATACCTATTAAATCATACATTTTATTGGGTATATTTTAGTTTCATGTTTTTATAAACCTTTATATAAATATTTTTTATGGACCTTATAGATGAGATGAATTTGGAAATCTATAGATATTATTTTCTTAAATATTGGGTACGTGATATAAATTATTAATTTATAAAGAGTAATACATTATTTGTTTCGAACAAAAAAACATTAATAATGATATATCATATAAAATATAAATCATTAAATGTATGTATACATATCAAAATTTCCAAAGAAGAAATAATTTCAGGAGATACAATGATATAGAGATGGTTCTTATGGAAATGGTGAGATTAAGAAATCACAGTTAATACTAGTGATGATATTCCATCCATAAAAAATTTTAATGACCATGAAAATTTTTATGGGTCGTAATAAATGTTATGTATCCATGGATTAACCTATTCAAATAATGAATGATGTAGGGTACCAAAGGTGTAACTATGTCCCATTTTTAATATGGATTTCACATATATGGGGAAGCCAAATATTTATATTGAAAATGGAATAAATTGAGGGAAACTAATATTATGATTATAGAAAAATGATTTTATACCACCATAACCAAAAAATAATATATGAAATGATAACCATGATATACTATCTGAATATATATTTTTTGGAGGAACACTATAGAGGGAAGATGTTTTGTTGAAATGTTGATCTTTATTGACTGATAGATACTATGTATTGGTTCATAATTTTAAAAGGATTATATTCAATTAATGTCATTATTGAGTTCAAATCATATATTATAATGACTACGTATGGATTTATTTTTAAAGATAATGGAATCCAATATGAATATAATTATTATATTTCTAACATATTAGACCTACAGTTCAATATATTGGACTCTAAGTTTGAGAAATGTTATTAGAGAAAATCATTTAGAGTATTATGAGGTGAATATTATAGAATTCAATTTTTTTTAATAAAATTAATTGGAATTCAATACTAGGTCTACATCACGAGTTTTTATACATTATTATATACATTTAACTATGACTGGCCTGTTAACAGAATAATTCAACCTTTATGTAGTCAATGAAAAAAAAATTATTTATTAGTGGTTTTCAAAAATGACTTCCATCTAACTAGAGTATAACATATATATTAAGAAAATTATTATTATCTTCAATCCAGAAATATATTTTTTTTATATTTTTTTCTTTAACACCCCATTAATTCATTAATTTCTGAAGATTAATAATTTAAATAATTGTTTTAATTAATTCTAACAGTTATAAATTTTTATATTCAAAATTAATTTGAAATCAATGTTCCAAAAACAAATAATATATTATATTATTAGTTTGTGAAATAGAAAATTTTAATATGTATATATATACTTGATTATTTTAATAAAAATAATTATCAAATTATTTGAATAAATAAATGAGTCTTTTCAAAAGTTTAGTTAGAAAAATATTTTAAATGATTTTATTTATTTTTATCCTTAATAAAATTATTTATTTTGTGATGACTGAAATAATATTTTAATTATTTTATAAGAATTTGGGTAAATTAAATAAATTATTATTTTCATGTATTATAAGTTTTAATATTTAAATGTCAAATGTTTTTCTATATGACATTATTTTAACTAATGGTATTAAATTATTATGATGATTTGAAATAAATAAATTTTTAATATTCATATTATAGTGAATGATTTTATAAAATATAAATATAAGATTTATGATATTTATGAAATTATAAATATATATAATATTAAAAATATTAATTTATAATAGTATAAGAAGTAACATTTATTATTTAATTTATATATTATTATATTAAATAATGAATAAAAATAATTAAATAAAAAAAGGAAGATTTTTTTGAAATGTTATATACCTGTATAAATGACCTAAAAATGTAAATTATATTTTTTATAAATAATATATATATATATATATATATATATATTATTTAATATATGTTTTATAAATATACATAATTAACAGTTTTATTTTTTTATTATATTTATGTTTTGTTATTTTATGTGAATTTATTTGTTTATAAGAAATTAAACATTATTGATTTTAATAGTATAAAAATGATATTTAATTATTTTACAATAAATAACAAAAAAAGTATCTTACACACCTAAAAGTATAAACATGACACAATAAATGGACAAAATAGAAGTGAGCTGTGGGTAATTATAAAATGTGAAAACAAGAAACAAAAAAAATTAGTAAATAAAATATTAAATTAAATAATGATAAATATTACATATTCTTGGTTTTCCAATTCTTAGACCAGTAGAATCGTCATCCTTCCCCCTACACAGTTGATGTCAACATCAGACATGGCCCCATATCAAATAATTTTCATCAATTTCCCATTTAGATTTTCATCTTCCACAAAAGACATTGAAGGATATTTTTTAAAAAAAAACCTTTACTTGGGTATTCATATACTCTCCAATGAATTACAATGAAATTCATCCATATAAATATGTTTATTTTTTCAAACAACCCGAATTGATTATAATTTTACACAAATTATCTTTTTTATTTAGTACTGCTTTGGTCAATTTCAGATTTTATTTTTTTTATTTTCAAATTGCAACCCAAGAAAATATATATATATATATATATATATATATATATATATATATATATATTCACCCAATAACACCCTACTATCATCCTATAATGTCCCACATTTTTGTGCCACTCGAATTCTAGAAGTTTTAATTCCACGTTTGAACCAAAAACGAGTGAGGTTTCATTTTATTTATTAAAATTATTTTCATATTACAAGGGTGACATATAGATGTGTATATATATGTATAAATATATAAACATATATAAATATCTATTTTAATTATAAATGAGATAACATTTTCTATTTAATATTTTATTTCTAAAACCTATGGTTTGTAAGGGTTTATTTTATTGTATTTTATTATCTTTGTTTTAAAAATATTTACATATATATATATATATATATATCTGTGTGTGTGTGTGTGCGGGGGTATATATATATTAAATATATATGTGTATTAATATACGTATATATATACATATATGATTATCTATTTTAAGAAAATATAACAAAATTGTTTTGAGTAAAATGTTTTTTTTAATCTTATATTATGTGAGGATTTGTTTTCATTTAGTCCAATTATGAGGTTTAAAAAGATAAACATACATACATATATATATTAATTAATATCTATACAATTTTCTATTCTATATAATATATAAAATATGTGAATTTTATTTAAAGTCTATTTTTTGAAAGGGGATCGTTTATGTTTTACATAGGGTTTTGATTATGTTTTTATTATGTCATTTTATGTATAATGATTTATATATATCTGTATATCCATAAATATATATCAATTTATTTTATTAAATAAAAGGTATTTGAAATTCATTTTCAATTCTATGTGCAAAATTTTGAAATTTCCCGTAGTTTATCATATTATGGTTTATATTTTCTATGTTACTATTCCTTATAAATGATATTTATTATACTTGTATATGGTAATCCAAAAGAAGATTTTATTTGATTTGTGAAATTGATTTTCACCCCTTTGTATGTCATGTATAATTAGGTTTGTCCTTCATCTAAATTATAAATGATAACCCATGGATTTTTTGATCAATTATGCATTTAAATTCTTTATTCAATTATTTATGATTTATAAATAATAATAGTTTATTCAAGCATAGAATTCTATACAAAAATTATAAACTCTTGAGATTATGTTGATGAAATGTTATAAGAAAGATTATTTTATTTTAAAATAAAATAAAATTATGTATGAATATTTGAAATGTTTCGGGTTATGATTGAGAAAGGCAGATCCCTTGAATGTGTTTTAAAAAGGTCGCACTATTATGTTATGTGATGTTATATAGAGTGAAATGATAAGTCTTAATGGAACTTTTTTTAAATGAGCAATGACTAGTGACATTATGGTTTTTATTATGTCCTTCCATGTATCATAAATGACCCACCAATTTTTTTATTTTAAATAGAGAATTCAAAAATATCTTTTCAATTATAATTATTTTGAGAAAATATTGGTTTTTAAAAATTATTTATTTAGAATTCAAATGTTATGAAAATATAATTTTAAGTGTGTATATTTATTTTAAAGAAATATTTAAAAGAATTCATTAATTATTTTAAAACCCCTTACTAGAATATTTAAATGATTACCCATACATTTTAAATTCATTTTATACAGGGTTAATAGATTTATCAGTGATATATTTTTCTATGTGGAGGCAGCGCACTGAAGATTAATTTTTATGTAATAGTGCATCTAATTCTCTAAAATCTAAATAGGTAAATGTCCTCTTTTGTGTAATTATATTGTTTATTTTTAAAAAAAATTAAACATCTTTTTTCAATACCATCTTCAGGATACTGGGGAATGGGTCATTATAATTGGTATCAGAGGATCATTCATGACATATTTGGAGATTGAAGGTTTTCTTTTTAAGAGTTAGATTTTACTCTTTTGTTGTCTCAGTTTTTTTGAATTGTAAGGATATAAATCAGAATTTTTGAGAGTCTGATGAACAAATTGGGAGGACATAATTATTTTGAGGGAGTAATAATGTAAAACCCAAGTCATTTGTTAGGTTATTAAAAATAATAATTAAAATTAAGTGTTTCAATTAATAATAACAATTACAAATAATTATATGTCAAATTATTTTTAAATTAATGTACTAAAACCATATACAATTTTATAGAATTATTTACGAGTAAAATAATATTTTAATATTGAAATATGTATATGATTATTTTCTTATAAATAATTTTAGTAGTATTAGAATAAAATAAATTTCCTTTTCAAAAGGTCATTTAACAAATTATTTTAAATGAATGTATTTTTTTTATCCACAATCAAATTAATAATTTTACGATGATAGAAATAATATTTTAATTATTTTATCAGAATTTGAGTACATTAAAGAAATTATTAATTTCAAGTATAATAATTTGTAATAGAAAAATTTGAACTGTTTTTATGTCAAATTATTTTAAAAAATGGTATTAAAGTGTTAAAGTGATTTGAAATATATAAATTTTGAATGTCCATATTATAGTATAATTATTTAAAAAATTTTAATATAAAAATAATGATATTATGGAAATTTTATATAGATATAATATATGAAAAAAATTATACATGTATAAAAATATACACTTTTTGTTTTAATATATAATATTATATTTATTAAAGAATATATGAATTTAAAAATAAAACAAAAAAAGAAAAAAATGTGAAATGTTTTGTAAATATATACATGATGTGAAAATATAAATTATATGTTTTATAAATTTATATAATTATTATATATATATGTGTGATTTAATATATATTTTATAAATATATATAATTTTAATTATTTATTATTTTATTATATATATGTTTTTTTATTTTACATGACTCAATTTGTTTAGAAAAAAAATCATAATAAATTAATTAAAAAATAATATTTCATTATTTAATAATAAATATTGAAATCAAGTAACATAAATACACAAAAGGATAAATGTTATAGACCCAAAAGAAAAAAATAATTTGCATATAGGGTAATTGAAAAATGTGAAACTGCATAACAAAAAAAATTAATAAAGAAAATATTAAATGAAATGAATATATACTATACATCATACCAGTTTTCCCTTATGCTCACCCATAGAACCATTGGTCATGCTCCCATCACTATTTAAGTTTGCCTCGGACATAACCCCATCTCGAATCTCTTTCTTCCATGGACCATTTCAATTTTTCCGTCCAAAAAAGAAATTTATGGATTGTTTTTATAAACTAAATCCTCGAATCATGTATGAATATTATCTCATACAACTTACACTCAAAGAAATCCATATAATAAAATTTAATTTTTCCCTCATTCCGAATTGGTTATAATTTTACAATATTTATTATTTTATTCACTATTGTTTTGGTCAATTTTGAATATTAATTAGAATCTTTTCTAATTGAAATGTAGGATACAATATATAAATATATCACACTTTTCACCCAAGAACACCATACCCTCATCCTCAAAAGTCCACCATTTTTGTTCTGCCGGAATTCCAGAAGCTCTCATCCCTCGTTTGATCCAAAAACAAGTAAGGGGTCATTTTATATATGTATATTATGGTCATTTTATATGGTGACATATATATTAATATATATATTCTTATTTACGCATATAGAACTATATGTTTTCATTATAAATGACATGAGGGTTTGGTTTAAAATATTATTAAAAAAACCTATGGTTATAGGGGTTTATTTTAATTTATCAAATTACCTTTTTTTGTAAATGATTTACATATATATGTATATATATATTACATATATATGTTTATAAGTATGTATATATATACATATATGTTTATCCATTTTAAAAAAAATAAGATAAGGGCATTGATTTAAATATTTATTTCGAAAGCCTACAGTATGTTAGTGATTATATTATTTTAAAAAAATAACGTAGTTTTCAAAGATATACATATACATATATATATATATATATGTCTGTGTGTGTGTGTGTGTGTTGATAACTATATATAAAATTTACTATTTTTATAATATATAAGATATGGGTTTTTTGTATACCTAGGTATTTAAAGGGGGTCATTTATTTTTATCAAAGGGTTTGATTATATTTTTATTCAATCAATTAATGTATAATGATTTATATATATCTATATATATATATGATTAACAATTATTTGAATAAATAAAAGGGATTGGATATTAATTTTGAATTCAATGTTTTATGGTTTGAAATTTAATTTTGTTAATAATTTTATAGTTTATATGTTATGTGTAATTTTTTTTAAAGATTATATTTATTATCATTTTTTATGATAATCCAAAACAAGCAATTTTTTCATGTGAAAATTTTTATCTTCACCCAATGGCATGTCATGCATAATCACGTGTGTTTATCAACAAAATTATAAATGTTATCCCTACTAATTTTTATATCAAGTAGGAATTTAAATTCAATCTCTATTTATTAATTATTTACAAATATTGATACTTATTTAAATCATGGGATTCTTCTAAAAATTGTTTTTAGAAACTCTCATGGTTCTGTTGATGATATTATTTAAGAATGATTATTTTTTTTCATTAAAAATAATTTTATTTTTTCTTGTTTTACAACTTTTGGGTTAGGATTGAGAAAAGTGGGTCCATTAAAAGTGTTTTAAAAAATTGGCACTAGTATTTTATTTGATGATATGGAGAGTAATCACATAATTCTTAATGGGATATTTGTTCCATATTATTTATGACTAGAGGCCTTATCGTTACTATAACGGTCAACCATGTATCATAAATGACTCACCATGAATTATTATTTTAAATGGATAAATCAAAAATATCATTTCCATTATAATTATATTGAGAAAATATGGATTGTATAAATTTATTTATTAAGAATTAAATTGTTATTAAAATATATTTTTCATTATGTATATTTATTTGAAAGAAATGTTTTAGAATAATTTATTAATTTTTTAAAAACCACGTACTGGAAATTTTAAATGTTCATCATCTGTTTTAAATTTATTTTTTATAGGTTTTTATGATTTATCAATGATGTATTTTTCTATGGATAGGTAGTGAGCTAATTATTATTCTTTTTATTTAATATTTTTATCTAATTCTACTAAACCTAGACTAGTAAAGGACCACAATTGTGTAATGTGTTTTGTAATTATTCAGTTTCTTTTATAAAAAATACAAAACATGTTTCAACACAGGCTCAAGGATATTGGTGTACGTGTCTTTATAATTTCTATAAGAATTTATTTTCATTTATGATTAATAATTATAATTTTTATTAATAAATATGCACATTTTTATAAAACAAATAATATGATGAATGGTTGATAAGTTTTAGATATGAATAATTTGATCTATTATTTTTAGAATAATAATGTAAAAATTATTTACTCTAGCTCCATGTGGCATTGACATTGTCACATTAGAAATATAATTGAAGAAGTAATTAAAAGGATTCATATATATATTCCTATATTCAATTATATATATATTCTTTTATAAATGTAAATCCTTTTTTATGAAAACTGATAAAACAAATTATTTTTAATATAGGAGGGATAATATACTATTAATCTAACAAGTATCATAGAAAATGGAATAATGAGTATGTATGTAAATTATGGGTATTGAAAGATTATAAAGTATATATCTGAAAGGGTTTAATTACTTATTAATATTTTAAATCATTTTAGAATTTATAGAACAAAACACCATATACAATATTACAATTGATTAGTATAGGAGTGAAAATCCTGAAGTTAAACCAAATATATGAGGTAGAGTGTAACTATAATCAAATATAAAAACCTAATATTAATAAATTGAATTATTTTTCTAAACTACTATAACAATGGTTAATGTTAGATAGGATGAGGCTGTATTGTGAATTCACATTATTAGATTCATGAAATAAATGTAAAGAAATTAATTGTGATGATGTACTTGAATCCATCAGAATTGGATTTTGTTATATCTAATGGTTAGTGTAGACACTATCCACACAATTAGGAAACATTCTATCAATGGTCATCTTAACATAGATAACTAAGAGGAGGGTAACCCAAAATCATGTTTATACATATATATATAACTAAACAAGTGGTCATAGTTTAAATACTCAGTATAGATTTCACACATTAAATATACTGTAACATTAATTGAAAATGGTCATGAATAATTTAATGAATGATGTTGAATCCACACCCACTCCCATCTTTTAAAATAATCATGAAAATTTATAGAAGAAGGATAGGAAAAAATTAAATCACAATAGTCGTAACTGAACATAAAATCCTATGAATATAAATATACATGATAAATGTAATCCCATTTTAAATGTAAAAACAATTAAATAGTAAAATCTACCCTATGAAACAAGACATGATCATGTAGTGAAATAAAATCCCTTAACATGTAAGCATCAATGGACTCTTTCTTTAATTCCTCTCAACCAGTTCCTCAGTTGAGATTTCCATTTTTCTAAGAAACATCAACCCTTTTTATAGATAACCTTTATCAATGATATATTTATGTATCTTCAGATTCTAAATAAATTTATCTATTATAATCCTTATTCAATAGATTTATTTTGTCAATTGAAAACATCCTCTAAATAAATCATCTATATCTTCATCTATGATATATTATGCTAATCCAAAGTGACTATTTCCCTGAAACCCTCCAAGAAAAATATATCTTTGTTCCATTTTTGTAAGATGAATCCATCTTTAAATATATACCCCCTTTCCTTTTACCCATTTAAATCCACCTTATATCAATAAATATACTTTTATTGCCAATGTGGAAATGTACCAACTTATGCAACTATATATTGAACATGCTTATGGGAGTTGGCCAAACCCTTCTTTATCTCAATCATAAAATCAACTCTCACCTCTTCCTTTGAAACAGATTCTTAAATTTTTTCTATTATGTAGGAAAAATAGTTTCAATAATTAGGTTTATTTGTCAGCCACATGTTCTTCTTCCCACATGCATTACAAAACATTTTTTATTCTTCTCCACTCAATGAAATCATATTGACAATAGGAGCGACCTCTACAGTGTAACATAAATATCGATCCCATTTTTCATTGTCCATGGATTCCCACATGTCCAGTTGGTAATTATTGTGATGTTTCATCCAATCAATGGTATCTTAAATGACCATAAACCTATTTTATGTCTGTTTTTACTATTATATCCATATGCACAATAGGTTCTCAAAATAGGGGAATTGATGAGGCTATTTCTATCACCATTCATCCAATGGCTCTTTATTCTAACTCAAATAGAATTTACAGTGTGTTTTTTATGCAGCCGTTGGTCAATTATAGTGTTTTTCAAACCTTAAATATAGTTATCTACAATGATCCTATTGTTGTATTATTTTAGATTGGCATTGTAGGTCTAGTTATAAAGACCCTTTTATCTCACCGAAATTAATGGTCTTTATCAAAATTAAATCATATAAAAAATATAGTTTCATAATAAATATTATTTCAAATGAAATTTATTTATTTAATTTTAAATAATTTAATATTAAAAAAATAGAAAAAGATAAATTAATTAAGTACTTGGAAAAATTATTTATCATGAAAAAAAATTATTATGTTAATATAAAAAATCAAATTTAGAAAATCATGCTATGAAATTCCCCCACACATAACATTATCACTTTCTCAGGTATAATATATCAAATTCAATCTATGTAGAACAACATGTTTACCCTTATTCAAATTTCATAGAAAATAAATTTAAAAAATCAATGGAAAACAAAACTAACATGTGACTATAAAATATGAATTCATCTTCACACTCTAAAAAAAACCATTACACCAAAACTTTCATATACACCCACTGAAATATAGCGTACCTTCTCCTCTCATCCATTATATTTTCAAAATTAATTATTATCAAACATTATATATTGTGATCATCTTCACCATTAATTTTTCCACATATCAAGGTAATAATTTCAATGCGAGTTATGCTCATACTATGAGTACCTACACCTCACATGGGCATTGAAAATACCATTTTTGAAATTGTGAAAATAATATTTATATGTAATAATGAAGATTTTTTATTAAGTATTAGATGCATTTGATTCTATATAATGGTATATATTTGTGAAAACCCATGAAGCATCACAATGGATGTTAATATCTTAAGAATAATGTGTGAAATTCCATTGTAATTTTCACTAAAAATATCCCCATTAAATAGGTCATGGATAAGAATGGGTAAACAAATATTCATTATTCATGTTTTCATTAGAAACCCATTTTCCACATTTTTCATCATTTTCAATTTCCAATTTCATATTATGCGCATTTTTCATTTAAATTTCACAAATACGAAATGCATTTTATTTTGTGACCAATCCTAAAACCTTCTTTTAGATGAATTTATACCATTATGTATACCACATAATAATGATGAGTGCCTAAAATGATGCATTTATGAACATATATTGTTTTATTCTTGGCCACAAGTCCAATATTAGAATGTTTTTTAAACAATAATCATGTCACACAAAAAGTGCATCACCCAAGATAAATTAATATCCAATCGTAATATAAAACAAAAATAACAATAATCACACCCCAAAACATGGTTTTCCTACATAAATGGGATAGCTACCCACAAGCACGATCTCATGACAATGTATCAACTCTTCATAGTCTCTTATCTACCATTCCTAAAAAGAAAGACAATATAGATGAAAAGAAGACTGGTCTGTGATACCACTTTGTGACATCCCAAACAAGGTGCCCCATATCGGTTCCCCAATCTAGTTGGCTACATGACCTCATGAACTGTTCATCATATTCCAAAGGATAATTACTATCAAAGATGTTCTAATATATAATATAGAGAGAGTATTCCATCATTATGAAAGTAGAAACATAATAAAAAAAATAATAAACTATAACCAAGTGAAAATAAACAATACATAGAATAATACCATAACTAATAAAATAAATAAATACATACTTAACTAGAACATAGAAAAAATATTCAAATAGAGAATTATATATTTCATTCCTTATATGTGTCAAGATTGAAATGGAAAATACAAATTAGGACATTGATAACTCTCAAAATTGTCTTGACACCATTTTTGGCTCCTTCATCCTTGCTCTATCTCAAATCATATATATAGAAAATTGATATTTCCGTTATCATGTAATGAAAACAAGAAGACTATTTGGGTAATAATTGGGTATCCCAGGTAGGATATGAGTACAACTCAGTGGAACACCAACAACAGTGTCTTAAACAATATCAACTGAATAAAAATATATACAGTTGTATAAAGAATAATTGCACATGTAATGTAAATATTTTACATATTTTCTTTTTCAATTAGTAACCATATAATCATCATTGGGTTCAATATGACACCCTTACAACTAATACATACTTCAGCACGTGATGCAGTCCGAACTATATCAAATAAGAAATCATTGTCCATTATCAAATTATCATTCATTATATATTTAGTTTAAATTTATATCATGAGAAAATTATTACCATATACCAATGCCAACATTTTGGGCCAAGAAATCAATGTTTATGACCTCATGGGAATTTGAAGCCTCAGTCTATGTCCAAAATCATGTTTATTTATCAATCACATTGTGATTTTGAAGTATCAATCTTTATCCCACACTCATTTATCACATGCATGCATTAGGGTCAAGAACACAATCTCTAGAAACCCATGGGTATTTAGAGCATCAACCCGTGTCCCACAACATGATTATCGATCAATAAAAAATATCACATATACCATATTTGAAATTTTTAATCATCATTTACCTTTTTATAAAACATTCTCATATATCACATTTATCATATTCATCATTGTTAGTCTAAATTAAACCTCATAAACATAATCATGGACCAATTCATAAATCACCTAGAATAAAATGAAGAAGTCACTATTAAACCATTCATCAACATTATGTCATAAAACCCTTTTATAAATCAATTCAATGACACATTATTCACCCAATTCATAATAATAATTAAAAAAAATCTATTTTCCCATATTCAACTCATTTTATATATACATGGAAATTTAATTAATTAGTTCCAGGATTCGATTAATTAATAAATTAAATAACTCATGATTTAATTTCTTAATGTGATAATTAAAATTACAAAACACATACATGCAATTGGAATTCAATACTATGGGAATTCAAATTTTGAAAACCTACCTCAAGAATTTAAGTGACCATTCACCAATTTGGAAATCCACAAATTGAATCAGAATGTTCGATTACACAATGAAGAACAAGGTTCTGATTCATTCCCTAGATCATAGATCAAACAAATTTAGTTATATCAAAACCTTGATTTGAACTCGACCCAATAGAGTAAAATTATTCCCTCTTCATTGGGAAGGAGAGATGTGAGAGAAATACACCTAATCGGGAAGAAATCACATATCGAGAGAGGTGAATATCCTTAATTTAGATATTTTTATTGTCAAGAATTTAGTTTGAATAGACTTATAATTATCAATAAGGCATCCAAAAAATAGATAGAATTTATTAGGTCAGGCGGGGGTGAATAAGGATGAAATACATAAGGTTTAGAAATTAGAAAAAAAATCATATATAATTATCTAATGTGAAATGTTTCCTAGGATGGGGTGAATGTTTTGTAAAACTATTTTCCTAATCCATGCACCTCTTCTAGGGGATTTCATGGTTACTTATAAGAGGGAACACTATTTTTTAAATCATGAACCTACCATAAAATTCCCATCTATCATGGGTTTCATTTTTTTCTTTGTGAGGGCTCACGATTAGGGAATATTGTTTGCCAACTGTTCATTTCCCAAAAAACCTCAAAATAAAAATCCATTTTCAACATAAATAATCCCATGTTAAATACCAAAAAAGATATACAAAAAATAAGGAATGATAGTACCTGAAAAAATGAACTCTAGTGAGATCCATGAAACATCAGGATCTTATATCCCACTAAACTACGTCAGTTTAGAATGTAAAGATCATTGTATTGTACACAAAACTACAATGTATTTTTATAGGAATGTAATCCTTGAGGTTTAACACAATAAAAAAGTTATAAAATAAAATTAATCTAATAATAAATTCATAAATGTAACAATAACTAGGATCAAAACTAAACAACATTTACTATGGTGAATGTGAGATAAGATAACATAGTATCAGGAATTCCCATTCTAAGGTACATCAAATACCAAAGTAAAGAAAATAAGTATGTTGATCTTCATGAAGTCCTTAATATTATGTCTTTGTAATTATAATGGTTATGGTAGAAACTGAATACTTACTTGCATCACCTTTTATCAATGCTCAACATAATTCAGATCAATGAGTGGTGGGTAACCAAAACCCATGATTAAATATAGATAGGGGACTAAAATAATGGTCATGGTGGAAATAATAAATCTAAAATTTACTCATAGTTAAAATTATATCATTCAATGTCAAAGTTTATTATTTATTAAATGAATGAATTTCGATACACTCCCTCACCACTACCATAAAAATTTCCTGAAAATGAATGAAGAAGAAGATATATCAATTATATAAGAGTTAAAACCAAATATGAAATAACATTTAAATTAATATACATGATAAATTCTACACCAATATACATTAAAAAATGTTTACATAATAAACTTTTCACTCTCATTCTATCCATGAGAGTTTATAAAATTATAATTCATAATCAATGTAGTTTTTGTGGGCACCTTCAGGAAAAGCAGTCCTCTATTTCTCAAATCGAGATTGTCTTTTTTCATAACAGTGTGATCTGTATAAATAAAAAAAATACATAACATATACATATTTATAATCCCAAACACGGAATAAATCACAATAAATATCCCATAGATATAAAATTTTAACTTCCACAATCCTCTACTTTTGTCATCCACCGTCACATCGAAAATATTTTTTTCTAATCCAATTTTACCAATCATTTCAAAAACTCTGTAAAACTTTACACATCCACTATATATGGTAGAGGGCATCAACCAACCCTATATATCCTCCATTTTTTTAACAATATGGATTCTTATTATAAAAACATATATTAATTTTTCATCCATAAGAATATCTTCTACAATATCCTTATAATATTATATCTTGACCACATGTATCAGAGGTGGATCAATCCATCTTTATTTCTTGCATAAACCCAAGAATGTGCCTCTACCATCAACATTTACTTTTAATATTTATCCACAAAATAGGTTAATGAACTTTAATCCACTCATTCCCTGTTTATTAAAGTGTTATTCATTGAAATGGATTTAAATACGATGTCTCCATCACCTCATATTTATGCACGCTTGATGAACAAAAGATCAAAATATATAGAATTAAATATATATTGATTTTTTATTATATAAATTTTCCAACATAACCATAAAAGTATTTAAATAACAATTTCATCCTCCCGATGAAATATCATACGACCATCAACATTTTTTTGTGGAATTTTTTTCATTGGGAGCTCCCTATAAAACATGTCTTCTCAGTCCATTGGAATAAATCATGCCATTGTAATCATAACTCTTGTCGGTTATTTGTCTTCATCAAATTAATTTACATGTTATTTTTTTATCTAAGTAATCATCTATAAGGTTTAATGGGACTCAGCAATGGTTCTATACCTTGATCATGTGTTTGGAATATTACCGATTGGTCCACATGGAAGTGTATTAATGTTTATATTTTAATTAAATAAAATAAAAACAAAATTTCAATACTCAAAAACCTCAAATATTTTATTTCTCAATTTAAATTTTTTAATGAGAGGTTTTTATTTATTTTTGAAAAATTAATATTCAAAATTATAAGTACTTAAAAAATGATAAATAAATTAAACACATTGTTGAATTGATTAAAAATCAATAATATATTTATATGAATTTATAAAATGATTCTATAAATAACATTTATTATGGATTTATAAGGTATAAATATTCATTTTATATGATAAATTGGATAAAAATATTAAAAATTCCATATAGTTTAACAAATTATTAATAAATCCGTTAGTAAAATTAATTAATATTATATAATTTGATTGTGGTGATAAATATTTGTCTATATGACATATAGATCATTTAAGATATTTTAGAATTATATTACAACTAAATCCTTCAATAAAGCCACATTAGAATGGTGTTTCCAAAGGAAGTAATCATTCCGAGTTTTTGTATATTTTTATCAATGATGAGTAATTATGATCACATAATAAAATTCCATGAATACCATCTTTAAGAATTAACATTTATACGAAACTAGATTCTATTTAAGGTTAGAATAATGATAATTTATGTGATAATTGTTGGGGGAAATCCCAATTTTTCATTTATCAGTTTTTGGGGTTTTCAAAAATACTTTTGAAATATGGATTTCAATGAATATAATTCAATGTACTATAAATTTATTTTATATTTGTAATATTACAGATAAAATTAATTAATTATTTTAATAAATATAATGAATACTAGGTTTTGGAGTATCAATTTGGAATATTTCATAAGAAGGAACAGTTAATTCCAGGAGTTGGTGAGTGGAATATTTAATATTAAAAAATTCATGAAAAAATATGAATTGTTATTCATATAAAATGTATGTAAACTCTATAATAAGATACCAAAAACGGAATCATATTACGCTATAAAAATTACCTATGGTGTATTATTATTTTTTAGGGTCCTAAATATATAGATATATCAAGGAAAATAAAGATAAAATAAAATTTGATAAGTATAAACATACATATAGACAAAAGATACTGAGAGATATTTTCAATACAACAATTTGATTTTTTATTATCTATGATAGAATCCATGAAGAATAACCATGTTTTAAATTTATTATATGTATATGTAGGTGTGGGGATTATAAGGTGATTGATGGTTCTGAAAAATGAAATTAACATTGATTCTAGAGTTTTTATGTACAAATCTCAGAAAATGGAAAATAGATTTAATAATATTCATGATATTGTCTTTCAAGTGAACATTTTCATGGAATTAGATGTTAAATTAAATTAGTATATTTAAACCAATAAATACTCATTATGAATATGAAATATAACATATGGATATCAAAATTATCTTCTTTAATTTGAGTTCAGTAAAGGATGTGTATATGATAAAAAATAAAATTAATGAAGATCTGAATTTTGTTTTTATGTTATGAATGTGGAAAATCTGATATGGTATTGAAGACAGAATCTCAAGGATGAAAAATCCATTTTGATGATCTGATCAAGGAGATACATTTCATCAGGGGTTGGGATGAGTATTGTGAATAAAAGGTGGTTTGTTATGGTGTTATTTAATATCTAATTTTTTATGTGTGTGATAAAAACTCATTAAATATGACATCACAACCATATAATTTTTTTAGTGTATTTTTATGAATGTGAATTCCAACAAAAGAAATGATTGAAGAATTCTACTAATGAGAGACATATTATAATATATATTAATTTAATCATTAGTATATAAATACCCATTAATTTTAAATAATTATCATCAATAGTCACATTTTAGAGTATTTTAATTAATGGGGGTTTATTCTTTAAATAAATAAAATTTATAATTTTAACATGTATATATATTTAGTAAATAATTTATAAATATCATTATTTTTAGGGTTTTTTTGTGAATTTTTTTGTTATGAATAATTTAAATGAATGAACAGTACCCTGTGATGTGTCCTCTAACATAGATAATTTATTTTCAATGACTAAATAAAAAGAAGTTATAGGACTATTTTACTATATAGGGCATGAAGTATAGAAATGATTTTTTTCTATATCACCGTATATGTGAATGCACACCGAAAAAAATTACAATATAATATTTTTATATACATGATAATGAAAATTGAAAGGGGGCATCGCTTCTACATCCACCGATTTCTCACTTTATGTGAAGTGTCTACAAATACATTTATACAGCAAAAATCAATGGTCCCAATTATGACCTATGATTGGTAATATCCACAATCCATGAAATAAATTTCTTGAATGGAAAATTTATATAATTAAACCTTATTATTTTCATTCCAAAGAAGAAACAAAATTCCAATGTATTTCATAGCAAAGTAATTACTAATGATTATTACATTAGAAAATATAATTACATATCATACTAGAGGAATGAAATTTATCATGAACCTATGAATCATGAAGTAAAATACTAAAACTATTAGAATTATTAGGTCTACATATATATGATCAAAATTATTTATATAATTGATTAGTTTTCAATGATTTGAATCAATATCCATGTGGCTACCATGCACACCTCCACATAAATAATATTAAATCTTATCAGTTTTTTATTCCCAAATAAATAATCAGAAAAGTAATGTTTCTATGTTTTATTTATTAATGGAAACCTAGAAAACCATTTTTGATATGAGTGGGAGGAAGGAAGAAAATATTATTACTGAGGAACCTATAAGGAGGATCTCATCGAATACAATTTAAATAACCATGAATTTCTCCAAATGGCTAGTATGGGTCACATACAAAAGATATTATACTAAAAATTCATTTCCAATTAAATTATTTTTTATTATTTAGATATTAGAATCATAAATGGCATTTTAGGAATGGTTTTTATACCCAATATTTTTTTAATTTATTTAATTTTTTCTATATCAAAAAATCCTCCTAGATTATTCAATATTAATTTCTAAATATATCCCAATACTTTCTTAGGTATGAGAATAAAAATCCTATTAAATGACTTCTATTAGATTATAAAATAATTAGTTTATGTTTAATAGATGTAGGAATCCAAAAACAATAATTAGAGATAAATTGGTAGACACCTCAGCCACTCATGGCCATTAATTGTTCAAGAACTAGTGAATTGGATAATAGAAATGGTATCAATAAATTCAAATATTCTTATTTTACATCATTAAAACCACACAATATTTTGTTATATATCTTTAACCATGGATCTCTATATCACAAGAACATCATAGGTGTTATGAAAAATTGATGAAATGTAGAGAAGAATAAGAAAAATAGAACATGAATGATGTGAAATGAAATAAAATTAATAAAAAAAATAAAACATAGAAAATATATATTATATAAATCCATGTCTAAAAGACAAGGATTTAGTCCCTTATAAAATAAAAAAGAGATCAATAATATTCACATCACAACACTTGTTCTCTTATTTTTTATAAAATAGTTCCATGTAGTGATCATCTTCATCATCAAATGAATTCCACATGAATGACTTCAATGGGAATGATTGATTAAGATATGCATCTTGAATATAGTTTCTTTTATAAACAATCCACCAACAATATCTATATTATTTAGCTACTCGATGATCTTCACAAGAGTATATGAGGAGCATCAATTATTAATTCTGGAAAACCAAGGAAACATAAATTGTTCTAGTATTGAGATAATAATTTTTGGTAATTTGAATTTACCCTCACATAGGTACAATTATCCATATTCAGTGTCCATGAGATGATGTATACATAGTGTATTTCATTATTACAATTACATAGTTTAAGTGGTGTGACCATGACATTGACATAGCTAGTAGATCCTAGTATCTACCCTTAAAAAATATATATAAACTATTTCTACCATTATATATTTAGTTAAATTTGTGGAGTTAAATTTGTGGAGTTAAATATACAAATAACTCTCCCTTATATGATTCCCTTATTCTGCTCAAATAGTATGACTTTTATGAATTATGATTAATAAAAGTAATACTATCATAGGAAAATATGTATCACATAGATCTGATTTCATGTGATTCTTTAATGTCACATGAAGATGTCATAAATTCGGTGGGGAATTCTTGCAATTGACTTGTTGTATGGAGTCATTTTCTTGTAGGTCAGTGAAGAATAAAAGACACGGTATTTTCAAATTATTAGTTAGTAATTCTAGGATGTATATTCAAAAGTACACGATATTATTTATATGATATTCTTTTTAAATTTTCAAAAAAAGATTACGTAAAATAATAGTATATGTGTTGTATTTTTTTGATCATTTTTAAATTGAATTAAACCAATGAGAAATAATTATTTTAATCTTATAAGTTGTACCATAAAATCCTAATATCTTTGTATTGATTTAAATTTAATTCCATTCCTTAAAATCCATGTTTTATCAAATTTATATAATTCATTTACTGTTATTATAAGTAATAAAAATGAATAAATTACCTTGTTTTAAAACACAAATGTCATTGAAAATACATTCAATTTATTTAAAATTTGATCTCATAAGGGATGAAGGACCATGAAGATCATATATGGAATCATCCAATAGACAATATCATTATAGGAAGATACAAACATTGTGATTATGAAAAAACCCTAGTCAATGAGTATAAAAGGAGGAAAAACCCACCATTATTGATTCCTATAGATTTATTGTATATAATTATTTTTAGAAAATAATAAATTTTTCTTTCTACTGTTTTTTATGATTATTCCATTATTGTTAATAATATTCAATATTTGGGGACTATAAGAATCTGTGTGAATCCCCTAGGGAGGTAACATAGTTTCCTTATGATTGAATTTATCATTTATTTGAGCTTTATAATCATATATGATATATTAGTGAGGGTTTGATAGTTTGTTTATAAATATATCTAATTTTAAATAACACTTTAAGACAAATATCTTCCAATATTTTACCCTTTCTACCACTATTGTCTTTTCTTATCCAAAACACATTTTAATTCAGGGATCTCAATGATAAAAAATTCATACTATACCTTATTTGATTATTTATCTTATATTATTAGAGATTTAATTTATATGATATTAGAAGTTGCCCATTATTGGATTTTCTAATTGAATATATCATTAATTTCTACAAATCGTGATCATGGTGGAGGGATCAAGTAAAAATTTTCCAATAGAGAAAACATTGGGATTTTCTATACAAATTCCCTCATCCTTGAGAACACCAGTATCCTCTAAAGTTATAAACAATTAATAAGTGTATCACCATTATGGTGGGTTTAATATTTTCACCATCACTTTGGTTTTTGGATTCCCCTATTCTATTGTATCCATTTTTCATCCCTTTTTTTCCTTTATAGATATCATTATATAATATTCTAGATGAAATGTATATTTTGACTACACTAATAATGAAATACATGGGTAAGATAACATAATATTATTAGAGGATTGAAATAACATCAATATTACATTCAAAATTACATTTCAGTAATCTTTATGTTGAACAAAATATAATAATGTCTACAATTGAGTACTTATTTTTAATTATCTAGATAAAATGAGGGTTTATTGGATTCTAATAACAGAATTAATAAATAACTTTTCTAGTATTTCACATTATTTAATTACATTCCAACAAGTCATTCTATAACTAATATATTGGTAAGTTGTTAGGGAAATTTATAATAATCATATACCCCCCCCCCCACAATGTATGATACTGATATGGGGAAAATACTTCTTGATAATTTGATAAAGTGTCTTCAGGGTGTTAAAATAGGCATTCCATAAGTAATGTAATAATTTCTTTGTTTTAGGGTTCTAAGATATAGAAAATGTAAGTAAATCAACTCTAAAATATTGTTCATCTAATAAATTTTAGTGATCATAATACTATTCACAAGTTATCAATTAAAATTTGTTGTAGTTGGGAATCATCATCATATTCTAGTAAACGTTAGGTATTTTCCAATTTGAGAATATTAGGAATAAAATAATAATACCTTTGTATAGTCTAGAACATTACTAGTATATAAGATTTAATCAACACCTTCAATATTATGTATGGTGTATAAATATATTCCATGAAAGGTTCATAAACTTTTTTCTACCGTAAATGTTGATTCTCAAATATTGTATTAAGTGATAAAGAATAATTTTGAGTATCATTGTTTACCCCTAGGGATTGAAATCACTGAGAAGTAATTAATAATGTTTATTTCCTAAACTTTATCATATATTATAAGTATATTTTTTCCAATTTATGGTTGAATTGTGGGAAAAGATAACATTCATTTCGTAATCACCAATCGAAAGGAGGGAATCATTTATATAAATTTTCCATGAGGATGACCTTTGGGTTTTATAATCCATATAAGACTACTAGTGTTATTTTGTTAATCCACATGTGGAGTAATTTCCATGGTTACTGATTTATTGAATTCCAATATATGGAGGAACTCCATGTTGGATACCATAGATAGGAAATCAATGGTTGAAATTTTCTTGGTCACTAACATACGAATGATAAAAAATTGATTTAGTTTATTTATCACCATTATTTTGAAATATCTCTAGTAAAATATATCTGATTATTATATAATTAAATTGGCTTGAAATACAAGGGATCAATGAACACATGAATAATTTTTTTTCATTCCATGAAAAATAAACATAAATATGATTCCAGTATTTCATTAGAGATGTAAAATTATAAAAAAATATTTTTTCATCCTTCAAATAATTTAAAATATCATTATTCATATATAGGATAATGGGAAAAAATTAAGGGTGAGATAAGATGCCCAATAAGGTTTACAGACAATGGAATATATAATGATTAAATATGACATAATCAATATAGATAAGTAGATAATAAAAAACCAATCCATTCAATCCGCAACCCGAGTTCAATGTACATATATGAATAATGTTGACATATAAATACCATGGTGATGAATACTAGATTATAAATAATGGAAATTCATAAATATGTATATTCATGATCATATCGTTTAGGACCCAGCCATGATATCATGAATCATACCATCATGAACTCTACTAATAAATTCATGATAAATATATTGGTGTAAAACATAAAACAATATAATATGGTATGCAAACTTTTATTCTCATGATAGATATCAATGCATGTACGAGTCATTATATAACCATTCCCCACAAGTGATTTTAATGTTATATGAATTATTATTATATTGAATATTCAATATAATTTATTCAAAAAATGATTTACAAATTAGTTTTTATCTGTATTGAATCAACTATAGGTAACTATTTTCTGTACAATTAAATAACTTAGTGAGTGAAATTCATTAATCTAATATTTTATCTAAATATTATGTTGATTTGAGACAACATCAATGTGGTGGATAAGATTTCATATAAATTCAAGACACATAAAATGTTTTCTTAGATTAGAACGACCTTATTTTAAAGATCCCAAATCCTGTTTATTTGTTATTAATAAATATGATTTTTTTGGTTTTTTAGGAAATAAATTTAAAAATGTCTATGTATGGAATATTATTTTCATAACTACCACATTAAAAAATGTTATTGACTCTAGAGGTAAAGTGACCATGTCATACTGATGCATCAAAAACATACATACAATATTCCAATTATGTCTATGTGATGTATTGAACGTGTGTGGAAGATCATGTTACAAAACATGTGCAGAACCAATAGAATAATGAACCCAAAGAGTCTACATTAAGGATCCTACCAACTTCAAAATGAAATTGATTTATGGTGAGAAGGTATGAAAAAATACACTATGTGTTGTACTGACAACATGGGTTACTTTTGTTTTTGAATGATAAAATGTACCTACATTGAGTATAATAAAGTAACTACAAAAGGTAAGTCTATATCCCAGAAACATGTCAAGTGATAGTGAGAAGAAAAGTACTTTATTAATTAAGATATTTATATACCATATGAACGATAATAATTAACATATGAATGAATTAATTATTCATGCATTATTTCTTTTTCTAGTTTAGATGAGGACAAATTGTTTTTATTAAGTGAATAAAATATATCATGTATAACATAATAAGATTATTATTTTAAAATATCACTCATCTAAATTTGATGAATAAATTACACAATCAGTGAAATTAATCTTATTCAATGGTTACGTTGAGACAAGTCATTATTTTTAAAATAAGAACCTATCAGGGAGAAATATACATTTAATTTATAGATAAAAAAGTGGAACATACATGTGTCCATGTGATACAAACTATACACATTTGGAACACATTGTGATATTATTATTTCATAAACCATTATTGAAAACATTGTTAATTACAATAAATAAACATTCAAGGACCCGTGAACAACAAAAGCTAACAAGAATGTGTTGTTTCAAATTGTTGATATTTTTACTACTTTCTATTTCTATTTATACAACTGATTTTCCTATATATTATTTATATTTTTTTATCAATAATGATAATAATACAGTACTAATCTTGAGATTGAATGACTCTCTATTTCATTTATTTATATTTTTAATCCCATGAATTATGATGGAAGATGATGTGTGTGGATTTAAATAATTTTCACCCAAATAGAACTTTGGAAGATGCACCATAACTTGGAAGTCCTTGTGTGATATTTTGTAAAACCCGATCTAGTTTGTGGATCAATTAATTCATTAATAAACATAATGGAAGAGGGTTATTTATATATGTATTGGATAAGGTCTCGACATAAAACTAATCCCCTTTTTTAATTTTCTTATTCTTTTGTCTATTTTTCATTAATATATTTTTTGTTATTTGTTTTTTCTATTTTATAAAATACTAATCAAATTTATATTCCAATAGTTAGAATTAATATATGTTTTTATATTTTTTTGATTAATCAATTAATGTAGTTTCAAAATTTAGTTTATATTAAAAATTATTTTGTCTATGATATGACTAAGATTTAGAGAAATTTATATGAAGATCAATATATGTATCAATAACATTTTAGTTGACTCAGTTTATCATTATAATTTGGGGGATTAATGTTTTAGATAAAATTTATAAATATTTTTTTGGGAAACTCAATTAACCACACTCAAGAGTTATCCAATGGGGCCAACAATTGGTATCAGGGCATCTTCGAAATACTTTTTACTGTGATATATTTTTACCAAAAGATAATAAAATTTATATTATTTAAAAATTTATATCATTATGGATAATAATAGAAAATAATGGCAAACCACTAATTGAACAAATGTATTTAATGGAACTAACTATAATTAATAGATTATGTCATTTAAAATTAGATTTTAGAGTATGCGATTTGTTACTTGTATTTCCATTGCGAACAAATATTAATATGTCATAGTAATAAAGTAGTATGGAGTGATTCCATTACAACTTATTTTGATAGTAACCATAATGAAATGAATGAGGTAAATTGTTTAATAGAATGAAATTTTTTAATTGAATATATTTTTATTCTACTACATTTTAAATTTGGATACTCATTCCATATCTCAAGAAGGAACATTAAATGTTAAAGAGAAACTTTTATCTACATATACCATTTAATAAAATACATCCATAATAATGTACGAGGAATCTATTTATGATATGTATAATAGATTTAGGGATAATTTGAATAGAGTAAATGCACATGGAATCTAAATTGCAGATAAAGAACAAGTTATTACACTTAAGATATGTCTACTAAATAGGTGGTGGGGAATATTTTTTTCTATAATAAAATATCATATCCAAAAAAAATAATCATAACAATGTAATATTGGATATTTTATAATTTATGAGTAGGAAATAAAATTAAATGAATATGATGGAGATGAACAAAAGAGTATATTTGTAGATTTCAAGAAATATGATTGAATTCTAAATGAAAAAAATGGATATGACAATTATAGTGAGGAGGTATCACCTTTTCAAAACTGGTTAGGAAATGCTTCACATATCTAGATGATTCTAAAAAAGCTATAGGGAGGATAAATTCACCCACTATTCAACCTATAAAGGTACATATGATAACAGTGGAAATTAAGGGAAAGTTGGGGAGAAGAAAAATTACACTAAATTGTATTCTTCTATGAGTGAAGAAGAAAATCACACTTCATAGAAGATTATCCCATAATGATTTATATAAACAAATGTGGGAAAAACAAAATGTGAAAAAATTCTTATGAAATCCAAATGAAGAACATATAAGGATAGATACGTGACTCTATCCTTATTAGAGATTATAAAAACGATAACACAAACATGTGATTCATGAAAAACAATATGAGGTATTAACTATTATTCATTAATCTTCAATTTATATATTAAATCATTCGAGTATTGAATAAAATGAAAAAGAATATTCAATGAGTATTTATCTAAATATTTTAATATGATGGAATTGAAAATTAAAGAAATTAAAGATAAATATAAAATTCCAAATAATAATCATGATTTTTAAATTCTTTTAAATTATTATTAAACTATATAAAAGGAAAAAATAATCATTTATTAAGAAAAAATATTGAATTGAAGATATCCAATGATAAACAAAATAATGACCTAGAAAGATTCACCAATGTAAGAGAAACTCTTATTAGTATTTGTTGTAAATAAACTAGTCCTTAATATAAAAATGGGATTTGTTATCAACATGGATAGTGGGAATTTTATAAGAACTTTTTCCCTAGATCAAGTCATAAAATTTCAATAAATAGTTCTAATTCATTTTTACATAAAAATGGATTTAATTTCCCATTGTTTAGAATATTTTTATAGGAAACATATTAAAAAACATTGGATACATAAGGCCATTATTACTACTTTTTTGGGATCCATCACAATATGGGTACAAAATAATCATGATAAAATTTTGATATAAGAAAATTCATAAATAATACTAGTATGAATTTATGGTATATAGATAGTTAATGGTCCATACACATGATTGTTGACTAGTCATGCTTCAGTAATCTTATCAAAGTGGAACGTTGACATGTTTCTTTTTGTGACAATCCCAACAGGAATAATATTATACTTGACAAAATTGGTAACTGTAGTATTATTTTTATTTCAATGATATTTTTATAGATTAATGTATATTATTTTTCGTATAGCACAGTAATATTGTCAATGAATCCTTGTTAAAATTGAAAATAATGTCTGAAAGTTTTTTGATTCAGGAGATTGATTTTGGTTTTACTACAACATATTATGATAATGATTATAATGTCAAAATGAATTCATTATTTTCTAGAAATTTATCTATTTTTTGACCATTTCACAAGGAAACAAAGATTTGGAATATGAGTCTAGGAGGCTGTAACTTTCACTATAACATCCTTCCACAAAATTCAATAACTATAAAGATAAAACTCCAAAGATCCAAACTATTTCTATTCTCTAACTCCACAATACTACCAATGTATTATGAAGCACCGCTAAAGAGCTGTCATAATATACCATTTCCTATGTCCCGATAAATAATATATGTATAATTAACAAAGTTCCAAATCATGGTAGAGTAATTAAACATAGGTGGATTTCCCCCCAATGGATTTTCTATCCAATCCACTTGGACATAACATCATTGTACATTCATATCGAAAAAATAATACAAAAAATCTTTAGAACAATTTATATCAGAATATAAAAAAGTTTCATATCTAAACAATTTACCAAACCAAAACCATTTTCCTAATGAAAAGAAAACAAACAATACAATAAAATATTTTATAATCTATATTGGCATATCTATTCCATGATTCACACACACACACAACCACACATCCATGCTTATTTGGTAGTTCTATAATCATGAATGGTTTCTCATCCATCCACTAAATCCTTACTAATTGGAAAATATCCATGTGCCCATTTGACACACGCCACTTATTCTGGGTCACATACAATAATACCCCAAATACACATTCCGTTTATTTAGTGTCACGTTAAAATCATGAACTCACACGACCCATCTATGTAAAAACCATTTCAAATCAACCATTCCAAGAAATATTAACAAAAATATTATTTTATGGAAAAACTTTCAAACAAAAATATTTATAAATTAATAAATCCAAACATTAAAATCAAAAAATCTATAAATTGAATAATTTGTGATGGGGAAATTCTGACGAGATCATTTCACAAAATGTCATTTTTGATGGGGTATCGCCCTAATTACCTCATCACTAAAAACAGTGATGTAAATGCTATTTTTTTCAATAGACCATCTCAAATAAAAATTATTTGCGATCAGAATCTGGCCTTTCATAAATAGTTCACTCGAGTTTTTTTAAAGTCATTTTGCGACAGGCACATAAAAAAAACTAAAAAACTAAAATAATGAATAATAAATTTTTTTATATTAATGAAATTTAAACAAAGAATTATAATAATTATAAAATAATATATGAAATAATAATATAATAATAAAACTAAAATATGAGAAAATAATAAAATAATTTAATATATAATTAAAATAATAAAATTATATAAAACATATTACTCACAAGAAATATAAATAATAATAATAATAATGAATGTATATATAATATAATATTATAATAAGAATAAATAATTATTAATATAATAATAAAATTTATAAATAATAAAATATAAAAATATTAATAAATAAGTATATAATATAATAATAAAACAAACACAGTAATATAAAAATTTAGAAAATACGCTATGTAGAAATTTAAATATATGGAATAGAAAATATATTATAAAAAAGCATTACATTCAAATTTTTGTCATAAAAACTAAATATTTAATCAAGGGGAAGGTCATTTGGGGGAGCTGTAGGAGCTAGAGGAGGGAACTCCATCCCTAAATCATGAGTCATATGTTACATGTACTCCATCAGTTGCTTGTGTTGCTACTACTGTCACCAACACATCTCTTCATGCTGTTGTTCCAGCTATTGACTGATCTCTTCTTTCTCATTACCCGTACTCTCTATAATCTCAAAATGTGAACATATCTTCTCATGATAATGTGTACTAGATGATGAGGACTCTCTAAGATCTTATCTTGAGCCACACATCGACATAGTAGTGGTACCAAAATAACTCTATGGCTTCAATTGAGAGTTGATACAAATAACGGGGCCTTTTTAGAAGGCATTCTAGGTCACCATCATCCATTATACCTCACCAAATAATGCTACATTGGTCGAATCTTTTTTCTTAGCCTGAATCTCCGTTTGTGTAGGAGAAATCGTGATCTCATATGACTACATTAATTCCAATTTCTAATTAAATAATTTTAAATTATATTTGTAGTTAATTTTAAAACCCAAAAAAATTATATGAACCAGAATATGATGAAGGAAATCACCTATAACCTCTCTAGTGTTTGGATCAATGTATATCATTCAATAAACATAGAAATTTGTAATATCAGATATTTTGATAGCCTATATAAATATAAAATAAAAAGACAACATTTAGTGTTATATATATTTAATTAAAAAGGTACTTACCAAACATTCTCTATGTCTACTAGATGTATTACTACCAGTTTGATGTGTCACCACTTCTCCCATCTAATCTTGAAAACCTATTGTGGATCTCATAAAAAATGACCACCCATCTAGTGTGAACATAATCTATCCCAAACCTATGATGAAATGTAATCATGATAGTTGGTTCTGAGAGGAGAATCAAGTTTTGTGGCTCCTATTTTCCTTATTTCTTTCCTCCTTAAATATTTCAAAAAAAATGATGACAACTGTAACACGCTACATTTTTTTAACAGACATTATGTTCTATATCATTCATTATACACTGCATCGAGCTTAGATGAACCACTAAATATTGTTATTTCAATTTTAACATGACAACATAGATGGTGGAATTGAGGGAATATATATTATTAAATAAATAATTAAAATAGGGTTTACATATGTTTATATAATTATTCATTGGTTACCATATTAATTAGAAAAGTTAATAAAAACAAATTGATTATAAAGGATTTGTTTTGTAAAAAAATATTTAAATGAGAATAATTGTGTTTTTAAAATAATCATTTCACTCATTCTAGACGAAATATAAATTCAAAATGATGTTTAAAATTCCTCTTATATTTTTTCTAGACATGACCTAGTAACAAAATTCATTTTATGCTCAAAAGGAGTTTTTTTTAAAGGTAATTTTACTGATTTTTGATAGGGAACCAATATTCAATATAGTTTTACACATTTATAATGTTTTTGAAAAAAATAAACTTCTACTTTGGAAACGGGAAATAATATTTTACTTAGGATAAATTATAGGTATCTTTTTAATGATATTCAATTTCAAATGAATAGTGAAACATTATGAATTTTTATTGAAAACTAAATTTTCAACAAATTTATTTATAGAGATAGATTATAATTTTGTTATTTTATAGTGAAATTAGACTATTTTTATATAATTTAATTCAATATAGTTAATTAGAATCAATTTCAATTTTAAAATAGATATTAAAATATTTCAAAACATTGAATGTTTCACATTAAAAACCCTATTTTTAATTCGGTCTAAAAAATAAATTTTTAAATATATTTGTCTCAATTATATGAATTGAATTTGGTAAAATGGTTGAAATATTTAGAATAAGAAGGTTGTAATTATGTTTTATGGTAAATTATATTTTTTAAAATAAAAAAATATCCATGGTAAAAAAATATTTATCATTGTATATGTAAAATTGTGACTAGGGTTAATGTTAAAATTCTAAATCTGAAAATACCTATAAACTAAAACATTTAATTTATTTTGAGTTATAGATCTACAATTACACTCCTAAGAAATATTAAATTACATTATAATTTATTGAGATTAATTTCACCTCAATGTGGTTTTCTTTTAATATAAAATAATCGATAAATTAATCACTTGAACCGACCACTCCAAAAGTATAAATACTACCACTCACCTACCCATTTTGAATCCAAATAAATGTATTCCCTATAATATCTTCCTAAATCTATCCTCTTTATTATACTTACATTCAAGTGCTTCTGTTCTAACCAAATTAGAAAATCCTTGGTCTTCAAGGGTCTTTAAAAGAGGGGATATTCAAGAAGAGATTTTATGAAAGTACCTCTCTTAATGTCTTTTCATTTTCATCATTATACACAACTCCTTTATCCAAAGATGTATGATAACTATTGAATAATGTATATACTATAGTTTTTTGTTTCTAATGTATTTTATCATATTGATTTCATTTCTCACATCATATTATTCAATGAAACGAACTTATAGTCCATGTTATGTCGGTTAATCACCTTCGTGAATAATGTCAATATTGTTTTTTCCATTACCTCGTTCATGGCATGTCTTGGAATTATTTTTCCGGTCAAATAAAATTTTAATATGTAAAATATTTCATAATTAATATTTTGGAAATGTTTTATTAAACATACCTTCATTCTTTACATATTTGGGTAATGTGATAACATCATTTGGGGATTTGTGGACTACTGCCTCCTCATAATGATGTGATTTGTTCACAGATCACATTGAATGTATTAAGGATTTTCTTACAAGATATATGATATAAATTCAATATGAATTATAATATAATTATATTATATATGTAGACATATTTACATACATTTCATTTAATTTCATTCTTTCTATATGACCTGAAAAAATAGCGTTCATGAGTACATACGACCTACTATATCCTTGAACGGTGTTTTTAGTTTTTCAAAAATGTGTATTATAATATATTACATAATAAATATATAAGATATTTATTTCATGTTTTATATTATTTATATGATGGAATAATGACCACATGGCCTATTGACATCATACCATGTTCATTTTCAACTGAAGTATCGAATATCAACAAAACATCCGACATGAACTTAAATAATTTTTAATTTGTATATCATGGTAAGAAGTGATATAAAATGAATAATATTCATGAAAAAGCTTCTAAATAATGTATAAATTAACTTTATTTTATTATTTAGGATGATATATAGCATACAAGACATGTAATACTCAAGGTAATGGAATTTCATAACCTAAAATCCATTCAATGGGTAAAACACCTACTTCTAGATTATGTCGTTCAGATTTTATTCGTGAAATTAATTTTGAATATCTTATATTTTATTTCTATCTAGAATATCATTCATTTATTTTAAATTTATTATTTTAATTTGAAGTGTTTTAATTTCTGTACAAAATGAAAAATGGATATTTTTAATATATAAAGCGATAAAGAATTATTCACCACCATAAACATTATTTTATATTTGGATTCCTCTAAAATCCATAATGATTTTAAAAGAAAACAGAATACATTTTTTATACATTTTTGGGTAATTTGTTTTATTGAAAACGGTTTTTAGACTGGATTTATCAATATCATGAAATGGTATTTTGTGATTTCAAAGTGGAAATGGTTTTTTTCCTTTATTCTTTTTTAGGTTTTATGATTATGTCATGGATCATGGGAGTTGCTTATGTATATGTGTAGTTCCATGATATATTGAGGTTGTGTGAGCCCATGATATCTCTGTAATGCATTTGGAAATTAGACAATGTTAAACGGTTGCATTTCTCCTAAGAGATTTAGGGAATATGCATTGATGGGTATTCCCAATGTAATAATTAAGGTGACTCCCTGTGTAGAACAAAGAGCTATAATGTAATTATTAAATGGATTCCACAAGTCACCATTATGATTTATGGTTTATATGATGTTTTTTTGGAATCTTATGATATCATGGGTTATGTAAATGTGGTTATTTTTTTGGATGAAATGTATGATCTTGTGATAATGAATTCAAGAGTTTAGAATATTCATGGACTAATAGTTTCACTCATAATTTTATATCCATAAATTATATTTTTGTTCCCATCCCATGTTTTTTAAATGTTTACATTAGGGAATATGTATTGGTATGATATAGGAAGTGGTCAAGAATATTTTGATCATGAAATGAAATCATGTTTTATATTATAAGATTAATATTTTTCAAAAAGTAGAAAATGATTTGGTATTATCCTTTTGTATTCTTATGGGTTTTTTTATTAATGATGGTCTAATTCCCTATACCTATAAACCTGAAATGATAGTCAATGTGAATGAAAATAAATTATTGACTAAACACATGATTATCTAATGTTTACGTTATGGCACTTATAATAATGATCATGCATTCACCACTTCCATGCAAGCTAGAATGATTCTTAATGCTCTCATTAATGGGATACAATAAACCATATTAAAAGATAAAAATATATTGTTATCAATTTATTATATTTATCAATATATATTATTTATTTACGTTCCAAAAAATGATCGAACATGCAGTGTTGAATGTCAATAGCAATTAGATACTATGTAACCCATCCTCTAAAAAAATAATTTCGCAATATATCACTCCCCAATCTATTTGTTGTATGCAAAAAGCCATGAAAAATGGAACAAATACTCAAAAAATTATTATATAAATAAATTAAATATAATTTGTGGAAAATAAATATAATACACAAGTAATCATGCATATGAATGTGTGGAACAAAGCCAAAATATGTACGTTTCTCGAGGATAGGGTTTGGAATCATCAATCTAGAAATAAAATGACCCCTCCAAGTCATTGATGAATCACAAGTAGTCTGACGGTCAGATGATCCAATGTCACGTTCTTCATTAGGTCGATTAGGCTCATACAACTCAAAAAATATGAGTCTATCTAAATCATGAAATAAATGTGTTTAGAAAATTGTTTGGAACAACTATTATATATAAATATATATGAAGTGCCCGGATCAGTGTGAATCACTGAGAGGGGGAGGGGGTGAATCAGTGATCCCTTAAAACTTTTTACTAATTCATTCTTTATCAATTAAACCTCTATGGCTTGTTAAGGCCTCGATCCACTCTTCTTGTATCTCTCAGCCTTTCCTCGAGTAATGCAGTAAATGTAAAGGCACAGGACACAAGGATTTACAAGGTTTGGCACCAAAGGCCTACATCCTTGCCATATTGGTTATACGCCCCAACATGGTTTCTCCATTATAACTTGTTAGAATTACAATGGTCGATACAGAGTCTCATTGTATCTCTCCTGATTCCCACAGGAGGGTCTTTATAATGCGTCCCATAGTGTTACCGGAGTCCCACTGGCCTGCTCCAGAATCCCACTGAAGACTTCCTCCACCCTGAGTCTCACAGGGGGCTTCTCCTAGCGCCTCGAGTCGCACGTGTAGCACTTCTTCTCTTTAAGTTCTTCAAGTATCTTCAGCAGCCTGGGATAAAGGTTGCTGGCCTTGCTCTATACCTCTGCTCACTTGTGATGAACAGGTGTTCTCATCTTGCTCAGGATTTATCTCTTTTCTCTTAGGATGACCTGGCCTCTCTCTTCAAGAATCTTCAACAGGCTCTGAAAAGGTTCGCTGGTCTTGCTCAGCAACTTCTGATCACTTCTGTTGATCAGGCTCTTCTCAATCTACTTATAACACAGACAAAAAATCACTTTAACTTCAGTCTGGCTCAGTCTCACTTCAAAATAACTTCATGCACTGAGTGCAGGGAAACTCTGCTTCTTCATGCACTGACTGCATGGCTTCTCATCATCTTCAAGATCTTCTTGGTCTTGGTCAACTCAAGTGCACACAAGCAGATTCAACTTGTTCACGTGTGCACGTGCATGCATGTAAGCATGCACTCCCCTTTCTTTCTTCTTGGTGCAATAAACCCACAATGGGTAATAACTCCTTAAGAACACCCACCAACTTCCTCCTTCACACTCTTTGTTCTTTTTGTCTACACACTTAAAAGTGTGTTATACATTAGTGTGAGAGTCTTCCACTTCTTCTTCTTAGTGTTTACACTTCATTTTGAACACACACAAAGGTTCGGCCTATTTGTCTTTTTGCACACAAAAATGCCTACGGCCTTCCTCCTTTTCTTGCACATACTTAACCCATAGGTTCACATTCTTAGCACACACCCACTTTCACTTTTCCCACATAATGGCTACGACCTCTTCCTCAAATGCACACACAAAGTGTGTTCTTAAATTTGTCACACACACAAGGTATGGCCTCGGCCTTCTTGTTCACTTTGCACCCACAAATGGTGTATGTCTTCACTTGGTGCACACAAAAGGATAAGCCTCGGGTATTCTTCCTTTGCACACCCACTGCCCGAATATCAAATAAAGGCATGCAAGGGGAGCTTAAGCCGCGACCTCTCTTCTTATTCAAAGTGCAAGGCACACTCGGGTGCACAAGGCAGCGTGCAAGACTGCATAAGATCCATGGGCGCACAAGCCTCAAAAGACAAGGTGGCACGCAAGGGGTGCGCGCAGGGAACACCTTCGAAGCCTCGGGTGGCTCCGGAACAAACTGCCGCGCAAGTGGGATGCGCGGTGCTCAAAGCTTCTCAAAGCACAGGGTGCTCGCGGGACACTCTTCAAATATTCAACAACCATCACTGAGGGCTCGACCTCTCTTTTTATAGGCAAGGGAGAGGCGGTTCATCCGCGTGAGATATTTTTCATCTCCCGAAGATTTCGGGAATTCAAGATTTCCTTAAATCTTGTTTTCTTCTCTCTGTTCATGCGGGTTCTCTTTTTTATTTTCCTCCTTCACGTGCATGCGACTTAGAACGCATGTATGGCCTTCCTTCGGTCCAAACCATGAAAAATATAAACCTCATGGCCTCGGCACTTCGTTTTCCTCGACCAAACTTCAATTTTCTCCATTCAACGTGTGCATGCATATTTTATTGCATGATTATGTTCAGTGTGGCCATACGAACCGAATGGATCCATTACATCGATCGGAGGTGGCCGGAGGCTCCATTTCCATCTTCGGGAGGCGCCTGGTTCGAAGGAGGAGTCGCGGGTGGCCTCGGGCGAGCTCAAGGTAGAGGACGCCTCCTCAACCATCAGATCCGGAGTTGAAAAGTCATCGGACAGCCGGGATAATATCTCGAGCGACGAGATGCAATAAGCGGCGGAGATCGGTCGTGCGATCGAACGAGCGACTCAGATTCAATCCGCAGCAAAAGTATTCATCCCAGATCGAAACGGGACGTGGATTTTCCACGGCTTATCAACCAGCCACTCCCATAGACGGCCAGTTGAAATTCCTCCTCCACGGTGCCGTCCCGCACCGTGTTCTCTCTGCGGGCGCGCTCTTGCACCCACCCCTGCCACTCGGGCGCGCCACTGGCGCCCATGCTGCCTCTCGCGGGCGCGCGCTATGCGCCCCTGCCGCACGGATTTGATCACCACGTGGCCTCCTGCCGCCTTGGGCTTGCTCCATGGGATCCCCCATGGGCGTGGCGCCTAGGCCCACATGTGCCTTGGGGTTGAACCCGTGGCTGGCCCTTGGCTGACCAATTTTTTCGCAAAGTAAAAAATAATACTTTGTATAAAAACAAATTACTCCCAAGTGAAATATGCCAAATGCCATTCACCTCTTCTCTTCTAACACATATTCTCCATATTCTTCATCATAATTTCTCATCTCCTCATCAATTTGTATTCTTCACTTAGGAGGGACTTCTTCTTCAACCGATCTTCTTAATCAAACATGTCTTCAATGATATTCATTGATCCAATCAAAGATCAAGTTGGATCTTCTTTAGATTCACATGCACTAACTGATAGTGCATGGACTTCATCAATCCACATCATCCACTTAGAAGTTGTGGATGGATCATCTTCATCTCCTCATGCATTGTTAGGACAATGCATGGTCTTCTAGAGCTTGTTGTGACATTGTATCTAGTTGATACAAGTTCTTGGAACTTAAAGAACAGTTCAACAATCATCAGATGTAATGATGATGCTCCATCATCATCCATTCTTCAAGTGGTGTAACTTAGTATCTTGATACACGTATTGAAACATTAAGATCAGTTCTACAATCGTCTGATATAAACATGGATGAATGTTTCAACCATAAACACTTATGCCACTTAGTGAATCTCTTAAGTGACATTCATCTTAACACAATGGCCATCCTCCATTCATCACCAACACCATCATAGCCTTTTCATTCACATATTGAAACTCCCTGACATCCATCCATTCATTCCTTGACAACAACATACCTCATTGACAACAAATGCAATACAGTGCACTTCAATCTCCCCCTTTGTATTTGTTGTCAATACACTTCTTCAGCACATACGAATGGGTCAATATGTGTGCCAATCTTTTCTCCCCATTATTGGCAATCAAATGCAAAGGTGTGGTGTGGTTCTCTTTCAAAAATATCTCCCTCCCTTTGAAAAGTATTTTCTTGAAAAACACTGAGAGAGGGATGATGTCACATGTTCTCTTTAACAAAGAACCTTTAGTAAATCAACTCTAAGTCTACTTGGGCTAACCGGGTTTAGAAAACAAGAGTGACGTAACCAAGGTACTCAATGCTGTCCAACATTCACTGTACATGTGAAATCATTCTCTATGGGGTTGAAATTTTTCAGATATAACAATAAATTGCTAAATCCTGCACATACTTCACAAGACTCATTAAAAAGATCAGTGCAAAGATAAAGCTCCCCCTTTCAACCATTTGTCTTCAATCAATACTCCCCCTCAATTGTCATGATGAATACAATTAAGAAACAAGGGATGAAAGTATGATTGGAATACCTTCACTTTTCTCAAGATGATATTAAATCCCAAAATATCATCTTCTCCAGATTGGCTCCCCCTCAAGGGGTGCACTCCATTCCTTCCAAACCATCCTCTAGCTGAGAATGATCATCATCTTCAATTCCCTGCTGTGTTAGCACATGTAAATACAAGTGATTAGGGAATAAGATGGAACCTCCTGGGTTCATCAATGTGAACAACAAGGTTGAGAAGATTCTCTCAACCTAGATGTCCCATTTTCATCATTCTTCACACTTGCACATTTGATCTTCAATGATGTTTGTGCTGGTGTGGATCTCAACACCTCTTTAACTTCTTTGTGTGTGACTCCTCTATTTCTAGGTGCCTTCTGAGCACTAGAGTCTCCTGGTGCAATCTTCATTCTTTTGAAGAATCCCTTCTGAGCTGGAAAGAATATCATGCATTTATCACTAGTATGTCCAGCTTGATTACACCTCACACACAGAACTTGATCTTCATGTGAACTCTTTTTCTTTCCTTTTGCCTTAGCTATTGCAAGTGCTTTCTCTTCAGCTCTCTACAGCTCTCTGGAAAGTTGCAACTGATTAGGCCATATGACTAACAAGTCATTTGGGAGTGAGGCCTCATTTTTGGAAATTCCACATGGTTCTTTTGATGCTGTTAAGATACCTTTCTTAGGCAACTTATTTTCAATCAATCCCTTCTGCTTCTTCTGGATTGATTGTCTTTTTGAGTCCAGTCTGCTTCTATTCAATTCCATGGCTTGTTCACAAAGATCCATGGTGTGTCCTTTCTTTCCACAGTAGAAGCATGTTTTCTTGGTGGTCCTTCTGGATGCATCACCCTTCTTGGATTTAGACTCCAAGGACTTATTTTCCTTTTTCATAATCTTCTTGGGAGCATCTTCCACTTTCTTATGCTTGCTTCCCAAGGATTCTTTCTGAGCCCGGTTCTATGATCTTTTCTTCTTTTTAGCTCTAGATACAGTTGGAGATTGACATGTATCTTTTTGACCACTTTTGCAATCATCCTAGATGTTGTCAAGTAATCCAAATCTATTTGCAGTAAACAGATGTCTCTGGACCTGTGGATGCTGCTTCTTTTCCTCTGGCTTGCTCCCCCTTGGCATGGGCTTCCTTTGTGCTTTTACATTCAGTAGATTGTACCAGCAATCTTTTGCACAGTGCCCATACTTATTACAACACCAACACTGACCCACAAATCTTGACCTCTTCAGTCCTTCTGATTGTTGGGTACTTTTCTTGACTTGCTGTGTTGTTTCAGGAGAGCTCTCTTTCTTCATTGTCTTCATTCATACTTGTTTGGAGTTTCTCTTCCATCCTGCACTATTTGTGGAAACACAATTAGAAGCCTGAGTACAAGATGGTATGGATGGTACCTTCTTTTTAGAAGATGTTGCCCTTTCATTAGAGGATGTCTTTATTTTAGAACCATCCTTCTCAAAGCTCACTTGAGTGGCAACATTTCTTCTTCCAGCAGTCTGGGAGGCTTTGGCTTTGGGTGATTTCTGATTTTTCAATATCACCTCTAATTCTAAACACTTCAAGTTAAGGGAGTTCTTCTCATCCTCAACAGTTCTTAGCTTTCTTTCCCATTTCTCTTCTAGTTGTTTCATCTGGTCTTCATGCACCTTATTCATTTCAAGCATTGAGTTGTCAAGATCCTTCTCCCTTTTTACTTTGTCTTCAAGTTGAGCATCCTTAACAACCATTGATACTCTATGCCTCTTCTTCAGTGCATGGTAAACATCTTTGATTATTACTTTAAAGAATTCTTTCTCAGAAAGGCTTCTTTGAAATTCTTCAGCAGTGTCTTCATATATTTCATTACAAAGAGAAACAGTTTCATCTTTAGCCTTCACCAGCTTTCTGAGAGTGTTGGTTATGCCAACCCTTTTAGCCAACTGATCTTCCATTGCATTGGCTTCTTCTTCTAGCTGTAATTTTTCTTCTTGAAGATCAAGGATGCATGTAGTAATACACATTGCCACTTTCATGGGGACTGTCTTCCGAAGATATTAGATTGCATTTAGAAGATCATTGATTCTTCCATCATCATCACAGCTAGGATAGGATTCATCAGAAGAGTGATAAAAGGAATTTTCATGTGTTTCTCTATCAGCAACAATCTTCTTCTTCATCTTCTTGGCCTGTTTCTTCTTTCTGTTTTTCAGAGTCTTGGCAGATATCTCCATTTGAGGGAATTCACTCACTTATTCAAATATGCAATTCATAAAGACTCCCTTTGATCTTTTAGAGGTAACCTCACTCTGATACCAATTGAAGTGCCCGGATCAGTGTGAATCACTGAGAGGGGGAGGGGGTGAATCAGTGATCCCTTAAAACTTTTTACTAATTGATTCATTATCAATTAATCCTCTATGGCTTGTTAAGGCCTCGATCCACTCTTCTTGTATCTCTCATCCTTTCCTCGAGTAATGCAGTAAATGTAAAGGCACAGGATACAAGGATTTAAAAGGTTCGGCACCAAAGGCCTACGTCCTTTCCATGTTGGTCATACGCCCCAACATGGTTTCTCTATTATAACTTTTTAGAATTACAATGGTCGATACAGAGTCCCACTGTATCTCTCCTAAGTCCCACATGAGGGTCTTTATACTGCGTCCCACAATGTGTCCAGAGTCCCACTGGCATGCTCCAGAATCCCATTGAAGACTTCCTCCACCCTGAGTCTCACAGGGGGCTTCTCCTGGCTCCTCGAGTCGCACGAGTAGCTCTTCTTCTCTTTAAGTTCTTCAAGTATCTTCAGCAGCCTGGGATAAAGGCTGCTGGCCTTGCTCTGTACCTCTGCCCACTTGTGATGAACAGGTCTTCTCGTCTTGCTCAGGATTTATCTCCTTTCTCTAAGGATGACCTGGCCTCTCTCTTCAAGAATCTTCAACAGCCTCTGAAAAGGTTCGGTGGTCTTGGTCAGCAACTTCTGATCACTTCTGTTGATCAGGCTCTTCTCAATCTACTGAAAACTCAGACAAAAAATCTCTTTAACTTCAGTCTGGCTCAGTCTCACTTCAAAACAACTTCATGCACTGAGTGCATGGCAACTCTGCTTCTTCATGCACTGACTGCATGGCTTCTCAACATCTTTAAGATCTTCATGGTCTTGGTCAACTCAAATTCACACAAGCAGATTCAACTTGTTCACATGTGCACGTGCATGCATGTAAACATGCACTCCCCTTTCTTTCTTCTTGGTGCAATAAACCCACAAAGGGTAATAACTCCATAAGCACACACACCAACTTCCTCCTTCACACTCTTTGTTCTTTTTGTCTACACACTTAAAAGTGTGCTATACATTAGTGTGGGAGTCTTCCACTTCTTCTTCTTAGTGTGTACACTTCATTTTGAACACACACAAAGGTTCGGCCTATTTGTCTTTTTGCACACAAAAATGCCTACGGCCTTCCTCATTTTCTTGCACATACTTAACCCGTAGGTTCACTTTCTTAGCACACACCCACTTTCACTTTTCCCACATAAGGGCTACGACCACTTCTTCAAATGCACACACAATGTGTGTTCTTCAATTTGGCACACACACACAAGGTATGGCCTCGGTCTTCTTGTTCACTTTGCACCCACAAATGGTGTATGTCTTCACTTAGTGCACACACAAGGCTAATCCTCGGGTCTTCATCCTTTGCACACCCACTGCCTGAATATCAAATAAAGGCACACAAGGGGTGATTAAGCCGCGACCTCTCTTTTTATTCAAAGTGCAAGGCACACTCGGGTGCACAAGGAAGCGTGCAAGACTGCACAAGAGGCACGGGCGCGCAGGGCTCAAAAGACAAGGTGGCGCGTAAGGTCTTTGGTGCACAAGGGCGTGCAAGGTGCACTGGCCGCGGGGGGGGGGGGGGGGGGTGCAAGCCGTGAAACACCTTGGCTACGCAAGGCTCCTCCTGCCGCGTAAGTTCGCTGGCAGTGAGGGATCTTCCTGTCGCGCAAGGGGTGCGTGCGGGGAACACCTTCGAAGCCTCGGGTGGCTTCGGAACAAACTGTCGCGCAAGTGGGATGGGCATGGCTCAAATCTTCGCAAAGCACAGGGTGCTCGCAGGACACTCTTCAAATATTCAACAACCAGCACCGAGGGCTTGACCTCTCTTTTTATAGGCAAGGGAGAGGCGGTTCATCCATGTGAGATATTTTTAATCTCCCGAAGATTTTGGGAATTCAAGATTTCCTTAAATCTTTTTTCTTCTCTCTGTTCATGCGGGTTCTCTTTTTTATTTTCCTCATTCACGTGAATGTGACTTAGAACGCATGTACGGCCTTCCTTCGGTCCAAACCATGCAAAATATAAACCTCATGGCCTCGGCACATTGTTTTCCTCGGCCGAACTCCAATTTTCTCCATTCAACTTGTGCATGCATATTTTATTGCATGACTATGTTCAGTGTGGCAATACGAACCGAATGGAGCCATTACATCGATTGGAGGTGGCCGGAGGCTCCATTTCCATCTTCGGGAGGCGCCTGGTTCGAAGGAGGAGTCGCGGGTGGCCTCGGGCGAGCTCAAGGTAGAGGACGACTCCTCAACCGTCAGATCTGGAGTTGAAAAGGCATCGGACGGCCGAGATAATATCTCGAGCGGTGAGATGCGATGAGCGGCGGAGATCGTCCGTGCGATCGAACGAGCGGCTCAGATTCAATCCGCGGGAAAAATCTTCGTCCCACATCAAAACGGGACGTGGATTTTCCACGGCTTATCAACCAGCCACTCCCATAGATGGCCAGTTGAAATTCCTCCTCCACGGTGTCGCCCCGCACCGTGTTCTCTCTGCGGGCGCGCTCTTGCGCCCACCCCTACCACTCGGGCGCGCCACTGGCGCCCACGCTGCCTCTCGCGGGCGTGCGCTATGCGCCCCTACCTTGCGGATTTGATCACCGCATGGCCTCTTGCCGCCTTCGGCTTGCTCCATGGGATCCCCCATGGGCATGGCGCCTAGGACCACCTGTGCCTTGGGGTTGAACCCGTGGCTGGCCCTTGGCTGGCCAATTTTTTTTGGCAAAGGACAAAATAATACTTTGTATAAAAACAAAGTACTCCCAAGTGAAATATGCCAAATGCCATTCAACTATTCTCTTCTAACACATATTCTCCATATTCTTCATCATAATTCCTCATCTCCTCATCAATTTTTATTCTTCACTTAGGAGGGACTTCTTCTTCAACCGATCTTCTTAATCAAACATGTCTTCAATGATCTTCATTGATCCAATCAAAGATCAAGTTGGATCCTATTTAGATTCACATGCACTAATTGATAGTGCATGGACTTCATCAATCCACATCATCCACTTAGAAGTTGTGGATGGATCGTCTTCATCTCCTCATGCATTGTTATGACAATGCATGGTCTTCTAGTGCTTGTTGTGACATTGTATCCAGTTGATACAAGTTCTTGGAACATAAATAACAGTTCAACAATCGTGTGATGTAATGATGATGCTCCATCATCATCCATTCTTCAAGTGGTGTAACTTATTATCTTGATACAAGTATTGAAACATTAAGATCAGTTCTACAATCGTCTGATATAAACAAGGATGAATGTTTCAACCATAAACACTTATGCCACTTAGTGAATCTCCTAAGTGACATTCATATTAACACAATGGCCATCCTCCATTCATCACCAACACCATCACAGACTTTGTCATTCACATATTGAAACTCCTTGGCATCCATCCATTCATTCCTTGACAACAACATACCTCATTGACAACAAATGCAACACAGTGCACTTCAATATATTACATGTGATTATAAATTGAATAAAACAGTGTCAATCATCTTATTCATCCAAATATTGTTATATCAATGTGTCAATATCTTCATACTCCTCCTCAATTTTATCATTTTCTATAGGATATTCAATTTCAACATCTCTTATCATTTCCAATTCATTTGTTACATCAATAATATCTTCATAAACATCGACCCTTACATGTGGGGTGTCATCAAAGATATTCATGTCGGTTCATGAAAAGATGGATTTGGAGAAGTCTCTTAAAAAATATCAATTATTTTCAATTCATCTGAACCAAATTCACTTTGAAAAGAATTATTTTCCCATTATTTCATTTTTATAATGCTCCAAAAATCACTAAACTCTGTTAATGTTTCATTATGTATTCCATAAAAACGATTTGTGCCTGATGAGCCAACAAAAATGGTTCTTCTACTATAAGAGGAATTTATTTTTATTATCAATGACTACAAGGATCATATGAACATTAAATCCTATTTCAGCATCCAACCACTGAGATTTAAACATCGTAATGTAATTTAACCCCACAGAAAACTGTTCAATTATTTCTTCTTACATTCTATAAAATTAAAATTCAGTTTTCCAATGAAGTGATTCTCTCAAGATAAAACCAATATTAATTATTTTTTTTATTCCCAAATACATGTATAACAAATCGAAAAAAATTGACCATATGTGTAGTATAATATTTAACCATTTTAGATGGTGGGATACTCAATACACACAATTTATTATCAATTCTACCAGAATATTTAGATTCATAATTTTTAAAATCAATTAAAAATATAACCATTAATAAATTTATTAACTAATGTAATCCATAAATAATTTTTTTAATAGTTTTTGAAAATAATAGGAAAAATTATTTTACCGATGTTCTTTAAGAGTAGAAGCGGTAATTTGATGAAACTTTTTCTTTGTATGACTATAATATAACCTAAAAATCAAAGAAAATATTAATTTAATGTAACAAAGATTATAAATTTTTTTATTGGATCAATAAAAATACTAATGGTGTCATTTCTTCATAGTTTGGTTGAACATATGAATGATCTTTGTGTTGTTAATCATCTGAAATACTTCATTTATAAACTCCATAAAAGCCATGATTGGGAAAATAAAAAACTATCGGTTGATATTTCAATTCAAAATCAACATATTCCACACTATGGACCTTTACTTTATATTTTTACTAAAAGTAAAATTGAAAAAATGGGAGCTGAAATAAGATACTTCCTCCTATAAATATGCTTCGAGAATTGATCCTTCAACTGCTAATTTATTATGTAATTTTATCATCAATTTCAGCATGCATCTATCTAATGGGTATATCCATAAGAACTATATTATGCCTCTAACTTTTTCTTCATGTAGAAAATTTAATATCAAATGATCTAATAAGTCAATGAAATTTTGTGAGATTATTTTTTCTAGTTTATGAAAATTTAAATAAAAATATTCTAATAATCTACTTAGTTCATCATATTCAATTTTCATTGAAAAAATGTCACAAAAATATGATATTTCTTTTAGCACATAAAAAATAATAGAATTAAACATACATCTTAATCTAATCGATATATTTCATTCTATTATAATATCATAGTCATTGCATTTTAATCCGGTGATATGAACATTCCGGACACATCTGAAAAAATTGGAATGATAATCATATAGAAGTCTCAAATATACATTACATTGAAAAATTAATATGTTTTTTCTTTAAAAATTACATAATAAACTTTTTTATTCAATAAATACTATTCCCCCGAAAAGGATGGTCTTTCAGAAGGAATATGCGATGATTGTTGATAAAACATGGGTTTCTTCCATTGGCGATCATAAATTCATTATTGTCTATCATACAATACATACATGATTTTGGACCATCTTTACTCCAACAATACAACATGTCATATGCTGGGAAGTCACTAATTGACAATACTAGTGTCTCTTTTAGTAGAAAAGTTTTCTTCGTATCTACATCATATGTACTGATACCATTACTCAATAATAAATTTAACTCATCAATCAAAGGCTTCAAATATACATTAGTATTTTTTTGGATGTCCTTATGTTATTACATTCAAAATAATATATGGATCCATAATCGTCATCTAAGGATGTAAAATGTATAGAGTTATAAAGATATGCCAACATGAATATTAACTACTATAAGAACAAAGTGGACAAAATAAACTCAATAGAAAGACCCAATAATAGGTTTTAGACTTCTAAATTAATAGATGGTTGTACTTGGTCAACATTTTTCCATAAATAACAATAATAGGCATGATTTAATATTTTACTAGTTGAAATACTGGTTTTGGGACATGAAATCAATGACATTGTGTATGTATATTGTTTAATTTATAGTGTTGTTTGGAAATTTGACTTTCTATATTGAGTTATTTATCATGGTCAATAGACTAATTGAATTATTTTTAAAATTAATAAGTAATTTGGGAATTTGTTATGATATGTATAGATTGCGATTTAAATATTTAATTTGGAGATTAATTATGCGATATTAAATTGGTCAAATAAAGATAATTAATTTTATAATTAATTATGTGCTTTTGATATTTTGATATAGATAATTAATAGTGGAATTAATTGTGAAGAATTGCTATTGAGAATGGGTTAAATGATTCTGAAAATTAAATATGGAATTTGATATCTGTATAATGGTTAATTAGTTGTTAAATTAATCAATGAATCTTATAACATAATTTATTGGTGAATTAATTATGGGTAATTATTTGATAGAAATTTTTTTTAATTTGAAATGGAAATTCTGTTGATAAATAATCGAAAATTAATTACGAGTTATGAAATTACAAGATAGTTATTAAACTGAGATGTGTACATGGTATCATGGTCATTAAACTGGTGAGTAATGTATTGATATCATGGTCATTCAATCGATAAGTATACATGGTAACATTTTCATTATACATATAAGAAATGGAATTTTAACATGGAGACTAAATAGAGAAGTATACATGGTAACAAAGTCCATATAAAAACAAATCAAATAACGGGAACATGGTCTTTCTTTTTTATCTTTGGATGGTAACATGGACATTCAATGATTAATTTAATAATGGTAACATGGGAAATCATGTATGAATAAAAGAATGGGAACAAGGGTACACCATTATATGGACTCACTTGAGAGTATTTTGATCTCTCACAAGAGTAAAAATAGTTATTGTGTTCTGATATAACATTTGAATACATTAGGCTTTATAATGAGTGAAGTAGGTTTTATTATATCTTATTACTTAGAACACTTCATGCACCAGCAAGAGTCGAAGATGGAATGTGATACCAGTTTCCTCAAGAACATTGGATTTAATGTGGTTAAATAAATAATAAATGATAATGTGATTAATTTTAACTTATACATTGTAATTTATTTCTTTATTGAACATGAAGCACTATTATCTGACAAGATATTATTTTATCCACCGTTGTTGGTGTTGTACTAAGTTGTACTCACACCATACTCAGGCTTCCATATCCGTACTTGAGTATAATTTATTTTCTATAGTATTAGTTAATGAAAAGTTCATCGAGTTAGATGAATAATTGGGGATGAAGCATGTATGAGGAAGAAAACAAAATTTCAGACCCAAAATGGAGTTGAATGCGTCTTTATTTTCAGTTTTCATTTTAGAATCATGACATGTAAAATAGTGTTGTATGTTTCTTCTTAGTTGGATATTTTATTTCATTCTTTTTATACCATGATATATTGGTGTTGTTTATTGTTATATATTTCTTATTCCATTGATTATTAATTTCTCTGTTGTATTACATAGATCAAAGAGGGTATAGTATTCCAATTAATGACTTATAAGACCCTCACTACTGTTCGACATCCATTGGAGTATGGGGAGGTGCGATTGAGGTCATGTGACTAATAAGATAGGGGCACCGATATGTGGAACCCATGGTGGGATGATACAAAGTGTTATAAAAAAAGATTCATTTCTTTTTCTTTTTTCTTACTGTTTGGGAAAGGAGGGTTGTAGACTAGGAAAAGTATGGACATGGTATTGAGGTCATGCGTGGGAGTTGTAAACCCATGTATAGGGTAAAACTGAATTAATCAGTGTGGGATTGTTTTCATTTCTATTTTTTATAATAGTTGAATGTTATTTAACCTTGGTTGAAACATTTGTTATACGATGTGACAAAAATTGAAAACTTTCTGATTTTGGAATCGTCGAATAATATGGCATGAGATTTGAGTCATCGTGCATCATTCTAGGAACAATGGTTTATTTTGTGACATGAATCATTATAGTAATGCATAAGAAAATTGTTTTTGTGTATGTTGTTGAGCATAAACTATTTTCCTTACTCATTAAATCGAATCGAATATGGTTCCTAGTAAGAAATTGGAATGTGTTAAAATGATGTTATAATGTGAATAATTGAGGGGTCTAGATAAAAAAATTGATTATTGATAATACCCCTGATAACCAAGACATTGATTTAAGGTGGTTAAAGGTAGTAATACGTATAGGATTTAACTGTGTGGTGAGGATTGTGGAAAAGGAATTTTTGTGATTAATTTTCCACTTTCATAAATGTGATGAATTTATTTTATGAGTACTAAAATGTGTGTTTGGAATTGTGGAGATATGCCTCCCTCAAAAAATGTTTTAAGAGGATTAAAAGAATTTGTGGATGGTAATGTTATACCAACAGTGGAACCGGAGGAACCGATAGTTCTGGGAGAGGAAGAAGGGCAGAATATTTTAGAGATATTTTCTCGCTTCATTCCATTCATTGGAAGAGATGCATATTGGGTCATGAAATGTATGTCTGAACTAATGAGTGTGTTTCAATTGAAGTACCCTCCAACATTCAATATAGAGGGTGGACCAGAAAGAGTTGAGTTTTGGGTTGATTCCATTATTACAATACATGACCATTTGGAGACTCCTACTAAAAGGAGGGTTTGGTCAGCTTCTTATATTATATAAGCATCAGTGGAGCACTAGTTGGATATCTGAACATGGATTAGATATAATAATTGTATGTTGTTGAAGGAATTCATGGAGAGGTTATTATATCACTTATATCTATAGACATTGAGGAAAGAAAATGATTCAGATTTCAGGTGGGTGAGTCAGGGTAGCATGTCAATGGTGAATTATGTTGGAGGGTTTATCGACAAGCAACTCTTTTCTATAGCAATTGTAGAAGATGAAACAACTACGATAAGATAATTTAAGATAGACTAAATTTCAATATTATGTCTCATGTTAACTTATTTTTGTTCGATAAGATTACTGAAAAGGTGGATTTGGCTCTCATAGATTAGTGGGAACAAAAGGAGGCTTCTAGTGAAGACATACATTAACAATCTGATGATATGGACATGCATCTTCTGAGAGTAGGAGAAACTTTTATGTGAAAATTATCCAGGAAAGTGGAAAGATGAGTGTTAATAATATAGTAACAATTTCATATTACATTAGTGGATTGATCTTCCACCAGTTTGGTAGGCCATTCTATTACCATGGGAACAATCCAACGACACTAGTAGAGTTTCGGTCATGAGGAATTATGTGACATCTATAGAATATAATCTAGAATCAATTAAATATAGTATATTATTGACAAACCATACCATGTTAGAGTGTGGGAAAGTGATCTTATACACCATATTCTACTGGAATCTATTGTTCTACTCGCTGAAGAAGTATAGGTCGTGGAAGTAGTGTCTAATAGAAAGAGCACCCATATCAGCAGGGAGGTACATATTAGGAGTTCCATACCAAATTATATCGAAGAGGGGTATGACAGTTGAAAACATTGCAACCTAATCATGTGGATAGAGAGGTTGGACTATCAATAGTGGGACGTAATATTCTTGTAGCATCTACGTTGTCTTGTTTTTTGTTTAGTACTAGTGCCTATAATTTCTTTATATCTACAATTTTTTTTAATTTTTTGAGCCTTCCCGTGGAGTTTTTGAATGGTGTGATGACTATAGATAAATCATTGTGAGTACGAAATAGAGACATATATGTCTGCATGGGACGTTCCCTTGATTTCACAATGTATAATTTTAATTGGGGTCTCAATATTCTGTATAGTTTAGGCATCGAGATAATTATGTGTATGGACTAGAAAATTTCATACCAATCCCACATAGATTTTTTCTGAAAGAGAGTGAATTTTACATATCATAAGGGTGAAAATTATATTCACCATGTGAAGTTGGATATCAAGGTAGGATGAGCAAAGAAAATTACTCAACAACTTGGAGACCGCACAACCTAGGTTTCTAGTTTATTATTAGATGATGGAGGAGTAAAACATGATATTATTTCTCAATAATTGGAATAGTTTCAGGAAGTGTTTGATGAAGAAAACTCGAGGCTACCACCTGTGAGAGATTTGTAATTTACTATTGAGATCATTCTGGGGGCTGTGGTAGTATCTATTTCTCCCAACAGAATGTCACCAAACATGTTTCAAGAACTTGATAAATAGCTGGAGGATTTTTAGGATAATAGATTTATTTGTTCGAGAATGTTTCCTTGGAGATCACCTGTGTCTTTTGCAATGAAGGATATTGAGATTTTTATATTTTTTTATTACAAGAAGTCAAACTATATTAATTTAATGAATTGGTTTACTATTACTTGTATCGAATATATGTTTGACCAGTTGATAGGAACATTTTTTCTCTTGAAAAATTACTTGAGATAGGGGTTTCAAAATTTGAGTTTTCATACATCTAATATACTGAGTAATACTTTTATAAGAAGTTATGACCTTTATGAGTTTTTTATAATGTCACATGGGATGAAAAACACACCATAAATGGTTATGACCTTGATGAATAAAAAAATTCATCCATACCTAGATTAGTTTGTGGTGGTGGGGAAAGATGACATCTTAGTGCACTATAAAACTCATAAATGTCATACACAACATATTGACATCTTAATGAGTACACTAAGAGATTCTTAAAAATATGCCAACCTATCTAATTTTAGATTTTGGATCAATGAAATACACATCTTGGGACACATCACCTCGGTGAAAGTTATGTTAGTGGATCCAGAAAATGTTCTGGTAGTGGTTTCTTGGCAGTATAATAGGAATTGTTTTTGATATATATTGATTTTTGGGGTAAGGTAGATATTATTAGAGCTTTATCTTGGACTTTTACTATTTTGCAACATTAATTTCAGGATTTACCAATAAGGGGATAAAGTTAAAATAGTCAAAATCATGTGATGATTCTGTATAAGAGTTGAATAAGTGCTTGAAATCATCACAAAAAATTTATCCTACGTGACTTGAGAGAAGAGTGTATGGTGTATTGTGATGCTTATGGTATTGGACATGAATCAGTTTTGATACAGGGAAATTGATTTGTAATATATGTGTCACGACAGCTAGAGACACATGAATTGAGTTAGAAAACACATGACCTAGAGAAAGAAGGAGTGTTTTATGATTTAATGTGTTGGTGAAATTATCTATTGGGATAAATTATTATGTTTTATTAATACCAAAATATATTAAGGTACATCTTTTCATAGAAATATTTGAATCTTATATAATAGATATGGGTCAAATATATGCAGTCTTTTTATTTTGAGCTGATATATATGCCTAGGAAAGGAAACAATTTTATTGATTCTATGTGAAAGAAGACTCAGGATCAGCCAGTTCAGGAGTATAGTGTCGAGTGGAATATGATGGATTTACTTGCTGAGATACATATAGTGGTTCAGAAGAACCAGTACCAGATGACGGTAGTGTTATTTTTAGTGGAGTCTACATTTTTTAGATGGATATGAGAGAGGTGGTATGAGGATATAGATTTTTTACCTTGACAGAAAATATTATTGTCTAGGAGTCACCATAAGATTATATTATTTATGAGGATGAGATCAACTATGTTAATAATTGAGTTGTTGTGCCTGTGAGGATGTGAGAGGTTGTCATGGAAGAATTTATTGAATCTATGTTATAAGTACATATTGGTTTTACCCAAATACACCATGACCTATGAAAATTGTTTTTGTAGTTGGGCATGAATAAAAATATTGAAGGTTTAATGAAATGATGCTACACCTATCAGTAGGTGAAGCCAGAGCATCAATGAACTGGAGGATTTCTTCTGTCGTTACCCATTCTAGAGTGGAAGTGGGATGATGTGATAATGGAATTATTTGTGTGTCTCCCAATAAAACCATAAAACAAAGAATCAATAAGGGTTTTTGTGGATAAACTAATGAATTTATCTCATTTCATACATATAAAATAGATTTTCTCAGTGGATAAACTGGTATAATTGTATGTTCAAGATATTTCCCCTCTGTATGTGATGCCACAAAATATAGTTTCAAATTAAAAAACATGTTTAATTTCACACTTGTGGAATTTATTTTTGAAATCACATGGTAGAAATATATTATTGAGCATGTATTTACACCCACATACAAATGGTTAATCAGAGTGTACTACACATGGGATTGAGGATATGTTGCAGGCATGTGTGCTTCACTTCAATATATTTGGGGAGAACTACTAGGATTTTGTGGAGTTTCCAGATAAAACATGTTGTCATGAAACTATATAGATGGTACCATATGAGTCACTTTTTGGTAGGACATGTTCATCACTTCAATTCATAATAGAGGATGGTCAGTCAGAGTTTCTAGGACTGAGGCTCATATAGGAGACGTTAGAGTAGGTTCAGCTAATTCGGAAAAGTATGACTATCAATCAGAGTATGAATAAGTCATATGATTATAGATGAAGTTGAACCCTAGAGTTTATAGAGGGTGATCATTTATTAAATCATTATTTGAATTGGCTTGGTCACCATATGGTATGGAAGCAGGTCAAGATACTTCCCATGTTCATTAGACCATTTGAGGTTGTGGAGAGAATCAATAATGTGGCATAACGATCTACTCTTACATAGAAATATAGTGAAATGCATGAAATTTCCTATGTATCAAAACAACAATGGTATCATCCAAACCCTTATCATGTGATCAAGGTGGAGTATATTTATCTTGAGATAGATTCATCATTATATGAGATTTTGATATGTGTATTGGATCTTACGTAGTGAAAATGTGTTGAAAGGAAAAACCATGCCGATAGTTCGTGTAATATAGAATCACGGATTTTTACAACAGGAATAATAGGTAAGGGTTATAGATATGAGGTCTAAGTGACATGATATTTTTTGACATGGAATCTAAGAGGTAGTTGAATGTGAAGGTCGAGGACGAGCTACTATAAGCAAGACAGATGTTAAAATCCCATCTTTTTAAAGTAATATTGTCTCTATATATTTGTTTGTTTAGAGATTTAGTGGACCAATATTTTAAGGAGATGGAGATCCCTTGTTGGGTAAAATGACAAAATGTTCTAATATCTATGCTTGTTTGAATTAAGGGAGTCTTGGTATATATGTGTTAAGTGTTAATATGGTTTTATGGTGAGTTGAGGAACTTCAAAAGGAAAATAGGATTAAAAATGAATTTCAAAACATAAATACATCATGTAAGGGGATTACACATCATTTAATAGTTTTTGGCACTAATAAAATAAATTGGAGGTGATAAATTTTTTATGTAAAAACCCATAAAAATAATTACAAAATGTGTAAATGGATTACACATCCTATAAATGCTTGAACTACAATACTAATATTATGGTTCACTAGATTTTTTTGAGAACCCACTGTATATCTTCTCCTACTTATCTTGGGTGACCCTCTTGGAGATTTTGGAGTGACTGAAACCCTTCGAGATGTCACATTTATGTGATCAATCCCAAGAAAGTCTTTTATGTTGGATTTATTCTTTCTCTTCATTATTATCTAAGATGTTTTAGTGAGATCCCTTTGAAAAATACATTATTGGTTTTGTATGGGAACAAACATGATATAGAAACCACATGACAACCATCCACATCTTTTTGCAATGGTGTTGTCCACTGGAAATGTTTTACGATCTTTTCGATAAAAGTTATGTAATCTAATATTTAATTACCATAGTTATAATCACGATACGTGTATGAAAAATACCAAATTTCTATAGTTTATTAAGAAATTATTTTCATAAATAGTGATTATTATCATGTCAAACTTACCTTTTGACACATTTTTCAAACCTATAATTAATTACAGAATTTTTTACGGGTTTTTTGGAGAATGATTTGAAAAATTAATCAGAAAATTAATAATGAGATATTAAATTTTTATAATTGAGATAATTAATTGTAGAATTAATATGTGTTTTTTGATAATATGATATAGATAATTAATTGTGTAATTAATTATGAATAATTGATATTGGGAATAGTAAAATTAATTCTGAGAAATAATTAGGAAATTTGAGTTGTTAATATTTGTTAATTATTTTTTAAATAAATCATTTATTTCGATTACATAAATCATTAGTGAATTAATTAAGATTCTTTATGTGATAAACTAGTTGTTAAATTATTAATGAAAATTATATTGATAATCGACTAAAAATTAATTATTATTAAAGGAATGTTAGTATGGGCATTCAACTGAGAAGTTCATATGAGAACATGATCATTATACATATGAGTTAAGGAATGAAAAAAGTGGACATTCCATTGAGAACTATACATAGGAACATGGTCATTATACTTATGAGTAATGAAATGGTAACATGTTCCTTCAATTCGGAAGTATACATGGTAATATGGTCATTATACAAATGAATAAATGAATTGAAAGACATGATAATTATTTTTTGTTACATTTGAATGGTAAAATGGACATTCAAGAATGAATTTAATAATTCAAACAAGGGAGATAAGTATGATATAAAGAATGATAAAAAGGTACTCGAATTTATGGTATCACATGGGATTAATTTATGTTCTGACAAAGGTTGAAACATATAATATGATATGATATCACCTTTGAATACATTGGGCTCTAACATGAACCGAATAAGGCATTAAGATGAAATATTACCTAGAAACATTCAGCTTCCTTTAAGAGATAAATATGGAATGAGGTTCTTATTTCCTTGGAAAACCTAGAGTTAATGTTCTTAAATAATGAAAAAATAATAATGTTACTACTATTTACCTATGTAGTTCGTTTTATTTATTTATAGAAATGTATACAGTATTCTCTAATGGGATATTGTTTTAGACATCGTTGGTGGTGGCCTACTGACTTGTACTCACACCCTACATGGGATGCCTAATTAGTACATGAATATATTCCAGTTCTATTGTACATGTTAAGGGAAATAATTTTGAATGAGATGGCTAATTGGGGATGAATACTGGATGAGAGAAGTGGATGTGGTTTAAGACCCACTTCAATGTTTTCACTGTCGTTATATTTAATTTACCTTTTAGACACTCAACACATACATTAGCATGAAATGGTTCTAATTAATTGGATTTTTCTTCTTTTTTTACCTTTAGATATTGGTTTTGTTTGTTTATATGTATTCCAATCATTATTGTTTATTTTTTCTGAAATTGTATTACAACAATCCAATAGGTTATAGTATCCCCATGAAGGACTTATTGGTCCCTCACTCATAGTCATTAGACTTTGGAAGATACAGATGATTGCATGAAGTCATGTGACTAACTGGCTCGGGGCACCAATATTATGATGTTACATTCATCCTTACCTTTCAGATAGAATTACACTATAAGTACCCAAGCATAAAAATTACACAATCATGAGTTTCAGTCAAAAAATTAATTTATTCCACATTGTAGATCTTTTCCAGTCTAAAGGGTTGTAAAATTAGGTTGTAACTTATACATTACAAAACCATGAAATAATAAGCAGATATATTCAATCAGAATCCATTTTTAACATAATATAAAACTTTTAAAATAAATCATTGATTTTTATAGTGGTAAATAACTATGAAATCCAACCTTAATTCTTTATTTTCCTTCCACATCGCAAAACCATTTCCAAAAATTTTAAAAACATGGGATGAGAACAAAATTATAGAAAGTGATATAAAAATTAGGAAATGGTTAGTTTATTAAAAACATGAATAATAATATAACATTTAGCATTATCTTCATTTTTCTTTTATATTATGAAATGATTCATTTTCATATGATAAAAAAATTATAATGAATTCAATAAAAACCCATATCATGCAATTAAAAATCCTTTACATTACTTATTGCAACATATACATAAACCATTTCAAAAACCTTCTAATTAGAAAACCCATAAGGAAAAGTACATGCATTGTTTTTACCCTATTTATTGGAGATCTATAATGGGGATCATCCTTCGTATAACCTATATCGATCTCACCCGTGATCTATGATGGGGCTCAACCCTCCATATAAACTATATCAAGCTCACCAATTCTCCATGAGCTATAATGGGGATCAACCCTTTTCTATAAGCTATATCAGGATCACATATGGATTATAATGGGGATAAACCCTTTTGATAATCTATTTCAGTCTCCCACATTTCATATAATGATAAATTCCCATATTAATAGAAATCAAAATCTCATCATAAAACCCATTTATAACACTTTTTATGTCTATTAAAACTAACTTTTATTGGAATATCAATTTTTTTGAGAACCCATTTTCAATAACCAAAAAACATTACCTTAAAAACCCATTATCAATACCAAAATAACAAGAAAAAAAAGAAAATATAGGTATTTATTTATGAAAATATGTTATTTTGAAAAGGAATCTAGAAATCAAAAAAAATCCATGATTATATTAAATTTCACTATCACAATACATTAAATATAGGATATTTTGTTTTTCATTTATCAAAATATTCCTCAGAAGACTTGTAAAAAAATTATTTTTGAAAACATGTTAATGAAATTAAAATTTAACATAATGTGTCCTAAATAATCCATATATTTATAAGTATGTAAAAAATACCAATAATATTTATATGGGGAAATTTTTTTGAAAATGAAATCGTTAAACATAAAAACTGTCCCATACCACTTTGATCATTTAAATCATAAGCACAGTGAAATATTAATATTTAACAATATATTAAATATCATGAGAATATATGAAATATGGATATATAATTTATAATGGGTTTTATATACACCTTATTTAATATTAAAGGTCGATATCATCAACAAACTACTCAATTAAAGGAGATTGAGATGAAATATATTACCTTTAATCCAACATGTCACATTTTTCGTTATATTTCTTTTTTAATAATTTCTTTTGGATTTCTAAAAAGGGATTCCTAAGATTCCTTTATACCCAATGTAAGTACTCTAGGGTGAAGGCTGGGATATTTGGAACTTATTTTTAAAGGGTTTGGTTCATCCTAAGGGCTTTATAGGTGTGATGATATGTAGAGGTTGAATGCTTTTTTATAGTGAAGGGGAAGTGGAAAATATTTTAAATATGGATAGGTAAACACTATTTAGAGGTCTACCATACCTGATATGCCACCAATAATGATAAGATTTAAATAAATGGGTGAAATAGTCAAATAAGTATCCAAAAATTGTCTTTGGACATGTTTATAGGTCATTTATGCTCTTATGAATAAATTTAAAAAGCTACATAACAACATTTATACCATAATCATTATAATTAAATAAAATTTTACTCACTAATACTCTTGGTAAAAAACAAATTTTACCTTTTCATACATTATAAATTATTATTCTTCCAAATATGAAATTCATTTACCAAAGTTTAATTCATATAACTAGAAGAAATTAATTTAAAACTAATCACGCAGATGTGACGATAATGTGATATTTTAAAGTAAAAATGTTAAAAAGTTTACTATGTTTTTATATAAAAATTAATTGTGAAATTTTTTTCAGTGACATGAATTGGATAGTATAATATAATATTAATATAATTAGACTTTAAAAAAATTTAAAAAAATTATCTAATTATATAAATTACTTAGAAAAAAGTATTTTTAAACTCAAATTCTATATTATTCACTATTCATCAATATAAGAATGTTCTTATAAAAATACCAAAATATCACCCAAATCAAATTTTTGATATTTATATTTGAAAATAGACGTTTTTGTATATAAAAATTATAAGAGTCAAAATTTATTTTTAATGAATGTGTGTCATTAAATGGAGGAAAAAATACCATATTAAATAATATTATTAATAATATATTATTGTTTGGTATAACTCATTCTTCCATGATAAATGAAACATCAATGAATGTATTGTTGCATATCATATACACTATTTATCATAGAAAAACTTAAATATTACTATCAAATTCCTAAGTATTAATATATATATATATTTAAATATATATTCTATCATTACATTGGATGTTATATACTTTATTTTAAATTTGTATTTATTTTCATTTATAATTAATTAGAACCTAGTGAATTAATCTAATAAACATGTTTAAATTATAATTTTATTATTTATTTAATCTATTTCATTACCACCATTTCATTGGATAGGTGGTAACTATTATTATTTTATTAATAGTATTTTGTTTTCTATAAGACATGGGCTTGTGAGTAATGTATCTAATCAAATGAATTTGATATTTTCTACAACGCAAGATAAAATTTTTTATACAAGAGATGATTAAAAAATTTCATATACTGTCTAACCTAATAAAAAAATTAATGGAATATATTTCACAAAATCTCAAGATGTTACATCCAACCCCCCTATAATGACTTTCTCCCTCAAAATTCCTATGGGTTATCAATTTGACTAATAATTAAAATTTACTATCTTTGAAACCCACATCATAAAAATGAATACTAAAATTTACTTTAAAAAGGGAAATTTGAAACAATAATAGTTACCTAATGTAACTCAAAAATAGGTTTCTACATAGTATAACATACATTTGGAGTGAATAATTAACATGGAAGAAAATTTTAAAAAATTATAGAGAGCGATAAGGATCATTGATAAAAAGAAAGTGAATGATCGGTGTAAAGTTATGGCTCTCATTACCAAAAATCTATTATTATTTGTAATACCATCATTTAAACAGAAATGATTATATTGGGATAAATATTTCTCCTAATCCATTGCCTATAATTGAGGAATTCTTTTACTGTATAATAACATAAGGAAATATTCTTACTTAATGAGTTGAGATTCTACCTTTAATCTATATCCACCATGAACTCATCTCTAGATAAAACTAATGAGTATTAGAGATGAATTTTCAATCATGAAACTCTAGAAACAAATTCAAATAGAATATATAGTCATGAAAAGAGTAACACGACTTTCCACCTATCATTAAATATTAACCAAAAATAAAATGGATTTAACATTATAAGATAATTAAAACATACTTATTATGTGATAATGCGTTAATCTATAATGTTGAATTGTAAAACATAGAGATAAAAGTTAATCATGTCTTAGATATATAAACCTAATGGTCACTAATACCATTAAACATAAAAATATATAATTTGTTGTATTATTACTCAAATAACATTAATCATGTATTCTAGACATATACAGAAATGCAATAAATTCATCCCAGGGTATTTTCGTTATTTAAAAAAAATAAAAGAGTAGTGCTTATGAAATTAGGATTATGATCAACCATAGAAAAATATTGAAATCTATGGACCTTCTATCAATTAACCAGATTTCCCAACATCAACTACAGAAGTTGAAAATGATTTTTCCATCCCTTATTTCTTCTGATCATGATGATTTCTACCCTATGTAGGTTTCTTCAACCACATGTTAGTATAATTTCCCAACACATTATAGATAAAAGTATCATACTATTGACTGGATATCTATTATATCAGTGTTTTATTGATCATAAGTCTTTTCCATGCATTCAAAAACCTTATGACTGAACTATCCACATTGGTAACACTTTCCAGATCCTTACATGCATTCCCCAAAATTTATTTTACCACACATGGAACAAGTTTGGGTCTTTCCTCCAATATTTTTAGTTAGCTGATTATTTATTTCTTACCCCGTTAACTATGTCTAACTCTTGTCATATCATAGAATATAAGTTTCGTCAAAATCCATTGCAATTTTCTCTGTATAATGAACCACTTTCTCATTTCTTTTAAATACTATGGAGTCAAAAAATATAAGTAGACTTGGTTTCAATACTATGTAAAATATTTTACTTTTACTATCAATGTCCCGAATAAAATTCAAAACATACCAGGATAATCTTGTGATGTTAACTTCATATGTTTTCAATGAATAATTATCCATTTTCATTAATTCGATGATCTTTTTATCCTTCATGAGATGAAAAAAATTAGGGAAATATTTTTAAATGAAAATATAACTGAATTTTTTTCATTAGAAGGAATAAAGATCATCTTTCTCTATTTTATTATCAACCAAATACAATCATTGACTATATTTACCTTCACAATGGTAGATGGAAAGAGGTGCCTTTTAATAATCCCAATATCCAATGACATTAATAAATTCACCTTGGATTTTATCAATCTTTTAGTGACCACTGTATAAGATAATCTATTTAATGATGTGGGATTTTTCTTCATTAAATGATAAACTATCTTCATGTACATGTGTTGTAGGTCTAGTTCCAATTTAATATGTATTGAATCAAAATTTATTGCTGATTTCAACTAATATATCACTGAAACAAACTACTTAGTTTCAATTCCAATAGTTTCAGGATGTGTTTTAAGATTTATATTTTCCTCTCGCTTTCATCCCACAATAGCCTTCCTATTTCCTCTATAGAAAACCATTCTAGGAAGAAATTTTTTTAAAGACAAAACCAAAAAATCTTAAAAATATACAACATTTTCTCTTAATCATAAAGTTACATATTCTAATAGTATACTATTAGAACATTCCTAACCTCTACGGTTGTCAAATCCTTCCCTTTAGTACCAACTATATTGACCATGCCTTAAACATTACATAATCTTGTTTTTTAGTTAGGAAATTACATTATTTGACATTGAGGGTCTTTTTCTATTTATTGTTTTTGTGAATTAGTCCATAAATCATACATACCAAAACCATAAAAGAAAATGTGTAATCTTTTATCTGTATATATTTTCCCATAATTTAAACTTTTAAATTAATTGATGGATTCTTTTCATGGAAAAACTCTACAACTTTTGAAATGACTTCCTCCTTTCCCTTACCCATACCTAAACACTTTGAAATGTTTTTAAAAAAAGGGATGAGAAAACAAACATATTAATTGATATTAAAACAAAGGAATTTTTTTTTGGTAAAAACAAGAATAATAAAATAACATTTATTATTATCATGATATTTCTTTGAGAACGTGGAATAAAAAAGTTTCACATGGAAAAGAAAAAACACTCAAAGTGAAGTATTAAAACATGAAGAAATAAATTAAAAGTCTTTAGTGTGACTTATAAAATCATATACATACACCCTTTGAAAAAAAATTAATTTGAATTACCATAATCCCAAATTTCAACATTAACATTATCTAATAAACTAAAGATCAATAATGGGGATCACCATTTGTATAAGATATATCATGCTCACTAGTGAGCTATGATGTGTATCAACCCTTCATATAAGATATATAAGGGGTACCCATTTCTCAAGAGTTATAATGGGGCACAACCAATTCCATATACTATAATGGGATCAACCATGAGATATAAGGGATCTAAACCCTTCAAATAAGTTATATCTGTATCACCAATTTCATATTATAAAAAATTACCATATCTATAGTAAAATCTATCATCATAAAACCTGTAAAAATATTATTTTATGTCTATACGTAGACACATTCAGATAAAAATAACATTTTATTGGGGAGAACCCAATTTTAATTCCGAAACATGATTTTAATTTAAAAACCCATGTTTGATACAAAAATAACCAAATAAAAATAAATATGGATATTAATTAAAGAAAACATATAATATTTTAAAGGGATTTAGAAATAAAATTAAATTCATGTTGTTATGAAAGGTCATTATCATTATACATTAAAAAAGGATATTTCATTTGTTGTTTATCGAAACATTCCTCTTATGACACATAAAAATATACCTTTTGAAAAGTACTTAATTAAATTAAATTTACAGAAAACGTGTCCATTATAAAAATTTTCTATCTATGTAATTATGAAATATAATAACATGAATATTAAAATGGATAAAAATATTTTAAAATTAAATCACTAATCATTCCATGTGTATAAAAAACTTTTAACATTTAAATCATAATCCCTATAAAAAGATTAATATTTAACAAAATATTAAACAACATGAGAACAGATAAAATATGGATATTGAATATAAAAGGGGTTCTTGTAATCTTTATTTAAGACTAATGGTTTATATCATCATGAAATTCCTCAATGAAATGATATTGAGATGAAATCCCTTACCGTGAGTTTGACTTCCCCCAGTATCTTTATCTTTCTCTATTTTAGGTAACTCATTTTGGATTGCACAAAGGGATTACTCTATTGGAATTATTCTCAATGTGACAATTATAGGGTAATTGGTTGGATGGATTGGATTATTTGGAATAGTTTTGGGTGATAACTTGTTATTGATAGGTGTTATGAAATGGAGAGGATGAGATCCTATTAATAGTGGAGGAAAAGTTTCATTCATGTAAATATAAAAATGAATGCACTATTGATAGATCTTTCTTATATATTGTGACACCAATAATGATTTATGTTTGATTAAATATGTGATATGATCAGATCATTTCTTTCCAATGGGGTTTGGATATGTTTCTAGGTAATTTATATTGGATGGAAATGGATATGAGATTACATAAATACAAGAGGGGTGAATGGTAGATTTAAAAATTATATTAATAATTTTAGGGAAGGTACATAGTTTAATATAATATAAACTAAAACAATTCACAATGCCTTTTATGAAAGAAAAAAACTCATCGAACTGACTATTGGTCTGATGATAAAATAACGAAGTTTATAAGACAATTGTATTTGGGTGAATAAAAATATCCTAGTAATATAAAGTGTAAACTATTAAACCTTAAAGGGTAACAAATCAATAATAAAAATTATAAACTGTAACTAAAACAATTAAAATATAAAAGAATAAAAATATAATGATGAAATAAATGGATTCACTTTCTGTTACAATAATTAGAAGAAATGTAAAATGTATTAGAATTCATTTATCCTAATAAATAGGGTACATTTTACCTAGGATAATAGGTATGTCTTACCGATACAAGTGATCCCCCGATTTGATGATCGACACATCCGTCTTGCTATCCCCACATGACCTCGATTTTAAAGGTAATGGACACCTCTATCTTTCAAACATTTGAAAGACCTCGATATGAAGATCAGTTTCAATGACTTCCTATCCCTGTATTCCCTCAATCTTTATCCCCTGATTGGATACAGAAACAAAATCAAATTACTTATTGGAATATAAAAACTAAAACTACTCATTCACATTTTATAATTTCAAGGCATTCACACGAAACAAGAGAGAAGTCACGCAGTCTCTCTCAAGAACATGGAAGTATCTATTGTCTTTTCTCTAATTTAAATAACCATCTATTTATAGGCTTCAGGTTCCTACAGCCATATTTTCCCCTAATGTCATATTTCTCTTGAAAATTCATTGGGACTTGGACTCTTGGCATTTGAACAGTCATATTGAAAAATAAAACAAGATATCATTTCAATTAGTTTATAACTAACTGTTGGACATCATTTTGGTTTAAAAAATATATATACGAAAATGATAACATGAGTACTAATGGTATAAATCATGTGTTTCGATAATATAATGGAAAAATTGTGTGGTAAAATTATAACATGAGTATGATTTGTATTTATTGTATGATGTTACGTATGAATATGATTGTCACAGTGAATAAAATGAAAAATTGTGGTATGTATCAAAGTATGTATGGTACAAATTTTGAGTACTATGGAGAGAGTCACTATGATAAATAGAGTAAGTAAAATGGTCTGAGTGAGTATGATAAACATAGTATGTTTGATGGTCTGAGTGTGTACCATAAATGGTGTGGGTATGATGGTCTTAGTCAGTATGATAAACATAGTGATTATGATGGACATAAAATCATATTTAAAGTAAATCTTTTATTTGAGAAATAAATGTAAATATATTTTTCATTTACAAAAAAATATACATAAAATTGAAAATAAGTCTTTTGACTTAACAATGTCCGCATTTTTGGAAAGTACACAGCCCAATATAAAACAAAAATGAAATACATATCTCCCACAGAGTTATAAAAACTCTTAAGAATAAAAAAATGAATACCAATAACTCCCCCTTAGGTGAAAAAATTCATATGTATTGTATTAATATAGATTTTATTTTGTTTCGATTATTTTTTTCTTTAATGTATTACTTTTTAGTAAACAATTAATGATTCAACCTCTGTAAAACATTCTCCCCTTTTATAAAATTTTGTCCCCGTTGTGACTTACAAAAAATAAAGTAGTCTTGTATAGCTTGAAAAGAATATAGAATAAAATAAAAAAATGGAAATGAAAAACATACCCTTGAATTGTAAAAAGATTAAGGAATTTCAAAAGACAATCATGAAATAAAAATACAATAAATAATTTTTAATCACTTTGTTTTTCATTCTTGATCAACCCATAGGGAATTAACTTCATCGTTTTTATCGCATTTTTTTGTCCGAGATAAAAACACCCTAATATTTCAGAATATATTGGTTGTGATTAAAATTTTGATCCTTATATTTTATGGTGTCTTATTGAATCCGAATTAATTCTTCACGAGTACCAATTCTGTTCTCCATGTTCTTGTTTTTTCAGCCTACATTTAGTTTTGTTTATTTAAAAAAAATCTCACCTTTGAAAGAAGAAACCTTCAAAAACATTTCCTATAAGTCATTTATCTTTTCTTGCAACAATTTCACTAAATCAGTATTAGAACCATGGGATTTTGGAATTTCATTCAACCTCTGAATGTTTTTCTTATCAAGATTATTGAAATAAATTGAAAGATCATATGAAATCCTTCTTATGTCTTAAATAGACTCCCCATGTTCATTTACATAACTCTCAGTCTTGTATGACTATTTGCTCAAATTGTTTTATGAATTCTTATGAGCAATAGAACTATCACTCAAAACATTAAACTGGTCCCTATTAACATTATTTTCTTTTTGAGCACACTTACTGAACCAAATATATTTCTTTGATTCTATGTAATGAAATAATTCATTCCTTAAATTATGGGAATGAAATGAATATTCTCTTCAATCCACATTAATACATGAACAATGTAATTAATTTTCATGAGAAAAATGTTCTGCTCTCAATCTGTGTCTTCATCATACGATTCAAGTTCATTAGATCAGATTGAGTCTTCATCAGGTTGATTTACTTTTATTTTAACCTTTTCATTATCAACCTGTTATTCTTTTTTTTAACTCATTTTTCTTCAATGTTGTCTCTGATATTAATGGTTCTTTCGATGTAATAACATTGTGTCATTTTATTGACTAGAGAAGGAACTCATTCTAACTGAGACTCCATAGACTGTACTGGTTCTTGATCGGTATGAACAGTCTGTTGTTGAACCCCTTAACATTTTTTGAAGAGAAGTTTCTTCTATACATCACATATAACTTTGATAATATTTGATAAGAAATCGTTTTTCTTCTTTTTCTTCACCTTACATTTGTGATGAAGATTTAATTTTATCTAGAACCTATTATTTTCCTGTCTCTTGAACTATCGGTATGATCATTTATTATTGTATTTATTTTATCAGTTGAGAACACTTTCTAACTCAATAACATTTAAAATCATTGAAACATCAAAATTATGAGATTCTACTCTCTTCTTCTTCATCTCATCTGGTAGGGTTTATTTTATTCTAATCTTCTTGGCTAGAGCTTCAGCTGGATCAAGAACAAATTTTGGATAATTTTTTTCATCATTTCTTTTCCTTTCTCAAATTTGATACAACCCCTATACTATATTTTGATTTCATATTAGACTTTTCATCAATTTTAGGATCTGACTTTGCTGAAATAAAATCTACTAGAACTGATTCTATTAGAATTGGTGCCGATTGATTTGGTGCTGATTCATCCTCATATTGGAAAAAAAGAAATTTTCATCAAAAGAAACATTAAATTATTTTAATATATTCAAGAAAATCAAAGAACCCTTCCTCACTGTTAATTCAAATTTAACTAGAATATTGAAAAACATCTATATTTTAAGAATAAAATTTGTAATAATGGTTGGATACTTGATTAAATGAAACATAATTACACCAGAATTCACATTCTTAATAGCTCAAAAATATAACCCATGAGATTTAACTTTCTCAAATACACAAGAAAATTTAACATAAACATACCATAATACTTAAGTGTTTCTTTATCCCCTTTCTTTTGAATAATAATCCCTTGCATCCATAGGATGGTAAAACAATTGTCTGCAGTAATAAGGACTAAGTTTCTTTTCTCCTCATTGATAAGAAATAGTGCATTTTCAGATGTATTATTCTTAAACATACGAAATTAATTAGGTATACTATGAGAAGGACAAAAGGATTCAAATTTTAGTAGAGTAATTGATAAAGTGTGCTTTTTTTTACTAACATTGAAAACTTTATATCATACAGAGAAAAATTAATCATATCTTTATCAAAAGGAATTGTTTACTAGGATTTTCTGACTTCTTTATTAAGAATCGGATCCTAAGATATGTGTTTCTTGACACAATTTTGTTCCTATCCTTGGAAAAAAGATAATTATATTGATTGATGAATCGTAACTATCAATGAAATCTCAAGTGACTAACCTTTCAATGATGAAATCCATTTCTAAAAATGTCTTTGATGAAATATTGGTAGGAGTTTTTTTATAAGATTGATACATAAAGATGATCGGCGAAAAGAACAACTGTACTGAGACATATAAAGAAATGACGAGTTTCACCAAGAAAAATTGAAGAAACTGTGTGGGTTTAAGGATGTGGGATTCTCTATTTAATAGTGAATTGGGGAAACCGCTGGACTTTTATGGTTGAGATTAGAAGATAAGGAATCCAATGGTAGAGAATAAAATTATATTTTAAATTATATTTTCATTTTATAACGTTTTTTTTAAATAATTTAAAATAAGAAATAACAACATTAAATAAAAGAGCTACAAAAGGAAAAGAGAATGTTCCTATAAAACATTTCATGTGAATTGTTTGTTTGATGCTATTTTGAAAGTAACAACACCATAGAATACAAAAAATAAATAGTTGAAATAAATAAAGTTGAATATAATCAAATATCAAATCAATGATATTGAAAATGAATATCCTTGGTTATCATACTGATGGTATACAATGTCATATGCATTGGTTTTAAAGAAGATGGGAAACAATGTCTTTACCATAGGATTCTATGCTGATGGAAAAAAATTTCATTACAATAGGTTTTAAATCTGATTGAAAAAAATTCAATTCCATAGGTTTTCAAGAAAATGGAAAACAAAGTCAATACTATAGATTGACAAACCGATATACTGAATATCAAACCGATAAACAATAGAAGTGAAACCGATAGACAAAATATCATATTAAAAAACAAAATTTTAAACCAACTGTGAAATCTAATGTCATGAAACAAGAAATTAAATGATAAAATAAATATAACTATAAACAAAATAATTAATTTTCAATACAAAACATAAGTTACATAATGATTAATATGAACATGAAGATTAATATAATAAATTGAAAAAAATAATGTTCCCCCCTTTGAAGTGATGTGTTTTAATGTAAGGAGGTTGTAAAAACATGATGTAGATGTGAACAATAATTTATTTTAATAAATCCAAGATTCTGTTTAATATATTCAAATCTATCGGAATATATTGGTTTTGTAAAAATATCTGCAAGTTGTTCTTGACTTCTGATGAATTGTAAAATTATATTTCATTTTTTTATGGGATCCCTAAGAATGTGGTGCCAAATATCTATGTGTTTTTTAGGGGAGTGACTTTAAAGGCTTTTACATAAATAAATCGAACTTGTGTTATCACCCAATAATTTAGTTTTAGTAAACGTCATGCTATATTCAATGAGTATGTGATGCATCTACAACACTTGATCGTAACAACTTACTACTTCAACATATTCAAATTTAATAGTAGAGAGTGCAACTGAGTGTTGTTTTTCCTTGACCAAAAAAACCAAAGTATTTCCTAGGAAATGAGAATTTCCAAAATTAGTCTTTGTATCCAATCTAAAATAGCCAAGGCCATTATCTGAACAAGTTTTCTATTTAATATCATTTCCAGATGAGTAGAAAAGGCCTAAATTTGAAGTTCCTTTTAATTACTGTAAAATACATTTCACAGCTTTTAAATGTTATTGTTTTGGATTTTCTTGATATCTAGCACATAATCATACAAAAAACATTATGTATGGACAAATGATGTCATGTATATTAAAATTCGTTTCATACTGCTAAAATATGGTTGATCAATTGGTTTCCCAGCTTCATCATGATCGTGTATGTTTGAGGTTCCAATGAGAGTTCTAATATTTTTCATATTGTCATATCCATAATTTTTATGTAAGTATCTGATATACTTATGTTGAGATATATAATTACATTCTGTTTTTTGAAAAATATAAAAACCAAGATTTATTGTTAATGGACCCATTATACTCATTTCAAACTCCAACTTCATTAGATTCACAAATGAATCTATTAAAGACTTTTATATCGATTCGAAAAAAGATGTCATCAACATAAATTTGGACAATTATAAGATTTTTGTTTTCTTTACTTATAAAAATAGATGGGTCAACTGTTCCCGTAATGTAATATTTTTTTATCAAAAATCTGGGTAACCTAACATACAAAGCTCTAGGAGATTTTTTAAGTCCATAATGGGACATGGTATGTTTGAAAACATATTCAAGATTTTTATTATCTTCAAAAGAATGGGGTATCCTATATAGACACTCTCTTGTATATATACATTATGAAAAAAACACATGACATTCATTTGAAATAGATTGAAATTAAAAATGATTCACTGGTAATAAAATTATAAAATATTTGGTTCTTCCTAGAAGAGAATATGATTATTGTTATTTTATGCCTTCTTGTTGACTATAGCATTTAGTAACATAACTATATTTATTTCATACAATGATACCATTTTCATCGCATTTGTTTTTGAAAATCCATTTAATTCCAATAACAGGTATATCCTTAGTTATTTTCAACCAATGTCTAGACTGTATTCATTTTTAATTAATTTAGTTCATATTTCGTTACCTTAATCCAATCCTCATCACCTAAATAATCACATAGAGTTTTATGTTCATATTGAGATTGAAATTCAAGATGATCTATTTCATTTCATAAGGAATTTTGTGTACATACTGGTTGATTTACAACAGCAATGATGTCATCACTAGGATGATTCCTATGTTAAAATTGATTTGGAATTTGTAAAACATGTTCATCATCATAACGTAGAATGTATTCAGGTGTATATGTCTCAGAAACAATTTCTTGAGTATTTACAACATATGAAGAATCTTTCATCAAAGGTTGATAATCAGTTTTCGAAAATATTTTAGATGAGATATTTTAACAAATTCTTAAAACAAAAGGATCTGTTTTATCAAATTTAACATGTATTTTTTCTTCAATGACATAAGTGTTTTTATTAAAAAAACTATAGTCCTTATAAGTGGTGGAATGACATTAAAATATACCATCATCATAGTTACCTGAAAACTAATATAATTGATCTTTTTTATTTAAAATAAATAAATTAAAACGAAACTCATTAATGTATGAATGCTTTTGTTTTCATCCTATCCACAACTTATAGTGGGTTTTATTAATAAATGGTTGAAGTAAAACTCGATTTATCGTATAACAAGCAGTACTAATAGTATATACCCAAAAATGAATTACAATTGATTATTCACAGAACATGGTTCTTGTTATCTCTTGAATTATTCTATTTCTTCTATTAACATCACCATTTTTCAGATGAGTTCTTAGTTCAGAGAAGTTGTGAGTAATACAATTTTTACTAAAAAAAAGGCTCAAATTCATAATTCAAAAATTTTCTACCATGACCACTTTAGATAGTTATCAATGGTAGGGTTTTCTTATTTTTATCTTTATCAACAAAATATTTAAAGAAACAAATTATTTTTGTTTTATTGTAGAGAAAATATACCCATCTAAATCTAGTATAATCATCAATTAAAAAAATACATAGTACATGCCCCCAATACTACCAGTTTGTGAGGGACTGAAAAGATCCATGTGAACTAACTATAATGAATTGATAGTTGTGACATAACTGATTGATTTAATGCTTGATGTATATTTTTTCCATAATTACAAGGGTAAAAAACATTAGAAGAATCAATCATAACCTCATGTATATCTTTAACAATTCATTCTATAAAAAGTTTATAAAAGTTTATAACATTACAATGTCGTAGTCTTTTATGCCATAACCAATATTGGTATTCCATTTCACATAGACACGGTAATTTTTTTCTTCTGTGTTCATTGATATTCCATGTGTAAACAGTCTAATGGCATTAGGAATATATAATGACTCCATCCATTTAATTGTGAACTATACATTTTCCATTCCTAAAATTCCGAAGGTATCATTCATTACATAATTGACTTATGATAATGAGATTATTCTTAATACCATCCACACATAAACATTATAAATCAATATTTAACCATGGTTCACAATATTACATTTAAAAAAAATCATCCCTTGAGCATTTTCTCTTAAGGTTACCTTTTCACCAATCATCTTGAAAACATTTTCAAAGATGTTTTTATTTCCTATCATGTGCCTTGAACATCCACTATCCAAGTACCGAGTATTTTTATTGTTTATTGTTCTGGCAAGGATACAATCAATCTTGGGTTTTGAGATAACACTCTTAGAAGAGTCTTCTATGAATAACCTAAACTGGAACTACATGATTCTATATCATTCAAGACATTAATTATATTGTATTCCCAGTATTTCTTATTATTCATCTCTAAATATATTTCCTTTCTATCCTTTATTTTCAGAATAGGAAAATCATGTTAAATGTGTCTTCATATTTTACATTTGTAGCATGTGACTTCAGAATTTTTCTAGTCCTTGATTCCTTTTATGGTATTTTTATATCTATTTTAAAAATTTTTATTTCAAACTATTTTGTTTATTCTAATAGAAAGATTAGAACGTTCATTCTCCAAATACTCAGTATCACTAGAATGTAACAAGACTTCAAACCTTCTCTTTCATGACTTGGTATTCATATGTGATTTAGACATGGATTTATTTGATGTTGTTGTGAATGATACTCCACCATTCTTATTTTTCAATTTATCTATATCTCTCTTAATTATTCCTTCATATTTCAATAGAGTTTCGAAGAGATCATCAAGAGTATGATTAATAATCATTCAAGATTCATCAACAATGGTCCTATTGGATTACCATTCATTTGGAATAATGTATATGATCATATCAACTAGGAATTGATCATATAATGTTTTCTCTCTCATGGAATGAAGACTATTGAAAATCATCATAAATATTTTTTGAATCTTAAATACATGTTTTTTACACATATTTTCAATATCTTGATAGTCATCTCCTAGAATAACTATTTTTTTCATAAAATTTGTAAGTACCATAATGTGTAATCTCAAATTTCATCCTTATGATATTTCGGGCTTCACAGGAGGAGATTTGACTGTAAATATTCCTATCCATAAACGATAATAATGTATTGTGTACCTAATAGTTTAATGGATATTCATGTTTTTTTTGGGATGTTAACGTTCTGACTTCATTCTCAGAGATTTTATTTTCACCAGTGATAGTTTCAATGTTATATACCCAGGTATTTAAGATAAAACTCTTCTCCAAATCCCCCCAATAGTAAAAATCATTGCCATCAATGATAGGTGGTCCTATAGGATTATGATTTTCAATTGAACTGACATTCATCATGCCTGCCATTATAATGAAAAATATAATTTTTCCAAAAATACAGGATAGTGTTTTTATAAATATAAGACACAATTTTATTAAGAAAATATAAAATTAAGTGGACCTACTCAAATAAACAATTGTGTATTGAAATGGAAATGAGATGGAACAAACAAAATAACAGCGTTAATTGTATATTTAGAAAATCGATTAAAACTTTAAGGGAGGATCTTAGTTTAATGCAATATAAACTAAATTATTTCACAATGTCTGTTATGAATGAAAAAAACTGATCAAACTAACTCTCGGTCTGATTATATAATATCACATGTTATGAAACAATAGTATTCAGGTTTATTATAAATATCAGAATAATATAAACTCTAAATGGTTCTACCATATAGCATAGAGAATCAAAAGTATCAATTATAAACTATAAATGTAACAATTATAAAATAAAATAATATAGATATAATGAAGAAATAAAATAATTCTATTTATATTATAATAAGAAGTTGTAATTTAAAAGGTATTAAAATTCTTGTATCCCAATGACTATGGTATCCTTTCATCTTAGATAATAGGTCTGTCTTACCAACCCTGGTAACCCCTCTATATGATCATCAGAAATTCGGTCATGCTATCCCCACAATCCCTAGATTTTACTGGTAATCGTCACCACTATCCATTAAAGACAAGAAATTACTCGATACGATGATCGATTACACCATCTTCCAATCCCCGAAAATTGTTGATCATTATCACCTGAGCGAACATAAAAAACAAATCACTTATTTAAATAAAAAAATTTAAGAACTAGTCATTCACGTTTTTTAATTTCAAGGCTTTCACACGAAGCAATAGAGAATTCACATAGTCTCTCTCTAGAAAATTCATGTAGGTAATTTCTTATCTATTTCAAATGACCTCCTATTTATAGAACAAAAAATCCAATGGTCATATTTTTTCCAAGGGTCATATTTCCCTAGAAAATTCAAGTGGGATGGGACACCTAGCATTGTAACAGTCATTTTGAAATAGAAAGTACGGCATCGTTTTGATTAGTTTATAAGTAACTCCACGACATCATTTTGGTTATATATATATTTATATATATATATATATATGAATTTTATAACATGAGTACGATTGGTATAAAACTTGTTTTTTGATAAAAGAATGAAAATCAGGTATTTTGTAAAAGTATAACATGAGTAAGATTAATATTTCTTGTATGATGATTGGAAGGAATAAGATTGTCAGTATAGATATAATGTAAAATACTGATATGATACAAAGTGGGAACAATAAAAATTCTGAGTATGATGGTTAGAGTTAGTATGATAAACAGAGTAAGTACAATGGTCTTAGTGAGTATGATAAACAGTGTATGATAGATAGTTTGAGTGAGTACAATAAACAGAGTGTGTACAATGATCATAGTCAGTACGATAAACATAGTGAGTACAATTGATGGAAAACCATAATCAAAGTTAATCCTTTATTTTAGAAATATGTATAAAGTGATTTAGGATTTCAAAAACAAAATAAATAATAGTAAAAATAAGAATTTTGACTTATCAATTTAGATTCATAATTTATATTTAAACCACTAAGTAACCATATTTTTACATTAATCAAAGTAATTAATTTTAATTACTTATACTAATCTATTTGGTAAAAAAATAAGAAGAAGTTTTTAAAATTATAAATTATTATGATTCCAAATAAGGAATCTATTTTTACAAATTTCAATCAAGTAATTGGTTTGAAATAATTTAAAATAAATCCCATAGATGGGATGAGACCGAGGGTTTTTAAGGTAGATATCCTCAAAAGATTGAAAAGTTTTAATATCTAAACTCAATATGAAATTTTTTTCAATGAACTATTTTTTTTAAATTATATAAATTTTATTTAATCATACATTAAAAATAAATAAAAAATCAATTTAATTATATAAATTATTTGGAGGGAAAAAGTAGATTTCAACAATGAATCAGTATTATTCAATATTCATCATGATATCAATGTTCTCAAAAATTAACAAAATTAACCCTAAGTAAATTTTGACATTTTTATTGCAAAAAATAAAACTATTTATAATATAAGAAATAAAAAAGTGTAATAATTTATATTTTCAAAAAAATTTGCACTAAAATTTGAAAACATTGATATATTAAATAATAATAAAAAATTATATTATTGTTCTGTATAACTTAGTCTTTCATGAATCATTAGATTTCGAAGAAACTTGTGTTTCATTTACTATAATGTATTGAAAATAAAATTAATTAAAAATTACTATCCAATTCAAAAATGTAAATAATTTTGACCAATTCATATTTAATCATTACTTGGACTATTATATCCTTTATATTCAATTATATTTATATTTATTTATAATATTTCGATAACTGATGAATTCATATTTTGAAAATGTTTAAAATATAAGATAAAAATAATTAGTTAAATTTGTTCCAATGCCTATGTGGTACCTATAATAATAATATTAACATTCTATTGTTTAATTGTAAGACTCGGGCTTGTGTGTAACATAGGTCATAAAAGGATGTTGTGTGCAATGAAAGATAAACATGGTATTGTGTGTGATGAAATATAAACAATATATAGTGTGTAAAAAATTATAGTAAATAATTTAAAATAATAAATTTCATTAAATCTCAAGATGTTACCAAAATACATGCTTTAACCAATTAATTCCTCAAATTCAAAGTTTCCATATTTTTACTGTATTAGTTTTTCACTATATTAATAATTTTTCTAACCTAGGTAATTTGTTCAATATGTATAAATTAAAGTGAAAAATATTAGATAATTTGTAAACACTGAATGAAAATATTATATCTAATTTATAGTGTTAAAATTATATATTTGTTGGTAGTTAGTTTTAAAACAAGAACATTTTACATGCAAAACACTTCTTTAACCCTAACTACGCAAACTGAGATTTTACTATTTAATGATCAATATAGTCATTATAAGAATTTTTTCTATATATTTTACATATTAAAATTTTAATTATATTTAAAAATAACAAGGATTAATTTTGGATTTTTTACATTTAAATAATTAAATGAAATAACATTTATTATAAAAAACAATAATTTCGATTTTGAAAGTATTCACTTAATTTGAATTTCAAAAAATTATTAAAATGATTGAATTTGAATATTTTTTAAGGACTATTTAACATGATAAATTATTCTAAAAAACAATTTTAGACAATAATTCATTAAATTTTATTCACATTTATTATTTTTAATATCATTAATTTTCATTTATTATTAACAAAATAATTACTCTATTGGTATTTCAACTTTATTTATATAATGAGTTCATCTAAAAATATTAAAATAATTAATCATGATAGAAAAAACTTATTTTTATATAAAAAATAAAATTTTTAACTATAAATATAATTTTTTTGTCTATATCTTAATGCATTATAGAAATTAAATCTAATAAAGGTTTAATTGTTCTTTTTAATTTACATAAATTTTTATTTTTAAAATTTCATCGTGAAATAACCCAAAAGCTGATAAATATATATCATAATTCATAATAGTGTAAATATTGATAGAAATTTGATTTTTGGAATAATTAATGGTAATTAAACCCGTTTCTTATTAGTTTAACCCTCAGAAAAACCATTTTTACAATGAACTCAGTAATTCATTTTAACATCATTCACTATTTCATTTGGAGAAAAATTATGTTGAACTTATTAAATAACATAAATTATTACGACACAAAATATTTTATCCATTTTAAAAAAAAAACCACAAATGTGGGAAATTTTAATTTAAAATTGAAGCCACATATGTGGCAAGAAAGTGGTTTTTAAAAGAGAAAATGTTCCAAATTATTAAATGTTTTTATATATAAATTTAACCTGAAAGTTAATCCAATTAAATACATTGGGTTAATGTATGTATAATTGAACTAATTTACATTCGAAAATGTATCAAAATATTATTTAAAAATATAAATCATTTATATGATAAATACAGTTTTCAATTACAATTCTATATTTTTCACTATTAATCAAACAATGAAATTTCCAAAAAAATCTAAACACATAACCCTATAATAATTTAACATTAATATTTTAAATATTATTTTTATTATATATTATTCATCTAAAATATTAAATTATTAATTTCATTAATTTTCACAAAAAGGAAAATATCATTTTTTGAGAAAATAGAATTTTCGATACATATAAAGACATTACCCAAAATTAAGTACATTTATCAATATATTTAAATTTTGTAAAAAAATATAAATTAATATTTAAATTTTTTTATTACTATTGAAATATCTAGTTTTAATGGTAAGGTTATAATATCCACATTAAAATAAATATGTTATTTTTATATTATGGATTTATAAAAACTATGTGTCATTTGAAATGCATGATGAACCAGTGTTGTGTGATGGGAAAGCATAACTTTTAGTTTCATGTAATGAAAAATGTACTAAATAATACATTTAATAAGAAATATAAAGAATAATAATTTAAATTTGATGAAATATTTCACGAAATCATGAGGAGTTACCTTTTACCCCCTTAATGTGAAATTCACCATAAATATTCATCTTGGCCAGCAATGGTTTAAATTTTGAAACTTCTATCATAGAAACCCACATCTTATAGTTTTTTAATAAGAAAAATGTTGAAAAATTGAATGGGATAAGTATATTTCATCTATACTAACATGTATTATGTTTTTAAATAGGATAAGAATGAGGAGCGTGGATACATGGACACTGAAGGGAAAAATAACACCAAAATATTGAAGGAAAGTGGTAGGGAACATTGATCACCAAAATATAAGTGATTCAGATATGGATAATGACTAAAAAACTACAAACCTCTGAGTCTTGAAAATTGTAATTAATATCATAAAAATGGTGATTATATGAAAATGATTTATTTCCTGACCGTTTTAATATAGATGATGTTTTTTTAAATACATACTTGATTTCATTCCATTTCATAAGTATAATATCACCCTTTTTGTTTTCCTTGATCAATTTTATCTTAATATATTACTATAAGAAAATCATGGTTATATTTTCATTCCTAAACCACTAATCATATTATAAGATCCATAAATAGAATGACTATTCATTTCATTGATCAAAATGTTTAAAAAACGTAATCCAGTATGCATATGTCATCTTATAGAGAAGTAACTAGTAAAATATTATCCAATAATCATCTTAAATCATTCCATAAATGATTAACCTAAAACTCCATCCAAAACATAAATTATATAATGAAGTCTACTAAATATATAAAAATGAAATTTGAATTGATCCCCCATATATCATAAAGTAGTTCTTGATTGTCACATACCAAACATGTGAATACCTCTATCATGAATTATCTTAAAAAATTTTAATAACCTCAATTACTATATTGATTCATACATTCTTATTCATTCCATACATAAATATAGATTATTAGATATATTCCTTAAACTCATAACTATTGTAGCCTATGTCAATGAAAACATAACCCACTTCAACAACAAATCCATAATCAGATCCACCATAATATACAATATCCAATTTATATTATACATATCAATAATATCTTTTTTTCATCATCATAATCTCAACATCAATAAAATATTTTGGGTTATATTCCGTAAAAAAATCCTTATATATTATGTTTCCATTAAATCATTTTATTACACAATTCAACAAAATCATACAAATCCTCAATTAAAAAATTACACTACGAAATACTTATTTATTTTTAGATTCATATAACCTGGTATTTGAATTCCAATACATAAATATATAATTCAAAAAACTTCCATAACATACCAATAATAAGGATTCATCAATGTGATCTTTAATAATTCTTTCCATTCATATGTCATTTTAATTCCCTTTATCTTTAGATTTATAAAAATTAAATTTACCATATTTCGGATTCTATTCATGATATAACCCCTCCAAGGATATAAATTGATATAATTTCTACTAAAATAGCAACTCCGGACAACCAGAAGTGTCACTGGATCAATCCCATTATAGTGGCAGTATAAAAGAGTTAAAACTAAACAAGTCATCAATATAAGACAAATAAGACATACAACCAGAGTACTATGCATAAACAAAAAAAAAGGTTCAACTGATCAAAAACAGTTAAACCATAAAACATGAAATGTCTAGAATATGAGTCTCCATGTGACTAAGTGCCGCCTCCAAACACGTAAAAATCAGGAACAACAACATAAGGGGTTTTCTATATGATAAATTATTCTCTTCACAATAAATAAATCTTATAAAACAAGGTCTACAACAACCCATATGTAGAAGTATGGTGTGATAAACAAGGACCAGTATGATACTACCCAAATGAATCCACATAAATTCAAATAACATGAATTAAAATGGCCAATATTTCAAAAAATAAATTTTAAATAATGTTTATAAATAAACAAAATGAAATCTGTTTTCAAACAATCCTTGAGATTTCACTAATTGAATTCCATATTTCAAAATCAATAAATCAAGTATGTGATGAAACTGAATATAAATATAAATGTTTAAAAACATATATGAAATAAACTATCATGTAATAAACAACCAAAAACCACAATATACCCACTAGTCGAGAACTATCATATGATAAAATACGCACAAGAAAATCAAAGGACAAATAAGGCATAATATTGGTTACAAAACTAACATTGAGTCCATCTATAGTTCATTGACATATAAGAGGTTACCTCATAGTTATGTCACACACACTAAAGCTACCCATTTATCTATCTCAATGTACCCCAGAATCTCACTATTCAATTATTTTTTATTTTTGGTATTAAAAATCATGCCCACATTTTTTCTAAAAAAATTCATATCCAAGACAATCTGTATCATGGATCAAAAATCCATATTCCATTTTAAATCAAGGAAATTCTATTTTAAAAGAAAAATTTTTTCAAATTTAAAAACATGATCTTTCCAATTTCAATACATGCAATTCCATTTCGAATATCAAAGAATCAATATGAAAAAAAATTAAAAGAAATTTGTACAATTTAATTGATCCACCTACCTAAACAACATATGAAACCTACCCTTATAGGTCAATGGGGATTGGAAACTATAAGTTTTTCTACTAGAATCCATGTAACGACCAAGGAATGAAAAGTATTGATAGAAAAAACCATTTTATAATCAATCCATGCAATGAAATATGTTGTAACCACCAATGAAATAAAATAATGATAGGAAATAATTTTCTAAGATATTAATCTCCCAACCATTCTAATTAATCGTTGGATGAATCGATCCTGATGGATAGAAGACACCCAAAAGAACTTTGGGTATGAGACTCAACTGAGAGGAGAAGGCTGCATGATATAATGGTGCCTCTAAATCTTGTAAATCTATGTAAAAATTGGGACATGGTGTATTACATGAATTATAATATATTTACACATTGTAAAACCCATTTAATTAGCGATACACAAAAACGTGTTGCCTTTTACTAAAAACATGACATTTCACATTATAGAACATATAAACCTTACTCAATGTGTAAAACACACAATATGAATTCAACACATGGGAAGAGTCCAACCTGCATTACACATCGTAAAACCCTACAACACATCTTGTAAAAACTGTATGGATAACCAAAAAAATCCCATGGAAAAGTTAAAAATAAAAAAAAATTATTTACATTACCATTATATGCATCCTCTCAATCAAGGGCAAAAAATAATCACCCATTGAAAAAGAGAAACTAGAGACAAAACAAATATACTAGAAAAAATGGTAACATGGAATCACAATCTGCCCACTGTAAAAGAATTTTTTCCCTAGAATGGGCTCAAGATCATTGATCGCCAAAAAGCGTTGCCACTAATTCCCCGTTAATGAATCACACAACCATGAATCATTGTGACCCTATGCTCTCTCCCATAGTACTCATACCATGGTAATCATTTTACCTCATATGTCCGTATCCCGATGATTCATAATATTAATTAGTTGATGAAGAAAACTGTTATCAGTCTCAAGAAATACATCATCCCATCGAACCACATGGGATGGATCTAGTATATGAATCCATAACTAGTAAAAATGAGACATATAATATATATACGGTAGACCCTATGTAAAATACGTTTATTGGACACCATATGAATTCATTCAATAATATAAATTGGGACAACAAGTATATGTGCCCTCTTACCCTATTTACCTGATTGATGACATCCAAAGTAAGGAGAAATTAATATAAAGACAGAATAACAAAAATTAAACTCTAAAGATTGACAAGAAATTTTTGAAAAAAAGTTATCACAACTCTATGACATGATCAAGTGCATCTGTATCAACTCCACTACCTTTTTCATCTCCAAAACAACACTCATCCCAACAATGGAATCTTCTCCAAACCCTTCCCAGCATAAGGGAGATCAATATGGACTACCATATAAATCCTTAAATTAAACCATTTAGACCGTATCCTAATAACAATTGTAATAGGAAATTGTGACCAAAGGAAACTGCTTGTCCCAAGATCCATTGAAATCAAGAACCCAAGCCTGAACCATATACTCAGAACCTAGATATCCCACTTTGTTTGTCCAAACATTTGTTGATGATAAGTTGTTATCAATTTTAATTTGGTAACCATTTCCACCAGAAAACCATTAAATAATTTTTATTTTAAACTCAACTCTCTGTTAGAGGAAACTATATAGGGAACCACATATATCATTAAAATATATTCAACATAGAAGTCTCAAATATATTCTAATTTTTACATTTACATTATTTGAATGAAATGCACTGAATTCCGGATTCTATTAAATATCACCAAAATCAAATCCTTTCCACTAGGAGTCTATTGTAAACCAATGACAAAATCTAGGAAAATCTCATCCTGTTTTTTTAAAGGAATTGGAAAAGGATACAATAAACTTGACAGTATCTACTGTTCCATATTAACTCTATGAAAAGTGATAAACAATAATACAAAATCTAAAAGTGAAAGGCACATCCTCAACAATTAAAACTAATGTCCCAAATATTTGTACATATTTGTATCCCTTGGGTTCAAAAACAAACAAGACTGGTGTCCAATATCTAGAAACACCTTTTTCAAAGGAAATTGAACATCCAACATTACATGGAAGTACAGAGATCCACTAGGGGACTGAGACAACACACAAGAGGTCCCACACCATTTAGGATTTCGCATATGCATTGTCTCTGAGTTTCCAGTATCTTACCAATTCAAAATCATTCATTAAAATAACTATTGAATTTTATCAAACCCAATAACTCATTTTCACTGACCTCCTCTACTCCCATTCTCATATCGAAAATCAAACTCATTATTGGTGAATGATCAACTCACTCATTCTTGGCTTGCAATGGTAATATTCTACTTAATGTATCAGCCACAAAATTCCATTTACTAGGGTATAAATGATATCAAAATTACTGTTCTGAGAAAATCATCCAAGATTCTCTCTTTAAGGTTCATAACTCTATGACTAAATATATAATTTAGGATTTTGGGATCAGATTATACTATAAAATTGTCTTCAAAGAGATAATGATGCCACCTTTTGAGTTCATGCATAATATCTACCAACTCAAGATAATGGTTGTGGTAGTTATTCTCAAGAGGGTGTATCTCAAAAGAGCCATAAAAACCAAATTATTCCCTTTCATCAAGAAAACAATTAAACCCATTCCAATATCATCACAGAAAACATCATAACTCAAACAGGGTACAAGAAAAATCAAAACCATTGTTGAATTCAACCACATATTCATCTCTTAAAATTTTCACTTATAGTTATAAATCCATTAAAATATTTCACACATATGGCTTAATGTTTTTATCGAAGGTGTGATCCTTGAGAAGTTCTTTACAAACCCTTTATAGTAACTTCCCAAACCCAAGAATCATTGGATTTCAAACATTTTTTTTAAAATGATCCTAAGAAATAACATACTGTGGCTTTTTAGGATCAAATAAGATGCCACTCTTCAAACCACATTCCCTCAAAACATCACCTCTCAGATTCAAAAGTCAGACATATAAATATTACAATACATAATATTTTCAATAAATATTTGAATAATTATATCCAACTTGTATTTTTACTCATCCTCTATGTTATAGTACTCCATGATATAATCAACGAACACACCAAAAAACTATTCCAATAACTTGTCAAATATATGGTTCATCAAATCCATTAATATCGCAAGAATGTTAATGAGTATGAATGGAAATACGAAAAATAAAAACTCCCATATATTCTTTTGAAATTTATATTTGTTATATCAACTCATAATTCTCTCAAATTATGTTTCATCAACCATATTTTAGTCTTACAAAACAATAAATACATCCTTAAAAATCAAAGATATCATCAATCATGGGTTAAGGATACTTGTTCTTAATCATCAACAGATTCAACATTCGATAGTCAATAAAAAGTATATGAATACCATATTCCTTCATTGAATAAAGAACTGGTTAATCCCATGGTGACAATCATGGAAGAATAAATCCATTCACCTCTAGGTCATTTGGATAGAATTTATATTCCACTAACTCGGTAGGTACCATTTGATAGGATGACATAGAAATAGTGTTTTCTAGGTAACATGTCAATAGTAAACGTGACATATACCTATGATGGAAGCCTAGAAAAATCATTTATAATAACCGTAGTGTACACACACACACACAACGGCTAGTAGTTGACCACCCCATCACAAGTAAACTACTTCATGAAACATTTATAACAATTGTCATGAGATTAAATTTCATAAGGGACAACTGGCTCGACCTTTCCAGATCTACAGTCTAAATCACCATAGAAAACATGATTCACCCCATCAGTAGATAAAAACAATACCCATCAAAATTAAAATTCTATTTGGGCCTTTACACTAACCATCTAATACATGCCAATGATAAAGTCAAATATGTCAAGATTAAACATTAAGAATCCCCAAACCACCTCAAAGTCACCAATCACCACTCGACACAAGGGACACAAGAAACATTATTTAGTCATCCTTCCCAAAGTTGTGGAAATATAAAATAATAATTAAATAAGATACAAAATAAATACTAACACACCATTAAAATATTACTATATAAAATAATGATTAGCACCTATATCAAACAAATCATTACATAGAAGACACAATAAACATTGTACCTCGAACAATAGATGGATCAACATCAAATTCCTCAATAACAAACTCAGTTTCATAAAGTCATCTAAACATATCCACTAGCACATCTCTATTGTCCTGGTAATGATTCCCTCCACCCTTTAAAGAATCATCATTATGCTTCATCCCCTTGGTGAATGTGGATTTGACCCTACTTCCTTGGGGCATATTATCACAGAAATGTTTCAGATGGATAGATTGCCCACAAAGATGACTTGTTGAAGGATTATCCATACTCTAAGGATTTTTATGAACAATCCTTACACACAAGTAAAAAATAACATATTGCTACCAAGAAGAATCCCATGAAACTAGTCATACAAAAAACTGAAAACTCTTGCACATTCGTTTTTGACCAGAAGAGGTACCCCAGTAAATCAGTGCACCCACAAAAGTTCCACCGAAGAATGTTCTATCATATATGTCAGCCTCAACCAAATATGTTTTATCAACTACCTCCCGAAGGTCATAATACATAAAATAATATATATTAACTTAATATCAACCCTTATCCCTATCTCATACCAACGTTCCTTCAAGTAATCATTGGTGATAATATCTAGTGCTATATGCACTAACATTGTCCAGAAATTCGAGTACTCCATAATGATACGATTGACTTTCTCCATCATCATAAACGGTTATGATATTATTGAATGTAATGACTATGAATAAAACTAATGGTTTAAGAAACTCTTAAAATAATCCAAGGTAAGAATTTCCTACAACATATCATGAAGTATCGATTCATTCCATATTTTTTCCTTGTCCTTTGAAAATATAATTGTAAAAACCACCTAATAATTCTTAGAATACATCAAAAAGTCGAATATCCTTTCAATCCATTCAATCCAGTCCTCAAAATATTTTGATCCTTTATCACTATGAATGATAGGTGGATTCTTCATGATAAATTTTAAACTATGATCCACAGAAAATCCCAACTTCACTATTCCTACTGATCCTAGAGTCATAATGGTAAGTAATACTTATACAACCAAATAAAGGGTCCATTGGAGTATAAACCTATGGAACATGACCTAAGGACCCCCTCTCATATTTGGAACTACACTTTTGGATGGTATTTCATGTTAAACACAAGACAAAAACCAATCAAGAATGATAAAATCCCAAACCCAAGGAACTGAAAACAAGATTACATTACTATGATTTCAAATAATAATAATTTATACCACTTCTGAATTCTACCAGAAAAGGAACACACATTTTGATGGAAATAGTTCTACATAATTAAACTCCCAATTAGTTTATTTAAATGGACATACACAAACCATGTCCTAGGAAAACATAAATAGGATGAGTTAAGTAATCATACTATACAATTTACTCAAGTTTTCATAAATACTAAGTCTTGTACATAGTGAAAAATATATGACCACCCTTGGAAACTCAAATTCAATAATGAGAGTAAGATGTACAAATTTCTTTTCAACACATATAGTTAGAATTCTGAAAATCATACTTCAGTCTATCCAAGACACTCAATGAACACAAGCCATGCTAATTCCCTTCAAGATGATCACGGATGTAATACAAAATTATAACAGACCGATCTAGGGCAATAAGACCACTCACCTAATCCAACCCTCTTCGGGGGTTCGGTAAAATGGAGAAAAATAAAAAAGATTCGAATATAAGAATAAAAATACATAAAACTAGATTACTATGTGGATACAAATGAAAGGTAAAACTGAGATAAAATGGATAAACCAAAAATACATGACTTGTCAAAAAATGAGTCCCCATATGACCAAGAATCACCATCAAACTATACCAAAAAATGTATAAGAACATAACCAGAGGTATGCATGATACATGATACTATTACCTTTAACTAAATTTTAAAAAACATGGTTTACAACTAATGATATTAAGATGTAAGATCTGAGGAACATGGACTTGTAGTATACCACCCAAATGAATCTACACATGTTATAACAACTGGAATGAAAAAGTCCAGGTTTTAAAATAAAAACTTCTTACAATCATTTGTATAAATAAAAAGATTGAAATATTTTTTTCAATCAATCTTTGAGTATTCACAAATGGAATTCCATATTGACAAAAATGAAAGATATCATCTAATGAAACCTAATATAAATATACATGTGATCAAATAGCCATGAAAAAAGATATCGTGTCATAAAAAATTGGAAACAATAATTTTCCTACTATCCAAGCTCTAGACTATGTTATAATATGTAGTAGACACACTCACAATCCAAATAGGGCATAATGTTTGATCCAAACAAACTTTGAGGACTTCCATAGTCCATTAAAATATAAAAGGTTATCTCCTAGTGGTGTCACACACTATAAGTCAACCGGTGTCCCTGTCTCGATGTACCAATGTTTAAAAATATTAAATGATTGTCAATTTATATTTTAATAACCATGGGATATTTTTTAGAAAAATAAAATAAAATACAATCCAATTTTCTATAGGGATCAAAAATCCATTATCAATTTGATATAGAGAAATTTTTTTCATTGAAAACATCTCTCAAAATGTTAACCCATTCCATTTTAAATTTCAATATAGTAAATTACAAATCACATATCAATGAATCACTATGAAAAATAATAAATTCAAGAAACTTTAACAATTGAATAGATCCACCAACCTAATGAAAATATAAAACTTATAGACATTGAGAATAGGTAGTTTAAACCACAAGATCTTCCATCAAAATCATAGTCATTCCCAAATACTAAAAATGATTGATAGAAACCATAATTTTATCAACAAAAAAATCAATGAAATGTGCCACAACCACAAACTAACGAGAAAATTATTTGAAATCTTACAATGATAGATGAAATTACTAAACATATGGATCAATTTATAAACCAATCGATCCATATTAGAGGACGACACCCAAAATTTCCTATAGTGTGAGGTCTAGCCATGAGAAGAAGGATGGAAGATATAATGAATCCTCAATATCACATGTGAAACTCAAAAAAACTACAACACATTTTATTATATATAATGTATTGATTTACACATTTTTAATACATTTTAATTCAATTTATGAAGAAAAATGTATCACCTCATATTAGAAAATGACTTTCCACATTATACAATGTACATACATTAGACAACATGTAGAAACACTTATTATGAATTTAAATCATGGAAATATTTTGGATAGAATTACACATTATGTAGCCATATTAAATTTCATTTAAATGTCTATAAAATCAGTTAAATTCTCCATAAAAAGCCGAAAATTCAATAATTCAACGGATTCACCATTATAGTTACCCTCCCAATCTATGGCTAAAAATATAATCCCAAAGAATAACCGGAAACAAAAAGAAATGAATAGAACATTCCTTATTGAAAGCTAATGGGGTGCTACTTTTCTATACATTCAACATTTAAATAATTCATACATTGATAATATTTTATAAAGATTATTATTATCATAAATTATGTTAACTGAAATTTTTATTTTCTCTTTTCAGTAACATAACTTGTGAACTTCATTTCCATAGTCAAAAAATCGTCCCATTCTTTTAGGATAACTACCTATTTGTTTCTTCCCGAATTCTTGACATAAGAAAAACTTGGACCTCTTTCCTCCATGATCTCTATTATGAAAAATCCTAACAAACACTTTCCATCTCTTAATTGGTGAGTCTGATATTCAATTAATGTACTCATTATTCAATATGTTCAGTGAAATCAGATTACGAATAGTCATAATTTCCATCACTATCATCATCAACTCATTTTGTGAATCTACACAAAAAAATCTATCACATTCAATGTTATCCTCGTATATTCTAAAATTATTGTGTGAGTAACATTAATCATATTGGAGAACTATATAATGAAGAAAAATAACTTCTATTAAGTCTAAAACAATAAAACATATTTTAAATAATTGAAACCTTTTAATTAAACTGGTTGATTCATATTCATGACAAATTTAAATCCTTAATTAATATTCAAAAATAACTTTTAAGTTTTCAGTGTATATCCTCTCTAATTATTAAAATAGTATTTTATAAAGACCCATTTTCATTCACCAGGTCCCAGTGAAGGTAGCTCTATAGAGTGTTTTTAGGGTTGTTACCCAATGGTACAAATGTACGAGATCCATTTCCAATTATTGTATCCATACAAGGATTTCATTTCATGGGAACTAGTAATTATATCACTTCAAATATTCAAGGATATTTTATTATGATTTGAAAAATCCTTATACCTATCCATTGATAAATTCCTAGAAAAATCCTTATAAATTTCCATGGGTATTTAACTAGTGTATTTTCATCCTAGTTTCTAAAGGATAAATAAATCAATCATCCAATACAAAATATTGAGACCATTGTTTCTCATATGTGGATATTACATCTTATTAGATTAATATTAATTAAATAATGAAAACACTCACCTGGGGACCATAATATTTTAATGTATTTGGAAACATGGGACATGATATTTATAATTCATTAAATATCATCAATTTATCACATAAATATCTTCCCCTTTAGTAATCCCATTTCAACCTTTCTTCATTACCCATGGGAATGGAAACATAAAAAAGGATGAGATCTGGTGGTAGAAAATTATCTACAATGGAGGTACGTATGCATAACATGAGCATAAGTGTTTGAGGGCATTATAACAACATTTTAAATCCATAAATTTCATATCAATGATCATAATATGGAGTCATGGAATATAGATTGGCAATTTATAATTATTGAATCATAAGATAATCAATGAATATAATCTAGGACAGCATAAAACTTTCCCGAAGAATATATTTTTGGAATACAAATAAGAATTGAAGATATCATGTCAGGATACCCAATAAGACATTTATAACATGGTAGGCTTGGGCTAGATACCCATGAACTTGCCTCGGGATTAGATGACAACTTGTGTACTCCCCTTTTCATGCTTGGGATAACTACCAGTATATCCTCTGATCTCTTAGAAAATTTATCTTTTCCCAATACATTTCTAGGAGATGCAGTTCCCACCCATCAAATAATTAATACCATATATATGTGTTCTCCAAGATCATAAAAATTCATTATATCATTACCCATCAAATAAAATAGGTTTCGCAAACAATTTAATCATATCATAACCTATGGAATGAAATGTGTAAATTTAAAATTACATCCTACAATCATATTAAATTAAATTGGTATAATAAAGATTTTATTATATAGTAGTCTGTCAAAGAAGAAAATATTTCATAATCATTTCATCTTGGAATTACCCATTAAAAGAACCTAGTTTTATAGAAATTTATTCATAGAATATTCCAAGAAAAGTAGATAGATTCATAAAAATAAGGAAATAAAAATTTAAACCATTCCACAAAAAATATGAATGATATCTATGTATCTATCCTCGATATGGATTAGTTAACAACAACATATTTAATCAAAGATGGAATATAGTTTTGAATAATCATTCTAATCATTTCATGGAGAAAATACTCTTTCTTTATTGTAAAAAACATCCTAAAACAAAAATCATTTTGAATTTTTTTTCCTAAAAATAATGTTAAATACTTATAAATAAATAATCAATTTAATTATTGGTTATGAAATTAGATAATTATTTTCCACCGTACACATCAATATAAATATTCCTTTCACGTTTTTATTAAAATCCAAACATGCCTTGGTTTGAATAAATAATTAAAGATTCATTTAAAAATGTTTATGATAAAATCAATGATGGGTATTTTTTTCAAAATTAATACGTGTTTAATTATAATTTTTTTTGTTTTTTAGAAGTTATGATTTTGAAATAAAATATATTTCTTACTGAAGAGAGAAATAGAAATTGATTTTCATAAAAAAAATTATATAATTTCATGTAAAAGAGAGTGGAAATGATAATTTTACTTTAATATATCACGAATATAAAATGGACAATAATTTTGAGTAGAATTATTAAAGTAATAATCATAATATTTCCTCATTTGATACTTAATAATAAACAATCCCTACAAATGATTATATTGTAACATAAAACCTTTACCACTTTGGTAACCATGAATCATAAAACCCATAATGGAATAGCATAAAATGAAACATATAATACCATTATGATGAATAAAATAATGATATAATAAGTTAAATGTTATTTATATACACCTCATGAAAAAATATTGGTGCATAACAAAACATATATCTCAAAGAATGAAAATTGAGACAAAAATCACAGAATGCCTAAGAAATATTTGAATCGTAATCCACATGAAAGAATAAAATGAATAAAATGTTTAATTATCATGAAATGAGTTATATTCATTATATATAATTTCATTGGGAGTATATAATCCACACAAAATAAACAAGTGGTGAATATGAAATAAGTCTTTCAAAAATAAAATTGAGACTTGAAATACACTTACCTAAAGTCTTGATGTCCTTCATACTCATTCAAGCCTCCAATATAATAAATATATGCTTATTAGTAATATATTATGGAACCATATTCATATATAGCCATACATTTATGATTTTATTGAACCATTTTGAAATCCATTTTTTAAAATTTTCATGCTAAAGTTTGTTTTGGGTAATAATTGTTGTTTATTTCTTATAGGTTTTGATTTTTTTATTCATGGTCCTCTTACAAAGACCATCATTTTATTATTCCCAGAATTTTAACCATGATATAAATATAATATAAATTCAACATATTAATATTTATAGTAATCTAAAATATTTAGGGATATGAAATGAAATCCACCATTCATGGAGATGGTAGGTCGTATATACACATGAAAGCTATTTCCATTTTCATGAGATATTGAATTTAAGAAAAGTAAATGTTTAATAATTATTTTATACTTTATATTTAATTTTTATGTCATTTATATTGAATTTATTTATTAAAAACATCCTTGATCAATTTCATGTAATTAATGAACAAATCACATCACTTCATGAGGCTGTAGTCTGTCGTACTGTTGAGCAACATTATCAGTTCCAACAAAATGGAATGAATGAAAGTAGGTGTGATATAATAATTTCAGAAGCATAATAATATCTAAAATATCATTAATATAATATATAAATATTTTTTACGTCATTATTTCCAACCCTGAGTGGTGGTAATGAAAATATCAATTACATTAGTTCATGTGGCGTTAGTCGTCCGTACACAGGAAAAATGATAAAAAAACCCATTTTATAGAATTGTGTGTTGTTTAATGATTGAAAATTAACCTTAAAAAATATTATAATATGTATTATAAGTATTTTATTATATAGTAATTTTATAAGAATAATTTAATATGTCGGTTAAGGAAAAAATAAATATTCTCATTGATGAACATTACCTCTTCATCAGGTATCCTTTTTTAGGTTTTTAATACAAACATTCAAGGTTGATTTTATGCCCAAAAAGGGATTCTATGATGAGGCTATATATTTTTGGGAGTGATTTAGGCATACAGATGAGAGTAGTGACGTTTTATAGTAGAGGAAGAGTGTAATTTTGTTAAATACTCCAATGTATTCACTATTGGGAGGCCAATATTACCTAAAGTGACTCCAAAATATACAATTAAATGTATGTTAGTATTATATGGTCTATCAATACATAATCCATAAAATTAAACACATTATTTAGCATTTTATTCTTTAACATCTATGCTCATTTATTTTAACCATTTAGTTTTTTCACTGTGGTATCTAGTTTTCTAACGGAGGTATGTTACACATTAAATCAAATTAATTTGATAATTACTAGATATTTTGGAACCTATTATTATTAATATGATATAAAATTTATAAATACAAAATTCGGTGATTTTTGGAAATTAATTTTAACACAATCAGAAATAAAGGGAAGAAACAACGTTTTGATCTTTAGTTTCAAAAATATGTTTTTACTATTTAAGAGTCAATTAATTAATTATTGAATAATAATTATACCATTAATGGAACATATTGTATATTTATTTACATTTAAAAAGAAATTGGAAGGATATATTATTTTCAAAAAAATTAAATCTTCTAATAAATTATCATTTATTATAAAATAAAATAACTATCAAGTTTCACAATGTTTAAATAATTTAAATACAAAACAAAAATCAAAAAAATGATTGAAATAAAATATATTATTCACAAACCTATATATAATTATATATACATTTGAAAAAATTATTTAAAAAAATAATTAATTCAATATAATTAACATCAAATATTTTTTGTATCATTTAATAATGTTATTTATGAACTAAGTACTTAAAGATTTGGAATTTTGTATAAATTTATAGTAATTAATTCACCAATAAATTTTTAAAAAAATATTATCATCATATAGAAAATTTATTTTTCTATCAAAATAATATTTATATCCAGACATATATTTTTCCCATTTCCCATATCATTATATAATTTAAAATGAAGAATGGTTCATTTTTGTCCTTTTATTTACATAACATATTATATTGGTAAAATTCAATTAATTTTTCCAGAAAACAGTTAACTTTATGGTTATATGTTCCTATATATATAGAAATAAAATTATTTTTTAAAAATTATTTATTTCATTTTAAACCATTTCATCATATCTTGACAACACAGTAAACCCATTTTCATCCTAACCTGAAATATTAATTTTTATTACATTCACTAATCATTTTTTACAAAACAAAATATGACATTATTATAAATTGAAAATTATGATAATTCAAAATATTTAATAAATTTTACAAATTCAATTCACATAAGTGGAAAATTTTATTGTAAAATTACTCCCACAAACACGATAAAAAAGAGTCCTTTTAAAGAGAAAATGTTCAAATGTTTCAAAAGTTTTTATATATAAATTCCATTTGGAATTTATTCCAATTACCCACATTAGAATAATTTAGGTATAATTTAACTTGTTTAACTTTAAAACATTTTCAATATTTCATTTTAAAATATATTTTATTTAAATCAAAATATTGTTTTCTAGTAAAATTCATTATGTTTCACTATTCATCAAAAATGATGCTTTCTAGGGAAATCCAAAATATACATCCTATACTAATTCTTACATTATATTTTCAAGATTAATTTTTTATATTTATTTCATTATCCAATTGTTTTAAAATAATATTATAATATTGTTCATAAAAAAGAAACAACCAATTTTATTTGTGGGAAAAATTATTTTCGAAACTCATAATGGAATTATGAAAAAATATGTATTTTTTATCAATATAATTCCATAATTTTAAAATTTTAATATTAAATTGATAAATTTTTTATTACAATTCACGTCAATTTTCTTAATATCTAGGTCATGATAGTCTCCCTTTAAATAACTAAATTATTAATATATATCATGGTTTTACTAATACTAAGTGTCTTGTGCAATGAAAGTTATCCCATTTTTCTATGTAGAAAAATGAATTGTGTGTAAAAAAAGATAAAATCAATATTAAATTTAACTAAAAATTAAAAAATATAAAATTTTATAAAAAAAATATTTCATTAAATGATGGGGTGTCAAACTTATTTTCTCTAATAATAGTACAATATATTATCCATTGTTAAATCAATTATGAAATGGTTTCTTCATATAAAAAATTATAATAATTTCACTAAAATATTTTTAATTTATTATATACAATTTTATAATCATCCCTGTAAAATGGTAATAGAAGAATGAATAACATCAATTTTTGGAGGTGGTAGTCCATATGTAATAATGAGGGACATTAAAAAATTTCCAATGATATAATGGTAATAATTATGACGGAACATTATATTTTCATCATAATAATAACTCCTTAAATGCTTTATATATTTATTAATTTGTTCTTTTGAACCATTTATTTAATGTGGTCTTGAAAAAAATTGCATTGTTATGTAGAAATAGTTGGATGTACGTTTGTATGAGCGAGGATTTCATTTTCAATACTATAAAGTTGAGATAAAAAATGGAGGTAACATTAACATAAACACCTATAAGAATGGTTAATATACTATTTTAATCATTTTAAGATATTTATTGAATATTTTTATTATCTTTATGTAGAGAAGAACTTGAAAATAATGAAAATAAAATATATATCTTATTCTAGAAACCTCATTTCTCATACACCTTAATCAATCATGAATATTTCAATTTGGGATATCATTCCTATTGATTGTGGTGGGATTTTAGAACTGTGTTATAGTTGTGATTTACCAAACATGGTAGCTCTTATATTGTAGATAATATAAGAAAAGAGGTTTATATTTATAAATTTGGTGGGTGGAAAAATTATAAAAACATAATACATTATTATCTTATATATTACTTATTCAATGCAGATGTCTCAAATGTATAATATATTCGAATATTATATGTTTAAGGTTTAAATAAAACCATCAAATTATATATATGAAATTTATTATTTGTTATCATTAGTCTTTATCCATTAATGTTATCCCTTTTTACTCTTTTTACCCTAAAAAGTGATATAAATTTTCTTTTTCTATTATTTTCTATTAAAAATTTATGTTCAAATTTTTACATATTTTTACTATACTAATTCAAAAACTGGAACCCATTTTAAAATATCGAATCCCTAAAAGTGGTAAAACATTATTTTAATATATGTCCCCAAAAGGTAATGAAAATTTATTTTAGAAAAACGTTTTTAAGGTTTAAAATTATTGTACAGTAAAATAATGTATAATTATGATTCAAATGGAACTACATTTTTATTTTAAATAAATGTAAGTATTATTTTATTTCAATACAATCCAAAATAACATTTTAGCACATTAAAAATGGTTACAATTGAACTATTAGGAATTTGTTTTATGTGAACAAAAAAATAACATGGATTTCTAAATTTTTATGAATATATTTATAAGTTAAGAATTACATTTTTATAAGAAATATATTACATATAAAATATATATTTGTCCCATCAAAATATCCATAAGAATTAATGTTATTATTTTATCATTATTATTCTTTAAAAGTTATATTTTTGTATAATGGGTACTTCCACTATTTTCCATGAAATCAAATATTATGAAAAAAGTTTTAAATTTAGCTGATGATAAATTTTACATGATAAACAAAAAACTTAATTTATTTCATCAAATTAATTTTTTAAAATTTCTAAATTTAGGTTCTCATCTTATTTTTTAATAATGTTATGTGCATTGTGATTTTATTTCTTTTCAAAGAGGATATTACTTAATAAAATTAAAGATGAGGTCATGTGTTATAACAATGGTGAGAACCTTCCTGGTTGTTAAATTATTAATTTATAGTACAGTGAAGACCTATATATCAGAAGTCGTCTTAAGAACCTCAATAATTTAACATTCCTATTCACCATCATATGGATGATATCCACTATGGTTTGTTGCTGGAATAGCATATGGATAACCTATTTAGTTACTAATTTATTAATTTCATTTAAGAAAAAGGAATATTTGTTATATATAATAGTTAAAACCTATGGTGTTTAAAATAATAAGTTCTCTGTATTGAGAGATACCTATAATTTGGATAGTTGGATGATCACTGTAGGGAGAGCCTCCATTGTTAATTGGTTTTTTCGTATCCACAATGGGCGTGAAAATTTTTTCAAATACATTTCAATGGACCAATATGGATGAAATATTAATATTTACTATTATAGGTATGTCCTCTACTCCAGCTAGATTCATGATATACATAGAGGGGACCCCCTAGTTATTATATTTATGATTTTTAGTATGGGGTGGAACTTTAGGTTACATACCAAGGGTATGACATATAAGGTAGACATTTTGTTATTTAATGGGAAATGGATGACCACACCTCTTACTGGTTACATAATCACCATTGGGTGGCCCTCCATGGTTATTTATTTATTTAATTTTTGAATAGGATGGTCATATGTTTTACATACCAGGGTCAAGATCTCTATGGTTTCCAGTTTACTACTCATCATCATTGGACAACCTTTAATTTTAATTATTTCTCGTCACCATATAGAGCTCCTATATTGGTTTTACGTAATTATTTTTACCATGGTGATGTAATATGTGTTGAATATCATTATGGGATCCATGTTTGAAAAATTATAATTCTAAATTATTAAGAGGATATCCAATTGGACTGGTTCTTTGATCAAAAATAGGAATACCTCAGTGGATTTTGGCATACATATATTATCTAAATAGAGGATATCTATTTCAAAAAAATGAAAAGGACCTCCAGGGATAAAATAATACTATTCAATATCAAAATGAGGACCTCCATTCTAATAATTGGATTCGTTTTTTCCTTATAAAAATGAGGACCTCTATTGTAGAAATTCAGGTTACTATGGGGAGGATGCTAAATATATGTTCTATAGAGAGGTCCTCAATAGATGTTAAAAATATCACTACGGTGAATACCGCATTAATAGTTTTCTCTCTCCCAAATTTTGATGAATTTTTTTAAGGGATCACTAATTGTTTCATTAAATCAATGGTTTATTTAAAACTTTGACAAGATATATTCCTAATTATTCCTTAAATATATACTACCGGGTATCATAGATGTGAGTGGTAGTGGAAGTAAAAATGTTTTTAAATATACTAGTTTTTTATTTCTCTTAATGCGCTTTACCCTGATAATTCATATTGGAGATGACTTAGGATAAAATTTATACCCCCAAAAAAGCATCATGGGAATTGATACCACCCGATGATGTAACAGATTTCAATTTTTTGGATCAATCCTAGGTATATCTGTAGTATAAACACTGTTATAATAGCTATTGACCTTGAATTCAATGAGATGGAGGATGTCAATTTTATCCAATTTTAAGGAAAGTGTCCCAAAATTCTTTAAGGTGAGGATGCTGGATACCTATCCCCTTCTAACAAGACATAATCATGAATTCCATTTGGAATTTATATTCTTCAAGAAATATTGAAATATCTCTAATATAGGGATTATAATATTTAATGTATAATATTACAATGATATTTTTCACTAGATATTGTAGATGTTACGTGGGTAATAACATCCATTTTTGGTTTGGTGATGAGGTTAATCTAAAAACTATAACTTATTTTTGTTGTAATACATTTTGTTGATATATTGAAATTATTGATCACTTTCAGCTGCCCACTTCATAATAGTAGATCTTGATTCCTAGTAGTATATTATCCATGTATTCCATGTGAACACTGAGGGAGGAAAGAAAAAAAATTTAAAACCCTTATTTATAGTATATCATGTTGTAATGTGTATATAATATATCAATTTAATAATTATTACACATCAAAATATCCATTTTTTCATAATTTTTAATCAAAATTCCTATTGGTTTAGTTACTTTGGAACTACATGTACACATTGAATGTTTGGGTGATAAACTGACTCCCACAATGGAGTTTATATTATTATCTAGAACTCTATTATTGGTAAAGATGCATCATTAAAATTTCTCCCTATGAAAAAATGATTATCCTATCAATTAAAAGAGTTTATTTGAGACCATGAACCTATTAAAATTTATTATGAGATGTCCTTCTTCATCCCGCACTAGTTGTGTTTTGTGTTAAAGGAATATAACTGAACACATTAGAACATATCCCTATATCAAGAGGTCTATGGTATCATGTATTTGGTATTGAATCCATTAGAATGTATTCATACATATCTATATAAATGGATTTATAATCTATATAGTTTAGTGGCTTATAATCACGAACATAAACCTTTTAAGGTTATGTGACAAAGAACGTAGTTGTTTCCTTTTATGTCAAGAAACAATAACTATAAGGTGTTCTAATTATGATCATGTATCATTGATCAATGTTTTATACATTTTATATCATTTATAATAGAAAATAATTTCATGTAGTTTAAAATTATATGATTTGAATCAATTTCGTGTAGTTTAATTTCATGTTAAATAATATAATATGTGAACTTTTCTGATCAATAGTTTAATGTTTTAATTATACAAGAGTTTACATTTATTTATTAACCACACACATTATTTAGGTGAAGGAATAGAGTTCCTACACTATGATATGAGAACATTTATAACAAACATAAATCTATTGATATCATGATTATGATATAATGAATTATGTACAAATTAGTAATACAATCATATGAGACAAAGGTAGATCTTTGGATGGATTTTCACCCATTTATACCTTGGATCTTTTATTGTATTCAAGAAGCTATCTAGGGATTAGTTGATTTAAGAGAACTATATAACTACCATGTTTTATAGTTTATACATGGTTAGTATCACTATGTTTGAAATAGGAGGGATCATCTTTAATATTGGAATAAATTATTGGATGTAAGGATCTCATAATCTATAGAGAACTTCTATATGGAATTATAATATCCAATGAAGTAATAATGGAATGTGAGAAATTACTGACTAAAATAGGAAATTTTCAAATATATTGTGGCCATGATATTGGATGGGAAAAAATTAATTTTTTGAGGGATGATCCAGAAAAATGTATTATATTGGATTCTGAGGATCTTGGAGGGTTAATGTGTTGATCTTATTTTATGTAGTTGAATTTTGTGTGTGTGGTGTATTAAGGGGCCATATGAAGGCTTGGTGAAAATCCATTAAAACAAATTCTATATGCACACTATTTGACTACCATTAAATATTCGGAAGGACAATAAGAAAAGTAAGATAATGGAAACCATTATGACTCCATGGTTGGCAAGGTACTACCCCACAATAAGGACACGTAAATTTTATAATTGATAGATCATAGTAAGTGTCAATTACCCATCACTCTATGGGATTTGTGGAATCCATTAATTTTGTAATTAGATCATATGTATTATATTTAGATATTTTTTAGTAAATATTAAATGATTGTTTCTATATATAATTTTTTTTGGATATAATACATGATTCATGTTCCATGATTTTGTGAATGAAAATGTTTTAGAGCATGGAAGTTGTGAGTCCCAAGTTACCTTGTGGTATATTACTAATTACTTGGTTGGGGAATAGATGGGGGGTGTAGCTGGATTTTATATTTTCGAGATGTTTTCCAACACTAAGTACCCAGTGGTAACCACATATGAAGAAAGGGTATACCATGTAAAATGTGGTGTTCTAACCCATTATTATTTAAAAAATAAAATTACATTCTTACGGTTTGAATCATTTTGTAATTTAGGATAATTTTTTTATGGATGAATTATTCTACCATGTCCAATTTGATTTTATCACTTTTAATCACTATTTGGTTCCCTAGGACTGGATGACAAATAAATGATAGGTATCATGAGGGATTGTTCTGAGATAACCTCTTCTACTCCTCCTCAATGATCCAAATGTTCCTAATTGATTAATTGTCATCTAGGTTTATCCATAAAAGTGTTATTAAAAAAACTCATTGTTTAATTTCAACAAAATTAAATGTAATTGATATGTTGTGAATAGAAGATGGTTAAGAAGAGTTGGTTGTCACTATTTGATACCTTTTTCTTATGGTATATTGTTTTTCAGATTAAAGTTGTGTTCCTAGATAACCTACATAATGTAGCATTGATTTATGGTTTTTTGTTGAGTATTTTATTTTTTATAAGATCTTTCTTACATTAGAATTGTAATATGCCATGTTTATCATCGTTATAATCCCATTATTCAACTCAGTTAGTTTTATTTGTTCTTCTAAATCGATAATTTTATTTTAATTATTTGGTTCATTCAGTTATTGGGTATTACATATTCGTTATTTGATCATGGTCTCAATGGAAGCCAATATAATATTATATGGTTATTTTTATTTCATTTTAAGGTCAGTGGAATTTATATTACATAGTCTTTTTGTAATTAGATAATTATTAGGATTTTACAATCTTTATTATTGGTTCCATGAGTTATGATATCACATGATCTTACCCCTGTAATGGGAGAGGCTTTGTTTGGCCAAGTAGTCATCATTAATATCATATCTTCGTAAATGGTTCATTTGTGTAACATTGAGAAAATCAGTGTTAGTGGCCTATTTATTGTATTTTGTTGTTATGGGAGTCGATTTTCACTTAATTTTTAAAAATAGTGAGATTGTTCTTAAAAATTTATTTTCATAGGATGTTAATGAGAATTTGAGATTTACTAAAATTGTTTTTTATTTTCTTATTTTATTTTAAGAGGTGTTTAGTTTAAAATGGAGTAAAAACTGATGATGTTTATTTAAATTGATATTTATGAAATGGTATTTAAAAAAAATTACAAGGTTTTTAAAATAATATTTTAATGGGTATTTAATAATAATATATGGATTGAGTAAAGAATAAAATGAAGTTTTTATAAGTTATTTGTAATGTTATTCTTGACATTGTTATTAATAGTAATATAGAAGGGACAGATTGAGGTATATTATGTTCTTTTTGACTATGTATGGGTGATTTCATATTTTTTCAATTCTAACATATTTGTTTTTGTATAATAATAAAAAAATTTGGAAATGTTATCAACTATTTCATTATGACACATGACATAATGAGAGACATGAGAGAATAATTCCCTTGGTATAAAGGTTAGTTACGTTAGACTATTTAATATTGTAGACTTCATCATAGAATAGGTCAACATGGAAATTGGGTAAACATGAGATGGAATAAAAATTCATGTCATTTATTGGGTTATGGGTGATATTTCAACTGCTTTCATTTGGTCAATCCTTTACATTATTGATGAGTTTCAAACACTCTTTATTTTATTTTCTTAGATCCTCTTGGTTGGTAATACTGACTATTATGGGAAATTGTCAAGGTAATATTGATTAAAGATAACTACTATGTTTCTATGATACAGTTCTTATAGAATGAGGATCCTTGGTATAAACATAAATATGGGATATTATGGGTAATAAAAACTTTTATTTTTGAGAGATTGATGATGAGTGTGTATTATTATTGATATTGGATATTCTTCATTTAGGATTGTTTTATAAGAAATGTAACCGTAAATTTTGTATTTTTTATGTTTTATAACATCTATTTGAATATCAACACTTGTTAGATGTGAAATCATTGATGACCAAATGTTTCAAATATTAAAAAAATGAGTTCTAGTTTTTTATAGTGTGGTAATGTATGGTTTTTCCACGTTAGAAAATGGTCTTCTCAATATATTAATCTTCCTCATCTGCATCCCACCATAGAGTGATGGAAGAAAATAAAATTATAGATATATTATCCACCCCATGATAGGTGATGGTAGGGTTTCATGAAATAAAATTGAAAACGTTTCCTTGAAGACTAAAATTAAAGTAAGTCCTTGGTGACAAAAGAAATTGTTTTTTGTTCATAATTTTTTGATGTGTGATGATAGTGATAATTATATATATGTTTTTACATGACAATGAAGTTGGAAAAAGTCACTGTGAAAACATTAGATATATAAGATACATAAGTAGGTACTGTATTTGATGTATGGTAGATTACTCTAAAAGTACCAATGAGATGTGTTGAGGCAGGGTATGAGAACCTAAATTTTTTATTTTATACAATTATGATATGTTCTTAGTTTTACACATTTATCTTATCCTATGGTTATTATTATGTTAATATTTGATTATTTAGGCCCTTATTTACTACACAATAATGTTTTTACAATTTTATTATAATCTTGAAGGCCTTTGTGTCTTCGTTGAATGCTCTATGATTATTATTTATATTAACATTGCCGAACATATTTCATGATTTGGTTTCATTGATTTGTATTGGGATTAGTGATGTTCCATAGGTAAATAAATTCAGTGATTCATTATAGAAAAATCTGAGGCAAATACTCCTTATTAAATGGGAAAACAAAAAAATAAAAGAGATTAAAGGGGTCAAACCAGACAATCATCCCTCATTCAAGATCCAGAAAAGAGTTTCAATAATAAAATCAAAGGGGATAAAATCGTCATAATCCCTATCAGATTCAACTAATGGATTGAAAAAATTACCTTGAGTCTTTTTCCCTCTTGGTATATTTCTAGTTCTCATAGTAGGCTTCATGTGTGACTATTCTTTCATTGGTCATGTTGTCTTCAAATGTGTTGATGAGAAACATTAAGTGTCAACCGCTTTTCCCTTTTAAACATCTTCTCGATATGAGCCATTTTTGGTGATTATTAATTCTATGTGTCCATCCAATTTCCCCGTAATTTTTTTAAACTCCACTAATTATTAATTTATTCAATTATCAGGTAACCTAAATTATTAGAACATGTAACCAAATCGGTATAATAACTTGATATCCCCCATTATTCTGTAGTTCTGTCAGGGTTGGTGCTATCAGTCACCTCTACCTAAAGAGGGACTTACTCCATTTGATATTTTTTTTTGAAGACCCATGTGGGACTATCTGAATACCTACCTACTCAGAGGACTCATCCCTAGTTTGGAAATTAGGAACTATCTTATGGTATTGCACACAATCCGACTACTAAGAGACTCACTGTTGCACTATAACATTAGAAACATCATTATTATCTATAACAACCCCCTATTATTCAATAGCATTTTCTACATCAAAACCTGCTTCGTGGATCCCATTAACTGAGTTGGAGGTCCCCTCTTTGATTTTTTTTTCAGCTTCTTGTATACCTACGGATTATGGACCTTAACATAACAAAAGGTTTATGTATAATTTTGAAAATAGTGTTCCTTGAGATATCATATATCCTGAAAATAAATGAAAAATCAAGGAAACTTATCATACATAATTTTCAAATTGATATAATCATTTGATTTGGAAGGAACCACTTAATCAATGAATTCATAATTGATATCAACTTCCCATAACACACTAGCATAAAATCCAGACACTAGCTAATTCTATAATTCTATTAATTTTATAGGATTTCCCACCCTTGATGCAATATCAAATATTATTAAAGGGTTCCATGTGATCCAATTTAACAAAAAACACATGATCTATACCATAACTATGGTGTTCTTGATGGTGAGGGGGTTGAAACTGATGCCCCATTCTTGGATGGAAATCGAGCTCAGATTTAGGGAAACATATTTAAACCCCCCAACACGACGCTTAAGCTTTTTATTCGAGAAGAAGATGTGAAAAAATCCATGTCCCATTGGAATTCGTCATGATTTAGAGAAACCCCAAACTATAAAATGTCTTTCTCCGAGATTTATTACCTTTAATGGCTTCGCACCAAATATAAAAATACATCGCACAATAATCAAATATCAATAAAGATTATACCAATTATCGATGGCATCCTCATTAGCTTGCACATGAACTACATTACCTTTGCGATTTCTTCTTTCAAGGGAGAATTCCTTCAAATATGAAAAACTCATTCATCATTATTCATCATTCCTAACTATGAATTCACACTCATCACTCATCAATTAGGGTACCCTAAATTGAACAGAGGGAGGAGAAGTCCCTCTAGAAATAAGATCGAACACCAAGTCTCAAGGTAAATCCAAGCATAAACCCTAGACATAAGGGACAAATGATGAAGTTATTTTTATTGTTTTGTTTCCTTATAGGTGGGATACATACTTAGATAAATGTGACAAATATTATACTAATACTTTCGTTCATATCCACTTGATCACAATAATAATCATTGTGTTTCGGTGAGTGGGGGAATACATCTATGTCAGGGATCTAAAAACAAAACATGTTAACTGATATTATAATTCTATTTCATGAGTATTATTTATGTTTCATCTTATGGATAGTTATTTTTTGGAGGATTCCACTTGGTTTGGTACATTCTTGATGTTAGAATATGAGTTTTTTATGGTTTATTAACTCTGTGTTGGGTTTGAGCCCATTTTTTTAATAATACCATTTCAATGTTATACAGCGTCAGAATGTTTTTTAATGTATTAATTATGATGATATTATGTTTATTCAATTACTAATGTAACTAGAGAATTCCATACATAAATATTCAATCATTTAAGATGAATACTGAATAAATCTCAAACGAAAAAAATCATTAAATAATAGTGAATTACTATATATAGATATACGTTACACAATCCACCTATTTTATGAATAACCATAAATATATCACACTAATTTCTCCTCACCTAGAACCCTTACTAGACATACCCTACCTAAAAATTCTCTTCATAACATGGGGAAATTGATAAAAAATGTGATATTACAAGCTCAGTTTGGATAAACATTGAAGACATAAATTGAAAATAATTGGTGAATATGAGATAAAAAATGGGTATGTGATATTGATAATAACTAATTAAATTCACACTCAATAATTTATATATATTAAATGATGTTTTACTGTAGAAAAACGTTTTCATTAAAAAAGACATTACTAATAAGAGTGCATAATAATCAACAATCAAGCATGATTCATGGGATCATATCACGCACATACAACCATGTAATTAGAATTTGAAATAATCATAATCATATAATGTAATTGCAATAGTAAATACCCACTTCCAATCCCTTTATAACATTTTAGACTGTCACATAGTGGATTGGGTTTACTCCATATCACCTTTTCTATCATTATGGACATAGTACCATATCAGGTTGAGTTCTCACCCTATCCAGATTCATATTTTTCCTAAGAGATAAATATTCAAAAAATTAATTATATGTATATATATAACTCCATTTAAATATATAATATAGTGAAAAAATAAAAATGTGTTCGAGAAGTCCATAAAAACATTCATAATTTCATCATAGAATAATTAACCCATGGTGAAGAAATCGATATCATAAAAAATCATTAAACTTTTATTATCAAAATCTATCCAACGAAATATATAGGATCGTATCATAATATACATTATCAATAATCCATTATAACACATAAATACATAGACCAAAATGAGAAACACTACAATAAAATCCTAATAATGTTTCTCAAAAAATATAGTGAAAACGTCTTATATATTTGGTAAATATTAAAACAAAAAATTAATAAGGATTATAGTAATAATATTTTTTTATAACTAATGAAAATTTTAAATTAAGATAATAAAATAATTATGTTTTTGATTGTAGGAAAATTTTATAATTTCAAAAAAAATAAATAAAATATTCTCTTCATAGTTTTATAAAATTTCAAATATAATCCTTAATAGTTTTTTGAATTTATGATCTAGGAAACTACAATGGAAGTAGATTATGATTGGTAATGAATTTCCAAAATCAATTTAAATTAATAATTATCATTAATAAAATTTATAAATAATATGAACATGGAAGAAAAACATTCATGACTTAAAAGGATAAATAAGATTGTTTTTTCATAAAATCGTTATTCAAGTCATTTTGGCTACCAAATGGAAGAAATACTTGAAAACTCCAGTGATAACTTTAGTAGAAGAAGGTAAATGGGATTTGATAGATATATAGAGAGAATATAATTTTTCTAAGGGATATTTAATAAAGCGTTTCCTGATAATAAATGTGTTTCCTACATAAATACTTACTACATTGGTATACTATGAATTAAAATCACCTAAAATAAAGAACATCATGTTTATTTTTAAATACACATGTTTTTCATGAAAATAATCATAAAATAAATTTATTATTATTATATACACCCCACAAAATAAATAATTAGGTCAATATAAAATATATGTCATTGAGATAAATTGTGATGAGGAAACCCTAAACTCAAATCCTGAATTTCACATTATATGCTATGAAATCCAATAGAAATTTTTTATTTATTATATATATATATATATCAAAAACATAATCAATAATATTTAACCATATATTATTCATTCATAATTTTTTAGTCACTCAATTATTAATAATTATCCACTAATATCAATTTTAGGGATTTAGTGTTTTCTTTTTTATATGGGTTTTTGTTTTGTCATTCCATTATTTTAACCATAAAAAATCATAAATCATCTCCATACTATTGAAAATTTCATAAATAGTACGTTTTTGAATTATATTATATTTTATAAAAATCCATCTAAATAGGTGATGAAAAATAAATTATATCTTTATGTAGAGTTAGTAGTCTTTACATAGGAACATATCATGAATTAATTAATTTAATTAATGGATTAAAATGAAGATAAATAATAACATATCATTAAATAATCCTAAATATATAATAAATATCATATATATTCATTAATAACATCAACCTAACTATCATGTTTTGATAGTGATGAAAAATTGAAAAGTCTTACTTCCGGGAGACAGTAGACTATATGGACGTAAGAGCACTGATTTCATTCTCCATCAGATGTTAAAAAATATAGGATATGATTTTACCATTAACATAAAACATTTTATATGGTAATTATAGTTATTTAATTTTATTAATATGGTTATTTATGATTTTTATAAGGTAAAAGATGATTGAAACATGATATATATCGATAATGACAATTAACTATTATTTTAGTATATTCCACTGAATGAAACCACAATCCTTCATAAGATGGTATTTCAGTGATACTGCAACCAATAGTACATATAGAGGAATATTTTAAATATATTTTATAAATACTTGTATGAGATAAGGTTCTCAATCTGTTTGAAGATGTTAGGGGAGGAGGTTCTCATTAAAATCTAGAGATATAGAACCATTTTAAATACTTAATGTTTTATAATAATATTAAGTCAATATATTGTCAAAGTGGAAAAAACATATAAAATTTTTTGGTGATAGAGTAATATAAGCCCTAAATACACAAAAAAAATATCACATTAAGTGTGTTTTACTCATAAATAAATACATATCACTTAGTTAAACCATCACATTAACTCTTTTAACCATTACACTGGTGACATGAGTTTTACCATGGTAACTAATCATTATGTCTAAGAATTAATTTGAAATTTATATATAATATTTAAAAATATTATCCAATATACATAATCTATGTCTCATGCTTCAAATAATAGAGGTGTTGAAAATTAAATCCAATATCTTTACATAAAATATGTAAAATCCATTATTAGAAAAAATGAATTTTATGATCAAAACTATTTTAGCCTCATTCATTTCATAGAATCAACAAATATTGGAATATTTATTTATTATATTAAATATAATATAATTATATTTTATCTAAAAATTCTCCATTTTTATTCATTTAATTTATATACAAGAATACTGATTATGATCATAAAAAAAATTAAAAAATATAACATTTTACCTTCAAATTATATTATCATTATCTCCAACCAATTCATATCAAATGTGTATATGATCACTTCTTGTATACATGTTTAATAAATACATTTCCTCATGCTTAATAGTAATAATATGAAATTAAGTTTTAAATAAAATGAATATGATAAAAATAATGTTTCTAAACCAAATATTTTCATTTAGACTATCATTATTGTTCACTTATCAACACTATAATGAAATTAATTAATAAATAAAATTATATAAATTAAATCAATAAATATATATGATTCCATTCTCAAAAATAAGTTATTTTGACATAATTGATAATTCAAAAAAAGAACAGGTTTTCACAGTTTCTCAATATATTGTGCCATTTTAATAAATGAATTTTATAATTTTTTAAAAATAATTTTTTTATAAATTATAATTTGATATTTTTAATTTATTTCATTTATAATTTTATGAGGGAATTATTATTTTTTTAATTTTCCATAAACAAAAATATGTCAAATAAATAAAATTTATTTATGATAAATATACTCTAAAATCTCAAGGTGCTACATTCTACTCATGTTATAATAATAATTCCCTTGGAATTATTATACACTAGAGAAATGGATATTATTCAACCTCATTATATCAGTGGGTTTCTACATATCTTCTACAAAATTACAGCTCCACCAATGTACCTTATCTAGCTGAATTTATTTTTTTCATAGAAACATATCATTATAATCCATATTTCTAATAGTTTCTCCTCATTATAATGTTCATGGTCTATTTATACAAATTTAAGTTAAATAATGATGAAATATTGAGTATGTACTTCATTTAAAGAGATACATGGAACATATAATCAACTTGGAAGTGGTCTGGGTTAAATAATAAGTTACAAGCTTTCACCCCAACATGATAAAGAATATCTAAAAGATTGATATATATAGGGATAAAATTCCAATTATTTCTAAATCTCATAACATTATTTGAAATATATATCTATAATAATATATTTTCTTCCAAATCAAAATCTAGATATCATTGATTTTAATTACCCTTTCTCAGATATCAACTTTGATATTCATTGATGTTATAGTGAATGGTTTTTAATTTTTTCGTCATTTGCTCTGCTAAAACAAGTCATAATAGATTTTGTTCTCAAGCATCATCTCAACATGATGGATTTTTTCACTTCTTTCCATAGAGGGATTCATAAAAATCTATTAGACTTCATGTGTGAATAATTACATTTCATGAAATTTCAATTTGAGGATGTAGTTGATCTCAAAATCCTTTGAAAGATTTCCTGTAGGATTTCAACATACATTATAGGGTTTTAATAATTCTATCACACTAACCATCTATCTTATGATTATATGTAGTGATAAATTATAAATATGCATTCAATACATGAGTTAGAATTCTAGTGAACATCAATGTGGAAATCCAATCTAGATCAAGTATAATAAAGAGTTCCACTCCTTGCTACCATACAACCTACTTAATTTTTATGCTAACAATTTGTTCATGAATATAATATTCTCTAATATAAATAAAATTTGTTTACTTCGTATGATGATAAAATGTAACACCAATGGTATTATGTATTTAAAATATCATGGAGAGTCTTATAATAAGATTCACAGTGATGTTTCCCTACTTCCATACATTTAAGGGTAATGATGGCAGTATCCCATTAAACATCTAATGTTATAACATTACTTTAAAGAATACCAAACATGGGAATATATAATCTAAAATATCACTCCTCTTATTTTCCCACCAGAAACACTCTAACTTACCTGAGGGACAAAGTGTAATGATATATATGATTTATCCAACCATGTGTTCTTTAATATTGGTATTTATGGGGTGTTCACATGGTTCCTAAACCTGATATTCCATCAAAATAATAGTTTAATTGATGAAGATTCTATACCATTTTTGTAGCCACATATCCTCTTTGTGGACCCCTTTAACACTCACTTAAATAGTGGGATGAAAATTCACCAAAAGATAATAGGATAGATTGATATCCATCAATATTTACAGATATATCATCGGAAAATCCAATGAAATTTTATCTCTTTCAATTTGTATCTAGTAAAATCTAAAATATTTCTTCTAAATAAATTCTTTATACACCTTGTTAACCATTCGAGTGTGGTAATATATCAGGAAGGTTTATGTAATAATCAACTCTTACCATCTTCATACTCAGATATTAAATTATTCGATATGAATATAAAATTTTGTATATTATAATCAATTTATATATCACACAATTCAGAATAAAGATAATTCCTCAATATATTCAAAGAAAAAAACAACCACTTTAAGCTCAAAATCATTATTGGTGTAATATTTCTTATGAACCATTAAATGGAATGATGATAACACACGGACCCTTTCATTATTATTGTAAAAAAAATCATATTAGCTTATTTAATGTATCCTTAAAGATCATGAACCCGTATATAATGTATTTTATTATGATAATAGTTATAATAAACAATCTTCACTTCCCATCATTGATATTACCTTCCAATTTATCAATGTAATTGAACGTGGCTCCTTGAGAAGTAAAATTATATTGGTTTTAACAACCCGAGATACTAATTATTAATACCCATGTTAAATTATTGTGTGGTGTATCTTATGTTACATGTTGTTTTGAAAAAAAAATAAAAATTTCAAAAATTATACAAGATGTCCATTACATCTGTAGCCACCCAAAATTTTATGAATTTTTTTTTGAATTAATTTAACCTTATTGATATTTTGTATTAAACACAACACTAAAAATAATTTATTTTATATGAATGTACTATATTTGGATTCAGTTATACACAAACCCACATTTTTATTGCACTAAAAAACATAAACTTTATTTCTCTCCACACAGAACACTAAGGATTGATTTTTTTACACACAACAATGACTTTCCTCGATGGATTGTTTAATATGCAAGGAAATGTTTTACCACATAAAATTATATCATTAAAATCATAGTGTTTAATATAATGAAATATTATACACCTGTTAAATTAGAATTTATGAATATTATTAACTAAATTATGATAATATATGGTTTACACAGATAATAAATGAATTCATAGGTTACCAATTAATTGGAAAAAAATATTAAAATTGAATTAATATGTAAGAAAATATCATTATTTTTATGAGTTGTTTTACGCTAATAAATTAAAATAACAATAATTAATAATTGATATTTATGTAATATATATTTTACATATTAATTGAAATATTTTTGATATTCATCCAGTTGATTTGACAAAAATAAGGTAAGTACAAACCTAATTAGTTTGGATAAAAACCCTTTTAAAGGATGTTTTACTGCCTTTTAATGGAAACCCATTTTTTAAATTAATTTTTTTTACGATTTATATATTTAATATGTCACAATAAACCTTATATTTGTAATATAAAAATTAAAATTTAGGGTAGGTTAAATTTTTGGTGCTTTTTAGTAAACTTTCATAATGTAATGAATAGTTAAACAAATACAAGATTCTAATTCAAAACAAGTTTTGAATCAAATTCATTTATATGGTTAAATTATTTTCTTTAAAAAAAATAATTAGTGAAAATTTTTATAAATTAATCCAATTTAGTTATTTGGAACCAATGTAAAATTTAAATTGGATATAAAAACATAGTAAAATTTTGAATGTTTTTACATTAAAACCTTGCATTGTGGACTAGAAAACAAAACTAATATGAAATTAATTTATTCCAATTCTACAATTGGAATTTTTAAAAATGTATTCTTTATTTGGAATCCGAATAATTTATAATTAATAATATTTTCAAACTTGTTTTTTACATAAAATATTAGTGAATGTCGTTAAAATAAATTGCAACTATTAAGAGAAAAATCCTTTTAATAATGTACTAAACTATAAATTTAAGACCCAAAACGACCTATAATATATTCCAAAAACCTTTATATGGGAATTAATAGTCAATGAAACTTCCATTATTTAGTTTTTTTTTTGTATTACTTTTTTGACGTAAAACATTGGTACACCTAACTTGTTTTCATTAATTCCATGTCTGTACTTTCCCATCCCTAAAGAAGGCCACATCTTACCCCTATTATTCACTCATCTCAAACCACATAGGTTTGGCCATGATCTTCCCAATACAATTAATAATATACCTTCTTTCCTCATACGATCCTTCTGTTGGGAATAAGGAAATCCAAGGAATCCCTTTGGCATAAACTAAAAGGAGTTACCGGATTAAGAGGTAACACCTTCTCCCATGCTCTTTCTTTGACTTTCCTTATAAACCCCCTATAATAAAATTGTTCAATTCTGGTATCAAAAAACCAGTATCATAAATATACGGTGTTTTTGTTTTGGTTTTGGTTAAACCTAAACCTACACACTGCTCCATCTAATGGGTAAGTAATATATTAATTACATGTAGAATGAAAAACTCCCTCACTAAATGATGATTGTTTATTATTCCATTACCAACATTCATGTGGGAAATTATGATGAAAAATATATTTATATATGTTATATATTATATTGGTTATTTCATTAATACTCTTTATTTCTTTTTAGAGAACAAATATTTTGACACCTAATTTTCTATTAATAAGATAGTTTCGTTTTAGAAAGTGTCAACTACCTCCCCCTCAATGCAATATGATTCGATCACACACTACCTATAATTTATTTTAATGTGTTTAATTAATATATATTATATATATTATACCATAAATATTATTTAATAATTATATACATAAATAAATATATTTCATTAGTTTCTTTCTTTCAATATGAAAATAAAAATTGAAACAATGTTCATGCGTATATACAGCTTACCATTTCCTTAATCCGCGTATTCCATTTCCTACTTATATATTACATAGATCATTATAATAAAAATATAATGAATATAAATGATATTTATATGATGTTATATATTATATAAATCATGATATATTTATAAGGACAACGATATAACAAATTAAGACACATGTGAATAATAAATCCAATATTACCTGAAGTGAAACCTTAACATCGGATTGTTAAAAATAGGAAAATATTAGTTCCTAAGAAAATTATATATGGTATTAGATATAATAATAGGATTATTTAACATATTTATAATAAATTTATATTTATTATATAGGTGGTTTAAATTAGTATGAAGAGATTCAATACACAAGGTAAGGGAAATATCATCTCACTTTTATTTCTATGAGATACATGCCATATTCACCACTCACTTATTTTTTGTGGTGTATTTACAGACCATGACTTCATTATATGTATCTTATAATAAAAACATGGTTATTTAAATACCCATGTTTTCATAAGGTTTATGTTTTTAATGTTTCGAAATCGGTAATATAGTTTTTTCTCAAATTTACTTCTTCGAGACTCTTGCTTTATTATACACCAAACAACATTTTTCAGTTTATATACTTATATTTTACATGTTATTTCAGGAATATCATTATTTTTATGACCTTTTATGCTTCATGATATTTATTTTTCATACATGGAACGTGTGGTCCCTTGTTACCAAGTTGTAAGTGTATATTGAAACAATCTCTTTATTTTTTGATATTATTAATGATTATACTTCCTTTGATGAAATATTCTGATCTATTTCTCATGAATTCTCATGAGTATTCATATCTTATATTACTTAATAATATATTCATTTTTTTCATCATTCCACTATTTGTTATATAAGATAGTTCATAATTTGGTTTTTATGAAATTCCAACTTTACCCTCTCTTCAGTCGGAAATATGTTGTTCGATTAAAACCTTGATAAACAAAAAGGGTTTCCAAAAATATCTACTACTCTTATATAATAATTAAAAGAAATTTTGTCACTTTTTTATTTTACTATTATTTTAAAAGTAATTATAATATATCTTTCTTAACAATGATTTCTTCAACGCTTTTTTCTATGAAAAAATAATTTTATTATTACCTCATATGACTTTTATGGATTTAGCCACCATCATTTTTGTAAAGCTACGTTTTCATGTTTTGAAGGATAATTTTTATGAATAAAATTTTAATTTATTTTTGAATGAAATGTTTTTCAAAACATTTTCAATATTATTTAATTTTTTTTCTTGTAAAAATATTTTCAACAGCATTTCGATATTTCTTTATAATTATTCAACGTTATTATCAAAGAAAGAGTTTTCAAAATGATTTCTACATTTCTTAATAAGGTATAAATAAAATCCAAGAAAATAGTTTTTAATCTTTTTAATAATATTTAATATTTTTTCAAGGAAAAATGTTTTAAATATGAATTTCATGTACTCTTTATATGTTTTAAATGTATTTTATAAGAAAATAATTTTCAAATGTTTGTATGTACTAAAAATTATTTTTCAAAAAAATAGATATATTCTTCAAAAATCATTTTTGGGGTATATATAGGAATTATTTTTCCATTGTGATGAATTTTTTTGTTAATCATGCCTTAATATGAAATAATATTGAGGTTCAATTTGAATTATTTCTCCGAATGGGTTATGATTAATGTCATGGTCATTATTAATCTTGTTCTTCTTTCACGAGTTATACATTTATGTAATATGTTTCTATTTAATGGGTTATATTATTATAAAATTTGTATATGTTTCATGTGTTATTATTCTCATGAAATGATTATCAAACTTATATCTTCTTTGTATAGAATATGATATGATTTCATTTTTATGATACCCATCACATTTCATGGGTTATGATATGATTGTTTGTGATTTTATGGCACATGTATGTATTCATTCACTAGGAAATTGTTGGGACCAATATCTCCCTCTAATGAATAGGGTTAGTATTTATATCTCATCATATAGTCTATGATTGTCTTGGGAATGAACCTTGACTACTAAGATGGAAATGGGAGTGAACCATGACAACCAAGATGGTATGAGGACTAAAATCATGTAACTAATAATGAAAATGGGAGTGAACCATGATTACAGAGATGGAATGGTGAGTGAACCTATTCTACAAAGATGGTATTTGTAGGGATTCCCTGGATGCAATGGAAATCATAATGTATATGATTATGTGTCTGTCGTAATTCCATGTTATATTTCTATGTTATGCTTTCATGGATTATGTCCTCTATTTCATTATGATTCATGTATTATGAACAATAAATATTTATTCCATGATTTTATTTTATGATCATTTATATGAAGGGTATGATATTAAAGTTTAATTTTCACAATTTAATACCCTTATAGTCATGTTTATGATTACACGTCTCCCTTGTCTATGCTTAATAAGCATCTGGACATATCCCTTTTTATGTTTCTTCCCCCAAGTTATAATGATATGTTTTATGTTTTATGTTTATTAAAAGGGTGAAAGTAATGAAGAACCTAGTTGGAGACTATGAAGGTAACTTATGTATTAGTGTTCTTGATTCAATGTTTCATGCACTAAACCAATTATAGTGTTACACATCTGTTTATTTGAGGTCTTAAATATTCTTCAAATGTTGTGTAATGTGAATGTTTGAAAATAGAGGATCTCTATAAGTGGTATTACAGTAAGTGTTTATATAAACTATTGATTCTAGGATGAGAAAACCCTAGTGAGAACCCAAATTATAAGTCTAGGTATAAGTCTATGGATAATGATATGTAGAGGAAAATGTCCTAGAATTTTGAAAAAGGTTTGAGTGAGTGGTTTTCTATAAATACATCCCTATATGGATTCTGCATGTGGATGTTGTTCTGGAATAGATGTAACTATGGGTAAATACTCAGAAAAAATGTTTCAGGCCTGGCTTGGGGTAATCTGGTACACAACAACAGGCCTTGCTTCACACCTGGTTTGACACTCCAAGGGGATATTCATTGCCAATTCACAAACTATTCATGAAACATCATGAATGATTTAAATATTAGTTGGCTTTGAATAACCTTTGATGAACCTATGGTTTCATAGATTAAGTATGGTATCATGATTTTTGCATACTATAAGTAATTATTTTAATAACTATATGTTTTTCTACTATGATATTTAAATCTCAGACTATTTTACTGGTTTTAGTCAATGTTTGGAACCGAAAGGAAATGGATTAACATTGAATGTGATGGATAATTTTATAATGAGAAATCAAGTAGGGTGATCACTAGAGTGAAATATGTTATGATCATTCCTAATAATTTTTCACAATACATGATAAAAAACAGTATACCTTAACCAAATATTAGACTCGGTAAGGAAGAGAAATAAGGATGTCACAAAGTGTTTTGGTAATGGAGACCATGGTGGAAATAATATTCATTTTCATTTTTTATGTGAATGTGTAAATAATCAGTTAATTGAATGTATTAATTTAATACGAATACATTTTGATTATGGAAAATAAGGAGACGAAACAATTGATTGTACGGGAAAAATGAAGACTTCAGTTAACAAAATGGATGAGAATATTGGCCTCCATAATACATCATTGAAGGTAATGTATTTTATGATTGGTTTAAATTGTAATTTTATATATAAATTTGCCAATATGAAATATCCTAAAGATGATCATTAATGTGGTATGAGTAATGGTAAAAAACTAGATCAAGAAGAGAATACATATGAAATATGAAAGGAAATATGTATTGTGTAATAAGATGAGGTAGACTTGATAATGGAATAAGTATGATGAGGGATAATAAATTTATTTATATATTTGGATTCAAGAAGTACGTTATAAAAAAGGTGAAGTACATATGGATTGTTCAGTTTATGTCTTTTCTATGGATTTATAGGAACATCATAAATGGTTCTGATGGAATAGAAATGTGATATAATTAAAATATGATAACCCTATAAAATACATGATTATTAAAAATGATAATACTCAATATGTTTCTTATGTTAATAAAATACTGTTTGGATTATGATATGTGGGATTTGAATAATAATGTTAGAAGGTATTGATTACCTTTAAACAAATTGAGGACTTGTTGACATGTAGTTTATTCTATATGGATGAAGTTTACAATATCGTTGATTTACGAAATATATCCAGTATTCTATAGAACTAGGAAGCATGCATTTTTTCAATAAGTAGTAATGGAAATTCAGGTTATTACCATGTTTCAATAGAATATATGATGATGGTATTCACATAGTTGGAATGTGAAAATTAAGAGCTATTATGTGATATATGGGGGAATCACTTTTTATCTAATTTCATGACTCTATTTCTAATGCTATGGATTTTCATCTTTTATAAGGGTTATAAGGTTAACCATTCTTGAATATTTTAATTAAAACATTAGATGATCTATTTATGCACTGAGATTGTGTTGAAAACTATGATTAAGAGGCTATTTAGTGATTAACCTTATTTCTAGTATGTCCATTACATTTATTTTGGGAATTATATTTGTATGGTTTTAGAAAAGGACATCATGTGTATTAGGTGACCACCAATCAAGTCCAGTAAGGTTGTGAGTCTTGAACCCATGACCAAGGGCTGATATGGGTTTCACACCTACCCATGGCTTATGTGATTTCCTTGTTAATGTATAATTATTTTTAATGAATAATTATTTATGATGAAAGTGTAGTGTTACTTTTCATGTTTAGTGATTTATGTATTACCAAATTTTATTTTAATTAATAGTTATAGATAAATATATGCGATTATTCATTATTATATAGGCTTTATGATCTACAAAAATTACACATTATCACTTTAGGTATCAACTTTTATTTATAGACATCCATTACATTAAGTAAACGATGAGTTGGAAATTGATAAAAGGAAAAATAAATAATAAAATTTTGTTTTTGGAAATATATCATGTAATTATATTTTGTTATTTTCTTGGTCAATAAAAAATTTCTCAATGATAGGACTAGGATTAAAAGAAAATGTGTTTTCTTGATACCTTAATTCTCCTTGAACCAATAGACATATAAATCATCATATATTTGTTACATTGAGGCCCATGTCATTTCATTGATAACACATTTATTTGTGAATGTTTAAATCAATCACTCCATATAAATTTTAAGGATTTTTTCTATGTCTAATCTTCACTCCCAACCTATGTTGTCCTATTTTTTAACATATTTGTATGTAACAGTGGGTAACCATTAGGGTCTATCATTCCCTTTTTATGGAAGTTTTAGTATTCATTTTTTCGATGTTTTTATTATGGAATAAAATTTCTAGTATTAATCCTATGATAACCCAATTTAATTTTGATGGAGACACTCATTTTAAGGGATGTAGAAGGGAAACCCCCAATATTTTGTTATTTTTTCCAATTAATTCACCCTTTTTTGTATTTAATATTTAATACCACACGGTTAATAGTTTATTTTATAAAAATGGTATATTTTTAGATTGATTAATATCAAAACGCATGTTAATCCTGAACTACTAGAAATATATATTTTATATTTATTTACATGTAACTCTCATTTTAGCTAGTGTTACAAGGAATAATGACTTTCCATGATGGTTTGTGTAACACCGAAGACCGAGTTTTACAAAATAAGAGCATATCATTAAAATGATATTATATAATATAATAAGATTTAAACAACCTTTAAATTATATTTTATTAAAATTATTAACTTTTTTATTAATATTTATGGTTTAAAAAAATTAAAATTAATACATAGAATTCCAATTACATAGAAATGAATATAAAAACTCATTGAATTTAAAGAAAAATATTATTATTAATATAAGTTATTTTACCATAATAAATTAAATTAATTATAATTTTTTAGTGACATTAATGTAAAATATATGTTATATTTTAATTAAAATATTTTTTTTATATTCATCCTGTAGATTCGACTAAAATAATGTTAGAACAATTCCAATTTTATGCATATAATACTTATGTAAATGGAATGTTTATCACTATTTAACAGAGACCACGTTTTAAATAAAAATTTTGTAACATTAAAATATTTAATATGTTAAAATAAATATTATATTTGGACATAAAAAAAATTAGGTTTGGATACATTTTGGTATATTTCTATATGGTTTCATTTTTTAATGAATCATTAAAAAATACTGGATTCTAATTCAAAACAACTATTTCATCTAATATGTTTACAAGGATATATTATATATAAACCTGGTTTCAAAGTTTAATTAGATAATCATTTTATAAACTAATTAATTTTAGTTCATTCAAACCAATTTGACATCGAAATTGGATATAATCATTTATTAATGTCATGAATTTTATACATTAAAAATCCACAATGTTCACCCAACTACAACAATAATTTTAAATTAACATCTTCCATTTACTTTACTAGAATTTAGAAAAATGGAATAATTATTTGGAATCAGTGTAGCTTATAATTTCTAATTTTTTCATTTTTTGACCAAAAATATTAGTGAATGTGAAAAAAATTAAATACAGTAGTTAAGAGAAAAATTAGGTTAATAAACCACAAAAACACTCATTTAAGACAAAAAATGACTTAGATACATGTCAAAAACATATTGGATTTAAATTAATTAGCCATGATACTTATTGTATAGAGTTTTTTATGGTTTGGTATGGAATCTATTAGGTAAAAACTTGGGTATAGCTACCTTTTTTCAAAAAATGCATTGTGTGTCCTTTCCCATCACTATAATAGGCCACCACATCTCCCTCCTCTTTCCACCACTCAAAACACATAGATTGGTAAAATATACAAACAATACACTTCCCAAAATATTATCCTTCCTCATAGTATACTTACCCTGATCAAAAGAAAATCCATTGATGCCTTTTGGTACAAATCAAAAGGAGTTACCATATTAAGAAGGTGATGCCTTCTGTCAATATCATTTTTTCATTTTAATTATCCACCCCCTACAATACCATTATTACATTATTTTAGAATAAAAATAGTATCATAAATATAATAGTATTTTTTATGAAAAGGATTAAATATACACTTACAAATTCCTCCATCTAATGGGAATCAAACATACTGTTTACGTGTACGAAGAAATATTGCCTCACTAAATGAAGATTGATATTTTTTCCATTACCACCAATCATTGTGGAAATTATGATGGATATTATGTCTTTATATTTTATATAAGATATTTATTATCAATTTAATATTTTGAATTTATTTTAAATAAACATATCTTTTAACTCTTAACTTTATGTTAGTATGATAATTTCGTTTAAGGAAGTGTGGACTACTACCCCTAAAACTAATATGATTCATTCATACAATACATGAAATGTATTAAGGAGGGGTTCATGGAATATATATGTTATATATGTTATAATTAATATATATTTATAATGATATACATATATACATATATGTCCTTTTTTCCTTTCTTTCAATACGACAATAAAAAAGAAAACAATGTTCTTCGGTACATACGACTTACTGTTCCTGAGAATGGTGTATTATATTTCAATCATATATAATATATAGATTATTATAATTCAAATATACTGAATATAGATTATATTTATTTAATTTTTTTATATTTAAATAATTACATATTTATATGGACAAAAGATATAAAAAAATAAGACACATGTGAACAACACAACAGATATTACCTGATGTGAAACCTTAACATTGGATTGTTAACAAGAGGGTCATATAAGGTCATAATAAATTAATTTATGGTATTACATATAATAATATAGTTATTTAAAATATTTATAATAAATTTTTATTTATTATACATTTGGTTTAAATGAGTATGATGAGAGTCAAGACACAACGTAAGGGAACATTCATCTCACGTTTTTTTCTTGAGATACATGCCTTGCTCACCACTCACTAATTTTGTGTGGTGTATTTACAGACCAAGAATGCATTATATTTATATTATGAGTAAATTTATTTTTATTTAAATATCCATTTTTGAACATTTTTCCATCAGGATTAATTTTAAAATGCTTCCAAATCAGTAGGATTTTTTTTCTCAATTTTCCTTCTTTGAGACTCATATTATAATATGCACCTAAATAATTTTTTGAGGTGTATATTACTTCCATTTTATTTGTTATATTTTAAGTACCTGAGTATGAATAAGAAAATAATTTTAATTAAAAAATTAATTTCATTTTATATTTAATTAAATAAATTAAATAATAAAATGTTATAATATTCCCGAGAGATTTCATTTAACTAAAATGAGAATTTTTTACCTTGATTTATATTATTTTAAAAATAACATTACTTTATAATACATGAAAAATTATGAAAATATTATAAATTAATCATAATTATATTAAGCGTAGTGTTATGAAATGATATTTTCTAATAAATTGTTTTAAATAAGTAAAGGCACTATTATTATTATAAATTTGTTTAAAAAATTATAATTTTATATTATAAATATTTTAATTAAATGATTAAATTATACATGAAATTAAAAATTATTATTTTATTGTTTTATATGTTGTAATTCCATATACTATAAAAAAATTTATTTTAATGTAATTAAAATCAAAAAAAAAATTAATATTAAAATTTTCACTCTATTAAATTATTAAAATGTCATTATGTAGTAAATGAATATTAAATATTCATAATAAAATATTTTATTACAAAAACATATTATTTGTAATAAAATTACAAATAAAATTTATTTTATTATATTTTTTGATTGTAAAAAATATTTATTAATGAAAAAGATAAACTTATAATATATATATTATTAGAATTGTTACATAATGAAAAACTCATTAATAAATATAAATAATTAATTTTAATGATATAAGAATATAACAAAAAAAGGAAAATAGGGTTTCATGGGTTACGCTTGGAGGAGTACGCCGTGACATGGGATTTGAGGTCACACAATAGGAGATCGAGCCAGTGGAGTTGCTAATTGGTAGGCAAGGTAGTGGTCTGGGTTGAGTTGGAAAGTGCATGAGGGATGTCACACTAGTGAATAAAGAGCAGTGTGCAGCCACTAGTGAGGGACTGACCGCTGACGTTTGTGAACCGCAATATGTCGTCGTGGTTTGTGGAATATTAGGGTTCTACTTTTGACCACATAGTTGATGTTTCGATCTCAAATTGCCCTTAGTGAAGGTGGCTAAATGTGGTTAGGGTTTCCTATTTCTCTAATCAGGTTTGAGGTATTTTTTGTTTGGATTTACATGAGCATTATTTCTCTTTCGGATAAACACTTATTTTAGTATTTGTTTGTCCCATTTTTTTCAGTCTGCATATGTCATTTTCTCCATTATGTAAACAGTTTTTCTATTCCATTTTTCATTTTTGTTTTTATTTTTGGAGTTGAATTTGTTCTTCAAATATCGGTTTCACTCAAATTATTTTTTGATTTTGTCTTCATTATGCATTGGATGTTTTTCAATTTTTTGTGTGACACTAAATACTCAGTTATCACTGCAAGACAAGATTATTTTTTTGTTATGGTTATAAAATAAATTTAAACCTACAAGTAATTGGAATTTGGCAGGAAACCCATTTTTGTGTCCCGATCGGGGAGTCCACTAATGTTCATCTTTTTTCCAATTTTTCAAGGTATGTAAAATTAACTATTATTTTCATATTTTATTAGTATGCATTTTTTTACAATTTAAATAAGTACACGTTCAACTATGTAATTAAACACATATATTATTGTTTAAAACATTGAAAAACTTATGAGATTGTATTTAATAAAGGTGTTATGATCATGATTTCTATAATTGATATATGGGTCAAATTGTTTTTGTAAGGAATCATTTTACTGATTAATGAATTATGTTATCAAAATATAATGTGAGGGGGTATATATATTTTATTTTATGGATTTTTTAGAATATATTTATTTAACAATTAAATAAATTTATGATTTTTTCAAGGATGTGTATATATTCATATATATATATAAACTTTTATATATCCAATTATATTTAATAATTTTCAGAACTAATAATGTGATAGAGAATATTTATTTTGTTTAAATTTAGTTCAATTTTTTATAACATTTTGTTTTAATAAAAAATATAATTATTCTCAAGGATTATTGATTTTAAGTACAATTTAAACACCATTAATCCAATTAAATATAAGTATTTAACAATATTTATGTTTGAATTGGACTTCGTATAAAATTTTTCAATGAATATTCATATTTATCATTGTTTTTCAAAAACATGACTTTATTCCACAGTGTTGAGAGTTATAATTTCAATCAAATATATATATATATATATATATATATATTAATGGTTATAGTTATGATTATAATTATATTGTAACGTTTATAAAAATTATTCCTTATATATCATTATTATGGATTCCACATCTTTATATAATAATGGCCATGTTCCAATGCATGACATAAACATTCATTGCACTCGTAATAAACTCATGATTTCAAGTTAAATTTTATGGTTTATTTCCAAGATTTTCAAGAACATGAATTTCATCAAGAATTGAACAATTTTATATAGGATGTCTATTTCTAATTATAGAGGGGAAATACTGTTATTTATTATGATCAAATAATTGTATGGATGTTAATGGAATTACATGAAGGAAATCTTGGATGCATGAGCGGTACATGCAACGGCTTATGAAAAAAGTTTTGTTTATAACCAAACTCATTAGTGATATCCACTAATAGTTGATGTATTTATATACACACTATTATATATAAGTATATTTTTGTGTTCGTATTGTAATGCAGTGACATGTTTTCAAAATTAAAAACACCAGTGAAAATATATATTATTATTGCAAGCTTAAAATGTATTCATAAAATCTGACACTTGATCGTTGTAAATTTTTATAGTTATTGGGTTGTGAAACCACCCATAATGAAGTGGGTAGGGCCAAGATATCATTTATCATATCATGTGACCTCAAAATAGTGTTTTTCATTCAGAGGCTTGTGTAATGCTTACAGAAAAACAATGGAATATGTTTTCAATTTTTTTGTTGGGTGTTAGAATTTTCTAAAATGATATAGTTTATTTAGGTTTAAATTAATTTCCAATAATATTTTCGAAATAATATTTCCAAATGTAATTTATTGCTATTATTTTGTAAAGAATATTTTAAATGGTTTTATTAATGGTTTTAAAACCCAAAACTAGGAAATTTAATGCTCACCCCATATTTTAAATTATTTTCATAGGTCACATTGAAGTCCAAAATTGGACGTCATCATTATTTCACATTTGGAAGTAAAGTTGGACTTTGAATTTTTTAATTTTATTGTAACTCTAATAATTTGTAAGCTTATATATAACTGTTCCAAATCTACACTGATAAAATGTCCTCTGTTGTGTAGTGTTTAAGGCTTGGTATCTACAATTGGTATCAAAGGAATGACCTAGAAAACTTTTGGGATGTGTTGTTGTCATCTATGTGGTAGAGTTTAGAGTCTAAAGGACCTAATTTTTCATATTTTTTAAGAATAAGATTCATAATTATTCTTGAATTTTATGAATGAATTAATAGGGAACAATTATTTAAAAGGGGGGATAATGTAACAACCCACGTTTCAATAAAATAATTTTTTAATTAACAAATTAATTTCATTTTAAATTAAATTAAATAAATAATATTATGAAATATTTGAATATAACCATGTGATTTCATTTAAATGAAATGAAAATTTGTTAAATTGATTTATATTATTTTCAAAATTACATTAAATAATACATGTCAACATATTAAACTATTATAAATTAATTATATTATTATGAAATGTAGTATCATGAAACAGTATTATAAATTATTTTGATTTAATTATTTAATGGTAATATTATTTTTATAAATTTTGTTTAATAAAATTATAATTTTATATTATAAGTATTTGAATTAAGTTATGAAATTATACATGACAATTAAAATTATTATTTTAAAGTATTATATGTTGTAATGTCAAATATTTTATGTAACATTAAATTATTATAATGATAATCAATAAATTCATTATTAATATTTTCAATCATTTATAATTTTGAAATGGTAAAATTTTGTAAATAAATATTGAATATTCATAATTGAATGATTTATTACAAGAATAAATTGTTATTAATAAATGTATTAATAAAATTAATATTTTTATATTTTTAGATTCTAAATATATTTTTTCTTAATGAAAAACATATAATATTTATATCATGAGAATTATTATATAAATTAAACCTATTAAACAAATTTAAATAATTAATAGTAATAATATAATAATAAAACCAGAGAAGGCATAACAGGGTTTCATGGGTCTTGTATGGTGGTGAGGACGCCAAGACTTTGGCATTGGGGTCACATAATAGGATATCGATCTAGGGGAGTTTTTGATAGGGAGGGGGAAAAGTGGTTTAGGTCAAGTGGGCCAGTGCCTGAGGGATGTCATGCCGAAGAGGGGACAGTGGGGTGCGGCCACTAGTGATGGGCTATCTACCAACATGCGTGAACTAATATCTACCAACTAGGTTCGTGTGGGATTAGGGTTCCATTTTCAACTACTGGGTAGATATTTCGAAATAAAATATAGCCGGTGAAGGTGGATGAAAGTGGTTAGGGTTTTAGACTTCTCCAATCATGTTTGAGATAGGTTTTTTTATATGTAGAATCTTTATTTTTATGTTGGATTAAAACTGCTTATCATATTTTTTTGTCCCATTATTTACGGTCCTCATATGTCATTTTATTCATTTTCTAAACTGTTTTCCTAGTCTATTTTTAATTTTTTTTCTTTTTTGTAGTTGAATTTCTGTTGAACTTGTCTCTTTCACTCAAATTCTATTTTGATTCCTTCTTTGTTGTGTGATGGGTGTGTGTAAATTTTCTTCTTGACATTGAGTGATAATATTGCATTACAACGCAATCTTATTTCTAGTTCATAGGCCATAAAATCAAATGAAACTTGCATGTAATGGATATTTGGGGGGAAACCCATTTTGGTGTCTCGATAAGGGATTCTGTTGTATTTCTGTTTTGTTATATTTTTTCAATGTAGAATTATCCATTATATTTATATTATATTTTTGTTGAATGTTTTGTTTACAATTTAAATAAGTACACATTCTACTATGTTTTATAAACTCATTTAAGGAACTTATTTGGTTAAAACATTGAAAAATTTATGAGATTGTGTTTTAAAAAAGTGTTATGTTCATGTATATTTATAAGTGATCTATGGATAAAATTTATTTCAAAATAAATCATTATATTGGTTTATGAGTTTTTTTCTATAAATTTAATGTATAGGGGGTTATTTCTTTTATTATATAGAATTTTTTAAATTTAACTATTTATCATGTAAATCAATTTATGATTTTTTTCATGGGTGTATATATATATATATATCCAATATTATAAATTATTTACTATAGAAATATTTTAATAGAGTATATTTTTTAAAAATAATTTAGTTAAATTTGTTATAAGAGGTTGTTGCATTAAAAAATATAATTACTCTAAAGGATTATTTATTTTAAGTATTATTTAAACATCATGAAACCACTTATATATAAGTATTTAACAATTTTTATGATTTAATTAGATATCAAATTAAATATGTCAATGGATATTATCATTTATCGTTGTTTTTCTCAAACATGAATTTATTTCGCAATGATGAGGTTTATAGACACAATGAAAATTATATATATATATATATATATATATATATATGGATGAAATGATTATAGTTATGTTTATAATTTTATCATCATGATTGTAAAAAAATGCATTGCATGTAATCTTTATGGATGATGCATGTGCATATAATCTAGTTCATGTGTCTATGCCTAACATCGACATACACTGCACTCGTAAAAAACTAATGTTTTTAAGTTAAATATTAAATATTATTTCTAATAATATAAATCACATGAATTATTTCATATATTTAAATGATTTATTTTAGATTTTTATTTATAATTATATGGGTGAAATATGATTATTTATTATTATCAACTAATTTTATGGATGTCGAAGTTATTACTTTAATGAAAGGTTGAATATAGGGACAGTACATGAAAAGGATTATAACATTAGATTTTTTTGTAACCAAACTCGAAAAATATATCCACTGAAAGTTGATGTATTTATATAAATATATATATATGTGTGTGTATGTATGTATGTGTGTGAATGGGTATTTTAATGTAGTGACATGTTTTCAAATTCAAATCTTTAGTGAAAATATATACATGTAATGAATGTTTAAAATGTTTTTAGAAAATCTATCACTTGTATGTTATAAATATCGATTGTTATTGGGGAGTGAACCCATCCTTAATTTTGTGGGTAGGCCAAAGACAACATTTATCCTTTCAAGTGACATCAGAATAGTGTTTTTTCAGAATATTGCGTATTGTTTTTAGAAAAAACACTGGAATATGTTTAAATAATTTTTTTCATCACATATATGTTCTAAAATTATTGAGTATCTTTAAGCCATAAGTAATTTCAAATAATAATTTCAAAATCATATTTCTAAATCCAATTTCTCGATATTATTTTCGAAATAATATTTTTAAGGATTTATTAATGGTTTTAACACCCTTATTGGGATATTTTGTGCTAATCCTTTATTTTAAAATTATTTTTACATGTCACCTTGATGATAAAATATGGACTTCATCAATTTTTTCAATGCGGAAGAAAAGTTGGATTTTTTTGTTTAATTTCATTGCAACTAAGATAAATTATATTCTTATATCAAACACTATAAAACATAGACATGTAAAATTAATTCTATTGTGTATTGTTTAAGGTCGGGTCGTTATAATTGGTGACAACAGAATTGTCTAGATAACATTAGATATTAGATATTGTCATCTATGGGGTAGAGTTTAGCATCACGCAGGACTAGTTTTTTATAATTTTGAAGAAGAAAATTCAGAATTCTTCAAGAATTTTATGATTGAATTATAATGGAGAAATTTTTGGGGGGGGGGATAATGTGAAACCCTATCGTTTTATTAAATATTTATTTTAATTAAAAAATTAATATAATTTTAAATGTATTAAATAAATAATATAATGAAATATTTTAATAAAACCTTGTTATTTCATTTAACCCAAATGAAATTTTTTTACATGGATGTATATTATTTTCAATATGAAATTTTTTAATACATGGCAACAAATTAAAATAAAATAAATTATTTATACTTTTAATAATTATAGTATCACGAAATGATATTTTCTTGTATATTATTTTAAATAATTAAAGGTAATATTATTATTATAAATTTTATTAATATAATTATAATATTATATTATAAATATATATAATAATTAAATGATGAAATTATCCCTCACATTTAAATTTATTATTTTAATGTATTATATGTTGTAATGTCAAATATTTTATGTAACATTATTTTAATGTTATGAAAATAAAAAATTGCATTATTAAAATTTTCAATCTATTAAATTATATAAATGGTATATGCTTGTAAATGAATATTGAATTATCTTAATAAAAATTGTTTTTAGACAGATATGATGTTTTTAATAAATGTATTAACGAAATGAATAATATTATATCTATAAATCATAAAAATATTTTTATATAGTTAAGGATATTAATATAATATTTATTTCATGAGAAAATTTATTTAAATATATCATATTAAATAAATTTAAATAATTGATAGAAATTATATAATAATAAAACCAAAAAAGGTAGAATAGGTTTTCATAGGTCTAGCTAGCGGGAGTGCACCATGGGCTTGGATTCGGGGTCGTCCAGTTAGAGATCGAACCATGGGAGGCACCGATCGGGTGGGATGGTGGTGGTCCGGGTCAAACGGTCGAGTGCAGGAGGGATAATGTGCTAGTTAGGGGAGAGAGGGGTGCGACTAATAGCGAAGGACTGACCGAAAATGTGTGTGAACTGGGATCTATTATCTAAAATAGTGTAGGCTTAGGGTTCCATTTTCGACTGTTAGGTTGACGTTTTGATATCAAATCAGGTCTGTGAAGGTGGAAGAATGTTGTTAGGGTTTTAGATATATCTGACATAATTTGAAGTAGGTTTTGTTTTGATTTGTAGGATCCTGATTTTTCATTTGGATAAACACTGCTGGTGGTTTTTTGACGTCCCATTTTTATGTTCTTCTAATATTATTTTATCCACTTGCTTAACTATTTTCCTGGTTTGTTTTCCTTTTTTTTCTTTTTGGAGCTAAATTTTGTATGTAAATGTTTATTTCACTCAAATTATTTTGTGATTATGTCCTTGTTGTGCACTGAATGTATGTCATTTTACAACATGACATTGTATACCCATCATTCACTACAATATGTGCTTATTTTATTTTTTTCGGATATAAAATCCATTATAACCGGCTTGTTATGGGAATTTTGGGGGAAACCATTTTGGTATCTGGATAGGGTAGTCTGTTGAAGTTATATTTTGTTCCTGTTTTTCAAGTAATTTATAATTATCTATTATTTCATATTTTGTTGGTATGGATTATTTTTTATAATATTTAAATAAGTGTGAATTATAATATGTTTTATAAACACATTTAGCGAATTTTTTTAAACATTTCATAACATATGAGATTGTATTTAATATGATTGCTATGTTCATTTTTTATAAGGAATATATAGATCAAATTTATTTCCCAATGACCCATTTTATTGATGTATGATTCCTATTCTAAAAATCAAATGTAAGGGGGTTTATATATTTTATTGTACAAATATTGTTCAATTTATTTATTTATCATGTTAAAAGATTTATGTTTTATTTACAAGGGTGTATATATATAAACATATATAAATATATATAAATATATATCAATCCAATTATGTTTAATTATTTTAAGAACTAAAAATGTGATAGAGTATATTTATTTTCATGAAATTTAGTTCAATATTGTATAATGAGTTTTTTTATTAAAAATTATCATTATTATCTAGGATTATTGATATTACGTATGATTTCAACCACATTAATCCACTTAAATGTAAGTATTTAACAAAATTTATTTCTCAATTTGATTTCATATTATGTTTATCAATGGATATTCTCATTTATATATGTTTTTCTCAAACATAAATTTATTCCACTATGATGAGTGTTATAAATTGAATGCATTATATATATATATGGAATGGTTATAGATATGTTTATAAAGTTAAAAATGTGTTTAAAAAAATACACATTGCATGTTAACGTTCTGGATTCCGCATATGCATATAATCACGACCATGTGTTTATGCAATACATTGAAATTCGTATAACTCCTAATATACTCATGTTCTAAAGATAAATTTTAATGTTTATTTCCAAGATTATACAGAACATGAATTTCATCAATAATTGAAATGTTTTATTTAATATGTTTATTTATAATTATATGGGAGAAATATGTTTATTTATTATGATCAACTAATTTTATGGATGTCTATGGTATTCTATGATAAAAATTTTGAATGCTTGGATGGTAGATGAAAGGATTTTGATATGAGTTTTTTTGTTACAAACATCACAAGATATATCCAGTGAAATTTGAAACAGACACACACACACATATATATATATGTATAATTTTGAATTTTTATTTTAATAGAGTGATCGGTTTTGAAAATTAAAACTCTAGAGAAAATACATATAAGTAATGAAGGCTTAAATATTTTCTGAAACTCCGAAACATGATTATGGTAAATATGGATTTTATTGGGGAGTCAAACCATCTTTCTTTATGTGGGTATGCCTAAGATAGTCATTATTGTTTCAAGTGACAACATAGTAGTGTTTTATCTCAAAATAGTGCATATTGTTATTAGAAAAATAGTAGAATATGTTTAAAGCAATTTTTTAAATATAAGTATTTTATAAAATTTCCAAGTATCATTAAATAGTAATTTATTTCAAATCATATTTTCAAAATTATATTTCTTAATGTACCTTTTCAAATATATTTTCAAAATAATATTTTATAAGATGTTATCGGAGGTTTTATAACCCCTTATTTTCCAATTTAACGTGCATCCATGGTTTTAATTTTTTTTTCACATGCCACGTTGAAGTCCAATTTGGGACATCATCAATTTTTTCATTTGCAGATACAATGTTGGATTTTGTTTATTTAGTTTTTTTTTTTAAAATATGATAAATTGTAATCTTCAATCAATCTCTCTAGAACCATGAATTGTAAATGATCCTCTACTATGTAATGTTTAAGGCTGGGTCTTTACAAATATCATGAATATTCTTGTTTTAATGAAATTATAGGTTTCGTGTAATTTAGTTTTCTTACATGGAGAGTATGATCCCGTATGACCAAGTAGTAATTGATTATTTAAATATTATAGTCATTTCTCAAAAAAAAATTAATTATTATTATTCCGTTATGAAATATTTTGATACATATTTCAAGAATACTCATGAGATTACATATCCAATATTATATCATGATATATTCATTTAATAATACCATTATTCAACTATTCTTTATATAATATAATTAAGAATGTGTTTTTCGAGAAATCCTGAAATTACCCAATCTTCTATCCTAAATCCAAGTTCCCTCAAAACCATGATTTCTAACAAGGGTTTCCTAGAAAATTAAACTATTCTTCAATAATAACTGATATAATTTTTTTATCTTCCGTATTTTAGAAATTTTTTCAATGTAATATTCTAATCGCATTTCTAACAAGTAATTTTTACCAATTTTACAGTTCAAAATGAAGTTCCTTTTTACCTCATATGACATGTATGAATTTTTCACAATTATTTCTATGATGCTTCCATTGCTTGTTTAAAATTTTAATTTCTATTAAATTTTTTAATGTGTTTTCAAAGAAATGATTTAAAAAAAACTCAACCTTCTTTCATAAGATGTCAATTAAAAAAAATTCAAAACATTTTCATGATTTATTTTTAATTTTTCAATGTTGTTTTCAAATAAATGGTTTTAAAATTAATTTATAATTTCAATAAATATTTTCAAAAAAATAAAAGAAAAAGGTTTTCATATTTTTTGGAATCTTATTTTACATGTATTCAACGAAAATGGATTTAATAATTACATTAAATGATTTTATGTTTTAAAAATCGTTTCTTAATACAGAAAAAATATTTTCCATAAGAAATGTTTTTAAAGGAAATTTCAAAATTATTTTCTATATAATATGACATATATTAATCTTACTTATGAATTTTTGGGAAATGATCTAAATTTTCCATTCATAATCTATATCTGAGTGGGTTCTTCTTAATGTCCTGGACTTTATGAAACTTGTCCTATTTCATGAGTTATATGTTTATGAAATCTATTTCAATTTAATTGGAAATATGTTTATGAAATTTATATCTCATTAACATGTTTTGATTCTCCTAAAATTATTATGAAACCTGTATCTTTTCCATCTGGTTATGATATGATTTCATGTTTATGAGACCCATTTAATTTCATGGGTTACGTAAAGATTTTTTATGATTTTTTGTCACATGTATGTATGATTAATTATGAGTTAGTTGGTACCTATATATCAACCAAATTAAATGTGTAAATGTTTACATCTCCTGAGATAGACTGTGATGGTATATGGAATAAATGTTGACAAATAAGATAGAAATGGGAGTAAACTATGACTACCAAGACGGTATGAGGAGTGAACTCATGGTACTACGATGGGCGTGGGTTTTAATAATGACTACCAAGATGGTAGGATGAGTGAACCATACTACTATGTTGGTCTTGGTAGTGATTCCTTGGTAAAATAGAAATCATATTATGAGTTCTTATGTGACTATCACAATTCAATGTTTTGTTCCAGTGTTATTATTTAATTGATTATATTATTTATTTCTTTATGATTCATGTATTATGAACTGTCAATCTTTATTCCATGATTTCCTAATATGATATTTGAAATGTAGGGTATGATTTTTCATTTTCATGATCACATTCTCATACCCCTATCCTCATGTTTATGGTTATTTTTATTTCTTTTTTACCCTTATCGAGTGTCTGAGCTCACCCATTTTAAGATTCCTTCCCCCAAGTTATGAAGATACGTATTATATTTGATGTGTCTAAAAAGGGTTATAGTCATGAGGAACCTAGTGGGAGAAAATGTATGTCACTTATGTATTGGTATTCATGTTTCTATATTTCCAAAGGCAATAAAAAAATTACAATCTTTGGGTATCTATTTGTTTTATACATTAAGTATTATGAAAATTTCATTTAATGTTAATGTTTGAAAATTGAGGATCCATATAATAGACATTAAACAAGAGGTAATAGATAATAGTAACTAATTTTAGCATTATTATATTTATATAAAATTTAGAATTTGATTTTCCCTAAATTAATTTTATTTTCTATTTTTATATATCACTATTATTTTAAGATTAATATTTTATTTTTTTCTAAAATAATGTATTTTTATGTAAGTAGTAAAAATATTTATTTTGATTAAAATAATAAATTTTAAAATACAAGAATAAAATAATATTTAAGAAAAAAATTTCATATTAAAACATTGAATTTATAAATTAATTAGAATTAATATATTTAATTCACACATCACATGTTTAGTATTTTTGAAACTGAAGAAATATCTACACTCAAAAAAAATTATTTAATCACTTCTAATAAAAAAAAGAAATTAACACATTTAGTAAATAAATAAATAAAATTAATTCCCTTTTGGTTTACAAAAACTTCATTATCTAACAATTTAATATTCATTTTTCAGGAGTAAATATAATATTAGTAAGAATATTGATAATTACCATGATACATGTAAAACATTTTTTCAATGATTTATTTTATTAATATAGTTTAATTATTATTTAATAAATTAAATTGGAAAAAATTTCCATATATAAAATTTTATGTTTAAAAATGTATTACTATATTAAAAATCATTAAACTAAAATAAATTATGAAGAATCCAGAATGTAGTTAAATGTAATTTGTCTAAAAAATCTAATTTTTGTATATTATATGTACTATTTTAAAATGTTTATCTTCTCATTTTTATAAATTTATTTATATTAAATTGTTATTAATTTACATTTTTAAAATTAAAATATATCAATAGTTCTTACTGTATGTTTATTTAATAAACTATAAATTATTTAGTTAAAAACATCTTAATAAAGGTAAATATCAAATTGAATCAAATAAAATAACATATGCTAAAAGACCGGAATCATGTATAAAATATTATTCTGTAGTCTTTTATTGGTGTTTTTCAATGAATTATCACCACACTCACTATTATTATGAATTATTAGAGTCATTTAGATAGGAATAGTGTAATGTTTTAATGGTAAAGCAATGGGTATTCCCAAAAGACCACTTTCATTCACATATAAAATTGTATCCCTTCCACCCCCCATGGTTACACATAAAATTAAAATTTACATTCAAAATAATTAAAAAATTACAATCCTATATTTCATTTTCACATCCTTAATCCCGTAATCTATATATGATATTAGAAGCCCTTCACTTCCAAAAAATTGTTTATTAGATAACCAAGTATTCAATGCATGTATTACCTTCTTGATACCATTTTCTCTTTAATTTTTCTATAAAATTTATCTCATTTTAATAAAATTATATAGAAATTAATTTAATTATTATAATATTATTATATTATTTTAATTTAATAAAAATTTTATTTATTCCTTTATATCTATTAAGAAAATGAAAAGTATCATTAATGCATTGGGTGGACTACCTTCTCCACAAAGAAGAAACATATGTTTTTCATCACCAATATTCATGGATAAAAAATGATAAAATGTATTAGAAAATATTATTTCTATAATATAAATAAGATTCAAAAATTGAAAATTATCGTACACATTATTTCCCTCTCATTCATTGAGAAGTGGAATGGTTAATCACATGCACGTGAGAGATATCTTCTCTATAAGGAATGAGTTTCATTTTTCATCACTACTCATCATGTTTGGATGTAAATATATAATTCATATGAAAAAATTATTTCTATAACTACTTTAATATTCTATATTTTATAAAACTATTTGTTAATTCATTATAACCGGGACATCATATCTAGAGAGATACAGAAAAATGATGAAAAAAACCCCATGTTACCAATATAGTCTTGATAAGTATATAATATAAAATGTAAAATGATAGTTAAAGTAAATTGGAATGATAAATATAGATATTAAAGTTTATTAAGTAAATATTTAATGATCTTATTGTTTCTTTTCATTATTTCAATCTTACACACAGAATGAATTTGGAACCGTAGGTAAGGGATCATCTATATCACATTGGTAACTTCTTTGTTACAAGTTATATTTATTTTTTTCCTTTATATAAAATATCATTGTCTTGTACCTATTATATTATTCCATATTTATTTCCCTTAAATATATACCTATTCAAATACCGCCTTTATTTTTTTGTTATATATGATCTTAGTTCCCTTAAAAATCCCCAGTTTTAAGTAAACCATGTTCATGGGAACATTCAAATTTCTTGTATCATTCCTAACATCATTACATTAAAATGGTTTCAAATAATAAATATATTATAAACAAATTATTATTTTATGGATAATAATATTATTTATATAACGTTTTTATAGAAAATAATAATTTTTCCTTCTATAAAATTATATTTTACTTATTTTATAAAACATCACCAATGTGATACATTTTTTACATTCACCACTTACATAATTGTAATTAATTATATATATTAGATCAAATTTTCAGAATCTCTATTTCACTTTCAAATATGAACCAACAATTTATATAATTCTTTCTTCAATTGGTAATCCTTATTCTTCATCCATTTTTATTCTTTGAATTACAATTACGAAACCATTTTCATTATCATGCAGTTGATCATTCTTATGATTTATATATATTTTATTTTTCTCATGTGGAATTAATATATACGTTTTTAATTTATGTGTTTTGTGGGCCTTGAATTAGATATAAATAAAATGCATAGGGTAGGTACGTATATAGCATGATCTGTTATATAACGTATTACTGAGTGAACCTAAATCCAGAGTGGGACTTTTTACACATTTTGATGATGGAATTGGGAGAGACAAATTGTAAATATTTCTGATATCATATTTTTGGACATCTCAACATTTTTCTGATCTTATGAAGTCAATAAAATATTTTATGTATACATGCTTATGATTATCAATTTTATGATATCATGTTATGCATATTTAATTTCATGTTATTCTTTATTTACAAATTTATTCCCATACTAAAAATTCTAGATGACAACATTTCTTACGTTTTTTCCATTGAATATGGCATTTAGTTTAACAATATCTTTGGCGTATTTATGAACGATGTGGAGTTTTAAATAGACATTTTGTTTTTATATTTTAGAGGATGTATTTTCATGACTAGTATTTTAATGTTTCTATATCTCTTGATCTTCGAATTTTTTTCATGAATAAATATGTTGTGATTTATGAAATTATATGTGTTTTATTGTTATATTTATATATGGAGAATAATATAACTATGAAAATTTCTCACAAAAAAATTATATTATCCATCTAATCTATAAAATCAGTGACTCTTATTCACTATTGTTTGACTCGGACAACATTTAATAACATCATCTTTTATAGAACTACTGATATTCCAAAAATTTTAACTATATGACCCAAGAATGATTCATTTTAAATAAAAAATTTAAATTATATAAAATTTTCATATAAATTATCTTTTCACATGTTATTATCACATTCATTAAATATTTTCATGGATTTATTTTTCATTGGCATATAAAAAATATTGGCTATAAAGACTACCACACATAGAACATGGTAATCTCTAAAGAATCTATTCAATATCTTCATGATGATGGGAGGTTAATTTGTAAGTCTAAATTGGGTGACTATATATTAACTATTTTCATACCATGTAGAGATGGTTGTACATAGCATGTTTTCTCTTTTTATCCACTACTAATGATTTCTAGTTAAAATAGAAATCATAGAGAAATATTATCTCCCCACAATTGACCAAAAATCATTTTAGGGAATACTTAATATTCTTCATGAACGTAGTATGTTCAAAAAAATAATGATATTTATTGAACTATATTAATTAAAATATAATGAAATAATGATCCCCATTGTGAATCAATTTTCCTAATGAATCCTTTTCCAAATTATATGGGGTTTCTTGTTTAAGTCCTAATACTAAATTAGGTTTATTCTATAAAATATATTTGAAATATGTGTAGGACCATGTATGATATCAATTGAAAAACCTGCTTCCTTATTCACGGGAATACTAGGAAAATAATTCATAAATACATCCACATATTCATAAAAATAGGCATATCTTCAATGTTCAGTTTCAACTCAACCATTTCATATAATTATAACTCATGAATATGTATTAAGAACCACATATTTAATTTAATATACATTGGTAGTTCATGGTAATCATATCACAAATATTTAAACTTATGTTGATTAGGAATGAAAAACACTACTTCCATACATTGTAAATTTGTTCGGGATCAATATAGAGAGGTTAAATAAATGAACAAAATCACATAAAATTCATCTAAAAGAATAAAATAAGTTTTTCAAGAAGTAGAATCTATTAAAATTATACCCAAGAGGGGTTATAGAATATACATAAAATCATCATAACATTATGAGTATTTATAAATAATTCAACATCTAATCATTGAGGTCGCAAATTATTTATCATAGAGGGATTTAATATTTTAAAGGAATGCATTTAACATGGAATTAATAAGGCATTTAAACCATAAAAATACTTTCCACAACCCCAACATGAATTTTCACTCTTCCACTAAAAGAAGAAAATGGGTATCATTATAATCAATAAGAAATAAAATTAGTGTTAAATTCAATCATATGAAACATTAAGCCTATGATTTCATAAATTGTGACACATTATTATTAATGGTGATAGCTATATTTGAGGTGATTTGTATCGTAAATTTTTCTTGGATGGCCATGTGTTATAGTAGGTATGGTATTGGGCAATGATTCTAGCATTCAGGATCTTGGTTCAGTTGTTGATAATTTTATTAATGCATTTTTTCTGGATTTTTGAATGTTTTTTTGTAGTGGTTCATGTCAATCTGTGTCCTCCATTAAAGAGCTTCTGTCACCAGACCATATTAAAGGGGAAGCTTCTAATGGGGTAAGAGCTGTGAGTTTTCACTAGCCCAATGATATCTAGATTTGGATGTTTGAGAGGGTATGAATTTTTTCATCATCACTAGGACTATGCATCCATGCATGAGATAGCTAAATGAGGAGAAATGAGTTGGTGGAAAGTGGATGTAATAATTTTGATGATGTGGATGAGTTGTTCTTATTGCCTTTCTCTGATTGTTGATAGTTTTTTTCGTTTTTAGTTCATATTTCTACTTCCATATGTCCTTGATGTCCTATTGGTTTTCCGCCTTACGCATTAAAAGTTGATTATACTTATAATAAAAATAATAATTTTCAGTCAGTGGTATTTGATCATATTTTTCATTACCTAATCCAAAAAATTCATATAAACCATACTATAATTCCCACTGAGGAGACCCAATAAATCAATATATAAATATTACATCATTTAATAAGAATAAAAATTACATTTGATCATAAAAAATCTAAAAAATTTAATGGTTTAGTTTCCTTAGACACTAAAAACATAATCCACCTATTTTATGGAATAAAATTAACATATCCATGAATTTTCTTCTCACATGGTACCCTTATTACATAAATAAAATATACTAAAATGATTTATAACATATATAAATGGATAGACACAAAAATGATATCCTAGATATTCAAAAAAAGGTAAAAAGGTAAAAAAATAAAATTTAATTATTGATCATAGGTTAAGAATATGTTTATGAGAGCATTATTATATGTTATGAATTTCACATGTAGTTCATCACAGATCACAAATCAATGGTCATTAGAAAATAACTTTTCAGATCAAAATACATGATTTATAAGAGTAAGGAATATTCAATAATCAATACTGATCAATAAGTGAAAATCTTAATCATTAGAAACATATCTATGAATGTGAAATAAATATAATTATATATATTCATTTATTCATTCAATTATCACTAAAAAATCATAACGTCATAGATAGATTATAGAACTATACTTGTTTCACTCTATATTCAATTTAATATTACCACATGAGATATTAATCATTACCCATTTTTTGTAGGGCTATAATATTTTTTACAAGCCATCAAATAATAAAAAAACATACATTTGTATTCTTTATGATCAAAAAAATTTCATTATTTCATTATATCTTTACATTCCCATAACAATATAATGAGTTTCCAAAAAAATTATTAAAAATTCATAATCGTAATACATACAAAAAACAAATATTGATTTTATAAATAGATAATATCTCTAGTGGATTAAAAAAATCCTAAAATGATATTTTCCTAGATGTAAAATTATTTTTACAAAGAATTTAAAATATTCATTTAAAATAAATTGGACAACGTCATTTTCAATTGGAAATTTCAAGGAAAAATAATTAAAAATAAAATAGGAATTGGATTTTATTTGTAAAACTATATTAATAATTATAAGAGTATGAAAAAATAACATTCATAATTGATGTGAAATATTTTATTAGGTAAACATTTAAAAGGATTATTTTCCCAAATTTGAAAAATGTCAAACATAAATCATATGGGACACATAGTAACATAAAAGTACAAAATATATGAAATTAATTTAAATTTTATATATAATGATCATAAAAATTAATTGGAAAAATTAAATGAATATTATTGATTAATTTTAAAAAATATATAAAATGAAGAAAAATATTCAATCCATAAATGATAAATAAGGTCAGTTTTTTCATTGAAATGTTATATCTGTATTTTTCAACAAAAATTGGGTAAATTGGAAAAATTAATTTCATAAATCATTATTATCCGGATTAGAAGAAAATATATGGGGTTTAAGATATAGATAGTGAGCGCACAATTTCTTTATTGGATATTTTAACATGAATAGACTTGATTAAAAATGAAATTAGCATATAAACCCCTCCATGATTGGTAAACATTAAATGAAAAAATCATGTGCTCAAACAAATAGTTTTTTATTTTAATACCAATACAATTTATGAAAATAATAGTAAAATATATTTGTGGTAATTATATAACCCTCCCAAAATATTGAAGTTGGTGAATATAAAACATTTCACAGTGAATGGAAATTGAGATGAGGAAACTCCAAAATGAAGTCCCTATAATTTCCACACATGATAGAACCTTATATATACTAATTTTATTGTTTTTTTAAATCATTTTAAGAACCATATTCATGATTAAATTTCCAAATACTAGTCATTAATAATTTCTTATCACCCATTTATAATTAATTCTCCACAAAAATCAACATTCTCTGTATCAACTATTTTTTTCATGAATGTTTTAGTTTTGTGAGTCAAACCCATAATCTATTGTCATGATATAATCATCCCCATAATATCAATAATTTCAAAAATTTAATATTTATACAATATATGCACTTTTAGTGAAATCCATATAAGAAATTGATGAAGAATTAATTGTATCACTTCGTGGTGGGAGTAGACCTAAATTCGCACATGTGAGGCTTTCACTTTTAAATGGATTCAAAAACTATTTTTAAATTGTAATTTAAATTTAAATAATTTAAATAATTTCATAAATATAAAATATTTTTACTAAATACATCATCATAACCTTCCATATGAGGTGGTGATGAAAAATAAAATTGGCTGCTATAAAGTAATGGTATTCGTATGTACTCATTATCAGAACAAATATTTATTATTCGATAGAAATGAAATATAAAAAATATGTAATAAAAAAATATATTTATTTTTTTTATTAAATTTAACAAACAATATTAATATGGTTATAAATTACATGGAGTATGTGAAGGAAGAATGAAATATGAAATGGAGCAGTTAAGATATTTAGATATTCACTTAGTATCTCTCTTTTCATACTAACTAAGATATCATATGATGGTCTTCTAGTAAAACAAATACCACTATGAAGTGGGGAGGAAATTTTGATAAGATTTATGAGTGGGATAGTTTGTGCAATATTTCAAATTGTATTAAAAAAACAGAGGAGAGGGGGATCCCTTTGGTGTGTGAGGGGATTTTGGCCCTTATATATACTCAATGATTAAAAATAATATAAAGTAGTTTTTCTTACGATAGTTGAACCACCAGTAAAATTATTATAATATTAGGTAATTTAATTTATTTATTTATCTAACCAATATTATATTTACAAATTTTGGAATAATTAAAAACATATTTTTTGGTTAAAACCCCACTTTAACCATTTTAATACTTACCTTATAGACACGTTTTTCTCAATGGTAACTATTAATTATGGATACCAATAAGGTTTAACAAATTAAATAATATTTATTTTTTTATATTGAAAATATGGAATTCATTTTTTAATATTAAATTCTTATAGGTTTAATAATTAATTCAAATATCCGTACACAAAACATATAAAACACTATTTTTGGGAAAAATATATTTTAAGCATAAAAGGAATACAATATCATTTAATTCTATGTACCAAATAATATATGAATATTAATTTATTTTATTGAATATATTGTCAATAAATTTCAGTAAAATCATCCATTAATGCAAATTAAATTAATATATTAACAAAATCACATATTTTATATTTAATTTTTTTAAAAAAATATTTTATTATTGAATTAAATTATTTTTATTAATATAAAATTTATAAAAAAGGCTTCAATGGTTAATGTTTTCATATGTGTACTATAATTTACATTAATTAGAATACCCAATTTAAAGAAATTACCTTTTAAATAAAATATATATTACAAAATAATATATGAAAACAAAACATTTCCATTTACCCAATAATTACATGACTAATATTTCTATCCATTTATGAAAAAATTAATTAATTTAACTAGTTTATTTTTATCAATAAATTTTATTTATTCAATTATCAATGATAATTAAATTTATCAAAACGAATAATTCAACATAATAGATCATAATAATTTTTATAGGATTAATGGTATTTCCATGAGTTACATTGAATGTTTTTTTAAAAATCATTTATTTTATCAATATCATTTTAATATACATTAATTTAATTCCTTATATATTCTTAATAAGTCATTATTCATTGAATCTCAGTGATGTTTCCAACCAAAGTAATCAATCCTGTCATGTTATTTGCTGATAAATATATTTGATAATCATAGCATGTTATCATGACAGATTTATCACTAAGTTGTTTTAGAACCACGGATTATAGACTCTGTTGTCTCTCGTGGAATTATATTTTTAGATAATAGTTTTTTAGTATCTTTTTTATATATAATCCATTTTGATGTTTTTATATATTTATGAAATACCGATGTAATTTATATTAAAGTTATATTACCCCCCACATATTTTGGCCATCATTTCTAGTTATCAACATCTCTAATACATGGTGGAATGATGTAGGTGTTATTGATTCCATTTCATACTAATCATTCAAGAGGATTGTTATAGGGCATTATAATGTGCTATGATTGTTATTGTCTAGTTAGAACATTGTCAGTTAGAGGGGGAAGTATCATTTATGTACTTCCAAGGTAAACCAATATAATTATATGATAAAATGGTTTTAATTACAACACAAGGTGCATATGTATGGTTAGTGTTATAGTTAGTCACTCTTGGTATGAGTAGTGTGTTAGAATGAGTATCCCATTTTGGGGTGGGTGATAATTGGGATGATTTATGGGGATCTAATAGGATCCAATGATATTTCACATGAATTATGATAGTTATATGAGTAGATAATTATTATCACTCCTATGGTAAATATTTGTAATCATATTTCCCCCATGAGATTTATAATTATTTTAATAAACCTATAATATATTCTATGTTCACACAAATGAATTACATGGTGTGATTATACTAATATTGACTTATGTGGACATTAATTTATTCTTAATTTATTTTTTTGTCCACAGCTGAATAATTTCTTTTGAGCGTCTCTTTTTTATGTAATATTATTTTTTGAATGAAATCTATAACAGTAGTATAAGGCATGGTGAATTGGTTGGGATTATTATTTTTTGAGAAAATTGATGTAAAATGTTTTTATAAATTTATTCTAAATATCATCTAAAAGGGGATTAATTGTTTAGTAGAATATGAATGGTTTTATATTTCATCTATTATGTGTTGGTTTTGATGTGAAACCATTAGATTCTATGGTTTTTGGATAAATCATGTGTCAGTTTTCTTATTCATCAGTCGTCATTTCTAGGGTATCATAATTGGAAATTAATGTGAATTATCATGATTTGAAGGATTTTATAAACTTGGATTAAAATGATGGTGTGTATTGTATTTTTTTCTTTCTGATGTGTGTTTTAAGAGTTTGAGTGAGAATTTTATTTAGGAACTATGAGAGTTTTTTGATTTGGAGCTAAAGTAGCTGGATAATGAGATTGGTAGTTTCATGGAATAACTATTGGATTTATTTTTAAGCGGTTATTCAAATGATTAAGAAATAAATTTTTAGAATCGATGCTAAGAATATAGTTTTTATAGAGATTAGAAACAAGAAAAATATGGGATTATATTAGTTTTGTTTTGGAATGATAGAAATGTTTATACATTATCTTAATGATTTACTAATGAAAAAATATATGATGTATTTATGAGGGGAAATGGATTCAAGTACCATTAATGTAAATCATTATTTATATGATGTATCAGAGGTGAGAGTGATAATATTTTTATTTATTAAAATATAAATGGTTGGGTATAGAGACTTTTAATGAAATTTATATTTTTTTAATAAACCTTCAGAATGATTTGGTAATTTGAAGGTAGAATGAAATGAATAATAGATGAATTGATAACTAGTATAGATCTTGTATTATGATCTATAAATAACCATGGATTCTCAAGGTTGATAATATTTATTGTATGTTGTTTTTAATAACCCATGAATATTAGTGTTGGGGACTGATGGAGTGGTGGGATACATATTGTTCATATGGATGGATAAAAATAAATTTTTATAATTATATAAAAGGAATAGTATTTATATTATATTTGGTATGTATTTTGGGATATTATAGATTTTTATATTCGATTAAATAAAATGTTCTTATAGATTATAGTTTTTTATGGAAGAAAAATATATGTTAGGTGACAGTTGCTAACAATAGGGTACCCAGATGGATGCCACATTGTACCATGGAGAGGTTTGGGGGTGGTGTTATACTATATTGAATAATAGGTGGATAATTACTTACATAGGACTCCAAAAAAAATAACAAGTACCAAATGAATGTATACAAGTTTCTATATAGGGTTCTACCTAAATTTTATAGTAGATAAAACCAAATTTTATGATCATGACCCCTTCAATTATTTGATGTCTTTTTGATGAGGGAGATCACTTTTCATCCTAACATGTTGGTTTCCCCATTTAATACCCTCAGGTAGCATTTTATCGGATTCATCATATGTAATTTTCGATGAAAATTTTTTGTATCATAATATCTTCTCCTACACCTTACACTTCTACTAACACTTCTAAGATTCAGGAACATATTGGTTAGGTATTGGATGTTTGATTGTAATATAACATAATGTAATAATATATTAAAAATATGTTATATGGTTTTTTTATTTCTATAGTTTCTTTGATAGGATCATATTTTCAAAATCACATGACATTTCCCATATTTTCTATGGTTTAATATATTAAATAATAGGTTTTCAAGAACTTTAATTTAATTTACCATCAATTTTATATATTAAATTTCGTTTTTTTGAGGTCCTGGTTGGAGTCATGAGTGTAAAATACATTTTGTATCAATATTTTAATGTCCTTAAGTAACAATATGAGTTTTATGTATTTTATGAAAAATTTATAATATGGTTTTATATATTAGATTGATTAATTTAAATGATTATATTTTTTGAAATAGCTATTTTTGAGGCATAGAAAAGCCACTATCTTCGGAGATGATTATTTGGATTATAATATAATGTATCTGACCTTTAAATTAATATTTTTCATGGTGACTAGGTCATTTTTATTATTCATGTGATTATCATTATGATTTCTGGAATGTGGAATATTATTATAGTATATCACCATAATGATGGGATGGTATTTGGTTTTACTAATAGTAAAAAAGGATAATATAACTCGAAAACGTTCTATTGGGGGAACATTTTTCAATTTAGTTCTAGTTGATTGGTAGTGTGAGTTTATTTTTTACTTGCTAGTTTAATTTAATTTATATGATTTTGGGGATTTTTTTAATTGTATTTAAATTTTAATGGGTCAATTAATGTGATTATCATTTCCAAGTAAAATTTAATTTTTATTGAATTTTTGTGTAAGAACCCTTATCTTTTTCAGGTATGTTTTCCTTTTTATTGTGTTTTTTAATAAAAGAGATGTTTCTAGAAATTTGTTAAGTACATGCCATGTACTTTATTAGTACATGTTGTGTACTCATTTACCATAGGTAGTAGTGTGCTGGTCATATAACGGCTATGCACACAACTAAGTGCAGTAACCTGGAGGCCACCTATATCATGGACCAATATGGGTAAGTACACATCGTGTACCTCAAAAGTACACATCATGTACCTCAAAAGTACACGTCGTGTACTTTCTTTTTTTATTAAACATACCAGGGTTGCGTCTGACAGACAGAAACACCTCCTTTTCGAACTAGTTCATCTGAAAACATCCGCACAACCATTATTCTTCCTCGACACCCTGATCGAGCATCCGTTCTCTGATTTGACTGTCGTTGATTAGGTTGGGATCGCCAAGATAAACTCTTCCTTCTTCTTGATCTTCGTTTCCGGATTCCACTTCTTTTAAGAGATATCCTCAGTTGAGAGTTTTTAGAATTTTTGTAGATAAATAGTGTTATTGATTGATTCAAGGATTGAGGTTCACGTATAGCGGTCCTACAACACCGAGGTGGGTGCTTTGAGCCTTTCTGTAGAAAGCCTTTGAGTTATATGTGAAACATTTTCCAAAACCGTTGAATGGAAAATTATGTGTTTATTGTTTTAGCCCTATTAATTACCTGTAATTCTTGTATGTAGGAATAGAGCTTAATTGTATGTTAATAAGGTAAATTTCTATGCTTTAGATGTGTTTTCCCATGCATGTTTATTTGTGCCCATTTGGCCCTGCTTAGCCTGTTAGGCTGCCTTGTTTTTCACCATGCCTAGTACTGTAGGATAGATTGTCTGTTTATCTGCATGTTTTTATGTTGTAGACTATAATCAAAGAAGTTATTGAGGTTTAATTTGGCCATATTACATTTTTGAGCTCATTTGACATACACAGGGCCGTCATATCCTAGTGGAGTAGACCATATGGAAAATGGAGGTAAGGGCTTCTGTAGAGTGTATGTTTTTACTTTTACAATGAAATGCCATTGGGGGGATTGACACAAGTGATCCCTCAGAGTGTCTATAATTCATTGATGTGGGCCACAGGGGTAATGTGACATAAGTGCTTCCCCAGAGTGACTTTTAATTACGGATAAGAGACTATAGGTGAAATTGAAGGTGAGGGATTCCTTAGAGAGTCTATATTTAAGATGTACCAGAATGGTTAGACTGTGTGAACATCCTAGAGGGTTCCTTGTGTTGTTTTGGTTGAACCAGAGGGGTTAAGCTGACATTACTTCCCAGAGGTATTTCTATTTGTTATTATCTGTAATGACCCGGAATTTTCCATGTATGTTTTTTAAATATATACGAATTTTACAACTCTGTGAAAATTGAAAGTGCATGATTCTGAGGCCCGAAGTGCCCTGAATGAATTTCTGAACTTTTGATTGGGTACGTTCAGTAAATGAGCGAGTGAGTTTTTCTATGTCCTGAACTAGAGCTCAGAATTGAAATCTGAGGGCTCTGTTGAACTCGCAGCGTCAGTATTCTCTTAAAGATACTTTCACCTCAACGATAGTTGGTCGAGGGTAAAAGTTAATTTTTGGGTTTTTTTTGTGGAAATAATAAAATAAAATATACACACGTTTTATTTAATTTTGTTGTAATAACCCTCTCATGTGGATGTTCAGGGGTGGGGTCCACCAGAAATAAACCTTTTCTTCTAGATTTATTGTTTTGGGGACCACCCGAGATCTCAAGACCTCCCAATTTGAATTTGGGGGTGGGGACCACCTGAACCCTATTAATGGGGGAGAGGAAAACCTCTCAACTCAGTCATTAGTGTGGAGGATCCTCTAGGGCTTCCTACCCAACTAATTGTGCTAACCCTCATGCCTTAATTATGGAACCCACCATAATTAATGAATCATTTTTAATTCTGCAAAAAAATAATTTATTTCAAAATCTATTATTTTGCCACACAATTTATTTTGGTGGAGTTGGGGATAGGAGGAGCATTGAGAGAAATATCTCCCATAAAGAACGCTTCACCTACCGGGAACTCTCCACAGACAAAGAACACTTACCACCTTCAACCTTCTTCCTCAGGGATTATCCTAATGTGGAACGTCCTCATTTATGGAGAATCGATGACCATACCTCCTTCTTCTACCCACATCAACGAACAACCTGCGGTATGGGGTTAATGCTATTTTTTTATCACTTTCCATATACTACCTTATTTTCTTATGAGGATTGGGAATAAACATTGTGAAAGAATATGGTTTTAGGTTCATGGATTCCTTCTTGTGAACTGCTTGTTACCACTCTAATCGTAGAGGGTGCAGGCCAAAATAACATGGCACGACCCCTTCGATTTTCATCATTGGTGTGTTCTTCGAAATGGTGGAAGGCAACAAAGTAAATAGCGTTTTATCCCAGGTGGCCTCCACCGCTTCATGCGGCCGCCGAACGGCCATTGTACCGAGCCGAACCGCTGCTATGCAGAGCCACCGAGCTGAGCCGCCGGCCCGAGCCAAGCTGCCTTCACCCTTCCATGGCACCCTGACCGACCCACCCGGTGGCCCCAATAGCGCTCCTGCCGAACCGGACCAGGGATCCCACAGAGCTCAGGCCGCAACGGCCCCGACCCCCCCCCCCCCCCCCCCGGCGGTCCTGCCGAACCGGACCCGTGCCCCCACATCGCCCTGACAAAACAATCCCCACGGCCCTACGGTGCCCCGTCCGAACAAGCCCGCGCCCCCACGACACTTCTGTCAAACTGGCCCGCTCCCCTGCGATGCCCCGACGGAACGCGTCTGCGCCCACTGCATCGCCCCGGCCGATCCCCCCCCCCCCCCTACGGTGCCCCGTCGGAATTGGCATGTGCACCCAGGGTGCCCCAGCCAAACCGGCCCACGACCCCACGACACCCTCGTCAAATCAGCCCCACACCCCCGTGATGCTCCGGCCAAACCAACCCTCCCCCTCGCAGCACCACTACTGTCGGGCCGCCCCGCGGCTGAGTAGCCCCTCGTGGCCCCTATGGCGCTCCGGCCTAACTGGCCCTCCCCCTTGCGGAACCACTGCCACCGGGACGCCCCGCGGCTCAGTAGCCCCTCTTGGCCCCCGTGGCTTTCAGGAAACCCAGCGGATCGGGCCGCATCCCGGTCTAGGCCTGAGCCAGAAAGTAGTGATGACTCGACCTGAACTGGGTCGACCCATGCTAGGTCAGGCTCGGTTGACCGGACCCGAGCCCACTACAACCCATTTACGCTCTTTTGGCCATAACATTGGCACCAGACATCCATTGAATAAACTATCAGTAGCCTGGAAATCGTGGAGCGAGACGGTCTCTTTGAGTATACCCTACTGGTGTTTCGGGTATAGTTGAGGTACGGTCAGGTTGGATCGAGCACGAATCTAACCGTGTCTCCGGAACTAAAAGAATAATAACTCGCAGACCAGGCGTCCAATTGATGCTCCGTTCAGTGCGTTGAGAACCCCTTAATGTGGTCGTCCATTGAGATACTTCTTTGTGGGACTTAGTGATAGTTGGAGTATCAACTAGTATCTTGTGGATCAGATCGTCTCGAAGACAAGGAAGCATAGTGCGGAGACCTAGTAGATGGCTGCGACCTGACAAATACTGATTGTTTCGACTCAGAGTGACTCGACTCGCCCAGTGGGGAGTGCCATGGTGTCATGACAGACCCACAGTGGAGAGTGCCTTGTTGTCGCGGCAGACCCACAGTACTCGATAGGAGGAGTACCTCAGTAGGCTACGAGGGGGATCAACTTGGTGACGTGGTAGACCCATAGTGGGGTGCGTTTGGGTGATGAGGTAGACCCACATTACTCGACAGTAGGAGTACCTCAGGAGTCCATGATTAGTGGGAAGCACCTTGGTGTCGCAGTAGGCCAACTGTACTCGATCGAGGTGGAGTTCTCCAGTAGCCGGTTTTTTACAATGTGACTGGGGATGTTACTTTATACTACGCATAGAATAAAATTCTAGTTTGAGCTGAGTCAATTTTTCTGTGTTTCCCTCATGATTGAGATTGATTAATTGATAACTTAGGTATATGTATGGGCGTAAACCTATGTATGTTTATATGTTTGTTTCATACTTTGTGGTTTATCAATGGTGGATTTTTGTGAGACCTTGTAGGTCTCAGGGTCCATACTGAGTATTGTTATACTCAACCCTTCATGGGCTATGCCAACACCTTATTGTGTTGTATGTTGATGACGGACAACACAGATTGAGGTTGAGAGTACCAGGACTGGACGGTGCATGGAGGTGAACCATACGGAATATCATTACCTGGAGGAGACGTAAGGAAAAGGAGTGATGGGGAGGCGACCTGTACCTACCCTTCCGGTGGGAATATGTGAGGATGACCCAATAGTTGACGTTCCCTTTTCTATAGTTGTATTGTATCACAATTATACTTGTACTTTCCATTTAGGTATTTATTTTGGACCCATTTACTTACAGCACTCACTCTTTTTGCAGTTAAGTTTACTTGTGTTCCTATCTTGTTGTGTTATTAGATATGTGTTTTTATAGGTTATAAAGGAAATTTCTTCACAGTTTTAGGGAATACTATTTTGGTTCTAGTCTCCAGCCTCTAGCCAATGGAAGGCAGGCTTGGGGTAGTCTCTACATGGGCCCCGGGGGATGGGTCATGACATATTGGTATCAGAGGGAGGCTCTACCACATAACTTAGAACTCTAAAATTTTCTTTCAAGAAATAGATTTATTTGTAGTGAGTGTGGTTTTTTGTTCAAGGAGTCCAGTGTTGTTGGGGCTGCGGATATATCCATACACCAGGACCCTGACTTCTGATTTCCGACTCTGTGCATGAAAACACTGATTACATGTGTGTTTTCGAAAGTTTTCTTTAAGTCATATCACCTGGTCAGCTCACCAGGTATAACTTTTTATAGGTAGCACACCTGTTTCATTTCCGGATGCCTCTACATAGACATCCAGCTTGAGTTCCAAGAGTTTTACATACTGATATCCCACCGAGTGACGAGGCCTTGGTGAGGGCCCTTTTTCAGTAGAGCCACCAACGGAGGAACCATCGGTACCACTCCTTGTTGGGCTACTGATGCCACTAGACCGATACACGCCACTTGAGTGCGTTGCATAATTTCAAGTGACAGATGCCACCCAGGTTTAGGGGAGAGATAGACCCACAAGCGGCTGAGGATTGGCTGAAGGATATGGTGAGAGTTTTCTGACCGGTAGAGACACCATCTGATCTCATGGTGATTCTTGCTGCCAACATTCTATAGGCATCAGCGGGAAGATGGTGGATCTTGATGCTGCAGGTTCATAACGAGGTGATGCTTCTCTGGGTAGACTCTAAGAGCCTGTTTTAGGTAGAGTTTGTCCAGTGACTCCTCACACAGTGCGCATACATGAGCTACTTCATCTACAGTAGGGCAGTATGATTATGGATCAGTACTCAGCAAGGTTCCATGTACTCTGATTCTACATCACCGATATGGTGCGAGACCCTTTTCTCAGGTCCCAAAACATTGAGTAGGGACTTATACGGGAGATCAGGGCTTAGATGTTCTCACTCAGCATCCCGACGCAGTAGGGGTGTTAGAGAGAGCCCTCTAGGTGGAGATTTTCCTTGTTGAGTAGTCAGCAGAAGTGAGACCCACTACCAGGAATCACGTAGTGGAGTATTCTACATCTAGAAGCTGACAGACATCATAGAGGTCCAAGAGGACCAGGCCTACAGGTGGACGACATCATGATTCGTAGTCGGTTGTGTAGGGAACTCGAGGAGGACATAAACATGCCAAGAGTGGGCGGTGTTTCACATGCAGCAGGCAGGGTAACATGGACCATGACTGTCAGACCCACCATATAGATTATCAGCAGATGTTCCAAGGACCACCACTAGGAGGTCCACCCCGACCACAGGGAGTAGGTGGACCTAGGAGAGCTCAGCTCCAGGTAGCTGAATCTTAGAATCATGGTGCTCCCAAAATAATTCTAGGTACGATCTGTGTCTACTCCACCATAGATGCAGTACTTATAGACAAAGGTTCCAATAATTCTTTCATTACCACTTCCCCCGTTTTGTTCTCATAGATTCTGATAGATTCATTGGCTTGATCTTTATGGCTAGAGATTACTATGGGAGAATATTTGATGATTACGCACTGGTGTCGACAGTGTGAGCTTACTCTAAGAAGTGAGAGCTTCGGCTGGGATCACCTAGTAGTGGAGTCGATCCCTTACGACATCATCTTATGTATGGAATAGTTATCTATAATCCATGTATAGATTGACTATATTAGGTGAAAAGTGTGGTGTTTACACATGGATGGGTCCAGGTTTACCTTCACCTATGAGAAGATATCCTTTGCAGCACAGGATGGATTAACCTCGAGGAGGGTGTAGCCAATAACACATCGGTTGACTATCCTCACCCTCAGAGCTATTGATGTGGAGAGTCTGAGTTATCCTATAGTGGTGGACCAATACATGTATGTTTTCCCTAATGATGTTTCGAGTCTACCTCCTCACAGAGTGGTGGAATTTTACATTGACTTGTACCCCAGGACGACACTGATATCTACATGAGCATATCAGATGGCTCCCATGGAGCTTCGTGAGATGCAGGTACAGTAAGAGGACTTGCAGGGGAAGGGATTTATCCGGCCTAGTGTTTCATCTTGGGTAGCCCTGATTATATTTTCCAAGAAGGAGGATGGGAGGTTGAGGAGTTTTTTTGACTATTGGCGCCTGAACCAGGTGACTGTGAAGAAAAATTACCCACTCCCAAGGATTGATGACCTCTTCGATTAGATGAGGTGAGCATGATAGTTCTCAAAGATAGACCTTAGATCATGCTATCACTAGCTCAGATTTTGAGACAAGGATGTGTAGAAGACGGCTTTCAGATGACAGTATGGACATTATGAGTACTTGTTTATGCCATTCGGCATGACCAAAGCTCCAGCACTGTTCATGGGACTCATGAACAAGATCTTTCATCCATACCTTGACCGCTTTTTAGTGGTCTTCATCGAAGACACTCTGATCTACTCAACTATTGAAGAGGGGAAAACCTATCATTTTCAGTTATTACTGGACACACTCTGAGAGCACCAGCTTTATGGTAAGCTCTCAAAGTTCCAATTTTGGATTATAGAGGTTCAATTTATAGGACATGTCATATTATAAGCTACAGTTGCAGTACATCCATTGATGATTAGGTGGTACATTCATGGGAGCCACCAAGGAGTGTGACGGAGGTAAGAATTTTCCTGGGTTTGGCTGGATATTATCATAGGTTTGTGCCAGATTTTTTCAGAGTTGTAGAACCAATATCAGCCTTGATGAAGAAGGGGAAACAATTAGTGTGGTCAGAGAGATGCTAGTAGAGTTTCCCAGAGATGAGGCATGGGCTTACTAGTGCCCCCATCGTGAGGCTTCGAGAGGAAGGCGTAGTGTACGTAGTCTATTGTGACGCTTCAGGGACCAGACTCAGATGTGTCAAGTTGCAAGAGTGAGAAGTGATCACATATGGTTCCTAGAAGCTGAGACATCATGATTAGAATTACACTACCCATGACATGAAGTTAGCGGCAGTGGTATTCACCTTGAAGATGTGGAAACACTATCTGATGGGCGAGCGCTTTATAGTGTACTATGATCACAATAATCTCAGACACATATTTTATTAAAAGGACCTGAACCTAAGATAGTGAATTTGTCTTGAGTTCCTCTAGTTCTATGAATTTGAGATAGTCTATACTCAGGGGAATGGGAACGTAGTTGCAGATGCACTCAGTAGGAGATCTGGTATACAACTCTTAGTTGAGGCGATGGAGTAGATGGCTGTTTCACAGATATCCTTTGCGGATAGTGACTGTGAAAATGATCTACATTCTCTTATATTCACTCCCCCACTTCTTCAGTGAGATAGGGAGACACAGTGTGGGGATACTGACTGCAAGACAAAACATGCTCAGTTATCCATAGGACATGCACCTAATTGGTTTTTTAAGGTGGGGAGCATGTCATTATCTTCAGGGGATGCACCATGGTACCAATGTCACTTCAGGAGGATTTGTTGAGAGAGTTCCACACATCCCCTCTAGTGGTACATCCAGAAGTGGCAGAGATGTACCAGGATCTTCGATAATAGAACTGATATCAGGAAATGAAGAAAGTAGTTGCAGAGTTAGTTTCTCAGTGCCTCACATTTCAGCATGTGAAGGCAGAGAATCAAGTACTAGCAAGCTTGTTTTAGTCCTTAGAGGAACCAAAGTGGTGGTGGGATAGGATATCCATAGACTTTGTGATAGGACTTCCACGTACATCTAGAGGTCATGACTCGATTTGGGTGATCATCAACTGACTCACCAGGTCGGCCCACTTCCTACCGATCATAGAGTAGGGTTTAGTGGAGAGTTTGGGAAGCCTCTATGTGCAAGTGATTTTGTGGCTACATGGAGTACCCTCAACGATTGTCTTTAATCATGATGCACGATTTTCTTACCGGCTATGGAAGGGGTTCTAGGAGTCTTTTGGGACACAGCTTTGTTTGGCCATTTCCTTCCATCCTCAGAAGAATGGCCAGATTGATCGAACCATTTAGACCATTAAGGACATGTTGCATACTTGTTCCCTCATCTTCGATTGCATCTAGGAGGATCACTTACCATTTTTTAAGTTTTCATACAACAACATCTATCACTCCACCATTGGGATGGCACCTTTAGAGTCGTCGTACAGGCGACCCTACGGATCACCTTTGTGCTGGACTGACCCAAGGGAGTCAGCACTCATGGGTCCAAAGATGGTGGAGGCTACCACAGAGAAGGTGCAAATCATCTGGGAGTGGATGAAAACTGCACAAAGTAGGAAAAAGTCATATACCGATAGGAGACGAAGGCCTCTATAGTTCGAGGATGGCGGCCACGTCTTTCTATAGGTATCGCCTCATTGAGGTCTACAAGGATTTGTCGAAGGCATCAAGTTATCTCTAAGGTTTATCGGATATTTTTTAGGTCCTCGGCATAGTTGGCATAGTGGTGCACCGCTTAGCTCTTTTACCTCAATTACATCGAGTGCATGACATCCTTCATGTATCCCATATGAGGTGATACATACATGAACCTTACCACATCATAGACCATGGAGATCTATACGTCGATGATGGGGTGACATTGATAGAGGTTCCAATAGAGATTGAGAATCTATAGAAGCAGGACCATCGTGGACGGTCGATACCTCTGGTGTGCGTTCGTTGGTTGCACCAGAACCTCCAAAAGAGCCCATGGGAGTGGGAGGCTCAGATGTGTGCTTAGTACCCCCACTTTATTACCTAGTTTGGTTTGTGTCTTACGGGGAAATATCTCTCTATGATGGGTAGAATGTAAAGACCCAGAATTTTATATTTAAAATGTTTTTTAAATAAATGGGAATTTAAAAATTCTGCAAAAATTGACGGTGCGTGATTTCGAGGCCGGGAGTACCCTGAATGAATTTATGAACTTTTGATTGGGTACATTTCGTAAACATGTGAGTAGGATTTCCTAACTCTTGAACCAGTGCTCGGAATTGAAATCTAATGCAACCGCTGAACTCGTAGCGCCGGTATTCGCTTAAAGAGAGTTTCACCTCAATGGGAGTTGGCCAAGGGTGAAAGTTAATTTTTGGGTTTTTCCTAGAAATAATAAAATAAAATAAAAACCCATTTTATTTTATTTTTTGTAGCCACCCTACCATGTGGATGTTCAGGGGTGGGGTCCACTTGAACTAAACCTCCTCATCAGGATTTATTTTTGTGGGGACTAACTGATATCTCAAAACCTCCTGATTTGAATTTGGGGGTGGGGACCACCCGACCCCTATTAATGGAGGGAGATGAAAACCTCTCAACATCCTTATTAATGTGGAGGAGCTTCTTGGGATGCCTCCGCAATTAATTATGACAACTCTAATGATTTAATTATTCCACCCACCATAATTAATGAAGCATTTTGAATTCTTCCTAAAATATAATATATTTCATAATCTATTATTTTGGAACACCATTCATTTGGTGGAATTGGGGAGAGGATGGGCTTTGAGAGAAAGCTCTCCAATGAAGAATGCTTCTCTAAAGAAAAATCTCCACGGACGAAGAACTCTGACCTCCTTCGACCTTATTCCTCGAGGTTTCTTTCGACGTGGAACGTCCTCATATACTATGAATCGACGATGGAACTTCCTTCTTCTTCCAATGTAAATAAACAACCTGATGTAGGGGTTTAATGCAATTTTTTTATCACTTTCCATGTACTCCCTTATTTTCTTATGGGGATTGGGAAAAAACATTGCGGAAGAATATGGCTAGACGTTCATTGTTTCATTATTGTGAGCCTCTTGCTACCACTCTATACATAGAAGTTGCGGGAAAAACAAACATGACCCGACCCCTCCAGCATTCTTCATTGGTGTGTTCATTGAAATGGAGGAAGGCGGAAAAGGCAACAACACTTTGCCACCCGTGGCCTCCACCGCTCTGTGCCGCCGCCGAATCGCCTTCATGTCGAGCTGCTGAGCCGAACCACCGTCGTGCCAAGCCACCGAGATGATCATCCTCCTGGAGCTGAGTGACCTTACCCCGTCACCCCCCACGGCGCCCCGGCCAAACCCCCCCTGTGGCACCCACGGTGTTCCAGCCGAACAGGCCCAGCAGACCCGCGGCGCGCCGGCCGAACATGATCCACGCCTCTAGAGCACCCCAGCAGAACCGCCCCCGTGGCGCCCCGGCCGAATTGGCCCTGCGGTGCCCTAGAAAAACCCACCCGTTCCATCAATGTGCCTCGGCCAAACTGGCTTGTGTCCCTAGCGGCGCCCCTACCGGACAAGCCCGCAAACCCCTTTGTCGCCCCAGTAGGACCATCCCGCACCCCCGCGGTGCCCTGAATGCACCATCCAGTTCCCTCGCGGAACCCTGGTGGAACCGTCCTACACCCCAGACGGTGCCCCAGCCAAACCGACCCCATGCCCCCATGGTGCTCCGGCTGAACCGGCCCATGCCATCACGACACCCCTGTAGGTGAGCCGCCCCGCGGCTCCGTGGCCCCTTGCAGCCCCCACAACTTGCCGGACCCCCAAAGGACTAGGTCACATCATAGGCCAGGCCTAACGTAGTGGGTCAGGCCTGGTCGACCCATGCCAGGTCGGGCTGGGTCAGACCGGAGTCGGGCCCACGACAACCCCTTTACGCTACTTCGACCACATCTTTGGCACAAGATGTTCGTTTAACGAACTGTCAGTGGCACTAGAAATATTGGAAAAAGATGGTCCCATTTATTTTACCTTACTATTGTTTTGGTTACAGTTGAGGTGTGGTCTGGTTGGATTGAGCACGAATCCAAACGGGCCCCCAGAACTAGAAAGCTACTAACTCGCAGGTCGGGCGTCCGATTGACGTGCCATCTGTTATGTTGTGACCCCCTTGATGTGGCAGTCATTTGAGATACTTATTCCTGGGGCTTTGTGACAGATGGATTATTGACCAGTAGTTTGTGGAGCGGATCCTCCTGGAGACGAGCGAGCATAGCGAGAAGACCTAGTAGCTGGCTGAGACCTGACGACTGCTGACCATTTCGACTCAGAGTGACTTGACAAGCCCAGTGGGGTGCGCCTTGGTGTCACGAAAAACCAATAGTGGGAGTGCATTGGTGTCACTAAAAACCCACAGTACTAGACCGGAGGATTACTTCAGCAGGCTATGAGGGGGAGCACCTTGGTGATGTGGCAGACCCACGGTGGGGAGCGTCTTGGTGATGCGGCAGACCCACGGTACTCGACGGGAGGAGTACCACAGTAGTACATGGTTAGTGGGAAGTTCTATGGTGTCACTACAGGCCAACTTTTCCCGATATATTAAGAGTTTTCATGCTGCCGAGGTTTTGACAATGGGACTACTGATGTTACTTAATGCTACACCTAGAATAAAATCCTTGTTTGAGATGAGTCAGTTTTTCTATGTTTTCCTCATGATTGAGATGGATTACTTGATAACATAGGTATATGTATGATATTATACCTAATTAGGGTTATCTGTTGATTTTATACTTTGTGGATCATCCTTGGTGTTTTTTTGTTAAACTATGATGGTCTCGAGGTCCATACTGAGTATCATTATACTCGATGATGCATGGGCTACGCCCACACCTTGTTGTGTTGGATGTAGACGACAGACAATGCTAACTGAGGCTGAGAGTACCAGGACTAGACGGTGACCGGAGGTGGATTATACGACATGTCAATATTAGGAGGAGAGAGACGGATAAAGAGTGTTGAGCAGGCGATCTCTACCTCTCCTTCATGTAGGAATTTCATAGGATGACCCATCAGCTAACTTTCCCTTTTCTATAGTTGTATTGTATCACATTTGTACTTTTAATTTCCTGTTTGGCTTGTATTTTGGCCCCTTTTACTTACAACACTCTCTCTGTTTACAGTTCAGTTTACTTGTGTCCCTATCTTGCTATGTGATTTGATACATGTGTGTACTGGTTATAAAGGCAATGCCTTCCCAGTTTTATGGAATACAACATTGGTGATAGTCGTCAGCCCCTAGCATATGGATGTGGGCTTCAGGTAGTCATGGTACAGGTCCCATGGGACGGGTCATGACATTATCTGCTTACCTGATATATGTAATTGAATGCATTGAAACCATAAAATCGTTTACCGTTGACTACTTCCTTGTTTTATTCTTCTCTTTGCTTATTGCTTGCCATATATATTCACTTTCTGTTATGCATAGATCTTATGGTGGTTTCCTACTGAGTTTTATTCTCTCTCCCAATTTGGGGCATACCTTGGGGCCCAAATAGATTATATTGTTGTATGTATGTATAAGGGAATGCACCCTTATACTTCAGGTAGGTGATTGTTGTGGAGATGGAGAGCATGGGACCAAGCATAGGCTTTCTATGCTGATGAGGTGCTTATCTATTTTCATTTTAACTTTGGTTTATTACTATTTTTTATTTCAGCAATTTGATTTGTTTGGCTGCTTTACTAGATATATGTATCATGCATCACTCATATGTATGTGAGCTCCAATTTATTATTTTTTAGTCTTCCGCTGTTTACTTTTGGATTGATTATTATTGTGACTTCTATTGTATTTTGTCTTACTTCTGATGTGTGTACTATTCCAATGAGGGCATAGTTTCCCCACTATCACACCCAAGGCTCTCGCTACAAGTCAGAAACCTCTGGTAATCAGGGAAATGCAATTGAGGTCATGTGACCAACAAGGTACGGGGCACCTCTGGGCAGCGTTCGGAACCAGGATTTTACAAAGTGTTATCAGAGGAATTCTTTTCATATTCACTTACTATTTGGAGCCTATTGTCAGGGATAGAACAGAATTGGTACTTGGTAATAGACTGTGCCAAGTAATAGCTAACCCTTGTATAGGGAAAATCCAATCTACCTCGTTATTGTTATTTTTATGTTTTTGCAGTTTTCTGATTGATTCGATTTTCACCATTGTGTGATTCACATGTTATGTGTTTTTATTATTGATGTTATTAAGGTTATATTTCTATAGAAACCTGATGATATGAGGTTATGACATCTCATGCCTCATATAGTCACTTTCTATAAATCTCATTTCATTCATTTTCTCCATTCCATTTAGGGTGCATTAGCAATTGCATGTTGTTGTGATAGATGTTGTGCTAGATATTCTTGTTGTTGTGATGGATGATTTGAAAAGAATACTAAATATTTAATAGGGTATTAAATAGTGAATGTTTTGGTTGAATGAACGCCAAAATTTGGTTCTTGAGGTGTTGTGGGCCCTAACATACCAGAATTTGGCAGATCATTTCCATTTTCTCCTTGTATATGATTTGTGTAAGATTTCATTATTTGATTCTCAGGGATAATGGGCCCTCACGGATCACAATTTTGCACTTTAATGTTTGTTTTAGTGTATTTTTGGGTTCCAGAGTAGTTTATAAGGCTTATTTTTCATAAAAACCCAGAAAACATGCCGTTTAATAATGAATACATGCCTTTTGTTATTCTGTTAAGGAATAAAGTGTTTTTCTTAAGTACACACCATGTATAGCATGTACATCCCATGTAGTCTCTAACTATGTCACAGACTATGTGGGAAGAGACACGAGGACGAGATATCTCTGGTAGGAGACGTCTTTTACCAACTGTACATTCCATTTTATAGTGTCGTATATCCAGTCATGTCACGAACAACACGGGATGGTGAAATCTCCTAGTACATGTCATGTCGGGTACAAACATGTTGTGTAGAGTCAGCCGTGTAACCGACCCTGTCACTAACAACATGTATTGGTGAAGCTCGTCTAGTACATGCCATGTATATCATAAACATTCCATGTCTTCTTTTTTTAGGAGAACCGTGTTGCTTAACCGTGTAGAAGATCTCGAGCAGGGGAAGAGGATTCAAGTACATGTCTTGTGTTAGAACAACACGCCATGTGTATGGGGTATTACACGGCCTCGGTTGGCCGAAGTACATGCCCATGTTAAAATCATAAGGGAACACACCCTGTAGGTGTTACACACACCATGTATCCATGTTTTTAAAAACATTAATGCTTTCTTTCTTTTGTTCCCTTCTTATAAATATATGTTTCAGACCGAGTTAATATTGATGTATGTTGTGCGCTTGAAATTGCAATGTCATGCCACCATGATGTCCTCTAGTTGTACGCCTGTTGCGAGGTGATGATTAGAAACTAGAAATGGCTAGTAAGGGACTACTAGTTGATCGTGTAATTTTTACAGTATTGGAACCAACCATTATTCCAGATACAAGTGTTGATGCAGAGTGCCAGGAGGGATTTATAAGGTTCATTCAGACCTTCCATGGAGTACCTCATCCATCCCCATCTATGGAAGAGCTGACATAGGGTTTTTAGCAGCAGAATCCTCAAACCTTCATAAGTGAGAAAGGAATTCAGGATACAGAGTCATGGTTGGAAGCCATGCATTCCATTTTCGAGCATTTGGAGACACCTCCCGACAGGAGGGTCATGCTCACTACATACATGCTTCAATATTCCACCAAGAGATGGTAGGATGTGATTTCGCAAGCGAGACGCTAGTAGGTTATTGCTTGGGACGAGTTTCAGCATTCCTTATAAGACTACTTCTACCTGGAGACGTTTAGTGTCAATCGATCCTGAGAGTTCATGAGTCTGGAGCATGGTACTCTTTCTATAATGGAGTATTCTTTTTTACTTCACATAGTTGTACCACTTCACACCTATTCCACGTGGTTATGAGTTATTCCATGCAAGTATGTTTGAGGATAGAATGTTTCACAACATATTATTGTAATTGAACATCTTTATGTTGGCTTCCTTCACTTCTATAGTCAACAAGGTGCTAATCAAAGGGCACAATCTGAGGGTTTCTGGAGTTGTGATCCAAGGTGGCTCAACATCTGGAGTGTGTATCCCTCCTACTGACAGTAGGAAGTTCCACAGAGGGTCTTCTCATGGTGATCCAATGTGGCAAGACACTTCTTCTAGTATCCAAGTGGTGTGCTACCAGTGTGGGAATAGTGGGCATACGAGGCCACATTGCTCAAGAAACCAGGTGGACTTCTAATCTTGCAGCAAGATTGGACATCTACAGCGTTTTTGACTGATATTATCACCAGCATCTGGTGACATGGGTTCTTCTATAACCCCTCATTCGAGAGCAGCACTACCATTTTCTCACCAGTCTTGGAACTGGTGTTTTTCTAGCAGTTCAGGCCGAGGAGGTGGTCATGGTCGTGGTAGCTAGTCACCAGGATTTTAGCGACAGGAGGGTGGATTAGCTCAGAGTGGTATGGTAGTGTGAAAAGTTCGCGGTATAGGTTAGACTTCTGCAGTGGAGCAGACCCAGCAAAAGTAGGATCCTGGACCCTGTATAGTTTGAGGTATGATCTTAGTTGCCTCAGTTTTATCCTCTGCTATTTTTGATACAGGGTCTTCAAATAACTTTATATCTGTTTTGGCTATGGAGAGCCTTGCGCTCTATATCTTTTCTATTACTAATATCATGATACTAGACACTCTGTTGGGTAATTGAACGGATAATGTGAGAAAGTTCAAGGATTTCCCTCTATAATTGTGTGGGTTTCTCTTCATATGGTACCTTTATGTCCAAGAGATAACAGGTTATGATGTCACTCTTATAATGGAATGGTTAGTTCCCTTCCAGATAGTCCTAGACTGTTATCACTTTAGGAAGAGTTTCACATCACCAGAAGGAAGATCCTTTCTTCATAAGGGTGAATGGGATGTCTAAGAGAGTAGATAAAGACCTGAGCATCATCGTTTGGGAGGATTTACGTCCCAAATTTCTAGTATATATATGGATGACCAGAGGACTTCATAGTTAGCCTTTCAACTGGTGGTGGCTCATTTTAGGGATGTCTTTCCAGAGGACTTTTCAGGTTTCCTCTAGAGAGAGAGGTATAATTTTCTATTTATCATGTGCCAGGAGTGGCACCAGTTTCCATTCTTCCTTATTGGATGGCTACACTAGAGTTACAGGAGCTCAAGAAGTAGTTGGAGGAGTAGCAGGAAAAGGGTTTCATCTGACCCAGTACTTCTCCTTGGGGTTTTCCTGTCCTATTTTCGAGGAAGGAAGATGGTACCCTCAAGATGTGTGTGGATTATTAGATTTTGAACCAGTTAATGATCAAGAACTGATATCCCATGCCAATGATTGATGATATCTTTAGTCAATTTTTAAGATCCTTGGTGATCCCGATGATTGAATTGAGATCTGGATACCATCAGTTGTGCATTAGACCATATGAAAAACCTCTCACAACCTTCCGGAGTAGGTATGGTCTATACAAATATATGTTTATACTGTTCGGTCTCATGAATGTGCCTTAAGTTTTCATGGCACGAATGAACTGAATTTTTCATCTATACCTGGATTATTTCATGGTGGTCTTCGTGGACTATATTTTGGTGTACTCTCACACTCGACACAACCATGATACCCATATTTAGATCATTTGTGTTCACTAAGAGAGCATCAGTTATATTCTAATCTCTCAAAATGTCACTTTTGGATGTACCTGATTCCCTTCATTGGTCATGTTATCTCTGAGATAGAAGTATCAGTAGACTGAGAGAATGTGAGAGCAGTAGTTTTCTGGGATCAACTGAAGAACGTTTTTGAGGTAAGAAGTTTTCTTAAACTAGATGGAAACTACAAAACCTCCATACATGACTTCTCATTCATAGAAGCACCATTAACGGGTCTGGCTTAAAAGGTAGCAATGTTATTTTGGTCAGAATCATATGAGTTAGCCTTTCAGGAGTCGAAAGGGAGGTTGACTCCAGCACTGATACTAGTTTTTTCATAATCGAGAAGGATCTATAATGTGTATTGTGATTCTTTAGGTATTGGGCTTGGATATGTTCTTATGTAGGGAGACAGAGTCGTTGTGTATAGGTCTTGGTAGTTGAGGCCACATCTGAGGAATTACCTGACACATGATCTAGAGTTGGCGATAGTTGTTCTTTCCTAACACAGTTGGAGACATTATTAGCTGGGAGAGAATTTTGTAGTTTTCACCAACCACAAAAGTCTCAAATATATCTTTACTCAGTGTGACCTGACTTTGAGGAAGCAAAGGTTGGTTGAGTATCTCCCATATTTTGATTTCATGATTTCCAACACACATGGGAAGGGCAATGTTGTGGCTGATGTGCTAAGAATGAGGACTCAAATTCAAGCAGTATAAGAGGCCATCAGTGAGTGGATGCTTATGGATATGTTCTCTAATATGCATTTGGAGGTGCGCGATAGATAGGGGAATGCATTTATTTATTCTATTATTGTTACCTCTAATCTTCTTGATGAAGTGAGGATGAGGATGCTATCAAATTCTGAAGGCCTAGTCCTATGGGAGAGTGTGTTGGAGAGGACCCTATTCCTAGATGGATAGTAGGCAATGATGAGATTTGTGTTTTCATGGGCATGTATGGGTGCCAGCAGACATACACGAGGAGTAGATGCGGGACTTTAATTCCTCAGTTTGGGTAGTTCATATTAGTCTCATGAAGATGTATCATGACCCACATCATCAGTTTTGGAGGCCAGGTATGAAGAGTGAATTTTCTAGTTTTATCATGAGGTGTTCCACCTGTAACGAGGTGATGGAAGAGCATCAGCGACCATCAGGGAATTTTTAGATGTTACCCACTCTCGAGTAAAAGTGGAATGATGTCACGATGGATTTCATGAAAGGTTTACCGAGGTTTCCTTGATGAAATGATGCAGTTTGCTTTTTCATTGACAGACTCAGGAAGGTTTCTCACTTCTTGCCTATCAAAGAGACTTTCACTGTGGATGAGCTGGGAAGATTGTAAATCTAAGAGATTGTACAGTTATATGGGGTTCCACAATCCATTATCTTAGATAGGGGTGCTCGTTTATCTTCTCAGGTCTAGTAGGGGCTTCATAAGGATTTGGGTACATAGGTTCTTTAGAGTACAACTTACCATCCCCAAATAGTTTTCCATTCCGAGCATACGATTCAGGTGCATGAGGAAATGCTTCGAGCCTTATCCTGGATTTTGGAGGTTATTGGGAGAAGCACATAACTCTTTTGGAGTTTGCCTATAATAATAGTTTTCAAACAAATATTCAGATGGCACGTTATGAGGTTTTTTTATGGCAGGCCTTGCCGATCACCCTTATGTAGGATGGAGGCAGGGGAGACATCAATTCTAGAACCTTGGCTTGTCTAGGAGACCATAGAGAAGAGAGAGTTGATTTGGAAGAGGATGGATACTACACAGTCATGACAGAAGTCATATGTTGTTCGATGGAGGCGATCTCTGCAGTTTGACGTCAGAGATCAAGTGTTCCTTTGTTTCACATCAAGGTTGGGACACAGAAGGATTATGAGGATGGGTAAGCATTCCCTGAGGTACGTTGGTCCATTTGAAGTATTTTAGAGAGTTGGTATTGTTTCATATTTGTTGAATTTACCTTAGAGGTACATGGAAAAACAAGAAGTGTTCCACGTTTCTCAGATTAGACATTACTTCTTAGACATGTCTCATGCTTTTCAACGAGAGGATGTTGAGCTAGAGGTGGATGCATCTTTTGAGGAAAATCCTATATGTATTGTTGAATGATGTGTGAAGGTTCTTTGTGACCAGTTTGTTCCTCTGGTATGAGTGCTATGGTAGCACGAGCGAGTACATAACAAGACATGGGAGAGGGAGGTCGATGTACGATCACAGTTTCTGGAGCAATTCAAGGTTCCATATTCTACATCACCTTGCTAGAGAAATTCAAGGACAAATTTCTTTCTGGTTGGAAGTTTGTAAGAACACGGATCTTCTTTTAGTTATGTTTTCCTTTTTCTGTTTTTTTAGGAATATAGGATTTTCATGAAATTTTTGAAGTACACACCGTGTACTCAGTTACAACAGTTAGCCATGTGCTGGCAATGTAATGGTTGTGCACACAACTGTGTGTGGTGACCAGGAGGCCGCCAAAAGTGGGGCTCGGTAAGGGAAAGTACACACCGTGTACCTCAAAAGTACATGCCATGTACCTCAAAATTACATGCCATGTACTTTAATTTTATTCATTAAATGTACCAAGTTTGCTTCTGATGGATAAAAACACCTTATTTTCGACCTAGTTCATCAAAGAGCATCTGTATGGTCTCGATTCATTCCCGAGTCCCTGATTGAGTATCGTTACTCTGATTCGACCGTGGTTGATTGTGTTGGGATCACCCCAGTAAGCTCTACCTTTTTCGAGATCTTCATTTCCTGATTCCTCTTCATTCAAGAGATATAATCGGTTGAGTGTTTTTAGCATTATTATAGATCTATGGTGTTATTGAGTGATTCAAGGATTTATATTCATGAATAGCAATCCTACAAAACCGAGGTAGGTTGTTTGTGCCATTATGAAGAAATTAATTGAGTTATATGTAAAAATTACCCAATACCCTTGAATGGGGTATTGTTTGTTTACTGTTTTAGCCCTGTTAATTGCCTTCTTTTCTTGTATGCTAGAATGGAGGTTAACAGAATGTGAATAGGGTAAATTGTTATGCTTTGGAAGGGTTTTCCCATGCTTGTTTGTTTATGAACATTTGGTCCTACGTAGCCAATTTTGTTGCCTTGTTCTTCACCATGCCTATTACTATAGGATGGTGTGTCTGTTTATCGGACACGCTGTTATGTTGTACACTGTTAGCCAAGTAGTTCATGAGGTTTAATTTTTCTGTATTTCATTGATCTGATCATTTGACTTACACAGGACTATGAGAACCTGGTGTAGTGGACCATAAAGAGAATGAACGTAAGGTATTCTCTAGAGTGTCTATTTTTACTTTAACGATGTGAGACCATAGGACGAACTGACGTAAGTTATACCTCAGAGTGTATTTAGTTCCTCGTTGTGGGCCTTAGGGGGAATGTGATGTAAGTGCTTCCCCATAGTGTGTTTTTGTTACAGATATGAGACTATAAGGGGAATTGACGAGGAGTGCTTCATCAGAGAGTATATATTTATGCTGGTCTATAAGGGTTAGATAGTGGGAACTTCCCAGATGGTTTCTTGTGTTATTATGGTTGAACTATAGGGGATATGATGAGAGTACTTCCTAGAGGGTTCCTATTTTTGATTAATTACATTATTGATATATGAAATTAAATACATTTAATCTGTAGGATATTTTACCATTGAGTACTTCCTTGTTTACTGCCTCTCTCTGCTTATTCCCTGCCTTAAATAATCACTAAATATGAGGCACAGATCTTGTGGTGTTTTCCTACTGGTATCTAGTCTCACACCCTGTTTGGGCCATGATATTGGGCCCAAACAAATTGTATTTTTTTAGGTATGTATAAGTTCAAGCATCATTCTACTTCAGGTACTCGATTGTTGTGGAGATAGAGAGATTGGGACCAAGCATAGTCTTGCGATGTTGAGGAGTTGTTTATCAATTTTCTTCTATACTTTGGTTTATTATTGTTTTTTATTCCATCATTGTGATTTGTTTGGCTGATTTCCAAGAAATATGCATCATGCATCATTCATATGTATGTGAGCTCTAGTTTATTATTTTCTAGTCTTCTGCGGTTTACTTTTGCGTGGACTATTACTACTTCGGCAATTTTCTTTTTTTGTACATCCATTGTGTTACTCTGCAAATGAGGGCATAGTTTCTCTACTATCACACCCATGTCCCTCACTGTTAGTCTATAGCCTCTGGCATTTGAGGAAATGTGCTTGAGGCCATGTGACCAACCGGGTAAGGGGTACCTTTGAGCAGCTTCGGGAAACAGGACATCACATTTTGATTAAATTTGAATTTCAAGGAAAGACGGTGGTGTAAGAATATGTTTTAGAAATGGTTTTTGGTTCCAAATATGAGGTTTATCAAAAAAACACTATCATTTAGATTTTTTCCAATGATCATGAATTATTAATTATAACATGTGATTCCTTTTATATGATTTTTTGTATGGTTGGTTTTAATTTTTTATGTCAATTAATGAAAATAAGAACATGTTTTAGGTATTATATGATTATATTAACAATGTGTGGAAGATTACATATTTTCAATTAATGGTTTTTTATATAGGAGCTTAATATTTCGGGAATAGATCTTTTTTATCTTTGATAACAAAATTATTCATGATTATATAATATAAAAAATGGATACAATATATGAAAGTGTGGGTTATTAATATTATATTATGATATATTGTGGGTTTCTTCCTGTAATGTGTCTGTACGATCCTCATGATTCACATGAAATGGATTTGACTTTTGTGATGTACCAAGTGTTGAGTGAGATGTTCTCCAATTTGAGTGATTCTTTATATGTTTTTCAAAGAATAATTATCTTATTTTAATATAGACTTGAGATTGATTTCAAGTGTTGAGGAGGCAGATAGTTCTAATATTCATGATGGATGGAAAATGGTTAGTTCAAGAGATTTGTACTGTCTAGAATGACATTACGTGGTATTAGTCTTACTGTAGTATATGAGTAGAGTTTTTCCCAGTTTGATTTATTGAGTTTTCGACCCAATGATTCACTCAAAGTAAACATGGTGTATTCCCTTTATGAGACAATACAATAGTAATGGTATCCTGATAGGTTGTATGTTTTTTATAAATGATGTCCTATTAGTGTATCAATACCTTGGGGATGTGAAGTATTGGATGACTTTATTGATTAATTATTAGCTTCAAGATAATCTTTTCATTTGATTTTGATGCCACATATTTTTTTATCATAAGGGGTGTGACTCGGACTATATATTTATTTTCACCATTAGAATTAGAATTGGGGGAAATGTTTGAAAAGACTCTTGGAAGGATGGTGATTGTCCCTATTAATATATTTGCTGGATGTATGAATCTAAGAATGAAAAAATTCATCCATGGAACTTCTTGTGGTTACACCTATCAATTTTCACACTTTTTTAATAGTTAATTATGATTGACATGTGGTATCAATGATTTTTGTATCACTGAGGAAGCATAATAAGGATAGGGTAACTCGATTATGTGAGAATTTTTATTGGGTGGGGTTAATCTAAATGAGTTACATGGGATTATGGTATATAGACCCATAATGGTATGATGATATGAGTTGTAGTTGTGTGTGAGAAATAGTTTTTTAATTTTATATGTTTTCCCCCATTTTATGGTTTTACCATTTATCTTATCATGTAAATATATTTATTTTTTAATTTATTCGTTAGAGACTATTTGACTTATTGTTATTATTTTCCTATTTATTTAATTGCTCTTTTGGTTGTTGGGAGCTATTTATTTTTTTCATTTTTATTCTAGATAATATTAATATTTCATTTGTTATTTTAAAATATTATTTTATTTAGTGGTAGTGTGATGAAGGGTGGTTCATGAGAGGCTCAACTGAGTGATTCATTATGGATATTTCTAGATAATATGGTGGGTCTATATATTGATATGGGAGTTCAATATTGTTTTCTTCGTTGGATAATTTGGGTATACATATCATCGATAGAAAGAATGACTTATTTAGTGATAATTCAATGAATGGTTGTTGAATCATTGATTTAAATTTATTATACCTTATACAATAAAATATAATTTAAAATTTTTCAATGGAAATTGACAAGTCAATATAAAAAATTTCATCACACACCAATGTACAAAAACAAAAGCAATAATAAATTTTTTAGGTATCAACACTGAAAATGGTTTGAAACATCCCTAACCTAATAATTAAATCACATAAACTTATGATCTAATAGGTTAATAATTTTGGATATAATGATTTTGGTTTATCATTGAACTCATAGTAGACAATGTTTAATTCTACACTATAGTGATTTGATCTAGAATACACAATTTTAAGGTAATCTAAAATTTAAACAGCAAGATTTTTTTCAAATAATATTGACTTATACCATGTTATTTAGTGATTCTACTAACACATCATAGTTATCCTATTATACTCTTATTGTTCCTCTAATTCTACTCTAAATTATTTTTATATTCACTATAACACTACAAAATTATAATTAAGAACCTTTCATTTGATAGCATGAATGACATGCAACACCCGTCATGTAAGGGAATATAATATCCCATGACTCTGTAATAGATTTCCTATCTAATATATATTCAATACGTGATATTTCTTGTAATGAAGGAAACATTAAGAAAATTTTAATTTAATTCAAGAAAAACCTTCCATTATAACATGCATTACATGTAAGAGCAACCTTCAATGATAACATTCGTTATATACAGGACTGACCTTCACCAATTGGTAATGTATTATTAAAATATTATTATTTAATATTATATGATATAACCTTGTAGTTTTTTAGAATTTATAAATGTTAATAACTAACATATCAAAATATATGGTTTATATAAATATAACATTAATTCATTGGTAAAAAATTAAATAAAAACAAAAATAAGAACCAATATGATATAGAATGTAATATTAATATTTTTATTATTTGAAAGGAATTTTGTCAAAATAAACATAACTGATTATAATTATTTAATTATTTAAATTAAATATATGTATTATATATTGAATAAAATATTTTTGATACTAATCCATTATGTTTGATATGCAAAAGATAAAAACAAACCCTCTTTTACACCATAAACCAATTGTTTTTATAAACACAATATTACCACCATTTCATGGAGACCAATTTAAAATATGAATTCAATTTGATAAAAAAAGATTCTGAATTCATAATATCAAATTTAGATTATGTTGAATGATTTGTATTTTTCTCAGAAAAATCATTTTTTTTATTAGTAGTGAAAATACAATATTTTAGGTGAAAATGGATTTTTATTAATGTAATATTATATCATAAATTTGTTATAATGTCAAATTTGATTTATTATTCATCTATAAAAAAATACAGATTATTAAAATACATTTCAATTTGATATTTAATATAAAAACATAATAATCTCTAGATCCTTTTTTTATTAAAACCAGTTAATTCATGTGTCGCTGATATTAGAATTAATCATAATTTTCTGGCTTATGTTAATTGAATTTAGGAAAAAAAGATATAGAAAATTTTAATAAAGATTATATTTTTATTATAATAAGTCCAACATAATTTTTTACAACAATTTTCAGTGAATGTGATAAAAATTAATTATAGTGATTAAGGTGAAATTTGGCTAAAAAATGGATTGAACCCTAATGTTAGAAGGCCAAATCACATATCCAATTTTCCAACACCAATTGGATGGACATATCTCAGACAATAAACATTCATTACTATGTATTTTTTGTTTTCAGTATTGACGTTTTTTAGGAAAGAACATGTGTACACCTAACTTGTTTCCAAAAATTTCATGTGAGTCATTTTATGCCCTTGTAAAAGGCCACCACCTCTCCCACCTATTCACAACTCTTAAACATCTTCTATTATTCCAATAACTACAAAACTATTCCTCAAAAATCCATCTAATTGATTTATAATACTTCTATTTGGAATAATTCAATCGATGAAATCTTTTGGTTCAATCTAAATGAAGTTACTCGATTAAATGGTAACACCTTCTTTCAATATTTTTTGTATCATTTATCTTCTCCAAAAACTCAACTATTATTATTAAATTATTTTTTTAAAAAAATTATATTAAATATTCAATGATTTATTTAGTAATAGGGTAATACCTATACTTACACACACAAATATCTACTGGTTATTAAAATTAATGTTTCTATCTACGAGGAACGACTACCTCACGAAATGATGATTGTTTATTTTCACCTTACCACCCATCATGATGGCCATTAAGATATAAAATCTATTTGTAATTATTTAATATGATATTTGTTAACTATTTATACTTATTTAATCCTTTTTTACCACATAAATTTAGTGCATATCATTTTATATTAATTTGATAACATCATTTAAGGAAATGTGTTCCATCACCCCCTCAATGTGATGTCATGCATTCACACAATAAATGTAATGTATAATGGATGATTATAATTAAAAACATGATACATATAAAACATCTATATTATATTCATTAAATATTTATTTTTTGGTAATATATATATATATATATATATCAATTTCATTATTAACTTTTCACGCACTTAATAAGTGATAACGTTATTCGTGGACATGTGGACTACCGCCTCCCTAACATGATGTGATTCCTTTTTTATCACATCAATTATATATATAAGTATTTATGATTAAATTATATGGTATTTATTATATATTTATCAGTCAGGAAATAAATTTTGTTAATTATCTTCTTCTCATAATGATCATTGAGTAATGAGAACGTTACTCATTAGCACGTATGACCTACTATCTCCATGATTGTAACATTGACTCATATTTCATGACTATATTTAATGATTTATTTTAAAAGCATAAATGATGTTTAAATATTATATTTATATCATCATTATTATTCTATTGAAGTAATATAATGATCACGTTGACCAATGTTGACCTAAGAATGTTGCTTTTGACACATAAACTGAATTTGGTCAAAGCACCCGGCGTTATCTTAATTGATTAAATAGTTATACAAAAAATGGTAATACGTGAAATAAAGTTAATTATAAACACAAAAAAGTTTCTTAATAGAGTTGAAACATGACATAATTTTATTATACAGGATGTTAACAGAGGTTCACATCAAAGGAAACTCATGGTAATGGATTCTCATATGACATTCTACATCTGTGATATTAATGTCATGTTTAACTCTTATATATTAATTGTGGTCAGTACTACACATTTTTACATATTATACCATGAAATAATTTATCTTAATTCTATTTTATATTTTTATTTAATATTATTTCTTCATGAGGTTAATGATTTATAATGTTTCAATGTGGTATGGGACACTTTGGAATGTTTAAATATTAATTTCATGAATAATATATATAATGATATTTAAATAGAATTTCCATTCAAGGAAATTATATAACAATTGTTAAATAAATAAATAAATTAATACCCTGTTATTAATGAAAATTTTCACGTATTTGTACCATTTTCCTCTCTTTGGTACTAAGACTGTTTTAGAAATGTTTTAATAAATACCTTAGTTCTCTTATCTCTTTTGTTAAAGATACTATTTTCATATAAAAATCATGTTTTATTAAAATGTTTTAAAACTGTTTTAAAAATTATTTGGTAATGACATTTTTACCCTTTTTGTCTTTTAGTAGTGTTTTCAAAGTAATATTCTTGTCTCTTTCCATACAAGGCATATTTCATACCTTTTTCCGTGAAAAAGGTATGTTCTTTTTACATTGTACGACATGTATAGATTTACCTACCATCATCCATTTAATGATTCATTATCATTTTTTAATCGTTAATTTTTAATGATTTCTTTTAAATTGTTTATCAAATATATGGTTTTTAAAAATGTTTTTCAAATCAGAATGATAATTTTCTCAATAATGTTTTTAAGAGATCTATTTATAATATAATTATTTATCAATGAAAACAACAATTTATTTTACTTTTCATTGGTTATGTTGTATGGATTCCATCTTTAATCATCCTAATGATGTTTTATGATTGATTTTTTCAAGGATGGTATTCACATTAAATTACTTTATTTCATTTTTTTCTTGAAATATTCAATCTCTTATGATCATTGACCATTGAATTTCTCCTAATTACACATTTAATTTATCAGGGATATAAAAATTTACAAAATCATATACCATTTTGCAAATTGTTTATACATTCCAATTGTTTGATTATTTTGTTATATATTGACAATTCTGTATCTTTTACTCTGTAAATATATTTGATAAGGCACACTGTAAAAAATTTATTCAATATATGAGTAATGGTTTGGATTTATACGACATGGGCAGGGCCTACTATAGACCCTTGATGCATATGTAGTGTCATGGGATGAGTCATTTTTTATCCATCTTAGATGGGTTTCTACATATTATATTGTAAACCATATTGTGATAGATCTTGATGGTAAAGGTACCATGTACCATTGAAACATGGCATCCAATAATAATGCATTTCCCTCATTTATATTTAGAGATTATTTATACACGAGATTTTCCAGCAATATATCTATGGGTGCATTTCATTTTCAGGATTTAATTATTATTTTTCTATGATATTTTGCATTGACATATATATGGATACAATTCATTATCAATTTATTGACTTAGATGGCATGAGTTTCAGGTTTTTACCTTACCATGTTGATATTTCCATATCTAGTTATTTTAATGGAAGGTGTTAATAATTATTTACCTTTCCATATTAATTTATTTTTATTGATACATTATTTTTTCCACTTAACATACTCTTACCCAGTATTTGACCAAAACTTATTATGTTTCCTTCCCTAGGTATCCATTAGGCATACAATAAAAGACATGAAGGGATTTACTAAATTTATTGGAGTTAACCTGGATGTTATTTATTTAAATTTTAGATAAAAGAAAAAAATGTATTTTTTATTTTGTGTATTATTTTAAAATAAAATAATCATGTACATATAATGTTTACCAAGAATGTAGAATTGATATATTTGAATGGAATTGATTATATGTAATCAAGAAAATTTTATTAGAAGCAGACACTAGATCTAGGCTATTTGGGGATGGTTTGGTATAGTTTTTATCAATAGAAGTTTTATGTCAACCTTGAGAACTACATTTATGAAAACATAGATTATAGAACATAAGCCTAAGGTAGAATTTTCAGATAATTATAGATGAAATCTCTATAATTTTGATAATGTATATATAATGTGCGTATTAATATAAATACCTCCATTTCTAGACACTATAATTAGATATGGTTCAAGAACAGATGTACCTGGGATTAATAACTCTAAAAGGGTGTTCCGGGCCTGACTTGTGGTAACATCGTACACGGAAACGGTCCTTACTTCTCACCTTATTTGACACTCTGTGGGAATATGATTAGTATAATATAAATTTATTTACATTCCATTAAGAAATATTTGAATAGATAAATAAAATGAGTATCATAGGTTAATCCTAAGGGTTTTTATATTGATTATAAGCTAACATGTTTTATAAATCCAAATAATTATATTACGGATAATCTCTTGAACAAGGAAGGTCCATTGTTGATAAAAATGGATGAATTATGTATGCATTGTGGTTGTTTTAAAAAAATTAGTTTAAATTGGATTTAGTGATTAACCTAATTTCAAATATGTCAATCATATTTATATTTTAATGTTATATTAATATAATTTTATAAAAGAAAAACATGCAGGTCGGGTGACAAAAAATAAATTCTAACAAGGCCATGAGACCTGAACCCATGGCCAAAGGACGATAAGTGTATGACGCCAACCACTGACCTATGAAATGACCTATTTAATTATTAATTGTATTTAGTTAAAGAATTATAGAAATAAATGTTAACAGGGAACCATTAGTGCATATTTTATGTTTTAGAGATTAATATTTTAAAAATATTGTTTTTGGAATATAATTATAGACAAACAGATAGACATGTCAAAATTTTATTAGCCTCATGATCCTTTAAATGGTTCTTTTAGTGATTCTTGAATTAAAAAATCTTTGTTGATAATTAATTTTATATATTAAATGGATAAATTAAAATTTTATTACAGAACACCCAAAAGTTAGGATCGGTTATATGAAATTGAAACCTATCATGGAAGAATATTTTATTATATTCTTTGATAGTAAAATAATTACCCAACATTAGGAAAATGACTTCGATATAAAATGTTTTCATAATATCGTAATTTATATTGAACTGATGGACTTATAAATCATCAATTATTTATAGATTTTAGGCTCTAAACACTCTATTGACCATTCACATATTTTTGACGGGTTACCTCATTCAAAACATATAAATCTTTAATTGATTCCTCTATGTATGTATATATTCTTTCCACTAATTTTCTATAACTTATAGACCGTGCAATACAGTAGTCTATGTGACCTTTGTACTTCACATTCTCTCTATTCTAGAAGATGTTTTACGAATCTGTCTCATGATGTAGGAGTTAATCAAATTAAACATAAAACTATATATCACCATGATAATGTTTAAAATTCATTTAAAAATTTTAATTATGGTAGGGAGAATGTAACACTCCAAAATTATAAATTAAAACACCTTCATTCTATAGTGTGCATGACATGCGACACCGAGCATGTAATTGAATATAATATCCTCAGACTCTAGAGAATATATAACTATTTTAACAATATTAAACACATAATATATCATGTAGATAACAAAAAACAGAGTTAACATGTGTTTCACACAATTTAGAACTTCCTCGATACCATTGATTTCATGAAGGATAGACCTTTCACATAGTTTTCATTATATACAAGATTGTGTTTCACCAAATAACAATGTGTTATTAAAAAATTATTATTTAATATAATATAATATAACATAACGAGATTTTTAGAGTTTATGAATAGAAATTACTAACTTATGAACTTTTATTGTTTATATAAAAAAATGAATTCATTGGTTACTAATTATTTATAAATGAAAATTAAACCAATTGTATATAAAAAGAAATATGATTTTTTAATCATTCTAAAAGCTTTTTTTATAATAAAACAAATTAATTAAAATTATTTAGTGATTTAAATGAAATATATATTTTACATATTAAATAAAATATTTTTAAATTCATCCATTAGGTTTCATATGTTAAAGATAAGAACAAACCCTATTTTACACCTAAAACTATATTTTTATAAATGAAACTTCATGGCCTTTTCATGGAAAAACAATTTGAAATATGAACTTTGAAATATTTTTAAATTTTATATTATTAAATAAACATCATATTTTAGTTCATATTATTATATTATCATATGGTGAATTTTTTTTTGGAAACTCCATTTTGTGATAAATAGTGAAAATACATAATTTTAGTTAAAAATTGTATTTTATATTAAATAAATGATAATGTTAAATTATATCTCAAATTTTGTATAAATTTATATTATATTGATTGTATATATATTAATGAAATTTACTTTGTTAGAATTAGTTTCACTTTGAAATTATATATAAAAACTTTCCAATCTTTGAAACAAATGTCACTTAAAACCGGTTAATATGTCTATCTGTGGGATAAGCAGTAATCTTAATTCTCCCTCCTATAAGAATTTAATTTAGAAAAATGGAAATAGACCATTGTAATTAATATTATATTTAATTTATAATAATAAAAACTTATTTTCTTACAAAAAAAGTAGTGAATAGGACTTAAATTAATTATATTGATAAATGTGTAATTGGGCTAAAATGGGACTAAACCATAAATGCCAGTGCCCAAGTGACCTATCCACTTATCCAAAAAAACATGGATGAACAAATATATTCCATGAACATTTAATTAGATATTTTTTTTGGTTTTTTATGACTTTAAATAGGTAATAACATGTGTACACCAAACTTGTTTCCAAAAATTACAAGTGAATCATTTTCCTCTACTATAAAAGGCCACCGACTCTCCAACACATTCACACATCTAAAAACTCTCATGATTGGAAAATACCAACCAAAATATTCTCTATAAAATCCCTAATATATACCCAGATCATCACGTTGTTATTAAATTAATATATGGAATATTTTTGTTCAAATGCATAGAAGTTACCCGATTAACATGTAACACTTTCTCTCATTATTTTTAGTTTCATTTCCATTTTACAATCGTTAAAATATCCGTATTATATTATTTAAAAACTATATTCTAAAATGAATATAATATTTCTATGCTATTTGTTTTACTTAAATTTACACACATATCTACTTAATGGGTAACTCCCATATTGTTTCTATGAAAGGTGATCAACTGCCTCACGAAATGATAAATGTTCATTTTTCCCTTACCACCTATCATGGTGGCCATTATGATTGAAAAACATTTTATATATATTATATATATTATTTATAATTTATTTATATTTCATTATTTATTTTACAATACATAAATTTAGTAAATTCCATCTTACATAAAGATGATAACATCGTTTGAGGAAATGTGGACTACTGCCCCTTTAATGGTATGGGATTCATTTACATGATACATGGAAGGTATAAATGATATATATAATTAAAAATTTAGGTCATCAAAAATATATATGATATTAATTACATTATTAATTATATATATATATCAATTTCATTATTACTCTATCACGCTCTTGAAAAGTGATAACGTTATTTGTGGAGGTGTGGACCACCGCCTCCTTGAAAAGATATTATTTATTTTTCATCAGAAGAGTTATATTTATAATTATTAATGGTTCAATAATATGGTTATTATTTTATAATTATAATTATGGAATTATTTTGTGTTACTTTCCTTTATTTCATAACAATCATTGAAAAATTTGAACGTTACTTATGCATATGTATAGACATCTATCTTCATGATTGTAACATTGATTCATTTTTAATAACCATATATAGTGAATGATTTTGAAATTATAATTGATGTACAAATATGATAACTATATCATGATTATTATTCTGTAGAAGTTATATAATAATCCTTATTACCATATTTGACTTACAAAAGATTTTTTTGTAACATAAACTGAATTAGGTCAAAACACCTGATGTAAACTTATTTGATTAAGTAGTTTTACACTACATGTTAATTAGTAAAATAAAAGTAATTATAAACATGAAAATGTTTGTAAAGAATATATAAAATTAAAATAATTTTATTTTAGAGTAATTTAAATATTATCACGAGAAAATAAACTCTATATAATTAATTCTCATCCCACTTTTTTTATATCTACTAGATAGATTTCATGTTTACCTCTTAAAAATTTTGTATAGTGTACCTACAAAACAATTTTTTATTTTATCCCGAATTATATTATATTTATAGTATTTGAGACTTTCATTTTATATTATTTATTTATAAAATTGACGATTTAAACAATTTCAAATTTGAATGGGACACTTTGTAATGTTTAATGATTAACTTCCTCAATAATTTCATTAATGATCACTCAATGGTATTCACATTCGAGGAAATCATATTACATAATTTTAATAACCCCTTTAATTCATCCCTATTAATTCATTACCATTTCTTTTATTTTTACTATTTTCCACTCATTGGTACTTAAATGGTTTTTAAAACGTTTTAATGAAAAACACGACATTACATCTCTAATTAGTTAAAGAACATGTTTTCTTCTAAAAACCATGGTTTTTATAAATCTTTTCATTTTGTTTTTAAATGAACTGGTAATGAAATTTTTACCCTTTTTGTCTTTTATCAATGTTTTCAAAGGAATCATTTTATCTCTTTTTGAACAAGTCATTTTTCTAACCTTTTTACCATGCAAAAAAAGAATGTTCTTTTTACCTTGTACAGCGTGTATGAGTTTACTTACAATCATTACATCGAGGATTATTGTTCATTTTTTAAATGATACTTTTTAAAGAAAATAGTTTTATAATAGTTTTTTAAAGATTTATTTTTCATTATTCTTTTAAAAAAATAATATTTTATTCAATACATTTTTAAAACTTATTTTTATAATATTTCTATTCATTACCAACAACAACCATTTATTTTACTCCACGTGGGGTATGTTCTATTCATACCACCCTATATTTCACTTTATTCAATTATTTTTCCCCATGAAATACTCAATATACTATAATCATTAATCATTTAATGTACCCATAATTAATATTTTCATTTATCATGGATATTAATAAAGCCTAAACCATATACCATTTTACAAACACTACAAAATTGATAATTGTTCCATTATTTGGTTAAATATTCATAAATATGTATCTCTTACTCTATAGAGACACTTGATATGGTACATTTCTTCAATAAATTATTCGAAAAATGAGGAATGTTTTGTACTTCTAGTAAATAGGCGAGGTCTATTATAGCCCCTCGATACATCAGTTGCCTCATGGGACAAGTCATTTTGCATGGCACCTCAGATTGGTTTTTACCCAGTATTTTGTAAACCGTCCTGTATAAGGTTTTGACGATAAAGGTACTATATAAATCATAAATATAGAATCCAATAATAAAGCATTTATTTAATTTATATTTAGTTATTATTCACCCATGAGATATTTCATTGACATCTCTATCGGTGAATTACATTTTTAGTCTTTAGTTATTATTTATTCATGAGATTTTCTGTCGATACATCTAGGTATACATTAAATTCAAATTTTCTTGATTAATTTGGATTTATTTTCAATTTATTAAAATTATATATTAATATTTCCTTATCTAATTATTATATTGGCATGTTTTATTAGTTATATACTTTTATATGTTAATTTATTCCTAATTGTTTCTGTATTTATTCCTCTTTACTTACCCTAACGTAGCATTTGAGCTCCCCCTTATTATGATTATTTACCCAGGTATCCATGAAATTTCCTATGAAGTATATTAATTTATTTATTAAAATTATTAGAGTTACTATTAATGTTATTTTTTAGATTTTAGAAAGAAGAAAAAAATTATGTTGTATTTAGTGAATTCTTTTGTAATAAATGACAAACCAAATATAAGGATTACCAAAACTACAAAACTGATTTGTATTTCAGGGATAGATTCCTTGTAATAATTCTAATGTACTTATTAGTAGACACTAACATCAGGCTATCTGGGGTTGGGATACAAAATTCACTCCAAACAGTCAAAATTGTTTTAAAATAGCATCATTCCTATTCTAATTTCTATGAAATTTTATATTTAAATTCAAAATCGAATAGAAAATTCTATTCAACTTACCTGATATAATTTTTACTTATAAGATCTAGAAAAAAAATATTTTTAACCTTGATGTGTATTGGTGACGTTAAGATTCAGGCTGAAGTTCCCCACAAATCCCTAATTAAGCCACATATGGAAAACTCGTGAAATTTTTATTGTGGAATTTTCAAGGTGTGACCATATAAGTTGTGTCATAATAATACTATTCATGGATAAATAATAATATAAATTGAAATGATATTGTAATTATCCATCAAATATTTCAAATAACATCAATAAATCTTATGGAATGTCCATATCCATTACGGCATGAAGAAAACATCCATCCATTCCAATGGAGAAATTATATTTCATATCTAGATCACTATAACACGGTTGAATGCTTTATTGTATAACATAATTCATTAAAACATCACCCTTACATGTACATATTGAATAATTTTGTTCATCATATAAAATTATAACATTCGAATAAGTCACCATTGGGGAATAAAATACCTAAATCGGGTATTGTTAGATGAAAAATAACATCTTTTGTATTATGATGTTATCTAAATGTCATTAATGGATAAATAAAACATTCCAAAAGTTCATACTACAATCATGGAATGAGTGGAACCATTATTTCATTTGAAAATAAAAATTTATTTTAATTTAATCATAAACTTGACCATCACAACATGATTCAATTCATTACTATGTGATCTAATCATAAGAAAAAACTCCCTTGAAGTCTATATATTATATTCTAATCACCTTTAACGATCATCCAAACATCTAAAAAAAATTAACCTATATTGAAAAACCATTATTATATATTATTAAACATAATTAACATTAGGTAAAATGCAATGATAATAAAATCTGATATGAAAATTTTAAATCCTATCCACAAGATATTTATTTCATATCTTTAAACTCTGGCTTGAATAATAACAATATTTATATGGTATTCATCTAGTTAATCCATTCTAATTTACAAAAAAAATTCTCTCAAAAATCAACCCATTTTTACTTTTTTTAATATATTATCATATAATCATATTTTTTAACCATCAAACATATATTACCCTTCCAAAATTGAAAATAATCATTATTAAATAACATTTGACCTCTATGAGGGAACTCAATGTTGGAAAAATTATTTAATGAAAATTCCATTGTTATTAATTAAGTTAATTTACATACAATTATAGAATATTCTCTCTTGTTTTTTCCCATTATTAATGAATTTACACAATAAATTAAAACTATTCTTATAATTATCGAACAAAAACATCATGCAAATATACTCACCAACAAATCATAATCGGTCACACTTTTCACCAACAATCATGATATGTTATTGTATTTTGTATTTTAAAAATATATATCTATAATTATAGACCTCTATAATTGGATAACTACTATCTATTAGGTTACCCATATAGAGTATTAGTCCCCCTCATTTTATATTTCCCTACCTTGTCAAATATATTTACAAATAATCATGGAAATTATTTATGCCCAATGGTTTGCAATAAAACATTTCTTAATAAATCTTAATGAAATAATAAAACTCATAATGGTATCATTGAAAATATGATAAACTCATGAATTTGTTTCACAATTCATACTAATAAAAAAACACATTCAATCCCATGAACATAAAATTAATAACATACCTACTAAAAACATTTTATTTTAATTAAAACATAGAATGAATAAATAGATCATATATGTAACATGTAGAATCATTTTCATATCGTAAAAACATAGTATGTAACCCTCATATCTACCATTTGATGTAGACTATATGAATACGGTTAAATAAATCTCTCAATTGTACATGGATATAAGCATTACAGATACACATTGAATTACCATCCTGGCCAACTTCCACCATTCCCAATGCATTGGATGGATATCATAGACCCACATGTATTTGGTTTATAATGGATCCACCCATTATCGTAAACAATTACTAAGAACCATACCATCATCATAAAACCTGAATTGTTGAGTAAAAAAACATTCCATATGGAAAAATGCTTATTTTAAATGAATATTACGCACAAAGAAAGAAAAAAGCATTATTTCAAAAAAAAACCATGTAATATTGTTAAAGAAGCATCAATAAAATAAGATGACATGAAATCATGGAAAGCCTATCAAGGAGCATAAGTTATTATAATGAATTAATACTTTTATAAAAATATACATTAAAAAAGGATTAAAAAAATAAATTCCGTAAATAGACTTAAAATGATTCATTTTTTACAATATTTGATGGAAATTAGGAAAGTACCATTTTAAAACACTAATATATATATATATATATTCATAAAAATTAGTTTCAAAACATTTACATGGGATAAATTTATTTTGAAAATAAATCATTGAAACATTTAAAACGAGTTTTTTACTAATAGAGTTCCTTACCTTGAGTTCGAATCATCATGTACATTCTTTATCTTCCAGAATAATAAACTTATTGTAATTTATAAATTTGTTATAAAATAATCCATTTATATTATTCATTTTATTTCACTAATTTATATTTTTTATACTATTACTTAATTATTTAATTTTTTTAATCATTTTAATGATATTTGATACCTAAGTCCAAAATGGATTTGGTAAGTTGACAACGGTAAAAAGGGTCATAATTACATGCTCTCCAGAATAATATTCATAAAATAATTTTAATTTTTATACATAAATTATACTTTTACATAAAACTATTAAATATTGTTTGGAGAAATGAACTACAATCATTGAGATGGTAGGCCGGACGTATGTATGAGTAACACTTCCATTTTTGAACGACCATTATGAAAATATGGTATGTGTAGTAATATATTTATGTAATTATAATAAAATCACAAATATTAAATTTATTCATTATATATATATATATATCACTAATGTTATGTGGTGATGAAAATGAATCACGTTACTTTATTGGGGAGGTAGTCTACACGTACGCACAAACTACATTATCATTTTTATATGCAAGGAAAGATAAAATAATCTACCGTATATTAAAATTTATAATTGTATATATATAATCAATATTATATATAAACCTTAATTAATTAATTACAAAAATTATAAAGATATGGAGATAGAAAATGAATTACATCGGTTAATGAGATGGTAGTCCACAATACACCCAAATAATGACATTATTTTCCATTTGATATAAAAAGAGATAGATATAGGTTACTCCACCAACTTAATAAAATCTATGTATTTGGAGGATATAAGAGTTATTATTTTATAATTGCTGAATAATAATTAAATTTTATATAATAAATCATAAAATAGAAATACATGATAAAAAAAATGCATATTCTTTAGATAACTTCCTTTTCGTATCACTTTAAGGCCACTAAGAATAGTGTAATACAAAAAATAATGAATCTATTATGAGTTTTGGGATTTTGGGAAGGTATTCGATAAGATCATGGACGAATGGAAATGGATTTTTGAGTGTGATGAAATAAGAATAATTTGATCTATTTTATATGAGAGGGGAAAATTAATATTGTAATTTCTCAAAATATTAAATTGATATAAATTAATTTTTACATAAAAATAGATTCATTGTTAGTTATTTTAAAGATAAAATAATTATAGGTATAAATAATATCATAAAATACTTTTTATATAATTTTAGGTCACTTTAATAGCGTTATAATATAGTTTTAACCATAATTTAACTCTTTTAACTCTTTCCATGAAAACACTAATTTTTACTCATTAAGGGTCAATATTGATACATTAAACTTCAAAAACCCCCATAATTGGATCGTGGTTGATATGAAATACCTTATTCTAGTAATTTTACATAATTTTATATTTTTTTTTAATTTTCTATAATTAAATATTAAAATATTTATTTTAAAATATCTTTTATGTCAATTTTGACACTATTCATTACATTGAGCAATTAAAACATCAATAAAACACGATAACATCAAACCAAATATTTTAATATGTACCCCATACATAAAATTCATATTTATATTTTTTTTTATTACATCAATTATCACATATTATATTATTTTTAATTTTTATAATAAAATATATTTGATTTTTCAACTAATTAAACAATTTCTGCTTTAGTGTCGTGAAAAGTTTAACGTAAATTAATTTTTGAAATTAAATTTAAAATAAATTACCATACACAAGATAAATATATTATTTTAAATATTATATTTATAGTTGAACATATCTGTAACAACCCAGGTAATGATAGAATAAGTATTTTTCATATTCTTTAATATTTATGAATTAAATAGTAATTTTTAACTAAATTGGATGCTATGTACAATAGATTATATGAAATTAAATAATGATATTTTTTAAATCATACACTATATTAATTTCTATGTTATACTCAATAATAATATATTATTATTATTATTATATAATATGGCCTTCATGTCACCTTTTAGTGGAAGATTTTATTTAGAACTAAATTTTAAAACAATTATAAATTTTGTTTGAAAATTTAAAATTAATTTTTTAAATCATAATATAAAAATTTACAATTTATAATTTTTAGTATTTTCTGAGGAGATTAAAATTTAGATTAATTTTAATGACATCTAATTTTAATTAAAAACTACATTTTCTTCTATTTTCATTATATAAATAAATTATATACTATATTTATTTTAAGATATAATTAATTTAATATGACATAAATAAATTCATTGTAATTAATTTTAAAAATATTATACAATATTTATATATAAAAATATATCATGATTTGTTTATTTTCACTTTAAAACATCACTTTTTTATTATTTCTGTGGGATTAATATTAAATTAATTTATGTCACATAGGTGTTTTGGTTTTCTAAAAATGGATTATTTAGTTTTAATAATAATAATATATAAATTCTAATAAGTTCAAATTAGTTTTTTGGAAAAAATATTCATCAATGAAATTAAAAACAATTACAATGATTAAGATAAAAATGAGTTTATAATGTGGTTGTGCTTTAATCTTAAAGGACCAAATGAATAGGATAATTCCTCAAAACCCATTTTATGATAGTATTTATATTATATTCCCACTTGAATTTTTTTTAATTATTTTAGTCACATGATGTATGAGTGACCCCCAATAGTTTTTACCTTTTTTATATTTACAAGAATGTCACTCTGCCTCTACTATAAAATAGAATTCCCTTGAACAGTTATTCACACCCATAAATCCTATTGGATTATCCAAAACATACTCTAATAATATCTCAAATATGCTTTACTGATTATATATACCACAATTTGGGAATAAATCCAACAAAAGAAGTCCTTTGGTGCAAACTAAAAGGAGTTACTTGAAGAAGATGTAACATTCATCAACATGAATACTTATTTCCATTTCCTCTCCCTTAATTTCTATTTATATAATTATTATATAAGGATATAAAGATAATAAATATAATGTGAATTTTTTATGTTAATATTTTTAATTAAAACCACGCACACTTCCATCAAATGGGTAATGAAATCACCATTCGTGTGTATGGTAGACTACCACTTCACGAAACGATGTTGTTTGTTATTCCATTACAACATCCCACAGTTCATAATAAAGATGGAAATAATATTTTTATATTAGATATATGATATTTTATATTCATTCATACATTTTTTATTATTAAATAATATATACCTTTTTTATTTTTATGGAATATGATAACATCAATTGTGGCTATGTGGACAACTACCTCGTCAAAGAGATGTGATTTGTTTTAAATTTACATGAAATGTATTAAGGAATGGTTTAATAAAAATATGTGATATTATTGAAAAAAATATGATACTTCTGAAAAATATTTCGTTCTGGATATATAATATATAATTTTTTAAATATTCTCTTATACTATAAAAGTGAAAACGTCCGTTGTTGACATATGGACAAACAGCACCTCGAATAGATGTGATTCATTTTAAATAAATTTAAATTTATATATATGTATATATATATATATTTTATATGATTATATAATATCATATTAATTTTATATTTAACCTTATTTAAATATAAATTTTACTCACCTTCATTCTATAATTGTCATTGAAATATGGTAACGTCATGCATGCGTGTGTATCCCATATTGTCTCTATGATTGTAATGTTTGTTCATTTTTACAAAATATTTCACGATTCATTTACATATATAATTGATTTAAAAATATTATTTTAGGGATTATTATTATGGTTATATTTTAAATTATAGTTCTTTTGAAATTAGTTGACCTGATAATATCCTTTTTGAGACTCAAATTGAATATTGTCAAAATGCTAGACATAAAATTAATTGTTTATGTAAATTTTTACAACATTGTAATAAGTGAAATAAAATTAATGATAAACTTGAAAAAGTATGTGAATAATTTAAATAATTGATATAAGTTTATTATTCGGGAATATAATGACACACATGAAAAAGTCATACTCATGGTAATGGACCTTTTTGCCATTTTCATTCATTGAGGAAATTCTTGATATTATGTAACTTTATTATTTCATGATGTGTATATAAATACCATTTGAAATATGTTATCATTAATATAACTTTTTATTATTTTATATATGATTTTTTTTAATTTTATAATTTTTGTTTCTTGTGATTTATATTTTTTAAAGTGGTATAGGAAACTTTTATTGAAGAATAACTTTCTAATTGTTTAATTATTTAATTTAAAGAAAAATTCATACCTGATATTATTTTAAATTTTTATTTACATAAATTGATAATAAATTAAATATTATGTATATTTTTAATTTCATTAAATGTTTCTTATCAAAAGTAATCTTTTATATTTTTTATATGTAATTTTTTTATGAATGAAAAAATTTATTTTGTATTCCTAATATACATAAAAAATAAATTTTATGAACATGTAAATTATTTTATTTTTGGACTCCATTGCATGATATTATATTTTATTAAAGGAATACCAGCATTATATATTAGTTATTTTATTAGTTAAGAAGGGTTTTCAAAGAAAATGGGTATTTTGTGTTGAAGATGGGCTATAGAAATATAAATATATTTTATAATATTAAAGTGATTCGTATACACGTATAAAAGATTTTTATTTATAATTATAAATTGTGATACATCATGTTGTGGTTCATGGACATTATAAATTAATGGTTCTCCCAGATATCACTGTTTGAGCCGGTTATAGCTTTAAATATTGAAATATATGATTTTTTTTATTTTTTCTAAGAAGATTCCATTGAATTATTTTTTTCAAATGGTTAAAACAAATAATATTTTATTAGAAATTATATTTTAATTTTAAAAAAATGCATTGTTTTCATTAAAATTGTTTTAATGGGTTATTATTTTTATTATTGGACTACCAGTTTTCACGTTTTTTGTTTCATATACTAGTATTTTTGTGTGCGTTTAATATTTTAAAAGGTTTTTCAAATGATTTACGGATGAGTACGAGTTTATAAAAGATTATGTTTAAGGTAATGGGGGGTTTTCATAAATGTTTGACTCATTGTCTTCAAATTATTAAATATATATGATATTATATAGTAATTTAATAATATCATCATTATAATGTAAGAAAAAAATAGGTAAAAACACCAAGTGAATGTATTAAAGAAAACATGATTTATAATATTCCTCATATTTTTATCAATGGGTTGACCTTTGCAACATATCTTCTATAACTGGAAATTTAAGAGTTTGATATCATTGTTGATATGAATTAGATTTTAGTTTATCATGAAATGATAGATTTCATTTCTAATAAATTTTTGTTCAATTCTATCATGACTTTTTTAATATACAATGAAAATGAAAAATTTAATAGAGATGGAAATGAATGTTACCAAGATTATATAGTTTAAAGTTAAACAACTTTTCAAATTATATATATTCTAGTAGTAAATAAAAAATGAACAAATTGACAAATTATTTTCTTCATTTGATTTATTATTAGGAGGATATGTTTATGGTTGACATAGTACCCTATTTTATGCTTATATCAAAGCCCCCATATCTAGTTTCTCAATTTGAACATTTAGAGTTGAAAAATAAAAACCTAGAGTAATTAGATAAATATTTAATATTACATTGCATTGCACAATGGGTTGATATTGTCTTATTTGTTAAAAATTGAGATGTATCAATGAGTCCTTTCATTGATTATAAATCATTGAAAATCATTACTATTAAGAACATGTATCATTTTCCTTATATCAATGATTTGTTTGATCAGCTCCCAAAAGTAATTTTTTTTTCGAATGTTGAAATAGGATTAGGATACTCTCAGTTGAATTTTAAAGAAGTTTACATTATGAAAATGTCATTTCAAACTAGACATGTAAAAATTAGATTTTTAGTTATATTGTTTGATTTATCTAACGAAACATGTTTTTTCTATGGATCCGTTGAAAATATTATTTAATTAATTATTGATTAAGTTTATAATTTTTTATTGATAATGATTTTATATTCTCTAAATGTCAGTAGGGCCATGAAAGACATATAACGGTATTTTTTTCAAACATTAAAATAAAATAGAATGAATGGGATGTTTAGAAATAATGAATTTTGGTTGAAAAAAACAAAAAAAAATTCCAAATTATTTGTAAGGATGGTATAAAAATTTATCATACTCAAATGTATGTTTTATTAGAAAAGAAAATATGAAATAAGTCATTGGTATTCATAGTTTTCTTAGAATATAGGGTTACTAATGGCAGATTGTTGAAAATGTTATCAGTTTTCTAGCCTAATGACATAGTTAGTATGAATATTATTTATGTTCATCTGGAAAAAAGATTGTGATGACATTTTTCCTTAACACAAAAAATATTGGTGAATGCTCATGTTAATTACATGCCTTTTAGAAATTTTGAATTCATAAACTACCATGATACTTCATTGAATGTATATTATTTTCCCCAAATATGTAATTATTATTTAATTGATTATAATATACATTAGTTGAAACCTCATGAGTGAGATTCACCTACCAATTAATTAATGTTATATTTTATTTTATTTTAATAATTTGGGGGCATAATTTATTTGACGTAAAATGTAGAATATATACTCATCACAAATGATTGAGGTATATATTCAATAAGAATTAATTGAGCATGGGATATAAAATGTGGGTGAAACTAATCATGGATTATTATATAATGATTTATTACCACCCAAGAAAAAAACTGTTTGGATGATTCCTTGAATCAAAAAATAATGAATTAATAACCATGTAATGTTTGGAACATCCCCCCTTCATTAATTATTTCATGAAGTTTTTGACCATATGTAAGGGAAACAGAGACAATATCTGTTTGGTTTTAGGATTTAGTACATCCAATTATGTCGAAATGAATTTAAAGAGATCAAAATGTGGATAATTATTTGCATGAAAAGGTAGAATCATTAATGAAGGATTACTTAAATTATTTTTAAATTGATAAATATTATGTTTTATAATTCATAAAAATATTATGTAAGAATTGTGATACCAACTTGAGGAAAGTGTTTTGGACTACAACTCACAGTTCTTTATTTATCATTTATCCAAGAAAACTAAGATATACAAATACCATCTCAAGTAATTCTGAATGGATGGTTTGAAAAGAGATATTTGTGTATTTACCTTGAAATGTTTGACATGTCACCTAGTTAAAGCAGAAATATAACTTCCAAATGGGATGCTTCATCAATTTCAAGGAACATAATTAAAATCGGATAATATATAAATGGATTTCATTTTTCGATTTACAAATAATTATAATAGATTCAATGCGAATTAAGATATGTTTGTTCTATTATATAAATATTCTCATATTCTTCCCATTCAAGATACATTTTTTAGATAATATTTCTATAATGTATCTAAATGAGATTATCATCTTACATAGAGTTCCTTTCTCCATTATATCAGACCATGATTCTAGGTTCTCATTCCATCTATAAAAGTTATTTTATAATTCATTGATTTATAAATTATGTTTCTTTATAGGTTTTCATTCTCAATATGATAGGAACTCTATGTAAATGATTTACAACAATAATGAAATTATTCTTTATTTTATAATTTATTTTTGAGGATGTTGTGATAGGCATAATTTTTTAGTTTAGTTATATTATAAAAATAATTTCATTGTATTATAAAGATGATTTTATTTGAGGAATTATATAGAAATTATTGTTGGAAACCTATTTTTTGGATGATGTTGATGAAAGGATGTTAATGAAAAAAAAATTGTAGAGGAAACGATAGAGAAGGTTTCATTGATTTACCAACACTAGAGGACATCCCAGATCAAGAAGAACATTAATCCGAATAGTTGGAGAAAATATATTTATATTGAGGTAGCTGAACTTGTATTTCTAAAAAATTTCCATGGAAAAGTATATGTGTTTTTAAAAAATGGAGAACGTGAGTCAATAATTAATAAGACAATATAAAATCCTATAGAATGTTTGATAATTTGTAAACCGGGGGACTTTGCATCTATGTTTATCATAGGTAGACAAAATGTTTCATGTTTTAATATTATATATGTTTTTTCCAAATTCATATAATGTTTTGAACCACGAATTATTTCAATGGGAAGATAATATTTCTTATGATAAAAAATCTTGTTCAGGTTCTTGACCATATAGAGAATGTTTTAAAGAATAATATGATTAAACATGGTATTGTTTTATTAAAAATGAATATTCATGAATATACAACATAGCAATGTGAACTTTTATGATGGAAAAAAATACAAATTTATATAAAAATTGAATAAAGTTATGAGGATGAAATTTCAAACTATGGGGGAGGATATAACAACTAGGTAATGATAGAATAATACTTCTTACATATTTATTAATATTTTAAAACAAGATTTTAAATTTAAATTAAAAGGTAAACTATGATCAATAGCATATTTGAAACAAATCATTGTGACTCTCTAAAATCTTTTGTTAGACACAACACTGTGTTATATTGAACAATAATATCATATTAATATTATTACTTAATATGGAAAACACTCCTCCTTTTGATAGAAGACATTATTTAAAACATAATTTTTTAAATTTTATAATTTTTATTTGAAAAAATAAATATCATTTTTGAAATAATAATATCAATAAATAATTTTGGAATTTCGTTTGTTAGAAAATTAATATTTTAAAAAAAAATTAATGACACTAAATTTTAATTGAAAACGTAATTTTAGTCTAATATATATATATAGATAAAATACATTTTACAATTAATTTAGGAAAAATTCGATCAATTATACCTAAATATATATTATTTAATTGTAATATTTTTATTATTACATATATATATATAGAACATTGAAGAATTTTTATGTTAACAGCCCACATTGTCGTCCCTTCTACAAGATTAATTTAAAATTTATTTATGAAACTTATGAGATTTTCATATACCAAAATGGATTCTATATTTTGAATAATAGTAATTTATATTTTCTAATATGGTAAAAAAAATTGACAAAAATTATTAGTGAAAACAATTAAAATTAATTACAAAGTTTAAGTCGAAAATGAGTTTACAGAGTTGTTAAACATTAATATAAAAGAGTGAGATGAACTAGAAAAATGTCCAAACCCAATTTATGGACATATGTTGACCATATTGTTAGAACCAAATCTATTTGATGATAATAATGGAGTCTGGTTTGTGTTTTTTTCCAATTTTCCAATGAATGACTAGATAGTCAGCAAGGAATGAGTTCATACAATTGAGGCTCAAAGCTGTATTGAAGGTGGTGCGGTTTCCCAATTTTTAATATATTATTTGGCCTAAAAAATTTGGAGTTAATAACGGTTTGCATCCATACTACACGTTGAAGTTCGAAGGTATGAGGTAAAGGAGCGTAGTACGTGGTGAAGGTGTGTAGTACACAGTGATGGTGTTCTGTAAGAACTGAATGAGTGAGGTACAGTGAATGGTGGACATAACATGAAATAGTTCATAGAAATGGTACACAGTGATGGCGTGTGGTTCACGAAATGCTGCTGAAAATGGTTCGCAGTGATGATATTCAGTCAAGAGATGTAGTACACTGACTCATAGACATTTGGTACATGGAATGATTACGGTACACGATGACTGTTTTCAATTCATTGGATTGTAGTACCTGGTGGAGGATGTTAGTACGCAAATGGAGTTTTGATTGTCCCACATTGAAAATTACGATAAATTAGATTACGAAATTTTAAAGGTTTTGTGCCTATTTAAGGAACATTAATCCCTGTTGATTGACTATTAGATTACATTTTAAAATTTTGGGAATAAATCCAGAGAAGTCTGAAGTGGTTTGTATAAGATAAGATGGTACATAGAGAGACTCATCTATGTTTGGAAAATAGTTCGCGGAAGAGTGCGTGGTTCACTCAATAAGCTCTCACAATACATGGAGGAGAAAGGAAGTATGTGGAGTAGGATGGTATGAAGAGGCGTGGAGTAGTACACAGAGTTGGGTGGAATGCGGAGGAGATTGAGGGTACACAAAAATAGCTATTAAACACAGAAACAACAGTAGTATGTAGAACTCCCCAGAAAGCCTAAAATTGGACAAATTAGTTTGCAAACATAATCTACATAACATAATAGTGTATGAGAAAATAAATTACATATTTTTGTGGTTATAATACTTTAATAGAGAATACATTTACAGTTGAGGATTCATTATTTGATGCAAAAACATTGAATTGACCTTCAAGTTGTTAAACTGTGTGATGATTCATCCAACACAGTGAGATAGGGGGAGTTAGTGGAAGTGATCTGAGGGATGCAGTGTGTTGTCCCTAAAATCATGGAAAGGTAGTGTACCTAGCACATATTGACTATGCTAAACTCTTATAAACCCCAACATATGATGATTAGTGGTTTTTGGCAACACCGGCACACTATCTGTGTATGATCCATGGACATAGCCCTTATTGGTGAACCACGTAAATTTTTTTGCATCCTTTATTTCGATGTGACTGTTTTTATTCTGCACTTCCTCTTCAGACATGTTTAGCAGGTTCCTAGTAATGTGGAAACAAGATCCATCGGTTTAAAAGAACCATTTGACACCATGATTTACCCCTCCCCTCTCAGGGTGATCCTAGTTCATTCATATATACCCACATGTATAAAATTTGGTATGATATTTTATTCATATTATATAATGGATTTCCCTCAATAATTTTTTCACTTTGATATTTACAATAATTTCACTCCTCCTATGCTTTAAAAAGGAACTGAAACCCATCACTTATTCAGACATCTAATGACTATTGAATCATCCAAACCCTGAAAAAATAATGTTCCTACATCCCTACTCTCACCCTAGAGGAATTATATTGTGATAATATCCATCCATGGATGTCCCTTCTTTCAAACCCAATAGAGTTTCTCGAAGGAGATGCAACATTCATCGATGTTTATTTTTGTTTTATTTACTTCCCCACTCACTTTATTTTTCCATATATCTTACTTATATTATATACAACATATCTTAAAAATACAAATATGCTGTTTTTATAGGGGTTTGACCGACACCTATACAGACTTCCATCAAATTGGTTACAAAATCAGCATTCATGTGTATGGAGAACTGCAACCATGTAAAACAGTATCATTATTTTATTCCTTACCTTCTATAATGGTTTTGAATTATGAGGGAAAAAAATTATTTTACATATTTGATAGTATTAAAAATCTTATAAATATTAAATAAAACCTACATTTACACATTCTATTTTGTGGGAATACAATAACATTGTTTGTGGACATGTGGACTATCGCCACTTCAATTCAATCTCATTAATTTATATATTACATGGAATTTATTAAGGATATGATTAATAAAAATATACTATATAAGTTACATATATATGATATTCATGACATATTTATCTTTCATGGAATATAATATAAAATTATGATTATTACCTATTCACACAATAAAAAGGTAATAAATTTAGTCATGGAGCTGTGGAATACTATATCCTCAAAGAGATGTAACTCCTTTTACATCTAAAGAATTATATATACTAGTATATATTATAAACTAATATTATCCACTTGATATAATGATCATTATTTTAAGATAATTATTTCTTACCTTCTATCCATAGTTATAGATAAAATTTTTGAATGTTTCTCATGTAGACATACGACCTACCGTCTCCATGTTTGTAATGTTGATTCATTTTTTATAACCATATTTCTTGATTTTTTAATAGAATAATTGAATTCTAAAAATGATAAAAAATTAATTATTATTATTCTGAATATTTTTTAAATAATTATCCCTTTGAAAATAGTTGTCCTACCAAATTCATTTTTGGCAGCCAAACTAAATATTGAAAAAAAATGAGATGTAAAATTAATTATTTATGTAGTCCTTTAGACTAATGTAATAGGTTAAATAAAATTTATTATATAAATGAAAAATAATATTAATCAAGTGAATAAAAAACAAAAATTTATTTTTTAAGAATATAAAGACCTATATGACACGTTAGATTCATTGTAAGGGACATCATCTCAACTTCCTTTTATCAAGGAAATTCTTAAACTATGATCATTTATTATATTATGTGGTTTATTTACCAACAAATTTATATATAAAATCATGAATATATTTATTATTATATTATTTAATTATTTTTTAAATTTTATTAAAACATGGGGATTCTAATTCAAATACTTCTATGTAGTATTAGACACTTTGATATAAGAATCAACTTATAAATTTGGGAAAATTTCATTACAAAATGATTTCCTTGATGATATTATTTTATATGTTTATTTATATATAAGTATCAGAAAAGAAATATAATGTCTATTTTAAATTTATTTTATCTTTTTCAATAAGAAATATTTTTATGTTTTTTATACGTGACGTTTTGATGAATAACAAAAAAGTGTTTTCAATTCATAACATACCAAAAAGAATTGATTTTTCTACAACCATGGGAATTATTTTATTTTGGGAGTAATTTTCAATATTTTGTTTCCATAAATAAATTAAACACATTATCATTTGGGTATTTTTGTTATGAAAAATGTTTTTCAAAGAAAAAAATACTTTGTGTTGAAAATATACGTTTTAAAAAATATCATTTTAATATCTAAAAGCGAGTTTCATACAATTATTAATGTGTTTTTCAAATGATGAATTTTTTTTACTAAATTTTGTTGTTCTTGGACACTATAATTGATGGGGTTACTATATAGTGATAGGTGATCCTGTTATATAATAAATTATGGGTTTTATTAAATAGTATTTGAATTCATTGGGTGATGATTATATTCTATATATAATTATATTGTATAATGTTTTTATGGTAATGCCAATCTTTATGGGTTATATAAGGGTTCTATGTGATGATGTCAAAAGGAACCTACATTAATTTTATAGGTTTTTTAATGAGTTTTTATGGAATTCTTTTGTTTTCAAAAGGTAAAATAAATTATTTTTCTAGAATGAAAATTTTCTTTCTATATAAATATCATATTTTTAATAATGGGGTTTTCAGGGTTTTTAATGTTTATTAGTGGACTATCAGTTTCCTTCTTTTTGTATCCCTTTTTGAAATAATTTTGGTCATCCCATTTTTTTAAATGTTTTTCACACGAGTTAAGTATGAGTAAGGGATAGTAAGACATAATTTTGAAATTTGGTGAATCTTTTTCATAAATGTGATAATTATTTATTTTATGAGTTTTTTGAAATGGGATAAATGGTTACTAATAGAAAGTGTCCACATTGTATTTTTATGGTTTTGTTATGTATGTGTTATGGAATAATAGTCTAAAACTCTAAACCTGAAAAGATCCTCACTGTTATATATATTAATTTATTGTCTAAAAATCAGGAATATTGAATTTTAATGGATATGTGATTATATAACCTTCAAGAATACATCATATTAAAAATATTAAACATATTAAAAATAAAACTGGGACATGTTTTTATTTTCATTAAATAAAATATAATAGAAATAATAATATAATTCATGTGGCCCAAAATGGTCATATAAATATGAATTCAATGATCAATGAGGAATATTAGTAATCCAATGAACGTAGGTAAAGTGTTACGGTCATTTTCTAGTACATATAATTTTATTTTTACCCATAATTTCTTATTTAAACATTATCATACCAAAATAATTAGTAATTTTATTATTCATACTATAAAAAATTTAAAGATACATATTTAATTAATTTTGAAATCTTAATTAAAATAATGGAACCCATTTTTAAAAATTCAATACCCAAAAGTTACATCATTTAAATGGATGTTAAATTAGTAAAATTGAATTTAAAACATTTTTTTCAAAAAATTCACTTTTAAACATAACATGTTTCATACTAAATTTGTGTTCAAAATCAATTTCAAAAAGCATAATCGGATAAATTTAAATTAGAAGGAACAAATTAAAAATTAAAAATAAACTAAATATATTTTAAATATATAAATATATTAAATGGAAACAAAATCTCAATAAAAATCAGTATTTATCAGTATTCAATAATTAATCAGTATTTTTTTAAAACTTCTAAAATGTTTACTATAGGGTAATTGTAATATGATGATTTCAAAAAAATATTTATTTCATTAAATAAAAATTCTAGAATTTCCATATTTTTATTTGATTACTCACCCCTAAATAATAAATATCATTTTTAAACAATGTTTATCTGAAGAATAAAATGGAAGTTCTAAAATTAAGTAATTAATTATTTAAGAATAAATAAATGAATTATTATTGTGTAGGACTATTATATATTTAATAATTTTATTATGTTATTAATTTCCACTAATTTAACAGATAGTTTACACATTTATCATAATAACAATATTTAGTTGTCCCTTTATGGTTGGTAGTGGGTATATTTTATGATATTGAACAAAGTGATTACATTAAAAAATATCCAAAATTGACATTCTCCCCTCCCACCTTTAGAATTTTCATCCCTATAATTTTGAATCTTTACTTGGTAACTAATATTTTACATTTCAAAATACCCTTATTGAAATCACAAATAAAAACTATGAGTAATAAAAAATAATCTATTATAAAGGAAGTAAATTATGAAATTCATCAATAATAACACATAAAATATTTCCATTTAGGATAATAACGAAATTGGAGAAAAAATATAACACCCAAGTATTGATTTGGAGTGATATAGAACATGGTCAAATTAAAGTGAACCATTCAAAAAAATAAATATTTAATGGGTTATATGTTTATTTATTACATATTTTGAAATGTAACCAGATAATGTTTCTGTTTTAATATCCTTTTCCTAAAATTAAGGAAATATTTTACTACCTAATTTATGAACAAAAGGAAATTTTCTTACTTGATAAGTATAATTTCTTCTATTAATATATTTACACTATAATAAAGTCTTTTTCCGAAAAAATATGTATTAGAGATGGATTTTTTACTCATAAACCATTAGAACCAACTTATATAGATCACGAAATCCACAAAATGATAAAAATATATTCCTCTAATATTTATACGTTTTAAATATACTAGAATGGATTGGATAATATAATATAATTCCTGAAAATGAGTGAACCTTAATCTGATGAAATCCTCCTTAAATATAGATAATTAAAATGTAATACCAAAAGATCTATAAAAATAATTCACTAACTATCCATTAAATCAAAAACAATTCCTTCCTATGATTAATATTAATGAATCTTATGTATTTTATCACATAGTATTCCAATATAATTTTAATATTTATCTTCAAATAATATATATTACTCTTCACCTCTCATACATAAATTTTTATACCCAAATCATGTAACTTATAAGATATTGTAATAACATACATACATAATAAAGAAAAAAAGGAAATTAATTCTTTATTCCTCAAATAAAATCACAAATTTTTTTATTTACCTTATTCCAATAATGAATCCCAAAACTAATGTGATCTTATTCCAAAATAACATTAATCAATTAATCATCAAAAAAATTTCAATCCCACCGTATTGTATGTGATAAATTTTTTTCCACTAAAATCACCTTATGCTTCATCCCTAAAATATTTTAACATAAAATAAACATTCCTGCTAACAATGAATTCACATGGGATAGTGGTAAGCGATTCATTATTGTCACTCTTAGAATGTGGGTTCAATCCTCACAACCTTTATAGATGTGATGGGTTGTAACGTAGACTTTATAATTTCATTTTATATAACTATATTAATATAACATTTAAAACATTCCTAGTAATATGAGAAACAAACCAAAAAATAACCATACTATGTTCACCAATAATGATATTTTTTATCCTCAATGGTTATATCTTATATTTCATTATTCATACCAAACATTAATAACCCAACAATACTTAAAAAATTCATATCTGCAAAAATATAACTAGTCACATTAAAATTTCATAACAAAAATCCTCAAAAGTGGTTTATAAGATATTAATCTTATTATGTGGAATAAAATTATAAACCCATTATGGTAAGAATTACTCTTAATATTTCCTCACCTGAAAATTTGATATCTATAAGGTTATTGAAATCTTACATTGAAAAAACTATAAGTAACCAACATAAAATATCACATAATAAAGTGATATTAGAATATAATTACATTTTTAATTCCTAATGATCATTAAGGATTTTAGTTTTAGACAATGTGGGTAAACACTTAGGATTTACACTCATATATTACAGGTATAAAATTCTAAAAATTATCTATTTTTGAACAAAAAATTATAGTCTTTAATGTAAAACATGATTTCTTTTCCTAATATATATTTAAAATTTTCTCTATGACCTCATCCTTATTATTAATGTCTCTTATACAAAATTATTTTTTAAACAAAATATCGGATGAAAAAAAACATAGTAAGGGATATAAAAAGAATGAAAGAAAATATTATTTTGAAAATACATATAAAAATCACTTTTTTTCAAAATATATTTTTCTCAAAATAAACAATTTCATACCCTATAAATCACGTTTTCTATCATGAGTTGACCTGGATAACTTGGTGGCCGGATAAATAATCTGATCCTGACGTGGCATGAAGGGATCTTTAGATCCTCATAAGTTGGGGAAAAGCACCTAGTATCACATAGAATGGAAGTGGGAACAAGTTTTCAACAAATATATCGGAATAAATATAGACGTGTTAGTATTCGTATAAGGAATCACCTATAGGGAGAACTATACCATAAGTCAAATATTCTTAAACAATTCAGATTACTATAGAAAATTACTAAAAAATCAAATAACGACACAAACAAAAAAAGAAAATACTCTAAAATACCAAGGATCGACAATTAGAACCACCTAAAAGTGGTGCATTTCCCTTCATTGAACCTAAACAGAGATAATACAAAAACTCCCAAATAAATTGGTAGGGTGTGAGCAAAAGGCCTAGTAGAGTAACACAATGGATTACAAAATAAGATACCAACATTTAACCTAAAAAATAATGATTTCAGTTTTAAATAAACAAAGAATGTAATTTCAAAAGAATATTTTATCAAATCATTCATTACATTTACTTGATATAAATACATTAAATAAATTAATCAAATTAATATTTTATATGAAATATTTTATATAAATATAAAGGCATGTGTAAAATAGTTTACTATAAATAATGAAATATTTTTCAAATACAAACAATTAGAAACATTGTCATATGATAAAAGGTATGATTGATCCATGATAAAAGATCCTCACACACTATATGTTGATCATGAAAATATGTTTATTTACACATCCTTTAAATATTTTCCAACGATTACTCATCATCATCCCATTGTTGATATGACCTGTTGTACTAGGTTTATTTTAGTTGTAAAGCATCAAAAGTAGTGATATACCAATAAGTCACTAACTAAATCGGATTTCATGTTTTCTAATGAAATCAAATGATGAGAAACGTATTTTAAAACTACTTAAAATATAATTTATCCCATTACTCCATTTTAAATATTCTATTTTCCATTTAAAACCAAACACATGGGGTTTTATTCAAAACATGCCACTTTCCAAGACCAAAGAACCAGGCTTCTACCAAAACCAATTAAAACCATTTTATCAAATACTAATTTAAAATCAATTTCATAAAATCTATTTCATAATTTAAATTCCAAAATTAATATCTACAATTTAATTTAAACAAATTCTATCTTATTTCATAACACACCCCAATTCAATGTAATTGGTGGGTCTTCTAATTTTGTGCCAAATCATATCCAAATCTAAAAATTCAATGGAATTGGGTTTTTAATAAACCAATTTAAAATAATGTATCATGAAATTTAATTTAAATATATATATATTTAATTTATGTTAGTATATTTTCAGCTAATCAGGTTGTACAATCAAAATATAACCACCTACCTTAGGATAATCAGATATCAGAAGACAAACCCTAATCAAGAAACTCCCATTTAGATCATCGATATGGAGGATCTAAGAATCAAAACTATATTTAAGATCCTAAACATATTGGATTTGATCCTCCAATCGACACAAAGATATAAAAATCCCCATGTAGGTGGGAAGTGGGAGCCGGAGAAAGTTATCAAGAAGAGGAATCCTATTTGGAAGATACAGAATGTTGTTTACCTAACTTTTATTCAATTATAGAGGGGTGTGGAGTTTCCAACATAACCTATTGGGATCCTATATAGAATATAATCATATTTAGTCTAGTTACATCCTTTAGAAACACATTAATACTCATATATATTTTTTACATTAGATTTTAGGATTAATTAAATCCCATATATTATTTCCTAGGTAAGGTTACATGGTTTTAGAAATCATGTTCCCAAAAAATGAACCCCTAATAATGGGGTTTCCTGGATTCTCATATGTGTGTTCAAGGTTTTTCTAAGCAAGTTTCTACCATGAAAACCTTCACCATCATGTTTTTCATGGTTTGGACTATTGTAGTGCATAGTTTTGTTAAACCATGCACCTACCATGCACAAATTAAAATCCCTTCCAATGTTTCAAAATTTCTCTTCAATATCCCTTAAATGAAAACAAACCAATGAATGATCAAAAGGGGGTTTAAGAATACCATAAAAAATTTAATATATTTTATAACCTCCCCACCTTTGATAATTATTTCACCAGATATCTTACTAATAAGCCTCCATGACACCAAGATGAGGAAACTTGCCTCTAATCGGTGCCTCTCACTCCCATGTATCATTAGAATCAGAACCATGCTTCAATAGAACTTGAACCTGATTTATCATCCTCCCATGAACTACCTAGGATTCATAATCTTTTATCATGTCTGTATTTATTAGCACCAATAAATCAGGTTCTCCCTCAAGATCACTCCATCATAGAACATGATATGGACCAGATTGATAAATTCATAACTAAGATACCGAGAACGTGTTATGTCTCAACATTAGTTGTGGTAGTACTGAAATATTCTAAGCAACCATCCCCACCTTATCCATAACCTTAAATGATCCCACAAAATTTTTAGCGTGTTTCCCTTTCATCCCAAGACATCAATGATGAAAACTGGAAAAAATATTCAATAATACATGGTTACAAATTAAGAAACCCAACAACCTCTGAAAAAGATCATAAAATGACTTATAATAGCTCTCTGCCATAAAATATCTATAAAAAATTCAACTAATTATTTTCTATCATCTCTTTAACCAAGACCACTCCAACCAATGAACTTGTAGCAATATCCAATAATAAAATGGATATCTATAAAGGCCGAACATACAATGCCTCAAAAAGAGTCATTTTGATTATGGGCATGTAACCATTTTTATAAGAAACACAACCAACTGTAGATGGTCATCCCAAGATTCACTAATTTTGAGAACACAAGCATGAAGCATATCATCACGAATATATATATCTCTATCTATTTGACCATTCTACTATGAATGGTTTTCCATACTCAAATGGACCTGAGATCCTTTTCCCCACTCAAGGCACATACAAAATTGATAAGTGGACATTGGATCCCTGTCAGATACAATATTTGATAAAAGTTATTGAAAATTGAAATTCCCTTTCATATATAGATTTCCAAACTCCTTAAATTAGGTTTAATAAGAAATGGATATAAAGTTAGTCGATTTTGTCAGGAAATCGATCACAAACAATATTACATTATTCTTTTTGGGGTACATAGAAACCCAACCAAAATGTCCCTAGATGTATCATCCCACTTACATGTAGCCATTTTAACTGGAAGAAGAATTCTGGATGGTTTCTAGTGATCGACCTTGTCCTGCTAGAAAGTATAATGATGAGTGGCCATGTCCGCAATGCCTCATATCATACATGGACACCATAATCTATGTTGCATGTCATAGAACATCTTCATGGTTTGTGGGAACACTACCCAGTTGGAGTTATGCAAATCCTCTATCACAGAAACTTTACCACTAATGGTACAAAGAAAATATTTTTCTAATATATAAATCCCTTGGTGGAGAATGACTAATGTGGAATGGTCTCCCTATCATAAAGAGAGTCTCTAATGCAACAGAACTCATCATCTAGCTATTGTTCCTAAAGAATCAACTCCCGAAAAAGAGATGTCAGCTGAACACTGGGAAAGGAATCCTCAACCCCTGATTTCTAGAATCTAATATGAAAGCATGAAGAAATATCCGTCATATTCCACTCTTATGGTGATTATTTCACATCTCCAGTATGAAGATTCCTACTCAAGGAATCTATGATGACAGTCTATTACTCCAATGTATAGGAAATGAAAATATTTAAATATTGTACATATTTCACCAAAACACATTTGGTGGATATTCAAATATATATGAGAGAAGATATAACTCAATCTCATGTGGTCATAAAAAAATTTAAACCATTACCCAAAAAGGTAGTAATGCCAAATCATAAGTGCAGGAATCACATCTACATGTTCATGGTCAGGGGTTAGATAATTCTTCTCATGTGGACTAAGCTAATGAGATCCATAATCAATAACACAATCACCCTACATATGTATAGAACCCAAACATAATACTGATGCATCAGAGAAGACCACATTACCCAGCCCATCCTATGGGTGATTCAACACCAAAACCATAGTCAAATTATTTTATCTCATCAAAATAATCCTGAAATTTCCCACCCTAAGAAAACACTACTCCCTTTTGATTTAGTTAATACATTATACAAGATAAGTTTTTCAATTCATTTATGAACTGACAATAATACCCAGCTAAACCAAATAAGCTACGAATCTCTAAAAAATATCTCAATTTTTCCAATATCGTAATATATTTAGAATTCATGATCCCCTGAAATAACATCTTGTAACACCAATTGTCCCAAAAACATAACTTCCCCAATATTGAAATCACATTTTAAAATCCTAGAATAATTATGATGGTTACTGAACAATTATAGAACTACCCTCATATGATGCACATGATCCTTCTTTTACATAGGGTAAACAAAGATGTCACTAAAAGACTACCACTAAATCACCAAGGTACTCATGAAAAATCCAATTCATTAATTCTATAAAAAATGAAAGATAATTTTTTAAGACAAATGGAATGGAAACATACTCAAAATGGCCATTCCTACTCAATAAATACGTTTTTTATGAAATTTTAGATTCTTCTATTCTCAATTGATGGAGACAAGATCAAATATTTGTATTCAACAAACCAGTTTTTACATTTCAACTAGTAAAATACAACATCAATCTATGGAAACATATACTTGATATTTATTTTAACTCAATTGAGTTTTCAATAATCAACTCAAAGGTGAAATAAACCATATTAATTCTTAGTAAAGGGAACTGGTGCCACCCAATTTGACACAGTTTGTTTTATAATTCCTTTCTCTAATATATCATACAAATGGGAATTATACTGTTTCATTTTAGTGGGTTCAATTCATTAAGAGTGAGTAGAAACTATTTGAGTACCATGTACTAATTCTATATAAAACTCTACCTCACTTACATGCTAAAAACACCGAATTCAAAATGGAGAATATCATGAATCTCAATGAAAAATGAAGGGAGATCTCCACTCAAGGATTATCACTCTATATAAGAATAAAAAATTAATATTACATTCCCTAATTCTAGAAAATAAGTCATGGATCTACTCAACAATGTGTCATAATCTTTTACAAACAAATGTCACACCCTATCATGAGTAGTAAAGGAGACCCATCGAATAAACAAATTAATCCCTGATTTATTGGAAATTATCAAATCCATTCAAAATATTATGTTATGATTTTTCATTTTGAGAACCAGAAAACACCATGTTAACTTAACCTCAAATATAGAAAAAATCCAAGTGGGACTATAGAGACCTTTCACTCCCTTAACTCCAATGGGTGTAATGATATCCATCAAATAATATAAAACCTATATAATAGGATTTAGCATATTACTTGTACATGTTGAAATATAAAAATGAGATTCACCAGTCTAAATTAGTGTATTAACAAATGAATAAGTTATCGTTATGGTGCATCTCATAGTCCCTGGACCTGTATCTACTACCTTTGGAGACTCGGCCATTGTGTTAAGAATCTTTGTTCTAGATACCTATTTTCAAAACCCCTTTTTCCAAGAGGAATCTAATTTCACTAATGTTTTAACATGTGTTAATGAACCCTTTGTATTATGTGGAGTAGAAAAGACATGAAATAATTTCTTCAACTGGACTGAGTGTCCGCATGAGCAACATACATTAGGTTACTCAATGAGAACATTAATAGAATTATTGGTCCTTCCACACTCATAGAAATTTAAATTTATTCTTCCAAGCACTATTGGAGGTCTAGAAATACCCTTCTATCATAAATCACATCGAGAATCGTCACACTTCTTATTTCCTTTGATGTAACAAGTAGAACTTCCACTAGGAGAAAAAGGAACTCTAATCATCCCAGACATTCCATCCAAGTCCATTTCAACTATTTATTCTCTATTAAAAACATTAGAATATGAAGGTAGCTTCAGCAATAGAACATAATAAAAAAAATATCAAAACTATTTCCTAAATCGAACAGTTGAGTCTTCATCTTATAATTTGTTACTATATTATGTGAAAAATGCACTAGCTCATCAAAATATTTTAGATACATGGTAATGGTCATGCTACACTTCTCATGTCAGAAAACCTCAATAGCATTGTACAACACCCAATACTCAAGATAGAACATGTCAATGAATGGTTCTTTGATGTAATTCAACTCAAAGGCCTCATGATATTTTCCATCACCATAATGTCCCATAATCTCCTAATAAGTCACATCTATCATGAAGTTAACACAATTGAACTTGATTTCTTGAGGTTTCTCCATGATATCAAACAATTGATTAATTATACTCAACCTTTCATCAGCCACATGATGATCACTGGATCCCTTGAACAGCTTTGGATTCTACTGAATGAAATTTTATGAATTATTCTAGAAAAACAATTTTATTCTTCCAAAACTAGATCCAAAATGGATATTTTGTGTGGTTCTTATCCTAGAGTATGGATAGTACACATAATAAAATCAACCATGCATGGATCCATTAGAAACTTTTCTCATTTTGGTTCATCAAAATATTCCTCCTAGATTAGATTCACTTGTATTCTTGAAAGAATGATTCTACACAAAATGTTCAGAAAACAATGAAGACATTAAAAAAGATACTTTGATCCGTACTCAAAATAGTGATATATAGAAATTAATCACAATAGATAGATTACATGATTTGGATTTCCATCTATCCAAATCATGAGTAGGGAAATTAATTGAAATAATCCTCAAGATAGGATTCTCAATCCACCTTGGTGACATAATGGTTATTGTGGTAATATATGACCAATAACTAAATAAAAATAGCTCATATGTCTAGATAAGAATACACATCTGCATACTATCATCAAGAAAATAAGATCAACCTAGAGCTCTGATACCACTTTTCCATGAATGGTCTGAGATACCATGGTAATACAATAATCAATATAATCCTATCATGGCTCAAAGGGTGTTCTCAATACCCATGGGTTAGCGATAAGCACATAGAATCATACAAAATTAATGTGGACATGAATATGGAATAAATATTGCTGAAAGAGATAAAAAAGTCAGTAAGAATACAATGGAAACCGCATAGGGAGAATTTTTATAGAATTCCAATAGTAATGAAAAGTGAAAATTAATATAGAAATGTAATATAAAACAAAAATAATATCACACTCCCTAAGATATGCAACACTCCAATCCCAAGTATCAAAAACTCTCCCCACCAAATGTGGTGCTTTACCCCACCTCATACCTAGAAAGAGATAATCTACACACACCCAAATGAATAGGTAGGGTGTGAGCTAAAATCCCAGTGGGTTATTACAACAGATTCCATAATAAGATGACGACATTTAGGTAACCAAATAAAGCTTTTAATTTTTAATAAACAAGTATGTAATTTCAATATAAAATTTAAATGAATCATGATTTACATTTTAATGATGGAAATACTCTAAATTAATATCTCAAATAGGAATTTTATATAAAATATTTTAAATAAATATATAGGTATTTATAATTAATATTATAAAAAAAATGGCATATATTTCTTATATAAAGAATAAGGAACATGGAGATCTTCACAAGGGTATGATACTTCCAAGGTATGGGATCCTCAAACACTCAAAGGTGATACTGAAAATATATGTATACACAGGTCCCTACAACACTTTCCAAAGAAGAATAATCACCCTCCCACCATGGATGTGACCATCTAGACAAGGATTCTTTTAGTTGTAAAGCTTCAAAAAATATCTCTACTCCAATAACACACTAAAAACTAGGATTTCTTATTCTCTAATAACAACCAATTATAGGACATTAATTTTAAAACTAATTAAAATAAAATTCAACCCATTCATCTATTTCATATATTTAATTTACCATTTAAAAACCAACACCAGAATTTTTTATTATGACATGTATTTTTCCTAGGTAAAAGAAATAGGTTTCTACCAAAACAAATTTAATTCATTTTCTGAAATTCTATTTTGAAATCAATTTCCTAAAAAATTAACAATTAATATGCTATAATTAGTTTTCATAGTGTAATTTAATCAATTTCCATCCAATTTCAAAACACACCCCAATTCAATGGATTTGGGGTTTTTTCTAATTTCATGCCAAATCAAATCCAAATCCCCCCTTTCAATTGAATTTGATTTTTAGTAAACCAATTGAAAAAAATCATCATGAAATTTAATTTAAATAAATTAGAAGAATTTAAATATATAAATTTAAGGCTAATAAAATTGTCTAATCAAAATGGAACCACCTACCTTAGGATCACATGATCTTGTAACACAATGACCTACTCTAGAAACTATAATAAATATCCTTGGAAGTGATGATCTGAGAATAATACCTAAATTCAAGATCCAAAAAATAGAGATGAATATCTTCCAATAAACAAGAAGTTATAAAAACCCCTATGTAGGAGAGAAGGGAGATATATACAAAGATAATTGGAAGAGGAAACCTGCCGAGAAGAGTTCAACCATCATTCTCATAGCTTTGATTCACTTCTAGAGTGGTGTAGAGGTGAAAAATATCCTCTCAGGTGGCCTCAATGAAAACATAAATATTATGATATCACATTAGGTTCATCAGGAACCAAAAATGTGGGTTTTAGGATTTTAATGTTAGTTATTTTTATTAACTAAATATCATATTTTGTTTCCTATGCAGTTGTTCATGGTTAGACAAACCATGTTCCCTAAACATGATCCTATGAAAATGGGGTTGTATGATTTCTCCTAGGTGGGCACAAGGTTTTCCAAACCATGTTCCAAATATGAAAACCAGTAATATTTGGGTTTTCATATTTTTCATGATAAGGAAAGATGTTTTGGGAAAACCATCTTCAAATGATGCACATCACAAAATCCCTTAAAAATTTTCAAAATTTCACATGATTATCTCTTAAATTAAACCAAACCAAATATTCATCAAAATAGGTGTTTCGGAAGGCCTAAAAATAGTAACATTTTGTAACTTTTTATACCCAATATATTTCATAAAAATATCAAAATAAATCATAAAAGAAAAAACAAACCCAATAAATGTTTCAATGGGAACATGATAAACTCATGAAGATATTTTCACATATTCTTAGATAAAATTAATACATTATATCCATTTTAGATAAACTCATTAACATAACTTGAGAAAATATTTTATTTCTATAAAAATTGGAATTTATAAATGAATAATATACGAAAATTAGGGAATAATGTTATTATCACACTTACATAACATGTAATTATCACTCGTACCATATAATGTAACCCACATGACAACTATAAAACAACCCTCATAGTTATACTTAGATATAATCTTCAAAATTACACTTTGAATAACCATAATATCCAACTTCAAATATAACCAATGTATTGGAAGGAAATCATTAACCAATAGGTCATTGGTTTATAATGGAACCACCCCTCATCATACACAATAACCAAGAACTATAACATAATCATAAAACATGAATTCCTCCATCAAAAAATCATTCCTTGAATAAAATAAGTTGTTTTAAAAAAATTTCACATAAAAAGTAAAACACTATATTTTATAATTCACAAGTAATATAGTAGTGGGATCATCAAAATATTAATGATTCATAAAACTCAGAAAGTCGGATCCTTTCATATATGTTAAAAACATATTTTTTTTACTTATGAAAAAATATACAATAATATAGGTTTTTTACAAGAAACTCCCTAACATAAATCCCTAAAAAGAATCATTTTTTGAAAAATTGAAAGATATATGAATAGTTAATTTCAAAAACATTAATTTATATATATAAGTTAATAAAACATATTATAAATCCTATAAATGATAGATAATGATTATGAATGTAACTATTGAAAACACTTAAAATGAGGTTCTTTAGTTCAAGAGTTTCTTACCTTGAGTCCAAGTCATCTGGTGCATTCTTTATCACACAAAATAATAAATTCATGTTACTTAACAATTTATTGTGAACATTTTTCATCTTAATTATTAAATTTGTGTCACTAATTGATTTTTTATATAAAATTACATAATCAATTAAGTATAATTTTAATGTTTTGATGATATTAGGTACCTAAAACTAAAAAGGATTCAGTAAGTCAACAATGGTCAAACAAGACTTCATTATGTTCTATAACTAATTATATTAACTAAATAACTTTAATTTTTATGCATCAATTATACTTTAAAATCAAACAATTTAAATTTCTTATGAATAATAAACTATGTTACAGTTTTTGAGATAGTAGGTCATACATACGCATGAGTAATGCTTCAATTTGTTAACAAACATTATTTAAAGAAGTTAAATAGTAATTACCTCCCAAAAATGATAATTATATCATTAATATAATATAAATTCCCTAAATATAATTTTATATATCATTCATCTAATATGGTAATGAAAATGAATCACATCACTACATAGGGGTGGTAGTTCACACAGATGCTTAAAGGACGTTATATTTTTTTATGCGGGGAAGGTATGATCATAACCGATATATATCATTTAATAATAACAAATATATTATCCATATCACATATAATCCTTAATTACATAATTATAACCAATATTATGATATGGGGATGGAAATTTAATTTTGTTGGGTCGTGAGATGGTAGTCCATCGTACTCATGAACAACAACTTCAATTTACATTTGATGGAATTAGATATGGATTTAGGTCATTACACTCACATTATAACATATAAATAACTAGAGGAAAATAGATTTATTATTTTATCATGGTGAAGAATATTCAAATGCTATATAAGATGTAATATAATAGAAACACCTGATTTATAATGATACATTTTTTTGGAAAGCCTCCTTTGCTTAACAAACTACGACCACAAAGGTTGGGGTTATGGATAAAAGTAAGGACTGTATGATGATTTTAGGGATTCAAGGAAGGTATTTGGGTTGATATTACCCAACAAAACAAGGTTTTTAATTTTGTAGAAATCATAACAAGATGTTCCCTTTTATAGGATAGTGTAGAGAACCTCATTGAATTTCAGATAATATTAAATTATTATAATTTTATTTTTAATTATAAATATCTAAAAAGTGATTTATTTAAAAGATAAAAAAATCATGGGTGAAAATAATATAATAAATTAATTTCTATATAATGTTGGATCAATTTCATACCCTTATCAGTTAGTTATTAACCTTATTTAATCACTTTAAGACTTACAATGGCAGCATTGATTTGTACTCTTTGAGGCACCATATTGTTACTATAAAGTGGCCCACAAACCAAAATTGGGGCGTCGATGGTATTTTAAATATTTTCTTAATAGATATGAATAATATAATATTTTAATTAATTCTATATCAATTAATAAATCAATATTTAGTTTAAAATATCATTAATTTCAATTTTTACACAATTCATTAATTAGAATTTTAAAAATATCAAAACACATTATAACATCAAATAATGTATTTTGATTTGGCCTTATAATTTTAAATTATAATTTTAAATTTATATATTATGTTATTTTTCTGATATATTATTTACTATAATATTTGAAAAATCATTTTTTATTTTTTCACTAATTAAATTTTTACTTCATCAATATTCTGCAATAAATCAATGAAATAATTTTTTCACTAAAAAAATTAATTAACATGTTTAAGATAAATATATTATATTTTATAATAAAAAAATATAATCCAACACATATGATGTATACAACTATATAAATAATATTATATTTATTATAAAGAAAATTGTGACATGGTAGATTTTTCATTGAAAACAATATTATATAAGACAAAATCAAATAAAATTTCCCATAAATGGTTATATAACTAACAAATCACTGATTATGGATGAATATTACTCATCTAATAAAATTGTAGAATGTTTTAGTGTCATTTAATAATACTTATAACTTTTTACCCTTAATAACATGATTTTCCCATTATTGTGTTTACTAAAATTACTATGGTTACTATTTCTGTTTTCTAAAAATAAAAAGTGTATATTTTTATAATATAGAACTCTAGATTCCAAATATTTAATCCACTACTTATTATAAAGATATAAATTTCATCATTTAATTGAAAATTAAAGCTGTAAAATAGAAGGAAATACAATTCTTTTTGAAAAAATGCCCTTCTTAAACCTAAAATATCTTTATAATGAATTAATTTATAAAATACATTAAAATAAAAATAATAAAATATATTTTACTCCATATAAAATGAATTAAAATTTTAATATCAATAAAAAATAGAATTTTTTATTTTAAATAATTGAATTGAAACTACAATTTTTAATTAAAATCGTTTTGTTTCACAATTCCATTAAAAATAAAACCTTTTATAAAATTATAATAATTTTTACATAGAATATATTTAATATTATAACATAAAATTATATATTTACTTTATTAAATAAAATTTCAAAAAGTTCCAGAAATGAATTATATTATTTTCTCACAAAAGAAATAAATATCATTGTTGAGAAAAATTTGTTTGAAAAATAATACGACATTATTAAAATTAAGTGCTTCACTTTTTTTATTTAATATATAATTTAATAACTGGTTGGTCAATTTTATTTTTATGTATTTTTTTAAATTCAATCCATTCCCTAAAATATAATAGTTATAGTATAATGGTCACAAAATTACAATATTTACTTGTTCCCTTTAGCTCGGTGTTGTGTATGTTGTACACTATTGAACATGGTGTTTACCTTAAGAATTATCAGGATGTTACACCTAATTATATTTATTGATGTATTGGTTATTTTATATTTCTACGTTCATCAATTCACTTTAATATATTTGGCTCTCTAATGGTACGAAACATAGAATATCATTATTGTTGGGCTTATTTTAACCCATGAAATGCATTAATATCCAATAGATATATTGTTTATCATCATTATATAAGAAAAAAATATGTTTATAAAAATAAAAATCACATTCCTACTCTCTATTGAGTAATTATGACTTTACATCCATTCATAAGATCATGTTATAACAATTATGGAAATATGATGAAAAAACAAATGGTCTTGAACATATAAAAAAGTCTCGTAACATAAAAAAATAATTTAATTCACATATGTTTGTTAATTTGAAATTATTTTATTAATTTTGTCTCATAACCTATATTTTTTCATTTATGTTGTGGGATAATACCCATTTTTTATAAATATAATTTATATGGCTTGGCTAAAAACATACAAGTATTATTTTTATCGATCTGATAAAAATTATAATTTATTTAATTAGTAAAGTCATGATTAAAAAAATATTAATTCACTATTTTTAGATCAACATTAGTAAATATTGTTGTATACTTTTCTATCATTAATGTTCTTTTAGTTTGAATACACTGTCTAATATCTCCAAAAATATTTTGTTTAACAAATATATTTATCAACCATAAATGAGTTGAAATGTTTTGTTCTTTATCAATATATATCTTAATAATCATACTCAACAAATAATATAACTAAATTTTTAATATATTTAAAAGAATTGTATTTTTTCTTAATAAATTTTTCATCCACATCATAATTTACTGAATTTTCAACTACATTCATTAATTAAATATTTAGGCTTTTCAAAATTTTAAACCAAAAATATATCTAATTATTTTAACATAATTTATATAACATCAATATAATATTAAATTTGTAGTATTTCAAAGGAAGTCACTTTAATGTCCACCATACTCCAACTTCCCTGAACATTAACTATTCACCTTGAAACAATTAGGGGTGTAAAATATGAAAAAATATTTTAAGATAGAGTTTTTTGTATAATATTTATATTATAGAAGTATATTTTAATTTGGTTAGTATAAAAAATGAATTTTAATATTAAAAACAATTATAATGTCTTTTGTTTATAAAAATTGATAATTATAAAGCTCCACCCAAATAGCACTAGAAATTTTCCATAAAAGTTAATAATTTGATTTTTCCTCTCTATTTTTTATGGTGAATATTATGAAAAACATTCAGGAGAAATAAAAATTTTTTAAATATGTAATTGAAAATTTAATTGTTTTTAATTATCATCATTTTCCATTTATATCTTCTTCAAAGAGAAACCAAAGTCATTTTATGAAATTCTATCAAAATTTTAAAACATATTAATCGATTTGAACAAATTAATCAAGAAAATAATTCACGTAATAAAAGTGAATTAATAAAAAAATTAAAAATAGAATTTTTTTACATTAATTGAATTATTCATTGTAATCTATCAAATTTTTTAATGAATGAGCTCCAATGGATTTGACATTTGAATCAGAGTTATCATTTTTGAAGATTTAATAATCAAACCCATTTTCATATAAATCACATCCATATTATTTATCTATTAAACATAGTCATGTTAGTAAAAAATTTTCATTGAGAAATATTACATATATCTTATTATCTAAGGTGTCTATGTAATCGATTACATATTTTATTTTATTTTTCAAATTATTGGTTGCAAAAATTTCCTCCTCGCTATTAAGAAACACATTTCCCTATTTTCGTAATCCTCTATTAAACATGTATACATATATTAAAATATTTTCCAAACATTGATCCTATTGAAAAAATTAAATCCTTACATCATCAAGATGTTATAAAAAACCAAGAATATTATATTTCAGCCCAGAAAATATTATCATTGTTCTTTGAATTTGACTTATCTTTCTCAATGAATTCTAAAAAAACAATTTTTATCCTTATTAACATGAAATTTATGATTATTCTAGATCTTTCCTATAACTTGTTAACATCATTTATTATATTAAAAATTTCCTATCATATGTGTTTATGATAAATTATTAAAAAATATATATATTAATTTGAATATACATAGCATTACACTTCTACAATTAATGACTTCTCCATTCTTTTCCAATTGTTCCATATAGAATTTTGATTATTAAAATTCACAGTCGACTATGTATAATATATAACATTTTATTCCCATTAAAGGTGGCATTGTTAGTCTCACCTTCCACAAGAAACCTACATTGATTTAAATTCTTTTTTCAATAAATATTTCAGAATTTAATAATTGATTCAAAATAGTTTGTAATTTTTTACGTTATACGCCTCTCAATAAATTCTTTTGTAATTATATGTTCATGTTTATATTTTTATTTATACAAATATAAAATTTACATTTTCTCAATGTATCTATAATAATATTAATTTCCATTAAATAATCATTTTTAGTTATAAACTTCTTACACAACAAGATTTATCACCTTCTATTATTTTATAATTAATAAATTATCTTTGGATCATTTTTTCCAACATAAAATTATATTGAACTCCAAAATATTTATTATTCATTTTATTTATCATTCATTAAAATTATTAGTCACTATTTTATATATTTTTATCATTTATGATAGAATTCCCACTTCTTAACACTTTTTAGTGATTTCTTTCATTATTAGAAATTTAATTATCTTTTCATGGCCATCATTATTATTTGAAACAATAATAATTTCGAAAATCTGTTTCATTGAATCATATCAAACTTATTGAACAGAATACTAAAGGATTTATTAGAACATATTCAGTTTCCCCTATATTCCATTAGTTTTTTAAAAAATATATATAGTTCTTGTCACACCCTGACCAATGCATTATTTTAACTTAATTATTTTGGGTCTCGTTTTTGAATTTGTGTTTTGAACCGGTTTTAAATTAAAGGAAAATTTCGTTTTTATACGAACGTGCAAGCTTATGCGCGCCCTACACAGCCCCTAATTTTTGTTAAGGGATTGTTTGTTATTGAATGTGTTGTTTTTGAGACACGCAACCATGCACGCGACCCCGCGCGTGAGACCGTGCGCGGTGTCCGCTCTCAGGTGATGATTTTATTATTATTATTTTAGTTAATATTTTTAATTAGGGATTTGTTTATTCTTCCAGATTTTATTTATTTATTTTATTTCATTTTATTCACTCTATTTATTTATTTTTATTTCATTTTATTTATTCATTTCATTTCATTTTATTCATTTTATTTATTCATTTTTATTTTTATTTCATTTTATTTATTTATTTTTATTTCTATTTCATTTTACTTATTTATTTTTATTCCTTTTTCCTTTTTTTTCTCCTTTTCTTTCCTCCCTCACTCTCTCGCTCGGGACACTTTCCCTTTCCCCCGTCGCGCTACCCCTATCCCCCCAGCGCCGAACCCCTTCTTCCCCACTTCCCTCGTCGCGCCTCCTTCCGCTCCGGCCTCGGCCCTCACCGTCGTCCCGTCCTCCCGCTCCGGCCATGCCGCACCTCCGGCTAGCCGTTCCGCCCTCCGTGCTCGCCGAGACCTTCCCCCCCCCTGCCGTCTCCGGTCCCCTACCGCCTCCCGCAACCACCGCCTCCCCCCCTCTCGTACCCGCACACCCCCCTTCCAGCAGGTCCTTCAGCTGGCGCCTCCTCTCCCTCTCCCTCCGGCGAACGGACTCCTTCCGGCCAAACCCTCCCCTTCCCGTCGGTATCCCCTGACTTCCACTTATCTAGGTTTTAGTTCGTTTTCCTTTGGAGTTTTATTTCATTTTTTACTTTGTGTTTTGTCCGATTATGGTGTATTTGATCCAATTGCTTGTTTTTATGGACTAATTGCGTTGTTTGTGGTGTGGTTGTCATGCGGCGGAGTTTGCGCATCGCGTTTGCGATGTTTCGATACCGAAGGTATGTGTTTCCGAATATATGTTTTGTTTGATGAATTAATTTTATAATTTAATTAATTTAGTATACTCATTGATTAGTTTTCTTGGTGCGAATAAATCTTCACTTAAGGTTTGATATGATTTAGATGTGTTTCGTAGTGTGTTTAATTTTTTTTAGGAATGTTTTGATTTAGTGAAAGGATTTTAGGTGGTCTTGTTTAAAAGTGGTGATTTTATAATAAATGTTGTTTGCTGAAATAATTTTCTTGTCTAATTAATTTACCATGTACTACTATTAATTTGTTTTGTGCGAACTTTGTTTTGAAGAAAATTTAGTATGCTTTGATTTATTAGTTTTGTAAAAGGTATTTTGATATCGAGTGTGTTTATTGATAAAAACCCACAATTTGTCATTTACTGGTGTTTTATGAACTGTGCACTTAGTTTATTAAATGATGCAAGGGCTGCGTTTTATTTCGTTGGAGTCTGTTTCGGTATGATTTTGGCCTTGATGTGGTTTTCGGGTGCGTTGTTGTTTTATGTTGTGTTATGTCATTTTAAAATGTTTTATAAGTGGTGCAGATGGCTTATTTAATCTGTATAAATTATGAGATTCATGTTTTGTAATGATTTTGTCGTGCGAGTGTTTTTTAAGTGGCGCTATGATATAGTTTGGGTGTGTTTCGTTTGTGTAAATATTGTGGTACTAATTTTAATGTATTGCATAATTTGTTCTTTTAATTTATTACATGTTTTGTGAAGTGCGCAGGACCCCGCTACGAGGGTTTTGGGTCGCGGGTGTCGAGGTACCCCACATGCACATGCATAAAGTAAAGCATATATATATATATATATGTGTGCAATGCACCTATGGGTGTGTGTATATATATATATAAATGCATGTGTGTGTGCGCGCCAAGTGTCAATTCGAGTGGTCGTCGACAATAATGACATGATTGAGGTAGGTTTCTTATGCCTATGCCTTTAGTTTGAATTTCATAATTGCTTGATTTCTTTGAAAATATGTTATATGTATATATATGTTATATTTACATGTTATGAAATCTGGGTTCATTTGCTAATAATGGTTATGCATTTGTTTTGAAAAAAAAATGTAATGTATTACAAATGCCATTTGGACTTTCATAAACTAATTGCATCATTTTAAGAAAGTGTTCAAGATTGTTTTTTATATATGTAACATGTAGATTGTTAAATTGGGATTTCTAAAAGGTTTTGCAAAGAGTTTAGATGATTATATGTGCAAAAATTAAAACTATTATTTGTGAAACCATAAAGCCTGTTTGGCCCTTTTGGAATGGTTTGTAAAATTGGAAAAAAAACACCTCCTAAGGAAAACCCCCTTGGTTTTAGAAAATGACTTGTATATTGAGTGTACTAATATGTGCCTAATATTGGGCCTTAGGCTTTATGTACCGTGAAATAGGGGAATGCGCTTAAGGAGGGAGAACGGTGGTGAGAGGTTTAACAAGTTTTTAGGATAAAGAAAGTGTGATGTTCATTTCTTTTCATTTGATAGAAGCTCACCACCTTTTTGGAATTGAGCACAATGGTAAACCCGGGTATCTAAGTGGGTTACCAGGACTAGTACGCTAGATGACACGGCAGGGGTTCGTCCCGGTTTGTCAAGCAGGATTGACGCAACAACACTAACTAAACATATGAATTCCTGAGGGTCGTGGCCTTCTAAGCCACGTTTTCTGAGGGTCGTGGCCTTCTAAGCCACGTTTTCTGAGGGTCGTGGCCTTCTAAGCCACGTTTCACTGAGATATGAGGTCTTTAGTTTCCCAATTGTTTTAGCTACCTATAGGGATTACCCATGGTGCTCATCTCTGTCATGCTACTAACGATGTAACTTTCTTTTCAGTTGTTTCATACTTGATCCCTTATTTGTGAAAACCATATTTTAATCCAAACTGGTTTCTTTTCATTTTGAAATGTTAAATGCATTCTTGAAACCTATTTTGAAAATGTAGTGGAAGTAAAAGGCTTTACCTGAAAATGAAAACTCGTTACTTAAATTTGAAAAGGAGAAAACACTATTTTATTATATCTTATTTCCAAACTGGCATTGTGGATTTCTTAATAAAGGCGGAGGCATAGGACGTGGTTGTTTTTGGCTTTCCTACTTAGCATCTCGGTGCTCACACCTACTTTACTTTTCAGTTGCAGGTTTCAGTCTTGGATCGCTTTTCGGAGTGAGTGTGGTTGTTGTACCGTGGTGATCCACGGGGTTACCTGAGGTATGTCGTGTTTCTTTATTTATTCCTTTTTCTGCTGCCACGTCGTTCAGTTTGTTTTCCTTTATTTATATGCTTGTTCAGTTTATGTTTTCTTATCTTTTTCATGGGCCAAACCGTTTCCCAAATGGTTTGTTTTGATGCCCGGCACTAGTTGCCATCCCGGGTGGATCGGGAACGCCCCTCGGGACTTGCCGCGGATCAGCTCGGGTGACCGGTTTAGGGTCGACCCGGGTTGGTTCGTGACAAAATGGTATCAGAGGGAGGTTTGCTAATTGGGGTTTCTAGTAGTTTGGTGATCAGGTGTGTCGGGACTCGAGAGGTAGGTGTGGGAAGGACGTCATGAACCCTTTCCCGTCCCGAGACTCGAGTTGCCAGGGGTAGTATGGGATTTGAGTTTTTCTTTTTCTTGGTCGGTGTGGATGAGGGATGACAAGGGAAGTGATCCGGGGTTACGCGATGAGCCTGCATGGAGTAGCGACCCATGTACGTCCCGAGTGCACGGTTCAAGATGCTTCCTGTGGTTGATGCTCGCTTGGAGCATGGCCTGCTAAGCCATGTTACTGGGTTGGTGCAACCACTAGTCCCTTATTTTTGGATGTTTTTATGTGAGTTGTGTTTGACCTTCATTTGGGTTGGTGTGAGTAGATCTTAAAAATGAAAATGGATTTTTGTGAAGGTGGTTTCAAATGGGAATGTGGTGTTAGAGTGGAAAAGTGGTTTTGAAATGGAAATTGTTTTCTTTTAGAAAATGTGTGGTTTCAAAAGGGAAAAATGGGAGGTGTTTTGGAAGTCGTTTTGGAATCTCAGTAATAATTTTTGGAATGTGAATTGGAAATGTTTTAGGAAATTGGAAATGTATTTCCTTGATGATAAGCTACTTTTTCAAATTGGTTGGGAATTTGTGATGTGTGCTTAATGGTATGTTTTGGAAATGATAAGTTTCTTGAATTGACCCTTGGTATTCCTATGAGTGATCACATACATTGAGGTGCGCATGTGGTAAGTGGGGAAATTGGTGAAGTGAGTGGATGGGTGCTTGAGCTAGCACGGGGATATATATGTGTGAGACTTCATGGGATTTCAATGGTGGATATTTAAGTGGTTTTGGATGCTGAAAATTGGTTTTCAAAAAGGGTTTTCCAAATGTTTAGAAAAGTGAGTGAGAAATTTTTTAGCGTTCTCTTTTCGTGTTGGGTATTCCTTTTCGTGAGTTCTTGGTTTTGACGTACTGAATTGTGGTTGGAATAGTGATTTGAGTTTGAGCTTTCGTTGTGATTGAGGTGTGAAATTTTGATTTATGATGAGTTTTGATTCGGATTTGTGCCCCTTGTTTTTGAGTATGCCACCCAGAAAAGTCCCAGAAGGTTCTAGTGAGTCACTTCTAGTTGTTGGTTCTACCTAGACTCTTAACAGAGTGGTGGAATTGAATTCCTTTCGGTTGATGTCCATCTTTTATAGTGATCGTGATCTATTAAAGGTAACAAACCGGCATGGTGAAGTCATTGGTGTTTTCAGGTTATTGGGAACTCCTAAAGCTAAGAGAGTCTGTGTTGGTTTAGGTCCATTTGAAGGTGCAACTTGGGATTGGTGGAGGAGATAACCCTAGTGTCATTGCATGATGGTATGACTTGGAAGGTGTTTAGGACCACTCTCATTAGTTGGTTTATATTTGTGGAAGCGAAGGTGATGGAAGCGACAAGGCTCGTGAGTGTCCAGCAATGCCAACGAATAGTGAAGTCCTACGTTGGGCATCTCAAGAAGTTGGTTCCCCTTTCTCCGAAGATAATGTCGCAGAATCAGTTAAAGTTTCTCTTGTGTGAGGTCTTCGTCTATTGTTCAAGGACCGGTTCCCTTTGGTGTTTGGGATGGTTCCCCATTCCGTGAGAGCGAGCTAGAGGAACCCATCTCAAACAAGTTTTCTTTACAATTCCACCTTCTATTAGTCGGGCCACTCTCGTGTTCGCTTCTTGTGTGGCCGGTTTGGGTACTTTAGGTCTCTTTATTGTCATCCATTTAAGACTTGTCGTCAGTGTGGCTGTTTGGGAAACCTAGAGAGGTTCTGCTAGCAGCTTCGTCAGGAGGAGTCTCGACCGAAGGATGTTAGCTCTTGGCTGCGGGGCAGCAGATGCTTCAAGACATCAGAGCTCCAGCCACAGGTCTCGGAGTGAAGCCTTTCACGTAGTCAGGAACCGTTGGGTGTGGGTCACATTGGTCTAACTTTTGTCTCCAGTGCTAAAATAGGGACAGTTTAAGTTTCTCGGTTCAAGCTTCCTCGTCTTTGAAGGTTCTGTTTTTCTGTAAGAGTCGCAAAGGTATCTTTTTCTCGTTGTGGTATTTGTTCTTCGAATACCCCACTGTGGTTGTAAAAAGGCATGGTGATCTTGTTTTCTTGTAATTCCTGCAGCTGCGCCTCCTCAAGTGTGACCCATTTTGTTTTAATGCCTGCTTGGTTTGGAGATGCTCATCTCTTGTAGAAATGATGAGTCATGGTTAGGTTCGTTATTTGGTAGAATTCTTCTTTGGGTTTATCTTGTCATAGTGGTATCTGGTTTGGGTCGGAAGATCTCATGTCGGTTTATACTGGTTGGTTAAAGCTAGTCGGTTCTTAAATGGTGGGGAGACACACCATGAACCTCGTCGTGCCTTTTTCGAGGTTTGGTCTGTGTGGTGGTTCCCACTTGGATCAAGTTAGCAGTTCCAGAGTTATTTCATGCTAAGAGCCTCAATGTCGGTTGTGCTAGTCGGGTTCTTGTGGTGGGGAGAACCCTCCTTTTTTCCTGATGGTCCTTCTCTTCTCAGTTTCCCTCAGAGATGGTTGGGTGTGACTAATGGAGTGAAAAGTCATACCAAGTTCGTGATTTTGTTGGCCTCGTTTAGTTTCGAACTCAAATTTGTTTCCTCGTTTGGCTTGGTGACTTTCTGGGGGCAGAAAGTTTTGTGGTGGGGAGAATTGTCACACCCTGACCAATGCATTATTTTAACTTAATTATTTTGGGTCTCGTTTTTGAATTTGTGTTTTGAACCGGTTTTAAATTAAAAGAAAATTTCGTTTTTATACGAACGCGCGAGCGTATGCGCGCCCTGCACAGCCCCTAATTTTTGTTAAGGGATTGTTTGTTATTGAATGTTTTTTTTGAGACACGCAACCATGCGCGCGACCCCGCGCATGAGACCGTGTGCGGTGTCCGCTCTCAGGTGATGATTTTATTATTATTATTTTAGTTAATATTTTTAATTAGGGATTTGTTTATTCTTCCAGATTTTATTTATTTATTTTATTTCATTTTATTCACTCTATTTATTTATTTTTATTTCATTTTATTTATTTATTTCATTTCATTTTATTCATTTTATTTATACATTTTTATTTTTATTTCATTTTATTTATTTATTTTTATTTCTATTTCATTTTACTTATTTATTTTTATTCCTTATTCCTTTTTTTTTCTCCTTTTCTTTCCTCCCTCACTCTCTCGCTCGTGACTCTTTCCCTTTCCCCTGTCGCGCTACCCCTATCCCCCCAGCGCCGAACCCCATCTTCCCCGCTGCCCTCATCACGCCTCCTTCCGTTCCGGCCGCCGCCCTCACCGCCGTCCCGTCCTCCCGCTCCGGCCATGCCGCACCTCCGTCCAGCCGTTCCGCCCTCCGCGCTCGCCGAGACCTGCCCCCCCCCCCCTGCCGTCTCCGGTCCCCTGCCGCCTCCCGCAACCACCGCCTCCCTCCCTCTCGGACCCGCACACCCCCTTCCAGCAGGCCCTTCGGCTGGCGCCTCCTCTCCCTCTCCCTCCGGTGAACGGACTCTTTCCGGAAAAACCCTCCCCTTCCCGTCGGTATCCCCCGTCATCCTCTTAGCTAGGTTTTAGTTCATTTTCCTTTGGAGTTTTATTTCATTGTTTACTTTGTGGTTGGTCCGATTATGGTGTATTTGATCCAATTGCTTGTTTTTAGGGACTAATTGCGTTGTTTGTGGTGTGGTTGTCATGCGGCGGAGTTTGCGCATCGCGTTTGTGATGTTTCGATACCGAAGGTATGTGTTTCCGAATATATGTTTTGTTCGACGAATTAATTTTCGAATTTAATTAATTTAGTATACTCATTGATTAGTTTTCTTGGTGTGAATAAATCTTCACTTAAGGTTTTATATGATTTAGATGTGTTTCGTAGTGTGTTTATTTTTTTTAGGAATGTTTTGATTTAGTGAAAGGATTTGAGGTGGTCTTGTTTAAAAGTGGTGATTTTATATTAAATGTTGTTTGCTGAAATAATTTTCTTGTCCAATTAATTTACCATGTACTACAATTAATTTGTTTTGTGCGAACTTTGTTTTGAAGAAAATTTAGTATGCTTTGATTTATTAGTTTTGTAAAAGTTATTGTGATATCGAGTGTGTTTATTGATAAAAACCCACAATGTGTCATTTACTGGTGTTTTATGAACTATGCACTTAGTTTATTAAATGATGCAAGGGATGCGTTTTATTTCGTTGTAGTCTGTTTCGGTATGATTTTGACCTTGAAGTGGTTTTCGGGTGCGTTGTTGTTTTATGTTGTGTTATGTCTTTTTAAAATGTTTTATAAGTGTTGCATATGGCTTATTTAATCTGTATAAATTATGAGATTCATGTTTTGCAATGATTTTTTCGTGTGAGTGTTTTTGAAGTGGCGCTATGATATAGTTTGGGTGTGTTTCGTTTGTGTAAATCTTGTGGTACTAATTTTAATGTATTGCATAATTTGTTCTTTTAATTTATTACATGTTTTGTGGAGTGCGCGGGACCCTGCTACGAGGGTTTTGGGCCGCGGGTGTCGAGGTACCCCGCATGCACATGCATAAAGTAAATCATATATATATATATATATATATATATATATATATATATATATATGTGCAATGCACCTATGGGTGTGTGTGTATATATATATATAAATGCATGTGTGTGTGTGTGCTAAGTGTCAATTCGAGTGGTCGTCGACAATAATGACATGATTGAGGTAGGTTTCCTATGCCTATAACTTTAGTTTTAATTTCATAATTGCTTGCTTTCTTTGAAAATATGTTATATGTATATATATGTTATATTTACATGTTATGAAATCTGGGTGCATTTTTTAATAATGGTTATGCATTTGTTTTGAAAAAAAATTTAATGTATTACAAATGCCATTTGGACTTTCATAAACTAATTGCATCATTTTAAGAAAGTGTTCAAGATTGTTTTTTTATATATGTAACATGTAGATTGTTAAATTGGGATTTCTAAAAGGTTTTGCAAAGAGTTTAGATGATTATATGTGCAAAAATTAAAACTATTATTTGTGAAACCATAAATCCTATTTGTCCCTTTTGGAATGGTTTGTAAAATTGGAAAAAAAACCCCTCCTAAGGCAAACCCCCTTGGTTTTAGAAAATGACTTGTATATTGAGTGTACGAATATGTGGCTAATATTGGGGCTTATGCTTTATGTAACGTGAAATAGGGGAATGCGCTTAAGGAGGGAGAACGGTGGTGAGAGGTTTAACAAGTTTTTAGTATAAAGAAAGTGTGATGTTCATTTCTTTTCTTTTGATAGAAGCTCACCACCTTTTTGGAATTGAGCACAATGGTAAACCCGGGTATCTAAGTGGGTGACCAGGACTAGAACGCTAGATGACACGGCAGGGGTTCGTCCCGGTTTGTCTAGCAGGATTGACGCAACAACACTAACTAAACATATGAATTCCTGAGGGTTGTGACCTTCTAAGCCACGTTTTCTGAGGGTCGTGGCCTTCTAAGCCACGTTTCACTGAGGTACGAGGTCTTTAGTTTCCCACTTGTTTTAGCTACCTATAGGGATTACCCATGGTGTTCATCTATGTCATGCTGCTAACGATTTAACTTTCTTTTCAGTTGTTTCATACTTGATGCCTTGTTTGTGAAAACCATATTTTAATCCAAACTGGTTTCTTTTCATTTTGAAATGTTAAATGCATGCTTGAAACCTATTTTGAAAATGTAGTGGAAGTAAAAGGATTTACCTGAAAATGAAAACTCGTTACTTAAATTTGAAAAGGAGAAAACACTATTTTATTATATCTTATTTCCAAACTGGCATTGTGGATTTCTTAATAAAGGTGGAGGCATAGGACGTGGTTGTTTTTGGCTTTCCTACTGAGCATCTCGGTGCTCACTCCTACTTTACTTTTCAGTTGCAGGTTTCAGTCTTGGATCACTTTTCGGAGTGAGTGTGGTTGTTGTACCGTGGTGATCCACGGGGTCACCTGAGGTATGTCGCGTTTCTTTATTTATTCCTTTTTCTGCTGCCACGTCATTCAGTTTGTTTTCCTTTATTTATATGCTTGTTCAGTTTATGTTTGCTTATCTTTTTCATGGGCCAAACCGTTTCCCAACTGGTTTGTTTTGATGCCCGGCACTAGTTGCCATCCCGGGGGGATCGGGAACGCCCATCGGGACTTGCCGCGGATCAGCTCGGGTGACCGGTTTAGGGTCGAACCGGGTTGGTTCGTGACAGTTCTCCTTGTATTTAGTCTATTTTTATATAAGAACATTTAAATTATTCTCATCAGTGTGTAACATATTCATGATATCCATATTATTTAATAATATTGGTGACATTTCATCAAAAAAATTTATATTATTTCGTAAGGATTGAAATTTGATATTTAAATTAATATTCACTTTCTATAATTTTGAGATCATTAAATGAAATTCCATGAAACAATAATTCATTATTATATTTTTTTATTCTTCACATTAATATTGTTTACTCTCATTGATACTCAGAACATCCTTATTTACTAATGTAGTAAGTTTTTTTCATCAATTTCACTAGAAGTATCAAAATATGATTCATTATCATATCTAAAAACACCCTTAAATGTTGATTATAATCTCCCCATAATTAATTTATTGAAACTATTATCCAAACAATATGAGGAAAATATAGTATTTCAATCTTTTGAATCTTTCTTCTTTATTGAACGCCGCAAATTCTAATCCTGGTCTGGAATATTTTATTCTTTATTTAATTTCAGATAATTTTCTAAAATGATATCCATTATAACATCATTTCTGAATTCTCAAAAAAAACATGAAAGGATTGACATTTTATAGTAAAATTTTATTTGAAAATTTTCCTTTTCATATGAGTCTTATTCATCTTTAATATTTTTTTTCTGAATATCTTGTTTCCACAAGGAATTAAATTTTATTTCCTTATCAGATTGATACCTCCTTTTAAAAATAATCTGTTTGCTCATTGAAAATAAATAATTATAAATATTAATCATCCATTAAAGATGTGTTAGAATTATAATATTTATACACTAATACTAAAACATTATTTGTTTAGAAATATGTGCAGTAGATTTTATAAAACAATTGAATATTATAATTTATCACTAAATGATATGATTCCAATTATAACATTTTATATCTCAAAAAAAATAAATATATTTATTCAAAATCATTAATCCAAATATATTTATATTTGAACTTGTATATCAGTAATGTATACATCTTCAAATTCATATTATCTTCATATGTATTTATATATATTTTCATATTCTATTTTCTATCTTGATCCCTTTCATTTTTAGAAAATAATATTTTTAAAATATTAAATTAGTTTTATTTCAAGAACAGGCATCATATTATGGATTATTAATATTATTAATTTTCACTGTATCACATTTAGCATGAGTATTAAGGCCATTGATAATATCCTCCAATACATCTAAATAGATTTATAATAAATAGTTCAGTATCTCATGATTAATTATATATTAATATTTCTCATCATATGTGAGAATATTTTTTTAGTTAAATGAATTAATTTTATCCAATTTTAGTAATGAAAATTAAGAAACCGATTATTATTTAAAAACAAATTAAATATACCATTGTAAATTTCCAACATTATCAAATATCATTAATGGGAATAAATAATGAAGGATGGAACATTAATGGAATGAAAAAATGCTAATAATTCACCACGTAATAGGGTGAATCTGTATAACATTGACGATACATTATAATTGTTTATGTATTGATTTATTTTCATTCAATAGAAACTAAAAATCATTATAAATGAGTTTCTAATATATTGGAGTTTATTTAGAAGGATGAAAATGTTCTAAGATAATTCTAATTGTGTGGAAGAGAAGTCAATCAATTCAAGATTACATGTGCTAAAAACCTATTCTATGAAATGAAAATGTATGATATCTATTATGATATGTATCATATATATAATGATTTGTATAACCTTTCAATGTATGTCTAAGATTAAATATCGTCTCACTGAGAAAAGTCTGATCTATTTAACCTTACATGACAAAATTTTACTCTCTAAAAGGATAAATAAAATCTTAATATCAATACATAATATCATAAAATAGTTTTTATGATATTCTAAAAACGGTTATATATTAACCGAATCATGTGTAAAAAATATTAATATTATATATGATTTTTTTGATCATATGAAAGATATCTTCAATGGATAAATAACAAATTTGATATCACATGAGATTTATCTAGTCGAAAAATAAAATATTTTTAGAAAAATAAATATTATATTTCTAGATTATTATAAACTTTAAAACTAATTAGAAATTTTTTTATTAATAAATTAATGTAATTCATGATATTAAATAAATGTATACATGATTTGTGTTCACATATTTTAAATACAATTATCATTCATTATAAATTTCAACATACCTACATTTTATTATCATAATTTGAAATATATTAAGATATATTTTATGATATAGTTTATGATATAATGAAAGATTCTAAGGATCGTGAAACCTTCATGTAGATCCAATAAAAATATTAAATATATAATATCAAGTGCACACAGTTTTTCAGAAATAATTGAATAACTCCCAAATGAGGTATTGGATCAGAATCCTCAGGCTTCTGTTGAATATAGAATGTGTCTTTTACCTTCGTTGAGACATAATCATTATTTAAAATGTATTTTTTTCTTGAGATCCATCATGGGAGAAATAATTAAATAAAATAAAATATTTCTTTAATATCTAATTATTGGATAACAAAATTCCCTCATTCTAAAAGCACAATTATGGATAGGCCCTCAGGTTAGCATCATAAACCTACGGATTGAAAGATGATGTTACAGGAGGGTTTGGAAAATGATAGTGTATAAAGGATCACAATTGAGTTCCTAAGTGTAATTTTCATTAAAGAATCTAATAGATCTAGTATATAATGAGAATTTTAACAAATATTCATCAGTGGTTAATAAAAAAAGAGGTCGGATGTTTTAATAAACTTTGTGGTGTTTTATAACCATGTTGTTTTTACAAATAAAATTAATGAAAAAGAATGATTTTGTTATTCTAATTGGTACCAATCCATCGTAGTGTGTTTCAATATGAAATACGAATGTTTCTGAATTCTTATGAATCCAAAAAAGCGAGATAAATGTTTTATCCTTATGATTTTTTTCTTAATACATGTTACATTATTTAGTTTATTGGATTGGGTAGAATAGAATCAATAAGTGGTTAGAAAGATGAATTTTTTTATCAAAAACACCATCATTCTTAGGTCCATCAATATGATGTTCATAAACCATGAGGCACAATTTCTACTAGAAGTTTTGAAGTTTTTGAGTGAATAAGTCATGATGATTATAATGATTTTTGAGGAGTCTTGATTTATAATGTTTTCATACATTCAAACCTTAAATAAAACAACACTTTTTAATTAATAAAATTCTCAAAAATCAATAAATCTTTCTTGATATGTGATTTTGAATAACTGTTGGAATAGTAAATAATATATCAGTTCTATAAACATGAGAACACATGATAAGATCAAGATGTATCATACACATAAGTTTATTAGATGTATGAATGTGTATTACTAATGATGTCTGAAGACTTTCAAAGTTACAGAGTGGAGTTTCCATAATTATTAAACATTCATTATAATTGGAATTCCATCAGATTGAGTTTTAAGTGGAATAACAATTAGATAGAATCTAAGTAGGAAATCCAATAATATTAACTTTGATAAAGAGATTCATATTATAATGAGTAGATGAATAATATATGACTGTAGTGAGATAAAGATGTGTATCTCTATGAGAAGAGGATGAAATTAAAATCTTAATTATCTTAGGAAACATGTCAAATTGTAATGTGTAGTGGAATATATAAAGACTATAGTGAGCCAATGATGTTTATATTAACAAGATGTGGATGAAACTGAGATCATAATGAGTAGGGGAGTAAATTCATATCTTATTGAGAAGAGGATTTATTTCAGACAATAGTAAGATGAAGATGTTTATCGTAATAAAGCTGATGAAGTTACATCATATTGACGAAAAATATTTATGTTTGATAAGATTCTAATAAGTCAAAGGTGAATTTTATATATAATTAATTTTAGAGTTTTGACATTTGTGTATGCGAGAATTTTTTTTCAATATCATGGCATTTCTATTCTAAGTAGCCTATAAATAGAGGCTATGTACATTCAAACATTCAATCATTTTTTATGAGTAGAAAATATGGAGCACGACATTTTTATGGTCAATGGTTTATTTTTGGACTGATTCCTCATTAAAAGAACAAATGTAGGAATTTTTTTATTAGACTGAGAATATTGAACTAAGAGAAAAAAATGAGAATATTGGGTGAGAATATTGGACTATGAAGTTGAGATGATTTTGAGAAGATCTTTTTGAGAAAAGTGGTCATTTTATTGATTCCATCGTAATGAGACAATTAGAATAACGATCTATCTTAGAGTAATCAGAATGAGGTTCAATACAATGTTTTTTGGAAAAAATATTTTTTTTAGTTGATTTTGAGGAAAAATTTTCTTATAACAAAAGTATTTAAAGTAGAGAGATTTATTAGAATATTTTTTTGTAGAAAAATACAATATTTATGAGGGGATTTAATACATGTTGTATTCACTTCATTGTAATATTGAAATACCATAGACCCACGAGAGTGTCTAGGGAAGCGATGTAGATTCTAACATTGAATACTAACCATTTACATATCATGTTCTTTACATGATTTTATATTATTGCATGCATGAGTATTTAAAAAACATTATATGTATATTAACATTAATAGGTTAAATGGGTTATGTTTTATAAGGTATTGAACCTCATAAAATGTGAACAAATAATTAAACCCCACTTTCCTAGTTGTTATTATGTCCAAGGAAACTTCAATTTGTATTATATAGAGTTTTCCCTTGTTGAATCCTTCTCCTAGTTCATATCAATTATTTCAACAGTATAGAAATTCAAACATTTGTTGGACAAAATTATTTTCAATGAAAAAATAGAATGATTCATTATATTGTATATCTTGGCGTGTAAGTTCTTTATGCTACTACAGTTGGTTTTCTACCTATTTAGAATGATTCATAGATGATATTTGTTGATAAGGGAAATATAAATGTTGATGGGAAAGAATTAAATTCTATCCTTATGTTCCTACCAAAAAATATTTATAAGAAGATTTTGGTCTCAAAAACTTCAAAGAGTATGTGTGAAAATTTGGATTGTATATTTGAAGCTAATACTATTATTATGTAAGAAAAAATAAAAAACTGGTGTAGTAATTATGAAGACAACGAAAACAGAGATGATGAAACTATTATTTAACACTTCACCAGAGAAAATGAAATTATTTGAAACATAAGAGGTTTTAGAGATGTCCTGGAAGATTCTACAATTTTTAAGAAATTTATTAGAAACATTATAGATAGATTTGATTCTAAAATTACATCATTAGAAGATAAGATTGACTTATCTATTGATTATTTACATAACATTCTTATTGCTTATGATGTGAGAAAAGATACAATGTTCAAAAATAATATTAATGATGAAATCAATTTTTATTACATGATAGTAATGAAAATACCAAATATTGAGGATGTTTATCTTGATGACTTCAATGATAAAGAGGATGGTGAGGTGATTGAAAAATATAATTATCTTATTTCTAATAACTATAAAATATGAAGAGGAAAGTATAGTGGTATAAATCCTTTAAAATATTTTGAGCATGGTTGAATGAACCAATTTTCTATGAATTATTTCAAGAATAAATTTAGAGAATATTTAGGTGCTTTGGTGATTTTTTTTGAAGAAATGAAAAAAAGTCATGAGGATGAAAAGTTATAAAAATATAATTTGATTTACTAGGAATAAGATAAGTATGTTGAGTAAGTATGATGAATCAGACTAAACTAAAAAAATTATTATGAAGATTAATGTTTATTGAAATTTTCAACCATAATTATAAATTTTTAGAAAACAAAATATTTTTCAAATAATGAAGAAAGTGGTGAATAATCCTATATAGAGTGTCAACATAGAATAAACCTTCTATCATGTCTTTAGAAAACATGAATCTAAAAAAAGAAATCTGATTAATGAAAAAAGATTGTGGAGAAGATTATTAAGGAATAAATTATGTCTTTATATAGGAGGGACAATATATCCAAGAGCTATTAATTTATAAACATTGAATTTTAGAAAAGAGAAACAGGATCGAAGGTCTCAACAAAAAGATGGAAGCTAAAGAATTACAAGGTCACATGTTTCACGCAATGCTTCTTGATTCTAAAAGTACCTTAATATTGATGAATAAAAAATTTAAACAATGTTTTTAATGTAAATAATGAAAATTCAAAAGTTACCCAGAAGGCTTAGAATAAGAATCGGGTGAAAACCTCACTCACCCACAATCATGTTTCATCTGATTATTCAATCATTTCACCATCTGTAAATGGTGTTAGGAGAGATTGGGTGGAGAAATTATGCGAGAAATCTATCACGTATATATAATTATATAACTCCATTAGAAGGAATGATTTTCTATATCTTGAGTATGATTTTTCATATAAAGGATATCAACCTCAATAAAGATTGAACTGAGAAAGATATATCTTCAAAAAATCATGATTTATTGGATATTACTGGTGTTGTGGTATATTTGGGCCCATATATTATAATTTTTTTCATAACATGTCACATCCTAGATTATCTTTTGAAAAAATGGGAAATAATTGTGAATGAATCATTGGTAATATTACTATCCCACAAGAACTTATTAATTAGAATCATAACATGATAGAAACCTTCCAACCAAAATTCAAGTTGAATGTTTGGAATAATGTTTTTAGAAGGTGTGATGTGGTTGGTCCTCATGGTGAAATAAGAGTTACACTCCTTTTAGAACATGTTTCCTAATGTATAAAATAAAAATAATCTAGAAATAAGAAATTAGATGAAATATCCTTTATTTTTTATACAAAAATGAAAACAAGTAAAAGGAAAGAAACCAGGGATAATTTATATTGGTTTTTTCTTAACATATAAAAAGTGATATAAAAATATTGAAACATATTTAATGTTATTATGGGGGATTATTTACCTTTGGTAATGATAGTTTTTTAAATATAAGAGGAATAAAAACAACTGATCGGAAGAAGAAAAGATTAAATATAAAGATTTTTTATGTTTTTGTTGTCTAAAAGGTAACATTCTTAGTATGAGTCCACATTGACATTATGGAAAAGAATTTATCTTTATAAAATATTCGTGTGCAATGAAAAGTGTGAAATATTTAAACGTTATTAAAAAAGCAAAAATAACATGTGGGAATATCTTCAAAATATGAGAATTTGACAAATCATGTTACATAAGTGTTAGAGATGAAAATAAGTATTGGAATAAAAGACTTGAACACCTGGGGTAGAAAAACAATGAAAGAAACAATCTATAGATTATTTTGGTCGAAACATTCTATAATTAAAAATAAGAGAAGATGATTAATGTGTAGCTTTCAAAACATGTATGATGTCTAATAAAAGTCATAATTGAGTTGAAATTCAATCTACCCGACCTTTGTAATATATTAATTTTGATATATATGATCTAATGAAACGTCAATCAAAAAGGTCATTTATACATTATCACATATATTGATTATTTCACTCTGATGAAAAACATCATGTTTATAAAATAAAATTTAAAGGCTGTTGAAATGTTCAGGTTGTTTAAAAAATATGTTCATAAAGAAATGGGAGTTTATATAAATAATTTTAGATTGGATAATCCTACCGATTACAAAACCAATAATTTTGAAAATTATTTACGAAATAATGGTATCAATAATTAATATATCTCTCATATACTCCAAAAAAATAGTGTATCAAAAATAAATAATAGATGTTTGGGTTAAATAGAAAAGGATTGTGTTAGAAAAATAAGAACATTTTATATTCTATTAGAAAGAAGCTTTTAGAACTGTAATACATCCTCATAATATATACTTATTATGATAGGAAACCAACATGAATTATTATGAAATTTGGTGTAACAAAAAACCTTCATTGAAGTATGTTAATGCTTTTATAAGTCCATGATTACATAAAATAAAATATATGTATAAGGGAAATTTTGACTAGAAATATGAGGAAAAAATTTTATAGTCTATTCACCTAATAGATAATGTTTCAAATTTTAGAAAAAATCATTAAATTATTGGTAGTCTTCTAAAATGTGAAATTAACTGAGAATCAATATTTATTAACAAAATATGTCATGAATTATAGGGAGGATTAAAATGATATTAAAAATTATATTGAATGTAAGTTAAAGAATAATTAATATTATTTAGGGAAATCATGTCATGAGGAATGTATATATGGAAAAGAATCTTTGAAATTTCATTCCTTTGAAGTTGATGTTGTGTTCTAAAATAATGTTTGTAATAAAAAATCTCCTCCTCGGACCAAAAAAAGTTGAGATTAGAAAATATAACATTAATTAACATAAAATATTAATGGGAATTAGTATTAGAATTTATTCAACATAAATAATCGGTGGATTCTATGGATGATGAGTTAGATTATATTATGAAAAATTAATCATGTGAAATCATTCCATGACCAAAAAATGAAAATGTTATCAAAACAAAGTGGGTTTATAGAAAAAATTTGCACGAGCATGGAGTAGAATAATGAAACTGAGAAAGAGTTGGTTGTAAGAGAAATGCATAGGTGGAAGGTGAGGATTTTTATGAAAATTCTATCTCATTTGCACGATTATAAACATTGATATTGTTTCTATAACATGAAGCAAATCCCTATTAAAAAGTTTATCTAATAAATGTAAATTCATCTTCATTAAATGGTTTGATTGAGGTACACATTTACACTGAACAACCATGTGGGTTTTTAAATGAAGTGTATGAAAATAATGCTTGTAAACTGAATAATGATTCGTAGGGTCCAAAACCATCTCCTTATTTTTATTATTCAAAACATGTAAATTGTTTGATAATGTTGAATTTTTCTAATGGAAATGTTGATAGTAACCTATATGTGAAAGCAGTTAACCCTAACACGATAATTTTTATTTTTTATGTGGAATCTATAATTATTTTTGGTGAGGAATAAAATGATTTTAAATAATTTTATGAGGAAAATATGAATAATTGGAAACATTAACACTTGGAGAATTAACATTCATACATGGTTTATAGTTTCAACAAAAACATAAATATAGTTTCCTCTCTCAAAACCATTATTCGAGGGAATTGTTAAAAAAATTGGCTTGGAGGAATACAAATATTTTTCTAATCCAATATTTGTGAGCATAAAGGTGAGAAAATATGAATAATCATGAAGTTTGAATCAGAACTTCTTTTTGAAGCTGATATGTAGTCTATATTACCTTAGATCCCCAAGACCTGATATTTTTTATGTTGTGATGTTTTTTAGGTATCAATGTAATCTGAAATAATCACATATGTTGGCTGAAAAAATATTTCTAAGATATGTCAATTAATAAATTCAAATGATTTTTTATACAAATGATTTAGTGGGATTAAGTATCATGGTTATAATGAAGCTGATTGGGATAGAGATCGTAATAATGGAAATTCAAACTTAGGAGTAACATTCTTCTTTTTCAAATGTTGTGTGAGTTAGAGAAGTACGAAACAATATTCAGTATGTTTAAGCACTGTTGAATACAAATATGTTTCATCTTCTCATGACTACACACAAACATTGTTGATCAAAGATCATTTGGAATACATGAAAGTAAAAGTTTCCAAACCATTGAAAATACTTGGTGATAATGTGAGTTTAATTTATCTTTCTAAAACAATTATCCAACATTCATGATTAAAACACATTTACATAATGTTTTACTTCATAATAGATAATATTTCTACCGGACATGTTTTGATGGTATATATCTCAATGATGTATCAAATTGATGATATATTAACAAAACAAATTTCATAAGAAATGCTTCTGAGTTGAGATCTAACTTCAGGTTCTTCCTCCTCTAATGGCATTTTAATCCCCATTATTAATCCCACTACCATGATATGGATTACGTTGAAAAAGGTTGTAGAAAGTGACAAATTTTTTAATTTGAATGATGTCTTTAGATATCATTATTTTATGAATCAACATACATGGTTATCATAAAATGAGGCTGAGAATAAAAGAAAAGTGAGGAAAAAATGAAAATGAATGAATTTTTATCTTAATAAGGATGCGAAATTTTCCTATCACCATATTATATAATTCTCTCAAAAACATTACATTATCCATAATATTTCTTTGAGGATACTCTCTTTTATGAAAGGATATTGTTTCATAAAAGTCAAGAACATCAGTTTTTTTACTAAATATGATTTTCTGGAAAATTTTATGAGAGTATAAAAGTTGTTAACATGTTTTGTCAAAAAATTCTAATTTGTGAGATTGATGATACATTGGGATGTTTTTATTTTTAAATTTGTTTTTATTTGTTGACAATTAATATTTTTCTAAACGAATGACTTTTTCTTATTTAGGATCAGACCCAGTCTGTAATAATGATTTTTCAAGATAAATTAATGTTACTGAAGATTTTTTAATATAAAAATAAAGATGTAAAATAGTTTTATCCATATGGAATTTGTTTTCTGATCACATGTTTCAGGATGCATTTTATCAAACTGACCATCAACAGATGCATATGTGGATAAAAAGATGATATTTTTTATCATATGCACTATTATTTTATTGTCAATCAACATGATGTTCTAGATCCATGATAAATGGTATCTCTTATAATGTCATATGTTGCTGAGTAAAGAAGACGTAATGTTGTAGAATGGTATTCAAAGAAGATAGTGAAGTTAGAAGTTACAATATTTTAATACTTTCTAACCTTAAATAACATGATTCATTACTAGTCATGATATTCCCAATTATTATAAAAACGATCAGGATATATGATTATGAAGATATAGAGGAATCATAAATAATGTTTTAGTTCCATAAAACCATACATATAAGATACGATCTATAAGTATTTGACACAGAAGACTATCAGAATTCTGAATGTGTAATGTTTGTGAAGTTTAATGTTTTTCAAACATTCATGGTGGAGTATCCATCATTATGATAAATCCATTTTAATGGGATATCCATCATTTGGATGATTTCATCAGATAGACACTGATAAGGAAAGATAATTGTCCTAACTCTGAGGTGGAAATCCAACAAGATAGACTAAGATAAAGAAAGTAATATCATAATGAGAAATGAAATAATTTCATACTAAAGTGATCTATGTTTGTTTATCATAATGAGTAGAGGAATAATGTTATATTTTAATAAGAAGAGGATGAAATTCAAATCATAATGAGAAGAATAAAAAATTTAGAATGTAGTGAGATAAGGATTCATAGTGTAATGAGGAGAGCAAGAAATTCAGAACATAATGATAAGATGATGAAATTCTTATTTTAATTAGAATAGGAATAATGTAAAACCATAATATAATGACGATATTTATCATAATGAAGATGAGGAATTTTAATCAGACTAAATAAATTATTTTATGTTCAAGGAGTTTTGAGTCGGTCAAAGTTTATCCTTGAAATAAAAGTGATTTTCAGTGTTTTAAAATTTAGGTAAATGGGAAATGTTTTGGAATTTACGGACTCTTCTATTCTGAGTCATCTATAAATATAGGAAGAGTTAATTCATATATAAATAATTATTTACTTCAAAAAAATGTGGATCAATGCATATTTCTTGTCAAATTTATATTTCCAAACAAAGAACTCTTTATAATGTCATACTTCTAATTGTTAATTTATCAGACTAAGAATATCATACAGTGGATATTGGACTAAGAAGATCAGACTAAGAAGATTGGATTGAGTAGTATAGAAGTTTTTATGGTGTTCAATTTGAGAAAAGGGTAATTGTACTGACCCCATAATAATGATACAGTTGGACTAATGATTTGACCTAGGGTCATCAAATTGAGGTTCCAGATAGTTTTTTCTGGATAAATGTTTTTTTTGTTATATTTTATTTTATGGATAATTCTTTGTAAAAAACAACTTAATTTTATGGGAGTCAGTATACTACTTATATATGGAGATAGAAGACGTCTTTTGGGAGTTGGAATATGTTCTATTCCCTTATTTATAATAGTTAATTTCAATATTCACATGGGAGAGACTATGGCGAGGATGTATGTTCTCACACTGAGGTCGAACCTTGTAAATCTCATATGATTTACTTTATTTCAAATTTTTTAATGAGTTGATATTTTAAAAAAGATTATATGGATTTGAACTTTAAAAATATCAATGTTTTAATTTTTTAAATGTACTGAAACATATAAAAAATGAACAATTGTGTCAACCCCCCTCATTAGTTTTTATTCAATTATTTGGAACATCTATTTTTGATTTATAATGGTTTCTTTTCCACTTTCATCAACCATCCAATATGGGTAATTATTGATAGTGATAATTTATGTGTGATAACCCACACCCACATCCAACATGTCATCTGCTAGAGACATGCATCGAGATGGCATTAAACCTATATAGATGTCCTTGGAATAATGTTATAGTACATATTGACATGTCCCCAAATACCCATACAATGATAAAGGGTAAAACAATTACATTAAATTCCTTAAATTAATGCATAAAAATGAATTCCAAAATCATATTAGGATAAAATTATTGAAGCCTAATTTTAAAATATAGGCCCACCCATATTTTCAATGAGTCTAACCAACATAGAAGTAGGGGAAACTATCAATATAAAATACAAGTAAAATAATGAATAGTCTTTTTCACTCTACTCTTCCAACTCTTGGTCATCAAAAGGCACCCTAAAATACAGTGTTCTGTACAAGAGACAAGATATGTGTGGGTATATCCCATATAGGGGTGAGTATAACATTACCATTTAGGGAACCCATAAATAACAATATATAAGTATCAAGTTATTATTCAAATCATCATATAGTATTTCAATAAGATATGATACCTAGAAATGAGAATAAAACCCCATATATAGTCATTATATACTCATTGTCTCAAGGTATCCATTTCCATGCTGCCAGCGACATGACTCTGATTGAGGTTTCAATGTATTTTTTATCTATGATAATCCACTCTAGAAGTTTTACTCTCACTAATTACACTCATCCCAATGGTCGTGCTCATCATCCAATCCAATGAAGTAATCATGATATCTTTGAATATCTCAATACATAGATAGCAGAACACACCTAAATCTATTGATGAACTCAATGAAACCAATATGTAATTACCTGTTATGTCTGGGATTGTATACCCATGTACATTGGTCAAAATGATTCCTCAAACCCCACATAGGAAATATGATATGATAGAGGTTCCCACACAGTGCCTCATATAAGGATTTGTGGAAAATATATTTGAAAATAACCCATGTAGTTGATCAAAGTCCTATGAAGAGTTCTTAATTACACATTATTTTCTTGTATTAATGGACCAATGGAACACAATAAATCAATAAAGGTTAAAACGAAAGACACAAAAGGCTCAAATAGCACTGTAAAAAGGATCCACATGCATTGGGTGTATGTGGCATGTCTTTCCTACCTTATCATGCCCACGTCTCATAGCATCACATGATATGTAATCCATCATATAAACATAATATAATATTGGTATAAATGGTATTTATTTTTCAATCTAGGAATCATTGTGTTTTTAGTACATGCATCCATACTACTGGTACAATTAGTATACATTGACCCATTCTCTTATACTCTTGGTTATGCCTATGTAAATTTTTATTTATGAGTTTGGATATGTATTTTTAACCACTATTGTTATGTATTATATCAAGTTGAAAATCCTTATAATTATATTTATAGATTATTAATTTTTACATATGGTTATTTCAGGTTTCCCTATTGTGTAATTATATTCAACCTTATATGGGATTTCCCTACACTTATTGTTTCATATATAGATGACATCCCATATGATGTTGTCCTAGGTGGACCAAGACATAGGGGAACATATTAACCTAAACTAACCATGGATGTGTTATGAGTTGTATTTGATAGTATTCCGTACATTTCTATGTTGGTTGGATTCTTTTTCTATTTTGGATGGATTGTATTTGGCCCTTATTGTAGAATAATTTGGTCATATATTTATTATGGGATCTGTATTTATGAATTATTTTCTGGTATTCGAAGAATTTTCATAACTTTTAGTATTTAATTGGAATTTGGATATGTTTTAATGTGTAAGGGTACATTAGATCAAGGAATTCCATTTCCATTTTATTCATACTCATTTCAAGTAGTCGACCCATGACCTATTGGTGGCAGTTTTGGGGAGTCACAGTCAGCTTATCATAGTCCATGTTGGCTCAAGTGGGTTGGGTCAGGATATAGCTATATTATATTGGATTCATCTTAAGACCGTAATTTGGATATTTTGTAACATTGAGAATTGGTTTTGGATTTATGGAAGTATTGTTAATGTGATTTCAATTCTTCTATCATGAATGAAAATTTTGTTTTGGTGTGATGCCCAATTTTTCCATTCACTAATACATTGAAAATTCTTATCTTGTCTATGTTCATATTAGAACTTTTTTAAGGGAAACAAATTGGTATATTCATCATATAGAAGTGGGTTATGGTTACCATGTCCTTCTTGAGTCATCTCCCAATATATAATTTCCACCATGGTTCATATTTGTTTTATTTTATGATACCTCTATAAAAACACCTATCATGTTTTCGACAACAGGATCATGATGATGATCATCCTAGTTACAAGGCATCAGTATAGGATTTTTCAACAGTGTTTATGCCTCTATGCGATTTTTAATTTTTCCAGCCACACTTTGACAAATAGGTTGTACCTGATGTTTTGGCAAAATATATGTAGAGTATGAGTAAAATATATGAGTTATAGAAGAAGATACATCCATGTATTATAGGTGAGATATATCCCTATGAATATGAAGACTATCTAGAGGTAGTTACCTAAGTTTTCCATCTTTTAAATACAGCTTCCATTTAGATGGTGTTTACAGAAATGAGTCTCCATCAGGGATCCGCTGGGTGATAGTGGAGTATGTTGACTTAGACACATGTTGAGATGAATCTATCATATGTAAAATTCTAGAATAAATTTAGGGGATAGTTTTATCTATCCACATTGTAGTTGATTTTTATTTAGGGTATTTTAAAGCTTAGTCAAGAAATCATGACAACTCAGGAGTATTCATCGTGGCTCGACAACATCTCTACATACATTATTTATATGGTTTGAGATCTATTTTTCAATTATTGACCCACGATAAGGTTATATAATGAGATATTATAGATATAATGATATCCCACTAAATTAAAACCCATGATGGAGTGTATGAGACATCATTAGTTTTGGAGATCTTTATAGGTGAGTAAAAGTCGATAAGATGCACTTGTATTGGGAACATTGGAGCTGATACCGCACTTGCTTGTAGTCAGTTATATTCATAGTGTTATGTATTATTTATAAGAAGAAAAAGATGATTTCATGATTTAGGGTCTATTTTCTTGGGATCTCAATATGTTTCTAGTCATCGGAGAAAGAGGTGAGGTTACTCTTATATCAGTCTATGACATATCACATGGGATTGTCCAACCTTCTATAGAGCCAATAGAAAGTTAGTTTATAGAAAATATATGTTGGGATAGAAGATGGATATAGGGGTCATTGGGTGGAAGATGTGGAGTAGGAGTAGGGAGAGTATCTAAAGGTGGAAGAAATTTGGAATAGTCTCCACCATATCACTCAGGTGGTCCATATTAGGCTTAGGGAACTAGTGGATATGGATGGGGAAAATTGAAGCATGTGGAGGCCTATGACCCAAAGTCTCTTGATATAAATAGTGGTATAATAAGTTTCTTCTCTTATTTAGGATTACTATTTATGGAAACATGTAGAACCACTATTATCATTCCACCTCTCTATATTAAAACATTGAGATTATAGTTGAACACTTAGATCGACCCTTGTACATGGAAACTATAATCAAAAGGAATTCAATGATTAGGAACTAAAATAGATAGGGTAATCTTACTCATGGAGGAGATAGAAAAATTTGGGATCTATTTATAATAAGGATGAGGTCTTATGATGAAATTATAGGTATGATTTGGCTTTCCACAGTTCTTTACCCGATTGAATCTTTAAGATATTGGATGGGGTGTATCCATTGTGATAGAATGAGGATTTCCTTAATAGGTGATATGGAAACACCTAAAGACTAGTATGGGAGTATTGGTATGATGATACATCTAACTACCAATTAATTGGGTATTATTTTCCTTATATTAGTGGATTCTTTGATATTTAATATTCATATAGCGGTGATTGAGTAAAAAAGAAATATTTATTTAGGATGGTTCATGTTTACCTACCCACCAAATGAACAAATAATGCCTTTAGATACACCAAAGTACAAAACCGTTATTTGGGATAGTATATAAGAAATCTCCCCTAGATCATCTATAGTTAATGGTGAAGATAGATGGTTTATAGTGGAAGGAATTTATCAGACCCAGTGTGTCACCATTGTAGCCCCAGAGTTTTTCACTAAGAAAGATGACTGTATCATGATGATGTGTGTGGATAAACACCACCTGAACTATGATACCATATAGAATAAATATACACTATAATGTATTTATAACCTCGTCGACTAGTTAAGATGATAGTGATGGTTCATGAGGATAGAACTCAAATCATTTTATCAACATCCCGGAGTATGATATGTGGATATATCAGAGACAACATTTTGATGTCACTTTGGTCATTTTGGGAACATTTTGATTCGTTTAAAAAAGACTCCATCCCAAGTAGTGTTCATTGAAATCATTAAATGTATATTTCATCCTTTCATAAACCAGTTTTTATTAATCCTCCACTGGGGAAATTTTATTTTACTCAGTGTTTGGGTTGGAGAAAGAGAAACACTTGAGGATAGTCCATGACACACTCATAGAGACACAGCATTATAAAAATATTTCAAAAATTTTATGTTTGGATTTAAAACATCTATATTATGGAAAATTTGACCTTATATATAGGATTAGCAGTAGACACTACCAAGTTTTAGGTAGTTTTATCATGGGATCCAGCATGTGTAAGATGGAGTTGTAGAGATTCCATTGATTAAAAGGATACTACAAGAGATTTATTAGAAATTTCTCTACAATATCAACAAAACTGGGGTATTTTCTATGAAATGGGATTAATTTCAATTCGATAGAGTGGTTCTGGAAGGAATTCTAGGAGTTAAATTTTTTTTGATGATTAAACCCATCTTGAGACTACTAGAGGTTTTTGTCAAGTACATAATGTTCTCTGATTCCTTAGGGACCGAATATGGTTTTCTTTGAGGAAGTGGTTGGAAGTGATTTCATAATGTCTTAAATATGATAATAAAATAGAATAAAAAGGTTAAACTTGATTTACAGATAATATTGGTAATCACCACTGAGGAGAAATGTAGATAATTATTTGGGAGATAAATTTATCACTTATTCTAACAAGAGTAGTATCAAATATATATTCGTATAGAAATTTATTAACTTAATGTAGAAGATATGGATAGTGTTCTTCAATGATTATTACATTGAGATAGTATGTACTCCTAGGATGTGGATCATTGTCGTATATTCCCTCAATAAGAGATCTTATTTTCAATTTATTATAGGGGAATTAGAGTAGTTAGCCTCTTTGTAATTGTTCTTAGTGGAATGGAATAGTGAAACATTTTTTTATTTGATAGTTGTTACCCCATAAAATAAACATCATGTTAGAGGGTCTCAAGATGGAGAAACTAACTCTAGCACTTAAAATATTCAAATATCCAATGGTTGTTCTCATGGTGGATTGTATGAATGCAGGTAGCACATTATTATTTACAGAGGAGTGATCATGGCAATAATGTCCTTGTGTGATTAGGTTATGGAAGGATTTAATAAATTCCCCTTGGTGGTGAATCCTATTATTTAGATGAATATCAATATCCTTTAGCAATGGTTATATTTCCCAAATAATAAGAAACTTTTAGGCGAGTTTTTCTCTCAATGTGACACTTGTTAGCCGGGGAAGGGTGAGCACCACGTTCCATCGGGTTTAGTTAAACCCCTTGGGGTGCCAGAGTATAAGTTAGATGATTTATAAATGGACCAAAATACATAGATACCATAAATTTATAGAGGATATTATTCAATCAATGTTATTATAGAGTGATCCACTATGTCATCAAACATCATAATTATTTGAGAGCGGAGTTGATTTTAGATTTTGAGATGTCTTTCAATGCGTGAGATAGACCTTCACTATAGTGTTCCCCCGACGACCATTTTGGACCATGATACTCACATCATGTAATAGATATTGTGAATATTACCTGTGAAAATTGGGAACCAATTATATTTCACCATTAAATTTCACTCACAGTGTCACATCCAGATTGATCAAACCGTTTTAGTTCTAGAATACATGTTTTGGGATGTCTAAGAAGACATTTGATGTAGTTAGGATAACAAAATACCATTGGTTTTGTTTGCATATAACATCAATTAACACTCAACCATGGTTATTGTTTAATTTGAGACATTGTATGGAAGACCATGTAGGTCACCACTGTGTTGGACTGTCCAAATAGAGACAACACTAAAGGGAAAAGAGTTCATGTGTGTTATGATAGAGGAGGTACTGGTTTATCCAGGAGTGGATAAAGACATCCAAGATTCATCAGATGTATTATGAGTACCAGATATAGAGTAAATTGGTGTTTTATGGGAGGTACCATGTTTTCCTAAGTGTCTATCCTTGAAATGGATTGAATATAATTTTCATGGAAGGAAATGTTTCACTAATATTCATTGGACCCTTAAAAACACTATAAAGGGTCATTGAGGTGGTGTGAAGCTTAATCCTACCACTATGGTTAGATTGGGTTCATAACATATTCCACTTTTCATAGCTACGAATGTTTATGCATGACCAATTCCATGTTATCACCTTGGGAGATTTGGACATCATTGATAGATTAACCCATGTAAACTACATCATAGAGATTGAGGTTTTGTAGGATAATTTCATTCATGGGAGAGAGAGACACTTGGGGTATTTCTGGTATCTATATAGGAATATATAAGAAAGAACATGGGATATGAAGACCAACATTCAAGCTCCATACCCTTATCTTTTTTAGTAATACTTTTTCTTTTTATGATGAGAAGTCAAAATGTAGGGAGAATGTGAAGTCTATGTTTCTTATTTTTAAGTCACTAAAATATAATATGAAATGTTTTCAGATCCAGGAATTGAGACTGCTATAGAGTCCTAGGCTCGGTGAGCCTTATTGTTAATATAATAAAAAAAATTAACTATATTATATCACATGTGTACGGTTCTTATAAAATAAATAAATGATCCAAAATAATGTTTTAGATTGGAAATATGAGACATCCGATGAATTTTTAATGGTACTTTTATACTATGTAACACCCCAAGCTTCCACGCTATACTTCTCTTTGAATAATACAGTAGCGTGTGTTGTAGGCAACTTCGAGTTCTAACACACACCACAACCAATCGAACTAGACATTATGAATATTAATACCCACTTTTTTAATTTTATAAATTTTATCTTTCAAAATGGACTTCATTTTTGGATTCGGAATATCAAAATTAGCTTATGGTAAATTTTTGGTATTTTTCTGAAAACATTCACTTTTTTATAAATAGTGAAAAAACGCTGAGTTATAGTTTAAATCAAAATTTTTATTTAAATAATTAATTATTTTATTTAAATATAATTAAGGTCAAAATAGATACATAATACTTATATATTTTCAATGTATTTCATTGGAGCTATTTTAGAATAATTTTAGATATATAAAAATTTTATTGAACTTTTCACCGTCTTTTACCCACCTCTTAAAAGAATTTGGATATTCACATAAAGCTTAATTTAACTGCTTTTGTGAGTTGAATTTCAAATATCTAGGAGACAAGGTTAATATCATTGAGTAAAATGTGGTTCAATAAGATAAAAATAATGTTTGGTGAGTAGTTACTTTTTACTTTTATTTACCACGGTTAAAAGTAAATAGGGAAATTAAGGGTAAAAAGATATTAATATTATCCTAACTCTTGTCCTAATTCTATTGGACACGTGTATCTCGACCAAAAACTACCATAGGGATTAAATATTATCATTTAGGTTCACTTGGATTAGATTAGGACATTTATTATTATTTAATTCAAAGAAGAGTTAAAAGAGTTAAAATCAATTTTTAATTACTAATAAATTTTTAATATAGCATTATACATAAGATAAATTCGATTTTAAATATTTATTAGAAAGATAATAATATTTCCTACATATTTATATTTTATTTATAATTTTAATACATTAAATATTTTAATTTATTAATGACACAATGGTGATGAAGTAATTACCTAATTAATGAAATATTAAAATAATTGATATTATAAATTTCAAATTAAATGTAATTTGAGACTTTTTATGGATTCAAATAATTTTATAGGTTAATATGAAATATTATTATTGGTTATATAAATTTTATTAGAAGTAAAAAATGCTGTTATGAAATTATCAAAAACAAATTACCCAATAGTGTCAAAATTTGCATAAAAGAGTTTTTAAAAATAAATTATATTATTAATTGATATTAATTTCCAAAAAATCTATGGATTTGTCAAAGGACTTATATCATGATATTTTTCTCATTAATAGACCACTTGGGGGTCGCTAGGATGTATATAGTAAAATTATTAATTATATAATATAATAATACAAAGAGAAATGTTAATGTCAAACTATTTAACTAAGAGTTAAATATAAATGATATGGTTAATATAGTGACCCAAACCTATCTAAAATATACTGGTTGAAATTATTTAGACCCATACCCACCATAACCATTAACTAAAACACTTTGGATCCATTATAAACCTAATAAGAATTTATTACAAAATAATATTTCTAGCTTTTCCTAAGGTGCCCCTCACCCCTCTTATAAAAGGGAACTCCCCCTTATCACTAATTAATACCTTTAAAGCCTTTTGGTTCGGACAAACCCTTCCCAAATATTTTCTCAAATTCCTTCACATCAACCTAGAAGCCTTAGTTTGATCAGAAATTCATCCTATGGAGCCATTTGGATCAAATCAAAAGGAAGAACCCGAAGAAGAGGTAATGATTTCACCACCCTCTTTCAAGTTCCCTTCTTCTTCAACATTTTCTTTCTTTGTTATTTCTTTTCTAAAATAATAACTCCATTATCTCCTATATACTATGATTTTATTATAAATATGGTACAACAATATTCAGTATTCTATCCATCCATTGAATGACATGTCACTATATGTGCGTATGTACGGCTTACCATCTCCACGTCATGGTGTAATTGTTATTTAAAAACATTATTATTTGGATGGATATGATAATGATATGTAATTGATTTAAATAATAAATATAACATGATAATGATTCTGTATATATGATATAACATCCAATTATATATTATTTTAATATCAAAAGAATGATATTGTCGCTTGTGCGTACGTATGGACTACCGTCTCCCCGAACGCGATTAGATTCATTCCCCATCATATCAATGTAATTAGAATTCTCATTTCATGATTAAAAATAAGGTCTAAGAACTTGATATAATTCTTCATATGAATATGATACAACTTATCCATAACAAACGCGGCTTATGTAACAAAATATATAAAAGAAAACGAGTAAGTTGACACCCGAAACGAGGATAATACTAAGATATTATTAACAAATCAATATTAAAAGATAATATATGATATCATATTAATGTATACGATTGTTTTATAATTTAATAAAAATTATTTCACCATTATAAAGTAGGTTAACCTACCCCCATCCAAGTAAATGTTCAAGGTATGGGTTTATTTCACAATATCTTCATTTTCTGAGGTTGTTTATACGTAATTATCTACTCGGACATCTTTATCATCCTCATACATGTTTCTTAAAAATGTATTTCAAATCATTCTTACTATTTTATAGACTATGGGTTAATGTCATTTATACCCTTGTTGTCTTTTTATGATATTTTTATAAAGGAATCATTCCGTCACTTTCCAAACAAGGTCTTTTTTGACATTTTCGACAGAATTAAGGTAAGAATGACTTTTTTAACTTACACGGTGGGTGCAGCTATTTTATGCCATTATAAAATTGTAGAAGCTTCCCTTATAAGCTTATAATAATATTTTCAAAAGTTAATGTTTTCTTTTATAATTATGTGAATTTTAAATGATTTCAAAAAAATAGATATTTCTCTCAAATAGTTTTGATCTCATCTATGTCAACATCCTTTGAAGAATTTAAGCTTATTTGATGTTTATTGACTATGATAAAAACATTCATTTTGTATTGAAGGTTTTTTTATATGTTTGAATTTGGATGTGTTATTTTTATACCATGCATAGCTTATGGAGAAAATATTGAAATTTCGTATGATATTTTAAATAAGAATGATTATGTTATGTTAAAACTATTCATACGAGGAATGCATTGGACTTAATATGTGACGGGTAGAGCCCACTATAGCTCCTCGATGCATTGGTAGGTCTCCTGAGAAAAACTAGTTTCTTGGCACAAGGACTTGAAAAAATCTTATTTGTAGTCTTGGCACAAGGCATTGACTATGTGGTTATGATAGTCTGGAGTTATGAATTTTATCATTATGAAAGTGGTTATTGATATTTCATGTGATTATTGGACTAGTAGAATATCCATGTGAATAAGTAAATGGAATTATTTCATTTTATTTCTTCCATATTATGCTGAAGTTCAAGTTTAAAAGTCATTTTTTTAATTATACATTGCCTTAAATTTTTATGCTTATTTATGAAAGTTTCTGCTATATTGTTATCCTTAATGGTAATCTACGATCACCCCTTTCTATGGTTTATTTTTCCCAGGATGTGAAGAAGTATTTTATAAATGACCTGCAAGGATAGTATGAGGGGATATGAGTGTGGACTATTGAGACTATGTTGTTGTAGTTTTCATTATATGATGTGATGTAAACTTTATGAATGTATCTAGTGATTCTAAGGTGACTAAACTAATTGGCCTTTCGAGACATGATATTTTGTGATCATGCCAATTTTATTTAATAATGCACTAACTCTGAGTAACTGGGGTCGAGGCGTTATAGTTGGTATCAGAGGAAGATTAGTACAAACCTTGGAAACTAGATTTTGATAAATTTTTATTAGAGCACATAGATCTAAGATGGACTTTGAAGATTAGTATAGACGATCTTCATATAATTTCGGTATTGTAGAGATTTTTTGAGTTTTCCAAGAAAAACATGTCTGTCTAGATATGAGCAGGTAGAGGCGGCTCTAGCACAGTTGAACCTAGAGGAAAACCCCAAAAACACCGCTTTGAGCTAGACTCGAACAGGAACTGGTGCACAACAACAGGACTTGTTTCACTTTTGGTTACGACATTCCTAGGGGATACTCTAAGGATAATTCTCATTTTTATTACAAGAAATTATGATGGGTTTATGAGTATATACTTCCTCAAAGAATTTTTTTATGATAATGGACTATATCCATAAACTGTCCAATCTACGTTAGGTATTTTACAAGTTTGGAATTATTTATTACAATTCATAAACTGGCCTAGATTATGCCATTGTTTAGAAATGGTACCTATGGGAGGAATGGAAACTGTATCAATGCACGCACTCCATATAGGGATTTCCCTCCTGCTCAAGACAATTCTAGTGGAGCTGGTGATGCAACTGGTGCTGATCATCTAATCATTGTGCTGGGACTACTCACTCCGGTTATGGATAATAACCTTACCCGTATGGAGCACTCTGATCCGCATCATGGAGGATCAATTGTAGATCGCTTTATGAGGAAAAAACCCTCAACATTTAATGGGAGTACAAATCCATTTGTAGTCGAGCAATGGATAAGTTCCCTAGAGAAAATATTTCAGGCTTTGGGGAGTAATGAATGGGAAAAATATATCATGGCAGTGTATCACTTCACTGGAGATTCTGATCAAAGGTGGTCATTGATACAAAACACAAAGGAGAAGGATGAAGTATAAAATATGGAATGGAGGGAGTTCAAAGATATTTTCTTAGAAAAATACATTACTCGTGACCATCAAGCAGATATGGAAAGGTAATTTATGAGTCTGAGAGAAAAGGAGGATGATAATGTCACAAAGTATGGGGGTAACTTTACAAGGATAGCATGTTATGCTAGAGATTATATATGTACCCCAAGAGGTAATATTGATCGTTTATTTTATGGGTTAAAACTATTTCTCCATCAAGAATTAGTCTCACAATCCTTCTCGTCGTACGAAGATATATTTTCATGTGCTATCAAGACAGAAAAAGAATTATCTAAGTCTTATGAATTTAATGAAATGCAAGAGAAAAAGAGATCTGCTGATCAATCTAGAAATGGAAATAAGGGGAAGAAGGGAAAAGTTGAATATCCATCCTATAGTAAATGTGGGAAAAAAACACCCGGGTACATGCATGAAGGGAATGGGAGTCTGTTACAAGTGTGGTGAAAAGGGCCACCAATCTTGTGATTGTAAGGGAAAAAAGAAGTTATCGATGTTCAGTGATACAACTTCTGGGAGATGGGAAATTATGAAAATGAATTTCCTAGGCGTCAGTGAAACTTAACTCAAAAACTGCCAAGGGATCAAGGCCAATCTTATGTTATCACTACTGCTGAGGTAGAAGCTCCAAAAGACATGGTGGCAGGTAATTTAATGGTTTCTTCAAGTTTAGAAAATGCATTATTTGATTTTGGATCATCACGTCATTTCATATCTTCCCAGTTTTTTAATAAAATTAGATATTTCCAATTTGATTTAATAAGGGAGTTGTCAGTTAAAACTCTTATGGGAAGTATCATTGCTAAAATGTTCTATGGATCCATTCCCATTAGGGCATATAAATGTTCTTTATATATTGATCTCATCGTCATACCTATGATTGAATTTGATATAATCCTCAATGTGGATTGGCTTTCAGACCATGATGCAAAAATTTATTTTAAGAAGAAGGAGGTTACTATTTTTGATGATGATGATAATGAACACCTAATCATTAGAGCAGAATCACCACCACCTAATTCACACCAAGATCCACCCCCAGTATCTCAACTAAATTCAATTATTGGGGAGGAAGAGAATGAAATGATTGTGGATGGGGAATGGAATGTTCAAATAGAGGATGTACCAATTGTGAGAGAATATGTTGATGTGTTTCCCGAAGATTTACCTGGACATCCTCCAGAATGAGAAATTGAGTTTTCCATTGATTTAATTCCTGGTTCAAGTCCTATATCAAAGACCCCTTATAGAATGGCCACTGTGGAATTATTTGATCTAAAGAAACACCTAGAAGAATTGACTAATATGGGATTTTTAAGCCCTATTATTTCTCCATGGGGAGCCCCTTTCCTTTTTGTTAGGATGAAAGATAGATCTCTAAGGTTATGTATCGACTATAGGGAAATCAATTCTATAACCATAAAGAACAATTATCCCCTACCTCGCATTGAGGATTTATTTGACCAACTATATGGAGATCAATACTTTTCAAATATTGACCTTCGATCTTTATACCATCAGTTGTGTGTGAAGAAGGAAGACATTCCGAAGATAGCATTTTGAACCAGGTATAGGCATTACGAGTTTACAACAATGCCATTGGGATTGACTAATGCACCCTCTGTATTCATGGATCTAATTAATAGAGTTTTCAAGGAATATCTCGATGATTTTGTGGTGGTATTTATTGATGATATCTTGGTATACTCCAAAAGTTATGATGATCATGAAAATCACTTGTGCATTATCCTAAAGACTCTTAGAAGACATGAATTATATGGGAAGTTTAGCAAGTGTGAATTCTGGATTCAGGAGATCTCTTTTCTTGACCATATTGTCTCTAAGGATGATATCTCTGTTGATCTTTATAAGACAAGAGCAATCCAGGAATGGCCAGAACCAACGAGTATAACCGAGGTACGCAGTTTTACTGGCTTAGAAGGTTATTATCGGCGTTTCATCTAGAATTATGCCTGATTGGCTAACCCATTAACGAAGCTCACATTTAAAGGGGTTAAATTTGTTTAGAAAAAAGAGTGTGAAGAATGTTTTGAAGAACTGAAGAGGATATTATTCAATGCTACTATATTGACTCTACCATCAGGGAATGATGGATTAGTTATTTATAGTGATGCATTGAAGAAAGGACTTGGTTGTGTCCTTATACAAAATGATAGGGTTATTTCCTATGCATCACGACAGCTAAAAATTCATGATCAAAACTATCCTACTCATGATCTTGAGTTAGATACTATAATCTTTTCTTTAATGATATGGAGACATTATCTCTATTGTAAAAATGTGAGATTGATACTGATCACAAGAGTTTGAAGTATATTTTTTCACAGAAAGAACTCAACATGATGAAATGGTGATGGCTTGAACTACTCATGGATTATTATTACATGAAACCCTACCACCCAGGGAAGGAAAATAAGGTTGCGGATGTTTTAAGTAAAAAAGATCATGTAGTTTTGAAGAAGATGAGAGTTGAAAAGGATCCCATATACATGGATCTAGTAAAGATGGATATGGGAATCCCCATGGAAGGTGAAACATCAATGCTTTTTCAAATGGTTTCCAATCCATCTTTGATAGAAAGGATAATGAGTTCTTAGATTGATTATGAATAATTTCAAAAGAGGATTAAAGCTGTCAATGATGGGAAATTGAGTGACTTTGTGTATGAAGATGTAATTTTGAAATTTGGGAAGAGGATTTGTGTTCCCAATATACCAAATCTAAAAAGTTAATTTTTGGATGATTCTCATAGTTCCAATTTCTATATACACCCTAGGAGCACCAAAATGTATAGAGATTTAAAGGAACATTTGTGGCGGGACAACATTAAGAGAGATATTGTTGATTTTGTGTCATGATGTATGGTTTGTCAACAAGTGAAAGATGGAAGGAAACAACATGGAGGATTCATGCAACCTTTTCCCATACCTAAGTGGAAAATGGGATAATATCACAATGGACTTTGTCATGGGATAACCAAAGACTCCTAGAAGGAACAATGCAATATGGGTCATCGTTGATCATCATACAAAGTCAGAACATTTTCTTACAATAAGAGAATATCTATAACTTGAAAGTCTACAAGGACTATATATTAATGAAGTTGTGAGACTTCATGGAGTACCACTATTGATTGTTTCTGATCTTGATCCCCATTTAAATCATGATTCTGGAAAAGTCTTCAGAAATCCTTGGATGCTGAACTTCGTTTGAGTATTTCCTACCACCCTCAAACAGATGGAAAATAAGAACGGACTACTCAATCCTTATAAGACATGTTGAGATCATGCTCACTTGACTTTCAGGGTATGTGGGGTCAATATTTACCTCTGGTAGAATTTTCCAATAACAATAGCTTCCATTCAAGTATTTAGATGACACCATATGAAGCATTGTATGAAAAGAGATGTTGCACACCAACCTGTTGGGATGATGTTGGTGAAAGAAAACTCGTAAGCCTTGAACTAGTGGAGGAAATGATGGAAAAGCTGAAGGTAATACAAAACAATATCAAAGCATCTCAAAGTAGGCAGAAGAGCTTTGCCGATAATCGAAGGAAGGATTTGGAATTTCAGGTAGGATATCATGTTTTCTTGAAGGTATCTCCATGGAAGGGAGTTATACGTTTTAGTAAAAAAAGGTAAATCGAGTCCCAATTACATCAGACCTATTGAAATTATAGAACGAATTGGTGTTGTAGCTTACCATTTGGAAATGCCGCCAAATCTCTCCAAAGTTCACGATGTGTTCCACGTATCACTGTTAAGAAAATACATACCTGGCCCAAGGCATTTACACACCTATGAGGAATTAGAACTGGAACCTGATATGTCTTATTGTGAAGAGCCTGTTAGGGTTCTTGATATGAGTTAATAAGTACTGAGATACCGGACAACTTGTCTGGTAAAAGTTTTCTGAAGAAACCATAAGGTAGAAGAAGCAGCGTGGGAACCCGAGGAACTTATGAAGAAGAACCACCCGATTCTTTTCATGAAGTAGTATTATAGAAATATTAAGGACGAAATTATTTGAAGGAGGGGATAATGTAACACCCCAAGCTTCCACGGTATGCTTCTCTTTGAATAATACAGTAGCGTGTGTTGTACGCAACTTCGAGTTCTAACACACACCACAACCAATCAGACAAGCCGTTATGAATAACAACACCCACTTTTTTTAAATTTTATAAATTTTATCATTCAAAGTGGACTTCATTTTTGTATTTGGAATATTTAAATTTTCTTAGGGGATTTTTTGGTATGTTTTTGAAAACATTCAATTTTTTATAATAGTGAAAAAACACTATGTTATAGTTTAAAACCAAATTTTTATTTAAATAATTATTATTTTTATTTAAATTTAATCACTATCAAAATAGATACATAATAACTATATATGTTCATTTTAATTCATTGGAGTTAGTTTAGAATAATTTTTGATATATAAGAATTTTGTTGAACTTTTCACTGTCTTTTACCCACATCCTAGGAGAATTTGGAAATTCACATAAAACATAATTTTAACGCTTCTGTGAGTGTAATTTCAAAAATCAAAGATACACCATTAATATCAAGAAGTAAAATGTGGTTAAATATGATAAAAATATTTTTTTGTGAATAGTAACTTTTTACTTTTATTTACCCCAATTAGAAGTAAATAGGGTAATTAAGGGTAAATTGATATTAATATTACCCTAACAAATGTCCTAATTATATTGGACAAGTGTATCTCGACCAAATAATACCTTATGAATAAAATATTATCATTTAGGTCCACATTGATTAGATTAGTACAATTATTAGTATTTAATTCAAAGAAGACTTAAAAGAGTTAAAATCAAGGTGTAATTACTAAAGAAATTTAATATAGGGTTATAAATAAGATAAATTCGATTATAAATATTCATTAGAAATATAAAAATATTTCCTACATAATGGTATTTTGTTTATAATTTTTAGACATTAAATGATTTAATTTATTTATGACACAATGGTGATGCAGTATTTACCTAATTAATGAAATATTAAAATAATTGATATTATAAATATAAAAATAAATGTAATTTGAGACTTTTTATGAATTACACTAATTTTATCGGTTAACATGACATATTATATTTGGTTATATATATTTTATGAGAATTAATAATTCTATTATGAAATTATCAAAAACAAAATACCCAATAGTGTCAAAATTGACATAAAAGAGTTTTAAAAAAATATGATATTATTAATTGATATTAAATTCCTAAAAATATAAGGATCGAAAAAAGGACTTCTATCATGATAGGGTATAATTTATGGGCCACTTTTGGGTCTCTTGTATGTATATAGTATGGTTATTAACTATATAATATAGAAATAAAAAGATACCTGGTAAATTTCAAACTATTTAACTAAGAGCTAAATATAAATGATAAGGTTAATATAGTGACCCAAACCTGTCTAAAATATATTGGTTGAATGTATTTCGACCCATCACCACCTTAAATGTTAAATAATCCACTTTTTATCCATTAGAAACCGAATATAAATATATTATAAAATATTATGTCTATCCTTTCCTAAGGTTCCCCTCACCCCTCTTATAAAAAGTCACTCACCCTTCTCACTAATTCATACCATCAAAGCCTTTTGGATCAGCCAACCCCAACCCAAATATTCTCTCAACTTCCCTCACATCAAACTATATGCCTTAGTTTGATCATAAAGCCATCTTATGGAGCCCTTTTGATCAAATCAAAAGGAAGAACCCGAAGAAGAGGTAATGATTTCACCACCCTCTTTCAAGCTCTTTTCTTCTTCAACTTCTTCTGTATTTGTTATTTCATTTCTAAAATAATAACTCCAGTAACTTCTATATACTATGATGTTATTATAAATATGGTACATCCATATTCAGTATTCTATCCATCCTTTGAATGAAATGTCACCATACGTGCGTACGTACGGCTTATCGTCTCCACGTCGTGGTGTAATTGTTATTCAAAAACACTATTATTTGGATGGATATGATAATGATATGTAATTGATGTAAATAATAAATATAAAATTATAATGATTCTGTATATATGATATACCATCCTATTATATATTATTTTAATATCCCTAAATGATATTGTCACTCGTGCGTACGTACGGACTACCATCTCCACGAATGCGATAAGATTATTCCCCATCGTATCCATGCAATTATAATTCTCATTTTATGATTAAAAATAATGTTTAAGGATTTGATATAATTATGGATATTAATAAGGTAAAACCTATCCATAAACAACACAGCTTATGTCACAAAATATATAAAATAAAATGAGTAACTTAACACCCGAATCGATGATAATACTAAGATATTATTAACAAATCAATGTTAAAAGATCATATACGATATCATATTAATGTATATGATTCTTGTATAATTTAATAACAATTATTTCACCATTATAAAAGAAGTTAACCTACCCTCAACCAAGGAAAAGTACAAGGTAAGGGTTTATTTCACAATCTCTTCATTATCTGAGGTTGTTTATACGTAATTATCTACTGGGACCTCTTTATCATCCACATCCATGTTTCTTAAAAATGTATTTCGAATCATTCTTAATATTTTATATACTATTGGATAATGTCATTTTTACCCTTTTTGACTTTTTATGAGATTTTTATAAAAGAATCGTTCCGTCGCTTTCCAAACAAGGTCATTTTTAACCTTTTCGGCAGAATTAAGGTAAGAATGTATTTTTTAACTTATACGGCGGGTGAGGCTATTTTCCGCCATTATAAAATCATTGAAGATTACCTTAAAATCTTATTAAAATATTTTCAAAGAAAATTTTTTCATTTATAATTATGTGACTTCTAAATGATTTTAATAAAATAGATATTTATCTCAAATAGTTTGATTTCATCTATGTCAACATCCTTTGATGGATTTTATGCTTATTTGAAGATTGTTTATTATGATACAAAACTTCTATATTGTATTGATCGTTTTGTGATATGTTTGTCTATGGATGTTTTATTTTTATACCATTCATGGTTTATTGAGAAAGTATTGACATTTCGTATGCTAGTTTTAATACGAATGTTTATGTTATGTTAAACCTGTTCATATGAGGAATGAATTGGACTTAATAAGTGATGGGTGGAGCCCGATATAGATCCACGATGCATTGGTAGGTCTCATGAGACAAACTAGTGTCTTGGCACAAGGCCTTGACAATATCTTATTTTTAGTCTTGGCATAAGGCCTTGACTATGTGGTTATGATAGTCTAGAATTATTCATTCCATCATTATGAAATTGGTTATTGATATTGAATGTGGCTATTATACAAGTAGAATATCCATTTGAATAAGTAAATGGAATTATTTCATTTTATTTCTTCCATATTATGATTAAGTTCAAGTATAAAACTCTTGTGTTTTAGTTATACATTTATTTAAATGTTTACGTTAATTTATGAATGTTTCTGCTATATTGTTATCCTTACTAGGAATCTGATTTAACCCCTTTCTATGTATTATTTTTCCTAGGATGTGTTGGAGTATTTTATTAATGTCTTGTAGGGATTGTATGGGTGGATATGAGTGTAGACTATGGAGACTATGTTGTTGTTGTTTTTATTTTGTGATGTAATGTAATCTTTGTGAATGTATCTTGTGATTCCAAGTCTACAAAACTAATTGGTCTTCCGATACTTGATATTTTGTGATCATGCCAATTTTATGTAATAATGCACCAAATCTGGGTAACTGGGGTCGAGGCGTTACATACTATGGGTGGTATAATATATCATCACATTGGGAATTTGGATGGAGAACAATAGATGGAAAATATTTAAATTAAGTAAAATATTTAATTAATTATTTTAATTAAATCTTAATATAATCCTCTCATTATAAAATCCCAATTATTTAGTAGACCTAGGGATAGTCTCAAAACCTTGGGGATTGAGAGAATCCACTAGAGGATAGCATAGAGATTTACGGTGGATTGAAATATTCATAAATTGGATAATAATAAGTTTTTCAAATAATCATCATATATATCAATAATGATGACAACATAGTGTCATTATTCATCGATGATAGATATAAATTGAAGAAGGCCAGTAGGTTTTCGATGGTTTAATTTACCAATTTATTTACACATAATGAATATGAATTGAATCCATTAACATATAAACTCATCAGTTGTTCATGAAGGAGGTTGTGGGTTTATCTTCTTGGGTTTTTTGGAATTGATATCCTTTATTTATTTTTCCCTATTCATTATTCTTATTTAAACTAATTAAAGACAACCCAAACAACATCCAAGGTTTTTTCATCATTTTTAAATTCATGGATTTCATCCCCATGTATTTGTACGTTGATCACCAATAATTTCATTCAAAATTAGTTCAAAAAATACACAATATTTGATCACTACATGACCATTTTTTGGAACAATTAATCCATAATGAGGGTCTAATACCCTGATTGATGGACTGAACAAGGTTTGACTATGGTATTATATTATTGATGGTGGATTTGGTTATAGTTTATATATCATTGTTTTTATTTTTTTATTTTTTTGATGAGGAGAAATAATGATGAAATGTTAATGATCTGATTTGATGGGGGAACCCGGTCATCAATGATGGATGAGATCAAATGGCATGATATTTATGATTAGAGTCCTGTGGAAAATTCAATGGTGGAGGATTTGTGGATGAGACATATGAGCCATTGTAATATTTATATGAAATTTCTATATACATGGAAATTAGTCCCATTAATAGACATAAACTGGTCCCCCATATTATAGTGAATGTTTTTACTCATATAGAATAGTATCACATACCATCTGACAGATTTCAAAGCCCATTTGACATGGTGCTGCTGACTGAACATATACCCTAGAGGTACACGGGCATAGAAAAAACATAACATTTTTTCACAACTAGAGTATAAGGTCACAAACCTATACACAAAGAAGGATATATATAAATTAATGAACAGAAGAACACTATCTTGGCTTGATGTTCCTGGTACTGACCAAAAATACATAAAAACATACTAGAGGAATGGAATTTGTCAAATCGACTTGTACAATCCATTTATCCTAAAAGAACACACTACCAATATAATGGATTGAATATTTTTTGAGGCTGTGAGACTTAGTTAGAGCTGTGGTAGTCCATAAACACTATGTTCCACCAGTACACACTATATAATTTTCATAGGGTAGGTTTAGTCCATCTATCTCTTCATTTTAGATTTGTATTAGTTAACTGTGTTCCATTTCTCCATCATTATAAGGGTAAAGATTATCATTAATTCGTAATCATTGGATTATCATCCCCATTATGGTTGGTTTTAGATATAGTTTTCATGAATCCCTTAGATTTTACAATGGTTGGATACTCTATCTAATCAAAGATACTATGTAGTGTTTAAGAAATATCCATGAATGGATTACATGTGTATATGACACTCTACCTAGTGGATTATTCTTGATTGGGTATGGGATATCCCTTTGTGTGTTTGGTTGTCATCCCTTATCTGTGTATTGATATCTTCATAAATATAGTCAATAAATCATTTGTGAGGCTAATGATCATACCCACATGGATGAGAATCATCAATGATAAAATTGGTGGTGGATTGGATTATCCTAGATGAGTGTTAACATGAAGCCTCTAGCAGAATCCTATGGTTGGACAAGTGGCTCATACATCCTTGATACATGGATTATTATATGAGTATATGTTTGTTTGTATCCTTATTTATTTATATTATATCCTATTGACATACCTCATGATGATCTTACATCTATTTTTGTGCTAATGTGTTGTTATATTACAATATCATATTTGGTATTGCTAAACTGACCCATGCATGTTCTTTTCTAACACATATTATTTCCTATGCTGATGGTAGGAAATTTTTTATATCTAATTTGGAACAATATTAGGGGATAATAGTGATAAATACATAACATGGTCTTACAGAAAATTTTACATGATAACATTCCCCTTCTTCTGAGCGTGTTTAACTATTAACATTTTTGTTGTTCATGTTTTTATCCCTTATGATTCAGTACTTTAATCATAATATAATTATGAGAATTAGATGTAATTATTTATTTATCGTGTAAAATGTAATTATTCTATCAATTTTATTTTTTAACATTTCATAATTGTATTTGAGTTTATAGACATATATATTTTTATGGGTACCTTTTACAAAGGCATTCCATGTTTGTGTTATTACTTATCAACACTTTTCACTATCCCATAACTTATTGGTGGCAAGATTGAGGTGTTACAGTTGGCTAAACACATTCCATGTGTAGCCTAATGGTTTATATTGTGATATAAATTTAATCTCACTATATGTTTATTTTTTTACCTTGTATGTATATGTGGACTAAAGATACAATGGATATTCATGATTCTGAAGAGTGGAAGAATATTGAAGTTCATATTTTTCTATGAATAAAAAAAACAACGAGAATGAATTAAAAAATTTATTCTTGGTATTTTAAACATAAATATTTTATACTCATCAATGATGATCAAAAAAAATATTATTATTAATAATATATTTACAAGCTTATATATGAATAACATGTGGTGGAATATCATGGAATATCCTTGTTCAAAAAAATGAAAAACTCTATTAGCGATCCTTTTTTATTTTGGAAGATTATAGGAGAAGATAGGATTAATTATTGGGAATCACGACATAATATTTTGTTTTAAAAATATGTTAAAGTAAAAAAAACAAATTGAAGAGTTAATCACAATACCTATAAACTACCAATTACTATTAATATTGTAGGTGATAATTACCGTGAAAATTGGAGTATGAATTCATTAAAATGACTATAAAGGCTCAAATAAGATGTTTCATGTAATTATGAAGCACTCAATGTCTTCCAGTTGTTTATCTTATTTATATTCAAGTTATATTTTTAATTAGGTTTGAAAAAATATGAATAAGTGTTGGGATATAACTTCATCTATCAAGGATGATACCTTCAGTAATTGTAATCACATAATAAAATTAGTTATAACTTAGTGTCTCAAACATGACCTTGGGTATCAAAATTATTAGAATTTTATGCACTCAGTTTATTTTAATAATTTTATAATTTTCTGTTACTGATTAATGGTTTTTTGACATGAATAGAAGATAAATTTATTTTCATATTTGAAATTTTAATGGACTAGCATAGGTTCACCCCCACTCCATTCATAGTTTCAAATCATTTATCAGTTGGTCATGTTCAGTTGTATTATGTAAATCCAAGGTTCCCTCCTTTTGAACATTTATTCTCTATAATTAAGGGTGGGGAATTTGGATTTTATAAATAGTAGAGTCGTTCCCATATTTGATGGATATAATTACCATAATTGGAATACAATGATGATTCTTTTTGTTATCTTACTTGTAATGGATTATGGGGAGACATAAAACTATTTTCTTTAATTATAATTATACTAGTAAAACTATTTTTATTAGGGTATTCCCAACAAATTATATCCCAATCATAATTTTGAATGATCACACTAACATTATTGGTGTTGACAATAATGATTCCCCAAAATCTATTTTATGATACATTATTCTTGAAGAAGAGGACAACCATTTATTTCATGCCAAAAATATTCGGTAATTTGAATTAAATGGATTACCATGATATATACCATCCTATAAAAGAAATAGATTCTTAGTACATAAACCACTCAGATCATTCCATTATTGGGTCCACAATTATATTTCTATAAACTACTTAAAATACAACACTGAAACATCACTAGGTGGAAATATAGGCCATGAAATAATCCCCATGCTATGAAATTTATGGATTGGATAAAAACCACACCCAACACAAGATACCATAATGTGATACAACTAGATGATTCAATCAATAACTTATGAAATCTATGATTTAAATAAAACCAAATAAAATATAATAATCAAGACTATATGGTTTCAGATTAAGCCCTAATCAAAAATGGAATACTGATCCACTAAATTCAATGATGTAATGATGATTTACATTCTTAATAACCTCACCCAAATCTCTGTATCCCCATTTCAATGTGATCAATGTCTGATAAAATGATATAATCCAATCGGTAATTTGGGTCACCACGACCAGCTAATATCATTGAGCATCCTTCCAGCTCAGCCAACCTTAACGAATTCCCCTCTTTAGTTCCAGACTCCAATTACCTTAACTGGATATGTAAGAGAAATTCTCCCCATTGGATAATATATGTGGATTTTAATTCCATATTATCTAATAGTGTTCTATATCTCTAGTGCTTTTTCTTGGAAAACATTTTGTCTATGATCCATCTGAACATCTAGAGAACTGATAGAAGAAACTATTTCATAATCAATTATTCAATTAATGAAAATATGTCCACTAGATATCCACACTTTCATATGGTCCTAGTTCACTCAACCATTATATGATGTTCACATCCCAAAAAAACCCACTTAAATTCATTTGAAGGATTATCTATGATAAATTCACCCATTAAATCACACCAACATACTTCCTCATACTTATGTTAAGAATCAAAATGGTTTCGTATTCATTGTGAATAGATAACCAAGGCCATATTAAGTTCTCCACTACCCTAGAAAATAATTTTAAAATAGATTTATCAATATTTTCTATAGGATTACCAATGGATTTCATACTCTATAGGTCAATAAAAATATCATCCAACAACTTCTAGATATGTTTCTACATTATCTCAATGTGCATTACTTAATAATGAAAAATAATATTTCAATACATGTGAATTAGAATCATATAATTAGAAAACAACATCTATATTTTTGGTGAACATCCAAGACACGTTCGAAACCCTTTCATATTGGAAAACTCCATACCTAAACTCTCTATATTGACATTTTTCACATCCTTTTTTTAGAGTGTAATTATCAGCTAAAGCTTTGACATCTTACCCAATAAAATTTCACCAAAATTAATTACCTAACCGAATTTTATCCTTATGTATATGAATATCTTCTACCTTATGAGTCCATGAAACCCTTTAAAGTACAATATATTTTCTATTAATGTGAAAATATTCAAAAAAAATTCACACACAATAGAATCTACTACATAGACATCTATTGATCCATTATGGGGTTAATCATATGCTTTTTGATAACTCCCACGTCTCTAAAAATGCCAAAATGGTTACATATCATGAATTACATTGACATTTTGACAGCTCATACATATGGAACATGTGATCAACCTCTTCATCCATTCATGGTGAAATATTCTATATATGTTCAAAGTATTCATCTCAATGTGTGGATACATAATTTACCTTTAACATACGAAAGTGATCAAAAATCCTCTACATTTTTTCTACCTGAGTATAATATATATTATGAAAACAATTGTCCCTCCATATCTTAATCATCAAAATTTTCTTCTTTTGACAAAGTTCCATAATCTCCAAACATCTAGATAACTCGTTTTTCATCTCAATGATTATTTCCTTCACTGAATATGAAATTATAATGTCATTGATTTAGAGAATTAGGATAATAAAACTCCCATAACAAAATTACATATCATGGCAATAATGATTTTCATTCAACGAGAAGAAATTATACTTAATCATACTGATGTTTAATTACATGTTCCCATACTTTTCTATTTTCTTGAAACTATATATTATTTTTTGGATCTTACAAGTAGGACCTTGGTTATAGTGTGTTTCATAACCATTGACTGTGACATTAATATTACATCATATATGTACTCCTGATGATATTTTGTCTGCATATCTGACTATTCAAGATGATTCCTTTCAAAAGAAACCATACACACCAATATTAATATAGTAATATTATTTACAAGATGGAAAATATATGATAAAATACACTTCATAAGTATATTAAAATTCATTCATTTCTAAACATGACTTATAAATTTTTATAGTATCTACATATTCTTTCAATTGATAAACATAATTTCTTGAAGGGCCCTCTTCCTAAATTTCCTCATCTTGTTTTCATGTTCCAATCACAGGGAAAAATGTGATTTATAACTCATGGAAATCACCCACATTTTAGAGTCCTTTAAAATCCTTAACTTTTTAGAGATTTAGGGCCCTCCATTTTTTTATAAATAAAAAATGTAAATTATTCCCATACCTTGTAACTATGGTCATTGCACAAGTACATCTCTATAAATTTCTCTGAAATCATGAATATTCTGGTATTATAATTTCTCAAATATTTATATCTTATTATCAAACTTTAGTAGTCCTAATACTCTCTAATTCATATCATATACCACGTTCTATAAATTTTCAACCTTTATATTGATGACTCCACAATATATACATCTTATTCTATTTAAGACAATATCGTTGGACTAAATAGAAATTTAAAAACATATTTTCATCCATATATTTTAACCTTTTCTTCTGATTCCACTTTTATTCTATTGTAATTTTCCCCATGGTTTCAATCCTTCCATAGAATCACTTAATTAATGAATTTTTTTCTTTAAATGAAATTATGAGAGTAATTTATATTTATTTTAAAACAAAATTATTCATTTCTATATCCAATAAAGTTTGAAACTCAAGAAATAACATCTAGTATTCCTTTTTCATTAGCATTAACATGGTTATATGTGATCACTCCGAAGACATTGATGCTCTTAAAGAAAATAGTACATTCAAAAAATGGATTAGTGAAAGCTATTATCTAATAGTAGGTATCAGGCACCATATTATTATATTTGTTATTAAATTCATATCATCCACCCAACACACCTTGAAGAAACCTGAATAAATATTCATATGTATTGATTCTCGAAAAAAAACTAGTTCATCCTCTATATAAAAGTATTATTTTTGGGGACTATTACATGCTACTTTTAAATCAAATTCCCTTCAAAAAGTAGTATATTATATCTTTATGATTTTTTAATCTATACCATAGTTTGAATGAATTCACTTCATCTTGAATCAAGTATCATATTCTTCCAAAACCCATCATATAATGAAACTCATAAACACGTTATACTTGTATCATATCCATTACACCAACACATATAATATTGAATCCTCAATAAATTTCACATAAAAGGGTAATACTTAATGAGAATATAACATTTCCAATCCTAAAAAACTCATGTGACCCATATCCAACATATAATGATTTAGTGTTTTCATTCCAATAATAATGTAATTTTTTATTTACCTTAAGAGGTAAAATCCCCACACATTAAATACTCCATGCTTCTTGACATTAGAAATACAATGGTTGAAAATATTTTCTTCTACTTACCTGTAAGGTGGAGAATATGGTCATGTTATAACATCATTGATGTTATCTATCTATCATGAATCACTCCTTCTAGTGAACCCATATGGTATATAATTATTTCCATAAATCCTCGTCTAATAACCATAGAACTGAATAACATCTTCTGTGATCCCTATATAAATATTGTATGAATACCACAACATCTAGTTTGATGATGGATGTAAGGTTATTCTAGAGTCATATGACGTAATAAACCTCTATCAAATCTAGCATTTTTATATTCCTTATATGGGTAAAAAAATCTTATTTCCCCAATATCTCAAGAGTTTTATCATCATAAATATAAAATGTCCACACCAATATAAGGTATTGATAATTATTCTACCTCACTTGGATGTAGCATAAAAAAATTCATCGTAGTCTATCTCTCATTACCACATTATACTTTAGGTAGTTTACAATGGCCATTTCTTATCTTCCATTATGGGATTAATAATTATATTATTGAAGGAAAATCATCTCCACATTTTCCTATTTTCATGGTAACAATTCAATTTGAGAGATTTCCTCCCATAATTGTAGAACATGGGAGAACTATCAACCATGCTACGTCAATCTTGAATCCTCCTTCATTTCCACTTATGGAATATTTTCTATCAAGCTGTAAAACTTCATCACATTAATTTTTCTGCATTACCAAATGAGTAGAGACCCAAATCTTGATTTACATAGAAATTACATTACTTTTTAGTAATACTTAATACATAACAAAAACAGACACCAAAGGACCGTAATATTTTAGTGTATTTGGAAGCTCAGAACATAATCTTCTAATAATGGTGAAAGATCTTCAACATCTCCCAGAAAGATCTTCTCCTTTTGTTTTTCTTACCTAAAAACATTCTTGAAATCCCGGGGAAAAGAAAACATATAAAGGGTGAGCTCAAATTCTTGGTAAGGGTATGCATGGAGAAAATAAAACACACTATATATATTTGAACCTAAAAACATGAACAAAATGTTTAAACACCAAAATCTTGAGAAAAGACAAAAATCATGGAAGCACATAAAGCATGTATCATAATGAAACATCAATCTTGATAAAATAGCTTGGGAATAAATCATGTAATTGTGGAAACCATTCAGCACTTGTTATGATTTCCATAGCAGCCAAGGTATTGTTGTCAAGACCATCTTAGTGGACAAAGTCCCTTTCTGAATTGAGTTCACTCCTCCTTCCAGTCCTGTATCACTGAACCTGATTAAATTAACATTCCAGACATGTCTATCTCATGAGATATAAATTGTTACCCAATTTATTATAGAGATATATTGGTCTCACCCATCTCTTAATGAAATCATTCTTACTTGTGCCACAAAATAAACATAAATTATTCATCATAACCCAAATAATAAAATGGGTTTCATAAACATCATCCCATCATAACATAATCCATATAAAACAAATGGATATCATATCATCATAATAAAGGTGAAACCATGTAAATCATAGAGACATTATACTTGAAACATACAAATATGAAATAATGTCATCTTAGATGAAAAATAGTATTTATAAAGCACTTAAAATGAATTCTTGAGGAAAATATCCTTTCTTCTTCAAAATAATTTTCTTTTCACAAAATGCAATGAACTTTTAAAATAAAAGTATTTTGTTGAAAATATTCATGAAATCCTATTAATTAAGCTTCATGAAAATAAGGCGTTATGAAATCATAAAAATCTTTTCATGTCGTGTAAGTCAAAAAAAACATTCTTCTCGTAATGTTGCCGGAAAAGTCAAAAAGTATCTCGTATGGTAAACAAAAGAAAGATTCCTTACATACCATGTGGTAAAAGTAAAAAATGGGTAAAAAGTACTTTAAATATAAATGAAACCATTTTTTAACAACATGGACATGGATGATAAATATAACCCCAGTAAATATTTACTAATAAACAATCTCGGATAAAAGCGAGACTGGAAAAGTTATCCCTTACCTAATGTCTGATATGCTTCGTATGTTTCAGAACCTCCTGTATAATGATTTAAATATTGTCATTGACTTATTACAAAATAATTTTCATCGTTATGATATCATATATGGTTCACTTATGACTTTATATTACCCCTTCCTTTGTAAATTCCATGTTAAAGCACCATTTTGGGTAGAATCATTTCATTTATCGTACGAGTTTTGACTTGTTGTTCTTGGTATTATTATTTATATTCTGATTTAAATTATTCTATAATGTAAAAAATTATTTATATATAATATATATTCAGAATATAAATATATATTATAGATCGATAAATGGAATGAAATACATCGTTCGTGGAGATGGTAGACCGTATTTACGCATGAACGCTGTTTTCATTTACTTTTTAAATTAAATGGAATTATGTAGATGAAATAAATATATATATATATAAATCTAGTTTCATTATTATGTCTTATATTTCATTATTATTAATTATATATACTTTATAATCATTCCTGAATGGTTAACATGGAAAATAAATCTCATTGAGTCGGGGAGATGGTAGTCTGTAAGTACGCACGAGCGATGATAACATTCCCATGATTGTGGAATTTTATTGAAGTGTATGTATAATATTTTATAATAAATATCAATTTACAGTAATCATATATATGTATTTAGTTACACCATTATACCCATCCAAGTAAGGTGGTGGTCGAAAAAAGATTACACCACGGCGTGGAGACAATATTCCGTACATACGCACGTGAGGTGATTTCGTTTTCCGTAAGATGGATAGAATGTGAAATAGAGTTTTTTAATATTTATAATAACATATCTATATATAATTAATACTGATGTAATTACTTTATAATGAGGATACTAAAGAAGAAGAAGTATAAGAGGAAATAAACTAGAGGGAATCGGAAGAAGAGATTACCTCTTCTTCGACGCACCTCCTTTAAGCTTCCTCTTAAAGAAGTAGAGTTAGTATTTTGAGAATACCAAAACCTCCAGAATGTTTCTAGGGATGTGGAGAAGAGAAATGGCAAGGGGTTTTCTGAGATTCACTGATCAAAAGGGTGTGAAAAGAATAGGGAAGGGGTGCCCTTTTTATAAGGGAGGAGAGGGGCACCTTTGGAAAAACTCAAAATATTTTTTTATAATAAAGTCATATTAGGTTTATAATAGCTCCAAAATGATTTATTTAGAAAATAAAGTGGGTATGGGTATAAATCCTCTCAACCCATAGATTTTAGACAGTTTTGGTTCATTATATTAACATTACCTTTTTGTTTTAACTCTTTGTTAATTAGATTGTCATTTACCATGTCACTTTGTATTTTTATATTATATAGTTAATAAACAAACCATATACATCCAAGCGACCCCCAAGTGGTCCATTCATGATACACCCATAATTATATAAGTATCTTGGCCGAAAAATAGATTTTTAGGAATATAATAACAATTAATAATATAATATTTGTTTTAAAAACTATTTTATGTCAATTTTGATACTATTTTGTAATTGATTTTTTTAAACTCATAACAGCATGATTAGTTCAAAAAAAGTTAATTAACTCAATAATAACATGTCATATTAACCTATAAAATTAGTGTAATTCATAAAAAGTCTAAAATTTGATTTATTTGGGTATTTATAACATCAATTATGTTAATATTTCATTAATAAGATAATTACTGCATCATCATTGTATCATAAATAAATTAACTTATTTAATGTCTAAAAATTATAAATAAAATACCATTATGTAGGAAAGATTTTTTATCATTCTAATGAATATTTATAGTCAAATTTATCTTATGAATAACCCTATAATAAAAATGATTTAGTTATTTAACTTTAATTTTAACTATTTTAACACATCTTTAGATAAATTAATAATAAATGTCCTAATCTAATCCAAGTGGACCTAAATGGTCATATTTTATTCTTATGGTTGTTTTTGGTCGAATTACACCTATCCAATTGAATTAGTACATGTTTTATGGTAATAATAATATCATTTTTACCCTTAATTACCCTATTTACTTTTAACTGTGGTAAATAAAAGTAAAAGTTATTATTCACCAAAAATTATTTTCATCTAATTGAACCACATTTTATTCCTTGATATTAACCATGTCTCTCGGATTTTCAAAATTCTACTCACAGAAGGGCTAAAATTATGTTTTATGTGAATTTCAAAAATCTCCTAGGAGGTGGGTAAAAAACGGTGAAAAGTTCAATAAAATTTATATATATCTAAAATTATTATAAAATGACTCCAATGAATTAAATTGAACTTATATAGGTATTATGTAGCAATTTTGACCTAAAATAAATTTAAATAAAATAAATAATTATTTAAATAAAAAAGCTAGTTTTTAAATAGTAACCCAATGTTTTCATTATTCATCAAAAATTGAAAGTTTTCAAAAAATATCAAAATTCATCCTAGGTTAATTTCGATATTCCAAATTCAGAAATGAATTCCATTTTGAAAGATAAAATTTATAAAATTCCAAATACTATGTATTACTATTCATAATGGCTAGTTCATAATAATATTATAATAATATCTCGTTTAGTGAAACTTGGTATTGCGTACTACACACGCTATTGAAGAAGGTCTTGATTGCGTGTAATGCATGCCAAGCCAGGGATGCGTGTAGTAAAAGCTCCATTTGGTGTTTCATATAACATAATCAAAACTTATTTCATTTATACATTAAACAAAATCTGTACTTAATGTTGCATAGAATAATTTCCTCAAAACGAACATGAAATTGTGTGTAACGCGAGCCAAGAATAGTGTTGTGTATACTGGAAGCTAATACGGTGTTGTGTATAGTACAACCTAAACTTGGTGTAGTGTATAATAGAATACATCAATGAAATTAAAAGAATATTTTTCATAAAATCTCGGGGTGTTACATTCTACCCCCCTTAAAATGAATTTCACCCTTGAAATTCACTAGGGTTATAAATGCATTACTACTTGAAAGCTTCTTTAATAGATACCCACATCGGAAAAAGGAATACCGAAACCTGAATTTAAAAACTAAAGTATGAAATGTAATAGTTACCCAAATTAACTAATCACTGGTATTCCGCATAGGAGAACATAGGTGCAAATATGGATATGGAAGAGAAATATAACCATCAACTTCTGATAAACAGTGCTTGAGGATATGGCGATGAAAAATCCAAAAATCACAAAGCCATAAATTTGGGATGATCTAAGGTACCATCTGATTCATCAGATATGACAGCACTAGGACAACAATTTTTTTTTCAAGATCATTTCCCAAATGTTGAATAATTCATGAATTAAAATAAATACTTACGTGATTTTGGTACAATCTCAACATTGCTCGTCTCTCGAACAATTTCCACTTTATCTCTTAAAGAAATGAAGATGAATTTGTTTTTTGTGAAGTGTTAGCAAATCATGTGATAGAATGATAGGTCATTCCATCTGTCTCAAACATAGGGTTAGAAAAAGTTATATACAAAAGTACATATATGTGGAGATTAATCAGATATGGTTCCAAAATGGAATTAAACTTCATCTATCATCCTACTTAATAAAATAAAACTATTTTCCTCTAACCAGGGACTTCCTATAGGCCAATGGTAGGCGATAGAGGCCTGTCTCACTTTGGTTGTGCGTTCAATTCATGCACCCTTGTCCGATGCAACGGGTTTTCGCCCGTTCTGCAGGTTGTCCCTTTTCATAAAATACACTATTATAACATTCTATCCATAATATTGAGAAAAAATTTATATCCTTAAACAATAAAAACTTATGCCCAATATAATCCATTCCAATCTTTAGGCTTATCCAAAATACATCTTTCCAAACTCATAGTATAAATATAATGATTACAAAAAAAATTCATACAACAAGCACGTGAATACCATCATCTATCCCTCATATATCAAAATATATATCTTGATGTTCTAATTCCAAACATGTGAATAAATTCATCTGGTATTCTATTGAAAAATGATTACTCATTGAATCTTTGTGAGTACATGAATGTTGTCAAAAGTTAACTCTTTCCACATACCAAAATCCAAAAATTTTATATACCCAAACCATGATATAACTTTTTCCTTATATCAGTCATGAGATCATGAATACTGTTAAACATTTCATTTTCTCTTTATCCCTTCATTATGCGCATATCAACTTCTTTCCAAAAATATCTCAATAACGTTCCATGGTTACCATTACCATAAAATTATTGAAAACCACAATAGACCAATACATAAATATTCCAATATTCCACGATACTATATACAACATTATTTTGGAATCCCATTACATAAACACTTTATCATTCCACCACATCATTTTCATATTCAACATCACCAATAGTGATCGCATGTGACATTCCTTTTACCTTTGCCTTAAGTGATCGCTCATGTCAATCATCATTAACCCTTGGATTAGGGCATTGATTAGCATAATGCCCCATTTCGTTGCACATGATGCATTGATGTGTTGGTGGTTCATTCTCTGTAGTCTTTTCTTTATTCACATCATTAGCAACTCTTTTTCCATTACTTCGACACTGAACTGCTCGATGACCTTCTTTTCCACACTTAAAATAGTTTCTAGTCCCTTTAAGACAATCTGCACCATGCTTCATTCCACACTTTGAGCATAAAGAAACATTCATCTTCTTTCAACCATTATTCTGTGATTTCTCCTTGAACTCCATCTTTCGTTTCTTGTAAAAACCATGAGATGGATATGTTACACCAACTTACAGTTCTACCTTGATAGCACAACGCACAATTTCTTCATAGCTATTGAAGTCTCTTATAGCTAATGGCCTTTGAAGACTTGGCTTTAAGCCACTGAATAATCGATCAACATTACTTTCAGGTTGGATGATAAAGCTAGATGCATACCTTGAAAGCCTTGTAAAATTTTCTTCGTATATACCAATAGATTCATCATCCTTTTGCTTAATCTCAAGGAACACCTTTTCCATCTTTGATTGAAGAATAAAATGGAAGTACTTACTGAAAAAAAAGTTCTTGAACTTTTCACATTCCATGGATTCAATTTCATCTTGGGGCCTTGTATTCTTAATTAGAGTCCACCACTAGTCTGCTTCACCTTCTAAACAGTAAACAGCTAGAATGATTTTATCATGTTCCAAACAATGAAGCGTGTAAAATATCTTTTCAATGGTACTGATCCATTGTTCAGCAACAAGGGGATCAGAAGACCCATTGAAAGAAGGTGGATGTTGACTCATGAAGGACTTAATAAAATATTGTTCCCTTCTCTTCTCATTCGAATGTCCAGAATGATTCATAGCTTGTATAAGTATATCAATAATATTTTCCACTCCATCTCCCAAAACATTGGTTTGTTCAGGAGGAAAATCAGTGCATTACCCATTACATTAATCAACACGGTTCCTTCAGGTTCCAGCCATCATCTAAAACCCAAAAACAATAGTGTAAGAATCAAAACTTATGTTTGGAAAACAACATAATAAAGGGAGGGTAACTTCAATATCTAACATATTAGGTTAAATTCTAAGATCGTTACTATAATTCTAGTACTATAACCTATACTTATACATAACCTTAGGGACATCCCTATACATTCCTTAGAAATATCTCTTGGGATCTCACTAAATTTTTCACATCCTTGTTTCCAAAGGTTTACTAAACCATTCCTCTGATAACAACAATAGAGACCCAAATCTTGACGTACATAGACATTACATTAGTTTTGAGTAATACTTAATACATAACAACAACATACACCAAAGGTCCATAATAGTTTAGCATCTTTGGAATCACGGAATGTAATCTTCTAATCATGGTGAAAGATCTTCATCATCTCCCATAAAGATCTTTCACATTTGGTTTTCTTACCTAAAACCTTTCTTGAAATACTGGGGAAAAGAAAACATATTAAGGGTGAGCTCAAATTCTAAGTAAGGGTATGCATGGAGAAAATAAAACAAACCATATACATTTGAGCCTAAAAACATGAACATAATGTTTAAACATCAAAATCTTGAGCAAAGACATAAATCATGGAAATATGTAAGGAATGTATCATAATGGAACAACAATCTTGATAAAATAGCATGGAAATAAATCATGTAATTGTGCCAACCATTCACCACTTGTTATGATTTACATAGTATCCAAGGCATTGCTGCGAAGACCATCATAGTAGACAAAGTCCCTTTTGGAATCGAGTTCACTCCTCGTTCCAGTCCCGTATCACTGAACCGGATTGACTTACCATTCCAGCCATGTCTATCTCATGAGATATAAATCTTTACCCAAGTAATTGGAGGGATATATAGGTCCCACCCATCTCATAATGAAATCATTATTACTTGTGCATCAAAATAAACATAAATCATTCATCATAACCCAAAGAATAAAATGGGTTTCATAAACATCATCCCATCATAACGTATTATATATAAAACAAATGGATATCATTTAATCATACGAAAAGTGAAACCATGTAAATCATAGAGACATTATACTTGAAACATAAAAATATGAAATAATATCTTCCTAGATGGAAAATAGTTTTGATAAAACAGTTCAAATGAACTCTAAAGGAAAATATCCTTTCTTCTTCAAAATCATTTTATTTTCACAAAATGCAATGAACATATAAAAGAAAAGGATTTTGTTGAAAAATTTTCATGAATTCCTATTACGTAAGCTTCATGAAAATATGGCCTTATGAAACTGTTAAAATCTGTTCATGCCGTATAAGTTAAAAAAATATTCTTCTCGTACTTTTTACAGAAAAGTCAAAAAGTACCTCGTATGGTAAATAAAAGAATGATTCCTTACATACCATGTGGTAAAAGTGAAAAAAGTGTAAAAAGGAATTTAAACATACATGAAACCATTTTTAGAAAACAGGGACATGGATGATAAATATAACCCCAGTAGATACTTACGAATAAACAATCTCGGATAAAAACGAGATTGGAAAAGTTATCCTTTACCTTATGTCTGATATGCGTTGTATATATCTGAAACACATTTATAATGTTTTAAATAATTTCATTGACTTATTAATGAATCATATTCATTTTTATGGTATCATATATGGTTCACTTATGACTTTATAATACCCGTTCTTTTGTAAATTCCATGTTAAAGCACTATTTTGGGTAAAATCAATTCATTTATCATACGACTTTCGACTTATTTTTCTTGATTTTATTAATTATATCCTTATTTAAATAATTCCATAATTTAAATCATGATTTATATATAATATATATTCAGCCTATAAATATATATATGATAGATTGATAAATTGAATTAAATACACCGTTCATGGAGACGGTAGGTCGTACGTACGCATGAACGCTATTTTCATTTCCTTATTGAATTGAATGGAATTAAGTAGATGACATAAATATATATATACATACACTTAGTATCATTATTATGTCATATATTTCATTATTATTCATTATATATACTTTATAATTATTCCTGAATGGTTAACATGGAGAATGAATCTCATCGCGTCGTGGAGACGGTAGTCCGTACGTACGCACGAGTGATGATATCATTACCATGATCGTGGAATTGTATTGAAGTGTATGTATAATATTTTAGAATCAATATCACATTACAATAATCATATATAGTTATTTATTTACACCATTATACCCATCCAAGTAAAGAGGTGGTCGAAAACAGATTACTCCACGGTGTGGAGACGGTATTTCGTACGTACGCACGCGCGCTGATTTCATTTTCCGTAGGATGGATAGAAAGTGAAATAGGGTTATTTAATATTTATAATAACATATCAGTATATAATTAATACTTATTTTATTACTTTATAATGAGACAACAAAATAAGAAGAAGTAGAAGAATAATGGAACTAGATAGAATCGGAAGAAGAGATTACCTCTTCTTCGACGCACCTCATTTAAACATCCTCTTAAGGAAGTAGAGTTGGTCTTTTGAGAAGACCCGAACCTCCAGAATGTTTCAAAGGAAGTGGATAAGAGAAATTGGTAGGGTTTGGCCGAGCTTCAAGGCACAAAATGGTGTGAAGAGAAGAGGGAAGGGGTGCCCTTTTTATAAGGGAGGAGAGGGGCACCTTTGGAAAAACTCAAAATATTATTTTATAATAAAGTAATGATTGGTTTATAATAGCTCCAAAATGATTTATTTAGAAGATAATGTGGGGATGGGTCGAAATACTCTCAAAAAAAAGATTTTAGACAGGTTTGGGTCATTATATTAACCTTATCATTTAGTTTTAACTCTTAGTTAATTAGATAGACATTTACCATGTCACTTTGTATGTTTATATTATGTAGTTAATAAACATACCATATACATCCAAGCAACCCCAAAGTGGTCCATTAATGATACACCCATCATGATATAAGTAGCTTTGCCTATCCATAGATTTTTTAAGAATATAATAACAATTAATAATATAATATTTGTTTTAAAAACTATTTTATGTCAGTTTTGATACTATATGGTAATTGATTTTTGTGAAAATATTAACAGCATTATTAGTTCGAAAAAAGTTAATTAAATCATCAATAACATGTCATGTTAAACTAAAAAATTAGTTTTATTCATAAAAAGTCTCAAATCACATTTATTTTGGTATTTATAACAGCAATTAAGTTAATATTTCATTAATAAGATAATTACTGCATCATCATTGTTTCATAAATAAATTAACTTATATAATGTCTAAAAAGTATAAATAAACTACCATTATGTAGAAAATATTTTTATTTTTCTAATTAATATTTATAGTCTAATTTATCTTTTGTATAACTGTATATTAAAAATATTTAGTTATTAAACATTGATTTTAAATATTTTAAACCTTCTTTTAATAAATTAATAATAAATGTCCTAATCTAAACCAAGTGGATCTAAATGGTCATATTTTATTCATAAGGATTTTTTGGTCGAATTAAATTTATCCAATAGAATTAGTACATGTGTTAGGGTAATAATAATATCATTTTTATCATTAATTACCCTATTTACATTAAATTGTGGTAAATAAAAGTAAAAAGTTACTATTCACCAAAAATTATTTTAATCTCATTGAACCAAATTTTAGTCCTTGATATTAACTGTGTCTCTCATATTTTAGAAATTCCAATCACAGAAGAGATAAAATTAAGTTTCATGTGAATTTCCAAATTCTCCTAGGAGGTGGGAAAAAGACGGTGAAAAGTTAAATAAAATTTTTATATATCTAAAATTATTATAATATGACTCCGATGAATTAAATTGAACATATATAGGTATTATGTATCAATTTTTTCCTAAAATAATTTTACATAAAATAAATATTTATTTTAAAAATATTCTGTTTTTAAATAGTAACCCAGTCTTTTCTCTATTCATCAAAAATTGAATGTTTTTAGAAAAATACCAAAAATTTACCATAGGCTAATTTCGATATTCCAAATCCAAAAATGAAGTCCATTTTGAAAGATAAAATTTATAAAATTTGAAAAATTAGATATTACTATTCGTAATGGCTAGTTCATAATAATATTATAATAATATCTCGTTTTGTGAAACATGGTATTGCGTACAACACACGGTATCGAAGAAGGTTTTGATTGTGTGTAATGCAAGCCAAGTCAGGGCTACATGTAGTGGAAGGTCTTTTTGGTGTTCCATATAACAGAATCAAAACTTATTTCATTTATATATTTAACAAAATATATAATTAATGTTGCATAGAATAATTTCCCCATAACAAACATGAAATTGTGTGTAACATGAGCCAAGAATAGTGTTGTGTATACTGCAAGCTAATACAGTGTTTCGTATAGTACAATATAAACTTGGTGTAGTGTATAATAGAAGACATCAATGAAATTAAAAGAATATTTTTCATAAAATCTCAAGTTGTTACAAAATGCTTCCAAAATCTCTTCATGAAAAATCTACACATTCAACCTTACATACCAAATTTATGTTAAATGTAATTAAAACATTTCATTTGAATATGTAATAGTGGTCACTATCACATCTCGGGAATCTAGGAGTGAAGAGAGTAACAATAGAGCCCACACTGGGTCTCCAAAGGTCACCTTAACTGAATCCAATTGATTTTACATGATATTGACTTTAAAAATTAGATATATGGTAGATCATGATTCTAACATTCACCCTTCATGTAATAATAATTGAATTAAAAACTTTTTCAGAATTATGGGATTGTAATATCTTCCAGTATGGGTCTTTATGAGTTTATAAGCATTCATCTATTTGAGATATTTTATGACTTGTTTTCGGAACATTATATCCACATCGCCATGAGTAATTTATTATCCATCCTCTCCCATTATTCAACTTTCATCACAAACAACATAGCTATAGTCAATATAATATTGAGTTTCTATGGTAGAAGTAAATCATCATCTTTATATTTAAGAACATAAAATTTTTTCTATCAAACATATACACCTGGAAAATATGCCCATCAAATGGAATCCCATATAAAATTTTTATATCTTCTTAAATATGTTATATATAATATGAGAGTTTATGAATTGAAACCCACAATTATTCTTCAGGAAATTGGTGGAATTATAAAAAAACATTGATAACATTGAGCATCGATACCACTTTTTTCCACATCCGAATTTCTATAAACTGTAAAAAAGAAAATAGGGGAAAATACTATGAAAATAATATAATCCCAAAATAAACCTCACACTATGACACCAAGATAATTGAATAAAATTATTTCAAATCCATAACTCCCAAATTTAAAGGAATACAATGATGGAACAAATAACTCATATATTTATATATATCTACATTTTTTTAAAATATTAATATGTGGTTTATGTTTGAAATATAATAAATGGGGTAAATTGTTTTTAACTATCCTAAAAAAATTAAATATGAATATACTATTAACATATATCAATTAATTTTCAATATTTATAATATAATGTGACAAATACATAAATAGAGTAATCCAATCAAATCTTATGGCATGCACCATCATCTGGACTCCTTGGTTATTCCTCCATATCAAACTACCTTCATCGAGGTGCTTCCATTTTATCATAGGCTTCCACTTCAATAAGTATATATTTAATTAAACTACTACCCCTTCATTAACCATGAAATATCTAAGTTCAATAAAATACACTGGTTATAGATATCTATTTTTTACCTCACAATACCCTTCAAATATTATCTCTCAAAACATCTTATGGTGGAGATGATATTTGTTTGTTTTTATACATTATCCCTCTAGATAGTTTCAATATTTGATGAAGAATAATTTCAATAAAATCCATGTTTCAATGATACAAAACTTCAAGGGGGGAGTATAAAATCAAATATTCTTGGAAGGGGAATGATATCAATATGTATAGTAGCTTCTCCCTAAATACCTGATTATTTAGTGAAATGTTTATTCTTTTGACATGAATTTAAGTTTTCCCATTTATAGAGATAACATATACACTCAAGAATTTGGATTCCACAATAACATATTCATAGAGGGATGTTGGATCCTTTTAGTAATGTACAATAATTAATGATATATAACTTTTATAGGGAATGTATACAACCTAAAACTATGATAACTAACAGTTCCCGAAAATATTATTCTATTAATCAGGGGATTCAATGTTTCCCATTCAATATTTAGGATTCCCCTACCATCCTTTGGTTTGTATCCCTGCATGGTCTGTGAAGCCTAAAGTAATTGGGATTCCTAGAATCCACTACTAAAACATTTTAAATTGAAGATAGATGGATTATATTTAAATGGAATCATATGTTATGACTATATTATTCGAGAAACTAAATGGTCTCTTTTTTCATCTTCATTTCCATTTATAGCGATGAAAAACTTCTCATACTATATTCATGAATTCTACTCATTAATATGATCAATTACAATGGTTTTATCATGCATCTATCTCTAGTTAAAATAGACTCATAGACCAAAATAAATATTTGATTTAGATATGCCATTACTCCATGAGTAATGGTATTTCACATGAGCCTAATCCCGGTTGGTGATGACTCGGCCGGTGCATCCAAGATACCCGTTATCAAATCCGGGTGGAGGCATATTTCTGGGTACTGTATCAGAACTATAGAAGTACTGTAGCAGTTGAAACTATTCATCCATCTGGCCTTTGGGCCACCGGTTTGGGCCTCAGGTCCTGCTAGGCTTTGGACCACCAAAGGGCTTCGGGCAAGTTGATTCTCAAGTCATTCGTGTCACCTTAAGGCCTTTGGGACACCCCATATTCTTTGGGCTACTAGAATTCAGATGTACCAGTTTGACTACAAAAAACAAAGCTTCATATGAGGATTCAGGATAGGCGCATTCATTAGATAAGAACATACTAGATTTTGAAGAATGAGAGGTTATGGCTTTTCCAGCGGTACAAGGCATGTGAAGCTCTACATAGGACAACTTGCTAACCAGCCCTGCAAAGGTGGAGTGCTGATATCATGACATATGCTAGGGAGGAGTAGTTTCAAGTTGTCTTGTCTGGGTGATCCCCTATAAGACCTACAGGTCCTATAATTTTTTCTAAGCCTTCGGGCCTTGTAAGGGTTTCACCTCACCCCTTGAATGGTGGATTATAAAAACTAATAAAAAATGAAGTCCTTTGGGGAATTCCGAAGGAGTAATAGAATAAATGTTAAATGAATATATAAATATTTAGGTCCTATTATCGGGATCCCACACACATGGTATAAATGAAATATGACAGTGGAATATTCAACCTCATGAAAACAATTATGAATTATATATTTTATTATCATATATATAATTCATCACCTATACTTTTGTTAACATTATATGGGATGATTCTATAATTATTTTTAATTTCATTCCCCTTTGATGTGTTCTCTTATTGTCCACCACATAAATTATGGTAACTGTTGTTTTCAAGATAATTATATGTTATATATCTTATTTTATATTCTTATAAGATGATTTTTTAGGTTGATTGAATGGTATAAAAAGAATTTTTTTTATATGAAAATTTCTATAAAATCATAAGGGGAATTAACTATACCCTATAAATGTGGGATGGCATAAAATTATATTTAAAGGAAGGATCTAATTTTAGGAATCAAATCTACAAATAGAGAGAGAAAGAATTAATTATTGGAAGATGGATTTTTTAGATTCTATTAATGTGTACATAAAATGGTTTATTATAGTAGTGAAAAATATTAATTATATTGTAGATAAATTTTAGTATCAAACAATTATGAACAAATTAATATGATAATTTTTTTGAAATATTTAAAAACCAATTTCATACCATTTGGATAAATACGACTTCTCCCAAAATAAATATTAGAAAATTATTATTTTTTTAAAATGAAAAAATCTCATGTGTTAAATAGAATATTTTAAAAGGTGATATAAATTTACTTTCAATCAATAAATAATATATTTATCAGGTTAATAAATAATGAATCATTTTCGTAATTTGATGATGGTGTGGTTAAATATAAAAATATGTAATATTTGAATCACTAATCCTAATGAAAATTAAAAAAAGGATAAATGAAGGGAAAATTCAACTAAAATGATTTTAATTTATTAGAATTTGAAAATATATAATTTATTATCTAATGAATAAAATTTAATGTAATGAGAAAGACCATATTTAACATAGTAATAGACGTAGTATGTGTTCCCAAAATAATAATAAAACTTTTCAATGAATGAATAGTTCATAAGAGGAAAAATAAGATTAATTCTATGAAGTGGATGGGAATACTATTCCATTACTTGTAGTAAATATGGAAAGATATTATTGAATGTTTTAGAAACATTATGGTTCATTTAAAAAAATGAAACCATACCAAGTGATGATGGAATTCATTTTATTTTCACAGAAAACATATTTAGAGATTAAGTTGATAATTTTTTTCAAAAAAACACATGAGAGAGATATAAAAATTTTAAATAATTTGGATGAAATAAAAATGTAACATTTAGGTGATTTATATGGAGGAAAATTTGATTATATTGAATAAATCAAGCTTCTCACTTTTGGAATTATAGAAAGAGTATGAACATAAAATGTTTCAATGGAAATATATATTAAAAATAAAGGGGATTCAAATAAGGCACAATTATGGTTCCTTGATAATTGATCCACATTAAATAGAATTATCTAATAAATTATCATCATACTGTAAACACATTATGAATCATTTTGAACATAATGTATAAAAAGTCAGTTAAAATTAAGACCACTGAAACTAGAAAATGAAAATTATATAATAACTAATATAGGATTTTTTAAATAATAAACTGAGATTTGGGATACTAAAATCAATAAAAACTTATACTTATATAAAAAAGTGTATAATTTCATAATCAGGTGTAATCCCCTATGAAAAAGAATAATGGTAGTATAAAAAATCATGAATACAACATGATCTCACTAGAAATACATAGAGTAATTATAAAATATCAAGATTTAATAGTTATTCATGTTCATATAGAGTATATGAACATAAATCCTATATTTATTGGTCAAACAATTTATTTATATAGAATAATATAATTCATAAACTAGGGTGGAGAAACATAGAAATCGTGGGAAAATCTGGATGACATGGAAGATATTAACAAATTTTTATCAAGTAACTTCAAAAAAATATTTTAATACCATAAATATATGTATATAATATTCATCCAACTAGATGATTATGTAGAATACTGAATTAAAAAAATTATATTATAAGAACTACAATATCAGGTGAAAACAATCAATGGAAAATGTTACAATTAAATAACTTGTCATTAATTAAAACAAGATGAAATATATTTTATGATAAATTTTTTTATATTCCATTAATATTTTAAATGATATGATTAATTATGGTAACTAATTATAGTTTTTTATAAATTTTAATAATAAGAAATTATGATGTTATTTCATAAAATATAGTTCATTATTATTAAAAGAGCATTTCAAGTGTAGGTGATTATTAATAAATTAAATATATATTTATTTTTGTATGAAAAGTACAATTTTTATTGAAATGAAAAAACATGTGTTATTTATACTATTAATTTAAATATATTATTATTTTCCATGAGCTAATACATATATATATAATATATTATTGTGACATATCATTATGAAATTTATAATTTAATGAAGAATATTTTTATAACTCATGTGGGTACTATACTACTAATATTATGTATAAGAGTACAATCATTAATAAATATCTATTATAATATTTACTCTTTAAAAAAGTGTTTATTTTAATTAGGAATAATTTTGAAATAAATCTGTTTTTTTCACATATTTGTATACTAAAATTTTATATTAATAAATTTAATGTTTTATATGAGTTTTAGATTTAGAGTGGGAATTATAAAATTTAGTAGTTAAAGTATTATTCAACATAAAAATTAATATATGTAATTGTATGTGGTGTTTTATATATGTTGACTATGTATTGGTGATGATTTACTTGAGTTGTGTATGGGTAAACAATATTTTTGAAACCTTGCATAAAGGTAGATCGAATCGATAATAAGGGTACGGTCATGGTTGGGTAATTATAATCCTAGCTCTATAACAATGGCATTGCATCTATATAATGGGAAGGAGGATCATGTAAAGGTACTTCATAATTTGTGTAAGAGTTTATTCCTAATATATTCTCTTATGTAAATGTAGTATAAATGTCATGTAATGGTATAACTATATAAAGATAAATGTGTATATCCAGATTTTAATCTACCGTATGTCCTTCTTCCTCACATAAAACCTGATGATAAAACTGAATATTATTTACATCAAATATATCATCAAATTTTTTTTTCATTTATAAAATGTTAAATATTAGTTAAAAACGACATAACATCATTTATAAAAAAAAATGTTTTATCGATACATTAACAGGAAAAGTAATCAGCAAGAATTGTAATTTAGTAAAAGATTGACCTCTATAAAAGCTTATTTTTTGGATTTTTATGGATTTTTAAATTCATAGAATGATTTATACTATTTATTTATATATATGTACATGTTTAGGAATATAAATTAAATTATATTTCAAAAAGTCAACATAAAAGGCATTTTATCATATCTACTCAATTATATAGATATTTGGCACTGGAAAATTTATATACCTAATATTAAAAAATATATATAAATATTAATGTGTAAAATATATAACAAGAACATTACTTCAGATGAAAAAATTTAATAATGGGTTAAAAACATATATATATCTTTAATATTTCATGTATGAGGGGTAGAGTGATAATGAGGGTAGAAATTAGAGAGAGAGAGTGGTGGGGAGGCAGAGGCAGAGGGAGAGACTATTCATGGGAATATAATCCCCTTGGATGGGGCTTTGAAAATGAGAACTCATGTGGTTCTGGTAGAGTGATAATTAGGAAATTTATTAAAAAAATTAAGGTAAGGGAAAAGGTTTTAATTATAATTATTTTATTTTTCCAAAAACATAATAACACATAAATATTATTTTATTTTACAAAACCCATTTTATTATATTAATAAATCATTTCATTAAATTTTTGTTATTCCAATGGGGCTATGAATTTTTTACATTTCAAGAAAAACCCATTATTTTTAAGGGAACTACATTATTAAAAATCAATTATCAAAACCCTCTTTCTAGGGGAGTTCATTACAAGAATTTTATTTTTTTCGATTGAATATTGTTTAAAAGTGTTATAATTATTAGTCTATGAATGATGTGTTCATTGAAATTACATATAAGTCATTCCAGATTATATGTATCTTATATCCATACCCAATATTTGTCATTAATGATCCTTTAAATGGATTGAAAATTATATGTAATATATGTTTCATGAATAAATGTGTGTTATATTATATTTTATTGTATTATACAAATATAGTTAATAGATAAAATAAAAACTCTATATTTCATTATTGTAGATCATTACATTATCAAAAAATAAATCCCTGAAAATTCACAAAACTATAATATGGAAAAACTATATATTAAATGTAGAATTTAAAACTGTTGATCAATCTAATAATCTATAATTATCACCTCTGTCAACAACACTACATAAAAGAAACACAACAAAAGTAAACCAAACGATATCTTATAATGTGAAAAATTAGAACAATTTATGGAATTGTAGAGATTTAAGAATGAATGAATGAATAGATACTTATGTGAAGTAATAAGATAGTTGCAATACTCATGTCACATTTGTAAAAGTAACATAACTATTTATAATGTCTACCAATCCATTTTGGATTACAATATTCCTACTGTATTAGTAATTTCTCAAAAAATTAATAAGATATAATTTAAATGATTTTATCATTTTTATATTGAAAAAATATAAATATTATAATTCTATTGATTAAATATCATCATTAAAGGATAAATGAAATTATAATCACATTTTCGATATACTATATTTAATGTTTTTCAAAAAGTACTTATTTATCAATTGATAAATAAAATTACATATGATAGAAAATTATTTTGATAAAATGAATGCAATTTTGATTATTGGCACATAGAATATATCTCTTAATTATTTTTTTAATTTTTTTTTAAGTTTTTGGTTTTTTTGAGAATATTAAAAAAAATAAAAAATCTAATATATTATGAAATAATGATAATGCAATATTGACTTAATAAATGATAAAATATATTTTTCATCCCAAAATGAATTTGAGATGGTAAATACATAGATTTAAAAAAATTAACTTAATTTCCTATCATAAAAACGTTTTTCAAATGTATGATGTCTTGAAATTTCCATTAAACTATGAATTTTCATTTTTTTCAACATTTTAATTTTAATAAACAATTAAATAAGGGTTATAAAGATGTATAAAGTAATAAAAAGTTTATTTTATTAATATATGATTCATAATGTCAAAAATGAAACTCTTTAAATGTTTACTGTGGATACATTAATTTATTGAATATTTTATCCTTAAAATACCACTCCAATGATGTATAAATAACCCCCACCGTTTCTCTGAATACCTTGTCACAAACACATATTGATTCCAAATTTATTCACTAATCCATTTTCGTAAGCATCGTATAATACTGAGATCTATTTATGCTTAATAATACCCCATGATTTAAATATATTAAAAGTCATAAAAAAGAAACTTTAAAAAATATGATATGTGCTTTCATACTTTTATTTAGTTTATAATTTTTAATTTTTTATCCTCATTTTAATTTCATATTCAGAATATCATTAAAAAATTAAACATTACTCTAAAATGGACATGAATATTTTAATATATTATAAAAATTGTAGTTTTTAATATAAACACATACTTCCTATCTCAAACCTTCCCATTGAACAATGTCTCATTTATGCTCGGTTAACCGTAAACCTAGAAATTTCCAAATCATTTCTTATCACTAAACATGGTGATTGTTATAATAAATTATGTATGATATAAAAATATATTTATTTTACTCTTCAAAATATAATTCCACTTATATATAGATCAACCTTAACAAAATTATATAAATAGAAACAAAACATGATATGTTTGAGAACAATATGGTATCAAAACATTTTACCTTTATCAAATGGAATTAAGGAATAGAATCTAGCAGTTATAATTGAACAAGATTTAAATTATTGAACATAAGTCAAATATTTTTAAAGTATTTAGAATAAACCTTTTTCATTGGGGTGGTTTAAACTCAATGAAAAAAATCAGGATTTAATGAAATGGGTTTCTCGAACTTGAAATCCATCTTCATGGGTTATCCCCTATTTCACATGATTTTATATATAGATGATCTTATAATGTATGTGAAATTTACCTAAACTATTTATCCCTTTTATTTTCACGGATATAAATGTTTCATCAATTTTTAAATTTTTTGTGACCCATTTTAAAATCATTTTTCGAAAAGACTTTAATTTCCTAAACATCGCATTGGATCCACATGTGTTGGTTTTATCCATTAATGAGTTATGATGTTTAATGGAAAAAATTTATTTCTCTTATTCAACTGAGAAATATAATTTTGTTCATAAATGTTTGCTTTTGGATCCATTATGAAACGAATTTCATTCTGGGGGATTATTTCAACACTATGATTATTTAACAATCTATAAAAAATGCTTGTTCATGAATTCTTTTTGATATTTTTGGTGGAGTAGATTATATATCCCCTCAATTCATTGGGTAATTTATATATTTGAAGATACAATTTGAATTATACATTAAATTGATTCTATCTTTGTTAAAAGTTATTATTTAATGATATATGAACATATATTATGCACAAACGTGATTCTCTAATTGTTTGTAACTATGTGTCAAATTTGGCCACTATGTTATGATTTTTAACTCATAAAAACATGCCACATTGAAAACCATTATGAAATGTTTCTCACATTTTTATGCTACTGATTCCATTATTTGAAATAATGTTATTGATTATCCATAAACATATACTATTGTTTTATGTATCTTTTCAGTTTATACTATTCCACCCCTTACTGAGTTTTTTCTAACCCCTTTCATTGATATATATCATCAATTATTAGATTTAATAAAGTGAAAATGAGATATTTCAGATGATTAAAAGTGGCAGATTTAAATTATTTTTATGTTATATTATGTATGAGTGACTTATAAGACAAAATTTCCAAAGATGTTAAACCTTTGAATAATGGATTTTATCATTATTATGTAGTTTGACCAAAAAATGATTTAATATTAATATAACAAAAAAATCATAGTAGTTGGTATCAAAAAATACTTTAGTTAATTTTTAATTTGTTTTAGAAAATGTTAGTGTAAATAATAGTAATAATTCTATGTATAGACAAGAGTCTTAATTTTTGAAATGTATAAGAACGTGTGGTTTCCAAGAAATGAAATCAATGTATTGACACTACATGTATATGATTCTTTATAATATATGGACTTAGGGGTAATTATCCCGAAAACGGTGTATTGGGTATTAACATGAAAATATATTGGATGACAACAATGAGGCCTTGATACCCTCTAGTTTTACTCCCCTTGGAGATACACTTTGTTTAATCACTAAATCTGTACAAAAAATTATTAAGGATATATAACTAATGGTTTTTCCCTATAAAATCTATAAAATTATTAATGTACATTATCCTAGAATAATATTCTGAGATAAAAGATAAACAGAACTATCATGTAACATATGAAATTATAATTAATTTAGTCATAAAAATAAATTATTTATTTAGGATTTGCTTAGTTTTGTTCAATCCAACAATTTTTTTTTTGTAAATGGTTTTACCCAAGAGAAACTAGACAAAAATCCCCTATGATGGATAATGAAATTGTTGTTCAATCAACATATCCAATTCTTTATGAGGTATAGTTCAAAAAATCATAGAGGTTATTACCATTTTGTCTTAGGAAATGAAAAATAACCTGAACATTGTTGTACATCCTTCTTTACAGAAGAATAAGAAACTCTCCATTGAGTCCTTAATGTTTTAATGATCAAAGAAATTTTGTTGGCCATGCAATCCGTTTGTCTATAAACTAAAGGTTAATTTAATAGATAATATTACATTATATTATTTAAATAATTTCCTCAAAATCTATCATATATATTTAGAGGATGATAAATAGTGGGATTTTATAAAGAAAACAAATCTAATTGATGAAATGGTGTAAATGTAATGAGAAAAAATTAATAAGTTATTTCATAAAAGCTATTTCCATTAATCTCCTTGAAAATTTATGTATAGATAATTCCTAGATCTCTTAAAAAAGTAAGGTTAATATTTTATGTATTAGGTGGATACAATCATATGTCTGGCATGAAAATACTTGGTTTTTTTATCAATAATAATATCAAAATACATCAACTCAATAGTTTATCAAAACCACACCTCCAAAAGGCTCTATCTATTTGATACATTGAGAGATACAAATAATTCTTTCAATGAACTATCAACTTAGAGATTAAGTATGGATAATTGAACCATGGACATGTATATAATTTTATAAGAATGTAATTTCAAGTTGGAAGAAATAATGATAAATGATGAAAGAAGATAAAACCACCTACATGTAAAAAATGCATAATGATGAGTCATGGGAATTACATCAAATGTATTGGTAAATTCTTTATCTTTGTGAATGATGTCTACCATGAAAATGAATATTAAAGGGACATGAAATATCCTTCCAATATGATGGAGGAAAGGAAAAGATCACCTATGGAATAATGATTCAAATTTTTGGAAAAGGGAAATATGAAATCAACTTCACAACCATGTGATATTGAGTGTAATTATCAATAGAAACCACCAATGTTGAAGTAGGAAGGGGAATTTTATGCAATCACTACCGCCGAGGTGGAAAATCTAAATTAAGTCATAAAATGTGCACATTATACTAACTAGAAAATAAAAATGATTTATTGGATTTCTTTTCAACAAATTTCTTTATATCAAATATGTTTTATATAAATGTTGGATCCAAACTCTAAAAACCCGAATTTGACATATCTGTAAAAATGCCTAATGTTGAATTTAATACAACTAAGTTTTGGATTAACCCCTCTATTACAATATGTGGAAGGATTCTTCTAGTTTTTCTTTTAAAAATTTTATAAGTGGGATTTGAAGATGAACTATGCATGTTTTAGTGAATCACACATAGTTGTCACTTATCGATCATTTAATGGTTTGGTACTATGATTTAATGTATCTAACGTTACTCTAGTTTAATCCTTACTAAGGGTAATAAAATTTAGAGCCAAATGTTTTTGTTTTTTCAATATGAGTGTGGGTAGTGGTTGATCACATATCATAAATGAAATTATTGATTGAAGAATTTAATTTAAAAATTAACTACAAATTTTGGTGTTTTCATTATTAGATAAATAATTATAATATGATATCCTTGAGATTTTCAATATATTTTATTAAATTAAAACAAACAGAACTATGTGATCTTGATCAGAATTCCTAAATATTTGGGTTTTAATCCATCCAATAACTAGGGTATTAATCTTAATAAATAATTATTTATAGATGTATATTGTCATTACAATAATCCATGGAATCCCCTTGTTTAACTAATCAAGTTTCTAAACCTTGTAATCTTATGTTTTAACATACCAAATGTTGTTATAAGAAATATTTAATGACCAAAGTATTTATATCACTTAACATCCTTGAACTATGACTCACCCTAGTAAATGATTTACTCAACTATTTATAATTTTATTTATTATTATTTTTTTGTATATTACAATTAGTTGAAAATAAGTTAAATGAATGGGATTAGAAATGAGTAGTTTTCCAAACACACACATGAATAGTGAATAATGTTAAACATGCATTATGGATTAAATGGGATAGTGTAAAATGGAATTGTGATACAAATGATTTAAAATATTTTATGATAATGAATATCACAAAATATAAGGTGGGTAAAAATAATAAAATATGATGATGAGATATGAATTAATCATCAATTGAGATTGAAATCATATTACACAATTACAATTGAAAAAAATATAGTACATAAAAATAGATCATGGAGGAATGATATCTCAAGAAGAAACTATAGTGTGGAAGGTCCTCCAATGACTTTTTGAAGGCAGGGGTCATGATAATATATCCTCATAAGTGATGAAGTTACAACCCCTTTCATAAAGAATACAATAATTTATTTATATCCCAAAGAGGTGGACTAATTGACTTCCAAAACATATATCCACATCATATGGATCATTTAACCATTTAGATAACAGAATAAAAATAAATATTCTTCTTATAAGACGTATATATAGATGGGGATAGTTTAATATTTTCATATGGTTTCCATTAGACTCAAAAAGAGAAAATTTGGATGTTTTATTAAAAAAATTTATGATGTCTAGAAATATCTAATATTTTTAAATTTCCTAAATTAACATGAGTTATATACTATAAAGTTTCCAAAAAATGGAAACCATTTGATCAAACAATATGTGAACCCGACCCATTAATTCTTTGCCAATAAATTTCAACTGAATTTGGGGAGTTCACTGGAAAAAACATAACGAATAATGGGTTGTTTTCAAATACTACATATAATTGTGGGACATGAATTAATTCTTTAATTAGGCCACCTATTTTTTGATATAGGACTTGATATATTTATCCAATATGTTTTTGTATATCCTAAAACATACTCTAGAGTTTAATCAAATTTTTTATTCATTATTGGGCCCGTAAATTCAATCATATTTGATGGTCATGTTTTCATAATAGATTCGGTGGACTACATGTGTCATTTATATGTCTATTAAAATTGACGAACTATACAGTCATTGAGTAAAAATATTTTTAATTAGAGGATAAATTTACACCAAAAAAGAATTACAGTATTTGGATAAGTAGGGTGAGATTTATGATTAAAATAAAAAAATGACACAAATATGGATTTATTCCATCAATGATCAAAAATTATATTTTGTATTAAATTATTGGAATTTCACACCAACTACAAAATTTTCAAGTATAATCAATATGTGGAGTATATAATTAAATTTAAATAATGTAATAACATTAACTCCCATACATTTTTTCTAGTTCTTTTCCTCATGTACATCAAATAAAAAAGTATAAAATAATCATTTTCTCTATCCAAAAAATATTAAAATTTATTTTTCCCTAATAAGGGTTGTCTAGAATAGTTTAGTCATCTATATAAAATTACAATAAAATTTTATAAAGAAATAATTTGTCAAAAAAATTCATTTTTCATGTTCTAAATATGAATTGGAAAATATAGGCACTCAAAACACTGCCATCTCAATATTGTGTAAATTTATTAATGGGGATGACTCATTCTCCAAGAAAAATTAAAAGCATATAAATTGTAAGAGTTCTTATCCAAAATTCATTATTATATATTTCATAAGAATAATGATGTCTTTTAGTGGTTTTTAACACTATGGAAAAAATGAATATTTGCGAAGGGGTATCTGCGACGAGAAAGGGTTCAGTCAAAAATAGTCCCCCCAGAAGGACTATTTGGGACGAGGCCCTATCATTGTCGCAAATAACTAATTATTTCAGATAGGCATAGGGTCCCAATCACAAAAGCTTTGGTGTGAGATGTGCGCAAAACTTTTGGAAGTGTATTTGTGACAAGTTTAAAAGACTATCGCACATAACTGATGACGTTATTTAGTGTTTACGATGGGAGTTGTCTACTGTCACAAATAGTATGTCGATAGGTTGATATTTCTGATGGGACCTGTCACAAATACTTTTTTCATGGGGTTAGAAATTAAAATGAGAATCCCATCGCAAATAATCTAACCTATATATACCCCTATCTGTTTTCCCATTCCACTCCTTTCACTACACCTCACTCCCACTTTACTTACATTTTTTCTCTCAAAATCATTCAATGATTAACATTCTAAATCAAAGAAATATTCATGGCTTATATCCTCCGAAATATATATTTTTAAGGTATTTCTCTATTTCTTTTATTTTTTTCATTAATTCGTCTTATTTTAAATTAGTTATAATTATTGTAATTTAGGCGTAATTAAATTAAATTAAAATTTTATCGTTTTATTTTCCATTATTTTTTGAGAATTAATAACTTCTTATTAGTATTAATTAGTATTAATTTATAATTATTATATTAATTATTATTAATTTGAGGTTATTATTATTAATTAGAATGATTATTAATAATTATTAATAATTAGTCAAAATTAGTAATAATTAGTAATAATTAGCAATAATTAGTAAAAAATTAGCGTTAACAAGTAGTAAATTGAAATAAATATTTATAAATTTTAATAAATAGTAAAAATTAATTATAATTAATTATAATTAGTTATAATTAGTGATAATTAGTTATAGTTAGTAGTTAGAAATAATTAGAAATAATTAGAAATAATTAGAAATAATTAGAAATAATTAGTAATAATTAGTAATAATTTGTAATAATGTGTAAAAATTAACAATAATTAGTTATAATTAGGATTTATTAGTAATAATTAGGAATAATTGAGAAAAAATGGTAGTCAATAGTAATTTTTTTTAATAAATGGTAATAATTTGTAGTAAATGGTATTAAATAGTAATAATTAGAAAACAATGGTAATAAATGGTAATAATTAGTAATAATAGATAATAAAAGGTAATAATTATTAATTTATGACAATAAATTTTAATAATTGTTAATAATTATTAATGATTAGTAAAAAATAGTAATAATTTGTAGTAATTACTAATAAATATTAATATTTACTAAAATTTATTAACAATTAATAATAATTAGTGATAAATAATAATAAATAGTAATAAATAGTAAAAAATAGTATTTAATTGTAATAATGTATAATAATTAGTAACAAATAGTAATAAATAGTAATAAATATTATTGATTAGTAATTAATGGTAATCAGTAGTTATAAATATTAAAAAAACCTAATTAATAGTTATAAATAGTTATAAATTGTAATAAACAATAATAAATAATAATAAACAGTAATAATTATTAATAATTAGTAATAAATACAAATAATTAGTATTAATAAATAATAATAAGTACTAATTAGTACTAATTAGTAATAAATAGTTGTAGTTAGTAATAATTAGTAATAATTAGTAATAAATAGTAATAAATAGTACTAAATAGTAATAAATATTAATAAATATATAAAAATATTCATAATTAGTAATAACTAGTAATAATTAGTATCAATTAGTATTAATTATTATTAATTTGTATAAATTGGTAATAATTAGTATTAATTAGTATTAATCAGAAATAATTATAATGAATTATTATTAATTAGTGATAATTAGTAATAATAAGTAATAAATAAGAATAATTAGTTATAACTAGTAATAAATATAAATAATTATTAATTATTAGTAGTACATATAAATAATTATTATTAAATATGAATAATTATTAATAATTATTAATAGTTTGTAATAGTTTGTAATAATTAGTTATAAATATAAATACACATTAATTAATTGTAATAAATAGTAATGAGTACTAATAAATTGTAGTAAATAGTAGTAAATAGAAATAAATAGAAGTAATTAGTAATAATTAGTAATAAATATTAATATTAAATAATAATTAGGAATAATTAGTAATAACGAATAATAATCAATATTAATTAGTATTAAATTTTATTAATTAATAATAAATATGAATCATTTGTAATTACTGGTAATAAAGACAAATACTTAGTAATAATTAGTAATAAATATGACTAATTAGTAACAATTAGTAATAATTTGTTATAGTTAGTAAGAATTAGTAAAAATAGTTATACAAAGTAATAAATAGTAATAAATAGTAATAAATATTTAATAAATTGTAAAAATTGGTAATAATAAGTAATAATTAGTAATAATTAGTAATAATTAGTATTAACTAGTATTAATTAGTCATAAATATGACTAATTTGTTAGAATTAGTAATAAGTTGGAATAATTTGTATTAATTAGTAATAATTAGAAATAATTAGAAACAGTTAGTAATAATTAGTAATAAAAAGTAAAAATTAGTAATAAATAGAAATAAAGAAGAAAATATAGTAATAAATAGTAATAAATATTAATAAGTAGTATTTATTAGTAATAACTACTAATAAATAGTAATAAATACTAATAAATTGTAATAAATAGTAATAAATAGAAATAATTTAGCAAAATTTTTAAACATTAGTAATAAATTGGAATAATTTCTAGTGGACATACGGTAGCACTATTCCGCTATGACTCATCTCCTCGAACATTCTCCCACGAAAATCACTATAAAAATTCTGCTCCGATATACGAATATCCATTTTCCTGTGCATGAGAATTGAGAGGAGAATAACGAGGCCTCCCTAGTCTCCACACATTTTCCATACGAAAATTGATAGGAATTTTTCATCATAAATATTTCATAATGATTTTAGTCGGAGGAAGTTGCAATGAGAAGAATCATCAGTCAAACAAGGCTCTTTTTCCTAGTGACAGTTCTCCTAGAAACGTTTTTTATAGAAATAACTATAAAAAAATCTATTCTGATGTACAGATATCCATTATCATTTGAATGAGAATTCATTGTTGCAAGGAGATTCCTCCTTACTCTCCATTATCGTGTATATGAAAATGGACATTCATACGTTGTATCAGATTCTTAATAGAGATTTTAATCAGAGAATGTTGCAAGGAGATGAGCTATTTAGAAAGAGCTTCCACCAATCTGTTAGAAATTATGCCACTCATAATTAGTGTTAATTAGTATAAATTAGTTTCAATTACTAATAATTATTGTAGATGTTTATTTATTTTTATACAAATACTATAAATAACTATGAAATAATAGAAATTATTATAATTTTCTAGAATATTAAATATTATTTTTCTTCTGTTTTTTGGACAATGTTTTTCATATATAATTTTATTAAAAATTAATTATTTTATATTTTTTAGTGGAATATGGAACATGGAAGATGAAAATAGTTATTATAAGATTACTGTACTCAGATATATCAATACAGGAATCCAAAGGGTTCTAGTTTGAATCAAGTATATATTGAGGGTGTTGACGCTTTCTTGTTATTTGCATCATCAAAACCAGAATTTGTTTCAAAATGGATAATTATGTGTCCTCATAAGGATGTTCTCTATGTATGTTTGATATATTTTACAATGTTGGGGTTATCTAATTTTTTTTATTTTGGATGAGATTATATCTTTTCGGTATCGATATGGTGAACGCAGTTCCAGAGAAGATAATAATTATTTTTTTAGATCCATGACGGGTTCAAAATTTAGTACAATATATGAAAGGTCCATATTTTCAACAACAACAAACTCATGATGATATTGTTTTAAATCAGAATATAGAGCAATTAATATTTTTTGAGTTGTTGAGGTCTGCTGAGGATGAATTATAACTTGATTTCAAGATAAGTTTATTTGAAGTGGTTTCAAAATTTATGGATATTAAATAAAATAAGGGAGTGTCAAATATAATTTTTAATTAGATAGTCTCTATGATGAAATAAATGTTACATGATGGAAATGTGTTTCTTAAAAATTTCTACGAGTGCAAGAGGTGTTGAAATAGTGGGTCGCTAGACCCAACTATGCAGTTATTTTTATTACCATATCATGTGTACTATTAGTTATACGTATCGTGTTATTACCATTATATTGTAGATATTTCTACATCTACTATATAATGTTTATTCCCATAGAATAATTGTCATGTCGAGATGTTATAACAGAGCTGAAGTAATATTGAGTACCTCCAGATACAATGGAATTAATCTTAAATATATGTTCTATAGTCAAGATAAATCTTACTGACTGGAAACGGTATGTGTATAACTATCAGGTGTTGGGGGCCCATAACCATTAAGACTTCTTTAAATTATGTTCTCACTTTATGATCTCTTGTAGTGATATCATGAGTGCAGACTCACCAATAGGAACACCACATGTTTAGGGTGACATTTTGTATTCCTATATATGGACCTCTATATTGGTCTCCTAACATGAGACCATTATTAATGTGTATCATTAGATTGATTACGTTGATGCAATGAAAAACCATGTTATTGAAATCTAGGTGAGGTATCTTGTGTTTGTTTTGTCGTTGGTGGTATGACATTGGTTGAATGCTCAAGAAAGGATTGGTCACTTATATGTTAATGAAGTTGTATATCTCATGCCTGGATGATAAGGATGGAGCTATGTTCATAACTCCTTGGTCAAAGTAGTAGAATGGTAAATCCATCCAGAAAGATCAAATACTAAAGCAATAAAAATAATGATGACATATGTCTGGGTCTTTTATTAAGTGATATTTAATGAAAAAAGAGATTATAGTATAAAATTAGTGTGGGTAGTTTTTTTTTCATTGCTATGAAAATCCTTATCTCTTTGGTGTCCATTTTGGGTTGTTAGACTCTTCTCTAGGTATATAGATTTTATTTACTGCTATTGTGATAAGGTCTCGTAGGGTTACATATAATAGCATATTCAAGAATCTTCCATATTCAATTGAATAGGATTATAGACATGGTGTGCCACACCCTGGTGTCCGAGTGTTTTCCAAGTTAGCGATCACAGATAATAAAATAAATTCATTATTGTTAAAGTTATGAATAATTGAGTTTGATTTTGTTTATTGTATTTACATGTTTAGTAAATACAAGATAATATTAATTGAATAAATATTGTTTTAATATTCAAGGATCATTTAATATGAAGATGTATTGTGATTGGAGTTAAATATATCAGTATTTATCACGTAATATTATATATATATATATATATATATTAAATTTATGTGATAACATAATAAATAATATCGACATAGTTTTGTTTATCAAAATTGTTTTTTAAGAGGATGCTGAAATAAATGGGGTTTGGGGAACCCAACTGTGTATTTCCCAACACCACTGTAAATAGTGGCGAGGCTCTTTCTCTATGTAACTATTCATTCATTTATGGAATAAAAAATCAGAGAATCTCTCTTATCCAACTCTCTAGAGAGGAAAACATTTGATCCAAGAACTCAGATCAATATCTTTCTCAAACATCAAAGGCATCTCGATGTGGTGATCATTTGGATGTTGAAGGCATCATCTGAACATCGTGCTAGCACCCGAAATTTGTTTATTGATGCTCTTTAGGATTTTAGAAGCATGTGTGGATGACCATGAGGGATCATGCTATAGATAATTTAGGTGATGATGGTCAATGACATGTTAAAGTCAACCTTGGCTTCAGAAATCAAACTTGTATGTTGTCCATTTTAATTTTTTTCTAGTTATAATTTATGTGATATACTCAGATCATGTTGTGGCTCAGATCATTGGCAATGACAAGTTTCATCAACTAGTCGATGAAAAAAATTTAAAATCCTCGGCCCATTGTCTTCCTCTGTAGGCCCCAAAAACTATTACTTTTATTAAATAATAAAATTAAAAAAGGGAAAAATAGTGGTTGTGTGGCCCCCCTATGTCATCCTCGACCTCCTGAGGGTGCCAGTGCCGTCTCGGTATCATCCCAAACCACACTTACCTATTCACAGCATTACCCAGCCGTCGTAAGTACCTAGATCCATTCTCTTATATCTTCCACTGCACCTGGTCTCGATGTCCCTCATCTTCTCTTCGTCCACCGTTACCATCCTCTCGATCACCACTCCCCCTGGCCATCCACATGATCCATCCATCCTTCAGCCAAATCATGGCTCCCGTCTATGTAGTCAATCACTGCCCACCCAACTATACTTGTTGCCTCCCAACACCCACCTCTGGACAACACTGTCATTCCACGCGGCCAACCCCACACATTTTTCTCCTCAAGGGCAGAATGTCATGAGGAATCATAGCTATCACATCTAGATTCCCTTACCCACATTACCACATAGTCCTCCTCATCTAATCACCCCTAGATCTGGAAGTGGCATCCTTTTGGACCAGCTCACAGCCATACATTCGTCGAGCAGAATCATCAGCACCCGCTCAGCCAGATTCCATCTAAGTCTGAGAGGTGCCCTTATTATTTCATCTAAAACTTTTTGCAGGAAAAAATTAGCCTTGTAGAGGTCTGGGCAGACCTACCCAACCCAAAACAGGATTGGGAAAATCTTAGCAACCTTATACTGGATTGGGCGGATCTACCCGGCCTAGTTTGGCCTGGCACGGCCTAGAATAGCCCACAAAAGTTTGGACAGACCCAATAGGCCTTGTAGTGGTGTTTTGGGTACAGGAAAAGTTTAATTAATCAAAATTAATTAAATTATTTAAATTAATTTTCATATCTAAATATAAATTATTAAAATAAATTTTGTATATTTATTTTAATACTCAGAGATAAAAATAAATTTAATTTTAAAATTTAATTAATTATTAAACAGAATTATAATTTAATTATTTGAATGATTAAATTGATATAATTTAATTAAATAACCTTTGTACTTATTTAATGAAATTAAATTTTATGACGCATTATTTTTACCTACATACTCATCTAGAGAACCATCCCATGTAAGTTTTCATTTAATTAATTAATTTTTTTAACTATGTGTGATGTATATAATTTATTAAATTGGCAGTCTTTGTATCGCCTTTATTTTCAGTTAAAATATATAAAGACCAGCATGAACAATTTACTTAAGGTACATTTCTAGCCCTTGTCCCCCTCATTGTAGGTGAGTGTATTCATTCTTCTAATGAAGAATATAAAATATGTTACAAGGTCCCTACCAAGATGGGGTGGTACTCCAAGATGTGATTATGACCTTGCCAAGAGAAGGCGATACTCCAGAAATGTAGACATACAAGATGGGGGTGAGCTACATCAATAGTCAAGCTTAGACTGAAGTGTGATTCTCGTAGGTCATATAGATTCTCATGAGTAGTAAGGTAGTTGTTTACCTTGATGCCTTTATTTATTAATTAATGAATTTATAAACAATAAGATAAATACATAAAAAATAGATAATAAAATTCATAATGAGGCAACATATATTTTTGCTATTAATGATTAGTTATGAGCATGACAACATATAAAAAAAAGATCAATATAAATAGATATAATTCATCGAGAGATAAAAACAAATCCCTCACATAAATATTATGTTGTTATCGCCTTCCACTATTCATGTATCAACAAAACTGGGTGTTTGGTGTGCTAGTCATTCCATAGCTGTTGGTGCCTATTACTACAAAGGGAGTTCTTATGAGAGTTGTGGGTCGAAATAAATATGTTTTTAGTGAGAATTATCCATAGATAATGTTTTATCATTTTAGAATCAATCATTGTGTAAATTAGGTTATGGTTTAAGATGTTTGGACAACATGCAATAGAGAAAGGAACCACGCGTTAATGAATTTTGCCCGCCAAAATCCTACCTTGAACAGTCCATGTAGTGGCATAGACGTAGCTTGTAGACTATGAGGGAGGTTCAGGAATCCTTTCCACTAGAATACTCAAGCGACATAGTTTTATGATTCATGTACATAAGGTTTCTTGAATTTAATACATTTGTGGGAGACTTTCGATGACTAAATTAATCTATAATGTCACATTCGGAAATCAACATAAAATGTACTAATTTTTTAATGTTTTTTTGTAGAGAATAGAATGTAATACCTCATGTAAAAAATTCCATAAATAATGGATAAAGTTAATTTCCAAACTAGAACGACATTATGTTGTATATTATAGGTGCTCATGCACATTAGTATTATATCAAAAATTCAAGGGGTTGGTGTCCCTACCTGTTAAGCCACCTTTGGAAGAGTGGGAATAAAATGATTATAAGAGGCTCATGAATCAATCATATTATGGTACTATCATACTACTATCATCAAATTATGATGTTGTTTTGGTTCACTAAATTAGGGTATGGAAGATGAGAACATGTAGTATAATCACCAAGATGTAATCGAGGAGTAAGCTATGGAAGTTTTCAATGTGATGATTTCACAGTCTTGGTGTAAACATGAAATGAAGACTATGATATTTCATTACATTTCATTCATACTTCAAATTACTCAAGATTATTTAAGAGTACATACAAATTTAATGGAGTATATTCTTCATTAACTTATTTGGTAAGGTTCCCCATGTAATAATAAATTAAAAGAAAGTGTTGTCTTTGATTCTAATGGAAAATAAATTGGGTGACAAAGTGAATAGGAAAATGGAAAGTTCAATGCCAAAGGAACATTCCCAATGTCTTTTAATGATGGTGTTTGTTATTTAATAGGTTGTTATTTTCAACACATGTAATAAAATAAATTTATGGAATTTTAAAAATTCAATGAACATAAAAAACAAGTAGCATGTACCCTCTTCTCATTCAGGTATATTCATCAATATATATTAATTTTTCAAAAATACTTATTGCGTGTTGAATACAATATGCCAATAACATGTTTGTATCTATATATAGTAACCAATTATATATAGGAACATTATAAGAAGTAATGTGTCTTCTCCAAGTAGCTGAGAAATGCTGATTCCTATGTTAGTGGAGAAAAACACATAAATTCTAATTTCACAATGAATGATTTTAGTTAAAAAAGTTATTGAGTATAACAAAAAAATTTATCTCAAATATCGTATTTTCATAAAGAGACATTATTCCAAATTCATGGTTGAATGTTGTTCGTGGTGTAAAAAAATAAAAAAATATACCAGACATACTTGATTCAAAGGAAATAAATGACGAATAAAAAATCTAAGACTTTTCTAGTTGTGAAAAGATGAATAATTGTCAAGTAAAACTAAAAGTGGACGTGAAGAACATACGAAGTATGGTATTTAAGCTTATCACTACTAAAACCCATTGGTATTATTGATATCTTCAGTTTAAACAATGAACCCTTTAAAAATAAAGGTATGCCATAATACTTTTTGGAATAAGATCAACAAGAGAGCATGAACTATTCCAAAAGAATAGCCATTGGTAAGCATATATCATAAGATTTCATTAAGATAGTAAAGAAATGCACTGCTGAAGTATTAGAATAGTTGGAAGATATGATTTGCTTTGGATTGACATTTTGAAGAATATCTTAACCAAGGATTCATCGATCATGATAATGTAGCGTGGAGTAGTTTATAAACACACATTACCTTATCTACATCATGATATTGAAGTTCGTAAGGAGGATCAATGATAATTTCTTACATGTCAGCATAGATCTACAAAATTTACCATGGGGTAATTACTAAAAGTTCATTTTATACATCAGAGTTATGATGTATGCAGTATAAATGATTCAACATGAAGAAAATACAATTATATTTCATGAAGTTATTTACAAATAATGGAGAAATACCATAAAAAATATTCCAACTAATAAATGATAAATGGATATCATACAGGTCATTGTATGAGGAAAATCTATTATTTTATTAGACATGTGTTTAGAAGTAAAGAGTTTGTTTGTATTGAAACAAACATTCATTATGTTAAACACAATTAGTATTTATGGTGACAATCCTAACAATTTTTTAGGATATTACATAAATCCCTAAGATAGAAATATTTGTTGTTAAGTGATGGACTATGTTTCTATAAAGAGGGTACAGATTTCTACTTGAAATAGTGGGAGCCAGATTGACATGATATTAGACAATGATTAAGATAAACAAATGGTTTCCAAATGAACTAGTTCAATAGGTGTATGTGGAACAAGAATGATTCAGAGACACATACTACTAAATTTGGTTAAAACAATTGTGGCGGTTTTGAGTTCACAACAATCGGTGATACATTATTCATTGAGAATAATAATTCCTACATTTAATAAGTATATGGAAATTATATAACATTGAAAAGACAAATTAAAATTTATTAATGGATTACATGTATCAAATTGCAAAGGGTCTTCTAAATTTAATACTGCAGCTGGTATTCATATGATTTGATACATAGATGGTACACGTGTGGCACTAATGAGGCTCATTTGGTTATACCAAATATGGTATTCCTCAATCTATTAGAATTTTATTTGTCAAAGAAAAATTTAGAGATCATTCTATCGGTCATTGGATTGCATGATCATCTTTCATGGAAGGTGTCTATACGAAGAAACAATAAAGGGATGATGGCACCATTAAATGAAAATAGAGGTTACAAGTTAATGAAATACAGTTCATAATTAAAGTAAGCAACAAGTTCTTTGAACCTTCATTTTGATTTAATTTTTTATTTGTGTCTATCGAAGGATTGTGAGAGAACCACCATTTTTTCATAGAGATATGTATGGTAACATATGGAAAAAAATTTGTCTTACAGTTAGATAAGACCAAGTTAAAATTAATTCTCCAATGATTAAATCAAATGTAGAAAACTATGTTCTAGGGAACTAGATCAATCGATGTGGAACTAATTATTGTTGGACCTGGTAAATTGTATATAAGGTGATATAGTATTGAAAAAGAAAAGTTTGAATAATTCACGTTCAGAATTGTTGTCAATATCAAATGGATTAATCTCTTTAGTTTGACTTGTTTAGAACATTGGAAGATATTAATTTTTTGAGTTGATTACTATACGCTTTAGTGATGGATCAATCATATATTCCATGTTTTTTACAATAGTTGATATTAGAAGGATATAAATTAATGTATCCCGATATCAATTATATCAAGTACCATTGCATGTTATGAAATTAGAACTATCATCTTGTACATCAACAAGTAAAAATGATATATACCTTGTATTTGGAGAAGAAGGTATACTAGTTATGGTGGTACACAAACTAGTAATCCTTAGATCAATTTTTTATACTATCGCAGTTTGGGAAAGGTGATGAGCGAGTCAAGCTCATAAAATGTAGTGGTAGCCATACCTATAAATACTGAGTATGTTGCAGCTTTTAAGGAAAACATGAAGCAGTTATTAAATCTTAAAATTTGTTCCAGTTCATGGAATCTCACCAAATAAGTAAAGTATTATCATAATTTAAATTATGATATTCTTACTAGCCAAGATGCCTTGTTATGATAGTGTACAAAAGGGAAATACTTGGGGTTTCCATATCATGAGATTTTTTTATCACGGAGATGAGGTTGCATATATCAGATATTCCATGTGTAAAAAACATGACCAACCTAGTAGATAAATTTTTACTCTTCATAAACCTGATCATTATATTGTGATTTGATAACACGAATGGTTTGAATGTCAGATCGTGTGCCAGTTGGTGTATTGAAATAGTGGGTTCCCGAGACCCAACTCTATAGTAATTTTGATTAACATATAATGTGTATAGATAGTTATATATGATGTATTCTTACCATCATTGTGTAGATATTTATTTATCAAACATATAATGGTAATGTCCATAGATTAATTGTCATATCGAGAGGTTATAAAAGATCCTAGTATATAATGAGAACGTCTAGATATTATGAAATTAATCATAAATATATTTTCTATGGTATGGATATATCTTACTGACTAGACATAGTAGATGTATGACTATCAGGTTCTTGGGGCCCATATTCATTGAGACTTCTTCTCATTATGTCCACACTCTTTGATCTGTAGTAGTGATATCATGAGGAAAGACCCACCAATAAGAAGACCACCTATTTTTCATGTCATTGGATGTCTATACCTACGTACATGTGTATTGGTATCCGGAATTGAGACCATTACAAATGTGTATCATTAGATTGTGTACTTTGATGAATGGAAAAAACCAAGGTATTGAAATTGTTGTAGGGTATCATGTGTTTGGTGCCTCTTTGGTGATATGACATTGGCTGAATGGTCAAGAAACGATTAGGCACTTCCATGTTAAGGAAGTTTTACATCTCATTCCTGGTTGATCAGGATGGTGTTTCCTTTATAAATCATTGGGCAAAGTAATATAAAGATAAATCCACACAGGAAGATCTACAAATAATAATGAAAGAAAAAGGATGATGACACATGTGTGCATTTTACATTATGATATATTTAATGATAAATATATTATAGTACACAATTAGTTTTTGTAGGATGGTTGTTGTTGCTATGACAATCCTTCTCTCTTTTGGTTTCATTATGGGTTTCTAGACTCAGCTCTTCCTATAAGGATTTTATGCACAACTATCGAGAAAAGGACCTAAAATATCACACACAATAACGTATTCCAGAATCCTACCTATTCAATTAAAAAGGTATATCATCATAGTGGGCCCACCATGGGGTACATTTGTTGTCCAAATTACTGATCACCGATAAATAATCATTGTTATTAATGATATGAATAATTAACATTGAATTTAATTAAATTATTTACTGGTTTAGTAAATACAGGATAATATTAATCAAATGAATATTATTTTAATATTAAAAAATCATTTAATATTAAGCAGGATTGTGAGTCGAGTTAAATGGATTAGTTTTTATCACGTATTATATTTTTTATGTATTACAACTATGTGATAAAATAATAAATAACACTGACATAGATCAATTTATTATAATTATTTGTTAAATGAATTTTCAAATAAGTGTGGTCCAGGGAACCTGTCACGACCAGACCCGTATCGGGGTTTGAGATGCAACTACCCCAAGAAATCCTCCATAAGCGAGGGGCTGGCGACTAGTGTCGAATGAATAATAAACTAGGGGAGGCCATTGCCTAAGAAACTATACACACACATGCAACTCACTCAATAAAAGAGTTCACAAAAAAGAAAACAACGTACAACACTGCTACAAAAGGGAGTCCAACATACATGCATCGACCTCTAACCGGTATAAGTAAATTGCTGAAATGTAGACTGGAAAGTAAAGTGAATAGTAAAAGGTGAAAAACATGCGCCCAACCAGAAAGGTGACACAACCTGGTAAGAGGTAGACAAAAGTAAACAGCTGGGGAGTCTCACACCTAGAAATCCACCTATGACCATTGAACGCAGCACTAGATCAGGTGTCCTCAACGCACCTCCGTAGTCTCAATCGACCAGTCTATTGCCTGGAAGGGAACACGAAGTGCGGGCAAAGCACAAGTAGGGGTGAGTATACAGATACTCAGTTGGATGCCCTGAATGCTCGAGGGAGCAAAAAAGGAGATACTAAAACAGTGAGAAGTAGAAAGAATTAGAAAAATGTAAGAGTACAAAGGGGAGAGTGCAGATCAACCCGAAAAGAAAAAGAAAGCAGTCTTGTCCAACCAAAAGGAGATAGACACAGAAAGCATGTGGCATACCCTGCGTGTCTCCCCCCTCCTAGAAGTAGAGTAACTGATCTAAAAGATTGGGAGAAAAATTAGGGTGTATATATATACTTATCAAGAAATCCAAACAGGCGTGAAAGGGGATCAATATCTCCAAACTCAGCCGAAGAAAAATCGCCAACAGTTCAAAATATATCCATCACTGATGCCCAACATTCCGGCATGCCAAAGCTACCTCATCGTTGTACCATACAACCAAGGGTCCCACTATGGTAATCATAGAGAAATGTCACTAACTACCCTCATAAAAAGGGCTGAGTTTAAAGGGAGTTTTCGGGTGACCCACGGCCCAGCCCAGCTGGAGGGTAAACCACAAGTGGTCATCGAGGAACCCACTGCCCAGCCCAGTTGGAGGGTAAACCACAAGAGGTCATCGGGTACCCCACTGCCCATCCTAAATGGAGGGAAACGCTCAAGAGTTAATCTGGGAACACATAGCCCAGCCTCGCTGGAGGGTAAACCATATGAGTTCATTAGGTAACCCACTACTCAACCCCGTTGGAGGTTAAACCATAAAAGGTTGTCAGGTAACCCACTACCCAGCCTCACTGGATGGTAAACCACAATAGGTCGTCTGGTAACCCACTACCCCGCCCTGTTGGAGGGTAAACCCTAAATTCAACGGGTATCCCCCTGCCCAGCCACGCTGGAGGGTAAACCCTAAGGTCAATGTGTAACCCACTACCCAGCCACACTAGAGGGTAAATCTGAAACTAGTCTGAAAACTCTTAACTCCTCGTGCCATCACTGGGTTTCACTAACACTGCTACTGTGCGTAGGTTTTGAGTGCGTTAATGTTACCTCTGACCAATGCACTTTCATGTTTCCACATTTCATGAGATCTCTAAATAAGCTCCACACACCCAAACATATTACACTGTTGTAATCTACGCAAAAAAACATAAGAGATAGACTACTTACTCACTGGAAACAGTTTCAGAGTAGAAAAGTTATTCAACGCCGCATTATTATCATATGGTGTCTCATGGGGCCCGCACCTTGGTCCCGAAAAAGGTCGAGCGAACTATTCCATCGTGATTCTCTCGGAAAATCATGCCAAAACGACTACTCAGCCGCCCCAATTGGACGTCTAACAAAAAAGTCACCGCACGGTACACACAGCATAAAAGACAGTCTGTGGGGCCCACACCTCCATTCCAGTGTCAACACCTGAAACCACACTGGTCATCTTAGCCTCGATGCCAGGGTCACAACGCTGCAGATGGTGCCTAAAACAGACTCTAGATGCAGAAGCTGTAACTCCCCACATTATGCAAACGGGACCCTGTGGGGACCTCCCCTCAAACCTGAAACATGTCACACAAATCATACCATTGCGTTCCTTGCATATAACCATGCGGCGTAGGCTATTCATTTTCCCTGAATGGACTTCTGAAGCATAAGTTTTAAAAACGCAGCATATGTTCGAAAGTCGCCTCGTGGGGCCCACTCCTCGGCCCGAATTTAGGTGGGCGGATTTTTCCATTGCAGTCCCATCATAATAACTGTCATAAAAGAGTACTCAAACACCCCCAAACAAATTCTGGGTGAAAAAGTGGCATTTCACCACAAAATGTGCAAACCAGGCCCTACGGGGCCCGCACCTTGTCTCCATCCCGAACACTTCAGAAAGCATCTCAAAAAGTTCGCATGAGGACTGGGGTCATGCTACCGCTGACAGCGCGTCAATCAAACATCCCAAGTAGGAGTTAGGTCGGATGCAAGAATAATTAATTTATTAAATAATTAATTAATTATTCACATTAAGTGTTTGGTTCCACCGAGCAACAATACCAACCCCAAATGGTTCCAAATCAACCTTGGAAGTATTGTCTCAACTCAGGGGCCACCACGCCTATGACGGCACATCAAACGGACGTCTGGCATGCGAAGTACGCCATCACGAGCTTTAATAATAATAATTTGATATTATTAACTTAAAAAATTCTGGGTTACCCACCATTGGGAACAGAACTGAAAAAACCATAAACAAAACATAAAAAGTCCATCTTAAATAGATGGACCTGAAACCATAGATGGCATGTAAAACAGATGCGTTGTTTAGAAGTTACGACCCACCGAACGCAAGGGGGCCCAACCGGGCCGGTTCACCCCAGGCCGGTCCGAACGGAACCGTCGGCCTGCGGCCCAGCCATGGGTCCGTCATGACATGCAGCGACCCACTGACCATGGCCCACTCTAGCAACATTGGACCCCCCCCCCCCTCGGGTCTGGTTCTTCAAGAAGACCGACCAAATGGTCGGTCTTCGTCCGTGTCGCCAACCAGACCTACATACCGCGAGTCCGTGTCTGTTGTTTCCTCCCCCAAGGTTAGTGCCTCGGGATCCTCCTCTGACCATGTTGGCCCACTGGACACCAGTTCCTTCACCTTCCATAGCACTGTTATGCTACCCCGGCCTCCTTCTGTGCCATTTGCAGCTGCCTACTACTCCGTCACCCGCCCCGGCGACACCCGGCCACGACACCTCCGAAGCCCCGGCCGCGTCGCCTCGACTGCTCCCGGAGCTACCCCAACCACGCTGGTGACACCCAACTCCGGAAACCCAATCTGAACCTCAGGCCTCACTACTCATCTTCTCAGAGAGCTACCTCAGCTGCCACATACTGACCGAACGCTGTTTACCCCACTGCGCCACCCAGACCTCCGGCCACCGCCGTTGCCGGAGCCAGGCTTCTGACGGCCGCCTCCACCGCTCTGGTAGCCCGATTCCAAATTTGAAGGAGGATACAGAACCCTTAGGGTGAGGCCTTCCTATCTCCTACCCCGGTCGGTGATCTAACATGATTTGTCACGTCTGAAAATTTGGACGAAGAACTCCCAATAACGATAATTAAAACGGGGCACAGACGAAGGTCGTTTTCATTTTGCTATCGTCCTACTTCTAGAATTTTAGAATTTAAAACGGTGGATTTTACCAAACACAAGAAATTGAAAAAGGTGCGAAAAATAAACCAGGAACCCTACCTCGATCCAGTCATGCGTCATTCGTGGCATGTCCACGATGCTCCTGCTTCGATCTTCCAAGGTTCCAGTGGTGGTTTCTCATTGATTCGGCGAAAAATGGTGAAGAACACCGTTGAACAAGAGAGATAGAAAGAGAAGGGGGGAGAGAGAGAGAAGAGAGAGAAGGGGGAACCCTATCTCTAACTCCTCATTTTTCTATTTGTAGGAAAATATGCTTAACGCGGAATCTGAAACTGTCATGCCCTCTCACATTATATCACTCCTAGGAAAAATGCCATATTTCGGACTCAATGGAAGCCTCAGATTTTCATTTTGGGGATTTGTTAGAATTCTATTCTAAAGGAACTCCAGTGATAAAAATCACTAAGTCATTATTTTAAAATGAATATTATTCCCCTGGGTGACATCTCTCACAGCAGGCCCGCGCCTGCAACTTTTACTCCCCACCTATGATAAACGAAAGTCTCTAGACGCAACTGCTCCCTCAGATTTATGATACGAGATTTTGATTAGGAGGAAACACAACCCCTCCATGTGCATATTATATAAACAATTATTATTTTTAAAAAATTAATTTCCGGAACATCGGGCCTCAAAATCTCACATCGTCTTCGCGCCTTGCTCAATAATTATATTTAGAAAAACTCCAAAGTCTTATAGGGTAAAAATCGGGTCTCTACATCATTCCCTCCTTCATGATTTTCATCCCCGAAACTAAAAACAAGGAAAAAACAACTCGGGATACCATGTTCATAGCTAACTCTCCCACTCCCATAAAAATGGCACAACATCATGCTAACACAACATTTGAACCAAAGGGATGGTTTGTATTCATATGGTCTTCTACATTATATGAAATGCATAGTAACACGCATGCACCTCATCAGTTGCGACTCTTTGTAGATATTGTACGTCCACTCCTACTATTGGAAGGGTAGGTAAAGTTGCTAGGAAACCTCTCAATCTCTTGCACAATACCCGAATGACCCAAACAAACTCGAGGGACTTCCCCTGCTGAACCTCAACATTCCACATCACGACAGAAATCACAGTTTGTTCCTTGAAAATGATCTCGTGATTCCCTCCTTTAGAATACACATCAAGTGCATCGCCCATGGTTATCTGGTCACGCAACACCTCATTGTCGACATCCTTCAATTGTGATTCTATCACACGCTCATGGAGCAATGGAGTGAACACCATCGACTGTAGGATATTCGTACCCTCCTGCTCCACCAAGGTCAGCCGTTGAGAAGCAAACTACTACATTACTTCCCACGCCTGATGAGTCTGGGACTTTATGCTAAGGGAACCTTCTACAAAAATTCCATTTTCTGGAACATAGACTAGATCAATGTTATAGTCCTGTATAAATTTCAACCAGCACCGTCGCCTGAGGTTCAAGTCTCTCTGGGTGAGGGGACACCTGAGACACTGGTGGTCTGAGCAGACCACAAAGCTCTCTTTCAGAAGATAGCTTCTCCACATTCTCAGCGTAAAGACTACCAATACCTACACCACATAGTGAAACATGTAGTTCTGTTTATGGGGTTTCCCTCACCTCGACCTATAATGGTATTAAGATTGACGTTGAGAAAGAAAGGATCCAACGAACAGGGCAGGAGAGCAAACTCATCCAACCGCCAGAGGCTAGACACAGAAGGCACGTGGCATACCCCGTGTGTCTTTTCTCCTATCTGAAGTAGAGTAATCCACAAAACAGGCATGCTTCCAAACCCACTAGTGGAACCTCAAGCGATGGTAGGTCAGTCAGAAAATCCCCACTAGAAAATCCAGAACCTTCTATGACACTCCACCGCACCACCCCGCCATAAATGCACATGTCAGAGGGACTCATCCTCCTCACCTAAATACTATCATTTTTGGGTGGTACTAACTATCCCTCATGGTTTATTTCACATCCAAAAAACTTGTCTTAATGGGGTAAGAACCCCTCTTTCCCATGCATTCAAAGCTATGTTAGTCAACAACAACACATGGTTACACCGATGCCCTGCCTCACCCTCGGTAATCCCTTGAACAAAGAGTTTGATGAAAAGAGTACCTAACACAGTGTCTAACATGTTCTACTGAGGGAAGTAGAAAAATAAATAGTGTTTACCTCTTTTCATCTCATGTGTTGCAGTATTGTAGACATCCATAGCACACAACCGTCCATGGCCCCATCGGACAGCTCCCTGAACCTGACATGGGCCACCTAATTGTAGTGGAAGGACCTCTAAACGTCGTCTGAAAACCATTGTTCTTCCTTCTTTTCTTCCAACACCATCACCCTAGGGACCACCTTGTCCTTGCTAGGGATTTCTTTGATCATGACACTATCATTGTTGTGGCAATGTATCTAACAACTATCTAGAAAAATGAGCACATTTGGTCGATTAGTCTCACGCCACGTGACCTCACACATAACAAAAATAACACTAGTCCTCCCTGGGCTATCTTGGTGCCCTATTTTATTACCGAACATGTTCCCATGTCTTTTCAATGGGAGACCTCCAGCGCAGAGGCCCTGCGAATTGACACCCCTATGATAGAAATTTCTCTATCACCAGTGCCTTCTCCAACTCCCTGAGACAGGTGAGGATGCACAAGGGAACTACACTGGTGTGAATATCCTCTCCAGATACCTTCCCCAAACTTATGTGCTCGTAAGTTTCCATCATGGACCACGTCCAAAGAGTACCGAGTAAGGTCTGGGAACCTAGTCGCATACTCATCAATTGTCATCACACCCCATTGAAGCTCCAACAGCTCCTGAAACAGTATAAAGTGTAATTAGGAGGGGTAGTACTCCTCAAGAAACACATTCTAGATGTCATCCCAAAAAAGTACCAACTCATCATGCATCTGAGTAACCCTGGACCTACTAATGCCAAACTTCTTGGTGGAAAAATACTGGTTTTCAAAGAGACCATCAACTTGTTAGTTTCCAAATAAGTTTGAAGAGGCAAACCACAAAATCTAGCCAACCCTTCACTGTCTGAGGGTATGGCTCACCATGGAATCTCAGTGGAATCTGATGTTGGAACTCACGTATCATGCCCATCCTACACTGGTCATCATCCTTCAATGTCGGTACTATCTGCTACTCCATAGCTGGAGGTGCTGTTGCATGTCTTCCTGGAGAAAGGTTAATCATATGATGGATCTAGAACTAAGGCCGCGTCACTCATGGAGTCATCTTCACCAACTAGAACTAGTATCCGGGATAGCTATCAATGATGAGACATCCTATATCTGATCAAGGAGTACTACAGTAAAATGAGCATAAATATATCAACAATGATGGGGAGCTGACTCAAGAAGGACAACCAAAGACTCAAACCTATATGATTCCGAAACCAAATTTTCTACAACAAGTATCTCACTGTTCGGAGTCGACAAGTCGGTTATCAGGGTCCTAGAGAATGGATACGTCAGCCGCCACACCATCATTGGACTCCCTGGCCTATGAGCCACTCTCGAGACATGTTGACACTATTTCCCAAAAACTCAACCAATTCCTTTTTAGGGACGTCCGAACAACACCCCAAGGAATGAACCACCTTTGATACCACTTTTTCACGACCGGACCCATACTGGGGTTCGAGCTGAAACTACCCCAAACATGCCTTCATAGGCCAGGGGATGGCGACTTGTGTCGAAGGCACAATAAACTAGGCGCAGCCCTTGCCTAAGAAACTGTACACACCCACATATATAATTCAATGAAAAAGTGGAGAGAAAAGAATGAAAGATACAACACTACTATAAATGGGAGTCCCAAATACTTGCATAGATCTCTAACCAGTACAAGTAATGTGTTGAAATGTAGACTAGAAAGTAAACTGAATAGTAAAAGGGGATAAAGACGCGCCCAACCAGAAAGGTGCCAAAACCTGGCAACAGGTAGACGAAAGTAAGCAGCTGGTGAGTCTCAAACCCGGAAATCCTCATACGACCACTAAAAACAGCCCAATCTCTTATGTCCTCCATGCTTTTCCGTAGTCTTGATCGAACTGTCTTTCATCAGCAAGGGCACACCATGTGTGGGCAAAGCCCAAGTTGGGGTGAGTCTAATGATACTGAGTAGGATGACTTGAAAGCTCGAGGGAGCAACAAAGGAGATACTAAAATGGTGAGCAGTACACAGAACAAGAACAGTGTAAGAGTATAAAGGTGAGAGTGCAGCTCAACCGGATAAGTGAAAGGTAGCATGATCGCCCAACCAAGAGGATCTAGACAAGGAATGTAGGTGGCATACCCCGCCCTTCTTCACCCCTCCTAGAAGGAGAGTAACTGAACCCATGGAGTGGGAAAAAATGTAGGTTGTATATATATGATCATAAAGAAACACGAACGAGTTTGTAAGGGGATCCCTATCTCCAAACTCATCCCATGAAAAGTAGCCAATAGTTCAAAAGATATCCATAACTTATTCCCAATAGTCTCGCACGCCAAAGCCGCCTCATCGCTGAACCGTACAACCAAGGGTCCCGCTCTGGTATTCACGGAGAAAAGTCACTAACTAGACTCATAGAAAGGTATGAGTCTAAAGGAAGTCATCAGGTGACCCACTTCCCATCCTTGCTGGAGGGTATACCATAAGAGGTCATCAGGTAACCCACTGCTTAGCCCAGCTGGAGGGTAAAGCAAAAGAGGTTGTCGGGTGACCCCCTGCCCAGCCCTACAGGAGGGTAAACCACAAGAGGTCATTGGGTTAGCCACTGACCAGCCCCGCTAGAGGGTAAACCACAAGAGGTTGTCGGGTAACACACTACCCAGCCTTGTTGGAGGGTAAACCACAAGATATCATCTGGTAACACGCTACCCAGCCCCACTGGAGGGTAAACCCTAAAGTTGACAGGTAACCCACTAACTAGACCCACTGGAGGGTAAAACCTAAGGTCAACATGTAACCCACTACCCAGCCCCACTGGAGGGTAAATCCAGAAGTGGTATGATAACTCTGCACTGCAAATGCCATCACTGGGTGTCACTAAAACTGCTACCGTGTGTAGGTTCAGAGTGCATTAAAGGAACCTACGACCAATGCCCTTTCATGTTTCCACATTTAATGAGATCTATAAAAAGGCCTTGAATGCCCATAAATATTACACCATTGTAATCCTCACGGAAAAACATGCGAGATAGACTACTTACTCGATGGAAACGGGCACCCGGTGAAAAAGATATTCTACACCACTTTATTCTCATACGGCATCTCATGGGGCCCACACCTCAGTCCTGAAGATGGTTAGGCGAACTGCGCCATTGTGATGCTCTTGAAAAAGTACTCCAAAATCACTACTCATACGCCCCAAATGGACGCCTAATGAAAAAGTCACAGCATGATGCACGCAGCTTATAAGACGGCATGTGGGGCCCACAACTCTACTCCAAAATCAACTCCTAAAACCACACTGGTCAACTTATCCTCAATGCCAGGGTCAAAACACCACCAACAGTGCATAAAATGGACTCCGGATGCAGAATCTGCAACTCCCCGCATTATGAAAACGGGGCCCTGTGGGGCCCTCACCTTGACCCCGAAACACGTCACGCAGATCGTACCATTGTATTCCCTACAGATAACCACACGGCATAGGCTATTCATTTTTCCTGAACTAACTTATGAATCATAAGTTTCAAAAATACATCATATGTCCGAAATTCACCTCGTGGGGCCCATGCCTTTTCCTGAATTTATGCGGCCAGATTGCGCCATTGCAATCCCCTTAGAAGAACACTAAAAAATGAGTACCAAAACACCCCAAAAGGATGTCTGGTGAAAATGTGGCATCACACCATAAAATGTGTGAACCAGGCCCTGTGGGGCCTGCACCTTGTCTGTCACGACCCGTCCTCGGGGCCCGTGCTGTGACTACCCCAAGCCCGCCTTCCATAGGCCAGGGGCTGGCGACTAGCACCAAGGCGTAAATCCCCAAAAAAAGGGAAGGCATTCCCTTTGAAAAGTAAACAAGCACCACAGAGTAAGCAAGAGGAAAAGTAAACACTAAGTAAAAACTGTACAACTGAAAGGAAAAACAGCAATTGAAAGGAAAAACTGCAGCGTCGAGCCGTCCTCTATAAGTCCCACCAGAAGGGTGGGTACAGATAGCCTCCACTGCTCCTCGGGTCCACCTATCCGCTTCGAGTACGTCCCGCCCAGTGGTCCACCTCCAGGTACTGTCCTGCTCCGTACGCCTCCTCCACGATCAGCGTTGTCCATCGTCTGCAACCAACACCACGAAGTGCGGGCATAGCCCGTGCAGGGGTGAGTATAAGCTACTCAGTACGGACCCCGAGACCCCCGAAGGTCTCCCAAAATCCACAAAGGATAATCCACAAAGGAGAGATACAATCACGAAGTAACATCTGACACGGCTTAGGTATATGCCCATACATATACCTAAGTCATCAATTCCCCGATCGGCTCCAACGTCCGAGCCCTAGCACAACCCAGTCCACACAGGAAAGCAAAATGCATACCCACGCAGGATAGAACAACACAATCCACAAAGGAGAGTAAACAGTAAATCCACACAGGATAACTCAACACAATCCACAAAGGAGAGAAACACAAGATTCAGCTCACACAGGTATACTTCTTCGGATGACGAAAAGATGATCTCTGATCCATATAAGTCGTCGGACCCCCGAAGGATCGATAGGTAACTAATCTCTGCAGTGACCCACAGAGGATCGGACCCACACAGGATCAGGCCCATGCAGGACCTGTAGGAGTTGGCTCACACAGAACCGCTGAGTGTTGACCCACACAGGATCGGATCTGTACAGGATCGGGCCCACACAGGACCGGGCCCACGCAGGACCTGTAGCACTGATCCACGTAGGATCGCTGAGTGCAGTAGTCGTCGCAGTCCGATGGGGATTTCTGCACAGTCGTTGCCGTCGAGGAAGCAGTCGCAGCCAGCACTAGGGTTCCCGCACACAGCAAGCTCGTTCGGGAGGGTCCGCTCCACGAGCCGAGAGGCTGATACATCAACTGTCACGAAGTCCAGAGTTGATGTATCCAAAAGTTCCGCATCGTCAACAGGAACTCAACGCAACAGACGGCGCGTCGATCGGACGCCCGGTCTGAGAGTTATTGGCTTTTTCGTCCCAGGGGCCCGGTTGATTTTTAAGGACAAACCAACCCAACCGTACTCCACCTGCATTAAAAACTCGGGCGGAGGGTGCCAAAAGATCCATCTCACAAATAGGAACTCAACAAAGCTGACGGCACGTCAATCGGACGTCCGTGGCTCAAGATATGAGTGTTTCCGCTCCGAGGGCCCGGTCGGTTTCGTGTACGAACCAACCCGGCGGAACTCAAAGTATTCCGAAACCTTGAATGCGATATACAGAAACGATCGTCTCCATCCAAGGATCGTGTTTCCGCTGCCGGCGGGTCTTTTGGAGGCCCGTAGTTCAAGATACGGCCATTTGAACGAAGTCTGTCCGACGACGGGGGGTCCGGGCCCGGGCCGACCCGGCCCGACCCCCACTGGTTGGCCCGAACCGGGTCGGGTCCGACCCGGTTGGCCCGGCCCGGCCCGGCTCGGCTCGGCCGAGCGGCCGAGCGGCCGACGTGGGGGAAAGCCGCTGCCCTGCGTGACACTCCCGCGGCACCCGCGGGGTGTCGGCCAGACACCCGCGGGGTGTCGCGTGACAACCTCGCGGCACCCGCGGGGTGTCGCCCTGGACACCCACGGGGTGCCGCGTGACAACCTCGCGGCACCCGCGGGGTGTCGCGCTGGACACCCACGGGGTGCCGCCGCCTCGGGCCGCCGGCGCCGCCACGCTGGCGACCCGCACCACCAACAGCTTTCGCGGGCCGCCGGAGTCGCTCCGGTGGCCCGTTTTCCTTCCCGTCTGCGCTGCTGTTCCTCCCGGGTTCCGTTCTTTACTGCGGGATCATCAAAAACCCGTTGCGGCACGTTCCATCGTCGCCCGCCAAATCCGCAAAACACGAAGAACGACGGAGGGTTGTCGGGCCGTGTTCGTTTGACCCGCACCCTCCGCGTTAGATAATAAAAAAAACGGGAGAAATTGTTCAACACATGAACCGACAATTTTAATAAAATAAAATTGTTCATTTGAAACTGGCTCTTTAATTTTTAATGAACCTTCACAGGAATATAAGAGGGGTATTCCAAAATTATAAAATCCCTACCTCGTTGATCGTCGCGCGCGGGCGTTCTTCGCGGAAAAGCTCGTCGCGGAAGAGAGGGATCGTCGCGTCGTCGCGGGGAGGCGTCGCGTCGTCGCGGAATCCGGCGTTGAGTCAGCGAGCTCAACGGACCAAGAACAACAGATTTAAATTATAAATAATTAAATCTGTGTTTAAAACCAAAAATGAAGGAACCTTGTGGGGAAACCCGAAATCACTCACCTCAACGGTCGGTGATCGGAGATCGGGGCGGAGAAGGACGTCTTGGACGGAAGCGTCATCGATTTCCGGGTTCGGCGTTCTTCGCGTTCTTCGCGTTCTTCGTGTTCTTCGCGAGGGAGAAGATGAAACAAGGATCTTCTCAAATCTTATCCAAAGATTTTGGGTTGGTCTTATTTTATTAATATGCCAACACACGAAAACAGGTTAAGAAAGGATTGAATTAATTCGTTGAATTAATTCATTGAAAGAAACATGCCATTTAATTCACGAAATAAACCGCCCAATTAAATGGTTTGTTAAGAATTTAGAAAACACGTCAGTTGACTTTCATTAAGACGGGTTTTCACGGGTGCGTTTCTTAGCGGAAGGAAACAGCGGGGCTCGTGCGGGCCCCACCTCACAAATATCCTACCAAGGGGGTAGAATATTTCTGGATCGCATCCTATCCAATTCAACTCAGTTCAAGCCGCCTTTAAGTGGCTTCCAAGTGTCTTAAGTGAAATAAAATAAAGTTGTCGCAAAATTATTTTATTTCTTAACTTTAAGCCCAAAAATTAAAAACAACACCCGAGCAAACGCAACTCCGGAAGAGGCGTTTCTAAGCGAAAACTGGCACTGCGATTTCATTGGTGCCCTCAGAATTCGATTTTGGGCACCGGTTCAAAAGTTAGAAAAACTCGCTCGCCCGTTCACTGGACGTACCTGAGCCAATCTTCAGAAAATGATTCCGGGCACACCGGGCCTCGGAATTAGGTGCCGTCAGAAACTGCGCTCTTGTAAAATTCAAAGAAAATTAAGAAAAAAAATTTCCTTGTAATTTACGGGTCTTTACATTACTCTCAACTCAGGACTTTACGTCCCCGTAAAGATACATCAAAAACTAGGGAAACAAATGTGGGTACTGAGCACGCATCTGAGCCTCCCGCTCCCAAGTGCTCTCCTGGAGGTTCCCGTGCTGCCATCTGATGCGCACAAGAGGAATCGATCCCCCACGTAGGACCCGCTCCTGTCGATCCTCTATCACCACTGGGACCTCCACAAAAGTCGCTCCATCATCCAAGTCTAGCTCCCCATAGTCAATGATGTGTGTCGGGTCGTGCACGTATCTCCTCAGCTGGGATACGTGGAAGACATCGTGCACCCGGTGCAACTAAGGCGGCAGAGCCGGACGATAAGCCACCTCACCAACCCTGTTGAGGACCTGGAAGGGTCCAATGAAGCGTGGAGTCAACTTGCTGCCTCGGCCAAATCTCCTCAAACCACGTCGAGGTGAGACCCGCAAGAAGACGTGGTCGCCATCCTCGAACTCTTGTGGCCTCCGCCTCCTGTCAGCATATGACTTCTGTCGGCTCTGTGCTGTCCTCATCCTCTCCTGGATGACCTGGACCTTCTCTTTCGTGGCCCGGACCATCTCTGGTCCCACAAGTGCTGACTCCCCAGGGTCTGTCCAGCACAAAGGGGATCTGCAAGGCCTGCCGTACAACTCCTCGTAGGGTGCCATCCCGATGGTGGAGTGGTAGCTGTTGTTGTACGCAAACTCTACCAAGGGTAGGTGGTCCTCCCAGCTGTGACCAAAGTCGAGGACACATGCGCGGAGCATGTCCTCGAGAGTTTGAATAGTCCTCTCCGTCTGACCATCCGTTTGAGGGTGAAAGGCGGTTCTCAGACGTAGTCGCGTCCCGAACGCCTCCTGCAACCCCTTCCAATGCCGGGAAGTAAAAAGAGTGTCCCGATCGGATATGATATTCGATGGAACACCGTGAAGTCGTACAATCTCCTGATTGTAGAGACGCCCCAAGCTCTCCACTGAGCCCTGCTCTCGGATGGGTAAGAAGTGTGTCGACTTGGTGAGTCGGTCAACAATCACCCAAATGGAGTCATGACCTCTGGAAGTGCGTGGAAGTCCAGTCACAAAGTCCATAGATATCCCGTCCCACTTCCACACCGGGACCTCCAAGGGCTGTACCAAGCCTGCTAGTACCTGATGCTCTGCCTTCACCTGCTGGCAGGTGAGGCACTGTGAAACGAACTTTGCCACAACCTTCTTCATGCCCGGCCACCAGTGCTGTCGTCTGAGTTCCCGGTACATCTTCACCACTCCAGGATGTACCGCCAAAGGAGAAGTGTGATACGCTCTCAGCACCTCCTCTCGTAAATCGACTGGTACCAAGGTACGTCCTCTGAAAAGGACATCGTGCTCTGCTCCAAGGGAGAAACCATCAGGTGCCTGTCCCGAGGATATCTGTGCACGCCGTGTCTCACAGTCAACGACCCCACGCTGTGCCTCTCTGACCTGCTGAAGAAGTGGAGGAGAGACTGTGAGAGACTGAAGGAAGGCTTCTCTGTCTCTATCCACGAAGGATATCTGCAAAGCGGCTAGCTGCTCTGTCGCCTCCTCAAGTAGTTGGATGCCCGTCCTCCTGCTGAGGGCATCAGCCACCACGTTCCCCTTCCCAGGAGTATAGACTATCTCAAAGTCATAGTCCTGGAGGAGCTCGATCCATCGCCGCTGTCTCAGGTTCAGGTCCTTCTGAGAGAAGATGTACCTGAGACTCTGGTGGTCAGAAAAGACTGTGAAGCGCTCGCCCATCAGATAGTGTCGCCATGTCTTTAGGGCAACGACCACTACTGCCAACTCCAAGTCATGGGTAGCGTAGTTCTGCTCATGAGGCCTCAACTGACGTGATCTGTAGGCAATCACGGCCCGCTCCTGCATCAGGACACACCCGAGTCCGGTCCCTGATGCATCGCAGTAGACTACGTATCCAACTTTCTCCTCAGGCAACCTCAAGATAGGTGCGCTGGTCAACCTCTACCTCAGCTCCTGGAAGCTCTGCTAACATCTGTCCGACCACACGAAGGGTTTCCCCTTCTTCGTCAACGCTGAGAGTGGGGCCGAAACTCTGGAGAAGTCCGGCACAAATCTCCGATAGTATCCGGCTAGGCCCAAGAAACTCTGCACCTCTGTCACGCTCTTGGGTGGCTCCCAAGCTAGCACTGCCTCGATCTTCGTGGGATCCACTGCAACTCCCGCCTCAGAAATGACGTGCCCCAAGAAGTGGACCTCACGTAACCAGAACTGAAACTTAAAGATCTTTCCATAAAGCTGGTGCTCTCGGAGTGTGTCTAGTACAACACGCAGTTGGTAGGCGTGCTCCTCCTCCGTCGTCGAGTACACCAAAATGTCGTCGATGAAGACCACGACAAATCGATCGAGGTATGGCTGGAAGATCCTGTTCATGAGGCTCATGAACACTGCTGGAGCATTGGTCACACCGAAAGGCGTAACCAAGAACTCATAGTGGCCATACCAACACGTGAAGGCTGTCTTCTGCACATCCTCGTCTCGAACTCTAAGCTGATGATAGCCTGACCTGAGGTCTATCTTCGAGAACCACCGTGCTCCCTTGAGCTGGCCGAAGAGGTCATCAATCCTGGGTAGTGGATACTTGTTCCTCACTGTCACCTGATTCAGGCGACGATAATTGACACACAGTCACAAGCTCCTGTCCACCTTCTTGGCGAACAAAATTGGGGAAGCCCAGGGCGAAACACTGGGTCGGATGAACCCCTTGCCCTGCAAGTCCTCCAACTGTACCCGCAGCTCTCGAAGCTCAGCGGGGGCCATCCGATATGCTGGAGTGGATATCGGGGCTGTCCCGGGGTACGGGTCAATATAAAAGTCTACCTCTCTGCGAGGAGGTAGTCCTGGAACGTCGTCGGGAAAGACGTCCACGTACTGATCCACCACTGCAGGAAAACTGGGACTTCGCAAGTCTACTGCTCCCAAGATGAGGCTAGCCAACTGATGAGTGATGGGCTGACCTCTCCTCTGCGTGAGTCCATCCTGTGCTGCTAAGGCTCCCTTCTCGTCGGTGAAGGTGAACCTGCTCCCGTCGGTGCACACACATCGCACCTTGCGCCTAATGCAGTCAATCTGAGCATGGACCGTAGATAACCAATCCATGCCCAAGATGACGTCGTAAGGCCTCGACGCCGCTACAAGAAGATCCCAGCCGAAGCTCTCGCCTCCTAGAGTAATCTCACACTGCCGGCACCAGTGCATAATCATCGAGTCTGCTCCCATAGGAGTCTCTAGCCGTAAGGATCGAGCCAACGGCTCTGTCGGAATCTCCGAGTTCCGAACAAGGGCAGTGGATATGAAAGAGTGACTTGCTCCTGTGTCTATCAGAACTGCAGAAAGGGTGGAATAGACACAGATCGTACCTCGAATCATCTTTGGTGCACCGTGGTCATAGGCCTCCGCTGCCTGGAGCTGAGCCTGTCTCTGCCCGCCAGCTCCCTGTGGGCAGGGCGGGCCTCCTGGTGGTGGTGGTGGCAGAGCCTCAAAGTGTCGCCCACCACCTGCTACTCGGCCAGCTCCTCTACCTCGTCCGCCTCCTCCCTGCGGACCGCCACGTTCGACCCTCTGCCTCTTCCTGGGTGGTCCCTCCATCATCTGTTGACCCTCGGTACGACGGGTCAGGCAGTCACGAGCCATGTGGCCCCGCCCACCGCACTCGTAGCACCGCCTGCCTCTCGGAAGACTGGCTCCGGGCTGGGTGCCCTGCACTGCTGAGCCAGTGTCCCAAGGTCGCCTGCCGGAAGGTCTGGTCTGCCTGGAACCCTGAGTCATCTGCCGGCTACCAGCTTTCGAAGAATCCGCTATCTGCCGCCCTGTGGTAGGTCTCCCTGTGGACTCAGCCAGGAATCTCTCGATCAGGAGGGCTCGCTCCAGTACTCCTGCCTGGGTCGGGATGCTGAGGGAGATCAGTGATGCCCTGATCTCGTGTCTCAAACCCTGCTCGAAGGTCCGGGCCCGGAAGAAGGGGTCCCGTACCATTTCTGTCGAGTACCGAGAATGGTCGGTGAACCTCGCCGCGTACTGAGCGACCGTCAAGCTGCCATGCCGCAGCTGAAGAAGCTCCTGGATGCACACGACACGGAGGGTGGCCAGGACGAACTCTGAGCGGAAGAGGCTCTCGAAGTCCGTCCAGATGAGGGTGGCCTCATCGTGTACCTGGAGCATCAGGCTCCACCAGTGCCCGGCTGCTGCGTGCAGTAGGCTCGCCGCGAGGATCACCATGAGGTCTGCTGATGTCCTCACTAGCCTGAAAACTCGGACGACCGCCTCCAACCAGTCCTCGGCTGCCTGGGGGTCCGACTCCCCACGGAACCTGGGTGGTCGCTGGTGCTGGAACTCGTGCAGAGCTCCGAGGCATCATGCGTCGTCAGCTGCCAGTGCTGGAAGCATCGGGGGCTCGGCGGGTAAAGGTACCGCCGGTGCCTCTACTGTCAACGGTCCCTGTACCGAGGCCTCGTCGCTCGGCGGGCTGTCATCGCGCACTAATCTAGGAACCCTACCTGGCTACTGTCGTCATGCCATCCTGAAAAGGAAACAAGTGCACCATGGTTAGAACAGTATACCTGGTGAGCTGACACAAGTAATCACAAAGAAAACCTAAAACACACATGCAATCAATATTTTCATGCATTAAGTCGAAAACCAGAAGTCAGGGTCATGGTGTATGGATACATCGGCCGCCGCACCAACACTGGACTCTCTGGACTGAAAACCACACTTAATACACTAAAAACTATTGCTTCACATAGAAGAAAGATCAGAGTCTGCGGTAGAACCTCCTTTTGATACCAATTTGTCACGACCCGTCCTCGGGGCCCGTGCCGTGACTACCCCAAGCCCGCCTTCCATAGGCCAGGGGCTGGCGACTAGCACCAAGGTGTAAATCCCAACAAAAAGGAAAGGCATTGCCTTTGAAAAGTAAACAATCACCACAGAGTAAGCAAGCGGAAAAGTAAACACTAAGTAAAAACTGTACAACTGAAAGGAAAAAACAACAACTGAAAGGAAAAACAGCAGCGTCGAGCCGTCCTCTGGAAGTCCCACCTGAAGGGTGGGTACAGATAGCCTCCACTGCTCCTCGGGTCCACCTAACCGCTCCGAGTACATCCCGCCCAGTGGTCCACCTCCAGGTACTGTCCTGCTCCGCACGCCTCCTCCACGATCAGCGCTGTCCGTCATCTGCAACCAACACCACGAAGAGCGGGCATAGCCCGTGCATGGGTGAGTATAAGCTACTCAGTAGGGACCCTGAGACCCCCGAAGGTCTCCCGAAATCCACAAAGGATAAGCCACGAAGGAGAGATACAATCACGAAGTAACATCTGACATGGCTTAGGTATATGCCCATACATATACCAAAGTCATCAATTCCCCGATCGGCTCCAACGTCTGAGCCCTAGCACAACCCAGTCCACACAGGAAATCAAAACGCATTCCCACGCAGGATAGAACAACACAATCCACAAATGAGAGTAAACAGTAAATCCACACGGGATAGCTCAACACAATCCACAAAGGAGAGAAACACAAGATTCAGCTCACATAGGTATACTTCATCGGATGACGAAAAGATGATCCCTGATCCATATAAGTCGTCGGACCCACGAAGGATCGATAGGTAACTAATCTCTGCAGTGACCCACACAGGATCGGACCCACACAGGATCGGGCCCACGCAGGACCTGTAGGAGTTGGCTCACACAGAACCGCTGAGTGTTGACCCACACAGGATCGGATCCGTACAGGATCGAGCCCACACAGGACCGGGCCCACACAGGACCTGTAGCACTGATCCACGTAGGATCGCTGAGTGCAGTAGTCGTCGCAGTCCGCTGAGGATCTCTGCACAATCGTTGTCGTCGAGGAAGCAGTCGCAGCCAGCACTAGGGTTCCCGCACACAGCAAGCTCGTTCGGGAGGGTCCGCTCCACGAGCCGAGAGGCTGATACATCAACTGTCACGATTTCCAGAGTTGATGTATCCAAAAGTTATGCATCGTCAACAGGAACACAACGCAACAGACAGCGCGTCGATCGGACGCCCGGTCTGAGAGTTATTGGCTTTTTCGTCCTAGGGGCCCGGTTGGTTTTTAAGGACAAACCAACCCAACCGTACTCCACCTATGTCCAAACCTCGGGCGGAGGGTGCCAAAAGATCCGTCTCACAAAGAGGAACTCAACAAAGCTGACGGCACGTCAATCAGACGTCCGTGGCTCAAGATATGAGTGTTTCCGCTCCGAGGGCCCGGTCGGTTTCGTGTACGAACCAACCCGGCCGAACTCAAAGTATTCCGAAACCATGAGTGCGATATACTTAAACGACCGTCTCGATCCAAGGATCGTGTTGCCGCTGACGGCGGTTCATTTGGAGGCCCGTAGTACAAGATACGGCCATTTGAACAAAGTCTGTCCGAAGACGGGGGGTCCGGGCCCGGGCCGACCCGGCCCGACCCCCCCTGGTTGGCCCGAACCGGGTCGGGTCCGACCCGGTTGGCCCGGCCCGGCCAGGGCCGGTCTGGCTCGGCTCAGCCGAGAGGCCGAGCGGCCGACGCGGGGGAAAGCCGCCGCCCCGCGTGACACTCCCGCGGCACCCGTGGGGTGTCGGCCAGACACCCGCGGGGTGTCGCGTGACAACCCCGCGGCACCCGCGGGGTGCCGCCGGCGACCCGCGCCACCACCGGCTTCCGCGGGCTGCCAGAGTCGCTCCGGTGGCCCGTTTTCCTTCCTGTCTGCGCCGTTGTTCCTCCTGGGTTCCGTTCTTTACTGCGGGATCATCAAACACCCGTTGCAGCACGTTCCGTCGTCGCCCGCCAAATCCGCAAAACACGAAGAACGACGGAGGGTTGTCGGGCCGTGTTCGTTTGACCCGCACCCTCCGCGTTAGATAATAAAAAAAATGGGAGAAATTGTTCAACACATGAACCGACAATTTTAATAAAATAAAATTGTTCATTTGAAACCGGCTCTTTAATTTTTAAAGAACGTTCACGGGAATATAAGAGGGGTATTCCAAAATTATAAAATCCCTACCTCGTTGATCGTCGCGCGCGGGCGTTCTTCGCGGAAAAGCTCGTCGCGGAAGAGAGGGATTGTCGCGTCGTCGCGGGGAGGCGTCGCGTCGTCGCGGAATCCGGCGTTGAGTCGTCGAGCTCAACGGTCCAAGAACAACAGATTTAAATTATAAATAATTAAATCTGTGTTTAAAACCAAAAAGGAAGGAACCTTGTGAGGAAACCCGAAATCACTCACCTCAACGGTCGGTGATCGGAGATCGGGGCGGAGAAGGACGTCTCGGACGGAAGCGTCGTCGATTTCCGGGTTCGTTGTTCTTCGTGTTCTTCGCGTTCTTCGCGTTCTTCGCGAGGGAGAAGAAGAAACAAGGATCCTCTCAAATCTTCTCCAAAGATTTTGGGTTGGTCTTATTTTATTAATATGCCAACACACGAAAACAGGTTAAGAAATGATTGAATTAATTCGTTGAATTAATTCAACGAAAGAAACATGCCATTTAATTCACGAAATAAACCGCCCAATTAAATGGTCTGTTAAGAATTTAGAAAACGCGTCAGTTGACTTTAATTAAGACGGGTTTTCACGGGTGCGTTTCTTAGCGGAAGGAAACGGCGGGGCTCGTGCGAGCCCCACCTCACAAATATCCTACCAAGGGGGTAGGATATTTCTGGATAGCATCCTATCCAGTTCAACTCAGTTCAAGCCGCCTTTAAGTGGCTTCAAGTGGCTTCCAAGTGGCTTAAGTGAAATAAAATAAAGTTGTCGCAAAATTATTTTATTTCTTAACTTTAAGCCCGAAAATTAAAAACCAGACCCGAGCAAACGCAACTCCGGAAGAGGTGTTTCTAAGCGAAGACCGGCGCTGAGATTTCATTGGTGCCCTCAGAATTCGATTCTGGGCACCGGTTCAAAAGTTAGAAAAACTCGCTCGCCCGTTCACTGAACGTACCCGAGCCAATCTTTGGAAAATGATTCCGGGCACACCGGGCCTCGGAATCAGGTGCCGTCAGAAACTGCGCTCTTGTAAAATTCCAAAGAAAATTAAAAAAAAATTCCCTTGAAATTTACAGGTCTTTACATTGTCTCCAACCCAAACGCTTCGGAAATCATCTCAAGAATTCTGTATGAGGACTGGGGTCGCGCTACCGCTGGCGGTGCGTCAATCAAAAATCCCAAGCATGAGTTAGGTCCGACGCAAGAATAATTAATTAAATAAATATTTATTTATTTATTCACATTAATCATTTTGTGCCACCGAGAAATGAAACCAAACCACAATGTTTCTAAACTATCTTTGGAAGGACCGTCTCCACATCGGGGCCATCGTGCCTCTGACGGCACGTCAAACGGACTTCCGGCTCGCGAAGTACGTCTATCACGAGCATTAATAATAATAATTTTATATTATTAAATAATGTGTTCTGGGTTACCCGCCTTCGGGCGCAGAAACCAAAAACCATGAAACCCTACATAAATAATCCGTCTCGAAGAGACGGGCCCGCATCTGTATATGGCGCGTCAAATGGACATGTCGTTTAGATGTTACGGCCCCGAGAACGCAAGGGGGGCCCAACCGGGCTGGTTCACCCCCAGCCAGCTCGGACCGAATCGCCAGCCCGCGGCCCAGTCACGGGTCCGGCCTGACTCACCGTGGCCCACCATCCATGGACTGCTCTAGCAACTCAGTCCCACTCCCTCGGGTCTGTTCCTTTATACAGACTGGCCAAATGGCTGATCTTCGTCCGCATCGCCAGGAGGACCCATGTAGCGCGGGACCTTGTCTGTGGTTTCCTCCAGGAGGTCAGCGCCTCGGGGGCCTCCTCCGACCGCAACGGCCTACTGGACTCCGGTGCCTCTTCCATCTATAGCACCGCCATGCTACCCCGTCCCCCTAATGTGTCGTCACCGCAGCCGCAGCCGCCTGCTGCTCCGCCACCCGCACAGGTGACTCCCGACACCAGCACCGCTAAAGCCCCGACCGAGCTACCCCGGCTCCTCCCGAAGCTACCCTAGCTACGCCGGCGATACCCAATGACTAAAACCTGTTACGAACCCCTATCTTCACTACTCGGCTACTCCCTGAGCTACCCCATCCAACACACATTGGCCGAAGGACATTTACGCCACTACGCCACCCTGACCTCAGGGTACCGCCCTTACCAGAGCTGGGCTTCCGAGAGCCGCCGCCACCACTCCGATGGCCTGATTCCAAATTCAAATGAGGATTCGGAACCCTCAGGGGTGAGGGCTTCGCAGTTCCTTCCCCCCATTGGTGATCCGACATGATTTAGTGTGTCTGAAAATTAGGATGTAGAGAACCCATCAATGACAATAAAAATGGGGCTCGGATGATGGTCGTGTTCGTTTGGACATCGTCCTAATTCTAGAATATAATAATTTAAAATTATAGATTTGAAAAAAATCAATAAATTTATGAAGGTGAAAAAAATAAACCAAGAACCCTACCTCGATCCGGTCACGCGTCATTGGAGGCATGTCCACGACGCTCCTTCTTTGATCGTCCAAGGTTCCGGCGGAGGTTGCTCCTTGATTTGGTGAAGAACGGAGAAGAAAACTGAAGAAAAAGATAGAGAGAGGGCGGAGAGAGAGAAGTGGAGAGAGAAGGGGGAACCCTAACTCCAACTCCTAATTTTTCTATTTATAGGAAGATCCGCCTAGCGCAGAATCCAATGCTGTCATGCCCTCTCACTTTATATCGCGTCTAGAAAAAATGCCCCATTTCGAAATCAATGGAAGTCTATGGTTTCCATTCCAAGGATTCATTACAATGTTGTTTGAAAAGAACGCTACTGATAAATATCACTAAGTTGTTATTTTAAAATGACAATTTGGCCCATGGATGACATATCTCACACTAGGCCCGTGCCCGCAACATTTACACCCCGCCTAGGGTAAACAACACACTCTGGACGCAACCGCGCCCTTGTATTTCCGACCAGAGCTTCAGTTTAAAAGGAAACACAACCCCTCCATATGCACAGTATAAGCAGACTTATAATATTTATAAAATTAATTCTGGGAACACCGGGCCTCGTAATCGCACGGCATCTTCTCGCCTATCTCTAGAATTATAAGTAGAAACCTTCCAAAGTCTTACAGGGTAAAAACCGGTTCACTACAGAACCCAACTAGCTATTTTTTAACACCACAATAAATAGAGGTGTGGTACTCTCTCCATGTAACTATTCATTCAATTATAGAATGAAAAACCATATCCTCTCTATCCTCCCAATCACTTAAGAGAGTGACTCATGATCCAAGAACACTAATAAATATCTTTCTCAAGAACCGAAGGCATATTGATGTGGTGATCATTAGGATGTCAAATGCATCATCAAATCACTAGATATCACCTAGAATTTGACGATCGGCACTATTGTGGATTTTTAAGTGAGTTTGGATGATCTAGAGGGATCCTATTATATATCCATCAACCGACGACCTTCGACGACGATTATCAGACAACCGATGATTCAGATCTCAAATGGGTATGTTATTCATTTTAGTTTTTCACTCTTTATAATTTACGCATGATCCTCAGATCGTATAGAGGCTCGGTTCATTGGCGACGACAAGTTCTGTAGTCTGGTCAATGAAAAAATATTCAAATACCCAGCAGATGGGCTTCAATTATGGGCCATGTATCCTTTCAAGTGGATGGTTCATAATCTGGGTCTTAGTTATCATAAGATTCATTAATTTTTGAATGATTGAATCTTATATTATGGTGAAAATGAGTTGTTGGATATTTCTCCCAAATGAAGACAATAGAGTTATAAAGAGTCTGAACTAGGTATTTATGGGATAATTTCTATAAAACAGTTGATATATTTATTTATTACACTTATATTTTAGTGTTTATTTATGTTTCGGAACACAATGACATTGAGATCATGGCACAAAGGCAGTATTTAAACTCATAAACTCATAAATCATCCCTCTCATGGAGATTCATAGAAACATTTTGACAGATTACATCCAAATTTTTCTTTAGAATCATGAAACATGTTATTGGTTATTTATTCTTATAGTATCTGTCTATTTGGTTCTTATGGTAGATTGTATTTATATTGATATGTCTGTATAAGTAGATACAATTTACCTCCATGAATGTTAATGAAGGATCCGTATATCATTTGGACAAAATTCATTCTAGTATATTTGAAAAATAATATTGGGGTTTATTTGAAACCATTGATTGGTGAGTTAAATAAAATATAGGGTAATACTGTTAATACATAAGATGTTACTACAAAAAAATTACTACTCAAAGCTACTTTTATGTTGAAAATTAGTAACCTCGTAGAATCTAAATGTTATCTAGATTGAGTACACATAGTAAAAAATCATGTCTTTACTATATAATATACTTCAATATGTTTATGGTCATCAATGGAAAAAATCCTTTTTTTTTGACATTCATCACACATTTCTTCAAACCGATCGTCCTTTTATAGGGACAAATTTTATTTTAGAAAAGAAACAACTGAAAGAGCTGAACCTCCATTAATGATTTCAGTTACAAAGTTAAAATTAATTTTCTTATCATTACCTTCTATCACATTTAGACCATAAATAAACCAGCATAAAATTGATGGCCTTGGAAATAATACAATTGGATAAAAAATGAACATTCTTTAGGATTTTTAAAATTTGTATGATTTCTTAGTTTGTCAAATTTTTGAAGTCATTCGTTTTTAGAAGAACTATTTTGATACTTTATTTTGTATAGTTTTGGATACACCAGGTAATACCAACCATAATTAAAAGACACGATTAGTTCTTATCCAAATTTTCTAGCGACCAAAACATTAACTATTTGAAAATTTCAGATCATAGAAGATAAATATGATGAAATAACCTTATACACTATCCAAAGATAATATATTTTTATTTTATTAGTGGATTACAGATTTGAGACTTCAAAATGGTTTTGCATCCAATTTCATAATATGTGTCATAAATGGTCACATAACCATTTTTAAAAGTCATGATTACCAGGTTATAATGGATAATCTTTTTCCAATTTGATTGAGTGGTTTTTAAAATTCTATGATTTGGGATGTGATAACAGAAATATCATAATTTTTCTGAGATATTTTTGTGGTGACAACAGACTCTGATGCACTAAGAATATTGTAAGAAAATTTTGCTTTAATTTTCTATAAACTGGAAACAAATATTCCCATTGGATTTCCTTGACTCAATGGAATATTTTAAATTAATTTTTACTCTTAGAGAAAAATGTGTAGGTCTAGTATAGTTTCTATAGATGTACCCATTTGAGTGATGTATATAGAAATTTAAGAAAAAATTACATAACCATGATTTTGTTGAATACTCAATTAAATAAGTTATTTATATGATGAAATTTATTTTTTCTACACTCACTATTTTATTTATGAATATCCCTAAAAACACAACCACATGGTCTATAATGAGGAAATGTTGAGGCTAAAGATTAACTTAATTAAATTTTTCAAGAGACTTCCCCAAATCCATCTTTTTCTTGAAGAGTCATAAATATCAATGATGAAATCCCATAACTATGGATCAATGATTAAAATGTTGTTAATGATGTTAAAAATGAATTTAAAATTACAATAAAGGATGAAACTAATAATCATTTGGATATTGATGATCCTGAGGTAGAATATGAAGACATTGACATCATTGGATATGAAGATGAGGATGAAGGTTAACATTAACATAGTTTAATGATGATTATAATAATATATAATATATATCTATATATATTAGTTGTTTTCAACTATTTTATAACAACATTCATTTTTTTTAGATGGATGAGGTTCTGTTTTGTCAGTTGCATATGATTGATATGCCCTTGGACATGCAAGATGTTGGATCGTCTAAACCTCAGACTACTAATTGTCCATATAGTTCTCAGAAGGGTATGTGGTTTGGTGTGATTGATAATTTCTTACCCTATCTCCGAGTGACATCCACATCATGGTTTTATTCAACGCATTAATAGATATATTTACTTGTTTATTTTAGTTATCATTCATTAATTTATTTATATACTAATTTTTTATTTGTTATTTTTACAAATCTTTTCAAATATAGTTGTTAGATAGGGAATTTCTATATTGTGCAATTATTTTTCTGAAGCATGATTCACATGGGATGAGATTTCGGGTGATGTTCATCACCGCATGATCAATTATTGGCTGGTATGTAAATAAATAATATTTATTTTGAAATTTATTTATTTAAATACTTTATATTATAAATTATTTGTATTTTTTATGGTATCCCATCAATGGAAGAATGTTTGATGCAATCATGAACTCATGGGAGGGGCTTATGTGTTAGTTTTGTTGTCAGTTTTTGAACTATTTGAAGAGGAATGAAATAATGAAATACAGAGTGAGAAAGTTTGATGAGTCGTGTTTTTTCCACTGACTTGATTAAATAAGATATTTGGTTTGGTATGTCTTATGTTCACACAGGTTGGCTGGTAATTCTCAGAGGAGACCATAGGTTAGTAAATAAAAATGGGTGAGATAGGAGGTGACACATTGAGCTGGTAGTCGTACATTTTTATGCATAGGTAACATATGGTGTGTATCTTTTTAAAACAATTTATATTACATTAAATGTTACTAGTTTATTTGAAATTCATATAGGCATTCGAGGAACCCAATATTATAGAGTTTAATGTTTATAGGAGGATGTAAAAATATGCAGTCACTTAACATATTAGAGTTGATCACCAACATTATATTACCATAATTATAATTTCTTTTTGAGTTTTAAAATTAACGGAAAATAATATTTTAACTATTTTAATTTTAAGATTCCATTGATGGAGTTATATAATGTTGTGACATCCCAGACACAGACAGAGAGTCTGGACAAGGCTGATGATCAAACCAGTGCCGACCAATTTCATGAAGCAACATAGAAGCAAGAAACCCATTATTCCTTTAATAAAGGACGAGTTCTTGGTATTGGCTCTTGATTGATGCTTGTGAGTTATTATGGAAACACTATGATGTAATCATTTTGTTTTACATGGGCTCATGGAGAGTCATCATCATATGCTATATAGTATTTTGAGTATTTTTTGACTCAGGGTATGCTTATAGGGAGTATTCATAGGGAGTAGGAGGAGATACATCAATGGTAGAAAAAGAATAATGAAGAACTCTGATGATTGCAAGAGGAGGATGAGGAGATGCGTTGATGGAAACAGATGAAACACAATCTGATGGAGTTCATGCAACATATGACTCATGGTTTAGGGAAGGAGTTCTCCCCTCCATCTCCCCCAACTCCTCCAAAACACCCTTCCCGGCTGTGATGTATTTATTTTTTATGATAAAACATTCGAATGTAAATTTTTTATAATATTAACTATTTACATTTCTATGTAGTGTTTTTTATATTGATGAGAATATTCCATTTTTAACAATTTATGTAATTATTTAATATTGTAATATTTTATTTGTTTTTTTATTATTTATTAGTATTTATTATTTTGTTTTCATTATTATTATTTTATATTTTTGAAATATAGTGGTTTTTAATAAATTATAATTTTTTTATTTTACTAATTTTAGTATTATTATTTCATTAATATGAATAATAATATTATAATTATACTATTAATATTATTTTATTATTATTATTATATTATTATTATTATTAATAGTTTTTTTAGATTTATTAAAATTAAATTAATTTTATTATTATTAATCTATTCACATTGATAATATTATTAATATTAGTTTTATGGTTATTATTTTTAATATTATTTTTTATTGAAAACAATTATTTATATTTTTTATTTTTTAAGTTATTTGTGATGGTCCCTTTTATGATGGGTCATCGCCTCTACACTATAGTTTTTTATAAAAACATAATGTGAAAAATATTTGTAATGGGATGTGGACCCCTCTAAAAAGTATTATTTTGCGATGGCCAATCAAAAAAACTCTATTTGCAATGCCCTTTTCTCCAACGAGGCTTTTGGGATGAGACCCTACCATAAATAACTTTTTTAGTGGGGTACCATCACAAATATTCAAATTCCCAAGAGTGAGTGGCTCTAGGAAAGAAGTTATATGTTTCTAAAAGAGAGGAAAATATGGGGAAAACAAAAATTGAGAAATGATATGTATAATTTTGAAAATGATACATAGTTGGAAATGGAAGAAAATATTTACATGGGTAAAAATGTGTCCTGAAATAAAGGGAAGAGTAAAAAATTAGAAAACAATGTCAAATGGAATAGATATAAAACATATACCTTATCTGAATGGCTTGAGAAAACATGATCCAAGTGTCCTACATTTATTATTGTTTCCCTCTTTTCTTTTTTATATGTTGAACATAAATAAATATCACACTCATCCCTCAACTTTTATTGGTTTTCCGAATAAAAATAATGGATATCTTTTTTATAATGACTCGTATTTCATGATATTATTTCTAGAAATTGTTTGGGAAAATTATGTGACATGGTACCGGGACAGAATACGAATCTAAGGTCTAGGGGGGCCCGAGGGACAGGTCAAGATAGAGTGGTATCAGAGAGAGGTATGTTCTACATAACTAACCAAAATTCCATGATATTAGTTTGGGGAATCAAAGTTTTGTGTTTCATGTTTGGATTTCAGACCAGGGACGCTAGTGTTGTACTGATGACTTATGTATCCATACATGAGGACTCTGGATTTTTCTTTTTGACTAGGTACATGTAAACAGTATTTTCGTGGGAAAAAATAATTCGTACATGGATCATATATGATTTTTTGTGTTCTCATGTCATTCTTTAGTTAGTGAAAGCTCATCAAATATACTCTATTGACTATAGTATGTCATGATCTATATTAGGATGCCTCTACATAGATATCTATACAAGATTTCGAAGCATGATCTTATGGATGATTCGCCTAGTGATTAGGCATCGGTACATGGGTATGTACCCGAGATACCACCTTTAGGTGATGTACTATAAATACCACCATAAGGAGAGTAGCTGTTACTACAAGAATTACTGGTAGAGGATTCCCACAGGAAGATTGCATTACATGAGTTTCAGTGGCAGCAACCTCCCTGTTCAGGGGTGAGGTAGACCTCCAAGAAGCAAAGGATTGAATGGAGGTGGTTATTCATGTCTTATTCCTAGTGAGGATGCCTCTAGTACAGATTTTAGTCTTAGCCATTTGACTTCATCAAGGATCAATAGGGAGATGGTGGAGCATAGTGATCCAAACACATGAAGAGATTAGCCTCACATAGATTGACTTAACGAATCCCTTCAGGGAGGTGTTTTTCCCAATGACATTATTCACCATCTATATACAGAAACTACTACATCTATAAAGTAGTTACCAAAAAATAGTGGATTACTTACTGAGATTTATGGTTCTCTCTCTATACTACACATATATGGAACGGGACCCGTCCCTTAAGGCCCAAACCCAATAGTAGGAGATATGTCAAAAGATCAGGGCATCCATGAAATCCCTTAGCATGCTGACATATGCTTCGGTACTGGACTGAGCTCTACTATTATAGATATTTCATGGAGGAGCAGACACCAACAGTAGAAGCTACCATCAGGTGTCATGTAACAGAGTCTTAGGTACCTGGTACCTAAAATCTAATGTTGGGATCCAAGTAGATCAGACAGTTCAGAGGACAACCCCAGGACACGAGGTCATTTGTGCAAGGATCCCAGGGTAGATCGAGTTAGTCGAAGGACATGCTATGCAACATGTGTATTGGTTGGGAACACATGTCTCAATATTTCATGAATCACCATACAGATGATCTGCAAATGGTCGAGAGACCACCGAGGAAGAGGCGTATATAGGAACATGGTAGTCTGCTAGGTGGGTGATATGGAAGAGGAGATGGGTGGGCAGTAGGAGGTGAGCGAAGGTTCGAGGTACTACCACCACCATGCCCATGTGGTCCACCAAAGGCTGAGGTAGCTAAGGGACAAGGACGAGGCTACCATCAGGCGATGGATTCTTATGACCTTGGTTCTCTAGATATTAGTAGAGTTATGATATGTTTCTTTTCAACCCTAGCTATCCTTTTTATAGTTACATGTTTTAGTCACTCTTTTCTTTCAATGACCCTTTTTTTAGACATGATGATTTTAATGGAACTGTTGATTCGATGACAATACTATGAGACACATACTATAAGAGATTAAACAATCAAAAACTGATACTGATAGTGTTACCTTACTATTTTTCATGAGAGTTTCAGCTGGGTTCTCTTGGTGGTCGCATCATGGACATATGATGTCTTCCTTGGTATTGATAGGTTATCGATAGTCCATGCCTATATTTATTTTTTTAGGTGCATAGTGTGGATTATCCGTAGATATAGGACCAGATTTTACTATTTCTGTGAAAATGAAACCCAAGATGCATAAGATGGACTCAAATGTAGGAGGGTATAGCTGATCACACACTAGTTGGATAGTATGACCCTCAATCGATGGGATGAGATGAGTCCACAGTTTCCGGCTATGGTGGATGAGTATGATGTCACCTTTCTAGAAGATGTTCCAGGATTACCCCCTCAAAGGGCGACAGATGTTGCTGGGGAGTAGGCCAAGCACCAGGCGATGGATGATGGTTTGTGGTGTTACCACCACCACCCATGGGGGTCCACAATGGGCGTAGGGATCCATTAGATAGAGGAAAGTATAGATCTAAGAGATGGAGGCCTATGACCACGACACTACATATATGATTAGAGGAAAGATATATATATTTTCCACCATAGTTACAGTTCTTATAAACACATGTTCTAGTCACACTTTCATTTCCATGGACCTCGTTCGGGGCTTGGATATTCCAGTGCATCCATGAGCTCGATCCTTAGGATTAGAGACTCCTATGGGAGGGTATTCGGTGATTACACACTAGTGCTATTAGTGTCAGCTTACTCTAGTTGGTGAGAACATCATTTAGGATCTCATTGTAGTGGCATCGAGCCTTTATGATGTCATGTTTGGTATGGGATGGTTTTCCACAGTCCATACATAGATCAAATATTTTTGGTCAAAAGTGTGGTGTGTATGTGAGGATCAGAATAAGTTATCCTTTACCTGCATGAAGGGAACCTTTGGAGTAGAAGATGATCTTTCTTGGACGATGGTTCAATAGAGCACTCACTGGTTGGCTAGCCTCACCCTTGATGTGGTGTACAAGAGGATTCCATTCATTCCTATAAGTGTGGAAGAGTATGAAAATGTCATTCCTGAGGATGTTTCAGGACTACCTCTTAATAGTGAGGTATAATATTACATATATTTTTACCCGGGGAAGAATTCAATATCCACACTAGAATATCAGATTTCTCCCCTAGATCTTTGTTAATTGATGTTATAGACAAAGGACTTTCACGAGAAGTGTATCGTAAGGACCATCAATTCATTATGGTCAGCCCTAGTGTTGTTTTCCATGAAGGCACACGTGAGTTTGGGTCTATGGGTGGATATTCGGTTCTTGAACCATGTGAGCTTGAAGAAAATGTATCCACTATAGAGGATTTATGACCTCTTTAATCAACCGAATGGAGCGAGGTGGATCTCTAAGATAGACCTCAAATTAGACTATCATCAGATTTGGGTACGGTATGAGGGTGCACCGATGAAAGCCTTCAGATGCTGGTAAGGCCACTATGAGCTCTTGAATGTCCTTGGTTCAAATAAAATTTTCATTCATATTGCAGTTAACTTGATGCCTAGGGGGTCAATCTGATTATGGGGTATGCCCTTGGGATTCATCATTTCAGACCTCCTTAGTTCAGTCTCCTGGATCCAAAGGTGTCGAGGGCTGAATCCTTTACTCTCAGGTTTTACTTTGAATAAATATCTACATGACGATGATGAGTTCTTGGTGATTACCTTAGGCTTGACTAATTCCATAGAAGTGTTCATGGGTCTCATGAATAATATCTTACAACATTACCATGATTGTTTCTTAGTAGTCTTCATTGATGAAATCTTGATGTACTCTACATTAGAGGAGGAGTACACTACACACCTGTGGATAGTCTTGAATATACACTGAGAGAACCAGCATTATGGTAAGATCTAGAAGTACTAATTCTTGATTCCAATGGTCCACTTTCTAGGACACATCATCTCAGAGGTTGGAGTTGTTGTGGATCAGACAAAGATAGAGTATGTGATGTCTTGGGAGCAACATAGAGCATGACTGGGATGAAGAGTTTCATGGGGTTGGCTGTATACCAATGGAGATTCATGCCCAAAATTTCTAGAGTAGCATAAACTTTATCATCATTGACATATTATAGACCATCGTTCATCTGGAAGAAGAAGTTCCATTAGAGTCTCTAAGAGCTGAGGCGAGACTGATAAGTGCCCCCATATTGAGACTATCAGATGAGGACATCAGTAATGTAGTCTTTTTCTATACATCTGGGACTGAACTTGGTTGTGTCCTAATGAAGGAGAAATAAATGATCACCTACATCACACATAAGTTGAGGTGGTATGAGAATAACTATAGCTCCCATGACATGGAGTTAGCTGTAGTGGTCTTTTATTTGAAGATGTTGGATCGCTAATTGATGGGTGAACAGTTTTCCATATACTCTGACCAAAATTGTCTCAGGTATATCATCTCAGAAAAGGACCATAACTAGAGACAACTATGATAGTTGGAGTTCCTCCGGGACTATGACATTGAGATATCTATACATCCAGGAAGGGGAAGATGGTGGTAGATGCGCTCAGTAGGAGGCCAGGTATATAATTGTTGAGTGAGGAAACAGATCAGATAGTCGCGATACAGATATCCTTAGTGGATGTTTGTGAACCAACTAACCTTTAGTAAATTACTATCACTCCCCCACTAATACAGTGAGTTAGGAAGGCACATATAGTAGATATTTACTGTGAGTCCTGATGTGATCTGTTATCCTCCCAACAAGCTCTGGATGGATATTTGATTAGTGGGGATCACATTATTTTTTTTATAGGATGGACCATCATAATAGTGATTTTGTCAGAGTAGGTGTATAGGGAGTTTCATACATCCCCTTTGGTGGTACATCCTAGTGTGGTAAAGGTGTACTGGGACCCCTGATATTAGTACAGGTGGCCAAGGATGAGGAAATTGGTGGTAGAGTTCATTTAAAGAAGAATCACTTGTCAGCAAGTGAAGTCTGAGCATCAGGTCCCAGTAGGGCTGGCACAACTACTTGAGGTAAAGGAATGGATGTGGGATGGTGTCTCCATAGACTTCATGACGGAGATACCTCATAAGTCTAGGGGCCACGATTCTATCTAGGTGATCATTGACTAACTCACCATGTCGGCTCACTTCCTACCCATCTAGGAGCATGGATCGGTAGATCGATTGGGATGCCTATAAAACTATGAGATAGTATTGATCCATGGGGATCCATTGACGATATTCTTAGACTATGATACATGCTTTACATACTAGTTGTGGAAGTTGTTATAGGAGTCGTTTGTGACTCATCTACCCTTGAGGACATCTTTTTACCCCAAAATGGATGGCCAGACAAAGCAGACCATACAAACCTTCAAAGACATGCTTCATGCTTATTTCCTTGATTTTGGTCATAGCTAGGGGGACCACCTACCACTGGTGGAGTTTTAATACAACAATAAAAATAACTCCACCTTTTTCATGAAACCATTTGAGTCCTTCTATGGGTTTCCATGCAGATCACCTTTATGTTGGACAGGCCCAAGGGAGTCTTCACTCCTGGGTCTGGAGTTGGAATGAGTTATGTTAGGGTAGGTGTAGATTATCTAGGATTGGATGAGGACTACACAAAGCATGCAGAAATCGTATACTAATAGGAGGTGGAGACCTTCAACGTTAGAGGAGGGAGACAACATTTTCTTTCGGGTCTTACTATGATGAGGATTGTGGATATTTGGCCAAGGTGGCAATCTATCACTAAGGTTAATTGGACCTTGCCAAATTCTCAGTGGATTTTGCGAGGTTGTATACCACCTAGCATTTCCCCAATAGATGAAATGAGTGCAAGATGTTTTCCATATCTCACAGCTAAGGAGGAACATCCATGATCCATCACACATCATCGATGAGGGTGTTTGGGACATTGAAGATGATCCGGCGTTTGCAGGGTTCCTAGTGGAGATAGGGGATCGACAAGAGCAGGTACTTCATAGATGGTTGATTTCTCTAGTGTGCATTCAGTGACAGCACGAGAATCTCCATGAGCACACATGGGAGAGGAAGGCTTAGATTCATGCCCAGTTCCCCCATTTGTTTGTTTAGACTCTTTTGTGGATTTCAGAGATATAAATACCTAAGGGGTGGGGGTGAGAATGTAATAACCCAAAATTAATGTATAATTATTTTTTAAATTATATGGAATTATTTCATTACCAAATGCTTTGACGACACATGATTTCTAGTCCCTGTGAGCTCGGAACACAATTTTGAACTTTTCTAATATTCACTTAAGTAAATGTGCGAGTGGGTTTTTCTAACTTTTGAATTGGTGGTGGGATAAAAAAATCTGACATTACCATTGAACTCTGAACATCGAGATTCACCTAGCAAGGACTTAACATTGACCAGTAGGGGTAATATTATAGAGAGTATTCATACGGAGCAATAGGAGATACATCAATGGTAGCAAAAGAAGAATGAAGAGCTCTGGTGATTGCAAGAGGAGGAGGAGGAGATGTATTGATGGAAATAACAGAAACACTATCTGATGGAGTTCATACAACATATGAGTCATGGTTTAGGGATGGAGTTCACCCACCATCTCCCCCAACTACTCCATAACACCCTCCCCTTCAGTGATGTAAATTTTTTTTATGATAAAACATTTCAACGTAATTTTTTATTATATTAACTATTAAAAATTTTATGTAGTGTGTTTTTATATTGTTGATAATATTTCTTTTTTAATTATTTATTTAATTATTTAATTATTTTGTTGGATTTTTTTATTATATATATTAGTATTTATTATTATTTTTTGATTATTATTATTTTATATTTTTGGAAATATTGTGGTTTTTATTATTTTATAATTTTTGTATTTTAATAATATTAATATTTTTATTTCAATAATAATAATATTATTATTATATTCTTAATATTATTTTATTATTAATATATTAATATTATTATAAATAATAATTGTTTTAAATTTTATTAATATTAATTTTATTTAATTATTATTATTCTATTCACTTTTTTATTTTTCTTAATATTAGTATTATTGTAATTAAATATTAATAGTATTATTTTTATTATTAAAAACAATTATTTATATTTTTTATTCTTTATGCTATTTGTGATGGTCCCTTTTGTGATGGGTCATCACCTCTTTACAATACTGTTTCATAAAAAAAATAATTGGAAAAATAATTGTGATGGGATGTGGACCCCTTGAAAATAGTACTATTTTGCGATGGCCATTCGAGAAAACTCTATTTGCAATGCCCTTTTCTCCAATGAGAATTTTGCAACAAGACCCCAACACAAATAGCTTTTTTGGTGGGTTCTTGTCACAAATATAAGAATTCCCAAGAGTGAGTGGTTGTAGAAAAGAAGTAATACGATGTCTAAAAGAGAGGAAAATAGGGGGAAAACTAAAATTGAGAAAAGACATGTACAATTTTGAAAATGATACCTTGTTGGAAATAGAATAAAATATTTACATGGGTAAAAATGTGTCTCGAAATAAAGGGAAGAGTAAAATATTGGAAAACAAAGTCAAATGGAATAATTATAAAACATATACCTTATCTTAATGGCTCGAGAGAACATGATCCAAGTGTCCTTTTTTTATTCTTTTTTTCCTCATTTTTTTATAAGTTAAACATAAATAAATATCACACTCATCCCCCAACTATTATTGGTTCTCCTATTATAAATACTTGTATTATTTTTAATAATGACTCAAATTTCATGATATTATTTTGTAGAAATTATTTGGGAATGTTATGAAACATTGCACTGGGACGAAATATGAATATGAGGTCCAGGGTGACCCGAGGGACAGGTCAAGACAGAGTGGTATTAGAGAGAGGTACGTTCAACCTAAATAATGAAAGTTCCATGATATTAGTTTGGGGGATCAAAGTTATGTGTTTCAATATCAGATTTCAAACCTAGGACTTTGGTGTTGTTGTGAAGACTTATGTATCCATACATGAGGACTTTAAATTTTGATTTTTGACTAGGTACATGTATACAGTATTTTCATGGAAAAAAATAATTCGTACATGGATCATATATGATTTTGTGTGTCCTCATGTTATTTTTGAGTTAGTGAATGATCATCAAATATACTCTATTAACTACAGTATGTCATGATCTATACTAGGATTCCTCTATATAAACATCCATACAGGATTCAGAAGCATTATCCTAAGGATGATTCTCCTAGAGATTAGGCATCAGTACATGGTAATGTACCCGAGATACCACCTTTAGGTGATGTACTATAAATACCACGACTAAGAGAGTAGTAGTTACTACTAGTATTACTGGTAGAGGATGCACACAGGAAGATTGCATTTCATGTGTTTCAGTGGCAGCAACCTCCCAGGTTTAGTGGTGAGCCAGAACCCCTGGTAGCCGAGGATTGGATGGAGGTGGTTATTCATGTATTTTTCATAGAGAGGATGGCTCTAGTCCAGATTTTAGTCCTAACCATTTGAATTCACCATGGATAAACATGGATATGGTGGATCATTGTGATCCAAACACATGAGGAGATAAACCTCACGTAGACTGACTTAAGGCACCTCTTCAGGGAGGATTTTTTCCCAATGACATTATTCTATACGTGTATATAGCAACTACTGCATCTACAAAGTGGTCACCAGAAAATAGAAGAGTATGAGCAATGATTTATGGTTATTTCTGGCTACTCCATAGATATGTAATGGGACCCATCATTTAGGGCCTAGAACCAATAGCAGGAGATATGACTACAAATTAGGGCATCCTTGATATCCCTTATCATTCTGACAACTTCTTGGGTACTGGAGGGAGAAATGCTATTAGAGATATTTCTAGCGGAGCCACCACCGATAGTGGGAGATACGATCAGGCATCATGTAACTGAGTCTTAGGTTGCTGGTAGTCGATAACTAATGTAGGGATCCATGTATATCAGACAGTTCAAGGGATAACTCCAGGACATGAGGTCATTTGTGAAAGGATCCCAGGGCAGATCGAGTTAGTCGAAGGAAATGCTATGCTACACATGTGGTGGTTGGGGGCACATGGATCAATATTTACTGACTCACCATACGGATGGTACGTATATGGTCGAGGGACTGCTGAGGAAGAGGTGAATGTAGGAACAAGGTAGGCTGCTAGGTGGTTAGCGTGGAGGAGGAGATGGATGAGCAGAAGGAGGTGAGCTAAGGATCAAGGTACTGCCACCACCACACCCAGGTGGTCCATCACATGCTTAGTTAGCTGGGGGATACGGACAAGGCTAGCATCCGGTGATGAATTCCTATGAGCTTGGTGCTCAAGATATTAGTAGAGGTAAGATATGTATTGTTAACCGTATCTACAGTTTTTATAGATACATGTGTTGGTCACTTTTTTCATTCCAAGAACCTTGTTTGATACATGAAGATTACAGTGGAATTTTTTATTCGATGAATTTTCTTAGAAACTTGTACTATAAGAGATTATACAATCATAAAATAATAATGATAGTGTTCTCTTACTCTTTGGGGCCAGAGTTTCGGTTTGGTACTCTTGGTGGCTTCATCGTGGACATATGATGTCATCCATGGTATGGAAATGTTATCGATAGTCCATGCCTAGACAGATTGTTTTTGGCATATAGTATGGATTATCCATAGATAAAAGACTATAGTTTACTATTTCAGTGAAAAGGAAACCCAAGCAGCATAAGATGGACTCAAATGTAGGAGGGCGCCGCTGATCACACACCAGTTCGCTAGCATGACCCTCAATCCAGGGGATGAGTTGAGCCCTTAGTTTCCTGCAGTGGTGGATGAGTAAGAGGACACCTTTATTGAATATGTTATAGGATTACCTCCTTACAGGCCGGCAGACATGGCTGGGGAGCAAGAAAAGTGGCAGGAGGTGGATGATGGTTTGAGGTGTTACCACTACCGTCCATGGTGGTCCACAATGGGCTCAGGAACCAGAAGATAAGGGAGAGTCTAGATCCAAGAGAAGAAGTCCTATGACCACGAAAGTATATATATTGTTAGAGGTAAGATCTATGTCTTCTCCACCTTAGGTACAATTCTTATAAACAAATGTTCATATCACTCTTTCATTTCCATGGACCTCGTTCGGGGCTTTTAGATTCCAGTTCTTCCATTAGCTCAATCCTAATGATTAGAGAATCCAATGGGAAAGGATTTGATGATTACACACTGGTTCTAGTAGTGTGAGCATACTCTAGGAGGCGAGAACATAGGCTGGTAGCTCCTAGTAATGGCATTATGGCCTTAAGATGTCATATAATGTATGGGCTAGTTATCCAAAGTCAATACTTAGATCAAATATTTTAGTTGAAATGTGTGGTGTGCCTATGATGATAGGACCAAGTATTCCTTTACAATTAAGAAGGTAACCATTTCAGCACAAGATGAAATTTCTGGGGGGATGGTTCAGCTGATCACTCACTTGTTGGCTAGCCTCACACTTGATGCGGTGGACGAGAGGAGTCCATGAATTCCTATAGTGGTGGATGACAATGAAAATGTATTTTCTGAGGATGTTTCGGGACTACCTCCTAACAGAGAGGTGTAATTTTACATAGATTTATACCCGGGGATGACTTCAATATCCACAGCGGCATATCATATTTCTCCCTCAGATCATTGTGAATTGAGGTTATAGATGGAGGACTTGCACGATAAGTGTATCGTAAGAACCATCATTTAATTATTTTCAGCCCTAGTGTTTTTTTTCGAAGAAGGCATACGATATTTTGAGGCGATGTGTGGACAACCGGTTCTTGAACCAGGTGATCTTGAAGAACATGCATCCACTGGAGTGGATTTATAACCTCTTAAATTAGGTGAATGGAGTGAGGTGAATCTCTATGATAGACCTCAGATCGGGATATCATCATATTCGCGTATGAGATGAGGGTGCACCCAAGAAAGCATTTAGATGCTGGTATAGCCACTACGAGTTCTTCGTTGTCCCTTGTTCTAAGAATATTTTCATGTATACTATTGTTAGCATGATGTATGATGGGGTCAATCTTATTAGGGTGGATGACCTAGGGCTTCATCATTTTAGACCTCCTTAGTTCAGTCTCTTGGCTCCAAGGGTGTCGTGGGATGGATCCTCTACTCTCTTGTTTTTCTTTGAATTAATATCTAAATAATGATGATGAGTTGTTGGTGATTCCCTTCATCTTGACCAATCCACTAGAAGTGTTCATGGGTCTCATTAATAAGATCTTACAGCATTACCATGATTGTTTTGTAGCAGTCTTAATTGATGACATCTTGGTGTACTCGAAATTGGAGGAGGAGTACACTATAGACCTATGGATATTCTTGAACATACTCCGAGAGTACCAGCATTATGGTCAGATCTTGAAGTAAAAGTTCTGGATTTCATAGGTCCACTTTTTGGGACACATCATCTCAGAGGTTGGAGTAGTAGTGGATCAGAAAAAAATAGAGGAAGTGTTGGTTGGGAGCCACCTAGGAGCGTGACTGAGGTGCAGTGATTCCAGGGGTTGGCTGGATACCAATGGAGGTTCATGCCCAGATATTCTAGAGTAGCATAACCTTTATCATCCTTTAGATAGAAGGGACAACCCTTCATTTGGAAGAAAAAGTTCCAGTAGAGTTCCTAAGAGGAGATATAGAGACTGATGAGTGCCCCAATCTTGAGACTACCAGAAGAGGGCGTCTATTATGTAGTGTTTTTCTATACATTCAGGACTGAACATGGTTGTGTCCTTGTGATGGAGCGAGAAATGATCACCTACGACTCACAGAAGTTGAGGCTGTATGAGAAGAACTACACCTCCCATGACATGGAGTTAGCTATAGTGGTCTTTTCCTTGAAGATGCGTGATCACTAATTGATGGGTGAATGATTTTCCATTTACTCCGACCCAAATTGTCTTAGGTATATCATCTCACATAAGGTCCAGAACTGGATACATCTTTGATAGCTAGAGTTCCACTAGGACTATGACTTTCATATAGTGTATTCTTCTGGGAAGGGGTACGTAGTGGTAGATGCGCTCAGTGGGAGGCCTTGTTTACAAATACTGAGTGAGGAAATATAGCAGCTAGCCTCGATACATATATCCTAAATAAAATTTTGTAAACCATATTAAAATCAATCAATGAATATCACTCCCCCACTCATACAGCGAGTTAGGAAGGCACATATTGTAGATTTTGACTGTGAGGCCTGACGTGCTCAGTTATCTTCCCAACAAGCTCTTGATAGATATTCGATTGGTGGGGATCAGGTTATCATTTTTATAGGATTCTCTATCGTACCGGTGATTTTGTGAGAGTATGTGTATAGGGAGTTTCATACATCTCATTTGCTGGTACATCCTACTGTGGTTAAGATGTACTAGGACCCCCAACATGAGTACTAGTGGCCAAGAATGAGGAAATCGGTGCTAGAGTTTATTTCACGATGCCTCACTTGATAGTAAGTGAAGGCTGAGCATCAGGTCAGAGTAGGGCTGTAACAACTACTTGAGGTACAGGAATGGAATTGGGGTGGTGTCTCCATGGACTTCATGAAGGGGATACCACATACGTCATGGGGCAATGATTCTATCTGGGAGATCATTGACCGACTCACCATGTCAGCTCACTTCATACCCATCCGGGATCATGGATCGGTAGATTGATTGGGATGCCTCTAAAACCATGAGATAGTACAGATCCATGGGGATCCATCTATTATATTCTTAGACTATGATACATGATTTACATATTAGTTGTGGAATTTGTTATAGGAGGCATTTGGGGCTCATCTGCACTGGAGCATAGCTTTTCACCCCAAAATAGATGGTCAGACGAATCAAACCATACATACCATCGAAGGAATGCTTCGTGCTAATTTCCTTGATTTTGGTCATAGCTGGGAGGACCACCTACCACTAGTGGAGTTTTTATAAAACATTTACAATCAATCCTCCTTTGGCACGAAACCATTTGAGGCCTTTTATGGGTTTTCATGCAGATCACCATTATGCTGGACAGACCCAAAGGAGTCTTTACTCAGGGGTCTGGAGTTGGAACGAGTTACGACTGAGAAGGTGCAGATCATCTAAGAGTGGATGAGGACTATAAAAAGAAGACATAAATCGTATGCTGATAGAAGGTGGAGACCTTCGGAGTTCGAGGAGGGAGACCATGTTTTCCTTCGGGTCATACTATGATGAGGATTGTGGAGATTTGGAAAAGGTGAAAATCTAACTCTGAGGTTTATTGGACCTTTTCAAATTCTTTGTAATGTTGGATAGGTTGTATATCACTTAGGATTCACCGCATAGATGCACTGAGTGCATGATTTTTTCCATATGTCACAGCTGAGGATGTAAATCCATGATCATTCACACGTCATTGACGGGGGTGTTCAGGATGTTGAAGATGAGATGAAATTTGCATGGTTCCTGGTAGAGATAGAGGATAGGCATGAGCAGGTACTTCATGGATAGTAGATTTCTCTAGTGTGCATTCAGTGACAACATGAGAATCTCCAAGAGTGCACATGGGAGCAGAAGGCTTAGATTCATGCCCAGTACCCCATTTGTTAGTTTAACATCTTTTTTTTGGATTTCATGGACATAAATACCTAAGGGGGGGGTGGAAATTTAATAACCCAAAATTAATGTATAATTTTCTTTAAAATTATATGGAATGATTTCATTACCAAATGCTTTGACGGCAAATGATTTCTAGGCCCGATGAGCTCGGAACAGAATTTTGAACATTTTTATATTCACGTAAGTAAATGTGTGAGTGTGTTTTTATTACTTTTGAATCAGTGCTCAGATCAAAATTACTATTTTTCCATTGTACTTGGAAGATCGGGATTCACATAGCAAGGAATTAAATTTGACCAACAGGGGTAAGACAGAAAAGATAATTTTTGGACAATTTGAAAAAATAACAAAATAACTTTAAAAGTTATTTTCTTTTCTTTTTCCACCGTCAAGCATCATATGATAGTTCACTAGTGTGGTGACAAGGTTCATAAATGTAATCTCTTTAACAGCTTATTTGTGCATGTGTAACCACTATGCTATTTCATAAATAAAACAATGTAACGATGCATTGTCGCAGCCTAACAGAAATGCTATGACTTGTTTTCTTTTTATTAAACTAACACGTTCGAGAGTTGAGAGTTAAACTATGTGTATTCATTGTCGAACATATGTTGTAATTATACTCCTTTGAAAAATGATGAACTAAGAATTCCAATAATATTTATAGAGATGTTAATGAACTACAAATAACATGATCAGGAATCGATGAACACCATTGACTTATTGAACCTTTATGGGCAGACCACTTAAAATACTGAAATTTTATCAAGGTAGGGTTTATTTTGTTTATGTTTTCCCAATTATTCATTTAAAATGATAAATGAAGTTCAACCATTGAATAGGTTGACCTGCGGATTGTCTGTTCAAGTGGGAAGGTGATTTTTCTTGACTTTTCTTTTCTGGATTGATTTATTATTGATGGAAAATCATACCCATGACTCCTCCTATTTAAACTTCTTTTGTGGAGGGAACAGGATAACACAAACATTGCCTTAGTACCACCTCCATGTGCATTTTTGTTTGATGAGAGTTTGAAGTGGTGTCAAGGATATTTTGAGGCCCTCGAATGGAAGGCGATGCCCCACGGAGACCGTAGGCGTAAGAGATGCAAAGATCAGACCACCAAAATAGAATCGGTGGTCTGTGAAGTATTTTTTCATTGTGAAGGCAACTAAGAGCATGTGGCGGGATGCCATGATAGTGTTCCAGGAGGAGAACCATGGCCATCCCAGGCTGCGGTGAGGCGACAGGGCCGCTGGCTGTGTCGGCGGCTAGTGGAGGCAGATGCAGCCATGCGATCGCATCGACAGAGCAGCCATCAACCATGGGATGCATTCTTTAGAGGGACATTGTAAAATACCTCATACGGGAATCCAGCTGCTGGACCGTGTAGTGCATTCCACTGTCACTCGACCACGACAAAGGAAATATCCCTTCATCGACTGCATGGTGTGTTGGTTACCGGATGTGTCTTGCAATTGTGTGCTGATCGAGTGATGAACCAGTCCAACACAGGTGGACCAGGTAAGCCAGCAGGCCTAACCCATCCAGTGGTTTGAACCTGATATAGGAGGCTAGACCCGGCCCAATGGGTTTTACCTCCCTACTGGGCCGAATCCACCCCACTGAGCTTGACCCGCACCATCGGGCCTGGGCTAAAATTGCGGCCCAACGGACTAGACCCAGGCTGGGCCGGGTCCGTTCTGGTCAGTGGACCCATTTCAGGATAGTGGACCTCACGCTGGGTAAGGTTTGATTGGTCTAACTAGGTCGGACCAGACCGAGATCATATCAGGGCCTTTTTGACAAAAAACACCCATATCTAGGAAACCGGGCATCCGATTGATGAGACTTTAATGACGTTGGAACCCTTACGACGACACTGATATTTTGGAATAATCTCTGGAATATTTAATTGAATTTAGAATTAGAAAAATGGTTTGGGGAGAGATTTTACCATGATCAAGTGTGCTACATGCGAAAACCCATTAGTTGGCTGAGACCTAGAGACTGTTATTTGTGGACCCTTTGTGAATTGGATAAAATTTCCAAGTGGGAAGAAAAAAACATGTGGCCTAACAGTCCCATGGTGGGAGAGAGAATTATGTGTGACCCAGTGGACCCACAATAATCTATATTAAGAATAACTCAATGTGGCCATAGTGGGAAACTGCTTCTGTGTGACCCAAAATGATGACGGTGGGGAGAATCTTCTGTGTGACCCTACATACCCACAATAATCATTAGGGATGAGTACCGCAATAGTCTTAGGATTGTGGTAAGAGACTTATGTTTGACCTAGCAGTCCCACTATAATCATTGAGGATGAGATCTCAAGTAGTATATGTGTTTAACAATGTGACTAATGGTTCTACTTTTCTACTCTAGAACCTACCTAGTGTGAGATGTCATGCTCTATGATCATGCTCAGTGGTCATGATCTGTGGTTTGGTTATGCATTTCTTTGTGGTATTCTATTGTTTTTCTAGGGTCCCTACTATGTATTTTGTTACTAATCCATACATTGGTCTCACCTGAATATGTTTTTTCTGTTGAAAATGACCATTTCATTGATGGAAGACATGGTGGCCTAGGACCTGGTGCTTCCTAGTGAGACCAGGAAGGCAGGGTGTACTTCTACGACTCCCATTTGCAGGTTGATGCCTCGGACACTAGTCCCCAGCCCCTATCCTTTGGGAGTTGGGATTATGGTATGTCATGGCATGAGACCCGGGAGATGGGTCATGAAAAAAGGGATTTATATACATCCAATGAAAGAATATAGGTGCATAACATAACATAGGCCTCAATGAAGGAAAATTGAGTGAAAAAATACATTACTACTTTAGAAACTATAGAATCGCAAGAATTATTAATGAATAACATCAATATAAATTTTAATTATCATGAAATGGGATATATTAATGATATATCATTCCAATGGGTAGTAAAAAAACATGTAAAAGAAACAAGTGTTGAAAATATAACGTGTTTCCCATAAATAAATGTGGAACTTGAAATCCCCTTATCATAAGTATTTAATTATCTCATACCCATTTAACCCTCGTATATAATAAATATATGTTTATTATAAATTAATTATAGTATCATATTTAAATATATCATACAATATAAGATAATTTTATGACCTTTTATTAACTGTTTATTATGAATTCATGTTAATTTCATTCTTTGGGTAAATTTTTTTTGTATATGTTTTGCATTGTTATTATTGTTACATTACATAGATCATTATTTATTCATATCCAGAATACACACCATGATATAAATATTATATATATTTTTTATAAATTTATTTTTATTAATCCATAACATTTAGTTATATTAAATGATATAGACCTTTCGTGGAGACATTACGTTGTACATACAAATGAATAATGTTTCCATTTTATGGTCATTTTGGAAGAAATAAAAAAATGATATATATTTATTTATTAATAAATGTTTTATTTTATGTCATATATATTGAATATTTTTAGCTAAAACATTTTTTATACCTTTCATGTAATATGTTAATGAATAACATTACATCATAATGTCATAGATCACGATACACAAGATCGACATGATCGCATTCACACAAAAAGAAAATCATGAATATTTGAGTAAAATTTAATAAAAAAAATAATATTATTATTAATAATATTACAATGATTTTTAAATAGTATTTCCATAATTATTATAATCCTTAAGTGGTGGGGATGTAATAATTAATGGCATCAGTTTGCAAAGATGTAGTCCACTGTACACACGAATGATGATTTTGTAACAGATTTTTTGGATGGCTGGGTTATTTTAGGTCATAGCATTGACATAAAAATGTATTATTATATGAAACATAATGATGTTATTATACAATCATGGTAGAATAATAATTTAATTTGGTGGAGAAAGAAACAAAATAAATATTTTCATTAAAGAACATCACCACTTCTTCATTCATTCTCTTTAGGTTTTCACTAAAAGATTTATAGGGTAGATTTATACAAAAAAATAAGTCTTATAAGAGGAGCTTATAGAATATTGGGTACTATATGGTCAAAAATTTGTTAATGCAAATGTCTTTATTGGTGTGAAGAATATAAGATAATGACTTCAATTTTATAATTGAATGACGAGTGACATTCTAGTAAATACTCGAAATCGTTCACTATTAGGGGTTTTTTATTACCTATATTTGATGAAAATCTAACAAATAATAGTTTGGAAGGATTATATGGTCGATTTAATCCTTCAATAAATAATGAAAAAAATGATTGAAATATTTTATTCCTTAATATATATATATTTCATTATTTATAACATTTTGGTTTTCCACTATGGTAACTTGTATTCAAACCTAGATAACATACCATTTAATAAAATATTAATGTGATCCATCATAAATAATTTGTCCCACATATTATAATGATGATATATATTTTATAATTTATATTTTATTGATATTAATTTTAACACAAACGTTTATAACAAGCATAAACACCACTTTATCCTTAACCGCACTAACATAGGTTTTACTATTTAATTGACAATATAGTCACTATAAAATAAAAATTTTTCAATGAATGGATACTATTAAAATATTATAATCATAATCTTATAAATCGAAAGAATATAATATTTTTTGGTAATTTTAAATCATGTAATTAAAGATAATTGATTATAAAGTAACAGTAATGTCATTTTTGACATTTTTTATCTAATATGAATTTAAAAAATCCATAATTTGATGTAATCATAATATACATTGCTCAGAACTATTTTTATTGATCTATTCATATAAAAAATCATGGAATAAAATAATTCATTAAATTTACATCACATTTTATATTTTTAATATCATTTATCTATGTTATTAATTAATTAAGAAATTATCATCTTGTAATTTCATAAGTATTTAGATAATAATTAATATCTAAAAAAATCAAAGAATTTGTAATGATAGAAAAACTAATTTATATTTCAAAATAATATTTTTAACGAAAATTATATTTTTTTCATATACCATATATCTACAAAAATTAACTAGAAGTTTACTTTTTTAATTTATTTACATAACATATTATATCGGTAAATTTTATGGAAAAGTATCCCAAAAAATCTAGGAAAAATATAGTCAACCATCATATGTGTGGAAACATTACATGATAATGGGTTTGGTTTCAAATATATATTAGAATGTTTATATGTTTTCTTATTAGTTTAACCCCACTTAGTAAAACCATTTCTAACTAAACTATATTAATTAATTTCTACATCATTTACTAATCATTTTTGGATAAATATTAATATTCCATTATGAGTCATTTTAAATTATTTTGACTAAAAATATGGTATCCATTTTTTCAAATCCAATTTTGTATGATCCTAGACTTCTTTGAGGTATGATAATTTTTAAATTTCTAGTTTCAACATTCTTGATATGGATAATGAAAATTTTCTTTAGTCTATATGGAGGTATAATGTATTTTGGAGGTTTATGATCCAAATTAAGGGAGAACAGGGCTATCTGGTGCTTGTTTCATGGTTAGTATGAAGACCCACTCTTATCATACATTATCATTACTTCAATTTTATAGAACAATTAAAACATTACACAAACAGAAGACTAAAGGATTTTTTAGAATAATTCATTTGAAAAAAATTTAAACATAAAATTTGGTAAATATATAAGCTATATTATCTTCGACTAGGTTCATGATGACTAGAACCATTCTTAAACACGTTATAAATAATGCATATATTTATAACATGGAGGATGGAAAAAAATAAAAAGTGGTGTGCTATGATTCTTAGTAAGGGTAAAAAATGGATACAAGTAAGCATAAACATAAGAATACGGGTATGATAATGTTATCATGATAGTAGAAGATCCTTCCCTACATATCAACGATCATAAACATGAATTCTAGTATAAATATTGGCAGTTCATAAGACAAGAATCTTAAGGTAATCAATTTCATAAGACATGAAATAATAACAAAGGAATAATACATTGATCTGAAGAATATAGATCAAATTATAACCTTATTAATATGTATAAGTAGAACATCTCTACTCATTAAACTATGGACATGAAATTAGGCCCTTGCATAAACATAGGGAAATACAACCAGGTCCACACGTAATATAATGAATATGTAATTAGGTTCATGCATTTCATTTTGAACATATAATAATGCCCACACATAAACTTATATTCCTGAAACTAGGTCGATGCATAACATTTTGAACATGTATTTATGTTCACCCATACCATTTAGTACACATAAATTGGATCACTCAGAACACTGTTAACATATAAACATATCCATGCATAAACTTATGGATATGAAACTAGTTTCATAAACAACACTGTGATCATGTAATAAAGTTTACACATAGCATTTTGAACATGTAATATGGTTCACACATAACATATATTCTCATGATTGATCAATCATTACCCACTGCAATGAAGGGAGATATATGTCCCACCCGCCACATAATAAAATCATATATATGTGTTCCAAAAGAATATAAAAAATCATTATATCTTAACTCATTAAATAATATGTATATCATAAACATTTCATAATATCATTACATATGGAAAATAAATATGCCACATAAACATTTAAATATATAATGAAACATAAAAAGAAGCAAGTTTAAAAAAATAACCCATGGAAGAGAAACATGTTTCATAAACATCATCCCATCAAAAAATTGAACTATTCAAGATAGAATGTGAATGGTAATATTAGACCATATCCCTAGTAAATAATAAACTATAACAAAGACTTTAATCTTTTATGAGGAAGGATTTTGAAATATCACATGGAACAACTCTGAAAGAAAATATCCATTCATTGAAAATAAATTTCTTAAAACCATTAAAAATTATATTTCTAATAAATAAAGGGTTATAATTTCTTTTAAAATTATAAGGTAAATATAGTTTATTTGTTGATGAAATATTTTTAAAACATAATGAATTTGGGAAAAAAATACTATGGAATTACATTAAATCTTATTATGTCTGATTGAAACACTTTGAAAATCCTTTTCTTTGTAAATAATTTAAAAAAATATAAACAATGCTTTAAAATATTTTTAATACCCAATCCCTTGACTATATATGTGAAAACATATAAAATAATATTTGAAAAACATTTTAAAAACCTTAAAACATGAAAAAATTGTCTAAAATATGTCTCCTTGATAATGAGTTTAAGATATCATTAGAAAACATTTTTTAAAATATTTTTAGAAAACCTGATTTGTGAATAAAACGGATTTCCAACCAAAGAGAAATAATGTCATATTATTAGAAAACATTTTCCTAATTATCATAAGTACCAATGAGTTATAAAATGGTTTCAATACATTAATATATCGTGGGTAACCCGTGTATAATTAAATTTATGATAGTTCATTAGATATGGATTATAATATTTCATTAATGTAAGCCTAATCATAAACAATCCTGATAAATGGTGATATTGTAGAAATGAACCATAACCACATTGATAAATTGAATAAATTAAAAATATAATAATAATATTAAATGATTCGTAAAATATCATTAAAAATAGTATATTCATGATTTAAAATTTCAAAGGGAATTATATAAAACTATTAGAAGAATCTAGGTGTATAACATATCATCTGTCTCAATGAAAGAGAATTGAGAAAAAACTACATTAATGATTTTTTAACTTTTGAATCATATACCCCATGAAAAAAAATCATAAAATAGGTATCTAAATACACATAAATATAAGTATATGTTTCATATAATACATTCACGGGAATTATATAGACTATACAAAATAATCGAGTGGTGAACATGGAATTTATCTCATGGATATAAAAAGAGGGATGATAAAACACTTACCTTATGCCTTGACATTAATTTCACTTGTTAAAACCTCTTGTATAATAAATATAAGTTTATTATAAATAAAATATAGAAACATATTATTTTTTCTTATAACATATATGATTTGGTTATCACTTTATATTACCCATTTAATAATAACTCTGTGTTAATGTTATGATTCAAGTAATATTTGCATTGTTTTCTGTATATGTTTTGACATGTTATTCATGTACCTATAACTTAGATCCTAATTAACTATTCATATAACATAAAAAATTAAATAAATACTTTATATCATCATTATAGATGTAGTTATAATGATCTATAATTAATATAAATATGAAATTAAATACACCATTCATGGGGACAGTAGGCCATACCGAAACATGAATGCTGTTTTCATTTTCCTGTTGCATTGAAAGAAATAATCTAAATGAAATATATGTATATATAAATATATTATTATTAAATTATAATTATTATTTCATATATATCATATATTTTTTCTAAAACCCTCATTAATTTGACACATGTAAAGTGTGAAATAATTACATCGCATCGAGGATGCGGTAGTTCGAAAGTTGACAAATGATGTTATCCTATTTAAAAAAAGGAATATTTGAATGTATGTTTTATGTAATAATTCCATAAACATTAATAAATAAAAAATTAAAATATATATCATATAAAAATATGCTTTCCATAACAATTAAAAACATTGATAGGTGGTAATGGAAAAACAAACATCATCATTTCATTAAGTGGTAGTTTGTCGAATAGAGTAATTGTAAGTTTGTTACCCATTATATGGAAATGTGTGTAGTTGAAGGTTGAAACTATTTTATAACGTCATTTTAATATATTTAAGATAAATTTTTTATTATATAGTCATGTTAAAAGAATAATTTAGGGAGTGTATAATGAAAATAAAATAAAGTAGATTGTGGAAGGATGTTACATCTTATTCGGTAAATACTTTTCATTTTCTCTAAAGGGGTTTCTTGGTTAGATTTATTCCAAAAGAGAGGCTTCTAATATAAATAGTGGGAATTTTTTTAGATTATTTGAAAATACTTTTTGTGAGAAAAGTGGCTTGAGAAGTGTGAATAAGTGGGTAGGTTATGTTCCTTTTTATATTTGAAGAGGAGTGTCATTGTTTTAAATTATTGAATTGGTAATTCCTAGAATGTGTTTCCTTTTCCATGTGGATCAACTAATGAACCACCCTTTATAATATAAAGGATGTTTTTGTAATACTTACATAAAATGGATTTTGGAAAAAACATTAGGTCATTTTTGTAGTACTCCATGTTTCTGGTACACAACCCTTTCTTTGTATTTCTATGGATATAATGTATAAGAGGAAATGTTAAGATATTTTGGTGAACTATTAGTAATTTTTGGGGGATAAAGGAGATATGCATGGGCTGCACAAGGTGTATCCAAACTATATGGTCATCCTTATATAAACTATGAAAAATGGCATGTTTGAGGTAAAGAGCGTCAGCATGGTGTGTGCACAGTTAGGGAGACCATGCGAGGATGTCATGGGAGGGTCTTATAAGGTAGTAGCTATAACACAGGTAGTTCTGAATTTCTCTAACCATTTAAACTAACCTTGCATATAGTTTTAGTGAGATCCAAAAAAAGTGGATCTCACATGTTTTTTCCTCTTAGTGGATCATTTTTAATCCTATGTGAATGTAAATTGAGATTTCTTTTCTTTGATTGTTTAAGAACCTATCCCATGGGGTTTGGAGTCAATCTGAATGCTTTCATTAGTGTTTCGATCCCGGATTTATGAGGCATTTGATCGTTCTTCATCCTTCTTGATTATTTTCTTAGATCTACTTAGATCTCCTTTTACCCACTTCTTAGTTTCTCATATCCACACACATTATAGGTAGATCAATGAGTATGTATGACAAATAAGTTTAGGTTTCGTCTTGATCATTCAACGGGAATATATCTAAGGATGTTCTTTGATGAATCAATATGGTTTTCTTAAGCATTCTTCATCAGTTGTCAAGTTTCATCAAAATCTTTGAGATACGTGGCTTATTTCTACACTCAACATAGTAGAACAATTGGAAATGCTTTCAAAAATAATATATTATGTTGAATTTGTTGTGATTTGTCTATTTTAAAATAGTTGGGAACCATTCTTTTTAGTAGTTTGAAAAATTGGGTGAAATCTAAAAAATTGGGAGTTTGTAATAAAGTGAATTAGTTCTTGGTTTTAACATATGGATTCCAAAATGGGTATTTTCTAAAATTTGCACATGGATGTGAGGTGATGTTTTCAAAAGGTGATGTTTTATTGAAATGAAATGGTTATTTTGAAATTGGATTATTCTTTGTTTTTCAATAAATGTATTGTTTTATTTAAATGGTTTGAAATGGTTATTTGGAACAGTTTTTCAATACATTGGGTATTGGGTGATTTCATGTTTGGTGTGTCCCATAAACAGATATGTGTACCATTAGGGTAGAAGGTGCATTATCCTGTATCGGGAGCCTGTGTCATTGGGACACAAGCTTATTAGATGAGAGACCGTTCAGGAGTATGGAACTTTCAAATAAAGATTGCACGTGTGGGTGTGTTGTGAACTATGGAATGGGTATTCCAAAATGATAATAAAAATTGGTTTTTAAGCCTTTATTAGTTATTTTATTGAAAAAATAACTTTTTATAAATTTTTTTCTTATATTTTTTTGTTTCACGTTGTTATAATTTGTTTTTGGACCTTTTTATATTTGGTAATAAAATATTTTTGTAAATTTTTTTATATAAACTATTTTATATAATGTTCGAACCATTCTATCATAGTTGTGTGAGTAGGGAAGTCAATGGGAAAACCTAATTATTTATATACTCATCCCTGCTTTGGAACTTTGGAGCTTTCGCAGATGCTACCTTCTGGGATATTGGAAAAGTTAATGTATCCCACTTCTTTAACACCATGTCTTGATACTTAGGACTACTTGGTAATGTAGGAACACAGAGCTCGTGGAGTTAAAAGTTTGGGTGTCATGTTGCAGTTTATTTTTCGTCCTTCCATTGTTTACATTGATATTGTTCTATATTACAATGCAGCATACTTTGGATGGATGATTTTAAGAATGTTTTTTGAAATGTATTAGTATATTTCATGCAACATATAATGAGCTATTTTCATATGGTTTTATTTTTTTTGTTTGTAGTCATTAAGGGTGAGTCATCCCCCACTTTCATTGAAACTCAATGGAATTATATTTCTAGCCTTTGGAATCTTGGGGATATTGCTTAAGGCCCATTAATAACTCATTGTACTCTCAAGACAATTGGAATTAAATGAAACTTACATATGGTATCATCTTATTTGGTCCTTTCCTAACAAGTTATCATCAGTGCTCTTGGTCTTGGAGTTGAAATTCCTTCTTTTCGATTCCTTGGGCAGGGATCTTAGAAAAGGGTATGATTTTATGAACATGAAATGTATAACATAAAAGTATGTAGCTAACTCATTTATGTTGTAATTATGTTACCATGGAGTTGGGTACATTAGTGCTTGGATACACTTCCAAGATTTGGAAATCTCATTATCATGGGTTTATCCAATGAGACGAGCCTAACATGCACTGTAGAGGAATCAATTCCCAATATGAGTACATATATGTTTTCATGGAATGATTCATGTTGTGTATAAAGTGTTAATTTTTTAAAAAGAATGAAACTATTTTCCAAGGAAATACATTTAAAAAACCATGGTTGATATATTTTTGAAATGGTTTGATTTTAGAAAAAAATATGAATTTTCAAAATTAGTGGAAATAGAAATATGTTGTTTTTGGGAAAAATTGTGATAGTTTATGTGATATAATATTTAAAGAAAATCCATCATTTTCTAAAGAGTGAGATTGACAGAGTTTGTAGTTGGTTTATAAAACAACTCCTAATGGGCGTCACTAAAACCAAACCAATGAAACTATAGAGAATGTTGTGCAACCTAGATAATAGGTGAACCAATATCTAGTTTAGAGTATTGTCTAATATTTTCGAGCTATGGATACAGTGAATAAATGTATTTATCCAATTCAATTGGATCATACCATCCAATTCATGCAATAGAATCTACCTAACCTCTAGGGTGATGTTGAACCCGATGAAGTGTTGTTGTGGATGAGTATGAGGAATTTAATCATCAATTTCATTAGTGCACCATTAGATATCAATGTCAATTTGGTTACTTATATGCTCAAGGATATTGCATGACAGTGGAAGGATTTAGTTTTGCGGGCAAAATTGGATAAAATATTTACATAGAATTATTTTGAGGAATTTTGAACAAACAATTCAATTCTCATACAATAAAAATCTAGAAAATGATTTAATTATTTATCATGATGAAGGACAATATCTCTGTCACAGAGTATGTGGATTAATTCTTGAATTTATGGTTCTTTTCACCAGAAGATGTGGTATGTGCATCCTTAAAGGAACACATCTTAAAATCGGGGATATGAAAGAGATTCGATCAAAGATTAAAGTGCTTTGTGTTACCTATGATACAAAAATGGTGAATAGAGTGACAATTGTTGCACGTGATATCTTATGATCTATGGGAGGAGGTATGATGATACCTAGAGGAAATGGTGGGAAGTCAAATGCTAGGAGTAAGGGGAAAAGGGACACATATTTCTAATTTGTAAGTGGAAATCAGAATCAGTTTGATGGATCAGTGAACATTCGTCCATGAAACAAGAGAAAAACATGTTGTTTTTAATGTGGTTCATTTGAACACATAAAGAGTGAGTTTACAAAACAACCTTGAGAATGTCATAACTGCAAGAGGAGGAGACATATTCAGTGCTATTGTTGCAGTGATCCATTGTATGGTGCTCTAGACACTTCTCAGGCATCACAAGAATCATATAATTTGAAAAGGAGAGGACAATAGAACCAGTCTTGTCAGCAGAGTAGATATAGACATGGTGATTCAAGAAATTTCATGACTCCCCAAGCATGAAAATATCATTAAGGAATCAAGGAGTACAGTGCAATGAAGAATCAATTGTATGGAGCTGATCAGATGATTTTCTATGTTCAAGTTGGACCATATGCAGTGAGAGTTACAATCCTTTTGTATTATAACCTTGTGCAGGTACTCCTCGATAATATTGGATCACATTATTTCATTGCGTCTCATGCTATTGTCTTTTCTATGTTTATAGTTGGAAATTATGGGTACTGTTTTAAAACATAGAGCTGTTCTCAGGGGAAAAGAATTTCAAGACATTGTGTTTAGATAATGGACAATAACTATTGATGGAGTTCAGCTGAAATGGGTCTTCTCAGTGTTGGAAATGGATGTATATGAACTAATATTATGTATGGATTTTTTGACAATGTCTATGTCGCACATTGACTTTTATAGTAGGCTAGTTAGTTTAATGATTGAGGATTGTATTAATCATCTCTTCAAAGGAGAGATGATGGTAAATAACGATGAAAAGAGATTGTAGGAACTGATGGTGGGAATGATCTCTTATCAACAAACAACATTGTCATTAGCATCAATGGAATAGATTGAGGAAAATAGTTTTCTAGCAATTGTAGATCAATTTCCAGATGTATTTCCCAAAAACTTCTAAGGGTTATCACCTCTATGGGAAGTGGAGTTTACGACTGATTTCATTATGAGGTCTAGCCCTATTTCCCTTCCATTTTATAGGATAGAACCAATGGAGTTATGATAATTTAATGTGTAGATGGAGAATCTAGAAAGAAAGGGTTTAATATAGCTAACTACATCGTTATGGGTAGCACTGGTCTTGTTTGTGAATAAAGAAAATGGAACTATTTGTCTATGTGTTGGTTATCGTAAGCTTAACCAAGATACGATAAAGAACACGTACATACATTAATGGATTGATGACATTTTTTATCAATTGAGGGGAGCTCAGTGGTTCTACATGATTGAACTGTGACAAAGATGTTTCCAATTGTAATTTCAGATGGTTGATATTCCAATGACAACTTTCAGAAGTAGATATGGCCATTATGAATATGTAGTCATGCCATTCGGTCAAACGAATGCACTAATAGTTTTCTTCGCTTTGATGTATCAAATATTTACGTGATATATAGAAAATTTTGTTGTGGTTTTTGTAGAAGAAATCTTGGTGTATTCAATGAAAATGGATGACCATGAAGAACAACTAGAAATAGTGTTACAAATACTGAGAGATCACCGTTTGTATGACAAATTATCAAAGTTTGATTTTTGGATACATGATGTATGATTTATTGGCCATGTAAATTTTGATAAAGGCAGTTATTTTGATCCTGAAAATTTATAACCTGTTATCACGTGGAAACCACCAAATAATGCCTTTGAGATACGATGATTTCTTGGCCTATATGGCTACCACTGACACTTTGTGCATTATTTATCATGACTTGATTCACTAAGGATATCTCTAGAAATAATGAATGCCCTATTACAATGGATAGAGGAATTAGAAATGTCTTTCTAGGAAGTGTATTTCCATCTTACATCAACACCAATCTTGATTTTTCTAGAGTTAGGATAGGATTATGTGGTGTACTTTGATGCTTTAGGTTTAGGGTTGGGTTGTGTTCTCATGCAAGGAGACCATATGGTTGCCTATGGTTCAAAGATATTAAGGGTGCATGAAAAGAATTACCCAGCACAAGATTTGGAGTTAGCTATAGTCATCCATGTTTTGAAAACATGGAGACATTATCTTCTTGGTGATAAATTCATAGTTTCCATTGATCATGATAGTGTGAAACACATTTTCTCACTATGAGATTGGAATCTGAGGAAAATGAGATGGTTGGATTATCACCAGATGATTGAATTTGACTAGATGTACACACTAGGAAAAGAGAATTCAGTGGAAGATTCATTGAGTAGAAATTCATATTCTCAATGGGTGAAATAATCTTCAGATGAAGGACAGTTGTTGTCGGTCCTAGATGACATGCATGTGGAATTTGAAGACTAAGTTTATGTTGTGGTTTTCATTTTATCTGTGCATGTTCCAAATTTAGTGAATGTGGTTAAAGAGTCCTGAACATCTAATGAAAAATGTCTAGTTATGAGTTCAAAACACAATTGTGGGGAGACAATTAAGTGATAGAAAATCAATAAAAGTTAAATTTTGTGTTTAATAGATCGGAGGGTTGTACCTTCGGCATTCTAGGAACTACTCCTTCATGATTACCACTATTAGATATGAGATATAAACCAAGGCACATAGAACATTTATATGGTATTAAAGGCATAGTTTTGGTTGAGAGGAATGAAAAGGAAAGTGAATGAGTTATTTTATATATGCTTCGCATATTAGCAAGTTAAGGAAGAGCATTAGAGACTAGCATGTATGTTGTAGTCATTACCTATCCCAGTGTGGAAATGGGAGAAAATATCATTGAATTTTTTTATAGATCTTTCAAGAATGGTTTGAAACATGATGGCATATGGGTGATACTGGATCATCTTACCAAGTCAGACCATTTCATCCCAACTCATGAAACTAATATGGTGGAAGATCTATCCAAAATTTATATCCAAGAAGTGGTTAAGAGTCATGGGGTACCAGTTTCAATAATGATTGATAGAGATTCATTGATTACATATTGTTCTTATAAATCCTTAAAAAAACATCCCTTGGGAGTAAGTTTACTATGAGCATGGTGTATCAACCTTAGACAGAAAGCCACTCTGAGAGAACGATACTTACATTTGAAGACATGGTGTTGGCTTGTGTAGTGGATTTTGGTGGCTCAATGGAAGAGAACATATCCTTAGTGAAGTTATCATATAATAACAGCTATCAGGCCTCGATAAATATGGATCTGTTTAAATCATTCTATAGGTCTCATTATCATTCTCCAACGTGTAGGGTTGAAACAGGTGATAATTCGACAGTCGGGCTGAGCCGGGTCCATGAAACAATGCTGAAGATCAAGTTGAATAGAAAGAGGATGGAGATGGCTCAGATTCATGATAAATGTTATTCAAATAATTGTTGAAGGCCATTTTCTTTTCTCCAAGAGTAATAATGTGTTTTGGAGGATCTCTCATGGACTTGGACATCATCGTTTTGTGAATCATGGAAAGTTATCTCCTAGATACATTATCCCTTTCGAGATATTATAATAGGTCAGAGAGGTGGAATATCTGTTTGAATTACCACAATAGGTCAGTTTGGTGCATAATGTGTTCCATGAATCCCAGCTGAAAAGGTATCAAGATGATCCTTATCATGTGATCATATTGGATCACATTGACCAAGATCCTGATGCATTGTTGATACATATCCTAGTACGAATTGTGGACAGCTAAGAGAAATTACAGCATAGAGAAAGCATCGGTCTGGTGAGGGCTTTATGGAATCATGGTCATATTCAAGAATTGACTTAAGAATGTGAGAAAGAAATGAAAGGGCAATCAAAAAAACTCTTTCAGAAAATCTTTGGATTTCTACATTCTGGGGATGTAAAGACAGATGGTGTAGAAAATATAGTACCCTTGGTTTTAGGTAAGTAACCATTTATTGTGTTTTTATTGATATAATTTATAAGAGGTAAATTTGGGAGAGTTTAGTGAACCTATAGTATGTTTTGGTGGATAAAGGAGAGGCACACTCACAACACATGGTTTATCCAAATAGTGCAGCCATCCTAGTAGAAACCGTGAAAACATGATGGTTTATGGTAGAGATCATTGGTATGGTGTGCGCATGGTTAAAGATACTATATGAAGAGGCCATATAGGGGTCTTCCTGGGAATTATCTAACTCACGGTTAGTAGAAGGTTTTTCTAACTGTGCAAACTAACCATGCAGGTGGTTTAAGTGAGATCCTAAAAAATTTTATCTCACCAGTTTTTCCCTCTTGGTGGCTCCTTTTTTCTCCTACGCAGCCATAACCTAGTATTTATCTTCATTGAAGGTATAATAACCTCTTCCAAGTGATTTGGAATCAATCTGAAGGCTTCCAATGGTGTTTTGAACCCATATTCTTGAGATATGTGATCGTTCTTCATCAATCTTGAACAGTTTCTTAGATCTACTAAGATCTGCTTCTCCTCTCTTATTGGATTCTCATATGGACACCTATTATGGGTTTATATATGATTTTGGATTCCAACTAAGTCAGAGTATGGTATTTATCTTTCTATTACAAGTGATTAATGGATGTTTCGCGATGAATCAACACAGTTTTCTTAACTGTTCTTCATCCATTGTCAAGTTTGTTCAAACCCTTTGAGGTAAGAGGCTTCTTTCTCAACTCCACTTAGTAAAAATAATGGGAATTATTAAAAATTGAATGTCTTATAATTAATTGGTTTTTATTTTTTTTGTTTAGAAATCTTTGGGAATGCTTATTTGTAATTGTTCGGAAAATTGGGGTAAATTTGGGAAATTTTGTTTTTTGAATACTATGATTTTGTTCATGGCTTTAAAATTTGGATTTGGGTAGATGTTTTCAACAAAAAGGTATTGTTTTATTGAAATTAAATGGTTGTTTTGAAATTTTATTATTCATTTTTTTTCAATAAAAGTACCATTTTGTTGAAATGTTTTGAAATGGTTATTTGGAATGGGTTTGGCATACATTGGGTTTCGGGCGAGTTCATGTCCAACATGCCCCAGAATAAGGGGAGTGTACCATTGGGCTACAATGTGCGTGGCCCTAGATCAGGGGAGTGTGTCATTAGGACATTAAGTAATTGTATGAGAGACTTATTATGAGCCTAGATCTATCAAACAAAGCATGCATGTTTGGGTGTGTTGTGAATTAAGGAATGGGTCTTCCAAAATGATTATAATAATTATCTTTTAAGTCTTGATTATTTATTTTATAAAAAAAACATGCAAGAAATTGGATTCATTTAATTTTGGTTTCACTTGGTTATAATTGGTTTTTGAACATGTTTATATTTGGTTATAAATTGTTTTGATAAATTGTTTTATATAGACTGTTTTATATAATGTGCTAATTGTTCTATCCCAGTGGTGTGAGGAGGGAAGTAAATTGGAAAACCTAATGAGTTAAATACTCACCCCTCTTTTGTCACATTGGTGATTCTGTATATGGTACCTTCATGGACAGAGGAAAAGTTAATTTATCACACTTCTTTAGCTCCATGTTGTGATACTTTGGAATATATGGTGATGTTGGAGTATTGAGCTTATTGAGCTTGGAGTTTGGGTTTTTTATTGGTGTTTATTTCTCATATTTCCACAATTTATATTGATATTGGAATATCTTCCTATGTAGAATACATTGGTAGGTTGATTTAATGATAATTCCTTGAAAAGTCTTATTTTATTTCTTATATCATATAGTGAGTCGTTTTTGGAAGGTTTGTCAAGTTGTTTTTTTAGACATTAAAGGGTAAATTGTCCCTCACATACATTGAAACACTTTATCATTTATTTCTATTCTTAATCATATTTGGGATGTCTATTAAGGCCCTATACACTCATTGTACACGCAATCCAATGGGAATTAGTGGTGCATTGTATCTTTGGCCTATAATTCAATGATTTTGTCCCTTTTAAGCAATTTTTTCTCTTCATTACTGTAATAAATTTTAATCACATTCACATATATTTTTTTCCAAAATAATTAATATAACATATTATAATTTATAATTTATTTTGATTCCAAATATGGAATCCATTTCTTAAAATTCAAAAAATATAAATAAAACACATTTATTTAAATTTAATTCCACACACAAGATACAAATGTGGGTTTTAATGTAAAAATGATCAAACTTTTTCTATGTGTTTAAATAAAATTTTAAAGTGAAATTCATAATAATGATGTAAATAAGATAAATTTATATATAATTGAAATTTAAAACTAAAAATATCGTTTATAATTATTAATAAATTACAAAAAACCCAATTTGAATTAAAATTCTGTATTTATCTAAATTCATAAAAAAAATCATTATATAAAAATAAAAAAAATTAATTATAATATTATTAGGATGATTCTATTTTAAAAAATATATTTTTTGAAATATTAAATTTATAAAATATCAAAAATTTGGATTTAAAATTCATTCTCCATAAAAAGGCAGTAAAACTACCTTTTAAAAAAATAAATCTTTTAATTCCTAAAATTATAGTTTTTTCATATCTTTTACCTATATAATATATTCTATAAGTATAAAAAATATTTATTTATTATATAATATATATAATTTTTTTGTAAATAATTAATCCTAATTGGTTTGTTTAATTTATTGAGATAAAATTTTGTTTCTACTTTGAAAAATATTTTCTATGAAAAGTAGTTTCATTTTTTCAATTGTTAATTTCATTCACTTCTACTAATTTGTTACAAAAGGATTATTTTAATATACATGTGTAAATAATATTTTCAAAATTTAGGAAATATTATTTATAATTTCTATTACAGTAGCTAGGTGGTGGATACAATAATAGTATAAAAATATTATTAATAATATATATTTGATTTTTGAAACTAGGCCATGGGTGTTACCTGTGATATCGAAGTGACCCAGTATTGTTTGCAACATAAGCCAAAAATAGTGGTATGTGTCCCAAAATCTAAACTATTTGTTTCATGTAGTGCAAGTTCGAAATGGTGTTGTGAATAATTACATCAAAACATACAGTTTTCGTATAAGAAATCAATATTTAGTGTTGCGTGAAATAAATAATAATAAAAAGATTAAATTTATTCACAAAATATCAAAACACTCTCAGGGTGTCACATTCCATCATCCTTAAAAGGAATTTCATTATTTAAATTCTCATGGTTTGTGAATGGTTTAATTCTTAAAACAAAGATTAAAAAAAATACTCAAACATCCTTGACAAAAAAGAAACATAGAACTATAAAGGTTACCCAATGTAACTTATAACTAGGATTTCTCATAGGAGAACATATGTGTAAAGTGAAGACAAGGACATGGATGGGAAATCTATCGGTCATTTTCTGATGGGGGAATGAATGAGAATAACGCTAGGATACAGTTAACAATAATAAAGTAATAATTCTACAGTGATCCAAGGGACCATTGGATTCATTATAAAATAAGTTATTAGGAAAACCTTTTTTTATTCAAGATCCTTTTCCAAGGATTGAAGAATATTCATGGGAAAGTATACATACTTGCTTCATCACATTCCCACCATTTTTTATGCCATGATTAAAATATACTTCTTCCCTTATTCCAAGAAATAAAGGTGAATTTTTAATTCATGAAGCATTAATATATCATGAGGTTCATAAATAGAATAATAGGTCTTTCCATATATCCTTATAAAAAAGGGAATCACTAGTTAACTGAAATTAATAAATCTGCCTATGGTGAAATAAGACATTAAACCTTTAAAACCTCATCTAAATTTTGACAAATACGAATCCCTAAATTTTTAAGCTTATTACAATTCCAAAAAATAACTCACCACTATTTCATAAATGATTTCTTACGTGATAAAAGAAATAGATTTATTAGATACATGGATTCATCCTTACATTGATTGAACATTAAATTTGATTTTATCATCCTGAAATCCATATAGAGGGACATAATCACATGAAACTTCACTAAAATATGGGAAATATGAATTTCATTGGGATTATTCATTGGAATCAGAACATTTACTTCCCAAATAAGGGGGAGGATATGTTTTATCTAATTATCCTAATTCAATTTAACCACTATTATGTAAAACTATTTCCTCTGTCTGTTTTTTGTAGAGGTTGGTGTCCCTTATCATCTTTATTTTTCCTTGGAGTGGGGGATTTATTTTCATAATTCCTAACCCCTTGCACATGAAACACTGAAATATGGTTGGTTCTTTCTATAGATGATTCTCTTTACTAATTTCTTTAACATTCCACTTCACATCACTTATAAATTATTCTTCTCTAATACTCTGATTCATTCACTAGAAACACATTATTGTACCTTTTAGGTAGTTTCCTATGTTCTCTTTCCCGCATTCTTGGAAAGTTGGAGTTTGAAACTTTTTCGTCTCTACATGTGACATATCATTGAATTTTCTATAGAATCCTATTTTCTTTTTCTTTTCACCCAATATAAGAGGTTTTACAACAACCAATTCCTCATTTAGTTAACATTGAAAAACTTATTAATAGAATTAATAGTCCCATATGAAAATAGCCTTCTGAGAGTTTTTTCCAAACAACCAATGAATCATTCAGTCTTATATTTTGGATTTATTAAAATACCAAATGAGTAATTTTAAATCCTTGTAAAATTTCATTCATATGAACCATCAGATTCATTGTCACACTTATCAATATCGAGTAATTCGTTCGCCAGCATCAAATAAAGAATAATAGGAAAGTAATTATTGAATGATATGTTCTCGAACTCATCCTAATCAATGGATTAACTTTTTTATTGTCACCTCATATTATTGATAATATTTTATCATTGATTTTTCTCACCATCCAAAAGGTAAAAAACAAACTTGACTATGTCAATTCTATAAACACTAGAGAACCAAAAATATATTTTTAGTGGTACAATTTCATTTTTCAGCAACTTTGGGATCAATGGACCCATTAAAAAAATGTTGATGTTTTTCTCATGAAGAAATAAATATTTTGTTGTTCCCTAATTTTCATAGTTTTATGTTCACTGTGACTCATATCTTGATAATTAATACCATGGTAGTTTTTTATTTCACCACCTATAACATTCAGTAGTTTTAGAGTACAACTATTGTATTTTCCAATGCATTCCGCATTAAAATAGTTCCTTCAGGTTCCATCCATTTACTAAAACTAGAAATAATATATAAATAAATTTCATTCATAGTGAGTAACCACATAATCATGATAAACCACTTACAAGATGTCAATATTATGATAGATTCCATAATCTATGACACCCTAGGATTGTCGTAGGTTATTTATATCCAAATTAATTATAAATCCATCATGATGGTTCATAAATTTTTTGTGAATTCCAAAAGCCTATCACCTAGGAGTTTCAAACTAGGTGCGTAGTATGGACCATTGTCATGTAGTAGTTAACGATCGAGTCAGTATCGACCCAACATGTTGGAGTTGTTACATTTAGGTATATCTTCTTCAAAATCACATCCACATGTAGTATCTAGAAGTTGTATTATTTCAAGGCAACCACATTCTATTTAATTCAACAAAATTCCAAGACATTTCAAAAATACTTGTACATATTCTTAGAGATATCAATAAAGTTCTCACTAAGGTTTCCTCATCATAGTTTTCAATGGTTATCAAGAATTTTTATCTAATACCAACCATTGAGACCCTGACTTTTTACACATTTTCATTACTTAATTTCTATGGAATATATAAACAATTTCACAAATGGATGCCCAAAGACCATATTAGTCTAATTCCAATGGAAACATAAACATATAAACATTTGTACAAAAGTGAGAAACATTATATCCTACTCAATTCCTCATGGCTAGAATCCTTATTATAAACATCATACATAATACATATCTTCATAACATCGGGAATGGAAATATAAAATGTTGTGGGATTAGATGGTTAATAAGGGTAAAAGATGGAGATATATAAGAATACACATGAGAATAAGGGTATAAGAAATTTATCAAGTCATTATAATATAATTTACTCCAGATAAAAAATCATAAACATGAATCATGGCATAAAGATTGGAAGTTCATAAGGCATGAATCATAAGTTAATCAAGCGCATAAGGATGGAAATCATAACATAGGAATTAGAAATTTATTTTTTCATAAAAATATATTTATAACATTATGATAAATTATAAATAGAAAAACGTTCAATCATTATGTTTAGGACATGGAAATATGACCACACATAAATTTATGGACACACAACCATGTCCATGCCTAACATTGTGAACATGTAATCAGGTTCGCACATAATATTAGGAACACGCTATCATGCTCACACATAAACATATGGACATGAAACCAGATCCATGAATAACATTTTGAAAAAGTAGTATGGTTAATTAATAACATTGTGAACACATAATAAGGTTCACCCATGACATTGTTACCATGTAATCACGTTCACACATAAACTTTTAGATATGAATCCAGGTCCATGAATAACTTTGTGAACACAGAATCATGTTCACATATATAATTTTGAACAAGTAATCTGGTCCACGCATAACATATATACTCACAAGTCATCCATCATTACACAATGTATTAGAGGGATATACTGGTCCCACTCATCTTATAATATAAGCATATTAACATGTTCCACAAGATTATTTAAAATCATCATATCATACCCCATGGAATGGAATGAAAATCATTAAAATTTCATCACATCATTACCTATGTAAAAATAAAAATCTCATAAAATAATTTCATTAAATAATACATATGAAAAGATGTGATAATCAAAATAAAATAAACCATGTATGAAAAAATGGTGTCATAAATATCATTCCATCAAAACATAAACCATTTAAGAAAAAATATAAATATTAATATTAGATTAAATCCCAAGTAAATATAGTATTATAAAAAAGTATATTATCTTATATAGGGAATTATTTTGAAAGATCACATGGATAATTTATTATGTAAAATATAATTTTGTTGAAAACCATTTTCAAAAAACCTCTTCTAAAAAATTGTCTGAAAACTAATTCCTTATAATTTCCATCAGAACACATCGTGATGGAAATGTATATTCTATAATGAAAAAATATTTTTAAAACATAAATAATTTTTAAAAATATTTTCTCTAAGAATACAATAAATCATATAACTAATTATTATAATCATTTTGAAAAACATTTAACTTGAAAATACTTTGAAAACATATAATGAATTTTTAAAAAAAATATAAAACTATTCTCCTTGAATATAGCTTTGAAAAAATGTAATGTAATCTTTGAAAACCAATTTAAATACTTTAAAACATAAAATATCTCATTAAACCATTTTCCATGAATTTTTTTTCTATATTATTTAATAAGATAGAATTTTTTTTAAAAAAATGTGTTTGTGAATATAATATATTTCCATCCAAATAGAAATAATTTCAATATTCTATATTTTGTTTCATAATTATCATAAGTTCCTAACAGTGCAAAAACGGTTTGAATAGATGAAAATATAATGAATAACCAGAGAAGATGAAAATTAATATGTTTATTTAGATATGGGTTATAATATTTTATCAATTAAATCATAATCATAAAAAATATTGATAAACAATGAGATTATAGTAATAAACTGTAACAAATTTTGTAAATTCCATCAAAATAACATTATAAGAATAAAATTACATGAAGATTAAAATATAATTAAAGAAATTATATTCATGATATAACATGTTAATGGTGAGTATATACACCTCATCGAATAATAAATGTTCATAACATGAGATGTTTCTAAAAAAATGTAAATTGGGACAAAACTACATTACTAATTTTTTTAAATTTTGAAATACAACCCCCATTAAATAAATATCATGAAATTGGTATTTAAATACCCTTAAATTTAATTATATATATTTTATTATACATTCAGGTGAATTATATACACCACACAAAATAAATCATTGGTGAACTATGCATGTATCTCATAAATAAAAAATGTGAGATGAGAGAAACCATACCTTATGTCTTGAATTTTTTCATACACATTAAATACTCATGTATAATAAATATAAGTTTATTATAAATCTACTATATAACTATACTATTATATCTATTTTTATATATTATTTGTGTATGACTTTGCAATACCCATTTTATAAAAACTATATGTTAATGATACGTTTCAGTTAATTTCCGCCATATTTTTTGTATATGTTTTTAAATGTTACTGAAGTTCCTATAACATGTATAATGATTTATATATTTAAATATTTTAAAACATGTTATAAATATCATATATAGTTAGTATATATGTATTTATAAGAATCTGTAAAATATATAAATATTAAACAAAATAGTCTTTTCAAGGAGACAATTGGATGTAGTATTCATGGACATTGTTTTTGTTTTCTTATCTTATTTCAAGAACTAATTTAAATCAAATATATATATATATTATAATGAAGGTATAAATATAATTTCATATATTTCATAAATTATCACTAAACCCATCCTTAATACATTTCATATAATGTGTGAATGAATCAAATCTCTTTGAGGAGGCTACATCCCATAGGTTTAAAAACAATGTTGTCGTGTTTACACAAAATGGAAAGCATGAAAGAATTATATATATAATAAATATAGAAGATTAGATACACAATATATTACATATATAGAATATGATAATTTACTTCACATCATAATTTCTATCCATAGAATTTGTTAATGGAAGAACCAACAACATCATTTCATGAGGCAGTTATTCATAGTACACAGGAATAGTAAGTTTGTTACCCATTTGATGTGTTTGTGTGTGTGTGTGAAATTATAGGTATAACCCATAGAATGAGAAAATATCAATATATTTTAAATATTATTTTATTAAATAATATTTTAATCATAATAATATAAGAGGTTTAAAAAAAATAAGACAAAAAATTTATGGAAGGATGTTACATCTTTTTCAAGTAACTCCTTTTTCCTTTCACCAATGGGCGTGCTTGGATGGATTTATTTATAAGGAGATGAATATAAGATGAAGGGAAATATGTTAGTAACTTATTATTTAGAGTTATTTTGATCCAAATTTCTTGATAGGTGTGAATAAGTTGGAAGGATTAGTGCCATTTTATAGTAGAGGAATAAAATTATAATAAATTTAGGAAAAGGGATTCCACCCACTATTTTAATATAAATACTGGCCCAAAAAATGATCCCAATTATAGATAATAAATTATAGGCAATTTATATAGATATAAAAATAGATTTTATAGAATTTTATATATCATTTTGGCCCTTAAGTATATGGTTTAGTCCTTTGATAAGCTATTTTTTCTCTTAGTCACTGTAATTAATTTTAATCAATTTCGCTAAAATTTTTAGAAATAATTAATTTTACATTATTATAAAATATAATATACGATTGTTACAAATATGGAATCAATATTTCAGTTTTCAATCACCTAAATTGAATAAATTAATTTACATTTAATCCCACAGACAAGATGAAAAAGTGGGTTTTAAATTAAAAAGTTCAAATTTTTTGAATGTTTTTATATACAATTTTAATGTTAAATTTTCTTCAAATAAACTAAATTGGGGAAAATAGACGTATATTTGATATAACCAAACATTAAAACAAATACAAAACATAATTTATCCTTATAAATAATGTATATGAAAATGTTTTTTTGAATTAAAATTCAGTTTTTTTCACGATTCATCACAATTGAAACATTATAGAAAAATACCAAAAAAAATTACCTAACATATTTTTGATATTTTTCATTAAAAAATTATGTTTATTTTTACAATAAAAATTTATAGAAGTTCCAAAAATTGGATTTAAAATTAGTTCTCCACTAGAATTCAGTAATATTACATTGTAAAAAAATACATATTTTTATCGGAAAATTCGATTTATTAATAATTTATAACTTTAAAATCTATTGGATGAGTATCATAAATATTTATAAAATATATAGTAAATAATTTTTATTTAAATAATTAATCAACTTTTTTCATTAATTTATTTTGATAAAAGTAGGTTTGTACATAAGAAACTAGTTTCCTAAGAAATGTAATTTTATTATATTCAAATAGATAATTCATTCAATTATACAAATTGATAGCCAAAGGATTCATTTTATATTAATGTGTATGTAATATTTAAAAATATTATTCAATAATATTTAGTAACATCCTTCCAAAGTCTACGTGGAAACGATAATAATGTTTTAATGATAATATAAATAATATAATGCAGCTCTATAAAAATCAGCCTTGTGTATTACAGTAGCTAGTGAAGGGATCTGATATTTTGTGTAACAAAAGCCAAACATAGCATTGTGTGTACCAGAAACTATTATATGTTATGTGTGTATCAGAAGATCTAATTTCATTTGCAAATAATTCTATAGAAACCTATTTTTTCATATTACAAAAGATATATTCAGTGTTATGTGAAAAAAAAATACCAAAAATATTAAATTAATTTGTTTTTTACTCACAAAATATTAGGGTCTTATAGTGGGATCATAGTTATTAGTAATTTTGTTTATAACTATTCATACCTAAATAAGGACTGCACGTTTTGAAAATACCATTAATGGGGGATGGGAAACCATGTGGGATTCGACATATCCATCTTACTTGATCACTACACACTTTCTCAAACTGTGTGGAATCTCATGGTAATTATGCAGTCTTGCCCCCTCTCTAACCATGGGTGGTGCATAGTTAGCACATATTTTGGCCAACCATGTGTATAAATCACGTGTCCTATAAAAAGTGTGGTATTGTAGCTTTCCCGTATTAGTCCTTAAGGGTTGTTACTTATGATTTACCTCCATTCTACCTCCAACATCCCTAGTGATGATCCAAAACACCCCAAGATTCCCAATGATTAATCTCACTCATTTCCAAGCTATATAGAGCACCTTTAGTTGTGAAATGAAGAACCTGGTGAGTCTAATGATTCTCTTTATTATCATTCATAGATTAGGGATTGTATAGGCATTATTATTATTCTGAAGCCCTAAATCCCTCATTTTTAGAGGAGTTAAGGTTGGGGCATCTAGTAGTGTTTGGACCTAACTCAAATGATAGTGTTAAGAAAGAATCCATCATCATAATTAAGGTAGGTGGATTTCAAGTTATATCACATAGTCTTGATTCTTTATTTATGTGTATGTGGATGTGAAATAGTACATTTTTGTTTGGAATTTGATGCATTAGGTATTATTTGTTAAAATAGTTGGATAAATAAAGAATAAAACCCCTTATAATCCCCATGGTATGAAATATGGTTGGTTATGATGGATATAGGGACAAACATCGAGTGTGTGATCATCCCAGAAATTTAAAATTTTAATTATTATCATATAATTAGTTTTTTGAGGAATTAGAGACCATGATAAATGTGTTGATATATTAGTAGGGTTTTGAAATGTAATAAATGATATTTTTCTCTTGTTTTTACTATGTATTATGTTTTTTTTCAGAATGATGCTAATGGGTTAGGTGAGTTATGGATTAAAAATGGAATGCATTGGTTGGATGAGGTATTTAAATGATAAATGGGTTAATTTGGTTAATGCATGTAAATGAGAGTTCGTTAATGAGATAAGGCATAATTATATATTATGTGTTGAATAAACATTTGTTTTAAATGACAATTGTGTTAAATAGTTATAGTGTATATTTAAGAAATGTGTTTTGATTAAAAAAGAATGTGAATATGGACATGTTATATGTGTGGGGGTATTGGAATAAAGGATTTATGATCAATGTTCAGGTTAGAATGAGGTTTTAAACCCAACACCCATTAATTAATTGGGTATGGAGATGAATAAGGATCTATTCCCCTAATAGTTTCATTTGACAAGACTACCTAGACCGTAGATCTTAGTTATGTGTGATGTAATTGTTTTGAAATTTCTACCCAATTGAGATAGGAAATGTGAATTATTCCACTTATCCATAGTAGTTAAGAGACATTGGATGAATTTAAAATTATCAAAATAAATAACCAATAGAATAAATGATGATGGTGGTTTTAGTGAACTCTATTAAATAATAGCACCCAATTTACTATTATTTAAATTATTATTTATATTAATTTCATTCAAAATCTATTTAGATGGGAAATTTTTTATATACTTTTGGTAGTAGCCAAATGAGTTATACTCACACAATGATCAGGCCCCCATTGGTTACCCATGTGGACTTCATGCTTGTATATCAAGAAAATGTAAAAGTCCCTATGCTTAAGGGTTGATTTGTGCATGGGATGTGCATATCTATTAGATTCAGAAATGGTGTGAGGACTTGTTTAAGGGATTCATCCATTTTTATTTATTTTGGGGTATTATTACCCTTGGAAATATATGGCATGACACTTCAATTTTTTTTATGTGGGTTTGTACCTAGTTTCTAGAATTGGTTAGTAATACATGTTTATTGTCTTTTGATTATTGTCATACATTATTTCATATTTTTATCTACTCTGACATATTTTGATAAAGAGGATATAGTGTCCCCCATGATCTTTTGGACCCTTACAGCTAGTCAACTGCCTTTGGAGTATGGAGAGGTACACTTGAGGTCATGTTGAGACTTGACGTGAGGAAAAGGTTTAATGGAATTTGTCATTGGGATATTACAATGTGGTACAGGATTTGGTTCTTTTATTTTTTCTTACTTTTTGAAGATGGTACCAATATAAAGATGTGTTAGGTTAATTTTTATGAGATCATACATGGGAGTAGATAACCTAGGTATGAGGGAAAACCCATGTTCCCAGAGTGGTATTTTTGTTTTTTATAGGCTTTTTTAGTGTTGGATGATATTTCACCATTTGGAGATTCACTTTTGTGTGATGTGACTATTTAATGATATTATTCTCATCTATGGAATGGAAAAAGGTAGTGAATTAATGCATCATTTTAGTAAACTATATATATATTTGGAATTCAACATGGTAGGCACATACGACAATGATATATGGGATGTTAGGGTTAAGTTTCATATTCAATTCCTTGACATTTGAATGAATTGGTGTTTAAAAATTATGATGAAATTTTGTAAATGGAAATAATGTAATGAAATAAATCATAAATGGTTATTAATAAATATTACGGAATGCATTTTAATATTTTTTGGGGAATGTTGGAGGGATAAAAGGTGGATAAAAAAGAAATATTTATTCTTTGGAATTGAAATTGAAAAAATGGGTGTTAAATGAATGGACATGAGGTTCATGAGTTAGGTTACCTCATGTTAACGATGTCCCACGATTGTGATGGATATGGGTAATGATTGAGATGTGGTAATATCCCTTGGGATAATATATGCAAGGGGAGTTTTTAGGGGCAGTGAATGGCCATCTTTTGTGAAAATTATGAGTAATTTGTGTTTATTATTCCGAGATGTTTGTTTAGCCTTGTTGAGATGAACCACAATGATGACTACCTGTTATTTGACAAGAGGATGTCGTTGAGAATAATCCTCCATGGGTTGGGTAAATAGTCCTGGTGGTTTAGGGTAAAGGTGTAGTGGAGCAATTCGAAGATAAATTTTCTCATTTTCTGAAGATGATGGATTATGACACAGGGTGTGTCATGATGAATATGTTTGATATAACTAGAGTGTTTCAATTGGATTCCAAAAAAAATTCTAGAGAAGGTGGACCTAAGACAGTTTAGTTATAGATATAGTTCATTCGGATGATTTTGGATCACTTAGAGACTCCTCCTAAGATGAGAGTCTTGTCGGAAACTTATATGTTTTGGGGATCAATGATGTACTGGTGGGATATTGTGGTTCAGACTTAGTAGGAATAGGGTATATTATGTAATGATTTATAGGATAATTTTCTAGATCACTAATATCCAGATACAATGAGGTAGGAGAAGGCACTGGAGGTTACAAGGATAACCGAAGGGGCTATGTCAATGATATATTATGTTGGCCTCTTCACCAACATGCAAGACTTTGTCATAGAGTGTGATGGGGTAATTTCTACAATAGTGAAATAGTTTCTGGATAGAATTAGACATGATATCATTTCACAAGTGAATATATTTTGTGGAATGTGGTTTCATGATTTGGTGGATTGGGCCATAAATTTAAAAGAGAACATAAGGGAGGCTTTGAGTGGTGGATATGTGGTTCTAGATAGATAATTTGGTGGTTAGACATATGAGGGTAGGAAGTGTATCTTTAAGATTCATCACTAGGGTAGAGGTGTGTAGAGTAGTCAGAGGAGAGGACCAGCCTCTCTGGGGTGGTGACTATATGTTTTTCTATATGTGTGGATGACCAAGACACCTGCATAGTCAGTTCCTCTGACCATCAGTTGAGTGCCAATCATGAGAAATGATGTCTCATGAGTATAGGTTATATTGGAAATTTCAATAGTTGTACACTAATAAATGATCAATGCCAATGAAGAGTGATGGTAATAGGTTTATTATCACATACAATGAAAGCAATTTGAGTTCTCCTTGGCATACAAGTTTGGGAAGAAGACTTGGTAATCCTGGGTGAGAGTGCCAATATAAATAGGGTAGTGAAGCATTGAGAACACAGATTATATCCCTAGAAAGAGGAGTTGGTTATCATCACATTGTTTAGCCATTACCTATAGGAAGCGAGGTGAGAACACAAATTGTTTGGGGTACGATTCTTGTAGATTCCATACACTTTTTAAGTCTTTATATAATATAGGTTCTTTTTATTATTTTATAATATCTTATTTTGAGTGTTTTGGTCCTAGTTGTGGATAATATGTGTGGTGTTATGTTGATTGTCAAATCATTAGGGGTGTAGATAGAAAATATACTGAAGTGTAAGGTGTGTTCTATTAAGGTTGGTGGGAACTATTTCCTATGGAATTTGTTGGTATTAGAAATGTCTAGTTTTTGTCATATATTGGGAATGGATTAGATTGTATTTTACCCATTCCATATTGTTTTTTACCACCATAGGGTAACATTAATGTCATCATAAAGAAATACATATCTCCACCATGGGTAATGGGATATTTGATTAGGATGTGATGGGATTGTCAGTCAGTAGATGGGTGAGATCATAACCCTTGTTTCACATATTATGTTTGATGATAGTGATGTAGAGAGGAATTTATTTCATCATACAATGGATCAGTGTTAAGATGTTTTTTTGATGAATTCAGAGGATTTTCACCTGAGGTATATGTTGTGGTCATGATAGAGTGGATTTCTGGTGATGAACTAGTTTCTATTCCACCATATAGAATTGCACCGATAGAATTGTAGAAATAAAAAACTAATTTAGTGGAATTGGAAAAAACTGGTTTATTATTCTGAGTATTTCACCATTGGTATCTAAAATCCTTTTTTCCAAAAATGCTTATAGATATTTTTAGTTTTTTTTATAGAAAGCTGAACTAGATGAAAATTATGAATCAACCAACTTATCACAAATCGATGATCGTTTTGACTAGATGATGGGTTCTTCAATGTTTTCCAAAATTGATCAGGGATCTAAGTATTATTAGATGAGTTTGAGTCCTTTTGATATACTATAGAATCTTTTCCATAATATGTATGGGTTGTTTGAGTTTTTTGTGATATCGTTTAGGTCACCCAATGTTCCTATAGTGTTTATTGTCCGAATTAACTAAATCTTTAACTCGTACATGGATAAGTTTGTATGTTTTCTATGGATGACATCTTTTTGTAAATTACAACTCATATAAATCATTACAAACATCTTGAAATCATATAGAGTACTATAATATATAATAATCTATATTACAAGCTATACAAAACTCATTTCTAGATTGATAATGTTAATTTTAAGGGTCACATCATCTCTGTGGAAGTTTTTTTAGTGGAATTTGAGAAAGTACATGCAATTTTATTTTCAGAACAACCTATGTGAGTTTTTTATATCCAATATTTCTAGGATTTAACATGATATTACTGAAGGATCATCAAATATTTCTCCCATTTTTAGTATCAATTTCATGATTAAACTAGAAGGGAAACATGTTTGATTAATCCAAAGAAGGTGAGAATATATTCATGGAGAAAAATAAGTTACTAACTACTTCAACAAAGTTTATTCTTCTTGATCCGGGTAAAGTGTTTACCTTGTTTTATTGTACAATAGTTGTTTTAATTGGGTGGAGTCAATGTAGAATGATTAGGTTTTGGCGTATGGTTATCAAACGTTGAGGCCTCATGAAACAAATTACTATATTCATGAGATTGAATTTTCCGCAGTGGTTTACACTTTAAAATATTAGAAATATTACTTATTGGTAGAGAGTATTAGTGTGTATAATGATCGTAATATATTTAATTATATCAAATCCCAATATGATTTGAATATTTTAATGTGAATATGGGTTATGTACATGCAAACATTTTATTTCAAACTAGTATATATCCTCATAAAGGGTAAAAGTGTTGTAAATACATTTATCCAGAAGAAACAAACTATGATGTTCTTGAATCCAGTTCATAGTGGATGATGATGGTGTTTTTTAAGTATATGCCTCTATAGGTTATATATGGGAAATAGAAGATAAACCTTGAATCCTTGTTAGTTGAGTCCATCCTTCTGAGCTGGATCAAGGAGAGATAATATGATGATCTGGATTATTTATCATTGATTGAAATCTTGAATGTGGGCAGTCACATTCTTATTAGGATTTCAATGATGATGAGATCATTTATGTTCATGGTCATGTTCTTATTCCAAAATTTATGTGAGATGATTTGATGATTTAGTTGCATTCATTGACATGGGGAGTATATCATGGTTTGACCAAAATGTATCATGATATTCTCATACAAAATTGGTGGCCAAGGATAAATAAAGAGGTTGTAAGTTTCATGATGTGATGTTATACCCATCAGTAGATAAAGGAAAAAAATTAATCACCAGGTTCTTTGTAATGGACTTCTCCCATTCAAAAATGGAAATGGGATTACATAAATATGGATTTTTTGTGGGACATAAGAGAATGAATCATATGAATTATTTAATTTGATTAGTTGTAGATTATTTCAACAAGTTTTAACCTTTATATGTATTCAAGATAAATTCACCGTTTACCCATTTTGTGACTTATATATTCAGTATATAGTACGGTTAAATTAGGTTCTGTAAACTATCAGTTCATATTCTGATCCATACTTTACATTGTGCATCTAATAGGGTTTATATGAAGTGCTTGATACCCTGGTGTTCATGACTATGGATATCCACCCATAGATGAGTGGGTAGTCGAATCATACTATTTATGTACTAGAGGATATGTTCAATGGATGTGTCCTATATTTTATTCTATATTTGTATAAGCACTTGGGACATGTGGAGTTTGATTATAACAAAAACTACCATGTTATGATTCTGATGGAACAATTTTAGATACTTTAATGGAGGCCATGTAGATTTCTGTTATATTGGATTGAGGTTGGGGATTAAATATTTTTTGGGGACGACCTCAAGTAAGAGTCATCAATGTTGGTTTAGTTGATTCAAGGGAAAATGTTTACAGATCATAGTAGGAAGACATTTTGTGTAGATCGATGTTGTAGTCCTATTGATTTTATGGTGGGTGATAATGTGTCTATTTATGTTTTTTCATAGTTGGGTCACATTAGATTTGGAAATAGGGTAATTTGGAACCCAGGTAAGTGGGGATATTTGATATTGTGAATAGGATCAGACTGGTAGGGAATTAATTGGATCATTCACATCTGTATAGTTGAATGAAAGATGATTTTCATGTTTTATAGCTTCGAAAATATCCCCCAGACCCATATCATGTGATTTATGGGGGTGACATTGATCTCAATGACAATGTTCCCTTTAAATAACATCCTTTTTTTATTTTGTATCGTAGTGTGAAATATTTTTTGGGAAGTAACTTTAATTTTGATTGAGTTTTGTCGAATCATGGTAATGTTTATGAAGAAGCATGGTATAGGTAGAAAGATATGTGGGAACAAGGGTCTGATATTTTTTACATTGGAGTTTATGTGATGCTTGGAGTGTGGATTAGAGAATACCCACATTATGATGTTGAGGTTTTATGATCCTATACATTTTAATTTACAATATTTTTTAAAAATATTCAATCAGTTCTATAGATATGGCTAATCAAATGCTTCCAATGTCTTTATGGAGGCTCATGGATGTTCTTAGGGTTCTTGACAAGAATGAATATAAAATGGGGTAGTCCATTTCATGTATCATGGTTGAATCACAGTTAGTAGTAACCATGCACCCAAAATATCTTTCCAATAGTAGGTTTTTAGTGTTTCAAGATAATTTTGTAAGGTGGATGAAAAACGATTTGGTCATTTAAAGAACCATTCCTCTTTGTTATCTCTTTAGTTTTCAAACCATGAGGTATCCCCATGTAATTGTGTGGTTTGTCCCCTATTGTATAGATGGTGGAACATGATTGGACATAGTTTATTCAACTATTTGGCCAAACATTTTACCCCTTAAAAAGTTTGATTATAAATTTTTCCATCTCAATATTCATGGTTTATGACATGGATTTTTCAAACATTATTCCTCCTCTAGCCGTAGTGACTATCCAAAATTCCCCATGCATCCTATTGATTGATCTCCCTCATTTCTACATTGTTTGGATCATTGTTGGTTGTTAATCAAAGATATGGGTGAGTCTAAAACTGTTCATTCATAAATTTTTATTGGTTCATGTATTTTTAGCTATTCATATTCTTCAAAATACAAAAACTATCATTTTTAAGTGGATCATTGGTCGGGACATTGACTGGTGTTCAGATCTGAGTCAAAGGCTAGGGTTAAGTGAGTGTTCTTCGTCGGAATCAATGTAGATAGCCTATAAGTTATATAAAAAATTACTAATGTTTTGATTATGTGTATATGGATGTGACATGAAATCTATTTGTTTCTAATTTGATACATTGGGTATTATTTGGTACATTGGTAAGATTAATGATGAATTGAATCATTATGATCTTTGTGGGATGCATTGGGGTTTGATTAGGTCAGATATAGGGACACCCATTGGGTATGACATCATCCCAAACATGGAAAATTGGACTGATAAGTATATAATGGAATTATAACGAAGTAGAGACCATGATACATGTGATGAAATATTAGTTGGGTTATCAAATTGAGTAAATTATAGTTGTGTCTAGTTTTTAATAGGTCTTAAGTTGTTGTTTGGTATAATTTTAACAGGTTAATTGATTTATGGATTAAAGTGGGAATGTGTTGATTGGATAAGAAATGAAAATGATAAATGGGTTAATTGAATTAAGAAATGTAAATATGAATTTGTGAATGGGATAAGGTATAGTGATGAATTATGTGTGTGAATGAAATTTTAGTGTAAATGATGAATGCATTAAATGGTTATGGTATTTTGTTTGGTAAAGGTGTTTTGATTAAATAATAATGTGGACATAGATTGGTTGTTTGTTTGGGGTATTTGGACTTTGGGATATATATGCACAAGTTGGTTTAGACTAAGGAATTAAATCTCGCTCCCTTTAATGCATGGGTTAGGGAGAGAGGTGAGGCTCTATGCCCCTAATAGTTTCATTTCATGATACTAGCTGGATAGAGTATCTAGGGTAATCGTGATGTGATTTTTCTATAATGTTTACCCTATTGAGATAGGCAAGTTAACATATTTTCCTCAGGCATAGTATTTAACTAGTAAAGGCCAAATACAAAATGATGAAAATATTGAATAAATGGTTGAAATAGTTTAACTAAATATAATTTACTAGTATAACCTAATTTAATTTTATCTATCTTTCTGTTTATTTTACCTAAATATACTATATGTTTAGATTGGATATTATGTTGACATCATTAGTGGTGGCCTACTAAGTTTTACTCACACCTTACTCGAGCCTCCATTTGGTACTAGAGAAGACATCATGCAAGTAGGTCCAGAAAAGAGAAAAAGGCCCAATTCTAGAGCGTTTATTTGGAAATTTAATATGCATGGATGAGGGATCCTGACTCGGAGTCTGGACCAGCTTTGGGGATTTATCCTTTTTCGTGGTTTCATACATTTTTCATTTTATTTCATGACATAACATATTTACTATCGGTTGTGGGATTGTACAGGGTTTTTGGAATTGGTTTTTAATGATAGTTTATTTTCTTTTATTTATTCTATTATTTATTTCTTATGATTATTTGGTGTAAATTAATTTGATGAATAAGGTATTTTCCTTCCACATGATATATTGGACCATCGTTGCTATTCGAAAGACTCTAGCATACAGGGTGGTGCACCTTTGTTAATGTGGTAACTGACAAAGGGTACTAGTTCAGTGGAATCTGGGATGAGGGTATTAATGATTCACAGAAATGACAAAACAGAAGTTAAAATTAATCCTTCATACATGATTGGAAATCTTATTTTTAAATTGAAAATGTTCAAAACTGTGAAATGTTTTATATCTAATTTCAATATAAAATTGATTGTAATGAACTAAATTGGATTAATTGATTTATTATTAATGTAATTTATTTTGAAATAATTTTATAATATAGTTATCATTAAAATAAATTTATTGAAAATGTTGTATTGAATTAAAATTCAGTATTTTTCTATATTCATCAAAAAAATAATTTATTTTTATAAAAATATAACAATTTCATCCCAAGATAATCATCAAATTATGAGTTAAAAACTATATTAATATTATGTATTTGAGTAAAAAAGTGTTTCAAAAAATTATTTTATTAATGTTCAGAAAATGAAACAAAATCTTGTTTTTGGGAAAATTGTACTTTCAAAACATATAAAGACATTAGCCAAAATTATGTATGATTTTATCAATATGTTACATTGTTTTGTAAAAAAGTTTTAATTAATTATTTACAATGTATTTATTACTATTCATTACAATATGTTAAAGGGATAATTTATATTGGTCGAGTTTAAATAACTATATTATTAAAGTTTCCTAGTTTTTATAAAACTCAGTGTCGTGGGAAGCACAATCAAACCCAGTGTTGCATGTAGAGAAATCATAACTACTAGTTATGTGAAACATAATATAAAAAAATAACACGTTTAATCAAAATTATATAAATGAATAAGTTTAATTAAAAAAATATTTCACAAATTATCGGTTTGTTACAATAAAAATCTCTAATTACTTATGTTCTCTTGAAACAACATCCCCCTCTTGAGTAATTATATAGATCTATATAAAGCTCTATATGGGATGTGATATATAAATTCTAATTTTTTGTATTATTTTTTTAATTAAAGATACTTGTACACAACCATTAAAAATAGATGATATAAAATTGTGATGAAATCCACAACATATCAAATCTTCTCTGAGTTAGCACAAGAAGAATGCTGATAGTTGTCAAAAGGATTTAGAGTTCGGTGTTGGAGATTTATTTTTCTATGGAATATCACCATGGAAGAGAGTCATTTGGTTTGGAATTAAAGATAATATTATCCCTACTTATATCTTCTCATTTGGTATCTTGGATTTCATTGGATCGTGGCCTCTTATATAGCATTTTAACCAAACATGACTCATAGTCATTATGTGTTGTACATACTACTCCTAAGAAACTAAATACATGACCCCATATATATAATAAATTTAGAGGTGGTACAACTAGAGAATGATATATCATTTTAGGGTAAACAAATAATGATCCTCAACCATAGAGAAAATATTCTACACTATAAGATATCTTACATTATAAAATTACAATGGTTGAAAGATAAATACGAAGTGGAGATGTGGGATCCGATGGAATTGATGAAACAAATGATCCCTAATATGTTATAAACTATAAATATGTGTTGAAATTTTGAGGAAATATTTTAAAAATGGGTATGATTGTAATGGTCTGGACATTATAAATAATATCTACTTCCTAAATAAAAGTATGTTATAATATATTATATAGTATTTTACACATACAAAACATAGATAATCTAACAAAACATTTTTTCCTTAATGGATATAGTTACATTAGTTTGAAATTAATATAATGAGATTTCCAAAAATTACACTATGAAAAATATATAAAATAAAATAATTTGAATGGGAAAAATTGAATAATTCTAATCTATAATAGTTATATACCAAATTAAAATCACAATAAAAGATAGAAATATTATTATTTACCAAACCAAAATTATATAAAATGAAAATATAGGACCTTTTGAAGAATTATAGTAAATTTTAAATGAAATATTGTGTTTTTATTTATTTTAAGTAATATGATCATTGGAAAAGTAAAGCACCAATTATAATATTAACATAACCTTATTTAATAATAACCTAACTGATGGAATAGTAATTTCACTAAAAATTATAAAATATTATTAAAATATTATTTACTATGACTAATTTATAAAAAACACATTAACATTATATTAAAATATATCTAAAATAAAAAATCTATGAAATTAAAAAGGAATTTTAAAAATATAATTTCAATTTTTTTCATAAAAATAAATCATTTATATTAAATTTAAATACTAAATATGTTGGAAAATTAGTATGATAAAAAAATATAATTAGAAAATAAAAATATTCAATTTTTTTAGTATTTTTTTAAATATATAAATTTTTACCTAACCAGTATAACTACAATTTTACAAATACGACATGTTTTAAGATAAAATGATGATGAAATAACAATGTATTAAATTATAAATTTATTTCCTCATCCCAAAATCAATTTAATATTAAAAGTATTTCATCCAAAAATATGAAACATTATTTTCTAATGTAAAAAAAATTTCCAGTGTCTATTGTAAAAAATATTCCATTAAAAAATAATTTTTATATTTTTTGCACTTTCATTTTTAATAAATAAATAAATTTAATTTATAAAGGGGATTAAAATCCCAATACCATTTTATTATATTAATATATGATTCATAATGAAAAAGTAATTATCATTGAATGGTTCGTCTTAGATATAATTATTTATTTAATTTTTTATCCTTAAAATAAATCCCACTTCACGTACAAATATCCCCTCACCCACCATTGGAAATCCTTGTTAGTTAAACATACCAATGAATAATTTCAACCCCATTCCCCCTTTTATCTCCATTATAATCCATAGGGCTGTTATCTAGTAGTCAAACTCTATGATTTCACAACGTTAAGGGCTGTTGAATAGGAACAACTTCAAGAAATTGGTGATGTCCTTTCAAAGTTTATACATATTCACCTTTTCTAATTTCACATTATAAATTTCATTAATAACTTAAAAAATTAAAAAAAAATTAAACATTATATTTTTAATTTCACAACAGTCAAAATTATTATTTTTAATGTAATTAAATATAGTATAACTCACACCATCTCTTTGGAAAATATCTTGTTTATAGTCGACATACCATCAATGAGGATGTTATAAACTCCATTAATATCGGTACCATATTTATATTTATAATAAATAATTTATGATATAATTTTTTTATTATATTTATTTTAATCGTTTATAATTATTTATACTTATATATAAATGACCTTGAATAAAAATAACCAAATTGAAACAATAAGAGTTAAATTTAAGTATAATATGATATAAAAAATTTATACCTTTAACAAATAGAATAAAGGAATAAAAAAAGTATTATAATTGATTAAGAGTGGAAATAAATAAATAATTATATTACAATTCACTTTTCTAATAAAAATGTGCTTATTATTTATGAGTAGGAAAAGCAACGAAATATTATAGTATTTAAGGTAATGGAATTCTTGAACACAAACACCATATTTTGGGCTTATATCTTCTTGCAATTTTTTTCTATATGGATGTTCATAAAATTTACTCAAATTTCAATTCCATTGTCCCTTCCATTTTTTATTGGGTATAATATGTTTCAACCCTTTTCTAAAGTTTTCTAATCCATTTGTGTGTTTTTCTAAGAAGAAATGAATTTAAAAAAACAAGGCTTTGAATCCTCTTAAAAATAATTTCTTATCCAATAAATAATGATTAGGATAATGTTATTAATGAAATTAATCTTTATAAATAAGTTACGATACCTATCCTTTCCATTGGTTTATTTCCCAACTATGATTGTTTTACGTTCAACGTGGCATGCATGATTATGAGAAAATTATGATGTGGTAAGTGGGACATGAATTATATATCACTATAGCGGTTGGGTACCATGATATATCTCATGAAATTATTTTAATTATTCGTGAATATTATGCTATATTTTTTTGACAACAATGATGTTACAATATATGTCCATATGTTATGTGTGAACATAATGATAAATTTTATCAAAACTATATGTGGGTTTTAAACTCTATTATTTATTATTATTATTATTCATATTCTACATTCCATGAATTTACCAAATGTTTATCTCAAAATCATGATGATGACATCATTTTTAATAAATGAGGTTGATGATTACTCATACACATGTACAATTGATTCGTGTTGCATATTACTTCAATGTTTTTCTACAATTTATAAGGATTCAACATCACCCTGTTCATTGATTTATATAATTACAATATTAAATGTACTAAGGATAATGTTAGTGATTTTATGATGATATATAAGATTGAATTAAATAATGATTATGTTTTTTGATATACAGGTCATTTAGGAGCCTAATTTTCCAAGATACAAAATATTTGGATCCATGATTATATCACTATTATGTTGTCAATAATAAAAATTATGTAGTAGTTACGTGATAAAAATTAGGGTCACCATATTTCATATATGTTATGAAAATATTTTTCATACATTTTAATTTCCACACATTATACATGAACTATTTATTACTTTTAATCTTTATAAATGCACATATTTTATATAAGGTAAATTTGGTAATGTTTATTTTGTATGAAATTATTATCTTATTTGAAAATAAATAACCTATATTTCATGTTTTTTAAATATTATTTAAATGGATTAGTAATGGGTAAGGTGTGATTTAAAAAAAATTATTTAAATTTTGGTACATGGGTATAGATTATCATAGTGAGAAATGGTGAGTGAACATGATACCTCAAGGAGAAATTACCCAAAAAAGTGATGTTTAGACCTGTATTACATAAAATAACCCTTATTTTCCATGTAATTTTCATTTAATTATATGGAATTATTATGAGTCTGCAAAAATTGATAGTGTGTGATTCTGAGGCCGGGTGTGCTAAGAATAAATTTCTGAACACTTATTAAGGTATGTTCTGTAAATGTGCGGTTGACATTTTCTATCTTTTGAATTCGTGCTCGAAATATAAATATAAGGGCACCGTTGAATCTGCAGTGCTTGTATTCTCTTAAGGGAAGCCTCACTTCAACCGTAGTAAGTCTGAAAAAATGTTAGATTTTGGGAATTTTTAAAAGAATAATAAATTATCTTTGTAGTTTTATTTATTTCCTTATTTTCCTCTGACGAACAAGTGGTAGTGTGGGACCAGTGACATGTCATGACAATAAATAGCTTGAACCTTCAAATCCTAATTAACAGTATTGTTTGAATTTTGGAAGGTTCCTATTATATGAACCCCCCATAAATTCAACGATAGTTACTTACCCTCCCCCACCTATTTATATGGATCTTGAGAAGGAGTATAAGTATGGCTTCAACATGAGACAAAGCTCTGGTAAAGTGTCGTGATGCCAAACACTTATGGAAGGGACCCGTTCTGGTGAGCTATGACAGGTGACACAAAACCCCAAACAGATGTACGATGATTGAGCGGCACCATTGGCGGCTTGTTACCGGGGCGATGAATACTGACTCACCCTCAATCAAGGTCATTCTCCAATGATCTGAAGTTACAGATTTATTTTTGTTATAATTTCAAGTGATTGTTGAATCCTATTTCCTCCCATATATTTTCATTCTAACGCAGAGGTCGCGGGCCAAACGAACATGTCCCAAACCCTGCAATACCTTGTTTCACCTTTGGGTTCTCTGCATAAGACCGCCGGTGTGGAAATAGAGAACAACACCGATAGATGATGGAGGACACTGAAACATGCCAACCAAGATGGAGGCAGCACGCTATCGCATGCCGAAGGAGGAGGCTGCGGAACAATGATGAAGTGGTAACCATAGCAGCTAGCACTAGTCAGCCACGGAGGTGAGGCTGCGCGCCACATTGCACCTCCAGCGTTGAGGGGTCAGGGCATTTTAGCCATGAAGATCCAGCAGGGCGGCCGACACCAGCCAGGAAAAGGAGAATGTGTCACACAGTTGTGCGCCGCCAGTGGAGGAATTCACGGCTTCGACGCTTCAGCAGCAAGGACACACACCCTACGGGTCCCACCAGGAGACCATGTGGCAGCACGTGGCACTGCCTCTTCATGAATCAAACATATGTTCCACCTTTTGGGAAAACAAGGGGTATCTACACCCCCCCCCACCAGTGTGGGAGGACCCCACCATGGGCCGCACCTTTGTGGGTCGAGATATACACCATTGGATCGATATGGTCCTTTTGGTATACTACATTTTAGATTTGGATAATGTTGGAGTACAGTCGGTATAGATCGAATCTGAATCCAACCGGTCCCTTGAAACTAAAATGCTTGTAAATCATAGACCGGGCGTCCAATTAACGCGCCCTCTATCGCATTAAAATCCTTACGAAATTTCATTCTTTTGGAATACATGTTCATGGAGCTTCGTGGGGGTGGACGTACATCCATTGGCTTGAGGGGAAGTTCTACCAAAATCAATCGTACTATGAGCAGGAATCTAGTGGCTGGCAGTAAGGCCGAGGTTAGGGACAGATCATAATTAGGTTAGTACCTATTGATCCTATGTAGGTTAGATCCTATGTGGGTCAATGCTCAGCAATCCTTTGTGGGTTATCACAGACCGATACTGAGTGGGTCAGATCCCGTGTGTGTCAATGCTCAGTAATCCTATGTGGGTCTGCACATACCGATCATGTGTGGGTCAGATCATGTGTGTGTCATTGCAGGGGTTACTACCTATTGACTCAAGGTAGGTTGGATCATGTTTGGATCATTGCGGGGGTTAGTAACTATCGATCCTGTGTGGGTCAGAATCCATAAGTTCAGCATTAGATCCATGTGATAGAATAAGATGATATGGCTTCTCTACTGATTATTTGTACTTCTATACTTCATTAGTACCTATGTGAGATATTTATTTTACCTTCGTTTTGAAACATGTGTGGTACATTTACCTTTGTGGTGATATCTTTGTGGCGATATAGGTGTGGTACTTTTACCTTCGTGGTGATATCATTGTGGTGTTACCTATGTGGTGCTTTTACCTTCATGGTGTTACCTCTGTGTTGTTACCAGTGTTGTACTTTTGACTTCGTGGTATTACTTTCATGGTGTTACACTTTGTGATATTCTTCCATCATGTATTAGATGATTATATCATGATAACATAGGTATATGTATGGGCATATTCCTATGTTGAGTTGTTGAATGCTCTGTTTTTTGTGATTGCTACATTGCTTTGGGGTTTTTTCAATGTGCAACTCTGGGTGACCATCGGGGTTATCGGCGTCCCAACTGAGTATCGTCATACTCACCCCTGCACGGGCTTCACCAGCACCATGTTGTGTCTTGTGAAGATGACATACAACATTGATCAAGGCTGAGGGAGCCAAGACAGGACGATACTCATAGGTGGACCATTAGACGTGGCGTGACACCGGACTAATGATTGTTAGTTGTACCTACCCTTTAGGTAGGATCCTCAGTAGATGAACTAGGATCTGTTTTTCTCTTTTCAATTCTACTTGTAAATTCTAGTTGTTCCTGAATTCTATCCCCTTTTCATTCATCACACTTTTACTGCAGTAGTTTACTTCATGGTATCCTCTCTTTGTGCTCTTGGATTTTTCTGTATTTATAGGTTTAATTGAATTGAAATCCTATTAAGGGAGACACAATTCCAGTGCTAGTTGCTAGCCCCTGGTCTTTGGGAGGAAGTCTTGGGGTAGTCACGACACCGACACTGGGGGATATGTCTTGACAAAGTGGTTTCAGAGGAGTCAGTTCTAATGAAGAACTAGGACTGTGATCTTTTCTAAGTGGAAATAGTGTAAATTATTAAGAGTATGGTTTTCAGTTTGGGCAATACAGTGTATGTGCAGTGGCCAACACATCCACACACCATGACCCTGAATTCCGATTTCTGACTCATTTCACGATAACAATGATTGCGTATGTTTTTGAAATGTTCTTCTTTTGATTTCTTTGATTCTTCTCACCATGTATAAATTATTGACCATGGAGAACCTATTTTTTTTAGGATGTCTCCATGTAGAGAGCCATCTAGGATTCCTGAGAGTGTTTCTAAGGATGGCACACTGAGCGATGAGGCCTCGGTGCAGGGCCCTCTAATGGAGTTTTCACCTTTGGGTAGTATACCAGCAACACCACTACCCATTGGGAATCCATTTCCACCTACCCCACCAGTAGATGGTGCACATAGACTAAGCGCATTGCTCATGTTTCGGCTGCAGAGAGTTCTGAGGTTCTGAGGCGAGACTTATCCTCAGGCGTTTGAGTACTGGATGGAGGCTGTGGCCATAGGTTTTTGCTTAGTTGGGACACCAACTGATCTTATGGTGATCCTAGCTGCCAGCCGCTTCCTGGTAGCAGATGGGAGATGGTCAGGTCTAACACTCTAGTTACACGATGAGGTGACCCTCACCTTGGTAGACTTCGAGGGACTTTTTAGGGTAGTGTTCACCCCAGGGACTCTACGCTCAGTGCGTATATAGGAGCTGCTGCACTTAAAGTAGGGCAGCATGGCCATGGCCCAGTACTCGATGAGGATCACTAACATCTCACACTACTCCACCAACATGGTACAAGACCCACTTTTCAGGGTCCCAACATTTTAGAAGGGTCTTCCAAGGGAGAGAAAAGCATTGATGTTGTCTCTCAGCATTCTAACACTGGATGAGGTGCTAGAGTGAGCTCTTTTGTTGAAGAGCTTCCAAGATGAGGAGGCACTAATAGTGAGAGCCACCAACTTATGTCAGGTAGCAGAGTTATCTGAATTAGGAAATATATAGATGATGCAGGGGCCCATGTGGGCCAGAGCTTTTGTTGGAAAACATCATGATAAAGGGTCTGTGGTGAGGGGATCACCAGACAGAGGAGGACAGTTGAAGATCAGGAAGTCCTACTCGTGCGACGTTTAGGGTCACATGGCTCATGACTACATGACTCGTCGTATGGACGACCATAAGATGGTCGAGTGACCGTCAAGGAAATGGTAGAGGTTCAAGAAAGGAGATACATATGGTGGTGGACATGGAAGAGCAACAGGCCATATAGTAGGCGGTGGGTTGCGATTCTAGGTTATGATACCGCCACATCCAGGTGGTCTACCCCGACCATAGAGATCTAGATGACTGGAACAAGCTTATCTCCAGGTAGCTGAGGCCTACGACCACGACACATTGGAGATTATTAGAGGTACAATCTATGTCCATTCCACCCTAGATGATGTACTTATAATCATAGTATCCATTTACTCTTTTATTTCCAAGAACCTTGTTCGGAGTTGGAGATTTTGATGGAGTTGTTGGCTTGATCCTTACAGCTAGAGACTCTTATAGTCAAGGATTCGACGATTACACACTACTTATGGTAGTGTGAGATTACTCTAGGAGGTGAGATCATAAGATGCGATATTCTAGTATTAGTGTCGAGGCCTTACGACATCATCTTCGGTCTGGACTGGTTATCCATAGTCCATGCTCAGATAGAATGTATTAGGTGCAATGTGCAGTGTTTCCCCACCTATGGGACCGGGTTTTCCATTAGTAGAAAGAATGAAACCATTACAATAATGGATTTTCTTTCATAAAATAGGGTTCATCCGATCACACATCATTTGGATAGACATTCCCTCATATCATTTGATGTTTAGTTTCTGAGCTATCTTGTAATGGTGATCCAGTGTGTCGATGTTGTCTTAGATGATGTTCTAAGACTACCTCCTCACAGAGAGGTGGACTTTTACATCGACCTGTACCCTAGGATGACACCTATATCTACACCAGAATATCTAAGGGATCCCATGGACCGTGGTTAATTAATATTACATTTGGAGAGCTTGTAACGGAAGTGGTTCAAAATGTCCAGTGTGTCTCCATGGGCAGTCGCGATTTTATTCACCAAGGAGGAAAATTGGAGTTTGAGACTCTTTGGGGACTATCGGTGCCTGAACCAATTTACCGGGAATAACAAGTATTCAAATCCACGGATTGATGATATTTTTTTATCAGCTAAAGGGAGATCGATGGTTTTCAATGATACACCTCAGATCAAGCTATCGTCATCTCAGTGTACGAGATGAGGATTTGCAGAATATGACCTTTAGATGTCGGTATGGCCACTATGAGTTTTTGGTTATGGGATTCAGCATGACCAATTCCCTTGTAGTGTTTGTAGGACTCATGAATAAGATTTTACAGTCATCCATCAACTTCTTTGTGGTGGTCTTCATCAACGACATCTTGGTGTACTCATCGATAGAGGAGGAGCATACCTATAATCTGAATATAGTTCACGAAACACTCAAAGAGGTTCAGCTTTATGGTATGCTCTTGAAGTTCCATTTATGGATATGTGAGGTTCACTTTATTGGATATGTTATCTTGGAGGCTAGATTTGCAGTAAATCCGTCAAAAATAGAGGTTGTGATAGTTGGGAAACCACCCAGGAGTGTGACTGAGGAGCGGAGTTTCCTGGGGTTGGCTGGGTACTACTGAAGATTCATACCTGGCTTTTCCCGTGTTTCAACACCCTTTTCATCATTGATGATGATGGGACAACCCTTCGTGTGGAGATAAAAATTTAAATAGAGTTTTCAGGAGTTGAGGAAGAGACGGATGAGTGCCCCCATATTGAGGCTACCAAACGAGGGTGTTTCGTATGTAGTATACTATGATGTATCAGGGGCTGGACTTGGATGTGTCCTGATGTAGAAGCGAGTAGTGATCACATATGGATCTTAGTATCTTAGACATCATGAGAAAATCTATGCTACCCATGACCTAGAGATAGAAAAAGAATATATCGCCTACAATATGTGGCGACATTACATGATTGGAGAACATTTTACAGTATACTATGATCATAAGAGTCTAATGTATATCTTCTCACAGAAGGAACTGAAACTATGATTGTGGAGATGGCTGGAGTTCCTCCAGGACTATGACTTTGAGATAGTCTATACTCTCGGGCAAGACAATATGGTAGCAAATTCACTCAGTAGGAGGTATAGTCTATAATTACTGAGTGTGTCGATAGAGCAGATAGCCACATTGTAGATATTCTTTTTGGATAGAGATGGAGTAGCTTACCTCCAGTCTATGACTGTCACTCTCCTACGTCTTTAGTGAGTTTGGTAGGCACAACTTGGTTACATTGAATCCGAGGTATGATGTGCTCAGATGTTCACAAGACATGGACTCGATGGATTTTCTGAAGGGGTGGGGGATCACATCCTCCTCTTTACAGGATGCACCACGGTACCAGTGGCACTACGGTAGGTGGTTTTGAGGGAGTTCCATACATCTCCTCTGGAGTGTACATCATTGTATCGAAAAGATGTACCAAGACCTCCTGTGTCAGCACAGGAGGCCAGGGATAAAGAAGGTTGTGGCAGATATTGTTTTGCAATACCTCACTTGTCTGCAAGTGAAGGCCGCGTATCAGGTTTCAACAGGATTAGCACCGCCATGAGTGGAGCCATAGTGGATGTGGGATGTTATCTCCATAGACTATGTGACAGGGATTCCACGTACTTCTAGAGGACATGATTACATCTAGGTTATCATTGACTAAATCACAAAGTTGGTCCACTTCCTACACATATGATAGAAGGGATCATCAATGGGCTTAGGACGACTCTTTGTACTGGATATTATACGACTTCATGGGGTGCCATCGACGATCGTCTCCGACTGTGAAGTGCATTCTATATCCCGGTTGAGGAAGGGATTAAATGAGGCATTTGGGACTCACCTGCATTTGTGTACCACCTTTCATCCATAGATAGATGGTCAGACAGGGCATGCCATTTAGACATTATAGGGAATTCTTCATGCTTGCGCCCTATATTTTGTCCATTGTTGGGTGGATCACTTTCCCTTGATGGATTTCACGTTCAACTACATCTACCACTCTACATTCTGCATGGAACCATTCAATGCCTTATACATTCGACTTTACAGATCACCTCTACACTAGATAACCCTAGGGGAGTCGGCAGTTATCGGTCCAGAGTTATTACGGACTACTACTGGGAAGGCTAAGATCATCTTAGAGCAAATGAAAACAGTAGAGAGTAGGCATAAGTCTTATGATTAAAGGAGACAAAGACTATTGGAGTTCAAGTAGGGAGACCATGTCTTCCAATGGGTCTCACATCAGTGAGGTTTGTAGAGATTTTGTCGTGGTGTCTAGCTATACATGATGTTCATTGGTCATTTTTGGGTTCTATGTAGAGTTGACAAGGTGGCATATCGACTGGATCTTCCCCCATAGATGCATTTGGTGCATGAAATTTTCCTTTTGACACAGTTGAGGATGTATGTTAATGATCCATCGCATGTCATCGATTGGGGTGAGATGGACATTTATGATGGGGCAGCCATTACAGAGGTACCTATGGAGATTGAGGATCGATAGGAGAGGGTCCATCATAGATGATCAATACCTCTGGTCAACATCCGCTGGCATTATGGAAACCTTTAGGAGAGCACATGGGAGCGGGGGGCTTAGATTTCTGCTCAGTGCCCGAATTTGTTTCCTTAGTCCATGATGTGGCTTTCAGGGATGAAAATGCTAATTGTGGGGAGAATGTAACGTCCTCGATTTTCTATGTAATTTTTTTAAATTATTTGGAATTATTATGAGTATAAGAAAATTGACGGACCATGATTCCAAGGCACGATGTGCCTATAATAAATTTCTAAATGTTTTTAAGGTACATTTAGTAAACATGCGGGTGACATTTTCTATATTTTGAACCGGTGCTCAGATTAAAAATCCTAGGGCACTATTGAATCTGCAGCACTGGGATTTTCTTAAGGGAGGGTTCACTTTGAGCATAGTATGTTTGGAGAAAAGGTTACATTTTCGGACATTTTAAAAGAATAATAAAATAAACTTGTTATTTTATTAATTTCTTTATTTTCCTCGAATGGACAAGAGGGATGGGCCGTGCGAGCCCAACATGTTGCGCCATCAGGGGTCAGGTCGAACCCTTCCGGGATGGGCCCCACCCTGTGGGGGCTAGGACAAACCGCGACCTAGTGGACAGAGCTCACCGCGGCCCAGCCCAACCGGGTCGAAACCGGACCAGGTTAGAACGGACCAAGGCAGGGTTGGACAGGACCCGGGGCCTTCCATGCCAGTTTCCACCTAAAGAACCATAACATGATATCCAGGCACCCATTTGACAAACTGCCTATGGTGCCGGGACACATGGAGCAAGACAGTCCTGGTATAAAACACTTGATATTGGAAACCTTACGAAATGTCCATCCTTTGGAATACATCACTGTGGAGATTCGTGGTGGTTTAAGTTTGACCAATGAATTGCGGAATGGTTATCCCAAAATCAAGTGTACTATGAGATGGAATCCATTGTCTAGTAGTTAGGTGGAGGTTCGAGACAGATATTGTGTGGGTTAGCGCTCAGTATTCCTGTATGGGTCAGAGGATATCGATCCTATCCGTGTTAGATCTTATGTGGGTCAGCGCTCAACAATCATGTGTGGGTCAGTGCATACTGAACCTATGTAGGGCAGATCCTGTGTGGGTTATTTCAAGGTTTAGTACCTATTGTCTCTGGGCAGGTCAGAACCTATGTGGATCATTTTAGGGGTTAGAGACTATTGATCATGTGTGGTTCAAACTCTATATGGTCAGCAGTAGTTCCTCTTGATAAAATAAGATGATCTAGCTTGGTGATTGGTCATATGTACTTCTATTCTTCACTAATACATGTGTGATCTGAGCTTTTACCATTGTGGGGATACATGTGTGGTACTTTTACCTTCATGGTTATATCCTCATGGTGATACCTGGGTGGTACATTTTACCTCGTGGTGATATTTTCGTGGAGTTATTTGTATACTGTTACCTGTATGGTACGTTTACCTTATTAATGTTACCTTCATGGTGATACCCTGTGTGATATTCTTCCCTCGTGTATTAGATGAGTATATCTTGATAACATAGGTGTATATTTGGGAATATACCTATGTAGATTTGAATACTGCTTCATTCATTGTGATTGAGGTATTTCTCTTTGATTTTCCCTTTGTGTAACTCTAGGAGACCTTCGGGGGTCTCGGGGTCCCAACTATGTATTATTATACTCACCCATGAATGGGCTTCACCTGCACCTTGTGATATATTATGCAGACGATAGACAGTGTTGAGCGAGGATGAGGGAGCCAGAACCATATAGTGCTCAGAGGTGGAAAATTTAACATGGTGTGACACAGGACTACTGATCACTAGTTGTACCTACCATTCATCTAGGATCCTTGGTGGATGATCCAGGAGTTTTTTTTATCTTTTTAGTTATACTTTTACATTCTTGTTGGGCTTGTATTCTGACCCCTTTACATTCAGCACACATTTACTACAATAGTTTACTTCGTGGTTGCCACTTGTTGTACTCTTGGATTTCAGTGTTTTTATAGGTTTAAGGGAAATTCATTCCCGTTAAAGGATACACATTTTCGGTGCTAGTCACAAGCACCTGGCCAATGGATGGCGTGCTTGGGGTATTCATGACACGGGCCCAGTGGGATGGGTTATTATAGTACTTATTATGCAATATTGGGTTTTCTTAATGTTTTATATGTATAATTATATTTCATAAATAATTGATACATTCATTTTTTTAATTTTTATCAAAGGATAAATTTGGATTTATTTCCAAGGATTCTATGCTTTTAAATAAAATAGTTTTCACAATTTTTTAAAAAATTATATCTTATATATTTTAAAATCCTAGGATTTGTATTTGGTGAAAAGTTATTTATTATAACAAATTTTTAACATTTCGTATAAGATGACATTTTTTTGAAAGGATTTTTATATCATTTGGTTAGTAAATAGATTTAAACCCATGTTTTAAAATTCATTAATAATAATTATTCTTCTCGCCCTATATATTAAAATGTTTTTACCAATATAAAGATGAATAAATATCAATGGAGAATTTTATCATTTATGTGTCTATCTTAAATGGATATATATAATAGATTAGTGAATTTGATATGAACTCTGATATGTTTTATGGATTTTTAATCGTCCCAAATAGTATGCCTAAGTTGTCCTTGGGTATGTAAGTGATCCAATATTTCTATTTGATGTCATATTTTTTGGGTGATTAATATTTGGTCTTAACTATTGGTATAAATACCATAAATTTTGAGACTATTTTTTTATTAACAGAATCATGATTGAGGGTTTGAGATATCAGATTTGGGATTATAGTTGTTTTTAGTGATCATTGATATTAGGATTTCTAGGATAATTTTATAGTCACATGTATTCTATTGAGGTTTTAATTGAATCATTTTTTGGAAAATCATATGAAAATAGATCGTATGTATCTAAAGGATAATATTATAGATTTTATATGGATTTTTTAAATTAAAAAAATATATATATTTTTCAAGACAAGAAGATATTTTATGATATTAGTCTTCATAATTCAAAAAAGATTGATTTTTAATTTGTTTAATGTAAAAAAAAGAATTCTTATGGTGAAATTCCTTTAAGGGGGAATAATTAAATATCCTGATAATTATATAATAAAAAAATATTTTTGGTAAACTAAATTTCTATAATTAAAATATGTTGGAATATAATATAATATGAAAATATGTTTATATATTCTTTTTACAATATATAATTAATTATGAAAATAATATATATTTATCTATAATTGTAAAAAATATTCTAATTTTATATTGTTTCATAAATTTTAATTCATTCAAAATAACAGTACAAGTAATTTGAATGTGATTAGTAATCTGATAAAAAAAATTTGGGAATGATGTTTGTATATTCAATTAAATTCCAGAACATTATTTTTCTAATACTGTAAGATTTGAATATTTTATTATTTTTCATGGATTAAGAAATATATTAAATGGTTTATATAAAAACATAATTTAAAAATGTATAATTTAAATAAGATAATGATTGGTACTCATGTGGGTAATATCTTAAAAAATGGTAACAAAATATAATTATTAATAAATATAAATTATAATATTTATCAGGGAAAGGAATGTGTTTTTTAATAGATATACAGTTGAAACAAATATGTATAATTTTTATATATATGTATCACATTATTATATATTAATAAAAATATTGGATTATATAAGTATTAAATTAAATATGATAAAATTTAATAATAATATTATTATTCAACATTAGGATTAAATTTAACTGAGGGTATAATTTTATTCGTAGTGTCTCTTAATGGTACGTTATGTTTTCCTTGAGTTTTCCAGTGGTAAACTGTAGTTATTAAATCCTACTTATATTTAGTTTAACATCTAATTAGGTTAAGTTAATAGTTATGTAATGGGAAAGCATGTTGTGTAATGGTTTCACTATAGCTAGGTATTGTTCATCTATCTCACATAAAGGTACTCTCAGATTTGTTTAAAGGTAGTTTCATAATAAAATATCACACATAAATGTAATATATATTATGTATACATAAATTAACCAAATGGTATAAGTGAACATCCATATTAGAATCAAATGTATCAAATTATTACTCATGTGTAACCTGTTGATAAAACCAGTGATTATATATATTTAATATCACATCACATGGAATTTTTATATAAAAAGAAATTAAATATTAGTGAAACATGACACATTATCATTTATAAAGCCCTATTTTTAACTACCCTTGGACTAAAAAAATTCTTCAGCAAACACTATAAGATAGAAATATTTCTCTCTCAATGAAATAATAATTTTTGGAGGCATATGGATTGTTAAATGGATGGAAATACATAATGTATTGACCAAGTTTGTTTTATATATTTATAAGTATAATATAAAAAATATTTATTTTAAATTTTGGTAAAAATTATATTTTACCAAATATACTCAATTTAAGAGATGAGGTATTGTAACCCAAATATATGAAAAATTGAATTATAAAAAAAAATGATGGTTATTTAAGGATAAAACTAATTCATGTTATATTTTTTATTTTCTTCTTAGAACCCAATGTATATTTTTACAGTTTGATATGAGAGAGTGTGAGTAAGAAATAGAGTACAAATACAAGAGTGAGACTCGTCTATGGAGGCATGTATCTATAAAAATAAATCTATAATGTAAAATTCTAATAGTTACAACTATGCATTCTTAAGGATATTTAGAATCCTATAGTAAGGTAATTTAAATTATTTTTTTAAAAATGTTATTATTTTCCAAAAAACAAAAATATGATTAAATAAGATTTTATTTTCAATAACAATTTTTATTAGATATAATGTTTTATTCATTAAACATATATTTTTTCAAAGGGAATATGAATATTTATTATTTTATTAAAAACGTATAATTGTAAGTACAAATGATTGAATTAAAATTCTATTTTAAAAATCCTATATCTATGGGATTTTCATTCAAAAATTTTAATCTCTGATTTCAATATGGTTTGGAAGGGTTAAATTTATTATTTCATGCATGAATTGTTACATTAAATTCCATGGATGTCATTCATGATTACATTAATTGTATTGAATACTCTATAATTCTAATTTACATTCCATATATATTGTAAAAATCAATTTCTCATGTTTAGTGGTAAAGGGTTACACATCACATCTAATCATTATAAAATATTGAATTTCGTTTAGGAGAACATTGGATATGATTATTATATACATAAATAATTTTTATTTTTAATCTTTTTCATTCTTTTAATTTCTTGAAAGGACATTTTAATGTATTCATAATTAAAAAGGATTGGTTTAAAAAATATTTAATTTAAAATATGGCACTTGGGTAATGAATATAACATTGAAGAATGGGTGGTGATCCAAACAACTAAAGCGGGGTTTTCCTAAAAGTGATGTTTATACATTAAATAAAATTAGTATCCATGAGAATTTTCATAAGTGTTTTCAAGTATCATTATATTCCATAATAAATTATTATTATAGAAATTAAATTAATTATTTTTTCAAAGGGTAAATTCAAAATTATTTCAAAAAATGTATAGCTTTGAAATAAATTGGATTTAAAAATAATGATTTTTTTAAAAGAATATTTTTTTGCATTTTAAAACCCCTATATTCTTAATTAGGGAAAAAATAATTATTATGTCAAGTAATTTATATTTTACAAAAAAGAAAATAATTACAAAATAATTTTTTATCATTTTTAAAGAAGAAAGAATCACCTCATTTTTTTAAACACGTTACTAAGAGATTTTATGCACAACCGATGTTTTAAAATGATTTCACATAGACATCGATGAGTAAATGTCCAATGGTGAATTGTATCAGTTTAGATACTTCCTTGAATGGAGTTAGATAAGTGTATATAGAATTTTTCATAAACTCTGATATGTATTAAGGTATCCACATTTTTTAGGACTCAAGACATAAATAGTCCTTCAAATTGTAAGTGATCTAATATTTCTATTTAATGTTGAATATTTTGGAATGAAAAAACGGGTCACATTTATTGGTATAAAGAAAAAATATAAATATTATGTTTTTAGATCCTAATTTGAGATTGTAGTATTTTTCTCAGTAAAAACACTTTTATCTGCCTATTGTGACATGGATTATAGAAACGAATATAATGGGAAGTCACTTACAATATAGATTGACCATAAAAAATTTCAGAATTTATGGATTATTGATAGTGTTTTCTCATCCCATGTTATAGAATAAACTGTGACCTCAAAGAACATGGATTATCATGATGCTGGAGTAAAATTATGGCATTTTCCAATGTCTAATTATGATACGAGTAGTTACCAGTGATATTTATGCACAAAAATTGATTAACAAGAATCTTTATCTTTTTTGAATGAATATATACTAAAGTTATTGAGTGAAAAAAATCAATGTGACTATTGTAATTTTGTTATTTTTATAACTAATCCATGTGTCATCATATTTTTATTGATAATATAACTATCAATAAGTGTGAAAAAACTTGTGGTATCTCGTTCTAGATTTGTAATTACATTTTTCTGTAAAAATTTTATAATTAATTTTTGGAAAATTATTTATTACTACTCATATCAAAATATTAAATGGATGATTTATAATGGTGGAGTTTAAATAACTATATTCTTAATATGTCTTGGTTTTATTAAAAAATTGTGTCATGTGTAACACATTCAAACCCAGTGTTGCTTATAGAGAAATCTCAACTGGTTGTTCTGTGTAACAAAGGATAAAATAAATAATATATTTAATAAAAAATATAGAAATAAGTAAATTTAATTGAAAAAAATATTTCACAAAATATAGGGGTGTTAAAATAAACATCTCCAATAACTTATGTTGTCCTGAAACAACATCCCCCTATTGAGTTTTTAAATAGATCTATATAAATCTCTACATGGGATGTGATATATAAATTCTACTTGTTGGTATCACTTTTTTTGAATGAAAGATACTTGGAAACAACCATTCATAATAGATGATATAAAATAGTAAATAAATCCACAACGTATCGAATATTATCAGTGTCAGAAGAAGAATAATGTTGATAACTATCAAAAGGACATAGAGTTTGATGATGGATATTTTTCATTCTATTGAATATCACCGTGAAAGAGAGTCATTTTGTTGGGAAGAAAGAGAATATTATACCTAGGTATATTTTCCCATTTGATGTCACAGATTACATTGGATCGTGGCCTATAATATTTCACATTATCCAAACAAGACTCATAGTCATTATGTGTTCCAGATACTTCTTCAGAGAGACTACATACCTAACCCCTCACATGTTATAAATTTGGGGGTGGTTTAATTAGAGAAAGACCTATCGTTTTATGATAATCTAATAAAGACCATCGACCATAGAGACAATATTATACACAAAATTTTATCTTACATTGTAAAATTACTATGGTTGAAAGATAAATATGAAGAGGATACGTGGGCACAGAATGATTTGATGAAACAAAAGTACCCTAATATGTTATAAACTATTAATATGTGTTGAAATTTTCAAGAAATATTATAAAAGGGGGTATGAATGTAGTGGTTTGAACAATATAAATAATATCCTATTTGTAAATAAAAGTATATTATCATATATTATATAGTATGGTACACATAAAAAGCATAGATAAAATAACAACACTTTATTTCATTAATAGATACAGTTATATTAGTTATAAATTAATATATTGAGATTTCCAAAAATTACACTATAAAAACAATATTAAATAAAATAACTAGGATTGGAAAAATTGAATCATTAAATTCTATAATAGTTATATCCCAAATTAAAAACCCAATAAAAAAGAAAAAGACTATTATATACCTTACCGATAGAATATAAAATAAAAATAACGATCCTTTTGAATAACTTTAGTGAATTTTCAATGAACGAATAAATTTATATTTATTTTAAGTTATATAACCATTGAAATAGTAAAGGGACAATTAGAATAGTAATGTGACCTTATTGAATATTCACTTATCTTATTGAATATTAATTTCACTAAAAATTATAAAATATAATTAAAATAATATTTACTAAGACTAATTTTAAAAAAATTGAAATTATCATTATCTAAAATAAATATGTAAAAACTCAATGAAATTAAAAAGATGATTCAAAGAAGAATTTGAATTTTTTTTAAAAACATTAAATCATTTATATTAAATATCAAAACTTTATATTTTGAAAAATTATTTTAATAAAAAGCGTTTTTGAATTAGAACATCAAAATTTTCTATTTTTTATTTTTCAGTAACCTTTTAAATATATAAACTTTTACATGATTAGTATAAATACTATGTTACAGATACAACATGTTTTAAGATAAAATGGTGATGAAATATAAAGTATTGAATTATAAATTTATTCTCTCAGGCTGAAATCAATTTAATAGTAGAAATATTTCATCTAAAAATATGAAACATAATTTTCTAACCCAAAAGTAACTTTCCAATGTCTATTATAAAAATTATTCAATTAAAATAAAATTTTTCCACTTTTTCACTTTTTTTATTGAATAAATAATTTTAGTTTATAAAAGGGATTAAAATCCCAAATCCATTTTATTATATTCATATATTATTCATAATTAAAAAATGGTTACTAATGAATGGTTCATCTTAGATATACTTATTTTTTTAATATTTTATCCTTAATATAAATACCACTTTATGTTTAAATAACCAATCACCCTCTATTGGAAAAGAAAGTCAATTAAACTTGCCAATGCATAATTTCAACCCCAATCCCCCTTTTATGTCCCTTATAATCTAAAGAGATGATATCTAGAAGTTCGACTCTATGACTTTAAAATGTTAAGGGTTATTGAATCCGAACAACTTCAAGAAATAGGTAAATCCCTTTCAAACATTATTCGTATTTTCCTATTCTAATTTCACATCCTATATTTCTTTAATAATAAAAACATAAAAAAAAATTAACATGATATTTTTAATTTCATAACACTCAGAATTTTTATTTTTAATATAATCACTTATAGTATAAGTCACACCATCTCTTTGGACTATATCTGGTTTCTAGTCAACTTACCTTCAATGATAATGTTACAAGATCTGTTCTTATCACCAACATATTTATACTTATAATAAATAATTTATGATATATAATTTTTTATATATTTATTTTAATATTCAATAATTATTTATACAAATTTATATACGAACATGAATAAATATAACTAAATAGAAACAATTAGAGTTACATTTAAGGATAATATGATATAAAAATGTTGTACCCTTAAAATTAGAATAAATAAATAAAAAATAAAATTTTATAATTGATTAAGAGTGAAAATAATTAATATAATTTTGTTAAAATTCACTATTTCGATAAAAATACATTTATTATTCACAATATGGAAAATAAATAAAATAATTTGAGATTTATGGTAATAGAATTATTGATCCCAAAAACCATATTTTTTGATTATATCCTATTTAAAAAGTTTTCTATATAGACGTTCATAAAATGTACTCAAATTTCAATTTCACTATCCCTTCCGTTTTCTTTATTGGGAATAATAATGTTTCCACCCTTTTTGATTGTTTTTATTCCATTTGGGTGGTTTTTTATCAAAAAGTCATGAATTTCAAAAAATAAGGCTTTGAATCCTCTTAAACAAGTTATTATACACTAAATAATTATTATGTTAAATGTTAAATTTGGATTTAATATATTCATTTGGTAATTATAAATGTTATTAAATAAATTAATATTTACAAATAATTTATAATACTAATCATTTCAATGGGTTTATTTCCCAACTATGATTGTGTTATGTTCAATGGGGAATGCATGATTATGATAACTTTAAAATGTGTTGACTGGGACAAGAATTTTATATCACTATAGTAGTTGGTTATCATGATATATCTCATGATATTATTTTAAATAATCTTGAATTTGATGCTATATTTTTTGAAAACTATGATGTTACGATATATTGTATATATGTTATGTTTGAAAATGATGAAAGATTTATTCAATCCTGTATATGGTATTTGACCTCTATGATATATTTTTTAATTATTCTTATTCTTATTCTATATTCCATGAATTTTCCAAATATTTATATCAAAATTATGACGATGCCACCATTTTTAATAAATAAAGATGATGATTACTCTTACACATGTACCATTGATTCATGTTTCATATTACTTCAATGTTTTACTATCATTTATTGGGATTCAAAATCACCCCGTTCATCAATTTATATATTTACAATATTAAATGGGGTAAGGATAATGTTATAGATATTAGGAGGATAAATAATGATGATTTAAATAATGATTATATTATACTATGTACATGAGATATAGAAGCCTAATTTTCCAAGATAAAAAATATTTGAATCCAATATTATATGACTATTATGTTTTCAATAATAAAAATGATGTAGTAGTTTTGTGATAAAAAGTAGGGTCACTATTTTTCATATAAGTAATGATGCAATTTTTCATAAATTTATATTTCCACACTTTATACATTAATTATATATTACTTTTAATCATTATGAAAGCATATATTTTTATTTAAGTGAAATTTGGTTATGTTCATTTTTAATGAAATAATTTACTTCTTTGAAAAACATTTAACTAAATTTGATGATTTTTTAAATATTTTCTTTAATGGATTAGTAATGGGTTTGGTTTACTTTACAAAAAAATTATTTAAAATTTGGAACATGGGTATTGATTATCATGGTTAGGAATGGTGAGTGAACATGATAACTTGACGCATGCATATCATAGGGCGTGGCAAAAAAATTATTTCCAAAGTTAAAATGTATAAATGTGGTTGAACTAGTATGTCTCCCAAAGAGGAGTCCACACAAAACGGGTTGTCACTTTAAAACAAGGGTAAAAAAGTTTTATTTTTGAAATGAAATTTCAAATTAAAATGATTGAAAAACTAGGATATTAAACAGGGTGAATAGGTCGGGGAGGTTTCTTAATTGTAATGTTATCCTTGTTCAATTTAATTCAAACCTCTTATTCTTTGTTGATGAAAGTGAGTTTCCGCAATCGTTTCCTCTCACTTCCTTGGTGAAATTATGACGGTGAGAGAAAACCATAACAAGATCTCGGTTTGGTCAACTCTACATCCATGTATAAAATATTTGTATTGAATATACATAATTGAAACGGGAAATACCTGATCAGGTTTTTTTATCCCAAACAATCAAGAAAATTAACTATACCTTTTACACGTACTGACGATCGTCGAGTACATCACCACTAATCCCCTGCTGATTCCATTGTATATAAACCAGAAATTAGTGGAGGGAGATTATGATTATTTATCAAGGAAAAAATCAATAACAGAATTAATATTCAAGAACGATTGCACTTGATAATAAAATCAGCAGAAATAAATTGAAAACAACTTTGAATAAGAAAGTAATCTATTCAATTACATCCAAGAACTCAAGCATTACAATTTGGAAAACCAACCCTTCCCCAATAACTCTAAATGTTTACCCCACCATTTTAAGGGTAATTGAGATGAATGGGGAAGAATAAGGCATTAAAAACTATGAAAAATAAAATAAATAAATGATAATGCCGAAAATTTCTCATTCTTGGGGTCTTGGAAGGAATGGGATGGAGAATGGGATGCCTTGAGATGGTGGAGCTCTCCTTCTTTTATAGCTAGAATTTGTTCCCCGGATTTAGACGCATGTTGGACCCATTAAATGACATATTTGAGAATTTATATCTTATTGAATGTTGTGCATAATTATGTTGGACATGTCCCCTTAATATCTCAGCGGATTTGGACATGTATTCCGAGAGTTATGGCCGTTTTACTCTGAAAATTTATTCTATCCAGTCAGACTCTCCAAATCACAAACATCCGGATTAGAGTACTTTAGTGACCCATTAAATGACAAATTCATGTGGACCTTCCTTCATAAATGGTGATACAAAACCTCTTGTGCATCCACCCACAGAATATTACAACATTTGGGCCCACCATGAATGAGTTATGGAGCCCACACAAAAGCTAGGCATAACTGCAAACTATTTTCTTACTCCTACTTGTGAGCTTCTTTTGAGCTTACATATGAACGATTCTTCTTTTAGTATAAATATAGTAAATTACTCCCTGGATGAGTAGAATCTGGAAAAAAATAAATTTTCAATTTGGATTAGTGTTGATAATGTTATGGCCAAACTACATAAATAATTGAAAACTTCTAAAAATCCAAAATGGCCCATTTTTACTTTTCAGCTCAAAATAACACCAATATCATAAAAATCAAGAAATGCATCTTAGATTAACAATTTTATATTTTGAAAACAATGAAATTCAACATAAATTATATTGAAAATATTTTCTCTGTAAATTCCCCCACACATAGCACTTGGACACCTGGACAAGTAAAAAAAATCAAATTAAATCAAATCCATAACACATATCAATGAGATCTATCAAATCAATTCCAAGAATAAAAAATATATCATGCCTAATCAAAAAAATTATTTCTATTTTTCTATTTTATATTTTAATATATTTCCACTTCATTTCTTATCCCATGAACACAAAACACCTACCTCGCAATAATTTTCTCTCGTCTCACAAATGTAAATGCTCAACAAGGCTTCTCTCATCCAAACTCACACAAGAGTCACTATAGACTTGATAAATTCCTACTTATCCACCCGATGCGAGTCAAGGACATGTGTTTCTCATGAGGACTTTTCAGGGTTGTTCTGTGGCTTCCGGTTTGTAGGATTTAGATATTAAAAATTCTGAGGCCGAAAAAGGAGGGCTTGGCTTTTATTGAAGAAAATTGAATGATTCTAATTTTCAATCAAATGTGGTCTCCTTGTATTCCTATTTATAGAAAATAAGCTCTGTCATCATTCAATCAGCTAAGGATTTCAGCAAAAAAAATTCTATCTTTTCAAACATGATTTTTCTTGAAAGCTCCAGATAGGCACAACATTCTTTTTTTACATCGGAAGCTCCAGAAAGGCAAAACTTCTCTTATCATGAAATCTCTAGAAAAGGCACAACATTTAACAGAATGAAATATTCAAAAGCTCTTCATCATTTTATATTCCACCAAAAGTATCTCCAAATGAGGTAGTACATCACAATTCATCTTCCCCCACACTTAAGTTCAACTAGATCTTGCAATTTCACATCAATAGCAGGTAGGATAGGGAAAATTAACTTATAATGTGGCAAACCAAATAGGCTATTCATAGCTACTAGGGGTTAAAATGATGGATAAATGTAAATGTGGTCCACAATGTAAAGGATTATTTTGAAAATAGGGCTCAAAACCAAAGAGATACTTCAATCATTTAAAACACATGTACCCCAAACCCTTATTTTTTGAAAGAAATAAATAAAATTCTGGTTAAAGCAAGAATGGTCTGGTTCTCTTAAGAAATGGGGAAAATGATAGGAAAGTGACAAAAATGGTTTAGAAGCCTCACAAGAAAGTGATTTCAGAGATATAGATAGTGAAATATGGCATGGGTTTCAAAAATCAGTGTACTTTTCCTGAAAATCTAAAAGATTTGAACTCGAAACAAAGTCATTTGAGCATTCATTTAAGATTAGTTTCATATAATAGATTAGTTTACTCATTTTCATAGGTTTCAAAAAGGGTAATGATAATAATGTCATCTCAAAAGTTTCCAAAACACACCAAAAACACAAAAATTGAAAACACACTATTTATTTTTTAAAGAAGAAACACAAAATGTAAATCGAAAACTACAAAGGTTCCCTCCCTCACACATAAATGATGCAATGTCCTTAATGAATTCAAGTTGATTTAACATGTGAGACAATTTTAAAATGAATAACAACATCAAGAATGTGGGAAGGGGAGTTACAAACTAATTTATTCACAGTGCAACATTATTCTACCATCCTATGTGTTTCACTATGAAAACCTAAAAATAAAAGAACAGAAGATAACATCAGATATTTATTGAAAGAAATGAAAATATAAATAGTATGATAATAGAAGGATTAAAATTGTGTTAATCCCCCATGTGGGCCCTGGGTTTTGACTGCCTCCATAGGGGATGTTCTAATCGGTTATCCCCAATATGATGGTGGGTGAGGTTTCTTACTCATGAACCAACAAAAATTCTTATTTCCTGGATGATCTTATTATTTTTTCTTGAGGGCTCCATCCATAAAATGTACCAAGTCCACCCCCAGTATAATTAGATACAACATGCATGGTGGGGGTTAGGACAATGAATGTGTCCTTTACTTTCGTGGGTTCTGCATGAACAACATCTTCTTTATTCTCCAGTGGTTGCTGAAGGTGTGATACATCTATGGAAAAATAAAAGGCTATGTCAGAGATTAATTCAATTTGAAAAAAATTAATTCATTAAGAATCAATATCAAATTCTTCCCTTTCAATGTAAGTATCTTGGGTCTAATTTTCTTCTAGAAAAACCACTTTGATCTTCTCAAGTACTCCCTCCATTAAATGTTCAACAAGTTTAGAGATCTCCATATGTTTCTCTTCAGATGAATATTCTCCCTCCACGGAAATACAAGTGTTGGATGAATCTAAAAAAATTAAAACAATGGGAGGTAATAATAAATTTAGTTTCAGAAACACCAAAAGATAATGATTTTATGAAATGATCAACTCCCTGAGCTTGATTAGATTAAATTTACTCTTCAATAAGAGGTGGCTCTTGGAGGTGAATTTCTTTAGATAGAGGTAGGTAGTCAGACTCCTCTATCTTCTCTTCAAATTCCAGAGCTTGGTTGGTTTCTTCCGTAAATGTTTATGAATCATCTACATTATGAGGAATACTTGGATCAATAAGTTCCTCACACTCCATCCAGAAGTTATCCAGTTCTTTTTGATCTCCCATATGTATTTCAATTGCTAAATCTTCTTCATCAATATCCTCAAGTATTGATTGAGCTGGGCTGAATGGATCTTCTTTTAATTTCATCAAGGCTTCCATGGGTTCTTCACAGTGAAGGATTTATGGGGCTACTTCTTCCCTCAATTTTTCGAGTTCTGGTTCTTGTTCTAGCTCCATTTGTTGATCTTGGGATGCCTGTACTTATTTAAATATTTACTCTATTGAGGTTATCCATGTTTTGAACTGTTTGAATAATTCATTCTAATTGGGCATCAATATCCTAGTGAACTTCTTCATCATGGTGCTGGACATTGATCATTTCTTGATAAAATTTTGGAAAATACTCATGAAGTTCAATTAATTCTCTATCTAAACCCTCTAACACTGGGTATTTGAGGTTCTCTTTATGGTTTTCAATGACATCCTTGAATTCATACTATTTGATGATTTAGATTCGAGCTCCCCTAATTTGGTTAGCCAAGAAAGAAACTCTATACTATATAGACTAGGGTGATTCAATAATTAGTTCTCGCACTTGTGGCTAATTCTTCCATTATTAAAGAAATAATGGTTTGAAAACAACATGGTAAAACATATTTTTTAAAATTTAAAAAATTCAAATATTTACAAATAAATTGAGGCACTACCTCCATGGAAATGACAACAATTTTGACACACGTCTGTCGTTGAATGTGGAAAAACAATTATTTGATAAGTTGAAATGTTGAAATGTGGTTGAACTAGGATGTATCCCAAAGAGGAGTGCACAAAAAATAGGTTGTCACTTTACAATGAAGGTAAAAATGTTGTGTTTTTGAAATGAAATTTGAAATTAAAATGATTGAAGAACTATGATATTAAAAAGGGTTATTAGGTCGGGGTTGGTTTCCTAATTGTAATGATATCCTTTTTCAATTTAATTAAAACCTCTTCTTCTTTGATGATTAAAGTGAGTTCCCGCAATCTTTTCCTCTCACTTCCTTAGTGAAATTATGATGGTGAGAGAAAACCTTACCAATATCTCGGTTTGGTCAACTCTCCTTCCATGTGTAAAATAGTTCTATTGAATATACTTAATTGAAATGGGAAAACCCCGATCGGGTTTTGTTTATCCCAAAAAATCAAGAACATTCACTACACCTTTTACACATACTGATGATCGTCAAGTACTTCGCCACTAATCCTTGGTCTATTCCATCGTATATAAACTGGAAATCAGTGGAGATAGATTATGATTATTTTACCAAGGAAAAAATTAAATAACAGAATTAATATTAAAGAATGGTCACACTTGATAATAAAATCCGCTATAAGAAATTAAAAACAACATTGATGAAGAAAGAAATTTATTCAATGGCGTCCATGAACTCAAGCATTATAATGTGGAAAACCAACCCCTCCCCAATCACTCCAGATGTTTACCCCACCATGGTATGGGTAATAGAGATGAATGGGGAAGAAGAAGTCATTAAAAAACAATGAAAAAGAAAAGAAATAAAAGAGAAAGCCGATAAGTTCCCCTTCTTGGTGTCCTGGAAGGAATGGGATGGAGAATGGGATACCTTGAGAGGGTGGAGCTCTCCTCCTTTTATTGCCATAATTTGTCCCCGGGATGTCGACACGTTTGGGTCCCCCTAAATGAAATCTTCACGCATTGATACCTTTATAAATGTTGTTCATAATTATCTTGGTCATGTACCATAAAAATCTCTGTGGATTTGGACATGTGTTTCAAGAGTTATGGCTGTTTTACTCTGAGCATTTATTCTGCCTAGTCAGACTCTCCAAATCACAAACATCCAAATTAGGGTGATTTAATGAACCCTTCAACGACCAATCAACACGAACCATCCTTCATAAAATATGTTCCAAAACCCCTTTCGCGTCCACCCACATAATATCACAATAGTTGGTCCCAACATGAATGAGTTATGGAGCCCACACCAAAACTAGGCAGAACTGCAAACTGTTTTCTTGCTCCCACTTGTGAGCTTTTTTTGAGCTTCCATATAGCCGATTCGGCTTTTAGTCTAAAAATAGTAAATGAATCCCTAGATGTGAAGAATCTGGAAAAGAAATAATTTTTCAAATTATATTAGTTTAGATAATTCTATGGCCAAACTACAGAAATAATTTAACACTGTTAAAAATCCAAAATGCCCCATTTTTATAATTCAACTCAAAAAAACACCAATATCATAAAAATTAAGCAATTCGTCTTTGAGTAACAATTTTTTGGGTTTAAAACAATTATATTCAATGTATATTTAATTGAAAATATTTGCTCTATCATAACTCAAGGAGAATTTAACCAAAAAATTGATGTTTAGATCTTTAATACTTATTATTAAATCCTGGGTTTTCATAATGTTTTATGTGTATAATTATATTTCATTAATAAATTTTACATTTAATTTTTTAAATTGTTTTCAATGGGTAAATTTGGATTTATTTCAAATGATTCCATTATTTGAAATAAAATAGTATTCAAAACTATTTTTTGAAAATTATATCATATAGATTTTAAAATTCTAGGATTTTTTAAAGGATTTTTACATCATTTATATATTTTATATATTTCACCCCATGTTTTAAATTTCATTACTAATAAATATTCGTCTCACCCTAAATATTAAAATGTTTTTATAGGTATACAAATGAATAAAAATCAATGGATAATTTTGTCATTTATGATTATATCTTGAATAGATCAAGATAATAGTTTAGTGAATTTTATATAAACTCTGATATGTATTATGGATTCATAATCCTCCCAAAAACTAACCCTAAATGGTCTGTGGTTATGTAAGTGATCCAATATTTAAATTTTATATCATATTTTTTTGGTGATTAATACTGGGACATAACAATTGGTATAAATTCCATAAATTTTAAGATTATGTTTTTTGTGACAGAATCATGATTGAGGGTTTGAGATATCACATTTGGTATTTGAGTAGTTTTTAGGGAACATTGAGATTAGTATTTCTTGGATCATTTTATAGATAGAAGTATTCCATTGAGGTTTTAATTGAATAATTGTTTGGATATCATATGATTATAGATCTTATGTGTCTAAGAGATAATATTATATATTTTATAAAGATTTAGTAAATTCTAATAATATTATCCCAGAATAAATAAGGCATATTATGATATCAGTCTTTATAATTCTAAATATCTTGATTTTTAATTTTTTTATGTACAAAAAAATAATAATTGTGATGGTTTAAATCCATTAATGAGGTATAATTGAATATCCTGGTAAATATTTCATAAATAAGTAATTTTATCCAACTAAATATATATAATTAAAATATGAGGGAATACAATATATGATGAAAATATGTTTACACATTCTTTCTACATTATATAATTCATTATGAAAATTCAACATTATTATATGTAATTGTAAAAAAATATTCTATTTTATGTTGTTTCATAAATTTTAATTCATTATAAAAAATAGTATATTTAATTTCAATGTGATTACTAATCAGATAAAAATAAAATTATTTTGGAATGATGACTTTATTTTCAATTAAATTCCAAAACATTATGTTTTTAAAACTTTTATTTTTGAATGTATTATTATTTTCCATGGATTAAAAAATATATTAAATGGTTTATATAAACCCATTATCAAATATTTTTTAATTTAATTAACAATATGTTTCTTACTCATGTGGGTAATATCCTAATAAACTAATGTAACAATTTAGAATTATGAATAAATATAAATTATAATATTTATAATAGAAAACAATGTATTTTATTGAAATAGATATATTATTGAAACAAATATATTTAATTTTTATACGTATCTATATCAGTATTATATATTAATAATATTATTGTATTATATATGGTTTACATTTAAATTGGTAAAATTTAATTCTAATAATATTATTCTACATTAAAATTAAATTTAACTAAGTGTATAATTTTATTCTATGGGTTTTTATAATGGTATGTTATGTTTTCCTTGAGTATTTCAAGGTTAAAATATAGTTTTTAAATCCTATATAAATTTAGTTTGAAACATGATTATGTTTAGGTCCAAGTTATGTAATGGTAAAGCATGTTTTTATAGGTTTCACTGAAGCTATGTAATGTTCAGCTATCTCATATAGTGGTACTCTTGGATTTGTTTTAATGTAGTTTCATAATAACATATCCATCATAAATGTAATGTATATCTCAGGTAAAGGTACATTCACCTAATTGTATAAGTGAACATAAATATTTGAATCTAATGTATCCTATACTTGCTCATGTGAAACTGGTTTATAAAAACAATAACTATATATTTTTAATATGTCATCACATGAAATTTTTATTTAAAAATAAAATAAATATTTTTGAAACATGACACATCGGCATTTATAAAGCCCTATTTTTAACAACTCATGAACTAAAAAAAGTCTTCAACAAAAACTGTATGATAGAAATACTTCTCCCTCCATGAAAAAATCATTTTTGGAGGTTTATGGATTTTTCAATGTATGTAATTACCTATAGTTCTGAATAGGGTTATTGTATATGTGTATAAATATAATATAAAATTTATTAATTTTAGATTTCAGTGAAAGTTATATTTTATCGAATATACTCAATTAATGATATGAGTTATTGTAACCATAATTTAACTAAAAACATAATTATAAATAAACAAAAAATGGTGGTTATTTAAGGATAAAAATAATTCAAGTTACTGAATTTTTATTTTCTTCTTAAAAGCCTATTCATATTCTTACAGTTTAAAGTGAGAGAGTTAGAGTAAGAAATACAGTGGAAATACAAGAGAGAGACTATTCTTGGGAAGCATGTCTCTATATGAAAAATCTAGTGTAAAATTCATACAGTTACCATTATGTATTCATAAGGAAGTTTCACATCCTATAGTAAGTTAAGTGAAATGGTTTTTTTATATTATTATTTTCCAAAAACAAAATTATGAGGAAATGTGATTTTATTTTCCAAAACAATTTTTATTATATGTTATGCTTTGTTCAATAAATATGTATTTTTCCAAAGGGGATATGAATAATTATTATTTCATTAAAAACGCCTAATTATATGTTGAAATCATTGTATTACAATTCTACATTAATAGCCCTTTATAATGTGAATTTTATTTCAATAATTTTAATCCCTAATTTCAATATGGTTTGAACGTTTTACAATTATTTTTTTATTCATGAATTGTTACTTTAAATTCAATGGTTGTCATTCATGATTTCATATATTGTATTGAATACTCTATAATTATAATTTACATTCCATATATGCTGTAAAAATCAATTACACATGTTTAATGGGAAAGTGTTACTCATCACTTATTGTCATTATAAAATCATGAATTTACTTCAACGGAACATTGGATATGATTATTAGAGAGATAATTATTTTTCTTATTTACGTTTTGTACATACTTTTCATTTCATAATAAACAATTTAATGTATTCATAATTAAAGGGGTATGATTTAAAAAACATATTTTATTTAAAATATGGTACTTGGATGATGAATATAACTTTGAAGAATGGGTGGTGATCCCATGAACTAAAGGGGATTTTTTTTTCTAAAGGTTTTTTTTATACATTAAATAAAATTAGTAACCACAAGAATTTTCATATGGGTTTTCAAGTATCATTATATTCCATAATGAAGTATTATTTTGGAAATTAAATTATCGGTGTTTTCCAAGGGGAAATTCAAATTTATTTCAAAACATGTATTGTTTTGAAATAAAATGGATTTAAAAATAATAATTTTTTGAAAAGAATTTATTTTGGATTCTAAAAACCATATATTCTGATTTAGGGAAAAATTAAATATTATATCAAATTAGTAATATTTTATTTAAATGGAAATATTTTAAAAAGTGTTTTAAATCACTTTTAAAGAAGAACTATTTACATCATTTTTTAAACCCATTAGTAAGAAATTTTACGAACAACCCGTATTTTAAAATGTTTTCAGAGAGTCATTTATGAGTAAATGACCAGTGGTGAATAGTCTTAATTTAGATACTTCCTTGAATGGTGTTAGTTATGTGTTTGTAGAATATTTCATAAAATCTAATATGTATTAAAGTTCCCCAATTTTTCAGGACTCTAACAATAAACCGTTCTTCAATTTGTAAGAGATTTAATATTTCTATTTAATGAGTAATATTTTAGAAGGAAAAAATGGGTCACATTTATTGGTATAAAATTAAATATATATATATATATATATATATATATATATATATATTTAGAACCTGATCTGAGATTGTATGTTTTTGGCTACCAAAAACACTATTAGTAGCATATCGTGACATGGATCGTAGAAAACAAATTTGATGGTAAGTCACTTACAATTTAGATGGACCATAAATAAGATAAAATATTGAATCTATGGATTATAAATAGTGTTTTCTAAACCATGTTATATGATAAATTATGACCATTAAGAACATGTATTATCATGATGGAGGAGTAAAAAGATTTCAATGACTAATCTGTAATTATTATATGAGTGGTTACTATTGATGTCAAGGAAAAAAATTGATTTACAAGGATCTTAATTTTTTTTGAATCAACTCAATCTAAATTTATTATGTGAAAAAAATCTATGTGATTATTGAAATCTTGTTATTTTTATAACTAATTCATTTGTTAACATGTTTTTTTGTATAATATATTTATCAATAACTGTGATTAAACTTGTGGTAACTCATTCTAGATTGGAAATTAAGGTTTCTCTTCTTATTTTTGTGAATAAGATTAGAATAATAAGAGATAAAAAAACATATAAATATTAGACAAAGGATTGTGGGAATGATTTAAAAGGGTAATATGGTGAAATACCTAACCATTCATTAAAGGTAAAGGGATATTATTTTTAAAACATTTTAAAAAGGGAATTGGTACAAGGAAGTCACAAAGGAGTGGATATTCAATGCACTAATCCACTAGAATTGATTCATTGTAATTTGTGTTGTCGAAATAAGAAATAGTCATCTATAATTAGTTATTAAATTTTCAATTTAAATTATTATTTTACTAGTTTGAAGAATGTGATGTTTATGATTTACCAATATTAATATATATATTTATTAATAATATCCATATCATATGATAAAAAAATAAGACATTTTTTCAAGAGGATCCTCAGTTAATTCTATTCAAATTTATCTTTTTTTGAATGGGATTAAGAAAAAATATATTTATACCTACACACCCTTTTATAATAGAGATAAAACATGAAATAATAAAAAATTGATGAAATGGTACGAATCTTGTTAATTTAACTCATGTAATGAAAATTAATTTTGAGAGTGTTGTAAGTAGAGATTTCACATTTAATGTAGATGATTATTGAGACCTATATCAAATATGTATTATTATGTTAATTGGTATAAGAATAATTCTACTATAAATTAACCAATGTTTTTAGATATATTTTACTGAAAAATATTTTTAAATTGTACTTGGGATAGTTTGATCTAAATTTTGAGGATTGTGTATTTAAATAATAATATCTAATAAAAGAGGATATTTGTACTATAACAAAAGGATAGTAAAGATTATGGAATCCAATGATGTGAACATTATTGAATATAAAACCAAAATAGATGATGGTAATTCTTAACATTTTAAAATTTCTAAACCATTAAGCGGGAAATAGTATAGAGAAGTTAGTGAATAAGAGTAACAAATGACCCTAATATCATTGATATTGATTTAGATTAGAGAACTTATGACAATAATAAAATATGTCATGATAATTTGAATTTTAAAATCCCTTAAAATAATATAGAAATAGAAAATATAATTGTCTAAAAGAAAAGAACAATTCAAACAAGGAGAATACTTAAGCATAATAACCTTGAATAATTATTTACCAGACCAACACACATTTAATAATTTAATATATTGAAAAAAAACTACGTGATTAATTCTAGGAAGAAGTAATATGATATTTTTTGAAAATAATGATAGTTGGGATATTCATCCAAGACAAAAATATAATAATATTATTGGAAACACAATGGTGTTTTGAAATAAACATAATCAAAAACATGAGATATCCAAAAATAAAGACGTATTAGTGTGAATAGGTTATTGTCATGTTTATAGAGTTTAATTTGACAAAGAAAACCTCCTGATTTACTCCTCATGTAGTCTAAATATTTCATGTTATAATGGAACATTATCATTTCAAGGTTTATGAAATGGGTGTTATGTATTAATTTATAATAGTTTTATTTTAATAATATCTATTTATTAGGAATGATAAATTTTTTTAACATTAAAATTATGGAATAATGGTTTGAAATTTTAAGAATAATAATATTGTGTTATAAAGGTTCTCTAGAGTCTGGTATTTCATAATTGTTAACCACTAAAATTGGATGATTTTTTATATATGAAATTTCTTAAAAAATAAACTATATAAAAAAATCTACCAATGAATAGATTATTATAATTTCCTATGTTAATGAAATAATTTTTTAGGATAAATATTTATTATTACTATTAATTTTATATTCAAATTAGAAGATAATTTGAAATTTTAATTCATGGAGAACTGTGTTTATTCATGTTATTTCTAGTTTTGAATATATAAAGAATTATTTTTCTATCCCATGAAAAATAAACTATAGAAATATTATATAAAATAAGATGTATATACACAGTTGAGAAGAGTTCTTGCAAGCTTGGGGGAAGTTGGTATCCCATTTCGAAGGCATCATCAGAGATGACCGTGGGAAAGAGGCAACATCTCTCTTCTTCAAATTGTTTAAGGATAATAGGTCTAATGGTTTTATGTTGGTCTTTAATAATTTATTAATGTGCTATATTGTTTGACGGCTAGGGTGTATTTGTTGGTTTCGTACTTAATCCATAAAAGTGTTTTTATTTATAATAAAAATATATATTGGTGGAGAAGTACTCACCTATGAATATTATTGTGATGATGATATATGATAATTTAGGGTATTTTATGACTAAAAACTAATTATTATATTGATTAGAATCATATTTTTTCTTATATTATAAAGAATATATATTTTTTATGAAGTAATATTATTTATAAGATTCCACTATAATTTAAATTAAGCACACATGATGGTTTCCTATTTAATCCCCACATACATAAAAAAATAATATTGATTCATAGTCTCATTTACCGAAGATGTGATGAATTTAAATTTATTCAATTAATCAATGAATATTAGGATTGAGACTATATTTTTAGAAAATAAATATAATACATAAAATTAATTCATTGAATTCTATATGGGATTTCATTGTAGAAAACATAAATCAATAACAATGTTAACTAATTAATATTATAGAAATTCTAGAAAAAATATATTCTAAAAATTGAGATAAAATTGGAATACTTGGAGGTGAGAAATAATAATACATTTATAATTTTATTATAAACTAAAATGATAATGCGTTATCCAAATATTTGCTGAAAAATGAAGATCAAATAAAATTGATATCAAATAAGATTTCAACAAATAAATATTGTCTATAGTTTTGTATAGAAAGAAAATATTGTCATAAATGATCATATTGAAAATAATTTTACAAAATTAAATCCTTGGGATATTGTAGAATACAAAAGGAAGAATCTGAATTATCACACATTACAACTCCCTTAAGGTTTTCTAAGTATGACCTACAGTAGATAGAATTTGGTTTTAAAAGCTGGAGAATGATTAAAAAATCAGTTGTAATATTTTTATGTAATGTAATGGGTTTTTCTTATAAAAATGGTGTTAAGTTAGTTATTTTATTTATTTTTTCATATCCATTTCAAATTTTATAAACATATAGTCATTTTTGGAAATAGTTTTCTAAAAAACAATCCATTATCCCTAAGTCAAATTTCATGAAAGTTTTCATTGAGAAAATATTTTATGTGATGTTATTTGAAGAGATTTTATTAATGATTTAAATGTTAATAGAGTTAAAAAAGTAAAAGGGAATGTGTGATAAACCTAAGGAATATATGATGGATTATGGAATTAGATTTTAGTAAAAAGTGCGACGAATTGGAATGAATATTGAATACTCTTATAGTGTGTTGAGATAGATAATATCATTTTATGAATCATTGAGTTTGATCTAGAAGAATATATTTAATTCAATATCAATTAAGGTAGAAAACTTGAATATTAGCTAGATATTTATGATCTAAATTATAATGTGTATAAGTATGATTCATAGATCACTGGTATATGTTTGTTTTCATGACCATACATATGAAAAAAAATATGGTTTTCAAAGGATATTTCATACCAAAAAGTCTTTTTTTGGGTCCCAAAAATAATTCCATGGGAAGAAAATACACCCACAATCACTTTTATAAAGGAATAATGTACTTCTACATGTATACCAATGTTAATGGACTCAAATAATGTTGTAAATTTTAGAATAATCTTAATGAAATTCAATTTATCAATGAAATTAAAGTGGCTTGCCTACCATCACTGGGAAAGGTATGCTGGCCAATTGGATCACGAACCACCAGGTATGCAGAATGATCCAAAAACCACTAGACCATAGAGAAATCGTTAGTGAACAAGGCGTACCATGATTCGCATCACCAAAGGACTCATGCATGTGAAGCCATGGGCGTACCATCCCATTAACTTATCAGTTTGAAGATGAAGCGAACCACTAGGGTTCTACGAACCATTATCGCGAATCAAAGCCTCTACGAACCCCAGATTGACTGAGTCTTCAATGGGCTCGGATATCTCTTCATGGGCCTCCACAAAAGGTGTAACATTCCCAATAGATACAATTTCCCTGATGATCTATAAAATGATCATAGTAGAAGTACATTGGGGGGGATAGGGAGAGGTTGAAGGGGAATCAGTGGTTATAAGAAAGAGTTAAGAGAATACTCTAGCTTCAGATTCATTTCATCAGCGAAGCCCAAATCAGAAACCACACTCTCTGTAGGTACTTCTGATATCAAACCATGAAACATGGGAATTAAATAATAATAATAGGATTGTAATTCTAACTTTTGAACCACGAACTGAATACTTCTTGCAGATGAATTCCCCGGGAATGATAATCTTGAAGAACCACCTTAAATATGGTGATCAGTGATGTGTAGCGCTATGCAGATTGAACCCAGTTTCATGAATTGCATCAGTATGCAGATGGAACCTAAAGCAGCATGATGGGCCATGTACCACTATGGTACGTGGTGCTCTATACAGATACCCTCAGACTGCATTTGTACGTGGACAATCACTATTCTCGTATACCACTATGGTATGTAGATCCTCCCCCATCCCGCATAAGAGACCAATACACTTAATGAGGTGTTTTCTGGTATTATTTCATCGGGTTCCAACCTCACCCTTCCATTACTGTCTAGTCCTCCATGATCCCTATGTGAATCTTTCCTCCAACATCAGGCCAAAGCCTCCTCCAAATCCACCAGAAATGTATGATAAGACCATCTGGTGCATTAGTGTTCCCCATTGAGTCCATATACCCATGGTAAGTGGAGTCACGAAGCCCCCCCCCCCACAATGGTTCGGGGTTCAGAAATTCATGTGAGTCTTCTTTTACATGGTAACCCGTAGTCTAACCTTGGGATGCCCAAATGAACCTCCCCATTCTATGGATTATGGGTGATCACTTTCTTTTCCATTCAGTGAGGAATAGTAATCAATCTAACGAGTTATGTTTGTTCCCCCATTTGATAAGGAAGACACTCCTCCCCTTCCAAGAACGTATTCAGTGGCCCATCTATTGAGTAAAGTCCCTAATTTTCTAAGACCAAATCACACGACTTTTAATGTCATCTTACATTAAAGGTTTTGTTACTCTGCACCCTTCCCATGGTTTCCCTGGCCTCTCCGTCTCCCACTAATAAGAGTAGAGATAGGTGCTTTGTTGAATCTTTGAAATCCAATTTTTTCTCACACCAAGCATAAATCACATGGGCATAGAGGTCTGTGATGATTATAACATCCATGTGAATATGAAATATGAGATCTATGATTCCTAATTAAACCATGATTACTAGCATGCCAACCAAATGGCCTGATCTCAAAAGGGTTCCCTCCTATAAATGGTCCACCAAGCCATGCACCCTTAATGGGCAGCTTCCACTCATAAGGCTAAACCAATCCAAACTGCGTGGGATCTGATTCCTCTATTTAACATACATAGGAAACCTATATTATGGGTCTGATCCCAACAAGTATTCACCTTATGTCCACTTTGGATGATGATAAACTCCAGATCAGCTTATTATATGGCTCAAGTCAGCATCACCTCCATAGCATAAATTATATACATGCCTATAATGACCATTAAAGTCTAGGGTAGCTCATGGACACACTATTTGAGAATGAACCAAGGATTCATGAACACATGAACATGACTTAAATCGGTAAGAGAGTCCTAGAATATACGATAATCCTCCCCAGGAAGGTTGCGGTGTGTCTGACTTCCCATCCTCTCGAAATATGGAGTCCTTAAGTGTCATTGGTTGAATAATCAATCAAAGAGTGCCTACATTTGGAATGAAGGTCCATGAATCATGAATACCAAGGCCGTTGGCAATTTCTGGCCCCACAAACATTCCAATTAAAGACCATCGGAGGATGTTATATCTAAGGAGGATCGATTTTTCAAGTTCATGACCTCAGAAAATCGCCCACTAAGACCGACTGACTGTGGAATCTCCTTCTCAATGTGAATGGGGTGAATTTCCTAGTCCCCGCGGGGTCGAGTCCATCCTTCATTAAAATATAATGAAGTAGAACGAGTCAAAAAAAATAATGGTGAACATTGAAAGGAAACCATCTCTGAAAAAAGGATGGGTGATGACCCCCATTATACCATTTCTGCATCACCTGAAAAGTGCCACCTCAGAGCTGGATCAAAAATGGTGAACCCGACGTGAATCTTTAACTAGGGTGGTGGTTCTACCGTAATGATAAATGAAAAAGGAACATTTTATGTTAACCCATTTTGTTCTCCTGGATACGTGCAAAACATGCCACCTCAGAGGCAGAACAAAAATGGTGAACCCGACTTGAATCCTTAATCAAGGTGGCTACCTTACCCCACTTAAGCCCCTTATCCCCATATAAAATGAATAGGGGAAGGGGGCCAAGATAAATCTTAAAATATTAATATGTTTGAATGAATGAAACATTGACATGGTTTTCTGGTATGTATGTCATATATGTATGTTTCATGTTCTTGTAGAGAAACCTTCAATCCAAATGATATCTCGAAGACCAATAAAGACACACGCATTAGCGATCCCGCAGGCAGTTGGGGCCCCAACGAAGAGAAGGAACCCCTAGCCTCCCCAACATCTTCAACGGTGGGTATCCAACACACTGATCAAATATTACCATTGGAATTGTACACTTACCGTGATGGAGCCCTAAAGACAAGCCCTCCAGTATGAAAATTTCCTCCATCAGCCTCCCCAGCCGCAACAGACACCACATCACAAGGCGGCTCTAGTGGTCATCTCAAACCGTTTCCGGATCCTGTTCATGGAACGTGACAATGAGTACCTCCCTTATTATAAGAATCCAGATGAAGTCGATGAGGATAACTTCATCTCAATAAAATAGGGGTCCTACTCAAATGCCCCTTCCATAGAAATTTGTTGTCGACACTGGACGACCAAGCCTCCTCCCGCCTTGGAGGACCTTATTTCAAGGGAACCTACCACAATCTAGGAGACATAGGCCCCTCAGGATGCCCTCCAATAGATGAAAATATAAAATAAGAAACACTGTATCATACTGTATCTGGAGAAGAAACTCAGTTGTACTAACACGATGAAATTCAATGGGAAGACATAGGATAATGTCCCCTCCACTCAATCCCACCAGAGAAATAGTGCGGCAGAATACCAACACATGCATGATCTTTCATGGTGCAAGCCAGTCCCGCTGTGTTGAGAGAGCAGAAATCTATAGGCAGATGCAAATATCTACCAAGGAAAAAAAATTCCCTCCATCAAAATAGGGCGGCAACCAGCTCAACTCATGCACAATCACTTGCTGATACATTTCAAGCCATCCACCCAAATAGGGCGACACCCAAATATTAGCTGAGTAAAATTCCTATGGATTCATAAAAATACCATGAGACAAATACAGATGCAATGTAGAAGATGAAAATCTCCACTCATGAATATGAAGACCACCATCCAAATATGGTGGAATCCAGAGAAGGCAACCAGTGGAAGAATCGTTCAACTATCATGGCACTCAAGAACCGCCATTATTTACATGAAACTAATGGGGGACCAAAGTAGGCACATACTCTTGCTCTAAAATCATAATGGGCCTTCATACCCATTCCATCCAAAGATGTATCTCACCACATCTTTCCAAAAATGAAATATTAGATGTTGATTCAAGAACATATCCTACAAACAATCCATGATATCATTGTATCAGTGATAAAGGTGACTAATCGGGCCCATGACCCGGTTTCCTCGAATATAATGTCTCACTCCCAAAATGATTTAGTCACTCTGTAGTTGTTATGAATCCCGACACCGGTCCAGGAGGGTTGAAAACAATATCCCTTGATTTACAGACAACCAGATTTGAAAAAATACTTGTTCTAACTGGGGGACGCCAGTCCAATGTGGTGGTTGCTCTAGGGATGGCATATATCCTCATCAAAATGAAATATACATGTCGGCATATCCTGATGGCATCATGGGATCTCAAAAAATAGGGGCCCATACATGAAGGTAGTTACCAATAATAGATGTCCCTGGTTACTAACAAAAGAGCACTCAAAAATGAAACGTCCCAAAGGAAACCAAAAAATGAAGAGTACATACATGATCCTGTTGTGCTGGAAGCTAGGGTTCTTGACGCCCTCCCCGTAATGTCTATACCAAACAGATCCGAAGGTCCTCCCTATAAAACCCATGGGGGTTCACTTCATGGTCCATGATTAATCGATCACAAGAGCCTATCACCTGATACATGTTAGATTAAACCTCCCCTCAACCTGACTATTAGAAAGAAATAATTTCCTCCCCTCGTTTTCGTCTACCCTGATGGTTTTCCCCCAGGTATAAACAACAGATAAGCTTCTCCTTGTAGTCAGAAATCATGTCATGAAGGTAGTTCTCACCATGATGATTTTCATTGTGAAGTCCCTCTATAAAATGACAGTTGTTGTGAAGGTCCTCCACCTAGAAATTTCATTCAATTAGAATTTCATCAATTCATTTTTGTATATTTTGAAGGCCCTCCCAAGGGAGTGCACTGCAGAAATTATCCCTATAGCCAGGTATCAAGTCCTTATTGTAGTCCTCACTAAGATAATATTCACTGTGAAGGACCTCCACACAATGGAAGTTGCTATGAAGGTAATACCCTCAATGAAATCAATCATCAAGAAGGTCCTCCCCTTTCTGTAGAATTACCTGAAGGTCCTCCCTAGGGTATATGCTGCAAAGAAATTTCTCATTGTCAAGAATCATGTTGAAGAAGTATTCATCGCCATTTCCTCACCAATTGAAAATTTCATCCATGCAATCAAAATTCATACATGTAGGAAGGTCCTCCCCTTGTCAGAACAAATGTTTGAAACCCCTTATATGATGAGGCCCTAAAAAAGAAGACAGATACATCGGGAACTTCGTCTATAATGAGTGATGTTCTCTTCAACTAGAGGATGTTCTGGGGCCATGCTCGTCTTCTGAGCCACCCTTGCACCGTTCACATATAAATTAGCCTTCAATCATCCAAATTTATTTGATTTAAATTACTAAGAAGCAGTCAAGCTAGGCATATCATGTAAAGCATCCTTGAGAATAATAAAAATAGTGTATGTTGCTTCTGAGAAGACAACTATCTAACGATAATGTACCAGTGGTGTATTGGCGTATGATAACTTTTCATTTCAACATATAAGGAGAGTTGTCTGTGGAATGAATGCATGTCATTTTCCTTAATATTTGGATGACTCTTCATCAGATAAAAAAAATACTACCCTATGAATGGTATGTGAACCACATCATCTTGTTAGGGGAGATTCACCAACAAATCGACCTGGAAACTCTCTCATCCACACGACAACCACAATCAAAAAGGAAAAAGAATATCATTGAATTGGATAGTCTCCATTCACTACATAAGTTGCATGTCCCCATTGGGAATGCCCTAACTAGAGTTCACATCCAGGGATGGGTAGAACATGGATCTTTACACTTCACCACACGTCTTGTCCATTAAACCCCATTGGAAATGAATTATTAAAAACTCATCACACATGGGTAGTAATCATGTGAAACCCCAACTCAAGAAATATAGTATACTAAACAAAAATATCCCTTAGTAAGTCTTAAGAGAGTCAAGACTGAAGTAATCAAGACATCAAAAATCTTCTGAGTCAAGCAACCAAGAACATTCAGTAGGCTTCCCGCCTAAGGAAATCCATCTAGCAAGCATTTTCCATGTCTCCAATAGACCATAGAATTCATGCATTTCAAATTCCATACTCGAGACACACCTGTGTGGGAGTACGTGAAATTGAAAAGATGGAAATAGCGGTGGATACCACTATAATATGGGAATAACACTAGACCATAGAGATGGGAACATTTTTAAATCAAAATGACCCCATAAGGACAACAAATCCAAGACATAGCGCATCAATTGAAGAACAAAAACAACCCCATCCCACATGGATGAGGTCATTTCTAACCTAAATCCCTGCACAACATATGTCTTTCTTCCACCATCTAGGATGAATAATAGACAGAGGAGTCACCCATTCCACCCATTCTTGTGGTTCACTCCCTTTGAGACAAAGGCGTGTTACGAGGTTAGAAAAGGGCCCCCATCAGGTCAACCACCACCAATAAGACCTATGATACCACAAAATAAAAGGATAATGTCCAAAAAATGAGGCATAAACACTTCCTACCATTCGAAACTGGGTACACCACCCACAATGTGGTATTCCAAAGTGAATGTGGTGAAGTTCAACTCTACATATCTCACTGGAAATGATGTGGATGGTGAGGATGCGAAGGATTATTGTTCCCTCCCAGAGCCATCCCACACCGAACATGATTGTGAGCATACCTGGAACCCAAGAGAGGTCCTAAATCTAGGTTCCCCCTTATATAATCCATCGCTACCTCCCACACACAACCCCAACAAGGAGAAAAATGAATCCATGGTTATCTATGACCCAAATACCCCCCCTTAAGGTGTTTCTATCACTCTCTGGAATTGGTTCGTCACGCATGTGGAAGAAATGAAAGAGATTAGGGGAATTAACATTCAACTATGTCGAGGGAGATACCTTGTTGGATGTGTTCCCCCTGTAGAGCGTCAACATGTACTCCCAGAAGAGGTGCCCTTACCACAGGCACTCATCCTAGTGAATGTAGCCAAGATCAGAGGACCATTCAACCCAAAACCAAAAGTACATCAAGGCTTTCCCCCATAGGGTAGGAATCCAAAATATTTCTAGGAAAACCCACAAATAATTCCCACGGCTGGGTATCAACCCCAAATTCCAGTAGCAACGACACGCCGAATTTTGATCACTTCCACACCAACTCAAACTCAATCCCAACAAGATATGCATCAAGGGATAATGACCACCATTGATAAATTAACATCTCGACTAGAATACATAGAGGGGAGATGGACTCCAATACCACCAGATTGCAAACCCTACTTTGATTGGGTTTGCAATGTTCCACTACTACCAAACTACGAAAACCCTGTATTCGCAATATTTAATGGCTCGTGGGACTAGAAATATCATTTAATTCACTAAGACACTTATAGTGACCCCAAGATAGTAACTCAATAGTATAAAGAAGTAGTAAAACCCTGGTTCTTCATACGAACAATATAAGTCTTGTATTTCATTTGGTATTGTTGCCTGCCTTCGATTTCAATCATAGGCTGGGAGGACCTCCGGTGACAGTTTCTCTCCCATTTCAGTTCAAACCTTCTTATGAAGAATATTAGTGATCTTATGATCTACAAATATAGAGATAATTAAAGAGTCTCCAACTTCATTTCCATATGGAAATTCCTGAAATATTCCCTGAACCTACCGCTCCCCTATGATGAGATGCTCGTCAAGTGCATTGATTACTGTCGGGATTAATTGCAAAAAATGCTCATCCTGGTTACATAAACAAGTTAGTTTTGAGACATCTCTTTCAATGACCAAATAATAATGGACTCCTTTCAAAGGAGAAATCCTTTGTCCTGTGTGGCCCCTGGGAACAGAAAAAGAATAGACAAAGTGACTTCAGTCATGCTTAAGCCACCCTCGGAACTGGCTCTGATTGTGAGTTCCCCACCCAACTGTACAGGTCCCACTAAACGCCAATAGCCACACTGAATCTCACATGATGATTGAAGAGTTGATAACTAAAATCAGTTCGAAGGATGAAGAAATAAATATTACTCATTTTGAGATAACTAGGTTCGTATCTATTTCACAGACTCCATGAATTACAACTTTCTCTGACTACCAGAGCCAAAGCGATCAAATGAAGTGGGTATTGAAGAACATTTGAGTTATTTTCACTATTATCTGATACTAGAATAAACCATCATGGAATGCTTCATTTTCAAGAATCTCTTACAAAATATGGGGGAATCTGAGAAAGTCTATTCGGGCCCGTCGCCAGCACATGGGGTGTATGTTTCCCCTAAGAGTCAAGAGACGAAAAGGAATGGAAAATAGTCACATGTAAGAAGGAGAAATGTTTTGAAAATGGCATGATCTAGAAGATCATAAACCGAATTCATGGTATCCTCCAGGCAGAGTTGAAACAACAGACTATACCCCCAAAAGCTCCCAATACATCACATCTATCCACCTCAGCCTCAAAACCCTCTAAATGACAAAAGGGAAGAATGAAAGACAAAATGATGAGCTAACACCAAATAAAAATTTATTGTTGTCACTTTTGAAATTTATTCCAATAGACTTGGTAATACGGGTGCCGACCTGAAAAACAGTATAATGGGTGCTGCCGCACTATACAGTACAACATGTACCGTCCTCTAAAACAACTCCATTAGAATGAGACATCCTGATAGAAATATTGGCTGATTAAGAACTGATCTTCTACTCCACCAATTTAACACCCTAACCCCAGTTATCTAGAATTGGTGCATTATTATATAACATTGGCATGATATAAGGAATCATGTTCCAAATTAATGATTGGTTTAGTAGACTTAGAAGTAATATATACATACAAAAGTTTTAAAGTACATTATGAAAAAAAACAGTGTGTCCCTTTGAACAACTTATATCCCATATCCAATTTCTATTGGTTAATCGTAATATACTTCTTTGCATCCTAGGAGAAATAAAACATAAGAAATGGGTGACCTCAAAAGCATAGTAAGGATAATAATATAGAAGAAACTATCATAAATAAGAACCAACATTTAAGGCAATGTGTAATACAAGAACACAAGATTTTAAAACATAAACATCAGTATAATATGGCAAAGATAAATCAAATAATTTCATTTTCTAATTCACATGGATATTCTACTAGTAAAATAACCACATGTAATATCAATAGCCAATTTCATAATGATGGAATACATAATGCCAGACATCATAACCACATAGTCAAGGCCTTGTGTGAAGACTACAAATAAGATTTTTTCAAGGCCTTGTGACAAGAAACTAGTTTGACTCATGAGAACTACCGATGCATTGGAGAGATATAGCGGGCTCCACCCATCACTTAATAAGTCCAATGCATTCCAAATATGAATGGGAGAAACATAATCTATACATTCGTATTAAAACTAGAATATAAAATGTCACTATTTTAACCACAATCCATGAATGGCATAAAACTAGAAAATCCACAGTAATACATAACTCATTCAATACAATACAAAAGATTGTATTATAATAAATTAACCTCATTCGAGAATAATAAAATATATTTATATAGATTAAAAAAATCATCAAAACTATTTGAGAGAAATATCCCCAATTTTATGGAAAACATTTAATGGTCTAACTATTTTTCAAGGAGTTGTTTAAAATATATTTATGAATCAAAGTGTCCTATACCATTTTGAAACATTTTAAAATATTTTTAATTTTATAACATTAATGTCCATATAAATAAATCCTTAAATCCATTTTTAAAACATGCACATTAATGAAAAATATTTAGAAGAATAAATTTTTATAACATTTAAAATGAAATTTTAGTTAGAGTTCCTATCCAAAATGAGAGATGCTTGAATAGAAATAATTTAGGTAATCAAATCTCTATAATATCATGAGAAAAAATTGATTCATGATTTACTATTTCAATGTATAGTATATATACCACAATAAAGTGCAATGGAAGATAACAATAAAGAAGCTTCAATGGAATATAAGTTGAGATGAATTCCCTTATAATGACTGTATGTTTAGGTTATGGATAAATAAATGACATAATTATGTGTGACAAATATAATTACACTAAATATGATTAGATATTCAGTGTAAATCAATCAGCGGACATTCATACATATTCATGTAAAAACAACACAAATGACTTGGAAGTTTAACTTAATGAATAGAAATTGAGTTAAAATTACTCTTATCAAATTCATATCGATGACTTGAGAATTTATCATTTTAGTGATTATGTGTATCAAAAGTATATCCACACGATAGGGAGTGGAAATTACTACATAAGTAAATAAATATTGATTTCATAGATAATATTGGAGTAAAAATTAAATGAAGATTTCATAAAAACAAATGAGTGGAAAGTTAAATTAGAAATTCCCTTACCGATTAGGTAACATAAGAAACATACACCCCATGAAAGAAAGATCATACAATGATGATTAAAATTCCAATAAATTAAATAATATTACACACAATGAATACAGTCATTGGCAGTACACACACCACACAAAAGGAAATAGTGGAAATATAACATGAATCTCACGCGAATAAAAAGTGAGATAGATACACCTTACCAGGTTGTAATAAATCGAGTCATAAGACCAAAAGTTAATAACTAGAAAATTAATCACATAATACCATTAATATAAATATAATCATGATTATATATATCAAATGGAAGTACACAATACACCACATGAAATAAATAAGTGGTGACCAATTGAAATCTCACGAAATTAAAAGCAAGATAAGAAACCCCTTACCTAGTAAATTTCCTTGGCCGAGGATACATTAACCTCTGGTATAATAGTTAAATAATTGTTATTAAATAATAAAATAACTATATACATAAAAAATACATCATATATGATCCTCTAATATTTCTTTGTTAATAATATTTTTGAAGTATCATCATTTCGTGTGTTAACTGATCTGTTTTCCTTTATATGATCGGTTATATAAGACATGTTTGTTATGGATAGGATGTATTTTTTCATATATAGAATTATATTAATTTCCTAAACATGATTTCTAATCATTCGATTAAAATTATTCTTGATTTATTACGATGGAAAATTAATCTCATCGCATTTTTTGAGACGGTAATCCTTACATATGCCTGAGCGACAATGTCATTATATTGATGGTGAAATCGTATGTAATTGGACAGTATATCATATATACAGAATCATTAACATGTTATAATTATAATTTACATAATTTATAATCATTATTTTACCCATCCAAATAATGAAGTGTTTAAATAAAAAACAACACCACGATGTAGAGACGATAAGCCGTATGTACGCACGTATGGTGTTATTGTCATTCATATGATAGAGAGAATAATAAATATCGTTTTATAATTTTTATAATAAAATAACATTATATAGAAGATACTGGAGTTATTATTTTATAATTGAAACAACAAAGAAATAGGATGTGGAATAATAAAATAACTTGAAAGATGTGATAAAATATTTACCTCTTCATCGGGTTCTTCCTTTTGATTTGATCAAAAGGGCTTCAGAGGATGGATTTATAACCAATGGATGGCCTCTAGGATGAAGGGAGTAATGTTGGGAGGATATATGGGTTGGGGTTGTCCGATAAAAATGGCTTTGGGGTGTGAAATTTGGATAAGGGTATGCAACCTTTTATAATAGAGGTGAGAGACCCTTTAGGAAAAGCTTGAAATATTATTTTATAATAAAATTATTTACGGTTTCTAATGGATCCAACATAATTTATTTCTAGGATAAGGTGGAGATGAGTTGAAACCCTCCCATTAAATAGGTTTTATACAGGTTTAGGTTAACATATTAACCTTATATATTATATTTAACTCTTAGTTATGTAGTTTTACATTTACCACGTCTCTTTTATTTTTATATTATATGGTCAATAAACTTACTATAATAAGCCAACCGAACCCCAAGTGGTTAAATATTAATATATATAACTTTATCTAAGTCATATGGCCTAATATTATATTTTTAGGAATATTATATCAATTAAAAATATAGTATTTTTTTTAAAAACTCAATTATGTCAATTTTGACACTTTTTAGTATTTGATTTTTGTGAAAATCATAACAGCATGATTACTAAGAAAAATAATAATTTAATCAACCCTAACATGACATATTGACCTATAAAATTATTGGATTCCATCAAATGTCTCAAATTAAATTTATTTGGATATTTATAATATCAATTATTTTAATCATTCATTAATAAGGTAATTAGTGCATCATCATTATGACATAAATAAATTTAATTATTTAATGCCTAAAATATATGATTAAAATACCATTATATATTAAATATTTTTAAATTTATAATGAATATTTATAGTCGAATTTATCTTCTGTATAACCCTATATTAAAAATGGTTTAGTTATTTAACTTTGAATCTAACACATTTAACACTTCATTAAATAAAATAATAATAAATGTCCTAATCTAATCCATGTGGACCAAAATGATCATTTTTTATTCCTAATATTGTTTTTGGTCAAATTAAAATTATCCAATAGAATTAATACATGTGTTAGGGTAATTATAATATCATCTTTAACCCTTAATTACCATATTTACTTTTTAACCATGGTAAATAAAAGTCAAAAGTTACTATTCACCAAAAATAATTTTTATATTTTTGAACCACATTTTACTTATTGATGTCAACCGTGTCTCTCGGATACTTGAAATTCAACTCACATAAGTATTAAAATTATGTTTGATGTAAATTAGTAAATGCCCCTGGCATGTGGGTAAAATATGGTAAAAAGTTCAAGAAAATTTCGTAATACCCCAAGATTTCATAGTAAGTTATTTTCTTTAATGTAATTATTAGCTTGTGATATATGAAACACCGAGTTTGAGTCCACCACGACATACGAAACTAGCAGTTCAAAATGTAGGTGTCAATAATATTAACTGAATATTGAATTTCATATACTCCATATAATTTTACAATTCATTTAATGTGTTTTTTAGACATAATATAAGAACAAATTCAATTTTTCAGATAAAAGAAGTATTTTAAAAAAATGATATTTTACCAACTTTTAATGACAATCCATTTTTAAAACCAATATTTGACACTTTAATGTATTAAATTTAAATAAATTAAATTCTTCATTAGAATTGGGATATAAAAATTTATTTTGGGTAAATTTTTGGTACTTTTTTGATAACTATCATATTTTGATGAATACTGAAAAATACTAAATTTAAATTAAAAAAAACTTCTTTAATCGAAATAATTTATATTTTTAAATTATTCATTTGAATAATTTTTAGGAATAATTAGATTATATATTTATAATTTAATACATTGTAGGTCATTATAAATAATTTCACATTTAAATTTGACATAAACGCATGACAATCTTTTGATAGTTTTTACTTTTTAAAACCCTTCTTTTTGGTTTTGAAAACGGGAATTAATTTTAAATAAATTAATGAAACTTATATATTTTCAATTTTGTAAAATAGAATTAATTTTTTAATACTGAATATCCAAATTATCTTTGGGTAAATTTTTGGCATTTTTCTGAAAACATTAAATTTTTGATGAATATTGAGAAACACTACGTTACACTTTAAAACTGATTTTTTATTTAAATAAGTATTTATTTTATATTAATTTAATTTAATTAAAAAATGATATATAATACATATATAATTTCAATGTAATTCATTGGAGTCATTTTATAAAAAAATTAGATGTATAAAATTTTATTGTACTTTTCACCAGATTTTACACACCTTTTAAAAGCATTTAAAAATTTGTATAAAACATAATTTTACCACATCAGTGAGTTGAATATAAAAAAAACCTAGAGACACAGTTAATATCATAATGTAAAATTTGGTTCAAGAATATGAAAATAATTATTGGTGAATAGTAACTTTTGACATTTATTTACCACAATTAAAAGTAAATAGGGTAATTAAAGTTAAAAATGATATTTTAGTTACCCTAACACATGTCTTAATTCTATTGGATAAGTTTAATTTGACTAAAAACAAGCTTATTAATAAAATATATTATTTTTTCTCCACTTCGATAAGATTAGGACATTTATTATTATTTTATTTAAAAAAGAGTAAAAAGTGTTAAATTCAAAGTTTAATAACTAAACCATTTTTAATAATGGGTTATTCATAAGATAAATTCTACTACCAATATTCATTAGAATGATAAAATGATTTAATACATAATGGTATTTTATTTATTATTTTCTGGACCTAATGTAATTAAATTTATTTATGACACAATGATTATGCAGTAATTACCTTATTAATGAATGATTAAAATAATTACCAATATAAATTTCCAAATAAATGTAATTTTAGACTTTTGATGAATTAAAATAAATTTATAGGTTAATATTACATTTTAGGTTTGATTAAATATTTTTTATTCGATGCAATCATTCTGTTATGATTTTCACAAAAACCAAATACTAAATAGTGTCAAAATTGACAAAAGAGAGTTCTTAAAACAAATACTATATTATTAACTGATATAATATTAAAAAAATATATATGTATAGGAAAAATGGTTTATATAACATTATATATATTAATAATGAACCACTTGGTGTTATCTTGGCTTGTTGTAGTATGTTTATTAAGCACATAATATAAAATTACAATGAGACATGGTAAATGTCCAACTATTTTTCTAAGAGGTAAATATAAATGATATGTTTAATATGAAGACCAAAACCTGTCTAAAAACTATTGGTTGAGATTTTTTCGACCCATCCCCACCTTATCCTTGAAATAAATCATTTCTCATCCATTATAAATAAAAAATTAATTTATTATAAAATAAAATTTCAAGCTTTTCCTAAAGTGACCCTCACCTTTCTTAAAAATGGGTATGTCACCATCCCTTAATTTCACACCTCTAAAGCCATTTGGATCGGCCAAAACCTTCTCAAATATCCTCCCAACTATCCTCCCTTCATTTTAGTGTCTTTCTTCGGTCATAAAGCCAACCTATGGAGCCCATTTGTTCAAATCAAAAGAAAGAACCCGAAGAATCGGTAAATATTTCATCACCTCTTTCAAGTTCTTTTCTTCTTCCACATCCTCTTTCATTGTTTTTTTCTATTCTAAAATAATAACTTATGAATATTATATATACTGTGATGTTATTTTAATAAATTTACAACAATATTTATTATTCTATCCATCATATTAATGGAAAATTCATCATATGTGCGTACGTACGCCTTGCCGTCTCCACGTCGTGCTGTAGTTTGTTACTCAAACAATTTATTATTTGGATGGGCATAATAATGAGTATAAATGATGTAAATAACAAATATAGAAGGTTAATTATTATTTATATATGATATACCATCCAATTAGATACGATTTCACCATCTATATAATGATATTGTCACTCATGCGTACGTACGGATTACTCTCTCCACGAATGTGGTAAGATTCATTACCCATTATAATCATTCAAGAATAATTTTCTTTTTCTGATTAAAAATAATATTTAATAACTTAATATCTTTCTCGATATGAATAAACTACATCCTATCCAAAACCAACATGGCTTACGTAACTGGGCATAAAAATGAAAACAGATCAATTAACACCCGAAATGATGAAACTACAAAAATATTATTGACAATGAAATATTATAGGATCATGTATGATATCATATTTTTCTATATAGTTCTTTTATAATTTAATAACAATTATTTAACTATTATACATTAGTTTAACTTACCCTCGACCACGGAAAAGTACAAGGTAAGGGATTTCTTATCTCACTTTTAATTTCGTGAGATTTCCATTATTCATCAGTTATTTACATTATGAGGTGTATTGTGTACTGCCATTTTATATATATTATAATGATTCTATTTATATTCATGGTATACTATGATTATTATGGTGGTTATTAACTTTTTTTCTGACAACTTGATTGATTACAATGTTGTAAGGGGTTTTCATCTCAATTTTTATTCGCAAGAGATTCATGATATATTGTCCCTATTTTTTTTTGTGTGGTGTATGTACTACCCATGATTTTATTATTTCTGTAATATAATTTGATTAATTGGAATTTTCATATTCATTGTATTATCCTTCTTTCATGGGGTGTATGTCTCGTAAGATACCAAATTGGTAAGGGAATTTCTAATTTCTATTTCCACTCATTCAGTTTTACGCAAACATCATTGATTATTTTACAGGAAGATTATGAGAAAAATCACTATTTATTTACTTATAAAGTAATTTCCACTCCCCTTTGTGTGTATATACTATTTATACCCATAATCACTCCATTGATAAATTCTTATGTCATCGATATGAACTTGATAAGATTAATTTGAACACAATTTCTATTTATTGAGTTAAACATCCAAGTCATTAGTGTTGTTTTTACAAGAATATGTGTGAATGTCCTCTAATTGATTTAAAATGAATATACCATCATATTTAATGTATTTATATTTTCATAAATAATTATGTCATTGATATATCCTTAACCTAAGGATACATTCTTTATAAGGTAATTCATGACATCTTACATTCCATTGAGGCTTCTTTGTTGTTATGCGCCAATTCACTTTTATTTGTGGTATATACTATACTTTGAAATAGTATATCATGGATTCCTATATTATCATGATATTATAATGTTTTTAATTCCTCAATTGTTTTTATTCTGTCATCTCTCATTTGGTTAGCATCTGTTGCTAAAATATCATTTTAAATGATTTAAAATGTTATTCTTCGAAATCTTTCTCACTAATGTCCGTATTTAAAAAATGGTTTTAATGATTTATTTATATGGTCATTATAGTTTTAAAATTAAAATTATTTTACAAAATTTCAAATTTGTATGGGAATATTAAATTTAAAAATCTATTTTATACATGTTCTTGATAAATAGTGAGACGTTTAAATGTTTTCAAGAAAATGGTGATATTTCTCTCAAATAGTTTTGATGATTATTTTCATCTATGTAAATATACGTCATTATTCTTATTTGAGGTTAATTTATAAAAATATAATCTTTCATATTGTTTTGAATGATTTATGTTTGACTTTGGATATACTATTTTATGCCATTCATGGTTTGTGGTTAAAATATTGACATTTTATATGATAGTTTTAATACGAATGTTTAGATTATGTTTTACCCTTTCATATGAGGAATAAATTAAACTTAGTAAATGATGGGTGGAGCCCTCTATAGCTCCTTGATTCCTTGGTAGGTCTCATGAGACAAACTAGTGTCTTGGCACAAGGCCATGGCACAATTGTTTTTGACGTCTTGGTACAATGCCTTGACTATGAGGTCATGAAGTCTGGAATTACGTATTCCATCATTATGAAATTGGATACTGATATTACATGTCATTATTTGACATGTATAATATCCATGTGAATAAGTAAATGGAATTATTTGATTTATCGTCATCATATTATGTTGATGTTTAAGTTTAAATGGCTTGTGTTCTTGTCTTAAACATTTCATTAAATATTTGTTCTTATTTGTGATAGTTTATGCTATATTGTTTCCCTTACTGAGCATTTGAACTCACCTCTTTATTATGATATATTTTTTCCTAGATGAAAATAAGTATATTACGATTAACCTATAGTAATAAGCTAAGGGATATAATATTGTTAAAGTGGGACACATTATTTTTTTTAGTTCACTATGTAATGTAAACCCTATTTTTGTATCTATTACTTCCTAGGCTACTAAATCGATCGGCCTTTCGGGAAATGATTCCTTGTATCATGCCAATGTTATGTAATTATGGACCAATTCTGTGTAACTAGGTTTCGGGCATTACAGTTGGTATCAAAGGAAGTTTTGTACAAACCTCAGAAGCTATATTTAGAAAAACTCTCATTATAAAACACTATCCTAAGATAGACTTTGAGTATCAGTATTGAAGAATATCTAAAAATTTGGTAATGTAAATATTATGAGGGTTTACAAGAAATATAACACCATCTGGATACGAGCAGGTAGTGTTGGCTCTATCACATGTGTACCTAGGGGTGAAAACACCGACAATGAGTTTCGGGCTTGACCCGGGGTATCCTGGTACATGACAATAGGCCTTGCTGCACTCTTGGATACTACACTCCCGATAGATATTCATGGGATATTTCACATTTTCTTTACAAACTGATTTGATGGATTTTAATATAGGTAGAGAATAAATAAACTTGGTTAATCATAAGGGGTTTTCGATTGAAAATAAGGTGTTATGATATTCTCTAAATGATTTTATGACTCACACTATGATTTCTTGTGTTAGTCAATGGCTATATTCCAAGGAAGTCATAGTAACATTGAACATGATGAACATGGGGGGAATAATAGTGGAAATGGGAAACTAAATGGAATGTTGATAAGGGTAAAAGATATCTTGTTTATGATGAATCAGTTTTCCAAAAATATGATCAGCAACATATATATTAACCAACTCCTGGAATCAACAAAGAATAAAAAAGTGGTGAGTGATAAGATCTCTAGTAGTGGAGTCCATGTAGAAAAGAAAGCACAATTTTTATAATGCATGTAATGTTAAATGAGACACCTAGGAAAGTTTCTCAATAAAACAAAAAATTTCATTATATGTGGGAAATAAGGACATAATGTTAAGAATTTTTGTGAAAAAATGAAGAGTACAATGGAAGAAAATAAAAATGATCCCAATAATCCTATTACATTAATTTTCCGTAAATGTAGGGGACCTGGGGATTACCCAAGTGAATGCCCTATTCAATAGGATAACTTCTTGGTCATGGGAGAATCTATTTGGAAACAAATGGATAGAGAAATGTTTAAAAGTATTAGTTATTTTTGAAGATGGGATTACATTGGAAGACTTTTCTCTTGAATGTGTAACCCTGTAGTTTTCTATGTAAAAATGGTAATTTAGGAAAAATTATCTTTTATATTATTGATATAGTTATAAATAACCATTTGGGTTTATATGATAATTTTGTCTGATAAAATTACAGGTTATTAAATTTTGGAAGTGAAATGCGAGGTATGAGATAACATTTGTGATGAAATTATGTTATGGTTATTCTGAGGAATTTATCTCATTTTGGTAATGTTATAAAATATATTTTTTTGATAAAGGACAACATGCAGACCATGTGACAACCCTCAGTGTTGGAAAAAGCATCATGAATCGAACCCACAACTAGAGTGTGATTGGGATTTATCACCTATAATTGGACTACATGATGTCTCCGGTTAGAGTGTCTAATTATTTTTTGTTAAATGATTTTATTGATCAATAATACGTTGATTTTTGAGCTTATGTCTTATCATATTGATATCCTTATTATAGGAATATGATTTGGAAATTAAGTGATAAATTCTATTTTGGAAGACGTTCCCTCTGTTGGGAACACAATATGATGAAAATAGAATACTATGGCATTTAATTTGAGGAGTAATGATGGATTATTATCTATGTTTTTATTGTGGATTTATAGTGATTTGGGATATTTATTGAAATGAGTAACCTATCATAGAGAATACATGATTAGGTTAATTAATTTTAATTATGTGACATTAAGAGTAGTCGTTGTTATTTAGAGATACAATTAAATGTGAAAGACTAAGCAATAAAATTCATCTATGTTTTTTGTTTCAATATTAGTTTAGATTATATTGAATTATTTTAAGGGAAATTGTTTGTTGAATGGTGTTTATTGAAATTTGGGTATTGTTGGTTTAATTTTAGAAATTAAGATTAGTATTTCTTTCTCTAAAGTATTATCCCTTTTGGGGATCTTCTGATCTTATACTAACCATTTTGGTTTTGGTTAACCTCTAATGTAAAGGGAAATATATAGTTTATCCTTTGTGATAATGCGATTCTATAGAAGATTATTCTAGTGCTTTAGGTTTGACCAAGTCATCTTGAATACCCATCATTTAAAAAAATATGGAGTAGTGGTAGGAAATTATTAAAGAATAGAACTCTATATAAAATGTATGTTTATCTCTTTAGGTTCTTAGAAAATCTCATAAATAAATTCCTCAAATTTATGAAATGGAACTTAAAACAAAAAAAATGTTTTCTGTTTACATTTCCTACTGGGAAACTAATGACCGTTTATCCCATAACTTTTTTTATGGATTTATTTTGGATAACAATCTCATGATCATATTTTCTATCACTATCCATCAGATCTGGACACTTAGTTTATCTTACATATCCATGTTTTCGGGCATTGAATCCTAGTATGGGTTATCTCAGGTTACCTTTGTACTTATCATTAGTTCTTTCAAATTTATAGTTTTATTGACTCTTTTTCTAGTCAGGGACATTCAAGGAAGTTCCCAAGCCCAAATTTAAAATTTTGAGGATTCAATTTCCAAAAGGGGGGATGAATGTAACACCCCATGATTTAATAGTAAGTTATTTTCTTTAATATAATTCAATAGCTTGTTCTATAGGCAACACCGAGTTCGAGTCCACCAAGACTTACCAAACTAGCTGTTCAAAAATCAGTTATGAATAGTAATAACAGAACTTTGAATTTTATATACTCCATATAATTTTAGAATCCATATTATGTGTTTATTAGACATAATCTAACAACAAAATCTTTTTTCAGATAAAAAAATTATTTTTCAAAAAAATAAAATTTTACCACCTTTTAATGAAAAACCCTTTTAAAACCAATATTTGACACTTTTTTGTATCCAATAAATTGAAATTAAATTATCTTTTAGAATCAGGACATAAAAATTTATTTTGGATAAATTTTTGATACTTTTCTGATAACATTCATATTTTGATGAATACTGAAAAATACTAAATTTTAATTGAAACCAATTTTTTAATAGAAATAATTTATAGTGTTAAATTATTAATTTGAATGGTTTGGAAGTATAATTAGATTATATTTTTATAATTTAGTTAAATTTATATGAATATAAGTAATTTCATAATTAAATTTGACAAAAACACATGTCTATCATTTGATAGTTTTTACTTTTTAAAAACCCATTTTTGGTTTTGACAGAGAGAATTAATTTTAAATTAATTAATGAAATTTCTATGATTCTAATTTGGTAAAATAGAATTCATTTTTGAATTCGGAATATGAAATTTATCTTAGGGTAAATTTTTAGTACTTTTCTGAAAACATTCAATTTTTGATTAATAGTGAAAAACACTATATTATAATTTAAAACCTAATTTTTATTTAAATAATTATTTATTTTATTTAAATTTATTAAATGTATATATAGATATATAATACCTATATAATTTCAATGGAATTAATTGGAATCATTTTATAATAAAATGAGATGTATAAAATTTTATTGAATTATTTACCATCTTTTACCCACCTTCTCAGAGCATTTACATATTTTCATAAAACATAATTTTACCGCTTCTTTGAGTTGAATCTCTAAAATTAGAGAGAGGCAGTTGACATCATCAAGTAAAATGTGGTTCAATAAGATGAAAATAATTTTTTTTTTAATTTTTAAAATTTGAATTTTTAACCATGGATAAAAGTAAATAGGGTAATTAAGGGTAAAAATGATATTATAATTACCCTAACACATGTCCTAATTCCATTGGATTAATGTAATTAAATCAAATAAAACCTTACTAATAAAATATGGTCATTTTGGTCAACATGGATTGGATTAGGAAATTTATTATTATTTTATTTAATGATGAGATAAAAGTGTTTAATTCAATGTTTAATAACTACACCATTTGTAATATAGAGTTATAGATAATATAAATTCGAATATAAATATTTTTTAGAAATATAAAATGATTTAATACATAATTATATTTTATTTATTATTGTTTTGTTATTAAATAATTTACTTTATTTATGACATAATGATTATGCAGTAATTAACTTATTATTGAATGATTAAAATAATTGAAATTATAAATATCCAAATAAATGTAATTTTAGACTTTTGATGAATTAAAATAATATTCTATGTTAATATGACATATTAGGGTTTATAAATTTTTTTAAGTAATCATGTTGTTATGATTTTCACAAAAACCAAATATTAAATACTGTCAAAATTGACATAATTTAGTTTTTAAAACAAATATTATATTATCAATTGATATAATATTCATTAAAATATAAGGTTCAACCAAAGTACTTAGATAACGTTATATATATTAATAATTAATCACTTTGGGTGTGCTTGTCTTGTTATATTATGTTTATTAACAATATATATAAGAATACAAAGAGACATGGTACATGTCCAACTATTGAACTAAGAGTTAAATCTAAACAATAATGTTAATTTGGTTACCTAAACTTATCTAAAACCTATCGGTTGAGAGGTTTTCGACCCCTTCCCACCATATCCTTCAAATAATTCATTTTTAAGCCATTAGATACTGAAAAAAATTTTGTTATAAAATAATATTTAAATCTTTTTCTAAAGTGACTCTTCCATCTCTTATAAAAGGTTACTTCCCCTTTTCTTAGTTTCACACACCCAAAGCCATTTGGATTAGCCTACCCCTGCCCAAATATCCTCCAAAAATCCCTACCTTCATCCTAGAGGCCTTGCATTGGTTATAAATCCATCTTATGGAGACCTTTTTATTAAATCAATAGGAAGAACCTGAAAAAGAGGTAAAAATTTCATCACCTCTTTCAAGTTCTTTTCTTCTTCCACTTCCTCTTTCTTTGTTGTTTTTATTATAAAATAATAACTCCAGTATCTTTAATATACTATGATGTTAATATAAAAATGATACAACCATATTTATAATTATATCCATTATATGAATCACAAAGTCACCATACATGTGTACGTACGACTTACCATCTCCACGTCGTGGTTTAGTTTGTTATTCAAACACTTCGTTATTTGGATGGGAATAATAATGAGTATAAGTAATGAAAATAAAAAAATATAATATGTTTATTATTTTTTATATATGATTTACAATACTATTTCATATGATTTCACCATGAATATAATGATATTTTCCCTCATGCGTACATACGGATTACTGTCTCCACGAACGCGATGAGTTTCATGCCCCTTCGTAACAATTCAAGAATAATTTTCATTTTATTATTACAAATAATGTTTAAGAACATAACATCCTTATGTATATGAATAAAATACATCCTATTCATAACAAACATGGCTTACGTAACCGATCATGTAAAAGAAAACAGATCAGTTAACACCGGAAATGATGATACTACTAAAATATTATTTACAAATAAATATTAGAGGACCATATATGATATCATATTTATATATATAGTTCATGTATTATTTAATATAAACGATTTAACTATTATACATAAGTTTATCAAACCCTTGACCATGGAAAAGTACAAGGTAATGGCTTTCTTATCTTGCTTTAAATTTCATGAGATTTCCATTGTTCAACACTTATTTATTGCATGTGGTGTATTGTAATTCCATTTCATATATATTATCATGATTATATTTATAGTCATGGTATTCTATGATTTATTTGGTGGTTATTATCTTTTGGTCTTATGACTCGATTGATTACAATGTGGCAAGGGGTTTTATCTCAATTTTATTTGCATTAGATTCATGCTATATTGCCACTTTTCCTTTTGTGTGGTGTATGTACAACCCATGATTGTATTCGTTGTAAAATATAATTTAATTTATTTCATTTTTATCTTAATTTTATGATCCTTATTTCATTAAGTGATTGATTCGTGAGTTACCAAATCGGTAAGAGAATTTCAAATTTCTATTCCCACTCATTCGATTTTACGCATACATCATTGATTATTTTACTCCAAGATTATGTGTGAAATCACTATTTATTTATTTATGTATTAATTTAAACCAACCATTTCTTGGATATACTTTTGAAACCCATAATCACTCCATTGATAAATTTTCATGTTAGTGATATGGTCTTGATTAGTGTAATTTTAAAATAGTTTCTATTAATCGAGTTAAACATCCAATTCATTTGTGTAGTTTTTACAAGAATATGTGTGAATTTCATCTGATTTATTTACAATGAATATCCAATAATATTGAGTGTATTTATATTTTTCGCACAAAATTATTTCATTGATTTATCCTTAACCAAAGTATATGGTCTTTTAATGGGAATTCATCTCAACTTACATTTCATTGAGGCTTCTTTGTTGTTTTGTGCCAATTCACTTTTATTTGGTGTATATATTGTACGTTGACATACTATATCATAAATACCTTTACTCTCATGATATTATAATGTTTTGATTCCCTCAATTATTTGTATCTAAGCATCTCTAATTTAGTTAGGAACTCTAACTAAAATATCATTTTAAATGTTTTAAAAATTTATTTTTATAAATCATTCTCATTAATGTACATGTTTTAAAAATGGTTTCAAGGATATATTTATACAGAAACTAATATTTTAAAATTAAAATTAGTTTAAGAAGTTACAATGTGTTATGGAACACTTTGATTCCAAAATCTATTTTAAACAGCTTCTTGAGAAATAGTGAGATTTTAAATGTTTTCAATAAAAAGGGTGATATTTATCTCAAATAGTTTTTATTATTATTTTCATCTATGTAAATATCATTCATTATTAATGATTGAGATTAATTTATTATAATAAAATCTTCCATATTGTATTGAATGAGTAATGTTTGATTGTGGATGTGCTATTTTTATGCCAGTCACGGTTTGTGGTAAAAATATTGACATTTGTTATGGTAGTTTTACTACGAATGATTTGATTATTTTTCACCCATTCATGTGAGGAATTCATTGGACTTAGAAAGTGACAGGTGGATCCCACTATAGCCCCTCGATTCATCGGTAGGTCTCATGAGACAAACTTGTGTCTTGGAACAAGGCCTTGAAAAAATTTTATTTGTAGTTTTGGAATAAGGCCTTGACTATGTGGTTACGAAGTCTAGAATTATGTATTCCATCATTATGAAATTTTCTAATGAAATTATATGTGATTATTCGACTAGTAGAATATCCTTTTGAATAAATAAATTGAATTATTTTACTTATCTTTGCCATATTATGGTGATGTTTAAGTTAGAAGGATTCTGTTTTAGTCTTATACATTACCTTAAATGTTTGTTCTTATTTATGATAGTTTCTGCTATATTGATATCCTTACTGAGTATTTGAGCACACCCCTTTCTTATGTTTTATTTTTTCCATGATTCAAAGAAATATATTACGATTAACCTGCAAGAATAGGCTAAGGGATATAAGAGTATTCAAAGGGGACACAATGCTGTTTTTTTATTTCAGGATGTAATGTAAAACTTATGTATGTTTCTAGTAACTCCAAGGAAACTAAACTGATTGGTCTTTCGAGACATGATTTCTTGTATCATACCTATGTTATGTAATGATGCACCAATTCTGGGTAATTGGGGTCTGGGCGGTTCCAATTCATTAAATATTATTTTATTATAAAATGGCTTCAAAGAATTAAATTTAATATCTAACGGTATTATATTTCTATTTTGACATAAAATAAATACAAATAAAATAAATAATTATTTAAATAAAATGTCAGTTTTAAACTATAACGCAATGTTTCTCACTATTCATCAAAAATTGAATGTTTTTTTGATAAATAACAATAATTTACCTTAAGATAATTTTGATAATCTAAATTCAAAAATGATTTCTATTTTATCAAATTCAAAACATAGAAGTTTCATTAATTAATTTAAAATCAATTCATGTTGTCAAAACTGAAAAGTGGGTTTTAAAAAAGTGAAAACTATCAAAAGATTGACATGTGTTCATGTCAAATTTAAATGTGATATTACTTATAAAGACCTAAATAGTATTAAATGATAAAAATATAATCTAATTATACTTCCAAACCCTTCAAATGCATAATTTATCAGTATAAATTATTTCTATTTAAAAGGCTATTTTGAATTAATATTTAGTATTATTCATTATTCATCAAAATATGAATGTTATCATAAAAGTAACATAAATTTATCAAAAATAATATTTTTTCCTATTCTAAAGAATAATTTAATTTCATTAAATTATATACATAAAAGTGTCAAATATTGGTTTTAGAAAAAGGGTTTTGCATTAAAAGGTAGTAAAATTTCATTTTTTGAAAAACTATTACTTTTATCTGAAAAAAGAAATTTGTTCTTATCTTATGTCTTAGAAACACATAATATGGATTCTAAAATTATATGGAGTATATAAAATTCAAAATTCAGTTAATACTATTAATAACTGTCTTTTGAACACCTAGTTTCATAATTCATGGTACGCTCTAACTCAGTGTTGTGTACAGCTCCTACTATTGAATTACATTAATGGGAATAACTTACTATGGAATCTTGGGGTGTTACAATAAATGTCATTCACTTGATGGACCCCATCTCAGATTGAGATTTTGGCCACAAACCCAAATTCCCCGTACCCAACCAGAGACCTGGCGGAAGAGGTTGGAGAGGCCAGGAGATTCTTGGATGTCATGATCATGGTAGGAGTAAAATTATTATCCTCTCAATAAATAAACCCATTAATATCACAGAAACATATAGAAGGTCCCTCCAGTAGATAACATATGAACTAGAATGCCCCTTCACCCCTGTCAAAAGTAATCCAAACCCAATTATTGTGGAATGTCCAATAGGGTAATGAAAAATATCAAATCACCCAAGGCATATAGGCAGACCAGTTCAGCCAAAAATGGAATGGAATGCAAGATCACTATACCTAGTTATAGAGGCCGAACAATCCAAATCCCGAGCCCAAACCCGTAAATTGTTTTTGAAATAGCAACCACAAGACAAGAAGCACTAATATTTGGAGAAGAAGTACGATACTCTAAAGCAGCTGGCTTTAGTACCAGCAAATCCTTCAATCCTGGATGTGTTAAGTCTATCTATAGATCATATGGAGGTACTCATCGAAGCCTTTCCAAGTCCCCAAGAGTTAGAGGATTAAGTAGTAGCAGCCGAATTCTATCGGATGGAGGCTATTCCTGAAGAATGTCACAAAGTCGTCTCCTTTGTAGACAAGGATAAAGACTCCATCATGAAAGGGCACATCAAACCCGTATATGGGTCTCATAATATAAACACAATTGATGTCTGGGGGATCTTAATTGGCACTGGATTCAGAGTTAAACTCCTCCTACTATAGACACTCTGTTGACTGGGCTATGATGAAGAAAACTTGAAACCCTGCACTTCAACTCTGCTAGGATATGATAAAAGCCTGGAGAAACTATTGGGACGAATCAAGCATAAAATTTGGATCATAGATATCATGTTGGATTCTGTGTTCCTGGTAGTGCACCAAATTATAGACTTCATTTTCTGATTCGGGATACATTGGATGCATCAACACGCCACAATTCCTTCATCATACCATCAATGCATCAAATATTACACTAATGGGAAAAATGGGACATTTCATGCCGAAAAATTCTTATTTGAGTGTTGTGAGTCACATTATATCGAGACTGGGTTATATGAATCTAAAGAAAAAAATCCTTCAATCGAGGACATTGGTTGGATTAGTGCTCTGAATAGATTAGAAATGTATCCTGTTGACCCCCTCTAGTAGCTTGGGGACGATTCTGTATTGCCCATCAATTATGATGAATGTATAGGTGCACGTCTAGATTTAGACTCAATTATCTACATGATGAAGAATAATATTAAGATGAAGAAGAAGAAGAAGAAGAGGATTATGAAGACCTCATAGATACCCCTCCTGTATTACAAGAATGTGTAACTACCACAATAAGTGGTCATAAAGAGTTAAATATGGACATCAAAAACAACCTACGGCCCACTTTTATCAGTGTGGCTATGCATGTCGAGGAGTAGGAGGATCATACCTATTTCTTAAAGAATAATCGAAACATGTTTACCTTTTACTACTGTGATATGTCAGGCCTTGATCCCAAGTATCCCACTCATCATATGGGCTTACCAAAAGATCATAGGGGCTATAAGAAAGTAGCCTGAAGTACCCATGAGATGCATGCTACCAAAATAGAGACTAATGATGAAAAGTATATCAATGAAAAATTCATACAAGAGGTTTAATATCTGCTTTGGTAGGGAAACATAGTCCTCGTAAAAAATAAGAATAGACAGATTAGAATATGCATTTTCTTCTAGGACCTTAATTGGCATTTCCCAAAAGACGATTTCCTAGTCCTGATCCCAAAATTCTTGATCGATGCAACAGACATCTATGATTCTCTCTATTTCATTGATGGAAATTCTGGATACAATCATATCTGGATGTCTTGGGGAGATTAAGATGATACCATTTTTAGTGAACCTTAGGGATTGTTTTGTAATAAAGTGTTCCGCTTTGGTCTAAAAAATTTTGGTTCCACATATCTTCCCTCCATGTGTATCATATTCAATACCTTCTTCGTAAAGTTAGCTGAGTTTTATGTCCACCATCTACTGGTTAAATCATGGAAGTGATCAATCCACCTGGCTGATCTTGAAACTATCTTTAACAAATTGCAACATCATAGATTAATGATGAATCCCTTGAAATGCGTCGTTGTCATTACCTCGTGAAAATTCCTTTCCTTTGTCATATGCCATTGTGGCATCAAAGTCAACCCCTAGAAGAAAAAATACACTCTTGGAATGTCCCCACCTCATAACCTCACTGAGTTGAGAGGTCCCCAGGGTAACCTCACTACGTTCGGTGATTCATATCAAACCTAGTTGGTAAATTCTTACCATTCACCATGATTATGAATAAAGTAGTTATGTATGAGTGGTATAATGATTGACAAGAAGCGGTGTACATGTTCAAAGTATATCATCTAATCCTGCTGGTGCAGAATCGACCAGTTGATGGGAGACTAATGATTTTGTACATAACTTCCGTAGATTGGTCATTAGGCACCTTCCTCGTGCATAAGAATGATATTGACAGTGAAAAAAACCTCAATTACCTAAGTTAAACAATGATTGTTGTTGAAACGTGGTATTAAAAAATTGAAAAGAAGTAATTATCATTAATCTTTGAGGTTTAGAAACACAGGTATTACCCGCAGCCCCATAAACTCCACCGGGTTTCCCATTACAACCTGGTCAAATATATCCTCAACTGTCCGATGAAAAATGGGAACCTATCATGATGGGATGTCATCCTAAAATAGTATGATATATGGTACATTCCACAAAAGTCCATAAAAGTAAAAGCATTATAAAACATCCTGGAAGAACACAACTCAGAGGAAACAATACAGTTGGATGCCAAACATCCATATGAAGAAGGGTTTTCCATTTCAGAGGACACCCAGATAAGGGAAATAAACTTCGATGGTTATTCCTGAAGCCCAATATGGAAAAAATTTTGGGACCCAAGCGTAAAAAAGGTATTATGGTAGTTATAATTACATCCCTTGAAAATACCATCTTACCTTACTATTTTCTACACTCAAAGGGGGGTACAAATAATGAAGTAGAATATCATTCCCTCATGGTGGGTCAGGACCTGACAGTTTATGTGTGATCCCAACAACTAAAAATAAAGGGTGATTCATATCTAGTCATAAAATAGTTCAATGATGAATACACCATCAAGAAAGAAGTATTGGTTCCCATATTGAACTATGTTGGAGAAATGATAGCAGAATTCCCATCAGAACCAATGTTGACCTATGTACCCGAGTCACAAAATTCCCAAGCCGATGCTTTGGAAAATTCTACCCCAGCATTGGCCAGTCTAGACCGGGATGAATTGGTCAATATCATTTCCTACTTTCGGATGGTCTTACAATTCATCCAGAGGGATATAATGGAGATAGATGAAATTATCCTAGTTTTCGAGCCATATGGTCACACCACTAGCTGGATGATGCCAATTGAAAATTACCTTTGGAATGGGGAACTCCCAGTAGATAGGGATTGAAGTGAGATATTCCAAAAAAAGGGAAGTCTAATTTGTCTCATAAAATGGGGTAAACCAAGAAAGTGTTCTCTACAAATGAGGCCTTTATAGTATCCTTCTCTAGTGCATTGATGGAGAAGTGATTTTTGTCGTCTTGAAAGATGTTCATGCCAGATCTTGTGGAGCGCACCCATTAGCAACTAAGCTCTTTCACCAAATCAGATGTCTTGTGTATTACAAGCCAACTATGAGACGGGATTGTCCCATACTCACCAACAAGTCCCATTCCTACCATGTTCATACTAATTTCATACACCGACCCCTGGAGTTACTTCATACAAAGAACTACTCATAGAAATTCACTACCTTGGGGATGGATGTTGTGGGACCATATCATCCCTCCACAGCCAGACAATACTACTATATACTCAGAGAGAATAAATTCATCTCAAAATGGGATGAAGCCATACCCCTTAGAGAAGTTGGTGTGAAAAACATCATTAGTTATGGGATGGCCAACTTCATTACCAGATTTGGTGTCCCTCATACCATACTGACGGAAAATGACACCAACATAGGCTCTACTTAATTGGATAAGTTATAACAGTAGTATAGAATTAAAGCTAACTGTTTGTCCCATTACTACACACTGGACAATATGAATATAGAGGATTTCATCCAAAATATGACTAACATTCTCCAAAATATTGTTAATAACGATAAAAAATTGTGGCCTAGCAAGCAACTTCACACATTGTGGGCTTACAAGTCCACGACATGCACTGCCACCCAGCCAACCCCTATCGAAAATCAAGTTCCATCACTTTTTTTGGAAATTTTCAATCAACTATCCAAGGGCGATTAATCCCAGATATAGTTTGAGGAGTTGGAGAATCCATATGAAAAAAGGATGCAAACTCTACACCATTTGGAAATATACCAAATTCGTATTGTACAAGCCTTCATAAAAAAGGTTGTCCTTCGATCATTCTGCGAAGGAGAAATTGTGTTAGTCCTCAAAACCCCGATGATACTCAGGAAGAAACCCCTAAAGTTGGAACCGTATTTGTAAGGACCATATTTTATACATATGGTCTATTAAAATAGAGAATACACCCTAAAATCAATAAATAGAGACCTCATCAGGGCTCCCCAAAACACAATGTTCTTAAAGAATTATTTCACTTAATAATACATCATGACTTGGTCTATGATCTATTACCCTAAACTATGAGTTATAATACGTCATTTCATGGTCCATACTCTATAATCCTAAACTATGAGTTATAATACACCATGTCAAGGACCAAACACTATGACCCTAATCTATGTGCCATTATTCTGACCACGGGATGTTAAAATGTACAGTATTAGTCCATGCATCATGACATTGAGCAATGATCCTATAGTCCATCCTCTAAGACCATAAACTATGAGTCACAATACTATGAAATCACAGCGCTATGGTCCAAAACCTATGACCATATACTATGAGTCCATGTCCTTTCCACATGACGTTATACTATAAGGAACTCATCCCTAAAACCTGATAGTAAATGGTAACTCATTTTCTCACAATAACACATTAAACTACATGGATCAATGTGTCCAAATCATATGAAAATTAACTACATGATCTCTCACCGAACAATGTACGGCTTGATTCCCACACTCACATGATATATAGCCACGCCTCGATCCTTGATCATGGCCCAACCCCCACCAAAAATTCCCCATCATAATCTATACCTCCCCACTCTTGTGAAGAAGACCCTATGTACACTCTTTGTTTCTCACATCGTGTATAACTCACATGAGCATAGGATCCATGGTAAGGATTATAATATACCAACTAATTTTTGGGAGAAATGGTTGACCTACCACCCATAACAAATGAAACAAAAATGTCCCTACATATGAGTCGAACTATATTAGTACAGGGAACATTCAGAACCTTGTGGCCTGATTCATTCCAATGTAGGATACGTAGTGACTCCCAAATTTGGAATCCCAACCCATTCACTATAAAAAAATTCCCCTTTTCCCCCATTCATAGGTCATACCTATATGGGGAGTGCATGAAATGTTCTAATCGCTTGACAATAAATAGTGAAATTATTCAAGAGTTTTGTGTGGCCTAGTCCCCAAAGTTATGAGATCCCACACATGCCCCCACTCATGAGATGTCAGAAGATCCTTCATCACCTTATACATATAAGTCAGACCTATGTGGAATCTCTAGTAGTTCACAAGTAATCACAATATGAATATTTATCACATTCCCAGGCACATCTCTCTCATTTTTCAAACTCCATACCCCAAGAAAACATGGATCCCCATAATCAATAAAGTCCATCTTAGATGGAAGGCCAATGTCATGCGGACACCATTGATTGCCTATGCACATCATGCCTAAGAGGCTCTTCATATTTTGCAAACAAAAAATTCCATAAATTAAAGGAAACATTTTCCCTAGGAGAGTCTTCTACAATCTTAGTATGCCAAATGGATTCCATGCCCCATGTCATCCCTCATGATTCATGTTTCCCCCAGGACTATGGTTTGAAGCTTCTATCATCACTCATGTCTAGGGAATGACAGATAATCCTAATTGTGATCAACCCAAAATCTATTAAAGTTCATTATGACAACATGATCGTCATCACTACATGACTCTAAATTGCATAGTATTATGTCCTCACCACACGACATTAAACTGTGAGGCCAAAATCGTCCATGTTGTATGACATTAAACTACATTTAAATGGTTTAAGCCCAAAAGATCCATCTATTTTGATTTTTTTATTCCCATGTAATGACCTGGAATCCTCATAATCTGTTGTTTCTCACACCGATCGTAGATCACATGAGATAAGGGATCTTAGTGAGAGATCCACAGTGACATTATGGAAAAACTTTACAAGAATTTGGTCCAAGTATTATTCCCCTAAATGGTATCTCATGGTTCCCTTACCAGTGAGGAATCCCACATCATATCCATACTATGTTAAATGACCATGTACGCCACATATGGAAAGAATTCATCACCCTGCATGTGATTTTGATCCATGTAATATATACCTAATTCCATGAGTAAATAAGATCCCAAATGTCCCCAATATGTCCAAACATACTCCTACTAGATCTCAAACCCTGTTATTTTAGAAATCATGAATCCATATAATCATTATTGGCCATTTGAGATGGAAGTTCAGTGTCCTGCCAAACCTTTTTTATAACAAAGACATCGTTCCCCATTTTCTATGCATATGTTTCCTACAAAAAATGGACATCAATCAATGGAAAAATTTTCCCAAGTAGAGAACTCTTTGATTTCAGTATGCCCAATGGCTCCAAATCCTTATTCCATCCCCCATGATTCAAGGATCCTCAAATAAATGGTTTACATTATCCTAACTACACATATCGTTGATTTATCCTAACACCCCGGATCAATTCATCTCTGGTCCCTTTTGATGTTTCTAGAGATACCCAATCCATATGCGTGAAGTTGATACACATACAAAAGAAGAGTTCCCCCATACATTTATGGTTTCCACCCAAATAATTTTAGTTAAGATGACCCTTTTCATTTTCTAGTGCAACTTTTTTCGAAGGTCACATACCATATCCATAATGTTCCCAATCTTTATAATCTTTCCTATCCATAAGAGACATAAGGACAGTGTCCCACAAACACCTTTGATTGACTATACACATCATGACTTGGTGGATCTGCATATATCACCAACAAAATGGCTATCATTCAAAGGAAAATTTGTTCTCAGGAGAGTCCATTCTAGTTTTCGAATTCTCAAATAAAATTCTTGACATTCCAAACCAATGGATTTGGAAAACTCTTGGATAACTTCTTACAAACCCTTTTCTTTCCAAATTCCCCTATCATAAAAAAGACTTCTAACTGAATTGACCATTTCTCGGATCTCCCTCACGCATGTAAGAACTGTGTGGGAGTATTTACCCCCCTTAAAGATGATGTGAATGTCCTTAATATTTTCAGACACCAGTACTTAGGCCATCCCCCCACTGCGGTTCGTAACATCAAAATAAATTCAAAATGTGGCATAAAACTACCAGGCCACCAGAAATGGAAGGCCAATGTTCTTCAGGAACATTTTCATGACTATTCACATCATGCCCTCGAGGCACTTCATATATTTCCCACAAAAAATGGTCATCGATCAAAGGAAAATTCATCCCTAAGTGTGTCCTTTCCTACTGTTGTATGCCAAAAACGGCTCTTGAGCCTCAAGCACGCCCAAAATTCAGAAAAAAGGTCAAAAAAATCTCTAACCCTTTCCTATAAGATATTAGAACATTCTCAGCTAATGTTCCTAAATTGTGACCCTCATCCCATTAAGTTTGGATAAAGTTGTTTTACCAAAAACATCAGTAATAACTTTGATTAGATGCACTGTGAACTTCCAGAGAAAAAGATGTGATACATTTAAGAGGAAAAATAAAAAAAAGTATCTCAAGGTAAAAGTCGTGTATTGGTTCGTTTAAAAAACATTGATCCGTCATAAAATGCATAAATCTTGTCTGGTAAAAAACCCCAAAATGGATGCATAAGAAAAAGTCACTTTATGCTCACTACGAAGGTGCTAAGCTGGCTTAAGAAAATTTTTTGCTTATAATGATGATGAAATAAATGTTCGTGAGGTATTCCATAAAACACCAGAAATATTCGAACTATGATCACTGAGCCTCGTGGCATAGTAAAAAAATAGTGAAAAATTTGATTATTTTGGTTTACTGGTTTCATGTCATGGTTTAAATTTAATACCTAATGGAGGTGATGTTTATATGATTGATTGATCAATTGAAATGAAAAGTAAAGTCAAAGAAATAGGATTTAAAGGCAGATTAGTTCCATTGAGTTCAGCAAAAATGGATGAGCATCCCCAATTTGGAGAGACTCCATAATATCAAAAATAAGGGAAGAATACATGTCATAATTTATGACCTAACTACTAAAAGGCCTAGTTAATCCTTTCAAGATGTATGGAAAGTGATGTTCATGGGCTGTCAATTGTTTTCTCCAATGAATATTTCTCTTCTGTTTCAGCTTTTATTGTAAAATGCACCCACTCCATAATGACATTTTGGTCCTACCCTTTCATTTAGAAGACTTTATAAATGTCACGTGAAGAGGCTAGCTGATCCCTCAAACATACTGTGTGGGATTCACACTCATGTAGCTCTTCCACATGGATTTCCATTAAATCACAAGCCTTCACCTACTTGGAAATTAGATGATCCAATTTTTCTGAAACATCTCAAAAGATCTCCACCAAGTGATGGGAATATCTGAACATGACCAAATTGTCCTCATAGGAGGTATGGTCTTCCCGGGAAATGATGAATTTGTAGATAAGAAGGAATAAGTGCCGATAATCAAAACCACTGGAACCCAGTTTGGTGAATCATCTTTGAAAATTGTCACCCTCATCATTAAAATTTGGCATGGGTGTCCTTGAAGCAAGATCACATAATTGGCTCCATGCCTATTTTCGTACTTCCCGATGCATCTCTGCAACATCAGTACCTCGATCCTCACCACAAATATGTTCATGTAAGAAGGAAGAATCATCATAGGAGTGGGGAGAGACCCACCAAAGGTCACCCAAAATGGGAGAATCTAATTTCCCTCAGATGGCCCAACCACTAGAGCAAAATTCGAAGGACTACATGGATCCTCAGAAGTGATTAGTGATACTCGGTGGGTGCCATCCTCATTATGGTCGTGGGTGGTATCCATGAGAGGGGATCACTCTGAATCCCCCCCCCCCCACTAAAATAGGTTGTACCGATGAAGCCGCTCCCAGAGACTTCTGATGAATAGCCAAATGTCTTCTTACAAAAAGGACAATAATTGGTGGTGTATCCTTTGTGGCCACTACAGGGACAGAAGTAGAAGGCGTAGCTATTAAAATATTCACAGTTGATGTAATGTGTGTCATTGTCATTGGGGAAAGGATGTGGTTGGAAATGTGTAAAGGTTTCTACACCCGTTAAACTGTTTCTTTTAACATCCGGTTGGGGTAATTATACCCCCACATAAGGGAATACTATATTGAAATGAAAGAGGATACGGTCAAGTTAGGAATGATAACATCCATAGACGCACCTGCATGAATCATCATGATCCATAATTGGAGAAGATCTATGGGGTGAGACTTTCCCCTTAATCGAACATCCGGATGTAGTGTAGCTTGTTGAAGGCATCCAAATTTCCTTGAAATGTATATGGGAGATATGGCTCAACAATGACTACCTGATCTATAGGTTTGGTGAGCAACCTATCCCGAAGTGCAGTGAGATATTATCATTCCTCGAAAAAACCATCTCTGTCACCACTCTACATCCCATGAGGAGAAGGATGTAGTACGATGAAGAAACAAGATGTGTCATTCAACAACCCAACAACATCTATAACACATATAGTCTTAGGATGAATAGAAAAAATGTGGGGAATCATGTGTTGAAAGTCAGAGTGAAGAACCTTTGTAGTATGCTGGAATTAATAACTAGAGAAGTGTTCGACAATCCACCCATAAAAAATTGAAACAGTTGGCTGAAGAAGTGTTGGGGACTACCGTCTGGTATTTTTTCCAACAATTCATAATGCTGGGCGAAGGTAGGAAGGGCCAAATTAATGGGGTGACCCTCTTCCAATGAGTCCTCCATAATCAATGTTCATGCCCAAACTCTAGTATATACATTGCGGGATTGGAAAAATGAATTTGATAAAAAACATGGCAAGGAATACTTCTAGTCTAAGCGTAAGTGATACTTCTGATTGAATCTCATATCCCCATGTTTTATATCCTCCAACTATAAGGATAGAACAATATGACCCTAGAGACTGGCATGACTAACGGAATGGATGAGTTTTTTCATGGTGAGACCTCGACTTGGGCCCATTCTCCAACATAAATAACCATATCCATGCCTCGAATCGGATAAGTTAGTGAGCCTGGAGGGGATGACCAAGTAATTTCCCTACCATGATCAGTAAACACCATTTCAAAGGGGCATATAGTCAGTTTCATTCTAGGTAGTTACTTCCCAGAAAAATTCTCATACATATCTCCAAATATTTGAAGTCCTCCAAACTGGTGGATATCCCATAAGTTGGCCCCCACCTCTCTATGCTATAATTGAAAGGTGATGGTTCGTGAACACCTATGGATTAGCAATTAAAGAAGGATTTTTTCGGGGGAGAAGACTATGAACTGAGAATCCCAGGCTTCCTGATACAATCCTACCATGTCCAACTAGTCATGGGACTCCAAACATGACTGATGTTCCCAGAATACCTAGGTCCATTCATAGGAAAAACATCCTCTGGCCCACAGATCCCACATGGCGCTCCACCCACCAATATAATTCGATTATGATATGATTATAATATATGGGTACCCTCGGGCATATGGTCCTGGGGATAGCATCGTGACAACCGCGGTTTCCCTGGGTGCATTCTGAGCCTCGTAGTATGAATACCTTCTATTGAATTAGTGTGGCGATGAATTTTCCTACTAGATAAATGTTTGTGCGATCATGTTTTTGAGGTGGCTCTATGAGGATGCAAGGTGTATCGGGGTCATCCAATGGCCGAGCAACGTCATGATAGAGGCCAAGGCCATATAGTGTAAACTGTATAGATAGCGAATAATCTAGGAGCTCTGGTGTGAATAAGTCCTTTAAGATGCTATCACGGAGAATGTTGTGCGATCTAAGAAGATCATCACTACTACCCACCACGATCTCCTTTATCTTCATTGATTTTACCATAGCCTGTCACGAATCCATTGTAACCTGCACAAGAAGATCCAGAAGCTGATAAAAAGTCAGTGATATAAAATATTTTGGATAAATAATATGATAAAATGGATAAAGGACACAAAATATATCCACATAAGTCTCTATATAATATTTCTAGAAATGTTATGTAGAAGGCATAGTTTGTATACAAGATATTGTGGTGAAGATACCCCCCCCCCCAACTACTACATTATATGGAAACATTCAACTGCATACAATCATGGTACGTGATCCATCCACGAGGTGTTGGCCAGTGGATCATTCTTCGGTGAACATAATGGTTTGCAGAAAACAGACCGTGAACCTAGGCCTTGATTAAGTTCAAGTCAAAAAATTGAGGATTAATGTATATGTTATGATTATTAATTTTTAATGTTTGGTTCACTGATCCAAGTACAATATTTAGAGACTCCATCTGTGTAGTTTCCTCCTTTTTAGAATCTGGATTTTTATCTTAAAATTACACAATTCCATTTGTGAAATCTAAAAATCGCACAAGAACAAATAAATGGTGAGATGATTAGTTTTCGGTAAGTAGGATGTAGTTCGCAAATGGGATTTTCACAAAGATCATATTATGTGATAGCAGAGGAATCCTTAGAAGTTAGGAGTGCTTTAAACTGTGAGAAACGGTAAATGAAAAATGACATGGTCCCCTATATATAGGTGTGTCCCCTCCTACTGGGTCCATCTATACTATCGTGAATCATTTCAGTTCAAGATCGCTTCTACAAGATAATAGTTCTATTTGCATTCCGAAAAGACCCCATTTGAATGGGGATAATTTGTAGGGTCCATAAAATCCTACCAAGGGATGATAATACCCCTAAAATCACATTGTATAAGGAAACAAGTACACCTAGAAGTATCAAAAGGTTAACGGACTCAAATAAAGTTGTAAATTTCAGAAGAAACATGGAAAAAATCTAGTTATCATAGAAATTAAAGTGTCTTATATACCACCATAGGGAATGGAATGTGGACTAGTTGGATTTTGAACAACAAGGTATGCAGAACGATCCACGAACCACTAGCCCGCAGAGCGATGGCCAGTGGACAAGCGTACCCCGAACCGTGTCACTAAAGGAATCATGTGTGTGAAGCCATCCACATACTATCCCATTAACATATCAGTTCATTAATTAAGTGAACCAAAAGGGTTACAATAAACATTATCGCGATCTAAAGCCTCCACAAAAACTAAATTGAACGTATCTTTCGTGGGTTATGATATCTCTTCATAGGTATCAAAATATGGGTTGCTTGCCCAATAGATACAAGTCCCTAATTCTCTATAAAGTTATCACAATAAAAGGAAAAATGAGGGGATGACCAAAGATTGAATGGGAGTCAAAGGTTTGAAGAAAGAATTCAGAGAATACTTTGGCTTCAGTCTCAGTTTATCGGTGAAGCCCGAATTGAAAACCACACTATCCAAAGGTACATATGTCCACAAACCATAAAATGGAGGATTTAAATAATAATAATAGAAGTGAAAACCTAACTGGTGATACAAAAAAAAATAATTCATGAGGATGAATTCCCTATGAAAGATAATCCCCCAGACCCACCTTTAGTAACGTGCTCCACATAGTTTACCACTACGCAGACTAAACCTAGCGCCGCATACCGCATCAGTACATGGATGGAACCCAAAGCAGTGTGATGGGCCACGTATCACTATGGTACACTGTGATCTATACCCATACCTTCATACCACATCTGTATGCAGATGACCCCTCAGCCTACATACCACTATTGAATGTGGAGCCTCCCTTATCCCACATAAGTAACCAATACGTAGAATGAGGTGTTTTCAGGTATTATTTCCTCCAGTTCCAACCTCACCCTTCCATTACCATCCAGTCCTCCATGATCCATTCACCAAACAATCCGCCAACATCAGGAAAAGGCCTCTCCCAATGCCCCAGGACCTTTATGATCAGACCATCAGGTGCATCAATGCCCCCTTTTGAGTATAAATACCCATGGTAAGATGAGTAATGAAGGCTCTCCCTACAACGACTTGGGCTCCAAGAATACCCATGGGTCAACATTCCCATGGTAACCCAAACTCCAACCATGGGATGCCTATGTGGAACTACCCATTATATGTATTAAGGGAGATCACTTTATTTTCCATTAAATATGGAATAGTGATCAGATGAAGGAGTTATGTTTGTTCTCCCCTTTGATGATGAAAAAATTCCTCCCCTTCCCGGAACATATTCTAGGGCCCTCAAATAGAGGTATGTCCCCAATATTCTGGGGCAAAGTTGCATGAACATAAATTTCATCTCACATTAAAGGTTTCATTACTTCGTGCCTTTGATAACGATCTCTCAGGCCGGTTCCACCGCGGGCTCCCGATCTCCCACAAAAAACAAAGGAATATTGTGATTTGTTGAATCTTTGACATCCTATTGTTTCTCACATAAAACATAACTCATGTTGGATTAGAGGTTTGTGATGATTATAACATCAACGTGAATCTGTAGTATGATAAATCTGATTCTTGATCAAACTATGATACATAGGATGCCTACCAGAAGGCCCGATCTCAAAAGGGTGACCTTCTATAAAGGGTCCACCCAATCATGCCCCCTCAATGGACAGTTTCCATGCGTAAGGTCCAACCACTCTGAACTACATTGGATCTGATTCCTCTCTTGAGGATATGCAAGAAACCCATCATATGGGTCTGATCCTAACATTATGTCACCTTTCATACATAATAGATAATGATAAACTCAAGAGCGACTTATTATATGGCTCAAGTCGGCATCACATCCGTAGTGTCAAATATATTCATTCCTATGAAGTTATTGAAAATCAATGGTATCCCATGGAATCACTCTTCATGAATGATCCAAGGATTTAATAACATATGAAAATGACTTAAATATATAAAGGATCCCAAGAATAGACAATAATCCTCCCTTGGATGGGTTCTGTGAGTCTGACTTCTCATACTCTCAACTAATGGACTCCTTAAGTGTCATTTGTTGAATCATCAATCAATGAGTGTCTTCCTTAGGAAAGAAGGTAAATGAATCATGGATACCAGGACCATTTTCAATTCCTCACTCCATGAATAAACTCATTGGATACCATATAGGGAATTTATATCCGAGGAGGACCTATTTCACAGGTGCTAGACCCCACGCAATTTCCCACTTCGACCGACTGACTATGGAATCTCTTTCATAATGGGAAGGTGGAATTGCCTATTCCATGCGGGGTTGAATCAAACATTCTATAAAAGATACTGACGTAGAATGGGTCAAAACAAATTAATGGTGAACTAGATAGGAAACCATCTCAAGAAAAATGGATGGGCGATGATCCCCATCGTACCATTTCCGTGTCACCCAAAATGCGCCACCTCATAGACAGTACAATTATATAATATCATAGTTTACTATTTAAGATATTTCAGATTATATTGAAGATTAATTTATGAATATATAATATTATTTATAGAATATGGAAGATTTATTTGAGTAAATGAAAGATACATTCAAGTAATATGAAAAAGAAATATCAATACATGTAACATTTATCTATTTTTAAAAATATAAATTTTTCATAATAACAAAGATGAGTGTTCAAGAGTTCTATGAAATGTGAATTAATTTTGATAATTTTTTTATTTATAAATCAAATCATGTGAAGATACTAAGTGATTTTAGTTATTATAAATGAAAATATCTTTTAAAGAAAATATAAATTCCCTAAGATGTTTCTTTATAATGTAGGTGGTTTATTGCACCTCTTTATGTTTATGTGAAATAATTATTTTAGTGAATTTATGGAATCTAAATATAAAATGAAATATATATATATAATATTTAGGGGAAACTTCTATAAAAATAAATATATTTTATTTTTATAATATTTCATTAAATTTCAAATTTGATGATTTGATACTTAATAATTTCATAAAAAATATTTTTCTTGATGAGTAATTTAACCCCATTAAAAAGAAATAACTTGAGGTTTTATATTTTAGAATTTTTTTGTTAAAAATTTAATAAAATACTTTATGGGATCTTGGTGAGTTCAATAAAAAATAAGAATAAGGGGTGTAAAATAATATGGATGGATGAAATAGTGTTATAGTTATGAAATATAGAATTTTTTTAAGTTGAAATTTATTAGAGTATGTGTAAATGAAATATGATCATATAGTTACTTCAAATAATCTAGAAATTAAATATCTTATTGAAGGGAGATTTAATTTATTCTACTATTTCTAAATTCTCTATGAAGACCATTCATTTTATATTGAGTAAGTCACAAACTCTAATTAGGTATTTTTATTTTTTTAGAAGATTTTTTAAACAGGTGGGTACCATAATAAATGTTTATTTAGGAATATATTCATGGTTTATGAATGATAATTTCCATTATTTTGACCACATAACAAAAATTATAGATAAATAAAAGGCTCAGAATCACCAAAAAATAAGAAGTTAATAATATCCCACCTTATGAGTGAATCATAGAATAAACATTTTCTCTTTATGGGTTTTTGTTAATTTTTTTATAAATTTGTGATTATTTTTATTGACATGATGTAGATCATATGTTGTCATGGTGGTTGGTTTCTTAAATGAATTTAAAAACGAGTGTCACTAATTAACTATCCCCTCATTATAGTGTAAAATAGTTTATTATAAGGGAACTTTAGACACTATTACCCAAGCAGTGGAGGCTAATTTGATTCTATATGGTTTACTAATCATGATTTATCGTGATATCATTAGGTAAATAAAAAAATTGATCAAAAGATACCCTTGTTAAGTCTTAGTATAAATAATTTGAGAGGTTTTACCTTATACTCATAATACAAAGTTTTTCTTCCACACTTATATAATTTGATCTCTTAGGGAAATTATATTATAACATGTATTGTAAATAATAAAATATTCATAAATAGAGATAATATTCCATCATGTTTTTACTGTCTTCCTCCTCCACCTCCTCTTCATCATACTATTATAATCTTCTTTTTTAATCTTCTATTACTCTATATTCTATCAGATCACATTTTACACACTCGTATTTTTTCTATATAAGTTTTTTTAAATCATTGAACCCTTGATTTTTTATATGAAAATTTATGTTTATTTTATTTGGGTACAGTATCTTATATCTTTTTTAGTTTTCATCTGTTTTAATTACATGTTCTGTTGCATATTGATCTTCTACTAAATATGGTTGGTTTTTATAATTTATTTTCAGCACCACATTATAGACACTAAAAGAGGAATTGTGGGGTGTTATTATGATCCAAAAACTACATAACTACAATTTTGATACAGTATATTTTATTCAATGTTTTGATTTCTCTCTATAATTTTATTTTATGGAATAAAAACTGACTGTTGATTACCGTATATTTCACATTGATTGGAATGTTTTTTCATAAAAAAGTATTAATTAATATAGACAAATGGTATATTTGGTTTCCACTATGAACGTCAGATAATAGTGTGTGAAAAATTATATTGGAAACAAATGTATTATTAAGAGATAATCCAAGAATATTTTGAGCTAATAAAGGATTTATTGGTGGTTTGAATACTTATTAAATATCACATGAAACGAATAATGGATTCTCGATTACTATTTCAGCAGTAAACCATTTGTAATATAATATTTTTAAACCATTGCAAAATAAGTTTTTCAATAATATAATATCATTATATTTCAGAGTGGATGAAATATTTTAATACCATGGAAATTTAAATGCATTCAAAAATTAAATGAAATGATGCATCTATAAGAGATAAAATATTACCACATGGCTATATTATTGTGAGTAATATACATCAATAATAATATGTAATCTATATTGTCTTCAAAAAATATTTCTTGTACTAGCAGGTTTTTATTAATATATTTTGTACAACTTGGTAAAATACAAAATTTGTAATATATACTAACTCATACTATTATTATATCAATACATAAGTTATCTTTTTAAAACGTTGGAAAAATGATACATTAAATAATAATTTTTGAAATGTAGAATTTATTCCCATAAGTTCGGAAATTCATCTCCAAATTGAGATCATGTGAACCAGATGACAAAAAAATGAACTACGATCACTGCAATAATTTTAGTACAATTTATATTTTTGATTGTATATAAAAAAACACATTACATATATTTAGAGTTATAATAAAAATGTTGTATTCATCAATTCAATTTTGTTTTAATTTTATTGAGTGATAATTTGATAATTCAATATCCTATGAAAAAATAATTATTTATTATGAATTTTTATTTTGAAATCACATTCTATATTGGGTATACTTGTATAAAACGTGTTAAAATATAATTGTTTCTCCACCTAATTAAAATTCATACAATGTATATATTATCCAATATTTGATAAGGTACATTTTATGTCGGTTATCACTCACCTTGAAATGTCTGGTACCTAGTGTGATCTATAACTCTCGAGGAGTAGTGGGTTTGATGAGTGGTCATAGTATCATTATTATCTTAAAAATTATATAAATCTAATTATAATATTTCATCTATATTCTAATTTATTTTTAAATATCTTTTAGATTCACCACCCCACCCCCTCTTGAATATTGACCATCAACTCTTATGGGAAAACAATTTTGTGTAAAATAATTGTTCCTTTTGTATTATATTATATTTATAACCATTGAATACATTATGTATAAGGCCCCATCATTAAACCTTACTTAATCTTGAGTTATTACAAGATTACATATTGAGGATCTTTTCGGGTTTAGAGTTTTAGAGAATTAGATCATAAAACATGCATTACATTCCACATATAAACAAAGTGGTTACATAAAGATAGTATTCTTCATTCCCATCAATGGAAACATATTTAAAATAAAACATGGATTCTTTCTTGACACTTCCTTGACACTATCATCATATCATGTACCCTTCCCTTGACCTGTGAAAATCATTTCAAAAAAAACATGGGATGAGCATAAAAAGCTCAGTAAGGGATATAAAAATATGGAAAGGAAACATGGGTACATATATACCTAAGGATGATATCATACTTTACCCATAAAACATAGGCACTTTAACATACCTCATAAAATCATGAACAAATCATAGAAATCATAAGACATAAAGGTAACTTGAGGCATTCAAAACATTCTTACGTAGGGAGTAACCCTCTTGGTTACGTTCGGAATACCCATCACAGTATATTCCCTAAATCTCTTCGGAGAAACCTTAACATTTCACTCCTTCACGTTACCCAATGCATTGGAGAGGTATATCGGGCTCACCTGCCCTTTGTTTATCATGGAACCACCCGTCTTCATAATAATGCCCAAGAACCTCAACATAATCATATCACATAAAACATTCATAAAGGAAACATAACATTCCCACCTTTCAATCACAATATATCAATACAACACAATGATATAAATACATTATGAAAACCATTTTCGATACCAAAATAAAATAAAAGTAAAACATTGTATTTATTTTTCTTTTAAAAAGAAGGTATGGATTGTAGAGGAAGCCGGAACTCAAATAATGGTCACGACGGTGGAGAAGTCGTTGTCGCCGCATACATACGACAAAAACATTCCCTTTTGTCATTTAGAAAATGCTTCGTATAAAAAAGATTCATTTTTAACAAACATAAAAGTCAAAGGGGTTTATACACCGTATAAAAGAAAGTTGTGTATAAAATAAAATATGCCTCAATGAAAGGAGATTGAGACGAAGTCCCATACAAAGATCATTTTTCTTAAATAAAATAGATCTATTATTTGTATTCACTATAATTACACATAAAGAAAGTACAAATACAAGATAGGACATAATAATATCATGACATAATTTTAAAGTAGGAGATTAACCCAAAGAATGGAAATTGGGTTAAGAAGTTCCCTTACCTCGTATCGGACTTGACCCGACCGTTCTTAAATCTCCTGAATAATAAACTTGAGTTAATCTCTACTTGCTTAAGAACCTTTCTGAAGTTCATTATTCTTTTTATACCATGTTATGAACATCATGTAATCATTTAAGTTAATAATGTTCATTTTGTCGGTATTTGGTTCTTAAGTCAAAAATAGACTTCTTACACTTACATGTTGTTAATTTGGTCAAAGGTTCATTATATACAGAATGATATTAGTGATTCGGATAACATATATATCATATATATTCAGAATATATATGTATTTATAATATTACATCACATTTAGAGGTAAGAAATAAAATGCACCGTTCATGGAGACGGTAGGCCGTACGTACGCATGAATGCTACTTCCATTTCTATTTCGTATTTCTGGAATGGAATCATAATTATATAAGATTATATTATAATTCCAGTATAATAACATATATAATATCATTAACTTTATCCTTTACACATCCCACATATGGTATTAACGAATCAAATTACTTTCAGGGGGCGGTAGTCCGCACTTCCTAAAATGAAGATATCGTGTTTACCAATAATGGAAACCATAAAGGTATGCCCAAAATGAAAAAAACAGAAGCTTAAGGAAAACTTAAACATATCATATATCATATATAAAAATAGTGTCATCATAATGGCCACTTTTGAAGGTGTTAAATGAGTAATGAACAATCATCTTTTCGGGAGGCAGAATTTCACCATCCACAGAAACCGTATGTTCTTTAACCATTTGATGTAGTTGTGTGAGAGTTTAGCTCAAATAAATCTTATAACAACATCCTAGTATATTTAAGATACTGATTTTGTTACAAAAGAAGTAAATAAAAATATTTTAGGGGGTTGGAGAATCAAAATAAAACAAATGAACATTAGAGAATGAATTACCTTTAAAAGTGTAACTCCTTTTCATTTGAGCCTAATGGCTTCCTTTGAAAGGATTCTGCCCAAAGGGAATCCTCTAGGATGAGGAGAGGGATGTGTAGAGAGTAAATGGGCAGGGGTTGGCCGAGCCAAAGGCATGAGGAGTGTGTGAAATGAGGTAGAGGTGGGGGCCTTTTATAAGAGGAGAGGAGGGGCACTTTTGGAAAGTAAAGAAATATTACTTTATTTGAAAATGTGTTTCGGTTATAAAAGGTCCCACATTGATATAATTCGTGGATAAGGTGATAAGGGTTCGAAATCCACTCATCCAATTTGTTTTGGACATGTTTAGTTCATAGATTTTACATTATCTTTCCATTTTATTTAAATCGTCAAATAATGATGTCATCGCTGCATCATTATTATGTCATAAATAATTTAATTTATTTAATGTCTAAAAATTATAAAAAAAATACTATGATGTAGGAAATCTTGTTATATTTCCAATGACTATTTATAATCAAAAATATGATCGTTATAACCCCATGTAAAAATTGTTTTCGTAAAACATATTTTGTTTGTGTCATTTTTACTTTTACATTAAATAATAAGTAATTTATGTCATTTTCCAACCAAAGTGGATCCATGGGGTCCCCAAGTTGACCCATGGCTTGTATTGGTCGGCCATGAACCAACCAATGAGGGTAGGACATGTGTCAAGCTCATTTTATTTTATTAAAGCATTATTTTTACCTTAAACTACACTAATTACCACTAATCGCGATTAAGAACTTAATAAGTTACTATTCACCAAAAAATTATTATAATCTCATTGAACCACATTTTACTTCTTAATGACAACCATGTATGTCAGATTTTTTAAATTCAAAGCACAATGATGGAAAAATTCCATTTAAACGGAAAAATCAGTTTTTATAAGTACTACTTAGTGGTTTCACTATTCATCAAAATTTGATGTTTTTCAGAAAATTACCAAAAATTTACCCTAAGATATATTTGATATTACAAATTCAAAAATGAGGTCTATTTTAAAAAATTCAAAACATATAAGTCACATTAATTAATTTAATAATTAATTCCCGCTGTCAGAGCAAATAACGTGTTTTTATGAAACAATAAGTATCAAAATATTGACACTAGTTTAAGTCCAATTTCAAAGTGAAATTGATTCCAATGACCACCATTGGATTAAATGGTAAAAATATATTCATATTACACATTAAGACCAATTCAAAAGATAATCTAATCATATAAATAAATTAGATTAAAAAGCAGTTTTGATGTAAAATGCAGTATTTTTCACTATTCATTAAAAAATGAACATTGTCAGAAAAATACAAAAAATTCACACAAAGTAAATTTTGATGTCCCAATCATAAAGAATAAGTTTTTTTTACAAACATAGCTTATAAAATTGTCAAAAGATAGATTTAAAAAGGGTTTCCATCATAAGGCAGTGAAACAATCTTTTAAGAATATTAGTGTATTCCATGCTTAAGATTGGATTTATTTTCATTTTAAGCCTCTAAAACACTATCTTAATCATTATTAGACATAGAAAAGAATATCTATTATTCATTACTTACTTGGGATGTTACATCCTTCCCCCCATTAGAAAATTGCGTCCCCGCAATTTATTTACTTATCAAATAAATGGGGGTACTTATCCCTCATTGCATTTTCAGATTCCCATGTTGCCTCTTCAATCATGTGGTTTTTCCACAAAACCATTACCTGGTGAATCACCTTATTCCGTAACAATTGCTCCCTGTGGTCAAAAATCTGGACCGGTTGTTCCTCATAAGATAGGTTCTCTTCCAACTGGACTACCTATGGGCTCAAAACAAGAGATGGATCTGGCATATACTTTCTCAACATTGAAACGTGAAAGACATTGTGTACCTGAGATAAACTCGGAGGTAAAGCCACTTGGTATGCAACTGATCCAACTCTCTCCAGAATTTCGTATGGTCCAACGAACCTTGGACTCAACTTTCCTTTCTTACCAAATATCATCACACTTTTCCAAGGAGAAACCTTGAGAAAAACATGATCACATACCTCGAAAGATAGATCCTTCCTCCAGTTATCCGCATAACTCTTCTGCCTGCTCTGAGCTGTTCTCATGTGTTTCTGAATCAACTGAACTTTTTCTGCCATCTCTTCTATCAATTCTAGTCCCATCAACTTCCTTTCACCCACTTCATCCCAGAAAGCTGGAGTTCGACACCGCTTCCTATATAATGCCTGAAATGGTGCCATCTGTATACTGGAATGAAAACTGTTATTATATGAAAATTCAACCAAAGAAAGATGTTAGTCCCAACTTCCCTGATAATCCATAGAACAAGCTCGTAGCATATCCTCCATTGTATGAATTGTTCGTTCTGACTGCCCATCTGACTGAGGATGAAAAGCTGTACTAAAATTTAATTCAGTACCCAACGACTTCTTAAGGCCTTTCCAAAAGTTAGAAGTGACCCACGGATCACGATCAGATACAATGGAAAGAGGAACTCCATGTAACCTGACTATCTCTTTAAGATACAAACGGGAAAGTTGATCTAGGGAAAAAGTATCTCTTATAGTAAGGAAATGAGCAGATTTGGTCAAGCGATCAATAATAACCCAGATTGAATTATTACCTCGAGATGTCTTCGGTAATCCCACAACAAAGTCCATGGATATATTCTCCCATTTCCACTCTGGCACTGGTAAAGGCTGAATCATCCCTTTCGGTAACTGCCGCTCTGCTTTAACCGGTTTACATGTCAAACACTTCATAGTAAAATCAGCAATATCTTTTTTCATTCCATCCCACCAGTAATACTCCCGCAGATCTCTATACATCTTAGTACTGCCTGGATGAACTGAAAACGGAGAACTATGAGCTTCACATATAAACTCTCTCTTCAACTGGGAATCACAAGGCACACACAATCTCTTCCCAAATATCAAAACAAAATCATTATCAATGTTGAATTCAGGAAACTTACCTTTCTGAACCAGCTCTACCTTTTTCTGGAACTCACTGTCTTGCTTCTGGGCTTGCTTGATTCTATCTGATAGAGAAGATCTCACTGATACCTGTAACAAAACAGAAGGACTTCCTGCACCAACAACTTCTATGCCAAATTTCATCAAATCCTTAACCAAAGGATCACGTTCCAAACGCAACATTGTTAATGAAGCATTACTTTTTCGACTCAAAGCATCAGCCACTTTATTTACTTTTCCCAGATGGTAATGAATTTTACAATCATAATCCGTGATTAATTATAGCCATCTCCTCTGTCTCATGTTTAACTCTTTCTGAGTGAATATATACTTTAAAATTTTTTGATCGGTATATATTTCACACTTTACTCCATACAAATGATGCCTCCAAATTTTTAAAGCAAAAACAACAGCAGCTAATTCCAAATCATGTGTAGGGTAATTTACCTCATGAGTCTTCAACTGTCGTGAAGCATAAGCTATTAACTGATCATTCTGCATTAGGACACAACCAAGTCCTTTCAATGAAGCATCAATGTAGATAACAAACTCACCATTCCTGAAAGGTAGTGCCAAAACTGGATCATTCACCAATCTTCTTTTCAATTGCGGAAAACAATCATCACATTCTTTTGTCCAGATAAACTTAACACCCTTCCGAGTTAGCTTAGTCATTGGACTAGATAACCGTGAAACATTTCTAACAAACCTTTGGTAATAGCCTGCCAAACCAAGAAAACTACAAATCTCGGTTACATTTGTGGGTCTTGGCTATTCTTCAACAACCTTTGTTTTTGCAGGACCAACAGTTATTCCATCTTTAGAAACAATGTGTCCAAGGAAAGAAATTTGTTGCAACCAAAACTCACACTTGCTAAATTTCCCATACAGTTTATTTTCTTTTATGGTTTGCAAGATAACCCTTAAATGTCATTCATGCTCCTCTTTACTTTTAGAAAACACCAAAATATCATCAATAAAAACAACCAACATTTTTCACCTGAGTCAATTGAGCCATCACTGCAACAAACTGTTTAGTTCTGATTCTGACCATCTCAGGATATTGATTTAAAAGGTCATTTCCCTCTATATTCCTTCCAAGAAAATATGCTCTGTTTCCTCTATGGAAAACCATTCTTATCACAGAAATACCTTAGGTGAAGCAACATGGTAATCTACAAATGCTATATCATTTAAAAAAAATATTTTGGATAATCATTTAATAAAATTCTAACTCCTAAAGTTATCTAAACCGACCTCTAATACAAACTATAAGGCCCCATCCTTAAACCTTACTTAATCTTGAGTTATTACAATATTACACATTGAGGATCTTTTCGGGTTTAGAGTTTTAGAAAATTAGATCATAAAACTTGCATTACATTCCACATATAAACAAAGTAGTTACATAAAGATAGTATTCTTCATTCCCATCAATGGAAACATATTTAAAATAAAACATGGATTCTTTCTTGACACTTCCTTGACACTATCATCATATCATGTACCCTTCCCTTGACCTGTGAAAATCATTTCAAAAAATAAACATGGGATGAGCATAAAAAGCTCAGTAAGGGATATAAAAATATGGAAAGGAAACATGGGTACATATATACCTAAGTATGAGATCATACTTTACCCATAAAATATAGGCACTTTAACATACCTCATAAAATCAAGAACAAATCATAGAAATCATAAGACATAAAGGTAACTTGAGGCATTCATAACATTCTTACGTAGGGAGTAACCCTCTTGGTTACGTTTGGAATACCCATTACAGTATATTCCCTAAATCTCTTTGGAGAAACCTTAACGTTTCACTCCTTCGCATTACCCAATGCATTGGAGAGCTATATCGGGCTCACTCGCCCTTAGTTTATCACGGAACCACCCGTCTTCATAATAATGCCCAAGAACCTCAACATAATCATATCACATAAAACATGCATAAAGGAAACATAACATTCCCAACTATCAATCACAAGATATCAATACAACACAATGATATAAAGATATTATGAAAACCATTTTCGATACCAAAATAAAAGAAAAGTAAAACATGGTATTTATTTTTCTTTTAAAAAGAAGGTATGGCTTGTAGAGGAAGCCGAAACTCTAATAATGGTCACGACGGCGGAGAAGTCGTTGTCGCCGCATACGTACGACAAAAACATTCCCTTTTTTCATTTAGTAAATTCTTCGTATAAAAAGGATTCATTTTGAATGAACATAAAAGTCAAAGGGGTTTATACACCGTATAAAAGAAAGTTCTGTATAAAATAAAATATGCCTCAATGAATGGAGATTGAGACGAAGTCCCATAAAAAGATCATTTTTTTAAATAAAATAGATCTATTATTTGTATTCACTATAATTACACATAAATAAAGTAAAAATACAAGATAGGACATAATAATATCATGACTTAATTTTAAAGTAGGAGATTAACCCAAAGAATGGAAATTGGGTTAAGAAGTTCCCTTACCTCGCATCCGACTTGACCCGACCGTTCTTTAATCTCCTGAATAATAAACTTGATTTAATATCTTCTTGTTTAAGAACCTTTTTCAATTTCATTATTCCTTTTATACCATGTTATTAACATCATGTAATCATTTATGTTAATAATGTTCATTTTGTCGGCATTTGGTTCTTTAAGTCAAAATAGACTTCTTACACTTACATGTTGTTAATTTGGTCAAAGGATCATTATATCCAGAATGATATTAGTGATTTGGATAACATATATATCATATATATTCAGCATATATATGTATTTATAATATTACATCACATTTAGAGGTAAGAAATGAAATTCACTGTTCATGGAGACGGTAGGTCGTACGTACGCATGAACACTACATCCATTTCTATTTCGTATTTCTGGAATGGAATCATAATTATATAAGAGTATATTATAATTCCAGTATAATAATATATATAATATCATTAACTTTATCCTTTACACATCCCACATATGGTATTAACGAATCAAATCACTTTCAGGGGGCGGTAGTCCGCACTTCCTAAAATGAAGATATCGTGTTTACCCATAATGGAAACCATAAAGGTATGCCTAAAATGAAAACAATGAAGCTTAAGGAAAACATAAACATATTATATATCATATATAAAAACAGTGACATCATAATGGCCACCTTTGAAGGTTTTAAATGAGTATTGAACAATCATCGTTTCGGGAGGCAGAATTTCGCCATCCACGGAAACTGTATGTTCTTTAACCATTTGATGTAGTTGTGTGAGAGTGTAGCTCAATTAAATCATATAACAACATCCTAGTATATTTAATATACTGGTTTTGTTACAAAATAAGTAAATAAAAAGTGTTTAGGGGGTTGGAGAAGCAAAATAATACAAATGAACATGAGAGAATGAATTACCTTTAAAAGTGTAACTCCTTTTGATTTGAGCCTAAAGGCCTCCTTTGAAAATATTATTCCCAAAGAAAATCCTCTAGGATGGGGATAGGGATGTGGAGAGAGTATATGGTCAGGGGTTGGCCGAGCCAAAGGCTTGAGTAGTGTGTGAAATAAGGTAGAGGTGGGGGCCTTTTATAAGAGGAGAGGAGGGGCACTTTTGGAAAGTAAAGAAGTATTACTTTATTTGAAAATGTGTTTCGGTTTAAAAAGGTCCCACATTGATATAATTCGTGAATAAGGTGATATGGGTTCAAAATACACTCATAAAATTGGTTTTGGACATGTGTAGTTCATATATTTTACATTATCTTTCCATATTATTTAAATCGTCAAATAATGATGTCATCGCTGCATCATTATTATGTCATAAATAGTTTAATTTATTTAATGTCTAAAAATTATAAAAAAACTACTATGATGTAGTAAATCTTTTTATCTTTCCAATTACTATTTATAATCAAAAATCTGATCATTATAACCCCATGTAAAAATTGTTTTCGTAAAACATATTATGTTTGTGTCATTTTTACTTTTACATTAAATAAAAAGTAATTTATGTCATTTTCCAACCAAAGTGGATCCATGGGGTCCCCAAGTTGACCCATGTCTTGTCTTGGTCGGCCATGACACAAACAATGAGGGTAAGACATGTTTCAAGCTCATTTTATTTTATTAAGGCATTATTTTTACCTTAAACTACACTAATTACCACTAATCGCGATTAAGAACTTAATATGTTACTATTCACCAAAAAATTATTATAATCTCATTGAACCACATTTTACTTCTTAATGACAACCATGTATGTCGGATTTTTGAAATTCAAAACACAATGATGGCAAAATTCCATTTAAACGGAAAAATCAGTTTTTATAAGTACTACTTAGTGGTTTCACTATTCATCAAAGATTGAAGTATTTCAGAAAATTACCAAAAATTCACCCTAGGCCATATTTGATATTAAAAATTCAAAGATGAAGTATATTTTACAAAATTCAAAATATAGAAGTCACATTAATTAATTTAATAATTAATTCCCGCTGTCAGAGCAAATAGCGTGTTTTTGTGAAACAATAAGTATCAAAAGATTGACACTAGTTTAAGTCCAATTTCAATGTTAAATTGATTCCAATGACCACCATTGGATTAAATGGTAAAAATATATTCATATTACACATTAAGACCAATTCAAAATATAATCTAATCATATAAATAAATTAGATTAAAAATCAGTTTTGATGTAAAATGCAGTATTTTTCACTATTCATTAAAAAATGAACATTGTCAGAAAAATACCAAAAATTCACACAAAGTAAATTTTGATGTCCCAATAATAAATAATAAGTTTATTTTGACAAAAATTGCTTTTAAAATTTTCAAAAGATAGATTTAAAAAGGGTTTTCCATCATAAGGCAGTAAAACAATCTTTTAAGAATATTAGTGTATTCCATGCTTAAGATTGGATTTATTTTAATTTTAAGCCTCTAAAACACTATCATAATCATTAATAGACCTAGATAAAAATATCTATTATTCATTACTTACTTGGGATGTTACATTATGGGAAATTCTATTCTAGATTATAGATCATATACATAGTTATAAATAAATTCAATAAAATCCACCCTTATTTGATTCAATATGACTGGAACAACTAGAATGTATTTATTGAATAATATATTTTGAAATTATGGATTGCACATTAGATATCAAATGTAAAATAAAATAAATTACTAATGGATATCCTTGATTTACGTACTGATAATGATACAACAACGAATTATCTAAATTATATGATCAGGAATATTTTTTAATATGTTATTGTCTAAAATTCAAATAGTTATATTTTCCCTTTTATGATTGCTGATGATATATGAAAAAGTTTTCAATATACCCATTATAATATAGGTAAGGTGAGGAGAACTATTACTGGCATTATGGGAGATAAGTACATGGATTTTACGGTGGGAGAGACAGGATGTGAAATAAAATATTTCATATTTTATAAGAATTATGAATGGGATGAGTTCTCTTAGTGAAATATTTTTTGAACGGAGCTCTGTTTGAAAGAACACATTTATCACATCCCAATTCATTTCATTCCAACACTGTAACTATATATGAATAAAATGTCTTAATTTAATAGAACGTTAATATGATATTAATTTTTATATTATTATTTGAATTAGTGTTGAAAAATATTAAAGAATAGAAAATATATAAAATTGTAACTTTCAAATCTATAATTTTTTTTCAATTTTAACCTTATGGATCTTGGATATAAGGATGGGAAAAAATAGGTATCTTAACTAATTAGAGGTGTTTAAAAGAATATATTGAAATATAAATGATAGAAAAATTAATTTATAAGGTAAACATGAATAGATGATCACATGGGAAATAAGAAATGATTTACAATTTTTAATTTGAATAGAGAAGATCTAATTTGTTCCAATTTCATGGGGGAAGGCCAAAGAAAAATTCATTCTCAAAGAATAAATAATTAAATAATGAAAAAAATGATAAAAAATAATGGTGAATGATAAATTATTGTAACATGGATACATACTTATGATTCAAAATCAAGTGAATAATATGAAATCGAGATTGAATATTCCACATTGTTTTTTATAGAATCCATGCTTTAGGACATCCGTTTCTATTATAAATATAAAAATGAATATAATGTTGACAATTACTATGATAATAAATGTTTTGATGAGTTAAATGAAAACATTGACATGTTAAAAACAGAAATTATTAGAATTATTTAATTTTATAATGAATATAATTGATATAATAATATTTTTTTCTGAGGAAAATAGTGTTCCTTATATTGTGAATGATAATTTACACAGTAAATAGACCTATATGAATGGAAATGTATATAATGATTTCAAGGATATTAAAAAGGAAAATTAAAATATTAATAATAATATGAAACATTTAAAATAAATTCGATAATTTTTTGAACATGAAAGGAAAAATATATGGGAAGATTTTGATTGTGAATAGTATGGATTGAAACAAACATTATAGTATATATAATATAAAATTTCCTCAAATTTATTTGAACTACAAGTAAAGTGTTCAAAAACAAATATCAATATTTCATTTTCTATTACATGTAGAATTATGGTTCATTATTAATATGGGTTTTATCTTTTAAATCTATAATATTTTGAAAACAATGAATCATATATATCTAAATATATCTCTAGTAGGATCCCTATTAATATTGTTTTTTTATTCTATTTGGCTACCATATAATTTTATGAATAAGACTATTGAATCAAAATTACCCTGCATACCATAGTTTACAACTATTTCATTTTTCATACAAATATTACATGGAAATATCAAGAAGGGCATATGGTAAACAGATAGTGGATAATTTATGATTATAGCTATAGATATTTTAAATTTAGTATCTAATAATAGATTTGTTGTAGGTACTGTCACATTTTGAGATAATTATAAAGCCAAGGAAAATTGATTTAGTGAGACTAGTATATCATATTCTAAAATTATAATCAAGGATAAATATATCTCTAGATTATAGTATAAATTGATTACTATATCTCAATAAAATTATGGTATCTAAAATATTAAATTATTAAATTACATATTAATTGTTATTAACAGTTAATCATTTTAGTTTTGTTTAATGTGATCATAGAGGTGAATTCCAATATAAATAACTGTTAATTTTTTTTAATTATAGATATTGTACAAAAAAATAGAACCCAATACACCAAAATATATATTTGTATAGATAAATAATAAAACATTTTTGAAGATGAAAAAGAAATTTAATATGAATTTTGGTTACCTTTGTAGTTTTTGTTAGAGGTTCTGCATAAATACATCTGTGTTTCAAGTATGATTATAATCATAAATATTCTCAATAATAAATCAAATGGGTTAAAGAAAAGGATGTTAAAATATGTTTTGATATTTTAGAGTATCTGGATAAAATGCATTAAACATCAACACTAATAATAATATATAAAATATTGATGATAAATTTGATGAAGATATTTTTTTTCTATTCTAATAAAAATAAATTTGACATAATATAAAACAAAGTAACCTGGATGTTTCAAGAAGTGCATCCACATCTATTCTAATGGAAAATTAAATTTGGAGAAGTCATGTGAGGATTATAAAATTAAATAAGAACTTATATAGTTCTTATTTTTGATATAGTCTACTTCTATCAAATAATATTTATGTTGATGGTTTTTTTGAATGCGATTATCAACATGGTGATTAGAGGATAAGGTAGACCTATTAAAACAATAAAATATATATACTTATTATTGATTTTAGTTCAAGGATTCAAAATATGTATACTATAAATAATATCTTAGGAACATTGGGATTCCATTTATTAGTTTTTAGTAAATGATGTCTCAGAAGCCTCAAATAACCCAAATTGCCTAACATAATTGTCATAGGAACATAACTATATCTCAAGACATTGAGTATGAGAATTTGTAGATCCATCCAAATATAGAAAAATTATAAGATTTAAATTTATAATAAATAGTAATAATTGTGAATCTAGTCCAATTGTATGAAAATAGTCTTGGCTAGTTTTTTTGTATTACAAAAAACTTGAATTAAGAGATTATGGAGTTATAGTTTCACTGGTGGAAAGATTTTAGGAAATTCAAGAATAACATGTATATGAAACACATCAATTATTATATCCATAAATAATGTATGTGATAATAACTTCCCTAAATTTATTTTTTATAAAATAATTATATTTATGAAAATGGAGGGTTTTGAGTGTAAAAAAAAAGAATGACTGTATTTTAATAATCTACAAATTTCATAGACTAGTAAATGCACCTAGATCATTATAAAATTATATTTAATTACATCCCTTAAGAAAAAATTTTGATATAGAAAAATTTGATCCAAATTTGTTCATAATTGTTTTTATGAATATTCTCTTTTTGTATATTTATATTGACGAGTTTTTTTGGTTTATCCAATGAATCGCTTTCTATTTCATTTTTAGATTTGCTAATAACTGAAATTAAGATTAATAGAACATTAACACTCTTGATATATTTAAAATTTAGAATATATTAAAGTGATGATTAGAATTTTTATAATCTAAATAACTATTTAAAAGAGTCTGTAGAGTGCCTTGGATTAGAATATTGTACAAGAATTCATACATACATAAGTATGTCATATAGAATATATAATTATTCTTTATATAAGATAGTTGAAAATAAAAATTTTATATTTATGATTGAAATAATTATATATTTAATAATTAATTATCCCTATTTAATTTATAGTGTGTGAGTGTGTTAAAAAATTCAGAATGACTCGTGGAAAACACATATGATTACGACGAAGTGAACTATAAATTATGATAATGGTTCTGTTAACCCCTGATTTTTTTATATAGTGAATAATTTTTTTCAATTTTCTAGTTATTCAGATTCCTATTTTGTTCATTTCAATAATTATATGAAGGGTATTATTTTCTTATGTTATATTTTTAGTACGATTTTAGAGAAAAAAATATTATGTAGTTTTATCAATTGATGATGTTACATTTGTAGCAATGAATTGTTTTTTGTGCTCAAACACATGACATTACATAGAATTAGTTTGATTTTTATATTAAATTTTGACAAATTTATCTTATGTGTGATATGATTTCATCCATGTATACTTTAATTAATATACATTAGTATTCAAATACTACGAGTATTAAATATAGATATCAAAATTTTCATGATCATGTACCTAAGGTGTACAATTTACTCATGCATGTTCCTAATAAAATGGTTGGATAACATATTTACCAATTCTATAGATTCTATGATGTTTTGAAATATCAAAATTAATCATGAAATGATGGAGGTAGAAATAATAATTTTTTGTTTGAATGTTGTATGTTTTTCTATGTTTTGAATTATTTGAATAGTTATTAGACATTAAAAATATATTGTCTCAATAACATTGTGTATCTTATAAAATAACCATATAATGGAATCAATTATTGGATGTGTTATTTATTATGGAAACAATATCTTTTCAAATGATATTTTCACCAACTATATTGTTCACTTTAAAGAAAAACACAATTTTATGATTGAAAATAATATTACACTATAACATCTCTGAAATCTGAATTCATTTTTTTGAAATAAAAAATTTCAATCTAGTATAATTTTATTTCAATTAATATTATACAAAATGGTACAATATTTTAAGTGATACGATTGTTATTACATTGGGATGGAAACCGAAATTTGTTTTGGGTAGAGAAAAATATGTCACATTGAAGGTTCTATATTAGATGTCATCACTCTATATGAAACTAATATAGCATTGTCTCAAAAAATATATATTTGAACACATGGATTGTATTATCTCTCCAGGAGGTGTTAAAAATAAATGTGATGGAACATTTAAACTTACTCTTTCTGTTTAAAATGTTTAAAATCATTATTCGATTTATTTTCTTATAAAATTGGAATTTTTTTCTCTTAGAATTGAATTGTTTAACTTTTTCATGATTTCACTTCATCATTCCAAGTCAGTTTATACATCATATACTATTCTAATTTTTATTTTATTCAAAAATAGGAAAAATAAAATACATATATTTGTTTATATTTTATTATAATGCATCCATTGTAGAATATTTATAGGTTACAATTTTCGGGTAAAGGAATGAAAAATTGATCATGGATTCATAATGAATGGTCTAAATGAAATAAAACATCAGCAAAGAAAACTACAATGAGTTTGGTTATGTGATAGAGATTTTATGATCTATGGACAAATTTTATAATAGAATCTGGTTGAATTTTGGCAATCATTTTATCATAAATAAATATTGGATTCATTGGATGCAAATATATTTTATAAATATAACGATAGTTTTTGTTGTATCAATAATGATATTTTATATGAAAGATATGTAAAAGATTTTTATTCCAATTTCAAGTCATGTTATAATATTAATTATGAAATAATCTCATTATGAGTGAATATATTATAACTAATTTTTAAATCTATAGATATGTTGGGGACGTTTAGAGTAACCCACAATGTGAATTTCTTAATTGGAATAACAAATATGCCTTGGTAGAAAGTGTTTTTATTGGATGTAATATAAGAGAAGTATGTCGGATAGTCATGGTTTGATTGTATATGGATATTTATATTCAGGTTTAAAATTAATTTTATGGAGAAGTATATTAAAAATATAGTGGAACTATGTTTCAGTTATTATGATATAGTGATATTATTTGATATCTACCTATCTGACTTCATGATTTTCATGAAATCCTCGCAATATAATCCTATGTTTTCATAATTAATTAATTTTATTTCTATAAAAAATGGAAGAGTGAGCCAATAAATTATTTATAAAATTTTAATTATTTGAATTTTATATATGTATGCTCTCTATGTTGATCAATACATATGTGATATTTATAAAAAAACAAATATTAATAGTTAATTGAATCTTAGATTACATGAATATCTCATAGACCCTATGATCTCTAACATATATTGATTATGTTATATTATTTATTAAGGATTAATATTCACTAAAACACTAAAAATCATATGATATAGATGATAATGATGTTATTCTACTATGGTAGGCTAAATGGGATTTAACAGGTACTTTTCCAACTACTGAAATATGTAATTAATTCAAAAAGAAGATGAAGGTTTAATATAATGTTCTAGATATTTTATTCTTATAATTATTTCTACGAGGGGTCAATGAATTCAGAAGTTAATTTGATTAGTTGAAGTATGATACCTTCAAATGTATCTAATATAATGGAATTTGTTTATATAAAATTTAGAAATATTTTTATATAAAACATAATTTTATTGGATTTAATATGGATGACTGGTTTATATATTTTTCTTAGTCGAAGTAGGTTGTGTGTGACAATAAAAACTTTTTTAACTCACAAAAGTAGGATTCTTACATTGGTTTGGTTTCACAATTTTTTTTAACATATAAATAATCATAGTGGAATATTATCAGTTATACCTAGTCCCACAAGTGGAAATAGATCATGATAAACAGCCAAGAAGGGTTATAAAAGACTAATATATTGAATTTTCAAGGAGAAATATCTTGAGGATAGAAAGACACAAAATAAATATAGGTAATACTTTATAGAAGAAAAATGCATCTGTGAAGCTGGATAAGAATGGAATATATCATATTATTCCTAGTGGTGAAGTAAATGTTATTAACTAAGTATTGAAATAGAATCAATCAAATAATTAGACAAGAATAAGAAAATGAATCATTAAAATGTTTTAATGGAGAATGATTCTAGAGGGGTATTAAAGTACAATAAAAGAATTATAAGTATAAGTGATGTGACTAAATAAAATATACCGCCAAATGTGGAAATGGTATAGTGACTACAATTGCTAGATATTATGATGAGGAAACCACTATTACACCTCAATAGATTCAAGAAAATGGTAATCAACCTCCCCTATCGTTTTTGAGGCATTTTTTTATCTACCAAAGCCCCGTGTGAGAACTCTTCATAGGATGGCACATAATGGAGTCACCACTTTACAAATCATTTGTGACAATTAGGCCCCGCCCACAAGTTGCCCCGCAGACATGTGGGCCCCACCCTATGTCCCTCCCACATGCCCGAACGGGTTATCTAGCATATAATAGTTCCCATAGACCAAAACATGTCCTTTCCAGTGGGTTTTTTATTCACTCATACACACCCTAAGAAACTTCCCAAGAGGTCACCCATCCTGATCCCTACCTCAAATGAAGCAACCTTAACTGCCTTTCCAGTGTGTTTTGTCTTCAATCACACACACCCTGATCACTAACTCAAGCCAAGCACACGTAATTGTGGTGTTCTAATCATACAGGCTACGAAAAAGGAAGGTGAACCTTGTTGACATGAGTCATATAATTTAGTAATTTAACCATGTATCATTTGGGGATGTTACAATCATCCCCCCCCCTTTAGAGCACAATTCCCTTGTTGTGGGCACTACATCTCAACCCAGGCAGTGCACCACACTTAAGGCTGGGTTCCTCCTCTAATACAAAATGTGACAACTAGGCCTTGCCCACCAGTTACCATGCAGACACGTGGGCCCCACCCATGGTCCCACCCATGTCCCCAAACAGGACTTCTGACTAATGATTGTTCCCACAGGGAAACACATGTCCTTTCAATTGTGTTTTGTCCTTACCCGCACACACCCTAAAAACAATCCCTGGAGGTCACCCATCCTGATCACTACTACAAGTGAAGCACGCTTAATTGTGGAGTTCTAATCACATAGTCTCCTGAAATGGATAGTGCACCTTGTTGACATGATTTATATCATTTAGTCATTTAACCCTATATCATTTGGGAATATTACATTATTTTTCCAAAAAAGTAATTAAATTATTAACTTTTTGAGTCCCATTAAGGTATTTTTATCGATAAATCAAAGGATACATTGAGTGTTAGGGATTCTTCAATAAAACATTTGATAGGTATAGTTTCTAATTCAATAAATAATTCTGAATAAGAAGATAATTTCCCAGATAATTATGGTGTTTTCATATTTTGGAATGATCCACTAGTGGAAAATTCTAGTCCATATGCATGGAAAATAAGATCCTAAATAGATTTTACCATTTTTTGATCTTTTGGAAAATATAGTGGAGTATAAATTTGTAAATGATCAAAAATCCATCTCAATTTATTATGTAATTATAGATGGGGATCAGAAATATTTGACAAAATAAGTTGTGTATAAATGAAGTGTGTACAACAAGGAGGATAAGGCCTAATTTTTGTTCTATTTTTATTATATTTATATTATGAATTTTACTTTGTATTTTATTCTATACTCAATACGATCTACATTATACAAAATTTAGTACCAATGTGTTCTAACAAAATTGATAATTGTAAAGGGTAAGAAATTTTTAGAATTTATTTATTTATCTAACCTGTTTGTAGGGAGAGAAATATTTTTTATGTAATTTTCTTATAATTTTAAATTTTTTTGTTTTTATGGTATTTTATTTATATTTTTTCTATTTTTATCAAATTCGGGGGATATTGTTTTGTCATTTATCAAATGATTTCCAAATTTTAATTACAAAAATGAAATTTACATTACCAAGGATGTGAATATTATTTCATATTTAAATTATTTTTGTTTATATTTTATTTATTGGTGTTGTAGATTATTGATCCTACATTTACTATAGATAGTTTCTAGATTTGAATGCCTAAATTACGTATAACTAAATGTATAAAGCCTCTGAGGTTGGAGTTATGATATTGAGCCAATTTAATTTTCATTTTCATCATCTTACTCGAGTATTTCGCATTATGATTCCACCTTGAGATTTCAATTATATACCAAAAAATATATTATGATTATTGTAGATTTTTTATAGTTTTTAATTTGAAATATTATTATTTATTATTTATATTCAGTGTCATTATATTCATATATTGAATTTAAATTCTTCTATACATGACATTGTACTTGTAGTAAATATATTACAAAAATATAACATAATATTACATTGAGACATAAAAATAATTATTAGATGATATATTAGTTACATAAGGAATTGTAAAATTAAATGAAGTCTCATGATAAATTATGAAAATAAGTCATCACTCGCAATATACTTGTAAGTTAGTGAAATATTTTTTAGAAAATTTAATATCAAGGAGTTTCAAGATGGATGTTTTTTAATATTACCATTAAAAACATAATTTTGATGTGAGTTTAAATTGAATATCACATGAAAATAAATTGAAAACTATTTGATACTAAGCATAACTGTTATTATGTATTCTCTGTGGAATCCTATATCAAAAATAAAATAGAGGATACGTTGTTTAGAAAAAATCAATTCAGGTATAAAAATTACAATAAGTTCTTTTTAATGTTTTATTCTTAAATAATAAGGTAATTATTTAATGCCTAAACTATTTAGGTCTCTTTACATGGGAACAAATAGTTCTAATTGATTCTTTTGAAATCTGAAACCACGATCAAATGATTTTTTGAATATCAATTATGGAAACATATCACCTGTAAGGGATTTTTTTGTGAATGGTTTATTCATAAATCAAGGGTTTGATATTTGAAAATTCCTTTATTGTAAACCCAAATTTTGAAAAAGGTTACTAAAATATCCACTTAACAAGATATAATGGGAAGTACAAAGTTCACATGGTAGAACACATAACTATGATTCTATATAGGACAACATTGGTATAATGTAAAGATATAGAGAATGAATAAAAGAATAAATAATTCCATAAGGTGATCGAGGTCATTAATCACTAGAAATTTAATCACCCAACAAAATTAAAGGAAAAAATCCATATGTCTATGATGTGAAAAACATCATTTATTCATCATATATATATATAATTGGGTATAATTTTTGTTCTAATATCTTTTTTGTAATGATGAGGGTTTTATTTCTTATTTATAGTGGGAAAATAAATAAATATACTTACTTTGAATGTATAATTTCAATCATTAATAAATTTCCACCACAATCAAATGTTTTACCTCAAACGATATATATTCTATATGGTTTTTATACTAAAATCATTAAATAAAATTATAGTGGATAACATGATTTGAAAAAAATATAATAATCGATGTTGACATATCATCAACAATCATACTAATCCTAATGGTTATTTATTACTTTAAATATATTTAATTAAAATGTAACGATATTATTCATCAAATAGATTTTTACTAAAACACTTTCTAATAATAATGTATGATTTTCAATTATTGTTTCACAAAATAATCTTAATAATCAATGATATACATCATTTAAAATTTTAAAATGAGTTTTTATAATCTCTATATTACGAATAAATTTATACATATATTACCAAAACACTTTAGGTTTATCCTAAATCATTCTTTGTTATCTTCTATTAACATCCTTTATGGTTGTTCGTAAATTAATTATGGATTATCTTAAACATATCACCAAAAAGTGTCAAACATGGTTCTTAGTAATTCATTTTGTCATGTACCAGATAACACTCATGTGAAGCCTAATTTTTTTGGAGTTATAACCCCTAGGTACATCTTTTCCAAAACCAAATCAACTTGTAACATCCAGACTACAATGTATCTCTTGAAAAAAAATACATAATATATAAATTACCAAAACATTAATATGTTTTTATATATATATATAATTAAATACTAAAAAAGGGTTATAATCCCAAAAGATTATTTTCCTAAATATGTTTCCCATGGATTAAAATAAAATTTATCAGGGATCAACTATAATGACCCTAAACATAGAACCATAGAGCCGATGTATTACTTTATTACGTTGGAATGAGATTCAAGGAATCAAATCCCAAAGGAAAAAATGTATTATTAATCTTCGTGAAGTAAATAAATACATGATTACAATATTATATATGAAAAAAAAATCCAAACATTATTTTATTGGATAATAAAGTTATTCCCTATAGTAAATCCTTTCATATCAATCATAATAGATTTCCAAGATTCTTGTGAAAAAAAAATTGTGAGATTAAATTATTAGTAATTCTTATGAACAATGTAATCTATCTTTAATCAACAATAAAAATCATCATGATATGGTAATTTGCTAAAAAAAACCATTTTAATTTTTTTTATAAAAGTCATTATATAAAGTAAAAAAATGAAAACACATGAAATTTAATCAATATTATGACCATCAGATCTGGATAAGTTGTAATAAATATGTTAAGTTAAATAACTGAGAACACCTTCTATATAATATTTATCAGGAAAATCAATACTAGATAAGCCATAATCATTATGGAATGATAAATAATTGTAAATAAATTCCATTTAATCAATAAAATGATAATGAAATGTATCCTCAGATAATTATAATAAAAAAATCATGGATAATGATAACTGAATTCTTAATGATAGAAATTCTTAATTTCTTGACATCATGATCATAGAAATAATAAAATACTCTATTTTCTATTCCTTCCTCAAGATGGTTTGATAATGATGGGTAGTTATTGACAAAACACACATTTAAGTATGGTTTTTGAACTGATTTGTCTCTTGATAGTACCAATTCATCAAGGGATGACCAATAACGGGGACCACCAATATCTTCATTTCCAAATAATTACTCATATATTAAATAATCAATTTAATTCATAAACAATATGTCTTTCAATTAAATATATTTATTGAATATAAAAAATATGATTATCTATATTTACACTGTCATTTAAATAACATTAAAATTAATACACTATATATAAAAAATGAGATATGTATTAATCAATAATCATTTATATGATAAATATTATATATATTTATATTACATTTAATTTCCAATAATCAGTAGAAAGTGTGTAATTAATGGGAATGCTAATGAATTAAAAATGAATCAAGGAAATGAGTTTCAAAATAATCATTGGTCAGAATAAATTTGAACCATACAAAATAATAATAAGTATTTCTCCAATAAAACATATCCCCCATGATGTATTTGTAAAATAATTGGTTTTTTTCATTGCAGAATAGAAATACCACAAAAAGATCTTCCAAAAATTCTTTAGAAAAATATCCTTTTACTTTTGAAGAAAACAGTTTCAAAAAAAACTTTCACAAAAATAATGAATATAATTTTATTTGAATATAATATTGGAAAAATAATAAGGAATAATTAAAACATTGTGTTTTCTTGATTGTGGAAAATTTCGAACAAACTGTATATATTAATGCAATTATCATGTCAAATTTGTTAGTAAAAACCAAATAATAATTATTTGGAATATGATATGAAGATTCCATTATATTTTTAAAAAAATGTACAATTAGAAAGAATTAAATTTAAAAATCATATAAGAATAATAAAACATTATTACAAACATTTTTAGAATATGTTGTTTTTTTAAAAACTCATATCCAACCAGTGATATAAATAATTTTTTATTTTCTTCTAAATATTTTGAAATTTAATTTACAAACAATCAAGAAAAATAATCAAACTTTTATAAGATAATTTCATGAATTACCAGAGGATAATAAAATGAAATGGGTTTACTAAAAAATTATCAAATATTTTACATCAATTATTATTTAAGAACATAAAATCTATATTAGAATGAAATTGTGATATAAACCCTTATATTGATCAAAAAATTTAATTGACGCTAAATAAATGAATAAACTTCATGCATATAATATAAATAAAAATTAAAAAATAGAACTAAAACATAATATAATAAGAATAAATTAGGCCCGTAATCATATAATATCATTGATAATAAAGATGTAATTTAACCCAATCAAAAGAAATAGAGTCAAGAAAATCATTTCCACTAGTAACATTTCAAGCAATAATAATTAGATGAAATGACCAAAAGTGAAACTTCAAATATAATGAATAGTTTATGAAACATAGTATTACATGTAAATCAGGTCGTATATAAACAATATAATCGATGTTAGGTGCCTAAAATTACAATATGCCACAATGTAGGTAAATTGAGATGAATTCCATTACCTAACGATTGATTTTGGATTAACATGATTTAAAATAATGTATAATTCTTTTAATAATGTTACTATCTTATAATTTAATAATGTACATATGTAAAATATAAAATATGAACCTTTTATAACATCTTGTGACCCATTCATTAGTAATATTTTATTATTTTAATCATTTTTTGTATTTTTTTATTTAATCATGTATATTTTGACACGAATAAACCAATTATCATGATGTTTATATTGTTCGGTCATATCCAGAATTAGTTTAATGTTATTAAGATCATTTCATCATTAAATATATTTATGGAATCCATAATTTTATATGATCATAGAGAATATGTCACATTGATTTCTGGTGAGGGTATATTGTATGTACGTAAGAGTGACATTATTATTTCCTAAATGAGTAAAAGTTTATGTGGGTGATGTATTAATTTTTTAGATTCAAAATAATCTCATAAATATAATATATATTAAATAATCATTTCTTTATTATTTTTCATGTAAACTATATTTGAAAAATTAATCACATCACTACATGTACTGGTAGTCCACCATACCAAAGAGCTAGGTTATCATATATTGAATGTAATAAAAAGTAAGAAGGTATATGTGATATTATAATAAAATAAGTATAATAATATAATAAATATAATATAAATTTGATAAATCCATCATTATATTCATCTATTAAAGGAGCTGATGGAAAACAAATTATATCGGTTCATAAGGTAGTAGTGTGATGTACAAACAATTGATAACATCATTTCCCATATGATGTAAGTGAATATAGATATAGTTTTGTTATGTAAAATAGTAACATCTCATTGTATTGCATATAGTGGTCTAATTATATTTAAATAAATACATAATATTCTTGGGAGGTGTATGATGAAATAAAATGAAATTGCCCTATTAAATATCTTACCCCTTATTTTAAGAAATTATTTTGTTTTTCATGAAAAAAATACAAGGATTGATTTTTGATAATGTTATGGGATTTAGAATGTTTGAAGGGAATTATGGAATTTTTTTAAGGGACTGATAGAACCTAATAGATTTCTATGAATGAAGTTTGGAGGAGAGGGGTTTCAGTAATTAAATGTGTGAGAGGATATAGAAGATGTTTTTTCAAAGATTCAATTTCTCCAACTTTTTTATCATTTCAGAAGCCTAAAAACGGGTCATCATTGATCATAAGAGGTGTAAAGGTCTATTTATTTAAATTAAATATGGTTTTTAGTAGTGGGAATGTTATTTTTGACTAATATATTCACAGTTTAACACATAGTAAACTGATTTTTTCCTTCACTGTGATAAATGATTTTTACATCTTTTACTATTCATCGTGGTCAAAAATTAATTTTAAATTATTATAGAATTTAAAAAATTATGACACAAATATTTAATCAATTTTTCTAAATTAGATTTACCTTAGTGGTAGAGTCCAATTTCATTTTAGACACACAGATACGATGAAAATATTTATTTTAAATAGATAGTTCTCAAAATTAAAAAAATGTATTAATATAAATATTCAATAATAAATTGACTTAAGTTACCTAAATAGATAAATAAAAATAAATTTAAAATAATTTATCTTTAAAAAAATTAAAAATTAATTTATCTTGTGAAATATTAATATGAAAATAAAGTTTATATTAAAAAAAATCATTTTTCAATATTCATCAAAAAATTATAAATTTCAGAAAAATCCCAGAAATTTAATGTTTTGTTAATTTTTATATGATTATTTAAAATATTATATTATTTTTTTCCAATAAATTTTAAAAATTTGGAAAAAAAATTACTGTTAAATTATGTGAAGAAACTACAACTAAAACGTCAATTAAGAAATATTATTTTTCAGAAAAGATATCTTTTTATATTAAATAAATCATATTTTTTATAATAAATATATAAAAATAATTTTCATAACATATTTAGTTCTGTTAAAACCAACCATTTTAATGGGAAGGTTATAGTTTTATACTGTATTAAAATCCATTTAGACTCATTGGTTCATGTTCCCCAATAAATCAACTAGATTAAATTTAATGGAATATATTCACATCATTGTTTAAGCATGATGTTTTCTATCACTAATTAAAAAAAATGTTATTGTTTTGGACTTAATGGGTGTTACACAGTGTATGGAAGAGATATGGGGTTACTATTGACTCCTTGGAGTTACCACTAACCTTAGTATATCATGATATTTTTAATTTATATGTGTAGTATTCATGTAACATTTTATGGAAAAGTATTTCTAAGAGAAAGAATGAAAATTTGATTCTAGTATGGTGTTATAGGATGAGAATATGGTAAGATACTCATTAATAATTCGGTCAAAACCTTTTAATTTTAATTTTTTGTTAAAGTTAATCTATACGGGTCAATGTCCTAGTATATTTATTCATTATATATTTTTATTTTCTATATTTTTTATATCATTTTTCTATTATGGATGAGTAACCATATAAATTTTATATTAGTTTTTTATTGAAAATTATGGATTCTTCCTTGGATCTTTTTTTTGGTCTATAGGTTTTTTGGACACCAATTATATAGGTGGTTCATGGAAAATTTTTAGTAGATTCATAAAAAACCCGGGAGTCCTTACTAACCTATTTTGGAGAAAATTATTAGTGGTTAGGTCATTAGAATGCATAATTTCCATCCTTCATGGGTGTTCATGCTTAATTGTGTTGTTATTAATTTTTTTTACTAATAATGATGAAATGTCGGCTTTGTTTTTAGTGAATAGTCATTTCATTACATCATTAGTCCATCTTCAAAAGTTTTTAGTACCTAGGATATAAGTAGGAATGCACAAGGTGTAATAATTTTCTAACTACTTCAATCACATGGGAGTTATATAAAATAAAATAAAATAAAAAAACCATAATCTTTGGAAGTATATGAAAACACCCTTGTTTTTAGGGACATTCAAAAAAGGGGTCATTAGAACTATCATGTGCGCAAACCTGGACAAAGTTTTATAACACATTGGGTCTAAGTGTATAATAATTGAGGAACTCTAATGGTACTTTTTTAGTTAAATTAAATTAGTTTTTAATGAAAAAAATACACAATGGATAGTGTAACAAGTTTAGGAACTTAGGTTTGTAGTCATGTGGAGTGGAATTTAACTGAAAAAATTTCGTTGGTTGCTTAATAATTTAGTGTAACTACCTCAAAATAACAAAATCACCACAGTATCCCAATGAGAACATTTATAATTGTTAGGGTAAAGGGTTTTGTGTTTTGGGAGTGTCTGTGAGATGTGGGCACAAATATGGGAATTGGAATGAACATAGGATGTGGTAGGTCATGAGGTCAGCGGAATTGGTTTTGGAATGGAATGCGGATCAATTTGTGTGAACCAAAACAAATTTTACTTTTCATAAAGATATAAAATAATTATATTTTATTCTTTGATAAAATTTCTATGCAGAAAACATCATTATATCATAGGCCATAATGAATGTTTTGGGGATTAATAATTTCATCAAAGAACTATTATGATTATCATAATATTTAGAGAATTAATATAATCATATTATAATAATAGTAAAAAATATTTTGAAAATGAGCCTCTATGTTACTGAAGTATTACACAATTCATTTAAAAAATCCATCTTATATGAGATATTTTTGAGACGGTTGATGTAAAGATTCATTAATTTCTCACAAATGATAATATATTAAATACATTTCAAAATATATGAACATAATATAAGAAATAAATTCATTTAATTTCACTTGGTATTAAAAATATTTATTTCTTTATATAATGGTTATTTTTAATGTCAATTTATAAGGGTTTAATAATTATAGAAAAATCTATATACCATTCATTTAGTTTTGTAGTTTATTTTACTAGAAGAGTAGAATAACAGAATTAATTTAGTGTATCACATTAAATTATCCCTAATGAAATATAATCATATATTTTTATAGTTTTTGATGAAATGATAAGATTAACATGTGTATAGTATTGTATATAAAATGTTTTATTCTAATTTCAAAAAAATTGATGAATTTTTATTTTGGATAACAAACTAAATTGATTCCATTTGACTATTATACCAATGAATATTATTATACATAAGGATTTATTCGTATATTATAAATATTCATATAAATATCATTAGTTTTCTTTTATATGGACCATTATATTTTGAAACCATTATTACATCAACCTTATTGGAGTTCTAATCGGGTGGTGGTCTTATATATTTTTTATCTTCTAGATAGTATTAATAAAACAAAACTGGATCTATCAATCTATATTATATTTAATAAAGAATTTCCCTTTATTGAAGTTGATCAATGAAATTAAGGTTCATCCTTTTTTGATTGAAATAGGATGCACTCTTATACCATGACCAATCATATATATTTCATTATTTTAATCCTACGAATATATTTCTAGAAAAAGTAATATATGATTTATCCAATACATGAATGACATGATCAATGTTGTGTAGTTATATTTTTGTCTTGAAAAACTAGATTGTATAACTACACATATGATGTATATAGATACATATTATGGTAGACATATTTATGTGGAGATATTAATAGGCTTGATTTAGGCCATCTCTTATATCTTTATAGGTTTAGTAGAAAAGAAATTTTTTAGTTACCAATCATTACTTATATACATGAATAAGTTAATTCATAATCATTTTTACAATAAAAATGTATAAATCCCCATATTTTTTTATGATAAAAAATGATAAATATTCGAATGTTTTATTTCACATACTCAACATATAAATTACATCTAAAAAAATACTCTCTCTATCATAATTCCCAAATATTTAGTATAATTTGATATAGGGTATATAATAATAATGTTATAAAAATGTTCTTTAAAATTTACCAAAGTATCTGTAATAATAATTCTATCTAAATTTTATCATGCATATTATTCCTTATGGGTAAAAAACCACAAAATAATTATTCACTGTGACTGATAATGGAAAACATATATGTGATTTATAATGGGTTAGATTACATGCTTATGAGAGATCATTATTATGAGATAAATTTCTATTTAAATGTAACATGAAATTTTTATAGAAAATAATAATATTTTATATATTATAATTGATCTTGGTTCAATATCCGTAGATTATTTAAATACAGTCATAGAAGAACAATACATATACCATTTCATGAAAACTATTAAAAAAAAGTTACCGACCAAGGAAACACATATTTAGAATGTTTCATTATCATGAACATGAAAATAATAATATTTTGGATATATAATATATACTAGCATCCCATATTAAATTTTATTGAAAACCACTTCCCATATAACATAGTAAATTGGATGAGGTATCTCTACCACCATCCTATAGTATATTGAATCACACATCACTACCAGCATCCATTATTAATCTAAAGATATGTAAAACCATACCTCATGTATTATAAGGCTATAATAACTCCACTAATATAATAGTGATACCCATTATATATGTTTTACTCCTGAAAGAAATTATATAACATGTTAGGGAAAATCCCATTGATTGTAAATGAGTTTTATATCAATTCAAAATGGTATTGGGTAACATGAATTCTGGTGTAAATCAGTTGACATCATAAAATCAAATTCCAAAACAATGTAAATCATATTACCACAAAGATATTTATCTTGAACATTAAAAAATTATAGTTGTGAAATTTTAATATAGATATAAAAATTTACTAGAATTCATGTAAAATCATTTTTAGAATATTTTTTCACATTGCCAAAAAAGTAATTGTTTTGAGACATTATAAAAATTCTTCTTGATTAAATTGATAAGAGGAATTGAAAAATCATAAAATTAAAAAGATACCTAATAATGTGATAGTATAAATAAATAAAGTTTATGTAATATAAGTTTCAGTGGGAAAATAAAATTCCTTTCACTTTTAGGTAGTTTATTTTAAAAACACACATTAAATAAAGAGTTCGAAATTCAATTTTTGAACTGAGATGAAAATAAATACCAGGAAATACAAAGATATTAAATATTTTAATTTTAAAATTATAAAATAAAACATTTTCAAAAAAGATTAACAAATACATTTTTTTAAATGGACCGTTACAAATAATGATAATTATTCTTAATAAAATTATATTTTTAAAGAGAATGAAATCCCTCAAAGAATGATATTTTTGAATAGAGATGTGAATGACCAAGATATAAAGGGAAAATATCATTTATTATAGAAAAATTTAAGAATAATATAAACTCCAATCTAAATTATCTAAGAAAAATGTTTTTTACCCAATGAAAAGAAAATTGTGTCTACAAAACTCTTACCCAGAATTACCACTTGGTCAGACCTTCTCTAATTCCATGTATAATAATCATAGACTCAGTAACTATATATCTAATTAAATTATTAAAGAAATTCCCTTTTATTAATATTTAACATTTATTTATTACATAGTTATTTTTTTCATAAAATTGATCATTAGTGTTAGTTTTTTTTAACATTCATTTTCTATTTTCGTATAAAAATTTCAGTTATCATTCCACATTCATGATTTCAGCTTCGATATAATATTCAAGGATATACAATTGAATTTCATTAATGTGTTCTCATGTTTTAGGTTCATTATATTGGAGTTTTGAGTGTATTTATACCATATTAAATACATTATGTCACTATTTCTATAAATAATAAGAAAAAAAGGTCCAATATTAATAAATATTTATATAATAAGAATACCATTCTAGAAAAAAAGACATTAATTATATATTAAAATCATATAAAACCAATTATTTAGTTTCCAAAACCCTCCATGATAATAATTTAAAACCTTATTCTTATAGTTAGTTAAACTAATCTAAATTGTAAGCTGATATATTCAATAGATGTGTTAATATTTTTAAAAACTTATTATTTAATATATAAAAAATTAATTTCCAAGGAAACATGATCTGAACTTTACAAATATAGAAGATAAGATCTGGGGAGGTTAAGAAATCCATCCCACACTTATTTAAAGATAATGCTTTATTAATTTTAATCCATTACCTCTTGATTTAACAATATTACCTTTTACCTTTACTATAATGACTATATTTAAACATGTTAACAAATTTATGTTGATAAGAATTAAATTTATCGGATTAATAAATTTTTAAGTGTACATTCCAACAATAAAATCCATTTTTTGTGATTTAATTTATAAATAATAATAAAATTTGTTTCTTATAAAAACAAAGAAAAAGTTTATTTGGGAAAAAATTTATTAGCATAAAATGAATATGTTATATTTTTTGATAAGAAGTAAATTGTTAAATGAATATTTACTTACTTGTTTTCAGAATTATCATTTTATTTTATTAATTTTATTATTTTATAGATATGAATTTACATTATTATGAAGAAATACATAACATAAAAAATATACACTTTACAGAAAATGATATTTTTAAAATTCACTAATTTTATTATTAATTACTAAAAATGATTAGTTTTTCTAATAACAATATTAAACAAATTTTTTTTTAAGAAAACCCCATTATATTTATTTTAATTTATAATTTCAAGAAATTTTAAAAAATTAATTGAGAACATATATAAAATTTATTACATTAAAAATTATTTGTTTATATCGTCCAAACATATAAAAACAATACCCCTAAAGACCTCTTCCTAAGATCTAGTGGTATAATACACATTTGTTGATGTTGTGGATTTCATTTCAGACAACATGAATTTAAGTTAAATTTCATCAAGGTATAAATTTCCCTATAAATGAATTCTCTATAGCCATAATACATGATGAAAACCTTTGAATTTGTCTTGGGAAAATTCTAGGGATAATATATATTTTACAATCTCATATAAATTAGCCTCATAAAGATGTATCTCACTACTTGATGAAATTTATTCTCCTTTATATATATATATATATAAAAATATATCACAACATGGTTATATATATTTATAAATTTTAATTTTAAGGTTATGTTTGAATTTTAATATTTGATAGTTATAATTTATATTCATAAAATGTATCACAGTTAATTTTGTTTTATTGTTGTGTGTGAAATATGAAACTAGTCATAAAAATAACTTAAATATAAATATTTCTTAAAATCATGAGTTGTTAAATTATACCCACATAAAATAATTTTTCCCTTAAAATTCAATTTAATAAAAAATTAAGTGAGGTTACATTTATATCATTGCATATTTAGGTTCCCGCATAGCTTCCTAAAACCATTTATTTCACCATAGAACATTAACTAAGTTGATGGGTTTGTTTCATAATACATTTACTTTATTATCCATGGTATCTAATCTTCATTATTTATAGGAGATAACATGTTCATATTTCAATGTTTTTGTGTTTCGTACATTTGATTAATTTGTAATGTACATCCTCAAAATTTATATGTAAAGCACATCATGTAATATAAACAGGATTGGTAGGTGTTATATAATATAAGATACATTTTATATATGTACAAAAATCTTGATGGGATAGATATATTTATGGGGAAACATTCCTTTCCTTTCAAATCTCACAATATTTTTGAAATGTGTTATTCAAAATAATACCTTATCCCCAAAATGAAATTTAGGATCTCATTTATGATTATCTACATATAAATATTTTATTAAGGATATACAACTTTAATATAACAATTATAGTTTTGAGGCATCTATTCCATTTAGTAAAAAAGATCAGGTCCTAATACCTTCCTCTTTCAAAATCCATCTAAACATGTCATAGTTCTAGATCCCTTCCAATATTGAGATTTAAATTGTTAAATTTTAATATGAGAGTATAAAAAAATATTATATGATAATTTTGCTAGAGGAAATTCATGATCCTAACTTATTTTGAAATCCATTTAACGATATAATTTTATTTTATCTGATGTTTTAAAAGTATTTCTGAATAACCATCTCTATAAATATTATAATATATTCATAATATTGTATTTTTATTAATTTCTTTCAATAAGTATCTATAATTTTTTTCCGTAAAATGGGGATTGATCAAATAAAATTGATATCCTTAATCAATGAATCCTTAAAACATTTATTCCATATATTTTTAGCGGTCAATCAAGTGATAAATTCATCAAATGATCAATTAAGTGTCCTAAATTTTAAGGTTGCTTAAAAACTACCCATATATTGTTATTTCCTTGAAAAATATAAGGATGTCATAAACTGGCATAAATTTAATTATTTTTTATTAAATTATAGTTATTCTTGTTCTTAAATACTATATTCAACTAAGTTAAATTTTGATTTTTTTTATTTTCTAGTATAGGTGCACATTCAGCACATAGTTTGAATAAACTATGTGAACAGAGTGCTTGTCCACCTGTAATCTTTACAAAATCTAAAACAATATGTTGCATTTTTTCCCTATCAATTTTCCATAACGGGGATTGGTTCTATTTGAAATTTCGTAATTGTTCACATTTAGGGAAATGTTTGGAAAACAGTGTGATATGCACAACCTTTAAAATTTTAATATTAATACTCTCTTTTCTTCCTTTTCCTTTTTGATTTCCCTTTATTCTACGTTAATTCATGTGAACCACTTTTCATACCTAATTTTTATCATGCTCTACATAGGGTGGATAAATGATAACTTCCCTACTTCTCCTCTCACTCCTTTTTTGATTTCATGGGGTTTTATTGAATTCTAATGTATAAATCTTCATTTCCTGGTCTATATCTCCTTCATATTCTATTTTCCCTTTATTTCCTCAGATTTCAATATATATGGTTTTCCCTTGTGAAAACCCCAACACAATATTGGGGTGTTTATTTTGTTAATCATTCATCCTAGGTTCCATGATTCCCATTAAGGGTGTTAACGTTAAGTCTATTGAAGGCATTGATTTTTACATTTTTTCTTCTTAGGGTTTTTATGTTCTTCCTCATTGTTTTTTATGTAATTGGATACTTTGTAGTTATTGGGTTTTTATTTTTAGTGCATTATAGACCTATTTTAGGTAGAATTACAATATCACTCCAAATGAAAACATGTTCTTACTTGATTCAAGGTAGGATATCCCTTGTCCATGAATTTTAATCAGAAATAATGTTTTCATAGTTTTTAAAGTGTTTTTTAATTATTTTAAACATTGAGTATATTATATAATTTTTTTGATCTAGGAAATTGTTTCAATATTATTTTCTATATTTTTTCAACATATGTAACATGAGTCTTTATTTCTAGAACATTTTTTCAAAATTGTTTTGAAATTTAACAAATCACTTGTGATAGATTAGATTCCAAAATGGTTTCTTTTCTATAAATTTTAGATTAAAATGATTTTTTATCCACCTGAAAAATTTCTCCATAAACTCCTCATGGAATTTGTGGTTCCTAAAGAGCATAAAAATGGATTCAAAAATATCTTATTTGTTTTCAATTTTCCTTATACATATATATATATAAACGTTCAGATAAGGATATTGTATTTATACACATTGTCACATTGATTTGTGAATAATACATTAGGAAAAGGGGTATTTATATATACATAATAATGAATAACAATGTAATTTGAAGACATGTTTTGGAATAAGGAACATTAGTTTAATGATGGATTTCAAATAAATAATGTTTTCTTCTAAATGATGAGGTCTGGTTGGGACAATGATGTTTTATTTAGAAATTAACCTCGAAACCCTAAATTCATGCCCATTGAAATTGAAAATTGGATGGGATTTGAATAAATAGAATTTTTTTAAAATGTATAATGTATAATATAATTCTTGTATAAGTGATTATATATGGTTTCTGTTTCATGGAATTAAAAAAGGAATACACTTAGAAGGGATATCAGTGGTGAGAAAGTAAACTAATATTTCACTAAAAATTTAATAACATGCAAGTGTATAATAGAGTAGTAAAACTCACCTCAACTTCTAGGTCACGGGATTCCAAGGGTATTTATAAAGGATTTCTATGACCACATGGTGCAGTAGTCTATAATTACACTATAAATAATGGAGATGAGATAAAATTGTTCTTATTGTTATATATTCCACTTAGGTGAACCAGTTTGGGTGACAATGAATGTTTAGGAAGTTAAATAGTTTCTATCAAGTTATAATGGTGATTTATTATGGTTATATTGTAGTTCTATCCAAGACCATCTCAACATGATCTTGAATTCCCATGATTGTTGTTTTATGTGTATGACACGTTACTATCTTATTTAGATCTTTAATAAATTGTTTTCATTATTAAACATTCTTACCGAATCTCTTATATTAAAAATGGTTAATTTTATGTAGGTTTTATTCGAATGTTTTACTTTATATAGAAACTATTTTGGGACTAAAAAGGTAAAACAGGTTTGAAGAAGTATATTATTTTTAATTTTATTAAAAAATAAAGGAATAATCTTATATATATATATATATAATGTAGCATGAAATAGATTTCACATTATTGGTATGGAATAGTGAATGATTAATTTCTCTCAATCCTTACTAAGAATCTTCATCTTTAAGCTTACATGATCATTTTATTTTTTTAGTTTCAGTTTTTAAATACCCTCCCAGTGTTCAATGAGGTTCTATTAGTTGGATAGTGACTCACATAGTTTGAAAGATGTTTTTTTGTATGTTTTTATTTTTACAATTTTTTTATTGAATTCATGAAGCTATTCCTGTTACATTTTTTTTATTAGTAAGTAATTTTATTTTCCAATAATTCCAATAAATTTACTTTTAAAATGATTTAATTTTTCCAATTAGGATTTATATATTTTCTATGATTGGTGGGATATTGATATTATAGTAGCAATGGATAGGAATATAGAGTACATTTTTTTAGGAAAATTGTATTGTGGGGTGAGGGAGTATTTTGGGGATTAATATATTTACCAAATTTTTAGAGATTATTTTTACTTTATTTTTTTTAATTTTTTTTGGTGTGGTTTTATGATGTACAGATGGGGAATGTTTATAATTTATTTAATTTCTAAAACTATTCTTCTTAATTGTTTTTAGGGATAAATCATTATAAATATGTATTTCCTCGACACCAATATACTTTTTACATCTCATGGGGATATAGAATAACCTCTGATCTTTATCAGTGGCTGGATAGATCATCCAATAGTGATAAGACTTGGGTTAGTTAATAAAAATGGTATCAATGGAACACTTGGTTATGTATAGTTCCCTTTAGATTAGAGAGTGTATTGATGGGACTTAGGAGGTCTGTGTATGAGGATTTTCATGAAATATTAATCATCTATAAAATTATGTTATTTTTAGATGTTTCTATATTGATTAATATTTTTGGAGTTTATTTATTTTGTGGATTTTGGGATGATAAAAGGGAGTGAACTTGTCATACATTGTGAACTCAATGGGCCAATAATTCCATGAATAACCTTATTAAATGGTACATTATGATTCTCATTGTTTGTTATGATGTTAAAAATTGTTCCACTAATAAATTAAGCTGTGTTACAGACTAACACTTGTGCCCACATGAAATTATCCATTTGAATATATATATTCTCTTTAATTTTGGTATTCTTGTTTTTCTGGAAGAAATTAAAATTTTTATCTTATGAAACATTTTATTAAAAAATGGTGTGATTTTTGTTTTAAATGTTATTATTTGTTTAATAAATTAATCAAAAGATAAATCATTTTTCTAATTTGTAATGATTGTTTTTCTTAAATAATTAATAATGTAATTTCTAATGGGGGAATATAGTCAAATACTAGTAAAGTCAAGCTTTGATAACCCTTTTTATGCATCTTCAGAGATTTTGTAGACTATTTTGAAATGAAAAGATGCTTTGCAAAAGATATGATATGTTATAAAATTTATAAGAGTGTTTATAAAATATTTTGGAATGATGGTAATGATATTGATTCTGAAAGTGAATTTAGAAATTACATTTGGATTTTTTTTTCAATGTTTTATTTGGGGATTATAATGGATAAATGTTAATTTTTTAAAATGAAATGGTTTTAAATTTTACAAAATTCTAGGGTATAATTTTTTCATTTGAAATATTGGTGTGTAATTTTAATTTATTTTAAATGAAAAATGGGGGAGTATTGTTCAAATGTAATATTTCAAAAAGTAGAATTTAAGGCCTTCTTTTTTTATATTTTAATTCTACCTCTCAAAATGGTTTGGATGAAAGAGGGTTTGTGTTTCCCAAAAGTATTTCTTCCCATACTGGTCTTGATGTATTCCTTCCTAATATTTTTTATAGTGGTCTATTTTTGATAAATTTCATTGTTGAGCACAGTTCTTTTTTATCATTTGTTTGGGTGACTCATTGATGATTATCCCCTTGGTTCATCATTTAATTATCTCCATGAAATGATTATATCCATTGAAATTATATCACATTGGTTTAACATATTGGTGGATTTTGTGTTAGGGGTTTGACAAGAATCTATCCTTTACACATGATCGTGTTATAAGGGGTGAATAGTGAATGTCTTTGGTGAATTCATAGATAACTGGGATGGGATTTACCCCTTTCAAAGGTTATACCCTATATGGTCCTTTGATTATTTTTATGGATTCACTAGGGTCTTTATGTTATCAATATCAAACCTCAAGTTATGACCCCTTCCTCTTTTATATATAGAAATAATTGTTTACACTCCTTCAAAAATTATTCATTTGAGTAAATTATTATCATTATATGAATTCTCTCATCAATCCATCTTAGTTTTTCTTACTTGATCTTGGAGATTATACCCAGTTCTTGGATATGTATCTTGATTTCTAATTTTTTACAAATTTTTTGTAGTGCCTTTTATATCCTTCTTCTTTTTTCCATCACTATTTTATTCCATTTAATTTATGTTGATATCTATTATTCTTCATAATTATTTTGATCATGATGGTTTCGTGTATTAAGTTGTTTTAATATAGAGTATGTGAATTATTGTATTAATAATATAATTGAGATACAATTATAGTTAGTATATTTTTTATAATCCATTTTTATTTTGTGTATTTCCCAATTTGTGAGTTATGAATTTTCTAGTGGTTGGGGACACATTATGTGACTCCTCCAAAACCACACCCATCATATGGTCAAATATTAATGACTATTTTTAGTGGTTCTCCTTTCATGGTTTTTATTTGTTAATTAATTTTTTTTCTTAGGTTGGTGAATTGTTTTCTTTATAGAATCTTCATTTTACATACTTGGGAGTAAAATTCAAGATTGGGGTTCATTATAGTTGACTAATCTATGTATAGGGACCCTACATTTCTCACATGAATATTACATAATTTTAAAGAATAAAAAATATTACTTCTATAAGTACATGATAAAATGATTTATTATCTTTTGAAAATTGGTTTATATATTACATTTAAAAAAATAAGACCTAAACATTATTTAATTCCTTATTATCTTGATTTTTAGTGGCCTTCCCATTCTCTTTAGTACATATAATCACCCTATGATATACATTAATTAAATGGGATGCCAGAAATATTATTAAGAGGATTGAAAAATACACTAATCAATATATCATGGGTGATAATAATCATAATAAAAGAATCATAATAATGCAGGTATGAATTAGATAAAGGCATGGAATGTGGAAATGCATAAAAATGAAACATCACTTCTTAGTGATCATATACCACACATAGTTCGGAAAAAAGATAGCATTATGGTCAAACATATTTATATTTAGCTCATGAGGTACATTAAATTACCCATATCTTGGGATTAGTATATAATTATTCATGAAAATATCACATCATACCATTTTTTTATTATAAATAATTCCTAGTGCACCTGTCATATTAAAATAGTTGCATTATCATGCAAGCCACATTAACCATTTATTATTCATTGACATTAAAATACCCATAGAATGAAATGGGTTTAGTTTCAAAATTCATACATTTATGTAAGATATAGTTTTGAAATTAATTATGGAAAAACATAATTGGTGTAAGAATCATTAATATTGGGTGAAGAAGAAACAATATCATGTGAGGCGAAAGAGTTATTTTATGAAAGATAAGTTTTTTTTGAAATAATCATTGCATCTGTAATAAAACCATACTGAAATTATTTATATCCAAATAAATAAAATAGAAGGAAATATAAATTATAAATTTGGAATATTAAAGGAACATTCATACTGAAAATGGAGTGATATAGGGAAACCCTAAAGAAAGAGAGTCCGGTTCAAGTATCCCCTTATTGTATATCAAAACGCTTTCATCACATTAATATCATGGATCAAAAAACTATGTTCATTAATTTTTAAATGTAAAACCTATTATACATGAATTTTATTCTTTATAGTTTTATTATTTTCCTTTTTGGCTTTTTTGGGTTTATAGGGTTTAGTATCATCATTTTAGATTGTTAATTTACATGGTTTTCAAGATCAGGTCGCTTGTATACATGAATAGAAGTTTATGTAAAATGGGGATAATTATCCAGAGTATATATTATATGTCATTAATAAATTTATAAACGCTTAATTGTTATTATATATCATTTTATTATATTTTATTAGGATTAATAAATAGAAAATTACTTAATGAAAATGATTTATTTTTTTGGAAGATTTTATAAACATGATGAAATCATATCATATTTTTAATATCTTGATAATATATTGCTTCCAAAAAATAATATACATTATAATATGTATAATATTATCTTATTTTATCATAATTATAGTTATATTAACAATGTTAATGGAATTAGTGAAAATGAAAAGGCAGTATCCACGGTGGAGGTAAGCGACACACCACTAACAATATTTTCATTTTTAAAATAAATCAAAGTGTAAAGAGACCTAAAGATTGATTTTTTACTTTAACATAATATATTTATATCATATAAAATATTATGTATTTATCATTCCACTTTTATATGTGGAGGTGAATATAGGACAATAATTTAAATTAAATAGATATGAAGTTACAAGAAAAATAAAAATGATTTTACCTCTATATTTTTTTCCTAACTGTCAACCTCCTGAGGCAAATGAGTTTGGTATTTTTATATTACCAATGGATATTGGACTTGAGGTATTGGTAAATTTATTGGGTATAACATGAAAAAGGATAAAATCTTGAAATGTGTGAGGAGAATGGTGGTGAGAGGTGATATTTATAGGGAATGATATGTGCATTTTCTCATTATTTCATTAATTAGTTTCTTATTTTGGCTAGGAAATATTAATAGTATGAAACCTATAACTAAATATAAGAAAATAATAATTTATATTTTTAGATTTTTTTTATAACAATTTTAAATAAGAAATTTATCAAAATTCCATTCATTTACTTCGTATCATAAAATATAATTTTTTTACTATACATGAAAAATTCACCATAACCATTATTTTATTTATAGATTTAAAAACTAAACACCATTTTTTGAAAATAATTTTGTAAATAAGATAAATTTATCTTCTAATTAAAGTCATCATTTACATGGAATATATAGATTTTATAATTATAAATTATTATTATAGCATATTAAACTATTAATTATGATCTCATAGAATTATTATATAATAATAACACAAAAAATATAAAATTTTGAATATAGTTTATGGAAATACATTTTATTTTAAATTATGATATTAATTATAATATTATTATTAAATACTTATGACTTACGAAAAAATACCAACACATATTTTATAATCAATAAAACATTTATTTACTTATAGTACGATATAATTATATCATATTTTCATTTATAAGGTTTCTAATATGAAATTAGACATTCATGGGTGAGGTTACTATTATATAGGATAAATTACTATTCAAAGTGGTCATGTTACTATTCCAAGGGTAATGTTACTATTTCATTAGTATTTGTTCCCTAACTTTTAGAAATAAATCATATTCAATTAATTATTAATTTATTATATTTTCATTTTGTTCTCTATGTGATTTTATGTGGTTTATAATATATGAAATAATTATAGGAATTTCATTTCCATTGATAAAATATTGGGATATTACATTCTTCCCCCATTAGAAATATGACCCATGAAATTTCAGTGTACGTGCTATAGTGAATACAAGTGGGTGTACTTATCCTTCACCACTTTATTAGTTTCTCATGTTCCCTCTTCATAATCATGGTTATGCTATTGTAATTAGACTAGGTGAGTAGTCTTGGGGAGTATGGTTTTTCCTCTATGGTCCAATATCATCACTATATGGTCCATGTAAAAGAGATTATTTTTCAACTGTACTGCCAATGGATTCATTACATTCGAGGGATCTATTATATACCTCTACCAGAGTGATACATGTAATACATGGTGTACAAGAGGTGTGGTAGTTGTAACTCTCAGTAAATATGCCACAACATCTACATAATAAAGGATCCTATAAGGTCTACTATGATAGAAACTCTGTGAGGGGGGTGAATCAGGGTATGACAGATTAAAACAAATCCTCCTCGTGATCTTGTTTTTCTGTTAGAAAAAACCCTCTTCTCTCTCCTTTCTGTTGCAGTGTATGAATAATCCTTAAAGAAAGCACATTACACAACAATTTTTACTTGGTTCATACTCATTAGGCTACGTCCAAGGAGCACACACCAGCGGTGTTCCAATGTACCAATTCCACTATAAGCGCGCTGCTGTTTACAGGTTCGAAGCAGAATCACTATCCCTCATGGTTTACATCCAATAACAATTTGATCACTCACCAATATCTCCACTAATGTGAGATCACTTCTTCTTTAGAAGATCCACTCACAGTTTATAGACGTGTAGGTCTCTTCATTTGCATTAATACATGCATCTTCAACTGTTGATAGATACTCTGTTGATGTCCAACATTCATCCATAAATGAATACCACTTTTCCTCTGAACACTAGGGAAATAACTTTGGAATTACCTTCCCAAAGAACCCTACTTCATGAAGCTCCCAATTTTGCGAAGATCAAAGAATCCTTCGCGAAGTTCCTGTCTTTTTGCAAAGCACACACATACACAAAGCTCATGCCTCGCAAAGCACACTTCTTTCGCGGAGCTTGGACCATCGCAATGCTGAAGCCTTTGAAAATTGTAGGTCATCGCATAACTCAAGTCATCTCAAAGTGACTTCCTTCGCGAATCTCACTGAGCCAATGTGAACCACACCCCTCTCACAGAGCTAAATTAACCACCGCGAAGTTCCTTTATTCATGAAGCACACTGCCTCCACGAACCACCTTCGGGAGATGATAGCAAAATATTTTCTTCAAAAACACTTGCTGCTTCTCTTGTGGTGGTTGAGGCCTATTTATAGGAGATTCCAGTGACCCTCAAACCTTCCGTGTGAAGTCAACACCACGTCATCTCAAATAGCAATGCTCCGAAATTTCCACTGAAATTCTGTCAAATTCATGAAGCACCACGACAATTTTCCGATCACAGATCTCATCATAATTGTGAATCGTTACGTCATTTACTACTCACCTTCACCGCGAAGCACCACTCGTGAAGCCCTTTTCCAATTCAATTATTTTCAATGCTTCAATTTGTGAATTTCACTGTAATCAAAAAGCATCACAGTCAAAAAATTTCAAGTCTTCCTGAAATCCAATACAAGAAGCCTATCTTTGTGAAACTCATGTATTTTACATATTTTGATGTGATCTTCATGGAAATCCTTATTTATTTATTCCCTCCAAACTCCAAATTTTGGACCCCAAAAATTTTGGAAACACTAGAAAATAACACTGCCTTGTATCTATTCATTTATACCACCAACAGGTCATCCATTCCTTTTCCATGGTTCATTGTCAACATGGATTTTCAACAACATCTCTATAACTGAAGAATTTAACATAAAATTATTATTTTTCCACAGACATAATCAACCCAAAAATGCTGCAATTCTACCTTGAGAGATTTTTCCCAACAATATCCCCCTTTGGTTTTGTTGACAACTCTTCTCAGAATGATTTTCTGCACTTTGATACCTCTCTTAGTCTCCTTCCATCATCACACATCCTACGCCTCTTGCAATTTATATATCAACTAGAGATTCAGTTAGCACATACTCTAAGCCCACATGAGAAATGATTGTCATGAGAAACAGTTATAAATGAAAATATAATCAATGAATCACTTCATTTCTTCCACCAACTACTGACATCTAACTGATACCAATTTCCAAACTGATTCCAATTGTTTATACCACATTGATACTAATTAGTTATGGCTGAAAAACATCTCACAACATTCCAACATAATTGTTCTTCTTTTATCATGATCCTCAACTATCGTGATATCTATTCTTTGATAGATCACTTCTAGCAACTTCAGATTTAAAAACCCTCCCACTTTCTCATTACTCTCCCCCTATCTCGCAAATCTCCCCCTTTCTCATTGCTCTCCCCTATCTCGTTGTTCCACATGTAAGCTTCTTCCCATGCCTTTGATAGAGAAATTATCTCCCTTTATTAGCAACTGTTTCTCCCCCTTGAGAAGTCACTATTTTCCCCCTTTATCAATGATCCCAAAAGGAAACTCCTATGTGGTCAGAGACAATAGAAAGAATACATATTAGCACAGTAGAAAAAAACACACCATACATAGAGGGGAGGATGATGGGGGTCCCACATCCACACTTTTTCAAGTGCGGGGATTCAACTGAACTCCCAGAGCAAGTCGATGCCACTAAAAACATCTTCAGGTAAGGCCATTGTCAGAATGTCTACATCCCGGAGCTCTATAGGCACATACTCCAATTTCATGATTCCTTGCTCAACATTATCCTTGATAAAATGATACTTTATCTCAATGTGATTTTCCCTTGAGTGATGGATGGGATTTTTTCTGAGATTTATTACACTTGAGTTATCAGAATGGATTTCGATTGGAGACTTCACTTCAACACCCATATCATCAAGCTGCTGCTTTGTCCACTATAATTATGTGGAAGCTTGAGTGGGGGAAATATATTCAGCTTCTATAGTGCTCAATGAAATTGCAATCTTAATTCTTTCTTAGCTAGGAAATACACAATCCAACAAGATATAAAGAACCCCCCCTGTGGATTTCGTATCATCCCGTGAACCGGACCAATCTGCATCATTATATCTTAGTAATTCTGAATGAGATTTTTCACGATATATCAAACCGAAATCCACCATGCGCTTGATATACCAATGTTTTCTTTTCACTGCAATCATGTAACACCCTGATCTTCCATGATACGCTTCTCATTCAATAATGAAATAGATTGCATTGTACGCAACTTCAAGTTCTAAAACACCGCGACTAATCAAAGTAGCCGTTATAAATAGTAATAACCACTTTTTAAAATTATAGAAATTTTATATTTCAAAATGGACTTCATTTTTGGATTCGGAATATCGAAATTAGCCTATGTTGAATTTTTCGTATTTTTCTGAGAACTTCTAATTTTTTATAAATAGTGAAAAATACTTAAAAACAACTTTTTTAATCAAAATAATTTATAGTGATAAATTATACTATTTAGTTGTTTTAAAAGTATAATTATAATATATTTTTACCATTTTATCCAATGGTGGTCATTAGAATTAATTTAACATTGAAATTGGACATAAACAATTGCCAATCTTTTGATATAAATTGTTTCTTAAAAACGCGCTATTTGTTGTGACAGCGGGAATTAATTATAAAATTAATTAATTAAACTTATATGTTTGGAATTTTGTAAAATAGACATCATTTTTGAATTCATAATATCAATTATATCTTAGGGTGAAATTTTGGCATTGTTCTGAAAAACTTCAATTTTTGATGAATAGTGAAACCACTAAGTGGTAGTTAAATAACTGATTTTTCGTTTAAATTAAATATTACCACTTCTGTGATTTGATTTTCAAAAATCCAACAAACATGGTTGTCATTAAGAAGTAAAATGTGGTTCAATGAGATTAAAATAATTTTTGGTGAATAGTAACTTTTAAGTTCTTAATCGCGATTAGAGGTAATTAGTGTAGTTTAAGATAAAAATAATGTTTTAATAATATCATATGAGAATGACACATGTCCTACCCTCATTGGATGTGCAATGGCCGACCAATACAATCCATGGGTCAACATGGGGACCCCATGGAGCCACTTTAGTTAGAAAATGACATAAATACCTTTTATTTAATGTTAAAGTAAAAAATGACACAAACATGAAATGTTTTACTAAAACAATTTTCACATGTAGTTATACAAGACACATTTTTTACTATAAATAGTAATTGGAAAGATAATATTATTTCCTACATCATAGGAATTTTTTATAATTTTTAGACATTAAATAAATTAAAATATTTATGACATCATTATGATGCAGCGATGACCTCATTATTTAAAGATTTTAATAAAATGAAAATATAATGAACAATCCAAGGAATACACTTGTCCAAAGACTATTGGATTGGTAGATTTAGAACCCTTATCACCTTATCCACGAATTATATAAGTGTGGGACCTTTAGAATCCGAAAAGCATTGTATAATAATGTAAAATTTCCTTACTTTCGAAGAGTGCCCCTCCTCTCCTCTTATAAAAGGACCCCACCTCTACCACCTCATTCACACATTCAAACCATTTGGCTCGGCCAACCTCTGCCCAAATACTCTCCCAACTTCCCCCTCTTACTCCTAGAATCCTCACTTTGGTCAGAACGCTTCCCAAGGAAGCCTTTGGTTCAAATCAAAAAGAGTTACCCGATTTTTAGGTAATGTCTTCTCTAATGTTGTTTTGTTTTATTTAGCTTTTCCAACCCCTCAAATTCTTTTTATTAATTTATTTTATAACAACACCAGTATCCTAAATATACTAGGATGTTGTTATAAGAAGGATTCAAGCTACACTTACACACACCTACATCTAATGGTTAATGAACATACTGTTTCTGTGGATGGAGAATTTATGCCTCACGAAACGATGATTGTTCAACACTCGTATAACACCTTCAAAGGTGGACATTAAGATGTCACTATATTTATATATGATATATAATATGTTTATGTTTTACTTATGCTTCTATATTTCTCATTTATGGCATACTTTATGATTTCCATTATGGGTAAACGCGATAATTTCATTTTAGGAAGTGCGGACTACCGCCCCCTCAAAGTGATTTGAATCGTTAATGCCATATGTGGGATGTATAAAGGATGAAGAAAATGGTATTATACAATATATTATACTAGAATTATATTATACATTCATATCATTATGATTTCATTCCATTAAATACGAAATAGAAATGAAAGTAGCATTCATGCGTACGTACGGCTTACCGTCTCCATGAACAGTGCATTTCATTTCTTACCTCTAAATGTTACGTAATATTATAAATGAATGTATATGCTGTATATATATGATATATGTGATATCTACATCATAAATATAATTCTGGATATAATGGATATTTCACCACATGTACAACTTGTAATTATAAGAAGTTTATTTTTGACTCAAGTACCAAAGATCGACAAAACGACCGTTATTAACTTAAATAATTACATAATGTTCATAACATGGTAATAAGTGATATAAAAGGAATAATGAAAATGAAAAATGTGACACCCCGAGCTTCCACGAGACGCTTCTCATTCAATAATGCAATAGCTTGCATTGTACGCAACTTCGAGTTCTAAAACACCGCGACTAATCAAAGTAGCTGTTATGAATAGTAATAACCACTTTTTAAAATTATAGAAATTTTATATTTCAAAATGGTCTTCATTTTTGTATTCGTAATATCGAAATTATCCAAAGTTGAATTTTTTGTAATTTTCTGAGAACTTCCAATTTTTTATGAATAGTGAAAATTACTTAAAAAAAACTTTTTTAATCAAAATAATTTATAGTGATAAATTATACTATTTATTGGTTTTAAAGTATAATTAGAATATATTTTTACCATTTTATCCAATGGTGGTCATTAGAATTAATTTAACATTGAAATTGGACATAAACAATTGCCAATCTTTTGATATAAATTGTTTCTTAAAAACACGCTATTGTTGTGACAGTGGGAATTAATTATGAAATTAATTAATGCAACTTATATGTTTGTAATTTTGTAAAATAGACATCATTTTTGAATTCTGAATATCAATTATAGCTTATGGTGAAATTTTTGCATTGTTCTGAAAAACTTCAATTTTTGATGAATAGTGAAACAACTAAGTGGTAGTGAAATAACTGATTTTTTGTTTAAATGAAATATTACAACTTCTGTGATTTGATTTTCAAAAATCTGACATACATGGTTGTCATTAAGAATTAAAATGTGGTTCAATGAGATTAAAATAATTTTTTGGTGAATAGTAACTTTTAAGTTCTTAATCGCGATTAGAGGTAATTAGTGTAGTTTAAGGTAAAAATAATGTTTTAATAATATGAGATGAGTTTGACACTTGTCCTACCCCAATTGGATGAGTAATGTCCGACCAATACAATCCATGGGTCAACTTGGGGACTCCATGGAGCCACTTTAGTTGGAAAATGACATAAATACCTTTTATTTAATGTTAAAGTAAAAATGGACACAAACATGACATGTTTTACTAAAACAATTTTTACATGGGGTCATACAAGTAATATTTTTGACTATAAATAGTAATTGTAAGGATAAAAAGATTTCCTACATCATAGTATTTTTTTATAATTTTTAGACATTAAATAAATTAAATTATTTATGACATCATTTTGATGTAGAGATGACCTCATTATTTAACGATTTTAATAAAATGAAAAGATAATGTAAAATACAAGGCTTACACTTGTCCAAAGACTATTGTATGGGTATATTTAGAACCCTTATCACCTTAGCCACGAATAATATAAGTGTGGGACCTTTAGAATCCGAAAACCATTGTATAATAATGTAACATTTCAATCTTTCCAAAAGAGCCCCTCCTCTCCTCTTATAAAAGGCCCCCACCTCTACCACATCATTCACACTTTCAAGCCATTTGGCTTGGCCTAACTCTACCCAAATACTCTCCCAACTTCCCCCTATTACTCCTAGAAGCCTCACTTTGGGATGAACTCTTCCCAAGGAAGCCTTTGGCTCAAATCAAAAAGAGTTACCCGATTTTGAGGTAATGTCTTCTCTAATGTTGTTTTGTTTTATTTTTCTTCTCCAACCCCATAAATCTTTTTATTCATTTCTTTTGTAACAAAACAATTATCCTCAATATACTAGGATGTGGTTATAAGAAGTATTAGAGCTACACTTACACACACCTACATCTAATGGTTAAAGAACATACGGTTTCTGTGGATGGCGAATTTCTGCCTCACGAAATGATGATTGTTCAACACCCATATAACACCTTCAAAGGTGGCCATTAAGATGTCACTATATTTATATATGATATATAATATGTTTATGTTTTACTTATGCTTCTGTATTTCTCATTTATGGAATACTTTATGATTTCCATTATGGGTAAAACGCGATAATTTCATTTTAGGAAGTGCGGACTACCGCCCCCTCAAAGTGATTTGAATCGTTAATGCCATATGTGGGATGTATAAAGGATGGAGTAAATGTTATTATAAACTATATTATACTGGAATTATATTATACATTTATATCATTATGATTTCATTCCATTAAATACGAAATAGAAATGAAAGTAGCGTTCATGCGTACGTACGGATTACCGTCTCCATGAACGGTGCATTTCATGTCTTACCTCTAAATGTTACGTAATATTATAAATGAATGTATATACTGGATATATATGATATATATGACATCTAAATCATGAATATAATTCTGGGGATAATGGATATTCTACCACATAAACAACTTGTAATTATAAGAATTTTATTGTTGACTCAAGTACCAAAGATCGACAAAACTACCGTTATTAACTTAAATAATTACATAATGATCATAACATTGTAATAAGTGATATAAAAAGGATAATGAAATTAAAAATGGTTCTTAATAAGGTATATATTAACTCTAGTTTATTATTCAGGAGGTTAAAGAACGGTTGAGTCATGTCAGACACGAGTTAAGGGAACTTCTTAACCCAACTTCCATTCTTTGGGTTAATCTCCTACTTTCAAATTATGTCATGATATTATTATGTCTTATTTTGTATTTTTACTTTCTTTATGTGTACCTATAGTGAATACACATAATATGTCTATTTTATTTTAAAAATGATCTTTGTAAGGACTTCGTCTCAATCTCCTTTCATTGAGGCATATTTGGTATTATACAGAAATTTCTTTTATACGGTGTATAAACCCCTTTGACTTTTACGTTTATTCAAAAGAAATATTTTTTATACGAAGCGTTTACTAAACGACAAAAGTGAATGTTTTTGTCGTACGTTTGTGGAAACAACGACTTCTCTGCCACTATGACCACTATTTGATTTTCGGTTTCCTCTACAAGCCATACCTTTTTTTAATGAAAAATAAATACCATGTTATACTTTTCTTTTATTTTGGTATTGAAAATGATTTTGAAAGCGTTTTTATTATATCAATGTGTTGTATTGATATCTTGTGATTGAAATGTGAAAATGTTATGTTTCCTTTATTCATGTTTTATGTGATACGATTATGTTATCGTTTATGATATGTTGAAACCTATTCATATGAGGAATGCATTGGACTTAATAAGTGACAGGTGGAGCCCGCTATAGCTCCTCGATGCATCGGTAGGTCTCATGAGACAACTAGACGTGGAATTGGCCGAGGCCCTTTCCCAGTTTGATTTATGGTTTTGGCTGAGGCCTTAATCATTTTAGACGTCTTGGCCGAGGCCTTGAAAAAATGTTTTAGAATGTCTGGCATTATACATTCCCTCATTATGAATGTGGTTATTGATATTGCATGTGATTATTCGACTAGTAGAATATCCATTTGAGTAAGTAAGTGGCATTATTTAATTTTATTTTTGCCATATTATGCTAAAGTTCAAGTTTAAAAAGGCTTTTGTTTTAGTTATACATTGCCTTAAATGTTAATGTTTATTTATGAAAGCTTCCACAATATTGTTATCCTTACTGAGCATCTGAGCTAAACCCTTTCAATGTTTTAATTTTTTCTAGGATGTGAAGAAGTATTTTATGAATGACCTATAGGGGTAGTCAGAAGAGGATATGAGTGTGTACTATGGAGACTTTGTTATTGTAGTTTTTCACCTTATGATGTGATGTAAGACTTATGAATGTATCTAGTGTTTCCAAGGCTACTAAACTAATCAGTCTTTCAAGACTTGATCTTTTGTGATCATGCTAATGTTACGAAGTAATGCACCGACTCTGGGTAGCTGGGGTCGGGGTGTTACAGTTGGTATCAGAGGAAGTTTAGTACAAAACTTGGAAGCTAGATTTAGATAAACTCTGATTAGAGCACATAGCCCAAAGATAGACTTTGAGAATTAGTATATAAGAACTTCCTAGAATTTTGGTATTATAGAGATTTTGTGAGTTTTCCGAGCAATACATCCCTGTCTGGATACGAGCAGGTAGAGGCGGCTCTGGCATAGATGTACCTAGGGGTAAAACCTGAAAACACTGGTTTGAGCTAGACTCGAACGGGAACTGGTGCACGACAATGTGCCTTGCTGCACTCTTGGTTACGTCACTCCCAGGGGATATGCTTAGGATAATTCTCATTTTCTTTACAAACCACTATGAAGGGTTATGAGTATATACTTCCTCAAAGGAAACATTTCTTTTTATGATTATGGATTATATCCGTAAATAGTTCAATTTATGTAAAGTATTTTACAAATATGGAATTATGTATTTTATTTCATAAACTAATCTAGTTTATGCCATTGGTTAGAAGTGGCGCCTAGTGGAAGGAATGGAAACTGTATCAATGCACGCACTCCGTGTAGGGATTTCCCTCCTGCTCAAGATAATTATTGTGGATCTGGAGATACAACTGGTGCTGATCAACTTATTACCATACTGGGACAACTCACTCAGGTTATGAATAATAACCTTACTCGTATGGAGCACCCTGATCCGCAACGTGGAGGATCAATGTTAGACCGCTTCATGAGGCAACAACCACCAACATTTAATGGGGGTACAAATCCGTTAGTAGCTGAGCAATGGATAAACTCCTTAGAGAAAATATTCCACGCCTTGGGGAGTAGCGAAAGGGAGAAGGTTATCATGGCAGTTTACCGCCTCACTGGAGATGCCGATCAATGGTGGTCATTGATTCAAAATACAAAGGAAGATGATGACGTATCGAATATGGAATGGAGGGAGTTCAAAGAGCTTTTCTTAGAAAAATACTTTCCTCGTGACCATCGAGCAGATATGGAATGTCAATTTCTAAGTCTGAGGTAGAAGGAGGATGAGAATGTCGCAAAGTATGAGGCTAACTTTACAAGGTTAGCGAGGCATGCTGCCGATTATATACGTAACCCAAGGAGTGAGATTGATCGTTTCTTTGATGTGTTAAAACCATTTCTCCGTCGAGATTTAGTATCACAATCCTTCTCATCATACGAAGATATTGTCTCATGTGCTATAAAGACAGAAGAGGAATTCTCTAAGTCTTATGACAACAAAGTAAAGCAAGAGAAGAAGAGAATGGTGGAACAAGAGATAGATAAAGTGAAAAAGGGAAAGGGGGATTTCCCATTATGTGATAATTGTGGGAAGAATCACCCTGGTACTTGCCTAAAAGGAATGGGAGTTTGTTATAAATGTGGAGAAAAGGGTCACCAGGCTCGTGATTGCAAGGGAATGAAAGAGGCTATCAAAGTTGAATGCTACATTTGTAGAGAAATGGGTCATTATTCAAATGAATGTCCTAAGCGTCAGGGAAACTTACCTCAGAAAAGGCCAAGGGATCAAGGACAATCTTATGCTGTTACTACAGTTGAAGCAGAATAACTAATGTATTGGTGCTTTTGGACACATGGATTATATTCTGGTTATTAGAATAATGTGATATATATATAAGGATTGTACTATAGTACTTGTTGATTTCAGTAAGGTTTTAATTTGTTGAAGGTAATTATATTTTTAGTATGTGACAATAAGAGAAACTTTACTTTGTTTGGGGAATCTGATAAATTGATTTTGGAATTAAGAGACCTTTTAGAGAAAGTCTGGACAGAGGTATTTTGGATAACTATAAAGTTTGGAGTGGATTAAGTTGATCTTTGGATAGTATTGTTTATGGTTAAAAAATTTATGAAGATTATTTTTGGAATATTATAAAACTATAGTTTTAGGAAAATGACAACCTGCAGGGTGGGGCATAACCCGTCGCGTCGAACAAAGCTGAAGGAATCTAACCCACAACCATAGTGCGACAGGCCTTTATTTCCTACCACTAGCCTACAGGAAGTCCCTGGTTATTACAAAATAATTTTACTAATCTAAATGGTATGTGTTAACATTTGGAACCTTATACAATTAGGATAAGTATAATATTTTTGAGTTCTATTATCTTTTTGAGTGAAAGATGAGATGAAGTTTGAAACTCTAATTGTCAAGAATAAATATATATATATCTATCTCTTATTCAATGAATAAATTAATTCTTAAACTTTATTAAAGGGATATTAAAACAAAAAAAATGTGTTATCCTAATACCTTATGTCTTGTTGAACTGATGATATTTTAAATCAACATAGATTGAAGGCTTTGAGGCCCTCAATTTGACAGTTGATTGTGATTGATGACCTCAATCACTCCCTACAAATATTTACGTTTTTTCTCCAATTATATGTCTCTAATTGACACCAACGTTCTCCTAATCAAGATCATAATTGGGTGGTGACTTTTTCATTTCCATTTCACTATTATTAAGACTAAATTTTATTAACATTATTTTCGATGTGGGTTTTCCACAAAGGTATTTTCTATTTTCAAACTTTTATTTTCCAAGAAAAATTTCAAATTGGGAGGATGCAATTTATTGAAGGAGGGGAGAATGTAACACCCCGAGCTTCCACGATACGCTTCTCATTCAATAATGTAATAACTTGCATTGTACGCAATTTCGAGTTCTAAAACACCGCGACTAATCAAAGTAGCCGTTATGAATAGTAATAACCACTTTTTAAAATTATAGAAATTTTATATTTCAAAATGGACTTCATTTTTGTATTCGTAATATCGAAATTATCCAAAGTTGAATTTTTTGTAATTTTCTGAGAACTTCCAATTTTTTATGAATAGTGAAAATTACATAAAAAATTTTTTTAATCAAAATAATTTATAGTGATAAATTATACTATTTATTGGTTTTAAAGTATAATTAGAATATATTTTTACCGTTTTATCCAATGGTGGTCATTAGAATTAATTTAACATTGAAATTGGACATAAACAATTGCCAATCTTTTGATATAAATTGTTTCGTAAACACACGCTATTGTTGTGACAGCGGAAATTAATAATGAAATTAATTAATGCAACTTATATGTTTGTAATTTTATTAAATAGACATCATTTTTGAATTCGGAATATCAATTATAGCTTAGGGTGAAATTTTGGCATTGTTCAGAAAAACTTCAATTTTTGATGAATAGTGAAACCACTAAGTGGTAGTTAAATAACTGATTTTTCGTTTAAATGAAATATTACCACTTCTGTGATTTGATTTTCTAAATTCTGACATACATGGTTGTTATTAAGAAGTAAAATGTGGTAAATGAGATTAAATTTTTTTTTGGTGAATAGTAACTTTTAAGTTCTTAATCGCGATTAGAGGTAATTAGTGTAGTTTATGGTAAAAATAATGTTTTAATAATATGAGATGAGTTTTACACTTGTCCTACCCCTATTTGATGATTAATGGACGACCAAGACAATCCATGGGTCAACATAGGGACCCCATGGAGCCACTTTAGTTGGAAAATGACATAAATACCTTTTATTTAATGTTAAAGTAAAAAATGACACAAACATGACATGTTTTACTAAAACAATTTTTACATGGGGTTATACAAGTCATATTTTTGACTATAAATAGTAATTAGAAAGATAAAAATATTTCCTACATCATATTATTATTTTTTATAATTTTTAGACATTAAATAAATTAAATTATTTATGACATCATTATGATGTATCGATGACCTCATTATTTAACGATTTTAATAAAATGAAAATATAATGTAAAATCCAAGGCATACACTTGTCCAAAGACTATTGGATAGGTATCTTTCGAACCCTTATCACCTTAGCCACGAATTATATAAGTGTGGGACCTTTAGAATCCGAAAAGCATTGTATAATAATGTAACATTTCAATCTTTCCAAAAGAGCCCCTCCTCTCCTCTTATAAAAGGCCCCCACCTCTACCACATAATTCACACTTTCAAGCCATTTGGCTCAGACAAACTATGCCCAAATACTCTCCCAACTTCCCCCTCTTACTCCTAGGAGCCTCACTTTGGGAAGAACTCTTCCAAAGGAAGCCTTTGGCTCAAATCAAAAAGAGTTACCCGATTTTGAGGGAATGTCTTCTTTAATGTTGTTTTGTTTTATTTTTCTTCTCCAACCCCCTAAACTATTTTTATTCATTTCTTTTGTAACAACACCAGTATCCTAAATATACTAGGATTTTGTTATAATAATTATTCGAGCTACACTTACACAAACCTATATCTAATGGTTAAAGAACATACGGTTTCTGTGGATGGCGAATTTCTGCCTCACAAAACGATGATTGTTCAACACTCGTATAACACCTTAAAAGGTGGCCATTTAGATGTCACTATATTTATATATGATATATAAAATGTTTATGTTTTACTTATGCTTTTGTATTTCTCATTTATGGCATACTTTATGATTTCAATTATGGGTAAAACGCGATAATTTCTTTTTAGGAAGTGCGGACTACCGCCCCCTCAAAGTGATTTGAATCGTTAATGCCATATGTGGGATGTATAAAGGATGGAGTAAATGGTATTATACAATATATTATACTGGAATTATATTATACATTTATATCATTATGATTTCAATCCATTAAATACGAAATAGAAATGAAAGTAGCGTTCATGCGTACGTACGGCTTACCGTCTCCATGAACGGTGCATTTCATTTCTTACCTCTAAATGTTACGTAATATTATAAATGAATGTATATACTGGATATATATGATATATATGACATCTAAATCATGAATATAATACTGGAGATAATCGATATTCTACCACATAAACAACTTGTAATTATAAGAATTTTATTGTTGACTCAAGTACCAAAGATCGACAAAACGACCGTTATTAACTTAAATAATTACTTAATATTCATAACATTGTAATAAGTGATATAAAAAGGATAATGAAATTAATAATGGTTCTTAATAAGGTATATATTAACTCTAGTTTATTATTCAGGAGGTTAAAGAATGGTTGAGTCAAGTCAGACACGAGGTATGGGAACTTCTTAACCCAACTTCCATTCTTTGGGTTAATCTCCGACTTTCAAATTATGTCATGATATTATTATGTCTTATTTTGTATTTTTACTTTCTTTATGTGTACCTATAGTGAATACACATAATATTTCTATTTTATTTTAAAAATTATCTTTGTAAGGACTTCATCTCAATCTCCTTTCATTGGGGCATATTTGGTTTTATACATAAATTTCTTTTATACGGTGTATAAACCCCTTTGACTTTTACGTTTATTCAAAAGGAATCTTTTTATACGAAGCGTTTACTAAACAAAAAAAGGGAATGTTTTTGTCATATGTATGTGGCGACAACGACTTCTCTGCCGCCGTGACCACTATTTGATTTTCAGCTTCCCCCACAAAAGCCATAACTTTTTTTAATGAAAAATAAATACCATGTTATACTTTTATTTTATTTTGGTATTGAAAATGGTTTTGAAAGCATTTTTATTATATCAATGTGTTGTATTGATATCTTGTGATTGAAATTTGGAAATGTTATATTTCCTTTATGCATGTTTTATGTGATACGATTATGTTATGGTTTATGATATGTTTAAACCTATTCATATGAGGAATGCATTGGACTTAATAAGTGACAGGTGGAGCCCGCTATAGCTCCCCGATGCATCGGTAGGTCTAATCAGACAACTAGACGTGGAATTGGCCAAGGCCCTTTCCCAATTTAATTTATGGTTTTGGCCGAGGCCTTAATCATTTTAGACGTCTTGGCCGAGGCCTTGAAAAAATGTTTCAGAATGTCTGGAATTATACATTTCCTCATTATGAAAGTGGTTATTGATATTTCATGTGATTATTCGACTAGTAGAATATCCATGTGGGTAAGTAAGTGGCATTATTTAATTTTATTTTTGCCATATTATGCTGAAGTTCAAGTTTAAAAAGGCTTTTGTTTTAGTTATACATTGCCTTAAATGTTAATGTTTATTTATGAAAGATTCCGCAATATTGTTATCCTTACTGAACATCTGAGCTCACCCCTTTCAATGTTTTAATATTTTCCAGGATGTGAATAAGTATTTTATAAATGACCTGCAGGGGTAGTCAGAAGAGGATATGAGTGTGGACTATAAAGACTTTGTTATTGTAGTTTTTCACCTTATGATGTAATGTAAGACTTATGAATGTATCTAGTGTTTCCAAGGCTACTAAACTAATCGGTCTTTCGAGACATGATCTTTGGTGATCATGCCAATGTTACGAAGCAATGCACCGACTTTGGGTAGCTGGGGTTGGGGTGTTACAAAAAAGGTTCTTAAGTAAATAGAAATTAACTCTAGTTTATTATTCAGGAGGTTAAAGAATGGTCGAGTCAGGAAAAGACGCAAGGTAAGGGAACTTCTTAACCCAATTTCTATTCTTTGGGTTAATCTCCTACTTTAAAATTATGTCATGATATTATTATGTCCTATCTTGTATTTATACTTTCTTTATGTGTACATATAGTGAATACACATAATAGATATATTTTATATAAAAATTATCTTTTTAAGAGATTTCATCTCAATCTCCATACATTGAGGCATATTTTGTTTTATACACAACTTTCTTTTATACGGTGTATAAAACCCTTTGAATTTTACATTTATTCAAAAGGTTTTCTTTTATAATTATTTTATTTTTAAATGATTTCAAAAATGTGATATTTCTCTCCAATATATGAAAATCTAGTGCAAATGTATACATATTTAACGCAAGCTTAAAAATGTATTCAGAAAACCTAACTCTCGAGTGTGGTAGTCAGGAAGGGATTGGGCGTGGACCCATCATGGCCTGTAATTAGTCGAGCAGTCTCAGAATTAGTTATTTTTTTTTAGAAGCTTGCATAATATTTTCAGAAAAACACTGGAGTATATTTGAGAAATTTTAAACATAAGTATCTTCTAAAAAAATTGCATCGGTAGGTCTCATGAGGCAACTAGATGTGGAATTGGCCGAGGCCCTTTCCCAATTTGATTTATGGTTTTGGCCGAGGCCATAATAATTTTAGACATCTTGGCTGAGGCCTTGACAAAGTGTTTCAGAATGTCTGGCATTATGCATTCCATCATTATGAAAGTGGTTATTGATATTTCATGTGATTATTTGACCAGTAGAATATCCATGAGAATAAGTAAATGGAATTATCTCATTTTACTTTTGCCATATTATGTTGAAGTTTATGTTTAAAAGGCTTTTGTTTTAGTTAAACATTGCCTTAAATGTTAATGTTTATTTATGAAAGCTTCCGCAATATTGTTATCCTTACTGAGCATCTGAGCTCACCCCTTTCAATGTTTTAATATTTTCCAGGATGTGAATAAGTATTTTATGAATGACCTGCAGGGATAGTCAAAAGAGGATATGAGTGTGGACTATGAAGACTTTGTTATTAGTTTTTCATTTTATGATGTAATGTAAGACTTTTGAATGTATCTAGTGTTTCCAAGGCTACTAAACTAATCGATCTTTTGATACTTGATCTTTTGTGATCATTCCAATGTTACGAAGTAAGGCACCGACTCTGGGTAGTTGGGGTCGGGGCGTTACAGTTGGTATCAGAGGCAGTTTAGTACTAACCTTGGAAGCTAGATTTAGATAAACTCTTATTAGAGCACATAGCCCGAAGATAGACTTTAAGGATTAGTATAGAAGAACTTCCTAGAATTATGGTATTATAGAGATTTTGTGAGTTTTCCAATCGATACATCCCTATCTGGATATGAGCAGGTAGAGGTGGCTCTGGAACAGATGTATCTAGGGGTAAAACCCGAAAACACCGCTTTGAGCTAGACTCGAACAGGAATTGGTGCACGACAACGGGCCTTACTGTACTCTTGGTTACGACACTCCCGGGGGATATGCTTAGGATAATTCTCATTTTCTTTACTAACCACTATGAAGGGTTATGAGTATATACTTTATCAAAGAAAACATTTCTTTTTATGATTATGGATTATATCCATAAATAGTTCAATTTATGTAAAGTTTTTTACAAATATGGAATTACGTATTTTAATTCATAAACTAATCTAGTTTATGCCATTGTTTAGAAATGGTGCCTAGTGTAAGGAATGGAAACCGTATCAATGCACGCACTCCGTGTAGGGATTTCCCTCCAGCTCAAGATAATTATTGTGGATCTGGAGATACAACTGTTGCTGATCAACATATTACCATACTGGGACAACTCACTCAGGTTATGAATAATAACTTTACTCGTATGGAGCACCCTGATTCGCAATGTGGAGGATCAATGTTAGACCGCTTCATGAGGCAACAACCACCAACATTTAATGGGGGTAAAAATCCATTAGTAGCGGAGCAATGGATAAACTCCTGAGAGAAAATATTCCAAGCCTTGGGGAGTAGTGAAAGGGAAAAGGTTATCATGGTAGTTTACCGCCTCACTGGAGATGCTGATCAATGGTGGTCATTGATTCAAAACACAAAGGAAGATGATGACATATCGAATATGGAATGGAGGGAGTTTAAAGATCTTTTCTTAGAAAAATACTTTCCTCATGACCATAGAGAAGATATGGAAAGGCAATTTCTGAGTCTGAAACAAAAGGAGGATGAGAATGTCGCAAAGTATGAGGCCAACTTGACAAGGTTAGCGAGGTATGCTGCAGATTATATACGTAACCCAAGAGGTAATATTGATCGTTTCTTTGATGGGTTAAATCCATTTCTCCGTCGAGCTTTAGTATCACAATCATTCTCAACATACGAAGATATTGTCTCATGTGCTATCAAGACAGAAAAGGAATTCTCTAAGTCTTATGACAACAAAGTAAAGCAAGAGAAGAAGAGAACGGTGGAACAAGAGACAGATAAAAGGAAAAAGGGAAAGAAGGATTTTCCATTATGTGATAATTGTGGGAAGAATCACCCTGGTACTTGCCTAAAAGGAATGGCAGTTTGTTATAAATATGGAGAAAAAGGTCACCAGGTGCGTGATTGCAAGGGAAAGAAAGAGGCTATCAATGTTGAATGCTACAATTGTAGGGAAATGGGGCATTATGAAAATGAATGTTCTAAGCATCAGAGAAACTTACCTCAGAAAAGGCCAAGGAATCAAGGACAATCTTATGTTGTTATTACAGTTGAAGCGGAATAATTAATGTATTGGTGCTTTTGGACACATAGATTATATTCTGGTTATTAGAATAATGTGATATATATATATAAGGATTGTACTGCAGTACTTGTTGTTTCAGTAAGGTTTTAATATGATGAAGGTAATCATATTTTTGTTATGTGACAATAATTGAAACATTAATTTGTTTGGGGAATCTGATAAATTGATTTTGGAATTAAGAGACCTTTTAGAGAAAGTCTGGACAGTGGTATTTTGGATAACTATAAAGGTTGGAGTAGATTAAGTTGATCTTTGGATAGTATTGTTTAAGGTTAAAAAAATTTTGAAGAATATTTTTGGAATATTATAATACTATAGTTTTATGAAAAGGACAACCTGCAGGGTGGGGCATAACCCGTCACGTCGGAAAAAGCTACAGGAATCGAACCCACAACAATAGTTTGACATGCCTTTATTTCCTACCACTAGCCTACAGGAAGTCCCTGGTTATTACAAAATAATTTTACTAATCTAAATGGTATGTGTTAACATTTGGAACCTTATACAATTAGGATAAGTATAATATTATTGAGTTCTATTATCTTTTTGAGTGAAAGATGAGTTGAAGGTTGAAAACCTAATTGTCAAGCATAAATATATATATACCTATCTCTTATTCAATGAATAAATTAATTCTTAAACTTTAGTAAAGGGATATTAAAACAACAAAAATGTGTTATCCTAATACCTTATGTATTGTTGAACTGATGATATTTTAAATCAACATAGATTGAAGGCTTTGAGGCCCTCAATTTGACAGTTGATTGTGATTGATGACCTCAATCACTCCCTACAAATATTTACGTTTTTCCTCCAATTATATGTCTTCAATTGCCACCAATGTTCTCCTAATCGAGATCATAATTGGGTGGTGAGTTTTTCATTTCCCTTTCCCTCTTATTAAGGCTAAATTTTATTAATATTATTTCTGATGTGGGTTTTCCACAAATGTATTTTCTCTTCTCAACCTTTTATTTTCAAAGAAAAATTTCAAATTGTGAGGACGCAATTTATTGAAGTAGGGGAGAATGTAACACCCCGGGCTTCCACGATACGCTTCTCATTCAATAATGCAATAGCTTGCATTGTACGAAACATCGAGTTCTAAAACACCGCGACTAATCAAAGTAGCTGTTATGAATAGTAATAACCACTTTTTAAAATTATAGAAATTTTATATTTCAAAATGGACTTCATTTTTGGATTCGGAATATTGAAATTAGCCTATGTTGAATTTTTGGTATTTTTCTGAGAACTTCTAATTTTTTATGAATAGTGAAAAATACATAAAACAACTTTTTAAATCAAAATAATTTATAGTGATAAATTATACTATTTAGTGGTTTTAAAGTATAATTAGAATATATTTTTACCATTTTATCCAATGGTGGTCATTAGAATTAATTTAACATTGAAATTGGACATAAACAATTGCCAATCTTTTGAAATAAATTGTTTCTTAAAAACACGCTATTTGTTGTGACAACGGGAATTAATTATAAAATTAATTAATGCAACTTATATGTTTGGAATTTTTTAAAATAGACATCATTTTAGAATTCGGAATATCAATTCTAGCTTAGGGTGAAATTTTGGCATTGTTCTGAAAAACTTCAATTTTTGATGAATAGTGAAACCACTAAGTGGTAGTTAAATAACTAATTTTTCGTTTAAATGAAATATTACCAATTCTGTGATTTGATTATCAAAAATCCGACATACATGGTTGTCATTAATAAGTAAAATGTGGTTCAATGAGATTAAAATAATTTTTGGTGAATAGTAACTTTTAAGTTCTTAATCGCGATTAGAGGTAATTAGTGTAGTTTAAGGTAAAAATAATGTTTTAATAATATGAGATGAGCTTTACCCATATCCTACCCTAATTGGATGTGCAATGGCCGACCAAGAAAATCCATGGGTCAACTTGGGGACCCCATGGAGCCACTTTAGTTAGAGAATGACATAAATACCTTTTATTTAATGTTAAAGTAAAAAATGACACAAACATGAAATGTTTTACTAAAACAATTTTTACATGGGGTTATACAAGTCATATTTTTGACTATAAATAGTCATTGGAGGAATAAATATATTTCCTACATCATAGTATTTTTTTATAATTTTTAGACATTAAATAAATTAAATTATTTATGACATCATTATGATGCAGCGATGACCTCATTATTTAACGATTTTAATAAAATGAAAAGATAATGTACAATACAAAGCTTACACTTGTCCAAAGACTATTGGATGGGTATATTTTGAACCCTTATCACCTTATGCACTAATTATATAAGTGTGGGACCTTTAGAATCCGAAAATCATTGTATAATAATGTAAAATTTCCTTACTTTCCAAGAGTGCCCCTCCTCTCCTCTTATAAAAGGCCCCCACCTCTACCACCTCATTCACACATTCAAACCATTTGGATCGGCCAAATTCTTCCCAAATACTCTCCAAACTTCCCCCTCTTACTCCTAGAAGCATCACTTTGGGCAGAACGCTTCCCAAGGAAGCCTTTGTCTCAAATCAAAAAAAGTTACCCGATTTTTAGGTAATGTCTTCTCTAATGTTGTTTTGTTTTATTTAGCTTCTCCAACCCCTTAAAATCTTTTTATTCATTTCTTTTGTAACAAAACCAGTATCCTAAATATACAAGGATGTTGTTATAAGAAGTATTCGAGCTACACTTACACACTCCTACATCTAATGGTTAAAGAACATACTGTTTCTGTGGATGGTGAATTTCTGCCTCACGAAATGATAATTGTTCAACACTCGTATAACACCTTCAAAGGTGGCCATTAAGATGTCACTATATTTATATATGATATATAATATGTTTATGTTTTACTTATTCTTCTATATTTCTCATTTATGGCATACTTTATGATTTCCATTATGGGTAAACGCGATAATTTCATTTTAGGAAGTGCGGACTACCGCCCCCTCAAAGTGATTTGAATCGTTAATGCCATATGTGGGATGTATAAAGGATGGAGTAAATGGTATTATACACTATATTATACTGGAATTATATTTTACATTTATATCATTAGTATTTCATTCCATTAAATACGAAATAGAAATAAAAGTAGCGTTCATGCGTACGTACGAATTACCGTCTCCATGAACAGTGCATATCATTTCTTACCTCTAAATGTTATGTAATATTATAAATGAATGTATATACTATATATATATGATATATATGATATAAACATCATGAATATAATTCTGGATATAATGGATACTTCACCACATGAACAACTTGTAATTATAAGAAGTTTATTTTTGACTCAAGTACCAAAGATCGACAAAACGACCGTTATTAACTTAAATAATTACATAATGTTCATAACATTCTAATAAGTGATATAAAAGGAATAATTAACATGAAAAAGGTTCTTAAGTAAATAGAAATTAACTCTAGTTTATTATTCAGGAGGTTAAAGAACGGTCGAGTCAGGACAAGACGCAAGGTAAGGGAACTTCTTAACCCAATTTCTATTCTTTGGGTTAATCTCCTACTTTCGAATTATGTCATGATATTATTATGTCCTATCTTGTATTTATACTTTCTTTATGTGTACATATAGTGAATACACATAATAGATATATTTTATTTAAGAATTATCTTTTTTAGAGATTTCGTCTCAATCTCCATTCATTGAGGCATATTTTGTTTTATACACAACTTTATTTTATACGGTGTATAAACCCCTTTGAATTTTACGTTTATTCAAAAGGTTTTCTTTTATAATTATGTGATTCTTAAATGATTTGAAAAAAGAGATATTTCTCTCCAATATATGAAAATCCAGTGCAAATGTATACGTATTTAACGCAAGCTTAAAAATGTTTTCAGAAAACCTGACTCTTGAGTGTGGTAGTCAAGAAGGGATTGGGTGTGGACCCATCATGGCCTGTAATTAGTCGAGCAGTCTTAGAATTAGTTATTTTGTTTTCAGAAGCTTGAATAATGTTTTCAGAAAAACACTGGAGTATATTTGAGCAATTTTGAACATAAGTATCTTCTAAAAAAATTGCATCGGTAGGTCCCATGAGACAACTAGACGTGGAATTGGCCAAGGTCCTTTCCCAATTTAATTTATGGTTTTGGACGAGGCCTTAATTATTTTAGACGTCTTGGCCGAGGCCTTGACAAAGTGTTTCAGAATGTCTGGCATTATGCATTCCATCATTATGAAAGTGGTTATTGATATTGCATGTGATTATTCGACCAGTAGAATATCCATGAGAATAAGTAAATGGCATTATCTCATTTTACTTTTGCCATATTATATTGAAGTTCATGTTTAAAAGGATTTTGTTTTAGTTATACATTGCCTTAAATATTAATGTTTATTTATGAAAGCTTCTGCAATATTGTTATCCTTACTGAGCATCTGAGCTCACCCCTTTCAATGTTTTAATATTTTCTAGGATGTGAAGAAGTATTTTATGAATGACCTGCAGTTTTAGTCAGAAGAGGATATGAGTGTGGACTATGAAGAATTTGTTATTAGTTTTTAACTTTATGATGTAATGTAATACTTTCGAATGTATCTAGTGTTTCCAAGGCTACTAAACTAATCGGTCTTTCGAGACTTGATCTTTTGTGATCATGCCAATGTTACGAATTAATGCACCGACTCTGGGTAGCTGGGGTCAGGGCGTTACAAATCATGTGGCTTTCCTTGGGATTACATTGATATCTCCCTGCTTGGTAGGTGACGAATACAATGTCAGGCCTTTTTTTAGTCAAGTATAGAAAACTTCTAATGATTTCCCAATGTTATGTGATATTAACTGCCTTTCCATCCCCATATTTGGAAATTTTTATCCCGGTAGAAACCAAAGTATTCATCTCCTTGGAATGTTTCCATTACAAATCTTCTCAAAACCTCCTTGGTATATTTGGATTGAGAAATGAATGATTTATTCCTTCCTTGTGTCACCTGTAGACCAAGGGAAAACCTTAGCTCTTCAATTATTGACATTTCGAACTCACTTTTCATGAATTCGGGGAACTGTCTGCACTGAGCTTCATCTGATCCGCCAAATATTATGTCATCAACATAAATAAGGACCATCATCCTTTGATTATTGTCATTTTTGAAATAGATATTGTAATCAACTCCCCCATGCTGGAAACCAAGCTTCTTCAAGTACTGATCAAGCCTTGAGTACCATTCTCTCGGTGCTTGTTTCATCCCATAAAAAGTCGTATTTAGTCTAAAAACCATGTTCTCATCCTTAATAATGAGAAAACCATCTAGATTCTCAATATATAACTCTTCCTCCAGAACCCCTTTTGAAAATGCAGATTTGACATCCATCTGGAAAACATTTAACTTCTGTTGCACTTCAATGTCTAGTAATTATCTAATTATCTCAAGTATCACAACCAGATCAAATGTCTCATGAACTTCTATTAATTATATCTAGAAGTATTCTTTGCATAGTAGTCGATATTTGTTCTGAATAACTATGTCATAATCATTCATATTTTTGTGATAGACCCATTTAGTCTTGATGACATTCTTATTTTCTAGTCTCAAAACAATATCCCACGTCTGATTTTTATCAATCTGACCAAGCTCTTCATTCAATGCTTGAAACGAGTTCTAATCTTTAGCGACATCAGCGAAGCACTTCGGCTTAACCTGAGATAGGAATGATGTCTGCAGCAGTGATTTCATTGTAATTTTCTGAACTAGAGTTGACTGATCACCAATGATATTATTCCTATCAATTTTTTCTTGACTGCATGGATTTTGTGAATATATATATTTTACATCCTTATGATCATCATCAGTGTCTTCTTTTGAATCAACATTAGCCACTTCTTCGCCCCCTATGTTGCTTTCCTCATCATCACTTTCATCAGAAAATTGTTCACTGTGCTTTTGAATGATCTCCTCATTCTCCACTATAGTGACATCATTACTCTAAAATAATTTTCTCAGCCTTTTGTTAAAGCATTTGTATGCTTTTCTTTTTCCTGAGTAGCCATTGAATATCCCCTCATCTCTTCGTGACTCATATTTCTTATGTTTTTTCTTGTTGAGGATAAAGCACTTACATCAAGAAATTCGAATGTATTTCATTGTTGGCTTCTTTCTGAACCACATCTCATATGGAGTCTTTACTTCCTTCAGACACAATAAGACCATATTAGAAATATAGACTGATGTCAAAATAGCTTCCTTCCAAAATTTCTTAGGTAGGTATTTTTCTATGAGCATCGTTTTGGCCATGTTGTTTATGAACCGATTTCTCCATTCAACCACACCATTCTGTTGGGGTTTTCTCACTGAGGAAACCTGATGCCTTATCCCATGTTTCTAGAGATAGTATTCCACCTGAATGTTTGTGAATTTCGTACCATTATCAGTATGAAACTTTTGAATTTCTTGACCTAGCATCCTTTCGCACTCTCTCTGACACTATTTTAAGCAGGTGAACACATCTAACTTATTGGAAATAACAAATACCAAGGATATTCTGCTATATTAATCAATAAAAATAATGTATTAACTATTTCTATCAATTTCTCATGGTATGATAGGCCCAAAAACATTAGCATGCACCAATTAGAACTCTTTTGTTAACTTCTTTTCCTTATCCTTATATGTCTTTCTAATGATCTTCTGATTTTGTCATGAATCGATCGTGTGAGTTCAATCATGTGATATCTTATGGAGATCTCTTTCTCCATAAAACTTTACTATATATTCTAGGGATGGATGACATAAATGAATAAGTCATTTATTCCACAACTTGTATTCTTATTCTCTTGATAGAAGGCACATATCTTCTTCTCCAGTTACGAGGTAGAGATTTCCATTTTTTTCCATGAAGAACCATTTCCCCATATCGTCCTTTGATGATACACATCTTCTTAGTGAACCTTATAGAATGTATTAAGTCATATAGTTGAATAACACTAGGAAAATTATGATTGAGACCTTCTACTACTAAGACATCACCACATCTCATCTCATTTCCCCAAAACACGGCCTTTCATAAGCCAATTATCTTCAGGCCTTCATCATTTCTAAACTTGACAACTCCATTTTTTTCATATTTTATGCTTGTAAGAAGATCCTTATTACCTATCAGGTGATATGTGCTACTGCTATCAAGGATCTACACACCAATGCAATCTAACGCTTTAAGGGAAATTTCTGCCACCACTGTTTTCATATCCCTTTTCTTCTTGGTCAACATTTTCTCCTTCACACTTGGTGTGGATTGAGACTTATAATCTTTCTCATATTATGATAGAACAACTTCATCTTGCAATGATGCAAATCTATTTTCCATTTTTAACTCACCTGTTGGTTTATTGATCTGCTGCTTGTGAACATTTTGATTCTCCTTTGGCTCATTAACATGTATGGTCTAAGTAAAGTACCTATCCATGTGCCCAAATCCACCACACACAAAATAGTGTCCTTAGAAATATATTCTAGAGAACCATTATCTCATTAGATACCACCTCTATTCTTGTGCCCTTTGATATATATCTTTGCTATAGAACACACATAATGTGAATGTCCCAACATTCCACAACAATAGCACCTAATATAAAGTGCATTCCTTTGTGTCAATTCTGAACTGCTAGTTTCTCCTTGGTATCTCTGAATATTTGGAATCTTCATTATCACCAATTCAACTGTCAATCATGGAATTGGTGCTTGCAATCTAACTTCAATTTTGGCAGCATTTTGTTTTCGGTCAAGCCCCTAATTGGCCTTAGCATCTGAACATAATTGATGCTTCCTTTTTGCTAAACCACTATTCTATAAATTCAGCTTCTCTGTTTTCTGAGTGATATGCTTACCTGATGTCCATGTGGGAGTCAAGAGATATTCATGATCCTTAACTTGTTTTCTCATGCCGATGACTTCTCATTCAAGTTCTTCAATACACATGATTTGATCATTCCTTGTGTTATTCAAGCTATAGATCTCCATTTTATGTTATTCAATTTTTATTTTATACTCACTAACTAATTCCGAGTTCTCCAGTGTTAATGAATTGGGTTTCACAATTTCTTCCATCAACTCAGAAATCTCTTCTTCCTACTGCTGTATATAGAGTTTGGCGTCACGAAAAACTTTGTTGGAATTATTTGTTTTGGCTCTCCAAACATATATCTCCTAAAGAGTATCCTATATCTCATCTTGCATATCAATATCTTCCATCATCTTTTTCTTCTTCATCTACATCCTTGGTTTCATTCATATTTTGAGAACTACTGATAACTTCCACTATAGCATTTTCTCCATGATCTCTGCATTTCTCTACCTCTTTAACCTCCTCAACCTAAGACTCATTTGAACTTTCATATTCTTTTGAAATACGGTTCTTCTTTTTAAGGAAATTTTTCTTGAACTATTTCTTGACTTTCCCATAGGCTGGAGAATTTTTCATTGGAATTTTGATTTCATTGACATCATCATCCTTTTGGAACATTGTGGGGAACCTTTCCGAAAGATGTCCAAACTTTCCACATCGAAAACAAGCAAGTGGAAGCCTCCCTATAAACATTACTTTTCATCTTTGAAGGTTTCGGAAGTGGAATGACATCACCTCATTTGTCTCTTCTTCTTCCATGGAATATTCTACGGTGAGATTCTTCATGGACTTGAATGCCACCTCTTTGGATTTCACCTTTTCCACAACATCGTTATCATCATTTCTCATTTCATATTCAATAATTATGATGTGTAGGTTATCCAATGCCTGCATTTTTGGGACTTAATCTTCCAAAACCGAAACTTTCGGATTGAACCAATGTGGAAGTTTCGTCAATATGTGCTTCACAAACTTTATGTATTCAATAAATTCTCCAAGAACTCACATGTCTTCCACTACAACCTTTAACCTGTCAAAGAATGTATCAACATACTCATTCGGGTTCATTATCATATCTTCAAACTTGTTCCACAACACTTGCAGCTTTTCCTCTCTGACCTTTGTATCTCCTTTATATAAATTCAATAGTTTGTCCCACATGAAATGTGATGTTTTTCATGAAATAACCTTTGTATAAATATCATTGGATAGGGATCCACATAAGGAATTATTTCTTTTAGCATCAGCATCCAACTCTCTACGCTCAGCTTCTAATAATGCACCACAATTAATATCTGATGTTATTCCCTGCATTGAAACTATGAATACATCCATTCATAATTAGTAGATGTAGTGTTGCATCTGATTATTTCATAGCTAGAAATTGTTCAAATTGAATATCGGAATCCATTTGTGATTTGTGACCTCCATTTGAGAGAGAAACACGAATATCAACCTTTCATTCTGATACCAATTATTAGGTCCACTAGGATAGATACCTTGAGAGGGGGTGAATCAGAGTATTAAAGATTAAAGAAAATACCCCTTGTGATCTTGATTAGCTATTAGAAAAAACCCACTTCACTCTCCTTGCCATTGTAGTGTATGACTAATCCTTAAATCATACATAGGACACATAAATATTTACTTGGTTTACCCTTACTGGGCTACTTTCAAGGAGCATACACCTATGGTGTGCTGATATACCAATTCCACTATGAGAGCACTACTATTTACATGTTCAAAGTGGACTAATTGTCCCTATATGTTTAGAACCACTCACAATTTGAGAACTCACTGCTCTCTCCAATGAAGTGAGCTCACTGCTTCTTAAATAAATCCACACACAGTTTATAGACTAGTAGGTCTCTTCATTAAAAATAATTCATGACTCCTCAACTGTTGATTGATGCTCTATTGAATTCCAACTTTCATACACAAATGAATACCACTTTGGCCTCTAATCTCTAGGCAACTACCTTTGGAATTACCTTCACAATGCACCCCAATTCGCGAAGCTCCCAATTTTGTGAAGCTCAAACCAGCCTTCAAGAATTTCCTCCTTTTCAAAAAGTGCACACCTTCACCGAGCTCCTACCTTAGGGAGAACACTACTTTCGCGGAGCTCAGACCATCGCAAAGCTCAAGCCTTCTCAAATTTTAGGCTGTTGTAGAGCTTAAGTCATCGTAGAGCGACTTCATTCATGAAGCACACTAAGCCAATGCGAAGCACACCTCTTTCCCATAGCTAAATTATCGACCACGAAGATCCTTTATTCATGAAGCACATTGCCTTCACAAACCACCTTTGTGAGCTGAGAAAAAAATATTTTATTTGAAAACATTCTCTCCTTATCTCAAGGGGGTTGAGTCCTACTTAAAGGCAATCCCGCTGACCATAGAACCTTCCAGGAGAAGTAAATGCCACATCATCTCAAATCGTGAAGCTCTGAAATTTCTGCTAAAATTCATTCAAAATCACACAGCACCACTAAAATTTTCTGATCATAGAGCTCATCGTAATCACGAAGCATTCTATCATTTACATCGCCCTTTTTCCGCAAAGAACCACTTGCGATGCCCTTTGCCACCGCAATACTTTTCAATGCTTCTGTTCACGAAACTCATCGTAATCCCAAAGCATCACCGTCAACATTTTTCATGTCTTCACAAAATCAAATCCATGAAACCTATATTCATGAAACACCTGCCTTTTCCATATTTTGATGAGATATTCAAGGAAATAAACATTTAACGATTCTCACATAACTCCAAATTTTTGACCCCAAATATTTGTAAAACTCTAGAAATCAGCACCACCTTGTATATATTATTTTATACCACCTCTAGATTTTCCATTCATTTGTGATGGTTCTTTGTAAACATGGATTTTCAACAACATCTCTGGAATTGAATATTTCACCATGGAAATATGTTTTGTTAACATACATAATCAACCCCAAAATGCTGCAATGCCAACATGAGGTATTTTTTCCCAACAAATCGCAAAGGGTCTGATTTACCTGGCACACAACTTTACTTTCATCCTAAATCAAATGACACTCTTCCATGGAGACATGTGGAGGAATACCATGTTTTCCTCCATAAACTCTATCCCCCATCAATGATTGTCTACATATATCTTCTATTCACTTTGGGCTACATTGATGTGAAACTGAATGGTTTTCACCATCTCTATCATTTATTCAACCATTTTATGTTCTAACATCATACATTCACCAAATTTAACCCAATACACCCACGTTCTATATATTTACCAATAGAGTACTTCATATAGAGCCATTTGGATGCTCGAGCAGAAACTGTTGTAGTTAGAGAACTCAAACAAAGTTAGATACTTCTAACATCTTGCTTTGATATCTATAGATCCTGATCTAAACATGTATTCTAGTTTTTAAATTGTCCATTCAGATTTTCTGTCTTTTTGAGGATGATAAGTTTTACTGATGTTCATGTATATGTGTAGACAATATTGGAGACTTTTAAGGAACATGGAGGTGAAACTTAGATCTTGATCATATACAATCAATAATGGTACTCCATACAGCCTTACCACTTCCCTAATGTATATCCACAAAATTTGATCTACTGTGAAGTTTTATCATTTTTCAAAAAATTGAGCTATGTTTTTAAGATAACCATCAACGAACCAAGTAGTGTTTTTTTCTTATAGATGTCCTCTATAGTCCAGTGACAAAGTACATAGTAATGTTTTCAAATTTCAATATTTGTATGGATAATGGTTACATCATTCCCATATAATTTGGTCTTTTATCCTTTAGTTTCTGACATACCAGGCACATTTATTTATATTTGATGATATCCTTCTTCATATTGTCCCACCAATTGTTCTCTCTACTATCTCAACACATCTTTTTTCTTCATAAGTGAATAGATAACGTTGAGATATGGACATAACTCTGAATATATTTATTTATCTCTTTGATTTAATGGTACACACAATTGTGACCAAAACATTACATCTCCTTCCACATGAATTTTAATATCCAACGATTTCCCCTTTCTCATAGCTTCCACCTTCTTCATAATTTACACAACATTTCGTTGAGAATATTTTATATATCCTATGAGGGATGGTTGAGAACTAATTTGAGAAAAATAAATATGTTCTTTTCTTAAGGATTCACATGCCCACACTTTTCAAATATAAAAAGATTGGGTCTTTCTTAATTTTCATCATGGATAATTTTTACGTATCCATTTTACAAAGAGAATCTGACACTATATTTTCCTTACCATGATGGAAGATATTGATATATCATAATACTTGATGATCATTAACTATATTTTTTGGAACATATTTTGATCATTCTATGTGAATATATATTTGAAACTATTATGATCAGTATATAATTCTAGCTTCCCTCCATAATGGAAATGCCACTAGATTTTCAGTGAAAAGATTATAATTTCCAACTCCATAACATCAATTGGATAGTTTTTCTCATGAGTTTTCAATTCTCTTGAGGTGAAGGATATCACTTTTTCACTTTTTATCACCACACATCATATGAACATCTTTGAAACATCTCTGTATACCACAAAGTGTTCACCGTTTGTCAATACGAGGGAATTATCAAGGTGATAAGAATCTTTTTAAACAATTTTATGCAATCATTACATTCACCAGTCCAAAAAAACATTTCCCCCTTTTATGTAAGATTGGTTGGTGGTTTTAAAAATAATTCGATGTTCTTCACAAATCGACAAAAATTCTCAGCTAGACCAAGAATACTGTAAATCGCCATTAGAAAAGTTAGAATATTCCACTCTTCAACTACCTTTATCATAAAAGGGTTGACATAAATTATTTTTCTGGTGATAAAATTCCCCATGAAGGACAATATATCCTTCTAGAACTCACATTTATAGTACTTTTAAAAAATGTTTATCCCTTAGAAATGTATTTAACACACTATTCAAATTATCCTCATGTTTCTCCTTCCTCTTATAGTACAAGTAAATATAATTAGTAATTGATACCAAATATTTAACTAGTAATCTCTAAAGGCTTTATTGATTATTTTTGTAAATATTTCAATAGAATTATTGACTCCAACATTAATACTATAAACTCAAAATGTCTAAACATTGTTTGAAAGGAAGTCTTTGGAATATATTGTTTCCTCACATTTAATTACTGATATCCTTACAAAAGTTATATTCTATAATGTGTATTTCATATAGGCAATGATCCATGTGTAAGATCAATTGATAACTCAACCTATTAGTCAAGAGGATAACCATGAAATTCTCCATGCAACACATCATTGTAGTCCTTCACAATTGGCATGTATTCAAGATTGATTCCCTCATTTTTCTGCATAATTTAAGATATATATGCATTATCATAAGGATATAATATCCACAATTGATATTATTATTTTATTAGAGATTCATCCACCTTCTTGAAGATGTATATAACTAGAGGATTCCATAGGATGTGAAGAGTGACCTCACTTTACCATTAGATGATTTTTTCATTGTATAATGATATCAACTAAATTCCAAATATATCATAAAAATCTACAGAAGAAGTAAAATAATATTTAATTGATGGTTCAGTCCAAAAAAATTAACGAGGGCGGGGGTATAAACGTTGGATGAAATAATTTCTCCATTTTTTTCTCACAGAAATCTCAAACTCCATTTTTTCAGGGGAATTCTGAATAGTTATACTATATTTGGAAGATATTAATTAATTAATAGAAGAAGAATCAAAAAGTATGTCCTATATTCATGAATAAATTACTAGTGTACATATCTCAGCATCATTTTCGGGATCCACCTCACTAGTAGTGATGGAATATGATTTCCCTTGATATTTTTTATTTAGTATCTATTTTCAGTAATTTCCCTCAAGGAGTTGAGGTTTAGTGAATAGTATTTCATAGTGATCTTTCTCCCAATAGTTGAATCATTGAACCATTGGTGGTACTCCCCATTAATCTACCACATTTCCCAGCATCCTCATATCTCTTTGTCTATATTGTGCTTTCTATCCTTGTCTCTGATACTTATAACATTCTCCCATCCAATTTAGGTAGTTACCATGTTTCTTTTTCAAATATATTTGACATGTTATTGGTTGATATTTCTTTCCACCTTTTTTATTAGATCCCCCAACATGAAACTTCATATTTAGTTTCTTATCTATGTAGTTGAGTGTAACATTCTGACCCGTCTTACCATCAAACTGATAGCCGGACCCGTCACAACATGATCTCTAGAATGCATCCCCATAAGTCAGTGGTTATCAAATAGCAGCAAGGGCCTAAAGATAGTCAGTCAGGAGACTATACCCGAACATTTAGAGTGCACAATGGAAACGGATTGGTAAACACATATAACAATGAATGAATACATGATGAAATAATCAACATTATTAAAAAAATATCCAACACCAGTTTATACAATGAATGCATGTCATGGTAATACATTTCTAAAAGTAGAAATCAAAACATCGTGATTTAAATCTCATTATAGAAATATATAAAACAATCAAATCCACATGGGATATCACCATGAGTATCCCAAGATTCCACTTGGTCCTTTGCAAATAAATATTGGGTACAAAAAACAATAACAGCAAGGACCAGGGACCTAAGAACAAGAATGTCTAATCAGGTACCCCAGTGCAATGGCAGCCTGAAAAGGGTGTGATATAAAAATCACTATAGGTCGGGACCACTGGTGTCTAGACCAATCTAGACAATTCAATACAATTAAACAGTGTGCTAGTATATCGAAGCAACAACATAATTTAACAAATGAACAATAACCCATCTAGGTTCTTAAGGGACGCATGACAGTGATACCTTCCTTGAATCATAGAATGTATAAGAGTCTAAATAAGAACTATAAATATATTTTATCAAGCATAAATAATTGTTGTTACAGTTTTCAATTTTCTCCATTTACTCTTCTATCAACTATAGGGGTCCCATGGACACCTGTAAATCAATACTTACTTCTTTTCATACAGGATCCTGAAGGAGTTCCTTAGTAATATGATATCTTAATACCTACTTTGCCTCAAGAAAGAGTTTGAAATTTTTAAGTTTATATCATATCATAATACCTTCTTTGGCTCATCCATGAGTCCAACCTATTTAAATATGTTATTATATCATAATTCCTTCTTCGTATCATGTTAGTGTCCAAAGTATTCAAATGTGATATCATATTTCATTACATGTTTCGACTCATTTCTAAGATCGAAATATTCTCAAGAGAAGACATATCTCAGAGTACCTTTATTTTCAATCATTATATTCACAACTTAATGCCTGAGTTACCATTATTCCAATCATATGTATGATGATGATGTTACCATGATTTTTCCATAATAGAAAGACCATGTTGCCATTATCATTACTAATAAGAAAAATGACCATGTTACCATTTATACTTCTTAATACAATCACCATGTTCCCATTCTCTTTACTGATAAGCATAATGACTATGTTACCATGTATACGTCTTTAATGAATTACCATGTTCCGATTATTTCAAAAAAAATTAATTCACAATTAATTAATCAACATCAATATCATTACGAATTCAAAAAGAATTTAAACACATCATATCCATCAGTTAACTCAACAACTGCCTAAGTACATAATTTCTACTACATAATTCGTCAACTAATCAATCAAAAACATAATTCACATCCTATAATTTATTTTCCATCATTAATTATCTCATTATAAATCCCAAATATCCATAATTAATCTCACATTTAATTAACTTGATCATTTTATCCAAGGAACACAATTAATTCAAAAATAATTATCTCATTATAACCAATTAACTATATCATAATTAATCCCCCGATTAATTATCTATATTACAATCTCGAAGCACACAATTAATTCAAAATTTATTACCTTAACTCATCCGACTCAATAACTCACAATTACCAATGAACCCAATTGTGTAAACATGTAAGGGATTAAATACATATCCTAGATAAGAAAACTATATTACCATACTTTAAACATCATCCTCTAGTTAGGAAATAATAGAAAAACACATCTCAGAAAGATAATAAAATATATCAGTCCAATCACTATGTTTTTATCTTAAAGGAACTGCACCTCGGTTTGAGGTTATTTATTACAAAAATGTGATTTTTAATATAAAAACAATATAACACAACTATCATTTATTTCCAGAAATTGGAGTGAAATTTATCAATAGTGATAAATAAACTACTAAAAAAATTTATCAATTAAGAAAAGTTAGGATCTCTACCTCAAGGAATTAACCATGTCAATTCTTTCTAAATCAATCTAAAATCTCCTCACAGACACACACACCAAAAAAATGTGTGTGTGCACTAGGAATGAGTCTAAATACCCTATAACAATATATGGCTCCCAAAATTAGAGTGGTGGGGACTAGAACACGTCAAATTAAATTCTAGGGACTCACTTATCATAATAGACCCTAAATTATATGGTGAAAACACAAAAAATGGGTTTAAAAGCATACTCAAACTGAAAAATTCAAAGATAAAAGATTCTATTTTACTTGCCCTTGGTGGAGGATGCTAGAACACAGACCAATGGGTACTAAGACATCATTCGGGTATCCTTTTGAAGGAAGAAACAAAAAACCTAGAATTATATTCAAGCCCTAGGTTCGTCCAAAACTGTATTGTTTATCTAATGTGAGTCAAATCACCAAATCATTAAAGGAGGACATCATAGAAGGTCTTACCTGAATGAATCCGACCACATTCATGAATGATCTATGTGGAATTAATTGCAAAAGTAAGAGGGGTCGTGTGACATTAGGTCTCGACTAGGGGTTTTTGCTCGCCTACTGCAGGTCACAACCAAGTAAAGGTCGCAGAATTTAGGTGCACCAACCATGGGAGGTTTCACTTACATGTGTATAGAGAGGGGAGGAGTATGCATGAAACTTGTTTGGGGTTTCAGGAGGGGTTCATTCACTCCTCACTGGAATGGTGGGATAGGGGGACACCCTTATTTTCTCTCTAAAACTGAAACAAACCCCTATTAAAATAATCCATAATTAATTATAATAATTAATATAATAAAAATAATAATCACAGTTATAATATTTTTATTATCATTTAAGAAAAACACATCTTTGACAAACCCCAAACTCCTCATTCACACATTATTTCATTAAATTCATTTCAACTGAATATAATTAAACTAATTATACACTTCTACATCATTAAATTTAATTCTGTCAACAAATTGTTAGTCACTAAAATCCACAATTATCATAATATAATTAATTTCCTTTTTAACCATGAGTTAAATAAAATTAATTAAACCCAAAACATGAAACTGGGGAAATCAAATGGTTTGAATCACATGATCTAATAGACCGTGTGCATCCCATGCGGATTATACTAGATACCTAGTGTATTATGCATGACTAAACTACACTATTTGACTAACCGTGCACAGCCCGTGTGAATTCCACTGTTGGGTCCAATGCTCTGGAAACACATCGAGCCACCTGAGAAACTCCTCGAGCCCTTACCCAAGACTGATATCAAATCAATATAGATCTCAACGTATAGAACATCATCCCGAAGCATGGTTTCCAAACCCACCAATTTAGGTACTGTAAAAATTCAAAAACTATTGTTTTTTATCCTAGTTAAAAACACAAGACTTTACAATCTACCCACCTTAAAACATCTCTCCCTTGAGAATCTGTCCAGGACTACTATAGTGATAACCAACCAACCATGGTCATGAGGTCTTGTTTGAAATGTTAGGTTGCATTATCAAGACCACACACACACATTTAACCATTCCAAAATCCGAACATGTTGATCCTTTCAAAACAACCTATATCAAAGATCTAAATTTAACCCAAATATCGATGCGAGGTTTAACTAAACCCACTTAATCAGAGACAAGATCTCGTCATTGTCTCCTCAACCACCCACTCACTGGTGGATTCTTGCAAAGGTCTTATAATTTAAAATTAGAACTCTAAACCATGGAACATTCCTTGAAATACATCCCTGGACCATAAACCCACACATTCCCTTAAACCAGTTACATGCCTTTAAAACTATTCCATAAGAAACCACATCTACAACAAAGTCCTTACATGACCTCTGGTGATATTCCATAGTCAAGTCATCCCTTACGATATCTTAAAAATGATGTATCCCAGGACAAATAAAGGTTCAACCCAACGAACCATGAATTGCATGTATAACTCAGATACCAACCACTTATCTAACCAAATGATTTTTAAAACATTAGTGTTGTGTAATATTGATGAAATATTAGTGTTTATATGGTGACTTAAAGATATTGTACATTATCCTCTCATTTAGAAGAGAACACGTAGTGTAAACCCAGATTAACAAAAGATCATTTGATCTATTACCAATCAAATCCTTTAAAAAAATCTTTGCATTACCTACCGATATGCCATCAAACAAACATCAAATACATTATATCCCAAAGTATCTGTATTCGTTGAAATCATACCCCTAAAATAATTCAAAAAAGTAAAAAAGTTTCCAATGGCTAGTTCACACCACCAACCTTATCGATGTTATGCTTCCAAGTATGAATCAACATGTATACTAGAACTGATGTTACACTACCCACCATAAGAGTGTCCATGTTATAGAAATAAAAGACAAGTATCTCACAACCAAACTAGATCAGAAACACCATAAATTCACCTGTTACATTTGATGAACCATTGTCACCACATACACACATCTAGAAGGAAATACAAAAATTATAATTGAATGGCATGTAAAATCACCCATGTTCCAAAACATTTTCCCAAATTTTGGGATGAACTTTCCCCAATGACCCAAACACTCTACTCCATAGTTAATCCGAGAACGTCCATAACATCACAATCATCCATGATCACTTAGAACTCAACTGGTTCATTACATCTCTAAACACTCGACATTACTGCGATTGTCAACACATTCTACCCCGAGACCACAAAAACCCAAGACACATCATCTCAAACAACTATAACTTAGATAACGACAAACCAAGTCCTCTAACCTATGGAACTAAACATTCCTCAATGATTATTCCAATAATAGAAATCAATGTACAAGGACTAAACATCCGAAAATGGGTGTCTATTTACCAACTGAAAAGTCCTAGTAGATATGGAAACACCCAAACATCAACAATGCCCAAAACCTCATAGTGGAAACAAGGAATCTCAATCTCTATGAGTTCTACCTACATCGTACATTTCACTTACAATGAATACATGTCAAACCTTTATATTGGCCACAAAAAAATAGAATTTACTATTCTCAAAATAAAATTATCATTTTATCAATATCAGTATTTCATTTCAGCCTCTAAACATTTGAATGAAATTAATCAAATCCAAAAATATTATATCCCAACAAGTAACTTGGTTTCCGATCAATGCCCCATTTTACAAATAGGAAATCTATTTCAAAAAACCTCATAAACATATAAAATTTGTTTCATTTCATTATAAATAGAAAATTTAGCATATATACTCATTTTAATCAGAAGGCGACCTCGGAGGTCTTATTTATTCTAATCTAGGTTTCTCAAAAATAAACCCTATAAGAGTTCATTACAGAAAAAATGAACCAACAAACCAACATGTTTCTGGTTGAGAAATATAAAATCTTACCAACCATTTAATTCAAAAATTAACAGTTTTATTCTCATTTATAACCATTTCCCATCAAACTATAAATTAATATTTTATTAAAGTAACCCTCACCCCTCTTATAAAATGGCACTTTTACCTCTCTTATTTTCACACTTTAGAATCCATTTGGCTAGGCCAAAATCTACCCAGATATCCTTCCAACTATCATACCTTTATCCTAGAGGCCATACTTTGGTCAGAAAGCAAACCTATGAATCCCTTTTGATCAAATCAAAAGGGAGAACCTGAAGAAGAGGCAATGATTTCACCACCCTCTTTCATGTTCTCTTATTCTTCCACTTATGATTTATTTATTGTTTCCATTATAAAATAGTAACTCCACTATAATATATATATATTGATGTTATTATAAATATGGAACAACTATATTCATTATTATATCCCCCTTATGAATGATAATCTCACCATGCCTGCGTACGTACGGCTTACCATCTCCACACCGTGATGTAATTTTTTATTCAACACTATGTTATTTGGATGGTTGTAATAATGAGTAATATGTATATAAATAATGAAAATAACATGCTAATGTATCTGCAAAATTAATATACCATCCAATTCCAAATTGTTATGGAAATAATATTGTCACTCGTGCGTACGTACGGATTCTCGTCTCCGTGACGCGATGAGATTCATTTCCATGTTCACCATTAATCGACGATTATGAAAATATATATTACTTATAATTATGTAATATATGACATAATAATGCTATTTGGGATATATATATATATATATACACTTACATAAATCTTATTCACTTAGTTCCGTTCAATACGATATGAAAACGGAAACAACGTTTATGTGTACCTACGGACTACCATCTCCATAAACAGTGTTTTTCATTTCATATATCTCTATTATACATATTTATATTATAAATATATATGATATATAAATCATGTTTTATATTATAGAAGTATTTAAATATTTATTTAAGTGATACAATCCAGAGTAACAAGTCAAAACACGTACGATAAAGAAATCGTTAATTACCCAAAATGTTAAATTAACCTGGAAATTATTATTAAATGGGTAGTATAAAGTCATTAATGAATCATGTATGTTATCATAAATATTAATACGGTTTTGGTATAATTTAATAACATACAAAGTTCTTCATACATGAGGTTGAACATACCCTCGACTAAAGATATGTGCAAGGTAAGGGTTAATTCCTCAGTCTCATTGTTACCAGAGACTGTTTATGTGTAAGTATTTAATGTGAAATTTTTATCATCCATGTCCATTTTTCAAAAACATGATTTCAAAATGAAAATTTTAAGGATTTTTGAAAGGTACTCTTTATCAATATCATAATTTTAAATGATTTAATGATTTATCTTTCGAAATCTTTTAATTTAATGTCCACCTTTTCAATATGATTTCAAGGAATTATTTATATGGACATGAAGGTTTTGAAATGATAATTATTTTCAAAAGTTTCAAAGTGGTATGGGAAACATTGATTAAAAAATCTCTTTTAAATGACTTCCTTTATAAATGTGTTACATTTAAATGATTTCACAAAGAAAAGGATATTTTTCTCAGAGTTTTTAATGATTATTTTCAACTATGTCAACATCCTTTTTGGATATTATTCTTGATTAAGGTTGATTTATTATAAAGAAAATCTTCAATATTGTATTGAATGATCTATGATATGGTTGACTATGAATGTGATATTTTTATACTATTCATGGTTTATGGTTAATGTATTGAAATTTTATATGCTAATTTTAAAAATAATGTTTGTTTTATGTTTCAACATTTTTATATGTGGAATGCAGTGGACTTAGTAAGTTATGGGTGGAGCACACTATAGCTCCTCGATTCATCGGTAGGTCTCATTAAACAAACTAGTGTCTTGGCACAATTCATTGACAAATTTTTTATTTTTAGTCTTAGCACAAGTCCTTGACAATGTGCTAATGATGTACAACATTAGGCATTCCCTCATTATGAAATTTGTTATCACATGTGATTATTCGACTAGTAGAATTTCAATGTACATGTTTATATGGTGACGTTTGATTTATTTTTTCATATTATGTTCAATTTTATATTTAAAAAGGTAGTTCTTTTTATCTCAGATCTTGCATTAAATATTTATAGATTCTTCTAAATTATTTACCATTACCGGGCATCTGATCTCACCCATTTCTTATTTTTTACTTTCCCAAGATTCCAAGAAGTGTATTATGAATGATATGCAGGGTTAATCTATGGGGAATAATGGAATTCTAAAAGAACTATATTTTTTGTATTTTATGTCTGAAAGTGTAATGTAATGTTCATGTATGAAATCTCTTTTCCAAGACTACTAAACTGATCGGCCTTTTGGGACTTGATTCCTTGTAATCATGCCAATGTATTAAAATAATGAACCGACTCTGGGAATCTAGGGTCGAGGCATTATAGTTGGTATCAGAGGAAGTTTAAAAATATCATTGGAAACTTGATTTAGATAAAATCTGATTAGACCACATTAACCAAAGATAGAATTTAAGGATTAGTATAGAAGAACATCCTAGAATTTTGATAATATTGAGATTTTGTGAGTTTTCCAAGAAATTACATCCCTATCTGGATATGAGAAGGTAGAGGCGGCTCTGGAATAGATGTACCTAGGGGTAAAACCCGAAAACACCGCTTGGAGCTAGACTTGAACGGGAACTAGATCACGACAATGGGCCTTAATTCACTCTTGGTTATGACACTCCCAGGGGATATGCTTAGGATAATTATCATTTTTTTACAAATCATTATGAATTATTTACGAGTATATACCTCGTCAATGAAAATATTTTTTGGATTATATCCATAAACTATTCAATTTATGTTAGGTATTTTACATGTCTGAAATTATTAATTTCAATTCATAAACTGACATAGTTTATTCCATTTTATTTAAATGGAGCCTAGTAGAAGGAATGCGAACTTCAGGAATATGTATGATCCAAAGTGTAAGAAGGATCATATCATTCATGGTATTAAGCCAAAATTTAGAAGGGAAATAGTTTCCCATGTATTCTCAACATATGAGGAAATAGTATCATGTGTTAATAAGATATGAAAAGAATTATCTGACTCCTATGACATTGAAGGGAAGCAAGAGATGAAAAGGATAAAAGAGAGAAATATGGAGAAAGGGAAGAGGGAAAAGAAGGATTTTCTAATTTGTGATAAATACGGAATTAATCACCTTGGTAAATGCATGGAGGGAAAGGGAGTTTGTTATATGTGTGGAGAAAACGGACAGCATGTACATGATTGAAAGGTTAAAAAAGATTTCAAATGTAAAATGCTTCATCTTCAAGGAGTTGAGACACTACGCAAATCAATGTCACAATCATAAGAGTATACCGCAAATGATGTTATTGATTAATAATCAAGTTATGATACTACCTCAGATGAATAGTAATGACTAGTGTTGTTATGTTGTTATTATCGAATAATTTCATTTGAGTGTTGTGTCAGTAGTTTACGAGTTACATGAATTATGGAGATAAATAAGGATACTACTGCAGTACTATTTTATTGAGGATTTGAGATTATATGGTTCTAAGAAAGGTGACTTAATAGTAAGCTACAATTTTTGGAAAATACATTGTTGAAGGAAAGGTAATCCTTAATATTGTCTGGATAATGAGGTAGTGACTTTGGAATAAGAGATGGTTGATTTGGATAAATTATATTGAATATTCTGGACTTCCTTGAAACTGATTAATGATTTTTATATTCCATCATTGTTGGAGTTTACAACTTTTTTGGATAGAAGGAGTATATCCTATATTCTATAAGGAATAAGATAGCATGACTGTAATGAATAAGGTTTTATGGTAATTCAAGGTGTTGTGGTGTTTTAAAAGAATACGTGATAAAGGCTACACATGTTATTACCAGGAAAAAAGGATCTCTATTATGTTTAACTTCTTTATAAATTTTGGACTGAGTGTTTGGATATAAGTATTTGGGATAAGTCTAAAAGTTGGAATCGATTAAGTTTGAAATTGGATACTATTGTTAAGGTTATTTTTGGATTGTTATAAAAAGGATAACCTAGAGGTTGGGCGAGAAGTAGTCGCGTTCGGAAAGGCCGCGAGACTTGAACCCGCAACCGATGAGCGAGAAAGGTCCATCACATATGGCTGGACTACGTGATGTACTTGTTTGTATAATTTATTTTTTTTAAATAGTAATACAAATGAATTATAAATTGATTAGTTTTGTAACCTTATACGATTTGGTTAAATAGAATTTTTTTTGAAATCAATTGAAATGAAGGAATAGTTTTTGGTAGGAAATAGTTGAAGGATGAAACTCTGCTTGTTAAGAATATATATATATATATATATATATAATTTTTTTCCTCTTATTAAGACTAAATTTTATTAAACCAATTTCCAATGTGGTTTTTCCCACAAAGGTATTTTCTATTTTCAAACTTTTATTTTCAAAGAACAATTTCAAATTGCAAGGATGCAATTTATTGAAGTAGGGAATAATATAACACCCCATGATTTCATAATATGTTTTTTCTTCAAAATAATTCAATAACTTGCACTACACGCAACACTGAGTTCAAGCGCACCACGACCTACCAAAGTAGTCATTCAAAAGAGGTTATGAATAGTACTATCTGAATTTTAAGATTTATATAATCCTTATAATTTTATTATCCATATTATGAGTTTTATAGACATAATGAAAGAACAAGTACATTTTTTTCATATAAAAGATTTATTTTTCAAAAAATGAAAATTTACCACCTTTAAATGGAGAAACCTTTTTAAATCCCATATTTGAAACTTTTATATATTTTGTTTGACAAAATAATCTTCTAATTTAGAATCGGGACATAATAATTTCGTTTCAATAAATATTTGCATGTATAGTGAATATTACTATATTTTAACTGAAAACAACTTTTTTTAAGCAAAATAATTTATAGTGTTGAATTATACATTTTAATGGTTTGGAAGTATAATTAGATTATATTTTTACCATTTAATCCAATGATGATCATTGTAATTAATTTCACTTTGAAATTGGACATAAACAAGTGTCAATCTTTTGATGGTTATTATTTCATAAAAATACGCTTCTTGGTTTTGATAACAGGAATTAATTATAAATTAAATAATGAAACTTCTATTTTTTGATATTAGTAAAATAGAATTAATTTTTGAATTTGGAATATCAAAATTATCTTAGGGTAAATTTTTGGTATTTTTATGAAAACTTTCAATTTTTGATGAATAGTAAAAAACACTGAGTTTTTGTTTAAAACCGACTTTTTATTTAAATAATTATTTATTTTATTTTCATTTATTTTAGGTAAAAATAGATACATAATACCTATATAACTTCAATGTAATTCATTAGAGTCAGTTTATAATAATCATAGATATATAAAAATTTTATCGAACTTTTTACCGTCTTTTAACCACCTCATAAGAGTATTTGCAAATTTACACAAAACAAAATTTTACCACTTCTGAGAGTTGAATTTCAAAAATCTGAGGGACAGGCTTAATTTCAAGGAGTAAAATGTGGATCAATAAGATAAAAATAATTTTTGGTGAATAGTAACTTTTTACTTTTATTTACCACGGTTAAAAGTAAATTGGGAAATTAAGGGTAAAAATGATATTATTATTACCCTAACATGTGTACTAATTCAATTGGATAAGTTTAATTAGACCAAAAAAACCATAGGAATATCATATGACCCTTTAGGTCCACTTGGATTAGATTAAGACATTTATTATTATTTTATTTAATGAAGAGTTAAAAGAGTTAAAATCAACGTTTAAAAACTAAACCATTTTTTATATAGGGTTAAACATAAGATAAATTCGACAATAAATATTCATTATAATGCTAAATGGATTTTATACATAATGGTATTTTATTAATTATTTTTAAATGTTAAATCAATAAATTTATTAATGACACAATGATGATACAGTAATTTCCTTATTAATGAAAGAATCAAATAAATGGTTTTATAAATTTTAATATAATTATAATTTCCAAGTTTTTTGACATACAAAAATTTTCTAGTGGAATATTACATGTTATAATTTATTTAATGTATTATTTTTAAGTAATAATTCTGTTATTATTTTATCAAAAAACAAATACCAAAGAGTGTCAAAATTTGTAGAAAATTGTTTTTAAAACAAATGTTATATTATTAATTGATATAATAGTGTTAAAAATATAAGGTTCCGCCATAAGAATTATATAATAATATATATGACATTAATGAAAGAATTGGGATTATATTGGCATTTTATTGTAATTTTATTAACCATATTTCATTAAAATACAAATAGACATGGTAAATGTCAAACAATTTAACAAAGAGTTAAATATAAAAGATAAGGCAAAAATGGTAACCTAAACATGTCTAAAACCTATTGGTTGATAGGATTTAGAATAATAACCATATAATTATCGAAATAAATTCATTTTGAACCATTATAAAGTGAATATGATTGTATAATAAAATAATATGTTAATATTTTCTTGAAGTGACCTTCACCCCTCTTATAAAAGGGCACTTCCCCTTCTCTTGTTTTCACACCTATAAAGCCATTTGGATTGGGCAAAATCTACCCAAATATCCTCCCAAATATCCTACCATAATCTTATAGGCCTTCTATTGGTCATAAATCCAACCTATGAAGTCCTTTTGATCAAATTAAAAGGGAGAATCTGAAGAAGAGGTAATAATTTCACCACCCTCTTTCAAGTTCTCTTATTCTTCTACTTACTCATTATTTGTTGTTTACCATATAAAATAGTAACTCTAGTATCTCCTATATACTGTGATATTATTATAAATATGACACAACTATATTAATTATTTTATCCATCTTATAAATGATAATGTCACCTTGAAAGCGTACGTACGGCTTACCGTCTCCACGCCATGGTGTAATTTGTTATTCAACACTATGTTATTTGGATAGATATAATGATGAGTAATATGTATATAAATAATGAAAATAACATTATAATGTATCTTTAATATTAATATACCATCCAATTCCTCACTATTAGGGATATGATATTGTCGCTCGTGCATACGTACGGATTACCGTCTCCAAGACGTGGGGAGATTCGTTTCCACATTCAACATTCATCGATGATTATAAAAATATATATTACTAATATGTATGTAATATATGACATAATAATGATACTGAAGATATATATCTGTGTGTGTGTGTGTGTGTTTACTTACATATATCTTATTCACTTAGTTCTGTAAAATATGATATGAAAACGGAAACAACTTTTATGTGTACGTATGGACTACCGTCTCCCTAAACGTTGTTTCTCAATTCATATATATGTATATTATACATATTTATATTCTAAATATATATGATATATAAATAATTCTTTATATTCTTGATGTATTTAAATCTTGATCTATTTTATAAAATCAAGAGTGGCAAGTTAAAACACGTACGAGAAAGAAAGCGATTATTACCCGAAATGTTAATTTAACATGGAAATTATTATTAAATGGGTAGTATAAAGTCATAAATGAACCATGTATGATATCATAAATATAACTATGATTCTTTTATAATTTAATAACACACTACGATCTTCATACAGGAGGTTAAACGTACCTTCGACTAATGGAATTTGCAAGGTAAGGGTTAATTCCTTAATCTCATTATTATCCGAGATTGTTTATGTGTAAGTATTTACTAGAAAATTTTTATCATCCATATCCATTTATCCTAAAAATGACTTCAAAATTAATATTTTAAGGATTTGTGATATGTTATCTTTATCAAGATCATAATATTAATTTTTTTAAAGATTTATCTTTCTAAATATTTTTTTAATGTCCATGTTTTCAAATTGATTTTAAGGATTTATTTATATGGACATGAATATTTTGAAATGATAATTTTTTTAAAATGTTTAAAAGTGGTATGGGAAATTTTTATCAAAAATATCTTTTAAGTTATTTCCATTATAAATGCGTTACATTTAAATTATTTCACAAAAAAGGATATTTTTCTCAATGTTTTTAATGATTATTTTCAACTATGTCAACATCCTTTTTGGATATTATTCTTGATTAAGGTTGATTTATTATAAATAAAATCTCCAATATTGTATTGAATGAGCTATGATAAGTTTGACTATGAATGTGCTATTTTTATACCATTCATGGTTTATTGTTAATGTATTGACATTTAATATGCTAGTTTCAATACAAATGTTTATGTTATGTTTCAACATTTTAATATGAGGAATGCAGTGGACTTAGTAAGTGACGGGTGGATCACGCTATAGCTCCTCGATGCATCGACAGACCTCATGAGACAAACAACTATCTTAACACATGGCCTTGGAAAAATTTTATTTTTATTCTTGTAACAAGGCCTTGACTATGTGGAAATGATGTTCGGCATTAGGCATTCCCTCATTATAAAATTAATTTTCACATGTGATTATTCGACCAGTAGAATATCCTTGTGCTTGTTTATATGGAAATTTCTGATTTTTTTTTCATATTATGTTCAAGTTCATGTTTAAAAGGGATGTTTTTTTTATTTCACATCTATCCTTAAAAGTTTATAGCATTCGCTAAATTATTTACCCTTACTAGCCAACTGAGCTCACCCATTTCTTATGTTTTATTTTCCCAGGATTCCAAAAAGTGTATTATGATTGATATGCAGGGTTAAGCTAAAGGGAATAATGGAATTCTCAAAGAACTATATTTTTTGTACTGTATGTTATAAAGTATAATGTAATATTCATGTATGCACTATATTTTCCAAGACTGCAAAACTGATTGTTCTTTCAGAATTGATTCCTTGTAATCCAACTAATGTTTTAAATTAAAGCACCGACTCTGGGAATCTAGGGTCGAGGTGTTAGAATAGTAAAATTTACCAATACTCCTAATTCAATAATGATGGGTTATATTATTATGAACCAATTTTAATAAAAATCATAGATATTTATTGTTTCAAGTAAATTATTTAGAAATAATATTTCATTTAATATAACCTAGGGATATCATTTCAGATTTTTATGTTTTATGTTTTTCGAAATTTTTATTTATCGGTTTCATAAATTTAATTTACGCATGGGTAAAATAGTTTAAAGATATTTCATAATGTCATATAAATCTTATTTTAAATATTATTATCTTTTTAATATCATTATAATCATTGAAAATTATGAATGATTCATATATATATTTATAAATATTTTGCTTATAGATAAAACTTTAAAAAAAATGGGTTTTACGTGTAACATGTACTAACGTAAATATTAATTTATAGACACATAGAAAAGTAATTTGATAAACATTTTCTTATATTTGAGATAATAATTATCACATTATTTAATATAACTAATTTTATTATCGAGTATAAAATTATTTTTATTTTGATTAATTCCATTTACCATGAAAACAGTTAGACAAATATTTTTAAATATTTTTTATTCATATCAATAAAATTATATAAAAACACATTAAAAAATGAGTCTAATATTATTTATAAAAACATAAATACTAAATTACAATAAAATTCCATAATGTTTGAAATGTTATTTTTATTCTAAAACAGTTTTTCTACACAATACATGGTTAAATTTAAATGTCAATAATTTAATATGTATAAATTCAAATGGATTAAATATTTTTTAAATTGTGTTATAGAACACAAAAAATTGTTATATGTTTTATTTTATGTTTTCAAATAAAAAAAAACCATTGAGTTGTAATGTAGTTACCGCATTTAATGTTAATAGAGTAAAATATAAAAACATAATATTAAAAACACTATAACATTATTAAAACATGTTTTTAATGATTGTTTATTTTTTGTCGACCCAAATACACAAAAACATCATATATTCTAAATCTCAAAGGCCATTAACATGAAATAGTGTCATGAAATTATTAAATGTTAAAAATGTGTTTCTACAAATTTATTTACCATTATTAAAAATGGGGGCTACTTGCATATTTTAATTAATGCATAGAACATTAGAATTTTTCTTCAAAAAATTTATAAAATATCCAATATTGTAGTTATATAAAACTATATAGAACCCCGGGTCAGAATAATTTTTCCTATTCCCATTAACTTTGATGAATTTTCCATGATAATATCAAGTCTTCAACGTAATTATTTTCACATATTATATTTTTCTTCTTAATCTGACTCATCAAAATATTACATCATAATAATAATATTATGAAATCAGAATAAAAAATATACTGATATGTAGTTATATATCTGTAAAACCCATAATATCATCCACTCCATTCCCCAATAGAAATAAAATTTTTCTTCAGTGCTCTGTAATGATTACCTCCCCTAAAAAGTTACATCTTCTTTTTTTCATCACCTCATTTATTGGATGATCAAAAGTATGTAATTTATTAATAAATATGATATATATATATAATATAACTATGATTATGTAACATTAAATTATCATATAATTTATTTCCTTAACATTTGATGACAAATGAAATATTTAATTGTTTGTACGTACCAATTATTTCTTTCATGAGTAATGAATTTAATTTTTCATAACTGTCCATCATGGTTTAATTTGGAAATATATTTAATATAAAAAATTTATTTTCATAACAATATCTTGATTCTATAAATTATGAAACTATTTTACAATAATTTTGACTATGGTCCACATATAAAAGGAATTAAGAGAAAACTTACCAAAAATACTAACGAGACAGACATAGGAAATGAATAACAGAAAAAGAAGGAAAAATATAACCCATATAATATCTCTTATCTAATATCCTATATACATATAAAATAATGAAAAAGGATTTCTCTAGTGTTTCATAAGAACAAATGATCTTAATTTATGTCACTATACTCAATTGTCTCTAAATTTCTATGGTTAGAAAACTAAATCATGGTGATAATGAATCCCCTAAGATATAATCAATAAAAAATTCCAAATGTAATTTCCACTCATAGTTGTCTATGTAATGTATTCCCATATCATAAAGTTATATCTCCCTAGAGGTATCATGAAACATACACCAACTTATATTTAGATCATATGTTTTCTCTAAAATTACATTAATATTCAATAATGGATAATTTATATAACAAACTTATCCTTTTACAAATATTATTAGAGGGTTCTGTTAATAATAAACAATCAAATAAAAAATATAGATAATAAAGTCTAGTGTCTTTGGAAAATTAGGTACCTAAAACATAAAACATAAAACTAAAATAGTACATTTTAATACAAATAATTCTTAATTAACTCCAAAATTCTTATAGATCATTTATCTATATATGATTACCAAGGTAATACATGAACAACGGGGTGATCAAAAATATCTATATGGAATTAAAAAATGGAATAAAGAATATCACATGGGTTAGAAGGCATACCATGATGACATAAAAAGGAATAGAACGTGAATATAAACATGGAATAATAATATATAGATTATGGGATTATGAAATCAAAGAAACTTATGAATATGTATGAAACATATAACATTACCTAAACATGAGTCAAGGAAAACTATTTGGACTATATCACATGGTGATCAAAATTCTATAAAAGAATCATGTTTAATCCTTATCCCAACATGAAATATCATGGAAGGAAACATTACCAATTTAATTAGAGATCTCTATGGTATCACATATCATAAAATGCTCATGAATATGTGTTCCAAATGAAGAATAAAACCTAATGGATAAATACAAGGATTACCCATGGAAACAAATGGGTATCACAATAATTTAATAAGGGATAACCAGTGGGTTTATCATAATGGTGTCGATGAAAGAATGAATTTATATCTTATAAAGACATTAAAAAGATAAATTATTAAAATATTATGGGAAATTATGTTCATATGATGTGATGAAAATGTTAAAATAGTGTTAAATAATCATTATAATAGAGCCACATTAGTATGGTTTAAGGGTAATTATTAATGTGACATTAAAACAGAGAAAGGCAGAATTGTGTGTATAAAACCAAAATTGAAAAAGATACATATTCATGAATAAATGAGTGATATTTGGAAAATAATTGTTTGTTAAAACAAATTGTGTATTTTACATGATAATGGGATAGAAAAAGGGATGTTATCTATAATTGGGCTTACTTATCAAGTGAAATTGAGAAGATACCCTTATAAAACAAGTAAACCCCATCAGTGAAATCAGAAATGACATAGGTACATTATATTGGGATATTCATATAAAAATTAAGATGATTAAATAATAAGAATTATCAATTAAATTGGGTTTATGAGAGAAAATTCCTACCCCAAAGGTAAAAATGGAGGTATGGAAATATTCCCTTACCTTTTTTCTGAATGTTTTTTCACTTGTGTTTAATATCATGAATAATAAATCTAAACCCATTTATTAATAAATTTATAAAATATTATGAATGTATTTAAGTTATTATAATTGTATTATCTTAATTTATATACATTTTAGTGAATTATATTTCTTGATTTCATCATTCTGTGATTGTTCTTTTCATGGTTTGTGGTCAGTTTACTTGTTTATACTTATTAATGTTCTTTTTAATTATAAGTAAAACTCTAGAAATATAATTATATGGGGTTAATTTATTTCAATAAATAAATTTTTCCAAATATATCATTTCCCATTAGGATATGAGGATGATTGATTAGATAAAGCATTGATGAAAAAATGATTTGTTTATTTTGGCGGTTTTTACAACCGTCATGAATTTGTATGGTTTTATTTATTAATATGTTTATATACTAGTTAATAAATGATAAATATGATTTAATACAAATATTATAATCTCCTTTAGCCATAAAAATGAACTATTACTATCCTTGAATGTATTAAATAAAATCTAAAACTCATCATCTATAAAGGAAGTGAATAGATACCTCCCAAAGGATGTTTTAATTTTTAGAACAGTAGATTATGAGAAGAGATTTGATGATAAAAATTACATTAAAAAAATAAAAGTATATATATATATATAAATGATTCTAGATTTATCTTTTTACATTGTATATTATAGGTGAGGTATCAAAAATAAGATAAAGGAAATTAAAAGAGTAAGATTGAGGGTTTTACCTCTTGAGTGTCGTTTCCTTAAGAACCAGGTGAAGGAAACTGTAAATGGTCTTTTAATGAGACCAGAAAGACTATAACGTAGGGAAGAGGTTTGGGAGAGGAATTTGGAATAATATAATCTATATCCATGATTTAGAATGTGTGAGGAGAAGAGGATTTGAGGGGTGGTATCTATAGTGGGAGGATATGGATGTTTTTAATTATTTTATTCATTGATTTTTATTTTTCCAATAAACTATCAATTATGTTGATTATTGTGACTATGTATAGAGAGTATAGTATGTTAGTTTGAGATAATGGCCACTTACACCATCCATGACTCAATCATGACTCAAAAATCCATTTACTTACTTATAATTTTATATATCATAAATTATTGTTTTCCACTATTCACTAAAAAATCTACAATTTTAAAAAAAATCCAAAAAATTCTCCCAAACAATGTTTCAAATTTTATATTTCTAAAAAAAGTAATTTTTAGAAAATAATTTCCCAAAAATGAATTTTTATTTTTCAATTAAAAGAATCTTATATTTGAAAAATTCCAAGTTAAAAATTATAACTGATTTTATAAAATTTTGAAAAATAAATTTACGTCTCAGAAAATTATATTTTATTGATATGAAAACATAAAATTAACTTATGTATGTTTTTTATTAAACATAATTTTTCTTATAAAACATTATATTATTTATATAATCATTAAAACCAATTACTATTCAATAAAATACTATTACTTAATATATCATTTTAAGATATTTATTTACTTATTCGATGGTATAAATATATTATATTTTAAATCCAAAGAAACCAAAATTTTATATACACATTCATTGGTGAGTTTGTTACTATATTGGTCGGTATACTATTCTTAATGGCCACATTACTTTTCCAATGGTCAAGTTACAATTACTTTGGTATATGTTCCTTGACATTTATAAATAACACTTATTTCATTCCTAATTTATAGAAATATTGTTTTTATTAATTCCTATATGTAATGTATGTTTTTATACAATCTTATATAATTATATGAAAATAAATTTGATTGATAAGATTATGGGTCATTACAAAGTCATATTCCCATACTCATCTCGGATTTATACAAGTAAAGAAAACTAACCCAAATCACATGTTAATTTATAAACTGATATTATATTCAATATAATAACCATTAAAATTCTATATCTCTCTCATATACTAATCTTTTTAAAGATCCCAAATTACCACTTAAAAATAAGATACCCAAATGTGATACCTTTACTAAAATACTTTTGGCCCCACATTTAAAAATACTTGTGGATTTTCTTGATAATAGAACCATAATATAAAAAATACACTTATTAACATTTGGATTATGGAAGTTGAAGTTCTAAACTAACTAAAGAAGAAATTCCCTTAATACACCTACATTATAATAACCACATACCTTTATTAAAGAGATACTTGGAACACAAAAACCACCACACTACTATCATTATAGAACATTAATTCGGTTTTTATGATCTAAAATTCATAAGAATAATATTTACCTCAAAATTTATATTGATGTCGACTAGTCAGAAGCTTTACCAAAATCCCTTAACACTAAAAGATCCTCAAACCGACTCACTATGGCTTACCCAACCACATTTTGAATTTACGACATGATCTAAGGCCACATTGGGGTCCATATAGAATAATAAAAGTTTGTGTCCCTTAGTGAAACAACAATTAATCATATATAATATCTCAAAACCTTGAACATAATGACTAAACCATTTTTATAAGGCTTCACCCTATCCTATTACATAATTCAGAACACACCTGACCCCAATGTATAACTTTCAAACCCAAACCCCAAACACAAACTCTATAAAACCACACCCCAAACAAAATATATTCTTAAATTTCATAGGAAAAAACCACATGGATTTTTATTAAGTTCGGTAATATAATATCACAGATTTATTTTCATCTATTCAAATGAAAATATGGAATTATGGAAATAAGTCCTAAAATGTGATTCATACATGAATATAGGTAAGATTCCTAAAATAATGATGCATAACTTAGGGAATACCATATACTTGTTATGTTAAACATGGTACTTCAGATTTGACACAAATACATCCTGAAATGGTAGATCATGGGATTATGGATGTAATATTATTGTGATAGAAGACACGGAATATGGGTTATGGTTTATGTTTTCAAGAGAAATAAGGGACTACAAAATCTATTTTTTGTTATAACATTTAATTAAATATAATTTAATGTATATAAAAATCCTATGAGGCCACCATATACATAGTGGATGGACACCATGTACTTTCTTCCAATCTTGGTGAATCTAGTCACTGTATACCACACCGAACTCATGGTGTACCCCTAACTAGTACTCAGTGTGATATAAAACCATTACTCTAAATGGAACCACACCTCTAACCATTAATATATGGTTAAAATTTCATCTAAAATACATAAATATCGCAAGTCAAATCCCATGAATTCCCTAGTTTTTTACAATATATATATATATATAATCACATCCAATTACCTATAAATAATTGACTATTGAAATCATGTGTCAGTTCTCCAATTCACTAACTTTCTCAATGTAGACACCGGCCTCTTCCAATATCAACTACTTATCATGGTAATGAGGCCTCGACAAAAAAATATATATATAACTGCATTATCTTCAATAAAAAAGTCCAATAAATCATATCCCTTAATAGCTACCCAATGTATTGATACAACCAGTCGCTATAAATAAATCCTATAATATAACGATCCTCGTAATAATCCATTACTCAACCAACCTCGATCATATTATATGTATAACAAATAACCTCTCTATCAACTATACTTTTCTTTTACATCAATATAGACATCAGTCAGTTACCACCTCACTAAAATTAAATTTTTTAAATAAAATTTATAATCAATATATAGAACCCCAAAAATATAAAATATTATACTTTAACCATGATATATAGTCCTTCCCTGAGCATGTAACAATTTTTATTGGCATGGTCGTAGAATTCTTGTATCCATGTAATTTCTTTATATTTATCAAATCTAGGAGTATTTATTCAGATTCTCCCAAAAATATCCTATACATTCATCTGAGAAGAAACATGCTTGACCAATTGATAATTCTCCAATGAGAGACATAACATGCTGTTTAATCTTCTAAGATGCATGGATCCCCTTTTATGAAGTATTAAATAGTAAATTAATATTCATAAGGGAAGATATTTATTGAAAAATTGGGCCAACCACATGAAATAAAGATCATTGGTTCCCTTCATAAAACATATGTCCTCAATCCCCTTCATGAAAGATTGTTTGATGATACCATTCATTGTAAAGATGGTCAAAATGTTTCATTGTATAGGATCCTCTATCCAGACACTATTTGATCCCCTCTCGTTCTCTTAATTTTTGATCACCTCATATAATAATGGTATCCAATTAAGGTTATTTGATTCCCTCTATTTATTTTTCATATCTTACGTAGCATCTGGTGTTTCTATGATAACTTCATGAAGTCCCCAAATAATTTATAAATGACCCTAAATTATATCATATCCTATTCATAGGTATCTCAATTGAAAAATAACATAATGACCATCATGGATTCATTTCTTTATGGACAATACCCTACAAAAGACAAGGAAAAATAAATACATAAACCTCCATATTAATGTGATTAGGGAATTCACACAAATGTTAACCCATTTAACAGTGTCATCCCTTTTTAAAAGAAATTTACCATGAAATTACCCTAAATTTGTGTAACACACAGATTATAAAAATTTATTTACTCCATAGATATTATGGGTTCTAATAAAAAAATACTGATGAGACATTCACTACATAATATAGAAAAACATTACAAAACAAGAACCAATATAGATCATTCAAATCAATTAGTGGATGTATTGATTCTAATCAATAAATGATGTAAAATTTGTTATTCATCAAAAGGTGTAATCCCCAACCATGTTCACATTTATAAATTCAACAACAAAAAACATCAATGAAATTGGGATATCTATTAAAGGGTAGAACATAGTCATGTGTAAGTTGTAGCATCCGGGTTTTGGGTTCCACCCAGAAGTGCCCCAAACCCGGTTCATCACATAACCTCAATCACATTTTCCCAAACACCAGAGGATGTTGACCAGTAGTGATGGGAAATATCTAATAGCGAGGATACTATTACCTCTTTATTAGCATATTCACAGAGGAGTAACAATAATTAATAATAGAGGAAGTAGTAATACCATAAAATAGAAGTAAACAATGGAAGACTGATAACAGAAAAGATTGTAGCATATATATATAAATAAATGATGCATGTCAAATGTGTCTATTAATGTAGCCAAACAAGTCAAAATTCAGGAAAAATACTACAAAAAATGTATAGAAACCAGTAAATAGAAACAGCTTCACAAGCCTCATCTTGGTCCCATACTCTTGACATCCGACAACAATCACATACCTGAAGAAGAATAGAGCCTTACCTTGTCTATACATGCAATCATATAATCTGGTTGGGTCCACAATCATGACCCAAACATGGTGTGAGACGAATCCCAGTAGGAAACCACAAAAAAGATATGTTCTTAACTATCAATTATATATATAGCTGGTAATATACAGCAATGAAGCAATAAACCATGAAGTACTCAAATGTAAACAATCTTATAGATTCAATAAAATTCATTTACATTTATAAAAAATTTAGAACATTGAATAATGTATCCTTGGGAAATAGCCTACACTATGTATCCCCTGTGTAATAGTAACAAAATCGATTTCTCTAAGGACCATCAAACAAACAAGTAAGTTAGAGTCCAAACTTGTTCGTTGTCTTGGAATAATTATCAGAATTGTTCAAAAATAACACCCTAGGAATGTTCTCATAGCCTAAACCCTCTTTTTTAACATATCATAAATTCTGTAAAATAATGGCCCTCTGGGAAATCTCACACAGTCTAACACATTTGGTCCCACATGGTACAATACATTTACAAACGACAACCTAGGTAGCTCTCATTGTCAATACCCCCTTGGTCTGCATATCAACAATAAAATATAATGACCCTCAGATAGCTCACGTTGTCAATCCCCTATGTTCCAACATTCATTTATTATTAAACATTTAGGTAGCTCTCACTGTCTAACCTATCCTGTTACTGACAACCTGGTAGCTCTCATAGTCAATACCACTAGGTCAACATAACAACAATTATACATAAATAAACTTACCTCAAGAAGCTCTGACAATCAATTCTCTTTGTTCAAACATTCATAATGTTAATGAAATTCATATTAAATAAACAAAAACAATATCCTAACTACACTAGGCATGTAAAAAAAATCATTCCTAACATGATTTCTACACCCAATGACCATTATCAATCAAACATGGGAAACACACCCATAACCAAAGAAATAAAACTTACGCCTAAGCAATACCCCTTTCACAATCGATCGAACCATAACATTCATTAAACAGGGTTAAAATCCAAAAAAATAAATACCCTAAACATGTGTATTCAAAACCTTTTAGCATATATAATCCAAATACAACCAAATAATGTCACAAACCACCTTCGTCGATGCTTTATGAAGAACACTGTAGAATATCAGCATTTGAATCAGCCTAGAATGTCGTAGATCTACAAATATGTCAAAATGTTTCGACCTTGAATAACTCAGAAGAGAGCAGAAAATTAGAAAGATTTGATATAGGGAAATAGAGAACCCAATGTTGGGAATCCAATGCACCCAACAATGTCTCTATCATAGCTCAAATGGATGAATGTGAAGATATTGAAGATTTTCGGCTGTACATCACTCTAATGTAGTAAAAACGGGTTGGAGAATGTGTTTCTAGACATGATACATGATCCCTCATTGATATAAAAAATAAAAATAATAGTAATCATCATGTTCATTTAATGTACACGCGGTGTACTAGACTCAATCGGAACCTGCTTTAGGTTGTTTTAAATGTAACCTACATGGCCATGTACTTGGCTGTCACATAGCCAGTACACAGCTACCCACGACCACTAGGTAAATAGTTTGTACTCCAAAGTACACAACATGTCCATAGAAAATTTCCAGATTCTTCCTTTTCCCTCAAAAACAACCTACAAAAATCCTTTACCTGAAATGAATATCTAGTTTCTTACAAGCATACCCTTTAAATAAATTCATCCCTGAACTTCCATTCCAAGGGTGGAAAATAATAAACATCAAACAACTATAGCCATTGTGATTATACATAATCCACCCTCTCCCATGTATCATCATCTACTCTCCTTTGTTGTCATAGAACCCATGCCAAAGGAATAGACCGACCACATATAACCTTCGTGCTGTGATCCAAAATCCATATAGGTTTCTCCTCAAAGGATGCATCCACCTCCAACTCAACCCTCTCAGGTTGAAAGCATGAGATGGGTCTGAAAAGTAAGGTTGTAGTTAAGAAACATGATAGATGTTGTGCATGTCCTGATATCTCTGAGGTAACTTCAACCAATAGGCAACCGGCTAGACTCTCTCCAAAACCTAAAATGGCTTGACTTTTATCAGGGAATGCTTCCCCTGTCTCCTAATCCTCATGAATCCCGAACATTGTGTGACACGTAATAAAACATGATCTCCAACCTCGAACTCCAAATGTCGTCTTCGCCGTTAAACATAAAATTTATAGTAGGACTACACAATAGCCATCCACTTATGAATCAACTCCACCTAATTAGTAGTCTCCGGGACAAGTCAATATCCCAACATTGTTGTCTCTCCTACCTTTAGCCAACATAAGGGTGATCGGCATGGACAACTATTCAAAGATTCATAAGGTACCATTTGAATCATCACCCTAAAATTGTTATTGTAAGAAAACTCCACTTAGAGCCCCCAAAATCAAGACGCATGCTCGAATCATGTCCTCTAAAACCAGAATCATGAGCTCAGACTAGCCATCTATCTGGGGATTGTAAAATTTACTCAAACATACATGTGTACCCAAAGCCCTTGGTAGTCCCTTCTAAACACGATAAGTAAACTGGGCATTCTTGTTTGAAATGATAGAGTGTGTAACCCCACTCAAATGTACAATCTATCAGATTACAACCGTCAATGGTCATCAACATTGAAGGTTTCTTTATCGAAACTAAATGTGAATCCTTTTTTAATTTTTCAACAACAACCCAAACCAGATCATTTCCTCAACGAGACCTTGGAAACCTCATCACGAAAACCACTGTGACATCATTCCACATCCACATAAGAATGGTAAGATATTCTAATAGTTGTTCTGGTCACTAATTTTCCACCTTCCCCTGTAGACATGTGAAACATCTCATAACAAAACTAACAACATCTCTCTTTATACCTTTCCCCCAATAATTACAGTGTAGATATCGATACATCATAGTGACACCAAGATAAACTTTCCAACTAAGGAATAAAAGTCCGGCAATAGATCCTCACGTATGTCTGTTGACACCCATATGCATCCATTAAAATGGAAGACCTCATCCTCATATATTGTCCACCCAGTAGTAGGTTCCTCACCTGAAACACTCTCCCTTGGGACTAGGCCTTTGCAATCTAATAGCCTCCTCATTCGTACTCAGTCTAGAAGAGTAGTGGTAACACCTATCGAAGAACGAAATTTTTTCCACATTTTTCCTTTTGCCTAAAAATGCATCTTAGGGACTAGATCCATGAGCTTTCATTCACTTCTAGAATCATGAAGTGCCTATATCCAAGTCCTCATACTAAACATATCATTCACTATAATTCCATTCCTGGTGTGTAGGCAAGATCAATTTCAAATGATTGACGTTACTCAACCAACTTTCGATATCTTAAATTTGTATCCCACTGAGTATTGATATACATGATACTTTTGTGGTATGTGAATACCCAAAAATTATCTCCCAAAATATATTGTCTCCAAAAGTGTAAATCATGATCAACTGTAGATAACTCAAGATCATGTATTGGGTAATTCCTCCCAAGCGGCCTCAATTTCCATGTCCCATGTGCAATGACTCTTTCCCCTTGCATAAGCACTAATCTAAAAATGATACCTGATGCATCCTACTAAATATTGTAACTCTTGATCAGATCTAGAAAAATCAATATCTGTGCTAAAGTAGATCACTCATTCCCCTCCTGAAAGGTTGAATCACATGAATCTTTCCACAAGTAATGCACACCCTTCTTTGTCATGCCCATCGGTGGAACTATTAAGAATGAAAAGACATGTATAATGTTCATGTAGTAACAATACATCCCCAAAAACACTAAACCTCCAAGACATTATTCAGATTCTACTAGGAAACTACTTCACTCACATTCTATGGGTCTACTGACACTCTTTCCTCTAATATAACATTACCCAAGAAGTGAATTTTGTCCATAAAAATGTGTCACTTTGAGATATTATAAAACCACTAATTCTCCCTAAGTTAACTCAATACAATCTTAAGATGGGTGGAATGGTATTTTCGAGGGTGAGAGTACACCATGATATCATCCATGAAGGCTACCAAAAAATAATCTATGTAAGGATGGAACACTCATTTAATCAATGCCATGAAAACTACTAGCACATTCATTAGGACGAACAGCATAAAAAAATATTTATGTAGACCATACCTGTTATGAAAGGCTGTAAGATGTATATCTTGTGGTATAATGTGCGACAGATGATAACCGGATCTCAATTCAATCAAACAGAACACCTAGGATCCCTGAAACTGATCAAACTGATCAATTATAATCAGAAAGGGATATCAATTCTTGACTATCAACTTGTTCATCCTCTAATAATACAAACAAATTCTTAGGGTACCGTCCTCCTTCATAGAAAAAAATGAATGGAGAATCCCATAGAGTAGTACTGGTTCAATTGAAACCCTTTTCCTACAACTCCTCTAATAGCTTATTGAGTTCCTATAACTCTGGTGTAGCCAACCTATAACGAGGAATGGACACCGGTGCCACTCCTAGAACAAGCTCCATAAATAAATCTACCTCTCTCTCTAGAGGTAAACATAAATAGTCTTCCGAAGAAACATCCTGGAAACTATCCACCATTGGAGTAAAATCTAACTAAGAAGTCCCTTCATCATCCATAGACAAACTAACAATCTGGGATGTAATTCCTCCCAACCCATGATGTTTGGTTCCATCTCTGCTCGCCTGGACATCCCATTCCCACTTTTGTATTAAAGACCCTCCATCTTGTGACATGAATCTCACCATAAAATGATAGCAGTAAGCAATGGCCTAAAAAGGGACCAACCATTCCATTCAAAGAATGATAACAAATCCTATCATTTATAAGACACAGAGGTCCAATAAGAAGTGACACCCCCCATCATTAAGAGGTAACTCCTTGAACTTATGTACACTAGTCCTCCTAATCCATAATGGAGTTTCTAGAATAATAACATCCTTATATATAAGGAGAATGTGACCAAGGATCTCCATAATTGAAAGAGATATGAAACTATGGGAAGTCCCTATTTCAAAAAGACAGGAAACAAAAATTGAGTAAACTAGAATCCTACTTCTAACAGTAGATGGACCAGGATCCTGCCCCTACTGAGACTTCTCCACTACATAAGACTGACCTGTATCGTGGACCTATGACCCAACCCGAATACCCTAAACATATCCACCCTACTATCACTGAATACCTGTCGACTGGTTACAACAGCCACGACCTCCTCCTCGACCTATGTGTCCAGACGAACGCAGTTCAATAACTGATGGGAAACTGTTGGTCCTAATCCTGAATGTGGAGTCATAATAGAACCACTATCACTCTCTTATGCTAATAATACGTGACAAAAATGATAAAGGTGACCCAACTTTCTTCAGGATCCGCACTCAACTAGGGCCTTTGGGAAATGTGGTCTCGTATCCCCCCTTGTACTTCACTAGTAGAATACCACTCGACAACCTAAATAAGCATCATGTGAAAGTTCCATATGGCGCATCCTACAATCTACCTAAGGACTACAATCCTAGGATGTTGAACCAATCTGGATCAAATTTCTCAACTCCCTCAGATTGCTCCTAGTAATCATTGCATGGTTCACTATAGACGTCACCTTAGTCATCCTGTGGACATTTACCTGCGATCAGATGTCATACCTGAGATCATCCTCAAAATTCCTAGCCAAAGATGACTCATGACCCCCCCCCCCCCGAAATAGGGGTGAATCACTAAAGTAATGTAAAAAAAGAAGATTACTGCATTATTGGAAGAGCACCCTGCTTTAAATTCATAATATCTTAGGATCGATCAGCCCTTAATGTCTCGGGGTATAATTAATCATAAAAGATCCAATGAAAATCATCCCAATTCATATTACGATGACTTCCTTCCTGTGAAATAACATCCCACCATCTCTTGGTAGAATCATGTATCATGTATGTCACAAGATTCACCCTTCTCTCTAAAGGAATATCTTTACTCTCAAATATAGAAAGCATCGCCTCCAACCATGAATCTGCAGCCTATGGTCATCCATCCGCTAAAAAAGTGTGAGGATGCTGCTACTGGAACAACTACGTTAACTCTTTCCTAGAAGGGGAAGGATGTGGTGCTCCATGAAATGTCTACAACATCCTCAAAAAATCCATTTAGAACTGTCCAACCTCCCCTATGTCTTATATAAAATCTAGTGCCAAGAAATAATGGATGGTAGAATCTGCTAGTATTCCCTAATCCATCCTTTCTAGTGTCTAATAATTTCCTGGTATTTGGAATAAAAAATAAGAAATTATTGTTGGAATGACTCTTTAAAGTCAATTTCACACCTCATAACATGATTATCAAGGATAGAAACATATAATTGAATGAACAGAAAAAGAGAAAGAAGGCATTAATGTTTTTCAAAACAGGGTTTCACAAAGTGTTACCTCATGCTTTTGACATGGTGTATTCCTATGGCAATACTCCTTATGGAACACCATTACACATAGTGTGTTACTTCTAATACATAGTGTGTACATGAATTTTCCCTCCATCCCAGGCAGATATACCTGACTAGAACTACAAGTTTCTCTCATGGGTAACACTACACAACATGTTCACCACTAACATGGCATGTACTAGTTATGTTCTGACCACCCGTGTTGTTAGTCACACGGTCGGATACACGATTAATAACTACATGGAGTGTACTATCTTGAAACGATGGGTACAAAATATGTTCCATCAACTCGTTTGATTCATCACCAGGTCGAATACATGATTCTTTACACTGAGCAAGAATAATCTAGATAGGGCGTGTTCTACCAACAGTTTCCCAACCCCATGACTCTCCACGCATAGTGTGTCACTTGGTCAAACACTACATGGTGTGTACTCCTAGTACATGGAATTTAAGTATGAAAATTCATTCTCTCTGAACATAATAACACATGTCATGTGTTCATTACAACACACATCATATTGTATGGGCTTCTAGATAGTTGGCCTCTGATTCTTCTCCGGAACCCTTACAACATAATTTTGTTTCCAATGAATGAAAAATTCTAACCCATGAGATCCCACACTACCATGAATCAAAATTTGGAATCCTTTTTCACATCATAACTTGAAAAAATTAAATTAATGTTCTAAAATGATCAACCAAATTCTGATCCAAGGGGACCCATAACACCTTTGGGACCACTATTTTGCATCTATCCAAATGAAACATTACGTATTTCAATACCCTATCAAAATAGAAGGCAATATATCATGAAATCTATAATAAAATCATGCATATGTAGAACAATATATAACATAATAAAATTCAATCAATAATTCACCCCAAATGACATGACAAAAATATAGGACATGTGATCTCTATCATGTTCCTATATGATGCAAGATATGGAATACCCTCATCTTATCAGGTTTCAATAGGAATATAACCTCAATAATATCAATTATAACCACACAATACAAGGAATCACTCAACGTCGAAATCAAATCGACTATAACAATTGAAAAAAAATGCTATATTCAAGGTGATATAGAATTTCACTATTCACGAGTTAGCTACTCCCAGGTACGACTCATTAACAACCACCTATTCCTTCATATCCCTGTTTATAGGCTCCCAATATTAAGACAAAGACAAAAATAAAATCCCCCCTTTTACCACTTTGTAATGTCTCGATTCCGGGTGTTGCCCAGAAGTGCCCCAAACTCGGTTAGTCACATAACCTCAAGTGCATTTCCCCATTTTCAAGAGGATTCCATCTAGAAACGATGTCCATGGTTTGATAGTGGGGAAGTTCTATCCTCATTGGTAGAATATACATAGAGAGATAAAAATAATAAACAATATTTTAAGTAGTAATACTATACAATACATGTAAATGGAAGAAGACTGGTAGTATATACAACTAGAGCATATATATAAATAAATGATTCTTGTCACATGTATCTAGGAAAGTATCCAAACATGTCAAAATGGTTGAAATACAATATTAAAACCATATTATAGAAAATAGTTAACTCCAAATGCATCACAAGAATGATCTTGATCCCATGCTCTGCAGCTCCAACAACAATAAGTACTTGATGAAGAAGGTAACTTTCCCTTGTCTATACATCCATTCATATAATCTGTTTGGGTCCAAAAGAATGTCCAAAATATGTTGTGAGTTGAATCCCAATAGGCAACCACCAAAATATAAATGCCTAACTATTACTGAATATATATAGCATGTAATATGTAGTAATGAATCAAAAATGTGGAAGTACTAAAAAGTAAACAATCCTATAGTTCACAATTACATTCATTTACATTTTAAAATTATTCCAACCATTGAATAATTTAACCTCATGATGTATTTTAAACATTGTATCCCCCTGTGTAATCATAACGAAAATGATGTCTCTAATGAACATCGAACGAACAAGTTAGACCAAGTTCATGTTTCTGATTTTCCTGGTAAACACATCACAATAATTCAAAAACAATCCTTTGGGAATGTTCTCATAGCATAACCCCTATGGTTTAAAATATCATCAATTTAGTAAAATAATGTACCTCTGAGAATGCTCACACATTCTAACCCATTTGTTCCTACATAGTACAAAACATTTACAAACAACAACTTCAGTATCCCTCACAGTCAATACCCCCTTGGTGTGCATAGAAAAAATAGAATATAATGATCCCAGCAAGATCTCATAGTCAATTCCCTATGGTCCAAAATTCATTTTATAATGACCCACAAAGTATCTCTCATGGTCTAACCCCTCTGGTCTCTGACAACCTGATAGCACTCATAGTCTTTGCATCTAAGTAAACATAACAACAATTATACATAAATGAACCTACCTCAAGAATCTCTCACAGACAATTCCCCTTGGCCAAACATTCACAATTCAAATGAAATTCATATCAAGTAAACAATAACTCTATACTAACAACACTAGGCATCGAAAATAATGAATTCATAGAATTCTTTCTACCCCAAACATCTATAATGAATCAAACATGGGAAAACACCCATAACTAAGGAAATAAACATTACACCTAAGAAATTACCCTTTCTAAGCCAACAAAACCATAGCATTTATTAAACAAGGTTAAAATACAAAACACAAAATACCCTAACAAAGGGTATTTGGCACTTTTATCATATATAATTCGAATACAACCAAGGAAAGGCACAATCCATCAAACTCTATATTGTATGAAGAACACTCTTGAATTTGGGACCCTGAGTCAACATAAATTTTAATAGATCTACAAAAAAGTAAAAAACAATCATCCTTTAATAACTCAAAAGATAGGGGAAACCAGGATAAAGGACTGTAGGGAAAGATATAATTCACCGGTGCGAATCCAATACACGTGATGGAATCTCAATCAGATATCAGAACAAGGAATGGGAGGATATCAAAGATCTTTAGTTGTATGTTACTCTCCTGTGTGAAAAACAGGTTAATGATCGTGTTCCAGGATGTGTGCAAGATCCCACACTGATATAACAAATAAAAAGAGAAGAAAACAATGTTTTCACTTATTGTACATGTTGTGTACTAGCCTCAATCGACTCCCACTTTCGACGGTCTTCCAGGTCACCAACAAGGCCATGTACTCAGCCGTTAAATGACCTATACATGGCTACATGTGGAAACTAGGTACACATTGTGTACTCCAAATTACATGGCTTGTACTTAGAAAATTTCTAGATTCTTCCTTTTTCTTCAATAACATCCAAAAAACACCAATAACTAATATGAAGATTCTGGTTCTTACATAATTCCCACTCATGCTTCCCTGATTCCCAAGAAACAATCTTGGGCATCAACCATGGGTTTAAACCTCATACATATCTTCTTATTTCTAGTAAAAAATATATAAGTTAAACCAAAAAGTGTCCCAAAAGTTTATTCCATACTCAATACTATTTATCTCTAATTTTATGATGTTGATATCCTTGTTTTATAACAAAAAATATTACAACAACATCCCAGTCACATAATGTAAACTTAAAAAACATCGTCATTCCCAAAAATATATTAAATTTTTTTCTACGGTCCAATAATATGATTATTAACATTTCATCTCAATCATAAATTGACTTAATTCAAATTTTACGATATATAAGATACCTCTATGAGGCTGAAAACCTACAACATAACTATATATATTGTTCTTTATCATGAAATGTTCCACATTATCCTAGAACATATTTCATATTGTTTTATATTCTCTCTCAGTATAATGTTCTCTTTTACTCAAGAAATATTTTATATAAACGCTTTATCTTCTCGGGAGATAAAACTAATGAGACTCTAATTTTCTTCCATGTTCTATATTCCTAATGAATTAAATTACAACCATCCATAATAATCTATATTCCCCAAAATACTAGATATCCACATCATTGGTCCTTTTCCTAGTAAAGAAGCCATCATAATTGGTGGGACATATCCCATCAATCCAAACCAACCAAATTTCCCTTGAATCTATATTAGTTATTTAATAAATCTATTATCCTTAAGAAATATTAAAATTTGGTCAATCTGAGAGGGTTACTCATGTGTATGTCCTAGACTAACCATTACTAGAATCATTTGACATAGATGTACATTCTATATCACATTAAATTTTCCAAAAATGATCAAGGCTTCACAATGAAAAATGGCACAAAGATAGACCTTATCACATTACATAAATTGGTATGATATGTCATGTTATATTCAATTAATTACAAGTGTTCTGATTCCCATCGCATGGATATAGAGTAATTCCCTCTTGGGGGGTTTAATCCTAAAACTATTTAAAGAAAATTACACACTATATAATGATAAATTTCAATGCACTAGGATATGTTCCTTTAAACATTATCTTAATAAAACTTATGAGAGAATGGTAGGAAAATATTTTTTCAAACAAATGGTTTCATAAATAGAGAACATATAATATATAATATTTTTCTAATTGATGGAGAACCTCAGATAAATAAATATAGAAACCTTAAAAATTGTCAAAATAAAATCACTGGAAAAAGGGTATCCAATCCTATATAGGGATTTTGGATATATTTATAAATATATTTCAAATATATAAGAGTGTCTTGGAGATAGAAACAATACCCCCTCGAAAGGTTGTGACGAGCATGACCAACCATCAAACAGATTATTGAATAACTCATGTGTCATTGGTAACCCTCAAGAAAACACCTAACATTGAAGATTAGATCTATATATAATGAAAACAATTAATGTACACATACACGTCATAATAAAAAAATTCTCCTTAACATGAATGATTTGATGGTGAATAAAATTAATTCACGGACTCTTACTTTTGGTGATGCATTAATGATTTTTTTGTTTCATTATTATTATAATAATTTCTAAAAAACATTTTAGAGATACCATCAATACAAAAAATTTAATCCTCCAAACTCTAGATGCTTTCGTCAGCCATTATGAATGCTAATGTCTCATTAAACTGGTGGATATTTTCACCATTGTAGTGTATCATGTAACACATAAAAAATTAACAATTTATGGGTTTCTACCTCAATGGTACCATTTCCAATTTATCAGTAGCATAAAATATTATTCATAATATAAATCCTTTTAGACCAACACAACAATAGAGGAAGACCATAGAAAACACTATGGAACCTATTACCACATTGAATTATTTTTGGAGTCTCTACCTAGTGAGAAATAAAAAGTACATTCCCTATATTAGGAATATTGAAGAGGAGGTTTATTTACACCTCACTACAACATTTTGTTCACGTAGAATGTCTCTTACTTACCATTTTTATCATCAACATCATCCAACCAAAACCCACATAAATATACTAATGGCTCCACCCTAAAGAATGTGTACCTATAAATATAGGATTTAAAACATACATGGAAGTAGATCATATATTAAAAATCCATATAAGTCAGAATAAATTCTTATATTAAGGCCCATGTAGAGGATTATATTCCATGAACTTCGATAGCAATCCTGGAGAATTATTATATCCCTACTCCCACCAATCAGGCCTATCATAACACTTTGGCTACTTCATGAGGAGCATGTTGGAATAAAAAGTGGAAATCTCATATTCCATTCCATTTCCTGGAATGTGAAACAAATATCATAATACTAATCAAATGATATGAGGGTAATAATATCCCACATTGCATGGAGGATCGAGCCTATAATCATATCACCATGGATGAAACACACCATCGTATTCTAGTATAGATTGAAAGAAATGTATATATTATATCCCATCCCATGAAAAAATAGTAACAAATCATTGAATCGTTTGCTTAATCCAACATTCATCATATTTTAATGAAAAATATAGTGTGGGAATAATTTCCTTTTATTAATTATTGTATCTCAACAACAAACTTCATGATCTGCACAGGATGGATCCCGTATTCCAAATTCCCTCCGGAGGGTTGTCTGCATATCCTGAGGTTTTCCAGACCCACATTCCTTGATTTTGAGTTTAAAACACATACTTTATGAACATTAAATCATTCTAAGAGAGAGGAAATAAGATATATAGATATTTATTTTATATATATTTCATATTTTAAGCATTATATCTATGAAATAATCACAATATCAACAACTATGGAAGGGTTAATGTCTTTGAGAACAAGCCATATAAGAAACTCATTTTACCATACATGTTAAAATTTCACTATGATTGAGCCACAATATACCCCCTTATATACTTATCATATCTTATAATCATATTTATAAATTAGGGAATAAATATATGGGAAATAGGTAATCAGAAAATATCTTCGAAGTTATAACTCGTAAACATGTAATCTACGTTATGATAATAATGATATGGGAAATCTTGAATAGGGGATATGATTTTTATTAAAAATAACTAAAATCATTATGGGGTTTTTATATGAATTTATATAAGAACATGTAATATCAAATGAAAAAACATATACAATGACATAATAGTGTTACATTACCATAGAAGAAAATTTATAAGAGAATTTTATTATAAATTCATGGAATTAGAAGTTTTTTGGAAACAACATGAAGAATGACATCAAAAATATAATTCAAGGCTAACATCTAAGACAAAATTACATAATATGTTTTTCAGATGTCCCATGTACCATATATTTTTTTCATGAGATGAAAACACTAACCAATACATTATGGGACTATATTATTATGGGACAACCCTTAATTTAATAGAGACCATTAATAATTATTTTTAATGGTGTCAATAATAATATCAAAAATTCACATGGAAATAAAAATAGGTTCATATCCATTCAAAATGGTAATCTATATAGATGCATTTATAAATTCATCAACAATGATGACATGATAACCTGTGAGAATTTAATGGGTAAACAATCATATTTGGTAGCATTCAACATATGTAATATTTAATAGAACTAATAAAAAAATTAATTTAAACATTATAGAAAATTGGTATAAAATTTATTCGATAATTCCCCTATTCAATCGTTATATACGTATCTAGTTGAAAACTTCTCAACAAATGAAATAAAACTTATGATACAAATAGATTAAAGGAATTTAATTAAAAATATTATTTACAAATCATGGAGGACCTGTTATGAAACAATTGGTGGTAGAATATTTTTTTATTAGTTAGAAAATTATTAGTGAAATTATTGAAATAGTAATCTTAGAACTCATTTCTATGCATCCCTATATAAAATGCATAATTTTAAAGTCAATTATAAAATACTACATTTTTAACAAGATAATGTAAAAAATTCATAAACTATTACATTATAAAAAAAATTATATTTCCATTAAAATAAATAATTCTTAAATCAACAAATGTTGTGTAGAGGATAAAAATACAAGTATAAATGAAATTCCATTGCATATTTTATATCTCCTTTATTTAAAGTCAGACCATTACAAATGATAATAAAATATTATTTTAAATAATGGTTAGGACAAAATAGTTAGGATTATATGACATAAACGATTCTTTTTCCTAGAAAATAATGGAGTATATTTTTGGAATGTGAAAATATAGACATGGAGGTTAAAAGTTTGTTAGAAATTATTTGTATTAGTCCTCACATTTTTTTACATTTTGTGAAGAAATATATAATGACCCAAACATTAATCATGACAATTTATCACTTCTTATAATAAATTTATATACTATAAATCACATAAAATAACTTATAGACCATAATAAAAACATTATAATTTAATAATTAATGAAATAAGTATTATCTCATGAAATTAATAAACATGTACATTTCAAATAGTAACTTGGCCAGATGAATAATAAAATGACACTTATGATTAGTAAATAGCCTAATTAATAATAATCTCACCGATGAAATAATAAATATAATTTAGTAATATTATAATTGAAATATGTTATAATTATTTCATAGTCTATGTAAACAAATGATTTAAAAATTATTAATTAATTTTTTTTCATTTTGGTAAGTCTTAAATATTTAATTAATTTTTTTTGAATTATTTAATTTTTTAAAGGGAGATTTGTTTTCTTAAAAAATATCCATAAATTAATATTTTAATTTATTATGATTTTATTTTAATTTTATGAGGCATTAACTAATGTTTTAGTGTGTTATAAAATTAATTACAATTTTAAGATGTGTATTTGACATGAAAAAAATTTTTTAATTAAAATTTAAATCTCTCATATTTATGAAATTATTTTCAAAAATATAGTTAATTTTTTAATTATACACATTTAAAAATGTTTATGGTAACTTTTTGTTATTTTTCCTGAAATAATCTAACTTTTTTTGAATAGTAAAATATGATAATTTTCAGTAAATGTTGTATACATGATTTTTTGATTCATTATTTATGTAAGGATGATTTAAGACCAAAATAAATAATTATGCTTATTTTGATTAAAATATTTTTATATAATTATAAATTAATTTATATTCTGGGTCCAAAATAATAAACTAATTAATATAATAATGAGAAAACAACCCTCTCATCCACTATAAATACCACCCATCACTAGCTCATCCCCTCACACTTATCAAGCTTCCAGACTTGTAATAATTCTTCCAAGACCTTTCCCCAAGACCCACCCCCCAAGTCCATGAGCTCTTAGTCTAAAAAAAACACCAAAACCACTCACCCAAGGAGGTTCTCAAGGACCATAAGTCCAGTAGGTAAAATCATATTCCATTTTCTTTTAATTTTAATTTCATTTTCATTTCCATTATTCTCTTGTAATCACTTTACCTCATCAAAATTTCATTATAACACTAGTATGATTGATATACTTTAAGTATATAATGTTATTGGAAGATACGTCATTACTATCTTCAATATTGCTCTATTTTATTTTAAAAAATAAATCATCTCCTCTGATGTTTCAGTTAACTAACATCATCGATGATGCACATTCATTTTCCTTTATCTACAAAAAGGATATTAATAAAAATGTTCAATGGTTGAAAATTTATTCTAAATTTTATGTAATAACCCCTTTTATGTTATGGATTTTTCATTTATATATAATACTAAATGATAAAAAATGAAATTTGTTTTGGTCGAAAAATCCAGAAAATTAACCTAAAAGGACCATCATTAACTTTTGTCTAATGATTCAATGGATTCCATAAAAAAATTCTTTATCAGAAAATTTAAACATATATAATATCATTAATAACATATAATAAAAATTCTATATATTTATCCTCATTTAAATGAATTTTCATTCATGTATTAAAGTGGTTCGATCACAAAAACCACAAAACAAATTCTCCTGAACAATTAAATTAAATTCTATATCTTAATAAAAACAACATAAATGATCTTAATAAAACCATAATTAATAAATTTCACGTATAAATGGTTATATATATGTTAATTAATGAATGTTAATTTAATATGAAAGATATCAAAGTGAAGAAATCATTCATACATAAAGTAAGGGGAATTCTCGAACCCAACACTCTTTCATTGGGTTTTCTCTCCATAACCCATTTTTTTGTATATATATTCCTCAAATATTATTTATTAATCAATATTTTATATTTTATGTAATATAAATATTTTTTAATTGAGTTTATGACAATAAAAATGTTACCCAAAGGAACACTTCTTTCAAAAATACATTCCTTTTAATTCTTGATATTGTTTCTTATTCACATTAAAATAATGCTTCTAATATAAATTATGTTATTCCCACATTAATTTTGGAACCTAATGATTAAGAAATTATTATTTAAAAAATTAAAATCATTCCTTTCCATGGGTTATTTTATTTCTAGAATACATTCTATATGGAATGTGTGGTTATTTAAATGTACTTTTGTGAAGGTTGTGCCTGGAATTGCATAGCACAATGTAAATGTAATGATATAATGGGCATGTTCAGAATAATGTTGATCCCTAATTAATTGGGTAATGTGATCACTATCAAGAGAAAAATTTAAATATACCTGAATATTATTCTCTATTTGATCACAACTATGTGTGGTAGTTGACCACAAAGACATTATGTTTCATTTTTGTGAATTGCCACATTCCATGCCTTTATCTAATGATTTCTCTCCTGATTATAATTATGATGTTATTATTATGACCACCCCATGTTATATAGTATATTGTTCTAATATATCCTCTCACTAGGATTTTATCTCACTTATTTTTATGTATATCTTCAGGTGATTACATGTACTATGGAGAATTTGAATACCTCTAAGAAGCAAGAAAATAAGAAATTAAATAAATGTTGATGTTATATTTTTTAAATGTTATGTATGGTCCTAGTTCTTAGAAGACACTAATCCATTGGTTTCGTGTTGTGTAATTATTTTATTCTTTTAATATTTAAAAAAATTAATAAGTCATGAAAGAAATATTAGTGTATCTAGAGTTTGTAGCTGAGTACAATTTAGTTAATGAGGGAGTTAATATTAGAAATCCTTTGTGGAAACCCTTAGTATGAGACAATGTAAATGTAATCACACTAGACGATTTTCAAAATATAGGGATATAATTTCTAAGATTGTAGATAAAAAGTGAAATATGGAAGCCAGTGCACAAAACCCCAAGTCCTATAGGGTAATCAAAATCATCAGCTACCAAATCCCAAGGATAAAGGGAATTCATATCCCATCACTACTATAAATAGGGAGAAAAAAAATAAATTTGTACCAGGTTTAATTACTATTTATTCAGTAATGGAAATTTTCTAACGTAATTATGGTTCTATTAATTCCTTTATGTCATTCATGTTTTCAAGAAATATTGAATCAAATCCAAAAAACATTGAAATGGAGATGTATGCAAAAACCCCAAGTGGTGCAATCAAGGGAACCAAAGTGATGGAATCTTCTCATACTGGTGTATGTCATATTTTTACCCAGAAAATCTATTAATAAATACATTTTTAGACTTTTAAAATATACTAGAGATGGATTGGATCTCTTTATATAGAGCATAAGTCAAATATCATGAAAAGGGAATATCATTTAAAATTCTAAACCATCTCATGCCTGACTAAAAATGAAAGGAAGATCGTGAATCTCTTTTGAAAAATCCTTCAACAGTGTGGGTGTAGATTCCTTGTCATGAATAATACCTCTCCCAAATGGTTGAGTAAAGGTAAAGTGTCAACATAGCATAAATCCCCATCACAAGGGAACACAATGATGTATTTCTCAAAGAGTTACCCAGATTCCACTAGATCATGAGGTAAATATATCAATATAAATCATACATAAAGATACACCAATCTCAAAGTGTCATTATGGGATAGATCATATCAAACTGGGGAATTTAAAAAAGAAACTTCAATAACATTTGGACAAAGGGTTCATACACCCTAGTGCATCACCATGTGGGGGATTAGTGATCTATATAAAAAAGAATGATAGATTAACGTAGATGTGTTTCGATTATCAAGAACAAAATAATATAACAAGAAATAATTTGTATCCTCTTCACATGATTTATGACTTTTTCGATCAGTAATGACAATATCTGTAATTATCAAAGGTGAATATTCATTCTGGATTTCATCAGCTAATGGTGAAGAAGGATGATATTTTGAATACTTCCTTTTGTATAATGTATGGGGACTATGTGATTTTTGTGATTCCCTTTGGAATTAAAAATTCCACGGAGGAATTCATTAATTTATGAAATATATTTTTTATACATTACCTAAAAAAATTATTTGTTTTTATAGATGATATTCTCATCTACTCCACGAGTAATTAGGAACATGAAGAACATATAAGGCATGTATTGTCTTCATTAAGGAAGGAGAAATTGTACACCATTTTCTGAAAGTGTGACTCTTGGATTTAGTAAGTCACATTCTTAGGACATGTGATCATAAGTGAAGGAGTATATGTATACCCTTTAAAAATGAAGGAAATTGAGGAATAAACCAAACCCTTTAGTTTCATGGGAATTCTATGTTATTTGGATTACATTGGTAGTTCTGACATTTGTGATAAATTTATCATTATTTTCGTGTCCTCTAACTATGTTAATGAGAAAAGGGCTATTGTATGTTTCGATAGAAGAATGTAAGGAAAATTCTGGGGAGCTAAAGAAGAGGCTGATCACTACACCCGTACTCAGATTAACAAAAAGTGGATAACGTTTTGTGTTATACAATGATTATTCAAAGAAATGGTTGGGTTGTGTTCTCATAAAATATGATAATGTGATAGAATATGTCTCACAGATGTTGAAAATCCTTAATTAGAACTACCTGATGCATGATCTGGAGTTAATAGTTGTGTTTTTTTCATTAATAATTTGGGGTCGCTACCTCTAAAAAAAGAATTTTGACATATATTATGATCACAAGATCCCCATGTATATATTCATAGAAAAAGATCTCAATATGTGACAAAGGATATTGTTAGATATAATCAAAGTCTACAATTTCCCTATTCACTATTATCTTGGAAAGACTAATAAGGTAGTTGATTCCCTTATTACCAAAGAACCTGATACTCTATCCATGTTGAGGAATGAAAAAGACCATATCATCATGGATATGAAAAGTATAGATTTGGATATCATAATATAAGGGAATAAATCCTACATTTCCCAAATTATTTTCCAACCATCTATCCAAGTGATGATTAAGAAGTTATAAATGGATGATCTAGAGTTACAAAAAAAGTTGAATGCAGTAAAGGAAGGGAAGATGAAAGAGTTCCATATCAATGATGATGAGTTGATTCTGTTAGAAATGAGGATTGTGTCCCTTTATAACCTGGGATAAAGAAGGATATATTAGAAAATACACATAGATCAACTTTCTATATCCATCCCTGTAGTTAAAATATGTTTCATGATATCCAAGAAAACTTCTGGTGGGTAAAAAATAAGAAATGTATTTCTGAGTATATCTCAAGGTACTTTATATATAATAAAGTTAATACTGAGTGACATAAGTCCAAGGGGATGATGAAACTATTTCCTATACCCATGTGAAAATGGGATAATGTTACTATAGGATTTATCATGAATCTCTTGAAGACATCCAATTGAAAAAATGTGATATGAATTTTGGTGGACTAAATCACCAATACTACACACATTATCACTATTCTAGAAGATCACTCACTTGAACCATTTGAAATTATATTTTTTAATAAAGTGGTGAGACTAAATTATGTTCCACTCCTCATTATCTCTGATAATGACCCTAGGTTCACATCTATATTCTATTTGAGTCTTCAAAATTATTTAATAAATAAATTAAATATTATCACAGTTTATCACCCCCAAATAGATGGCCAATCTATTCGGACTATTTAGATGGTCAATGATATTCTAAGATATTTCACTTTAGAAATAAAATGTGAATTGGATTAGTATATCACATTGGTTGAGTTTTCAGAAAATCAAACCTTCCACTCAAGTATTAAGATGGCTCCATTTGAAGATTTGTATGTAATGTGATGTAGAACTTCAACTAATTGGGATGAAGTCGGTTAATGAAAGCTACTTGGACCTCATCTTGTGAAAGATATGAAAAATATGTTTTAATACATACAAAAACATATCAAAGTATCTTAGTGATAGAAAAAGAGATATGTTGAAAACCATCGATGGGTCATGAAGTTTTGACATAGGAGATAAATTCTTCTTTAAAATATCACAATGGAAGAGAGTGTTGTGGTTTGAAAAGAAAGGGATGCTAAGACCAATGTATATTTTCCACTTTGAGAAAATTTATCACATATGATCTGTGTCCTATCAGCTTGAACTTCCATTGAATATGGCTCATGGTTATTTTGTGTTCCATATATCACTCCGGAGGAAGTACATACTAGATCCCTCACATGTACTCAACTTAGATGTGGTGCATTTAGAAGATGATATCTCTTATGAGGAGAAACTAGAAAAGATTCTAGATTGTAAAGAAAATGTTCTACAACAAAAGACAACCCATTTTTACAAAGTTATGAATGTGAACCATATGAATGAAGAATAAATTTTGAAATTTGAGGAGCTGATGAAGGAGATGTACCATTACCTATTTATGTAAAACACAATTTTAACTAGGAAATTTCAACAGGGGGACGAATGTAACAAACAAAACATTTATCAATGTAATTTATCCCTAATTATAGTAATTTCTTATTGTATAAATCACAAAAAATATCTTATATATCATACAAAACAATTTAAATGTATAATTAATGAAATAAGTAGTATTTATAGACATTAATGGACTAATACAAATGAAATAGTGACTTGAATTTATGAATAGTTATATATTCCTTATGAATAATAAACGAGCCAAATAAATAGAAACCTTACTCATGAGAGCATAAATAGAATTTATAAATTTTATAAATTATAGTATTATGAAATTATATCATCATCTATGTAAATAAATGTTTAAATAAATATAAATTATGTGTTAGAATTTTTAGAAGTCATAAATATTTATATAGAAATGTAATTTTAAATTAATAAATTAAAAAAATTAATTTCATAAAATTTATCAATAAATTAATTTTTTTTGTCTAATTACTTTAAGATAATTTTATGTGATTTTATGTTATTATTTTAAGTGTTTTAAAAGTAGTTATAATTTTAAAATTTGTATTATCCAAGTAAATGATGATTTTAATTGACAATTAAATTAATTATATTTATATTATATTTTTATAAAATGGAGTACATATTGGAATTATAAAAGCCAAAAAATGGTTAGGGGTAATGTTTGGTATTTTTATGAAATACTTGAATTTTTCATTATAGTAAAATATGGTAATTGCAAAAGATATGAATTTTGGATTCATTGTTGGTGTAAGGATGATGTAAGCCACAAATATAGAAATATACTACTATATATTAATATATTTATATATAATTATCAATAAATTAATATTCTTGATCCAAAATAGTAATATAATGAATATAATAAAGATAAAACATCATTCCCCTCCACTATAAATACTACCACTCACTACCTCTTCCCCTCACACCTCTAAAGCATTGAAATTTGTCCAAATTATAAAAGAACCTCTACCCAATCCCCTCACACACATCCAATAGATATATGTCTCATTAAAATAAAAAAAACCTTTTCCATATAAATGTTCTCAAGGAGAATAAATCCAAGAGGTAAAATCCTCTTCCTTTTTCTTTTAGTTTCTTTTTAATTTCACTTATTTTCTTCTCTTCTCCGCAGATTCTTTTTTTAAAATGGCATGATTACTCTAGTATGATTTATATACAGTGATTATATCTATTTAATGGAAGATCCATCAATAAAATACTCTCTCTCTCTCTTTAATTTGGAAAATTTAATCATTGCATGTGATGTGTCAATTAAGCCACATCGTGGACGATTCACTTTCATTTTTCCTTTAAATCCTAGAAGGAATTTAATAAAATAATTAAATAGTAGAATAAAGACTTTATATTTTATGTTATAATTCTTGTTATGTTCTTTATGTAACATTTATACATAATAATTAATTAAGAAACAAAATGAATTCACTAACATTGAAAAACCGTCAAAATTAACCTAAAATGATAATAATCAACTTTTATCTAATGATTCATCTGAATACCATTTAAAAAAATTCCTTATAAGATTATTTAAGCTTCTATAATATTTATAATAACATATAATAAAAATTATGGATATTTATCGATATTTTACTTGAACTTACATTCATGTATACATGTCAACTGATCATGAAAACCACGAAAATAAATGCTCCATAATGAGGAAATTAAACTCTATAACTAAAAGAAAATTCTAATAAATGATATTTATAAAACCATAATGAATCATTTTCATTTATTAATGGTTACTAATTTGTTAATTATTTATTATTATGTGATTATATGGTATGTTAATATGAATAAAGCATTCAGACAGAAGGTATGGGGAATTTTCAAACCCAACTCTCTTTCTTTGGGGTTCCCCTAGATCACCCCATTTTTATTATATATATTATTAATGTATTATTCATTTTCAAGGATATATATTTTTTCTACTTGTTTTTATGAAAAACACAATTTTTTCCAAAATAAAACTTATTTCAAAAAGACAATCCTTTTACTTCTTGAGGTTATTTTTTCTTCACTCAAGATTATTGATTCTTATATCAATTATATCATTCCCTATTAATTTGGGAAACCAAATTTTTTTTAATGTATTAATTATGAAATGAAACCCACTATTTTCCATGTTATATTTGATGTCCATGATTAATATACATTATATTTTACATGCATGATAATTTAAATGTTATGATGTGACGGGTGTGCTTGAAATTAAAATTCATAATGTATATGATATGATGTGATGAGTGTACCCAGAATTATATATCACTACAGTTAATTGAATAATATTATGTATATCATGATAAAATATTAAATAATAGTGAACATTATGCTCTCTTTTTTCACAACTATGTGTGGTAGTTGACCACATAGACATGATGTTTCATTTTTATACATTGCCACATTCCAAGCCTTTATATAATGATTTCTATCATGGTTATGATGACGATGTTATGATTATGATCACCCAATGTTATATTATTTCATATTGTTATATATTATCTTACTGTGATTTTAAATCACACCTTCTATATCTATATCCTCATGTGATTTCTTTTACTAAGGAGAATGGGAAGCCATCTATAAATATAAAGAACATTGAATTAAATAAATGTATATGTTATGTAATATAAATGTTATGAATTTTCATAGTTTTGCCAAGACAGAAAATGTCATGAACTGAATCTGGTCGCTACTATTACCAACACCACACCTGGTTTGTGGTAATTCCTGAAGGGAGTTCCCTATCCCCATGGGATAACACAAGTGCCCGGGTATCATTTATTTTCGTTTGGGAATGATTTACCAGAGTATGAAAGCATAAAAAATTAAAAACAATCTAGAATATAAATATGATATTTTTGAGCCAAACAAGTCTTAAGAAAAAACTAGTACTGAATACATTGGTTTGAAGAAAATACCAGTGGTCCAAATTAAAATAAAGACAACAACAATACATCCCCAAGGAATCCACATGAAAAGGGGGAATCTCCCACAAGTCTTATACCCAACTCCACACCAAAGAAGGGAACTAACACCCTTAACCGCCATCACCCATAGCCTTCCCATTACCTGAGTCAAGGATAATAAATCTACATACACCCAAGGGGTGTAAGTAGGGTTTGATTATATTCCCAATAGGATACCACCCAATGATTCCAAAGAGCTTTCAATACAATGATAAAAGGCAATAAATTTTAATATGCAAAGAAAAGAAGAGATAATTTCCAAGAAATGTAACTTTCAATTGAAAATAGATTTTTGGATTCCATGGCCCCAGTTATCCAGAATTGGTGCATTATTACCAAAAATTGGCATGATACAAAGAATCATTTCCTGAAAGACCGATCATTTTAGTATCCTTGGAAGTACTTGATACATACATAAGTTTTACATTACATCATGAAATAAATCAACGAAATTATCTCCCCTTTTTACACCCTTATATAACTTAGCCTATTCATGCAGGTTAATCGTAATATTCATATTTTCATTCTAGGAAAAATAAAACATAATAACGAGGTGATCTAGAATGCTCATTAAGGATAACAATATAGCAGAACCTTTCATAAATAAGAACAAACATTTAAGGCATTGTATAAGACTAGAACACAAGCCTTTAAAACTTAAACATCAGTATAATATATCAATGATATATCAAATAAAGTCATTTAATTATTCACATGGATATTCTACTGGTCGAGTAATAAAATTTAATATCAATATCCAATTTCTTAATGATGGAATGCATAATTCTAGAAATCATAACCACATAGTTAAGTCAATATGAGAAGACTACAAATAATATTTTGTCAAGGATTTGTGCCAAGAAAGTAGTTTGCCTCATTAGACCTACTAATGAATTGAAGAGCTATAGTGATCTCCACCTGTCACTTATTAATCTTATTTAATTCCTCATATGAATGGGTGAAACATAATCTAAACATTCTTACTAAAACTATCATACGAAATGTCAATATTTTAACAAAAAACTGTGAATGGAATAAAAATAGCACATCTACAGTCAAACATAAATCATTCAATACAATATGGAAGATTGTATTATAATAAATTCACCTCAATTGATAATAATGAAGTATATTGACATAGATGAAAATAATCATCAAAACTATTTGAGAGAAATAACCCCCTTTTTCTTGAAAACATTTAAAAGTATCAGTAATTATCAAAAAGCATTTTAAAATAGATTTTTGATCAAAGTGTCCCATAAATCTTTGAAACTTCATAAAAGAATTATAATTTTAAAACCTTAATGTCCATATAAATAAATCTTTAAAACCATTTTTAAAACATGGACATTAATGAGAAATATTTAGAATAATAATGTTTAAAATATTTAAATTGATATTTTAGATAGAGTTCCTAACCAAATGAGAGATGATTTAATAAAAATAATTGAGGTAACAAAAACATTATAATATCCTGAGAATAAGTGGATTCATGATATTCTATATCAAAGTACAGAATATACACCAAAATAAAAGTGAATTGGCCCATAACAACAACGAATCCTCAATGGATTGTAAGTTCAGATGAATTCCCTTATAAAGACTATATCCTTAAGTTAAGGATAAATCAATGACATAATTATTTGTGAAAAATATAAATACACCCAATATGATTGGATATTCAGTGTAAATAAAAGATAGGACATTCACACATATTCTTGTAAAAACAACCCGAATGACTTGGATGTTTAACTCAATGAATAAAAATTGAGTAAAAATTACTCTTATCAAGTTCATATCGATGACTTGAGAATTTATCAATTGAGTGATTATGAGTATAAAAATTATTTCCACACAATGGGTAGTGGAAATTACTACATAAGTAAATATAGAGTGATTTCAGACTAAATCTTGGAGTAAAATAATCAATGATGTTTCCTTAAAACCAAATTAGTGGAAATCGAAATTAGAAATTCCCTTACAAATTTGGTAACTTACGAAATGTTCACCCCATGAAAAAAGGATCACATAATGAAGATGAAAATACCCATAAATTAAATTATATTACAAAAATAATAAAATCATGGGCAGTGCATACATCTCACAAATGAAAATAGTGGCAATATAGAAAAAATCTCACACGAATAAAAAGATAGATGAAAACCTGTTACCACGTTGTAATCAATCGAGTAGTAAGACCCAAAGTTAATAAAAAACAAATGAATCACATAATTACATGAATATAAATATAATAATGATAATATTTATCAAATGTAAGTACACCATACACCACATGCAATAAATAAGTGGTGAAGAATGGAAATCTTACAAAATTAAAAGTGAGATAAGAAACCCCGTACCTTATACTTTTCTTTGGTTGAAGGTATGTTAACTTCCTTTATAATAGTTAAATTATTGGTATTAAATTAATCAAGGACTATATACATAAATATTATACCTTAAATGATCCTCTTATATTTCTTCATTAATCATATTTTAGTAGAATCATCGTTTCAGGTGTTAACTGATTTATATTCAATTATAAGCTCGGTTTTAAAGCCATGTTTGTTATGGATAGGTGGTATTTTATTCATATAAAGAATTGTATTTTGTTATTAAAAATTGTTTTTAATCATAAAATGAGAATTATTCTTGAATTATTACGATGGGGAATGAATCTCATCGCGTTCATAGACACGGTAATCCATACATATGCACGAGCGACAATATCATTATATTGATGGTGAAATAATTTGTAATTGGATGGTATATCATATATATACAGATAAATTTACATTTATATTTATTATTTATATCATTTATACTTATTTTTATACCCATCTAGATAATGAAGTGTTTGAATAACATACTACACCATGACGTGGAGACGGTAAGCCGTATGTACGCAGGTATGGTGACTTTGTCATTCATATGATGGATAGAATATTAATTATGGTTGTACCATTTTTATAATAACATCAAAGTATATATAAGATACTGGAGTTATTATTTTATAATGGAAACAACAAAGAAAGAGGATGTGGAAGAATAAATGAACATGAAAGAGGTGATCAAAATATTTACCTCTACTTCGGGTTCTTTATTTTGATTTGATCCAAAGGGCTCCAGAGGTTGGCTTTCCAACCAAAGGAAAGCCTCTAGGTTTAATGGAGTAAAGTTGGAAGGATACATCGGTAGTGGTTGGCCTATAAAAATGGCTTTGTAGGTGTGAAATTATAAGATGGGGAAGTACCCTTTTATAAGAGAGGTGGGGGTCACTTTAGGAAAAGATTGAACAATTATTTTATTACAAAATCATTTTCAGTTTCTAATGGTTCAAAAATGTTTTTTCAAGGATAAGGTTGGTATGGGTATAAAAACTCTAAACCAATAGGTTTTTGATAGGTTTAGGTCACCATATTAACCTTTTCTTTTAGATATAACTTTTAGTTAAATAGTTTGACATTTTCCATGTATTGTTGTATTTTTATATTATATGGTTAATAAACTTACTTTAACTGGACAAGAGTACCCCAAGTGGTTAAGTATTTATATATATTACCTTATATAATTCCATTGGCTGAACCTTATATTTTTAGGAATATTATATAAATTAATAATATAGTTTTTGTTTTACAAACTCAATTATGTCAATTTTGACACTATTTATTATTTGGTTTTTGTAAAAATCATAAAGCATGATTAGTTCAAAAAATTATTTTATCAAACATAAAATGTAATATTAACCTATAAAATTATTGAAATAAATGAAAATCCTCAAATTACATTAATTTGGATATTTATATTATCAATTATTTTAGTCATTCATTAATAAGGTAATTACTGCATCATCATTGTGTCGTAAAAAAATTTAATTATTTAATGTCTAAAAATTATAAATAAAATACCCTTATGTATAAAATAATTTTATCATTCTAATTAACATTTATATTCTAATTTATCTTATGTATAACCATATATTAAAAATGGTTTGGTTATTAAACATTGAATTTAACACTTTTAACTCTTCTTTAAATAAATTAATGATAAATGTCATAATCTAATCCATGTGGACAAAAATGATCATATTTTATTCCTAAGGTTGTTTTAGGTTGAATTAAACTTATTCAATATAATTAGGACATGTGTTAGGATAATTATAAAATCATTTTTACACTTAATTTCCCTATTTAATTTTATCCGTGGTAAATTAAAGTCAAAAGTTAAAATTCACCAAAAAAATCATCTTATTTAACCTAATTTTACATAATGATGTCAACCGTGTGTCTTGGATTTTTTAAATTCAACTCATATTAGTGGTAAAATTATGATTTATGGAAATTTTTAAATGCTCCTAGAAGGTGGGTAAAAGACGGTAAGAAGTTCAATATAAATTTATACATCTAATTTTATTTAAAAAAGACTCAAATGAATTACATTGAACTTATATAGGTATTATATATCTATATTGAATTAAAATGAATTTAAATAAAATAAATAATTGTTTAAATAAAAATTCTGTTTTTAAACTATAACGGGGTGTTTTTCACTCTTCGTCAAAAATTTAATGTTTTCAGACAAATACCGAAAATTTACCCTAAGATAATTTTGATATTCAAAAATAAAAAATGAATAGTATATTACCAAATTAAAAACATATATGTTACATTAATTAATTTAAAATTAAATCCCATTGTCATAACTTAAAAGCATGTTTTTAAAAAGTAAAAACTATCAAAAGATTGACATGTGCTTATGTCAAATTTAAATGTTAAATTACTAATAATGATATACATTTTATTAAATGATAAAAAAATAATCTAATTATACATACAAACTATTAAAATGCATAATTTAACACTCTAAATTATTTTGATTAGAAATGTTGTTTTCAATTAAAATTTATTATATTTCAGTATTCATCAAAATATGAAAGTTATCAGAAAAGTACAAAAAATTTATCCAAAGTAAATTTTTATTTCTCGATTATAAAGAAGAATTTAATTTCATTAAATTGAATTCATAAAAGTTTCAAATATTGGTTTTAAAAGGGATCATCCTTAAAAGGTGGTAAAATTTCATTTTTTGAAAAATATTTCTTTTACCTGAAAACATTATTTTGTTCTTATATTATGTATAAGAAACACATAATATAGATTCTAAAATTTTATGGAGTATATAAAATTAAAAAATCAGTTATTACTATTAATAACTGCATTTTGAACAACTTGTTTCGTAATTCATGGTGCGCTCGGACTCGGTGTTGCGTATAGAACCAAATATTGAATTACATTAAAGAAAACAACTTACTATGAAATTTTGGGGTGTTACATTCTTCCCCCCTTTTGGAAATTGCGTCCTCACAATTTTAAAATTGGGCTTGGGAACTTCATTTAAAGTCCCACATCGGAAAAAGAGTCAATAAAACAATACCTTTAAAATAAAGAAAGAGATGTACAAAGGTCACCTGAGATAAAACATACTAGGATTCCTTATAGGAAAACATGGATAAAGAATAAAAACTAAGTGTCATGTTCTGATAGAGAGTTATTGAAAAGATGATCAGGAGAATGTTAACAATAATAAAACCAACAACTTGTGATGGGATAAATAGTCATCAGTTTCCCAGTATGAATAGTAAATAGACAATGTTTTTTTGATTTATGTTCCATTTCATAAATTCGAGGAATTTATTTTTGAGATTGACTAAGAACATAAAGAGATATACTTACTTTTTAAGTATAGTTTTATCCTTTTAAAAATTTCAACCACCAACTCATGTTTTTTAAAATATTATGAGAATTCCAGATTACTTGGTCACACTTGTAGTGCTAGAATCCAATTATAGAGAATCACATTATTAAAAATGATAAAATATATATTTTCCTTGTCATTAGAGATTAACCAAAACCAAAATGGTGAGTACAAGATCAGATGATCCCCAAAAAGGATAATCCTTTAGAGAAAGCAATACTAATCTTAATCTCTAAAATTAAACCAACAATACCTGGATTTCAATAAATACCATTCAATAAACAATTGTCCTTCAAATACTTCAATATAATCCATATTAATATTGAAACCAAAAGCTTAGAATAATTTTATTTTGTAATCTTCCATGTTAAATTGTATCTCAAAATAACATCGACTACTCTTAAAGTTACATACTTAAAAGTAATTAACCTAATCACATATTCTATATGATGGGTTAATAATTTCCATAAAAAACCAAAATTTCTATAAATCCACTATAAAAACATATATAAGAATAGACCATTACTCCTAAAAAAAATCTCATAGTATTCTATTTTCCTTAGGCATATAGTGTTACCAATAGAGCGAATTTCTTCCAAAATAACATTTATCACATAATCACCAAATCATATTCATATATTAAGGTTATCCATATGATAAGACATAAGATCCAAAATTAAATTATTAATGACCAGTAAAATCATTTAACTAAAATGAATTAGTCACACTAACCAGGTACTTCATGTAGTCCAGTGCAAGGTGATAAATCCCAATCACACTCTGGTTGTGGGTTCGATTGTCAAAGCTTTGTTCGACGCGACAGGTTGTCAGATGTTCTGCGTGTTGTCATTTTTATAAAAATATTTTTTATAAAATTCCAAAAATGGGATAAATTACTCAAAATAACCATAACATAATTTCATCAAAAATGTTATCTCATACCTTGCATTTCCATCCCCAAATTTAACAACATGTAATTTTATCAAATTTAAGTATCATAAAAGCCCAAATAGATATTTATTACTAAATCAAAAATAAAAAATATAATTATTCTAAAAATAGAATTTCCACCTAAAAATTGTAGGGTTACACATATAAGAGAGACGTCTTCCAATGTAATCTCATAAACAAAGAGAACTAATACATTTAAATATTTCCCCATAATTTTATTACCACATAGGTTCTTCCATGACCAAGAGGTTATCTTATAGAATAGGGCATTCACCTGGGTAATGCCTAGGTCCCATACATTTATGGAAAATGAGTGTAGATGGATTCATGGGATCATTTTTATTTTCTTCCATTGTACTCTTCATTTTTCCTCAGCAATTATTTACATTATGTCCTTCTTTACCACACATAAATAATTACATTGTTCCATTAAGACACTTTCATAGGTGTCTCCTTCCCCATTTCCTGCTTGATGGAAATTTCGATTTCTTTTCTCCATAGTCTCCACTAATGGAATTCTTATCATCAACCGCATTTCTCTTCGTTATTAACTCTAAGAGTTGGTTAATATATATGTTGTTGATAATATTTTTGAAAAAATGATTCGGCATGAACACAATATCTTTTACACAAATCCACATTCCATTTCATTCCTCATTTCCACCACTATGCCCACTGTGTAAATCATGTTCAATGTTACTATGACATCCCTGGAATCCATCCACTGACTAAAACAATAAAGCATAGTGTGAGTCATAAAATCATTTAGAGAAAATCATTACACTTTATTTTCAATCTAAAACACCTTAGAATTAACCAAGGTTATTTTTTCTCTTCTTATATTAAAATTTATCTAATCAGTTTGTAAAGAAAATGTGAATTATCCTAAGCATATATCTTGGGAGTGTCGTAACCAAGAGTGCAGTAAGGATCATTTTCGTGTACCAGGATAGCCTAGGTCAAGCCTGAAACTCCTTATTGTAGTTTTCACTCCTAGGTACATCTGTGCAGGAGCCTCCTATACCTACTCATTTCCAGAAAGGGATGTATTTCATGGAAAACCCATTTAATATTTACATTACCAAATTTTTGGATGTTCTTCAATACTAGTCCTGAAAGTCTATCTTAGGGTAGTGTTTTATAATCAGTGATTTTCTAAATCTATCTTTCAAGGGTTTTACTAAACTACCTCTGATACCAACTGTAATTCCTCGACCCCAGTTACCCAGAATTGGTGCATTACTACATAACATTGGAATGATACAAGGAATAATGTCATGAAATAATGGTCAGTTTAGTAGTTTTGGATGTACTAGACACTTACCTAAGTTTAACATTACATCATGAAATAAAAAAAACAACATTGTATCCCCTTTGAATACTCTTATACCCCATATCCTATTCCTGCAGTTTAATCGCAATATACTTCATTGCATCATAATAAAAATAAAAAAAATGAATGTGGTGAGCTCAAATGCTTAGTAAGGATAACAATATAGCGGAAACTGTCATAAATAAAAACAAACATTTAATGTAGTGTATAAGACTTGAAAACAATCCTTTTAAACATAAACATATGCATAATATGGGAAAAAATAAATCAAATAATTTCATTAACATATTACCATGGATATTATACTAGTTGAATAATCACATGTAATATGAATTTGAAATTTCATAATGATGGAAGGAATAATTCAAGACTTCATAACCACATAGTCATGGCCTTATGCCAAAACTACAAATAATATTTTTTTCAAGTCCTTATTCCAAGACCCTAGTTTGTCTCATGAGACCTAACAATTCATCGAGAAGCTCTAGCGGGATTCACCAATAACTTAATAAGTCCAATGCATTCCTCATATGAAAGGGTGAAACATAATCTAAACATTCGTATTAAAACTAGCATACAAAATGTCAATAATTTTACAAAAAAACCATGAATGGCATAAAAATAGCACATCCACAGTCAAACATAAATAATTCAATACAATATGGTAGAATATATTATAGTAAATTAACCTCAATGGAGAATAATTATGGATGTTGACATGGATGAAAATAATCCTCAAAACTAGTTGAGGGAAATATCCCATTTTTTTCTTGAAAACATTTAAAAGTCTCGCTATTTTTCAAGAAGCTATTCGAAATATATTTTTTCATCAAAGTGTCCCATTCCACTTTGAAACCTTTTAAGAAAAATTAATTTTACAACATTAATTTCCATATAAATAAATCATAAATACAATTTTTAAATCATGGACCTTAATGATAAAGATATTGAATAATAAATTTTTAAAACATTTAAAATGATATTTTAGTTACAGTTCCTAACCAAATGAGAGATGATTGAATACCAATAATTTAGATAATAAAAACATTATAATATCATGATAATAAATGGATTCATGATATACTATGTCAAAGTACATTATATACACCAAATAAAAGTGAATTGGTGCATAACAACAAAGAAGCCTCAATGGAATGTTAGTTGAGATGAATTCCATTATAAAGACTGTATCTTTAGGTTAAGGATAAATCAATGACATAATTATGAGTGAAAAATATAAATACACTAAATATTATTGGATATTTATTGTAAATCAATTAGAGGGTATTCACACGTACTCTTGTAAAAACAATACCAATGACTTGGATGTTTAACTCAATGAATAGAAATTGAGTTAAAATTACTCTTATCAAGTTCATATCGATGACTTGAGAATTTATCAACCAATTAATTTTGTGTATCAAAATTATATCCACACAAAGGGAATTTGAAATTAAAACATAAGTAAATAAATATTGTTTTCACACTTAATCTTGGATTAAAATAATCAATGAAGTTTGTGTAAAACCGAATGAGTGGAAATCAAAATTAGAAGTTCCCTTACTAATCTGATAACTTACGAAACATAAACCCAATGAAAGTAGGATCATACAATGAGGATAAAAATTCCTATAAATTAAATTATATTACACAAATAATACAATCATGGGTAGTACATACACCACACAAAATGAAATACTGGCAGTATAGCATGAATCTCACGTGAATAAAAAGTGAGATGAAAACTCTTTACCACGTCGTTATCAATAGAGTCATAAAACCAAAATCTAATAACCACCAAATTAATCCCTAAATTCCATAAATATAAATATAATCATGATAATATATATCAAATGTTGGTAGACAATACACCCCATGCATTAAAAAAGTGGAGAACAATGGAAATCTCATGAAGTTAAATGTGAGATAAGAAACCCCTTACCTTGTACTTTTCCATAGTCGAGGTTACGTTAACCTCCTATATAATATTTAAAACATTGTTATTTAATTTTACAATAACTATATACATAAAAATTATATTATATTGTTTCTTCTAATATTCCTTTGTTAATAATATTTTAGTAGTATCATTGTTTCAGGTGTTAACTGATATGTTTTCCTTTGTATACTCAATTACGTAAGCCACGTTTTCTATGGATAGGATGTATTTTATTCATATCCATAATAATATTAAGTTCCTAAACATTTTTTTTATCATAAAATGAAAATTATTCTTGAATGACTATGATGGGGAATGAATCTCATCACGTTCGTGGAGATGGTAATCCGTACGTACGAACGAGCGACAATATCATTATACTGATGGTGAAATATTATGTAATTGGATGGTATATCATATATATAGAATAATTAACATGTTATATTTATCATTTACATACATTATACTCATTATTATATCCTTCCAAATAATGAAGTGTTTGAATAGAAAATTACAGCACGACATGGAGACGGTAAGCCGTATGTATGCACATACGGTGACTTTGTCATTCATATGATGGATAGAATAATAAATTTGGATGTAAAATTTTTATAATAACAACAAAGTATATATAAGAAACTGGATTTATTATTTAATAATTGAAAAAACAAATAAAGAGGAAGTTGCAGAAGAAAATAACTTGAAAGATGCGATAAAATATTTACCACTTCTTTAGGTTCTTCCTTTTGATTTGATCAAAAGGGATCCATTGGTTGTCTTTCAGACAAATGTAAGGCCTCTAGGATGAATTGAGGAATATTGGGAGAATATTTAAGCAGGGTTTGGAAGATCCAAACCTCTTTGGAGGTGTGAAAATATGAGAAGGGGAAGTACCCTTTAATAAGAGAGGTGATCATCACATTATGAAAAGAATTAAATATTATTTTATAAAAAAATCATTTCTGGATTCTAATGGCCCCAAAATAATTTATTTCAAAAATAAGGTGTTGATGGGTCTAAAAACACTCAGCCAATAGATTTTAGACAAGTTTAAGTTACCATATTAACCTTATCTTTTAGATTTAACTCTTAGTTAAATAGTTTGACATTGACAATGTCTCTTGGTATTTTTATATTATATGGTTAATAAACATACTATAACAGGCCAAGAGAACCTCAAGTTGGTCATTAATAATATATATAACCTTATGTATGTTCTTTGGCCAAACCTTAGATTTTTAAGAATATTATATCTGTTAATAATATAGTATTTGTTTTAAAAACTCAATTATGTAAATTTTGACACTATTTTGTATTTGGTTTTTTTTTTGAAAATCATTACAGCGTGATTAATTCAAAAAAAAATATTTAATGATCCCTAAAATGTCATATTAACCGATAAAATTAGTGGAATTCATCAAAAGTTTTAAATTACATTTATTTGGATATTAATAATTTCAATTATTTTAATCTTTCATTGATAAGGTAATTACGACATCATCCATGTGTCAGAAATAAATTTAATTATTTAATGCCTACAAATTATAAATAATATAACATTATGTATTAAATCATTTTATATTTCAATTTAATATTTGTAGTTGAAGTTATGTTATTGATCACCTTATATTAAAAATGGTTTAGTTATTAAACGTGGAATTTAAAACCTTAAACTTTTCTTTAAATAAAATAATAATAAATGTCCTAATCTAATACAAGTGTACCAAAATGATCATATTTTATTCCTAATATTGTTTTAGGGTAATTATAATATCATTTTTACCCTTAATTACCCTATTTACTTTTAACCGTGGTAAATGAAAGTCAGAAGTTACTATTCTCCAAAAATTATTATCATCTTATTGAACCACATTTTACATATTGATGTCAACCGTGTCTCTCAGAATTTTGAAATTCAACTCACAGAAGCGGTAAAATTATGTTTTATTGAAATTTTTAAATGCTCCTAGATGGTGGGTAAAAGACGATAAAAAGTTCAATAAAATTTTATACATCTAATATTACATTAAAATTACTACAATGAATTACATTGAACATATTTAGGTATTATATATCTATTTGGAATTAAAATAAATATAAATAAATAAATCAATATTTAAAGAAAAAGTCAGTTTTCAACTATAATGTAGTGTTTTTCACTATTCATCAAAAATTGAATGTTATCAGAAAAATTCAAACAATTTACCTTAAACTAATTTTGATATTCTGAATTAAAAAATTAATTCTATTTTACCATAATAAAAACATAGAAATTTCATTAATTAATTTAAAATTAATTCCCATTTTCAAAAACCAAAAGCTAGTTTTTTAAAAGTAAAAACTATCAAAAGATTGACATGTGTTTATGTCAAATTTAAATGTAAAGTAACTTTTAATGACCTACATTGTATTAAATGATAAAAATATAATCTAATTATACTTTCAAACCATTAAAATGCATAATTTAACACTATAAATTATTTCGATTAATTTTTTTTTCAATTAAGATTTACTATTTTTCAGTATTAATCAAAATATGAATGTTATTAAAAAAGTACAAAATATTTATCCAAATTAAATTTTTTTGACTCGATTCTGAATAAGAATTTAATTTCCTTAAAAATAACACATAAAAGTGTCAAATATTGGTTTTAATAAGGGTTTTTCATTTAAAGGTGTTAAAATTGCATTTTTTTTAAAAATACTTCTTTTATCTGAAAAAAATTAATTTGTTCTTATATTATGTATAAGAAACAGATAATATGGATTCTAAAATTATATGGAATATATAAAATTAAAAATTCAATAAATATTATTCATAACTTGTTTTTAACAGCTAGTTTGGTAAGTCATGGTGCGCTCGAAAATGGTGTTGTGTATAACACACACTATTGAATTACTTTTAAGAAAGTAACTTACTATGAAATCTTGGGGTGTTATAGTTTCCATGCTATAATTTTAAAAAAATTCACAAAAATTAAATAGACATGTTAGATACTCTAAATTACTGTAAAAAAACCCCAATACAAGGTCAAATTCATCAAATGCAACGAGAAACAAAATCGAGAATGCCCCTAGGTACTAGATAGTCTCGAGCCCCTTGCACCTCGTACCTCGGTGTTAAATGACCATTGTCAAATCTATTCTCACTAAATATCCACTAGAAGAGAACATACCCAAAACATATTGGTCCCAATCATTATCCACATAGTTTATATAGAGTTGTCATTATCCAAATGCTAGGTGGAATAGGGACAAAACCCTTCCGGTCCACTAGTCGTACTAGTACGCATCCGACCCACCTAGGTACCCAGGATTCCCCCTTTGTGATCATAAAATTTTAGCATGCAACAGATATCAATTTTCATGTAAAACACTACTACAATTCACATACACCCAGTACAATAAATATCAGATTTTATACCACAACAAACAAATTGATTTTTAATGAAAAAATTTCTCAAAATCACATATTGCTTTTCACACAAAACCCTTCATGAACCCCAATTGTACACTATGTGAACACTTTTAAGTTACCAAAACAGTAAATTAATCCCAATAAATTTCAATTAAAACAAAAAAAATCAATTTTAGGTAATCCCCATGTAAATAAAAGAAGTGATAACATTGTAAAACCTCTATTTTCACACAAAAGTGGCACTAAAACATCACTTTCCTTACAAACACCATTAAAACCCATTTTTGCAGCAAAAACCAAAGTGGATAAACATTGAAAACATTATCTTAAGCCCTAATACTGTTAAATAAAATAAACTAAATAATATTATGGAATCCCATAATGAACCAACTAATGATTTATATGAAAAAACCTCAATTTCACAAAAAATGGCACTTAAAATTCATTTGCTTTATAATTTCCACTAAAACCAATTTTTGCAGAATGATTCAATTTTAATAGACATTAAAATACCATAAACATAGCAGTTAGGTCACAATTATATAATATCAAAAGGAATCACCTACCAAATCAAATGAAACCCTTGAATCATCATGTGAAAATCATGTCGCACCCCCACCGCACCAAGAGAGAGTTAGATCGAACCTAAAACCACCATAATTGACCAAGAAAACCCATGGTTTAACCCTATGTTATAAACCCTTACCATTGGTCATTTGTAACTTCAATGAAGATGAAAAAACATCATGGAAATGGGAAGAACTAAGGAGGATAGGCACTTACTAGAGATTCATTGAAGTTCCTAAACCCATATCCCCCTTCAAATGGAGTTCCAAAGAGGTTTTGAGTGACTATGAGGGCTGCCATGTATTTTAGGATTTAATAGGATGAGGAATGGTCTAATTAGGAACTATAATGGAGGGAAAATTGTTAAAATTGATAGAGTTAAGAAGGAAAGAAGTTACCTCTTTAAATCTGGTTGATTTGAGAAACCCTATGATGTTTTTCACTAAATTGTGATGAATACGAGCTCCAAAGAGAGGGAAAATAGGATGGGCGTGTGGTTGGGTTCATTGGTCTTGGGTTAGAGTTTTAATCACTGAAAACCCTAAAAAATGTATATGTTATTAATTATCCGTATTTTTAATCTAAAAATGGGATTTCAGGCTAGTTTAATTCCTTAAATAAAGGCCCAAATCAACCATTATTAAGAATTCATAAAGGGACCAAATTGAAATTGTGGTGTTAATAGGTAAGGGGAGGCCATTTATGAATTGGAATGGGTGGAAAATATTAAAAAATTAAATATTTATAAGATATTCAAAATTGGTTTTTAATTCGGGAAATGAGCTCACGGTTTGGCCCAAATCATCAAAACTCACCATTTCCTCCAAAAAAGAATGGGAAATCCCCAAAACAAATAATGAATAAAAATTAAATGAAAATTAACATTAAAATAAGTCATGGATGTGAAAATTCTCCCCACTATGTTAGACGTTTCGCCCCATAAATTCAACCTGAATCTTTATTGGAAGACAAGAACGGAATACTCTTCCTCAACCCAAGAATTTTTCTCCCATGTCACATATGTATCATTCCCATGATTCCAAAGAACCGAAACTAATGGAGTGGACATCCCTCGAAGAACCTTCTCTTAGGAGTCAACTATTTGTACCAGTTTTTTAACAATAGACAAGTCATGCTCTTTCTCCAGTTCTTCCCACCTCTGCACATGTGATAGATCTAGGTTTTATTTCTTCAACTGGGAGACGTGGAAGACATCATGGATGGATGTCAATAGAGGAGGTAAAGTTAACATTTATGCCACCATTCCAATACACTAGAGGATCTGAAAGGGATCAACATACCAGAACATCAGATTCCCTTTCTTCCCCAATCAACGATGTCCCAGACGAGGGGCCATGTTAAAGAACACCATGTCAACCATAGAATCTCTAAGTCTCAATGCTTCCAGTCAGCATAAGATTTATGTTGACTATAAACTGTAAACAAGCGATGTCTGATAAATTTGACCTTCTCAGACGTCTACTGAACCAGACTTGGCCCCAAGAGTGAGGTCTAACCTACCTCATCCCAACAAAGGGGGACCGACAAGGTCGAACATAGAGTGCCTCAAAAGTATCCATTTGAATGGAGGATTGGAAACTGCTATTATAAAAAAACTCAACTAGCACCAAATGGCTATCCTAGGAACATTCAAAGTCTAGGACACATGAATGAATCATGGACTCCAATAATTGATTCACCCACTTTGTCTAACCCTCTGTCTAAGGAAGGTATTCCGTGCTCATCTTAATTTGAGACCCCAAGGCCTTCTGAAGGCCTTTCCAAAACCGAGAAGTGATATAGGGGTCTCCATCTGAGACAACTACTGCTAAAATTCCATATTTTCTCACCACCTCCTGATGATACAAATGAACCAACTCATCCAGTTTAGTTGTATCTCTGATCAGAATGAAGTGGTCCGATTTGGTCATATGATCAGTCACCATATAAATGGCACTCTTACCACATGGTGTATGATGTAAGAACACAATGAAGTCCTTGGAGACATCCTCCCACTTCCAGGTAAAAATGGGTAATGGTTGGACCAAACTGGAGGGCCTTTGATGCTATGCTTTCACCTGCTGGCATGTGTAGCTTGTTGAAACAAGCTCTATATGTCTCGTCTCATACCATGCCACAACAGTTGACGGAGGACATCATAATACATCTTAGTGGCACTCGGATGGACAAACCACTAAGATCGATGGATGTCCTACATCAGCACATTCTACAGAGATAACGGCACTATTGAACGTCCCTCGAAGCACAAGATTACCTCAGGAGACAATAAACAATCAGATGATGTCTCCCCACCATGAAGAAACTTCTTTGACTGCTGAAAAATCTCATCACTGGCCTATTCCTGCCAAATCAACACCAACAGAGAATGAGTCAACTAGATGCTTTCCAAGAACACACCTCCACTATGTTCTCTCGTCTTCACATGAATCAGAGAAAAGAGCCCCATCAATGTCTACACATCACTGGACTTTATCAATGTCTACACTGTAACTCTTCTTCTCAAAGCGTCGGCCATAACATTACCCTCTCTTGGGGTATAGACAATGTCAAAGTCGAACCCCTGCAAGTACTCGATCCAATGACGCTGCTTCAAGTTGAGGTCCTTCTACGAGAAGATATAGGCCATGAATTTGTGATAAGATTATACCAAGAATGTCTCTCCAAAGTGGTATTAACACCTAGTCTTTTAGGAATGCATCATCGCTGCTAAATCCAAGTCATGGGTTGGGTACTTCTTTCCATGTGGTCGAAGTTGGCGAGAGCCATACGCCACCACGTGATCATCCTACATAAGGATGCACCTAAGACCCATATCTGAAGCATCACAATAGACCACATAACCCTTTATAACCTCTGTAAAAATCAGCATGGGGTGGTAGTCGACCACCTCTTCAGATCCTCGAACAATTCCTAGCATTCTAGGCCCGATACAAAACTCACCCCTTTCTGGGTGAGCGCATTCATCAGTGAAATAAGCCAAAAAAAATCCCGAAGGAATCACATGTAAATACTATCGATGCCAAGGAATTTTCTTATCTCAAACTTATTCCTCAGCTACTCCCAATACATTACTACACTAATCTTCTTGGGGTCCACTGAAACCCCCTACTCAGAGATCACATGCCCCAGAAATCTCACTCCTCTAATACCATTTTGTCCCAAACCGAATTGGGTTTCCACTATTACTGGAACCATACCAGGCATGTGGCAGGGCCCTAAGGGAATTATTTATCCCCATAGGATATCACAAGTTTTTGGGTATCATTAAATTTGGTTTTGGAATGATTTACCTGAGTATGAAAGCCTCAAACACTACAAACAAACCCAAATATAAATCATAAATTTTTGAACCAACAAGTCTTAAGCAAAAACAAGAACTGAATACATTGGATTAATGACAATAAAAGTGGTCCAAATAAAAATAAACACAACAGAAAGATATCCCCAAGGACTCCACATGACAGGGGGTCATTAGCCATAAGAAATCTTCACAACTCCGCAATAAGGATGGGAACTAACACACTGAACCGCCATAACCCATAGCCTTCCCATTACCTAAGTCAAACATAATAATTCCTACTTACACCCAAGGGGTGTAAGTAGGGTGTGAGAAGAATCACAATAGGTTACCACCCATTTATTCCAAGGATAATGAAATACAATGTGAAAAAGCAAACATTTTTAATAGGCACAGAAAAGCAGGGATAAATTCCCAGAAATGTAACTTTCAATTGAAAACAGCTTTCAAAATAAAATTTCTAGAATGTTCACACATTTAAATAGACATTATATCTATTGTAAATTACTACCAAAAACACCCCAACAAATGTTAAAATACCACAAATATAATGAGAAACAAAATTGGGAACACCCCTAGGAACTAGATAGTCATGCGCCCCACGCACCTCATTCCTCATAGTAATGTAACCATACTAAAATCTGTTCTCATGCACGAGCCTCTAGTAGGGAATATACACCAAACCCAGTGTTCCCCAATCATCATCCACATAGATTAGTTAGATTTTTCGTTATCAAAAATCTTGGTGGAACAGGGACAAAACCCATTCGGTCTACTAGCCGTACTAGTACACATACATCCTATCTTGGTACATGGTATTCCACCTTTGTGCTCAAAACATTTCAGCATACAACACATATCCATATTTATGTAAAACACCACTACTGTTAATATACACCTAGTACAGTATCTATCACATTTTATACCACTTAAAACACACAAGAAACACATTGATTTTTAATAAATCAATTTCTCAAAATCATGTATTATTTTTCACACAAAACCCCTTAAGAAACCAACTTGTACACTATGTGAACACTTTTATGTTTCCAAAATATTATAAAAAGCCCAATAAATTTCAATGAAAACAAAAAAAATCAATTTTAGGGTATCGATATGTAAAAAAAGTAGTGATAAATCTGTAAAACCTCGATTTTCTCACAGAAGTTTCACAAATACTCCACTTTTTTACAAAAACCATTAAAACACATTTTCACAGAAAAAACTAAAAGAGTTAAACATTTAAAACATTATTTTCTTCTGTAATATAGTTCAATAAAATAAACTAAATAATTATAGGGCTACACTTAATGAAACAAAAAATATATATATGAAACAACCCCAATTTTACCAAAAATTGGCACTAAAGATTCATTTACATTATAATTTCCACTAAAACCAATTTTTGTTGTGTAAATAAAATTAAATAGACATATAAATACCATAAACAAAGTATCTAGGTCACAAATATTTCATACCAAAAGGATTCACCTACCAAATCAATGGAAACTCTTGAATCACCATGCGAAAATCAAGTCGCACCACCACCGTAAAAATATGGACTTAGATCGAACATAAAACCACAATAATTAACCAAGAAAACCCAATTTTAAACCCTAGGGTCAAAACCCAACCCTGGTTATTTGGAACATTAATAAAATTAAAATAAACTTTATGGAAATGAGAAGAACTAAGGAGGAGAGACACTTACTTGAAATTATTTGAAGTTCCCCCACCAAATCCCCCTTAAAATGGGGTTCCAAAGAGTTTTTGAGTTCCTGGGAGGGCTTACATTTTTGAGGATCGAATAGGATGAGGTAGGGTTGAATTATGAACTAAAATACAGAAAATAGAGTAACCATTGAGAGAGTTAAAAAGGGAATAAGTTACCTCTTCAAATCTGATCAATTTGAGAAACCCTGTGATGTTCTGCACTAAATCACGATGAATATGAGATCCAAAGAGAGGGAAAAGTGGATCAGACAACATTTGGGATCCATGGTCTTGCTTTTGAGTTGGAATCACTGAAAAATACTTAAAACTGAATATGTTATTAATTAATTAAATTTTTTAAATTGTCAATGGGCTTTCAGGATGGCCCAATTCCTTAAATAAAGATCCAATTCCACCATTATTATGTGTTTCTAAATGGCCCAAATTGAAATGGTGGTGTTAATAGGTTAGGGTAGTCCCTATAGAAATTGGAACGGGTGCAAAATATTAATAAATGAAATATTTATAAAAGAAACAAAATTTATTTTTAAATCTAGAAATGGGCTCACTATTTTTCCCAAATCATAAAAACTCACCCTTCTATCCAAAAATATCTTGGTAACCCCCCAAAACACTGTATGATTGGAAATTAAATGAAATATACATTTAAAATAAGTCAAATATGTTACACTAAACAATTGCATCCTAGTTATGTAATTAGTTTATGTTGTTTGTTTATAAATGATATAATAAGTTGTCTAAAAACATGGTGCTATAAAATAAACAATCAAATAATTTGTTAGTTAATGTAATTTTCCCTAGTAGATAAATAGGATTTTCCATGTAAATTTCTCGAAATATAAGAATAATGAAACATATAAAAAAATATTCATGAATGATAGATCAAGAACCAATGGGAATGAATATTGAGTCCATAAATAATTTATGACATCGTTGTCTTTCAAACTAAAAACCCATAGTGGCATAACATAATATGGATTTTTAAATACCATAAATTTCATTAATATTATGATAAAAATATATATTCAATTGAATTATTTGTATCTTATAATGGGAATAGTGCAAAACATAAATCACGTCTCAAGTAAGAAAAATTCAAAAGTAGAAACCCTTACATTTAATCATGTACAGACAAATGTGCCTGATCCTCCTATTTAAACAATAACTTTCTTATTCAAGTATTTTACATAATAATTTATACCTATGAATTTTTTTATATCATTTATTATTAATTATTTCACATAAACTAATTTATTATATTTTTTCACCATTAAATGTCATTAGATTCAATGTTTTATTTATTACTAGATTCTTAAAGGCAATATCAATTATTGTATATAGATTAAATATTCATAACTATTAGATAATTATAAAAAATTTAATATATTTTAAAAAATGATCTATAATTTTATAATTCAATTTCTTGGTATTTTGATTATGATTCATTGTAATGAATTTTGTTGATGATTATAGTAATTTATAATGGTAAAAATTTCTTGTATATCAATAATAAAATAAGTATTAATATTACCCTTCCAGAACCATAAAATAAAATTTATTTTCTAATTATTTTTATTTAAAAATAGATTGTATATTTCTATATTCATCATTGATATAAATTTATATCATTTTTAAATAAGGTAGTCAATATGAACAATCAAGAATAATTTATGATGTATGGGTGAGTATACATAAAAATGTTGTTTTTTTAAAGAAGTTATTATTATATAATCATAATGAAATTATTTATAAGGTTGGTGGCCCATGTGTAAAAAATTATTGATGAGTTGTCTTTCTATATTTTCTCATTTTTCATATTCCTCATATGTTGGGTATGGTGCGAAAACTGTTTATGATTGAATTGGTTAAGTATTTAATTTTAAAGTTTCTTTTTAACTTGAAATTGGGTGTTTTCATGTGTAACTCAAGGGATATTATTTGGTTGCATTACATAAAATATGGAATTGGTTTAATAAATCTTATTTGGCCTTCCAATTCAGGTTTGTTAATTTATTAATTTCTATTCAGCCTAAAAAGATGGATTTTGGAATAGGTTTGTTATGTAAAACATTGCTATACTTCTTGAGATCATTTTTTGAACATGAGTGTTTTCATTTCTATCATTCGTGGAATTATCCAAGGTGATTTTATAACACTTTGAATTGGTTTTGTAAATGTTTTTAGGGATTAAAATTCTACTTTTTTTGGGTTTTGGTGTCGTTTGGTCCTTGAAATATGTTTTTGAAATGTGTTTTATGTGGAATTATTGGGTATACTCTTTGGAATTGTTTTATGAAAATTTTGAATGATTTAATGATTTATTTAAGTGGTGAAACCATATTTTGAAAATGTTTTGGAGTGAGTATATTCTGAAATGTAACATTTTAAATGTGTGAGGCGTTGTTTTGTTATTTTTCCCATAATGGAAATGTTTTACAAAAATGTTTGAAGGATTTACTAAAGTGTGTAAGAGATGTGAAAGTGATGCGGGATGTTTTGTGTGAGTGTTATGTGAAAAATTGATTTTGGTTGTTAAAAAGCGTATTATGTAACATGTGAGTGGTCTGTTGTGTGAGTTTTAATAAATTGGAATGGTTTTATAAAATTTATTAATGGATTTTTGGAACTGTTAAAAAAATGGTAAATGTGTTGTGTGTTATTTTGGTCTGAGTTAGATTTCCAATCAATTGAACATTTTTTATAACAAAGGGAAAACCCAGGTATCTAGGTGGGTGGACGTGTACTAGTATGCTAGTGAATCCGTGGGGATTGGCCTCAGTTTCACATAGCAAGATTGATGATTACAAACCTAACTAAACTATGATGATGATGATTGGGGACCACTAAATTATGGGTATGTTCCCTACTAGTGGATCGTCCACAAGAATGGATATTTGTGATGGTTACTCTCAACGAGATAAAAGGTACTTGAAACCCACAATGAGATAGTGCCTAGGGGTTATTTCCTTTTCCTTGTGCTCATTAGATCCTTAATACTTACCATCAACATATAGTATACATGGCTGTAAAATTCAGAAGCTTTGGCATTTATTTTAAATGTGTTCATTCTTTAAATCATCCCACTTTAAAACTGATTTTTTAAGTTGCATATTTTAGAAATTGTAACTAGAAATTATAAGATTTTGAAAACTTACATGCTTTTATTCTTTGAATGTTTATTGCATAGAATCTATTAGTGGTGGTATCCTACTGGGAATTAGATCAGACCCTACTTAAATCCTTGGGTGTATGTATAATTGGTTTTTTTGTCACAGGTTGGGTACAATTTTTATTTCCAGTGGTTCGGGTTTCTAGCGGGTCCTGGGTGGTGATGTCTTGTGAAGATGGCTTAAGGGAAATGCCTCTTGCCATGAGGGTTTATGGGCTATTTATTTTTCATTCTGTACCATTTTTATAGTGTTTTTGAGTTGTTTTAAACTATGTAATTCAGTTCTGGATTTTTTTAAAATATTGTTTGGTATGAAAAACCCAGATTCATTCTATTAGATTCATTTGTTGTTTTATGTTTATAAACATGGGTAAATTATTTTTTTCAATTAAGTTTTTGAAATTATTGACATAAACATATACCCATTATCCTTATAAAGTAAATACCATTTTTCATTTGATATTGACTGAATATTATTTAACTTGAATTTTTCTTAATGTCATCATATACCAATTTATTTTCCATGGGTTTTCATTTTATCATTATAAAAGTAATTATAAATTATTTCATTATGTGATTCCATTTTATAAAGTTATAAAACTCATTTTCAAAATATGGGTTTATATGTCGTATTAAATGAAGCCCATATCATTTATATGGTTTATTTATAACATGAATAATTATTGATTTCTATGGAACATGTATGTATTGTTGATGATTGGTAGGGTCTTCTAATTCCCAATAATACATTGGTTAAAACATTATATAACCTGAGATATATATACCTTAGTATATTTTATTTGATCATATGTTTTGGAACATATGGACGGCCTTTTGAAATTAATATTCCCTAAATAAATATTTTTTTCCATATTTTTTATTTTTTGTACTCTTAAATTGTGCTTTCATATATCATGTTAATTGTCTCATATTTACATACTCTTTTGATTCATGTATTATATTACATATATCTATATATCATGAACTATTCTCTTATTTGTATAATTTTTTTATATATCTTGAATATAAACATAAGTTTAACTTATGATCGCATATGATCATTGATTTTTTTTATATTTAACATTACTAAATATTTGGACCCACCCATTTCTTATGTTTAAATGTCCGAATGTGATTATGAAATGTAATACATAATAAATATCAAGAAGTGTATCTTGTGTTGAGTATTTTTGAGATGTTAAAAGCATTTTCTATATTATAATGTTTATTATATAATGGGAAATTTTCAAATTAATACGAAGAACATGGTTTCTACTAGTAAAATATTTTTCCCAATGAAATATAATATTCATCCTAAAAAGAAAAATAAATTGATAATTTTGAATTATCAGGTAATTATTTATATATATCATTGTCATTTTTCAAATTTATATGTTTTCGGTACTAGATTTATCAATGTGGGTCTGTCATGCCTCAGTGGGTATCAAAGGATGGTTTATATAAATATATATATTAGGATATTATCTGTTAAAAAATTAAGTTTTTTAATGGTCATTTAGGAATGAAATTTTAATGTAATCATGGTATCAAAGGAATAAATAAAAATTTAAAATTTTTATACATATTATTATATTTTGATTTAATATTTGGATCATAGAACATTAGTGAAAACCCTATAAATAAGTGTAAGTATAGAATAACATCGTAGAGTTTTCGTAAATTCGATATTGTGTTGTTTCATTTGAAACAAAATAATTATTTAGATACTACATGTACATCTAATCACTAGCACAAATTACCTAGGGGTAATAACCCTAATAAATGGTTGTTGGATATTAAATCAATAATAACCTATTACACAATAATATGTATTAACTGTATGACGAGTTTGACTCTCTCAATGGATATATTATGTCAAAAACAAAATCTCTTTAATACTAAATTATAAAGGATTTGAGTATGATGTTAACTAATTTTGTTAGAGGACATAATAGGGAAATTACCATGAATAAATAAGGTTTCATAAAAGAGTTCCATATGGTGAATAGAAATTATAATTTATTAATAAATACAGTTTCATTGGGGAATCCATTTTCAAATTGATGTTTTCATAGTAATATTTTGAATATTGTCATAAAATTAATTTCTTTAGAATAAGATATAATTGTGTAATGAAATTGAAACTATGAAAGGTTAATATGAATATATATAAATATAGAATTTGAAATAATAAGAGAGAATATATAAATGGAATAGAATCATATTATATGACTATTGTGATGGAAAGGGGGACTTTCCAAGTCTTACCATATGCAGTGATATAGATTTTTTAGTAGAAAAAAAATTCATTATACTCTTATCTATCATCATTGTTGAGTGAAAAGTTTCAATTATAATTTTTTATATTTTATATTTTATTAATATTACGATAACTATAAAATTATAAATCTTCTGTTATTGAAATAAAATCTTTTGGTATCATATACTTAGATAAAATCATAATATCATTAGGGGGATTCACCATAATATTTCATCTAATTGTCTAGGTGGTGGTATGATATCCATAAAAAACTATCATTTAAAAAATAGTTGTTATAACCATAATAAAAAAATGTTTTTAGATTGAATGATATGTGTAACTTTCTCCAAATAATTTTTATGACCCCCTATGGTGGTTGAGATTTAATGATATTTTATATTATCGTTTTTCTTATATGATTTTTGACACTCACTATCATCATTAACCCTTATATTATGGAACAAGATAGAAAAATTCCCATACTTTTTGAAGTTGTGTCATTATAGTGTGTGTTATTCATTAAATTTGACACTCTCTACAAACATTTAATTAGTTATCCTATTTTTATATATTCATCATTCACTTTCTCAATAACCTTATTTTTCAATCATAAAAAATCTAATTGCTCTGATTAGAAAAATCCACTCATACTTATATCCACACTTATAAAAAAATTAAAATAAATTTTTTTTCCTCCATGTCTTTATAATTGGATTTTACAAAAAACTTCATCTTTCTATTTTTAGTAGAAATATGATAATTATTAGAATGTTCACTCTTCATTTATACATTGAGATAAAATAACAAAATATATTCATAAATACTGTTGTACCTTATGGATAATTATTTTTAGATGGATATTTTTAATACACTCGAAAAAAACCAATTTTTTATTCAGGTATGATGATAAAAATGATTCAAATTTCCAATTTCAGGTAAAAGTTTTCTTTTATAACAATAGATTCATCATCCTTTAAAAAAATCTCATGGAATTATATTTCCATTTTCATGTGGAATGATCAGGGAATGAAATTATTGAAAAATTACTTCTTAAACTCACATCATTCCCTAGAATCATTTTTCATCATTACTTATATTCTTAATAATTTTTCACTATTGGAATTAATATCCTTTTGAATGATACCCCATCCAGGCCTATTCTTCATTATCTAAACACTAGATATCAGAAAATATATTTTCTATGGTATTTTTCCATTTCTTGGTAGTAATGGATTATAAGAACCATTAAACGAATTTAGATATTTCCTCATGGAGGATTTATTGGTTTGTTTTTTCCTCCTTTGATCATTAGAAAAAACTTCAAGATTTATGTCTTGAGATTGTTTTTTTGGCATTGAAAAAATAATATTATTAAATCTCCCATTATCTTTGGTTCATTAGGAGGAAAATCAGTTCATTTTCAACCACATTAATTATTTACGTTATATCTCATGGTTACAACCATTTAATTAATCAGAAAAATTAGTGTCAAAATAATGATTCAATAACAACGGAGATAAATCATCAATATCATTCTTGAGATGTCATAAATTATGGAAACTTCTTCTCAAACTACAAAACATTTGGGTTCACCATATGTCACATTAAATTCTCCATACAATTTCTTCTGTTATATTCTCATAATTTTTATAACTGAATCTAAAATCAACTGAAAACCACTATGATACTTACTTGGGATTTCTATGTGTTAAATAAATATATATTCCTTCAATTAAGATGAATATACAAAAAATATTACAATAATATAATCCTCATAACCATAAAGGATTAGTATCATTAATGATTATACACATAACCAAATCATTTAATTAATCAGTTTCAACATTTCCTTTAATTGTTTTAAATAATATAATTTAATACCCCAAAATTTTATAATTTATTTTCATTAAATAATATATTCAATAACTTGGTGTATACGAAGCTTCATGCTTAAATAAAAGGAGATATATTATTTTCGAAATATGATTGATATGACCTTATCATTGGTTTGGTTGGTATGACAAAGAGTACCCATATTATGAAATATATATAAATATTCTCTTTATTGAAAGAATAATTAAATATATATTATTTATTAATAGGTTGAAAATTAATATAAAATATTTTTAAGGTAAAAGAGATATTTTTCCTAAAATTTTCATTATGTGTGATTGTGTTTTTCTATTAATAAATTAAATTAAAAACTGGTGGTAAATGATTAAAATGAAATAATTATATTAAAAACCAAATGACTTGGATTAAAATTTATTAAATTATTTTTATTGATAAATGAATAATACTAATGCCACTTTACCTGTTAAAAAGGAATTTTTAAAAAATACTTTTCATTCCATTTTTGGTGAGGATATCATATTTAAGTTATGAAACCATAAGAAATATTATTTCAAAAAATGGAAATTATTTTAGAAATAATTACTTCATATTATTATTTTTATTATATTTTCACATTTTTCAAAAAAAGTGACTATTTTGAGAATTGTGAAAATGTATTTTTTTTAACTGTCACTTCATTTCATTAAATATAAATATTTAAAATTCAAAATATATTTTTATTTTGTTTTCATGTAAAATAAGATAAATTTTATTTAAAAAAATTCTAAAAAACTATATAATATTCTATTTTATATTTTATTTTTTGTATAAGTTCATTTTTATACTTAAATTTTTTTTAAAACAATTATTTATTGTCTTTTTTGGAATTATATAGAAATTAATATACAATATATCAATAAATTTAATCTTTAAATTTTTTTACATATTTATATTCATGATGATACAATTTATTATAAATTTTAATTAAATATTTAATCATTATGAATATTAACTCTGAAAAAAAATGTGTCATCGCGGTAAAGGGAAAATCTAGTGAATTTAGATAAATAGTTTTTAATAAAGACACCAAATTTAATATTAAATATTAATTACTTATTATTTTAGTAATTATAATCCTATATTAAAAAATTATAGTTTTTGGGAAACATTAACATGATTATGAAATTTAAAATATTTAAATACTTAGAAAAATTACTATTTTCCACTCCCCTTACATATAAAAGGGAACTTACTCTCATCTCTTCTTCACCCCATATGATAACTCATTCTCAAAAAAATCCATAACCATGTTTCTCCAAAAAATCCTTACAAAACTCGTAGGTATATTTTTATCATCATTGTAAAAAAAACAAGAAGGAATCAGTTTTAAGGTAAATGAGGTTTTAAATAGATGGAGTGTAAATCTTGACCAACTTTTTTATATTTTTTCATCTTAATAATTATTAAATTATTCTTCAACCATGTAGAATAAATGAAATATATTTTATAAATATACTGAAATTTTATTTTTTGATGGAATAACATTTTTTAATTATTATTTCTGTTGGATGGAAAATGGAATCGTCACTTGTTTTTATGTAAAAATACCATCTCCATCAAGCAATGTGTTTCGTTATTCATCACTGAAACATACGAATAGTTAATAAAATATTGATCAAAGAAATATATAGGAATCTATTTACATAATTAAAGTTATTTTAAGATATTTTATTACTTACCTTCATACCCTTTCATCTGTCGAATAATGATAATGTTGCTCGTATATATATATGGGGACTAGAACCTCCACAAAGAGATATGATTCATTTATCATATAAAACTACCATATATAGATATAAAAAAATAAAATTTTAAAAAATAGAAATTTATTCAACATATGATTCTTGCGATTATGTACCCATGACCCCTTTTACCACAGTCTACCTACCAAAGCTGTTTTGATCCTTTGAACTGAATGTCCAAAAACAATCAAGAAAATTAACTCATTAAATAAATAAATGAGCCACAGTTATAAATGACATTAAATAGATAATTATAACATAATTAAAATGAAAATTTCTATTAATAAAGTAAATAAAAAATATTTTTTTATTTTTTATTCACTAAATAACATGCTATGCTAGACAATACTGATATTGAGGTATTTTGTATCCCAATTTTCATTTGTTGATACTTATTCAGTTTTCTACATGTTCATTATTTTTTTGTTATATGAACATCATTATCGATTTATTTTATCATTCATTAAATACAATTAATTTTGTTTAAAAATCATTTTCATATTATTTCCTTCAATTATATTTTGATACAAAATTTACAAATTTGGAAATGGATTTTTCATTAGAACCATGTGTTCACATATTCCATTAGACTATTTTTCCTGGAAATTCATGTTCATTATAACATTCCAAGTATTTTCAAATTTTAAATAAAATATAGAAAAAATATAATTTTTCATAAATTTAACTTTAATTAAAAAAATAAAAATGAAAATTCTTATCATTTACCATAATTGTCAGTTTGGATTTTTTTTACAAATGTGAAATAGAATAATTTCTTTATATTTTCCGCGTGACAAACATTTCCGACAATTGTGATTATTATTCTTTAAATATATTCCCATGAATATTTAAATTGGTTTTAAAAAAAATAACAATATTCAAGAAAATTAATTTCAAATATATTACAAATAAATGGTTTTTTTCTTATTTTTGTCTAAAGACAGAAATTCCATCTACATATATTTTAATTAGAATATTTAATGAAAATTTTGAATGGAAATGAATTATTCATTGTTTTTTATGTCTATTATGGTCCTTGGATGTTGTTCATGGTGAAGGGTGTGGCTGATATATCTCTCTAATTCATTTGGTATTTATATATTTATCAAAGATGAAAATGAGAGATATGACTAGTGGGTTACTCCAATGTAATTAACTAGTCTTCGATTACAATAACAAAAATTAAAAATTAGTAAACATAATATATCAATACAATGATACAAGATTATTAATATATTCAATATAAATGTTTTTATGAAAACATATTCTTATTTCATTATTAAGGAAATGTGTATAAACATTTAATCGTGAATGATTTGTTCGTATGTGGACTTATATACTTTATATTTCCTTTACAATTTTCTATACAAATAATGAGTGTAAATTTTTATATTTATTTAAATTTATTGTTGGATAAGTTTTTTCTATGTGATCAATGTTTTATTTTTTAGAAATTAAAAGTTTTCAAGGGATTTCATATTTGTTATAGGACTGATGGATTCATTGTTTTCATATACCTTTCCCTGAAGTGTTTATCTCATAACATATTGGTAAATGTTTTTATACTACAAAAATATTATTATGAATTATAATTATTTCTATCTAAATAAAATAAAATATCACTGAACGAATAATGGGTATCATGATTAAAATATTAGTGTAAATTTATGTATCCCGTATTTTAGTAAAAAAATATGGCATTTTATTTTAGTATTCCCTATGTAATATAATGGTATTTCATAATTATCTAAAATAATAAACATAAATGATTATTTTAATAAAAAAATGAATCCATTTTAATAAATCCTTTAATTATAAATTCATTGTGAAAAATCTAATTAAATTTGGAATCAGATAAATGGTTTTGAAAACACTGCATTCTAAGATATTATTTACCCATATATTAAGATTATTTTATAAAATAATATGTAAATATGTTATAGTGAATTATTTATATTTTAAAATTTGGTTATGAAGTATTACATGAAAATATATATGTAACCAATGTTAAAGATACAATGAATAAAAGGTATCCTAGAATAAATGAAGGTTTACTTATAGAAAGTCATCCACAAGATGAAGAATTATATTTAATTAGTTTTACTCTTTTATTTAAATAGATATAATATATTTATTATATCATAATATTATTTAATCAGGTAAATGGTTATATATATGATGGATGCATGGAAATAAAAAACAAAAATAATTTATCTTCTAGAGTATTCACATGAAAAAATCATTATAATATAATGATCATGTTTTTAGACCCCTTTTCTTGTTTAAAAAATACATAAAAATAGTTTCTAATGTATACCAATCCAATTTTATAATTTTATATTGTGAACGAACTTACAAAATAATTTTACATGTTTTGAAAAAACAACTATATAAAAAATACCATTATGGAAAATACAAAAGTTTCATTGTTAATTTTTTAATATGGTAGTCTTAGAAAAAGTGAATATGTACCTCTACTCAGCTATAAAACATGGTGGCCATCGAGAAGAAAATGCATTTCCCATGTTCTCTAAATAATTTTTTTAAACACCAAAACTTATTTAAAAACACAATTAAAACCAAAACCAAATGTTTTATATGAAATAATTTTGAGATGATTCCTCAAAATTATAAATTTAAAACACTGTATTGTATACATATTTCAATCTTTTTCAACATCTATTTCAATGTCTATATAATGATTTTTCATGTGGAAATGAATTAGAGGACAATGGAATTGTTTTGAGGCATCATAACAATATATGTAATTGGCTACGTAATTCAAGGTGAATCCATCTTCAAAATATTTATTGAAATAACTAATGATCTATATTTCAATGATATGTGTAAATTATGTTTAATGTTTTAAACATGAAAAAATTATTGAGCTGAATTAAATGATGCATGTTTTTTATTTTAGGAAGGAATTGTTTTTTAATAAGATATAAATTGTTTGTTAGTGGATTATGATGAATGTTGAATGTTTTTAAAGTCTACATATTGGGTTTGAAGAGTACTGATTTAGTGTTTTTTTATTTAATTGTTGATATATTTAATTATTATGATATGGTTAAATGAATTAAAACAATTTCAGTGTTTCATGTGATGGGAGTAACTTGGAGACATTTATTGAGATTTAATAGGTGTTAGCGGTATATGTAACCCTTATAATTTACTTCTGTTTGAAAGAAATGATTAATTTATTTATAGTTATATTATATATTTTGGACATTAGAAAAGAGTTATTGATAAAAAATAAAGAAAATACCTCTTTTATTTTTATGCTATTTTAGTTAATTGAAAATAAATGTTATTAAATTTTATGAACATATACTCAATCATATAAAATCATGTTATTTCAGAGTGACTTGGTGACTAAGTAATTATAGTTCTATTTGATAAAAATATATTTTTGAGAAAATTATATGATTTTGGGAAGTTGGATTATTTTTAGCTGACATGGGATTTTGTTTGATCAATAATGGATCATTGATATTTTGGAATCTTATATGATTTACGTAATATATGGAAGAGAAAATAATATTTTGGAAATTATATATTCAGGGAATATTTAACTTTGTTATATATATTTATTAAATATTTTTATGATAAGAAGATAAATGTTATGTTGATCATGGATTAATATATGATCATGTCAATCTAATATTTGGGTTTCAATTTTTTTAGATTATTTTCAATATTTATAATATTATTCATATAGAAGAATGATTTAATTTTATCTTTGGGTTTTATTTTTGAGTTTTTAGAGATTAAATTATTATATCTTATCTTGATGTATTAATAAATGATGATATTTTTTAATCGATGATAAATAATATTTTATTTTTATCAGTGGATAAAAGTATGTTAGATACCTATTGAAACTTTATGGATCGTCTACGAAGGAAAAAATCTTCTTCAATATTCCTTAAATGTTTTGAGTGATGATATAAAAGTGCAAATATTTCGCAAATGACAACCAGAGGTTGAAATTGTTTATATTGAACGGAAAGAAATAATGTATGTATATTTTCTCATGTTCTATCTATTAATGGTTAAATATTCACTCAACATTAGAAAAGAATATTGAAAATGATACTTTCAACCTTTTATGATTGTTTTTGAAAAATCCAATGTCTCTTCTCTTCCCATAAAGGTACAACCATATCTCTTAAACTGTTATTATTTCAATGTCCATATTTTATCTTCCCTCCAAAAATTTCCTAATTTGTGAACTTGATTATGAATTATTCAATGTGGCATTAATATTTACCCTTTGGTTTTTTAAAATGATTTTTTATTGTCCATTTTTATATTTCTTTCAACAAATGTATTCATAAATAAAAAAAAGAGATATTTCCTTTCATGGTGACATGTTTTATCATCTATTCATTGGAATTGTTTTTCAAACATTTTAAACCCTTTTTATCATTAATGATAAATATTTTCATCGAAAAAATTTCCCTATTGGGGGAAAAACTTTACACCCCAATATTATATAATCTTTTTCTTTAAATAATATATTCAATTTCATGTAGTATATTTCATATCAATATTAATTTAACTAAGATATATTATTATTAATATACGAATATAATGGCATTGTAATTAATTTTTATGTTATAAATAACTGTAAAAATAATTTGAAATACATGTAAAAATCATTAGTAAAATAAATAAATCAAAAATCAAAAATTGATTATTAATTAGTTGTAAATGAAGATAAAAATTTTATAAATGTGAAAAGTATATTTTCCATAAAACAATCTTTATCTATGTAATCGTATTTATCATAAAAAATAAAATTAATAACTATTTTAAATAAATCTCATTAAATAATTATATTGAATATCCAATTTAATTAACTAATATTCAATTTAGTTTGGATAATAGGTATGGAATGAAAATAAATTCATTTTATGCCTCTAAAATTCATTTTCAACCAAATTATTTTTTATTGAATTTTGTGTGTGGATATTTTAATTAATTACTATCAATCTAATAATTTTTATATGAAAAAATAGACATTATTTTGGAAATAATAATTTAATAATTTTTTCATTATGAATTTTTATGATTTTTGTCAAAAAAAATTTAGTTATTAGTGAAAAATGGATTTTTTTTCAAAAAAATTAATTTTTTAAATAAAATAAATAAATTTTAATTTTTTTATTTTTTTATTTTGATTTAAATAAAATTAGAAAAAAAATTATTAAATATTGTCTACAATTTTCCCTTTTGTTTTTCAACCAATATTACTATTTAAATATTAAAAATGGATTAGATTTTTGTAATTATTAATTTCAAATTTACTAATGAGTTAAATTTCACTAGTTTTTATCTTGAATTGTAGTCATTATAAAAATGTGTCACTATTGTTAATGGTAAATCAGGATAATTAATGAAACTAATTTGTGATAATTTAACACCCCATTAATTATAAAAATAATTACATGTTATTCGATATCATTTGAGACACCTAACATTGAGTTTATCTTACAGTACATGAAAGTCTGAGTTAGCTTGAGTTGAGCACAAAACCATGTTTTACCAAATAAAAATATATTATTAATATAATTATTTAATTTAATATTTATCAACTAACAATTTCAAGGTACAGTATGAATATGATTAACTAAATTATTTAAATATATATTTTATGTCAATATTTTTATCAATTTGTTTGAAATAAAATATAAATCATTTGAAAGAAAAAGAAATGTTTTCTCAAAAGCATTATTTTTTCTTGAAGGATGGTTAAATCAGACATTATGAAAATAATTTAAATCTTATTGTTTTTTAATTTATGGAAAAAAACTATTTTTTAAATCAAAATATCTAAAGTATCATAGGGTGATTTTTTTTTCTGGAAAAGTTACATTTTTTAATGAATAGTGAAAAATACGAAAATTTAATTCAGAATTTCATTTTCATTTAAATAATATCTATGTTAAATAATATATTAATTATTTTTAATGTCTAATTAGTTAAATATTATACCCATTAAACCAATTTATGACATTGAAATCAATTATATTTTGATTGTTTTTATAAGAAAAATGTATTTTTTTGAACATTTTATTTCTAAAAACCTACTTTTTTCACATATGGAATATTTAGTTTAAATTAAATTCTACGCGTTTTTTAATATGAATTTGAAAAAATGGATTAAATATGAAGAATAATAATGTTTAATATTACCAACTAAGGTCCACATAATTTTTTACCCTAATAATTAGTGAAATTAGTAATAATTATTTTCCATAATGAAGGTAAAATTTTCTTTACTTGGAGTTTAAACATAGAATATATGGTTTATGAATGACATGACACCTATAAAGCAACCATATTTTGACAAACGTAGACCCTAATAAACTTTGGATCAATGTTTTTTATTTTTAGGGACACTGTTAAAAGAAAGTGACCTATATAAAATGATATGGAATGAAAAAGACAAAAACAGAACCTTCCTTACTTTTAATATCTTCAATACATTTGGATAGAAACAAAACCAACATTGATTCAGTTATATATATTTTTGTTGAAAATAATTGATTTCTTATTATCGTAATAAATTATATTTAATTTTTATATTTGAAGTAGTTGTTTAAACTTTTTATGAAATGACAATTGGGTAATTATATAGTAAACAATTCACTAAAAAAAGTGATACAAAAAATATTACAAGTGATTTAAATTGAAATATTTATTGTATTCCATTAATTATATTGATTATATTTCAAGTATCATAGGATTTAAATTAACATATTCAAATTCCATCATTGTATTGATAAATTATAAATTCAAATTAAATATAGAATGTCAAAATTGACATTAATGTTTCTTTAAAATAAATTGTATTTTATTAAATGATTTAAAATAAATAAAAATAATATATTATTAAAAGTGATTTTAAAATTTTATTAATGTTAAAACATTTTCCATTTAAGGACCAATTTATTATTTACAATTAACATGCTTACCCCTAAACAATATAAATATTTGTTTGTCTGGTGAGGGTTAGAGCATTTTTTTACATGTTACATGGATTTCTAACAGAATTAACATCCAACACACATAGTATTTTTGTTTTATAAATTATATATAAAATATAAAATTAGTCAGTATAAATTTTATAATAATTATCACTTTAATTTATACATATTTAATTAATTACCTTGGTTAGAAAACAGGTTACCATAGTGAAAACCCAAAATGGTAAAGATAAGAAAACTATGGAGTTATGGAACAAACTGTTTAAAAAATCTGTTTTATTGTTTGTTGGAGGTATAATTCATTCTTTTAATACATTAAACCCCATTTATTATCACTATTTGATCTACTTGAGGTAATATTGACCTCCAAATACTGATTAATTTTGATTATTTAAGGAATTCCACACTTCATAGACTGTAAAAGGGAACAAACTCGCCTCACTTATCCATGCATATAAAGCCATTTGGATTTACCAATATCTTCTGAACTGACTTCTAAACATCCATAAACACATTATAGAAGACTTATTGTTTTCATAAATCCAACCAAGAAAGGTTTTAGTTCCAACCTAAGGATGATACTTCAAGAATGGGTAAAGGTTTTCTAAAATCTTTTTTATTTTATTTCCTTCCCCAACTACATAAATTCTTTTTATCCCATGATGATACTAAAACCATATTATATTTCATATAATAAATAAAATTTACCTTTAAATACTACATCCATAAACACTTCAATCCAATGGATTATAAAATCGTAGTTCATTTGTATGGTGAATTACCGCTTCACAAATTGATGTCATTTATTTTTCCACAAACATCTTTCAATGATGGGAATAATGATGGATTTACTATTAATATATAAAATATAAGATATCTATGATGTAATTATGCTTTTTTAATCATTATATCACATAAAACATTATTGTATCTATTTTTTGGGAATATGATATCGTTGTTTTTGTGTACAACGAAATACCAGCTAGCGAACCAATGTGATTCGTCTACTCTTTACAATGAATATATTAATGGTTCATCTATATAACATATCTTATATATATGACATAAAAATTTTACAACAGTGGTAATATATATATATATATATTTATAATTTATTTTTCTTTCATCAAATATAATAAGTAAATGGAAAAATCTTTCACGTATACATATGGCATACCATCTCTATGAACAATGCATTTCATTTACCATCACTAAATATTATGGATTAAAATAAATGAAAATATAATGATTATATAGGATATTAATATCATGTAAAAAATCATTATATGATTTAATAATGATCTATTTAACAGGAACATTAAAATAAAATGTCAAAAAATACTTGAAAAAAATGTTCTTATTACTTGATACAATGAAAAAAACAACATGTTATTAATGAATGGGTGATAAGATGGTATAAAATAATCATATATGATATTTTTAACATTAATGTGCTTCTATGTAAATGTAATAGAATTAATAAAGTCATATACAATTTGATATTGGGAGTTCAACTAAATGTAATCATAAGGTAACTGTTCTTGCCTTAATTTTGTTTCATTGAAACATATTTCAATGGTATTCACATAGTTTGTTAATTTTGTGTCTATACATACCATTTGGAAATTAATATCATGAAAATATTATTCTTTATGGTATTATATATATATATTGGATTTATTTCATCCAAGTATATTTGATATGAAAATTTCCAAGTGAAAATATATATTGTAAAATATCACATTCTTTTCTAATTGATAATTTTCTCTTAAAACAATCACTATATTATAATCATTTTTCATTATAATTTAAATTTTTCATCAATATACATATTGGAGTGTGATGGGTATGATTATTCCTATACCATAAACCATATTTATATATGGTGTTTACTTTTAATGATATTTTATTAATTAGGTAAATGTTGATAAATTTGTATCTTTTACTGAACACAGATATTTGATTATGAGGAATTATTTTCTTTAATTAAATAGATTATTCATTATATAAGGAATTCTATGGATATGAAGTGATGGGTGGGTACTGGACATTCTATATCCCCTTGATTCATCTAAAGGTCTCATAAGACAAATCAATTGGCCAAATTAAACGGGGTTCTACTAGTAGAATTAAACTGTATAGAGGATAGATCTTGATGATAGAGGTTTTCATGTGTTTAAGTAATTATGTACATTAATTAATCATTATATTCATTGATAATTCAGTTATTATCATTATCCATGGTATTTTCACCATGAGACAACATTTGGATGTATTTCATTCTCATTTTATTGATTAAATGGAACGTTTTCCCATTATTTACCTTTCTATATATTTTTTGTATTATCAGGCTATTTATAAATAATGTTTGTGTATTTACTAACATTGAAAAATTTATTATTCAAAATCTATTTAATTAAATCTATATTTTGTTCACTAGTTTACTTTTCCCTATTGAATATTCCTTATCCAATTATTTAAATGGCATGTTTGCTAAGTTATTTACCCTTCCATATTGATTATTCTGATTGATTCATGATATCTTCCACTATAATATAATCTTACAGATTATTTTATCCCAACCTAATTTTTTTTATTTTCTTGATATTCCTTAATGAGTTCTAAGAATGATATTAAAGCATACTCTAGATATAATAATAAAATTTCCAAAAAAGAATGTCATAATTTTCATGTTCAAATTTATTATAAGAATCTTGTATGTATCCATTTTACCAGGAATAATAAACTATTCAAAAAAATTTTATGAAATTTATAGTATATTATTCAAATATAATTTAGGAAGGCACTAGATTGGTTCTTTCGGGGTAAGGGTCACTATAGTTTGTATCATTGAAATTTTAATATATACCTTTGAAACTAGATTTTGGAAATCATATATTAGGGTACATAAAAATATATTAAACTTTGAGGATATGTATAGAATAACATACTATTGTTTTGTTAAGGTATATATTGTGTGGTTTTCTAAGCAATACATATATTTGAAAATAGTTCAGGTTGATATGGTTTTGGTGTATATGTACCATGGGGTAATAATGCTTAAAAATGCACGTCATGCTTGAATCGAGCGTTACCCTCCAAGAAACAATGGGTATTACATAAAACATGGTTTCTCATTCCAAGTGGATATGATTAAGATAATACACATTTTATTTAAAACAATTATGAACCATTTGAAAACAAATATAACACCAATGGAAGCATGTTTAGTATTTTTATGTTATTAATGCATAAATTTTAATTAATGCTAATTGTTACACCATATTTATAATTATACAATATTTGTAATCTTATGAGATAGTCCATTATATGAAATTGTTTAGATATGGAACTTGGAAGGTATAAATGTATCCATAATTTAGTCGAATGTATATTTTTCCCTACTAACGAATCTGATATAACTAGTATTGGAACAGAGTATGTTAGGGATATATTAGTGTAGTTTAACTAGGTTATGAAACATACCCTTGATTGTATTGAACAACTTATTACATAGAGATATTGCACCATTCTAGATTTTACTATATGATAGAGGCCATATTCTTTACTAGTACTACTAATAAAATGGTAGTAGAGCAACAGATTAGATATTTGGATATGATTTTTATAGAATTTGGATGTGTTGAAAAAGAAATGGTTGAACATTAAGTGTATTATCTCAAGGGAGAATATAAAAAAATTGATTGTTGAAATATAATACATGAGGGTAATAGAAAATTTAACTCATGAATTCAAAATATTCTATAGATATATTAATTGATATATATTTCCCTTGTGAGAACCAAAATGAGGTAAAAATAAATTTCCATAATTTAATAAAAATGATCTATAAAGTGTTAATAAGTAGGTATGTATAGTTAACATGATAATAAGGTATTCCGTGTAAAAAAATAAAAATGGAATTAAATATTGACCATTTTATTAAAGGTATTAAGGAATATACCTAATGTGAACTGGACTCTCATGAATTTTCGTTATACAATGAAATAGAATTATGTGATACCAAGAAAGAGAATTAATTTTACATTTCTTATGGATTTAAAGGGAAGGAAGTGAATAAGTTAATTGTATAAAATCTAATGGATAAATTGAGGTAGAGAATGAATATTTTTCCCAAATTTGATAATTTTGAAATAATCATCCTGGTATATTGTTGAATTATTTTATGTTTGTTAGAGATGTGGATACGAAATTCACCTAGAAAAATAAAGTATAGGGATCAATGAAATAACTAATATTATATATTTCAAGTATAAGGAGATATGGAACTCTTATAATGAATTCCCAATGTTCCAAGTGAAGGTATATCAGTTTGAGAAAATGTACCATGGTCAATCTTCTACTCTAACCACCCATTATTTATGTGCATGGACATTACCTTACTTTTACATATTACATAATACATCAAACGAATAGATTCCCAAAGCCAGTATCAATTTTGTACCTTTGGAAACATGGATGAAATTTTTCTAAATTTATGAAATATATTCAAAATCTCCCATAATGATCTTACATATAATATTTATTACCTAAAACCTTTCTTTATATCATAGGGAAAAGAAATCATATGAAAATCTTGAGATCTGAAGCCGGGTAAGGGTAAAAGAAGAAAATATCCAACAAAAATGAATTTAGGAATTTAGAAAAATTAATATAACATTTGAAAATCACACCATTTCTAACATATATAAATATATTGAGTCACGAAAAAAAATATTTTTAGTTCATGAGGCATAAATCAAAAAGGATCATGAGATATGAGAAAATAAAATTGGAATAAAACATGGAATTATGGATAACACATATACATAGAAAATAATATTCATATTATACCAGGATTATTTCTAAGACAATAATTTTGGACAATGTACTTTACATAATGGAGTTTTATCCACATTTTAAACCTATATTACATAACTGAGTTTACATATCGCTCTGACCCTATATTATTGAATTGATATCATTTACTATTATGGCCATGTATTACTGATCCAAGATCATTTATTTCTCTATTCCTTTCTATCAATTGAGATATAAATCCTTACCCAATACATTAGAGGGAGATATAAGTCCCACCCATCTCATAATGAAATAATTATTATGTGTTCGACAAAAACATAAATAAATCATCATAGAATAACCCATTGAATAAAATGGGTTTGTTAAACATCATTTCCTCATAATATAATTCATTTAAAACTAATGGATTCAAAAATATTATTCCATAACAAATTCAATAAAACCATAGGAATAATAGCTATGTTATTCTATAAACATGTCCCTATTAAATAATTCCATATATTTTTCGAAAATAATTTTGGTAGATAATATGAAAGTAATTCTTGACAAAATATCCTTTCTTTATTAAAAGAATTTTATTTTATTAAAATACAATGACATATTAAACAAAAACATTTCGTATAAGAATAAAATTATAAGATTTTATGGGATGATTCATGGAAATAAATCTCTATGAAATCATCACAATACATTCATTCCATATAAGTTAAAAAAAATTATTCTCATTATTTTTTATGGAATTTCAAAAGGTACCTTGTTTGGAAAATGAGAGAAAGATTATTTTCAAACCACATAGAAAAAATTAAAAAATTGGTAAAAATTAATATAAACATCTATAGTAGAATAGTAAAACATTTTATGAATCATTTTTAATAAATATGGACATGGATGGAAAAAAATCTCTAGTAAATGATTATATAAACACAATCTTGGATAATAATAATATTGTGAAATTATCCCTTACCACTTTATAATCATATGAATAAAATGCATCATAAAATAAAGAATATTATATGAATTTTAAATATAATAACCATAAGAATAATAATTTTAAAAACATTCATGTGAAGCATAAACACCACACAGAAGAAACTGGTGGTGTATAAGTCATATGTCCCATAAAAATAAAATTGAGGAAAAATAATCCCTTAATATAGGTATGAGATCATTTATATGTATCATAAGCCCTTTTATATTGGATTATTGACTGTTATAAACTTTATTCCAAATCATATTTATATTTGTGAGATCATATGTGATTATATTATCACCCATTTAATAATATTTCATATTTACTCTTCTTTCAGGTGTTATTTGATGCATTTGTTGTCATATAAATACAAGTCATTATTCCTGGGATTCAAATGTAAAATTTATAGAATGTTAATAATGATATATATATATCATATATTTATTTTATAAATTAATATTATCATGCTTACTTAGATATCACGTAGAGTGGATATTACCACATTGTGCAGACTGTAGGCCATATATTTTCACAAGCGATGATAACATTCATTTAATTATGAAATGGTATGGAATTTTATGAAATATATATTTTTATTCAATACATATCTAGTTATAATAACAATATATCATTGTTATTTCCATCATTATACCCATTTGATTAATTTTGTGGTTAAAATAATATTACACCACGACGTGGCATTGTTAAGCCATACATAGGAACGTACAATGCTTTCATTTTTCATATGATAGATACTAGGTCAAATATAGTTATTCCATAATCATAATAACATATCATTATATAAGTTATAGTGGATTAATTATTTATAATAGAAACAACACATGAATAGTTAGTAGAAAAATAAATAATGTTGAATGATTTGGTAGAAGAGGATTCATCTTATTCGAAGATCTCCCTATAGATCACCTCTTAATGGAACTAGACATGGTCGTTTGAGAATAACAATACCTCTATAATTTAACTAGGGATGTTGATAAGGGAAATTATTTTGTGATATCTGATCATGAATGCTCAATGTGATGTGAATATATGAGGGAGGATGTTCCCTTTCATAATTTAAATGACGGGTACTTTTGGAATCTACAATAATATATATTTTTAATAAAACCAAAACCCACTAAAAATAATCAAAATGTATTATTTTGGTAGGATGTTCCCGTAAAGGGTGTCGACTCGCTAGGGCTTCACCTACCACTACCACTCGATTCCACCTCCTCAGGTCGGCCTCAACCCCCCTTTGGTCCTCCTTCTTGACGGTCTCGTGGCGGTGGCTCTTCTCTCAGTGGAGGTGTTATGGTGACTTCATGGGCTCGGACACCTTGGAACTTCCAATAGTTTCCTATCCTTTCCTCATTTGGTGCCACGGTGAAGCCTGCGGTCGATGACCCAACATCTTCTTTCTGATAGTCGATGTAACAACTTCTATGTCAGATCAATGTGCGCGGGGTGATCGATGTGGTCTCTGGGAGAGATCGTGACAGTAATGTTGGGATTTGATTCTGTTTTACAGAAGATTTTTATTAGCGTGTTTTGGTGTTCGTAAGCCTCTTGAGTGGTGATATTTTTTCTTTCCATTGTTTTTTGATTCTTGTGATATTGTTATGGTGCGGATAATCCTGTTATATATTGCTTGTGGTCTAGGGTTGGGCTTCAGCGGACTCATTTATTGCAGTGGACAGGGCAGCGGATGAATGTTTTCTTGTGGTTTTCTTTATTATGGTTGATGATAGATAGATATCTAGAGGTTTTGGATTGATGTTTATTTTTGATAATTTTTTGTGCTGTATTTGGGAGATACAGGCGGTGGAGATTCATCATGGAGCTGGAGGAACATTGCTTCTCTGGTTTTGTTCGGAGTAGGTCGTTCTAGGTTTTTGGTTTTATGGGTGGAGTCTTTTGACAAGGTTGGAAAGATGGATATTTTCTAACTAGAATGGAAATTTTCTTAAACTGTTGAAAATGGATGTATTCATGATTTGTCATTTTAACATTTGAGGGTTTGTATTTTGGATGACTGCTTGGTCCAGACTATCTACTAGTAAATGCTTCAGATGTGGATTCAGAATAGGTATCTTTCTCTATGTATGGCTCTCGAATTCAGAAGATTTAGAGGGTATGGAAAAGCCATCAGATCCAGGACCATGCATTTTTTTCAAGGGACAGCTTGTTAATTTTCCATGCTTTGATAGAGGCTTTCCATAACGATGTTAATGATGGGGCGAGGATTTTTTAGTAGTATTTTTTTGGATCAGGTTATGTTTATGTGAGTTTCTCATTGAAGTCATGTGAGGTTTCCCCATTTCTCCATAAAAGGTATTTTATCCAAAAATAAATAAAAATTAGGGTCATTAGGCCATTCTTATCAGTCCAATAAATTTTAGACAACTTATGGTGTCAATTCAATCCTTACCATTTCAATTAACTCTTATTTGTTCAATTTAATATTTAACTACTATAACAAATGTTTCTATTTCACAAGGTGACCTATTTACCTATTTTTGGTCAATTAGACATTAAATTAATAAATTTGTAAATATTATACCATATACTAATTATTTTATATTATTCAAAAATGTATTGTGATTTTTAAATAAGTTAGTAAAAACATATTTTGACATAATACTAATAATGTCAATTTTGACACTATTCCTTTCAAGGATTTTTAAAAATATAAATTAAAGAAGTTATCTTAAAAATGGTTTTATTATATCCCTAAGGTATGAATTTAATCTAGAAAATTCATAGGATATATTGATTATCCCAAATAATAATTATATTAATATTTGTAACACCGTTAATATAATATTTACGTTAATAAAAGTTTTATTACATCAATCCCTTAATGGTATAAGCTTATTACACCTCATGTTTGTATTTTTTTATTTTTCCATTTAATAACGTTCTTAGGGTAATGAATTCAATTTCTAATTCATGTCTCTGATTATATTAAAGAAACTACATCAGTTTTGTGTAATTATTTAATATACATATTTGTTGAGTAATAATTAAAAATAAAATACATTGATGAATAAAAATGATCTATATTTCATAAAAATACATATAGACTAATATTTATTCTATAAAATATAACATTAAAAATTTTATATTTATTAAAACATGTATGACGAAAATTTAACATCACTATAAATAAGGTATTATAAGTGTCATAATCTTTTCAATATGACTCCAAATGGTCAATAATTCAACCATTGGAATATTATGGTCCATATATACTAAAAAAAACTTTTTCAATTTTTTTGGTGTTTTCATAATTATAATCCTTCTATTAAACATTACATTATTTATTTTTCATCAATTAAATGATTTTCCCATCATCAATTTATAAGCTATTTATGTAATCCCTTATTTCTTACAAATAAATACTAAATTACAATAATAAATAAAATCATTTTATTTTTTATTTTTTTACTTTTAGATGTATTTAGCTTCTGTATAAACTTATATCAAAGGTGATATAATTATAAAAATTTGAGTTGGCCATATTTATCATTTCTAAAAATAAAATATAATAAATTTTTTAATCTCATCCATGTGGCTATAAAAAGAAACCATTTCAAATAAATAAATATTTAGGTGAAAGCACCATCATCCAATAATCGTTAGGTTAATTTTATAATATTATTTTTATTGTTAACTACCTGATTTACCCTTTTATTGTATTAATATACATTACCAAAGATTCTATTCATAATTCCCAAAAATGAAAGATATATATTTAAATAATTTATACTTGCAGACTTAGAATTAGGAATATATTTTTTAAAATTAAAAAAACATAATTTTTTATAATTAAATTAAAATAAATCTGGTTTTTAGAATGAGAAAACATGTGTTTTGATGTTAAAAATTTAAAAAGTATTGTAATGTTTTAAAATATGAATTTATTTTAGAAAAATGCCAACGAATTAAATTATATTAAAAGATAAAAATATAATATATTTATAATTTAAAACCATTCGATAATATAATTTAACCATATAAATTTATTCGATGAAAAATTTGTTTTAAATTAAAATGATTTATTTTATTACTAATCCTCAAAATTTGTAACTTATGATAATAATAACAAAAATAGAACCATTTTTTAAATAATAATTTTAAATAATAATTTTATTTTGTTGAATGGAATATAAAAATGTTTCAAAAACTATTTGCAATTTTGTTCTCTATCAAAAGGTTGAAAATGCATTTTTTAAAAAATACTTCTTTTATTATAAAAATTGAATTTATTCTTATATCATATATAGATCACAAATAAGATGAATTTTAAGAATTTGATTAAATTATTCAAAACCATCAATAGTGATTTTATTATTTTTTTTAAAAATTTAGAAATAATTTTCCTTTAATTTAAAAATGATTTTATTTTCATTCTTAAATAATTTCTCACCAAATAATTAATAATATATACATGTGTATGTTATATTTTAATAATTTAAATAATAATGTTTGTATCATACATAATAAGGTCTACATTATATGGTAACATAGTAATAATTAGTTTTTTTTATAAACTCATTATTACGTGAAATAAAATATATCAAAATAACTTGAAGATGTATGTAACTCAAGCCAATAATAGTGTTGTATAAACCCCCAAAATAGATAGTGTTGTTTATTGCGGAATATTATCTTGGTGTAGTGTAAAACATAATACAACAATGAAAAAAGTATATCTCATAAAAATATTGTGGTGTTATATTCTACCCCCCCATTAAATTAATTTCATTATAGAAATTAATCTTTTTTATAAGAGGATCAATACGTGAATATTTCTTTTATAGAAATACAAATAAAAAATACAATGACATAAAATTATTTTCAAAAATAAAATTGAGAAACAAAATGACTACCCAAAGTTAAACATCACTGGGTTTCCACATAAGAGAACATAGGAGGAAAGTAAAAATAGGGATATGTAATAAAATTATTACTATCTTGTTCTAATGGAGAGTGATAGAGGAGTAGGTTAGAAAAACGTTAGTCAATCAAAAATATGTAAATCAATGATGAATTAAGGGGCATTTGATTCATTGAAAATGAAGGTACCAGGATATTATATTTTGTACAAAAATAAATTCTATAGAGTTGAATAATGAGAAGAAATAAAAAATTGATTATATATATTCCCATCTACTGGTTATTCCTTGATCAATTTACACTTCATATCTTATTCCAGGAAATAAAGGTGAATATTTCATTCCTAAAGCATTAATTGATCATGTGATCCATAAATTGAATGATATGCCATTCCATCATCCTTTATCACAAAAAAATGTCATGAAATGTTATCAAATATGAATAAGTCCACCAATGGTGAGGTAATACATTAATATAGAAAACATCATCTGAAGTATAACATATTAATGATATAAATGTATAACTATACAATCCTTTTAAAAATAAAATTCAAAAACATTAGAAAAATGTGAACTAACTTGTATTAACATTTGTCCCTAATATGTCATAATGTATCTATCATTGGTCACATTTAAAATATGTTAACACTTTCTTCATGTATTCTATTAATACATGGTAATAAATGGAATTTCTATATATCCTTATTTAAAACATTCAAGTTTTCTTATTTCAAATCTTATTGGATATATTCCTTATGTTATAAAAACTTTTAATCTTTTTCCATGATACCATAACCCTCTTGAAAAAAAATTCTATAATTAGATCACATGAAACAAGTATATTGCAATTAACTTATTCATATCCAAAACATATTTATCCAAATATCATTATCATGATATAAGTTACATATTATGAGTTATCTCTCCCTTAATAATGGGTTGTCCAAATATATCACCTTACATATAAATCACATGTCTAGGTCTTTTAAATATTTAACATATCCTTTCTAATCCCTAATGGAAAACATATAATATAAACACTTATGTATTTTATTATTCATATAACATAATCTTTTAATTCAAAAATATATTCACCTGAATCTTTTAACTTTATTATTAAACCATTTCTAAGGATCCATCATCTTATTCCATCCAAAAATATTAATCATGTATTAAGGTTCCTAAAAATTAATCATAAATATATTCATAGGTTTAATGTCAAAATTATGATTGAACATATCATACCTTTCACATGTAATTTATAAAATCATTATCCTCAGAAGTATAACTAAAACTCAAAACTCATTCATGATTCTATTCATGATATATCCACGTTGAAAATCAATTTTCATAATTCCCACACATTCAACATATGAAACCTTCAATGTTAATCATGTTCTATCTGGTTCTAGATATTGAATAATAGAAGAATGAAAATTTTGAGAAATAATTATAATAGAATAAAATCACATAACAAATGGAATTACTTATACAATTTCAATCTATGACACCTTAGGTTTAATCCTAGGCAAATCATGGTTGTTACCATGATCCTAGGATTGTAACATATAGTTATACATATCCCTAGGGATATCCTGATACATACATTTAGAAATATCTTTAAGGATTTCATTAATGTTTTCACATAATTGTTACATAAGGTTACCTTAGTCATTCCTCTTATACCAACTCTAAAGACCAAATATTAACATATATGTACATTACATCAATATTATGGAATACTAATTAAATTACACCAACAGATGACTAAATGACATATTAGTTAAGAGCATTTTGAAAACTGGAACACATTCATATAATATAGTGAATGACCTTCAAAATCTCACATTAATATATCCCTCTTTTTTCCTACCTAAAACTGTTCCTTATATCTTGGGGAAAAGAAAACAATTGAAAAAGGTGATCTTAGATCCTCAGTAAGGGTAAATATGTAAAATATCATAAAAACATGACATTAAGAATGTAAAAACATTAATGTTAATTTTTAAAATCATACCACATATAACATATATCAAAATCATGAGATATTAAATAAATATTGACATTTTATTTAGAATAAGTCATAAGGGACCATGATCCATGAGAAAACAGTATTGTAATTAAACATGGAATTATGGAAAAAACATAAAAAATATAAAATCATTTTCTTATTACCGAAAGCTCATTTACAAGAGTATCCTAGTTGAAAAATTCCATTACTGAACTAATTTCACTCCTCTTTCCAACCCTGTATACATAACTAGGATAACATCTCTTCGGGCCATGTATTACTAAACAAATATTACTTCTCATTCCATATGGGTATTACTAAAACAAAATCACTTCACATTACAATACAATTTATATCATGAGATATCAATATTTAACCAATGCATTATAGAGAGTTATATGTCCCACCCATCTCAAAATGATATTATTCTTAAGTGTTCCACAAACACATAAATCCTTCCTCAGAGCATAACCCAAGGAATAAAATATATTTTTTAAACCTGATTTCATCATAACGTTATCCATTTAAAACAGATGAATTTCAAAAATTTAATTCCATCACTAACAATACCAAAACCATAGGATTAATAAGAATAGTGTAATTCAAATATAACCCTATTAAATAATTCAATATTATATTGAATATTATTGTTGTAGAACACAAGGAATTAATTATTGAAGATAATATCCATTCATTTTTGAAAACAAATTCATTTCCTAAATTACAACAAAATTTTAAATGAAATAATTTTTTTGAAAACAAATGTATTATTTTATGTGAATATATATGGGAATAATTAATTATTAAATCATTAAAATACAATTATATAATATAAATTAAAAAAATTTGTGTCGTGCTTCTGATGAACAATTTAAAAATAACATTGTTTGCAAAATGAAAGAAACATTTGCTAAAAACATGTAGCAAAAAAGTAAAAATGGGTAAAAATACCTTTCAAAATTCAGAGAAGATTCCGAAAACATTTTATGAATTCATTTATAGATAAATAATGTACATGGTTCATAAATAATTCCTAGTAATTACATATGTATAAACAATCTCGAATAATAATAAGATTGTAAAATTATCCCTTACCATATTTTATTTAGTTGAATAATTTTACTCGTAAAATAAATAAGATTATATATATATGTTAATACAATAACCATTAGAATAAGAATCCCAAAGAGCTATCATTGGTAGCATAAACACCACAAAAAATAATCAGATGTTTTATAAGGCATGCATCCCATAAAAATTAATGTAATAAAAAATAATCCCTTATATTAGGTGTGAGTTCCATAGTATATATTATAATATCCTGTATAATATATTAATGAGTGTTGTAAACATTATCTATAACCATATTTAGATTAATGAGATTATATTTGATAATATTATCACATGTTTAATAATATTAATTTATTACTCTTCATTTAGAAGTTATTTGCTACTTGTTTTGTCATATAAATCCCAGTTATTCATCATAGGTTTCTATTATAACTTTTATATAATGATAATAATGTAATATATGTCATATTTATTCATTATATACAATTATATAATCATTATTAAATTGGGATCATGTATAATAAATCTTATTTCATCAAGAGATGGTAGGTCATACGTACGTACGAGTAATGATAAAATTCCTTTATTTATTAAATTGTGAGGAAGTTTATGGTATATATATTCTTATAGAATCAATTAGTTATTATAATAATCATATATATTTTTTATTTCCATCATTATATACATCTATTTAATGTGGTGTTCGAAAATATAATACAGCATGCCGTGAGATGGTAAGTCGTACGTACGCATGCATGTTGATTTTGTTTTTCATAGGATAGATAAAAGGTGGAATATTATTGTTTCATATTAGTAATAACATATCACTATATAATTTATAATGTATTTATTATTTTAAAATGGAATCAACTCTTGATGTGGATGTTGAATAAGAAATATGTTTGAAAGAATCAGTACATTATATTACCTCTTCTTCGATGAGCTCCACTTAGATCACCTCTTAATGGGAATAGAGTTGGTCTTTTAACAATACCAGAACCACTAGAATGTGAAAATGGAATATTATAAAATATATTGGTAAGGTATATTCAAGATTGAATGCTCAATGTGAAGTGAATAAGTAAGGGAGGATGTTACCTTTTATAATTGAGGTGAAGGGAACTTTTGGAGTCTCCAAAAATATTAATTTACAATAAAATAAAACCACATCCAAAACCTTCAAAAATGTCCATGTTTTTAATATTTTATGACGTAAGATCATTATATCGTCTATCATTAACTTTTTGAATATTTGGTTTTCAATTTAAACCTTATTATTTAAATAAACAGTTAGTTATTCTATTTAATTGTTATCTAAGTTAACAAATATTTCAGTATTATAAGGCTGGTATGTTAACTTATTTGATGCCAATTTTACCATAAATTAATAACATATAACATTTTATAAAATATATTAATTATGTTATATTTTTTTAAAAATTATTACTTTCAGAAAATGTAATAACACATTATTTGTTTAAAAAATCTACAATGTTAATTTTAACACTAATAATTTCATGGGTATTTAAAAATATGAGTATAAAATGTTGTCCTTGAACAAAATATTTTAGTATATCATTAAGGGGTGAAGGTTATCTAGAAAATTTATTGCGTTCAAATAATAAAATAATTATTAAATCAAATTTTTTGTAAATATTTATTATATATATTTTTTGGGTAAAAATTAAAAATAAAATACAATAACAAAGAAAAATACTCTTGATTTAATTATAATTAAAATAGTTTAATATATATTATGGAAAACCCTACATGAAAAATGTTATATTAATGAAAACATGAATGTGAAAACTTTAACATCACTTTAAATGAAATATTATTAGTTTCATAATCATTTTAATATGGATCCTAATTCTCAATTTCTAGAACGTAGGATGATTAAGGTCGTGATATCCTCAAACGATATGATTTTTTTATTTTTTTTGTTATCTTTTATAGTTATTATCATTTTGATAAAAACTTATTGTATGGATTTCACTTCACTTAAATAATTTAACCATCATAAATGTATAATCATTTAAGGTAATTATTTATTTCCTAAAAATAAAAAATTTTATATTTTAAATGAATATTTAGGGTCCAATTCATTTTATTTATAGACTTAAATTAAAAGTGATATATTTATTAAACTTTGAGTAAGACATATTTAAGTAGTATTTAAATAAATTAAAATAAATTTCTTAATCTCATCCTAGTGGATTCCAAATGGAACCATTTAAATCCAATGATGAATTAGGTTGGAAAAAACTCATCCCATGATATTAGGAAAAGTTTAAGAGTAATTTTATAGTACTATTATTATCCTTCATTACCATATTTACTCATTTAACATATTAATATTTTTTATCGAAGATTCTATTCATAATATCCAAAAATAAAAAATTGTTATTTTCATTATTTAGACCTACAACATCAAAATATATAATAAATTTTTCAAAATTAAAAACGTAGATTTATAGTAATTACTTTAAAAAGAATATCATGGTTGGAATGAGAAATTGGTGTTTAAATGATAAAACATTGCAAAAGAATAAAGTGTTTCTACATATAAATTCAATGTAAAATTATTTCCAATAAAATAAATTATATTAAATGATAAAATATAATTTATATTTACTTTAAATTCATTCAATAATATAATATGTCCAAATAAATTATTTCTATGAAAAAAGTTAATTACAATTAAAATACAATATTTTTTTACTGTTCAACAAAACATGAAACTTATGAGAAAAATACGAAAAAATAAACCAAATTAATTTTTGATACTCATATTTCCAATTTTTTTATAAATAAATTATAAAGAAGTATCGCAAAATATATTTAAAATGGGTTCTCCATCAAAAGGTGAAAGAACTTTAATTTTCCGAAAAATACAACTTTTATAAGATAAAATAAATTTGTTTATATATCATGTCCTGAAAACATATAATATGAATTTTAAACAATATATTACATTAATAAAAAATTTAACTAGTGATTTTATTATTTTTATTAATATCTTAGGAACATTTTCTTTTATTTTAAAAGGGATTTATTTTCAATTATAACTAATTTCTCAACAAATAATTAATTATATATTCATGTGTAAATCATATTTTCATAATTTAATTAATACTATTCATACGTACTGTAATAATGGCTAGGATATAATGTAAGATAATAATATTTAGTGGATCGCTTAAACACGGTCTTACGTGAAATGAAAACTATGAAAAAAACTCGAAGTTTGGTGCAATAAAAGACAAAGATAGTGTTGTGTATATCGCAAGATAAGACGATGTTGTGTATAATGAAATATTATCTTGGTGTAGCGAACAACACAAGACATCATAGAAAATAAAAACATATATCATAGATATCCCAAGGTGTTATATATGCTCTTAATACATCCAAAGTGAAATGATTAATTTTATTTTGTAATTGGATGCTTGGAATTTGTTTTCAAATTAATTTTTCTAGGATATTCTAATTATAATAATTTTTAATTGTATACAGATTATACTAGAGTACTATTTCATAAATTATTTTAAATCATGTATTGAATGGTGCCATGAAAAGTGATTCATCATCGTGTTTCACTTATTGTAAAACATGTAATGGAGGAACTTTAATATGTTATTGATTTTGAGAAAATGATGTTAGGATAAAGAGATTATTGATGTGGAACAATAAAATTGGATAGTACTGAATACCTTATAATAGATTAATGATTTTTTTAAAAAACATTTTATGCAATCATTGATGGAGTCGGTAATATTTTAGTATTGAAACACTATATCTAATAATATATGTCTCATTTCTGTAATTAGGATGAATGCATGTTTAGAATAAGGTATTATGGAAATTCATTTATTAACATGTCACAATATAATACATGATTAATTTATTCACATGTTTGGTATATCACAATTAATATCTAATTTATAATGTATTGAAATGTAAATTAAATAAATTCAATGACCTTATTTATAATATGTTTGATGATAATATTTTGGAATATTTAAGCATTTATAAAATTTCATAAGGTGGTCTTTGGATGTGGTATTTGATATTAATTTATTACTTCACCGTATTGAGATACATGTGCTATGAGGTAATGTAGAAATAGTTCAAGCACATCCAAAGGATGAATCTGTGTTTATTTGATTTGTATCAACTATGGTTCCTTATATTATTGGTCAATAAAATAATAACACAACTTTAGGAAAATTATCATGAAAAAAATTTAATCATATTAAATTTTTATTTTATGGACCATGAGATATTTTAAATTATAAAAGATTTATGTTTTTGAAACCCTAAACATTCAATAGACCAACAATTCATTGTGATCAATTACCTCAATCAATCTCTATAATTATTTATACATCTCCTCCATATAGATATCTTCACATTACACCAATGTTCTAATATATAGAAATCTAGTAGTATTTTATTCTATATGAATTTTTTACTCCCCAGTCCATCTTCTTAAAATGTTATTTTATTGAATCTTTTTACAATGTGGGTTTTTTGACAATGGTGTGTCAAACCCCTGATTACCGAGATCATGTTTAAATTATGAGAATGAATTTGATTTAAGGTTGGGATAATGTAACACACCGAATTTTATAAAGGAAGAAAATATTATCCCATAGTGTATGAGACATGAATCATTGATTTTATATTATGGCACACAAAACACTGAGTTTTACCGAGTTTCAGGCAAGACCGAGTTTTACCAAATAATTATATACTATTAATATTATTTCTTAGTATGATAGTTATCTCCTAGATGTAGGAATTGTATGTAAAATTATGATTAAAGTAATTATGAAAATTTATATTTTACACACTTTTATTAGTTGCCTACTGACTATAGATAAAATAAGAATCATTTGAATGAAGGAATATTTTTGAAAAATAATATTTATTCTAGAAATCTAGTTTAGTAGCACCTTACACCCATAATATAAATATACATTTTTTTTATCATTTTTAGGAATTTTATATAAAAAAATAATCTTTTTTTAAATTGGAATACACAAATTAAGTTTGGGTGAAATTTTGAGATTTTTTTGGAAATTGTTTTTTGGTTAATAGTGAAAAATACAAAATTTATTTATGAACTACCTTTTCGTTTAAATAACATTTAATTTTAAATTATATTTTAATTTTTTTATTTTCAAATAAGTTCAATTTTATACCAATTAATCTAATTTAGTTCATTTAAGAAAATTTAATATATAATTTTGATATGAGAGAATTGTAAACTTTGGAACATTTTATTTTTTTAACTGAATTTATTATCACATCTGCATAATTAATTTAAAATTAAATTATACCACCTATGGAGATGTATTGTAAAAAATAGATTTTTTTGAATAATAATTATTTATCTTATATAATAATTATAAATTATTTTTTACCATATTTTTTAGTGAAAATTGTTCAAGGTAATTGTAGTGATAAGGAAAAATTGAGTTTTCATAGGGGTTAAACATAGAATATAAGTTTTAATAATGTCCCAAAACTTTTCCTACACCAATTTAATGGAAATATATAAATACTTATGAATTTTTGTTGATATTTATGATTTTTAGGGACACTTTTCTATGAAATTGTTATATATAATTACTTATGTAAAGAAAAAGATTAAAAAAAACTTTCATTTATTTTAATATCTCTAATGTGTTGGGATATAAAAAAACAAAATATTTTTCGGTATAATTATTTTATTTGAATTTAAATAGGCTTTCTATTATAACATTTTATATTAAATTTTTAGACATGGATTAGTTACTTAAAATTCTAAATAGCTACTAATGCATAAGTTATTTAGTTATTAATTACGTAAAATAAATTATATTAAACATATTATAAGTGAGTAAAATTGAATGAATTATTTTCTTAAAATAATTTTGATGATTAATATATCATTTTATATAGGTTTTAACATAATACAATCAAATTATATCATTCTATTTATATTTTCTTAATTTAAAGTAAATAAATTATTTCAAAATTGACTTTAATGTAATTTTAAAAAATTTATATTTTATAAAATTATATAAAATTACAAAAAATACTATATTATAATAATTGATTTATATAATTTAATAAATATAAAATACTTTCCATTAATTTACCAATTTATCTTTTATAATGATCATATTGACCCCTTAATAATAAAAAATTTGTTAGTGTAGTTACGGTTAAAGTGGTGTTGTTACACATTTCATGATCTTATAATAAGAATAAATTTCCAACACACAATTGATTTTTATTTTAAAAATTATATATCGTCTTTATAATTATTGAATCTAATAATTTCAATAATTATTTCATTAATTTATTCTTAATATAAAAAACCTTGAAAAAACCTTGTTACCATATAGAAAATAAAAATTGGTAAAGATAATAAAACATAGATGTTTTGTAAGAAATGATTAAAAATGTATTTTATTTTCTGTTATAATTTTAATTGACCATATATCCTTTATAACCTATTACTTTTCAATATTGGTACTTATTGAGATAATATTGACATTCTAATGGTGAATTATTTTGAGTATTTATAAGAATGCCACTCTCCTCGACTATAAAAGGGAACTCACTCCCCTAACTTCTCCACACCTCTCAATCCTTTTGGATTGGCCAATATCCACTAAATTCACTCCATGAAATCCATCCCCTAATACTATAATCCTTTATTTTTGAATAAATCATACCACTTAGGGTTTTAGTGCAAACTGAAGGAGGAACTCGAAGAAGAGTTAATGTCCTTCTAAATTCATTTTTATATTCTTTATACATCCACCTCCTTTAATGTTTATTATAGAATGATGATATAATAACAAAAATGTATTCCATAAAATGAATTTTTTTTATGTTAGTTGTATGAACAAAAATCATACAAACGTCCATAAAATGATTTATGAAATCATTATCTATGTGTATGACAGACTACTACCAAATAAAATGACGTGATTTATTAAAGCTTAACATGGAATGTATTAAGGATAGATATAGAAAAAATAATTGATAAATATGACATAATAATGATACTAGATTGATAATATATTTATATATATATACCCATTACTATTTTTTCCTTCAATGTGACATTAAAATGGTTATAGTGTATTTTTGTACGTACGTATGACCTACCGTCTCCATAAACAGTGTATTTATTTTCATATCAGCCCAAATTATAAATTACTATAAATAAATATATAATTAATAAATATTATATTTATACTATGTTTTTAATTATTAATATCATGAAATTATTGAGAGGAAAAAAATAGTGAGTCAAAACATACATGAAAAACAGAACAGTTACTACTTAAAACAATGAATATAATGAGAGACTATTACTAAAAAGGTGAAAATATGTTATAAAAAATCATATATTATATTATAAATATCCATATGGTTTAGTTTTATGCTAATATAATTTTTTAACCCATTATTCATGTGGTTAAATAGTGTTTAACAAAAAGAAAAAACATGCTAATAGATTTCGTTACAATTCCATTTCCTTGAAGAATATTACAATGAAATGCACATTTTTTTATAGTGTATATAATTATACATTCACATGAAATATGAGGAATATATCATTATTCATGGTGTTTTTATTTTCAATTTTAATTATTTAATGTAATTAAATTTGACATGAAATTATCCATGTAATAAAATTTATTATAAAATTTTACTTTTTTATGTTTGTTAACATTATCATGAAACAGTCACTTTATTGTAATAATTTTTAAATTGAAATAACATTTGTCTTAAATATCCATATTCTTATGTGATATATATTATTATTTCCCAAAATATATACAATTTTAAATATGTTTTTTACTTTTAGTGTTATATTATTCTCTATAGAAATATTGAAAAATTTGTGTCATATACACAGTAATGATATTTAATGATAAGAAATATTTTTCAAGAATTAAATATATTCAATGAAATATGAGTATTTATTTATAAATATTGGGATGTGTAGGTCATGGAAGTTATGTATCCCCTCAATGCACCAATAGTTCTCATGTTATAAATCAGTTGGCCATATCAAATGGGTTTCTACATATAAATTTCAATTGTCTATAGCATATATCTTTCTAGTAGATGATTCAATTTTCCGGAGACAATACATCCAATAATTAATCATTTCATTAATTGATAATTTATATATAATTTTTATCCATGATTTTTTCACTATGAAAAATATATATATATTCATTTCAGTCTCATAGTATGGAATAAATGTAATGTGTATTAAATTATTTACATTTACATGTTGATTTTTTACTTATCTAGATATTTAAATTTCATCTGTGTTTAGTTATGTATCATTCCATATTTATTATACCTTATCCAATTGTTTAAATTGAAATATGTTCAGTTATTTAACTTGTCATGTTGATTAGGTCTTCTCCAGTTATTTAAATGGAATGTGTTATCAGTTATTTACCTTGACATATTGATTATTCTTATTGAGTCATCATAGATTCCATTATACAAAACCTTTATTCGAAATTATAGCTCACCATTATTTTTTCCCAAGAATTCAATAAATTGTATGAACAATGACATGTAAGGATATTCATGTGAGAATAATGATATTCTCAAAAAATTGTAATTTTCCTTTTTAAATATAATGTATGACTAATTTATATATTTAGTTTACCAATTAAAAAATTGTCCCCTTGGGATTTTATTCCATATTTCTTATGTTAATGTAATGAAGTTCACTACCGGCTACTAGATGTTGGCGTCATTTTCTCAGTAGATGAGGCCCCAAAAATTCATCTTAAATATTATCAGCTAAGTTGTTCAAACCTTTTCAACTTATACTCTAAATTGGATAGTCTTTTTACTTCATGGCCAAGATTTAGACATTTTTATGATTTATAAATTTAGAAAATTTACAAGTGTGCCCCTCCACTCACTTATAAAATAGAAACTCTTCTCATATCTTACATACAACTTTTTAGAACTATATATAGGAATGTACCTTATAAAATCTATCCCAAATAACACTCTCCATTTCCATGATGTCATCATCTCACAAAATTCCAAATATAAAATTATTAAAGTGTAATCTAAATGAGTCCTTCTAATGAAGAGTTATAACGCTTTATGTAGTTTTGTTATGTTCTCTTCTATACTTAACACATCCAAATATTCATTAGCCATACTAAAACAATAATTTATTAATCATCCATATAATTAAATAATATTAAATATACCTCACAACCCTTTTTCATAATCATTTATTTGAAATGGTAGAAAGGAATCATCCCTCATGTATATGTATGGACTACCCTCTCCACTGAGTGATGTATTTTGTGTTTCATTAGTAGATCATATTTATGGTTAAAATGATGGATAAATTTAATAATTTTATATATATTACATAATTATTCATTAAGAATGTTAACATATTACTTACTGTTTACCCATCCATCTATAGAAAAATGATAATATCACTCATGTGCATGTGTGGACTACTACCACCTTAGAGCGGTGAGATATATTTTTATAGTACACATCCCATGCATGGATCTCAAAATGTTTTCAAAATATATTAATAATTATTTATAAATTATTGATATTTAAATCAAAATTGAATAATTAAAACATTGAGCATGGTCAAAATACAAAATATTTTTATGGATTTCAAAAGGAACTTCCAAAAAGAATATAATTAACATTTTAATAATTAAATAACTAAATTAAATGTGGTTATAAATGGAAGAAAATGGTTAATAATAATGGAATTAACATGACAAAAAATTCTTAATAATTTAAATGAAAAATATTATTTTCTTATTAATGAGATAAAGAACGTTCAATAAAAGATGATATTTAAGGTAAGGGATTTATAATCTTAAATTTCAACTTTTTTAGACATATACCATTATCACCACATATTGTATTTTATGTGGTGTATGAACTACCATATGAATATATTTTATAATTAACTTAACAAAACTAAGATAGTTTATAAATATTATTTGTATTTATTGCTCTTATTACATTTTGAATCAAAAATTACCAATGTGGTTTGGGGTTTTTCATTGGAATGATTGTTTTAATGAATTCATTTAAAATATATTTCCTCAAAATACAATTCCTTCAAAATTATCCATCTATGGTCATATTTAATGATAAAATATTTTTCATTTTATTTTTCAGCAACTTTTTATTTCATAAAAAATTTCATTAAATTAAAACTTGTTAATATTTATCATTTATGTTATTCTAAATATTCTATTATATTAGAAAAAATTATATATATATATATATATATATATGGATTTACTACTTTTTTCCATAGTTATAATAATTATTATTTAAAAACAATTACTCTCTATGATTACATGGTTTCATAAAAAAATATCATATTTTCCATTCTTTTAAGAATTTGTTTTTTTTAGTTTTAAACAAAAAAAGATTGTTATGATGATTTTTTTAGGAATCCCAAATGTTCATCTATGTTTTGGTTATATAAAATAATTTTTGATAATTTATTATGTAAATGAGATATTCTATTTGTTTTATGTATGTTATAGTAAATGTTTTTTATTCATAATGATAGATGAACTAGATATATCTCTACATTGTGTTAGATAATGACACAGTATTCAAAGGAGCAGCTATTAAGAAGTGTACCTATGAATAATGTGATTTTTCATGAATGAATCAAGTGTTTAATTAATAAAAATGGTATGTAAACTAAAGAATACTATGTTTATTAAACAAAATAGATTTTATGTGTCACTCTCCTCTATATAATGTAATGGTTTTCACTAATATTATAAAAATATAAGCCTAAAAAGTCATGACAATGTAATAAAGTGGAACCCTTTTCATAAATAATATAATTTTGGGATGATTATAATAAGTTTCATTATATAGTACTCATCTTAGAAACATCTTATAACAACCTGAGATTTTGGAATTTATTATTCTAAATAAATCCTTATTTTGATCGCTTACTCCATAGGAGACACATGACAAAAAAAATACAAAAAATATGAAATAAGAAAATTTTTAATATAATAAATTCAATGTTAGATAGAAATGTAGTAAAAAATTATAAATTCATACAAATTATAATTTATAATATTTAATGTTCTAACAGGGTGACTTTTAAGAGAAGAGGTTTTTTTTTATACTATAATTTTACTTAAATGATAGATTTAAAAAAATTTTAATTTTAATTTTGTAAAAAGAACATATTTTTTGAATTAACCATGCCTATATTACCCATGGGTTAATTTTAGATATTTTTTAAAAAGTATTTATTTTTTAGTGAAAACTAAAAATACTAATTTTTTATATGTTGTCACCATAAAAGAATGACCTGAAATATTTTAAAACAAATTAAAATATAAAATATAAAATATAAATTTATTAATTTATGTAAATAATTATTCAATTTTATATTGAATTTATTAAAATAAAGTGTCATATGTTAGAATCTAATGTGATTTTTACTCTTAAAATCATTTTATTTATTAATATTAAAAATTAATTTTCACATCTTATAAAAATTAATCCTATAAAAATGGATGTCAAATTTAAGATTAAAATGAACTTATAATTAAATAATGTTAATTTCACATTTTCTCACAAATTTATGATTGGATAATTAATTTCAATATCCAATATTTGGTTAAATAAATTATATTCAATTATTATTATTATTATTATTATTATTATTATTATTATTATGTAACTTTTATATGATAAAATAATGTAATAAATTTTAAAAATTTAATTGAATATAATTTTTAATATTTTAAATAAATATATTACCAATCATTCAATTGGAAATTAATACTAAATATTATCAAGAAAACATAATGATAAAAAACTATTTTTATACAAATTAATTTTTCTATATATTAAATATTTTAATTTAGAAGTCAATTTATTATTATTTATGAATTGAATAAGAATATATAGACTTTAAATTTAGTTTTAAAATATAAAAAATTATAAGACTGGCCTTATATTTTTAATAAAAAATAAAATACTAGGGTGAAAAATCCTTACCAATGGAAGAGCAAAAATAGTAAATATAAAAATTATTTTACAAAAATAGTTAAAATTGTATAAAATCTATGGTAAAATGGTTGGTGGGATTTTTTAACATAACTCCCCAAAAAATACATAATTTATCATGTTTATAAAAATGGCCCCTTGAATAGTGTATGAAATTATAATGGGTATCAAAAAAGTACCAATTTCATCACTTAAAATAGGGGATCAATTCCACCCATTCCAATATACAAATTCCCAAATAAATATTCTTTAAAAAAAATATAATTTTACTAAATTATAAGGAAATTTCACATCATGAATACCCTACTCATCAAAATTTATCATAATACACTTATTTCAAAAGATATATTCTAGACAAATTGTGTCTCCCAAAGTGTGTATTTTTTAATCCTTAATTATGTCTTCTTATTCTCTTCCATCCAGAAATATCATATCCATAGTTATATAATGAAATCAATATAATTACTATACTGATGTGTTATTATGTGAAAGGAAACAAAATCATTATTTATTACCTCTCACAAACATATAAAAATAAATACAATGATGATCATGTGTTTGTATGCACTATCGCCTCTATGAAGCAATGTACTCTATTTTTCCCTGCTACCTCTCTTTAGATGTTATAAGCACATAATTAAAGAATAAAAGTGTCATATCTAATATATTTATGATTTTGGAGACAAAAATTAAAATACACTTTAATTTCATCACATGCGATGGGAATTGAAAACCTTAGCCCAGTGTTGCGTGGAATCTGCCTCCATGAAGTAATGGTTTTGGTTTTACATCTTGATTTTCATTATTTATCGAATCAACATAAAATTGGATTCCAAAAAAAAATATTAATCATTAATTTTTTTCTTATTTTATAATGATAATATTTTAAAATAAAAAATTTCATTATTATACTCACCAATTGAATTGTGTTGTGTTTATATTTAGGCCGGAATAGCCACCTACTTGAACATTAATATAAAACTCAACCATTGATTACTATAGGGAATAAAATTCTCATATAATTTTAAGTTAATAAAATTATCACTCATAATTAATTGTTCTATAAAATTCATATAAAATTTTAAAATAATTATTAAAATATCATCGTGAATAACGACTTTTCTTAAAATACGATGATATTGATTCCATTTTCACAAAAAATATCTACAAAACTAATTTAATGAGATAAAAAATAAAAAATAAACATAAATTAACTATTTTTGAGAATTAAATAATCTATAAATAAGTTATATTTTGATAATAATAATTAAATACACTACTACTATGAATCTAGTAAAATTGATCATGATAACTCACACCCGGTATTGAAATTGTATCGTAACTAAATAATATAAATTTATAAAATAACTATAAATGATGTTTATAAAACATTATATAAGTGAATAATGTTTTTCAATACATGATTAATATATTTAATTCTTTAATAAATGTGATTCATGATATTTAGTAAAATTTGGAAATTAATGTAATGGTTTCCTATCTTATATTAAAATATTTAGACATATTACTTATTATACACCATGATTTTATTATAATGGTGTATCCAATACAATATTCATATTTGGTATCATGAAAATTTCATTTGTCATGATAGTTATTTTTTCCATTTTAGATCATGACATTCAAGTCATTCTTTGTAACACTCATAGTTTGTAATATTTATCTACCTATAAATAATTTAATATGCTCGATAGCTTACTGTAGACACAACACTGATCATAGACAGAAGGAGATATATTTAGATAAAACATATATATGTTTGGGTGATCATTAAAATAAATCTATTTATATAGTGTGAATGAATAGAATTAATGGATTTATGAAATATTTATATATGAAAATGATACCTCTAAAATGATATAAAATCAATTAGTATAACAAAGATGACTATTACAATCATTTTTATCTTATAAATGTATTTTTGACAATATTTCATTTTTATGTTATATATACTTATATTTAATTAATTTTTTTATAAATTAGAGTAGAATATATTTCATATAAATAATTTTGTAACAGTAATCTAGTTAGAAAATTATGGTAAACGTTAATTAGAGTGGATACTATTCTAAAAAAGTTATTATTTGATAAAAACATGATTTCATCATATCAAATATTTTTATTTCAAAATTTAATTTTTAGTTATAAAATTTTGATTATTAAAACTAAATTTTTTTTTAATTTATCATGTAATTATTTTTGAAATATATATTTATTAGTTTTGTATATGAATAATGATTTTATGGTTAATAGAGAAAAACAATTACTAATAACAATACTTTTATTAGTTTACTATGGTATGATTACAAATTATTATTTCTTGATGAAATTATAATAATCCAAAATATTTATTTAATAAGTTAATAAATAGTTTTCAATATGTTATATTTAATTTACAAACATAGATTCAATATTTTAAAACATAATGAATAATTATCAAAATATTACTTTTAATATAATATACATGTAGTATTATAAAATTAATTTTTATCAAATTTAAAAATTTAATAAAAAAATATTTGAAAACATGAATCATTAATTACAAATTATATAATATGGACCAATTTATTTCAATAATAATGGAAAACATAGTTTTGTGATAACTAGTAACCTTTTTAAAAAAGGCTAAAAAGGTTTTATCAAAGAGGTAAGGAAGAAGAAAACTTTTCAAAAAAAGTGTTGGAATTTTTTGAGGACTTTCTCAACATTATGTCTTATATAATATACTATTTACACATGTTTTTTCCATATTCCTCAATGTTAACTTCCCATTATAGATATTTTTTTGTGTTTACAAAAATTCCTTCACTTTTATATTATAAAAGAGGCACTCCTCTCCTCTCTTATACTTATAACACAACCCTCGTAGTATATACCAAACTATATCTAAAACTATCATAGGAATTATTATACACATCCAAAAGTTAATTTCTAAAATTTCCATCCCATAAAAATATATCCCTCATTGAAAAGCTGGTAATCCCAGAAGTGAGTTATAAATTTATAACTACTTACTTATCATTTATATTTAATTATTTTCACTTATAATTACTATAATTTAATTACACCATAATAAAAACATAACATAAATCTAGTGATTATACAATTTATTAAAATTTTAATTAAATTATTACCCAGTATTCCAATTTTTAATTAGAAAAACGAAACTCTCGTTAATGAATTTTGTAGTATACCTCCTCTATGACACGAAATGTTTTCCACTTCAATTCCTTAACATGATAATACAATTATGGACTTAAAAATATAATTATGATTTTTAAGTACTATTTTTTATTCTAAAATCATAAAACGTATATATTTCATTCATTCAGTGATAAATTAATCATCAACTGTGTATAAGCGAGCATTACCACGTTCATCGAATGATTGCTTTGTGTTTTTAATTTCATAATCTCTATTAAATGGTGGTCCTAAGAATCAGTTTAATGGATAAATATATATTCTATCATTACATTAAGGTCATGTTATGAAAACATAATACAACTTATTATTTATATTATCAATAAATGATCATTGATAATTAAATTGTGCAAAACATGTTTATGAAATGGAAAATAATTTTATTCATAAATGGTAATATGATTATATCCCTTACTTATAATTATATATACTTTAATTTATATTATTACACCCCAATAAAAACTAAATAATATTATTACACTTATGATATAATTATATTTCTCTAAACCACAACATAATCATTCATTAATCATTTTATGTTCTTGTTTGGGTTGTTTTAATGACCTTGTTGAACAATGCTACGAATTTTTATATTAGATGACTATTAGAACTTAATTAACGGTATAATATTATATAAATAATTAAATAATGAATTATTTTTGTTCTTATGATTTTAATATTATTAATAAACTCATTAATTAATAAAAAACCCATTCATTGAGAATCACTAAAACATGATCATCGTTGATTTCACCTACATGGACTATTACCAAATCTAACATGGAAATAGATTATAGATTTGTAACTATCATGGAACATACAATTAGGTAGATTGAATGATCTTGTATAGATGAACATTATAACATCATTCCTTAGTTCCCCTATTACAGTAACTGGTATGGTTCAAGAGAAGACCTCAGGCGCATTTCCTCATAAGCCGGATACTTCTGACTACTTGTTTTGATGTAGGATAGTACTATGGAAAGACTATAACACAAATCATAATTTTATATAATTAATTATATAATCATGTATCGTATTTTGAGGATAAGAATCAAATTATATATGAATTAATAAATATTAACATTTCAACATAAAGATTAAATTGAAGTAGATAAATACCCATATGACTTAACAAATAATGAAATACAGAAAAGGAAAAAATAACCATTCCATGAATAGAAATTATCTACCATTGGTCCATTAATATAAACAAACTAAAAACCAATCTAGGGGTTCCATTTCAACACTAATCCAAATAAACCTAAGCCTCATCCCAAACTACTACCAACAAAAACAAATGAGAGATACATAGGTACCCATGGTCATTTTTGTATTGAGAAGGGTGTGAGTAAAACTCATTAAGACACCACCAATGACATCTAATTAAATAACCAGTCAAACAAATAGTGTATAAAGATAAAAAATTGAAAAAACAGAAATATTTATATTTTTTAAAACAACCAATTAATATTTATCCCATTTCACCATGGTTTATAAAGTGGAATAAGAACCAACCAAACATGAATCTACCCACATAAGTGATCTGATTCACGAAAAATATGGGGATAAATACATAACAAAAATTGGATTTTAATTTATTATAAAACTATTGGAACCAAAAATAATCAATCAAAATTTCCCATAAAATTATCCATGAAATCAATTCCCATAGTGTTAGTATGACATCTTAACCATGTATCAATATCGAACAATGCAAGAGTGTTAATATAACACCCAATTCAGGTATAAATATCATATGTTCCTAAATATTCATGTTGGAACCAAAATATAAGGTAAACTATCTTTTACCAAATAATTTGTTTGATGCTTAAACCATATAGCATACTACTCATCCCTATATATTAAATCTAATTTCTTAACTATTTAACAATTTCTCAAACACGAAGGTTAAACATCTTGACCATTAAAAAAATAAAAAAAATCAAAAATAAATACTTTTAATTTATATCATTGACCATAGTCCCAACGGTCCATTGACACTAAAACATGGATCAAAATGTTTGTCCTTTTTCACATAAAAATAATACCATTATAAACAATATTAATAGAATGGTGTATCTCACATATCAATTTAAAACATTTCAAAGACACATTCAAAACATTTTTATTCATCTTTAACATCCAAAATAAGGTCAAATCCTTAATTTTCATCATATCATTTAAAACATCCATTTTTTATTTTCCAAGAAAAGGTATAAAACACACTAATTTTATATAAACAATTTTAATTAATAAAAATCTCACTTTTTAAGTCACTTGGATTTCGACACCTCATTTTAAAACATATGACACTTCAAGACATATTTTCACCCATTTAATACCTAAAACTGAATCAAAATCAAAATCACATTAATCTAAAAATTTTGAAATCCCACATAGGCATTTGATAACAATAACATACATAAAAACATATAATTATCATGAGTTGGCACCCCCTATGGAAGGTCATAGTTCTCATCTCATAGTCAATAATGGATCTGATGGGAATCATGAAAGGTTTGAGGAAATAATCCAATGTCAAAAACTAAATTTCTAATCCTTAGAATAAAAAACCAAAAAATGGATCTATCAAACATTCTACATAAAAAACAAAAAATAAATTATCAAACTATAATTAAAGATATTATATCTCCTACCTCACTAGACAAATTCTGATTAAATTCACTAGTGGTATATAGCTTTCTAAGGAACGTCAATGCCTATCCAACCTCATCCATGATATTGAATGTCAAATCATAAAACATCCAGCAAAATGAATTGATCATAATGAAATTATAATTAATAAATTAATAAAAATACTAATTAATATATTTTATTTAAATATTAAATATTCCCACATTTTTTCCATAATATCATGTCATTCTGAAACTGAAATCAAACACTCACCAACAATATCATGTATTACCATGACAAAATTATATGAAAAACCCTTATTAGGTGAAACATTTACAATATAAATTAAAAATAAAATTTATATAAAACTAAGATAAAATCAAAATTATATCTAACCCTAACCAGATGATGTGTGATGGCATGTGAAAGTTATCTTGAGATCTCCTCTACGTAATCCAATAAAAATACCTATGAAAAATACGTTATTACACCATGATATGATAAAATAAACTAAAAATACCTAAACTATAGATGTTGAAAATTATAATGGAGTAAAAATAAGATGATAGTAAACTACCAAAATAGAAAAATTCACTCTCAAAACACAGTAATTGAGCCAAAACAACACAAAATAGAAGGTGGTTAAAGGAGAGAAGGGTAGGGAGTTGTTGGGTGTTCTGATCATAATGGAGGAGGTGAAATTGTTGATTGATGTTTAAAATATCTTGAGAAGATATTAATCATTAACTTCTTAAATGGAACATCTATTACCATATGGTTTTCATATTCGTGCACAAACGATGCATTAAAATTTACTCTAAATCTCTACCCCTCGCACTGCTAGGGTGCACAATATTCCAAACAATATACCAAATCATATTGGATCCATAAAATTTATTATAGTTTATTTCATTGTTAAATGGAAATTTCACATGTCATAAAAATAATACCCCTTTAAATATTATACTGTACAGTTTGGGAGCACGTTTAGCACTAACTTCTGGATAATTGTTTTTCCAATGTTGTAACTCTAGAGAAACCATAATATATATATTGAACACCCAAAACACTCCTAGAACATCCAAGAATTATATGATACATTATTACAATTAAAAATATTGTATCGTGAATGGTTAAAATTCTTTAGATTTTGTTTTTACACCCAGTTTGAAATCTATTCAATCCCCCAAACCAATTGTTCAAACTCTTCCTTAAATTTCTGAGCACCCGTATAGATGATGTGTTTTATAATCTCCACACTATATTAATTATCAACCCTAACAAGACTAAGTGGTTATATAAAAACACCACCCATCCTGGGCCTGTCCAATTTAGAGGGAAATGGCTTTGTACCCTTCCAAAATTCATGAATCATTCCCAAGGTAAAACGTCCGTCCCAATACACTCAACCAGCTAAAACTCAATCCAAATACAATTTTCAAAACACTAAAAATATGATGTTTATTACCCAATACCATTTATTACAAATAAAAAATTATTTCATTTTCTAATTACTCTCCATATCTATGGTGCTCCACCCTATAGGTTTCATCCCACAACAAAATGATTATATCACTTAGTGCCTCTGCAAAAGAGCATACCACTGTAATCTCATTATATAACTCCCTTAAACTAGATCCTCATGGTCCCATACATATTATGCTCAAATATCCACAAAAACTAGATAAAAATACTATAAACACTTCATCATTAAAAAACAAAAAAATCATTCAAGTAATCTATGTATAAACTAAAAAATAAATTTTCATTAATAGAACAGTTCAATTTTTAAATAACACCATTCATTTACGAAATTATTCATTAGATATCTTTCCTGAATTATCATTTCAACCTATTTATTATCTTAAGTATTACCATTACTAATTGAATCATTCTCAAAATTCGCATCTCTCACTATCATTGCATCACCAAAATTCCATTTCATATCCATTGTAGGGCCAGAGGCATATTGTAATTAAAAAACCAACCAAAAATATTCAAACCAATCATCCAATGAAATTCCATGATTGATCAACCAACAGTTTATTTTGACTATAATTCAATGCAATAAGAAATTATAAACCATCTAATTGATCACATTCATGTCGCCTCAAACCATCCTAACCTAAGATCCACACTCAAACCCTATCTATTACCACATCTTAGTATATACACAAAATTTATTGCAAAACCCTGATGTACTTGACTCCACTTATCCATATCTATCATAATACTACAAAAATACTATATCAATTAGTCTCATTAATTTTTGATCCCCCTCTCATTTGGGAACAATCCATGACCAACATCTTGTTCCCCACTGTAATAGAATCTATGGCATCATTTCACTGAACCATTTTCCCATATCCAATCCCACATTATCTAACCAGTGTATATGATATATTGATAGTTCTGCAATTTCTCACCCCTTATCATAATTTAAAGGTATACCAAGTCCCTCTCATATCTCATAGGAACATCATTCATAATACTTTACAAAAATACTTCCTAAGCAAGGTTTTTACATTTTAGCAACTGGTGGTGTATGCCAAAAAAATTCTTTATCCTTGATAACTTCCCAGTGAATTGACCGTATTGGGTATCATTATTCCTGTGTGTGTGTGTGTTCCCTCTAGAGCCATGATTCCTTATATGAAATTTCAATAACTATATCTCTTAAGGAGGTTCTACCCAAATCAACCATGCCTTTTCACCCGATCCTTCCATATATTGTTTCTCACACTCTAAATATCCCTATTCTCACTAAATAGCCTCATAATACCATCCTCACAAGCCTATTATCACACCAATATTTTTTCTCATCCAACTCATGTATTTATAAGTTATTAAGAAACGTTTTTTTAACATCTATATCTCCCAATCAACATGTTGTAATTGTTCTTCAATTATATCATTGACACTTAATATTTAAATTCCATTTTATAATTGAACCACAATTCTTGTTTCCAAATCTAGAATTCCATAACCAATGAAAAAAAACTCACAATCCCTAACTACTACATATTATTTTTCAGTTCCCCAATCTCTCATAGTGAAGATAACACATTGTGAATCCCAAAAATAGTCATAATTCACAACACAAAATCCACATGCACGACCACTGAATACCATAAATTAATTAAAAAACCTCCATTGGGTTCACATACTCAATCATTGTGTACCTAATAGTGCATAAAGATCTAACCCAACTAAGAACATAACCAGTCCTTGCCTTTGAAAACCCCTTACGAAACCAAAGAATAAAAACATGATGTTCTTTTAATATACAATAATCATAATAATATCTATATTCCTTATACAGAAAAACTGTATTTTGCATAAACGTTTATAGAGGAAACACAAATTCTCTCCCCACATGAACTAAAATGGTCATCCAAAGTTGTACAAACACTACAAAAAGAAAACATGAAGTCCTAAAAATAGGTAATATGTTCTCTCAATCCATCTCATAACCACCAAGAACATCCTACATTCATAGGCACCACTCAGTAAATAAACCTAAATTATTATACCCCTTTAAAAACCAACCACATGTTTGAATATCTAGCACATATACATTCCTTCTCCAGAAAAACAAATGTCATCCCATGTTCCAAAAACACATACTATAATGAACCTTTTTTTCATCCCGAATAAGATTCAAAACACCCCCCTATGCGTCACACACCCAAAGGCATTCAAAACTCAGTTAAAACCTGCCACAAGTCACCCTAAAATGTTACAAAACACTAACTCCCCAAATTCGAGTCACATAAATGAATTTTACTAGGATAACTCACCTATACCTACTAGTCAAGACTGGTGAAAAATAACTAGGTCCAGAAACATTATTCTAGACTAACACACAAAAGTATATAGTTCTCTGGGAACCATGTATATTCCCTTCCCAACACCACATAAAATTAATATGGTGAATAAACCATCCTTAGGGTCACACATACACAACGTTCCATATAAAAACCCAACAATTCAAAACAAGGGAACTTGTCAACTATTAGCATCTTCTTACCAGACCTCCCTCTAGAGGATCAATCCACAAAAACAAACCAAAAAACAATATTTACCTCCCTATGGTCCAATGTTTAAACATATATGTAATTTTAGCCCATTTTTTTCACTCCATATATTATCCATGATTGTCACATAATCATAGTCCTCCTCAGGAAGTGTCTCACTATAGAACCACATTACCTTCCACCATTAATAAATAAATAAATTATTCAGTGTAGACAAGTAAAATTCCACCATGGACTTATACATGAAAACATTATATGGGTAATTTTTGACAATTTAAACAACTGACCCTCTTTCATTAGTAAAATCATACACAAGTAGACCTATAACATGTGGATCTAACATGAATGTTTTGATGCATGAGATATATCTTACCTGTATAGGACAAGAGTCAAAATAAAATCATTTTCCACTTGCCAACGGGCTATGAGCCAGAATTATCTCATAAATAAAAAAACAAAAAAAATTCCACCCACTAATGAGAAAATCATATACAACCAAAAAAATTTATATTGGGAATAGAAATATCATATATATGGTAACTTGGATTTCCACTCAGAACAAGTGTTCTAAATAAAATATCTCAATATCAATCACATTCTCAAGTACATTCCTAGATCCCCATTCTACGATATGCAAAAACATTAATAAAAAATTAAATAATATTATACTTGTTTGTGTAGTCCCACAACGGTTACTTCTATTATTGTAACTAGACCAGTTTGACACAATTCCTCAAATAGGACACCTTGTATGCTACCCACTATTGAATAGTAGTGAGGATCTAGTGTAATACCATGGAATGATTGTTCTAACTTGTTATAGTTTTCAATAAACCAAAAAAATAACCATGTATTGTATACCAATGATAATCATCAGATTATACAGAAATAATTAAATATTAATAGCTAAATATACCACAGAAATGAAATAATATAATGAAAACCCTGACTCAAAAACTAATAAAATATAGTAAGTTCACAAATAGTCATTCTATACATTCAAATAAAAGCCAACTAGATCTGTTACAAAATCATACAAAAATAAAATAAACTAATCTAAGGGAACCCCTACATCACCAAACCAAATATTATCTAGTATCCTAATAAAATCAATGTGGTATGAAAAGGCCATATAAAACTCATTCCATGCCTTATCCAAAACATATACTTGTAATAAATAGTTTTGAGATTCTTTGGTGCACATATATTCTGGAATATTGGGCGAGGCATGATTTCAAATCATAATTCTATCACTGACAGTGTCTAAAGATTTAATTTCCTGGAAAATTCTTGTATTTATATAAAAAATTAAAATGTGTATAGATAATAAAAAATTATAATTTTTTAAATTTTTTTATTATTTCATTGGTTAGCCCTTATGAGATAAAGAGATACTAAGGACAACCAAAGCAACATTTTACCAAGATATTCTTCTAATTCATGAAACATAGGGTGATATATAATTTAAAAAATGAAATGAGATTTTCAATTATTATTTAAATCATGGAACCATAAATAATCAATAAAAATTTCTCATATCGTATATACATGCACAAAAATTCCCAAGGCATTAGTCTAATATCACAACCATGTATCAATATCAACTATTCCTAGGGAATTGTTCCAACACCTAAACTATGTATCAATATCTTATTTGATCAGGTAGTTCTTCTGGAAACTAAACATATATTATACTATCATTACCCAGAGTATTATCCAGTCACCATAATCATATAGTATACTAACAGTCTCCCTAACATCAGTCCAACTTATCAACCATTCCATCTTTTAAAAAATGCTATGTTTAATTTATTATCATTTCAAAACATTCAAATACTAAAATCAAACCATTTTAAAAAATAATATTTTTTCATGGTCTTAATAGTCCTTTAACCCTAATACATGGCTTAGAATTTTTATCCTTTCTCATATAATAAACACACAAATGTAAACACTCTTTGGAGAGTAATAGATCTCAAATGTCCATTTTAAATAATTTAATTCCACCATTAAAACATGACCCACATAATTTATCATTCAAAACAATGTCAAGGCCTTTATTTCTAAAATAAATAAATATTCATTAATAAATATCCTATAAAGGGGAAACCATGGATTCAGTTCAAATGAATATTTCAAATTAATCTAAATACAAGAATTTAAATCCCTTGGTGGTTAATAAATAAATTAAAATCAATTTAAAATTCAAAACATAGTTTCACACATAAAAACCTCAATATGGATCAAAATACAACTCAGACAATTATAATCCTTTCAAATCCCTCATAATAATTTAATAAAAACTTATCACATAAATACATCCCATTTTCATGTGTTGACACACCCTATGGGTGGCTGTATGTATGTGATCCATGGAATGTATACTATATACACTCTAGTTCCTTTGTTTATTAATTTGGAATACTTCTATGAATATATTTAGAGTAAGGAACTGTGTTAGGATGTTATTCCAAGGCCCAGTTATCCCAGAATTTATTTCATAAAAAATATATTTTTTTATATTTTCTACACACATTTTCATATTGAAAGTTGAATAACTCTTGAATGGAGCCTCTAATCAAAAATTTGATGCCACAGTTGGATCCTTAAAAAATTATCATAGGTGGGGTCTATAGTTGTTTGGCACATGACATTAGGATGTGGAAACTACAGGTGGGTGAATTGGATGAGTTAATTAATTTAATATATTTATTTAAAAACGCTAACCCAAATAACTCAAAAATGGGTACTCATATGGTAAATATGGGACCAACGTTGAGTTTGAGATATAGATTTTACCAATAGTGAAACCTAATGTTGGTCAGCATGGGACGTCTGGTAAAGAAAAATGATGGGATATGTGTCTAATTAAAATAACAAATTTATTTATTTATTTCAAATTAAATGAATGAAATTTTTTCTCTCTATATATATGATTTTATTTAAAATAATCTGGTTTATCCATATAACCATGGGATTTTTGAGAAGATATTCCACCCATTCTTTACTGGAGGGTCGAGACGTTTTTATGACTAATGATCTGATCTAGGTGAATCGGCAGGTGGCGGACGCAGCTGATCATCTTCATCGCTAGGAGATGTGTTTTTCCCCGACGATTGATCCATAATTGAGGTAGAGATTATCAATTGTGGTTTTCAATTCATTTTATTAAAATACAATCAATTATAAAATATATTTCCTTTAATTTTCGTTTAAATGACCTTTTCATGTTCCCATTGATCGAAATAAATTTTCAATTCAATTTATTTATTCCTTATGCCATATTTCTTACCATGGTTTCCTGAAAATGAAATTCATGGAAAATAACTCATGTATAATGATTTTTATCACAAATTTTATTTGTTATTTTCTACCACCATTCATTATGTTATTCCTCATTGTACCACAAGATCATGACTCAAAATTGTCATTGCGGCTTCATGTGTTATTGAACACTTGGATTCATTGTTGTGTCACAAATGACACGCAGATCAATGGTTTGTAGACATAATGATAAATGAGTGGGATGGTTTTTTATGATTTGGATCGATTCCATGGGTGTCAGTTTGTGATCGGATGTGTTTTTAGGTCATATCAGTGATCCCCATTTTCTATGTTGGCATGGGGTGGTGATAGTCATTGTGATGAGACCAATTCCTCATGGGTTCCATACATGGAATATCAAGGTGGAGGCCTAGCATCTTTTATGTGATATTGGTTAGACTCAGATATCAGACCAAGTGGTCAGATGTGGTCAACATGGGGAGCATTAATTATAATATTATTATTATAATTAATGTTGACGAGTTTATAAAATTAATGGGGGATTTGGTATTATTATTATATTAAATAATAATAATAGGGGTGAAATAAAATGTGTGTTGTAAATTAATTTAATTGGTTCTAAATTAATTAATTAAGAATAATGATTTTATGTTTTTAATTTAATTTAATAAATTTTTTATTAAAATTGTAATGTAATAAAAGAGTTGGAGAGGTTCAGATTTAATTTTTTAATTTGAATAATATTAATTAAATGAAGTGGAGGAGGATTCTCCTTTAAGGGTGTCCAGTGATAGTGCATCCTCGAGGTGGGGGAATTGGTCTCCCATATATTTATGGTTTCTAAAGGAATAAAACAATTATTCAATGAAATAAGACAATGAGTACAATAATGAAAAATTTACCTCACCTTTAAGATTGGATAAATTGAGAAAAAAACATTATTTGAAAAATAATAATAATACCAAGAAATTATTATTATTATTTTGGTTGTTAAACTTTAATCCACCCGTAACATTTACATATGGTGTTATATTGGTGAACTGCTAGTAATAATTTGACCCAGACATTGAGATGACCATTTTGAGATTGATTTTGGATATTTAACTCAACCTCAAAGCATACTTCCATAGAGTACCTGAAATTATTATTATTATTTTATAATATTATATATGATTTATCTTCTCAATACTATGTAATACTAATAAAACATAAATGGAATTGTAACCCTGATATTTAAATGGATGTTTCATGAGCAATATTGGGTATTTTTTTGGGTTTGTAGCTCAGGCCCATGAAGCCATGTTCATACATTTTATCTTGAAATAAAAAATTTTCACCCAATGTAGGATTTCGGAAATTGAATCTCCTATCCTACTAATATTCCATGAAGATCGCAATGGTGTGATCTATTTGGCGATCATGTTCTGTTTATAGAGTCAAATCAATGCATTTTCAGTTTTCCACTAGACTGAAGATGAGCCCTGTCTGTTCATCAGGATTTTGGCTGAGAAACTTCATGTATTACCTTTACAATTCTTGTAGTACTACATGGAAAACTATCCATGTACTTCCAGGTGATCATGAAACCTCACTAGAGGGATTCTAATTGGTACCATTCAGTGGAGTTGGTTAGTGGATCCTCAAAAGCTCTTGGGTTGTACCCTATAATAGAGTTGTGATCTGGGTCCTAGATGACTTCTATGTGGTACCCTTTAGTAGAGTAAGGAAGTGGGACCTCGATGACTTTTGAGTGGTACACTACAATAGATTAGGGTAGAGATTCATCGACGACTTCTAATTAGTACACTCTAGAAGAATAGGGATGTGGGTCTTTGATGACTTCTGAGTGGTACCATCCTATAGGGAAGGGTAGTGGGTCCTCAAAGATGTCTGAGTGATACTCTCTAGTAGATCTAGATAGTTGGTTTTTAATGACATCCTTAGTGGATCCCTCATACGAGAAGAAGAATTAGTCCTCCATCGATTATCACAATGAAATCCTCATATTTTAATAGCACATGGGTCATCTACCTAGAGACTATGGCCCCTCAACTATGCAGTATAGTGATGAGGCAAGCGTTAACATGGATATTTACATATGGGAATACCTATAAGACTCAATGCATTATTGGTGGACATTTGAAACATTTGGTGAACCAAAACCGGAAATATAACCCAATATTTGAGATAACCATTTAAAGGCCAATGTGGGATACTTATTTATGGACAATGGTGTAGGTCTATGGATCACCCAATAATAATAATAATAATAATAATTTTAATGCTTGTATCTAATGTATATTCTTCATATCATCTCAGAATGGTGAAATATTAAGGGAATTGAAACACTGATATTGATGTGGACATTTTAAGACCAATATGGGTTATCATATTTGGGTTCATGGCCCCGGACCACGAAGCATTTTTTTATGAGTTATATGGTGAAATGTTAATTTTTCATTGATTTTTGGATTTGGGTTATTGAATATCCTATCCCCAAAATATTTTTCAAGATCGTAACTATATTCTCTATTTTTCCTTGTAAGTCCATTTTTATAGTCATATCAGTAAATTTACATTTTTTTCTCATGGACTAATAATGAGCCTCAAGCGTTCTTCTAGATTTTTTCGAAGACACATTTTTAAGTACCCTTACGTGACATGTAGTACTACCTTGATAACAATACATGTTCTTCTAGAGGAAATGGTCTGGTGATGTAGTGGGACCGTAAGGCAGGTGGGTCACCTACACACTATGAACCCATTGGATCCTTTTGATGAAACCTTAATATTTCATATCTCTTTATTTTGTAATCATAAATTGGATCGATATTATCTTGTCTATAGTATTTTTTTCACGTAGTATAAATTAGTTCCCTAAATTATCTCTTTTAGGATACTACATGGAATTTAACATGAACAACACTCGGTTAGGTGATGGTCAATTATGGTAGTGATTTCATAGAATCACCACATGAATTTTGGGTGGTACCTTCAACTAGATCTACTTAGTGGTTCATTGATGAATTCCACATAGTTCCATCCATTAGTGGTGGGTAGTGGGTCCTCAATTACTTATGAGTTGTACCCTTTAGCAGAGCTGGGTAGTGGGTCCTGAATAATATTTGGGTTGTACCTACCAGTAGAGCTAGGTAGTGGTTACAACGATATTTTCATGTGATACCCTCTAGTATAGAAGGGTAGTGAGTCCTAGATGACATTCGGGTGGAACCAGCTATTAGATATGGGTATAGGTTCCTCACCAAATTCTAGTCGGTATGGTCTGATAGTGTTGGGATGTGGTTCCTCAATGACATCTGAGTGGTACCCTCCAATAGAGTAAGTAATTGTGCCTCAATGAATTGTGAGTGGTTCCCTCTATTACATTTGGGTACTGGGTCATCATAGACTTATGAGTGGTACCCATTAGTCGACCAGGTAAGTGGTTCCTCTATGACATTCAGAGAAGAATCCTCATGCTATATAGGGAAATGGTCCTCCATCGAATATCAGAGTTTTACCCTCCTTTTTACTAGGGATTGGGTCTTCTACCTAGAGACAGTGGGAACACTATAGTGTGACATAGTAAATAGGCATGGATTGACATGGATTGTTACTTTTTTAAATATTCATGAGATATTGTTCATCATTAATAGACTGTTAGAACTGTCGGTTACTCTTCATCCTTGGTTGAGATTTCATATGGATATCCCCTTACTCATGTTTGAGATTCTTTTAAATGGGCATATATATGTATATACCTCTCTATATTAGTGCCTTTGGAATTGGTTACTATATTGCAATGGGTTTTAAATATGCACAAGGTACTCTACATTCTTTTTTTAATATATTCTCATGGGCTATGAGTGTCCTCTCCTACCGTATGTTGAAAATACTTGACATGTAGTCCATCTACACACTATTTTCAGCCCGTTGTTCCCAGATAAGGTTACTCTTTATCTATATTTGGGTTGAGGTACATCATGTATACTATTCTAATGTTATCAATATCATTTTTTATTTCTTATTTCTCCCCCTTTCATCATTCAGGGTGTCCTATTTGTTATGTATATAATCACCCATGTATGGGATTTTTATATATGTGTTTTCTCTTATGAATATAATGAATATGTTTTTAGTGAATTTAAAGGAGAATAATAATATTTTTTTCCATGGACCATATAATGTAGTCATAGGTTTGAGATGAGGATCTAGAATATCTCTGTAGTTTACTTTTCTATTTTTCATGTTGGGATATATTTCTGGTCTGACGTGTATTTTTTCCTTTACTTTTCAATTTTCATTTTTGTACTCTTGTACACCCTTGATGTTTTTTCATGGTTGGTTTACTTTATCTATGTTGTAGATTTTATTATTATTCCACTTAACTTATGCATTGATATGGTCGGGTGTCTGCATACAGTTACATTAGTCAATGACATTTCATTATGGATATGCCTTTCGACGCTTGTTTCCACCCCAAGTCATTTGGATGTGGGATTGGGATAGTTTCAGCTTGATCCAATGTTTTGAAATTTTCATGACATATAAAAAATCTATCTAATGTCCAAACATAATTTATCAATCCATAGAATAAAATGTTCCAAACAATGATTCTATCACACATACCAAATGAATGAAAATTACTGAGACAATATGTAATGATCTTAGACCTATAACTATAAAAGAATTGACCTTATTAAATTAACCAATTTTTAATATCTTTTTAAGGCATGTCCAAGCCCATTTAGTCTCACCCAATACATATGATTTCTTATCACACATCCAAACCACCAAAACGGATTATTTATAAACACACTATAATTAATAAATAAATCACATTAAAATATAATTAAATTACTAATTTTTTTAAATAGGCATCATTCCCAAATTTTCATAGTAAGATATCATCATGGTGGAATGACAACAAACCACAGGTGAACAACCCATTACAGAACTGTAACCAAATTCTAGGAAAAAACCCTTTTAGGTGGCCTTATTTATAAGGATAATTAAAAAATTTCAATGAAATTCAATAAAAATATTAATATGGAATCATAACATAGAAAAAGTACATGAAACAATGTGTAGTATTCAACTTAGGATCTCCCTTATATCATCCAATCAGAGGCCCCATGATAAATAGGATATTCCACCATGATCTAGTGTGTTATCTACTAATGACTAATTTTAGAGCCCTTTAAAATTACAGGGGATGAGTAATATGAGGTGAGAAAATGACTAAAGGTTAAAAACATATTTTAAAATTGAATAAATGAGATAGAACCACATAATATTGAAGTTAGGTTAAGGGGATAAGAGGAGGGAGTCATTTGGGGTCATGTACACTTACCAAGCATCCCAAAATACTTCAAATATCTCCATATGGCATGCCATTGATGTAAGATTTTCCAAACCATGAACCAAACATGTGGGATCTAATTCAATTTCCATTGGTGATCACATAATTTTATGACCGATTCACACATAATAACTATTTTTACCTTTTAGATACTAAGACACATGTGTAGGATGCATGGTTAATACTAACCATGTGATTATCTTTCACCACATTATGTAACTCCAAAAACATAAAATCCATTCTGCACCCCCTATGACACTCCCAAAACCTATTAACCCTATTTGAAACATCATTAAATTAACTTATTTGTTTACATGGATGGTTACAACCCTTGATATTTCATTATAACAACCAATTATAAAAGGTTTTAATCCTCCAAACCAAAGGATCAAACAATTCATAAAATTTTTAATCTCACATGTGAATGGGGGGTTTTAACAAAAATTTTACGTGAAAAATTATCATAAATATTTTTTTGAAACTATTTCAAAAATATTAAGATAACATATACTTTCTATTGAATATTTGTAATAGCTAATTATAATTATTATTGAGAATGATTATAAATTGAGTTTATAAGTTAAAATATATTTGAGTAAGATTCTAAATTATGTGATTCAATTTGTAATTTTTGTGGTATAAGATGTTAAACTAAATTCATGGAAGTCCAGACTAGGGTAAGGGTTTTTATGGTGTCGATTTTGATACTTTGAGACATAATGTATTTTTAATGATGATATGTTCCTTGTATAGTGTATTTAATTCCCATGGATTAATTTTTATAATAATGTTTTTGTTGGACTCCTCATGTGTTAATCATGCTTTAATGATCACAAATCCTATTTCTTTTAATTAATCTCAATCTTCATTGCACATCTTGATAATTCTCTTCAATCTAAATAATAACTACACATCATAGTTTAATACTAACAAATATTATGAATGCTGATTACTCTCTTTACTATTTACAAGTCTTATGTATGATCACAAATCTCACATATATTATCACACCTTTATATTTATGATTCAAGCTCTTTTACTCTATAAAGATTAAACTTTCTCCATATTCTGCATATTACTATCTTAGTCCAAAATATAGATATTTTTCAATGTATGGAGACACTGTGAAGTACTCAACGTGACTAGACACCATGAAGGACTCACCGTGACAAGACACTGTGAAGCACTCACCGTGAATAGACACCATGAAGGACTCACCGTGACCAGACACCATGAAGCACTCACCATGACGAGACACTGTGAAGGACTCACCGTGACCAAACACCGTGAAGGACTCACCGTGACCAGACACCGTGAAGCACTCACAGTTACCAGACACCGTGAATGACTCATCGTGACCAGACACCGTGAAGGAATTACTGTTAGCCACATATCGTGAACTACACACCGTGACATGGACATACCGTGAAGCTCATACCATGAGCCACGTACCGTGAAGAAGACACCATTTACAAAATCACTGTGACACCATTTCTTAACTTTCTGTCAATATTATTTAAATAATGCTAACAGTCATATTTGATGTTTTTAATGCAATTAATGTTATTTAATTATTGTTGTTGTCATGTCAAGAAACCATATCTCATACCTATGAGAAGTGAATCATTCCTACTGCCAGAACTTGTGGAATATAAAGGAGATTAAGATGTAGTACCTGTAGCAGAAGCAGTGTGCATGTGTGAATATACCACAAGAAGAACTTACATGCATCTGAGTGCATTGTGCTGAACAAGTAGAACAATCCTGAATAAGAAAGAGATTACAAGTCTTTCATAGTACTCTCGTGAATGCTATACAACACCTCTGAAGAACACACATCGAATCAAGAGATCATTCTCACTCCTGAAGAAGATAAGCTGACTACGACCCTCTGTTTTTCAACAGAAAACCCAGAGAAGGACTCAGAAGCTTTCCTGCTGAATCCAATGAGTCCAGAGCTGCATTGATAATCACTAGAGCTTTCTAAACTCTAATCTATCTTCCCTACATGATTTTTTTATTAACTTTTGAGTAGTGTGGTGTACTCTATATTTCTTATACACACACTGTCTCCTTTACTGAACTGGAGGATATCAAATCCTCACTCCAAATCTCTTAACTCTTGTTTACCCACGTCAACTGTGGAAGAGGTCCTTTTGTGGCCTGGTCTTTGCTTTGTTTCCCACGTAGAACAGTGGTGGAGGTCCCTATGTGTCATGGACAGTTTTGTAAACTGTTGTTAACCTCGATCTAGGGTGTGGATCAAATTTATATAAATCTGAGAGGACTAAGTCTCGGCTTGAGACTGAACCTCTTGTTATATCTGCTGTGCATCTATAATTTAAGTTGAAAGTATACTACGTAAATCTTATTTATTCTGGTGCTATTACTTTTAAATACAAAATTATTTTAAAGCTACATTGATAGTTAAATTAGAAAGTTTTTACACATATTGGAAATTAGTATATTAGTTTCAAAAGATAGTTTGATCTTGTGGTTAAACTAACTGAGACCTAATCAATCTTGGAGAATCTAAGTGAACATCTACGATCTGAATAAATTCACTACAGTTTAACTTATTTTATAAATTAGGGGATTTTAAATAGGCAATATTTTCATAGAAATTTTAATTGGAACTCAATTCACCCCCCCCCCCTCTTGAGTGTCCACTCCAGCCAACATTTGGTATCAGAGGTTGAAAAGATTTTTGAAATTCTCTGTTTTTTCAACCGTGATTTTAGTTGTATTTTAATGTTCTTAAAATTTCTGTTATTTCTAAATTTTTATCTCTTTTAATTATCTATCTAAAATCTCATTATGGATAATAGACTAGAAGGTGCTGCTACTAACAGGACACCTTTCTTCAATGGTACAAACAATGCTCAATGGAAGATAAAAATGAAAATTCATTTAGAAATCATGGGTTTTGATATTTGGACTGCCATAGAATCAGAATATAAAATTCCCACTATTGTTAGATCCACTTGGGATGAACCTAAAAAGACTGCTTACAATAATAATTGTAAAGATATGAATGCCATGTACTGTTCTTTAGGAGATGGAGAGTTTAACATAATTTCTACTTACAAAACTGCTTTTGAAATTTGGGATACTTTTGGTGTTTCTCATGAAGAAATAACCAATGTTATAGAAATGAGATTAAATACTTATACTATTATATATGATAATTTTAAAATGAAGAATGATGAACCTATTTCTGATATGTATCTTAGGTTTAATGAGATATTCAATACAATGAATTCACTTGGTAAGGTTGTTCCAACAAAGGAACAAATTATGAGAATCTTGAGATGTTTACCAGACCGATGGAGATGCACATCTGTTTCATCCTAAGAGGAAATCATTGCCTTTCAAGACTACTGCTTCATGGACCAAAGACAAAGATAAATCTAATATACCTACTAACAGTTCAACCATTGAAAATTCAGTCTCTGATAGTGATACTAAAATGGCTTAGATAGCCAGAAGGTTTAAAAAGTTTTATAGGAAGAAGCAATTTTTCAGAAAATCAAATTACAAAAGATATTATGACAATAAGGGACATTGGAAGAAGGATTGGAAAAATCTAGATAAAAGTGATGAAGTTGTTTTCTATGAGTGAAAAAATAAAGGACACATTAAAGCAGACTTCCCAAAGCTAAAATTCAAGAAGAAAGATGATTACAAGGACAGTAAGTTCAAAAAAGCTATAAAGGCTTCCTGGAGTGCTTCTGAAGATAGAACAAGTGAATCTGAAATGTCTGATTCTGAAAAGAATCGTGCCAACATGTGTTTCATGGCAAATACATCTGAGGTAACCTTAGATACTCCTGTTTTAAATTCCTATTATTCTGGAGATGATGTAGAATCTTACTCTGATTCTGAAAACAAGACAAGTGAGGAATTGTTTGAATATTCTAATATGGTGGAAGAGACAAGAAATGAACTTAAGGATAAAGACAAATCATTAAATAAATTGCATGCTCTCACTTCTATTGTTAAAACTGAACTTACTATTGAAAAAGAGAAAAATGATCAACTGTTAAAGGAGAATACTGAATTGAAGATGTCAAATGAGAAACTTAGAAAAGACTTAGAGAAGTTCACAAACTGAAAGGATACACTAACTCAAATGATAGGAAAGCAAGTTGCACCAAAATACACTATTGGAATAGGATACAAACCTGGACAGAGACAGATTACTAAGAATAGATTTATTCCTAAATCTGGACAGAATACTACTAGTTCTCGCTCTGGACATTCATATGCTTCAACTAGTTATTCACATTGTTTTAAATCAAATAGAGTTTATCTTTCACAATCTTTTGATTCTGTAAATTAATGAGACCCATAAGACAAATTTGGTTCCTGAAAGCTTTGATTGCTACCCTGTCTGTACCAAGAAGATCTGGGTACCAAAATCATTTCCTATCTAAATCTGTTTTGTAGGAAACCTACTTGAAATGTTCCCACAAGAAGACATGGTATTTGGACAGTGGATGTTCAAGACAAATGTCTAGAGATTACTCATGCTTCAAGAGTTTAATAAAGGTTGATGGAGGTCATGTCACATTTGGTGATAATTCTAAAGGAAAGATCACCGGCCTAGGCCAAATTGGAAACACTAAATCTGTTTTAATTTCTAAAGTTTTATTTGTTGATGGACTTAAATATAATCTGCTATGTATTTCTCAATTATGTGATGATGGATTTAATGTGAAGTTTGAAAATGATTCTTGAAATGTTTTTAATTCTAAAAATGTTTTAGTCTTTTCTAATTTAAGAAATAAAAATGGTTATGCAGTTGATTTAAATTCCTTAGCCAAGAAGAATGTTACCTTTTTAAATGCTTTTCAAAAACAGTATTGGCTTTGGAACAGTAGATTAGGACACTACAATACAAACTCACTTAGAAAACTAACTAGGAAAAACTTAGTTAGAGACCTACCTAAACTTGAGTTTTCTAATGACAAAGTTTGTAATCCCTGTAAAAAGGGAAAGTAACATAAGGTTTCTTTTAAATCAAAAAAAGAAGTTTCAACTTCTCAACCACTCGAGTTGGTTTACATGGATTTGTTTGGACCATCTAGAGTTTCTAGATTAAATGGGAAGCACTATGTCTATGTCCTAGTAGATGAAATTTCTAGATATACTTGGGTATACTTCTTAGCTCACAAAGGTGAATATTGTTCGTACATTGTTAAATATTCCATGTCTGAAGAGAACCTTAGTGGACATAAGATTAAAACTCTAAGAAGTGATCATGGTCGTGAGTTTAAAAATCATACATTTGAATCCTATTGCTCACACAATGGCTATAGACATTACTTTTCTGTTCCTAGGACACCTCAGCAGAATGGTGTAGTAGAAAGAAGAAATAGAACCCTACAAGAAATTACTAGAACTATGCTTAATGAATATGACCTGCCTATTTATTTTTGGGTTGAAGCTGTCAATACAGCTTGTTATATTATCAATAGAGTCTTAATTAGACCTGTTCTTAAGAAGACCCCTTATGAGTTGTGGAACCATAGGAAACCAACTGCTTCAGAGTTTTTGGTTCCAAAGTCTTTATTCTTAATACCAAAGATAATATTGACAAGTTTGCATCCAAGAGTGATGAAGGAATTTTCCTAGGTTACTCTATTTCTAGTAAAGACTATAGAGTTTTCAATAAGAGAACAAAGTGTGTGGAAGAATATTTTCACATCATGTTTGATGAAACTAATACTCATGAGCCTAAAACCTCTCTGGAAAATCTTGGAGATGATTTATCTATTCTGGACCTTAATGATAAAATCAATGAACCTGCTATAAAGACAACCAGTTTTGGACTTATTCCAGAATCAGCCTCATATGAACCCGAACCTAGAGAAGAACCTGAAATTTTCAGTCCTACCTTTACTAGATCAACTAGATTTATAAAGAATCATCCTTTAGATGACATTGTAGGAAATCTTGATAGAGGGACACAGACTAGAGATTCTCCTAGAAATCAGGTTGAACATCAAGCCTTCTTGTCACTGCTTGAACCTAAAAACATTGATGATGCTATTAATGATGAATTTTGGGTAATTTCTATGCAAGAAGAACTCAATCAGTTTGACAGAAATAAATTTTGGAATCTTGTTGAAATACCTAAGGACACATTCACAATAGGCACAAAATAGATTTTTAGAAATAAAGTAGATGAATCTTGAAATATAGTTAGAAATAAAGCTAGGCTAGTTGCACAAGGCTATAGTAATGAAGAAGGTATTGACTATGAGGACACTTTTTCTCCAGTATCCAAATTAGAAGCCATTAGGATTTTACTTGTTTATGCTGTACATCTAAATTTCAAACTATATCAAATGGATGTCAACAGTGCATTCATGAATAGATATATTGTTGAGGATGTTTTTGTTGAACAAACACCTGGTTTTTCAAACCCTCATTTTCCAAATCATATTTTCAAATTATCAAAAGCATTATATGGTTTAAAGCAAGCTCTAGGAGCATCGTATGATAGATCAAGTACTTTTCTAATATACAAAGGTTTTACAAAAGGAATAGATGGTCCTAATTTGTTTATAAAACGAATTTCTAATGATTTTTTAGTTGTAAGAATTTATGTAGATGATATTATTTCTGGATCTTCAAAATCTACATTATGTACTGATTTTTCTAAAATGATGAAAAATGAATTTGAAATGAGTTTAATGGGTGAACATAAATTCTTCCTTGGATTTCAAAACTTTCAAAATGATGATGGAATTATTTTTACTCAAAGTAAATATACTAGAGATCTTTTAAAACATTTTGGATTGGATATCACAAAAGGTAGTGACCCTCCCATGAGTACCACCTGTAAGGTGGATCTTGATGAAAATGGTAAATTCGTTGATCAAAACACTTATAGTGGAATGATTGGAAGTCTACTTTACCTAACTGCTAGTCATCCTAATATTATGTTTAGTGTGTGTAAGTGTGCTCGTTTTCAATCAAACCCCAAAGAGTCACATTTAAATATTGTAAATATAATTTTCAAATACCTCAAGCATACTCCCAATTTTGGATTGTTCTATCCCAAAGGTCAATCAATTGAATTAGTTAGTTATTATGATGCTGATTTTACTGGATGTAAGTTAGATAGCAAAAGCACCTCTGGAACATGTCACATTTTAGGCAAGTTACTAGTATCATGGTGTAGTAAGAAACAAAATTCAGTTTCATTATCAACTACAGAAGCTGAATACATAGCTGCTTGCAGTTGTTGTGAACAAATTTTGTGGATGACACACACATTACTAGACTATGGATATCAATTCAGACATGTCCCAAAAAATTGTGACAACACAAGTGCTATTAAAATTTCTAGGAATCCTGTTTGACATTCTAGAACAAAAAATATTGATGTAAGACATCACTTTTTGAGGGATCATTATCAAAAAGGTGATATCACTTTGGAATTCATTGGTAATGAATATCAACATGCTGATATGTTCACTAAACCATTAAATTACGAAAGATTAGACTACATCATACATGATCTTGGTATTATTAATCATAAATGAATATCTTACTGGTCTTAATGTTTAATACTTTACTGTACTTTACTTTATGGTTTCATACTCACTGTTTCTAAGTTACTGTTTTATGCTCATGGTCTGTCAACTCACCGTGACTATACAGAATGCTCACTGTCTCACCGTGATGACTACCAATTGTCTCACCGTGATGATTGTTTTTCATCTCATCGTAATGCCTACTCATGGTCTCACCGTGAAGATTTATTTATATTCTTATTTTAACCCGTATCGCCGTAATTTTTATTTCACCGCTATTTGTTTTCCTGCGTTTTTGTTTTTATGACGTTTGACATTCCCAAATGATAAAACTTAAGGGTTTCATTCGATTCTATACCTGAAATCTCTCCTGAACCATCTCTTCCCTCTCGCCTGAACCTTCAGTGAATGCCAAGGATGAAGCGTCCATCATCACCTTCGTCTGAGAAGCACTGCTCTAAGAAACATAAGTGGATACCGAGGATAGCTCCCGAAGGACCTCTAAACCCAAACCTGGTAAGTCGTATAGTTGTACTTGAAAAGGAGTTTTTCCCAGAGTGGTTATTGTCTAGCAGATCTTTAGTTTTTTAAGTTTTAAGAGAACAAGGATGGCTTGAATGGTTCACTGGATAAAGTAGAGCGATTTACCCGAGACTGGTATCTCAGTTCTATCAGTATGTGAAGTTCTCCCTTGAGTTTGGAGAAAGCTTTATGGTGACAAGTTGGATATATGGTCAGAAGTTCTCTTTCTCTTCAAGGTTGTGGGATGCATGCCTAAGAATTCCACATGAAGGAGTTTGTGAAGATTACCAGAGAGACCCTCCTCCAACAACTAACAACTTTGACCTGGAGAATGCTTTGGAGATCTTGACTTGAAATGGAACCAAGCGAAGCGCCATAGCTGCTGAATTAGAAGGGGAGAGTAGACTTATGTTCATGTTTGTTCAGAATTTGATTAGTGCTAGAAAAGGAGAATTTTTTGTGATGAAGTATCAGGATGTGTTCCTGATCCACCTATTGAAGAATGTCCATAAGATCAAGCTTTGTAAGTATGTCATCAACCATATTTGTGATCTGATCAAAGTCACTTCCAAATCCACCTCCTTGTTTTACTCAAGGATGATCTCAGCTATGATAGTTGCAAAAGGGATGGATAGACAAAATAAAGAAATGTTAGATGACCTTGATTACTGCCTATCCATGCCTATCATCAGAAGGATGAAGATTAGCTGGAACCCCTAGAAGAAGCAGTGGGTTGAGGATAATGATCAAGTGTATAAAAACTTTAATCCTGTTGAATATCCAAGAAGGCCTAAAAATCTATCTAATCCTGGTTTAGAACTAGATGATGTGGCTGAGTATTCAAAAGAAGAAGAAGATGATGAAGTAACAGCTGGAGTATCTCCTAGAGAAGAAGCTAGAAGATCTCCAATGGAAACAGCTCCTTTTGAAAAAGAAAGGACTACTGTACTTGTTGTTATTCCTGCTGAAATACCTCATGGAGAGGAAGGTGGTGTTAGTTTGAGAGAATATGAAGCTCCTGCTTCTAGTGTGGATGTAATTCCAGAAGATCATTTTAATGCTTCAAGGAAATTGGTTTTTCCTGATTCAGAACAGCAAGCAACTATAGAGGCAAATCATGTTGAAGAGGATCCTTTTGTTGAGAAAGAAGCATGTTTGGAAGCTCAACCAGTGGAACAGTCGGTTCCTGAGATTATTCCCTCTGCTGAAGAGAGGATGGAAATTGCTTTTCAGCTGGCAAGGAAAGAGTTTGCTAAAGAGATTAGGGATGATCTTGAGGATCTTGTCCATGTTCCCGAGCCTCATGAATCTGGAAAGGAAGCACAAGTTGAGGTGGAGGAACCTCAAAACCATGATATTGTGGAAGCTGGATCTACTAAAGCTTCTCAATATTCTGTCACATTTTCTGTGTACAATCGGTATGAATTACCAAGATTTAATGATTTGAATGAGACACAGCAAGTGACTGCACTTGGAATGGATCTTTCTTATTTGTTTCAACTGAAGTCTTTAGCTCATCCAGAACCAGTACCAGACCCAGAACCCTAACCTCAATATGAATCAAAATCTGAGTCTGAAGATGACTCTTAACATCAACTAGAAACTGAACCACTACCTTTACCTACACCCTTACCTGAGCATCCCACTTTTGTGACCAACTATGATCTAACAATTTTTGGATAGACTTTGTTAGCTGGAGTTGAGAACATTGTCTCCACTCAACCTCGTCCAATGAATCAGTTAAGTCAAGAAGATGCATCAATTCTCTTGGAAATTATTATCTTTCATATTCAACCAAGGATGATCCGAGAAATTTAAGAAGTCAGAGTAGAGAATAAGTTGTTGAGTGCTGATGTTCCAAATATGAAAGGTATAGTAGCAAGTTTGCCGAATGAGTTATCTTTGAGATCAGAGCATGCTCCTATTTCTGCACCTGCACCTATTGCTGCTTCTCCTAAGACATCTTATTCCCTCCTTGCTAGGGAGATTGTGTCTCATGTTTATCCATATATACTTCTTTTTTATGAGAAAATTGGAAAAATACACACCAAGATGCTGGAATGCATGAGAGAGCTAGTGGAAAATCTGAATAAGCTTACAGATGAATACACTGGATTCCTGCAAAAAGTTATGAAATAGCTCAAAGTTCTAACTGAAGCTGTCAAAGCTTCACCTGCTTCTGTTTAGCCCTCCACACCTTCTTTGGATGATTCTAGGCTAAGATCTATAATTAATGAAGAACTTCATAGTTTCTTCAGTGGCTTGGATCTATCCTCTTTGACAGAAGTGGTTCAGAACAGTGATAGAGCATTGTACTTGGTTAGAATTCATTCTAAGATATCCAATGATGCTCAAAATGAGATCACCAAGAAAATAGATTTGTATCTCTCCTAGATTTTCTCTAAAATTTATATGACATATCACTTTAGATATCTTGTGGAAAATTTCAGAATCCCTCCAGTGACTCAAGCTTTTAAAGCTCAAGTTCAGAAACTTATATAGTTCACCAGATTGTTGGACAGATTTCTGGAGAATAAGGATGACTTTGAAAAGGCTATGCAATATGGTGGTGAAATCATTAGTGATTTCATCAATCTTTTGAAGCTGTATCTTCATGTGAAGAGCACTGCTATTGTTTCTCCAGCAGCTTCACCCCTTAGACATGGTCTACCTACCTTAGCCTCAACTGCCATGATAGTTAGCCAAGCTCTCTCTCAGATCCGGCCAGTCATTCTTGACCAACCACAGCCTAGATCTTCTACTGCTCCCACTTTTGCTCCATCTGTTTTTGAACGTCTGCCCTTAACCTCTTTGTCTACCACATCTATACCTTCTTCTACTTCAGCACCAACTCCTGCTGCTGATAAAGGCAATCACAAGGTGGATCCCTGAAGAGTCTGAGGACTATTTTTCTTTTTGATGGGATGTCATTTATTTTTACTATTTTTACTTCTCCTATATGTTCTATTCTGAACCCTTTTTAATGAAAAATTCATCATTTCATTTCATTTTCTCTATTTTTTGATAATCCCAAAAGGGGGATAAACCTCTAAGTATAAAAGGGGGGAATAAATACAAGTGTCAGTACTATAATGATTTTTTCTATTCTAATATACTATTTTCTGTAATGTTACATTTCATTTATATTTTGACTATATATGAACTGTGATCTTCAAAAAGGGGGATATTGTTGGACTCCTCATGTGTTAATCATGTTTTAATGATCACAAATTCTATTACTGTTAATTAATCTCAATCTTCATTGCACATCTTGCTAATGATCGTCAATCTCAATAATGACTACACATCATGTTTTAATACTAACAAATCTTATGGATGCTGATTACTCTCTTTATTATTTACAATTATTATGCATGATCACAAATCTCACATATATTATCACACCTTTATATTTATGATTCAATCTCTTTTACTCTCTAATGATTAAACTTAATCCATATTCTGCATATTACTGTCTAAGTCCTAAATACAGATATTTGTCTAAGTATGGAGACACCGTGAAGCACTCACCATGACCAGAGACCGTGAAGCACTCACCGTGACAACAAAACGTGAAGGACTCACCGTGACCAGACACCGTGAAGCACTCACCGTGACCAGACGCCGTGAAGGACTCACTATGACCAGACACCTTGAAGGACTCACCGTGACCAGACACCGTGAAGCATTCACCATGACCAGACACCGTGAAGGACTCACCGTGACCAGACACCGTGAAGGACTTATTGTGAGACACATACCGTGAACTACACACTATGACATGGACATACTGTGAAGCTCATACCGTGAGCCACGTACCGTGAAGAAGACACCATTTACATAATCACTGTGACACCGTTTCTTAAATTTTTTTCAATATTATTTAAATAATGCTAACGGTCATATTTGATGGTATTAATGAAATTAATGTTATTTAATGATAGTTGTTGGAATGTAAGGAAACTGTATCTTGTACATATGAAAAGTAAATCATTCATACTGCCACAACTTGTAGAATATAGGGAAGATTAAGATGCAGTACACGTAGCAGAAGCGGTGTGCAAGTGTGAATATACAACAAGAAGAACTTACAAACATCTGAGTTTACTGTGTTGAACAAGTTGAAAGCTCCTAAACAAGAAAGAGATTGCAAGTCTTTCATAGAACTCTCATGAATGAAATCCAACACCTCTGAAGAACATACATTGAATCAAGAGATCATTCTCACTCCTGAAGAAGACAAGCTTACTACGACACTCTGTTTTTCAACAGAAAAACCAGAGAAGGATTCAGAAGCTTTCCTGCTGAATCCAATGAGTCTAGAGCTGCATTGATAATCACCAGAGCTTTCTAAACTCTCATCTATCTTCTCTACATGATTTATTTATTAACTTTCAAGTAGTGTGGTTTACATTAAATTTCTTATACACACACAATCTCTTCTACTGAACTGGAGGATATCAAATCCTCACTCCAAATCTCTTAACTCTTGTTTACCCACGTCAACTGTGGAAGAGGTCCTTATGTGGCCTGTTCTTTGCTTTGTTTCCCACATAGAACAGTGGTGGAGGTCCCTGTGTGGCCCGGACAGCTTTGTAAGCTGTTGTTATCATCGATCCAGGGTGTGGATCAAATTTATATAAATTTGAGAGGACTAAGTCTCAGCTTGAGACTAAACCTCTTGTTATATCTGCTATGAATATATAATTTAAGTTCAAAGTATACTACATAAATCTTATTTATTCTGCTGCTATTACTTTGAAATACAAAACCATTTTAAAGATACTTTTATAGTTAAATTAGCAAGTGTTTAAACTTATTGTAAATCAGTAGATTAGTTTCAAAAGTTAGTTTGATCTTGTGGTTAAACTAACTGAGACCCAATCAATCTTGGAGAAGCTAAGTGAACATTTAAAATCTATATAAATTCACTACAGTTTAACTTATTTTATAAATCGGGGGATTTTAAATATACAATATTTTAACAGAAATTTTAATTGGAACTCAATTCACCCCCCCCCCCCCCTCTTGATTGTCCACTCCGACCAACAGTTTTTTTATTTCATGTGATATCATAATCTAAATCATTTTATTTTCTTCAAAATTATTTTTACTCAAGTGTTAATATATTCTAAAGTGTTTTTGGAAACGCCTTATTCATTCATTGGGTTTTAGTAATTTCTCTTGAACTTATTCCATATAACTTGTCTCTATCATACCATTTTATTGTATTATGTGGTATTATATTTATTTACATTACTACCACATAAAACCACTTTTTACATATTTCTTACTTCATGGATTATGTATCCTTTAATAAATATTAATTACTTATTTCTTATTTTTCGACATTTTTTGCATCATGAACTTCTTTCTTATACGATTGGTTTTATCAACCTTAGTATTTTATTTTATAGTAATTTCTCTAACTATATTTTTAAAATGATAATTTTATATAGATGAATGTATGGTTTCCAATAATGGTGTTTTTAACAAAATAAAAAGGGCTTTTCCTTTAAATTTCTTATTTTTTCAGCATCCCTCATTTCTCCAAGATAAACACTAAGAATTTTTAAAGCACCATTATTGGAGATTAATTGTAAATGTAAATTTCTTACAAAACTTTCATGTCACATTTTCAAAATATACATTAAAATGTGGCATGTAAATTTTTATTTTACGCCACTATAAAAATGTTTTCTAAATAATCATTTCTGTTTTCACATCCATTTATATTATCATTTTACAAATGATTTACCCAAATTATATTGTCATTTCATTATTTATCATCTAATATATATATATATATATATATATATTAGGGTATTAGTTTCATGAAATTAAAAAAATAATTCTTCTTCCCTCCTTTTTTCAAATCATTCTTATAATAATTTTTATGAGGGTATTTTTCATTTTTTATATCCTTCTATGTTTCCTTTGTTCCACTCAGGACATGTTTTGTTAAAACCATATAACATATTAAAATACATTGGATATTATATTTTAATTACATTTTTTAATTTTCTAAATAATTATTACTCTTTATAGTGTGACCATCACATTTTACATAATTAGGATTGTAGGATGTTCATCACAAATGATATTTTAGTTATTGGTTGAGAAAGTATTAGTATTCTAGATAATTATTCACTAATATGGTAGTATAATTATATTTTGATATTATATATATATTTTTGTGTATGAATTTAAATTACATATTCTTTTTATTTATATACAAATGGTTATTTTCAAATCCTATTTATTAATTTTTATCATATGGTGAATGGGTTGGAGTTAAACAAATGATGTGTGGGGTCCGATATTATATAGCCCCATGATGTATCAACAGGTATCACAAAACAATATTACTTAGGTTTTTTTTTGTATTTATCACCCATATCAATATTATTTCTCTTCATATGGTGTTTATATCATTGTTTTATTTTTGGAATTATGAATTCCATCATTATGAGATCAATTATGGTTTGTTATCTATGTTATCTTTTAATATCTGGAATATAAGGTGGCCTTTCTTACTTGATTAGGGAATTTCTATTTATTATCTATTTCATATATATTATATATTCTCATAATATCCTCACTTAGGATCTTAAATTATTATCACTTTTGTATAACATTTTGGGTGTTTGATCACACATCATCTTATGTTTCAATTTATTCTGGTTATAAATAAATGCATAACATAATATATATTTAACATGATAACATTTGTGAAGAATATTTGGGATATGTTTAAAACATATTATGGATTAAGTAAAATATCATATGTTTGGAAAAATATTCTTTTTATATGATGAACATGGGTTTTGTTGGTTTATAATTTTTCCTTATTCAATATATATATATAAACATAAAATTTCATCGAAATATATATAATAAACTATATTTTTTATGTTATGCTGTTATGGGATGGATATGTCTGAGAATCTAGAGTTTTTATGAAATCTAATATGAAAAGTATAAGTTTTAGAAATTGGATCTAGGAGTGTATTTATAGTGAGCTACAATATGTATCAGAGTATGATTTAGATAGCTTCATTGATTTTGGTGTTTTTTAAGTATAATTTATGTGTTTATAAGATATTTTTATCCTAATTTCATATGTATAGATAGACCATAAGGACAGTATATTATTTATTTTTGAGGTAGTAATGCGCATTTTATTTGGAAATTATTATAATATAAATTTAGTGAAGACGCTAGGAATAAGTATATATATATATATATAATGGCATCATAATGTTATTTTTTAAATTCTAGATTAAGTGGTCTTCATAGAAATTACATCCTTATCTAGATACTTGAAATTGGATGTGGCTATGGAACAAATCCACCATGAGTTAATCCTGTATAAAAATGTAGACAAAGCATTAATTTGATCATTTACCTAGTGCATCGTGAATGGTCCTAATAATTTACACAGGGGTAGAAGCTCCTACAGGTTTTGTTTCATTCTATCACACTATCTTTAAGAACCAATATAAATTTTTTGTTTGATAATTAAGTTAGATGATGGTGTAAAAAGAATTACAAGAGGACCTATCATAAACTTATATTGAACTGAATGGGATAAAGGATTAAATGAACCTGTGTTTAGAGAAGACATGTGAGGATTGATTTTTAATATTCATATGATGACATAAAATTATTTTATTGATATATAGTGTGGTTTTACTACTAATTTTAAATAATATCAAGGAAATGAAATAGATAATTTTATGTATCTAGAAACCACTATGTCTTATAATTGAATAAAGAAGAATTAAGAAATTTAGGAGAACATTACTATAACATAACATAATGTTAAATGGTTAATAGATTCAATTTTACAACCAGTGTTTAGAAGTTTTGTCTTTTATTTTCTAAAGCCATCTATATTCGAATTCCATGGTTAAATAGATATTTCCATGAGTAGTGATTAGGATGGATGTCCTCTTGGGATGTTTCCCAGGGTTTGTGTTATTGTGGAAAAAGAAAAATAATAGAACACTTTTCGGTACGTAGGAATATTCATTAGTATGATCACCATTCGGGCATGTGAGGGAGTCTTATAGTGAGGATAATAGAAGTTAATGTGGGAACTATAGAGCCTATAGGTCCTAGTTATTTAATTGTAATTAGAGGATGAACTCATCCTAGAGTGTAGTGTTATTTCCTAGGTTAAAATTCTGGGTCCATAATGAAGATTTTACTCTGAATAGTGGTTCAATTTAATAACACGAAAAAATAATATGTAAAAAATAAAATTTATTACCCATTTCAAAAATTGTACCTTTATTGTTGGGGTCCTACCTTAATTGAACTCCATAGTTTCAGAGATTTGTTCTAGAGTAGAGATCAAGAAGAGTAACCACCTTGGATGTTTCAAACTATGTTTGTGATTTAAAATAAATCACACTAAAAGAATATGTATCGGCCTGGGGTGATGATCATTAGTATGATGAATCATTATGGAACATTTTTAGGCTCTAGGTTGGGCACAACACATTTATATGCTAAAAATGAGGTTTTTGTGGGGCCTAGTTTCTAAATATATTATTTTCTTTTTATGATCTAAAGGTGAGTTTCCTAGTCTTACATGAGGTAGTATGTTCAATACCATTATATAAATTATTTATTTATAATCATAAGAATCTTTATTAGTGATTTATATTTATCGACAATATTCTGGTATATTCTAAAAGTAATAAGTGATATGGGAAGAATATAAACATTTTTCATTATTAGTTCATCTTTACATGTTTTCGAACAAATATTAAATAAAATCAGTTACATTTGAATGTGTTTTTAGGGAAATGATATAATTTTGATGAAAAGTATTGACAAACCCATGATTGGGGTGGTATAACTCATAGGATTATTATATTATTAATGTTAAGGATATAAAGGGTTGACTGATTTTGAGAAAACATTATTAGATAGTTTGGGATTTAGTTAATTATTTATATGAAAAGTAATTCACTTTATTTTATGTGATTTTTAACTGATTTTTCAGGATATGATATATGTTGAATAGTTTATGACATTATGAACTTGTTATTAACACATTCGAGGGATAAAGAAAACATTAATTTCTGGAACAATATATAATATCATTTTGGTTTATCGAGTTTGGGATTAAAATGGTTTTGGGAAGTTTGGGTAATTAATAATATATGACTTTTGTATATAAATACTTTTTTATATGGTTTTATGAGTGATTATTGTTCTTTGTGTAAGGATTAAAAACATGATATAACCAAATAGGGAAATGTATATGTTATGTTATATGTTATATCCCAAATAGTAAATATTTTTATAAAACCCTCACTTATATTCATCAGGGTGTATTAATTAATATTATTAAGACATAATTTATTTAAGTGGATATAATGTAAAAACCCATGATTTTAATATATTATTTCCCTCAGATGATTTAATGTTTTTGATATATTTCTCCCAAAAAAACAATGAACATAAATTAATTTGTGATTTATGGGAATAAAAAATTAATATATAAATATGATCAATAAAAACTAGGTGTTGAATTAATAAGAATTAATATTGTAAACCTGTTTATGAAATATTTACCCAATTAAAATAAATATGACTTTTAACTTGAATGAAATTCTATTTTTTCATATATGGTTATTAATATGATAATTTTTTATATAGAAATGTATTTTCGAAATATTTCCTTTCTATGTGAAATATATTTCTATTTTTAGAAACTTATGGTTAATGATGCAAAATTATATTTTCTATGATTTTAAAAAAAATAGTAAATTATAGGAATTATGTGTGACGTCATAGACCCAACTGCCACTGATAGTGCCCCGATCCTAGTTGGTCACAAGGCCTGAAGCATGTCTCCCAGAATTCCATAGGATGTTGACTATAAGTGAGGACCTAGGGTGTGTTAACGGGGATAATATTCCCTCATTACCATAGTATATAATATCTAATAAATATAATAATATATGGAAAGTAGAAGAAGAAATATAATTTAACATATGGCACATCAAAATCATACTGATGTAATAGATAACTGGAATAACTGATACCCATATGAAAAATCCAAGGATTATATTTGTCTAGGATCTAATATGTTGGAAAACATGGATACAAAGAATAAAAAATTATAGGGACTACAAAAGTCGAAAAAAGAGTCCAAAAACTATCCCTAGAATGTCAAGCTTCAAATCATTCATCCGCTACCATCTCCATCAAAAGATATCAAGTAATAATGTTCCTAATGTGATATGATTTCATTTTTCAACAATTACAAATATTTTTTTTTCTCATGTACCAATGTCATCTCTCAAACTATGTGAGATAAATCTAAGAAGGCAACCACCAATGATTTCAATAAAACAGGGTCTGTGTAATTTAAACTGAAATATTGAGCAAGAATTAATATATAAAAGTCATAAAATAAAATACTTTAAATACCCTTGTACCAGATTCATCCATTAGATGGTGTCTAAAATGTAACTAGTTCCTTAATTGTTGTATTCTAGTGTAGCTAATTACGAGATGTAAGTTAAATCCATCACTAATTATGATAGTAAAAAAGAGATGCAAGGTGTCCACACTGTTATTTGTAATGAAGAGGCTCTAGTGTGATAATTGAGGAAACCTTGATCTCATGGGTCTAAAAATCAGTAGTAATTATATCCTAGAAATAGTGGTAATATTGTAATCCAAATAGCAATATCTAAGGAATTTCACTATATTTTAATCTAAGTGAGTCAAAAGAAAACATCCAGGGGAAAAATGGATAAGCAATGGATAGGCCTAAGGATAAAACCAAGGTACCTCATATTTGTAGAAAATATGATGGATCCTGGGACTGTATTCAAGACATCCTCTAATAGTAAATGATGGATCTTTTAGTGTCATACTATACTTCCACTGATATTCTAGGATCCGGATCCAGTATGGGTCTCAACTAAGGTAACCAATATATTTGTATTTGAATGGAGTAAAGAGAGATCAAGGAATCCCCTTCAGAATCCAAATGCTAACTCAAGTCTGACTAGTCTTGTAATGTTATCAATGTACATAAATAAATATCTACCTTATAGTATGTTTTTTAATAACTAAGGCCATGTAACTAATCATACCATTTATTATGTTCAATAGGTTCAATACATGCCTTTCATTAGTGTGACAAGGTCAAGGGTATGTGACTGTAAATTAATTAAAATCATATCCATTCAATTTGGATCACTCTAATAATATCCATTAAACATTTCAAGGGGTGATAAAAACGTAAAACCAAGCCATTCTATTATAGTTCATTATTCCAAGACATATATATATAATATAATTTCCAAATTATATTTTAAAATTTTGTTATCAACTGAATCACATACCTTAGGTGGGTCAAGTGATTAGAAATCATGGTATTATCCATTTATTAACTAAATAGTCATTAATCAAGGAATATTTACCATTACTAGGTTTAATCATAGGAGTAACTGAACAGTTGTTCCGATGAACATGCTAAAACATTAAATCCAATATATGGAAATTACCTTACATGTGGTCAAAAATGTTTTGGACATAACCACCAATGATAAATGGTATATCTATAAATCTTCTTAGAACATGGTTATAATGACTATAACTAGGGATCTTTAATTAAATAGGTGAATCCCGATGAAATCAGAATACACGCCCAAAAATTAATAAAATAGAGAATCTTGATGATTGATTTATAGACCACCTACCTCATTATCATATGACTATCCCCATCCTGTTTCATCCTATAATTTCTCCTAGATTGGAAGTAAATTGAAGAATGAGTCAATGCCCAAAAAATATCTCTTTTTAGCCTACATCTCAAAAGATTCATTGATAGGAATAAAATTGATAAAATATTATTAATGAATTAATATCTTACCGACATGGATCCGATGAGATGAATAGTGATCGAATCAGGCTGTGGAAGGATTTTTTAGACAGATTCCTATAACGGGCCTTCAAAGAGATCAAAAGTGGGAGAAATGGGGGCTTCTTTTACTAAAAGATTAAAATCATAGGATAAGAAATTCTATCAATTTCAATTAAGTTAAAGATTCTAATTTCACCCAATTTTAGGCATTAGGTATTTTTGATGCATGGTTTACCCAACAATGTTCCAACCGTGCATGGTCTGTTGTAGAGAGGGGTCACCCACATGATTAGTCCACATAGTTAGGGATACCATGCACCAACCCTATGATATTTCTCTATAATTTACTTTTATATTTTTTTAATGTTGTGAAACTTATGATGCATGGTAAGGGAAAAATACGAACCCTATACCAGCTTAACGTCTAAACTTGCATGGTCATAACTAACTATGTGATATTCCAAACAATTTTATTCTATAATAATTAGATAGGCCACAACCTCCCAAAAATTGGGTTACGGGCTCTAAAAAATCTGCAAACACCCCTGAAACCTTCCACAAATCATTAGAAATCCATATCAAGTCCAAAATAAAGGATTTGAAAAAAAATTAAAAGGATTCATACCTAAGTAAAAAATAGGGTTCCTACAGTCTTTCACCCTTGAAACGATAAATCCTTGATTTTACCTTCCAAGGGAAGTGAAACAATGTTTGAGAAAATCTCTAGTCACTGGACATGTACGATGACCTCCCACTCCCTAGACTGATCTTGAATATATGATTTTTTAGAACACATACAATATGTATATACTATGCTAGTAGTGCCTTCATTCTCGGGTCAATGATGCATATAAGATAGTCGAAAAACAATTCATTAAAACCTAACTCAACTTCCTCAGGATCAAAATAATGAGATGGGATGAAATGATCTGAGAGAAGCTGTGAAACATGGAATGTTTCATTCATTGGTTGGTACCTCTATGTTTATATAAACTGATAAGATAATGGCCCAACACTCTCTAGAATATCCAATAGCCCTAGAAAGAACAATGATAGCTTCCCTTACCGTTGTATCTATTTATGACCAAGCCTGGTGGTTTTTCATAAGAAAATAAGATAACTAACCTTAAACTCTCTAGGTCATTGATGATGATCATCATTCAATTTTTATCAAGATTGAGAAGTAGAAATATGCTTCCTCATCAGCTGAACCTACTCTATAGACTCCTAGATGAGATGAGGACATAGGAGGGATACCTCAGCTGCCTCTAACCAACACATGGTTGATCAGTAGAACCTAATATAAGGAATAAAAAGGATCCATATGAATCATTACATAAAATGTTTTCTAATAGGAGAACTAGATGAGAGGGATATGATTCTCCCATGAACCATTGAAATCAAGGACGCTAGCTCAATGATTTTCCCCTAAAACTTATATCATTCATTATGACTAACCACTATCCTAATAGGGAAAATATGTTCTTAAAATCACATGGGAAACCAAATCAATCTACTATCCCTACCATAACAGTGATGTAAGACGATCATTACAATATGAAATGGAAGTATCAGGGACCCCATATAGTTGTATGATCTCATTGATATATAATCATCCATGCTCATCAACTAATAAAGTCCCATGTATATGAAATATATGGGTTAATTTCTTCATTCTTTCAATTGAAAACTATAAAATTGCTCTTGGACTAAGAGACTATGGTAAACTGACTACAAATTCTATAACATTAGATGATAGTAATAAAGTGTCCAAGGGGAACAAGGAATCCATGTGGTTATTTATATTCAATATGTTCCAAGGTGATAACTTAGGATACCTAGACCTCAAGGGTCTCTAACTAACTTGTAGGTATAGTCTAGTTATAGGTGTAAGAGTGTAATCCAAGGAGCATCATACACAGAATTCTAAAATAGTTTAATATATATGAGTCCAAGGAAAATAATACAATGTAAAATGGGATAATTAATGGCTATCACCAAGGATGTAACCATGGAAACTCATGTCTATAGGGACCAAACTAGATCCAAAGAGTGTATTCAATTAATCCTCTAAATGTAAAGGATGGATCTTATGGTTTCATACCATGCATCAACCAGTAGATGATGATCAACAAACAAGGTGTTTATTAACCATTGCAATTGACATCCTTGAATCAAAATTTCACCTATGAGTGCTCATGGAATTCCCATAGGAATCCTAAAGTTAACATGAGTATGAAAACTCAAATAATGATGTTAAAGTCCACATGTAATTAAGATCCTTCAAATTTATTTATCTAAAATCTTTGTCCATGTAACTATCCATGCTTTTTATTATGATCATGATTTTCAATCCTTTCATTACATTAGTGTGATAAGGTTGAGGGACTATGACCATTAATTCAGTTAAGTCATAATCATGTAATATTGTTCACTTTTATACCATCCATTAAACATGGTAAGAGGTTCTAAGGATATGAAAGCAAGAAATTATATTACAATTAATTTGGCTAAGTCACACATATACAATATATTTAAAAATTAACTTTTAAATTTTTATGTTGAATTTACATAAATAAATATTTATATTCATGTGTATATAGTTTTAGGAATTATTAATGTTGTTTGAGTAAGGATATGAAACTTGATATATCCAAATAGAGTAATGTAGATATGATATTATAATTTATATCCCAAATTATAAATATGACAAAAATATCATCACCTACTTTCATCATTGAGTAATTATTCAAATAATGAGGAAAAAAATTATTTATTAGCTGATATAAAATTATGCCTTAATCTTTTAATACATTACTATCATTATATATGTTGATGTGTCATATATCTTTCTTCACGTGAACCATAAAACATTTGACAAATGACAATATATTTAGATAAATAATAAATATTCATGTATAACTATTAAAACATATCCCATAAACTGGAGGGAAGTAAAAAATGTTATGATTTTCTTAAAAATTTATTGAATGAAAATAAAGTATAAAATTAAAATGAATTAATTTCAATTATAACATAAAACATGACTATTATTTTAATTTTTTTACTTATAAACTATTTTAATAAATATTTCATTTTAACTTGATATGCATTCCTATTTCAAGAAACTAGTGATTAATGATGATAAATATATTTCATATTAATTATTAAATAACCCTATGTTAATTAGTAAATTTTGTGAAAAATGAATTAGAGTGGTAAATATTCTAAAATTTTTAATTTCATATAAAAATATATTTTCAATATATCTCCATTTTTTATCTTAAATTTATAGATTTATTATTTTATTTTTCCAAAATGAATATTATTTTTTGATTTGTAATTTTATATTTTCTTATGTTTAGTTTTTTATGTTTTACCAAAATAATTGACATTTAAGGGAATAGTGAATAATACCATTTGACAAATAACATGAAATTTAACAAATAATTAATATGTATGAATGAAATATAAATTTTCTAAACATGTTTATAAGACTAAATATTTCATTTATTAGTGAATTAATAACTATAAAAGTGTATTTTTAGTTAACAAACCCATTTTTTCAGTATATAACTTTTGTTATATTTTTAAAAAAAATTATTTTTTATACATTCTACATTTAGTATTTTCTAAATTCTTAAAAATTATTATAATAAAATTTATTTATAATTTGGAATCATTAGGTCAATATTTTTTAATAAGGACTGATTTATTTAAATCAAAAGAGGTAAATTATTTCTTCAATAATTATTGAGCTTCATAAATATGAGAAAGGGTAAAATGTGTTTAACAAATAGGAAAAGGCAACCAACATGTTTTAAAAAATTATAGGTTTTGTTTTTGTAAGCACTTCCACAACCTTATCCCTTTACCAATCTATTATTTTTCAAAAACATTATGTAATTTACCTTGGAGGGACTTCCCATTATTGAAACATTTTGTATTTACAAAAATGCAATCCCTTTTGAATCATAAAATTGGAGCTTCTCTCCACAATTACCCTCACACAAAACCAACTTATTTTACAAAAACCTACCAAAAATCATAAACATTAATATAAATATTAAATATATTGTTTCTTCCCAAATTATTATCCCCCAAATGCATAAACATCTTCACAAATGAGATAATCAAGGATGTGATGTATTAATTTTCAAAATATTCTTCCTCAATTATATTTCCTTATGTGAACATGTTCATCCTAAAATTACCAAAAAAATAATAAAATTATTACATCAGTATCATTAATTTAATATATCATTATTTTATTTATGTTAGACTCGTTAACCACATTTCTATTTTCTATTAATAACATAAAATTTCCAGTTGTGTGTTGTGTAGACTATTGCCTCCATGATACAAAATTTTTCATTTTTATCAATAAATTTACATGGTTATTCAAATTGGGGAATTTAAAATATAAGTATCATATATATGAAATAACTTATATTTTAAAATTACTATTCATATTATACAGTTATATAATTCTATAGAAAATTAAATCGACAACCATGCTTACATGTGGACTACCTCCTCTATGGAACGATTATTTTTAGTTATTTTTTTATTTATCACATTTCATAGATGGTTATAATATTTGTTATAAAAGATAAATATTATATTTATGATGTAATTAATTTTCATTTATGAAAATTTTATATCTGGATAATGGTATTATTAATAACTGATCGTTGTTAATTTATTCATTCAAATTTATCATACTAAAAGGAAATTTTTTTTTATTATTATATAATATTTTATAATAGAATGATTCTTCTAATAATTAATTAAAATTTTAATATATAACACTAATAAATTTTAAATAAGTTAATTATTCTTATGGTGTAATGATATTACAACATAACCACCCCATAGTTATCCTTTAATCATAGTATGCTCTTATTGGGGCCAATTTAACCAACTACATAAACAATGTTGTGAAATTATATCAGGGATGACAATAAGAACATAATTAATGGTATAATATGATATAAATATATAAATATTAATTACATAATTATGTAATAATATTATTATAATAAAACTCATTAATCAAGAAAACACTTTTTGTCTCTTAGGAATCACATAAACATGATTATCATTGATTTCATCTTCATAGAATGTAAGAAAAACTTCAATGGAATTAAATTATACCATTATAAATAAAATGGAACATATATTCCAAATATTTTATATTATTTTATATTTAAATAATAAAAAATAATAAATATATTTACTATTTTTAGGAAACTAGTTCCGAACTATCTGTATTTATTATACATGAAATTGAAAATAAGTAATAACTAGTGAGAATTTATATAGAGACTCATTATAATTAATTATTATAAATGGAAATAGATATTATTATGGTTTTTAAATATGTGATTAATATTCTTGTGTTAACTATAATGGAATTAAAATTCCATTTTTGAATGTTTGTACATGACTTAGGTTTTTTTATTTTCTCAATTAGAATTATTTTGAGACATGATAAATTTTTGTGAACTATGTATTCCTTGAATCTAGTGTTAAATTATCATGGATTTATTTTTATAATAATTCATTTTTATTTTATGTCATATAAAAAGAAATTTATATTTTATTTATTCAAATTAATTTTTACTCATGTTTTTCCTGGTCTTAATTGTTTTTTGTGACACTATTTTCATTCATTGAATTACGATCGTTTATCATGAATTTATTTAATTTTTTTGGTAAATCCTACAATTTTAATTTATTATATGTTATTTTATTTATTTAAACTACTATCACATAAAAAATATATATAATATTTCTTAGTTCATTGAGTTTTTTTACCATAATGGATATTAATAAGTGAAGTCTATGTTCCTTGGGTTATATTATTAAATCATGAACCTCTTTATTTCATGATTTAGTTCTTTGATCCAAGTATTTTATTTCTTGGTAATTTCTCAACCTATATAGGATAATTATTTTATGATAAAACTGAATGTTTTTTTTGACATCAAAAATATTATTTAGGAATGAATTTATTTTCAAAATAATAAAATGGGTTTTTCCATTCAACCTTCCTATGTTTTCTATTTCTCTAATCGTTTATCAAAGATAAAAGGAATTTCTTTTAAAGGATACATTAATTGAGATTATTTATAAATGTAAATTGTTTCAAAATATTTCATTTCCCCTTTTCATGATATACCATTTAATGTAACATGTAAATTTTTATTTTATACCAATGTAAAAAATGATTCCTAATGTTCTTTAATCCATTTTGTATTAAACATTATTTACCCTAATGGGTTTTTTGTTTCATTATTTATCCTTTAATATATATATATTTATCATTGAGTGTATTGAACAAACCGTATAAAACAGATTTATTATTGATTCATTTTTTAGGATATCATTTCAACTATTAGGTGTGGGAGGGTGTTTTTCTTTTTTAAACATCTTTATAAAAAATTAAAATAGGGACATACTATTTTATAAGCATCACCCTTTTCATCAAGATGACTTATGAACATTTTATTCTCGTAATGAATTAGATACATAGTTTTTACATTATTTGTTGTTACCATAACCATTCATATAGTTAATATTTGAGAATTTTCACATAGAAATAAAGTTTTTTTATAAATTAAAATTTTTGAGGAATATTGACTACTAAGGATATTTTTTTATGCATTGAAATTGTATATACATTATTGCAGAGTAATTAAAATTCCATATTATTAATTTCTTTTTATGGATGATTATTTGAAAATTTTATTTATTAATTTTATAATTTATTGAATTCATTGTACATTAGTCATATTATGGGTAGGGATTGATATAATATATCTCAACGATGAATCAAAAAGTATTAAGAGACAAAAATATAAGGATTTATTTTGCACCTCTCCCCATATTAGTATAGTTTCTTTGCATAGGGCCTTGAAGATATATATTTATATAAATCATTATTCATCCCATTAGAATATGATCCATGATTAATTTTAAACTTTTAAATCCTATATTTTCATGGATATATAATTCCCTCTATTCATTTGATTACGAAATTATTTTTTATTATGTATTCCTACTATTTTATTTAATATTACATTGTCTACACATATGATCGTATATCATTACCACCAATGTTTAACATTACTGTTTTTTATCTCCATCATTATTGGGTTAATATTTACATAGGTTTTGTGGAAAATTATTCCCTGGGATATGTTTCATATGAAATCTTGTTCGTAAAATATGTGGGATAATTTCGATACTTATTTTAGACTAATTAGATTATTTTATGGTGGTAAATTTGTTACTTTGATACCTATGTCATGGGTTTTATTGTTTATATTATGTTATCATTCTCAAAATATCTAAAAATAAAACATTTTAGGAATTTATATGAGAAAATATTTTCATTAAATTATGTAATTATAGGATAGTTATGTCCAGGAATATGTAGTTAGTGTTGATGCTGGTATGTAAAGAATGTGATTTTGGCACTAGATCTTGAAGTACTAGACTGGGTAACTACATTTTTCATTTGAAATATTCTAAGGTCTTAGGGGTTTCATCAACTAAATAAAACATTTATTTGTTTATAGTCATTATTTCTTGAATACAGTTTTCAAAATTTCTTTGATCCTTTAATCTACCTATTTTATATATTAATTATTATTAACCACTTGTTAAATTAATTATTATCACCAACCACCACACTAATAAAATGTTTTTTAAAATAAAATCATAATGGTTTAAGAAAAAATCACATCATTATCAATGACTATTTTCTTCCATGTCTATATTTTCTATCCTACCATAATTTTATTCTATTTTTTGCAACACAAATATCGATTGATTCATGTGAGCCTCTTACTTTTCAAAAAAACATTAAAATGTAAATTTTATTTCCTAATTTAGTATGTTTTCTTTTAATAAGTGTGTTTTAAAAATATTAAAAGGCTTTATGTTTCCTCTATATATATTTTATCATCTAAAACATTTTTTATTTTTAAAAACATAATGTATTTTTCAAGACCTCATTGTTGATATTTCTTAAAAATTATCGTTTTAATATATATATCTTAAAATTTTCCAATCCATATTTTTTGAAAAATTATTATCAAAGAGAAATTGATGAAATTATTTCTCAGATAATATTTATAAAAATAATAAAGGAAAAATAATTTCCAAATCAAATTCTAAATATTTAATCTCCCATAATATTAAATATTATTTCTTGTGCTTCGTGGTTTTACCAAAAATCTATTTTACCACAATTCATAGACTTTTATTTGAGAGGTTTTTCATATAAAATGGGTCATCATCATCAAGTTTTACATGTAGAATTATTCTATTATTGATAAATTTACTTTCATTTACATATTGATTCATTATGTATGTTTTCAGAAATGATAAGCATTAAATCAATATTTAAGGGAAATGATCCATAATTAAAATTTTCTTTTCAACTCATCTTTAATGTATAAATATAATTTTTCTTTTAATTCCTTTCTTCTTTGAATAACCTTTTTATATTTATTAAAGGGTGTTCAATGATATTTCAAGCATTAATTGTATAAGGAAATTATTAACTCAATCATATACCCATTATCATTATAGTGTAAATTCCTAATATTTTATTATCTTGATATAATTATATTTATCTTGTAATGTATTAAATGTATTAGGATACTCTTTTATTTTTCATGGGGTTATAATGTTATTATTATTTCATTAATAATGTATAATTTACTTATGTGAGACTATTTGAAAAGGTTATGAACCCTTTTTTTCTTGTGGTATTTATCATGGGATGAGTGAAACCCATTTTCTTCCCATTCGTTCCTTGTGATATGATGAATGATTGATTTGAAGAGGTACTTGTATGTATGGATGATGATAGGTTATTTCTAATATCAACCTATATTTTATTGGTTAATTTTTTACATCTCATGATATAATTAATCATTGACATATAATTATTTGATCACAATATAAAGGGTGGGAGTATTTTTATGTATTCATGAAAAATTGGGTTGAAACAATTATTTTTTCAAAATGGTTTCTTATGGATCATGTTTATAGACTCATTTTACACACACTATTGATTCATTACTTATATTATTCCATGTCTTATGAAATTATTTGTGATACATACAATATTGGGTTTAAAATTCAAACGCATCCTCATTATACCCATGTACTCATATTATACTGACTTATGATCTTCATTTTTATTACTTATGTATACCCTCACAGAACATTTGATCTAACCATTATCATTTGTTTCTATTCCCTAGGTTATGAAGATGAGTTTAGCCTATTAAAAGACTATATGAGAGTCTTTTATAGTTTTACTATTGAGAAATTGTATAGAATGTTTAAAAATAATCTTCCTATATAACTGGTCCTCAAATACACTAAAGAAAATGGTTCTCTAAATTTTGTGAGATTATTGTGAGATTTATTACTAATATGAAATTTTGGAAAGTTTATAATAGACCATATAACTTGGTATCAAATTATATTTTTAAAGGTATGTGATTTTAGCACTAGACAAAAGAGTGATGGTATAGGTCTATTTAGTCAGTATGAAAGGAGTGATTTGTTGTTTTTGGTATTATTATAGTTGTTATTTTTTAGTTTAAGAGAAATATATTTGAATCCCTAGGGACAAGACCAAGTAAAATGTCTATTTATAAGATAAGATCCAAATATTTTTGTAATGTAGATTTTTTTTCTTAGAAATAAAATCCCTCCCCAGATACTGAAAGTGGATACAGGATCTAGCACAGATATACCTAGGGGTGATAACCCACACAAGGGTGTCTGGTATTTTAAAATAATCATCACTTAGTGCATGACAATGAGGGATAACATTATAAATGTTTTGACAATACCGTGTGATATTCATTGGATAATTCTAATTCTATTTATGAAACAAGAAGATGGAATTTTTAATAATCAAAGTTTAAAAATATAAATTATTTATTTGAGATATAATATAATTATGAATACAAAAATATTTTATAAGGTTTTAATGTAAATTATTATTTTATTTGTATTGATAATTTATGCTTAAATTTATATATATGTGCACCTGTAGGTGTGTAAAATATATATTTTTTTTAATAAAAAAATTTTATATTTGAAATATATCTTGAAATATAAAATTTTAATTGGAAATAAATATACTGTTACATGTAAAATTTATATGATAAAACTAAAAATAGTAAAAAAATATATAGTATTATATTTTTTATTATATATGAAAATACTAATTTAATATTATATATATATATATTCAAAGAAGATTGGATAGATATATATCTTTATGGTGCTTCTAAATATATATGAATATATATATATTAAACTAAAATAATAACCATATACAGATATGTACATGAACTTATGTGTAATTAAAATTAAAAATTAAGATTACTTTTATATAAAAAAAGTTTTAAATTGTTATTTAATATATGTATATATATGGATTTCATATATATTTGTATTTATATAATAATTATCACTGTACATATACATATATATATATATAAGTGGATATTAAATAATTTGAATAATAATATCAATAATGATTGTAAATCGTGGAAGATAATATATGGGGATTTCTCGCATTGAAAATTAATGTAAGGATGGAAGGTAAGAGGTTTAAGGCATTAATGAATGATAAAGAAAATAAAAAAGAATAATAATAATTTATATATATATATATATATATTTACATATATAAATTAATATCCAATGGCACATTGAATATAAAATATATTTATATAATATAAATGTTTATATATGTGTCATCAGAATATTTACGCCAAAAATTATAATAATAATATAAATATGTTACATTTATTTATATATATACATTGAAAAATATATACATTGTATAAATATGTTAAGATATATATTCATTATAATATATATGATATAAGTATTGAAAATTATACATGTTGTATAAAATTTAAAATATATGTAATAATATATATTTTGTATATGATGAATTATATATATATATATATTTAAAAAATATGATGCCTTGGTCATAGGACCAAAGAACTAAAATTAGTCAAATCAAAAATTAAAGAAGTCTAATGGAGGGGATTTTATTACAATCATTCTGGTAAAGAGGGGTGAACTAAGAAGGAAGATTTTCAGCACACGTGATATTCCTATCAACACCATTATTGGAAAGGACATCTGCCACTTTATTCGACTCTTGATAGGTTTGAGTTATAATATAGTTGACGATTTCTAAGTATTTAAGGGAGACGATCCATTTAAAAGTGATGGTCAATTCCAGGTGTTTTGTTCCATGTCTAATAATCTGAAAAATGGTACTTGAATCACTTTCAATTCAAACATTATTTCATCCTTGAACCCTTATAAGATCAAATGAATTAATGACACTGAACATCTCAACTTCAAGTGAGGAGGAATTTCCACACAAACCATAGAATCATCCAATAATGTCGCTATTGTGATTTCTTTATATGATACCATAACATGCATCCTTAAGTTCCCTTTTGAGGCATTATATACATTAATTTTTATCTATCCTGTAATTGGTGGTTTCTAGAAAACATATAGTAGAACTCTTGATGGGTTGTATCTTCCCTTAATCCAAATCTATCTCAGGATTCAAAAGTCATTAACTAAATTGTGTATTGTCCATGTTTTTATGATTTTAGCATCCTTAATCACGATGTGGATCATTATTTATGATGTATGAAAATTGAAAGTATTATTTTTGTGCTTAATTGAATTTCTTTTACATGATAGGATATGTATCAAATCTTCCACACTGATAATGAAGAGATGTTGAATTTATTGAGAGGCATCCATATGAATGAATTTTTTAATCTGCAAACCAATAGGGTCCAAAACAATCCTACTGAGTTCAAAAATGTCAATGATATAATTCCATAATGAAGAATCATTATCAAAGGTTAAAAATAGGTGATCAATATCATCTCTATTTTGACTAGACTTGAAACATTTAGAATATAGTTCAATATCGCACAACTGGAGATTGCAATCAGTGGAAATTCTATTATGAGAATTTCTCCAAACTCGGGTGAACTGGGAGGGTTTAAACCATTTTAGTTAATAAAATTGAACTATAAAAGTTATTATTGTTGTTAGTAACATTATTATTATCATAAATTTTATTTTTTAGCATCCCATTATGAGATGGTTAACAAACTATGAAATCCTTGGTGTTGAAAAAGGTGTAGTTGTTGATAATAGAGGAGATTTCATCTGGTAAATCAAAATCAAGGGAGTTTAATAATTCATTTAAGGTAATACTTGAATTTTTGGTCAAGGGGATGTGGTTAATAATTTTACAAATAGGTATGACATTCTAGTTATCAAACCAAAAAAGAAGAGAGGAATTCTTGTTGACAACACATCAAGAGTTATATAATATTTTTGAAAAAATATGCCGTATAGAAGGCCATATTGAGGCGTCTATGTATAAGTGAATTCCTTTTCAAAGGTTATTATAAAATCTTCCACAAAAGAACTCATAGGTCTGGGAGTTCTTGTTCATAATGTTACATGTATGTCTAGATTGAAGGGCATCATTGAAATGAATGTGGTTTGAAAATTTCTAATTATTTAAACCCTTATCAACCCCTCCTAATGATTAAACAACTAAAACCTTTTCTAATTCTCCCATTCCCAATTCATTGTTATAACATCATGAATCTCCCATGAAGTCTTATTAATTTTTCTCTCTTCAATCCTGAATAGCCTCGTTAGTCCTAAGGTTCATCTCTGAGGTAAGAAGCTCAAGAGAGTGTATCGTTTCCCAATCCCCATTTAATTTTCAATTAAAGTTCCTATGTTATATTCTCTTTCAAGATTAATTTTCATATAAAAAATTCATTTTAATTCCATGTTATTACATTCCATTTGAATTATTGAAAATGATTAACAACTTACTCCCACACAGTATAGCCTTTTTTGAACACATTATAATACTAAAAAAATCATAAACATAAATCATAATAAATATTGGATGAAATAATGTGTTTGTGGTTTTCTAAAAAAAAGAAATCCCCTTCTGAAGACTACAAGTGCACATGGTTATGGATCAAATGAATCTAGGGGTTTTAACCCAAAAAAGAGTTGTTCAGGTATATCTCAATCATCATTGTGGTGTACAGTGAGTGGTCCCTTTCTATGGTCATGGTTTTACACTCTAGTGGGATATACATCAGATGAACGGTAGCCTATATACATACCATTATAAAGTATTTATATATCATATACTAAGTCTCATAACATTTTAAATTCATAATTGATTATAATTCATAGATTTATAGAAGTCAATTTCATATCATATAATTCATTCTTATATAATGTAAATCTTGTAACTCTTCATTGATAATATTTACTATGAATTTATTATGTTCTTTCCTCAATCATTATGTCTGGTAATATCATTATATGCGATGGAATGCATTTTAATTTTATATGATGATTTTTACCGTGAACTATATAACCCCTTAGTGAATTGGTAGGTCTCATAAGACAAATATGATATGCTAATTTGTGTTTCCTTAACTTTTATGTAAGATTTATTTCCAAATAGTGTTGATAATATTTTTATGATGTCTGGTATTATTCATTCCTATGAGTAAATGATCAAAAATTGATATCCCTAAATTTATTTATTATTTTTATTTCCTCGTATTTATTTATGACCATGGTATAATTTGATTTGGATTAACTCAATTTTTTTATTCATGACATAATGTATTATTTATAATTTATTTTGTGGTATGGTACCCATTATTCGTCATTTGATCTAGCCATATCATATTTTTTTTACATTTCTCTAGAAACCCAAAAAGTGTACTATATATGATAAAAGGGCCGCAAGGAAAATAATAATGTTTTCATGTTTTGAAATGAGGTGATTTTCTTTTATTTTACTCAATGTAAAATATTTCTCTGTTATGTATCTTGATTTCATAAGACAATTTAACTATATTTTCCTCGGTATTTTCATAATTGAAATAAAATAGCCACCAGATCTGGGGTAATATAGTTATGGTACATATAGATAGTCTTAGTGGATATTTTAATAAAAATAATTAATAAATATATTTATATTTGAATAGTTATAAAACATAACCCATTTTAGAAGGGCTTAGGATATTAAAGAAATATTTCTAGAAATGAAAACTGTTGTATTTATTCACTAATTGTGCCTAAATAATTATCTAAAAATAGTGCCTAAGGGATGGAACAACTATGTCAAAAATCAAAATCAATGTAGGGATTTCCCCCCAAAGTAATTTAATGAGATTGATATTGGATCAGATAATATTATTACTATATTAAGTCACATAACCCATGTTATGATAAATATTATTTCTTTTATGGAACAACTTTTTTATCCTTAGTGTGATTTATCAATGTTAGAACACTTCATGTTGTGAAACCTATATCTTTCATTGGGTTATAGAATCAATTTGTGTTTGAATAATAGGTTATGTACCAAGATAATGTATTCACTAACATTTGATGTGATGAAAAAAGAGGGTATTCATGAAGGTTGAAGTGCCCAGATCAGTGTGAATCACTGAGAGGGGGAGGGGGTGAATCAGTGATCCTTTAAAACTTTTTACTAATTGATTCTTAATCAATTAAACCTCTATGGATGGTTAAAGCCTCGATCCACTCTTCTTGTATCTCTCAACCTTTCCCGGATAATGCAATAATGAAAAGGCACAGGACACAAGGATTTACAAGGTTCAGCACCAAAGGCCTACATCCTTGCCATGCTCTCCCAGCATGGATTCTCCCATTATAACTTGTTAGAATTACAATGGTCGATACAGCTTCCCACCGTATCTCTCCTGAGTCCCACAGGAGGGTCTTTATACTGCGTCCCACAGTGTTACCAGAGTCCCACTGGCCTGCTCCAGAATCCCAATGAAGACTTCTTCTCCCTGAGTCCCACAGGGTCTTCTCCTGGCTCCTCGAGTCACACGAGTAGCTCTTCTTCTCTTTAAGCTTCTTCAAGTATCTTCAGCAGTCTGGGATAAAGACTGCTAGCCTTGCTCTGTACCTCTGATCACTTGAGTTGATCAGGTCTTCTCGTCTTGCTCAGGATTTATCTCCTTCTTCTAAGGATGACCTGGCCTCTCTCCAACTACTGAATACTCAGACAACTGATATCTTTAACTTCAGTCTGGTCCAGTCTGACTTCACTTCATCTTCATGCACTGAGTGCATGGCAGCTCTTCATCCTCATGCACTGACTGCATGGCCTTCTCAAATCTTCAAGAACTTCAAGTCTTGGACTCCTCAGATGCACACCACTGATTTAGCACTGTTCACTTGTGCACGTGCATGCATGCATGCATGCACTTCTCCTTTCCTCTTCTTGGTTCAGTAGACCCACAAAGGGTGTAACACTTTAAGCACACACCAACTCCTTGAACTTCACACACTTTATTCAATTTGGTTACACACTTAGTAGTGTGTTATACTCTAGTGTGAGTCCTCCCTTTTCTTCTTCTATGTGTATACACACTTCTTAGTGCACACACTAGGTTCGGCCACTTCTTTAATTTGCACACAATTGTTTCACTTTAGCACACACATGAGTTGGCCTCCTCCTCTTCTTGTTGCACACACACACTTTTAGTGTTCTTTTAGTTTGTTCTTCAAGGTATGCACACACAAGGTCACAGCCCTCGGCCTCTTCAAATGCACACACTTAAAGTGTGTCCTTCTTTGTTCAAATGCACAACCAAGACTACGGATTATTCAATTCTTACACACACACAAAGTGTGGTCTTCCACTTCACTTGGCACACACCACTTGGTGTTGTTCTTTGTGCACACACATGGCCTCGGGTCTTCCTTCACTTTAGCACACACACACAATGGTGTGGTCTCCTTTGTTTGCACAAGGCTACGGCCTTTCTCTCCTTTTTGCACACACACTGCCCACGGCCTTCCTTCTCTTCTTGCACACACACAAGGCTACGGCCAACTCATGTTCACTTTGCACACAAGGCACTAAGGCCTCAGCCTTCCTCCTGTTTTGCACCCACCAGCCGTAGGGCCTTCTTCTCCACTTGGCACACACACACTAGATGTGGTGGCCTTTACTGCCTTCCGCGCAAGTCTTCAATGTGGAAAGCGGTGCGCAAGGGTGCTGCCAATCTTCCTCAACACTGCCGTGCAAGGCTCAAGCCACAAGGGCCGCGCAAGCCACGGGTGCAAGGCACCGCGGGCGCGCAAGTGCAAACCGCGCAAGGGGGCGCAATGCATAGAGGGGGGCGCGCAAGGTCGCGTTGCCCTTCCTCCTTCTTCTTTTGCACAAGAAGTGAGCAAAAGGATCTCACGGAGCCAAGGGGTGGCTCCGGGCTTCACTGCCGTGCAGGGGGCGCGCAGGCTGTTCTTCACGAGGCAAGGCACTCGCGGGACTTCTTGTTTTTCTTCAAAAGATCAGCAAGAAACCTCGAGCCTCGGCCTCTCTTTTTATAGGCAGAGGCTGCCTCGCATCATCCGCGTGATAATAACTCCAAACACCCGAGATCTTCGGATCTTTAAAAACTTTCCAAATCTTTATTTTCTTTCCTCTGTTTCAACGCGGGTTCTTTTATTATTTTCTTCCTCCTCGTGCATGCGATTTATAACGCATGCACGGCCTCTGTTTAAACCCAATCCATGCAAATCACGAACGCATGAAGCCTCGGCAAATTCGTTTGCCTCGGCATTCATCGAAATCTTCCAATCATTGCATGCATGCCTATTTTCTTGCATGATTAGGTTCAGGTGGTCCAGACGAGTCCAATGGTGTCTTCATCTTCGGCAATGGTGGCTGGAAACTGGAAATCATCGTCGGGGAAGCCTCTGGTTCGAAGGAGGCTGCGGGAGGTGCTTCGGCATGGCTTGAGGTTGAGGACGAAGCCGGGGCCGTCGGATCAGATCTTCAACGGCCTGGATTAGATCGCGGCGCCGCGGATCAGATGTGTGGCGCAGATCAAGCGCGCGATGAATCGAGCGGCTCATATTCGCTCCCGGGAATTTTTCCGCGTCCCACATCGAAACGGGGCACGGTTTTTCGGCAGCTTATTACCCAAGCGCCGCCTCAACCCGGCAATTGAACTCTCTCCCTCCACGGTGCCGCCCCCCACCGTGTTCTCCCTGCGGGCGCGCTGTGCGCCCACTATGCTCCCTGCGGGCGCGCCACTGGCGCCCACTATGCACCCTTCGGGCGTGCTCCTGCGCCCACGCTGCGCGGGCTTCATCACCGCGTGGCCTCGGGGATTATACACGGCCCCGGCCACTCTTGGGCTGGCCCCATGGGATCCCCTTGGGCGTGGTGACCTGGTCCCACATGTGCCTTGGGTTGAACCCTTAAGGCTGGATTGAGATGGCCTAATTTTTGGCAAAGGACAGAACCTATACTTTGTATAAAAACAAAGTTTCTCCTCCATATAAAATATGCCAATTTCCAAATGCCACTTCTCCCTTCTTCATTTCTTCTCTTCTCTTCTTCTTAAGAATTCAAACATTAATCCTCTTGATTAGAAACGACTCCTCAATTTATAATTCTTCTTCATCATCTCATTTTCTACTTAGGAGAGAATTCTCAAGGATCTTCATCTTCAACCGAACTCCTGAATCACTTAAATTATTCAAAGTTCTTCATTGATCTAATCAGAGATCAAGTTGGATCACTTCCAATTCACATGCACTAAGTGATAGTGCATGGACTTCATTAATGCACATCATCCACTTAGTAGTTGTGGATGGAACTCCTTTCAACTCCTCATGCATTGTGAGGACAATGCATGGTCTTCAATCAATGTTGTGACATTGTATCATCAGGATACAAGTTCTTGGAACTTTAAGAACAGCTCAACAATCGTCAGATGTACTAGAGAATGTTTCAATCACATCTCCTATGTCACTTAGTGAATCTCCTAAGTGACATGCCTCTTAGTATCATGGCCATTCTCTTTTCATCACCATCCATCACCATCACACCCTTTGGCATTCACATCTTGACAATTCCTTGACTTCCATTCATTCCAAGACAACTTCATGCCTCATTGACAACAAATGCAACACAATGCACTTCAATCTCCCCCTTTGTATTTGTTGTCAATACACCACTTCAGCACATATGAATGGGTCAATATGTGTGCCAATATTTTCTCCCCCTTATTGGAAATCAAATGCAAAGGTGTGGTGTGGTTCTCTTCCAGAAATATCTTCCTCCCATTGAAAAGTATCTTCTTGAAAAACACTAGGAGAGGGATGATGTCACATGTTCTCTTTAGCAAAGAACCTTTAGTAAATCAGCTCTAAGTCTACTTGGGCTAACCCGGTGTAGAAAACAAGAGTGATATGACCAAGGAATTCAATGCTGTCCACAATTCTCTACACATGTGAGATCATGATTAGGGGCTTGAAATTTTTCAGATATAACAATGAATTTGCTAAATCCTGCACAACTTCACAAAACTCATTAGAAAGTTCAGGTGCAAAGATAAAGCTCCCCCTTTCATCCATTTTTCTTCAATTCATACTCCCCCTTAATTGACAAGATAAACTCAATTAAGAAACAAGGGATGAAAGTATGATTGGAATACCTTCACTTTTCTCAAGATGGTATTAATCTAAGAATGCCATCTTCTTCAGATTGGCTCCCCCTCAAGGGGTGCACTCCATTCTTTCCAAACCATCCTCCAATTGAGAATGATCATCATCTTCAATTCCCTGCAATTTCAGCACATGTAAATACAAGTGATTAGGGAATAAGATGGAACCTCCTTAGTTCATCAATGTGAACAACAAGGTTGAGAAGATTTTCTCAACCGAGATGTCCCATTTTCACCATTCTTCACACTTGCGCATCTGATCTTCTTTGATGTTTGTGCTGGTGTGGATCTTAACACATCTTCATGTGAAATCTTCTTCTTCCCTTTTGCATTAGCAATTGCCAGAACTTCATCTTCATCTCTCTGCAGATATTTGGCAAGTTGCAACTGATTAGGCCATATGACTAATAAGTCCTTTGGAAGTGAGGCCTCAGTTTTGGAAATTCCACATGGTTCTTTTGATACTGTTAAGCCACCTTTCTTAGGCAACTTATTTTCAACCAATCCCTTCTTCTTCTGGATTGATTGTCTTTTTGAGTTCAGTCTACCTCTATTGAATTTCATGGCTTCCTTACAAAGATCCATGATGTGTCCTTTCTTCCCACAGTAGAAGCATGTCTTCTTGGTGGTCCTTCTGGATGCATCACCCTTCTTGGATTTAGATTCCAAGGACTTCTCTTCCTTATTCATAATCTTCTTGGGAGCATCTTCCACATTCTTATGCTTGCTTCCCAAGGAATCTTTCTTAGCCAGGTTCTGTGATCTTCTCTTCTTTCCAGCTTTGGATACATTCGGAGATTGACATGTATCAAATTGTTTACCACTTTTGCAACCATCCCAGATGTTGTCAAGTAATCCAAATCTTTTTGCAGTAAACAGATGTCTCTGGACCTATGGATGCTGCTTCTTTTCTTCTGGCTTGCTCCCCCTAGGCATGGGCTTCCTCTGTGCTTTGGCATTCAGTGGATTGTACCAACAATCCTTTGCACAATGCCCATACTTGTTACAACACCAGCATTGTCCCACGAATCTTGACCTCTTCAGTCCTTCTGATTGTAGGGTACTTTTCTTGACCTGTTGTGCTGTTTCAGGAGAGCTCTGCTTCTTTACTGTCTTCATCCATATTTGTTTGAATTCATTCTTCCATCCTGCACTTTTTGTGGAAACACATTTAGAAACATGAGTACAAGATGGTATGGATGGTACCTTCTTTCAAGAAGATGTTGCACTTTTATTAGAGGATGTCTTTCTCTTAGAATCATCCTTCTCAAAGCTCACTTGAGTAACAACATTTCTTCTTTCAGCTGACTGGGAGGCTTTGGCTTTGGGTGATTGCTGATTTTTCAATATCACCTCTAGTTCTAGGCATTTCATGTTAAGGGAGTTCTTCTCATCCTCAACAGCTCTTAGCTTTCCTTCCCAACTTTCTTTCAGCTGATTCATCTGGTCATCATGCACCTGCTTCATTTCAAGCAATGAGTTGTCAAGCTCCTTCACCCTTTTGACTTTGTCTTCTAGTTGAGCATCTCTGACAACCATTGACACTTTGTGCCTCTTTTCCAGTGCATGGACAACATCTTTGACTATTATCATAAAGAATTCTTTCTCAGAAAGGCATCTTTACAATTCTTCAGCAGTGTCTTCATATCTTTCATTGCAAAGAGATACTGTTTCATCTTTGGCCTTCACCAGCCTTCTAAGAGTGTTGGTTATGCCAACCCTTTTAGCCAATTGATCTTCCATTGCATTGGTTCTTCTTCTAACTGTGATTTTTCTTCATGAAGATCATGGATGCCTGTAGCTATACACTTTGCCACTTCCATGGGAACTGTCTTCTGAAGATATTTGAGTGCACTCTGAAGATCATTCATTGTTTCAACTTCATCACAGCTAGGACAGGCTTTCTTCATCTTCTTGGCATGTTTCTTCTTTCTATTTTTCTGAGTCTTGGCAGATATCTCCATTTGAGGTTGTTCTTTCATTTCCTCAAATCTGCATTCCATATAGACTCTCTTGGATCTTTTAGAGGGAACCTCCCTCTGATACCAATTGAAGTGCCCAGATCAGTGTGAATCACTGAGAGGGGGAGGGGGTGAATACGTGATCCTTTAAAACTTTTTACTAATTGATTCTTAATCAATTAAACCTCTATGGCTGGTTAAAGCCTCGATCCACTCTTCTTGTATCTCTCAACCTTTCCCGGATAATGCAATAATGAAAAGGCACAGGACACAAGGATTTACAAGGTTCAGCACCAAAGGCCTACATCCTTGCCATGCTCTCCCAGCATGGATTCTCCCATTATAACTTGTTAGAATTACAATGGTCGATACAGCTTCCCACCGTATCTCTCCCGAGTCCCACAGGAGGGTCTTTATACTGCGTCCCACAGTGTTACCAGAGTCCCACTGGCCTACTCCAGAATCCCACTGAAGACTTCTTCTCCCTGAGTCCCACAGGGTCTTCTCCTGGCTCCTCGAGTCACACGAGTAGCTCTTCTTCTCTTTAAGCTTCTTCAAGTATCTTCAGCAGTTTGGGATAAAGACTGCTGGCCTTGCTCTGTACCTCTGATCACTTGAGTTGATCAGGTCTTCTCGTCTTGCTCAGGATTTATCTCCTTCTTCTAAGGATGACCTGGCCTCTCTCCAACTACTGAATACTCAGACAACTGATATCTTTAACTTCAGTCTGGTCCAGTCTCACTTCACTTCAACTTCATGCACTGAGTGCATGGCAGCTCTTCATCCTCATGCACTGACTGCATGGCCTTCTCAAATCTTCAATAACTTCATGTCTTGGACTCCTCAGATGCACACCACTGATTTAGCACTGTTCACGTGTGCACGTGCATGCATGCATGCATGCACTTCTCCTTTCCTCTTCTTGGTGCAGTAGACCCACAAAGGGTGTAACACTTTAAGCACACACCAACTCCTTGAACTTCACACACTTTATTCAATTTGGTTACACACTTAGAAGTGTGTTATACTCTAGTGTGAGTCCTCCCTTTTCTTCTTCTATGTGTATACACACTTCTTAGTGCACACACTAGGTTCGGCCACTTCTTTAATTTGCACACAATTGTTTCACTTTAGCACACACATGAGTTGGCCTCCTCCTCTTCTTGTTGCACACACACACTTTTAGTGTTCTTTTAGTTTGTTCTTCAAGGTATGCACACACAAGGTCACAGCCCTCGGCCTCTTCAAATGCACACACTTAAAGTGTGTTCTTCTTTGTTCAAATGCACAACCAAGACTACGGATTATTCAATTCTTACACACACACAAAGTGTGGTCTTCCACTTCACTTGGCACACACCACTTGGTGTTGTTCTTTGTGCACACACATGGCCTCGGGTCTTCCTTCACTTTAGCACACACACACAATGGTGTGGTCTCCTTTGTTTGCACAAGGCTACGGCCTTTCTCTCCTTTTTGCACACACACTGCCCACGGCCTTCCTTCTCTTCTTTCACACACACAAGGCTACGTCCAACTCTTGTTCACTTTTCACACAAGGCACTAAGGCCTCGGCCTTCCTCCTGTTTTTCACCCACCAGCCGTAGGGCCTTCTTCTCCACTTGGCACACACACACTAGATGTGGTGGCCTTTACTGCCTTCCGCGCAAGTCTTCAATGTGGCAAGCGGCGCGCAAGGGTGCTTCCAATCTTCCTCAACACTGCCGTGCAAGGCTCAAGCCACAAGGGCCGCGCAATCCACGGGTGCAAGGCACCGTGGGCGCGCAAGTGCAAACCGCGCAAGGGGGCGCGATGCACATAGGGGGGCGCGCAAGGTCGCGTTGCCCTTCCTCCTTCTTCTTTTGCACAAGAAGTGAGAAAAAGGATCTCACGGAGCCAAGGGGTGGCTCCGGGCTTCACTGCCGCGCAGGGGGCGCGCAGGCTGTTCTTCACGAGGCAAGGCACTCGCGGGACTTCTCGTTTTTCTTCAAAAGATCAGCAAGCAACCTCGAGCCTCGGCCTCTCTTTTTATAGGCAGAGGCTGCCTCGCATCATCCGCGTGATAATAACTCCAAACACCCGAGATCTTCGAATCTTTAAAAACTTTCCAAATCTTTATTTTCTTTCCTCTGTTTCAACGCGGGTTCTTTTATTATTTTCTTCCTCCTCATGCATGCGATTTATAATGCATGCACGGCCTCTGTTTAAACCCAATCCATGCAAATCACGAACGCATGAAGCCTCGGCAACTTCGTTTGCCTCGGCATTCATCGAAATCTTCCAATCATTGCATGCATGACTATTTTCTTGCATGATTAGGTTCAGGTGGTCCAGACGAGTCCAATGGTGTCTTCATCTTCGGCAATGGTGGCCGGAAACTGGAAATCATCGTCGGGGAAGCCTCTGGTTCAAAGGAGGCTGCGGGAGGTGCTTCGGCATGGCTCGAGGTTGAGGACGAAGCCGGGGCCGTCGGATCAGATCTTCAACGGCCTGGATTAGATCACGGCGCCGCGGATCAGATGTGCGGCGCAGATCAAGCGCGCGATGAATCGAGCGGCTCATATTCGCTCCCGGGAATTTTTCCGCGTCCCACATCGAAACGGGGCGCGGGTTTTCCGCAACTTATTACCCAAGCGCCGCCTCAACCCGGCAATTGAACTCTCTCCCTCCACGGTGCCGCCCCGCACCGTGTTCTCCCTGCGGGCGCGCTGTGTGCCCACTATGCTCCCTGCGGGCGCGCCACTGGCGCCCACTATGCACCCTTCGGGCGCGCTCCTGCGCCCACGCTGCGCGGGCTTCATCGCCGCGTGGCCTCGGGTCTTATACACAGCCCCGGCCACTCTTGGGATGGCCCCATGGGATCCCCTTGGGCGTGGTGACCTGGTCCCACATGTGCCTTGGGTTGAACCCTTAAGGCTGGCTTGAGATGGCCTAATTTTTGGCAAAGGACAGAACCTATACTTTGTATAAAAACAAAGTTTCTCCTCCATATAAAATATTCCAATTTCCAAATGCCACTTCTCCCTTCTTCATTTATTCTCTTCTCTTATTCTTAAGAATTCAAACATTAATCCTCTTGATTAGAAACAACTCCTCAATTTATAATTCTTCTTCATCATCTCATTTTCTACTTAGGAGAGAATTCTCAAGGATCTTCATCTTCAACCGAACTCCTGAATCACTTAAATTATTCAAAGTGCTTCATTGATCTAATCAGAGATCAAGTTGGATCACTTCCAATTCACATGCACTAAGTGATAGTGCATGGACTTCATTAATGCACATCATCCACTTAGTAGTTGTGGATGGAACTCCTTTCAACTCCTCATGCATTGTGAGGACAATGCATGGTCTTCAATCAATGTTGTGACATTGTATCATCAGGATACAAGTTCTTGGAACTTTAAGAACAGCTCAACAATCGTCAGATGTACTAGAGAATGTTTCAACCACATCTCCTATGTCACTTAGTGAATCTCCTAAGTGACATGCCTCTTAGTATCATGGCCATTCTCTTTTCATCACCATCCATCACCATCACACCCTTTGGCATTCACATCTTGACAATTCCTTGACTTCCATTCATTCCAAGACAACTTCATGCCTCATTGACAACAAATGCAACACAATGCACTTCAAAGGTATAACCACTAATGGGAGATGCTAAATAGTTGTGGACTTTGATTTGAAACACTAAGGAGGAATAAGAAATAAATTACTTGAACATGATGTATTTTAACGAAATATTCTTTTAAATGTAATTCCATCATGATAAATGAGAAAACATAAAATGATAATCTCTTATATATAATTTTTTTTGAGGAAATTGTGATTGAGTATGGATAAAAATTTATTAGTTGAGGATTCCATGATACTGATTATGTGAAAAAACAAAATATAATGTTTTATTGATTTTTTTATGGGACAAAACAGAAACAATTGAGAGCACTAGTCACCCAAATATTTACCTCAAATGAGGATATTTTGACCAGTTATATCAATACTAAAAATGAATTATCCATGTATCACATTTTTGAGGGTAAGAAGGAGAAGAAAAGTGTGGTTGAGCACCATGATTGATGTAATTTAGATAATTAAAAACAATTATTACTAAATTAAAAAACCTGAAATAATATTTGAAAGATAGACATCCTAACATTCTTCAAGGGAATGGGAGTATTATTCAAGTGTGGAGATATAATCCAATAATACCAATAATACATTGTTAAGGGAGAATCAATCAACATAATAAATGTTGTTTGTAATGAGAAGGTATATTACTCCAATCAGTGTCCCATGTGTTAATAGAATCTTCCATAAAAATCTTGGAGAGAATGTTTAATAACATTCCACAACTACAAAAGAATTTGATGTTTCTAATAATTTGGTGGGAGGTATGTTACTCAAATATTAAAAATTATCTAATACTTTTTTTAATTCTTGTTGGATGAACACTTTTATATCATTAATTTTTTATAACAACACTATATATTCAATATGAAACCTAAGAATGGATTTATAAGTTATGATACCCGGTGAAAATATTATTGCAATAAATATATGTTTGTAAATCCCATTTTCAATGATTGAATGTACAAAATATTCATATTTATTTATCATAACTGTGGAATAATTTTACATAATACTATATATATATAGGATAATATATTATATATCAATAATCTATTATTGAGGAAAAAGATAACAACGTGTATGGATGATATATAATCGATTTCCTTTAGAGTATTGATCACATTTCCCAAGTCTTATGTGGTACCACATCATAAAGGGATTAATAATTAAACCCTTTGGGGATGATTCTATTAATCACAAGGATGTAATAAGAATATAGGATATATCTATTGTGGGAAAATATATTGACCTATTCTAGAGGAATTACTATGATACAATCATGAATATGATGTTAATTTTGTTTGTTCTTATCCCTGATGAGAAAACCCATACCTATAACTCCCTATAGGATGGCTTCAGTATAGTTAGGGTATATTATGAATCATCAATAATATTTATGTTAAAAGTGGTTTATAGGCCATAATTTCTCATCTTGGGAGAACATATCTTGTTGGTATAGAAGATTGATGGGTTTATGATGTTATCCACTGAGTATGAGGGAAACAATTCTATCATTATTAACATCAAGTGTCCATTATATAGAATTTATATTTATTTTTATAAATTTCATGTGTACCATTAATACACTAAGATTGATCTATATTCTAGTTATAATTTATTTAGAATCAAGAAGGCTAATATATGCTAGACATACTTGCACAAAATTTATGGATTTTATGGGTTCAATGTAATTATTTTTTTATTAACTAATTCACTATTTATGTTTATAAGTCTAATTAAATGAATATTTAAGGATCATATTGATATTTTATTTATTCATTTATTAAATATTGATATACTCAAACTCTTATGAAGAGCGTGAAGATCATTCAAGAATCCACTTTTATACCTTAATGGATAATGTTTTATTTGTAAAAATCAGCAAGTGTTTTTTTATTTATCAAGCCTCTTTTATGGTCCATGGTGTCTCCAAATATATAATATAATTTACAATCACTAAAAAATATATTATTTAATATCCCAGACAAAAAAAATATAATTGTGATACATAGTTTCTTTTCTTAACTGGTTACTATCAGCAATTCATTGAATTTATTTCCAAATTTGTTACTCTATCAACCCAGTGAAAACATGAATGTGTTAAATTTTCCTGGTCAAAGGAATGTGAGAGTATATTTTGAGATCTAAAGAAATTACTTATTAGTGCACCTATGATGAAATTACTATTTGGTCGAGTGTTAAATTTTCTGCCATTGTTTTGTCAAAATGTGTTCGGTGATTTTCGATTATGTGGTGATACTTAAGATATTTTTATAGATTCACTTGATGAAATTGGATTTATTTCTTGAGAAATTATTAATTTTAATTTTATAATTTTTTAAGTGATATTAATTTTTTATATAAATGTGAATAATTAATATAAAATATATTCAAAATGTATACAATAATATAACAATAAGAAAATATTTATTTTCATGAAGTGAATAATAATGGAAGATGTCCATGAAAAATTATTTAAATTTTATATGAATAATACATTGGATAAAGTCCAAGTATTCTATTTCTACATAAAATATTTATAAATATATTAGTAGAATTTTTTTCTTTATTTAAAAATATGGTCCAACCAACTAGTTGTCTTAGGATAGGCTCAATTTATCCATTGAGGGACCATGAGGTCAACCATGTTAATGTAGCTAGCTCGAGTTAGTATATAGGTGGTAGTGATGTGTGGAAAAGAGTATTCCCAACATGGTGTAGGAGGTTCATGTATAAGTCCCACATAGATCATGCCTAAAAGGAGGATTGGTTGGGAATGAAGCTCATTGGGCCAAGGATTATGAGTGTTTGAAGGGTGTTATGGGTGCAGATCCCCCATCCCCAGCATGGGCATGATGTGGCATGATATTACTTACTAATTGGTGGGATGATATGTGCAAGATAAATATGGGATTAATTAATTAGGATATTGTTCATCCATCTTAAAAACATAAATCTATAACCATGGACCCTCAGTATAGTGGATATTGTTCATCCAGACATTTCAAGTTATCTTTTTCATCCTCTGGTTGTCAAGTCTTCTTTGGGAGATCTCAAACCCCCTAGGGCATGATGGACATTATTTCAAGAATTTCTCATGATCATTTTTAGGATGACATTTTTATGTTAGGATACTACAGACCATCATGCATGTAGTATTTTCTGTTCATGAAAATGTTTACCCAATGTTGTTCCAATGATTGAATAAATATGATAACATATAGATTGTTTGTTAATTTGTAGATGCATGTGATCTTCTTCGCAAGCATAAGATGACAATTTTATCATGAAGAATTTGTAACCATGATTATTCACATCACAATAAAAGGAAGCCTATTGTCTTTTGTGTTTATAATATCATCCTCGATATGTAATATTGATTATACACTTTTTTATTGCACAAAAATTATATATATGGTGATGAAAATACTGTGGAACCTTAAATACAAATATTAATCAACTAAGGATGAGGTTTTTTTTCTATTGAAAATATGATATCTTAATTTATAAAGGGAAAATAGAATTCAATAAACATTATTTCACCAGTAGATAGGTTTGTTGAATCATATTAACTTGTATGAAATAGAATAAATTTGCGAGCCTCCTAACATGTGTCTCTCAAACTCAAGGATCATGTGAATAAACTAAGTGTCTCACTATTCCTTTCAGATTTGAGTGTTCCCCTAAAATGAAGGTTTTCTTGTACTTGCATGAACTACTATGATATATTGCACAATTTACTTTACAACCTTTCATGAATAACACAGAAGCTTGTGTAGCAATTTAGGATTATCCATTCATGAATAATGTAACGATTTCTCATATTGTATTGTGCAGGATGAGTGTGCATGAGTAAGGGAGTAAATTTCATGACATATATCTCCTCATTAAATGAGATGGTTTCCATATATCACTATTTGAAATTAAGGGAAGAAGATATAGTTCATCTGTGATTACATAGAAATATAATAAAAAAAGATTAAAGAATTTATGGATTCTATATAAATAATTCCATCTTTATAGGGTATGGATTTTTACTATATAATAATTTGTGAAAATTTTTAATCACTTTTCATCTCCAAAAATTATTAGCAACAATAAATTCTATGAATAAAAAAGGGTAATCATGTAAAGGAGTGGTATTTTTTTGAACATTGTAAATATATTTGCATGCTTTTCATTTTCATCAATTATTTTCAAATGTGTGAATTGAGACATAAAATAATGATAAATCAAGGTTTTTGTGAGATAGATATGAGAAATTAAAAGTGAGAACTAGTTAAAAGTAACCATTGATTCACTACCATCCCACACCTCAGTTGATTCAATATTTAGATCTTGTAGTTGAATCATGGGGAATAATTTTCCCCTATTATTTGACACTTATAAAGTCTACTATAGAGATTCTTAATTTTGGTAATTGTATAGCAGTTCCATATTTAAATGGACTGAGTTTTTTATGGGGAAGAATCCAAATATTCAGTACTTACTATCATAATGGATATAATTAATTGATGTTGTCACTAATGGATATCCACAAATTACAATAGATGGAGCCATACAATTTGACGAAAAAAATATTGAGATGTATAGGAAATAAAGAAATGATATATTATCATATTTCTCAAAAAAATATACAAAATGGTTATGTAACTATAGAAACCATGTAAATGTGGGGAAAACTAGAAAATTTGTATGAAGGAAACTTCAATATCAAATAAGAAAATTAAAATTTTGGATGGAAAAAATTGACGTTATAAGAATGAATGAGGATGAAAATATTGATGTCTATTTTATAAGGATAAATGATATTACTATCCATATCAGATGCTTTAGTGTAAGACTATATTATTTAAGTGTATAAATAAATTAATGAGAAACATTCTTGAAATATTTGAGCTGAATATTTCAACCTTTGGAGAAATCTAATATATCCCACTTGATGAATTTCCCAATAACATCATAAATTATGACATGGGAAGAGCTTCAGTTTTAATGAATAAAATGAAAAATAATAATTAAATCTGAATTATATTTATAACCTAAAGATCATGTTATAAGAACTTATTTAACCCAAAAGTGATTTAGATGAATTTTATTAGAGTGATGAGAGTCCTAAGAAAATCGTAGCCCTCTTAACTAAAAGTCTAAAAAGGGGAAATTTAATGTACAAAAGAAAGATATCAATTAAATTTTTTATTTGTGGTTTTATTTTAAATTTATATAAATATTTTTCAAAGAAATGGAAATATATAGAATCAAGTGAAGAAGAATAATAATAATAGTCATGGTACAAGTCAAAAAAATATTGTAAAAAGTAATTTATATTTAATGAAAGGAAAAAAATAAGAATGTTAGATAGTAAAAAAAGAATCTTTTTGAGAAATTAGGATAAATAAATTTCATCAAAAAATTATGATTAGGATCATAAATGTCCTATAAGGTCATTTAATTTACGGAACACATTAAAAATAAAATCTAACTTTTAGAAAAATTAAGAGAAAAAAGGAAATCAGGATTATATGATTCACATACTGAAAAATGAACTAGAATTGTATCTGGAAAGAAACCCTGGGATCAAGAATGAATTTATAGAATCTAATAAAAAATTTGATAAACTAAAATAAGGTTGAAGAAGAGTTTTAAACTAAGGAATATGAGTATATATATAAGAGATTAAAACTCTCAATGTAATAGTACATGAGGATGAAATAATTACAATATCGTAAAATAAGAAGATGGACATTCAAGGGGAATAACTTCTTAAATACAAGTCAATATTCAACAAGGATGAGAAGAATCATGGTATAGTAAATAATAGATATTTTATATGTATTTAAGTAAAGGTTTAACCATATCACAGTGCATACAAAAGTTGTTTTAATTATCAATTGAACTCCTAAACTATTATATTTGAAAATATTAAATATTTACAACTTAATAGTGTGTCTCTCATGAGAATTTCAAGGAAAAAATGTGTTTAGAAAAAATATCAAAGGACGGTTTCCTTAGTTATGGTAATAGTGAATGAAAAAAATAATAAAGGATTCCAAAAACCTATGAAAATAAGATAGTACTATATCAAAATTAGAATAATAAATTCAATTACAGAGTCAGTTTTTTTCTATATATCAGCCTATAGGGGATACTACAGGGTTTTTTGAATATATAAAAACAATGATATTTTATAATAGTAAAACATTTCTCTCTCTAGGAATTAAAAGGTCTACGATTTATATGGATTACCCTAGATAGCATGAGTAACTAACTTATTAGAAGAATATCAGAGAATTGAAACTCCTTTGTAGTTTCATATAAAATATGTTTTAAGCACTTGAGGAAATGCGTGGAAGATATGGCTAGTATGGTCAATATGTTAAATAGTGTTTTGATGTTCTTCCTAATCAACAAAAACTAATTCCAAAAAAATATTTTAAGATGAAATAGTAAATAATGACTGAAAAATCATTTGTTGTGGGATTTTCATTAAAAGCCAACAAAAGGGGCATAGCCTAAATTTTTTATAGTGGTTTTCCATCACATATTAAATGTGATACCAAGATTCTAAAAAATTCCTAGGATCAAAATAGTGGTTTTCTGAGATTTGTAAATGAGAGATCATTAAGAATTAAGTAAGATACTTTATCTAAAATAAAACCATTTATACTACATTCATTGGAGAATTTATTTGTTGACGTGCTCAAATGTAACTTATTGAGTGTTAGTTAATTATATGATGAAGTAAATGAAGTCTTATAAAAAAATTAAATATTCCTTATTGAAATAATTTTTTATGGTAAATTTTTTATTAAAGGATAATGGGTTGGTGGAAATACATTTCATGTTAAAGTCCCTAGTAATTCATATTAGCTCAGCAAAAATGATAAAAAAATATCTCTAAAATATAAGGGATGGGCGTATTGGTTAAAATAATTTTAGTAATTCCTCTTATGAAAATAAGGTTACGGATTCTCCTCAGTTAAAATGAGATAATGATCAAGTGAGTACAACCTATAAAAAATTTAAAATGTTTCAACAAAATTAGGGGAGAGTGGACACACAATCAACAAGGACTTTAGAGTTGTTTCAATCAGATTTTTATAGACCAAGGAAACATCAACCCAAAAAATGTAACTTGTATTTTATCATAGTCGTTTGTGGTTTCAAGAAAAATTATAATTCTATTATTTATAAAAAAAATGACATATGAATTTGATATTTTGAAGATGATTGAGATAGAGGATGAAATAAAGATCGATAATCACATCCAGGAAATGAGATATAAAAATGGGATGGAATAAATTGGTAGTTCTTTTGAATAATGTCTCACTAAGTAAGGAAAAATAAATCAATATATCACCCCTACACAAAAAAATAGAACAGTGTTGTAACACCTCGAGCTTCCATTATACGCTTCTCATTCAATAATGAAATAGCTTGCATTGTACGCAACTTCGAGTTCTAAAACACAACGATTAATCAAAGTAGCCGTTATGAATTGTAATAACCACTTTTTAAAATTATAGAAATTTTATATTTCAAAATGGACTTCATTTTTGGATTCGGAATATCGAAATTAGCCTATGTTGAATTTTTGGTATTTTTCTGAGAACTTCTAATTTTTTATGAATAGTGAAAAACACTTAAAAACAACTTTTTTAATCAAAATAATTTATAGTGATAAATTACACTATTTAGTGGATTTAATGTATAATTATAATATATTTTTACCATTTTATCCAATGTTGGTCATTAGAATTAATTTATCATTGAAATTGGACATAAACAATTGCCAATCTTTTGATATAAATTGTTTCTTAAAAACACGCTATTTGTTGTGACAGCGGGAATTAATTATAAAATTAATTAATTCAGCTTATATTTTTGGAATTTTGTAAAATAGACATCATTTTTGAATTCGGAATATCAATTATAGCTTAGGGTGAAATTTTGGCATTGTTCTGAAAAACTTCAATTTTGGATGAATAGTGAAACCACTAAGTGGTAGTTAAATAACTGATTTTTCGTTTAAATGAAATATTACCTCTTCTGTGATTTGATTTTCAAAAATCCGACATACATGGTTGTCATTAATATGTAAAATGTGGTTCAATGAGATTAAAATAATTTTTGGTGAATAGTAACTTTTAAGTTCTTAATCGCGATTAGAGGTAATTAGTGTAGTTTAAGGTAAAAATAATGTTTTAATAATATGAGATGAGCTTGAAACATGTCCTACCCTCATTGGATGTGCCATGGCCGACCAAGAAAATCCATGGGTCAACTTGGGGCCCCCATGGAGCCACTTTAGTTGGAAAATGACATAAATACCTTTTATTTAATGTTAAAGTAAACAATTACACAAACATAAAATGTTTTAGTAAAAAAAAATTTACATGGGGTTATACAAGTCATATTTTTGACTATAAATCGTCATTGGAAAGCTAAAAATATTTCCTATATCATAGTATTTTTTTTATAATTTTTAGACATTAAATAAATTAAATTATTTATGACATCATTATGATGCAGCGATGACCTCATTATTTAACGATTTTAATAAAATGAAAAGATAATGTACAATACAAGGCTTACACTTGTCCAAAGACTGTTTGATGGGTAGATTTCGAACCATTATCACCTTATCCACCAATTATATAAGTGTGGGACCTTTAGAATCCGAAAAGCATTGTATAATAATGTAAAATTCCCTTACTTTCCAAGGGTGCCCCTCCTCTCCTCTTATAAAAGGCCCCCACCTCTACCACCTCATTCACACTTTAAATCCATTTGTCTTGTCCAAACTCTGCCCAAATACTCTCCCAACTTCCCTCCCTTACTCCTAGAAGCCTCACTTTGGGCAGAATTATTCCCAAGGAAGCCTTTGTCTAAAATCAAAAAGAGTTACCCGATTTTTAAAGTAATGTCTTCTCTAATGTTGTTTTGTTTTATTTTTCTTCTCCAACCCCTTAAACTCTATTCATTCTTTTATTTTGTAACAACACAAGTATCTACAATATACTAGTATTTTGTTATGATAATTATTTGGTTTACACTTACACACACCTTCGTCTAATGGTTAAAGAACATACTGTTTCTGTGGGTGGTGAAATACTGCCTCACGAAACGATGATTGTTCAAATTCTTTTAAAACCTATAATGGTAGCCATTTTGATGACACTATTTTAATATATGATATATATATTTGATTTATGTTTTCCTTATGTTTTTGTATTTCTCATTTATGGCATACTTTATGATTTCCATTATGGGTAAACGTGATAATTTCATTTTAGGAAGTGCGAACTACCGCCCCCTCAAAGTGATGTGAATCGTTAATGCCATATGTGGGATGCATAAAGGATGGAGTAAATGATATTATATATGATATTATACTGGAACTATATTATACCTTTATATAATTATGATTTCATTCCATTAAATACGAAATATAAATTAAAGTAGCGTTCATGCGTACGTACGACTTACCGTCTCCATGAATGGTGCATTTCATTTATTACCTCTAAATGTTACGTAATATTATGAATGAATGTATATACTGGATATATATGATATATATGACATCTAAATAATGAATATAATTCTGGAGATAATGGATATTCTACCACATAAACAACTTGTAATTATAAGAAGTTTATTGTTGACTCAAGTACCAAAGATCGACAAAACGACCGTCATTAACTTAAATAATTACATAATGTTCATAACACGGTAATAAGTGATATAAAAGGAATAATGAACCTGAAAAAGGTTCTTAATTAAATATAAATTAACTCTAGTTTATTATTCCGGAGGTTAAATAACGGTGGAGTCAGGAAAAGACGCAAGGTAAGGGAATTTCATAACCCAACTTCCATTCTTTGGGTTAATCTCCTACTTTCAAATTATATCATGATATTATTATGTCCTATTTTGTATTTTTACTTTCTTTATGTGTACCTATAGTGAATACACATAATAGATCTATTTTATTTTAAAAATGATCTTTTTAAGGACTTCTTCTCAATCCCCTTTCATTGAGGCATATTTGGTTTTATACACAACTTTCTTTTATACGGTGTATAAAACCCTTTGACATTTATGTTATTCAAAAGGAATCTCTTTTATACGAAGCGTTTCACTAAACAACAAAAAAGGAATTATTTTCTTTCCGTACATATGCGGCGACAATGACTTCTCTGCCACTGTGACCATTATTTGAGTTTCGGCTTCCTCTACAAGTGATCACGTTTTTTTAATGAAAAATAAAGACAAAGTTTTAACTTTCTTTTATTATGGTATTGAAAATGGTTTTGAAAGCATTTTTATTATATCAATGTGTTGTATTGATATCTTGTGATTCAAATGTGGAAATGTTATGTTTCTTTTATCCATGTTTTATGTGATACGATTATGTTATGATTTATGATATGTTTAAACCTATTCATATGAGGAATGAATTTGACTTAATAAGTGACGGGTGGAGCCCGCTATAGCTCCTCCATGCATCGGTAGGTCTCATGAGACAACTAGACGTGGAATTGGCCGAGGCCCTTTCCCAATTTGATTTATGGTTTTGGCCGAGGCCTTAATCATTTTAGACGTCTTGGCCGAGGCCTTGACAAAATGTTTCAGAATGTCTGGCATTATGCATTCCATCATTATGAAAATGGTTATTGATATTGCATGTGATTATTCGACCAGTAGAATATCCATGTGAATAAGTAAATGGCATTATCTCATTTTACTTTTTCCACATTATGTTGAAGTTCACGTTTAAAAGGCTTTTGTTTTAGTTATACATTGCCTTAAATGTTAATGTTTATTTGTGAAAGCTTCCGCAATATTGTTATCCTTACTGAGCATCTGAGCTCACCCCTTTCAATGTTTTAATATTTTCCAGGATGTGAAGAAGTATTTTAGGAATGACCTGTAGGGATAGTCAGAAGAGGATATGAGTGTGGACTATGAAGACTTTGTTATTTTAGTTTTTCACCTTATGTTGTAATTTAACATTTATGAATGTGTCTAGTGTTTCCAAGGCTACTAAACTAATTGGTCTTTCGAGACTTGATATTTTGTGATCATTCCAATGTTACGAAGTAGTGCACCGACTCTGGGTAGCTGGGGTCAGGGTGTTACAGTTGGTATCAGAGGCAGTTTAGTACTAACCATGGAAGCTAGATTTAGATAAACTCTGATTAGAGCACATAGCTCAAAGATAGACTTTGAGGATTAGTATAGAAGAACTTCCTAGAATTTTGTTATTGTAGAGATTTTGTGAGTTTTCCGAGAAATACATCCCTGTCTGGATACGAGCAGGTAGAGGCGGCTCTGGCACAGATGTACCTAGGGGTAAAACCCGAAAACACCGCTTTGAGCTAGACTCGAATGGGAACCGGTGCATGACAACGGGCCTTGCTGCACTCTTGGTTATGACACTCCCGGGGGATATGCTTTGGATAATTCTCATTTTCATTACAAACCAATATGAAGGGTTATGAGTATATAATTCCTCAAACGAAACATTTCTTTTATGATTATGGATTATATCCATAAATAGTTCTATTTATGTAAAGTGTTTTACAAATATGGAATTATGTATTTTATTTCATAAACTAATCTAGTTTATGCCATTGTTTAGAAATGGAGCCTAGTGGAAGGAATGGAAACAGTATGAATGCACGCACTCCGTGTAGGGATTGCCCTCCTGCTCAAGATAATTATTGTGGATCTGGAGATAGAACTGGTACTGATCAACTTATTGCCATACTGGGACAACTCACTCAGGTTATGAATAATAACCTTACTCGTATGGAGCACCTTGATCCGCAATGTGGAGGATCAATGCTAGACCGTTTCATGAGGCAACAACCACCAACCGTCAATGGGAGTACAAATCCTATAGTAGCTGAGAAATGGATAAATTCCATAGAGAAAATATTCCATGCCTTGGGGGTAGTGAAAGGGAGAAAGTTTTCATGGAAGTTTACCGCCTCACTGGAGATGCCGATCAAAGGTGGTCACTAATTCAAAACAAAAAGGAAGATGATGAATTAAAAAACACGGAATGGCAGGAGTTCAAAGAGCTATTCTTATAAAAATACTTTCCTCGAGACCATCGAGCAGATATGGAAAGGCAATTTCTAAGTCTGAGGCAGAAGGAGGATGATAATGTCGCAAAGTATGAGGCTAAATTTACAAGGTTAGCGAGGTATGCTGCAGATTACATACGTAACCCAAGAAGTAAGACTGATCTTTTCATTGATGGGTTAAAACCATTTCTCCATAGAGCTTTAGTATCACAATCTTTCTCAACATACGAAGATATTCTCTCATGTGCTATCAAGACAGAAAAGGAATTCTCTAAGTCATATGACGACAAAGTAAAGCAAAAGAAGAAGAGAACGGTGGAACAAGAGACAGATAAAGGGAAAAAGGGAAATAAGGATTTTCCATTATGTGATAATTGTGGGAAGAATCACCCTGGTACTTGCCTAAAACGAATGGGAGTTTGTTATAAATGTGGAGAAAAAGTTCACCAGGCGCATGATTGCAAGGGAAAGAAAGAGGCTATCAGTGTTGAATGCTACAATTGTAGGGAAATGGGGCATTATGCAAATGAATGTCCTAAGCGTTAGGGAAACATACCTCAGAAAAGGCAAAGGGATCAACGAAAATCTTATGTTGTTACTACAGTTGAAGCAGAATAATTAATGTATTGGTGATTTTGGACTCATGGATTATATTCTGGTTATTAGAATAATGTGATATATATGTAAGGATTGTACTGCAGTACTTGTTGTTTCAGTATGGTTTTAATATGATGAAGGTAATCATATTTTTAGTATGTGACAATAAGAGAAACTTTACTTTGTTTGGGGAATCTGATAAATTGATTTTGGAATTAAGAGACCTTTTAGAGAAAGTCTGGACAGAGGTATTTTGGATTACTATAAAGGTTGGAGTGGATTAAGTTGATCTTTGGATAGTATTGTTTAAGGTTAATAAAATTATGAAGATTATTTTTGTAATATTATAATACTATAGTTTTAGGAAAAGGACAACCTGCAGGGTGGGGCATAACCCGTCGCGTCGGAAAAAGCTGCAGGAATCGAACCGGCAACCATAGTGCGACAGGCCTTTATTTCATACCACTAGCCTATAGGAAGTCCCTGGTTATTACAAAATAATTTTACTAATCTAAATGGTATGTGTTAATATTTGGAACCTTATACAATTAGGATAAGTATAATATTTTTGAGTTCTATTATCTTTTTGAGTGAAAGATGAGTTGAAGGTTGAAACTCTAATTGTGAAGCATAAATATATATATACCTATCTCTTATTCAATGAATAAATTAATTCTTAAACTTTAGTAAAGGGATATTAAAACAAAAAAAAATGTGTTATCCTAATACCTTATGATTTTTTGAACTGATGATATTTTAAATCAACATAGATTGAAGGCTTTGAGGCCCTTAATTTGACTGTTGATTGTGATTGATGACCTCAATCACTCCCTACAAATATTTACGTTTTTCTTCCAATTATATGTCTCTAATTTCCACCAATGTTCTCCTTATTGAGATCATAATTTGGTGGTTACATTCTTATTTCCATTTCCCTCTTATTAAGGCTAAATTTTATTAATCTTATTTCCGATGTGGGTTTTCCACAAAGGTATTTTCTCTTTTCAACCTTTTATTTTCAAAGGAAAAAATTTCAAATTGCGAGGACGCAATTTATTGAAGGAGGGGAGAATGTAACACCCCGAACTTCCATTATACGCTTCTCATTCAATAATGCAATAGCTTGCATTGTACGCAACTTCGAGTTCTAAAACACAACGATTAATCAAAGTAGACATTATGAATAGTAATAACCACTTTTTAAAATTATTGAAATTTTATATTTCAAAATGGACTTCATTTTTGGATTTTGAATATCGAAATTAGCCTATGTTGAATTTTTGGTATTTTTCTGAGAACTTCTAATTTTTTATGAATAGTGAAAAATACTTAAAAACAACTTTTTTAATCAAAATAATTTATAGTGATAAATTATACTATTTAGTGGTTTTAAAGTATAATTAGAATATATTTTTATCATTTTATCCAATGGTGGTCATTAGAATTAATTTAACATTGAAATTGGATATAAACAATTGCCAATCTTTTGATATAAATTATTTCTTAAAAACACGCTATTTGTTGTGACAGCCGGAATTAATTATAAAATTAATTAATGCAACTTATATTTTTGGAATTTTGTAAAATAGACATAATTTTTGAATTCGGAATATCAATTATATCTTAGGGTGAAATTTTGGCATTGTTCTGAAAAACTTCAATTTTTTGATGAATAGTGAAAGCACTAAGTGGTAGTTAAATAACTGATTTTTCGTTTAAATGAAATATTACCACTTATGTGATTTGATTTTCAAAAATCCGACATACATGGTTTTCATTAAGATGTAAAATGTGGTTCAATGAGATTAAAATAATTTTTGGTGAATAGTAACTTTTCATTTCTTAATCACGATTAGAGGTAATTAGTGTAGTTTAAGGTAAAAATAATGTTTCAATAATATGAGATGAGCTTGACACATGTCCTACCCTCATTGGATGTACCATGGCCGACCAATATAATCCATGGGTAAACCTGGGGACCCCATGGAGCCGCTTTAGTTGGAAAATGACATAAATACCTTTTATTTAATGTTAAAGTAAAAAGGGACACAAACACAAAATGTTTTATTAAAACAATTTTTACATGCGGTTATACAAGTAATATTTTTGACTATAAATAGTAATTGGAAAGATAAAAATATTTCCTACATCTTAGTATTTGTTTTATAATTTTTAGACATTAAATAAATTAAATTATTTATGACATCATTATGATGCAGCGATGACCTCATTATTTAACGCTTTTAGTAAAATGGAAAGATAATGTACCATCCAAGGCTTACACTTGTCCAAAGACTATTGGATGGGTATATTTAGAACCATTATCACCATAGCCACAAATTATATAAGTGTGGGACCTTTAGAATCCGCAAAGCATTGTATAATAATGTAAAATTCCCTTACTTTCCAAGGGTGCCCCTCCTCTCCTCTTATAAAAGGCCCCCACCTCTACCACCTCATTCACACTTTCAATCCATTTGGCTTGGAAAACCTCTACCCAAATACTCTCCCAACTTCCCTCCCTTACTCCTAGAAGCCTCACTTTGGGCAGAATTCTTCCCAAGTAAGCCTTTGGCTCAAATCAAAAAGACTTACCCGATTTTTAAGGTAATGTCTTCTCTAATGTTGTTTTGTTTTATTTTGCTTCTCCAACCCCTTAAACTCTTTTCATTACTTTCTTTCGTAACAACACCATTATCTACAATATACTAGGCTGTTTTTATGATAAGTATTTGGTTTACACTTACACACACCTTCGTCTAATGGTTAAAGAACATACTGTTTCTGTGGGTGGAAAAATACTGCCTCACGAAACGATGATTGTTCAAATTCTTTTAACACCTATAATGGTGGCCATTTTGATGACACTATTTTCATATATGATATATATATTATTTTTATGTTTTCCTTATGTTTCTGTATTTCTCATTTATGGCATACTTTATGATTTCCATTATGGGTAAACGCGATAATTTCATTTTAGGAAGTGCGGACTACCGCCCCCTCAAAGTGATGTGAATCGTTAATGCCATATGTGGGATGTATAAAGGATGGAGTAAATGATATTATATATGATATTATACTGGAACTATATTATACCTTTATATAATTATGATTTCATTCCATTAAATACGAAATAGAAATGAAAGTAGCATTCATGCGTACGTACGGCTTATCGTCTCTATGAATAGTGCATTTCATTTATTACCTCTAAATGTTACGTAATATTATGAATGAATGTATATACTGGATATATATTATATATATGACATCTAAATAATGAATATAATTTTGGAGATAATTGATATTCTACCACATAAACAACTTGTAATTATAAGAAGTTTATTGTTGACTCAAGTACCAAAGATCGACAAAACGACCGTCATTAACTTAAATAATTACATAATGTTCATAACATGGTAATAAGTGATATAAATGGAATAATGAACATGAAAAATGTTCTTAATTAAATATAAATTAACTCTAGTTTATTATTCAGGAGGTTAAAGAACGGTCGAGTCAGGAAAAGAAGCAAGGTAAGGGAATTTCATAACCCAACTTCCATTCTTTGGGTTAATCTCCTACTTTCAAATTATGTCATGATATTATTATGTCCTATTTCCTATTTTTACTTTATTTATGTGTACCTATATTGAATACACATAATAGATCTATTTTATTTCAAAAATGATCTTTTTAAAGACTTCGTCTCAATCCCATTTCATTGAGGCATATTTGGTTTTATACTCAACTTTCTTTTATACGGTGTATAAACCCCTCTGACTTTTATGTTATACAAAAGGAATCTCTTTTATATGAAGAATTTTACTAAACGAAAAAAGGGAATGTTTTTCTTTTCGTAAATATGCGGCGACAACGACTTCTCTGCCGCCGTGACCATTATTTGAGTTTCGGCTTCCTCTACAGGCCATCACGTTTTTTTTAATGAAAAATAAATACAAAGTTTTAACTTTCTTTTATTCTGGTATTGAAAATGGGTTTGAAAACATTTTTATTATATCAATGTGGTGTATTGATATCTTGTGATTGAAATGTGGAAATGTTATGTTTCCTTTATCCATGTTTTATGTGATACAATTATGTTATGGTTTATGATATGTTTAAACCTATTCATATGAGGAATGAATTGGACTTAATAAGTGACGGGTGGAGCCCGCTATAGCTCCTCGATGCATCGTTCGGTCTCATGAGACAACTAGACGTGGAATTGGCTGAGGCCCTTTCCCAATTTGATTTATGGTTTTGGCTGAGGCCTTAATCATTTTAGACGTCTTGGCCGAGGCCTTGACAAAATGTTTCAAAATGTATGGCATTATGCATTCCATCATTATGAAAGTGGTTATTGATATTGCATGTGATTATTCGACCAATATAATATCCATGTGAATAAGTAAATGGCATTATCTCATTTTACTTTTCCCACATTATGTTTAAGTTCATGTTTAAAAGGCTTTTGTTTTAGTTATACATTGCCTTAAATGTTAATGTTTATTTATGAAAGCTTACGCAATATTGTTATCCTTACTGAGCATCTGAGCTCACCCCTTTCAATGTTTTAATATTTTCCAGGATGTGAAGAAGTATTTTAGGAATGACCTGCAGGGATAGTCAGAAGAGGATATGAGTGTGGACTATGAAGACTTTGTTATTGTAGTTTTTCACCTTATGTTGTAATGTAACATTTATGAATGTATCTAGTGTTTCCAAGGCTACTAAACTAATCGGTCTTTCGAGAATTGATCTTTTGTGATCATGCCAATGTTACGAAGTAGTGCATCGACTCTGGGTAGCTGGGGTCGGGGCGTTACAAGTGTGGTTAAAATAATTAATAAAAGCATTATGGAGATAGAGATAACTATGATTTCTGATTCAGTAGATAAAAATTATTTTAGATGAAAGTAGTGTGTAATGATATACATAATCAAAAACACTTTTTAACTAAAAGTAATTAAAATTATAATTCATATGAAATTTAGTATAAGGAAAATCCTATTATGTTATAATTTTATATTTTTGGTAGTCCTGGATCTTCAAAATTCATAAAAAAATCATGGAAAATTTAATTATAATATTGTGTAATGTGTATTTATTGGATATATATCGAATGTAAAAGGATATGGATTTTGGAATAAGAAACTTTTCAAACTAAATTATTGTTACAATTTCAAAATAATAGAAGTCTAGTCCATAAATAATTACTTATATTTAACTACCTTTAAAGAAGATGATGTCAAAAATAGCCATGTTCCTAAAAATTTTATTGAGATACAACCTCATGATAAACCCGATATATGAATTGTTTATTCAGATCATATAGATGATAAAGATGTTATTTTTGAAAATAAAAACAAAAGGTACTAATGATAGAAGAAACATATAAAAAGATAGAATATCATTGGTGAATAATTTTCATCTGTGCATATCATAAAATGGTAGTGGATTGAAAATCATAAATCATATAGCAATAAAATTGAGCCTAAATCAGTAATATAATCCTTTGAATATTAAGAATCAGTTGATTCTATGAATGAGTACTGAATTCCACAATGTTTTTTGTTCAAAAACAAAATGTTAAAAATATAATGGATCCAATTGGGTTTAATAAAATAAGAATAAGAACCATGGAATGGTTTTTATGGAAGAAATACAAACTTTTATACATGGGATACTCACATGGAGAAGGTATTGATCTTAATGATACCTTTTATCCAGTTTCATGGTTGGAAACTATTATAATGTTCATATCTATTGGATCCTATAGTCAATAAAACATTTATCGAATGGATGTCAAATCTGCCTTCATAAATGGTAATCTTGAAGAAGAGTTGAATATTGAGGGACCTGATGGATTTTGGCTCGAAAAAGATGACATAAGAGTATGATAGTTGAATATCCCCTTATGTATTCAAATAGAAAAGTGGGTATGGTATTAAAATTTGAACAACTGATTGAAAGAGCTAAAATTTTCCTATAGTGAATTTGACAATAAGGTGATAATGAAAATATTTTCCTTGATTTTTCATACTAAATAAATCATAAGTTTTACATTTCTGTGACTGGTGATATAAGTTATTTTTTTGGATTATAAATCATTCAAAAAGAGAATTAAGGATTCGTATCCCATGAAAATTACTCAAGATAATTTTTTATGAAATTTTAAATTGATAAATAAAATGTAGTTTGTGTACCCATTAATGTGGTTCTGAAACTATCTATGGTGGGAAATAGTGACACTGATAGTGAGAGAGAATTTAGAAAACTTATTATGAGTCTAATTTATCTCAAATATTTCAAACAAGACATTGTTTCCTCTTTAAATCTAAATGATAAATATCAAAGTAATCCAAAGTGTTTTGATATTATACTCATATATATAAAATGGAATATAAAATATTGTATAATTTATATTAATGGAAAATACTAAAACTTTATTGTGTTAACATATTCTGAATGTGTAGGTGGTTGTGATGATAGAATCCCACATCAGGTGAAATTTTCTTCTTAGGAGAAAGTTGACTGAGTTTGAAATAAAATAAATAAAACTCAACCACACTAAGTAATATAGAGTTGAATATTTTTTCCATAACGAGTACATGAACATATATTATTTTTATTAAGGAACAATTATATGATTCAAGTGTTAAAATTGAAAAACCAAACAAAAATATTTGTCAAAATAAAACTACAATAGATATTTCTAAAAGAAATGTGCAACATTCATGATACAATAATATTGATATTCACTTTAATTTCATCTTGTAGAAGGTTTCAAATGGATAAATGATGTAGAAATTTTTTCCAAATCAAGATCTATTGGTAGATATCTTCACAAATACTATTACAAAGGATATATTTTGGAAACTAAGTCTAAACATGGGAGCTCAGCTCCTTTTTTGTCATTAAAAACCCTTGGTTGAGACTCCCATATTACATTATTTTCATTTGTAAAATTTTTTGATATTTAATGAGAAAATAAGGGAGTTATTTTTTCAATTCCTTAACTATTATTTGAAAACTTTTTAGCACGATTTCATATTCATAATTTTTCATTGAAAACATAGGCAACCTTGGTTGTATTTCTCTTTGTTTACACAATGCTTTCCCACATATACATATATTTTATTTAGAAAATTATATTTTATAATAATATCATCTGAGATCATCCCTCTATTATATGTGGACAATAAATTTCCATATATGGTTGTAGAACATTTTTTCAGAATCAAAATGTTATTGAAAGACTTCCATATACCATTTTCATTTAATTCCTTCTAAGGGTAAGACTGTTTGATAACACATATAGAAATTATAATATGTGATGATATATTGATATAAAAATATAGAGGGGGAGATTAATGGGCCCAGTGTCACATTGCTCTTTACAAATGTGTTAATATGTGTTTGGTGAGTTTCTAGAAAATCTACATGATTTTAAAATTGTTATCGATTCACTTGATGACATTGGATGTCTGACTTAGGAAATTTTCTATTTTAAATGTGATGATTATGGATGTGACCATCATTGTCAAACACAATTGGAAAATTATGTTTTGAAAGATTCGAAATGAATAAAATAATAGACAACCTTGAAAATATTTATTCTCATGAACATATGAAAAATTCATCTTGTCCATTATAAATTAATATATATTTTTTATGAAGCAGACATTTGTGAATGTTTGGAATTTTATTTCATCATAAAATATCTAAATATATTATTTGATAAGTTTTGGCCTTATTTAATAATAGATTCCCACCCACTGAGCATAAAATACCATGCACAACCTATGCGTTGTTGGAAAATGAGATCAATTATTCCATAGGATCCCTTCTAGCCTTTCCCAAGGCCAATAGAGGATCATGGGCATGCATAATACCTATTTGGTGCGGGTGTTCCTAGGTATAAGGCCCATATAGAACATGCCCATAAGGTTTATAGGCTGGGAGAGAATCCTTATTGGTTATGATCTATGAGTGTGTGAAGGGAGTTATAGGTGCTAATCCCCCATATTCATCTTGAGTATGATGTGACATACATTTTCTTATTAATAGGTTGGAAGATTTGTAGAATATATATGTGGGATGAATATATCATGGTACCCTTCATCAACCATAAAAAACATACCTATATAACTATGACCTCGTGATCCACTAAATCTCCATCGTCTGACAATTTCAAGTGATATTCTTCAACCTCCCGATGTTGTGGCATCTATGACCATTCTTGAATCCACATGTTCTCGATGGTCACTACTCTACCCATATCACATGATTAATATGAGTACGTGATTTCTAGATGAAGAAACAATGAATTGACAATCTTGGAATCTTATCTTTTCTTGAAAACGATCATCAAAGGACGTTCCACTAACAGAATGAAGGTGATTATGTACTGATTGTTTGTGATAGTGTTGATTCATGCAATCATATTCCAATTCATGAGAGGATAGGTTTATTTCAATGAATGTGACTACATGATTCCTAGCTTCATAATAAAAGGAAATTCATTATCTACTTTCTTTTGAATATTGACCTAACATGAAATATTAAATGAATTAAATGGAATCCCATAAGAATAATATTTTAGAAGGTGAAATCAGTAATGAACCCTTCAAATAAATATCAAACAACTGAGGAAAATATGGTTTTTATGATGATATTGAGAGCTATTATTTTCTTTAAAAGTTTTGTATTCATGAAAAACGTTTTCACAAGAATAAGGTTAACAAGAATTTTAGTAGCTTTCTTGAAGGACAAGACACCCATGAACCTCTTGATATTATTTTCCAAAACTCAAGGCACTAATAAAGAATCTGACATACTCAAGATTCTATTCACTATTTAGTGTTACCAAAATATAAAGGATCATCAGTACTTTTGTGGGAAACTATGAGATACCATACAATTGATTTTATAATCTTTCACAATGAACATAGAATTTTGAGTATAACTTAAGGATTGTTTTTTAGTGAAGGAAATAGTGAGTGATCATATAGTTTCATGAAGGAGGAGCGCGTATGAGTAAATAATTAAATTTAATAAAATAAATATCTTGATTATTTAAGATAGTGTTCATTTTTTCAAGGTATTAAAAGAAAAAAATTATAGATAGTGTACACATGCTGGCAGGCACATGTCAAGACAAAAGTGTTAAGAATTGATGTATTTAGTATAAACAATGACATTCATTTAAGAGTGTTTATATTACCACTATATGATCATTTGAACATTTTTCAGAACCAGTAATCACTACCGATTAATAGTGATAAGAAAATCCATGAAATTACCTATGGTTGATCATGAAAAAAAAGCTTTTTTGAAGCAACAAAAAATCCTTGTGTTCTTTTCATTATCATAAATTTATTACATATAAGTTAAGTGAGACATCAAATATTGAGATGTTGAGTCATTAAAAAATCAATGAGGTTAAAGTAAAAAGGGATAATTCATAACCAAAATTAACAACATATTAACCCCCTAGTGGAACAAACATGGAGTTATACAATTAACATCAGGAAAAAGATGGATTTTTTATATACAGTGATTCATAAAATAAATGGTCGGTGTGTTTCCTTATGAGTAATAATATCATTTTTTACAATCTATCAAGTCAATTGAAAAAACATGATAAGAACTATCTAACTCATGATATTTATTTGGATACTATGATATTTTCTTTGAAGCTATGAGGAAATTATGCTTACTGTGAATAATGTGAATTATATATAGGTCAAGAAATTATGAAGTATATATGTATATAGAAATATAATAACATGGGGAAAAGGATATTATAGGAATTACTTAAATACTAGGATTTTTCAACACACAACCACACTGGTAAAGAATACAAGGTGGAAGACACAATTAGTATAAAGTTCATGGGACTTATATATTATGAGGATTGGCTAGGATCATCTATTCCAGGGATCATTAATGATAGATATGGTTATTATTATGGAAAGTGAAACACAATTATTTTATATGTAATTTCCAAACAATCATTAACATAGAAGATAAATATTTCAAAAAAATATAATAAAGGAATTGCTAAAAAACATCTACACAATGGGATATGTGAATTTCAAAGAGCTCATTTGTGAAGATGGTGTATTGAAATTTGTAAGGAGACTAATTGTAAACTTTATACCTAAGATTAAAGGGGAGTTACTATTTTAATCTTATATATTATACTTACCTATAAAATTTTGTAGTACAATCATTTATAGGGATCTAAAATATCCCTTCTGATGGGATAACATGAAGAGGAAAATTAATGATTATATGTCTAGATTCTTGGAATACCAATAGGTTAAGGCATAGAAATAATTTCTAAAGCTTTTTTAAAATTCCTCAATATACAAGTCTATAAGTCTTAAAATATCAACATTGAATTCATCACTTTCTACATGAATCATCAAAGATAGATTATTATATATTGGTTATTACTAACTACCACACCCAATATGAAGATTTCCTAACTAGAAGGGAGGAAGTATCACTTGAATATATTTCTCTACATTATATAAATTCACTTATGAGAATTAATGGTCAACAATTGTCCATATATCCTTATTTTTATCCCTGATTCCATACCAAATATTGGAATAATCTTTAGAAGAAATTGAAAACAAAGTACATTTGATCAATGCCAATCATTCTCAAAATTATGGAAAATATGATAGGATGATCCAAGAATTATGGTAATTTTCATTCAAATAACGTTGACTTAAAAGGAATTGGGGAAAATAATTACCTTTGGTGGAATTTCTTATAATAATATGTTCATTCATGAATACATATGGAACCATATGAGGAAATTTATTGGAAAAGATGTCACGATATAACCTATTTGGATTAGTTTAGAAACAAAAATCTATATTTTATAAAACTCATTTAGGAGACAACATATAATGTTGGAGTGATTTTTAATTATACAAAAAAATCATAGAGAAGAGATGAAAATATTATGATTACCGATAGAAGGAATTGGTTTTTTAATTAGGTGATCATGGCTTCTTGATGGTATCACCATGTAAATGGGTTAATATTTTTGAGAATAAGGGAATGTTATGACCATGTTATATCGGGCCTTTTCATATACTATATTGAATTGTAGATATATATTATGTTTGACCTTATCAAAAAACCTCTCTAAATTTCTTACAGTCTTCTATTCCCAAATGCTATGGAAATACATTCCAGAACCAAATCATGTACTCACAACAAAAAGGAAAATAATTGAACTAGGTTTGTTATATAATCATGAGAAAATATGAATTTTTTACACTAGATAGCATGTATTGAAGAAAAAAGCAATCCACCTGATGAAACTATAATCATGAAATAATAATTTATAATAGGTTACATGGGAACCCAAAGAATCAACGATACAGATGTACCCTCATTTTTTTCTCCATAAGGTACAAAACTCAACTTCATGGGGGAATTTTATAAGTAGTAATATTGTAACAACCCTGGTTTTTATATATATATAACATATTTGATAAATGAAATAATTATACAAAAAACAATTTTTTATATGGTTATACTAAAAATTAAATAATAATTATATTAATAATTTCTGTTTGAAAAAATATTTATATATCTATGTTTGTTTGTGTGATTTAAATATATTTCATGGAATAAAGAAAATATATTTTAAATTTACCAAGAAATAGTTAATTTTATTATGAGTTAAATGAAATGATGCTTTTTTTCAAACCAGATAAAAATCCAAATGAATTTGAATTTTTTTTATTGGACGTTCCATTCTTTGAACGGAGCTTCATAATGTAATTATGAGATTTCGAACAATTAAATGCTATTTTATATTTTTTGAAGAATAATAGAGTAATAAAAATGAGTCATTGTGTTTTTGGAGTTAAGAACCTAACATTATGGTGTTTTAAAGCTCTGAACAAGGTTCTTGGAATGTCCGAAACTATGCAGCCCTCAGTAGAAAATCGTGTGGCTGCAAAGGGGGAGCATATGTTCCCCACTCCGGTTGTGCAAGGATTTCCAAAATAGTGCACCTAAACCACATATGTAGTTAAATTTAGGCTATACCTAGACACTATTCACCTCACATTAGGTGTGCAGTTAGAAAAAGCGTGTGGAAAAACTATGAGAGGTGGGACCCTTATACAGTGTTTGTAGTATGGTTTACACACAGTTTTGAGAAACCATATGGTCAAACCATACGCACCATAATTTTGATATAATTATATAATTTTCCCTTAATTTTAACTTTTATTGTTTTTTCATTCTTCTCCTTCTCCCCCTAGTGGTTAGACATGTCTTTCATCCTCTTTGAGCTCAATATTATCTTAATATAAAAATTGAGACAATTTCTTCATCTGGTTTATGTTCTTCAATTCATTGAATGAAATAGATCCACCTTGGTAAGGTCCCATAGTTTATTACCATTTATCATAGATTATCTATAGATCCATAATTTTAAATAGGTGCAAGGAAATTTACTATATTTAAATCTCATTGGAACATTTCTCATATCTCTTTTAGTCGGCTATGATTCTGAGGCAGATGTTGAGTGAATAGTCATCTATGGCCGTAAGGTAGCTGGTCACATTGTTTACCCTATGAGTTTTCATCACATCATAGCAACAACATTGTTCCATATGGAATATCTCTATGAGAATCCCCTAATTTTCTATTTCAATATTTTAATTTTATCTTTGGACGTTAATACATGTCTATGGGTCCGTTTAATGGAATATTAGAAGTTTTATACACCTTATATGTTCACCCCATGGGTGTTCCATGTAAAATTTTACATGTTTGTCCAATTTTTGTAAAATTTTGGAACTTCCTTGTTTCTTTTGAGATGTATTTTAAATGAATTTTCCTTTGGAATATTTTTATTAAATGGTATCAAAATAACCTATTAGGTGTTTGGCCATTTTATGGATGAAATTTCCCATTTAGAAAATTTCATTTTCTTATAATAGAACTATGAATTGGAAAATGATCCATGGGTATGTTTGTTTCTTTTCCTTAAATGAGATGAAAATGACCTTTTCATGTTATGTTAAATTCTCTTTTTTTTAATTTGTATATAACTGATTCATTTCCCAAGCATTTGGACTGGCCTTTACCTTGAATAGACCTTATATCATGAATTCTTGATTAAAACCTAGGGGACTCGCAATTGGTTGGATAACCTCGGCTTATAATTACGAAATTATGTAATTAACATAAAGTCCTTGAAACTTTTTTAAGGACCTCTGGATCTTTACATTAATTTTCCATGTTTAGGTAAATTGGATGGGTTGTTTAAGGGGTGTGTTCAGTACATGATGATGTCATTTTTTAAATTAATTTTATTAGTTAAATGGTTTGGCTTATAATGGTAGTAAGACTACACCTTCGATAATGATTTATCAAATGGATTATATGGTAAGGATCATGCATGTGGGTTTCTTTTCTTTAGATGAAAAAAATGATAATTCTTAATGACTTATAGAGGCTGGTGATATCATGGATTTTAGTTATACTTTTATAAATGTTCATTGATGATGAAAAGAATTTAATTATAATTGAACATTCATGATAAAAATAATAACGGGTTAGGTCTTGTGTTATATATATTACATGACTCTTCTTGTTCTATTTATATATGATATTATTTAAATGGAAAGAAAGAGAGGTGTTACCTCATGTCTTGTATTATAATTTGATAATGTATATATATGTGATTAATAGTAAGTTGCATGAGAGTTTTAATGTCATGCCTTATACAATAAATTATTTCCTTTTATAGAGTATGTGGATGATGGTACGAGGTTTTGACAACAGAGGATAATCCTTCTCCCTTACACTGGGTGTTGAGTATCGTATCTCACACTAGTGATACTATATGGACTTTAGATTGAGGCTCTGCATTGCATGATTAGTGTGATACATGGAGAGTCACTCGACATCCCATGTGTTGTAGTATGGAATCTCTTACTCTATTGGGGTGTTGAAATTGCACCCTATCTAATGATAATTTAGGCTCCTTAGACTGAAAATAGATAGTCTATGTTATACCCCAATCTAGCCCACACTAGTATTCCATGTATGTGGTCATTAGGCATCCACATAGAATTGGTTTATATAGGTGGATGCATTATGGATCTAAACAATTATATAAATTTAATATATATATATATATATATATATAGTGACATGATCAGACTCTTCTATTACATCCATGAGCTGAAGTAGGGAGATCTTCCAAGTATCCATTAATAACCGGAGCAGGTGGTTATTTGTTTATTTATTTAGTTATGTTTATTAATTCATTATACCTGCACATTGTTTACTTCCGACCACTTCTCAGATTACACGTAGACATCATTGGTGGTGGCCTAATAATATTTCTATCTCGTATTCCTTTAAAGACAATATTGGCCCCCTAGAATATTTTGTTACAATAAGTAGGATTATATTGAATGCCCATATTATGAGTTTCCTATATGATTTATTTTAAGATAGGTCATACGAGTGGGGTATTGGTCATAGGCACGAGATACTTGGTTCATTTTATCCTTTGTCTTTTGTACTACTGTGTGGAATTCTTGTATCTTTTTTTTCATTCTATATTACCGAATGACATGATTCCATATATCAAACACTTCCATAGAATATTTTGTATTTTTTAATTATTTAGTAAGTTTATATCTTCCACTTCTTATTTATCAAGATGTTGGTTAACTCTTCCTCAGTTTGCTAAATTCATCTGCTTATATTATTCTTTTGTTGATTAGTTGTTATTGAATGTACCTGTCATGCTACTCCGACATGAGGGTATATTTTCTCCACTATACTACTATTACATTCTATATTCTAGTCATTACCTTTTGGCATATGGGGAGGCGCAATTAAGGACATGTGACCCCCCGAGTTTGTGGAATAGTTTAAGTGGAACCCGATTTAGGATGTTACAGTATTGTATCAACGATTATTTTTTCTTTGTCATATTGTTTGGATATAATACTAAAGACTATGAATTAAGGAATTTTTAATTAACCATGTTCTTGGAAATAACTAAAGCATGTATAGAAAAAATTAAAATTATCTAGGATGTGCAATTTTTATTATTGATCATGTGGTTTATTATTGATTAAATTCATCATTGGGTGATTCACTTATATTAGGATGTTTTTTATTTTGAGTATTGTTGAATTTATATTTTTTTATAATGGATCTATGAAACTATGTATTTTCATTAGAACATGCATCATAATTTAGAATAGTTAGACTAAAAGGTCATGCATATAAACATTTCATGTTTGATTTTTATCGTGCATTTCATGTGCATATTGTTTGTTCCCTGTATTTGTATTTAATTATGATGATATCACTTTCAGGTATGGTAAAACATGTTTGATTCATTAAGTACTTTCCTTAACGTAATAGTGATTTCTTGTCTAGGTTAAAGCAGATACCTTAAGTAGTCAATTATGGCACGGTGATCAATGGGCCATTGGTCACATAGGCTAGACCTTGTTTTGATGTGGTTCAAGTAGATTCTACATTTTGGTTCATAAGATGTATGGTCCCTTGTGGATCGTAAAATGGAAAACCATCTGATTCAACCAAACTTTTGTAATATAAATTTTTTATTAAACATATATTAAAATGAAATTGATTCCAAAAGTGACATTAGATTGTTATTATACTTTCATGAAGGGTAATTATATGTCATGTTTCCTATTTACCCAACATTTTTTTTGTTTTTCTTGATTATCAGATTATGAAAATGATTTTTTATTTACTACCAATAATAAAATTCCTAAATTTTTTATCTTTAAATTGTTGCATGAGCCAAAATTATGAGAAGTGATAAAAGAACAAAAAAAATTCAATTATAGGGTTTTTGGGACACTTATAAATAATAGAAGTTAGCCATAGTATTCAAAAAAATCATTTTGGTATATTTATGTATGAATGTGTTGTATTTTAAAATGGTTTAAAGAAAAAATAAATTTAATTTTTTTATAAAACGGATTCGTTGTCTCTATATCGGTTGTGATTATTTTATAAAATTCACAACTGGACCATTGTAGGGTGGTTGGGTTATATTTACTATGAGATAAACAACTATAGGTATTTTAAAATTTTGATAATGAAACATGAATTTTTTTCATACAATTTGGATTGATTATTTGTAGTAAAATCTGTTAATTGATTATATTTTCGTTCTATATCAATGATATGACTTTAAAATTGAACCCTAGGATTTTTCCTTCTCTTGAACCCTCACATAATGTTGTTTTAAACATTACATCTCAAGATTCCTTAGAATGGAACCACGATCACTTTCTATAGGCCTTCTCCTTATTTAAATGGCTTAAATCGTAATCTCAAAAGCCTAGTGTTTTTCTTCTCCATGTGACCTAGTGATAAGTTTGATGTTCTTATTTTGATAAGGTTGTATCTTGAGGTACATAGTACCCATAAATCTTGAATTAAATTCTAAATTATATGAGATTTCTAACGCTTGGGGTCATTCGGGTGTTGTTGTCCCTAGTAGGTCGCTTACATTCAAAATGACACCATTTTTCTGATGGGTGTTTGTGGTATCCTTATCCTTTTTTATGGTCATGATCATCGGATAATGCTAATTTTTAGTAGGATATAATTTCCAAGGGAATCATCATCCACTTTATTGGTATTGTGACGCTTTTTCATTCTTGGTCAAATCGGTAGGTCATGCTATCTTTTTCTGTCATCTGGTCAATGCGCTATTGAGATAGTTTTCAAGGTGATCCATCTAATACGTTAATGCATAGGGAATATAATCCTATGGATAGTATCAAGGATTTTTTCTTCCCACACATGAACATTAGGATAGAGTGCATTTATGTATGTGATATCATCGATTTTCTACGTGTTTTATGATGAACCGATTGAGTTCAGTGTAATCATTTTTCATTGAACTATTTAGTATTTTATCATGTCATATTTGTAGTAGAGTGACCTGGGGGTTAAAGGATAAATTTATTCCAATGATTGGAATGTTATTCCAAGTGGATCGGGTGTCTTGACATACTGGTCAAATAGATTATTATTTTTTTCCAAATTCCTTAGTGTTATGAGTGCGACTCATAGGATTGTTACACATGAGTTTAATTTGAATCTAGTCAATCTTTTCATACAATTTATATTACACCCTTAATGTATGGAGCATCATGTTTATTTTGGTTAATACGTTTCCTTCCATGTACAAGTAACACAACCAAGGACCACCTTTTGAAATATTAGATTTTACAATATCACCCTTGAGGCTGGAAAGTTTCAAATCATATAGATGCTTTACTGGAAGAATGAGTTTGATGTATTTGTTTGTGTTTGTGACCATTGGAAAGCACTATTGGTTTTTGATGGACTTTGGTGGTTAATTTAGAAGAATCAAAGTATGATTTGGGTGGTAAAGGCTAGTGACTGATTAATAGATATGTTTAAGTAGATGAAGTTGATATTTTTATGAGAATTTAATCAATTTTGTTTCAATTGTACTTATTTTGATCATGTAAGTAATCTATCTATATCCTCATAGTGCACTCTAGAAAACTGAAGATCATTTCCCCTATCATGATGTTGTCCTTGATGGAGGAAGAGAGAATTGGTCTTATATTACACTGATGTTTTAAAATCCATTGGGATTTCCTAGGTTTTTTTATCAATGTTACATTTTAGATGTGTGTTTTATAAATTGTATTGTTTAGTTTGGAGTGAACCATTGGTTTCCATATAGGAACACGTTGGACAAACTCTTGGACACCAGCTATTTTCCTTTGACTTTACTGCTAATCTAATTCTGCTCTGGTTCTAATATTTTCCTGATATATATTTCTAGGACTTTTACTAATGTTTCATAGTAAAATTGTAGTATAAACTACCTAATAATGGTAAATTAGACTCCAGTTCGTTGAGTATGAGGTAATCTTAGAAATATATTTGGGCTATGAGGTAATTCTTAAGAGGGTAATGAATTAAGTGTTCTAAATCTGTGTCACACACTTATTAATTTGGACACATGATAGTTCAAACAGTTAAATATTGGTTCAATAAATAATGGTTACCCAAAGATAGTTAAGGCCTTAAGTGAATTCACTCATAAAAAATTCAAGATTCCCTAGAGGAAGAGTTCTTAGTTCTACTAATTATACACCATCTATCTATGTAATTCATTTTGACTGTGGTCAGACAGAGGTTTATCAACCCTTTATCCTTCTTGTTTAATGTACTTGGTCAAGTGAAATCCTTTTAGGCGTGCCCTTGGTTTATGGAGGGTGTGGTTTAAAAATGGTCAGTAGTTTCTTTCCATGAACGAATTCACAACCAGTTCCTATATAGTCGATCAGAAATTAAATGTTCAATTTTAGTGAGGTTATTTTTATGTCCTTGAATGTATTTTATTGTTTCTTATTAAAGTATATAATTCTTCTAACATTGTTACAATTCCAAGACGTTTTCATTGAAGGGAAATTCTGATGGTGTAGGTACCATGTTTCAAAATTCACCCCTTCTTATTTTTAATGACTATGGTGGGGAGCACTATAGCCAAATGTTTTAAGAGATGAATAAGTGACTGTGTATCTTTTTTAATAGTATTAATTAATATATTTTTAGGTGATTCATTAGTAAAATGATCATTGGAGATATTTTTGATGATTTAGGTTTCATATTCTAAAGTATTACTCAATGGTGTGTTGGGCATTTAGAAAAGAAACATGGCTATTTGGATGGTACATAATGACACTTGGAATTATAGTGAGGTTTCCATTTTTTTCAAAAGGATTCTTGGAGATGAAATATTATATATTAGAGAGTTTGTAATGACCCATTTGTTTGAACCAGAATGAAATGAAAAAGAATTTATTTTCATCGGTTTACTATACGGGTCATTATTTGAAAGAGATACTAGGAATGTAATTCTAGGACATAAAACACATCAATATGTTTTCTATGGAATTGGTTGATGTATCTAAGGTTCCCTCAAGTGTTTCAATGATTTTTTGAGACTTACAAGTATTAAATCACAAAATTTTAATCTATGAATAGGGTTTATGGTTTTTCTGAATCTGTGTGTCCCCCTACTAAAAACTATGCAACTATAGAGGGGGAGTAGATGTTCCCCGCAAGGGCTGCAGAATATTTTAATAAACCACACACCTAGAACTCATGGGTATTTACATTTAGGTAGTACCTAAAAACTATTAAATTTATGGTTCCCTTAGTGTTAACCAAATTTTGGGGCACAACTGTACATGATTGGACCCTTATATTATGGTTTTATAACTATTTGTGCATGGCTTGGCCAAACTGTGTGCCCCAAAATATTGGGTGAAGATTAAAATTTTGTAGTCATTTAACCTATTAAGACTCTTTCCTTTTCTCCTTCTTCCTCTGGTTTCTAGACTAGATTTTCATCCTCTTTGAGCTCAAGATCCTCCAAATTTATGAATTGATATAGATTCTATGTCTGATGTCCGATCTTCGATTAGTTGGAAGCAATTAATCTGTCCCGATTTGTTCCCCTAGTATCTTACCTCATTTCTATATTTATCTCCAAATCAATCCTTCTATTTAGGTTCAGGAACATATTTTGTAGTTTTAGGGTGTTGGACTGTTTCTCATATCTCTTCTAATCGATTTCAAATATGAGGTCCATATTGAGTAAGGATTCATATACAACTTTATGGTAGGTTGTTGCATTATTTTCCCTTTTGAGTTTTCATCACTTCATATATACTTCATTATGACTTATTTTTTCTATCACTGAGCATCCCCTAATTATTAGTTAAGTCATACCTATTTTACCCTTATAACTTAATACATGTCTATTAATACTTGTTTGGAAGATTAGATATTGTATACACCTTATATTGTCCCCCCATGGGTGTGCCAAGTGAAATGCTACATTTTTCATCCAAATAATTTAAAATTCCAGAACAACCTTATATCTTCTAGCTTAGCTTTTAAATTAATTTTAACTTGAGGCATGTGTATTAAATTGTATTCAATGAACCTCTTAGGTGTTTGGACCATTTATGTTTTCAATTACCATATAAGAAATTTCTTTGTTGTGTTATGGATACTTGAATTTCCTAAATATCCCTATTCACATTTGTTTCTTTTCCTTAAATTATATGAAATGACCCTTTGTATATAATGTTAAATGATCTGTTTTTAAATGGGTCAATGATATATTAATTTCCCAAGCTTTTGGCTTAGCATTACCTAGAATTTCCCTTATATCATGAACACATGATTGAACCAAGGGTGAGTTCTATGTGGTTGGACAACCTATGCTAGGAAATTAAAAATTAGTAAATTCCCGTAACGGCCTTGAATCCTTTTTAAATACCCATAGAGACTTAAATTAATTTTTTATTTATTACGTAAATATGATGGGTTGGTTTAAGGGAAGTGGTCAATGCAAGATGTTTTCCTTTTCAAAATGAAATGATTTAATTAATTGGATTATTTTATAAGGGTGTTAATACAACAACATTTAATAGTATTTATTAAATGTTTTATATGGGATGGATTATGCATGTTGGTTTATTTTTTTAGGTGAATAAAATGATAATGCATAACGAAATATAAAGGTGGTGATTTCACACCTTTTGGTTGTACATAAATTAATGATAAATGATAATTACAATGCATTAATTATAATAGAACATTCCAAATGTAATGAATAAGAGTTTATGCATTATGTTTCATATTATAAATGATTATGCCTCTTCTATTTTTTAATGGGAGTATTTAAATGAAAATCATGAGAGGTGATGACTTGGTTATTATATTGTAATATGATAATGCCTAACTATGATCTTGAAAGAATGTTGCATGAGTGGTATTTACTTATGAATTATAATAAAAATTATTATGACATTATAGAGGATATGGATGATCATAAGGGGTGTTTAATATTGTGGATAATAACACTCCCTTACATTGGGTGTTGATTATATAATCTCACAAAATTAATACTATATGAATGTTGAGCAAATGGTCTATATTTCATTATTAGAGCATTACATTGAGGATATCTTACCACCCATAGTATTGTAGTATAGAATATCTAACTCTATTGGGATGTCAGGAAACATCCATATGGAATGATTTTTTAGGCTTGTAAAATTGGTCATTGACACTTTAAGTTACGCCTCGGTCCAAGAAACAGTATTATTCCATGTATATGGCCATCTGGTGTCCACACATTCTTGGTTCATATAGATGGATGCAATTAATAACTAAACTATATATATATATATATACTAATTATATATATATTTTAATGATTCGACTCATCTATTCTAGACATGAGTGGTAGTAGGGAGACCAACCAGATGTCCTTTAAGAAACTGAGTGGGTTGTTGTTTATTTATTAATTAAGTTTTATTTTTAATACATTTTACATGCATAATTTTTTACCAATGATCACTACTCTAATTATATATAGACATCGTTGGTGGTGGGAAAAGAATATTTTTATCTCACACCCTTCTAAGTCTATTCATAGCACTCGAGAAGATTTATTTAATGTAGGTATGAATAAAAGAATGGTCCCTACAACATGTTGTCTATTTTCCTCACATTTTGATGGAGCATAGGAGAAGAGGACTGGGAATTTGATCTAGATGGTAAGAATAGGTTGTGTTCTCTTTTTTTACTATTGGGTAGCATGTTTGTAACTTCTTGTTTCCTTTCTTTATTACACTATTTCATGCATACATGTATTAGAAATTTCCTTATAATATTCTTTATTATTTATCAGTTTTTCTGTTAGTTTATGTCTTCCAATTATTATATGTTCGGTTTTCGGTTTCTACTTCCACAATTTACTGAATCTTTTCTTTTATATTATGCTTCAACTATTTAGATATTATTGAATATATATGTTGTTCTACTCTGACATGAGCGTATACTCTCCCCACTACACTACCTTTACACCCTTGTAACTAATTGGTAGCCTTTGGCATTTGGGGAGTCACGCTTGAGTCCATGTGACCCACCAGCTTGAGTCACAGTTTATGTGGACCCCATGTTAGGATGTTAAAATAAATATACAATGAAATATATATTTAGGTTTTGGAAATAAAAATTATTCAAGTTTTTCCAAAGGTATATATTTAGTATTCTATTTAAAAATACTTATTTAAGATTATATATATATATTAATATATTAAATAAATATTATTTTATAGATATACATATTTTTTGGTTTTTGAAAATATAAAATAATATGTAATACATACATATGTTAATATATATATATATATATATATACTAAACTGAAAACATTAACATATATATATATATACTTATGTGTCATTAATAATAAAATATATGATTATGCTTAAAAAATTTATTAAATGGTATTCAATATATGTGTATATATATGCACAATATATATATATATTGATTTTAATTATATATATATATATATATGAAGATATGAAAGGATTTTAATAAACTAAATAATAAGTTTAAATCATTGAAGATAATAAAAAGGGAGTTTAGGTGTTCAAAATTATAGTGTGGAGAAATGGATAGGGGGTTAAGGTAATAAATTAATAAAAAAAGAGAAATAAATAAATAAAAATGTTATATTTTTTCACTTCAAGTGTAATAATAAAATAGAATATATATATATATATTTAAATATATCCATATCTATATCGTATGAACATTTAATCCAAAACAATAATAATTATATAAGTATATCATATATGTATATGTTTAAGTATATATATTTTATAAAATTATGATAACGTATATATACATTTGGATATATATGTTTTATATAAATATTTGATGGAGAATATACATGATATATAAATAATAAAATATATGTTAAAGTATTTTTTATTTATATTTTAGATATGTATATATTTTATATATATGTACATGTTAATATATATGTGTGTTTGTGGTATATATTTATGTTATAATATATATATATATATATATATATAGTTTTATATAGATAATTATATAGATATGTACACACGTATAGGAATTAATTAATGTAATTAAAAAATTTATACCTATATATGAACAGGTGTGTGAGATGTTAGAGGATATATATGATTTGAAAACTTGTGTTAATGGTTTGAATATTTTGTTATGTAATGGGATAATGATTTTGAAAAAAAAAGTATGTTTTGTTTCAAAATATTATTTTTTGTATTAAATTTTCTTTTATTTCTTAAAGTTTCATAAAAAAATATTTGAATTAATTTCACACAAATTTTATTAGACTTAATGGAAGAATTATCATTATTTCAACACATAAAACCCCCATAAAGTAATATTCCCACCCCGTTTTCCAATTCTCCCATGATCAACTCCATGTTCTCTCTTCACATACAACGCAAAGAGTATCTTTCATTTCTCTCTATCAAATATTAAATAGTTTAGTTCATATTAAGGACTGTCTCTAACATAGGAATCTCAAGAGAGTAAGGGTTTCCCCAGTCCTCCACTTCATTTTGAAATTGAAATTCCTTTATTATATTTACTTGTAATATTTCATCTCAAAAATGAAAAACCATTTAATTCCATTTCAACACCATCCATTTATATTATTGAAAATAATGGATAACTTACTCTCTCCCATTATAGAATTCAATTAATCCATTTCAATGCTCAAAATATCCCGTAGGAATAAACCATCCTACTATTTTGGTGTGGTAATGTGTGTTGGGGTTTCAAAGAAATATAAATATCTATCTAGATACTAAAAGTGGTAGGCATTTTTCTCAGATTCATTTTGGTGTTTTGAACCCATAAATAGGTGGTTGGGTATATCTTATCCATCATTCTGGGGTACAGTGAGTGGGCCCTTACTTTTCACCTAGATTGACACTCTTTGGGGATATTATTTTGATGATTTTAATGAAATTTACAAACCATTTTAAAGGATTTATATATCATTTCATTGGTCTCCTACCTTTAAAAAATAATAAATAATTATTTATTCATATATTGGGAGAATCAATTTTTATACATTTTCTTCATTCTTATATTTAGTTAACATTGTAATATAAATTTTATCTAAACTGAGTAAATTAATAGGGCTTAATTATGTTCCCAATAAAAATTAATATTAATAAATGTTTAAATAAAATCCCGAAATTTAATTTAAATCACCCAATCATACAAAAATTTAATTTAATATAAGTGTTATAATTTATAATATTTCTAAAATACTGATTAGCATTTAGTAAAAAATTATAAAAAATTAAATTTTCATTTGAAATATATTTACATAAACCAACAATTATATAAAAACATATTATCACTAAATATCAATGTAAATTTTTTTATTTTTAGATTAAAAACAAAGTCAGTTATAGGCGATGTAATTGAAAATAAAAACACAAACTAAAAATAAAATAAAAAAGTGGTTATGTATCATGTCAATACCTAATCTTATATACTTAGAAATCATCTTTTGTAATTATATTATTATAACCAATAATATTATCAACAACATGGATCTTTTATATACACAATAGCACAATTTTCCTTGGACAAAGACTATTTTATATTTATTCAATGGTTGAAAAACAAAACAGGACACATGGGGACAATATCTACAATTATCATAAATAAATAGATAAAAAAGAATAGTGAGAATATCTTGTGTTATTTTGTTTAATAAAATTAGTTAGTGGGTGAAGATATACATATCAATAAATTATATAAGATTTATGTGTAGTAAAAACAAAGACAGAAAATAAATAAAGATGAATAAATAATGGGATTCGTAGATTGTGCTGATCCAGATGCTCGAGTGTCCTCGGATTTTTCGTAGTGACAAGATTGAACAATGTTTCCTAAAGTTCTTAGAAAAAAGAGGGTTGTGAATTTACTTTTTTATATATATAAAATTATCTAGATATTCTATTTAATCCACTCTTTCATAGTAAAATGAACTTTTATGTGGTCAGGGTATATGATGGGCATCCAAACCATTCACATTAGTGAAAAAGGGGTCCCTTCGGTTATATATAGCACTGAATGTTTCAATACTCATTAAAGAATAATAATAATAATTTTTCAGATCCTTATAATAAACCTATGAATTGGTCATCAATGATTTTGGGAAATTGTTATATAATATAAATTAAATATACACTATTTGTTAAATATCATTAAATAACTACTAGAAACATTTAATTCAAAATCTATATAACAATAATTGTATAAAATTAAGGGTAGTACATTCAATGGTTTCCCGACTTAGTGGAAACATGCCTTGTGGTGTTACAAATGTACTGATCATAGAACACTTGAAGGTAGCTCATCTAAAAGTCATTAATCATGTGGTTGCACATTGATGGTGATGACACATGAATAGTGGTGTCCAAAAGCTGGTGGTAGAATGAAATTTTCAGTAGAAAAATCTTGTGGTAAAATGAATCTGGTGGTAACAGGGCCATGATTCTGGAAGTGGAAGGGCTCTGATAGTAGAAAGTCATAGTGGTAGTATTATTATAGTGGTGAATCTTCTAGAAATGTCATTCTTAGAAGTGTCACATTCTAATAGAAAAAAATCTAACAGTTTCAAAACTCTATTGGTAGAAAAATATCGTTGTATAATGGATTTGGTAGTAGTATAATTTTAGTGGTGTCATGAGCATAGAAGTGGATGGGCTCTGACATTAGCAATAACTAATGGTATGTTGATACTATTGGTGGCACGATTGGAGGTGTACACATGAAGATGGCATATTTTAGAGGAAAAAAATGATAGTTGTTTCAAAACTATGGTGGTAAAATAGATCCCTCAATATTGAATGGTTAGTGTTGGTGTTTTTTTAACTAATGGTGGAACATTTCAATAGTTTTCCGATTTTCTCCAAAATTCTGATTTAAAAAATAATATACTATAATAAATCATTAATTTCATTAAAAACATAGTAAACATAATTTATAAGAACTAAAAAATGAATTTCTAAATAACTCACCATTTTTTATTATCACAAATCATAGAATTTTAAAAACTATATACAAAATAAACATAGAAAGAAATAAATTAATTAGAAAACTAATGGTCTACATAACATTTTAAAATAATAATGTGATATATAATGGTTAAAAATTTGAAATAGAACTAAAATCTTAAAAAACATTAATAATAAAATTTCCTAATGTTGGAAAACATAAAAGGTAAATTCCATCCAAATATTTAAATATAAATAATTATGGTATCAACTGATTCAAATTATATATTTTTTATTAATGATAAATTTCAAAAAAATAATTTATCTCCCTTTTATATTATAAAAAGGGGAATCATATAGAAAAAAAAATCCAGGGGGAGAGAGTTAAAAGAAAAACATGAACTGTAATAAAATATAAGAGTCAAAATATTACCTCTAAAATTAAATATAATAAGAACATGAATAATACCATATAAAAGAATAATTCAAATAAAAATAACTATTATATCAAAAGATAAGATTAATAGGTAATTTTCCCTTTATATTGGTAGGATGTATGAATATTGAATATGAGGGGGTTGAGGTAGTCGGAGGTAGCTCTTGAATCATAAATGGTTTCGGATGTCTTACTACTTCAACTAGAGTTATACAAAAGGGTTGAAACTGAGGAGGCAGATGATCTAAAGAGGTTGTAGAAGTGAAGGCTATCATGGGAATAAGCTCAGGTTCAACCAATAGATTATGAGATACATATAGTAAAGTATTCATGAGATTCAAAAATTCTATAATAGTGTTTCCTTCACTCTCTACAACACTGGTGAAATTCTTCCTCTCCCTCGTGAATAAATTGAGCAGAGGGGTCATAACCATAATTTTATCTAGCTTTTCTTTAAAATATATATTAATATGTGGAATCATTTGGTTTTAATCTAAAATCATGAAATTATAATTCAACTCCTGCATTATATTTTTCCAATGCATATAATATTTTATGGATTTTGGGATGGTTTAACTATCAATTTGGGGTTCATTCAAACATTCTCTTTCAATTTTACATATGTTCCCACCATTTTGTTTAATTTTAATAGATTCCACCTAATGAGATGAATTAATATCCCACAAAATATCATGGAATTCCTCTCTAACTATTAATCTAATCACATTGTAAATAGCTAAGGAGGAATAATATGGAGTCCTTGATGTAGTTTCAATAGTATGTAAACTAGAAAAATCACCCAAAAAATGAATTCACAGTAGAAGTAAAGGTGGTCCCCATCTCCTCCATAAAATATTTCATGGTCTCCTTCTTACTGTAAAATATCATATTTTCAATTTCAAATTCATAGATATGAAAACTCATCTTGGGTAGAAATGGGAACCAATGAACTAAAATAGATGCATGGAATCAGCATCTCTAAGATAAGTAATAGGATGTTCATTGTATTTCCAAAGACAACTGATGTCTAAAATCAACCTCTCTTTAAAAACATCTATGAATCCCACTAAAAAAGAAAATTAACGCACAAAGTTAGAAACAATTTTAGATGAAAAATATCACTCATCCCTAGAAGACACCTACTCTTCATATTCCAAACCCACAGTACATGAATCTAAAATAAATGCATGAAGTTTTCATGTATCATCAATATTATATATTAAATATCCCTTAGTATTTCTCTCAACTGCAAAAGAGATAGTAGGTCTACCATACTCTAGTGGAAAATTGTGTTTCTCACCACTTCATTCATCAACATCTAAATATGAATATGAAATTACATGTAGTTTGGAACCTAGTGAAGGATCCCCCTTTAAGGATACCCCATCCTTTCCAAAGTAAGAACCACCCTGAACATATCTGAGATCTTCATCTTCTTCAATGGCTTAATTGTACTATGTATAGATACCCTAGACTTTTACACATAAAATATCATGATTTTAAACACAATTCATCATCAGAGTACAAGCCAAAGATCGTTAAGTCTAGTGTCTTGGATGACTGGGTACATATAACATAAAACATGGGCTAAAAAAACTTCTTTATTTAATCTTCATAATGAGATCCTAACTTCCTTTGAGCCCTTACATTTGCATAGGGTACCCTGGGGAACACATAAACAAAGGGATGATCTAAAAAGCCCAGTAAGGGAAAAACATAAGAATAAACATTATGAACATGAATTAAGAGGCTTGACATAATGATATTGGAAGCATGGAACATATGGAATCATAACATATAAACATGGGATCATAAAAACATGGGATAAAATAATAAAGGGATCATATAAACATGAGATTATATAATCATAAATTCATAGAGAGGTGGCATCAACTTTAAACAAGACTTTAGTATGAGTCAAGGCTAACCGCCAATCTCGTTTCCCATAGTAGCACAAGCCAAGGCTAACCGCCCAGACCGTTTGCCCATAATCTTCTCATTAGACATTAAATTTACCCAATGCATTGAATCGCTCTCTGGGAACACCCATCTAATCTTATTCATGTATATTCTTTCCACATAAAGAACCTCAATCATACATAAACATAAGAGTACCCAAGGAAAGAAATGGGCACAAAATCATGTCATGAAGCATAATAAAAAGGGTCGTAACATACAATAATCCAGGAATGAATGTAATTAAATCATAAATAGACATTAATAATGTATAAAGGCATAAATCATGACAAGAGATTACAAACTGAATTGATAACATGTAAAAAAAGTTTTTAGGAATCTTTGAGTTAATACATTTTAGTGTGGTTTAAGAAAACATCAAATATCACATAAAATGAAAACCAGAATAAAATTTTTATAAAACCAGAAGTAAACCAGGAGTATTTTCATAATAAAAAGACTGATTTTATAAGGAAAAAGGTGACTTAAAATAGAGGATAGAGTACACTTGATAATAGGAAAGAATTTGGGATGTTCCCTTAAAACGGGTTCACTTATCGGGAAGTAATGAGGAGATAATCACTTAAAATCATGCATATCCCCCAAAGAACGTGATGAAAGAATCTTAATAAATATAATAGTAACATTTACAAAACATTTAGAGTATTCACAAGAAAATATAAGATAACATCATTTTGGTAGAAATGTAGATAAGACAACCTGACGAAATAAAAGTGGTTCGGGTAGAATTCTTTACGGATTATCGACATGGTGTCGAGAGTACTTGGGGGGGATTAGTGAGAAAGGAAAGGGAATTCTCATAAATTATAAGTAATGAGGTAATAATGGGGAAGGTTTGAAATCATACCCTATAATTAATAATTACACACAACATGTCTTAACATAGTGAACAATCTTGAATAAGAGTGAAATTGAGAGGATCCCTTACTTTAGGCTCATTGGTGTTCTTCAATTGATATTAATGACCTGAATAGTCAAATTAGGATTATTAATCAATATTTTCAGAACCATATATAAAATTAAAAGATTCAGTATAACCTTTTTAAGTTAATTTATACCCAACTTGGTTGATTACAAGGTTCAATTTCATTGTTCGGGTCTGTTTCTTTCATTTGTTTTAATGATCGGTTCAATTGTATTTAGGTGCAAATAAATTGTAAGATGAAAGTGGTTGTAAAGAATTGAATTTATTAGTGGAAATACAGTAGGTTACATGGTTACAAAATTCATTTGGTTAATTAGAGTGAAAGGGAACCTTTACATTAAACATTAATGATAAACACTTGAATTAATTTTAACGATTTTTCCCAAAATTGACTTGTTTTGTATTATTGTTTTATATCATGAGTGTATGGGGATTAAAGAACCGTAAATAGGACATATAACATATATAATAATCTGTTTCAACCATAACATAAATGGTTTCATTACTAGAATCAAAATGATAATAGAATTTGAAAACACATTATCGATGATGTCGGTAAGTTGACCCATCACGGACGATGTTTAATTCTTGAAGGTGAGGGAGAGGAGGGGAAGTCTGATGGTTGAAATTTTTTGATAAACATGATTAGAATCCAGAATATATGATATTTGTTAGATTTCTTTCCTTTTGGATAAGGTAAGTGGAAGAGGTTATAAGGAAAGATAGAAAATGAAAACAAAACTCTTGAAAACAAAAGAGGGTTCTTACCCTTTGATCTCCTCTCTTTGAGAATCCTCTTAGAGGATTTGGTTTTGGTCTTTTGGAAAGACCAGAAAGCCTTGGCTGTGGGAAAGGATCTTGGGAGGGGATTTGGGCATAAATTTGGCTAGGCACAAGGCTTGAGAGGTGTGAGGAAAAGAGGTAATGAGAGAGGGTATTTATAGTGGAGGAGAGAGGGGTTTCCTTAATGTAAAATTCATTAGTTTATTATTTCCCCACAAGAAAAGGAATAGTGAGTATTGCATGAACAAGTATTTTAATTTTATAATCTAATCCCAAACCAAGTGGGCTTACATCAGCAGAACATCACACATGACTCTATAATTAGCTTATTTAGCTTATTTTTGTAAATTACGGTATTTCACTATTCATCAAAAATTCAAGTATTTGAGAAAAATCCCAAAACATTATCCCAACCATTTTTCAACGTGTAGAATCCAAAAAGAAATTAAATTTTTCAAAAATAATTTTCTAAATATGATTATTTTAGTATTTAAATAAAATCATAATTTATTATCAAAACCTGCTTTAAAGCATTTATTAACTCATTCTAAACTATAGGTATATCAAACATCCAACATGAATATTATTTTTATTCCACCATAGGTAATGTTAATATTTGTTAGGGTATATCACTATTCATAAGGGTATGTTACCATTCATTAGGGTATGATACTGTTCACAAAAAAATTATTAGACTCCAAAAAACAACTTGAACACAACCGTGTGTGCCCGATTTTCAAAATTCCAAACACAGAAGTGAAAAACATGTGTTTAAAAGATACTTATCACTTAGTAGTTCATTATTATGTGATTTTATGTAATATTTATAAGAAGGTAAATTCCATTAAAAACATTGGGTCGTTACATTCTTCCCCCCTTAAGAAATTTCTCCATCGAAATTTCATTTTACATTCAATGCCAAAAAACAGATGTGGGTACTTTTCCTTCATTGATTCCTCTAGCTCCCATGTTTCTTCCTCAAACTTATGGTTCCTCCACAACACATTGACAAGATGGTTTTTCTTATTGTGTATAACCTCATCTCTCCGATCCAGAATCTTTACTGGCTGCTCCTCATAGGAGAGATCATCTTCCAGCTGCACCACCTCCTAGATTAGTACATGTGAGGGATCAGGTATGTACTCCTCAAGAGTGATACATGAAAAACATCATGAAATAGAGTCATATTCGATGGAAGTGAAAGCTGATAGGCCACGACCCTTATGCGGTCAAGTATCTCAAAAGGGCCAATATACCTTGGTCCAAGCTTCCCTTTCTTCAGGAATCGCATGACTCTCTTACATGGAGATATTTGAAGGAAGACTTTATCTCCAAAGTCGAACTCCAAATCCCTTCGACGGTTGTCAGCATAGATCTTTTGCTGAATTTGAGCAGCTTTGATGTGTTTCTAGATGACTTGAACCATCTCTGTCATCTCTTGAACAAGATCGGGTCCAAATAGCTTTCGTTCTCCAACTTCATCCCAACAGGTTAGAGTTTTACATCACTTTTTATACAGAGTGTCATATGGAGCCATCTAAATACTTGAGTGGAAGCTATTGTTGTATGAGAACTCAACCAATGGGAGATTCTGATCCCATCCACCTTTTAATTCTAAAGAGCAGGATCTAAGAATATCTTCATGCATATGAATAGTTCTTTCAGACAAGCCATCAGTTTGGGGGTGATAGGTCATGTTGAAACTTAATTTCTTACCCAAAACATATTGAAGACTCTTCCAGAATTTAGATGTGAACCTTGGATCGTGGTCAAAGACAATTGGGAGTGGAACATCGTGCAGTCTCACCACTTCCTTCATATATAACATTGCAAGTTGTTCAAGCGAGATATCTTCCCGAATAGTGATGAAATGGGATGTCTTGGTGAGTCGGTCAACCACAACCGATATCACATTATTTCTATTCGATGTCTTCAGGTGACCCATGACAAAGTCCATAGTAACATTTTCCCATTTCCACATGGTATAGGTAATGGCTGCATCATACCTTTGGACTTTTTTCACTCAGCTTTAACTTTCTCACATACCAAGCACCTTGATATATATTCCGTAATCTCCCTCTTCATGTAATCCCACCCGAAGTGTTCTCAGAGATCACGGTACATTTTGGTACTCCTAGGATGGATAGAGAAGGTCGATCTATGCGCATCATTCAATAGATCTTTCTTTATATCTAGATCATATGGTACACATAATCGTGTCCCAAATCTTACAACTCCTTCCTCATCAATTTTGAAATCAGATGATTTCCCATTTTTAACAGCTTTCACCCTTTTCTGAATTTCCATATCCTTTCATTGAGAAACCTTTATTTTCTCCAAGAGGGATGGATGAGAAATCATTTGAGAAAGGATTTATGATGATCCTCCCTTAATGATTCCCCTGTCCATCCTTTGGAAATCTAAAAATATCGGATCCTTTTAAATTCTTATCACTGATAATGATCCTGGATAATTTCTACTTAGAGCCTATGCAACTTTGTATGCCTTACCGGGATGGTAGTGGATTGAGAAGTCATAATCATTGATGAGCTCTATCCATCTTCGTTGGTGCATATTAAGCTGTTTCTGTGTGAATATATACTTGAGACTCTTTTGGTCAGTATATATCTCACATTTCTCCCTATAGAGATAATACTGCTAGATTTTCAAGGCAAAGATCACAGCCGCTAACTCCATATCATGAGTTGGATAGTTTTCCTCATTTATTTTCAGCTGCCTTGAGGCATAGGCTATCACTTTTTCATTTTTCATCAGCACACAGCCTAAGCCCTTATTAGAAGCATCACTATACACCACAAAGAGTTCCCCACTAGTAGGGAGTGTGAGTACTGGCGCAGTGGTAAGCCTCTTTTTCAACTCCTTCAAACAGTCTTCACACTCCTGTGTCCAGACAAAATTGACTCCCTTTTGTGTCATCTTGGTCATTGGGATTGACAATTGTGAAAATTTCTTCACGAATTGTCGATAATACCCAGCTAGACCCAAAATGCTGTGGATCTCCGTTACAGAAGTTGGTCTGGGACACTCTTCAATTGCCTTCGTCTTGGAAGGGTCCACAGATATCCCTTTGCTGGTGAAGACATGCCCCAAGAATGGTACTTCCTCCATCCAAAACTCATATTTACTGTACATTTCATACAACCTCTCCCTTCGCAAAGTCATTAACACGGTTTCCAAATGCTCCTCATGTTCCTCCATGCTCTTGGAGTATATCAGAATATCATCAATAAAGACTACCACAAATTTGTTGAGGTAATCTCTAAAAACTCTATTCATTAAATCCATGAAAATTACTGGATCATTAGTGAGTCTGAAGGGAATAACTATGAACTCATAGTGTCCATACCTCGTTCGAAATGTAGTCTTGGTAATATCTTCCTTCCTCACATTTAGTTGGTGATATCCTGACCGAAGGTCCACCTTAGAGAAATAACTGGCCCCACCTAGTTGATCGAACAAGTCATCTATCCGTGGAAGGGGATACTTGTTTTTTATTGTGATTTTATTGATCTCATGATAATTAATGCAGAGTCACATTGATCCATCCTTCTTCTTGATGAAGAGGACTGGAGCACCCCACAGTGAATCACTCGGGTGTATGAAACCCTTCTCCATATTCTCCAGTAACTGCTTCTTCAGCTCTTCCAACTCTACGGTGGACATTCTATAAGGTGTATTTGATATTGGAATATATCTAGGGATAAGTTCAATTGAGAACTCAACCTCTCAATCAAGAGGAAGACCGGGCAACTCTTCGGGGAATACATCAGTGTAATCCCTCACGATGGGCATGTCTTCAAGCATGATTCTCTCCTTTTTCTCAATCATTTGATCTAGAAATGCATGCTCCTAATGATGAAATATCCAAAATTGATACGAAGATTCTAAAAGAGACTCATCTTCCTCATTTCACTTGAAAATAATTAGAGGATGCTTCGGGATGTGAAGGGTAATCTCCCTTTCCCAGCAGTTGATGTTGGACTTGTACAAAGATAGTCAATCCATGCCCAAGATAGCGTCAAATTCCACTAAAGGAAGAATGAAAAGATTTTCTTGGAGGTTCAGTCCAAAAACATTAACCTAGGAGGAGTTATATACCATGGATTCAATAATTACCCCATTCTTTGTTCTCACAGATAAATTTTCCTCTATATTTTGAGGTGCTGATTGAATAGTTCTACTAAACTTCCAAGATATGAAAGAATGCGTAGAAGCAGAATCAAATAGTACGTTCGATATTCATGAATGAATAACAAGTGTACATGTCACCACATCGTGTTCCGGCTCCACCTCAGTAGTAGTGATAGCATAAGACCTTCCTTGTTTCCTTGGAGGTTGTTGTTGTTTGGCTCCGACAACCCTCGGCTTAGTGCAATTGTTCTCATAATGCCCAAGCTCCCTATAGTTATAACACTGCACTATAGGCTAAGTGTTTATCTGAACCTTCTTTTCTTCTTCAACATTAGCAGTATTTTTCATATCCCTTCAACAGTTCTTGGGCATATGAAAAAACATTCCACATTTGAAGCAATTATTGCTTCCCTTCAGACAGTTACCAGGATGCTTCTTCCCACAATTTTTGCAAAGGGGAACGTTGGGATTCTTCCCATCATGAGATTTGTTTCATGGACCACCCATGTTGTTTTCCATCATCTGTTTCTTGTCACTTGGCCCATGAGACCACTGAGAGTCTCTAATCTCCATTTCAACCTTGAGGGCACAATGGAAAATATCCTCATAGCTGTCGAAGTCTCGAATCGCCAACACTTTTCGTAGACTCAGTTTTAGTCCGCTAAAGAAGCGATCCACCTTGCTTTTGGTGTTCATGAAAAATCCAGAGGTGTACCTTGAAAGCCTGGTAAAGTTCACTTCATACACCCCGATGGACTCATCTTCCTTCTTCTTGAGTCCAAGGAATTCTATTTCCTTCTTGAGATAGAGGGTTCGAGGAAAATATTTGTTGAAAAACATCCTCTTTAATTCCTCTCAACCAATGGAATCAATTTCCTCATGGGACTTTGTATTCTAGATCAGTTTCCACCACTGATCAGCTTCCCCATCAAAACTATAGACTGCCAGTACCACCTTCTCTTCTTCCGAGCACTGGAGGATGGTGAATATCTTTTCAATGGAGTTAATCCATTTTTCCTTGAGGAGGGTATCAGAAGATTCGATAAACAAGGGAGGCCTTTGCCACATGAAGGATTCTATGGAAACTTTCTATTTCCTTGGAGGAGGGGAAAGTTCCACTTGATTCCAGTTATTATTCATAACTAATGCGAGCTGAGCAAGTACTGCCATGAAGTTTTGGGCACCCGCTTCCATCACATCAGGCATGTCATTAGGGAAATCATCATATTGCCTATCACATCTATTGTTGGAATGTTTTCTTCTATTTCCCTCCATTAACTAATAAAAATAATGTATAATTAGAGTTATTGAATACTTAGCTATTGAGCATAGAAAGGAAACTTTTAACATCAAAGGACAAACTTATAAAGAATAAGTACATCCTGATTTGTGATTCCTTAGGTTTATATCTAGGTTATCCATAATCTATTTCATAACATATATTCTTAGGGTATTTTTCCCCTAATAATGGTTTGTAGTAAGCTTCTGAATCTACCAAAGCATATCCCCCGGGAGTGTCATAACCAAGAGTGCAGAAAGGCCCGTTGTCGGGCACCAGTTCCCATTCGAGTCTAACTCAAAGCGGTGTTTTCGAGTTTTACCCCTAGGATACATTTGTGCCAGAGCCACCTCTACCTGCTCGTATCCAAAGAGGGATGTATTTTCTTGATAAACCACTTACTCAATACTCACCATAATTTGGGAATGTTTTCTAATACTTAGTCTCATCCTTAAGGTTCTCACTAAGGTTCACTATTCCTAATCTCCAAAAATGACTAGACCATCCTCTGATACAAACTATAGAAACCCTATCCCTTTACACATAACATGTCATGATTTTAAACATAATTCATCATTTGAGTACAAGCCAAGGATCATTAAGTCTAGTGTCTAGGAAGACTAGGTACATATAACATAAAACATGGGATAACAAAACATATTTATTTAATCTCCATAATGAGCTCCTAACTTACTTTGAGCCCTTACATCTGCATAGGGTACCCTGGGGAACACATGAACAAAAGGATGAGCTAAAAATCCCAGTAAGGGAAATAACATAAGAATAATCATTAAGCACATGAGTTAGGAGGCGTGACATAATGATATTGGAAGCATGGAATATATGGAATCATAAAATATAAACATGGGATCATAAAAACATGGGATAAAATATTCATGGGATCATATAATCATGATATTATATAAGCATAGTTTCACTGATAGGTGGAAACAACTTTAAACAAGACTTCAGTACCAGTCAAGGCAAACCGCCAATCTCGTTTCCCATAGTAGCACAAGCCAAGGCTAACCGCCCCGACCGTTTTCCCATAATCTTATCATGAGGCATTAACTTTACCCAATGCATTGGAGCGCTATCTGGGTTCACCCATATAATCTTATTCATGTATATGCTTTCCACATAAAGAACCTCAATCATACATAAACAAAAGAGTACCCAAGGAAAGAAATGGGCACCCAATCATGTCATGAAGCATAATAAAAAGGGGTGTAACATACAATCATCCATGAATGAAATGAATTAAATCATAAATAGACATTAATAACATATAAAGTAATAAATCATGACAAGAGATAACAAACTGAAGAGATAACATGTAAAAATTGTTTTTAGGAATCTTTGAGTCAAAACATTATAGTGTGGTTTAAGAAAACATCGAATGTATTTGAAAACAAAAAGCGGGATAATATTTTTATAAATCCAGAAGTAAACCAAGAGGGTTTTCATAATAAAAATACTGACTTTATAAGTACAAAGGTGACATAAAATAGAGGATAGATTACACTTGATAATAATAAGAATTCGAGAAGTTCCCTTAAAACGGGTTCACTTATCAGGAAGTAATGAGGAGAGAATCACTTAAAATCAAGAATATCCACGAAATAAAGTGATGAAAGAGTCTTGATAAATATACTTGTAACATTTACACAGCATTTAGAGTATTCACAAGAAAAGTTAATATAACATCATTTTTTTAAAAAGGTAGATAAGACAACCTGAAGGAGTAAAAGAGGTTCGGGTAGAATTCTTTACGGATTATCAGAATGGTATTGATAGTACTTGAGGGGGATTAGTGAGAGAGGAAAGGGAATTAAAATCACTTATAAATAAATAGGGCATTATGGGGGAGTTTTGAAATCATACCCCATAATTAATAATTACACACAACATGTCTTAACATAGTGAACAATCTTGAATAAGAGTGAAATTGAGAGGACCCCTTACCTTAGGCCGGTTGGTGTTCTTCACTTGATATTAAGGACCTGAAAAGTAAATTTGGTTTATTAATCAATAGTTCGAGAACCATATCTAAAATCAAAAGATTCATTATAACCGTTTTAAGTTCATTTTACCCATCTTGGTTGATTACGAGGTTCAATTTCATTGTTTGGGTCTGTTTGTTTCATTTGTTTTAATGATCTGTTCAATTGTATTTAGGTTCAAATAAATTGTAAGATGAAAGTGGTTGTCTAGAATTGAATTTATTAGTGGAAATTCAGTAGGTTACATGGTAACAAAAATCATTTGGTTAATTAGAGTTAAAGAGTACCTTTACATTAAACATTGATGATAAACACTTGAATTAATTTTAACGATTTTTCCCATAATTGACTTGTTTTGTATTATTGTTTTATATCATGAGTTTATTAGGATTACAGAACCTTAAATAGGACATATAACATATATAATAATGTTTTTCAACCATAACATAAATGGTTTCATGAGAATAATCAAAATGATAAGAGAATTTGAAAACACATTATCCTTGATGTCGGTAATTTGACCCATCATGGACGATGTTTAATTCTAGAACGTGAGGGAGAGGAGGAGAAGTATGTTGCTTGAAATTTTCCATAAACATGATTATAATCCAGAATATATGAGATTTTGGAGCTTTCAGGCCTTCTGGATAAGGGAAGGGGAAGAGGGTATAAGGAAAGAATGAAAATGAAAACAAAACTCTTGAAAACAAAAGTGGGTTCTTACCCTTTGATCTCCTCTCTTTGAGACTCCTCTTAGGGGCTTTGGTTTTGGGGTTTTGGAAAGACTAGAAAGACTTGGAAGTGGTGAAGTATCTTGGGAGGGTATTTGGGTAGAAATTTGGCGCGGCACAAGGCTTGAGAGGTTTGAGGGAAAGAGGTAAGGAGAGAGGGTATTTATAGTGGAGGAGTGAGGGGTTTCCTTAATATAAAATTCATTAGTTTATTATTTCCCCACAAGACAAGGAATAGTGAGTCTCGCATGACCAAGTATATTAATTTTATAATTTAATCCTGAACCAAGTGGGCTTACATCAGAAGAACATCACACATGACTCTATAATTAGCTTATTTGGCTTATTTTTGTAAATTATGGTATTTCACTATTCATAAAAAATTCAAGTATTTCATAAAAATCCCCAAACATTACCCCATCCATTTTTCGACATGTAGAATCCAAAAAATTTAGTCTATTTTTCAAAAATAATTTTATAAATATGATTATTTTAATATTTAAATAAAATAATAATATATTATCAAAACCAGCTTTAAAGCATTCATTAACTCATTCTAAACTATAGGTATATCGAACTTCCAACATGAATATTATTTTTATACCACCATAGGTAAGGTTACTATTCATTAAGGCATATCACTATTCATAAGGGTATGTTACTATTCATTAATGTAGGTTACTATTCACCAAAAAATTATTTTTTTATTAGACTCCAAAAAACATCTTGAACAAAACCGTGTATGACGGATTTTTGAAATTCAAAACACATAAGTGACAAACTTATGTTTAAAGGTCACTTATCACATAGTAGTTCATTATTATGTGATTTTATGGAATATTTATAAGAAGGGAATTTTCATTAAAAACATTGGGTCGTTACACTATGAGTAATATAGTACAAGATTTACATAACATGGGAATTATTCCCAACTAAAATTTTCTTCCACTTCAACTCTAGTAGATGTATAATCAGTAGGATCTACAAAATTATCACTAAAATAGATAAAAATTTGGTATTCCTCCCCCATAGCAGATATTCTAGTATCACCTCTATCAAATGTATCATAACCAGCTAGTTGATATATCTCTCCACTAACAAAAATCTAGATTAACTAGTTCTCTCTATAAAACTAACTAAAAAAGAACGAATTGGTGTTGGATGATGTGATTTTCCCGTAATTTAATCATCCTCATCACCATCACTATACTAATAATTATTTCCCTCATCTCTATTATCTTTATCCTCTCTATTTTCATCCTCAGTAACCTCCAAAACATCAATTTAATAATTATAAGAACTCATGGTCTTTTTATCTCTATAGAACTCGTTCTCTTCATTGTAATCATAATCTGTTTCACTTAATAGACTCTCTATATAAAGAGGATAAATTGTATGAATAGTAAATTCATAAGTCAATAGAGGAGATTTTGGGATGTCAAGATCACTACACTCTTTAATATAAGTATCCATTTCATATTCATCATCCATAACTTCTTCCTCTTCAATAATTCTTCCTTATCTAAATAATTCATTATCACCTCTGTAACCAAGCTTGAATAAACATTGTTTTTTTTTCATTAGGTAGGGTTTTCTATAGTATTAACATCCTTATAGATTTTATTATTATCTTCAACCAACTTTTTAATCCATGGATTTAAATTCACTTTCATCCTTTTCATGTAATTTCAGTCCGGAAGCAACCACCACATTTCACAACATCTTCTTCCCCATCATCAACAAATCTTTTGGCCTCTCTCATGGGAAATTAATTTAGGTTAAATGAGAGTATTAGACATAGAATATGATGTAAAAAATTACATCCATTGTATATGAGGTATCTAGAGAAATTTATTATATCCCCTTGTTTCATAAGGAATAGAATATACAAATCCTAACATCTCAATATACTAAATCTCCATTGTTTTAGGAATAGTATATGTTTAATGGCCTTTAACTGAAATATGAATTCACTATCAAACTCAGTAGCGGCATGCTTTCTTAATGAACAATCTTCAGTCGGCTCCAACAAATCATTATCATAAACAAATTACAAAATATAACTCTGTATTTATTTTTTCCTAGCCTTTATATATTCCTAAATGATACACATTTATAAATTTTTCCCATTATCTAGAATAAAAAATATTCTTCTTACCATCAATAATGCTCTAAATCTAATTTTTTCTGGTCACTGAAATTGAACACTGCATATTGATAGAACTATTGAACAAAACTATGATATTAATGTCTACTGTTTTTGGAGAACTAGTCAATCCATCCCTATTCCTAGGCAACCCTAAACAATAAATACTTACTAGATATAAACTATTCAGAATCTACTTCCTTTTAAAAATGAACCATGTGATTCACAAGCTGTGGGTTCATTGAATTGATTACAGATATTCTCTACTATCCTTTATAATTATCTAAAGGCCTTGAGTCATTGGGATATGAGACCATATTATTCATAAATAACACCATTGTGGTAAAACCCCAAGCTTCCAAAGTATGTTTCCCTTTGAATAATTTTGTAGCTTGCATTGTACGAAACTTGGAGTTTTAACACACCATTACCAGTGAAACTAGCCATTATGAATAGTAATACTCACTTTTTGAAATTTAATAAATTTTAATTTTCAAAATGGAGTTCTTTTTTGTATTTGGAATATCAAAATTAGCTTAGGTTGAATTTTTGGTTTTTTCTAAAAGCATTCAATTTTTGATTAATAGTGAAAAACAATGCATTATTGTTGAAAACCAACTTTTTATTTAAGTAAATAGTTATTTTATTTTAATTTACTTTATGTTAAAATAGATAAATAATACCTATATATGATCAATGTAATTCATTGGGGCCATTTTATAATTATTTTAGATATATAAAATTTAATTGAAATTTTTAGAGTCTTTTTTCCACCATCTTGGAGCATTTGAAAATTTGCATAATACTTAATTTAAACACTTTTATGAGTTGAATTTAATAAATATCAAAGACACAGTTTATATCAGTATGAAAAATGTGGTTTAATAAGATGAAAATAATTTTTGTTGATTAGTAACTTTTCATTTTATTTACCACGGTTAAAAGTAAATATTAAAATTAAGGTTAAAAATGATATCATAATTATCCTAAAAAATGTCCTGACTCTATTGGATAAGTTTAATTTGACCAAAAACAACCTTTGGAATAAAATATGTTCCCTTTTGGTCCACTTGGATTAGATTAATACATTTATTATTATTTTATTTAAAGAAGAGTAAAAAGAGTTAAATTCAACATTTAATAACTAAACCATTTTTAATATAAAGTTAAACATAATATGAATTTGACTATAAATATTATTTAGAAATCTAAAAATATTTCATACATGATGGTATTTGGTTTATAATTTTAATACATTGAATAAGTTAATTTATTACATAATGATGATGCAGTAATTACCTTATTAATGAATGATTTAAATAATTAAAATTACAAATATCCAAATAAATGTAATTTGACACTTTTGATTGATTCCTAAAATTTTCTATGTTAATATGAAATTTTAGGGTTGATTAAATAATTTATGTGTGATGTAATCATGTTGTTATGATTTTCACAAAAACCAAATATTAAATAGTCTCAAAATTGACATAATTGAGTTTTTTAAATAAAATAATATATTATTTATTGATATAATATACATAAAAATATAATGATCACCCAAAGGACTTCAATAATGTGTTATTTATTAATAATGAACCACTTTGTTTTTTCTTGTATTTTTATAATACGATTATTAACCATATAATTTAAAAATACAAAGAGATGTGGTAAATGTCGAACTATATAACTAAGAGTTAAATCTAAAAGATAAGGTTAATATGGTAACCTAAACCTATCTAAAACATATCGGTTGAGAGTTGTTAGACCCATCCCAAACTTAGACTTGAAATAAATTATTTTTTAGCCATTATAAATAAAAAAAAATTTATTATAAAATAATATTTCAGGCTTTTTTTAAAGTGACCCTCACCTCTCTTATAAAAGGATACTTTCCATTTTCTTAATTTCACACATTCAAAGCCATTTGGCTCGGCCAAACCATTCCCAAATATCCTCCCAACATCACTAAAATTAACCTGGAGTCCTTAATTTGATCATAAATCCAACCTAAGGATCCATTTTGATAAACTCAAAAGGAATCACCCGAAGGAGAGATAATAATTTCACCACCCTCTTTCAAGTTCTTTTCATCTTCCAATTCCTCATTCTTTATTGATTCCATACCAAAATAATAACTCCATTACCTTTTAAATAGAATTATTTTATTATAAATATTGTAGAACCATATTTGTTATTCTACCCATCCTATAAATGACAAATTCACCATACGTGTGTACGTTCGACTTACCGTCTCCACGTCATGGTTTAGATTGTTATTCAAATACTTCATTATTTTGGATGGGTATAATAATGAGTATAACAGATGTAAATAATAAATATAACATATTAATGATTCTGTATATATGATATACCATCAAATTACATATGATTTCACCATCAATATAATGATATTGTCGCCCGTGCGTATGTATGGATTACCATCTCCCGGAATGTGATGAGATTCATTCACCATCATAATCATTCAAGGATAATTTTCATTTTATGATTAAAAATAATGTTTATGAACATAATATCATTCTGTATATGAATCATATACATCCTATCCATAACAAACATGGCTTACGTAACCAAGCATATTAAGTAAAACGAATCAGTTAACACCAAAAACGATGATACTACGGAAATATTATTAACAGTGAAATATTAAGGGATCATATATGATATCATATTTATGTATATAGTTATTATATAATTTAATAAAAAATTTATAACTATTATACCAGAGGTCAAAATACCATCAAATAAGGATAAGTACCAGGTAAGGGTTTATTCTACTATCTCTTTACATATACAATGTTGTTAATACATAACTATCAACTGGGACCTATTTATCATCCACATACGTGTTTTCTTAAAAATTTAATTCAAAACATTTTTACTATTTACTAGAATATGGGTTAAATTCATTTATACCCTTATTTTACCATATATGTTTTGAATGGAATATTTCCATCATTTTCCAAACAATGTGCATTATGACCTTTTCGACAAAATTAATGTAAGAATGTCTTTTTTTAACTTATATGGCGGGTGCATCTATTTTCTTATGTTATAACGTCATTGAATCTTCCCATTCAATATTATAAGAATATTTTCTAAATATATGTTTCTCTTTTATAATTATATTACTTTTAAGTGATTTCAAAATAGAATGACATATTTCTCTAAAACAATTTTTATTTCATCTATATCAACTTCTTTTGATGGATTTTAAGTTTGTTTGAAGTTGATTTATTATGATAAAAAACATTCATATTGTATTGAAGGTTTTGTGATTTTTTTGATAGTGGATGTGTTATATTTACACCATTCATTGTTTATAGACAATGTTTTGACATTTTGTATGATATTTTTAATACGAATATTTATGTTATGTTTAAACGTTTTCATATACGGAATGCATTGGACATAGTAAGTGACAGTTAGAGCTCACTATATCTCCTTGATGCATCATTAGGTCTCATGAGACAAACTAGTGTCTTGTCACAAGGCCTTGACAAAATCTTATTTGTAGTCTTGGTACAAGGCCTTGACTATGTGGTTATGAAGTCGAGCATTATGCATTCCATCATTATGAAATTTTCTATTTATATTGCATGTGACTATTAAACTAGTAGAATATCCATGTGAATAATTAAATAGAATTATTTGATTTATATTCACCATATTGTGTAGAATTTTATGTTTTAGTCTTATACATTTCCTTAAATTTTTATGCCTATTTATAAAATTCTCTACTATATTTTTATCCTTACTGAGCATCTGAGCTCACCCCTGTCTATGTTTTATTTTTCCCAAGATATGAAGAAGTATATTATGACTGACCTATAAGGATAGTATAAGGGATAGTATAAGGGATATTAATGTGGTTAATGAAGACAATTCTTTAGTTTTTTTTTAATTTTATAATGTAATCAATGCAGGTATTTTCCTTATACTAAAGATAATAATAGTGGATATGGTGATGTAACTAGTGTTGATCCGCATATCACCATACTGAGACAACTCACTCAGGTTATGAATAATAACCTTACCTATATGGATCACCATGATCCCCAAAATGAAATATCAATTTTAGACCACTTCATGAGGCAACAACCCCAAACATTCAATGGGAGTACAAATCCCTTAGTAGCTAAGAATGGATAAATCCCTTAGGGAAAATATTTCAAGCATTGGGATTTAGAAAAAGGGAAAAGGTTTTCATGGCAGTTTATCACCTCACGGGAGATGCAGATCAATGGTAATCTTTAATAAAAAACAAAAAGAAAGATTAATAAGTATCAAACATGTAATGGGGTAGTTTTAAGATATTTTCTTAGAAAAATACTTTCCTCTTGACCATTGAGAGGATATGGAAAGACAATTTGTGATTCTAAGGAAAAAAAGATGAGAATGTCACAATGTATGAGGTTAACTTTACAGGGATTGCAAGGCATGCAACCAATTATATACGTAACCCAAGGGGTAATATTGATCGATTCATTGATGGTTTAAAACCATTTCTCTATCGTGCATTAGTCTAAAAATCCATCTCATCGTACAAATATATTTTCTCATGCGCTATCAAGAAAGAAAAGGAATTATATATGTCTTATGACTTTAATTAAAAGAAAGAGAAAAAAAGATCTATTGAACACTCTGGAAATGGAAATAAGGGGAAGAAGTGAAAATTTGAATATCCATCCTATGGTAAATGTGGGAAGAAACACCCCAGTACTTTCCTGATGGGAATATGAGTTTGTTACATGTGTGGTGGAAAAGGTGACCAAGCTCGTGATTACTGGGGGAAGAAATATGTTGTCAATGTTGAATGGTAAAATTGTAGAGAAGAGCGGCATTATTCAAATTAATGTCATAAGAGTCAAGGGAACATGCCTCAGAAAAGGCTAAGGGATCAAGGCCAACATTATGTGATCACTAAGGCTGGGGTTGAAGATCTGAAAGATGTGGTGGCAGGTAATTTAATGGATTCCTCAAGTTTATTCAATGCTTTATTTGATTCTGGATCATCTCATTGTTTCATATCTTCCCAGTTTTCTAATAAAATTAGATATTTTCAATTTTACATAACAAGGGAGTTGTTAGTAAAAACCCCTAAGGGAAGTATCATCGCAACAATGTTTTTTGAATCAGATCCCATTAGGGCATATAAATGTTCATTACCTATAGATCACATCATCATACCCATAAATTGAATTGGATATAATACTCATAATGGATTGGAATTCAGACCATGATGTGAAAATTTATTGTAAGAAGAAAGAGGTTACAATTTTTGATGAGGATAAGGAGTGCATTATCTTTAGAGTAGAAATGTCACTACCCGATTCTTATTTAGATCCACCCCTAGTTTCTCTACTAAATTCAATTATTGGGGACGAATTGAATGAAATAACTATGGGTGAGTGAAATAATGTTTGAATATAGGAAATACCTATTGTTCGATAATATGTTGATGTGTTTCTAGAGTATTTACCTAGACATCCTCTAGAATGAGAAATTGAGTTTTCCATTGATTTAATTTCTTGTTCAAGGACCATATCGAAGACCCCTTATAGAATGGCCACTATGGAATTAGTGGAACTAAAGAAACAACTAGAGGAATTGAGTATTAAGGGGTTTATTCTCCCCATTGTTTCTCCATGGGGATCCCGTGTCCTTTTTGTTATAAAGAAAGACATATCTATGAGGTTGTGTATTGAATATAGGGGGATCAATGATATAACAATAATGAAAAAGTATCCCATACCTCATATTGATTATTTATTCGACCAAATCCAAGGACCTCAATATTTTTCAAAGATTGACCTTCGATTTGGATATCATCAGTTGTGTGTGAAGAAGGAAGACATTCAAAAAACAGCATTTTGAACCAGCTACGGGCATTACGAGTTTATAGTAATGCCTTTTGGGATGATTAATGCACCCTCTATTTTCATGGATCTAATGAACAGAGTTATTAAGGAATAACCCAATGACTTTGCAGTGTTATTTATTAAAGATATCTTGGTATAATTCAAAAGCTACAAAGATCATGAAAATCACATATGCATTATCCTAAGTAATCTTAGAAGAAATGAATTATATGGGAAATTTAGAAAGTGTGAATTATGGCATTAGGAGATTTATTTTTTTGGCCAAATTGTGTTTAAGGATGGAATATTTGTTCATCCTTAATAGTCCAAGGAAATCCAGGAATGTCCAGAACAAATGAGAATAACTGAGTTATGCAAATTTTCTGGTTTAGCAAGTTATTATAGACGTTTATTCAAGAATTTTTCTTGGCTGGCTAACCCATTAACCAAGCTCACACATAAAGGGGATAAATTTGTTGGGATAAAAGTTTTTGAAGAATGTTTTGATGAACTGAATAGAAGATTAGTTAATTATCCAATCTTGACTCTACCATAGGGGAATGATGTGTTTATTATTATAGTAACGCTTCATATAAAGGACTTGGTTGTGTCCTTATACAGAATGATAGTGTTATTTCCTATGCATCATGGCTGCTAAAAATTTGTAAACAAAACTATCATAATCATGATCTTGAGTTATAAGCTGTAATATTTTCTCTGAAAATATGGATACAGTATCTCTATGGTGAAAAATGTGAGATTTATACTGATTATAAGAGTTTGAAGGGTATTTTCTCACAAAAAGAACTCAATATGAGGCAAAGGAGGTGTCTTAAACAACTAAGGGATTATGATTTCACAATACACTAACACCTGGGGAAGGCAAATAAGGTGGCAGATGCTTTGAGTAGAAAGTATCAAGGTGTTATGAACAAGATGAGAGTTTAAAGGGATCCTATTTTCATGGATCAAGTAATGATGGATATGGTAATAACCATGGAAGTTGAAACATCAATAATTTTTCAAATGGTTACCAAACCATCATTACTAAAAAGGAGAAAGAGTTCTCGGACTGATGATGAGTAGTTTCAGATGAAGATTAAAGTTTTGAATGATGATATATTGAGTGACTTCATATATGAAGATGGAATTTTGAAATTTGGGAGGACACATTGCGTTCCTAACATACCTGATCTAAAAAGGAAATTTTTGGATGATTCTCATAGCTCCAATTTCTCTATACACCCTAGGAGGACCACGATGTATAATTATTGGTAGGAACATTTTTTGGTGGGACGACATGAAGAGAGAGATTGCTGATTATGTGTCAAGATGTATGTTTTGTCAACAAGTATAAGTTGGAAGGTAATATCCTAGAGGAGTCATGAAACCTCTTCATATACCTGAGTGGAAAAGGGATAATATTATGATGTACTTTGTCATGGGGCTACCAAAGACTCCTAGATGAAATGATGCAATATGGGTCAATTTTGATCGCCTTACCAAGTCATCAAATTTGCATTCTATAAGAGAGGATTTACCACTTGAATGTCTAGAAAAAAAATATATTAAGGAAGTTGTAAGGCTAAATTGAGTAACTTTACCGATTATTTCTGAATGTGATCATTGTTTTACATCAAGATTCTGAAAATGACTTCAGAAGGCACTGGATACTGAACTTCATTTGAGAACTTCCTACCACCCTCAATCTAATGGAAAATTAGAAGGGACTATTCAAACCTTAGAAGAAATGTTTAGATCTTTCTCACATGACTTTCAATGTATGTGGGATCAATATTTACCTCTGGTAGAATTTTCCTTTAACAATAGCTTCCATTCAAGTATTCAGATGGAACCATATGAAGCGTTATACATAAAGAGATGTCACCCGCCAACTTTTTGGGATGATTTTTGTGAAATAAAACTCGTTGTCCCTGAACTTGTTGAGGAAAAAATTGAAAAAGTTATGATTATCCAAACCCACATCAAAGCATCCCAAAGTAGGAAAAAGAGTTATGTCAATAACTGAAGGAAGGATGTGGAATTTGACGTAGGAGACTATGTTTTCTTGAAGGTATCTCCCTGGAAGGGGGTTATATGTTTCGGAAAGAAAGGTAAATTGATCCCCAGGTACATCGGACCAATCTAAATTCCAGAACGAATTGGAATTGTAGCTTATCATTTGGAAATTCCTCCAAGTCTCTCCAAAGTTCGTGATGTGTTCCATGTATCATTGTTTAGAAAATACATGCCTAGCCCAACGCATGTACTCACATATGGGGAAATTGAACTAGAACCTGATATGTCTTATTGTGAATAGATTTTCAAAATTCATGATACCAGAGAACATGTGTTGAGAAACCGGAAAACTCATCTCATAAAAGTTCTATAGAAAAATCATAAGACAGAAGAGGCAATGTGGGAATGTGAGGAACTTATGATGAAGGACCACCCCAATCTATTTATGGAGTAATGTTCTAGAAATTTTGAGGATGAATTTATTTTAATGAGGGGAGAATGTAACACCCTAAACTTCCATGGTATGTTTCCCTTTGAATAATGCAGTAGGTTGCGTTGTATGAAACTTGGAGTTATAACACACCACAACCGATCAAACTAGCCATAATGAATAGTAATACCCACTTTTTGAATTTTAGAAATTCAAATTTTCAAAATGGACTTCATTTTTGGATTCGGAATATCAAAATTAGCTTAGGGTGAATTTTTTATACTTTTTTGAAAACATTCAATTTTTTAGAATAGTGAAAAACACTACGTTATTATTTAAAACCGAATTTCTATTTAAGTAATTAGTTATTTTATTTTATTTTATTTTAGGTCAAAATAGATACATAATACCTATATAGGATTAATATGATAAATTGGAGTAATTTTATAATATGTTCAAATATATAGAAATTTGTTGAACTTTTTACCATATTTTACCAACCTTTTCGAGCATTTGAAAATCTTCATAAAACATAATTTTAGCTCTTCTGTGAGTTGAATTAAAAAAAACTAAAAGACATGGTTGATATTAAAACGTAAAATGTGGTTTAATAAAATGAAAATAATTTTTGGTGAATAGTAACTTTTGAATTTTATTTACCATGGTTAAAAGGAAATAGGGTAATTAAGGGTAAATGATATCATAATTACCCTAAAACATGTCCTAATTCTATTAGATAAGTTTAATTCGACCAAAAAAACATTATGATTAAAATATGATCCACTTTGGTACACTGGGAGTAGATTAGGACATTTGTTATTATTTTATATAAACATGAGTTAAAAGAGTTAAATTCAAAGTTTAATAAATAAACCATTTTTAATATATAGTTACACACATTATAAATTATACTATAAATATTCATTAGAACGATTAAAATATTACCTAAATAATGGTATTTTATTTATAATTTTTAATCATTAAATATTTTAATTTATTTATGACACAACGATGATGCAGTAATTACCTTATTAATGAATGATTAGAATAAATGATATTATAAATATCCAAATTAAAGTAAAATGAGAATTTTGATGAATTAAACTAATTTTACAGGTCAATATGACATGTGAGGGTTGATTAAATATATATTTTTTAAATTAATCATTTTGTTAAAAGTTTCACAAAAACCATATACTAAATAGTGTCAAAATTGACATAATTGAGTTTTTAAAACAAATACTATATTATTAATTGATATAATATTCCTAAAACCCCAATTTTAAGACAAAGGACTTAAATAAGGTTATATATATATTAATAAGTAACCTCTTTGGGTTCTATTTTCTTGTTATATTATGTTTGTTAACTATATAATATAAAAATACAATGAGATATGGTAAATGTCAAACTATTTTATTAAGAGTTTAATATAAAAGATAAGGTTAATATGGTGACATAAACCTATATAAAATGTATTTTTTGAGTTTTTTTCAACCCATACTCACCTTACCCTCGAAATAAATCATTTTGGGGCCAATAGAATCCGAAAATGATTTTATTACAAAATAATATTTCAAGATTTTCGTAAAGTGAACCTCACCTCTTTTATAAAAGGGTACTTCCCATTCTCTTAATTTCACACCTCCAAATCCATTTGTCGCTGCAAAACCCTATCCAAATATCCTCCTCACTTCCCTCAAATAAATATAGAGTCCTTAATTTTACCAGAAAGCCAACCTATGTAACCCTTTTGATCAACTCAAAAGGCAACACCTGAAGAAGAGGTAATAATTTCACCAACGTCTTTCAAGTTCTTTTCTTCTTCCACTTTCTCTTTCTTTGTTGATTCCATACCAAAATAATAAATCCAGTACCTTATACATATATTGATGTCATTATAAATACGGTACAAACATATTTGTTATTCTACCCATCCTATAAATGACAAAGTCACCATACGTGCGTACGTATGGCTTACCGTCTCCACATCGTGGTGTAGTTTGTTATTCAAACAGATAAATATTTTGGATGGTTATAATAATTAGTATAAATGATGTAAATAATAAATATACCTTTTTAATGATTCTGTATATATGATATACCAACCAATTACATATTATTTCACCATCTATATAATGATAGTGTCGCTTGTACGTACGTACAGATTACATTCTCCACGAATGCGATAAGATTCATTCCCCATCATAATAATTCCAGAATAACATTCATTTTATGATTAAAAATAATGATTATGAACATAATATCATTATTTATATGAATTAGATACATCCTATCCATAACAAACATGACCTACGTAACCAAGCATATAAAGGAAAATGAATCAGTTAACACTAGAAATGATGATACTACTGAAATATTATTAGTAAATAAATACTAGAGGATCATATATGATATCATATTTATTTATATATTTATTGTATAATTTAATAAAAATGTTTTAAGAGGCCCCCGGGGTGAATAGGATTCTCCCGTCTAGGGTTTCCCTTGACTATTCCTCACTATTTCCATTCAGAGCTCGTGGCAGGAGAACCGGGCTCCGCCTGAAATGCAGATGCAAGATATTCTGGTGATGCCGTGATGAAATATTTGCTTCCAAGACACGATGTCCAGCCTGTTGCTCACCGGGATGAAGGTTTCTCAGATCTGTCGTCTGCTTTGGTGGTGGCGCCCTCATATGTTCATGTTGCGTCCGGATCTGTGATTCCATCTTATGTTGACATGGATCGTGCGAACAGGGTTGATGGTGTCTAATTTGATTTGTCACTTGTAAATCGTCAGTCTGTGGCTCCAGATTCCAGATATGGGGTGGAAAACAGGGCCAGCAGTTTTAATTGGGTGGATGGAGTTGGGCAGGATCTGGCTTCGATTGGGTCTCATCTGCAATCTATGTCGAAGAGGGTATTGCCGAAGAGTTTATCCGTGAATTTGAAAGTGGCTTCAGCATCGCAGGCTGACAGTGTAAATGATACAAGTGGACAAGCGGGATGTCCAGCCTCCGCGCCATAGTTTGCATCATTCATTGACTCTCTATCAAGTATGATTCTTCAAAAGGGGTCAGCGGTTCATGTTGATGTTATTACTGATTTATTTGATGAGAGGATTCCAATTGGAATGAATTCTCTAATTGCACATCTTGATTTTTCAAAGGGTGAGATGTCCTAAAAGTTTGATGATCTCATCAAATGGGTCTTGTTTTTTGGGGGTTCATCTGATTGGCGGTGCGTTTCTCTTGGTTTTGGTTTTTTCCATTGCATTTTTCCATCAAATGCTTTCAAAATACATGCGTGGAGCATTGGGTCCCTTTCTTTGAAACCTGTATGGATTCATCTTCATGAATGGTCACTTGATTTCAATACATATCGTGCAAGGAATTCCTTTTCTCACGTCTGGGTCCATTTTCACGAGCTTAATTGTGTCCTCTGGCATCCAAAGATTCTTCATGACATTGGCATGGAAATTGGGTCCCCTATTCGCCTTGACAAGGAAACTGAAGTTGTTTGGTTTGGACATTTTGCTAGAATACTGGTGGAGGTTTATTTGAGATCCACCTTGATTGACAAGGAAACTCTTTCCACTCCCACTGATAACATTAATATTGATGTTGATTATGAAAGGAAGCCTCTTTTTTGTACTGAATACATGGCTGTTGGACACTCGTTGGAGTTATGTCGGAGGAAGCTCTCTTGTGAGAAATGTGGGATGAAGGGACATCTAGCTACTCTTTGTAGAAGGAAACTTGAAGGAAAGCATGTGGATTTGTCAAATCATGATAGATATTCTCTCAAAAAATCATCTGCCACTCAGGTTGAGATGTTGGCTTCTGGGAAATATGTTTCTCGTGTGCACAATTTGAATGGTAAAGGACCGATAGTCGATAAGTCTCCGATGAGTGGTCCCTCTGCTCGGGCTGATTTTTTCATGGAGACTGCACCTAAGGATAGTGGTGGTATTACTCTCACTGGGATAGTTCATACTGGACATACTCATAGTCTCTCTGTTAATACTAGTATGAATGATAGTCCTAATGCTGGTGTGATACAAGATGACACTATTGAGTTGGATCCTTTCGGGCCTTCTCATAATGTTGATTGTCATAAAGATATTCAGAATCTTTTGACCTCCTCTAATATTTCTAGGAAGTGGGGTGACATCTCTGAGGCGGATGTGACAACAGCAGATTGTGGTGGTCCTAACACTTTCAAAGATGCGCTACATTCTGGGAAAGTGAAGGTTGATGACTGCTTAGACCTCGCTCCTGCTCCCTCGAAGAGACGACCAAGGAAGGATTATTCAAACATACCTTGTACTGTGTCTACACGATCTTCTAATCCTTCTGGTAAGTTCAACTCTGATATTATTAAGATCCTCAATCAGGGTAAGTCCCAATCTGAATGGGAAATAGCTGATGAATCTGACTATGGGAATGATATGTCTTATTATGATCTGTAATGTTGTGTTTGAAGGATGAGGGCAAGTTCCTTTGTTTGACCCTGCCCGCCTCCTCTGTACCTTTTTCTTTTATTTAATAAATAGTCATAGCCTTAGCTTCTGGCTGATCTTGTTAGTATAATAACAATGTTTTAATGATTATACATGATTTTAACATACCATGAACTAAGGAAAAGTATTATGTAAGGGTTAATTATACAATCTCTTTATTATATGAGGTTGTTAATATGTAAGTATCAACTGGGACCTCTTCATCATCTGCATCTATGTTTTCTTAAAAATGTAATTCAAAACATTCTTACTATTTACTAGACTATGGATTAAATTAATTTATTCCCTTATTTTACCATATATTTTTTTAAATGAATCATTCTGTTATTTTCCAAATAATGTGCCTTATGTCCTTCTCGACAAAATTAAGGGAAGAATGTCTTTTTTTGACTTATACGGCGGGTGTGGCTATTTTTTCCATTATAACATCGTCGAAGCTTCCCATATAAACTTATAAGAATATTTTCTAAATCAATTTTTTTCTTTTATAATTATATGACTTTTAAATGATTTCAAAATTGAAGGAGATATTTATCTAAAAAGGTTTTGATTTCATCTTTTTCGACATCCTTTGATGGATTTTAAGCTTGTTTGAAGTTCATTTATTATGATACAAAACATCAATACTGTATTGAAGGATTTGTGATATGTTAGATGTTGGATGTGTTATTTTTACACCATTCATGGTTTATGGATAATGCATTGATATTTTTTATGCTATTTTTAATATGAATGTTTATGTTATGTTTAATCCATTTCATATGAGGAATGCATTGGACTTATTAAGTGACGGGTGGAGCCAGCTATAGCTCATCAATACAATGTTAGGTCTTATGAGAAAAACTAGTTTCTGGGAAGAAGGACTTGACAAAATCTTATTTGTATTCTTGGAACAAGGCCTTCACTATGTGGTTACAAAGTCTGGCATTATGCGTTTCATCATTGTGAAATTGGCTATTGATATTTCATGTGACTATTCAACTAGTATAATATCCATGTGAATAAGTAAATGGAATTATTTGATTTATATTTTCCATATTATACCAACGTTTATTGTAACACCCCAAGCTTCCTCGATATGTTTCCTTTCGAATAATGCAATGACGTGCATTGTACGCAACTTCGAGATTTTAACACACCACGACCAATCAAACTAGCCGTTATGAATAGTAATACCTACTTTTAGAAATTATATATATTTTATATTTCAAAATGGACTTCATTTTTGGATTCGGAATATCGAATTTAGCCTAAGGTGAAATTTTGGTACTTTTCGGATAACTTTCATATTTTGATGAATAGTAAAAATTACTAAATTTTAATTAAAAAAAACTTTTTTAATCAAAATAATTAATAGTGATAAATTATAAATTTGAGTGGTTTTAAAGTATATTTAGAATATATTTTTACTATTTAATATAATTTTGGTCATTGGACATAATTTTACAACTAAACCGAACATAAACAAGTGTCAATCTTTTGATAGTTATTATCTCTTAAAAACACGCTTTTTGTTTTGACAGCGGGAATTAATTTTAAATTAATTTCTGCCACTTCTGTGTTTTGAATTTAGGAAAATGAATTCCATATTTGGAATCAGGATGTTCAAATTGTGTAAATAGGTAACTTTTATTTTTATACATTTTGAAAAGTTACTGTGGTAAATATTTTATTTACCATGGTTAAAGGGTAAATCCGGTAAATAAGGGTTAAAAAAATAATATTATAATAATACTAAATTACCCTAAAACGTGTCTTAACCCTATTGGTTGATACATGGTCGACCATGGGCATCTTTGGGTCTATTTTGGGACCCCATGGATCCACTTGTAAGTGATAATGACACATTATATTAATAAAGTTAAAATAAAAATAAAAATGGCATAAGCTTACATCGTTTAGAAGAACAATTTTTACATAGGGTTATACATGTTGGATTTTCTATTATAAATATTCATTAGAAAGATAAAAATATTTCCTACATAATTATATTTTATTTATAATTTTTAGACATTAAATAATTTATTTTATTTATGACACAATGATGATGCAGTAATTACTAAAATAGTGAAAAATTAAAATAATTGATCTTATAAATACCCAAATAATTATAATATGAAACTTTTAATGAATTAAACTAATTTTCTATGATAATATGATATATTAGGATTGATTTAATTGACTTTGTTCGAAGTAATCAATCTGTTAGGAGTTTCACAAAAATCAACTATTGAATAGTGTCAAAATTGACATAAAAGAGTTCTTAAAACAAATATTATATTATTAATTGATATTAAATTCCTAAAAATCTAAGGTTCGGCCAAGAGACTTATATTATGATAGGTTCCTCATTAATGGACCACTTGGGGGTCTCTTGGATGTATATAGTAAGTTTATTAACCATATTATATAAAAATACAAAGAGACATTGTAAAAGTGAAACTAATTAACTTAGAGTTAATACTTAAAGATAAGGTTAATATAAGTACCCAAACCTGTCTAAATTCTATTGGTTGAGTGGTTTTCGACCTATCCCCACCTTAACCTTTGAATAGTCAACTTTGGAGCCATTAGAAACCGAATATGAATTTATTATAAATTAATATTTCTAGCTTTTCCAAAGGTGCCCCTCACCCCTCTTATAAAAGGGCACTCCTCCTTCTCATTTCCTCACACCTCTCAAGCCACTTGGCTCGTCCAAACTCTGCCCAACTAAGCTCCCCACATCCCTCTCCTCCTCCTTGAAGCTTCCCCTTAGGCAGAAAGCATTTCAAGAAGTCCTTTGGTTCCAACCAAAGTGAGTTACCTAAATTAAAGGTAACAATTTCTCTTAAAGTATTTTCATTTATTTTGCTTCTCCAACCCCCAAAATATTTTTATTTCCTTTATTTTATAACAACACCAGTATCCTCAATATACTAGGATTTTGTTATAAGAAGGATTCAAACTACACATTCACACAACTCCATCTAATGGATGATGAACATAATGTTTCTGTGGATGGCAAACTAACGCCTCACGAAACGATGATTGTTCAAATACATCTTACCGCCTCTCATGGTGGCCATTAGGATGGCACTGTAATTAAATATGATATTAATGATATATATTTTATATATAAGCTTCTGTAATTCCATTTTATTTCATACCATTATTCGTTTCATGTTGTATATACATACGATAATTTCATTTGAGGAAGTGCGGACTACCGCCCCCTTAAAATGATATGACTCGTTCATACCACACATGGAACGTATAAAGGATGGTGTAAATGAACTTAAGTAACATATATAAAATATTATATTATACTAGAATAGTAATATACCTATGTATAATTTGGATTCGATTCTTTTAAAATAAAAATTAAATGGAAGTAGCGTTCGTGCGTACGTACGGACTACCGTCTCCACGAACGCGATGAGATTCATTCTCCATCGTATAATTTGATTATTTAAAAATGATGTTTAAGAACTTGATACCATTCTGGATATGAATAATATACATCCCATTAATAACGAATATGTCTCACATAACAAAGAATATAAAGTAAAATGAACCCGTTAACACCCGAAATGACGATAATTCTAAAATATTATTAACAAATCAATGATAAAAGATCATATATGATATCATATTAAAGTAAATGATTCTTTTATGATTCAATAACAATTATTTCACCATTATACAGGAGGTAAACCTACCATCGACCAAGGAAAAAGTACAATGTAAGGGATTCTCTTATCTCACTTTCAATTCCGTGAGATTTCCATTATTCGCCACTAAATTATTGAAAGTGGTGTATTGTGTATGGCCATTTGATATATATTATCATGATTCTCTTTATATTCATGTTATTCTGTAAATCATTTGGAGGTTATTAACTTTTGTCCATACGACTCAGTTGATTAACATGGTAAGGGATTTTCTTATCTCACTTTTAATTCCGTGAGAATTCCATTGATCACCACTTAATTATTGCACGTGGTGTATGTGTACTGCCCATGATCGTATTGATTGTGTAATATACTTTAATTTATGGGTATTTACATCATCATGGTATGATACTTCTTTCATGGGTGTATGTTTCGTAAGTTACCTAATCGATAAGGGAATTTGAGATTTCAATTTCCACTCATTTGGATTTACACATATTTCATTGATTATATTACCCCAAGATTATGTGTGGAATCACTATTCATTTGATTATGTCATAATTTCCACTCCCCTTCCTGTGGATATAAGTTTGATACACATAATCACTCCATTGGTAATTCTCAAGTCATTGATATGAATTTGATAAGAGTAATTTTAACTCATTCTCCATTTGTTGAGTTAAACATCCAATTCGTTGGTATTGTTTTTACAAGAATATGTGTGAATGTCCTTTGATTGTTTTACACTGAATATCCAATCATATTTAGTGTATTTATATTTGTCACACATAATTATGTCATTGATTTATCCTTAACCTAAGGATACAACCTTTATGAGAGATTTCATCTCAATTTACATTCCATTGAGACTTCTTTGATGATATACACCAAATCACTTTTATGTGGTGTATATATAATGTACTTTGACATAGTATATCATGATTCCCTTTATTCTCATGATATTACAATGTTTTGATCACCTCAATTATTTGTATTCAAGTGTCTCTTTTGGTAAGAATCTCTAACTAAAATACCATTTTTAAATGTTTTAAAGACTTATTCATCTAAACCTTTCTCATTAATGTCCATGTTTTAAAAATGGTTTAAAGGATTTATTTATATGGACATTAATGTTTAGAAATTAAAAATCCTTTTAAAAAAGTTTCAAAGTGGTATGGGACACTCTGATTCAAAAATATACTTTTAAATGGCTTCTTGACAAATAGTGTGAGTTTTAAATGATTTCAAGAAAAAGGGGGATATTTCTCTCAAATAGTTTTGATAATTATTTTCATCTATGTCAACATCCTTCATTATTCATGATTGAGGTTAATGTGATACAATACAATCTTCCATATTGTATCAAATGAGTTATATTTGACTGTGGATGTTCTATTTTTATACCATTCATGGTTTGTGGTTAAAGTATTGACATTTCGTATGCTAGTTTTAATACGAATGTTTATTTTATGCTTAAACCTATTCATATGAGGAATGCATTGGACTTAATAAGTGACGGGTGGAGCCCGCTATAGCTCCTCGATGCATCGGTAGGTCTCATGAGACAAACTAGTGTCTTGGCACAAGGCCTTGGCAAAATCTTATTTGTAGTCTTGGCACGAGGCCTTGGCTATGTGGTTATGATAGTCTGGCATTATGCATTCCATCATTATGAAAGTGGTTATTGATATTGCATGTGATCATTCGACTAGTAGAATATCCATGTGAGTAAGTAAATGGCATTATTTCATTTTACTTTTGCCATACTATGTTGAAGTTCAATTTTAAAAGGCTTTTGTTTTAGTTATAAATTGCCTTAAGTGTTTATGATTATTTATGAAAGCTTCTGCTATAATGTTATCCTTACTGAGCATCCGAGCTCACCCCTTTCAATGTTTTATTTTTCCCAGGATTATGAAGAAGTAATTTATGAATGACCTGCAGGGATAGTATGAGGGGATATGAAGACAAGATGTTTTTTTTATGATGTAATGTAAAAATTTATGGATGTATCTAGTTATTCCGAGGCTACTAAACTAATCGGTCTTTCGAGACTTGATCTTTCTCGTGATCATGCCAATGTTATGTAATTAATGCACCGACTCTGGGTAGCTGGGGTCGGGGCGTTACAGTTGGTATCAGAGGAAGTTTAGTACAAACCTTGGTAGCTAGATTTAGATAAACTCTGATTAGAGCACGTAGACCTAAGATGAACTTTGAGGATTAGTATAAAAAAAAACTTCCTAGAATTTTGGTATTGTAGTGATTTTGTGAGTTTTCCGAGCAATACATCCCTGTCTGGATACGAGCAGGTAGAGGCGGCTCTGGCACAGATGTACCTAGGGATAAAACCCGAAAACACCGCTTTGAGCTAGACTCGAACGGGAACTGGTGCACGACAACGGGCCTTGCTGTACTCTTGGTTACGACACTCCCGGGGGATATGCTTAGGATAATTTACATTTTCTTTACAAACCGATTTAAGTAATATATACATAAGATGAGAGAAAATGACCTTGGTTAATCCTAATATGTTTCAAATTGAGAATGTGGTGACATTTTAATCTCTAAATGATTTTACGACTACTATTACTCACACAATGCCTTCTGGTTTTAGTCAATGGCTGGATTCCAAGGAAGTCATAGTGACTTTGAGAATGATGTACAAGATGGGAACGGTGGTGGCAATGAGCAACAAAATGGAATGTTGATAGGCGTAAAAGATATCGTCTTTATGCCAAATCAGTTTTCCAAAAATATGATCAACAACATATATATTAACCAACTCCCAGACTCAACAAGGAAGAGAAAGGTGATAAATGATAAGAGCTCCAGCAATGGAGACCATGGAGAAAAGAACCCTCAATTTTCATCATGCAGGAAATGTGGAAAGAGACACCTAGGAAAGTGTCTCAATGGGACAACGAAATGTTTTACGTGCGGGAAGGAAGGACATAAAGTAAAGAATTGCCGAAGAAAAATGAAGAGTACTATGGAAGAAGATAAAAATGGTCCCAAGAGTCCATTTACAGTCATTTGCCGTAAATGTAGGGGACCTGGCCATTACCCGAGTGAATGTCCTATTCTATAGGATATTTTCTTGGTCAAAGAAGAAGCTATGTGGGAATAAATGGTTGGAGAAATGTTTAAAAAGTATTAGCACTCCTTGTTGATGGGTTTACTATGGAATAATTTTCTCTTGTATTTGTAACCCCGCAGTTTGCCATGTGAGAATGATATTTGAGGAAGAATTGTCTCTTCTCTTGTGGATTTGGGTATAAATAACCATTTGGATTTATATGATCATTGGGGTTTGAGAGAATTATAAGTTATTCTAATTTGGGATGAAGATTCAAGGTATGATATAACATTTGTGGTTAAATTTATGATATAGTATTTTGAGGAATTTATCTCATTTTGGCAATATTATAAAATATAGTTTTTGAAAAAGGACAACACGTAGACCGTGTGACAACCCGTCGCGTCGGACAAAGCTATGGGAATCGAACCCACAACCAAAGTGCGATTGGGATTTATCGCCTACCACTGGACTACGTGAAGTCCCTGGTTAGTGTGACTTTTTTTTTGTTAAATGATTTTATTGATCAATAATAAGTTTATTTGGGTTCTTATTTCATATCAAAAGAATACCCTTGGTATAGGAAAATGATTTGGTGATTAAGTGATAAATGTTATTTTGGAAGATGTTCGCTTTGTTGGAAACACTATATGTCCAAGGAAAATAGAATACTATGGGGTTTCATTTGTGGAGTAATGATAGATTTTTATCTACGTTTTTATTGTGGATTTATAGTGATTTGGTTTATTTATGGAAATGATTAACCTATAATAGAGAATATGTGATTAGGTTAATTACTTTTGAGTATGTGACTTTAAGAGTATCTGATGTCATTTGGAGATACAATTTAATATGGGAGACTACATAATCAAATTCTTCTATGTTTTGGGTTTCAATATTAGTTTGGATTATATTAAAGGATTTTAAGGACAATTGGTTATTGAATGGTATCTATTTAACTTTGGGGTATTGTTGGTTTAATTTTAGAAATTAAGATTAGTGCATATTTATCTCAATGAATATCCTTTTGGGGGATCATTAGATCATTCACTGACCATTTTGGTTTTGATTAATCTTCAAAGACAATGTAAATATATGCTTTATCCTTCATGGATCATGTGATTCTATAGAAGTTTATTCTATCTCTTCCAATGTGACCAAGTCTTCTTGAATACTCATCGTTTTAAAAAAAAATGAGTTAGTGGTGGAAATTTATTAAAGAATGAAAATATACTTAAAATGTAAGTATATCTCATAATGTTCTTAGTCAATATCATAAATGAATTCCTCTTCCTTATGTAATGTAACTTAAAAAAAATGTTGTACGTTTACTTTCCTACTAGGAGACTAATGGTCGTTTGTCCCAACACAAGTTTGTGGTTTTCTCATTGTTAACTTTCTCCTGATCATGATTTCTATCCCTCTCCATCAGAACTTGACACTTAGTTTATCATCCATATCCATGTTTTCTTACATGGAATCCTAGTATGGGTTATCTTGGATGACCCTTATACCTCTCTTCCTTTCTTTTAAAGTGACAGTTTTATTGACTCTTTTTCCGATGTGGGACTTTCCATTATATTCCCAAGCAAAAATTTAAAAATTGCGAGGACGCAATTTATTGAAGGAGGGGAGAATGTAACACCCCAAGCTTCCTCGATATGTTTCCTTTCGAATAATGCAATGACGTGCATTGTACGCAACTTCGAGATTTTAACACACCACAACCAATCAAACTAGCCGTTATGAATAGTAATACCTACTTTTAGAAATTATATATATTTTATATTTCAAAATGGACTTCATTTTTGGATTCGGAATATCGAATTTAGCCTAAGGTGAAATTTTGGTACTTTTCGGATAACTTTCATATTTTGATGAATAGTGAAAATTACTAAATTTTAATTAAAAACAACTTTTTTAATCAAAATAATTAATAGTGATAAATTATAAATTTGAGTGGTTTTAAAGTATATTTAGAATATATTTTTACTATTTAATATAATTTTGGTCATTGGACATAATTTTACAACTAAACCGAACATAAACAAGTGTCAATCTTTTGATAGTTATTATCTCTTAAAAACACGCTTTTTGTTTTGACAGCGGGAATTAATTTTAAATTAATTTCTGCCACTTCTGTGTTTTGAATTTAGGAAAATGAATTCCATATTTGGAATCAGGATGTTCAAATTGTGTAAATAGGTAACTTTTATTTTTAGACATTTTGAAAAGTTACTGTGGTAAATATTTTATTTACCATGGTTAAAGGGTAAATCCGGTAAATAAGGGTTAAAAAAATAATATTATAATAATACTAAATTACCCTAAAACGTGTCATAACCCTATTGGTTGATACATGGTCGACCATGGGCATATTTGGGTCTATTTTGGGACCCCATGGATCCACTTGTAAGTGATAATGACACATTATATTAATAAAGTTAAAATAAAAATAAAAATGGCATAAGCTTACATCTTTTAGAAGAACAATTTTTACATAGGGTTATACATGTTGGATTTTCGATTATAAATATTCATTAGAAATATAAAAAGATTTCCTACATAATTATATTTTATTTATAATTTTTAGACATTAAATAATTTATTTTATTTATGACACAATGATGATGCAGTAATTACTAAAATAGTGAAAAATTAAAATAATTGATCTTATAAATACCCAAATAATTATAATATGAAACTTTTAATGAATTAAACTAATTTTATATGATAATATGATATATTAGGATTGATTTAATTGACTTTGTTCTAAGTAATCAATCTGTTAGGAGTTTCACAAAAATCAACTATTGAATAGTGTCAAAATTGACATAAAAGAGTTCTTAAAACAAATATTATATTATTAATTGATATTAAATTCCTAAAAATCTAAGGTTCGGCCAAGAGACTTATATTATGATAGGTTCCTCATTAATGGACCACTTGGGGGTCGCTTGGATGTATATAGTAAGTTTATTAACCATATTATATAAAAATACAAAGAGACATTGTAAAAGTGAAACTAATTAACTTAGAGTTAATACTTAAAGATAAGGTTAATATAAGTACCCAAACCTGTCTAAATTCTATTGGTTGAGTGGTTTTAGACCTATCCCCACCTTAACCTTTGAATAGTCAACTTTGGAGCCATTAGAAACCGAATATGAATTTATTATAAATTAATATTTCTAGCTTTTCCAAAGGTGCCCCTCACCCCTCTTATAAAAGGGCACTCCTCCTTCTCATTTCCTCACACCTCTCAAGCCACTTGGCTCGTCCAAACTCTGCCCAACTAAGCTCCCCACATCCCTCTCCTCCTCCTTGAAGCTTCCCCTTAGGCAGAAAGCATTTCAAGAAGTCCTTTGGTTCCAACCAAAGTGAGTTACCTAAATTAAAGGTAACAATTTCTCTTAAAGTATTTTCATTTATTTTGCTTCTCCAACCCCCAAAATATTTTTATTTCCTTTATTTTATAACAACACCAGTATCCTCAATATACTAGGATGTTGTTATAAGAAGGATTCAAACTACACATTCACACAACTCCATCTAATGGATGATGAACATAATGTTTCTGTGGATGGCAAACTAACGCCTCACGAAACGATGATTGTTCAAATACATCTTACCGCCTCTCATGGTGGCCATTAGGATGGCACTGTAATTAAATATGATATTAATGATATATATTTTATATATAAGCTTCTGTAATTCCATTTTATTTCATACCATTATTCGTTTCATGTTGTATATACATACGATAATTTCATTTGAGGAAGTGCGGACTACCGCCCCCTTAAAATGATATGACTCGTTCATACCACACATGGAACGTATAAAGGATGGTGTAAATGAACTTAAGTAACATATATAAAATATTATATTATACTGGAATAGTAATATACCTATGTATAATTTGGATTCGATTCTTTTAAAATAAAAATTAAATGGAAGTAGTGTTCGTGCGTACGTACGGACTACCGTCTCCACGAACGCGATGAGATTCATTCTCCATCGTATAATTTGATGATTTAAAAATGATGTTTAAGAACTTGATACCATTCTGGATATGAATAATATACATCCCATTAATAACGAATATGTCTCACATAACAAAGAATATAAAGTAAAATGAACCCGTTAACACCCGAAATGACGATAATTCTAAAATATTATTAACAAATCAATGATAAAAGATCATATATGATATCATATTAAAGTAAATGATTCTTTTATTATTCAATAACAATTATTTCACCATTATACAGGAGGTAAACCTACCATCGACCAAGGAAAAAGTACAATGTAAGGGATTCTCTTATCTCACTTTCAATTCCGTGAGATTTCCATTATTCGCCACTAAATTATTGAAAGTGGTGTATTGTGTATGGCCATTTGATATATATTATCATGATTCTCTTTATATTCATGTTATTCTGTAAATCATTTGGAGGTTATTAACTTTTGTCCATACGACTCAGTTGATTAACATGGTAAGGGATTTTCTTATCTCACTTTTAATTCCGTGAGAATTCCATTGATCACCACTTAATTATTGCACGTGGTGTATGTGTACTGCCCATGATCGTATTAATTGTGTAATATACTTTAATTTATGGGTATTTACATCATCATGGTATGATACTTCTTTCATGGGTGTATGTTTCGTAAGTTACCTAATCGATAAGGGAATTTGAGATTTCAATTTCCACTCATTTGGATTTACACATATTTCATTGATTATATTACCCCAAGATTATGTGTGGAATCACTATTCATTTGATTATGTCATAATTTCCACTCCCCTTCCTGTGGATATAAGTTTGATACACATAATCACTCCATTGGTAATTCTCAAGTCATTGATATGAATTTGATAAGAGTAATTTTAACTCATTCTCCATTTGTTGAGTTAAACATCCAATTCGTTGGTATTGTTTTTACAAGAATATGTGTGAATGTCCTTTGATTGTTTTACACTGAATATCCAATCATATTTAGTGTATTTATATTTGTCACACATAATTATGTCATTGATTTATCCTTAACCTAAGGATACAACCTTTATGAGAGATTTCATCTCAATTTACATTCCATTGAGACTTCTTTGATGATATACACCAAATCACTTTTATGTGGTGTATATATAATGTACTTTGACATAGTATATCATGATTCCCTTTATTCTCATGATATTACAATGTTTTGATCACCTCAATTATTTGTATTCAAGTGTCTCTTTTGTTAAGAATCTCTAACTAAAATACCATTTTTAAATGTTTTAAAGACTTATTCATCTAAACCTTTCTCATTAATGTCCTTGTTTTAAAAATGGTTTAAAGGATTTATTTATATGGACATTAATGTTTAGAAATTAAAAATCCTTTTAAAAAAGTTTCAAAGTGGTATGGGACACTCTGATTCAAAAATATACTTTTAAATGGCTTCTTGACAAATAGTGTGAGTTTTAAATGATTTCAAGAAAAAGGGGGATATTTCTCTCAAATAGTTTTGATAATTATTTTCATCTATGTCAACATCCTTCATTATTCATGATTGAGGTTAATGTGATACAATACAATCTTCCATATTGTATCAAATGAGTTATATTTGACTGTGGATGTTCTATTTTTATACCATTCATGGTTTGTGGTTAAAGTATTGACATTTCGTATGCTAGTTTTAATACGAATGTTTATTTTATGCTTAAACCTATTCATATGAGGAATGCATTGGACTTAATAAGTGACGGGTGGAGCCCGCTATAGCTCCTCGATGCATCGGTAGGTCTCATGAGACAAACTAGTGTCTTGGCACAAGGCCTTGGCAAAATCTTATTTGTAGTCTTGGCACGAGGCCTTGGCTATGTGGTTATGATAGTCTGGCATTATGCATTCCATCATTATGAAAGTGGTTATTGATATTGCATGTGATCATTCGACTAGTAGAATATCCATGTGAGTAAGTAAATGGCATTATTTCATTTTACTTTTGCCATACTATGTTGAAGTTCAATTTTAAAAGGCTTTTGTTTTAGTTATAAATTGCCTTAAGTGTTTATGATTATTTATGAAAGCTTCTGCTATAATGTTATCCTTACTGAGCATCCGAGCTCACCCCTTTCAATGTTTTATTTTTCCCAGGATTATGAAGAAGTAATTTATGAACGACCTGCAGGGATAGTATGAGGGGATATGAAGACAAGATGTTTTTTTTATGATGTAATGTAAAAATTTATGGATGTATCTAGTTATTCCAAGGCTACTAAACTAATCGGTCTTTCGAGACTTGATCTTTCTCGTGATCATGCCAATGTTATGTAATTAATGCACCGACTCTGGGTAGCTGGGGTCGGGGCGTTACATTTATGTTTAAAAGTCTTATGTTTTAGTCTTATACATTGCATTAAATGTTTATTCTTATTTATGAACGTTCCTGCTATATTCTAATCCTTACTAAGCATCTGAGATCACCCCTTTCTATGTTCTATTTTTTCCTACAAAGTGAAGAAGTATATTATGAATGACCTGCATGGAAAGTCTAATGGATAGTCTAAGGGATATTAATGTGTTCAATGGAGAAAATTTTGTTTTTTTTTCATTTTATAATTTAATGTAAAAGTATGAATGTATATAGTACTTACAAGGAAACTAAACTGGTCAATATTTCGGGATATTATCACTTTTGATCATGCCAATGTTATGTAATAATTCATCGACTCTTGGTAACTGGGGTCATGGCGTTAAAATGGTGTAAAAATTAAGTTTCAATCAAGGTAATTAGAATGATGAAGTTTAGGTGATAAAGGGAAGTTGAAATAGTTTAATGGGAGCAGGTATGAGCTAAAGAGGGTGACATCATATTAAGCTATTAAAATCAATTTATCATTTAGGGATTTGAATTCTAAACATATAAAAAAATATAAATTAAAAAATTAAATTAAATTATTATCGCAAAAAATTATTGAAGGTAGAGAAACCTAAAACAAAGACTGGTAGAATCTTAATGCTGGATCGTTCCAATGGTGGATCATTCCATCGGTGGATGAATCCTATGGTGGTTTTTCAAATGGTGGCTTTTACAATGGTGTATTGTCTAATAGATTATTTTAAAATGGGGGATTATCCTATACTTGCTCCTCCAAGACTAAAAACATGCATAATTGTATCATACATAACATATATTTGATGATGTTTTTTCTCTCAGAATTTATGGTTTTTATAATTTTATCCAAAAACTAAGGTCTGGTTCCAATGAATTAATGACATATATCACCTTTCTAAAAATGATAACTCAAAAATTTCTGTCTTACAATAATATTATTTTTCCTATAATGAGAAACTTGATTCCTTGAAGTATTAATCTCATTTTTTTGTATCAATTTATAGGTACATTTCTCAATTGATATCCATAATCCAGTAATGTGGGTTTCATGAAAACAATTTGTGTGCCTCAACTCCCTATGTTATGTAATCAGCATTAGTAGTAGGCATTGTAATGGAATTTATAGTACACCATGGTACAACAGACTTTCAAAAAAATGACATATTCAAGGGGTTATAATTAGTCAAAATTACAACCACAAAAATCAACTTCTTAATAAATTACTTGGGAAAATGATTATCCTATAGGTTATAATAGTCAAAATGTTTTTTCTTTTTTGAGGTATTTGAAAATTCTTTTAATAAAAAGTAAATGGCCACATTTAGGGTTAACTTGAAAATGGGCATGCATGCACACACAAGACAAAATACCACACTAGCTAGCAGTTATGTATAAAAAGATTCCAATCATCCCTCTCAAACTTGTTTGATCCCCTGGATCTATAGCTTCATCAAAATCCATATTACATGTTCTACTCATGGTAGTATCACAACAATTAGTGTTCTCTAAACCAAAAAATATTAGAATGTATTTATTTTAGTTTCTTTAATTTAAAATATTTTTTTTATTTATTTTGAGAATTTTTAAAACCAAGAATTAATTTTGTATTATCCATCGAACTCATTTCAAAATCGTTTTTCATCATCATTTAGAAACCATCACACCATAAATTGTTAGTAGGTCTAAAAATAAGATCATCACCATTAATTTAAACTTATAAAACGTCTTTCAAAATTATGGTTATAAATGGTGTAGGAACATATATGGCTTTTTTAGAACCTTTAGAATTTTGAAACAAGGTAAGTCTATCTTAGCAAGCTCTATGAGACAATTTTAAACCATTCAATTCTTTTTTAACTTGAAAACTTATTTGGAATTCGTGGATTTTGAAATATATTATTTTTTCAAAAAAACAACCACAACTGTATAACCATTTAATAATTTTTTCTTCTAATCAATTTTATATAGTTATAAATCCAAATTTTCTTCATAGTAAATCAATATTCTAATGGATTCAGGTATAGAAACAAATGAAAATGTTTCCTCACTGTAAATACCATCTTATTGACTATATATGTGTGAAACAAACCTCAATTTATTTATGAGATTCGGGACTAACTCCTCATTTTTTTCTAAATATCCCCTTAGTAAAAATAATAACAGTGTCCTAAGATATAACTAAAATTTATAAACAATTAGATATTTTATACTAATTATGTTCCTCTTTCATTTTCATCACTCAGAATTCACCATTAACTACATCATTATTGTTCTTAGGTTCAAACTATGAATGGAGTTCTTGATGTTCATCCTGATTCCTAAGAGAAGATCAAGTCTATTCACCTCAATATAGGTCTCAAACTAAAGCATCTATAGGATGGAATATATGATTCATAAGAACACTATGAAATGAATGGTTGTTTTACTAATGTTCTTCTATAGGATCGGGATTGGGTTCAGGATGTTCCTAAAAATGATTGATTGTTCCTCTTATTTAACAGGATTATCATAAGTCTTGACATTGATATTCATATTTAACAAATCGTATTGAAAGTTTTAAAAAGTGGTCTTTGAATTATGTTGATTTTTTTATCAATTTTTATATAAAATGATTCTTCAATATTATTTGTTCTCTTATTAAACATCCTATATGATTTACTATAATTTTAATTACTATGTTAAATTCCTTCAACAATACTTGAATAAAAGTTTGAACTATTATCCTTAGTATTATAAATAAGTACTTTTCAACCAAAACCCATAAATTAATTAACATTTTCACTTCTACCTTTCCAAAATTCATAACTACGTTTCTTCAATACAGGTATAATTAAAACTCGATTCATTATATAACATGTTATATTCACAACCTGTTCCAAGAAAAAAAAATATATGTCATGCTCCTTAAGCATATTTTATGAAATTTTTTGAAGGTTCATATTTTTTCTTTCTACAACACCATTCAATTTTTGGGTCATATGGAAAGATATGTTATGATTATAGCCATTTATTGTGATAAAATATTCAAATACATCATTTTTAAACTCATGTACATGATAACATTTTAATTTATTTTATCATATCTACACTATTTTTTTAAAATATTTAGCATATTTGAAAAAATAGCAGTAATTTTCACATTGGTGAGCTCGAAATATTACCCAAGTATAACTTTAAAAATCATATAGAAGAAGATAAACATAGTTCTTTTAACATAAAATAAAAAATCGGGAAGGTCCAAACATATCTACATAAACCGAATCAAGGGGTTCATAAGTTTAAATATCATTATTTTATTTGAAATATATATTTTTTTGTTACAATTTTTGACATGGGTTACCAAATTTATCATTTGAGATTTAAAATTTAAGTAGATCTTTAAAAAAACTATTCCATGTAAAATTTATATGTGATTGAATATTTAAATGGAATTTTCTCCTATTCCAAAGTCAATATTCATAGTGAAAGGTTATTAGAAAGGAAATATTCTGTTAAAATAATGATTTTAAATTAATAGATTAAAAATTCCAAGTTCTTAAGGTTGAAAAAACTAAAGCATTATTAAAAGAGAAACTATTAGTAGAATTACTTTTAAACATACAAAAAACCATAATCACATAGTTATGAAATTATAATAATATTTTTTTTAACCAACAACAAATAATACTTTAGAAGCTAAAAAATAATTTAATTACTAACTAGACTAAAGCAAATAATTTTCCCTTTGGAATTGTAACAAAACGTGAAATGTACACCATCTAATTTTATCAGATGCTTTAAATTTCATAAATAACCATTCATATTTTTGGATGATCCTCTATCTGGGTACCATATGTTCTTAGTGGTGATCTTCAAGTAGGTTCCCTTAAAAAACATGTTACACAAAAAATTATTTTGGTGCCTAAATAATCTTGTATACAGTAATGTTAGTTATCAAAGATTTATGTTTCCATATATACTTACCAGAATTCCTTTAAAAATATTTTAAACTTCTTGGAACAAATACTATTTGGGTCTAGACAAATAAAATTAGTTTTTGAACTAGAACTATGAATGAATTTATTTTCAAAAATCCTCCTCATTCCAGGTTAACAACCAAAACCAATAGTGTAATTATTAGTAGATTAACTTCCAATAGTATTTTATAGTATTTATCATATTGATAAATTGTTCAAAATAATTATTTAATTTCAATTTAGAAAAATTTAATTCATTTCTATATTTCAATTGTTGATAATTTTTCACTATTTTAACACTGAGATCAGTTTTAAAATTAGTTGTCAGAGAATGATGTTTCATTAGAATTTTAGATATGTCATAAGGGTGATTAAATCTATATTTCACCATGTAATAGTACTCAAAAATATATTAATTATACATGTTCCCATCATTGTTCACAAATCGGTAATGATTAGAAATATGTAAAAGAGAAGTTGGAAACCATATATACCTTAGATGTGTTTTTTCAAAAACGCATTTTAGCTATTTCATGATTATCCACTTGGGATGTTTCTAAATCACTCATGATGTATTTAGAAAAACTCCAATATATATTCATCACATTAATATACCTCTTATCCTTATCGATGTACTTATTTTTAATTTCAACTTATTAAATTCATCTTTGACCATCCCTTTACTTTTCTATTCATAACATATGATTTAATTTAAAACATAAACCTTTTTCTAATCCTTTCTCTAGTTTACTATATTATCATATTTACTATTATAGATTGGTATCGTAAAGAAATTCTTCTAGTTATCCAAATTTTTATACTTTATATCAAGATTGTCCATATATAAGTCCCTATCAATAAGTGAATATTCATCACTTTAGGTATTAACTATAATTTTCTTCTTTTATTTTAAGGTAACATATTTTGAGGGTACTTTTTTTCTTATTGGATCACCCTCATCTTTTTAGTTGACTATGAGTTCATCCTCTTATAAGATCAATTTTGATATTAGATTATAAAAATGTAACTTACATACACCACAATATTCTTTGATTGAAACTGGGTTTCCTCTTCATCTATCATGTTGGCACCTCAACAGTTTCATCACTTGGTCTTTATTATAAATAGGTTTCCCCAAAGAGTTAATTGTAACCATAATCTCATTAAACATAAGATACATTTTAGAAATAGGCTCATCAAGATTTAGTTTAAAACTACCATGTTTACTAGTATTTGTATTTAAGAGAATTTTTTTGACATCATATCTTCCCCCCTAAAAAAGCTAATGTACCCAAAATTGGAATTATGGTTTTACATGAATATATTATATTAAATTCTCCATCACACGATGCATAGAAAAAGGAATTCAGGGATTTATATTAATTATTATATAAAAATATTCTAGTATTATCAAAAGTATTTCTACTTGTATGAGGTAATTGATATTGATCTTTAATTATTATCTACATATCAAGACCCATTATCTCTAGATTCAGTTTGAATTTAATTTTCCACTAAGCATAGAAATTTCAAATAGTATAAGGTGGTTTCTTGGAAGCAGAACCCTCTTGTTTGTTATCCATAAAGAACTAAATTTAGTACTAACAAAAAAAATGAGATCTTTAAAATACAACTATTACGCATATGAAATATATTTAAAATTACTCTAATACAAAATATTGGCTGGAGTGAGTAACTCATGAGCATGGTCAGTTGAGTTCCCAAAAAATCATTGCTTCCAAAAAATCAAATAAAATCCCCTAATATAACTTAAATCACCCAAATTTTTTATAAATATTAATGTATGTTTTATATTTTAAATGCTTTTTCAATGTTTAATTATGTCTTAGATAAAATAATTTAAAATTTTTCTTTATAATATGAAATATATTTACTCAAAAAAATACTAACATATCCACTTGTTAATTCAAACTAAAAAATTATTTTCTTTTATTATAGAAGAGAAAATATAGTTTTGGTTTCGAAAATAGAAAATAATAACAGAAAACACAAAACCAAATAAAAAGGGGGTTAGTATCAATATGATACCTGGTCCCCACAGAAGGGAAATCACCTACATCATTGCAGATTATTATGAATAATAATCTGATCCAGAAATAATATCAGGTATACAAATAATAGAAAAACATGTCTAGGTTGAAATCCACTTCCATAGTTATATGTGAGTAAAAAAACAATACAAGACACGTGGGGACCTCTTCCATAATTACTATGGGTGAAGAGATAAAAATAGATACAAAGAATATCAGTTGTTTTCTAGTTCAATAATTATAGTTATTGTCTACATATATACAGATAACTAAATCGTTCTACACAAAATTATAGAAAAAATTTGGAAAATATATAGAGGTGAATAAATGAATTTATAAACAATGTTTAATACTTAATATTTTTCATATTCCTCATATTTTTCTTGGTGACAATCATGAATAGTTTCTCAGAATCTTGTTGGAAAATAAAGTGTCATAAAGTTCTCTTATATTTCTCTTTGAATGGATATATATCTTATGTATAATCCAATAATTCATAGTAGAATGAAAATGTATGAGTTAAATGTATAATCCATTCTTCCTAGCCATTCTAATCCATAAGTGATGGAGTCATTTAGAAATATAACACTGTAGGTTCGAATACCAATTGATGAAGAATCATAATTATATTTTGAGTCCTAACATTGAACCTCTAACATGGTCTACAATACATAAGCTCAAGGGTTAATGGATGAACATTAAATAAACCCACTATATTAACTCTCAAGAAATTCATTGGAAGTATTTAATTTAAATCTATAATAACAACAATAGTAGAAATTTAACCATAGTATTGTCAGTGGTAGCTTGACATAGTGGAAGCATGTCTGGTGGTAGCACAACTAAAATGGTAGAAGCATGTATGATGGAAGCTCATATGAAGGTATATCATCTAATGATAGTACTTGGATGGTGGTGTAACGTCATTGGATATTGTTGAAATATGTCTTTAGAATAAATCTGGTGGTAGTAAGACTATGGTAGTAGAAAAATAATGTAGAAGAATGACTTTAATGGTAGCACACATTCAGTGGTTGTAAGAGTTTGGCTATTTTAGGGCACTAACGGTAGTATGACTGGGTGGTAGAAGTATCTTGGCGGTAGAATTCCTAGTTTTGAAACATCGAGATGTGTAACACCTAGTAGTGGAATATTATGATGGTAGAAAAAGATAATAGTATTATAACTCTGGAGGTATCATAATATGGTGATACAATTACTCTAGAAAAATAACAATATTCGTGATTTATTATGTATAGAGGTGTTCAATAATTTATGTAGCAAGACCCAGAAGTAGCATAATCAAGAAATAGTAATTTCGAGCATTAGCATACCTAGAGGTGTCACATTTATATTTTAGTAAAAGCTGATGGTAGCACAACTCTGGGGGTAGAACATTTCAAGAAGTAGCAAAAGGATGGTTGTTAAAAAATTTGAACTACTGGTGCCACTTTTTAAAAATTATACAATTTTCGTTAAAAACATTTTTTAGTAAATAATATCGTATTTTAAAACATTAATTTCATTATAAATATAGGAAATATAATTTTTTCACATTAAAACATGGAGGTTCCAACAATATGACTCATTGAGTAATTATTCTACGTATTTATTTTATTCATTCCTTGAAAAAAAAATTTGTAATATTTTGATATGTGATGGAATGAATTAGACATTTATGTGGTGGGTCGGGCCTATAATTATATAGCCTCTTAGTGCATTTTTTCTCATGAGATAACTAAGATTAGGTAATATGGACAACCTTACCTATTATGTAAGATGTCTTAGAACAAACCCTTAATGATATGTTTAAGATATTTGACATTATTCATTCTAATCCCTATATGATTAGTTTTTGTTTTCAATGTATTTATTTAAAGTTATTATTTCTATTTATTTATTTAAAGTATCATTTTCACTTTATATGTCATAAATTACTATATTTACTCATGTCATAATGTTTTATTTGTAATTTCCTCCATTGTGAAGTTTCACTTACTTAGAATCTGAGCTCATGACTTTATATTATTTAACATTTCCCTAACAAAACAATAATATCAATACCTATGATAATAGGTTTTCAAGTAAAATAATAATTTTTTCATGTTTTTAGATGATGTACTTTTCTTTTCTTTTATTCATTGTAATGTAGAACCTTGATATATATCTATTTTTCCACAGTCTATTAAACAATTTGATCCAATATATTTGTATTATTATAATATAATTTTCACCTACATAAGGATACAATAGTTGGGGTTGTTACAAGTTTAAAATATGTTTATATTAGAGAAACTAATAGCAACGTGATTATAAATAACAAATATTGAAACTTATAGATTCATTAGTTGTGGTACATTTTAATTGATCTATTTTTTCACAGATAAAGGGTAAGTATGATTTTGAGTGAATATAATTATATGATTTTTTAATATTATTTTAAAAGTTCTCAGGATAATATGGGACCTTCATTTTTCTTATTTTAATAATAAGCATGAGAGAACCCAACCTACAGAAACATATATTACACTATGTTTGATTTTGTATGAACTGAAGTCTACTGTAATTACTTCAAAATGAAAGACATTTTAAGGTTGAATTTTTCATATAATAATATTAAAATATTATTTGTCTATTTATAATTATTCATCACTCATGATTAACTCTATTTGGTTTTAGTAATTATTTTTTCCTTAAGAAGCCAAGATAAAAATGGATTCCATGGACAATGTGAATATTCTCCCAACGAAAACCCTAATGAAATATGGGTTGGAGTGAGAAATATTGTGATTATATCAAAATATATATCAATATTTATGATTAAAAATGTTTAATTAGTTTAGTTTCAAAAAAAGAAAAAAGAATAAAATGATTGTGTCTCATAGACATTCGAGTAATGAATATGATGATGGAAATATGTCCAAACTATATTACTAAAAACAATTGAGATCTAACACTGAGGAAAATGTCTAAATAGAACTGTAAAATGTTTGGTCTGTGGTTAAAGAGATAATTGATAAAATAATTATTGAGTAAAATCGAATACCATATTAGGAAGGTTGAATGTGAAAATTGTTATCCCTAATGTACCATTGACAATTCATTGTCTTAAATATCAGAAACAACGATGTTGTTCTAGTTAATGACCAAATCCAAAATTGTACAAGCATAAAAGACACTAAGAATTTTTAATTATAAGGAAAATATTTAATTATTATTTAACCAAAAATTCTAGAGTGAGTTATGAGAATGATGTTTAGTGAATAATCATAATCATCCACTAAATAAATCTGGGCAATGTATTCAAATATTGATTAACCTAATCCTTTGTACATTTTTTGTTTTCTATGAACATAAAATCACCACCCCATTGACTGGATATTTATTTATTAATAAAAAATATTCAAGTGGTTTAATTATTATACCAAAAGTATACAACTCTTATCTAATATATTTTTATAGGAATTTGTTCCCTATGAAATCATATTATCCTTCCTTTAGTCATATTCGATATAGATAATAGTAATGTATTGGATCTCTAGAATATGATAATTTTCAAGATATAAAATTCATATAAAAATATAAATACATGAAAACCTATCAATTCATGTCTGAGTATAAAATTTTAATGGAATTTTACTCCCATTATATTGTGTTATTGAGCAAAAGCAGTTAATGAAAAAAATAACAATAACTTTTTTATCATTACGAGAGAAGGGATCTATTGCATAGTATTCGATAATAGCAAAAGGTTTGTATCTCATATAAGTATTATATTGTGTCATGATTATATTTAGGTAACCATATGTACTATTATTTACTAATACTAATTTATATTTTTGGTATGCAATTAATTAAAGGGAGGGAGAATGTAACGACCCAAGATTATGGAAAATATTTTTTAAAACTAATATTATGCTCAATATTTTTCTCTATTTAATTAGTTTAAATAAAATAATACAAACATATTAAAAAACAATTTTATGAAAAGAATAAATCATATAGTGGATGAAAATAATCTAGTAAATAATAAATCTATTTAAAATAATATTAAGAACCCTTAATGTTTTAAAATGTAATTTTTTAATAAAAGATGTTTTTATATATACATATTATTTTTATTTCTATGATAAATATATATATTTGGGAATTATAATTTCATATAATGAAATTATATTTTTTTTCAATAATCTGAATAACACCAGATCGTGAATTTTTGATATTTTAATAAAAATTAATTTTTGGGAAAAGTTAAAATATTAAATTTTTAAAAAATAAACACTTTTTTAACATTGTAATGGATTAATAAAATTTTAATACTATTTTATATAAAATATATCGTTATAAATTAAAATAAATAATATAAATATACAATGTTTAATTTTCAAAACCCATGTGTAATGTTCCAAAAACATAAGTAATATTTTACTCTAAAAATGATATCTATTCGATAATATTAAAAATTAGTTTTCATAAATTTTATAAATTGAATAAAATAATGTGGAATTAATATTTTATATCATAATTTATATATTATTAATAATGTAAAAAAATCATAATATTATGATTACTAAAATTAAATTTAATGACAATCATAATGCTAAAACTATTATTTTGTAAGAATTATTTTTGAATTATTTTGATTTTTTCATCTTATATAAATTTAATATATTACAAAAATAAGTTAATACTAATTTTAACCTATATATAAATAAAATTAATAATAATTTAATTGTTAATCAATAACAAATAAAAAAAATAAAATTGTTCTAAAAAATAATTTTTTTTTATGTTTAATATTTTTAATTAAAAGTTATTGTTATCTTATTCCAATATTGAATTAGAATATATGGGGAATAAATTTATATATATATTTAATCATACTTTTCATATAGGGAATTCTTTTTATTTGTAATAAATTTATAATCAAGTTTCCAAGGTTAATATAAAAATGGTAAACATTATATATCAAGTTGTAGAGAGAATGAGTTTTGTTTAAAAATTGTGGGAAAATAATAATTTGATTATTTATAGACCTTATCTAACTAATAATTCAATTATTTATCAATTATTGTAACATTAACCATTTAATATTGTAATTATATCACTAAAAAAGTAAAGGATATTCACCAAATTTTCTTTCTCTTCTCTTAAAAAAGGGATCAACTACACCCTTTAAATGATCTCCCTTCCCTTAAAAATATCCTAAATCCAATAAAAAATTACTCTATTATAATTTATTTAAAATAATATTATCCTTTTATTACCATAATTTTTCTTAACCCATTATTTTTAAATAATACATTCCAGAGAATATTCTTGGTCCCGAAGGGAGTATTACTTTGTCCTTAAATGATTCTTCTTATTCATTCCATTCCAAAACTATTGTTACTATATTTATATAATGAATTTGGAAAAATTATTATTATAAGTGGTTAATATAAAAATGGAAACATAATATTTATTCCTTTCCATCTACATAAAAAAAATAAAATGAATGCTCATCGTGCATTTGTGTTGACTACTACATCAATGAAGCGATGGAAATCCTTTTTTAACACGGCCACTCTATGTTGGTTATTATAATAGAATCAATGAAAAAATGTCAAATAAATAACATAATTATAAATTCTATGATAAAAATTATAATCCTTTTTCATTTCCATTCTATTATTTGGATTGGAAAACATTAACAATGTGTTCTGCAGATTATTGCCTCCTGGAATGTATATTTTACGTTTTACAACATGATTTTCATTATTTATCCAAACCATATAAATGTTAATTTAAAATGTAAACAATAAAAAATAATATATTTATTATTCTATTACAATTATATTATTTCATCAAAAATAATTTCTTAACCGTACTCACCCCTTAAATTATTTTATTTTCAATTTTTGGTCATTTTAACCTCCTACTTGAACAATGTAATAAATTACTATACTAGATGACTATGGGAACATATATATTAATATTATTACTACATAAAAATAGAAAAATGAATATTTTATAGATATATAATTTTACTATTATGTATTTATCTACTTATTAGTATATCATCTTTGATCACTAAAGTTTCTAAAATAAGATAACATGTATTCCATATTCATTCATCATAAATGAAACACTAATGAAATAGGATTAAAAAAATTAAATTAATATTAGTTATTTATTACAATAACATAAATTATATTAGAATTATGAACTTTTGTGGAAGATTAAATAACAACCCCTCAATTACAAAACTAATTAAATCGATCAAAATAACTCAAACAAGATATTGATAATAGATAATAAAAAATATACTTTTATTAAATAATAATATATTATTTTTATAAAAGGTAATAGATATGAATTAGGATCTTAGATATCTCATTAATATAGTCTTTTTCTTAGTAATATTCATGTTCTTTTGTGGATGTTCAAAATTGATGTAAGGATTTCATATCTCATATTTAATTTCTATATAAATATTTTTAATATAGACCTTGTTTTAAATTAACGGGTGTATCTATATGACCTTTAATATTTTAAATCATGATAATATCTTTATTTTGGGTTTTTACAATTTCATGTGAAATTATATCCTTCATGGGTGATTTCATATAAATGTTTTTAATTATTAAAGGATTCATCAACACATTTTTGGATACATTAGGTGACACTATTTAAAACTATAATATACATTTCAATAATAATTGAATCATTTAATTCCCATATTTTATATTTTTATTAATATTTATTATTGGGGAAATTAATTTTCATCATTAACAACCATAACGTTTATTACATGTTTTCTTAAATAAAATCATAATGTTGGTATGAATAAATGCCTTTCATTCCAATGAATATTTTCTTCAACGCGAACATTTTCCTTCATTTTAATGTGTTATTTTTCTAGGAAAACAAATATATATTAATTCAGTTCATTCTCTTAATTTTCATCATCACATTTTAAATGGAAAATTTATTTCCCTATTTATGTTGTTTACTTTAACAAAACTATTTTCAAAGAATTAAATGTATTAATTTATCACATATATATTTTTTATATTCCACTTCATGTTTTATTTGTAAAACCTTTAGGTATTTTTCATGAAATCATTATTGGTATTTCATAAAAATTAATTTTTTAATATATATCTAAAAATATATATTTTCATTCTTTTTGTAAATTAATATCAAAAAGAAACTAGTGAAATTTTCTACAAAGCCAAAATATATAAAATTATTTAAAGAAACTATTTTCAAAAAAATATGATAAGAAAGTATTTATCATCCTTTTTATTTTTCTTTCCCTTCTTTTATACTTTCCAAAAAATAATTTATTTTTACATTTTTCTATGAATTTTATTTAAATGTGTTTCGGTGGTCAAATATTCATTTTCATCGTGATTTACACATTACAAGTCTAGTATTTTTATAATACTATTTTTATCTACTTTTTGATTCTTTACTAATAACTACAAAAATGGTAATATTTATCTCTCTTTTAGAGAAATTAAAAATAACTAAACTGTTATTGTCTAATCTTCTTCAATGTGTAATAATAAATTTATCTGAACTTATTTTCAATGAATACTATATTTTTAATTCCTTTAATTTAAGGGTGTTCACCTAGATTTAATGCATTGATTTATGGGAAAAATTATTAATTTAAATTTATTCCCATTTTCTATGGGACGTAAATAACATTTTATTTTCCATATTGATTAAATGGTATTTACATATTATGTTACTAAATATATTTAGATACCCATTTATTTTACATTGGTTAATAATGGTTGGATTTTTTATGGAATTGTGATTAGTTTTTTATGTGAAACCATTTCAAAAAAAAATTGAAATCCATTTTCATTCTCTGGGTCCTCTAATATATGATGTATGAACCCAATTTTTACAATAATGTGTAATTTATAATATGATAAATGTTTTGTTTCTTATGACACTTGTAAATATGGTTGATGATAGGTGGGATCCTATATCTTCAAATAATGTGTTGTTCATGTTTTTTTCATCAAATGATATGAAAATGATGAGAATACATAGATTTTTCACTATATAAAGGGTATTCATATTTGTCTTTGTTCAAAAATTAAAGGGTTCAAATAGTTATATTTTTTCATTATTATTTCTTAATGTTATATATGTTCCACATTTTTATTATTTCCTTTTTTTTAGGGAATTCTAAATTTCACTATTATTCTGTAGTTTTATAATAATTCTTATGACTAGGATATTATATCAATGATCATGTTTATTGACTCGTGTTTCTATAATCTATTGTTTTTTTTAGTTATGTAATTCCATGTTTTATGTAGTATTTTTACATAGAAAAATGTTTTCTATGCACATTTCCATAGAATTCAAGATTTTATTCTGAATTAGACGCCAAAATGTGATTTTAAGTAGAAATTTGTCTTTATACTTGATGGACCAGACGAGATTTCAATTTATCATGACCCAAAATGTCATTGAACCATTCCCAAAAACATGTGGTAAGACTATACATTTTTAAAATGGTTAGTGATGGAATCAAATTGATTGGCCAAAAGGGTCGACATCATATCCTTTCAGTGATCCCATGAATGAGTTTTTGGGTCCAATCCATATAGTACGGATCAACATGTTCTCCCAGTTTGTTCACGCAAATGCTACTATGTGTACCAAAATGGTGTGTAAATCGGTTGGCATGGACCTATTCAGTGTAGATCAGAAGATGTAGCCAACCCATGTGTGAGGCACCTATATACACCAACCATATGATGCGCATAAGTTTCTTACACCCCTGCATAAGGGGGCCTATGTAGAACACCTATGTTAGGTACCTAAACAGACTAACACATTCTCCCTGGTTCCATGTTTTCTTATAAATAGGACCCAGTGATCTTCATTGACACAACTGGAAAATATTAAGAAGCCCTGAAGCTTTGTTTACATATCCCCTTAGCCTAGGACATCCAAAATCCCTCAGGTAGTCCTCTATAACTTGATAAAAAAGGGAATTAATGGGGATAATGTGATTAATGTCCCTCAAGGTTATTACATACAAGAAAACTATGTGAGGACCCAATATCCCTCTATTGTATGACCACTTTTTTTAGGATCCCTACCAAATTAGGGACCTCTAGGAGACCCATCTTGGGACACATAATGGGACCTATGGTGGCTAGGGTAAAGCTTCACCCAACTGTTGTTTCCTGGGTGGTCTGTTTCCCAAGGAATCCCCCGCTTGTTTATTCCATTTCCCTCTACATGAAGAACATAAAAGACCTCCAAAACACCACATTAAGATCCATTGATCTATATGTCAGGACCTATGTGATCCACTCTTTGAGTTATCTTCTAATCCATAAATAGTAGTGATCTACTTAATTTTTATCCCTCATTTAAGGGGGACCAAATTGAATCCTCTACAAAAGCCTATGAATTTGAAGACCATAGTAGGAGGCACATTAGCTTTAATCATATTTGGGTATTCAATACTTCAGTTAGATGTGTCCCTCACTTGTCCACCCTAATGGATAGGGTCCTCTTGGTGCACGTGAGTATGTATCCCTTTGATCATAAGGAACTCAACCCTGGGAGAAGTGTCCTAGAATTCCCGATCTCAAATACTAGGGTTACGACAATGTCATTGCCTAGTTGTCACTAAGGCAAGGTTCCTATAGTATCAGTCAGGGAGGGTGACTATAACAATTTCTCTTACCCTATAACATTGAATTAAATCCTATTCTCTACCCTAGTAACCAAATTTTGGGAATCCCTCCTGAAAAAATACTATAGCCTTTAGTGATGGACCAATTTTACTTCATTCCATCCTATATATCTTTACCCATGGTTTATGGATAGATATATCATCAAAGGCAACTATCCCTATCACCAAAATTTGAGGGGATATGGGATCATAAAATCTCTTTCTCTCTCTATTTGGGTTTAGGGTATAATGACAATAGTGAATGGGAACCAGATGATATTATCTTATCTTTTCCATTTGGGTCTTGGTCTCATGCACCAGTTGACAAAATATATTATTTTAATTCTCCAAATCTATCGCTCCCTCTTATTGTTTGCATCGATCCTGAATCACATTGTCTTTGAGGGTCATGTTTATCATGAAATCCACAAGATCACAGGCCATCTTCTTGGTACAATACCCAATCATAATAAAGATAAGGTCATCATATTCAATAATAAGCCAAAAAACAATCCTCTCAATGGTCCACACTCCCCTATGAGAAAAATATTCAAAGGGACTCCATAGGCACTTGTCCTCACAACCAAACTACGTGGAATTTTATTCCCACCCAAATTGAATAAGTAGGAATCCTCATGGACATCCAAGCCCAATCACCCAAAATCAATGCTATTTTCCCTTGGAAACCTTCCGTGAAGGGTCATATTCATCATGTGTTCCCTCATCCCTTATAGGTTTCTTAGTATACTTAGACATAAGTCTAAAACCATCCATGGCTAGGAAACCATCATCCAGACATCCTCATCATATGATGATAAACTACATGGTTCGGCCCATATCACATGACATTAAGATGTATGATGTGTCCCATTATGTTTCACTGAAATACATGAGATTTGATTCACATCCAAATGGGTTATGTTGGGATCCTTCATTAGGTCCAAACCTAATCACCCAAAATCATCCCTATTCTTAATGGGAAACATTTATAGTAGGGTATTATTCAAAATAAGATACCACATATCTTCCATGTTTCATGGGCCACATCGGCATAAGTCCCACACCATTCCTAGTAAGTCACCATTCATCATGAAATCCACACCGCATGAGTTATACTCTGTGTTTCAGTACATATTATAAATCCTTAAAATGGATGATGACTCCTTTTATGTGTCACTGAACTATGTGGGTTCTAATTCCTTTCACAACCATACATATGAAGGATATCTTAGGGGTCTGATCCCAATATTAAAAAAACTCCCACTTACCTATATGATGATTTACTCCATAGTTCCCCACTATGTGGTTCAAAACAAACATCATAATAAGATGGAAAAAACAATCTTTGATCAGTACATAAAAGGGTACCATTGATTGAGAAACTCAAATACATAAACATATCTCCATTAATAGATGTCCTTGGATATATATAGATGATTCTAAATTATATAAATTCTAATAATTGATTGTTAATTAAAGGGTGAACCACTTCATAAATGGGAAATTAAGGATTCAAAAAAATATTATACCCATAAGAGAGCCCTATAGTTGATAACAATTACCCGCAAAAGTGTTTGATGATCCCAACCTCCCATACTACCAACAAATGTGATTTCTTATGTATCAATGGAAAAACATCCCAAAAATCCCCTTCCATTGTAAATAACTTCCCTCATAGATATAAAACCATTGGATGTTTCTGGTTTCATGAAAAAATCACATTAGAAACCACTCAAAAGGGGTGATGAAATGTTTTTGACGTAATGGTTCTTCCACCAACACCAAAAAATGACATTTTAACCCCATGTCGCATTTTTAATGATGAAAAAATTATTAACCAAATCTTAATCCTTACACAAGATAATGGTGACACCTAGTTATTAGTCCCCTATCAGTCAAAAAGTATTAGAGGTTGAGACAAGATAATCAATTTTTCATGTGTTAATTTATTGAGATGTTTCCCTGATGATGTTTTCTTATCATTATTTTTTACATATATTACATCAACATCCAAAAAGATATCTCTTAAATCACAATGGTGTGATACCAACTCCCACAGATGTATTCCCCATCTACTATTCATGTTGGGTCCTCATCAAAGAAGAGGACATCATCACCAACCCAACATCTTCAATGTTGGGTCTCAAATTCACTAGTCTCGGAGTACTTCCATATCAGTTTCATTTTAACCCTATTGGATGCCCGACAGGACCTCCAGTTAATAAAGTCTTATTGGTAATATAATTAGTGACGACTAATGGTCTAGAAAAATACGTCACCCATCATCATCTTCAACCTCTTTAGGATTTTATTCCTGAAATTCAATTAACATTCCCTCTTTTATCATAGGAAGGAGGCTAAATAGTCCATAGGTGGCCTCATCTAGAATACACTTGGTTCTTTATATCAGTCACCACCAAAATGGCTATTTGCAAATGCCCTAAACATGATGAGGGTTCCTTCCTCATCTGTCTAACCCTATTCATCCACACCCAGGTGCACAGGGCAGCCCATCAATGGATAAAACTAGCCAACATGGAATGGGGATACATCTCTATCCACTCGATAAAATACATACAATAAAATGTGGTAAAAAATGTGATTATTAAAATAAACCCACCCACACTAATTAAGACATCCAATAGAAACATTTGACATCATCCTCGGAATTCCCCTATTCGTATTCAGTGGCAACATATGTGCAAGCACAATCAATTGCTGATAATAACCAGTACTGCCAAAAACATCTTCTAGTAGTATCCATATAAGTCTGCAGGTTAAATTAGGATTCAAACCATGAATATTCACACACACCCTCTTTCACTTATAATTCCTTCAAATAGACTTTTTTAGAATCACTTGGAGAAGTGAGTCCAAAATTCATAGAGACGAATAGGGGGAGTCCCAACTCTCTGCCCCCACACCCAAGTACTATAAGGGTCTACTAGTAGAAAATTGAGGATAAGAGATGGAAAATACACATTATTAAAACAAGGAATGGTGATATATTATCTTCAAAATCATTGAATTCATAAAAAATATTCTGAAAGTGGTGTAGGGGAACAAAAAAATTACATCCCACATCTTACAAACCTCTCTGGGGATCATAATAGCTACGTCATTAGTGATTAAGGGAAGGACATAAAACTTAATCCCCACAAATGTGGTGTAAAATAATTTCACCCCATAGTAGACACATACCGTTAGTCCCATCTAGGAGGGTTATGGAGAAAAATCCTCCATGATATTCGGACTACTGGATTAGGAAAATGCACCCAATCCGATAGTATGTAATCAATTTATTCAAATTTCCACATCGAGTAAGGAACAAAACCCCTAAAAAATTTCAAGGATCCTATCATAAAATTATTATATCAATAATATAAGGAGTCAATAAATATTTATTGTCTGAAAAACACATTCCCCTATAAGTTTCCCAAGTCACTCACAAGAATTCATCCAAGAAAGAGACATCTTCAGAGAAGACTTGAATGTGAAGAGCCAATGTGTAATCTAACTATACTTAGTGAAGGAGTTATTTAATCCTACATATAAATTCCTATGGAAGATCAATCCCCTACTCCACTGTTACTAAATTATCGGTGTATTATTAATATTTTTTAAGGCCCTCCCCAAACACTTCACCCTAATGTCTTACTTCATGTTCAAATTCTACTTGATCGGAAGAACCCATATCCTAATGAGCATCATCATATCCCTCCACGAGTTTATCACATAAAAGAATAATAGGGACATCCCCTTTCTAAAATCTACCATAAATTTACACCCCATTATTATTTTTGATGTGATCTTTCTCTCCACATTATTATTTCACATTGATAGAAGGGTCTTATCCTCGTTTATATAGTGATGATAAAGACATCCTACCATAATGCCCTTATGAAAATGAGGCATGTCATATATAATGCCTTATCATGGACTAGTGAAATTATCTCTTAGGTAGAAGATAGCCCAAGGTGTCAGTCACTCTCTAAACCACCATTATAACCCTTATATTCTAACGTAATAGATTAATTCGCCTCCAATCTCACTTCTTATTATAAAAACATTGTAAGGCGTTATCTCTAGTCGGACTAATTTGAGGTGACTCTAGAAAAAATGATGATGACATGTAAAATAGGTGGAAATTGATTTCAAAAGATGTTATTAAAATCATGTTTTGGCCCATATCTACCCCTCAATACAACATTCTAGAGGTTTGTTCAAAAGATTTTGTGCACGGAATCCACATTAATATAATGGAACACAATTCCCCACTAGAGAGAAAAATTATTACCCTAATATGAGTTTTAAACTCACATAAATGTAATATAAGGGATGAAATTATAAATTGGATTGACGACACTCTTTGGTGAATGGCACCTAATGTTCGGGAAGTAGCAAGGATCCCTTCATTGCACATGCCTTAATGCATTAGTAAAATTATTCTAGTTGATCATAGATGAACCATAAGGTGTCTATATCAGATGATGGGGTGAACATGGAGAATTGGATATCAAAGAGATATCTTCAATTAAATATCACAAAAAGTGTTATAATGCAATGTCATATATTCTAACTAGATTCAACAAAATGACCCTATTCACACCCACTGACATGGTCAACCAATACAGGCCCTGAACAAATCTCACCAGCATCATCCAAGAAGAGAGTAGGATATTGAAATACTTTTTCAATAGATATCTTAAAATATTGAGAAATTGAACTATTTAAGGGATTTTATATGTTTGATATTCATAGTGTAAGAAATAGGTTCCTAGAAAATGATGTACTAATACCATGTTCGAAGATAAATCCACAAAAACATAACAGAAGTACTGGTAGATGTATCCGTGAAAGTTCAAGAGGACCCCCTACCCGCAGGGATAGGGTATTTTTTTATACAACATTCATGGTCAGAAAACATGGCCTGAAATGTTTTTAATTTGGAACAAGAACAACCTTAATCCTAATTGTTGGGGGAAATTTCACCTCAGTAACCGCTTCCTCAATTGATGTCAGTTTTTTCATTATTAGGGGGAACTCCATAGAATATGTCATCCCAATTTTTATCATTTCATGATTCAATATGCTTATTTGTAACATGCACAATTGAACTATATATAGATTCACTTCGGATTACCTTCCTAAAAAATTCTCCAAGAGAATTATAAAATGGGAGGAAGTGGTCTTATAAGGTGCATAAAAAAGATAGTATCTCATGAAAGCTAAAAAATGTCTGCAATTCATTATGCATCAATTAATAACATTAACCTACCCATAAAGTCCTCGTAGTACATGAGTACAATTTATAGGATGAGAAGGAAGGGTATTTTCCATTCAAAAAATGGTACACAATAAAATTATTTAAGAAGGTGTGTGTGTGTGTGTAGAACCAGTGACTCACTTGGAATATAGGTGTTCCCCCTAAATCACTCTTCAAATACCTTATAGCACCCCTTAAATAAGAGGGGAAAGTTATGTTTTCACCTAACCTACACCCTAAAAATATTTTTAACAGTAACACATGAGTAAAGATTTTCTCAATAATAGGAATAGATGAAAAAATTAATTAGTCTAAATGTATAACTACTCTATGGAAGCCTTTCTTATAGATATATTCTTCATGTAATTCCTCAAGTCACACTCACAATTGGATTACATCAGCAAAGAGGGTTTTCTATAGTTATCAAAGAAGAGATGGAACATCTTCAAAATTTAAGGTACCAATAACCAACATATTTTTAACCCATAGTAGTGGATCAAGGGTTCCCTCTATTTGGAATATAGACATAATTGGGACATGCATATCTTTACAGGCTTTCTCATATAGGATTCCCACAAAAGATACCAGCAATTCTACCACAAATGGCCCTACTACTTGCTACCCATATTCATGATTCAGGTCATCGATAAATTCTTCTAGGGATTATGAATAATATTCAGTCACTAACAGATTTTATAAAAAAATTTGGAGTATTGTGTTCTAGTACAACCATAGAAGAACCTTTACCCTGAATGATTTGATATAAATCTTCCCCCACTGAGCATTGGGAATACAAAATTTCTAATTTTCAGAGGTTTAGGGGTCCGTGAGTAATACATGACACATTTAGTGTCCCATCGTGATCCCATAAAGGGGACCCTTGAACTACAAGGAGAGTGAAACTCAAGTTCATCATATAGTCACTCTGGGGACTAGCCTTGGTGTGGTACACTATAATTTTTTCTGGGTCAAGTAGAGGGTGGGGATATCCCTATAAAAATTTTTACCTACCAATTAAAATCATTATTATAGAATAAAATAGATTTTCGCCTCTCAAACAAGGAAATAATAGTGCATTGAAAGGGTTTCTGGTTGTATTGCTTGATGGAACGTCTTGAAATACTCCTTAAACCTAAATCATCCTCTAGATGACTTATTTTGTTTCAATATAGAGAATATTCAAGAAATTTCACTATGCCAATTATCCCTGTGAAATATACATGGGTGTTTTTTGACCTCTTCATGACATATCAATTAGTTGTAGAGTCCAATATATAGTTAAGGGCTAAGTCTCGAGTAATTACAACATCACAAGGATAGACAATATGGAATGAATAGGCTTCAACTATTAAACTTAAGTAGGCCCATGTAACAGCTCTGGCTCAAAACCTATATCATAGTGAGTGGTTTCTCCTCATGAGAATCATGAATAATTCTTTCCTAGTGCGGATCATCAAAGGGAGATAAGCGAAAATATTTTTACGAGATCAATAACAATGTTTATTCTCTCTTGAATGACAATATCTATGGCTGCTTTATCTTAACATTAGAGAACAAAATGATCAACTATCCAAATTCCAAGAATCCCAGCTATGATGGTGATGATCATCTCTGAAACAATCTACCCTTCCAACTGTAATTTTAAAAAAACATCCAGAAATTTTTCATTTTCAAATACATCTTGTAAAATATTTTGGAATCTAGGAATGCGAAGATGGGAGGGCCACCAGTGCATGTGACATGTGTTTATTCGACTGATCGAATGGAGGAGACTGAATGGAAGTAACTAGAAATATTATGTATATGCTCAGTGAATTTATGTTTGGATAAATGACCAACCGGACTCATGATATCCCTTGATTATATATTCAATACTTGAAAATGTCACCGGTCGCTTCCACTACAACACAACCAACTCCATTGGAATCTCTATCCTATGAAAACCAGTCTTCCAATAAACTACATATCCATAATAGTAAAAAGAAAAAAATTAGATGATGAACTTGTTCAAAGTGCAACATTGTCTTTGACTTTAGAAAAATTAATTCAAACTGCCCCAAAAGCATTGGTACTTCCCCACCAAACAATACAATAATATTCTCCCCTCATGCAGAATCTTTATAAAATGAAGAGATGGTCTTCATATCCATTAATTTCATTCACTTAATAGATCCCTTGTCATATATTGAGTGTGATTATGAACCAAAATTTCAAACATTTTATTTGGGAATAAGGGGAAGAGGTCGTTAGAGTCAAGGATATAGGAGAAAATGCGATCATTCTTGGATTCATGACTCGAACTGAATCTTTGATTGAACCGTATATATAGCCCTAACTCATGGGATATCACTCTAGTAAGCTTAGTGGTATCAAATCTCTTCCCCCAAAGATGTAGGGGGTCTTCCATGACATGATAATCCATGAGGATCAGCTAGGCGATACATCATAACATAACAAAACTCAACATGTATGTAAACCTATTTGGCCAAATCCACCATGAGAAGATGCACTGTTAACTCTTTTTCTGAGGGATCATCCATCCACATCTTGTACTTCAGTTCTTAATGAAAATACAAAAGAGAATCCTCATGCAGTGTTGCACAAACCTTCAAACCAGAATTCAATATTTTGGAAGCATTTAGCCCTGTTATAAGCAAAAAAAATTAAATCATGGAAGCCTCGATCATATCAAAAGGCCTTTGGGAGGCACTAATAGATGCCTTTAAAAGCCCTCAATAATATGAAGTCGAGGTTTTTTTCTGTTGGAATAGATCTTAATGATAATTATTCTGTGAAATGGTAGAAGATTATCTCTTTAACAACCCATGAAAATTATGTCGTTATACAGGGACATGTAGGACCCTTGTATATATCTTGCATGGCAAATGACATAGATATCTGATGAGCATTCATTGACAATGGCTCCGGTGTCAATGTCTTTCTGACCCAAACACAACATCAACTATGTTTATATTAACCTCATTTTCTCCCTCCACATTAATTTTATAGGGTTATGAAAAGAACAAGAACAATCCTCTTGGATAAGTCAAACTCACAACTCAATTTAGATATCTCATTTGAGACTCAGAATTTAGGGTTGTTTAGTATGATACAACCATCATCATTCTTCTTGGAATACTTATGCTACATCATAATATGGGTATCCCCTCATCATACCACCAATTCCATAAATATCATATCAATGGTAATTTTGGGACATTTAATTGGGAAAAGTCCCATTTAAATCACGTACATCATAGTATATTGATGCGCTATTATCCTAGGGAGATGGAAACTATTCGTGGATAAAACTTTTTCTCAAATAAATAATCTAAATGATTAGCATATGATTCTTTCTAATACATTCATGTATCTTAGTGCATATTACATGCTTCCTATGAACAAAATTGTAGAGGTGGTTTTGAATTCAAGGATACGTCCCAAAAAATTTATGATGTTAGTCATGATACTAGAACCTGAAAGTACTAGAGAATTTATCAAATTTGTATGTATTAATGAATTCTCGATAGAAAATTACTTGATGATATCCCTCGAGCATTAAAAAATCAATGATCTATTAACTATAATGGAATAATATTTCATCAAATGGGAGAAAATGAAGATTCGTATGCTGAGGTCTACATATCCCTATTGAAGATCCAAAAATGCATCACGCCATAAATTGATCTAGAAGTAGTTGCTTTATCTTATGAATTTCCAAATGTTGAATCATCCCCTAACTCTTAGAAAATTACTTCATCACCAACATCCTAGGTAGATGAAGAAGAGTTAATGCATGAGTGATTTGAATATGAGGAAGACCATATGGATTCCCCTCCAGTATTTGAGGAAGTTTTCTCCACCATTATGGATGAGATCAAGGAAATGACTTAGGGTAAATAAGAATATCTACATCCAACTTTCATCTGTGTGCCTATGACTTCCAAAGAATACGATTTATATAAATATTTCTTAAAGAAATACTAGGATGTGTTCACTTCAAATTACATAGATAAGTTTGTCCTTGATTCCAAAAAGGCCACCCACTACATGGGATTTGCCAAAGGAAACACCAAACTCAGAAATCCAAAAGTGAGGATGAATTGGAAGAAACAATGAACATTGACTTTATCTAGAAAGTTATATATCTGAAATTTCATTCAAATTCCATCCTAGTGGAGAAGAAAACATTAATAAATCAGTGTCTTCATCAACATATCAGATCTCAACTTGCACTATCAAAAATATTAATTCATTATTTTAATCAAAAAACTAGTAATTGATGTAAATTTTGGTTATTAGTATATCTCTTTCATGGATAACTATTCAATGTTATACCAAATTCAGATGGATCTATAAGATTAAGAAGCCACTACCTTCAAGGCCCCAAGTATTATTCTACTATCAGTTTGTTCTATTTGTCTTTAATAATTCAAGATTCATATAATAATGTGTCATCCATTGGATCTTAATCCCCTTCTAAGGGAATTGTTTTAATGATAAGTAAATGATATAGTGGCTGCATCCCAAAAACTCTCTAACCACCTGACTGGTCTTAATATCATGTTCTTCAAGTTACTATAGGAGAGCTTGAAAACAAACCCTATAAAATGTTCTTCCTAGGTAACCTCAATAAATTTTATCGGCTTCATCATAGGCCATAGTGGGATCAAATTCAACCCTAAGAGGTATTAAATGGAACTTGGATGATAATGGGTGTGTATACCCATCCCAGTAAGGAATGCTTTTCCCTTAACCAAATATATGAAAAAAGGGGTCACATATATGATGAGAAATGAAAATATTAAATAATTAAATAGTATCAAAAAATATCTCTTGATCTCAAAAGTATTAACTCCACCTATTTAGAGAAATCCACTTAGTCAATATGTTACATTAATAGAGTGATCACTAGGTTCATTGTTCATAGAAAATAATGATAATGGGAATGAATAGAGGATCTATTTTCAATGCCAAATTGTACAAGATAGAAAGACTACTTATTCAGATATTGGGAAGAGATGCATTATGTTAATATTTTTGGTTTATAAATTGAAACAACACCTTCAGCACCATGAGGTCAATTTGGTATCTCATAATAACCAGCTCAAATATGTCATCATTTGTCCTATGTTGAAAGGATTTTTTGGAATGTTGGGGGATATCCTATAGCAATGTGATATATATATATTGTTCCTTAAAAATATGTTAAAGGCCATGATTTGGAATATTTTCTTACAAAATTACCATATGAAGAAACAAAATCATTAAATACAAAACATACTAATAAATAGATATTTTATTTTCATGACAGTCCCCAATTATGGGAAATGAATATTTATAGATCACCCATGATCCCAACAGGGGAGAGACAGGAATAACCTATTCTCAATATGTTTGGATAAAGGGATCATATTAATTTCCCCAACAAGGGCTGTTTTACCTCACTCCTTCATGTTTTGAAAGGGCTATAAAAATAATGATGTAAAAAACCATGCACTAATTGTAGTACTTGAACATGAAATCGAAATACCATTGGACCACCTATAGGTGAGTGGTGAATAAGTGATGTTATTTTAATAGAAAAATGGGTATTATTCCATTATAAAATAATAACTAAACCCCCTATATGATTATGCTTGAGGATTAATGGAAGAGCCACCTTGGATCCAACATTGAAACACCACTCATGATAAAAGAATGACCAGAAAGATGTGCTGAAAAATGTAGCTACGGGTTTTGTTGATCCCAACTATGATGAAATATTCATCATCATTTCACATCGTTAAATGGTAATAACTTTTGTTGAAGTCTGAATGGAATTGACAAGAAATGTTTTCCATTCCTCAAACCATATGGTCCAACCACATTGTAGATGACGGAAATCAAAAACTATATTTAAAATGGAGTTCTCTAATTTAAAATAGCTAAGAAAGAGAAAATCCGACAAAGAAAAACCAATTTCAATATTTATGGTGGCCCAAATCACCAAAAATTATTTTATAAATAAGGATTTTATGGATTCCTTCTTAGATGTGTCAATGGAGAATAGACTGAAACAATCATAAATGAAGTAAACCCTAGATCTTATGGAACCCATGTCAGGAAACATGATTTGTAATTAAATCTAGTTTCTTTAGTATTTCTAGCCCACTAAGAAATAGGACTTCACATAATTCTCCAAGAAATGTCATTCGTACCAAGTGAATTCAACTTCATCCAAAAACCAGTGAAGATTATATACATAGAAAATTAATCCAAATCATCTTTTATATTGGTAGTGGATGTTTTGGTGTAAAACCTTCTTACTATGTAAAATCCATTCAAATACATCTCATCTACTAGTGATTCCTTCTCCAAATGGGGTGATACAATTCCCACTAAATGAATTTTTGGTAAAACGCATTGTTAGCTACAAGACATACAACATCATTACCAAATTTGGTATCCCTTATACAATAATGAAAAACAACGGTACAAATTTCAATACATGTGATGTCGAAAATATGTATAGTATAATGACCAATCTAACTATTCATCCCGCTATCATGAATAATCTAATGCACAGATAGAGGAATTTAACAACACACTGTCTAAAAAACTCTAGAATATTGTCGATATGGATTAAAATCCTTGTCTTGATAACCTCTTGAATGAATTGGGACCTTAAGAAACTACAACCCATAGCACCATGCGAGAATCCACGTACTCACTTTTTTTAGGACAGATACATTCCATTCCATTGAAGACCAATTTCTATTAATATATATTTCCATTATCTACTGGCTATCCATGTAAGATAAATCATAAAAACAATAGGATGAATTGGTTTGACTAGATCACAAAAGATTGGATACCTTGCATCACCTGGAGGTCCATCAAAATCTGATAGTCTGAGATTTTAACATGATTTTTTTCCTCAATTCATTTCACAAAGGAAAATTGTTACCGGTTCATAGGACTCCAATGATACTACCAATGAAACCTCTAAAGCCTCAACCAAAGTGAGAGAGGCCTTACGCCATACATATGGTCCACTGTAATAGAGCGTATTCCATAATTCCAACAGATAGATAGATCATTTAGACCCCAACTAAAGATAGTTTATTGAAGAATTATTCTTTGTAATCACATTATGCATGTCTCGGTAACATGTCTTTTAAATTCTTGGTTGGTCTTTGTTGCATTACCTTAAATAAAATGAAAGTCATCCTAGTAGAAGGATGTTAAATAGAACAGTGACACATTGTCCATTTTGTTAGAATATTAAATACATATCCTAATTCCCTATTCAAAATATGTTAAACCATACAAAAGAATCTTTTCTAGATGAGAAGAAACTATATAGTTCACGTCCTTATAAAACAATGAAATGTTTCATAACATTTCGATCCATGTCTGAGTGGGTTACATATATTGGGGGTGGTCTCCAACCAAAAAATCATTCCAGAACTATCTAAGTCTTGATTCTCATCAAGAATAATACATAGTATCACTTGACCTCATGTCTTGGTCCAAACCATTATTCATAGAAATATCAAATCCCTATTTTCCACCAAATCAAAACATGATTGATGCATGGAAATATTCTCAACAACTATATGTGGAATTATTCTCATTCCAATAATATGTGTAGTTATGCCTAGAACTCCCATCTACAATCTAATTATGAATAAAAAATCCCCTCCCCTGTTGTACAAATCTTACCTATATGACAAACATTTCAAGAACAACAGGGGTCTTGATTCCTACCATTGTAGGATATGTAGTGATGCTCAAACCCTTAATCCCAAGCCTAGCTATAATTTTAATTACATTTCACATTGGTGTACCCACTTTTATACAAAAATACATTAAAACTGCATGGATAACATCCTTATTGTGTGTCTTGATTCCTTCCAACACAGGATATGTATTGAAACTCATATTTCCATCTGTGGTCATAACAACAACATTCACCATCTTTCAATGTAAATTAACTTCTTCCTTACTGCATTGTGTTATACTGCATGGTTTTTCAGAACAATTTATGGTTTTATTCTCATTCTGATGAGGTATGTTGTGATGATAAGGTCTTACATCCTTGCCTAGTCATTACATAACATAAATCCCCAGTTCCATCACTATAGTTTCCATTGTATGGTGGAAGAAATATTTAACACTCCTTTTTCAAAAAATGACCATAGATCACATGTTTTTAGGGGTTTTTTAAATTATATTACTTCTAGAATTATGGCATATCAATTTACATTAGGGTTATCATGGACCTAGATTCAATATAATAAAAGGAACTTGAGGTTTCTTTGCAACTTGTCTTTCGAATAGATTGATACCTAAAGAACTACCTATGTATTTATTCTCATTCTAGTGAGAAAAGTAGTGACACCTAGACCTCACACACTACTCCTAGCCACAAGGTATATAATAACCTCTCTCTTGTATACAAAGATCTATACCGGAGTTCTTAATATGAGTTCCCTCATTAATGGGTACAACAAGGAAACAAAAATTTCCCCCTCCTTTATGTGGGTGACTCTACACCTCACAAAAAATCTCAATCCTTGCACATCATTAATGCTCATATATATCCCTTCCAAATTTCTGACTCATAATCCTAGAAACCTTTGTATTTTCCAAATCATTCTCCAGGTACGAGAAATAGAATTTATGACAACCCTACTTTTTATTACAACTTAAACATGATTCATTACATAAAACTTCACTTGATACAACAAAGAAGATCAAGAGGTTTAGTTTCTTTGGGGCTTAGGATCATTACATTAAAATATAAAACATGAAATACAACATCTTTATTGAAAACTTTCTTTACATGACCACTATATTCCCTCGTACTTAGCATTGCATGGGATAACCTGAGGACATGCATAAGAAAAGGGTGAGCTATAAAGCCCAGTAAGGGATACACATGGAATAACATGAGGAGTACAATACATGTTAGGCAATAGGAATATCAATAGAGAATAAAAGAAACATGAACATAAAGGCATGATAAAGCATGATAATCATAACATGGAAATGTGGCAACAACACTCTACATTGAATTAGCATGAGTTAGGGCTCATTGCACATAGAGCATGAGTAAACCCTCGTTGCACATGAATCACGAGTAAACCCTCGTTGCACTTGAATTAGCATGAGTCAACACTCATTGCACATGATGTATCATGATACTATACTTTACCCAATGCATTGGAGCTCTATAAGGGCGCACCTTTCTTAAACATTTCATTTCATGCATAAGTGTGCCACATGGATCATAAAACACGGATTCATAAAACATTATCATTTATTCCACGATAAAGGAATGTGGAATTCATAAATGAAACTTTTCAATCAATAAGTAAATGTTTATAACAGTGAATACCCTTGATGGAGAAATGGGCATGGTATTCACTACACAATGACCTTGGCTTAGAAAATCGGTGTGATTTCGGCAGCATAACGGTGTGACATAAGAATTCATAAAAAAAAGTTTGATGAGAGAGAAAGGGGTTCCTCATAATATTTACATGTAATGGACAGTAATGAGGTCATATAGAATCATGTCCCAACAATTGAAATGGAATTTAGATTCATGATACAAAAGTATTGCTTGAATGTAAAAGAAGAGAGAGAAGTTCCTTTTGGAATTTCGGTATAGTAACTGGTGTACATGGGAGGAATTTAATCAGAGATAAAGGGGTCTCCCATCATTAAAACAATAAAAGGGAATTATGGGGGAGGTGAGAAACCATACCCCAACATTCATAATTGAAATTAAAAGGGCAATACAACTTAAAGAAAATTGACAAAAATGAGAAAGGAAGAAAAAACCCTTACATGGAAGTGTGCTTCCAAAGGCTAGAGAGAGGCTTGTGTGAGGCTTATTGGGATCTTGGGGCACCTTGGGAGGACTCTAGAGAGTGTAGGGAAGAGGTTGGACGAACTCCAAAGGATTTTAGTGAGGATGAAGTGGGATCTTGGGTTGGTTTATATAGGAAATGTGAGAGAATACTTTATTATTTAGGTTTGGGACCCCTTATATTAAATTAATCGAAACCACAAACCATCCCATGGTTTTTTCCTATGGTTTCTGGAAAAAGCAAAGAGGAAGAAAATATTTTACCAGGCCAAGGTCCGAACGTATTAAAATAATAAGGTTTCTTATGTGGAGGTGAGTCACACTCCCATGGAAATTAATTTAAAAAGGAAAAGGGTTTAATAAGTCTTGAGGGGTTCATCAATGCTTTGAAAAGTTAGTAAAACAAACCCAAAATCACATTATTTTAATGGAAAAACATATATTGGCCGAACATAAGGATTATAGTATTTTATTACATCACCATTGGGTCATTATGATGTCATAACACACATTATATATTTAAATGGTATTTAATTTTTACCCAAAAATTTGGCTGTCTCAGAAAATTATGAAAAATTCACCGTTGGATAATTTCGACATCCTGATTTTAGAAATGACATTTATTTTATCTAAAAAAATTTCTAAATATGTTAATTTTCACTTTTAAAATAAAAACCAACATTTATCGAAAATTCACAGGTTTTGACAGAAATGGCCTTCAAACCTCAATAAAAATTTTAATTGCATTCATAAAATTATAAGATCATTTATATTTAATAAAAATTAATTTATAATTAAATAATAATATTTTATTAAAATATTATTTACTTCAAAAATCCCTTAATTTAATAAAATATAATTCTTAATTAAATAATAACTAAAAACAACATTTGTACTTTAAAAACTATTTACAATGTATCAAAAATTACTAGAAATTATATTCATTATTATATACAAAAAAATATTGTACATGAACATAGTACTACTTATTTGTCACATAACCCCTTAAAACAACTGCATAAGACCTAAGGGTAAGGTGTGCGATGGTGACAGACTCTTGGGATGGCTCAGATAGCATCGCTCGAGTGGTAATTTCAATCAACTTCCACTTTTCCCATAGATGGTCACGTTCAAGCTTGACATAATGAAGCTTGGCTTGGGCTTGGTCAGGGGCGAATCCCATGGATGCCACCTCTGTTCCGAGCTCCAACAAATGGGCTTCGTATGGGGAAATTCTACTGGATGAGGCCATCGCAGTAAAATTGGGTTCGTTAATGCCTTATATTTATACTAATCATGTGATCACTGTTCAACAGCTATATTAACAACGGTCACAATTATTAACATAAAACCAAAGAAGTTGACATCTTATAAAAACATTTTTTAATAAAGAGACATTTAAATGGATCAAGAGGGATTTTCCATTAATGAAACTCTGGGTCATTACAGTATTCCCCCCTTAAGAAATTTCGCCCTCGAAATTTTCCTTTTCCCATACTAAAACAAATGTGGGTAACTCAGCTTCATCATATCCTCCGACTCCCAAGTTTCTTCTTCAAACTTGTGGTTTCTCCATAATACCTTGATGAGGGGAATTTTCTTATTTTTTTGAACTTTTTCTCTACGATCTAAGATCTTCACTGGTTGCTCCTCATAAAAAAATCGACTTCCAATTATACCACCTAAGAAGAGAGTACATGTGAAGGGTCCAGTATGTACTTCCTTAAGAGGGATACATGAAAGACATCATGCACCTTGGCCATAGTAGGTGGAAGTTCTAGTCTATAGTCCACAACCTCCACACGATCAAGAATCTCAAAGGGGCCGATGTACCTTAGACTTAACTTCCCTTTCTTTACAAACCTCATGACCTTCTTCCATGGAGATATGCGTAAAAACACCATGTCTCCAACTTTAAATTCAAGGTCTCATCGACGATTATCTGCATAACTCTTCTGTCGACTCTAGGCTACCTTGATATGCTGTTGAATGGTTTTCACCTTCTCCACCATTTCTTCGACCATTTCTGGTCCAAGCAGCTTACGTTCACCGACCTCATCCCAACATGCCGGTGTTCTGCACCTTTTCCCATATAGGGCTTCATATGGTTCCATTTGTATGCTCGAGTGGAAACTGTTATTATAAGAGAACTCAACCAGAGGAAGATGTTGATCCCATCCTCCTTTAAAGTCCATTAATCATGATCTCAACATATCCTCAAGTGTTTGGATAGTCTGCTCGGATTGGCCATCAGTTTGAGGATGATAGGCCGTACTGAAGTTCAGTTCAGTATTCCGAGCATGTTGAAGACTCTTCCAAAACGTAGAGGTGAATCTTGGATCTCGGTCAGAAACAATAGATAGTGGTACTCCATGAAACCTTACCACTTCCCTGATATATATCTGTGCCAGTTGATCCAAATAGAAATCCTCTCAAATAGTAATGAAGTGTGCAGTCTTTGTAAGATGATCCACAGCAACCCAGATTGCATTGTTTCCTTTGGATGTCCTCGGAAGTCCGGTGACAAATTCCATGGTGATGTTCTCCCATTTCCATTCTTGTATGGGAAATGGTTGCATTATCCCCTTAGACTTCTGCCTCTCTGCCTTCACTTGCTGACACACCAGGCACATTGATGTATATTCAGCGATCTCATTCTTCATATTATCCTACCAAAAGTTTTCTCGGAGATCTCGATACATCTTTTTGCTCCCTGGGTGAATAGAGAAATTTGAACTATTTGTATCATCCAAAAGTTCCTTCTTCAGCTCCGGACTTGATGGAACACATAGTATTTTCCCAAACCGCACAATTCCTTCTTAATTAAGATTAAACTCTGAGGATTTCCCCTTTTGGATAGCTTCCACTTTTCCTTGAATTCCCACATCATCCTTTTAAGAATCCTTTAACCTTTCCAAAAGAGATGGTTGAGCAATCATTTGTGAAAGGATTGATGATGTTCCCTTATTTATGATTCCCACATCCATATTCATCAAGTCTAAGAAGATTGGATCCTTCTCAATTCTCATCATTGATAGAATCGCTGGATCCTTTCTACTTAGGGCATCTGCCACCTTGTTCGCTTTTCCAGGGTGGTAATGTATTGAACAGTCATAATCCTTGATGAGCTCTATCCATGTTCTCTGGCGCATATTAAGCTCTTTCTGTGTGAATATATATTTAAGACTCTTGTGGTCAGTATATATCTCACATTTCTCTCCATAGAGATAATGCCGCCTGATTTTCAAGGCAAAGATCACATCTTCCAACTCTAGATCATGCGTTGGAATGTTTCGCTCCTAGATTTTCAACTGCCTTGAGGCATAGGATATCACTTTATCATTCTGCATCAGCACACAGCCTAATCCCTTCTTCGAGGCATCACTGAATACCATAAAACGTTCCCCACTTGTGGGTAAAGTGAGCACGGGCGCAGTGATAAGCCTCCTTTTCAACTCCTTGAAGCTTTCTTTTCATTCATCACTCCATGAAAACTTTACTCCCTTTTGAGTAAGATTGGTAAGAGGGTTGGACAATCGTGAGAAATTTCTCACAAATCGTCGATAATATCTAGCTAACCCCAAGAATCTATGGATATCCGTTACGGATTTTGGCCTCGGCCATCCTTCAATTGCATCTGTTTTGGAGGGATCCATAGATATCCCATTACTTATGATGATATGGCCCAAGAATGAGACATCCATCAACCAAAACTCACACTTGCTGTACTTTTCATAGAGCTTCTCCTTGTGCAAAGTCTCTAGTACATATCTTAAATGCTCCTCATGATCCTCCTTGGTTTTGGAGTATATTAGAATATCATCTATAAAGACTAACAAACATTTGTCAAGGTAATCTCTAAAGACTCTATTCATCAAGTCCATGAATATTCCTAGAGCATTCGTGATTCTGAAAGGCATTAAAATGAATTCATTGTACGAAAAGCAGTCTAGGGGACATCTTCCTTCTTCACCCTTACTTGATAATATCCTGACCGCAAGTCAACCTTGGAGAAGTATTGTGCTCCACGCAACTGATCGAACAAGTCATCAATTCTTGGGAGAGGATACTTGTTCTTTATCATGCTTTTGTTAAGTTCACGATAATCGATGCAAAGCCGCATTGACTCATCCTTCTTCTTGACGAAGAGGACTAGTGCACCCCATGGTGAAGTACTTGGACGTATAAACCCTTTATCCATATTCTTCTGTAGTTTTTTATTCATCTCTTAAAGCTCAACAATAGCCATTCTATATGGAGTCCTGGATATTGGTAACGCCCTAGGTATAAGTTCAATTGAGAACCCAACATATCTTCTTGGAGGAAGACCAGTCAGTTCCTCCGGAAACACTTCCGTGAATTCCCTCACAATAGGCATTTATTCAAGGATGGTTTCTTCTTTGGACTCAATCATCTGAGCCAGATATGCGTGCTCATAAGGCAGTAATATTCATGCTTGATATGATGGAGCTAAAGGAGATTCGTCTTCCTCCTGACACTTGTAACGAATCGGGGGTCGATTCTCCATATGGATGGTGATTTCCCTCTCCCGACAATTAATGTTGGCTCTATATAAGGAAAGCCAATCCATGACAAGAATTGCATCAAATTCCACCAGAGGGAGTATGGAGAGGTTCTCCGGAAAATTCAATCCATGGATTATAACAGGGGAGGACTTATATTCATGGGATGCAATGATTGCCCCATTTTCCGTACTCACCGACATCTTTACTTCCATGATTTGTGGTGGTGCTGGGATTGTTCTACTAAACATTCGAGATATAAAAGAATGCATAGAACCTGAATAAAAAAGAACGTTCTCTATTCTTGAATGAATAACTAGCGTACCTGTCATCACATCGTTGTCATGGTTCACTTTGGCAGAAGTGATGGAAAAAGCTCTTCCTTGATGTTTTGGAGGTTGTTGGTTGCCTCCGATAACTCTTGGATTAGGGAACTGATTTTAAAAATGACTCGGTTCCTGGCATTTATAGCATTGAACAACGCGTTGAGGTTAGAATGGAGTGTTCCTCTCCTCTGTCGCAGCCGCGGGTCCTTCTTGCCGATAGTTAATAGCTAGGTGCCCTTCTCTTCCACACCTGAAGCATTTTCTCATCCCCTTAAGGCAATTTCCTGGGTGCTTCTTTCCGCACTTTTTGCAAGTGGGTTCAGGAACTTCTTATCGCCGTTGGATTTATCCATCAGACCACCAGCATTTAAGTCCACCTTATGCTTCTTTTCCGCATGATACCCCTGTGATTCCCCGATCTCCATTTCGACCTTTAGGGAACATCGAACAATTTCCTCATAGCTGTCGAAGTCACGGATCGCTAATGATTTCCGCAAGCTAGGCTTCAGCCCACCAATGAAGCGGTCAACCTTGCATTCAGGGGTAACGACAAAGCCGGAAGCGTATCGTGCAAGCCTTGTGAAGTTTTCCTCGTATGCTCCCACAGATTCTTTATCTTTTTTCTTGAGGGAAATGAATTCCCTTTCCATCTTAAGATGGAGGGTGCGCAGAAAATATTTATTGAAAAAAAATCTTCCAAAATTCCTTCCATTACAAAGCCTCGATCTCCTCCTCAGGCTTCGTATTTTTGATCAACATCCAACTTTTATCAGCTTCACCCTCCATACGATAAGCAGCCAGGGGAACCTTCTCTTGTTCAGAACATTGAAGGATGTAGAAGATCTTTTCAATGGAGTTGATCCACTGTTCAGTGATCGTGGGATCAGATGATCCACTAATAGTAGGAGGCCTTTGCCTCATGAAGCTCTCGACAGTGACTTGTTCCTTCTTAGGGGGGTTTGGACGTTCCTCTTGACCCGTGATTCTATTCAAAACTTCAGTTAGCTGAGAGAGAAGTGTGACAAAGTTCACGATTCCCGCTCCCATTGGATTGGGCATCTCATTAGTACAGTCATCACACTGATCTTCACAACGGTTGTTAGCCCAAGTCCTCCTATTATCGGCCATTAGCTGGAATAAAAGGAAAGTTAGGGGTAACTTATAATGGGTAATCCAAAGACAAAATTTGATTACTTGTAAATAAACTTTCATTCCTTAACTCATGAGTCTATAGGCGTCAATATAGGCTTTTCATGATCTACTTTCAAACATATATTCTTAGGGGAATTTTTCCCATAATAAGGGTTCATTCTAAGATTGTGAATTTATCAAAACATATCTTCGGAAGTGTCATAACCAAGAGTTCAGCAAGGCCCGTTTTCGTGCACCAGTTCCCGTTCGAGTCTAGCTCAAAGCGGTGTTTTCGGGTTTTACACCTAGGATACATCTGTGCCAGAGCCGCCTCTACCTGCTCGTATCCAGACAGGGATGTATTTTTTTGATAAACCACTTACTTAGTATTTACCAAAACATAGGTATGTTTTTATTATACTTAGTCTTGTATCTAAGGCTTTACTAGGGTTTCCTAATCCCAAAAATAATTAAACCAATCCTCTGATACCAACTATGACAACCCTACTTTTTATTACAACTTAAACATGATTCATTACAATAAACTTCACTTGATACAACAAAGAAGATCGAGAGTTTTAGTGTCTTTGGGTCTTAGGATCATTACATAAAAACTTAAAACATGAAATACAACATCTTTATTGAAAACTTCCTTTACATGACCACTACATTCCCTCGTACTTAGCATTGCATGGGATAACCTGAGGACATGCATAAGAAAAGGGTGAGCTATAAAGCCCAGTAAGGGAGTACACATGGAATAACATGAGGAGTAAAATACATGTTAGTAAATAGACATATAAATATAGAATAAAAGAAACATGAACATAAAGGCATGATAAAGCATGATAATCATAACATAGAAATGTGGCAACATCACTTAACATTGAATTAGCATGAGCCAAGGCTCATTGCACATGGAGCATGAGTAAACCCTCATTGCACATGAAGCACGAGTAGACCCTCGTTGAACTTGAATTAGCATGATTCAACACTCATTTCACAAGACGTATCATGATACTATACTTTACCCAATGCATTGGAGCGCTATAAGGGCGCACACTTCTTAAACATTCCATTTCATGCATAAGTGTGCCACATGGATCCTAAAACATGGATTCATAAAACATAATCATTTATTCCAAAATAAAGGAATGTGGAATTCATACATGAAACTTTACAATAAATAAGTAAATGTGCATAAAGGTGAATACCCTTGATGGAGAAATGGGCATGGTATTCACTACACAATGACATTTGCTTAGAAAATCGGTGTGATTTCGGCAGCGTAACGGCATGACATAAGAATTCATAAAAAAGGTTGATGAGAGAGAAAGGGATTCCTCATCATATTTAAATGTAATGGACAGTAAGGAGGTCCTATAGATTCTTGTCCCAAGAATTGAAAAGTAATTTAGATTCATGATACAAAAGTATTGCTTGAATGTAAAAGAAGAGAGAGAAGTTCCTTTTGGAATTTCGGCATAGTAAGGGGTGTACATGGGAGGCATTTAATGAGAGAGAAATGGTCTCCCATAATTCAATCAATAATAGGGAAGTATGGGGGAGGTGTGAAACCATACCCCAACATTCATAATTGAAATTAATAGGGCAATACAACTTAAAGAAAATTGACAAAAATGAGAAAGGAAGAAAAAACTCTTACTTGGAAGTGTGCTTCCAAAGGATAGAGAGAGGCTTGTGAGAGGCTTCTTGGGATCTTGGGGCACCATGGGAGGATTCTAGAGAGATTAGGGTAGAGGTTGGACGAACTCCAAAGGATTTATTGAGGAGGAAGTGGGAGCTTGGGTGGGTTTATATAGGAAAGGTGAGAGAATACTTTATTATTTAGGTTTGGGACCCCTTATATTAAATTAATCCAAACCACAAACCATCCCATGGTATTTTCCCATGGTTTCTGGAAAAGGAATAGGAAAACAATATATTACCAGGCCAAGGTCCGAACTTTTTAAAATAATAAGTTTGCTTATGTGGAGGTGACTCACACTCCCATGGAAATTAATTTAAAAAGGGAAAGTGTTCAATAAGTCTTGAGGGGTTCATTAATTCTTTGAAAAGTAAGTCAAACAAACCCAAAATCACTTTATTTTAAAGGTAAAACATATATTGGCAGATCCTAAGGATTATAGTATTTTATTACATCACCATTGGGTCATTATGATGTCATAAAACCCATTATATATTTAAACGGTATTTAACTTTTACCCAAAAATTTGACTGTCTCAGAAAATTATGAAAAATTCACCATTGGATAATTTCAACATCTTGATTCCAGAAATGACATTTATTTTATCTAAAATTTTTTCTAAATATGTTAATTTTCACTTTTAAAATAAAAACCAACATTTATCGAAAATTCACGGGTTTTGACAGAAATGGCCTTCAAACCTTAATAAAAATTTTAATTGCATTCATAAAATTATAAGATAATTTATATTTAATAAAAATTAATTTAATATTAAATAATAATATTTTATTAAAATATTATTTAATTCAAAAATCCCTTAATTTAATAAAATTGAATTCTTAATTAAATAATAACTAAAAACACCATTTGTACTTTAAAAACTATTTACAATGTATCAAAAATGACTAGAAATTATATTCATTATTATATACAAAAAAATAATGTACAAGAACATAGTACTACTTATTTGTTACATAACCCCTTAACACAGCTACATAAGACCTAAGGGTAAGGTGTGCGATGGTGACAGACTCTTGGGGTGGCTCGGATAGCATCGCTCGAGTGGTAATTTCAATCAACTTCCACTTTTCCCTTAGACGGTCACGTTCGAGCTTGACATAATGTAGCTCAGCTTGGGCTTGGTCAAGGGCGAAGCCCAAGGATGACACCTCTTTTCCGAGCTCTGACAAATGGGCATCGTATGGGGAAATTCTACTGGATGAGGCCATCGCTTCCTTTGTCTCAGTAAAATTGGGTTTGTTAAAGCCTTATATTTATACAAATCATGTGATCACTGTTCAATGGATATATTAACAACGGTCACAATTCTTAACATAAAACCAAAGAAGTTGACATATTATAAAAACATTTTTTTATAAATAGACATTTAACTGGATCAAGAGGGATTTTCCATTAAAGAAACTTTGGGTCGTTACAGAATTTATGAAAGATAATGTTACATTTTCTAGACTATTCTATGACATGCCACAATTTTATTTTCATAAGTCACCCACACAAATGGTTTACTAGCTATTGGATTCCTCTTTTGACTATGAAATAACACACCTTAGTTATCCCTTCACAAAGCCTTGCCAAAAATTGGTTTTTTAACCCATGATTACTACATCCTTGAGGAAAGCCTCTTTTGTATATGTAATCCTTAATGGCATTATGTAGAGACACACTATTAGAATTTTTTCTATAACAATCCACCACATTCTTTCCCTATGTCATTTATCTCTATCTAGGAACCCCCAAGATCATGTTTTACAATTCCCTCCCTTGTGTTCAATGTATGTTAAATCAACATTGGTCTGGTAAGACAAATATTATCGATCAATTCCATAATTCTATGGTCCCAATCATATAACCTAAAATTACATGCACTATATTTCCCAATTTTGGGTTATACCTGTAAAGTAAACATTTTCCTCCATTCTTGAGTAATTTATTCTTTTAATGATTCTCTAATATGAAGATATTTTTCTTCCACAATCCTATATTTGTTTCTAGGTAAATCTGAATCTCCATAAACATCCCTCATCTAGTGATAATAGAATATCAATTACAAATAACTCTTTTGTATGAAAATTTTGTAACATGCCCTAGTTGTATTTTCTTAAGTCACCCATATAAAGTGACTATCATCAAGAGGATTCCACTATTTGAATATGTGGTAACACACCCTAGTTGGATTTTCATAAAGTCGCCCAAAAAATTGGTTTTTCAACCAGTTCTAATTTCTATCTAAATATATACCCCATATTTCTCCATAATCCATTTCCACCATATCACTCTTTAGATCGGGATATGCCCATATTCTAGTAGAAAATATTTCACCACTAAATATTAATATGAAAAAACATTCATATAAATATTATCTTGAAAGGGTAAAATTGTTAACCTTTCTGTCAAGGAAAAACATTCAACATATATAACACAAACATCCTCACCATAAGATATTAAATGAACAATCAATTTCCTTATTTAATGAAATTAAACTTCGTGATATTTCAACCATTGTCAGAAAGGGGAATTTCCCCCTGATGTCGGTTGTTTAATAGAATGCATCATCTCTTATAAAATACAAAATAATGTAAGAGTTCATTCATATTCATGGACATTTCCAATATAGACACTCAATTCATTCTCATTCACCTTCCCTTCGAAAACTACCCATCATGGTCGTATAAAAATCTGAATCTTTACAGACATACCGGCTATTAGTAATATAATATCAAAATTCTTGAGGATACCTCTGTCATTACTATTCTTAAACACACCCTAGTTGGATTTCCATAAGTATCCCACATAAAGGGCATGCCAGTCCGTGGATTCCACTATTGGACTACATAGTAACATTCCATAGTAGGAATTATATAAAATCACATAAAAAACGGGTCTGTTAACCATTGATAATTTCTTCCTCAATAGAGATGTCATCTATTTCCATTAACCCAGACAATATTTTAATAAAAAAACATTTCAACTTAATTAATCATTCATTCCTTTCATACATTCCTCTTATCATGTTCTTTATTTTTAAATCCAATTATAATGAAACAAAATTCCCCTTTAGGTATCTAAAGAATCTCAAAAAATTATTTTTCCATAATCCTTGTTTGGGTAATTTTTTTATAAATTTATAGTAAATGTTTTTTGACTTAAAAATCTTTTCTCATTATTCCGGTATTCAAGATTTAAAACTTTCCAAAAAAAGATAGAGTACTCACTAGGTTGATAACCCCAAAGGTAACACTTGGTAAAAGTTGTGTATCAGCTCACTGAACCTACACTATGCAGTTTTGAGAAAAAAATCCATCAACTGAAAGAAAAATACAGAAAACTTGTTATGATGGAATCCTATAAGGGGAGGCCTATAAAAAAAATAAAGGTCTCTTATGATAATCCATCATCATATCATTTTTTGAAAAACAATTTGGGTGATGAAAAAAACATCATAGAGTTCCTAATGTTGTCCCTATGACACTATAAACATGAAAACTATTTTATTTTTTCCCCATAGATTAGGAAAATATTAGAGAATATTTCTATTTTTTTGGATAGCTCCAAATCACATAAACTAATGATGGAATGTATCAAAGTTTCCTATAATATTTACTTAAACCCATATTTTTTTAATTTCAAATGAATCTAATTCTTAGGGTGGATTTTTTTGACATTGAAAATTTTGTTCCATGAACATGTCCACATAATTCAAGAATATATCCTCACTCAGACACCAAATATAGAGTTTGAGTGGAAATCTGTCTTTATGCCGAAAGAAGGATTACATTAGATTTCAATGTGTCACGACCCAAAAAATACTCGAATCGGTACAAAAATATCATTGTGATACTCTCCCAATATATTAGATAATAAAGTTATGAAATGGGTAAATAATATAGTCAATAAAAATATTGTGATAAACTATAAATCTACTGAAAATAAAATTAAGAACACATAATATTTTAAAATAGAATTTTAAAACAAATTAAAATTTTCTTTTTATATAATATTTTTTATTTATGAGATAAAATTATAAATTTTATAATTATAATTTCATAAAATACACAAAAAATTTTTAATTAAGAATGGTAATAATACCTTAGGCTGATTTTTTTATGATTTCTCTAAAAAAATATTTTTTTAAGGAATTGTTAAAATAATGATTTAATTAAAACACATCACTTTTATGACACATTAATGACTTAAGGATTTATGAAAATATTAATATATTAATTATATATTTATAAATTAAAATAAATCATTTAAAAATACAATGTGGAATTTATAAAACCCATGTGTACATTTTTGGAGGCTTATGCAATATTTTACTCGAAACAAATTTCTTATTCCCTTATATTAAAATTGAGTTATCTTAACTTTTATAAATTACATAAAAAATATATTTCATATTCAAAATTTAAATTTAAATATTCTGAATTAATTCGATCTTTTTTGGGTATAAAATTAGAACTTGTAAAATTAAATTTAATGATGATCATAAGATTAAAAATGTTATTATCATGATTTTTTTAATATTGTGAAATTTTCATGTCATTAAATAAATTGTAAACTTACTAAAATGAAATTAATATTATTTTTCACAATATATAAAAATAAATTAATATTCATTAAATTCGTAATTAATATGAAAAAATATTTAGAACACTTAGTTGTAAAAATAACATTTTTCTTCAAAATGGTTTTAATATGTTATGTGTTTTAATTTACAAGATAATTTTATCTTATTCCAAAATTAAAATAAACTATATAGATACTATATATATATAATCTTAATTTTATTATAAGGGTTTCCTTTTATTTGAAATAAAATATAAACTACTAGGTTATGAACAAGTTCCCAAGGTAAAAATGAAAATGGTAATCATTAAATATCAAGTTATAAAAAGAATTAAGCATGTTTAAAACTTGTTGGAAAATGGGTAGTATAGGTTTTAAAGACCTTTACTTTCCCGTAATTCAATTATTTCTCTTATTTTTTGAAACATTAACCAATTAATAGTATAATTATATAATTGAAAATTATAGTGCATTCACAAAAGTTCCTTTTCTTCACTTATAAAAGGGGACTAATTCCCCCCTTTAAAATCACCAAAATAAATTAAAAATATCACAAATACCCTACTTAATAATACTATATTATATTTTCATTGAATATATTTAATCCCCTAGTAACTGTAATTTATCTTCATCCATTCATTTTAAATGATACATTCAAGATAATTTCAAGGCCCCAAAATCAGTATTACTTTTTTTAACAATTTCTTCTTATTCTGTCCACTCCAAAACTATATTAACTACAATTATATAATGACCTTGGAATATTTATTAATATTTATTGTTAAGATATAAATATAACAATCATATTTATTCCTTTCCATTAACAATGAAAAAAAGAAGGAACATTGATCACACGTTTGTGTGGACCCCAACCTGTATGAAGTGATGTATTCCATTTTCACCACCACCTCTATTTACGATGTATAATAATTTAAATATATAATATAATTATAAACATTATGATAAAAATCATAATCCTTCTTTATTTATTTACCATTCATCGATAAATGAAAATGTTAAACGTGTGTTGTGTGGTCAACCACCTCCATAAAGTAATGTTTTTCAAATTTTAACATGATTTACATTACATATCAAAATGACATAAAATATGATTCAAAACATAAAAAAAATGTCATTATAATTATATTATAATTATATTATGTAAAAATGAATAATTTTTTAACCATACACATGAATCAAATTATTATATGTCTTTTTTTGGTTTAGAAAACCATGTACTTGAACAATGATATAAAACAATATAATTGATGACTATGGGACCATAAATACTAATATTATTACAAGTTAATAAGAGAATAATTAATATTTTATGGTTATATAATGTTTATATTAGGTATTTATCATATTATTAAAATATCATTGTGATCATCGTGTTACTAAAAAAAGTCGACACATATTCCAGTTTCATGAAAAAAATGATACACTAATGAGATAAAATACTTCCAAACAATTTTAATTTATATATTAAAATAATTTAAATTATTTTTGAATGATGAAATTTGGTATAAGAATAAATAACAACCACAATTTTAATAAACACATTAAAATGATCAAAATTACATTAACAATGTATTTAAATTGATAATAACAAATTAATATACATTTAGAGAGTTATTATAAATGAATATTAGAAAAGGTAATAGATATAAATAAGATTATTAGATAGATGATTAATATGGATATTTTTTCTATGTAATATTCATGTTTTTTACTATATATTTGAAATTGAATTAAGGATGTCTTATCTGAAAATTTATTCCCCAATAAATAGTTTTTAATATACACTATTTCTTCTTTAGAATGGTCTATCAACAAGCCCTTTAATATTTAATATCATTATCCCTTATTTATTATAGTTATTTACTACTTAATTTGAAATTATATCCTACAATTGGGATTTCAATTAAATTTTTCTAATGTTTTAGGGTGTCATCAACATAATTTCTAATACATTATGTGATAATCTTTATTACTATAATTTACATTTAATGATTTATTTAATCAGGTCACTCCCCTACTTTATAAGGTAATTCATATTTATCATTGTGGAAAATAACTATCATCAACAATAACCACTTTTATAATAATGTGTTTTTAAAATCAAACTGTAATGTTGGTATGAATAACTCCAATTCTAACCAATGATTTTTTTCATTGGTCTCAGAATTTTCCTTCCCACTGATGTTTTCCTTTTTTGGGAACAAAAATATAGAATAGCGAAATTGATACTCTTAATTTTAATCGTAACTTTCAAAATGTAAATTTCATTTCCATATTTATGTTGGAGTATTTAAATTAAATGTTTTTCAAAATATTAAAGAAAATATGGATCTCAGATATATTTCTTATACTCCACTAAATGTTTAGTTTATAAAATCTTTTTATATTTTTCACGACACCATTGTTATTGATTTATAAAAAAGTAACGTCTTAATATATATTAAATAAATTACCTTTCCATTAGTTTTTTAAATTAATTTTAAAAAGAAACTAATGGAATTTGTTTCATAGATGTTATACATAAAATAAATAAAAGAAACTTCTTTTTTAAAAAGTTTGACATGAGAATATTTTCCATCCATTTTATTTTTCTTTCCCTTGTTTCATTGTTCCAAAAATAAATTTTTTATCCATTATTATATTATATTTATTTAATACTATTTACATGTAAGAATATTCATTTTTATCATTATTTAAGAATTAATATTATATTTTTTTGTAAAATTGTACTTTATTTTGATGTTGGTTTTTTACTAATGACTTCACAAATGATAAAATTTAATTTTATATTAGATAAATTAACCATAAATACCTTATATTATCTTATCATATTCGATTTATGATCATAATTTTTATTCCAATTCATTTCTTCTATTAATACCCTATTTTTGTATTTCTTTTATGGAAGGGTGTTCACCTATATTCCATGAATTTCTTGATTGGAGTAATTATTAACCTAACTGTATACCCATTTTCTATATGATCTAAATAAAATTTTATTCACTATGTTGATTAAATTTTATTTACCTAGTAATATTCTAAATATATTTTTATTCCCATTTATTTTCGATTTTTATCATTTTATGATTATTTATGGAATTAGGAATAATTTATTTAAGTGAAACCATTGGAAAAGGATATGAAATCCATTTTAATTCCATGGGTTATCTCTGATTTGATGTATGAAACCAATTTATCTTCAAATGAGTTATTTATAATGTGGTAAATGTTTGATTTCTAAGGAAACTCATATATATGGATGATGACAAGTGGGGTCATATATATCCCTAAAATGTGTTGGTTGAGGTTTTACATCTCATGAGATATTAATGGATGGTCATATATGGATATTTTTACAACATAAAGGGTAGTCATACTTGTTATTGTTCACAACATAATGGGTGGAAATTAGTATATATTTTCACAGTTATTATATATGCTTATGTTTTTTCCACATTTATATGAGGAACAACATTTTAGGGTATACTATATTTCATTATTATTACATTTATTTTGTTAATTCTTATGTCTAGGATATTATCTCAATGAAATGTTTTGTTGACTCATGTTTCCACACACTGTTGATTCAATAATTATGTTATTCCACGTTGTATGACAACATTGAAATTGAAAAATGTGTTTCTTGCACTTTTTTTGTTGATTTCAAGATGTTATACTCAATTATATATAATATGTAGAGTTTGAGTAGAAATGCCTCTTGATGCCAAAAAAATTATATTAGATTTTAATGTGGTGAGACCCAAAATTTCCTAGACCTGGACCAACAAATTCATTGTGCGACTCTCCATTTTCCAAAGGGGTTACTGATGGTAGCGAAGGGACTGGGTATAATGGTTATGATAACATCCCATTACTAATCTCAAGATGGGGTTTGGGGGTTCTCCCCTATTGTGTAGAGTAGTGGGTTCACCTATGTTGTTCGTCTAGGTGGTCCTATGTAAAGACCCCTAGCATGAAGTACATAGACATTACTTTACTTTAATAAATAACAAAAACAAACACAAAAGGATTGTAATAGTTTAGTGTCTTTGGAATCTCGGAACATAATTTTCTAATCATGGTGAAATATCTTCAACATCTCCCATAAATATCTTCCCCTTTTGTTTTCTTACCTAAAAACATTATTTAAATCCTGGGGAAAAGAAACATGTAAAGGGTGAGCTCAAATTCTCAGTAAGGTTAAGCCTGGAAAAAATAAAACAAATCACATACATTTGAACTAAAACACATGAACATAATGTTTAAAAATCAAAATATTGAGCATAAAACATGGTTGTACGTAAGGAATAGATCATAAACAAACATTAATCATGATAAAATATCATGTGAATGAAACATTTAACTGTGTAAAACCATTAATCACATGATATGATTTCCATAGTAGCCATGGAATTTCTTCCAAGACTATCTTAGTGGACAAAGTCCCTCTCTGAGTCGAGTTCACTCCTCGTTCCAGTCCTATATCGCTGAACTAGATTAACTTAAAATTCCATCAATGTCTATCTCATGAGATATAAATCTTTACCCAATGCATTGGAGGGGGATATAGGTCCCACCCATATTATATGGAAATCATTCTTTCTTGTGCCACAAAATTAACCTAAATCATTCATCATAACCAAAAGAATATAATGGGTTTCATAAACACCATCCCATAATAATGTAATCCATAAAAAACAAATGGAAATAATTTCATCATAAAAAGAATCAACCCAATTAAATAATATAGACATTATACATGAACTATAAACATGATAAATAATGTCATCTTAGATGGAATTAAGTTTGGATAAAACACATGAAATGAATCCTTGAGGAAAATATCATTTCTCCTTAAAAATCATTTTCATTTCACAAAATTCAAACCAATTTTAAAAGAAAATGATTTTATTGAAAATAACCATGAAAACTTGTATATTAAACTTCATGAAAATAAGGTGTTATGGAACCATAAAAATCTGTTCATGCCATATAAAAAAACATTCTCCTTGTACTTTTATCGGAAAAGTCAAAAAGTACCTCATATGGTAAACAAAAGAAATATTACTTATATACCAAGTAGTAAAAGTCAAAAATGGGTAAAAATGACTTTAAAAATACATAAAAACACTTTTATAAAACATGTACATGGATGATAACAATAACCCTAGTAAATACGTACGAATAAATAATCTCGGCTAAGAACGAGATTGGAATAATTATCCCTTACTTTATGTCTGATATGCTTATTATGTATCTGAACCTCCTGTATAAGGATTTAAATAATTTCATTGACTTATTACATAATCATATTCATTGTTATCATATATGGTTCACTTATGACTTTATATTACACATTCTTTTGTAAATTCGATGTTAAAGCAGCGTTTTTTGTAAAATCATTTCATTTATCGTACGTGTTTAGATTTGTTATTCATGATATTATTACTCATATCCGGATTTACTTAATTCTAGAATTTAAAACATGATTTATATATAATATATATTCAGTATATAAATATATATGATAGATCGATAAATGTAATGAAATACACCGTTCACTGAGATGGTAGGTCGTACGTACGCAAGAATGTTGTTTTCGTTTCCTTATTGATTTGAATGGAATTAATTAAATAAAACATATATGTACATAAATATACTATCATTATTATAAAATATATTTCATGATTATTTATTATATATACTTAATAATCATACTTGAATGGTTAATCATGGAAAATGAATCTCATAGCGGTCGTGGAGACGGTAGTCCATACGTACGCACAAGAGATGATATCATTCCCATGATTATGGAAATTGTGTTGAATTGAGTGTATAATATTTTGGAATCAATATCACTTTAAAATAATCGTATATAGTTATTTATTTACACCATTATACCCATCCAAGTAAGGTGGTTGTGGAAAACAGATTACACCATGACGTGGAGACAGTATTCTGTACGTATGCACGTGTGGTGATTTTATTTTCAGTAGGATGGATATAAGACGAAATAGGTTTGTTTCATATTTATAATAACATATCAGTATATTAGTGATACTGATTTTATTACTTTATAATGAAACAACTAAAAAAGAGGAAGTAGAAGAAGGGAGAAACTTGAAATAATCGGTAGAAGAGATTCCCTCTTCCTCGACGTCCCTCCTTTAAACTTCCTCTAAAGGTACTAGAGTTGGTCTTTTGAGAAAACTAGAACCTCATGAATATTTCTAAGGAAGTGTAGAAATGATATTGGTAGGGTTTGGCCAAACTTTAAGGATCATAATTGTGTAAAGAGAATAGGGAGGAGGTACCCTTTTATAAGGGAGGAGAGGGGCACCTTAGGAAAAACATAAAATATTATTTTATAATAGAGTCATATTCGGATTTCAAAAGCTCAAAATTGATTCATTTCGAATCTAAGGTGGGTAGGGGTAGAGAACCTATCAACCAATAGGTTTTAGGCAAGTTTAGGTTACTATTTTATCCTTATCTTATTTATTTATCTCTAAGTTAAATAATTTAACTTTTATCGTGTATTCATGTTTTATTACACTATATGGTTAATAAACTTACTATAACAAGCCAAAAAAACCCCAAGAGATTTATTATTAATATATATAACCTTATCTAAGTCATTTTCCTGAACCTTAGATTTTTAGGAATAATATAACAATTAATAATATAATATGTTTTTCAAAAATATTTTATGTCAATTTTGACACTATTGGGTGATTGATTGCTTTGAATATCATAACAGCATGATTAGTTCGAATAAAATTAATTAAATAAATACTAACAAGTCATAGTAACCTAGAAAATTATTTTAACTTATAAAAAGTCTCAAATTACATTTATTCTGGTATTTATAACATCAATTGTGATAATTTTACATTAATAAGGTAATTAATTCATCAATATTGTGTCATTAATTAGTAAATATATTTAATGATTAAAAATTATAAATAAAATACCATTATGTACTAAATATTTTTATCTTTCTAATGAATATTTATAGTCGAATTTATCTTATGTATAACCCTATATTAAAAATGTTTTAGTTATTAATCATTGATTTTAACTCTTTTTAATCTTCTTTAAATAAAATAATAATAAGTGTCCTAATCTAATCCAAGTGGACCTAAATGGTCATATTTTATTCCTAAGGATGTTTTTGATCTAATTACACTTTTCCATGAGAATTCAGACATGTGTTAGGGTAATAATAATATCATTTTTACCATTAATTACCCTATTTACTTTTAACCATGGTAAATAAAAGTAAAAAGTTACTATTCACAAAAAAAATATTTTTATCTTATTGAACCAAATTTTACTCCTCGATATTAACTGTGTCTCTCGGATTTTCAAAATTCCACTAACAAAAGAGGTAAAATTATGTTTTATGTAAATTTTCAAATTCTACTAGGAGGTGGGTAAAAGACGGTGAAAAGTTCAATAAAACTTTTATGTATCTATATTATTATAAAATTAATCCAATGGATTACATTAAAATTATATGAGTATTATGAATCTATTTTGACCTTAAATAAATTTAAATAATATAAATGATTATTTAAATAAAAAGTCAGTTTTTAAATAGTAACCCAGTCTTTTCACTATTCATCAAAAATTAAAAGTTTTCAAAAAATTACCAAAAATTCACCCTAGGCTAATTTCAATATTCCGAATCCAAAAATGAAGTCCATTTTGAAATATAAAATTTATAAAATTTCAAAAAGTTGGTATTACTATTCATAATGGCAAGTTTATATAATATTTTAATAACATATCGTTGTTTAGTGAAACTCGGTTTGCGTACAACACACACTATCGTGGAAGGTCACGATTGCATGTAAAGCAATCAAAGTTAGATTTCTGTGTAGTGCAAGATTCATTTTTTGTTTTGTATAATACAATACAACCATATTTCATTTATACATTGAATATATATATATATACACTCAATGTTTCATATGATAAATTCTATCAAACGAACTTGAAATTTTGTGTAACACGATCCAAGAATAGTGTTGCATATACTGCAAGATAATACAGTGTTGTGTATAGTGAAAGATAATATTGGTGTTTCATACAACACAAGACATCAAATAAATTAAAAATAATACTTCTCATAAAATCTCGGGGTGTTATATTCTACCCCCCTTAAAATGAATATCGCCCTCGAAATTCATCGGGGTTATAAATGGTTTACTACTTGAAAGTTTCTTTCATAGAAATCCACATCGTAAAAAGGAATACTAAAACTTAATTTTAAAATGTGAAGTAAGAAATGTAACGGTTACCCAAATTAACTCTTCAGTGGGTTTCCACATAGGTGAAAATATCGATATTGAAGAGAAATCTAACCATCATGTTTGGATAAAGAGTGGTAGAGAATATGGCGATGAAAAATCCAACAATCACAAAGCCATAAATTTGTGATGATCTAAGGTACCGTCTGATTAATCAAATATGAGGGCACTAGGAAAACATTTTTGGTTTTCAAGATCATTTCTCAAATGTTGACAAATTTTTGAATTAAAAGAAATACTTACTTGATTGTGGTACAATCTTACCGTTGCTCATGCCTTGAACAATTTCCACTTCACCTCTTAAATAAATGAAGTTGAATTTGTCATTTTAAAAGTGTTAGCAGATCATGCCATAGAATGATAGGTCATTCCTTCTATCTCAAACAAACGGTTAGAAAAAGTTATATACATAAGTCCATCTTATGGTGAGATTAATCATATATGGTTCAAAAAATGGAGTTATACATCATCTATCATCCTGTTTAATAAAATAAAAGTAGTGTCTACTAACCAGGGATTTCCTGTAGGCCAGTGGTCGGCAATAAAGGCCAATCGCACTTTGGTTGTGGGTTGGATTCCCACAACCTTGTCCGACGTGACGGGTTGTCACTCGTCCTGCAGGTTGTCCCTTTTTCTAAAACTACACTGTTATAACATTATATAAATACTATTGAAATAAAAGATCTATCTTTAAACAATATTATCCTATGTATAACATAATCCATTTCAAATCTTTAGGATTATCCATAATATGTATGTCCAATCTCATAGTATAAGGAAAACACTTACTTGAAAGGTCACATAACAAGCACGTGAATACCATCGTTTATCCCCGTATATCATTAGATATATCTTGTTGGTCACATTCCAAAAATGTGAATACCTTAATCAGTTATTCTTTTGAAACATGAATTACCATAGATCCTTAGTGAAAACATGAATGCTGTCAAAAGATATCTCTTTCCACATACAACAATACCAAAATTTATATATACTCAAACCATGATATCACTTTGTCCTTATATCAGTCATGAGCTCATGAATACTATCATACATATTATTTTCTCCTTATCCTTTCATTATGAGCATTTCATCTTCTTTCTAAAAATACTTCAATCACTTTTCATGGTTACTGCTACCATATAATTATTGAAAACTACAATGGACCAATACATATATATTCCAATATACCATAAAAGTAACTCAATAACATTATTATTGAATACCAATACATAAACACTTCAATCCATCCTCTGATACCAACTGTGGAGACCCATAGTTTGACGTACATAGACATTACATTACTTTATTACATAACAAAAACAAACACACAAGGACCGTAGTAGTTTAGTGTCTTTGGAAACTATAAACATAATCTTCTAATCGTGGTGAAAGATCTTCAACATCTCCTATAAAGATCTTCCACTTTTGTTTTTTTACATAAAACCAATCTTTAAATCCTGGGGAAAAGAAAACATATAAAGGGTGAGCTCAAATTCTTAGTAAGGGTAATCTAGGAGAAAATAAAACAAATCATATACATTTGAACATAAAGACATGTATATAATGATTAAACATCAAAATCATGAGCATAAAACATGGCAGTACATAAGGAATAGATCATAAAGAAACATTAATCCTGATAAAATATCATTGGAATGAAACATTTAATTGTGGAAAACCATTAATCACATGATATAATTTCCATAATAGCCAAGGCATTGCTACCAGGACCATCTAAGTGGACAAAGTCCCTTTCAGAATCGAGTTCACTCCTCATTACAGTCATATATCACTGAACCGGATTAACTTACCATTCCATCCATGTCTATCTCATGAGATATAAATCTTTACCCAATGCATTAGAGGGGGATATAGGTCCCACCCATCTCATATTGAAATAATTATTACTTGTGCCACAAAATAAACATAAATCATTCATCATAACAAAAATAATAAAATGGATTTCATAAAAATAATCCCATCAGAATGTAATCCATATAAAACAAATGGATATCATTTCATCATAATAATAATGAAACCATGTAAATAATATAGACATTATATGTGAAATATAAACATGGTAAATAATGTCATCTTAGATGTAAAATAGTTTTGATAAAACACTTGAAATGAATTCCTGAGGAAAATATCTTTTCTCCTTAAAAATCATTTTATTTTCACAAAATGCCACACAATTTTAAAAGAAAATGATTTTATTGAAAATAACCATGAAAACATGTAGAGTATAATTCATGAAAATATGGCGTTATAGAACCATAAAAATCCATTCATTCCGTATAAAAAAACATTCTCCTCATACTTTTGTCGGAAAAGTCAAATAGAACCTCGAATAGTAAAAAAAAGAAAGATTCATTACATCCCATGTAGTAAAAGTCAAAAATGGGTAAAAAGTACTTTAAAAATACATAAAAAAACTTTTCTAAAACATGTACATGGATGATAATAATAACCCCAGTAAATACGTATGAATAAACAATCTCGGATAAGAATGAGATTGGAATAATTATCCCTTACCTATTGTTTGATATGCTTCATATGTATCTGAACCTCTTGTATAATGATTTAAATAATTTCATTGAATTATTACAGAATCATATTAGTTTTTATCATATATGGTTCACTTATGACTTTATATTACCCATTCTTTTGTAAATTCCATGTTAAAGTTGCGTTTTCGGTAAAATCATTTCATTTATCGTACATGTTTCGATTTGTTGTTCTTGATATTATTACGCATAAACTGATTTACATAATTCCATAATGTAAATCATGATTTATATATAATATATATTTGGTATATAATTATATATGATAAATTGATAAATGGAATAAAATACACCGTTCATGGAGACGGTAGGCCGTATGTACGCATGAACACTGTTTTCGTTTCCTTATTGAATTGAATGGAATTAAGTAAATGAAACATATATGTACAAAAATCTAGTATCATTATTATGTAATATATTTAATTATTATTTATTATATATAAACTTTATAATCATACTTGAATGGTTAATCATGGAAAATGAATCAGATCGCGTTCGTGGAGACGGTAGTCCATACTTACACACGAGCGATGATATCATTCCCATGATCATGGAAATTGTATTGAAGTGTATGAATAATATTACGGAATCAATATCACTTTACAATAATCATATATAGTTATTTATTTACACCATTATACCCATCAAAGTAAGGTGGTGGTGGAAAACATATTACACCACAGCGTGGAGACGGTATTCCGTACGTACGCACGTGCGGTGATTTTATTTTCCGTAAGATGGATAGAAGATAAAATAGGGTTGTTTTTTATTTATAATAATATATCTGTATATGAATGATACTGATGTTATTACTTTATAATGAAACAACTAAATAAGATCAAGTAGAAGAAGGAAGAAACTTGAAAGAATCGGTAGAAGAGATTACCTCTTCCTCAATGTGCCTCCTTTAAACTTACTCTTAAGGGACTAGATTTGGTCTTTTGAGAAGACCATAACCTCAAGAATGTTTCTAGGGAAGTGGAGAAATGAAATGGGCATGTTTTTTCTGAGTTTTAAGGCTTAAAATTGTGTAAAGAGAAGAGGGAGGGGGTGCCCTTTTATAAGGGAGGAGAGGGGAACCTTAGGAAAAACTTAAAATATTATATTAAAATAAAGTCATATTCAGTTTTTTATAGCTAAAAATGATATATTTCGAATCTAAGGTGGTTATGGGTCTCAATTATATCAACCAATAGGTTTTAGACAGGTTTAGGTTACTATTTGAACCTTATAATTATATTTAACTCTAAGTAAAATAATTTAACTTTTACCCTGTCTTCTTTTTTCTTACACTATATGGTTAATAAAATTACTATAACAATCTAAAAGAACCCCAAGTGGTTCATTATTAATATATACCCCAAGTTCCCTTTTATAATATTTGTTTTAAAAACTTTTTTATGTCAATCTTGACACTATTTGGTAATTGATTTTTTTTTGAAAATCATAACAGCATGATTATTTCAAAAAAAATTAATTAAAACAATACTAAAAAGTAATAGTAACCTATAAAATTAGTTTAATTCATGAAAAGTCTCAAATTACATTTATTTGGGTATTTATAACATCTATTATGTTAATATTTCGTTAATAAGGTAATTACTGCATCATCATTGTGTCATAAATTAATTAATTTATATAATGTCTAAAAATTATAAATAAAATATAATTATGTATGAAATTGTTTTATCTTTCTAATGAATATTTATAGTCGAATTTATCTTATATATAACCCTATATTAAAAATGTTTTAGTTATTAAACATTGATTTTAACTCATTTACATATTCTTTAAATAAAATAATAATAAGTATCCTAATCTAATCCAAGTGGACCTAAATGGTCATATTTTATTCCTAAGGTTGGTTTTCGTCGAATTACACTTATCCATTAGAATTAGTACATGTGTTAGGGTATTAATAATATCATTTTTACCCTTAATTACCCTATTTACTTTTAACCATGGTAAATAAAATTAAAAAGTTATTATTCACCAAAAATTATTTTTATCTTATTGAACCACATTTTACAACTTGATATTAACTATGTCTCTTGGATTTTCAAAATTACACTCATAGAAGCGGTAAAATTATGTTTTATTTAAATTTTCAAATTCTCCTAGGAGGTGTGTAAAAGATGGTCAAAAGTTCAATAAAATTTTTATATATCTATATTATTATAAAATTACTCCAATGGAATACATTGAACATATATAGGTATTATGTATCTATTTTGACCTAAAATAAATTTGAAGAAAATAAATTATTATTTAAATAAAGGGTCAGTTTTTAAATAGTGACCCAATGTTTTCACTATTTATCAAAAATTGAAAGTTTTTAGAAAAATACCAAAAATTCACCCTATGCTAATTTCAATATTCCGAATCCAAAAATTAAGTCCATTTTGAAATATAAAATTTATAAAATTTCAAAAAGTGGGTATTAATATTCATACTGGCTAGTTTATATAATATTTTAATAACATATCATTGTTTAGTGAAAATCGGTATTGTGTACAACACATGGTATCGTGGAAGGTTGTGATTGCATGTAAAGAAAGCCAAGTCAGGGTTGTGTTTTGTGAAAGATTACTTTTTTTTTGTATAATATAATCCAACCATATTTCATTTATACATTGAATATATATATAAACACACACTCAATGTTGTGTAAGATAACTTCTATCAAATGAACTTGAAATTTTGTGTAACACGGTCCAATAATAGTGTTTCCTATACTGCGAGCTAATTCGGCGTTGCATATAGCGCAAGATTATCATGGTTTAGCATACAACACAAGACATCAAATAAATTAAAAATAATACTTCTCATAAAATCTCGGGGTGTTACATCCTACGTGAACCAACCATGTGTGCCAAGAAAATAGCGCAAGCCCATCTAGCGCCTCCCAAAAACACAACCACCCCTACAAGAGGCACTTGCACGCACTGGTCCTATGTGGTATAGAAAAATATTTTATCCCTATGTAGGGGATCTACATAGTAGATGTGTGATAGTTACCTACATGAACTAACTCTTACACCCAATATCCCATACTTTTTACTTTATAGGACCCCAAGGATCCACATTGACATAATTGGAAAATTCGAGGAATCCCTAATGATCTTATCATGCATCTCCTTTCCACCGATCCTCCAAATTTCCTAATTTATCCCTCTATAACTTGAGAAGTACGTAGGGTGATAGTGGGATCAATGTCCCTCCAGAGTTCTAAATAAAGGATAACAATGTGAGGATGTCATTTCCCCTAGTGGAAAACCACTTTCATGAGGCACATTTCCAAATCAGGGACCTAAAAAACCCATCCATGGACCCATGAAGAGACCCATGGTGTCTATAATAAAGCCTTAAAAAAGTGTTTTTGACCAGGTGGTATACTAAGAAACAAATATTCAGCTCATTCATACCTTTCTCAACTGCACGAAAAACATCCATGTCATCTCAGGCCCAGTGCATAGCACATTTTCTCTCTAAGCTAAGACAGGATTGATCCCCCCTTTGACCCCTCTTCCAATACATAAATAGATGAGATCCTCTTGATTTATATCCCTTGTCTGATAGGTAACTAATTGAAACCTCCTCTGAAGCATTATTATTTTTGAGAACATAGTTGGAGGAACACCAGTGTGTCTCTCATTTGGGTATGAATTCATTCGATAGATGGTGTCCCCCACCTTTTTTAACTGATGGGTAGGGTCCTTGGGTTTCATTTGAGTATTCATCCCTTTGGTCACAAGGATCCCAACCCTCGAGGATGTGTTAGGGAACTACCAATCTCATATTCTATGGTATGGACAATGTCCTTTAATTTTTTTCTCTAAGACCTAGGGCCTCACATTCTTGGTGGGGAGGGTAAGGATTACAATTTCACTTCCCCTTTTTCATTGAATGAGATCCTCCTATCTTCCCTTTGAACAAAATTTATGGAATCCCTTCAAGAATAATCCCCTATCCTTTCTTTCATGACCTATCCTGCTTCATTCCTTCCTCTATCTCCATGCCCATGGGTGATGACCGAATAGATCGTCAAACATTATAATCCCAATTACCAAAATATTGAAATTTACCATTCAAGATGATTGAACAAATAAGAGGGAGAGGGGTGAATTAGTGATAATTTTTCTTTTCGGTTTCATGGAAACAACCATTGCCTCCTATTAAATATTCAAATCTATGATAAAAACAATTCAAGGACACATCTAAAGTAACATAAGTATTTATAAGGATCGCTATTCCTTAAGAAAATATGCAACATTGGTATGGTTTGGAAGTTATCCAATACCACACAATCCTTGAAAAATCATTCCTTGGATTAAAATGGTTAGGATATACCCTTACACTCTTATATCAGTATGTAAATTATTCTAATAGTGAATTTGACCCCTCTAAGCACAAATAAGGTAATATAATGATTTTGTAACAACTCATGTTACAAGTTCTTCTTTTAAATTACATAAATGTATTCCAATGAAAAAAATCTTCAATTTCATACCCAAAATATGGTAAGAACTTCTTAGAATTTTTTATTAAAAACTCAGTCTGATTTTCACCAGTTCACTTTTCCCAGGGCGATTCTATTTATTATGATTCTATTCGGTATGATATTTCCCCATATAATTCTCCCTATTATGAAAATTATGACTTTGACAGGATACAATAGATATTTATTGTCACCACTTCAATTCTCAATCTTTCTCAGTGCAAAAAAAAACTCGAATGAAAATATCAATCTGATTAATCTAGCCCCATACGTGTATCATCCAAATACAATTGGAAAGACGAATTGGGAAATTAGTAGAGTATGATAAAAATTGATTATGATGATCAATAGAATTAAAAATAATGATCCTGTATATTCTGAATGACTGAAAGATTTCATTTTTATGGATATTTGAATAAATCACTGTACATAAAATACCAAAAAAACACATCACGGTTGTCTAAAATAATGCAGGCACATCACATCAATGACAATAATGTTAATAACCTCACTAGAAAAAGAACCCATGTTAAAGGATTAGATACTTTGATTTGAATTTTCCATAGACGCAAAATAATCCACAATATTGTTACCATCCCTCTATGTATTGGAGGCCTCAATATAATTTCCCATGAGAATTTTACATTTCCGGATGATGTATTCAATATTCTAGGGATTTCTACCTGTGACTATTAGTGATTTTTAAGGAGACATAGAATCTTTCTCCACTATCTTCAAAATAAAATTCCTTTGGCTGCATATCTCAATACCCCCAACCAGTGCTTGAGCTTCCAGCTACAACACATCACCTCCTCCATATGCCATCGCAAATGCTGAAATCACTGACCCCTCCGGGTTCTTGACAAAACCGCCCACGCGCATCTTCTCCCTTTGTAAAGACCCATATTTATTCTACTTGAGACCCTATCTAGGAGGTCTCCATCTCACCCATCGACCTTGCATTGAAATTCCGACTTTATTTCCATCTAAGAGGCTTGGAAATATAGCATTCACTGAGGGCGCAGTTTGACTGCCATGACTTAATCAAACCAAATCCAGAAGCTTGTTTGTCATTTTAAAAATCATATTGGCCTACGATCCGTGAGCATTGTTGTGGAACACATCATTCATAACCTTCCATAAAACCCAACATCCTATGATGAGAATGTATGTCCTCGCGTTCCTCTCAGCCCCGCACACGCCATCTACTCCAAACCATGAACTGAAAAAATTCTCCTGCACCTCACCAGACCCTTCCCATTCGAGGAAGATGTCGAAGGCCTGCCAAATCCTTCTTTCCCATTCAATATTATAGAATATTGTCTCTTATAGTTCACTGCAATCCATCAAAACATTTTCAACACAAGTGAATACATAAATTTATACTTTTCTTTAAGACTTGTAGATTCTCTCTCATGAATATTACAGAAGTCATTATAAATGTTAAATGTACATTTTCAATTTCTAGGTGATTCTAAAGTATCATTATTGGAAATCCCAAAAAAATCTCACATAATAAAATTCACCTTAATATTATTTTACCCTAAAATATCGATTGAATTTTGACTTGGTCAACTTTTCTTGAAGCTTATCAAATCCTCTACAATGTTCACTTATTCTTTAGAAATTCATTTCAATTTCAAATCTAGTTTCAATTCATGGGTCAAATTTTCAAAATCCAATTTCATCTGTATAATGATCTAAAACAATTGTGAGAAATTGTATGATGAATTGGATACCAATCTGATTTCTGAATACAATTATGCATTCGAATGCTGAAATCCCCATAGAAAATTCATTCACCAGCCTTCTCTTTCAAACCACTATTTCCTATTCACTTCTTCTCTTGACCAAGTTGTAAATACACATAATCTCCTTTATTAATTTCACTTTAATTACTTGAAAAAATAAACAATGTGATTTAAGTCTTAAACCACTTATTGAAGACATTTGAAAACAAATCAGGGATCATCTTCATCAACTACTTTTATTCACAACCATGTTATTGTATCATGACTTTTTAATGGCATTAAATTCAGTTGAAAATATCTTTAACACTATCCTACATTAATTGAAGATTATCATAACATTCCATTCATTCCATTTTCTTTATTTTCTTATCATCCTAAGTACGATCATTTATTAATATGATTTGTAAGGATACGATCATATTTGGTACGATCATTCTTGATCAAGTGTTTTTCTTAATAAACCTAAGTATGATTGTCATGGGTATGAAAGTTTTCTTATACATACATTGGATGATAAGATGCTATAGTACTGGAATACGATCTTTATATTCCATATTTATTTCCACCTAATAATTCTAAAAATAATTTGATACACCTATATCTTCACTTCCACCCTCATATAATAAAACTGGGTATGATTCATTTTCAATCAGAATCTTTGCATTCCTCACTTCCAACCAGATACGATTAATATGGGTATGTTTTGGAATACCATTATTCAAATTTCTTCTATATGTATTGTATCATAAGTTTAATAAATCATCGTACAATTTACATGAATCGTAAATAAGAAAAGCATCATCACAATTAATTTATCATAATCCTAGAGACTCGGATTCATCCTTAAAACCAAAAAACCTTATACACCTGATCCAATGTGAATATGATGACCATTTACTTCAAGAAAGATGTTTTCTTCATGTGGCTAATTCTCTCATTCCAAAATACGATAAAATCCTCATTACGATCTTATCTCATTCCAGACCCAAGGGGAGTCTATTCAGAAACATTTCTTTTGAACATCTTCTCTTCATTACGATGGTCATAGTGAATATGATTATTCAGTAAACACAAGTCCAATTATTTTTATAACTAGATCAATAAGGTTCCAACCAAGTAAAAAGTGATTTAATTTCTTTCATATTAAACAACCTTTACAAAAAAAATCATTATTTGACAACAAAATAAAATATTTGAAAACAACCACCTTCATCTTCTTATTAGTCCTAACAATCTCTCCCTTTAGATTTTTTTCATCCATGTTTCATAAATTATCAAACTTTGTATCCCCAATCAATGTATTACATATCAATATTTTTAAACTGGCATGAGAAAGCTCATTTTTGGAAAAATAATCACTAATAACAAAACCATATTGTCCAAAAGTAATTATTATAAAAACCCTTTCCTTGTTCCTCAGTCAACTCTTCTTTATCATCCCTGGAATAAAAAACAATTTCTTTTCTTACAACCATTGTAACAAATAGTTAGAAATATTTTCTCAAAAAATTATGAATTCACAACTTACCCAAGACTCCCGCTTTTTAAATTAAATACTTTGATTTATGAAACAATTCGTCTCCTTTAAAATATAATCCAATGGTAATATGATATGGGTGAATAAAATATATATTAAACTAGAAGATGAAGAATTTGGAGACCTATTTTCAACTTCAATATATAAAATTATTCCATTAATAAAGGTTTTATAAATATGACAACATCTTTTTATGATATTGGAACATTCCCCATCTTCAATTAATTATTCTCCACATGCACCTTGATGAATTGATATTGGATATTGATATGTTTTTAATGATATTGTTTAACAGGATTCATGGTGAGATTTATTGGGATTGGATTTTCACAACCCAAGAGTAAGGGTAACATCACTTCAATTGGTAAATCTTCCAATTGAGTTTTCATCCACATATGTTGAGTAGTTGCATGAGTGGAAGAAAAATACTCATGTATATCTGTACTGAGAGTAACTGGATTTTGTTTCCTTGAAATCCAACTAAAAAAATTCTTTCGAATAATAGATACTTCACCATATGTGGATATATTATCATTAGTATTTACTTAACAGTCTGTATCTGAATATCCAAAAAAATCAATACTATCAGAGCTATCATATCTGATTTCGATTTATTTTGTGCCTTTGATGTCTCTGAGAATTATTCTTCTAATAATTAAATATGTTTATTTTGGAGAATTATGAAATCTTGCTAATAAGTTAACAACATAAAGAATGTCAGGTCTTGAGGCAGTCAAATACAACAAACATCCAATAAAATTTCGAAACTCATTCTGATAAACTTATTTTCCTTATCTATCTTTTATCAATTTTGTTCCCACTAAAATTTTTATAAAAACATGCTTTCAGTTTTATATGCCAATAATAATAAGAAGTTACCTAGAATAATTTTATTTGTAAATAAAATTCTATTCTTTCCTTTTATATATTTTCAACCCAATACAATATTTAATTTTCCAAAGAATGGATAATTAAAATACATTTTTAATTGATTCTACAAACCATTAACTAATTTGGTCATCATTCACTATAATGATAATTTCAACAACAAATAAAATAATAACGAGGGAATAATAATGACTTTCTATGATGTAGATATTTTTATCCACTCTTCCTTCTATGAAATCAATCTTCCTTAACCATGTGTCCAATTTAGAATACCATTCCATCATAGATTTTTAGGCTATAAGAATACTTTTTAAATCATGACACATAAATTTAATCATTCTGAACAACAACTCTAGGGTTATTAAATATAAACTTCTTATTCAGGATCTCCATTCAATAATGGTTATTTATTATCTATTTGAATGATCTTGTAGCATCATTGTGAAATAATAGAAAAAAATATTCTGATTGTTTGAAGTATTTCCAATCGAGAAAAGGTTTCATAAAAATAAATTCCTTATATTTAGGAATGCCCTTTTTAAACAAATCATGTTGTGTTTATTATAAATTCGGCTTATTCATTCAGCTTGTTCCGGAAAACCAACTTTGTTCCAATATTGTTTTTGTTTTCTAGATTGGGTATGACTTCCCATATATAATTATTTTAAATTTTCTCACACTCTTCCATCATGGAATAAACCTATTCCACATACTCAAAATATTTTTTCACATCATTCATCACCACTTTTGATGATAACGAAGTACATGTAATGGAATTTTTTTCTTCTTGTTTGAACCTTCAGACATTGATAACCAAATACATTCAGATATTCCATTTTCTTCTTCAGTCATGGATGATATTTTCAAAAATCATCCCCATCACATGAAATAGATGACTTTGATTCTTCTTCTAGATTAGAAATACAACTATTTTTATCTTTATAAAATTATTATCTTCAACTTTCTCAACTTCCTTTTCTACCTGAGTGTATTTTTCTTTCTCACCTATTTTAATTAATTTCCCATATATAGAATAAAAAATTATTTTTTCCATCTTTTTGAAGAATCTATATCCTCTTCCTTCATGATCATAGCTAAGAATGATTTCATATTTACCTTTTTGCACAATTATTCCCCACTTTCCATTATTCTTCTTAATTATACATGGAATCTTGAAGACTACTATTTTTTTTAAACATGGAGTTTTGTCAAGAAACAATTCATATAGAGTCATATCGGATTGAGGCCTATTGAAACAAAAATTTTGAATATAAATAGTAGTAATCATGTCTTACCTATAAAAGTAATTAGAATATCTATGTTTATGGTTCATAGTTCCAACCATTTTCACCAGATATATATTAATTTTTTCAGTAGACCCATTTTTTAGAATTCTATGTTGAACAATATTCATGATTAATTCTATATTTATCGAGATATTTTTTTTATTATTCACTTTTATATTCACCACCATTTCATGTTCTCAACTTCTTCATAAAATACTCACTTTCTTTCTCAACCTTTCTTCAAATACTCATAAAACTTTTCAAAGCATCTGATTTAAGTTTCATATAAATAATAGAATTAATGTGAGTAAAATCATCAATAATATTTATGAAGTTCTTATCTCTATTCGTTGATTGTTTTCTCATTTTCCCAGAAATGTGGAAATGAATTAACTCTATAGATTATCTTGAGAAAATCTCATATTTCTTATGAAAAACATTTCTAATATTTTCTTTCTCATAAATTATTCAATGAAGATATATTGTTCTTGGAAAATCAGTAATTTCTCAGACACTATCATTTTTAGATAAATTTCTCATGTTTCTTTAACATAAGTTTCCTAGCCTTTTATGCCGTAATTTATTCTCTTCCACCATACTCAAGTAACACGTGTTTTGTATTTCACCAAACATGAACAAGTTTCATTTTGCATGTTTTCCTCTGATAATAATAATTCCATATTCTTAAATCATCACAACAAACCCATTTTTTAAAAAGATAAAAATATTACCCTCATCACAAAATTTTGAAACACTTAGCATAATTTTTTAAGTCAATTAACATAAAAAGTTTTCTTGGATTTCATCTTTTAATACCTAATGACATCTGATCTAGCATCATTAATTTTAAAGGATTAATTATTGAAATGTGTCATTATGAAAAACTTATAATGTTCTACATTATTCAATAATTTAAAATATCAATTCATGTGAGAAGAGCACCCATACTCAAGAATCCAGTTTTGTTCTCCTTTTATAGACTTTAATCTTGTTTCAAAAATAGGAGATTTCTCTTATTCCCTTGATTTCATTACCATCGTCTTTTGATGATTGTTAAGAATCGTTAATTTATTAAAAATAAAAAGAAGACATCTTTTTTCAGGGTGACCTAGTTTTTCACATATTTCTCAAATAGTTTCTAGGAGTTGGAACCTTTTCTCAATTTTTACATCAGCCTTTTCATATTTCATTCTTTGAGAAAATTAACACCCCCAAATCATTTTCTTTTATAACATATGGGATAATAATATTTTTTTTTGTAAAACCAACACATATATTCTAGGTATTATAATCCACTATAATAACAGAAATATCCATAAAATGAATATTTTCCTCAGAAACATCCACATTGATTGGAATTGTGAATATGTCTCTCAACTGCCTTTTTCTCTATATTTTTCAAACCATCGGCCTTTTTATTATCAATAAGAGACTTATTTGTTCCATATATTATTGAACTAGATGTTTTGGATTATTTTATATATCTATAATGGGTCAAAAAAAATTCATACTCAAGGTTTATTATGATTTATGAACTTCTAACTTTGTTAGTTTAGGTCGTATACATGACTTTTCCAACATTATTCTTTTAAGAGTCAATTTCATATTTCTTATCATCCTTTTAAAGTAGCTTTTGTTCAACCTTATTTGACTTCTCCTTTTGATAACATTAACCATATTTAAAAATAGAGTTATAGTTACTTTTATTTCTATGTTCATATATAGAATGTTTTTTTGGACAAGTTATAACTCTTATTATTTTTCCTTCAGATTCACTTAGAAATTATCATTATGATTTTTTTATTCATCAAGAGATTTCACAAGATCATTAATATTTTTTTACAAATACACCTTACCATCTAAAAAAATTATTGGTTTCTTGATTAAGAGCACGTATCCTCCGAAATATTGGGTTTCTTTTCATGTCTTCTAATCTTTATTATCTATTTTTTCAATTCTTATTTCTAATGAATTTCATGTTGAGTTTATTGTTAATTTGAACTACTGCATCTAAATTCATCATCATTCAATTTTTAAATAAATGTATTTTTATTTCCATAATCAACTGGTTTTTTTAATTTAGAATCACTACCTTATAATTTTTCACCATTAGACAAGAATATTATTCTTTTATTATTGAATAATTTCCTATCTTTCCCTTTGGAATAAGATTTTCCTCTCCCACCATGATTCTTCCACAACATTATTGTATTTCATTCATCTTCATCACTATACTCTTATTTCTTTCATTGAGGATAATTGGAATAAAAGTGGATAAAACCTCCACATTCAATACATTTCAAGGGAACTTTACCTTTATATTTCCTTATACCACTTTTATCATTTTTAGAAAACATGGATAAAATATCATCCCGATTTTTACATACCTAATTTTTGGAGTCATTATCACTATAGTAATCATTAATAAGAATCTTCCTATAATTTAATTTCATTTCATCGTTGAGATACATTTCCCTATAATTTTTTTTTCTTTTGATAGCTTTATCTCTTGTCATTTTATAAGTGATGAGAGTGCTGTGGAAATCATAAAGATACAATGTTTTAGGATCTCTATCATCCAATGAAAACAATATCATCAATTTTGTTGGGAAGGATTCTCAAGATCTTTTCAACAACTATATATTCAAAAAACTTTCCACCAAGAAATCTGATAGTACTCACGATATCACTTACCCATGTAATGAAGTCCTCACCTGATTCATACTCACCCATATTCAATTATTTATACTTCAATCAATAGATTTAATGTTTTTTAATCTTCACTTTTATATTACCATTGTATATATTTTTCAATTAATCCCGCATACCTTTGGTTGTGGAAAAACATTACACTCTTAATAATTCAATTTCAAAATGTGATAAAACTTTAGAATGATTGTCCCTCCTGTAATTCTCCATATTTTTATTATCAATAGATGTAAGATAATATTTATCATCAAAGGGATGAAAACAAAATGTTACATCTTCAAAAACCTTATAACTAATAGACATAAGATGAGGTATCATTCTATCATTCAAATATGATAATTATTTCCATTGAAGACCGGAATACCATTACTGTTCACACAATTCAAATTTTCTATCAGAAAAGAATAAGAGAGGGGAACTTACCCTTTAATACCACCCGAATGTGCCCAATCAAAATAATTGAATCACTGAGAGGGGAGGGGTTATTCAGTTAAACAAAATTTCCCTCAAGTTAATGATTTAAATCCTAGTGAAAAAATTCAACCCCACAACTAAGGGAACACAAGTGTTTACAAGGTTCACTATTAAATAAGAATAATAACATCCTTGGTATGGTTTAGAAGTAAACCAATACAACATAGCCCACATGAAATCAATCATTTCACTATAGTAACTAGGATATATCCTTACACTCGTGTAGCACTATGTAAAAAATTCTAATAGATTTTGTGCACCCTATTAGCCCAAATAGGGTAATGCAATGATTTTGTAACAACTCATGTTACCTTTTCTTCTTCTCAATTAAAATAATGTATTAAATTGAAAAAACATCATCATTTTCTTACCTATAAGATGGTGATAACTTCTTGGGATTTGTTATGAAAAACTGAGTCTGATTTTCACCAGTCTTATTTTCACAGTATGATTCTCCTCAATGCGATATATCACAATAAAATTCTACCTAGTTTGAAAATTTTGACATTGATAGAAGATATTAGATATTTATTAACACCGGTTCAATTATCCATCTTGCTCAGCTCATAATTTTTATAATGTAAATCCTAATCTGATTAATCCATCCTAATACGATGATCATCCAAATTCAATTTACAATCTGAATACGATAATCAACTGACAAAAATAAACAATGAGTATGATGATTTTCTAAGTACAATTTTGTGACCTTATGTCTTCACTTTCATTTTAATTAGTCAAAAAGATTCATCAAACATGAAAAAAAATACATATTCTTCTCTCTAAAACTCATAGATTCTCTCTCATGAAATTTACAACAGGAATGTGAATAGTACAATGTACTTTTCCCTGTTTATAGGTGACACTCAAGTGGATTTGGTGATAATCTCAAAAAATATATTGTTTAACAAATTCAAATTAATCTCACATTCCACTAAAATGATTGATGAATTTTGACTTCTTCGACTCTTTTTGAAGCTTCTCGATTCTTATAAAATCATCAATTCTTCTTTATACTTTCATATCAATTGCTAGTCTGATTTCAATTCATGGGTCTCATTTTTTTAATCTGATTTATTCAAAACAAATCTTCATACCAATTGTAATAAATTATATGAATAAATTGATTCCACTATGATTTCTGAATACAATCATTCATTTGAATACCAAACCCCCACTTGACAGTTCATTCAAAAATATTCTCTTTAGAACCAATTTTACCTATTCACTTCTTTTATTGAACCATTTGTAAATACACATCATCTCATTTATTTCTTTCTATTGACTAAATTGAAAAATAACTTTTTACATAAACAAAGTGATTCAAATATTAACCCATTTTATGGATTCATTTGAAAACTAATCTTGTCTTGTCTTTAGTGACAGCCTTTATTCAAAACCATCTTCTTCTATCATGACTTCCTTCATGACTTTAAATTCATTTTAGAACAACTTCATCGTCATTAGAATTCTATTAGAAGGTATCATAACATTCCATTTACTCAAACTTAATTATTTACTTCTCATCTGTATTATGATATTTTCTGAATATGATTGGTATAGATATGATCATCTAGGGTATGATCATTCTGGATACGATTTTTTTCTTCCCGATCCTGAGTACAGTTGATCGGGGAATGAAATATTTCTTTTTATATGATGGATTATCAGATGTAATATTTCTTGAAAATGATATTTTACACCATTAATTATTTCCAAATGATAATTCTAAAAACAATTGGAAACACCTCTATCTTTACTTCCATCCATATATGATGAAACTGGTTATGATTCCTTTTCAATCAAAAGCATCTCTTTATTCTCTTCCACCCATATACGATTAATCTAGGAACATTTTTGAAGACCAATATTCCTTTTTTGTCTATAAATATTGAATCATAAGTTATTCGTTAAATTTATGATTTATGTGAAAGAAAAATCAGCAATTCATCGTCACATTTAATTAATCATAGTCATAGAGACTCTGATCCATAATTAAAACAACCACACCATCCAAACTGGATCCAAAGTGAATCTAATGACAATTTACATCCATCAAGATGTTTTTACCATGAGACTGATTCACTCATTGAAGATTATGATAAAATCATCATTACAATATTCTCAATTTCTAGACCGAAGGAAATTCATATTGGAATATTTTATTTCAAACTACTTCTCCTCATTACGATCGACAAAGTGAATCTGATTGTTTAGAAAACATGAGTCTGATTATATTAAAATATGGATCAATAAAATTACACCAAATATAATGTCATGTGATTTTGTTCATATTAAAATTCCTTGAAAAAATACTTCTTTGTCAAAAAAAGAAAAATGTGAAAACAACCACCTTCATCTTCATCTTGGTCCTATCAAATATGAGGGGATATGAGCACTTGAGATCCCTTTCTCTATCCCATTGGGTATGGTACAATGAATAGAGTTAATGGAAACTAGATCCTTCTCTCTTTCCCATTAATTTTTTCTCCTTTCATTTCCCCCCATAAGACAAAGATGTTTTTTTTTGTTTTTTAATATCTATCACTCCCTCTTGTTTCTTACACTGAGCATGACCAATGTTGTCTTAGATATTAGTATTTATAATGACATCCACAAGATCCAAGACATCCATGGGCATCGTATTCAGTATATTCCCCAATCATAACCATTAGAATGGAATCCTATTTAGGAATACTCCCCAACATAGTCATCTCAAAGAGCCACACTTCATTATGATACAAACCTTCATAGGGACTCTATAGGTGCATTTCTTAATAACAAAACTTCATGGGATTTGATTCCCATCCAAATGGGATACGTAGGTATCCTCTATGACATCCAAATTTAATCACCCAAAATCAACCCTATTCTCTCTAGGACACATTCCTAGTAGGGTCATATGAATCCTACGTGCCAATATGCCTTCTCATTTTCATAGGTTTCTTTGGAATAATTCCTACTCCATCCTTGGTCGGGAAACATTCATCTGGTTTTCCTCACTGATTGACGTTAAACAACATTATTTGTTCCATATAACATGACCATAAAAGATATGATATGTCCTGTTAATTGGAACCAAACTTTATGGGCTTTGATTCTATTCCAAATGGGATATGTGGAAATCCTCCCTTGAAGGTTTCTTAGGATACTTCCGCATAAGTCACTTGCCCTCATTGGTTAGAAAGCTTTCATCAGGACATCATCACAACATAATGTCAAACAACATGGTTCAGACCTTATAACATGGCCTTATAGGTTATGATGATTCCTTTTATGTGGTACAAAACTATAAGGTTTTTTATTCCCTTCACAATGATATATAGGAATCACAGCTTATGGGTTTGATCCATACATCAAAACAACTCACATATCCCTAGATGATGATTCACTATAGAATTACCCGTTGTGTGGCTAAGAAACAACCTCATAATAAGATGGAAAAATAATATCTTATAATTATATAAGATGGTACAATTTATGGAAAACCTCATATACATATGGACTTCATTATTTATTGAGAACCTTAAATACATACAGATGATTCAAAATTCCATATGTGCTAATAATATATTGTTAATAAAAGGGTGGTCCATGTCATACTTGTGTATTAATAAATTATTCACTAACATATCTAAAATATTTTTGAGTTTCCTAGAGTAAGAAATAATTTTTCATAAAAAGGTGTTATGAGCCCAACCTCCCATCCACTCAACCAATGTGAGTTCTTAGGTTTCATTCATCAAACTACCCAATGAGTTCCTTCCACTGGAATGTTGGTCCCTAATGAATATTTAACCCTTAGGTGTATCCAATTTAATGAATAAACCCATTGGATATTTCTGAAAATGGATGTAGTTATTTCTTTGAGGTAATTTGTTTCCAGGAACACCACAAAACATCATTCCCCACCCCTCCGTGGATTTTTTTTGGGTTGAAAGAGACATGATTTATGAGCCATGTTCATTTATTATGACTTTATTATTTTTCCTTATTATAACCATACTCTAATATTATTATCACATATGATCATTTTTTATTATTTCTTATTTTTACCCTTAATGATAATTTGAGCTCACTCCTTCCCTTTGTTTCCATTATTCGGTCTATAAAGAAGAGTACAAACTATGAGATGTGTCCATGTTAATAAATTATGGTTAAATTATGGATAAATATTCAAAAAATTGCTTAAATAAATAATCTATATAATTGGTCCTCGAAAAATCTAAACTAGAAGGTTCTTTGAGTTTTGTAATATTATTATGAGATTAAATTTTAATGTGAAATTTCTAAAAGTTTATCATATTTTATCTCACATGGTATAAAAGTTAATTTTTACTAGTATATGATTTTAGAATTGGAACATAATGTGTGGGTATGGGTAACCTTAAATACAACTTCAATAATTTCATCATAAACAATGGAAAATAGAAGTATAAGAAAGGTTGTGATCGGATTCTCAGTGAAGATAATTTTTGAAGATAGAAAATGATCAACATATGTTGGTATAAGAGAATAATAATGGTATGATATCACAGTCGTAACATATATATTTCATACCTTATTAGTCAATGATGAGAAATCATTATTCATGGAATAATTATTTGTCATTTCAAAAGTCATAAGTCATAAAAGTTAGTAATCATAAATAATAAATCATGATATATGGGAGTATATCATAAGAATATGTTATCTTTGTTGGGATTATCTAAAACTAATAAGCATAAAACATCATTTCATTTGTTAGTGATAACATATAGGATCATAATAATGGCATAATTCCCTTTATGGGTTGGTGTCACCCCTCCCCCAAATTACATCATTTATTTATCCAAGGATCACTCCCAATACTGTTATAGTGGATATAGTCCCTAAATGAACTAGGTTAATATTCCATTCTTGTCTATATTATTTTAAGAGATATCAAACATTAACCAACATATTAGAGGGATACATAATTCTAAGACTACCTATCAGATTACTAAAACATGATATATGCATGCATCAATATCATATAACCATTAATCTATTAATCACAACATATCTCATGGAAAAGGAACATTGAAAAAGAAGATTTCATTATAACAAAATCATCTACAAGGAATAAAATAGGTTGCATTGAATAATTATTGAAATATTATCATCATAATAAATCTATAAAAATAATGTATATGGTATCATAAGAACACACCCCTAGTGGATCATATAAATCCTTAAATAATGGCGACATAGTTGGAAAATACCTTTTAAAGAAGATTGAAACCTTTCTCTGAAAATATAATGGAAATAAATTTTTTGAAATATTTTTTAATAAAAATTCCATCAAAATTATTTAAAATGTGTTATTTTGAAATTTAAATGGAATTTTTTTAAGTAATATTCCATGAAAATAATGGTCAAAATTTTGGGAGCTACTATTTTCTTGATAAATGGTAAAATAAATATTTCTTTCACACTTTTGGTAAAAACTGAAAAAGAACTCATTCAAAAAATGATAGAAATATTAATTTTAAAGATAGTAAAATAACATAAAATATGGTTGAAATTTAAATTAATAATAATTTTTTTAATTGATTAGACTTTATTAATAAAATTGATAGAACTTTTATATGGAAAAATACTCATCTACCATATAGGAAATATGGTAATGTTTTCCTAAAAACATTTTATCAATCATTTTACCTACCAAATATAGGATTGTTAAAACAATGTGAAACCCATATAAATAAGTATTGGAGAATCAAATAGATTCTCATTATGATATAATAATCCAATAATTCATCCAAGGGGGATTCAAGTGTAATCCCTGCATGTTAATAATTATATTGGATCATAACCCCTAAACTCAGGTCCTAGAATTCTCCAAACACACTCTCAAGATAATGTATAATATATTTTTATTTTATTTAAATATATAAATAGACAATATTAAAACATATTTTAAAATATAAAATTCCATTATAATTTTTAATTTCTTATTTATTAACAATTCTTCATTAAAAACATCATTATGGTGATAACTAGTCTAATTTCCAGGAAAATTTTGGTTTGATGATTCTTATCCTCATAGGTTAGTCTTGGTTTCCTCATCTATAGAAAATTAATACTTTTATTGCTATAATATTAAAAAAATTATATACACTATTATTATCATTAATATAATGTGTCTTAGAAAAATTAATTAAACTGAATCTATGAGATGACAGTTTGTATATACACATAAGTATTATTTACATTTTCTAATGAATAGATATAAATAATGATAAATAAAAATATATATTTTAATGATAATAATAAATTCACAAATATAATATTTATGTGTTAAATCTTTCTATATTACCATCCATGTCTGGATGACATGAAAAATTTATAACATTGGTTTATCGGGGTGGTAGTCCACGCCCACACATGAACGATGTTATCATTTCTTATTGGGTGGATAAGAGGTAAAAATTGTTTTAAAATTAAAATAAAACATTTATATATAGAAATTAACTAATATTATCATGATAGTGTTGCTATAAAATATCTATAATTGGTTATGGATAAAGAAAACTCAAAATATATTGGTAAACACAATTACTAGTTATTTTGAAAATTTCATTTGGATTCCACCTTAAGCCTAGAGGGTTTGAATTTTGAGAAGACCAGAAGATCTACAACAAGGGTTAAGATGTTTAGATTTATTTTTTGAGGGATTTTTTGGAACTATATTTCTTATTTTGTGTGATTATGTGTATATATGATGTTACTATTTTTAAGTTAGGAGGTTCGAACTCTTATAAATATGAATAACATTAAAAAATAATAAAGTCACTTTCATGTGCAAGTGGAACCATGTGTAAAATATTTTAATTTTATGATATGTTAATATAGAAATATTTTTGAAAAATAAAATTTATTCATGTATAATGGATATATTAATCTTTATATTTTATTTTAACATCCTCCTTATTTTTTTTACTTTAAGGGGAGTAAAAATATTTTACTATAGTGACTATTCATTAAGAAAAAATATGAATGCAACATAATTATAGAATATTTAAATCATAATTTGAAATAAGGATACAATTTTAACCAATTTAGTTCCCATAATTTTTAGAAATTAGTTTCAATATAATCTTTCAAAACACCATGAAAACTATTTTTTGAACAATTCCTTTTTAGAAAATAAAACTATGTTTATTCTAATTTCATACTATGTAAAAACCATTAAATGAATGTTAAAAACATGATTGAATATATAATCTTAAAATTTCATTAAAATCATTCCTAAATATTGATTAATTTAATATATTAAGATAAAACCACATTGTTATTATTAATTTTTTTTATAAATTTCGTCCCATTTACCTTACAATGCTATTATTTTCCTTTATCACAAATTGATATCAAAATAATTAATTTTTATCAAATAAAGTAATATTTCTAAAAAAATTGAACTATGATTTATTTATTAAATAAAACATATATTTAAAAAAATCAGAAACAAAATATTTAAAAATAGTCCTTAAAGATTAATATTACTTCCTAAATGAAATTGTAATAAGTTTCAACAATTAAATAACATATAACGTGATTTAATTTATAATTCATAATCATTATTCACATAAGTTAATGGAATATTTATTGAAGAGCTATCAAAAAAAATACATAATAAAATATAAATATATTTTAAAATATCGTGGTGTTAAATTCTACCCCCCATATAATAATTTTTCCATTGAAATTATTTTACACTAATACAAGTTACTCTGGATACATATTCCTCATCACATCCTTAATTTACCATGTAACTTTCTAAATTCCATATTCCACTACTGAACATTACCCTGATGAGTAGTATTTTTTTCAGATTATCACAATGATCCACGACATCTACTAGTTTTTCTTTATAAGAATGGTCTTGTTCTTATAGTATTACATCTAAGATTAGAACATGTAAACTACCCTATTGTGTTGTTTACTGGATCTCTAATTCTATTCCATTTCCATATCTTGCTTGGCTCCCAATAGATAGCATTTTCCAACTTCATCCCAACATGTCAGAATTGTGTTCTTCCTTTCAGATAGGCCTCCATAAGAATCTATTTTAATGCTCATGTGGACATAATTATTGTAAGAAAAATATTCGACTTTGTGGTATAGATCCCAAATTCCTATAAAATCTACATATCAAACAATCAAAATATATTATAAGGATTTAATATGTAACAAACATATATATTATGAAGTATTTCTTTATAAATAATTTCATTTTTTAAATATTTCATTAAATGCAACACTGAGTTTAAATAAACTGCTTTAAAATATTTATTAATAAAATTATTTCATAGTCATTTGATTGGCTGGTATGAATTATGCTACATAAATTTTGAAAAAAAAAATTAAATGTAAAAAAATAATTGGTTATCGAGTGGTTAAAAATGAAAATAAAAACATTTTGATGGTAAATAGTTGTATTTTTTCTAAAAAATAGCTTCTATATGGACAATGGGTTTTTATTTTATTAAATTAGATTAATTAATATTGACTTATATTTTTAATGAAATGATAATATAATATAATAATAAAATGTTTTAGTATTAATCTAATGGTATTTACCATGAATGGAATAAGAATAAATCTTGTTTTTTGTTCAGAAATACATTTTTCTAAAATCAGTTTCGTTGTGTTTTGTACACTTCCAACAAAATGAATTTGTACCATTTCTAGTAATTTTATCCGAATATTTAAATTCCATATTTGGAATCAAGAGGTTTAGATTATGTAAATGGGTTCTTCTATATTATTATTCATTATGAATAGTTACCATGATAAATATTTTTAACCTAGGTATAGGGAAAAGTTGTAAACATAGTAAAATAATTGGGTTAAGTCATTATAATTTCTGGAAAATATTAATTTTTTCTTTTGTATGATTATAGTTATGACATTATCATCCCTGATTTGAAAATATGGCCACTTGGCACCATTTTTATATTATTGTGACTTCCATGTTATGTTAAGAAAAGTATAAATTCAAAATGACACTCTCTTGACTTTAGTATCTCTAATAATTTATTAATTATGGTAAAAATATTTTATGTTTTATTATAAATTATAATTTTAAATTATAATTAATTTATTTTATCATATTAAATTAATTTAAAATTTTAGGTAATAAATAACTAAATTAAATTATTATGCAACACCAACACAATATTTATTGAACTAATAGGAAAATAAAATAAATTATTTTGAAAATAATATAAGTAATACAATTGGAGAAATTATTGGGTTACATGATTATTTATTTTAAATATAAAATAATAGTAATGTTTTAAATGCTTATATTCAAATTTTATTATTATATTGATGACATTAATGTTAAATTAAAAAATAGTTCCAAAAGAGACATTAATGATATTTTATAATAAACAATATTTTATTAAAATATTTAATATTCATAAAAATAATATGTTAAACAAATTAAATTAGATATGGCTTAAAATATCAAACATCATCCATTTATGGAAAAAATTTATTTTTTGTGACATTCCTATCCCTTGATGAGGAAAAAATATTGATATTATTGTAATTGTTAAAAGGGTTTAGATGTGTATAAAACTAAGTATTAAGGATTAAAAAACCAAAAAAACATGAATAAATATTATTAGATTATATTATCATGAATTAAACTCATACTTTAATTGAAGTATATAAATTTGGGGCCACTTTAATTGGAAAATTAAATCATATTAATTTAAAAAAATTTGTAATTAAAATTTTCCCCTCCCCACACTTATAAAAGGATACATCTTCTCATGTCTTCCCACAACAATTCAAGTCATATAGATCAACCAAAACCATAAATAATACCATTCTATACTCCTTCAAAATTTCCTGTAGATTTTTTTTCATTCCAAAACATTTTTCTACAAATTCTCAAGGCTTTATAAAAAAGTGGTTTCTCAAAAAAATCGTATAACTCTTAACCAAGTAATTTCAATTTTATTTCTTATTATACCTCCTCTAAGTGAATGGTATCTATTATAAAATAATATCATATGTATATTAACTACAATTTAATTATAATATTACTATTTAAAATCTATAATCCACCACATTTATATCATATATAAAAAGAGAACATCACTCATGTGTAAGTGTGGACTACCATCTCTACAAAGCGAAGCATTTTTTTTCCTTAAACACTTAAATTTTATTGATATTAGGATAGAATTACTAAATATATATAATATATATTATTTTTTATTATTTTCGGTAAATATTAATTAATATATACCTCTCATTAATTCCATCCACTAAAAAATGGAAACATCGCTTGTTCGTAGTTAAGGAAAATTGTCTCTATCAAGTGATGTAATTCATTTTCATCACTTATTTATGTTAATATTTATAAAATAATATTTATTTATTTATTTAAATATTAAAATCATGAAATTATTATAATTCTATATATTATAGAACCTTGATCCAAATATAAGGACCAAAACCAATGAACCTAAGTTGCATTAAAAACAAAGCAGTTATCACTTGGAATAAGGATTTTAGTAAATAATTAATAATTCATGAGTTATAAAGTATTATAAGTAAATGATAAATGGTATTAAATATATAATTATCATTTTTAATTGATATATAATAAATATAAAATTATTATACAGCATATTAATATATGTTTAATGCAATATGACACATGGGTATGGTATTTCACATCTCTCATTGGTTTTTTCAAGTCATATGTCATATTCAATACTTTTTTATTTTTTGTTGTATATATATATCAAGTTAATTACTTTTATGATTATTATCAATAAAATTAGTTTCATTTTAAAATCCTTATAAGTTTCTCAGATTCATGAGATTTTGATTTTGGATATTATCAAATATGTAAGGGATTTATGTTACCATATCATTTCAATTGGAATGGTTTATACTTGAGTTTTCATTAAATTAATTATATGAATCTTACTAGGTATAAAAATTATATTTTCATATCCTCTTGTTAATGATATAATTTTTAGGTAATATTTCTATTTTCTCTCATTTTTAATTGAAATTATTAGGAATTGTTTTTATTATAAACCAACATTATTTCCTCTTTTCCCAGAAATATTTTTATTTGATGTCCATGTTATCTTAAAAAGGTTTCCATAAATGTTATTAATATTATCCTATGATTATTTATTTCATTTTCATCTGTTTTATAATTTATATAAAAATATTTCAAATTAATCTTTTTTCCATTTTCCAAGTGAGTTACTTTTTACTTTTTGACATAAATATGAAGATGAATTATTTTTTTAAGGTACTCCTCATGAATGGAATTTACAACCTTCATATACACTTAATGATTAAAATCCTATATTAAAATTTCCTATATTAATTTTGAAATAAAAATTTTTCCATAATATTTTATAAATATGTGGATTTTATATAGGTGATTTCAAAATAAAAGGTGAATTTTCATTATCAAATATTCCACTAATATTTTACAATAATTTTAAACTATTATAACATACATTAATATTAATTATTATTTAATAGGGATGTTTCCCAATGATAAAATCCTTATTATTTATTTGAATTTTTTATTGTTAAGATGATTTATTTTTTTGGAAACCCTTTTATCATCCACAAGTTATTCTATGATGAAATCTTAATATTTTTATGAAACATTTTTCTATTCAATGGAATATATTATAATGAAATAATGAACATTTTATGATCATGTGGAACACTTATATATTGTTTTCATGATTCGATTGGTGGACCAAGATTTATATTTTAAATAATTTGATGATTAAATAAATATATCCCATGAAATAAATAGAGGAAATGAGTTGATATTCCTGATCAACTATGGGAAATGGGAAGGGATATGTTATCCAATATAGGAAAAAGGTGTTGATGTATAATCCATTATGATATTTGAAATATGTTTTTATGATTGCTTCACTATTTTTACATGGCCTAAATTGGTAACCATGAAATATGATATGGTTTCTATGCCAATGACGGTGAAAATATTATATGTATTTTTTTATCATTATGGTTTCAACTTGTATTAAATGATATGTTAGTGATGATTTCTCACTATTTTAATTCGTTCATTCAAATGAAAAAGTTGTATGTAGTGATACAATATTATAATTCTTGTTAAATTGGTTATGAACATTGTAAGTTATTATCAGAATTTTATAACCTTAGTCTCATCAAACACATAAATATGATCAAAAACTAATATCTCTTTTATTTAACCATATTGATAATTTGTGCTCCCCCTTTATTATATCCACATTCTCTATCTTATGATGAATAATTAGAAGTATGGAATGTCAAGAAGGGTAAAAAATGGGAATAAAATTTTGAGAAATGATGATTAATTTTCCTAGATAACGTACTTATTTATTATATTCTCTAATTACTCATAAATATTTTTTTTCTGAATTATAATGTTATTTATCGAATAATCATCTTAATTAATGTAATATTTGTGTGTGAAAATTTGGTGTCACCTTATTTGGTATCAGAGTGGGGTCTGATCAATATTTGGATATTATAATTAGGGATCTTTATTAAAAACCTTAATTATAAGCCTATGTATAGTATAACATCCTAATGATTTGTTAAGATAGTGATTATTTAGTTTTACAAGTAATAAAACCATGTTTGGATACTATAACTAGTTTTGGTGTTTCTACATATTCATATAGGTTTGATAACCCTTAAATGGGTTGGTTGAGTGTATCTCATTCATAATTCTGGTGTATGGTGAATGTGTCCTTCCTTTTCTCCATGTTTGACACTCTCTTGGGATATTATTAGGTTAAATCAGATTTCATTTATGAACCATTATGAAATATTAAAATATATAGTGTCCATGGGTACTAGACTAAACCTATGTTTATAATTATTGAAAAGAATGTGTCATGAATAAGACATCTTAGAAATAATTCTTCATGATTATATCATTTCTCCCTATGAGTATTGTTTCTCAAACTATGTTTTCTTATTTTCAAAAAATTGATCAAACCTCAAGGAACATTTTTAATATAGAATGTGATGGGAAATGAAATGATTATACTCTTGAGAAATCAAATACTATATGATATTGAATTAAAAAATTTATTTTTTTCTTATGTAGATTTATCAATACATAAATCATGTCAAGAATACAAAATATTAAATGAGGGAACAAGGTATTATTGAGTATTTCATAAATATACAACCACCTTATATTAAGGGTTCTTTTTATCCACTAGTGGATACGAAAGGGATTAGTACCACTGAGAATATATTTTTTGTTCTATAGTGATCACACCATGAAAAATTTACCCATTCATTTATTGTTTGGAAGATGATTCTAACTAATGGTGGAATCTTAGTAAGAATATGTGGTAAGAGGAAAAAATTAACTCCTTTTAGTGGTATGAGTTTAAGAGGATATGTTTTTAGTATGTACTCTTCTCCTATTTGATATATAAATTTTGAGAAGTAATTCCTTGATTATAATCTAAAATATATTGAATCCATTGGTAATTATGAGGAAATGTTTAAAATACATGAAAGAGATCTACCATTTTTAATCATTATCCTATAAAAATGATTAATTCTTTGGTGTCCAAGAAAACTTAACTGAAATGAATTTTCTATAAGATAAATTAGTAGCTATGACAAAAATTAGATTTCTGTACTTGATAGAAATGGAATGTCACATCCCATCCCTATGGGCCCATTATATGACTCCCTATGCCCACCTCCATTAGGCCAGGGGATCACGACTAGGGCCATGAAGGCATATCACTGACATGGGAGGCCTTAGCCTAAGTACATGTATATATACATATCTCTAAGACTAAAAAAATGTAAAAATGTAGAAAAATCATTGAACAACCATGCATGTATACTTCTAAATCCCATAACTAGAGTATGATATGAAGTAATTAATGCAAAACACGTCTAAATAAATTCCCATTTCCCATCACATAGAGTTTGAAAGAATAATCCAACCTGAATGAAAAGAGACTATTGTCTAAAGCCATATTAATACACCATAGTTTGTCAGGTCTTATCATTAACCGTCTTGTCATGATCCTCCTAGGACTCTGTCAAAAGGTCGATTTTCTACACAAGACAAAAAACGTATGGGAAAAGGCCGTGCCGGGGTGAGTATAAAAATACTCTATAGGACACATTGAAAAGAAAAAAATACAACAATGTAAAATATAATCATCTCCACATAGGTTTATGTCTACACAACATATAACAAGAATATCTAGATATATGCAACAATATTGATAGTAAAAAAGAAATTTTAATTTTAGTATGCCACCCTAGGATTCCGGTTTTAAGATTCAATAAATCACTCATCTCATAGAACACAATTCTATTTTTGATAGCATCAATGATGTATGTATGAGTGTTACTGCTTTTCAAGTTTCATTATGAGAATGAACAAGTTGATTATCCAAAGAGATATGATACAATAACCGACAATCGCTAGAATAGTCATGAGGTGATACCAACAACTCAATATGGATTAACATGATATATAGAGGATCAAAACCCTTGTAGTGTTGGTCACATTGATACTATGAACTCAAATTAGGTAATTTAAATTAATAGAGGGTCTCACTTAGGACCTCTCGAAGGGATTATAATGACTCAATCCAAGAAGTCTTGCTGAATGTATCATTGTTCTAGGAGTAGGAAAAAATATTATACCAACCATTTAGGAAATTATAATCATAATGGACCATAAAAATCATTCCCAATTCGCAGGGGAAAATGATATAAGCCTTGTAAGAAAGAGTGCACGATGTGTAGACAAGTTACACATCGTGTCCCATAACCTCGTATCCTACATGTGTAAATGTATTGTGTCATAAAACCTTGTTTTTTGTTAGTACATTCCATGTTGGAATCATGCGTACTCTACCCATGTTCCAATACACAACTTCATCTTGTCTACCCATTTTTGTGTACCCATACACGTCTTAGCACTTGTACTTTTTCCAAACTGTGTAATGTGGGGGAGTATATTTTGTGTAAAAAAATCCATGTACTCCACTATGTGTCTGGGTAGTTACCAAACTACACACCATGTATCCAGGGAGGGACCACATGTTGTGTGATCAGGATCACACTCCTTGTGATGTTTAACTTCCTCTTTAATCATATCCTCTTCTCCATGGGGTACCCACATGACGTGTAGATTTATATTACTTTCCCTACTAGAAAATACGTCTTTCCCTATGCATCTGTACCCGGGGTTTATAAAAACTGTGGGTATAAGTGATATATTTTAATTTATTCTTAGGTTTATGTTAAAATCATTGAAATACATTTCTCTAATCCCATAATTTTATCGATCTTCCCTGTATCATTAATCATTTCCATCGGGTGCCTCCCGCATGAAACCTCCCCTCTCCTCCCTGACCGTGAGCTCCTGGTAACATCCCCCCTCCCGTCTCGTCTCCCTCTCCTCCCGCAATGTCCCCCCACCCATCTCAGCTCCCTCTCCTCTAGTGACATCCCCCAGTCCACTAATCCTCTCCAGTCACGCACGACACCCCCCATGGTTAAACACCCTATGTGATGATCCTCTCTCTTGTCTCTGTCTCCATCCACCATCTCTACCAAATATCATTTGAGTTATTGGTAGTTAAGTTCAGGTATGAATTCATATTATTTAATTATTTATTTTCTTAAGAGTTATCCTCTCTCCCATTGTCTGGTTTCATTTGGCCGAACCCTAGGGGTTTTGAGATTCTGATATTCTAATTTTGATCATTGTTTCTCAGGCATATAATGGTTCTCTTGGGTCCGTCGCATGTTTTGGCATTTGACAAAGTAGTTGGGATCATCTTGGTTCATCTTCCACCCTTTGAGCTCGGTTTATTATTTTATTTTTTTGGCACAATTTAATATGGGGCTTTTGGTAATTTATTTACGTATCATTATTAATATAGAAATCGTGTTTTTATGAGTCATTTTCATTGTTGAAGGGATCAATCAATTGAATAGAATCAACAAATCATCACATTGAATCCTCATTATTATTATGTTCCATTTGGGGTAGTAGTGCCTATTCAACAAGTGATGGAGGTAATAAATCCAAGATAGATTATACTGGCTTGAGTACCCACATATTCTCTTCTTTCTATGCCTTCTTTTACTAATGTCAGTTGCATAGAATAATATAAGATTGAGATGATGGTGGTTTCTCCACTGAATTCAATGAAGGAATTGGGGTCACAACTGGATAATTTAGTTGTTCCTTGTGTAAATAATCAATTTGAATTGAATATTTCATATTAATATATTAATTAAATTTACAAGGGCATCTATTTAGAATCTCCTTCTACTAACCTTCATCCTTTGATGGATACGTTTTGACACAACTCACCAATGTTGGGTGTTTACCGAAATTCACATTCCCATAGTCAATCATCTACAATAGTATATCCTTAAATTGGAAGTAGTCATATATGTTATTCCCTAACATTGGGAATAAAACATGGAGTATGAATGGATGTGAGTCTAGTCTAAGAGGTAGATATGATTGAATAAGATATAATAGACAGTATGATGGATATATATTTATTAGCTCAAAAACATGATCACAAAACATATAGTCATGAAATCAAATGCCATGCCTCGTACTGGTCAGTGACTTGGGATTGATGGAAGTTATAAATTCCATATAGTGTGCATAAATTCTCAATAAACAATGTGTATTGAGATGTAAAATCTGTTTTGTAAATCTAGGTCATATGGGAGCACATGCCCAAATATCCACTTACCTGTAAATTTTGAGACTATTTGGTAGGAAACCTTGTCTAATTGACCTTTTACAGTGAATTTCTTATATGGAGTATATATTTTAAGAACACTTAATTTCTATTACTTTATTTTTTTGGAAAAAATTATACATTCAGGTAACCATATTGTCTCACATTCAATGTCAGTTAGTGGAAAATTCGATGTAGGTCATAAAAACATAACCAGTCTATAGCCTTACAGACATAGTTTTTCAATTATTATACACCTAAAATTTAGAGAGATTATGGGGTTATAGCCTACTGTTAGAAGAAACGATATAGACCTACACCCATAAGACCATGTTGGAGTCCTGGTAACCACATTTTGGGGGGTGTTATTGGTGCCTAGAATTGACATAGTACCTACAAACATGGAATTGGCCATTGGTGGAAGAGGAGGGTGATACCATGGTAGGTGTGTTTTAGCAGTAGGATAATGGGTCTTGGGGTTACTTTAGTGTGGGTGTGGTGGACATCTCACAATATCAGTGATGGTGATGTTCTATGGTGTAGTATGGGTTTTAGCTAGTTGATAGGTGGTGACAGAATTGGTAGCAGTGGAGGGTGAACCTTAGCGGCGGGATAACAGGACATGAGGGTGAAGGAAGTGGAGACCTTATCACAGAAAGATAGTGGTAAAGGGCCCTAGCATAGTGGTGACTATGAAAATATGAATGATGGTGTGATGGAATGGAAACTATTTAAGGTGTGTAAGAAAATGGAGGGTTTGATAATTTGTTATAGATCCCTATAGAGGTACATAGTAGGAAGAACCACTAGTAAATCTAATCAGATTAGTGGGGGAGAGGGTATGGCATTGGACATCGGTACCATAAACTACGATGTTCTATATGTGAAATTTCATCTTAATTAGCCTTGAATGTTTTGTAGTTTTGGAGCATCATAAAGCATAACTGGGTTGGGGGATTCGCTTTTATAATATTATTTAATCCTTCTAGTCATCTATTAGGTACCTTTTCCTTTAGGAATATGGGCTATGTAAGGTCCCCTTAAAGCTAGTTTAAAAGGGAATTACCCATAAAATAATAAACAATTAAGGCTCCTGGGCCTCAGATCCATAACAATTAGAGAATAGTACATGTAATGTATTTTATTTTCTATAGTTCCTCTCACATATTATCACCTAGGTGTTAGAATTGGAGAAATGAATAGTTTATTTCGATGAATTTCTCACATAAAATGTAATGGAATGATCCTCTTTGTAATTCAAGAAAATTTATGGGGTTTTAATGTGGCTTGTGTATCATAGATTCATTGAGATGATACTATGTATTTAGAGTGAAAGTAGGATTTGTTACTTCATTAGTGGTGATCAGCTCTGCAATAGTATTCTATGAGTCTTGTGATCAATGTTGAGACTGATTAATCACAATTTCTGTCGGAGTTGTGATGGTCGGAATGTTTCCCCGCCTCCTTCACTCCCTTTTCTCCAGGCCAAGAGATGTTTCCCTATGGATGTCACTGAACTAGGCCAACACACCGCAGTCACGTCGTGGTCACACTGTTGTCACGTCGCGATCAAGCTGTGGTCATGTTGTGTTCGCGCTGCTATCACACCGCAGTAATGACATGATTTGTCCCTACTCCTGGACAACACCTTGAAGTGGTTTGTAGTCCTGTTGGAATTCAATGTATTATACCAATATAGAGTTTTAAATACATTACTCACCCATATTTAATGGGGAGGGAGGCCCTCAGGTATAAAATATCTGGATTGAGTCTCTCATGAAAAAATTTAGTCACCTGTAGGAAACATTGGAGATGAGGGTGATGATTGCTACTTGTATTCTACAAGGACCATCTATGTGCTTGAGAGACATCATATTAAATGTTGGACAATAAGAAGACATAGGAATAATTTTATAATGATATTTGTATTTGGAAAAAGTTCCCTTCAGAGTTTGATATTTTTATGATCCCGATGATCCGATGAATGTTTTGACCCTTATAGAGAAAATCCATCTACATTATCTTTTTTTCTGTGTAAGAATATTAAAAAATAGACAACTCATATATTGTAGTTAGAGGTTTCTACAACAAAGAGGAATCTGATGGATGATCAGCTATGTGATAGTATTCCATGAGTCTAGTTATCAATATTGAGACTGACTAATCACAATTTCTATCGGTGGGGAAACGGCCAGAATGTTTCCTATCCTCCTCAAGCTCCCTTTTCTCCATGCTATAAGATGTTTACCCCATGGATTTCACTGGACAGGGCCAACTGATCATGGTCAAGTCGTGGTCACGCAGCAGTCACGTCGGGGTAATGCTGTGATTTGGCCCTCCTACAGGACGACACCCCCCGGTGGTTCCTACTCCTGTCAGAATTCAATGTATGATACCTAGATAGAGTTTTAGATACATTAACCACCCATAGTTAATAGGGAGGGAGTCCCTTAGGTATCAAATCTCTTGATTGGGTCTCTCATGAAAGTAGTTAGTCACCTCTAGACAACATTGGAGATGAGGGAGAATCTTGCTACTTATATTCTACAAGGACCATCTAAGTGCTTGAGGGACATCATAGTAAATGTTGGACAATGATAAGACTTAATAATACATTTATAATGATATTTTTATTTGGAAAATTTTCCTTCAAAGTTTGATATTTTTATGATCATGATGATCGGATGGTTGTTTTGACCCTTGTAGAGAAAATGCTTATATATTATCTTTTTTTTTATATGTGAGAATAGTAAACAACAAACACATCATATGTTGTAGTTGGAGCTTTCTAGATCAATGGGGAATATAATGGATGATCACCTCTGTGATAGTATTCCATGAGTCTTGTAATCAGTATTGATACTGACTAATCACAATTTCCGCCGGCGGGGGTGATGGCCAAAATGTTGCCCCGCCTCCTCCCGCCTCCTTCTCTTCTGGCTGGAAGATGTAACCCCACATATGTCACTAGACCAGGCCAACTGACCGCAGTCACACTACATTCACGCTGCGTTCACGCCGCGGTCACGCAGAGGTCATGCCGCGGCCACGCCGCGGTCAGGCCACGGTCACGCCGCGCCCACGCCGCCGTCAATCCGCGGCCAGGCTGCGGTCAATCTACAACCATGTCGCGGTCACTCCGCGGCCACGCCGCGGTCAATCAGCGGCCACACCGCGGTCACTCCGCGGCCATGCCGTGGTCAATCCGCAGCCACGCCGTGCTCGCGTCGTGGTTACGTCATGGTCACGCCACTGTAATGTTGTGATTTGGCCCTTCTCTAGGATAACACCCTGTGGTGGTTTGCAATCCTCTCAGAATTCAATGTATGATACCTAAATTGAGTTTTAGATACATTAACCACCCATTGTTAATGGGGAGGAAGTCCCTCAGGTAGCAAATCTCTTGATTGAGTCTCTTGTGAAAATATTTAGTCACCTATTGACAGCATGGGAGATGAGGGTGGAGCTTGCTACTTGTATTCTACAAGGACCATCTAAGTGCTCGAGGGACATTATTGAAAATGTTGGATAATAAGAAGAATTGAGAATACTTTTATAATGATATTTTTATTTGGAAAAGTTTTATTCATAATTTGATATTTTTATGATCCCAATGGTAGGATGAGTGTTTTGATCCTTGTAGAGAAAATGATTCTACATTATCATTTTTTTTGTCAGAACATTAGACAACCCACACCTCATATAATGTAGTAGGTTATTTTTACAACAATGGGGAATCTGATGTATGATCAGCTCTGTGATAGTATTCCATGGGTCTTGTGATCAATGTTGAGATTGACTAATCACTATTTCTGTCTGCGGGGCGATGGCCAGAATGTTGCCTCGCATCCTCCCGATCCCTTCACTCTAGGCCGGAAGATGTTGCCCCACAGATGTCACTGGACCGGGCCAACATGCCGCAGTAATGCCTCGGGTACGTCATGGTCATGTCGCAGTCACGTCGCGGTCATGCCGTAGCCACATGCAATCCATACCATAGCAGCACCCACCCCCTAGACTCCTAAAAAACACTCATGACTGCCCTCTACAACCTGCAAAATATCCCCAGCCACGGGTTCCAACCCTCTGTCATCCCCCTACCGCCTGCCTTCCCAACCGCAGCAGCCACTCCTTCCCGCACCAGCCACCGCACCGGCCCCCATCCAACGGCATTCCATCCCATACCAACCCCCATCCACCTACAATACAACCCCATAACATGTGGAATCCATCCTTTTTATAACCTAAACATTCATTACATTACACAATCTTAGGATCTTTAAGGTTTAGTGTCTTGAAAACCAGGAACATAATACATGAAAACAACATTAAACATTCTTCTTAAAAACTCGAAAGGATTCTCCTTATGTTCATCCTAGGTTCATTACTGCATCTCATAACCTGGGGACATACATCAAAAGAAACGGTGAGCATAAGGCCCAGTAAGGGAAACAAGAGAAACATTTTACATGTGAACTTGAGATACTTCAATAAGGTCATGAAAAGAACTTTAAGGCATGAGAAAGAAATCATGAGGCATATCATAATATAAATAAATTTTTTTCATAACTTGATGATGTGGATACAACATTTAATATTGAAAATCATTTATGTTTCACCAAGGTCCATCCCCAAGGTGTCATTAAAAATTACCAAGGTTATTCACCAAGGCGTCGTTAAAAATAGTCATCTCTATAGATTAAGTCTTTACCCAATGCATTGGAGCGCTATCAAGGAGAACCCTTGACATGTTATTATTATCATGTGAGTCACATATATCATCATCAATAATTTCATAAACAACCCATATAGAATAAAATAAATGGGTTTCATTTCATAATCATAACGTTTTAAAACTACTTTAAATACATTATCATTATGTCACTTTAAACCCATGGAAAGGGAAAGCGGGTCTCATGTATATAAATCCCAGAATTTAAAATATAAAAACATGTTATATATGTGAATACCCTTATAGAAGATATAGCTTTGAGTATTCAATTAATAAAATAAAAGATCTTTAGAAAAAGAGAGAGACATTTTTTAGACGGAAATTCTGCAGCATAACGGCTATGTTTTTGGGTTTTTGAAAACATTGAAAAGAGAGGGTACATGGGTAAAACATTCATAAAGGACCCATAAAATAGTATAGGGACCGAATATGAAGGATATATGAACAAGGTAATGAAATTTTAAGGACATACCATTCGAAATGAAAAACATGGAAGGGAGACAAAAATTAGATTTCTCTTATGAAAATTCTGCAGCCTAATGGCGTCACTTAAAATTCAACAAAAATGAATTGACGAGATCAAATAGGGTCTCTCATCATATGAACATAAAAGTTCAGTATGATAGATATAGATATCATAACCCATAATAATAAAAAGTAACTTGAAAGACTTGACATGAAAGTAGAACTTTGAAAAATGGGAAGGGTGAAAGAATCCCTTAAAAATTCGGCCACCTAACGGCGCCACTTAAACATTCTTAAACGAATTGATGAGATCAAGATGTGGCCTCTCATAATATGAACATGAAAAGGTAATTATGATGAATATAAAATAAAATACTCCAACATAAGAACATGGAGCATAAAATAAATGACATAAAAGAGATTACTTGAAAAGAAAGAGAGAGGTCGGATCCCTTACCTTAAACGTAACTCTTAAAACTCAAATTATGGGACCATGAGAGGCTTGAGGGAACCTTGAGAGGACTCCTTGGGAGGTAAGGAGACCATAACTTCGTTGAGGATGATTTTAGAGTCGAATGGATGAGAGGATGGCTTGGTATTTATAGGGAAAGTGAGGGGAGAAGGCATTAATGGCCAAGGGACACCTCATTGGTGGTTTTGGAAAAACCATGGGCTTGCCCATGGTATTTTCCCATGGTATTGGCCACTTGGGACAACTCATACCTTATCTTACTATTCATAAGTGGAACATATTTATTACATACTTAATACATCATTTAATGATGTCATTAAACACCCGTAACTTAAAAATTGTATTTTCACTATTCATCGAAAATTCAACATTCTCAGAAAAATCCCAAAATTTCACCTTTACCAAATATCGATGCTCTGATTAAAAATATAAACTCCATTTTATAAAAATAATTTTCTAAATATTTTTAATTTAATTTTTAAATAAATACACTTTTCCCCGAATATTCATTTTTTTTTTCAGAAAAATCCCCAAAAATAACCATAACATAATATCGATGCTCTGAGTTCAAAAATAAAGTCCATTTTATAAAAATAATTTTCTAAATATTTTTAATTTAATTTTAAATTAAAAAACACTATTCACCCAAAAAAACTAATACTTGACTAATAATTTATGAAACCGTTATTTACCCATTTTATTGAATCACATTACTTAATCTATGTGTCTAAATTATATTAAAACTTTCTTTAAGTGATATTACTAATCCATTTGGTCACATTACTAATCCTAAGCGTAAAATCACTATTCATAATTTACTATTAATCAAAAATTATGTTGATCTTATTAGACTCCAAATTCCTTACTGAACTCTTTTATAGAGGACCATTTTTTGAAAATCATTACACATCATTAATTATTTAAGGTTTACATAAATATTTTAAAATATCCTTTTTTTTCAAAATTCATCAATAAAATACATCCTAAAATTATCCGAATATTTGAAATTTCACAAACTTCACTAAAGGAGGAAATCTCAAATTATTCATCCCAAAGGATTGCACAAAGAAGTTATGGTCTCGTCACATAGCCCCTTATAACACCAGTATATGACCTATGTGTAAGGTGTGCTATGGTGAGAGAATCTGAGGGAGGCTCAGATAACATTGCCCTAGTAGTAATCTCTACTAACTTGAACTTCTCCCGCAGGCGTCTCCGTTCAAGCTTGACACACTAGAGTTCGGCATGGGCTTGATCCAAAGCGAAGCCCAAAGATGCCACCTCCTTCCCAAGCTCTGATAAGTGGGCTTCATAAGGTTCGAGTCTATTGGATGAAGCCATCAACTCCTCTTTTTTCATTAACCATTAACATCTCTATTAAATCGTTAAGATTAAGTTAATATACTATTCAAAAAGTTTGGGTCATTACATTCTTCCCCCCTTAAGAAATTTCGTCCTCGAAATTTTATACTTGATGCCTAGTCGAAAGGGTGAGGGTACTTTTGCTTCATTGTTTACTCAGGTTTCTAAGTCGCTTCTTCATACTTATGATTCCTCCACAACACTTTCCCAAGGTGGGTAGTCTTGTTCCATATAAACTTGTCTATACAGTCTATGATCTCCACTGGCTACTCCTCATAAGAGAGGTCATGTTCCAATTGTACCACCTCTAGGTTCATTACATGCGAAGGGTCGGGTATGTACTTCCTCAAGAGAGATACATGGAAGACATCATGAACTTGAGATAGGTTCGGTGGAAGTGCTAGTCGATAGACCACTGCTCCTATGCGATCAAGGATTTTATAGGGGCCAACATACCTAGGGATGAGATTCCCTTGCTTCCCAAACCGCATGAATCTCTTCTATGGAGAAATTTTAAGGAAGACTTTGTCGCCAACACCAAACTCCAAGCCCCTTCGACAGTTGTCAGCATAGCTCTTCTGTCGACTCTATGCAGCCTTTATGTGTTGTTGGATGGTATGAACCTGTTCTGTCATCTCATGCACAAGATCAGGCCCAAGAAGCTTTCTCTCACAAGTTTCATCCCAACAAGTAGGAGTTCTACATCGCTTTCCATACATAGCTTCATAGGGTGCCATCTGAATACTCGAATGGAAGCTGTTGTTAAAGGAGAACTCAACTAATGTGAGGTGTTGATCACATCCACCTTTAAATTCCATTGAGCATAATCTCAGCATGTCTTCGAGTGTCTGAATAGTCCTTTTAGATTCGCTATTAGTTTGAGGATGATAGGCCGTACTAAAATTTAATTTAGTATTAAGATCATGTTGAAGACTTCTTCAGAATTTTGATGTGAATCTTGGATCACGACCAGACACGATGGATAGTGGTACCACATGCAGCCTTACCACTTCCTTTATGTATATCTTGGAAAGTTTATCCAAGGAGAAATCTTTTGGAATAGAGATAAAATGGGTGGTCTTGGTGAGACGGTCCACAATAACCTATATCTCATTGTTTCCTTTGGATGTTTTTTGGAGACTAGTTACAAAGTCCATAGTGATATTATCCCACTTCCATTCTAGTATGGGTAGCGGTTGTAATACACCCTTAGGAAGTTGCTGTTCTACCTTTACTTGTTGACACACTAGGCACCTTGTAGTGTAATCAACAGTCTCCCACTTCATGTTATCCCACCAATAATGATCATGAAGGTCTCTATAAATTTTAGTGCTTCCCGGATGTATAGAGAAAGTAGATCTATGTGCTTCATCCATCAGTTATTTCTTTATCTCTGGAATAGATGGAACACATTGTCTTGTACAAAATTTCAATACACCTTCTTGATTAATATTGAAATCAGGGAACTTCCCATCCTTTACAGCCTCAAACTTCTCCTGCAGTAACGGATCTTCTTTTAGAGCCTTCATGATCTTCTCTAGTAATGAAGGTTGATAAATCATTTGGGATAGGGTTGATGATGTCCCTTCTCTTACAATTCCTATGTCCAGTTTTACTAGATCTGTAATCAAGGGATCTCCTATGATCCTCATTGTTCCCAGAACAACAGGGTCTTTCTTGCTTAACGCATATGTGACTTTGTTTCCTCTTCCAGGGTGATAATGAATTGAACAATCATAGTCTTTAATAAGCTCCAACCATATCCTTTGTCTCATGTTCAATTCTTTCTGTGTGAATATATACTTTAAACTTTGGTGGTCAGTGTATATATCACATTTCTCCCCATAAAGATAGTGCCTCCAAATCTTTAGAGCAAAAACAACCGTCGCTCTCTCTAAGTAATGTGTAGGATAATTCTGCTCACGAATCTTCAACTGTCGAGATGCATAAGAAATTACCTTGTAATTTTGCATGAGGACACACCCAAGCCCTTTTAGAGATGCATCTCTAAAAATAATGAATCCTTCTCCGATAGAGGGTAGTCTTAACACAGGTCCAGTAACCAATCTCTTCTTCAATTCATGGAAACTTTCCTCGCATTCCTTTTTCCAGATGAACTTAACCACTTTTCGAGTCAACTTGGTTAGTGGATTAGAAAGATGTGAAAAGTTTTTCACAAACCTCCGATAATATCCTGCTAAACCAAGGAAACTACGAATCTCAGTTATTGTTGTGGGTTGAGGCCACTCCTCCACAACCATTGTCTTTATAGGGTCAACCGAGATTCCTTCTTTGGTTACGATGTGCCCCAAGAACGCCACTTGTTTTAACCAAAACTCACACTTGCTGAACTTTCCAAACATCCTATCCTTCCGTAGAGTTTTCAAAATAACCCTCATATGATCTTCATTCTCCTCACGAATTTTTGAATATATCAAAATATCATCAATAAAAACTACCAAAAAATTATCAAGGTAGTCCTTAAAGACTCTACTCATAAAATACATGAAAATAGCAGGAGCATTAGTCAAGCCGAAGGTCATAACAGTAAACTCATAATGCCCATATCTGGATTGGAAGACAGTCTTTGGGATATCTTCCTTCTTCACCCTCAGTTGATGATAACCAGATTAAAGGTCAATCTTAGAGAAGAATTGATCCACAAGAAGTTGGTCAAATAAATCATCAATTTTTGGAAGCGGGTATCTGATTTTCACTGTGATCCCGTTCAGTTATCTATAATCAATGCATAGCCTCATTGATCTATCCTTCTTCTTCATAAAGAGAACTGGTGCTCCCCAAGGAGACATACTCGGTTGGATAAACCCCTTCTCCAACAAGTCTTGGAGTTGCTTATTTAACTCTTCTAGCTCTACATTTTCCATTCTATATGAGGTCTTTGATATCGGTTGAGATCCATGTATGAGTTCAATGGAGAACTCTACCTCTCATTCTGGGGGAGGTCTAGGTAACTCCTTAGGAAATAAATCCATGTATTCCTGAAAAATCGCAACATCTTTTATATGTACACTCCCTTTTCTTTCTTTATCATCACTGATTAAGTCCATAATGAAAGTTATATGAGGTGTTTCTAGATAAGGATCAGTTCGGGATATCTCTCCTTAGAAGATAATTGTAGGTCGTTCATTCAAGGCTACTGAGATTTCCATACTTCTGCATTTGATCTTAGCATTATACTTTGAGAACCAGTCCATCCCTAGTATAACATCGAATTCCAACATGGGAATTATTACTAGATTTGTGATAAGATTGTTCTCACTAAAGTAAACATGAGAGTATCTAAACACTGTTGATGCATGGATAATCCCACTTGGAGTCTTGACTGAAAACTCTACCTCATGAAGTTCGGGGATTAATTTTATATTATTTGCAGACATGGAAGAAATAAAGGAATGTGTAGAACCAGAATCAAACAACGTAGTTTCTAGTTTTGAGAGGACAATAAGAGTACCTGCTACCACGTCATTCGGAGCTTCAACTTCAGTTGTTGTGATAGAAAAAGCACGACCTTGCTCCCCTGGCCTTTGCTGAGGTTGATGGTGATTCCCCTCCACTGCCCTTAGATTTGGACAGTGATTAGCAAAGTGCCCAAGATGTCCACACTTGAAGAAATAGACTTCGATTAGGGCCAGAACCATATTTCCTCTGTCGTTAGTGTTGGGGAGTTGAGACTTCCCCTTAATATGACAATTCTGAGCAATATGGCCTCCTCTTCCACACTTGTAGAACTTGCCACTTCTGATCAAGCAGTTCCCTGAATGCTTCTTCCCACATTTATTACATGTGGTAAGTTCCATTTTCTTTCCACCTCTTCCCTGATCAAAAGTCATCCCTAAACTGGGCTCCAACGATCCCTTCTTGTCATTTGATTTATGAGACCATTGTGTCTCACCAAACTCTAGGTCAACTTTCATTGCACTCTGCACAATCTCCTCGTAGCTATCGTAGTCCCGGTTGGATAAATTCTTCCACAGATATGGTCTCAGTCCACCAAAAAATCTATCAACCTTCCCACTTGGATCCATGACAAAGCTATAGGTATATCGTGAAAGTCGGGTGAAGTTCATCTCACAACTTCTGAGAGATTCGTTCTCCTTATGCTTTAGCTCGAGGAACTCTTTATCCATTCTCATTCTCATGGAATGGGGGAAATACTTATTAAAGAATATTCCTCAGAACTCTTCCCACTCCATAAATTCCATCTATCCTCTATGCTTAGTGTTTTTGACCAGTGACCACCACTGATCAGCTTTTCCCTCTAGGCGGTAAATAGAAAGGGTGAATTTTTCTTGTTCCGAACAAAGGAGTACCGAAAAGATCTTTTCAATGGAGCATATCCATTGTTACGCAACCAATGTGTCAGTATATCCACTGAATGTTTGTGGCCGTTGACACATGAAGGACTCAACAGAGTGTTGTTCCCTTCGTGGTGAGATTGGCCTCCCAACTTGATTCATGTTATTACTCATAACTTGGGTCGGTTGGTTCATCATTCGCATGAATGTTTCCATTCCGGCTTCCATCGGAGGGCCGTCAGCACATGGTACATTGCGGTCACCATCTGCACAGTTCCTCCTATTGGCCGCCATTTTTTAAATGGATAAAACCTTAGTGAGAAACTTATTTCATTTATGAATCTTTTAACTAAGACTCCATGCTTAGAAAATTACATTTCTCTATAATTCCTTCATAATGATTCATAAAAATCTTGTGATTGACCAAACATATCCCCCGGGAGTGTCGTAACCAAGAGTGAAGCAAGACCAGTTATCATTCACCAGTTCCCGTTAGAGTCTAGCTTATAGCAGTGTTTTCAGGTTTTACCCCTATGTACATCTGTGCCAGAGCCACCTCTACCTAATCGTATCCAGACAGGGATGTATTTTTTTGAGAAACCACTTACTCAATACTTACCAAAATACCAGGAAGTTTTCCTATATTTAAAATTTTCTATAGGGTTCTTCCTAAAATATTTATATCCTAATTTCCACAAATAGCTAAACCATCCTTTGATACAAACCGTGGCATCCCGCCTTTTTATAACATAAACTTTCAGTACATTACACAAGCTGAGGATCTTTAAGGTTTAGTGTCTTGGAAACCATGAACATAATACATGAAAACAACATAAAACATTCTTCTTAAACACTTTAAAGGCTTATCCTTAAGTTCATCCTAGGTTCATTACTACATCTCATAACCTGGGGACATACATCAAAAGAAAGGGTGAGCAGATGGCCCAGTAAGGGAAACAAGAGAAACATTTTACATGTGAACTTGAGATACATCAATAAGGTCATGAAAAGAACTTTAAGGAATGAGAAAGAAATCACGAGGCATATCATAATAAAAATAACGTTTTTTCAAAACTTAAAGATGTGGCTACAACATTTAATATTTACAATCAGTTTTGTTTCACCAAGGTCCATCCCCAAGGTGTCATTAAAAATTATCAAGGTTATCCACCAAGGCGTCGTTAAAAATAGTCATCTCTAGAGATTATGTCTTTACCCAATGCATTGGAGTGCTATCAGGGTGCACCCTTGACATGTCTTTATTATCATGTGATCCACATATATCATCATCAATCATTTCATAAACAACCTATATAGCATAAAATAAATGGGTTTCATTTCATAATCATAACGTTTTAAAACTGCTTCAAAGACATGATCTTTATGTCACTTTAAATCCACGGAAAGGGAAAGCGGGTCTCATGTATGTAAATCCCAGAATTTAAAATAGAACAACTTTGTATATATTTTAATACACCTATAGAAGAGAGATATTTGAGTATTTACTTAATAAAAAAGAACTTTAGAAAAGGAGAGAGACATTTTTTAAACAGAAATTCTGCAGCATAACGGCTATGTTTTGGGGTTTTAGAAAACATTGAAAAGAGAGGGTACATTGGTCAAACATTCATAAATGACACATAAAACAGTAGAGGGACCGAATATGAAGAATATATGAACATGGTAATGAAATTTGAACAACATACCATTTGAAATGAAAAACATGGAAGGGAGACAAAAATTAGATTTCTCTTATGAAAATTCGGCAGCCTAACGGTGTCACTTAAACATCAAAAAAATGAATTGACAAGATCAAATAGCGTCTCTCATCATATGGACATAAAATTTCCGTATGATGGAAATATATATCATACCCCAACATAATAAAAAATAATTTGAAATACTTGACATGAAAGTAGAACTTTGAAAAATGAGAAGGGTGAAAGAATCCCTTAAAAATTCGGCAGCCTAACGGCGCCACTTAAACATTCTTAAAACGAATTGATGAGAGAAAGAGGGGGTATCTCATCATATTAACATGAAAAGGGAAGTAAGATGAATATAAAATAACATCCTCCAACATAAGAACAAGGATCATAAAAGGAATGACATAAAAGAGATTACTTGAAAAGAAAGAGAGAGGTCGGATCCCTTACCTTAAACGTAACTCTTAAAACTCAAAGGATGGGACCTTGAGAGGCTTGAGGGCACCTTGGGAGGACTCCTTGGGAGGTAGGGAGACCAGAACTTCGTTGAGGATGATTTTGGAGTCGAATGGATGAGAGGATGGATTGGTATTTATAGGGAAAGTGAGGGGACAAAGCGTTAATGGTCAAGGGACGCCTCATTGGTGGTTTTGGCAAAACCATGGGCTTTCCCATGGTATTTTCCCATGGTATTGGACACTTGGGAAACCTCATACCTTATATTACTATTAATAAGTCGAACCTATTTATTAAATACTTAATACATCATTTAATGATGTTATTAAACACCCGTAACTTAAAAACTGTATTTTTACTATTCATCGAAAATTTAACTTTCTCAGAAAAATCTCAAACTTTCACCTTAATCAAATGCTGATGCTCTGATTACAGATATGAACTCCATTTTATAAAAATTATTTTCTAAATATTTTTAATTTAATTTTTATATAAATACACTATTCACCGAAAATTCATTTTTTTCAGAAAAATCCCCAAAAATTACCATAACATAATATCGATGCTTTGAGTTCAAAAATAAAGTCCATTTTATAAAAACACTTTTATAAATATTTTTTATTTAATTTTTAATTAAAAAACACTTTTCACCCGAAATAACTAATACTTGGCTAATAATTTATGAAACCATTATTTGCCTATATTATTGAATCACATTACTTAATCTAGGTGTCTAAATGAAATTAAAACATTTTTTAAGTGAGATTACAAATCCATTTGGTCATATTACTAATCCTAAGCGTAAAATAACTATTCATAATTTACTATTCATCAAAAAATATGTTGATCTTATTAATCTCCAAATTCCTTACTGAAAACTTTTACAGAAGACCATTTTTTGAAAATCATTACACATCATTAATTATTTAATGTTTACATAAATATTTTAAAATATCCTTTTTTTCAAAATTCATCAATAAAATACATCCTAAAATTATCCAGACATTTGAAATTTCACAAACTTCACTAAAGGAGGAAATATCAATTTATTCTTCCTAAAGGATTACACAAAGAAACTACGGTCTCGTCACATAGCCCCTTATAACCCCAACATATGAGCTAAGTGTAAGGTGTGCTATGGTGAGAGAATCTGAGGGAGGCTCAGATAACATTGCCCAAGTAGTAATCTCTACTAACTTAAACTTCTCCCACAGGCATCTCTGTTCAAGCTTGACACGCTGGAGTTCGGCTTGGGCTTGGTCCAAAGCAATGCCCAAAGATGCCACCTCCTTCTCGAGCTCTGATAAGTGGGATTCATAAGGTTCAAGTCTACTGGATGAAGCCATCGACTCCTCTTTCTGCATTAACTATTAACATATCTATTAAAACGTTAAGAGTAAGTTAATATATTATTCAAAACTTTTTGGTCATTACATTCCACCTATTCAAACCTACACCAGTCCCCTGCCAGCCCCCTACAACCTGCATTCCTACCTGCACCAGCCACTCCATCCTAAACTAGCCAGAGACTCCAACCATAATAGCAAAAAACCCCAGCCCCTCCACATCACCAGTCCACACCCAGCTTCAAAACGAACCATCACCTCATCTACTAGAAAACCACTTCCACTACATACATCCAAAACAACCAGCCTACAAAACCAGTAGTCCAGCCCCCATTCAACCCACACCTCCAGCACAGATAAAATAATAGGCCACCCCCAGAGGAAGCCAGCGTAGGACCCTTCCAAATAAAATTCCTAAGTGTGGCTTCAATGGATTTGACCACTCACTTGGGTAAAATGAAGTGATAAACCCGATAAGATTGCATACTAAAAAGAACCTATTGAACAAGATGTAACCGCCCAGCATAAGAGAGAGTTATTAGTCTAAACACTAACTCTTCAAACAATTTCCCAAGACCACACAATCAAAATCTCTAAGCTTGTAATTGATGAAAGGAACTCCCGGATATCAAAGAAAAATAGTCCCCTTCCTATCCCCCATAACAGCCTCAGTAAAATCACAAACATTAGGAGAGATACCAGCCACAAACATTAGGGACATCGAAAGATTATCATTAAATCCAGACAGGGATGAAAGAAGATCCAAAATTGTGGATGAAGGAATTTTTCTGTTGAGTACCATGTTTCTCCTTTTTCCCTAGGGAGATTACGTATCAGTCATTGTGAAGAGGTTTATAATAAAATAACAAGTCGTATTACTAACTACCAAAACCACTTTTTATCCTTCAGTGGATGAATTACATTGGTGAATTTCATCCTTATCTCTATTATGATTCATGTGTTATCATTCCTAATGGCTTCAAAAGTGGTGTTGGGGAATATTGAAAAGATAATGACATCTTCCATATTGTATTCTACTGGGGAGGGAAGATTTTCCTAGGGTTCTGTGGATGAGGATGGTCAGACTAGTGGTAGATGGTGGTATCAACTTATGTAGTGTTGAGTGATCAATTCACATTCTGTAGGATATGTTTTTTTAGAGTTTCTTGAAGGTTTTTCTCTGTGGACAAATTTCATATCTATCAAAGTATTGATCGAACATTGATGATCCAAAGGGGAAAGTCTCATGGATGTGGAAGGAGTTGAATCGGAACATTCTGTTCCTCAAGAAGCAGTCTCGGTGGATTGTGGAATGAGGAAACATAAACATCTGGTTCAACAATTAGGCAGGTTCCACTGTGGGATTTCTAGGCGATCTGACTCCCAACATTTTGTTTTCCAAGGCATGTTGTTACCCATATTTTACACAGGTTGTTCTTAACCAAAATCAAAGTGAATTTTTTGATAACATTATTATATATTATTAAATGGAATGTTTAGTCTTCAAAAAGTCTCCAATATGGGTTTTCTGGCCCATGATTTACAGTTCTATACATCAGATTCCAAATGGTATCACTGGTGGTGAAAATCTATACTAGTGTAAAGAAATCCCGATTAAATGTAACTTGTTGGTTTGGTCGATCAATAATCATTTTATTCCTATGAATGAAACTATCAGGAGCACGGGGGAGGGTGCAGGTGGGGTATCTAGGAGGGGGTGTCCATGGGCTGTCTGGTGGGGGGTTTGGGGGGTCTACAGGGAAGGGGGCACAGGGCAGGGTGCAGGTGGGGTGTCTATGGGGGTTGTCTGGGGGGTGTCCTAAGGTTTTCCGTGGGGGTCTACAGGGTAGGGGGTGTGGGTTGGGTGTCTAAGAGGGGTTTACAGTGTCTGTATGGGGTGGGTGTCTAGGGGGGCTGTCGAGGAGCGATGTCCAGCGGGGTGTCGACAGGGGAGGGGGTGTCCAGTGGGGGTGCAAGGGGGATATCCAGGGGTTGTGCAAGGGGGTTGTCCAAGGGGCGTGGGGGTGTTCAAGGCGGCTGTCCAAGGGGGCATGGAGGTGCAGGGGGTGTCCATACCTTCTGAGCATTTCAAAAATAAAACATCGCTTTATTGTATCAAATTCCTTTGAGATATCAAGATTTAAAGCAAAGTTTTCATGTTTATCCTATCGTTTCAGGATGTTAACACATTCAGAGGAAGTTTTGAATCTTCCTAATAGGGATAAATCCAAACTGATTTGAATAGATAAACCCACAAGCAATGGGACCTAACCTCAAAGTAATAATTTTTTTAATGATTTTTGAAAAGGTATTCCCTATAGGAAAAATTCTGATTTTTTTACATACATAGCATTTTCCATCATTGGGATCAGGGCAATAAAATTGGAGTTGATTCCATAGGGCATTGAGGAATGGTTATAGAACACCCACATAGCTTTAAGGAGCTCATCACGAACTATGTCCTAGTAAAAAATAAAGAATATCACAACATTGTATTCTTCATTTAAGACTTCGAATTATATATAATCTATATTACCCAAAATATAAATTCAAAACATCATTGGAATGAGACCCGAAAACATGATTCATGCAACCATCTAAACCATGAAAGTGTTGCATTCACGTGTTGTATGTTTTTCCTCATGAACACTACATGTTATCTTGCTTTTCTACACTTATAAATGTAGTTCCCATTCTATAAAAGCTTCATGGAAGATTCATAATCCCTATGCAACAATATTTATACAGTCTATTGAAATTTTTTGTAACCTCATCCTTCTAAACTAGTAAAGAATTTATCCATCATTCATGTATTTTAAATCAGTTCTTGATTTCAGATATTAAAATCAATTCCAGCTTTAATATATCAGCCACCTATTTAATTCAACCAGTGAACATGAACCATAACCAATTGCAAACCTGTATCAACTTTCATCCATGCTCCAAACACATATCAATATCCTCAAATCACTAATTTCAATTGATTATGAAATTCTTCCATGCATACCTTCACCCTTGGTCTTCTTCCAAGACTTCTTCCTTATGTTAACACATCAAATGCACTCTTAATATACATATTTTCTACACATATTCAACACATCATCAACACATCTTCAACACAGCTTGAACACTTCTTCAACACTTCTTCAACACATCTTAAACACATCTTCAACACGTCTTCAAACACATCTTCATGCAATAGATCATCATTCCATTATTCTTGACAAAGCCCATGCCACATTAATCAAACATAACCCATTCATATTACATATATTTTCCACAAATCCAACCAATCAATCCTTAGTTTCAACAATCCCCCCCTGGATGATCCTGTTCTTGAAGCCATGTCCTCTACTCTTGTTTCATTGTTAAGGGTGGACACAACAAAGATTCCATTTCATTAACCCATTATCTTAATATACAATGGGTTGGGAATTCTACAGCCTTGTCTTACAAGCAGTCTTCTAGTGACAATACTTCTTCCAGGTACAGTCATGGGGTTTCATCTTTCGAGACTCCCATGAAAAATAAGGTAGAGAGCACATCGGGCATAGACCTAGCTCATCATGTTAAGGGGACTAAAAAATTAAAGGTGAGTATTCACAATTCCTTTGAATTGCTAGCATCAGGAAGTAGTGAAGATGATGGGAAAGCAAACAACTGGGTTTAATGACACATCTATTTGATGTGGCAATTCTAGATGATAGATATGGGTCATGTATAGTGGCAGCCACTTTAGGAAAAACATTTTTTATTAGAAGTTTAAAAAAGATGTCTTAGTATACTCGAAATTTTATTCTGTACTGTGCACCAAACTACAACTTTTGCGGGTCGAACTAATGATTGTGATGCTTCTTCTTTAAGAATTTTCAGGGTAGGGAGGGGCTTCAGGGGGAGTGGGGTGACTAGGGGGATTCATGGTGGTGTCCAAGGGGTGGCCAAGGTGGGTGTCCAGGGGTGTCTAGGGGAGTCCAGGTGGTGTCCAAGGGGTGTCCAAGGTGGGTTTCCAAGGTGGGAAGCTACTACTTCTGGGGGGTGTGCATGGGGGTTCTGTTTAGGTGGAGAGAGGTGGTGTGCAAGGGGAGAGAGGGTGTATTGGGGGGTCTGTCCAAGGGGAGAGGGAGGGGCTGCATAGGGGAGTTCGGGGTGTCCAGGGGGAGTCCTGGTAGTGTTTAGGGGGTGTCCAGGGGGTGTCCAAGGTGGGTGTTCAAGGTGGGAAGATTTTGTTTCTGGGGGGTGGAAGGGGGTTCTATCCTGGGGGGAGAGTGGGGGTGTTCAATGGGGGAGGGGGTTTGTCCAAGGGGAAGGGAGGGGCTACAGGGGGAGTGGGGAGGGGTGTCCAGGGGGTTTGTCCAGGGGGAAGGGAGGGGTTGTAGGGGGAGTGGGGAGGGGTATCCAGGGGGTGTTCAGGGGGTGTCCAAGGGGTGTCCAATGTAACCAGACATTCATTTCAAGCTGATATAAACCTTGAAAGAATAATAAAATACATCACTATAAGATTTCAACTTGAAAAAAATACCTGAGAATAAATTTCTATCTTTATTACCATCTCAAAATTTTTATATTTCATCTACTAATTTGAAACGATCTCGGGTGTGTACTGTACTAGTTAAGCAAAATGATTGGTATACTCCATCACTGATCAGTCACATTTGGAAATATAAATATACACTCATGATCTAGAATAAGATAGGACCTCATGACACTTATTCTCTTTTAATATGATCTTGAAATATTTCAACATATCTCTACGGTCATCCTAGTTTGAACCACTGAGTCCCATCATTCTGATTAGGACCCTCTAACAATAAAAAAACACTTTTTACTCTGACAGTCTCAGGATTGTAATAAAATTCAAAAATTATAAATATCTTTTCAAGAAACTCCTCTTCTTCATAGGGTTCAACATTACCTCATAAGGTGTGAGGCATTTTCATGAGAAACTGCAGAGCATTGTCCTTTACCAGAACGTGTTCCACTTCCCTAACCATAGCAGGACCGAAACCCGCTCCCTGTCCAAAATATTGACTAGACCAGACCAGAACATACACTAATATTTGATCAATTGTGGAGGTAGAACACTCTCTTTAATCATCCCACACTTTAACAAGAAGTCTCATGGGTTTTAGGGGGTGGGGTCTATCCAGGAGGGGGGATCCAGTGGGGGTGTCTAGGGTCTAAGTGGGGTTCATTGGGGGTGTTTGGGGGAGGGGAGTTCCAATGGCGGGGTCTAGTGGGGGTGTCCAGGTTCCCGGGTGGTTCTGCCAGTCCGGGGGGGGCTACAGGGGGGTCCGTCCAGGGGGGAAGGGGGTTGCAGGTCCAGGGGTAGGGGCTGCAGGTCTAGGGGGTCTATCCAAGGGGAAGGGTGGGGCAACATGTTCAGTGGGGTTCTGCAGAGAGGGGGGTTGTCTAGGGGGGAGGGGAGTTCCAGGTCCAATGGGGGGCTGTAGGGGGTCTGTCCAGGAGGGGTTGCAGGTCTAGGGGGTATGTCCAGGGAGAAGGGTGGGGTGCAAGTCTAGTGGGGGATGCAGGGGGTTTTGTCCAGGGGTAAGGGAGGGGTTGCAGGTCTAGTGGGGGTTGTATGGGGGGAAAGGAGGGACTGCATGAGGGTCTGTCTAGGGGGGGTTGTAGGTCCAGTGGGGGTGTCCAGTGGGGGCTAGAAGGGGGTATGTCCATAGGGGAAGGGAGGGGATGCAGGTCCTGGGGGTCTATCTAGGGGGTAAGGGAGGGGATAAAATACTAGTGGGGGTGCAAGTTCATTGTTTCACAGTGGTTAATGTGGGCAGCTAATTTTTCTGAAAAATCCATCTATACCCATGGTTCAACAAACCGTGGGTAGATATGCTGCAGCTAAACTATCTATACCCACGGTTTGTTGAACCATGGGTATGTTTTCTATGAAAAAAAACTATCTATACCCATGGTTTAATTAACATTGGGAATATAATTTGGGCTGTAAAAATGTATACCAATAGTTCTCTAAACCATGGGTATATATGTATACCTATGGTTTACCAGAACCATTGGTAATATGATATTTTAGTGGGATATACCCACGGTTTCTATAGAACTGTGGGTATAGGTATATCTTGACACCTGGAGAGCCCACGGTTCATGAAACCATGGGTATATCCTATACTCACATATTCATGGGCTATTCGAATGGTTTGAAACCATGGGTACAGGAAAAGTTTTCAGTAGTGATGCCATGTGGTTTTTGGTTTTTCCAAATCCCAGATCCACTATCCGTGTTTGATCCAGAACATTCGACCTTTGATCTAGAGATCATATTTCCATGAAAATGAATATACAAGCTCTTCCAATCCATTCCATCCTGGAACAACATATTTAAACATCATTTATTCTCACAAAACTGATCAAATCGTCATTCTTTAGAGTTTGCAGAAGAATGTCAATGATTGAAAATTTGAGTATCCTTCATCTTCAAAATCATATCATCATTGTTCTCACTCCTAAATCATTATTTGGTGATCCTAGATCTATTATATAGGACAACTGTTCCAAGAAATAGGTGTTAAATGATCAATTTTTCAAGGTTAGTCAAATCACGGTTTAAATGAAGAAAGCATGAAACAAATGATGAATGATGTGAGAAAAGAACTGAATCAATATATAGAAATGGTCCTAGATAGATATTTTCTATATCTATGTTATTTTCAATTTGAACCAAAATCATAGAATCAAAATCTAATCAAAAAGAAAATTCTTCCAAACCCTAAAAATTCTAAGCCATCTTATGAGAATATTGAACTGCGGATCAATCTATTCATTGATTCATCTGTGATCATTTTAGAAATTTCGAATATAGAATAAAAACTAAAAACACATTTTATACCTTGATACAGTTTAATCATTGATGAAGAATGATGTTCCATCATCATGGTTGGAAATATCCGTCAACTCTGAGGTGCATTGATTGTAAATCCATGATCTTATCACCATTCAACTAAGGAGGAATCCCTGAAGCTCTCTAAAATGGCCCCCTGGTGTCTCTAGGGTTATGTTTCTAACCCTATTATTATTTCATAAGATTATTTTAAATTCCAATTGGTTTTTTAATCTAACAGATGAAATAAATTAATTTTACTTAATTATTTTATTAATTTTCTTTCATCTGATAACTTTTAAACAAACGAGTTATGCCAACTAATGTTAAGTAAAGCCGAAAATAAACCTCACATTATGAACTCAACGGTTCCCATATATTTCTAATCTAGGAATTTGTTTATAAGTTACTCCACATTTATATAAAAATCCACACAAGTTATATTTAATATATTTAATATATTTCCAACATTTATTTTAAGCACACTGGGTCTCCAAATATCAAATCATCTTAACACTTAGTATTGAAAATAATCCATATAATATAGAAAATAATACATAGAAAATACAATACATTACAGTCACCACTCCTTGGGGCCTTACGTACCTGAAAATTCAAAGTAAGGGATACTCAAAAATATATGGGTAATGTGCAAGAATATGAGCCTCCAGTACCCATGTGATCTCATGGATATTCACATGCTTCAATCAAACATGAACTAAATGAATCAATAACCCAATAAGGATTCTATCTTGGTGGTCATAAATCTATTTTAGGTACTCAGTAATGGTCTCTCCATCTTTGAGGCCCAGTTCTCCCCAGCCTACAACGTGTGATGGTTGATTAACGTACCTCCTCATCTGCAAAATATTAAAGATATTGTGTCCCTGGTCTAACATTGGAGGTAGATTTAAGCAACACACCGCCTCACCAACTCTACATTATACCTAGAAATGGAAAATGAACATTAGAGATAGTTTTTCACCATTTCAAAATCATTATAATCCACTTCGAGGTAAAACCGATAATAACATATGGTCTCCTTCCTTTCACTCTAAATGACTTTGTCTCCTGATAGAATAAGACATTTGATAGAGATGTGAATTCTTCATCATCCCTTGAATGATCTTCACCTTCCCTATTGTATCTCACAACAACTCTAGGTCCATGAGTGCTGACTCACCTGGATCAGTCCAGCATAGTGTTGACATGAATCTTCACCCATAAAACTCCATGTATAGTGCCATTCCAATGGTAGAATTGTAGAATTTACTATATGAAAACTCCCCCAGTGTTTGGTGATCGTCCCAACTATGGAAAAACTCCAACATGAAATCTTACATTATGTCTTCAAGAACCTGAATGGTTTAGCCTATTTGGTTGTCAGTTTTTGTTTGAAAGGTTGTGCACAAGCATAACTGGGTCCCAAATTCATCCTTGAATCCCTTCCCTAACTAGGATGTAAATAGATAATCATGATAAAAAATAATGATAAATGGATCTCCATGGATTTGGAATATCTCTTGGATGTAGTGGCGCCCAAACTTCCTTGCTAAACTTTATTCTCATATATATATGAAATGGGGTGAATTAGTTAGTCAATCTAAAATCACCCAGATTGCATCATGTCCCCTTGATGTAAGTTTTAATCCTATAATTAATTCAACAGATATACCATCCCACTTCTATTATCTATCCTCAATTTATTGGGATAAACCCATTGTAACTTTCTTCTCATCCTTCCCACGATGAAAAGTGACGCATCAAGACACAAACTATGAAATTCAATTCTTCATATGTGGCCATAAAAACAATTTCTTTATATCCTGGTACATCTTTTACACACATTTATGTACCAAAAAAATCAAATGAAACTCTCTCAGAACCTCCTCCAGCAACATCATCGGTACCATCACGCTTCCTCTAAAAAGGATGAAATTATCACCACCTTTAGAAAATCCATCAGTAGCATGTCCAGTGGATATTGGAGAACATTTGGTCTCACAGTTGAAATCCCATGTATTTTCCTCCCTAACTATTTTCAAGATAAGAGGGATAAATACCATTGACTGGATATAAGTTGGTCCATCTCCATTCACATAGGATAACTGCAATGAGGCAAATTTCTTTAACACCTTGTTCAAAAACTGTTAACAAGATCTCCTATTAAGAGAATATTCTACCACATTCCCCTTTTGAAGAGTATATACTATTAGAATTCATATTTATCAAGGAACTCGATCCATCACCTCAGTCTCAAGTATATATCTTTTTGAGAGAAGACATACTATAGAATCTTGTGATCTGAGTAGACAATAAACTTCTCACCCATCAATAAGTGTCACCACATCTTCAATGAAAATACTACCATTGTTAACTAAAGATTATTGGTAACATAAATATTATCATGTGGTCTCAATTGAGATAAGCCATATTCAATCACCATTTACCTCTACATTAGAACCCGACCAATCCTTGTTTCATATGAATCTCAAAACACTACGCACTCGACACCTTCATTCAATAATCTCAAGATGTGATAGCATGTCAAACACTTCCTCAACTATGGAAAATCCTATGGTAACATCTCCTATTACACAAAAGGCTACCCCTTTAGGTTAAAATATTTCATGGTTGATGATGCACTAGAAAAATCAAAAATGAATCTTTGTTCATAGCCTTCAAACCCAAGGAAGATCCACACCATTGTCACACATTTAACTAGCTCCTAAGCTAACACTACCCCGGTCTTGGTCAGCTCCACTACCACTCTATCTTCTAAGATAAGGTTTCCTATAAAGTGGACTAATTAAATCCATAAATTTCACCTCAAGAGATTTTTTTAAAGTTGCTACTCTACGAGTACGTTTAAAACTATCCTTATGTTTCAGGCTTTGTCCTCCTCAAATTTTGAGTACATAAGGATATCATCAATGATGAATACTATGAACCGATGTATGAAAGGATGGAATATATGTTTCAAGAGTCCCATAAACACTTCTTTGGAGTTCATCATTCTAGAGGTAATCACCAAGTATTCATTGAGACCATAACGCTATATGAATGTCATCTTTGGTATATCCTAATCTCGTACTCGCAACTGGTGATAGCCTGGTCTGAGAAAAACATTTTAGAACCATCATACCACTCTAAACTAATAAAATTTTGCATCTATCCTTGGTAGTGGATACATATTCTTCACAATCATCTAATTAAAGCATCATTATTCCACACACATCCTCAAGCTCCCAACTTTCATTTTGGGAAAAAATGGGCTTATTAGGGTGAAAAACTTGTTCTAACAAATCCATTCCTCTAAAATCCTCTAACTACATGATTATCTCACAACAATCTTTGTGAGTAATCCGATGTGTTGGAACATGTATTACTGTTTTTATGAGTTGTAGATCTATGTAGCATTTTATATCTTAGTAGGTAGGTAAATTGTGGAAATATTCAAGGAATAAATCCTTGTTCTCTGCCACTAGTATAGGAAACTGGAAACTCATAACATTCACTACACCAAGGGTAGGGATTTATAACTATTGATTAATTGTCTAAACACATATAAACAAGATTCAATTTTATGCTTCATGGGTTTCCTTTCCACTAAATAAAGAAAACCTAGTTTTGTCACAATGGACACATCACACCCTTCTCTAAAAAAAGTCAATCAGATCATGAACTATATATAGCCATTTCATACCAATGATGATGTCCTAAGCCCGCAATGTTATTACCACATGATCCAAATTGAAACTCTCTCCTATAAGGGTTATGTTAAACTGTTCGAACAAGTGTTTGATCACTAAATTATCTCTAGTAGGAGTATCTAAGTGAAATGGTACACCCAAGGGCTCCACTAGAATCACTATATCTCGTACAAGGTATGTGGAATGAATGAAATGACTAGAACATATATCTATTTGTACAATATATATGGATGAAAAAATAGAGGTCATGCCTTAAATCATTCCTTGATATTTTGAGTGGTTATCTTCAACCACATTTTACTATCTCAATCTATATCCTTCAGCTCCCTATGCCTGGTGTGGACCACCTGGGGGTGGTGGTGGTAACATGTCAATGCATTGGCCACCTCTCGTTTCCTTTTAAAATCCTCTTCCATGTAGACCAACCTATAGACATCCATGCTCCTAATGTTGAATCTACCATGAAGGCATGTTTGTATTTTTTGTGTCAGTTGTATGGTATGCCAGACATTCTCGGTGAGATGTCCATTGTCGTCGCACGAGTAGCACTATCTCTCTATGGGATGACTAGACCCACCATATAAGCACTGAACTACATTTCCTCTGCCCTTGGATCTCCTCCTACAAATTCTATCACGTCTAGGTCCCAAGGACTAACATTGGCTCCCAACTATCAAGGTATCCTCCACTTGTTGTCCACTACTGACAACCACTTGTTGTAACCACTAAGACAAGAAAATATCAAAAAGAAAATCTCTCTCTAGAACCCCATCATAGGTAGTAATGAATAATGTAATAACAACATATTGGATTTCTCTACATATATCTCACTGGAAGGTCTATGAAATGAAGAACTGATCTCAAACCATATCTATTAGGTATCTAGAGAGGTTGGTAATCCTCGATGAATACACAACTAATATTATGATGCCTAGCTAGAGATGCAGAAGCTCCTAGAAATGTACATCCCTCGGTATGGTTGGTGATAACTCTACTTTGAAGATATTCTGGAACTACATCCACTAATGAGTTATCTCTTCATTAAAAAATGTATCCAAATCCCACCATCTCCCTATAGATCTATAGAGAAGGCTTGCTTCTAGGACCCCCATATGGTCTACCGCTTTCCTGACTAGATGGAAAACATGGGTCACCACCTAAAGCTAGTCCTTATCTTCTTATGGGGTGGGTTCTCCTAATAACCTTATGGGTCTCTATATCTGAATCTCTTAAAGTACAGTTATCCTATACACATAATCCGCTGGAACTTTGGGTACCACATGATACTCTATAGGTGTTATGGATGGTGCAACACCAGGAGGTAACATCTTAGGAATTGGTCCCTTAATCAACAAATAATAAACGAGGGGAATATCCTCAAGATCATTATGTTGAATCCTAGTTGGTATACATCATAGAGGCATCCTGAAAGAAGAAATATTTACCAAGATCAATGAGTATATTTGGAGAAATGAATCAAGGACATAGAAACAACAACACATTCCAATATAATGCATGTATGAATGTTTTCCCTACGAATGATGTTCTCATGTACTAAGTCAAAAATTAGGTGATCAATGTATTGGTATATGGATACATTGTCCACTGCATCAGCATTGGAGTCCCTATCCTAAAATCCAAACTCAAAACACTTAACACAATTTCCCCAAACCAATCTCAGGGAATCCTTCTCTTAAGGTTGAACAAACCAATTCTGATACCACTCTATCACATCATGTCCCAGTGGGTCCTATTCTTTGACTCCTCAAGATCACATAAAATAGGCTAGAGGCTAGTAACTAGCACCAAGGAGGAATTTCACTAACATGGGAGGCCATAGCCTGTGTACCTATACACACACACATCTCCAAGAATGTTCAAATGTTGAAATGTAAAACCCACTGAATAACCATTCATGCGTACATGTAAATTTTGTAACTAGAGTACAAAAAGATGTAATGAAAGTAAATAGGACCAAATACTATCCCACCACAATGAGTATATAACATAAGTACAACTTCAAATAAAAGGTAATTTTGTCTAATGCCATAGGAACACACCTAAATCTGTTCGATCTCACTAAGAACCATTTAGTCCTTGCCAACATAGGACTCTTTCAAAAGATCAATAATCTACCAAAGTCATGAAACATGGATGAAAAAATCATATAGGGGTGTGTCTAAAAATACTCAGTAGGACAACCCAAAACCAAAAAAGCACACAAAAATGGAAAATACATTCTTCACTACATAGGTACATGCCTAAAGCATATATAACCAGAATATAAAGATATACTAAATAAGATACACAATCAAAAGGTGATTCAAAACCATAGTATACTGGACCTAGTATTCCATCTCAATTATTCCATGAAGCACTCTTCCAGGATAACACAATCTTTTGTTTGAGAGCACTAATGACGTCTGGCAGAGAGGTACTTCGAATTTGGGTTTCATCATGAGAAAGAACATTCTAATAGGTTGAAGAGATACAATACAAAAAATTAGGATAACTTCCAAGGCTATGGGGTGATACTAAAAACTCAATCTTTTATAACTTCTTATGTTGAGAATCAACATTCACATATTATTTGTTACATCGATACCAATAACTCTACCTATGGCATGAAGATTAATAGGGAATCTCACTTAGGGCCTCTTAGAGGGATTACAACGACTCTTTCCAAGAAGACATGATTAATGGATCATTATCACAAGAGTAGGAAATGATATTGTACCATTATTTAAAGAAATGATAAGGGGATCTTTACCTAATGAAACTTGTACAAGTCACTAGGGAAAGGGGATATAGGCCATGTAATAAATAGTACATCATGAGTAGAATGATTTCATGTTTTTTCCCATTACCTCATGTCCTGATCGTCTAAATGGCATGTGTCGTCAAATTATTTCCATGTTGTAGTACACACTATGTAGATATCCTATGTACTTTACCCATGTTCCAAAACGTGGAATCAGCCTGTGTACTAATGTGTGTGTACCAGTACATGGCCTAGCCTATGTACATGGTCCAACCCGTTTCGTGTGGCAGAGTACACGCCATGTAGGCAACCCATGTACTCCACCTTTTGTACTCCATCCTATTTCCGTGTACATCCCAAAGTTCATTCTGAGTATCTGTGGGTAACACATGTCATGTGATAGGGGTCACACTTCATCTGAAGTTTAACTTCATTCAGAACACTAGCCTCTGCTTAGGGAGCCCCATAGGGGATGTAGATCTATTTTACATTCCACGTTGTTTGGGATTTTATATAATCATAGATATGTTGTATTTGTTCGATCTGGAACCTCCAGACTTCTATATGATGATCTTATAACCATGAAAACAAAGATCCAAGATCATCCAATCTATTTCATCATCAAAAAATGTGATTCATCATCAGATCTCCTCACAAAACTGATCAAATATTTCTACATTATTGTGTGAGAATGAATGAAAATTGGGGTATACTTTATCTTCTAAATCACTATGTCTCTATTAATACACCTCCTTCCTATCATTATGATCCCATATCTATTATATTGTATAGCTTCACCATCAAAATGGTGTGAAATGATTGATTGATCGAGATTAGTTGAGTTACGGTTCAAACAAAGATAACTTGTGACAAATGATTAATAGGGGATAAAATCACAAAATAAATATTGAAGAACATACCTCAGTCTGTATTTGTGAAAATATCAATTCATTTCATTTAGAACTAAAATCAAGGAATTAATAATTATTCGTAATTAAAATTCTACTAAACCCTAAAAATTATAATCCATTAGGAAATATGATCGATCCACGGATCAATATATTCATTGATTTGTCCATGTTCATCATATATCTTAAGAATATGGAATTAAAAAAATAAGAACAGACACCCTAACTTGATTTGGTTCAATCCTGAATTAAGAATGTTTTGTATTCATTTTTTTGTGAGATCTGTTGAGTTTGAGGTGCATTGACCATCGATCTGGGATCTGGTTGTTGTTCTTCGGGGATAGAATTGTCAATGCTCTCTCCAATAGTCCTCTAGAATCTCTTGGGTTATGTGGCCAACCCTAGGATTCTTTCGTAATAGTGTTTTTAAAGACTAAATGGTCTCCGTATAAAAACTGAAATAAAATAATTTTACATAATTATTTTATTCATTGATTCGCCCATGATGACTTTTCCACAAACAACCCATACTGAGTAATTTTAAGTCACACCTAGGTTACACATCACATTCCAAACTCAATGGTGACCTCATATTCCTAATTTAGGAATCAATTTAGAAGATACTCTGCTCTTTCAAGATAATTGTGCACCTGTGATATTTAATATATTTTAAACAATTATTCCAGTCACACCATGCCTCTGAATCAAATGTTGTCTAACTGCCTAATATCAAAAATAATCCATATAATATCTAAAAATACTACACATAAAACACATTAAATTACATAGAAATTGTTTAATCACACCATTCCCATGATTTTGTTATGAAAATGAAGATGGATACTATTAAAAATTGAATAAATAACATAGTGGAATGTAATTTTAGCAATATACAATCTATAAATGTGGGTATAAAGATCATGAAATTTATTTAAATGTAAATGGGAGATGTTTTAAATGTGAATTGATTGCTTATCATTCCCATGAATATGGAAATGGGGTTAATATTCAAGTCAATGAAATAAAGGAAAAGAATATTAAAACTAATTAACCACTCACACAATAATGCCTAAAATGAAATGAGTATAGGAATTATCACAAACATTATAAAAATATTAATTTTATAAATTTGATAAGAATTAAAAACCTTTTAATCCAATAAAAAAATATAAATCTCATTCAATCAGTATTTTCGAAGTGTGTTTGGATAATTACATGGTGAATGGTAAAATTATCATATACTCTTGAACATATAATTTTTTCTTGATTCTAGCTCTATCACTATTTTATTTATAAGGAATTTTCAAGGGTGTCACATTCCCTCCCTAATGCTTAGATACTATGTTATTAGTCTAAAAACTTAATGATATGATGATCAAATCTCTAGACTATAGTTCAACTCCAACTTCATTTTTCTAGTACAAAACTCCTTCAAATATTTTGATAGTTAATCTTGTATATTTTTATTTGATTTTCAGAATAGATTATCATTTATTAGATGGATTTATAATAAATTAACAAGAAATGGTAGTTACATTTCAAAATATAAATAAACTGATGGTCATTTATCTTTGTGGTGGTGAATCTAAACATTCTGTGGAGATTAATTTTATCTTGTGGGTATTAATTACTCTACATGAAGGGTATTATATCATATGGTTGAGGAAAATATCAACATTGAGGATATTGTTATTTTACTTTAATTATTTGATATGTTATAGAAATAGTTTCATATTCTACCTTTCAATTTTGATTTTTTGTTTTTAATTAATCTTATACCATTCACTATGAATATTTCACCCTCCCACCCCCCCCCTTAGGATGGACACAATTGAGTTATAGGAATTAAATATGAAAATATAGAAGAATATGGATAAGGTAAATGTTTAACCATTAGGTTAACTTGTTCTCTTTCTTTTCAAATTGATGTATTAATTCATATTTGAATTGATTATTAGGATAATAACAAGATCGCAATTAGGAAATAGTATCCTCTACACCATATCGATAATTTTTTGATCAATTATGTGGAACATGAAATTTTTCAAAGATTAGTATTCAATATGGATACTATTAATTGAAGGTAGAAAGTGAAGATATAACCAAGACAACATTCCATGTCATTGATGAACATTATGAATTTATATAGATTAAATTTAAACATACTAATTCCATCTATTTTTTTAGGGACTTAATGAATATAGTATTTAGATATTACAATGAAGGTTTTGGATAGTCTTAATATATGATATTCTTATCTATTCCATTAGTAAGAAATATTGTGAAGACCTCTAGAAAATTTTAATGAATACACTAAGGAAAGAGAATCTATATGAAAAAATTTAATGACTATGGATTTTCTATTATAAAAGATTCATTCTTGGATCATATAATCATAAGTGATGGTGTTTTGGTGGACCCCTCAAAGAATGAAGTAAGTGAGTCATGGCCTAAACCAACCATAGTTATTGATATCCATAGTTTTAGTAAGTTTAAAATATATTATAAATTTTTCTTTATATATTTCTCATGACTATCTAATCACCTAAACAAATTTACTTAGAAATGGGTTATGTTCTTATGGATGGATGCATCTGAATATAATTTAAAGAGATGAAGATAATTTTGGTCAATTTATAGGTGCTCACATTACCGTGTAGTGGAGAATCGATTGTGATCTATAGTGATTTATGAAAGAGGGTATCGGATGTAGCCTCATGTGGAATGATATGATGATATAATACGACTCATTATAATTAAAAATTAATGGGAAAATTTACCCAACTCATGATTTTGAGATATCAATAAGTATTATTGTATTTAAGTAATGAAGCCATTTCCTTTATTATGACAGGTGTGACATATATAATTATCATTAAATTTTTATGAATATATTAACAAAAAAATATTTTAATATACACCAGAGAATATGGTGATATATGATTAAAGATTAAGTCTAATAAATTCATTACCACCATGGGAAGGAAAACAAGGTGGATAATAAGCTATGTTTGAAGAACCAAGCCTATTTGGACATGATGATGGCTGAAAGAGATAAAATAAATATAGATTTATATAAAATTGAACATGAAATCTTATAGAAAGGGGATAAATCATAACTTTCTGAGATTAAATTTTGTCCATATATCTATGTGAGTATTAAAGAGGCACATACTGAATATATGTCACTATAGAAAAATGTCATAAATCATCCTATGTTCATCCATGATTATGATATGAGTTAGAAACCTAGTGTGATTCATATCAATAACATATTATAAGAATGAGTTTCTGGATAAATATTATATTTCTTCATTCTTGATTCATTCTAGAAGTACAATTATGTATAGAGATTTGAGAGAATATTTCTAGTTAGAGAACATGAGAAGGGATATTAGAGAGTATTTATATTAATGTTTGATATTTTAGTTTTTTAGGGTGAGGGATAAATGTCTAAGGGTATGTTACAACTATTAAGAATAATATAATATTAATAAGAAAACATTGCCATGGATTTCTTTATTGGAATCCCCAAAACATCTATAGAGGGAAATGTTAATAGGGTTTATTTGGTCTCCTTATATAATCATCCCACTTAATTATTATCAGAGAAGATTTATCTCTATTTAATATACCTAAATGTTTATAATGATTTTTTTTTCATGGAGAACCACATTCTGTAATACCTGAGGGATATCTGAGTTTTAATTAGATGTTCTGAAAAAATATTTAGCAAGCTCTGGATTCATAGTTTTTTTAGTACTACTTGTCATCGTAAGATAGATGGTTAGACATAGAAAATAATTAAAAACATGTATCCCATTTCAGGATCATTATATTTGGATTTAAAATGATATTAGGATTAACACATTCGTCCCTTAGAATTTTCTTAGAATAATAGTTTCACTAAATTGTCCAAATTGATCCTTATGAAGGCCTTCATAGTAGAAAGTGAACAAATACAATCTTCTAGGAAATAGATAGGGAAATAATGATATTGGGGCCTGATATAGTTGAATAGATGACAGATAATGATAAATTCATTTAAAAACACACGTGTTTATCATAATGTAGGATTCAAGTATTATGCTAAAAATCATCGGTGAAATCAGGAGTTCAATGTTAATGAAATGGTGTTCCAATGAATATTTCTATATAAAAAGGTTTTAATATTTTTTAATAATTTAATGATGACTCATAAATATATTAGACCCTTTTATATTATATATCTCATTTGGATGGTATCATATCACATGGAACTTCTCTCAAATATCTCTCAAGTTAATGATGTTTTCCATGTGCCTCTCCAGAGGAAGTATGTTCTTTGTACATTACATATACAAAACTCAAAGGTCACACCACTGGGAAAATATATCACTTATAAGGAACAATTAGTAGAGATTCATTATAATAAATATAAAGTTCTCTTAAAAATTATCCCTCACCATGTCAACATTTCTTAGTTAATTAAATAATTTGTGGAAGTTGTGTAGGAACTCGAAGACATGATGAGGTAGAAGTGTAACACCCTGATAGTTTATGAGAAGTATATTTTTTTATGTCTTATGTTATAGAAATCATCAAAGTAATATTTCACTAAACACAACACTAGCTTGGATTTCTTTACATGCAATCACAACCTTCCACGATAGCGTGTGTTGTACGCAATACCGAGTTTCACTAAATAACTATATGCTATTAAAATATTATATAAACTAGCCGTTATGAATAGTAATACCCACTTTTTGAAATTTTATAAATTTTATATTTCAATATGGACTTCATTTTTGTATTCAGAATATCGAAATTATCCTACGGTGAAATTTTGGTATTTTTCTGAAGACTTTAAATTTTTGATGAATAGTGAAAATAATAAGTTATTGGTTAAAACCGAAATTTTATTTAAATAATAATTTTTTATTTTAATTTATTTTAGGTCAAAATAGATACATAATACCTATATAATTTCAATGTAATTCATTGGATTAAGTTTAATATAATATAGAAACATAAAAATTTTATTGAACTTTTCGTCGTCTTTTACCCACCTCCTAGGAGCATTGTCAATTGTACATAAAACTTAATTTTACCGCTTCTCTTAGTTGAATTTTAAAAATTTGAGAGACATGGTTAATATCAAGGAGTAAAATGTGGTTCAATAAGATAAAAATATTTTTTGGTTAATATTAACTTTTTCCTTTTATTTACCATGGTTAAAAGTAAATATGGTAATTAAGGGTAAAAATGATATTATTATTACCATAAAACATGTCATAAGTATATTTGATAAGTTTTACTTGACCAAAATAAACCTTAGGAATAAAATATGACTATTTAGGTCCACTTGGATTAGATCAGCACACTTATTATTATTTTATTTAAAGAAGAGTTAAAAGAGTTAAAATCAAAGTTTAATAACTAAAACATTTTTAATATAGTGTTATAAATAAGATAAATTCTACTATAAATATTAATTAGAAATCTAAAATGATTTACTACATAATCATATTTTATTTATAATTTTTAGAAATTATATAATTTAATTCATTTATAACACAATGATGATGTAGTAATTACCTTATTAATAAAATATTAACATAATTGATATTCTAAATACCCAAATAAATGTAATATGAGAATTTTTAGAAATTAAATAAACTTTATAGGTTAATATGACATGTTAATATTGATTTAATTAACTTTTTTTGAACTAATAAATCTGTTATATTTTTACAAAAATCAATTACCAAATACTTTCAAAATAGACATTAAATAGTTTTTAAAACAAATATTATATTATTAATTATGATTCAATTTCTAAAATTATAAGGTTCTGAAAAATTACTTATATAATGTTATATAATTTAATAATGAATGACTTGGGGTTATTTTATATTTTTATAGTAACATTATTAACCGCATAGTGTAAGAAAACAAGAAGACACAGTAAAAGTTAAATTATATAACTTAGAGTTAAATCTAAATTATAAGGTTAAAATAGTAACCTAAACATGTATAAAACATATTGGTTGAGAGTATTTCGACCCATAACTACTTTTTATTCGAAATAAATCAATTTGGAGCTATTACACACCGAATATGACTTTATTATAAAATAATATTTCATGTTTTTCTTAAGGTGCTCCTCTCCTCCCTTATAAAAGGGCACCTCCTCCCTCTCCTCCTCACAAAATTTTGAGCGTTAATGCTCGGCCAAACCCTGCCCATTTACCTTATAAACTTCCCAAGAAACATACTAGAGGTCCTGGACTTCCTCAAATTCAAATTTTAGTGCCCTAAGAGGAGGTTTCAAATAGGCGCGTCGAAGAAGAGATAATATCTGTTACCGATTCTTTCAAATTTATTTCTTCTTCTACTTCCTCTTATTTAGTTGTTTTATTATAAGTAATAACATAAGTATCACTCATATACTGATATGTTATTATAAATATGAAACAACCATATTTCACCTTATATCCATTCTATGAAAAATGAAATCACCGCTTGTGAGTACGTACGGAATACTGTCTCCACGCCGTGGTGTAATATGTTTTCCACCACCACTTTACATGGATGGGTATAATGGTGTAATGAATAACTATATATGATTATTGTAATGTTATATTGATTCTGAAATAGTATTAATACACTTTAATACAATTCCGCGATCATGGGAATGATGTCATCGCTTGTGCGTACGTACGGCCTACCGTCTCCACGATGTGATGCGACTCGTTCTACATGATGTTAATTGAATAATGATTATATAAATGAATTGAATGAATAAATATGATATATATTACACTAATACCATTTTGGAAATGAGTTATCTATAACCTAAAAATAATAATAAGAATTTATTCGACAAAACATGTATAAGAACATATAGCAATGAACACCCGAATAACAAGTAGCAATAAAATATTACTAATAAGAAGATAAGAATATGAACATATATGATATCATAACAATGAATAGGATTCTGTAATAAGTAAATTACATTATTTAAATCATTATACAGGAGGTTCGGATACGTATGAAGCAAGTCGGACCTAAGGTAAGGGAAAATCCCGATATCTCATTTTTATCCGAGATTGTTAATACTTTACAATTTACTGGGGAATATTTATCATCCACATCCATGTTTCCTTAATATGTGATATTATTTATATACTCCTACAATTTTTTAAATCCAATTTTACCCATTAGTGAGTTTTTATTAAAAGATATGAAAGGAATCTTCTGTCATTTTTAGTACGAGATACTTTTTGACTTTTTCGGTTAAAGTACAAGAAGAATGTTTTCTTTAACTTATACAGCATGAATGGATTTTTATGATTTCATATAACATTATTTCCATGAATCTTCCTTTACAAGTTTTCAAGTTTATTTTTAATCAACTTATTTTAGTTTAATATTGTATGATATGTTATGAAAGGAAAAATGTTTTTGAAGTAGAAAGGTTATTTTTCTCAAGAATAGAGTTAAAGTGTTCTATCAAAATTATTTTTCATCTAAGATAATATAGGGTACTGTTTCTATCCCTATTTTTACATTGATATGATTATGTTATGATGGAATTAATTTTATGATGTCATTTTATCTTATATGGATTATGCTATGATGGCATGATGTTTAAGAATTCCATTTTTATTACATGGGTTATGCTATGAAATATGATTTATGATTTTGTGGCACACATAAGAATGGTTTCATTATGAGATGGGTGGGACCTATATCTCCCTCCAATGCATTGGGTAAAGATTTATATCTCATGATATACACATGGATGGAAAGGAAAGTTAATCTGGTTCAGTGATACAGGACTAGAAGGAGGAGTGAACTCGGTTCAGTAATGCACATTGTCCACTAAGATGGTCTTGGAAGTAATGTCTTGGCTACTATGGAAATCATATCATTTGCTTAGTGTTTTTCCATAATTAAAAGTTTTATTTCCATGCTATTTTATCATGATTGATGTTCCATTATGATCTATGCCTTATGTACTGCAATGTTTTATGTCATTGTTCAAGATTTTGATGTTTAAACATTATGTTCATTATTTATGTTCAAATATATATGGTTTGATTTATTTTCTCCATGCATACCCATACTGAGAATTTGATCTCACCCTTTATATGTTTTCTTTTCCCTAGGATATAAAGAAAGGTTTTAGGTATGAAAAAAAATCTTAATGTGAGATGTTGAAGATCTTTCACCACGATTAGAAGATTATATTCTGAGTTTCCAAAGACACAAAACTATTACGGTCCTTGTGTGTCTGTTTTTGTTATGTATTAAGTATTTCACAAAAGTAATGTATTGTCCATGTACATCATGATTTGGGTCTCTACAATAAGTTTCATCAGTTTTTTATATCATAGTGATTGAATTTTAAAGCAAAATTATAATAATGGGTAAATAATTTTAAACCCTTATATTTTATGTTATGTTTCTCGATAAATAAATATTAATTCTTGGATACCTTTTTTATACACAACATTTATCTTAAAAAACCATGTTATACTATCAAAATATTACTTTTTTAATGTGAATTTTATCTCCCTGTCATAGATTTAATTTTATTAAAAGGGAAAACTGAATTTTTAGAAAATATTATATATATATATATATAATTAATTAATTAATTGTTTATCACATTGTTAGAAAATAAATTAAGTAGTTTGGAAATAAGTATATATGTTTTTTGGAAGAAAGGTTTTTATCTGTGCATTTTGATTTAATTTAAATCATTATATTAAAATTTTTTAGGATTTTTTTGTTAATTTAATAGATAATTTATATAATAAAATGTCTTAATATTCATAAAAAGGTAATTATAAGGCATGAAATTGGAATAAATCATGTTTTTTGTTCAAATATGACCTTTTGAAAATGATGTTGTATTTTGTGAACATATTGGAAAATGAATTAATAAAAATTATAGGAATTGAATCTTATGAAATATATCCAATATATTGAAATTACAAGGGTAAAATCTGGGGAATGGGTAACTTTAATTTTTGGAAATTATGAATAGAAACCTTGGAATATATTTTTCACCTAGATATGGGTAAAATGGAAAAATCATGGTTAAGTCTTGGGATAAAGCATTAAAATTTCTATAAACTTGCCTATATCCAATTGGATGGGTGGAGTTTATCTATTCTCATAAAATATTTGAAATTTTTCCACTTTTGGTGATTATCATTTGATGATGACATTTATATTATTTTATGAAAATGATAAATATAACATACCACTCTATTAACGTTAATATCACTAATATTTTTTCCTAATGGTAAAAAGATGTTATGTTTAGTTCTAAACTTTTATCTGAAATATAAATAACTTGTTTAACATTTTTATTTATTATAAATATTGTTTACTAAATAATTTCCTTAAATTCTTACATAATTTTAGAATCTTATTTATTCAATTAAATGAAAAATAAAATGATAGTTTTTAAATGTATTAAAAGTTATAAATATATGGAGAATTATTTTGTTACATTAATTTTTTAGTCAAATATAACATAAAAATGATGTTTAAAATATTTATATTTGAATTTCATTGTTATATTGATGAATTTAATGTCAAATTAAATTAACAACAAAATTTATATTAATGATATTTTATAATATAAATATTATATTAAATTATTTAAAAACATAAAAATCATTTATCCATCCAGTTAAATGGGATAAATTTTAAAATATCATCACTATTCCTTTTATTGGATGCTTTTATTTTCATAGTAACTTTCTTAACCCTAAAGGTGTAAAATGGATTTGATATTGTTGTAATTTTCAAATGGGATAATGGTGATTAATACTAAGAGATAAGGGTTAAAATATCAAATGAAACATTGATAAATATTATTGGATGATATTATTTATAAATATTATTATCATATATTTTAAATATTTCAATTTAGATCCATGTGATCTTGAAAATTAGTTCTTATTAATTAAATACATTAGATAATTCCAAGAGTTCCCCTCCCCTCACTTTTAAAAGGGAACATCTTATCCTCTCTTCTTCACACCTTTTGAGCCTTGTAGATCGCAGAATACCTTCCATAATTACTTTTTATATATCTTCCTAACGTTATAAATATGTTTTTTCTATAATACCATTTTTTTCAAGGTGTAAGATGTAATAAAAAAGATGATTATCAATATATAGTTTCAACTCTTAACCAAGTACATTCAATTTGATTTCATCATCTTCCATCACAAAATCTATTTTATGTATTCTAAAATAATAAATTCAGTATATTAAATATCATGAGTTTTTAATATGATAATGTAACACCCACTACCCACCTCTAATCCATTATATAGGAAAAGAAGATATCTGTAATGTGTATGTGTGGACTACCCCCTCCACGAAGAGATGTGTTTCATTTTTCATTAACAATTTTCAATGATGGCTACAAATAATAAATTAATGAATATAAATGGTATATAAGATATTATTATATTTATTTAATTCTAAAATATTATTTATATTTATTTCATTCCCTTAACAAAAAAAATAAAACAACACTCATGCGCACTTATAAAATATCGTCTCAATTAAGTGATGTAATTTTCTATTCATCTCCAATTTATATAAATAGTATTAAAAGTGTATATAATGAATAAATATACCACTAAATAAATGATTAAAATTATGTATATTTTGGAACCATGATCAGTTTACAGGGACTAAAACTATCGAATAACAACATGCATGAAAAACGAATCGATTATCACCAAGAACATTGATTTTATTAAAAAATGTTAATACACAAGTGATTAAATGATATAGACAGGTCATATGTTATATGATATATTTAATTATGGTTTTATAATATATCATTAAAAATATATACTTAATATACAAGAGTTTTGAATCTGTATGATGTAAGATGAGACCTGAGGTAAGGGATTTCTCATCTCACTTTTTTTAATGAGACATATTCCATATTAAATAATTATTTATTATGTGTGTTTTATATAAAAGTTATTAATATATTCAATGATTATTATGAATAAAATATTTTTATTTAAAAATACATAAACTTATTTCTCATTCATGAGGTTTTGATTTTGAGATTATCAAATCGTTAATGGATTTAAATTTAAACCCCATTTTTAATGAGGATTTTTATACTTGAATTCCCCGTAAAGAAATTATATGATAACTATATCACTAACCCATTTAATTTTTATTATCCTTGGGTTATCAGTTTATTTTTTAATTCATATTACCATTTTTCTCTCTTTGGTACTTAAAGTGATGAAATTTGTTTTAATATAAACAGAAATTATTTTCTCATTGGTCAAAAATATTTTCCATTCATGGCCATTTTTCTTAAGATATGATGAACAATTTTACTAATTTCTTATAATAATTTAAAATAATTTTACCTTATGTTTTTAATTCAATAAAAATTTCAAATGGAACATCTTTTTATTTTCCAAACGAGGTATTCTTGATTTTTTTTCAAAAATGAGAAATGGAATTTTTTTATCATAATCAGCATGAAGGAAATTTCCTACAGTTATGACCACTCAATGAATTAATTATTAATTTAAAATTTTCAACGTTTATTTTCGTTGATAATTTTTTTTTAAATTTTAAATATTTTAATTTCAAATAAGTGACTTCAAAATAGAAATGGTATTTTCCTCAACAAATTTTCATGTTTTCTTTTAATGTAATTTTATTTTATGATATCATTTCTTATATTTTATATGATTTACTATAGATATAATCTAATGATGTCGTTTTTATTATTTATATGGATTTTTTATTATAATTATGATGATATTTTTATGAAACCCCATTATTTTCCATGGGATATGCTATGATGAATTGATGAAATGTTTATAAAGGTAATTTCTTTTTCATGGGTTATGTTATAATGACATGATTAATGTTATATGATGTTATGGAAAAGATATTTATAGATTTAATTATCTCATGGGTGGTACTTAAATTATATATCCCAACAATTAATTATATAAATCCTTATATCTCATGTAATAATTATGTAAAATGTGTTGATAGAGTTTTTATACTATGGGAAATAGGTTATAATTCCTGATCAACTATAAAAAATATGTAGTTCTTCGATATATGTTGTGACATGGGAAATAGGTTTTAGTTAAAAATACGTTAAGATTTGATGGTCTCAAGAATTAACCATGAAATATGAAATGGTTTCTATCACTATATTGGTGATAGAGATCTATGAAATATTTTTTTCTTATGATTTGTACTCATTATTCATTATTGATTAGTGATGATTTCTCAGTATTATGATTTGTGTCCTATAAATTATAATTATTTTTGTCATAATTCATGAGTATGATTCTGTATAAAATAGGAATGGGATTTTTATATTATTATCACAATCATGTGTCTATATTCTTATCTTATGCCTTCATATGACCATAGATTGATACCCCCCATATTTACTCTTACAGAGAATCTGATATCATAGATTTTTATGTTTCCTTTCCCTAAGTTATAGATAATGGTTTTATATAGGGTTTTCCATAAAGAGTAAAAAGATATATGAACTTTATGGGAGATGATAAACAATATACCTAAGTAATATGTTTATTTATTTTACTCTACAAATACACTAAACCTTTATGGTTCTGGCTTGGATCATAATGTAATTTACTAAATATTTATCTAAATTCATGTAATATTTAGGTTCAAAATTTTCATGTCACTATAGAATATTCCCCTCTGAATTAAAATCTATATAAGGATGAAATATACTTCCAAATCATTACTTTATACAAATATATTTCTAAAGACATATATATAACTCATGGAAAATTATAGATGTCAATCAGAGACAATTGATAGTGGTACTCCAAGAAAATTTATCACTTTCCTTCCATATATCCTAGTGACATGATCAAGTGGTAAATCATCTCAAGTTATAAAGAAATGTGATGATTTCATAAGGTGATCAACTATACCCCGAATAGAATTATTCCCTTTAGATTCCTTGGCGAGTCCTATGATTAAATACATGGTTTTGTTTAACTATTTCCTCACAATAATGGGTAATGGTTTTAACATCCCCATAGACTTTTATTACTCATACATAACTTCTTGGAATAAAAAACATTGAGATATATACTATAAAATATCCACCCTCATGTTATAACATAATAAATTCTATATAAATTCTCTATAAATCTCCATAATTCCATTATGAATAGACAATGGTGAAATATGAGCTTCATATAACATCTTAATCTTAAATAATTGTATCGAAGGGATACATTAAATGTCACTGAACCTAATATTTCCATTATTTTCATTTTTGAACTATGGAATAATCCTTAATTTCTTTTTTTGCTCCATATCTTCTTTCTTTTCCTATTCAATCATCAAATGAAATTTCTTTTGATCATTATTCTTAGAAACATATTATTTTTCCCCTTCTATCATGATTAAAAGATTCATCAACTATAAATCCATAATTATTGTATATCTTTCAATCATCATTATGAAAAAACCATCGTGTTCCTTCCAACTCAGAGCATCATCCACCTTTTTCATAGTCAAAGGGTGGTAATGTATTGAGCATTAATTAACATTTATCTGTTTCAAACAGTCATATGATGAATAATAAACTATTTATTGGTTAAAATGTAATTAATTATTTCATGATATGTATATATCTCACACATTTTACAATAATGATAATTCTTCCATATCTTTAAATCACTAATTTCTGTTTCCTATTCCATATCTTGATTTCTGCAATGTTTCTCCTATAATTTAAATTACAGTGAGGAATAAGCTACCACCATTCATTGTAAAATATTAATCATCTCATAAACTTAATTATGCATAATTTTATATTAAAAACCCTTATCCATTACGAGGCGATGGGAGAAAAATTGTATTGACCAACCTTCCCTTTGATTCGCTGAAATTAACTTCACATTCATTTTTCTAAAGGTACATTGTTCTGTTCAATGTGAACTTGGTTACTAAAATTGATATCTAGGAGAAATTCCTCACAAAGCATTATTAGTATCCATCCAACCAAAAAATACATATTTTTATCACTGTGATTGGTTAAGGATATTTTTTTTAACTTCCATCTTTTAGGGATACACTAATATACCCTCACATGAAATTATATAACCCAATAAGGATATTTTTATATCCAACATTCATATTTACCAAATTTCTAATACAAATAAAACTTCCTCATGGTCATCACCACATTCCTCAATTGATATTTATTATCTTCCTCTATATTATAATACATAATAATATTATATATAATGACTACCCCAAAACAATGAAAGTAGTTATAAAGACTCTGTTCATTAGATCTACAAATATATCAGGGGAATTCATTTATCCAAATCGAACCACTAGATATTTATATTGATCATACCTCAAATAAATTTTTTTTTTAATATTTCCAACATTTTACCCCTCAACTGATGATTTTAATATTTTAGATTAAAAATGATCATTATTGAGCTCCAAACAACTGATCAAACAAATCAACAATACTATGTTGAGGTTGTATTTTCATGATAGTAATATTTTTAGGATTTTCGTAATTAATATAAATACACGTAAACACATTTTATTTTCTAAAAATGGAATTAGGTTACCCCATTATAACACACTTGGATAAATGAATCCCTTATCATGATTATCCTGAATTTTCTTATTAAATTATCTCAACTCAATATGGACCATTTTAAAAGAAGTCTATGAAATAGCTATACCACTATCACAAAGTTTTAATTAAATAGAATCTTCATGATTTTTTTTTGAATAATATTAAATTATTTAGTAAATACATCATCTAATTCCCACACAATATTCATATCATCAATTCTGAGTTTCTTCCCAAACATTTGGGATAGATAACCCACTTTAATTGGAAATAAGACACATAAAATGGATGTAGTTTCCATTATATGTTTATTACCATCCTCACAATGATAAATTATAATGGGTTGAAATGGAATATTAAATGTGACTAACTTTCATGATAAATCGACATGGTATGTATATAGAGAGAGTCAATCCATTCCCAAAATCATATTAGAGTCAACATGAGTGATAATAAAAAAATAATAGAATGTGCATTCCCAAAAACTTATATCATATATGATCTATATAAATGAGACGCAATCATTCCAGTATTCACATTTTCCATTGATAACATGTCATCTCATCACTAAAGTGGTAATATGATACCAATAATATATTATTCAGATATTAAAGAGTGGGTATGAACCAAAATTGAATAATACATTTTTAATTCATGATTAGATGATAAGTGTACCATTCACCACTTTTTCCCATGAACAAATTTGGAAATTTTGATAATATGATTTTTTATCCCCTGGATAACTATGTTTTTTATATTAAATTTCATCCTTAACCATTGTATTCGATCACTGATGGGCATATAGTGATTAAAAATTATAGTTGTAGCATTGAAGTGTGTGTAGTGACTTAACCTGGGCTCTATCTATATAAATTTCATTTTAATTCATCCTTACATATATTCATCATTCATGTTTTTATGGAATTATTTTCCACATTTAAAACACTCACTAGTTCTATTAAAATAATAACATCATTCTTCTTTCCATAATTCTTTCATAAAGGATGGTTCATTTTTGTTGGGGAATGGGTTTTGGAATTATAATTTAACAACGAATCAATATTTTTCTTTTTTTAACAACTGTGAGAAATTTTGGAATCTCCAATCTCCAAATCTACTATGATATTAAATCAAATATATATTCTAAACTACAAACATTTATTTGAAAAAATCCCATTTAGATACATGGTTTTAAGACACTTAAGAACTGATATATTTTTTAGTTTATCTTCAAGGATAAAACTAGAATTTTTACATTAATATATTGTAAACATGGATTCTTATGACCTAATAGTTTTGTCTCCCTTATCCTTAATAAGAAGTAATTTCCTATCCATTTTCATTAAAATAGATCAAGGAATGTACTTATTGAAAAATACCCTCTTAAAATAATCTCATTCTATATAGTCAATTTTTTCTTCTTACATCAAATTATTAATAAGATTCATATATTACTATACTTTACCTACCAATAGATACCATACATGGATAATGGTTTCCTACTCTATGAAATGGAGAATGAAAAATACCTCTTCGTTGGTACTGATCCATTACATAATAACTAGTATATTATAGGGCCCATTGAATGAAGGTGTATCTTTTCGCATTAAAAAAACAATAATCAATTATTTCCTCCATTTCTCATTTGTAATATTAGAATGATTCATAGATTTAGATATATTAGTGAGGATTGAAATAATACCTTTCATTATATCTGATTCTTTGTTCACTTTTCTAGGAAGATAATCATTATAGTGTCCACCACATTTATTTTTAACATTATTCCACATAATTGTGTCCATTGAATAATAACAAAATTCTTCGTGTATGCATAAAGCTACAATAAACACAGTAATAAAACATATGATCATTAAAATAATTCTTATGAAGTCCTAAATTATATCTCATTCTTAAAAACCGATGATACATTTATTTTCACTCTATATCACCTTTAATTCATTACAGGTTTTCTTAAGTTAAATCATATTATTATTCATAAAAAAATATTAAATAATTGTAGAACCCTACTATGATACCAACTTATATGACAAGATTATTACATACATGAATATTTCATTATTTTTAATGAACATTAACTGTAGTTTATAATAATAATCATCCTAAAATATTAATGGTTTAGTTCCTTTCAAAACTAGATACATAGTGAAATTATTTCATGAAATATTTTAAATATCTATTAGTAATTTATTCTCCCATAGTACCCTTATTAGACATATCCTTTTTAAAACATTCCTTTATAACATGGGGAAAATAGAAGCATATAAAAGGGAAAGCTTAAATTTTCATAAAGGTTTAACATGGGAGATGTCAATTGATGATCACATATAATAATAAGATAAATATAAGGGTATCAAATCATGATCATGAATTACAATTTTCATACACAATCAGTTATACATCATAATATAAAAGTCATGGTATAATGAGTTTTAATATCAAACTCCTTAGTCATAAGAGTTACAAATCATCATTAATCAATCAGGATATATGATATAATATCATAAGAATATGAACATTTCATATAAATTGTGGCACAATATTAAGCATATAAATTCATTTCATTAAACAAGGATCACATCTAACACTATCATAGTTGAAAATTTCCCAGATCGAATTAGATTCACTCTATATTTCATCATTTCATTAATCATAGATCTATCTCAATACTATCATAGAGTATGCATTTCCTTATAGAACTATGTTCACTCTCTATTATAATATAAATATTCTTATGAGATACCAATCATTATCTGATTAATTGGATGAATATAAAATTATCTACACACCATTCAAGTAATAAAAAATATACATATGTGTGTCACTATATCATAAAAACATTAATCAATTAATAAACTCATAGTCTTTGGAAAAGAAAGACATTTTAAAAAGAATTCATCATAAATTATATATCATAAAGTAAAATAATGGTTTTAATGGAATCATCCTTAAAAGTAATTATCACAATTCATCCTTGTAAAGAAAGTGGATGTAATCATAAGATAAAATACCAATGGAAGCATAATAACCCTTAAATATTTTTTATATTCATGATAATACATTTAAAATACCATTCAATCATTTATTATAAGACATGTGAAATTTTTTTTCATTCAAATAGAATTAAATAAAAAATCCCAGCATACTAAGAAACATATATTATCTAGAAATAACCACAAAAAAATTGTAAAATATTATTCAAATAGTTTAACAATAATTAAATAAGTATAATAATTTCTTCCATTAAATGTTAAAATGAATATTCTATCAAACATCTTGTAAATATTATAAAAGTACCTCATTCAAAAAATAAAGAAAATATTCAATTTAATACATTAAAAAAAAGTTCAATTATTAATAAAACTCACTGTAAATAATTATTTGGTCATAAAAAATTATATTCTTCAAAAAAACTAGAGAACGTAGAAATGTAAGAAGATGTATATCTTTAAAAGAAGAAATAAGGATAGTTTTTCTTCAAAATAATTTGTAAATCATATAAATTTAAAAATAGATGAGAATTAAACCAAATAATTAAAACCTTATAAATAACCATAATGGAAGAAAAAATATTTGGTTTAATACATAAATATCACATAATTCCAAAAAAAATATTCAATTGCAAATTATCTTGGTCAAATTTGAGGTTACAACACAAATCCCAACCACAAGTCTTGACATTCTTTATATACACTCCAATATTCAAGAACAATACATTTATATTTTTATACTTCTATACCATAATCATATTCATACTTATATTACAATATAAAATTCCATTATAATTACTAATTACTCATTTATTAAAAATTCCTCATTAAAACAATTATTCTTGTGAAAACTAGTCTATTTTACATTCATATTTCGGTTCAATGATTCAATTCCTTGCACCTTTGTCATGCATTAATTGCCTAAAAATATAAATCAGGTTCTATTTGTTATAATTTTTCATTATATACACATTTAAAACCATTAATATATGGTCAAGATGAAAAATGAATAACATCACTTTATAGACATGGAACTTCATGCATATATATGAGTTATTTTTTAATATTCTCGAAAATTGAAAGAATGAATGATAAATAATAATATATATTTAGAATAATTTTAGTATCAACAATATAATATATATTCATTATACCATCTATTTTAGTATCCATTCATGGTGGACATGAAAAATGAATTACATCACTTTGTTGAGGTGGTAGTCCACACGTATGTAAGAACGATGTTATCATTTCTAAAAATACGGAAAGTAGTTAGAAAATGATAGTATTATTAACATAAAAACAATATTTTATATTAATTATTATGAATTCATAATTTTATTAAGGCTTAAGAATATTTATATTATTTTAATAGAGAATGAAGCTCGAAATTGATTTGTAAATACAATTGCATTTTCTTTGGGAAACCACCTTTTTCATACACCTTAGCCATTAAAATGTTGTTCTTTTGGGAATACTAGACAATCACAGTTGTGGGGATGGAAGTAATAAATACCTTTGATCTAGTATTTTCCAAACTAGATGGCTCATTTTGTCTGAATAAGTGGAGATATAAAGCTATCTTATATAAGGGAGGTCGTTGAAACTCGTTTAAATGTTAAATACATAAAAACATAATAACTAATATTCAAGTTGTAAGAACCCGATTCTTCTCTTTGAGGTATGGGAATCCTCTTTTCTCTTCTCCTTATGTTTTATTAATAAAATATGGAAAATGAGGAAAAATCCCAAATTTTGGAACTACACGCCATGTACTTTTTCCACACATCGTGTACTTCTGGTCGTGTAGGGATGAGTACACGGGGCATGTATCCTTGCTAGTGACAAAGGGTGTAGGAACCGACTACATGCCGTGTAGTGGTCCCTTACACGCCGTGTAGTCAGTCGGCAAGACAAAATAGTAAGGCGGTGGAGCAGCCGCCAGCTGGGCGGCAGTACACGCCATGTACTCAGGAGTAAAGGACATGTACTCTTGTCGGTAAGTGAACAATGTCGTGCTGGCGGAAAGCCGCCAGGTGAATAGTTAAATGAAAGGAGTACATGTCGTGTACTTGGAAATACATGCCGTGTACTTTGTTTTTTCGGCTTAAAACAGCCAGTATCCTCCTCATTTGGAAGAGGATACACTTGAGCCGTTTTGGAGCCAAAGGAATAGGTCGGACCTTTGAAGATCCATCGGGTGTTCGTTTGGAATCGGTTTCCGCCTCAGACGATCTCGTTGGAACTGCATGGGTAAGACCTCACTTCTCCTAGCGTGTTCCTTAGATATTCTTATCCTAATGTAAGTTATCTATGTTTGAATGGGTTTTGTTATTTGTCAGATCTACGCCGTTCTTGGGCGTTTCTGGAGTCAGTGTTCGGGTATAACATTCGTTGGTGTTTAAGGTAGGTGGATTTGTGTTTATTTTCCAACTATCATGTGTTTTATGCGTTTTCGTGCCACGAACCCATGTTGGGGTGTCGTGTGGCTGAGGCCCTTGCTATATTTAATTCCTAGAATTGAATAGGTGATTAATTGTGATATTAAAATGCTGGTTGGTATCGTTTCTTGGATCCAGAACCACCCCAGGGGTGTGTTCCACTGTTTAGCCGTTTGGCCAGGATACCCGAGGGTATGCCTTTAAAGTAGTACTTGTATAATTTTCTTGAGAGGAATTGCTTGTTACTGCTTGTTTACCTATTGGGCATGGCCCGTTTACCTGTTTAGCCTGAGGGTGTTGTTGTATTTGGCCTGAGGGCATTGTTGTGATTAGCCTGTGGGCATTGTACTGTATTAGCCTGAGGGCGACGTTCTATTTCGCCTGAGGGAAACCTTTTGTGCCTGAGGGCTTGACATATGTGCCTGAGGGCGACACTTCCTACGCCTGAGGGAAATTTCTGTTATGCATGAGGGCAATACCTGTGGGTTGGATTCTGTATAGCCTGAGGGCGTGGTTCACTATATTAGCCTGAGGTGAAGATACCAGTTGGCCAGAGGGATTGGTGTAGTTGAGCACAAAATGATACTAAATTAAATTGATTAAATAAATAATTAAATGGCAATATAACCAGTAAGTTAGTTACTTTTGAGTACTTCTTGGTTTATTGCATTTTACTATTGCACTGTTGTTACATGCTTACACACAGTTGGGCATGGGCCTTTGGTGGGCGCCTACTGAGATATATTTCTCACACCCTATTTGGGTTATGGTTTTCGGCCCAAACAGATTATGTTTCTACATGTGTGAATAGGAGAAAGAGTCCCTATACAGGTACTTGACTATTTCTGAGGAGTAGGAGGGCATGGGACCGAGCCTAGGCTCGTGATGCTGCTGCCAGCTGCTTTACTTTGTTTTTTTGTACTCTGCCTTTTGTTGTACTCTATTGATGTATGACTTGTTCTAGCTGTTTTTTTATAACTTGAGACATGTAGCATCATTATTTATATACTGTTGTTTGTATCCACTGCTGTTTTTTATTTCAGTTGTGCATGTTATACTGCTTCCGCTATTGATGTATGTTTTATTCTGTATTCTGATGCGCTACACTTTGAAAAATGAGGGAATAGTTTCCCCACTATCAGACATGGGCCCTCTCTTCTAGTCAGCAGCCTCTGGTGGTTGGGAAAATGCACTTGAGGTCACGTGGCGAACCGGGTTCGGGGCACCCGTTGAGTGGCACCCGGGTCCGGGACATTACAAAGTGGTATCAAAGGGATCTTTTTTCTTTGAGTTACTATTTGGAGCCGTAGTCAGGGATAGGATGAACGGTAGTTGGTAATGAGCTGTGCCCAGGCATAGCTAACCCGTGTAGAGGAAAAATCTAGTCTACCTCGTATTTTTCAATTCTTCTGATTTTGCAAATTTTACAGTTGAAATGATTTCACCATTGGGTGACACACTTTGAGATTGTGTTATTTATAATTTATCTATGGCTTCTCTTTAGTTGCAACCCGATGAGATGAGGGTATGCCGTCTCATGAATCATATAGGCACATGTTAGATGTCACATGCCATGCATATTTTCCATGCCATGTAGGTGCCTTAGAATTTGCATGTTGTTGTGATAGTTGTTGTGCTACTAAAGCATGTGGTTCTGATATTTGCTTGATACAAACCTGCTCTGTGATAGGGTATTCCTTGTATGAGATTGTTTAATGAATGGATGTCAAACTTTGGTTTTTGGAGAGTATGGGCCCCCATTTACTAGAATGTGGTGGATCATTGACTGTTTATTGGTTATAACACATAAAAAATGTCAGAATTTGATTCGTGGGGAGTATGGGCCCTCACAGGTCAGAATTTGACACTTAGGTGTTGGTTTTTGGTATTTTCTGGGTTTCGGGGAAGTTTCTGAGGCATACTGTCCAGAAACCCAGTATACAGGCTGTGTAGTATTTTTATACATGTCGTGTATGTTCTTCTGTTCGGGAAGAAAAATTAACTTTTTGAGTACACGTCGTGTACACCGAGTACACGCCGTGTAGTCTCTTCCTGTGTCACAAACCATGTGGGCGGCGACACGGGGTAGGGAAAGGCTTGGGTAAAACACGCCGTGTACCGAATGGACACGCCGTGTAGTGTGACCCAGAGTCTGGCTGTGTAACTAACAACACGGGTCAGTGAACTCCTGTATAGACCACGCCGTGTCAATGTTGGACATGTCGTGTTGTTTGACCTGGGGACTCGGTCATGTAACTGACAACATGGGCCAGTGTCACGTCTCCTTTACATGTCATGTACCTATGGGACACGTCGTATAGTCATGTCCTAGGACAGACCGTGTGGACTTAGTCGGGTGGCTGGGAAACGGGATGATGTACACGCTGTGTGCGGGAGTAACACGCATTGTAGTTTCAAGCTGAGTAGTCGGCCGTGTCACGAGCGACACGGGCAGTTGGAAATTAACACCATATACGCCGTGTAGATTAATTACACGCTGTGTAGTTTTGTTTAATGGGAGTCGTGTGTCTTAGCCGTGCAGAGGGACCCGGGTAGGGGAAGGGAAGTCAAGTACATGCCGTGTAGTCAGAGTACACGTCGTGTAGTCTTGTTTTGAAAATTTTGAAATTCCTTCTTCCTTTTGTTATTTTGTGGTTCCTTTGTTTCGGTCTTAATAATCATGAATCCGAGGCAGGCTTTTGACCTTGTAGTGTCATGACTTCTAGATGACTGCGCGTTGTTCTCTAGGAGAGCGGCAACGAGTATACTCTAGAGATGGTGGGCCACGGGCTACCAGTTGATCCTTTAGTAGAGCCAAATACGGCATCAGCTGTTATACCAGACACAGGCATGGAGGCGCAGTTCCGTGAAGGTTTTATGCAGTTCATACATACCTTTCAGGGAGCACCGCAGGCTGCTACGTCTATGGCCGAGCTGACGCGTATCTTTTAGCAGCAGCATCCGCCTACGTTTTCAAGGGATGGCGGACCACAGGCTGTGGAGTCTTGGCTAGGATTGATGGAGAATATTTTCGAGCATCTTGAGATTCCTCCAGGGTGGAGGGTCAAGCTCACGACTTACATGCTGTGTGATTCCGCCAAGAGATGGTGGGATGTTACCACCCAGTCAGACCATCACAGGGACATGGCGTGGGAAGACTTCTAAGCAGTCTTTTATGACTTTTTCCTTCCTGGGACACTGAGGGTAGATAGATCTCAACAGTTGATGAATCTACAGCAGGGTGTTATGTCAGTGATGGACTATTCTTCTCATTTTACAGAGCTTCAGCGCTTTGCACCGGTGCTCGTGGGTGATGAGACGCTGAGAGCCAGACGTTTTGAGGATGGTCTTCGGTACGACATCCGATCACTGGTGAATGTCTTCAGGTTGCCTACTATACACGCCATCATGAACCAGGCGCTGATTATAGAGTGGAACCTTTGGGAATCTAGTGGTGTGGACCAGGGCGGTTCAGCACCAGTTACTGTTACTATTTCTGCTGGAAAGAGGAAGAGACAGACGGACTTCTCTCAGGGTGGTAGTACCAGCCAGACAACTTTTTCAGGTGGCCCGATCAGGTGCTACCAGTGTGGTAGATAGGGGAACAAGAGGCCGCAGTGTCCACGCGATCCAGTAGAGTGTCGATCTTGCGGAAAGATGGGTCATCTTCAGCACTTTTGCTGGGTGTTTCCATCGATTGCTAGTGAGAGGGGTTCTGTACAGACTCTGCGAGTGGGAGCGGGACCAGTGGCTTCTTACCAGTCGGGGAACTGGAATACGGCAGGGCGTGTAGGTAGTGATGGTGGTTGTGGTCGTGGTAGCTAGACACCAGGATCTCAGAGGCAGCAGGGCGGGACAGCTCGGGGTAGCCAGGCTATGTCGTAGGGCTGCGGCACTGGGCAGGCATATGCAGTGCAACAAACCCAGCAGGAGCAGGATCCCGAACCTTCTACAGTCAGAGGTACTATTCTAGTAGCTTCTGTCTTTTCTACAGTACTTTTTGATACGGGTGCTACACATAGTTTCATATTTGTGCCCATTTTGGAGAGCCTTGGGCTAGGTGTTTCATCTTTTTTTAATATCATGACGCTAGACACTCCGTTGGGGACTAGGACGGCCTGTGTGCGTCAGTGCAAGGAGTTCCCCCTTGAGGTTGGAGGCTATCACTTCCATTGGTACCTCTATGTATTAGAGATGAAAACTTATGATGTCATTCTCGAGATGGACTGGTTGGTTCCCTTTCAAGCCTTTGTAGACTGCTATCGTCGCCGGGTGTGTTTCACGTCACCAGAGGGCGGAGAGTTTCTATACAAGGGTGAATGGCATGTTCAGGGAGTCGAGCTAGACCAGAGCATCATGGGAAAGGTGGAGTCATAGCCTAGATTGTGAGTTTGTATCTGGATGATCATGGGACTTGTCAAACGGATTTCCCTCCAACTGTTGACTTTTCATGTCTACCTCCAGTACATGAGGTGGATTTCTCTATTGAGCTAGTGCCAGGAGCAGCACTGGTGTCAATTCCTCCTTATAGGATGGCTACACCTGAGCTACATGAGCTCAAGAGGCAGTTATAGGAGTTATAGGCAAAGGGCTTTATCTGACAAAGTACTTCTCCTTGGGGTTCTCCGATCCTTTTTACGAAGAGGGCGGATGGTACCCTCATACTTTTCATGGATTATCGGAAGCTGAACCAGATGACGTTTAAGAACCGATATCCCTTTCCAAGGATTGATGATCTTTTTTATCAGCTTCGTGAAGCACGGGTGTTCTTGAAGATTGAATTGAGATCAGGATATCATCAGCTGTGTGTGAGATCATAGGATATACCGCTTACAGCTTTTCGGAACAAATATGGTCTGTACTAGTACTTGGTTACGCCGTTCGGACTCACGAACGCGCCAGGTGTTTTCATGGCTATGATGAATCGTGTGTTCCATCCGTACCTTGATTCTTTTGTGGTAGTATTCATGAACGGAATCTTGGTGTACTCTCACACTCGACACAACCATGCCACCCATCTTGAGATCATACTGAGTACACTGAGAGAGCATCAGCTATATGCTAAGCTCTTGAAGTGCCACTTTTGGATGGACCAGATTCACTTCCTGGGTCATATCATCTAAGAGGCAGGAGTTGCAGTAGACCCAGAGAAGGTGAGAGTAGTAGTTACCTAGGAGTAGCCTAGGAACGTGTTTGAGATATTGAGTTTCATAGTACTGGCTGGATGCTACAGGCATTTTATACAAGACTTCTCCCGCTTAGCAGCATCGTTGATGGGCTTGACTAAAAATGGTGTGAAGTTAGTTTGGTCGGAAGCTTGTGAGACAACTTTCCAGGACCTGAAGGTATGGTTGACATCAGCACCGATCCTGATACACCCAGAGCAGGGAAGGAGCTATACAGTTTACTGTGATGAATCAGGGATTGGTCTAGGAGCAGTTTTGATGCAGGGCAACCGAGTTGTTGCATACAGTTGAGGCAGTTGAGGCCACATGAGAGGAATTACCCGATGCATGATCTCGAGTTGGCTGTAGTTGTGCATGCGTTGCGATGTTGGAGACATTATCTGTTGGGAGAGCATTTTGTGGTTTTCACTGACCACAAAATCCTCAAGTATATCTTTACTCAGCGTGACCTGAATCTGAGGCAGCGAAGGTGGGTTGAACACCTATATTCCTTCGTTTTTGAGCTTTCCTATACACCTAGTAAAGGAAATACAGTAGCTGATGCACTGAGCGGGAAGACTCACATATAGGCAGTGCAGGAGGCCAGTGGTGAGTGACAGCTCATGGCTTTGTTCTCTGAGATGCATCTGGAGGTGCATGACAGTTAGGGGCAGACCTATCTTTCATCTTTAGCTTTGACTTCTACCCTCCTGGACTGAGTGAGGATGAGACAGATATCAGATTCAGAAGGCCTAGTTCTATGGGAGTCGGTGGCAAGTGCGGACCCTCCTCCATGTTGGACGATAGGTGATGATGAGGTTTTGTGTTCCCATGGAAGAGTATGGGTTCCAGGGGATATACGCAGTTAGCTGATGCGGGAGTTTCACGCTTCAGCTTGGGCAGTTCATCCCGGGGTTACCAAGATGTACCGTGACTTGAGACGTCAGTACTGGTGGCCGGGTATGAAGAGAGATGTAGCTGGTTTTGTTACGAGGTGTTCCACCTATCAGCAGGTGAAGGCGGAGCATCAGAGACCAGTTGGGATGTTACAGTAGTTACCCATTCCAGAGTGGAAATTGAATGATGTTGCGATGGATTTTTGTGATGGGGTTACCAAGGTCACCTCCTGGAAATGACGTCATGTGGGTTGTTGTGGACAGACTCACGAAGGTAGCTCACTTTTTGCCGATCAAGGAGACCATCGGTGTTGACGATCTTATAAATTTTTATATCCGAGAGATCATACGTCTTCATGGGGTACCTCTTTCTATTATTTTAGATAGGGACTCCCTCTTTACGTATCGTTTCTGGAAGGGTTTTCAGAGGGTTCTTGGTACACAGGTGCTTCTGAGCACAGCATACCACCCTAAGACAGATGGCCAGTCAGAGCGTACGATACAGATGCTAGAGGACATGTTGCGTGCATGCATCCTAGACTTTGGGGGCTCATGGGAGAAGCATATACCCTTAGTCGAGTTTTCCTATAAAAATAGCTTCTAGGCGACTATTTAGATGGCACCATACGAGGATTTGTACAGTAGACCGTGCCGATCAACCTTGTGCTGGTTAGAGGCAGGTGAGGCAGCTTTACTAGGACTACGTCTCGTACATGAGATGTCTGAGCAGGTCTAGTTGATTCAGAAGCGGATGGCGACCGCGTAGTCTCGTCAGAAGTCTTATGCTGATCTCCGCAGACGACCTTTGGAGTTCGTGGTCAGGGATCAGGATTTCTTGCATGTTTCTCCGAGGCTGGGACACAAGCGGATCATGAGATAGGGTAAACTCTCACCGCGGTATGTGGGACCATTTGAGATTCTTGAGAGAGTCGGGCTGGTTGCTTATCGGTTGCGGTTACCACAGCGGTACCGATCCATGCACGACGTCATCCACATATCTTAGTTTCATCGCTATCATTCAGACCCATCTCACGTTTTTCAGCCCGAGGAGGTTGAGATGGAGGCAGATGTGTCCTTTGAGGAGCATCTGATTCGTATCATTGACAGGAACACAAAGGTTCTCCGAGGTCGGTAAGTTCCTCTCATACGGGTGCTATGGAAGCATGGCCGAGTCCAGGACGAAACCTGGGAGTGGGAGACCAACATGCGTGATCAGTGGTTGGAGTTGTTCACAGCTATATTTTCTCCACCCTTTGATGGGAAATTCGGGGACGAATTGCTATAAGGGGGAAGTTTGTAAGAACCCGGTTATTCTCTTCGAGGTACGGGCTTCCTCTTTTCACTTTTCCTTATGTGTTTTTAATAAAATATGGAAAATGGGGGAAAATCCCAAATTTTGGAACTACACGCCGTGTACTATTTCCACACGCCGTGTACTTCTGGTTGTGTAGGGATGAGTACACGGGGCGTGTAGCCTTTTCGGCGACAAAGGGTGTAGGAACCGACTACATGCCATGTAGTGGTCCTTTACATGTCGTGTAGTCAGTCGGCAAGACAAAATAGTAAGGCGGTGGAGCAGCTGCTAGCTGGCCGGCAGTACACACCATGTACTCAGGAGTACATGCCGTGTACTCTTGTCGGCAGGTGAACAGTGTCGTGCTAGCAGAAAGCCGCCAGGTGAACAGTTAAATGAAAGGAGTACACATTTTGTACTTGGAAGTACACACCATGTACTTTGTTTTAGGCTTTAAATAGGCAGTTGCCTCCTCATTTGGCAGAGGAGACACTTGACCCGTTTTGGAGCCAAAGGAAGAGGTCGGACCTTTGAAGATTCGTCGAGTGTTCTTCTGCAATCGGTTTCCACCTCGGACGATCTCGTTGGAACCACATGGGTAAGCCCTCTCTTATCCTAGTGTGTTGCTTACCAATTCTTCTCCTAACATATGTTATTTATATTTGAATGGTTTTTTTTTCTTCATCAGATCTACGCCGTTCTTGGGTATTTCTGGAGTCGGCGTTCAGGTATAATGTTCATTGGCATTTAAGGTAGGTGGCTTTGTGTTTATTTTCCAACTTTCGTATGTTTTGTGCATTTTTGTGCCATGAACCCATGTTGGGGTGTCATGTGGCTAAGGTCGTTGCTATATTTAATGCCTAAAATTGAATAGGTGATTAATTGTGATATTAAAATGATGGTTGGGATTGTTTCTTGGATCTGGAACCACCCCAGGGGTGTGTTCCACTGTTTAGCTGTTTGGCCAGGATACCTGAGGGTATGCCTTTAAAGTAGTATTTGTAGAATTGTCTTGAAAGGAATTTCTTGTTACTGCTTGTTTACCTGTTGGGCATGGACTGGTTACCTATTTATCCTGAGGGCGTTGTTGTATTTCGCCTGAGGGCATTGTTGTGATTAGCCTATGGGCACTGTACTGTATTAGCATGAGGTCGTGATTGTATTAGCCTGAGGGAAATGTTCTATTTCACCTGAGGTCAACCTTTCATGCATGAGGGCTTGACTTCTGTTCATGAGGGAGACGCTTATTACGCCTGAGGGCAATTTCTGTTACGCCTGAGGGAAATACCTATGGGGTGGATTTTGTATAGCCTGAGGGCAAGATACTGTTTGGCCAGAGGGTTAGGTGCTATTGAGCACAAACTGATACTAAATTAAATGGATTAAATAAATAATTAAATGGAAATATAACCGGTAAGTTATTTATGTTGTTGCATGGTTACACACAGTTGTGAACGAGCCTTTGGTGGGTGCCTACTGAGATATATTTCTCACACCCTGTTTGGATCACGCTTTTCAGCCCAAACAGATTACGTTTCTGCAGGTGTGAATAGGGTGAAGAGTCCCTCTACAGGTACTTGACTATTGCTGAGGAGTAGGAGTTAATGGGACCGATCCTAGGCTCGTGATGCTGCTTCCATCTACTTTACATTGTTTTGTTGTACTCTACCTTTTGTTGTACTGTATTGATGTATGACATGTTCTGGCTATTTTTTTAGAACTTGAGACATGTAGCATCATTATTTATATACTATTGGTTGTATCCACTATAGTTGGTTATTTCAGTTGTGCATGTTATACTGCTTCTTCTATTGATGTATGTTTTATTCTGTATTCTGCTGCACTACACTTTGACAAATGAGGGCATAGTTTCCCCACTATCAGACCCGGGCCCTCACTGCTGTAGGAAGCCTCTGGTGTTCGGGGAAATGTGATTGAGGTCACGTGGCGAACCGGGTTTGGGGCCCCCGTTGAGTAGCACCCGGGTCTGGGACGTTACACAAGTGAAAATGGAACTAAGTAGCCCAAGGTTTAAATAAAATAAATTTTAATTTTTGTAATTCTTAAATAAAATAAATTAAAAATAGTTATAGATATATTTTAAACCATCTATGTTTCATTAACCTCCTTATCAATCCTTTTTAACCATAACTAAGGTCAAATTTGTTTACCATATTTACAATTCATTATGAACAAAAATGAAAGTGGTCTCACTAACAGCATTATAAATTAAATTTAAAAATAGTGAATCTTATTCGTCATATTAAAACTCTATAATTGCTAGAATTTAGTTTGAGAATAATCATGCAAAACACAACTAATATATTTTTTTATAAAAATACATTATATAACACAAAAATGTATTTATTTTCCTAATTTTTCTTGTAAAAACAATAAATTGAATGTTTAATAATTTTATATAATATATTATATTTAAATTTAATGAAAATAATTCAGAATTAGATATTAATTTTATTTAATAAGATAAAAGTACATTACGTATATAATAGTATTTTTTCTAAAAAAATCTATTTTTAACTTAAAATTATTTTATCTTAAATTTTAAATAATTGATAAAAATTAATTTATTTTACTAACTTGTAAAAATTATTCATTTTCAAATGTTTTTTACTATGAATTAATTTATAAATAAAAAATTGAAAAAACTACAATAATAATAATAATAATTAAAAATAGATCTTTAGGATCAATAGTCTTTCCCAAATGAATTATAATTTTTTAAAGGAATATATGAGATAAAAATTAATCAAATTAGTTCATCATTGTGGGAATAAAAAAAGTTGCATCGATTTATTTGTTATATTGAAATATACTCTAATGTAACATTGTGTTTCCTTAGTTGAGTGCATTGGATTATAATGATGGTAAAAATTCTCTAAACATGCTCATTAATTCTTATATAAAATGGATATTTATTTTATAATGTAAATAAACATTTCCTATATAATTTATATATCTTTTAGTCTACTTGATTAGGCCCACTAGTCAGTTGAGTATAGGTGAAACTCATGGGATGCATTGTTACACCAAGAAAAGTCACAATTATTAATGGTTTGGATGGGTTCAAAATTTCCCAACTCATTATACCCATTCCCCATTTCCGTAGGATGGGCTGTAATATTTCACTGACTCATTATACATGATTCTTTTTCACTATTTGGTGGGTATCTATGTCTCTCACTACATACATATACAACTATATAAATATATGTATGTATGTTTACATTTTTCTTTGTGAGTTCATTATACATAAATATGATATATTCCTCCTTTATAAGATTTCATTGATACATTATCTCCAATTCCAGGATAGTATTAATGGTTTTAGTTTAGGTATCGACCCTTCCATCAAATAGTGTTCTTAGTTGTATTTATTATTGATCTATTATTCTCTTTAATTCTAATCTACTACTGTATTATTTTATTAATTCTGAAAACTATATTATTATATATATAAACATTATCAAGAATACTTTGGAGGAAGAAAGAATAGGCTCTGAGATCGATTGAGGTCTAAAAAGATTTCATTGATCAAATCATGGATTAATTTCCTACTTGAATTAGGGAGAGTATATTTATTGGGATAATAAATATGTATCTCGGGGATGTATCCCAAACAATTGATATCAATTAAAAATGACCACTTAATTTCCATAACTTCGTTGATTCTCACTCAATTCTTAAACATGTCACAAGATAATGGAACCTTTATAAGTATATGGATTCCCCATTTTTTTAAGGCATCTTCAAGTTGGGTATAGGCTTGGAAAACATTAGAATGGAAGAAATTTAAGATTAAGTTTAAATCAATGTATATATTATGATTCTTATTACAGTTTATGTTCTGATTTTTAATGGATTCCCCATATATTTAGGCCCCATAACATGGGTATCATCAAAAAAAATTTTAAAGAAGTATATCAATATCATTTCAAAGAAGGAACTCTTCCTAGGTTTTTATTTACCACTTCCCTTGTCCTCATTTCTCAGGTTATCCAATATAATGGTTTTGAAAAATTTCAACTTATAAACATGTTCGACTTGTCTCAAAAAATTTATTCTACTATTTGAAAGAACGAAATTTTAACATATGGACCTTACAATTTCTAATAAATATAATGGATTTATAAAGGGTACAAGTATAAAGTGGTAAACTGTTCTTTCCTATGATATGATATCTATAATTGGAATAAGAAAGGTTGGATATAGTATTACACTAAAAATTAACCTAGAAGTGGCGTATTATAGAATGGAATAGATTTTTATTCTCAAATTTTGAAGTTGATATCGCTACTCATAGTGGTTCTATGGCCTTTTCATCCTTTATTTCTCATAATCATGGTTCACTATATCTATCATGGAAAATAGGTTCTTCTTTCTCATGTATTTTGGGGATATTAATGTATGGGATCCTATATCCTTGAGTTTATTTTTTCTTCCCATGATAATATTAATAGAAATATGAAGAAGTGAATATATAATGGGAATCGTCGTCATTTTAGAGGTTGGTTTGATTTCATTAGTATCTTCTATTTATCTTCCATTGATGATATTCTCATTTTCACTAATAGTGTATACAATTGTATCAAAAACATCATGTTGATTCTGAGTTACTAAAATAATAGAAGTGTTCATTGCACTAATATTACTAAAATTAGAGTAAAAACTTATTAAAAGTGGAAGGCTAGAGGATCATGCCTCATTAAGAATAAACATGTTATATATAGAAAATAATTATTAAAGGACTATCTGGGTGACCCTTTATTTAATGGGGGGATATGTATCCGACATTTTTATTGTTTTAAAAAACAATATTAAGGGTAAATTCCTCTATTATAAAATCAATTTTTTCTCATTTATAGGTAGGATCACCATTGTTAATAGTTTTTTTGTGACCTATTCCAATTAATGTCCTTTCTATGGGAATAGTGAAAAATATTGTCATCAATAATATTGAACATACATTTAATATATTCATTTGGGAGCACTATCAAAAATGTTTTATCCATTGGTCTTGTTAGTCTAGAGTTTGAAAACCAATTTATGGGGGGTTGATCTTAGTGGCATTAAGTAGAACAAACAATGCATAAATTCTAATATGGTTTGGATAAAAAACTCATGGAATTTTATATTGGATAATTTCATAATAATTAAATATAGTAACCCTAATTTTAGTAGTACTTTAATACTTGAGGTCTTATTTTTGTTGTACCCTTTAAGTTCATATGCAATATATCCTTGAACATTCTTCATGGATTATCGAATAGGGTAATATTTCATTCTAGAAGGATAGTTGGATGGATTTTATATTCTTCTTCCCATCGAATTCTATCTTATGCATCATCAATAAAAAATCTATTTTACATCCCCATTCACATATATTATTCTTATTGAAGAAAATAATTCACTGTATCACAACATTATTTTGGAGAATGATATAGATCACCATGTATTAACCATTTAAAATATGGTGAAAAACAGCCAACCCCATCCCCACCCCCGAATTAAATTTCTTTTTCTAGTGTACAAGGAATCTTGTCTTCACATAGATTTTAACATCCAAAGAAAAGGTATTCAATTTACATTAAAAAGTATCTATTGTGTGGATTCTAATATTGATTTTGGTACATAATATATTCACAAATTAGGATTGTGATCTTTATATCTAGGTTACCATTGGGGGTGCCTTGGATATCCTTGATCATTATGAGTCTTAGGAATATTTTCTATATTCATTATTCAAAATGAATTCTAGTGAATCTCTAAATTCGTAAGGGAAGTGAATTCTACTTATTTTGGGGACTTGGGTGAACTGGGAGACTCTTTATATTGTTTTCCCCCAAAATATAATTCTCAATAAAATTTTCCAAAATGACATATTTATTTATATTTTCATTACCCTAGGATAATTTTATATTGAGTCTTCCATACCTAAGAATCATAAATCTACTATCTAGTGGCCTTCTAAAGTCGGACTAATGGATATTAAATAATGAATGGGTGAAAAGGTGTGATAGAAGCCACCTAATAAGGGATTTAAAATGAATATGATTGGATCATGTGTGGATAGAGTTAGTAATGGAGGTTTAATTATCTGGGATCAATAGGGGTTTATCGTTATAAATTTTTCACCGTTTTATAAGCTAGGTAGTCATATCCAATTCATGGATAAATAAATTTTAAGTTGAATAAATCAATGAAATTCAAAAAATATTTGTATCTCAACGGTTGAATCTAACCCATTTATAGTTTTATATTATTTGAATGACTTTCCTGAATGTTACATGGTAATTTCATGTGATATTAGTTCTTATAGGAATATACTCCACTAAGATTTGAAGATCATTCACGTCTGGAAGTATGGTAATATATCAGATGATATTCTTATATTCAAAGGTGATTATACATATGTTTTGAGTATTTGTAATGTTTTCATTGTTTAACCCCAACATTAATATTACATTCCATGGGGAATCCCTCTATTTCAAACACATTTACCTATAACTTTTCTTAGGTAATTATTTTCTCATTGAATAAATTTATTAGTTACAATCCATTATTTGATTCAAAATTAGTGGTAACATTTTTAATATTTAGGAATACATAATTCATAGATACATCCTTGATCTTACAATATCATATTTAATGTTTTAGTTACCTACAGATATGTTAGTGGACAAAACATCAGTGAATAGTTAGTTCCATATGCCTTGGCGTTGGATCAGTTCCCTCTTTATTAATGGAGTTAGTGGTGTGATATTAGGGGAAAATGTTTGATATATAAAATATTCTACCTTATTTATCCTATATATGAGAAATTGTTTTGTTAAAATTTATTATGGATTGACATATTATATCTTTTATTTTGTTTAGTGATATATAAATTCATTTTAAGAGTTTTTTTTTCAGTTTTGTCATCTTCATTCATTTTTTACATATTCTATATAAGGTTTTATTAATGTAAGATATTATTTATTGAATTTTCATGTAAGATTCTTAGTTGGATATAATAATTATAATTATTTAAATATTAGGGGTAAATTTGTCCCTAGATTTTTTCCCAAAGCTAGGTTGTTAGTCTCCAACTCCAGGGAATAAGGATGTACTCATGGTGTTAAAATTTATATAATTTTCATATCATTAGTTAACCCAAGTTAGTGATTCTATATTTATGTACCTCTTGAATCTATTTCAAATACACCATTTTCTCTAAAAATATCCTTGTATTCTATATTTCATAATTAATTATTTACTTTTTCTATAATTATTTTATCTTTATTGCATTATATAATTTTATTCAATCTTTTATTGACGTATTTTGAGGATTCACTCATGGTTTAATAACCAAATAATATTTTTTCATCATCCATATTTTACTATAAGACTTGGTTTTCATGGTTTGAATAAATAATTTACTACTAAACACATAAGAGTGTTTTAACATTTGATTTCTCCAAATCCATATTTCATATGATGTCTTCAATATATTAAGATTTAACAAATCCTAATTTTATGGTCAAACTACCAGTTGTATAACTCTCTTCCAATAATAAGGTGGAATGTCACTTTTGAAAAGAAATGTATTTTTTATATTATTCATAATCTATTTATTCCTTTTAATAATTACATTCTGTTACAAATTAATCAAAAATTGTTCATCATTCTCTACTCCATCTTCCTCCTAGTAATATCTAACCACAATTACTGTATACATTTTTTGTTATCTCATCAAATAATATTGATTGATCATTTATTTTTGTAAAGAACCCAACAATAGTAACCTCTAGTCAATGGTTAAATTATTAAATTTTTATAAGATACAAGTGATAATATCCCAAAGGTATGAAAAGTTTAGTAGTCTTCGTAAACTAGATGCATACTTGGATCTCACATTATATTTGAAAACCTAAAATAAGACGTAATATTTTCTTTGAGATCATAATTAGTAACTCAAACATATCTATACATATCAATCATAAAATATTTTATATTATCATTGGGAAAGAAAAATTAAGAAAGGGGTGAGATCATATGCTCGTTAAGGGGATGCATACAGTGAAAGTGAAAGAAGGAAATATTGATAATATAGAAAAAATTCTAATAAGAAATACCATATAAATAATCACATGATTCAAGAAGATATGAATGTATATTAAAACTATTAAAATAATCTCATTGAATTTAGTAATTGTATTCATAATGATTGAATGCATGATTTTGGACATATTAAAATTTCATGCCAAGGCCTCATGCCAATACATCATAAATAAATCGATAATGCCTTAATGAGATACCCAAGATAGTTTTTCATAGGAGACATATTGATTTCTCATGTGTATTGGTAATTTTTTTACTCACCCATTAGACAAAAAGTCAAATAAATTAGTTATATGAATAAACAAAATAACATAATCAAAATTCATTACAAAGAAATAATTATCGATATTGGAGGAACTATAATTTGAATATCAATACTTTCCCAAGTTCTAATTATCAAAAAGAATATAATGGAATTTGGTGGATGGAATCATAATATTATAAAATCAGTAAAAAATAATACTAAACAAATTATGATGACATAGATGAAAATAATTTCAAACTCTCACTTTAAAATTCCTTGTACAAAAATACATTATTTTTAATTTGAAAACCATTTTTTAAAATATTTTTTTTTAATATTAATGAAACAATTTTATGAAAATTACACTTTTAAATTTTATTGGTTGCTTCAAATAAATGAATGGTAATAACAATAAGAAATTTCATTAATCTTTATAATTTAAAAACATTTATTTAACAACTTTGAAAAAATAACAAAGAATACCACTTTTAGAAAATTAAAAAAATATTCCATTTAAACCATATTTTATAATGTAAATAAATTATTAAAAATGAAGTTAAAATATAATTTGGCTATAGAAAAAAAACTCTTTGAAATTTTTTTTGTAAAACATGGACATGGAAGAAAATATATTTTTAGACGAAGAAAGAAATGTAAATGTTTCCTTAAAAAATTCATGTAGATCTTGTATACATAAAGAGAGGAAAATTAAAAGTAAATTATTTAATTTATATAAATACCACGTTATAATAAAATAATTTTTAATATTTTAATATCAAATAATTCCCCTACTGGATAATTAAACATAAAAAATCTTTAATAATGATGATATTGTGAAATAAACCCTTGTCATATGACTGACTTTCTTCGTATGTGTCCAAACATACTATACGATAATTATTGATTTATTATAAATCAATTATATAACCATAATAATATAAATCATATCACATATTTTTTAAATATAATATTTTATAATCTATTTTTAATAATACATTATTAAAGTCATTGTTCTAGGTGAAAACAACTTTGATTATCGAGTATTTTTTGGTTTGGTAGTTTTATTCCTTTTAGTTTTATCACGGATACATCATATATATATTTTAATTTTAATATAAATATAATGTATATTGATTATTTACTTATTTATAGTAACCCTTGATATATAAAAATAGAAAATTGAATTTCACTATTCATTAAGATAACTAGTCATGCATATGCATAAACATTGTTTTTTCAATTCAAAAAATGTAATGCAATAAAGTTAAATAATAATTAACATTTATTGAATAATTATTATAAGAAATAAATAATATATATTCAATAAATATATCATTATTAAATTCCATAGTAAAAAATGAAAAATAGATCACATCGCTTCATAGAGGTGGTCGTCCACATGTACGTACAAGGGACATCATCATTTTTAAACGGATTGGAAGGTAAGAAGTTATATATAATATATTTTTTTAAACATAATATTTAAATCTTAAATTTAATATATTTATTTATTTATTATTTCCATCATTATAACCATTCATGTAACGCCCTGACCCCAGCTACCCAGAGTAGGTGCATTATTATATAACATTGGCATGATCACAAGGAAATCATGTCCCAAAAGACTGATCAGTTTTGTATTGTTGGAAACAATATTCATACATAAGTTAAACATTAAAACATGAAAAGAAAAACAACTCTAATTTATTCCATTATAAACATCCAAGACTCCGATATTATGCCTACAATTAACTCATAACTAACTTCTTCATATCTTGGGAAAATAAAACATAAGAAAGGGGTGAGCTCAGACGCTCAGTAAGGGTAAGAAATACAGTGGATGAAAACATAAATTTTTAGCATGTTGAATAATTGAAAACACATGCCTTTACAAATAAAAAACATGAATACTTTTATGATAGGAATATGATTTGAGTAAATAATGCCATAATAAAACATAATAATTGGTATTCTATTAGTCGAATGACCACATGAACCATAAATATTAATTTCATAATGAGGGAATGTATAATTCTATACATTCTGAAACATTTTGTGAAGGCCTAGGCCAAGACGTCCAAAAATTATTAAGGCCTCGGCCAAAACTATATATCAAATTGGGAAAGGCCTTGGCCAATTCCATGTCTAGTTGTCTCATGAGATCTATTGATGCATCGAGGAGCTATAGCTAGCTCCACCCATCAGTTACTAAGTCTAATGAATTCATTATATTAAAAAGATTAATCATAACATCAAATTTCATATTAAACTAGCATAAGAAATGTCAATACATTAACCATAAACCATGAATGGTATAAAAATAGCACATACATAGTAAAACATAACTCATTCAATACAATATGGAATATTTAATTATAATAAATTAACCTCAATCGAGAATAATGAATGATATTGACATAGATGAAAAATATCATCAAAACTATTTGAGAGATGTATCCCCCTTATTCTTGAAAACATTCAAAAGTATCACTATTTATCAAGGAGCAGTTTAAACTAGATTTTTGAATTAATGTGTCCCATACCAATTTGAAAAATTTAAAAGGAATTTTAATTTTAATACATTAATTTCCATATAAATAAATCCTTAAAACCATTTTTAAAACATGGACAATAATGAGAAAGATTTATAAGAATAAATTTTTAAAACATTTCAAATTATATTTTAGTTAGAGTTCCTAACCAAATGAGAGATTCTTGAAAAAAAATTGAGGTAATAAAAACATTATAATATCATGATAATAGAGTATTTAATTATATACTATGTCAAATGACAATATATACACCATATAAAAGTGAATTGGTGCAAAACAACAAAGAAGTCTCAATGGAATATAAATCGAGATAAAGCCCCTTATTAAAATGGTATCCTTAGGTTAAGGGTGAATAAATGACATAATTATGTGTGAAAAATATAAATATACTACATATGATAGTATATTTATTGTAAATCAATCAGAATACATTCCCATATATTCTTGTAAAAACAACACCAAAGACTTGGATGTTTAACTCAATGAATGGAAATTGAGTTAAGATTACTCTTATCAAGTTTATATCAATGAATTGAGAAATTATCAATGGAATGATTATGTGTATGAATAGTATATCCAGACAAATTGGAGTGGAAATTACTAAATAAATAATAAATATTTATTCCCCACATAATCTTTTAGTAAAATAATCAATGAAGTATGCGTTAATCCGAATGAGTGGAAATTGAAATTTGAAATTCCCTTTCCGATTTGGTAACTTACAAAACATACACCCCATGAAAGAAGGATCAAACAATGATGATTTAAATACCCATAAATTAAAGTATATTACGCAATAGATACAATCATGGATAGTACATACACCACACAAAAGGAAATAGTGTCCAATATTGCATGAATCTCACATGAATAAAAACTGAGATGAAAATCCCTTACTTCATTGTAATCAATCGAGTCGTAAGACAAAAAGTTAATAACCACTAAATGAATCACAGAATACCATGAATATAAAAAGAATCATGATAATATATATCAAATGGAACTACACAATACACCACATGCAATAAATAAGTGGCGAACAATGGAAATCTCACAGAATTAAAAGTGAGAAAAGAAACCCCTTACCATGTACTTTTCCTTGGTCAAGGGTAGGTTAACGTCAAGTATAATGGTGAAATAATTTTTATTATATTATACAATAACCATATACATTAATATGATATCATATGTGATCTTCCGATATTCATTTGTTAATGATATTTTTGTAGTATCATCGTTACGGGTGTTAACTGATTCGTTTTCCATTATATGTTTTGTTACATAATACGTATTTCTTATGGATAGGATGTATTGGACTCATATCCATAATGATATTTAGTTCTTAAACATTATTTTTAATCATAAAATGAAAATTATTCTGGATTGGATACGATGGGGAATCAATCTCATCTCATTCGTGGAGATGGTAATCTGTACCTACACACGAGCAACAATATCAATCTTTTGATATTAAAATCATATATAATTGGATGTTATATCATATATAAAAAATAATTATCATGTTATATTTATTATTTACACCAATTATACATCACTATTATACCCATCCAAATAATAATGTATTTTATAACAACTACACCACGGTGTGGAGATGGTAAGCAGTAGGTACACATGTATGGTGACATGTCATTGAAAGGATGGATAGAATAATGAAGATGGTAGTACCAAATTTATAATAACTTCACAGTATATAGAAGATACTATAGTTATTATTTTAGAATGGAAACAAAAAGTAAATTAGTAGTGGAAGAAAAAAACATGGAAGAGATGATGAAATATTTACCTCTTCTTCGGGTTTTTCCTTTTGATTTGATCAAAAGGGCTCCATAGGATGGCTTTCTAACTAAATTAAGGCCTCTAAGATGAAGGGAGGGTAGTTTAGGGGATATTTGGTCAGTTTTTGGCTGATCCAAATGACATTGAATTTGTGAATTTGAGAGAAGGAGAAGTGCCCTTTTATGAGAGCGGTGAGGGGAACCTTAGGAAAAGATTGAAATATTATTTTATAATAAAATATTTTTTCGATTTTTAATGGATCTAAAAAGATTTATTTCTAGGCTAAGGTGGGGATGGTCAAAATCGTCTCAACTAATAGGTTTTAGATAGGTTTGGGTAATTATATTAACCTTATCTTTTAGATTTAACTCTTAGTTAATTAGTTTGACATTTTCCACGTCTCTTTGTATTTTTATATTATATGGTTAATAAACATACTAAAAAAATCCAGGAGAACCTCAAGTGGTTCATTAAGGACATATATAATATTAATTAAGACCTTTGACCAAACTATACATTTTTTGGAATAGAATATCATTTGATAAAATAATATTTGTTTTAAAAACACTTTTATGTCAATGTTGAAAATATTTGCTATTTTGTTTTCTTAAATACTTAACAAAATTATTACTTTGAAAAAATTCATTTAATAAACACTAAAATTTCATATTAACATATACAATTAGTAGAATTCAAAAAATTTCTCAAATTACCTTTATTTGGATATTTATAATTTCAATTATTTTAATATTTCATTAATAAGGTAATTATTGCATCATCATTGTGTCATAAATAAATTAAATTATTTAATGTATAAAACTTATATATGAAATATCATTATTTATTAAATGATTATATATTTCTAATGATATTTATAGTTGAATTTATATTTTGTGTAACCCTATATTAAAAATGGTTTAGTTATTAAACGTTGAATTTAACTCTTTTAACACTTCTTTAAAAAATAATAATAAATGACATAATCTAATCCAAGTCTACCAAATAGGTTCATATTTTATTCCTAAGGTTGTTTCTGGTCGAATTATACTTATCCAATAGAATCATGACAAGTGTTAGGGTAATAATAATATCATTTTTACCATTAATAACCATATTTACTTTCAACCGTGGTAAATAAAAGTAAATAGTAACATTTTCACCAAAAATTATTTTCTTATTATTGAACCACATTTTACTTACTGATATCAACCGTTTCTCTTAGATTTTGAAATTCAACTCACAGAAGTGGTAAAATTATGTTTTATACAAATTTGGAAATGCTCCTAGGAGGTGGGTAAAAGCCAGTAAAAAGTTTGATAAAATTTTATATATCTAAACTCATTATAAAATGACTCTAATGAATTACATTGAACTTATATAGGTGTTATGTATCTATTTTGACCTAAAATAAATTTAAATAAAATAAATTATTATTTAAATAAAAAGTATGTTTAAAATAATAACTCAGGGTTTTTCACTATTAATTATGAATTGAAAGTTTTCAAAAAAATACCAAAAATTCACCCTAAGCTAATTTCGATATTTTGATTCCAAAAATGAAGTCCATTTTGAAAGATAAAATTTTTAAAATTTCAAAAAGTGGAAATTACTATTCTTAATAGTTAGTTTGATTGGTTTTGGTGTGTTTGAACTCAAAGTTGCGTACAACACAAGCTATTGTATTATTTAAAGGGAAACATACTATGGAATCTTGGGGTGTTACATTCTCCCCTCCTTCAAATAATTTAGACCACAAAATTTCTTGAATATTACTGCATAAAATGATTCAGGTGGTTCTTCATCATAAGTTCCTCAGTTTCCCATGTTGCCTCTTCCATTTTATGGTTTCTCCATAGAACTTTACTAAACGAGTCATTCATTTTCTCAACAGGTTCTGGGCCTACATGTTTTCTTTCACCAACATCATCCTAAAAGGTTGGTGTGCAATATCTCTTTCCATATAATGCTTAATATGGTGCAACCTAAATTCTTGATAGAAAGCTATTATTATAGAAAAATTCTACCAGATGTAAATATTGATCCCACATACCTTGAAAGTCATGTGAGCAACACCTCAATATGTCTTCTAAGGTCTGAATAGTTCATTCTTATTTTCCCTCGGTTTGAGGGTGGTAGGCAGTGCTCAAATGAAGCTCAGTATCAACGGATTTCTGAAGACTTTTCCAGAATCTTGATGTAAAACACGGATGACGGTCAGAAACAATAGATAAGGGTACTTCATGAAGTCTTACAACTTCATTAATATATAGTCTTTCTAGACATTCAAATGGTAAATCATCACTTATAGAAAGAAAATGTGATGACTTGGTAAGACGATCAACAATGGAACATATTGCATCCTTCTGTCTAGGATTCTTTGGTAGTCCCATGAAAAATTTCATCGTAATATTATCCCATTTCCACTCAGGTATAGGAAGAGGTTGAATGACTCCTCGAGGTTGTTGCCTTCCATCTTTCACTTGTTGACAAACCATACATCGTAACACAAAATCAGCAATCTCCCTCTTCATGTTGTCCCACCAAAAATGTTCCTTCAAATCTCAAAACATCTTGGTGCTCCCACGCTCTAAAGAGAAATTGGAGCTATGAGAATCATCCAATAATTAACTTTTCAGATCAGGTATATTGGGACCACAAATTCAATTCCCAAATTTAAAAATCTCGTCTTTATATATGAAGTCAGACTACCTCTCGTCCTTCACAGCTTTAATCTTCTTTTGAAACTCTACTCCATCGGTCTGAGAACACTTTATCCTTTCTAGTAAAGATGGTTTGGAAACCATTTGAAAAGGCATTGATGTTTCACCTTCCATGGTTATTCCCATATCTATCTTTACTAGATCCATGTATATAAGATCCTTTTAAACTCTCATCTTGTTCAAAACTCCATGACGCTTTATACTCAAAGCATCTTCCACATTATTTTCCTTCCCCGGGTGGTAGTGTATAGTGCAATCATAATCCTTGAGTAGTTCAAGCCATCTCCTTTTCCTCATGTTGAGTTCATTTTGTGAGAAAATATATTTCAAACTCTTGTGATCTGTATAAATCTCACATTTTTCACCGTATAGATAGTGTTTCCATATCTTCAAAATAAAGATTACAGCTGATAACTCAAGATCATGATTAAGATAGTTTTACTCATGATGTTTTAGTTGTCATGATTCCTAGGAAATAACTCTATCATTATTCATAAGGACACAACCAAGTCCTTTCATTGAGGCATCACTATAAAAAACAAACCCATCATTCCCCAATGGTAGAGTAAATATAAGAGCATTGACTAATCATCTCTTCACTTCATCAAAAAAAAATTTCACACTCTTTTTTCCAAACAAATTTAACCCCTTTACATGTGATATTGGTTAATGTGTTATCCAATCGAGAAAAATTTTGGACCAAACGCCAATAATAACCTGCTAGACCAATAAAACTGCATACCTCAGTTATACTCGCCGATCTAGCCAGTCTTGGATTGCCTTGATCATTGAATGATCAATAGATATTGCATCCTTAGAGACAATATAGCCAAGATAAGAAATCTCTTGATTCCATAATTCACACTTTCCAAGCATTCTGTATAATTCATTTCTTCTAAGGGTTTTCAGAATGGTGTGCAAGTTATTTTCATGATCTTCATAGCTTTTGGAGTATACCAGGATATCATTAATAAATACAACTACAAATTCATCATGATATTCCTTGAGAACATTGTTCATTAAATCCATTAAAACAAAGGGTGCATTAGTGAGCCGAAAAGGCATTATTGTAAACTCGTAATGCCCGTACCTGGTTCAAAATGTTGTTTTCAAAATATCTCTCTTCTTTTCACACAACTGATGATATCCACATAGAAGTTAAATCCTTGAAAAATATTGAGCTCCATTAAGTTGGTTGAATAAATCATCAATGCGAGGTTGGGGAAACTTTTTGTTTATTGTTATAGCATTGATCTCCTTGTATTCAATGCAAAACTTCATATATCTGTATTTCTTCTTAACAAAAAGGACAAGGTATCCCCATAAAGGAACACTAGGGTTAATAAATCCCATATTTCTCAATTCCTCTAGTTTTTTCATTAGATCAACTAGTTCCAGAGTGTCCATTATATAAGGGGTCTTCGATATGGTCCTTGAACCAGGAATTAAATCAATGGAAAAATCAATTTCATGTTCTGGAGGATGTCTAGGTAAATCCTCAAGAAACACATCAATGTATTCTTGTATAATATGTATGTCCTCTATTCGAACAATATTTTCCCCTCCCATAAATATTTCATTCTCATCCTCTTTTCTCCTCAGACTCAGAAATTGTCTTTCCATATTTGCTTAATGGTCACGAGGAAAGTATTTTTCAACGAAAAGTTCTTTAAACTCCCTCTATTCTATACAGGACACTTCTTAAACTTCATTTGTGTTTTGAATCAATAACCACCATTGATCAGCATCTCTAGTGAGGCGATAAACTACCATGACAACTTTTTCCCTTTCGTTACTCCCCAAAGCATGAAATATTTTATCTAAGGAATTTATCCATTAATCAGCCTCTAATGGATTTGTACTTCCATTGAATGTTGGTGGTTGTTGCATCATGAAGTGGTTTAACAATTATCCTCAACATTGTGGATCAGGGTGCTCCATACAGGTAAGGTTATTTTTTATAACCTGAGTGAGTTTTCCCAGTATGGTGATAAGCTGATCCGCACCAGGTGCATCAACAGCTCTGCTATAATTATCTTAAGTAGGATGGAAATCCATACATGGATTACATGCATTGATTCGGTTTCCATTCCCTCCACTAGGTGCCATTTCTAATCAATGGCATAAACTTGATTAGTTTTTGAATCGAAATACATAATTACAAACTTGTAAAACACTTAACATAAATTGAACAGTTTATGGATATAATCCATAATCATAAAAATGTTTTCGTTGAGGATGTCTATACTCATAAACCCTTAAAAATGGTTTGTAAAGAAAATGATAATTATCCGAAACATATCCCCCAGTAGTGTCCTAACCAAGATTGCAGTATGTACCGTTGTCATGCACCAGTTCCCATTCGAGTCTAGTTCAAAGAAGTGTTTTTGGGTTTTACATCAAGGTACATCTATTCCAGAGCCGGCTCTACCTTCTCGTATCCATACAGGGATGCATTGCTTGGGAAACTCACAAAATCACTACAAAACCAAAATTCTATAAAGTTCTTCTTTATTAATCATCAAAGTCTATCTTATAATAATGTGCTCTAATTAAAGTTTATCTAAATAGAGTTTCCAAGGATTATATGAAACTTCCATTGATACCAACTTTAATGGCCCGATGCCAGTTACCCAGAGTCAGTGCATTATTAAACAACATTAGCATGATCACAAGAAAATCATGTCCTGAAAGACTGATCAGTTTTTATTATTGGAAACAAGATTCATACATAAGTTCAAATTTACAACTTGAAAAGAAATAAAATAACAATTTATTCCATTAGAAACATCACAGTCTCCTATATTATGCATACATGTCACTCATAACTAACATCTTCATATCATGGGAAAATGAAATATAATAAAGGAGTGAGCTCAAGATCTCATTAAGGGTAAGAAATAATGTGTAAGATAACATAAATATTAAGCATGGTGAATAATTGAAAACACAAGCCTTTACAAATAGTAAACACAAATACTTCAATGGTAGGAATATGAGTTGAGTAAATAATGCCATAATAACACATAATCATGGTTATTCTACTATTAGAATGACCACATAAACCATCAATATTATTTTCATAGTGAGGGAATGTATAATGTCGGACATTCTGTAACATTTTGTCAAGGCCACAGCCCAGACGTCTAAAAATGCTTAAGGCCTCGGCCAAAACCATATATCAATTTTGGAAAAGCCTGAGCCAATTCCATGTCTAGTTGTCTCATGAGAGCTACCGATACATCGTGGAGCTATAGAGGTCTCCACACATCACATACTAATTCCAATTCATTCCTCATATGAAAAGTATAAAACATAACATAATCATTCGTATTAAACTATCATACGAAATGTCGATACTTTAACCATAAACCATGAATGGTATTAAAATATCACATCCATAGTGAAACATAACTCATTAAATACAATATATAATATTCTATTATAATAAATTAACCTCAATCAATAATAATTAAGTATATTGACATAGATGAAAATGATCATCAAAACTATTTGGGAGAAGTATACCCCTTTTGCTGAAAACATTCAAAAGTATCACTATTTTTTAAGAATCTATTTAAAATATATTTTTGAATCAAAGTGTCCCACACCAATTTTACGCATTTAAAAGTAATTTTAATTTTAAAACATTAATTTCTATAAAAATAAATCTTTGAAACCATTTTTAAAACATGGATAATAATGAGAATGATTAAGAAGAATAAATTTGGAAAACATTTAAAATTATATTTTCATTAGATTTCCTAAACAAATGAGAGATGCTTAAATAAAAATAACTGAGGTAATTAAATACATTATAATATCATTAGAATAAAGGTTATCATGATATAATTTGTCAAAGGACATTATATACACCATATAAAAGTGAATTGGTGCATAACAACAAAGAAGTCTCGATGGAATGTAAATCGAGATAAAGTCCATTATAAAAATTATATCCTTAGATTAAGGATAAATCAATGACATAATTAGGTGTGAAAAATATAAATACACTCAATATGATTGGATATTTAGTTTAAATCAATCAGAGTCCATTCAAACATATTCTTGTAAAAACAACCCCAATGACTTGGAGGTTTTACTCAATGAATGGAAGTTGAGTTAAGATTACTCTTATGAAGTTCATATCAATGACTTGAGAAGTTATAAATGGAGTGATTATGTGTATCAAGAGTATATCCACACAAAGAAGAGTGGAAATTAATACATAAATAATAAATAGTTAATCCCCACATAATCTAACAGTAAAATAATCAATAAAGTATGCGTAAATTCAAATGAATGGAAATTGAAATTTGAAATTCCCTTACTGGTTTGGTAACATACGAAACATATAACCCATGAAAGAATTATCATAAAATGATGATGTAAATAACCATATATTAAATTATATTACATAATGATTATAATCATGGATAGTACATATGCCACACAACAAAAAATAGTGGCCAATATAGCATGAATCTCACATGAATAAAAAGTGAGATGAAAATCCCTTACTTCGTTGTAATCAATCAAGTCATATGATCACAAGTTAATAACCACAAAATGAATCACACAATACCATTAATATAAAGAGAAAAATGATAATATATATCAAATTGAAGTATGAAATACAGAACATGCAATAAATAAGTGGCGAACAATGGAAATCTCACAAAATTAAAAGTGAGATAAGAAACCCCTTACCTTGTAATTTTCCTTGGACGAGGGTAGGTTAACCTCTTATATAATGGTGAAATAATTGATTTTAAATTATACAAGAACCATATACATTAATATGATAACATATATGATCTTCTAATATTGATTGGTTAATGATATTTTAGTAGTATCATCATTTTGGTTGTTAAATGGTTCATTTTCCTTTATATGTTTTGTCACATAAGACGTGTTTGTTATGGATAGGATGTACTTTATTCATATACAGAATGATATTGAGTTCTTAAACATTATTTTTAATCAAAAAATGAAAATTATTCTTGAATGGGTATGATTGGGAATTAATCTCATCGTGTTCGTGGAGACGGTAATCTGTACATACACACGAGCGACAATATCATTCTTTTGATATTAAAATCATATATAATTGGACAGTATATCTTATATACATAATAATTATCATGTTATATATATTATTTAAATTAATTATACATCCTTATTATACCCATCCAAATAATAATGTATTTAATAACAACTACACCACGACGTGGAGACAGTTAGCCGTACGTACACACGTATAGTGACATGTCATTCAAAGGATTGATAGAATAATGAAAATGGTTGTACCATATTTATAATATCATCATAGTATATATAAGATACTGGATTTATTATATTATAATGGAAACAACAAGTAAAGAATAAGTGGAAATAGAAAAGAACTCAAAAGTGGTGATGAAATATTTTCCTCTTCTTCGGGTTCTTCCTTTTGATTTGATCAAAAGGGATTCTTAGGTTGGTTTCTAACTATAGGAAGGATTATAGGATTATGGTAGGATAGTTGAGAAGATATTTGGTCAGGTTTTTTCTAATCCAAATGGATTAGATGATTTGAATTTGAGAGAAGGGGAAGTTCCCTTTTATAGGAGGGGTGAGGGGAACCTTAGGAAAATATTGAAATATTATTTTATAATAAAATCATTTTCAGTTTCTAATTTGTCCAAAATTATTTATTTCAAGGATAATGTGGGTATGGGTCGTAATATTATCTTCCAATAGGTTTTAGACAGGTTTGGGGCATTATATTAACCTTATATTTTAAATTTTACTCTTAGTTAATTAGTTTGACATTTACCATGTCTCTTTGTATTTTTATATTATATGGTTAATAAACATACAATAAACTTCCAAAATAACCTCAATTGGTTCATTAAGGACATATATAATATTATTTAATACCCTTGTCTAATCCTTAGGTTTTTAGGAATATAATATCAATTAATAATATAATATTTGTTTCAAAAACTCTTTTATATCAATTTTGACAATATTTTTTTTACAAAATTAATAACCGGATTATTACTTCGAAAAAAAATCTTTTAATCAAACCTAACATGTCATATTAACCTATAAAATTAGTGGAATTCATAAAAAGTCTCAAATTATATTTATTTGGATATTTATAATATAAATTATTTTAATATTTCATTAATAAGGAAATTATTATATCATCATTGTATCAAAAATAAATTAAATTATTTAATGTCTACAACTTATAAAAAAATCTAATTATGTATGAAATTTTTTCTATATTTTTAATTAATATTTTTAGACTAATTTATATTGTGTGTAACCTTATATGAAAATTTTTTTTATTTATTAAACCTCGAATTTAACTCTTTTAACTCTTCTTTTAATAAAATAATAATAAATGTCCTAATATAATCCAAGTGGACCACATAGGTTCATATTTTATTATTAATGTTGTTTTTGGTCTAATTATACTTATCCAAAAAAATTAGGACATGTGTTAGGGTAATAATTACATCATTTTTTCCCTTAATTACCATATTTACTTTTAACTGTGGTAAATAAAAGTAAATAGTTACTTTTCACCAACATTATTTTCATCTTATTGAACCCCATTTTTCATTCTAATATTAACTGTTTCCCTTGGAGTTTTGATATTCAACTCACATAAGCAGTAAAATTAAGTTTTATACAAATTTGGAAATGCTCCTATGAGGTGGGTAAAAGACGGTAAAAAGTTTGATAATATTTTATATATCTAAAATCATTATAAAATTACTCAATGAATTACATTGAACTTATATAGGTATTTTGTACCTATTTTGACCAAAAATAAAGTTAAATAAACTAAATAATTATTTAAATAAAAAGTTAGTTTTAATTAATAACTTAGTGTTTTTCACTATTCATCAAAAATTGAATGTTTTCAGAAAAATACCAAAAATTCACCCATAGCTAATTTCGATATAACAAATCCAAAAATGAAGTCCATTTTGAAAGATAAATTTTATAATATTTCAAAAACTTGGTATTACTATTCATAATGGATAGTTTGATTGGTTGTCATGTGTTTGAACTTGAAGTTGCATGCAAAACTAGCTATTGTATTTTTCAAATGGAATCGTACCGTGGAATCTGGGGGTGTTACAATTCATGTGAAATTGTGATGAAAAAAATACACCACTAAATAGAGATGGTAAGTCGTACTTATGCATGACTGATGTTTTTAATTTTTATCGGATGGAAAATAAATTAATATTGTCATAAAAAATAAACTATAATAATATTTATTATACTGAATTTATTATCATAGGATTGTTAAAATCATTTAATATCAGTTATAGGAAGAAATAAACATAAAGTACTTATTAATGATGATCAGCTCTAATTCTAAAATATTCATTTAGAGGTCTTATTAATGGGCATAGGGTAGGTCTTTTAGAATTACAATACTCAATAAAACATGGATATAGGTGATGATAAGTAAAATTAATAGGGGTTGGTCATGTTACATGGCTCAATGTGGGGTAAAAGATGATATAAGGTTTGTCCTTTTATAAGTAAAAGGAGTGGAATTATTAGAATTTCTTAAATTAAAAAATTAACATCAATTTTATTTCATCTACAAATGGATAAAAATTGGATAATGAAAAAATATATAATGACTATTAGTTTAAATATTCTCATATAATAAAATATTTACATGTTTTACATGTTTTGTTCACCCTTAACTTTTGTTTTAACCCCCATTAACCCTTCAGACAGTTAGCATAGTATAAATATTTTCAATCATTTAAGGGCTAGGAATGATACCATTTGATGAAAAAAGGCCAAAAAATAGTACATGGATTTTATTTACAACAATAACCAAATAATTTTTGGAACTATAATATTTTTATGAATTTTAAATCATTAAATAAAATATTATTTATTATAAAATCTCATTAATATCAATTTTAACACTATTCATTTAATTTAACTTTAAATTCATCAAACCAAAGTAAGAGTTTGGGAAAAAAATCCTTTCACACCACCCTAACATATTATGTAGATCTAGAAAAGTCATTGGAAACATTTACTCAGTCAAACTATATCACTTGTGATATTTTTTGAAATCAAGTATTTTGTATTCCTATTAATTGAATAAATATTGTATTATTATTGCATAAAAATTTAAGGAACATATTTAAAAACTAATTGTTATAAATAAATTACCATCACAGATATAATTTCATTAATAACAAAAGTACTCTTCATATTCTTTTGAAATTTTTTATTTTCTTATTTGAACACTTTAGGTATATGTCAAATTTAGAGAGTGAAATTTTATAATTTTCGTTAATTTAGCTATAATATATGTAATTTTCCTAGAAAAGTTTCAATTAAAAAGACAATTATTGATAATAATATGATAAGGTTATAATTTCCTTCCTAGAAAAATAATTATGATGAAAATATATGACCTTGTAAATTAATCTTCTCCTAGATTAACTGAATTTACCCTTTACTAAGGGGAGAGTATGTACTGCAGTTACTATTCATATTAACAAAAACATAAAGGAGACTATTTATCATATTTTGAACTATTGATTTAGAATATTGAATCCTTTTTCTAATAAAATACATATAATTTGATGAAATTAATTGAAAAAATAATCTGGAAAAATATGATGAAACCACTTTTGAGAAAAATACATTTTTAAGCATAACACTTAGTTTATTCTTATCCCATGATAAGAAAAATATTAAATTAAAGTTAAAGAATTATTTAATAATAATATATAATTTACATTAAAATAATTCACCATTACTGAATAAATTAATTTATCAATATAAAAATACATTGCATTCATAAAAATAGTTTTTAGAAAATGCATTTTTCATATAAAGATGGTTTTATAAAAATTAAAACATAAAATTTATTCCAAAGAAAATAATTATTTTATTTAAAATATAATATATATAATATTACGTTTAATTTTTAAAAAAAATAACTTTGTAAATACTTTAAAAAAAATTCCAAAAGAATAGTATTTTTCATTATTCAATTAAAAATCAATATTTTCCTAAAGAAAACCAAAAAAAATCTCTCTAATATGAGATTTATATAATAATTAAAAAAATCATATAATATTTATATAATTCAATTTATATAAATTGTAGAAATTAATTTTTTGTATTTTCCTAAAAAAATTAAAAAAATTCTTATTTCACCAAAAATAACTTTACTGAAAACTGATTACTTATATCCTATGAATTAAAAAAATAATTTGTGTTGAGTAAGTTCTTTATATATATATTTCATTATTAATTTAATATAATTTATTTAATCTTATTTAGCTATATGAAGATAATATTTTCATAGTACATAACAGTTCATTTTGACATGACCATATGTGTAATGCAATCTATCGACAAAATTAAATTTACTAAAAGGGATATATATTCTAAAATCAAGTGGTGTTACAAGTATAATATTTATCCGAACTATAAAATAGTTTGATGCAATCTATATAATACTTTGTGATTATATAATAACAATGCAATCTATCACATTATAATCATCAATATAGGGTATGAAATACACTTTACCTATTATTCAGTGATGTTTTTAGACCACATACATCGATATGAACAGATTCAATCAAATTGGGGTACCCTTTTTTTCAAATAATATAACAAATCACTATCTTACAAAACATACATGAATAAAAGTATTTTTCATTATTATACTTAAATTTTTTAATTCCATAAAAAGGAATTACCTTTGACTATTTAACTTTCTTTATTTGTGTATATGCCTAATACATTAATGCCATAAACTATTCTCCTCTTCCACCATGATATGGAAAGTGTTCTCTTTATTGTACACTTGAAACAAATTTCTTTTTGTTCTTTATAGCAACATTAAATAATTTTTAGCCTTACATTTAATTAGGTTTCCCTTCCAATTAAATTTCTATTTGAATCGTGAGCCACAAAATTGGATTTTACTAAATAGAATGTGTCAATGATTATCCTTTCACTAAAGAATCTTTAGTCTTACCTTTATTTAGGTAGAGATAATAACTAAATGTAATTTTTAATCTTAATTATTATAATTGTATTGTTATATGGGTATTGTATCAAATTTCTTCTTTATAAAGCCATATTTTACCCCTTCCTTTAATATTTAATGCCTCATCAATTCCAAATTGAATGATTACATCAACAAGAGAATTATTTTTATTTAATAGATTATTTTTCCAATTATGTGGGATGAAAACCAACTATCCATAATAAAAGTATTGTTAATATTACATTACATAATAAAAAAATTGATAATGACATACTTATCATTATTATTACTTTAATTATAATAAAAACTAAATTCAATTGAGTCATGTGTACATATATCATTATTTATTTCACTGTGATAAAAAATATTAATTTATTCCACTTATAGAATGGAAATAATATTTCCAAATATTATTTAATTTATTATTCTACCATAAAAATTCTTGTCCATCCATATGTACTATTTATAATCCATATTTACTTATAATAAAAATCATTATAGCCAAAGTTTGAAAAATAATATAATATCTATAAAATAAGATTCTCAATTTCAGGGAAGTATATATTATAATTATTCTTTATTTGACTTCAAAATTTTATTGATTCTAGAAACTATTTACTTCCACATAATAGTTTATGGTGTCACCCATATATCCATATAACTATCACATTTAAAGGGTTGAAATCAATTTAAAATATATCCATATGTTTTTATCCATGAAATAGGCCCTTATTTGTTTTATGATTTTTGTGATTGAGATTCATCTTAAAATTTTTATTTGTCATTATCCTTGGAATATAACATCACAATTTCATATGAGTACACATTAAGACCAATTCTAGTCTTAATAATTTTATCCATTCTTTGATCACCCAACACATTTTCTATATTTTACATGCCTCCTCAATTCCTTTAATTCAGGTCATCACCAAAACAATTTTAATTAAAAACATTCATTCAAATATCCTATTTTCGTTTTAGTTTCAAGTTCCTTTCTAAATATCATTACATGATATTTATTAGTCCTTCCATTAATTGTTTCCAAATTTATATAATAAATATATTCACTGTTTCCTTATATCTCTCTTTATTTTTCAATATCAAATCTACAACTTCTATGGAATTTCCATGAACATCACTTTATCTATTCATAATATTCTTTAACCATGTTAATGTTTCACAATTTTTCCAAATACACTGAAAATAATCCTTTAATAATTGATATATTTTATTTTTTTATTAATTTTAAATAAAAATCATCATGATCACATTAAATTTAAACATTGAGATCATCCATCCAATCTATTGATTTTTATATTTATTTATACATTAATATTACCCAATTTTATATATCAAAACACCATCTAAATATTATTAAAATAACATATATCCTTATTTGAAGCGATCCTCAATGTCATCTTCTCCCTTACTCTCCAAAACAATTCTTTAGAATATCATTATTGATCAATTTAATGATTATTTGATTGGTTTAGGGAAAAACTAAAATTGTTATTTTTATGAGTAATAATACTTATAATATCTTTGATATTACCTTATAAACATATTTTTAAAAGGAAAAAATTTATAAAATTTAATCACACTATTTGATCCTCATATTCAAACCTTTCGTTAACTTAGTTAAATTTTATAGCTATAGGTGATCAATATTCATTACTTACATACTCTTTTCCACTATATCTACATTCATTAATATCTATTTTATATATGTATATTAATGTAATATCCATTGTTGAATAACATGATTTATCTTTTGTATTCATATGTATATCAAATGAAACAATCAATTTATAAAAAACTTCAACCGAATGATCTTCTGTGTTTATTTACTCTTGAACTGTCCCTATTAGATTATAAAAATGTTGCAATTGCATCATAAATTTATTAACAATATCTAAATATTTTATATCTATACCAGTCACATAAGTATATCCAATTACATCAGTGATTCATTTTAGAAAATCATTAACTTTATCATTTCCAAAAAATTTAAAATCATTGAATTTTTTATGTAATGCTTACAAATTTACCTCATTCACATTTTCTTAACCATCAATGATATTTATTCATTTATCTCAAATAGATTAATTGGATGAAAATATCATAACTATTATAAAATGTTTCTTTTAATATTCTTAAAAAAAAATTATCCTTTTTTTCAATGTTGAGGAACATATTATTTTCATCAGTCATAAATAACTCTGTAGCATCTGTCACATATTTTATATGTATGGTAGTAGAGAAAACATCATGTTTATGCATTATCTCATTTAATACATATAGATATTGTAATTTTAACCATAAAATAAATTCATTCCTTAAATAATAAAATTCATTTCCACATCAATGATCTTCCTCTAAAAGATTCATCAATTAAAACCTTATTGTTGTGACACTACATGTTGTGACCACATCTCCCCACATACACCCAAAGATAGGGGTGATTTATATTATGGATATTATTTTACACATTAAATTTAACTTTTCTTCACTTTATAAAAACATATAGATCCTATCAAGATAATTAATGTAACTAGAACATCCAAATAATAGAAGAAAATGTGATTACATAGTGATATTAGCTAGTTACCTATAAAAGGATAATCAAATGATGAATCACTTGTGAAATTTCAATGTATAAAATGAAACAATGTAAACTATACTGGTTAAAAATGATTAGTATTTACTCACATCTATTTCAAGGTTCGCTCCCTCAACTTATCCCTTGATATATTTCCTTATGAAAATTGATATAAGAATAAATAACATAAGTTATTAAATAAGAATATCATTAAAAATATTCAAAAAAAATATTTCTATTGTGCTATAATTTCTTTGATAAAATATATATTTTAAATGTTGTATTATTTAGTAATATCTTATTCCCTTTAATTCCATATTTTTGTTAAAATCTATCCATCTCTTTTGAGTCAATTTTATATAAATTCACTAAAACTTTTATAATATCCAATAAAGATTCCACAAAAGTCTTTCAATTTTATTCCAGTTTTAGGCATTTGGTTGGAATTAAAATTCATTTTTTATAAATTAATTAAAGTCACTAATAAGTCTATATATTTCTGATAATTAAAATCAACAAACAAATATTCTGCATAATAATTATTCACCATATTGTCATCATAACCCACCATGCTGTGGCCTATCTCTAACTTCTTTCTTGGTCTTCAAACCCATGCAACAAAAATTCTAAATATCTTAAATTTTCGGATTCTATGAAGTTTAAATTTATTCAATATGTTGTCCATCTATATTTTGATACTCGATATTCCTTGATTTGGTCAATATCCTACTCAATAATTAGAAAAAAAATTCCACAAAACAACCATAGACATCTTCAAATATCAATTTTGTTTATTTTTTATGATAGTTAAAATCATATTAGGCCTCCCCATATATTACATATATTTTGATAAAAACTCATTTAAACCATGAAATATACTATGATATAATTTCCTCCATCTTCTAATCTTTAAGCCACAAATAGGAAACTTCACCAAGACTCCACCAAACACTAAGATCACTCATAAAATGTCCTTACATAGTTTATATCTTACCAATTATTCCAATGTAGAATAATTAAAAATCATGTGGTGAATAAGAAATTTTCCCCAAAAAGTATCTTTTACCAGGGTAAATGTTTTCTAAATTAAATATGGTAATTATATCCATTATTTGGTAACCATGACTACAACATAGTTACTAAAAATCATAAATAAAACATATTCAAAACATTCCAAAACTAATACATTTTTATTTATCTTATTCAATGTAAATTATGATTCAAATAACCCTACCTATATCCCTTGATTTATAATAAAACCAACATTTATCAACCATAATTATGAAAATAACCATTTACATTAGCAATATTTTTCATTAATAATATTGATTCCAATATTATAATAACTAAAATATTAATTTTTGTATTCCATTTAGTTAGTTCACATGTAGTGATCATATTTACCACCCACCTTTAATCTAGCATGAACAATATTATTTGAATTTTGAAAACATGGATTAAGATGTATAAAAATTACAACCATTTAACATGAAATTTAAAATACATTCAGGTAGTGTCCTACCCTTTTATTTTTTTATATATTTTAGTAATTAATCCATAAATACATGATTTATTCAGTCATTCATATGTACCAAACCTTCCTTGATAGAACTCCACAAGAATCATTAATGAGTTACCCTATAAAGTCTGGTTTTAATTTTTTCACTTAAAAATATACATAATGATTGAATTTTTATAAAGAATTGTCAATATTAAATTATTATTCACTATGTTTTATAAATAATAATTACTACTATATTAATTCAGTTCTATCAAAAAAAACAAATTACATTAAAAATACTATAATACAGATAATAATTATTTTTTTCAACACACTATATTAATTTTTTTCCAATGATTGATATATTATGTTTGATTTCATGAAAGAATTTTGAAAAATTATCCTTCTAGATAGATAGATATATTCTTCCACATTTATAGGAGAAGGTGAATTCTGGTGTTTTCTTGGCCATGTAAACATGAAACATTCAGATTCAATTTCTTTCATGTTGGGTTTTACTTATTTACTAATGTTTCTTATACATACACTATGTATATGTTGGGATACATTAGGGGGACATTTTTATCATTTCTTACTTATTTTTATGATCACACCATGAAAATAAATCTTAGTGGACATGAATAAATTATGGTTGACATATAGGATGGTGCAAATAATATAAAGGTGATTCGGATGGATTATCTTGATAGGTTTTAGAGGCAGGAATGAATAGAGGATCAATATTTTGTATTTGGGTCTTAATGAGAATTTCTAATTCATTTATTTTTATATTTTAAATGATTTCATTAAGGGTAAATAAAGTTTAATATATTCCTTATATGAAATTGTGTTGTCTCGTTCATTATAGCTTGCTAGTTATTTAATTATGGTCAGATTATCCCTATAAATCCAAATATATACTCTATTTATTATTAATATATACTACTTCTATTATTTATTAATTTGTTATCATTATAATTATTATTGTATAGTCTCTCTAACATTCATACTAAATCCTCGTCACTAGTAATTAACATCTAACATACCGGGAGGCATGTCATAGGTTAAATAGCATAGCTATCTCAATTACTATTTATAGTTTAGTAGATTGAGAAATAATGGTCACAATATAGAAAAAACACCATGTTAAAGATCATGGACCACCTTTTCAGTGAAAACTTCAACTTACTAAGGTGATGGGATTACGTTTTTAACTATATTGTTATAATTTAGTTATATATTAAGGTATAACATTATGGTTATTGATTTATGGTTTTCCTCATTCCTGGTAGTCAAAATAGGCATATCTAGAAGCATCATACTTATCACCCACAGTTACATTACATGTAGATCATTATATTTCTATTGGAAATATGTTTGAGAAAATAATATCATTAAAATGTTTTCTAAAATGGGTTGATTTAATTAAAACACTAATAATAAATAATTTTGTGTTTTCTTAAATAACATTTTGAGGGTTCTTTAATTAAATAAAACCAATAATGAATGTTTTTTATATTTCTAATTGAAATTATGATGTCATAGCTAACTGATTATGGGATATGAAATCTCTATATTGGGTAAAGATAGGAATTGGATACCCTAGGTTTCGTTTAATGGTGGAAATATATGCACATGGTGTGTTCATATAACAGAATGGGTTTACATGCTGGTTTGAAACCCTTGAGTGGGATGTTTTTTAAATTATTAAGACCATAGGGTGGTGAGAAATAACTCTTAATGTCATGAATCAAATTACCAATAGGATATGTCTATTAGGTACACTAGTAGTTTGGTTGCCTATGAGTGTTAAATTAGGTACTTACCTTCTTGTCACATTCTATAAAGGATATTTGTGATGTGTATTACGATACTTGAAGTACTCATAATGGTATAAACTAATATTATAATAGATTATTCACACTTTATAATGAGACTTGGGGATGTATTGCTGGGTATTAGGTCTTAGAAGGTGTTTTATACTATGTATTATTGGAATAAGATAATTTAAACGTCCTTATGAGGGTGTTTGACTTGTAGTGGATGCATGGTCAAGTGGTTCGGTTCAAGATCCATAGAATGATAAAATATAACTTATGAATGCATGGGTTGTGTTGTAATGCTCAGATGTATGAGAACATATATCTTCTTTTTTATTGAATTTATCTAGACTAATGGTGGTTAAGAACAATTTTGTAGGTCGTTTTTTAATAGTTAACCAAACTTTTGATCCAGAGAGTGAGTTCATAATTGAACTATATGGTAAGGTCGCAGAGGAAGGTTTATTTCATGCTATCTATATTTTAGTCCTCATAGTACATGGAATTTTTTTATCCCATACACTGATAAGGTTTTATGAGAACGGTATTGGTTAGGACACTCAAGAGGTATAGGAGGGATTTGAACAAATTATAGTGCTCATTAATTTCTATGATATCTTAGAACAATATCATGGGAAACAAGTATGTCATATCTAAGTGAAAATATTAATAATTATTCAAGTATTTAAGATGGAGTCTTTAAAGTAGTGTTGAGAAATGAAAATAGATTCATAATGGAATAGTTGAAATTGATTTCATTAGATTATTTTTGAGAATGTGGATGTTTCTCTTGATAATTTTTAAAATAAGGAAGGATAACATATAACATTTGTGAGATATCAAAGGGTTAAGATGTTTGGAATTTCTGATAGTAGAATTTAAAATTTTATCCGTCTTTCATGATTTGATTAATTAGTGAGAATTTTTATTATCACCATAGAATTAGGTGGTGTCCACTCTAAATGGAAACAAGTACTTTTCATTATTGATATTAAATTTATTTCATTTCTAGTTTTATATGGAAAGATAGAGTATTAGTATAATTAGGATAGTATCGGTTATAATGGACCATGTATGATGCATGTTTAGAATATATCATTTTATGATGGAGTTAATGTGATTTGATTCTTGGGGAGCTTGGATCAGGGGCATCATGTGGTGGGGAGAAAATTATTTGTTGCCTAAAAATGATGCGGTAATTTTTAAGGTAATATAATATGTTCCAAAGGAGACATGTTAGACAAAAAAAAGACCATTGGTGTGAGATTTTTTATGCCATTTATCAGATATGAATGGGTGGGTCATTATTAATCATTACATTCAATGGATAACTAGACATGATAATATTAAATCAAAAAAGAATGTTTTCAATACATAGGAAATGTCAGTAATCCAGTATTGATGGATGGGGATTTAATATACTGAGATGGTGTGGTACTTTGGATCATGAATTTCCTATTATTTTTGGTAGTTTTTTAATTAATAACAATAGTTTTATAACATTAAATAAATAGTAGTGATATCCTATCTGGTAATATAGTTTTTATCACAAATTTTGGTACTTCTTTGATTTTATAGAAAATATGTTTTTTAGTCGAATAATGATATAGATACTCTTATTATGGATATATACCTATCTAATACTAATAGTATGTCATTATAATGGGTGGTTTCGGATGAAAAAATGGGTTATCAATGGAGGATGGCCCAACCAATTGGGCATGGTGTCTCACATTTTTTACAAGTGTGTGTATTGGATTATTCATATTTGGTTCCTATATATCACCAAATTTATTGATAAATCTATGGAATTTGGTTGTATTAATGCCTCTAATAATTCACTCTATGTATCATTTAATTAATAGTAAATGGAATTCCTAGATTGTAGATACGTCAATATTCACAATAGTATTATGTCGTTGGGTTTTCATAATTGAGGACTATTTTATAGAAGATCACAATGAAGTGACATTAAAAATTGGTGTGATAAACAAGGTTTTTCTATTCTGTCAGTAGTTATATGTAATTGTTTTTATGATGGGTAGTGTATAATTTCAAAGGCTGAGTTGTGATATTCTGGTTTAATTCATCCAATGAAAGAAAGGTAATAGTAATTAAAACATAACACGTTATGGTGAAGTAATATTGGCATTAGACACATCATTTAGAAAAAAAAATATTAGGTGTTATGGATCAAAGAATGAGTTTTGGAGAATATTTATTTTTATTAGACTAATTACATGGACAAAAAGACTATAATTAGTTTTAAAATTGGGTACACATAGTGGTTCTAAATTGTATTCATTAGAATGGTAGTTAGAAGATTCTTACAAATAATACTTTGGGATCAGAAATTATTTTTTTTGAGTTTATAATGAGTTAATTCATTAATTTTAAGTTCAATTGGAAATAGAATATTGTAAATTTTAATTTTGAGAAATGTATTTAAAGAGGGAACATATGGATATTTTTTAAATGGTAAAATTGAATTTTTTTAGAGGTGAAAGTGTTATGAAAAAATAACAACATTGAGTTTTGGGATATGGGTAAATAAAAAAATATTAATTTTAATATTTATCATGAATTATTTTAATTATTATAGGAAGGTTAGTGAAATATGTAAATTGCTTAGGAAATCAGGTACTTAGTAGAAGTACAGCTGAATCCTAGTGGAGGTCCATCGAGTGTCAAGTGGAGGTACACTAGGAGTATGGAGGACTACTCTAGTTTTTTAAAAATAGTAATTATATTAAAAAATTAAAATAATTACTTAAATAAGTACCCTACCCTCTCAATCTCATTATGCCCCACAGACCAAAATCACCTCCCCTACTTTTTCATCACTTCACTCTTAAATTCACTTATCTAGATGTGATCCATTTCTCACAAAATAAATGATCTAGATGTGGTAGAAGTAACTTTTGAATATGTTTAAAAAACTACATGACATATCTCCCATTATTTTTTATATCTTGCAATAGTTTAAGTAAAACCCACTATTTATGATTTTTTTCAAATATTTAGATTTCAGTTAGACTAAGCTGAATCAGATAATAAAACATGATATGGAAACCAACATAATTACAAATTACCTCATCAATTGTATATTCTTTAATATATTTTATATTTTATCTATTGTTTCATGTGATTATATGGGGTTCATTTCAGTGTAACTGAAATTGGACTCAAGAAGTTTCTATTTCGCATGATAAATTAGGTGGAGTTCCCTATTACCTGAACAGATGATCAACTCTATGTTTGTTGGTTTCATGATTTCACAATTACTATATCACAATGGGATGTATATAAAACATACATTTGAAAATCACTAAATAGTTATCGAATATTGGGATAATATAAAAATAGCTTTAGATGGGATTTCATTGGATAACACAATGGATCTAGTTGGTTATCCCTTTATGGTTGGTTGGTTTGGTGAAAAGGATATCTTTTATGTTGTGGGAAAAAACCCATTAATGAGATATTTAGTCATGTTTAATATGTTTAGTAAGATAATCCTTATAAATCATTCAATTTTCATCTTAAGGATACCCTCTTTGAGTATCAATGTTTATTATGGATCAAAATGGTTCAACATTTTGTAATCCTCTACATTGTAAGTGAGTTGAGTAAAATAAAAATATTTTTGGATATTTGTTTGATAGAAAAATAAAGGATGTTAAGGAATTAACCGTAATATTAATTCCATGTATTTCTTAGAGATGATTTTCAGGTACGCTGCCTCTAAAAATATTGGGGGCTCACCATGTTGATGGGTTCACTAAGGTGATTTGGGCATAAGGAACACTTTTTATGTTTAAATGTAATTCCTTGACCACTATGGAATGCATATTTTCAAATATTCAACTCATACTCATCTATAAAAGGACCAATCCTCAACCTATTACAATCCATGCCTCTAGATTATTTTCCCCAAAAATCCCTATAAAAATTTTCTCCTCTAATGTCTAATATCATATTTGGGAATTTCTAGTTTCAAGAAAAAATATAAAATCCTGAATTATATGATTGTTGACGCTCCTTTCGTCACAGAATCTAAAGATCAGAAAAGGGAATATCTGATCTCAAAGTGATTCAACCTTTGAAGAAAACACCAAAAATCCACAAAGTCATGAACAAAGGATCGACAGCAACTGCACCGCGCAAGTTTTATCACTGTCGCGCAAGTACACTTGCACGACACCCTTGGTCACGCAGGTGACTTGCGCGACCTAAGTGGTAACCGCCCTGTAACCGCCCATGGTCTTCTTTTGCCTATAAATAGACCCTGTGGGCCCCCCATTCGAGAGGATCTTTTTCCAGAAACTCGGATTGAAGCTCCCGACGCCCAAGTCTCTTCTCAAAGCTTCCGGAACACTTTTAAGGTAATTTCTTACCTAGAATGGAAGATCTAAAGAGAAGAAGGAAGGCCTAAGTGTTGAAACTTATCAAACACTTGCGCGCCGATTTATTTCCTTCAATATAACTTGCACGTCCCTTTTCTGGAAGAACCTCAAGAGGATTCTAAAGGGTTTTAAAAAGAGTCGCTCAAATATTTCAAATGCTGGTTGAAAATCGCGCAAGTACACCATGTGTCGCGCAGGTATACCTGCGCGACCAAAACTTGGGCGCCCATGGAAGACTTGTGCGCCTTTCAAGACTTGCGCGCCCCTACCTTTTTGGGTGCCCATCTTGCCCATTTTACCCCTCTTAATCCATTACACCTTTCCTTTTCAAGATTCAGTCTTCAAGACACTCTTCAAAGCCATTTATGTCATGATTTCTTGATTTGACTTCCTTATCTGAAAGGAATTCTATGGAATATCTCTCAAAACCTAGTGATTTAAATATCCTTATGTCACTAAATATAGAGAGTTAATTCATTCAACCTCATCCTTTAAGATGAGAGAATCCTTAACATGGGCATCCTTCTTTAGGAGTAAGCCCCAAATTCTTAAAGTTCCCAAACATGGGCACCCTCCTCAGGAGTAAGCCCCAAACCTTAATCCCTAACCTGGGTCTCCTTTTCAGGAATAAGACTCAGTCATAATCTTGGGCTTCCTTTTCAGGAGTAAGCCCCAAGTCCCCTAACCTGGGTCTCCCTTTTAGGAATAAGACTCAGTCATAACCTGGGCCTCCTTTTTTAGGAGTAAGTCCCAGTCATAATCTTGGGTTTCATTTTCAGGAGTAAACCCCAAGCCCCCTTAAATTTCTCTTAACCAGTCCTAATTTACCCTTGATTTGGGTTTCCTTTTCAGGAGTAAAACCCAATCATAAGTCCCCTCCTAACTTGGGCATCCTCCTTAGGAGTAAGCCCCAAGATTAGAGTATTCAAATCTCCATAAAGCACATATACCTTTATGGACCCTGTTCCTGGATTTTCTCTCTAAAAGTGAATCCTAAACCTTCATCTATCTGGGCAGTCATACATACCTAAGCCCCAAACAATTTCTTATGATTGCATCTTTAATGGCACAATTGTCTAATTTTTACCAATACCTCTTGTTTCTCACACCGAGCATGACTCACGTGAGCTTAGAGTGTAAAAGTAATTATGACATTCTTCTTTGAGCCATAAATCATAAAAATCATACTCCATTACTCTAACTATGTGGGTTCTGATTCCTTTTCCAAAACAAAGGATACGTAGGTAGCCCATTTATGGGTTCGATCCCAACTTTGAAATAATCCCTGTCCTTCTGAATGACGATACACTTCAAGTGCCCCACTGAGTGGCTTTAAAACCAGCCTGGTCATCATAATGACCAAGAGACTTTTATATAAATTTTTTGAAGGATACTATTGACCAAGAATCTCTAAACAGATATAGATGATTCTCTATTGATGAAGAACCTCGAATACATATAAAAGATTCTCTAAATTTCTTGCATATTTAATCATTGATTGTTAAAACTAAAGGAAAGCACATTTTATACTAGGTAATGTAATAAGGATTCATGAACATAACTTAAATCTATAAAGAGAGTCCCGGAGTATACAATAATTCCCCTCAAAAAGGTGTGATGAGTCTGACCTCCCATCCTCTCGACCAATGAAAATTCCTAAGCCTCATTAGTCCACAAGCTAATGAGCGCCTACCTTTGGAAAGTGGGTCCAAACGAATGTGGAATCATTGGATGTTTCCGGTTCTACGAACAAACCCACTAGAAACCGATCGGAACGTTTGAATCTCCCGTCAAGGAGGTCATCCCCGAAATCTGTGCGAAACAAAAATGGTGAACCCGACGTGAATCCTTAACCTAGTAAAAGTGATATTCTTCTTATTTGTTAGGCCCCTTGGGCCAACAAAGCAATCATTGACATGTGCTCATCCAAAAGATGCAGTGGCCGGATTCATCTTGATTATGTCTGTTATATGGAACAGGGACTCTTTTATCAAGATCTTCTGCAAAATGGATTTCCTTAAATTCACCTCTGTGAATACTGCTGCTGTGAACACCTCTATTGTGAGGTCTGCTGCTGTGAAAACCAATGCTACTACTCCTGCTGGAACGTCGTCCGCTCTGAGGATGACATCACCAACTCAGCATCTTCAACGCTGGGTTTCTAATGCACTGGTTAAGGAGTACCGTCGCAACGGTACTATCCCAACTCTGGAGGCCGCTCGTCAATCCCTCCAAGTTAACAACTCTACCTGGTCATCCGGACAACGGCGGCCAGCGATCAAGAAGCAGGCGGTGCTGACTACCGTCTCCAACCGTTTCGGGTCGTTATCCCCGAAACGCAATTTCCATTCACTCCCTTACTCTGAGGAAGTGAATAAGCAGGTCCCGTAGGACCTTAATTCAAAAAGAAAGGAGTCCTTCTCAAGGGCTCCCATCAACAATCGCCGCCAGACTCGTGCGGTAGTGCGCCCTCAACATGATGAGGGTACCGACTCCAGGCATTCAGCTCAGGTTCCTCGAACCCGAGCAGGCAAGATGAACCGCCAGAGACGGAATCCGGTTAACAATAGGCAGGTTGTCATCCCTGCCATCTTCGGAGAAGTCCACCAACCTAACTTGGTGGAAAACAACGAGCAGGCACACACACCTGCCCGTTTTAATTCCGTTGTCCAGTAGACTCGTCTGGCAGCATCAAGCCAATCCCGCCAGGCAATTCCGGCGGAGTACCATAGGCAGGAACATACACCTGCTTATACATCACCAGTTAGTCAGCAGGCTCGTCTGACTATATATGATGGATCTCGTCAACCGCGTTTGGAGAAGTGTAATCAGCAGGAACATACACCTGCTAATACTAATCAAGCCTACCAACAGTCTTGCTTGGTAGCGCACGGAGAAGTCAGTCGGAAAGTCCCGACGAAAAACAGGAGGCAGACTCAACTCTCTGCCTCCACACTTGAGTACTGTCAGGATTCACTGACAGGAAAAGGAGGACAGGAGCAGGCACATACACCTACTCCAAGCCCGGAATGGACGTATATCCCCGTTCCGGCGGCTGAAGTCACCAAACATATTTTGTCAATGGTGAAAGAGCAGAAGCAAATTCCTGCTCATATTCTGGATGCTTGCCAGGATATCATAACAGCTTCAGAATCATCATAGGGATAGACACATAAATATATCCCTAGCAATGGAGTGACACATCAACGATTCACTCCGGAACAGACACACACATCTGTTCCAGTCCAAGAGGGTTATGGGGCATACTCCCCCATATCATACGGACAACCAAGTCAGGCACATACACCTGATTTGAGTGGAGATCATCAGCCTAACCTGACCATCTTTCCTGATCAGGCACATACACCTGCTCAGAGCAATCACTTTCATCATCAAGTGGTTTCTAAAGCGAGTAAGAAGGCATCTAAGAAAAATATCCACCCAGCATAGTCAAGAGATCAAAGGCCAATCTGTAACCAAGCCTTGCTCGATGCTGGAGTTCTTGAAGCCCTCATACATTTATCTATCAGAATTCAAGATTCTACTCCCTCAGTCCCCAATAACATGAACATTAATTCTGAAGGTCTTCAACAGACACTTCCTCATGAAGACCTGCTTTATGAAAATTTGGTCAATCTTGAAGTTTCTTCTTCAGATGAGAGCCACAGGAACCCTCTGTGTGGTCAGAATACCAAGGAGCAAGAGATTTCATCTTTTGCTGTAACCCATCATGACGGTCCTCCTCATGGTGATGAACTTCGCTGCGAAAGTCCTCTCCGCAGTAGTGATTCACGTTGTCTCGAAAATTCTTCAGAAGGAAATGTAGTGACGAGAAATCCCTCCTATCTCGAGGCACTTGCAAACGTAAAACCAGTCATGTCTGATGCTTTACTATCGGCAGGTAAAACTCTTTCTCCATCAGAAGATAGCATGGGGTTCAGGTTATTCTCTGAACCATCCCTGGGTCATTCATCTTCTAGCATGAATAGTGATCTCTCTACCAATCTTGTTGAATCCGATGAAGCAACAAGGAAACACCAACTCTGGTCAAAACAGGTAGAATAATCTTCATTTAATGATAAAGAGGAAATGCTGAACATGAGGAAAAAACTGGCAAAAGGTGAAGTACCAGTCATGTTTTGGCCTTTGGCTGACTCCCAGTACGACATTCCAAAGATGTTGACGGATGATGGAATCCATGATATTCGTCTCAACATATGGAAAACTCTTTGTCAATTAAAGAAGAAGGTAATATCTTACGATGAATATGAAAATCATCTTAAGATAATAGAAGGGTTACAACGTCAGATTGATTTGGAATCTCTATCAGTCGCTCGGTATCCGAAGGCTGAAAAGCAACAGAGAACCCTTCAACGTTCATGCCTTGGCACACTAAGAAGATTGCGTCAGTTAATTGCCAATGCTCCATCTGATGTTCATATCAGAGGATGGGGTGTTCACGGAGCACTACATTTCACAGTGATTTCCGGTCAGCAAAGCCCGCCGAAAATGGTCTCATGCAATGTTATTGCCCATGGCCAGCCACAGTCAATGGGATTTGTTCATAATCAAAAGCTTGCTCAAGAACAGGCTTCAACTAGTTCCTCTCAAAATCAAGTATATAGAGAACAAGTTGTTGAATTTCTCCTACATCAAGCAGGCGAGAATATTGCACAAGCCTCTCGTCTCGAGCAAACACGTCATCAAATGACAGAAGTTTCGGAAATCATCCAACGGTCTGTTGAACCAGGTGATAAAAGTGGATACAGGTTAATGCATCCAGCTAATTTCCGAACTAAGATTCGCAAGATCAAGAGATATTTTAAGAAGATCTCAGACATAGCATGTCAAGAGACACCCCAGCTTGCCAGACTGGGGACTTCTCTAACCCAACCCTCAGAGTCAACAAATGGGATTCGAGGAGTTGAGCGGAAGCAGCAGGAACATCCCCAGTCCACCGGACTGGGGACTTTTTCAAATCCTCAATCCCTCCCTCAGAGAAAGTCAGTATTCTCTCGATTAGGGAATAAGCCTCAAGAGGAATGAAGAGCCAAGCTATCAGGAGATTCTCTCCAAGTGATGGTTCTCCAAGAAGTTCCTAAGGGATAAAGTAAATGGAATGCCATGTCTCATCATGGACATAGAAGAAGACAATATCACAGAAATGCTGATAGAAATGATTCCATGAAATATGCATCCATTAATGTCATCAATGTCGTTGCTGCTGGTTCACCAGATGAGGCTCAATCAGAGGGATCAGACGAAGAGGTTCCTGCTCAAGAAGTTGCGCACACAGACTTAAATGAAGAAGGTGTGCGCACACGTAATCAAAGGCTTACCCAAAATCTGGGTATTCCTTCAAGTAACCCACTTCCCCCTCTCCGAAAAGGATCCAATAAGGGGAAAGGAAAGAATCAGGTTACTTCTCACCCTTCCTCTGAAGGAGGTCAATCGCTCTCATTAGAGCAATGGTTTGCACAACAGGAGGAAGAAATGAAAGAATTAAGAAGGTTGAATGCAGAACTACTTCAAAGTAGTCTTCTTCTTAAGAATGCTGAAGTCCGACAGCCGAAGGAATTTGTTGTAACTACTGAGATGGATCAGGAATATCCTCCTTTATCAGTACACCCTCAGAGGTCTAATCCTACGGGTCAAACGCAACAACGGTTGGCAGCACTACCATCAGTTGCAGCACCAACCATCACGTCTGTCCAAGCTCCATTCATTGCACCTACCCAAAACCAAGTTCAACCTGATGTTTCTCAAAAGTTAATAACTACTATTGAGTCATTAACAGCTCGGTTAGAAACTATGGAAGGGAAACGGGCGCAAGTTCAACCTGAAAAGAAAGTTTACCCTGAATGGGTAGATTCAATTTCTCCTCTATCCAGTTTTGGAAACCCTGTTTTCCCTACTTTCAATGGATCAGGCGACCCTGAACAACATTTGACGCATTACGTGTCTTGTTGTGATCCTATGATGGGAACTCCAGAGCAGCAAGAAGCAGTGAGACTCAGATGCTTCGTGCGAACCTTGCAAGGACCAGCTTTTGTCTGGTACACAAGCTTGCAATCCCGGTCAGTCATCGGATGGGAGGATCTTCGTCAAAAATTCTTTCTGCAGTTTAGCTCAACTTTGCCAAAAACGACAGTTTTCGATCTTACAAACTGCAAGCAAAGGGAGAATGAAAGAGTCTCGGATTTCATTGCTCGTTGGAAGGGATTAACGTATTCCTTGAGTTTAGCACTCCCTCAGGAGGAATTGTTGCCAATTTGTGTGGCAAATTTGCGTGACGAATTACGCACGCCATTGATCCCTGTGAAATACACATGAGGGTTTCGAGACCTTACTTCAATCGCTCAGCAGATTGAAGATTCCCTTATACAGGCTAAGGTTAAATCTCGTGTAATTCCATCAGCTCCAGGAAGAAGAATGGGTAAAGCAGAAACTGCTACAGTTATGCTTAAACAAGCACCTGTACCTATTTCTACTTCAAAACATTCATCTTCTCGAAGGGCTCCACCTCCTGAACGCCAACAACAAAGGCTGTTTCGTCCAAATGATCAAAAAGATCAACGACGAAAACAATTTGAGGATATGAAGAGTAAAACTTACTCTTTCCGAAGTGAGCAAGTTCCTGGTTACTTCATTTCAGCTCTGGAAAATAATTTGGTTCAATTACCAGTGCCGAAGAGGCCAAACAAGGAAGGAGATGAAGACCGTCCCAATTATTGTCCCTTTCATCAAATGTTGGGGCATCCCATCCAGGAGTGTTTTGTCTTTAAAGACCTCCTGCAAAAGATGGTCGACTTGGGACAAGTCAAATTGAAGGGTTCTTCAGCTCATGTAGCGTGTATTACCGCTACAGATCCAGAGGAAGGAGGCGAGTGGCGGGAAGTCAAAAACAAAACTGCGAAAAAATATGATGATTGGATGGTCAGAAAGACAATCAATTGGACCCATTCCATTTTGTGAACACAATTGAAGAAGCCAATTGTGTCTCCTACAAAAGCTGCAGTAAAGCCTCCATCAAAAGACAAATCCTCAAAAGGGCAGCTCAATCCAACGAAGAAAGAGGAATCAGGAGAAGATGAGTATGTAGCAAAGCCTAAATTGTCTTTGACTCTGGCATATTTCATGCCATCTACTTCAAAGCAACGGGCACCGTCCCACCAAACGGCACAGCCTAAACAGGCTAACCAGGCAGAGTCTTTATCAGACGAAGAGTTAATCTTTGTTTCTGTTAATATGATTAAATTAACAGATCCATATTTCAGTCTTGATGAGCCTGAATTCCTTGTATCAAATAAGGGAATTCGAGGAAGTTCTAGAGGTTCAGGATATAGGGGAAGACGTGGATCTTTCCGAAGCCACTACTCTAATTTTACCCCTGCTAGAACTGTATATGCAGAAGAAACTCGTGGTAGAGCCCTTCAGCGAGCTCAAAAAGAACAAGCAAGTTCTTCTGCCAATGGCCAACTCAGTTTTGGCACAGTTACTTTGGAAGACCGATTAAAGGTTCCATCTTCTTTATCTCAGCAAGTAAATGGATCTAATCAGTCTAATCTTCCAAAACCAAGGATGTTTCCAACTTCAATACAAGATGCATCAGCTTCCAAAGCATCTGCTTCCAAGGTACCTGCTAAACCGCATATTTCTTTTGGGAAACGCAGACCTCTAGATCAAAAGTATGATATATTGAAACACTTGGCCCAAGTACCAGCCAAGTTATCAATTTTGGATGCTTTGAATCTATCAAAAGATCTTCGGGAAGCACTCATCGAAGCTTTGTCAAGTCCTCAGGAGTTTGAAGCTGAAATTGCTGCAGCTGAAATCTATCACATAGAGAATAATCCTGCAGAATGCCATGCAGTGATATCTTTTACTGATAAAGATGAAGATGATGTTGTGCATGGGCACATAAAACCTTTGTACTTATCTGGAAAAGTCAATGGTATAGATGTTCGAAGAGCTTTCATTGACAATGGTTCAGGAGTCAACCTCATGCCCATTCGTACACTTCGTCGATTGGGCCTCACGGAATCTGATTTATCTCCTTCTACCATGATGTTGCAAGGATATGATAAAAATGAACAAGAACCACTAGGAGAAGTTACACTCAGAACTCAGTTTGGAGATCTTGTTTCTAATTCAGATTTCATGATTGTTGATCAAGACTCAGCTTTCAATATCTTGCTTGGAAGACCTTGGCTACATCAGCATGAAGCTATTCCGTCATCATACCATCAATGTCTCAAATACTGTTTCGATGGTCAAGTTGGAACATTGTATGGTGATAAAGCCCCGTTCAAGACATGTGAGTCTCAATACATTGAGGCGGAATTTTATCACATGAAGGGAAGAGAAAAATCTACAATGAAGGAAATTACCAAAGTTAATGCTCCATATGGTTTGGAGAAAATTCCAATAAATCCATTTTCACATGTGAGTACAGATTATGTGTTACCTATCAGTCAAATTGAAAAAATAGGCCCAAATCAAAATACTCTTATGGAAAGATCCATAATGTCAATTACGGCAATCGAGCCAGACAACATGGGAGGAATTGGTAACCTACCAAGCAGTGATGAAAGCATAAGTGGTGACGTTTTCATTTCGTCTGCTGAAATCCAAAAAGTCTATACTTCACTAATCAGGCCAGAAGAAGTTATAGCAACACTAGAGGTGAATAATGATGTCGATTCTCAATCCATCATATCCTCCTTATTTCCCAAAGAAGACCCTTTATCATCAATAGGGTCGGAAATGGAAGCTTCTTCTTCAAAATGTGAAAATTTTGACATCTCTTATGATCATGAGAATTTCGTTTTTTCATCTACTTTGAAAGTAGAAACGAAAGAAATAACACATGATGAAGAGGAAGAGGAAGATCTTAGAGATTCTCCTCCAGCATTTGAAGAGGGTATCTCTACCACTGTGGATGAACTCAGAGAAGTAAATCTGGGTACAGAGAAAGATCCATGCCCTACTTTAATTAGTGCGGCCATGACCCTTGAAGACCAAGAGATGTATATTTCTTTTCTAAAGCAAAATAAAGATATTATTGCTTGGAATTATACAGAGATGCCTGGCCTTGATCCTGATGTTGCCACCCATCATTTGGGTTTGCCAAAATAACATCGAGGATTCAAGCAAGCCGCGAGAAGAACACACCCAACCTATGCTTCCAAAATTGAGGCTGAAGTGGATAAGCTTATCAAAGCTAAATTCATCAGAGAAGTTCAATATCCCAAGTGGTTGGCTAATATTGTCCCTGTAAAGAAGAAGAACGGACAAATTAGGGTTTGCATCGATTTCAGAGATCTTAATCGGTATTGTCCTAAAGATGATTTCCCAGTTCCGATTACAGAACTCTTAATTGATGCGACGACTGGCTATGAAGTACTTTCTTTCATGGATGGATATTCTGGATATAATCATATCTGAATGGCCCCAGAAGATGAGGAATATACAGCCTTCATAGCTCCTCAAGGTGTGTTTTGTTACCGGGTGATGCCCTTTGGTTTAAAGAATGCAGGTGCAACATATCAACGCGCCATGCATCGTATCTTCAAACCTCTTTTAGGGAAGTTTGTTGAATGCTATGTAGATGATTTGGTGGTTAAATCCAAACAACGTTCTAATCACTTGGCTGATTTGAAAGTCATATTCCACAAGCTTCGAAAACATAATTTGAAGATGAACCCCTTAAAATGTGCTTTTGGGGTAACCTCAGGAAAATTCCTTGGCTTTGTTGTACGCCATCGTGGTATTGAAGTCGATCCTGAGAAGACCAAATCAATACTTGGTATGTCACCTCCTCAAAATTTGAAAGAACTAAGAGGACTTCAAGGACACTTAGCCTATATTCGTCGTTTCATCGCCAATTTCGCAGGCAAAATTTTACCCTTTACCAAATTATTGAAGAAATGAGTCACTTACCAGTGGAATGAAGAATGTCAAGAAGCATTTGATGTCCTCAAGAAATACCTCTTGAGTCCACCAGTACTCATGCCACCTGTTGAGGGTAGACCTCTTATCCTCTATTTGACAGCTTTAGAGAGATCATTGGGTGCCTTTCTCGCTCAAAAGAATGATGCTGGGAATGAAAATAGTCTCTACTATCTCAGTAGAACTATGCTTGAAGCAGAAACCCGGTATTCAAGTATTGAAAAGTGCTGCCTAGCATTAATCTTTGCAGTTCAGAAACTGAGACACTACCTGCAACATCATGAGGTCCAATTGGTATCTCGTAATAATCCGCTCAAATTCATCCTTAGTCGTCCAATGCTTACAGGACGTCTGGCAAGGTGGGCGGTTATTCAACAGCAGTTCGACATTCAGTATGTGTCTCAAAAGGCAATTAAGGGCCAAGCTCTGGCTGATTTCCTGGCTGAACATCCTTCAGTGGAAGACACGTATTCAGATATCGAACTCCCTGATGAGGAAGTTCTCTCTATTCAAGAGAGTCCTCAAACATGGGAAATGTATTTTGATGGTGCTTATAGAAGTCCAACAGGGAAGAAAATGGAAAATCCTAAATTCAACAAAGTTGGTTTAGGAATCGTGCTCCTTTCTCTAGATAAGGCAGTGTTACCTTATTCCTTTTTGTTGTGGGAAGGTGGTACCAATAATGAAGCTGAATACCAAGCTCTCATTACAGGCTTGGAGTTAGCGCTTCAAGCACAAGTGAATCACTTAAAGGTGAAAGGTGATTCAGACCTGGTAATCAAACAAGTCAATGGGGATTATGCCATCAGAAAAGAAGAATTAATCCCTTTGTATGATTACGTCAGAGAGTTAATGTCGGAATTCCCTTCAGAACCGATATTTTCTTATGTCCCAAGATCACAAAATGCTCATGCTGATGCACTGGCTAATATAGCCACAGCTTTAGCAGATCCAAATCGGGACGAGACAACAATCTGTATTGCCCACCGTCGTGCAATTTCACCTTATGTTCAAGTCAGAACAGAGTAAATTAATGAAATTAGTCCCATTCCTGAACCTTATGGTCATACTACAGGATGGATGTCACCTATCAGGGAATACCTTCAAAATGGAACACTTCCACCTGATAGAGCTGAGAAAGAGCAAATTCGTCGACGTGTGGCCAATTTTACTCTTTATGATAGCCCAACCCACCTCGAGAAAATTCTCTACAAACGTTGTTTTGATGGAGTTCTCTTCAGATGTATTGATGGTGGAGAGACAATGGCTGTCATAAAAGAAGTGCATGCAGGAGTCTGTGGTGCCCACCAGTCTGGACATAGACTGTCTGATCAAATTCAAAGGCTTGGATACTTTTGGCCTTCAATGATACAAGATTGTGTTAATTTCACAAAGAAGTGTCATTCATGCCAAGTATATGCCAACTTCATTCATCAACCTCTAGAGTTGCTTCATACGGCTAAATACTCATGGCCATTTTCCACATGGGGAATGGATGTGGTGGGACCTTACCCTTCATCTACGGCCAAACAGTTTAAGTACATACTTACTGCTACTGATTTGTTTTCCAAATGGGCAAAGGCAGTACCTCTCAAAGAAGTTAGTTCTAAATGCATTGTTAGCTTCATCATGTCTAACATCATTACTAGATTTGGTGTCCCTCATACCATATTGACGGACAACGGCACCAACTTCTGTTCTTCTAAGGTAAAGAAATTGTATCAAGAATACAACATTAAGTCCAACCATTCATCTCGATATCATGCAGCGGCTAATGGCCAGATAGAGGCCTTCAACAAGACTCTTTCAAATATACTACAAAAGATGGTGGATAAAGATAACAGGTCATGGCCTGATAAACTCTTTCATGCTTTATGGGCTTATCGGACTACCACTCGCAATGCAACGCGGTCAACTCCATATTCATTGGTATATGGAACATAAGAAGTCTTGCCAATTGAAGATCAATTTCCCTCACTCAGAATAGCCATTTGTGATCAGTTATCTACAGATGAGCAATCCCAAAAGCGGTTGAATGAATTGGAACATTTAGATGATAAAATATTGTGCACTTTGCACCACTTGGAAATCTATCAGAATCGAATAGCACGAGATTTTAACAAAAAAGTTCGTCTTCATTCATACATTCAGGGAGAATTGGTATTGGTTCTCAGAGCACCAATGATACCAGGAAAGAAGCCTCCCAAGCTTGAACCAAAATGGGAAGGACCTTATTCAATACATAAGGTCTACTCCAATGGAGCATATTCTCTAATCTCAATGGATGGAGAACACATCACGACTCCAACTAATGCCAGATTTCTGAAGAAGTATTTTGTATAAACACAAAATATTGTTCCCAGAACCAAGACTCTTACAATTGGTTCATACAGAAATGGTCCAGTATGACCTTAAACTGCAACTTCGTCCAACATGACGTTAAACTGTGTCACCTTCAATGTCCTACATGACACTAAACTGTATTATGTCCTACATGACACTAAACTGTATTATGTCCGAGATGACATTAAACTATATTGGTTCATATATTGTCCTACATGACACTAAACTGTATTATGTCCTATCTACATGACGTTAAACTGTACAGAAGTTCCTATGATATGTCCTACATGACATTAAACTGTTATTTTGTCCGTACTACATGACACTAAACTGTGCAGCACCAATAGTCCTAACTGCAAGACTTTAAACTGCATAGTCCCTATATTATGTCCTACATGACACTAAACTGTATTATGTCCTATCTACATGACATTAAACTGTACAGAAGTTCCATATTTTGTCTGAGATGAAATTAAACTATATTGTGTCCTAGCAACATGACATTAAACTGTGTGGCACTTTTCATCGTCCAGCATGATGATAAACTGTAAAAAGTCCCCAGAACTGATATTCTCATATTGGTTCACCTTAGTCCTACCTACATGACTTTAAACTGTACAGCAATGGTCCAGTATTACTTTAAACTGCAACTTCGTCCCACACGACATTAAACTGTGAAAAATTTCCCTAAACCGTCCAGCATGACCTTAAACTGCATCATCCCTGGTCCAGCAAGACGTTAAACTGTGACGTCCTAACTACATGACGCTAAACTGTATAAAAGTCCCTCACGTCCGGAAAGACGTTAAACTATATAATCTCAAAAGTCCATTATGAAATTAAACTGCACCATTCACGGTCCATGCATATGACCTTAAACTATTCGCACTTTCGTCCGACATGACGTTAAAATGGTACACTCTTTTGTCCTTACTGCATGACATTAAACTGCATAGTCCCCCTTTCGTCCAATATGACGTTAAACTGTATTGTCCCCATTGTCCTAACTACATGACGCTAAACTGTACAGAAATTCCTTGATATGTCCTACATGACATTAAACTGTATTTTGTCCCTGCTACATGACACTAAACTGTGCAGCACCAATAGTCCTAACTGCAAGACATTAAACTGCATAGTCCCTTTTTCATGTCCTATATGACATTAAACTGTGCATCGTTAATGTTGTTATTACCTCTTGTTTCTCACACCGAGTATGACTCACGTGAGCTTAGAGCGAACATCAACCATAACACTCCCTTTGGGCCACTAACCATGTGTTAGTCCCAACAATATTTTTTTAGATCATTGTCCCCAAGAACAACTTGATCATTAATTCATTCTTTAATTGAACTACACGGACTTTGATCCATTCCCTCTAGGCTGGGTATATAGGAAACCTCCCTGGATTCAAGCCCAAAAACAATCTCTTCACATCGGTTCACCACCATCTCATATGATGTTGATTCGTGAAACCGCCCCTGGAATCAATATCTTTACATTGATTCACTTCCGTCCTTGTTATATGACGTTAAACTATACAACACTTTTGTCTGATATGACAATAAACTACAATATTCTTTGATTTCCTCATTTGAGAAGGAACTATTATTGACATTGATTTTTCAATCATGGTTTTCATTTTCAAAAGACTAAATGAATACATGGTAATGCCTAAACTTTTTTTCTTAGGTTAAACCATCATTTCACTAAAGTCCCCTTTCACCCTTCACATGTACGAACCAAATTTGTACAAAGGGTAGTTCTAGAACTATGTGGACTTGATTCCCATCCTTATGGGATACGTAGGAACATTCTAGTGTCCCTCGAATCCAGTCCCAAGTCTTTTGGGCCTAACCCCAAATTTCACTTTCAGTCCCTTGGTTGAAAAGTCCTCAGGAAAACACACACTGTGTATTCATTATTATGGTCTGAATTCTATGACCCTAATCTAAGATCACTCATACTTTCGTCCTGCACGACGTTAAACTGCATTTCAAGAACTACGTATGGCTTGATTCTCATTCTTATGAGATACGTAGTGAAGTCCAAAATTTCAATTCAGGACCCAGCCACAACATGATTATGGTTTTCATTGACCTATGTATCTCTATATACATTGGACAATACCCATCTTTATGTGTTATAATCCTAACCTTAAAATATTTTCAGATCTTCATAACCCTTTTCATGACTTCTAGTCACAAAAATGTCAAACTTCTGAGAATTCTTTTTGCCTGACTATGCAGCACGTGCCCATAGGTGGCCTTGCATAAACAGTCCACATAATAGACTTGTCAGCCAAAAGATGCTATTTATTTCACCATGCAGCCAATTCCCATAGGTGGCCTTGCATATTTCAACCCCCTAACGGGTTTTCTTAAATAATGGTAACTTCGTTCTTGGGAAGAATGCCTCTTTTGTCCTTATTTGTCTTAAACGACAGTATGTAGGGATCCGCAAAAAAATATCAATCCTTAACATATTTTTCCCATATCCTTTTTCATGATCTGAAATTATTCAAGTCTATGGTTTATTCTTCTTCCCTACGTTTGGGTCAGACCTTCGTAGGAGTGATATTCATCCAGTTATTCGATATTCTTGTTCGGAAATATCTTCTCCATATTCAAGTACCTCTTTCCATACAAAAAACTCTATACTTTAGAAAATTTGAATCTCCATAAACTTTCACTGGCTTTTAGCATTAGGAAAGTAAATTTCTGGGAGTTCTTTTGCCTGACTATGCAGCACGTGCCCATAGGTGGCCTTGCATAAACAGTTCACATAACAGACTTGTCAGCCAAAAGATGCAATTTATTTGACCATGCAGCCAATGCCCATAGGTGGCCCGGCATATTTCAACCCCCTAACGGGTTTTGTTAAATAATAGTAACTTCATTCTTGGAAACTACTTCTTCTAATGCCTTTTAGCTCTTTTTCATATCATTCCTCAGATTCAAATATTCTTAAGCCATAGTTTACATTTTTTTCTCTCATACTTGAGTATGGTAATATGTTTTCAGAAAAATTGTCAAGGAATTGAATCAATTTTAATCTATTTTTTGGTCAAAGCTATTTCGACCTTAAACATTAGCCCCTTTATGTCTGGCATGCATGACTTTAAGCTGCCCACAAAAGACAAAGAACCTCTGAATAAAAGTCAAGTTCCAGCTCACTAAATATACATTTATGTGTAATTTAGGTAATATTGAGCAATTAAAAAGTTCAAAGTTTGTAGGATTATTTGTAATAATCCTAGTAAAAAATCAAACTATGCTTACTAAGCCCATTGGCTTAAGTAAATTTGAAGCAGGTAGTGAAAGAATGCAGGTACAAATGATTGAAGATGAAAGTATTTTTTCATTGATACACAAGAGTTAGAAGGACATCCACAGACTGGAGTCTCTTCTCTTTTTCAAGAATTAAAAGAGGCTTTCAACATAACACTTCATTTGATTTACGGCATCCCGAGCTTCATCAGCAACCACCTGGAATTCATTCATTCAACTGGATACAATAAGAGATGTAGTGATACTAGCTCTTCTTGGAACAATTATAAAAGGATGTTCTTGAGTGCGGTTTGAGAAAATTTTCTGCTGATCAAACAGTGACTCTGTTTCTGTCCAAGAGACTTGGAAGATGGATACATGGATTTGAGAATGGAGCATTGGAAGTAAAGAGCCATTTGAAGAGAGTACTCTTTTCAGATATTGCTCTAATACCATGTTTGTCTTCTCTCCACCAACCGGCAGTGGAAAACATTTCAGCCCATGGGTTTGCCATTTTCATATCTGCAAGGAAATGACATGGAGGAAGAATTTGAAAGTTCACACCATTGTTGTTTCTCTTAATGCACAACATAACCAAAATAGGGGAGTAGCAGTGCAGCTGCATCTCAGGTGTATAATTATTTGCATTTGGAACATTGACTCCTTGCAGATGACCATGACCACACAGAGGCAGATGGATGCTCTGTGGGAAATTAAGATGATATTTCTTCAAATACTTATCCAAATCTGGGAGAGTGCTATCACAGATATCATAGTAATCATGGCCAATGATGTTCATCATGTCATCAATCCTCTTGCTATCCAGTTCATCAGCCGTTCCAATTCCCTTAGGAGACATTGAATCTGCACAAAAGTTGAACAAATTTAACTCTTAAATGGGTTTATGTTTCATAAAATTTTTGAAAGAATTCGGGAAAAATGGCCAAGGCATTAAGTCGCGCAAGTCTAAACAATGACGTGCAAGTATTTCGTGTGCCGCGCTAGTTTTTGACCCCCAAGTCTAAACCGCGCAAGTACGAATACCTTTAAAGGAGCGCGATAGCGAGGGAACAGTGGAAAAGTGACTTGCGCGGCTTAGGTGACATGCGCGGCAAGAGCTCGACAAGGTACGAAGTCCGGAAATCCGGATACTTGTACGGAGGTGAAGGCCGTGTATTTATAGGCCAGGAGGCCTATCTGCGCGCCGCACTCAGAGCGCTTAAGGCCTACGCGACGAAAACTTGCGCGTCGCCCTTTGTGCAATGAAGACTTGCGCGCCTCCCTTTTCCTTTGGAGGGATTCGATTTCCTCAGAGTCAAATCCTCATTTCTCTCGGGATCCAACTCTGAGGGGGGACTTTTGTTGACGCTCCATTCGTCACAGAATCTAAAGATCGAAAAAGGGAATATCTGAGCTCAAAGTGATTCAACCTTTGAATAAAACATCATAAATCCACAAAGGCATGAACAAAGGATCGACAGCAACTGCACTGCGCAAGTTTTATCAATGTCGCGCAAGTACACTTGCATGACACCCTTGGTCGCGCAGGTGACTTGCGCGACCTAAGTGGTAACCACCCTGTAACCGCCCGGGGTCTTCTTTTGACTATAAATAGACCCTGTGGGCCCCCCATTCGAGAGGATCTTTTTCCAGAAACTCGGATTGAAGCTCCCGACGCCCAAGTCTCTTCTCAAAGCTTCTGGAACACTTTTAAGGTAATTTCTTACCTTGAACGGAAGATCTAAAGAGAAGAAGGAAGGCCTAAGTGTTGAAACTTATCAAACCCTTGCGCGCTGATTTATTTCCTTCAATATAACTTGCGCGTCCCTTTTCTGGAAGAACCTCAAGAGGATTATAAAGGGTTTAAAAAGAGTCGCTCAAATATTTCAAATGCTGGTTGAAAATCGCGCAAGTACACCATGTGTCGCGCAGGTATACCTGCGCGACCAAAACTTCCGCGCCCACGGAAGACTTGCGCGCCTTTCAAGACTTGCGCGCCCCTACCTTTTTGGGTGCCCATCTTGCCCATTTTTCCCTTCTTAAGCCATTACACCTTTCCTTTTCAAGATTCAGTCTTCAAGACACTCTTCAAATCCATTTATGGCATGATTTCTTGATTTGACTTCCTTATCTGAAAGGAATTCTGTGGAATATCTCTCAAAACCTAGTGATTTAAATATCCTTATGTCACTAAATATAGAGAGTTCATTCATTAAACCTCATCCTTTATGATGATAGAATCCTTAACTTGGGCATCCTTCTTTAGGAGTAATCCCCAAATTCTTAAAGTTCCCAAACTTGGGCATCCTCCTCAGGAGTAAGCCCCAAACCTTAATCCCTAACCTGGGTCTCCTTTTCAGGAATAAGACCCAGTCATAATCTTGGGCTTCCTTTTCAGGAGTAAGCCCCAAGTCCCCTAACCTGGGTCTCCCTTTTAGGAATAAGACTCAGTCATAACCTGGGCCTCCTTTTTTAGGATTAAGTCCCAGTCATAATCTTGGGTTTCCTTTTTAGGAGTAAACCCCAAGCCCCCTTAAATTTCTCTTAACCAGTCCTAATTTACCCTTGATTTGGGTTTCATTTTCAGGAGTAAAACCCAATCATATGTCCCCTCCTAACTTCGGCATCCTCCTTAGGAGTAAGCCCCAAGATTAGAGTATTCAAATCTCCATAAAGCACATATACCTTTATGGACCCTGTTCCTGAATTTTCTCCCTAAAAGTGAATCCTAAACCTTCATCTATCTGGGCAGTCATACATACCTAAGCCCCAAAAAATTTCTTATGATTGCATCTTTCATGGAACAATTGTCTAATTTTTACCAATACCTCTTTTTTCTCACACCGATCATGAATCACGTGATCTTAGAGTGTAAAAGTAATTATGACATTCTTCTTTGACCCATCAATCATAAACATCATACTCCATTACTCGAACTACGTGGGTTCTGATTCCTTTTCCAAAACAAAGGATACGTAGGTAGCCCATTTATGGGTTCGATCCCAACTTTGAAATAATCCATGTCCTTCTGAATGACGATAAACTTCAAGTGCCCCATTGAGTGGGTTTAAAACCAGCCTGGTCATCATAATGACTAAGAGACTTTTATATAAATGTTTTGAAGGATACCATTGACCAAGAATCTCTAAACAGATATAGATGATTCTCTATTGATGAAGAACCTCAAATAAATATAAAAGATTCTCTAAATTTCTTGCATATTTAATCATTGATTGTTAAAACTAAAGGAAAGCACATTTTATACTTGGTAATGTAATAAGGATTCACGAACATAACTTAAATCTATAAAGAGAGTCCCGGAGTAGACAATAATTCCCCTCAAAAAGGTGTGATGAGTCCGACCTCCCATCCTCTCGACCAATGCAAATTCCTAAGCCTCATTAGTCCACAAGCTAATGAGCGCCTACCTTTTGAAAGTGGGTCCAAACGAATGTGGAATCATTGGATGTTTCCGGTTCTACGAACAAACCTGCTAGAAACCGATCGGAACGTTTGAATCTCCCGTCAAGGAGGTCATCCCCGAAATCCGTGCGAAACATTGATAAATAGTTATGAGAATTGATTTAATACTAGGAGTTATAGCTCACTCAAGGAAGTTTAGTGTAATGGTCGGGAGATTATCTTCAAATCTATTTTCATATTTGTGATTTCTATGTATAGATTTCCATTTGGGGAATATATATATATATATTCATTATGAAACATCATTTTGTCTTCTACTATAGTTATTTTGGGTATTTATATATATTTAATAATATTTAATTGATTTATTAAATTTACATTAATCAATTTGTATGATTTATTAAGGATTATTTCCATTGAATTTTTCTTCATTGTGAAGGTGTAAATAAAATCATTTTGTCTCTCTTCTTTTAAATTTTTGATTTAGATACTATAATTTTTTTCTTCAATATTCTTAATTATGATTATGCATATTGTTTTGTGGATCAAAGATTCATTAGAAACTTTCTTATTAACTTTTTTATTCCCTTTTTAAAACCATTTATTCATAATTCCATTATTTTTAGATAATATTGTTAATTTTTAATGTATTTCTTAACACTGTTTTGATATAATTTATTATCATACTCTAATGAATTTTTATCAATCTCAATAACATTATATATTACACTATTAAATGTTTCTTATTTTTTCACAGGGGATATACTTTCATGGAATCAAATAATTCCTTTCTCTATATGATTTATTTTTATTCATTGTGAAAGTTTTTTGGTTACCAAATTAATAATAAATAGTTAGTTATTTAATGATGGATTTTTTATTATTTTCACGTTCATGTGCAAGACATATATATGGTGCATCATTATGTGATGAGTGGGACCAAAATTATATGTCCCACTAATGTATTTAGTAAAATTTTTATCTTAGTATATGATATTTTGAGGGGCATAGTACAAAATCACAGTCCACTAATTTTTAGAAAATTATTTTCTATTATGTAATGATGGTATTGGAAGATATACTTGACATAAGTTATGATTTTCTATAATTATGTAAATTCCACATTCCCATGTTATTACATATATTTTATTTTGACCTATATTATATTCCATGGTTATTATTAATTTTCATATGATTTTATGATAATGTTTTTATAACTATATATTAATTTTACACTATAATTTTATGATCTTATTTATGGTTACCTCTGTTAATTTGATTGAAATATATTCTAATTTACCGCATAATTCCTGAATGACTTAACACTTTTATTTTTTCCCATTCCCTAGGTATTGAAGATGAATATTACATTGTATATGTCTAATAGGAAGTGAATTTACATTTATTATTTTAATAAATATACAATGTTTTATAAAATAATATTTTTTTATGTCACTAATATCCAAGGGAATTAAACATTTAAGTTATAGGGGTGTGATTTATTTGTTATTTTTAATGGATTATAAAGTAAAATGATATAATATGTGTGCATGTTATTGTTGGGTTGTATTATTTTTTACCATATTCATGTTCAGTTAATTTTGAGTATTAGGTGTCGAGTAATTTATGTATGAAACTTAATGCAACCTTGCATGATCCAAAAGTTACATAAGTTTAACATGATGAGTAAAACGTTAAAATAAATGTGTCATAAGTTATGTTGTCTTAGAATAAATTTTCAAATTCATATGATTTTGTACTTGGATATAATTATTTATTAATGAAATATCAATTTTGGTTCTAAAAATTCTTTATAAGTACAATCATGAAAATGATGTGGTGAATGGTAAAAAATTTATACATTAATGAATTGATAACATTTGTTGGATTCCTATTCATTTAATTCCTTTTTTATCTTAAAAATAATATAATATAAATAATTTAACCCCACCAAGAATGGATATCTAATTTTTATTGAAAACACTTTGAAGGGAAATGGTTGCATCCCAAGTCATTAACACTTCTTAGATTAATATTTATGGGAAGATACCTCTTAAATATATAATTATTATACCTTTTATAAAACATTATATGATACTGGGAAAGTATTGGATTTCTTAACATAGATCTCATATCAATTTTCTGAAAATTAAATTTTCATTTCATACTCCAAATAATCACCTACTCATATATTGATTGGTTTGTGATTATGAACTCTCTATGGAAACTAATTTTCTCTTATATTATTAAGGATATATTGAGTAAAAAGCATATATTTATGTATATTATAAATACTTCGTTGGTCTTCCATAGATTATGAGCTAGTGATCTATGCACCACTAATACACAGTTCTATTTTTATATTAATGATTCCATTTATAATTGACTCATATTAATTGGAGGAATTAATGATGTAATTACAAGAAAATTTGAATAAGGGTTTTATTTTCCCAAGTCATTCATCATAAAGTGCACCAAAAAATATTTATTAAGAAGAGGGATGGATCACTATGAAATTACCTTCAATATCATGAACATAATAAGACAATAATATATAATGAGTATCATTTTCCTTGCATTTATGACTTGTTTGATCAACCCTTTTGTGATTGATACTTTTCAATGGTATAAATTAGATCTTTATATCATCATATAAGAAATAAAAGTCTAGATATTCTTAATATATCCTTTTAAATACTGTATGGATACTTTAAATTCGTAGTACTTAATTTTTTAAATTAATATTCATACTTTATATTCATATATTTTATGAATAAATCCTTTAGATATTAAGTTGATAAATTTAAAGAGGAATTTATAATCGACAATCTCATATATTCTATGTAATGTAGAATATAAAAATAATTTCAAGATTTTCCTAATTTAAATTAATAAAGGATAAAATATATTCTAAATTTAGAAAGTGTGATTGAAGAAATATGTGGTTAAAGGTTAATAAAAACCAACTATTATAACAGATATTTATAGATTTTTTGATTAACAGGATATTATTAGTTTTTTGTTAAAATTTTGTCTTCATTTTATAATCCTTTAACCGGTTTAACTTGGAAGGGATTCGTGTTTCCCATTTCAAAATAATTTAAATACATATCAAATGATTATAATAGAATATTGGGTACTCCACCTCTACTCCTAATACCTTGTAGTGGACCAACATTTTCTATAAATAGTAACATACTAAAGGTATTCTGTTGTGTCATTATGTAAATTCAAATGGTGATATCGTATGGCTCACATAAGTTATTGGACCCAAAGAAAAACTACCTACCGTGATATATGGATAAATTGGTCGTAATATTTATATTATTGATTCAAAGGAATAATCTATATAGAGATAAGTGTTATATATTTACAGGTCATAAGAGATTAATGTATATATTCATGTTGAAGATGTTAAAAATGGTATAATGGAGTTAGTTGGAGTCAATTAAATATTGTTATTTTTTAATATATTACTAACATATGAAGGAAAATAAGGTAGTTGATCCTCTCAGAATAATATATCATGTTATATTATCCATAATTTGGATTTAAAGTTAACCATTACTAATGTATTTTCAATTGATAAACATAATAAAACCAAGTATAAGGGATATATTCATAATTTTAACAAATTATTTCTCATACATATATCTATATAATGATCAAGTTGGTTAAACTATATAATATTGAGAAATTAAAGATGTTAATAAATATTTCAGATTTCACCCTTGAAAATGATGGAATTATAGGACACAATGATTGAATATGTGTTCCATGTATAACATAAAAAAAATAAACTTTATATTATGAATATAAATAATTGTTTTATATTCACCAATGAAGAAAAATTTTGTATATATATCCTAGGAAAAACATTCAGTGGAAAAACATAAAGAGTGAGATTTAAAAGAATGTGTAATGATACTCAGTCTTCTAGGAATTAAAAACTAAAAACTATAAATCTAATGGAATTATTAAAACCATATCCATATGTGAATAGGAGTACATCACCATAGATTTTATTCTAGGTCTTTCTAGCCACTAAAGGATATAATTCCCCATGGTTTGTGGTTAGTAAACTTATAAATTTAAGACATTATATTGAAATTCAAGAAGATTTATTAGGAGATCATCTTTCCATGTTATATATAATGTAATTGTTAATGATTCATGGAGTAACAGTATCAATTATATTTGTTCATGTTTTAGGTTTAGTTTGAAATTCAGGAGAATTCTTTAACAAATTTAAAATATGGAACAAAACTTTATCACTACTTATCATCTTCATACTGATGGTTTATTTCAAAGGGCCATTCAAAGTACAAAATATATTTAGACATTCCAAATAATGGATTTCAAAAAATGTTGGGATCAATATATTCCTATATTATATTTATTATAAAAAAAATCTCTAGCCTTCAAATAGCCATATATGAGCTTCTATATATAAAGATATATAGATCATTAACATGCTAGGATGAAGTCATGAGTGAAAATTATTTGGATCATAAATTTTTGGAAAAATGTTAAAGATTATTGAAACCATTTAGTGTCATATTAAGAAAAAAAATTAATAGAAGAGATATCATGATAATCATTTATGGGATTTGTTGTTTGGGGTAATGGAAAATATATTACTTTAAACCTAATTATGGTAGTCAGTTGTTGTATTCTTGTATAAGGAATGTTTTACCCCTATAAACATCATCACAATAAAGATTCATGGTCACTATAAGACTATATATTATCAAATTAAACATTCATAAAATATCTTTCTTGTTCATTATGTGTTCTATATAACAATTATATGAACTTACTTGATCCACAACATCAATATAACTTCTAGGTTTTAGAAATGTCAACCAATTTATCTTATGAAGAATATTTATTAGACATATTAGATCATAAATATAAATTTCTATGAAATAAGACCACTAAATTGGTCAACGTTCCCTGAAGGAATCATAAGTTTGAAAAAGCTAAATGGGAACCTATTATCGTAATTAGATAAAAGTAACATCATCTTTTTTAATTCGAGTATAAAAATAATGGTGTGAAATTTTTCTAGTGGGGGTAAAATTTAACACTCCACATTATTATTCATTGAATGTGTAAAATAACTTATTTCACACATATAATTAAACTGATGAGAAAATTTTATTTAATTTATAAATATATTATATTCAAATACAAAATAAACATTTATACAATAAAATATATTTATAGGAAACATAATTTTCAAAATTAGAAGAGGGATTAAATTAAAAGTAAAAATAATCACCCTGATATTCAATTTTTCATCCTTAGAGTTGGCCAAAAATATTATATAAAAAATTGCAAATATAAGTGAAGGGAAAGCATCAGAAACATCATGTAAATTTTTATATAGATATGGAAAAATAAAATTAATGATTTTGAGAGAATTAAATATATTTATATATTTAAAGGTAACAAGGGAAATATATTTTTTATATGGTCACTAGATATATAGTTGTTTGATATATGGAAATTGAAAATATGTTAATTACAAATTGTTAATGGTTATATTGAAATTATTATCATTCAAAAATTGAAAATATATTATAAATTATATATTCAAATTTTTTAATAAGTATATAACTTCCATTAAATTACTATATATTGATAATATTATAATCATTAATTAAATATAAAGTTGAGCTTATTGAATGAAATTTATTTTCCCTAATTTATTCTTAATTAAAATTAAAATTAAAAAATTTCATATTTAGTGAATACATTTGATAAAATTTATTTCCTATTTGGAATCAGGATATTTAATTGGGTATGTGATTTAGAAATATTTTTTTTTCAAAAGAAATATAATACTTGGAAAATGGTGTATTAAGTTAATAAATTATAAAAATATTTAAAAAGGTATATGAAAAAAATTATATATAAAATTATAAATATATATGTGTTATATATGTATTAAACCTCAAGGGAACTACATTTTACACACTTATAGGAAACTTTTAATTTTAAAATAACCCTATCTAACCTTTAATGAATTCATATATCTAAACACTCCCCTCAAACTAATGTATAAAAGGACCACTCCTCTACCCATTCCAAACCAAAATACTTGTTATGTTTCATCCTGAATACCTACCATAATTCCCTATATTAATGTCTTATCTCACGTTTATTATCGTATAGTTTTGTAAAGGATGAATAAATTTTTCATTGAAAAGGAATTAGATACGTGAATGAGTGATTTAGTCGAAATAGTTGGTTCACATTAGCGAAAGATGTAAGTTAAGGTAAGGTGATTATCTCCCAGTATCCCTTATTATTAGAATACTATTTACCTATATTTTTCAATTTGAATATTTCTATTCCATATCCATGTTCATTATGATGTTTAATTGATTTTTTTTATTTCATTACCATTATTTCTTTGATTACTTGATGTCAAATTACCTTGTCATTTACTTAATTACAAAGTTGAAAAGGGAAACATTTTTTCTCTCACAAGTTACATTTTTTCGCTCAATAATTTTCTCCCAAAACACTATTTTATATTCATTATGAAGTTCCCATTTATATTTTTCATTATCAATTATTTTTTAAAATAAATTTTAATTATTTTATCCTAACCTTTTTTAACCCATTTATTAAAAATAGTTTTTTAAAATAAGAATTATTAAAATTAAAATTATATAATTAATTTATTTAAAAAAATTTCTTTTTATCCTCTAAAGAATTATTTATCTATGCTAATAACCTTTATATATCCTACACTTTAATGTTTGTTATGGTTTATCTAGGAATATGCATTCGTAGAGTCATTTATATTCTTCATCTAGATAATTTATCTTTATGTCTTGAGAAAATTATTGTATATCCCATTTTATTTTTATAGGTTAATTATGTTATGATTGGTAGATGATTTTTTTAATTTTCATCTAACAATGATATTGAAAATTTATCATTATATTATGGATGAGGTAGGAAAGATATAAAAATCATATACGTTAAGAAAATTTTTTTTTACATAATATTTTATCTAATAAAAATTTTACATTATCGTAGTACACAGTGTAATGGGTTTTGTCTGTATGAATATGTGATGATGGTCTTGGAATAAAAAATTTATATATTTTATTATTTTCTGTGGTTTTTTCAATTTCACATTACTATTTTATTCTATAGATTTATATTATGATTCATGTTATGTGTTTCTTGTACCTTTGGATATGATTTTATGACATTTTTCTCATACTTATAGGTTTACTTCAATCATGAACTTTTCTGATTTTATTTATGGTCACATATTTTATTTAATTGATATCTCTTATGATTTACCCCATACTATGAACCAATTTTTGACCTTTTCTTTTTATTTTTATCCCCTAGGTAATAAAGATGTGTATTACAAATAATGTTCCTGGAAGATGGTCAGGTGAGATGAATTAGTGGACTAAATATAAATAAATGTTTTTTATAGATAATCTCTAAATAAACTATAATTTTATTGGATAAAAAAGTATAATGTTATTTTATATTTCTATGTGTATGTGTTATAGATGGATCATCTAAATAATGGGTTGGTATAGATAAAGTAGAACCCAAATTATGTTCTACGTAACAACATGAGGTGGCTTCCCTTTTTATAAGAGAAAATATGATAATTTCAACATGAATTTTATAATGATTTGATTTATTATATGAAATATAATTTTTTGTATGAATTTATGATAAAGAAGTTGTATTATTGTTAGATAATGATATGTCAAGGATGATTATATCTAATCTTCTATGATAGGGTATAGACTATATGGGTTTTTTAGATGCTAGTGAGTGTTAGGAATTGGGATATTGTTTCCATGTTTAATTTATTTTACCCTTAATTTTTTGACATAACTGTGTGGGGGGGTCTGTGTAAAGACCCTTGTCTTTCGACATACTTAAAGTGAGTAGAAATTTGATGTTTTTCATTTTGATACTTATAAGGGGAAATCCTCATTTTCCCCATGTAGATAATCTAAAATAATTTTTATGAGCACTTCTCTAGTCCTGTAATAGGGTGTTTATCCTATGATAGGATTTTGGTGGAATTTCAAGTTGTTCAAATTTTTCAAAAACAAATTGAACTTTACAAATTAATAAATTAAATATTATTTAATTCATGCATGTTTGAATGGATATTTCTTTTTAATGAAATAGAAAAATTAGATTCTATCTCTCTGGTTTATTCTGGAATGGTGTGTTTTTCATAATCAAGGTATGAACTCACAAATAGTGTCTAGGATGGGCCATGGCGCTGTTTTTTTTTCTTTTCCCTTTCCTTTTATCCCTTTTATTTTCCATTTATTTTATCCACTTTTCTTCTGGATTCTTATTTACACCCCTTTGGGGATTCTCTCTTCTATTACCAATAGATAATTTAAAAATGGTATGAGAGATAGCGTGGGAATAAGTGAGGAGCTACCACAGATCTTAAGAGGATTTAGATAATCATACAGCAACTCTAGAACATGGAAGCAAATGAATCTAAGATGAATTCCACAAAAAGGTAGTTTATTTTTAATTTTTTTTGCATAAATCACTCTAAATTAATACATATATCTTTTTTGATCCCTATTATGGTTGTTAATAACCCTCAAGAGGTCTAACTATTCTTAAACCTGGAAAATATGGGTTTTAGGCTGATTATAAGGGTTAGAATTTTGGAAATCCAGATCACATGATGTGTGGTTCCATGAACAATCATGGGTGTTATTTTTGTTTTTGGAATATAATATTTTGTAAAGTAAGTTTTTTTGAACATAAATTACACTAATTTAGATATTACTTGTCCATATAGTCGATTACATGGGAATATGAAATTTTTAGAAATATAGTTCATGTACTCTATGTAAACATCATGTAGTCATACAGGTACATGTGGTTGACTATTTAGAAACAGACCCCACGTATAAGAGAAAATTTCATTTAAAAGTATATGGATATACCTAATGTGTATCTTGGCCATGTAGAAGTACAAGGATGTACACCGTGTAATCCCAATTCATGTAGTAGTACACAAATAGACACTAAGTGTACTATTCCAGGTAATAGTACATGGCTATGTATATGGTTCCAATGTACACATAGTGAACTTAGGGTAAAACCCATTAATTATTATCTTATTACTAATTTGAGATCTTTGGGTGATTTTATTCCTTGAATATTAAATTAGGAAAAAGAGGATTCTATTTTGAGTATTTTTTTCCTGTAGATGGATGTGGTGGAATCCTTGGGGTGGTTTAAGTACTCCTAAGAGGAATTTTGGGGTGAGAGAGCTATATTAGTGATTTTATACCTCTATCAAATGGGTTAAAAGGCCATAAAAGTGATATTTTGGATAATACCATGATTATTTTAATTGTAATAGTGGGTGTACAAGGCAATGAATCTCTAATGTCTTCATTTGGTGGTTTTCATGTGATAGTCTCCATTCAGAGGGATAGGTTTATTGCTAAGGGAGATAAATTGGTTTGGGTTAAGTCCAACCTATAGTGGGAACTTGTGATTGGTATGGTTCATGATCTATCTCCATAAATAGATGTTTTAATGGATTTTTCCTAGATTAAAATTGTTCATATATTTTTTTTAGGTTTTTGAAAAGAATGGTTACACTGAGAGACCAGTATGTAACTTAGGATCTTAAGAGGGAATTCTCTACCTATTTTGGGCTCATAGTAACCCTTATTGGATGGATCCTATTGAATATTGTTTTTGAGGGTCCCAAGAGTGATTCCCCTTCTATTGTATCAATTTTGAGGTTCCCAATATGAATTTCATTGATTATGTGCTCACTTAGAGGATCCCATGATGGATTCCTCTATATATGTATGGACCTTAAGAATCCAAAAATGGATTCCCATAATTTTTTTGAACTAAAAAAACCTATTGGTTACTGTAATGGTTTAATAACCATAATAAAATTAATTATTGGTTTGGGTAGTGATGGGTGGCGATTTTCACCTTATTACCCATATGGATCTTTTAAAATTGCGGGGATATGGTAGTGGTGATTAATTTAGGCATTCATCTAGAATCACTATTTACTTATTATTTTAAATGATTAATATTGATGCATATATAGATTTCATATGTGTTTCCTATAACTCATCTTATGATCATGATGTTATGTGATGTATAGTCGGTATTCCGAGGGGTACTTCCTCTGCACTGACATATAATCCATTTTGATTTCATGTTACTATTACTAAAACTACCATTTGAAACTAGGATTCTTTCCTTCATACGGATTATAGACGATCTTTCTGAGAGTATCTTATAAGCCCCCAAACGTTGGGTTCACCCTATGGATGGCTGTCTTGCTAGGATCTAGTTGATTCAAGAGTTTTTTAAGTGGGTGAATTTCCTTTAATAATAGGATTCTTTTAACATACCGAAGGATTGAGGATGGTCTCTTCGATATGATTACTAAGATACTCATTAGGATTGAGTTGATGCATTATTAATTGATTTCAAATACATGAATTGAATCTATTTTAGATAACTTTATTAAATTTTTTTGAGTTATTATCTTGGATCTAGAGATTATATAGAGAACTTCACTTCACATAAATTAACATTACATTATATTTGGTGGAATTATTTTAAAATTACACAAATGGATAACCAAAGACCATTTTTATATAGTTCCATTTCAAACATTGAAATATATACATTGGTAGATAAGTGGGCTACATTATCTCTCACTAGGATCTTCATTACAAACACCCTTCTTTGAAACATCATATATAATACATATCTTCATAACTTGGTGAATATAATCCTAAAAATCGTTTAGATCAGATTCTTAGTAAGGGTAAACATGGGAGATATGGAATAATAAATATGATCATAAGGGATTTAGAATGTGGTCAATACATTATAATATCACACACTGCATAGTAAATATCATAAACATGATTCCTGGATTAAAATTTATTAGTCCATACGATGTGAATCATATTGTAATCAAGAGAAAAATCCATGAAATAATAACATATTAATTGAATTGGAGAAGAAACAAAAACATTTAATATCATTCCCTATAAGTCAGGACGTGTTGATAGAACTTATTGGGGCACTTCATGGGGACTACACCTACTGGGCAGGAAACTCCACCATCCAGAGTCACATTCCTTTTCGTATAAGGTACTGGGTTTTCCAATCGTCCCATAGTGGATCATATTTCCCCATCTTTATATAGGGAATTAGGTTTCCCCATTTTCCAATAGTGAATAAGGTTTCCCCATCTTCCCCTGGTGGATAGGGTTTCCTCATCTTCCCATAGTGGATCAGGTTTCCTAATCTTCTCATAGTAGATCAAGCTCATCAACTTGATTCCCATTATTAGCTCGTGACATATATATCATTAGCCAATGTATTGGAGGAAGATACAGGTCCCACCCATCTTATAATGAAATCATACATACATATGCCAAAAATTCATAAACAATCATATTATTACCCATAAAATGAAATGGGGGTCATAAAAAATGTAATCATATCTTAATCAGTGGAAAATATAGGTTTCATAATCGTTTCATCAAATCATAACCCATGAAAATAAGTGGGTTTCATAATAATATAACACATTAAAGAGAATCAGGTTTCATAAAAATAATTCCCTAATCACATAATCCATTAAAATAAATAATATGACCTGAATATTTAGATAATTTCCCAATAAAATAATGGGTAACACAAATGGATGTTTTCTTAGATATAAAACAATTTGTTAAAATCTTTTAAAAACATTTATGGAGGAAAATATTCTTTCTTCATGGAAAATCCCTTTTTAAAACATAAAGTATTTTCCAAAAAAAAATTTTGAAAATATATTTTAAAACTTTTTTAGGATTCTTGGAATCTATAAATAATTTATAAAATTGATATTCCTGGAAAATGATCTTAAAATAACATTTTTTAAAATATTTTTTAAAACATGGTTTTTGAAGATCATGGCCTATGTCTCAAAGGGGGAAAATTAAGTCAAAAATACTTTACCAATTGAAAACATTTGAAACATAAACCCCATGAAAGAGAGATAAAAAATGGATATATATACCCATATATTTAATCCTAAAATAATATAATATATACATGGTCTTTATATACACCACAAAAAAATAAACGAGTTGTAAATAACATGTAAATATCACCAAAATAAAAGTGTGACTTGGAATCCCATTACCTTATGTATTGAATCTCATAATAATCACTCATAAATCTTTTATAATAAATATATTTTTATTATAAATATATTAAAAATACATATAATTATATATAATACCAAATATAGATTTATATTACCCTGTTATTAACGCTTCCATGTTACAAACACGTTGCAGGTAATATCCACTTTTTTTCTGCATTTGTCTTAATTTGTTATATTTTCAATCCTCATACAAGTATCATGATTTCTAGAATATAAAAACATAATATAAATATCATGAATATTTTGTATATATGTATTTATAATAATATATTAATGATTGATATATGAAATGAAATACACCGTTCATGGTGACGGTAGGTCGTACATACGTATGGATGTTGTTTTCATTTATTTATCATATTGAATAAAAGAAAGTGAATGAAATATATATGTATATATATAAATATATAATAATTATAATATAATTATTATTTCATATATATCATAATAATTTTACTAAACCCATACTTAATAAATTCCATGTACAGTGTGAATGAATCATATCACTTTGAGGTGGCGGTAATCGACTCTTCCAAAAACAAAATTATCATATTTAAAAACAATGTAAAAAATAGGGTTATGTGTTATATAATAACTTAATAATCATAAATATATCCTATATATCATATAAATATAAATAAAATATATTTTATATTATAATTACCAACCATGATAGTTGGTAAATGAAAAATGGACAATATCGTTTTGGGAGGTGATAATTCACCAAACACAAGAATAGTAAGTTTGTTACCCATTATTTGAAAGTGTGTGTAAGTTTAAGTAAAAACCATGGAATAAAATCAAATAAATATATATATTATGCTGATGATATTATTTAATCATGGAATAAAAATATTTTATGGGTCGTAGAATGAAAATAAAACAAAAGAGCTTGATGAAGGGTGTTACTTCTTCTTTGGGTAACTCATTTTGGTTTTCACCAAAGTGACCCATGGATGGTTTTATGCCTAAAGAGAGACTAATTGAAATAATTATAGTATTTTAGGAGTATATTTAGGTATAATTATTTTCAATCCAATGTTTTTAATAGTTTTGAATAAGTGGTAGGGGTGAGTTTATTTTTATAGTGGAGGAGGAGTCGTATTCTTGAAAATTATTGAAATGGTAATTACCCCTACATTATTTCTATGTATAGTGGATCCAATAATTGTAACAATAATATTAAATGGATTATATGTTATATATATTTCTATAAAATGTATTTAATATGAGTTTAGAGTTCTTTTTTATAAGTTTCCAGTTTGGGGCTTTGTTAAACTTATTTTTCACTTAATAGTTGTAATTAGTTTTAACCACATTCCCTTATAGTTTTGGTAAAATAATTAATTTGAACTTATTATAAATCATAAATTATACTAATTAAAAATATTAATTCCATTTTTGTAAATTCAAATTACAGAATTGGAAGAAAGTAATTTAAAATTATTCTGGAAAAGGTGTCGTGAAAGCAGCTTTTTTTAAGAAAAAATGTTTAAATGTTTGGAATGTTTTGATAACCAAATTCAATGTGATATTGGTTCCAATGACCTAAATTGTATTACATGAATTAAAATTAATCAAATTACACTTTAAACTAAATTAAAATACAATCTGACTATATTAAAAACAAAGATGAAAAAACGGTTTTCAACTAAAATTCTGCATTTTTCACAATTCATTCAAAAATGATTATTTTTAGAAAAAATAAATAAAATTCACCTATGATAATTTTTACATTATGAATTCAAAAATAAATATAATTATAAAAAATTATATTTCTAAATGTTTCTAAAATTAATTTTATTATTTTTCATATAAGGATATAAAAATTAGTTCTTTTAAGAAAATCACTGTTTTCAAACAGATAAAGAAATTAGTAAAAAATTATATCTTATATAAATATGATTTATCTATATAAGACCATTATAAATAATATTTAAAATTTAGTTATTAGTATTTATATTACTATGTATAACATTGATTTTATAACTATTCCTTGTAAATAATTCTAATAATAAAATGTTCTTTTGTCGAAACTCAATGTTGTGTGTATTGTAATCCATGTTAGTGTTACATGAAGCACAAGATTAACATGTTCTATAATATTAATAAATTTTGAATTACTATATAATTAATGAAATATATCAAATAAAATAAATTTATTTGATAAAAATGTTCATAAAAACTAGCGGATATAGAGTTTACCCACCTTTATATGAATTTCTCAATCGAAATTCAATATTAGGAAACAAATGTGGATACGTATTTCTCGTAATGTCATAAATTTATGATGTTTATTCATCTAAATTGTGATTTCTCCAAAAAAACCTTTACTAGTTGAGTGGTCTAGTTTCATAAAACTTTCTATGTAAAATCCAAAAAATTTAACTGGTTGTTCCTCATAAGAAATATCCTTATCTTGTGGTGTGAATTTTGAGTTTAGTAAATGTGAAGGTTCAGATCTTTACTTACTCATTAGAGATATACATAAAACATCATATACATGAGAGATATTAGTGTGAATTATCAAGTGAGAGGATAATGTTCTGGCATGATCAAGAATCTCAAGGGGAATGATATGGATAGGGATTAGTTTCTCTTTCTTCGAAAACCTCATAACCTTCTTAAATTGAGATATTCATATAAACACCTTCTCGCTAACTTTAAATTATGGGTCATGAAAATGGTTATTATCATAAATTCTCTACCGAATTTCAGCTTCCTTGATGTTCTTTTTATAAGTTATAAACTTCTCTTCCATATATTTGGCTATCTCAGGTCCTAATAGATTTATTTCTCTAACATCATATCAGCATGTTTGAGAAATATGTTTCTTCCTATATAGTGCTTAACAAGGAGAAAACTGAATTATTGATTAAAATACATTTAAAAAAACCTCAACTAGAGTAAGGTGTTGATCTCAACTACCTTTGAAATTCAGAGAACATGATCTCAACATATCCACTAGGGTTTGAATTGTTCTTTCAGATTGACCATACAAAAAAGGATGATAAGTATCTCTAAAACACAATTCTATATCAAGTTCTTGCTAATGACTTCACCAAAACATTGAGGTAAACCTCAGATCCCAGTTTGATATAATGAAAATTGGTACTCCATGAAACCATACAACTTTTTTAATGTATATCCTAGAAATAAAATCTAGAGGGAAGTCTTCTTTGATAGAAATGAAGAACTTTCAATTAAGAATGAGATCGACTACCACCCAAATATAATTAAACCCTTTTTAGGTTTTAGGGAGTCCAAGGAAAAAATACATAGTGATGTTCTACCATTTCCATTTTGTTATGGGTAACCGATGCAACACGCCCTTAGACTTTTGTCTCTCTGCCTTAACATGCTAACATAGCTATAAATGAGATACAAACTCTATGATATTCATCTTCATTCCATCCCATTGGTAGTAATCCTTAAAATCTATAAACATATTCTTAATATCATGATGAATATAGAATTATGAACTATGAGATTCATCTAATATCTTATTCATCAAATCCTATATAGAAGGGATACATTGTAGCGACTCAGGTTTATCCCTATCTGACATTGGAATATTTCTACAAATAATTTTAGAGGTAAGCATTGAGATGGCATGCGATTCCATGTCCTAGTGTGCGCAAAATAGATTTTAGATAAATATTTTGTTTTTTTATACTATGCACATGGAAGAAATAGGATATCTCTTAAATGGTTTATTAGATCCGAAATCTGAGTTCACGGTTGAATCTGAAGTGTTTTGTTTACTCTAAGAAGGGTATTAGTTTTTCGAGAATAGGCTTTCTATAGAAAATGATATCAAGGGAATTTTTGTAAATAAATTAAACTAATTTATTTTTTATATCGGGTTGAATTTTTGAGCCCATAGTTGGGTTCATAATGTCATTTTCACCATAGGTGTGACCTAAAGTTTTTCATGATAAGTGTTTCAGATGGAGGCATGTTGATAGAGAGTTAAATGGGGTAAAGGATTTTTTTAAAACCCTTCTCCTCCCCACACTTTTCAATGCATGCAAGAGGAATGCATCCTCCCTCCCTCTTCGTTGACGAACAACTGAAGGCCAAATCAAGAGAACAAGGTGTCACTAGACTCCGATCTTGAAGAAGATCACTCTTAGATGATTTTCCAGAATCATTGAACCATGTATCTGTCCCCAAAGATTTGTAATTTTACCCTAAGGTAGGTTGATTTTGGTTTTAATCTTATTCCCTTTTTAATGTATCGTTTTATTTGATTCATCATCAAGGCTGTGTAGATCGTGTACTTTGGTTTCTGAAACATGTCTCGTATTAGTTTTTGGATCACTAGAGTGTTTACAGTGGTCCATGGAATGTTCTGCCATGTGAGATCAGTGAGGGAGGATTTGGGGAGCTGTGTTAGTGCAGCGAAGGTTGCAGGAGGTGTGGCAGAGGATATTAGGCCAGGGTGGCATGAGCGGTTTTGATAGGGGCGCGTTGGTGCATGGGTGGTGGTGTGAGAGAGGTGGGGAGTGGCACACAGGTGGTGTTGCGGTGAGGATTCTACAGAGTGTCAGCGACTGCAAGCTAGAACGATCAGTCTAGGCCGGTCAAGGCAGTTTTGTTCTGTTCAGGATGGGTTTTTTTATTAAAAACCCTATAACTTACTAATGAGGGGACTGATTTTTATGCCATATACTACAAAACAACCCCTATTTTGAGGCGGACCTTTTGAGGCATCTTTGGGGCCCCTTTTTGTTCTCTAAAATTGGTGGAATGTAATGTTCATTAATATTATTATTATTATTATTATTATTATTTTATTATTATTATTATTATTATTATTATTATTATTTTGAGCTTCTTGGATTGTGCGTATATCCTACATCTAATATCTGTTTGAAATGTTGTTAGCGGTGTTAAGACACTGTAATTAATTTTTTCATTTCAAAAATTGATTTCGAGTGTTTAATCTGAGATCAAGTTGTGGGTCCCACAATGATTTGTCCTGTCTTGTTGTAGAAAAAAGCTCCCTTTTTCTTGGTTATCCATTTTGGGCAAGTAAGTATCCTATCCTAGGTGTTTTTTTGCATAGAATGTGATGGAGACCTCTTTTATGTCTTTTGGGATATGAGGTTTCTTGAGTTGAGAAAGATGCTGCTGGACTAGTGTTGTGTCGATGATTGAGATCGGTGGTTCATGAATAGAGATGTATGGTCAGTTATACCCATGTTCCATGGGTGTGGGTTTCCATTACCTTGCTTTATAGGTAGATATAAGACTTCATATGATGTGGGAATAGTTTGATTACATTTGGGTAGATTTATTCCAGTGTTGTTACTCCCCTGATTGAATAGGGTGTGGGTTACTCGTGATGTTTAGGCAGTTGTACTACACCCTATCCATGATTGGGCATAGACTCTCTAATCACATTGGATGGTAGAGTCGGTACTCCCCTACCATACCAAGTTGTGGGTAATCTTTCCTTAGTGTGGGGCTCCCCTACTTTTTGTGTGGACCCACATTTAACAGAGTGATTATACCCTACAATGTTAGGGTGTGGGATCATGTTCCTCGAGGTGGTACTCCTCTATGACACCAGAGTCTGGTTTCACACCTTCAGAGTAGTGTTCCCCCGCGTTCGAGTTGTAGTGGTGAGTGGGCCCCTCCATATTTTACATGTCAATTCTTGGAAAAGAGTTATTTCTCCCTCGATGGATTGAGACATGGTCCCACTCCATAGAGGAGTGATATAGGTTTTTATTTTTGGTTTATGATATAGTATTCCCTTGGTTGGGGGAACTGGTGAGGTGTAGGGCTCTCCACAATTCTTCCAACCATGTGTTAGGTTAAGGTCAGCATTGGTGTGTTCTCCTATAATGGACTCTAGAGCTAGGCTTAATTCATTTTTATCGATAGAGCATTGAGTAGGAACCTGTCACTAATGATGAGGTTGGAAACTCATGAGGATTGGTGCCAATTACGATTCTATCTGGTTTTATTGATGGTTTTCCTTGTGTTGTTGTCACTTCTTCATTGACACACCTGATGGTTTGAGCTAACCAGTAATTTTTAGATGAGGATGGTCTCAAGATGGAGTTTCTCTCTTTCTTGGGTTCCCTTTGGATGGGATGAGCTGATTGATACCTTCTAGTAGATCATTTCCTTTTAGGGATTTTGGGGAAACTATTGAGTATCTTTATACTCACCACTACATGGGCTCTGCCCGCACATGTATTGTGACTTTTTTAGACCACATACCTTTTGATAGAGTCTTACGAGGACCCAGAGTAGGTGGAGAATAGTGAGCTTGACTGAACTTGTTGTTGACCAGAGCTTGGACAATGAGCTTTCCAGTGGGTGCATATGACAACGATCCCCTTCTTCTGTCTAGGTCGGATGCTTTTACAATTTTCCTTGTTGGGCCATGTATTTTTTAATTTTTTACTATTTTTTACTCTAGTTGTGGGATAGTTTTATTCATTCATTTTTTTCTGCTTTTATATATATTTTCAATATTTCATGGAGCTTCATGTGGGTTTTTGTGCACATGTATGATAGGATAAGGCCTCTCATGTGTGTGATAGCGTATTCGGTGATAGATGTAATCCGCTAGCCTATTGAAGGAATGCTTGGGAATTCACGGCTTTAGCCCCATTGGGTTGGGTCACAATAGAGTTGTATCAGAGTAGGTTCAACCTTTGGGACCTCATAGCATAGTTGGTGAAGCTTTGTGCATAGATTGGGTTGCATAGAGACCATGTTAGAGTGTTTCGAATTTGAAATTTTGGATAAGGACTTCAGTATTGGTGTGGCGGCTAACATATCCATTCATAAGGACTCTAATAACTTAATTTTTGACTCAATACATTCGGACACTAGTGGTTGGGAAATAATGTTGCATGGACCATATAGAACTGCGTTTTGGGGTTTCACTTGTCCTTCTCAAGTCATCTCCCCTAATAAACTTTTTGACAGTGGTGTGTCTTGATGTTATTTCAGTATTCCACCATGACGATAGCCATACAGGGTTCCGCTGTAGGATTTTGGTGATTATCCTCCCTGATATGAGGCTTGGTATAGGGTACAGGTTTTGTGGCTAGACCTCTAGGTGGTCGACCAATTGAGCCACCATCTGTCGAGTAGTAGGTTGTACCAGCAGTGCAGGACGAGGATGTGTGCAGGCTTAGTGTGTTTCATGAGTTCTAGAGGTAGCAACCTCTATGTTCTCGGGGCGACCCAGAACCCTAGGGTATAGATGACTAGATTTTTGAATTCATGCATGTTTTCCACCTAGTGAGGATAGCTCTCGATCAGATGGTGGTCCTAGTAGTAAAACTTTTCAATGGTTCATTTGGGCGTTGTTGGTGTCTTGTGACATAAACCCATTATAAAGATATGCACACCTAGGCTTAGTTTGATTAGCTCTTCAGGGTGGATTTTTATCCACCCATGTTGTGGTCAGTATGGATCTAAGAGCTTATACAGCTTCCGAAAGGTAGCATGATCGTGGAAGAGTACCCATTGAATATTACTGACCATCCACATTACTCTCTAGACATGGTTCGAGACCCGTTCATCAGGTCCAGAACATTTAGCAAGGCCTTCGTAGATACATCCATGTAGGTTTGGTCTCCTTATGTCTTCCCACATATGCGAGGGTTCTAGATCAGGATTGGGTGGTTGAGAGCTTCATAGTGGAGGCATAGGAACACTTCACCCACAGTGGAGTTTTTGATGCTGAGACATCAGCTATAGTTGTGAGAAAACAGGCATCTGGATCGAAGCTCAAGAGGCATACCCATGTTCGGACACTAGGATGTTGGTATGTGACGTTGAAATGAGTCTAGGGTTATGATCTATAGAAGGATATGAACTTGTACACTTGCAACATCTGATGAAATATTTATAAATATTTTCATAATCATTGTGTTGTTGAGAGGGATAAGGTCGACAAATCACCTTGGAAGAGGTAACATTGTTCGTAAAGAGATCTACAGGGCAGTGGATGTGGTGGAGGTGTGGGTGAAATAGTAGTACATGGAAGGTGGTATGAGTTTCCACCACCACCACCCCCAGTTGTTCCATGCCAAGCTCAAGGAGTTGGAGGATGTGGATGGGGAAAACTATAGGCCATTGACATAGAGGCTCCGTAGATTGATAGAGGTATGCTATGTTCCCATTATACTTTCTGCTGTAATTTTTTAGACACTTATAGGAGGTATTCTTCCCTTTACATTTCATGGTCAATGATTTCTTAAGGAGTTATTAATAACATATTTTTATGTTCTTTGGTGTATCTTTAAATGCACAACAAAGAGGTATCTGTCCCTCACCGAGATGTGTTTTTGTGACACGACGAAAACCATGAGTGTGAGTTAGTGCCACTCAAATTGGATAGTATCAAGGTGTGGGCGATGACTCCCTCTGACTTTTGCATGCATAGTGGGGTTATGTGTTGGGAATTGTTCACTAAGGGCCTAGTGAGACCCAGGGTGTGTGTCTAGGCAGCCCTGTTTTGTTCATTTATACCCTAGTGTGTTCATATTTATCTTGGAACACAAGTCACTAGAAGAGGTAGTGGTGTAGTTTTACATGCCATCGGACTCACAATAAATAGGGGATCTTTTCTCACTAATATACATTCTTGAGATGTGAAAAAAAAAGTGGGTTAGCCAGTTCCACACAACTTAGATAAAATCAAGAAGTGGTGGATGAGTTCCTTTAACTAGTGTGTTTGGATTGGGTTAGTTGGTCTATGCATCAGGTTAGTGAGGTGTTGTACCCCTAGACCCTATGACTATTGGAGACGAGGTATTTGGTATTTCACACCTATCACAGTCGTGGATACATGTTCACAATTGTACAATAATGTCCTAAAATGATCTAGATGTGGGTGTGGTAACCCTTTATTTCTGATGAGTGTGTGCTGGTCAGCAACACGGGAACCCTTGGTGCCCTTTTGGGTTGTTTTGGTCAAATTTCTGGTGAGGGAGACTCAGTTAAAACTTCTGTTTTTTCCATTATACCTAGACTTTTTTTTCAGGATCAAAAAGCCTGAAGATAGGGAGGATATAGTAACTCGAGTATTTCCCTATCAAACATTAGAATATTTCTAAAAATAATTCCATAGGTATGTTCTAAGGTAGTGTGAGATTCTGTGGCCCAAAGTGCATGGAATAAATTTTAGAAAAATATTATGTATTTTTATATTATGAAAGTGGGGAAAATGGGTTATTACCTAAATGGTAGATTGAATTAGAAATATGATGCCATTGTTTCATCTAAAGTGTGTATTTTACCCTAGGTGGGGTATATGTTTTGTGGGTGTGGTCTTTCTATAAAAACAATTATCGAGGGAAATTTTGTAAATATATTAAATTATTTTATTTTGGAAGTCGGATAGAATAACTCCTAAACAGTGTCTCATATTGATTTTTTGATCTTGTGGTTGGGTTTAAAATGTTATGTTTACCCTAGGCACGACATAAATATTTCTACACTGGGTATTTTGGATGTACATGTGTTTATAGGGTGTTAAATGGAGGATATAATTTATTTTATAAAAACATAAATCCATTTTCCTCTTTCACCCATTATAATTAACACAGAAGGAACTCTTCCTCCATCCTTCATCGCTAATGAACAACCGGAGGTCGAATTGAGCGAACGATGTGTCGTCAGAATCCAATCATGATAGAGATCACTCCCAGATCATGCTACAGTGGCTTCAGAATGTGGATTCTACCACAAAGCATTTCTGTTTCACCCTGAGGTAGGTGGATTGGAGATTTAATCCTGATCCCCTTATTTATGAATTTTGTTTGTTCGATTTGTCATCAACGATGTGTAGATAAGGACTCAAGGATTCCCAAACATGTCTTGGATTAATTTTTTTATTACCATAGTGTTCCCAGGTGGTCTTTGGTAGGTGACGGCATGCGCATCTAGTTTGTGTGACTCTAGCGTGGTGTGGCGGCATGACAGAGGTGGGAATGTTTGGGCGCATGGGGTGCATGAGCGACGGAACATGGCATGTGGTTGACAGCATAGGGTGCATGAATAGCACAGTTGGATGGAATGGTAAGTTGTGGGTTGACACCTTCGAGTCATACTAGTCGGTCTACGATGGTCCAATTTCTTTGGTCCGGTTCCTGAAAAGGGGTTTTTTATTAAAAACCCAGAAACATAGAAACCATGGGTCTGATTTGCAAGTTTTCTACCAAAATGGGACCCCTAATTTGGGGAAAACCTTTTGAGGCCACATTGAGGAGATTTTTTGTTGTCTTTATACCTATTGTCACCAAACTTTTGTTAATAATAAAAATATTAGTAGTAATAATAATAATATACTTATTATTATTAGAAGCTTCTTGGATCGGTCATATCTCTTGCGTTTGAGGTCCATTTGACGCACCTTCAGTGGCATTGAGACCCTAAAATTATTTTGGATATTTAAAAAACTTATTTCGGGTGTTTAAACTAATATCATGGTTTGGACTCTACAATTACATATTCGGTCTTGTCGTGGAGAAAAGTTCAATTTTCCTTGTTATCCATTTTGGGAATGTAAGTAGACTATCATGCGTATTTTTCTATATAGATCATGATGATTTATTCTGTTATGGATTTTAAGATATGAGGTGGATTTAATTGAGAAATTATTTTGTGGAATTATGACGGATGATGTTTTCAGTTGGTGGTTCATGAAGAAAGATTTTGGGTCAGGTAGTCTCCTATTGTAAGGGCATGGGTTTCCTTGACCTCTTTTTTTGTACAGATGGGACTCTCCATGACATGGGTGTGGGTTCATTACCTTCAGGTAGTTTTTATCTATGGTTTTAACTCCACAAATAGACCAGGTTGTAGGATCCCCATGACGTTCATGCATTTAGATTGATCCCTTTCCATGATGGGGCGTGAGCTCTCCAATCTCATTGGATAGTAGAGTCAGTACTCACCTAACAAACCATGTTATGAGTCCTCTAACCTCGTTATGGTGCTCCACTACCATGGGTGCATGCCCACATTTTATGGAGTGATTATCCTCTACTGTGTTAGGATAAGGCTCACATTTATTAGGGTGGTACACCCCTATCACACTAGGGCATGAGTTCAAATATATGAATAAGTGATCCACCATGTTAGAGTTGCATCATGGTTAGAGGCCCTCCACATATTGCGCATGAATTCCTTGTTAGTATTTAGTGCAACCTCGATGGACATAGGCCAAGTCCTCCCTCCAGTTAAGAGTGGCATTGGTTTTGTAGGATGGTTTATGAGCTAGTTTTATCTCGATAGTGGGTTAGTGGGGAGGTGTGTGACTCTCTATAGTTATTCCAGCCATAAATCAGGCATATATCAACATTGGAATGATCTCTTATACTGGGCACTAGAGCTAGGCATTGTGTGTTGTTATAAGTAAATCCTCGATTTTAATCATGTCACTAGTGATGAGTTTAGAACCTCATGAGGATTGGTTCCTGAGACAAGTCTATCTGGTGTTCTTTATTGGGTTTCCTTGTGGTGCTTCCACTTCTTTGTTGAAGCACCTGATGGTTCGAGATGACTAGTCATCTTCAGCTAAGGATGGTCTCAAGATTGTGTTTCTCTCTCATGTTGGTTCCCTCTGGCTGGGATGATCTGACTGATACCTTTCAGTTTCTCCTTTCCTTTTGGGGTTTTCAGGGTTCCTACTGAATATCTTTATACTCACCCCTATAATGGATTTTCTCTCACATGTATTGTGACTTGTGTAGAGCATAGGACTTCAACAATGTCCTAATAGGACCTAGAGTTTGAGGAGCATAGGGAGGAAGACCGACCTGGTTTTTGACTGGATCTTGGCCGAGGATCATTCTTGCAGGTACAGTTGACAGTGATCCCCTTCTTCTGAGTATGTCGAAAGCTTTTACAATTTTTTGGGGGGGACCTTTATTTTCCCTTTTTTTATTGTTTTTGTACATTAGTCATTGTCTATAAGTATTCATGCATTTATTTTCATTTTTTATATATCTATGCACTATTATAAATAGTTTTATGTGTGTGTGTGTGTGTATATATATATAGTTATGATAGGATAATGCCTACTATGTGTGTGGTATCCTACTCAGTGTTATACATCATCCCCTGAACTATTAGAGGTGAGCTTGGGGAGTCATGACTTGAGCCCTATTGGGTCAGGTCATGACACAAATATAGGGTTCCTTAACCTCATCATTTGAACCTAATCATGTTTAAAATCAGGAACATTTCTAACCTTCTTTCATATCTCTACATCTTCCTTCTATTCCTCTTCAATATTCACTTGGATAGAGGGTTAAACATTCAATTGAGAAAGATAAGATTTATCTCCTTCCTTCATGATTTCAAATATCTATCCTTTTAAAATCCATAAATATTAGATATTTTTTAATCCTTGTTATGGATAAACTTTCATGGTCCATTTCACTCAAAGCATCATCCACCTTGTTCGCTTTCCCAGGGTGGTAATTTGTTGACCAGTCAAAATCTCTTATCAGTTCTAACAATATTCTCCAGTTTATGTTCAACTCCTTCTATGTGAATATGTTTTTTAGACTTTTAGGATATTTATATATTTCACACTTTTCTCTATAAATATAATTCATCCATATCTTTTATGAAAAAAAATTAACACTGCTAAATTTGAATCTTGAGTTGGGTAATTTTTCTCATGGATCTTCAACTATCGTAAAGAATAAGTGATAACCATATTATTCTATGTAATTTCACATTGCAATCCCTCTATGTATTCATCATCATAAATTAAAAACCATTATCCACTATAGGGTAATGTAAGTACAGGTGCGATGACCAAACTTCACTTTAGTTCATTACAATGTTCATCTCATTCATCTGTGAAGAGAAACATGGCACCCTTCTGAGTTTATATTGTTAGAGGAATCAATATTCCAAATAAATTCACCACAAATTATCAAAAATATCCAGATAATATAAGAAAACTATGGATATCAATCACCTTGGTCTGTCTATTCCAAAATTAAATAGGTCCTATATTTGATGGATCTACTGTTACACCATCACTTCAGATTATGTGACCCAAAAATGAAATTTTTTATATACAAAATTCAAACTTTGTAAATTTTTTATATAGTTTATCCTTCCTCAGGGACTTTAGTAAAATTACCAAGTTGTATTCGCACTCTTCCTTTCTCTTTTAATTGATAAAAATATCATCTATAAAGACAACCAAAAACATATTGAGGTAATATATAAAGGCTCTATTCATAAAATCCATGATGTTTGTAGGGGAATTAGTAAGACAAAAATAAATCCATATGTATTCATTATTTCCATACCTTGCACAGAATGTCATCTTTGGTATATCCTATTCATTAACCCCCAATTGATGTTATCCAGAATGAAGGAAAATATGGTAAAAGTATTGAGCTATGTGTAGTTGATCAAACAATTCATCAGTATGGGGAAGAGGATACAAGTTCTTAATTCTGATCTTTTTAAACTCCCAAAAAACAATGAAAACCTTTATTGATCCATTATTCTTTTTCATGAAGAAAACAGGTTCACCCCAAGGTAAAATCATAGAAAAAATGAATCCCTTATAAATGTTATATTGGGGTTACTTCTTAAATTAATGCAACACAATTGGGTCTATAATATTGGGAATCTTTGAAATTGATGTGCTACTGGGTATAAATTCTATCAAGAACTCAACCTCACAGTTTGGCGGAAGACTAGGAAACTCTTTTGAGAACAAATAAAAAAATTACCAAAACGTAGACATATTATTTTTTCCGAGTTTCTCACTAATAATTTTAGATAAGAACACATTTATAATGGTAACTAATACACAAACACTAGATGAAATCTCCATATGAAGTTCATATTTTTCTTCAAACTGATAATTAATCATAGGTTGGTAAGAAATATAAATAATAAAATTCATTCCTCAACAATTTATTTGGTAAATGTGCATAGAAATCTAATGCATTCCTATAACAACATCAAATTAAGATAGGGGAATAATGGAATGATTATGAAGAAGTACATTTCCACAAACATATACCAGATAGGAATCACAGACTTGAGATGAAATCATCAGAACCATAGGGGATTTCACAACATATTCCACATCCATTCATTTGGATGGAATCTTAATACTCTTAGTAAATTTTTTAGATATTAACTATTGGGTAGATCAACAATCAAATAAGATATAATATGTTCTAGAGTGGATTACAAGTGTTCATTTCACCATATCATTTTCACAACTCTCTTCATTAAAAGTAATCTTATGAGATTCACCTTATCTCCTATTTTTAGAGATTTCTTACGTTGATCATCATCGTCAACCCTTGGGTTTGGGAACTGGTTAGTATAGTGACCATCCTACTTAAACTTAATGCTCTGTTGTGTGGTACATGAATTATTGTATCATTTCCTCTATTTTAATAATTTTCCAACTTCTTCCTATAAGTGCAGTAATAAATTTATTGATGGCCTTCACTTCTTCACATAAAACACCTATTAGACCCCATAAGACATTTCCCACCATAATTTTCCCACACATAGAGCATAAATGGAGGATCGTCTTCTTTTCTCTAGGGTTTTTATATTTCCTTTTAAACTCCATCTTCAATTTAATGTTAAAACAATGAGATTTATACATAACTTCAACCCCTATTTCAACTTTTATTTCCCAATTCTCAATATCTTAATTGACACTAAAGTCCCTTATATATCATGAACTTCTGTGGCTTAGATTTAATACTTTGAAGAATCTATCAACTTTACATTATCGTTGGATGACTATTCCAGAAGCATACCTTACAAGTCATGTGAAATTAGCCTCATAGGTACTAATGGATTCTTTATCCTTTTTATTCAACTCAAGAAATTACTTTTCTAGTTTCATATGAAGAACATGAGGAATTTACTTGTTGAATAATAAGTTCATGAACTCATCCAAATCTAGGGATTAAATTTCAACTTACTTCCTAAAATTATTGATTAGATACCACCACTAGTCTGCTACATCATCTAACCAATAAACAACTAGAACAGATTTCTCATGATCCCAAAATTGTAGAAATTATATTATATATTTAGTGGTACTAATCTAGTGTTCAGAAATAATGGGTTCATAAGACCTACTTGATGAAGGTGTAATATTTTGCATGAAGGACCCAATAGAACGATGTTCCCTCCTTTCCTCATTTGGAAAATCAGCATGATTCATAGATTTAGAAATATTTGATGTTATAGAAATGAGTTTTTGTATACCATATCCCATATAATTTACTTGTTAAGGATATAAATAGATTCAACGTTCATAGCAGTCACAGTTAACACAGTTGCTTTGGGTTCTATCCACTGACTATAACTAGAAAGCATAGAGTAAGAAATATTTTTCATTGTGAGGAATCATGCAATCATGAAAAACCACTTACATTATGTCTAAATTATAAAACCATTTTTAAAATATGACACCCTCATCCCATCCTAGGTTATTAATAGTAAACTTATTTTTAAATCTATCATTATTGTAAGTGGAGAGTTTGTGAATTCCCGAATAATATCCTCAAGTACTCTCAAACTAGTTATTCAGTAAGGCGCATTGTCATGTGCCAGGCTACACTCAAGTCAGACCCAAAACAACTTTTTAGAGTTGTTACTCCTAGGTAAATTTTGGAAAGAACCATATCCACTTTAATTATCCAGGTTGGGATGTATTTCTTGGAAGCCAGTCGTTATATCCTTTACAAAAATTCCAAGGCATTTTAAGATACTTTTACTTATCCTTAGACTTATCATTAGATATGTATTTAAATATCCAACTAAGGTTTTCTCATCCTAGTTTCCAAAAACTAAAATAATATTTTTCTTTGATACCAAATATTAAGACCCTCGAATTTTATATATTATCATTACATCATTTTCTCAGAAATACATAAAATATTACACAAAACGACACAAAAAACTGTATTATTATAGTGTCTTTGGAAACATAGAAACATAAAAAGAGGTACATAAGTGAGATAAATTTTCCCTCACTAGTTTATTTTTGCATATCACCCTTTGTATACACATCATACATAAAACATATATTTCTAACCTGGGGAATGGAAGCCCAAAAATGTGTGATCTCAGATTCTCAATAAGGGTAAACAATAGAGATATATAAGCTTAAATATGAAGATATGGGTTTGAGAAAATTATTAAGAAATTATAAGATCATAACCTTCATATCAAAGATAATAAACATGAATAATTACTTATATATTGGTAGTTAATAAGACATTAAAAATAAAGTAATAAATAGTGAAATCCATGAAAGAATAACATAGGAACTGACTTTTGGAAGACACATAAAAATGTAATATCATTCCCAATAAATTAAGATGAATTTATAGAACTTATCAGGGAAATTCATAAGGAATAAAATACTGGGAGGTACATTACACCATACCCAATAATTTTATTTTTATTATAAGGGATTTGGTTTCCCCATCATCTCATAGTGGATAGGTATTCCCCATATTCCCATGGTGGATCATGTTTTCCCATCTTCCCATAGTAGATCAGGTTTCCCCATATTCCCATAGTGTATCATGTTTCCCCATCTTTACATTGTGGATAAATCCCATCGACATGATTCCCATTATTATCTCATGAGATATAAATCTTTATTCCATCCATTGTAGGGAGTCATGGATCCCACCCATCACATTATGAAATCATATATACATGTGTTGTAAATTTATAAATAATTCTTTCATAACCCATGAAATGAAATGGGTGTCATAATAATGTAATAATATATTAACCTATGGAAAAATATAGGTTTCATAATCATTTCGTCAAAGAATACACCATGAAAATAAGCATGTTTTGTAAGCATATAATCCATGAATGTGAAATGGGTTTCATAAAAATCATACCATCAAAACATAAACCAGTCAGAGAATGAATATAAATGGATACATTGGAAAAATTTTCCATAAATGAATTAGTGACACCATTGAATTTTATCTTATATGGAAAATAATTTATTAATATCTATTAAAAAAAATTTTGAGGAAAATATCCTTTCTTCTTTGGAAAACACTTTTTAAAACACAAAACATTTTTGGAATACAAAATTCATGAAAATAGATTTGAAATAATATAAAGGAATCATGGAAACCATAAAACATTTTAAAAAAATAATTATTGTTGAAATTTATCTTAAATTATAATTTTTGAAAACATTTTGAAAACATTTTAGAATATATGGTTCTTGAAATTCAATGCATGTTTCTCAAAAAGGAAAATTTAGGGGAAACTACTTTACCGATGTAGAAAATTTTGAAACATATACTCCATAAATGATAGATAAGAAAATAGATATATAAATAACCATAAATTTATGATTATCAAATATATAATATATTCACTATAATTATATATGCCACATAAAATATAAGATTGGTGAATAAGTCTTATATCTCACAGAAAGAATAGTGAAACTAGAAATCCCCTTACCTTATGTATTGACTCTAGGAATACCCATTAAAAACTCAGGTATAATAAGTATAAGTTTATTATAAATCTACCACAAAACCATATTCAAATATCTAATACCATATGTGACTTTTTATTAATCACTTATTAAAACTTCAACATTTAGGTCACATTTTAGGTAATATCCACTTTCATTTTTTCATGTATCTTAATTTTATATTTTTTTCGTCCTCATATATATATCTTGATTTTTAGAATGAAAAAAATTATATAAATATAAATATTATTCAATATATATATTTATAATAATATATAAAATATTGAAATATGAAATGGAATATACCATTTAGGGAGATGGTAGGTCGTTCGTATGGATTAACGTTGTTTCCATTTAATTATCATAATGAAACAAAGTAATTATATTACATATATGTATATGTATATACTAATTACAATATAGTTATTATTTCATATATATCATATATTCTTATTTAACCCGTCCTTACAACGTTACATGTAGAGTATGAACGAATCACATCGCTTTGAGGTGGCAGTACTCCATACCTCCCCAAACGAAATTATCAAATTTACCAAAAATAGAAAGCATGAAGTTATGTGTTATATAAAAATAAAATAAGGATAAATAAATCCTAAATATAATATATATCATATAAAAATAGAGTATCTATCATAATTCACAATCATGATAGGTGGTAAGGTAAAAACAAACAACATCATTTCGTGAGGCGACAGTTCATAGTACACAAGAATGATAGGTCTATTACCCATTATACGGAAGTGTGTGTAATTAAAAATCATAGAATATTTAAGATACATATATTTTTATATATTCATGTAATAAGAGGATTTTTGTCAGTGGATAATGAAAATAAAAGAAAATATCTCGAGGAAGGATGTTGCATATTCTTTGGATAACTCATATCGGTTGTCACAAAGGGATTCCATGGATGTCTTTCTACCAAAAGGGAGAATTATAGGATGAAGTTATGAATTTTAGGAAGATATTTTGGTAGTTTTTTCTGATAAATATTTATTTAGTGGTGTGAAAAGGTGGGAGGGGTGAGTGCCTTTTTATTACAGAGGAGGAGTGAAATTCTTGTAAAGTATTTAAAATGGAATTCCTCCCATATTTTTCATATTTTAAGTGGCTCAATTAATGGTCGCAATTAGATAAAATGGATTATAGGGTCTCAATATGGAAATAAAATGTATTTTTTAAAATTTTATAGTTTATTTCAAACATTAAGTTTATGGTTTAGTTTTCTGTTATGCTAATTATTCTACTAATCACTATAATTAATTTTGATCACATTCACAAATATATTTGGTAAAAAACTAATTTGGACATATAGAAATTATATATTTTTTTAATTAAAAATATGTAATAAATTTATCCAAATTTAAATCACATAATTTCATTATATTATATTAGAATTAATCTCACAGATGTGTCTTGGTAGTGGGCTTTTTTAACAAAAAATGTTTAAACGTTTTGAATATTCTGATATCCAATTTCAATGTGAAATTATTTCAAATTACCTAAAATGGATTTATTGTTATAACATTAATCCCAATAAACATTAAAACAAAATTAAAATATAATTTCACTAAATAAATAAATAAATTACACGAAGAAATAGTTTTGAATTAAAAGTTAGTATTTTTCATTATTCATCCAAAAATAAAATTATTCCGTAAAATACCTAAAATCTAATCTAAGATAATTTTAAAATAATTAATTATAAAATTGATTTCTTTTTTCCATATTAAATTTCTAAAACTATCTAAAATCAATTTTATTGTTGCTCACATAAATATATGAAAAGTAGTTCTTTTTAGAAAATATTGTTTTCAAACATATGAATACTTCCATAAAAATTTCATTTCTTATTATCAGTATCATTTATCTATATAAATCCATTATAATAAATATTTAATAATTGGTTATTAATATTCATAATAATAATATTAAGGACAATGTTATAACTATATTGTTTAAATAATTATAACAATAAAATTTTATTTCGTAGAAACTCAGTGTTTCATGTAATGCAATCCAAGTCAGTGTTGCATGTAGAGAAAAATTAACCATGTATGAGTATGAAGAATGCTTGAATTATTATATCTTGTAATTTAGTACATCAATGAAAATTAATATACTCGACAAGAAAAGGATTATGAAAACTCGGGGTGTTACAGAGTTTTCATTACAAATCTCCTAACGGTCTTCCCCCATAGGGATCATCCGAGTTTCAATTTCATGAATGACTACATACTATGATATTGAACTTGGATATTAGATGAGATTACACATAGATTTATGGGTATTAAGTCTATCCCAATACCCGTATTTATAGTATTTCTATTTCATACCAAAAATCCTTTAATTTTTTCATTGGAGGCGAGTAAGGGTGACCCATGTGCTAGGACAAGTGTCCCTCTATAGTGTCATAGCATACTAAGAAACATTTATATAATTGGTTAATGTATGTATAGTTTATCGGGATCATATAACTTGGATCAATTGGATTCCACATGTATTTAGTGGTATGATATCTAGGTTAATTCCCTAGTCATGTGATTTCATGTGAATAGAGATATTGAATTCAAGTGAGGAATATGGAATAATTTTATTTATTCATTCCAATTGTGCATCAGCTAGGCTGAGCATATTTTATGATTACATGATTATAATAGATGTTTATATATTCACCATTAGGGGTGGCCTTCTGATATTATTTCTTACCCATTGAATGTGCACCTCAATGTGACTGAAGAGATTATGTCCAATTTTAGGTTAAATATGGATGCATGATTGGTAAGGATATGGCCCAAAGTTGCATGATCTTATGGATATGCTTCTATGGATTCTTATGATAAGTCTTGAGTATATTTTCAGTTTCTTAGATATTGTGTATGTTGTTTGACTCGGTCTTAATACTAGATTCTGGTAATTGTTTTAGTTATTTTATTCTTGTATATGTGATCAAACTAGTGGGAAATCAATTTTGTTTATATGATATGGATATTTGGTATAATATTGAATTTAATTTATTATATCCTTTTTATATTTATTTCTTCTTCACTATTATTATTTACTTCTATGGATTATTTTTGTTTATTTATGTATTTTTACTCTGATATGAGGGCATAGTCTCCCCATAAATTTTACCAAGACCATCTGTTCTAGTCGGTAACCTCTTGTATATTGGGTTGTGTGCTTGATTGATTTTCTCTAATTATTCCAGATACTATTTATATATTTAGGTGGGTCGGTACATGAAAACGGATTATCATAGAAATTAATTTCTTTTTGGTTTACTGTATTAAAAATGGTATATGGGTTTATTAGGAATGTGTTGGATCTAATGATAGATATCGAACAAGTCTATCCAGAATACTTGTTTCAGTAAGTTTCCTAGGATTTCGAGGATATGGGGTCACTATTCTGAATATTTGATTTCATAGTTTTATATAATTTTCAATTTGATAAAAACAATATGGAATGAATTTTAGGATTTTTAATGGATTTATATCTCTGATCCCTTTTGTGAGTGGGCGATGGTTGATTTTTACTATTAGTTGATAAATTCATGATTCAGTTTTTCATTAATCATATTAATCATGTAGGGTCCACTTGTTATAGGTATTTTAGTGTATTATAATAGTGATGATAGAGGCCAACTATTTAATGAGTCAATAACTACCTAAATGGGTTTTCCCCATATAGGTTACTTGTGGAATTATACTCGGTTAAACATATATGTATTTATTTATTTATTAATTTATTAATTTCCTTCTAATGGTAGTTAATGTGGATATATGGTGATAAATTTTATGGTATGTATGATAACTTAGTCCTCATTCATAAGAGGTTCAGTTACCCTAGTTGGTCAATATGAAAAAGGGTTCCCAAGTGTTAGACACCTAATGGTGTGTTGTTACCTCGGGTTGGTTATTTAAAGTACCAGTAACAACCCATATAATAGTATCCCAAATAGCTTGTAAGGCCATTCTACCTAAATATACTACATAATTGTTGTCAGACATAGATCATTCAATACAATTCCTTGTGTGTACTATTGACCCACATTGGTCAATGCTGGTTGATAATTCATTTTCAGTATACCCTTTTTAGGTATATACACTTGAGGTGTGGTTAACCAAAGATTAAAAAAACATATATGTTGTTTTCCCATCATAATTTCTATGATATTTTACTTAACTAACCATTTATAATAGTTCCCTTATCGGACCATCTTGATGGGAAATTGATAGGAGCATGATAAATTCTTCATAAACTAGAATCCTAGATGGGGTTGTACAAAATATATATTTTAGGTGAATATTGTTTTGTTATATTTATTCTATTTCATATTAACCTACATAAAACATCCCCTTATGAGGATTCGTTGAGGGGAGAATGGACTAGTAGATAGATGTTGGTAAGTTATCCCTTAGGTTTTTATAAAACTATAATTTTCCTAGATTATGAGTTAGTAGTTTACCAATGGGTTCTAATAAAATCAGTTCTCACTTAAAACATAAATATTGTTTTCCTCTCTAACCTAGAATTGATAACCTATATAATTTAATGCATGTTGATGGATTTTAACCCCCATAGTTCAATGACATCTAAACATCCCTTAGAGAGGCTAGGCCTATGGGTTGTGTGGTTAGACCTAGTGGCCCACTTATGTGATTGAATTGGTAGTGCTAGATGGGTGACCTAGAGACCCTTAGATAAGACTCAAACCATTTTGAGTCAGTTTTATGTTTTATTGAGTTAAAATGGTGAGAGAATTTTTCATGGGTTTTTAGGTTCCTTTTAAGGAAGTTAGCTTAATTATTTATTCATGTTTAGACCTATGCATGGGAGCTTCTCAAGGTTTTCAGTATAGGAATGATGATGCCTCCAATTTTTATGAAATCCCCTAGAATTCATGGGTGTCAAGATTTTATTAAACAAGAATTAATTTTTGGAATTCTATTCCCATTAAAAAGTGTTCTCATGGTTGGTAATGTGGTTAGATCATAGATAGACACCCATTACTAAAATGGTTTCATGTGGCAGTTATGAATTTGGATGAGGTTGTCACAATTAAACCTAATGTTTTACTTCTAAAATGATTGGATGACACCATGTGACTGGAAGTCATTGAATAAATCATGAGATGGTTGATTATCTTGACTTTGAGGAGGATTTCCAAGGGAGATTCTGAATTAGTGAGATTGACAAGGCATGTCTCATGGTTAACATAGTCTTTGTGATGTACCACATGTAGGAGCACCATCTGGTTGGTATGGTTTGTGTACCAACTATGTTGGGTGATATAGAAATGGTAATCATCAATTGAACATGGTAACTATTAAAATCATGAATCAGTGAGAAGTTGTTAGTGAGCTAAGGACTAGTGGTTTTAAATAAATAATTTCTCCATGGTTTCTTGGGATTTTTTATGAAATGAGAAATGTCCATCCATTGTTTAGGATTCATCATGAATGGACTGGATATAGTGACATGATCAATATATATCAATATTTATAATTTTTTATAGGATTGGGAGTAAGGAATCATAGGAGAGATGCACATGTAGTGGTCAAACCCGATGAGGTTGTGCTCGAGGTGATTTATAATATATGCCACGTGGTGGGGAGTGCACCATTTTCCAATTGAGGGTGGTGACACTCATTATGTGTTAAAATTAATCATTATTCATGGCAACCAATATCTAGATAAGGGTACGAGAGATATCATAGAATGGAACAGGAGAATTATTGGATTATGGGATAGACCAGTCTTTATGTTCAGTGATGGATAGAGCATGGGACATAGAACTTAAGGATCACTTTCTAGGTTATTATAAGGATAAAACATTAGTGAAAAGTATCATATAAGTATTTGATGAAGATATCTCATTATTGAAGAGTTGTGTATGTAGTGAGACTATGTATTGGATGGTCATGGATAATTTTTACCACCAAGGATTCTAAGTGAGGAGGGTGGTTGTGGTAAGACATTTGTAAGGAATCAGAATTTTCTAGACATTAAAATTCTGATGAAATCTTAACTTTTTTATTTATAATGATCATGAGGGGTAAAATGGCCTTTTCCCCTAGTAGAAGATCTAAGATATTTTTTATAATGACATTTTTAGTCATGTAGTAGTCTTTTAACCTGAGAATAGAGTTTAGTGTAATTCTAAAGACATTGAATTTTGGGGAATTATTAAACATAAGTATTTAATATATTTTATTTTATTTTATTTTCACAATTTTGAACGGTGATATATTTTGAATGGAGTTTTATATTGAGATTTCGTCTCTTTGATTTAGTTTATAATGGGGATTATTTCATATTTGATACACAAACTCACATCACTCACTTGCGAAAAGATCAATCCCATTTTTCTTCTTATTTTTCTTTTTAATTTTATTTTATTCTTTCTTAAATTTCTTTTCCTTTTATTTTATCCTCATATCCATTGGATTCTCATGTACACCCCTTTGTCACTACTCCTTACCATGACCTTGATAGTAGAGGTTGTGGACGGGGTAGTGAGAGAGAGATAGAGGGAGCGAAGAAAATTATGAATAAGGTTGGTTTCATCATGGAGCTCTGGAGGAGTGGGATTATTATACAGTAGCTGTAGATGATAGAAATAGGTGACGCTTCGGTAGGTTCCCCCAAAATGTAGTATGTCTTAATGTTTCATCTATAAGTCCACATTGATTTACCTTTTTTAATTTTTAATCCCTATTATAACTATTAAGAACCCACATGGGGTTGATCTACTCTTAAACATAAAAAACAGGGGGTATTGAGCTGATCATAAGAGTTTCTATAAGGAAAATCCTGATCACATGGTGTGTGGCTCCATAAAAATGTTTTCATGTTCCAGAAAGTATATACCATGTAATTAATGTACATGTTGTGTACTGTTACTTATCCATATATAAAATTACATCGGTAGATGGATTTTTCCGAAGTATAGTCCACGTACTCAAAGTACATATCTTGTTTTCATAAATGTCCATGTAGCCATGAACCTAGGCAGACACCCCATATATGGGGGACATGGTCATATATAAATATAAAACCAAGCTCCATGTGTGTCTTAGCTATGAATAAGTACTTGTTCAAACCTTGTGTATTCCCTTACCATGTAGCATTATATAGCCAATCCCATTTTTTACATGCCATGCAGTAGAAACTATCATGTCATAATGTTTTTATGTACACACTCTGTACTTTCGGTGAACACTGTGTATTATACCATTATTACCCATTTTAGGGTTTTGGGTGATTTTACACCCCCATAGTCATAAGTGGACCAATGATATGTCCATTTTGTGTAATGTTCCATGTTGATCATGGTGGTGAAACCCATGGGGTGATTTGATGATTTCTATAAAGCATTTTGGGGTGAGTTAGCTTAGATCGAGAGGTCATATCCCTGGTAAATGGATTAATATGTGTCTATAGTGGCATATGGGATGAAAAATATATGAGGGACATGGGAATAGTTTTTAATGTGGCATGGTATTACTAATGTCTTTATTTTATGGATTTTGTGAGATAGTCCCTGGTCAGTGGGACTAGTTTGCTACTCGAGAAGGAAGAGAGGTTGGGTGTTTGGGTCATCCTATAAATAGACCTTGATACTGAAATGGTTCATAGAAATCACCCAAGATTGATGTTTTTGTTTCTTTCCAATTATATCCAAGAGACTATGTAGTGTGTTGATGTTCTCATAAAACATGTTTACCCAAAGTTAACGGTTTATAGAAAATGCTCCAAATTGGGATTCCACTACTTATGCTTAACTTATAGGATTTTTTTTCGATTCATCTACTTTTATATAGTTTAAATGGGTCCTATGAGGGATTCATCTAAATATATACCCATTTTGAAAGTTTACATATGTACGGACGTATAAGATCCCAAGAAGGATGCCTCTACTTTTGTGTGGACCTCAAGGATCTCACAAGGGATGCCTCTCTTGTGTATTGACCATAGGGACGCTACTGGGTTCTCGGATGGTATACCAACCATGATAAATTTCATTTTTAGTTTGGGAATAGACGGTGGTGGGTTTCAATTAAAACCCATAATGAAAATTTTATCTAGAGGGGATGTGGCAGTATTGATTGATTTATATGTTCCTCTAACCCCACTCTTTACATATTCATTCACATACTTACTATTGATTCATCAATACATTCATGATGTTCTTCCTAGAGCTGGATCCATGGGCCTAATGTAATGTATGGTATAGTGGGGGTTTTCCTGAGGAACATCCATGTTTATGTATTATGATACTTATTTGATAAATTTTAATACTAAGTGATGTACCATCTATTAAAAGGAATCATACCTTCAATGGGATTACATCAGAGGTTTCTTAAAGTCTCTCATAACCCTAATTACATTGGTTCCTCCATTTTTATGTCTATCTAAATAGTATTATGGTGATACTAAATGTTACCGTGTTGAAACATTTACCCCAAGCATGGGATTTCGTTGAAATCCTAGAATATTAATAATGATCTACTCAATACATGGCCTAGGAGACTCGATAGGATCGTGTAGAAACACCATTACTTTATTTCCCAAACATGATTAGAAAATGGTTGTTAAACTATTTATTGAATTATTTTGAGTCATCAAAGAATATCTTGATATTATTCCATACATATATCCAAAGGAACATCCCGAAAAGGGATTATCTGTTGAGATGGTATGAAGTATGATATACTCTATAATAACTGATCTAGGATCGAAATGATATAGATAGAGAATGAAGTATCTATTGATTATAAAAATAAAAGAGGGGGTGAATTGTATACTTCAAAAAATTACTATGGAACTTTTAAAGAATATACTGTTTAAGAATGTTAAACAAGGAAAATTCACAAGACCTCTAAGTTCTACAAACTTGCTTAATTCCAGAAATGTGTTTCTGGAATTCAGGTTTCAGAAATATGGTTCCTAAAAAGTAACTGAACAAAATTTTACGAGGACAAAGATTCTACCTTAAAGCATATAGAATCTTACTAATCAGAGTGCAAGTACAAGGAAGTATAAGATAGTTATACTTTCCTCAACAATCAAAATGCAGCGGAAAACATGAAATAATACAAGTAACAAGTATTAAATCTTTTAACCCAATGGGAAGGGTATCCAACAACCTTGGATAAAGGTCCCTTGATTTATACTTTCAAGAAATCTTGTCTTACCCACACTAGGGTAAGACCTCGATACGAAGATTGCAGTCTCTCTTGTTATCCCTGTAAGCCCTCAACTTCAAGGAAGTCAGCACCTCTGTCTTCCTCGGAAAGGAAGTCCTCAAACTTTAAGGTAGTCAGAACCTCTGTCTTTCTATCCCCTGAAGCCCTCGAAAGTACTCATCAAAAATTTAAGTCGCATGAAGTAATTCATAAAAAGAAGTTTTGTATGTAATAAGCATGAGAGTCTCTCTATAGTAATCACTTTAGCATCATGTAATCTCTAGATTAGTAGAACAGTTCATCAAATTTGTGAGCTCTTTCAAATGAGCTCTTATTTATAGGCACATCTCAGTGGTCCGCTCGATCCTCCAACAGTCATATTTTTTACGTGAATTTCAGAGGGACTTGTACACATGTTACTCAAACAACAGTGAGTAAGTAACTGAATTCATGACATCATTTTATAACCAAATCAAGAGTAAGTAAAAAATGTTTAGTTAACCAAACTCAATTATTCATAATTTTAGGAATAAAATTTCGGAGTCTATCCAAAATCACATTTGGTATCTATAATACAAAGATATTCGAATTATATTTTCCAAGGAATTCAGAACCTGAATTATATAAAATTTTAGAGTCTAAATTTCAAGGTAATTCAGAATCTAAATTCAGAAGAATTCAGAACCTAAACTTAGAAAGTTTGGAATCTAAATTCATAAGGAATTGAAACCTGAGCATAGAAATTTTGGAGTGTGAATTCATTAGAATTCATAGTCTTAACTGAGAATGTTTGTATTCTGAATTCATAAGAATTCAGATTCTAAACTCATAGAAGTTCCGAGTCTGAATTCAGTAGAATTTTGAGTCTGAACTCATAGAAGTTAAGAGTCTGGATTCTGAGAACTCGGTGTTATAACTCATTAGAGTTAGGAGTTTGAATTCAAATAATTCGGAGTCAGAATGCGTATCCTGAAAAAAAAATCTCTATATCTATGTATTATATGATACCTAGGTTTTAGATATGAAACCAAATTTTACACTTAGACAAAATAATTAACAATGAAAAACATGGTAAGGATAAATTTCCATGGGAAATGAAAATTCCCCTTATCAAGTAAAACATAGGGTAAATGAAATTTCCCTTAGGATAAGGTGTTTGATATTTTCAATATAAGAAGAAATTGAAAAGTCATAAGGAATCATTATTGATTAAAAAATCCCCCCGTTTTTCAAAAATACAAACATCCTTATGAAAAGAATATAAGGATATAAATAAAACATATCTCCCTTAATACATGGGAAAAGATTAATATAACTAACTCCCACTTAATATTTGGAAACACTAAGGAATATATTCTAGATTTCCGGAATTAGACATAACAATTTATTGCATACAGAAAACATCATGATGAACCCCCCCCCCCCCTAGATAAACTCCCCCTTACTTAGGGACATTTCTTCTTTACTTAGTATTCTATTTTCCTTTCACCCCCTTTGTTATTTTCAAAAATGAATACAAATAATGGAAAAGAAATTATTGTACTTGAAAAATTAGTATAACACATGAAAAAGACATGAAACCAAACATTTAATTATTATAAGAATAATTTATACAAGGAAGGAAAATACAAAAAATGATCAGATTTATACAAGGTTATCCTTCCTTTTCCTTGGGCATCAGCTTCTTCACTATTGTCTTCTACTTCTTGAGTTCCATGTGGTCTTCCTATACTCACTTTACAATTTGATCTTGATCTTCTTCTTTATTTTCTAAGGCTTTGATATTTTCTTCTTAAGACATAAGAATTGCAGCCTGATCCTTCGAGGATTATTCCTACTTTACTAGATTCTCTTCAATCTCAATCATGAGATCTATTTCTCTCTTCCAAATCTAAGAAACTGAATAAATTTTCCCATTCAAATCCTTCACTTATTTAATTTGAGAATTATGTTCCAAATTCAGTTTGAATTTAAAACTACTTGTGAGATCCTTAATATTACTATCTTCGATGACAAATGCCTCTTTGACACTATCTTGGAACTCATCAATATTTATCATGTCCTCTATGGTTTTCCTTTACCAACTGGCCATCTTCTTACATGATATTTTGTGGTTTTCATAGTTAATGAAAAAGTTATTGAAATCAGCCTCAAGATTGACACACTTATCTATCACCATGGATACTGAATCCAATTTCTGGTTCAAGGTGTGTTAAATAATCTGACATCTCAAGTCAATGCTTGGAAAAATTGAAATGGCACCAACAAGTTTCTTCAAATACTGTACTACGAAATCATTTCCAAGTGATGATGATTCCGAATCAAAAACTTTTCTTGGTGAGGTTTCTTTTTCTAGCTCACCAAGTTTCCACTTTAGAGATCCACCATCTTCCTTCTTATTTACAATAGCTTTACTAAGTGTATCAACAACCACCTATTTTCCCTTATCAGTTATCAGAATAGCTTCCTCATCTAGAGATTCTTGTTCACTGTCAGAAAGCTCAACGTTTTTATCTTCATCTATGTTTTCTTTCTCAGTTCTTGCCTCAACATCCGCAAGGTGTATGAAATCATGATTAGAACATTCTTCTTCAGACAGCTTTTTTACTTTATCTTCACACTTCTTATCATCTCCTTCCTATCCTTCCTAGGAGTAGGGTACTTTGATGAATCTGATTCAGATGTTCGGATTGAGAGATTCTCGGATTGACTTTATTTTTCATGGAAATATTTTACTTTATTAAACAACTCTGTGGTATCACCACTGCTTTCTACTTATTCGTCAATCTCTTCTAATTCTTTTAATTATTTGACTTTTCCCGAAGTCACAAATTTCTTCCCTAGAGTTTTATGTAAATCTTATACTAAAAAAGATTATGGTACCAGAATGTTTTTTTGAATCCTTCTCAGTATCTCTCAGAAATGATTGCACAATCTCTGCTTTAGTCACCTTCTTCTTTTTTTTCTTTTCTTTCTCTTTACTTTCTAGATACTCAGTTGTCTTCTCCTTCAGATATTTTGCTTCAGCAGGGTCTAGACCAAACTTGGGCTCCCGTTCGTTCATGTTCTTCTTGTCTTCCCTCCACTTATCTACTACCTCATCCAGATATTCTTTTTTTCTTCTTCTTTGAGGGTGGTGACTGAACTTCCTTGGCCAATGGAGTTTTTTCCTCTTCTTCCACTTCCTTCAATTTCCTCTTTCTTGCACCCTTTTTGGAAGTCTCAGCCACTTTATATTTCTTCGGTATGGCTTCATCTTCTTCTTCTAGAAAGTCATAAAATTCTCTGGATTCTTTGGAAAATCCAACATTCATCCCTCTCATGGTATCATCACTAACCATCATGACTTTGCAATTTTTTGGTTTGGAACTGTAAGGAATTTTGAAAGACTCCAAGAACTGAACAATCAGCTTTGAAATAATGGATGGATATATAATGATCTTATTCTTCACATTTCCATTCATTATATTCTTATTCATAATCACAATATTCTTAACCAAGTTGATTTTTATCATGTTCACCAGAAAATTAAAAATATACATGTCACTCTTCTTTAAGGTATCCTCATCCCCTTTTCTTGGAATTAGGAAACCTTGAACTCATAATTCTAGAATTTGATAATTTGTATATAGATGACCCATATTCAGTGCCTTTATCTCAGAAATTCCAAGATAAGCCATATCCTTACCCTTATTTAAACTTCCTTGACTATCAGGTAGCTTATGGGAACAAAACTCAACTTATCCTTCATACAGAATACCAACCAATCTAGCATCCTTGGTGTAGGAAAGATCATAAGTCTTCATATATCTCTTTATGGAGAACATATCTCTAGGTTCTACCTTTAAAAAACATAATGTTTCATAAAATTCGACTAGAAAATTTGAATATACTAAATCTTGAGCTCCTAGATTCGATACGGAAACACTCTCCCGTCCATTTAGTTTGATGTTCTTTGAGATGATGGAGTCACACGTGGAGAATAAATTTGGATGCACCAACCTTTCTATATAAACCTGCTACACTGAGATTGGCTTGACAGTTGACAACTCTTTCTAAAAATATTCTTAGATGGATATTAGGATTTGAGAAAGATCTGAAAAGTTTGGAACGGGATTCTATAAGAGGGAAGAACTTCAACACGTGAAGGATTGAGTATCGATGTGGGAAAACCATCGAGGGTCCGTTATATAGGTGTTAGAAGCGACAGTTTAGCTTCAAAACTGAATCCAATGGCTGAAAATACTTCTGATCAGATCTGACAGTTGATAATAATAGCTTCAATTAAATCTAGGAAGAATCTAATCCTTTGAGTTTTTTAAGAAAAACTTTCAGATTTAGGGAATGGAGAATCAAATTTTTTTAAAAAAAATAACAACAAGTAAAATATGATTACGAAAACTCAAGAAAGGAAGTATACCTTTTGGATTACTAGGAAGATTATTCATAGTGAGAAAAATTCTTCTTGATGAACTTTAGATTCCAAAAAAATTAATAATGAAAATTTTTTCAAAAATGGACTTCGAATTTTAAGAAAATCTTTATTATAAAAAGTTTAGAAAATCTTCATTACAAAATTTTATAAAGTCTTTATTAAAAAAATTTGGAAAACCTTGATTACGAAAATTTAGAAAACCTTCATTAAGAAAATTTAGAAAATCTTCATTACGAAAATTTGGAAAACCTTCATTAAGAAAATTTAGAAAATCTTCATTACGAAAATTTGGAAAACCTTACTTATGAAAATTTAGAAAACCTCCATTACAAAAATTTGGAAAACATTCATTACGAAAATTTGAAAACCCATCAGTATAAAAATTTGGAAAACCTTTATCACATAATTGACTTATGCTAATGAGGTTGTGATTAATACCCTTAACAAGTAAAACATTTGAAATCAAAGTTTTTATAAAAAGAACAGTGTTACCTATACCAATAATTTCTCTCAGAGCATTATCTCTGAAATTTACTTTACCTCCTTTCGTCTTGATAATCGTTTCAAAGTAGTTTTTGTTACCAGTGATATTGTAGAAACATCCACTATCCATGTACCATGTATTGCTGTTGGTACCTTCTCTATTTACCTCAAAATGAGAGTGTTATACTTTTGGAATCTTTACATTCTTGGAATCGTAATTTTCAGAAATCAAAATCTTAGGAATCCACATTTTCTTTGAAAAATAAGCTTTATGAAATCCTAAATTCTGATTTTCATTTAGGGAACAATTTCATGTCCATTGCCCACCAAACTGACACTTAGTGCAGAATGGAGCACTTTGAGGGAAAAAATAATTGTTACTAAAAATAGGTTTAGAACTAGTGTAACCAAATCCAAAACTATTCCTTAGAGGTCGAATTTGAGAATACATCTTATCAAAATTTTCCTTACCTAAGGTAAAGTTTGACAAACACTTCCATAAGGAAAATATTTCTGACTTTAGTATAATAACCAAATTCTTATCTTCCAAAACATTATCTTTAGCACTAGAGTTAGGCTCAAAAGAATTTTTCTTAGAAATTTCTTTTTCTATATCCTAAGAAAGTTTAACCTTCTTAAAATTTAATTGCACAATTTCTTTTGAAATACTTTTGAAATTTAAATTTTTCTTATGAAGATATTTAGAAAGATATGATATTTCCATAGTAAGAATAGTATTTCTTGAATTTTCTTTATCAAGCATTTTCTTGAGTTTTTAATTCTCATTCTCAAGGAGATTAGGAAACCTTGAAACTTTTTCATAGGTTGGTAAAGTATTATCTTTATTAGAAGAAGATTATTTATTAGAAGAGTTATAATAATTACTATCAATATAATTTGAATTTAATGATACATTAGTCATAGATTCATCATTGTGTACCTTAGCCATTAAGAAGTGATTTTAAATAGGTAGTCTGGCTATTAAACCAAGATTCTTCTATCCAGATGATTCGTAATCTGATGAATCATCTTAAGAGTCTCTGTCACTGGAACACCATGTGTCATTAGCTTTAAAAACATTCTTATCTTTATATTTATAGTACTTCTTTCAATTTCTCTCATAATGGTTTTCTTTTCTTTCTTTTCTCTTAAGCATAGGACAATCAGATTTATATGTCCAGCTCTTTTGCATTCATAACATGTGACTTCTGAATCTTTCTTATCTTTCCTTTCTTTCTTCTTGTATCTGGATTGAAATTTCTTATGTCTAACAATCTTGTTTGTCATACAAGCTAGATTGGCTAATTCATATTATGAAGATTCACTTCCACTGGATTTCGATTGAATAACAACCTTCTTAGATTTAGATCTAGTATCTCTCTTAGGAGTCTTGGATTTTATGTGATTTGAAGTTTTTGTGAAAGAAACACTGCCATTTCCATTCTTCGTCTTAATATTGTCAGTATATCTCTTCATTCTAGTCTCATGTTGAAGAAGAATTCCAAAAATTTCATCAAGAGTGATCTGAGTAAACTTTCTATTCTCATCGATAGATGTTCTCTTGGATTCCCACTAATTGGGCATGATGTCTATGATTTTTTACACAAGAGATTCATCATCTAATACTTTCTCACCCATATATTGTAAAATATTAACAATATTCATAAATCATTTTCACACCTTACATATGGGTTCTTTATAAGGAAATTAGAAACCATGATATTCATCTCGGAGCATGGCTCTTCTAGTTTCAATAACTTTTGAAGTTCTAAAGTGAGTTACTTAGAGCTTCTTCCAAATACAATTTGATGCTTCACAAGATGAAATTTGGCGATATATATTTCTATCCATAGAATAAAGAAAATTATTGTGTACCTTATAATTCAGTTGATATTCATGTATTTCTAGATTTGTGAAAATACTAACTTCTTTTTCCTGGATTTTATAACCTCTAATAAGCATGAAAAAAATTTCTACTCCAGTATTGACAATGAATGTCTCCATACAATCTCTTCAATATTCATAATCATTCCCATCAAAAATTGGTGGTCTAATAGTATTGAGGTTTTAAATGGAACCAACATTGATTCCTATCATCTAAAATAAAATCTTTCCACACAAACTTGTTAGTAATATAAGTTTGTAAATAAGGAAAATATTCCACAACAAGGAAAAAGCAGAATAATGAAAAAAATTGAGCAAGGAAAACTTATATGTGAATATAAGTATTTCAGAGACCTCCTCTGATACAAATTGTTGAGATGGTATAGAGTATGATATACTCTATAATTCCAAATGTAGGATTGAAATGATATAGATACTGAAAGAAGTATATATTGATTCTCAAAATATAAGAGGGGTGAATTGTATACTTTAAAAAATTCCTTTGGAACATTTGATGAAGGTACTATTTAACAAAGTTTAACAAGGTAAATTTCCAAGACCTCTAAGTTATACAAACTTTCTTGATTCCGGAAATGTGGTTCCAGAAATTCATGTTTCGAAAATATGGTTCTGGAAAAGAAACTTAATGAAAGTTTACAAGGAAACATATTCTACCTCAAAGCGTATATAATCTTACTAATTAGAGTACAAGTAAAATAAAGTATAGGATAGTTATATTTCCTCAACAATCAAAATGCAGAGGAAAACATGAAACAATTCAAGTAACAAGTAGTAAATATTTTAATCCAAATATAAGGGTATCCAATAACCTTGGAAAAAGGTCCCTTGATTTGTACTTTCTATAATGTTTGTCTTACCCACACCAGGGTAGCCCTTGATACGAATATCGGAGTCGGTCTTTCTATCCCCACAAGCCCTCAACTTCAAGGTAGTCGGCACCTCTGGCTTCATCAGCAAGGAAGTATTCGAACTTTAAGGTAGTCGACACCTCTATCTTCCTATCCATGGAAGCCCTTGAATGTACTCAGCAACATTCTGAGTCGCACGAAGAAATTATAAACAAGAAGTTCAGTACATACTAAGAATGAGACTCTCTCTCTAGAAATCAATTTAGTAGCATGTAATCTCTAGAGTCATAGAAAAATTCATCAAAGTCGTGAGCACTTTCAAATAACTCTTATTTATAGGCACAGCTCCAATGGTCAGCTCCCTCCTCTAACGACCATATTTTTCCTTGAATTTCAAAGGGACCTGTACACGTGTCACTCAAACAATGGTTAGTAAGTAACAGAATGCACGACATCATTTTATAACCAAATCAAGAGTAAGTAAAAAATGGTTACTTAACCAAACTAAATTATTCAAAATGTAAGAAATAAAAGTTCAGAGTCTAACCAAAAACACATTGGGTATCTATAATACAAGGATATTCAAATTCTATTTTCCAAGGAGTTCAGAACCTGAATTCTATAGAATTATGGAGTCTGAATTTCAAGGAAATTCGGAATCTGAATTCATAAGAATTTGGAACCTAAACTTAGAAAGTTCGGAATATGAATTCATAAGGATTCGGAACCTGAACATAGAAAGTTCAGAGTCTAAATTCATTTGAATTTGGAGTCTTAAATTAGAATTTTCGGAGTCTGAATTCATAATAATTCGAAGTCTGAACTCATATAATTTTGGAGTCTGAATTCAGTAGAATTCAGATTCTGAACTCATAGAAGTTTGAAGTCTGAATTCAGAGATCTTGAAGTCAGAAATCATATGTTTTCAGAGTATGTGTTCATAGAATTTAGAGTCATAATTCAGATCCTGAAAACTGAATTCCTTATACCTAAGTATTATATGATTCTGAGGTTTTAGATATGAAACTGAATTTTACAATTAGACAAAAAAATGAACAATGAAAAACATGGTAAGGATAAATTTTCTTTGGAAAGGAAAATTTCTCTTATCAAGTAAAACATAGGGTAAATTAGATTTCCCTTAAGATAAGGTGTTTTTTATTTTCAAAACAAGAAGGAATAAAAAATTCATAATTAAACCTTATTGACTGAACATTATCTCTATTCTAATGGCATTTCCCCCTATGAATTGGGATATAGGACACATACATCTGAATAGATTACACATGGATTGAGTGGTATAAAATCAACCTCAATAGCCTATTTATAAGATTTCCATTTGATACTAAGAATCCTTCCCTATTTATATAGGTGTTGGGTATGGGTGATCCTAGGGCAAGGACATGTGTCCCCTAGGTGTGACATATATTACTCAAATACATTTATGGCACTAGAAGAAGAAGGTATAGTCGATCGGGATCATGGACCCAAGGATTGATGGGATTACACACAAATAGATTGTGTTGACATCCAACTCAATGACCTAGTCATGTGATATCCTATCAATTAGGATCTAGAATTCAAGAAATTAAATTCGATAGATTGTATTTTTTCATTCTTATTATGTCTCAGCTAGGCTGTAAATATTTCCTGATCCTTCACTTATTATATTGGGTTGTAGGTTCATCATTGAGGGTGGCCCAATGATATTATTTCTCAACCATTATACATTAACATCAGTGTTAATTATGACCTTTTAGATGTTTTTAGGTTGATAATGGATTCATATTGGATAGGATAACTTCCCAGGGTAGCATGATTGAGGAACGACACTCATGTGGATTCTTATGTTTGAGCTAGAGAATTATTATTGTATCATAGAGAATCATTATGTTGTTCATCCTGAACATAACATTATGGACTTTTAATTAATTTATTTATTTTATTCATGTCTATTTGATTAACCCAATAGGTGATCAGTGTTGTATGTAATAAATGGTTGTTCAGAACATTTATGCATTTCATTTATTATAGTATATTTTATATTTATTTCTTCTTCTCTCTTATTATTGACTCATATGAAATATTTTTGGTTATTTACACAATTTTATTACTATAATATAATGGAATATTCCCCTTATAATCAAATCTTATTCCCCCCTGATAGTCACCAGACGCTGGCATATGGGGATTATAAATTTAGGCCTTGTTAAAAATTGATCTAGCAATTGTTTATAGAATGATCCATTACAGTATGGCATAGTTTTTGTGTGTGTGTGTCTTTTTTGTTTTTGAGGATATGTTTCACCCATGATGAGGTTAGATTCTAGAGGTGGTTTTTTTTCATGATCTACCACCTATCCATATGATAAATATTTGAGTTCTATAAATATTTCTATAACGAGATCCATCTCTTTAATTTCCATACAATGAATCTAGGATCATTACGTTATCCCATAAGATAATAATTATACTAGGGTCCTATTAGGTAATTGTTCACCCTTTAATCTTCTATATTGTTTGATTTGTTACTCTCATTTCATTATTTAGAGTTCTATAGGTAATATTGAGTAGTGATCTGCCACCCATATGCTCATTTAATATGATTAACTATGTTATACCTTTCCCATTATACAGTGGTTTATATTACATAAATGATATGACAAGATAAGTTGATGACCTTTTTTAGGGATTTGTGATGTTATACACTTTTTTCTATTTGGATTCACTACAGAAAAATATTTTTCTTTTACATCCAATTGATAAACCGACTTTGAGATCTTTATGCTGTCTAATAAAATTCTTCCTTCTAGAGGACTGATAAGATTCACTAGCAGTGGTTGAAGTGGGTAGGACCATGTGTTAAGGTACCTGGTTAGAAAATAATTACCTAAGATGATTTCCTATGTATTTTTAATTTCTAGTTTATATATATTCCTCAAATATACATTGGTTATATTGTGTAAAATATTATGTGTCCTAACAGTTTTTTACTATGAAGGTTTATGTTCAAACACAACAAGTTCACATGGGTGGATGTGTACACCATATGTCCAATATAAAATACAATAAAAATATTTTATTGGTCATTAGGAAGGAGTGTCTTGATGGGGTTTGTAAATTAGAAAATGGATAAAATAATGTATTTATAATTTTGTTTTGATATGTATTTTTAATTATTCTATTTATTTAATACATATAATCATCAAACTGGGTGATCCCTTTTGATATATTCCATGTATGAAATTTCATAGTATCATTCATAATATATCATTTCTATTAATTTATGGATACTTTTCATTTTCAATAACAATATATATTTTTATGAAATATTATGTCTGATATTATATTATTTTTACATTTTTGATCTCCAATTAGTGTCTTTCATGCATGTATTTTATGGTATTAAAAGACATTGATTTCTATATTTAATTTATTAATCTTTCTAATATTGAAAATGTTTGACTTGTTTTATGTTTTATGGAAGGATACATTGAATATTGAAAATGTAACGAAATGAGATTTATGTAAGTGGTAGAAAAAACTTTGGGCATCGAGATTCACTTGGGGTGAGACACCTGATTTTTTAGGACGATCTTGGTGAACTTACAAGGATCATAACTAAATAAACAAGGGAAAACGAAACTTATAGAGCAAGAAATTGACATTACACATCATGTAATCACTACACATCATGTACCGGTGAAAGTCAAGAAATAAATACAGGGCATGAAGTGGATGAAATCAATATTAAGTGGAGTTGACATGTGTCAGGGTGTGACATATATATTGTTTCATGACAATTTGGAAGTATTCCTAGAAAACTTTCTATCCAAGAGTTTGATAAATGTGGTACAATATTTTCAAATCATATGATCACTACATGGTATGTAATGTTTTTTCATGGACCCAAATCTCTCATTCATTATTTCATGATCCCATCTAGATCTTAAAAGTAGATGGATAGCATACTACTGTGCGGGATATCCCAAAGACCAAATCACCGGGAGAGAAGTTTTTCTATACAGGGCCCTACCTAGTATCATCTCCATTTTCATTATTCGTTACTTTTAATTATTAATTAATTCTTATTCTATCATCACTAGAATGAGGGCTAAACCTTCCTTATTTTTGTGTTATGTATCCAAATGGGGATGATTTCAACAAATTTATTCCATTTTCACTATTCTTGAATTTTGGATCACTGCATGTTTTTTGAATTTGTTTGTAATCTATTTCTTTTACTTTGATCATGGACATTGGTATTTGAACATGAAATAGACCTTATAAATTACTCAATCGGTTTCCCTTTATCATTGCATAACCATTTTCATATTCGTGGAATCCAGGTTTAAAAATGGTATTTAAAAAATCTTGATTCGGGTAAAAAACCTGAAATTATAGACATGGAAAAGGAAGGGGGATTTATATGTCAAGAAAGGGATACCAAGTCTATTTGAACTACCATGCCTTCAATTTGACACCATACATGGATTAATCAACTCATTTTCTAAAATCCAATTCCACCCCACCCCTAAAACTATAAAACCCCTAGTACCCTTTTTATATTTGTTTTCAAACAAATCAATCTATCAACTTTGTTTTTATTCTACATTATTCAAATTAATTAACCAAGTCTTTTTCACCTATTTATTTAATTTCATAAAATCCATTCATTATTATCCCTAAATAAAAAATCATCATCTCTATGGGTTTGACTTTAAACATACCATAATTATATTTTAATTAATTGAGTTGTATAGTTTGTGTCTTTATACATTTTTATTGGGCCCATCGAGAAATAAAGATGCCCCATAGCTGAGTAAATCACTATGATGTTATTTTTATAACCTTCATAATGTTCTTATTTGACCATCACTACTATTTAGAGACCGTAGTAATATAGTAAGATGTGCATGTGGTTTGATAGAATTACTAAATCTATTAATATATTGGTAATATTTTCAAAGGATGTTACCAACAATGATTTTTTATTTATAAAATCCCTTAGCATAACAAAATTTGTTTCTTGAAATCCTATATAATGGGACATTATAATAGAACTACCTCTCTTGGGAATTATTTTTTCCTTGAATTTTTAACATTTCACCCCTTCAAATGAAAATGTGTTAGGTCGTGTTGTTTTTATTTTCCCTAGAAAACAGTGGTGTCTTTCTAAATATTTCATGTTCCATGCAAGAGGATACTTTTCTAATTATAGATAGGATTATTTTTTAATGATTCCCTATAACTTATTAATTATTTTTCAGAATGGTAAAAATTTAATTTTACTAATTATTTGTAATGTTCCAAAATTACCAGGATCTAAAATCCAATTAAAAATGTGGGGTTTCTATTTTTTTGAGTTTTAAAATTTTTTGAGGAATGTGAAATTTATAGAAAATTAAATGAGATTGAATAATAATATTATCATTACATAAAAACTAAAATTACAAAAAAAATATTTTTAAAAATATAGAGAGTATATTTACATATACTTACATCCTCTTTGATATGTACAAATAATGTGGATATCCAACTTATAATCAATGAGAAAAATTGATCCAAAATAAATGTTATGTTTCTGGGGATCTAGTTCTTCATTATTTATTATATTTTAACCTCTAAAAGATTCTTCTTATACATTCTAATTTAAATGAGGAATATAATTACATAAATATAATATGTTAAATTATAGAATAAATTATAAAAATTTTATTTGGTTGTATTAAAATCTGACTTATAAGTTGGGAGAAAATCATCAGATAAATTTTGATTTCTAAAACATCTATCTAGATTTCATAGGCTGAAATTTAAAATAACAACCCATTATTTATATATATTATTCAATTTCAATATATATTTATAAAGGATATGATTTTTACTATTTTGGATCCGCAATTACAGATATTCCATTAAGAGAATATTTTTTACCTTATTTGGATAATTTTTTGATTACTTTAATTATAGGAAGTATCACCTTTCATGACATATGAACATGTATAGATCCATCCAAAATTATCTAAATGACACTGATTTGGTTTTTATCTAAATTAATTTTTATAAGATATGTTAGAGATAATTATTCCCCTAATTAAAACTCTCTATTAATATTAGTTCCCTTATAGATCGAATCATTATCAAACATTTTCATTTGTATGATTTATTGGATGAGAAAATAATTATGTGGTATATTTGTAAATTTTTACCACATTCTCTCTCTAAAAAAATCATGTGTTGAGATGTGTTCAACCATGTAGCAGACAAATTGTGGAATCTTTAGGACCATTTGATACATACGTATATGGCCCAGATCATTCTATGTTTCCCTATCTCGATACAGATATCTTGTGCATCTGACATAGTAGTAGAACTGGTTTATATAATCCAATTTCACAATTTGAATATGAATATAATTTTGTACATCTTGTTCACATCATGTGCATGTACCATGTGTTTCATTTATTAGGATAGATTAATAATTAAAATAAAATATTTAAATAATAAGAAACCCATTTACCCAAAATCCACAGGCTTAAAATCAAATCAATGATGTATATAAAATAAGGAAATATGTTGAATACCTCTCACCGATACAGTTACTACTTTATATTCCATAAAAATATTTTCATGAATTTAAAAAAGAGGTATTCAAAATAAATACCACCACCATGGTTTCTCAAATTACAGAATATGTTTCAAGTATACATTGGTGGGATTCTCCTTCTCACCATGTCGTGTTCGTACCTCAACATGTAAATGACGAAGAATAAAAAGAGCTTTGGGTAGGGAATGGAAAATCCAAGAACACACAAGTCAATCATATTGTTACCTGATCTATATAAGTCCCATAAGAATTATCCTCATTTAAACATAAACAAGATCATATTTTAGGAGCTATTTCATGAATTCATATTGGTTGTAACTCTTACTTATGCCAATATCCCAATAATTTCATCTTTTAATACAATTTATTGACATCTAAATTATGAGATGGTTCGAATTTTATATTAAATTTATGTGATACCATGTAAATTTTAGGGTTATGATGTCTATATATCATTTCCATCGATATTACAAAACATTGTTATGCTTTAGGAATATAGAGATATATATATATATATATATATATGACATATCGTACGATATAAATATATTATACCTTGTGATATAATCCATATCATGCCATATGTGTATGTGATTTAGGTCATATCACCTTTATTATCCTTTATGCACAAAAGTTTCTTTTATTTATTATTATTTCACCTTACCTTGTATTATATACGATAACTTCTGAAACAAAATCCAAAAATCCTTTTAGAAAACCTCCATTAAAATTTTTAGAAAACTGTAACACTGCAAGATCGTAGAATATATTTTTCTTTAGTAAATAAATTTGTTTGATTTTGATGCACTAAATCATGATATTATGTGAATAAATAATATAAATTATAAAATTAATCAAATTATATGGTATAAAATTGTTGAAAATATTTAATAATTAATTTTGGAATTACTAGTGTACCTAAATAGATGTTTTGGAGTAATTTGATTATAAGATGTATTTTGTCACATATATGTTTTATTTAATAATACTAATAATTATTGAAATTTTATTTTTTAAACATTTTTAAATATTATTTATTAGATATTAATCAGTTATAAATGAAAATAAAATCTTTTGAAATTAAAAAGAGAATATTTTTCTGAAAAAACTAATTTTTTAAATGCAATATATTTTTTTATATTAAATTGAATTAATTAATATTTATGAATTTATTTTATGATGTTTGAAGACATTATATTCCTTAAAATATTAAAAAATTAATTTAATGGTTTTTACTAGGAAATAAATGAGAGTAAATCCAATGTTATACATTAAAAAACATATTTCTAAAAGCCATTTTTATTATGTTCTCTGCACTTAATTTAGAATGAATATATTCCTATTTTATACATTGTATTTAATAAAATGTATTTCAAATTTAAAATCTTAATGTTAAAAACAATTAATGATTCCACTTTCAATTTTTCCCAAATTGAATATTGACTATGGTAAAATACATTCACCTTAGGGAATGCTAAATTAGGTTAATATAGTGGTTAAAATAAAATTTATGGTTTCAAATCTCCATCAAAATTAGGTAACTTTTTCAGTATATTAATAACATAAATTATCCTATATTTTAACAATTTATCACTTGTACAAACTTTCACTTGAATATTTCTTTATTATATTAAAATTTTCTTAATATTTATAAATTGCCACCCAACTCACTTTTAAAAGGGTTCCCCATCTCTTCCTTTATTCACACACATTGATCCCACCAATTTGGCAAAAACCTACCCAAATATCATTATAAATTCCCTATTCATGTACTATATATTATTTCCTTCCCATAAGATCATAAGTTGAAGGATTAATCTATAATCCAATAGATAATTCCAAACGAAGATGTAACTGTGTTAACCAATCTATTTCGAGTTTCTTCATTCCTTAACCTCCTATAAATATTTTACAACCATATTGACATGATAAAATATGTATAATTACTATATTAAAAGGTTTTTTATGTTTTTGTTATCCCCATTTTATACCTCCTTTACAACCAATGATAAATGATAACTCCATTCATATGTTTGTGTAGACTACCCCTGCATGGAGCAACGTGATTCATTTTTCATGTCCTCTATAAATATCTCAACATATGGATTTATTTAATGAATATATATGATATTAATTATATTATTATTATATAAAAATATATAATAATTTATATTTATTTATTTCTACTCTTGTAATAATGATAACATTACGCGTGTGTACGTGTTGACTACCGTCTCCATGAAGTAATGTAATTAATTTTTCATAGAAAATTCATTTAAATGGTCATAAAATAGTATATAAGAAAAATTATGAGAATTATAACATGATAAATATTTTTTATAAGTTGAAACCATGACTGAGGTTCTTGTACTATAACTGTGGAATAGAAACAATGATGGAAACTAGCCCAGTTTTCAACTGTATGTTGGTTTCAATGAAGAAATGTTAACAATGAATAATTTTTAAATTATAAGGGAATATTATATTATAAGATACATGTAACTATCTTCCTAGTATAAATTTATACAAATTATAAATTTATTATATAGTTAATCCCAAGTATTTATGTATACATTTGGGTCCTGAGGTATGTTTTTTTGTTACGAACTCATTTTTAAATAGGATTGGTTATGCTAGAATCTCATTTTGGGGAATTATATTGCCTTTATCTCTTAAGTAATTTATATTTTCATCTCAAATATTTATTTATATGGTTTTCATGTTTTCTTTTCATTATTAACTCTTTTTTACTTAAAATTATTTATAATTTTTTTTAATAAAATGTTATGTTATTTCCTCTTTGGTCGAGGAACTTTTTCTTCCATCTCCATTAAATTTAGACTCTTTTAAGGAATGTAACTTTATATTACAAAATAATTATATAAAGAAATTTTATAAAATATTTTTGATTATATTATATTATTAAAAAACAATGTTCTTATTAGTTTCTGAATTTTTTACTTCTGTAATTATTACCAAAAGTGTGAAATGGATCATTATTTTAACATTTTCCTCAATCAACATGGGTTTGACGGTTCTGTTTTAATGACTTGTGATGATGCTGATTTTCTGTTTGAAGTCTAAGGATTGATGAAGATGGATGGCATGTTGGCTGGAACTGATGTCCAGATCCGTGATGATGTTTTCACTGGAAAGTAGAATTGTTGCTTTCTACTTCACTGGTTAATGAATTCTGGATGTGAATAATGTCTCTGATTGGGGAGGAACATGGAACCTTTTTATACTGAATTTTTTTATCCTAGTTCAACTATTGAAGTGGTGTTTTGGAAGCTGCTCTTGGAGTTTATTCTAGCCTTGGCTCTGGATGGTTTCATGTTTTGTTCTGGACTGGGTCGGGGTATCTTGTTCTGTTTTTATTTTCCTCTATTTGTTATATTTATGAATCTTCTGTTGAGGGTTCTTTCAGCTTGATCATCCTATATGTTCATGATGACCTGGATTGGAGGGAAAGACCTATCTCCTCACTCTTTCGATGCTCCACAAGTCTTGCAATGGATAACAATGATGCTGCAAACTGTAGACCCCTGCCTGTGCTCACCTTGGGGACCTGGTGCTTTCTCAGTTGCTACAGTAATTGCAAAAAGACTGTGAGTCTAGTGCATTGCAGCAGGACTTCTTTTCATCAGGGAGGTCTTACTTAATTTACCTTTGGTTTTCAATGTTTATTTTTTTGGTTTATTTAAATTTCATAGGTTGTAATCACACTACACCTCGCGATTTCTATGTAACCCCCCCTTTCGTTGATTCAATAAATTTCTTGGACATGAACTGGGAAACCAGTTCATGTCAACTTTCAAAAAAAACTATCATGTATGTTATTTGAATTTTATCTCACATTATATATTTAAATTATTATCTTAAAATAAATTTTTTACCCATGAAATTTTTGAAGTATTAATAAAAATGTTTTCAAAAGGGTTATTTTTTGAAAGTTTTATAAAATAATGGCACGAATGTCATATTAAAAAAATTTACTTATACTAACAAACATTAAAGATTATTATACTATAATATAGATATGATCTTATAATACCATCCATTTTCTTCCTCTTGGTGGACTATAATGATAATGTTTTCCTATTGATTCCAGGAAACCCATTAAATTCCATTATGATAATTATGTTATAAAGAAATCTTTAAGAAACCTATTTATTTTCCATGGTTCATGCTATGATTAATTGATGAATTTTTTTATGATCATGTGGAACACATGTTTATGATTTTCATTATGTTATTTTTGGTACTAGAATTGTACAACTCTCCAAAAAATTGGGTAATGAATGATATATCATGAGATAATATAGACTGGAATGAGGAGTTAACCAATTGATAATGGGACTCTTTTTACCATTATAGTTATAGAGTAAACCTTAACTAAGTAAATAGTGGAATGGGGAGCTAATCCAATCCACTATGGGACATTTTGCACTATGGTAGTCTTGGATATGAACCTTTATCAATGAAATGGTTTTTTATGCTAGAGAATATGACACAATTCCTATAACATGTTCTTATTAATATTATATGCTCTAATGGTTAATGATTTATTATTCATGATTCCTTAAATTTTTACTCATGTGTTTTGAAATACTGAATATTTCTTCCACAATATATTATTTATGATATATTACTATCTGGGTATTAAATATTTATGTTATAATCATGATTTCCTGCCCATATGCTTAAATTATTATTTTATATGATTATATGTTGATATCTCTCATATTTTCCCATGTTTAACATTTGATCTCACCCTTTTTTATGTTTCTATTTTTCCAAAGTTATAGAGAAATTATTTTAGTAAGAAATTATTAAGAAGGGTGAAACAACAGAATAATTGTTTTGAGATGTTTCAGATTATACATAAAATAATTTAATATCATAACCAATCTTCAAATACATTAAATAATTTTTAGATCTGGGGTTTAAATTATTATAAAATGTATTAAATATTCATCTAAAATGATATAATATTTTTGTATGTAATACTCAGGTCACCACACTTGGTATCAAATAATGGTATAGTTATTTTGAGATATTATATTTTAAATAATATGGAATTTAATATAGGAAAACAAATGTTGAATTAAAATTTATATTGGGTGAAAATAAATTTGTTGTAAGTAGATAACAAAGGTTTGTAATTATGTGAAATATCAGGAATCAATTTCATGGGGAGATAACCCAATCTACTATGGGAATGCTTCCACAATTGTAGTCTTGGAAGTGAACATTGACTAATGAAATGATTTTTTACACTAGTTAATATTCCACAGTTACTATAACATGTTCTTATTCATATGATATGCTCTATTGGGTTAGGATTGATTATTCATGATTCCTTTCACATTTTACTTGTGTATTTTGAAATACCGAATATTTCTTCCACAACACATAATTTATGATATATGACTGATTGGGTAAGAAATAATTATGTTATGATCATGATTTCATGACCTTATTCTTAAATTATTATTTTATATGATTATATACTAATATCTCTCATATTTTCCGAGGATGATAATTTGATCTCACCCTTTCTTATGTTTCTATTTTTCCAACGTTATAGAGAAATGATTTAAGTATGGAATTTTTAAGAATGGTTAAATTAGAAAAGAATTATTTTAGACGTGTTTCAAATTATAAATAAAATAAGTAAATATCATAACCAGTATTCAAAGACCAAAAATAATTTGTGGATATGGGGTTTGAATTATTATTAAATGTATTGAATATTTAGACAAAATGATATAATATTTATGTATGTAATACTCGGGGCACCACACTTGGTTTCTAAAAAAGGTATAGTTATTTTGAGATATGATATTATAAATAATATAGGACTTAACGTAGGAAAACCAATGTTTAATTAAACGTTATATGGGGTGAAACTAAATGTGTCGTAAGTTGATTAAAAAGTTTCATAATTATATGAAATATCAGGAATCATTTTCATGGTAACATGATTTCTCACTCTGATTATTATAAATATATTATTAGACTACGTATTTCAGTTTTTATCAACAGGTAAAATCCATAGGAATCATTTTAAACAAATATATTGTAAAATTTAATAATTTTCCTCATGTTAAATCATATAATATGGGAGTAAGAAGGAAAATATTGTCTTTTTCATCACATAATTATCTCTTGAAATAAATCAGTCTGAACTTCTAAAAGATAAATGAAGGGACCAAATCACTGTTGAGTATTTCATGAGGAAACATCCACCATCCTTTATTGGGATATCTGATCCTGTAGTTTTTACTAATTGATTATTACCACAAAAAAATGTATTTTTCCTTCACCTATTCTCAAATAATGAAGTATTCTTCTAATGGTGTATCAGTTATTATGAGTGATAGATCAATGGTTTAATTTTAATAATATTTCAAGGAAAGAGGAATAAATTTATTCTATCAAATGGGATGTGTTTAAGTGGGTATTTTTCAATAATTACTTTCCTTGAACACTTCACACAAAAATGGTAATTTAATTAATTGATCTTAAGTAGAAGGATAATTAATATACTACTACCTAGGAGGTAATTTTTTCAAGACAGGTGAGTTATGATTCTAATTTTATCATTAATATTGAATATAAAATTTATAGGATCCTTAATATCTTAATCCAAGTATTTGAAAGGAATTAGTCCTAAGGAACATTAATAGCTGTTAGTAAATCATGTATTGTGCTCTCAATGTAGAAATGGGGAGTGGATAATCTTATCATTATCCTGGATTTAATAGGATGATAAATATGGATTTTGATTTAAATTTTTATTATAAGGCCCATGGAGTAAAGAAAATTAATATTCATTTATTCCATAAGTGTGGAAAAATCATGGGGGTTGTTTTAACTAGACTACCGATTGATTTATTTGTATAAAATAATGTTATCAAGAGACTAAATTCTAATGAGATATAAAGTGGAAATCCAATGAAATATATATGGATATAGCTCAACCGAATGCATCATACACACTCTAATAATATAATTTCAAGGAGTATGGGAATTATTCAAACTAGTCTCTAAATCCTAGGGTTAATAACAATAGTAGGTGTCAACAAAGTCTTATGAAAAGAGATTAATGTGATTATTATGTGATTATAACTACCGAAGTGGGTCCTGAGAATACAGTCATGAAAGGTACAATTATAATCCACTCTAGAACAACAAATGTATTATTTTCTTCTATTTAAACCCACCATTTAAAATATGAGGAATTTGATAATGGTTTCATATCACAACATCAAATATAAAATGTTTAATTATCAATGAAAATTTTTCCTTGTATAGTGATTGAATCATGTTTCTATAGCTCCTCTCTACTAGATATTGGTGTGAATTTTCTTACTATAAATCTTGTAACTCTCCCTATATATTTAATTTTATGTGATTTTTCCCTATATTGGCTCTCTCTATGTAAATACTATATCAATATTTCATAAATGGAAGTCACATTTGATATTCCAAATCAACCCATTATTTTCTATTAGAGTGAACTAGAATATTAACGTCCAATGGAAACTAAATGAATTTTTTATTAACTTTTTAAAAGGGGTATCAATCCCAAATGGATTGGTAGAAAATCAAATTTTAATATATGAATATTATTTGGGAATGTATTAATGAATTTTATAAAGAGTTTCATATACTTCCCTAAATCATGATATTGATTTTTAAATTGAACTCTTACCTAGTTTTATGACTATTTAGTGTCACAATATAAAATGGAACTAATTGAGTTTCAAGAATTGAAGAGGAAACTCTAGGAAAATCTTGATAATGGATTACTTTTGAAAGGTAAATGACTATGGGGTGTACCAATTACTTTTATTAATAAGAACTATAGAACAATGTATACCTGAATTGAAAATCTGGAACCTAACAATGTTATATTAAGAATCATTTGCCTCTAAAGCATATGGATAATTTTTTTAATAAATAGTGGGGTTCTTAATAGTTTTCAAAAATTGAAATCTAATATTTTTATTAATAGTTGATTTTAAAAAACGATAACATATCCAAGACACACTTTTGTATGATGTATGGAAAATATGAATTTATACTGATTTTATTTGGGTTTACCAATCTACTTGATATATTATTAGATATAATGAATAGTGACTTTAGAGATTAAAATGATTAGTTTTTATTATTATTTATGGATGTAATTATCATATATTCATAGTGAGAAGAAGATAGTAGTGATCATTTATTGATTTTGTTGATAACCTTGAAAAAAGATAAATTGTATTTAAAATTTATTAAATGTAAATTTTATACATAAAGAGTATCATTATTAGGTAACATAAATATAATTGAGGATATAATAGTGGATTATATAAAGGAAGAAGTCATTGATTAATGGAATAGACCAACCAAAATGACAAAAATCAGTATTTTTCTTTGGTGGGATCAATATCACCAATTCATTGTGATAAATTTCACATGGTTACCAAATATATTAAACATTTTTATATAGAAGGGATAAAATTTACTTTCGAAATATAAATTTTATTAAAATTTCAAGAATAGAAGAGAAGGGTAGTATATTTACCTATTCTCACACTACCCTATAGTGGAAAATTGTTTGTGATCTATTGTAACACATTATATAATTGATTGGGATATTTTCACTCATAGAATGAAATTTTCATAAATAATTATTTATTCTAATTTAAGGTTCAAAAGATAAATTACAAAACTTATGATTTGTATCTGGAAGTGGAAATTTATTCATTGATGATATAAAAACATTTTATTTATAGTGAAATTTCTAAAATATTTACAAATCAGTAATCCTTAATGTATATATTTGCATAGAAATATTTGAATATACATTATAGGATATCGTTGGAACTACTTAAATATAATTATTGTTTAATACATTAGCACTTATTGAATTTGAACAACAATGATGATGCTCTGAGTCATAAATACTATGAAATATTTTCCATAATAGGGATTGAAAGAGATCTAATACTTATAGCTATGAAGTGGATGTATCTTGAAAACATTTTATAAGGGGATAAATCATATTTTTCATAGATAAATGTCCAACCATCTATTAATATGAATGCTAATGTGTCACATAAAGAATATATATAGGTAAAAAAATTGTTAAGGATTTCTTTAATGTTCATCCTTAACCATAATGAATTCAAAATGTTTGAGAATAGAGTATTTTTTTCTGTAAATACAATAATTGAAGGAGTTATTAAATAATTCTCATAGTTCATCATTCTCTAGTCGTTATGATTTTTTAATATGTATATTGTTTTTCAAGATCTATTCTAGTGGGAGAACATGAGTAGATATTCATTGAAGTATATATCCTTGTGTTTTGTATACATGTAAAGTAATTCTGAGGTACATAAGACTAATGGGATGTTACAACCATAACACATACATGATTGGAAATAGAAAACATCACTATGGATTTGATCATGGATCTCCCCATTAAATATAAAGACAATTATATTATTTGGGGTGTAGTCAATCTCTATACAAATCAACAAATTTATAATTATCATAAAATATTTCTCTATTGATTATCTAACTAGTTCATATATTAAGGAAGTTTTAATATTTAATGGTATACCACATTCAATAATATCTTATTGATATTTGAGGATTACCATGATATTATAGAGGTGTATATAGTAAGATTTTAATAAAAAGTTGATCATTAGCATTATATATCATCATCAGAAATTTGGAAAATCTAAGAGGATCATTAAAAATCAAGAAGATATTTTTAAAGATTAATAAATTTATTTCAAAGTATTTTAGGATCAATAATTTCCCTTAATTTAAATTTCATACACATTATCTCTCAATTTATTATTCATATAGCTCTCTATGAATCCCTATAGGGAAAGAAGTGTATAAATCCAACATGCTAGGATAAGGTTGGGAAATAAAACATATTGGAGAATGAGGTAGTATAATAAATTGAAGTGACTGTTAGATCCATTTATAAACACATCATGGAATATTAGATTCTATATAAATCTTATTTTAACATTCATCAGAATTATTTGGAGTTCATAGTTTGTGATAAAATGTTCTTAAATATCTCCTTAGAAGAATGCTATGATATTTCAAAAGAATGGAAAGCTAATAAATATATATATCAATCTCTAAAAGATTATTAATTTTAATGATATGGTGTATTATCATCTGTTTAAACCTCTAAACCCCTCCCTAGTTCAATTTCTTTTCTATGTATCTCTTTAGGATCAATAGTATTTCTAAAATGAATTAAAAATTATTTTCCCAACTATATAACATATATTTTGTTTGTTTTATAATATATAATAACTATTAAAAATATTTAATGGTTTTTTCCTGAAAATATATCAAAATCATTTATTTATTAAAAATAAATATACTTTAGAATTTTGGAGTGTTACATTTTCCCACCTTATAAATATTTCTCCCTACAGAACTATTTTGGAGTGTTTTATTTATGAGATAAAATTTTATAATAAATTTTTTATTTAAAAATTAATTAAGAGTATTAAAATTATGAAAAACACTATTTACACATGAAGTAAATTAGAATTATTGGTTATCAATTTGTTAGAAATGTAAATAATAGAATTCAAAGGTAAAAAGTAGATGCTTTGGGTAAAGATTGTTTCTAAGAATGAATTATTTTAATATATTAATAAATTTAATTAACCACTATTTATGAATAATATTATTGATATTTTAAGAAAATATATTCAATATAACATGTTAAAATTAATTTAATTGATTTTACTAGGTAAGGAATGAGATAAAATCTTTTATTATTTTTACAAATGCATTTTTTCTAAAAATAGTTTTTATTTTATTTTTCATGCTAAGTGGAATGTTAATTAATGTCAATTTAAAAAATTTAATATTCAAAAAATGTTATCATATTTTAAATAATCATTTCCAAAAGATTTAGTGGTTTCACTTTCATTTTTTTCTTAATGAATAATAAATAAGGTAATAATGTATCCCTTTAATTTATGTTTAAAGTAGGTAATAATGGGGTAAAAATAAAAGATAAGGATTAAAATATCAAATAAAGATTTGTAAGAATAACTATTTAAAGATATTTCTTAATAAAATTCTCCAATATTTTATCATTTGGACACTTGGTTCCACTTTTACTTAAATTTTAGTTTATTGTATTTTAATATCCTCAATGTTTATAGGAGTTCCACACACCTTGCATAAAAAAGGTAACCTGTCCTCTTCACTTATTCACACACTTTTATACATATATATTAACTAATAACAATCCAAATATCCTTCTAAATTTTCTCATAATGTTTTATATATGATATTATTCCCAAAATACCATCATTTTAGGCTAAATTTGTTATCAAAATTAGATTTCCATAAGGATGGCTAATTGTATTTACCAATCTATATCAAATTTCTCCCTTCTGTAAAATCCTATAATTACTCCGTAACAATATTAAAATTATTAAATAGTTATAATTAAGAAACCAAAATATTGTTACATTAATTTTACTTCCATGGCCAACCTCATATCTATCCTATTGGAAATAATAATGTTTTTTTCCGTACTTTTGGACTACCACCTCCATGAAGTGAGGAAATTCATTTTGTATATCTTCAGTACATGTTTCGTTATATGGATGTCTTAAATGAATATAAATTAAATATGTGGTATTATTATGATTATTTAAAGATATATTGTTATTTAACTATTTATCTTTCCATGCATTGGAAAATGAAAACATTACTCGAGTATACGTACATACTGCCATCACCACAAAGTGATGTGGTTTATTTTTCATCACCACCTAATATGAATGGTTATAAAATTGTATATAATGAATAAAAATGATAATTATAATATAAATTAGTATATGTATATGATTAAACCATCTCCAAGCTTCATGTATCGTAATTTCCGAACTAAGACACACATGGAATACGAATGGTTTTCACCTGAATGTTGATTTTAATTAATAAATGTAAATAAATTGGAAATTGGAAATCCTAAGTGGTTATATACTATAAAATAACTATGAATATTCCCCAGGAATATAATTATAATAAATATTAATTTATTATATATAAACTTAATAGCACATATAAAGATATTTAGGACCATAGGTAAGCGTTTATATTATAATCTAATTTTTAATCACTATTGCTTATTATTGAATATACATTAGAGGAATTATATGATATTTGTCTCTTAAACCTCATATATTATATTATACTATGGTTATATTTTTATCATGTTGTCCTTTCATTCAAATTTTTTCGGTACTTAAAACTATATAGAAAATTCTTTTAGTAAAATGCAACCTTATTTCTTCTTCAGTCGATGAATATTTCTCCCTTTTCCATGTTCTTAAAAATATTTTAAAAGTTTTTTTTATCAAAATATAATTTTAAATTTTATTAAAAAATATTTGACTTTATTTAAAAAAATTAAAAATAATCTTTTTTTCCATTTCGTAAAAGAGGTACTTTTGGAATTCTCACTGAAAGTGTGAAATGAATATTTATTTTAACAATTACTACGTAAATGACTTTTCATAACATCATGAATAGTATTCTATAAGAATATTTATTAACAATTTTCCATGTTTATTTTCAAAATAATTATTTTAAAAAAAATTGTAAATTGTTCCATAAAATATTTTCATAATAATGTGATAATTTTTACATGTTTTCAATGAAAGTTTTAAATTTTATTTTAAATATATTTTGAATCTCTGTAAAAATACTTTAAATATTTTTATAAATAACTAGGGATTTGATCTTATTGTACAGTTGATGTGGCCTTAAATTTACATAATTTTTCACATCATTTTATTAGATTCTTATTCATTTAATAATATTATTTTACCTTTTGTAAATTATTTTCACTTTTGTAATGTTATAATTAAATTTATTATTTAATAAATTTTATGTAATTTTTTATTTTTATACTTTTAAATTATTTTTTACATTTTTCTTTGTTTTCAAGTTCTTTAAATTTTTTATTTTCTGCATGTCAATATTATTTTAGATTATTTTTGAACAATTTTATTTCCAGTTAGTTTAACATTAATAAATATTATTTATGTATGTGATTACACTAAATAATTTAATTATGTAATTTGAATGTTTAATTCCAATTTAAAATAAAGAATCTTATTTTATTTTCATTATTTTCATTATTTTTTTTATATTAGTTTAGGTTTTATGATTTATGTTTTTAATTAATCAGTTATTTAATTATTTTAATTTAATTTAATATTAAATTTTTTTTCATTTAATTAATTAAATTTTGTTTTTATTTTCAGTAAAAAATATAAGTCACTTACAGTTCACTCGAGTCACTGACATATTATTTTATCATCGTTGGCAACCCAACGGTAAATCATTTATTCCCATTTCCATTTTTCCAGGTCTCACCATTCATACATCAATGATATGTGTCACTGATACCCATATGATCACTCATCCATGAGCTACTGTAACCCTCCCACCCTTCTCTCATCGGTATCTCACGACATTCCGACACCTCCACTTTTCCTTCCACCACTGGCCAATTTTCAATCTACCGAAGCCACACCACCAACTGACACTACTCCTTTCCTTCACACCCCAACTATCACGCTAATATCATTGCAATTCCTCAACTTATCGATGCCTCAACGTCCATCTGTATCTCATCACAGTTTTGATACACTTCTATCAGTGCCTCTTCTTCCCATAACACACTGACATCGTCCAACCATAACACCACCATTGTGTCTGACCTCCACTGGATTAGGAAACAAACCGACCACCCCAAACAATCACCATAGCCAATACTAAAATCCTTCATTAGATATGAATCTCAGGACTACAATGTTAAAACCCATGATCCCAAGCTGGATCTGCAAGCCACAAACCACAGAATTAGATAAATAAATGTCATCTCTACTGCTATTTTTGAGGAGGAACTGTTGTGCCATTGTGATTAACTGATAAGGGTGAGCATGCGACGCTGCCAGTGTGGAGATAAGGTTAGAGGACTCAGCCACAATCTCCCTTGGATGAAGACCCTTGGAAAAAATGACCTTATTGCACCCACATTAGCTAGGAGTCACCATTGAGATCCATTCTGAGAAGCTTGATGCTCTCATGAAGGGGGTGTGCATCATGATTTTAGGGGAAGTCATAACCCCCTACCATGAATAGTATTATGAAGTAAGGGAGGGGTAGTAAATAAAATAAAATAAATAATTATGAAATTAAATAATATAAATAAATAAAAATGAAAACATAAAACAAATTATTAATAAATAATTTATCTAAAATGATAATTAACAATTAATGAAACTAAGTAAATAAAATAACCAATTTAATAATAAATAATAAATAACCTTAATAAATTAGTCAAATTATAATAAAAATTATAAACTAAATTAATAAATTAATTACATTAATATTTAATAAACTAAATAACTAATTAACATAATAATAACTTTTAATCATTTATTAAAATAAAAACTTGAGTAATTTTAATTACATAATTTAATAATTAATAATTCTTAAAATATTTGTAATAAAATAAAATAATTAATTTAAATATTTATCAATAACATTAATTAAAAATAACTATAAATATTATTAAATTGCAACTTAACATTAATTAAATAATAATAGTTCATTATATAATTAATTAGTTATAATTTTTATATACGTTTAGAATCCATTTTAATCTTTCTTTATTTTATTTTTCAGATTTCAGTATTAGTCGTGTTTCCTTCTAGGCTCATTCCAACCACTGGACAGTAGTTAGTTAGAGCGGTTTTGATAAATTTATGAGTGTTGAACAAAAAAATGCATGTGTGTGGTATGAAAGAGGACATTTCTAAGTCGGTGATGATGTCAGTGACTAGTAGTAGATGATATAGGATTTAAAATAGATCAGTAGTAGTGTAGGAATAAATCTCTCATTCACCCATAATTCATTCGATGCTTCACATTGGAACCTAAGTGCAGAAGAGTAGCATGGATTGAAGGGGGATTTATTATCCATTCCTTTTAAAATTCTGTACTCTATAATTTATTATTTTCAATTTAAATTCTTTAGTATGATCATTGTTTAAATCATTTAGTGCTCAGGGAATCAATTTCTGATGGTTTAATATTTTTCATTTTTTATTTGATTTCTTTTTGAAAGAACTAGATCTGACTAGTGAGGTTGGTTCTGATTATTAAAATTTTAAATTGATTGCGATCCTCTCATGCATAAAGTTTCAATTCCCATGATCTTTCGGTGAGATAAGTCATGAAACCCATTCATCAATACTCAAATAAGAAACATTAGAAACTTCAGGTGAGGTCATTTCTATTGAATTTTTCAAAATTGATTACTATATTTGGTTCATGAAGTGGCAAACATCAGGGACATAAATACATTGTGTTGGATCATAGGGTGAGGAAGTTTTAACCATTCATTTTTTAACAGTTATTTATGTTTTCAATTTTAAATGAAAAATTCATCCTTTGAAACTAAATGATCTTTTTTCCTAAGTAGTCTTCTTATTTTATCATCTGTCAATACTCTTGTTCTCAATTCTTGTTCTCTATTACTATTTCACCATCATTCAATTTTAAAATAATTTTTATTTCATATGTACTTATTTTAACATAATAAAAAGGTAAAAAAAAAAAAAAAAAATAGAAAGAAAAGTTAACCCACCACTGACAAATAGTGGGGTTGTTTTAAAAGAACAATTTTGTCGACAACCTTCAATTTGGGTTTGACCCTGTATACCAATTTACAATAGTAGTATTAAAACCAAAAAAAATAAACCCTTACATGGTTTCAATGACATTAATGTCAACAATAATCCTTATATATGAATATATCCAATGATGATGTTGTTATAATTATTATTCCCTGACACATATTTATTTCTCATGGATAAATAATGTTTTGATGAAATATTTATGAAACATTATTCATTTCCCTGGTTTATGTTAGGATGAATTGATGAATGTGTTTATTATATTTTTTCACACAACTATATTTATTTCATTATGATACGAGTGTTCATTTAATAATATTTACCACCAATTAATTAATTAATTATTGATATGTCATGAGATAATATGAATTGGAATGGGAAGTAAAGTCAGTTCAGTAAGGATATATGCCACAAAGATAGTATTTAGAGTGAACCTTACTAAAGGGAATGATGGAATTAGGAGTTTAATAATTTTACTACGATAATTTTTACACATTGATAGTATTGTCTATGAATCATGACTATGAAATTATTTTATATTTTTTATTTATTACATAATTCCTATGATATTTCTTATGATTATTACATGACCATATTCCTCATGATTTATTATTAATAATTCCTTATTATTATGAATTTTGTATTTAAAAATTACAAATCATTATGCAATGAATCATTATTTATGAACTATTACTAGTTGGTTATGAACATTTTATGTAATGGACATGAAATCATACCATAATTCTTATCTTAATCTTGCATATGATCATTGATTGAAATATCAGATGTTGACCTCAACTGAGCATCTAATCTCATCCATTATTTACTTTCTAGTTTCTTTGAGTTATAGAGAATGGTTTTAATTATGATATATATATAAGAATTGTGAAATGATGAAATATCTTTGTGGAATGTGGTTAATATCATTGATGAGTTAAAATAATTTTGTACCTACTATTAAAAGGAATTTATCCTTTGTGGTTTTGGGGTGTGTGTTTTTTGTAAAATTTATCAAATATACATATAAAATGATGTGCTATGTATGTATATAATACTTAAAATGGCTAAACAATTATCATTAACATTTCCTTTTACCAAATAATATAAATCTCCATGTGAATACCCATCCAAAAAACCTTTTGGGTAAACTCTAAAAAACTTGTTTGAAACCTCGCTAAAAAAACTTAGTCCTCATTTAGTCAACCAAAAATTGTGACTCCATTGGAATTTTTACTGTTGATAACATATGTGATTTCCCAAATCCATAAATATATGAAAATAGATTCCTGTATAAAATCAGTATTACTACTCAAGGTATACATGAATTAGGCATGAACTCTATTTAACACATGTATCTCTATACATATTCCTTCCCTCTACATCATTTATAAAAAATGAAATCACTTATGATTCCCTTTTTTGTGACATCAGGTGACTGTAGGACACATAGTTTGTTAATCCTATATATAAAACACATAAATTTTCTATTCGATAAGTATATGTTAAACCATAAAATTAGTAATTTCATGTCATTCACCATTATTAATGAACACATCACATTCCTCTCACACAAATAGACATAAAAACATATATACTATCTAGGTATGCCCATAAAAATCCTCATTTTATCATAATTGATGTCTTAAATATCATTCACATCACATTAGAGGAAAAATAAAATTGTAATTATGCCTTAACTAAAAACATGATTAATGACATACCCAACCACCCAATTATTAGATAATCCCTAATGATTATAAAATAAAAGTAGGTAAGTATATTGGTTTCCATCCTAGGTATCTGTAAAACCTCATTTTTTTAGAGACAAAAAATATGAACCATTTAGATCTAGTATAAAAAGTAAATAGTTTATTACACTCCATTCGGTATACTTCATGATTCATCCAGTGCAAAAAAACATATTTTGCGCCTCCTGAGCATATTATTTATCTAGATAAAACAATTATAATCACACTGACATTAAAGATTATCATAACCTATAATAATCCATTATGTACATCTATTTATAATAAGTAACTTTTTTACATTTATAGGTAAATTATCATTTCACTTCATGATATATATTTACATATAGAAAACATTTGGGAATGATAAAGTGGTCATTTCCCTTTGTATAACATGACATGTTTTATATTCTTGAAATATTTTAAGTAATTTAAACCCCCATACATAAGAATCTATTTAACATGTTACACATTATAATCCAATATATCAGTCTAATGTTTTTTACATTATCATGGGTTTTGTAAAACTCATTGCATCACTATGTAATTCTTCCCACTTCACTATGTGAATACAAAATAACACACCTTCACTAGACTCATTAGTGTGTATCATTTATAAAGTAAGCCAATTTAAATAATTTTGAGACTTGGGAATCACATTCTTCATGTTCAACTCCTTGAACACATTCAATCATCGTAGCTCCACAACATTAATTTTTTACTAAATTAATATATTCTATTGTCTTTTTTGATTTAATTATATGTTTACCATCATTAAACATGTAACTCTTTCCATTAAAAATTTTCCATTAATGTGATATTTCACTTTTTAGTATCATTTATATAATCGTTTATTTATTATCTATGAATTTATCTGTGTCCAAACATAATCATACTAACTTCTTAGACATTTTATTTTTTAGAATATCATGATAATATTCATAAACTCCATTGAGTGTAAAAATTAATTCTCATTTCCATTAACAAGGAATGTTTAATAGAAAAACTATTTTATCCATTCTATATGAAGTATTCTATGTGTTTATATAATTATCTTAAATAAAATAATATTCTAAAAAATATACCGAAAAAGGTAGCGGGATAAAATCCCTTATATTTTAACAAATATCTAGACAAACATGATTATCCTAAAAATTATATTTCTTCCCCATTTTAAAAAAAATTATAGATTATACGTAATCATAATCCATAATTATTGAATTCAATTTATTCTATTATTCATAAAAACAATTTGTTAGTAATCATTTTCTCTTATCACATAGAGAAAATAGATGAAAATAAACATCTTTTACATGATTCCATTTGATCTTGATATATTTTTATATATTTAATTATTATTCAAATTTATAAACCCATTTCATCATAATATGAATACAAATTATAGTATTTATTAATCATTGCCTTGATTTTGAAATCTTGAATAGTCATAGCATTTATAATGTATACATTTGGTATTGCATAACCTTAAAAATAAAATATATAATTTCAATAACACTAGAAACTAACATGAACATTCCATAGAGATACTCAAAACCCATTAATTATTTTAGACAATTCCATATTGTGGAATCATTCATCCTTATTCTCAAAAAATGTTTTTCTTTTAATGTTATAAACTGGAAACATGAAGAAAAATTGTATGATTTTCCAATAGACATTTCTTCTTCCAATTTGAATTTCAATCCCCTTATACTATTCAAAAAACACTAAATCCATAACATAACATTCCCTGGTTCATAATTCTTTAATACATTTATAATATCACGAACATATTTCTTTAATTCATTCACTATTTCAGAATATGTCTGGAAATGAAAACATAAGTAATTCTATGACAAGAACGTGACTTCAGGAAGCCTTCAATGAATCATTATATGGTTATTCTAAGAATATATTTGATCCACCTATTTAAAAAAATAACTATTAAATTACTAATAAATCTATTTTTTGGACACATGTAATTTCCATAATTAAGAACTTCTTTATGTTACCAATCATAGGTGATTCATACATTACCATTCTTCCTTTAAAATATTTATCTCAAACATAAATTGGATGGAGATGATGTTATCCATCTATAAAATATTCTTTTACTTGATGATTTTCATGTATTAAAAATATATCATTATATATTAAATTAAATATTCTTCAACTAAAATTATGAACCCACTTGAACTCATCATATCAATTATTAGGTCTTGATCCGTATTTCACTATGCAATGAGTCTATTTTTTTCATTCCACTCAACACATAGTTATTTGTATTGGGAATCATCCCAATCATATAATATATGAGTTTTATATTTTTAATAGGATTAATATTTTTACAATCCATTATATAGATAAATTAAACACCATTCCTTTGGTATCTATACTTGTAGGATTTCCCAGCTAAGTGTAGCCCAAATATGATAACATGACTTGGGTATTTAACTCTTAGGGTTAGAATATTCTTCCACGACTTACATGTGATAATCCATGGACATATTAATTTGTCAAAACCTACCTTGTTTAGTGATCATGTTCATTGAATGTTTTCACATTGGAAAGAATTTGAAAAATATTATTTCTAAAAGGTTGATTTAATCTTACCATATTATCTCATGTTATTCCCTTTAAAAGTGTTCATGATAATAATAATTTATTTTGGAATCATATTCCATCTACTAATCGGATTGTTTCATGTCATGTTGACAAGTAACTCTTTACAAAACTCATAAATTTTTTTACTAACCCAAATACAAATCCAACTATATTTATACAATATAAATGCATCCCATGCATAAGTTATATAAAACCCTTTCATTTCAATGATTATAATTATGTGAAATTATTAATTCCATAAAGAGTGAACTTTGAGCCACAAATAGTCAACCCTCACTATTAAAAAAGAAGTTTATCCTCCATGATTGTGATCATTCAGGTCCAATGTACCTATACCTGGGGATACATTACACACGATAGATCTTAATTCCATCACAATTACAACACAAAATTCAATGTTGAAAAAAATCATTTATCTAGCCTTGTATGTAACTCCTTAGATTCAAATATGATAACATAGAAGTATTATTAAAATTTTAACTAAATCATATAACCATTCATATATATATATATAATATTGTATTCATGAATAGAAAATAATGGAATAAACTAAATAAATGAACAATTCAAAAACATAAACATTATATAAACATTTATGAGCAATACATAAACAAAGGTAATTACAAACATTTTGAAATTTATCCATACGTTATAAACATCCAATTATTACATAGATAAACCCGCTTTATATATGCTCCCAATATAAACTTTCATATTATTTATTATATAGAATATAAATTAAATTTATATTAAATTAAATTAAATGTATTATTTAATTTTTGAATTTTATTTTGTAAATAAATTTATAATTTTAAATATGATAGATCTATTATTACATAATACTAGATCATATCTATTTTAAAAACAACTTTTGATATGGTTTAAATAATTTCTCAAATAAGGCCATTATTTCTGAATAGTTCTAATTAAATAATAATAATAAACAATTAATAATAAAATAAAAAATTTATATTTAGTAATTTACATATTCTATTTTATAAACACTTTATATATTACACTTATAATTTCTATATAATAAATTTATATCTAAATTGTAATAAATTCCATATAATTTTAAAAATAAATTTAAATATTAAAATTAAATATTGTGGTATATTTATTTGATAAATTTCTCACAAACATTTAATTAGTTATTGATAAACGCTATATAATTAACTAATTTCTAAACACATTTATAAATAAACAAATATAAAAAATATAAAACATTCTATAATGTATAGAAAATTTTAAATTATACAATTCAAATCATAATTGAATTAAAAAAACAGTGTGTCTATGTATTCCATTTTTATAAATATATATTATATCATAAAAACAACCTAATAAGTCTAACATAAGATAAATAACATTGGGTGGGTTGCGTAATATTAAAACATGACAAGGGGAATATTAGTTTATAATTTACCCCTTACATAATACTAATACATGATTACTGACTTTGTGTGAGTTTAATCTATAAAGAAACTAATAGTGTTAAACCACATTAATTAATAAAAAACAATGCATGGTGGTCTTTCATAGGAATTAACCAGTGAAAGTCATATTCATGGACATAATGATATATGATGTAGGCACCTGTATAATATTAAATTAACACATAAAATATGTGTGGATGTTTCAAATTATTATAATCCTTGGGTAATAATAACCCTTAGTTGTTGTCTTCGGTAATGATCTTTCATGAAATCACTTTACAAGTACAATTATATATTTTTAGCTATATTGGTAGGTATTATCATGAGATATAATTTCTATATGTAGTAAATTATGAAATATAAAAAACTAATGCTTTTTCTATATGTATACACCTAAAATATCATATATCTTATGGACTAACTACATCATAGGGCATGACATCGCATTTCATAGGGTCTGTTGTTGTATAATAATCTGACCATTTTAAGAGATATCATGTAACGCCCCGACCCCAGCTACCCAGAGTCGGTGCATTACTTCGTAACATTGGCATGATCACAAGAAAGATCAAATCTCGAAAGACCGATTGGTTTAGTAGCCTTGGAAACACTAGATATATTCATAAGTTTTACATTACATCATAAAATGAAAAACTAATACAACAACATAATGTTTCCACAATCCACACTATTAACCCCTCATAAAATCCCTGCAGGTCATTCATAACTTACTTCTTCACATCCTGGGAAAAATAAAACATAAAAAAAGGGGGTGAGCTCAAATGCCCAGTAAGGATAACAATAAAGTGGAAACTTTCATAAATAAGAATAAACATTTAAGGCAATGTATAACTAAAACAAAAGCCTTTTAAATACGAACTTTCAACATGGTATGGCATAAATAAAATGAAATAATGCCATTTACTTATTCACATGGATATTCTACTAAATGAATAATCACATGCAAAAATCAATAACCACTTTCATAATGTTGGAATGCATAATGCCAGACTATCATAACCACATAGCCAAGGCCTCGTGCCAAGACTACAAATAAGATTTTGTCAAGGCCTTGTGCCAAGACACTAGTTTGTCTCATGAGACCTACCGATGCATCGAGGAGCTATAGCGGGCTCCACCCATCACTTATTAAGTCCAATGCATTCCCATATGAAAAGGTTTAAACATAACATAAACATTCGTATTAAAACTAGCATACGAAATGTCAATACTCTCACAATAAACTATGAATGGTATAAAAATAGCACATCCACAGTCAAACATATCACAAAACCTTCAATACAATATAGAAGTTTTGTATCATAATAAATCAACTTCAAATAATCTTAAAATCCATCAAAGGATGTTGACATAGATGAAATCAAAATTCTTTTTAAAGAAATATCTCCTTTTATTTTGAAATAATTTAAGATCCATATAAAATAAAACATTTTCTTTGAAAATATTCTTATAAGCTTGTAAGGAAATCTTTGAAGATTTTATAACGGCGTAAAATAACCGCACCCGCCGTATAAGTTAAAAAGAACATTCTTACCTCAATTCAGTCGAAAAGGTTAAAAAGGACCTTGTTTTGAAAACGACGGAAAGATTCCTTTATAAACCTCTTATAAAAAGTCAAACAAGGGTATAAATTACTTTAACCCATAAAAAATGTTTTGAAATACATTTTTAAGAAACATGGATGTGGATGATAAAGATATCCCAGTAGATTATTACGTATAAACAACCTCGGATAATGAAGAGATTGTGAAATAACCCTTACCTTGTACTTTTCCTTGGTTGGGGTAGGTTAACCTCCTGTATAATGGTGAAATAATTGTTATTAAATTATACAAGAATCATATATATTAATATGATATCATATATGATCTTTTAACCTTGATTTATTAATAATATCTTAGAATTATCATCGTTTCGGGTGTTAACTTACTCATTTTCTTTTATATGTTTTGTTACATAAGCCATGTTTGTTGTATCTTATTCATATCCAGAATGATATCAAGTCCTTAAACATCATTTTTAAATCATAAAATGATAATTATACTTGAATGGATACGATGGAGAATGAATCTCATCGCGTTCGTGGAGACGGTAGTCCGTACGTACGCACGAGCGACAATATCATTCTTTTGATATTAAAATAATATATAAATGAATGGTATATCATATATACAGAATCATTAACATGTTATATTTATTATTTACATGAGTTACACATCATTATTATACCCATCCAAATAATATTATATTGAATAACAATTACACCACGACGTGGAGACGGTAAGCCGTACGTACGCACGTATGGTGACATGTTATTCAAAGGGTGGATAGAATACTGAATATGGTTGTACCATACTTATAATAACATCACAGTATATGTGAGATACTGGAGTTATTATTTTAGAATGGTAAGAACAAAGGAAGAAGAAGTGGAAGAAGAAATGAACTTAGAAAAGGGTGGTGAAATCATTACCTCTTCTTCGGGTTCTTCCTTTTGATTTGATCAAAAGGGCTCCATAGGTTGGATTTCTGATCAAACTAAGGCCTCTAGGTTGTAGTGAGGGATGTTGGGAGAGTATTTGGGCAGAGTTTGGCCGAACCAAAAGGCTTTGAAGGTGTGAAGAAATGAGAAGGAGGAGTGCCCTTTTAATAAGAGGGGTGAGGGGTACCTTTGGAAAAGCTAGAAATATTAATTTATAATAAATTCATATTCGGTTTACAAAGGCTCCAAAGTTGACTATTCAAAGTATGAGGTGGGGATAGGTCGAAAACAACTCATCCAATAGAATTTAGACAGGTTTGGGTACTTATATTAACCTTATCTTTAAGTATTAACTCTAAGTTAATTAGTTTCACTTTTACAATGTCTCTTTGTATTTTTATATAATATGGTTAATAAACTTACTATATACATCCAAGCGACCCCCAAGTGGTCCATTAATGATTAACCTATCATAATATAAGTCTCTTGGCCGAACCTTAGATTTTTAGGAATTTAATATCAATTAATAATATAATATTTGTTTTAAGAACTCTTTTATGTCAATTTTGACACTATTCAATAGTTGATTTTTTTGAAACTCATAACAGATTGATTACTTCGAACAAAGTCCATTAAATCAATCCTAATATATCATATTAGCCTAGAAAATTATTTTAATTCATTAAAAGTTTCATATTATATTTATTTGGGTATTTATAATATCAATTATTTTAATTTTTCACTATTTTAGTAATTACTGCATCATCATTGTGTCATAAATAAAATAAATTATTTAATGTCTAAAAATTATAAATAAAATATCATTATGTAGGAAATATTTTTAGCTTTCTAATGAATATTTATAATTTAAAATCCAACATATATAACCATATTTAAAAATTGTTGTTCTAAAAGATATATGCTTGTGTCATTTTTGTATTCATTTTAACTAAATTAAAATAAAGTGTCATTATCACTTACAAGTGGATCCATGGGGTCCCAAAATTGACACAAAGATGCCCATGGTCGACCATATATCAACCAATAGGGTTAAGACACGTTTTTAGGGTAATTTAGTATTATTATAATATTATTTTTTTAACCCTTATTTACCGGATTTACCCTTAACCATGGTAAATAAAATATTTACCGCAGTAATTATTCAAAATGTCTAAAAATAAAAGTTACCTATTTACACAATTTGAACATCCTGATTCCAAATATGGAATCCATTTTCCTAAATTCAAAACACAGAAGTGGCAGAAATTAATTTAAAATTATTTCCCGCTGTCAAAACAAAAAGCGTGTTTTTAAGAGATAATAACTATCAAAAGATTGACACTTGTTTATGTTCGGTTTAATTGTAAAATTATGTCCAATGACCAAAATTATATTAAATGGTAAAAATATATTCTAAATATACTTTAAAACCACTAAAATTCATAATTTATCATTATTAATTATTTTGATTAAAAAAGTTGTTTTTAATTAAAATTTAGTAATTTTCACTATTCATCAAAATATGAAAGTTATCCGAAAAGTACCAAAATTTCACCTTAGGCTAAATTCGATATTCCGAGTCTAAAAATGAAGTCCATTTTCAAATATAAAATATATATAATTTCAAAAATTAGGTATTACTATTCACAACGGCTAGTTTAATTAGTTGTGGTGTGTGTTAGAACTCGAGGTTGCGTACAACACACGCTATCGCATTATTCAAAGGGAAACGTACCATAGAAGCTTGGGGTGTTACATTCTCCCCTCCTTCAAATAATTGCGTCCTCGCAATTTCTAGGGTATTACTGCATAAAAAGACTCGGGTGGTTCTTCATCATAAGTTCATCGGGTTCCCATGTTGCCTCTTCCATCTTATGGTTTCTCCACAAAACTTTTACCAGACGCGTCGTCCGGTTTCTCGGTACTTGTTCTCTTGTATCAAGAATCCTGACGGGCTCTTCGCAATAAGACAGATCGGGTTCCAGTTCTAATTCTTCATAGGTGAGTACATGCGTTGGGTCAGGCATGTATTTTCTCAACAGAGATACGTGGAACACATCGTGAACTTTGGAGAGACTTGGCGGCATTGCCAATCGGTAAGCTACAACCCCAATTCGTTCTAGAATTTCGAAAGGTCCGATGTACCTGGGACTCAATTTACCTTTCTTACCAAAAAGTATGACTCCCTTCCACAGAGATACCTTCAGAAAAACATGATCACCGACTTGAAATTCCAAATCCTTCCTTCGATTATCGGCATAGCTCTTCTGCCTACTTTGAGCTGCTTTGATGTGATTTTGGATTACTTTCACCTTTTCCACCGTTTCCTCCACCAGCTCTGGGCCTACAAGTTTTCTTTCACCAACGTCATCCCAACAGGTTGGTGTACGACATCTCTTTCCGTATAACGCTTCATATGGTGCCATCTGTATACTCGAATGGAAGCTATTGTTATAGGAAAATTCTACCAGAGGTAAATATTGATCCCACATACCCTGAAAGTCAAGTGAGCAAGATCTCAACATGTCTTCTAAGGTTTGAATAGTCCGTTCTGATTGTCCGTCTGTCTGAGGGTGGTAAGCAGTGCTCAAATGAAGTTCAGTATCCAGGGATTTCTGAAGAATTTTCCAAAATCTTGAAGTAAAACGGGGATCACGATCAGAAACAATCGATAGGGGTACTCCATGAAGTCTCACAACTTCATTAATGTATAGTCTTGCTAGACGTTCCAGGGGTAGATCTTCTATTATAGCAAGAAAATGTGCTGACTTGGTAAGATGATCAACAATAACCCATATTGCATCGTTCCTTCTAGGAGTCTTTGGTAGCCCCATGACAAAGTCCATCGTAATATTGTCCCATTTCCACTCCGGTATGGGAAGAGGTTGCATGACTCCTCCAGGCTGTTGCCTTCTAGCTTTCACTTGTTGACAAACCATACATCTTGACACAAAATTAGCAATCTCCCTCTTCATGTTGTCCCACCAAAAATGTTCCTTCAAATCTCTATACATTTTGGTGCTCCCAGGGTGTATAGAGAAATTGGAACTATGAGCATCATCCAGCAATTCCCTTTTTAGATCAGGTATATTGGGAACACAAAGTCTCTTCCCGAATTTCAAAATTCCATCTTCATACACAAAGTCTCTCAATCTCCCATCATTCACAGCTTTAATCTTCTTTTGGAATTCGTCATCATCGGTCTGAGAACTCTTAATCCTTTCTAGTAAAGATGGTTTGGCAACCATTTGAAAAAGCATTGATGTTTCTCCTTCCCTGGTTATTCCCATGTCCATTTTCACTAGATCCATGAAAATTAGATCCCTTTCAATTCTCATATTGTTCAAAAGTCCATGGTCTTTTCTACTCAAAGCATTTGCCACCTTGTTTGCCTTCCCCGGGTGGTAGTGTATCGTACAATCATAATCCTTGAGTAATTCAAGCCATCTCCTTTGCCTCATGTTGAGTTCTTTTTGTGAGAAAATATACTTCAAACTCTTGTGATCAGTATAAATCTCACATTTTTCACCATAGAGGTAGTGCCTCCATATCTTCAAAGCAAAGATCACTGCTGCTAACTCGAGATCATGAGTAGGATAGTTTTGTTCATGAATTTTCAACTGTCGTGATGCATAGGCAATAACTCTATCATTCTGCATAAGGACACAGCCAAGTCCTTTCTTCGATGCATCACTATAAATAACGAACCCATCATTCCCCGATGGTAGAGTCAATATAGGAGCATTGACTAATCTTCTCTTCAGTTCTTCGAAACATTCTTCACACTCTTTTGTCCAAACAAATTTAACCCCTTTACGTGTGAGCTTCGTTAATGGGTTAGCCAATCGGGCAAAATTCTGGACGAAACGTCGATAATAACCTGCCAAACCAATAAAACTACGTACCTCAGTTATACTCGTAGGTGCTGGCCATTCTTGGATTGCCTTGGTCTTAGAAGGATCAACAGAGATTCCATCTTTAGAGACAATATGGCCAAGAAAAGAAATCTCCTGAAGCCAGAATTCACACTTGCTAAACTTCCCATATAATTCATGCCTCCTCAGAGTCTTCAAGATAATGCGCAAGTGATTTTCATGATCTTCGTAGGTTTTGGAGTATACCAAGATATCATCAATAAATACCACCACAAATTCATCGAGATACTCCTTGAAGACTCTATTCATCAGATCCATGAATACAGAGGGTGCATTAGTCAATCCAAACGGCATTACAGTAAACTCGTAATGCCCGTACCTGGTTCGAAATGCTGTTTTCGGAATGTCTTCCTTCTTCACACACAACTGATGGTATCCAGATCGAAGGTCAATCTTTGAAAAGTATTGAGCTCCATGCAGTTGGTCAAATAAATCATCAATACGAGGTAGGGGATACTTGTTCTTTATCGTTATAGCATTGATCTCCCTGTAGTCGATACATAACCTCATAGATCCATCTTTCTTTTTAACAAAAAGAACAGGGGCTCCCCATGGAGAAACACTAGGGCGAATAAATCCCTTATTACTCAATTCCTCTAGTTGTTTCTTTAGTTCGACTAGGTCTACAGTGGCCATTCTATAAGGGGTCTTCGATATAGGCCTTGATCCAGGAATCAAATCAATAGAAAACTCAACTTCTCGTTCTGGAGGATGTCCAGGTAAATCTTCCGGAAATACATCTACAAATTCTTTCACAATAGGTACATCCTCTATTTGAACATTCCTTTACTCACCGACAGTTATTTCATTCTCTTCCTCCCCGATAATTGAATTAAGTTGAGCTACAGGGGGTGGATCTAAATAAGAATTAGGTGGTGACGATTCTGCTCTAAAAATAAGGTGCTCCTTATCATTATCATCAAGAATCGTAACCTCTTTCTTCTTACAATAAATCTTTGCATCATAGTCCGAAAGCCAGTCCATACCGAGGATGATATCAAACTCAATCATAGGTATGACGATGAAATCAGCAGATAAAGAAAATTTATGTGCTCTAATGGGGACTGATTCACAAAACTTTGTTGCAACGATACTTCCCTTAGGAGTTTTAACTGACAACTCCCTTATTAAATCAAATTGGAAATATCTAATTTTCTTAGCAAACTGGGAAGATATGAAACAATGCGATGATCCAGAATCAAATAATGCATTTGCTAAACTTGAGGAAACCATTAAATTACCTGCCACCACGTCTTTTGGAGCTTCTACCTCTGTAGTAGTGATAGCATAAGCCTGGCCTTGATCCCTTGGCCTTTTCTGAGGTAAGTTCTCCTGACGCTTAGGACATTCATTTGCATAATGCCCCATCTCCCTGCAATTGTAGCACTGAACGTTGGTAGCTTCCTTCTTCCCCTTGCAATCATGAGCTTGGTGGCCTTTTTCACCACACTTGTAACAGACTCCCATTCCCTTCAAGCAAGTACCAGGATGTTTCTTCCCGCATTTACCACAAGATGGATATTCAACCTTTCCTTTCTTCCCCTTATTTCCATTCCCAGATTGATCAGAAGGTCTCTTCTTCTCTTGCTTCGCTTTAAAGTCATAAGACTTAGAGAATTCTTTTTCGGTCTTGATAGCACATGAGACAATGTCTTCGTACGACGAAAAGGATTGTGAGACTAATGCTCGACGGAGAAATGGTTTTAACCCATCAAAGAAACGATCAATCTTACTTCTTGGGTTGTGAATATAATCTCCAGCATACCTCGCTAACCTTGTAAAGTTAGCCTCATACTTTGTGACATTCTCGTCCTCCTTTTGTCTCAGACTCAGAAATTGCCTTTCCATATCTGCTCGATGGTCGCGAGGAAAGTATTTTTCTAAAAACAGATCTTTGAACTCCCTCCATTCCATGTTTGATACTTCATCATCTTCCTTCATGTTTTGAATCAATGACCACCATTGATCAGCATCTCCAGTGAGGCGGTAAACTGCCATGGTAACTTTTTCCCTTTCACTACTCCCCAAAGCCTGAAATATTTTCTCTAGGGAAAATATCCATTGCTCAGCTACTAAGGGATTTGTACTCCCATTGAACGTTGGTGGTTGTTGCCTCATGAATCGATCTAACATTGATCCTCCACGCTGCGGATCAGGGTGCTCTATACGGGTAAGGTTATTATTCATAACCTGAGTAAGTTGTCCCAGTATGGTGATTAGCTGATCGGCACCAGTTGCATCACCAGCCCCACTATAATTATCTTGAGCAGGAGGGAAATCCCTACATGGAGTGCGCGCATTGATACGGTTTCCATTTCTTCCACTAGGCGCCATTTCTAAACAATGGCATAAACTAGATCAGTTTATGAATCAAAATACATAATCCCATACTTATAAAACACTTAACATAAATTGAACTATTTATGGATATAATCCATAATCATAAAAATGTTTTCTTTGAGGAAGTATATACTCATAAACCCTTCATAATGATTTGTAAAGAAAATGAGAGTTATCCTAAGCATATCCCCCGGGAGTGTCGTAACCAAGAGTGCAGCAAGGCCCGTTGTCGTGCACCAGTTCCCGTTCGAGTCCAGCTCAAAGCGGTGTTTTCGGGTTTTACCCCTAGGTACATCTGTGCCAGAGCCGCCTCTACCTGCTCGTATCCAGACAGGGATGTATTGCTTGGAAAACTCACAAAATCTCTACAATACCAAAATTCTAGGAAGTTCTTCTATACTAATCCTCAAAGTTCATCTTAGGTATACGTGCTCTAATCAGAGTTTATCTAAATCTAGCTTCCAAGGTTTGTACTAAACTCCCTCTGATACCAACTGTAACGCCCCGACCCCAGCTACCCAGAGTCGGTGCATTACTTCGTAACATTGGCATGATCACAAGAAAGATCAAATCTCGAAAGACCGATTGGTTTAGTAGCCTTGGAAACACTAGATATATTCATAAGTTTTACATTACATCATAAAATGAAAAACTAATACAACAACATAATGTTTCCACAATCCACAATATTAACCCCTCATAAAATCCCTGTAGGTCATTCATAACTTACTTATTCACATCCTGGGAAAAATAAAACATAAAAAAAGGGGGTGAGCTCAAATGCCCAGTAAGGATAACAATAAAGTGGAAACTTTCATAAATAAGAATAAACATTTAAGGCAATGTATAACTAAAACAAAAGCCTTTTAAATACGAACTTTCAACATGGTATGGCATAAATAAAATGAAATAATGCCATTTAATTATTCACATGGATATTCTACTAAATGAATAATCACATGCAAAAATCAATAACCACTTTCATAATGTTGGAATGCATAATGCCAGACTATCATAACCACATAGCCAAGGCCTCGTGCCAAGACTACAAATAAGATTTTGTCAAGGCCTTGTGCCAAGACACTAGTTTGTCTCATGAGACCTACCGATGCATCGAGGAGCTATAGCGGGCTCCACCCGTCACTTATTAAGTCCAATGCATTCCCATATGAAAAGGTTTAAACATAACATAAACATTCGTATTAAAACTAGCATACGAAATGTCAATACTCTCACAATAAACTATGAATGGTATAAAAATAGCACATCCACAGTCAAACATATCACAAAACCTTCAATACAATATAGAAGTTTTGTATCATAATAAATCAACTTCAAATAATCTTAAAATCCATCAAAGGATGTTGACATAGATGAAATCAAAATTCTTTTTAAAGAAATATCTCCTTTTATTTTGAAATCATTTAAGATCCATATAAAATAAAACATTTTCTTTGAAAATATTCTTATAAGCTTGTAAGGAAATCTTTGAAGATTTTATAACGGCGTAAAATAACCGCACCCTCCGTATAAGTTAAAAAGAACATTCTTACCTCAATTCAGTCGAAAAGGTTAAAAAGGACCTTGTTTTGAAAACGACGGAAAGATTCCTTTATAAACCTCTTATAAAAAGTCAAACAAGGGTATAAATGACTTTAACCCATAAAAAATGTTTTGAAATACATTTTTAAGAAACATGGATGTGGATGATAAAGATATCCCAGTAGATTATTACGTATAAACAACCTCGGATAATGAAGAGATTGTGAAATAACCCTTACCTTGTACTTTTCCTTGGTTGGGGTAGGTTAACCTCCTGTATAATGGTGAAATAATTGTTATTAAATTATACAAGAATCATATATATTAATATGATATCATATATGATCTTTTAACCTTGATTTATTAATAATATCTTAGAATTATCATCGTTTCGGGTGTTAACTTACTCATTTTCTTTTATATGTTTTGTTACATAAGCCATGTTTGTTGTATCTTATTCATATCCAGAATGATATCAAGTCCTTAAACATCATTTTTAAATCATAAAATGATAATTATACTTGAATGGATACGATGGAGAATGAATCTCATCGCGTTCGTGGAGACGGTAGTCCGTACGTACGCACGAGCGACAATATCATTCTTTTGATATTAAAATAATATATAAATGAATGGTATATCATATATACAGAATCATTAACATGTTATATTTATTATTTACATGAGTTACACATCATTATTATACCCATCCAAATAATATTATATTGAATAACAATTACACCACGACGTGGAGACGGTAAGCCGTACGTACGCACGTATGGTGACATGTTATTCAAAGGGTGGATAGAATACTGAATATGGTTGTACCATACTTATAATAACATCACAGTATATGTGAGATACTGGAGTTATTATTTTAGAATGGTAAGAACAAAGGAAGAAGAAGTGGAAGAAGAAATGAACTTAGAAAAGGGTGGTGAAATCATTACCTCTTCTTCGGGTTCTTCCTTTTGATTTGATCAAAAGGGCTCCTTAGGTTGGATTTCTGATCAAACTAAGGCCTCTAGGTTGTAGTGAGGGATGTTGGGAGAGTATTTGGTCAGAGTTTGGCCGAACCAAAAGGCTTTTAAGGTGTGAATAAATGAGAAGGAGGAGTGCCCTTTTAATAAGAGGGGTGAGGGGTACCTTTGGAAAAGCTAGAAATATTAATTTATAATAAATTCATATTCGGTTTACAAAGGCTCCAAAGTTGACTATTCAAAGTATGAGGTGGGGATAGGTCGAAAACAACTCATCCAATAGAATTTAGAGAGGTTTGGGTACTTATATTAACCTTATCTTTAAGTATTAACTCTAAGTTAATTAGTTTCACTTTTACAATGTCTCTTTGTATTTTTATATAATATGGTTAATAAACTTACTATATACATCCAAGCGACCCCCATGTGGTCCATTAATGATTAACCTATCATAATATAAGTCTCTTGGCCGAACCATAGATTTTTAGGAATTTAATATCAATTAATAATATAATATTTGTTTTAAGAACTCTTTTATGTCAATTTTGACACTATTCAATAGTTGATTTTTTTGAAACTCATAACAGATTGATTACTTCGAACAAAGTCCATTAAATCAATCCTAATATATCCTATTAGCCTAGAAAATTAGTTTAATTCATTAAAAGTTTCATATTATATTTATTTGGGTATTTATAATATCAATTATTTTAATTTTTCACTATTTTAGTAATTACTGCATCATCATTGTGTCATAAATAAAATAAATTATTTAATGTCTAAAAATTATAAATAAAATATCATTATGTAGGAAATCTTTTTAGCTTTCTAATTAATATTTATAATTTAAAATCCAACATATATAACCCTATGTAAAAATTGTTGTTCTAAAAGATATATGCTTATGTCATTTTTGTATTCATTTTAACTAAATTAAAATAAAGTGTCATTATCACTTACAAGTGGATCCATGGGGTCCCAAAATTGACACAAAGATGCCCATGGTCGACTATCTATCAACCAATAGGGTTAATACACGTTTTTAGGGTAATTTAGTATTATTATAATATTATTTTTTTAACCCTTATTTACCGGATTTACCCTTAACCATGGTAAATAAAATATTTACCGCAGTAATTATTCAAAATGTCTAAAAATAAAAGTTACCTATTTACACAATTTGAACATCCTGATTCCAAATATGGAATCCATTTTCCTAAATTCAAAACACAGAAGTGGCAGAAATTAATTTAAAATTATTTCCCGCTGTCAAAACAAAAAGCGTGTTTTTAAGAGATAATAACTATCAAAAGATTGACACTTGTTTATGTTCGGTTTAATTGTAAAATTATGTCCAATGACCAACATTATATTAAATGGTAAAAATATATTCTAAATATACTTTAAAACCACTAAAATTCATAATTTATCATTATTAATTATTTTGATTAAAAAAGTTGTTTTTAATTAAAATTTAGTAATTTTCACTATTCATCAAAATATGAAAGTTATCCGAAAAGTACCAAAATTTCACCTTAGGCTAAATTCGATATTCCGAGTCTAAAAATGAAGTCCATTTTCAAATATAAAATATATATAATTTCAAAAATTAGGTATTACTATTCACAACGGCTAGTTTAATTAGTTGTGGTGTGTGTTAGAACTCGAGGTTGCGTACAACACACGCTATCGCATTATTCAAAGGGAAACGTACCATAGAAGCTTGGGGTGTTACATATCAGTACACCAAAATGACGTATATTAGAGGTTTTGCCTTTGAATTTATAATTTTTTTAAATTTTTGTGAAATTATTCAATGTATTGTTTCAAAATCACCATGTATTATAAAGAGGTGAATCAATTCACAGTGCTTTTAAAAAACTATCATGAATCAAATCATGTTTTTTTAGTGGTGTTTGTTAGTGCTTAGTAGTCCTATCTCACCCTACACATATCTGTACATAATTTTGTACTAATTAGTGGTAAATAACAATTAATAAAATTTATGTAATAAATAATATATTATTGATTTAAAAACAATCTAGAAAAATTTATATACAAACAGAGCCAAAAACACTGCTAAATAATTATTCATTAACATTTACAAAAAAAATAAAACAAAACACAGTGGATAAATATTAAAACACACCACTAAAAAATTATCATTAAATGATTCATATAATTTTATTTTAAATCATGTAATATTATTCATGACATCAAAATACATGGAGATTTTCAAAAAACACCCTGAATAAATTCTCAATAGTTTAAACTACAACTAAATGCGAAAAAAATTATAAATAAATTTCAGTTTTAGTGTATTGATTTGTTAAATATTATTATATTTTTATTATTGTTGTCCCTACAATACATGATGTCATAAGTTTTTATTCACTCATGAAAAAATATATATGATATCATTGTTAGATAAATTGAAAACCCCTTAGTTTTTGATATTCCATAATATATGACATATGGAACTTAGAGATTTTGATACTTCACACCTTTACAGAAAAAAAAGAGAATTGTGTCACTCATATGATATCATGGTGTTTCGTACATTGTGGCAGCATTAACGTATTACTCTAAACCTAGTCTTATCTTAATTCACAACATCCATATTTATGTTATGGGATAAGTTTATATTACGCATAACCCTATATCATATGTCATGATGCCAATGCATATGAGATCTAATTTTTAATATTTATAATATGACTTTGTTTGTTTTTTTCATTACATAGTCCACATGTCCTATATCTATTCATGGGTTCATCTCACACAGGGTTAAAAAGTATATATTTATATTATACAAGGCATATACGATAATCTATTATTCACTTTGTTGCATTCTAATATTATGCAACCCACCCAATGATGGTTTTTTCTTATGTGAGTTGTGATGTATCTTTTTATAAGATATAATGCATATCATTAAAAATAATGTCCATAAAAAAACTATTTCTTAATATTCAATAATGAATTGAATTATATAATTTATACATTTTTTATAAATTATAAGAAATTTTATTTTGGGATATTTATTAATTAATGAAAGTGTGTATAAATTAATTAATTAAAATGTGCTAATAATTAATTAATAAATGATTATTAATCATTTATTAAATAAATATTCTATACTATTAAATTTTGATATTTTAATGTGTCTTTAAATAATACATAATGACATATAATAATGATATAAATTGTTTATATGGAAATTATAGGTGTAATTTATAATGCTTTTATAAATCGCAAGAATAAAATATGGCTAAATATAAAGTGATTATATTTATTAGGAATTTCCCATGATTATTTAATATGAATTGTTCAAATTAAAGGCCTTATTTGAGAAATTATTTAAATCATATAAAAAGTAGTTTTGATAACTGATATGATCAAGGTTTAAATAATAACAAATAATTGATATTTATTATTGGTTACTTATTACCCAATAGTTATTATTTATTACATATTACTATAGAATTAAGAAAAAATATTTGTATAGTGATATTTGAACATATTTCCTTTCGATTATTATGAAAATCCTTTACCACTTCACCATGAAATACATATCAAACTAAGTAGAATAAAATATATTTATATAAATATAGATAAATACCTGTAAATATATATATGAAAAAATATATCTATTCATAATTTATAAATACATACATAAAAAATATAATTCCAGATAAATTTATAAATATAAAGAAATTTATATAAATATCTCATATATATATATACTTATATTGGATTATATACAAATATATATCTATATATAATGACACACACACAAATATGTATATATATGTATATTCCGACATTATATAAATATATATATGTGAGTGTGTGTGTTTGTGTGTTTATACATAAATGTAAAAAAATATTCATAAATAAATATCAATATCAATAAATATCTATAAATACATATTTTTATATATATAATTTTATATAAACATAAGAGGAGGTATAATTCATCGGGTAATTAGTTTGGATTAAGAAATATTAGTAGAATTTATAGGATTATGATGGAATATAATACCAAAATCAATACATTTATGGATAAATATTATAAAAGAATGGAATTAAAACTCTATATAAAAGTTATTTGGTTATTCATATTATCATAATGGGTCGATGATCTTTGCTATTATTTATTCTCTTCTCTATGGTTTACGATATATCTAATGGGAATAAGGTTCCAGATTTTCAAATCAGTTTGGGTTTTTTTACAATGTTTCCTTTTTTCACCATTTCATTTTATCATGTATTGGGATATAATAAGAAGGAAATTAAACTCTAAAATTTCAATTTGGATGGTGCCCCCATTCAAAGGTTGGTCTAGGATTGTTGGAATCTCTCATTTTTTTTCTTTACCAAAGTCATGGTTTCATCATTAATAATAAAAGAAATTCAATTAATTGGATAAAAACTATTATAATCTAGTATAGTAAAAGGAGTATAAAAATTAATCAATATAGGAAAGAGGATCATTTATATTCGAATAAATTACTCATGAAGGTAAGCCAAATAATTATAAGAAATACTAGGTATTGTAAGAAGAAAACTTTATATAGAATATTTGGGTGATACTTTATAAAACCAAAGATCATGTTTCCAAGATATTAAATGTATTCTAAACAGAAATATAGAGAATATAATAAACTAGAAATGTAGGTTCTTTTATTTTTGAGGAAAAATCATACTTGTAAATAGTTACCTCACTTCGGTCAATGTGCATATCCTTTTAGTACTCTAATTTACTTAATATGTCACTAGAAAATTGAGATTATCCACTACAATCTCATTTAGTATTATTGGTAGGATGGAAGACATCACAATTCTAGTTGTTATTGGTTGGATATTTTCTTAAAATAGGTAATAATTAATCATAAACCAATTGATGATGTCCCAAAGTATATGAACTCCAAACATACATGGGAAGCTTTCTCGGACTATTCACTTTGGGAATCTTATACTTATAAAAAGTATGTCTCCTACTTAGTATTTTTTCTAGAGCAAGTTAATAAGGTCTCTCATTTATGGAAATACATTTGTGAATCCATCTCCCTTATTCATTTTAATTCTAGATGCCTCATTAGTAGAGGTGACATCTTATTTTAGAAACAAAATTGGTCATGTACATACCTTTACATCCCAATGCACCCAGCTATGGACATTATTCTACACCAAGATATCTATCATCTTGAATTCATTAATTTTTTCATGGAATTGGGATAAAGGCTCATGTACTCTTCCATTCAATTGGTTCGGGTATTAAATTTAGGTTTCCTCACCCTTTATCCCTCAATTTATTAATCCATTCCAGTTTTCACAAAATTATCCATGTGATTAATAGTGAGGATTCTTTGGTTGTCCAATTATGGTGAAAAATCCCTCCAGGAATGATTAAATTTCATATTTTGAATATTCAAAATAATGTTTTCACTCTATATGATTATGTTTAGAAGAAAGGTAACACTCTGGAGTCAAAATTCATGTGTTGTTCAAGTGATATGATGGAATCTATTTTTCATCTATTCTATGAAAGGGAGTGCATTCATTTAATCTAGGGTCAAATTGGAGGTTTCATAGAGGCTGATGAAAATTTATTATCCATTGATCTTTTCATTACTATCGTTTTTTATAACAATTAATGTTAGAAATCATATTATTATGATAATATAACCATGTTCATTAATGGATGTTGGGTGATTTGGGACCTCTACAATAATGAAAGTAACAATAGATTCCATCCACTAGTAAGAAGTGTCAAAACAATATTTTTTCCCTTTTGTTTCAGCTCCCTCTTTTCTTACTAAGAACTGTGATATCCCTTTTTATTCAGGATTTGGCTCCCCTTCTCTATTATCTCGAATGATTAAATAGACAAGGAAGGATTTGGATATTGGGTATGATCAAAATCACCTATTTAAGGACTTAATATCATTATAGATGGCACCAATGTAAATGAAATAATGTTTAGATGTGGTCACATTCATGATTTTAGGGGGTTTAAATTTCTATATTTCTCATCATTATATGTAGACTGTAATTATTTCATTGTTTCTATTCCTACCTCATTTTCTAACATATCCCTATGATACTCAAAGAATATTTTATTATCTACGGTCGAAGTGGATTACATGATTTTTGTCAAGTATCTTTCTAGGCTCAACCAATGCCACTGGTGCATTACTTATATGCTCAAATCATATCATGGCATTATTTATCAAGAATGGATATTCTTCAAACTTGATACGAGGGGAAATCTATGGCATATTAATTTTCTTCCAATCAAGTCAGTGACCATGAATTGATTATTTATTTGAGTATTGGCTCTCTTCCTTTAGATTCTAATGATTTCATTTGTATAAAAGATCTTGGGCATCACCACTTCCACCCCCACTAATGTTACTTTTTATATTCTCCTTTTCCCCTTCACCCTATAGCAAATTTACTTTTCTATTGTGTAATGTTTCAATTTTTTTGTATATAAACATAATAATATATATAAAATTGTAAAAATAAATAAATATTTTTTTATTTTTATGTATATATACCCACAATATATATATAAACATATAAATAGATATAAATAGATATAGACACACACATATATATATAATTTAATATGATTATATATGAACATAAATATATAAATATTGAAACAAATATAAATATACACATATATATAGCTATGTAAATATACCAAACTAATATATATTAATAGATATACATATACAAAAATGAAAATACATGTAAATATATATATACATAAATTCACAAGAATATCTATAAATATATATATTTATAAATTAATAAACATAAATATATATAAATACATACATTTATATATTTATATGAAAATATAAATATACATATATATAAACACATTTATTTATACACCCAAATAATATAAAAATATATATAAATATATACATAAATATATATAAATATCTGTAGATATATTCACATAGTTTTATATAAATACATTTATATTTTTATAATTGAATATAATTATATAAACATACAAATATATATTTAAACACTAATAAATATACATAAATATATATATATATACCCACATAATATATATAAATATATATAAACTTAATTCAATAAAAATATATATAAATATATTTACGTATATATAAATATATACAAATATAGATACAGTTCTACAAATATAAAAAAATATAAAAAAATTTACATATATTTATAAAATTACACACACACACATATATGTATACACTCCCACAAAGATATACAAAATAAATACATGTAAATATATAAATAAATATACATATATTGATATACATATATATATAGAAAAACATATTTATATATATCTATAAACACACACATTCATAATGGTTATCTATGAACTTCTTACTTTAAGGAATGTCATTGACCACTGTGTTTTAACCCTAAATCCCATGAAAAATCAAGGCTTTTAATTCCCATTAATGTATCTGAAATTAACCAAGCATAAAAATATGTTTCACATACACATTAGAAAAATAAATCCACAATATAAGTAAGACCACAATATTTTCGACACCATCATATCAATATGAATGTAAAATTGGAATATAAATTCAAATATCACCCAAAAAGGATAAGAAGTCCATTTTAAATGAAGTATAAATACCATAAAAGTAACTAAATCTAGGGTATATTAAATTATAACTCAATTTTATAATACTTTTAAGCCTATTTGGGAAAATAAAAAATGAAGTATGTGTATCTACAACATTAAATTTTAAATAGATAATTGTGATTTTTTATTTGATATGTTGAAGAGCTTAAATAGTCTCCAGAACCAAAAGTTATGGAAGTTCTAAGTTGAAGATTGGTTTAATACTTATCTTAAAATATTATTACATTTTTTTATAAACTATTACAAATTATTGTCTAATATGATCATATTTATTGTAATAAAATTTTATATAGTTAATAGAGAAAAAATGGAAACTTGAATCAAAAGTTATGGTCATTTGAATCTGAAGTACAATTTTCAAATTCTCTTAGACCGATAGTTTTATGTTTTATAATGGAATAGCTTACTCCTATGGATTAATTTAGGATGATAGGTTGCAGGATAGACTACAATTCTCAAAGTTTGACTGACTACGCTGATAGGGCACTGTAACAGTGCATATATGCTATAGCAGCATGTGATGGGGAAATTTAGCAGTGTGAAATTCAATATTTCACAATAAAAGCATGTGAATAGTGCCACTGATAGGTCAGTATAGATCTACGAATTTCTAGTAATTAGTTACTATAGAATAGTGGACTTACTATGTGGTTGGTGGCACACTTAATCCTATTATATATGGGGTTATTTGAGAAATTGTTTCTTGGTGTGTTTGAAACTCTGAAAGTACCCTATAATTTAGCTCCAGAATTAGTGAAGTACTCTACCTCTCTGTAGATGTAGGTTGTTTTACCATTCCATGTTAATTATTATGTCACATTTTCATTTCCTTATTATTTTTTCATTTATTTTCATCATCTTCAGATCATTCTATTTTTGAAAATCTCTTTATTTCTAAAAAATTGTTTTTGAGGTTGATTTTGGAAGAAAAATTTTCACCTTCTCAAATTTAATTATTTTTCTATGGAAGAAGACAAGGTGAGAATCAATCACTTCAATAGATCTAATTTCAATTACTATAGGATGTAGATAAATTCTTATATTCATCCAAAAATATTCACTTAGTTATTATTGGTGAAAATAGAGGGATACAAAGAATATGTAGTGGGAGTTACGTGATCAATAGGTTCTAAGTGTTGTGGGTGATATGTTGGAAAAAATATAGTGTTCAACATTAAATAAAGGAAAAGAATGGGTGGGTTTATGAAAGAACTAATGAATATATACCAAAATACTTCTGCATTGAACAACATGTTCTATATGCAATTACTATTCAATTTGAAAATGATTTAAGGGAATCTTTTTTCAGATTATATCAGTGAATTCGACACCACCACAAATCAGTTGTCATCATTGGGAATTATTCATAATGATGAGGTATGCACACCAGTTTAACTATCTTCATTACCTAAAAGTGGTGAATACACTTTAATAGTTGTGAGTATTTTTTCAGTGACTGTAATCCTACTTCTAATTTATGTGTGAGACCTAGTCCATAGTGATGATATTAGAAGAATATAATTGGGAATAGTTTTTAGTTCTACTATGAAAGTGGAAGACAAATTTATGTACTATGAGATAATGATAAAGGATTCAAAAAATAAAAAATATAATTTTTTTAGTTAAGGTAATGGGGACCAGTCCAACCTATGAGAATTTTATTTATAAAGGACACATCAATAAAAAATGAAAATAAAAATAGAAGGTATATGGAACCAAAACAACAAATATAATGGCTGAAAGAATAGATGATGTGTTACTAATAAGTATGGATGGCATAATGGGTCTCAGATTTTAGACTCAGGTGCATATTTCCATTTCACTTCAGAGGAGTTCTTCTTAATTAATCTTGTTTTGGGTAATTTGGGCAGGGCACGTCCTACTAGTGATGAACCCTTACATATTATGGGCAATTGTTATGTTTGGATCAAAATAGACAGTGGGAGTTTTCTCAATTTGAAAATTGTAAGTTATACCACTAGATTAAGAAGATATATTATTTATTTTTGGAATATTAATGATATGGTTTTTAGTATAATGTTCACTTGTGGTTCATGGAAAATTACCAATGTATTTGAGGTCATATATTGGGGAGTAAAGAATGAACCCATATAAAATATGATAGAAACTTTCATGAGAATTATTTCATACATTCATTCCATTAGGGATTCACTTCTATGTAACTAATGGTTATTACCCATGAGTGAGAAGGGGATGGAGGTTCTTTCAAAAAAAAGAATACTATTAAAGAATAATTTGTTAGATGTTATATTGGGTAAAGGTTTTATGATTAGAAAGTAGAAGAATGTATCCTTCACAAAATAAGGTTTAACACTAATGGTTGAGAAGCTATAGTTGGTGCACAGTGATGGTTGGGGGACTTCCCCAATAGATTCCCCTGGTGGTTCATAATATTATGTTACATTTATCAATGATTCAAGAATAAAGGTATGGGTTTAATTTAGGAAAATGAAATATAATGTTTTAAACCTTTTTCAAAAGAGGAATATAATGGTTGGGAAGGATTTATGGTTAAAGATGAAATGTTTTATGTCATACAATGTAGGATACTATTAAATTCTAGAGTTCAGGGAATTTTATGATAATACTGGAAATTGGTGGGAGAAAAATCTTTTAGGTATACAACAATATAATGGTGTATCTAAAATAACAAATAGGGCTCTAAATAAACAAGTTATGTATCTGAGCCTAAAATTGGGGATACCAATGGCCATATGGGCAGAGGCAATGAATATGGTCTTATATCTCTTCAATAAGAGTCCATAATTTCTAATGGAATTACTTCAACATGAGGATCTATTTCCTATAAATGAGTAATACTATCATATTTATGAGTCTTTGGATATGTACATGTATTCATATATATGTGTGTGTGTGTGTAAATTCATACTAAAATCCATATTATAATTCCAAGTTATGTTTCTTTATTGGCTATGGTGTTGTGGAGATTTTTATACCTTTTGGGATAATAAGAACAAGATAATCATCAGATGCTAAAACATAATATTTAATAAAGATGTCATGTTAAAGTTACATCATGCAGATGAATTTGTTAGTAGGAATAAAGAATCATAGTTCCAATATAAGGTGCATCTTGAAGGTATACCTAATCATGTGACACTAAAACAAGTGTAACCCACTCATCAAGTAGAGTTGAGTATATAAACATGGGTGGGATGGCATGTAAGAGGTATTCATCATCCTTAAATATTTTCTTGTTACCTATAATTAGAGGAATGGAACTTTCTATTGATTAAATACTTTTGAAGGGGTAAAATAAGTTGTAGTTGTCTATGAAGGATGAGATATTTTCATTGCGTGACTACAAGACATGGGAGTTGAATCAATTTATAAAGGGAAAGAATGCATTGAATAAAAAATGTGTGTACCATGTTAAGGATGAATATAATTTTAAGAGGAGGTATAATTCATGGTTACTAGTGACATTATTTCCATAGAAGGAATATCTGGACATCACTAAACCTTTCTCACCAATAGATAATCTTACCACCATTCTGGTGGTTCTAGTATGGTTGCATCAGTAGAATCATATCTTGATAATATTTATGTAAAGACAAATATCCTTTATGGGGATCTATAGAAGGATAATTATATATATAATATAGTGAAATATTTTGAGTCGGTTAAGGAAGTACAAGGTTGAGAACTCTAGAAGGTCTTATATGTGTTAAATCTGGAACCTCGTCATTGCAAGAAAAAGTATTTCATTCTTGAGTAAAAATGAATATAAATGATGTAGTGTTGATCAATGTTTTTACTCTAAGTATTTTTTTATTGATGAATTATATTTCTTTAATATTTGGATGGCAGGACTATTAAAGGATAATGTTTGTAGAGTATTGATGAGATGAAATGGAAGTTGACTGAGGAGTTCAAGAAAGAAGATCTTGGATAATCTGGTAAGATTTTGGGGATGAAAAGAAAAGGGACTGCATAGTTGGAACCTTGAAGTTATCAAAAGTTGGAAAATTAGAAAATTTATAATAATATTTTGTATACTAGATGAAATTCTTTTTTCTATTCCATTATAAATCCATTTCAAACTAACAAAGGAGAAAGCATGAAAGATAACAGAAGAGGTTGAGTATATTGAAAAGGTTCAATATAAATCAGTTTTGGGAGTCCTGATGTATGCTATGGTTTATACTCAATCTTATATTTCTCATGTAGTGATAGTTCTAAAAAAGTATATGTATAACACTAGAAAGAAACATTAAGAGGCTCTATAGTAGAGATTGAGATACCTAAACTGAATCAAGGAAGTATCTGTATATTTTGGGAAAGGAAATCAATTATAAGGGTATATGGATGTTCACATTTAATGTTATTTATAAATTAAGAGGAGAAAAACATGTATTATATTTACATATATTACAACATTATTAATATAGATATCATAGATTTGAACTGTTGTGGATTTTTCTATTACTAACGAAAATTACTTTTTTGTAACAAAAGATAGAAATGAGATGGTTTGGTTTATGAACTTTTCTGATGAGCTAGATACAAAGAGATAGGAATAAGTATAGCACTATGATAGTTAAAGGGATATATATCATGCTAATAACACATTATTTCTTTCCTAGATGAAGCATATTTTGATGAATTATCATTTTACTGATATGTTGATATAGGATGAATTTTTCATATTGTATAAGATTAATATAATCTATGATAAAATAAATATGTTTATAAATATGATGTTGATGGAGAAGTTTAGAAATTAATTTTTTTCATTAGTATACATTAATGAATCAATGGTGAGAGGTAGAATTTATAAGAACATAGTGGGAGAATGAAAAGGAAAAAATTGGTGGTATTTGTAACATCCTAGGTATTTATAGAATAATAAATTTTCATAAAAATTATTATTTATGAATAAGATATTAATTTTATTTTAAGGGAATATTTTATTTTATAGCATACTTGACATGCAATAATCGATTTCTCCCAAATCTTACGTTGCACACAACATTGAGTTGTACAAAAAATAATAAAAGTTTATTATTATTAATTTAAATGGTAGCTAATGCCCAACCGTTTTATTAGTGGTAATGAGCATAAATAACTCTATTATGTTTATAAATGTTTATTAAACGTTTTCACATTTATTTAATAAATTTTAGATGCTTAAAATGAGAATGAATCTAATTTAAAGCATGAAATACTCAAATATTTTTATAACGTCATTTTACCAACTTTTGATAGAAAACCCTTTTTAAACCTATTTTTTTACTTATATATATTTTATCTGACAAAATAAAATTCTTCTTTAGAATTGAGACACGAAAATTTACTTTGGTTTATTTTTGGTATTTTTATTATAGAATTAATTTTTATTGAATAGTAAAAAATATTGCATTTAAATTCAAAACTACCTTTTTGTCTCATTTATTTATATAGTTATATTATCTTTTTAATTTGTATTAAAGTGTAATTGGATAATGTTTTTAACATTTAATCCAATTTTCATCCTTGGATTTAATGTTACATTAAATTGTATATAAACACATGTCAATATTTTGATCATTTTTACTTCTTAAAAACCCAATTTTTGGTTTTAAAAATGGGATAATTTTAAATTAATTAATGCAACTTCTAGGTTATGAATTTGGAAAAATTGATTAATATTTGGAATCATAAGGTCCAAATTGTGTAAATACATACCTTTTATTTTTAGATATTATCAATAGTAAGTTCAGTAATTATTTTTATTTACAATAGTTATAGGGAAAATTAGGTAAATAAGACTAAAAATAATATTATAATAATATAAAAATACCCTAACACGTGTCCTAATATTATTGGATCAGTCATGGGTGACCAAAAAATAGATAGGTTGAGCTTTTGTAATTATGTAACCACTTGGTAGTGATAATGACATGTTATAATAATTAATTTAAATTAAAGAGAAACATAACATAAACATATATATTTTTACTAGAATAATTTTAATACGGGTTTATATAATAAATCTTGTAGACTACGAATAGTTATTTGTAATCTAAAAATATTTCCTATATCATGGTATTTTATTTATAATTTTTAGATATTGAATAAATGAATTTTTGCATGACACAATGATGATGAATTTATTACCTTATTAATGAATGATTAAAATAAATGATATTATGAATACTAAAATAAATGTAATTTGAAAATTTTTATTCCATCCATGAATTTTTTTAATAATTATGACATGTTATATTTTAGTTAATGTAGTATGTTCGAATAAATCATGTTTCTATTACTTTAACAAAAATCCATTGCAAAATAGTGTCAAATTTGACATAAATGAGTTTTTAAAACAAATAATAACCTAGATAGTGTTAAAAATGTCATCAGTGATCCACTTGAGGTTTTGTGGAAATTTTATAGTATCTATATCAACCATGTACTGTAAACATACAAGAATTCTTAGTAAGAGATCATTTATTTAACAAAGGGTCAAAACCAACAGATAAGGTTACATTTGTGACCTAAACATATCAAAAACCTATTGGATGAGAGGATTTAGACCCATCATCATGATATAATCTAAATATATCACATTGTATCTATTATAATTCTAAAATAAATTGATAATAAAATATTATTTCAAGACTTTCCTAAAGTGCCCCTCTTACCTCTTATATAAGGACACCACCTCTACCCACTTACTCTCACCTATCAAGCCCATTACCTCTTCAAAATTCTACAAAATATAATCTCCCAAAATCCATACCTTGCTTCTAGAATCCTTACCTCAGAAATAAGTCAATTCAAGAAAGCCATTTGGCTCAAATCAAATGGAGTTACCCAATTTAAAGGTAAAGTCTTCTCTCAAGGTCTTCTCATTAATTTTCCTTCTACAACCCTCTAACCTCTCTTTATTACATTATTTTATAAAAACACTAGTTTCCTAAATATAATATGTTGTTATTATGATAAGTGTTAAACCCCCCCTTAAGAACTCCTCCATCTAATGGATATATAACATATTGTTTCTGTGTACATCGAACTACTACCTCACGAAACGAAGATTGTTCAATTTTCTCCTACCACCACTCATGGTGGACATTATAATGTTACTGAATTTATATATGATATATATTATATTTATATTGTCTCTATTTTTTGGTAATTATTATTTACAACATACCTTTATACTTTCCATAATGTGTAAATATGATAATTTCATTTGAGGAAGTATGGATGACCGCCCCCTTAAAGTGATATTACTCATTCATTACATAAATGGAACATATGAAGGATAGAGTTAATGAAAATATGTAACCTGTATTACATATATATTATAATGGAATTATAATATACATTTATATCATTTAGTTCCAATTCCTTTAATTTGACAAATAAATGAAAGTAGCGTTCATGGGTATGTACAACCAAGCATCTCCTTGAACAGTGAATTTAATTTAATTTCTCCAATGGTTATGGACTACTAAAAATACATTTATATTGGATATATATGATATTTAAATCACACATATCATTCTGTAGATAATTTACTAATGACCACAAGGGCAATTCTCATCAAAACAACATCATTTATTACTCAAGTACTGAACATTGACCAAACGTCTGATATGAACTTAAATAATTATATAATTGTCATAAAATGGTAATAAGTGATAAAAAATAAATGATAAACTTGTAAAACTTTTTCAATGATTGGATAAGGTTGAAATTTATTTTTACAATGATCATGTGTTCTTCAAAAATAAGAAAAATAAGAGGTTAATATGGCATACCAAAGGGAACAATTCTTCAAAAAAGTATGACGGTAATAAAATCAAGTTTTTAATTTGTGAAAATTTTGGTAAAAAGAACACAAGGGGGTTCCTTTTGAGTTCTGGTAAGTTCATATCATGTGGTAAAATGGGGAATAATTCTCGTAAGTGCACTAAAAAGGATAATGGTAAGACAGAATCTGATATAAAGTTAGTGAAATATTTTAAATAAAATGAGATGTGTCATTATGAGAATGAGTGTCCGATGAAGAATTTGAATTTTGAAAAGCATTCATACTATAAGAATAAAGGTGTGATGAAATCCTTTGAAACTACATTAGTAGATGTTGGGCCATAAAATGAAGTGGTAACAGGTACATTGTTTGCTTAATCTGATTACGTCAAAGTGTTGCTTGATTCTGGGTCTACACATTCTATAATTTCGAGGAAATTTTCTTGTAAATTGGGAATTCCACCTCTTGAAATGAATCCACAAATTATGGTACAAAACATAGGGAGAATTTGGACACAAAAAAAATATAAGAATATTTTTATCCTTTTCTGGGGAAATAATCTACCGAAATACTTTTTTTTCATCTAGTAGATTTTGATGGTATTCTTGGTGTGGATTGGATTTCTGTTTATCATTCTAAGATTGAATGTAGAGATAAAGAATTTACTCTTCAGAAATACTATTATTTTTCAAGAAAGAATGAACTCTTACCATTGATAACATATCAGGAAGCTAAGAAACTTGGAAAATATTGAAATGAATGTTACCTTGCACATATTGTTGAAAACAAAGGAACTGATCAGATTAATGATTTGTTAGTGGTAAATGAGTTTTTAGATGTTTTACCTAATGATTTTTTTGGTATTATAGCTGATCAAGAAGTTGAATTTTTTATTGACTTGGTTCCTGATGCTAAGACTATTTCAAAACCCCCTTATCAAATGGATTAAATTGAACTTTTAGAGTTAAAGTAGCAATTTCAATAGTTATTATTTTAAGGTTTCATTTGAACTAGTACATAACCAATGGGTGCTCCTATCTTGATGTTAAAAATAATGATGGTTCAATGAGACATTACATTGAATATATATCCTTGAATAACATAACTATAAAAAAAATTAATCTTTTTTCTCATATCGATGATTTGTTTGATCATCTCTAGGGAACTCAGTATTTTACGAACATTGACTTGAGGTTAGGGTACCATCAGTTGAAATTAGAGAAAGAAGACATTATGAAGACCACGTTTGATACTAGATATAACCAATGTGAATTTATAGTTATGCCATTTGGGTTAACTAATGCACCTGATGTATTCATGGATCCTATGAATAGAATATTCTATGATTTCTTTGATAAGTTTTTTATTGTCTTTATTGATGATATTTTGGTATATTCTAAAAGCTAAGAGGAGCATCAAATTCATTTAAGGTTTGTATTTCATACCCTAAAAGAAAATAAATTGAATGAGAAATTTAGTAAGTGTGAGTTTTGGTTATAAAAAATTTCATTACTTAGTCACATAGATTATAAATATGTAAAAACTATTGATCCTGATAAAACAAAAGTTGTTGAAGAGTGGAAAAGACCAACAAATATAACCAAGATTCATAGTTTTCTTAGTTTAGTACATTATTATCAGTGATTTTTTGAAAAATTTGCATAGTTATCTAGCCCACTAACTAAGTTAACTTGAAAAGGTACTAAGATAATAAGAATAAAATAATGTGATGAATGTTTTGAGGAATTGATAATAATATAGGTGAATGCTCCAGTTTTTTAACAGCTATCCTAAAATGATGAATTTGTTATCTAAAGTGATGCTTCATAGAAAAGAATTAGTTGTGTCCAAATGCAGAATGATCAGGTAATTTATTATGCTTCACGTCAGATAAAAACTCATAACTTAAATTACCCTACACATAATTAGTAATTATCTACAATAGTTTTTGCTTTATAAATTTGTATGAATCATATGTATAGAGTAATGTGTAAAATATATAATTATCAAAAAAGTTTGTGTATATATTCACTTATAAACAATTAAACATGAGACAATGTGTATGGCTATAATTAATCAAGTATAATGATTTCACACTTTATTACCATCTAGAAAAGGAAAATAATGTGGTTGATACTTTGTGTTGAAAATGTAATGCTACATTAACCATGATAAATTTGGAACAAGATCCTTTGGTTATATATTTGATGAATTTTTGATTAGGAGTTTCTGGTGAAGTGAATTCCTCTGTTTTGTTTCTTGTGAAAGTGAAATCGTCTCTACCAGACAGAATTAAGAAAGCATATAAATAATATAGTGAGTTTTATAAAATGGTAAAATTGGTTCAGAAGGGTATATTATCAAAATTTAACATTGATAAAGATTGTTTTTTGAGTTTTGGAAATATATTATGTGTGTCTTGTGATTCACACTTGAAGAACATGTTTTTATGTGAAGCTCACAGTTCTCCATTTTCAGTTCATCCTTGTAGTACTAATTTTTATTGTGTTCTTCAAAAATATTATTGGTGGCGTGGAATGAATAGAGATATTTATAACATTATTATGAAGTGTTTGACTTGTCAATAGCTTAAAACAGAATGACAGTTACGGAAAGGGATGCTTCAGGATTTTCCAATGCCAGAGTGGAAATGAAAAAATATATTAATGGATTTTGAAGTGGGATTATAAAGGACTTCTTGAGGTAACAATTCAATTTGTGTTATTTTGAGATATTAACAAAATCTTCTCATTTTCTATCTATTCGAGATACTCTATCTCTAGATCAACTTTTACAATTGTATATTAAATAGATAGTCTGGTTACATGGAGTTCCCCTATCTAATTTATCTAATCATGATCCCAGGATTACTAAAAACTTTTCTAAAGGTCTTATGAAGTCATTAGGAACTGAATTAAATTTTAGTACATCTTTTTGTCTTCAATAAGATAGGTAGTTAGAAAAAACATCCATACCTTAGAGGATATGATACATGCTTCTTCAAAGGATTTCCAAGGAAGTTGGGATCAATATATTACTTTGGTTGTGTTTTCTTATAATAACTATTTTCATTCTTGTATACACATGGAACCATTTGAATCATTATATAGAAATTGGTTTTGAACTCCATAATTTTGGGATGAAGTAGGTGAAAGGAATTTGATGGGACCAGAATTTTTACAAGAGATGGTAGATAAAGTTTAGTTGAATCAGAAGCACATGAGGATAGCTCAAGGAAGGCTAAAAAATTATGCAGATAATTGGGGGAAAGATATTTATTTTGAGGTAGTATATCACATATTTCTCAATGTATAATCATGGAAGAGTGTGAATCGTTTTGGTAAGAAAGTGAAACTGGGTCCGTGGTTCATTGGACACTATGAAATCCAAGAAAAAGTTGGATCAATTTCCTACAAAGTGGCTTTACCTATGAGTTTATCTAGGTCCACAATGTTATTCATGTTTCAATGTTTAGAAATTAAATGTCAGATCCATCTTAGGTGTTCATTGTAGAGGTAGTTCAGTTCGAAGAAAATATTTCTTATAAAGAACAACTAATACAGATTCTTAACCATAGAGAGTAGGTGTGGCAGAATAAGGTGATTCATTAGGTAATGGTTTTGTTGAAAACCCAAATTGTTGAAGAGGCATCATGGGAATCTTAAAATCCTATGAGGGGGAAATACCCCCACTTATTTGATATATAAATAAAATTTTGGGGACACAAATTCCAAAACGGTGGAAGGATGTAACATCCCATATATTTATAGAATATTAAATTTTAGTATCTATTAATATTTATGAATAAGATATTAAATTTATGTTAATTGGATTCTTTTTTTATACTGTAATCAGTATGAAACAATGGGTTTCTCCAAAATGTTACCATGCACACAACATTGTGTTGTACGGAAAAATAATACACTAATAGTGTTATTATTTTAAATGGTAGATTACACTTCAAAGTTGTATTAGTTGGAATGAATATAAATAACTATATTATGATTAAACTTGTTTATTAAATGTTTTTAGAGTTATCCAATAATTTTTAGAGGTATAAAATGAGAATGAATCCAATTTTAAGCCTAAAATACTTTAATATTTATAAAAGGTTTTTTACCTCCTTTTGATGGTGAAACATTGTTAAATATAGTTTTTTCACATTTATATATTCTCTTTGAAAAAATTAAAATTTTCATTATAATAGGGACCTCAAATTTTAATTTTGTTTAAATTTGGTATTTTTAAGATAAAATTCATTTTTTAATGAATAGTGAAAATACTACATTTTAATTCAAAACTGACATTCCACCTCATCTATTTATATAGTTAGATTATCTCTGTAATTAGTTTTAAATTGTAATTGGATTATTTATTTATCATTTAATATATTTTTTGACATTGGAAGTTATTTCAAATTTAAATTGGACATAAATTCATGTCAATCTTTTGATAGTTTTTACTTCATAAAAACCATTTTTTGGGTTTTGGCAATAGGAATTAATTTTAAATTAATTAATGAAAATTCATTATTTTCAATTTATGAAAATGGATTCCAAATTTGGAATCAAAAGTTCCAAATTGTGTAAATAGGTACCGTTTAGTTTTGGATATTATGATTAATAACTTCAGTAATTATTTTAATTTACCACAGTTAAAGGGTAAATTTGGTAAATAAGGGTAAACAAAATATTATAGTAATATAAAAATATACTAAAACATGTCCAAATCTTATTTTATGAGTCATAGGTGACCAAAAAAATCTTAGGTTTAAATTTTGGCATTTGGGAACCACTTGGGTGTGATAATGACATGTTATAATTATTAATTTAATGTAAAGAGAAAGATAACTTAAACATGTGTCTTTTTACTAAAACAATGTTAAGGTTTTGTTTTATAATTAATATCTTATAATATAAATAATCATTAGAACTATATATGTATTTAATACATCTTTTTATTTTATTTATAATTTTTAAACATTAAATAAATAAATTTATATATGACAGAATTATGATGCAGTGATTGCCTTATTATTGAATGATTTAAATAAATGTTATTATAAATATTAGAATAAGTGAAATTTCAAACTTTTATGCCATACACAAATTTTCTGGATTATTTTGACATTTTATAATTGTGTTAATTTAGTTTTTTATAATGAATCGAGTTTTTATGACTTTAATGAAAATCAATTACTAAATAGTGTCAAAATGTAATAAATGAGTTTTCAAAACAAATACAAATTTATTAAATTATATAATAATCATAAAAATATAAGATTTGGAAAAAATACTTATATAGTGTTAAAAACGACATTAATTATCCATTTGAGGTTCTCTAGTTATTTAATAGTAACTATATTAACCGTATAGTGTAAAAATACAAGAAGACATTGCAAGAGTTAATTTATTTAATTAAGGGTTAAAACCAAAAGTTAAGGTTAAATGTGTGACCTAAACATGTCTAAAACATATTAGAGGAGATTATTTAGACACATAATAATCTTATCCTCTAAATATTTCACTTTGGAGAAATTATAATTTTAAAATCAATTTATAATAAAATTATATTTCAAGACTTTCCTAAAGTGCCCCTCCAACCTCATATAAAAGGTCACCACCTATACCCACATACTCACACCTCTAAATCCCCTTTCCATATCAAAATTACGCAAAAATAAGATCTCAACATCTCTCCCTTCATCATAGAATCATTAACCTTGATATAATGCAATTCATGGAATCCTTTTGGCTCAAATCAAAAGGACTTACCCGATTTAGATGTAATGTTGCTCCTCTCATTTATTTTCCTACTCCAAACCCCTAAAATCTATTTATTACATTATTTTATAATAACACAGGTATCCTAAATATACCAGGATGTTGATATGATACTTTTTTGACCTACACATATGCACACCTGCATCTAATGGATATAAAACACACTGTTTCTATGTACGGTGAACTACGACCTCACAAATTGATGATTGTTCAATTTTCTCCTACCACCTTCCATGGTGGCCATTATGATGAAACTATATTTATATATGATATATTTTATATTTTATATTTTCTTTAATCTACTTTAATATTTATTTACAGAATACCTTTACGCTTTTCATAATATTTAAAAATGATAATTTCTTTTGAGAAATTGTGGACTACCGCCCCCTTAAAGTTATATGACTCATTCAGGTCATACATAGAATGTATAATGGATGGATTTAATGAAATTATTTAACATATATAACATAGATATTATAATGGAATTATAATATATCTATGTATTATTTATTTTACATTCCTTTAATATGAAAAAGAAATGAAAGTAGCGTTCATGCGTACGTACGGTCTACCGTCTCCATGAACGGTGCATTTCATTTATTATATCTAAATGTTATGGACTATTATAAATACATATATATTGGATATATTTTATATTTAAATCATGAATGTAATTCTATCGATAATTTGATTATTAACACATGGACAATTTTCATCAAACCAATTTCATTTTTGACTCAAGTACCGAACATTGACAAAACGTCCGAAAAGAGCTCAAATAATTAACCAATTTTTATAACATGGTAATAAGTGATATAAAATGAATGATAAACTAGAAAAAAGTTCTGAATAAATTAAAAATTAACATAATTTTATTATTCAAGAAATTATAGAGTGAACAAGTCAAGTTAGACTCAAGGTAAGGGACTTTTTCTCAATCTCCTTTCATTGAGGCATATTTTGATGTCATACACAACCTTATTTTATTCGGTGTCTAATCAATCCCTTTGAATTTTAATTTCATTTAAATTTTTTTATATGAATCATTTTACTAAATTAAAAATGGAATTTTTTGTAAACTTACATGGAGACGCTGACCTTTTCGTTACCGTAACCATTATTTGGTGTTTGGCTTACTCTATAAGCCATAATGTTTTTAAAAAAGAAAAGTAAATACCATATTACATTTGTAGGTTTTTTGGTATTTAAAATGGTTATGAGAATAGATTGATTATATAAATAGATTCGAATTATATATTATTATTTCAATATATAAATGATATTTTCCCTTTAGGCTTGTTCAAGTGTTGTGATTATTTTATGGTTCTTGGACATTGCCTATGTATACAGGTGGTTTTGTGTTAAACTGATGGTAGGTGAGACCATGATAGATATACAGTTAAATGGGTAATGTGAAGGAGTTAAACATTAATCTTTATCCTAAGAGATTTAGGGAATATATTGTGATGGGTATTCCAAATGTAACCATGAAGGTTACTCCCAATGTAGCTGTCAAAGCTACAATGTATGTATGACATGAATGCCTCAAGTTACCATTATGATTTATGATTTATATGTAGCTTTCATGATTCTTATGAATTCATGGGATTATAAATATTCATGGACTAATGTTATCTTTCATTAAATTATTAATTACTGTGTTTTTATACTCATTCTGTGTTTCTAAAATGTTTTTACATGGTATAAGGGTGAGTAAGAGAAATAAATAAGTCAAGTTGATTTTTATTAAGAAAATAAATCATGTTTTATTTTTATATGGGTTTCCTTTGTTGGAAAAAAAATATATAATGTTTTTATATTATACTTTTTTATGATTAGGGGAATATATGTATTAATAATGGCATAATTCTTTAAAACTCTAAACATGAGAAGATCCTCAGTGTGAATTAAAGTAAAATTATTGACTTATCACAAGATTATGTAATGTTTTAAGGGTGGGGCCTTATAGTATTTCATGAATTATCAGCTTGTAATTTAATCATTCATTTTAAAGTAACCATTTGTGAGTAAAGAAGATGAGGGGCTGAAATTATGTTGTCTAAGTTAGTATCATTAAACAAGGTTAGCATAGTGGATCAAGAACCAAGTGGGATATCGATTGAATGGTATAGCCTGATCCTATGGATTAATGTGGTCTTATTGCTAATGGTTGATACTTTATAGAATACCACAATGGTAAAAACTCTAAATCACTACAGTAGAGAAGATCAATGACACTAACAGGGAAATATAGAAGTGAAAACATACTATAGCAGTATGTCACAGAATATTTTGGTAGTTCGAACATCAATATGGAATTGTAGCAGTATGTGACAGGAAACACTAACTTGACATTGTACCTTTATAGAGTTATATCCACCATTTATTGAATTATATTGGTTCTTATTTTGATGTTGGGGGAACCATTGCATTATCTACTTTATAAGATCATTCGATCTAGGGTTTCTATGTGTGATTGAAACTATGAATGTACCATGTAATATTTTCCACAAAATAGTGAAGTATTCTGCCTCTCCATGGATATATATAATTTTTTAAAACCATTTAAATCATTTTCATCGTATTTACCTTCTTCTTGTTATATTTCTTTTTCATTTCTTCATCTGAAAACCATTATATCACTAAGACTCTCAGTTTTTTCGCAACAAATTTAGGATGTTTTGGTAACAGTTTTAATATATATATATATATATTTATTTGTTTATTTAATTATTTATTTATTTATTTATTTATGATTGTATGTATATAAATGTTTTTTTTATTATATAAAAATAAATACATGTATAAGTTATTAGTACTTAATAATCACCAATTAATAATTCAGAATTATTAACTATTAAATAATTGCCTTTAAATAATTAATTAAAATTATAAAAGAAAAATGATAAATTATTATGAATAATAAATAAAAATTATTAAATTATTGTTAACTAATAATTATTAATTATTAACTATTAAAATTTTATTAAAATTTTAATTAATTATTAATTATATTTCATTTCATGGAGGTTTTTAAAAATTTATCATAAATTAATAGCAATTTATAAAAAAACATCCACTAAAATTTATTATCTAGAGATGGGTTTTACTACCTCTAAAAAAAGTTTAATGATGTTATATTTTAATAAAACTTCATAAATCTGTGGTGTATTTATAAAATCAACATAAAAATGAACCATATAATGAATATTTTAATAACAATTCTTAAACATTTAATGCTAAATTCCAATTTTTCTGAAGTGTATAGATTGTTAACTTAATAAAATAAACCATTAAATAATTTTTCAAAAATGATTTAGAGAATAAAATAACATAACATTACTCAGATTCCATTTTTGGGGCTCCATGGAAAGATTAACACTTAATCCAAGAAGCATAAGAATTATGAAAAATATTAATCCAATATCACCATTCTTAACACCAAAACCATGTCATATATAAAATAAAAAATATATACTAGGTATCATTCACCAGTAGATCCATTTCTTCATCATCAGTAGAATGAGTTTGATGAATATCATATGTAGCAACCAAAATACATCCCTACTTCATGTTGTATTCATGATTTGAAGTTGAATCACAAATTGAATGGGTGGGATATTTTTTCTCACTATAGTACGTCAGTTTCTAACTTAGTAAATCATGAACAAGAAAGGGAGAATTTGGTATGGTGTTGAATCAACATAGAATGAAAACACTCATCATATGGGTATCACCTCTATATAAATCACGTGAGGAAACTTTTGAGTGATCATTAATTAAATCATATTCTATGATTTAATTTATATGGGTAAATTGGTGGAAACTCACAGCCCTGAAATCCTCCAAATAATTTAATTTTATGAAACATTTTAATAAAAACTAGATAAATGGAAGATTCGATTGATGTAATTTAATATTAAACTACTATTTCTAGGAAATTGAAGTGATATCTTTATATCATTGATAATAATATTCCAAAAGCAAAATATGAATTTGATTAATATATATATATATACACTTATATATAAGTATATATGTATATATCTTTGTGTGTCTTGCCATATGAAATAATTATACCATATCCTAGGATGTAGGATATATCACATTATATGTGTTTATTAATTATGTTATATTTCCTTCACCTTTTTCAAAAACTACCAACGTTCTTGATATTCATTTAATAAAAAGAATTGGATAACATCCCATGTGGTCATCTAAACCAAATGAAAACACACATTCCACTAGATAAGGATCATCAAACGAATATAATGTGATAGTTCCCCAAGAATCCACATCAACCCTGAAGGTTTAAACTATTTATCTGCAAAGATGAATAGATTAATCTATCCAATTAAAATAAATTGGCTTGGATGATTCTGCACATAGCGCGTGGTGCTCGGACCCCATTGGAAAGTGAGGGTTTCTATGTGGAACCTCTCCACTAGTCAAGGGCCTCCCTCGTATGTGACGGTGCATAAGGAGGATTAATTTCCCTAAAACACTCATTAAAGACATCTCAATTTCCAATTACCTTTATTACCTATTTTATTCCATTTTCAAGACACTAGGATAGTGAAATTAAGGGATTAAAATATAGTGGGATATTTTTAAGCGTTGGATCACTCTTATGGGTTCTAAACATTGAGGCATCCCCTCTTCCACATTACAGATGACCTAGAACATTCATGTGATAACATTATCAACCACATGAATATTTTTAAAAATCCTAGGTAATAAATAAAATTATTATTGTATAGTTATTTATATTGATATAAATTTCATTATTTTCTCATGAAATCATAGTAGTTATTCTTGGTGAGGATAGAAAATTAAACAAATTTTTTAATGGATTATTTATTGGCGAAACATTATTATGTTGTTGGAATATAATAATAAAATTATGATATGTAATATTAGATCTCTTTTTATAACTATCTATTTTTTAAAAACAAGGATTGGTTGGATTTTGTTAACTTGTTAACATCATCAAAACATACTGATTGTGGATCACTTCATTCTTACTTATTTGAGTGATGCAGATTTTTATGATGATGTTCAAGACTAGTCTAATTCTTCATCACTACTATAAGAATATTTAATATTTAATTTTACGATAAAATATTACCTCAACAACCACACACTACATTATGTTTGTGACCCTTAATTCATGAGTTATATTACAAAGGATTGAGGTGGATAGTGATCAATAGATCACTTCTTATTTTACCCCAAACACTATGAATAAGAGATCTAGAAAGATAGCTATACATTGGGGATATTTATTTCCTATAGAAGAGAGATATATTTTTGATATCCATAGTGATTTATATTTTCTTCCAGTTTCTGGATGTATGATCATTACTATAGAGACATTTATTTCCTCCATCCTTCTATGGAAAGCTGAAGATGGTTATTTTCTCAAACATCTATAACATCCTATTGCATTTCTATGAGGTACATTTCAATCCTCGTTACGGTTTTCATTTTTTATTTTCTGGGGATGGATGAGAATAAATTGATAGGATACCAATAATGATGAAGTCAATATTTTTTTCAATTTTCAGCATAAAATCAATGGGTTTTGAAGCATGTTGGGGATTTAAAAACCATGTAATGTAATTAGATGACTTGTAATATATTATCAACATATTACATGAAACTGGTACACAATATTAAATAATACACATCATTTATTATTTACACATTTTTTATAAATTAAAAATCATGATTTTATTTAAGGTGATGGTTTTTTCTACTTATGCGGGACATAATTATTATACATTGTGAATTTCAGTTACACGTTATGAAAAGTCCCAAGTGTCAATTTTAAATAGGTATATTAGATGAATATTTTATTCAATATCTTCAAGGTTTTCTTTATCTCCACATAGAGTCATCCCTGTAAGATTTAGGAGCCCTCCAACCATTCTAGATTATTTCATTTAGTGATTAATCAGTGTTGCGGTTAAGGTTTGAATCTATGGGTAAGTGGTCTCCCAATCTCTATATCAATATATCTATACCTCCCTGGAGTTTTATTAATAATCTTGGAATTTATGCATATTATTTCTATGTTTTTTAATCTAGTTTCTAGGTTATGTTCCTAGATCTTTTATGCCATCATTCTTGTTGGAAGGTTCTGCTATAGGAATTTTGTTTCCATGAAAAAGGTATGTGGTTCCATTTAATATATCCAATTTATTAAACCATAGTTTTCTTATCATTTGAAATTTATTTCAACTATAATTATTATAACCCAAGTTATGTTAATTAGAAATTCAATCTTCCATTATAGGGATTTTTGGCAAAAATCCCAAATCTAATAGAATTGGAATTTGGGCATAAGTTAAAATTTATGGTAATTGTGAAAAGATTTGAATTGATTAATTTTTTGGAAAAATGGATTAAATTAAATGGATAGAAACTGTGGTTGTTTATATTTGAAAATGAAACAATTAATAAAATGAAAAATAATGTTTTATTGGAATAAAAATGGCATATTGGAACTAGAAATGGGGAAATTGCATTTGTAAGTATTTTGAAATGGTTTTCTTCATTATTGACTGATTGATTGAGCACATGTGAGCCTTGGTAGTTTATGTTCTATTTATGAAAAACATGCAAGGAAGGTAATATCCTAGCAATGGACTGATTATTTTCAACTCTAAAAAAACCTAATTCATTAGATCATATCCCTTGGGGATACTGATGGGTCTTATTTGGCCTAATCATGAGGGATGTGATTAACATCTTAATGATCAGAGATAGTATCATGTGAGGATATCATAACTAGAATGTATCATACCATATGGTAGATGAAAACATTGTTTGTTGCAGTTTTTTGATTATATATATTAAATTTTTTGTGATTCTACTTTTCCCATGCCTAAGTATTTATATAAAACAAAATTTATAATGTTCTTTTTTAAACATTGTAAGATATTTTTTCCATCATTTGAAATGAGAACCATGTTTTGTTTTAAATATATGAATTAACTTTTATACCTATTTTGTTTAAAATTAAAATCATGATTTGTATTATGAATTACTTAATCTTATTATGGAACACTTGGTGAGACCCTACTTGGATTTTTTATCACACCCTTCCTTTTCCTTCAAAAATTTTTAGATTTTATTCTTCAAGGTTCAAATATTGGTAAATATTCACTTGGAGGTTGTGGTTGTTTCTGTTTTGTCCTTTGAGTGATGTGTCTACTGGAACATGGGATATTTATCATGAATTTATAGTACTTTATGATATATTGTTATGGTTCTTTTACACCCATTTTAATTATATTAATTCTCTTCATGTGAATTTTTCTTTCGATCTTATTGAATATTTTCCATTTCATCTACTATTATATAGAAAAATAATTCCCAGTTGTATCATGTATGTTTCTAGGTTTTAGTTTCCAACCTATAACGGTCGGGAACATCCTTCAGACTATGATAGTGCTAGCTCTAGTATCAGGGAGTTTGGGTATTTGTGATGGTTCATGACAAAGTTGTATCATAGTACATGTTAAATTTTTTTTATTGATTTCTATATGTAGTTTGAGAACATTTCATGAATTAGGAGGTGATTTTGAGTGAGTGTCTGGCTAGATATTATCATAATGAGCCTTTGGTATCCATGGGGTGTTTGGGCAAGATGTATTAAGGATTAATTCAAGTATTTTTCCTACTTTTTATTTGGATAGATTGAAATCCAAATAATTATTATCTATTTCTTAGGATTCATTTACTTATTTCCCTTATTTTATTGTTTATCTTTGTAATATTTTGGAATCATCAATTTTGTTTTCTGCTGTTGTGTAGGATCGTTCCTCTGAGAAGACAAGAAAATTCGATATAGGAGGAATCTTATGATGAAGTACAATGATAAAATCCTTCATTATACCAAAATATGTTTGTGGATATTGTTTTTGTTATAAATGATTTGGTATAGGAACCTATACCCATTCACATACAGGCTCTAATAGTGGAAATTTGAGGTATGAATCACAAAATCATGATCTGTATATCATTCGTTCAACACCACCTTATTTCCTTGGCTCTAATGATCTTCAAGAAGTTCAGTACTGGTTGAGAATGATTTAGAACTGTATTATTTATTATAAAAATATAAATCTATTAAGGTAAATTGTGATATCTTTAAGTTTAAGCGACCTAGAATGAGGTGGTCCGACATTAAGGTAATGGTGAAGAAGAATGAGGGTTTATAGTGGAAGGGAATTAAATTTCATTTCACCAAATATTTCTATCTAGAGTCTATTATGTTGGCTAAGGCTATATACTTTTTCAAACTTGATCAGGATGACATGATTGTGACTGAATATAAAAATTTTTTTGTTGATCTTATATTTTTCTCACATAATATTGTATCGAATGAGAATATGAAGACACAAAATTTTGATATGGGTCTTTGATATGATAAGTGTTCTCAAGTTTTATTGTATTATTTATCTTCTTATATTGAAGTGTTGGATAAGGCATTGATGGTTGAGCTTGAGCTGGATGGTATGTTAGGGTTTATGGGAGGTCATTTTTTTCTAGGTGTCAGTTATTCGTGTTCCCATAAAGGTATGATAAATTTTGATGATTCTAATGGAATTTTTCATAAGAAGGGTTCCATTAGACCTCTTTCCATTCTTGGAGGAGTCCCATTAATTTTCTACCAGTGTAGAAAGAATGGGCACTTCAAATAGGTTTCCCTAAGGCACCCAAAATATGTGGTTTATGTGGATGCTCAGGTCACATGAAAAAGTTATGCCATTTCTATTATGCTCCACATAATATAATGAGATATTAATTATTAAAATAAACTATGGTGGAATCGGATACTTCAATATCTAAAGGGTTTTAGCCACATGCATCTGGAATGAATCTTCTTCACACATTGGAAGTGTCTCCAAAGGAGGAATATATGGGTCCAACAACTGTGAGATGAACAATCACTATTGATTCATAAATAGTGACTAATTTATTTTATATCGGTGAATCTCATTCATTTATATCAACTCATATCATGAATATGATAAATATTCATGTGGATATTTTATCTTATGTGATGGAAATTACTAAACTCCTCAAAATGAAGAGGGAGGGGGTATTTATTGTCCTACTTGTATGTTTTATTTATCCTAGATTAATTTTACATGATATTTTTTATTTCTATATATTATAATCATTGACATCATATTCAGGATTGATTGGCTCATTGATAATAAAGCCTAAATTGATTTCTATATTCAATGGATATCCTTTACACTTCACGATGGGGCACATTGTATCATTTAGGAAGAATTGAACCAAAGGAATTGTAGATCAAGACCCTATTATCTAGATTTGGGTAAATTTATATCAGTGTTTGGTTTTGATATGAAACATGAATCTTTGATAGGTGATGTCCCTCCATTTCACAATGAGATTCTCATTGTTTTTCCGTCAAATTTCTATAGTTTTCAACTACTAAGGGAGGTTGAGTTCTCTACTGATTTATTTCATTGTACTCAACTAGTATCTATTCCCTCTTACTTCATGGAACTAGTTGAAATGAAATATTTTTATACGAGATTTCATAATCTTTTACAGAGTGGCTTCATACGCACAAGTGTGTCACCTTGTGTGGTCCCCATTCTATTTTCTAAGAAAGTTGAAGGGTCATTTCAACTATGTGTTGATTAATGAAAAACTAAATGAGTTACAATAAAGAAAAATTATTTTTTTTTCTTTGAATTTATGATATGTTTGATCTATTTAAATGGGTGAAGTGGTTTTAGAATATGTATCCTCGATCTGGTTATCACCAATTGATAATAAAAGAACATTACATTTTGAAAACCACCCTCCAAAGAATGTATGCACCCTATGTGTATATTTTCATGCCATTCTGTCTAGATAATTCTCATTTAGTATTTATGTATTTGATTAATATGATTTTACATGATAATATTAATATGTTCATGTTTGTATTTTGGGATGAAATCCTTTTCAATATATGTCCAAGGATGATCATGTTTGTCATCTGAGAGAAGTTTTGGATTTCATGAGAAATCACTTATTTTATTCCAATCAATCAATATTTAATTTCTAGATTAAGGAAGTGAATTTTTAGGAAAATTTGGTATTATAAAATTGTATCTCACTTGATCCAGAGAAGGTGAAATTAGTTATTTCAATGGAATAACCAAAAAACGTTTTGAAGATTCCAACCTTTTGGGGTTTTGACAGGTATTACTTCCAGTTTGTAAATGATTTCTCAATGTAGGATTCTGTGATGACCGCTCTCACATAGAATAGAGTGAAGTATTATTGGGAATCGAAATTTTAGAGTTAATTTTTTAACTAAAACATAGGCTAACTTATTTATCATTGTTGACTTTTCTATAGGTCGAGTAGGGCTATGTTGTCTTTTGTGACACATCAGGTTCAGTTTTGGGTTTTGTTCCTATGCAAGGTGATCACATCATTGCCTATGGCTCTCAATAACTATTCCACATGAAAATAAGTATCTAAACCATGGATGTGATATTACAGTTGTGATTCTTGTGATTATGAGTTGGCCACATTAACATTTTTGAGAAATTTTTACCATGTTTTCTGACTACAATATCTTGACTTATAACTTCTGTTAAAAATATTTGAATCTATATCATATGTATTGGGTGGAATACCAGTAATATTTTATGTTCAAAATTTCTTATACCCTATTGCAAGGTAAATCCATCACATATTCCTTGAGAAGGAAACCTTCAACCCAAAAATTGATAGAATCATTGAAATATTGGAACATGATTTCTCTCTTTGTACAATTTAATATTGGAGTTTGGGAATCAGGGGTCGAGGTTTTATTCACTAGATTTCAAATGACTTACACTCCTATTAAGATGATTCTTCAAAAATTGCATCTTAGTGATTAATTATATAGTATTAGAGACACTATTTATAGTGGGTAGAACATTGTCATGTTGTAGTTCTCTATGGAGGGTATTCTATGTTTCAGGAATTGGTATTTTGGACACTTTTTTTGTGATAAAATCTCTAATGGGGGATTTCCATAACTCCTAGTGGGAAGTAAACCATAGAATAATTAAAATGTTCTATGATATGTGGTGCTAATTCTGTGTCTCGGTATGAGATGAAGGAACCCTGATTTTTTGCTCATTTTTGTACATTCCAGAAAGTCACTGTTGAGTATGAGAGAACTTCGAGTTAACTTCAACCACATCTGGTGCCAATTTCGAAGTGGGATGATATCTTTATATACTTTTTGATTAGTTTGACCTACACCCAAGAAAGAAGAATGTGATCTATTTTATGATTGATAGGATGATTAATTGGCTCACTTCTTACCCATTAAAGATACAACCAAAGTTGAGGTGTTAGGAAATATCTATGTGAGTGAAATTGTTTGTTTTCATATACTTACATCTACTATGGTATCTGAAATAGATTCTTGTTTTGCCTCTTGATATTGGAGAGGCTTTTAGGATTCACAGGGATGTAAGCTTCAATTGAGTACAATATACCATGCATAGATGGATGGAGATACCTAGATAGTTATTCATGTTCTTCAGGATATGATTCGTACCTATGTTATTGACTTTAGTTGGGCATGGTATAACCATTTGGGGTTATATGAGTTTTTTATAACAATAGTTACCAGTCTGAAATTTTAATTGATCCCTTTGAGGCCTTGTATGACCGGTATTGTAGATATTCTTAGTTTTGGTCAAATAATAGTGAGAGTTCCTTAGTGGTACTGATCATGGTTTAAGAGACGATATAAAATATTTAGTTGTATTTTTTAGAGGTTGTTTATGGTATAGACATAGAATGAATCTTATGTTGATCTTTGGTGTAGACTTTTGGAAATTTTCATTTGGTTATTAGGTGTTCTTGAAATTTTCACCTCATTTCGTTCATTCATGGTTTGGGTGGTGAGTAAAACTTTCTCCTAATTTTTTTGGAACATTTTGATGTTATTTAAATGGTCAATAAAGTGGATTTCCATTTAGCACATTCTCCATAGATGATGTCAATAAATGATGTGTTCCATGTATCGTAGCTGTAAAAATATAATTATGATCCATAAAATGTTTTGAGCTAGATTGATCATGATTTTGAGCCAAATTTATCATTTATAGAGCATCCAGTCAGTATTTCTGATTCTAAGACCAAGTCACATCATGGGAGGATGATACCTTTGGTTTGTCTTATATGGATGCAAGGTTTTTAATCTCATGAGGCATAGGAGCACGAGGCACTGATGAGAGAAAAGTGGCCTCACCTTTTTTATATAGAAGCTTCTTGACTGGATTTTAGAGGATAGAAAACTTTTATGGTGGGTAGGTACTAACATATTGTTACCTTTCGATTTTGTGAAATTTATAACTTGTCATAGTTTTCCCTTTTCATTTTATATGTAGGGTGGTGAAGGGATTAATAAGATACTTGTAATGGTAAAGTCTTATATTTGAGGTAATTTAAGCATGAAACCAAGGTGTTCTATAATCTACGGCTGATTTACACACCATGTAATATGGTTACATGATGTTTAATCATCACCCAGAATGTGCCCTGAAACTGGTACACAATGTGAAAGTATAAATTTTTTTAATAGCTTCCACATTTTTTATAAATTAAAAATTGTGTTTTAAAAAAATTCTAGATGTTTTTTATCATATGTTTCACTCGATAATTACACTACATGAATTTGATTTACACATCGTGTAAATTCTCGGGTGTCAGTTTTGAACAGGTGGATCCGATAATGATTTTATTCCCTTTCCTCTAGGTTTCCATTCTATGGACCTAGAGACATCCCCAGGTGATTTTGGATCCCTACAACCCTTCTTGATCGTTTTGTTCAATGATTGATCTTTTTTGATGTTCTGGTGTGACTCTCTAGGTAAGTGGTCTCTCTATCTCTTTGTCTCTTTACCTCCATGAATTTAGATAGATCATATTTTAATTTATGGATCTAAACTAAATTTTTTTGAATCCAGTTTCTAGTTGAAGTTCTTATATCTTATGTTCCCTTGTTCTGGTTGGCTGGTTCCATTACAGGCATTGTGTTTTAGTGAAAATGGTAGGGGCTTCCATTTATAATATCTTATTGATTAAACATTAATTTTATTATTATTTTAAAATTATATAAAATTGAATTATCAAAACCCAAATGTTATAAATTGGAAATTAATTTTTTTCATGGAATGGATTTTAGAATGAAACGCACTTTAAATGGAATAGGAAATGGTGTGTTTGTTGAAACTTATGGGAATTGTTTAATGATTTGAATTGATTACTTTTCTTTTGAAGAATTTCTTCAATAAAAATGATATAAAAATTGGTTAGTTTTATTTTAAAAGGAATGAATTGACTAAATGAAAAAATTATGTTTGGTATTGGAATGAAAATGGCGTATTGAAATTGGAAATGTGAAATTTTCATTTGCAACTTTTTTGAAATGATTTTTCTATTATTGATTGATTGATTGAGCACATGAGAGCCTGGGTTGTTTTTAAGTTATATGGTAAAACATTCTAGGATGGTAATTCTTGAGGAGTAGATTGATTTTTTACAAATCTAACAAAAACCTAATTTGGAATATCATATCTGCAGTGGGATATTGATGGGTCCAATTTTTTTTAACCTCGTGGGACATGTGTGCACACTTCTATAATCATAGATATAAGTGTTTGAGGTCTCATAAATAGAAACTATCATTCCACTAGGAAGATGACAATATTTCCCATTATGGTTGTTCCATTTAGTTATATGCCACTTTTTTTAACATACTTTTCTCCTAACTAAGGATTTATATGAAGTGTTTTAAATAAAGTGTTTAGTTAAGCAAAATTTTAATTTTATACAATGCTTTGAAATGAGAATCATTTTTTGTTTTAAATATGGTAATGTACTTCTATACATGATCAATTTAAAATTGGAAGTATGGTTTGGTTTATCTATTATGGAATATTATTATCGGACACTTGGTGATACCTTACTATAATTTTATCTCACAACCAACATCTCACTTTGGGTGTTTGTAGATTTCCCTCATTTAGTTTTAATTAAGGGTAATGTTCCCCTTATAGGTGGTGATTATTGATATTTTTGTCTTAGAGTATTGTTCTTGTTGAGACATGGGTTTTTTATCTTGTCTTTATGGTACTTGTAGATATATTTTTTAGGTATCTTTTTACTCTTATGACTTATGGTTAAATTATCCCCTTGGAGTTTTATTTTTATCATACTTATGTGTTTCTATTTAATCAATTATTATGTTGAAAAATCATTCCCCAATTCTTTCTTGTACAATTCCATGTGCTGGTCTCCAAACCATGGGGATCCAAAATTCACTCTGAGTTATCTCGGTGTTGGCTCTGATATTAGCATACCCTAGTATTTAGAATATTTCATGGTATCATCCATCTTGGTTTTTTGAGGGGGATGCTTTAATTTTGAAACACTCTTATGAGATATGTGATATTGTGTTTGTATTTTATATTGTTCATTAGGTAAAATTAAAAAGTGAGTTAATCATAGACCTTCAAGAAGAATTTACAATTTTATGATTGAAGAGGGAAACATGAATATACATATTCTTTCTTTCACTATAAAAAATGTTATTTCATGGTCAATTTTTTATTTTCACATGTCAATCCATTACATGAGACAACCATAATTGGTATTATTTTTCACTCCAACACACATAATTGTGTTATCTATATTATTTCTATATTCATCCTTAGGGTAACATTATAGGATCTTGGGAGAAGAAACAATAGGACTTTGACGACCCATACTTTAGATACATGGTTATTACTTCAGAATTGAAGCATACTTATTACAACATATAACAAAACTATGATAGGACCATATAGCTACAGTGTCTTTAGAAACTGGGAAACATAAACAACTGGTTCATAAATCATCTACATTGTCTCCCGTTTATTTCATCATATCTAGAGTCCCTTTTGGTATATCCTACTTAATCCCTTCTTCCTGACATGGGGAAAAGAAAACATACAAAAGGGTGAGCTCAAATGCTCAATAAGGGTAAAAAAATAAATATCAATCATATCATATTCATAAGAACATAACATTTTGAAAATATTAACCTGCAAAAGAGATCATAATATCATAACATGGGATAAATCATAGTAGTGAAATTTAATCCCAGTAATAATAACTTAAAAATGAAACTCTGTTGCATACACACATAATCAAAGAAAATCATTTCATATTAGTCAAGGCTCATTTCCACGACCATCATAGCAGTCAAAGTCCATTACTGAACCGAGTTCACTCCTCGTTCCCATCCTGTAACGCTGAACTGGATTTACTTGTCGTTCCAACCATGTCTATCTCATGAGATATAAATCTTTATGCAATGAATTGGTTGGAGATATAGGTCCCACCCATCTCATAATGAAATCATTCTTATGTGTGCCACAAAATCATAAATCATATATCATAGCATAACCCATGTAATAAAAATGGAATTCTTAAACATCTTGTCATCATAGCATAATCCATATAGGATAAAAGGATACCCTAAAATTAATTCCATCATAACATAATCCAATCAATTTAAAAATAGGGATAGAAACATAACCCTATATTATCTTATATGGAAAATAATTTTGATAAAACACTTGAACTCCATTCTTGAGGAAAATATCCTTTATACTTCAAAAACATTTTCCCTTTCTTAAAATATCATAAAATTTCAAACTAAAAGAATTTGATTAAAAATATACATGAAAACTTTTAAAGGAAGCTTCATGGAAATAATGTTCTATAAAATCATAAAAATCCATTCATGCCGTATAAGTTAAAAAACATTCTTCTCATACTTTGGATGGAAAAGTCAAAAAGTACCTCGTACTAAAAATGAAAAATGATTCCTACATATCTTTTACTAAAAACTAAAAAATGGTTCAAATTGGATTTAAAACATTGTAGGAGGATATAAATAATATTACATATTGAGGAAACATGGATGTGGATAATAAATATTCCCCAGTAAATTCTGAAGTATAAACAATCTCGGATAAAAATGAGATTGCGAGATTTTCCCTTACATTAGGTCTGATTTGCTTTGTACATATCTGAAACTCCTTTATAATGATTTAAATAATCTCATTGACTTATTACATAATCATATTCATTGTTATGATATCATATATGGTCATATTCTTATCTTCTTATTAGTAATATTTCATTGCTACTTATTATTCGGGTGTTCATTGCTTTATGTTCTTATGCATGTTTGGTCATATATTTTCTTATTATTCTTTTTAGGTTATAGATACCTCATTTCCATAGTTGTATTAGTGTAATATATATCATATTTATTCATTTAATTAATTTATATAATAATTATTCAATGAATATCATGTAGAACGAGTCGCATCACATCGTGGAGACGGTAGGCCGTACGTATGCACGAGTGATGATATCATTCCGATGATCGTGGAATTGTATTGAAGTGTATGTATAATATTTCAGAATCAATATCACTTTACAATAATCATATATAATTATTCTTTACACCATTATAACCATCCATGTAAGGTGGTGGTGGAAAACAGATTACCCCATGGTGTAGAGACGGTATTCCGTACGTACGCACGCGCGGTGATTTCATTTTTCGTAGGATGGATAGAAGGTGAAATAGGGTTTTTTTCATATTTATAATAACATATCTGTATATGAGTGATACTAATGTTATTACTTCGTAATTATACAACTAAATAAGAGTAAGTGGAAGAAGAAATAAATTTGAAAGAATCAGTAACGGATATTACCTCTTCTTCGACACGCCCCTTTGAAACCTCCTCTTAGGGCACTAAAATTGTTCTTTGAAGAATACCAGGACCTCTAGTATGTTTATAGGGGAGTTTATAAAGGAAATGGTCAGGGTTTGGCCTAGCTTTAAGGCTCAAAATTGTGTGAGTAGGAGATGGAGGAGGTGCCCTTTTATAAGGGAGGAGAGGGGCACCTTAGGAAAAAACTTAAAATATTATTTTATAATAAAGTAATATTCAGTTTATAATAGCTCCAAATTGATTTATTTCGAAGATAAAGTGGGTATGGGTCGAAATCCTCTCAACAAATAGTTTTTAGACAAGTTTAGGTTACTATTTTAAACTTATCATTTAGATTTAACTCTAAGTTAAATAATTTAACTTTTATCGTGTCTTCTTCTTTTCTTACACTATATGGTTAATAAACTTACTATAACAAGACAAACGAACCCCAATTGGTTCATTATTAATATATATAACCTTATGTAAGTCATTTTTCTGAACCATAGATTTTTTATAATAGATTAATAATTAACACTATAATATTTGTTTTAAAAACTATTTTATGTCAATTTTGAAACAATTTGGTAATTGATTTTTGTAAAAATCATAACAGCATGATTAGTTCTAAAAAAGTTAATTAAATCAATACTAACATGTCATATTAACCTAAAAATTAGTTTAATTCATAAAATGTCTCAAATTACATTTATTTGTGTATTTATAATATCAATTATGTTAATAAATCATTAATAAGGTAATTACTACATCATTATTGTGTCATAAATGAATTAAATTATTTAATGTCTAAAAATTATAAATAAACTAAAATTATGTAGGAAATCGTTTTATCTTTCTAATTAATACTTATAGTCTAATATATTTTATGTATATCCCTATATTAAAAATGTTTTAGTTATTAAAATTTGATTTTAACTCTTTTAACTCTTCTTTAAATAAAATAATAATAAGTGTCCTAATCTAATCCAAATGGACCTAAATAGCCATATTTTATTCCTAAGGCTGTTTTTTGATCGAATTAAATTTATCTAATAGAATTATAACAAGTGTTAGGGTAATAATAATATCATTTTTACCCTTAATTACCCAATTTACTTTTAACCGTGGTAAATAAAAGTAAAAAGTAACTATTCACCAAAAATTGTTTTTATCTTATTGAACAACATTTTACTCTTTGATATTAACTGTTTCTCTCATATTTTTTAAATTCAACTCACAGAAGCGGTAAAATTAATTTTTATGTACAATTTCAAATGCTCCTAGGAGGTGGGTAAAAGAGGGTGAAAAGTTCAATAAAAATTTTATGTGTCTATATTATTATAAAATTACTCCAATGAATTAAATTGAACATATATAGGTATTATGTATCTTTTTTGACCTAAAATAAATTTAAATAAAAAAATAATTATTTAAATAAAAATTCGGTTTTAACCAATAACTCGGTGCTTTCACTATTCATCAAAAATTGAATGTTTTCATAAAAATACCAAAATTTCACCCTAGGATAATTTTGATATTTCAAATCCAAAAATGACGTCCATTTTGAAAGATAAATTTTATAAAATTTCAAAAAGTGGGTATTATGATTCATAACGGCTAGTTTATATAATATTTTAATAGCATATAGTTGTTTAGTGAAACTCGGTATTTCGTACAACACACGCTATCGTGGGAGGTCGTGATTCCGTGTAAAGAAATCCAAGATAGTGTTGTGTGTATTGAAATATTCCTTTGATGTTGTGTATAACATAAGACATAAAAAATATATACTTCTCATAAACTATCAGGGTGTTACAAGGACTAGTGATGTTAGAGAAAAATACGGTTATATATCCTTTCCAAGAATTGTGTTATGGTTGGATTTTATATTTCCATGTATCATAAGGATAAAATATATACATTATGATGTTTTTGGGGTAGTATGTTGATTTAATGGTTCATAATTCATAATTTAACTTTTTGAATGTAATTATATTTTTTTATTGATACATTATTTTTAATGAGTATAATGATGTTGATAAGAGGTAATTCCTCCCATTATTGTGTCAATACCTTAGAGTTGTTTACTGGTGGTAGACATGAGTTTGTGGTTCTCAAAAACCAGAAATATGTGATGTGAAAAATTGGTATCATTGTAAAGGATAGAATATGGAGTAAGAACATTGGGATGATTTTTTGGGGTAACCTAAAGAAAATAACTAAAAAAATCATTTCACTAGAAATAATAGTGAACATCGAATTTGATGTGGTAAATTATGTACTCTTGAGTGATACTATTACATATGACTAAACATTTAGATATTTTACCTAATGATATCATTGATTCATATTAAAGGGATGGATCCATCATTCAGGAATATAATTGTATTCCTTCATTTAATTTTGGTATTAAATAGTAATGTTGAATTCTCCATAATATACCAAGTTCACGTCTCTAATTATGTATGAAATTTCTTGTTTTGAATACTTTTTAGTTTCCTCTATTCCAGATTGGAGTATATGAGTTGAGATTGGGGAGTTTTATTCGACACACCATGATTTAGGGATAGATTTCTAGGGGAGAAGGTGAACCATGGGAACTCATATCCCCATGTATGGAGGGAGATGATTGGGATTCCAATGTTCCTGAGTAGGGTCATTTTAGAGAGGGGGTAGTAGTTGAAGATGATAATTAATGGAATTTAACACTAACCTACTTTGAGGTATAAGAATTTATAATATTTTAAGTTTGAGTTTTCATTTGGGAAACCGAAGGTTTGGTCGAGGAGTTAAATATTTCCTTCTTATTTCAATGCTTCCAATCCCATCACAAAGGGATTTTGATAGATATATCAAATTGGTTTTCTTATCTTGAATGGTGGATCCTCATTTGTGTGGACCAAAATGACACTACTTATATACGAGATATTTGGGTACCCTCTTTCATTGGGAGTTTATATATAACAAATAATTGAATGGTCATTGTTAAGACCTTTTGGAAATCTCCTTGTGAGATTATTCCTTCTATAAGTACCCTACATAAATTATAAACTTCGATGGAATCTCTCTTGATATTATGGGAAGTGATGGTTTAAAGGATATAAATTTTGAGATTGGTTTTATATCAGTGATATAGTATCAAATTGTGGTTTTAAATTTTCACACTAATTCAGAGGTAATAGAGAGTATAGATATAGATATGAGGGTGAAGTAGAGGATAGATTGGATTTTGGAAAACTGTTAGGTAGTTTCTAGTGATAGCCATAGTTAGGACCTATTTCATGATGGATGTATACAATCCTTTATTTGGGTCCATATCAATGTGGATTATGAGAGGCTTCCCAAACTTACTCCCAAACCTATCTAGCACCTTACATAAAAATTGTCCAAATCATTTCTTAAACCCCCTAAGTGGTATTCATGCTCTAGGGTCATTAATTATCATATAATGGGAGAGATCAAAAAAGGGTCAATTTTCCAATCATATCATCTAGATGTTTTGGAAGTATGAAAGTGGATGGATACCTAAAGTATGACCAACATTATATACCATGTAATTAGATATTGGTTATGGAAGGATACATCTAGGAGTAGGATTAAGATGTAGGGCCCTCATATGGTACTCTTTATCCACTAATTCTACCATGTTCACCTATATTAAGAGTGGTTGAATATAAATGTTAGTAAGTTAGAGGGTGAGGCCATTGGGGTAGATGTTTGATAGATTATACATAGATATATACAACCAGTGTAATGGATTATTGTGTTGATAGTAATAAATGGGGTTGTTAGAGGTTTCATTTTTTCCTTCCCCAGATTAGATAATATTTTGATAGACATAGGGGATTCATATTCCCTTATCATCTTGATCATATTAATAAAACATGATTTCACTATGTCTTGACTAGAAATACCAATGATCTTATCAACCCTAATAATGAAATGACACATCATAATAGAAGTTTGTCAAGTTTGCATCTATATCATTGGTTGTGACTGATTAACAAGGGATATCATACTCCTGTAGATGTGTCCATATGATTTCATACCTCGTTGGTTAACATATATATCAGCATGTATGAACTTTACCTATATAAATGTTACTTATACAAATCCAATACTATAAAAAAAGTTTTATATAGGTTATGGGGACTAGTTTTTTGAGGATAGGCATCAAGGGGAAACCATCACCAAATAGTTTGTGATTTTTTCACTGTGTACCACATATGTGAAGCTTAATGACCTTCCCAAAATTTTGAGAAATTATTTTAATTTATTTCTTGAATAAGTGGTTATTTTTACTCTTAGGTGGTAGGGTCAGTTTGTCATAAATATGGTGCCAAGAGCGGTACCCGTTTCAATGGTACATTATTTTATGAAACCCTCTTATCTCTATGAGTTGATGGTACATTTAAATTAGTTTCTCTAGGGTTGATTTATTCTCTCCAATGGTTTACAATGTGTATCTCATGTTCTACCTATAAAGGATTTTTATGGTATTCTACTGATATGAATTAATTACTGAAGTCTAAACTTGTTGATAATTAAGAGAAAAAATCATCTACCCTTTGTTAAATACCTTTAATATAGTTTGAGGGTGTTCGGGTCTTTTTTTAAGATTGATTATAGATCAAGGTATCAACTATTTAATTTTTTACGAATTCATCTATAAGAAAATATTTTTTATAAGTATATATAATTTTAATTCATTTTTATCTCCTTTGGATTGAAGAAGGATCCCACAATTTTCATGTTTTTCATGCATAGATTATATCATCCTTATCAAAACATATTTTTTATTGTGATCATCATTGAAAAATTGGTTTATTTCCAAGATGTGTAGAAGCATGAATACCACCTAAGGGAAGTTTTATATACCCTGATAAATCATTAGTTATTCTAAATTATACAAATATTCTAATTCTATATTCTTTATGTCTATTTCTTAGGGGACATTACTTTCTAGTAAGGAGTTGTTGTTGAACCAATAATGTCGAGGGAGTGTGGGTTAGAACCCTTTGTAGAGTGTGTTCTAGGTTATTATTTTCTTGGGGTAGGTATAGTATTACCATCAATTATTTATAAAATTATTAAGGATATCCATACTATTTTCTACCTTGATGAAGTATGGGAAGACTCTCATAGATAGAGGAGTGTCTTACAACCCCTAATCATCTGAAGTGGACATTAATTAATTCACTAGTTCATAGAGTTCATGTCAGAGGGACCCAAAATGAGGTGTATTTTGAAGATTTTTATTCAATAAAAGTATGTGTGATGGTGTAAGATGGTATTATTATTGTATATTATTTTACGTTTCTAGATAATCATGATTTTAACTATTATACTACTCACTTATAGTTGGAATAATTATGTTTCACTCTAAAATTTTGGTGGCATTACTTTCAAAGTGATTTGTTCATGTTTTTACAAAACCATAAAAATCCGAGGTATATTTTCATTCAATATGACTTAAATATTATTTTAGGTGGATTTAATCTAGGATTATGATTTTTATATTTCATATAACTAATGAAATGATAATTTATCTACCAATTACTTGAGTTAAAAGACCTATCGGGAGATGGTTTAGGGGTCCTGTGATGGGTGTAGGGCTAGTGAGTAGTTTTCGAATATGAACATGTATATTAAGAAAATTGATGATTGAGGATAATTTTTTAGATTATGGTAACCTATAACAGGATGTAGTGGGTTTTCAATTCTAACTCAGTGACATTTATAGAAATATTTAGCTTAATTCTATTTTTTAAAATGAGGCACTCGAGGGTTGGGATAAAGATAGGTGGAACCATATATTCTTTCAAGGGAAGATGGTGGTTCTTCGTGAATTGAAAAAAGTGTTTTTAGGGGATCAAATATTCTCCCCTATCAGTGAACCCTGAAATGGAGAAGATTTATCCCTACCATAAGAGATAGTTTTTTTGACCTAATAGGATGTTAAGTATTTTATATTATTCATATTGATGGATTAACTACTAGAGGGTGAAGGTGGAAAATTGAGACCCATATAGTATTCATTAGTAACATAGTATTCTAGAGAGAATGTGGAATGACACCTCTATAGATTTTTTGAATATCATCTCATAGATTTTAGGAGATCTAATGGAACATGAGAGACACATAGAGTTGGTATAAATCATATAAATCACTTGAGGAGGACCTAGAGTTCATGTAGTAACCTTTTATTCAATAAGGTATCCCTAGGAAAAAACATATATGTTCAAATAGAATAAAAATCTATCTATGAGGTTCATGGGGATTTTTTAGGTCTTGGGCCAGGTTATAAAGTCAACTAATCTACTGGAACTACCACCTTCTCTCGATCATGTGCACAGATTATTACTTATATTATATATTTGAATGTATCTTAAAATCCAATTACATATCATAACTTTTTATGATCTACAAAAATTTAATGAAATTACATTTGTGAAGAACCCTATAGAGATCCATGATCACTATGAGTGGTTTTTGGGTACTAGTAATATTTCTTTAGTCATGGTGTTATGGTGGTACAAAGTAGTTTAGGAGATCACCTAGGAGTGAGATGAGGTAATTCCAGATCAGTACCCCTACATCTTCACAAGAACCAAAATGTTATTCATTTTAAATTTATATATTATTTAAAATAAAAATATTAATATGGACATGAATTAATTTCTTAGGTTTCTCCCTAGGGTATAATTTTCTAATTATAGAAAACATGATTTTTAATGAACTTTTAAAATATCATGATAAATTTTAATAAGGGTAAAATTTTATTTTTATTAATTCATTATAATGTATAAAATGTTTATGAACTTCGTAATTGGATTCAAGGTGGATAATTTCTATTTTTGGGAGAGATTTATAAATTTTAAAAGCATTTTAAATTCATTGGAAATTAAATGAAATTAGGTATTATTATTATTATTACTTCTAAAAACATAATTTCCCCTAAAAATATAATATATTTTAAATAATAATAATAATAATTCCATATTACCTAGATCTCAAATTATAGTGGTTGACAGATTCATCATAAAGGAAAAAAATTAAGAGGAGTGTGGTAAAATAAACTATATGGTTCCTTAGATCCTGTACATCATAGTTTCTTTATATTTTATACTCCAACAACTCTCACTTATCATTTAGAATATAAATGGATTATTCACATTGTTTTAATCATGTATGTTAAAATAGATAATGAAATATAAACATGCGATTTAGTGTCATTGGAATAGAATGTATGAATTTGGTGAAAATCTAGAGAGTAATTTGGATATTTGAGAATTATCAACCGATTTTGAAGGTAAAAACCTTAGAAACACAACATAAGATTTTAGTATATTACTCTAATTCTCTAAAAATTTCTAATTACTTTGAGTTTTCTAATTTTGGACATATAAATTTAAAGCTTAAAAAAGTGAATAGTTTTTTTTAACATATTTGTATAATTTAGTGATTAACTTAAATCTAGGAAAGACCACCTATCAAGCTATATGTATCTAGATAGCTATTTTGAAAACAAAAGTAGGTGTAATAGATTGATGTTAGTTAATATATTTATTTTAAATATATTTTTGATATAATTTTACACCTAATTGAACTTCTCTATATCTTTTTTGTTAATTAATAAAAAAATATTTAGTTAATGTATTAATTTTTGTGATTTGTTGGTTGAGAACATGATTCTTTTAAAGTTTAAAAAATAATAGATTAATGTATCAAAATTAACCACTTAGAGTGGAATGGTCACATGAGTGGTGGTAATTTAGGGGAGGCTTTAAGGATATTTTTTAAGACTTAGGAGGGATTACATATCCCAATATATCCCAAACACTATGTTTCTTGTGTGCGTGTTAATATCAATAACATGTTCAATTTCCCCCATCCATATGAATTAAATATGTTTCATTTTTATATCACATATGTGTAACTACTTGGGGTTTCAGTTATTCATTTGATCAAAATGATCCAACAACATCACATGTGGTACATCATCCATGTGATTTCATAACCCCCCCTGCTGTTCAGGACCACCAATCAGTATGATCGAATGGTTCCCCACCTATCCAATCTATATATGAAAGATTCAAATTAAACCATTCCAAATTGTATATCATGGTAACTCTAATTTAAATAATAAAGACTAAATGATATTATATGGAATGTGTGGTGATTATTTCCCATAGCATGTCAAGGAATTTTATTTAGTTCCCCTCTACATGGTATGGGCTTCCCTCATATGTAAGGGTTCATAGGAGCATTTCATCTACACCCAAAATCTATTTTAACTCCTATCATTTCCTTTTTCCTTTTTTCCCTTGTTTGGACCACATTTAATAACCTAAAAGGTTGATTTTGTGGAAATAAAATATAAACGAGATATTAAAAGGTTTGGATCACCCACCTTGGTTTCCAAAATTAAGGGATTTATTATTTGATGATAACAATGCCATTAGAAAATTCATGGGACTACATTAGTGGTGATATAAAATGTTTTAAAATTTAATGATTATAAATTAAATAATTTTTATAAAATTATTTATATTAATAAAAAGGACCGTTATTGTTCCATGGAAACTCAGTGGTTATTATTTGAGAGGGTGGATGATGGATCAAATTGATTAATAAAAAGTTTATAAAAGGAATTATATATACTTAATGCGATTTAATTATAAAATTATGATTAATAATAGTTAATATACTAGAAAAAAACTTCATGGATTGAAACCGAGTATTAGTTAGATGTAGTTGGATTGAATATTTCATTGATGTATATTGATTATTAGATCTTTAGTTTTGTGACCATTCACCCTCATGTTATCTTCTATTAGATTTAAATGGATAACGATGCATCAAATCTCTTTTTCTTTCACTATTAGCCCTAGAACTTAGATAATTAGACAGATATATACACTCCAAATATTTTTATTTCTTCTAGTTGTAACACCATGAAAATTTATGATATATTTCATTATAAATAACTTTTATTTCACTGATATCTTTCTTTACACATGACATCATGTTTAAACAAACTATAATATACAATTATGAACTAATTATTTAGTGTGACAGTTATCATCTAGAAGTTGAATTGGAGGGTATGAATATTATTAACCAAATTATTATATATATATATATATAATAACTAATAAATAAAAATTTATTGATTAATTATTATGAAATAAGAACTCAATTTTATGTAAAGACGTATTATTCATCAAAAACACTATTTCTTCAAGATATTGTTTTATTGCTTTATGTGACTTAATATTATAATTAATTTATTGTAATTTTATAAATAATAATCAATAAAAATGATGAAATTTCTAGAATAATTAAATCAAAAATTATCCTATTTTGATTTTTTAGGATATTTTGGGAATAATTAATTTTCTATTTAATAGTGAAAAATGTCGATCTTTATTAAAAATTGTATTTTAATTTCATGAATTTTCAAAAATCAATATCTTTTAAAATAGTTTCAGAGTAAAATAATTTCTCTTTTATTATGAATAATTTAATAATGTTGATTGGAATAAATTTTTTTATTGAATTTGGTATAGAATCATTTATATAATTTAAAAGGATATTTTTTGGAAAAAACTATTCTCCATTTCCTTTTATGGTTGTATCTTAAATTATTTTACGACACTTATAGAAATTGAATATTGAAAATGGATGAATTATTTCCAATAAGTAATTCCAAATTTTTCTAAATATTTCACTATTATTTTTTTCCTTATGGATAGTATCCTTGGTAAATAGTTGTCAACTCGGTAAGGGTATAATTAGTAATGTTGGGTTAGAACATTTTTATAAGGCCTTATAATTTATATAAAACATTAATTTTTTCAATTGGATGTGTGTCGCTCATTTATTTCCTTATATATCTCTAATATATATCCCATTTTATCCATTTTTTATTGATTATGAACTTATATTAGTTCAGTAAAATAATAAATTCAAAACGCCACTCTCATGACTTCAATGACTCTAAAATTATCTCATACAGATTAAATGAGGATAATTATTTTTATAAATTATTATTTTAAATATTAATAAATTTTTTTATTATGGTAATTAATATTTAATTTTATTTATTTAATAATCACCAATAATTATTATGCAACCTTTACATAGTAATTTTTTAATTAATAAAAAATCATTTTAAAAATATTAAAAGAAATGAAATTTGAACGAATTATTGTGTTCAAAAAAATTTAAATATAAATATAAAATATTATCAATGTTTTAAATGTTTATATTAAAAATCAATTATAATCTTTATGTCTATAAAGTAAATTAAAATGAAAAGTCCAGAAATGAATAATTGATGTTTATAATAAATAATATTTTATGAAATTAATTAAAATTAATAAAAAAACTATTTTCATCACATTTAATAATATATGGTTTAAATTATCAATAATTTTCCATTTATATTTCTCTTTTTCTTTCATAGAATCATTTATGACCCTTTATATTGTATAAAACAATGATTTTCGATAATTTTCAAAAGGAAAGACAGAAGGTTAAAACTAAGAGATAAAGTTTAAAACACGATGTAATGTTTTATAAATATTATTGGATGAGATTATTTAAACATAAAATCTTCTTATATTCCAAATTTATCAATTTATAGTCATTTTATTATATAAAATAATTTATATTAATTTAATAATTTATGTATTTCCAAGAGGGACCCTCCCCTCACATATAAAAGGGAACCCATTCTCCACTCTTCTGAACACATATTAATCCATATATCTCATCCAATCTTTGAAATAATACATTATTAGATTCATTAAAAATATCTTATAGATTATTTTCATTACAAAATACAATATTTTCAAGGATTAAGGTGTAATCCAAAAAACATTTCTTAACACATAGGTATAACTCTTAACTGACCATTTTCAATTTTTTCCGTTATTATAACTACTCTAAATATATTGTATACACTCCAGAATAATTAATTAATTTTATTAAATATTAATCATTATTATTATTATGATCTAATAACCATTATCCAACTTCTTCCCATATATTCAAAAATGATAACGTTGCAAGTGTGTATGTGTGGACTACCACTACCCCAAAGAGATGTGAATCATTTTTCAATTCCACTTTACGTGGATTGGAACAAGGATGTAATTTTTAAATAAATATTCTATATATGATATAATAAGGATGTTTAAAATTTTAATTATTATTTTCCTTTAATTCGTCCACCCTTTGAATGTTTAAAATAGCATTTATGCGTATAAACTGTATGTTGTCTCCATGAATAGTGTGATTCATTTTTATACCAGTACCTTTTAAGGAAGAATTTTAATATAAATATATATAATGAATATATATGATATTTATATCCTTATTAAAATTATGTATATTGTTCAAACATGACTAAAGTAAAAGTTCCGGGACATCTGAACCAAAACACGGTTGAAAAATAATGTAGTTGTCACTTAAAACATTGATTTTAATAACAAATTATTAATAAATAAATGAAAATATATTATAAGTAATATATGTTATGATTTATATTATTATTGTTCTTTTATAAATTTGATATAAATATATCCTTTTTTAAGGATTGTTGAATGTGTATTATGAAAGATAATAGTTGAGGTAAGGTGTTTTTGTCGCAATCCCATTTTCTCAGGATTTCTTATACTTGAATTTATAATGAGGAAATTATATGATAACTATATAATAAATTCCATCAAGTTGTTAATATACTATAGTTATTTATATATAATATATTTTTTCCTTTCCTTATTCTCATGTTACTTATTCTGGATACCATATGAATGATTTTTATGATAATGGACTGTGTTTTACTAATCAGTCGGGAATCATTTTTTTGTGGCCATGTTTTCTTTAAAATGATTTCAAGAATGGTTTTCATTATTATATGATTATTTTTAATATTACTTTGTATCCTTATTTTAAATATTAAAATATTATTTCAAATTAATATTCTTGTTGTTTTCTAAATGACAAACGTTACCTAAAGGTTTGAATAGAATCTTGGTTTTAATGATTATGACACGAACTGAATATCTTACAGTCATGACCTTTCAACATTTTTTAACCTTCTGTTACCATTTTCCAAATTTATCTTCAAAAAATAATTAATATTTCAGAAATATTTATATTCAAAAAAATTCTTTCAAAAAAATATGGCATTTTCCTCAAGAAATATTTCAGTGGTAGTTTCAATGAATTGTCATCGATGATAGAATAATTTTATGTTAATTATGATTTTATGAGAATATGATCTAAGGATACCTTCCTATTATTTCTCTACATGATTTATGATTATGATGATGAAATTTTTATACAACACATTCATTTTACATTGGTTAGGATATAATGAATATATATAACGGTTATGAAATGTTTTTCCTTTGTGCGGGTTACGAGATTATGATATGATGAATGTTTCATGATCTTATGGAAGACATATGTATGGTATTAGTTATTTAATGGGAGGTAATGGAATTATACAACACTTTAATTCATTGGGTAATGTTTCATATATCATGATATATGTTTTGGAAACAAGTCGATGTACTTGATCCACTATGGGAAACAAGCCATTGTGATTGAACCACTATAGGAAAAAAAGTCTATGTTCTTGATCCACTATGGAAATAAGGTGATGTTTCGTTATCTGTTATTATATGGGAACCAATTTTGATTCAAGTTTCACTATGAATTGATTGCATCGGTAGTTAACCATGAAATTTTAATTTTTTTTCTATACCTATGATGGTGGAAAACGTTCTTGACTTGATAATGATCTAAACATATGGTTTATGATTGATTTATGATATTTTTTCACTCTTATGATTCATGAAATGATAAAGGTCCATTCCATGACTCATGTTTAAAATATATGAAAGTTGAGGAATAAACTTTTTATGTTATTATGTCATACCCTTATGATTATGTTATTCTTTCATGTCGTCATCGATTGGAATATTCCATGTTTCCCCTTACTGATCATCTAAGCTCACCATTTATTATATTTCCATTTCTGATACATTGAAGAATTTTTTTAATATGGTGTGTTAATAAGGGTATGAGGTGATTATTACTTTATGATAGATGATGAATAATGTAAATAAATAAGATGTTTTAGTATCCAGTTTTCAAATATATAAAACCACTATGGTACTGGAAAGAATCACAATGTTACGTATTGAATAATAATATAAAAATATGTAATATTTTTGTATGATGATCCACAGCCTTTATAGTTGGTCTCAAATCCTGGTTTAGTTAATAATTATATCTTAGGGTTAGAAAAGTGTCGTGAATACCCAAGGGATAATTCTATGTATAGGAAAACAACCTAATATTTTACTAAAACCCCAGGATAACCAATGTTAAAACTATGATTCCATCGATTGAGAAAATGGTTTCCCAATTTAGACATCCTTTGAATAATATTTCATTCTTATAAGATAGTTCACTCTTGTTATTATAGCTTGAAACTTACAATTTTTTTTGTTTTATTCCATGGATGGATCCAGAATATATCCTACTAAAAATGAATGTGGCCAAAAATATAATGGATGGAGACTTTAGAAACCAAATTATATGGGACATGGAGTGTGTATTTTTGTTTCTATGGTCACATAACATTCTTAGTTCATGATTCATTCTAAGCTGTTTGAAAAAGAAAAGCGGGGAAAACATATTTTTTATTCATTCACGATGTGACATTAAACTTCTTTTTTTGGGTATTTTGATCCATTAGTGGATGTGTTATGGATCAAAACCATTGAGAAAATATTGTTTTTCTCTGGTGCTTATAAGAAGAAACTTTTACCCTTGTCATTTATCATTTGGAATGTGATGTAGATCAATGATATAATCTTATTAAAAATGTGATTCAATGTGAATAAATTAACTCTATATAGTGGTATTTTAAGAGGATATTTTTAATAATGTAATTCCCATATATTTTACATATTAAAATTAATATGGAATTCTTGAGATCAAGCAGATGGATGAAGAATCTTTTGGTATGTTTGAGGAACATTTTAAAATACTATAAAGGTATGATCATGGTTTAATTGACATCCCTAAATGAAAAATATATCATTTTTGGTGGACTTAAAACCATGTCTCTGAAATGAGGTATTTATAAGGGATTTTATTATCTATGAGTAAATTGTTTGATGTGCACTCAATATAGAAATAGTGATTAAAAATTCCCACTATTCCCATGGTTTTCATAAAAATGGAGATTAATTTTGATGAAAACTTGAATAAATCACAAGGTGGAATGAAATTCCAACCATCTAAATGCCATAAATGTTAGAATAAAAATAAAGGGAAGTGCATGAATGGAACTAAGTGGTTATTTAAATAATGAAATACGGGTCATAAATCCCTTGAATGTTGAAAGGTGATAAAGATTTTAGATGATAGAATATAGGAAAGGAATATATTATCTAATGAACCAAACACACTCTAATACTTCAAATAGAAGGAGTTTGGGATTTTTTCCAAACAGTGAATAGATCCAAAGGTTTTTTAAGATGATTTTAATCGATAACCTCATAAGCCTAAAGAAAAAGGAAAATATCATATTATCATTACTTCCAAAGTGGTTTTTGAGAATGACATGGTAAATGGTACACTTATCTTCTAATCTAGAACCACTAATGTCTTCTTTGATTCTAGATCTACCTAGTCTTTTATATATATGGGATTTTCTATGTTTTTAAAATAACCACCTTAATGATTAGATGTTAAGTTAGCAGTGCAAAATTCTAATTGTATGATGGTAACATATCAATCTTATAGTTCCTCTCTAATTTATTTTTTTGGGAATGTGCTTCCTATAAACCTTATTATTATCCATCTGGTAGAATTTTAGGTTATATTATGCATGGATTGGATTTTTTAATGTAAATATTACATCAATTTATAGATAGGGAAATTAAAATTTTGATATTATGATATAACATATGATCATCTATCAGTGCGATGAAAATAAAATCATCAGATATAAATTTCATCTATTATATTGATCTTAATTATTATTTTAAAGTGGTCTTTATCTCATATGGTTTGGGAGAAATTCCACATCAAAGATAGGCATTTTCATGGGGTCTTGTTGATGTTTTTTCAAAAAATATTCCCGGTATTCCTATAAATAGTGAAGTTGAGTTTTTAATAGAACTCATATCAGGTGATACACCTTATTCAAAGAATCCTTATATAATGGAACTAGTTGAGTTATAGTAATTGAAGAAGAAACACTAGGAAAATCATGATGATGGATTCTTATACTCTACTACATTAATGTGGGGTGCACCTGTTCATATTATTTAGAAGAAATATGGGTAAATGTGTCTTTGAATTGATTATCAAGAACCTAACTAGATTATTATCAAGAACAAGAATCATCAACCCTATATTGACTACTTGTTTGATCAACTACATAGAGCTACCTACTTTACTAAGATTAACCATCATTCTGGATATCATCAATTGAGGTTCAGGAATGAAATGTCCTAGAATTTCCATGTAATTTTTTTTAAAATTTTATGAAATTATTTCGAGACTACACGCTCTGACGGTACATGATTCTAAGGACCGTTGAGCCCGGAATAAAATTCAAAACTATTTTTCAAGTACGTTAAGTCAATGTATGACTGGTTTTTTCTAACTTTTGAACTGGTGCCTGGATCGTAAATCCAAGGGCACCATTGAACTTAAAATGATGAGATTCTCCTAGAAAGGACTTAACTTCAACTGGAAAGTGTTGTATGGAAAAGTTATTTTTTGGATTTTTCAGAAAATAATAAAATAACTTAAAAAGTTATTTTCTTTACTTTTCTCACCATTGAGCGGTGGATGGTGGCCCTGTGGTGCGGTGATGAGGCGGCGAAGAGGTTCATTAATGGAATCCCCTTAATGGCTCATTAAGATGTAGTGTAATGACACAATTTTGCAGCATAATAGAAACACTGCAACGTGTTCCGATTTTAATTAGCTAACCCGGTGGAACCTCATCGAATTTTACGTGCCTCAATGAATGGTGTCAGAAAGCGACTTATGATTTCGACCTCTTGAACCCTTGTAGAAGGAATTCTATGACAACCAATATCAAATGATGTAGGGTTTATGATTTCTTTGTGATTTTTGTTTTTTCCTGTTCATTATTCTGAAACAAAAAATGCGGATCAACCCATTAAAATGTTGATCCATGGATTGTGTGTTCTTTTGGGAGGGTTGTTAAATTTGGAGACTTGAATGGTGGGGTAGATTCATCTGTTGAAATATCAATCCTCCCCTTTGATTATAGACCTCTAACGTAGAGGGTGTGGGATAACATGAACAAGGCTTGAGTCCATCCATCTTGTGTGTTCTTGTGAATTATTTGTGAATATATTTTCTAATATGGTGGAAAGGCGCATTTGGGTCATCATAGTTAAGAGAGTGTTCAACGGGTCACTAAAGTTTTTCCTTTTCCTTATAATAGGTGCAGTATCACATCATAAATCCAATTATCTTCTTTTTTATTCCTGGACACCATAATATGAATAATGATAATGGAAATATTCGGTCAATCTAGGATCCACCACCCACTTTAAATAATGAAACTCTTGCATCAACTCCCCATGTATGAAAGTAAGCATCATCACACGTCCATAGACAAGGATGATATAAAAATCATCAGTGGTCCTATAAGGGGGAAAAACCCTCCATTAAATATTTCCCCCAATTCCAAACACTCCAAATCCTTATATTATCTCATCTTGATTGGGCTCGTAATTATGGTCTCAAAAAATAGACACAAGTTTCATTTATTCCTATTCCTCTTGGATGTCTGTGTGAATCTTAGAGAACAAGGACATCATATTCTACTTAGAACAAGAATCCTAGACTGCTTGAGTTTTTGTCTTCTGGCTTAAATAATAAAAAACACCATTCCCTTTTCTATGAATATATGATTTCTCAAAATCAAATAATTTCATATACAAAATCCATTTCTGTTGTTGGGGATTAAATCACGCTGTAAAAAATATATATTTCAGTCTCATATGATCATTATAAACAATAATACTCTCACCATGAAGGTAATGTTTCCAACAAGTCAAGGTCTAAACCACTGATGGAAATTGAAGATCATGCATAGGATAGTACAATTCATGTGGCCAAAATATTGAGGATCCATATCCCATGACTCACTCTCCCTGTATCAATCCTACTCTAAGCCTAATTCTATATACATCAGAAAATAATATATACTCTCCACCAGTGTTAGGTACGATCAAAATCAGTTTTCATGTAAAATTATTCCTTAACTACTAGATATAATTTTCATATGCTTCAGACCATTCAAACATTACACCCTTCTTGGTCAGGCTCAATAGTAGCAATGTCAAGCGTGAAAAGTCTTTGATGAACCTTCAACAAAATCCCATTAGGACCAAAAATATTTTGATATAAAAAACATTATAGGGTTAATCCAAATAAATAAAAATTTTAAATTTCTTGGAATACATTGATACACCTTTTAATAAGATGATGCGACCTAGGAAATGTACTCTATTGATCTAAAAATGAAACATATATATCTCGGTGTATAGACGATGCTCTATCTCATTGTAATTGGGATGATTTAAAGATGTTTTCAATAGTCATCTTATGTATGTAAGTACACAAATATGTCATCAATAAAAAAGTCAACAAACTAATCTAGGTACAGGTGAAAGATTTATTTAGTTTGGTCCATGAACATATCTAGATAATATGTTACCTAAACAACATCACAATGAACTGATACAATCCATACCTACTTTGGAAAGCATTATGTGTTATATCAGAGGGTCTCACCCTAAATTGATAAGACCCTAATATCAAATCGATCTGAGAAAACACCCGATAATCCTTTATATGGAAAATAAGTTCATTGATTTGTGAAATAGTAAATTGGTTCTTATTCTCCATCAAGATCAATTTTCGATAATCAACACACAAGCATAGTATTCTGTCATCCTTCATGGTAAATAGAATCATAGATCCCCAAGGTGATGTATTAAGATAGATAAACACCTTATCCTAAAAATCCTCCAGCTAACTCTTTCTGCTCTTAAAGATATACCAGAGTAATTCTATAAGGTGGAATAGAAACTGGCTCAACTCCTAGCATCAACTAAACCATAATCTCAACATATCTCTCATGTGGATACCCTAAAAATTACATAGGAATCATGTACTAAAATAGCTCAAATACATGAGTGAATACATCATGATTCACTCCCCCATCATCATGCATAAGAATCTCAATCTGGGATATTATTTCCTCCAACCATTAAACAACGGGCCATGCATGGCTTACATGGATATCCCATTCTCTATAATGAACATATATGTCACCCTCAAGAGAAGTAAAATTCACTCTCATAAGGCAATATTCAATATTTTATTTAAATGAAACCAACCATTCCATTCAAAATATTTGTTCAAGACTGGACATCTCAAGTATAAACAAGTCCCAAGGAGATGGTAGCCAACAATCTTAATGGTACACTCCATGAAATGATAGATACCCTCCATTATCACACATAAAGGCATGTTAATTGACATAACCCCATACATTAACTTCACTTTTATTTCCAAACCATTCAAAAAATAATATGACAGAAAAAAATTGATTCTCCTATATCAAATAAGGAACTAGCATGCATCGAATCTATAATAATCATAACTCATATAGTCAATGGTCTATCTTGTTGCTAATAGATACAGGATGAATGGAATGCAGCTGATTTGTTCTATACTCTAGGCCCCATTGTGAGTCTTGTGAATTTTAGATACTGATTTTTTCCATGTAAGGCATTTAAATATTTATACATATATTTGTAGAGCTATGGTTTGAGACATCATGATATTATAATGCCTAGTGTGAATGAAATTAATTTTATAAAACCAATAAATACATTTTATATTACATGCACATTGTTTCTTAAAGAAAATTGGATAACTCTTAAATGTAAGATCATATTAGAAATATGAGACAATAGTTGAGTCTGAAAATTAATTTTTACCCTATGCATAAACTATAAAAAGTTGGCATAGTGAATTGGGATATTTTTCTCATTGGAGTTAAATTCATTTAATTAATAAAATGTTTAGATTGATTAATTAAATTAAATAAACTATTTTTTTCCATTAGATATATCAGTACTGATATTTTCACATTGTTATCCTCATAACCCCAGGACTGTCAAGAGCTTCTCCTCCTCTCCTTTCATTGGAAAAATCTCTTAAGATGATGACAAAACTTTGGATCAAAGTATATCAGAGTGCAGCGAACACAATGTCTTCCATCGATCATTTGTGAGCATGATCTTCAAAACATAATGATCCAATCTCTAGTTATAACTATTTAAATTTTGGATTATAACTTTTTTTATTAAATTTATTGAGAAGAACAATCCTCGCATTTGATATACAATAATTTGGCCTTTTCATGAGCTTATGTATAGTCTTTTTTTATATTATTTGTTTTTATAAATCTGGATGTCCCAATTGTTGATCGTTGGCCAAGACTTCTTGTACGTGATATATATACATTTTTTGTTCTTTTCCCCATCAATTGCTTTTTTTTATCACAGGTTAGACCTGATGGTCCTGGTTTGACATTTTTGGGTGCTATCACGCCTAATTGAACCCCTGATATCATGATGAATCCATGTGTGAGGGATAGATCAATAAAATATGGGTGATTAAATATGGATTATAGGATAAAGGTGATAATTTTGATGATCAAAGATCAAATATTCAATGGAAAAATAACAAGAGGCATTCCACTCATGCAATGAACCTCTAGATACCAATGAAAACCAGATTCCAATCATTGGATGGCAGAAAATGAGATCAGGACTACATACACTGATTAAGGATGGTGTGGAGGTGAGATATGTAGTAAAATTAACAGATTTGAATCATTGAGTTTAGAAATTTATTTTTGGAAAAAATCAACTACATGTTGTGTACCATGATGAAGAAAAAATGTGTATCCCCAATGCTATAGAAGCTAGGGTTTTGGAAATTTATAAGGATGGAATACTTTTTCTACTCCCCACACACCATGTATCACTTCCCTAAGTGGAAAATCCATATGGTCCACCAAATGGGTAGGACCTCATATGGGAGTACACAGTCAGGCCTATGGTTGTGTACCAATGTACATATACATGTATTCTATACATAGACATGATATTAATACACAAAAATGGACAATTGCATGGGTGGGAACTTGAGATGAATGGGCATGGAATGTATATCCCCTGCATGTAGTGTATCCATACATGGTAAAAAATCCTTGTACCTCTAGGGACATGGCTATGTGATGGAGCAAGACCAGACATCAACTGGGTCCCTCCACACGTTGTATACCCACAGGTTCTTTTTTTAGAAAAATCAAACTCTCGAATCTTCTTTGTTTGGAATCATATTTTGGCCCACCAGTAGCCAATCTATAGTTTTTTTTCATAGAACAAGAAAATTCTCTTATTTTTGGATTTCTGTATACAATGGGATATGTTTTATGGCATGGATATTTTTTAGGTGACACTCATAGATGGAACTGATCATGTCGGATTACCAGAGGAATTCTGAGTGGAACCCTCTACATGGTATGGGATTAGGTAATCGAAGACTTGAGAAGCACCATCTAATTAGGCTAGGAATAGGTCCTCTATAGAATACTAGAGTGGAACCCTCTAACTGGTTTGGACATGGGTCCTCTACCATTAGATTGAAACCCTCTAATTATCATAGAGAATGGGTCCTCTATTGGATTCTATAGTGGAACACTCCGTCTAGGATGGGCATGGGTCCACTTTTATCAGAGTAGAGAACTCCTACTGGGTAGATAATTGGTCGTTCATTGAATATTATAGTGGAACCCACCTATTAAAACATTTTATAGTTCCATTATATATCCACCAACTGGAACACCCCTATTAGAATATGGTATGGGTCCTCTATCTATCCACTGAGTGGAACCCTCTTATTGTAGCAGGGTATGGGTCCTTTATTTATCTATTGAGTAGATCCCTGAAGTTTTACCAGGGCTCGATTACTCTACCTAGAGATTATTTCCCCTCAACTATGTGGCATAATTATGAAGTGGGACTTGACTTGTATGGTTTCTGCAAGGAAGATGTGTGAGATGTTGAGCATCATTTTTGGAATTCTGGAATTGTTGGTGACTCTTTTCCTAGACTGATATGTGAGATGGAGAATCATTTTGCCTCTTGTTTAGGATTATTTTACAGAGCACACATCTATAAATTTGTATCTAGACATTTCAATTTGGTTACTATCCTTCCATTTTTTGTGAAGATGACTGGGGAATGACACTTTCTTTCCATGTTTATCTCCAGAAGGTTGGGTAAGTTTACTCTCCTTATGTGGGTGAAAAAACAAAATGGTAGTCCATTTACACACCATGTTGATCCCCTAGTTATAAAATTAGGTTACTCTATCCCTTTATTTTGTTTGAGTTGCATTATTATTAATATATACTATATTTATATTACTATTACAAATCATAGAGCCCCCCCACCCCATATCTATTAGGGCATCCTATTGGGTATGTATATACTCTCCCCTACATTGGATTTACGCATATGTTTCGTAACTTATGAAGATAATGGATAGTTTAGTGGTGACTTTAGAGGATCTTATTTATACTAGGATCTTTAGATTGTTTTTGGTGGTCATAGATTTTAGATCTAGATTTGGTCTCTCATAGTATTTTACATTTCAATTTTTTCAGGTTGGCACATATTTCTTTTTGGTTGTGTATTTTACACCTTTACTTTTCAGTTAAAATTTTCATAGTTCTGTACACTCTAAAGGTTTTTTATGATTATTTTAGTTTATATATGTTTCATATTTTTATTATTATTACATATATTATATGAATTGAGATGTTTGGGTGTCTGCGTACAGGTATATTTGGAAAAGGCCTCCCATTTAGTTTATTCCTTTCGGTGCTTATCACCACCACTTGCCTATGGAGGCGGTCTTGGGGTAGTAGTGGATCAAGCCCTGATTAGTTTTAGGTTGTGATAGATTGTTATCAAAGTAGTTAATTCCTTGGTATTGTGTTTACAGTAGTCCCCTTGGGATTATTTGGTTTGGATTAGGGAAAAAGTGCAAAATTACTTGGATTTTATCTCTCAGACTAGGGAATAGAGTGATATTTTGGGTGGATGATGTATCCCTTAACCATGAAATTAACTAGATACTTGTCAACATTGAATATTGAGACATTGGTTGCAAGGAATAATGGAATAAGTATCATATAAGATTGATCCTTTGATGGTCCTTCTTGAGATATCTCCCTATTGTTATACATCTTTGTGTGTGTGTGTGTTTATATGACCTTGCACATATTGATTTAAATTTCAGGATGTCCCTAGGAAGATATACATCCAAGATACCAGTTCTAGATCATGAAAATTATCTAATGAGCTATAAGGGGTCAATTAAAGGTCTATCCCATAAGAATATTCTTCTAGTTGGGTAGGTAGCAGTACCTCAATCTATTGACTAATAAAGTAGTCTGATGATATGTGTAGGCATTGTGCGGTCCACGAGTTCTAGTGCCAATGGCCTTTGAGATTCCATGGAGAGCCAGATCCCCACGAAAAATAGAATTGTCCAAATCCAATGTTCCATGTTTTTAGGCTCATCTATAAATTGAGGGATTGGTTATATTCATTGGAAGATGGACTTTTCCACCGAGAAATTGGGTGATAGAGGTGTCTTGTTACCCTGATGCATGATTATTCAACACTCTCATGGCCCGACTTATAGAAGCTGTTCTATGAGGTGTAGTACCCCTCTTATTTAAACCCATTTCAAAATCACATGCTTCTATATGTATAGTAGGGATGTTTTATGGTGTATCAATATGTATCGAGGTACACGGACCGTACCTAGTACTCACTTGACATGATCAGATATGGATACTTCTGAGAATAGAAGATTTAGAACTGACTCTGCTGAGAGATATATTCCAATTTGATTCCCCTTTTCATTCCCACCTATGCCAATGTGCTGGATTACACACTATTGATAGAGAGATATTTCCCATAAGACTCCTATAAGTTGGATATAGCGGTGGATATAATAGATATGAGTAATCTACAGTAGCTTGCAGGAACCGTATAGTAGGATCTCAGTTCAAGAGATCCTAGCATGATTAGATTTAGATTCATGGTCATAAAGAATAGGAACAACACAAACCACCAGGGCATCCTTGAGAGGGGCAGTGATTTTCTTTTTTTTGGTGAGGTCAAATAGTATGTGACTACCTAAACAGACATACTGAGTAGAAAAATTAGTGATAATAGTCAAGATATAATTTTTAGAAAAGTGATGTGGGTGTGGTAATCTGTTGTACTATATATAGGCACACGGCAGACCCTAAGAATTCTAGAGATCTTATGGATCAATGAAAAATATTAATCTGATCTAACGATTGAGATTAATCCTCTAATTTTTAAATATTTATTCTTAACTCTTACTGTTTCTTTATGAAAATAATATTATCAAACTAAAAAATTGTCTGATTATGAAAAACATCAAAATTTTGTAAAAATTAAAATATTATATCAGTTAGGAATATATAAATTGAAATAAAAAACATAAGTAGAGGATAATTAGGAAACTAAAATATTATGAAAAAACACATCTTGGAGTAGAATTATAACATTAAATATGATAGTTTCTTTAGTAACATATTCCTTTATTTTTGTAAAAAAAATGAGTTTGATAAAATTTATAATCAAAATATTTTCTGAAAACATTTCAAGTAATTTTTTTATTAAAGAAGATAGTAAATAATTTCTGTCTGAAAAATATTAAACCATTTAATTTTTAGAGGAAAAAATATTTTGGAATCACTATAAGAATTAATTTTTTTAGGAAAACTGATACTTTAGGGAAATTAGATTTTATAAAACTAAAATCATATGTACATCCCCTTTATAAATAATTTCATTAATGTAAAGTGATTTCTAACCAAAAATTATATATGACTGATCATTTTTTATTGATCATAGATAACATTATTTTAATATATTCAAATATATTAAAATTTAGGGCTTTTTTAAAGATATCAGAAAGTTGTTTTTTTGTTCCAATAAATTCTAAAATGATGTCTCCTTTTTGTGTTTGACCCTGAATAAAATATTTTCTTATATCTATTTTATTTTCTCATGAGTGATGTGTTGGATTTTTACATAATTAAATAGAGCTTGTAATATCAAACAAATTTTATTTTTACTAAAACTCAAGCCATAGTCCTTGAGTGTGTGTTAAATACACAACACTTGATCACAACAACTTCCAACTACCACATACTCAGCTTTAATAGTGGAAAGTTCTAAAATTTGTTGTTTCATTTAAGACCAAGAAACTAAATCTTCTCCTAAGAAATGAAATGATTCTAAAGTAATTTTTTTATCCATTTTATAACCACCAAAGTCAAAATCCAGAAAAAATTTTAATTCCAAATTATTTCCAAAAGAGAAAAATAATCCTAAATCAATATTTCCCTTAAGATAATGAAAAATATGTTTAATAAATTTAATGTTTGACACTAGGATTTTCTTGATATATTACACATGATAACTGAGAAAATGTTAAATCCAGATTACTATCTATTAAGTATAGTAAAATTTAAATCATTCCTCAGAAGTCCTCTTGATCAAGAGGTTTCCCAACATCATCAATATCTAAATTATTTTAGGTTCCAATATAATGAGAAGTAATTTTTTTATTTTCATTTCATGATTTCTTAAGAATAAATTCTATATATTATTTTAAGATATAAAAATGTCTTCTAATTTCTATAAGATTTGAAATACTAGTAAATGTGTAAGTTCTATTATATTACATGTAATGTCTTATATTTTCATGTATTATTTTTAAATATTATATCAAATTATTGTGAACCCATAATTTTTGAGGGCATGTGATTTTGAGGCCTGGAGTTCCCAGAATCAATGTTTGAAATAAATTAAACGTTTAAACAGCGCACGTGAGCAATTTTCCTAAAAAAGTGGAATTATGTTTATGCAGGTGCCCGAATCAGAAATATGAGGGCACTGTTATATTCAGAACAATGACTTTACCTTTGGCAGGGCCTAACATTTATCGAAGAAGGATGGATTATAAAGTTAGATTTTAAATAAATTGGAAATTAATTTATATTAAATGTTTTCTTTTTACGCAATGACCTAATTCCTCCTTTTTTTTAAATACCTTCTTTATGGATAGTTTGTATGGTAAGCCACATAACACTACAATTTTAGGATTTTCATTATAACTTTGGAGTAGAACTCATTGGGGGAAAACGACGATGCAATCGATCGACACATCTTGGATATGATGAACCTCACTAACGAATGCGACACAATGATCATTATTCAACTGAATCGAGGTATGGGTTGTTATTTTGAGTTAGTTTTTCCTCATTCTTCGATTAAATTATGAATTCATATCAACCCATGAATAGGTTGATTTGCCGATCGTTCATTCTTATGGGTGGGCGTTATTTATTTTTGTTTCTGTTGGGGTTTGATTCAAGAAATTAATTTGGGATAATTTTGGGATTATCTTTTCATTCATAATGTTTAATACTTATAACAGGTGTGAATCAATGCTGTGATGAATGATGGGGGAGGTGTCTTCCACTTTGTTTTATCGATTTCTTCCTGCTCTTAACCTCGCGTTCTTCGTGTTCTTCATGGTGTTATGAACATTAGATCATTTCACATCTGTTTCACATCACAACGATACCAAATTGGGGATCCTACATCACAAAGACTCAATAGAGGTGTGACGGAGTTGGAGATAGACAAATTGACATGGTTCAGGAGAAATGTTTCTTCGACCGTTCTTTTTGTAGATGATCGAAACGGGTTTTAGGGGCCGATTAAATGCCTGAAACCTCTCGAAACATCAATGTAATGACAGGGAAACCTTGGATATTGAGTTTCGGGGCAAACTGATTGCTAGATCAAAGACCAGAGCACCACCGAGGTGCGGTGGAGCAGGTCTGTGTTTCTGGAAAATTTTGATCAACACAGTGGGTATCATTAATAACATGCCATGTATGGTTGACCTAGAGGCGAATAGGGATTCCAAAATGTGCATAGTGAAGAACATAGTGTGCTACCTGGAAGATATGGTGTGTGGGCCCCACCTAGCATCAGTGGGAGTTTTGGGCGATAGGAAGCACAAACATAGTGTTTTCTATGAAGAACATGACGTGTGGGTCCTTACATTTGACTTGGCGTGTATCTCATGTGATACACTAACACGAGGTGGAGTACATGACCGTGTACTCCACCACACGGATAGACCATGCCAACTGCTCGGGTTACCCCATGTACCAGTTACATGGGATGGAACACATGGGATGAAGCCATGTACAGACACACTTTTTCATACATAGAGTTGACCTCGGTTACTCGGACGTGATATGTTGTCCTTCCTACAAGCCATTTACTTACCTTTCTAAATGGAAAGTTCCCTCTAACTCGGGCCATTACACAAGGACAGTGCCTAGTGTTGTGATACACAGCATGTGACCCGTTCTACACATTGTGTATATCCTGGAACATGGTTTGATCCTATTGTCAACAATTCCTTGGACATGTTTTTCTTGGGTTCATTCCCATTTTTCTCACTCCCCTTAAGGTCAGGTATTTTTTCCATCTACAAGAGTATGACCCATTCAGTTGTACTTTTTGAGATAGAGTTAGGTATCCCTCCAAGAAGCCCGAAGCAAGATCCTTTATCCATTATTAACCATAGGTGGAGTCTGGTATCGATGTGACCAGTCCTACAGGACACTAATCCTCTACTTATCAGGTGAGTCTGGATGAGTTATGGTATCCTCTAAGGCCCTGGAAGTGATCCCCATCTGTGTATCATGATATTTCTCCAACTCAAGAGTGTGTTCTCTCAGAATGAGGGTATCTATAACTCATGGCTTTTCCCTAGGAACAGTATTTCTTGGATAGATGACATTAGAGCTATCAGACTCATGAAGTGAGTTCTCCCAGACAAGTGCTTTATGAAACCTTCAAACTGAATCCTTAACTGGGGTATGTATTTGTGTGACATTTCTCTAGACCATGGGTATAGGTTTCAAGTATATCTGGATTGTGTTTCTCCTATTACATTTTCTGTAAACATATACTATGTAGATATAACTATACCTTTCCTTTATGTATTGCTTTTTGGTTTTTAGGGTCCCCAACTATGTATAGTTATACTCACCCAGGCACGAGAATTGCTTGTACGTGTTGTGTTTTGTGCAGATGAGTGGCCTTTTCATGGAGTCCAGGGTGGACTAGGACCATATCAAGATTTCTGAGTTCCCTACAGGCCTGGGTATTCCTATATCTACGAGTAGCAGTCCCATTAACTCCTTGTTCAAACAGGTTCGACTTTATTGTTTACAAACTCTTGTTTTTTTTGGGCTTGTATTCTGGCCTAGTTTTCTTTCTGTACATTTCTTTTTTTCATACTTTGTTGGTTTGGTTAGTTGTATGCATGCATTTTTCTCCTTAGTGGTTTTATATTTTAGAATTTGTGGGCTTGGAGATTTTTTCATTGTAAAGATACTTAAGAAATACCTCCCATGTTAGTGATATGCCTACTCGGTTCTAATCACCAGCCCCTGGTCTATTGGAGGTGGTCTTGGGGAGTCGTGGTGTGGGCCCAACTGAGATAGGTCATGAAATAGTGGTATCATAGGATTTGGTTCTACCTTAGGACCACGAGTCTATGAGATTGGTTGGGGTATCCGTATTATGTGTTTCAAGATTGTCTTTCATGCTAGAAAATATAGTGTTGGTGCGGTCGGCCGACGTATCCATACACCAGGACTCTGATAACCTTCTTTTTGACTCAGTACATGAAAACACTAGTTGCAGGAAAGTAAAATAATGTTACATGCATCATATAAAAATGGGTTGTGTTTTCCGTGACCTATGTGTTAGCTATCCATGTATACTTGTTAACCCTGGTACATCTTGTTTCCTTACAGGATGCCTCTGTGACGCATACCCTCTAGGATTCAGTAGCTCAATCAATAGGATGACACCCTTAGTAATGAGGCTTCGATACAGGGACCAGTTCCTTACGTGTCACCTCCAGGTGGTTCACCTTCTGTCCCACCACTAGTGAAGCATCTCGTGGTACCTGCAGTACCAACAGACAAGGGGTGCAGGATGAGCGTGCTCCTTGACTTCCAAATACATAGACCCCTCAGGTTCTGAGGCAAGCCTGACCCTCAAGAAGTTGGGGACTGGCTTGAGGTGGTGACCAGATTTTTCCGTCTAGTGAGGAAACTAGTGGACCAAATGGTGATCCTTGGAGCGATCCTTCTTCAGGGTTCAGTGGGATGATAGAGGATTCTAGACACTCAAAATCAGGATGAAGAGTCTCTTTTGTGGACAGTGTTTGAGCGACTCCTTAGGGATGAGTTCTATCCGGTTATGTTGAGAGTGGTGTGTATCCTGGAGATTCTTCAACTTTAGAAGGGTATTTTGATAGTGGATGACTATTCATTGAGGTTCACCAACCTCACTAGGTAATCAATCGATATGGTCAGGGATCAGCACTTCAGATCTCAGACATTTGAGCGAGGTCTATGACAAGACATCCAAGCTAGTGTCGTGCCTCTATGCATTTTGACTTATGCTAGAGTGATCGAGCAGAACTTGGTGGTTGAGAGCTTATGGAAGAGCAGAGACAACTGAAGGTAGTTAGTAGTAGGAAGACAGGTGCGGAGACCTCGGTAGCAGGGATTCGATGTTAGGAATAGGGATCAGGATGTGGGAGATGTCATAGGAGGACCCGCGATAGGGGATCGACAGTCCATCCCCCCTGGATGGATCCATTCATCCTAGGGAAAGGCGATGTTACTCGTGCGACTGTAAGTTACCTTTATCTGGAGACCGTCTAAACTGTTGAGCTTCTGATAGGGAGGCGGTGGATGGACCACTGAGGAAGAGGCAAGTAGTAGAGTAGATAGACTCTCTAGGAAAAGTACATGTCAAAGGACAAGGAAGAGCTACAGGTGGTGGAGGATGTTTTGACCTACTTCTACCACCACCCCCAGGAGGTCTACACCAGGCTCAAGGAGCTGGGGGATAAGGGCAAGGACAGCTGCATGCAGTTGACACATATGACCCAGGGACTCCAGGGATTATCCAAGGTATGATCTATGTCTTCTCTACCTTAGATTTTGTACTGATAGACATAGGTTCCAGTCATTCCTTCCTTTCCACATGTCTGGTATGAATCCTTGAGATTCCAGTAGATCTGTTGACTCAACTGTTACACTTGGAGACACCAATAGGAGGAAACTCGATCACTCACCTTTGCAGACAGTGTGATATTACCCTTGGAGGTGAGAGTTTCGATTAGAACCTCTTAGTGGTAGTGTCGAGGCCTTACGATTTCATTCTCAGTATGGATTGACTATCTTTGGTTCAAGACCATATTGACTACTTTAGGCGAAGAGTGTGGTGTGTCCACAACAGTGGGATGATATTTTCCTTTGTCTGTGAAAAGGAGACCCATGCAGCACCAAATGGGCTCATGCAAAGGAGGTTAAATCTGATCCCTCATGAGTTGGATAGCCTTAACCTCATATTAGTAGATGTATTGAGCTTCTATTTTTGAGTAGTAGTTGCAGAGTACTAGGATGTAGTTCTCGAAGATGTTCTAGGACTACCTCCCCGCCGGTATATCGACTTCTACATCGACATACACCCAGATATGGCACCGATTTTATTCACCAGCATATCAGATGTCTCCCATAGAGCTTTGCGAGATGAGGGTGTAGTTGGAGGATTTACATAGCAAGGGTTTCATAAGACCAAGTGTTTCCCCCTTGACAGATCATGTTTTTTTTTCAAGAACGCATATGGGAGTTTGAGGTTGTGTGTGGATTACCGGCACCTGAACTAGGTGGTAGTGAAGAACATGTATCCACTACTAAGGATCGACAACCTTTTCGATCAGCTAATAGGGGAATAATGGTTCTCAATGGTTGACCTTTGATCAGGTTACCACCAGTTACGAGTACAAGATGTGGATATACTTAAGACGACATTCATATACTGCTACGATCACTATGAGTACTTGGTGATTCCTTTCAGCAAGATGAAATTCCTCATAGTATTTGTGGTAATAATGAACTGTATCTTCCAATTGTATTTATATCGGTTCATAGTGGTATTAATCAAAAACATTATTGTTTACTCTGCATTAAAGGAGAACGTGAGACACCTATAGATGGTTCTAGATGTACATAGAGATCACCAACAATATGGGAAGATTTGGAAGTGCTAGTTAAAGATTCAGGAGTTCCACTTTTTGTGACATGTCCTCTCAGTAGATGGAGTGGTTTTGGACCAAACCAAGGTGGAGGCAGTGTAAGCATTGGAACCACCTCAGAGTGTGACGGAGGTATGGAGCTTCCTTGGGTGGGTAGTATATTACTGGAGATTCATTCATGATTTCTCCCAGATATCAGCACCAATGAAATCCTTGACCAAAAATAGGAAACCCTTAATTTAGATGGAGAAGATCCAGCAGGATTTTGAGTAGTTGAGAATGATTTTGACGAGCGCCCCAATTTTGAGATTTCTGAAGGAAGGTGTCGATTATGTAGTTTTCTACGACACATCAGGGATTGGTCTTGAGTGTGTCCTAATGCAGAGATAGTTGGTGATTGGTTATGGTTTGTGCCAGGTTAGGCCATAGGATCATAACTATGTAACCCATGATCTCGATTTGTTAGCGGTAGTCTTCGCATTGAAGATGTGGTGTCACTACCTTATGGGTGAGCGATTTATCATCTACTCGGACCACAATAGCTTAAAATACATCTTCTCGTCGAAGGATCTAAATTGGAGATAGAGTTGTTGTCCAGATCTCCTCTAGGACTATGATTTGGGGAAAATATATACTCCTCGGAAGGGGAATAATGTGTTATATGATCTTATCAGGCGATCGAGCTCAGAGTTGTTGAGTGAGGTGACAAAACAGTTGGCCTCGTTACAGTTATCTTTTGTGGATAGAGAGGATGAAGCTTCCCTTCAGTTGATGGTTATCACCCCTCTAATATTATAGGGATTTAGGGAGGTACAGCTAGGAGATGTCTACTATGAGGCATTATGTGCTCAGTTATCCATAGGACATGCTACTGATGGATATTCCCAAGGTGGGGAGAATGTTGTTCTCTTTATAGGACGCACTATTGTACCACTGGAGTTGTGGGATAAGGTCTTGAGGGAGTTTCATAAATCCAATTATAATTACATCCTAGAGTGTAAAAAATGTACCAAGACCTCTGGTGTCTATTCTGGTGGTCAGGTATGAAGATAATAATAGCAGAGTTCATTTTTCGATGCCTTATGTGCCAGCAGGTGAAGGCTGGGCACCAGGTTCCAGCAGGGTTAGTTCACCCAGTGGTGGTTCCAGAGTGGAAGTGGGATGGAATATTGAGGGAATTCATGATGGGATTACCACGAATGTCCAAGGGTCATGATTCCATCTGGGTGACCATTGACTAAATCACCATGTTGGCCCACTTCCTAGCCATCAGGGAGCATAGTTCCATAGAAAGCATGGGATGCCTCTACATGCTGGAGGTAGTTCAACTTCATGGCATCCCTTCGACAATAGTCTCAAATAGATATTCCTACTTAACATCCTGATGTGGAAGGGATTTCAAGAGACTTTTGAGACTCAGCTACGCTTGAGCACAGCATTCCATCCATAGACAGATGGTCAGACGGAGAGGATCATTCACGTTATGGAGGATATGTTGTGGGCTTGTATCATGGACTTTGGTCATAGTTGGGAGGACCACCAACCAGTAGTTTATTTTTCATACAATAATCAATACTAGTCCAACATTGGTATGGAACCGTTCGAGTCTTTATATGGGAGACACTTCCAGTCACTGCTTTGCTCGACCGACCCCGGAGAGTCAGCACTCATGGATCCAAAGTTGGTGCGAGCTACCATCGAGAAGGTGCTAATCATCCGAGAGCAGATGAAGACTACACAGAGCTGGAAGAATTCTTATACTAATAGATGACAGAGACCTATGGAGTTAGAGGATAGAGACTTTGTATTCCTTAGTGTATCACCTCGATGAGGGTTGTAGAGATTTGGACAAGGAGGTAAGCTATATATGAGGTTCATCAGACATTTCCAGGTACTGCACAGAGTTGGTGAGGTGGCGTACTGCTTAACTCTACCACCATAAATTCACCATGTACATGATTTCTTCCACATATCGCGGTTGAGAAGGTACGTGCACGACCCATCACACATCATTGACTGGGGAGAGCTGGACATCAAGGATGGAGCGACCATTGTTGAGTACCCAGTAGAGATCGAGGATCGGCATGAGAGGAACCTTAATAGGTGATCAATTCCCTTGGTTCACGTCTGATGGCACCATGTGAACCTTTAGGAGAGAACGTGGGAGTAGGAGGCTCAGATCCGTGCCCATTACCTGCATTTGTTTGAGTAGGATCTTGTTTTAGATTTTTTACGACGTAAATCCCTATAGTGTTGAGAATGTGATGTATCAGATTTTACGTATATTATTTTTAAATATTATATGGAATTATTCTGAGACCATACTTTTCAACAGCATGTGATTCTGAGGCCTGGAGTTCCCGTGATAAATGTTTGACATAAATTAAACTTTTAAATAGAACGTCATTGGTTTTTGTAAAAAATTTGAATTAAATTTAAACGGGTGTCGATATTAGAAATATGAGGGAACCATTTCATTCCTAGAATAGAATTTACCTTAGGAAGGGCCTGACATCCACCGGCATAGGTCGGCTACCAAAGTTAGTTTTTGGACTTTTTAAATGAAATAAAATTAATTGGCAATTAAATTGTTTTAAATGTTTCATTTTTATGCAATGACCTAATTCCTCCTTTTTTTAAATACGTTCTTATGGAAAGATATTTGGGTTAGCAGCATAGCCCTATGAATTGCGGACTGTCATTGGACCTTTGGAGGATAATCCGTTGGTGGAAGAAGAGGATGCAATAAATTGACACATCTCGGATTCGACAAACCTTGCTAACGAACCTGACGCGGTGATCGATATTCAATTGAATCAACGTAGGGGTTGTTATTTTGATTTAGTTTTTCCCCATTCTCTGATTAAATTAAGAACATGAATCAACCCATGAATAGGTTGATCCATGGATCGGGAATTCTTACGGGTGTGCGTTATTTTTTTCTATTTCTTTTGGGGTTTATTTAGGAAATTGATTTGTGATAATTGTGGGATTATATTTTGATTAATCCTATTTAATCCTTATAACATGAGTAAATTGACATCATGAAAAATAAAAACAGTGGTTTGTTTCTCATTTTTTATTGATTTCATCCTCTTCTTAACCACACGTTCTTCACAGTCTTCACAGGTTTATGAACATCGGATCATTGTGCATTCGTTTTACAATAAAATGATCCAAAATTGGAGATGCAACATCATGACGACTCAATAGAGGTGTCACGGTGATGGAGGCGGATGAATCGACATGGTTCAGGATAAATTGTTTTCCCACCATTCTTCGTGTGGATGATCAAAAATTCTGATGTGATGGCGATGGCGGTAAATGACGACGATGGCTGCAGATGACAACTCAATGCAGGGCGACCTTGGTTCTTGAGTTTTGGGGAAAATAGATCCCCAAATAGAAGACTAGATCATCATTGAGGCGCGGCGGAGCAGGTTCCCATTTCTAGAAAATTATGATCAACATTATGTGTATCCCAAACAACAGGTCGTATCTCGTTGACCTAGAGGAAGCTACGGATTTCATGTGCCGCATGGTGAAAAACATGGTGTGTTACACGAAAGATATGGCCTATAGGTCCCACCTTGAGGTGGCTGGAGTCTCGGGCGACAGGAAGCCCAAATACTGCAGGATCTCCAAAGAACATGGTGTGGGGGTCATTACACAGGACTCTGTGTGTTTCGTGGGTGATACACGGACACAGGGTGGTGTACACGGTCATGTAATCCAACACATTTCCAGACCAGGATGGCTTTATGGTTCAACTTGTGTACCAGTTACACGGGATATAACACACGGGATGAATCCGTGTATAGGCACACAGCCGGATACACAGAGATGACTCCAATTACTCGTATACGGCATGTGGTTCGTCCTTCATGCTGTGTACTCACTTTTCTACATAGCATGTTCCCTATGTCTCGGGTCATTACACACTAACAGTACCTGGAGTCTCAAGACATGACATGTGACCCCTTCTACACACCATGTATATCCTGAAACATGGTTTGATCCTCTTGTCCACCATTCCTTAGACAAGTTTCTCTTGGGCTTGTTCCCCTTTTTCTCGCTCCCCTGAAGGTTAGGTATCATTTCCATCAACATGATTATGATCCCTTCAGTAAGACTTTCTGAGATAGGGTCAGGCATCCCTCTGAGAGACCTGTATCGAAATCCTCTATCCATTCTTAACCCTAGGTAGAGTCAGGTACAGATGTAACCAATCCTACAGGACACTGATTCTCTACTTTGTAGATAAATACAGATGAGTCGAGATATCTGACAAGACCCTCTTAGTTATCCTCGTCTATGTATCATGATATTTACCCACTCATGAGTGTATTCTCCCAGAATGAGTGTATCTATCTCTAATGGATTTTCCCAATGAAAAATATTTCTCAGACAGATGACATCAGAGCTATCAGGCTCGTGGAGTGATTTTTTCCTAATGAGTGCTTCGTGGAACCTTCAAAATGAATCCCTATCGGGGGTATGTGGTTGTGTGACTTATCTCTAGACCACAGCTCTAGGTTTCGAGTATATCTGTATGGTGATTCTCCTTTTATATTTTTAGTATACATATATTGTGTAGAGTTAACTGTACCTTTTTTATGTATTGCTTTTTTGTTTTCAAGGTCCTCTACTGAGTATTGTTATACTCACCCTTGCATGGGATTTTCCCGCATGTGTCATTTTTTTCACAGACAAGAGGACTTTTGATGGATTCCTGGGTGGACCTTGACTAGACTGAGCATTATGAGTTCTCTACAGCCCAGGTGTTCCTATGGCTATGAGCAGTAGTCCCAATACCTTATTGTGCTTACAGATTGGACTTTGTTGTTTGTAGACTCTTGTTTTTGGTGGGCTTTTATTCTGGCTCAATTTACTTTCTATACTTTTCTTTCTGTCATACTTTGTCGTTCGGGTTAGTTGTATGCATGCATTTTTCTCCTTAGTGGTTTTTACATTTATGCATTTATGGGGTTGGAGATGTGTGTGTGTGTGTGTACAGGTACTTATGTAATTCCTCCCTTGTTAGTGATATGCCTACTCAGTGTTAGTCACCATCCCCTAGCTTATTGGAGTCCGTCTTGGGGAGCCGCAGTGCCATCCCCACTGGGATGGGTCGTGACATTACTCATTTCAATCTCACACTTCATAATATTCACAAATAAATCTATTATGGATTTTTTTATTTGAACCAAATATAATATCATCAACATATATTTTGACAACAATGTTGTTTTTAGAAGATTCTTTTATAAAAGGTGTTGTATGCACAGCTCCATTAACAATATAGTTTGGTAGAAAGTCCGAGTTAATCTATCATACTAGGATATAGGGACTTTTTTAAGTCCATATATTTACTTAGTATGTTTAAAAAAGTTCTAGATATTTTTGTATTTTTAAAACCAAGGGTTTTTTCTCTATAAACTACCTCATATACATATCCATTAAAGAATGAACACTTCACATCCATTTGAAATAGTTTTAAATTTAAGAATGTTGTATATGCTAGAAGTATACAAATAGTTTTAAGTCTTTCTATCAGAGAATAAGTTTCTTCATAATCAATTCCCTCTTGTGGATTATATCCTTTATCAACAAGTCTATCTTTATTTACAAATTTAATTCTATTTCCATCACATTTTTTTCCAAAAACATCATTTTACCTTAAATTAATATGTATCATTAGGTTGTTCAACCAATGTATGAACATGATTCCCCTAGAATTCATTGAGTTCATCTTGTATTTATTTTATCCAGTATTTATCACATAACTATTCATCAGAGGTTTTAGGATTACATTATAATAAAAATGAAAATGTTCAATTCCATTTCCTAAAGAACTTATAGTTCTAACTGGTTAACCAGCATCAAAAATGATGTCATTGATAGGATGTTTCCAAAGGATAAATTGATTCCATAGAATCTGAAAACAACTTTTTTTGAACAAATGTTTTAAATTATTTTTGAGGTAGAACATTAGAAATAACTTCTTTAGTTGTTCTCTCATGAAAAGAACATTTCAACAGTGGTTGAAAATCTGTTTTAGAAATAACATCCAAAGATTTCGGTTGAGTTTTTTTGAAAACAATAGGATCAATTCCATAAATTTTAATATGTTTGTTTCCTCAATAGAACGTGTACTTATATTGAAAACCTTATATTCCTTTCTGGTTGTACAATATACTAAAAGTATTCCTTCATAAAATCTTTCAAAAAAACTTCTGAAAGTATATTTAGCATTCATAATGAATAATTTTCATCCAAAAACATTAAAGTAAGACAGACCTAGTGTCCTTATAGTTCACAACTCATAAAGATGTTTAATCATAAAAGGTCATATTAAAACATGATTTATAGTATAATAAGGATCACTAAATACTTCATCCCAAAAAAGGTTTTCAAATGAATATCCAAATCAGCATGGTTCTTACAATTTTAGGAATAATTGTTTTCATCTTTCAACAACAACATTTTTTGTGGAGTTTTAAGTGTTGAATCATTATAAACTATACACATTCTACATTAAAATTATTCAAATTATGAGTTAAAAAGTTCCCCACCAAGATCAAAAGGAATATTTATTAAGGATATAATTTTATAATTTTAATTTCTGACTAAAAAATTTTAAAACAAAAAAAATTGGGCTTCTTAACTATAATATAGACACAGGTATATCGAGTGTAATCATCAACTAAAACTTATACATAGTATTTTCAACTAATATTTTTTTTAGTATCAAGTAAGTTAATTCCCATTAATTATCATGCATCAAAATTGGAGACTTCACTAATAGAGTTAAAAATGGCTTATTTTTCTTTCCAAGTTGACATGGAACAGAAACTTTGGATCTTTCAAACCTACCTTATCATGTATCTTTAACTAGACCGTTCTTATATAGATTTTATAAAGTTATAATATTACAGTTCCATGGCCTTCTATTCCATAACCAATATTATTATTCCATCTTACTAAGCTAAGATAAATCTTAGATCCTAAGGTATTCTAAATTTAGTTTCTAAACATACTCATATCGAATGGATATAAGAATAAATTCATATTTAAAAATATGAATAGTAAATTTTTCATTACTGAAGTCTACAAGACATACCTCATAACATAATTTTACTATGCTAATTAAGTTGTTCATATGTCCTACAACAAATACAATATCTAAAATTTATCATTTTTCAAGAATAGTTATGTAACCTATTCTGATGATTTCTATTTTATGAATTTTCACCAAAGGTAACTTTCCCCCCTTTTATTTTTATAATCTTCTTAAATAAATACTTGTTTCAAGTCATTATTTTGGAGAAACCACTATACATGTACCAAATATTATCATTGGTGCATTTATCATCTTTATGAAATCAAATAATTGGTTTTTAGGAACCCACATCTATTTTGGTTTGGTATTATAAGAAACTAAAATTCTCGGAATCCACATTTTTTCAACTTTACCATGGTAAAAAAATGTTAATTATTTGGAAAATTGAGCCCTGTTAAAACCTAAGGATTAGAATTTAGTTAAATAATATTTATACTTCTAGCGACCACCGCTTATACATTTTGAAAAAAATGGATCACGTTTTGGAATAAAGTATTTATTTTGAAAAATAGTTTTTCTATAAGTAAAACCCATTATTAAAAGATCATGATGAGGTCTTATTTAATTATAAATATTATCAATTTTTTCTTACTCGTGGTAAACTTCAAAAAAAATCATTTCCAAAAAAGTTATTTTAGAATTTAGTTTTACAACTATATTCTCATCCACAACAAAATTGGTATTAGAATAATGTTTTTTCAAATAATTTTATAAACTAGTGGTTTTATTATTTAAATTCTCTAGTTCTTTTTAAAGTATATTTTTTTAATTATATTTTTCTAAATATTTAGAAATATCTAATATTTTGGAGTCTAAAGCAGAAATCCTTGAATTTTACTTAACATGTTTTTCTTGAGAAATATAAATCATTTTAGAAATTTATCAATTTAAATTTTCTAGTAATTTAGAAAGTCTAAATACCTATTCAAAACTAATTCTAGTGTTATTACCTTCTGATGATTGAGATTATTCATCAAAATATTTAGAAATATTATCATTATTACTAGCAGGATACTTTGAAATTCATTTATTATTATTTATATATTTCGAAGTTACCTTTTCCATGAAGTAATTTTTGATAGTCAATGTTTTAGTATAGAATATGTTACTCTTCTGGCCTAAACATTCTTCATCAGATGAGTTCTTAAATAAACTATCTTCACCAATAGAAATCAAATTATTGGAATCTTTCAAACTTTTCTAGTTTTTGTGCTGGAATTACTTGTTATAATTACTCTATGAATTTGTTTCTTTTTTATATTTTCTCTTTATATTTGGAAAATAAAGTATGATATTTCTAGATTTATTACATTTATAACATATAAATTCCGAAAAATCCTTTTTATCTCCTCTGTCCTTGTGATTCTTTTAATATCTATATTGGAAGTCCTTTTTTCAACTATTTTATTCATCTTTTTCACAATATTGGATAATTTGTTTTTATATTATTCTGTTGAACTATTGTCTAATTCTAATAAAACATTATTCTTTTTGGAATACTTTTAAACATTCTTTGAAGAATCAACTTTATTTGAAACATTAGACATTGTAAAAAAAAGTAAACCCTTTACTCTTTTTCTTCATTTTTCCAACATGTCTTTTCAATCTCCCATTATACTTAATAAGGTTTCTAATAAAATAATCTATAATTGGATGAGTAATCCTTCTTGTGTCACCAAAAGTAGTTATTTTGGATTCTCATTCACTAGGAATTAGCTAAATAATATTTTCCACAAAGATTTCATCTATAAGATCCTTCTCTCCAAGGGATTGTAAACTAATTACGCTAGTCATGATTCTTTGATTCATTTTTGCAATAGTTCCTTTAAGTAAAAAAAATAAATTTCTTTATAGTCATCTCAAAGAATTTCTATTCTAGTTTAAATTGTTTTAGAAATTATAAAATTTGTTACTTCTAATTTCATCCAAATTCTATTCACTACTTCACATAATGAAATCCTACTATTAATTTTCCTTAACATAGAACTTAATTGATTATTCCTTACCATATAATTCATTTGATAATCTTGTTTCTCTTTATTAGTAAAATTAGAAACATATTAATATAGAATATTTTAGTTACCAGGAAACACAAAAAAAGTTTTCCACAATATTATTTACAACAAAAATCTTCATCATGTCTCTCTAATACTCGTAGTCATCACAATAAAATATTGGTGTTCCACAAGGATTCATATTTTCAAAGTTTTAATGTTTTAAAATTCGATATTATAAAAACAAAATATTTCTCAAATTTACACATTAGTGTAATAATAATTTATAAATAAAAATTTATAACAAAAGATTAAAATAATTAGAAACTTTTAGTATATGAAAAAATTAAAAATACAGCAAGTAAATATATGTAAAATTTTCTGATATCAGTTCTTGGAATGTAAGATTTAACGATGGTTATAATGGGGGTGAATTTTATTTTAAAAATTTTAAACTAATTGAAAACCCAATCATCTTATTACATTTATCAGATATAAATACCATACGATTATAATATTAATACATATTAGACTCAAAATTTTTCTGGTATAGTAGAGTATAAAAATCTGACTAAAATAAACTTTCAAAACAAACTGCACAGCAGAAAAATATAACCTCTAGAAATAATTAAAAAGTAAATTTTAAAGTAAAATTAAGAATGAATTACTAAATATTTATAAAATTATTTTTACTCATTAACCTTAAGATTTAATGAATCCAATAAACCATAAATTTAAGTTTCTATAGTTTCAACCAAATTTTTATGTCTATCTTTTATTTACAGAAATCCCTCAATCACTAAGATCAAAATCATCTCTGTATTCCAATACCTAGAAGACCACAATTTGGATGATCGTATACATCCATATTTCTATCCCAATAATCCCATGATCATAACATTAATTAAACACAAAATTGAAATAAAAAAATTATTATATTTATTTTTCAATTCCCCACATGGAATCCTTAGAACACAACCTCTCTGAAAATATTACAAATAAAATGTAATGAGTAGTTAAATCATTGAAAAATATTATATTGGATGAGATTTCAAAATCATCATCTCCATGCTGCATAAATAATCTCTTTTTTATAGGAATCCCACCAATGATCATATTTCCCTTGATTCTTGAAGTTGTTTTCAACAGCCTTAGATGATATTCACTTGACATCATAAAAAAGACACCTCCATCTGATGCTATTTTTATAGCATCGTTATAATGTGCTAATAAATGTATTTCATATAATAGATAAAATTCTAAAAATATGATTTTAAACATAGTTATTCAGATGGGATAAATTGTTAGTTTGATAGATGAAACTTTTTCACACTGATAGACTAAATATCATTACACTAATATATTAAATATCATCAAACTAATAGGCTAATATTATTCTCACTAATAGACTAAATGTAGATCATGCTGATAAACTAAACATCATCACACTCATAGACTATATTTAATCATACAAATAGACTAGATATATTCACTATTATAGACTAGATACGGTAATAAAAATAAATTTAATATTTTCAATTCGATGAAAAATAATATCATTAATCTAATTGATTAGATATCATCATACAGATAGACTAGATATCGTCAATCTTATGGACTGGACCGTAGTCAGTATGATAGATCAATCATAAGTATTCAAAGTTTATATTTATTTATTTAAGAACAAATTTTGTTTCTTATAGAAAAATAGTTCTTCTATAAAACCATTCTAAAAGACTTGGGAAATAATAATTTTAAAAAATAAGGTATTAATAAAGTTTTTTATTTTAAAAATATTGAAAATAAAATGTAGAAATTAATATTTTTGGACTCAATGCCTTTATATATTTTTCTTTAATAAGGAAACTTCTTTGATAAATCAATCTTCAATTGAATATATTAATTTTCATACTTGAATGTAACAAATCCAACATATAAACTATTCATTGTTAAAGTATTCATCTAATGAAAAAAAACCTTTCATAGAACCTTTTAGTTGTAACTGAATTCATGTGTTTCTTTTCAGTATGATGTATCTAAACCAATTCACAAAGATTTAAGAATAATATCATGACATATCTAGGTTCTCATTATATTGGGGAACTATTATAACACATTGAAATGAAAAATACTCTTATGAAATTATAATATAAATCAAGAAAATTTTAAGTTAAAATTTTATAATAATATGGAATGGTAATCTGAATTATATTATAATACTAGATTTATATATTAAACTCTAACATCATGATAATATTTAAAGTAAAAATTAAGACTCAAATCTCTTTGGATTCAATGAATAATTAGTATCAACATATGGTACAATCCAATCCAAATTAATAAAAATGTCTTTATATTCTATAACTATCAAGTCTTATTGTTGAAAATTGAATCACATGGTTATTTTTGAAACAAAGAATGTATGATTATATAAGTATTTATTGAAAAAAATATTGAATCATTCCCTAGTAATCCCTTTATAAAGTATAATGTGTAGGAACAATTCTTACCACTCTTCTGAATATATATAAAATAACTACATGCCAAACTTCACTTTTATGTCCTTTGGAGTGCCTAAAATCTCTAAATTTTAGTTGACTCTTTTTAACATGTGTTCCTCTACATTAGTTATTGAATTATTTTGAATGATCAGAGGGTTATTACTTTAAATGAATTAATTCATATCTACTAATGGTTAATAAGGTACAACAGACCCATATAATTTAAAAATATGATAATTAGTTTTTTTTAAATTTTTCCTCCAATTCTAGTTCATTAGGAAAAATATTCTCAATAGCTTCCTCACATTGATTTACAAGAAGTATCCTTCATCGAATCATTCTAAAATCCCCAACGAATAATCATTTTTCCAATGTATAAAATAATCACTTATAAAAAAGAAAACACACTAGATTCCCCTAATATGACACAATAAACACATATCAACCACCCACATAAACACTCTCTTAATCAACTTTAAAAGGATTGATTACCAATGTATGATTCTCTTTTCAATCCATAATGAAATTTTAAATAATTACTAAATTTAAAAAACTATTTAAGGGTAACTTTAGAACCCCTCCATATGAAAATATCCCATTTTAGAATATAGTTTATAATAAAAACCAAAAATTTATTAAAACTACAAGATAGTAATACATTTCATATCCATGAATTCCAAAATTATGCATGAAGATCAATTTTCTCCTTAGCCTATGGAAAATGGTCAAATAAATCCAAATATAAATATAAGTGGTTCACAAACCACTTGGTCTACCAGTACATCCCTGTAACCAATGGATTGTTATAAATAGTTTAGTTATGAATTTTATAACTACATCATGAGTCCCAATATAGACTACCTCTTTAAAAACCACCTAACAGAACCAAACTGATACCATTTGTTACAGTCAAACCCAACCAATCACCCCTTTACCACATATAGGTTTATATTAAATGTTAATTACCCTTAGGATAATCACTCGGATCACCAATGGATAATAATAAATGTTTATATAAAATAAAAATAACACTATGGGAATATTTTCACACAATATAATCCATAATCCCCATGCCCTGAAATTTTTCTATAGAGTAACAGTATTTCAGACATACCAATACGTATAAGAAAATTAAAATAATTAGAAATCTAAATATGAAAATAAGATATAAAAAAGAACATAAAAATGTTAAAATATGATAAAAAATCAAATATATATGTAACAATTTTATACAACTCAAAATGAAAGATCGATGCGGCCACAAAATACATATCTCAAAATGTGGTGCATCAAAATAATGACTCTTCATTACCCAAAAACAACCCATGATCTATCTAGTAATTAGAAGAACCATCCACCACATATGTCTACCATCATGTCTATAACCAATTATTAGTATAAAAAAGATATATTTCCTTTATATGTATCATTTTGAAGAAAATCTACACATCATCAATTTGTGAAAGATGGTGTGCGACAATACTTATTTGGATACCCCTAATACTTCTCATTTTCCTTGTGAATGTGAAAATCAATTAGTCTTTAAATAAGTTTTTTAAAAAATTTCCCATTACAAATTAAATTTATAAAATAAAATTATGGAATTTTATATTTTAACAATTACAATTATTTCATAAAACTGTAACTAAAAACATCAAAATTCATATCATTTCCAATCCATTAACCATGCATTCTTTCCATTTTATAAAACATAATGGGCCACAAAGATAATGTATTGACTTTTGGATACCTCCTTCTTACAAGTGGACTAAATACCATCATATATCTTTGTCATTATAATAAATTCCTCATACTAAAGTGGGTTTTTCAATAATCCTTATCAAACTTATAACACTCTCTATGTTTTTTAGGTATAGGTTTAACCCAATTATCATTGAAAATTGTGTATTTGGATTTTTTTCAAATGTTTGAGGTGTTTGTGAGTGATTGGGGATCATAATTAGAAAAAAATTACCAATTTTTAGGAATTATATCTTGATTATAGAATTCATCATGTACTCATTGGTATAGTACCAGGTAGCCGGTGGACACCTTTGAGGAAGGGGAGGATTTCAATCGAAAAATAGGTGGTTTGATCCACTATAATGGGTACCCATTGGGTACCAGGTACCCTATGGAAACAAGTTAGGTACCTAGTGATTAACTAGATATTTTTTTATAAAAACAATTTATTTAATTCAAATGTAAAACTTTTATTAAAAGTTAAACTCTCCCCACCATTATTTGCCTAGCCACATTCACCCCTCAGCCTGTTTATTATTCGCTCCCCCCTTATGAGTCAGTTATCCTTCATTATTAAATGAAATAAACTATTGTTAGTTTTAGGGAGTCAAAATAGGTAATGGTTAAAGGATATATACCTTGATGACTTTGTATATATAAATTTTTGGAGACTATATCATAGTCCATGATAAGATGATGTCGTATGGGATGACATTCATAGTATAATGTGTTGGAGATTATATAATATTGTTTAATATGGTATAGAGATATTCTAATGTTTCTTCATATGAAAAATATATTATAACATTTTCTATATCATTTGTTATTGTGAATTGTATTGTATGATTAATATTATTCTTATGATTGATGATGGAAGGTGAGAGATAATTGTTAACATTCGAATCTACCATCAACTTAAGGTATCGTGGATTAATTTAAACATTTTATAAGATATAATATTGGGAGAATAAATTTGTAGTGGTGGTATGATGGTTTTATAACTTCATGAATTACACATTACTGTTTCAATATAAAATTAAATGCATGAACACTTGGGGAGAATCTCTGAGGGGTATTTCAAAAAGTAGTACCCACTATGTTATTAGGCTTAAGCCTTCCTAAGAATTCTATCAATTCACCTATTCAAATATATCTTCCTAATAATTTATGTACTCTTGGTAGATACTAGTATATAATATATATCAGGGGTATCCCACTCAACTATTGAGTGATTCAATTGATCTGTAAACATTACTTTGAGGGAAATGGGATTGGGTTGTTCCTCAGTGATCTGTATAAATAATGATTATTGAATATAGAGGTTTGGATGACCATCGTAAAAGGTACAAGAGTTTTTCATTTTATGAATATATTATTATTTTTTGTTTTAAAAACAATTTTATCTTATTATTTCAGGTTTCTATTATCTTATTATATCTTGAAAAATGTTTTTAAAACCTTATAAACATTTCAATGGGGTCAGAGCCTTTCCATGATTATCGATTCTTTAAATCATGTGGAAAATTATGAATATTTATATCATTTTGGGCATCACCAATAAATATTTAAATTTTGAAATGTGGCTAATCTTACAATATGGGAAATCAAAAGTTGTGATAATTTGTTTCCCATGGAATGTATTATTATATGTGATATCGTAAGATGCGATACATTCACATCAAAAAATATGAGATATCATAACCCATAATTTAGTATAATTTAATCATCTTCAATATGATGTAAGATACCTTATAGTCAATCATAATGTATGATGAATTTGGTTTCATGTGGAAAAATAGAGTATCCTATCATCATATGATGTAGAAGATATCTTAGAATATTATGGATAATTCCAATATTATTTATTATATGACACTGACTACTTATAATTGTAAATGTAACTGAGAAAATGCTAGAATTCATATTAATTTATAATAAATATCATTGAATATGATATTTAGGAAGATTTTATTTCCAAATTTTCTAATGTGTATTAAATTTCAAGGTTTATAAAATATTTTTAAATTTTGAGATATTTTTTCAATTTATAAAATTTTAAAAAATTAATTGATTATAATGTTTATATAACTAATTATTAGATATATATGTAACATTTATTAAATAAATATTCAATAATATTAATTGTTAATATTAAATACATTTCAAATTATATTACATGAATTATAAATTTGATATAAAATTTTTGTATCAAAATAATAGGAATATTTTATAAATTTTTTATAAATTAAAAATTAAGGCTAAATATAAATGAGTTTATATTTAAAATTAATAGTTGTTCCTAATTATTTGATATGAAATTATAAAATAGAAAAATTTATTATATTTGAATTTTATTTAAACCATATCAAGAAAATTTTGATATTTCATAGGATAAACCTTTAAATAATATAAAATATACAATATTTTAAATATTTATATTTATATTGCATGTATATTTTTTCTATTTCAAATATCATATGTTTAAGTAAATTCCCATATAAATGTAAATATGAAGGATTTTATGCAATAAATACATATAAAGTTATTTTTTTTCTTTAATTGTGGACTGAATTTAATTAATGACAAAATCATATAGTGTTTATAATTTCTTGATTTATTAATGTTCCATAACTTCATTATCTCATGTTCATATATATGAATTATTCATTTTTTCATTTTATCCCCTTAATTATTCAGGAATATAATTATTATATTTGAAATGGATGTATGCTTTAGCTTAAAGTGTCAAACCTCTTCAAAAAAAATTCATACATGCAAATAAAGTGTTGTTGGCTATATATGATCATTGAATTAGTTTTCTTCTAAACTATATTTTTTTTATACTATGTTTTGAGCATAAATTTAAATTTCATTAATAGTTTATACATATTAGGCATTTGAATTATGATAAAATTGAGTCTCTCTACAGTGAAGTACTATTTGGTAAAGGGACTTTGGGTCGGACTACTAAGTGGCCTAGTGGATTATGCCTTTTCTAGAAAAGTGGGTCTTGACCACTATCACTCCAAACAAGATCTTGTGGGATTATTGATTACATATGATTCAAATACATTATGTAAAAGTTTTTTATATACCTTATACATGAGATGAATTTGGATGTGAAGAAATATAGTTAGATTTTTTTTGGGTTAGTAACATAAGCTATGAGTGGTGTAAAGTGTTTTGCATCAATATAGTTTGAAAATAATATTTTTTTTGATTCATTAGGATTCAAAACTAAATCATTATATTTATTCATAAATGTTAATGGAATTAAATGATATAATATTTTGAGATTAAATCCCATTAAAAATAATAAGTGTTTGATTAATTCTAATGAAAACAGTTCAAGGATTTGATCATCCAACCTGGTAGGGAATGATAAAGTAGAGTTCCTATGGATTATCTTTTGATATACAAGAAACTAATAGGTGACCTTAATAGAATTATATTCTTGTTTTAGTTATTTTATTTGTATTACACATAGTGGGGAGACATGGGTAAAATTAGATAACCAGAGGAATAATGTTGAGTAAATCTATATGATATATTATGATAAAGTGTATTACACTAAACTATCAAAGATTCATGTCTGATATAATTGAAATAACTATCAATCTAAATATCTATGTAATGGGGGGGAATTCAAAAGTTTCCAAAATATAAGTGAAAAGTGCATATTTTACCACTAATTAGTATAATGTAAATCGAAAAAGGGTTACAAATTTATTGGGAGTACATTAAATTAAATTAATTATTGGGACCCTAACCTTTTACACATATTATTACATTATTATAAGTTTTATTATCTGTAAAATATAGACCACGGATTGAAAATTATAGTTTATTTTAAGACTAGGTACATAATTAAAAAACATGAAAACAAAATTAAATATATCTTATTTAATCTCCACAATTATCTCTTAAATTCCCTTGGGCTTCTATTTCATCATAGGATAACTTGGGGGAATACATAGACAAAATGGATGAGATAAAAATACAAGTAAGGAAATAAACACAAAAAGAAGCATAGTATGTGTGTTAGATGGCATAATGTGAGAACATATAAGAAATGGATCATGAATAAATATATAGACATAACATATAAATCATGGAACCATATGATCAGGGAAATATTGGAATGTGGGAACAACACATAACATTGTATATAAATGAGTCAAGGCTAAATTCTAAAACTATATCACATGGAGGAAAGAGTCCCATAAAGGATTAGGTTTACTCCCTAATCCCATACATAACCTTACATGAGACAAAAAAATTACCCAATTCATTAGAGAACTGTCTTTGTACACCCATTATAACACCCCAAGATATTTATAAAATATATTTTTTTAATTTGAATTCTTTGATATCTTGTGTTGAACTCAATAACAAGTTTTTGTGAATAGTGAAATATTATTAAAATATTATATATTCATTATAACTTAGACCTTAAATTATCTGTAATAAATATGAATAACTAATTTATGGAATAAATATAATGTTATAACTAAATATTAATGTATTTTTATGTTATAACAAAAATGGTCAGATGATTTTTAGTAAAGTCAATTTAATCTTCCAAAAAATAGGTTTTCTTCATAAATGGTTTTCTCACTTTTTATGAGTAGATATTATAATGAATTTTTAGAACTTCTATAAAATTAATTTTATAAATATAAAAAATATATTTAAAGAATCATATTAAAATTATCTTATGGTGATTTGTTTTAATTTTCTTATAAGATTTATTTTTCAATGAATAGTGAAAATTTCAAAATTTTATAAAATTAATATTTTTTTATATTAAAAATTACATTTATGATTTTAATTTGATATCAAAATAACATAAGTAATCTTTAGTTATATATAATTTAATTAATTTAATTTTAATTATCCATATCATTTATTTTATTATAAGTACATTTTTAGGCTTGAAAGGCATTTTTTAAGAAATTTGTTTTCCATTGCATTTTGCGGGATTGATTTTAAATTAAATTACAAAAATTATATGTTTTTAATTTTGAAAAATGGTTTCAATATTTGGAATCCAAAGGTAAAAATTTAGAAAACGGGTCCCTTTTATTTTTGGTCAATATTAATAGTAACCTTAGTAATTTTAATTAGCATAGTAAAGGGTGAATCGGGTAAAAATTGAGTAATTTAGGGGTAAGAATAATATTATAAGGATTAAAACGTTCTAAAATTTTATATTATGAGTAAATTTAATTTGTAATAATTCAATTTTGGAATATAAGGTCTTTGGTTTCCATTTATATGTCATTATGAAATGTAAAATATTTTATTTAAAGAAAAGACAAATAAGTCACAATCATATTCTTAATAAATAAATACCCTTAATACGGTGTTATCCAAAGACTATATTCAAATATAAATAGTAATTTTAAATATACTAAATTATATTCATCATAGTATTTGTTTAAATTTTCATTGAAGAAATAATTACCTTAAATTTTTTCAGAATAGTGATGGAGTAATTATTTTATTAATGGAAATATTAAATAAATGATGTTAAAAATATTAAAATAAATATAATTTGAGATATTTAATGTCATAAAAAATTTATATTACCTTTAAATGTTTTTTTATAATAAAATAGTTGTTTCAAAGATATCTTGTGTTATTTATATTTTTAAAAGTCAATGTACTGAATTCTGTAAAAATTGAGATTAATGATATTTTAAAAAAATTAATATTTTATTAAAATATATAAAATTATTAAAATTATTAAATTCAGGTGAATGGTATGTATAAAGTTAAAAATTCCATTAATGATTCATTTTTTCGATATTTTGGAATTTTATAGTAAGAATATTCACCCTTAAGGAGTAAAATCCATGTTGTCATCGTACGAGTTATAGGGGTTAAATAAGGGTTAAAACCAAATAATAAGTGTAATAATGTGATCTAAAAATGACTAAAAATTATTATATGAGAGTATATAGACCCATAATCATCTTATATTAGAAATAAATTACTTTTTATCAATTTTTAATTGGAAATTAATTTATATTAATTTATTATTTTTAGAATTTTTAAAAGTTCTCCTCATCACAATTGCAAAAGGGAAGTCATTTACTTCTTCATACAACATTTTTCCATATATCTAGACCAATAACTTAAAATTTAACTAATTAACATATTTATTAGAGTTAAAAATGTTTTTCCTACCCAAACAACATCACTAGATCCCTTAATATGTTATTAAAGGAAGTCTGTCGAATAAGAAGTAATCATTTTATCGACTATTTCGCATTTCTTTCTTGTTCCACTTCTTAATAAAGTTTTTCTTCTAAGATTAAGTAATAAATACATTATAATATATATTATGATATTTTATTATGATTATGGTACAACCTTATTCTACCTTTTATTATTCCTATGAAAAACAAAAGCAATGTATGTGCCTACATATGACTTATCATCTCCATGTTGTGGTGTAATTTTTTTCACCACCATTTAAATTGGTTGGTTTAAATGATGGAAATAAAGGAAATATATGGAATATAAAACATGATAATTATCATACATTTTCCTACTCATTAAAAATTAACAGAATTATATTTTTCCTCGTGTTTATGTACGGCATACTGTCTCCAGAACGTGATGCGATTCATTTTCCATGTCCAACCTTCATGAATGATTATAAAAATTCATATAATGGGTCAATATCATATTAATAATATTAATTACTTTATCCATATTATTTTAATATATAATATGTGCAACTACATTAAACTTTTGTACAAAACATATATGAGAAAATAGGGATATTAACACCCAAAAGTGTGAAATAAATATAATTTTATTTACAAATTCATGGTAAAATGTTATAAAATTGTCATATATGTTATTATAAATATTAATATGGTTCTTTTATGAGTTAATAAAAATTTTCAAACTACTATACAAGAGGTAAGGTCATGAATAGCCAAAAAGAATCATGAGGTAAGGTTTTCTCATCTCACTTTTACTTCAACAAGATATATGCCTCACTCACAACTTATTTCTTATGTTTGGTCTATATATAATGAAATTTGATATTTAATATCATGAATCCCATTATCTTAATAGTATTAAATATTTAATTTGATAATTATTAATTTATGGGGAATATTATTCGACTGATTACAATGTGTTAAGGGAATTCTTAACCCACATTCCATTATTTGGGTTAACCTTATACTAAAATGATTATTTCATTATATGTTTATATGTGGGATCAATTTTGATTATATTATGTTTGATTTTATCCTTTTTAATTTTTATTTACTTTGAATACACATAATCTATTAATTTTATTATTTATCACTTGAATGATATGATATATATAAGAGAGTTTCTTTTAAAAATTATCTTTTAAGAGTTTACCTTAAATATCTCTTTTCTTACATGACCATGTTTTTATAAAATTATTTCCAATTTTTTTACTATTATATTATGAATTTTTAAAATCATTTAAACTCATTTTTTAATTTTTACAAAATGGTTTGAATGGATTATTTTTTTCATTTTGTAAGAGTTGTTCTTTTTTACTTTTCTAAAAAAAATATAGAATTTTTTTTTAACTTATGTAGAAAGAGAGTATTATCTCAGTGCCAGGATTCTTTAATTCCTCTAAGATTCCATTAAAGTAATACAAGGTTATTTTAAATGAAAACAAATTCTTTTATAATTACATGTCATTTTAAAAAAAATTATAATAGAAAATATATTTTACTCAAAAATTATTTCAAGTGATCATTTAAAATTATTTTCCATATAAGATAACATTTTTTATGCTACTTATTATTTAATATGGATATTATTCAAAAATAACACCCTTATTATTTTTATTTTTGTTTGATGTTTATGATGTCATGATATTTATGAAACCTAATTCTTTTTCATGGGTTATGTTATGATTAAGTGTTTATAAAACCCAATTTCATTTCTTCATTACAGATATGATTGATGTACTTCTTCCACACATGTGTATGGTTCCATTATGTGAATGGTGAGACATGTATCTCCCTATAATTTATTGGTTAGTGATTTATATCTCATGAGATAAACAGGAATGTAACAATAAGTAAAACCAATTTAGTAATGTACTTTGTCTATTATGATTGTTTGGGGAGTGATCCCAACCAACTATCATAGTCTTGGGAGTGAACCCTGGTTATTATGATATTTGAGGAGTGAATCAAATCCACTATGGTTGTATTTTTAGTTATCCTTTTCTACTATTATGGTTTGGTTAGTGAACCCATTCTAATATTATATTCTTGGAAATGATCCAATACTACTAAAGAAATTATTTTCCATGATTGGGTGTATGCCACAATATCATGTCTTATGTATATTTGATTCTCTCATGGATCATGGTATTTCATGATTCATATCTTATTAAAATTTATGACTTATTCCAAGACCTGAGATTTTAATCTTTTTTATACAGGGTATACTTTTCAAATTCTATGCTCATGTTTTTATGCAATTATTCTTATGTTATGATTAGTTTCTGACTTTTTTCCCATACTTAGTATATAATCTCACCATTTTATTGTGTTTCTTTTCCCCATGATATAAATAAATGGAATAAGTATGATCTATAAAAATGGGTTCTAGATATGAAGGAATAGTTAGGAGTTGATGTATATTTTTTATAAACCATTTTTTCAATGTTTTCATGTTTTGAAAGTCATTAAACCCAAACTATTCAGAAATGGATTTGTTATGTTATATAATGAATATTCATCGATCTATAGGTCCTATGAATGAATGAAAATTGTGGGCCATTATAGTTGGTATTAGAGAAAGGTTTTTTTATCCCTAATAAACTAGGATGAGAAAACATTAGTATTATCCCTAAGTATAATTCTAAGTATAGGTTTCAATCCTAGAGTTTTGGTAAGGATCATAAACCCAGGAGTAAATAAAAAGTGTCATAGATTGAAGTTTTATAAGAAATTTCTAGTGGTTATTCGGTTTTCCAAATATGATTAGTTTTCCTCACACTATGATTTTTTGGATTTTAGACAATAGATCGAACTATGAGGATTCATGTTAATAGTAAATTTGATAGAAATTTGAATAATATTCCCCATGTGTAACAAAATTAAATCATATTATAATGGAGAAACCTTGTTTTTATGCCTAATCAAAAATCACATAATATGATTAATAATCTCAACATTGGGGATTGTCCTACCCCATATAATAATAAAAATATGGAGTTTCATGGTAACCACAGAAGAGAGAAAAATCAATTTCCATACTGTAAAGCATGTGGGAAGATTCATCGAGGAAAATGTTTCAAAGGAACTAGAATATTCTTTGGGTGTGGAAACAATGGAAACAAAGTAAGTAATTTTGAATGAAAATAGAATGTGTAAGATCATAACATTTTCTAGATATGTATTAAGCTCTTTTTCAGGTACTCTTTTTCTTTTCTGTTTTATTATATCTTGTTTTAGTTTTACCTAGGGGAGTTTAATGGTGAAATTGGAGTTTTTTCGAAGAAATAGGGGAATTGCACAGTTGATGCATGGTTCTTCCAAACCATATACCCTGGCTAGAAAACTATGTGAACTCAAACAGAGGATATTCACTTGGACTAACAAGGTTTTATAAACCATGAACCCTCTTGGTATTAACTTTTCAACCCCTAAGAGGAGGAACATGGTTAGGCACACAGTTAGGGATAACAAAGTAGCTTATACCGGAAACCATGGGTGTGGTAATTTAAATCCCATAAAAATTAAAATCGAATATTACATCCCCATATATTAATCTGTAATCACCCCCACTCAGACCTAATATAATTATAATGAATTTTAGGGCCTCCCAAATGAGTTACAAGGCATTATATACTCCTTTCTTAATGAATAATATGTTTGTTGATAGATCTGCACGTATTTTCGGTATGTGATCACTTCTCGATTTGTTTCCTCTATCCATCCTATATTTCTATCATCCTTAAAAGAGATGTTTTCCTCTATCTTTAATGGATATAGATCTATATTTTGATAGATTTAATTATTTTAATCTTAGATCTGGGTTTCAAATCTTGATCTCGTTCTTTTTCATGATCTTGGTTGTTTCGCTTTAGTTGAGGATTTCTGTTGGCGAGCTTCTTGTTAATGATTTTGAGGTAGGTGGTCTAAATTAAAAATCCAAAATTATTGATTCAATTACTTGTAATTGTGTAATTGAAATTTCAATGATTTTCTGTTATATCTAGAATTTAATTTGATTAAATTGAATTGTGATGTGATAATTGAATGGGTTTAATTTTTTGTGAAATTTTAATTGGATTAATTAAATTAATCAATAATTTAACTAATTAATGGAATGATGGGATTATGTAATTGATGTGACATGTAGAGTTTGAAATAGGTTAATTTATGAGATTTCTTAATTATTCATTTAATGTGATTATGAATTAATTAACCATGAGAATTATGATATGATTGGATTAACCATAATGGGTTAATGGGTTATATGATTTAAAAAATTAAAAATGGTTTAGTGGTGGGTTTATTATATTATTCTATCTAATAAATGTCTTGGACCATGATTTTATTTATAATTGGGATGGTATGCAATCTATGAAATGGAAAAAGGGTGTTAATATTGATTAAACATGATTAAATAGTTATATGTGATATATGTGTGATTCTATCTAATAAATGTCTTGGACCATGATTTTATTTATAATTGGGATGGTATGCAATCTATGAAATGGAAAAAGGGTGTTAATATTGATTAAACTTGATTGAATAGTTATATGTGATATATAAGTGTGGGATACATACTAATGCCCCAAATACACATAGGTGATTGATTGATATATGATAGTGGGACATAAAATACTGCTCAAATACCTATGTGTGATTAATTGATAAATGGGGTGTGATATAGGGACTGATGCTCCAAATAATAATGGGGTTCTACACAAGGCCTTATAGGCCCAAAATGGTGCCATCGGGCTATGGTCCCATGTATCAATGATATAAAGTTGAAATAAAATGGACAATGAAATCCTATGGTATAATGAATTGTGATTCCTTATGTTATAAGGATCAGACTCCAGCATGGGCCAAAGACGGTGTTGGTTTTTTTGGTGAACTTGTGAACCCAAGGGTTTATGTGGTTTAATAATGCATAATTTAATATGTAAATTGTTTACCCTATTACTTTTATTTTATTATTTATTCAAATAAATACACTGCTATTGACTGGATATTGTTTTAGATGTCATTGGTGTTGGCCTATTGAGTTATAATCACACCCTACTCAGGCTTCCTGGTCGATACCTGAATAGTCTTCGTGGTTGTGAATAGGATAATGGAAATAACCCTATATTAAATGAATGATATGGGATAGAGAATGGATGTGGGGACTATAATTTTTAATAGTAACTCAATGGGAGTTATTATTGTCTTTTTTTATACATGATATATATTTCAGCATTCCATATCTACTTCTTTAGATTTGCTTATTGTATTCTTATTTTGTTCATCATGTGATACTAGTATTATTCTGGGTATGGTTTTATCATTTAAATATTGTTTTTTATTTATGTTGTTGTGATAATTTGATAACGAAGGTATACTCGCCCCATGGTTAATGCTAGAACCTTATTTCTAGTCGGTAGCCTCCGGCATATTGGGAGGAACGCTTGAGTTCATGTGGGCAACTAGCTCTGGGTACCAGTGTGTGGAAACCTAGTTGGGATGTTACAAAGTAGAATTAAAGGTGGTTTTATTTTTTATTTTATTTTTTCTTTATATTTGGGAAAGGTACAATGGATAATAGGATGAGTTGGACCTTGGTTAATAGATTGTGCAGGGGAGTGGCTAACGTATGCTTGAGGATAAAATCCATGTTCCTAGGGTGGAATTACTACTATTGATGTGATTTGTTTCAATTGGATTCTATTTTACCTCGAGTGATACACTTTCTGTATGATATTATTAATATTTTTGAGATTTTATGATATTTGAATCATGTCCCAATATAACACTAGAGTTGAGTATTCAAGCATCATTATACGCACTCAGTATTACTATGTTCATTGCATCATTTTAGGCATGCATGGGAAAAGAAGGTTTTGGGTGATTTTTTTAAATTATATTATTTTCATTACTTTCTAATGAAATGAAAAAGGTTCCAAAGTTTAAATTAAAATTTTTGAATGATAAAAAATGTGGATAAATGGGTGTATAATGAGAAACATGAATAATGAAAATGTGTTTAGCAAATTTTAACCTATATCGAGTTGAGGGAATTTTAAGATTAGTAATAGAACCTTGGTTTTTACCATGTTATGGGGTTTGGGGGAATGAATAGTTGTGTCTTGTTATGAATCCCTCTTATGTTAATGAGTTAATTTTGTGTAATGTTTCCTAATACATGTATTTTGAATAGTAGATATATTCTTCCAGAATGAAACTTGTTGACTAGATGACTGGAGGTTGTGGATGGAGATGATCCACCATTTATGGAAAATGATGCATCGACAGTATGGGTTGATGATGTCATAGAGTTGTTCCATGAAAAAATTGCTTGGTTCATGTAGTTTTTTGGAGAGATACCCAGAGAGGGTAGTGGATGGTATGTCAGACATTACAAGGTAGATTGAGTTGTATCACTCTCTCACATTCACTAAAGAGGGTGAACCTGAGGCAGCTATGTTTTAGATTTAATTTACCCAAACTATTCATGAATACTTAGAGAATTCTCTAGAGAACATAGTAGAGTTGTCTACTTTATTGTTATGTAGTCACGAAAGTATTTGGTGGGACATCCAGACTCAGGATGGACAGTTGAAGGATATGGAGTGGAAGTAATTTCAGGAGAAATTCATAGAGAAATTTTACCCAGAAACTATAAGCAAGGATAGAGTAGATTGAATTATGAGGTTGACTTAGGGGAGCATGTCTGTTATGGATAATTTTGATCGCTTTATATATTTCCAATGCCTTGTTCTAAAATTGGAGTGGGTGAGTCTATTGCGGAAAAGTGGATTCATGATGGTATTAAATGTGACATTAAGTCCCATATTAATATCATCAGGATTTAGATTCTTTATGAGGTTTTGAATCAAGCTCTCATTTCTAAGGGGAACATGAGGTAGGCCACTAGTGGAGGATATGTGGTCCCTGCTGGATAGTCAGGAGGTACAACCTCTAGGACCGGGAAGATTCAATAAGAAAATTTTGACCAAAGCATTGGAAAGAAGGTTGCATAGGGGGCATGATCAATTGTAGAGGATCTTACATGGGTGATCTTTCACCAGTATGGTAGGATGGGTCACTTATATACATAATTTCCCAAATCTCCAGTTCAGTTTCGTGACTATGGCAGTAAGGGACATCTATATAGAATCCATCCAAAATCAGAATACCGGAAGGGGGCCTTCAACCCCATATCAATATGGAAGTTGGAGTTCAACTAGCTGTGTAAGTCGCGGTAGTGAACGAGGTGATTTTGGGAAAGAGATCCCTTATTAAAAAAGTGGTGTAGCTTAGGGTACTCGATGTATGACATAAGAAAGAGGGGCAAGACAATTGCATGCAATTCTGCCTAAACATGTGGATAGCGAGGCTTAACCAATGATAGTTAGAGGTACTATTCTTTTAGATTCTACACTAGCGAGTTTCTTATTTCATACTGGAGCCTCTCATTATTTTATATCTTCACATGTTTTTATTGGTTTGGTCTTGGGGGGTGTTTGAGAGCTGGGTTATGATGATAGATACACCCTTGGGAGTACGGTTGAGATACATATGTTTAAGAAAAGGGTGTTCTCTAGGTGTTGGGGAGTATCATTTTAGTTGGTATATTTAAATCCTTGACATGTCAGGATTAGACCTAATTGTGGGTATGGACTTGTTAGTGGAATACTGATACCACATAGACATTTAACGCAAGAGGGGACCCTTACGTCTCTTGAGAGAGACAATTATATTCACCGTGGAGAGTAGGATATCAAGGTAGGTAGAGCAGGGATAGTTTATAAGCAACTAGGGGAGCTCACCATTCAAGTTTCTATTTTGTATCAGGATGATAGAGTTATAAAATAGGATATCTTTCCACCTATATTGGATGGGTTCTAGGAGTTGTTTTTAACTATGGAAAAACTAGACATTTGTGATGGGTTATTTGTGACGGGAATAAATATCGGAGTAAATAGTCTGTCGAAGAGGTTATTTGCGACAGAACATGGGGTCCCGTCACAAAAGGATTGGCACAGTTTGGCATGGTTTTATTTCCAAACCACGAGAAGGGTATTTTCGATGGGGAGGCACCCCCATTGCCAAAACCTGGAGGTGGTAAATACAATTTGCGACGGGGAATTTTTCCATCGTAAATAGTTTGTTTACGGGTCACTTTTTGTGACAGGACCCGTCGCAAATACTCAGCGGTGATAAATACTATTTTCGACAGGATGTTTCCTCTTTGCACCACTATTAGCGATGGGTACCATCGCAAATAACCATTTAACCACTGACTGGCTGAAGGTATTTGCGATAGGTCCCATCACAAATAGCCTTTTAATCACCGAATGTAATTAATGATGCCGATGGAATTTGCGACAGGTCTCGTTACAAATAGTACCGTCACAACTAATCTAACCTATATATACCCCCGTCTATTTTTTTCATTCTTCACCTCAATTCGTAATTTCTATCTCTCTCTCTCTCTCAACTCTAGTTTTAGAGTGAAAATTTCTCTGAATTAATGTTTTTTACTAAGAAGTTTTTGAAGTCATCTCCACCTATAAGAGATCAAGTTTAATGGCATTTCTGTTTTATTTAATTTTATACTTATTTTTTTATTAATTTCAATTATTGTTAATTAGTTTTAATTAAATTAGATTTAGATTGTTTTGTCATCAGTATTTAATTGTAATACTAAATTTAAATTATTTGTACTAATTATTATTAATTAGTAGTAATTAGGAATTATTAAAGATAATTTGTAATGATTATAAATAATTACTAGTAATTAGTAATTAGTAGTAGTAATTTGCAGTAATTAATAATAATTAACTAAAATTAGTAATAATTAGAAGTAATTAGTAATAATTTGGAATAAAAAATAATAATTAGTAATAAATAGTAATAAATACTAATAATTAGAAATAATTAGTAAAAATAATAATAATTAGTAATAATTAGTAATAATTAGTAAAAATAGTAATAAATACTAGTAATTAGTAATAAATACTAATAATTAGTAATAAATACTAATAATTAGTAATAAATACTAATAATTAGTAACAAATACTAATAATTAGTAACAATTAGTAATAAATATAAACAATTAGTAATAAATATTAACAATTAGTAATAAATATTAACAATTAGTAAATATTAGTAATAATTAGTAATAATTAGTAATAATTAGTAATAATTAGTAATAATTAGTAATAATTAGTAATAATTAGTAATAATTTAATAATTAGTAATAATTATTAATAAATAGTAATAATTAGTAATAAATAGTGAAAATTAGTAATAATTTTTAATAATTATAAATAATTAGCAATAAATAGAAATAATTATCAGTAATTAGCAATAATTAGAAATAATTAGCAATAAATGGAAATAATTAGAAAAAATTATCAAAAATTAGAAATAACTAGAGATAATTAGGGATAAATAGGGATAATTAGGGATAATTAGAAAACATTAGCAAAAAATATCAATAATTAGAAATAATTAGCAATAATTAGGGATAATTAGGGATAATTAGGGATAATTAGAGATAATTAGGGATAATTAGGGATAGTTAGGGATAATTATGAATAATTAGGGATGGAGATGCATCAATAAAAGTAACAATAGAATCATGAGAAGATGGAGTTCATGCGCCGTCTGACTCGTAGTTTAGGGATGAAGTTTCATCCACCATCTCTTAAACATCCTCTAGAAGACTCTCCCCCTAGTGATTTTTTTGTTGTGTTAAAAACATTTGAATTCAATATTTTTTGTAATATAAACAATTTATAGTTTTCGTCTTTTATATTGGTGTGAATATTACATAATTTAATTTTTTTATTTTTTATTATTTTTAATATATTATTATTTTATTATTTATTATTAGTATTATATTTTTAAATTTTTTTATTTTAATAATAATAATAATATTTTATGATTTTATCATATTTTTTTTGCGAATATTGATAATTTTAATTTTTTTTATTTCAATAATGTTAATATAATTTTTTCCTTAATTTATCATAATTTTATTAAATATATTTTTTTATTTTATACAGAATTTGCGACGGGACCTTTTGCGATAGGACCCCATCACAAATAGTTCATATATATTTTTTAAATACGTATTTGTGATTGGAAAATGGGCCCGTCACAAATAATTTTTTACGGCGGTCCCATACCAAAAGGTTTTGATATATATAACATATATAAATGGAGAACTATTTGTAATGAGAAAAGGGAACCACCACAAATAATTTTTGTGACAGGCCCATCACAACACGTTTTTATATATATAATATATATAATCGGAGACCTATTTGTGACGGGATGTTTTTCTTATCGTAAATAGTATTTTTGCGGCGGGCCCATCGCAAAAAATTCTATTTGCAATGTTATTTTCTACAACAAACTATTTTCTTCCAGTGGTATTTTTAGGACATATCAGGGCTTCCATCTAAGACAGATTAGTATTTTATAATTGATCTAATGCTGGGGGATAATGCTATTTCAATTCCACCATACATAATGGCACCAATAGAGTTCAAGAACGAAAGACTATGTTGGAAGATTTAATGGGTAAGGGTTTATTCGTCTATGTAGGTTGCCTTGGGTTTCTCCAGTCTTGTTCACAAAGAAGGTTGATGGGACCTTACTAATGTGTGTTACTTACCAGTTTTTGAACCATATTACTATAAATAATTGCTATCCTCTTACACACATCACCGAACTATTTAACCAGTTGAGATGATCATTTCCCCCCTGATCAACCAGAGATTAAGGTATCATCACTTCAGAGTTTGTGCATCTAATACATTGAGGACTGCTTTCAAAAAAAAGTATGGACTTTGTGAGTTTGTCATGAACTTTTTTAGGTTGATGAAATCACTAGTAGTGTTTATGGATTTGATAAACAAAATCATTCACTTGTACCTGGACCATGTTTTGGTAGTGTTTTTGGGTGATATCTTGTTGTACTCCATGTCTCATGGTAATTATTCCCAAAATATTTAAATCATCCTGAGTAAACTGAGATAACATCGACTATACACCAAGTTATCTCTGTCTCATTTCTAGATATAATAGGTACACTTCATGGGTCACATAATCTTAGAGGAATGTGTGCCCGAGGATATAGAGGAAGTGTAGAAAATGGCTTCTTGATAGCGTTCCAATAATTTTTTTCGATACCTATATTTTTATAGGATTAGTGAGTTATTACTAAAGGCTCAGCCATGACTTTTTCTATTCTTCATATCTATATTCATGTTTGACCAAAAAGGAGATAATGTTTGAATGGTCTAGATCATGTGAGGATTCATTATAGGAGATAAAGAAGCATTTAAATACAATAAAAATATTGATCCTACCTAATCCAAGTAAAGATTATATGGTATTTTATGATGCTGCTAGGATAGATCTCGGAGCAATGTTGATGCAAGGATATCATGTTATGATGTATGGGTCAAATAAGTTGAGGTCACATGAACAAATCTACACTATGCATGACCTCGAGTTATATACAGTGGTTTATTCTTTGAAGTGTTTGTGGAATTATATATTTTAACTATGTATATTGATTTCAAAATCTTAAATTATATCTTTTCTCAATTATAATTGAATATATAATAGTAAATGTGGGTTGAGTATTTTCAGTAATTTGATATTAAGCAATCATATACACCTGGGAATAGAAACAATGTTCGGGAAGCTCTTAGAAGGAAAACATATACTTATTTTGTTTAAGAGTCTAGATATGAGTGGAATATAATGAATTTTATGGTTGATGTTCATGTTTTGGTTCAAGAGGGCCAAGAAAAGTTGACTCTTGTTTTAGTTTTAGTGGAGTCTAGAGTTTTGATCCAGATTAGGGAGAGGGAGTGTGAGGATTCGGAATTTTTTCATGAGGTAAAGCCTTGATATTGGGGTGTCACCTTCAGATCAGACCATAGGTGAGGAAGAGATTATCTATGTCAGGAATATGGTTGTTATTTCTATGGGTATGCGGGAGGATATAATGTGATAATTTCATGCCTTAAAGTGGGTTGAACATCCATCATTGATCAAAATGTTCTACGACCTACATCGATAGTATTGGTGGTTAGATGTGAAAAAGGAGATTGTATGGTTCGTCACATGATGTTAAACCTTTAAATGGTTGAAATATAATCAATAATGACCCGTTGGTTTAATTAAGTTATTTCCCATTATTTAATGGTATTTGGATGATGTTATCATAGAATTTTTAGCGGGGTCTCTTGAAGATTCCTTAGAAGAATGATTTCATTTCATTAGTTGTGGACCGACTGATGAAAGTAGCACATTTCTTAACGGTATGGGAGACCTTCTCAGTGAATCAATTGGTATAAATGTAGGTTATAGATATATTTTAATTACATTGGGTTCGATGAAGTATAGTTTCATACCATAACTCATGTTTTTCTATGTTCTTCTATTAGGGATATTATAAGGTTATTGGAACATAGGTTTTATTGAGTATAGATTTCCACCCAAAAATAAATGGGTAGTTGAAATGTACTATATAAGTGATTAAAGATAAGATTCGAGCATGTTTCTAAGACATTTTTGGATCTTGGGAGAATACAAATGTGTTGGTGGAGTTATCCTATAATAACCATTATCATGAAACAATACATATGGAACTATATGAGGCACTTTATGGTAGGCCATGCCGATCAGCATTATCTTGGATAGAGGTAGGTGAGTCATAGCTATTGGGAATGAGTATCATGCATCACACATTAAAGTAAGTGAATTTTATTTGGAAGCATATGGATATGTCTCAAAGTAGCTAGAATTCATATGCTGATAGAAGTCAACCACCCCTAGAGCTTATAGATGGTGATCGTGTGTTCCATTGAGTGTCACCTAGATTGGGTCACCACAGGATTTAGGGCTAGGGAACATTGGAACCTAGGTTTGTTGGACCATTTGAGGTTGTGGAGAGAATTGGGATGGTGGCATACCGATTGGATCTTCCATATAGGAATAGGTAAATGCACAATGTTTTTATGTTTCAAAACTTTGGTGGTATCACCCTGACCCTTTTCAGGTGATCGATGTGGATGATCTTGATCTTGAGACTGATGCATCCTTTGAGGTGCATCAGATATGCGTTTTGGATTGTAGTGAGAGAGTGTTATGGGGAAAGAGAGTGTAGATAGTTCATGTATTGTGGAAACATTGACATGTTCAGGGGGAAACATGGGAGAGATAACCAACCATACAGGCTTTGTGCCTCGATCCTTTTACATCAAAATCATAGAGATGTTTCAGAGTATATCTTAAAGATTATTTGTCATAAGGTGGGGAGATTTTATGATCCTGGCCATTTATGAAGATGTATCTATCTCCTTACCAAGTAATCTTTTCTTATTTTTTTGGGTAAATATAGTTTAGGTTTTACCTAGGGGATTTTTTTGGGTAAATTGGATACTTTTAGAAGGAATAAGGGCACATCATAGTTGGAAAACGATTTTCTCATGTTGTGCGCCTATGATAATAAACTATGAAAATAAAAATAGAGGAGATTCACACCACTGGCACATGGTTTGTAAAACCATGCACCCTATTTGTATTAACTATGTGACCCCTATGATGATGTGTACGATTAGGTGCATGGTTTGGAAAAATCATATGCCCAATACAAGAAACCATGCTTGCAGAAATTTAAACCCCTAAACAGTTAAAATAAAATCCCAAACCCCATAGTATTAATCGTTAATCACCCCCACTCATACCTAAATTGATTCATATTATTTTCAGAATCTTATGTTTGAGTTACAAATCATTACGACCTTTATTATTGATGAATCGAACATCTATTCATAGATTTTCACATATTTATTTTATATGATCTCTTCCCAATTGGTTTTCTCTATCCATACCATATTTCTCAAATAATTTGAAGGGATTTTTCCTATATTGGTAATGGATCTAGATATAGGTTTTGATAGAATATAATCCATTTGATCATAGATCATGGTTTCAAATGTTGATCTCGTTCTTCATTGTGATCATGGTTGTTCTGCTTGAATTATGGATTTCCATTGGTGGGAATCAATCAACAATCTTGATTTAGGTTGTCTAAATTGAAAATCCCATAGTCCAGAATTAATTAACAAAATTTTATTTTTCAATTTCAATTTTCATGATTAGGAAATTTCATCTGTAATTTAATTTCATTAAATTGAATTTTAATTTGATAATTAAATGGGTTGTATTTTTGGGGAAATAAAAACTGGTTGAATCAGATTAATTAATTTGTTAATTAATTAATGGAATGTTGTGATTATTGAATTGATTGGATATGGGGCATATAAAATTGGTTATTTAATGGTATTTCTAGTTGTTCAATTAATGTTATTGTAAATTAATTAACCATGAGAGTTATGAGATTATTGGATTAACCATAATGGATTAATGGGTTATATGATTTAAATGATGAAAATGGTTCAATTGTGAGTTTATTATATTATTACATATGTGATTAAAGTGTTGGAAGATGATTATTTTGTTAATTGAGATGATATCCATGTTGTGAAATAATAAAAGGATGTTTAATGTTTGTTAACCTTGATTGATGTGATATATGTGATATATGTGATATATGTGTTATTAATTCATATGTGAATGTGTCACATGGAATGATGCTCTAAATAACCATAGGTGATTGATTTATATATGTTTATGGTACATAGACTGATGCTCCATATACCTATATTAGATTGATGTGTAAATAGGGTGTGAGATTATGACTAATTATCCAAATGCTCATGGGGTGATATACATGGTGTTCTATGCCAAAAATGTTTTCATTGGACAATGGTTCCAATTAGACATGATATAATCTTTAAATGAAATGGATAATGAAATTTCATGATATAATTAATTTTGATTCCTTATCTGATATGGTTCAAAATATGACAGAAGATAAAGCAGGTATTGGTTTTTTGGGTCCCCACCTAAACCCAGGATTTATGTGGTTAAATAAAGACTAATTGAATATATAAATTATTTATCTTATTACATGTATTTTATTCCTCATACAACTGCATCCATTTTTATTGGTTGTATATTATTTGAGACTCTATTTGTTTTGTCTTACTGAGTTGTGCTCACACCCAACTCAAGTTTCTAGATTGGTACCCAAATAGACTTCACGTTTTCATGATAGTATAAGGGAAAGATCCCAATATTATATGGATGATATGGTGTGGAGAATGCACTCTTGAACTAGACTTGTTATTGTGTCCTACTTGGGAGTTGTCGGTGTCTTTATTTTGGATTTTGAATTTGACACTTGAAACATATTTTGGAATGTCCTATATACTTCTTTAGTTTTTGGATATTGTATTTATTTTTTGGTCATCATGTGATACAGTTATTATTCGGGGTATGGTTTTATAGTTTGGATATTTTTTATTTGTTTCTTATGTTTTGATTCTTTGATAAAGAGGGTATAGTCTCCCCATGATTGATACTAGAACCTCACTACTCGTAGAAAGCCTCTATTGTATGGGGAGACCTTCCTGAGGTCATGTGGTCAACCGTCTTAGGGCAGGTGTGTGTAGCACCCAGGTCCAGAAGTTATAGAAAGGTTCAGTTAACACAATGGAAGAGAATAATTGTATTCCAAAAGCATCATCAACAATTAGATGTTTTAAATTTGTAATTTATGGGAATTATAGTAATTGATTACTTAGTGGGAAATATCAAAAAGAGAGTCAGAAAGGTTTATGAGTTATGGTTATATTGCTAATGAAGAAGAGACTACAAATGAAATATGATATGGAATAAGTGTTAAGGAATAAAATGATGAAGCTTGGTTAATGGTTTAATAAGAAGGTATAATAAATTATTTTTTATTTATTTGAATTCAATAATAATGTTGTAAAAGTACTTCTATTATATTATGGAAAAATGAAACTTTTATGGACTATTCCTTTTTATTTTTTCCCCTTGAGTATTTGAAATTATATGTTTAATGGTACCTGTAACTATGAGAAGTGATTGAGGTGGTAAGGTGATATTTTTAGAGAACACATGATTTGTGAAAATATTACCATTAATATATGCATGATGACGGGATAATAATGAGATGAAGATATGTTTGTTTGTGATAAAAAAAATGGGGTAGTATTGATGACCTTGGAACTGATTAGTAATAATATGACAAAGTAGTTTAAGGATTGATATTATATAATTTTTGGATTTATAGAATGAGGAAAGAATACATTTTTTAAATTATTAATAATTTCGATAAGGTTTTATAGAAATTTAGGTTATTACCACGTTTTAAGTGAATACATGATAATGGTCATCACATGTTAGGTGTGTGATAATAAATAGTTGTGTCAAGATATTTAGGGGATTAAGGATGAGATTATTTTGGAAATTCTGTGACCTTATTTAAAAATATTTATATTCTTAAATTTTGGAAGGTTCATAAAGGTAACCATTTATGAAATTGATTATGTTGAGTATTGGATTAGGTTTTATAAGTTAATGTGTGACTTCACTATTTGAATATTTATGCGTATTGGATAACCGGTGATAACCATTTTTCTATAATGATAACTAGAGATAGAAGGAATTACTTATCATTGCCTTATTATCTAATGATCCATTAATTTTTTAGGCATTACAATTTATTCTTCATTTTATTGAGTTAGATATGAAGAAGAAATTGATCAAGGTGAAACCAAAGAGTGAGATTGTACTTCTGAATTTAAGAAAAAGTAATTATATCTTCTCAAAGTAATTTGATATAAATTTCTTTTTATTATCATCATTTTCAATGATATCAAAGAAGCTTTTTAGAAAAATTTGTTATTGGGGATTAGTTTTCCCTTCCAAATCAATAATTTAATGTTTTCTTATGAAGAAACCGAGTTATGTGTTACGATAAGAAGCATTCATTTTTTCGTCTTTCCCTTTCTATGGGAATTTTTATTATTTTGTTAAATGATGTGGGTATCTATGAATAATATATCAAATATTATAATCTTTTAAGGAAAAAATATATTTCTAGGAAATGATAAATTTTAAGGGGGTAGAATGTAACACCCTAATATTTTTATGAAATATTTTTTTTTAATCTGAAATTTTTGGTAGATTGGGTTTCACGTAATAGCAGGTTTAGACAAAACATGATATATTATTAAATTATTATATATTAATTATAACCTAGTTTTTAAATTGGTGTGAATAAATATTAATAAATAATTTATGAAATTAATATAAATTTTCAAGTCAATATAAATTAAGTTTTATGTTTTCATAAAAATGGTCAAATTATTTTCTGTAAATACAATTTAATCATCAAAAAATTTGTTTTTTTATCAAAAATGGATTTATTTATTTTTATGAGTAAATATAATAATAAATTTATATAATTTATATGTATTTCATTTTATAAAAATAATATTATTTTTTAAATCACCATATTAAATTTATCTTGTGGTGAGGTTTTGGTAATTTTCTCAGAATATTTCCAGTGAATAGTGACAAATTCTGATTTTTATAAAACTATTATTTTTTACATTAAAAAATAAATTTATGATTTGAATTTTATGTAAACATAACTGAAGTAATCATTGGGAATATATTATATAATTAATTTCATTTTAATCATCCTTATACCATATTTTCTTATAAATACATTTTAAGGCTTATAAATGCATTTTTCTAAGAAAATGAATTTCAATTGCATTTTGTAAGATTAATTTTAAATTCTATTCTAAAAATTTGGTATTTTGAATTTTAAAAAATGAATTAAAAATATTGAAACATGAGATATGGATTCATTAAAGAGTTCCCTTTTATTTATGGCCAATATTAATAGTAACCATAATAAATTTTATCAATGTGGTAAAGGGTAAATCAAGTAAAAAATGGCAAGGGTGAAATTATATGATAAGGATTATAAAATGACCCTAACACTTGCCAAAATTTTATTTTATGAGTAATTTCAGTCTATAATAATTCAAGGTTATCATATATGGCCTTTGGATTCCATTTATATGTTATTATGACACTTATAATGTTTTATTTAAAGAAAATACATAGATTTCAAAATAAAATTCTTAGTAGATAAAATATCTTTGTTACGAGGTTATACAAAAGAAAAGTTTAATTATAAATTCTAATTTGATGGATAAATTAAATTATATCATCATAATAGTTTATTTTTAATTTTTGGAAAAGAAATAGTTACCTTAAGTTCTTCCACAATAGTGATGTAGTAATTATTTTATTAATAGAAATATCAAATAAATGGTACTAAAAATTTTAAAATAAATTTAATTTTAGATAATTAATTTCATACAGTGATTTTATAGAGAAAATATAAAAGTAATAGATTTATTCAATTATTTTTTTTAAGATATATTTTTTTATTCATATTTTAAAATGTCAATGTAATGAATAGTTACAAAATTTACATTAATGATATTCTAAAATAAAAAATACTTTATTAAATGAAATAACATTCTTAAAAATATTATATTTTACAAAATGGTCAAGATAAATATTAAATTTTTATCAATAATACATTTATTTTTCTTTTTTCATTTTATAGAAATAATATTGACTCTTAAGTAGTAAAATCCATGTTGTCATAGTAAGCGTTAAAGGGGATAAATAAGAGTTAAAACAAAATGATAAGGGTAATAATGTGACCTAAACATGTCTAAAAATTATTGTATGAGAGAATTTATACCCATAATAATATTAATTAAAAATATGTCATTTTTTATCAATTTTTAAACAAAAATTAATTTATATTAATTGAATATTTTGAGAGTTTCCAAAAGTTACCCTCATCTTAATTATAAAAGGGAACACATTACTTCACTTATTCACCCAAAATGAGACATATAGCTTAACCAATATCTAAAAATTTCTATTTTAAACATATTTGTACATGTTCTAGAGTTTTTACCCTTTTCAAAAGCCCAACCCTCTATCCCTTTGGTATATATTAAAAGAAGTCAGCTGAAGAAGAGGTAATAATCTTTATCGACTCTTCCATGTTTGTTTTTTCTTCCACTTCATATTAATGTTTTATTTCCATAGTAAATTTATAACTAAATTATCATATATATTATGATATTTAATTATGATTATGGGAAAACCATATTCCAAATTTTACCCATCCTATGAAAAATAAAAACATCTTGTGTGCGTGCGTACAGCATACTGTCTCCCCACCATGGTATAATTTGTTTTTGACCACCATTTTAATTAGCTGATTTTAATTATAGAAACAATGGGTATATATTATATTTATTAAATTATATTTATTATATAAAAAATTAAAATATCTCCAATTTCCATACCCATTCACAATTACATGAATTATATCATTGGTCGAACGTACGTACAACATACCGTATCCATGAAGTGATACAATTCTTTTTCCAAATCATACCTTCAAGAATTATTATAAAAATATATATATTGAGTAAATGTTATATTTTTAACATTGATATAACTATATAGTTGATTTAACTATATAATATGTAAATGTACTACAAATTTAATGACAGAACATGTATGAGAAAACAAGGCAACTAACAAATAAAATAGTGATATAAATACAATATTATTAATAAATTGATCATAAAATTACATAAGAAAGCATTATATGATAATATAAATATTAATACTATTATATTATGAGTTAAAAATGTTTAAATTCCTTATATAGTATTTTTAATCTTGCATAACCAAAGGAATCATGAGGTTAGGGTTTCTTATGTCACATTTACTTCAATGAAATATATGCCTCATTCACCCCTTATTTATTATGTGTGGTGTATATATACAGGCCTTTGATATATAATGTAATTAATGTCATTATATTCACGATATTAAATTTTTAAATTTATAATAGTTAATTTTATCGGGCGTATTATTCGACTAATTAACAAGTGGTAAGTGAATTCTTAACCCAATTTTGATTCTTTAGGTTAACCTTCTACTTCATTGATTATTTCATTCTATGATTATGTGTGGGATAAAATTTTATTATCTTATGTTCTATTTATAATTTTTTTATGTGGAGTTACTATTAATATACATAATCGATTAAGCTTATTAATTCTCAATTCAATAATATGATATTTATAACAGATTTTCATTCAAAATTTATCTTTTTAAAGTTTCCCTTAAAACTATATTTTCATCCATTTCCTTGTTTTTATTCTAAATTTTCTTAAAAAAAATATTTTACTATTCTATTATGATTTTTTAATTGCATTTTTACTCATGTTTTAATTTTTTAAAAATGGATTTAAAGGATCTTTTTTGTCACTTTATAAATGAGGGTTTTTATGAATTTTCCAAAACAAATAAGAAAATAATGTTTTTTAAATTATTACACATGATATTTATTTCTCAACATCATGATTATATAATCCATTGAAACTTATTTTACAACATTAAAAGTTTATTTTCAATGAAAATGCTTATTTTATAATTATTTTTAATTTTAAAAAAAATTCAAAAGGGAAAGGATGTTGTCCGCATAAATTATTTCAAACAATCATTCAGAATTACTTTCGATGTAAGATAATAATATTTTCATGTTACTTATTATTTATAGTGGATATTATTCAAGAATACCACCCTTATTCCTTTTATATTTGGATTATGTTTATAGTGGTAAGATATTTATGAATCATATTTCCTTTCCATGGGTTTTTTTAGGATTAAATGTTTATGAATCCCAATTTCTTTCCATGGGTTCTGATATGATTTACGTTCTTCTAGCATGCATATGTTTGGATTAATTATGTGATAGGTGGGACCTATATCTCCATAAAATTAATTGGGTAATGATTTATATATCATGATATACACATGAATGGAATGGTAAGTGATACCCAATTAGTAATGTAATTTTTCTACTATGATGGTGTGGGGAGTGAACCCAATGCACTATGATAGTATTGGGAGTGAATCTTAGATACTATTATGTTTTGGGGAGTTAACACACTCCAATTTGATAGTATTTGGATTGAACCTTTACTACCATGATGCTTTGGGAAGCTAACACATTCTAAAATGATTGTCTTGGCAATGATCCTTAACTAAAGAGGAAATGATTTTCAATGCTTATGTGTATACCATATTTACATGTCTTATGAAAATTTGAACCTCTAATAGATCATGTAATTTTATTAGTATTGTCTTGTTAACTTTTATGATTTATTCTATTACCCAAGATTTAAATATTTCATATATAGGATATACTTTTAAAATTTTATATTCATGGTTTTATTCCCTTACGCTTATGTAATGATTGATATCTCCCTTGATAACCTTATTGAGAAACATAGCACACCCTTTTCTAAGGTTTTTATTATATGAGATATAAATAAATTTGTTAAGTATGAATTGTAAAAAGGGTTCTAGTTATGAACTAATATTCAGGATATAAGGTAGATTATTTACGAACCAATTTTTTATGTTTCCTTATTTCCAAATACACTAAACCCATATGGTTCGGGCATGGTTTTGTTATGTTATATAATGAATGTTCATATATATTGATGTAATATCCATGTATGAAAAGTTTTTATCATTATACCTGTAATAACATGTTCATGCATATGTGGGCCACATGTAAGAATCAAACATACAAAATAAACATATAGGTTACCCATGGAAATAAATGGGTTTCATAGTCATGTCATAAGGAAAAACCAAAGGGTGTATCATTAATTTATACATGAAAGAAACAATTTTAATCATTCTTAGAAATTAATAAGGAAAAAATAGGATTATATCATGAATAATAATGTGCAACTGAATTGGAAACATGAAAAGGAGTTGTCAGGTTACTTTAGAAATGTTCCACTTAAGCACAGTTTTTTACTAAAAGAATAGAGTTTTATGATGGCATAATTATTTCAATTAAAATTACAGTTAACTAAAATAGTTTTTACATTATAAAACTATTTATTTTATAACAATATTTTTCTATAAAAAATATTTATATATTGTACTTGAAAATAGTAAGAAACACAGATGTTCCATTTAATAGGGCTTGCTTATCGAGAGGTATTGAGAAGGGAATCTTTTAAAAAATGTATCTAATCATCATGTAAAGATAATTTTAGCTCTATAAACAAGTTTTTAACATATAAATATAATTTAGTTGATGTTTATAAAAAGAATAAAGAAATAAATTTGGGTAAAGTGAGTAAAAGCATAATCCAAAGGAAGAAAATGGAGTTTCAGAGATATCCCTTACCTGATGTACGAATGTGATCTGCACTTTCACCTAATGTATTTGATAATTACATTACAATTATTATTAATTTAATTTAGAGCCTCTTAAAATATTTTTAATTTATTATTATTTTATTAGGTTCATTAATGTCTATTTTATGGAGTTATAATTTTTAATTTCATTATTCTCGGACTGTTTATTTCATGATTTCATGGTTAGTTAACTAGTGTTTATTTATGGATTCTCTTGTAAAATTGGAATAGTAATAAAAAAGAGAAATTATATGAAATTTATTAACCACTATATCTTTAAATGGTCCCATGTATCATTTTTTCTGATATATGATAATGATTCATTAGATAAAATATTAATGAAAAATGATTAGTTTATTTTGGTTGTTTTTATAACCATCATGAACTAGTATCATTTTATTTAATATTATGTTTAAATATTAGTTAATAAAAAGAAATATGTTCTAATATAAATATTAAAATATGATTTTACCATAATAATGGTTTAATGACCAGCCTAGAAGAAGGTAGTGGAAAATTAAAACACGTTATCCATGAAGGTTATCAAAAGACAAATTAGGGATGACCTTTTCATTTTTAGAATAAAAGGGAAAGATGAGATATTTTATGATGGATATTCCATTTACATAAAAAAATAAATATCATTATATATTAATCATGTTAATCTATATAGGGGTGAGGATAATGTAGAATAAAGAATGAATTTAAAATAGAAAAAAGGATGATTTTACCTCTTGAATATCATCTCCTTGAGAACCTCATTAAGAAACATAGAATTGGTCTTTTGTTGAGACCATAAAGACCAAAGCATGGGAAAGAGTATTGCTAAGGTAATTGAGAAAAATATCAGAAATCTATAAAGGTTATAAGGTGTGGGAAGAAGGGGTGGTGAGGTTAGAGTTTATAAGGGGAGGAGAGGAGTGTTTTATATTATTATATTCATTAGTTTATTATTTAGGTTCAATAATATGAATAGTACTAAATATTGTTACTATATATCATAAATAGTTCATTTACATTTAAATTATTGGGTTCTTACATCATGAATGACCCAAATATTTAGTTATTTGGTGTAAAATGTTCAATACCATAAATTATTGTATTTGACAATTCACCCAAAATTCAAATTTTTTAGTCAAATCAAAAAAAAACACCCTAATCATTTATCTATGTTTATATTTCAAAATTTACAAAATATTATGAAATTAATTTTCTAAATTTGAGAAATTTAATTTTTAAATAAAATCATTATTTATTTGAAAAATATTGATTTTATTATTAAAATTGATTTTATAACCCTTTATGAAATTAATTATGGACTTATAAAATTATTGAATAATTATAATACAACATAATAATAATTTGTAAAATCATTTTATGGAGATAATTTTATTTTAAATCAATATATTAATTCTAAAATTGAAAATAAAATATTTTTGTTTTATAAAAAATAGAAAAACATAATTTATCATTTTTAAAAAAAAATGATTTACTTCAACCATGATATATAATATTTTAATTTATAAGATACCTAAATATTATTTTACAATTTAATAGGTGAGTCTACTATTCTATTGGTCAGACTACAATTTATAATAGTCTCGTTATTATTCCAATGATCATGTTACTCTTTAAACGGTCAGATTTCTAAGGATCGTTAGGGTTTAATACTTTCTATAAATACCTTTAATTCTATCCATCATTAATTAATATTTTCTCCAATGTTTATATATAATTTAATATATAAAATGAATATTTTATTTTTAAAATTATTTTTTATTTATTCATGTTTGATCTTGAGTGTGGTCATTCTATTGGACTGAGCATATCCAAATTTTCCCATTCTTGTTATCCTAGTTTATATTTATCATCTCAGTGTAATATTTTTAATTCCTATTGGTTTATTTTCTGGATAAATATCATTAATAATTTATGATAGTAGTGATTTAATTATGTTCTATTTATGATTTATGAGTATTATTACATAAGAAGGGAAATTACATTGAGGAAATTTTGGGTCGTTACATTCTTCCCACTTATGAAATTTTACCCTTAAAATTTTGTTATACATAATAATGTAAAAATATGTGAGGGTTTTTCACCTTCATTGATTCCTAAATTTCCCATGTCACCTCTTCGTACTTTTGGTTCCTCTATAGTACTTTGACCAAATGAGTAGAATTGTTATGTATAACTTTATCTCTACGGTCCAAGATCTTCATCGGCAGCTCCTTGTAAGAGAGATCATTTTACAGTTGTACCACCTCAAAATTCAGTATACTTGATTTCTCCATTATGTACTTCCTCCATAGAGATAAGTGGAATATATATTTTACTTGAGACATGATTGGTGTAAGTGATAGATGAGAGGTTATAGTAATGATGCAATCAAGAATCTCAAAGGGGCTGATATACCTAGGACTTAGCTTTCCCTTCTTCCCAAATCTCATGACACTCTTCTATAGAGATATGTAGATGAGTATCATGTCTCCAACATAAAAATATAAATACTATCAATTATTATTTATGTATCCCTTATGTATACTTTGTTCTTCTTTGATGTTTTTTTGAATGGGTTTTCACCTTATCTACCATTTCTCTGACCATTTCAATTCCCAACAGCTTACATTCTCAAACTTTGTCCCATCATGCAGGTTTTAAACATCTCATCCAGTAAATTCTTTCATATGTTTCCATTTGGATGCGTGGGTTGAAAATAATGTTTTAAAAGAATATAACTAGTGTAGGATGTTACTCCCATCCTCCTTTTCAGTCCACAGAACATGATATCATCATATCTTCTAATTTCTGGATTGTTCACTTAGATTGGAGATAAGTTTGAGAATGATAATCTTAATAAAGTTTGGTTTAGTGTTTAAAGGATGTTGGAGAATTTTTTAAAACATGGAGGAAAATATCATATCTCAATTAGATATAATCTATAATGGTACCCCATGAATTCTCACCACTTTTATGATGTATATCTCGGAAATTTAATTTTGTGATAATTACTCTAAAATTGCATTGAAGTGAGCAGAATTTTTAAGATAGTCCACAATAATCTATATAAAATTATTTCCTCTCGATGTCTTCATAATTCCAGTGAAAAATTACATAGTGATTTTTTCCCATTTTCATTTTAGTGTGGGTAATTGTTGCATCATCCCATTAGATTTTTTTCTTTTCATCCTTCACTTTATAACATACCAGACAATTTTATGTATATTTGTTGATCTCCTTATTCATATTATACCACCAATAGTGCTATCATAGATCTCAATACATATTTATTCTCCCTAGGTGTAGAGAAGAGGTCAATCCATGTGAATAATTAAAAATATAACTCTATATTTTAGTATTTTATGGTACACATAGTCGTGACCCAAATCCTAAAACTCCTTCCTCAACGATTTTGAACTCAGTGGATTTTTTTTGATAATGTCCACATTTTTCTGAGTTTACAAATCAAACGTTTGAGAATCCTTTATCTTCTCTAAAAGGTATAATTTAGTAAAAAATTTGAAAGGAATGATGATGTTTATTCCTTAAATATTCCCTTTTCCATTCTTTATAAGTCTAAAAAGAGCAGATCCATCTCAGTTCTCATCATTGATAAAGTTGTAGGATCTTTTCCACATAAAACATCTTTCAATTTATTTTATTTACTAGGAAAGTAGTGTATTGATAAGTCATAATTTTTATTATATCTAACCACATTTTATGTCACAAATTAATATCCTTCAGTTTTAATAAAAATTTGAGGCTCTTTTGATCAATATATATCACAAACTTCTCCCCATAGAGGTAATGCTGCCAAATTTTCAACATGAAGTTTTCAACAGCCAGCACTAGATCATGTGTAAGATATTTTTCTCATAAAATTTCAGCATCTTTTAGGTGTATTCTATCACTTGATCATTTTTCATATATTCAAATTTGAATCCCTTCTTTAAAGCATTGTTGTATTCTATAAAGAGGTCCCCACTTGTTAGTAGTGTACGTATTGGTGCATTGATAATCCCTTTTCTCAACTCTTTAAAGCAGTATTCAAATTCACTGGTCTAGAAAATCATTACTCCATTTATATTCATCTCGGTTAGTATGTTTGAAAATCATGATAAATTCATCACAAGTTATTTGTAATACTCTGATAGTCCAAGGAAACTACATATCTCCATTACAGATGTTGTCTGGGGCACTCCTAAATTACCTTTATTTTAGAAGGATCAACTCATATCCTTTTTTCAATGATAACTTGCCAAAATAATGATACATACTCTAACCAAAAAATCACATTTATATTACCTTTCATTTATTTTCTCCTTTCTCAATGTATTTATCACATTGTTAAAATTCTCCACATTCTCTTCTTTTCAATTAAAGTATATCATAATGTAAACTATAAATACTACTAAAAATTTATCGAGGTAATGTATAAAGACTCTATTTATTAATTCCATGAAAATTTATGGGGCATTAAAGAGTGTGAAGGGTATCAATATGGACTCATAGTGTCTACACCTTATTCAAAACATAGTCTTGGGAATATCCTCCTTCTTCACCTTTAATTAGTGACATCATGGATGAAGGCCCACCATATATAAATAATTCTCCCCACGTAGATGGTAGAATAAGTCATTTATACCTGGAAGGGGATAATTTTTATTTATCATTATTTTTTCAGCTCACAATAATCAATTCAGAGGCACATTGATCCATCCTACTTGAAAAATAAGACTATTGCACCCCACGGAGAAGCACTCGGTCAAAAGAAAACTTTTTAAGATTACCTTGTAACTGGTTTTCCAGTGATTCAAAATCAATGGGGGACTTTATTTAGGAATTATTTGATTTGGGAAGAGATATAGGTACAAGATTAATTGAGAACTCAGCCTCTCATTCTGGAGGAAGACCAGGAAATTCTTCAGGGAATAAATTAGTTTATTCCCTCACAATGGGCATGTCTTCGAGAATGATCCTCTCCTTTATCACAATAATTTTATATAGTTACCATTTATAATATGGTAATAATATCCATAATTGAGATGATTATTTTGAATGAGATTCATCCTTCTCCTTACACTAGTAAATAATTATAGGATACCTCAAGATGTGAAGAGTAATCTCCCTTTACTAAAATTTGATGTTTGGTTTGAATAAATATATCCAATCCATACCCAATATAGAATCAAATTCCACTAAAGTAAGTAGTAAAATAATTTATAAGGGTTTAATTCCCCAAAAATTAACTTGGGTGGAGTTATACACATTTAATGAAATAGTTTCCCCATTCATTGATCTCAAAGATAACTCCACTTCCAAATTCTGAGGGTGTGTTTGGATAGTTCTACAAAACATCCAAGATATGATATAATATTTAGAACCATAATAAAAGTGTAAATTCTCTATTATTGAATGAATAAATATCATACCTATTACCACATCATTTTAAATCTCCACGTCAACAGTTGTGATAGCATATACCCTTCCTTTCTTCCTTAGAGGCTATTGTTGATTGACTCTAAAAACCACTCGAATAGGGTATTATCTCACACGATTCTCATGTCCCTTATAGTTTAAACACTGTACTACAAGATGTGTATTGATCTAAACCTTCCTTTATTCTTTTTCATTAGTGGGATTCATTAAATATATTTGGAAATAATTATCGAGAATCCCCTCTCTTCCACATTTGAATTATCTCTTACTTCCCGTTAGATAGTTCCTAGGATGCTTCTCCCTACACTTATGACATTTGGTATGTTGGTTTTTCTTTACATCCTGGGGTTTATATGTTGATCCTCCAATATTAAACTCCATTTTATGATTATTATCTCCAGGCCTATGAAACAACTGAGATTCACCAATATCCATTTCATCTTGAAGGTAACAATAGACAATTTCCTCATAACTATCAAAGTCTTGAATCACCAATGATTCTCATGGAAATGGATTTAATCCTCTAATTAAGTGATCCACCTATCAATATAGGTTAAAGAAAAACACATTGGTTTATCATGAAATACATGTAATGTTTTTCTACTACACCCCAATAGATTCAACATTCTTTTTCTTTATTATAAATAACTCCCTCTCCATCTTAAGATGAGTGTTCATAGGAAATATTGATTGAATAATATTTTCTTGAATCCTTCCCAATCCATGGAATCAATTTCCTCCTTAAACGTTTTATTTTTATCTATTTCCACCCCTGATCAGCTTCCACACCAAAACTATAGACATCTAGTATGACTTTCTCTTCATCTATGTATTGGAGAATAGAGAATATCTTCTTAATGGAGTTAATCCTTTATTTTTCAATAATAGGATTAGAAGATCCACCTATAGGAGGAATTTTTGATATTAATGAAATGAAAAAAAAACTTACTATTTATTAGGAGTGGGAGGGTGTTCCACATGATTCATATTATAACTCATGACTTGATCAAGTTGATCTGGTAGTACCATGAATTTCTGTGCTCCCCATCTGATCAAGTTTGGAATCTCATTAAGGAAATAATCACATTGCATATCAAATTGGTTCTCAACAAGGGTTATCATATTTCATTTAATTAACTATAAACATTAAAATAAAATTAGTGGTCTTTAACACTTATCTAATGGTAATATAAAAACGAAACTATGAATATATAAGTATAAACCTATAAATGAAAAGTATATACAAACTTATGATTAATTATGTTTCAAACTAGGTTATCCATAGTGATAGAATTATCCCTAGGGTTCTTAATAATGTTTTCTAGTCCCAATCTCAAAATATAAATAGATCCTGATCTTACACCAACTATAGAAACCCTATCCTCATACACATGGTATTATATGATAATAAGCATTTTTATCCATCAAATATGAACAAAGGGTCAAAAATTATAGTGTGTTTAAGGAATATGAATATAATTAGAATACATGAAACTGGAATAAATCATATTTTATTTAATCTCAATAATTAACTCATAAAATCTTTTTAGCTCCTAGATATATATTAGATATCCTGAGGAATACATAGAGAAAAATTATAAGCTAAAAATCCTAGGAAGGGAATAAAAAAGGAAAAGAAGAATAGTATATGAGTCAGAAGGTAAAATGTAATTATATATAAGGAATGGATTAGGAATAAACATGTAAAGAAATAAAATATAAAACATTTAATAATATTATGATGTTAATATATCAATGTGGAAACAACACATAACATGGCATAAACATTAGTCATGACTATTTATTAAGACTATATCACAAAGAGACCAGAGTCCCATAATGGATTTGGTTTACACCCTAATCCAATACCTAAAATATCGTGAGACTAAAAAATTAACCAATACATTAGATCACTATCTTGGTCTACCCATCATAAAATGTTCAAGAAAATGTGTGCCACATGAATAATCAAACATATGGAATAAGAATATGGGTTACCAATGGAAAGAAATGGGATTCATAATCATTTAATAAGGCATAACTAAAGGGATTGTCAAAATAGTATAAATGACTGACAGAATTTTAAGTAATTATTATACATTAATAATGAAAAATAATAATATATCATGAATAATATTGTTTAAATGAATTGGGAATACGAAAATGAATTGTTATGTTACTTTAGAAATGTTTCGCTTAAGTTATGTTTTTATGAAAAGAATAAAGAGTATTTAATGTTTAATTATTTAAATAAAACAAAAAATTATATAAAATATTTTTTTATGATTAAATATTTTATTTTAGAAAAACATTGGTGGATTAAAACTACTTATGTACTACCCTGGAAAATGGGTATGAAACACAGATTTTCCCATTAATTGTGTTAGGTTATCGAGAGCAATTGAGGTGGGAACCTTTTAAAAATATATTTTCACATAAAATAAAGATTATTTTATCTCTATAAACATCTGTGTAACATATACAAAGAATTTAGGGAATGTATATAAAATTAATGAAGAAATGTATTGGCGTAAAGACAGTGAAAGCGTAACCCAAAGGAAAAAATGGAGGTTCAATGAGATCCCTTACCTTATGTCTGAATAGGTTATACACATTCAATTAATGCCCCAGATAATCAAATTAGATTAATTAATAATTTAATTTAGAACCTATTCAACATATATATGATTTATTATATTTTTTTTAATTTCATTTATTTCCATTTTGATGATTTTTAATGTTCAATTTTATGGTTCCAGGATCGATCGTTTTATGGTTGGTTAACTTTTGTATATTTGTGGATGTTATTATCAAAAGGGATTAATACTCTATAAATGAAATTATTTGGTATTTATGCACTTATAAATTTTTAAATGGTATCATATATCATTTTTCGGATACGTGAATGATTCATTAGATAAAATGTTATTGAAAATGTTAGTCTAATTTGGTGGTTTGTATGACCAACACGATCTATTATTGTTTTATTTAATATTATTTTTATATATTGGTTACCAAACAAGAAAATTTTTATAATATAAATATTATAATCTTATTTTACCATAATAATTGATTTATGATCATCCTTGTAGGTGATAATGGAAAGTGAAAACCCATCATCCACGAAGGTGGTGAACTGATATATTACATATGATGTTTACATTTTTTGAATAAATGGAGAAGATAAGATATTTGATGATGGGTAGTCTATTAATACAAAACAATTACTGAATATATATGATACTAGAGTTATCATGTCACTATGGATAGGTTTGAGGATAAAATATAGGAAAGAAATGATCAAAAGGGAAAGAAGAAGTATTTTTTCACTTAAATATTATCTCCTAGAGATCCTCCTTAATCCACATGGAAATGGTCTTCTGGTGATACTATAAATACCAGGTCACTAAAAATTTCCTTGGAATTGGAATTGGTCAAAATATTAGTGAGCTAAAAATATTATAAGGTGTTACGATAATGGGTGGTATGGGGTGGTATTTATAAGGGGGAGAGAGTGGTGTTTTTTATTATTATATTCATTAGTTTATTATGTTTTCTCAAGATAGTTAATATTGATGATTACTGTGAATATATATAGTAACAAATGCATTTGAACTTAAAATAATGGGTTCTTACAACATGCATGGCCCAAAAAATATGTATTCTGCTTAAAATGTTAAATACCGTAAATTACCGTATTTCACTATTCACCAAAAATTAAACTATTTTATAAAAATACATAAAATTTACCCTAACCATTTTTCAGTGTTTATATTTGAAAACTAGACTCCATTTTAAAAATATAATTTTTTAAATATGAGAAATTTAATTTTAAAATAAAATCATCATTACTTTGAAAAATATCAATTTTAATATTAAAATCGATTTAATATCCCTTTGAAAATTTAATTATGGTATAATAAAATTATATAATAATTATCGTAATAAATAATTTTAATTACTGAATTCATTTTATGAAAATTATGTTTCTTTTAAATAATTATATTCATTATAAAATTGCAAATAAAATATTCCTGTTTTATAAAAAATACCAAAACAAAATTTATCATTTTTAAAACATTTATTTACTTCTTCCATGACATATAATATTTTAATTTATAATATACCTACATATTATCTTACTCTTTCATGGGTTAGTTTACTATTCTAATGGTCAGACTACTCTTCATAATGGTCTCATTACAATTCCAACGGTCAGGATACTATTCTAATGGTCAGATCTCTAACAGTCAAAAGGGTTTACTACATCCTATAAATACCTATTATGATATTCATCATTCACATATATTTTCTCCAAAGGTTATATATACTTTATTATTAAAAATTAATATTTTATTATTAACATTCTTTTTTATTTTTAATACTTTATTTTTGAGTGTAGTCATTCTAGTGGACTTAGAAGATCCAAATTTTCCCATTCTTATTATCATAATTTCTATTTATGGTCCTCCTATAATATTTTTAATTTTTATTGGTTTATTTTATGACTAATTTATCTTTCATAAATTATTAGAATAATGTTTTTATTGGGTTCTCTATGTGATGAATTTATTTTATGAAATAAGAAGGGAACTTCAATTGATGAAATTAAGGGTCACTACAGTACTTGTAAAATAAATATAACACATGATACTCATATAATAAAACCTTCTATAATAGATGAAATTAAATTTTTATAATCAGAAGTAAATTTGAGTTAAATCCTATTGAAGGGATAATATTAATGAAAGTAATTTCCTAGGATGGTACAGAAAAATGCAAATTATTATTAAGAAAATATAAAGTTCTATGTTAGAAAAATATCTTCCTAAGTAACCAAAAGTTAATGTTTTTCAATAACTAGATCAATATGATTATTGAGAATAATGGAAGTATTATCCTGAGGTTTCAAAAGTAATATATTAAAATGAATGAAGAGAAATTAGTCACTGAAACTTAATATATTTAACAGACTATATTAATGACTTAGAGAGAATGAAAATAACCTTTAAAGAATGACATGGATGTTGAATTAATTCTAGAATCATTTTTTAAAATGTTTTAAAATTTTGAATGGGTTCAATAAATAATAAAAAATTATCAATGAGTTAAGGATATATAAACAATGGGATATTATGTATAGGTTTGGGGCTATATGGATAGTAAAAATGGGTAAAAGTTCAAACAATAAGAAAAAAAGTTAGTAGAAAATATGGCCAATATTTCGTCCAAATAGATAGTCAAGATCATTGAAACCTAAAAGATTTATTAGGAAGAGAAGATTATATTTTAACTTAGTTCTACCTTGTTCCACATAACTAGTTACTATAATAGTAATTTCAACATGGCCTCAGGTTCCCCTCAATGTACGCTTAAGGATATCAACTTGTAGTGAGAATCTAAGGTGTTACCATGGGGAGACTACACCCCCATATTAGAGTGTCAAATAACAAAATTTGACCAAAAATCTACAATCAAAAAATAAAATTATCTAGAAGAAATAAATCACAATAATATGCTATATTAAATGAAATATTGAAGAAATCTATCAGGAAGACACATAATTATGACAGCACACAATGTCTAGTCTCCCACTGGGATGATCATATATAAAAATAAACAAAATAATATAAATGTATAGAATTATATACTATTATCCCTAGTGTATACATGGAACTTCATATCCAAACATGATCCCAGATATCATTATTAATCATGAAACACCAAACCTATTCTTAAGTCGAACTTATAAGTAGTGATTTATGCTCAGGTACCTATGTGAAATAGACAACCGAGCATAGTAGGTATACAACCCTATAAGAAAACCCCAATGAGATCCCATATATAACTAAAAAATAGTTTATATGTATATGATATTCTCATAAAAATAAAGAAATACTAACTATAGAACTGTAAATGAATAATCATTATCTATCCTCAAGTTCTAACATGACATATGAGAATTTATAGTGGTTATTTATTTATGCTTAAAAAGTTATTGTTTATTTATATTATGAGAATATCAAATAAACATAGATTAATTTTTTAGTTATCTATGGGACCTTGTTTGTGGTACACTACTGATCTGTATGCACACCTTTATTAGACAGCCATGCCACTTGTGTACCCGATAATACTTCATTGTTCATAGGTTCAAGTTACGCAGATATCTGGTGTTTCATTATTGAAAATAATATCTAAAATTGTGATTTAATAATAAGTTTCTAGTATATCTCAGGGATTTAATATATCCTTTGATACATTTATTTTATCATATTTTTTTATATGTGATCAGCTCATTGGGTGATCAACTATTGTGTCCTTTAATGATCATCATTCTATATAACTACTTTCTTCCCCATTTCATTTGATAAATAATGTTGTGGTGATTTATTTATTTTATGTATTGTTATTGTTTATTATGGTGTTTTCTTGGTTATTTTTTTATTTTACACTTTTATATGGTTATATTGTATTCCCATAGTAACACCCTAAACTAATGATTTCAGTCAATAGCCTCTGGCATACAGGGAGGTTATCTATGGGTAAGATATATAATTCTAGTCTAGGAACCAATTGAGTGGACTAAAGAGGCAGGATGTTAAAATGAGGTATTAGGGAGTGTTTTTCTTTTTTCTTACTATTTTTGATACATTAGGTAGATATTAGGGACAAGGATTAACTTATAATAGATATCAGGATGGTGTGTTGTGAACACATTTCTGATAATAAGTTTAAGTTACCATGGATATGGGATTGTTTTCCTTCACCTTATATTTTTTTATATGATTTTATCTTTTATGTTTCACTTTGTTTTTCTTAGAGTAATCATTTTCTATGGTTTGGACTTTTGGTTTATTGAATAGAGTCATGTGTATAAGAACAATTTCTGGAAATTAGTATTCAAATGAGATACATGTGATTTATTGGGATTGATATCACTGATGAAGAGGGTTAATCTATTTAAAGTGAAAAAATAACTTATATTTTGTTTTCTTATATAACTTCCAAGAGGCATTCTACTCATATAAACTATAGTATATTTCTTCTAAAGATAGGACATATGGACCAGTAAATGGAATTTTCCTTGATAGAAACTATGTATTCTCTCTTATAAGGGAACAATAGTGTCCCCAAGTGGGTTAATACACACATTTGATTCATTGGTATTGGTTTGGAAAGTGTATGGATTTGGATATTTAACTTTTTTTAAACAGTGTATATAGTTTTCCCCAAATATAATCTTGGGGTATTTATGCTTTACCAAACCATATGACTATGGTATACTAAACAAGGAACATTATAGATAGATTACATTACATTTTGGTGTACATGGATGATATGATGGTCCAAAATGAGGTTATTCTCATCTACTGATGCTCGGTGAGAATTGGTTCCCTAATAGGAAAATAAAATGGTATATAATTCCTGATATATATTTATGAAAACCCTATAGTGGGTGTTTTAGAACAGAAATTAATGGGTGATATTTGAGATGGTAATAGAGAAATGTTTCTATATAATTGTAACCTATTTTAGGTCTGGTTTACGGGATATGTAGAAGAGCCCAATTCCTTTGAGATTAGTTGTGTATATGAGTGTAACCTGAGATAGGGATTGGACCATAATTTTAAGTACCTTAGATATAGGAAGAATATAAACATGCTTTAGGTTATGATATCAATGCATAAGTTGTGCTACTGGGTATATAGTATTGTAATGTGAGGTTATTTAGGCCTTCTTGATGTAAATAACTTGATGTAATTTTGTGGTTAATAAGGGTTTTAGAGGGAGGGATCAGTAGGGTACCCAAACCCACTAACTTCAAGTATGGTTCTTAATAATATGTCAAATTAAGATCATTTATGGTTATATATATGATTAATAAAGCATGGGTAGACACTTATGTTTTAGTGGTTATGCCCAAGTTCTTGGTTGACCATTCAATAGACCTTGGAATAATTTAAATTAATTGATTTTTAAGAGGAGTGCCAAGGGTGATCCAAGACTGATGTGATAGATATTTGATGAGAATGGTCAGCGATTTAAGAATTTGAGCCTATGTTAGATGAAATTTGACTCATTGGAGTGTGACTCGTGTTGTATGACATAGTGGTATGAGAGTATACGCTCGTTGGGATTTAATTGATGTTTAAGGATCATGGGAATTGGTTATTCATGGTGACATTGAGTTGTGGATCGGTAAGTTATTGTGTATGATCCTAAGATGGATTTTTTATAAAATTTTATAGGATTAAGTTCAAGAGTTTTTTATGAAAACAGAAAATGTACTTATGTGGGATACGACACATTGAAAATGGATCGAGTGCTGTAGCATGACTAATCCTAGATTTTTCCTAGTTAGGTTGACCAGATAAATGAGTGTGGCTTATGATAAGTGACACATCTGTAATGATGGAAACTATTGGGTTTTCACTTAATAAGCAGTATAATAAAACCCAGAGAACTACTATAAAACCACCTTTTATCAACTCTATAAATCCCCTTTTTCAATGCTAAAAAAAATTCTAAGCGTCGTTAATAGGGAGTCATTTTTATCAGACCTAAAAGAAGCTCTCATAAAGGCCCCTTTTATCATCACTAAAAAAGAGAATTTAAAGGGGAAATATTATCTTCCTTAAAAATGTACTGATAAAATACCCATTTTAATATTTCTTTTTTTATCACTTATAAAAGGGGAATTTATCAGCGCTAAAAATCACAATTAATAATTAAAAAAATGGTTTTTCTATAAATAGGGGTGATATTTATAAGGGAGTCCACCACCACATTTAACAGTGCTTGATTCCCACCACCCACTTTTATCAAATTTTTTTATCCCTCCTTTGGACCTTTATTAGTTCTAGATCACTACTCACTCATGCCCACACTCCCATGTGTCTCCTCTTGGATTTAACCCTGAGACCTCACTCTCACGCGTATGTACCTTTACAACAACTCTATGTTGATTTTTCTTCTATTTTGTGATATAATTATTTATTTATATTTATATTTAGTTATTTTTTATCTATATATTTGTTCTTATATTAATTTATATTTATATAATTATTTCAAAAACATTAATAAAATATGTTTTCTCGGTATGTGTGTTATTAAATAAATATTCAAAAAAATTAATGAAAATTAAAATATATGTTATTATTTTTATATATGGTTTATATATTTAAAAATATATTTTATAGGTAAATATGATTACATATTTATTTATAAAATTAATTTTTTATGTGTAAATTTATAAAAATATGTATACATGTGTATATGTTTAATTATAAATAACTGTACAATATTAAAATGATAAATTTTGACAACATAATATCTATATGAGTGTAAGGGTTGAGAATAAATTGAGTCTCTAGCAAAAAAATATAATAATACTCCCAATAATGTGGATGAAATTCCATAAAATGTTAAAAAAAATGGCGGAACACTAAAAACATAGTTTTAGAGGCCTTCGTGTCCTTTTTTACACCAATAAAATAATGATCATAATTCTCATAGGTCTCCACAAAGTAAATATTTTTTCAGGATTTAAGTTGATTTGTAGTAGAGGCCAAACCCAGATCTGGATCAAACGTTGTGGTCGTTTTAAGGTCAAGTAATTTTTCGAACTTATTTTAGATTATTTAGCAGTTTATTGAATTTTTATATCTTAAAATTTTAATTAAATTACTTTTACTCAATAATAATTAGAAAATTAATGACTAATATTATTTATGATTATTTTATAAAACATTTTCCACAAAATATTTTACATATTAAGCGTGGTTACATATTTATTATTATATAAGCATATTTTATAAAATATTTTATATTTATATCAATATAAATATATTTATATATTAATATATGATTTTTGCAGATATATTATTTTTTTATCATATATACCTTTTATCATTGCCACAAATAATATTTTATCATTGATAAAAGAAATAAATTTATCAGCAGTAAGAAAAACACTGATAAAGGGGCTAGTTGGGAAACAACATTATGATCACATCTAATTATTATGTGTGAAAATGGACAGAATGAAATTTTTTGAGGTGCGGCACTCATGTGGGTAGGATTATGGGTGTAAAGAGATTTTTTATTTTATGGTTGTTATGGGATTCATATATTGTTTATAAAATTGATACAATTTCATATAGATTAATAGAGAATACCAAATATATGATTTGAATGTGATTTTATATGGAGTATGTGTATTGGCATCGTGATTGAGTTGGTTATTAGGTGATCTAAGTGAGTCATATCAATGATGTTATATGGATTTCGGTGAGATCATATAATATCATTTTTTTTAAGGATCCAACCATGAAATCACATCGAATTTTTGTGTTGTACTTTAGTTTTGGTGTTGAATGTTATTGATATGCCATTGGGATTTGTTCATCATAGTCGGGCAATGTGATTTCATTTTGACAAGTGTGGCTAGGAATTTTTTGGATAGGTCTGCTAAATGATATCTGACATTTTTTATGTGATATTTTGTGTGGTTTGATGGAATCCATACCATATGGGTTTATGGACTGCTGAGAATTCATTTCAGTAAGGGATTCTGATTTTATGGATCACCATCTCTTAGAAAATAAGCCATTGTGATTTTTTTTCGATGCTGGGAAGCACTACGAGACAATGAATTAATTGATAAATGACACTATATATTGTTTATATGGATAGTTGTGGGTAAGAGTCATCTCAATGTTTTTGTGATGTAGATAAGTGGTGGATTAGTTTTTTATTAATAGTGTGACTTATGTTTGGAGTTTCACAACAAAATATCGTTGGGTATTATTTGATATAACATGGATAATTGAGTGTTAATAGATTACTATGGGGTATTATTATTGTTTTATGAACCACCAATTATTCTTGGTGCAGATAATTTCGATGGTGGGGAGGTTGTAAAGAACTGTTCCTTTTTTGGGTTATGAATTTTCGGGGAAACCTGAATTTTTTTTAGTGATGTGTTTGTTTTAATATTAAGGATTTTGATTATACTTTCAAAGTTGTGAAAATCATAAATATTCTTTTTGGATGTGGAATAAGGGATGAGAATTTTTTTGGATTCTCTGGTAGATAGTGGAGTGAAGTAGTGTGAACCTATAGATGAAGTATATTGTGGGTGCACCGCCTTGGGGATGGCCACGCCATAGGGGTCCTTGAGGTAGGGGGATGAAACACTCAATATAGAGGGGTTTTATCACTATAGAAGCATGGTTCCAATTATAGGAACCTATGGTAAATAATAATTTAAAATTTTTCATTTCTATGGTAGTTTTTTGTGTAAAATGGTCAGGTGGGAGGCCATTTGGCATGGTGTTGGACATTTTAGCTCACCTGGAGCCTTGGTTTCTTAGAATTTTGGAGAGTATATCACTTGGGTAAACATATGGAACCTAGAGATAATCATTTTTAGAGAAAAAAAAAATTCATCCATGGTATGCTCATAGTGTAAATGGAAAGGGTAGACTCTCTATGTTGTGGAACTCCTTATGGAGAAGTGATAGAGGCATGGGGTGATATTCCCGGTGAATAAAACATGGTGCCTTAGGTGAGTGTGGTTCATGTCATAGGTCACTATAGGAAATGGTTGGTAACACCATTATTTAGCACATACTATGGTGGGTGTTTGAATATTGAGTTATGTGAGGCTTCTCCATAGTGGTCAATGAGTCAGGTGGACCTTAGGGGGGATAATTTTCAGTGTACCACGTCTAAGAAGAATTCATGGTGTATATCTTGGTGTGATTCTATTTTAAATAAATAGGTGGATTACCCAATTTCATCCTGAGTATTTTAAACACCTCTCCTTTATCTCTTCCCCCTCATATGTGGCTGTATTAAGGAGGAGCATCCCTTTTTTCCTCTTTGATTCTCCCTTGGTTTGGGTTTTATTTCTGGTGTGATTTCTTTAGTGATTAAAGTTGATATATCCTCTTACATACATTATATTTCAATATTCATCCCATTCTTTTTGTAATTTACAATGGTTTTTTGATGATTTTTACCAAATAATGGTGAAAATAATCATATAAAAACACATTTTTATTAGCATAGCTTTAGGATGTCCTAAGAGGATGATCGCAACTCATTGTGTACAATTTCACTAATGGTGCTTTAATGGGTAGATTTATTTATGGTTTTTTATTGAATTAAAATAAATCTACCATTTATATGATGTATTGTGTTATTTATTTTTTATAGAATGGATCTAGGATTATGACATTAACCTTCTATGGGTGGTTGATCATGGTTTCAATGTGACAACATCTCCTAGTGATCTATTGAGTATTTATGCCTAATTGAACTAATTTTTAAAATAATTATAATTATAAAAAATTTAATTGAGTAATTATTTAATAATTATTGTATTTATGGATTTAGTTATATTATTAGTATATAATTTGCGACTTTTATGGGCTAAAGTGAGAGTAGTTAGAATTAATTTAATGGGAATGATACCATTAATGAGGAATTTTGTCCCTATAGAACACACCTATTATAATTATTTTTTTATTAAATTTTCTTGAAATTTTATTTCACCACTATGGCTTATTTAACAATTTAAATTATATAAATTTTTAATTAAAAATTAAATGCATATGAATGGAATGAACAAGGTGTCAAGGGCTACAACGAACCTATGGTGCTAAATTGATTCCTTAGTCATAGATGGTTGAGTGATTAATTATGATTGTATGTGTCAGAATACATATTCCTTGATGGTAAATACTTAAATTAATTATATAAGTATTGTTTCCCTTAGCATAGGTGACTTGGTGACCTTTGAGTGAAGGTATGTGATGGGGTTGGAGTGATTTTTCCTTATAATCCCCTTTGATACTTTGAGATTCCTTAGATCCATTTAGCTAGTGATATGAAAATGGTGAGAGTATGCATACCCCAATGAGATGTAATTTCCTTATTGGGTATCCCTTGTATAGATTAATGTAATATTTCAATAAGTGAGGATCGACCTATGGTGAATTGGAAATGGAATGGGCTTAGGGTCATCTTCCTTGTGTGACACTAATGTAGAATCTCCTATAAGTCCAATGAGGTAATCTAATTATTATGGTGATTTTGATGAATTTTATTCCCTCTATTTGATTGGTGATAACCCTAGAGGTAAGATTGTTATCGAAGATCCCTTGTGAGGTGTCCATGTTTTATGTGATTGAGGGGACCCTAGAGAGTTCCCTAATGATATGTTCACACTATGGAAGGTATGTGTGGGTATGGGTTTGGGTGTTTTTGGGTGTCACCTTAGAACCCAAATTTATTTTTATATCCTAGTATAGATACAATGATAATGATAGGTCATGTGTACTACGGTTATGCCTCTATTATGTGTGATGAGTTGGGTGGTTGGATAGGCCACATTTTTATTTTTATTTATTATTATGAGATATTACTAGAGGGACACATTTCTCTTCAATATTTATCATTAAGGACTTGATAAGATATATAATTTGTGGGTGTTTATTTAGGACTCAAATAATATTCCTAACTTTATATAATAGCTTGGGAAATCCCATTGGATTTATCCTTATTTCTCTAGATTATATGATGTATGGGGTACTATCTAGGATTTTGCTACTAAAACTAATACCATTAGTTTTCCTTGGGTTTTCTAATTATAATTGGTTCTTTCACCTGATGTTATATGGTAGTTGGTCCTAGAACTAGTTAGAATGGTCAGTTTACATTCTCATAGACACACTAGGTATATCCTTATTAGGTATAGTCATTCATGTATAAAAAATATAAAAATTAATTACATGATTTATAATAATGATTTAATTTTCTTACATTTATAATATCATTTCAATTTAGAGTTTTATCGAATTAAGTAAAAAATTACATAATAAATTGTATTTTTTACATTTTATGCATTTTATCTAAAAACAAGATCTCTCTGTTTAGCCCCACATTTCATTCAAGACACATTTTACTCATTAATGATAAGTCACCATTGAGGAAATATTAACCTTGATGTAAATTATACTCATCCTTCGATCCTTTGAAAAACATTTTAAAATGTTGTATAAGTAAAATAATCCTCAGTATGGGATATAAAAAACAAATGAATCCCTTTATTCTACTTAAAAACATTAAAACTCTGGAGAATGTGTACCTTTTTTACAATAAAATATCGATCCCATAAATGAAACATTTTCACAAGTAAAAAATATTTATTTTCTCAAAGAAATCATTTTAAACCCATTTAAAAAATAGTAAAAACCATGACGGTATCCTGAGCCATATGGGAACACATGGAAACCTTACTTTTAAAAAACCATTCACCTTTAACATTCACCTAACTGATAAAAACAAAATATTTCTAGAAAAAACATATTTTCATTGAATAATATAAGTAACATGGATAATCATATTTATAAACCATGTTCATTTGTTTTAAACCCATGTTAGAATAATAGAGGGTCATTTAATTTCATAGTAGTAACCATCCTGGTTATCTCACTCATTTTCCACTTCAAAGACTAAATCATTACCTATTTCATCTGAGAGATATATCAGGATTACCCATTATCATGAGATATATCATGCTCACACATCCTCAACTATAATTTTAATATACCAGATAATGAAGAAACAAATTATTAGTATGAAATGTTTCATCATTAAATACTTAAAAACTCATTTGTACATATAATCATAGCACATTCCATTTTCACATAAAAATAGGGAGAAATATCTATATCATTTGGAATTTCTTTAAAATATAAAGGTTCAAAAAGATGGTAATTTAATATAGTTTTTAAAACATTGAAAACATTAAGAGTGAACTTTAAAAAAAATAAACTACATTATAGTGGGAAATTTTTTCAATTTTTATATGTTTAAGAAAGTAATTTGGTAAAAAACCACAAAATTACCCATGTGTTAATGGTTAAAACAAATATTATTTCCAAATTTGTAAATAAATTATAAAAATAGATTATAATGAATTTTAACATATTTTTAATTATAAATATGAACATTATTATAAACTTTAAAAGAATATGGATATAGTGGAGAAGGATTTTAAAACATTTAAAATAGTATATTAAAAGAAAATATCTTACCCTAAGTCTCTTCTAGCATTATACATTCTCTAACTTATATATTATAAAATTATATTGATGTTATAATTCATTAATAAAATTTTTTAAGTTTATTTAATTATTATTAGTCATTTTCTTTCATATCTTCTTCTATTTTATTTTGTTACTAAAATGGTTAAGTTCTCACTGGATGTTTTAAGGTCATTCAGTTTATAACTTCAAACCAACATCAGTGTATTGATAGTTGTTAAAGGGGTTACGTTTCCAATACCAAAATAATCTTAAACATATTAAAATTTCCATATTTATAAATTAAATACACTTTTAAAACTAACCATGTAATGAGGTTATCACAAATGATTCATGTTGTTTCATGAATATGATAGTTTATATGTATGAATGGATGATGTTTTCATTATCTAATGAATGGAAAATAAATAGATTATATAATATTTTTTTATAGAATCATAAATATGGTATGCATGTCTATTTATTCATTATTTCCATCATTATAATATGTTAATGAAAAAAATGAATCACATAACTTCGTAGTGGTGGTATTCCCCACGTACCCACGAGTGATGTTATCAATTTACTATAGATAAAAAGGGTATTAATGTAAATAATATATAAATTTTATAGAATAATAATAATTTCATAAATATTAGATATATTTATTTATCCATAATTTTAACTATACATATGATCTGATCTGGTGATGAAAAAAATACATTTCTACGTGGAGGTGGTTGTCCACAAATAAACACGGTTGATGTTTTCTTTTCCCACAAGATGGAAAAGTATGTAAAATGGTTTTAACATAATCATAATAAAATTTTATCATATTTTATATATGTATATTATTATTTTAGTGTTGTTAAATAATATTTCAAGGAAGTATATGAATAAATAAACATTAAAAATTCAGTTAAGAATTATACATCTTATTTGGAAAACCTCATTTAGATTAAAGCTTAATCCCTCTAAGTTTTATTTTTTTCTAAGACCAGGACCGCAAGGATGTGGAGAGGGATTTTGGGGAGGAATTTTGGTAGCGATTGGACAAACTATAGTGCTTAAATTTCATAAGGAAGCATAGGGGAGTCCTTTTATAATGAGGGGAGTGGCACACTTGTAATTACACAAGGTTTAAAAATAATATTAAGACACTCTCATGGTCAATTAGAACTTAAAAAACTCATATTAGAATTTATAGAGATTAAGTTTTAAATACTCTCATCTTATAATAATCAAGATAAATTTTTGGGACCTTAACACTTAGTTTTTATATTAATCAACATGTTTAAACCTTTTACCATAGTGATGTATTTTTACCATTGTTAATATTCAAAATAACCAAAACATGAAATTGAAATCAATACTAAATTTGAACATCCTTATTCCAAATGTGGAATCTATTTTTTCAATATTTAATTTGTTAAAGTGAAATAAGTTATTGTGAGTGGGTGTCATAGACTCAAATCCAATATGCACTTTAGTTACCATTGCATGTATACAGTTTTTTATATACATGTTTATTTTTTATCCATAATAGTGTTAAATCTTTTGCATCTACAATTTACATGGAAATATACTAATATTACCTATCATGTCAAAATTTTATATAAATTCCTAGCTATAATGAAAAACTCAATATATTATTGTAGTAATCTTAAATATATGTCTTATGGTCTAGATAAATCATACTTATATGAAAAGATGATGTATGAATATCAGGTTTTGTGGGTCATAAGTATTGTGGCTTATTTCCATGAAGTTTACACTTGGAGGTATTTAGTTGATGAGTTCATGAGGACTAACCTTCCAAAAGAAATGCCACTTGTTTCGAGTGTCATTGGTGTTCTTATCTATGAACATGTGTATTTGTCTCTTAACCTGAGATCATAATCAATGTATACCATTTGATCAGGTGCATTTATGCATGGAATAAACCAATACATTGAAGTTTTGGAAATGTATCTTATGTTGGGTGTGTTATTGGTGGTATGGAATTGATTCGATAATCAATATATAATTTTACACTTCTGAATTGAGGAAGAGACATCTTGTTGGACATTGTTAACTATAATGGTTGTACCTAAATTAAATCCATAGTCATGATAAAATATTTAAATTCTTCTAGAAAGGTCATGAAATATATAAATTATCAAAATGGTGATGACATAAAGTGTGTGTTTAACTTTATGATATATCAAGAGATAAAGATATTATATTACACATAATTTGTACATAGGGGGTGGTCATATATATGAAATTACTTATATCTTTATGGGATATGATGACTTTCTAGACATGTATACTATTTTAGGGACTAGACTCGCTGTTATCAAGACAATTACCTAGAGGTTCACACACTAAGTGTATCAACAAGTTCCACTATTCATATGAATAAGAGTTTAAAACATAGTGGGCCCTACATGCAGGGGTCAGTTAATGTCTGAGTGTGAACTATCCTAGGTCAAAAAAATTTAATTATATTATTCAAGTTTATAATAATAATTATTAATGTTATAACTCTAGGTATTAACATGTTTTTTATTATAAAATTGAATATGAGAAATTAAAATTTTTCGAACAACTATTAATTTTCATGGTTGGTTAAATGATTTGGGTAGCTTACGCGTCATGTTAATTGTTTTAAATTTATCATGTAACCTGTTAAAGTATTAAAAGTGAGTGATAAACTGATTTTTTTAATTTATAATATGTTTAATATTGTCATAAGTGTGGATAAAGGTCTAAAATTAAGGTAATTACTTACCAAGGAAAAAAGATCAATTTTGGAAAGTATAAACTAAGAATTTAAATAAATTTTAAACACAAGGATATTTATATCCACCATTTGGACGAATTATTTGTTCTAAAACCTTCTCTCGCATGTACAAAAATGATAAACCAATGAAAAAAATATCTCAATCATTCCTGTTGTCTTGATTGCATTTGTGTTCTTTACATGATCATATTACCATCATACAACTCTTCAATTTCACATGCTTCCACATGGGAATCAATTATCCAATAACTTGGATCCCTCGTGCATGTATGGATGATCTTGATGATGCCTATATTGGTTCCCTTAAGTCATGAAATTTCAATGGTGATGGAATAAAATCATCAATTTCAAGCAAACCACAAACTATTTATAGTATCATTTTATTTTTTTCTTTGTTATTAAATTCATCTTTGCCTGATATTTTGATACATTATTGTATGATGTCTCTTTAAAGAAGTTTTTAACTTGAATGTGAAGCCAATATTTTAAAATACACATTTTCCCCTATTTCACTATGCTCTAGGTTCCATGAATTGGTATCAAATGGAATGTGATGTTATTTAAGTCAAAAAAATTATAATTTTGAATAATTTTACTATATTTTGAAATAGTGTTTATATACATTCCCAATTAAATTAATGGTTCCTTGATATAAATTTCTATGGCCAAGATATGGTTGGTCGAAGATCAATGGTTTTTAGCAGAAATTTGTGCTGAAAATTTTCCTTTATATATATTAATATATATGTGTGTGTGTGTGTGTGTGTTTAAGAGAGAGGGAGAGGGAGAGGGAGAGATAGAGAATGTTTAAAAATATTTTCACATAAATTTTTTAATTTTTCTTTAATGGGGAATGAATGGTGGTTTTTGGAGGTATATTTCATGGTTTCTTGTTAATGAATGAGACAAAACACTTTCATAAAAAAATTATTCCTCATATTTCATTGTATTAAATTTTAGACCCATCCTATTTATTTGGAGATTTCATGCTTTGTCTCCATCACCCAATCGGGGGGTGTGGATGAATCATAACATATATTTATATACATATATATATATATATTATTTTATTATATATATGTATATTTAAATATATATTATATACAAATATATATATATAACACAATAATTTGGAACACTAGACCTTTCCCCATCTCAGGATGAATCGAGTCAATCCAGATCTAGCCTATATAACCAATTAATCATATAAAAATACCAAAATTAATATTTTAAGAACTATATTAGGTCCAAATAGACCCAATAAATTGTAGAATAATTTCATAAATTTAATTTAATGTTTTTGGGTTTAATAACAAAAATCGAGCACCACAAGATGTATTTATAATTAATTAAAATTGTTTTAACATAATTTAAAGCATTAAAAATACTCTTGAGTCAAATTTTAGAAAATTTAGTATTTCTTATAATGTATAATTTCGTGTAGACTAACCAAAATCCATGATAGACCCATTCATTTTTTGTTTATTATTTATTTAATTTAATTATTTATAAGAGGTTTTAAATTTAATAATTATTTTCATATTTTAACTGTGTATCAATTCAACCTCTTAAAATGTTTAAGGTTCTATGTGTCTGCATTTATGTATAAAAATGTAATTCCATAACTCGAGTTCCCTCACAGGTGTGTAAGTGCTTGTTGTAAAGATTAGTGGAGCTCATGGCGACACGGCTCAAGTCGATATATGGTGTAAACCAAACAGGTGCAGTGAAATAGGGTTATTATCACAAAAATTTGAGTCATGTATTGACTTAAATAATTACCCAAGGTCCTCAGTCAATCCATTATTATCTTTATGGATTTTATAATAGTTAATGGCCCGTGATCATGTCATTATTTATTTATTTTATCATTTATGTGGTTTATTATTTTTTGAATGTGTATTTACTACATGGGATAGCACAGTATAATAATAAACAAGAATGCATAAATAAATTGAATATGTGTGATGGGTTTTTTCTAACATAAATCATGGTTATGTTGTGAGTTCCATCTTATAGAATAGGTAGGTTTTATATGAAAATTATTTCATTAACCAAGATAAATTAAAAAAACCCTTAAAGAAAATATTATGTCATTAAACGCCTTCCCTCACTTGAATTTGATACAAACTGAAATCCTTTTCATATATAAAATAATTTTCCACTATGAAACTTGTATTAGTTGTGATTTCATAGCTCAGGTTATCAAAAGAGATTTACGGACCCTTTCTAATGGAATAATTAAGTGACTAAGTATTCCTAATCATCTAGTTGAGGGAAACTAGGATTTGATAAAATAGTGGGATATATTTTAAAAGTATTAATTTGAATATTTTCTAATAGTAGTAGTTATAATGAACTAATATAGTAATTTTTATTTTCTGTAGATCAAATTGAAATCACCATCACTAAAAAAAATTAATATGATCAGTATTGGATAAAGAGAATATCATGGTCGGTAATAACTTCCAAGAGTGTTACAAGCACCTAAATATAGTGAACTTTTATGAAATTAATATTTATGTGATGAAATACCCACTTCTAGATGTTCATCCTCATGGAACACACTGTGAAGATAAATATAAACACAAGAAGCATATGGGTCATTTTTTGGATGTTCAGTGCTTAATGTTATCATCTATGTTTAGAAAGTCGTATAAAATCCATTAGTTAAATAAACTTTACAAATGATATTTTATCTCCAACAGTTGTACATAGAGATATATAGACAAGAAATATATGATATATCCATATTATTTTGTAAATATAGTCTAGAATAAGGAAATCAAGAAAGACTTCATGTACTCAAGATGATTAGGTATATTGAGAGACTATAATCTCTTGTGTTCAAACTAAATTGACAAGTAGAAAATAATATCCTTATTTACTATATTTTATCAACTTTAATTATTAATTATAATATGAATAACATGAATATGTAACTACCAAATTTGTTGGCTTTAGTTCTCCAATGGTATAAAGATATTAAAATTTTAAATTATTTTTTCATTATGGTGAGCTAGAAGAAGAAAGGAAATGATTAAGTTAAAAGGGCTAAGTCTAAGTCAAATAAACTAATGTTATACCCTTTGAAGAAGCCATAGATATAGAAGGAGTGAAACCAGTAGTAGGAATTATTCTTTTCATGTGGAAAGAAAGGAAACTGGAAGTCGAATTTCACAATTGGGAAGAAGAAGCAAGGTGATGCTTCAACATTATGTATATTTTTCATTGAAGTAAATATATATATCTATAAAAGTTTGGTATTTGATACTACATGTGGATCAAAAATTTGTATAAAAATATAAAAAACAAATAGATTTTTGATGATTGAAAAATATTAGGTGGATCTATAAGTATCAGATGGTGAAATATTAGAAACATTAGTAGTTGGAGATTGTTATCTTACTTTTCCTAGTGGAATGGTTCCAATAATAAATAATTGTTAATATACAATATGTTACCAGAAAATAGTCTTGGTGTTGAGTTTAAAAACTCTGGGAATTTATTTCATGTTCTGAAATAAATGTTTTCTTATATATAATGAAAATATATTTTATAGTGTGGCACGTATTAATAATATATTGAATATACTCGAACTAGAAAATCAAGTTTTTAAAATCAATGAAAAATTAATAAATAATGGATCATATCCTACCATTGTTTGGAACTCCAGGGTAAGTTATATAAATTAGAATTTTTTTATAAGATACACTAAGTACGGTATTTATACTCTATTTAGTTAAACCCCATGGATGTATTTCCTTCCTTTTCCAAAAGATAAAATGACCAAAACAGAATTCTGTCATAAAAAAGAAAATCTAAAGAACTATTAGAATTGGGTCATAATGATATCTGTAGTCCATTTGCAGTTGAGGAAAAGGTTTGATTTTATTGCTTCATTTATTTTAAATATTACTATAATCAGTATGGATATATCTACTTAATGAGGTATATTTCAAATTCCATTATCATTTTTAAGTAATATTATAATGAAGTATAGAATTAAATTGTTATGAATATTTAGAAACGTTTCTTAGACCATGACATAGGATATCTTAACAAAAATTTCATCAATTATTTAAAGGAGTGTGGGATAGTTATCCAACTAAATCATATTGATACACCTTAGTGGAATTGTGTTTGTAAAATGAGTGAACATACCCTACCTAACATGGTATGATCGATGATGAGTTATATAACTCTACTATTATCTTTCTGAGGATAATCACTATAGACTGAGGTATATACACTAAATTAAGTTCCAAATACATTGGAAGATAAGATTATATATATGTTATGGTATGTAAATAAACATGCTCAGTCATATATACATGTATGTGGATGTGATGATTTTTTTTCAATACAACACCTAGTGAAAAATTAGCATCTCAGAGCACTAAGTAAATCTTTATAGGTTATTCTATAGAGAATAAACAATATTACATATATACCCATTCTAATAAAAAAGAATATTTTAGAAATAAATGATACATTTATAGAAATAAAACACATTTTAAATGGAAATAGTGTGAACAAGATTGAATACAATGAATTTAATGCTCTGGATATGAAAGAGTTGGTATGAGAATAGACTATTCAAGATATAGTGGCAGAGGATGAATTTCCTAAGACACAATTATTTTTTAAGTTAAATTGAGAGGTATTATAACTATAGAGATATGATTTTCATGTCATTGATTTAGGTGAAACATTAATCCTAGAGAATAATGAACCTCTGACCCATATAGAAGAATTAAATGGAAAGGATACTATGAAATGGATATAAGCCATATATTTTGAATTGGATTCTACCAAACAAAATAATGTTTAGATTCTGGTAGAACCACATGCTAATTCAAAACCTATAAAATGTAAATGGTTATTCAAGAACATTATTGGTCAAGTGAGCATCTATAATAATTACAAGTAGCTAAGGGTTTAAGGAAAACTTAAGGAATTAACTTGGAAGAAACCTTCCTCTCATTCTCAATACCAAAATCCATTTTAATATTACATGTAATAACATCCTTTCAGGATTATGAAATTATAAAAATATATGTAAAAAAATTATTTTCTAAATGGTATGTCAGATGAATATGACTATATGACATAACCCAAAGGATTTATTATATCAAATAGTTTCAATAAAGTATGCAAGCTTTAGAGACATATTTATTGATTGATGCATTAATCATGATAATGGAATGAATTTTTTAAGAGGCAATAAAGAAATTTAGTTTCTTTAAGATTGAAAGTGATTCATGTGTTTATAAGAAGCTTATTGGTAAGGACATCATTTTCCTAGTTTTATATTTTGATGACACATTAATTGTATGAAATGAATTTAAATTATTATAGTTGGTAAATACTTGGTTAAATTAATGTTTCCCCTTAAAAGAAAAAGGTGAATCAACCTATATTATATGGATCAAGATATATTTAGATAGATATTAAAGGATGTTTGGTCTAGGTAAAAGTTCATATATTGACAAGGTACTCAAAAGTTACAATATAGAGTAATCTAAGATAGCATATTTTCCAGTGTTATATGGAATTAATTTCTCCAGGACAGTATGTCAATATAAATAAGAGTATATTGAATGAATGAGTAGAATACCTTATTCTAGTATGGTGGGATCAATTATGAATTTCATATTATATAATAGGTTTTATATTTCATTTCTTTAAGTATGATGCTAAGATATCAAGTCAATCTAGAAGAGCTATACTAGTAAACTGTATAAACTATCCTAGGGTACTTCACATGTATAAATTACATGTTCATAGTGTATAGAGGATTTTAGGAGCTAGTAATGAAGGGATAAAAAATTTATATTCTATATTGATCAGGATGATATGTAATTGGAGTTAGGCTATATACTTTTCTTGAATGGTGGTGTAGTGATCTAGATATGCTCGAAGCAGTTTGTTGTCCCTGATTCTACTATATAATATTAGTATATAGTGGCTTTTGATGAATCTAAGGAATTAGTTTTTATACATAGCATTAATTTTTAGCTTACTGTTATTTCTAGTAGAAAAAATTATATTTCAGTATACAATTATAATACTATTGTAGTGGTAATTTCAATGGATCCCTAGTCACACCAGAGGAAAAAAGAATATAATTTACAAGCATCATATCTTGAGGAATTTTTCACCGAGTGGTAAATCAATAGTTAAGAGAGTTTCTATAGAGGATAATGTAGTATAACCCAATAATAATAATGTATCCTAATATAAGCATGATTCTCATGTGAGAGCTACTGGTTTGAATGTTTCTAGCAGTTTGGTACAGTACAAGTGGGAGTGTTGTGAGTGGGTTCCCTAAAACAAAATCCTACATATATTTTGATTACCATTACATGTATATAGTTTGATATTTATATGTTACTTTTCTTACTATAATAGTTTTGATGATTTTGTGTCTACTATTCATATTGTTATGTCCTTATATTACATGTCATATCAAAAGGTTTTAGTACTTCTTAGTCATAATGAGAAACTTGAGATATTATGATAAAAATCTTTAATATATGTCATATGGTGTAGATACCTCATAATGATGGGACATATATGATGTTCGGATATTTGGTGATGGGGGATCATAATCAATGAAACTTATTATCATGAATTTTTGACATAGTGATCTCTAGTAGATGATATCATGAGGATAGACCAACTAGTAAGAACACTATAATTTTTGGGTTTCATTGGTTATTCTAATCAATAAATGTTTGTGTTGGTGTCCTTAAATGATATCATTATCAATTTGTAACATTTTATCACATACACAAATTCAAGGAAAAGAAGAATGACATATATTTCATGGAGATGTATCTTTTGTTGTGAGTGTCACTGGTGGTATGGCATTAATTAAAGGACCATGATAGAATTTAACACTTTTGAGTTAAAGAATAGATATTTCATGGGAATAAGTTGAATAGGAATGTAGTGACATCATTAAATATATATACATTTTACAAGATGGTATGTTCATAGGTCATGTTAATGAATTATATAAATAATAAAAAAGATAATGACACATAGTGTGTATCCTACTTTATGAGATATCATGAGACAAAGATATTATATTACATCAATTTTGTTCATAAGATATGTTAATTGATATAACATTCATTATCTAATTATGCGTATTGATGGGTTTCTAGACTATACTCTTGGTCTATGGGTTTGAATCCTTGTTAATGAGTTATGTATATAGAGGGTCACACACTATGTATATCCATGAGTTTAACCTATTTAGATGAATAAGAGTTTATGGGAGTGTAGGTTCCATGTTTGAGGGCTGGTGAATGTCCGATTTTGAATGATCACAAGTAAAAATAATTCATTTAAATTATTTAAGTTTAGAATAATTATGATTCAATTTATTTCTAAAGTTATTCACAATTTGTTTGATTATTAAATTGAATATAATAAAATAAATTTAATCTCATGAATATAACAATTCCAAGCTTCATTAAATCATTTGAGAAGATTATAGGTCATGTTAAAGGTTTATATGTTATCATATAACCAGTTAAATTTTTATAAGTGAGTAATAAAATATTTGGGACCATTATAACAATTCTAATTCTATAATATGTGTGAAAAAACAGTCTAATGTAAGGTTTATTACTTTCTAGGTAATGTAGTTCAATTTTTGGAAATTATAACCAAAGTATTTAAGTGAATTTTATTTTTAATAATTTTTCTCTCAACGGTTTTGTATAATTTTTATTTCTCCCCCTTATCTCTCAAGTTATAGAGTGAGAAACTAAAGTATGAACAAGGCCAAATCAATACCTGTTCTCGATTAATACCAAGTTATTCCTAAAATTGAAGGAAAATTGTAATGATATTTAATTTATCATTATAACACTATATAATCTATGACTTAAGATATGGGATCTATATTACATTTTTAGATGAACTAGAGGATTTATAGCATAGAGAAACAGATCCATGACATAGTGATGTTGTGAAAATAAACTGTGGGATTACAAACACACCAAGTACTATTTATAGTTTATATAATTTATTTTTTCTTGAATAAATTAAATTGTACATAATCCTTTTAGAAATCTAGGAAATGGGTTTTTTCAATGTTATTAACAATAATATAAAATCAAAATTTTAAAATACCATTTTTCCTAGTTCTAATGTTCTTAGGGTTCCTTCATAAGTTACTTTTAATATATGTAATGACCCTTACATTTCATACATAGATATCACTTCTCAACATATGAATATTCATTACATAACATATTAGTCCATGCCAGTATCATATAGGTCTAGTGACATTGTAAATATGTATAGTTAAATAACTGGTTTGTGAAAGATTTACATCATCTCTTACTAAGTTCATCGTAACTATCTCCCTTCTTAGATATATCATACTTAGTTCCTTTGTTCATAACATAAAAAAACAAAACATATGAAAAGTTGATATTAGGTGCTCAGTAATGGTAAATAAGTGAGATAAAAATGATCACAAGATTATAACATGAACATAAGGGAACTATGACATGATCAAAACATTTGAAAATTATTTTATGTATGTCTTATATCAAAATCATGATTTTTTTGGAAAATAATGCTGACTAGAGAATACCATTGTATCTAATTCACCTAACACATACCATGAAGGAGACTCATAAAATTTATCATTAACACGATGACCTATCTGGCCACCCAAAAAGGGTGCCCTCAAGATTGCAAATGAATCTCAATGTAAGTATTCTCCTTCACAAAACCCTTTTTGATTCCCCACCCTGGATAATAAAGACTGGTATGTGGAATGGGGTATACATAGGTTCATTTCCATACCAGAATTGATTCCCTATTTCCACTTAGAACATGTCCCCATATATACCATATCATGAACTATCCAAATTTCTTTGTGTCTCTCCAATCATAACCAATGAATGCTTCTATTAATTCCACCACCACAACCACCTGGCTAATTCGTCCAAGTGATAGGGCATGTTAGCATGTCCCCAATCTAATGTTTCATTTTGGTGGTAATAAAATCCCTATATTAACCCTCCCTGATATCTATTATCCTTAAAAATTTTATAATATTTCATTCTTGGAGAATGAGGATCCTGACCTTATGGATGGTGGAAGATGGCTTATCGAGCTGGGCTGCGAAATTTTTCACTCATAGCCCCACCCACTTCCTCCTATCCACTTGTTGAAAGGGGAGGTAGGGGTATATTCCTAAGGGAATACCTCTAAGAGTAATAACCTTTTCTTTCTTATTGTAGATTTTTCCGGCCTCCATATCCTCTCCCTTTTCCACCAGTGGAAAAAGGATATTCTTCAGATTTCCAGATCATCATCTTCCTCTTGTTTCTTACACCAAGCAAGACTCTCGTGGGCTTAGAGATTCTGTGGTGATCATTTCATCGACATGGTAAAATATCTCAATGGAAATCTTATTCAGTTTAATCCCCAAACATGATATTACAACCTCAAAGAGCTATATTCTCAATGAGGCAACCCAATTTTTTCATAAAGAGAGGATGTAAGTAGAAGGAGCATCGATGACCCGTAAGGGGAGACGCGGTCTAGGGATTCCTCCTGCCACCACCTCCATCCTTCATTCTGGACCGACTCGCTTCACCCCCCATGATCAGCTGTTCGTGGCGGCGTATCCTCTGTCGCGGTGGTTCTTTCTGGCTCGGTCGTCTCATTGATTCGCATTGTTGGATGTCCTTCTTGCTTGAATCCTCCTTTGATGGGATAGGGTTTCTCGGCGGTGCGGTGTCGGACCAGAGGTTGAGCTCCACTTTCGCGGTATGAGGGAGACGATTCGTCCTCAGATGCAAGTGTTTGGTGGTTGGGCATGGCTTCCGCGGGAGTTATGGATGGCGGCGATGGGATCTTGATTCGTTTTTCCTCTGTGTTCTCTTCTGGTGTTCTGTGAAGGTTTTATTTGATCTTCATTTTTGAATCTATTATTCCATTGTGGATGGATTTTGGGATGATGATTTGTGTACTTTGATCCGATGGTGGTGCTTCAGCAGAGGTAGGGTCGACTTCCTCTTGTCATCAGTGAAGTGCATGATTCTGGTGAATGTTTTATTTGATTTAGGTTTATTACGGTTTTGTCTTATTTGGTTTTTGGATCAATCTTTTGTTCTTGGATATTTTCTTGTCATTTGGTGACTACGGATGATGGTTAGTTCACTCGTACTTCGATTTATGTGGATGAATATGTTTTCTATTTGGTTTGAAGCAGTCTATGGATCGTGCATCTTTGTTTGTATCCCCAGTGGATGTGATGAAGGTGGTGGTTTGACAATGCTTCGGCGACGATAATGGATGATGGTCCTGTCGGTGTCTTGCTGTTAATGGTGGCATGTGGTGATGGATTTCGGATCGAGGCAGGTGCGCGGATCGATGGTAGGTGCGTGGCTCGAGGCATCTGTCTCGTGATTTCTGTTTTGGAAATTCGAATTTTGATTTTGATCTGGATGTTTGATATAGAAAATTGGTAGTGGTGAAGTCTTGTATTGAGTACCGGAAACCCTTAAACCGGCCTTTAAAAAATGGAAAAAATGATTTTCATTCTCCTAATGAGGCAACTCATTGGGCCTCCCCCATATGTGTAACCCCCAACAATTTAAACTATGTGGGATTTGATTCCTAATCAAACAAGATATCTAAGAAGCCTCCCTCATGTTCAAAACCAACACCCCAAACACACCATAATATTATCTTGGCTATATTCTGAGTAGGGTTATATTCAACCCATAGATCTATATTCCTTCCTCGTCCTTGAGGCCGCTTCAGAAAAAGTAATACACAGACTACTATTAGTACCTTATCTTCTACACATCATTACCACAAGACATTATAATTCATGGTTTGGTCCTTGTCACTTGACCCTAAACGTTTTTATGTATCCCATTAAGTTCCACTAAACTATGTGGGTTATGATTCCTCCTATAAGGATACATAGAAAGCACTTGTTATGGGAACAATACCAACATCAAAATAACTCTTGTATCCTTGGATGAAGATATATTCCAGAGTTCACAACTATGTGGCTTAAAACTAGCATAAAAAAATAAAAATTATTATGATTAAAAATATTTGACAAATACGAATAGTCCCTTCAATAGAGAACCTTGGATACATACAGATGGTTCCATCGATGGAGAACTTTGGATACATATTGATCTTTTCACATCGACACATGTAAATAATTGATTATTCATTTATGGGAATCATGTTGAATATTTTTGACTTAAAATATGGGTTCTATAATATATATTAAATCTATAATAAATTTCTATAGTATGAAATAACTACCCCCAAAAGGTTGTGATTATCCTAATCTCCTATCATCTTGACCACTAAGAGTTATTAAGTTTCATTGGTTAAGCTCCCCAATGACCACCCACCTTTGGACAGTGGTCCCATGAGCCATTATGGATATAAGAGTCATTGGGTGTTTCTAGTTCCATGAATTAACCCCATTGGAAATATCCCAGAAAGGGATGTGAAATAAAATTGGTGTCCTATTGTGAAATATTATGCAATCATACTCAACCCCCCACAATCAATCCTATAGGGAACCAATTTTTCATTGAAAAAAATTTGTGAGTCCAACATGATTCCTTAACCAAAATGAATATTTCAATAACAAGTTATCCCCTTTTGTTCTCTCACAGAATGAAATTGATCCAAACATGGATTTAAAATAATAGATTGTGAATGTGTTCATTTATATAGATACTTCATTAATGGTTTTCTTTCATGATTGTGTTTTTTTTTATAAACTAGCACTATCATCAAAAATACATTCAATCCAAATTGAATCCGTCCAAACAGGTCATAATTTTTTATTTGTTGTTGCATATGAAATGCCCTTATCAAATAAAAGGACATTCTACCCAAACCAACATCTCAAATTATAGGTTAAAAATGTTACAGTTTAAGAGTACCACCATAATGGTACAGTACTAACAATATTGGCCACACCTGGAGCCCTCCAATTAATTAATCCCTAGAAACTATCCATCCAACATTGATTTGTGGGAGAGAAGTAGATGGCACCCATTTCCATCTCAAAAAAAATTAGGGTATATCCCCAAAATATAATAACAAGTTCCTCCATTATTTTAGGGAGGTGGATCAAGAGGTCAAAAAACGGCCTCATTCCAAAAACTTAGGTGTCCTTCCAAAATGCCATTACCAAAATTCATTACTTTTGAATCCATGTGGGATAGAACCCTCTTTATGATGAAGGTCCCACCCTTGGTAGTCTATCTCATGTCACTCAGACCTAGGAACCTAGGATAGCCTCTTATGGGTAGGATATTATGCCATAGGGAACAGGACCATACATCTATTCCATCCATAGAATTATTCCTTAAAAATATAATGGAAAAATTCAAGTAGGTGAAAACACTTACTTGAATCGACCAATACTTCAAGCCTAGATTGGTTGTTGTTGTAGAAACCATTCAGAAAATTATGACCATAAATAGGTAAATACTCATTTCTTTATCCCTCCACAAAATGGTTGTCATTACAACTCAATAGGAAATTGAGGACAGGCACAGGCCAACATCCCTACTCCCACCATGTAATTGGAAAGTATCCCTATTATGGATGTTGAAGTCACCCAATATATCTTTTTAATGATGAAAGGGAAAATTAAAATCCCTTCCCACACTCTACAAACATTCCCTAAAATAATGACATTAGCGGTAGTGGTTAAAGGGTGGGCATGAAACCTTGGCTCCGCAATTGGTGCGACTCATCAACATAATGTGAAGGTTACTTCAAAGAAAATATATATCCTTCTATCAAATCGGAGGTTTATTGGTAAAATCCCATGATAAATAGAAAATTGGATCTGGACCATATCCCCCTTCCAATGAAGGTTAACAGTCCATCCTAGTGGCCACTCTAGGGTAGGCATATATCCTTGACAAAGATCTAGAATTTTTTCAACATATTACAGTACTAACATGAGATCTACTCCGATAAGAACCCATGTATGAAATTTGTTGTCCGCATCAGGTGGCCACATTCATCCACAAGAGAGCATCCAAAAATAATCGACACCAACGGCAATTATAAATTAAAGATCTAGTTTATAATCCATATCGACTCAATTATGGAGTTTTTGAACCCCTCATACGTTTATCTATGGTGGATCATAACACTACTTATCTTTTACCAAATTATAGGGATATTAGCTGCAATTGTGAAGGTCCTCCCTAAAACATTTTTGGAAATGATTTCATTGGTCATCCCAATACATCTTACCATAATATCTAATTTCATGACTGTGGTATAATCTATTATTAGAGCCCATATCTTTATGAGAACCATGGAAACCCTAATCATGGTTATAAGACCAAATATCCAGAAGGTCATCCCCTTTCTATCATCTTCTTTGAAGGTCCTATATGAGGTATACACTACTGAAATTCTCCTGGCATCCGGGAGTCAAACCATGTAGGAATTCCTCCCCATAAAAGAATACACTACGAAGGTCCTCCCCACAATAGCATATTTCTTCTTCAAAAACGTCCTCCCATAGCCAAATCAACTTTTATAAAGTCCTCAATCATGAGTTACTTGGTAAAATGAGCCCAGTCATGCCTGATGACTCAACATTAAAAATTGATATTCTTTCTCAATTAGAAGTCATCCAAAGCCAACAGTCATTCTTTGAACATCCCTTGGATTTCATACCTTGCAATATGATAGAGTAAATCCTTATTGACCCTTCAATTTACAATAAATAAATGGTAAAATTCACAATTTGGTCAGATTAGGTTAAAGAATCTCTTTAAAATGAACAAGAATACATATTTCTAATCAGGAGAAAGTTAGCTAAATACAATATATCAGTTATATTTTGTCCTTTGGTCACTCCCCAATAAAGAATTCCAGAGGCTTTGTCCGAAGACTATGTGCATGACATAAAACTAAATTTATGGACTAATATTGATCACCAGAAAACAAATTCTTTCCTAACAATGAATAGAAAAGTATAATCAAGGTAATAGAAGAGATACATATTCAAATGGATTTGAATCCCTTCTACCTACACAGAACCAGAAATTGGTAAAAATAGTAAGGATCCCTTCAACATGCATGTCTCCGTATGTTAAAATAGTTTTGTCATATGATCACAAATTCCCCATTAAGTGTTCATATCAGGGGATTAGGAAAATATTTCACCTTGTTCCCTAATCCAAAAATCCCACCCAAGGTGACATTATATAACATTATTTCCTTGAGACAATTTTGATAAAATGGAACTACTCACAACTGAAGGTATTATCAACAAAAACCAGTCCTAAACGACACTCAAATGCTTCAATTAAAAATAGTGAGATCCATATAAATACTCTTAAATCAAGAATCTAAAAATATTGAGAAAGAATCTCACTTAAGGTAATGTAATCGTCATATGGTGCCAATATCTTTTGAAGTGGATGGCTTGGGTATAAATCATACAATACCCACAAAAGTTGTTCAAAAAAATCTCCCTAAAATCAAGAGAGAAGCTGCAACAACTACAACCGTAGAAGTATAAGGGTATCCCAAACCCATAGGGTTTGGGGAATTTTTAACAAATCCATTTCCTACACTACTAAAATATATGGTCTGAAATATTATAGTAGTAGAGAAGGAACATACACAAAATGCTAGGATGCGTTCATTTTGTAACACCCTGAGATTTTGTGAAATATTATTTTTCAATTAAATTTAATATTTATTATATTTATTATTAAACATAACATTGTGTTTAGGTTATGTTACATTAAACACCATTTTAATCTTATGTTACATGCTACACTAGGTAAGCTTGTGTTGCACAGGATATTGAGTTTTATTAAAATTATGATATATTAATAATATAGATTTTTAAACTCGACCGTTATAACCTAACTATTAAAAACAATGATATAAAAAGTAATAAATATTATTTAAATATTATTACCAATATTCTTATGTAAATTAAATATATTGGTATAGAAATAATTAATTTTTTCTAAACTCTTTTTATGTTTCAAAAATGTTATTTTCTCAAAAAAAATTATTTTTGTTTCTTTTTCTAAAAATTATTTAGTTAATGTTTTATAATTTTAGGAAATAAATTAGATAAAAACAAACATATTTTTTTAAATAAAAATTTAAAATTTATTTTAGGATTGGTTTTTTGGATTTTTCTGGAAATTATGATTTTTTTATGAATAGTGAAAAATATCAAATTTTTATTAAAAACTACATTTTTGTTTAAATAATTTATAATGATAAATTATAATTGGAAATGGTTTAAAGCTAAATTATTTTAATTATAAATAATAAAATATAATTTAATTCATTTTAATCAATTTTAAATTTAATTTATATATAAAACATTTCAAACTTTAAAACATTTTCTCTTTATAAAACTAATTTATCACCATGTCTGGGGGATTAATTTTAAATTTATTTTTTAACTTGTGTGAATTGAAAAAATGGATTCAATATTATGAATAATAATAATTTATAAACTAAAATATGTTCAATGAAATTTTTTAACAAAATTAATAGTGAATGCTGTAAAAAAATATTTACTGAGGTTAAGGTGAAAACTGGTTTACCAGAGTTTAAACTCAGAGGAAAATAGTTAAAGTGACATTAATAATTTGTGAAAAACACATTTTATGGACATATTTAGGCCCTTATGTTCTTAGGATCTATTTTTATTTGTTTTTGGAAATCCTTCCCCTGTATGTGACCCATAAAATAAGTTAAGTAATAAAATAGACAAAAAGGAACCTTTATTCCTTTAATTACTATAATGATTTGGGATTTTGAAAAAACAATATGGGTTCAGTATAAATATTTTTATTAAAGATAAATGAGTTTTTTATATCATGATAAATTGTTATAATTTTTTAGAGATTAATTAAATATTTCAAATACTTAATAAATTCCCACACAGTAATTAATTATTTAATAATTTACTTAAATAAATGATTATAAAAATATTTAAAGTGAAGTAAATTGAGTGAATTATTTTACTAAATTAAATTTTTAGATTAATATATCAGTTTATATAGGTTTTATAATAATATATTTTAATTTCATCATTGTATTATTTTTTAAAATTCATATTAAATGAATGATGTCAAAATTGACATTAATGTTATTTTATAATAAATGATATATTATTAAATGATTGAAAAATATAAAAAACTATATTATTCTATGATATTTTTAAATATTAATTAATATCTAATATGTTCCATTAATTGACCAATTTTTTTCTTTGTAATGACTATATTTACAGTTAAATATTATAAAATCAGTTAGCACTTTTAAGGTTAAAGCAGTGATTTTTCAAGTGATATGCGCTTGTGTTAAAATTAATTTTCACAACACATAGGATTTATAATTTATAAATTAAAAATCATATTTATAATAAGAGGGTCCAAATTATATAATAAACATCACTTTAATTTAGTCTTAAATGGTAAATTATCAAGGTTTGAAAACTAGTTACCGTAGTGAAAAAACTAAAATGGAAAAAATAAGGAAACTTATAAGTTAAAGAATGAAATTTAAAAAAAAAATGTTTTTCATTGTGTGTTGGAGGTGTTGATCGACCATATAATCCATCCATGCATTTAATTATCGGTTTTGGATCCACTTTAGGTAAGATTTACCACCCAATAGTGAATAATTTTGATTGTTTACATAGGAGAGAAAGATCAACTCTTCTCATGTAAATCATATGGGAAGAGGCATCAAGGAGAATGTTTCAAAGTAACAATAAGATGATTTGGGTGTAGAAAATAAGGACACAAATAAATTAACTATGAATGAAAAGTAAAAGTGTAAGATCAAAGCCTTTTCTGAAGATGTCTTGAGATCATGTTTAGGTACACTTTTTCCCTATTTTGGGTATATCTTGTTTTTGGTATTACCTCGGGGTGTTTTTTTAGTGAAATTAGAGAACATTGGAAGGAATATTGGAAATTCATAGTTGGCGCATGGTTTTCCCAAAATAGTGTTCCCATGCCATAAAATTTTATGAACTCAAATAGAGGAGATTCACATGGATGGAGCATTGTTTTCCAAAACATGCACCATATTATAATTAATTGTGTAACCCCTAAGAGGAGGTACATGGTTTGGAACATAGTTAAGAAAAACTATGCACCCTATATGCAAAAATATGTGTACAGTAATTTAAAACCTATAAAAATTAAAATAAAATATTAAAACCCCTGATATTAATCCCTAATCACACCCACTCAAGCCTAATTTAATTATAATGAATTTTAGAGGCTCCTTAACGAGTTCTAAGGAATTTTATCCTCAGTTCATGATGAATAAAATATTCATTGATAGATCTGGACCTATATTTGGTATGTGATCTCTTATCGATTTGTTTTCTCTCTCAGTTTTGTCTTTATATCATCCTTTAAAGAGATGTTTTCCTCCTTTGATAAGGGATATAAATCTTGGTTTTGATAGATATAATTATTTTTTATTTAGGATCAAGGTTTCTAATAAAGATCTCTTTCTTTATCATAATCTTGTTTGTTTCACTTCAATTATGGATTTCCATTGGAAGACATATGTTGATGACGTTGAGGTATATGGTATAAATTGAAAATCCCATAGTCTTGATTTTTATGTAATCATACAATTTAGAATTCTATATTTTTTAATTTAATCTAGAACTTAATTTTATTAAATTTAATTGTGATGTGATAATTTAATTGGTTTAATTATTGGTGAAATTTTTATTGGTTGAATCGGATTATTTAATTATTTAATTAATTAGTAGAATGATGGGATTAAGTAATTGATATAATATGTGGAATACAAAATTGGTTAATAAATGGTATTTTTTAAATATTCAATTAATGTGATTTTGAATTAATTGACTATGAGAATTATGATATTGTTAGGTCTACTGTGTGAAATACCCTGAGAGGGCGTGAATCAAGGTATGATAGATTAAAAAAATGCCCATTTTTATCATGTTTCATTGTTAAAAAAACTCCCTTCTCTCTCTTTCCTGTTGCAAAGTATGAAATAAAATTAAATCATGCATGAGACACATAAATTTTTACTTGGTTCACCCTCATTGGCCTATGTTCAAGGAGCATAAAATTGCAGTGTGTCGATGTACCAAATCCACTAAAAGTGAACTACTATTTACAAAGTTTGGAGTTGAATCACTATCCCTCTTGGTTTACAACCAATCACAATTTGAAATCTTACTTCTCTCTCAACTAATGTGTGCTAACTGCTTCTTCAAAAAATCTACTCATATTTTATATACTTTTATGTCCCTTGGTTATCTCTAATGAATGTATGATCCATTTTATGTAGATTATCAACTGATATACCACTTTCATCCACTAATAAATACCTATTTACCACAGACATACTGGAAAACTCAAAATCTTCTGTTCAACCCTTACTACGTCTTGCAGGAAACTTTAATTCCCTGCTCACAAGTTCTGAATTTTCTCACCTCTTGCACCCAAATTCAATCTTACACAAAACCCAAAAATTATACACAACTTCCTAAGCTTGCACCCAACTCAAATTATTTCGTGCAACTCCCTTTTCATAAAATTATTACGTGATTCAAAACTCGTATTTCCTCTAAGTCTTTAACTACAACAAATAAGGGGGTCACCTCTTATTTATAGGCATCACCGACCCCTATGTAGAAGATTCGATGTGTCATGAAATATCCTCTTTGAGCATGTAAACCCCCATTTGACGTTGTATTGGGTGAGTAAGTCTCTTTCGCACAAACCCATCTTTCACGAACATTTCAAAATATTTCTTGCACTTCATGAATTTTTTATATTCCTGAATTATGATCCTGAAACATGACATGTTAAAAAGTTTTTATACCATCTTCAATATTGTGCGCAACTTCCTTTTCTAAAAACACCTTTCTTTATTTTCCCGATTTTGAGGCCCAAAAATATGGCAAACACTGTAAAACAGCGCCACCATGTATCTATTCTTATTATAGTTCCTCTAAATAATCCATTCCTTTTTCATGGTTCTTTGTCAACATAGGTTGTCAAAAATATATCTGGAACACCGCAACTGACCAAGGAAACCATATTTGTCAACAAACACAATCATCCTAAAAAATATCCAATGTTACCTTGAGGGGTTTTTTCCCAAAAATCCCCCCATTTTCTATTTGTTGAAAACTCTTTCATAAAATGAAACCTCATTATATCTTCATCAATCTTTTACCACCATTTTCTTCATGAAATTTAGATAGCGATCAAAAATTTACTCAACACAAACTCTAGTCCCACATGAGAAATGCTTGGTGTGAGAAAGAAGAGTATAATGAAATGTTCGTCAATGAATCACTTCACTCCTAACACCAATTAGTGAAACTAAACAAATGATTTCCTCAAGAACCTCATCTGTCGTGATATATAACATGTGATCGATTACATATAAGATCGTTAGATTAAATACTCCCCCTATGAGATTCTCCCCCTATATTGCTACTCCACCTATCTATTTCTCCCCGTGTCTTGACTTAAGACATTTTCTCCCTTTTACAAATTTATCCCCCTTAAAGAGCCACACTTTATCCCCTTATATCAACAAACTCAAAGTTCACTCCTTTATGGTCAATAATAAGGTAAAGAACACATATAAGTACATTAGATAAAAATATACCATATATCTTAGAGAGGGGGTTGTGGGCCCACATCCACACTTTTTTAGGTGTGGGGAGTTAACTGGACTCCCAAATCCAGTCGATGCCTCTCAAATTCTTCTTTGAGTAAAACCTTTTTCAGAATTTCTATAACTTGTAGTTATATAGGCACATACTTCAACATCATAAGCCCATTCCCCACATTCTCCTTGATAAAATGATTTTTTATTTTAGTTTTCTTTGTCCATGAGTGATGGAATTAATTTTTTCTAAGATTTATTGCACTTGAATTATTGTTAAGGATTATGATCAGATACTTCACTTCAACTCCCATATCATCAAGCTACTTCTTTATCCACAATAATTGTGTGCACTCTTGACTAGCCATAATATATTTAGCTTAAATGGTTCTCAATGAAATACAATATTGTTTCTTTCTAAACTAATAAATACACAATTCTCTAAGATAGAATGCCCCACCTAACGCTGATTTTCTATCATCTACTAATCTGATCCAATCAGTGTCTGAATATCCCAAGAACTCTTACTTATATTTTTCATTATACAAAAAACCAAAATCCATAGTGCCTTTGAAATACTGAAGTATTCTTTTCACTACAAGCATGAAACTTTCTTTTGGATTGCTTTGATATCTAGATTATTTGAATGTGGAAAAACAATATCAGTTCTTATATATGTCAACTATAGTAAATTTTCAATAATTCTCCTATATATTTAGTGATATTAAATTCATTTCCATCATCATCTTTTGATAGTTTTGTCTAGGTAGCAATCGGAGTTTTCATCTCCTAGGAATTATCCATTCCAAACCTTATCAGAACTTCCTTGTAATATTTTAATTTTGAAATGAATGTTCCATTCCATCTTTGTGTCACCTATAAACCAAGGAAAAATTTCAGTTCACCAATCATTGAAATTTCAAACTCACTCTTCATGAATTTAGGAAACTATCTGCACTGTGCTTCATTTGATCCACTGAAGATTATGTCATCAACATACACTATCATTATCATCATTTGATTAATATCATTGTTCACGTATATATTCTAATAAAATCCACCATGAGAAAAAATTGAGCTTCTTAAAATATAGATCCCGTCTTGAATACCATGCTCTCGGTGCTTACATTAACCCATATAGTGCCTTATTTAGCCACTAAACTTTGTTCTCATATTCATGAATGAGAAAACCATCTTGCTTCTCCATATACACCTCTTCTTCCAGAACCCCATTCAAAAATGTAGACCTGACATCCATCTGGAAAACCTTGAATTTCTGTTGTACTATAATGTCCTAGAATAATAATATTGTTTATAGCCTTGAAACAAGTGAAAATGTTTCATTGACATTGATACCCTCAATTTGGGAGTAACCTTTTCACACTTGTCATGATTTGTTTCGAATCACTACACAATATTCTTTAATCTTGTTGTGAAAGACCCATGTAGTCTCGATGACATTCTTCTATGTTTCCCTTGAAACCATATCCCATGTTTGATTCTTCACAATCTGGTCAATCTCATCATTCATTGCCTAAACCCAGTTTTCATATCCAGCTACAACAACCAAACATTTAGGCTCCACCTGAGATAGGAAATATATCTGTTGTAATGACGTAATTTTTCATGTTTGAATAGGTGTTGTCTGGTCTCCAATGATATTTTCCCTATCAATTTCAGATTCACTCTTGGGCTTCTGCGTAAACACATACTTTACTTCCTCCTGCTCATCATCATTGTCTTCTTCTGAATTACTATCTGCCACTTCTGCTCCCACTGTGTTTCTTTCCTCCTCATCACTTTCATTGGGAAACTGTTTACGATGTTGTTGAATATTATCTTCATTTTCCACTATAGTAACATCATTTATTTCCTCTATTTTTTCCATCCTCCGATTAAATCATTTATATGCTTTTATTTTCCTTGAGTGGCCAAGGAATATCCCTTCATCTCCTCATGACTCAAAATTCCTATGTTTTTCTTTTTTTAGAATAAAGAACTTACTACAAAATATTAAAAAGTATTTTAACATTGGATTATTTCTTTACCACATCTCATACATAGTCTTTCCTTCCTTCCGACACAACATAGCCCTATTAGAAATATATATTGATGTCAAGACCTCTTCCTTCTAAAATTTCTCTGGTGAGCCTTTTTTTCATGTGCATCATTCTAGCCATGTTGTTGATGATATGATTTCTCCTATCAACCACTCTATTCTGTTAGGGAGTTATCATTGATGAAACTTGATTCCTTATCCCATGTTTCTTGAGATGTTATTCCAATTTACTATTTGTGAATTCTATACAATTATCAATATGAAACCTTTGAATTTTCTATCCAATCATCCTTTCATATTCCCTCTGATACTATTTTATATAACTTAACACATTGGAATTGTGGGAAATGACAAATTTACCATGCCATTCTACTATAACGATCAATGAAAAGTACATAATATCTCTTCTTGTCAATGGATCTTGGTGAGATTGGTCCATAAACATCATCATGCTCCAATTCAAGTACTCTTATTGACTTCTATTCCATTCCCTTGTATATATTTATGATGACATTACCTTGTTTACATGCATCACATGTATTAGTATGATCACATGATATCTTAGGGAGGATTCGAGTTGCATCACACTTTACAAAATCTTCAAGGGATGGTTGGAATATATGACAAAGTCATTTATGCCATAACTTCTTTTCTTTCTCTCTAGATAAAAGGCACATATCGTCTTCCCCACATACAAGGTATAGATTTCCCTTTTTAATTTTTCCCTATATAACAACTGCACCATATCTTCCTTTGATGATACACATCTTCTTAGTAAATCGTATAGAATTCCCAGAGTCACATAGTTGACTGATGCTAAGCAATTTGTGATTGAGAACATCTAATACAAAGACATCAACACGTCTCATTTCTTTGCCCCCAAACCCAGCCTTCCCCAAAACAATTATCTCTAGGCCTTCATCATTTCCAAATTTTACAACTCCTTTGTCATACTTTATTCTTGTAACAATAACTTTATTCCCACTCATATGGGATGTGAAACCACTGTCAATGATCCATACACCCGAACAATCAGATACTTTAAGGGAAATTTCAATAACCACAAATTTCTCATCTCTCTTCTTCTTGATCCATGTTTTTTAATTCATACATATTATAGATTAAAAAACTTGATCTTCTTTAAAATATAATAGGAATAACTTATTCCTTCAAAGATTAAAATATATTCTTCATTTTCAACACACTTGTTGATTCTTTGATTTGGTGCTTGTGACTACTTTGATTCTGATTTGGCACATTCCTCTTAATGGTTGATGAATAATATCTATCCATATCCCCAAATCCTCCACAACAAAAAAATTTCCCCCAAAAGATATTCTATATTATTGATCTCTATTTGGTTCGCACTTTTGTTCTTATTCCCTTCAATATATCATGGCTATAGAACACACATTTTGTGAATGTCCCATTATTACACAGCAATAACACCCGATTTAAGATTTATTCACTTGTGTTACTTATGCACTAATAGTTGTCCCTTAGGTTCTCTAAATCTTTTAATTCAACTTCAACCCCAAATAAACATTCAATCTTAGAGGAGGTGCTTATAGTCTGACTTCAACCATGACTGCTTTATGTTTTTGATCGGGTCCCATACTAGCCTTATAATTTGTATTTCATTTTTTATTCTATTATATTTTTCCCATATGCTTCACTTATAACTCTTACATCTTTCGAATGATCTACCATCCTAATGTCACATTGGGGGTCAACAGTTTTTCTTGATCCTTATCTTTTCATCGCAGACCGATGACTTCTTCTCCATGTTCTTTAATGGATTAGATTTTATCTTTCACTATGTTATTAAAACCATAAATCTCCATTCTTGGTTCTTCAACCTTCAGTTTTTTCTCACTAACTATTTCTGAGTCCACTGGAAATGAAGATTTGAGATTCTCAATTTATTCCATTAACTCAAACTTCTCTTTATCCTTCTGTTACATGTAAATTTTTGTGTCACAAACCACTTTGTTGAATTTCTTCATTTTGGATCTCTAAATATCTATCTTTTCAACAGAGGGTTCTTATTCATCTTCCATATTGATTTGTCCTTCAATTTCTTCCTCATAAATTTCAATTTCTTCCTTTTTCTGAGAACTATCGACAAACGAAACCATAGCATTTTCTCCATGATCATTGTAATTCTTTATATCTTCAACCATTTCGTCCTTCAATTCATCTAAACTTTCACATTATTGTAAAAGAAGATTATTTTACCTAAAGAAATTTATCTTAAATTTTTTCTTTTCTTTCACATAGGAAGAGGACTTATTCTTTGGGATTTTAACTTCATTATTATCATATTCTTGGAGCTTATTGGGGAACCTTCCGATAAGATGAACAGCCTTTCCATAACTAAAGTAAGAAAGTGGAAGTTTCCCCTTGAACTTTAATTTTACTCTTTGTAGATTTGAATAAAGGAACAACATCACCTCATTTTCCTCTTCTTATTCCTAAGAATATTTAATATTGAGCTTCTCCATGGCCTTGAATTCCACCTGTTTAGATTTTTCTTTTTCCACATCATTAATATCATCTTTTCTAATTTCATATGCTACAAGGGTACTATGCAAGTTATCCAGTGTCAAATCGTTTGGATCATTATCTTCCCATCAAAGATCAGAATTACATTGTGATTTATGACCTCCGTATAGATATAAACACTGATATTAACCATTCCCTATGATACCAATTTGTTAGGTACACTATGTCAAATACCCTGAGAGGGGAGTGAATCAGGGTATGTCAGATTAAAACAATTGCCCATTCTGATCATGTTTCATTGTTAGGAAAAACTATCTTCTCTCCCTTTCTCATAGAAAAGTATGAACATAGATTAAGTCATGCATGAGACACAATAATTTTTACTTAGTTCACCCTCACTTGAATATGTCCAACAAGCATACAATGGTAGTGTATCGATGTATTAAATCCACTAAAAGCACACTGGTGTTTACAAAGTTTAGAGTGGACTCAATGTCCAAACTAGTTTACAACCCATCACAATTTGAAAGCTCACTGCTCTCTCAACTGAAGTCTTCTTACTACTTCTTTGGAAGATCCAATCATAGTTTATAGATTTTTAGGTCTCTTCATTATCTCTAATGAATGCATCCTCTATTTTATGGAGATTCTCTATAGATGTCCCACCTTGATCTGCTAATGAATACCTTCTTACCATATATGTACTAAGAAACTTCAAATATTTCATTCAACCCTTACTATGTCATGCATGAAACTTTAATTACTTGAGTGCAAGATTTGACTTTTTCATGTAACACTTATTATGTAAAAATTCAATCTTACACGCAACTCCAGTCTTACGCACAACTTTATTAGCTTGCACACAACTCAAATTATTTCGTAAAACACCCTTTAATTATGTGATTCAGAGCTTGGATTTCCTCTAAGACTTAAGATACAACAAATTTGGAGGGTCACCTCTTATTTATAGGCATCAGAAAACCCTCAAAAAATGATTTGACATGTCAAGAAAGATCCTCTTTGAGAATGAAAAAACCCATTTGATTTCGCATTTGGTGCATAATTATCCTTTATAAAAACTCATCTTTCACCCACATTTCTAAATAATCCGTTTAATTCATGGATTTTCCATATTTTTACATTCAGATCATGAAACATTACTTTTGCACAAGTTTTTATACCATCTTCAATCATTCTCTCAAATTCCTTTTCCAAAAACACCTTTCTCTGTTTTCTCGATTTTGAGGCCCATAAATTTGGAAAACACTAAAAAATGGAGCCACCACGTATCTATTCCTCTTGTACCACCTCTAGATTATCCATTCCTTTATATTGGCTCTTTTTCAACATAGGTTTTCAACAATATCTCTGGAACACCACAACTGACCAACGAAACCCTCTTTTTCAACAAACACAATCAACCCAAAAATGATTCAATGTTACATTGAAGGATTTTGGCCCAACATATATGTTTGGATTAACCATAATGGGTTAATGGATTATATGATTTAAATAATGAAAATTTGTTTAGTGGTGAGTTTCTCATATTATTCCATGTAATTAAAGAGTCAGGATATGATTGTTTTGATAATTAAGATGGTATGCATGTTGTGAAATGATACAAGGGGTTAATCTTAATTAAAATTGATTGATGATATATTTGTGATATATGTGTGATTGATTGATATACGAATTTAGAACACAGAATTATCTTCTAAATACCCATAGGTGATTGATTGATATACAAGTGTGGGGCACAGACTGATGCTCTAAATACCCATATGTGATTAACTAATAAAAGGGGTGTGGGACAAGGACTGATGCTCCAAATACTAACAGGGTTCCAAACATGGTGTTATAGGCCAAAAAGGTAGGCATAGGACTATAGTACAAATTAGTCGTGATATAATATTCAAATGAAATGGTTAATTATATCCTATGTTATAATGAATTTTGATTCCTTATGTGATAAGGTTCAGACTCCCACATAGGCCAAATAATGTATTGGTTTATTGGGTGTACTCATGAACCTAAGGGTTTATGTGGTTAAATAATGAATAATTTAATACGTAAATTTTTTACCTTATTACTTTTATTTTATTCTTTATACACCTAAAAAATAGTTATTGACTAGATATTGTTTTAGACGTCATTTTTGGTGTCATGTTGAGTTGTAATCACACCCTATATGGGTTTCTTAATCATTACTAGAATAGAATTTATCTTTGTGGGATAGTATAAGGGAAGTATACCTATATTAGATGGATGATATGGGATGGATCACGGATGTGGGAACTAAGCTTGATATCCGGAACCTCTTGGGAGTTGTTATTTTCTTTATTTTGGGTTTTTTCATTTGATACATGTAACGTATTCCATCATGACATATATACTGCTTTAGTTTTGGTTATTTTGTTCCTATTTTTGTCATCAATTGATACCTGTATTATTATGGGTATCGTTTTATCATTTGTATATTGTTCATTTATTTCTGTTATTGTGATAATTTGATAAAGTGGGTGTATTCTCCTCATGATTGATAATAAACCCTCGCTCCTCACTAGTATCCTCTATAGTATGGGGAGGCATGCCTGAGGTCATGTGGCTAAATGGATCTGGGTACTAGTGTGTGGAACCAAGGTCCGGATTTTTCAAAGTGGTATCAAAGGTAGTTTTTTTGTTATTTTTTCTTTCTATTTCGGAAAGGTATAAAAGATAATAGGAAGAGTTGGGACTTGGTTAAGAGATAATGTAGGGGAGTAGCAAACCCATGTAATAGTTTAAAATACAAGATCCCTATGTGGGATTGTTTTTATTGGTGTTTTTTGTTGCAATTGAATTCTATTTCACCTCAAATGACGCACTTTTTGTGTTATGTTATTATTAATTTTCAGATTTTATGATATTCGACTTGTGGTTCGATATGACAAGAGAGTTTATTATTAATGCATCATTTTAAGAACTCAATATTTCTATGTGACATGCATCATTTTAGGAACACACGAGAAGAACCAGTTTTTGGTAAGTTTTTAAATGAGTTTTTTTTCATTGTTTTTAACGAAACGAAAAAGGTTCCAAATAGGAAATTAAAATTTATAAATGAAGAACAATGTGGATAAATGGGTGCATAATGAAAAAATTTAATAATGATAATGTGTTTAGCCATTTTTAAACTATACTAAGATGAGGGAAGGTTAAGAGTAACAATATCACCTTGGTTTTGACTGTTTTGTAGGGTTTTTGGGAATGAATTGTTGTGGCATATTATAAATCCCATTTATGTTAATTTTGTTTAATTTTTTATAATATTTATGTTTGTAATTTTAGTGATATTCCTCCACAATGAAGCTTATTGAGAGGATGATAGGAGGTTATGGGTGGAGATGATCCACCATCAGTGGAACATGGGGAACTAACAGTACCAGTTGATAAAGTAAAAGCGTAGTTCTATGAAAAAATTTATCGGTTCGTGTAGTTTTGGGAGAAAGGCCTAGGGAGGGTTGTGAAGATTATGTCAGACTTTACAAGAGGCTTTATGTTTTATAACCATTCGACATTCACTAGAGAGGGTGGACCTCAGGTAGCTGAGTTCTTGATTGAGTCTATATTTACTATTCTTTACAACTTAGAGACTCCTAATAATAAGTGATTCAAGTTTTCTACTTACATGTTATGTGGTCAGGAAAAGCGTTGGTAGGACATCCAAACTCAGTATGGAAAACTAAATAATATGGAGTGGATGGAATTTCAAGATAAGTTCTAAGATAACTTTTACCCTAAGACTATGAAAGGATGGAGTGGATGAGTTTATGAGGTTGACTTAGGGAAGCATGTCTGTTATAGACAATGTTGGTAACTTTATATATTTTCAATGCTTTTTTCTAGCATTGGAGGTGGTGAGGATAAAACAGTAAAGTGGTTTTAGTATGGTATTAAATGTGACATTAAGTCCTAGGTTAATATCATTGGGATGAATAAGGTTTCTGAGGTTTTAAAATGGGATCTCATTTCTAATGGGACCTTGAGGGAGGATTCTAGTGGAGGATAGGTGGTTTTTACTGGATAGTTAGGAGGTACGACCTCTGAGAGTAGGAAGCGTTGTTGTAAAAATGTTGACTAGAGTAGTGGAAATAAGGTTGTATAGGGGATGGATCAGTTACACTGGATCATACTCGGGTGATATGTCACTACTGTGGTAGGGAGGGCCACTTCCCAATAAAATTCCCCAAAACAATAGTTGAGTGTTGATCCTACAGTAAGATGGGACATTAATAGGGGTTCTAAAAGAACCCATGATGGATAGACAATGATGGAGGATCTATCTAGAATTAGAATACTTGAATAGGGCCTTCAACCCTATATCAATCTAGTAGTTAGAGTTCTATTATGCATGGAGGTTGAGGTAGTGGACTAGGTGATTTTGGGAAAGAGCACTCGTATCAGTAGAGTTTTGTAGCATATATGACACATGGTGGAACATAAGGAATAGGGGTAGGATAGTTTCGTGTAGTTAAGCTTAAACTTGTGGATATAAGGACTAGATAATGAACAGTTATAGGTATTATTCTTATATATTCAACACTAGTAAATTATTTTTTGATAATTGATACTCTCATTATTTTATATCTTCAAAAAAATTGAATGGTTTGTGCTTAGAAATGGAGTTAAAGAGTATGTTTATGATGATAGATACACCCTTGGAAGTACAATTAAGATATATGTATTTGTGAAAAGGGTTTTATCTCGAGGTTGGGGAGTATCATTTTAGTTGGGATCTTAAAATCCATGACATGTTAGGCTTCGAAAAAATTATAGGTATGGACTATTTACTAGTATACCGAGACCAAATATACTTTTAATGAAGGTGGGTTTCCTTTATGTCTCCTATGAGAGACAAGTATTCACTATGGATAGTGGGATATGAAGGTAGGTTGTTCTGGTACATTTTATAAGAAACTAGGGGAACTTACAATTACAGTTTCTAGTCTCTTACAGGATGATATAGGTGTAAAGAAAGATTTATATCCACTATAGTGGAAAGGTTCTTGGAGGATTTTCTTGGGGACTTATCAGGGCTTCCACCTAAGATAGATATTTATTTTATGATTGATCTAATGATAGGGGTTGATCTAGTTTCTATTCCACCATACATAATGTCACCAATATATCTTCAAGAACTAGAGACTCATTTGGAAGATTTGATGGGTAAGGGGTTTATTCATATAAGTATATCTACCTGGGGTTCTCCAGTCATGTTTGAAAAGAAAGATGAAGAGATCTTACTCTTGTGTATTAATTACTTTATGTTGAACTAGATGACTATAAGTAATTGGTATCATCTTCCATGTATCGAAGAACTATTTAAACAGTTGAGAGGAGCTTTTTTTCCTTTATTGACTTGAGATCAGGATATCATCACTTGAGAGATCAACCAAATGATATACTAAGGAATTATTTCATAATAATGTATGGACATTTTGAGTTCATTATGATGTCGTTTGGGTTGATGAATGTGCCAGTAGTGTTTAGGGATTTGATGAACAAAAATATTTCACCCATACGTGGACCAATTTTTGGTAGTGTTTATGGATAATATCTTAGTGTACTCCAATACCCATGAAAATTATACCCAATATCTTGATATCATCTTGAGTATAACAATATAGAATTGACTATATGAAAAGTTATCTATGTTTCAATTTTGGATTGAACAGGTACACATCTTGGGTCACATTACCTCAAAGAATGTGTGTCGTAAGACCCATAGAAAGTACGGGAAATGGTTTCTTGGGTGCAGCCTAAGAATTGTTTTTGATATCTATTGTGTTCTATGATTAGAGAGTTATTTCCAGAGGTTTATCCAGGAATCTTCCTATTTGGAAGCACCACTTTTAGGTTTGACCAATAAGGGTATAATGTTTGAATGGTCTGGATGATGTGATGATTCATTCCAAGAGCTAAAAAAGTGTTTGAATGCTGTAAAAATATTGATCCCTCCTATGCCCAGTGAGGAGTATATAGTTTTTTATGATTCTACTGGGATAGTTCTTAGATCAATGTTGATGATGGGATATCTTTTTGTGTTTTATGGGTCCTAGAAGTTGAGGTCATATGAATGAAACTATCTTATGCATGACCTAGAGTTAGCTATAGTGGTTTATGCTTTGAAGTGTTGGTGTTAATTTCTATTGTTACTGTGAATATCGATCACAAGAGCATAAATTATATCTTTTCCTAATTATATTTGAATCTTTGATATTATTGGTGGGTTGAGTATATTCAGTTAATTGATTTTTCCCTAGCATATACACTTGGGAAGGGAAATAGTGTCGTTGATGCTCTGAGTAGGAAAACACAAACTCATGTAGCTCAGGAGTCTAGATCTGAGTGGAATGTGATGGCTTTGTTGGTTAATATGCATGTTGTTGTTTATAAGGGCCAATAATATATTACTCTTTTATTTGTTTTAGTGAATTTTATACTTTTAAGCAAGATCAAGAAGAGGCATTGTGATGATCTGGAATGTTTTTTCCATAAGGGAAAGCCTTGAAGGTGGGGAGTCACCTTTAGATCGGACCATAGGTGATGAAGAGATCATCTAGGTCAAAAATAAGGTTGTTGTTTCAATGGTTATTTGGGATGAGATAATGTGTGAATTTCATGCCTCAAATCAGGTGGTATATCAAGCTTTGAACAAAATTTATTGTGACCTACGTTGACAGTATGGTTATCAGACATGAAAAAGGAGATTGCAGGGTTCGTGACATGATGCTACACATTTCCATTGGTGAAAGTTGAGAATCAATGACCCGGTGGTTTACTACATTCATTTCCCATTCTAGAATGGTTATCAGATGATGTTACCATGGAATTTGTGGTTGGTCTCCTAAGGATGCCTCAGAAGAATGATGGAATTTTGGTGGTTTTGGACCGACAGATAAAATTAGGACATTTTTGACCAGTATGGGAGACCCTCTTAGAGGATCAATTTGTAGATATGTATGTTCTGGAGATATTTTATCTGTACAGGGTGACATGGAGAATAGTTTCATACCATGACCCATAATTTTCTTTGTGCTTCAAGTATGCATTGCAAAATATTCTTGGCACACAGGTTTTACTGAGTATTACTTTCCACCCACATAAATATACGAAATCAAAACATACTATATAGTTAATTGAGGATATGATTTGATCATGTGTCCTATATTTTGTTGGATATTAGGATAAGAAAAAATCATTGGTGGAGTTCTCCTATAATAACAATTATCATGAAACTATATAGATGAAACCATGTGAGGCTCTTTATGGTAGGGCATGTAGATCAACATTATGTTGGATAGAGGTAGTTGAGTCAAAGCTATTGGGAACAAGTTTTTTGCAGCATACATTAAATCCGCTTTATCTGATTTAGAACCATATGGATATAGATCATAGTATACATAATTCATATATTGATAGAAGTCAACTACCCCAATATTTTACATAGGTTGATCGTTTTTCCTTCAATTGTCGCCTAGAAAGGATTACTTCAGGATTTAGGGACATGGAAAGTTGGCACCCAAGTTTGTTGGACCATGTGAGGTTCTGGAGAGAATCGATTTGGTGGAAAAATAATGGGAACTCCCATAGAGTTATAGTGTTATTAATGATGTTTTTCATGTCTCAAAACTTCAGTGGTATCACCCCAACCCTTTTCAAGTGATCGATTTGGATGACGTTAAGCTTGATACTAATGTTTCTTTTAAGGTGAATCTAATATGTGTCGTGGACTATTGTGAGAATGTGTTATGGGGAAAAATTTCATAGATAGTTCATGAATTTTGGAAATATGAACATGTTCAGGTGGAATCTTAGGAGAGAGAAGTAAGCATGCGAGCTCAGTGCCCTGATCTTTTTACCAAAGAATCTTATAGATGTTTTAAAGTATATCTTGAGGATGAACTACCAAAAGTTGGGGAGATTGTATGATACCAGCCTTTTTTGGAGATGTCTCACGATCCTTACCAGGTACCCTTTTGTCTTTTTTCGGTATATCTAGTTTGGTTATTAACATGGGATGATTTTGGGTCAAATTAGAGACTATTGGAAGGAAAAGGGGAAAGTGTATGGTTGGTGTACGGTTTTCCCAAATCATGTTCCTAGAATAGAATAAAATGAAAATAAAAATAGAGGAGATTAACACAGCTACTCATTGTTTGTCAAATCGTTCACCATCATTGTAGTAACTATGTGACCCCTGAGAGAATTCACATGATTAGGTTCATGGTTATGGAAAATTTTGTGCCTCATATAGGAAAACATGCATACAAAAATTTAAACCCCTAAAAAATTAAAATAAAATCACAAACCCCTCGGTATTAATCCCTAAAAACCTATACTCGATTGTATTAATTTTATATTCTTCTGAATGAGATTCAAGGTGTTCTAACCACCTTTCTTAATGAATCAAATATCTATTCACATATTTGCACATATTTTTTGTATCTGATCTCTTCGTGATTGGTTTTCTATCTCTATACCATATTTATCTCATACTTTGAAGGTATTTTTTACTATATTGATAATGGATCTAGATCTAGGTTTTGATATATCTAATCTATTTGATATTGGATATTGTCTTCAAATATAGATCTCGTTCTTCATTTTGATCTTGGTTGTTCTGCTTGAATTCAGGATTTCCTTTGGCGAGCATCCATAAACAATATTGAGGTATGTGGTCTAAATTGAAAATCTCATAATCTTGAATTAATTAATAGAATGTAATTTTGAAATTCTAATTTCCATGATTGGAAATTTTCATCTAGAATTTAATTGTATTAAATTAAATTGTGATGTTATAATTGAATGGGTTATATTTTTGGGGAAATTATAATTGGTTGAGTCATATTAATTATTTAGATAATTAATTAATGGAATAATGGGATTATTTAATTGACAGGATATGGGAATATGATATTGGTTAATTAATGGGATTTTTTAATTGTTCATCTAATGTGATTATAAATTAATTGACCTAGAGAATTATTAGATAATTGGATTAACCATAACTATTTAGTGGGTTATATGATTTAAATAATGAAAGATTGTTTAATGGTGAGTTTCTCATATTATTACATATGTGGTTAAAGTGTTGTAACATGATTATATTGATAATTGAGGTTATATCCATGTTTTGAAATAATTAATGGGTGTTTAATGTTGATTAACCATGATTGATGTGATATATGTGATACATGTGTGTTTGATTGATATGAAAGTTTGGGATATGGACTGATGCTCTAGATACCCACAGGTGATTGATTGATATATGGGTTTGGGATATGGACTAATTCTCCAAATACCTATATTTTATTGATTGATAAATAGGGTGTGATACTAGGACTAATTCTCCAAATACTAACGAGGTGATATACAAGGCATTCTAGGTCTAAAATTTTCGCATTGGACTATGGTGATTTCTTATGTGATATGGTTCAAAATCCCACACAATACAAAGTAGGTATTGGTTTGTTTAGTCTCCTCGTGAACCCAGGGTTTATGTGGTTAAATAAATAATAATTTAATATGTAAATTTTTTATCTTATTACATGTATATTATTCTTCATACAAGTGCATACACAGTTATTGGATAAATATTGTTTTAGAATCCATTTGTTGCGGCCTACTAAATTGTACTCACACCCTAATATGGTTTATTGATTGGTACCCAAATAGGCTTATTTTTTGCAGGATAGTATAAGGGAAAGATCCCTATATTATATGGTCGATATGGTATAGAGCATGGATTAGGGAAACCGAGTTGTAAAGACCCGTAAAATTCAAGGAAATTTTTTTCTTAATTTTCCTTGAATTTTACATGAACGCAGTTTCTGACGGCACCTGATTCCGAGGCCCGATGTGCCCGGAATCATTTTCCAAAGTTTGGCTCGGGTATGTTCAGTGAACGGATGAGCGGGTTTTTCTAACTTTTGAACCGGTGCCCGGAATCGAATTCTGAGGGCATCGATGAAATCGCAGCGCCGGTATTTGCTTAGAAACGCCTCTTCCGGAGTTGCGTTTGCTCGGGTGTGGTTTTTAAATTTCGGGCTTAAAGTTAAGAAATAAAATAATTGTTTGACAAACTTTATTTTATTTCATTTAAGCCACTTGAATCCACTTGAAATCCACTTAAACTGAGTTGAAACGGATAGAGTGCTATCCAGAAATATCCTACCCTCTTGGTAGGATATTTGTGAGGTGGGGCCCGCACGAGCCCCGCCGTTTCTTTCCGCTAAGTAACGCACCCGCGAAAATCCGTCTTTATGAAAGTCAACTGACGTGTTTTCTTATTTTCTTAATGCACCATTTAATTGGGCAGTTTTGTTCATAAATTAAATGGGTAGTTTCTTTCGTTAATTTAATTCTACGAATTAAATGGGTCGTTACATACCTCTTTTTGTTGGTTGGCGTAATAATAAAATAAGACCAATACCAACATTTGGAGGATTACTCATTGAGAGGTTTTGTCAGAGTTCTTGAGCCTTCATCCTCCTTCGTGAAGAACACCAAGAATTCGAAGAACACGAAGAACGCCGGCCTTCGACGAAGAATGTCGAACCCGCGGAAATCGACGTCGTGACGCTGGATACCGCGACGCCGACATTTCCTCTCCCGTGACGTTCTTCGGCGACGTTCCTTCCTCCACGACAAGATCCTTCGATCTTCCGTTGAGGTGAGTGTTTGTGATTATTTAATTCTCCTTTATGGTTTTTAACAAAACACGGATTTAATTATTTATAATTAAATCTATTGTCTCTTGGTCCGTTGAGTTCATCGACGCAACTTCAGATTCCGCGACGACGCGACGTCTTTCCGCGACGACGCAACGATCCCCTCCTTCCGCGATGAGCAAACCCGCGAAGAACGTGCGTACGACGACGACTACGAGGTAGGGATTTTTGTTTTGGAAATGCCCTTTTTCCCATAAAAGTTTCTTTAAAATTAAAAAACCGGATGAAAATGAACAATTTTAATTTATTAAAATTGATGTATCATGTGTTGATTTATTTTCTCCCGTTGTTTTTATCTAACGTGGAGGGTGCGGGCCAAACGAACACAGCCCGACAACCCTCCGTCGTTCTTCGTGGTTGTGCGGATTTGGCGGGCGATGGAAAATCATGACGCAAAGGCAGTTTGTTGATTCCGCAGTGAAGAACGGAACCCGGGAGGAGTAACGGCGCAGACGGGAAGGAAAACGGACCGCCGGAGCAACTCCGGTGGCCCGCGGAAGCCGGCGGCGCCGGCGGTCGGAGGCGGCGGTGCCTGCTGACCCGCGGCCGCGCGGGACGCGGCTGAAGCCGTGTCCGGCGGTCCAGGGCGACACCCTGTGGGTGCCGCGGGGGTGTCACGCGGGGGCGGCGGCTCCCCCCCGCGTCGCTCGGGTTGTCCAGGGCGACACCCCGCGGGTGCCGCGGGGGTGCCACGCGGGGGCGGCGGCTCCCCCCCGCGTCGCTCGGGTTGTCCAGGGCGACACCCCGCGGGTGCCGCGGGGGTGTCCCGCGGGGACGGTGACTCCCCCCCGCGTCCCTCAGGTTGTCCAGGGCGATAACCCGCGGGTGCCGTGGGGGTGTCATGCGGGGGCAACAGCTCCCCCCCCCCCCCCCGCGTCGCTCGGGTCGTCCAGGGCGACACCCCGCGGGTGCCGCGGGGGTGTCACGTGGGGGCGGCGGCTCCCCCCCCCCCCCCCCCGTCGCTCGGCCGGGCCGGGCCGGCTGAGCCAGGCCGGTCCGACTGGCCGGGCCGAACCGGGTTCGTCCGACTCAGGGGGGGTCGGGCCGAGTCGGCCCGGGCCCGGACCCCCTGTCTTCGAACCGTTTTCGGTCAAATGCCCATTACTTGAGCTACGGGCCTTCGAACGACGTTCCGTCAGCGGAAACGCGATCCTTGGATCGAGACGGTCGATTCAGTATATCGCACTCAAGGTTTCGGTTTACTTTGGGTTCAGCCGGGTTGGTTCCTACACGAAACCAACCGGGCCCTCGAAGCGAAAACGCTCATATCTTGAGCCATGGACGTCCGATTGACGTGCCGTAAGCTTCGGTGAATTCCTCTAAGTGAGGCGGATCTTTTGGCATACTCCGCCCGAGGTTTGGACGCAGGTGGAGTACGGTCGGGTTGGTTTTGCTTTAAAAACCAACCGGACCCCTGGGACGAAAAAGCCAATAACTCTCAGACCGGCCGTCCGATTGACGCGTCGTCTGTGACGTTGAGTTCCTGTTGGCGATACGGAACTTTTGGATACATCAACCTCGGACTTTGTGTCAGTTGATGTATCAGCCTCCCGGCTCGTGGAGCGGACCCTCCCGAACGAGCTTGCTGTGTGCGGGAACCCTAGTGCTGGCTGCAACTTCGATGACGACGACTGTGCAGAGATCCTTGGTGGACTGCGACAATGAAGAGTGCTGGTCTTGTATCCTATGTGGGTCCCAGCTTAGAAGATTCAATACTGGTCTTGTATCCTTTGTGGGTCCCAGTATAGATGAATCAATGAAGAGTGTTGGTCTTGTATCTTATGTGGGTCCCAGCCGTGCTGGTCTTGTATCCTATGTGGGTCCCAGCTTAGACGATTCAATACTGGTCTTGTATCCTATGTGGGTCCCAGTATAGATGAATCAATGAAGAGTGATGGTCTTGTATCCTATGTGGGTCCCAGTATAGATGAATCAATGAAGAGTGCTGGTCTTGTATCCTATGTGGGTCCCAGCTCTACTGGTCTTGTATCCTATGTGGGTCCCAGCTTAGATGATTCAGTGCTGGTCTTGTATCCTATGTGGGTCCCAGCATAGATGAATCAATGAAGACAGCTGGTCTTGTATCCTATGTGGGTCCCAGCTTAGATGATTCAGTATCTATATCTGATCACCCCGTTTCACCTTTTCGACGAAGTATACCTGTGTGAGCTGAATCTTGTGTTACTCTCCTTTGTGGATTGCGTTGAGCTATCCTGTGTGGATTTACTGTTTACTCTCCTTTGTGAATTGTGGTGAACTATCCTATGTGGATTTACTGTTTACTCTCCTTAGTAGATTGTGTTGAGCTATCCTATGTGGATTACTTTGCTCTCCTTCATGGATTGTGTTGTGCTATCCTGGGTGGGTATGCGTTTTGCTTTCCTGTGTGGACTGGGTTGTGCATGGGCTCGGATGTTGGAGCCGAACGGGAATTGATGACTTAGGTATATGTATGGGCATATACCTAAGCAGTGTCGGATGTTACTTCGTGATTGTCTCTTTCCTTTTGGTTTATCCTTTGTGGATTTCGGGAGACCTTCGGGGTCTCGGGGTCCCTACTGAGTAGCTTGTACTCACCCCTGCACGGGCTATGCCCGCACTACGTTGTGTTGGTTGCAGACGACGGACAGCGCTGATCGTGGTGGAGGTGTGCGGAGCAGGACGGCACCTGGAGGAGGACCACTGGGCGGACGTGCTCGGAGCGGACGGCGGGATCCGAGGAGCAGTGGAGCTATCTGTACCCACCCTTCAGGTGGGATTCCCAGTGGATAGCTCAGTGCAGCGGTTTTTACTTTTTTGTTGTTGTTTTTCCCTTCAGTTGTACTTTACAGTTGGGCTTGTATTTCCGGCCCCTTTTAATTTCAGCACAGCTTGTTACAGTTTTTACTTAGTGTTTACTTTTCCGCTTGCTTACTTTGTGGTGCTTGTTTACTTTTCAAAGGAAATGCCTTCCCTTTTGTTGGGATTTACGCCTTGGTTCTAGTCGCCAGCCCCTGGCCTATGGAAGGCGGGTTTGGGGTAGTCATGGCACGGGCCCCGAGGACGGGTCGTGACAAATTGGTATCAGAGGTGGTCGGTTCTACCGCAGACTCTGATCTTTCTTCTATGTGAAGCAATAGTGTATAGTGTATTGGGTGTGGTTGTTAGTCCAGGGAGCCCAGTGTTGGTGTGGCGGCCGACGTATCCGTACACCAGGACCCTGACTTCTGATTTCCGACTTAATGCACCAAAACATTGATTGCATGTGTGTTAAAGTTTTCTTTGTGATTACTTGTGTCAGCTCACCAGGTATACAGTTCTGACCATGGCGCACCTTCTTCTTTTCAGGATGGCCCCACGACGGCAGCCAGCTAGGGTTCCGAGAGTGGAGCGTGATGACAGCCCACTGAGCAACGAGGCCTCGGTGCAGGGCTCCTTGTCAGCAGAGGCACCGGCGGTACCTTTACCCACCGAGCCACCGATGCTACCAGCCCCAGCCGCTGACGATGCATGTCGCCTCAGTGCACTGCATGAGTTCCAGCGCCAGCGACTGCCCAGGTTCCGTGGGGAGATGGACCATTAGGCCGTCGAGGACTTGCTGGAGGCAGTTGTACGGGTTTTCAGATTAGTGAGGACACCAGCAGACTTCATGGTGATCCTCGCAGCGAGCCCCCTGCACGCGGCAGCAGGCAGATGGTGGAGCTTGATACTCGAGGTGCATGACGAGGCATCTCTCCTCTAGACGGAGTTTGAGAGCATCTTCCGCTCCAAGTTCGTCCCAGCCACCCTCCGTGCGGTATGCATACAGGATATTCTTTAGCTGCGGCAGGGCAGCTTGACAGTGGCCCAGTACTCGGCGAGATTTACTAATCTCTCGCGCTACTCCACAGATATGGTACGGGACCCGTTCTTCCAGGCCCGAACCTTCGAGCAGGGACTGAGGCACTAGATCAGGGCTTCGATGATCTCCCTCAACATTCCGACACTGGTAGAGGTGTTTGAGAGAGCCCTTCTAGTGGATAGTTTTCTCCCCGAGCAGGCTCCAGGGACAGGACCCCCCGCAGGACGGCCCGTAGCAGGGTCTTCTGCAGCTGGCAGTAGACAGGTGACGCAGAGGTTCAAACAGGCCAGACCATCGGATGGGCAGTCTCAGGATGAAGATTCGGTTGTGTGGGGCACCCGAAGGAGAGCCAGCTACACGAGGGGAAAGCGTTGCTACGCATGCAGCGGGTGAGGTCACATGGATCGAGACTGCCCGACTCGTCTTACAGATGTGCAGTAGGTGGTAGAGGGACCTCCCAGACAGAGGTTCGGCCACGGTGGTCCGCAGGGTGCAGGCGGATGAGGCAGAGGAGCTAGCCGAGTAGCCGATGGTGGGAGACACTTCGAGGTGTTGCCACCACCACCACCAGGAGGTCCACCCCAACCGCAGGGAGTTGGTGGACATGGGAGAGCTCAGCTTCGGGCAGCTGAGGCCTTCGATCATGAAGCTCTGGGAGAAAATGGACCGGAGCAGAACAAGTGGTTACGTCCTTTGTACTTCTAGTTCCTTGTTTCTATGGTGTAGTGTCTTTGTATTATGAGCTGCAATAGTAAAAGACGCTTACCTTTGTGATGTTATCATTCCTGTCCTCTTTTGTGTTGTTACTAAGAGGTTCCAGTTAGACTGTTGACTTGACCCTCACTTGTGAGACATCTACTGGAGGAGACCTAGTTACCACACACTGATGCCGATAGTGTGACTCAACCCTTGGAGGCGAGAGTAATGGTTGGATCTCTTGGTAGTAGCGTTGAGGCCTTACGACATCATCTTTGGTATGGATTAGTAACATCCATACCGGGATTGACTATATTAGGAAAAAGAAGGTGGTTCATCCAGGGGATGAGACCAGATTTCTCTTATCGGTAAAGAAGAAATCACAGCAGCTCTTGTAGGACCATAGAAGGTCCAGGTCATCCAGGAGCGGATGGAGATATCTCAGAGCTGGTAAAAGTCTTTTGCTGACAGGAGGCAAAGGCCACTTGAGTTCGAGGATGGCGACCACGTCTTCTTGCGTGTCTCACCTCGACGTGGATTACGCAGATTTGGACAAGGCGGCAAGTTGTCCCCACGCTTCATCGGGCCTTTCCAGGTCCTTAGTAGGATTGGAGAGGTGGCTTATCGTCTGGCTCTGCCACCTCAGTTGCACCGGGTGCACAACTTCTTCCACGTATCTCAGCTGAGGAGATACGTGCACGACCCGACGCAAATCTTGACCATGGAGAGCTGGTCTTTGTTGATAGGGCGACTTTTGCGGAGGTCCCAGTGTAGATCGAGGATCGATAGGAGAGGGTCCTACGTGGATGATCGATTCCTCTAGTGCGCTTCAGTTAGCTGCATGGGAACCTCCAGGAGAGCACTTTGGAGTGGGAGGCTCAGATGCGCGCTCAGCACCGCCTTTGTATCCCTAAGTTTGTGGTGAAGCTTTACGGGGACGTAAATCCCTGTGGTGGGAGTAATGTAAAGACCCGTAAAATTCAAGGAAATTTTTTTCTTAATTTTCTTTGGAATTTTACATGAACGCAGTTTCTGACGGCACCTGATTCCGAGGCCCGGTGTGCCTGAAATCATTTTCTGAAGTTTGGCTCGGGTACGTTCAGTGAACGGACGAGCGGGTTTTTCTAACTTTTGAACCGGTGCCCGAAATCAAATTCTGAGGGCACCGATGAAATTACAGCGCCAGTATTTGCTTAGAAACGCCTCTTTCGGAGTTGCGTTTTCTCAGGTGTGGTTTTTAATTTTCGGGCTTAAAGTTAAGAAATAAAATAATTGTTCGACAAACTTTATTTTATTTCATTTAAGCCACTTGAAGCCACTTGAAAGCCACTTAAACTGAGTTGAAACGGATAGAGTGCTATCCAGAAATATCATACCCTCTTGGTAGGATATTTGTGAGGTGGGGCCCACACGAGCCCCGCCGTTTCTTTCCGCTAAGTAACGCACCCGCGAAAACCCGTCTTTATGAAAGTCAACTGACACGTTTTCTTATTTTCTTAATGCACCATTTAATTGGGTAGTTTTGTTCGTAAATTAAATGGGCAGTTTCTTTTGTTAATTTAATTCTACGAATTAAATGGGTCGTTACTTACCTCTTTTTGTTGGTTGGCGTAATAATAAAATAAGACCAATACCAACATTTGGAGGATTACTCGTTGAGAGGTTTTGTCAGAGTTCTTGAGCCTTCATCCTCCTTTGCGAAGAACGCAAAGAACGCGAAGAACGTGAAGAACGCCGGCCTCCGACGAAGAACGCCGAACCTGTGGAAATCGACGACGTGACGCCGGATACCGCGACGACGAAGTTTCCTCTCCCGCGACATTATTCGGTGACGTTCCTTCCTCCATGACAAGATCCTTCGATCTTCCGTTGAGTTGAGTGTTTGTGATTCTTTAAATCTCCTTTGTGGTTTTTAAAAAAACACGGATTTAATTATTTATAATTAAATCTGTTGTTTCTTGGTCCGTTGAGTTCGTCGATGCAACGTCAGATTCCACGACAGCGCGACGCATTTCCTCGACGACTTGACGATCCCCTCCTTCCGCGACAAGCAAACCCGCGAAGAACGTGCATACGACGATGACTACGAGGTAGTGATTTTTGTTTTGGAAATGCCCTTTTTCCCGTGAAAGTCTCTTTAAAATTAAAGAACCGGATGCAAATGAACAATTTTAATTTATTAAAATTGTTATATCATGTGTTGATTTATTTTCTCCCGTTGTTTTTATATAACGCGGAGGGTGCGGGCCAAACGAAGACGGCCCGACAACCCTCCGCCGTTCTTCGTAGTTGTGCGGATTTGGAGGGCGACGGAAAATCGTGACGCAAGGGCAGTTTGTTGATTCCGCAGTGAAGAATGGAACCCGGGAGGAGCAACGGCGCATACGGGAAGGAAAACAGACCACCGGAGCGACTCCGGTGGCCGGAGGCGGCGGCACCTGCTGACCCGCGGCCGCACGGGTCGGCGCGCGCGGGACGCTGCTGAAGCCGCGTCCGGCTGTCCAGGGCGACACCCCGCGGGTGCCGCGGGGGTGTCACACAGCAGGCGGTGGCTCCCCCCCCCCACTCGCGTCGCTCGGGTTGTCCAGGGCAACACCCCACGGGTGCCGCGGGGGTGTCACGCGGGGGCGGCGGCTCCCCCCCCCCCCCCCCCCGCGTCGCTCGGGTTGTCCAGGGCGACACCCCGCGGGTGCCGCGGGGGTGTCACGCGGGGGCGGCGGCTCCCCCCCCCCCCCCCCGCGTCGCTCGGGTTGTCCAGGGCGACACCCCGCGGGTGCCGCGGGGGTGTCACGTGGGGGCGGCGGCTCCCCCCCACGTCGCTCGAGTCGTCCAGGGTGACACCCCGTGGGTGCCGCGGAGGTGTCACGCGGGGGCGGCGGCTCCCCCCCCCCCCCCCCCCCGCGTCGCTCGGCCGCTTGGCCGAGCCGGGCCGGGCGAGCCGAGCCAGGCCGGTCTGACTGGCCGGGCCACGCCCTGGCCAGGCCGGACCGGGATCGGCCGACCCAGGGGGGGTCGGGCCGGGTCGGCCTGGGCTCGGACCCCCCGTATTCGGACCGTTTTCGGTCAAATGCCTGTGACTTGAGCTACGGGCCTCCGAACGACGTGCCGTCAGCGGAAACGCGATCCTTGGATAGAGACGGTCGATTAGGTATATTGCACTCAAGGTTTCGGTTTACTTTGGGTTTGGCCGGGTCGGTTTGTACACGAAACCAACCGGGCCCTCGGAGCGGAAACTCATATCTTGAGCCACGGACGTCCAATTGACGTGCCGTCAGCTTTGGTGAATTCCTCTAAGTGAGACGGATCTTTTGGCATACTCCGCCCGAGGTTTGGACGCAGTTGGAGTACGGTCGGGTTGGTTTTGCTTTAAAAACCAACCGGGCCCCTAGGACGTAAAAGCCAATAACTCACAGACCGGGCGTCCGATTGACGCGTCATCTGCGACGTTGAGTTCTTGTTGGAGATACAGAACTTTTGGATACATCAACCTCGGAATTTGTGTCAGTTGATGTATCAGCCTCCCGGCTCGTGGAGCGGACCCTCCCGAACGAGCTTGCTGTGTGCGGGAACCCTAGTGCTGGCTGTGACTTCGACGACGACGACTGTGCAGAGATCCTCGGTGGACTGCGGCAATGAAGAGTGCTAGTCTTATATCCTATGTGGGTCCCAGCTTATACGATTCAATACTGGTCTTGTATTCTATGTGGGTCCCAGTATAGATGAATCAATGAAGAGTGATGGTCTTGTATCCTATGTGGGTCCCAGCCGTGCTGGTTTTGTATCCTATGTGGGTCCCAGCTTAGACGATTCAATACTGGTCATGTATCCTATGTGGGTCCCAGTATAGATGAATCAATGAAGAGTGATGGTATTGTATCCTATGTGGGTCCCAGCCGTGCTGGTCTTGTATCCTATGTGGGTCCCAGCTTAGACGATTCAATACTGGTCTTGTATCCTATGTGGGTCCCAGTATAGATGAATCAATGAAGAGTGCTGGTCTTGTATCCTATGTGGGTCCCAGCTTAGATGATTCAGTGCTGGTCTTGTATCCTATGTGGGTCCCAGCATAGATGAATCAATGAAGACAGCTGGTCTTGTATCCTATGTGGGTCCCAACTTAGATGATTCAGTATCTATATCTGATCACCCCTTTTCACCTTTTCGACGAAGTATACCTGTGTGAGTTGAATCCTGTGTTACTCTTGTTTGTGGATTGTGTTGAGCTATCCTGTGTGGATTTACTGTTTACTCTCCTTTGTGGATTGTGGTGAACTATCCTGTGTGGATTTACTGTTTACTCTCCTTAGTGGATTGTGTTGAGCTATCCTATGTGGATTACTTTGCTCTCCTTCGTGGGTTGTGTTGTGCTATCCTGGGTGGTTATGCGTTTTGCTTTCCTGTGTGGACTAGGTTGTGCATGGGCTTGGATGTTGGAGCCGAACAGGAATTGATGACTTAGGTATATGTATGGGCATATACCTAAGCAGTGTCGGATGTTACTTCGTGATTGTCTCTTTCCTTGTGGTTTATCCTTTGTGGATTTCGGGAGACCTCCGGGGTCTCGGGGTCCCTACTGAGTAGCTTGTACTCACCCCTACACGGGCTATGCCCGCACTACATTGTGTTGGTTGCAGACGACGGACAGCGCTGATCGTGGTGGAGGTGTGCGGAGCAGGACGGCACCTGGAGGAGGACCACTGGGCGGACGTGCTCGGAGCGGACGACGGGATCCGAGGAGCAGTGGAGCTATCTGTACCCACCCTTCAGGTGGGATTCCCAGTGGACAGCTCGGTGTAGCAGTTTTTACTTTTCAGTTGCTGTTTTTCCCTTCAGTTGTACTTTACAGTTGGGCTTGTATTTCCGGCCCCTTTTACTTTCAGCACAGCTTGTTACAGTTTTTACTTAGTGTTTACTTTTCTGCTTGCTTACTCTGTGGTGCTTGTTTACTTTTCAAAGGCAATGCCTTCCCTTTTGTTGGGATTTACGCCTTGGTTGTAGTCGCCATCCCCTGGCCTATGGAAGGCGGGCTTGGGGTAGTCACGGCACGGGCCCCGAGGACGGGTCGTGACAAGAGTTAGTATCGAGACCCTCTTGAGAGTTTCTAGTGTCGTTATTATGGGTTATTAATTTAACACTTGACATGTATTTTGGAATGACATATGTATAAAATTAATTTTGGATGTTGTATTCATTTTTTGGTAATCATATGATACAGTTATTCTTCTATGTATGGTTTTATTATTTAGAAATTTTTTATTTATTTGTTATATTGTGATACTTTAATAAAGAGGGTATAGTCTCCCCATGATTGATACTAGAACATCTCTGTTAGTCAGAATCTTCTATTGTACGAGGAGGCCTTCTTATGGTCATGTGTCCAACCGGTTCGAGGCACCGGTGTGTAGCACCCGAGTCCAAACCATACAAAAATGTTCATTTAACGTAGTGGATGAGAATAATGGTATTCCTAAGGCATCATCAAGAGTAAAATGTTTTAAATATATAATTTATGGGAATTCTATAAATTGATTCCCTAGGGGGGAAATCATAATGATAATCGGAAATGTTGTATGAGTGATGGTTATATTGCTAATGAAAAAGAGAAAACGAATGATATATGATACAGAAGAAGTGCTAAGGAATAAAATTATGAAGCCTGGTTAAATATTTAATAAATAAGTAGGATGGTTGGGTGTTTATATATTATAAATAACTAATAATGTTGTATAAGTACTTATATGGTATTATGGAATAATGAAACTTTTATGGATTGTTCCACTATAGTTTTTCATTAATTATTAGAAATTATATGTTGAATTGTACTGGTAACCATGTGAAGTGACTAAGGTGGTAAGGTGGTATATTTTTAGAAAACATGATTAAGGGAAAGATAATTGTTAATATCTTCATGATGATGGGTTAATAATTATATAAATATATGTTTTTTGTGATAAAACAAAATTGGATAGTATTGATGACCTTGGAACTGATTAGTAATATAATAACAATGTAGTGTAAGGATTGAGTTTATAAATTTTTTGGATTTATTGTATGAGGACATAGAAATTTTTTTAAATCATTCATATTTTCACTAAGGTTTTATGAAAATTTATGTTATAACCATGTTTTAAGATAATACATGATAATGGTCATCACATGTTAGGTGTGTGACAATTAATAATAATGTCAAGATATTTAGGGGATTAATGATAAGATAATTTTGAAAATTTAGTGGCCTTATTTAAAAATATTTGGATTCTTGACATTTGGATGTTTATAAGGGTAACAATTTTAAAAATTTATAAAGTTGAATATTGAATGAGGCTTTAGAAGTTAATGTATTAATTCACCGTATGAATATTTATGCATATTGGATAACTTGTGCTAACCATTTTGGTATAATGATAACTAGAGATAGAATCAATGACTTATCATCTCATTATTGATCTAAGAATCCACTAATTATTTGGGAAATAAAATTTTAACTTCATTTTGTAGAGTAAGATGTGAAAAATAAATTTATCAAGGTATAAACAAAAAGTGAGATTGTAGTTATGAATTTCAAAAAAGTAAGTATATCGTGTAAAAGTAATTTTAAATAAAATGTTATCCTATTATCATCATTTTTAATGATATAAATGATATCTTTTAGAACTATTTGTTATTGGGGATTAGTTTTCCCTTTCAATTCAATCCTTTAATTTTTTTTATATGAGGTAACCAAGTTATGTGTTAATTTAAGAAACCATTATGTTTCCATCTTTCCCTTTTTACGGGAAGTTTTATTATTTTGTTAAATGATGTGGGTATCTATGAATAATTTATCAAATATTAAAACCTTGGATGAATGAGACATATTTCTAGGAAGACAAAAAATTAAGGGGGGTAGAAAGTAACACTGGATATATTTAATAAATATATATTTTTAATTTGAATTCTTTGATAGCTAGTTTTTCACATAATTGCAGGTTTAGGGAAAATGTGATATATTATTAAATTAATATATTTTCATTATAACCTAGTGGTTAAATTGGTGGGAATAAAAATGAATAGATAATTTATCAAATCAATATAAATCTTCAAATCAATATGAATTAATTGGTAAGTGTTTAGAAAAATGATCAAATGATTTTTAGTAAATCCAATTTAATCTTTAAAAAATATGTTTTTTTCAAAAATGGTTTTATTTATTTTTATGAGTAAATATTAGAATAAACTTATTGAAATTATATAAAATTTATTTTATAAACATAATATAATTTATGAAATAATCATATTAAATTTATATTTTGGTGATGTTTTGGTAATTTTCTGAGAAGATTTATTTTCTAGTGAATAGTGAAAAATTCCAATATTTATAAAACTATTGTTTTTAATATTAAAAATCCATTTGTGGATTAAATTTGATATAAAATTTAACTAAGTACTAATTCATAATATATAATATAAGTAATTAAATTTTAATCATCTTTATACCTTTGTTCGTATAAATACATTTATAGGATTTAAAATGCATTTTTCCTAGAAATTTTTTTCATTACATTTTTCGGGATTGATTTTAAATTAAATTATAAAAATTTAGTATTTTGAATTTTCAAAAATGGATTACATATTTGGAGTCATATGTTCAAGACTTATTAAATAGTTCCCTTTTATTTATAGCCAATTTGAATAGTAACCATAGTAATTTTTATTACTATAGTAAAGTGTAGATCGAGTAAAAATTGGTAAGGATAAAATAATATGATAAGGATTATAAAATGACCATACAACTGACCCAAATTTGAATTTATAACTAAATTTCATCCATAATCATTCAAGTTTTTAATATATGACCTTTGGTTTCCATTAATATGTTATTATGATGTTTGTAATATTTTATTAAAAGAAAATACAAAGATATCTTAATCATATTTTTAAAAAATAAAATATCCTTAATATGGGGTTATCCAAACGCTATATTAGATTATAAATTTAAATTTGAAAGATACCTGAAATTTATTCATCGTAGTATTTTATTTTCAGTTTTTAGAAAAGAAATAGTTACCTTAACGTCTTTCATAACAGTGATGAAGTAATTATTTTATTAATGTAAATATCAAATAAATGATACTAATAATATTAAAATAAATGTAATTTTAGATAACTAATGTCTTGCACTGATTTTATAGAGAACATTTACATGTTAGATGTGTATTAAAATATTTTTTTGAAGATATATTGTTTTATTGATATTTTCAAATGTCAAAGTAATGAATAGTATAAAAATTGACATTAATCATATTTTAAAATAAATAAGATTTTATTAAATGAAATAAAATAATTAAAAATATTATATTTTAAAAATGGTCGGGATAAAACTTAAAATTTTATAAATAATCCATTCATTGGACGTTTTTCATTTTATAGAAACAATATTGACCCTTAAGTAGTAAAATACATGTTGCCATGGTAAGAGTTAAAGGGGATAAATAAGGGTTAAAACTAAATGATAAGGCTAATAATGTGACCTAAATATGTATAAAAATTATTTTATGATATAATTTATAACCATAATCATATTTTATCAAAAATAAATTAGTTTTGATTCATTTTTAGAGAAAAATATTTAATATTAATTAAATATTTTGAGAGTTTCCAAAGGGCCCCTCATCTCAATTATAAATGGGAACTCCTTATTTCACTTATTCATGCCAAAATGAGCCATATAGATTGACCAATACATACCCATTTCTATTAGAAACATAGTTATAAAAGTTATATTGTTTTTTTATTTAAAAAGGACAACCCTAGATCTCTTAATAAGATATTAAAGTCCTACAAAGAAGAGGTAATCGTCCTTATCACCTTTTCCTGGTTTGTTTCTTATTCCATTTAATTTTCAGGGGTTTTTTCATGATAAATTAATAAATACAGTATCATATAGATTGAGATATTTTATTATGGTTATTTTACTACCATATTCTTACTTTTATCCATCCTACAAAAAATTAAAACACCACGTGTGCGTATATACGGCTTATCATCTCTACATCGTGGTGTAATTTGTTTTTCACCACCATTTTAATTGAATTTTTTTAATTATGGAAAATGGATATATATGATAATTATTAAATGATTTATATTAAATAAAAAATTAATATATCATCCATTTACCTTCCCATTCTTTAATTATGGTAATTATAGCATTGCTTGTGTGTACATATGACCAATAGTCTCCATGAAGTGATACGATTAATTTTACAAATACAACATTCAATAATGATTGTAAAAATCTATAAAATGAGTAAATATTATATTTATATTATTTATATAATCATAGATATGATTTAACTATATAATTCATAAAATTACTAGAAATTTAATGATAGAACATGTATGAGAAAACAAGCCATCTCACACCCGATATAGTGAAATGAATAAAATATTATTAATAAATGGATGGTAAAATGACATAATATGATATAAATGATATTATAAATATTAATATAGTTTTGTTATGATTTATTAACATTTTTAAATCCCCTATAAATTATTTTTAATCGTGCACAATCAAAAGGAATCGTGGGGTAAGGGTTTCTCGTGTCACATTTACTTCTGTGAAATATATACCTCATTCACCACTTATTTATTTTATGTGGTGTATATATACTGCACTTTGATATATAATATCTTGAATCAAATTATATTCATGGAATTAAATATTTCATTTTATAATCGTTGCTTTTATTAGGCATATGATTCAACTGGTTATAAAGTGGTAAGTGAATTCCTAAACCAATTTCGATTCTTTGTGTTAACATTCTACTTCATTGATTATTTCGTTCTATGATTATGTTTTCAATGATATTTGATTATCTTATTATCAATTTTTAAATTTTTTAGGTGGATTTACTATGAATACACTTAATTTATTTAACTTATTAATTCACATTTCAATGAAATGATATTTATGATGGATTTTTATTCAAAATTTATCTTTCTAAAGTTTCCCTTAAAAATAACTTTTCTTCCATGTCCATATTTAATCTAATGATGTTTAAAAAAATGTTTTTAATATTCTATTATGATTTTTTAATATCATTGTTACTCATGTTTTAATATTTAAAAAAAATAAAAGGATCTATTTTATTGTTTTCTAAGTAAGGTATTTTATGAATTTTCCAACAAAAATAGGGAAGGAAAGTGTTTTTAACATATATTTGATGCTGAAATCTAGAGAAGGGCCCCATAGGGAGGCTAAAAGATCCCCAAATAAATCTGGGACACCAAAAAAAGAGATCTCGGGTCCTGGGAGACGGGTGCATGCAAGATCGGGTAGGCACGCCCAAGAGGGACCCCAGCGTGCAAAACTTTGTGTGTCGGCCTTCCCTTTGATGCCCAAAAGGGCGCCCTCTGTGGCGGGCAGCTTCGGCCATGTTTACACAACCAAGGTGATGATGAACGGTCATTTGTGTGGCCGGATCCATTTCTGCACTGAAGGCAAAGACCAACATCTGTTTGTGCGGCCAGCGCCGTTTCCACACCGAAGGCGACGATCAAAATTCCTTTTCATAGGTAGCCCCTTTTCCACGATGAAGGCGACGATGAATGGTCTTTTGTGCAATCGGCCCCCTTTTCTGCGCCAAAGGCATTGATGAACGGCCCTTTGTGTGGTCAGCCCCGTTTTCGCGCCTAATCCAATGCCCGAACGGGGTTTGCGAGTCGTTTCCTTTCGCGCCACTTTGAAGACTCTAGCTATAAAATGAACCTTATCCCTGCTCTCTGGGGATGTTGACCGAAGATGAATCGACACTCTACTGCATGAAAACCCCATATTCTGCGACAACGTGAAAAACCCATGGCCATCAAGTAATGGTTGTTGTGTGATAGGTTCCCCGGGGGCGCCTTCGGATGGGCCCTCGAATCCTTGTAAGTTTCAAAGTTATTTGTGCGCAAACTATTGTCTTGCACGCAACCCCTCCATCTTGCACGCACACCATTGTCTTGTGCACAACGCCACCGACTTCTATGCAAACCCCCGTCTTGCACGCAACACGCTCGTCTTGCATGCAACACCTTTGTCTTGCGTGCAACACCTCCGAATTGCGCGCAAAACATCATCTTGTGTAAAAATCATCTGTATTGCGTGAAAAACCGTCCATCTAGTGTGAAAGCCCTTCCTCTTCTGCGCAGACTTCCTATTTTTCCCTGACCCATTCTCTGACATGTGCTCCATGTGCTGCCTTCACTTTGAGGCACAGTGTTCGAGCCACTCTCATGCGTGAAACACCTGCATCACATGCTCATTCATCGTGTGGTCCCTTGGTTTTTCACGGAGTAATTTCAAAGTCCCCCAGGACGATACTGCCCGTTGCATTTCTTTGCCTCATGCTTCTTCCCGTAGGCACGCTATCGACTATTGCTTCGTTGCATAGCCACACTAACGTGGACCCCCCCCCCCCAAATGGTTCGCTCCATAACACCCCCTAGCCATTGTTTTTCCTTCCCCTTATCTTCACCAAGGTGTAGCGGGTGCCGGTTATTTAGTCCTAGGGGTACGGAGCGTGCCTACCTCGTCCGAGCTATAGGACGTTAAACTGTCATGCTCCATCGTCCTCATCATATGACATTAAACTGTGACCTCTCCTTGTGCCTCGCACACAGGGAAAGGGCAACCACCCTGGTGTAAGCCCCTAGATTTTCTTTCCGGAGGCAACATCATTTCCCCTCCTTTATTCGGTGCCAAATCCCTCTCCCACTGGGCTTTTCCACCACTAGGCCTCCATCTTGGAGTAAGTCCCAACCTCTTTTGGCTGCAAACCGTACGTAAGCCCCTATTTCTTCTTTAGGTCGCTAACCACACCTGATCCCCACTTCACTTCCCACAGACGCACCATTTGCGACGTGATTATTAGGTCTTTGCTGCCTCTTGTTTCTCACACCTAGCATGACACACGTGGGATTAGAGTAATCATCAGTCATAACACCTCGGGCAGCCTAGAGTGTAATCCCAAAACACCATCTTGAACTATGAGGACTCTAATCCTTGGCAAGGTGGGGTATGTAGGAAGCCTCCATGAGGTTCAAGCCCACCACCCCGATCGTTGCGACCTCCTTCACATCGGTTCACCAATACCTCTGGCATCCTAGAGTGTAATCCCCAAACACCATCCTAAACTATGAGCACTTTGATCCTTACCTAAGAAGGGTACGTAGGAAGCTTCTACAAGGTTCAAGACCACCACTCCGATCGTTCCGACCTCCTTCATGTCGGTTCACCAACACATCAGGCAACCTAGAGTGCAATCCCCAAACACCATCCTGAGCTATGTGGTCTTTGATCCATGCTAAGACAGGGTATGTAGGAAGCCTCCCTGGGTTTCAAGCCCAACACCCAGTCGTTCTGACCCCCTTCACATCGGTTCACCCACACCATCCATCTAGACCCCAGGTCCTTATTCATGTCGGTTCACCTTTGTCCCGCATGACATTAAATTGTAAACCCCATGCAGCGGTAAACCATTGTGTCCCCTAGTCAGCGGTAAGATGTTGTGTCCCTCAATTAGTGGTAAGTTATTGTATCCCGGTCAGTGTTAAGCCGTTGTGTCCCCCATTCAGTGTAAATCTATTTTAATCCCCTTCCCTAGGACCCACATCTCTAGTCTACCCAAGTGGCATCAGACCAACCCGGGATTCTAACCACGCATAAGCCCCATACACATCATCGGGTTGTTGTTCTATGTGTACACCCCAATTCAAGCTCATCGTATGACCTTTCCCTCAAGCCTATGTGTCTCAAGAAGGTCATTCCCCAAGCCAGAGGTTCCACTTCCTACAGGTCCCATCCACGCATCCATTCTCATGGGCTGCCTCCTCAGGCGTCCCATCGCCCTCTTGAACTACGCGAACTTTGATTCCCTGCCGTGGGAATACATAGGAAGTCTCCCTGAGACTCAATCCCAACATTACTATCGTCCTCCCGGGGGTTCCATCCCATTATCCACCCATTTCACTCAGCACTCCATCATCCATCTTGATTCTTACCCAGGTTGCCACATCCTGGTTAGGTCATGTCAACTCACCTACCTCAGTGTGTCCTATATGGGTTACACTCATCTAATCCAATCTAATCAGTGTTCTGATCAGTTCGATCCATCTCCACTGGACATCTAACTTGTGTCATACCTTGTGTTAAACATGGGAAGATGAGGAAAACCCTAGAGACAAGCCTATGGCATATAATTCCTCGCATTCGATGTGGGATTCCTAGGGCTTCCACGCCCTCGAGAATCCATATAATAATGGGAAGAAACCCAGATGCGCGAGTGTTCCAGTGTCTAGACATGCTAGTGATGTTCAACATGACTACTCCACTGAACAGAGGTTACTGTACTGACCGGACCCTTTGGAATATCCCAAAAGAAGCAGTGTAATTAACTAGTGTCCCTGAAGATATGGCACTAGGAAGAGTTTCACGAACAATTTCTTAAGTCTATAATGGAGACCCTGACTATGTGACGACTTCCAAGGAGGTATCAATGAAAAGAATAACCAACATCCCATCATCCTGTTTCGATTAAGGAGAAAATGACCCTGAACAAGGAACGTATGTCACCCGCCTTTGTAAAGTGGTAATGTGGGGCAACAAAACCGCGCCTTTCGTCCTCAAGCAGATGGACGTGCGTGCCCCGGTGAAAGCATCAGAAATAGAAATGGTGAACCCGACATGAATGTATTTTCCTCAATATGGAGATTAGTATTGTTTGAGGCATTAATGGACTAGCGTGTCACTGGATCCAGTTATCCGGTGTCGGGTCTCGCCAAGAAAATAGCAGGCCTGGCGTGAAACTCACCAGAAGTTGGACTAATCTTACCAGCCATGGAAGACGGTATGACATTGGGCCACTGGTCGTCGATTCCTTTTTTATTCAGAACTAATGATTTAATCTCCATACTTTCAGGAATCAGGTTGTTGTGTCGGGAACTCGATCATTGTTTGCCCACCAACGTAGGGGTGGGGTTCATACCAGCGTGGTAGTCCCGTGTGGCTTCGCCTCTTCTGCAACAGCCTCTAAACCCAAGGCTAGGGGGTGCCCATGCCCCATCTACCCATCCGGGGTTATCCAATGGAGGGTAATCAACGACCTCGTGCACCGTTATGAGGAGAATAGGATCATCCCTACGAGGGATATAGCCTGCCTGTATTTAGAGGCATCTGCGCCTCATCGTCAACCCCACCCCCAAGGGCCTCACAGGGAGCCACTGCTCCACACCCCAACATATAACCTTTTTAGGAGCCTGTTCCCGGAATGCTTCGACAACTCCCTGCCCTACACCAATGAGGTAGGGGATGTCCGGGCCGGCCTGGTTAGAGTCCCATTCTAGGGGCTCCCAGCGAGGGCTCCCACATGGTCGCGCCAGTGCCGCTGCCCAGTCTTACCAGCCAAGGAGCAAGTAATACAAGCACTTTCACCACCAGCTCCAGTCCATCTAACCCGAAGCCTGTGTCGAGCACAAGCCGAAGAGGATGCCCGCTAAGGGGCATCAACAGCAGCAGCTACTATGTCCTAATCCACCACCGACACATATCACCAGTTCCCTGTATACACTGAGCAGGGGCACTTATACGCACAACATGGATCGAGGCCCCAACCACCTCACGGGCAGGCTGGGTCAACTCTCTTGGTCTCTAGCATAGAAAGTGGCCGTCGTGGACCAACACGCAGTGATGCCACCTAGTATGGAGGTCCTCCCAGTACTACTACCACGGAGAACGTAGACCTTCCCCACTTCGAGGCTCAGCATGGTGGTCTACCCAGCGCCACCTTCCCCCGTGGTGGTGATGCTCAAAATGGAAGTCTCTCTCGTGCCCACTACACCGGGTATGGAGTCATTCCTACTTCCCCTGATCGTCGGTGTGGGGACGTTACACATCTGGTCTCTCTTCGACGTGGGGACCCTCCCTATGTCCTCTAAGAAACTGTTGAAGATCCTCCACACCTCAGAAACTAGAGGGGTGAAGGCCAGCCTGTCCTCACTAGCACCCAACATGGAGGTCCTACCTGTGTTCAACTAGACCGATACAAGGACCCTCCTCATACTAAGGTCAATAGAGGAAACAAGCATGGAGGTCCTCCCCAACCTCCTGCCAGTTCCAGAGGAGGTATTTCATGCTCCATCACTACCCATGGAGGTCCTCCCCATGTCCACTTTGACATCCACCCTAGTGTTCCTCACACCCCGACTTTCTCGGGTGGAAGCCCTCCCTGCCCCAGTGCCAGTATGGCCGAAGGACCTCCTCGTGCCAAAAATCTGCCCTATCCAGAAGATCCGTACAGGGACAGGAAGGCGGGTCTTCCCCGCCATAAAAGTGATTTGGGGAAGGTCCATACAGAGATCAAACCAGTCTTCTTCTTAGACTCTGATGTGGTGTATGACTCGGCTTGGGAACCCTCCCCTTGCTCATCCGAGTCAAGGGTTGGGGAAGGAATAAGGCACATCAGCCTAGTGATCTCGAAATGCGAGGTCCATCGGATTATCATTTCTCTTCGCAGGTATATCCAGGAGGATGAAAATCTGGAAAACCTGCAGGTCACGGTCATGCAATCACCACCATCATCACCAGAAGCGCTCTCTACCTCGACAAGAGATCATATAGAGCTATTTTGGGGACCAATGGCGGGCGAGCAGCAGTGCGTCCTATAACCAGTAGCCCTAGCCCCTAAGCCTAGAATGAAGTCTTTCATCCCATCTTATCACAATGTAGTGGCTAGGTCACTACACTCTTTGGAGGACAGCCTGAAATTCAGTGGCCAGTCAACCCGCTCGTCGTACTCTCCACTGGCCAGCCTGCCGCCCCAGCGGTCTGCCTCATTTCTGTTTCTAGTTCCTCATCCACATTCGGTTGATGAGTGGGGTAATGAAGGGCCAGACCCTGAATCCAAGCTAAGGGTCTTATGGAACATCCTCGCAGTGGAACACTTCCCCGAGATGTTCTTGCTCGGGGCAGCGCCGAATTTCTGCATGCCGGAATCCCTCAACCCATGGGAAATTGAGTATTTCTACTAAACCCTATGGGTGGTGCACTTTTTCCTTTTTCATAAGAAAGTGGTTTATCCAAGGATCCAAGAACATTTTTAAGTCATTGATGAGCAATGCCTTCTAGTTGATTTGGCTGCACTCCCTGTGGCCCACCGCCCAGAGTCGGCAGGCCATCGTAAGGCCCTCCAACAACAATGTGTTCAAAGTTTCGTGGTACTATGCATGGTTATCAAGGAGGCTCCCCCCCCCCCATGTGTGAATCCTTGTCTAGGGGCAGTATTTTTCCCTCCTCTTCATTCCTATCCGGCAGCAGCCCGACTCGCTAGGCGATATCAAGGATATACCCCCAGGAAGGGTCACGGTCAACATGACCGACATTGTGGACAAGGAGGATTAGATAGAGCTTCTTGATGGGGACATACCCCCCAAGGGTGTTCCACCACTACTGGACCCATTCAGAAATGTTACTCTCCAGCAGAAGAATCTAATGGGTCTCCCTACGCCCATCGAGGCATTAGTACTTAGCCAAAATTATGGTAAGGGTAAAGAGAATGTCGGAGTTTCCAAACACTCTGACCCATCCACCTCAGTGCAGAAGACGGAGGAGGACCCTGAGAAGGTGTTGACGCTCCTTTCGTCACAGAATCTAAAAATCGGAAAAGGGGAATATCTGAGCTCAAAGTGATCAATCCTTTGAAGAAACATCAAAAATCGACAAAGGGGTGAACAAGGAGAACATTTCCCATAGGTCGCGCAAGTTCCCTCATGGTCGCGCAAGTACACTTGCGTGCCGCCTAGTGGTCGTGCAAGTACTTGTGCGCCGCCTAGTGGTCATGCAAGTACTTGTGCGCAGCCTAGTGGTCGTGCAAGCCTACTTGCGCGACGCCTTATGGTCGTGCAAGTGACTTGCGTGACCTAAGTGATAACCGCTCGGTAACCGCCCAGGGCCTTCTTTTGCCTATAAATAGACCCTGTGGGCCCCCCATTCGAGAGGATCTTTTTCCAGAAACTCGGATTGAAGCTCCCAACGCCCATGTATCTTCTCAAAGCTTCCGGAACACTTATAAGGTAATTTCTTACCTAGAACGGAAGATCTAAAGAGAAGAAGAAAGGCCTAAGTGTTGAAACTTATCAAACACTTGCGCGCCGACTTATTTCCTTCAATATAACTTGCGCATCCCTTTTCTGGAAGAACCTCGAGAACATTCTAAAGGGTTTAAAAAAGAATCGCTCAAGTATTTCATTGCTGGTTGAAAATCGCGCAAGTACACTATGTGTCGCGCAGGTATACCTGCGCGACCAACACTTGCGCGCCCACGGAAGACTTGCGCGCCTTGCAAAACTTGCGCGCCCCTATCTTTTTGGGTGCCCATCTTGCCCATTTTTACCCCTCTTAAGCCATTTCACCTTTCCTTTTCAAGATTCAGTCTTCAAGACACTCTTCAAAGCCATTTATGGCATGATTTCTTGATTTGACTTTCTTATCTGAAAGGAATTCTGTGGAATCTCTCTCAAAGTCTAGTGATTTAAATATCCTTATGTCACTAAAATATGGAGAGTTCATTCATTAAACCTCATCCTTTAAGATGAGAGAATCTTAACCTGGGTCTCCTTTTCAGGAATAATCCCCAGTGATAAAACCTTTAATCTGGGCATCTTCCTCAGGAGTAAGCCCCAAATTCTTAAAGTTCCCAATATTGGGCATCCTCCTCAGGAGTAACCCCCAACCAAGTCCTTTAATCTTGGGCATCTTTCTTAAGAATAAGCCCCAACCTTAATCTTGGGCATCCTCCTCAGGAGTAAGCCCCAAACCTTAATCCCTAACCTGGGTCTCCTTTTTCAGGAATAAGACTCAGTCATAACCTTGGGCTTCCTTTTCAGGAGTAAGCCCCAAGTCCCTTAACCTTGGGTCTCCTTTTTAGGAATAAGCCCCAAAGTTCCCTTAAATTTCTCTTAACCAGTCATAATTTACCTTTGATTTGGGTTTCCTTTTCAGGAGTAAAACCCCATCATAAGTCCCCTCCTAACTTGGGCATCCTCCTTAGGAGTAAGCCTCAAGATTAGAGTATTCAAATCTCCATGAAGCACATATAACTTTATGGACCCTGTTCATGGATTTTCTCCCTAAAAGTAAATCCTAAACCTTCATCTATCTGGGCAGTCATCCATACATAAGCCCCAAACAAATTCTTATGATTGCATCTTTCATGGCACAATAGTCTAAATTTTACCAATACCTCTTGTTTCTCACACCGAGCATGACTCACGTGAGCCTAGAGTTTAAAAGTAATTATGACATTCATCTTTGAGCCATCAATCATAAAAATCATACTCCATTACTCGAACTACGTGGGTTCTGATTCCTTTTCCAAAACAAAGGATACGTAGGTAGCCCATTTATGGGTTCGATCCCAACTTTGAAATAACCTATGTCCTTCTGAATGACGATAAACTTCAAGTGCCCCACTGAGTGGCTTTAAAACCAGCCTGGTCATCATAATGACCAAGAGACTTTTATATAAATGTTTTGAAGGATACCATTGACCAAGAATCTCTAAACAGATATAGATGATTCTCTATTGATGAAGAACCTCGAATACATATAAAAGATTCTCTAAATTTCTTGCATATTTAATCATTGACTGTTAAAACTAAAGGAAAGCACATTTTATACTTGGTAATGTAATAAGGATTCACAAACATAACTTAAATCTATAAAGAGAGTCCCGGAGTAGAAAATAATTCCCCTCAAAAAGGTGTGATGAGTTCGACCTCCCATCCTCTCGACCAATGCAAATTCCTAAGCCTCATTAGTCCACAAGCTAATGAGCGCCTGCCTTTGGAAAGTAGGTCCAAATGGATGTGGAATCATTGGATGTTTCCGGTTCTACGAACAAACCCGTTAGAAACTGATCGGAACGTTTGAATCTCCCGTCGAGGAGGTCATCCCCGGATTCCGTGCGAAACAAAAATGGTGAACCCGACGTGAATCCTTAACCAAGTTAAAGTGATATTCTTCTTATTTGTTAAGCCCCTTGGGCCAACAAAGCAATCATTGAAATGTGCTCATCCAAAAGATGCAGTGGCCGGATTCATCTTGATTATGTCTGTTACATGGAACAGGCACTCTTTTCTCAAGATCTTCTGCAAAAATGGCTTTCCTTAAATTCACCCCTGTGAATACTGCTGCTGTAAACACCTCTACTGTGAGGTCTGCTGCTGTGAAAACCAATGCTGCTACTCCTGCTGGAACGTCATCCACTCTGAGGATGAAATCACCAACTCAGCGTCTTCAACGCTGTGTTTCTAATGCACTGGTTAAGGAGTATCGTCCCAATGGTACTATCCCAACTCTGGAGGCCACTCGTCAATCCCTCCAAGTTAACAACTCTACCTGGTCGTCCGGACAACGGTGGCCAGCAGTCAAGAAGCAGGCGGTGCTGACTACCGTCTCCAACCGTTTCGGGTCGTTATCCCTGGAACGCAATTTCCATTCACTCCCTTACTCTGAGGAAGTGAATGAGCAGGTCCCGCAGGACCTTAATTCAAAAAGACAGGAGTCCTTATCGAGGGCTCCCATCAACAATCACCGCCAGACTCGTGCGTTAGTGCGCCCTCAACATGATGAGGGTACCGACTCCAGGCATTCAGCTCAGGTTCCTCGAACCCGAGCAGGCAAGATGAACCGCCAGAGACGGAATCCGGTTAATAATAAGCAGGTTGTCATCCCTGCCATCTCCGGAGAAGTCCACCAACCTAACTTGGTGGCAAACAACGAGCAGGCATACACACCTGTTCGTTTTAATTCCGCTGTCCAGCAGACTCGTCTGACAGTATCAAGCCTATCCCGCCAGGCAATTCCGGCAGAGTACCATAGGCAGGAACATACACCTGCTTATAAATCACCAGTTAGTCAGCAGGCTCGTCTGACTACATATGATGGATCTCGTCAACTGCGTTTGGCGAAGTGTAATCAGCAGGCACATACACCTGCTAATACTAATCAGGCCTACCAACAATCTCGCTTGGTAGCGCCCGGAGAAGTCAGTCGGAAAGTCCCGACGACAAACAAGAGGCAGACTCAACTCTCTGCCTCCACACATGAGTACTGTCAGGATTCACTGACAGGAAAAGGAGGACAGGAGCAGGCACATACACCTACTCCAAGCCCGAAATGGACGTATATCCCCGTTCCGGCAGCTGAAGTCACCAAACATATTTTGTCAATGGTGAAAGAGCAGAAGAAAATTCCTGCTCATATTCTGGATGCTTGCTAGGATATCATAACAGCTTCAGCATCATCTCAGGGAAAGACACATAAATCTATCCCTAGCAATGGAGTGACACATCAACGATTCACTCCGGAGCAGACACACACATCTGTTCCAGTCCAAGAGTGTTATGGGGCATACTCCCCAATATCATACGGACGACCAAGTCAGGCACATACACCTGATTTGAGTAGAGATCGTCAGCCTAACCGGACCATCTTTCCTGATCAGGCACATACACCTGCTCAGAGCAATCACTTTCGTCATCAAGTGGTTTCTAAAGCGAGTAAGAAGGCATCTAAGAAAAAGATCCTCCCAACACAGTCAAGAGATCAAAGGCCAATCTGCAACAAGGCCTTGCTCGATGCTGGAGTTCTTGAAGCCCTCATACATTTATCTGTCCGAATTCAAGGTTCTACTCCCTCAGTTCCCAATAACGGGAACATTAATTCTGAAGGTCTTCAACAGAAACTTCCTCATGAAGACTTGCTTCATGAAAATTCGGTCAATCTTGAAGTTTCTTCTTCAGATGAGAGCCACAGGAACCTTCTGTGTGGTCAGAAGACCAAGGAGCAAGAGATTTCATCTTTTGATGTAACCCATCATGACGGTCCTCCTCATGGTGATGAACTTCGCTGCGAAAGTCCTCTCCGCAGTAGTGATTCACGTTGTCTCAAAAATTCTTCAGAAGGCAATGTAGTGACGAGAAAGCCCTCCTATCTCGAGGAACTTGCAAACGTAAAACTAGTCATGTCTGATGCTTTACTATCGGCAGGTGAAACTCTTTCTCCATCAAAAGACAGCCTGGGGTTCAGGTTATTCTCTGAACCATCCCTGAGTCATTCATCTTCCAACATGAATAGTGATTTCTCTACCAATCTTGTTGAATCCGATGAAGCAACAAGGAAACACCAACTCTGGTCCAAACAGGTAGAAGAATCTTCATTTAATGATAAAGAGGAAATGCTGAACATGAGGAAAAAACTGGCAAAAGGTGAAGTACCAGTCATGTTTTGGCCTTTGGCTGACTCCCAGTACGACATTCCAAAGATGTTGACGGATGATGGAATCCATGATATTCGTCTCAACATATGGAAAACTATTTTTCAATTAAAGAATAAGGTATTATCTTACGATGAATATGAAAATCATCTTAAGATAATAGAAGGGTTACAACGCCAGATTGATTTGGCATCTCTATCAGTCTCTCGGTATCCAAAGGCTGAAAAGCAACAGAGAACCCTTCAACGTTCATGCCTTGTCGCACTAAGAAATTTGCGTCAGTTAATTTCCAATGCTCCATCTGATGTTCATATCAGAGGATGGGGTGTTCACGGAGCGCTACATTTCACAGTGCTTACCGGTCAGCAAAGCCCGCCGAAAATGGTCTCATGCAATGTTATTGCCCATGGCCGGCCACAGTTAATGAGCTTTGTTCATAATCAAAAGCTTGCTCAAGAACAAGCTTCAACTAGTTCCTCTCAAAATCAAGTATATAGAGAACAAGTTGTTGAATTGCTCCTACATCAAGCAGGCGAGAATATTGAACAAGCCTCTCGTCTGGAGAAAACACGTCATCAAATGACAGAAGTTTTGGAAATCATCCAACGGTCTGTTGAACCAGGTGATAAAAGTGGATACAGGTTAATGCATCCAGCTAATTTCCGAACTAAGATTCGCAAGATCAAGAGAGATTTTAAGAAGATCTCAGACATAGCATGTCAAGAGACACCCCAGCTTGCCAGACTGGGGACTTCTCTAACCCAACCCTCAGAATCAACGAATGGGATTCGAGGAGTTGAGCGAAAACAGCAGGAACATCCCCAGTCCACCGGACTGGGGACTTTTTCAAATCCTCAATCCCTCCCTCAGAGAAAGTCAGTATTCTCTCGATTAGGGAATAAGCCTCAAGAGGAACGAAGAGCCAAGCTATCAGGAGATTCTCTCCAAGTGATGGTTCTCCAAGAAGTTCCTGAGGGATCAAGTCAACGGAATGCCATGTCTCATCATGGACATGGAAGGAGACAATATCACAGAAATGCTGATAGAAAGGATTCCATGCAATATGCATCCATTAATGTCATCAATGCCGTTGCTGCTGATTCACCAGATGAGGCTCAATCAGAGGGATCAGACGAAGAGGTTCCTGCTCAAGAAGTTGCGCACACATACCTAAATGAAGAAGGTGTGCGCACACGTAATCAAAGGCTTACCCAAAATCTCGGTATTCCTTCAAGTAACCCACTTCCCCCTCTCCGAAAAGGATCCAATAAGGGGAAAGGAAAGAATCATGTTACTTCTCACCCTTCCTCTGAAGGAGGTCAATCGCTCTCATTAGAGCAAAGGTTTGCACAACAGGAGGAAGAAATGAAAGAATTAAGAAGGTTGAATGCAGAACTACTTCAAAGTAGTCTTCTTCTTAAGAATGCTGAAGTCCGACAGCTGAAGGAATTTGTTGTAACTACTGAGATGGATCAAGAATATCCTCCTTTATCAGTACACCCACAGAGGTCTAATCCTACGGGTCAAACGCAACAACGGTTGGCAGCACTACCATCAGTTGCAGCACCAACCACCACGTCTGTCCAAGATCCATTCATTGCACCTACCCAAAACCAAGTTCAACCTGACGTTTCTCAAAAGTTAATAACTAATATTGAGTCATTAACAGCTCGGTTAGAAACTATGGAAGGGAAACGGGCGCAAGTTCAACCTGAAAATAAATTTTACCCTGAATGGGTAGATTCAATTTCTCCTCCATCCAGTTTTGGAAACCCTATTTTCCCTACTTTCAATGGATCAGGCGACCCTGAACAACATTTGACGCATTACGTGTCTTGTTGTGATCCTATGATGGGAACTCCAGAGCAGCAAGAAGTAGTGAAACTCAGATGCTTCGTGCGAACCTTGCAAGGACCAGCTTTTTTCTGGTATACAAGCTTGCAATCCCGGTCAGTCATCGGATGGGAGGATCTTCGTCAAAAATTCCTTCTTCAGTTTAGCTCAACTTTGCCAAAAACGACAGTTTTCGATCTTACAAACTGCAAGCAAAGGGAGAATGAAAGAGTCTCTGATTTCATTGCTCGTTGGAAGGGATTAACATATTCCTTGAGTTTATCACTCCCTCAGGAGGAATTGTTGCCAATCTGTGTGGCAAATTTGCGTGATGAATTACGCACGCCATTGATCCCTGTGAAATACACAGGAGGGTTTCGAGACCTTACTTAAATCGCTCAACAGATTGAATATTCCCTTATACAGGCTAAGGTTAAATCTCGTGTAATTCCATCAGCTCCAGGAAGAAGAATGGGTAAAGCAGAAACTGCTACAGTTATGCTTAAACAGGCACCTCTACCTATTTCTACTTCAAAACCTTCATCTTCTCGAAGGGCTCCACCTCCTGAACGCCAACAACAAAGGCTGTTTCGTCCAAATGATCAAAAAGATCAACGACGAAAACAATTTGAGGATATGAAGAATAAAACATACTCTTTCCAAAGTAAGCAAGTTCCTGGTTACTTCATTTCAGCTCTGGAAAATAATTTGTTTCAATTACCAGTACCGAAGAGGCCAAACAAGGAAGGAGATGAAGACCGTCCCAATTATTGTCCCTTTCATCAAATGTTGGGGCATCCCATCCAGGAGTGTTTTGTCTTTAAAGACCTCCTGCAAAAGATGGTCGACTTGGGACAAGTCAAATTGAAGGGTTCTTCAGCTCATGTAGCGTGTATTACCGCTACAGATCCAGAGGAAGGAGGCAAGTGGCAGGAAGTCAAAAGCAAAACTGTGAAAAAATATGATGATTGGATGGTCATAAAGACAATCAATCGGACCCATTCCATTTTGCGAACACAATTGAAGAAGCCAATTGTGTCTCCTACAAAAGCTGCAGTAAAGCCTCCATCAAAAGACAAATCTTCAAAAGGGCAGCGCAATTCAAAGAAGAAAGAGGAATCAGGAGAAGATGAGTATGTAGCAAAGCCTAAATTGTCTTTGACTCTGGCAGATTTCATGTCATCTACTTCAAAGCAACGGGCACCGTCCCACCAAACGGCACAGCCTGAACAGGTTAACCAGGCAGAGTCTTTATCAGACGAAGAGTTAATCTTTGGTTCTGTTAGTATGATTCAATTAACAGATTCATATTCCAGTCTTGATGAGCCTGAATTCCCTGTATCAAATAAGGGAACCCAAGGAAGTTCTAGAGGTTCAGGATATAGGGGAAGACGTGGATCTTTCCGAAGCCACTACTCTAATTCTACCCCTGCTAGCACTGTATATGCAGCAGAAACTCGTGGTAGAGCCCTTCAGCGAGCTCAAAAAGAACAAGCAAGTTCTTCTGCCAATGGCCAACTCAGTTTCGGCACAGTTATTTTGGAAGACCGATTAAAAGTTCCATCTTCTTTATCTCAGCAAGTAAATGGATCTAATCAGTCTAATTTTCCAAAACCAAGGATGTTGCCAACTTCAATACAAGATTCATCAGCTTCCAAAGCATCTGCTTCCAAGGTACCTGCTAAACCGCATATTCCTATTGGGAAACGCAGACCTCTAGATCAAAAATATGATATATTGAAACACTTGGCCCAAGTACCAGCCAAGTTATCAATTTTGGATGCTTTGAATCTGTCAAGAGTTCTTCGGGAAGCACTCATCGAAGCCTTGTCAAGTCCTCAGGAGTTTGAAGCTGAAATTGCTGCAGCTGAAATCTATCACATAGAGAATAATCCTGCAGAATGCCATGCAGTGATATCTTTTACTGATAAAGATGAAGATGATGTTGTGCATGGGCACATAAAACCTTTGTACTTATCTGGAAAAGTCAATGGTATAGATGTTCGAAGAGCTTTCATTGACAATGGTTCAGGAGTCAACCTCATGCCCATTCGCACACTTCGTTGATTGGGCCTCACGGAATCTGATTTATCTCCTTCTACCATGATGTTGCAAGGATATGATAAAAATGAACAAGAACCACTGGGAGAAGTTACGCTCAGAACTCAGTTTGGAGATCTTGTTTCCAATTCGGATTTCATGATTGTTGATCAAGACTCAGCTTTCAATATCTTGCTTGGAAGACCCTGGCTACATCAGCATGCAGCTATTCCGTCATCATACCATCAATGTCTCAAATACTGTTTCGATGGTCAAGTTGGAACATTGTATGGTGATAAGGCCCCATTCAAGACATGTGAGTCTCAATACATTGAGGCGGAATTTTATCACATGAAGGGAAGAGAAAAATCTACAATGAAGGAAATTACCAAAGTTAATGCTCCGTATGGTTTGGAAAAAATTCCAATAAATCCATTTTCACATGTGAGTACAGATTATGTGTTACCTATCATTCAAATTGACAAAATAGGCCCAAATCAAAATACTCTTATGGAAAGATCCATAATGTCAATTACGGCAATCGAGCCAGACAACATGGGAGAAATTGGTAACTTACCAAGCAGTGATGAAAGCATAAGTGGTGACGTTTTCATTTCGTCTGCTGAAATCCAACAAGTCTATACTTCGCTAATCAGGCCAGAAGAAGTTATAGCAACACCAGAGGTGAATATTGATGTCGATTCTCAATCCATCATCTCCTCTTTATTTCCCAAAGAAGACCCTTTATCATCAATAGGGTCGGAAATGGAAGCTTCTTCTTCAAAATGTGAAAATTTTGACATCTCTTATGATCATGAGAATTTCGTTTTTTCATCTACTTTTCAAGTAGAAACGGAAGAAATAACACATGATGAAGAGGAAGAGGAAGATCTTAGAGATGCTCCTCCAGCATTTGAAGAGGGTATCTCTACCACTGTGGATGAACTCAGAGAAGTAAATCTGGGTACAGAGAAAGATCCACGCCCCACTTTAATTAGTGCGTCCATGACCCTTGAAGAGAAAGAGATGTATATTTCTTTTCTAAAGCAAAATAAAGATATTTTTGCTTGGAATTATATAGAGATTCCTGGCCTTGATCCTGATGTTGTCACCCATCATTTGGGTTTGCCAAAAGAACATCAAGGATTCATGCAAGTCGCGAGAAGAACACACCCAACCTATGCTTCCAAAATCGAGGCTGAAGTGGATAAGCTTATCAAAGCTAACTTTGTCAGAGAAGTTCAATATCCCAAGTGGTTGGCTAATATTGTCCCTGTAAAGAAGAAGAACGGACAAATTAGGGTTTGCATCGATTTTAGAGATCTTAATCGGTATTGTCCTAAAGACGATTTCCCAGTTCCGATTACAGAACTCTTAATTGATGCGATGATTGGCTATGAAGTAATTTCTTTCATGGATGGATATTCTGGATATAATCAGATCCGAATGGCCCCAGAAGATGAGGAATATACAGCCTTCAGAGCTCCTCAAGGTGTGTTTTGTTACCGGGTGATGCCCTTTGGTTTAAAGAATGCAGGTGCAACATATCAACGCGCCATGCATCGTATCTTCAAACCTTTTTTAGGGAAATTTGTTGAATGTTATGTAGATGATTTGGTGGTTAAATCCAAACAACGTTTTGATCACTTGGCTGATTTGGAAGTCGTATTCCACAAGCTTCGACAACATAATTTGAAGATGAACCCCTTAAAGTGTGCTTTTGGGGTAACCTCAGGAAAATTCCTCGGCTTTGTTGTACGCCATCATGGTATTGAAGTCGATCCTGAGAAGACCAAATCAATCCTTGGTATGACACCTCCTCATAATTTGAAAGAATTAAGAGGACTTCAAGGACACTTAGCCTATATTCGGCGTTTCATCGCCAATTTGGCAGGCAAAAGTTTACCTTTTACCAAATTATTGAAGAAAGGAGTCACTTACCAGTGGACTGAAGAATGTCAAGAAGCATTTGATGTTCTCAAGAAATACCTCTTGAGTCCACCAGTACTCATGCCACCTGTTGAGGGTAGGCCTCTTATTCTCTATGTGACAGCTTTAGAGCGATCATTGGGTGCCTTTCTCGCTCAAAAGAATGATGCTGGGAATGAAAATAGTCTCTACTATCTCAGTAGAACTATGCTTGAAGCAGAAACCCGGTATTCGAATATTGAAAAGTGCTGCCTAGCATTAATCTTTGCAGTTCAGAAACTGAGACACTACCTGCAACATCACGAGGTCCAATTGGTATCTCGTAATAATCCACTCAAATTCATCCTTAGTCGTCCAATGCTTACAAGACGTCTGGCAAGGTGGGCGGTTATTCTACAGCAGTTCGACATCCAGTATGTGTCTCAAAAGGCAATTAAGGTCCAAGCTCTGGCTGATTTCCTGGCTGAACATCCTTCAGTGGAAGACACGTATTCAGATATCGAACTCCCTGATGAGGAAGTTTTCTCTATTCAAGAGAGTCCTCAAACATGGGAAATGTATTTTGATGGTGCTTCTAGAAGTCCAACAGGGAAGAAAATGGAAAATCCTAAATTCAATAAAGTTGGTTTAGGAATTGTGCTCATTTCTCCAGATAAGGCAGTGTTACCTTATTCCTTTTTGTTGTGGGAAGGTGGTACAAATAATGAAGCTGAATACCAAGCTCTCATTACAGGCTTGGAATTAGCGCTTCAAGCACAAGTGAATCACTTAAAGGTGAAAGGTGATTCAGACCTGGTAATCAAACAAGTCAATGGGGATTATGCCATCAAAAAAGAAGAATTAATCCCTTTGTATGATTACGTCAGAGAATTAATGTCGGAATTCCCTTTAGAACCGACATTTTCTTATGTCCCAAGATCACAAAATGCTCAAGCTGATGCACTGGCTAATATAGCCACAGCTTTAGCAGATCCAAATCGGGACGAGACAACCATCTGTATTGCCCACCGTCGTGCAATTTCACCTTATGTTCAAGTCAGAACAGAGGAAATTAATGAAATTAGTCCCATTCCTGAACCATATGGTCATACTACAGGATGGATGTCACCTATCAAGGAATACCTTCAAAATGGAACACTTCCACCTGATAGAGCCGAGAAAGAACAAATTCAGCGACGTGTGGTCAATTTTAATCATTATGATGGTCCAAACCACCTCGAGAAAATTATCTACAAACGTGGTTTTGATGGAGTTCTCTTCAGATGTATTGATGGTAAAGAGACAATGGTTGTCATAAAAGAAGTGCATGCAGGAGTCTGTGGTGCCCACCAGTCTGGACATAGACTGTCTGATCAAATTCGAAGGCTTGGATACTTCTGGCCTTCAATGATACAAGATTGTGTTAATTTCACAAAGAAGTGTCATTCATGCCAAGTATATGCCAACTTCATTCATCAACCTCCAGAGTTTCTTCATACAGCTAAATACTCATGGCCATTTTCCACATGGGGAATGGATGTGGTGGGACCTTAACCTTCAGCTACGGCCAAGCAGTTTAAGTACATTCTTACTGCTGCTGATTTCTTTTCCAAATGGGCAGAGGAAGTACCTCTCAAAGAATTCAGTTCTAAATGCATTGTTAGCTTCATCAAGTCTAACATCATTACTAGATTTGGTGTCCCTCATACCATATTGACGGACAACGGCACCAACTTCTGTTCTTCTGAGGTAAAGAAATTGTATCAAGAATACAACATTAAGTCCAACCATTCATCTCGATATCATGTAGCGGCTAATGGCCAGATAGAGGCCTTCAACAAGACTCTTTCAAATATACTGCAAAAGATGGTGGATAAAGATAAGAGGTCATGGCCTGATAAACTCTTTCATGCTTTATGGGCTTATCGGACTACCACTCGCAATGCAACGCGGTCTACTCCATATTCATTGGTATATGGAACAGAAGCAGTCTTGCCAATTGAAGTTCAATTTCCCTCACTCAGAATAGCCATTTGTGATCAGTTATCAACAGATGAGCAATCCCAAAAGCGGTTGAATGAATTGGAACAGTTAGATGAGAAAAGATTGTGCACTCTGCACCACTTAGAAATCTATCAGAATCGGATAGCACGAGCTTTTAACAAAAAAGTTTGTCTTCGTTCAATCATTCAGGGAGAATTGGTATTGGTTCTCAGAGCACCAATAATACCAGGAAAGAATCCTCCCAAGCTTGAACCAAAATGGGAAGGACCTTATTCAATACATAAGGTCTACTCCAATGGAGCGTATTCTCTGATCTCAATGGATGGAGAACACATCACGACTCCAACTAATGCCAGATTTCTGAAGAAGTATTTTGTATAAACACAAAATATTGCTCCTAGAACCAAGACTCTTACAATTGGTTCATAAAGCAATGGTCCAGTATGACCTTAAACTGCAACTTCGTCCAACATGACGTTAAACTGTGTCACCTTCAATGTCTGAGATGACATTAAACTATATTTTGTCCTACATGACATTAAACTGTTATTATGTCCTATCTACATGACATTAAACTGTACAGAAGATCCTATATTTTGTCCGAGATGACATTAAACTATATTGTGTCCTAGCAACATGACATTAAACTGTGTGGCACATCCAACGTCCATCATGACGATAAACTGTAAAAAAAAAGTCCCCAGAACTGATATCCTCATATTGGTTCACCTTAGTCCTAGCTACATGACTTTAAACTGTACAGCAATGGTCCAGTATGACTTTAAACTGCAACTTCGTCCCACACGACATTAAACTGTGAAAAAGTTCCCTAAACCGTCCAGCATGACCTTAAACTGCATCATCCCTGGTCCATGTATATGACCATAAACTATTTGAAAATCCTTTATGTCCAGCAAGACGTTAAACTGTGACGTCCTAACTACATGATGCTAAACTGTATAAAAGTACCTCACGTCCGAAAAGACGTTAAACTATATAATCTCAAAGGTCCAGTATGACATTAAACTGCACCATTCACGGTCCATGCATATGACCTTAAACTATTCGCACTTTCGTCCGACATGACGTTAAAATGGTACACTCTTTTGTCCTTACTGCATGACATTAAACTACACAGTCCCCCTTTCGTCCAATATGACGTTAAACTGTATTGTCCCCATCGTCCTAACTACATGACGCTAAACTGTACAGAAAGTCCTTGATATGTCCTACATGATATTAAACTGTTATTTTGTCCCTGCTACATGACACTAAACTGTGCAGCACCAATAGTCCTAACTGCAAGACTTTAAACTGCATAGTCCCTTTTTTATGTCCTACATGACATTAAACTGTGCATCGTTAAGGTTGTTATTACCTCTTGTTTCTCACACCAAGTATGACTCACGTGAGCTTAGATCGAACATCAACCATAACACTCCCTTTGGGCCACTAACCATGTGTAAGTACCAACAACATTTTTTATTAGATCATTGTCCCCAAAAACAATTTGATCATTAATTCATTCTTTAATTGAACTACACGGACTTTGATTCTCGCCCTCCAGGCTGGGTATGTAGGCAACCTCCCAAGGTTCAAGCCCAAAAACAATCTCTTCACATCGGTTCACCACAACCTCATATGATGTTGATTTGTGAAACCGCCCCTGGAATCAATATCTTTACATTGATTCACTTTCGTCCTTGTTATATGACGTTAAACTATACAACACTTTTGTCCGGTACGACAATAAACTACAATATTCTTTGATTCCCTCGTTTGAGAAGGAACCATTATTGACATTGATTTTTTAAATCATGTTTCATTTTCAAAAGACTACATGCATACATGGTAATGCCTAAACTTTTTATCTCAGGTTAAACCATCATTGCACTAAAGTCCCCTTTCACCCTTCACATGTACGAACCAAATTTGTACAAAGGGTAATTCTAGAACTACGTGGACTTGATTCCCATCCTTATGGGATACGTCGGAACATTCGAGTGTCCCTCGAATCCAGTCCCAAGTCTTTTGGGCCTAACCCCAAATTTCACTTTCAGTCCCTTGGCTGAAAAGTCCTCATGAAAACACACACTGTGTATTCATTATTATGGTCCGAATTCTATGACCCTAAACTAAGATCACTCATACTTTCGTCCTGCATGACTTTAAACTGCATTTCAAGAACTACGTATGGCTTGATTCTCACTCTTATGAGATACGTAGTGAAGTCCAAGTTTCAATTCAGGACCCAGCCTCAACATGATTATGGTTTTCATTGACCCATGTATCTCTATATACATTGGACAATACCCATCTTTATGTGTTATAATCCTAACCTTAAATATTTTCAGATCTTCATAACCCTTTTCATGAATTCTAGTCACAAAAATGTCAAACTTCTGAGAATTATTTTGCCTGACTATGCAGCACGTGCCCATAGGTGGCCTTGCATAAACAGTCCACATAACAGACTTGTCAGCCAAAAGATGCTATTCATTTAACCATGCAGCCAATTCCCATAGGTGGCCCTGCATATTTCAACCCCCTAACGGGTTTTGTTAAATAATAGTAACTTCATTCTTGGGAAGAATGCCTCTTGTGTCCTTATTTGTCTTAAACGAAAGTATGTAGGGATCCGCAAAAAATAGCCATCCTTAACATATTTGTCCCATATCCTTTTTCATGATCTGAAAGTGTTCAAGTCTATGGTTTATTCTTCTTCCCTACGTTTGGGTCAGACCTTCGTAGGAGTGATATTCATCCAGTTCTTTGATATTCTTGTTTGGAAATATCTTCTCCATATTCAAGTACCTCTTTCCATACAACAAACTCTATACTTTAGAAAATTTGAATCTCCATAAACTTTCACTGGCTGTTAGCACTAGGAAAGTAAATTTCTGGGAGTTCTTTTGCCTGACTATGCAGCACGTGCCCATAGGTGGCCTTGCATAAACAGTCCACATAACAGACTTGTCAGCCAAAAGATTCTATTTATTTGACCATGCAACCAATGCCCATAGGTGGCCCTGCATATTTCAACCCCCTAACGGGTTTTGTTAAATAATAGTAACTTCATTCTTGGAAACTACTTCTTCTAATGCCTTTTAGCTCTTTTTCATATCATTCATCAGATTCAAATATTCTTAAGCCATAGTTTACATTTTTTCCCTCATACTTGAGTATGGTAATATGTTTTCAGATAAATTGTCAAGGAATTGAATCCATTTTTAATCCATTTCGGTCAAAGCTATTTCGACCTTAAACATTAGCCCCTTTATGTCCGGCATGCATGACTTTAAACTGCCCACAAAAGACAAAGGAACTCTGAATAAAAGTCAAGTTCCAGCACACTTGCGTGCTGCCCTCTGTGCCCTGAAGACTTGCGCACCCCATTTTCCTTTGAATGTATTCAATTTCCTCAGAGTCAAATCCTCATTTCTTTCCGGATCCAACTCTGAGGGGGGACTTTTGTTGACGCTCCTTTCGTCACAGAATCTAAAAATCAGAAAAGGGGAATATCTGAGCTCAAAGTGATTAATCCTTTGAAGAAACATCAAAAATCGACAAAGGGATGAACAAGGAGAACATTTCCCATAGGTCGCGCAAGTTCCCTCATGGTCGCGCAAGTACACTTGCGCGCCGCCTAGTGGTCGTGCAAGTACTTGCGCACCGCCTAGTGGTCGTGCAAGTACTTGCACACAGCCTAGTGGTCGTGCAAGCCTACTTGCGCGACGCCTTATGGTCGTGCAAGTGACTTGCGCGACCTAAGTGATAACCGCTCGGTAACCGCCCAGGGCCTTCTTTTTCCTATAAATAGACCCTGTGGGCCCCCCATTCGAGAGGATCTTTTTCCAGAAACTCGGATTGAAGATCCCAACGCCCAAGTCTCTTCTCAAAGCTTCCGGAACACTTCTAAGGTAATTTCTTACCTAGAACGGAAGATCTAAAGAGAAGAAGGCCTAAGTGTTGAAACTTATCAAACACTTGCGCGCCGACTTATTTCCTTCAATATAACTTGCGCGTCCCTTTTCTGGAAGAACCTCGAGAACATTCTAAAGGGTTTAAAAAAGAGTCTCTCAAGTATTTCATTGCTGGTTGAAAATCGCGCAAGTACACTATGTGTCGCGCAGGTATACCTGCGCGACCAACACTTGCGCGCCCACGGAAGACTTGCGCGCCTTGAAAAACTTGCGCGCCCCTATCTTTTTGGGTGCCCATCTTGCCCATTTTTACCCCTCTTAAGCCATTTCACCTTTCCTTTTCAAGATTCAGTCTTCAAGACACTCTTCAAAGCCATTTATGGCATGATTTCTTTATTTGACTTTCTTATCTGAAAGGAATTCTGTGGAATCTCTCTCAAAGTCTAGTGATTTAAATATCCTTATGTCACTAAAATACGGAGAGTTCATTCATTCAACCTCATCCTTTAAGATGAGAGAATCTTAGCCTGGGTCTCCTTTTTAGGAATAATCCCTAGTGATAAAACCTTTAATCTGGGCATCTTCCTCAGGAGTAAGCCCCAAATTCTTAAAGTTCCCAATATTGGGAATCCTCCTCAGGAGTAAGCCCCAATCAAGTCCTTTAATCTTGGGCATCTTTCTTAAGAATAAGCCCCAACCTTAATCTTGGGCATCCTCCTCAGGAGTAAGCCCCAAAACTTAATCCCTAACCTGGGTCTCCTTTTTCAGGAATAAGACTCAGTCATAACCTTGGGCTTCCTTTTCATGAGTAAGCCCCAAGTCCCTTAACCTTGGGTCTCCTTTTTAGGAATAAGCCCCAAAGTTCCCTTAAATTTCTCTTAACCAGTCATAATTTACCTTTGATTTGGGTTTCCTTTTCAGGAGTAAAACCCCATCATAAGTCCCCTCCTAACTTGGGCATCCTCCTTAGGAGTAAGCCTCAAGATTAGAGTATTCAAATCTCCATGAAGCACATATAACTTTATGGACCTTGTTCATGGATTTTCTCCCTAAAGGTCTGGGCAGTCATCCATACATAAGCCCCAAACAAATTCTTATGATTGCATCTTTCATGGCACAATAGTCTAAATTTTACCAATACCTCTTGTTTCTCACACCGAGCATGACTCACGTGAGCTTAGAGTGTAAAAGTAATTATGACATTCATCTTTGAGCCATCAATCATAAACATCATACTCCATTACTCGAACTACGTGGGTTCTGATTCCTTTTCCAAAACAAAGGATACGTAGGTAGCCCATTTATGGGTTCGATCCCAACTTTGAAATAACCTTTGTCCTTCTGAATGACGATAAACTTCAAGTGCCCCACTGAGTGGCTTTAAAACCAGCCTGGTCATCATAATGACCAAGATACTTTTATATAAATGTTTTAAAGGATACCATTGACCAAGAATCTCTAAACAGATATAGATGATTCTCTATTGATGAAGAACCTCGAATACATATAAAAGATTCTCTAAATTTCTTGCATACTTAATCATTGATTGTTAAAACTAAAGGAAAGCACATTTTATACTTGGTAATGTAATAAGGATTCACGAACATAACTTAAATCTATAAAGAGAGTCCCGGAGTAGACAATAATTCCCCTCAAAAAGGTGTGATGAGTTCGACCTCCCATCCTCTCGACCAATGCAAATTCCTAAGCCTCATTAGTCCACAAGCTAATGAGCGCCTGCCTTTGGAAAGTAGGTCCAAACGGATGTGGAATCATTGGATGTTTCCAGTTCTACGAACAAACCCGTTAGAAACCGATCGGAACGTTTGAATCTCCCCTCGAGGAGGTCATCCCCAGATTCCGTGCGAAACAGAAGGCCACATTGCACTAACAACATTCCAAGAAAAAGAAGTTGGTAGGTGACCTCCCAGTTAAACACGCTATAGAGAGACGACCAGACTACGACAATCCTAGACTAGTACATTAGGGGCAGGAACAACTTCCCCTTAGGGAGCTGCCTCCAGGTGACCCTAACCATCCTACCCCCATAGACAGGGTTGAGGTCAGTACTTACGGCAAGAGGTCATGGTATGTCTCGCCAAACCCTCCGGAATGGCATGACAATCTAAGGAACCAAGCTCTGGTTCCCCCAGCTACCATGCAGGTCGCTCCACCAGCCACTCCATGAACCGCTAAGAAACCTTACCATGTTAAAGAACCTGCCAACACACTCATGTTTAGGGATCCCTGTCACGATAGGGACCCCTACCAAGATGAACCAATGGCGGCACTCATTGCATTCCTAGAGGCCTTGGAAACGAAACAAGTGGAAATCCAACCTGATGGCAAGCCATATCCAGCATTGGTGGATGATATGACAGCACCACAGGGTTTCGGAAATCCCACCTTTTCCCCATTAAATAGAATTGGGGTCCCGCCACAGCATCTGGCCCACTTCGCCTCAAGGTGTGGGCCCATGTTAGGGACTCCAGCGCAGCAGGAGGACACCAAGATCCGGTGATTTGTACAGACATTGGAGGGGCCTACGTTTTTTTGGTACAGCCAGCTCCCCATTGGATCAGTAAATAGCTAGGAGGACCTCTGAAGGAAATTCCTTTACCATTTCTACTCCACCACATAGAAGAAATGCATCGCAGACCTCTTCAAGTGCAAACAGAGGCCTGATGAGCGTGTCACGGACTTTATCACCCGGTGGAAAGGACTTACATACGCCCTTGACATGCCACTGACTTTGGAGAAATTGTTGACGATGTGTATGGGAAATGTTAAGATGGAACTAGTTCCCTCCCTGATCACCCAGAACTACTCTGGAGGATTACAAGACTTCTCTGATAAGGCCCAGCACCTGGAAGAATCCTTGCAACAAGCCGTCCAGGCATGTCTGTTTCCTTACACAATTCCCACGAGAAGGGATGTTATAGCCAAACACACCATGGTGGTCCAGATAGAGGCCCCTAGACGGCGGGAATTATTACTAGTGAAGCCACCTCCACAACCTCATAGAGGCCCGCCACCAGAGGTGCAGCCTCCAGCCCAGTAGCGACATCCTCAGAACAGGAAGGTGCCCCTGCGTAATGCACCATCATCACCTAGGCGGGACAATTAGGCTCCACCTCCTCGATAGGCTCCTCCAAATCCTCATCAAGGACAGGATCCAAGGGCCCCCTTTTTGGATAAAATAAACTGTACCTACACATTTAACGATAATCAAGTTCTCAGCTATTTCTGAAGTGCCTTGGAATATGGGATTGTGTTTTTTCCTGAGTGATAAAGGTCATAATATGTGAACCTCACTGATCGCCCAAACTACGGCCCCTATCCCCAAATCTTGGGGCACACCCTCAAGTAGTGCTATGTGTTCAAAGACTGGTTTTAAGACCAGGTTTATAACAATATAGTCAGGTTGGGCCCGACATTGGCATAAGTGGCATGCATCGTCGTAAGGCCAGATAGCAGCAGCAACAGAGAGGGTGAGTGGATGCAGGTTTCAAACGACAGGTCTCAAAATTATGATGAATATATGGCTCACAAAATGGCCACCCATGCCCATGGTATCATCTGTTCACTGATGAATTAGTCGAAGCCTTCAAAAGCCGCAGCCATTACTTCTACATCATCATCCCATCCATCCTCTTCCTAGAATAGGAAGCATTGGCAGCGCAAGGGAAAGCAATGAGCCTCTCCATTTCCATCATCATCCTGTAATATTAGTGACTTCATTCCCCAGAGATGGGGATTCCTTCTATAATCCTCCCAGTAGTGGATGACACTTCAAGTGATAGTCAAGGGTATGCTTCGGTTAACATCATGGAGTTGGTAAACCCCTACATGACTCCCGGTGATGGGTAGCACCAAGTGGACCTCCCCAACATCCCCAACTGACAACAACATCGGAGGAGTCGTGGTCATATGGGTCGTCAAGTAACATCAGTTGGCACTTCTAGCCAGGTCGTTCATGCCACTGAGACTAGACAACAAGCCCAGTGTAGAGCTCAGCACACATAGCCTCTTTATCTGGTGTCGTTGGTCCCACCTCTACTGTCGTTTGTGCTACTGAATTAGGCAGAGCCACCTCAACCATGATGTGACCAGCCTTTCCCTACTACAGGCTAGTCTCAGTCATCCTGACCTCATCCGGTAGCTACTTTAAGAGCTTCGACTAGTGAGTAGCAGGGCATTCCCACTACTAGCTAGTCATCGGTCTAGTCGGAAGGGCCCACCATACTTCCTCTCATGGAGTGTCCTCCTACAACTAGAATCTCACATCTCGCACGGAAGTATGATGTTCTTAAATATCTTTCCATAATTCCATCCAAGATCTCTATCCTCGAGGCCCTTCACCTATCGTCAGATATACGTGAGGCCCTCGCCAAGGATTTAAGAAGCCCCCTCCAGTTCGAGGCGAAGGTAGCAGTTGTAGAGGCCTTTCATGGAGAGGCTCTCGAGAACATTGAATGTATGGCCATCATTTATTTCTCAGGAGGAGATGATGTTTCTCCCATATAGGGGAACATCTTCCCATTATACGTCACCGGTTGGTTCAACGGCATGGAGGTTCACTGTTTTCTTGTTGACATCGGATCTAGGATTAACCTTATCCCGAGATGGACACTGCAGAAGTTGGGTTTATCTGAAGATGAATAGACACCCTCCGACCTGAATATCCAGGGATACGATAGGACAGAGCAGACCCCAGTCGGCAAGATATTTTTGAAGACTCGGTTCAGTGGCCTAGTTTCCATCACTGAATTTATGGTTGTCTCCCAAGATCCCAAGTATAATGCATTGATGGGAAGGTCGTGGCTCCACATATACGCGGCGTTCCCCTCATCATATCATCAGTGCCTCAAGTACTCCCTTAACGGTTGAGTGGGCATATTCCAAGGTGACTCTTCTCCTTTATCGTTTTGTGAAGCCCTCTATCTGGATGAAAACTAGTACAAGAGCAAGGGTAAATAGATTCAGGCAAGTGAGGTTGAGCCCATCACAATCACAACCGACCCCTGGGATGGTCTAGATGATGTCTACATCTTCCCGATCCATCGATTTGAAGCCACAACCCCTAATATGGGGTAATTTTTTGTTGTCTCTGGCACAGGGGGAAGCATATTCTCAGGTCAAAGTGATGTTGGGAGATCACTTCTTATTATTATATGAATCAAGCCTCGGTGATCCCTGAGCCCCCTACCCCCATAAGGTATTGAGATGTCAGTCCCATGGCAACGACAATACGTCATACTTGCCTATTTCACCGGGCTAGAATCAATCGGCTAAAGCCGACATGCCACTACTACTTTGACATCATCAAGAATGGCCCTTTGGGATGAATACTGAATGGGATCGGATCGACAGCCTTCATTGTTGTGGTTTCGGCAGCACATGAAACTCCCAATGCAGTGTCCACTGCCGCCCAAGCTGGTACCAGCCACTCACAGGAGGCTGTCGACCCAGAGGAAGCTCCTCCCACTGGGGATCCCTCCTCTGCAAGTGAGGAAGATGGTCTGGAGGATGCTCCCCCCACATTTTAAGAGGGCATCTCTACCATGTTTAATGGATTGGTACAGGTGCACCTAAGTAGCGAGGCAGATTCGAGACACACATTGATCAGTGTCTCCATGCGTCTCGAGGAGCAGCAACAGTAAGTAAACTTCCTGAAAAAATATCATGATGTATTCAGGTGGAGCTATGAAAAGATGCCAGAACTAGATCCTCAGGTAGTTGTCCATCGCCTCGGTCGCCCGGCAAGTCATCACAGGTTCCAGCTGCCTCCCATAAAGATACACCCTTCACACGGTGCTATGGTTGAGGCTAAAGTTGACAAGATCATCAGATCCAACTTTTTTAAGGAGGTCCAGTACCCCAAGTGGCTAGCCAACATAGTGCCAATCCAGAAGAAGAATGGGTAGATTAGAGTCTACATCGACTTTCGAGATCTTAATCGTCACTGTCTGAAGGATGATTTTCCCCTTCCTGTGACATAATTGTTATTCGATGCTATGGCTAGGTTCCAATCCCTCTCCTTCATGGATGGTTACTCTGGATATAACAAGATCTGAATGGCCCCTAAGGACGAGAATCCCATAGCTTTCAGAGTGCCACAAGGTACTTTTTATCAAGTCATGCCCTTCAGCCTAAATAATACAGGTGCCACCTATCAGCGAACCATGCATCGCATATTCAAGATGATCCTTGGGATATTGGTGGAATGCTATGTGGACAATCTGGTTGTCAAATATCACAGGCATTAGGACCATATCAAAGACCTTGAGAAAGTTTTCTGCTTCCTCCTTTCTCTCCATTTGAATATGAACCCATTAAAATGTGCCTTTCGGGTCACCTTTAGAAAATTTCTTGGCTTCATTGTTAGGAATAGGGGCATCGAGATCAACCCAAAGAAGATCAAGGCCATCATCCAGATGCCTCCCCCAAGAAATATTCGGGGGATTCGGGGTTTCTAAGGCCACTTAGCCTATATACACCAATTCATTGCGAATCTAGACGGCAAGTGTAAGCCCTTTTCCCAGATCATGAAGAAAGGCACTGCCTATGAATGGGATGAAGAGTGCTAGACCACATTTGAGGAAACCAAGCAGTATCTGCTCCAGCCTCTGGTCTTGATTCCACCCATCTCTGAAAAGACATTGGCCCTTTATGTGGTCGCCCTGGAACGATATCTTGGTACCCTTCTTGGCCAGAAGAACAATGATGGGACAAAAAATATCCTTTAAGGGGAAGAATCCTCCATACGGGTATAGGTGGTGTCTTAGATAGACCCACGGAAGTATATTCTGAATCGCCCCATGTTGATAGGTCATCTAGCACGGTGGGTGGTAATCCTCCAGTAGTTCGACATCAGGTTCGTCCCTCCAAAATCTATTAAGGGGAAAACATTGGTAGACTTCCCTTCCTCCCATCCATCTCCTTCTGACCAGTCCATGAATCTCAATTTTTCTGATGATTCAATCCTCTCAGTAGATCATGTCATGTCATGCTGGCAGATGCAATTCGACGGTGCTTCCCGGAGTCCCACCATCAATAGGTTCAATGATCCTAGACTAAACAGGGTATGCTTGGGTATTGTGTTTATTACCCCAGCATGAGCTATTTTGTCGTACTCATTCCTGTTGTCAGAAGGCTACACCAACAATGAAGCAGAGTATCAGGCTCTTATTACTGGCCTCGAGATGGCCCTTGAGATTGATGTGCCACATTCGCATGTGAAAGGGGATTTTGAACTAGTCATCAAGCTGATCAACAGGGACTACGTAGTCAGAAAACCAGAGCTCATGCTTTTGTTGGAGTGCACACTCCAGATAATGGCCCAGTTCCCATCTTAGCTGGAAGTTACTCATGTCCCTCGATCTCAGAACGGTCGAGCGGACACCCTGGCCGGCCTGGCTGCATCACTTGCAGAGCCTGATCAGGATGAACTAATAATCCATGTAGAACATTGGATATTCATCGCTCATGTCTCCTCATATGATGGTGACGGCCTGCAGGTAATCCATATTACCGCCGGAGCCTCCATGTTAGGACCCCCATGTTCCTCAGATGCAGTGGTTGAACTGAATTTTGATTAGAGAGCCCCCTTTGTTGAGTATCTCCAAAATGGTTACCTCACGACTGATCGGGCCGAGCGCGAGCGAATCCAACATCGTGTGTTGTAGTTTACCCTCCAGATTGGTCCCAGTCTTGAGCATATCCTCTACAATCGTGGGTTTGATGGTGTTATTCTCCATAGCATCCAAGGAATTGGGATTTCTCAGGTGATGCGGGAGGTTCACGCTGGTTCCTACGGGGCTCATCAGACCGGTCTGAATCTATCTCACCAGATCTAGAGACTGTGGTACTTTTGGCCATCCATGATCCATGATTGCATCGAGTTTTCCAAGAGATGTCAAGCATTCCTTTTCCATGCCAACTTCAGGCATCGGCCACTAGAGCCTCTCCACACTACCAAGAACTCTTAGCCCTTTACAGTCTGGGGACTGGATATTGTGGGACTATATCCACTGGCGACAGCTCGCCAGTGTCGGTTCATCCTAACCGATATGGATTTCTTTTCCAAGTGGGCAGAGGTAGTCCCGCTCAAAGAGGTCAAGGCCCATTTTATCATCGACTTTGAGAGCTCCAATGTCATCTTCCAGTTTAGAGTCCCTCATTCCATACTTATTGATAATTGTACTAACTTTTGGGCATCAAAGTTTAAGAAGTTGTATGCCAAGTATAGCATCCATTCTAACCATACCTCCTACTATCACGCGCAAGAAAATGGGAAGATTGAGGAATTCAACAAAACTATCTCTAACATTTTGCCGAAAATGGTTGGTCATAACAAGAAGAGTTGGTCGGACAAGCTCCCCAATGCCCTCTGGGCTTATCGGATGATGACTCGTAATTCCACCTAGGTGACCCCATTCTTCCTAGTGTAGAGGGTAGAGGCCATCCTGCCTATCGAGATTCAGTTTCCTTCATTATGCGTAGCGGTCTATGATTAGCAGGTGCCATATAAAGTAGCTGAAATTATTTTAGCTGAATTTTAAGCACCTGAAAAGAATAGACTTCATGCCCTACACAATTAGGAAAGGCAGAAAAACAAGATGGCAAGAGCTTTCAACAAGAAAGTTTTCCTCCGTTCCTTCTTGCAAGGCAACATGGTATTGGCCCTCCAGACACCAATGATACCTGGCAGTAAACCACCCACGTTGGAGCCCAAATGGGAAGGACCTTTCATAATTCACAGGGTTTACCCCAATGGTGAATACTCCCTAGTGACCACGAATGGTGAGCATATAACTCCTCCCACCAATGCCAAGTTTATCAAGCAAAACTTTTCCTGAGTTAGTCCCTGGTCCTACATGACCTTAAACTGTATACGGTATGACATGACCCTAAACTATATTGGGTCCTACAAGACATTAAACTATTACATCCCACACGATGTTAAACTATATATCATCCTGTAAGATGCTAAACTACACCCATAGAACTACGTAACACTTGATTCCCATCCGCATGGGATACGTAGGACCGCTCGGATGCCTCGTCTTAGGCCTATCCCCAAACTCTTCTCTTAGACTATCCCTGCTGGGTATAGTTCTCTCAGAGGATCCTTGCATGATATGGAGTAGGCTTCCTTAGCCCCACTCATATCAGGATTACAATGGTCACACCATGTGCCCACTCGCTGTTCTTCTATCCTCCCACGTTCTCACCGCACAACGCTAAACTTGATGGCCTTCAAGAACTATGTACGGCTTGATTCCCATCCTCATGGGATACATAGGAACGCTCATCCATTTTTTCTATTGGCCCAGTCCAAATGCCATAATCTCCCCTTGGGTCAAGAAAAATAGTGTGGTGTAGGATTTTTCCCCAATTCATGTCGAGCTCATCTCGATCCCACCATATGTACCACTCCCCGGAGGTGTCCGCCTCTTTCACAGATTGGTACAGCTATGCTTCACCCACTCCTTTGATTGGGACTCCATCATATTTCCCATCCAGAAGGGCCCCCAAACGGTAGGTATTCTAGGAACAAGGTCTCTCCTACCACTTTGGACCAATTCCCTTGAGGATGCTAAGCAACAAATTGATACAAGTCCTGCATTGTGAGTATGGTCAGTGGTCGATGCTCATTTATTGTTCCCATTCCATGTCACTACAAGGATGGTGTGTTTTGAATATGGTCAATAGCTATCCTTTATCATTAGATCCACCCCAAGATGTCCCAAACATTGAGTGTAGTGGTTAATTCTGCCCTATTGTATCTTTAAGCGGTGAATTCCCTTCAAGTGATGCCAGTAATTAGATCCTTATGAGGAAAATTCATGTTTGGATCGTTGTTTCCCACCTAGAGCACTGATCACATGGGCTTAAGAGCTATGATGAGGCGGTAACCAAAAAAGAGGTCATATGGCTACAGTTGGTCGGGACGCCCAACCTCAGGCCCCTTGGCCTTTTTTGGCCCCTTGGCCTTTTCTGGCCCCTGGCCCAAGTTCTCATTTAGGATTGTGTGGTGTGGTGTGGACTCATGTCCTCATTCACATTGGGGTATTTTTTCATGACACACATATCCCCTTGAGATATCCCTCCCTTCATTTATCATCCACCCCATGAGCACAGTCCCTTCCATGCTTCACATGCTCCATCATTTGGATTACCATCATCCTCTATATCCGGAAGGGCCCCGAATGGCATGGACGCGCGACCCAAGGGCTTTCCTACCATTACGGGATAACGTCCTCAAAGATTTCAGGTGAAATATTGACACGATTCCCATGTTACGAATAGGGTCAATGGTCGATGCCCAATTTTTCACTCCCCTGTTGGTCACATAAGGGTAGATATTGTGTTGTGAATCTGGTCAACAGTTTTCTTCAATCGTCGTTGCTACTTGGTGGTCTTCCCTAAGCATGACGGTTCGCCCATTCTGTCCCACGCATATGACATTAAACTAGGCATATATATTCCAAGCTCTGTGAGCCTAAACTAAGATCACCTTCGTCCTCATTGTAAGAAATTAAACTGAAAACTGGTTAGGACATTCCATCTGAGGCCCTGCCACAGGCCCCTTGGCCTTTTTGGGCCCTGGCCCAAGACTTCACTCAGGATTGTTTGGTGTGGTATGGTATTATGTCCTCATTCACATCAGGTTACTCACCATGCCATAAACCTCCCTTGTTTGGTGTATTTTACCCATTTGTATCCTTACTGCATGACGGTAAGTTTTGCATTACCCTCTTCAAGAACTATGTTTTACTTGATTCCCATCCTTATGGGATACGTGGGACCGCCCAAGAATCTATACTTCGAGTCCATCCGCTCTCTTAGAGATCTCCCGGTTATCTAGGCCTACCCTTTCCCAGGTAGAGGAGTATATGGTCTGGTGTGGGACTATGTCCTCATTCACGTCGGGTTTGTAATGACCACGCCATGTACCTCTCCCTCCTAAGAGTCCACTATCCTCTTATTTTATACTCATCCTTTCAAATCATCCACTCTCAAGTGGAGCACTCCCCTAGACCCTCTTTGTTAATTCACCAATGTGTACAAGAGTACTCTAGTTCAGTGTATGGAGTGTCGAATTTTATGTGGACAGGATTTCACCCATTTCTCAGGATTCGTGTTCCCCTTCATTTGGGAATCCATAACCATTCACACCCAAAGGGACCCCCAGATGGCATCGATGCTAGGCCTAAGGGCTCTCCTACCATTACAGGCCAACATCGTCGAGGGTTTCAGACAAAAAATCTATACATGTCTCGCGTTGCGAATTTGGTCAGTGGCCAACGCTCATTTATTTTTCCTCATTACAGGCTAACGCGATATGGATGTTGTGTTTCGAACACGGTCAGAAATCATCCTCCATCATCATGCCATCCCCTTCAAGCCTTAAATGTTTGTTACATGATTCACATCATTGTCTGCCCCATCATGTCCAAATGGAATTTTGACACTCCTGAAATTATCCCTTAGTGTGCATTAGAATGTTAGGAGGATAAAGTCACTGTGAAGGCATCATTCGGGGCTCCTCACCGACTTCCCTTTGGAATGTGTTCTTGGTTTTGAAAAAAAAATCTTCCACCCTTGTTTCCCACACAAAGTTTGACTCATGTGGGCTTAGGGATCGGGTTGAGGTCAGCACTTGGAAGTGTTTTGGTTTTCTATGGTCCAAGATCTAAGACCATAAACTAAGATCTCCTTGAGAAATAAATATATCTTGATTCCCATTCCTATGGGAAAGGTAGGGACGACAAGACATCTTTTCTTTGGGCCCAGCTCTAGTTCCACCAATATATCCCTTATGTTCTACCTTCGGGGCTTTAACCCTTATAGGACTACATGACTTGGTATAGGATTATGTCCTCGTTTATGTTGGGTTTTCATTTTTCGCACCATGTACATCCATTTATAGGAGTTAGACACCCCCCCCCCCTTCACATCATGTCCATTGTCCCAAACGACATTGAAAGGCACCTTCAAGAACTACGTATTACTTGATTCTCATTCCCATGTGATACGTAGGAACATCCAAGCATCTTGTTTTTTGGTCTAGCTCAATAGGGATCTAGTTTTCCATGCCACCCTTTTCCTCTAGTCTATCCCAGCCCCTCGCCCCAAGGTTTCCTCCTCGAAATTGCACATGATATGGTGTGTACCTTGTCCTCATTCACGCCGGGTATGCTTTATCACGCTATGAGCATCCTTTCTAGAACCTCATCTCTCCTGTATATTTCTAAACCATATGAAATAAAACTATGATTCATATCCCCACATGACATTAAACGTTTTTTTATTTCCTTCATGATGTTAAAAATGCATGTTTGGTCCCATAACATGACCCTAAACTATGACATTATCATCCTGGTCACATGACGAAAAACAGCACTACATTGTGATATCCTCGCCCAAGGGGACGTCATGTTTGGTATCAGTTACACACCATACCATTTTTCAAAGCCTTAATATGTCTTGATTCATTTGGTGATACCAAGAACTTCCATCCTAGGTCCATTTCTTCACAAAAAAAATCATCCTAAAGGAAAAACAAGATATATCAAATACCGCTTTTTTTGGTGCAAGGGCCAGACCTGCACAACCTTATTATCTCTGGCACCGGTATCTTACCATGACCTCCCCAGTACAATGTTTGGATTGATTTCCATCCTCATGGGATACGTAGGAATGCCTAATCATTTTTGTCGCTAGGTCTAGCCCCAAGAATTTACAAATCTTGTCCCTTCTTTTTCAGCCCCTTAGTCTGAACTCATTTAGGAACACATGGTGGTTGGAACCCAAGGTTCCCATTCACATAGGTTTTTTCAATATCCACACCATGTGCTACCCATATCCTTTCCTAGCATGGTCCATGTTCTATGACCCAAAACTAAGATCTTCCTATGGGAATTGCTCATCATGCTTGGCTATTTCACCACCCTGCACACAGTCCATTAAATCAAGCCCCCATTAATGGTCCACCCTAGGACCTTAGGTTGAAATCAATTGACCCCATGACCCTTTTCCTTGGTAAGGGACTCGAGTCCCTCTATCTGATATGTCTTATAGTCATACTCAAATGTGTTTCGACAAAGAGCTCGAAGTGTGGAAATTTCACGGGGGCATTCCCCTTGTTCCATGTCCATGCTTCGTGAGCTGTTACATGGATCCTCATCCTCTTCCACATCTTAAGGGACCCCCGTCATATCTTAGTCTCATACTACCTCGGATCACCTACCATTTCAGGCCAACGTCCCTAAATATCTTGATGGCATTTGTGACAGGTCCCATGTTTCAAACATGGTTAGTGGTCGACACTCATTTGTCTTCCCCCATTCCAGGATAACAGGATAAGGATACTGTGTTTCAAACATGGTCAACAACTATCCTCTATCTCTATGCCACCATAATTGTGGTCTAGATCTCGAGTATCATTATTCACATGTTTCCACATCCTTATATTCAAGTGGAATTCCAACCGACTCAGCTTTACTTATTTTCACATCTAGGTGAATTACATGGACGGGCCAACATCATTGGGACATCATTCACCTAGAATCCCCTCACCCCTAACATGTTCCTTCCTACACCAGGAAAGTCCCACCACTACTTGTTTCCCACATCGAGCATGAATCACATGGGCTTAGTAGTTTTGGTAGGATGTGTACTGGAACATCCATGCCCTTTGTCCTCCATGATGTTAAACGGTTCCCTCAGAACTATGTACAGATTAACTCACATTCCCAAGGGATACGTAGGAATGCTTGACCACTTTGCTTTGGGCCCAGCCTAATTTTCACTCTTGGTCCCCTGACCTGAAGAGTTTCCTCTGGGGATACATGGTGTGATCCAGACCAAGTCCTCATTCACATCGGGTTTATAGCTACCACACTACATACTCTCTTTCTGGGATCTTTCCTTTCTCCCCACATCCTATCGTATGACATTAAAATTCATGAGTACATATGTCCTCAACACATGACACTAAACTATGGTTCTAACAAGTTCATGATTCCATATGTTAATCATGGGATGTGTCAGTTTCCTCTCTAGAAAGGATTCTCCCTACCAGTGTTGATCCCTAAAAACATTGTGCCCCAAGAACTACGTTTATCTTGATTCCCATTCTCATGGGATATGTAGGAACCCCCAGACATCCTGTCTCCGGGTCTGGCCTCAGGAACCATAATTCTCATTTCCCCTTCCTTTCTCGGTCCCTTGACCTAAGCTCTTTTGGGAAACCATGAAATTTCAAATTTACCCTGAAAATTTTTTGGATGCCCCTTGATAACATTGGGAGGAAATAGTTTACTCATTATAGAGGTCCTGTTAAGAAGTATATTTGATCCCTTATTAGACCGATGTACCCACCTAATGTGTTTCCACCACGGTGGAATAATTTCAAGAGTGTTGGACTCCATTCGAACAACCCATCACTCCACTCTCCATGATTTTCATACCCTTTGTTCGAATCCTCGTCCCCTTTCACGTCTAGTGGAACCCCCTAATAGAATGGATGCATGGGTTATGGCTCTCCTACTGTCCTGGGCTAACATTTTGGAAGATTAATGGATGAAATTTCGAGTCAGGACCTGTGTTTTGAACATGGTCAGCAGTCGGCCCTCATTTTCTATCCCCATTTCAGGCTAACGCAATAAGGATATTGTGTTTATAATGTGGTCAACAATTATCCTTCATTGTCACTCCACCCCCACAGTGTTCTGAATCTTGGGTATCATGATTCACACCTTCCATTCCCATCTGTTCGGATTGATTCTAGCACCACTAGCGTTACCCTGTTCGTGCACAAGAGCACACTGCGAAAATGGTAATTCAGCTATTCTGAGAGCTTCATTCTCCAGTCAGATCTCTATATTCTTTTTTTGGGAATTCAGATTGGTTGTTTGAACTTCGGGTTCCCAAAGCTTGACTGGCACTCCTACATTCAAACGAAGTAATAATGCGAGTTTCCCTTGTTTCTCACACTGGGTACGACCCACGTGAGCTTAGGAATGGATTTCTACTTACTTTAGGATTGTGGTGGAATGCATTAAACCAAACAAACAAGTAAATAAATCTATACATACATGATTTTCAAAACAAGGGACATTAATGAGATGTTTTTTATGAGTTTGACCAAAACAGGGCCCTTAGGGATCATCATCATGGATAAATCACTCTAAAGCCACTACCTTTTGGCGTGTGGCCTCCAGGATTTCCTCCTACCCCCTGAGAACCTCTTCTTAATCAGTGGCCACAGGGTGCAGTTCACTGACCCTAGCCTATGCTTGCGCTTGTCCAGTTTGGAGTGCATCCATTTGGTGACCCACTTCCATTAGCTGCTCTTGGGAATCCTCCAGTTGGGCCCTCAATTTCTCCACAAGCTCAGAGCAGTTTGCAATGAATACCTCCTTTTCCTTCATATGTGCTTCGAGGTGTGGGAATTCTTGTTCTTCCAGAAGGTGTGCTTGGGTAGTCCCAAACTCTTCCTGACATTGGGCAACATCGTAGCATCGGTTTCTCTCATGCAGCTTCTCGGCCATGTAGTCGCAGACTTTTGATTGAAGGTGTTCAACATCCACCCCTCCATCACAGAGAAAGCGAAACCAGGTATGAAGTGATCGCATCCGTTTTATCCATTCCATCTGAGGATGACTGAGAAAGCACTCGATACACCTCCACCCTTTTCGACATGTCATACGTATTTAATCGGCCCCCTCCGAATGGGAATCATCTATCTCCTCAGGATCTGTAGGCCGATAGTTAGGGAAAGCAGCGAGGAGTTCAACAGTAGGGTCTCCTTCGGAAACCTCCACCTCGTCAGCAACTTCGCTTAGACTGGGCTGGAGTTCCAACCTGGTGGCATTACCCCCCCCCCCCCCTCATTGTGATCTCCATCTCACCAAGTGTCAGGGTAGGGTTGTCTGGGATGTTTTCTTCTGCAAAGGCCGATGTGTTTGCTACCCATCCCGCTCCTGCAGATGTCCCAAACTCGACGATTTGTCATGCCTCCAACCATGCAATCACTGCATCAGGAGTTTGTATCTTGATTAGATAAATTCTCCATCAAAGAGGGAAAACCAATGAGAAATGACTTATAGGAGCCAAGTCCAACAGTTTCCAATGCATGTGTCATGGAGGGGGCCCCCACCATGAGAGGTCCTTTGGCACTTATCAACTCGATTATGGATGTTGAATCCTCTTGGACAACAGGGATGGTAGGGGGCTCTCCTTCTAGCTCATTATCACCTAGTTCAATTGAAGTCAGTGACCCACTATGCCAGGTCCCGAGGAATGGCCCCCGATGTTGCTCACCGGTCTCCACAGGTGTACCCGCACCTTCGGTGGGGAAGGCTTCCTGGGGACCCTCACCTACATGTTCCTGAATAAGAAAAAGGTTTGGTTGATGGATCGAAAGTATGAAAGGATGAAAGAAAACATAATTTTTAAACCATACCTCAAGCTGTTATGTCGGTTCTGCATCAGAGCCAACGATTTTGCCACTCTCCCGGGAACTCCGCCGGTGAGTGGGAGATCTGAAGCCCCGTCTCCACCAAGACCCTGAACTTGGTCCTCTTCTTCCAGTTCTTCTTCTTCTACTTCTTATTCTTCTCCTTCGTCTTCCTCTACACTTTCATCCTCAAATGGTGGCCTTTCTGGATCCTACTCCTAGCCAAGAATTACTTTCACCCGGAGATTTGGTTCTTTATATCGCCCCAATGGCATGCGTACATGTCCATGGCTATTAGGTATGCATGATGATGATAAAATTTTACCTTTTCCAGTATTTTGATGTGCCCTATGTCTGGAAGATCGAGCCTCGTATGTGGAATCCTCCGCCAGAACTCTTCAGCAGAAATGGACTGTCGTAGAATTCTCCAAGAAGACCACAAAGGGGGGAAGATAGAATCAGCGGATGGTGTCAAGAGGTACTTGAGTTGCTTCCCTGGGAGGTCCCTAGTAGGACCCCAAGGCCGTGCAAGTGACCACCTTTCCCCGGAGGGAAGAGGCACATTCTCAGCCTACGCTGCCCCTGCTGATGAAGTACAAGCCCGTGCAACGCTATCCCCGACCCGTTCTCTACCTCACTTAGCCCATGAAGCCTCTTCTACCTCTCTACTCTTCAGGCTCTGTAGTAGTTTCCTTGATTTTCTGAATGCATTTTCAAAGAATTTCCATAGGGTACGTCCTCTTCCAGTGTTCTTCATACTCCATTGACAGTCTGGTACTGACATCGATGGGGGGAAGAGTAATGATTTCTCCCAAGCTTTTTGTCATGAACATAAGCCATAGCTAGAGGAGAATGCAGGGGTGTTGCTCTTCCCATACCTCTGTATATACTTTCTTGGGAATCTGTTGCATGCACCCAAACTGCCTAGAAAGCCTGATCAGCACATAGGGTTTATAGATGATTTTTCCGTCAATTTAGGCCACCAGAAGGCCACCCCGGATGCTCTGTAGGTACTCCCTCTGCTCTAGTGGACCCCGCCCATCGTCTACCATTTGTGCAACTAGGGTTCAGAACTAGTGGAATTCAAAGTGAGTGTAGATTCTGATCTTGTGCTTGACCCCATCATCCCTGAGAGTCAATGGGAGGAACGCAGCGATGTTCAAGAGGGATGGCTGCATACCGTTACCAGGGGCGGATGGCATTCGGGAAGTAATACCAACTACAGTGGGCCGCTACCCAATCGTGGAGGATCTGGAATGGCCCGCATATCCTCCTGGGCTCACATCCCATTGAAATGCTCCCTATGATGATGTATAGACTAGCCAACACTATTACCCTTAGGTCAACCTTGTTATTTTCCGCCATAATCTCAGCCATCACTAGCATTCCCAGGTAGAATTCCATCCTCATGTCCCTCATGGTTAACACCCAGCTACTCAAGAACGTAGCGAGGAATCCCACATATCGCACGTTCGGGTCTTGACCTTCATTGATGCCAAATCCCCACGATCGATATTCTCCTATCTCCAAAATCTTCTAATATGATCCTGCCTTTCCCCTCTGAGATGTGTTAGGGCCCTGCTTCCCTCAACCTAGAATCTTCACGGCCGTGTCCTGGGTTAGAAAGAGACTAAACCACCCTAAATAGGATATTTCTTTTAGGATATATTTTATTTTTAGTTTCTCTTTAGCAAGCTCCAGCAAGTGGCACGATGGGATTGGGGTGCAGGTCCTATCCCCCCAGACATTCTCTGTCAGAAGGAACTCATCATAGTGATACCCCTCCAAGGGGATTCCTCTGATACAATGAACATCCCATATACTGATTCCCACCTCCCCATGATGGCGGTGAAAAGTGTTGGTATCGCGTGACCATCGACTAAAAAGCTCCACTACTAAGTAATGTTGTTGGTAAAAGTGCAATTTAGAAGTCCAAACGGCCTCAAAAAGCCCAATGTCCCATAGCTCCAACCCTAATTCTTTACACATCTGGAATACCCAGTACGCCCATGCACATTCATTAGTGAAGTTGCCCACGGATCTGAAATCCCACTCCCGCCAACCCGTTGTCTCATCAGTAATGCTGCTTCTAAAAGTACTTTCATAAATAGCTGGAGATTCCTCAAAAACTAGCTCGCTTCATGAAACTGTTCTGGTCTTCGGATTTAGGTCATAAATTGCTCTGTTCTGTGTCTCCCTAGCAGGATGGTCATGGTTGGTAATGTGGAATTGTGGAAGACTATCTTTGTGTGTCACCCACGACTGCGGTGTGTCTGTCTCAAAACCCGACATCGGCACTTTTTCTCGAAGACCGAAATTCCATAGTGGTAGGCTACTACTCGGGATGTAATCTTATTGGGCTTCCATCAGCATGCTGAAAGGCATTTGATTGTGAGAAACGATCCTCCTTGTGCGGAGAATCTGAGGTTTCGTGATCATTTGGGTTCTCCTTGTTGCAGTGGAAACTTCCCTCTCGGCATCGGTCTGATGGGCGACCATTTGAGATCTCCTTAGGGTTGGGAGCAAAAGACAGAGGAATTGGGGTGAAAAAGGCGGTGGCACAGAAGACTGTCGACGTGCATGGAAAAAATTCCGAACAGTACGCAAAACCCGGAGTCAATCACGAGATCTTATGCGTCGAAGTGTGAGTTTTTCGTGCATGAGAGTAAGAAATATTGTCACATGGAAAAAGTAAAAAGTAGGTCCAGGGGGGCTCGGACTATTTATAAAGTGCAGATGCGTCTTCTGCACCCGTACATCCCTCTTGCATGTGCAAATTACGTTTCTGCATGCCCACTGAGGATTTCGTTTCTCTTCTTTGGCATACCCTCAGAATCCGAACTTCGGGTACCCTTTCAGCTCCAATTCTAAGGGGGGAATTTGTTGATGTCGAAATCTAGAGAAGGGCCCCATATGATGGATAAAAGAGCCCCGAATAAACACGACACTCCAAAATAAAGGAGATCTCGTGTCCTGGGAGGTGGGCATGCACAAGATCGAGTAGGCCCACACAAGAGGGCTCCCATTGCACAAAAAATTGCATGTTGGCCTTCCCTTCCACATCCAAAAGGTATCCCTCTATGCTGGGTGGCTCCGGCCTCATTTCCATGCCCGAGGTGAAGACGAACGGTCGTTTGCACGGCTGGCACTATTTCCGCTTCGAAGGTGGCGACCAACGGCCATTTGCGCACCCAACCCCTTTTCCACGCTGAAGGCGATGACGAACACCCATTTGCATGGTTGACCCCTTTTCCACACCAAAGGTGAAAATGAACGGATGTTTGTGTGGCCGACCCCCTTTTCCGCACCGAAGGCGATGATGAATGGCCCTTTGTGTGGCCATCCCCGTTTCAGCACCCAAGCCAATGCCCGAATGGGGTTTGCACACTGGTTCCTTGCGCACCACTTTGAGGAATCTAGATATAAAACTAACCCTATCCCCGCTCTTTGGGGACAGTGTTCAAAGACGAATCGACACTCTGCTCTGCGAAAAAACTCATCTTCCGCGACCGTGCGAAAAAACCCATGGCCTTCAGGTAATGGTTATTGCGCGATAGGTTCCCCGGGGGGCCTTTGGACGGTCCCTCAGATCCTTGTAATATTCAAAGTTCATTGTGAGCAAACCATCATCGTGCGTGCAACCCCTCCATCTTGCGTGCAAACCATCGTCTTGCACACAACACCATCGACTTGAGCACGAACCCCCGTCTTGCGCGCAACACCCCCATCTTGCCCGTAAAACCTCCGACCTGCGTGAAAACCATCATCTTGTGCAAAAACTGTCCGTCTTGTGTGAAAGACCTTCCTCTTTCACGCAGACATTCTATTTTTACCCAGCCCATTTTCTGACATGCGCTCTATGTACTTCTCTGACCTTGAGGCACTGTGTCCGAGCCACTCTCATGCGTGACACACCTACGTCACGCACTCTTTCCCCATGTGTCCCCTTAGGTTTTCATGGAGTAATTTCAAAGTCCCCCCAGATGATATTGCCCATTGCGTTGCTTCGCCTCATGCTTCTTTGCATAGGCACGCTAACGGATATTGCTTCTTTGCATAGCCACTCTAACATGGACCCCTCAATGCTCCATAACACCCCCAATCCATGGCGTTACCTACCCCTTCGCTTCACCAAGGTGTAGCGGGTGCTGGTTATGTAAGTCCTAGGGGTGTGGAGTGCGCCTACCTCATCAGAGCTATAAGATGTTAAACTACCAAGCACCATCATCCTCATCACATGACGTTAAACTGTGACCTCGCCTCATGCCTCACACATGGGGAAAGGGCAACCACCCTAGTATAATCCCCTAGATCTTGTTGCCAGAGGTAGCATCATTGCCCCTCCTTTCTTCGGTTCCAAATCCCTCTCATGCTGGCCTTTTCCACCACCAGGCCTCTATCCTGGAGTAATTCTCAACCTCTTTGGGTGGCTAACCATACATAAGCCCCTCTTTCCTCTATATGCCACTAACCACACATGATCCCCACTTCACTTCCCACGGATGCACCTTGTGCGACGTTATTGTTAGGTCTTTGTTCCATCTTGTTTCTCACACTGAGCATGACTCACGTGGGATTAGAGTAAACATCGACCAAAACACCCCAGACATCCTAGAGTGTAAGCCCCAAACACCATCTTGAACTACAAGAACATTGATTCTTGCTAAGGCAGGGTACGTAGAAAGCCTCCATGAGGTTCAAGCCCACCACCCTAGTCATTCTGACCTCCTTCACGTCGGTTCACCAACACCTCGGGTAGCCTAGAGTGTAAGCCCCAAACACTATCCTGAACTACGATGACATAGATCCTTGCCAAGGAAGGGTACATAGGAAGCCTCCACAAGGTTTAATCCCACCACCCCGGTCGTTCTGACCTCCTTCACGTCGGTTCACCAACACCTCAGGCATCCAAGAGTGTCAGCCCTAAACACCATCCTGAACTACCTGGTCTTTGATCTGTGACAAGGTAGGCTATGTAAGAAGCCTCCCTGATGTTCAATCCCAACACTTGGTCATTCTGCCCCCCTTCACATCGATTCTCCCACACCATCCATATGGACCCCAGGTCCTTATTCATGTCAGTTCATGTTCATCTTGAGTGATGTTAAACTGTAAACCCCATGCAGTAGTAAGCCATTGTGTCCACCAGTCAGCGGTAAGCCATTGTGTCCCTCAATCAATGGAAGTCTTTGTATCCTGATCCGTGGTAAGCTGTTGCGTCCCCCATTTAGTGGAAAATTGTTGTAATCCCCTTCATTGAGACCCACATCTCTAGTCTGTCCTAGTGGCGTCAAACGTACCCTGGCTGCTAACCACTTATAAGCCCCATACACATCATCAGGTTGTTGTCCTATGTGTACACCCCAATTAAAGCTCATCGCATGGCCTTTCCCTCGAGGCTATGTGTCTCGGGAAGTTCATGCCCCAACCCAGAGGTTCCACTTCCTCCGAGTCCCATCCTTGCATCCATTCTCATGGGTCGCCTCCTCAGGTGTCCCATCGCCCTCCTAAACTATGCAGACATTGATTCCCTGCCATGGGGATACATAGAAAGTCTCCCAAAGACTCAAGACCAACATTTCCATCATCATCATGATAGTACCATCCCATTATCCACCCATTTCACTCAGCACTCCATCATCCCTCTTGATTCCTACCCAGGTCGCCACATCCTGGGGAGGTCAGGTCTACTCACCTACCTCAGTGTGTCCTCAAGGGGTTGCACTCATCTGATCCACTCTAGTCAGTGTTTTGATTACTCTGATCCATCTCCACTAGACGTTAAACTTGCAGTGTACCCTGTGTTAAACATGGTAAGACAAGGAAAACCTCAGATACATGCCTATGGAATATAATTCCTCTCATTCGATGCGGGATGCCTCAGGCTTTTGCGCCCTCAAGAAGCCATATAATAAGGGGAAGAAACCCAGACACACCAGCGTTCCAGCGTCCAAACATGCCAGTGATGTCCAATGTGACTACACCCCTAACCAAAGGTTGCTTCCCTAACAGGGCCTTTGGAATGTTCTAACATGAGTAGTGTAATTAACTGGTGTCCATGAAGATATGGCACTAGGAAGAGTTTCACGAACAATGTCTTAAGTCTATAAGGGAGACCCGGACTAGGTGACGAGTTCCGAGGAGATATCCATGGAAGGAAGAACCGACAACCCATCATCCCATTTTGATCAAGGATCAGACGTCCCTGAATAAGAAACGTATTCCACCCGCCTTTGGAAAGCGGGAATGCGGGGAAACAAAACCACGCCTTTCGTCCTCAAGAAGACAAATATGTGCACCCCGATGAAAGCATCGGAAATCCATATAACAAATGAGAATATTTTACCACCATCATGATTATTTAATTCCTTGAATCTTATTTTAAAAAATTATAAGTTTATTCTAAATGAAAATGTTTTATTTTATAATTTCATATATTTGTTTAAAAACAATGAAAGGATATTGTCCTCAATAATTATTTCAAGCAATCGTTCAAAATTATTTTACTTTTATGATAAAATATTTTTATGTTACTTATAATTTATATGGGATATTATTAAATAATAACCCCTTATTATTTTAATATTTTTTTAGGTTTAGGGTGGAATGATATTTATGAATCATATTTCTTTTCCATGGGTTATGTTATTATGAAATATTTATGAAACCCAATTTTATTCCATGTGTTATGATATGATTTACGTTCTTCTAGAACACTTATGTTTGGTTTCATTATGTGATGGGTGGGACCTTTATCTCCATACAATACATTAGGTAAGGATTTATATCTCATGAGATAGACATCAATGGAATGTTAAGTGAAACCCATTCGGTAAAGGACTTTTTCACTATAATGGTTTCGATAGTGAACCCAATCCACTACGATAGTCTTGGGAGTGAACCTTGGATACTATAATGTTTTGGGGAGTGAACCCACTTCTCTATTATATAATTTTGAGTGAACCTTTTTTGCAATGATGTTTTCAGAAGAGAACCCATTCTATTATGATAGTCTTGGAAAATATCCCTAACTACATAGGAAATGATTTTCTATGCTTATGTGTATACCACAATTCCATGTCTTATGAAAAGTTTGAGCTCTCATGGATCATGTTATTTCATTAGTCCCATATTATGAAATTTTATGATTTATTCCATTACCCATGATTTTAATCTTTGACATGTAGAGTATACTTTTCAAATGTTATGTTTACGATTTAATACCCTTAAGTTTGCATTGTGATTGATATCTCACTTCTTACACCTATTGGGCATCTAAGCTCACCATTTTATTAAGTTTCTCTTCCCTAGGATATAAAGAAAGGTATTAAGTTTGATTTTTTAAAAAGGTTTTTATTTATTAAGGATTAATAAGGAGATGATTTATATTCTTTATGAACCAACTATTTATGTCTCCAAGTTTCAAAAGACACCAAACCCATATGATTCGGGCATGGTTTTGTTATATTTTGTTATGTAATGAATGTTCATCTCTCTAGATGTAATATCCATGTATGAAAAGTTTGGATAATTATACCCACTGTTATATGTTAATGCATATGTGTTCCACATGAAGAATCAAATATAAGGAATAAACATATGGGTTACCAATGGAAATGAATGTGATTTTTTTTTATAATCATGTCATAAGGAATAACTAAAGGGGGTATCATAATGGTATACATGAAATAAATAATTTAATTTTTTTCTTGTAAATTCTTAAGGTAAAAAAGAATATATCATGAATAATTATGTTCCACTGAATTGGAAATATGAAAAGGAGTTGTCATGTTACTTTAGAAATGTTCCACTTAAGCATGGTTTTTGCAATAAGAATAAAGTGTCATTAAGGAATAATTATTTCCATAAAACCAAAAATTAATTGAAATGTTTTATAAATGATAAAAGGGTTTATTTTATACCTATATTTTTGTCTTAAAACTTTTTATTGATTATAGTTTAAAATGGTATGAAATAAAGAAGTTCCCTTTAATTAAGTTTGTTTATCTAGAGGGATTGAGAAGGGAACCTTTTAGAAAATGTATTTCCTTAAAAATAGAGATTAATTTAGCACTATAAACATGTTTGGAACATATAAAAATAAATTAGGGGAAGTATATAGGAATAATAAATAAATAAATTGGGTTAAATAGAGTGAAAGCATGACCCAAAGGACAAAAAGGAATTTCAAAGAGATCCCTTACCTTATGTACGAATGTGTTCTACACTTGCACTAAATTTCATGGATAATAAAATTATAATAGTTAATAATTTAATTTATAACCTCTTTAAAATATATTTTACTTATTATAATTTTATTAAATTAATTTATGGACATTTTGAGGACTTATAATGCTTAATTTCATTGTTCTGGGACCATTAGTTTCATGGTTTCATGGTTGGTTAACTTGTGTTTATTTATAGATGTTCTCGTCAAGTAGGAAAATTACTAAAAAAGAGAAATTATATAGTATTTATGAAAAAATATAATTTTAAATGGTACCCTATATCATTCTCTCTGATGTGATAAAGATTCATTAGATAAAACATTAATGAAAAATTTTTAGTTTATTTTTGTGGTTTTTATGATCATCATGAACTTGTATCATTTTATTTAATATTATGTTTATATATTGGTTTAAAAAATGAAATATAATATAATATAAACATTATAATCTTATTTTACCATAATAATGGTTTTATGACCATCCTTGAAGAAGGTAACAGAAAATTAAAATGTATCGTCCATGAAGGTTATGAACTAACATATTAAGGATTACATTTTCATTTTTAGAATAAAAGGAAAATATGAGATATTTTATTATGGATATTAAATTAACATAATAAAATTCATTTATAAATATTATAATGAATTTATCATGTCACTTTTTATAGGGGAAAGGATAATCTATAATAAAGTAACAATTTAAAAGAGAAAGAAGTAGGCTTTTACCTCTTGAATATCATCTCATTGAGAACCTTCTTAAGGAACATAGAATTGGTCTTTTGGTGAGAACATAAATACCAATGAATGGGAAAGAGGCATGGTAAGTTAATTGTCAAACATATTATCAATCTATAATGCTTATAAGTAATGAGGATAAGGGGTGGTGAGGGTGGTGTTTATAAAGGTAGGAGTGGAGTGTTTTAGATTATTATATTCATTAGTTTATTATTTTGGTTCAAGAATATCAATATTATTGAATATTGTGACTATATAGAGTATATAGTACATTTAAGTTCGAAATAATGGGTTCTTACACCAAGCATGAGCCAGAAATTCATGTATTCGGCTTAAAATGTTTAATATTGTAAATTATTATATTTCACTATTCACCAAAAATTTAACTATTTTAGACAAATGCCATAAATTCACAATAATAATTTATTGATGTTTAGATTTTAAAAAGGACTCATATTTATGAAAATAATTTGATAAATGTGAGACATTTAATTTTTAATTAAAATCCACATTTATTCAAGAAATACCAATTTTATTATTAAAATCGATTTTATAACCCATTAAGAAATTTATTATGGACTCATAAAATTAACTAATAATTATAATAGAACATAATATTAATTTTTTAAATAATTTTATTGAAGTAAATTTTATTTTAAAACATTATATTCATTATAAAATTTACAATAAAATATTTATGTTTTACAAAAAAAAATAGCAAAACATAATTTATCATTTTTAAAAATTTATTTAATTCTTCCATGATATATCATATTTTAATTTATAATATACCAAAATATTATTTTAAACTTTCATAGGTGAGGTTACTATTCTAACGGTCAACATACTATTCATAACAGTCTCATTACTATTCCAACTATCTGGTAACTATTCAAAGAGTCAGATTTCTAAGGTTCATAAGGGTTTAATAATTCCTATAAATACCTCTAATTAAATTTATAATTTACTTGTATTTTCTCCCAAGGTTATATATACTTTTATCAATAAAATGAGTATTTTATTATTATCATTATTTTTTTTATTTCTGTATCTTTTTTCTTGAGTGCGATCATTCTAGTGGACTGAGCATATCCACATTTTCCCATTCTTATTATCTTGTTTTATATTTATTATCCCAATGTAATATTTGGAATTCTTATTGATTTATTTTTTGGATAATGTATCATTTTTCATTTATAATCATAATGATTTTATTAGCTTCTTTATGTGATTTATGTGTTTTATAACATAAGAAGGGAAATTACATTGATGAAATTATGGGTCATTATATTCTTCCCCCCTTAAAAAATTTTAGCCTTGAAATTTCAACCTCATGCTAAGGTGAAAACATGTTAGGGTGATTCACCTACATCAATTCCCACATTTCTAATGTTACCTCTTCGTACGTATGGTTTCTCCTTAGTAATTTGACCAAATGAGTAGTCCTCTTGCATAGAATTTTATCTCTATGGTTAAAGATCATCATCAACTTCTCCTCATAAGAGATTTCATTTTCTAGTTATACCACATCAAAGTTTAGTACATTTGAGTTTTCTAGTATATAATTCATCCAAAGGTATAAGTGGAACATATCTTGTACTTGAGACATGGTTGGTGTAAGTGATAGTTGATAAGACACATCACTAATGAAATCAAGAATATCAAAGGGATGATATACATGGGACTTATCTTTCCCTTATTCCAAAATCTCATGACACTCTTCTATAGAGATTCTTAGAGGAATACCATGTCTCCAAATTCAAAATCTAATTCCCAACGATGATTATCTACATATCGCTTCTATCGAATTTGTGCTACCTTGATGTTTGGTTGAATGGTTTTCATGTTTTATACCATTTAGTAGACCTTTTTAATTCCTTGCAGATTATATTAAAAAACATCATCTCATCATACAGGTGTTCTACATGTCCTACATAAATGGTTTCATATGTGTCCATTTTGATTCCTAGGTATAAACTGTTATTTTAAGAGAAACTAATTGGTGTAAGAAGTTGGTCCCATCCTCCTTTGAAGTTCATAGAACAAGATCTATTCAGGTCTTCTAGTGTCTGAATAGTTCGCCCAGATTGGAAATTAGTTAGAGGATGATAAGCTATACTAAAGTTTGGCTTAGTGTTTAGATAATGTTGGATGATTTTTCAAAACATAGAGGTAAATATCAGATCTTTATGAGATATAATCTATAATGTTTCCCCATTAAGTATCCCTGCTTCAATGATGTATATCTGTGAAAGTTTATAGTGTGATAATTACTCTTGAATGGAAGTGAAGTGAGCAGTTTTTGAAGATGATCCACAACAATCCATATGAAATTATTTCATCTGGATGTCTTCATAATTCTGTTTCCAAATTCCATAGTGATTTTTTAACATTTTCAGGTTGGCATAGGTAATGGTTGCATCATCAAATTAGTCTTTTTCCTTTTAGCCTTCACTTTCTAACAAACCAAACACTTTTATGTATATTTAGTCATCTATTTCATCATATTGTCCCACCAATAGTTTTATCAAAGATCTCAATACATATTTCTTCTCCCTAGGTTGACAGAATAGGTCAATCTATATGCATCATTAAAAATGTCCCACTTTATCTGGGGATTTTATGGTATACATAGTTGTGAACCAAATATTGAAACTCCTTACTCATAAATTTTGAACTCATGGGATTTATCTTTTCTGATAACTTCCACCTTTTTCTGGATTTCCACATCCTCAAATTGAGAATCCTTTATCATCTCTAAAATATATAGTGGAGAATATTTTTTGAAATTAATGATTATGTTCCATCCTTAATTATTCTCATGTCCATCCTTTGCAAGTCTAATAAGACCAGATCCATCTGAATTTTCATCATTGATAAAGGTATATGATATATTCAAAATAGAACATATATCACATTATTTTCTTTACTAGGATGGTAGTGGATTGATAAATTTTAATCATTGATGACCTATAACCACATTTGATGTCACCAATTAAGATACTTCAGTTTGAAAATAAATTTATAGCTCTTTTTATCAGTATATATCACACACTTATCCCTATAGAGATAATGCCCCCAAATTTTTAATGCAAACATTATAGTTTCTTATTCCAAATCATGTTCAGGATAGTTTTTCTCATGAACTTTTAGTTTCCATTAGGTGTATTCTATCACATTGTTATTTCTCATCTATGCACATCCAAATACCTTCTTTAAAGCATCATTTTATACTATAAATAGTTCTCCACTTGTTGGTAGTATAAGTACTGGTGTAGTTATAATCCATTTTTTCAACACCTTAAATAATTATTCACATTCACTTGTCCATAAAAACATTACTCCCTTCCAAGTCATCTTGGTTAGTGTGTTTGAAAATCATTAGAAGTTCTTCACAAGTTGTTGGTAATACCCAGCTAGACCATGGAAACTATAGATCTCTATTATATATTTTCTCTTGGAGCACTACTCAATTACCATTGTTTTAGAAGGATCAACTCACATCTCTCGGATGGTGATAACATGCCCAGATAATGATACTTATTCTAACTAGAACTCAAATTTACAGTACTTTTCACGTAGTTTTTTCATTTACAAAGTATTTACCACAGCATTCAAATTCTCCTCATGCTCCTATTTTCTCTTATAGTATATCACAATATCGACTATAAATAATACCAAAAATTTGTTTTGGTAATATCTAAAGAAAATATTTATTAATTCCATGAAAATTTATAGAGCATTAGTGAGTCTGAAGGGTATCACTTTGAACTCATAGTTTCTATACCATATTCAAATTGCATTCTTTGGAATATCTTCCTTCTTCACCATTAATTGGTGATATCCTGACCGACGGTCCACCTTAGATAAATATTTGGCCTCAAATAGATGATTGAATAAGTCATTTATCTATGATAGGGGTAATTTTTCTTTATTGTGATTTTTATATCTCACGATAATCAATACTGAGGCACATTTATCCATCCTTCTTATTGAAGAATAGAACAATTGTACCCCATGGGGAAGCACTAAGTCATATGAAACCCTTATCCAGATTCCTTTGTAACATTTTCTTCAGTCCTTCTAACTCAATGGTGGACATTATTTAAGGATTATTTGATATGGAAACAGATCTAGGTATAAGACTAATTTAGAACTCAACATCCCATTCAAGAGGAAGACTAGAAAATTCTTCAAGTAATACATTAATTTATTCCCTCTCAATGGGAATGTCTTCAACCATGATCTTATCATTTTTATCAGTAATTTTATATATTTATCCTTTCTCATAGGGTAATAATATCCACGATTTAGATGATTATTTTAAAGGATATTCATCAGCCTCATTACACTTGTAAAGAATTATAGGATACCTCAAGATGTAAAGAGTGATCTCCCTTTCCGAACAATTGATGTTGGGTTTGTATAATGATAGACAATTCAAACCCAATATAGCATCAAAATCCACCAAAGGAAGTAAGACAATAATTTCTAGGAGTTTCATTCCTCAAACATTAATTTGGGAGGATTTATACACTTGGAATGCAATATTTTCCCCATTCATTGTACTCAAAGATAACTTTACTTCCCAATTCTAAGGTCGTGTTTGGATAGTTCTACTAAACATGAAAGATATGAAATAATGTGTAGAACCAGAATCAAATAGTATGTTTGATAATCCTAAATAAATAACTATGATACCTATCACCACATCATTGTCAAGCTCCACCTTAGTAGTAGTGATATCATATGCCCTTCCTTTCTTACTTAGAGGTTCTTGTTGTTTATTTCCTCAAAAACCCATTGGATTAGGGTATTATCTTGAATAATTTCCATGTTTCTTATAGTTGCAACATTATACTAAAATATGAGAGATTATATGATCCTTCCTTTCTTCTTCTATGTTTTAGGGATTCTTTAAATACATTTGAAAAGAATTATCCCGAAGCCCCTCTCTTCCACATTCAAATCATCATTTAGTTACCTTTATATAGTTATTAGGATGTTTCTCCCTTCACTTTTTACAATTGGGATGTGGGGGTTGCTTTCTTTCATGGGATTTATATGTTGATCCTCCCTTATTAAACTACATTTTTCTACTTCTTATCTCCTGAACCACAAAACAACTAAGATTCACCAATCTTCATTTCATCCTTAAGGTCACAACAGACAATATCCTTATCAATGTCAAAGTCTTGAATAACCAAGGATTTCAATAGACAATGATTTAATCTACTAATGAAGCCATCCACCATTCTTTAAGGGTTTTTGAAAATTATAGAGTCATATCATGTAATACATATAATGCTTTCCTAGTACACCCCAACAGATTTATCTACCTTTTTCTTCAGTCTGAGGAACTCCCACTCCATATTAAGATGGAAAGTTCATAGAAAATATTTATTAAAGAATATTTTCTTGAATCCTTCATAATCCATGTAATTAATTACCCTGTTATAATTTTTATTTCAAATCAGTGTCCGCCACTGGTCAGCTTCCACATCAAAATGATAGACTGTCATTATGATTTTCTCTTATTATGTTCATTGGAGAATAAATAATATCTTCTCAATGGAGTTAATATATTTTTATTTAATTAGTGGATTATAAGATCCACTAAAGATATAAAGCATCTTTCATATAAATTAATTGAAAGAAACATACTCTTTCTTAGGAGAAGTAGGGTGTTCCACATGATTCATGTTATTACTCATAACTTGAGCCATTTGAGCTAGTACTATCATGAATTTTTGAACTCCCATTCTAATAAATTTTGGAATCTAATTAAGGAAATCATCGCATTGTATATCAAATTGGTTATCATCAGGGGTTCTCTTATTTCCTACCATTAACTAGAAAAAGAAAAATAAAATTAAGGGTCTTAAATACTTAGCGAATGGGAATATAAAACTGAAACTATGGATATATAAGGATAAACTTATAAATGAAAAGTATATTCTAACTCATGATTCTTTAAGTTTCAAACTAGGCTATCCATGGTGATAGAATTATCCCCAGGGTTCTTACAAAAATTTTCTAGACCCAATCCCCAAAAATATATAGATTTTTCTTTAATACCAACTATATTGACCCTATCCTGATACACATATTATTACATGATTATAAACATTATTATCCATCAAATACAGAAAAATGATCAAAAATTATCGTGTATTTTAGGAATAGGAATATAATTTTAAAACATTAAACATGAATAAATCATATTTTATTTAATCTCTGCGATTAACTCCTAACTTACATTGAGCTCATATATCGATATAGGATAACCTAGGGAATACATTGAAAAGGGGGATGATCTAAGAAGCCTAGTAAGGGAATAAACAAGGAAAATAAGCATATTACATTAGTCATATGGGAGAAGGTAATAACATATAGAGAATGGGTCATGAATAAACATGTAAAGACATAACATATAAAACATGGAATCAAATTATCATGTAAATATAGGAATGTGGAAACAACACATAACATGACATAAACATGAGTCAATCCTAAATTTTAAGACTATATCACATGGCGAACAAAGTCCTGTAATGGATTAGGTTTACTCCCTAATCCCATACATAACATCTTATTAGACTAAAACATTAACCAATGCATTAGAGCACTATCTATGCATAACCATCATAACATGTTCCAGAAAATGTGTGCCACATGAAGAATCAACCATTTTTAATAAACATATGGGTAAACCATGGAAAGAAATGGGTTTCATAACCATGTAATAAGGAATAACCAAAGGGCATATCATAATGGTATAAATGAAATAAGGAATTTAAATAATTATTAGACATTAATAAGGGAAAATAAAAATATATCATGAATAATGATTTTCAATTTAATTTGGAACATGAAAGGGGTTGTTAGTTTAATTTAGAAATGTTCCACTTAAGCATGGTTTTTACGAAAAGAATAAAAAATCTTTAAGGTGTAATTATTTACATAAATCTATACATGAGCTGAAATATTTTTTCCATGATTAAATTTGTGATTTCAGAAAAATATTGGTGGATTAAAACTGGTTATGGAGTGTAGTTGAAAATGGTTAAGAAACGAAGATGTTCCCTTTAATCGGGCTTAGTTATCGAGAGGAATTGAGAATGGAACCTTTTAAAATATGTATTCCCCATAAAAGAAAGATGAGTTAAGCTATATAAACATGTTTGGAACATATAAAATAATTTAGGGGAAGTATATAAAAATAATTAATAAATACATTTGGGTAAAGAGAGTTAAATCATAACCCAATGGAAAGAATGTAAGTTCATAGAGATCCCTTACCATATGTATTAATGAATTATGCACTTGCATTTAATGTCCTAGGTAATAAAATTATATTAATTAATAATTTAATTTAAAAAATATTAACCATATATCAGATTTATTATAATTTTATTAATTTCATTTATTCCCACTTGGATGATTTATAATGTTCAATTTTGTTGTTTTAGGACCATTCATTTAATGGTTTAAAGGTTGGTTAACTTGGGTATATTTATGGATAATCTTATCAAATGGGAATAGTAATCCAAGAATGAAATAATATGGTGTTGATGCAATTATAGAAGTTTAAATGGTCCCATATATCATTTTTTCTTATATGTGAATGATTCATTAAATATAACGTTATTGAAAGGAATGTAGTTTATTTTGGCAGTTTTTATGACCATCGTGAACTATTATCATTTTAATTAATATTTTTTCGTATATTGGTTCCAAAAAATAAAATTTGTTATAAAATAAATATTATAATCTTATTTAACAATGATAATGGTTTTATGGATATCCTTTATGGAAATAATGGAAAATAAAAACCCATTATCAATGAAGGTGGTGAAATGACATATTACGGATGATGTTTTCATTTTTAGAATAAAATGAGAAGACAAGAAATTTAATGATGAGTATTATATTAATAGAATATAAAATTATAGAATATATAAGATACTAAAGTTATCATGTAACTTTGGATATGTTTGAGGATAAATTATATGAAATAAATAATTTGAAAGACAAAGGAGTATTTTACCGCTTGAATATCGTCTCCTTGAGAACCTCCTTAAGCAACATGGAAATCTTCTTTTGGTGATAATATAAAATATCAAGGCATTGAAAATTGTATTTTTAAGATAATTGGGCTTAATTTTAGCAATCTCAAAATCTTATAAGGTGTTAGGAGAATGTGCGGTATGGGGTTGTATTTATAAGGGGAGAAGAGGGGTGTTTTTTATTATTATATTCATTAGTTTATTATTTTGGCTCAGGAAAATCAATATTATTCATTCTTGTAACTATATATAGTAAAAATTGCATGTGAAATTGAAATAATTTTTTCTTACATCATGCATGACCCCAAAATCATGTTCTTGGCTTAAAATGTTAAATACTGAAAATTATTGTATTTCCCTATTCACCAAAAATTCAATTATTTTAGAAAAGTTCGTAAAATTCACCCTGGATATTTTATAATGTGTAGATTTTTGAACTAGACTCCATTTTAGAAAATAATTTCTAAATATATGAGAAATTTAATTTTTAAATAAAATCATCATTTATTTGAAAAATATTGATTTTAATATTAAAATCGATTTAATAACTCTTTGAAAATTTAATTATGTTCTCATAAAATTATCTAAAAATTATAATAAAACATTATATTAATTATTGAAATAATTTTACAATTATAATGATCATGCTACTATTCCTAATGGTCTCATTACTAATCCAACGGTCATGTTATTATTCCAATGGTCAGATTTCTAACAGACATAAGGATTTACTACTTCCAATAAATACCTCTTATTCCATTTATCATTCACTTATATATTCTCCAAAGTTTATATATACATTAATCTTTAAAATTAATATTTTATTATTAACATTATTTTTTATTTCTAATACTTTGTTTTTTAGTGTGGTCATTCTGGTAGACTGAGTAGATCTAAATTTTCCCATTATTGTTATCTTAATTTCTATTTATAGGCCCGCTGTAATATTTTGAATTCTTATTGGTTTATTTTCTAACTAATTTTTTATTCTTAATTTATTATAATAATGTTATTATAGGGTTCTTTATGTGATGTATGTGTTTTATGACATAATAAGGGAAATTCCATTGAAGAAATTATAGGTAATTATAGTACTTGTAAAATGAATATAACACAAGATACTTATATGCCAAAATATTCTCTTTTAGATGAAATGGAATCATCATCATTAGAAGTGAATTTGATATCAACCATGCAGTAATGGGAATATTAATGAAAGTCATTTCTTTGGATGGTATAGAAATATGAAAATTATTCTTAAGAAATGAGAAAGTTATATGTTAGAATAATACCTACCTAAGTGACCAAAAGTTGAATTTTTTCAATAAATAGATCAAAATGCTTATTGGGAATAATATAAGTATTATATTCAGGTTTCAAAAGTAATATATTGATATTAATGAAGTTAATTTAGTCACTAAAATGTAATCAAATAGATAGAGTATACTAATTACTTTTAGAGACTGGAAATAACATTTAAAGTGTGACATGGATGTTGAATTCCTTATAGAATTGTTGTTGAAAATGTTCTAAAAATGTGAATGAGTTAAATAAATAATTATAAAATTTATCAAATATTTGAGGAAAGATGAACAAATGGATATGATGTATAGTTTTAGTGTTATATGGATAGAAAATATGGGTAAATGTTCAAACAATAATAAAAAAATTTAGTTGGGAATCTGAACAATATTTGATTAAAATAGCTACTCAATATCATTGAAACCTCAAATATTTATTAGGAATGGAAAAAAATTTTGGTAACTTCTTTATACCTTGTTCTACTTAACTTGTTCCCAGACTAGTAACTGAAATAAGGTCTCGGTGTGACATTCTGATTTTTTAAAAGAAAACACTATGTTTGATAGCATACATGATATTCCACATTCAGACTAAATGAACAACTTAATATTATTATTCAAAATGATATTTATGAAATAGCCATTAGAATGGTGGGAATGAATAGAATTAACTAAATTATGAAAAAATGGTTTATGCTTGTTTATATAATGATTCACTATTTACCAAATTAATTGGGGAATTAAATAATAACCAACTGAATATAAAGGATGTATTTTCATGAAAAATTATTTAAATGAGAATAATTATGTATATAAAATAATAAAATCACTCTTTTTGTATTATATTAATGAAATATAAATTCAATATAATTTTTAAAATGCATCTTATGTATTTTCTAGACCTAATAAAAAAACAAATTAAATTTTATGAATTAAAGGATTATTTTTTCAAAAAGGAATTTTTACCACCTTTTGATGGAGAACCCATTTTAAATATAGTTTTTTTCAATTTTATAAATTCTATTTGACAGAATAAACTTATTCCTTGGAATCATGACATAAAATATTACTTTGGATAATTTTTTGGTATTTTTTTTGATAATATTCATTTTTTAATGAATAGTTAAAATACTACTCTGAATGGCTCGAAGGCCTTCTATTTTTATTAATTTTTTGATAATCCCTCTTTTCAGGGTGAAGGGGAACCCTTACATAGACCATAGGCTTCGTGAAATTACATGACCCAAAGGTCTTAGTGGAATTAATCTAGACTATAATTACTAAGAACTACCCCTTCCCAACATCTATATCATGATGTCAGCTCGACAAATTCACATTGTAGTTATGTTAGGCTTCTCATGCATGCATAGGCAGGTCCTGATGGAAATTTTCATACCCTCTTATTCTTCAAAATCTATTAGCTATGCTCTGGTGAATGTGTCCGCTCTGAATCCTCATCTCGATCCTGCTCTATATAGAGAATTTCAAGTCCATTCAATGTAAAATTTGATTGATTTTTTATCATTTAATCCAATTTTGTCCATTAGAAGTAATTTCAAATTGAAATCAAATGTAAATGCATGTCAATATTTTAGTGGTTTTTACTTTTAAAAATTTATTTTCTAGTTTTAACAATGCTGATAAATTTTAAATTAATTACTGTAACTTATCTATTATAAATTTTGAAAAAATAATTCCATATTTGGAATCAGTGTATCTAAATTATGTAAATAGGTTACTTTTATTTTTTTTATTTTATGAATAGTGACTTTGGTAATTTTTATTTACCATAGTTAAAGGAAAATCAGGTAAATTAGGGTAATAAATAATATGATAAGGATAATAAAATTTCTCTAACACCTACCAAGATCATATTCTATTAATAAAAGTCAACCATTAACACCTAAGGATCATAATTGACTCATTGACTGGAATTTTTTCCATGAAAGTGATATAAATATTAATAAAACAAAAGAAAGTGACAACATGTCATACACTTATTTTTTATAAGTATAATAATTTAAATATAGTGACAAATATGATATAACTTCAATAATAAATAGTCTCCATAAATAAAAAGAAATTTTATACATCATGGGAATTTATTTTTATGTTTTAGAGAACAAATAATTACCATAAATACTGACACAACGGTGATACTATAATATTTTATTAATAAAAATATCTAATAAATTATTTGAAAATTATGAAAATAAATATAATTAGAATTAATTAGTGTACTCCATGAATATTCTAGGTGACTATGACATATTAAAAGTATATTCAATGGTTTTTTTCAATTTTATCTCTCTTTTTGGATTTTAATTAAATTCAATGAAATGAATAGTATCAAAATTGACACTAATACATTTTATACAAATAATATTTTATTAAATTATTTAAAAATCTTAAAAATATTATAAATTTTCAAAGTGACTATGATAGTATTTAAATTTTCATAAAGTGTCCATTTATGGGAAATGTACTTCATATAAGTAAAATTTATAGCCTCTTAATATTGAAAATGTCGTTACCAAAATTAAAATTAAAATAAACTAATTAAGGGTAAACCGAAAAGATAAGGTTTAAAATAAAATAAATAAATTTAAAAAAATTAATGGTTGAGAGGATTTGTAACCATTATTATCTTATATTAGACATAACTCCCAATGGATTCATTTGTATTTAAAAATTTATTTATATTAATTTAATATATAAAAAGTTTCCAAGGTTTCCCCTCCCCTCTCTTATAAAAAGGTACCCACTATTCTCTATTAATTACACTTCATGACCCATTTGGTCCATCCAATATCTACCAAAAAAACTTCCTAGAATCCCTACCCACATTATGGAAGCCTTATTTTAGGCATAACACCCTATTTATAGATGTTAAGGTGTTCTTCAAATGTGATCAACTGAAGAAGAGGTATAATTTTATGTATGTATTTCTATTTTATTTCTTCTTCCCTTACATTCAAATCTCCTATAACCATGATAAAATAATAACTCCAATATCCTAAATTTACTGATATCTTATTATGTTAATATCTTCTCCTAAATCCATCTCAAATTTTATCAAATGGTAAATGTACAATTTTTTCGTGTGTATGGAAAACTACCACCTCGGTTAGACTATTGTCATCATACTGAGTAAATTTTCAACTGAAGTACTGAATATCAACAAAACAACTGATGTGAACATAAATAATTATATTAATTTTATAACATGGTAATAAGTGATATAAAAGGAATAATGAACATGAAAAATGTTCTCAATCAAGTAAAAATTAACCTATGTTTATTATTCAAGAAGATACAGAATGTGTGAGATGATTCAGACTCGATCTAAGGAAATTTCTTTACCCAATGTCCATTCTATGGGTTAAACATATACTTCATGATTATTTCGTTCTATGATTATGTGATAAATTACTTTTGGATATCTTACCCTTCATTTATACTTTCTTTATGGTTATTTATAGTAAAACCACATAATCGATCTGTTCCATTAAAAGAATGATATATGTAATGGATTTCATATCAATCTCCTTTCATTGAGGCATTTCTTGATAATATGCACCTTTATTCTTTTTTAAGGTTTATATACAACCTCTTTGACATTTTATATCCATATTTTATCTAGAGTAATGTTATTTAATGTTCTATTAAGTGTATTAATTCATGGATACTAAGATTTAATTGTTCAAAGTGGTTTGGGGAACCTTGAATGTTTAAATTTCTAATTATAAACTCTTTTCTTAAAAAAAATAATTTACATATTTATTTATATGGATATAAAAGGATTATACATTATATTTTATGTTTATCTTTAAAATTCAACAATGGTTTTCAAAAGGAATATTTTTATACAAAGAGTTTAACTTTCTTTACAAAATAACAGACGGAATGTTTTATTAACATATGCGGCGAAAATGACTTATGCTCTGCCATAACCATAATTTTATATTTGTATTACTCTATAAGACTTAATTTTTTTAAAGGAAAATAAATCCTTTATTCCCTTTTTGGGTGTTTTTGTAATGAAAATGGTTTTGAAAGCGGATTGACTATTTCAATATCTTGAAATGATTTTTTATGATTGTAAACGAAATTTTATTATTGAAATTCTGATAATTGCAATATTTTATGTGTCATGATTATATAATGGTACTTGGACATTTGACGGGTGGTTACGTGATAAACCAAAGATAAGTGGTTATGTGATAAACAATGATGGGTGGTTCTGTGATAATCCAATGACAAGTGGTTATATTATAACATCTTATGCATTGGGTATGGAAGTTGGTTATATGGATATTCCATTTTTTAGAGTGATATGTGGAGAAGTCGACCACATAGTTATTCAATTTAAGTATGACAACATATGAAGTTACCTTTATATGTTATATGTGATTTCTCTGGGTTTTATGGTAATCTTTTGATTCCAGAAATGGTATTCAATGTGATTATATTCAATGAAGATTATTTATTACTTCTTAAAGGATAAAATTATCACTTTATGATAAAGTACTCATGGTATTCATGTTTTCTCAAGGATAAAAGTTTTCCTTTTTTTTTGTATCCCTTATTGAGATTTTTGTTCTCATCCCAAGTTTTTAAATTTTTCTCATGGGATTTAAGGGAGAATAAAGTATGGGATGGGATCAAGGAAAAGCTATGGTGATTAAACATTAAAATAAATTATGTTTCCTTGTTAAATTTGTTTGTGTTATGAAATAAATGGATACTTCTGGAAGTGTCCAAATTGTATTTATATGGCTTTTTTTGTAATATTTATGTACTAGTTCTCTAAAACTATAAACATGAAAATATCCTCAATGTGGAATAAATTAACATTCTTGAATTAACTCATGATTATGTAATGTTTAAGGTTGGGTCCTTGTAGTTGGTATTAGAGGATGGTTTAGACAACTTTAGAGGTTATGGTGATATTTAATCATATGTTACATGTTATATATAAGCACAATGGTTATCATAATAGATATAGTCATAGTTATTTTAGAAAAATTTAATCAGTTTATGATAACATGAATAAGTATATCTTAGTGTTTATCTTCCTCGTAAGATAATACATCATGACTGTATTGATATTCTAACACTAACCTTTTTGGTTTTAGTAAATGGATGGATCCAGAAGGCACCAAAGTCCAAATGGATGTTAAGGAAAATGTGTTGGTTCCCTAAATAAGAAACCAAATGGAATGGGAGTTGTAATGATAACTCTAATGGTTACTCTAAACCAACTTTCAGGAGTATCGATTAACAAATTGCACCTTGGTGGTTTTTTGATGCACCATATATGAGATAAATGGATACCTATGTAAGTTTAGGTAATAAATATCATAAACTTAAGAATATTCATCAACATATATTTCAAGTATATGAAAATAAACACTTAAGAACATGTTTCAAAGGGACGAGAATGTGTTATAGATGAAGTAATAAAGTTCATAAAGAAATAACCAGTCAAGTAAAAAAGGAAGCATTCAGTTGACTCCAAGAAAGGGAAATTGGTTCTTTCAGATTTATCAATAGAATGTTTTAAATGTGGAGAGTATAGTCATTATGCAAATAGATGTCCTATAAAGAAGGTTCAGGAAAGGGATCAGTATAACCATACAAATAAATTTTTAGAAATACCTAATTTTATTCCAATTAAAGATAAGGAAAATAAAAATGATATATGAAAGGAATGGTTTATTTCTTGACTCATGTTTGGATATTATTGAATCTCAGTACATGATTCATTTTTTTGGTTGTAGGAAAGAATAAGTAAGGAATAATATGAAAAGTTACCGTTAAGGGATGAAAAATGTTGAATGATTAATAAGTCTACATATAAGGGATCTAAGAGTTATGTTAGATCTATGGATGATTAAATATTTAAAGGTATTAATGATATTTTGATGATCATATTAATTTTGAAGACATTTTTTAGTTTGTATAACCCTGAAGTTTTTTATGTCAAAATTTTATTTGAGAAAGATTTATATTTTCTTATGTGGAAATAATTATAATGGTATGAATAACTTTTAGGGTTTATAAGATCATTATTTTGATGTAAGTATGGGATATTAAATTTTGGGATGAAAAATGAAAGGTATGAGATAACATTTGAGGTTAAAATATCTAATAGTTATTTTTTAGGATTTTATCCCATTTTGGTAATTTTATAAGAGTTATAAGAATTATAAAGTTTTATAAAAATGAAAACCCATGGGAAGGGTGATAATATGTCACGTCATACATGGCTATAAGAATCAAACCCACAATCGAAGGGCGAAAAGTATTTATCACCAACCACTAGCCTATGTGAAGTCCCTGGTTAGTATGACTTTATTTTTTTAGTTAAACCAGTTGATGTAATAATAATAATTTGATTTTTGTAAATTTTGTTTTATTAAATGGATATCCATAGTATTGGAAAATGATTTAGGGATTAAGTGATAAATGATATTTTGGATAACATTCACTATTTTAAAAACCCTATATGCCTAAGGAAAATAGAATACTATGGGATTTTATTTTACAAGTAATGTTTGAATTTTATTTTGTAAGGATCTATGTTTTTATTTTGTACTTATGGTGATTCATATTATTTATGGAAATGATTAACCTATCATGAATAATATGAGATTTTAAAAATTAAATTTTTCGTATGATGCATTAAGAGTTATTGATGTTATTTAGAGATAAATGTCAAAATTTATCTTGGAAGACTATGTGGTCAAATACTTCTAAATTTTGGGTTTTAATCTTAGTATGGATTATTTTTTAGGACTTTTAAGGACATTTATTTTTCAAATGGTCTATGTTATACTTTGGGAATTACTTTTGAATTTTGGAGATTAAAAGTAGTTATTTTATTTTAAAGTTTATAATATTTGGGGAATTGTATTATTTTATCCTAACCCTTTTTTAGTTAATGTTTCAAGATATAATTAATATATAGTCAATCATTTGTGGATTATTTTATTCTCTAGAAGTTTATTCTAGTGTTTCTTTTTTGAAAAACAAAATTCCTCTTAAATACTCATAATTAGGAGAAAAAGATGAGATTGTGGTGGAATTCGATTAGTGGATGAAATTATACTTATCAATGTAAGTTTATTTCTATATAACTCTAGTCTTGGAAGTAAATTAAGTCCAACACTCTTTGAAAAGTATCTTAAAACAAAAAAAAATTCTGTTTAATTTTCCTACTACGAAATATATTATTGTTTAACCCGTCACAAATTTATGGTTTTTAGATCGTTAACTTTATCCTAAATTTTTATTTTATTATTCTCCATTAGAACATTATAATTAGTTTTCCTTTCCATATCCATGTTTCATTACATGTAATCCTAGTATGTGTTATCTTAGGTGACCTTCATACTTTCATTTCTTTCTTTTAAAGTGAAAGTTTTGTTAATCGTATTTATGATGTGGGATTGTAATAAAGGAATTTTGAACTTTCATACCTTAGTTACCAAACCCAAATTCAAATATAGAGGATTCAATTTCCAAAATGGTGGGATAATTTTACATCTTGAGTTTTTAAAAGGAACCACTATGTTCGATAGCATACACGATATGGAACATTTAGCTTAAATGAACAACCTAATATTATTATTTAATATGATAGTTATCACATAGAAATTATAATGGTGGGAATGAAAAGTATTAACTTAATTATTAAAATATGGTTTACACATGTTTATTTAATTGTTCATTGGTTATTTAAATTAAATAAAAACGAATTTAATATATAGGATGTGTTTATGAAAAACTATTTAAATATGAATAATTATGTATATAAAATAATAAAATCAGTCTTGTTTGATTTTTTTAATGAAATATAAATTAAATATAATATTTAAAATTTATCTTATGTATTTTCTAGACCTATTATAACAACAAATTCAATTTTTGGCATAAAAGGAGTTCTTTTCAAAAAAGACATTTTTACCGTATTTTGATGGTAACCCAATTTTAAATCTAGTTTTTTTATTCAATTTTATAAATTCTAATTGAAAAAATAAACTTATCTTTTTGGAATAGGGACATAAAATTTTACTTTGGATAAATTTTTGATATTTTTCTGATAATATTCATTTTTAATGAATGGGAAAAAATACAGCATTTTAATTCAAAACTTATTTTTCATCTATTTTATTTATATAGTTATATTTTTCTTTTACATGGTTTTAATTTATAATTAGATTAATTTTTTATCATTAGTACAATTTTGTTCATTGTAAGTGTCACAACCCGCCTTCACCAAAAGGAGGGAAGGGTTAGCAGATTGACAGGCCCTTCCTTCTTTAAGTTAAAGGAGAGATAATGACCCCAGAGACCCGTCTTCAATAGGTCCTGGGGTGGCGACTAGCACCAAGGGTATAGAAATTTCTCACAAATGGAAGGAATTACCCCTTTTTGTTTTAAAAGACTGGGAGATAAGATTATGAAACTCAACAACACCAAGGTAAAAGAAAAGTAAATCCAAAAGTAAACCATTCCCACATGCATGTTCCAAAAGTAAAAACCACAAATTACAAAAGGTGACTATAAAGGTAAGTACCAAAGAAGGAAAAGACACCAACTGCAACTGCCTCAAAGATCTGAGCTAGTACGGTCCTGCGCGATCCCCGAAGTCCTCCTGGAAACCTGAAAGCAGTTTTATATATGTAGGGTGAGCATACAAGTACACTCAGTAGGGAAAACCAAAGACTCACGTGCACAAGTGGGGGAACGCACTAAAGTCCCATGAGAAAAGGAGTAAACCAAACACCTATCAAGGTAAACTATCCACCCAAGCCTCACTAATGCAGACTCCCCAAATAACGCAAGTCAAGTAATATATATAATAAGAGCACATCGATGTTTGGGTACCCCTGCGCCACTTTCCCACTGGTTATTGAGACATCCTACGCATCGGACCAATCCTGTCATTCTCACCGCAGTCCCACTGCCACACCCGCCCGCACACACCTGGGCTACAACCACACGCAGTCCCACTGCCAAATTCCGCCCGCAAACACCTGGGCCATAAATATCACATGTAACCATGCCTGCAAACACCTAGGCCAGAACAACCACCACCATGCCCGAAGACACCTGGGCTACAAAATACACTGCCACGCCCGAAGACACCCGGGCCTCATCCCAAAGACACTTGGGAAACCACCTGCCGCACACACCTGGACAACCACCACACTACCCCGCTCGAAGGTTCTTGGGATAATAGTGGACCTCAGGCCATCACAACCTGCCCGAAGATACTTGGGCTATCCGGGAAAGGGAGCAGAAAAGGAGCTAATAACCAGCCACTAAGAATAGTGTTGGGAAAAACACCCTCCCCCATGAAATAGGGGTTCTAGGCACTATGTTCTCAACTTGGTTGGGGTGCGAATAAGAAACACAAAACCACAAGTATATATATCGGTAACAAGCACTCACCCCAGACTAGGTTTTTCGTCAGATAGCCTACAGATCACAACAGCACTAAAGTCCAAGTCACAACTCTAGCCAACAAAACCCATTTGTCCCATTCTTGTTTTCATGTTCAGTAATAATGTTCAAATAAGTTTATGCACTACTGTAAAACTAACACCTTAAGAACAACCAAGGAAAAGAAACCTACCAAAATGTCAATTTAAGTATCCACACCCGGTTCTCTTGTAAAATCACAACAACAAAAGAAAAGTGAGAACCCGTGAAGTACTGTAACCAGACAACCCCGAGACACTACCCTGTGTCCCCTCCCCCAAAAGTTTTTTCATCAATAGAGGATCCCACCCCAATTCGTGATATAAACAAGGTAACCACCCGGTCTCAAAACTCACAAACACTGAATCTGTAACAATAGGGAATCCCATTCCTAAGTCCACAACCACCGAGAGTATAAAAACAGGGGATCCCATCCCCTCCCACATCTCCAGCAATTATCTCGTGGAAGAAGAACAAACAAACCACCACCATTAATCAAAACAGGCCCATGCGGTATTTCCAGATTTAAGGATTTTACACGCTCCATGATTTCAATTTCCGTGTGTTTTAACCAGGGGTTATCACAGAGGGGTTAATCCTGGTGCTTTGGATTTATTTAGCTGGGTATACATGATGAAAAGATTTACTTTTCATAGCAGGAGTTTACAATTACAAAACAATCCATTTAAAACACTAATAGGGGTTCATTAGTGCACAGACAACGACCACCAACAGCCTCGATTTTCAGAAGGCGCATGCCAGAACAACTCAGAAAGGTGATCATAATTTAAACAACATCAACTATCACAGCCCCCCTTCATTCTTTGGATTCATTCATTATCTTTAATTAGGTCTGGTTTATCCCAATTCTACAGAATCAAAAGCACGCCCACCCCGCATGATACACAAAAGAGAGAGACAAAGGAGAAATTCTCTACCTGTTGATAGATGATCGACGTTTAGGCAGGGCGCGGAACTTTATGGATAATGATGCGGCTTTCCTGATGCACCATAAGCTGTTCGTGAAAATCCGCGATCGAGGAAAGAAGAAACCACACCTAACCCTTAGTTTATAAGAGCCGCAGACGGTTGAGGTGAGAACGCTAAACTGCATAAGGCGCGGGGTCGTGGGTTGACAACGCGGCCCCACTCGTCATTAAAAGGGGTCTGGTGGTTTAAACCGACTCATTAATTCATTAAGTATTTAATTAAAACTCTTATGGGAATTATGGGTCTTTAAAACACGCTCAAACAGGTCAAAATAGGTTTTAAAACCCTAATTGCGCAAGAAGGAACGCCACTGGAAAGAACCCGCGAGGTAGGCCAAGGCTACCGGTAGGCCCACACCGTCGTGATTCCTAGACCAGAAAACCCAACATGACATTTTCACAAAGTAAAGGATCCCCACAAAACCCGGGTCATTACATCAGATACCTCTTAAATGATTCTCGTCCTCGAGAATCAAAACAAACCAGAAGGAAAGAGAAGGTCCGAACAACCACCTCGAAAGATACCTCTTAGAAGTGAACCCATGATAACTAAAAACACTTCCCTGACAAGAACCAAGCAACATACCATGCCAAACATCCCAGGCATGTGGGTTGGGGAGTATCCTCCCCCATTTCAAGATATTATCCGCTTTGGGCGGCACTGACTCCCTCACATGGGTTTAATCACATCCACCTTAATATTTCTTGATTAGGGGGTGGGTTCTCCCCTCCCCCATAGCCAGGGAATTTCACACACATTCAGAGGAAAGAAAACTAGTACGTTTCATAGCCAAAAAAGACAAAACATTCTACCACAACATGCACAACAAGGAACAAAACTCAAAACAACTCAGGGTACTGGGTACGCATCTGTGCTTCCCTCTCCCATGTACTCTTCTCAAGCCCACCATGTCTCCAAAACACACGAAACAAGGGAATGGTTCGCTCGCGAAGCACCTTCTCCTTGTGATCCTCGATCATCATTGGTCTCTCCCCAAAGGTTACATCGTCCTCGATGTCCAGCTCACCCTAATCAAGGACGTGTGAATCGTCGTGCAGATATCGACGGAGCTGGGACACATGAAAGACATCATGTATCCTTAGTAGCGGCGGTGGTAATGCTAGCTGATAATCCACTTTGTCGACCCGCCGCAATACTTCGAAGGGTCCGATGAACCTGGGAGAAAGCTTACTCCCCTTTCCGAACCTCCGCTGCCCACGCCGAGGGGAGACCTTCAAGAACACGTGGTCCCCAACCTCAAACTCCAAGGTCCTCCTCCTGGTATTATCATACGACTTCTGTCGGTCCTGGGCCGCCTTCATCCTTTCCTGTATGAGCTGAACCTTCTCTGTCGTGTTCTGCACCACCTCCGAGTCAAGGATGCTTGCCTCTCCTACTTTGGCCCAAGACATAGGTGAATGGCAGGGCCTCTCGTACAAGGCTTCAAACGGGGCCATACCGATGGTAGTGTGATAGCTATTATTGTAGGCGAACTCTACCAGGGGAAAGTGTCACACCCATGATCCTCCTGAGTCCAGAACACATGCCCGCAGTATATCCTCCAAGGTCTGGATGGTGCACTCTGTTTGTCCATCTGTCTGGGGATGGAAAGCATTGCTAAGACGTAACTATGTGCCAAAAGCATGCTGCAATCCTTTCCAGGCTTGTGAGGTAAACCGTGAATCCCTATCCGAGACTATATACCTCGGAACTCCATGCAACCTCACCACCTCATCCACATACCTTCGTTCCAAAGCGTCCACTGCACTCGACTCCCTGATCGCCAGAAAGTGAGCCGATTTCATCAACCTGTCCACCACCACCCAGATGGCGTCATATCCCCCTTGGACCTTGGGTAGTCCCGTGATGAAATCCATCGACATGTCATCCCACTTCCACTCGGGGACATATAGAGACTGCAGTAGGCCGCCTAGAACTCGGTGTTCAGCCTTCACTTGCTGACACACTAAGCACTTGGCCACAAACTCTGCCACTGCTCGCTTCACTCAGGGCCACCAAAACAGTCTCTTCAGTCCCTGGTACATCTTGGAAACTCCTAGGTATACCGCCAGGGGTGAGTTGTGGAACTCACTGAGAACCTTGTCGCGCATCACTCCTGGAAAAAACAACCTTCCCTGGAAAAGCATACAGTTCTGACCATCCTCTATCCATCCTTCTAGAGAATTTCCCTAGTCAACTCGGTCACGCATCACTTCTCACTCTAGGTCTCCCCACTGAGACTCCTCCACTTGTTGCAACAGAGAAGACTGCACTATCATTTGATATAGGCAACCTCTACCAATATCCATCCTCATATCCAGGTGTAAGGTGTCCAAATCCTCCATCGCTTTCCAGGCATCTGCCAACTCTCAAACCGCATCCTTCTGCGTCCTCCTGCTCAAGGCATCGGCCACTACATTTCCCTTTCCCTTAGTATAAGAGATCTCAAATTTGTAATCCTGGAGGAACTCAATCCATCTCCACTGTCACAAGTTTAGGTCCCGCTGGGAGAAAATATACCTCAAGATTTTTTGATCCGTGAAGACCAAAAAGAGTTCTCTGATGAGGTAGTGCCGCCATAACTTTAGCGCAAAAACAACTGCTGCAAGATCCAGGTCGTGGGTGGCATAATTACGCTCATGGGGGCATAGGTGCCTAGACCCATAAGAGATCACCCCTTGTCACTGCATCAACACACATACCAATCCCTATCCTGATGCATCACAGAACACCTCATAGGACACCCCTTCTTCTGGTAATCTCAGCACTGGTTCACTAACCAACTTCTCCTTCAGATAGCTGAAGGCTGACTTGCACTGCTCACTCCACCCGAAAACCTGGTCCTTCTTGGTAAGGGCTTTCAAAGGGGCTGCTACTCGGGAGAATTTGGGTACGAACCTTGGATAGTAACCTGCCAGCCCAAGGAAACTACGGACCTCTGCCACATTATTGGGTGCTTCCCAAGAAACAAACGCCTCAACTTTTGATGGGTCCACTGCTACCCCCTGCTCGGACACCACGTGCAAGAGGAAGTTCACTTCTCGTGTCCAGAACTTGCATTTCGACAACTTCCTATTGAGATGATAATGTCAGAGGACCTCCAAAACTATCCTCAGGTTCTCTATAGGGTCCTCTTCTGACCTCGAATAGATCAGGATATCATCGATGAACACAACCACGAACCGATCCAAGTACTCCCGGAAGATGGATTTCATAAGCCCCATGAACACGGCCGGGGAGTTCGTAACACTGAAGGGCATGACTATGAACTCGAAGTGTCCATATCTGCACCTGAAGGCCATCTTCGGGATGTCGCTCTCCATCACTCTCAACTAGTGGTACCCAAACCGCAGATCGATCTTCGAGAACCATCCTGCCCCTTTCAGCTGGCAGAAAAGATCGTCTATCCTCGGAAGAGGGTAGCGATTCTTGATCGTCACCTGATTCAGCCTCCTGTAGTCTATGCACAACCTGAGACCACCATCTGCCTTCTCTGCATACAATAATGGAGCACCCCACAGTGATGCACTCGGCCGAACATAACCCCTCTTCATCAGATCGTCAATCTGAATCTGCAACTCCCGTAACTCTGAAGGTGCCATCCGGTAAGGAGCTATTGAGATCGGATGAGTGTCGGGCTGTAGGTCTATCCCGAACTCGATATCACATCGAGGGGGTAGATTCATCACCTCCTCAAGAAAGATTTCCATAAACTCACGGACAACCTCTAGCACCCCCACCATCTCATCATCTACTGACTCTACTGACAGCTCAGCTAACAAGGTGAGGAGGGGTTCCTCTTGCCTGCTGCCCTTCTGACCGCTCCGCTCACCGGTGAAGGTAACACGCCGGCCACCCAAGTCCGAGAACACGACCCTTCTTCAGAAACAGTCGATGACGGCGCACACATAGAATATCCAGTCGATGCCTAGGATGACATTGTATGGTTGTATCTGTAGCAGAAGAAGATCCATAACCGACTGATGTGGCCCCATCATCAGTCTACATCCTCGAAAAACAAACTATAATTCGGTCTGACCTCCGACTAGTGTGCTCAACACCAGGGGCACTGGAAGTCTCTCGGCATCTAGACCCAGGGCATGGGATAGACTAGGTGCAACAAAAGAGTGTGAAGCTCCGGTATCGAACAAAGCATAAGCAAGAGTGCTAAAAAACTGATCGTACCTCGAACAACCTCCGGCCCTGCTGGAACTACTGCCTCTACGGTGTGAAACTATCCAAGCCCAGCTTCTTGGCCCCTCGGATACCGGCCACCTCCCCGACCACGCCCCCGTCGAGGTCCCTGAGGTGCGCCCTGAGGTCGGCCTCCTCCTCCTACGTCTGCCCTCGGAGGAGCGGGAGCTCACTGTCCCTGCTGCTGCTGCTGGAAAGGTCTGGCTGGAAGCTGCTACTGGGGTGGATGGTGGGGTTGTCCACCACCGCCATACTATACCCGGTCCGGGAACTGACTCCGGAGATGTCCAGGGCTCCCACAGATGAAGCATTGTGGTATCGGGCCTGAAGGAAAATGGCGAGGACCCAGAGATCTAAACTGAAACTACTGCGGCCTACTCCCTGCCGGTCGGAACATGGAGGGTCCAGATGCTGGAGGTCTGGTGCTGACGGCTTTCCCCTTTGATGGTCCTAGCTGGATCCCCTCTCATGACACTCCTCCTAGAGCATGCATCCTCTTTACCACTTCGGCCTTCTTCTGGACCTCTAAGTACGTCAGAAGGGTAAAGGGGGTAACAACATACTGGAGGGAGGGGCGAAGCGCCTCCTCCAAACCTCTTGCCCGAGACTCCTTGTCGGGAAAGAGGACCGGAGAAAAACATAAGAGGTCCTTGAACATGATCCCTAGCTCTCTCATGGACATACTCCCCTGTTGGAGGGAGAGTAGCTCCTGTCTCTTTTCCGCCTTCATCGTCGAAGAGAGGAATTCCGCCCGGAACCCCTCTCGAAATCTGCCCAAGCCACCTCAGCCTCTCTCCTCTCCCCCAGGTAAAGCATCCACCACTGACGCACCGCTCCCCGCATCTGGCTTATGTCCAGAGGAACCCAGTACTCGGTCGGGGCCCGAATCAGGCCGAAAGCTATAACTAGCTCCTCTAGCCAGCCTTCCGTCTTCATGTCGGAGGTGCTTCCCTCATACTTCTCGAGGGTTGTCGCTGGAAGGCCCGAAGAGTCTTCTGCCACTAGTCATCCTCTTCCTCTCGATTAGCTCTCTTCCAATTGGCCAAAGTAGTATTCGGGGCCTCGATCGCCTGTACCACACGTGGTCGCCTTCCAGGTGCCATAGATGCAAGGTAAACAAGGAATTCCTAAGCCCAAGTAGTGCAGATTATTGTCTTTAAAACTTCTTAAACTTTTAATTTATTCTTAATTCCCAAAACACCCTAGAAACACGAGAACAAAAGTCATTATGATGCATGAACCTTTCCTAGGGTCCCTACCCTGCAATTAGCGTGGCATCACTTGGTCGTTCGATAGGTCCAGAGTCATTTCATCGGATAACGGGGGGGGGGGGCTAAAATCCCATGTCCTAGCCGGTCTTCCCTAGCCTAATTAACGCACCAAGGTCACCCAACACTGTTGCCTTACCATCCCATGCAATCCTTACTGTTTCTAACTCCAGACTCCATCCTATCTCTCAACCTCGCCTCTGATACCATTCTGTCACGACCCGCCTTCACTAAAAGGAGGGAAGGGTCTGCAGATTGCCAGGCCCTTCCTTCTCTAAGTTTAAGGAGAGATAATGACCCCCGAGAGCTGCCATCAATAGGTCCCTAGGTGGCAACTTGCACCAAGGGTATAGAAATTTCTCACAAATGGAAGGCATTACCCCTTTTTGTTTTATAAGACTGGGAGATAATATGATGAAACTCAACAACCCAAAGGTAAAAGAAAAGTAAAGCCAAAAGTAAACCATTCCCACATGCATGTTCCAAAAGTAAAAACCACAAATTAAAAAAGGTGACTATAAAGGTACGTACCAAAGAAGGAAAACACACCAACTGCAACTACCTCAAAGGTCCGAGCTAGTACGGTCCCGCGTGATCCCCGAAGTCCTCCTAGAAACCTGAAAGCAGTTTTATATACGTAGGGTGAGCATACAAGTACACTCAGTAGGGAAAACCAAAGACTCTCTTGCACAAGTGGGGGAATGCACTAAAGTCCCATGATAAAAGGAGTAAACCAAACACCTATCAAGGTAAACTATCCACCCAAGCCTCACCAAGGCACACTCCCCAAATAAAGCAAGTCAAGTAATATATATAATAAGATCACATTGATGTTTGCGTACCCCACACCACTTTACCACTGGTTATTGAGACATCCTATGCATCGGACCAATCCCGCCATTCTCACCGCAGTCCCACTGCCACACCCGCCCGTACACACCTGGGCCACAACCACATCCAGTCCCACTGCCGAATTCCGCCCGCAAACACCTGGGCCACAACTATCATATGTAACCACACCTACAAACACCTAGGCCAGAACAACCACCACCACGCCCGAAGACACCTGGGCTAAAAAATCCACTGCTACGCACGAAGACACCTGGGCCTCATCCCGAAGACACTTGGGAAACCACCTACCGCACACACCTGGCCAACCACCACACTACCCCGCCTAAAGGTGCTTGGGCTAATAATGGACATCAGGCCATCACAGCCTTCCCGAAGATACTTGGGCTATCCAGTAAAGGGAGCAGAAAAGGAGCTAAAACCAGCCACTAAGAATAGTGTCGTAAAAAACACCCTCCCCCATGAAATAGGGGTGTTTGGCACTAAGTGCTCAACTAGGGTGGGGCGCGAATAAGAAACACAAAACTACAAGTATATATATAGGTAACAAGCACTCACCCCAGACTTTGTTTTTCTTCAGACAGCCTACAGATAACAACAGCACTCAAGTCTGAGTTACAACTATCGCCAAAAAAACCCATTTGTCCCATTCTTGTTTTAATGTTCAGTAATAATGTTCAAATAAGTTTATGCACTACTGGGAAACTAACACCTTAAGCACAACCAAGGAAAAGAAACCAGCCAAAACGTCAATTTAAGTATCCACACCCAGTTCTCTTGTAAAATCACAACAACAAAGGAAAAGTGAGAAACCGCGAAGTACTGGAACCAGACAACCCCGAGACACTACCCCGTGTCCCCTCCCCCAAAAGTTTTTTCATCAACAGATGATCCCACCCCAATTCGTGATATAAACAAGGTAACCACCCAGTCTCAAAACTCACAAACACTGAATCCGTAACAATAGGGAATCCCATTAAAAATTCCACAACCACCAAGAGTATAAAAACAGGGGATCCCATCCCCTCCCACATCTCCAGCAACCGGTTCATGGAAGAAGAACAAACAAACAACCACCATCAATCAAAACAGGCCCATGCGGTATTTTCAGATTTAAGGATTTTACACGCTCCATGATTTCAATTTCCGTGTGTTTTAACCGGGGGTTATCACAGAGGGGTTAATCCTAGTGCTTTGGATTTATTTAGCCGGGTATACATGATTAAAAGATTTAATTTTCATAGCAGGAGTTTACAATTACAAAACAATCCATTTAAAACACTACTCGGGGTTCATTAGTGCACAAACAACGACCACCAACAGCCTCAATTTTCAGAAGGTGCATGCCAGCACAACTTAGAAAGGTGATCATAATATAAACAACATCAACGATCACAGACCCCCTTCATTCTTTGGATTCATTCATTATCTTTAATTAGGTCTGGCTTATCCCAATTCTACAGAATCAAAAGCACGCCCACCCCGCATGATACACAAAAGAGAGAGACAAAGGAGAAATTCCCTACCTGTTGATAGATGATCGACGTTTAGGCCAGGCACGGAACTTTACGGATAACGATGCGGCTCTCCCGATGAACCAGAATCTGTTCGTGAAAATCCGTGATCGAGGAAAGAAGAAAACACGGATAACCCTTAGTTTATAAGAGTCGCGGACGGTTGAGGTGAGAACGTGAAACCACGTAAGGTGCGGGGTCATGGGTTGGCCACACGGCCCCACTAGTCATTAAAGGGGGTTGGGTGGTTTAAACTGACTCATTAATTCATTAAGTATTTAATTAAAACTCTTAGGGGCGTTACGGGTCTTTAAAACACACTCAAACAGGTCAAAATAGGGTTTAAAACCCAAATTGCGCAAGAAGGAATGCCCCTGGAAAGAACCTGCGGGGTAGGCCAAGTCTACCGGTAGGCCTACACCGCCGTGATTCCCAGACCAGAAAACCCAACACTACATTTTCACAAAGTAAAGGATCCCCACAAAACCCGCGCTATTACAGTAAGTAATTTTACAGAGAAATTAGATATAAACGCATGTCGATCTTTTGACAATTTTTACTTTTAAAAACTTGTTTTCTCATTTTGACAATAGGGATTAATTTTAAATTAATTATATAAAATTCTATGTTTTAAATTTTGAAAAATGGATTCCATATTTTTAATCATTGGTTTCATTTTATTTAAAAATGTTCCTTTTATTTATTTATTTTTTTGATTTTATGAATAGTAACTTTAGTAATTTTTATTTAACATGGTTAAAGGTAAATATGGTATATTAGGGTAATAAATAATATGATAAGGATGATAAAATTACCCTAAAATCTTCCAAAATCTTCTTGGATTAATAAAAGTACACCCTTAACACCTAAGGATCGAAATTGACTCATTTAAAGTACTTTTTTCCATGAAGGTGATATAAATATTATTAAACCAAAAATTGACAATATGTCACCCTCTTATTTCTTATAAGTATAATAATTTTAATATAGTGATAAATATGATATAACTTCTATAATAAATATTATTCATAAATATAATGAAATTATATACATCATTGTAATTTATTTAGAATTTTTAGATATCAAATAATTTCTATAAATACAAACACAAAAAACTTATAGTAGTTATTTTATTAATAGAAATATCAAATAAATGATATAAAATTTATTAAAATAATAATTAGAATTAATTAGGGTAAACCATGGATTTTAGAGGTGATTATGAAATATTATAAGTCTATTAATTTTTTTATGTTATCTCCCTTTTTAGGTTTTATTTAACTTCAATGAAATGAATAGTGTCAAAATTTCCACTATTGATATTTTATAAATATAATATTTGATTAAATTATTTAAAAATCATAAAAAAATTTAAAATTACAAAGTTACTATGAGAAGGTATAAATGTTTGTAAATTTTCCATTTATTTGAAATTGAGACCATTTAAGTAAAATATATTTCCTCTTAATATTGAAAATGTTGTTTCTACAAATAAAATTTAAATAGATTAGTTAAGGGGAAACCAAAAAGATAAGGTTTAAAATAAAATCAATATATGTCTAAAAATTATTGTATGAGACGATTTATAACCATACTCATCCTATATTCTATATAACTCATGTTGGTGACATTTTTATTTAAAAATTAATTTATATTAATTTAATATTTTAAGATTTTCCAAGTGTTCCCCTCCCCTCCCCTATAAAAAGGTACCCACTCTTCTCTATTACTCACACTTAAAGAACAATTTTGTTCAGAAACAATCTACCCAAAATCATTATCAGAATCCTTCCCCATGTTATCATATTATTATTTTTGTAATAACACCTTCTTTATAGGTGTTAAGGTGTTCTTTAAAGGTAATCAACCGAAGAAGCGGTGTCATTTTATTTAAATATTTCTATATTATTTCATCTTCTAGTTCATTAAAATATTCTCTAACAATGATGAAATAATAAAAAAATTATCATCAATATACTGAGATGTTGATATTTTAATATCATCACCTAAATCCATCTCAAATTTCATAAAATGGGAAATGAACATTTCATTCGTGTGTACGGAGGACTACCGCCTCACAAACCAATATAGTTTGTTTTTCATTATTGTCTCTCAAGAATGGTTATAATTATATAATTAATGTTAATATGTGATATTAATGATATATTAATAATTATAAGATAATAATATATCAATTATGTTCTTACTTTCAATGCACATAAAAATGATAACGTCATTCGTGCATACATGTGAACTATCACCTCTACGAAGAGATGTGATTCATTTGTATTCACTATATAACTTGTATGATATATGTATATATAAGTATTTTTAAATTATTAATATGATATTAATTATTTTATTATCAATATAAAAAGGTAAAATATTACTTTCCTTCTTTTCCTAATGATCAATGAAAAATGAAAAACATTGCTCATGTGTACATACCACATACCATCTCCATGATTATAAAGTTATTCATTTTTCATAAAAATACATAAAGGTTTGATTTAAAAGTATAATTGATGTATAAAAATTATAATAATTTCATTAATATTATTCTATATGTGATGTACTTATGACCACATGGACTATTTTCATCATACCAAGTTCATTTTTGACTCAAGTACCGAATATCAACAAAACATCCACCATGAACTTAAATAATTATGTAATTGTTATAACATGGTAATAAGTGATAAAAAAGTAATAATTAACATTCAAAATGATACCATTATAGTATAAATGAACCTAAGTTTATTATTCAGCAAGATAAAGAATGCATGAGATGATTCAGACTAAAGGTAAAGGAATATCTTAATCCAGTTTCCATTCTTTGGGTTAAACTTCTACTTCTTGATTATGTCATGAAATGATTATGTGAGAAATTACTTTTGTATATAGTATATTTTATTTAAACTTTAATTATGTTTATTTTTAGTTAAAATACATAATTTATCTATTTTATTAATAAATTGATTTTAGTAAGGGATTTCGTCTCAATCTCCTTTTATTGAGGCATTTCTTGATAATACAGACCTTTATTCTTTTATAAGGTGTATATAAAGCTGATATTACATTCCATATAGATATATTATCTATAATAATGTTATTTTATTTTTTATTAAGTTTATTAATTCATCGATACTGAGATTTAAATGTTCAAAGTGGTATGGGACACCTTAAATGTTTAAAGATTTAATTATCAAATATTTTCTTCATAATATTAATTTAAATATCTATTTATATGGAAATAAAAGGATTATACAAGATATTTTATGTCTATATTCTAATTTAATTCAATGGTTTTCAAAAGGAATATATTATATGAATCATTAACTTTCTTTATAATAGCACAAAAAGAATGTTTTTTTAACGTATGCGGTGACAACAACTTCTCCACCATCATAACCAGTATTTGATATTTGGTTTCTTCTATAATCCTTAATTATTTTTAAAAGTAAATGAAATAACTTATTCCATTTTTGTGTGTTTTAGTATTTTAAATGGTTTTGAAAGAGTATTGACTATTTCAATATCTTTAAATTGTTTCTTATGAATGCAAATGAAATTTTATGGGTGAAATGTTGATAATTGAAATCATTTATATGTTATGATTATATAATGAAACATGGACATTTTATGGGTGGTTACATGATAAACCCAATATCGGTGGTTACATGATAAACCAAATATGGGTGTTTTAGTGATAAACTATGTATGGGTGGTTATGTTATAACCTTCAATGCATTGGGTATAGAAGTCAATCGTATGGCAATTACATTTGTAAGAGTGATATGTCTAGAAGTCAACCGTGTGGTAATTCCATTTAAGTATGATTGTGTCCAAAGATAACTTTATATTTTATAGGTAATTTCCATGGGTTTATGGTAATATTTTATTACAAAAATGGTATGCAATGAGCTTATATTAAGTAAATAGTATTTTCTACTTATTAAAGGTGTAAAGCATTACTTTATGATAAAGTATTCATGGATTACATGTTTTCACAAGGCTAACAATTTTACTTCTTTGTGTGTCCCTTATTGATATTTTTGTTCTCATCCTATGTTTTTAAATTTATTTCATAGGATTTGAGGGAGAATAGAGTTTATTATGGAATCAAAGAAAAAGTTTTGATGATTAAAATTGAAAATAAATCATGTTTCTTCTAAAAAAAATATGTTATCAAAGAAATGGATACTGTTGGAAGTGTACACTTTGTGTTTATATGGTTTTGTTATCAAATATTTATGGCCTTGTTCTCTATATCTCTAAACTTGAAAATATTATTAATGTAAAATATAGTAAAATTATTGACTTTAAATCAAGATTATGTAATATGGTTGGGTCTTTATATCAGGTACACCTCCATGTAAGCCTAAGGATGCCAACTAGTATTGGGAATCTAAGATGTTACCATGGAGATATTATGCCCCCATATCAGAGTGAGAAATAAAAAAAATACCCAAATCCCCATAATAAAAAATAAAAGTATCTAGAAGAAATAAATCAAAATAATAATCTATATTAAATGAAATGTTGAAGCAATCCATCAGGTAGACACACAGTAATTCAATCACATAATTTATAATATTCCACTAGAATAATCATATATAAAAATAAAAAAATAAAATAAATGTATAAAAGTATCTACTAATATCAATGGTATATTCATAAATCTCAATATCTAAACATGATCACAGATATCCTGCTCAATCATGAAACACCAAGCCTCTTATTAATTTAAAAAACTGAATAGCGAAGTATCCTCAGGTACCTAAGTGAAATTGAAAACCGAGCATAGTGTGAGTACAACCTTGGAAGAAAATACCAATGGGATCCAATATATAACTAAAAAAATAATTTATATGCATGTGATATTCTTATAAAAAATAATAAATACTAACTATAGAATTGTAAATAAATAATCATCATCTATTTTCAAGTTATAACATGACACATGAGAATTTATGGTGGTTATTTATTTATGCTTCCATAGTTATTGTTTATTTAAATTATGAGAATATCAAATGAACATACACTACTTTTTTGGTTAGGTATGGGACCCCATTGGTGGTACACTTCTGAGCTATATGGGCACCTTTCTTGGACATCCATGTCACTTTTGCACCCGATAATATGTCATTATTCATAGGTTCAAGTTAAAAATAGATATGGTGTTTTATTATTTAAAAGAATATCTCAAATTTTTATTTAATAATAAATTTTTTGGTATATCTCAAGGATGGAAATATATCCTTTTATAAATTTATTTTATATTTTTATTCGTATATGTGATCAACCCAGTGAGTGGTAAACCGTTGTGTCCTTGAATGATCATGAGTCTATATAACTACTTGATTCCACATTTCATTTGATAAATAATGTTATTGTGGTTTATTTATTTGATGTACTTTTATTGTTTATTATGGTGGTTTATTTGTTGTTTTTTTGTTATTTTACACTTTGATATAGTGATATTGTATTCCCATAGTAACAACCTAGACCCACAATCATAGTTGATAGACTCTAGAATATTGGGAGGTGTTCCACAGGATAGATAGAGAATTCCATTTTGGGAACCAATCAAGTTGACTAGAGAGGAGGGTTGTTAAAAAGTTATATTATAGAGTCTTCTAGTTTTTATTACTATTTTTGATATAGTAGACATATATGAATGACATGTTGGAACTTATAATGGATATTAGGATGGTACGTTGTGAACAACCTTTCCGATAAGAAGTTTAAGTTACCATGGATATGGTATTAGTCTTCTTTACCTTATATTTTTTTTATATTATTTCATTTAGTATGTTTCACTTGATTTTTCTTAGAGTAATTATTTTCTATTTTTTTGAATCTAGGTTCTTTTTAAAGGGGCATTTGTACAAGCATCATTTCTGGAAATTAGAATACAAAAGACATAAATTTGATTTATTGGGATTGATATCACTGATGATGTGGGATCATCTATTTAAAGTGTAAAAATACCTTATATAGTGTTTTCAAATTTAACTTTATGGAGGCATTATTCTCAACTGAACCATAGTATATTTATTCTAATGATAGGACATGTGTAACATGTAGTGGAATTATCCTTGACGAGAACTAGGAATTCTCTCTTGTGAGTGACAAATAATGACCCCTAGTGGGTTTATATATGCATATTATACCTTGGAACTGGTTTTGAAAGAGTATTTATTTGGTTATTTAAATTTTTAGAAACAATCTATTAGTTTTTTCCCAAATAGACTCTTAGTGGAATTATGCTTAACAAAACTATATGACTATGCTATACTCAACAAGGACCACTATGGAAAGATTTCATTATGTTTGTGTGTATATGGATGAGATGATGGTACTCAAGGAGGTTATTCTCATCTACAGATTCTAGGTGAGTATTAGTTCCATATAAAGAAGCAAACATGGTATATAATTCCTCGTATGTATTTTTGAAAACCCTATAGTTGGTGTCTTATAAAAAAATTATTGGGTGATGTTTGACATGGTAAGAGAGAAGGGTTTCTGGGGATTTGTAACCTATGTTAGGCCTAGTTTATGGACTATATAAGAGAGCCCAGTTCCCTTTATATTAGTTTTTTATATGAGGGTAACCCAGTATAGGGATTAGCCTAGGATTTTAAGTGCCTTAGAAATGGGAATAATATAAAAATAATTAGGGTTATGAGATCGATACACAATTTTTGATACCAGGTATATGGTATTGGAATGTGAGGTTATTTAGTATTTCTTGATGTAAATCACTTTACGTATTTTTGGTATCAAGGAGGGTTTTAGAGGGTGGGATCAGTAGGGTTACTAAACCTGCTGACTTCAAGTATGGTTGCTAATAATATGATGAACTAAGATCCTATATGGTTTTACATATGATTATTATAGAATGGGTAGACACTTATGGTTTAGCATTTATGCCCGATTTTGTGGTTGATAATACAGTAGACCTTGGCATAGTTGAAATTTATTTATTTTTAATAGGAGTTCCAAGGGTTCTTTAAGACTGATGTGATGGAAATTTGGTGAGAATGGTTAGGGATTTAAGAATGTGAGCCTAGGTTGGATGACATGTTTCTCATTGGAGTGTGACTCGGGTTGTGTGACATAGATGTATGTGAGTATACACTCGTTGGGATTTGATTGATGTTTAGGTAGCATTCTCATTGGTTATGCATGGTGAAGTTGAGTTATAGATTGTTAAGTCATTGTGTATGACCCTAAGACTAGTTTTTTATGAAACTTTTATAGGATTGGATTCCAATGGTTTTTTTGAAAATGGGAAATGTACTTATGTGGTATACAACACATTGAAAACGGATTGGGTACTATAGCGTGACTTATCTGAGATTGATCCTATTTAGGATGACTAGATGAATGAGGGTGGCTTAGGATAAGTTACACATCTATAATGATGGAATCTATTTGGTTTTCACTTGATGAGTGATATATTTAAATCCATAACACTACTACAAAACTACCTTTTATAAACTCCCTAAAAACCCTTTGTCAATGCTAAAAAAATGTTTTAAATCTAAGCTCTATTAATAGGGAGTCATTTTTATTAGCCCTAAAAGAAGAACTTAGAAAGTCGCATTTTATCAGCACTAAAAAATAGATTTTAAAGGGGGTATTTTATCTTCCATAAAAAGAGATGATAAAATACTCCTTTTAATCGCGATTTTTTGTATCACTTATAAAAGGGGACTTTATCAGTGCTAACAAAAAACACTATTAACAGATAAAAAAGTTTTTTTGTTGTAAATAGGGGTTATATTTGGAAGGGAGTCCACTCCCACTTTTTACAGTGCTTGACGCCCACCACCCTCTCTTATCATTGTTTTTTATCTCTCATTTGTCCATTTATCAGTGCTATATCACTACTTAGTCATGTTGACACCCATGTGTGCCTCCCCTTGGATTCAAACCTAAGACCCCAACCTCACGCGCATACACCTTTACCACTTCTCTATGTTGTTTTGTTCTCTATTTTATGATATATTTATTTATTTATAGGTGTATTAAGTTATTTTTTATCCATATATTTATTCTTATACTAATATATATTTATACATTTTTTAAATACATTTATAAAATATGTTTTCCTTGTATGTGTGTTTATAAATAAATAAATAGATACATACATACATATATACAATATATAGACATATATATATTATATATACGTCTGTGTATCTATAAATATAATTATACATAATTATATTTAGTAACATATATTATATATTAATATTTGTATACATATATTAGAATATATAGATAATATTTATCTGTTTGTTAATACAAACTCACACGAAAAATATATTTTTATATATATTAATTATATATATATATATTTATATTGTATATAAATATAAATATTCACAAATTTTTTTGAAAATTAAAATAGATGTTATTATTTTTATATCTAGTTTATATATTTAAAAATATATTTTATAGGTTAATATGATTACATATCTGTTTATAAAATTAATTTTTATACATAAATATATACAAATATATATACATGTGTATATTTTAATCTATAAATAATAGTACAATATGTAAATTATAAAATTTTAACATCATAATATCTATATGAGTGTAAGTATTCAGAATAAATTGTGTCTCCACCATAAAATATAAAAAGGCTCCCATAAATGTGGATGAAATTCTATGAAATGTACAGAAATGGGGGAACCTTGAAAAAAAACATAATTTTTCAGCCTTATTACCCTTTTGTTACACCAAAAAAATGATGCTTGTTGTTCTCCTAGGTATCTATAAATTATATCTTCTTTCAAGCTTCAATTTTATATGTGGTATAACTCAAACAGACATTCGGATCAAAATTTATGGTCATTTGAAGTTCGAGTCATATTTTCAACTTATTTTAGACCATTTATCAGTTTATTGAATTTTTATATCTTAAAATTTTCATTAAATGACTATTACTCAATAATAATAATTAGAAAATTGATGTGTAATGTTTATTTAATTACTCTATAAACCATTTTCCACTAAATATTTTACATATTAAGTGTGGTTACATATAAAGTATTATATAAGTCATATTTTATAAAATATTTTATATTAATATCAACATATTTATATTTATATATTAATATATGATTTTGGTTGATAAATGGTCTGTTTATGATATATACCTTTTATCAGTGCTAAAAATAATATTTTAGCATTGATAAAAGACATAAATTTATCAGCACTAAGAAAACACTAATAAAGAGGGTACTTAGGTATGATCATTGTGCCCACATCTAATCATTATGTGTAAAAATGGACAGAATGCATGATTTTGAGGTACGACCCTCATGTGGGTAGTATTATGGGTGTAAAGTAACTATTTGTTTTATAGTTGTGATGGAATTCATATGTTGGTCATAAAATTGACTAAATTTCGTATAGTTTAATGGAGAATACCAAATATGGGCTTCAAATGTGATTTTGGATGCAGTGTGTTAATTAGCATCAGGATTGGGTTAGTAATAAGGTGATTTGAATGATTCATATCAGTGATGTGCTAAGGATCGAGTTGTGATCACGGAATATCATTTTTTTGATTGAGTACCCAACAATTAAATTACATCAAATATCAATTTTTTACTTTAGTTTGGGTGTTGAATAGTCTTAGGACTCCATTGGGATTTATTCATCGTAATTGAGTGATTTTATAGCATATCAAAAATTGTGGATGATAATTTTTTGGATAGGTCAACAAAATGAGGATTTAATTTTTTTATGTGATATTTTTTGTGGTTAGATGAAACCATACCAAGTGGGTTGATGGACAAATGAGAATTCATTTCAGTAAGCGATTCTGGTGGTAGGGAGCACCATAGCTTAGAAAATCAGCCCTTGTTAGATGATTTCTATAGTGGGAAGCAATGTGAGACTAGGAAATAATTGAACAATGAAACCGTAGAGTCTTGATATGGATAGGTGTGGGTAATCAATGTTTTTTTATGGAGAATAATGGTGAATTGGATTTTTATTAAGATTTTGACTTGTGTTTGGAGTTTCAAAAAGGAATATCATTCGGTATTCCTTTGATAGAACATGGAAAATTTAGTGTCAATTGATTACTATAGGGGTTGGTATTAATGGTTAAAGAACCACCAATGATCCTTGAGGAATATAATTGTATGGTTTGGGAGGTTGTAAAGAACTATTCCTTTTTAGGCTATGAATTTTACAAGAAATTTGAACCTTTTATTTGGTGATGGGTTTGTTTTAAGATTAAGGATTTGTATTAGAGTTTCATGGTTTTTAACATTATAAAAATTATTATTGGATTGGTAAGAAGGTATGATAAGTGTTTTGGATTCTCATGTAGATGGTGGAGTGAAGCAGTGTGAACCTACAGATGAAATTTACTACAGGTTCACCACTATGGGGATGGCTGCACCATAGGGGACCCCAAGGGGGAGGAAGAAACACTCGGGATAGAGGGTGTTGATAACTATATAATCATGTTTACTAGAATAGGAACCTATGGGAAATAATAATGTAAAATTTCTCATTTCTATGGTCATTGTTTGTGTAAAAAAACTAGGTGGGGGGCCTTTCGGCGTGTTGTTGGAAATTTTAGATCACCTAGAGCCATGATGTCTTAACATTTTGGAGGGTATAGTGCCTGGGTGAACACATGCAACCTAGGGATTATCATTTTCAAAAAAAAACTCGTTTTTCCATGGTCTAGGCATATTGTAAAATGTAAATGGTAGACTCCCTATGTTTTGGAACTCATTATGGAGTGGTTATAGAGGCATGGGGTAAAATTCCCAGTGAATATAATGTGGTGCCTTGGGTGAGTGTGGTTCCTGGGAGAGGTTCCTATAGGAAATGGTTGGTCGAACCATGATGTAGTGAATACTATGGTGGGTTTTGAAATAGTGAGGTATGTGAGTCTTCTCTATGGTGGTCGATGAGCTGGGGCCCTTAGGGGGATACTTTTTTGGTCCACTATGGCTTAGTGAAAGTCATGGTGTATATCATGGTGTGATTACATTTTCAAGAAAAAGGTGGAATAACCATTTTATTCCTAAATATTTTAAACACCTCTACTTCATCTCTTCCCACTCATGTGTGGTTAAACTAGGGAGGAGATTTCCCCCTTTATCCTCTTCGATTTTCCCTTGTTTTTTGGTGGATTTATGGTGTGATTTCTTCGGTGATTAAACTTGAGATATCCTCTTTCATCCATTCTATTTCCCCCTTATTACCATTTTTTTTTGTTGAATTAACTATGGTTTGGTGATGATTTAAACCAATTCATGGCTCAAATAATCCTATAAACATGTATTTTTATCAATATATCTTGATTATGACCTAATAGTATGATCCATCTCATTGTGTACAATTTCACTAATGTTTTTTTAATTGGTATATTTATTCAAGTTTTTTATTAAATAAAAATAAATTTACCATTTAAATGATGTCTTGTGTTATTTATTTTTTCTATAATGGATCTAATAGTATGTCATGAACCATTTATGGGTGATAGGTCATTGTTTTGGTGTGAAAAAGTCTCTTAATTATCCATTGAGTATTTATCTCTAATTGAATTAATTTTTAAAATAATTAAAAAAATATATAAATGAATTGAGTAATTAATTATTAATTTTTTATATTAATTTTTGTATTTATGGATTCAGTTATCTTCTTAGTAGATGATTTGAGACTTGAATGGGATTGGGTGAGAGTAGTCAGAATTAGTTTAATGGGAATGACATTATTAATAAGGAAAGTGTTCCCCTGATAATACCCCTATTATAATTTTTTTTCAATACATTTTCATGATATATTACTTCACCACTATGGTTTATTTTATAATTTAAATTATATAAATTGTTTAATTAAAAATTGAATCCCTATGAATAGACCGAACAAAGTGTCAGGGGCAATGAATGACCCTTGTAACTGGCTTGATGCCTTAGTCAGAGATGGTCGAGTGCTTAATTATAATTGTGTGTGTCAAAATACATGTTCCCAGAGGGGTAAAATATAAATCCATTATATAAGTACAGTTTCTATTAGAGTAGTTGATATCATGACCCATCCTAGAGGGGCTCATGTTGTGACTAACCCAAGTCTCCCTCCAATAGGCTAGGGGCTGGAGACTAGCACCGAGTAGGAATATCCCTCAGTTGGGATAAATTTTCCTAATTACCTATACAAAAGCATACAACTCCAAGCTCAAAATTCTAAAATGCAAAAAAAGTAAGCATAAAATGAATGAATTCACTAAGATACCAACCATAGAGTACGACGGTAAGAAACTGTAAAGTAAACTGAGCCAGAATAAAATTCCACCAAAAGAAAGTGTATGTAAAAGTGAATATACGTGTTTCTAAAACTTTTCCGCAAAAACAATATCTGAAAGGTAGGTGTAGGAAACATTTGTGAAGACTTAGAAGCACATCACATTTTATTATCCTCTCTAAGCACCACCTGGTCCCATTCCACCGAGGAATCCATCAAAGCGTCGATCTTCTGCGCAATACAAGACAAGTGTGGGAAAATATTGTGTAGGGGTGAGTAAACAATACTCAGTAGGACACCCTACAACCTTAAAGTAATACCAAAAAGAAATATATGAAGTATACCATTAGACGTAAAATAATTACAGTAAAATCTACATGGGAATACATCTGTAACACATATATCAAGGATATTCATAAATACTCATAACCATCTATAAAGGAAAGAGGTAAGACAAAAATAATCATTAGCGACAGGATTCTACATGAGTCACGCTTGCTCTGGGAGAACTCACTCCTTGATCCATGATTTCATCAGAGACTCTTGCAAAGAGGTCCCACTAATTTGGACCCCACCCAATGAGAAAATACATAGGTCAAAGATCATAAAATATAGAGATGGGATCCTTACTAGATAATACCAACATCCCAATCAGTATTAAACTGCAATGTAGGGGATCCTTCTTAGAGAATACCTATAACCCTATTGATGTGGATCATAACGTAGGGGATCCTTCACAGAGAAAACCAAAAACCCTATCAATATGGCCCACTAGATGTAGGACTAATGCCTTATGCTCTATGGTCACTTTAATTCCCACAAAACTCTAATAGGGGTGATAGAGGACCACTCTAGTCCCAAGGATGGAAATAGTAATTCTATCTAAGACTTGACCTATAGAGGGGACTACTATCCAGTGATGTGGACGTAATACCATACTGAACCCCCAAGGAAAGAAATAAGGAAAACTCTATACCTATTTTGGTCTAAGATAAAACCCAACTAAGCCATATCAAAAGTACCACCTCATCACAAGGGTCCCTACTCTGTAGAAATCTTGTCAAACAGACCTTTTGTTTGAATGTTTTGGCCATTTCAGTGAAATAGTCTTACACGGGTCTGGTCTGCGATCGACCTAGACTAGTCTGGGCCGCTTGGGAATGTTCTGTTGGACCTCTGACACCATACCAGACCAATTTATGCAGGCCTAACCCCTTCTTCCTCATGCAGCATACCCAACCGTGTGCTCTTGGTCAACACGGTGCCTCCGTGATCAACGTCGACGACCACCACTTCCCCGGTCTCACCCATGGCCTTTGTGACCAAGAGCTCCACACGGACCCAACTACATACATGAACCCTTTTCACTACATCCCCGATCACCTTCTATGGCTTATTCCTCCTTGGTCTCCCAAGTGGTCTTTCCTAGATTGTGGCTTCTCATTCCACCACCAGTCACCCCACCAGCAGCGTATCTGCCTAGTGCTCCACCTCACCCGGCCCCTCACCGTGCTGCATGCTACAACTGCCAATGGACTCCCTACCGGCGATCTAATATCTGCCTTACACTCTTCTTTAACCCAGTTGGATCCACTTCCTTGGTGCAACCTTTTTCCACCGTAAACTGTTGCCTCAGGTGATTCATATTGCGCCATCGTCATCGCACCACCGTGATGTCATTGCGGTGTCGGATCCCCAGTCTCAGATCATTGTACCACAGATCAAAGGCACAAATATCCTCTGTTCATATTTCACAAAGAACAAGTAATGTAAAAATATTAGAGGAAATAGATAAATTTATAAGAATTTCAAAATTATGGATCTTAGCCTTCTTCGTGTTGGCCTCGATCCGTTCATGTTAGAATGAAGAACATAGAGTAAATAAAACAAATCCCTAGTAGAATCATTCCTGATAATCCACCCATATAAATTATTTATCCCATAAAAATGATCAAACCATGGATGAACCTATTCATGTGTTTTTCAACGTTCATCATCAAAATTAAGAATGGGGAATAAAACACAAAGAAACAACACCCTACCTAGAATTTGGATCAGTTGTTGATGAAGGGAGAAGCTACGTTGTCATCATTCTTTCATCTGTCGAATATGGGGTTCGTCAATATTTGGTTTTCCAAACTATCGATGTTCATTGTATGGACCTCCTTCTCCTTGAATTAGAGGATTTATATGGTAATGGTGTAACCCTAAATTCTTAACAATAGGAACCATTGAAAAGAAAACTAACACTGTATCAAAATAAAATATTTTTATTAATTAATTTAATGATGTTTATGGTCAAAAGTTAACTTTCATAGTCGACCAACACCAGTCAATTTTAAGCCCTGTCTAAGGTAAATTATTTGTTCTAAATGCAATGGTGCCTTTATATTTCTGATCTGGACACCCGTTTAAGAGTTATTCTAGTTTTAAATAAAAACCACTCTTTCACTTTATTAAAAACTTAACATTATTCCACGACATATTTCCGGAACATCAAGCCCCAAAATCTCACATCGTCTTAGTGCCTAGTCATGGAATTTTCTTAATTAATTTATAAAAATAAAATTAGAGGAAATTATTGTCATTACATTCTCTCCACCATAGGGCTTTAAGTCTTCAAAATCCAAAACAAAGGATACTCAACAAAAATATGAGGGTACTGAGCACTAATATGAGACTCCCACTCCAAAGTGATCTCCTAGAGATTCTTATGCTCAATCAAATGCACACTAGAGAAATTGACCACCCATAAAGGATCCTTTCCTATTGATCCTCGATCTACATCATGTACTCTGTAAAGGATGCATCCTCGTCAATGTTTGCCTCACCCCAATCGATGACATGTGATGGATGATGCATGTACCTCCTTAGATGTGGAACATGGAAGACTTCATACACCCCATGCAACTATGGGGGTAGAGCTAGACAGTACTCCACCTCACCAACTCTGTGAAGAATCTGAAAAGGTCTGATGTGTCTCAAAGATAACTTGCTGCCTAGGAAAAATCACCATAATCCCCATCAAGGTGGGACTCGAACGAAAAAATGGTATCCCTCCTCAAAATCTAGAGGCTTATTCATCCTGATAGAAAATGAATTCTATTGGATCTATGTAGTCCCCATCCACTCATGGATGATCTGCACCTTCTCGGTGGTATCCGACACTAACTCTGGACCAATGAGTGCAGACTCTCATAGGTCAGCCTAGCAAAGTTGTGACCTACATGGTCACCTATACAATTCATTAAAAGGTTCCATACCAATAGTGGAGTGGTAGATATTGTTTTATGTAAACTCCACCAATGGTAGGTGATCCTCCTAGCTATGAACGAAGTCCAAGATGTAGTCATGCATCATATTGACTAGAACCTAAACTGCCCTCTATGTCTAGCAATCCATCTAAGGGTGGAACGTCATGATTAATCATAACTGAATCCCAAATGCCTCCTAAAATTCCTTCCACAACTAAAATGTGAAACTATAATCATAGTCTAAAACAATAATCGATGGCCCTTCATGAAGTTGAACTATCTCATGCATGTAGAGGCGTCCCAAGCTCTCCACTAAACTCAACTCTCGGATTGGTAGGAATACAGATGACTTGGTGATTTGGTCAAAGGTCACCCAAATGGTTTTGTGACCCATATACATGCATGGTTAACCCATTAAAAATTCCATCGATATTCCATCCCACTTCCACTCTATCCCCTCAAGAGGTTGGGTCAAGCCCGCTAGAACCTGGTGCTCAGACTTCACTTTATGGAATCTGAGGAATAAAGAAATGAACTATTCAACTACCTTCTTCATCCCCGGTAACCAGAACTGATGATAGTGGTCCTATTATATCTTCACCACACCTGGATGTACTACTAGAGGGGATGTGTTAAACTCCTTCAGAACCTCCTCCAGCAACGCCAATGGTACAACTGTTCACCCTCTAAAAATAATGATGTCCTATCCACCTATCTAACATCCATTAGGGATATACCCTATGAAAAATTGAGCATATTAGGTCTCGTAGTTGGTATCCCCAAGAAGTGCCTCCCTGACATGTTGAAAGAGTGGAGGGGTGACAACCATAGACTAGAGGTTAGTTTCTCCATCTCCATCCACAAATTATATCTCTAAAGTGTCCAAATACTCTGACGCCTCACTCATCAACTGTAATCTGGATCTCTTACTAAGAGCGTCCACCACCATGTTCCCCTTCCCATGAGTATAGATAATCTCAAAGTCATAGTCTTGGAGGAACTCTAGCCATCAACTCTATCTAATGTTCATAACCTTCTGATAAAAGATATACTTGAAACTCTTATGGTCGGAGTAGATGATAAACCACTCACCCATCATGTTGTGTTGCCACATATTGCATGAGAAGACTACCACAACCATATAAAGATCATGGTCCATGTAGTTCTACTCATTCTATATCAACTGGAATGAACCATTGGAAATCACCTATTTCCCCTACATTAGGAAACAACCATGTCCATCCCCTGATGCATCACAAAACATTGCATACCTGACACTCTCCTCTGGTAGTCTTAAGATTGGAGTGTTGATAAGTCATTGCCTCTACTCCTAAAAGCACTACTGGCACATCTCTGTCTATATGAAAGGCTTCCCCTTCCATTTCAAATCCGTCAAGGGTGATTACACTCTGAAAAAGTAAAGTAAAAACATCTGATATTACCTATCTAAACCCAAGAAACTCGGCACCTTGGTAATGCTCATGGTTAGATCCCAAGTAAGCACCACCTCAATCTTCTCCAGATCCACTGTGACATTATCCTATGAAATGAAATGTCCCAGAAAGTGGTCCTCTAGATTCCAGAGCTGACACTTAAATAGATTCCAATAAATCTGGTGCTCTCGGAGTGTGTATAAGACCATACTCAAGTGTATCATGTGCTCTTCCTTAGATGCAAGTTACATTAGGATGTCATCAATGAAGACCACCATGAACCTGTATAAGTAGGGTTGGAAGATTATATTTATGAGTCTCATGAACAATGCTATGGAGTTCTTCATGCCAAATTGAATCACTAATATAATGACCCATACTTTACATAAATTGTTATTAATTCGGAATTGAAGTATACTTATTACAACATATAACAAAACCATGGTAGGACCGTATAGGTATAGTGTCATTAGAAACTGGGAAACATAAACATCTGGTTCATAAAGCATCTACATTGTCTCCCATTTATTTCATCATATCTAGAGTCCCTTTTGGCATATCCTACTTAGTACCCTTCTTCCTGACCTGGGGAAAAGAAAACATACAAAAGGGTGAGCTCAAATTCTCAGTAAGGGTAAACAAAAGAAATATCATTCATATCATATTCATAAGAACATAAAATTTTGAAAATCTTAACCTTCAAAAGAGATCTGAAATCCATAACATGGGATAAATCATAGTAGTGAAATGTAATCCCAATAATCATAAATTAAAACATGAAACTTTGTGGCATACACGCATAATCATAGAGAATCATTTCTTAGTAGTCAAGACTCATTTCCAATACTATCTTAGCGGACAAAGTCATTTCTGAACCGATTTCACTCCTCGTTTCTGTCCTGCCTCACTGAACTGGATTAACCTACCATTACATCAATGTCTATCTCATGAGATATAAATCTTTACCTAATTCATTGGAGGGAGATATATGTCCCACCCATCTCATAATGAAACCATTCTTATGTGTGCCACAAAATCATAAATCATACATCATCGCATAACCCATGTAATAAAATGGGATTCTTAAACATCATGCCATCAAAACATAATCCATATAAGATAAAAGGATATCATAAAAATAATTCCTTAATAAAATAATCAAAATAATGTAAAAATAGGGATATAAAAATAACCCTATATTATCTTAGATGGAAAATAATTTTGATAAAACACTTGAACTCCATTCTTGAGGAAAATATCCTTTCTACTTCAAAAATATTTTCCTTTCTTGACATGTCATATAATTTTAAACTAAAAGAAGTTGATTAAAAATAAACTTTAATAATTGTAAAGGATTATTCATGGAAATAATGTTCTAAAAATCCATTCATGCTGTATAAGTTAAAAAAACATTCTTCTCGTACTTTGGATGGAAAAGTCAAAAAGTACCTCATACGAAAAACGACAAAAGATTCCTTTCATATCTTTAAGTAAAAACTCCAAGAAGGGTAAAATTGGATTTAAAAAATTGTAATAGGATATAAATAATCTTAAATATTGAGTAAACATGAATTTTGATGATAAATATTCCCTAGTAAATTCAGATGTATAAACAATCTCGGATAAAAATTGTGATTGCGAGATTTTCCTTTACCTTAGGTCCGATTTGCTTCATAAGTGTCCAAAACTCTTGTATAATGATTTAAATAATGTCATTGACTTATTCTAGAATCATAATTATTGTTATGATATCATATATGGTCATATTCTTAGCTTCTTATTAGTAATATTTCATTGTTACTTGTTATTCGGGTGTTTATTGCTTTTTGTTCTTATGCGTGTTTTGTCGAATAAATTCTTATTCTTATTTTTAAATTATAGATAACTCATTTACAGAATTTTATTAGTTTAATATATATCATATTTATTCATTCATTTCATTTATATAATCATTATGCAATGAAGATCATGTAGAACGAGTCGCATCACATCGTGGAGACGGTAGGCCGTACGTACGCACGAGCGATGTTATCGTTCCCATTATCGTGGAATTGTATGGAAGTGTATTTATACTATTTAAGAATCAATATCACTTTAAAATAATCATATATATTTATTATTTACACCATTATACCCATCCAAGTAAGGTGGTGGTGGAAAACAGATTACACCACGGCGTGGAGACGGTATTCCGTACGTACGCACGCGCGATGATTTTGTTTTTTCTAGGATGGATAGAAGGTTAAATAGGGTTGTTTCATATTTATAATAACATATCAGTATATTAGTGATACTTATGTTATTACTTCATAATGAAACAACTAAATAAGAAGAAGTAGAAGAAGAACTGAAGTTGAAAGAATCGGTAACGGACATTACCTCTTCTTTGAAGCACCTCTTCTTAACCACCTATTAGGGCACTAACGATGGTCTTTGAAGAAGACCAGGACCTATAGGATGTTTCTAGGGAAGTGAAGAAGAGAAATTGGCCGGGTTTGGCCGAGCTTGAAGGCTCAATGTGGTGTGAGGAAGAGAGGGAGTAGGTTCCCTTTTATAAGGGAGGAGAGGGGTACCTTTGGAAAAACTAAAAATATTATTTTATTATAAAGTCATATTTTGTTTTTAATAGCTCCAAATTGATTTATTTAGAAGCTAAGTAGGTGATGGGTCTAAAAACTCTCAAAAAATAGAATTTCGACAAGTTTAGGTTACTATTTTAACCTTATCATTTATATTTAACTTTAAGTTAAATAATTTCACTTTTACTGTGTCTTCTTGTTTTCTTACACTATAAGGTTAATAAACATACTATAACAAGACAGAAGAATCCCAAGTTGTTAATTATTAAAATATATAACCTTATCTAATTCATTTTTCTGGACCTTATATTTTTATGAATAAAATAACAATTCATAATATAATATTTTTTTTAAAAACTACTTTATGTCAATTTTGACACTATTTGGTATTTTATTTTTGTGAAAATCATAACAGCATGATTAGTTCAAAAAATGTTAATTAAATCAATAATAACATGTCATATTAACCAATAAAATTAGTTTAATTCATAAAGTCTCAAATTACATTTATTTGGGTATTTATAATATCAATTATGTTAATATTTCATTAATAAGGTAATTATTGCATCATCATTGTGTCATAAATAAATTAAATTATTTAAATTCTAAAAATTATAAATAAATTACCATTATGTATGAAATCCGTTTATCTTTCTAATGAGTATTTATAGTCGAAATTATATTTTTTATAACCCTATATTAAAAATGGTTTAGTTATGAAACTTTGATTTTAACTATTTTAACTCTTCTTTAAATAAAATAATAATAAATGTCCTAATCTAATCCATGTGGACCTAAATGTTCATATTTTATTCCTAAGGTTGTTTTTGGTCTAATTACACTTATTCAATAGAATTGGGACATGTGTTAGGGTAATAATAATATCATTTTTACCCTTAATTACCCTATTTACTTTTAACCGTGGTTAAAAAAAGTAAAAAGTTACTATTAGCCAAAAATTATTTTCATCTCATTGAACCACATTTTAGTCCTTGATATTAACCATGTCTCTTGGATTTTCTAAATTCCACTCACAGAAGCGGTAAAATTATGTTTTATGTGAATTTGCAAATTCTCCTAGGAGGTAGGTAAAAGACGGTGAAAAGTTCAATAAAATTTTTTATATATCTAAAATTATTATAAAATGACTCCAATGAATTACTTTGAACTTATATAGTTATTATGTATCAATTTTGACCTAAAATAAATTTAAATAAAATAAATACTTATTTAAATAAAAAGTAGGTTTTTAAATAGTAACCCAGTGTTTTCACTATTCATCAAAAATTGAAAGTTTTCATAAAAATACCAAAATTTCACCCTAGGCTAATTTCGATATTCCAAATCCAAAAATGAAGACCATTTTGAAAGATTAAATTTACAAAATTTCAAAAAGTGGGTATTATTATTCATAATGGTAAGTTTTAATAATATTTTAATAGCATATCGTTGTTTAGTGAAACTCGGTATTGCGTACGACGCAAGCTATTGAGGAAGGTCGCAATTGTGTGTAAAGCAAGCCAAGCTAGTTTTGTGTGTAGTGAAAGATTCCTTTGATGATTTATATAACATAAAAACAAAATATTTCTCATAAAAATCTCGGGTGTTACAACTAAGTACTCATAGAGGTTGTACCGACATCTGAAATCTATCTTTGGTACATCCTCATCACGTACACGAAGTTTTTGATAGCTATATCTAAGGTCAATCTTCTAGAACCACCATGTTCCCTTAAACTGATCAAAGAGTTCATTGATCCCTGGTAGTGGATACATGTTCTTCAAGGCCCTCTAATTTAGGCACCAGAATTCCACACATAACCTCAAGCTCATGTCTTCCATCTTGGAAAACAAAACTAAGGCCACCGAGGGTGAAACATTGGGTCTTATGAATCCCTTCCTCTGTAGGTCATCTAACTATACTCTCATATCATGAAGATCTATAAGAGCCATAAAATATGTAGGGGTATATATTGATTTTATCCCAAGTTATAGATCAATTCATAAGTATACCACCCTTCAGGGAGGTAATCTTGGGACATCCTCAGGAAAGACGTCCAAAAACTCCACCACTACTTCAGAAAACTGAGGACTCCTATCATACACTACACCAAGGGTGAGGCTATCCAACTGGGGAGTAATCTGTTTCACCATCCTATAAATAATTGTTTCCTATGCCACATTCATTTACTTTTTTCTAGAAAAGGAAAACATGGCCCCATCACCATGGACAAACTGCACTCTATGTTTAAAATAGTCAATCTGGGAATGGACTATAGATGACCAGTCCATACTGAGAATTATGTCGTAAGGACTTGATGCCTCTAGCAAGAGATCCCAACTGAAACTCTTACCTCTAAGAGTTGGCTCATTCTGTCGTAATCACTGTTTTATCATCAAATCCCCTCCTATATGAGTTTCTAAACATAAGTGTCAAGTCAACAGCTCAATCGGAACCTCCAAGCCCGAAATAACGTCCATGGAAAGAAACGAATGACTGAAACATGTGTCTATAAAAACTATATCTTGGGTGTAAAGTACATTGATCATACCTCTAATCATACATGGAACATTGGGGTCATAAGAATCTATCACATGAAAATATCCTCATCCATGTCCACCAGCTCCCTGAGCTTGGTGCGAACCACATGGGTGTGGTGGTAGTAGCACGTCAAACCTCTGCCCACCTTATTCTGATATACCTACCCATATTCCATGTTTTTTTCCTATATACCACCCTCATCATGCCTCTGCCTCGACCTCAGCGGTCCCTCGACCATCCCCCGATCATCTGTAAGTCGAGTTCTGAAATCTTAAGTCAGATGCCCCAAACCATTGCATGCGTAACACCGCCTATCTCTAGGATAACTCAAGACACCCAGGGAGAACTACAGATCTGACCTAGTATTCTAGGGTCATCTCTGGAAGTTTATGGCCCTCTTGGATCTCGGCGACTGCCTTTTTCTACCTACTTCTAAAGACACAACTACCTGGTGCCTATTGGTAGCTCCCACAGCTGGTGCCTACTCCACTAAAAATATCTCCACTAGTAGATCTCACTCCATCACCCTAGTATATATAGGAATTCTAAGGGATATCATGAAAAACATGTTATCCTAGTGTAGTTACCGATCAAAGGTCTGAGCTCGGAATAATTGGTCTCGCACCAAAACCATGGAGTAGCGAGAAAGTTCATTAAACCTCTCCTAGTACTCTACCACAGTCTGACTACCCTACTGCCGATGTAGGAGCTTTTGAATGTGCACTGATCACAACGTATTAGAAAATAACTCCTCCTTAAAGTGATTCTCAATGTCTATCCAAGAGAGAGTCACTTCATCATGTGTTTGGTTCACTAAGCTCCACCACCTCCTTGTTGATCCCTGAAGAAGACTCATGGCTAGAACCACTATCGGGTCAGAAGGCGTCCTTGCAAGGATGAAGACACTTGTAACTACCTACAATAAATCTTAATCTACTTAGAGGTAAATATCACCTAGAAACCTAGAAGTTAGTTTCCTCTAGAACTCATGCATTTCACTCATCATTTATGCATATTCAATTGGTAGCGCTGGTAGTAACCATTGCTCGACGGGTGGTACTATAATAGGAAAACCACACATAAGTTTCACCTATGGTACATGCCCCTATAATGAAACATCATTACTAGGAGGGTCATCCTCATGATCATCTGACAAAATCTTGGTTGGTTGTATGTGTGAAGGCATCTTGAAATAAAACAAGATGGACCATGATCAATTGAGTATATCTGGAAAGATGAATCAACAAGGACATGGAAAACACATCCTATTCCTATATAATGAATGTACCATTAATTCCCTGCAACCATTATCTTCATGTAATAAGTCAAAAAAATAGGTGTCTAGTGTCCTGGTGTATGGATACGTCGGTCACCGAACCAACACTAGAGTCCCTGTCCTAAAAGCCGAACTGAAAACACTTAACACTATTTCCCCAAACCAACATCAAAGGCTCCTAGCCCTTAAGTAGAACTAAACTCCTTTAATACCACTATTTCATGACTTGTACCATAGGGGGCCATTTCATGACTACCCCAAGTCGGCTTCCAATAGGCCATGGGATGGAAACTAGCATCGAGTAGGCATATCAAAAAAATTAGATGCATTTTCTTAAGTTCTTGTACACATGCACACAACTCTAAGCCCAAAATACTAAAATGTAAAAACACTAGGTAGACAATGAATTCATACACTAAGATTCCAAAAATAGAGTGTGTTAGTAAAATACTATACAGTAGAATGGTCCAAAATACAAGCCTACAAAAAGAAAGAGTCTAAAAAAGTGAATACACAAGTTCCTAAAACTCATTCACATAAAACCCTACCATAAAGGTTGGTGTAGGACAACTGTCTAAATCTATAGAAGCACACCACATCCATCTTCCCTCTCTAAGAATCAACTAGTCTCAGTCCACGTAGGACTCTGTAAAAGCATTGATTATCTGCACAATACACAACACATGTGGTAAAATCCCATTAAGGGGTGATTAAAACAATACTCAGTTGGACACCCTGAAACCTCAAAGGAATACCATAATGTAATATATGAAGTATACCACAAGAAATACATGAATTATAGTCATCTATACATGGGTATATGTCTATAACACATATACCAAGGAAATATATTTATATATATATATATATTTATACTCGTAACCATTCACAAAGAAAAGAGTTAAGTCACAACCAACAATCATCCATGTGATACTGCCCTAGGAACATTTGTTTCCGGAGAACTCACTCCACGAGCCATGATGACATAGGAGACTCTTCTAAAAAGGTCCCACTAATTCAGGCCCCACCCAAAGAGAAAATATGTTTGTCAAATATTGTAATATATTGAGAGGTGATCCTTCCCATAGAATACTAACAACCCAGTCGATATTAACCTACAATTTAGGGGATCCTTCTCAAAGAATACCAACAACCCTACTGATGAACCTCATAATGTAGGGGATCCTTCTTAAGGAACACCAACAACCCTATCAATATGGCCAACTAGATGGAGGACTAACTCCCTACACTTGGAGGTCACACCAATTACCACAAAACTCCATTAGGGGTGACATAGGACCGACCAAGTCTAAAGTAGGGATACCATAACAATATCCGGGACATTGCCTCAAACGGGGACTATTATCCAGTGATATGAATGTAATACCATACTGAACCCTTGAAGAAATAAATAAGGGAAACTATCTACATATAACCATCCAAAAATAAAACCCAAATAATCTATCTCAAATTGACTTCCTCATCACAAGGTTCCCTACTCCAGAGACATCTCATAAAAAATACCTTCCATTTGAATGTTACAGTCGATTTAATGAAAAAGTCTCACCTGGGTCCGATCTGGGTCTAACCCATCCCCCTCTTGCCAACTTGACCCAGCCCAGACCAATGGGCCTAGCTCCTTGGTCCTGAAATATTGGGCCACTACACCATTGTACCTATCCCACTGTGTATGGTCCAGTCTCATTAGCCCACACACAATCGACTCATCCACGTTCTCCTAATCAATACAGTGTTGTCACGGTCAACATGTTGTCATCATGGTTAATACGGACGACCACCGCGTTCCTGGCCTCCCCGACGGCCTCTTCCACTATGGACTCCACAAAAACATAGTCACATACTATCCCCCTCATTGTCGCATCCCCGGTCGCCACCCACAGTCTCCGCTACCACAAGCTCCTACACAGTCCTACCTGGACAGCAGCTTCGCACTCTACCACCAGCCGCCCTATCGGTGGCCCATCTACCTCATGCTCTGCCTGGCCTGACCCCTCGTCGGGTCGCATTCCACCTCCACAACTGGCTCACTATCCACCTCACACTTTGCATAAACCTTCCCAGAGCCACTTCTATAGGCGCTGGTGTAACCGTTGCCTTGGGTGATTCGTGCCAGACCTTTGTCGTTGCACCTCCACAATGCCATTGCGGTGTCGGATCCCTGGTTTTGGATCATTATTCCATGGATTTTAGGTGAAACATTACTCTATTCATATTTCGTGAATAATGTGGAACTCATAAATATTGGGGGAAAGAGATAAATGTATAATAATTACCAAAGAACATATCTTGGCCTTGTTCGTGTCGGCCTCAATCCATTCATGTTATAATGAAGTACAAAGAGTAAATAAAATGAAGCTCTAATAGAATCATCCCTGATAATCAACCTGCATAAATTATACATCCAATAAGAATTATTAAATAGAAAAAAAACTTGTTCATGGTTTGGTCGTCTTTCACCATCGAATTTAACAAATGGGAACAAACCACAAAGAAACAACACCCTACCAATAATTTTGATCGGTTATTGACAAAGGGAGAAGTTGTGTTGTCATTGTTTGTTGATTCATTGAATATGAAGTATGTCGATCTTTTGTTCTCCAATCCATCAACATTCGTTGGATAGAGATCCTTCTTCTTGCCTTAGAGATTTCCGGGGTTATGTTGTAACCTTGTATTAATAACCATAGGAAACATTAAAAAATAAACTAACGCAGCGTCAAAATAAAATATTTTTATTAAACATTTTAATGATATTTGTGTTGAAAAGCTAAAATTCACAGTCAACCCACGCTGGTCAATTTTAGGCCTCTCCTAAGTTAAATTCAGCATTTTGAATGCAACGGTTCCCTTGTATTTCTGATCTGGACACCCTTATAAGATTTATTATAGTTTTAAATAAAAATTTCCCACATTAATTATTAAAAACATAACATTATTCAATGACTTTTTCTGGGCACACCAATGATAAAATCCCACATCCTCTTAGTGCCTGGTCTCATAATTTTCCCTATTAGTTTATAAAAATAAAACTAGAGAAAATATGAGTCATTACATGTGACTTGGTCACCTTTGAGTATGATAGGGTTGGAATGATTTTCCCTAGTACTCCTCTTTGATACTATGAGATTCCTTAGATCCATTTAGCTCATGAGATGAGCATAGTGAGATTATTCCTTCCCCATTGATATTTCAATTCCTAGGTGGGTATCCCTTGTATATATTAATGTAATGCTTGGGTGAGTGCGGACCAACCTATGGTGAATGGGAAATGGGATGGGATTGAGGTCATCTCCCTTATGTGACACTAATTTAGGATCACCTATAAGGATGATGAGGCTGTCTAAATATTATCGTGGTGTTGAAAAATTTTATTCTATCTATTTGGCTGGAGATGACCCTAGAGGTAATATTGTAATCAAGGATCCTTGTGAGGTGTCCATGCTTGATGTGATTGAGGGTACCCTGGAGGGAGCCTTAACGATATGTCGACCTTGGAGAAGGTATGTGTGGATGTGGTTTTAGATGTTTTTGGGTGTCACCTTAGAACCCAAATTGATTGTTAGAGCCTATAATAACTATAGTGAAAATGATAGGTCATGTGTATAAGGGTTAGGCCTCTATTGTGTTTGATGAGTTTGGTGGTTGGATAAGACACATTATTATAATTATTATTTTGTGATATTTTTAGAGGGGCACATTTGTAACACCCCGAGATTTTATGAAAAATATTCTTTTTAATTTCATTAATGTCTTGTGTTATACGCTACACCAAAAGAGCTTTCACAACACACATATCTGACCTGGCTTGAATTACACACAATCGCGACCTTCCACGATAGCGTGTGTTGTATGCAACACCAAGTTTCGCTAAACAACAATATGCTATTAAAATATTATTAAAACTAGCCGTTATGAATAGTAACAACCACTTTTTGAAATTTTGTAAATTTTATTTTTCAAAATGGACTTCATTTTTGGATTCTGAATATCGAAATTAGCTTAGGGTGAAATTTTGGTAATTTTTGGATAACTTTCATATTTTGATGAATAGTGAAAATTACTAAGTTTTAGTTAAAAACAACTTTTTCAATCGAAATAATTAATAGTGATAAATTATTAATTTGAGTGGTTTTAAATTATATTTAGAATATATTTTTACAATTTAATACAATGATGGTCATTGGATGTAATTTCACATTTAAACCAGACATAAACAAGTGTCAATCTTTTGATAGATATTGTTTCTTAAAAACACGCTATTTGTTTTAACAACGGGATTTAATTATAAAATTAATTAATGCAACTTATATGTTATGAATTTGGTAAAATAGACTTCATTTTTGAATTCGGAATATGAAATATAGCTTAGGATGAAATTTTGGCATTGTTCTAAAAAACATCAATTTTTGATGAATAGTGAAACTACTAAGTGGTAGTTAAAAAACTGAATTTTTCATAAAACTTAATTTTACCGCTTCTGTGAATGGAATTTCAAAAATCCGAGAGACAAGGTTGATTTCAGTAAGTAAAATGTGGTTCAATGAGATGGAAATAAGTTTTGGTGAATAATAACTTTTTACTTTTATTTACCACGGTTAAAAGAAAATAGGGCAATTAAGGGTAAGAATGATATTAATATTATCGTAACACATGTCCTAATTCTATTGGACAAGTGTATCTCTACCAAAAACAACCTTAAGTGTAAAATATTATCATTTAGGCCCACTTGGATTAGATTAGGACATTTATTATTATTTAATTCAAAGAAGAGTTAAAAGAGCTAAAATCAAAGTTTATTTACTAAAACATTTTTTATATGGGGTTATACATAATATAAATTAGAAAATAAATATTCAATATAAATCTAAAACGATTTAATACATAATGGTATTTTATTTTTAATTTTTAGACATCAAATAATATAATTTATTTATGACACAAAGATGATGCAGTAATTATCTTATTAATGAAATATTGACATAATTGATGTTATAAATACCAAAATAAATGTAATTTAAGATTTTTATGAATTACACTAATTTTATAGGTTAATATGACATGTTATTATTGATTTAATTAACTTTTTCCGAACTTATCATTCTGTTATGATTTTCACAAAAATCAATTACTAAATAGTGTCAAAATTGACATAAAATAGTTTTTAAAACAAATATTATATTATTAATTGTTATTTTATTCCTAAAAATCTAAGGTTCGGCCTAATGACTTAGATAAGGTTATATATATTAATAATAAACAAGTTTAGGTTCGTTTGACTTGATATAGTATGTTTATTAACCTTATATTATAAGAACACAAGAAGACACGGTAAAAGTAAAATTATTTAACTTAATGTTAAATCTAAATGATAAGGTTAAAATAGGAACCTAAACTTGTCTAAATTCTATTTGATGAGAGGATTTCGACCCATCCCCACCTTATCTTCGAAATAAATCAATTTGGAGCTATTTAAAACCGAACTTGGCTTTATAATAAAATAATATTTTTAGTTATTCCAAAGGTGCCCCTCTCCTCCCTTATAAAAGGGCACCTCCTCCCTCTCCTCCTCACACCAATTTGAGCATTCAAGCTCGGCCAAACCCTGACAAAATCTCTTCTATACTTCCCTAGTATCATCCTAGAGGTCCTGGTCTTCTTAAAAGACCAATTTTAGTTCCCTAAAAGAAGGTCTCAAAGAGGCGTTCCAAAGAAGAGGTAATATCCATTACCGATCTTTTCAACTTATTTCTTCTTCAACTTATTCTTCTTTAGTTGTTTCATGATAAAGTAATAACATAAGTATTTCTTATATACTGATATGTTATTATAAATTTGAAACAACTTTAATTAACCTTCTATCCATCCTACGGAAAAAGGAAATCACCGCGCGTGCGTACGTACGGAATACCGTCTCCACGCCGTGGTGTAATCTATTTTCCGCCACCACCTTAATTGGATGGGTATAATGGTGTAATGATTAACTATATATGATTATTATAAAGTGATATTTATACTTAAATAGTATACAGACACTTCAACACAATTCCAAGACCATGGGAACGATATCATCGCTCGTGCGTACGTACGGACTACCGTCTCCGCGACGCGATGAGATTCATTCTCAATGATTAACCATTCATGAATGATTATAAAGTATATATAATAAGTACTAATGAAATATATTACATAATAATTATACTGGAATTATTTATATTTATATGTATGTCATCTACTTAATTCCATTCAATTCAATAAGGAAACGAAAACAGCGTTCATGCGTACGTACGGACTACCGTCTCCATGAATGGTGTATTTCTTTCCATTTACTGATTTATTATATAGGTATATTCTGAATATATATATATAAATCATGTTTTATATTCTGGAATTAAGTAATCATGATCTAAGTAATCATATGAATAATTACAAGTTAAAAACACGAACGACAAATGAGACGATTTTACCCAAAACGCTACTTTAACATGAATTTACAAAAGAACGGGTAATATAAAGTCATAAGTGGACCATATATGATATAATAACAATGAATATGATTCTGGAATAAGTCAATAACATGATTTAAATCATTATACAGGAGGTTCGGATACGTACAAAGCAAGTCGGACCTAAGGTAAGGGGAAATATCACAATCTCATTTTTATCCGAGATTGTTTATACTTTGGTATTTACTGGGGTGTATTTTATCATCCACATCCATGTTCCATCAATATGTAATATTGTTTCCATCCACTTAAAATAGTTTAAATCCAATTTTACCCTTTGGTGAGTTTTTAGTAAAGAATATGAAAGGAATCTTTTATCGTTTTTCGTACGAGGTACTTTTTGACTTTTCTGACAAAAGTACGAAGAATGTTTTTTTTAACTTATACGGCATGAAAGGATTTTAACGATTTTATAAAGCCATATTTTCATTAAGCTTACTCAAAATGATTTCATGACTATTTTCAAGAAAATACTTTTCTTTTAGAAATTCATGACATTTTGTGAAAAGAAAATGATTTTAAAGAAGAAAGGATATTTTCCTCAAGAATTCATTTCAAGTGTTTTTCTCAAAACTATTTTCCATCTAAGATGACATTATTTGATATGTATGTTTCAAGGAAAATGTCTCTATGATTTCAATGGTTTAAATTTTCTTATGATTAAATGATATCAATTGTTTATGGATTATGATGGTATGATGTTTAAGAATCCCATTTTATTACATGGGTTATGAAATGATGTATGATTTATGAATTTGTGGCACACATAAGAATGGTATCATTATGAGATGGGTGGGACATATATCTCCCTCCAATGAATTGGGTAAAGATTTTATATCTCATGAGATAGACATGGCTGGAATGGTCGGTTATACCGGTTCAGTGAAACAGGACTGAAACGAGGGTGACTCGATTCAGAAAGGGACTTTGTCCACTAAGATAGTCTTGGCAATGAGTCTTGTCTAACAAGAAATGATTCTCTATGATTATGTGTGTATGCCACAAAGTTTCATGTTTTATGTTATGATTATTGAGATTTCATTTCACTACTATGATTTATCCTATGTTATGAAATTATGCTCTCTTTTGCAGGTTAAGATTTCCAAAAGTTATGTTCTTATGAATATGATGTGATTGATTTTTCTTTTGTTTACCCTTACTGAGCATTTGAGCTCACCCTTTTATGTTTTATTTTCCCCAGGATATAAAGAAAGGTTTTAGGTAAAAAAAGGGAAGATCTTTATGGGAGATATTGGAGATCTTTCACCACGATTAGAAGATTACGTTCCGAGTTTCCAAAGACACTAAACTATTACGATCCTTGTGTGTGTGTTTTTTGTTATGTACTAAGTATTCCGAAAAAGTAATGTAATGTTCATGTACGTCAGGCTTCGGGTCTCTACAGTTGGTATCAGAGGAAAGGTTTAGTCAACCTTTGGAAACTAGGATGCGAAAACGTTAGTGAGATCCCTAGAGATATTTCTAAGGTATGTCAAGGGATGTCCCTAAAGATAAATATACGTATAGGATATAGTCCTAGAACTAAGGTAACGATCATAGAATTTAACCTAAGATGTTAGATATTAAGGGTACTCCCCCTTTATTATGTTGTTTTCCCTAGCATGATTTTTTCCTCTCACACTATTCTTTTTGGGTTTTAGAAAAAGGCTGGAAACAAGATGATTCACGATAATGGAGGATATGATGGACAATGGAATGATATTCTTCATGAGAAACCAAATGTAATAGGATTTGGAAGTCCAAACATCATTATTATGTCGAATCAGAAATCTCATAATATGATCAATAAAGTAAAATTTGTTAAGTTTCCTGACTCGGCTAATAAGAGAAAGATGGAGTTTCATGATGATCATAGAGGAAAGAAAGTTCAATTTCCCCTATGTAAATCATGTGGGAAGAGGCATCAAGGAGAATGTTTCAAAGGGACTGGAAGATGCTTTGGGTGTGGAAAAGAAGGACACAAAGCCAGTAAGTGCAAAGGAAAAGGTTTAGTTAACACCAGGGATGAGGATAATGGTATTGCTACGACATCAACAATGGTTAAATGCTTTAAATGTGGAATGTACGGGCATTATGCAAACCAATGCCCTAAGGGAAAGTCTCATGAAGAGAATCAGTATGGTCATATGGGAAGTATTTATGTTGATGATGATGAAGAGACTACAAATTATATGTGAGATGAAAGAATTGTTGAATCTCGTTCAATGGTTTAAGAATGTAGTGGAATGATTACATGTTTATCATGTGTAATGTTGTATAAGTAATCTCATGGAATAAAGAGACATCTAAGGATTGTTACACTGTTGTCTTTCCTTAAGTTTTGAAAGTGTATGATGAATAGTACCAGTAACCATGAAAGGTTATTCAGATACTTTTGGAAAGTAGATGATATGTGCATAATGAAAGGATAAGAAGATAATGAGATGTTTGATTGTATTCATGAGCTCATGATTGATATAAGGACTAAGTGATATCATGGTTTGAGTATATAGAATTTTGAGGATTTTGGTATGTGGAAAGTGTTAACTTTTAACTACATTCATGTTTTCACTAAGGTTCAATGGGTATTCAGGAGAATACATAATTAAGGCCTTTGAATGTTTGGAATGTAACCAACATGACATATCTTATGATATATGGGGATCAACGATAGTATTAAATCTCTGGTAATCGTTTTCACTATATTATGAGAGTGGACTGCAGTATTATGGATAAGTCTAAAGATTAGAATGGATTATGTTGGACATAAGTTAGTATTGTTTAAGGATAGAAGATTTTCGATATTATTGATGGGATGTTATAGTAATGTAGTTTTAGAAAAAGGACAACCTGCAAGATGGGCGACAACCCATCACGTCGGACAAGGCTGTGGGAATCGAACCCACAACCGAAGTGCGACTGGCCTTTATCGCCTACCACTGGCCTACAGGAAGTCCCTGTTTAGTAGAAACTAGTTTTATTATATTAAGCAGTATGATATATGAAGTATAAGTCCATTTTAGGAACCATATATGATTAATCTCACTATACAATGACTTATGTATATTTAATAACTTTTGCTAACCTTTTGTTTGAGACAGATGGAATGACCCGTCATTCTATCACATGATCTGCTAACACTTCACGAATAACAAATTCAACTTCATTTATTTAAGAGATGAAGTGGAAATTGTTCAAGGCACGAACAACAGTGAGATTGTACCAAAATAAAGTAAGTATTTATTCTAATTCAAATTCTTCAACTTTAGGGAAACGATCTTGAAAACCAAAAATGTTGTCCTAGTGCTCTTATATCTGATTAATCAGATGGTACCTTAGATCGTCACAAATTTATGGATTTGTGATTGTTGGCTTTTCCATAGCCATGTTCTCTACCACTCTCCATCAGAACATGATGGTTATATTTTTCTTATATATCCATATTTTCACCTATGTGGAAACGCAGTGATTAGTTTATTTGGGTAACCGTTACGTTTCATAATTTTGTTTTTAAAGATTGGTTTTGGTATTCCTTTTTATGATATGGGTTTCTATTAAAGAAACTTTCGAGTAGTAAACCATTTATAACCCCGACGAATTTTGAGGGTGAAATTCATTTTAAGGGGGGTAGAATGTAACACCCCGAGATTTTATGAAAAATATTCTTTTTAATTTCATTAATGTATTGTGTTATACGCTACACCAAAAGGAGATTTCACAACACACATCTTTGACCTGGCTTGAATTACACGCAATCGCGACCTTCCACGATAGCGTGTGTTGTACGCAACACCAAGTTTCGCTAAACAACGATATGCTATTAAAATATTATTAAAACTAGCCGTTATGAATAGTAACAACCACTTTTTGAAATTTTGTAAATTTTATTTTTCAAAATGGACTTCATTTTTGGATTTGGAATATCGAAATTAGATTAGGGTGAAATTTTGGTAATTTTCGGATAACTTTCATATTTTGATGAATAGTGAAAATTACTAAGTTTTAGTTAAAAACAACTTTTTCAATCGAAATAATTAATAGTGATAAATTATTAATATGAGTGGTTTTAAAGTATATTTAGAATATATTTTTACTATTTAATACAATGATGGTCATTGGATGTAATTTCACATTTAAACCAGACATAAACAAGTGTCAATCTTTTGATAGATATTGTTTCTTAAAAACACGCTATTTGTTTTAACAGCAGGATTTAATTATAAAATTAATTAATGCAACTTCTATGTTATGAATTTGGTAAAATAGACTTAATTTTTGAATTCGGAATATGAAATATAGCTTAGGATGAAATTTTGGCATTGTTCTGAAAAACATCAATTTTTGATGAATAGTGAAACTACTAAGTGGTAGTTAAAAAACTGAATTTTTCATAAAACTTAATTTTACCGCTTCTGTGAATGTAATTTCAAAAATCCTAGAGACACGGTTGATGTCAGTAAGTAAAATGTGGTTCAATGAGATGAAAATAATTTTTGGTGAATAATAACTTTTTACTTTTATTTACCATGGTTAAAAGTAAATAGGGTAATTAAGGGTAAGAATGATATTAATATTACCGTAACACATGTACTAATTCTATTGGACAAGTGTATCTCTACCAAAAACAACCTTAAGTGTAAAATATTATCATTTAGGCCCACTTGGATTAGATTAGGACATTTATTATTATTTAATTCAAAGAAGAGTTAAAAGAGCTAAAATCAAAGTTTATTTACTAAAACATTTTTTATATGGGGTTATACATAAGATAAATTCCACAATAAATATTCAGTAGAAATATAAAAGGATTTCGTACATAATGTTATTTTATTTGTAATTTTTAGACATCAAATAATATAATTTATTTATGACACAAAGATGATGTAGTAATTATCTTATTAATGAAATATTGACATAATTGATGTTATAAATACCAAAATAAATGTAATTTAAGACTTTTTATGTATTCCACTAATTTTCTAGGTTAATATGACATGATATTATTGATTTAATTAACTTTTTCTGAACTTATCATTCTGTTATGAGTTTCAAAAAAATCAATTACTAAATAGTGTCAAAATAGACATAAAATAGTTTTTAAAACAAATATTATATTATTAATTGTTATTTTATTCCTAAAAGTCTAAGGTTCGGACAAATGACTTATATAAGGTTATATATATTAATAATAAACAAGTTGGGGTTCTTTTGGCTTGATATAGTAAGTTTATTAACCTTATAGTATAAGAACACAAGAAGACACGGTAAAAGTAAAATTATTTAACTTAATGTTAAATCTAAATGATAAGGTTAAAATAGGAACTTAAACTTGTCTAAATTCTATTGGATGAGAGGATTTAGACCCATAACCACCTTATCTTTGAAATAAATCAATTTGGAGCTATTTAAAACCGAACTTGGCTTTATAATAAAATAATAGTTTTTGTTATTCCAAAGGTGCCCCTCTCCTCCCTTATAAAAGGGCACCTCCTCCCTCTCCTCCTCACACCAATTTGAGCATTCAAGCTCGGCCAAAACCTGACAAAATCTCTTCTCCACTTCTCTAGTATCATCCTAGAGGTCCCGGTCTTCTTAAAAGACCAATTTTAATTCCCTAAAAGGAGGTTTCAATGAGGCGTTCCAAAGAAGAGGTAATATCCATTACCGATCTTTTCAACTTATTTCTTCTTCAACTTCTTCTTCTTTAGTTGTTTCATGATAAAGTAATAACATCAGTATTTATTATATACTGATATGTTATTATAAATATTAAACAACTCTAATTAACCTTCTATCCATCCTACGGAAAAGGGAAATCACCGCGCGTGCGTACGTACGGAATACCGTCTCCACGCCGTGGTGTAATCTATTTTCCACCACCACCTTAATTGGATGGGTATAATGGTGTAATGAGTAACTATATATGATTATTATAAAGTGATATTGATACTGAAATAGTATACAAACACTTCAACACAATTCCATGACCATGGGAACGATATCATCGCTCGTGCGTACGTACGGACTACCGTCTCCACGACGCGATGAGATTCATTCTCAATGATTAACCATTCATGAATGATTATAAAGTATATATAATAAGTAATAATGAAATATATGACATAATAATTATAATGGAATTATTTATATTTATATGTATGTCATCTACTTAATTCCATTCAATTCAATAAGGAAACGAAAACAGCGTTCATGCGTACGTACGGACTACCGTCTCCATGAACGGTGTATTTCTTTCCATTTACTGATTTATTATATAGGTATATTCTGAATATATATATATAAATCATGTTTTATATTATGTAATTAAGTAATAATGATCTAAGTAATCATATGAATAATTACAAGTTAAAAACACGAACGACAAATGAGACGATTTTACCCAAAACGCTACTTTAACATGAATTTACAAAAGAACGGGTAATATAAAGTCATAAGTGGACCATATATGATATAATAACAATGAATATGATTCTGGAATAAGTCAATAACATGATTTAAATCATTATACAGGAGGTTCGGACACGTACAAAGCAAGTCGGACCTAAGGTAAGGGGAAATATCACAATCTCATTTTTATCTGAGATTGTTTATACTTTGGTATTTACTGGGGTGTATTTTATCATCCACATCCATGTTCCATCAATATGTAATATTTTTTCCATCCACTTAAAATATTTTAAATCCAATTTTACCCTTCGGTGAGTTTTAAGTAAAGAATATGAAAGGAATCTTTTATCGTTTTTCGTACGAGGTACTTTTTGACTTTTCCGACAAAAGTACGAAGAATGTTTTTTTTAACTTATACAGCATGAAAGGATTTTTACGATTTTATAAAGTCATATTTTCATTAAGCTTCCTCAAAATGATTTCATGACTATTTTCAAGAAAATACTTTTCTTTTAGAAATTCATGAAATTTTGTGAAAGGAAAATGATTTTAAAGAAGAAAGGATATTTTCCTCAAGAATTCATTTCAAGTGTTTTTCTCAAAACTATTTTCCATCTAAGATGACATTATTTGATATGTATGTTTCAAGTAAAATGTCTCTATGATTTCAATGGTTTAAATTTTCATATGATTAAATGATATCAATTGTTTATGGATTATGATGGCATGATGTTTAAGAATCCCATTTTATTACATGGGTTATGCAATGATGTATGATTTATGAATTTGTGGCACACATAAGAATGGTATCATTATGAGATGGGTGGGACCTATATCTCCCTCCAATGAATTGGGTAAAGATTTTATATCTCATGAGATATACATGGCTGGAATGGTAGGTTATACCGGTTCAGTGAAACAGGACTGAAATGAGGGTGACTCGATTCAGAAAGGGACTTTGTCCACTAAGATAGTCTTGGAAATGAGTCTTGACTAACAAGAAATGATTCTCTATGATTATGTGTGTATGACAAAAAGTTTCATGTTTTAAGTTATTATTATTGAGATTTCATTTCACTACTATGATTTATCCTATGTTATGAAATTATGCTCTCTTTTGCAGGTTAAGATTTCCAAAAGTTATGTTATTATGAATATGATGTGATTGATTTTTCTTTTGTTTACCCTTACTGATCATTTGAGCTCACCCTTTTATGTTTTCTTTTCCCCAGGATATAAAGAAAGGTTTTAGGTAAAAAAAAGGGAAGATCTTTATGGGAGATATTGGAGATCTTTCACCACGATTAGAAGATTACGTTCCGAGTTTCCAAAGACACTAAACTATTACGATCCTTGTGTGTGTGTTTTTTGTTATGTACTAAGTATTCCGCAAAAGTAATGTAATGTTCATGTACGTCAGGCTTCGGGTCTCTACAACATTTGCCTCAAGTATTTACCATTGAATACATGATAAGATGTCTAATTTATGATTCTTTATTTAGGAATCATCTAATATGACCAGCTCAAAAGAATTCCTTGGGAAATCCCCTTGGATTTATCTTTATTTGTGATGTTTATATGATGTATGGGGTAATACCTTGGATTCTGCTACTAAACATGATACCATTATATTTCCATGTATTTTTTCCTAGTAATTGGTTCTTTCACCTTATGTTATATGGTATTTGTTTAAATAACAAGTTATAATAGTTATGTGACATGTTCAGAGACACATTGGATCTAGCCTTAGTCAGTATAGTCATTCATGGATAGAATTAACTATAACTTAATTACATGATTTATAACAAGGTTTTAATTTTAATAAATTTATAGGATCATTTTAGTTTATAGTTTTATATAATTTGGTAAAAAATTATATAATAAAGTGTATTTATTTACACAGTGCACATTTTCACTAAAACCAGAGCTTTATGTTTAAACCCTCATTTCATTCAAGAAACTGTTTCTTTATTAAAAATAAGTCACCACTGAATAAATATTAACCTTGCTGCAAATTATACTCAACCTCCAATATTGTTAAAAACATTTTAAATTTTTTTATAAAAAAATAAATCTCAATATGGGATATAAAAAATAAATGAAACCATTTATTCTAGTGAAAAACATGAAAACTCTTGAGAACATTTACCTTTTTCATAATAAAAAATTGAGCGCATAAATGAAACACATTATCAATTGAAAATTAGTATTTTCTCAACTAAATTATTTCACATCCATTAAAAATAATGGTAAAAACCATAAATTCATCTTGAGGAATATGGTAACACATGAAAATATTCTTTTTAAAAACAAACCATTCACCTTTAAACTTCACTTACCTGATGAAATCAAAATATTTCCATAAAATAATTTTTTTTAAATACTATAATAAGTAACTTGGAAAATAATATTCATAAACCATGTTCACTTATTTTAAACACATTTTAGAATCTAGATTCTCATTTAATTCCATAGGATTTACAATCTTGGTTATCTCACTAATTTTCACCTTCAAAGACTGTATCATTACGTAATTCATTGGAGAGATATTTCAGACTCACCCATCATTAAGATCAATATCATGCTCACCCATTATCAAATATAATTCTATTTTACCATATTTTGAAGAAAAATATAATATGCATGAAATTTTTTATCATAAAACACTCATTTTTACCCATAAGAAAAGTACATTCCATTTTTACATAAAAATATGGAGAAATATCTCTATCATTTGTAATTTTATTAGAACACAATGTTCCACAAAAAATAGTAATTTAATATAGTTTTTAAAACATTGATAACATAAATATTTAACCTTAAAACAAATAAATTACATTATAGGGGGAAAGTTTTCTCATTTTTTATATGTTTAAAAAATCACTTTGGTAAAAAAACATCAAAATGGACCATGTGTTAATGGTTAGACTAATCCTTTTTAAAAAAATTTAAATAAAGTAAAACATTATATTACAATGACCATTAACAAAATTTAAATTATAAATATTAACATTATTATAAAGTTTAAAAGAATATAGATATAAAGGAGAAGGATTTTAAAACATTTAAAACAACTTATTAAAAAATTATCATACCCTAAGTCTTGTCTAGCTTTATAATTCTATAAATTATATATAATAATATTATATTAGTTTTATAATTCATTAATAACATTTATTAGGTTCATTTAATTATTAATATTCATTTTATTTCATCTATTAGTCTGTTTTATTTAGTTACTGTAATGGTTAAGTTCACATTGGATGTTTTGAGGTCATTCAGTTTATAAGTTCAAACCAACATCATTCTATTGATAGTTGTCAAAGGGGATAGTTTTTCACTACCTAAATAATCTTAAACATGTTATAATTATAATTTTAATAAATTAAATACACTTTTAAAACTAACCAAGTAATGGGGATATGAAAAAATGAATCACACCATTTCCTGAAGGAAGTAGTTTGTATGTACACCACCAACAGTGAATTTTTATTAAGAATCCCAACAACGAAGTCGTGGGTAAGGCCAAACAAAACGAACAAGTTAGGGTGGCCTAAAGTAGTAGAGTCCAAGATGGTCTCCCCTAATTAGGTTAATCCCCTCAGTTTTAAAATGATGAAAGTACACAAAAACAGACATGTTAGTACCTTGAGTTTCCTCCGCCATCGACGCGAAGTAATCCACCACCATATTACCCTCTCGCCACGTATGATTCACGTGAATCCCCTTATTTTCCAGCTTCGACCACGCCCTCCTGATAATATAAGAGATATCCCAAGGAGAATAAATATTACACTACAAGAAATCAATAATTACCTTGGAATCAGTCTCTATTATGTTGATATTTAGTCCCCTCTGCTCACAGATACTGATTCCAGACCATAAGTCCTTAGCCTCTGCCTTTATAGAGCTACCTTTCCTATAGAAGGCCACAAAAGCCAACACCACCTCCCCTTTGGGATCTCAGACCACTCCATCGCCCCTCATAAAGCCAGAAAATAATGAACCATCAATGTTTAACTTTAGACCCCTTCCAGGCGGAGACCAACATATCCATTTACCTCTTCCCACGAAATTAGAATGTTGAACATCATCTTTTCGTACCTATAGAATGCGAAAAGAATGAGACATATTCCAATTTTTAATGCCAACAACCAGATCAACCAGCAAACATTTAATCCTCACAATAATAAATTCCCATGAACATCTCATGCCCTAAAATCAGGTTCTCTTCCGGGCCAACCAAATACACCAGTAGCCTATATTCATAATCAAAGATCTGGACATTTTTTATGGACTCTCTCCAGAAGCTCCATGGAACAATCATTTAAGGAAAGGAACATCCATGATTTTAGGTGTCATAAAACTAGTGAATTTAACAAAGAAACCCCAAACTTCCCTGGCCCAATCACTCTCGAAAAATATTTTATGTGAGCTCTCCTCCTTATGAACCCTACAGTAGTGACATTTAGAAACCATGTTGATACCCAGCCTTTTTACAATCTCATCTGTGGACAAGGATTGATTCCTTATTCTCCATAAAAGGAAATTGAATTTGATTGGTATTTTTTCACACCAAACCATACTATTCTAGGGATCCTGATAACTTTGAGTAGCCGAGATTCGAAAAAAAATCCTTCACCATGAAGTATCCAGAATTAAAATCTAAGAAAGCACATCTATCCAGATCTGAATTCAGCTCAATAAGATCAAAGATTTCCTTCTGATATTTTTCCAGAATTGCATCAATAAAGGATGGATAATTACTGGCCTTTTATAAGTTATCACGGGAGAATGACAATTATGAAAGGCCAGGGTAACTCCCACCCAATTGGAGTGCCAAAAAGAAACATCCCCCAACCAATAATACATCTAGAATGGTTCTTAATGCATTGAATCAGATCCTGAACTTATTGCCACAAGGCAGAACCATGAGAAGTAGAATTTTTAGACATAATCTTCCACCAAAGGGTACTTATTTCAAACACTTCCCATGCAAGCCTTACATGCATGCCATGAATAAGCCCAGCCAGACTTCTCACATTGATACCACCCTCATTTACCAGCCTTTCCAAATTACTCCATCAAGCCCAATGTCTTTTCCCCTCATCCTGAGCATCCCAAATAAAACCAGCAAGCATTTTATCAATGGCTGAAACGACTCCCTTTGGAACATTACAACCTAAAAGAGAATGAATAGGGATGGCCCCCAAAACACTATTAATCAGCGTTATGAGACCCCCAAAATATAAAAAGAAATTCTTCCAATTCAACACATGGCTGAAAATTTTATTTAGAATTCCATCAAAATCACAAATCTGGATACGACCATGGGTTATAGTTGATCCAAGATACATCATCAGGAAAGACCCCCTATGCATGTCCAGCCTGCTGCACAAGGATCTAACTTGACTAACACCACAGTTCTTGGATAAAAAAATACTACTTTTAGATCGATTAATTACCTGGCCACTCCAAAGACAATATTCCTCCAGAATATCCCTTAGAACCTTAACTGATCGTCCACTTCCATTAGTGAAAATAAGGGTATCATCTGCAAGCATTATATGAGAAATTGCTCGATGATTCATGGGTCTATGATAAGGAAGAAGCTGTCCCATTGAGATTTTTTTATTAATGAGGTGACTAATAGAATCCAACATAAGAATGAAAAGAGTCGGAGAGATATGATCTCCTTGCCTTATACCACGAGAAGGTTTAAAAAAACTGTGAGTTTTGACCATGAATGACACTACCATCCAAGAGGAGCTAAAGAATCTGAAAACAATGTATGTAGCCCATGAAGAGAAACCCATAAAATTCAGAACCTTATTAATAAAATCGCATTCCATACGATCATACGCCTTACTCATATTGAATTTAATGGCCATATTATAACCATGTGTTTTGAAGTTAATATCACGGATCATCACTTGAGCCAAAGACACTGCTCCCTGAATAGACCGTCCTTTAACAAACCCATGTTGTTCAAGATATATCCATAGAGTAATAAAATTGGATAATATTTAATTAATAATGCTTGATAAGATTTTATAAGGAAAATTTCACATACTAACCGGCTGATAATCCTGAATAAAATAAGGATTTATGACCTTGGAAATCATAACCAAAGTAGTAGCTCCAGCCACCCTCAGGATAATTCCCCCCGATAGAAGTCTTGAATATCCATGATAATATCCTCTTTAATAATCTCCCAATATCCCCTATAAAAAGTACCAGGAAAACCATCCAGTCCCAGAGCACTTTCTGGATTAAGATTCAACATAGCAGCATGAATTTCCTTCCCACATGGGATTTCTTCCAAAACCTTATTATCCTGTTCAGAGATCAAGCTAGTAATCCCTTCCAGAATTTCAGAATTACCACTCGGATACCCACTGTCCAGTCTATTGTTAGGCCCTACAAGAAGATTTTTTAAAAACAAAAATGCCAAGTTTCCAACAACATATCTATCACTTCAGTATGATCCATAATCTAGTAAAAATATTAGTCTTAACTACCCTTATTCTCCCCTTAATACAAGAATAAAAATATACTGAGTTCCTATCCCCTTCATGTAGCCATTTCACCCTTGAAATCTCCCTGGCAACACATTCCTGTTTCAGAATCAAATATTCCCAAGCATTTTTCTTAAGAAATAAATTTTCATACACCATGTCATCCCAAACATGCTCAAGACTGTCATCCATACTTTCATATTCTTGTTGGATATTCTATACCTAATGATCATCGTTTAGAATACCCTTGACCCAAGCCTGGAGTTTTTCTTTCAACCTATTCAATTTTTTGTGAACAGCCACCCATGAAAAAACATGCACTGGCTCTTTCCAACTATCCTCCACAACCTTATGAAAACCCTGAAGTTCTGTCTAGTGAGCGCGAAAACAGAACCTCCCACCACCACCCTATCTGGGATAGAGAGATACAAGGAGGAGAGAATGATATGAAATCCCCTGGGTAAGGTGGTCCACCTTGGCATCAGGAAACTTAGAGATAGAATGCACATTTTCCAAACATCGATCTAAACAACTCCAACAATGTCGACTACCTTTCCTATTGTTACACCAATTAAAACAATCCCCATGAAAGCCCATGTCCAGCAGGCCTTTTCTTGCCAAAAACTGAGCAAATCTTGTACTGACCACAATCGAAAATTCACCTCTTCCTTTCCTCTCATCCGGGTCTAAAACCACATTAAAATCTCCACCAAAAATCCATGGGAGATCTTCCGAGTCAAACTCATCCAGCTCCTGTCATAACAGCTCCCTCTTCCTCATGTAACAACTACCATAAACAAAGGAAATATACATCCAATCAAAACTGGTACTAACTTTTACCATGATGAACTGATCCCCATCTTTAGAAAGGACCACATCAACCTCCTTTTTCCATAAAATCCAAATAAAATGATTAACTGAATCAACATTCATGAATTCCTGCATTTGTAACTTATGAGAGAACTCCCCAATCCTTGATGAACTCTTTTTGTTCTTCAGAATTGCTGCTAAACCAAGCTATATTTATTAGTTTCCATAGCCAAAAATTTATACTTCCTTCGGGCTACAAGACCATGGGAGTTCCATACTATAAAAGGAATCATTTTGATAAAGAACGTATGGCTTTGGCCCTAGGATCTATGGTCATATCATCATTGGAAGACATAAATTCTGGTAAGTATCGCATTTTAGCTCTTGTAAAAACTCCATTAGACATAGTCCAGGCCAACTTTGGAGGAGAATTCGAAAGAGACCGACCCTTAAGTGTCCTTCTTTTCTCTTTAAAACCAGGAAATCTGTCACTAAATTCCTTCTGCTTCGAGGGACCAGAAATACTGAACAAATGACTGCTCAATCCTTCCATTGAAAAAAAACTGATTTGAATATTATGATCTATCTTCCAGCCCCTCGCTTCCTTTTAGAATATCCTAGAAATTATTCCTGACATCTTGTATAAAATAACAAACTGTACCAAATCCTGACGCCTAAAAACCAGAGAAATTCAACACACTCTACGAAGACAAAACAAGCATAGAGAAAGAAAACAAAGTCCATAAAACACCTGCCCAGGACACCAAATTCCCCTCAAATGAGAAACAACCACACACCAGTGAAACCGGAGAAGAATTCCTAACATCTTTTGACAAAGAAGACTCCAAAAAACACCTCAGATAGAGAAGTGGCTTTCATACCCAAATCACAAGATTAAAAATTGCAAGAATTTTTTTCAACCCATACCTGACCAGAGATCTCTGAGCCCTCCCTTGGACCAAGATTAATTCCTCCCCTATTAGAAGAAAAAGAAACATCGGGACCACGCCCCCCTCTTCAGTTTCTCCTGCACAATTGGACCGAGTGGCCTTAAATCAAGCTTTGCGAACAGAACCTTGGAAACACTGGGTACACAATATCTTGGGACCAAGAAAAACTCCCTTAACACTCAGAGATATCCTGTCTAGAACCTCGAAAAAACTGGTTACACAATATCTTGGGCTCAAGTAGTTTGTATGTACACATGAACGATGTTTTCATTATCTAATGGGTGGAAAATAAATAGATTAGATAATATTTTTGTTTTATATAATCTTAAATATTTTATATAGGTAATATTTATTCATTATTTTCAACCTTATAATGTGGAAATTAAAAATGAATCACATCTCTTCATAAAGGTGGTCTTGTACACATACCCACGAGCGATGTTATCAATTTCCAACAGATATAATGGGTATGAATGTAAATAATATATTAATTTTATTAAATAATAATTATTTCATATATATCATATATATTCATTTATTCCATAATTTTAACTATCCATAAGATCTGGTAATGAAAAAATAAACATTTCTTCTTGAAGGTGGTAGTCCGCACATAAACATGATCAATATTTTCTTTTCCCATAAGATGGAAAAAGACGTAAAATTGTTTTAACATAATCATAATAACATTTTAATATATTTTATATATAGAACTTATTATTTTATCATTATTATGTAATATTTGAAGGTCTTATAAGAATAAATAAACATGAAACACTCAGTTAATAATTATACATATTATTCGGAAAACCTCCTTAAGATTAAAGCTTAATAGTTCTAGGTTTTATTTTTTTTAAGAAGAGGACCTCAAGTATGTAGGGAGGGATTTTGGAAATAGATTTGGGTAGGGATTGGTCAAACTAGAGTTCTTAAATGTTGTGAGGAATAGATGAGATGGGAGACCTTTTATAAGTGAAGGTAGTGCCACGCATGTAATTATTCAAGGTTTTAAAATAATATTAATCCACCCTCATGGTCAATTAGAGCATAAAAACTCAAATTAGAATATATGGTGATTAGGTTTTAAATCCTCTCATCCAATTATAATTAATATCAGTTTTGTGAACATAACACATAGTTTTTACATTAATTAACATGTTTTACTCATTTACCATGGTGATGCATTTTTACCATGGTTACTATTCATAATAAACATAAAATAAAATTGAAATAATTACTAAATTTAAAGTTTCTTATTCCAAATAGGGAATATATTTTTTCAAGATTTAATTTGTTAAAGTGAAAGAATTAATTGTGAGTGGATTTTGTAGACCCAACTCTAGTATGTACTTTGATTACCATTATATGTTTCTAGTTTTTTATATACATGAGTATTTTGTATCCATAATAGTGTAAATACTTTTTCATCATCTATTTACATGGTAATATCTTTAGATTACCTATCATGTCAAAATATTATATAAATTCATATCTATAATGAGAACATCAATATACTATTATAGTAATCTTAAATATATGTATTATGGTCTAGATACAACATACTTACATGAAAAATATGGTATCTGACTATCAGGTGTTTGGGGTCCTAAGTATTGTGACATATTCCCATGAAGTTTACACTTGATGATCTTGAGTAGATGAGTTTATGAGGTCTGACCTTCGAATAGTAACACCACATGTTTCGAGTGACATTGGTGTTCCTGTCTATGAACATGTGTATTGGTCGCCGAACCGAAGATCATTATCAATGTATACCATTCGGTCAAGTTCTTTTATGCATGGAATAAACCAAGAAAATGAATTTCTAGAAATGTATCTTATGTTGGGTGTGTTATTTTTGGTATTTAATTTATTGAATAATCTAGATAGAATTTTCCACTTCTGAATTGAGGGATAGATATCTTTTTGGACATTGTTAACTATGATGGTTGTACCTTCATTAAATCCATATTCATGATACAAGAAGGTAATTCTATAAGAAATATAATGAAATATATAAATGATCAAAAGGATTATGACACAATGTGTGTGATTAACTTTATTAGATATCAAGAGTTAAAGAGATTATATTACACATAATTTTTTCGTAAGAGGTAGTCATATATATGAAATTCCATATATATATTTATGGGTTATGGTGAGTTTCTAGACATGTGTCATTTTTTAGGGGTTGGAATCACTGTTATTAAGATAATGACCTATAGTTTCACACACTAAGTGTATAAATAAGTTATACTATTCATATGAATAATCATTTAAAACATAGTGGGCCCTACATGTGGGGTCGTTTAATGTCTAAGTGTGAACCATCATAGTTAAAAAAACAATTATATTATTCTAATTTATAATAATAATTATTTAATTTATATCCCTCAGTATTCAAATTTTTTTATTATAATAGTTAACATAAGAAAATATAATTTTTTGAATGAATATAAATTTTCCATGGTTGGTTAAATTATTTAGGGAGATTATGGGACCATTTAATTTTTTTTATTTTATAATGTCACATGATAAAGTGTTACAAGTGATTGATAAAATGTTTTTGGAATTTATAATATGTTTAATTAGTTCATAAGTGTGGATAAAGGTCCAAAATTAAGGTTATTACTTACCAAGGACAAAAGTTCAATTTTGGAGAATATAAACTAGGTATTTAAGTAAATTTTAGACTCAAGGATAGTTCTATCCATAATTTGGAAGAATTTTTAGTTCTCTCCCCTTCTCTCTCAAGTACTAAAATGAGAACAAATGAAAAAAACAACTCCATCATTCCTACTTTCTCGATTAAGTTTGTGTTCTTCACATGATTGAAGTACCATCAAACAGATCTTAAATTTCCCATGCTACCACCCTAGAATCAAATATAAAAGAACTAGGATCCATGGTACATGTATGAATGATCTATATGATTCCTGGATTGGTGCCTTTAAATAATGAAATTATAATAGTGAGGAAAACATATTTTTAATTTCAAACAAACCATGTACTATTTACAGTATCATTAGATTATTTTCCTTCATTATTAAATTAAATTGTTCATGATATTTTGAGAAATTTTGATAAGATGTTTTCTAAATCGGTTTTTAACGTGAATGTGAAGCCAATATTTTAAAATACATATTTTCCCCTCTTTCACTATGCATGGGTGCCATGAATTTATATCAAATGTAATGTGTAGTTATTTAAGTCAAAAAAATTATAATTTAAATTAATTTTCCTAATATTCAGAAATAGTGTTTCTATACATTCCAAATATAATTAACGGGTTTTTGATATGCATTTTTATGTATAATATATGATTATCAAATATCAATGGTTTTTAGAAAAAAAAATTAATGAAAATTTTTCTTTATATATATATATATATATATTTCTATAAGATAGAGAGAGAGTTTAAATATATATTCATATAAATTTGTCAATTAATTTAGATGGGGCATGGATGAGTGTTTTGGGAGGTATCTTTCATGGTTTCTTATTAATGAATGAGACAAAACACTTTGATAAAAAAAATGTTATGTATATCTAATTGCATTAAATTCTAGACCCACCCTAGTTATTTAGAGATTTTGTGCTTTGTCTCCAACACCCAAGCAGGGCGGTGTGGATAAATCACAACATATATATATATATATGTTCATGTATTATATATATTTACATATTTCTATATTATATATATATATATAACACTAATTGGGGACACACAACCTTTCTCAATCACAAGCTAAATTGAGTCGGCCCAGATATTGCATGGACGACCAATTAATCATAAAAAATCCGTAAATTAATATTTTAAGATTTTTATTAGGTCCAAATAGACCCAATAAACTTAGAATAATTTCACAAATTAAATTTATTTTTTGGGGGTTTAATAAAAAAATTAGAGCACCACAAGACATATTTATAATTAATTAAAATTATTTTAATGTAATTTAAAGCATTAAAAATGAACTCGAGTTGAATTTTAGAAAATTTAATACTTCTTATGAAGTATAATTTCATGTTGACTAACCAATATCCAAGACTGACCCATGAATTTTTTGTTTATTATTTATTTAATTTAATTATTGATATTATTTTTAAAATCCAATAATTATTTTCAAATTTTAAATATGTATAATCCCTCCCTATTAAAATGTTTAAGGGTTTTTGTGTCCACATTTATGTAGTAAAATTTAATTTCACACCTTGAGTTCCCCTCACAGGCATGTAAGTGCATGTTGTAAAGATCAATTAAGGTCATGGAAACACAGCTCGGGTCGAGATATGGTGTAAACCAAATAGGTGTAGTGCATGAGATTTTCTATCACTACAATTTGAGTCAGGTATTCACTCAAATAATTCCCCAAGGTCTTCGGTTATTCCATTATTCACTTTATAGATTTACTAATAGTTAATATCTCGTGATCATGTCATTATTTATTTATTTGATCATTTAGGTGGTTTCTTATTTTGTGAATACTTATTTATTACATGGGATAACATAGTATAATAATAAACAGTCACTCATAAATAAAATGAATTTTTGTGATGAATATTTTCTAAATTAAATAATGGTTATGTGGAGAGTTTTATCATATATAATAGGTATGTTATATAGGAAAAGTATTTCATTCACCAAGATAAATTAAAAAAACCATCAAATCCAATATTAAGTCATTAAACACCTTCCACACTTGAATTTTACACCAACTAAAGTCCTTTCATATATAAAATACTTGTTCACTAAGACACTTTGAGTAGTAGGGATTACATAGCTTAGGTTATGAAGAGATATTTAAGGATCCTTTCCACTAGAATAATTAATTTTCTAATTATTCCTAATCAATTAATTGAGGGATACTAGGATTTGATAAAATAGTGGGAGACATTTTAAAATGATTAATTTTTAAATTTTCAACAAGTAGTAATTATAATGTACTAATATACTAAATTTTATTTTTTGTAGATCAAATGAAATTCACTAGCACTAATAAAATTTTAAAATGATTAATATTGGATAAAGATAATATCATGGTCAGTAATAAATTCCAAGAGTGGGACAGGAACCTACATGTAGTTCTATGTTAAGAAAGTAATATTTATTTAATGAATTCATTAATTCTAGTAGTTCCTACTCATGTAACATGCTATGAATATAAAGATAAAAACAAGAAGAATATGGTTGATTTTTTGGATGTTCAGTGCCTAATGTTATCATCCATATTCAGTAAGATGTAGAAAATCCATGAGGGAAAAGATGCTTTATAAATGATATTTTATCTGAAAAGTTCATACAAAGAGAGGGATCAACGAGAAAGATATGAGATATCCAGTTCATTGTAAAGAGGCAGTTTATAATAAGGGAATTAGGTAAGACTTCATGTACACAATATGATTGGATACATTGAGAGAATATAGTCTCTTGGGTTCAAACTAAACTGAGATGTAGAAACTGATCTCATTATCTCCTATTTACCGTAATGTTTCTCAGATTTCATTATTAAATATAACATTAATAACATGAATATGTAACTCCATGATTTTTTGGCTTTACATATCATATGATAAAAATATATTAAAAATTCCAAAAAATTATGCGGATCAAAAATTTGAATTCAAATATAGTAACAAAATATATTAGTGATGATTGAATAATATTTTGTGGATTTATAAGAAGAAAATGGTGGGAGATTGGTAGCATTAGAAGTGGGAGATTATTATCTTAATTTTCCTAGTGGAATGGTTATTAGAATAAATAATTATTATTATATACCATCTCTTACCAGGAAATAGTCTCAGTGTTGAGTTTAGACACTGTGGGAATTTATTTCATGTTTTGAAATAAATTTTTTCTTGTATTTAAGGAAATATATTTTATGGTATGGCGTATCTTAATAATCAATTGTATATACTTGAACTAGATGATCCAGTTTTCAAAATCAATGAAAAATCCAACAAGAATGGTTGATATCCTGCCTATATATGGAGCTCGAGGCTAGTTTATATAAATGATAAGTTTTTATAAAAACTACATCAAGTAGGGTATTTAGACTCTATTGATTTAAAACCCATGGATATATTTCATTCCTCTTTAAAAGGTAAAATGACCAAATATTCATTTAGTTTTAAAGTATAAAGAGCTAAAGGACTATTATAATTGGTTCGTATTGATGTATGTGGTTCATTTCTAGTAGAGGAAAGGGGTGTTTTTTTAATTCATTTCTATTACATATTATAACAGTAGATATGGATTTATCTACTTAATGAGGTATAATTTAGATTCCCTTAGCGTGTTTAAATAATATTATAATTAAGTATAGAATCTAATAGGTATGAAGATTTAGAAACTTTTCTCAAACCATGATGGAGGATAACTTAACCAATTTTTCATCAATTATTTAAAGGAGTGTTGGATAGTTTTCTGACCTAATCATCCTTATTCACCATAATGGAATAGTGTTAGTAAAATAAGGGAACATACCCTACCTAAGATGGTATTATTTATGGTGAATCATATAACTCTACTATTATTTTTCTAAGGATATACACTCTAGACTACTATATATTCACTAAACTGAGTACCAACTACAATAGTTGATAGGGTTACATTTAAGTTATGGTATGGAAAGAAACATGCTATATCACATATATATGTATGAGGATGTGTGTCTTTTTTCAAGACAACACCTAGTGTCAAATTAGCATCTCATAGCACTAAGTAAATATTTATAGTTTATCCTATAGAGAATAAAAGGATATTACCTATATAACCATTCATATAGAAAGGTGATTGTAACAATACATGATAATTTTTTATAAATATTACAAAATTCAATTGGGAATAGTTTGAACAAGATTTAATTCAATGAATTTAATGCTCTAGATGTGAAAGAGTTGGTATGAGAATAGACTCTGCAAGAGATAGTTGTAGGGGATAAAGTTCCAGAGACACAAGTATTTTATAGGTTAAATAGAGAGGTAATAGAACTATAGAGATATTTTTTTCATGTCACTGAGTCAAGTGACACATTAATCCTATAGAATATTGAACCTCTAACCTAAATGGAATAAGTAAATGGAAAGGATACTATGAAATGGATATAAGCCATGTATTTTGAAATGGATTCCACCGACCAAAATCGTGATTGGATTTTGGTAGAAACACCTACTAATTGAAAACCAATTTAGTGTAAATGGGTATTCAGGAACATGGATGGCCAAGTTAGCATCTATAAGGCACGACTAGTAGTAAAGGGTTTAGGGAACACTTTAGGAATTAACTCTAAATAAACCTTCTTCGTAGTCACAATACTGAAATCCAACATAATATCATATGAAATAACATCCTTCTAGGATTATTAAATTTTTAAAATGCATGAAAAAATTATTTTCAAAATGGTATATTGGATGAATATGTTTGTATGAAACAACCTGAAGGGTTTATTATGTCAAAGAGTGTTAATAAATTATTCAAGATGTATAGATGTATTTATGGATTTATGTAGGAATCACGGCCATGGGATGTTTTTTTATTAGTCCATTAAGGAATTTAATTTCTTTAAAATTTAAAGAGATCCATGTTTCTAAAATATGGTTAGTGAAAATGAAATAATTTTCCTAGTTTTATATTTTGATGACATATTAATTTCTGGAAATGAATTGATATTCTTTAAGTCAGTAAATACTTGGTTAAATGATTGTTTCTCCCTGAAAGACTTAGGAGAATCACTCTATATTATAGGGATCAATATCTGTCAAGATAGATATAAAATGTTGTTTGGCCTTGGTAAAAGTACATATATTGACAAGGTACACAAAAGGTACAATATAGAGAAATCTAAGTGGGGGGTTTTCCAGTGTTATATGGCATTAATTTCTCCAAGAAGGTCTTTCCATATACATAGGAGGATATTGAATGAATGTGTAGAATCCATTATTCTTATACGTTGGGATCAATGATGTATGTCATGTTATATACTGGGTTTGATATTTCATTACTTTAAGAATGATGGTCAGATATCAAGACAATATTAAATAGCTATACTCGGAAGTTGTATAAACTATCATAATGTAATTTACAAGTATAAATGAAATTTTCTTGGTTTATAGAGGATATTAGGAGATATTCATGAGGGGATACACTTTTTTTAGATTCCATATATATTATGATGATATGAAATTGTAGTTAGGCTATATAATTTTCCTGAATGGTGGTGCAGTGATCTATAGAAGCTTGAATCTGTTTATGGTTACTGATTCTACTATATAATCTTAGTATATAGTGGCTTTTAATTCATCTTAGGGAAAGTAGTTTTGAGACTTATAATTAATTTTGAGCATAGTGTTATTCCTAGAATTGAAAATTCTATTTCAGTATTCTATGATAATATTGTAGTATTTGTTCTTTCCATGGAGCCCTAGTCACACTAGAGGATAAATATTATACTTAATAAGTTACATACCTTGAGAAATTTTTCTCAAAGTAGTAAATAAATAGTTATTATAATTTCTATAGATGATAATGTGGTAGACCCCATGACTAAGTCCATATCTTAGTAGTAGAATGATTCTCATATGAGAGATATTGGTTTGAATGTTTCTAGCAGTTTTATACAATACAAGTGGGAGTGTTGTGAGTGGGTTCCCAAGATACAAATCCTATATATAAATTAGTTACCATTACATGTATATAGTTTGATATATACATGTTCATTTTCTTACTATAATAGTATTAATACTTATGTGTCTACTATTATAATAGCAATGTCCTTAGATTACATGTCATATGAAAAGGTTTTGGTAGTTTCTAGTTATAATGAGAAACATGATATATTATTATAATAATATTAAATATATGTCCTATGCTGTAGATACCACATATTGAGGGGAAACATATGATGTTTTGGTATTAGGTGTTGGGGGATCAAAAGCATTGATACATTTTCTCAGGATTTTTTTACTTGGTGATCTTGTGTAGATGATATCATAAGGATAGACCCACCAATAAGAATACTACATGTTTTGGGTGTCATTGTTTATTCTAATCTAAAAATGTGTGTGTTGGTGTCCTGACTTGAGATTATTATCAATGTGTATTATTTTATCAAATACATTGATTCATGGAAAAGAATAATGACATTTAATTCATGGAGATGTATCTTGTGTTGTGTGTGTCATTGGTGGTAAGGAATTAACTGAAGGTACAAGATAGAATTTGTCACTTTTGAGTTAAAGAAGAGATATCTCATGGTCCAAGGTTTAATAGAATCATAATACCATCATTAAATTCATATCCATGGTACAATAAGGTGTGTTTATATTTTAAGTTCGTGAACTATATAATGAAAAAAAGGATGATGACACATAGTGTGTATCCTACTTTATGAGACATCATGAGATAAAGAGATTATATTACATAGAATTTGTTTATAGGATATGCTCATAGCTATAAAATTCATTATCTCATTATGGGAAATAATGGGTTACTAGACTCTACTCTTGGTCTATGGGATTGACTCACTGTTATTGATTTATGTATATAGAGGGTAACACACTAAGTATATCCATAAGTTCAACCTATTTTGGATGAATAGGAGCTTAAAGTGGTGTAGGCCCATGTGCAATGGATGGTGAATGTCCAATTGTGAAGGATCACGAGTAAAAATAATTCAATTATATTATTAAAGTTTATAATTATGATGATTGAATTTATTTCTAAATTTATTCATATATTGTTTGATTATAAAAGTGAATATGAGAAAATATAATTTTTCACATGAACATAACATGTTCAAGGTTTATTAAATTGTTTGGAAATATTATAGTTCATGTTAATTGTTTATATTTTATTATATAACCAGCTAAATTTATATAAGTGAGTGATAAAAAAATTTGATGTTCATGACAAGTCTAATTTTGTAATATGTGTTGACAATAGTCTAAAGTTATGGTTATTACACTCTAGGTACCAAAGTTCAATTTTTTAAGGTATAAACTAACTATTTAAGTGAATTTTAGAATTAATAATAGTTCTCTCAACCATTTTGGATTAATTTTGAGTGCTCTCACATTATCTCTCATGTTATAGAGTAATAAACTAAAGTATGAACAAGGTCGTATCAATCCCTTTTTCTCGATCGATTCCAAGTTATTAATGTGACTGAAGAAACATTATAATGGTAATTAATTTATCATTCTACCAATATATAATCCATTCTCAATGATACGGGGTCTATAGTATGTGTTTAGATGAACTAGAGTATTCCTATCATGAATCCACAGATCCATGACACACAGACAGTGTGAAAATAAAATCTGTGATTTCAAACACACCAGGTACTATTTATAGTTTTTTTCAATTTATTTTTTCTAGAATAAATTAAATTTCACATGATCCTTTGACAAATCTAGGAAATGGGTTTTTTTGGATTCAATGTTTTTAAAAAAAATCTAAAAACAAAATTTTAAAATACCATTTCCCCCTAGTTCTGATGTGCCTTGGGTTCCTTTATTAATTAATTTTAATATGTATAATGGCCCATACATTTCATACATAGATATCACTTCTTAATAGATGAATATTCATTAAATAAAATTTCAATCCATTCATGAATCATATATGACTAGTTAATTTAGAAACATGGACACATAAACAACTAGTTCATAAAATATCTACATCATCTCCTACTAAATTAGTCATAACTATCACCCTTCTATGATATATCATGCCCAGTACCTTTCTTCATAACGTATAGAAATAAAATAAATTAATGGTTTAGATTATATGCTCATTAATGGTAAAAAAAGGAGATACCAATGATCACTTGTTTATAACATGAACATAGGGGTATGATGACATAATCACAACATTTGAAAATCAAGCCATGTATGTCATAGATCAAAATAATGATTCATATGTATAGAAATGAAGACTAGAGAATACTCTATTATGTAATTCACCTACCACATACAATTAAAGAGACTCACAAAATGTATCCTTCATAATATGACCTATCTACCCACCCCAAAAGGGTGACCTTGATCTCACAAATGAAGCTCAATGTGAAGTAGTCCCCTTCATAGAGCCCTTCATGAATCCCAACCCCATATTGAAAAGACAAATATGTGGAATGGTGTATACTAAGATAATTTTACCTCCCATCATTGATTCCCTCTTTCCATGTAGCATTTGGCCCCATATTTCACCTTTTATGAACTATCCAAATGTCTTTGTGACTCTCTAATCAGAACCCAGGAATGCTTCCATTAAGACCACCACTACAACCACCACGCTAATTCAGCCTAGTGACAGGACATACCAGTGTGTCCCACATCCAATATTGCATTCTGGTGGTAATTAAATCTATTTATTTACCCTCCCTGATAGGTGTTATCCTTATAATGTTCATAATCTTTCATTCTTATTGAAATGAGGATCCTGACATTGGGGATGGTGGTGGTTGGATTTTCGGGCCAGGCTGTAAAATCTATCACCCATAGGGGAGGGGGATCTTCCTAATGCAATCTTATTGGATTAATACCTTAGTGTTTATTGCTGGACATTATCTCACCTTGCATATCCTCTCCATTGTCCACCAGTGGAATAACGAGATTTTTTGGATTTCTAGATCATCCTCTTCCTCTTATTTCCCACACCGAGCCTAACTCACATGGGGTTAAAGGTTAATGGTTATCAAGTAATAAACTTTATAAAATATCCCAATGGGATTCCAATTTTGTATAAGACTCATCCATGATATCACCAAATAAAAGGGATATATTCATAGTGAGGCAGCCCATTGGGTCTCCTCCATAGGTGTAACCCCCGACCATTTGAACTATGTGGGATTTTATTCTTATCCAAAAAAGATATGTAGTAAACCTCCCTTAGGCTGAAACCCAACAACCCAAACTCAAAATAATATTATATTGGCGATATTATAAGTAGGGTGATATTCAACCCATAGTTTTATATTCCTTCATGGTCCATCAGGCCACTTTAGCATACGTTATACACAAACTACTACCATGCCTCTTTCGCCTAGACATTCATACCATAACACATTAAAATTCATTGTTTGGTCATTGTTAAATGACCCTAAAAGGTATGATGTGTCCTATTAAGTTCCACTGAACTATATGTGTTATGATTCCTCTAATAAGGATGTAAAGGAATCCCTTATTATGGGCATGATCCCAATATCAAAACAACTCTAGTCTCTATGGATGAAGATAAATTCCAGATTTCCCCACTACGTGGCTTAAAACCAACAACACAAAACAATAGTCATGATTAAGATAAAAAAATATTTGATATGTATAAATTGTCCCATCAATGGAGAAACTTGTATACATACAGATGATTCCATTGATTCTAAACTTTGGATACATATATATGGTTTTGTATCGACACTTTTCAATAATTGATTTTTATTTAAGGGCATTGTGTTCAATATTTTGGACAGAAAATATAGGTTCAAAAGTATGTATTAAATCTATAATAAAGTACTAGATTATGAAATAATTCCCTTCAAAAATTTGTGATAAGCCTGACCTCCAATCCTCTTGACCAATATGAGTTCTTATGTGTCGTTGGTTATGGTCCCCAATGACCACCCAACTTTGGATAGTGGGACCTATAACACCCGATATTTTTATGAGTAATATTTTGTTTTTATATCATCAAAGGAATCTTTCACTACACACTTGCTTGGCTTACTTTACACGCAATCACGATCTTCCTCGATAGCTTGCATCGTACACAATACCGAGTTTCACTAAACAACGATATGCTATTAAAATATTATCAAAACTAGCCGTTATGAATAGTGTTAACTAAATTTTGAATTTTATAACATTATTATTCATCTTACACATTTCTAGAACATGTTATAAGAACAAAATAATTTTTTCGGGTAAAATAAGTATTTTTCAAAAAATGCAGTTTTGCCGCCTTTTGATGGCGCACCCACATTAAATCTAGTTTTTGACATGTTTATATGTTCAATTTGAAAAAATAAAATTCTTCATTTGAATCAGGATATAAAATTTTACATTAGATAAAGTTTTGATATTTTTCCGATAACTTTCATATTTTAATGAATAGTAAAAACACGCTATATTTTAATTAAAAACAACTTTTTTCATCATAATATCTTATGTGGTTAAATTATAATATTGAATGATTTTAAAGTATAAATAGAATATATTTTTACCATTTAATATAATGTATGTCATTATCATTGATTTTACCTTGAATTCGTAGGTTAAATCAATTCAATCTTTTGCAATGTTTTAAAGAAAAACCCGTTTTCTTTCGACAACGGGATTAATTTTAATTTAATTTCTGCATCTTTTGTGTATTGAATTTGGAAAAATGGATTAAATATTTGGAATCATTGGGTCCAAATTATGTTAATAAGCTACTTTTTATTTTTTGGGAATTATGAATAATAATTATGGTAAATTTTATTTACCATAGTTAAAGGTAAATCGGGTAATTAAGGGTAAATATAATATTTTAAAATTACCATAAAAAATGTAAAAATCCTATTGGATGACTAAAAGTCGACCCATATCACCTAAGGGTCGGATTAGATTCATTTAATTAAATTTTGGCAATGAAAATAATTTAATTATTATTAAAACCAAAGAATGTGACAACATGTCACTTTCTTAAATTATATAAGTATAATAATTTTAATCTAGTGATACACTTCATGAAACTTCGAACATGAATAGTCTCCAGAAATCTCATACAATTATCTAAATCATAGGAATTTATTTAGAATTTTTAGGGATTAAATAATTATCATTTATTATGATACAAAGATGGTGCAGTAATTATCTTATTAATGAAATATTGACATAATTGATGTTATAAATACCCAAATAAATGTAATTTGAGACTTTTTATGAATTCCACTAATTTTCTAGGTTACTATGATATATTAGTGTTGCTTTAATCAACTTTTTTTGAACATATAATTCTGTTATGACTTTCATAAAAATCATATATCAAATAGTGTCAAAATTGACACAAAATAGTTTTTAAATCAAATATTATATTACTAATTGTTATTTTATTCCTAAAAATCTAAGGTTCGGCCAAATGACTTATATAAGGATATATATATATTAATAATAAAAAATTTGGGGTTCGTTTGGCATGTTATAGTAAGTGTATTAAACATATAGTGAAAGAAAACAAAAAGACACGGTAAAAGTAAAATTATTTAACTTAGAGTTAAATCTAATTGATAAGGTTAAAATAATACCCTAAACTTGTCTAAATCCTATTGGTTGATAGGATTTCGACCCATCCCCACTTTACCTTCGAAATAAGACCCTTTGGAACCATTATAAACCGATTTTGACTTTAATATAAAATAATATTTTGAGGTATTCCTAAGGTGCCCCTCTCCTCCCTTATAAAAGGGCACCTCCTCCCCCTCCTCCTCACACCAATTTGATCACTCAAGCTCGGTCAAACCCTGACATTTTCTCCTCTACACTTCCCTAGAATAATCCTAGAGGTCCTGGTCTTCTTCAAAGACCAATCTTAGTTCCCTAAGTGGAGGATTCAAAGAGGCGTTCCAAAGAAGAGGTAATATCCGTTACCGATCTTTTCAATTTCTTTCTTCTTCAACTTCTTCTACTTTAGTTGTTTCATGATAAAGTAATAACATCAGTATTACTTACATACTGATATGTTATTATAAATATGAAACAACCCTAATTCACCTTCTATCCATCCTACGGAAAAATGAAATCACCGCGCGTGCGTACGTACGGAATACCGTCTCCACGCCGTGGTGTAATCTATTTTCCACCACCACCTTAAAAGGATGGGTATAATGGTGTAATGAGTAACTATTTATGATTATTATAAATTAATATTGATACTGAAATAATATATATATACTCCAATACAAATTCCACGATCATAGGAACGATATCATCACTCGTGCGTACGTACGGAATACCGTCTCCACGATGTGATGCGACTCGTTCTACATGATCATCATTACATAGTAATTATATAAATGAATTGAATGAATAAATATGATATATGTTACACTAATCCCATTCTTTATATAAGGTATCTATAACCTTAAAAGAAGAATAAGAATTTATTCGGCAAAACACGCATAAGAACAAAAGGCAATAAAGACCTGAGTAACAAGTAACAATGAAATATTACTAACAAGAAGCTAAGAATATGACCATATATGATATCATATCAATATGTATGATTCTGGAATAAGTCAATAACATTATTTAAACCATTATACAGGAGTTTCGGACACGTACAAAGCAAATCGGACTTAAGGTAAGGGAAAATATCACAATCTCATTTTTATCCGAGATTGTTTATTCGTAAGTATTTACTGGGGTGTATTTTATCATCCACATCCATGTTTCATCAATATGTAATATTATTTCCATCCACCTAAAATTATTTAAATCCATTTTTACCCTTCGGTGAGTTTTTAGTAATATGTATGGAAGGAATCTTTTGTCATTTTTCGTACGAGGTACTTTTTGACTTTTCTAAAAAAAGTACGAAGAATGTTTTTTTAACTTATACGACATGAATGGATTTTTAAAACATTATTTCCAAGAATCTTCCTTTACAAGTTTTCAAGTTTATTTTTAATCATCTTCTTTTGTTTTAAAGTCGTATGACATGTTATGAAAGGAAAAATGTTTTTGAAGTAGAAAGGATATTTTCCTCAAGAATGGAGTTCAAGTATTTTATCAAAATTATTTTCCATCTAAGATAATAAAAGGGTTCTGTTTTTATCCCTATTATAACATAAATTTGATTATGTTGTGATGGAAATATTTTTATGAATTCCTTTATCTTATATGAATTGTTTTATGATGTCATGTTGTTTAAGAATTCCATTTTTATTACATGGGTTACGCTATGATGTATGGTTTATGATTATGTGGCACACATAAGAAAGGATTCATTATAAGATGGGTGGGACCTATATCTCCCTCCAATGCATTGGGTAAAGACTTTATATCTCATGAGATAGACATGGCTGGAACGGTAGGTTATACCAGTTCAGTGAAACAGGACTGGAACGAGGGTGACTCGGTTCAGAAAGAGACTTTGTCCACTAAGATAGTCTTGGCAATGAGTCATGACTAAGAAGAAATGATTTTCCATGATTATGTGTGCATGCCACAAAGTTTCAAGTTTCATGTTATGATTATGGGGATCTCATTTTCACTTCTATGATTTGTTCCATGTTAAGATATTATGATCTCTTTGGCAGGTTATGATTTTCAAAAGATATGATATGATTTTTATTTCCTTTATTTTCCCTTGCTGAGCATTTGAGCTCACCCTTTTATGTTTTCTTTTCCCCAGGTCAGGAAGATGGATATTAAGTAGAATATGCTAAAAGGGACCCTAGATATGATGAAATAAATGGGAGACACTGTAGAAGATTTATGAACCAGTTGTTTATGTTTCCCAGTTTCTAAAGACACTATACCTATACGGTCCTTTGTGGTTTTGTCATATGTTGTAATAAGTGTGCTTCAATTTTGAAGTATTAACAATGTATGTAAAGTATGGGTCGTTATAGTTGGTATCAGAGGAAAGGTATAGTCAACCTTTGGAAACTAGGATGTGAAAGCCTTAGTAAGAACCCTAAGGATAAGTCTAAGCATAGAACACAATCTTAGTGTTTTAGAAATGGCCATGAATACCCTAAGATAAGACCTTAAGTGTGAAATTTTATCCTTTATTATGTGGTTTTCCTATTATAATTAGTGTTTCTCACACTATTCTTCTTGGTTTTAGTCAATGGCTGGAACCCGAAGGAACCGTGTTAATGCGGAATGCGATGGGCAATGCAATGATTGTCCCCCTGAGCAACCAAACGATATGGGAGCTGGAATGCAAAATCTTGTAGCCATGCTCACACAACTTTCTCAAGCTATGAATCATGCAGGACTTCCAAACGAGCAAAGGAAGGAGCAACATTCTGTTGAATCCTTCATGAGGCAGCGTCCACCTTCTTTCAGTGGGTCTACTGATCCATTAGTTCCTGAACAATGGATTAGTACTACTGAAAATATATTTTCAGTTCTTCAATGTTCTGAACATGATAAAGTCATCCTAGCAGTGTATCGTTTGGAAGGAGATGCTGATCAATGGTGGAATCTTATTAAGAATACGAGGCAAAGGGATGAAATTGAGTCTATGGAATGGGACGAGTTCAAGAACTTATTTTTCAATAAGTACATCCCTCGTATTCTCCGAACAAAGATGGAGAAAGAGTTTCTTGAACTGAAGCAGAGGGATGATGAATCTGTTGGCACCTATGAAGCAAATTTTACAAGACTTGCAAGGTACGCTTCTGGTATTATTATCCAACCTGAGAGTAAGATAGATCGATTCTTTAGTGTCTTAAAACCAAGTCTTCGAAGGGCGTTAGCCATAAGGGACTTCAATAGCTACGAGGAAATCGTTCGATGTGCTCTCAAAGTCGAGATGGAGATTGGAGTAACCTATCAGTCACATGGGTTTGATAAGAAGAGGAAGATGGAATTCAAAGGAAAATCTAAAGAGCACACTGAAAAGAAGATGAGCTTTCCCTTATGCTCAAAGTGTGGAAAGAAACATGGAGGGAGTTGTCTTAAAGGGACAAGTAAATGTTTCAAATGTGGAAAGGAAGGTCATCGGGCATTTGAATGCCGCGATAATGGGAAGAAGATGTCTAATGATGCAAACAAAGGAAGGGATACACAGAATAAACCTAATACACTTCAATGTTTCAAGTGCAAGGAGATGGGGCATTATGCCAATCAATGCCCAAATCCAAGGGTTGATGATGATGGTTGACGTCAACAAAATATTAAGGCTAAAGACAAAGGAAAGTCACATGCAATTTCTATCAGCGATGCGGAGTACGATAACGAAGTGGTGAAAGGTACACTTACCATCCACTCTAAAATAGAAAATGTTTTATTTGATTCTGGATCCACCCACTCTTTTATTTCTGAAAAATTTTCTAAGGGTATCACCGTACTACCTCAACAATTAGATGTTGAGTTAGCTGTGACAACACCTAATGGCACAACAGTCGCATCAAAAGTTTATAATTCTTCTCCGATCGAAGTTTGTGGGAAAGTGCTTCCTGCAAATCTTGTGATCCTTCCTTTAGTGGAATTTGATGTGATTCTTGGCATGGATTGGATTTCTCTACATGGAGCTCATATCAATTTCCAAAGAAGGGAAGTCACATTTCATATTCCAGATCAATCTACGATCCTCTATCAATGCAAGGATGAACATAACCTTCCATTGGAAATTTCTTCCATCTTATGAGTATTGATTCCACTAAATGAAGGTTATTTATCTCAAATGGTTGGTGAGAAACTCACGATTAAGAATATGCCCATTGTACGGGAGTTTGATGATGTATTTCCGGAGGAATTACCGGGTCTTCCACCAAATCGTGAAGTTGAGTTTTCAATAGAACTCGTACCGGGTGCTTTGCCTATTTCAAAGACACCTTATAGAATGGCCCCAATTGAGTTGCAGGAATTGAAGAAGCAACTCCAAGAGAATCTTGATAAGGGATTCATACGCCCTAGTGCATCACCTTGGGGAGCACCTGTTTTATTTGTTAAGAAGAAAGATGGATCAATGAGACTCTGCATTGATTATCGAGAACTTAACAAGATCACTATCAAGAACAAATATCCTCTCCCACGCATTGATGACTTATTTGACCAACTACGCGGAGCTCAATACTTTTCCAAGATTGATCTTCGTTCAGGGTATCATCAATTAAGGGTCAAAAGGGAGGATATACCAAAGACGGCTTTCCGTACAAGGTATGGACACTATGAATTTATAGTGATTCCATTTGGTCTTACTAATGCCCCTGCTATCTTCATGGATCTAATGAATAGAGTCTTTAGAGACTATCTTGATCAATTTGTGGTAGTCTTTATAGACGATATTCTTGTCTATTCAAAGAGAAAGGAAGAGCATGAAGATCACTTGAGAATTATATTGAAGACCCTGAGAAAGGATAAGCTTTATGCCAAATTTACCAAGTGTGAATTTTGGCTTCAAAAAGTTGCATTTTTGGGTCACATAATCTCAAAAGAGGGGATATTTGTGGATCCAGCAAAAACAGAGGTTATCGATAGATGATCAAGACCAACAACAGTAACTGAGATCCGAAGTTTTCTTGGTTTGGCTGGATATTATCGACGTTTTGTAAAGGATTTTTCACGATTATCTAATCCACTCACCAAGTTGACTCGGAAAGGAGTTAAGTTTGTTTGGACAGAGGAATGTGAAGAGAATTTCAAGGAGTTGAAAAGAAGGTTATCCAGTGCACCTGTGCTCACACTGCCTTGTAGTGGAGAAAGGTTTGTGATCTACAGTGATGCATCCAAGAAGGGATTGGGGTGTGTTCTTATGCAAAATGATATGGTGATAGCTTATGCCTCACGACAGTTGAAAATCCATGAGCAAAATTACCCAACTCATGATTTGGAGTTGGCTGCGGTAATCTTTGCATTAAAGATTTGGATGCATTACCTTTATGGTGAAAGGTGTGATATTTATACTGATCATAAAAGTTTAAAGTATATTTTCACACAAAAGGAGTTGAATATGAGTCAAAGAAGATGGTTGGAGCTGATTAAGGATTACGACTGCTCAATCCATTACCACCCTGGGAAAGCAAACAAGGTGGTAGATGCATTAAGTCGACAAGACCATGCTAGTTTATCCATGATGAGGATCACAAAGGATCCAATATTTATGGATTTACAAAGGATGGATCTTGGAATTATAATGGAAGGGGAAAAATCATATCTTTCTCAAATGAATGTTGAACCATCTATACATGTGAAGATTAAAGAGGCCCAGAAGGAAGATGTCGAGTTACAAAAGAAGGTGAGAAATGTTCCTGAATTCAACCTTGATTGTGATGGGATAATAAAGTTCAGGAATCGGGTTTGTGTTCCTCCCATCCCCGAATTAAAGAAGGAGCTGCTGGATGAGGCTCATAGTTCATCATTCTCTATTCATCCTGGAAGCATGAAGATGTATACGGACCTGAAAGAGTACTTCTGGTGGGATGGCATGAAAAGAGATGTTGCTAAATATGTCTCTCGATGCTTGGTTTGTCAACAAGTTAAAGCTGAGAGACAGAAGTCTAAGGGGATGTTACAACCATTACCCATACCCGAATGGAAATGGGAAAACATCACTATGGACTTTGTCACAGGACTTCCTAAAACATCCAAAGGCAGTAATGCTATTTGGGTCATAGTTGATCGTCTTACAAAGTCTGCACACTTCATTGCTATTAGAGAGGATTTATCTCTAGATCAGCTTGCCAGGATATATGTAAAGGAAGTGGTAAGATTGCATGGAGTACCACTTTCTATTATATCTGATCGGGATCCGAGATTTACCTCGAAGTTCTGGCGAAGTCTTCAGCATACTCTGGATACAGAGTTGAGTTTCAGCACTGCTTATCATCCCCAGACAGACGGTCAGTCTGAGAGAACAATTCAAACCCTAGAAGATATGTTGAGAGCTTGATCTATGGATTTCAAAGGAGGTTGGGATCAACACCTACCTTTGGTGGAATTTTCTTATAATAATAGCTTTCACTCCAGTATTCAGATGGCTTCTTATGAAGCTCTCTATGGAAAGAAATACAGGACTCCAACTTGCTGGGATGAAGTTGGGGAAAGAAAGCTATTAGGACCTGATCTCATTGATGAAATGGCAGAAAAGGTCAGATCTATTCAACAACACATAAGAGAAGCTCAGAGTCGACAGAAAAGTTATGCCGACAACTGAAGAAAAGACCTAGAGTTTGAAGTGGGCGATAAAGTGTTCTTACGAATATCTCCCTGGAAGAGGGTTATGAGATTTGGAAAGAAGGGGAAGTTGAGCCCTAGATATATCGGTCCTTTCGAAATACTGGATCATGTTGGAAAGATAGCTTACCGATTGGAGCTTCCACCGAATCTCTCTCAAGTTCACGATGTGTTCCATGTATCTCTCCTGAGAAAGTACATACCAGATCCTTCACATGTACTCAGCTCAGAAGTTGTACATCTGGAGCAAGATCTTTCTTATGAAGAACAGCCGATAGAGATTCTTGATCGTAGCGAAAAAGTCCTACGAAACAAGACCACTCATTTGGTGAAAGTTTTATGGAGTAACCACCAACTTGAAGAAGCTACATGGGAGCTTGAGGATATGATGAGGGAGAAGTATCCTCATCTGTTTGTTACAAAGTGACGAATTTCGAGGGCGAAATTCTTTTTAAGGGGGGTAGAATGTAACACCCGAGATTTTTATGAGTAATATTTTGTTTTTATATCATCAAAGGAATCTTTCACTACACACTTTCTTGGCTTACTTTACATGCAATCACGATCTTCCTCGATAGCTTGCGTCGTACGCAATACCGAGTTTCACTAAACAACGATATGATATTAAAATATTATCAAAACTAGCCGTTATGAATAGTGTTAACTAAATTTTGAATTTTATAACATTATTATTCATCTTACACATTTCTAGAACATGTTATAAGAACAAAATAATTTTTTTCGGGTAAAATAAGTATTTTTCAAAAAATGCAGTTTTGCCGCCTTTTGATGGCGCACCCACATTAAATCTAGTTTTTGACATGTTTATATGTTCAATTTTAAAAAATAAAATTCTTCATTTGAATCAGGATATAAAATTTTACATTATATAAAGTTTTGATATTTTTCCGATAACTTTCATATTTTAATGAATAGTAAAAACACGCTATATTTTAATTAAAAACAACTTTTTTCATCATAATATCTTATGTGGTTAAATTATAATATTGAATGTTTTTAAAGTATAAATAGAATATATTTTTACCATTTAATATAATTCATGTCATTAGTATTGATTTTACCTTGAATTCGTAGGTTAAATCGATTCAATCTTTTGCACTGTTTTAAAGAAAAACCCGTTTTCTTTCGACAACGGGATTAATTTTAATTTAATTTCTGCATCTTTTGTGTATTGAATTTGGAAAAATGGATTACATATTTGGAATCAATGGGTCCAAATTATGTTAATAAGCTACTTTTTATTTTTTGGGAATTATGAATAGTAATTATGGTAAATTTTATTTACCATAGTTAAAGGTAAATCGGGTAATTAAGGGTAAATATAATATTTTAAAATTACCCTAACAAATGTCAAAATCCTATTGGATGACTAAAAGTCGACCCATATCACCTAAGGATCGGATTATATTCATTTAATTAAATTTTGTCAATGAAAATAATTTAATTATTATTAAAACCAAAGAATGTGACAACATGTCACTTTCTTAAATTATATAAGTATAATAATTTTAATCTAGTGATAAACTTCATAAAACTTCAAAAATGAATATTATACAGAAAGATAATACAATTATATAAATCATATGAATTTATTTAGAATTTTTAGGGATTAAATAATTATCATTTATTATGATACAAAGATGATGCAGTAATTATCTTATTAATGAAATATTGACATAATTGATGTTATAAATACCCAAATAAATGTAATTTTAGACTTTTTATGAATTCCACTAATTTTCTAGGTTACTATGATATATTAGTGTTGCTTTAATAAACTTGGTTAGAACATATAATTCTGTTATGACTTTCACAAAAATCATATATCAAATAGTGTCAAAATTGACACAAAATAGTTTTTAAATCAAATATTATATTACTAATTGTTATTTTATTCCTAAAAATATAAGGTTCGCCCAAAGGACTTAGATAAGGATATATATATTAATAATAAACAATTTGGGGTTCTTTTGGAATGTTATAGTAAGTGTATTAACCATATAGTGAAAGAAAACAAAAAGACACGGTAAAAGTAAAATTATTTAACTTAGAGTTAAATCTAATTGATATGGTTAAAATAATACCCTAAACTTGTCTAAATACTATTGGTTGATAGGATTTCGACCCATCCCCACTTTACCTTCGAAATAAGACCCTTTGGAACCATTATAAACCGATTTTGACTTTAATATAAAATAATATTTTGAGGTATTCCTAAGGTGCCCCTCTCCTCCCTTATAAAAGGGCACCTCCTCCCCCTCCTCCTCACACCAATTTGAGCACTCAAGTTCGGAAAAACCCTGACATTTTCTCCTCTCCACTTCCATAGAATAATCCTAGAGGTCCTGGTCTTCTTCAAAGACCAATCTTAGTTCCCTAAGTGGAGGATTCAAAGAGGCGTTCCAAAGAAGAGGTAATATCCTTTACCGATCTTTTCAATTTCTTTCTTCTTCAACTTCTTCTCCTTTAGTTGTTTCATGATAAAGTAATAACATCAGCATTACTTACATACTGATATGTTATTATAAATATGAAACAACCCTAATTCACCTTCTATCCATCCTACGGAAAAATTAAATCACCGCGCGTGCGTACGTATGGAATACCGTCTCCACGCCGTGGTGTAATCTATTTTCCACCACCACCTTACAAGGATGGGTATAATGGTGTAATGAGTAACTATTTATGATTATTATAAATTAATATTGATACTGAAATAATATATATATACTCCAATACAATTCCACGATCATAGGAACGATATCATCACTCGTGCGTACGTACGGAATACCGTCTCCACGATGTGATGCGACTCGTTCTACATGATCATCATTACATAGTAATTATATAAATGAATTGAATGAATAAATATGATATATGTTACACTAATACCATTCTGGATATAAGGTATCTATAACCTTAAAAGAAGAATAAGAATTTATTCGGCAAAACACGCATAAGAACAAAAGGCAATAAAGACCTGAGTAACAAGTAACAATGAAATATTACTAACAAGAAGCTAAGAATATGACCATATATGATATCATATCAATATGTATGATTCTGGAATAAGTCAATAACATTATTTAAACCATTATACAGGAGCTTTGGACACGTACAAAGCAAATCGGACTTAAGGTAAGGGAAAATATCACAATCTTATTTTTATCCGAGATTGTTTATTCGTAAGTATTTATTGGGGTGTATTTTATCATCCACATCCATGTTTCATCAATATGTAATATTATTTCCATCCACCTAAAATTATTTAAATCCATTTTTACCCTTCGGTGAGTTTTTAGTAATATGTATGGAATGAATCTTTTGTCATTTTTCGTACGAGGTACTTTTTGACTTTTCCGACAAAAGTACGAAGAATGTTTTTTTAACTTATATGGCATGAATAGATTTTTAAAACATTATTTCCAAGAAGCTTCCTTTACAAGTTTTCAAGTTTATTTTTAATCATCTTCTTTTGTTTTAAAGTCGTATGACATGTTATGAAAGGAAAAATGTTTTTGAAGTAGAAAGGATATTTTCCTCAAGAATGGAGTTCAAGTATTTTATCAAAATTATTTTCCATCTAAGATAATAAAAGGGTTCTGTTTTTATCCCTATTATAACATGGATTTGATTATGTTGTGATGGAAATATTTTTATGAATTCCTTTATCTTATATGAATTGTTTTATGATGTCATGTTTTTTAAGAATTCCATTTTTATTACATGGGTTACGCTATGATGTATGGTTTATGATTATGTGGCACACATAAGAAAGGATTCATTATAAGATGGGTGGGACCTATATCTCCCTCCAATGCATTGGGTAAAGACTTTATATCTCATGAGATAGACATGGATGGAAGGGTAGGTTATACCGGTTCAGTGAAACAGGACTGGAACGAGGGTGACTCGGTTCAGAAAGGGACTTTGTCCACTAAGATAGTCTTGGCAATGAGTCATGACTAACAAGAAATGATTTTCCATGATTATGTGTGCATGCCACAAAGTTTCAAGTTTCATGTTATGATTATGGGGATCTCATTTTCACTTCTATTATTTGTTCCATGTTAAGATATTATGATCTCTTTGGCAGGTTATGATTTTTAAAAGATATGATATGATTTTTATTTCTTTTATTTTCCCTTGCTGAGCATTTGAGCTCACCCTTTTATGTTTTCTTTTCCCTAGGTCAGGAAGATGGATATTAAGTAGAATATGCTAAAAGGGACCCTAGATATGATGAAATAAATGGGAGACACTGTAGAAGATTTATGAACCAGTTGTTTATGTTTCCCAGTTTCTAAAGACACTATACCTATACGGTCCTTTGTGGTTTTGTCATATGTTGTAATAAGTGTGCTTAAATTTTGAAGTATTAACAATGTATGTAAAGTATGGGTCGTTATAGGACCATGAGCCATCATGGATATAATATCGATTTGGTGTTTCGGGTTCCAAGAATTAACCCCATTAGAACTATCCAAAAAAGGGATGTGAAAGAAAATTAGTGTTCCCGATGTGAACGAGTGTTCAACCATACTCAACCCCCCCCCCCCCACACACACAAACACACAATCAATTGGACAGGGACAAGATATTTCATTCAAAAAAATGGTGAGCCCAATGCGATTCCTTAACCAAAATGACTATGTGAACAATAGGTTATGCCTCTTTCATGCTCTCACAAAATTAATTTGATCCAATCATGGATTTAAAATAATATATTATGCTTGTATTCATTTATAGAGATACTACATTGACAGTTTTCTCCCATGATTTTTTTTGTATATGATATCACTCTCATCAGAAATCCATTCAATATAAATATAATCCTACCAATAATTTCATAATTATCCATTCAATTCCACACAATAAAGTCCCTTATCAAATAAAATGATATTGTCACCAACCCATCATCTTCAATTCTGGATCACAAACATGCTAATTTGGGAGTACCACCGCAATGGTACTGTTCTAACAGTGGAGGCCACAAGTGAAGCCCTCCAAGGAATGAATCCCTGCTGACAATATGTCTAACAAATATTAGGGGGAGATAATTATATGGAACCCATCATCATCTAAAACCATTTATAGGGTCTATCCCTATAATTCAATCACAAGTTCTTCCATTATTTTAGGGATGCAGATCAAGGGGTCACCAATGGTCTCATTCCAACAACCTTAGTGTCCCAACAAAGGACCACTACCAACATCCGTTACTTCCAAAGTTGTGCAGCATAGAATCCTCTATATGATGTGGGTCCCACCCTCGGGAGTCCATCCTAGGTCACCCAGACCCAGGCACCTAGGATAGCCCTCTAAGGGTAATGATTAAGAAATAGGGAACAAGACCATACAACTATTCCCTTCAGAGAATATCCCCATTAAAATAAAATGGAAAAACTAAAAGTAGGTTCATACACTAACTTGCATCCATCAAGATTTCCAACCTATCATGTTTTTTGTTGTAGAAACCATTTAGAGAATCCAGACAAAAAATAGTGAAATACCCAAGTCTTTATCCCTGCAAAAATGGTTGTCATTACAAATCAATAGGAAATGGAGGATAGGAGCAGACCAACATCCCTACTCCAACCAAGGAATGGGAATATATCCCTATTCTAGATATTGAATTCATACAATATATATTTTCATTGATGAAAGGGAAAATGAAAATCCCTAAACACAGTCTACAAACCTCCCAAGATATAATGACATTAAAGGCAGTGGTTAATGGGTGTTCATGCAACCTTGGCTCCATAATTGGTGTGAATCATCAACATAATGTGAGGGTTACTTTAGATAAAAACAAATATATATTATCTCAATCATGAGGTTTATTGTAAAATAATATAATAAATGGAGAATTGGATTGGGACCATATCCCCCTTCCAATGGATTTCATCGGTCCATCCTAGTGGTCACTCTAGACTATGCATATATCCTTTCCAAAATTCCCGAATTTTGTCTATATATTATAGTAGTAACAAGAGATATACTCAGATAAGAAACCACGTATGAATGTTTTTTCCACATCAGGTGGCCCCATTCACCCATAAGAGGGCACCCAAAAATAATCCACACCAAGGGGGATTAGAAATTAAATATCCAGTCTATAATCTGGATCTACTAAATTTTGCTTTTCATGAAGCCCTCATATGTTTATCTATGGAAGATCTAGGCACTACTGATCTTTTACCAAATTATAGGGATAGTAGTTGTAATTGTGAAGTTCTTTCCTATAACTTTTCTAGAAAGTATTTATGAGGTCCTCCCAAGACATCTTACCATAATGGCTTACTTCATGTCTATGATATTATCAATCATGAGAGTCCTTCACTTGGTGAGAGCCATAGAAATCCTCCTCAATTCCATAAGACCAAATATAAATAAGTTTCTACTATTTCTAACATCTTCTTGTAAGGTCCTACCTAAGGTATATACTGCAGAAATTCTCTTTATAGTCGGATGTTAATACTTATAGGAATTCCTCCCCATACTGGAATTCACTACAAAGGTACTCCCCACAATAGAACTTTATTTCTTCAATAAGGCACTCCCCTAGAAAAATCAAGTCTGAAAAAGTCCTCATATCATGAGTTACTGGGGAAAATGAGGTCATTCATGCCTTATGAATCGAAATTAACAAGTGATATAATTTCTTAATCAGAAGACATTCCAAGGAAATAGTTTTTCTCCAAATAACCCCTGGATTTAGTACCTTCTAATATGATATAGGGAATACCAGTTGAATCTTCTGTTTACAATAATTCAATGGTAAAATTCTCACTTTGGTCAAATCAAGTTGAGGAACCTCATGCAAATTAAGAAGAAGAAATATTTATGATAAGGATATGTTTAGTGAAATACAATATACCAGTTATGTCTTTGTCCTTTGGTCACTCCCCAATATAACATTCCTGAGACTTTTTCAGAAGACTGTGTGCATGAAATCAAACTAAATTTATGGACTAATATTCATCTCTTAAAAACAAAATTATTTCCTAATGATTAATACCCAAGTCACATCAAGGTAATATAATAGATATATCTTCAAATGTTATTAGAATCCCATCTAGTTGTGCATAACTAGATATTGGGAAAATAACAAGGATCCCTTTAGCATGCATGTCTCATTATGTTAAAATAGTTCCATAATATAATCTCCAATTCCCAATTCAATGTTCATATTAAGGGATTAGGAAAACAATTCCCCTTGTTCCTTGATCATAAAATCCCACACAAGGTGACATAATGTAATTTCATTTCCTCAATAAAATTTTGATAAATGGTCTCTCCTCACAAAAAATGGTATGCTCAATAAAAAACAGACCTTAAACACACTCAAAGACTTCAGGACAGAAGAGAGAAATCCATATAAATACTCTTACATCAAGCATCTAAAACTATTAATATATCCTCTAACTTGAGGTAATATAATAATCAGGTGGTGAGAATATCTCTAGATATAGATGGATTAGTTACAAATCATACAATTCACCCAACAATTGTTCGAACAAAGCTCCCTAAATTCAAGAGAAAAGTTGTAGAAACTATTGGTTGTTGAGTCAATAAGGTTTCCTTATGAATTTTCCATTCCTCTATGTTTTAAAAATCACAAAAACTCTATCTTAAGGAAAATAATGTTTTCTGTAAGTATTATCCTAATAAGGAAAATTTTCCTTCCTCAAGAAAATTTTACCTTTACCTATTTTTTCATTGTTCATTTTATAGTTTCTATAAATATAACTATTTTATTTCTAAAGGTTAAAATTAGGTTTCATATCAATAACCTCAGAATCCTATAAATTATTAATTTTAGAGAATTCTATTTTCAGGATCTGATTTCAGGTTCTGAATTCAGACTCTGAATTCTATGAAATTCAGACTCCGAATTCTCTGAAATTCAGTCACCGATTTCTTAGAAATTCAGACACCGAATTCACTAAAATTCAGACTCTGAATTTTCTGAAATTCAGACTCCGATTCTCTAAAATTTATACTCTGAATTCTCTGAAATTTTGACTCTGAATTCTCTGAAATTTAGACATCAAATTCTCTGAAATTCAGACTCTAAATTCTCTAAAATTCCGACCCTGGATTCCTTATAATTTAGACTCTGAATTCCATATAATTCTAAATCTGAATTCCTCCAAATTTAGAATCTTAATTCCTCATAATTTAGACTCTAAATTCTTAAGAATTAAGATTTAAATTTCATTAGAATTCAGATTCCAAAGTCTATAGAATTCAGGTTCTGAATTCTTTGGAAAATAGAATCTGAATATCTATGATTTATAGTATCAAAATTATTACTTTCTTAAACTCTGAACTTTTATTTTTTGTTAGACTTTGAAAAATTGATTTGGTTAAGAAATCTTATTTTTCTTACACTTGTTTTAGTTATGAAATGATGTCATACATTCTGTTTATATGTAACCATTGTTTGAGTGACACATATACAGGTCTCATTGAGATTCAAGAAAAATATGACCATTGGAGGAGGCAGCCGACCATTGGAGAAATGCTTATAAATAGAACCTCATTTGAATGATCTCATTACAGATCAATCACTCTAGAGATTTCATGCTAATGAAGTGATTTATTGAGAGAGAGACTCTCATGCCTTGTGCATACTAAACATCTTGTTCATCTTACTTCACACAACTCTGATTGTTTCTATGTATAATCAAGGACTTCCGAGGAAAGGAAGAAATAGGTGATGACTACCTTAAAGTTCGAGGAATTCCTTAATTAAAAAGACAGAGGTTCCTACTACCTTGAAGTTCAAGGGCTTGTAGGGATAGCAGGACAGAATCTGATATTCTTATCAAGGTCTTACCCTAGTGTGGGTAAGATAGACTTTCTTGAAAGTATAAATCAAGGGACCTTTATCCAAGGTTGTTGGATACCCTGCTCTTTGGGTTAAAAGACTTCATAATTGTTACTTGTTTTGTTTTAAGTTTATATTCTATTGTATTTTGATAAAGTAAGAAATTATAACTTACATATACTTTCTTGTTCTTTTATGTTCTATAATTAAGTATGATTCTATATACTTCAAGGTAGAATCATTGAATTGTAAACTTTCCTTAATTTTCATTTCTGGAACCACATTTCTGAAACCTAGCAATTTTTCAGAACTAAAAGTGGTCTTGTGAATTTACCTTATTTAACCTTGTTAAACATAGTTTTTCTTAAGGTTAAAAATGAAAGTTTTTAAACATACAATTCACCCCCCCCCCTTGTAATTGAGAATCTACATTCATATTTCGATCCTACAATTGGTATTAGAGGAGGTTCCTAAAATAATTATTTTCATATATAAGTTTTCATGCTCAAGTTTTAATTGTTCTTAATATTTTCCTTGCTTAGGATTTTTATCCTTGTTTACAAACTGTTACTATTAACAAGTTTTTGTGGAAATATATTTTCTGTTAGATGGAAGGAATGAATGTTAGTTTCATTGACAATATAAATCCCACTAGACCACCTATATTTTATGGAAATGATTATGAATATTGGGAAGATCATATGAATACTTTTTTTATTAATATTAGAGTGGAAAACTTTGTTATGCTTATTGGAGATTACAAGATTATTGATAAGGAAGTCAGAACTTTTACTAATCAAGAAAAGTCACAATATCAACTAATCTACAAGGTAAATAATACTTTTTTGTGTTCCATGATCAGGAATATATATAGTCATATTTCTTCTTGTGAATCTGTAAATTGTATTTGAATGAAATTGGAAGTTACTCATTTTGGTACACCCAAGGTTATAGAAACTAGAAGAGCTATGCATAGAGAAAAATATCATGGATTTTTATTTCCTTATGAAGAACTAGTGTACAAGGTACAACCAAGGTTTATGACTATTGTTAACAGTTTAAAGTCAATGGGTGAAAAATGTTTAGATGATGAGTCACTTGAGGGAAATATTATAGATATCATGCCTAATGAATGGGAATCTAAGAGATCAGTTATTGATCAGAATAGTAAAGTATCTCAAATTACTCTTGATGAGTTTTTGGAAATCTTCTTCAACATGAGACAATAATGAAAATATATGCTGATATGAATAAGAAGAAGAATGGAAATGGAAGTCTAGCCTTTACTAATACTAAATCCAAGACTCGTGAAAGGGTCACAAGATCCAAGTCAAATAAAGTCGTTATTTTATGTGAATCAAGTGAAAGGGGACATTTTGAGAAGGAGCTAGCTAATCTTACTTGAATGATGAACAAGATAGTTGGAAAGAAAGAATTTTAGTATAGGTTTAAGAAGAAATAAAGAAAGGAAAACAAAGACTCAGAAGTCACATGTTATAAATGAAAAAGGGTATGGCATATAAGGCCAGATTTTCCTATGCTTAAAAAAAGGTCAGAAAGGAAAAGAATTATGAGAGGAATAGAAATAAGTGCTACAAAGATAAAGAAAAAAAGGTTTTGAAAGCCAAAGACACTTGTAGTGCCAGTGGTGGTGACTGTTCTGATGAATCCACAGAGTATGAATCTTCTGGTCAAAATAATCTTGGTCTACTTGCCAAATTAACCATTTAAAATCAGTGTCTAATGTCCAAGGTACACAATACTGAATCTATAACTAATGTATCTTTAAATTAAAATTATAGTGATAATAAATATTATGAATCTTTAGATTAATAATCTTCTTCTGAAGAAGATAATATATTACCTACTTATGAATAAGTATCTAGGTTTTCTAAACTTATTGTGAATAAAAATTCTAAAGTCAATAAAAATCTTGATAAGGAAAACTCTATAATTTCTATTCTTACTAAATAAGTATGAGATCTTTCTAAAGATCTTGATAAGAAAATTTATGATTTTGAAAGTATATCTAAAAACATTGAGGAAGTTAATTCTAAGAAGGATAAACTTTCCAAGGATCTTGAAAATGTAATTTCTAAGAAAAATATTTTAGAGACTAACTCTAGTGCTAAAGCTAATGTTTTTTAGGATAAAAACTTAGTTATTAGACTGAATTCAGAAACATTTTCCTTGAGGAAATGTTTTTAAAATTTTACCTTAGGTAAGGAAAACCTTTATAAGATGTATTTTCAAATTCAACCTCTAAGGAATAATTCTGGATTTGGTTATACACGTTCTAAACTACTTTTTAGTAATAATTAGTTTGTTCCTCAAAGTGCTCCATTCTGTACTAAATGTTAGTGTTGTGGACATTGGAAAAAACTTGTTCTTTAAATAAAACTTAGTCTTTAGGTTTTTAGAAAGATTATTTTTCTATGAAAATGTGGATACCTAAAATTTGGCTTTCTGAAGTTTTTGGATCCAAGAAATTTTGGGTTCCAAAAGACTAACACTCTTATTTTTAAGAATATAATGATAATATCAATAGAAATACATGTTACATGGATAGTAGATGTTCCCGGCACATGACTGGTAAAAAAACATTATTTAAAAGATTATCAAGATGACAAGAGGAAAAGTAACTTTTGAAAATAATGTTAGGGGATAAATTATTGGTATAGGTAACATTTTTCTTCTTGGAAAAACTTTGATTTCAAATTTTTTGTTTGTTAATGGTATTAAGAACAACCTTATTAGCATAATTCAATTATGTGATAAAGGTTATCTTGTGAACATTAGAAATGATAAGTGCTTAGTACGCAATTCCAAGGAAGATTTTATTCTTTCTACCCATATGCTAGAGAATGTATACACACTAAACATAGAAGATCTTAAGAGCCAAGACCTACCTTTCCTTATGCAATGGAAGATCAATTTGGTCAAGGCATAGAAGTTTAGGACATTGTAACCTTATGAACTTATGTAAACTCTCTAATAAAAGACTTTTTAAGGATCTGCTAAAGCATAGATATGAATCTTCAATAGTTTGTGATCCTTATTAATATGGAAAGCATCATAAACCATGTTTTAAATAAATTATTGAAGTCTCGACTTCTAATGCAGTACAGTTGGTGTATATAGATCTTTTTGGTCTAACACAAACTAGAAGCATTGGTGGCAAATAATATGTGTTTTTCCTAGTTTATGATTACACAAGATTTACGTGGGTCTATTTTTTAGCAAAGAAATCTGAAGCATTTTCTTATTTCAAGATTTTTAGATCCCAAGTTAAAAATGAGAAAAACCATCCACTAATAACTATTCATAGTGATCATGGAGCAAATTTTCGAAATTCTGATTTTAAAACTTTTTTTAGTAGAAAAGGCATTACTCATAACTTCTCAGCAACAAGAACCCCCCCAACAAAATGGTGTTGTTGAAAGAAGAAACTGAATTCTTCAATAGACAATAAGAACCATGTTGAGTGAATATTCAGTAGCCAAAAAGTTTTGGTCTGAAGCTGTAAGTACTGCTTTTTATACTATAAATCAAGTTTTAATTAGAACTTTTATTAATAAAACCCCTTATGAGTTATGGAATGGTAGAAAACAAAGAATTTTCTACTTAAATGTATTTGGATGCAAAGTATTCATTCTTAATACTAATGATAATTTACATAAATTCTTACCCAAAGCTGATGATGGAATTTTCTTAGGCTACTCCACAAATTATAAGGCTTATAGAGTTTTTAATAAAAATAAATGTAATATTGAAGAAATAGTAATTGTTAAATTTGATGAAATTGATCCTTTTGTTTTTAAACACACTCAACCTACATCTATAGATGTGTTTTCATAACCTAATTATCAAACCTTGATAGAAGATCCTTCTCATAAGGAAAATTTTCAAGAAAATGTTTCTGAATCATTTAACCCAGAATATTTCCTACCATATATTGATGAATAAGTTTTACAAAACCCAAATTAGTTGTTTATTAATAATCATCCTAGTGATAGTATCATTGGTGTTGTAAATTAACCTGTAATGACTATTAGTTCCTTAAGAAATTAAGTAGAATATCTTGCATTCCTTTCTCAATTAGAACCAAAAAAGCACTGATGAATCTTTATGTGGTGTTGATTGGATTAAATCCATGCAAGATGAGCTAAATTAATTCGAAAGGAATAAAGTCTATACCTTGGTTAAAATACCTATGGAAACTTCTATTATTGGAGAAAAATGGGTCTTCATAAATAAGTGTGATGAAAATGGAATCATAGTAAGAAATAAATCTAGATTAGTTGTTGAAGGCTATAATCAACAAGAAAGAATAGACTGTGAAGATACCTATGCTCCAATATCTAGACTTGAATCTATTCATATCCTAATTTCCTTTGCAGCATTCATTAATTTTAAACTTTTTCAAATGGATGTTAAATGTTCTTTTCTTAATGGTTATGTTCATAAGGAAGTTTTTGTTGAACAACCTCTTGGTTTTGAAGATAAAAGACATCCTAAACATGTTTTCAAACTTACCAAATATTTATATGGACTAAATCAAGCCCCTAGAGCTTGGTTTGATAGAATTATAGTATTTTTGTCACAAAAAAATTATATTAAGGGAAATGTTGATCCGACCCTCTCTATAAAGAAAGATAAGAAAAATGTTTTGATTATTCAAATTTATGTTGATGACATTATATTTGGTTCAACTAGAAATCTATAAGCAATTTGTTTGAAAATATAATGAAATCTAAGTTCGAAATGAGTATGATGGGTGAGTTAACTTTCTTCCTTGGTTTTCAAATTTCTAAAAAACTAGAAGGAATTTATATATCTCAACATAAGTATATTAAATATCTTCTTAAAAATTATTTATATGAAAACACTAAAATTATTAGTACTCTCGTTAGTACCTCAAATTCAGTTGATCTTGATGAATCTAGGAATCCAGTAGATCAAACATCATTTAGAGGTATGATAGGAAGTTTACTATACTTGACAGCTAGCCATTCACACTTAATTTTTTCAGTGTGCTTATGTGCAAGTTATCAATCTAATTCTAAGGAATCTCATTTAAATATAGTGAAAATAATTTTTCACTACTTAGATGGAACCATGGATTTAGGGATCTTTTATACTTTTGGAAATGGTCTTGTTTTAAAAATATTTTTGGATGTTGAATTTTGTGGATGTAGAATGGATAAGAAAAGTATATATAGAATGTGTCATTTCTTAAAAGATTCATTAGTTTCTTTGTCATACAAAAAACAACACACATTAGCACTTTCCACTACTGAAGTTGAATATGTAGTAGCTGGAAGTTGTTGTGCTCAAGTATTGTGGATGCAACACACACTCACAGACTATGGTATGAGTTTTACCAAAACATAAATAATGTGTGATAATACTAGTTCCATTTCCTTACGTAAAACCCCTACACATCACTCTCTTTCAAAACACATAGATATTAGGAATCAGTTTCTTAGGGATCACACACAAAAAGAAGATATCATTCTTCAGTTTATCAGAACACAAGATCAACTTTCTGATATTTTCACAAAATCTTTACCCTCTAATATTTTTGAATATATAAAATAGAAGTTAGAAATGATAATCATAAGATAATATTCCATATTAACTTCTTGTTGAAACCTATCTCCTTACAATAAAAAACTCCTTTTCATAGAGGGAGTACATATGTTTGATAGTTAAAATTTTATGTAGTTTAAATTTTTTGTAGTCAAAATTTTTCGTAGTAAAAAATTTTCGTATTTAACATTTTTTTTAGTCAAAATTTTTCAGAGTAAAAAATTTTCGTAGTCAAAATTTTTCATTGTCAAAATTTTTTGTAGTCAAAATTTTTGTAATCAAATTTTTTTCATACTCAATTTTTTCATTAAAATGTTCTATAACCTAAAGTTATTCTAGAAGAATATTCCACATTATGAATAATTTTCCTAGAAATCTAGAAGGTATGTTTTCTTTCTTAAATTTTCATTACCATCTTTTTACATGTTGGTATTTTTATCTTGTTTAAAAAAAAATTCGGATTCACATTCTCTTAAACCCAACTGTTTACCTTAAAAACCTCAAAAGATTGAAACCTGCCAAAATATTTCTTCCGTAATCATCTAAACCATTATATCTAATCAAGACTATTTCAACAATTGGATTAATCAAGGAAGTTGAACCGTCGCCTCAAACACCTATATAAGGACCCCCCCCCCCCCCCCCCCGATGTTTTTCCCACATCGATCTTCAATTATTTCCCATGCAAAATTTATGCCTCCATATTTATGGTCGTTCCGAATCTTCAAGTTTTCTTTACTTCCAAATGTCTGTTGAAGCCTCTCCTCGGAAAGAAATGTCAACTGTAAAAGGAAATTTGTGAATGGTAGATATACCAAGAAAGGATGGTCGATCCAAAATTTTAGGCTAAGTATGAATCTATCATTTCAAATAATATTTAGCTGAATAGTTAGGAGAGCCTATGTATATCAAAACCAAATACACAGGATCTGGTCTATCTGGACTTGTTGATTGAATTTTATGAGTCAGTAAGTTTTTTTCAACGAAGGAGGGAGAGATAAGTTTTCCTTCAAGAGCAATGGGAAGACATATTCCCTTTCTTATATCAAGGTAGCAATTTAGATTTGAATTCCTTATGAAGAAGAAGTAGAATTTTGTACTCACAAATTATTGGTTGTTTCATGATCTTTTGATAAGTACAAGGCTCTAGCTTGTCTTGGTTTGAAAATATTGAAGACTCCGAAGATTGTACATCTATCTACAAACCTTCGGATTCTTAAGTTATGGGTCCAAGGTTTTATCATTTTGAGAAAAGGGGATAAGGACACACTGAAGAAAAGTGATATCTTTATTCTGGAATTCTTGGCAAACCTCAGGAAGATAAACTTGGTCAAGTATATCTTGGTTACGATTGAGAAAATCAAGAATGGAGATTTGAAGTCTCAAATTATCATGTATCTGGCTATACTCTCAAAAATTATTGTTCTTTGCCTTGAGTCATTCAAAATTATTTGTAGTTAAAAACCAAGGAATTTTGAAGTAATTTTATTGAGTGATGATACTATAAGGATGATGATTATTGTATTTAATAGTCAATCTAGAGATTTCTATAACTTTTCAGAAGCCGAAATTGAAGCTCTTTCAAAGAAACCAGAAGTGGCTGAGACTTCCAAGAAGGGTGGAAGGAAGATGAAGGTAAAGTAACCAGAATAGAAAGGAGAAAATCTCGTGGATAAGGAAACACAATCTACACCTTTAAATCCAAATAAGCAAAAGACTTTCCCTGATGAAGTAGTGGCTAAATGGAGAAAAGACAAGAATAACGAGAAATAAGGGGAGCCTATTTTTGGCATGGATCCTGATGAGGAAAAAGCATTGGAGTTGAAGGCTGCTGAGAATATTTAGATGCAAGAAAAATAAAAGAAGCAAAGAAAGAAAATTTCTGAAGCTGAGATAGTATAATATCTTCACAAGGATGCAGAAAAATCCTCTAAACAACATCAGGTACCAGAATAATTTTTGAAAGAATCACTTCCTGTGACACCAAGAAATAAGGTGGTGATTTCGAAACCATGTCAAGAAGAAGAAATAGTTGAAGAGGAATAATTGGAAGAAGAAAAAGAATAATAAGGCAGTGGTGATACTAAAGACATGATAAAGTAAGTGTAGGATTATCACGAGAAGGAAATTCCTTCTGAGAAACTTTCAATATGAACTTCTAAAGCAGAGTCTTAAAAACTTATTACTCTAGGAAAAGATCAAAAGGTTTAGGAAGAAGTAAACAAAACATTTCAAGAAGAAAGCAGAAATTATGATTTTGTTCATCCAGAAGATCATGTGGCTAATGCTGAGAAAGAAGAAGTTGATGAAGATAAGATTATTCAGTTATCGGATAATGAGCATGAATCACCCAAAACATAAGACATTATTCCAGGAGCTAATAAGGGAAAAAGGTGGTAGTGGATACACCTTGTAAATTTGTGGTGAAAAATAAATAAGGTGGTTCTTTATTGAAGAGGAAATCTGATGAGTTATAAAAAGAATCCCCACAAACAAAACACATGAATTCAGAATTGTCCTCTTTTGGACATGATTTTGTTGTTCAGTCTTTAAAAAAACTAGTTATAACTATTTCATTATTTCCAAAAATAGATTCTAGATGCTAGATGCTTCAACATTCGATAAATTAGAAATCAAATTCAGTTTCCATGGTTATGGATAAATGTGTCGGACTTGAGGTAGATTTCAAATATTTTATCATTGGTTATGAATCTCATAAAAAGATCTTTTAAAATGATTACAAGATGGTCAAGAAATATAGTCGAAGAGCTTAGAGCCATTGATGAATTTTATGACAATGTCAAGGATGCTTTTGACACCAAAGATGCGAAGATCAAGGAACTTTCTAATAGTTTTGAGGAAAAACAAAGTCTCGAATAGAATACTCAGAAGCAGGAAGTTAAGCATCTAAATGGGAAGCTTAATCATGTGGCCATGAATTGGAAGATGGAAAGGGATCTCAGAATTTAATTTGACGAAAATATTGTTAAGAAAGAAGAAGTCCTGAAGGTTTAGGAAGATATTCATAAGGCTCATGAAGAAAAGATAAAATCCATAGAGAAGAAAAGTGAAGATTAGGATCAATTCCTCAAGCATATGGATGAATATCACAAGGAGATAAAGAAGTTGAAAACCATTGTCAAGAAACTGATGCTGATGGAGAAAGAAGGATTTTTTTTCCTAATTCTGATATTTTGTTGAATTTATTCATTTTACATATTATTTCAATATTAATGAAATTTTTTGTTTTTCTCCATATATTTGGTTGTTTAGTACTAATTTTTCAGGTACCATTTTTTTCCATTCCCTCTATTCCTTTTTGAAAATCACAAAGGGGGAGAAGGGAATGGTAAAAAGAATACTAAGAAAGAAGATATTTTCCTAAGTAAGGGGAAGTTCTTATCAAAGAAGATTTTGGTATGCCAGATAATTTAAAATATCATTCAAGAAATCGGGGATACGGTGCTTAGGGATTTCAAAACTTAAGGGGGGAATTAGTCGTATTCACTATGACTCATATGTAAAGGGAGATTAGTTTTCTTTTATGTTCATAAAGAAAAACTCAATGTTGTTATATTCTATTTTGTAAGGATGTTTGTGATTTCCAAAAAGGGGGGTATTATTGAGCAAATAAGGTTTCCTTATGACTTTTCTATTCCTCTATGTTTTTAAAATCACAAACACTCTATATTAAGGAAAATAATATTTTCCCTTAGTATTATCCTAAAAAAAAAAATTTCCCTTAAAATTTTTTTACCTTTACCTATTTTTTCAATGTTCATTTTATAGTTTCTATAAATATGAATCTTTTATTTCTAAAGGGTAATAATTGGTTTCATATTGAAAACCTCAGAATCCTATAAATCATTAGTTTTAGAGCATTCTGTTTTCAGGATCTGATTTCAACTTCCGAATTCATACTCTAAATTCTCTGAAATTCAGACTCCGAATTCTCTGAAATTTAGACTCCAAATTATCTAAAATTCAGACTCTGAATTCTCTAAAATTCAGACTCTAAATTCTCTGAATTCAGACTCCAAAATCTCTGAAACTCTGACTTCAAATTCTCTGAAATTCAGACTCCAAATTCTCTAAAATTAAGATTTTGAATTCTCTGAAATTCAAACTATGAATTATCTAAAATTCAGACTCTGAATTCTTTGAAATTTAGACTCTGAATTCGATAGAATTTAGAATCTTAATTCCTAATAATTCCTATTATGAATTCATTAGAATTCAGATTCCAAAGTCTATAGAATTTAGGTTCTTAATTCTCTAGAAAATAGAATCAGAATATCCATGATTTATAGTATCTAAATTATTACTTTCTTAAACTCTAAACTTTTATTTTTCCTTAGACTATGAAAAATAGATTTGGTTAACCAACCTTATTTTTCTTACACGTGTTTTAGTTATGAAATGATGTTGAACATTCTATTTCTAACTAACTATTGTTTGAGTGACACGTGTACATGTCCCTCTGAGATTCAAGGAAAAATATGACTATTGGAGGAGGGATCTGACGATTAGAGAAATTCCTATAAATAGGAGCTCATTTCAATGAGCTAATTACTGATCCATCACTCTAGAGATTTCATGTCGCTGAAGTGATTTCTAGAGAGAGTGACTCTCATGCCTTGTGTATATTGAACATCTTGTTCAGCTAGCTTTGTGAGACTCTGATTGTTGTTGGGTATAATTGAGGACTTTTGGGGGATAAGAAGAAATAGGTGCCAACTAACTTAAAGTTTGAGAACTTATTTGATTTGGAAGACAGAGGTACCAACTACCTTGAAGTTCGAGGGCTTTTGGGGATAGAAAAACAGAATTTGATATTCTTATCGAAGGCTTACCCAGGTGTGTGTAAGACAGAATTTCTTGAAAGTATAAATCAAGGTACCTTTATCCAAGGTTGTTGGATACCATACTCTTTGGGTTAAAAGACTTCATACTTTTTACTTGTTTTGTTTCAAGTTTATATTCAGTTGTATTTTGATAAAGGAAGAAATTATAACTTTCTTATACTTTCTTGTTCTATTATATACTCTGATTAAGTAATATTATATACGCTTTAAGGTAGAATCATTTCCTTGTAAACATTCATTAAGTTTCATTTCCGAAACCATGTTTCTGGAACCTTGAAAGTTTTCATAACTAAAACAGGTCTTGTGAATTTACCGTGTTTAACCTTGTTAAAAATAGTTTTCCTTAAGCTTAAAAATGAAAGTTTTAAAACTTACAATTCACCCCCCCTTCTTGTAATTGAGCATCTACATTCATATTTCGATCCTATATTGACATGATAGTACAGAAGTATCCCCAACCCATAGGGTTTTGGGAATTTATAACATATCTCTTCCCAATAATTTTAATAAATATGGTCTATAATTCTATGGTAGTCGATTAGAAACATCCCTATAATGCTGGGCTAGATGCATTTTATAACACCCTAAGATTTTGTGAAATATTATTTTTAATTAAATTTAATATTTTGTATATTTTCCATTAATCTTAATATTGAGTTTATATTATGTTACATGAAACACCAATTTAATCTTATGCAACATGCAACACAGGGTTAGCTTATGTTTCACATGGCATTGAGTATTAATGAAACCAGGATATAATTATAATACAGTAATTTAAACTCCACCATTATAACATAGTTGTTAAAATTTTCTATATGAATAGTAACAAATAATATTTAAATATTAATATCAATATCAATATTTTTAAATAAATGAAACATATTTATATAAAAGTACATAACTTTCAGTAAAGTATTTATATGTTTCAAAAATACTATTTTCTTGAAAAATGCACTTTATATTTTTTAACCTTAATAAGTAAATTTTTGACACTTTTAGGTAATTAATATGATAAAATGAAGATAATTTTTTAAATAAAAATTTCAAAATTAGGTTAGCGTTAATTGTTTTAATTTTTCTGAAATGTTTCATTTTTTAATGAATAGAGAAAAATAAGGAATTTGAATTGAAAATTTCATTTTTCTATAAATAATTATAATGTTAAATTATATTTTGAAATAGTTTTAAAGTTAAATTATTTTAATTATAAATCCATTAATACAGTTTATTTCATTTTAATCAATTTCATATTAAATGTAAATATAAAAACATTTTAAACTTTTGAACATTTTCACTTTAAAAAATTGTTTTCTCATCGTGTCTACGGGATTATTTTAGAATTATATTTTTTTCACTTTTAAATATTGAATTTGAAAAAATATATTCCATATTTGGAATCATAATAATTTATAATTTCAACTTAATTTTTTACCAAATGAATAGTGAATGCAGTAAATATTATTTATAGAGGTTAAGGTGAAAATAGGTTGACTGGGGGCTAAACTAAGTAGAAAACGGTTAAAATGACCTACCAATCTTTTCAAAACAAATTTTATGGCCATATTTAGACAATGATGTCCTTAGGATTTATTTTATGAGTTTTTGGGACACTTTTTCAGGAAAGATACCTATAAAATAAGTTATGTAAAGAAAAAGACAAAAAAACCATTATTCCTTTTAATTAATATAACGATTTGGGATTGGGGAAAACAATATAGGTTAGATATAAATATTATTTTGAAATGTAAATGAGTTTTTTATATCATGAAAAATTGTTTTAATTTTTTAGAGATCAATTAAATACTTTAAATACTTAATAAATTTAAACACAATAATATATTATTTAATAATAAACTAAAATAAATGATTCTAAAAATATTTAAAGTGAAGTAAATTGAATGAATTATTTTATTAAATTAATTTTTTAGATTAATATATCATATTATATAGGATTTATAATAATATATTCCAATTCCATCAGTTTCTTGATTTTTTTAAATTCATATTAAATGAATGATGTCAAAATTGATATTGATGTTATTTTATAATAAATTATATATTATTAAATGATTTAAAAATAAAAAAACCTATATTATTACAAGATAATTTTACATGTTAATAAATATCTAATATTTTCCATTCATGGACCAAATTTTATTTTATAATGACTATATTTACATTTGAATAGTAAAAAAGCAGTTAGCGGAGTTAAGGTTAAAGTGGTGTTTTTGCAAGTTACATGCGCTTGTGTTAAAATTAATTTCCAAAACATATATTATTTATAATTTATAAATTTAAAATAATTTTTATTATAATTTTTCTCAAATTATATAATAAAAATCACTTTAATTTTTTCATAAATGGTAAATTACCAAGTTTATAAAACTAGTTACCATAGTGAAACCCCCAAAATGGTAAAATTATGGAAATATAGAAGTTAAAGAATAAAATGTTTAAAGAATGTTTTTAATTGTGTGTTTTAGGTTTTTGTAGACCATGTAATCCCTAAATAAATTTAATAATATGTTTTGGAGCCACTTTAGGTAAGATTAACCATTCAATTGTGAATACTTTTGATTATTTACAAGAATGACACTCATCATCAACTATAAAAGGGCACTCACTCTCTTATCTTCATCACACCTATCAATTTATTTGGATCAGCCAATATATGAAACAAATAACCTCCAAACATCCCTACCCTCATCTTATAATCCTTATTTTCATCATAAATACAACCTAGAAGGGTTTTAGTGCAAACTTAATGAGGATACCTGAGGAAAAGGTAATGTTCTTCAACGAGAATCTTTATTTTATTTATTTCTCCACCACCCTCAATTATTATAACATTATTATATTATAACCTTATATATTTAATATATTTAAATATTTTTTATTTTAACATTGTGACCTATAACCACACAAACTTCAATCAATTGGGTTATGGAACCATCATTCGTGTGTATGATGAATTACCACCTTACTAACCTATGTAGTTTAATTTTAAATTACAACCTCTCAAGGTTGTGTATAATGATGGAAATACTATTTATATAAAATATTTATGATATTTATGATATTTATTATATTATTATTGTTTTTAAATTATTATATCACACTTACCTTCATGATTCCCATTTTTTGGGAATACAATAACATCGTTTGTGAGTATGGAGGATTACCACCTCGCGACGTGATGTGATTTGTTCACTCTTTACATATAATTTATTTAGTATGGTTTTAATAAACATATGTGATATATTTCAAATAAAAATTATAATGAAATAATAATATAAATATATATAATTTACTTTTCATTCTTTTAATACAACAAGAAAATGGAAACAATATTTATGCGTATGTACGACCTTCCTTCTCAATAAACAGATTATTTCATTTCATATTACAAAATATTATGAATTAATCTAAATAATTTTATAATGAAGATATATTATATTTATATAATTTTTTACAATATTTATATGATTAAATCTAGATCAAAGTAAGTGGACAAAGAATAACAAGTGAAAACATATACGAAAAATAATGTGTTTATTACCCAAAACATGAATTTTACATGAAATGATTAATCAATAAGAAATAGAATATGATAAAAATAATATATGGTACGAAATATATGAATATTTTTCTATAATATATGTATAATAAACTTATATTAATTATAAATTAGTGCTGAATGACTAAGATAGAAGTCACAACTTAAGGCAATGGGATTTCAAGTCCTGCTTTTATTTCTGAGAGACTTATGCCATATTCACCACCTATTTATTTTGTGTGGTGTATATACTATCCAATGAAATTATATATTATTAATATACCTCATTTAATGATAATTAATTTTTCTATTTATGTTATTATTTCACAGGGATTACAATTCAATAATTTCTAAAGTTGTAAGGTATTTTTGTCACAATTTTTCTTCTTTGAGACGTAAGTCATGTTATGAACCTATATTATTTCAAGCGGAATATATACCATACCTTTGACTTGTAATATAATGCATTGATGCATCCTCATGATATTTTAATATTCATTTAATGTTATTTTTTCATGTAACTTATGATTTAGTGTTACCAAAGTGGTAAATGTTTTATGTTACAACCTCGTCATTTATCGGGACTGATTATGATTAAGTCTCCAATGTTGAAATATTTTGATCCATATATCAATAATTATATTGATATTTCTTATACTAAATTTATTCATGATCTAATTAAGTAATGGTACCATTTTTTCACTCTTTGTTACCTAATTATTAAGAAATGTTTTTAATAAAATTCTACTTTATTTCTCTCTTCAGTCATAAATCTTTTTTTTCAAAACTAACTTTTATAGAATAATAAAAAAATTATTACACTCATGATTTTTAAAATAAATTTTTACCCAGTATTGAATTTTAAAAAAAATTAAATGATTCTTCATTATGTTTTCCAGAACAATGCATGTTGGGATTTTATTGGAAATATAAAAGGAATATTCACTTTAACATGTATGGAATGAATGGAATTTACTGATTCCATAAACAATAATTATTTAAAGTATTCTTTTATAACTTTTAATGTTTATTTTTCAAATAAAATATTGTCAAAATGTTTTATATTTTAAAAAGTTTTTTTTTAAATCGGAAAGGATATTTTCCCCAATAATTTTTTCAAATTATTTTTCTAAATTATTTTTCATATATGATGACATCTGTTGGTGTTACCTATGAATTTTTGGGAATATTATACAAGGAAACCATTAATATACAGCCCCTTAATGGATTATATTTTTATGGCATGATGTTTATCTAATACAATTATTTTCACAAGTAATTTTATGATGAAATGTTTATCAAACCCACTTATTTTCATAGGTTATTCCATGATGAAATGATTATGAAACCTGTCTCTTTCCACATGTTATGATATGATGAAATATTTATGATACCCATTTAATTTATATTTTTATTATATTATTGAATTCTTATGATATGCATTTCATTTCATGAGTTATGAAATGATGAAATGTTTATGATACCCATTTCATTCCACATTTTATGATATGGTGAAATATTTATGATTCCAATTTCATTTAAATGGTTATGATATGATGAGTTTTTAGGATATTTGGGAACAAATAAATTTTATTTTCATATTGTAATTGGTGGGACATACATATCCCTCTAATTAATTTGGTAAAGATAAATTCTCTATGACCTTAGAGAGTACATGGGTGGTCATCCCAAGCATGGAAAGGAGGGTACAGGTGTGGTCAAACCGTTCTTGAAGTAGGTATATGGTTGGTTAGCCCAAGCCTAACATGTTTTTAATGTCTTGGTGGTTAGACTTTGAATATGATTTTATATGCTTATGTGTATTCCAAAAATCTATTCCTGATATCAATGTTATACTCTCATGGAAGATGTTCTTTTATTGTCTTATTATTAAAGTAGTATGAACTTCTAATCTTTATTCCATGACTCTAAATTATGATATTTGATATTTAGGTTATAGTTTTCAAATTTTTTTCTCTTGTTCTCATAACCATATTTTCATGTTATGCATAACTACCTCATTAGTTTACTCTTAATAAGCATATGGGATCACCCTTTCTTATGTTTCCTTTCCCCCAGGTTATGAAGGAATGTTTCAAGTAGGAGTACTAAAGGGCAAGATAATTATGGGAGACATTTAAGATATTTCATGAATTAATAATATTTTATTTCAAGATTCTGAAGGTAATAAAATATTATGGTCATCAGGCATGTGTTTCTATAATGTAATGAATATTCATCTAAAAAGATGTATTATACATGCATGAGAAGCCTAGGTAGCTATAGCTGATATCATAGGAAAGGTTTACTTAACCTTTAGAAACTAGGGTTTGAAATATTTAGTGATATCCTTCATGATATTTCTAAGTAAATTTCTAGGCATGTCTCTAAGTATAATTCTAAGGATGATTCATAGTGTAGAAAAATTTACAAGAGTTTTGGTAAAGGATAGATCAAGTGGTTTCCAAGAAAGAATATCCATGTCTAGTAACTAGAAGTGTATTTGGGTCTCAAATAGATGTACATATGTGTAACGACCCAAGAAACATTGTATTGATCTTGATTCAACGAATAACTCATACGCAATAATGGGCATTGTTGCACACTTGGTTTGACACTCCTAAGAGATATTCTTAGGAAATTCACAAACTCTTTAAAAATCCTCATAAAGGATTTAAATATATGGTGACTAATAATAGACTAGTATAAACTTATATTGTCATATATTAAAAAGGAGTCATGATTTAGAAATCCTATAAGTTATTTTCATGATTATTTTTATTTCTACTATTATTAGTGTTTCTCACACTATTTATTTTCGATTTAATCAATGGTAGGAGCCAGAAGGAACTATTTTAACAGTGAATGTGATAGAAAATTTTATGACGAGGATCCAAATGAGAAGATAACTGGAGTGAAGGAAATTGTGATAATTCATAATTAGTTTTCATGGAATATAATTAACAATGTGTGCCTTAACCAACTCTTAGACTCACCAAAGAAGATAAAGAAATAGTTAGTTGAGATTTTGGATAATAGAGACTAGGGAGGAAATAAGATTCAATTTCCTTTGTGTCAATAATATGGGAAGAGACATGCAAGTGGATGAATTAATGAAATGGGAATATGTTTTGACTATGGAAAATTTGGACACAAAGAAAGTAACTGCAAAGTGAAATGCAGAGTTCAGTTAGAAAATGGATGGTAATATTGATTTTCCTAAGATATTATCAATGGATGAATTATATAAATGTAGAAATTATGGGAATTTTAGAAATCTGTTTTCTATGGGAAATATCGTGAATAGATTCTACAAGTTTGTATGAGTATTGACTATACATATGATGATGAATAGAATACAAATGAAATTTGATAGGAAATAGGTATTAAGGAACAAGATGATGAGGCTTAGTCAATGGTTTGAGAAGGAAATTGGTTGAATGAAGCATTTATGTATTGAAATTTAAATATTTTTTTATATGAATCATGAAATATAAAAGTATTTATTACTATATTTTTTTAATTATTTGAAATATTATGTTGAATGATAGACTGGAAAATTGATTTAATGTTAAGGTAATAAATTATGAAAGACATGTGATTAATGGAAGACAACCCTTAATATGTTATTGATATTGAGTTTATGATTTTGGTATGAATATATGATTGATATGGATAAATTAAATTGGATAGTACTTATTAACTTAGGGATGATTAAGGATTTTATGACAAAGTGGTTTGTGTTGTCATTTATGGATTTACATTATTTTTGGGTTTAAGGAATATATCCAATAATCTGTGTTTATGTAATGAATTGAGAAGCATGTATGTTTTCCACGTTTTTATTTAGTTTATTACCATGTTTCAAGATAATAAGTGATGAAGGTATTCACATGTTTGGTATATGACAATCAAGAGCCGCTTTATGATATATGGGTGATTCATGTTAAGTAAGTGTTAATAAATTATTCACCTTCATTATAGATTTTAAATTTTAGAAGGGTTATAAGGTTAACCATTTATAGAATGGTTTAATTTTATATTTGGATGAGATTTTATATATTACTTCACCATATGAATATTTATTCATACTAGATAACCTATGCTAACCATTTTTATAGATGAGATGAATTATTATTCTATTTATGGATCTTATGGTCCTAGTAGTGATTCAGGTATAAACAATTCAGCTTCATTTCATAGAGTAAGTGATGAAGTTTAAATTGATCAAGGAATGACCAAAGAGTTAGATTGTTCTTATTAAATGGAATGAAATCAAGTAAATATATTAAAAATATTCAACTTTAAGGGATTTTTAAATAAAATGGTGTCCCATTATCATCATTTTTCATGATATCAATTATCATTTTAATGCCTATTTGGTTTATGGTTTGGTGATTGTTAGCCTTCTCTAAATTACCCACATTCTAGAGATCAATGTTCTCAAGCAGTCTTCATTAGTATTTGGGTTTTAGTTTTCTCTTCTAAGTCTATTTTTCACTTTCCACCTATGTTATCATATTTAGAAACATAATATGGATTATTACAGATGAATTATGCACATACCTTTCTATTTTTCAATAGTATGTTTTATTAAACATATTTACAATGTGGTTTTCTATGATGTAGTTTTCAAATGTTAACCCTTTGAGGACCAAGATGAATTTTATGTGTGAAATTCATTTTAAAGGTGGTAAAATGTAACACCCTGAAATTATTCAAAATATTTTTTATTCAATTAAATGTAATATTTTTTATACTTTTAATTAAATTTAATATTGGTTTATGTTTTTCCACACATAACACCAAGTTAATTTTGTACTACATTCAACACTAAGTGAGGTTGTGTTTCACATGACATTGAGTTTTAATAAAAGGATACATTAATAATATAGTTATTTAAACTCGACTATTATAACCTAGCCATTAAACTTACAAATATAATTTTAATAAATAATTTTTTATTATTAATTTTACAATTTTAACATAAATAAAACATATTGAAAAAAAATTGCTTAATTTTCAGAAAAGTTGTTATATATTTTGAAAATACTATTTTCTCAACAAAATGATTCTTGTTTCTTTTTATAAACATTAATAAAATTAATTTTTGAAACTTTTAGATAATTAATTTTTTAAAATAAAATTCATTTTTTAATCATAATTTCAAAATTATCTTAGGAATAAATCTTGTTATTTTTCTAAAAAGTTTTATTTTTTTATCAGTATTAAAAAATAGTGGATTTTAATCAAAAACTATATATTTTTTAAAATAATTAATAATGTCAAGTTATATTTTAAAATTTTTTTAAAGTTAAATTAGTTAAATTATTAATCTATTAATAAAATTATGGTCATTGGAATCAATTTCATTTTTAATTTTGATATAAAAACATTTCAAAATATTTAACATTTTCTTATAAAAACAGATTTCTCGTCACATCTATGTGATTATTTTTAAATAAAATTTTTCAAAAAAATTAAATTGGCTTTGATAAAATGGATTAAATATTTAGAATCATAATAATTTAAAATTTAAAATAAGGTCAAATTAATTTTGGACCAAAATGTACAGTGAATGCAGAAAAAATTAATTTCTGTGGTTAAGGTAAAAATGTGTTTACTGGGGGTTTAAGTGAGAATTAAATGGTTAAAATGACCTACCAATTTGTTCAAAACCCATTTTATGGCCATATTTATTCCCTTATTACCTAATTAAATATTTTTATGATTTTTTGGGACAATTTTCTATGAAAGTGACCAATATATTAAGTTAAGTAAAGAAAAAGACAAAAAGGAACCTTTCATCCTTCAAATATCTATAAAGCATTAGTATAGGAACAAAAACAATATAGGTTAGGTTATAAATATAGTTTTGAAATATAAATTCTTTTTTTATGTCACGATAACTTATTTTAATTTTTTAAAATTTAATTAATTACTTTAAATACTTACGAAACTCCAATACAGTTATTATTTAGTTAAATATTAACAAAAATAAATGACACTAAAAATATTAAATGTGAAGTAAATTAAATAAATTATTTCCTTACATTTATTTTTTATAGTAATATATCATTACACATAGGTTTTATTATAATATATTCGACTTCAATAGTTTTTATGATTTTTAAAATTCAAATTAAATGTATAGTTTGAAAATTTATATTAATGTTATCTTATAATAAATTATTTTTTATTAAATTTTTTAAAATTTAAAAATAAATCATATCTAATATCAAGGGATTATAAAAATTTAATAAATATATAATATTTTACATTCATGGACCAATTTGTCTTTTTTAATGACTATATTGATCATTAAATAGTAAAAACATTGTTAGTGATATTAAGGTTAAAGAGGTGTTTTTGTGCGTTACTTGTGCTTGTGTTAAAATTAATTTTCTACAGATATATTATATATAATTTATAAATTATATATCATATTAATAATGATTGGGTCCAAATTATCTAATAATTATCACTTTAAAACATGAGTTTTATTTTGTGTTAGAGGGGTTTATCGGTCATATCATACCTAAAAACCTTTAATTATCTTGTTTGGAGCCACTTTATGTAATATTAACCACCCAATAGTGAATACTTTTTAGTATTTACAATAATGAAACTCCTCTTCAACTATAAAAGTGTACTCACTCTCCTATATTATTCAAACATATAAACCCATTTAATTGACCATGATCTGCACAAATCACTTCTAAAATTCCCTCTACTCATCATAGAATCCTTATTTCTGTAATAAATCCAACCTAGTAGGGTTTTATTCTAAACCTAAAGAGGATACCTGAGGAAGATTTAAGTTCTTCAACAATCGTCTGTATTTTATTTCTTTATCCACCCTCTTAAATTATTATTATTATTATACCATAATTATATAATAACATAAGTATATTAAATATACTTAAATATTATTATTTTATGGTTATTCCCAACAATCACACACACTTCCATCAAATGGGTTATGAAATCATCATTTTTGTGTATCGAGGACTACCCCCACATGATCCGATGTCGTTCTTTTTTTCATTACCATCTCCCAAGTTAGGAATAATGATGGAAATGCTATTTATATATTATATTTAGGATATTTATGATATTATTATTCTTTTGGGGTTATTATATCACACCTAACTTCATTATTTATATTTTTTGGAATTACGATAATGTTGATTGTGTGTACTGTAGACTACCACCTTGCGAAGTGAAGTGATTCATTCACGCTTTACATGGAATGTAATAGAGATGGGTTTAGTAAAAATATGTGATAAATATGACATAATAAATATAATTTAATAATAATTTACATATATATAATTTAATTTTATTTCATTCAATATGATAATAAAATGGAAACATTATTCATGTATACATATGCCTTACCATCTCTATGAACGATGTATTTCATTCCATCTCACTAAATATTATTGATTACTTTAATTATTTATCTAATTTATATATATTATATTTATATCATGGTTTACATTTTTTAAATGATTAAATCATTATCAAAGTAAGAGTACGAAGAATAACAAGTGAAAACACACACAAAAAACAAAGCAATTATTACCCAAAACATGACTTTCATATGAAATTTTTAATAAATGGGAAACAAATTTTTGAAAAAATAATACATGGTTTGATATATATGAATATTGTTGTTTAATGGATTTTAAATAAACTTATATTTTTTAAATAGGTGGTTTTAACGAGTACAGAGCAAGTTAATACTTAAGGTAAAGGGATTTCTAGTCTCACTTTTATTTCTGGTAGGCATATTCTATATTCACCAATCATATTTTGTGTAGTGTATATACTAACCCATAAAAATATATATTATTAATTTAAAAAATTTAATTATAATTAAATTTTCTATTTATTTTATTCTTTCATGGGGCTTGCAATTCAAAAGTTTCTCAAGCATTAATTTATTTTGGTCTCAATTTTCCTTCATTGAGATGTACGTTATGTTATGAACCTATATTTTTTCATGAGGTATATATACAGACCATTTGAAATTTAATATAATAAATTTATGAATCCACTTGATATTTTAAGTTTAATTTCATGTCATTTCTTCCTAGTGCTTCAGATTTAATGTTACCAAAGTCATAAAGATGTTATGTAATAGTCTCATCATTTATTGAAATTATTTGTGATTAAGTATACAATATTGAAATATTATTATTCATATCTCTATAATTATCTTTAATTTTATTCTATTATGTTTATTCATTAAATATTCAAGTAATGGTACCATTTTTTCACTCTTTGTTTTGTAAAATTATTAAGAAAATGTTTTTAATAAAATCTGAATTTATTTCTTTATTCAGTTGGAAATATATTTTCTTCCAAAAAAAGTTTTCTATAACAGGTTTCAAAAAGAATTTACTCTCTTAATATTTTTAAAGTAATTTTTACCCATGATTTACTTTATAAAACAAATTTAAAGGAAAATTAATGTCTTTTTCAAAACAATTCTCATTTGGATTTTATGAAAAATGTGAGAAGAATATCCCCTTTAACATATACAATGTGAATGAAATTCGATGAAATCATGAAAAATAATTATTCATAATATTACATCATAATATTTTAATGTTATTTTCAAATAAAATATTTTCAAAAAAAAATTGTTTTAAAAATCATTTTTTCAAAGTATAAAGGATATTTTCCTCAATAAAATTTTTAATTGATCTTTTAAAAAATTCCATCTAAGATAAAATATATTGGTGTTTCTTATGCCTTACTAGGGATATGATCCGTGGATAAAATTAATATTATCTCTATGAATGGTTTATGTTTTTATAGCATTATGTTTATGAAACTTGCTTCTTTCCACAGGTTATTCTATGATGAAATATTTATGAAACCTGCCTCTTCTCATGGGTTATTCCATGATGAAATGTTTAACAACACATAATTTTATCAATGAAAAATACCTTATTATAATTATTACTTATATTATAAATTATATAAAATCACAGTGTACACTATAAAAACTTTATAAATGAATAATTAATAGAATAAATGGTATTTCTAGAAGTTAAGTAACCTATACCAATGGAATAATAACTTGACCTTTGGAATAATAATGTGACCATTAGGAATAGTAATCTAGCCAATAGAATAGTATTCTTATTTATGAAAGTATAAATAAAATTTATTCATCTTATATATTCTAATATGATATAATTATGTCATAGTATAAGTAAATAAACGTTTTAAAAATTATTACTTAAGTGTTGGTATTTTTATAAAACATAAATTTTTGTTTACTATTTTATAAATTACATAATGATTTAATAGAAAATTTATTTTCAGAAAATAGATTCCTAAATTAATATTTTTTTTTCTTATAACTATAAGATAAATTTATAAGAGATTAATTAATTTTTTAAAATGTTATAAAATCAGTTTTTTAAAATCATGGTTTTCCATGTAAATGATATTTTTAATTAAAAATGAAATTTCTCATATTTAGAAAATAATTTTTATAAAATTGAATTTAATAATGAATTATAAACCTCAAATAATTGTTAGGGATAAGTTTTGTTATTTTTCTAAAATAGTTGAATTTGTTGTGAATAGTGAAATACAGTAATTTACGGTATTTAACAAAAACATAAATTACTAGTTCATAGATACTTTTTGGATTATATAAGACCATAATATCAAAATATAATTAATTATTTTAATATATTTAGTGATAAGTTTCAAACTATTCATAGTCTAGATCTAATGAATAAAATAATAAAAAAACCCTCTCACCCACTATAAAAAGAACCTTTCACAACCCCTTATCCTCACACCTCCAAATCCTTGAATATTATCCAATTTATACCCAATCCTCTTCCCAATAACCTTCCCCATATCTATTATCCTTTTGTCTCAACAAAATACCAAAAACAGTCTCTCTAAGGAGGTTCTCAAGTAGAAGAATTCAAGAGGTAAAATCCTCCTTCTTTTCTTTTAATTTCTTTCCTTTTTATTTTCATTACTTATTATATCCTAATATTCACTTATCCAAGTGGAATAATAACTATAATATCTTATATACACTATAATTTTATAAGGTTAATAGAATAATATATCATCATACCTATTCTCATCTCCCTTTGATTCTAAAAATTGAAATGTTGTCTTTGAGGTGTTGTTTTCTCACCTTCAAGGACGATAAGTTTTCATTTTAATTTACCACCTTAAATTATAGTCTTAAAACCATCATAATGGTTGAAAAAGATTTTAAAATAATTTTATAACCTTTTTTATGTTCTATAACTAAATTATGTACATAATAAAACAAAACGAGTTCATTGTGATTGAAAATTGCCAAATTAATTTAAATGGTTATCATTAACATTTTTGCTAATGAATCATCCACATATCTAGAAAAATAATAATATATAAGACCAATTAAAATTATATAAGTTAATTGATAAAATGTAATATCAATTTTGGATAATTATCCCCATTTTACATGATCATCCATACATGTATACAAGTGAACTGATCATGTAAACTAAGAAAATAAAAACTTCGAAATGATGAAATTGAACATTATAACTAATCAAAATGGACATAAAATAAATTAATAAAATTATAATGAATTAAATAAATTTATAATATTTTATTTATTTATTAATTAATTAATCTGATTTGATTATCTAGTAAATCTAATGTGAAGAAATTATTCAGAAATAAGGTAAGGAGATTCTCAAACCCAAACTCCTTTCTTTGGGTTATTCCTCTTTCATTCCAAATTTCAATGTCAATGTTATTTTAATATTCCCAAAATATAATTTATTATCTTCATAGATTTTATTTTCTAGTATATACATGTTTCCAATATGATTTAATTACAAATAAAATTATTTTTCCAAAAGACCACTTATTTATAAAAAATGCAACTTTTACTTCTCTTGATATTGTTACTTCTTCATTCAATATTGATGATTCTTATACCAAGTATGTTATTCCATTCTAATTTTTGGAACACAAATTTATATTCATTGATGTATTATACATGAAATTCTCATGAAACCCATTCCTTTCCATGGGTTATTTTATTTCCATGATTTATTTACGTTCTATGTGGAAAGCATGATAATGTAAGTGTTATGATGTGACGGATGTGCCCGGAATTATATATCACTCCAATTCAATGGGTAATGTGATTTATATCATTATATAATTTGAAATATTCATAAATATGATGATATATTTTTTCACAATGATTATTCTGTTATGATTATGTACATATGTTATGTGTTAACATGTTTCTAGCTTTGTTCGCAATTATGTGTGGTAGTTGACCACTAAGACACGATGTTTCATTTTTATGCATTGTAACATTCCATGCCTTTATCAAATTATTCCTCTAATGATTATGATGATTATACAATGATTATGTTATAACAATAATGATTATGCTCACCCATTTTATATTGATTCATGTTATTATCTATCCTTTTACTGGGCTTTTAGCTCACCCCTTTATTTGATGCATATCCTCAGGTGATTACTTGAATTAAGAAGAAAATGAGGGACACTAAGAGTATATAGAAGAAGGAATTAAATATTTTTTATGATTTATTATGTAAATTTTATTTTTGGTCCTAATTTTCCCAATACACTAAAACATTGGATCCTAGTTTTGAAACAATAATGATTACACTCACCCATGTTATATTGATTCATGTTATTATCTATCCTTTTAATGGGATTTTATATCACCCCTTTATTTGATGTATATCCTCAAGTGATGACTTGTACTAAGAAGAGAATTAGGGACACTAAAAAGATAGAGAAGAAGGAATTAAATAATTTTTATTTTTTATTATGTAAATTTAATTTTTGGTCCTAATTTTCCCAAGACACTAAATCTTTGGATCCTGGATTTCTAAAACTATTACATTTCTTATATTTAAAATAATTTAATAGTGATGTAAGAAAACCAGGGTCAATATAGTTGGTATCAATGCTAGGATTAGTTAATTTGGGAATTATGATTGGATAAAATTATCGAAAACCCTTAGTATGAGACAAAGTTGTTGGAATCCTCTAGTTTCAATGCTCACAAATATTGTTTAATCTTGTTTCATTATGTTTCATTATGTTTCATTATGTTACATTATGTTTATGTATAATTTTAATCTATTCTATTAAGTGTCACTTCATAAGAAAAGTTGAAAATATTTGACTAAGTATGAGTCACCATTAAGGTGAACTCACAGTCATCAGTCAGAGGACTCACAGTCACCGTTCAGTCTGTAAATCGGTAAAGTATGATTCTTAGTTTCAGTAACCCACCAGTTTAGAATTTTCACAAAGGACCAAACACCACTGATATGGACCAGTCATCATTGCAATGATCTACCAGTTCTGACTTTTCACAAAGGATCAGACATCATTGCAACAACCAACTGGACCAGAATTTTTACAAAGTCTAATTCACCATTCTTAATACACCATTCAGAGACAAATTAAAAGTCACCACTCATTTTTCACCATTAATAAAACACTATTCAGAGACAAAGGACAAGTCACCGCTCATGTGGAATCGTTCTAAACTTAGTCATTTCTTCCTTTACTATTTAGTTTCAAAATTATTATTAATGATCATATTTGAGTTATTTATTGATACTGATTTTATTAATGATTTTTATGCAGACAATATTAATGACCTTGTCTATATATAGAATGAGGTATGATATACCTACACATGATAGAGTTCATACTTCTTTTCAACCCCTGCCTCATAAAAAATAAAACATTCGAGAATAAAATCATTGATGTGCAAGTATATTATAATACACAAGACCAACCAAAAAATCTACAAACAAAAATAAGAACACTCATCTTACTAGGTGTGTACAAGAAAGAACTTGATGTGAATAAAAGTCTGAACATCCTTGCAGCAACAAATCCAAGTGAAGAGGACTTCTGAGGAGCTTCCAACCTCACTGGAAACCAGAACATAGAACATCCAAGACACTCTTTTTTATGTATATTTCTAAAATTGGACTTGAACTTTACATATTCTATATACCATAATCCAGAAGAATATAGAATATCACATAAAGCATTCTAAACCCTTTCTCATTATTTCTTATCTGGTTTGTACATTATTACTCTTCTTTTGAGTTGTATGTGTATCTATATCACTAACACATATTGTCTCCTAACGTAAGCTGGAGTATAAAAGATATCCTCACTCACTCATATTTCTACACCATTTTAATCCCATGTATAACTATGTAAGAGGTCCTAATGTGGAATGGTTGTATTTTTCTTCCCATGAATAATTATAGTGGAGGTATATTTGATCGGGACAGCGTTGTGTGCTCTTGTGAAACCTGATCGAGGGTGTGGATAAAGTTTATTAATATAAACTACTCGGTGCTAGGTTTTCACCAAGTGGAGAGGATTAGGTCTCTTCTTGAGACTTAACCTCTTGTTTTAATCTACTGTGTACTTTCAAGTTTAGTTTTCATATCTATTATTTCTTATTGAAACCAGAAGACTTCACTCCACTATAATAGTTAATCTTAGATACTTTTTTTTATTTGAATTTGATTTGTTAGACTGAATTCAAAAGTTAAGACAATTATCCAAATTATTTTAACTGAGAACTAATCACTATTTGATAATTATTTCAAATAATTAAATCTTTTATAAATATTATACTCTAATTAACTGGCCAGAATTTGTTTTAATTGGTGTATTTTTAAAAAAAATGTTTTAATAAAGAAATTTATAGAGGAACTCAATTCCACCCTCTTGATTTTCTTACTCCAATAAATATTTGGTATCAAAGGATATTTAAAAGATTTTTCAAACACCTTTTTCAACTATCATTTTAGTTGTACGTTTAAAGATCCCTAAATTTATGTTAGTTATAAATTTTTAGTTATTTAAAACTCTAGTATATTATTTAATATGGATAATATATAGGAAGGTACTTCTACCAATATAACTCCCAATTTCAATAGTACTAATTATTCCCAGTGGAAAATAAAAATGAAAATGCACTTAAAAAGTATGGGGTTTGATATTTGGACTAAAATATAAGACAAATATGAAATACTAGAAACTCCAATAACTACCTGGAGTGAGGATACAAAAGCTTATTATAATAATAATTATAAAGATATTAATTACCTATATTGTTATTTAGGTGATGAATAATTTAATAAAATATCTTCTTGTAAATATGCTTATGAAATTTGGGATACTTTAGTAGTTTCACATGAAAGAACTACTAATGTTAAGGAAATAAGACTCAACACATATACCGTTAAATATGATAACTTCAAAATAAATCATGATGAACCAATCTTTGAGATGTATAACAGGTTCAATGAGATTGTAAACACTATGATCTCTCTAGTAAAGACTATTATATTCAAGGAACAAATCATGTGAATCCTTAGATGTTTACCAGATAGATGGAGTGGAACCTCAGTGTCAATTATATAATCTTATGATATCAGTAAGTTACCAGTAGAGGAGCTGATAGGTAAGATGATGATGTATGAGGATGAATTGAAGGTCAACAAGGAAGTGGATGATGAACCAAAGATAAATTCAGTTGATTTTAAAACCACTACTTTTAAACATAAATAAAATGATAAGGCACAAACTCATTCTGATAGTTCAAGTAAAGAAGAATCCCTATCTAAAAGTGATGATGAAATGCATTAGATAGCCAGAAGATTCAAAAAAATATTTATAAATAAGAAGTTTTTCAGAAATCAAAACTATAAAAGAAAATATGACAACAAGGGAAATTGAAAAAATGACTAGAAAAGAAGTGAAAATACTAATGAAATAGCTTTTTATGAGTGTAAGAGGAAAGGGCATATAAAGGTTCATTGTCTAAAATTAAAGTACAAAAAGAAATATGTGGATAAGGATATAAAATGAAAAAAGGAAATAAAGTCAACCTGGAGTGCTTCTGAAGATAGCTCTAGAGAGTCAGAATCTTCATATGACGAAAAAGGCTAAAAAATCCAATATGTGTTTTATGAAAAACACATATGAGGTAACACTATAAACTTCTATAAATAATTCTAACTATTCTAGAAATGAGTCTGATTATGATAATATGACTAATAAAAAATGTTTGAATATTTTAGAATGCTTGATGATAAATGTAATGAGTTAAAAGATAGATATAATGTGTTAAAGAAACAACATGCTCTTACCTATACTATTAAATCTGAGCTTACTGTGGAGAAAGAAAAGAATGCTCAATTTCATAAAGAAAATAATGAACTCAAATTATCTAATGATAAATTAAAAATGGACTTAGAAAAGTTTAGCAATAGAAATAATACTCTCACAAAAATGTTTGGTAAACAAGTTTAACCAAAATATACTACTATTATTGGATACCAACCTATATAGAATAATTTTGCAACAAAGTATGTAAAATCTTTTTGTTCTTAAAACTGATAAATTTTATGATAGTTCTAGCAATGGATAATTTTTTACTACTTGTAAAATTTATAAAATAAATAATGTTTATTTTTAAAAATCCTTAAAAAATGTTTATTGGGAAACCATAAAACAAATGTGGGTTCCCAAATCTTTTATCACTAATGTTACTAGACCCAAGAAAATCTGGGTACCAAAGTTTTTTCTTAGTTAAATTATTTTTTAGGTAATTCACTTGAAGAGATCTTATAAGAGATTGTAGTATTTGGACAGTGGATGTTCAAGACATATGTCAGGGGACTATTTCAACTTCAAAAATCTTGTCAAAGTTGATGGTTGGCATTTTACCTTTGGTAAAAATGCAAAAGGAAAAATAATTTACCTTGGCCAATTACTAACTCTAATTTAGTTTTAATTTATAAAGTTATTTTTGTTGATTGTTTAAAATAAAATTCACTTAGAATTTCACAGTTATGTGGTGATAGATTTAATGTTAAATTTTGGAAATGATGCTTGCAATGTATTAAATTCTAAAAATGATTTAGTTTTATTGATTTTTTAAATGAAAATGTGTATGCTGTTAACTTGGATAATTTATTTTCTCAAAATGTTTCTTGTTTATGTTTCTTTTATAAATATTACTAGATTTGGCATAGATGATTTGGTCACTATAACAATCAATCACTTTGAAATATTACTAGAAAAGTTTAGTCAAGGATCTACCTAATCATGAGTTTTCAAAGGATAAAGTTTTTAATCCTTGTCAAAAGGGAAAACAACACAAAATATCAATAAACCCAAATAAAGAAGTTTCAACTTCTCAACCAATTGAGTTGATTCACAAGGATTTTTTAGACCATCTAGTGTTTCATGTCTTAATGGGAATCACTATGTCTATATTCTTATATATGACTTCACTAGGTATACTTGGACCTTATTTTTAGCTCAAAAGAGTGAATCTTGTTCTTACTTTATCAAGTATGTTAGAATAGTAGAAAACCTAAGCGGTCTTATAATTAAATCCTTAAGAAGTGACCATGGTTGTGAGTTTTAAAATCAAGAGTTTGAATATTTTTTATCACAAAATGGATATTTTTATAACTTCTCTTCTCCATGGACACCCCAGAAAAATAGAGTTTTAGAAAAGAGAAATAGAGCCTTACAAGAAATAGCCCAAACTATGATTAATGAATTTGATATACCTAGTTATTTTTTGGATGAAGTTTTCAATACTACTTATTATAATATTAATAGATTCTTAATTAAAAAAATTATTAAGATAACCCTCTATGAGTTGGGTAATAATAGGAAACCCAAAGTTAGCTACTTTAATGTTTTTGGTTTCAAGTTTTATATTCCCAATACAAAAGAAAATATTGAAAATTTTACCACTAAAATTGATGAAGGAATTTTCCTAGGTTACTCAACCTCTAGTAAAGCCTATAAATTTCTTAATAAATGAACCAAATGTGTGGAAGAATCTATACATATCAAATTTTATGAAACAGATCCACATGATCCTAAAATATCCTTATAAAACATCAAGTACAATCTACCCAGTTTAGACTAAAATCCTAAACCTTTTGATTCTATTGTGAAACAATCAAACAGTTATGTAAGATCTAAAAATTATGACCATAGAGAACATAAACCTATAAAAGAACCTAAAGTGACTATACCTTCTCTTTCTATATCAGTTAGACCCCTTAAGAACCATCCCTTACATACTGTAGTTGGAGACTTAAATAAAGGGATGTAGACTAGATCTTCTCTTAGGAACCAGGTTGAACATCAAGCCTTCTTGTCACAGATTAAACCTAAAAAAATTAATGATTTAATAAATGATGAATTTTGGGTGATTTCTATGTAATAAGAGTTAAATAAGACTAAAATAAATAATTTTTAGAAACTAGTGGATAGATCCAAAGACATCTTGACTATAGTAACTAAAAGGGTGTTTATAAATAAATTGGATGAAGTTGGAATAATAGTAAAAATAATTCTAGACTAGTTGCACAAGGATATAGTCAATAGGAAAGCATTGACTATGAAGAGACCTTTTCACCTTTAACCAGACTTGGAGCCATTAGAATCATGATAGCATATGCAACTCATTTTAGTTTCGAAATATATCAGATGGATGTGAAGATTGCTTTACTAAATGGGTACAGTGTTGAGGATGTTTTTGTTGAAAAACCCCTTGGTTTTACAAACCCTAATTTTCCAAATCGTTTTTTTAAATTAGAGAAATATTTGTATGGATAAGAATAGGCTCCAAGATCTTGGTATGATAGTCTCAGAAATTTTCTTACATAAAAAGTTTTTACAAAAGGAATAGATGGTCCTAATATTTTTATGAAAATAATTTCTACCACTAGTGCAAAAAACATCATTTACGTCGGTTAATTTTTATTTTTACGTCGGTTTTTAGCCGACGTTAATACGGACGACGTTATAAATATTGTTTTTTACATCGGTTATTTAAAAACCGACGTAAAAAACATAACATCATGGTGTTTGTCACATCGGTTATTAAATAACTGATGTGATAAAGCCTTTCCCAGGCTTTTATCAGGTCGGTTATTTAATAACTGACGTGAAAAATTGGGGGTGTTTATCACGTCGGTTATGTAATAAACGGCTTGATAAACCAAGGGTTGGGTGTTTATCACGTCAGTTATTTAATAACCGACCTGATAAACACTTGGAAAATAATTTATCATGTCGGTTATTAAATAATCGACGTGATAAACTAGTGAAGGGGTGTTTATCACGTCAGTTATTAAATAACTGATGTGATACACCACTGGAAAATGGTTTATCACGTCAGTTATATAATAACTGATGTGATAAGCCATTTCCCAGGTTTCTATCATGTCAGCTATAAAATAAACGATGTGAAAAACCAATTTCTTTTAAAATAGAAAGTATTCCTCTACTCTCCCCAGAAACAACCAGAAACCAAACCAAAAATTCGTACCAGAAAAACTGAAGTAGACCAAAACAAGAACCAAAGCAAACTTAAGCATTTACATTGAAAACATTTTAAACTTACCCCACTGGACAACCCCCCACCACCCCCTCGACATCCCCCCTTACCCCACTGTACAGCCCCCACCACACCCCTGGACAGCCCCCCTCGCCCCTCTGGACAGCCCCCACCACACCCCTGGACACTCCCCCCCCCCCCCTCACACCCCTGGACTTCCCCCCAACCCCCTGGACATCCCCAAGCACCCATAGACATCCCCACCACTCCCTGGGCAGCCCCCCACAACCCTGGAAAACCCCCCACCCTCATGTAGACCCCCACCCCCTAGATAGCACTCCTATACCCCTAGAAAGCCCTCCCACACCCCTGAAAGAGGACAAAAAAGTTACCAAAATCATAGCACAACCCCCCCCCCCCACCCCCACCCCACTGGACTGCCCCCACCACACCCCTGGACACCCCCCCCCCCCCCCACACCCCTGGACATCACCACCACCCCCTGGACATCCCCCCACCCTCATGTATACCCCCCACCCTCTAGAAAACACTCCCACACCCCTGGACAGCCCTCCCACACCCCTGAAACAGACCAAAAAGTTACCAAAAATAGACCAGAACTCCCTCAACCCACTAAACATCCCCCCCCCCACACACACCCCTAGACTGCCCCCCCCCCCACCCCTGGAAAACACCACCACCCCCTGGAAATCGCCTCACCCTCCTATCCCCCCCCACCCCTGGACATCACTCCCACACCCCTGGACAGCCCTCCCACATCCATGTATACCCCCACCCCCTGTATACCCCCCACCCCCTGGACAGCACTCCCACACCCCTGGACAGCCCTCCCACACCCCTGAAACATACCAAAAAGTTACCAAAAATATACCAGAACCCCCTCTACCCACTGGATAGCCCCCCCCCCCTCCCCCACACCCCTGGACTGCCCCCCCCCCCCACACACACCCCTGGACATCACCACCACCCCCTGGACATCCCCCACCCTCCTGTTCCCCCCCCCCCACCCCTTGGACAGCACACCCACACCCCTGGAATACCCTCCCACACCCCTATAAACCCCCTCACCCCCTGGACATCCCACCCACACCCCTGGACAGCCATCCCACACCCCTAAAACAGACCAAAAAGTTACCAAAAATAGTCTAGAACCCCCTCACCCCACTGGATAACCCACCCACACCCCCCCCCCCACCCCTGGACTGCCCCCCCCCCCCCACTCTTGGAAATCACCACCACCCCCTAGACATCCCCCAACCCTCCTATTTCCCCCCCCCCCCACCCCATGGATAGCACTCCCACACACCTGGACAGCCCTCATACACCCCTGAAACAGACCAAAAAGTTTCCAAAAATAGACCAGACCCCCCTCACCCCACTGGACATCCACCACCACACCCCCCCCCCCCCGCACACCCCTGGACTACCCCCCACCCAATGTATATCCCCCAACACCCCTAGCACCCACCCCCCCACCCCCCACCCTCATGGACCCCCCCCCCCCCCCCCTCCACACACACACACCCCTGGACTGCCCCACCACCCCCTGGAAACCCCTGGACTTCCCCCCCCCCCACCCCCTGGATAGCCCCTGGATAGTTGGTGTTCACTACTGGAAAGATGATCTTTCCCAACACTTCTATACCAACGGTTTGTAAAAACCGTTGGTATAGCTACCCTTTCCCAACGGTTCACCAAAACCGTTGGGAAAGGGTTCTTTTTACCTCCCCTTTCCCAACGGTTCACTAAAACCGTTGGGAAAGGGTCCTCTTTCCCAACGGTTCACCAAAACTGTTGGGAAAGGGTCCTCTTTCCCTCCCCTTTCCCAACGGTTCACCAAAACCGTTGGGAAAGGGTCCTCTTTCCCTCCCCTTTCCCAACGGTTCAGGAAAACCGTTGGGAAAGGGTCCTCTTTCCCTCCCCTTTCCCAACGGTTCATGAAAACCGTTGGGAAAGGGTCCTCTTTCCCAACGGTTCATGAAAACCGTTGGGAAAGGGTCCTCTTTCCCAACGGTTCAGCAAAACCGTTGGGAAAGAAAGGGGATAATTTCACCCTTCGGCCAACAAAAGTTCAACCCACCCAAACCTATCCCAACGGTTTGGAAAACCGTTGGGATAGATTCTTTAAATTTTTTCCAGGCCTTGTAACCAAGAACATTATATAAATAAAAATTTTAAATAATTATGATAATACATATATATATTTATGAAATTATGTTTACAAAGTGATGTTAGGTTAGTGGTTAAGTCGTTCGATTATAAACGAGGGGTCCTGGGATCAAATCCCAGCGGATGTTTTATTTTTTGGAATTTATATACCAACGGTTCCATTACCGTTGGTATAGATTTCATATTACCTATACCAACGGTTTCCAATACCGTTGGTATAGGTCTATACCAACGGTTTTTTGAAAACCGTTGGTATAGACCTATCCCAACGGCTTACTTGGCTACGGTTCTCCAAACCGTTGGTATAGGCTATACCAACGGTTTGGAGGCCTATACCAACGGTTCCAAACCATTGGTAAAGGTTAGTTTTCCAGTAGTGGTTGGGAGAGGAGGCACTGCCATCCCTCGGGGGGCATGCCGCTGGAAGGTACTCATCACTCCCACATTTGAAGCTTGAGATCTCAAAATGCTTCACATGTGAGAGTGATGAGTACCTTCCAGCGGCGTTCAGCCCCCCAAGGGATGGCGACGCCTCCTCTCCCACCCCCCTGGACTGCCCCCCCCCCCCCCCACCCCACTGGACAGCCCTCCCACACCCCTGGACACCCCCTGGACAACCCCCCCACTCCCCTGGACAGCCCTTCCACCCTCCTGGAAACACTCACACCCCCTGGACTCCCCCCCCCCTCTCATGGACACCCAGGATACCCCCACCCCACCGGGCATCCCTCACACACCCCTGGATACCCCCACACCCTTGGAACCCCTCCCCCTCAGACCAGAATCCATACCAGAAAAACCATCATAAGTAGACCAAAACAAGAAGTAGAGAAAAATTAAACATTCACATATATAACATTCAAAACATGCAATGTAAACTTAAAAAAAATCCAACCTAAACGACTACCAAATACACAATTATAATGACAGTATTCAAAATTACATTTTACGCTACAAACAACTAAAAATCAATCAATCCTGTAAAATAATTTGACCATTCCACTTGTAAGTGTTTAATGTCTTCAGCACCATAGGGTTAAGGGTCATCAAATAACTACAATTTAAAAGGATAATAGTTAACGTGTATAATGAATAAATCAAATGAAATATTATGGCAAAGTTTAAAAGGAAATCTTACTAGGTCAATGTTCACAACTGTCCCAGTTGTTGTTAATTCATACATAAATCTTAACATATAATATTCGCATTCTATGAGGCATTGTTGTTCATGAAAATTCTGTTTGAATGAATGTAAATTCAATATATTATTTTTATGTAATAAATCAAATAGTACAAATTATAAATAGATATTTACCTTTACATTTACATATTTGATCTTCGCACTCCTTTTCTTTGTGTTTTTTCGAAAGTAGACCCATCCCCTGTTAGAAAATAATAAGAATGGGATAAATTTAAAATTCATTATAATATAGAAAAATATTGATAAATTGAAACTTAATTTTCCAACGTTTTCATAAAAATTTCCCGCACATCACCATGGACAGAGAATATCCAATAAAGTGTCTTCTCCCTTGGGAAAAAAACCCCTAACATCCAATGATAACTGATAAAAAAAAGGTTAGTGGTTTTTTACGTTAAAATATATTAAACACTTTGAGAGAGATGTGTTTCATACCTCTCACAAAAAGTCATCATCCAACATTGTGTGACTATATTCTGTTCAAGTCTTTCAGCAATATAAACCATTCTTTGTTCCTCATCCAATGCACATGCTTCAGGGGAAATCAAATGCGGGTCCATGAACCCATATACATTTTTCTGCTCATTCTTCTCACAAATTTTATAAAGATACCTAATACAAAACAGACATAAGTATACATTTTTAATAAATATAAGGTAGGTAAAAGGTGTTAAAACTTATATGGAAAAAATCTGCACTAGGTTGATGCCCAACTTATCTCCAGTAACAAGATTCATGATATCAGCTTTCATAATCCACACAGTTATTTCATGTCCACAAACATGATCTTCCATTGGAAACTCATAATGATCCACCCAAAAATTTGAATATCTTGAGAATATGTCAAAACCAATTGAATCTGTATCTGATTTCATAGCCATTTGTCTTTATTTTTGTCTATAAATTATTTCTTTACTTTTGAAGTATTCCTGTAAAAATAAATAGAAAAATATATTAGTTTTCAAATGATAAAAAAACATTAATAAAAAAAATAGAAGATATAACATACATACCTCTATGGTAATGAGTCGAAGAAGTCTGGATGCCCAAATTAAAAAATGGATGATACTATGTCCAACTATCATCACCTCATCTGTAGGTAATGGTACTCGAGCTGATATATCTATAATATCTTGTACAGTGACTCTATGATTCTCTACCTCTAATTGTTGATGATGAACTGTATCTCCTATAAAATATAGAAATACATATGCAACTATATGATGTTGAGGATCATCAACATACAACTCACAATAAGTAGGAAGTTGCGGGGGTGGATTAGGATAAAAAATGGGGTCCACGGGCTGATTTGGGGGAGTGGGAGCTACTGGCAGAGGTGGATGATAAATAATGGGGTCTGCAAGAGGAGGTGGAGGAGTGGGAGCTGCAGTCTAAAATTGTCTTTGCATGTCTGCAAACATAGACTGTACCGATGCTCTAATCTTTTCCTCCATCATCGCATTAATATTATGAACTTCAGCATCCAAGGATTCTATTTTTTTTATAAAAACCCTCTACATAAGTAGTTGAGGAACTTGGCAACACTTTTCTTACCGATACACCTGTCGGATATCCTCGTACACGACCAGGATGTTCGGGCTTTCCCAATACTACAGATAAAATATCTTGCCTCCCAGTAGTTGTAAATACCCATTATGAGCTCTGTTCCTTAATAGAATCCTGTATTAATTAATTGAATATTTATGTAATGATTGAAATTATATGAAGAAAATAGTTAACTTAAATAAATAAAATAGATATCTTTCAATCCTATCAGCTACGATTCTCGAATCTTCTGAATGATATTGCCCTTTTTTCCCATCCGAGATCTCTTCCATTTTTCATGTCTAAATGGAGGGGATGGAGGGGCCACCTCTCCAGAGCTTGAAGACTCAACTGTTAGTTTTTGTAATTTCTCTTCCATCATTTTTTCTTCCAATAATGTATACCCTCCCCGAGATAAACTATGAGGGTATGCATTTTTAGATTGGATCTCCTAATGAGATTTCCTTATTTGATGTAAATTAATAATAAGAAATTATTAACAAAATAGTAATAAGAACATTTATATAAGAAAGATTATAAAAGTTTACATTGCCCCTACCAAAAATGATTCTTTTCTTCTACTTTCAAAAAACTGTCTCCATGTTTCTTCATCTATGAAAGGATATATACGACATGGATTGTCATGACTCCTGTGACCAAAAATGAAATCAGATGTGAGGGTTGATTTGAAATCCCTCCATCTCCTAGAAGCCATCGATAAGCATTTCTTCCTGACTCCTCCAGTGTCAGGAATATCAAATTTCATCTGATAAAGAAGAGGTTAAACATATTATATATACAAACAATATTTAATGAATAGGCAAAAAATAACAAAAGATCTTACCAAAATCGTCTCCCACAACTGATAGATTATCGCTTTGTCCACACTTCTCTATTAATCATACAAAATGATTACTTTTCTCTTACCCTGAGTGGATACAAAACTCTTAAAATCTTTGCATTTGGACCTCTCAGAATATCATCCTCATCAAACTCAATGAGTATCCTCTGATCCTACATATGGGAAACTGATAATTTTGGTAAACATGTGCACCCACATTTAGAAACTCTTGAACTCTTTGTAGTGATGAGACCACATGAGAAAGATTGGGGAACATCAAGATGAGCATGTGAATGTTCCTCCCAAGAGGTATGACCAATATTCTCATCTCTAGAATCATGTGGTTGATCAACTGATTGATCTGTCATTATCCTTAAAATCAAAAAAAACAAACATTAGTTCAAAAATATACAAATTCAAATATTTTAATACTGCTGTAATCAGAAAATAGAAAACTGTACTAAGTTACGTAATAGTAAACATGGTTAATATGGTAAGAATGTTAAACAATGGTAAAGATGGTAAAGATAGTCAATATGGTAAACATTGTAAACATGGTAAACCTGGTAAATATGGGAAACATGGTAAAGTAATTGTCACTGAAAAAAATAGATATATAATTTATGTAATGGTAAACATGATAAAGTAAACTAAACAAAATTAAAACATGGTAAACATGGTAAACTAATTTTCACTATTAAAAAACAATAGATATATAATTAATGTAATGGTAAACATGATGAAGTAAACTAAAAAAAATAAAACAATTAAAAACTTATAATTATTTTGTTTTAATACATGTTTTAATAAATAAAAAACTTACAATATCTTCCATTTTATGAAAATAATAAATGTAAACAAGAAATAAACAAATGTTACCTGTAATTTTAGGAATGTAAAAATGGATTGTTTTCCCAAATTACTTCTTTATGATCATTCCTTATGGCACAAACCATGTCTTCAACATGATCATCATTATGTTCTGTTAATCTTTCCATGGAAGTAGGGATCTCACATAAATCAGCATCTTCATCAGGTTCATCCTCACCAATATATTGTTTTTTCCCTTGTAAAACAATAGCCCACTGCATATCTAATTGATCTACTACATAGAAATTTTTTTTCATGTGTTTCAATTATAAAAGAATCAGTTGTGTCTTCCAATCTATTCAGATTAACAATGGTCATTCCAAATTCATCATGTCTGACACTGTTGTTACCGATAAACCATTTACAGTTAAAAACAAGAACTTTAATTTTAAATTAACCCACCTCCCATATGTCTTCAATCACTCCATAATATTCACTTGATGCAGAAATTGGGTTTTTGTCCTTAGCACTCAAAAAATGCATTGCTTCTGTAAACACCAATACACAACTATTCTGAACTACACTTCTGTTGTCCTGAGCTTTCGTATGAAATGTAAAGCCATTAATTTCATAACCAGACCATGTTATCACATTTAAACATGGACCACCCACTATCAATTTTAATGTCTCTGATACATCTGATCTACCAAGTAAGGTCTTTTTAAACCATGAAAAAAATGTTTTTTTGTGCTCATTCAAAATCTATATTTCTTTCTTCTTTGGATGACATTGTTTCAACTCATTAATATTCAATGTGATATACGGTTGAGCATCATCTATGTTATTCAAGATGTATGATTCTAACTTCTTCATCTGTTCATCTGACAAAGATTTGACTTTCAATCCACGAATCCCCTTTCCCTCATTATTAACTCATTCATGGTGAGATGGAGGCAAACCTATGTGTTGCTCCGTAGCTAGTTAGCTCGTACAAAACTCTGCAGCTTCCTCAGAAATATACTTTTCAATAATGGAGGCCTCAGGTCGATATGGATTCTTAACATACCGCTTCAATATTTTCATATACCTTTCAAAATGATACATCCAATGAAGATATACAGGTCCACAAAGATTTATTTCTCAAACTAGATGAATCATTAAATGCACCATTATATCAAAAATAGTTGGAGGAAAATAAATTTCTAATTGACAAGTATAAAAATTGAATCCTTTTACAAAATGTAAAAAGCATTCAAATCAATTACCTTATTACAAATTGAACTGAAAAAATAACACAACTTCATTATAGTCTTTCTGACATGGATGGGCAATATTCCACACAATGAAACTGATAGAAGTTGTTACATCTTGACGTGACAATCATGAGATTTCATACCAATAAAATTCAAGTCCTTCAATGAGAATTTTTTTTTACATTTTAAGAATAACCTTGAGGCACTTTGATATCATGAAGACACTAAAAAAAGTTAATTTTCTCCCTCTTCGATAATATATGACAAGCTGGGGGAAGAAATGTTCGTCTTCCATTAGGAGTGGCAGATAACTCCAAACGTATTCCCATTTATAGTAAGTCTAATCTTCCATTCAACCCATCTTTTGTCTTTCCTTTAATATCTAACAATATTCCAATCAAACTATCACAGATATTCTTCTCCACATGCATGACATCAATATTATGTTTAACTTCATGATATCTCCAATATGGTAGCTCAAAAAATAATGACCTTTTCTTCAAAATATGTCTATCATTACCAGATTTCTGTGTATTTCCCAATGTCACATCAAGGTTTTTCACCCTCTCAAAATACAGATCAGGGGATAAACATTTTGGAGTAATATCAAATTCTTATAGGCCATTGAATTCCTTTTTTCGTATTCTATAAGAGTGATCCATAGGAAAAAACTTTCAATGACCCATGTACACTGTTTTCCTCCCATGATGCAATTGACAATATGACATCTGTTGTTCACAAATTTCACATGCTTTATGACCTTTAACACTGTATCCAGAAAAATTTCCATATGCTAGGAAGTAATTTATAGTGAACAAAAGCACTACATGTAGTTGAAAATATTCCATTTTAAAATAATCATACACCCTAATAACAACCTTCCATAAAAGTTTCAATTCATCAATCAACGGCAACAAGAAAACATTAATATCATTACCGAGTTGTTTCGGACCAGAGAACATTATACTCAACATGACATATTTTCGCTTCATACAAACTTCAAGAGAGAGGTTCTAAATTACCAATAAAACAGGCCATGAACTATGTGTGCTACTTAGGGTCCAATATAGATTCATTCCATCTGTGCACAACCCTAGTCTGAGATTTCTAATTTTATTTCCAAATGTTGGATACTGCTCATAAATTATCTTCCATTGTGGAAAATCAGCTGGATGATGTATTTTTTCATCACATAACCACTCATCATCATTCCATATTAACCATTTTTTAATCATGTGAATTAGAAAATAAATGTTTGAAATGATGAATTATAGGAAGATAACAAAATACCTTTGAAGGGATCTTTGTAATCTCTACATCAGCTTGTGATTTTTCTTTTACCTTATACCGTGATTTCCTACATTTAGGACACTCTGATAGAAATTCATATTCCTTCCTATATATCATACAGTCATTTGGATAGGCATGTATTTTATTGTATCCCAATCCCATCAGGAATAATATTTTCTTGGACTTATAATGTGAATCTGGAAGATCATTATCTTTTGGAAGAATTTCTTTCATCAATTGTAGCAGCTCTGTAAAACTTATGTCACTCCATCCATGTATCACCTTCAGGTTAATCAATCTTAACACTGCCGACAAAACCTTAAAATCTGTACAACCAGGATATAATTGTTTTCAGCATCACCATATAGACCTGAAACTGTTGGTTCTATCTCAATTTGTTCTGCTGTAATATCACGAATCATTTTTTCAATTCCATCAGAGTCACCATCTTGCAAATCATTATCATCAGTGACATTTCGTCTAGTTTCACCATGCCAAATACAAGGGCTATAAATCGGATTAAAACCCTGACAAATCAGATGATCTTTTATCTCTCTACTTTTTAACTTCTTCATATTCAAACATTTCAGCCATAGACAGAAAACAAATGTCACTACATAGAAAATTTTGTTTAGAAAATTCCAAAAAGGCATCAACACCTTCCTTATATTCATTTCTCATTAGATGTGTCATAATCCAACTTTGAATCATTATTACCTATAACAAATATCAAAATTATACATCTTTTTAAGATAAGACAAATATATGTTTATATGAAAACAATCAGAATTTGAATGTAAAATAATTTTTAAATATAAAACAAATCTATGAGTATTTAAAAAAATATGCTTGAATATGATTTTAAAAAGAAAATATAGTTAGATATAACAGTTTTAAATTCCATGGAATCAAAGAAAACCATGGGGCCTCCAATGGTTGATAGAAAATTGATGAAAATGGAGTAAACCTGAGAATCAAATCAAATTTAAAATAAAAACTCGGATGGAGAAAATCACAATGTAAATCCAATCATCACAGCACAATGGGGTCTGGATAAATATGCATATTTGAAAACCACGACATGGTCTCCCTTATAACCCATAATTTTCTCATAGTCGATGACTGGTAAAATATAGATAACCAAATAGAATCATATTGCAACACTAATATCCATGAAACAATACAATCATCATGTCATAATCTCACAAACCACAATGCAATAGTCAATCCCAAATGACACATATCCCCCACCCCCTTGGACACCCCCTGAACACCACCACCCCCTTGGACACCCACACCCCTCTTGGACACCACCCCCCACCCTCGACCCCCTTGGACACCCCCTGGACACCCCCAACCCTCTGGACATCCCCCACCCCCCAGACAACCCCCCAAACCCTCTGGATAGGGCACCACCCCCTTGTACTCCCACCCACCCACCCACCCCCTTGGATATCCCCCCTCCCCCTTCGACACCCCCCCCCCACCACCTTAGACCCCCCCCCCCCCACACACACACACAAACACCCCTGGACTGCCCCCCCACACCCACCTCCATGGACACCCTGGACACCCCCCAACCCTCTAGACAGCCCCCAAACCCTCTGGACACCACCCCCATGGACACCCCTTGGACACCACCACCCCCTTGGACAGCCCCTCGCCCCTCTGGATAGCCCCAACCACCCTGGACAGCCCCCCATCCCTCTAGACACCCCCCCCCCCCACCCACCCACCCTCTTGGACACCCCCACCCCTCCTAGACACCACCCCCACCTCCTACCCACTTGGACACCACCCTGGACACCCCCAACCCTCTAGACAGCCCCCCCCCCCCGGACAACCCCCAAACCCTCTAGACAGGCCCCCACCCCATTGGACAGAAACCCCCACCCACCCCCTTGGACAGCCCCCCACCCCCTTCGACACCCCCACCCCTTGGACCCCCCCCCCCCCACACACACCCCTGGATTGCCCCCCCCCCCCCACCCAACCACCTCCATGGACACCCTGGACACCCCCAACCCTCTGGACAGTCCCCCGAACCCTCTGGACACCACCCCTTACCCCCTTGGACACCCCCTGGACACCACCACCCCCTTGGACATCCCCCCACCCCTCTGGACAGCCCCCACCCCCTGGACAGCCCCCCACCCCTATAAAAAGCACCCCCCCACCCCCTTGGACACCCCCATCTCTCATGGACACCACCCCCACCCCCTACCCCCTTGGACACCCCTGGACACCCCCAACCCTCTGGACAGCCCCCCACCCCGCCCCCCAAACAACCCCCCAAACCCTTTGGAAAGGCCCCCACCCCCTTGGACTCCCCCCTAACTCCCTTCGACACCCCCACCCCCTTGGACCCCCCCCCCCCCCTCCACACACACACCCCTGGACTACCCCCCCCCCCACCTCCATGGACACCCTAGACACCCCCCAACCCACTGGACATCCCTCTGAACCATCTAGACACCACCCCCACCCCCTTGGAACCCCCCTGGACACTGCCACCCCCCTTGGATATCCCCCCACCCATCTGGATAGCCCCCCCCCCCCACCCCCTTGAACACCCCCACCCCTCCTGGAAACCATCCCCCACCCCTACCCCCTTGGACACCCCTCAACCCTCTGAACATCCCCCCCCCCCCCCCGAACAACCCCCCAAACCCTCTAGACAGGCCCCCACCCCTTGGATAGCCCCCCCCCCCCCCCCCCCACACACACACACACACGCACATGGACTGCACCCCCCACCTTCATGGACACCCTGGACATCGCCCAACCCTCTGAATAGCCCCCAACCCCCTGGACATCCCCTAACCCTCTGGACAGCCCCCCAGAACCATGGGATTTTAACCTCAAGCTACTAGTTTTGGATTATCTAGGGATTTTAACCTCAAGCTGCTAGTTTTGGTATCATGCCATTATTCAAAATGAGAAACATGAACCATATCTCCTACTAATCTAAAATTATATATTGTTCAATAAATAGGGTTTTAATAGTGTATTAATACTTATAATAGTTAACGAGAATAAGCGACGTAAATAGTTTATTGAACAACAAAAAGTGATACCCAAAATAGAAACAACTAAGGATCCAAAACAAAAAATCCACCATGAAAAAAAATATATACTTAAAAAATAAATCAAAATGGTACAAGGAATGGGTGTATAACAATGGTTTAGATATAAACTGTAGTAATATAGGTGAATGAGATCATTAGTTGTCAATGACAACAAATATTACCATAAATGTAGGGCATCCGTGAAACAAAAACAAACGAAATAGTAGTAGGTGAGGCTTACTTGAATATTGCGAGTCGATCTAATAGATATGGTGATAATAAATAATATGATGATGGAAAAATATGGTAATAGGGTTCTAAATAGAAGAATCTTATCTAGTTTAAACAAAAAATCGCAAAACGTAAATATAGACTATATGGGAAAAAACAAACTAAATAAAGTCATGGGAGGCTTACCTGAGTGTTTCAAGTGGAGATGATAAATCCAAGGAGAGTAAATATGATAAAAAATTATGTCAAAATGAGTTTAACAAAACAACATTGAAGAATAGATTCTAGGTTTTCCGTGCGAGAGAGACGAGTCGCAGGTCTGTCGATTGAAAAATCAGAAAAGACAATCCACGGGTCGTGATAAATTTTATAAATGTTTTATAACATCGGTTATTTAATAAAAGATGTTATAAACTATTTTATTACATTTATAACATTGGTTATTATAATAACCTATGTTATAAATGTATCAGATACCACATTTGTTTTGTCGGATTTAAAATAACAGACGTAAAAAAAAGCCGCATGTTGGTTTTTTACATCGGTTATTTATAACCAGCCTAAAAAACACATTGGAAACCACATTTTTTATTTTGGTTATAAAATAACCGACGTAAAAAATACTATGTGTTTGTTTTTTACGTCGGTTATAATATAATCGACGTAAAAACTTCTACGGGTTGGGTTTTTACGTCGGTTATTAAATAACCGGTGTCAAAAACGCCTCAACTTCCGCTTTGTTTACGTCAGTTATGAAATAATCGAAGTAAAAAAGTATTTATATTCCACATTTTTTATGTCAGTTATAAAATAACCGATGTAAAAAATGTTGTGCATTGGTTTTTTACATCGGTTATAAAATAGTTGACGTAAAAATGTCGTTAAATACCTCATTTTTTGTGTTGGTTATTTTATAACCGACGTAAAAAATTTACTATCAGTTTTTTTTACGTCGGTTATAAAATAACCGACATAAAAAAATCACATATCACAGATTTTCACATCGGTTATATATAACCAACATCAAAAATAGTGATGTTAAAAACGTTTTATGCACTAGTGTACAGATGTTTTAGTTGTTCAAATCTTTGTTGATGATATTATTTTTGGATCTTTGAAAAAATATTTATGTGTTTGTTTTTAAAAAATGATGCAAAATGAGTTTGAAATGAGTTTAATATGAGAACTCAAATTCTTTCTTGGATTTCAAATATTTCAAAATAAAGAAGGTATTATTTTAGATCAATGTAAATATACAAAATATCTTCTAAAACATTTTAGTTTGGATAGAAATAAAGGTAGTGATACTCCTATGAGTACCACCTGTAAATTAAATCTTCATGAAAATGGTAAATCTATTGATCAAACCAATAACAGAGGTATGATTGTAAGTCTTGTCTACTTGACTGCTAGGTGAATTGATATTATGTTTAGTGTGTTTATCTGTGCTCATTTTCAAGAAAATCCTAAAGTGCCATATCTTCTTGATGTAAAAATAATTTTCAAATACATCAAGCACACTACCAACATAAACTGTTTTATCCTAAAGGGAAATCATTTGACTTAGTTAGATATTTTGAGGATGAATTTGGTGGTTGCATGTTAGATGGAAAAAGAGCCTCTGAAAAATGTCATTATTTGGGAAAGTCACTAGTATCATTGTATAGTAAAAAAGAAATTAATTGTTACATTATCTACTGTTGAAGTTGAGTACATAGTTATTTCTAATTGTTGTGATCATATTTTGGGGATGAAACACAATTTTCAAGATTATGTATATCAATTTAGACATGTCCCTATAAACTATGACAAAACAATTGTTATTAACATCTCTATGAATCTAGTCTCTCACTCAATAACAAAACATATTGATGTAATACATCAATTTTTGAGAGATCATTGGTATTACTTTAGAATTCATTGGCATGGAACATCATCTTGCTGACATTTTTACTAAACCATTATATTATAAAAGAATTATTTACATCATATATGAATTAATAATGATAAATTTTGAGTAACCAGTTTGATTTCTCGCTATTTGATGTCACATTGTTTGATATCTCACCATTTGATGTCTCACTGTTTGATGTATAAATGTTCAATATCACACCGTTGTGATGACACCACTAACAGCACACCATCAGGACTCACCATTGTAACCCACTGTTCTATACTTATTAATGTTTTTGCATTGCTATTTTAATTATTTCATATTATTTTATACTACTTTTTCGATTTATGACATTGAAATCCCTAAATGATAAAAACCAGTCATTCCAAATCACTTCTCACTTATCTCTTACTCTCGACTCCTGAAACCAAACCATTCTCTTTAGAACCCCTTCCTCCTTTAAATCCTTTATACATGTTCATAATGGCGAGAATCAAGTGTCTATATTCTTCAACCCTAAATAAATGTCAGTTGATGAAGAGATTGAAAATAACTATAATAAAAATTCATGAGAAACCTATGAACCCTAGTCTCGCATATCGAGTAATCATGATATAAAAGGAAGTTTGTGAAAAGTTGATTCTTTCGATTAAGTCACTTTTTCTTAGAGTATTCAAATATTAGGGTTGGAAATATTGGTTTACCAATGAAAAAAGACCCTTATATCTGAAACTTTTTTTCAAATTTTATTAGTACATTGAATTTGCTTTCAATGCCAATGATAATTTTGTGGTTAGAAGTTGGGTAAGTGGACAAAGATTTTCCTTTTCTGAGAGGCTTTGGGATTCTTGTTTAAAATTATCTTATGAAGGTATCCTTGAGGATCATAAACCAGGACCTCCACCTCCAAGTGATATATTCATCCTAGAATAGGATTTGGGTGACTTAATTGCAAATAGAATAATGAGAAGACCTATTGATACAGAGTTGGATAGAGAAACCAGATTGTTATTTAAGTTCATTCAAAACCTTATTTGTCCAATGAAAGTGTATTTTTCTACCTTGAAGTATCAAGATGTGTTCTTTATATATCTTTTGAGAAATTTTCATAAGATAAATTTGTGAAAATATCTTATTCTTCATATGTGTGATATGATCAAAACCACCTCAAAATACACTTCCCTGTTTTATTCAAGGTTCATCTATGAAATATTGCAAGACAAAGGATTGGTAATAGATAATTAATAAACTAGTGTGGATTATGATTTTGGATTGTCTAAGGATATATTTAAATTGATGAAGATTAGTTGGAATCCCTTAAAGGAGACATGGGTTGAAGACAATGAAAATATTTATGAGGATTTTAATCTTGTTGATCATCCATCGAGACCCAAGGATATCACTAACCCAAGTTTAGAACCAGATGAGATAGTAGAATATTCATATGAGGAAATGTAATTATATGTTTCTATATTTGAAGAATATAATTTTTCTTATGGATAATGTAGTGATCAGGATATTCCTAAAAGGAATGAAGAACCTCCACATGAAACTCATGAACCCTCTCAAACTCTTCCCTCTAAAAAATATCTTCTCAGTGAAGGTGATGATTAAGAAAGTGAAGAAAATGAAGATAAGGGTAAATTTTTTGATGAGGAAGAAGATTTTTTGGAAGAAAGCATTAATAATGAGAAATAGGTTGAAGGAGAAATTGTATAAGGAGAAGCTACTATAGGTAAAGCTAAAGAATCTGATAAAATAGAAGCCTCTTTACCTACTAAAAAGAGTTCTGAACAAGATGATCAATTAGAATGAAATGTGGATGATACTGAAGTTCATCAATAGATATCATAATATATAGAATGAGTTCAAGAAATAGAGTCATATATTTCTCATAATGAAGCATTTATTGAGGGGAAGAAAAAACCCAGCCTAGAGAGGGTTGAATTACCAACTCCTCTTGATCCATGTTTAGTAGATTCCCGGAATATGTTTACAAGTTTTTCAATGTTGGTGATCATCAGAGCTCCTCAATTAAGAAAATCTACCTTTCAATAGTTTTTTAAATCAAACACATCACATATAAAGAAGTGGTATCTGTTCAGAAGCTTGTACCTATCCCTTCACCTGCTCAAAAATCTGCAAACAATGTGAGTCATGAAGATTTTAATGATTTTGGTGAAAATATATTATCTATTATTGGAAATATTATGAAGTCATAGCATGCACCTATGACTATCCTTAGTGAAATGGATACGGTAATGCTTCTATAGAAGTTAATATGGCTAACTCAACCCAAATTATTCATGAAATACAAGAGGAAAGTCTTGAAAATAGACATCTAAGTAATGACTTGAAGTCTTTAAAATCATTGGTTAAGGAAATAAATAGGTACTTGAAAGATTCTCCTACTCCATCTTTGGTTTCTAGTCTAATTAAGGCTAATGATTTCATGATCTTAGACAAGGTTGTATCTTAGAATCAACAAATTTTGATTTCAGTGGTTGAAGAAGTGGTCAAGAACAACACAAAATTAGCCAATGAAATGTGTGTGCTTGTGTATGCTATCAATTGACTGATAGGTGAATATAAAGGGTCTTTATACATGGTTATTAAAAGGCTTAATACCTTCAATTTATCTTTTCCATCTCAATATTCTTAAGCTCAGACCTCTCATCCCTCAGATAGTAAAATGATCAGATCTGTGATCAAAGAGGAGTTTTAAGATTTGATTGGTGGTTTTGATTAGGAAAACCTTGGTAAAATTAAAAATCATAATGATCATGAGAATTAAATGGTAAGATTTTACTCAAAATCTTCCACTAATTAATAGGAAAAAATTCAAATAGAGTGGATTACTATTTTAAGATGATCTGTACCAAACACTAGTTGATCAATCATTTCACATACTTAGTACATAATTTTTGGTTACCTCCAGTAACTCAAGAATTCAAGGAGAAAGTCAAGAACTTTAAGGAATTTACCCCTAACCTTGAGAAGTTTATAAAAACAAGGATTATTTTCAAAAAGATATTGAGTATAGTGGTGAGGTCATAAAGGACTTCATCAATCTGTATAGGTCTTACTTGCATCATCATAGCACAACAATTGTTTCTCTCATAGATGCTCCTCTGAGAATTGTCCTAACTCCTTATACCTCTACTTCATTTTCTCCTATGACCATGACCCCTACTCATGCTCTGATCCAGATCAGACCACTCCTAAGTGAGCAGCCTCTACCTCATTCCTCCTCTAGAGTGAGCCTTTATCCTTCTAATCTTGACAGTGTACCTCTATATTCACTCTCTATTTTATTTGTCCCTTCCACAACTACCACTTATACACCTCCTTCCCCTACTTCCTTTACTTATGACAAGGGAATGGAAGTGATTGGATCGTATGTAACCAATAATTAGTTGGATCGCTTCTTGATAGGGATGTTTTTTTGTTCTTTTATCCCCTATACATTCCTTTTGATAATTAATTTGATATCTCTCTTCTTTCATATTTTGTTCTATATAATTTTTTCCTTATTTGTTCTCTTTTTTATAATCCCAAAAGTGGGAGAACTCAGATATTTCATTTAAACAATCATTACTCTCTTCTATATGAATCTTTACTTCTAATATCTAAGATCTAATACTAAAATATCAATCTGAGCTTTTATATTTTACATTTTTTCTGAGATACTATAATAGTTTTCTATGATATTATTCTTTATATTCTTAAGTAAATTGATCTATGTTTAAGCCTAAATTTCACATAATCTATCTGATATGTTAATAAAAGTATTTATCCTTTACTGTGATAATTATGCATGGCTTGTAAATGCCATGATTTTTTATCATCAAAAATGGAGATTTTATTGGAATCCTCTAGTTTTAATGTTCTCCAATCATGTTTAATATTGTTTTATTATGTTTCATTGTGTTTATGTATAATATTACTCTATTCTATTAAGTGTCACTTCATAAGTCAGGTTGCAAATATTTGACTAAGTGTGACTCACCGTTAAGGTGAACTCATAATCATCGGTGAGAGTACTCATAGTCACCATTCAGTCTATAAATCGGTAATGTATGATTCACCTTTGCAGTAACCCACCAGTTCAGAATTTTCAATAAGGACCAGATACCATTGATATGGACCGTTCACCATTGCAGTGATCTATCAGTTTAGAATTTTGACAAAGGACTAGACACCTTTGCATCAATCAACCATACCAGAATTTTTAGAAAGTCTAAGACACTATTCTAAAGACACCATTTAGAGACAAAGGACAAGTCACCACTCTTGTTTCACCATTATTGATACACTAATCAGAGATAAATGACAAGTCACCGCTCCTGTTTCACCGCTCATGTGGCACCGTTCCAAACTTTTTCATTTTTTCCATTACCATTTAAATTTAAAATTATTACTAATGGTCATATTTGAGTTATTTATTGATACTGGTTTTATTAATTATTTTTTTAGACAATACTAATGAACTTTTCTATAGATAGTATGAGGTATGACATACCTACACGTGATAGAGTTTATACTTCTTGTTGGCCCCTGAAACATAAAAAGGAATACACATGAGAATAAAAGAATTGATGTGTGAGAAGATTATAATACACAAGACCAAGAAGAAAAATCTACACACAAATATAAGAACACTCATCCTACTAGGTGTGGACAAGTAAGAAATTTCTGTGAAAAAAAGTGAAAACATCCTTGCAGCAACACATCCAAGTAAAGAGGAATTATGAAAATCTTCTCACCTCACTAGAAACCAGAACACAGAGCATCCATGACACTCTATTTTTAGTTTGTGTATCCAAAAGTGCAATGGAGCTTCACGCCTGCTCCGTCCATGAATTCCAGATGCATAAACCACACCACATTGAGAACTCTAACCCCTTTCTCACTATTTCTGCTCTTTTGTGTACATTATTAATATTCTGTCGAGAAGTATGTGTATCTTTATCACTAACACATATTGTATCCTAATGTAAGATGTAAGATACAATATATACTCACTAACTCATATTTCTACACCATTTTTATCCCATATATAAATGTATAATAGGTCCCAGGGTTTCCTAGTTGTATTTTGTTTCCCAGGAATAACTATGGTAGAGGTCTAGTTGACCTGGACAACCTTGTGTGCTATTGTGAACCCACATCCAAGGTGTGGATCAAGTTTATTAATATAAATTTCTTAGTGGTAGGTGATCAACAAGTGGAGAGGATTAATTATCTTCTTGAGAATGAACCTTTTACTTTAATCTACTGTGTTATTTCAAGTTTATTTTTCCTATCTATTTTTTCTTATTCAAACCAAAAAACTTCACTTCACTCTGATAGTTAATCCTAGATAGTGTTTGTATTTGAATTTTATTTGTTTGACTAAATTAAAATGATAAGATAATTATTTAAAGTATTTTAACTGAGAACTAATCACACTTTGAGAATTATTTCATACAATTAAATCTTTTATAAATTTGATACTTTGATTTACTAGCCAAAATTTATTTTAATTAAGGGATTTTTAAATAAATGTTTTAAGACAAAAATTTATATAAGAACCCAATTCACCCCCACCCCCAATTTATTGTCCTACTCTGACCAACATAAGTATATAAAATCACCCAATAATCCTTATTTTAGAAAAATTCTAACCATAGGGATCCCACAAGATATGCCTTTAAATTTGATTTCACAAAGGAATAATTTATTTATTCATGAATTGTTGACTTATGTTTTGTTCAAACATTTTATATTATAGAAAATGGTGGTAACATTAAGAAAAAAGTCCAATAATCAATGTGGGGGATAATGCAGTGATTGCCAAAATGACATTTACAATATCTTGGGAGGTGGAGTTAAAAATTTCATGGAGATTCTTACCTAGTTGCCTAAGGATATGAACAATAACCTAAATAATTTGGAACATATACATTCCCCAAAGAGGAAGAGATTGGCTATCGAGACATTAATTCAGTAATAACCATTGTTGTTCAGTGGATCTTCTGATCCAATAGTCATGGAACAGTGGGTCAACTCAATGGAGAAGATATTTTTTATGCTTCACTCTTCTAAGATAGAGAAGGTGACTCTAGACATTTATCTTTTGGATGGAGAGGTCTATCAATGATATTTTTTTATTAATAACACCAAGATTAAGGGTGAATTTTATGATAAGGAGTGGGAAAACTTTAAGAAAATATTTCTTAACAAGTATTTCCATCAAACTCTTTATACGAAGATGGAGAGAGAATTTATAGAGTTGAAGAAAAAATAAGGTGAATCTTTCACGACATATGAATAAAAATTCACAAGTCATTCAAGGTACACCTCATGTTTTTTATCAATAATGATATAAAAATAGATAAATTATTTAGTGGTTTAAAATGACACATTCAAAAGGATCTAGAAATTTCTTATTTTTGGAGCTATGAAGAAGTTGTATGATGTGCTCTCAAAGTGGAGATGTAGTTTTTATAATGGTTCCATGGATATGGAGATAAGAAATAAAAGATGTATTTTCAATTTGGAGGATCTAATGAAAAAGGTGGAAAGGAACCTCAACCACTCACATGTAAAAAATGTGGGAAGAAAAATCATGGTAACTTCCTCAAAGGGATGGGGAAATTCTTCAATTTTGGGAGACAAGGACATTAATATCATGAATTTTGAAGATACATAAGGAATATTTACAAAGTGGTTGAATAAAGGAGAGCACCACCAATGGTACAATTCTTCAATTATAGAGATCAAGGGCACAATTCAAGCCAATTCACTAAACCTCAAGTCCTTGAGGGTAATCAGTATTAGTAGCCACCAAAGAAAAAGGAGCAAGGGAAAGCTTATAAAGTCACTACTACTGAGGTGGAGCCTAATAATGATGTGGTGATAGGTACACTATTTATTCATTAAAGAATCGTGAACATATAATTTGATTCTTTTTTTTCGTATTCTTTCATATCTTTCAAGATTAGTAGAACTATACAAACACCACCTCAAAATATGGTGGTTGATTTATCTTTGAGAATAGAAAATGGGTAAATTATTTCATCCAAAGTATATAACTCCTCCCCATTTAATGTTTATGGAATAAACCTCCCAAAAAATATGGTCTTACTTCCTTTGGTGGAGTTTGAAGCTATTTTGTTCATGGATTGGCTATCTTTATACAAAGCTGAAATCAACTGTTTGGAAAAGGAGGTCACACTTCACATCCTGAGGCATCATAAAATTATTTATAAGTGTAAGGGGATGAATCTACTTATGAATCATCATCTCAAGTGTGGATATTATTGCCTTATGAGAAATAATATCAAGTTCAAATGATTGAGACAAAGAGGATAATCATTCTTTAATATATGTCCATTGTCAAGGAATACACTAATATGTTGCTTAAATAATTACCTGGTCTTCCTCATGAATGATAGGTTGAGTTCTCAATTTAACTAATTCCTTTATCTCTTACTATATCAAAGATAACTTATAGGATTTCCATCATTGAGTTAAATGAGCTGAAAAAGTAGTTACAAGATAATATGGATAAGGGTTTTATACACTCAAGTGATTTACTATGGGGTGCACTAGTCCTCTTTTTCAAGAATAAGGATGGATCAATTCACCTTTAAATTGATTATCATGATCTCAATAAAATCATGATAAAGAATAAGTATCCCCTTCCATGGATAAATGAATTTTTTGATCAATGTTGTGGGGGAAATTATTTCTCTATGGTAGAACTTCGGTCGGGATATCACCAATTAAAGGTGAGGAAAGATTATATTTCTAATAATATCTTTCAAACAAGTCACAGAAACTATGAGTTCATATTGATGCCTTTAAGACTCACTAATGATCTAGAAATATTCATGGACCTAATTAATAGAGTCTTTTGAGATTACCTAAACAAATTTATGGTAGACTTTATTGGTGATGTTTTGATATACTCCAAGAGAAAGGAGGAATATAAAGAACATTTTAATACTATTCTAAAGACTTTGAGAAGGGAGAAAAATTGTGCAAATTAAAATAAATGTGAGTTATATATAGATTAATTAATATTATTGGGTCATGTTATTACTAGAAAAAGAATATCTTTGGATGCTTTCAAAATAAAGGAAATCGAAGAGTGGCCTAGGCCAAAATCTATAATGTAGATTCATAGTTTCCTTTGTATATCTAGGTATTATGAGTTATTTTTGAATAAATTCTCATAATTTTGAAACCCACTAATAAGGATGAATAATTGGTGATAAAAACATTTATAGACCATTGAATGTGAAGACTACTTCAATGATTTAAAAAAGAGGCTTATCACTGAACTATTACTCACACTTATGGAAAGTGGGGAACTATTTGTGATATATAATGATGCTTCGAAGAAGGGATTAGGTTATGTACTAATGAAAAATGATAAACTAGTATCCTATCCTCAAGGTAGTTGAAAATTCATGATCAAAACTATCCCACAAATGATCTGGAGTTAGCACTTGTGATCTTCACATTGAAAATATAGAGGCATTATCTTTTTTGGGATAAGTTTGAGATATATACTAATTATAAGATCATAAAATATATATCCACGCATAAAGAGCTTAATATGAACTAGTGAATATGGTAAGAGATCATCAATGATTATGAATGCTCAATCCATTACCATCCAGTAAAAGAGAAAAATGTTGTGGATACTCTAAATAGAAAGGATCCTCCAACATTATCAATGATGAGAATTGAGAAGTATCCAATCTTCTTAGATTTTTAAAGGAGGGAAATGGGAATACTTAAGGAATGAACATTGTCAATCTTTAACAAATTATTTATCAACCATACCTCATGGAGAAAATAAAGGATGCTCAAATAAATGATATGTAAATTTAGAAGAAGGTGGAATCCATGAGAAATGATAAATTCACATAGTTAAAAATTGGTTAGGAAGTAGTTGTAGTATTTGGGTCATGAATATTTGTACCATCCAATAAGAAGATAAATAAAGAGCTTTTGAGTGAGTCACATAGCTCTACCTTCTCTATTCACCCAGGTATCACAATGATATATCGAGATATCCAAGATAACTAATGGTGGGAAAATATGAAGAAGAAGATCAATTAATATACATCAAAGTTCTTGGTATTTCAGAAAGTAAAGGATTAATGGAAAACATATAAGGGGATGATGCAGCCATTACCCATACCAACATGGAAATGGGAAAACACCATTATGTACTTTTTCACTGGACTTCCAATGACATCTAGATGAAACAATGCTATATGTATTATCGTGCATCGTCTCACAAAGCCAAATCACTTTATCATAATTTAAAAGTAATTGTAATTGGATAATCTTGAATGGATATATATTAGAAAATTTTTAAGGATTTATAGTGTACCACTATAGATTGTATCTGATAGATATCCAAGATTCAACTCAAAGTTCTCAAAAAGTCTCCAACATTCTCTAAACACTGAGCTGAACTTTAGTATAGATTATCATCTGTAAACCGATGACCCATAAGATTAGACTATTTAGACACTGGAATACATGTTGAGATATTGTTCTATGAACTTCAAATTATGATAGGACTAACATCTACCTCTAGGAAAATTATCTTACAAATACAGTTTTCACTTGAGTATCCAAATGACTCAATATGAATCCCATTATAAAAAAGATGCATAACACCAGAATTATAGGATAAGGTCAGTGAAAGTAAGATGATTGGACCATAAATGGTTGAATAAATGGTGGAAAAGGTGAAAATCATTCTACAACACATCAAGGAAGACCAAATTAGACCAAAAATATATGCATACAACCGTTGAAGGGACCTAGATTTTGAGTTTGGAGACATATTATTCCTCAAAAAATATCCATGGAAGAGGATCATGAGATTTGGGAAGAAAGGAAAGATGAGTCTCAGGTACATCATCCCACTTGAGATTGTTGATAATGTAAGAGTAGTGTCCAAACGACAGGAACTTCCACCTACCATCACTACTACAAATAGTTCTTTTAAAATTACTACAAACCGCTTTTAACAGTGTTATAAAATCACTACTAATCATAGTGAAGATAAAGGGGGGTCCCCTTTATCAGCACTAAAAAATGATGATAAAGGCCTCCTTTTATCTGGGCTATTTTAGCATGGATAAAGGATACCCTTTATCAATACTATTTTTAGCACTGATAAACGGAGACTTTATCCATGATTAAAATAGAGTTGATAAAGGGGGCCTTTTTTAATGCTTGAAATAGAACTGATAAAGGCCAAGCTACCTATGATGTTCTATTTATATAATAGCACCCCCACCAAGACCTGCACAGTGCACATAGACCACCTACAAAAAGCAACACCAGCACAGTACACACAAGAATAAAGCAGCGCACACAAGGGTTTGGAAAGAAATGTTATATACATTTTAAATAATGTTTTATATAATTACATTTATAATTATCCAACAAACAGTTAAAAACATTAATGTTTCATCCTTTTACAATTCTGATCCCATATCAAAAATGTCCTCCCATGGTATTAGTTGTCGAACAAATGATCCCAAATCAATAAAAAGGTTCCACCTATATATGAAAACAAATATTATATAGTAATACTATAAATAAATAAATTAAACAAGAATATGAAAGAATACATTAATAAAATGTCAATTTTTAATAAAAAGACTCATTTGGAGTTATACAGGTCACACCATGTGTCTCATTAAGGTGGGGATTATTTATACATGTCAGAAATGAGTTATGGATCGTTGTTCTAAAATATCAAAATAATCTGAATGAGTTTTATTGTTTTTGAGTATGTCCCTTGTTCTTTTACTAAAATTAATATCAAATTTAAATGACACATTTGGATTTATACCATTCACATAGTTAGTCATTTTGAGATGTGATTGATTCCTACACATCACAAATGACTCATGGATCATTTTTCTAAAGTATCAAAACAATCTGAAGGTATTTTATCAGTTTTTCATATGTGAGTTGTGTTTCTTTACTAAAATATCTTTTCAAATCAGAAACAAGAATTTTGAGTCATATCGGTCACATCGTGCATTATATTGAGGTGAGACTTATTCATACACATCATAAAGGACTTATGAATCACTCTCCTAAATTATGAATACAATTGGAGGGTGTTTTCTTTGTTTTTAGTGAGTGAAACGTTTTGAGCTAAAATGTAAATTTTAAACTGATAACGGACACTTTTAGTCATACGGGTCGCACCATGTGTCAGATTGAGGTGCAGTTGATTCCTAGATATTAAAAATGACTCATGGATCATTGTCTTAAAGTATCAAAACAATGAAAATGTGTTTTCTTGGTTTTCAGTATGTCATTTTTCTTTTTACTTGAATTCATATCAATTTTAAATAAAAACATATTTCTATTTATACCATTCACACCAATCATCGGATTTAAGTGTGGTTTATTCCAACATGTCACAAATGACTCATGGATCACTATTCTAAAGTATCAAAACAATCTGAATGCATTTTCTTGATTTTTAGTATGTTAGTTGTGTTTTTTACTAAAATATCATTTCAAACCAGAAACATGCATTTTGAGTCATACTAGTCATATCATGTATCGGTTTGATGTGAGACTGCTTCATACATGTCAAAAAGGACTTACGAATCACTCTCCTAAATTATGAAGACAATTAGAGGGCTCCTTCTTGGATTTCAGTGAGTGAAACTTTTTGACATAAAATGTCAATTTTAAATTGATAACGGACACTTTTAGTCATACTAGTCACACCATGAATTAGATTGAGTTGAGGTTGATTCATACACATCACAAATGACTCATGGATAATTTTCACAAAGTATCAAAATAATATGAATGAATTTTCTCAGTTTTTAGTATGTCACTTGTTCTTTTTACTTAAATTGATGTCAATTTTAAATAAAAGCACATTTGGATTTATACCGATTACAATGTTCATAAGATTGAATTGTGTTTCAAACCTACACAACACAAATGACTTATGGGTCATTTTTATAATGTATCAAAACAATCCAAATGCATTTTATCATTTTTAAGTATGTTAGTTCTGTTTTTTACTAAAATATTATTTGAAACTCAAAAAATGATTTTTGAGTCTTACCAGTTGCATCATGCGTCAGTTTGATGTGAGACTACTTTATATGCATAAAAAAGGACTTACTAATCACTTTCCTAAATTATGAATACAATCAGAAATCGCTTTCTTGGTTTTTAGTGAGTGACATGTTTTGAGCAAAAATGTAAATTTTAAAGTGATAATAGACACTTTTAGTCATATCGGTCACATTGTGTGTCAGATTGAGGTATGTTTGATTCCTACACATCAAAAATGACTCATGGATTTTTTTTATAAAGTATAAAAATAATTCTAATGTGTTTTTTTAGTTTTAATTATGTCACTTTTTCTTTTTACTTAAATTAATGTCAATTTTAAATAAAAATACACATTTGGATTTATACCGGTTACATCATGCATTGTATTGAAGTGGGGTTGATTATTACATGTCATAAATGACTCATGGATCATTTTCTAAAATTAAAAAAACAATACGAATGCATTTTCTCGGTTTTAAATAGGCCCGTTGTGATTTTTTACTAATATTAATGTCAATTTTACATAAAAAGAGACACTTTGAGTCATATCAGTTGCACTATGCATCAGATTGAGGTGAGGTTGATTCCTAAATATTATACATAAATTATAGATTATTTTCCTAAAGTATAGCAACAATATGAATATGTTTTCTTAGTTTTTAGTATATTAATTGTTTTTTTTACTAAAATATCATTTCAAATTGGAAATTTTCATTTTGAGTCATACTGGTCGCATCGTGTTTCATTTTGAAATGAGAATACTTCATACACATCACAAAAAAATATGAATTGTTTTCCTAAATTATAAAGACAATCGGAGTGAGTTTTCTTAGTTTTCAGTGAGTGGAATGTTTTGAACTAAAATCTCAATTATAAACTGATAATGGACACTTTTAGTTATATCAGTCACACCATTCGTCAGATTGAGGAGTGGATGATTTCTACATGTCAATAATGACAGATGGATCATTTTCCTAAAGTATCAAAATAATTTTAATGTGTTTTCTTGGTTTCCAGTATGTCACTTCTTCTTTTTGCTAAATTTATTTTTAATTTAATATAAAAATATACACTTAAAGTCATTACGTTCACACCATGCATTTTATTTAGTTGTGGTTGATTCTTACATATTAAAAATGAATTTGGGTCATTGTCCTAAAGTATCAAATCAATCATAATGAATTTACTCAGTTTTTAGTATGTCACTTTTTTTTACTAAAAATATTATCAATTTTAAATAAAAATAGACACTTCGAGTCATAATGGTCACATATTCATGCTATTTGTGTACATTCTTCCATCAGGTATGTTGACCATTAATTTATAAACAAATCTATATCACCTTATAAATCTAATTCTTTTATACAATCATGGTCGTACAGAAAAAATAAAAATACAAAAAGGATTAATAAATATTTTAAATGAAATAGTAATTATTTTCAAAAAAACACTTTAGGGATTCTATTTTGTTCATGGAATATGATCTATTTCATAAATTTATAAACATAATAACTACAATATTCTCCGTTTGTTTGTTTTGTACACTGTAGAAACATTGATAAAAATATGTAAATCTTTTGATATGTGTTTGGATAGTGAAATCTTATTATATATACCCTGATATTTATCCATTTTTAGTACTTGTGATATTTCTTGTCCTTTTCCCATCGCCTCATTCCATGATGTAGACGATATTAACGCATGGCCCTATCATAACAGAATCCTCATTAAAAGATAATATAAATTATATAACTAGTTGTTTAATTCTAACATTTTGGATGTAGTGTATTAAAAATTAACAAACTCCATCATGTGTGGTCTATTTGTTGGATATCCATGCATTTAAACTAGGAGATAAATATTTGGAGTATCCAAATTGACTGCAATGATCATCTAATTCTTCCTAAGAACACAAAAAAAGATTGAGTAATGAAAGAAATTATAATATATTTTGTATTATTAAATTATAGAGTTTTACCCCTACATCATGGGTAATATGAACAGTTTTTCATTCGTAATTTTTTTGTTAAATATTTTTTTTTGAAGAAGGAAGAGACATGAACTGGTTTCCCAATTCATGCCCCCAATGGAATTTATTAAAATAAAAAAGAAACAATACAAACATGAGGTGTAATGCACTTACACCAGCAGGGAATTAACGGGGATACAAAAATACAAAGACATAATCATCCCAAAACAAGAAACCAAACAACTTACATCGTCATTACCAGCCAGAGTGAGCATTAAAATAGAGACTTCAAGAGAGTCCAACTTCAGAATATTGCTGCAGCAGGAGTCTCAAGGACAAGGATTACATGAATCCAATTCCACCAAAATGGATCTTAACAGGTCATAATCAGAATCAATATTTTGTATAGCAGATCAAGCAGAATCGTAGTGCAAAGTTAAAGATAAGATCAGAATATCATGCAGGAACAAGAACATAGCAAGCAGCCAGATAGAGTTTCAAGACAGAGACTTCAAGTGGAACCATCTTCAAAGGAAGAATGCAGCCATCTATTCAGATCAGAGCAGATTAATCCGGCCAGAATTAGGATGATTTGATGCTCATCTTTGATTTTTCAGTGGAGATGGATTCTTTTATACTAAGATACTCTCCAGTTGATATCATACCATCCTGAAACTCTTTAAGGAAAATTTCTTGTTGCCTATACATATATTGAATCCACTCTTGTAGCTCATGTTTGTCAAAATTCTGAGAAAATTAGTACAATATAGTATGAGAGGCAGCAACCTGAGAGTTTTCTTGAGGGTCCTCTGTAGGTTGAGTTTTGGAATTATCAACGAGAATTTTTTCCTGAGGTGCTTCAACAGGTTCAGACTTGGAAGAATTCACTGATCTTGTCATAATTGTGCGTTCAGTGTTGGAATAATCTTTGCGTCTTCTAGTCTTTCTTGGATGTGGGGTGATGAAACCATCCTCATCCACCAAGGGATATTTTCCGTTTTTTTCCAAAGAATTTAGAGAGGTATCTTTAATTTGTCTCGGAGTATCATTATGATCATAGGACTCAAGATCTCTTTTAACTTCATTTTCTTTTATAGCTTGTGTGCTATCTTGAGTCGAGATAAGTCCTTAATTAGTATTTGAAGTAGGTGTAGTAACTCTCCCTTTTTCCATTACAACCCCAACAGGTTCCTGTAATGTAACCTGATTAAGAACAGAAGTCTGGGGTGTATCATCTAAGACAGCCATGGCTAAGGCCTCGACTTGATTTTTAGCAATGTGATTATCCTTCAGATTATCTCTAGGCACTAAGTTAGAGGTTTTAGTATCAACAGAATCAACAACAACAACCTGAACAGCACCCTTGATAGAAACAGTTTGATTATCTTGCATACTAGGCTTATTTTTTTCAACCCAAGTTGGCTTATAAAGTGTTTGTGTATGTGTTGCTGACTTCCCACATTCATTATAATAGTAACCTACTTTGGAACATTTTTTACAAAATGGTGGAAGGTTCTCAAAAACCACATCCTTAATAAATTCATTCTCACCATTTTGTATCCAAAAACAAGAGGGAAAATCCTTGGATAAGTCAATTTTAGTGCAAACTCTAGCAACCGAGGGTTGTGAGAGATTCAAAGTGGAAAAATCTAATTTAATAGGAGTTCCAAAAAGCATGGAAATTGAGAATAGGGCCCTCTTCTTAAACAGGTGAATTGGCAAGTCAGGGAAGGATAACTAGATGGGAACAATGGGGGATTCAAAGCCTGAAACAAAATCTGGAGACCACTTATGAACCTTCATAATTGCTCTCCCAAAAGACCAATAACCATGCATCCAAAAAAGGTAATAATTAGAATCCGAAGAAAATATAAAAAACACATTATAGGAGTTTAAAAAACCAATTCTAAAATCAACAAATCTGATCCTTTCTAACGTCTTACGCAAGAATAGGAGTGAGGGACGATGCTTTGGAAATTCTCTGACCAAGGCAAAATGAAGATCAAAGGCAAAGGAGTTTACCTCATCCTTTAAAAAGGAAATTGTAGTTAAACCTCGATGCTTGAATACATTTGGAGCGATAATATCTTCCTTCTTCAAATCAGAGCATGATTTTTCACCTTCAACCACCTCAGCGAAGGTTCGTCTATCTCTCTTCCACCCTAAACTAGGGTTTTATCCTTGTGTGCCACTGCCCGACAGGGCCCCCGCTCCAGTCTCCATCCCCCCTCCACATCTATCTTTTTTTGTTAAATGATTTGAGCAGGTTTTCCAATATTTCACTCTCTTTATTGGATTCTATTTTTTCTATAGAGGTGACATGAGGAAAAATGAGTCTAAATTTTTGTTCATAGAGAAATCCCTTTAATATTTTTTCATATATACACCTGCAAAAAATATGAAATGTTTTTATTCATAATTATCATAGTATATTATCTTTTGGAAAATTAAATCATGAAAACATACCTTATGTATACATTTACAACTGATCCACCTAGCCAATCATTCTCTAGGATTTCACTTACATTGTCAACACTAATAAAATATGGATCTTCCCTACTGTATATATTTTCATCAAAAACAACTATGTGAGTACCACCATATTTCAATTTTTTATTCACATGATCCTATAATGATAATAAATGCGGATATAGAACAAGTGGGTTTATGGTGCTTTCAATAGTTTGTTTCGATCGGTTAGTTGAACTTGAGATGGTTTTGATTTGTTCTTTATTTTCACCCCCTAACCAATGTCTGTTTGTAATAAAATTCATCAGTTTAGACCTTATTCATTAAATTTTAACATTTTATCTTGAAAAATAAATTTTAAATGAATACCTCCTTATCGACATGTTTTTTACAAGCTGTGATGGCCATGTGATGAATGTTCCAAGAGCTTATTCGACCTTATAAATGTCTTCATCGTCAATTGGAATAGGTATCTCGGTGCTCGGATCATTAGATATGTTATTCAACACTTTGAAATGACCTTTTGGAATTGGTTTATTATGTAGCATGGCATTATGGATATTAAAAATTGTAGCCCTCGCTACAAGGTGATGGTTAGGTGTTGATGGATATAAATCACAATCATTTTCACCATGTAGAATATCAATAAAAGAAATGTATTAGTGTTTATTTGATTTATAATTCATAGAAACAATTATTATAACACTTATTACCTCATCTAATTCAGGTTTTTTAAGGTAATGGCTTGCCACAAAGCTGATGGGGGTGGGGTTGGATCTTCACGTATTGGTTGTTCTGGAGTTGCTTCTTCACCCCCCCCCCCCACAAATTTTTTATGATGTCTCTCTTCCATTGAATTTTTTATTCAAGTATTTATATTTTTTATCTCATCATTTTCATTTCTCCACTTTGATCCTCCTATTTTTTTCTCAAAAACTGTTTGGGGTGTCACCACAAAACCCACACCTCTGATACGGCCATAATTTTCTGCCTTCTTCAGGGCCACCAAAAGTATCTTTACATTTGGTTTTAATGTTATTGATTTTTGTGACTATGTCAGATATAAAATATAGGAAAATAAGCAATCATTGTTATTTAATATTTATTTAAGAAAAAAATATATTTTTTATGTCATACTTACACATGTTTCCCACACTTTTTGTGTGTTTTCATCTATTAGTATCTCATGTTAATTTACACGTGCCTCCTTCCATAGCACATGGGATGGGATGGAAGTGATTTGGATTTATATTCGTAAATATATATAAATATATGAACATAGTTAAGGTTTTTTTTAAATCACATAAAAGTATTATGGTAGATTTAAAATATGTACCAATTTTTTTTAAAAGTGAAGCATACCCCATTATTTCATTATTGTAGGGGTATGCTAGTTTTTTTGATCATTCCTTATTTTTAGCACTCAGTTTCTATATAATAAATAAAAAAATGTCAATCAAAGTGATGAATACACATAACGTCAAACAATGTATTACCAAACATAATGTACCTAAAAAGACTGCTCTGCACAATGGCTAATAAATTCATCCCACGCACCTTGGGTTATTAAGTGTGCATAAAGAGGAGATGGGTGTGGATTTATTTTCCCATAAGCATCTATAAGATAATATCTCATTAAAAGTTTGTGAAATCCTCTATGAATCCATACAATAACCCTTATTACATAGTTTTTGTGGGAGTCTTCTACTATAAATGCACTCTACAATGGATGATGAAGAGTAATTCAATGTTTTATTATTTTATTTTTTAGTAAATTAAATAAATGATATCATAATGTTACCATAATATCTCCTCAATTAGTGTCTTAATCTCTGTGACAACATGGTTCCATGACAATACATCAATCGGCACATGTTTCTGAGTAATGATTCCAACATAACTACCTGACATGGCCTTATAGGGGTTAACGTGTTAGCCCTGCTTATTCCATCTAACCTTGTATTTAATGCCTTTCACTTTTTACTTAAGGATTTTTTCTAACACCATCAAACTATGGTGCTCCTATTTTTTTTGTGCCACTATTGTTCAGTTGCCTATCATTTCCTTCGTTTCAACATCATCAATGTGTTCCTCTGGAGCGCTAGCATCAGTATGTGCAGATGATGGTTATACCTCTGCATTGGTAGTGGTAGTAGTAAGTTGGGAAACCTATTGGTTTGCTTCACTATGAGAAATATTAGGTTGAGAGACCTTTTTTTCCTCTTCACTACGAGCAATAGCAGGTTGAGAGACTTTTTGTGCCTCTACACTATGAGCAGTAACAGGTTGAGAGACCTATTGTGCCTTAGGATTGGGAGAATCATCACGTGAAAAACTCATTATCTACTAAAGTGGTTTAACATTTAATTTAGATTAAATAAAATCAGTAGTCAATAGATTATAACACAAGGTAACATGATGTATATTAAGAATATATATAACCTAATTATTGAACTCTCTTTTTTTAAAGGCTGAAGGGATTTAACCCCTCTATCGACTATCCAAAACCTTTCATTGTGGTATCCTCTAACATTAAAAAATCCATATACATTGGGAACAATTTTAAATGGTTGATACTTCCCAATAAAAGCATCATCATTCATTGAATTTTCATCTGACCCTTTAGTGGTTTTGGTCGATAATAGAACAATTGACCAGTTTCGGTTTGCGGGATCTGGAACATAAAATACATGTACTTCCTGTGATTCCATTATAAAAAGTTCATCTTTGTACCTTTACTTACTAAAAATCACCTTTCATGAATCCCAATCCATATATTATAATAGCACTCCTGTTATCAACATACTTTCATTGAAAAATCATAACTTGTAATTTTGTATAATCCAACTCCTATATTTGTTTGATGATACCAAAGTATAACAAATTTTCATAAATTGGATTTCTGCCCTAGCATTGGAAACATGCATCACTTCAACCACAAGTGTAAATACACTAATATTCATGGTACTATCTCCATTATGTTCATTAGTATATAATTAATAACCATTAATTATATAATCATTATAAGATAATACATACACACATGGTCCTCTGGCTATCCATCAAAGTCGTTCTGAAATTGTGTCTGGATTTTCATCAGAATCCTTAAATATATGGTCCTAAAACCATCCTATAAAATGTCGATTATGTGTATTTGATATCCATTTTTCATCCCTTGATGGATTCAAATACCTAATAATTTCTTTGTGGGTTTCGACATATGGGTCAACCTCCAAACTGTTATGCAATACATAAAGGTGGGCCTCCTCCCAATCTATAATATTGATTATGACAACCTATCTTATATAAATTCCTTCACCATAAAGCTACCCAGTGTGATGAGATTTTAGTAGACTAATTCTTTCCACACTAGATAGGTATTCAGTATAGAATTCAATGGATTCCTCAACAATATATCGCCTTGTAATGCAACCCTTTGGACGGCTTTGATTTTTGACATACCCTTTCAAAATATTCTTATACCATTCAATGGGGTACATCCATATATAGTGTAAAGGATCACATATTAAAATATCTCTCACCAAATGAACCATCAAATGAACCCTCATATCAAATAATGTCAGTTGCAAGAATATTTCTAATTCACATAATATGACTCCAATTTCTCTTTCCATACTCGGTAATTTCATCAGGTCTATAGATTTTCTACATATATCTTTAAAGAAGAAACGGATCTTTGTTGATGTATAAAGGAAATTATTGGGTAAAATCAAATGTAAATCTATAGGAATTATTTCTTTCATCAAAACATGGAAGTCATACGATTTAATACCCTTTAACATTAAATCAGTTATTGACACGATGTTCTTGATATTCAATGAATACCCCTCTAGGACCCTTAAATAATTCAATATGTTGAAAAACTGGTATCTCTTTCTCCTAGAAAGAGTGTAAGCAGTTGGAGGAGAAAATTTTCATTTTTCACCCTTCACTAGTGCCAAATCTTCTTGTATTCTCATGTCAACCATGTCCAACATTGCCTTAATTCCATCCTCTTTTTTTTTGTTGGGTGAATTTATCAATATGTCAATGAAACTATCACATACATTTTTTTCAACATGCATAACATCAAGAAAGTCTCTGACGTATAGAAAATCCTAGTATGGTAATTAAAAAAACGACCTCTTCTTCCAACTGTTTTTCGTAATGTTTTTCAACAATAGTTTACCAAAAGAAGTGTCCACATCTTTTACTTTCTCAAATATTTGATCAGATGTTAATGGATATGGTGTTGTACATTATTCTGAACTTCCATCGAATGATGTCATCCAAGATCGGTACTTAATTCATCGGGGTAGAAATCAGTGATTTCCTAGAAACATGGTTTTTTATGAATATTTCAACCTAATTGATTCTATATCTTATTCGTAGATGGGACACCCATGAGTTCCTTTAATGTTATATCCTAAAAAATTTCAATATGCAGGAAATTCATTTATCATTCCTTACAATATATCTCTCAAATTTAAATCTTCATTTATGTAAGCATCATATAATGTAACACCTAAATCCCACAATAATTTTAAATCCTCAATCAATGGATCCAAATAACCATCAATATCATTACCTGGTTGTTTTCGTCCTAATACAAGCATAGATAGCATGATGTGTTTTTGTTTCATGCATAACCATGATGGAAAGTTATAATTTACCAACATAATCATCCATGTACTATGACTGCTACTTTGAAAACCAAAAGGATTCACTCCATCTTTAGATAATGAAAGACTAAGGTTTCTCGACTCGTTTCCAAAATTAGGATACTCATGATCAATTCTCTTCCAATGAGGAGAGTCTGTCGGGTGATGTAGTTTTCCATATTTATTTCTTTTATCTATGTTCCACGTCAATTTCCTTGTAGTCTCCTCACGTCCATATAGGCACCTAAACATTGTAATTTTTGGAAAGTATCATATAACTTTCATAGGACCGGATTCATATTTATTGTATCGAAAAGAACCACAATTTGGGAATTATCTAAGTAATTTTTGGTCTTTGATAAATTGTACACAGTCATTTAGGTAGGCATGTATTCTTTCAAAGATCATACCCATCAAGCATAGCATTTGTTTGGAGTTGTATGTTCAGCTCGGTATCTCATTATCTTCTGGGAGCATGTCATTTAGGAGAGAAATTAATTCCCTAATACTGGAATCACTCCATCTATTGCCTTCATTCAAATTATACAGCTTCAGTATGGCTAATAATACTATATATTTAGTGAAACCAACTTACAAAGGCATCTATGTGCAACCATTTAACTACTCAAACAATTTTGGGCAATCAAGAAGTACATTTTCAACTATCCTTTTTATTTCTTAAATATGATCTTCATCATCATTCACACCTATAATCACATCCTCGATATGGTATTCTTCATTGTCCACACTTGTAATCATATCAAATGATCCATAAAATGCACTATTATCTCAGCCACTAGAACCATTCACTTTTTCCCCATGGTTATTCTAACATTTATAACTTTGATCTATTATTTGATAGATCAAGTGTTCTTCCAACTCCTATATACAAACTTATCTTGAATAACAATAGCATAAACATAGACAAAGGATTTGAGAAGGGTCATATGCATGATACTTTGCAAACTTGATAAACTCTTTCAATCTGTCTCCATGCTCTTTTTTCAAATGATTGGAATCCATACATTCTTTATCCATATCCATCCTATTTGATTCGGTGATATTAGTATTTAACAAAATAAATACACAAAATATTTATATTATCTAATAGTTTTCCAAATTATATAAAAATATAAACATAAAATATTATGGAAAAACTACCATTAAAATGTCCTTATAAAACTATTTAAAAACTCACACTTGAAATCCCATTAAAAAACCATTTACAAAAAATTCCTCTTTAAAATAAAAGACCCTATTTTAAAATAAATCAATTAGTTCAAAACACTCTTTCACTAAACCAAAATTCATTTTTTTAACATTCAAGTAAACTTCATGACCTAATAATATTAATCATTTAAAATTAGTGAGAACCCTTTAAGAAACATTTAAAAACACATGAATCATTTTAAAAGATTCACTTAAGCATTTTCACAGACATAGATCCTAAGAGAGTCACTTTATAAAGGATACATAGAAAACACCTTGATTCATCACAAATCAATCATTTTTGTATGATTCCATCACATTATTCCAAATATTGTTGTAATAATAATAATTTCCATAAGAATTTCATATTGTTCACCCCACCATTGTATATCCCTTATCAATTCTTCCATTGTCCAGTTAGGTCAATTATCCTTCACCACAACACTAGAGTCCCAACAGATATGTTCTATAGTCAATAACCACACTCACAACCATGAAACACTCATGTTATAGTTTATTAAAAACACTGAACTATCCCAATGATTATTGGAACACACCAAATTAATTGGTTGTGCACCCCAAGAAAAATTTATTTGTATCTCACGCGAAGTACTATTTCTTCCTTTCTTTATTAATACACCTAAGAAAATCTATAATCATGAACCCAACAACTAGATCAAGAGTTATCCCAATACTCCACTTCTCAATTATAATGCATACACATGCCTACCCAAAAAGGTTTATTATTATATAATTATATCTTGGTGATAGAAGACCCATATAGGACCAATGAATTTGAAGATCAGCCACACCCATCCAAGCCTATGACAAATAGTAGTCCCTCCAGCTTCCACTATAAGACCTGATCGATAACACCTAGTAGAAATTTCCCTTTCTCCCCTATAGTGGTTTGGAACAAATTTCCTGAAACATGAACCTTGAAGAGTGTCAAAAAAAAACCTATGATAGTGTTGAAAATTGGGAAAGATATTAGAGGATATAATCTAAAAGGAGCATAAAGTAGGCTGAGAAAACATTTGCGAAAGAAAGGTAAGAATATCAATAAATAATGTAAAAGAAAAAGAAGATGAGTGGTTGGTTAGTTAGGAAGAACCACTAAAATATCAACCACTAATACCCTTTCAAGGGAGTGAAATGAAATGAGAGTAGAATGAAAAATGAGATACATTTTTAGAGTTGATTAATAAATAATAAACTAACATAGAATTTGTTGAGGCTATAGTGAACAAGTCTACCTATAAAAAATTTATGAATGAAATGGCATATGAAAAGATAAATCCAATAGAATTGGGTACTATAACATTGATGGGGCATTGTTCTATTATTTTATAAATAATACTATTGAAGAAGTAATGCGATCTTGTTATCTTTTCCATTCTGATTAATATTGGGTCTAATGAGTTTAGTCAGGATTTGAGTAGATTATGAGTTAGTATGAATGTAATGTCTTACATTATATTTAAAATCTAGGGATTGAGAGAGAATAATACAAATCTAGTTATGATTTAACATGTAAATACTACATTCTAGTGTCCACTGGGTTTTGTTGAGGATTTCATTTTCAAGGTGGACTAGTTCAAATTCCCAGTGGAATTTCTTTTAATGGACATGGAAAAAGAGAAGGTTTTTAAAATATTGTGAGGACCATACCCATAAATGTAAGGTAATTGATATAATTTCAAAGTTTGGAGTTATTATTTATAGTTAGTGGAATATAGGTGATGTTCAATATCCACCGGACAATGAAAAATATGGATAAGAAAGTAGATGAGTAGGGAAAATATAGATTATAACTACTTGAGGATACTACTTTCCTTATAAAATTATTTTATGTAGAAATATTAGTTAATAAATAAGTTGGTGAAAAAATGTATGGAGATAATAAAAAGGTTGTTGCAGATACTTCATACAACTAAACCTTCATTTTCCGTTAAATCACACATAGAAAAGCATATGTAATGTTAATCCTGCATGCCTAGAATGATGCACGGGCATGGGCCTCTTACCAATAATCCAAGATCAAAAACCCTAAAATCATAATATTCAAACTCAAGTGTATCACCCAAGGTGAAATCATAAAACAGTAAAAATGGAAATGAAGAGAAAGGAAAACCAATATGTAATTCATTTTTTACGTAAATAAGAAAAATAAACACGCAATTCATTTGGTGCACAAACTAGGACCACCAACAGCCACGATTTTCAGCAGGATATTTAGCTCGTACAATTCAAAACATCACCATTAATATCAAACTATAATAACATGAGAAATGGATGATAAAGAAGAGAAAAATCACCACGGAGGTGGGGTTTATCATGCGGCAGAGGTGCGTTCGCAGCGGAGGAGACGCGTGTGGTGAAGGAGAGGCACGCGGAAGATAGGAGACGAATGGTGGATGAGAGGCATGTGAGGAATCTGGGTTCGTGGCGGAGTAAATCACCGAGTTATAGGAGTCAGTGGCAGAAAAGAGGCGTGTGTTAGAGGATAGGTGCACGGGGAAGGTGCGTTCGCGGTGGAGGAGTCTGCAGGAGAGGAGGAGGAGGTAGTGGCGGCATCAATCGACTTCCGAGAGAGTTTGAGGGCTGCAAGGAAGGAGGATAAAGTTAGGGTTTCTTTATAAAACCCAGTGAAAATTTAATCAGCACTAGCTAAAAAGTGCTGATAAAGGTATGTTTTATCAGTGCTAAAATAGAAAGTGTTGATAAAACATGCCTTTATCAGCATTTTTCTAGCGCTAATAAAGATATAATGTTAATAATTTATTTATATTCTTATATATATTTATAAAATTATATACATGATAAATACATATTTATATTTATAAAATTATAATTTAAATAATTATAAAATTATAAGAAATAAACTTATTATATTTATAATATTAGAAATATATATAATAAATATATTAATTATATATATTTATAAGATTATAAATGTATATAACTATATTTCTTCTAATTTTAAAATTATTTATATGAATATTTATTTATTTATAATTAAAATTATAAATGAATATTTATTTATTTATTTAAACAATTGTAAAATTATAACAAATTAATATTTATAATATTTAAAATTTTATTAATATATATATAATATATTTCTTATAATTTTATAATTATTTAAATATATATATTTATTTATTTATAAATATAAATATTTTTATTTTTATTTATTTCTCAATATTTCTATATATTTGTAAATATATTTAGAAATATATTTATTTAATTATATATTACATTGTATATGAAAATAATAAATATATTTTTTAGGAATTAATAATTGTTTAAATAAATAAATATTTATTTATATTTATAACTGATAAATAAATAAATATTTATTTTAAATAAATAATTATATTAAATTAATTATATATATTTGTAATTATAAATATATATATAAATAATTATAAAATTATAACAAATATATTTATAATTTTATAAATATATATAATTAATATATTTATTATAATTTTTTAATTATTTAAATATATCTACATTTATTTAGAATTATATTTACAACTATTTTTATTTATTTATATATATTTGTGTATAAATATAAATAATTAATAAATTTACTATAATTTTTTAGTTATTTAGATATATCTATGTTTATTTTGGAATTATAATTATAAATATTTGTATTTATTTATACATATTTTTATATATTTATTTATTTATATATTTATAAAATTATATGTATTATAATAAATCAATTTATTATAATTTTATAATTATTTACACACACACACACATAGATATAATTATAATTATAACTACAAAAAATATATTTATAAATATTTGTATATAATTATAAATATTTATATATATATATATATATATATATATATTTGTATTTATAAATTTATAATATATGTATATATTTAATGTAATTTTATAATTATTTAAATATATATATAATTATAATTATAAATAAATATATTTAAAAAGTATTTATATATAATTATTATTTAATAATTATAAATATAATAAATAAATTTATTCTTTAAATATATTTAATGTAATTTTAGAAGTATTGAGAACATAATATAGTATATATATATGGGTAACATGTATGAATTAATTATATACACCTAATAAAATATACATAATAAAAAATGATTCATCAATGGAAAACATGAATGAGAAGAAGAGTGTAATGTATAAATGAAAATTCATGATGATACATAACATATATGCATGTATGATCAATATATTTATTGACCAAATTCATTGGAAACATGTATATATTTAATTATAATCTTATAAATACACTTTTTAAAACATTATATATATATATATTTGAATTATTAAAAAATATATATAAATTATAAACTTGCGTTTTTTATTTAATGTGTACAAATAAATATTATTTTTTAATATAAATTTAATAATCGTATATAAATTATTATTAAAAACTTTTATCATTTCAAATAAAATCACTCTTAAATGTGTACCCTTTATCAGTGTGTTTTTTAGTGCTAAAAAAAGTTACATTTATCAGAGTTTTTAGCTAGCACTTATTAAGGTCCCCCTTTATCTGCATTTTCTGTTTAGCATTGATAAAACAAGGCGATTCCTTTGCTCCGTTTTGTGGTAGTGCATGTTCCAAGTACATGATGTATTCTATGTGTCGTTCTTGATGAAATACATACCAAATCCCTCACATGTACTGAATCCAAAGGTGGTATAGTTGGAAAATGATCTATCTTGTGAGGAGAAGCCAGTAAAGATCTTGGACCATAGAAATAAAGCTCTACACAACAAGACTACTCCCCTGGTCAAAATAATATGGCATAACCATAGGTACGAAGAGGCAACATGGGAACTGTAGGAAGTGATAAAGGATAAGTACCCTCAATATTTTCACCATATTACGTAAAATGAAATTTCGAGGGAGAAATTTCATAAGGGGGGAGAATGTAACAACCTATAATTTTATCAATGTAAACATCCTTCTTAGAATTATACCATATAGTATAAATCACATAAAATCACATATAGGACAAAATAAAAACTTTATAAATGAATAATGAATGGAATAAGAGGTATTTCTAGAAGTTAAAAAACCTATTCCAGTGGAATAGTAACTTGTCCTTTGGAATAATAATATGACCATTATGAATAGTAATCTGGCCAATAGAATAGTAACTTCATCTATGAAAGATTAAATAAAATTTAGGTTTTTTATAAATGATAATATGATATAATAATATAATTGTATATGTAATTAAATGTTTTAAAAATTATTAATTAAGTGTTGGTATTTTTATAAAACATAAATGCTTATTTAAATTTTTTTAATTAATATATTTATTTAATTGAGAATTTATTTTCAAAAAAAAATAGATTCATACATTAATATTTTTTCCTTATTATTATAAGATAAACTTATGAGACCTTAATTAATTTTTCAAAATGTTATAAAATCAATTATAATTTTTTTAATCAGTATTTTCCAAGTAAATAATGATTTTAATTAAAAATTAAATTTCTCATATTTATATAATTATTTTCATAAAATTGAGACCTTTTTAATTTCTACACATCTAAAAATGGTTAGGGTTAATTTTTGGGATTTTTCTAAAATAGTTGAATCTTTTGCAAATAGTGAAATATGGTAATCTACCATATTTAAAAACTACATTAATTATTGAGTCATATATTATTTATGGATAATGTAATCCCATAATATAGAAATATACTTCATTATTTTAATATATTTCATTATAAGGTTCAGACAATTCAATGGCTTGATCAAAAAAAATAAACTGATGAATAAAATAATCAAAAAACACCTCTCTCACCCCTATAAATATCACCCCTCACCACCCCTTCTCCTCACACCTTTAAAGCCTTGAAGCTTGTCCAATTTTTTAACAATCATCTTCACAATCACCCCCACCCCCCCCCCCCCATTTCAATTGTAATTTTGTATCAACAAAATAACAAAACCAATCTCCCTAAGGAGGTTCTCAAGAGGAAGAATTCAAGAGGAAAAATCCTCTTTCTTTTCTTTTAATTTCTTTTCATTTTATTTTATTTTCTAATTATATCCTCATATCCCATTATAAAAGTGGAATGATAACTCCAGTATCTAATATATACTGTAATTTTATTATTTTAGTGGAATAATCTATCATCAAACCTCTTCTCCTCTCCCTTTTATTCTAAAAATGGAAACATCGTCTGTGAGGTGTTGTTTTATCACATTCAAGGACGAAAAGTTTTCATTTTACATTGATGCCTTCAAGAATGGTCTAAAAACCATTATAATGTTGAAAAATATTGTAAAATTTATATTATAACCTTTTTTATTTTCTGGAACTATCTTAAATACATAATAAAACAAAATGATTTCATTGTGATCGAAAACAACCAAATTAATATAAAGGATTATCATTAAACTTTTATCTAATGAATCATACTCATATCTGAAAAAACATATATATAAGACTAATAAAACATATATAAGTTCATTAATAACATATAATATCAATTTTGGATAATTATCCCAATTTTATAAGATCATCCATACATGTGTATAAGTGAACCGATCCTGAAAACAAAGAAAATGAACACTCCCAAACGACGAAATTAAACACTATAACTCATAAAAATGGACATAAATGAACTTAATAAAATTATAATGACTAAAATAAATTTATAATAGGTTATTTATTTATTAATTAATTAATATAATTTTATTATCTAGGATATTAAAGTGAATGAATTATTCGGACATAAGGTAAGTGAATTATCGAACCCAAACTTCTTTCTATGGGTTATTCCTCTTTCATGCCAAATTTATGTGTGGATGTTCTTTTAATATTCCTAAAATATAATTTATTTTTTATCACATTTTATTTTATTGGATATAAATTTTTCTAATCTTATTTTATGAAAAATTCAATTATTTTTCCAAAAGAACTCTTATTTCTAAAAAACACATCTTTTACTTCTCTTGAGATTGTTTCTTCTTTACTCATGATTGATGATTCTTATACCTAATATTTTATTCCTTTTTTATCTTGGGAACCCCAAACTTTATTCATGAATGTATGCTTTATGAAATTATCAGGAAACCCATTCCTTTCCCTGGTTTATTTTATGTCCATGATTGATCTACGTTCTATGTGGAAAACATGATTATATAAATGTTATGATGTGATGGGTGCACATGAAATTATATTGTGCTCCAATGCATTAAGTAATGTGATGTATCTCATGATACAATGTAATGTATTCATGAACATGATGCTATCTTTTTTCAAAATGATGATGATGTTATGATTATGAGCATATGTTATGCGTGGAAATGATGTTATCTTTGTTCACAACAATGTGTGGTAGTTAACCACTAAGACATGATGTTTAATTTTTTTGCATTACCAAATTCCATTCCTTTATCTAATGATTCCTCTCATGATTATGATGATGATCCCATGATTATGTTATGATTATAATTATTATTCTCACCCATTTTATATTGATTCATGTTCTTATCTATCTTCTTAATAGTATTTTATCTCACCCCTTTTTTTGATGTACATCCTCAAGTGATTAATTTTACTAAGGAAAAAACTAGGGCCACTAAGAGTGTAGAGCGAATGAATTAAATAATTTTTATGTTTTATTATGTAAATATTATGTTTGTTCAAAATTTTCCCAATACAATATACCTTTGGATCCAAGTTTTGTAACACTATTATATTTTTTATCTTTAAAATGATGTAATGGTAATGTAATAAAAGCAGGGTCGCTATAAAATGATAATGAAACCTATCTATCTTCCATGGGTTATGATATGATTAAATTTTTATGATAACCATTTCATTTAATAGGTTATGATATAATTAAATTTTTATGATACCCATTTCATTTTACAAGATATGATATGATAAAGTGTTTATCATACCCATTTCATTTCAGAGGTTATGATAAGATGAAATGTTTCTAATAACCATTTCGTTTCATGGGTTATGATATGCTGAATGTTTATAATCTTGTGACACACAAAAATATAGTTTTAATTATGTAATGGTTGGAACCTATATCTCCCTCCAGTGCATTGGGTGAAGATAAATTCTCTACGAGCTTAGAGGGTACATGGGTGGTTAGCCCAATCCCAAAAATGAGGTTACATAGGTGGTTAGTCCAAGCCTGAAGTAGGTACATGGGTGGTTAGCCCAATCCTAACATGTTATAAATGTCTTGGTGGGTAGAATTGAAATAATATTTTCTATTCTTATGTGTATTCGACAAATCTATGTCTTATGATAATTTTATTCTCTCGTGGATCATGTTCTTCGATTATCTTATGAATCATGTATTATGAACTATAAATCCTTATTACATGACTCTATATTATGATATTTGATATACAGGGTATAGTTTTCAAATGTTAAGATCATGTTATCATACCCTTATGTTAATTGTAAACATACGTACCTCCTTTTTTACCCTTACTTAGCAATTTATCTCACCCATTCTTTCATTTCTTTTCCCCCAGGTTATGAAGAAAACTTTTAAGTAGTAATACTAAAGTGGAGATCTTTATGGGAGACATTGAAGATCTATCATGGATTAAGAAGATTTTATTCCAAGCATCCAACGACACTAAAATATTATTATTCTCAGTTGTGTGTTTTTACAGTGTAATTAATATTCATCTAAAAAGATATAATATACATGTATGAGAAGCCTCAGTCTCTATAGATTTTTACATCAACTTAATTCTCAACAGAAGTCAATCTTTTCCAGTTTAGGGGGAGCACCACAAAGTGAATCATCCTAGATCATACTAGCCTATGACGAGACTTCCTCAATAGAAACGCACATGGAAAAAATTTATATAGACTCCATTAAGATCACTATTTTTCAGATGATTATAATAGGGCTAGTGAAGGAGAGTATGAGGCCTTGTGTATAGGTTCTGGGCATAGTAGAAGCACATGGATATGTATATCCAACTTTAATTTTACCATTAACATTGATCAATATGACATCCATCATGATGATAAAACATCATATATTTGGAATATAATGAATAACGAAAATGAAATAGGGAAGTCCTAGAACTATAGATAGGATCATCATATGTTGGTTATAATTAATTTAATTAAAAGACAAGAATTACCTTGAGAGAATTATCTCTCAATTTATGTTTCTGATCATGATCCAATGTGATCCATCATTGAGTTGTAGAATCCAAGTCTGGGCTTCCTCTAGCAGTGATCCACATGTGCTTCACGTATCTCTATACATCACTAAAGGGATCTCCAGGTTCTATCATGGAAGAGCCTTCACTTTTGATTTCTTCCTTCGATCGCCTTTTGAGCCGCTTCTAAGGCTCTCTCCTTGATTCGGTGGAGGTGGATCTGTATCGTAACTTGAGAGCGTTCTTTGTGGAAAGTAATTCTCTCTTGGCTTAAGATCTTTCCCTAGATTCTTTGTGAAAAACCACAAATAATGGATAGGTCTAATGAGAATAATGTAATTAGGATTTATATTACATAGAATAGTAAAATTAATTAATTACCCTAAGGAATTTATTCATTTCATTTCATTCTTAGAAATACCACATGTATAATAATAACATTTGACTATTATTATCACTTGACATGCTCCCAGCAAATTACACCTATTATTATTTAATTAAATAAATAATATTATTTCTCAAAAATCCCTATAAAAACTACGTGGAATGTATATATAAATATTAAGGGTGTGTACTTTTGTTTTTTCATTTTCTTTATTTCCTACACCACATTTATTAGACATTGAATAAAGACTATTTATTTATTAAATAAATATCTCTACATTACTAGCTAATAAATATATTGTTTTTCCCACAATATATTCTCTCAAATAACAAGTGTCAAAATAAATTTGAGTAGGTATCCTTGAATATTTATTAAGAAACAATTGGAAATAATCTTTATTCAACTAGTTTAAATGAATATTTAACTGAGATACTTGGACACACTTAGTGTGTGACACTCTACGACTCTTTCTCAGTGGAATTTGGTGGATCCTACCTTAATTCTATTGTTAGCATCGAGAAACATGCCAATGAACCCATATAAAAAGTAGTTAACACCGTAATGATTTGTTACCTCCTACAAACACTTATCGTGTAATGTAATCCATTTGTCTCGATATCTCGAATCAGGCGGGTTTCATGCTATTGCCATCAACCCATGTGCTTGATTATTATTTCTTTGACTTTCTAGAATTAGACTCACACATTCCTCACCATGGCCATGGATTTATTTAGGCTATATCAATTCCATCAAAGGGCATGATATATCAACTTCTGTTATGGAATATAAGGGACAAATCCTTTCTTGCATTATTTATTAATGTAGTATTATACGTGGCACACCCAAAATATCATACCTCACTATGAACTGTGTGTCGTAATAGTTTTTGTCAGTACATCTAATTGCATGAGTTGTAATACCCATTAATAATAATCTTAAATTCTAAGGACCAATACACACATCCACATATAGGAACATCCAGTGACACTCTGAAATGTGGATTTCCTATTGGAGGGTCTCGTTCTCATAATATCCTCATAGATATTTCCAAGGGCGCACACCATGAGAAGGTGACTAAAAGTTTTATGATTCCTCACCCCTAATGTCCTATATTATTTTTGTCCCTCAAATAAAATATTTCATCCATAAAACATATATTCAAGAATAGTGTTTTGGGACTTTTGGGTTCTCATCATAATAGGGATCTATTATGACCCTTTAGTGAAACAACTATCCTTTGGACATTATCACATGCATTAACATGTAGACTAATATTCAAGATGTGATAAGGTATTTATTAATATTGAAATACATGAATACAATTTCATCATAAAGTAATAAGTAGTTGGTTCTATGCAACCAACTCCAACAAAGTCCCACTTGGAATAGAGCCAACTGCTAACAACCTTTAACCTTCTAGCTCTCACATGATATTTAGGCTTCTGCTGAGATAGGCCTTTAGTCATGGGGTCTACCAAGTTCTCTTCCATGGACACTCTTATCACTACAACTTCACCCCTTTGATATAGATCCCTCAATAGGTGATACTTTTAGAGAATTTGATGTGTCCATTGATGTGACCTCGGTTCTTTTGAAAGGTCAACTGCTACAATATTATCACTATACAATGTGATAGGGTCCCTACTTCTAGGCACCGCATCAAGATCCTAAAAAAATTCTGAATCCAGACAGTTTCCTTGGTTGCATTAGAAGCTGCTATATATTTAGACTCTGCTATAGAATCGGCGACAACTGGCTACTTTGAACTCTTCCGTCTCACAGCCCCTTCATTGAGATAGAAAACATATCATGATTGTGAATTTAGATCATTTTGATCTATCTAAGAACCAGAATCAGCATACCATGTGATGACAAGCTCCTCGTCTCCTCCATAAACCAGGAACATATCCTTAGTTCTTGTCAGATACTTAAGGATAGTCTTAACAGTAGTCCAATGTTGTTCCACTAGATCTGCTTGATATCTTCCTACCATGCTCATTGCATAGGCAAAACCAAGCCTAGTACATAACATGGAATACATGATGGATCCTATATCCTAAGTGAATGGGATCTTACTCATCTTATCTTTCTCATGTTGTTTCTGAGGACACATTCTATTAGAAAGATGTAGGCCATGTGACATTGGAACCAATACCCTTTTGGATTGTTCCATACTAAATCTATTTAGTATCTGTTCAATGTATGTAACCTAAATTAGACCAAGAAACCTCTTGGATCTATCACGAATGATCTTGATCCTCAAAATTTAGGCTTCTTCACATAATCCCTTCATGGTGAAACACTTGTTCAACCATTCCCTAACTGACTTTAAGACATGTACATTGTTTCTAATAAGTAATATATAGTCATCATATACTACTAGGATAATGAATTATTCCCATTAAACCGATTATAAACACATGGATCACATTCATTCTTAATGAAACCAAATTCCTTTATCGATTAATCAAATCCGATTTTCCATGACCTGGATGCTTACTTTAATCCATAAATGCATTTCTGAAACTTTTAAACCTGCTTGGCTTCACTTGGTGTCACAAACCCTTCTGGTTGTGTCATAAAGAAATCTTACAAAAGGATCCCATTAAAGAATATTGTTTGGACATCCATTTTCCAAATCTCTTGGTCATGGTAAGCGGATATGGAAAGTATAATTCTTATGGATTTGAACATGGAAACTGGAGATATGGTTTCATCATAGTCAATTCCTTGGCACTGTCTGAATCCTTTATCCACTAGCCTTGCTTTATAGGTTCTAACTTGACCTTCTATGTCCAGCTTTATCTTGAATACACATTTTCATCCAACAGGCTTTAAATCAACTGGCTCAGCGACCAGAACCCATACTTGGTTCTGATGCATGTAATCCATTTCAAAATTCATAGCTTCTAGCCATATGATATATTTTGAGATCTCTATTTCTTCCTTGTAGGAGAGAGGTCCATCATTGTCTAAAAATAACTATTAACCTTCCTCGATGACTAGGAAACTATGTATCTCTGGTAACTATACTTATATTGAGCTACTACGTAGTACTTGTGTTTCTGAAACCTCTTCCATAGGGACATGTGGAACTTGTTCCTCTAACAACTCTTGTGTATCTTGAGAATCAACTTCATCGATGTCAATATTTCTCCCACTATCCTTTTTGAGGATATGCTCCCTCTCAAGAATGATGTCTTGTCTGGCAACAGTCACTCTCTTATCTAAATGGTTATACAGGTAATATCCTTTCATTTCCTTGGGATATCTTATAAATATACACCTTCTACCCTGGGGTGCTAGTTTGTTTCTTGAGAGGGACTCAAAAACACCTCTCATCCCCATACACATGTGTGCGACAAAATTGGTTTCTTTCCATTCCATAACTCGGAGGGAATTCTATTTTCTGCCTTAGTTGGTACTTGGTTTAATGTGTATGATGCATTTTGTAATGCATATCCCCAAAAGGATAATGGAAGATCTGCATGACTCTTCATCGACCTCACCATGTCCAACGAGGTGTGGTTCCTCCTTTCACTAAAACCATTCCACTATGGTGTATAAGGAGGAGGGAGTTGAAACATAATCCCATACTCCCGTAAAATTTTGGTGAACTCTTGATTCAGATATTATCCACCTCAATCCAATCAAATATTCTTTATCTTCTTACTAAGCTAATTATCTAATTCATTATTGAATTCCTTAATTCTCTCTAAGGACTCTAACTTATACCTCATTAAGTATATATATCCATATCTATTCAAATAATCAGTAAAAGTAATGAAGTATGAAGCTTCTATTGGAAATCGTTCACATGAATTCGTGTGTACCAATCCTATAAGATCTGTGGCCCTTTCAGCCTATCCGCCGAAAGGTGACTTGGTCATTTTACCTTGTAAACAATCATGACAACTATCAAGTGGTTTTAGATCGGTCGAGACTAAATAACCATCTTGGAAGAGATTTTTCAAGTACTTCTCATGTACATGATTGAGGGGTGATGCCACAACTGGGTGTTATATGAGTCATGTGATTTTGTTTTGTTATCGATTTCCAACACTTGGTTCTCATAATTTAATACATACAAACCATTTTTTAAATATGAAATACAAAAACATATGTTGTTCTTATAAAATAAACAACCATATTTTCCAAACATGAAAATAAATCCATCCATATCCAAACATGATACAGAAATTATGTTCTTGGTAACACTAGGTACATAATAATAGTTATGTCAAACCAAAATCATTCCAATTAGAACTGAGAGATGGTAATCTCTAATGGGAGATGAAATAATCCTTGTGCCATTAACAACTTGAAGATCCACCTCTCCTCGGGAAATATTTCTAAATCTAATTGGTTCCTATATTTGAATATAGATGTGAGACCCCCAAGTTGTATCTAATACCCAATGTTTAGAAAATGAATGATAACACTTGATAACAAATGTACCTTTAGCATCCCCATGCTTCTGGGTGCAGTTACTCTTCTTATGTTCTAGCTTTCCACATGAAAAACATATATCCTCCCATTCCGTTCCATGCCTATGGATCTTCCCCTTCTTGGAGGGATGGTTCTCGAGGGCTTCAGACCATTTATAAACCCTTGGCCCCTTTTCCTTGTCATTACTCTTCTTATTCGCCATAAGGACTGTGGGTTTTTCACGTCCCATGTCTTTATCTACCTAGAGAATCATGTTCATAAGTTTTGATAGACTCTTATCATTATTTCTCATTTTACAGTTGACAATAAATCTAGATAAGGTCTTGGGCAGTGATGATAGGATGAGATTTGTATGCAAATCTTCCGGGAACTTAATCCCAAAGATGTCCAGGCATTCAACGTAGCTAATAAGCTTGACTACATGAGGCCTAGATGGCATAGACTCTCCTATATTAGTTATAAATAAAGCATTGGAGATCTCATATCTCTCTTATCTCTTCTTCTCTTGATATAGATCCTTAAGGTGATACATCATGCTATACGCATCCATATTTTCATATTTCTTCAAGAGCTCATTAAAAATGGACGATAGTATGAAACACTTGACATTTGTGTTATAACACAAATGTTTTATATAGAGATATATTTCATCATCACTGGCCTCATTTCCTGTTGCAACTAGAATAGGCTCCTCCAGCACATACAATTTCCTCTCATGGTGAAGGATGAGGCGTAAACGACTCTGCCACTCCTGGAAATTGGTGTCAGTGAAAAGGTTTTACTTATCGAGTAAGGTTCACAATGATATGTTTGATTTAATTTTTCTTTTCATTTCTATAAATTAAGATGAGAAAATATTTAGTACTTTATCATGATAAAACTAAGACAAATAAATTAATACTTATTAGTCTCCCACTATTTTATCGAAATCTAATATCCCTCACCATTGACTTTAGAATATTCGGTTGCCTAAATATTCTAGTGGCTAAGATCCATATAGCCCTTATAAATACCCCAACTAGGGTTGGTTAACTGATTCTAAAGGTTTAAGGTAGGCATTCCAAATTCCAATTTCATTAATTCGCATCTCCTTGATCCGCTGAGTGGACTCCCCAATCCTAAAATCCTTTTATTTTGGATTTCCTCAACCATTGTCTCTTGGTCACCCCAAGTCCTATTGTGGTAGTCAACCCTTGATGTGAAAAAATTCAATTCAACCCAAAACCTCAAATTGTAATTCTCTAATAATTTAAAACACCCCAACTAGGGTTGGTCAAGCACTTTGAACTATGGTTCGATTCTAACCAATATTATGGAAGGTTATACTAACTTCATATTTCCTTGAGAGATTTTATCCTTATACTTAAATTTCCATTTTATTATCTTTATTACATACTTGTAAATATTAAGTGGTGTATACTTAGGTGATTAATCAGGTCTAATATAATATTTACACATAAGATGATCTTATTTTAGTTCCATATTGCATTCTTGTTTAATTAATTAATTGTGTGATCGCAACAACAGACCCACAATAAATAAACCATTCAATGGATAGAAATAAAATAAATAGAATGATCACAATCTTGTTTTAATGGTTAGTTTATCTAGTGGTGATAAACTACCCAATACCTTAGGGTAGAAAACACCTTGAACCTTTTGGGTTACTGTTTATAGTTTTCCACATGTCTACCTTTGTATCTCCTTAGATTGGTTTTTCCTTGGATCCTAACTTGATCCACCTCCACTATCTTGGGAGCTCCATCCATTACATATTCTTTTAACTCACATGCAGGTGAGGGGTAAAATGGGGTTTTTCATAAAAGAAACCTTGGGCACGTAGGCCCTACATATTAATGAGGAGAAGTACCATAGACCAAAAATTTTAATTTAAATAAATAAATTAGAAGAAATCATCCACATACAGAGGTCCTAGTCTAGATCATGATCATCTATACATACAATGAATTTTACTCATAAATAAAACTAGAATTAAATTCTTTAATCGTTCTTGTTTAAGATAAATCGTGCTTCAAACAATAAATTATTATCTTTAATTAATCAATCCTTTTATCTTAAACCATTTTATGAATTTCATTGAGATTCTCAACCATCATAATTTTAAACAAATAAATTCATTTAAAATTATATTTGTATGAAACTTGTACCTTGGTGGCAACCTGGTGAATTCATGTTCATAACTACTCAATGAGTAGAAATGAACATTATTAAGATGTTAAATTAAATACATATGTATAAAATACCTATCGCGTGTTGTACCCCGGATTTATGCCCACACCATGGTACAAGTCTCGAGGGTTTGTTTAATATAATAATAAATTTTAAAAATCTGTGTAATTTGGATGAGTACACGGCGTGTAGTTCCTACTACATAACGTGTACTATCATTTACCATCCATACTAACTACATGCCTAGGGATACGGTGTGTATATGTAATTTGGAAATATTTTGAGTACACAGTGTGTCTAGTGGGATACACGTTGTGTAGTATCCATGTTACACAGTCTCCAGCCAGGCAAGCCATGTATGGGGTACACGGTCCAACCCTAACCCGAAGGGAAAACACACCATGTCCAGTGGGTCACATGGTGTGTAATCTAGAAACTATGTGTCACTTGTTCTTGGTCAACACACATTTTCATTAAGACTTAGAAAAAAATCCAATCACACTACTTGGTTTGGAAGACCAATCTTAATTCATTGAACCTTGACTACACAGTGTGTACTACCGAATACATGACTTGTGCTCTGGTGTTGTTTGTCCAGGAACCTTTGGTACTTCCAAATGCGATCCTCTATTTTATTTTAATCAAAAATAAAAGAAAATATCATTTCGATTATGTGAATGAGAAACGGAAGAGGAGGAACAGATCTCAAGATTCAGATTTATGGAAAAATTAACTTGAATTGAAATAACTAAATTATTAAATGTGTAAATCATCAATGAAAAACTAAATAATTATAGTCAACAATATGGCCATATCTGATACCACTTGTTGGTTCTAGGCATAACAGAAGTGCGTGGATGGGTGTACCCAACTTTAATTTTACTTTTAACAATGATCAATCCAAGAGCCATCACGATGATAAAAAATTGGATATTTGGAATAGAATAAATAATGAAAAGGAAAGAGGGAAGTATTGAAACCATAGATATGATCATTGTATGTTGGTTATCATTAATTTAATAAAAAGAAAATAATTACCTTTATGGAATTATCTCTCTGTTGATGTTTTCGGTCACGATCTAATGTGATCTGGTGTTGCGTCATAGAATCCAATTGTAGGATTCCTTTAGCAGTGATCCAAATATGCTCCATGTATATCTAGATATCACCAAATGGATCTTTGGGTGCTATCATAGAAGAGCCTTCACTTGTTATGTCCACCTTCGATCGTCTTGAGAGCCACTTCCAAAACACTCTCCTTAATCCGGTGGAGGAGGATTTGTCTCATAACATGAGAGCATTCTTGGAGGAAAATAATTCTCTCTTGGCATGAGAGAATTCTCCAGATCCATTGTGCACAACCACAAAGAATGGATAGGTCTATTGAGAATAATGTAATTGGGATTTATATTACATAGAATAATAAAATTAATTAATTACCCAAAGGCATTTATTCCTTTCATTTAATTATTAGTAAGACCATGTGTCTACAAATAACATTAGACTATTATTATCACTTGACATGTGCCAAGAAAATTACACCTATGATTATTTAATTAAATAAATAATACTATTTCTCACAAATCCCTAGAAAAACTACATGGTGTATATATATTGATATACACGGCGTGTAATTTTGTTTTTCCATTTTCTTTATTTCCTAAACCACATTTATTAGACCTTTGAATAATGACTATTTATTTATTAAATAAATATCACTACATTACTCACTAATAAATATATTATTTTTCCCATAATATATTCTCTCGAATAACTAGTGTCGAAATAAATTAGATTAGGCATCCTCAAATAATTATTAAACCACAATCGGGAATAATCTTTATTCAACTTGTTTAAGTGAATATTTAACTAAGATACTTGGACACACATAGCATGTGACCCTCTAGGCCTCATTATTAGTGTAATTATGTGTAGCCTACCTAAATTCCAAGGTTAACATCTAGAAACTTTCCAAGACACCCATAGAGAAATAATTTAAATCCACAATGATGTGTCACCTCCTATGAACGCTTATCGTGGGATGTAATCCCTTTGTCTCGATATCTCGAATCAAGCGGGTTGCATGATAGTGCCATCAACCCATTTGCTCGATTATTCTTTCTTTGACTTCCTGGAATTGAACTCCTCCATTCCTCATCATGGATATGGATTTATTTAGGCTATATCATTTCCATCAAAGGGCCTGATATATCAACTTCTGTTATGGAACAGAAGGGACAAATCCTTTCTCACATTATCTATTAATGCAGTATTAATCGTGACGCACCCAACATATCCTACCTCACTACGAATAGTGTTTCATCACACCTTTCTTCAATACATTTAAGTGTAAGATTTTTAATACCCATTAATAATAATCTTAAATTCTAAGGACCAACACACACGTCCACAGATAGGAACATCTAATGACACAATGAAATTTGGATTTCCTGTTGGTGGGTCTCATTCTTATAATATCCTCCTAGATATTACCAAGAGAGAATACCATGATAAGGTGGATCAATGTTTTATGAGTCCTCACCCCTAATGGAATGTATTATTTGTGCCCCTCAAATATAATCTTCCATCCATAGAACATATATTAAAGAATAGTGTTATGGAACTTCCGGGTTCCCATCATAGTAGGGATCCGCTGTGACCCTTTAGTTAAACAGTTATCCTTAGGGAATTATCACATTCATTTTCACATAGAAGAACAATCAAGATGTGATAAGGTATTTATTAATATTCAAATCCATTAACACAATTCCATCATAAAGTCCAAAGTAGTTGGTTCTGGGTCACCAACTCCAACATTGTGGTGGTAACAAACAATATAAATCTCTCAAGGATACAACCGCTCTTGGAAATAACATTCATTTCAAAAAATATCTAAAAGAAAATTGACCCATATATTATTTTGGTCTTGATATGACACCTGCAATGTTTTAGGCATTGTTGAACATCATTAGCACTTCCTAGGAATACACTATAGAGCATGAGACAGATATAGAAGAATATAAGGAGGATATTTTCAGTCGTAATATGTTCCACACTGAGATGATCAAATAATGAATTCCTACCCAAAAACAAAAGGATTTCTATGAATTTTGAGATTCCCTGAACTACTCTACTAGCGCTTCCTTGGTTATCATCTACCAAGGAAAAGGTTAATGGTGTGTCCATATCTCACCCACCACACAAAGAGGTTGAACCTCTCACACTTGAGTAAATATTTTCTAAGTATGAGGAATAGATGGAGTTTATAAAACCTAATATGGAACTACTCCAATGAAACATCCCTTCTGGATATGTTCTATAATAAGAGACTCATCTTTTACTCCAAGCTGATGTACTTTAGTAAAGAGGGTTCTTTGCATCAATTAAAATGGAATCAGAACATCCACTCAACATGGGGTACCAATGAACAATTTGTTTGGACCCCATGAAAGTAATATATCAATTGTTAACTATATTGGGCACAAAACTAAATTTAGGTCAAATGAATCCTCACAAGAAAACCCCTATAGGTTACACACCTAAATTACATGAATATCTTTCATAGTTGGCCTAACCTATTGCTCCCCTTGTTTATGATATTTCCTAGTTGTCCATTACTTCCCATATAATTGATACTATTAAGTAACTAGAAGATAAATTGAAATATGTGGAAGTATTATTTACACCAGTATAACTATAGAGGAAGCATTTCCCTGAATGGGTGGATGAAACTCTTACACTACCAAACTTTGGGAATATTAAGTTCCCAAAATTTAGTAGCTCTATGGATTTGGAACAGTATCTAATTCACTTCATGTATGAGTACATGACCATGATGGGGAACCTTGATAATCAAGTAAAATTTAAACATATATGTTTCTTATATAATTTAGAGGTATCATCCTTCACCTAGTATACCATTATACCAGCCATATCAATCAAGGGTTTGGAAGATCATTTCTGGTAATTACTCTATCAATTAATACCCACATTGTAGAATAAAAGAGTCCATGATCTATAAAAATGTAGGAAATGAGAAAATGAGGGTATTTTAGATTTCATTTCTAGGTGGAAGAGTTTGACTTATTACCTGAACTAGAAACTTACTCAAAAATATTTTCTTCATCTTTGCATTTAGAATATTTATGATGAAATATGAACAACACTTATCCAAGTAAATTATCTAGGTTAATTTAGAGATATTTATAAAGTATAATAAAGGTTGGAAGATTTTATTTTTCAAACCAAGGATAAATCCCATTCTATACCAGTGTATCAAGGGTAGAGAATGGTTAGAGTGTAAACTACCATGGTTTCTTTAAAATAAGACTTCATGCCATCTCTAGCTCCAAATCATGAACCTCCTAGCATGGAACCTCCTCCTTAATGGTAGTTTCAGTAGTAGTATCCACATCAAGAATAGAGGAAGAACCTAGATTTTCCCTATTTTAGAACTGGAATAATAAATTGTGTTACTTTTGATATGATAATGTTCTCAGTGACTTTTTAATGGCTATGAAAAATAACTTTCTAAATTTGTCGAAGAAAAATAGACCTAATCAAGTTGGCCTTGATAACCACTTGGATTACTGTACCTATCATTGAACATTGGGACACACCATCTAGGACTATTTCATTTTCAAATATGTCCTATAAAATATGGTTGATTCTAGGAAATTGTAGCTAGGAAAACCACCATCACATGTAGTGTGTGCTTCCACCACCACTCCGGGGTAAGAAGGTAAATATAAAGAAGTTTCCAGTAAGAATTAAAACAATTTTATTGATTATATGACTAAAAAACAATCAACCAAACTCATTTTATCCTTTGATAACAGTTAAAACAACATATTGTTCCCCCAATCACTTCTATTATAGCATAGCTGACTCCATTAACACCACAACCCACCAAAGGTTAGTCTTTTAAGAAACTACATGGTTGGAAGAGTGAAAAAAACACAAGAAAATGAACCTATGTCGAGTCTAAAGATAGCATTGAATCTCTTGGAATTCATGCCTTTAATTCCAATAGAATGGGTTCCACCCCACTAGACGGTACCACGGGCACCGCCCTGCTAAATGGTACCATGGTAATTATCCTTCTAGAATAAATTATCTTTAGATGAGGAATTAATTTTCAGTTCCATTAATATCATTCACTTAATAGACCCATTATCTAATGAAGATTATGATTATGAACTTTAATTATCTATTACAAGCTGGAAAACCATAGGTAGAAGTTGTAGAATCGAGGAGGCGGAAAATATGATATTGTGGTTGGAACCAATATCTCAGACACATCTCATCCAGGGTTGTTTACTCTATCAAAACTTTCGAAAAATCCCTTTAGTGAGTATAGGAAGAGTATGGAAATTCCACCACCTTTGGAAAGAATCTTCCAGGCCTGATCATTCTAGAATATTGAATGGAAGGGGTGTAGCATCCTTTTCATCCCAGAAATTTAGGAGGCTATAACTATCCAACACAGTAGAAAATATGCCTTCAACAATTGAGAAACCACCCAAATCATCTACCCCAAGCATTTCAGTCCCTATAGTGCCTACTAGGTAGAAGATCCCCATGAGAAAACATAGGCCTTTAACTCAAAAATATGGAATAATGAAGTAGTTGGAAATAGTTTCTATGAAAATTTCAATTATGGACACTCTCAACATGTCAAAGGATTCATGAGAACCACTTATAGATGTTATGATAAGTCCTTAAGAGTTTGAAGGTAAATTCACTTCTACCAATGTATATTGTGTAGAAATCGACTAGGTAGAATATGGTGCACTTATCTCTTTCACATAGAAGGACAGGGATCATGTTATATAGGAACATATCAGGCCCTTTTACGTATCTATCATATTAGATGACATTGATATTTTTAAATCTTTCATTGACAATGGAACAGGAGTCAAACTCATTCCAGTAAGAATAATTTATCGATTGTGATATGCTAAATCTTGTCAATCCTCTTATTCTATAATCCATTAAGGGTGTGATAAAAGATAGAAGAAACCCCAAATATGTGTTAATGTAAATGCACATTTTGTAGATCTAGTTTCTAAATATAATCACTTGGTCTTCTGAAAAGATATATATTTTAATGTCTTATAAGGAAGGCCTTGGTTTCCCCAGCATGTGGTGATCACTTCATCATAGTAAAAATGCCTCAAATACTACAGAAACAGAAGATTAGAATGTTACATGGTGATAAATATACATCTAAATATTTTGAATCTCAGTATACAAATTTATGATTATACCAGAGATAAGGGAAATAACCCATAACTAATGGGTTATCTTGGGTTACTTCCCCAAATATTCTATAAATGACCTTGGTTAACACATTCAAATACCTTGGTGATGAATATGTGTTTCCCATAAGTTAAGTCAAAGACATAATATCATATTCAAAGATATAATCACTGATATTTTTGATATCATTCACATATGTTGAATCTAAGGGTGTTGAAGAAGTCTTTGATTTCCATATTGGTGGTGATACCTTTAATGAAAATGCACCAACATCATCCCCAGTACATTGGTAGGTCGTCACTTAATTTTCTAAATTTTAGGAATTCATAATATTACTGTTGTAAGTTTTATCTCAAGATACCAACCTCCCCCCTGACCTCAAAGATTCCCCTTTATCTCTCATACATCTCAACATGGACACAAAGGTATATGAGTAGGAAGATAAAGAGTAATAAGAGGAAGAATATTAAGAAGATGACCTTAGAGAAACTTTATCATCATTCGAGGAAGGATTCTTCACCACTATTGATGAACTCTAACAATTAAATCTATGTATATAGGAGGATAGACAACTAATATTGATCAAAATAACTATAAATTTGAATGAGAAAAAAATTTACACCTCTTTTCTGAAGTAAAACCATGAAATTTTTTCTAGAATTAAAAAGAAATTCCATGCACTTATCCTAATGTGTATTCCCATCACTTAAGATTGATAGGAGATCACAATGGTTATAATTAGGAAGATAGAAAGACATATCTGACTCATTCCACCAATTTTAATGCCAATATTCATATGATCATTAAATCCAAATTCATTAAGGATTCCCAATACCTGAAATATCTCACCAAATTTTTCCTTGTCAAGAAAAAGAATGGGCATATAAGGGTTTTTATAAATTTTAGAGTCCTCAACAGATACTATCTAAAGGATAACATCTCAGTTCCAATTACATAACTTCTAATCAATGCAACAACAATCTATCAAGCCCTCAATTTCATGATTTCTATTTAGGATACAAAAAAAATGAATGGCTCCAAAAGATAAATAATTCACTACCTTTACGGACCCTCAGGGAGTATTTTTCTAATGGATGACACCATTTGGTTAAATAATTATGGCCCTACATATCAAAATTCCATGTATCACATCTTCAAACCCTTAATAGTAAAATTAGTCAAGTGTTATATTTAATATCTGGTCATAAAATCATTGAAATGTAATGATCAGCTTACTTGTTTGAAAATTTTTATCGATAAACTGCAAAAACCAATTTAAAAATAAACCCTAAGAAATGTGATTTTAGTATTACCTCATGAATGTTTTTTACTTATTCGTATTATTACATAATGGAATATAATTAAACCCTAAAAATAATAATTCATCCCTATATATGTCACCCCATAAAAACCTAAAATAATTTAGAGGACTATAGGGACACCTTTCTGAAATTCAATGCTTCATAGAAAACCTCACTGGAGAGTTTTTTCCATTAAATAGTTAGTGAAAGAAGAGGATCTCATTTTAGTGTATTGATGATTGACAAAAATTATTTGACAGCCTTAGGAAATATCTCTTAATCTCACCAATGCTGATGCCACCAATTAAAGGAAATTTTTTCATCTTTTATGTGATAGATCTTGAATAGTTGTTGGGGGACTTACTCACAAAGAAAAATGATGCTAGTAGTGAAAACAACATTTATTATCCAAGCTTCACTATTCTCAACATTGATACTCGATATTTAGTTATCAATAAATACTATTTGGAACTTATTCTTGTATATCATAAATTAAGTCACTATCTAGAACACCATGAGGTCCATTTGATCACTCAAAATGGCCTTCTCAAATATATTCTCAATCAAACCATGTTGAATAGATTTTTATAATAATTGGTAGTCATTATAAAATAGTTCAAAATATCTTTCATGTAGAAAAAGGTGGTAATATGGAAGGCCTTCGAAAATTTTCTAGAATAATACCCCTATGTGGAAGATATTTTAGTGTGTACCAAACTTCTAGAAAATCATATATTCTCCATTCAAGACTTTACCAAAATATGGGAAATGTACTTTGATAGTGCATCTAGAAGCCCATATAGAAAGAGGATAGAAGACCCCAAGCTCAACAAAATCAGGTTGGGATTCATTCTCATTTCTCCAGTAAAGGACGTTTACCACTACTCATTCTTGTTATCAAAATCCTGCACTAACAATTAGGATGATTACCTAGCCCTTATTGTAGATGTACAATTGGATTTGCAAATACTAGTGACTCACCTAATAATTAATGGTGACTAAAAGTTAGTGGTTAATCATATAAAAAATTATTATTTCATCATAAAATAATATCCTATCACACTTATTAATTATGTTCAAGGTTTGATGGAAGAATTACCCTTTGATCCAACACTAACTCAAATACCATGTTCATAAAACACTCAGGCAGGTGCATTATCAAATATCGATACAGTCCTGTAATATCTAGATTGATATGAAATATTCGTCATTAGTTCCCATCACAGAATAGTATTGTTGTTTGTTCGCAGTAGTATGGAAGATACCAACAAGGTCAAATCCATATATAAACCAGATAATTATGAAAATTGTTGGATGAATACCTCTAAAATGGGACCTTTCATTAGAAAAATCTAAATAATAATAAATCCAATGATGGGTAAATGATTTCACTCTCTATGGAATCCTAGGTCATTAGAAGATTATTGATAAGTAAATATTTGATGGATTTCTCCTCAAATGAATTGAAATAGAGGATATGATTACCACCATGAAGGAATTTCATGTTGGCACTTTTGGTTTCCATCTATCATGAGCCATGATTTCTCACCAAATTAGAAAGTTTGGGTATTTCTAGCCTTCAATGGTGTAGGATTACACACAATTCATCAAAATTTGTCATTCCTACCAAGTGTTTTCCAACTTCATCCATTAACCCCTAGATTTACTACACATAACTAAATTCTTATGGTATTTCACTATATAGGGAATGGATATTATAGGGTCGTACCATCCAGCTACTTCCAAGTAGTTCAAATAAATCCTTACTTCTACCAAATTATTCTTTGAATGGGTTGATATGGTACATCTTAATGAATTCTATACCAAGAGTATCATAATTTTTTTTTATTAAAACATCATCACCAGATTTGGTGTCTATCACACAATACTGATGGAAAATAGTACAAAATGTTGCACTTTCAAATTGAAGAAGTTGTACCAAGATTACGACATCTAATCCAATCATTCTTTCCAAAATCATGAAAAGAAAAATTTATAGATAGAGTATTTTAATAAAAATATATCTAATATTCTCTATGAAATGGTATATAGATAAAGTAATTCTTATTCTGACAAGTTCATGCACAATGAAAGTGTGCTAAGTGGGGTCTTTGGTGGTGGCAGTAAGCTTAGATACATGATGGTAGATAGCGGTGGAAAGATATGACGTATTTGTGGTAGGATTAAATAGTGGTTCAATGGAAAAAAAATTCCACAATTTTGTTGAGAAAGGATAATACATGAGTTTGTGGTGTGGCCACAGGAGGTCGGGGTGGGTACGAGCAATGTCAACCATCTGCATACCCAGTGGGTTTGACCCCCTAGTTTCCCTAGCATAAACACTAAGCTAGCCAACACACACATCCAACCTCATGAGCCATACCATAGTGTAGATCCATATTGAACTAATCCTCATTGGACCTATGCAATAAACATAGGATTCAAACCATGTAATAATGAAAGACCGGTAAGTAGGTTGGGAGAGCGCACTGGGTCGGGTCTACTTGACCCGACCCCGGCAGTGTTCCTTGGTGTATATGTGCACCATGATCCTACATAGCACAAATAATGTGGGTTTCAAGTTTGTTTCACCCCCTCCCAGAACTTATAGTGTTAATGGATACCATAATGATACCCAATACTTTTTTTAAGAGGTGTTTTTTATAACTATTCCACCATGTGTAACTTTTAGAGAAATGGATATCATATCTTGTGTATTTTTAAATATTGATCATGACATAGTTTTTTATTTGGTCGTATAGGTATTTTTGAGAGGTGTGATATTTTTTTTATTATATATCTCCATATATTTGATGGAAGGGTTTGAGCATGGTGATTGGAGAATACATGGGGTCTAATAATCCCTTTTTATCCATGATCTAGTCAATGAGGTATGGGTCCGTTATCTGTAAAGTTAAGTATCCCCATATATTCTATATGCTACATAGGTTGTGGATATTTTATCTATGAATTTAAGTCCTCCCTTAACAGTTATGTTCTACTCAATGAGTTATGCATCCCCCACTATATTTTTTATGATTTTATATGGGTTTAATTATAGCTATGGTGGTTATAGTGGAAGAGGATATTACTCTCATGATCGATATCTATCCTTGATTAGGGTGTGGGTTCCCCTTTTGGATTCAAGAATGATTATATGGTATTTATAGTTTTATATGGAGAGGTTTGGTACTCCCATGAAATATTAACATACTCTAGAGAGGTGAGATCCCTCCTTTATGGTTTCTAATGGTGATGTTGAAGTTGGAAGGGAAAAGAATATTTGATTATTTTAGACCTGATACTCCTTAAGAACCCCTTAGTTTTCTTCAATATGTGTCATACAGTTCGAATTTCAACATAATATTTTTTATGATTTTCATTACTTTTAGTATTCATAGTTTCTAATGGGGTATGAAACTTCATGAATTGAAGTTTTGATGACTAGGACTTCCTTTCACCCTTGAGACTTCTATAGGTATAGCATATCTGGATCCTTATTTGTTTTCCTACCAGCTAGTTTCATATATTAGAGGTTTTTCTAATTTTTTATTATCTTTTCTTTGTGATTTTAGGGTATTCTACTAAGTATGTTTATACTAAACCTTACATAATATTTGTTCCCAAATTTGACTGATTATGTTAGTGAGGCACAATTTGGAGTTGGTCTTGGTGAATGAAGAGTTGGTATAGAAAGCTAATAATTGGTAACACTTTTTGATGGGTGGTAGATCATAGTGGTTGATGGTAGTGGTGGTGACCATTATTTGTGGAGATAAATAAAATATTACATGAAGTGGAGAGGATTTTTTTCATAATCGTGTGTTTATCAAATTCATAGTCTTCTCAAATTTATAGTTACTTTTGTATTTTCCCATTTTATATTTTACTTGTTTTTAATGTTCCATGCATGTATTTTTATATAGATCGGTTATATATATACACTTATAATGTTATTTTTTATTTTTTTTTCATTAGAGATATATTTCATTTATAGGTTTTTATAAGTTAACCACTTCCATATATGCTTACTCAGTGCTAGTATCCAAACCCTTTCCCATTGGATGCGAGATTGGGGTGGTACACTCTATATATTTCCAGCTTGAATAGGGGACCAGTGGGTCAGGTCATGTCAAAGTGGTATCAAAGTGGTCAAGTCATAGGGATATTATTTGAGGTGTATAGTCATGTGAGTAATGTTTAGGGAATTTAGGTAAACAATGTTAATGTGGTATTGAGTTTGGTTATCAAACCAGGTAGACTAGTGTAGGTGTGGTAGTTGATGTATACTTTTTCCAAGACTCTCATAACCAATTAGTTGAGCTAGAAAACTATGTAGTTGTTGTGGGGTATAAAAAAGTTGGTGCATGATCCATATATTGATAATTTATGATCATTTAGGTCCTTTTAGTATCAGTTAATCTATATATCCTATAACCCTTGTGGGTTCATCCTATCAAATGTAGGGTTATACCATCTAATAGTCATCTTCTGTCTAGAGGAAGGTTCATGATGATCCCATGCTTATAGTTTGGCCTCTCTCTATTGTTTAGTGATCTAGGATGCATTTCTTCTTAGATTATTTTGAGAGATATCATTTCCTCAAGATTTTATGTGGTGTCTCTACCCTTATTTATTATTTTAAAACCTCTTATAAAGTGGATAGTAGTTTCTATTGAGTTGTAAGATTCAATATATAGTCAGAATATAACTTATCTGATTAAGATGATATAGGCCTTGTGGGATTGTGAGGAGAGTCTCATCCTAAATAAAAAGATGTTTGGATAAAGTCATAGAATCAATTTTTTCATTTGGGATTGACTTTCATTGAGTAGATTAATATTATTTAATTGATCTTCCTATACAAAATATTGAGTTTTTTGTGGATGATTTTTTTCTCAAACTCGTGATGGAACTACTCTACCATGGTTTGATTTTTAACACTTGTTTAGGATGGATTGATATCCAATAATGTTAGTCCCTCTACAGTGCATCATGACTAGGTTTGAGTATGTGTTGAGGCCCATGAACCCATGATGTATTCCTTAGACATGCTTCATGGTGAAATTTTTCAATATTAGTTTTTCAGGGGGGAGGTTACATAGATAGAGTTATCAAGTTTTGGTTTTTTTTCATGAAACACCATCTATGTAGAAGATCCATGAGTGGGAATTGATAGTGGAATATTCTTTTTTAAGGGTTAAACTAAGATTTAGGTGATAGATATTATTTCACATAAAGATATACATAGTATTTTTATAGATAGATATCCAATAGGAATATGGTTTTAAGATCAAATAGACGCTATATTAGGATCATTTTTGTAGAGAGGTGTTATTCAATAGAAGAGAAAATGGTGCAAAAATAATTTGAGATGGAAAATAAATCAATCTATTCCCATGATCATCACATTTTCTAAGTTCCTATCATGCATAGGGAGCTAAAAATACTATCTATGAGATAACTTATAACAAATCAGGCTCTAATCTAAGGTGAAATTCTAGGGGGGATTTGAATTTTTAGCCTCTATTGGATGGGATGTTCTTTGATCCAGGATTTTGAATGTAATTATGATATTTTGAACACTTAAATGTGTTTTTTAGAATTGGTTAAGGGAATGGGGTGTCCCTCTAGTGATCCATTGAGTTTCTAGAGAACCAAACTCTGAAATCTCAAGGTTTGGGTGGTCTGAGAGAGGTGCACGGTTTTTTTTGAAACTATGTGGCCCCTAACAATAAACTGTATGGCCTGTATCATAAGAGAATATGTTCCCCACATGATATATGCCTGGTTAGTTTCAATTAGGTAGTACCTAATCACTATTCATCACACGGTTAGTGCATAGTTAGGGTAACCATGTGGGATAAACTGTGTGAGGTGTTTCCTAAGTAGGGGTTTCTGTATGGTTGGTGCATAGTTTAACTAAATAGTGTAGCCAAACCATGTCGCCCAATTTTTAAGGGTGAAATAACCAAACTTAGATTAATTGGTTTTAATTCTTTCTTCCTATTATTTTTCTTCCTCTTATTTTTCTTCTCCTTAGAGGATGATCCCTCCTATCTTCTTCATGTTGATCCCTCCTCCTATCCAAGATATTCATGGAGATAACTCCTCCATCCACTGTCAAAATCAATCATTATCGATCTATATTGATCTACATCAGTAATTTCTTCATTCCTTTTGAATTTTTCTTTGTTTAATCTTATATTAGAAAATTTATCAAGGTGAAAGTTCATTTTCCCTATTTTTAGAGTGATGGTCCATTTCTAAGATTTCATCCAAACCAGGCCGAATCAGAAGTTGATATTGGACAAGTGGAACATTCAAAGAATAAGGTATGTAGTTTTTTTGTTTTTCCTAAATTTTCATTGGATTTTGACTAGTGTCATTGTGTCTCACTCTAAACTTTGTCGAGAATATCCTTTTAATTGGTTTCTTAATATCAAATTGACCATGTCACCATGTTATACACCTATTGATATTTTTTCGATACTTTAGATGTTCCATTCACCTTTTATGGTCACCCATAGGGTGTTCCAAATGGTTTTTTATTTTATTGTTAAATGAATTAAATTCCCAAAATGCCTTTAAAGAATTCATCATAGACATTAAATGGATTTTTTCACTGTAATCAAATCCTTAATTGATAATGGAACCTCCTATGTTCCACATAAATCCTTGTAGTTTCTTCCAAGTTTGGTTGTTTATTTTATAAATTTTTGAAAGTTTTAAATTAAAATGTGATTATTGAGTGTGATACTTATTTATGCGAAATGAATTTTTTTATAAACAATATCATGATTTTATAATAAAGCCTCTTGAGTGAGGTGAGTTTTCTTATAAATTACAAAGTGTTGATTTTTGTTTTGAATTTTGATTAGCCCTATTGCATTTTTGATTACCTATAACTCTCTTATTAGTGTTATACATATGGAATGTTTTTCACATATCCATTATTAATGTTATTAAATGGAGTGATCGTCTTCCTACATAAATTCTATTGAACTAATTCACCTTCTAAGTGCATGGTTTGGACCACTCCTTCCTAAATGAATATCGACCAAACTCCATTTAAGAGCATGGATTTCATTATAAATGGGATTACCCGTGTAGGTAATTTCCCATTTGGACCATGGTACCTTCTAAGTACCTCTTGAACCTTGATAAATAAATTTCCATGTTTTGTATAATTTAATGGAATGTATGAAATTTAATGGAATTACATAATGGAATTACTTCCTTAAATGATTATAAATATTTAAATTATATTACTTTATTATATTAACTTTTTATTTGAACTGAATTTTAAAGGGTGGAAAGGCCATGCCAATAGATGCATGCTTAGTACATGTTATAATTGAAATGTTATGCCTTGATATTTGGGCTTAAATAAATGTATAGTATAAGGGACAATGCCACATGGATATGATTGTTATTATTTATATATAATTATTCCTTAATGGGTATGGAATGATGGTAAAGGATCAATTGAGCATAGTAGAAAATCATGCACCCTTACATTGGGTGTTGAGTTCATGACATCTCACACCATTAATACTATGTAAGATATTGGGATGAGGCTCCATGCTCCCTGTTTAGAGTGTTAACATAATGGAACACTCACCATCCCAAGTGCTAAGTTTGTAATTTATCATACTCTATTGGGATATAGAGAACGTACCCTATTACTTGAGCTTATAGGCTTGTTTAGACTGGTTATGGATGACTAAGTTATGCTCGGTCCATCCAGTACCTAGTAATCCAGGTATATGTCCACTTACGTCTGTATGTACTTGGTTCATATAGGTGGATGAAATATAAAACTATATTATTTATATATAATTAATATATACATATGGTTACTATTTAGACACTCATTCCAGTTATGATCTGAAGCAGGTAGAGTCGGCCAAGTGTCTTATTGGAACTTGAGCTGATCGGTGTTTATTTATTTATTTAAGCACTACTTATTGTTATTTTTCTTATACATGAACATTTCTATACTTTATATTCATGGATTGGATTCAGTTTTAGACATTGTGGGTGGTGACCAAATATGATTTATATCTCACACCCCAGGACACCATTGAACTGTGGTACCCGAGTAAACCTTCTATTTGGAGGACTATTGCTTGTGTTGTGTTGCTTGTACATAAGAGTAAGGAGCAAAAGACTGAGCTAGAGCTCAGGATGATCCTAGATATCAGCCTTGTTGATTTTATTTTCTTTTATTATTTAGTAAAGTTTTGTATACTATTACCTATTGTATGTTTGGTGTTTCAGTTTATGTATTCTCATTTAGAAATGAATTCATTTTTATACATTGTATTTTTCCATCCATTTCTATTTAGTTATGATTATTCTTCTTCTAATACTTTGTCTTTCATTTATTATTTATTTAGTTTTTTATATTATTTATTATCTAATATAACATTGTGATACTCTGACATGATGGTATAGTATCCCCATTGTACCATCATTTCACTCTCGCTGCTAGTCAGTATCCTCTAGCATACTGGGAGGTGCGCTTGAGACCATGTAACACACTGGTTCGTCTACTGTCATGGTGATTAGTTAGGTCAGGATGTTACCAAGTGTTTTCATATATGTTTTTTCATTTGTATTAATTTTTTGGGCCAGTATATAAGAAAATTATAATGCGTCAGTGCTTGGTAAATAGTTGTTTCTAGGACTGATTGCCCCACCCACGGGGAAAAATCCTAGTGGACAGGGCTAAGATTGTTTCTCATATCATTTGATATTATATTTTATTTGATTTTACTATAAGTGAATTTCATAATTTATGATATTTATTGATTTTTGACATTCTATTATTTTACCCTTGTCTTGTTATGGCAAATAAATAGCATTACATTCATCATTATAGGCACATAGAAATTTTCATGCCATGCATATTCCATGCCATGTAGTTTTATTTTTAGAGATGAGTACTGATTATGATTTTGTGCCTATAATATTCCATGAATTTGTTTTCTTTAGCATGCCTAATTTTATAACATGTTTATATGATTATATTCCATGCTTCTTACTTACATAGCATGACTTACCTACATATTATACTTATCTTCTAAATTAATATGCTCTTATATTTTATAATGCTTCTATGTTTATGGAATGATCCATGTATTTATTTCTTGTGATATCATGATAGCCATTTTTTGATATATATTTAAATGTTGGTATGGGATAAATAATTTTTTTGATTAAATGGGATCCATTTTTCAGTTTTAAAGTGTATAGATGTCTTGTAATTGGGAAAGGGTAACCCATACCATCAAACCATCATTGAGATTTATACAATTTTATAAACCTTTTTTAAAATTTAAAAGTTCTTTAATTTGATATAAAATTAATGATTTTGATTTATGGGATCCAAATTACTACCTCTAAAGTGTATGGGTGCTTTATATATTAGAATATGGACACCTATATAACTAGATAATTATTTATTTGACCGTGTTTTATTTGGAAATGGTTATGAATATTAAATCTATTTGATTTTGAATTCAAATGGTTTGGTTACTTTTATAAAATGCACAACTAAACCCAAGTAGGTCAGTTCGGGAATGTTTCTAATGATATAACCCTCTACAAGTGTTTTGAAACTTTTTAAATTTAACGACTGCTATTGGGTATCATTTTGATGAACTTGGTTTGGTTAAATGTGATCCTTGTAGGTCACCTTATCTATTACTACTGAGTATTCTCAAATATTTATTTATATGATAAATTTCCTAATTATTATAGGATGTAAATAAATGTTTAATTTTAAAAAAGAAAGTTGATATAACTTCCCTATGTTGTATTATGGTATTAATTGAAAAATGTACCAAGTGATTTTGTTTAATACTTGGTCCTTGATATCTATTTAAATATTTTAAATGTTTAAATATTAGTTTGAATCAATTTAATTTATTTAAAAATGGAACCTGTAGTGGTGTACTTTGTTTGAACCCTTGTGTAAGGGAAATTTTAATATCTCGTGGAGTTTTCTTGGAATGAAAATGTGAGCATTTTCCATAGGATACTTTTTCATTTTATCAATTCCATAAATGATAGGAATTGGACCTAGTGAAATCTATTTGGAATGACCTTGTAATGGGGTCGATTCTTATGATTCTTAAAAGGATGTCATGTGGTATGTATCATCCTTGGATCTTAAATTACTTCCTAAATGTTGTGAGCTTTCAGATTTTAGGTGTCTTTTGGGTGTCATTGTCCCTAGTAGGACTCTTATCTTCAAAATTACACCCTTTTTCAGATGTGTGGTCACTGTATCCTTGACCCATGTTATGAGTATGATCATCAAGTAATTCTTTATTTCAATAGGTTATACATGCCTAGGTCATGGTCAGCCACTTAGTATGTCTCGTGACCCTTTCCTCTTTCCTTGGGAAACTCAAGAGGTTTTCAGTTTGTTTTATGGTTGTATGGGATAATGCTCCTTTGATCTAATTTTATTCAAGTATCATATGATACTTGGATTCATAATGAGGATAGCATGTCGATAGTATTTAGGATTTTCTAGTTGCTCATGTAATCTAGAGGTAGTATGCGTTCATATACACGGTACCCATTGATTTTCCAAATGATATAACAAACTGAGTGAGTTAAAAAAATCATTGAGATTTGAGCTATTAAGTACATACTCAGGTCATCTCCATATTAGAGTGACTTGCGAGTTGAATAATCGAGTTCATTCCAATTCTTGGGATGATATCCTGGAGAATTGGGTTTTTTGGCATGCTGGTATAGTTTTTTTTGGATTTCATACCAAATGTTCAAAAAAAATTCATTTAAGGTGGTTTTGATCTAGCATGCTTGTGATCAGCTATTCTATCTCTTCTTTTAGTTACTTGGATACTTTTAAGTTAGGGAGAGTCACATCAGTTTCGGTGTACATGTTAGAGATTTCTCAGAATCATGACGTTGATGAAATTGGATATGTATGAAACAACTGATAAACACCATTGGTTTTGAAAGGACTTTAGTGGTTATGTCATGATATCATGGGAAACCTCAGTTGGGGAAGGCATGTGATTGGTTAATAGAAACAAGTCAGCAAGTGGAACCAATCTTCTTTCAAGGAAAGTTGACCAGTAGTGGGTCAGCTATTCTTCTTTTGGTTTCCTCTTAGTATACTCTTTTAAAAGAGATGAGCATTTCCCATATCTTGACATCATCCTTGATGCACTAAGAGAACATAGGCCTTAAGTCTCACTATGTTTTTAAAGTTTTTTAGGATTGGTAAGTGGTCTCTACCAATGTTTCACACTAGACATGTGGATTATATTGGGTAATGGTTAGATCTAAGTGATACTTGGGTTCCCATGTAGGAACGCCTTATAAGGAGTCTTGGACACCAGCCATCGTCATTCGAATTGAATTCCAGGACAATGCCTCTCTGGGGTAATTCAAGGTTTTGATGTGAGTTTCTTGGCCTTATACCAACATATCTCTTGAAAACACAAAGTATATATTACCTTGGGTTATTTCCTTGGACTCTGGTTTTATGAATCTGAGTTTATCTCGGTCTTATTGTTGGGATCATAGGTGAGATTTAAATGGAAAGTATTCTAGTGGGATGGATCTAGTTTACACCCATGTTTTTTATGATTCATGGTAGTTAAATTGGTCAGGTTATGGTTTTATTGAGAGACATCACCAGATATCAGGTATGGACTTCGGTGAACATGTTCATGTAAAATGAAAGACGCCCTGGAAGAAAGCATTGCAGTTCGGTTGTTATACGCTAGACATCTAATTAGGGTGACATGAGATAGGTCAATCGTAGAAGTATTGACATATTATCATAATTTTTCTATGGGTATGATTGGTGTGGAACCATTTAAATCATGTCTCGGGTCAACTATAGTGTGGTTTAAGGTTCGGCAGTGTCTTTCAAGAAAACCTTGCCAACCTGTTTCAGTTTGTTCAATCAGGATTTGAAATCTTCTTTACGGTGAGGCTTCTATTATGGACTTGAATGTAATCATGTTCAATCTGCTAAAGAAATCATGTCAAGTACATCTATTAGGAATCTTAGGGAATGCTTCATAGGCAATTCTAATGGTGGAGGTGTCATGCTTCGGAATTGGGTCCTTATGATGTTAAGACTATAGTGGGGAGTACCATATACCTGATGTTCAAAGAGACGATATCATAATCATTTATATAGACAAATGGTCTCATGTAAGCACCATTTAGAGGTTTTGGTTTGGAAAGAGACTAATGGATTGAGTTTTGATGGCTTAATTTTTGTCTTCATAAAATGCATGGAGGTGCGTTGGGAATTTGGAAATGTAATTTGACCATTTTAATGTGACTTCACAACCCTCGTAGTTTGATTTATGTTTTCATTATTCCTAAAGGATTATCGAGGATGATAATTTCTAAGGTGATGATGTTGTAACGACCCTTGTTTTGTTCCATGGTGAAATTCCAAGGGGAATTTGAATTTTTTGGCATTTACTGGATGGGTCATTCTTTGAACCTAGATTCGGATCATAATTTTGTGAGTTGTAACACTTCAATGTGTTGTTTTTATACTTGGGTAAAGGAATGAGGGGTCCCTCAGGTGATCCATTGATTTTCGGTAGCACAGGTCTTTGAAATCTCAAGGTTTGGGTGGTCTAATAGAGGTGCACGGTTTTAATGAAATTGTCTCTCTCCCCAGAAGCAAATCATGTGGCCTATATCATAGAAGAAGATGTTCCTTGCACGGCCTATGCATAGTTTACCCAAAATATGTTCCTATAACACATGGTTAGTTCCATATAGGTATTACATAAGCATTATTCATTACATGATGGGTGCATGGTTAGGGTAACAGTGTAGTGAAAACTATGCAAGGTGGTTTCCTAAGCAGTGGTTGTCGCATGGTTGGTGCACTATTTGGAAAAACCGTATGGTCAAACCGTGCGAACCAGATTTTAAGGTTGAAATGACCAAACTACCATTAATGGTTTTTATTTATTTCTTCCAATTATTTTTTTTCTCCTCATCGAATGAGTCCTCCTCTCTTCCTCACGTTGATAACTCCTCCTCTATAATCTAAGTTGGGATATAACCCCGTCATCCATCATCAGAATCAAGTGTCGTTGGTCTCTCTAGATCCACACTGGTAAGCTCTTAATTAATTTTTAATTTTTCTTTATTTAATCTTCTATTGGAACGGTTATCAAGGTGAAATATCATTTTCTCTATTTTTAGGGAGAATGTCCATTTATTAGAATTCTTCAAAACCATACTGATTAAAACCTTGACATTGGACAAGTGAAAATTCATAAGAATAAGGTAGGTGGCCTAGGGATTTTTCCTAAATTTACATTGGATTTTGACTAGTTTTTTTGTTCCATGCACTATCCTTTGTCAAGTGTCACCTTTTAATTGGTTTATTCATATCAAATTAACCATCACACCTTATTATACACCTATTGATCCTTGTTCGGTAGTTTAGAGGTTTTGTGAACCTTTTATAATCACCCATTTGGAGTGCCAAATGGTTTTGGATTTTTTCATTAAATTAAAAAACTTCAAAAATACCTTCTAAGAATTCGAATTAGACTTTAAATGTATTTTTTGTTGTAATAAAATTTTTAACCAATAACGGAACCTCCTAAGTTCCATATAAATCCTTATAGTGTTTTGAAAAGTTTGGTTGTTCCTTTCCTAAATTGTTTAATGTTGTAAATTTAAATTTGATTATCGAGTTTGATTATTAGTTATGCTAAATGAATTGTTTTATAAACAATGTCATGATTTTATAATAAAACCCTTTGAGTTAGGTGTGTTGTCTTCTAAATTACAAAGTGGTGATTTTTATTTTACATTTTGATTAGATATATTGAATTGGTGATTAACTATGCCTCTATTTATAGTGTTAGACATATGGAATTTTTGAGACATAGCCTTTATTTATGATATTAAATGGATTGGACCTATTTCTAAATAAATTATCTTGAACCAATGAACCATATAAGTGCATGGATTGATCCACACATTCCTAAATGACCATGGAAAAAGATCATTATAAGGGTCTTGGATTTCTTTATAAATAGGATTAACCGTGTAGATAATTTCCCATTTGGACTACGGAACCTTATAAACACTTATGTTGATGCTCCTTTCTATCACAGCGTCTAATGAATTGAAAAGGGAAATACCTTGAACCCAATGTGATTCATCCTTTGAAGAAACATCAAAAATTGACAAAGGCATGAAGAAAGATTCAAATGCACTTGGGTCGCGCAAGTTCCACCAAGGTCATGCAAGTATACTTGCGCGCTACCCAATGGTCACGCAGGTGACTTGCGCGCCCTCTTTGAATTTTACCCAGGGTCTTCACCAGCCTATAAATACCCCCGGTGGGCCCCCCATTTTACGGAGGAAAAATTCCTGAAACTCAGATTTGAGCTCCCGGTGCCCTAGTCTCTTTTCAAAGCTTCCAAAAACTTCTAAGGTAATTTCTTACCTAGAACAGAATGTAGAGACCCAAATCTTGACATACAAGGACATTACATTACTTTAGCGGAATACTTAATACATAAAAAAACAGACACACAAGGACCGTAATAGTTTAGTGTCTTTGGAAACTTGGAACGTAATCTTCTAATCGTGGTGAAAGATCTTCAACATCTCCCATAAAGATCTTCCCTTTTTTTCTTACCTAAAACCTTTCTTTATATCCTGGGGAAAATAAAACATAAAAAGGGTGAGCTCAAATGCTCAGTAAGGGTAAGCATGGATAAAATAAAACATACCATATACATTTGAACTTAAAAACATGAACATAATCTTTAAACATCAAAAGCTTGAGAAATGACACAAAACATGGAAGTATGTAAGGCATAGATCATAAAGAAACATTAAGAATGATAAAATAGCATGGGAATAAAACATTTAATTGTGGAAACCATTAAGCACATGATATGATTTCCATAGTAGCCAAGGCATTGCTGCCAAGACCATCTTAGTGGACAAAGTCCCTTTCTGAATCGAGTTCACTCCTCGTTCCAGTCCTGTATTACTGAACCAGTTTAACTTGTCATTCCAACCATGTCTATCTCATGAGATATAAATCTTTACCCAATTCATTGGAGGGAGATATAGGTCCCACCCATCTCATAATGAAATCATTCTTACTTGTGCCACAACATAAACATAAATCATTCTTCATAACCCAAAGAATAAAATGGGTATCCTAAACATCATCCCATCATAACATAATCCATATGAAAAAAATGGATATCATTTCATCATAAGAGCAGGGAAACCGTGTAAATCATAGAGACATTATACTTGAAACATACACATATTAAATTATGTCATCTTAGATGGAAAATGGTTTTGATAAAACACTTGAAATGAATTCTTGAGGAAAATATCCTTTTTTCTTCAAAATCATTTTCTTTTCACAAAATGTCATGAAATTTTAAAAGAAAAGGATTTTGTTGAAAATAGTCATGAAATATTTTTAGGAATCATCATGAAAATAAGTCTTTATAAAACTATAAAAATCTGTTCGTGTCGTATAAGTTAAAAAAACGTTCTTCTCGTACTTTTGCTGGAAAAGTCAAAAAAGTTCCTCATAACGTAAACAAAGAAAGATTCCTTACATACCATGTAGTAAAAGTCAAAATTGGTAAAAAGGACTTTAAACATACATGAAACCATTCTTAGAAATCAGGGACATTGATGATAAATATAACCCCAGTAAATACTTACGAATAAACAATCTCGGATAAGAATGAGATTGGAATAATTATCCCTTACCTTAGGTCTGATTTGCTTCGTAAGTGTCCGAACCTCCTGTATAATGATTTAAATAATTTCATTGAATTATTCCATAATCATACTCATTGTTATGATATCATATATGGTTCAATTATGACTTTATATTACCCGTTCTTTTGTAAATTCCATGTTAAAGAGCGTTTTGGGTAAAATCATTTCATTTGTCGTCCGTGTTTTGACTTGTAATTATTAATATGATTACTTAGATCATGATTACATAATTCTAGAATATAAAACATGATTTATATATAATATATATTCAGAATATACATATATATAATAGATCAGTAAATGGAAAGAAATACACCATTCATGGAGACGGTAGGCCGTACGTACGCATGAATGCTGTTTTCGTTTCCTTATTGAGTTGAATGGAATTAACTAGACGACAAACATATATATACACATAAATCCAGTATCATTATTATGTCATATATTTCATGATTACTTATTATATATACTTTATAATCATTCATGAATGGTTAATGTGGAGAATGAATCTCATCGTGTCGTGGAGACGGTAGTCCGTACGTACGCACGTGCGATGATATCGTTCTCATGATCGTGGAATTGTATTGGAGTGTATGTATACTATTTTGGAATCAATATCACTTTACAATAATCATATATAGTTATTATGTACACCATTATACCCATCCAAGTAAGGTGGTGGTGGAAAATAGATTACACCACGGCGTGGAGACGGTATTCCGTACGTACGCACGCGCGGTGATTTCGTTTTCCGTAGGATGGATAGATGGTGAAATAGGGTTGTTCATACTTATAATAGAATATCAGTATATGATTGATACTGATGTTATTAATTCATAATGAAACAACCTAATAAGAATAAGTGGAAGAAGAAATAATGTTGAAAGAATCGGTAACGGACATTACCTCTTCTTTGAAGCGCCTCTTTGACTCCTCTTATTAGGGAACTAAAATTGGTATTTGAAGAATACCAGGACCTCTAGGATGTCTCTAGGGAAGTGGATAGGAGAAATTGGCAGGTTTTTGCTGATCTGTAAGGCTCAAAGTGGTGTGAGGAAGAGGGGGAGGAGGTGCCCTTTTATAAGGGAAGAGAGGGGCACCTTTGGAATAACTAAAAATATTATTTTTTTATAATGCCAAATTCGGTTTTAAATAGCTCCAAATTGATTTATTTAGAAGCTAAGGTGGGGATGGATCTAAAGCCTCTCATCCAATATAATTTAGACAAGTTTAGGTTCCTATTTTAACCTTATCATTTATATTTAACATTAAGTTAAATAATTTTACTTTTACCGTGTCTTCTTGTGTTCTTATACTATAAGGTTAATAAACTTACTATAACAAGCCAAACGAACCCAAAGTTGTCTATTATTAATATATATAACCTTATCTAAGTCATTTGGCCGAACCTTAGATTTTTAGGAATAAAATAAAAATTAATAATATAATATTTGTTTTAAAAACTATTTTATGTCAATTTTGACACTATTTAGTAATTGATTTTTGTAAAAATCATAACAGAATGATTAGTTCGAAAAAAGTTAATTAAATCAATACTAACATGTCATATTAACTTAGAAAATTAGTGGAATTTATAAAAAGTCTCAAATTATATTTATTTGGGTATTTATAACATCAATTATGTCAATATTTCATTAATAAGATAATTATTACATCTTCTTTGTGTCATAAATAAATTAAATTATTTAATGTCTAAAATTTAAAAATAAAATACCATTATGTAGGAAATCTTTTTATATTTCTAATTAATATTTATAGTCGAATTTATTATATGTATAACCCTATATTAAAAATTATTTACTTATTAAACTTTGATTTTAACTATTTTAACCCTTCTTTAAATAAATTAATAATAAATGTCCTAATCTAATCCAAGTGGGCCTAAATTGTCATATTGTATTCCTAAGGTTGTTTTTGGTCGAATTACACTTATCCAATAGAATTAGGACATGCGTTAAGGTAATAATAATATCATTTTTACCCTTAATTACCCTATTTACTTTTAACCATGGTAAAAAAAAGTAAAAAGTTACTATTCACCAAAAATTATTTTCGTCTCATTGAACCACATTTTTTTTACTAACATCAACCGTGTCTCTCGGATTTTTGAAATTCCACTTACAGAAGCGGTAAAATTATGTTTTATGAAAAATTCATTTTTTTTAACTACCACTTAGTGGTTTCACTATTCATCAAAAAATGAAAGTTTCCAAAAAAATACCAAAAATTAGGCCTAAGATATATTTGATATTATGAATTCAAAAATTATGTCTATTTTACAAAATTAAAAACATATCAGTTGCATTAATTAATTTAAAAATTAATTTCCGTCGTCAAAACAAATAGCGTGTTCTTAAGAGATAATAAATATCAAAAGATTGATAGTTGTTTATGTTTGGTTTAAATGTGAAATTACATCCAATAACCAACATTGTATTAAATTGTAAAAATATATTCTAAATATACTTTAAAACCACTCAAATTAATAATTTATCACTATTAATTATTTCTGTTAAAAAGGTTGTTTTTAATTAAAATTTAGAAATTTTCACTATTCATCATAAAATGAAAGTTAGCCGAAAAGTACCAAAATTTCACCCTAAGCTAATTTCAATATTCTGAATCCAAAAATGAATTCCATTTTGAAAAATAAAATTTAAAAAATTTCAAAAAGTGGTTATTACTATTCATAACGACTAGTTTTAATAATATTTTAATAGCATATCGTTGTTTAGTGAAACTCGGTATTGCGTACTACACACGCTATCGAGGAAGGTCGTGATTGCGTGTAATGCAAGGCAAGTCAAGGATGCGTGTTGTGCAAGATTCTTTTGGTGTAGCGTACAACACAATACATTAATGAAATTAAAAAGAATATTTTTCATAAAATCTCGGGGTGTTACATTCTACCCCCCTTAAAATGAATTTCGCCCTCGAAATTCGTCGGGGTTATAAATGGTTTACTACTCAAATGTTTCTTTAATAGAAACCCACATCATAAAAAAGAATACCAAAACCAATCTTTAAAAACAAAAGTATGAAACGTAACGGTTACCCAAATAAAATAATCACTGGGTTTCCACATAGGTGAAAATATGGATATGGGAGAGAAATCTAACCATCATGTTCTGATGGAGAGTGGTAGAGAACATGGCTATGGAAAAGCCAGCAATCACAAAGCCATAAATTTGTGACGATCTAAGGTACCATCTGGTTCATCAGATATAAGGGCACTAGGACAACATTTTTGGTTTTCAAGATCATTTCCCTAAAGTTGATGAAATTGGATTTAGAAGAAATACTTTCGTGATTTTGGTATAGTCTCACCGTTGGTAGTTCTTTGGACAATATCCACTTCATCTCTTAAAGAAATGAAGTTTAATTTGTCATTCGTGATGTGTTAGCAGATCATGTGATAGAATGATGGGTCATTCCATCTGTTTCAAATAAAAGGTTAGAAAAAATTATCAAATATACATAAGTCCAGCTATGGTGAGATTAATCAAATATGGTTCCTTAAATGGACTTATACTTCTTATATTATATTGCTTAATATAATAAAACTAGTTTATACTAAACAGGGACTTCCTGTAGGCTAGTGGTAGGCGATAAAGGCCAGTCGCACTTCAGTTGTGGGTTTGATTCCCACAGCCTTGTCCGACGCGATGGGCTGTCACCTGTTCGGCAGGTTGTCCTTTTTCTAAAGCTATATTACTATAACATCCCATCAATAATATTGAAAAAAGTTCTATACTAACTTATTTCCAACATAATCCATTCCAATCTTTAGGCTTATCTAAAATACTTCGGTCTAAGCTCATATTATAAAGAAAATGATTACTTGAAATGTCACATAACAATCACGTGAATGCCATCATTTATCCCCCATATATCATAAGATATATCTTTTTGGTCAAATTACAAACATGTGAATACCTTAATCACGTATTCTCTTGAAGAATGAATATCCATTAATTGAACCATAGTGAAAACATGAATGCAGTCAAAAGTTAACTCTTTCCACATACCAAAATCCAAAAATTCTATATACTCAAACCATGATATAACCTTCTCCTTATATCAGTCATGAGCTTGTGAATACGGTCAAACATTTCATTTTCTTGTTTTCCTTTCATTATGCGCATATCATCTTTTTTCCAAAAATATCTCAATCACATTCTATAGTTATCGGTACCATTTAAAACCACAATATACCAATACATAAACATTCCAATATTCCACGATACTATATACAACATTATTTTGGAATCCCATTACATAAACACTTAATCATTCCACCACATTGTTTTCATATTCAACATCGCCAATAGTGATCGCATGTGACTTCCGTTTGTCCTTTGCCTTAAGTGGTTGCTCCTGTCAATCATCACTAACCCTTGGATTAGGGCATTTATTAGCATATGCCCCATTTTTTTGCACTTGAAGCATTGAAGTGTTGGTGGTGCGTTCTCTGCAGTCTTTTCTTTATTCACATCATTAGAAACCCTTTTCCATTACTTCGACACTCAGCTACTCGATGGCCTTATTTTTCACACTTAAAACATTTTCTAGTCCCTTTAAGACAATCTCCAACATGCTTCTTTCCACACTTTGATCATAAGGAAACATTCATCTTCTTTTCACCATTATTCTGAGATTTCTCCTTGAACTCCATCTTTTGTTTCTTGTCAAAACTATGAGATGGATAAGTAACACCAACTTCCATTTCTACCTTGATAGCACAACGCACAATTTCTTCATAGATACTTAAGTCTCTTATAGCTAATGCCCTTCAAAGATTTGGTTTTAAGCCACTGAAGAATCGATCAACTTTACTTTCAGGTTGGATGATAAATCCATATGCATACCTTGCAAGCCTTGTAAAATTCACTTCGTATATACCAACAGATTCATCATCCTTTTGCTTTAGTTCAAGAAACTCCTTCTCCATCTTTGTTCGAAGAATACGAGGGAAGTACTTATTGAAAAATAAGTTCTTGAACTTGTCCCATTCCATGGACTCAATTTCATCTCTTGGCCTCGTATTCTTGATAAGATTCCACCATTGATCAGCTTCACCTTCCAAACGATAGACTGTTAAGATGAATTTATCATGTTAAGAACATTGAAGAATTGTAAATATCTTTTTAGTGGTAATGATCCATTGTTCAGCAACAAGTGGATTAGAAGACCCTCTGAAAGAAGGTGGACGTTGCCTCATGAAGGACTCAATAGAATATTGTTCCCTTCACTGCTCATTTGGAAGTCCAGAATGAATCATAGCTTGTGTAACTATAGCAATAAGATTTTTCACTCCATCTCCTATAACATTTGTTTGTTCGGGAGGACAATCATTGAATTGTCCATTACATTGATCAACACGGTTCCTTCGGGTTCCAGCCATCGTCTAAAACCCAAAAAGAATAGTGTGAGAGGCAAAAATCACGCTAGGGAAAACAATATAATAAAGGGGGAGTAACTTCAATATCTAACATCTTGGGTTACCGTAATTCTAGTACTATAACCTATACTTATACTTAACCTTAGGGACATCCCTAGACATACCATAGAAATATCTCTAGGGATCTCACTAACATTTTCGAATCCTAGTTTCCAAAGGTTGACTAAACCTTTCCTCTGATACCAACTGTAGAGACCCAAAGCTTGATGTACATGGACATTACATTACTTTAGGGGAATACTTAATACATAACAAAAACAGACACACAAGGACCGTAATAGTTTAGTGTCTTTAGAAACTTGGAACGTAATCTTCTAATCGTGGTGAAAGATCTTCAACATCTCCCATAAAGATCTTCCCTTTTTTTTCTTACCTAAAACCTTTCTTTATATCCTGGGGAAAAGAAAACATAAAAAGGGTGAGCTCAAATGCTCAGTAAGGGTAAGCATGGATAAAATAAAACATACCATATACATTTGAACTTAAAAACATGAACATAATGTTTAAACATCAAAAGCTTGAGAAATGACACAAAACATGGAAGTACGTACGGAATAGATCATAAAGAAAAATTAAGAATGATAAAATAGCATGGGAATAAAACATGTAATTGTGGCAACCATTAAGAACATGATATGATTTCCATAGTATCCAAGGCATTGCTGCCAAGACCATCTTAGTGGACAAAGTCCCTTTCTGAATCGAGTTCACTCCTCGTTCCAGTCCTATATTACTGAACCGGTTTAACTTGTCATTCCATCCATGTCTATCTCATGAGATATAAATCTTTACCCAATGCATTAGAGGGAGATATAGGTCCCACCCATCTCATAATTAAATCATTCTTACTTGTGCCACAACATAAACATAAATCATTCATCATAACCCAAAGAATAAAATGGGTATCATAAACATCATCCCATCATAACATAATCCATATAAAAAAATGGATATCATTTCATCATAAGAACAGTGAAACCATGTAAATCATAGAGACATTATACTTGAAACATACACATATGAAATAATGTCATCTTATATGGAAAATGGTTTTGATAAAACACTTGAAATGAATTCTTGAGGAAAATATCCTTTTTTCTTAAAAATCATTTTAGTTTCACAAAATTTCATGAAATTTTAAAAGAAAAGTATTTTGCTGAAAATAGTCATGAAATATTTTTAGGAATCATCATGAAAATAAGTATTTATAAAACTGTAAAAATATGTTCGTTCCATATAAGTTAAAAAAAATAGTCTTCTCGTACTTTTGCTGGAAAAGTCAAAAAAGTTCCTCGTAATGTAACTAAAGAAAGATTCCTTACATACGATGTAGTAAAAATCGAAATGGGTAAAAAGGACTTTAAACATACATGAAACCATTCTTAGAAATCAGGGACATTGATGATAAATATAACCCCAGTAAATACTTATGAATAAACAATCTCAGATAAGAATGAGATTGGAATAATTATCCCTTACCTTAGGTCCGATTTTCTTCGTAAGTGTCGTAACCTCCTGTATAATGATTTAAATAATGTCATTGACTTATTACAGAATCATACTCATTGTTATGATATCATATATGGTTCACTTATGACTTTATATTACCCGTTCCTTTGTAAATTCCATGTTAAAGAGCGTTTTGGGTAAAATCGTTTCATTTGTCATCCGTGTTTTGACTTGTAATTATTAATATGATTACTTATATAATGATTACTTAATTCCAGAATAAAAAACATTATTTATATATAATATATATTCAGAATATACATATATATAATAGATCAGTAAATGGAAATAAATACACCGTTCATGGAGACGGTAGGCCGTACGTACGCATGAACGCTGTTTTCATTTCCTTATTGAGTTGAATGGAGTTAAGTAGATGACATACATATATATACACATAAATCTAGTATCATTATTATGTCATATATTTCATGATTACTTATTATATATACTTTATAATCATTCATGAATGGTTAATGTGGAGAATGAATCTCATCGCGTCGTGGAGACGGTAGTCCGTACGTACGCATGTGCGATGATATCGTTCTCATGATCGTGGAATTGTATTGGAGTGTATGTATACTATTATAGAATAAATATCACTTTACAATAATCATATATAGTTATTATGTAAACCATTATACCCATCCAAGTAAGGTGGTGGTGGAAAATAGATTACACCACGGCGTGGAGACGGTATTCCGTACGTACGCATGCGCGGTGATTTTGTTTTCCATAGGATGGATAGATGGTGAAATAGGGTTGTTTAATACTTATAATAACATATCATTATATTATTGATACTAATTTTATTACTTCATAATGACACAACCTAAGAAGAATAAGTGGAAGAAGAAATAAAGTTGAAAGAATCGGTAACGGACATTACCTCTTCTTTGAAGCGCCTCTTTGACTCCTCCTCTTAGGGAACTAAAATTGGTATTTGAAGAATACCGGGACCTCTAGGATGTCTCTAGTGAAGTGGAGAGGATAAAGTTTCAGGGGTTGGAAGATCTTGAAGGCTCAAAGTGGTGTGAGGAAGAGGGGGATGAGGTGCCCTTTTATAAGGGAGGAGAGGGGCACCTTTGGAATAACTAAAAATATTACTTTATTATAAAGCCAAATTCGGTTTTAAATAGCTCCAAATTGATTTATTTCGAAGCTAAGGTGGGGATGGGTCGAAATACTCTCATCCAACAGAATTTAGACAATTTTAGTTTCATATTTTAACCTTATCATTTAGATTTAACATTAAGTTAAATAATTTTACTTTTACCGTGTCTTCTTGTGTTCTTATACTATAAGGTTAATAAACTTACTATAACAAGCCAAACGAACCCCAAGTTTTCTATTATTAATATATATAACCATATCTAAGTCATTTGGCCGAACCTTAGATTTTTAAGAATAAAATAAAAATTAATAATATAATATTTTTTTTAAAAACTATTTTATGTCAATTTTGACACTATTTAGTAATTGATTTTTGTAAAAATCATAACAGAATGATTAGTTCGAACAAAGTTAATTAAATCAATACTAACATGTCCTATTAACCTATAAAATTAGTTTAAATTATAAAAAGTCTCAAATTATATTTATTTGGGTATTTATAACATCAATTATGTCAATGTTTCATTAATAAGATAATTACTGCATCTTCTTTGTGTCATAAATAAATTAAATTATTTAATGTCTAAAAATTACAAATAAAATACCATTATGTATAAAATCTTTTTAGATTTCTAATGAATATTTATAGTCGAATTTATCTTATGTATAACCCTATATTAAAAATGATTTACTTATTAAACTTTGATTTTAACTATTTTAACCCTTTTTTAAATAAATTAATAATAAACGTCCTAATCTAATCCAAGTGGGACTAAATGGTCATATTTTATTCCTAAGGTTGTTTTTGGTCAAATTACACTTATCCAATAGAATTAGGACATGTGTTATGGTAATAATAATATCATTTTTACCTTTAATTACCCTATTTACTTTTAACCGTGGTAAAAAAAAGTAAAAAGTTAATATTCACCAAAAATTATTTTCATCTCATTGAACCACATTTTTCTTACTGACAACAACCGTGTCTCTTGGATTTTTGAAATTCCACTCACAGAAGCGGTAAAATTAAGTTTTATGAAAAAATCATTTTTTTTACTACCACTTAGTGGTTTCACTATTCATCAAAAAATGAAAGTTTCCAGAAAAATACCAAAAATTAGGACTAAGCTATATTTGATATTATGAATTCAAAAATGATGTCTATTTTACCAAATTCAAAACATATCAGTTTCATTAATTAATTTAAAAATTAATTCCCGTCGTCAAAACAAATAGCGTGTTCTTAAGAGATAATAATTATCAAAAGATTGACAGTTGTTTATGTCTGGTTTAAATGTGAAATTACATCCAATAACCAACATTGTATTAAATTGTAAAAATATATTATAAATATACTTTAAAACCACTCAAATTAATAATTTACCACTATTAATTATTTCTATTAAAAAGGTTGTTTTTAATTAAAATTTAGAAATTTTCACTATTCATTAGAAAATGAAAGTTAGCCGAAAAGTACCAAAATTTCACCCTAAGCTAATTTCAATATTCCAAATCCAAAAATGAAGTCCATTTTAAAAAATAAAATTTACAAAATTTCAAAAAGTGGTTATTACTATTCATAATGACTAGTTTTAATAATATTTTAATAGCATATCGTTGTTTAGTGAAACTCGGTATTGCATACTACACACGCTATCGAGGAAGGTCGTGATTGCGTGTAATTCAAGGAAAGTCAAGGATGCGTGTTGTGCAAGATTCTTTTGGTGTAGCGTACAACACAAGACATTAATGAAATTAAAAATAATACCAGAAAGATGTAGGCCCAGGCCGAATGCCCGGTCCCAATTTTATTTTAAAAAAAAAGAAGAAAAAAGAAGTACAAAGTACATAGGAAAGAAAGAGAAATCACCCCCAACAACAATGCCACTCAAAAGACATCAAATTCCCCATCATCATCACCATCCGAGTCATCTGGATCTGCTGATTCCCACTCAGAGGGAGCATATTGGTTGAGCATATTGATGTATTGCTCCCTAAGACATAACTCCCTTTCAGACAGAGATGTCCTAGACACTGCCTTATTCTGTCCCTTCTTTGTGTTTACTTCCTTCCCTTTTCCATTTTTGGTAGAGGACCTCGTAGACACCATCTTCGGCGTGTTGGAGTAGTCTTTTCTAGGTTTCTTCTTTTTTGTATCAGTTCTGGTTCCCATATTACCATTCTCATTATCAGATGTTCCTTTCCATTCTCCCCGAACCATGTCACCATACGAGGCCTTGAGCACCTCCCTCTCATTCTCTTTCTCACCATTGGAAACATCTCCCCTCCCTAGGGGCCTCTCTCAGACCCTTGAAGTAATCATTTCCTCCCCCATCCGAGGTTGCAGCCCTCAAGTAAGGTTGATTGATGTTAATAGGGGTTAACACATTGCTGCCTGGCAATGCTACATCCTTATCCACTGCCACCTCCACAGACACCAGGTTATCTGATGCAATGTGAGTGAGCTCCTCCTCCACCAGTTTTCCATCCAGCACACTTGTCCCATTTCCTCCTTGTTGTGTGTTATCCCGAACTGCTTCCCCCCCTCCATGCTCACATGTAACCATCCCTTCAGCCTTCTCCATTTGGACCGGATCAGGAACATCAAGAGAAGAAAATCAATTCCTTAAACAGAGATCTGGGTCACCCATAAAATATTGGGGTGTTACACGGAAGATCTAAAGAGGGGGGAGTAAGGCCTAAGTGTTGAAACTCATCAACACTTGCACGCTTAAGTGGCCATCCCTTAAGGGAAATGGCCACACTTGTGTGCTTCCATACCCCTTCAACAGAACTTGTGTTCCCCTCTTCTGAAATCCTCTAGGGATAGTACTAAGGGCTTGAGCCAAGTCTCGCCCAAGTATTACCCTAAGGGTTGACCGTCGCGTAAGTACCCATGTGTCGTGCAAGTATACTTGTGCGACCAGGACTTGCGCGCCCACGCAGGACTTGCGCACCACCTTCTTTTTGGGTGCCTTTCCTGCCTATTTCACCTCTCTTATGTCTGTCCACCTCTCCTATTCAATATAGAGCCTTCAAAACCCCCCTTAAAGCCATTTCTTTTTTGCATGGCTCCATTTTTGGCTTCCATATCTGAAAGGAATTATGTGGGACATCTCTCAAAACCTAGTGATTTACATATCTTTATGTCACTAAGGTGATAGAATTCATTCATTCAACCTTATCCTTTAAAGATGAGAGGTTCCCTAACCTAGGCCTCCTTTTCAGGAGTACGTCCCAGTCCTAATTTCCCAAATCTGGGCATCCTCCTCAGGAGTAAGCCCCAACCATAAATTTCCATAAACCGGGAATCCTCCTTAGGAGTAATCCCCAGTCATCAAGTTTCCAAATATGGGCCTCCTTTTTAGGAGTAAGCCCCAATCCAAGTTATCTAAATCGAGAATCTTCCATAAAAGTAAGCCCCACTCATAAATTCCATTAACTTAGGCCTCCTTCTCAGGAATAAGTCCTATGTCTCAATTCTCCTTAACAATTGGTCATCCTCCTTAGGAGTAATTCCCAAGTCCCCTAATTTGGGCCTCCTTTTCAAGAGTAAGCCCCAGTCTTTAAGTTCCCTTAATTTTGTACATCCTCCTCAAGAGTAAGATCCAACCATAATTCTTTTAATATGGGCATCCTCCTTAAGAGTAATCCCCAAGTTCCCAAAATCCAAATTTCCTTAACTCGGGCTTCCTTTTCCGGAGTAATCCCTAGTCATAATTTCCTTTAAACTAGGCCTCTTCATTAAGAATATGCCCTAGTCATAATTTCTCTTAACTAGTCTTAATTTACTTTTGAATTGGGATTCCTTCTCAAGAGTAAAACCCAATCACAAGTCACCTCCTAATTTGGTCATCCTCCTTAGGAATAATCCCCATGTTAGAGTATCCAAATCTCCATAAAGCACATATACCTTTATGGACCTTGTTCCTAGGTTTCTTCCCTGAAGTAAAACCCAATATTCATCTATTTTGGGTAGTCATCCATACATAATCCCCAAATAATTTCTTATGATTTCATCTTTCATGGAACAATTGTCTGGTTTCACAAATACCTCTTGTTTCTCACACCGAGCATGACTCACTTGATCTTAGAGTGTAAAAGTAAATCATGAAATATTTCTTTGAGCCATAAATCATGCATAAACCTCATAATTCTTTACTCGAACTACGTTAGTTTTGATTCCTTTTCTAAAAACAAAGGATACGTAGGTATCCCATCTGTGGGTACGATACCAACTCTGAAATAATTCATGTCCTTCTAAATGACAATAAATTTCAAGTGCCCCGCTGAGTGGATTTAAAACCAGTATGGTTATCATAATGACCAAGAGATTTCTATATAATGTGTTGAAGGATACCATTGACTAAGAATGTATAATAAATACGGATGATTCTATATTGATGAAGAACCTCGAATACATATAAAAGATTCTCTAAATTTCATTAATTATAATTATTGATTGTCAGATCTAAAGGAAATCTCATTTTCATACTTGGTAATGTAATAAGGATTCATGAACATAACTTAAATCTATAAATAGAGTCTCAGAGTAGACAATAATTCCCCCCAAAAAGGTGTGATGAGTCCGACCTCCCATCCTCTCAGCCAATGCAAATTCTTAAGCCTCATCAGTCTAGAACTAGTGAGCACCTACCTTTGGAAAGTAGATCCAAATGGATATAGAATCATTGGATGTTTCCAGTTCTACGAAAAAACCCATTAGAAACCTCTTGGAATGTTTGAACCTTAAATCAATGAGGTCATCCCCAATTCCAGAGGAAACAAAAAATGGTGAACCTGACGTGAATCCTTAACCAAGTTAATATGATGTTTTACTTATTTGTTAGGCACCTATTTAAAACTCCATTAGAGGTCCAACAAAACAATCAATTACATATGTGCTCATCCAAAAGATGTAGTGGATGAAATTATCTTGATTATGTTTGTTATATCAAACTGGAACTCTTTTCCAATATCTTCTGCATTACAAGAATGGATTTTCTTAAGTTTACATCTATGAATGCCTCTGCTATGAAAACCTCTACTGTGAATGCATCTGCTGCTACTCCTACTGGATCATCGTCCACTCCGAGGGCTACATCACCTACTCAGCGTCTTCAACGCTGGGTATCAAATGTACTGGTTGAGGAGTACCATCAACACGGTACCATTCCAACTCTGGAGGCTGCTCGACAAGCCCTCCAAGTGAACAACTAACCTTGGTCGTTTGGACAGTGATGACCAGTGATCAAGAAGCAGGCGGTGCTAACCACCATATCCAACCGTTTGGGTCGTTATCCCCAGAATACAATCACCATTCACTCCCATATTCTGGGGAAGTGAATGTTCAGGTCCCTCAGGGCCTTAATTCAAGGAGATAGGATTCCTTCCTGAGGGATCCCACCAATAATTGCCGCTAGACTCGTGCGGCAGTGCACCCTCAACATGATGAGGGTATCATCTCCAGGCATTCGGCTCAAGTTCCTCGAACCCGAGCAGGAAAGACGAACCACCAGAGGAGACAACCAGTTAACAGTGAGAACGTTCTCATCTCTGCTATTTCTGGAGAAGTCCACCAACCTAACTTGCTGGCAAGAAATGAGCGGGCACACACACCCGTCCGTTTTAATTCTGTTGTCCAGCAGACTTGTCTGGCAGCAGTACGCCAATCCGGCCAGGCAATTCTGGCGGAGTACTATAGACAAGAACATACACCTGTTTATAAATCATCATCTAGTCAGTAGGCTCTTCTGACTACATGTGATGGAGCCCACCAACCCAATGTGTTGACAACTGGTAAACAGGTACATACACCTGCTTACACTCATCAATCCTACCAGCAGCCTCATCTGTCAGTATTGAAGGAAGCTTGTCAACCACGTTCGGCGGAGTGCAATCAGTAGGCACATACACCTGCTAGTATTGATCAAGCCTACCAACAGTCTCATTTGGTAGCATTTGGAGAATTTAGTCAGAAATCTCTGACGACAAACAAGAGCCAGACTCAACTCTCTATCCCCACACATGAGTACTGTCAGAATTCACTGATAGGAAAAGGAGGACAGGAGTAGGCACATACACCTACTCCAATCACGTAATGGATGTATATCCCCATTCCATACACTGAAGTCACCAAGAACATTCTGTAAATGGTGAAAGAGCATAATCAAATCTCTGCTCATATTCTGGATGCTTGCCAGGATATTATAACAGCTTCAGCAGCATCTCAGGGAAAGACACATAAATCTATCCCTGCCAGTGGAGTGACACATCAAAAGTTCACTCCGGAACAAACACACACATATGTTCCAGTCCAAGAGGGTTGTGGGGCGTACTCCCCCATATCATATGGACAGCCAAGTCAGGCACATACACCTGATTTGATTAGAGATAATCATCCTAACCTGATCATTTCTCCTGAGCAGTCACATACACCTACCCGTAAGGACCACTTTCATCAACAAGTGGTTCCCAAATTTAGTAAGAAGGCATCTAAGAAGAAGACCCACCCAGCACAGTCAAGAAATCAATGGCCAATCTGTAACAAGGCCTTAATCGATGATGGAGTTCTTGATGCACTCAGACAATTATCTATTGCAACTCAAGATTCCACTCTCTAAATTCCCAATAGTGGGAACATTAATTCCGAAGGTCTGCACCAGACACTTCCTCATGAAGTCTTGATTCGTGACAATTCGGTCAATCTCTAAGTTTCATATTCATATGAGAGCCACAAGAACCCCCTGTGTGGCCAGAAGATCAAGGAGCAAAAGGTTTCATCTTTTGCTGTAACCCAGCATGGTGGTCCTCTCCATGATGATGAATTTAGCTACGAAAGTCCTCTTTGTAGTAGTAATGCACATTGCCTGGAAAATTCTCCAACAGACAATATAGTGATGATAAAGCCCTCTTATCTTGAGGCACTTGAAAATGTGAAGCCAGTCATGTCTGATGCTTTACCACTATCAGTTGAAACAATTTCTCAATCAGAAGATAGCCTGGGGTGTGGGTCATTCTCCGAACCACCCCTGGGTCATTCATTCTTCTAGTTTAATCAGTGAATTCTCTACCAATATTGTTGAATCTGATGAAGAAGCAAGGAAGCACCAGCTCTGGTCTAATAAGGAAGAAGAATCTTCATTTAATGATAAAGAGGAAGTACTAAATATGATAAAACAACTGGCGAAAGGTGAAGTGCCAGCTATGTTTTGGACTTTGGATGATTCTCAGTATGACATTCCAGAGATTTTGACAGAAGATGGAATTCATGATATTCATCTTAACATATGGAAAACTCTTTTTCAGTTGAAAAATAAAATATTATCTTATGATGAATATAAAAATCATGTCAATATAATAGAAGGGTTACAACACCAAATTGATTCGGAATCTCTCTCAGTTTCTTGATATCCGAAGGCTGAAAAGCAGTAGAGAGACCTTTAGTGTCCATGCCTTGGCGCACTAAGAAGATTCCTCCAGTTAATTACCAATGCCCCATCTGGTATTCATATCAGGGGATGGGGTGTTCAGGGAGCGCTACATTTCACTTTACTCTCCAGTTAGCAAAGCCCACCGAAAATGGTATCATGAAATGTTATTTCCCATGGATAGCCACAACCAATTGGCTTTGTTTGTAATCAAAGGCTCGCTCAAGAACATGCCTCAACTAGTTCCTCTAAAAATAAAGCATACAAGGAACAAGTTATTGAATTACTCTTGCATCAAGCAAACGAGAATATTGAATAGGCCACTCGTTTGGAGCAAGCACATCATCAAGTGACAGAAGTGTCAGAAATCATCCAACGGTCTTTTGAGCCGGGTGATAAAAGTGGATGCAGGTTGATGCATCCAGCTAATTTCTGGACTATAGTCCACAAGATCAGCAGAGATTTCAAGAAAGTCTCAGATATAGAAACTCAAGAACCACCCCAGCTTGCCAGACTGGGGACTCTTTTAACCCAACCCTCAGAATCAACAAATATGATTTGAGGAGTTAAGCAGGAAAAGCCCCAATCCATATGACTGGGGACTTTTTCAAATCCTCAATCTCTCCCTCAGAGAAATTCAGTCTTCTCTCGATTAGGGAAGAAGACACAAGAGGAACGAAGAGCCAAATTATCAGGAGATTCTCTCCAAATTATGGTTCATCAAGAAGTTCCTGAGGGATCAAATCGATAAAAGGCAATGTCTCATTAGGGACATGGAAGTAGACAATATCATAGAAATGCCGATAGAAGGGATGTAATGCATTATGCATCAATCAATGTCATCAATGTCATTGTTGCTGATCCCTCAAATGAGGCTCACATGGAGGGATTAGATGAGGAATCTCCTACTCAAGATTTTGTACACATAGAGACTGTAGACGCCGGAAAAGTCCGTTGTTCCCAAACGAAGCTCCGGATGCGGAAAGCGAGGTCATATTTGGAGTCGGAAGAATGTTTCGGAGGGCCCGGAGGCCTTGCGCGGAATTTCAGAGGTCTGCGCGCAAAGATGATGATCCGCGCGCAAAACCCCCGGGATGCGCGCAACTCCCTTGCGCGCGGTGCCCGATTCCGCGCCCGCGAGGAGAATTCCGCGCTCGCGCCTTGGATTCCGCGCCCGGGGTTGCCTATAAATACTAGGCGACCCCCAACGTTTCAAAGGTTGCTGGAAGTCGAACGGTCTCCCGCGCGCGCAATTCAACCCCTTCCGCGCGCAATGCCGATCTTCAGGTAACCTCCTTTCTTTCGCGCAATAGAGCCTTGGGGTCCGCCTTCGCGCGCAATCCCCTTGGCTCCTTCCCTTTGAATAAATTTCAACCCGAAGGCCTTTGCGCGCAAAAGAAGCCTCTTGCGCGCAATTGCCCCCGGGTGCGCGCAATCCGACCCGATTGCGCGCACCCCCCATTTTCAAAGTGGCCATTCGTTAGAGAATGAGCCGTTGCCCCCGCGCGCTACCCGAAGCCCGGTGCGCGCAATCCCCATCATCCGCGCGCGAAGCGCTGGCCCAATTGCGCGCCAGCCCGCCATTTTGCGCGCCGACCCGCGGTTTTGCGCGCAAAGCTCCTCTTTTGCGCGCAATCCGCCAGGGTCGCCTCCCTTGACCCCCTGAGGGTACCCGCCTGCGTGGCGCCCGATGATCCTCATCCTGGGTGCCCGAACCGTGCGTTGTCTTCCCGTGCAGCCTTCCAGGCTCGTGCGAAGTGACACGGACCCATCGGCGGCAGTCATTCGTCCAGCATGACGTTAAACTGCATATTCGTCCAGCATGACGTTAAACTGCATATTCGTCCAGCATGACGTTAAACTGCATATTCGTCCTGCATGACGTTAAACTGCACAATGTCCAGCATGACGTTAAACTGCATATACGTCCCGCATGACGTTAAACTGCGCATTCGTCCAGCATGACGTTAAACTGCCCATACGTCCAGCATGACGTTAAACTGCACATCCGTCCAAGCTGCACGACGCTAAACTGCCTAGCCCCCATCGTCCGCGCTGCAAGACGTTAAACTGCCAAGTGTTTCGTCCTCAACACACGACGTTAAACTGTACTTCGTCTGGCAAGACGTTAAACCGTCCGCTTCGTCCTCAACACACGACGTTAAACTGTACTTCGTCCGGCAAGACGTTAAACCGTCCGCAACCTGATCCCGTGCTCCGCACGCAGGGTCCCCCCCGGTTTGGATGTGGCCCCCACCCGCTCGTCTCTGCAGGGATGTCGGGATTGACCCGCTTTTGGGACGATTTAATGGGAGTGGCTTTTCCCTACGGGGGCAGGGTATTACAAACCCCTAGTTTCTTGTGGGGGGCTACGCATGTGTATCTCCATTGCGCTTCCCCACTGCCGAAGCCAGTAGAGGGTGTAACTAGGATCGAGGTGTCTCCTACTTTCGGTCCAAGTCCCTTCCAACTGAGTTTTGCCGCATCCGGGCTGCCTCAAGTGCGTAAGTCCTGACAGAATGAACTACGTGGACTTTGATCCCTGTCTTCTATACAGGGTACGTAGGAAGCCTTCTTGAGGTCCAAGCCCGCCACCTGGTCGTCCCGGTCGTATTTACGTCGGTTCGTCCATCAGTGGACCCCTCCAGGGTTCACGCTTGCGTTGATTCACCTATGAATCCGCCCCTGTGGGAGACTGCCCGTGTGTACCTCCACTGTGCCTCCCCACAACCCCTTTTTCCATTTCTCCTTTCATCGTCCAGCATGACGTGAAACTGTGATCCACCCGACCGTCCCATCCCCCTCTGTGCGAGGTGGTTCGGTTCAATCCTCCGCCCGGCGGCCTCGACCTCTTCGTGAGTCGGCTTGCCGACGTCCAGCATGACGTTAAACTGTATACCCGAACTACGTTGACTTTGATCCCTGTCTTCTATACAGGGTACGTAGGAAGCCTCTACGGGGTCCAAGCTCTTCACTCCATCATCCATCCTGATCCTTACCCGGGCCGCCACATCCCGGTGGGGTCATGCCACTTCACTCCACCCCATATCACTTGGGAAGCCGCCCATGTGCTGGCCCCAGCGTCGGAGGTTCCCCGCAAGGGGTTCTGTCATCTGATCCACTTTTCGTGTTGATCGGTCCGATGCCGTCCCCGCTGGACGTTAAACTCGCGGCATACCCCGTGTTAAACATGGGAAGCTGAGGAAAACCTCAGGTGACACAGTTCCCCGCACCCAGTGCGGGATGCCTCAGGCCATCATGCCTTCGAGAAGCCCTATTAGGGACGGAATACAGACGTGCAGAGCCGCAGTGTTACGACACGCCCCCAGCACCCAGAGCCACCCGGCCTTCTCACCGCAGGTTTCTGCCCCGACCAGACTCCTTGGAGCGTCCGGGCGGAAGCAGCGTAATTAACCGGTGTCCATGAAGATATGGCGCCGGGAACGAGATTCACGAACATTCTTAAGTCTATGAGGGAGACCCGGATTAGGCGACGAGTTCCGAGGAGACGTCCAAGGAAGGAGGAGCCGACATCCCATCATCCCGGTTTCGATCAAGGAGCAGACGCCCCTGAATAAGGGACGGATGCCGCCCGCCCTTGGAAAGCGGGACTGCGGGACCACAAGCCGCGCGCCCATCCCCTCGGGTTGACGGGTGCACGCGCGAACGCGTCCTGGCGGAACAGCGTAACCCGACGCACATCCGCACCGAAACAGAAAAATGGTGAACCCGACGTGAATCTCTTCTCCTCGATACGAAGACCGATGGCTTTCAGAGGTGTTGGAAGACCGGCATGTTGCCCGGCCAAGCATTCAGTCTTACCCGCCAGGGGCTGGGGAAGGGACATCGGGCACTCCGTCTCGCAACGTCGAGGGCCTGGGTTCCCCCCACGGAAGGCGTCGTGGCGCTAATGGTTGGTTGTCGATTCCTTTTTCCTGTCAGTGTTAATGGGTCATTCTCCCTGCTTTCAGAAATCAGGTCGCCCGATCCAGTGCCCGATCGCCACCCGCCCACTGGCGCAGAGGTAGGGGAAACACCGACGCGGCTACTCCGCGCGGTCCTGCCCGTTCCACAGTCGTCCCAGCAGCCGCAATTGCGGGACGACCACGCCCTCTCTTCCCCTCGGAGGTCATCCAGAGAAGGGTGATCAACACCCTGGTGCGGAGATACGAGGAAGAGGGAGTCATCCCCACTAGGGAAATGGCTCGCCTAGACCTTGAGGAGGCTGCACCTCGCCGCCACCACCGCCCCCAAGGGCCGCGCAGGGAGGCACCGCTGCCTACCTCAACGTCCAATCGCTTCGGGAGTTTATCCCCGGAGCGCTCTGACAGTTCCCTTCCCTACGCGGATGAGGTGGAAGAGGCCCGGGATCACCCTATCCGGGATTCGCTCCAGGGATCTACGGTAAGGACTCTCGCCAGGCCACGGCGACACCGCCGCCAGGCCTCTCCAGTCGAAGAGCGGGCTCTCCACCTGCCCGCGCCGCTCATTCCGACTCGCCTGTCCCGACGCCAACGTCGGGCACGAGCAGAAGAGGATGCCCGCCTTGGGGCTCTAGCGGCAGTGGCCGCATTGGCCCAAGCCACTGCTGGCTCCAGTCGCCAGGCCTCTGCGCATCCTGAGCAGGGGAACTCCTATGCCCGACCTGGATCGAGGCCCCGACCGCCCCAAAGGCAGGTTGGGTTGACTCTCCCGGTTGCTGGCACTGGCAGTAGCCACCGCGGACCACCTCGCGGTAGCGCTATTCACCGGCAGGATCTACTCTGTGTGGCCGATCCAGGAGGCATGGGTCATCCCACCTTCCGATCCCGGCCCGGAGGCCTGCCCGGAATCATCTCTCCCCGCGTCCCCTTTGATATCTGTCCCGGTGCCCCTCGCACCTTGGTTCCCAGTCCTCTTGGCCCCAGCACCAGTGCGGCCGGAGGACGCCAGGACAGAGATCAGCCCTGCCCCGAAGAACCACCCAGGGGCAGGAAGGCAAGGCGTCGACGCCGAGGGAAGAATGTTACGGAATTCCGGACAGAGATCCGACCGGTTTGCTTCTCTGACTCAGAGGCGGAGTACGATTCGGCGACAGAGCCCTTTCCCCAATCCCGCCAGTCAAGGGCAGGGGTAGGAATGCGGCACGTCAGCCTCGTGCTCCCCGAGAGCGAGATCGATGTGATCCCCGCTTCTCTCCGAAGGTATATCCGGAGTAACGAGGGCCTGGTAGACCCCCAAGGATCAAGCTTGCGGTTGGTACCGGCCCCTCCGGAAGTGCCTTCCGTCTCGATCGGAGAAGCCGGAGATTTTTTCTGGGGACCGACGGTCGAACCACGATCTGGTGCACCCTCGGCGAGCACCGATGCTACGGCAGGATGTTCGCTCGCCGGCCTGTCCTATCGTGATGTGGTGGCCAGGGCACCGCCACCCTCAGAGGGCGGCCCGGGATATGGAGGCCAATCGGCCTGTTCGCCGTATTCACCGTCGGCCAGCCCGTCAGCCCGGCGGCCCGCCTCGGCACCACTGCCGGTTCCCCGTCCGTTCCCAGCCATGGAAGAGGACCAAGGAGATCTGGGTCCCGAGTTTGAGTCGTGGAGCTTCTGGACCGTCCTTGCAGAGGGCCACTTCCCTGAGAAGTTTTGGCCAGTCGCAGGACCGGGCTTTGATGCACCCGAATCGCTCACCCCGGATGAGTTCGAATGCTTCCGCCGAACTCTCCGGGAGACTCACTCCTGTCTTCACCGCCTACAAATGCCATACCCCGGGATTCAAGCGCACCTGGAGGATATTGGTGAGCAGTGCCGTCAAATTGACCTGGCCATGCTCCCCACGGTTCGGCACCCCGGGTCATTTGGGCACCACGAGGCCCTCCAACAACGATGCGTTGAGTGTTTCCAAGTACTCCGCAAAGTTATCGAGGAAGCCACTCCCCACGTGTATATCCGTGGATGGGGGCAGTATGCTGCCCTACGCTTCAGTGTGATCCGCCGACAGCCCGATTCGCTGGGTGGCCCTGAGGGTATATCCCCAGGGACAGGAACGGTCAATATGGCTGACCTGTCGGGAGAGGGGAACGACTTGGAACTTCTCGACGGGGGCTTCCCCCCCGAAGACAAGCCGTCGTCAGATCCATCGGTGAGAGTTACTCGTCATCAGAGGAACCTCCTGGGGCTCCCCGCGCCCACTGAAGCACTGACGTTGAGCCGAAACGTCAGCAAAGGAAAAGAGCACAGCGAGGCTATAAAGCCCGCCGACCCATCTGCCTCCATGAAGAGGGCAGAGGAGGATCCCGAGAAGGCTACGCTACGTCAGCAGCTCGCCGAACAGAAGAAGCTGGTTGACCAGCTCCTCGCCGAACGCGCTGCAGAACGGCGGCCTGACTACGGTGATCCCAGGCCAGGACAGCAGGGACCGGAACAACCGCTCCTCGATGAGACTCTCCCGGGCAACCGTGATTACGCCGTGTTCGCCGACAGGAGAGAGGCCATTGCCTATGGCAAGAGGGCGCGTTATGTTTCGCCACACCCTCCCGAGCGGCGTGACTTCCTGAGAGACCCCGCTCGGATTCCTCCCGCTGCCCCAAGGGCCGCTCCGCCCGCCATCCCACGAGCCGCCGAGTTCGACGACCCGGTCGACGACCCGATTGAAGGGCCATGCAATGCGCTCGTGGTTAGAGATCCTCGCCAGGACTGGAACCCATGTCCGGACAATCCGATGGCGGCACTTATTGCCCGCTTGGAAGCCTTGGAGACTCGGCAGGTGGCGATCCCACCGGACGGCAAGCCCTACCCAGCATGGGTGGATGACATGCCGGCGCCTCCGGGATTCGGGAATCCCACTTTTGCCCCCTTCAACGGGACTGGAGATCTGCCACAGCATTTAGCCCACTTCAACTCGAGGTGCGGGCCTATGTTGGGGACTCCGGCGCAGCAAGAGGCCGCTAAGCTTCGCTGCTTTGTTCAGACACTGGAAGGGCCATCATTTGTCTGGTACAGCCAGCTCCCCGCCGGGTCGATAACTAGCTGGGAGGACCTTCGTAGGCAATTCCTCTACCAGTTCAGTTCCACGACCCGGAAGACGAGTATCGCAGACCTCTTCAAGTGCAAGCAGAGGCCTGATGAGCGAGTCGCGGACTTCGTCGCCCGATGGAAGGGTCTCACGTATTCCCTTGACATGCCATTGACTCAGGAGCAGTTGCTGACAATGTGCGTCGGGAACGTCAAGACCGAGCTGGTCCCTTCCCTGATTACTCAGAATTACCCCGGAGGGTTCAGGGACTTCTCAGACAAAGCTCAACGTCTTGAGGAAGCCCTGCAACAGGCCAGCCAGGCACACCCGCTGCCTCCTATGATTCCTGCAAGGAGAGTCAGCAGGGCTGAGCCCGCTGTTGTTGCCCAGATAGAGGCCCCCAGGCCGTTGGAGCTGCTGCCGGTGAGGCCAGCTCCACAGCCTCACAGGAATCCGCCTCCACGGGCTCAGTTCCCGGCCCAGCAGCGGCAGCCTCAGAACTGGCCGGCCCCTCCGCGTAATGTACCGCCACAACCCAGGCGAGATAATCAGGGTCCACCTCCTCGGCAGGCCCCTCCAGCCCCTCGTCAAGACCACGCTCCCAGGGGCCCGCGACACCTGACTTACTCATTCCATGAGGATCAGGTCCCCGGTTATTTCCGGAGCACCCTGGAGCAGAGGATTGTGCGACTGCCTGAGTGTTGGAAGCCAGAGGAGGCACATCTTACGAATAACCCCCGCTACTGCCCCTACCATCGGGCCCTGGGGCACACCATCCAGCGGTGCTATGCGTTTAAGGATTGGCTCCAAGACCAGATTAACAACAATGTAATCAGGTTGGGCCCAGCTCCAGCACAAGTGGCGGGCGTGTTCGTGGGATCAGATGACGATAGTGGCAACGAGGACGAATGGCAGCTGGTCTCCGACCGCGGATCCCAGAAGTATAATAACTGGATGGCCCGCAAGACGACCATTCGCGCCCATGGAATCATCCGTGCGCGCTTGAATCAGCCTGAGCCCCCAGAATCTGCGGGTGCTGCTTCGGCATCGTCGTCCCAGCCTGCCTCTTCCAAGAGGAGCAAACGGCGGCAGCGCAAGAAGGAAGAGCGCGCCCCGCCAGTTCCGCCACTATCCCGCACTCTCGGCGATTTCATGCCCCCGGAGATTGGGGTCCCTCCTCGGATCCTCCCGTTGATGGATGATTCGTCCGATGACGGTCTTGGGTACGCTTCGGTTAACACCGTCGAGCTGGTAAATCCCTTTTCGGTTCCCGACGTTGAAGAACACCAGGTGGACCTCCCTAGTGTCCCCGGTCGTCGCCACCGTCGGAAGAACCGCAGCAGCAGGAGTCGCCGGGGCACAGCCGTTGGTACCTCCAGCCAGGCCGTGCACGCCACTGAGACTAGGCAGCAGGCTCAAAACCGAGCTCAGCACGCGCAGCCCCCCCATCCGGGGGTGACGGATTCGCCTACGCCACTGTTTGTGGTGTGGGACCAGGCAGAACCGCCTCAGCCGCGTCGCGACCAGCTCCGCCCTGCCACGAGTCCATCCCGGCCTCCTGAATCCAGTACGGTGACCATTTCCCGGACTGCGACCAGTGAACAGCGAGATGCGCCAAGTACCAGTCGGCCGCCGATCCAACCGGCAAGGCCCGTCATGCTTCCAACCGCAGAGCAACCTCCTGCAACCAGGGGCTCGCGCTTGGCCAAAAAGTATGATGTCCTGAAGCACTTGGCCGACATCCCAGCAAGGCTCTCCATCCTTGAGGCTCTGCGCATGTCATCTGAGATGCGCGAGGCACTCGCTGAAGCCCTGAAAATCCCCCTCCAGTTTGAGACAGAGGTTGCGGCTGCAGAGGCCTTTCACGCCGAAACGATCGAGGACGCCGAATGTCAGGCAGTTATCTCATTCTCTGGTAAGGATGAAGACCCTCCTATACAGGGACATATCCGTCCGCTGTATGTCACTGGCCAGTTCAATGGCCTTGAAGTCCGGCGCTGTCTTGTCGATACGGGATCCGGGATTAACCTGATTCCAACTCGGACGCTCCGGAGATTGGGGTTGTCTGAGGATGACTTGATTCCCTCCGACCTCAGGATCCAGGGGTACGACCGCACCGAGCAAACCCCGGTCGGCAAGATACGTTTGAAGACCCAGTTCGGTGACTTGGTTGCCGACACCGAATTCATGGTAGTCTCTCAGGACACTGCGTACAACGCATTGATGGGCAGGCCATGGCTCCATCTTCACGCGGCGGTTCCCTCGTCATACCACCAATGCCTCAAATACTCCCTTAATGGTCGAGTAGGTGTGCTTCAAGGAGATGCCTCTCCTTTTGCCTCGTGTGAAGCCCGCTATCTGGACGCGGACTATTACAAGAGCAAGGATAAGCAGATCCTGGCAGGTGAGGTTGAGCCTGTCGCTGTTGCAAGTGATCCCTGGGCAAGTCTGGATGACGCTTACGTCCTCCCGATTCAACGGTTGGACGTCGCCATGGTCTTGACGGTCCGCGAGTCTCCTGATGAGATGGCCGCGACCGCCCGCGCCAGCACCAGTGGCCCAGCAGGATCTGGTAGCCCCAATGCAGTTTCCAACGCAGTCTCTCCCGTGGACGATCCCTCCCCGAGGGGAGAGGACGTGGAAGACGCACCCCCAGCCTTTGAGGAGGGCGTCCCCGCCACGGTCGATGAGTTAATACAGGTGAACCTTGGAACCGAGGCCGATCCAAGACCCACATTGGTTAGTGCCGCCATGCCCTCTGAGGATCGGCAGCAGTACGTGGACTTTCTCAGGCAGCACCGTGATGTGTTCGCTTGGGGCTATGACGAGATGTCGGGGCTAGATCCTCAGGTAGCCGTCCACCGCCTTGGTCTCCCGGCGAACCATCGCGGGTTCAAGCAGCCTCCCAGGAAGATGCACCCGTCCCACAGTGCCATGGTTGAGGCCGAAGTTGACAAGCTTATCAAAGCCAACTTCGTGAGGGAAGTTCAGTACCCCAAATGGCTGGCCAACATTGTGCCGGTCAGGAAGAAGAACGGGCAGATCAGAGTCTGCATCGACTTCCGCGATCTCAACCGCCACTGTCCGAAGGATGATTTTCCCCTTCCAGTGACAGAGCTGTTGATTGATGCCACGGCAGGGTTCCAAGCCCTCTCCTTCATGGATGGATACTCCGGATACAACCAAATTCGGATGGCCCCTGAGGATGAGGAGTTCACTGCCTTCAGGGCCCCCCAAGGTACCTTTTGCTACCGGGTCATGCCCTTCGGCCTGAAGAATGCAGGTGCCACCTACCAACGGGCGATGCACCGCATATTCAAGCCAATCCTCGGCACACTGGTGGAATGCTACGTCGACGACTTGGTGGTCAAATCGCGCCAGCGTCAGGACCATCTCAAAGATCTTGAGAAAGTGTTCGGCTTCCTCCGGTCTCGCTTCCTGAAGATGAACCCGTTGAAGTGTGCCTTTGGGGTCACCTCCGGAAAGTTCCTTGGATTTGTGGTAAGATACCGGGGTATTGAGATCGACCCAGAGAAAATCAGGGCGATTAGCCAGATGCCTCCCCCAGGTACCGTCCGGGAACTGCAAGGGTTCCAAGGCCACTTAGCCTATATACGCCGATTCATCGCGAATCTGGCCGGCAAGTGTAAGCCCTTTTCTCGGCTCATGAAGAAAGGTGCCACCTATGTATGGGATAAAGAGTGTCAGACCGCTTTCGAGGAAATCAAGCAGTACCTGCTTCAACCTCCGGTCCTGATGCCGCCCGTATCCGGAAAACCGCTGGTCCTTTATGTGACCGCCCTGGAACGGTCCCTGGGTGCCCTTCTCGCCCAGAAGAACAACGAGGGAACAGAGAATAGCCTCTATTACCTCAGTCGCATGCTCCTCGATGCGGAAGTTAGGTATTCCCCCATCGAGAAGAGCTGCCTGGCGCTCGTATTTGCCGTACAGAAATTACGGCACTACTTGCAGCACCATGAGGTACAGTTGGTTTCTCGGGTAGACCCGTTGAAATATATCCTGAGCCGGCCTATGTTGACTGGCCGTCTAGCACGGTGGGCTGTGATTCTCCAGCAGTTCGACATCAGGTATGTGTCTCAGAAGGCTATCAAAGGGCAAGCATTGGCAGACTTTCTGGCAGCTCACCCAACCTCCGCGGATCAGCCGCTGGATCTAGGCTTTCCTGATGAGACAATTCTCTCGGTTGATCGAGCCGATCCATGCTGGCAGATGCACTTTGACGGTGCCTCCCGGAGCCCCACCGGTAGAAGACTCGATAATCCTAAGCTCAACAGAGTGGGCTTGGGTATCGTCTTCATTACCCCGGAGCGAGCCGTGCTGCCATACTCGTTCCTGTTGTCAGAGGGCTGTACCAACAATGAGGCGGAATACCATGCCCTCATCACCGGCCTCGAGTTGGCTCTCGAGATCGACGTGCCCCGTTTGTGCGTGAAAGGGGACTCCGAGCTGGTTGTTAAGCAGATCAATGGCGACTACGTTGTCAGGAAGCCGGAACTTGTGCCATTGTTGGAGTGCACCCTCCTTCTAATGGCCCGGTTCCCTTCTCGGCCGGAAATTGTCCATGTTCCCTGGTCGCAGAACGGTCGAGCAGATGCTTTGGCCAGCCTCGCTGCGTCACTTGCGGAGCCTGAACAGGACAACCTGATCGTCCGCGTGACGCGCCGCAGGCTCATCGCTCCCGTTATCCCGGAAGAAGATCGCGGCCCGTTGGTAAGTAACCTCACCACGGTTGCCCCTATGCCCGGAGCCCCGAGTACCCCAGATATGACAGTCGGATCAGCCCCTGATTGGAGGACGCCTTTGGTTGAGTACCTCCAACATGGCATTCTTCCATCGGATCGGGCCGAGCGTGAGCGAGTTCGACGCCGCGCATCGCAGTTCGTCCTCCAGAGCAGTCCCAGCCTGGAGCAGATCCTCTACAGACGCGGATTCGATGGTGTTCTCCTCCGTTGCCTTCAGGGAGTTGAGATCCCACGAGTCATGCAAGAGGTTCATGCTGGTTCATGCGGCGCCCACCAGACTGGGCCGAAGCTGTCCCACCAGATTCGGAGGTTAGGATACTTCTGGCCCTCCATGATCCATGATTGCATCGAGTATGCCAGGAGGTGCCATGCGTGCCAGGTTCATGCGAACTTTGTGCATCGGCCGCCGGAGCCACTCCATACTACAAGGTATTCCTGGCCCTTTGCAGTCTGGGGACTGGACGTTGTGGGACCTTACCCGCCGGCGACAGCTCGCCAGTGCCGGTTCATTCTGACCGCCACGGACTTCTTCTCCAAATGGGCAGAAGCGATTCCGCTCAGAGAGGTCAAATCATGTTCGATCGCTGACTTCGTGACCTCCAACATCATCTATCGATTTGGAGTGATCACGCTATCCTCACGGATAACGGAACCAATTTCCGAGCAGCCGAGTTGAAGAAGTTGTACGCCAAGTATAACATTCGCTCGGACCATACATCTCGCTATCATGCGCAGGCGAATGGACAGATCGAGGTGTTTAACAAAACCCTCTCTAACATTCTGCAAAAGATGGTTGGTCAGAACAAGAAGAGTTGGACGGACAAGCTCCCCAACGCCCTCTGGGCTTATCGGACGACGACTCGCAATTCCACCCAGATGACCCCTTATTCCCTGGTGTATGGAGCTGAGGCCATCCTGCCCATCGAGATCCAGTTACCGTCCTTGCGCACTGCGGTCTACGACCAGCAAGCGCCGGACAGAGTTGCTGAAGCCCGTCTAGTCGAGTTGGAAGCACTGGATGAGAATAGACTTCGCGCTTTGCACAACTTGGAGAGGCATCAAAGCAGAATGGCTCGAGATTTCAATAAGAAGGTTCGCCTCCGCTCCTTCCTGCAGGGTGATCTAGTGCTAGCCCTAAGAGTGCCGATGATCCCCGGCAGGAAGCCGCCCAAGTTGGAGCCCAAGTGGGAGGGACCTTTTGTTGTCCACAAGGTCTATCCCAATGGCGCGTACTCCCTAGCGACTATGGATGGTGAGCGTGTCACTCCTCCCACCAACGCTAGGTTCCTCAAGCAGTACTTTGTCTGAGTGCACATTTGTCCAGCATGACGTTAAACTGCACATACGTCCAGCATGATGTTAAACTGCACATTTGTCCAGCATGACGTTAAACTGCACATACGTCCAGCATAACGTTAAACTGCACATTTGTCCAGCATGACGTTAAACTGCACATACGTCCAGCATGACGTTAAACTGCACATTCGTCCCGCATGACGCTAAACTGCACTTCGTCCTGCATGACGTTAAACTGCACCACGTCCTGCACGACGTTAAACTGCATTCGTCCAGGCTACAAGACGTTAAACTGTTCGGCATTCGTCCGCACTGCAAGACGTTAAACTGCCAAGTGCTTCGTCCTGCATGACGCTAAACTGCACTACGTCCGAGCTACAAGACGTTAAACTGTTCAGCATTCGTCCTGCATGACGTTAAACTGCCTCTCAAGAACTACGTATGGCTTGATTCCCATCCTTATGGGATACGTAGGACCGCCTGAACATTCATGTTTCAGGCCCAGCCCCATCCTTCGGTAATTTCCATCCCATCTCGGGCCCTTGGCCCAGTTGCCCCCGGGTGTGCGGCGTATGGTGTGAGCGCGGGGCTATGCCCTCATTCACGTCGGTTTGCTCGTCACGCTGTACGCCCCCCCACGTTTGGGGATGCCTTCTGCCCCCCCCTTCTTTTCCCCTCATCGTCCTGCATGACGTTAAACTGCACTTCAAGAACTACGTACGGCTTGATTCCCATCCTTATGGGATACGTAGGACCGCCTGGACATTCATGTTTCAGGCCCAGCCCCATTTCCCGGGAATCTCTATCCCGCGTCGGGCCTCTGGCCCAAGTTCCACTCCTTTTTGTGCGAGGCGTATCGCGTGAGCGGGGGATTATGTCCTCATTCACGTTGGTCTACTGGCCGCGCCGTACGCCTCCCCCGTGTGTGGGACTACCTCACACCCCTCATCGTCCTGCATGACGTTAAACTGCACTTCAAGAACTACGTACGGCTTGATTCCCATCCCTATGGGATACGTAGGACCGCCTGGACGCTTGTGTTTCAGGTCCAGCCCCGTCTCTCGGTTGATCACGGGGATCTGCCCTCTTTCGGTTGCTCTCAGGGTGAGTCCTCCGACCCTTTCCGGAGATCTGTTAACATGTTTTGGGTACTTCGGTCTATGACTCTTAGTGTCAGATTCAATCCCGACAAGTCCTGTGTTGCTTGTCAGGCCTCGCGCTTCCTCTTGTTCGAGCCTTCACTCAAAGGGATCCTCGTTAGCGGTTTGGGTACGATGCCTCAGTGCTCTCCTACCACTCCGGGTCGATTTACCGGCGGGTCTTGGGCCGCAAATCGATATGAATCCTGCGATTGAGCGGTTGATGCTCGTTTGCTTGCCCCGTCTTAGGCTGACGCGATCGGATGTTGTGTTGCGAATGCGTCAGCAACATCCTTGATCGCCATGTCGGCTCCTTCAGGCTCTGAACATTGGTTGCGCAGTCCTCATCACACTCCGCCTTTGTGCGTTGTAGTGGAATCTTGACACTCTTTTCATACTGACCTTCAGTACACCTCTACACGTTAGGCAGACCAACCAGGGTAATGATGTCGTTCGAGGCTCCCATGATCTGAGCACCAAGGATATATGCGGATGTTCTCCCCAAGGGCCATGCGTAGCTGGACCCTCGTCCCCATAAGGAGGGGGGAGTCGCCCGAACAATCGCGTTCTGGGCCCAGTGTATCTGGAGGCTAGCATCTCTGCCCCTCGGGTGATGGACATACGCAGGCCCCTATCCCAAGACTCTTCTCATGGAATCGTGCGTGACCGCAGGGCTGGGTATGTTCCCACCTCCGCCGTGTCCGCCGTACCGCGGTAAGAGGATTCCTCCATGGTCCGAACCACACGACCTTAAACTGTGTTGTCTGGTCCAAACCACACGACCTTAAACTGTGTTGTCTGGTCCTACCACACGACCGTAAACTGTGATCGTCTTGGCCGCCCGACGAGAAACGGCACTGCATCGTGATGTTCCCCTCAGGGGGCATTCATGTTGGGCGCTGGTTAATAACCACGCCATTCATCAATGCCTTCCGTGGCTTGATTATTGTGGCGACGCCAGAGATCTCTCAATCACAGGCATGTCGCCGCACAAAGAAAAACCATTCATCTTTAAGGACAAACAAGAAATATCAAATGTCGCTCCTTCTGTGTGCGAGGGTCAGACCCGCACTCTTCCCCGCGCTGGTGCCCGATTGTGTTGCGCCGCGCTTCAAGAACTACGTGCGGCTTGATTCCCATCCTTATGGGATACGTAGGAACGCCCGGATGTTTGAAACTTCGGGTCCAGCCCCCCATCTCTTAGAGATTCCCCCTTCTCTGAGGAATCCGCCGCCTTCAGGTCACCCTCAAGGCGTGTTCCCCGACCCCTTGCAGTGGTCCACCGGTGTCAAGAGTACTCTGGTTTATTGCCAGGAGGGTCAGGATCCGCTTGGTCAGGTTTCTTCCGCTTTTCAGGCTTCGTGCCCCATTTCATTCGGACCCATCGTCTACGCCCTGGGTGAAGCCCCCGTGAACGGTTCGGACACAATGCCTCAGTGCTCTCCCACCGACTCGGGCCGGTACCCCCAATGGCCTCGGGCAGCAAATCGATATGAATCCTGCGATTGAGCGGTCGATGCTCGTTTGCTGCCTCATTCCACCAACGGTTAGTGCGATATTGATGCTGCTTTTCCGCCGCGGTCGGCAGTACTCCCATATCGTTACTCCGGTGCCCCCAGTCCTTGAGTGAATGGCCGCATGATTCACATTTTCCACCTCCCATTCTGACCAGGCGAAACCTCGACACTCTTGACACTATCCCTCAGTGCATCTTCGCATGTCCAGGGGATATGACCATGATGCGGCGTACTTTGAGGTCCTTATGGTCCGAGCTCTAAGACCTTAAACTAAGATCTCTCCTTATGGTCCGAGCTCTAAGACCTTAAACTAAGATCTCTCCTTATGGTCCGAGCTCTAAGACCTTAAACTAAGATCTCCCCTTATGGTCCGAGCTCTAAGACCTTAAACTAAGATCTCTCCTTATGGTCCGAGCTCTAAGACCTTAAACTAAGATCTCTCCTTATGGTCCGAGCTCTAAGACCTTAAACTAAGATCTCCCCTTATGGTCCGAGCTCTAAGACCTTAAACTAAGATCTCTCCTCATGGTCCGAGCTCTAAAGACCTTAAACTAAGATCTCTCCTCATGGTCCGAGCTCTAAAGACCTTAAACTAAGATCTCTCCGTATGGTCCGAGCTCTAAGACCTTAAACTAAGATCTCCCTTTATGGTCCGAGCTCTAAGACCTTAAACTAAGATCTAGCCCTTATGGTCCGAGCTCTAAGACCTTAAACTAAGATCTACCCTTATGGTCCGAGCTCTACGACCTTAAACTAAGATCTCCCCTAAACGGGATTCTACGTCCTGCATGACGTTAAACTGCACTCTCAGAACTACGTGTGGCTTGATCTCCAGCCTGATGGAGTACGTAGGAACGCCCGGGCATCTCAACTCGGGTCCAGCCTCAGGGATCGTTAAGTCCCGCCCCTCCTCGTCGCCGGCCGTCTGGCCTGGCTTCTGGTAGAGTGGTGCAGTTGTGATATTCTCCCCGATTCAGCTCGGGATGCCCCACTGCAATGGTGGGAAGCGATGGTTTCCTCATCAAAGAGGTGCTGTCTGAGAATTGGGGTGATTCGCGGCCAGATTAGTGCATCCGCCTAATACGCTTTCCCCACGGTGGCGCAATTTTGAGAGCGTTGGATTCTGTCCGAACAAACCGTCACTTCGCCCCACGCTTCGCATGCCCTGTTGATCGGGATTTCCACCCTTGTGTCTGAAGGAACCCCAAAGCGGTATTCATGATGACATGTGGTCCGCCTCCTGCAATATGAATGATGGCCTTTTTCGGTCCGTCTATTGCAGTTGTTATGGTCGATCCACTGTCCGCCTACCGTCTTGGGCATTTCCTGGAAGGCCGACCGTTGTGGATGTCCGGATTCGGGACACGCAATTCACCCTTTCTCATTTCCCTATGTTCGGATAAAATCTCAACGCCCCTAGCGTTGTCCCGCTCGTGTGTTGGAACAAGTTGGGGGGATGATACATTGATTAGGTCTGAGGTCTCCTTTCCTAGGAATGACCTCCCTCTTTTCTCCAGAAATCCAGGCCCAATTATGGATGCCTGATGCTTGGTTAACACTCCCGCAAGACAACGAATTGTGGTTGAGCATGTTAAACCAAAAGATGCAGATAAATATATTGATTCATACAGATGGATCAAAGTAGCGGAAGCAAATGTTTTGGGAATGGAAAAACAAAAGCCCCTAGGGGTTAGCGTGCTGGATAAGTCTTTCTAATGCCGCTACCCTTTGGCTGGCGGCCTCCAGAGCTGCTTCTCGCTCTCTGCGTGCCCTCTCTTCGTCGGCGGTCGCAGCGCGCAGTTCGTCGATTCTGGCCTGTGCACGCTCCCGCTCGACCTGAATTGTGACCATCTGTTGGCCCGCCTCCGTCAGCTGTACCTGGGCGTCAACCAGCTGGGCTGCTAGTTGCTCCACAAGCTCGGTACACGTTGCGACGAAGGCCTCCTTCTATGCCGCCTGCCCTTCGAGGCGCCGGACTTCCTGCTCCGCCGCGAGGAGCGCCCGCGTGCTCTCCTACATGTCACGACTTTGTGTGACGTCGGCACGCCGGCAGCTCTCGCGCATCTTTTTGGCCATGAAATCACGGACCGTCAGATGGAGGCGTTGAGCATCAGCTCCCCCGGCACACAGAAAGCGCAGCCAGGTTTGAAGTGATCCCATGCGCCCCAGCCACTCCGATTGGTCTCGCTTGAGGAAGCGCTGGATGCACTTCCACCCCCTGCGGCGCGTTATCCGGCTCTCCTCAACCGCCTCCGCGTCCGAGTCGTCCATCTCCTCGGGGTCGGCAGGCCGGTAGGCAGGGAAGGCAGCCAGCAGGTCTGCTGCAGGGTCCGCCCCTAGGAGGTCCTCACGAGGGATAGGTTCCCCAACATCCGGGCGACCTTCTTCTCTCTCCCCAGCGGCGCTGACACCCTCGTCATCCCCCAACCTCTCTCCGATGGCAGCACCGCCGACGTCCGTAGCCCCCTGATCAGCAGTTGGTGGGGCCGGCTCGGTTTGGGAAGTCTGTTCCGGAGCAGGCGGCATGTCCACCACCGGTCCACTCGTGGATGGCCCGGGTTCGGCAACCTGACGAGCCTCCAGTGTTGAGATCACTGCGCAGGGCATGCCATGGTTAGTCACGGATCGTCAACAGCAAGCACCAGCAGTAAAGTAGGGAGACTTACGGGAGTTCAGAGCGTCATCTTCCGCTATCCCGGTCGCCGCAGGAACAGTTGCAGCAGGGGACCCCTTAGCGCTTGTCAATTCAATGATAGGTGTCTGGCCCCCGCCTTGTCCTGCTGGCGCCCCTCTTACTCCCGCTGAGGACGCCTGACCAACATCAGTGCGCTCCTGAGAAAGATGGAGAAATGGGTTAGAAGCTGCATAAGAGAATGGATGAAGCAGATTGAGTAGGGATAGAAGCGGACCTCGAGGAGCTCAGTGACATCAACGTCGTCAGAGCCGGCCACCTCGCCGCTCTCCCGCGGACTCCCCTGATGGGATCTTCCCTCGGAGCCTTCATCCTCCCCCATTTCCTCCTCTTCCTCGGAGTCGTTGCTACTGTCGTCTTCTTCCGGCGGCATCTGTTCCGGAGCGGGCTCGAGACCGAGCATCACCTTCACCAGAAGGGATGGCTCCGCGCGCTGACCACGTTGGCGCGCGTACTCGTCCATGGCCGTCAGATACGCATACTGCCGGTTGAAGTCCACCCTGTCGGCAATATGGAGGCGCCCGACCTCCGGCAGATGGATTCCTTCCCTGAGAATCTTTCGCCAGATGGCGTCGGTCCCCAGTGACTGCCGCAGGGTCATCCAGGCCGACCACAGCGCCGGGAAGACTGCATCGTGGGAGGGTTCGAGCAGACGTCTCACCTGCTTCCCGGGCCGCTCTTCGACCACCACGCGTGCCCCCTCTCTGGGCGCCGAGGTCGTAGCGGCAGCTCGCGATGTGCCCGCCGCCGAGGTCCCTGCCCGCGCCGGCTCCGCTGCTTGGCGCGCCTCCGTTCTCCCCCGTGTGGCGGCGCCTCGCCTCCTTCCTTGACGCCCGGTCTCCGCACGGGTAGCCTCGAGCCGCCGAACTAGCTTCCGCAAGAGCCCCTCGGGGTACGCGATGGCCCAGTGTTCGGCGTACTCGGTTGCCAAGCCTGCGTCAACCCCGGTAGGAGGGAGAGTGATGACGTCGCCAGAGCCGAAAGCGGCAAACATCAGCCACATCTGGCGAAGGACGAAAGGGTTCGTCTCCTCCCGGACGGCAGTGAATACCCTCTTCGGCATCCGTTGAAGGCACCCGAACTGCCTGGCGAACCGGGTCGGCACGTAAGGCTCGCAGATCACCTTCCCGTCGATCCGAGCCACGAGCACCCCGCCCCGCATGTTCAGGAAGTATTCATGCTGCTCCAGCGGACCCTGCCCATTGTCGATCATCTGGCCGACGGGAGTGGGGAACGGACTGAAGTTGAAGTTGGCATGATTTCCAATCCGGATCCGCACGCCCTCCTCACTTAGGGTCATCGGAGCGACCCCCGCGATGTTCAGCAGGGAGGGTCGCAGGCCGTTGCCCGGAGGAATGATGGCGTTCGGAAACGTGTACCCACCGAGGTGAGCAGCCACCCAGCCGTGGAAGAACTGAAAGGGCCCACAGATCCTTCGTGGCGACCCCCCTCGTGAGATGCGTCCCAGGATGGCATACAGCCTCGCCAGCACTGGGACCCCGAGGTTGTATCTTTTGTTGGCGGCCATAGCGCCCGCCACCGCCAGTGTCGTCGGGCGAACGCCCATTCTCGCGTCCCGCACTGGCAGGAGCCACCCACTCAGAAAGGCGGCCAGGAACGCCGCGTACCGGACGTTTGGGTCCCGGGCCTCGATGACGCGGTACCCCCATGAGCGGTAGTCACCCGTCTCCAGGACCCGCCAGTACGACCCGTTCCGGCTCCTCTGAGCTGCGGTCGGGCACCGCTTCCCCCTGCCTGGCATCTTGACCGCCGGGTCATGCTCCAAGAACTGGCCGAACCATTCCTTGTAGGCTATGTCCTTCTGGAAGTCTTTGATCCCGAGCCGCTGCGTAGCCAGGTCAAGCAGATGCCAGGTCAGGATGGGAGTCCGTGACCTGTCCTCCCAGGTGTTCTTCGGTGGCAGGAACTCATCGTATTGGTAGCCCTCCAGAGGGATACCTCCGATGCAGTGGATGTCCCAGAGACCGATGCCGACCTCCCCATGGTGAAGATGGAAGGTGTTGGTATCCGGAGACCATCGGGTGAACAGCTCCGGCCCGAGCTCGGACTGCTGGTAGAAGTGGAACTGCGACGTCCACACCGCCTCAAACAGGCCGATGTACCGCAGCTCCTCTGCGAAGTGATTGCATGTGTGGCGTACCCAAAACGCCCAGGCCCACTCGCTGGTGAAATTGCCCCCAGACCGCAAGTCCCAGTCCTTCAGCCAGCCCTTGGTGTCGTCCGTGACGCTCTGGCGATATATGCTCGAGTAGAGGGCTGGAGAATTCTCCGCAGTAGGCTCACCCCCATCAATGGTTCGCGTCCTCGGGTTCAGGACATAGACATCCAAGTGTCTGGTCTCCCTGGCAGGATGCCCATTGTTGGTGATGTTATAGCGGAGAAGCTCGTCCTCCCGGGTCACCCAGGTCCGCGGCGCATCAATCTCGAACCCTGGCACCGGAACCTCATCTAGGATGCCGAAGTTCCAGAGCGGCAGGTTGTCCGACAGTGGATATGTCTTCTGGGCCGGCGTCAGTAAGTCGAACAAGGATTGATTGTTGGAAACAATCTCCTTGGCTCCGTAAACCTCCTCGTTCGTCGCCATCTCAGCCCTGCGAGTGGCGGCATCCCCCTCATTTCCTCTGTGCGCGGCCATCTCAGAAGTTTCGGGAGTCGTGCGGGTTAAGGGATGAAGCGTGCGGGATCGGACGAGGCTGGTAGAGAAGTTTGAAGGTTGGCACGCAATCCAAGTGGACGGCACGCAATTGGGAAGACTGTCGCGCAAAGTTCCGGGTTTTCGCGCAAAGACAGGCAAAATCCGGACGGTTTTGCGCGCCGATCGGGCGAATTTCGCGCCGGAAAAGGCAATTTTGCGCACGAGAGCGTTGGAGCTTATCGCGCGGAAGGCCGGAGTACGGAACGCGGGACCCAAGGCCCCTATTTATAGGTGAGGCCGGGGTCCGCGCTGCGCGGAAAGCGCTTTGCGCGACCGCAGCGGCGAATTTCGCGCCCGGCGCCCCTTTTTGCGCGCCTAAGTCCCGCGCCGCCCAGGACTTCGGCATTCCGGCGTCTCCCTCGGAACCCGATCGTTGCGACCTATCGCCGATCAGATTCTGAGGGGGGGCTTTTGTAGACTCCGGAAAAGTCCGTTGTTCCCAAACGAAGCTCCGGATGCGGAAAGCGAGGTCATATTTGGAGTCGGAAGAATGTTTCGGAGGGCCCGGAGGCCTTGCGCGGAATTTCAGAGGTCTGCGCGCAAAGATGATGATCCGCGCGCAAAACCCCCGGGATGCGCGCAACTCCCTTGCGCGCGGTGCCCGATTCCGCGCCCGCGAGGAGAATTCCGCGCTCGCGCCTTGGATTCCGCGCCCGGGGTTGCCTATAAATACTAGGCAACCCCCAACGTTTCAAAGGTTGCTGGAAGTCGAACGGTCTCCCGCGCGCGCAATTCAACCCCTTCCGCGCGCAATGCCGATCTTCAGGTAACCTCCTTTCTTTCGCGCAATAGAGCCTTGGGGTCCGCCTTCGCGCGCAATCCCCTTGGCTCCTTCCCTTTGAATAAATTTCAACCCGAAGGCCTTTGCGCGCAAAAGAAGCCTCTTGCGCGCAATTGCCCCCGGGTGCGCGCAATCCGACCCGATTGCGCGCACCCCCCATTTTCAAAGTGGCCATTCGTTAGAGAATGAGCCGTTGCCCCCGCGCGCTACCCGAAGCCCGGTGCGCGCAATCCCCATCATCCACGCGCGAAGCGCTGGCCCAATTGCACGCCAGCCCGCCATTTTGCGCGCCGACCCGCGGTTTTGCGCGCAAAGCTCCTCTTTTGCGCGCAATCCGCCAGGGTCGCCTCCCTTGACCCCCTGAGGGTACCCGCCTGCGTGGCACCCGATGATCCTCATCCTGGGTGCCCGAACCGTGCGTTGTCTTCCTGTGCAGCCTTCCAGGCTCGTGCGAAGTGACACGGACCCATCGGCGGCAGTCATTCGTCCAGCATGACGTTAAACTGCATATTCGTCCAGCATGACGTTAAACTGCATATTCGTCCAGCATGACGTTAAACTGCATATTCGTCCTGCATGACGTTAAACTGCACAATGTCCAGCATGACGTTAAACTGAATATACGTCCCGCATGACGTTAAACTGCGCATTCGTCCAGCATGACGTTAAACTGCCCATACGTCCAGCATGACGTTAAACTGCACATCCGTCCAAGCTGCACGACGCTAAACTGCCTAGCCCCCATCGTCCGCGCTGCAAGACGTTAAACTGCCAAGTGTTTCGTCCTCAACACACGACGTTAAACTGTACTTCGTCCGGCAAGACGTTAAACCGTCCGCTTCGTCCTCAACACACGACGTTAAACTGTACTTCGTCCGGCAAGACGTTAAACCGTCCGCAACCTGATCCCGTGCTCCGCACGCAGGGTCCCCCCCGGTTTGGATGTGGCCCCCACCCTCTCGTCTCTGTAGGGATGTCGGGATTGACCCGCTTTTGGGACGATTTAATGGGAGTGGCTTTTCCCTAAGGGGGCAGGGTATTACAAACCCCTAGTTTCTTGTGGGGGGCTGCGCATGTGTATCTCCATTGCGCTTCCCCACTGCCGAAGCCAGTAGAGGGTGTGACTGGGATCGAGGTGTCTCCTACTTTCGGTCCAAGTCCCTTCCAACTGAGTTTTGCCGCATCCGGGCTGCCTCAAGTGCGTAAGTCCTGACAGAATGAACTACGTGGACTTTGATCCCTGTCTTCTATACAGGGTACGTAGGAAGCCTTCTTGAGGTCCAAGCCTGCCACCTGGTCGTCCCGGTCGTATTTACGTCGGTTCGTCCATCAGTGGACCCCTCCAGGGTTCACGCTTGCGTTGATTCACCTATGAATCCGCCCCTGTGGGAGACTGCCCGTGTGTACCTCCACTGTGCCTCCCCACAGCCCCTTTTTCCATTTCTCCTTTCATCGTCCAGCATGACGTGAAACTGTGATCCACCCGGCCGTCCCATCCCCCTCTGTGCGAGGTGGTTCGGTTCAATCCTCCGCCCGGCGGCCTCGACCTCTTCGTGAGTCGGCTTGCCGACGTCCAGCATGACGTTAAACTGTATACCCGAACTACGTTGACTTTGATCCCTGTCTTCTATACAGGGTACGTAGGAAGCCTCTACGGGGTCCAAGCTCTTCACTCCATCATCCATCATGATCCTTACCCGGGCCGCCACATCCCGGTGGGGTCATGCCACTTCACTCCACCCCATATCACTTGGGAAGCCGCCCATGTGCTGGCCCCAGCGTCGGAGGTTCCCCGCAAGGGGTTCTGTCATCTGATCCACTTTTCGTGTTGATCGGTCCGATGCCGTCCCCGCTGGACGTTAAACTCGCGGCATACCCCGTGTTAAACATGGGAAGCTGAGGAAAACCTCAGGTGACACAGTTCCCCGCACCCAGTGCGGGATGCCTCAGGCCATCATTCATCAACCCTTAGAGTTGTTTCATACAGCTAAATACTCATGGCCATTTTCCACATGGGGAATGGATGTAGTAGGACATTATCTTTCAGCTACATCCAAGTAGTTTAAGTATATTATTACTGCTACTGACTTTTTTTCTAAATGGGTAGAGGCAATACCCCTCAAAGAAGTCGGTTCTAAATGCATTGTTAGCTTCATCAAGTATAACATCATTACCATATTTGGTGTCCCTCATACAATATTGATGGACAATGGAACCAACTTATGTTCATCTGAGGTGAAGAAGTTGTATCATGAATACAACATCAAATCCAACCATTCATCTTGGTATCACGCAGCGGCCAATGGACAGATAGAAGCCTTCAACAGGACTCTTTCAAACATACTACATAAGATGGTGAATAATGATAAGAAGTCATGGCCTGACAAACTCTTTCATGCTTTATGGGCTTATCAGACCACCACCTGCACTACAACGCGATCAACTCCATATTCACTGGTATATGGAACAGAAGCAGTCTTGCCCATTGAGGTTCAGTTACCTTCGCTCATAGTAGCCATTTGTGATCATTCATCTACAGATGAACAATCTCAAAAGCGATTCGATAAATTGGAATGGTTAGATGAGAAAATATTATGCACCTTGCACCACTTAGAAGTCTATTAGAATCGAATATCACGAGCTTTCAACAAAAAAGTTCATCTTTGTTCATTTGTTCTGGGAGAATTGGTATTGGTTATTAGAACTCCAATGATACCAGGAAAGAAACCTCCCAAGCTGGTTCCAAAATGAGAAGGACCTTATTCAATACATAAGGTCTACTCCAATGGAGCATATTCTTTAATCTCAATGGATGGAGAACTCATCATTATTCCAACCAATTCCAGATTTCTGAAGAATTATTTTGTATGAACACAAAATACATCATCTACGGTCCATGCATATGACCTTAAACTATTGTAATTTCATATTGTCCAGCAAGACGTTAAACTACATCATCCACAGTTCATGCATATGACCTTAAACTATTTGCATCCTTATCGTCCAACATGACACTAAACTGTATTGTCCCTTATTGTCCAACATGACATTAAACTGTGTCAACGTCCAACAATACATTAAACTACACCATCTATGGTCTATGCATATGACCTTAAACTATTCGCACCAATGTCCAACATGACATTAAATTGTGACGTCCTAGCTACATGATACTAAACTGTACAGAAGTCCCTTATGTCCAGCAAGACGTTAAACTACATCATCAGTTGTGGTCCATGCATATGACCTTAAACTATTTTCATTATTTTCATCCAAAATGATGTTAAACTGTGAAAAAAAAATCCATAATACGTCCAACATGACATTAAAATGTGTCATCTTCGTCTTTACGACATGACATTAAATTGCACAGTCCCCCTTTCATCCAACATGATGTTAAACTGTATTGTCCCCATCGTCTTAGATATAGGACGCTAAACTATACAGCACCCTTATTGTCAAACATGACGTTAAACTGTGTCCCTATATTTGTCCTACATGACGTTAAACTGTATTTTGTCCCTGCTACATGACACTAAACTGTGCAGCACCAATAGTCCTCACTGCAAGACTTTAAATTGCATAGTCCATTCATACGTCCTACATGACATTAAACTGTGCATCGTTAAGGTTGTTGCTACCTCTTGTTTCTCACACTGAGTATGACTCACATGATATTAGAGTAAACTTCAACCATAACACCCTCCCTGGTCCGTTAACCATGTGTAAGTCCCAACACCAATTTTTAGGTCGTTGTCCCCAAGAACAACTTGATCACTAATTCATTCCTTAATTGAACTATGCGGACTTTGATCATTTCCTTCTAGGCTGGGTACGTAGGCAACCTCCTAAGGTTCAAGCCCAGAATTAATCTCTTCACATTGGTTCACATCCATCTCATACGATGTTGATTCGTAAATCCACCCCCAGAATCAATCCCTTCACATTGGTTCACCTTTGTCCTAGCTACATGATGTTAAACTGTACAACACTTTTGTCCTGTACGACAATAAAATACAACATTCTTTGATACCTTCACCTGAGATGGAATCATTATTTACATTGATTTCCAATCATTTTATATTCTAAAGACTACGTGAATACTTGGCAATTCCCAAACCTTTTATCTCGGGTCAAACCATCATTGCACTAAAATCCCCTTCACCCTTCACTTGTACGAACCCAATTTGTACATAGGGTATTTCTAGAACTACGTGCGGATTTATTCCCATCCTTATTGGATATATAGGAATGTTTGAGCATCCCTCGAATCCAGCCCCAAGTCTTTGGGCCTAACCCCAAATTCCACTTTCAGTCCCCTGGCTGAAAAGTCCCCATGAAAACACACACTGTGTATTCATTATTATGGTCTGAGCTCTATGACCCTAAACTAAGATCTCCCATAATTTAGTCTCACACGACATCAAACTATATTTCAAGAACTATATATGGCTTGATTCCCATCCTTATGGGATACGTAGTGAAGTCCAACATTTCAATTTAGGACCCAGCCACAACATGATTATGGTTAGCATTGATCTATGCATCTCTTTCATGCATTGGAAAATATCCATTTTCATGTGTCATACTCCTAACCTTAAATACTTCCAGATCTACATAACCCTTTTTTTTACTTCTGGTCACAAAATGTCCAATTTTTTAGAGTTCTTTTTCCTGACTATACAGTACATGACCTTAGGCGACCTTGCATAAATATTCTACATAACAGACTGGTTAGCCAAAAGATACTATTATTTGACTATGCAGCCAATGCCCTTAGGTAGCCCTGCATAATTCAACCCCCTAATGGGTTTGTTAAATAATGGTAACTTCATTCTTGGGAAGAAAACATATTTTGTCCTTAGTTGTCTTAACAAAAATATATAGGGATCCGCAAAAAATAGCCATCCTTAATATATTTGTCTCATACTCTTTATCATGATCTGAAAGTATTCAAGTCTATGGTTTATATTTCCCTTCCCTATGTTTGGGTCAGACCTTCGTAGGAGTGACATTCATCCAGTTCTTAGACAATCTTGTTTGGAAATATCTTCTCCGTATTCAAGTACCTCTCTCCACACAGTAGACTCTATGCTTTGGAAAATGTGAATCTCCATAAACTCCCACTGGCTTTTTAGCAGTAGAAAAGTAAATTTCTGAGAGTTCTTTTTCCTGACTATGTAACATGTACCCTTAGGCGTCCTTGAATAAGTAGTCTACATAATGGACCTGTTATCCAAAAGATACAATTATTTAACTATGCATCCAATGCCCTTAGGTGGCCCTGCATAATTCAACCCCCTAACGGGTTTGTTGAATAGTGGTAACTTCATTCTTGGGAACTACTTTTTCTAATTCCTTTTATCCCTCTTTTATATCATTCCTCAGATTCAAAATTTCTTAAGTCATCGTTTACATATTTTCCCCCATACTTGAACATAGTAATATGTTTTTAGATAAATTATCAAGGAATTGAGTCAATTCTAATCCACTCGGTCAAAGCTATTTCGACCTTAAACATTATCCCTTTTATGTCCGACATGTATGAATTTAAACTGCCCACAAAAGACAAGGGAACTCTGAATAAAAGTCAAGTCCCAGCTCACTAAACATACATTTTGTATGATTTTAGGTAATATTGAGCAATTAAAAAATTCAAGGTTTGTAGGGTTATTTATAATAATCCTAGAAAAAAAATCAAAATATTCTTACTAGGCCCATTGGCTTAGGTAAAATCTAAAGCAGGTATCAAAGAATACAAGCACAAATGATTGAAAATGAAAATGTTTTTCATTGATTCACAAGAGTTAGAAGGACATCCACAGATTGGAGTCTCTTATCTTTTTCAATAATTACAAGAGGCTTTCAACATAACTCGTCATTTGATTTACGGCATCCCGAGATTCATCAGCAACCACCTGGAATTCATTCATTCAACTGGATACAATAAGAGATGTAGTGATACCATCTCTTCTTGGAACAATTGTAAAAGAATGTTCTTGAGTGTGGTTTGAGAAAATTTTCTGCTGATCAAAAAGTGACTCTGTTTCCACCCAAGAGACTTGGAAGATGGATACATGGATTTGAGAATGGAACATTGGAAGTAAAGAGCCATTTGGAGAGAGTAATCTTTTTAGATATTGTTTCTAATGTCATGATAGTCTTCTCTCCATCAACCGACAGCGTAAAACATATCAGCCCATGGTTTGCCATTTTTTTATCTACAAGGAAATGGCATGAAGGAAATATTTGAAAGTTTACACCATTGTTGCTGCTCTTAATGCACAACATAATATAAATAGAGGGATATCAGTGTGGCTGAATCTTGGGAGATAGTTCTTTGCCTCTGGAATGGTAACTTCTCACAGATGATCATATCCATACAAGCCAGATAGATGCTTTGTGGGAAATCAAGATGATACTTCTTCAGGTACTTGGCCAAATCTGGGAGAGTGCTGTCGCAGACGGTATAGTAATCATGGCCAATGATTCTCATCATATCATCAACTCGCTTGCTAGCCAGTTCATCAGCCGTTCTGATTCTCTTGGGATCCATTTTATTTGCACAAAAGTTGAATAATTAACTCTTAAGTAATCTGATTTTTCATAAATTTTGTGATGAAAAGTAAAAAAATGGCTAAGGTATTAAGGCGCACAAGTCCCAAAATTGGCATGCAAGTCCCAGTGTGTCGTGCAAGTTTTGGCACGCAGGTATTACCGTGCAAGTCCAAATACCTCTAAAGCAGCGCGACACAAAATAAAGCAGTGGAAAACAGAGAACTTGCGCGACGCAGGCAACTTGCACGGTGAGAACTCGAAAATCTGAAATTTGGTGCTTTGCGTGAGGAATGACCACCTATATATAGGCAAGGTCGCACCCCTGTGCGATCAACACCTTCGCGACACCATCTGCACGCTCAACACTTGCGCGTCGAAGTTTCCTTGGTTTTCTTCTTTCCTCAGAGTTACATCCTCATTTCTTTCGGATCCAACTCTGAGGGGGGACTTTTGTTGACACTCATTTCCATCATAGAGTCTAACGATTTGAAAAGGGAAATACCTTGAACCCAAAGTGATTCATCCTTTGAAGAAACATCAAAAATTGACAATGGAATGAACAAAGATTCAAATGCACTTGGGTCACGCAAGTTCCACCAAGGTCGCGCAAGTATACTTGCACGCCACCCAATGGTCACATAGGTGACTTGTGTGCCCTCTTTGAATTTTTTCCAGGGTCTTCACCAGCCTATAAATACCCCCGGTTGGCCCCCCATTTCGAGGAGGAAAAATTCCCGAAACTCAGATTTGAGCTCCCGGTGCCCTAGTCTCTTCTCAAAGCTTCCGAACACTTCTAAGGTAATTTCTTACCTAGAACAGAAGATCTAAAGAGGTGGATTAAGGCCTAAGTGTTGAAACTCATCAAAACTTGTGCGCTTAAGTGGCCAGCCCTTAAGGGAAATGGTCACACTAGCGCGCCGCCTTACCCCTTCAATAGAACTTGTCCGCCCCTCTACTGAAAGCCTCTAGGGATAGTACTAAGGGCTTGAGCCAAGTCTCGCCCAAGTATTACCCTAAGGGTTGATCATAGCGCAAGTACCCATGTGTCGTGCAAGTATACTTGCGCGACCAGGACTTGCGCGCCCATGCAGGACTTGTGCACCACCTTCTCTTTGGGTGCCTTTCCTGCCTATTTCACATCTCTTATGTCTATCCACCTCTTCTATTCAAGATCCAGCCTTCAAAACCCTCCTTAAAGCCATTTCTTTTTGCATGTATCCCATGTTGGCTTCCTTATCTGAAAGGAATTCTGTGGTAAATCTCTTAAAACCTATTGATTTACATATCTTTATGTCACTAAGGTGAGAGACTTCATTCATTCAACCTCATCCTTTAAAGATGAGAGGTTCCCTAACCTGGGCCTCATTTTCAAGAGTAAGTCCCAGTCATAATTTCCCAAATCTGGGCATCCTCCTCAAGAGTAATCCCCAACCATAAATTTCCTTAACCTAGGCATCCTCCTTAGGAGAAAGCCCCAGTCTTCAAGTTCCCAAATGCGGGCCTCCTTTTCAGGAGTAAGCCCCAATCTAAGTTCTCTAAATCGGGCATCTTCTTTAGAAGTAATCCCCACTCATAAATTCCATTAACTTAGGCCTCCTTCTCAGGAATAAGTCCTATGTCTCAAGTCTCCTTAACAATTGGGCATCCTCCTCAGGAGTAAGCCCCAGGTCCCCTAATCTGGGCCTCCTTTTCAGAAGTAAGCCCTAGTCTTTAAGTTCCCTTAATTTATGGCATCCTCTTTAGGAGTATGCCCCAACCATAATTCTTTTAATATGGGAATCCTCCTTAGGAGTAATCCCCAAGTTCCCAAAATCCAAATTTCCTTAACCTGGGCTTCCTTTTCAGGAGTAAGCCCCAGTCATAACCTTTAACTTGGGCCTCTTCATTATGAATAAGCCCCAGACATAATTTCTCTTAACCAGTCTTAATTTACTTTTGACTTGGGATTCCTTCTCAGGATTAAAACCCAATCATAAGTCCCCTCCTAATTTGGGAATCCTCCTCAGGAATAAGCCCCATGTTAGAGTATCCAAATCTCCATAAAGCACATATACCTTTATAGAACTTGTTCCTGGGTTTCTTTCTTGAAGTAAAACCCAATCTTCATCTATTTTGGGCAGTCATCCATACATAATACCCACTTCATTTCTTATGATTGCATCTTTCGTGGCACAATTGTCTGGTTTCACAAATACCACTTGTTTCTCACACTGACCATAACTCACGTGAGCTTAGAGTGTAAAAGTAAATCATGAAATATTTCTTTGATCCATCAATCATGTATAAACCTCATACTTCGTTACTCGAACTACGTGAGTTCTGATTCCTTTTCTAAAAACAAAGGATGCGTAGGTAGCCCATCTTCTGGTACGATCCCAACTCTAAAATAATCCATGTCCTTCTGAATGAAAATAAACTTCAATTTTCCCACTAAGTGGCTTTAAAACAAATATGGTTATCATAAGGACCAAGAGATTTCTATATAATGTGTTGAAGGATACCATTAACTAAGAATCTCTAACAAATACAGATGATTATCTATCAATGAAGAACCTCGAATACATATAAAAGATTCTCTAAATTTTATTCATACTAATTATTGATTGTCAGATCTAAAGGAAAGCTCATTTTCATACTTGGTAATGTAATAAGGATTCACGAACATAACTTAAATCTATAAATAGAGTTTTGGAGTAGACAATAATTCCCCCCAAAAAGGTGTGATGAGTCTGACCTCCCATCCTCTCGACCAATCCAAATTCTTAAGCCTTATCAGTCCATAACTAGTGAGAACCTACCTTTGGAAAGTAGGCCCAAATGGATATAGAATCATTGGATGTCTCCGGTTCTATGAACAAACCCGTTAGAAACTGCTTGGAATGTTTGAACCTTAAATCAATGAGGTCATCCCCAATTCCAGAGGAAACAACCTCCTTGAAGCTTGATAAATGAATTGTAATGTTTTATCTAATTAAATGGAATATATTAAATGGAATGGATTAACATGATGGAATGCCTTCCATAAATTATTATAAATTTTTAAATGATATGACTTGATTTTATAAATTGTTTTTGTGAAATGAATTGTAAAGGGTGTCCAAGGTCATGCCGAACGATGCATTCATAGTACATGATATAATTGAAATGTTGTTCCTTGATATTTGTGATTAAATTAATGTATAGAATTAGTGGTAATACCTCATAGATCTAGTTATTATTATTTTTATATAATTATGACTTAATATATTTTTGAATGATAGTAAGGGATCTATTGAGCATGGTGGAAAATCACACTCCCTTACATTGGGTGTAGATTTCATGATATCTTTCACCATTGATACTATATAGGATGTTGGGAGGAGGTGATATGCTCCTTGTTTAAAGTGTTGAAACGATGGAACGCTCACCATCCTGAGTGTTGAGTTCATGACATCTCACACTCTATTAGAATGTAGTTCATGTACCCTATTTCTTGAGCTTATAGGATCGTTTATACTAGTTATGGATGTATGAGTTATGACTGGTCCAGGCAGCACCTAGTATTCTAGGTGTATGGCGACTTACATATGTATGTACTTGGTTCATATAGTTGGATACAATATAAAACTATATTGTATATATATTATTACTATATACATATTGTTACTGTTCAGAAACTCATTCCATCTGTGAGCCGAAGTAGGTAGATCCGGTCAGGTGTCTTATTGGAACCTGAGTTGACCGGTGTTTATTTATTTATTTATTTATTTATTTCAACAATTATTATCATTATTCTTATTATACCTGAACATTGTTATACTTTATATTCATGAATTAGATTCAGTTTTAGACACCATGAGTGGTAAAAAAACCAGGATTTATATCTCATGCAATGTTCAGGCCGCCATTTCACTATGGTACCTGAGTGGACATTTTGTTTGTAGGACTACTTCTTGTGTTGTGTTTCTTATACCTGGGAGTTAGGAAAACATGACTGAGATAGATCTCATGATTCTCATGAAGATTTACCTTGGTACTTTTCTTTTCTTTCATTATTTTGTAATGTGTTTTTTATTATTCATACACTCATTTCGTCCATGATCTGAAGCACGTAGATCTGGTGAGGAGTCTTATTGGACCCTTAGTTGACCGGTGTTTATTTATTTATTTCAAAAATTCTTTTCATTATTATTCTTATACCTCTATACTATTATACTTTATATTCATGAATGAGATTCAATTGTAGACACCATGGGTGGTAACAAACTAGGATTTATATCTCACACCTTTCTCGTGTTTCCATTTCACTAGGGTACCCGAGTAGATATTCTATTTGTAGGAATATTTCTTGTGTTGTGTTTCTTATACCTAGGATTTAGGATCACGGGACTGAGATAGATCTCAGGATTCTCATGTAGATTTCCCATGGGAATTTTCTATCTTTCATTTCTTACTACTTCTATTTTATAATATTATTTATTATCTAATATACACCTATTCTAATACAAAATGAGTGCATAGTCTCCCCACTGTACACAATTTACACCATCACTACTAGTCAGTAGCCTATGGAATATGGGGAGGCACGCTTGAGGCCATGTGACACATTGGTTCGGCCACCATCATAGTGGTTAGTTGGTTTAGGATGTTACATAACTTGTAGAAGGGATGAGAGTGGTCAATCATAAATAGATTCAATTTGGATTTTGATTTATGCTTCCTCTTCATGATCCCTCATACTGGATGGAGTAGGCTTAAGATATTCTTTTTTTCCTCCTATATTATAGAGTTAGGTATTTTAGTGTATCTCTTAAATAGAATATTATGAAATAGAGAATTTCCACTAATTGAGATCATCTTTCACTTAATTATTCAGGTAAAGTGACTTAATCCTTGGTGGAGAAAGATTTATTTCAGATGATTCCTTCATGGAATATAAGAGAAGAAGTGTTTAAGACCACTATATTAATTGGTTACCCATTTTTTTACCATAAGGTGTAGGAAATTTAGTAAATGAGGAGGGTTCCACCTTTATCCATGAGAAGGACCCCCCCATATGTGTGACTAGTAGAGACGACCCTCTAGTAGTAGTAGTCAGTAACTCATTTTATGGTAAGAATAGATTAATGAACTATTTTGATAGATAATAATTAACTTCATGTGAATGGGGTGGAATGAATGAATGATTCTAAAGGGAGACCCATGGTTATACTGTGATGAGAGATTGATATATGCATAAAATTTAATTTCATAAGTCGAGTCCATGTATTGATAATTTGAATGATAAACATCCTTGTGTAATTTATAAAGAATGTGAACTGAACCTTTTTTTAAGATAGTTAATTTTTAATCCTATTAGATATGTATAGAATACCCTTGTCTTAATTTAAGAGTATGAGTTGTGTAGTAAACTCTTATAATGTATGTTCTAGATTCATGGATCAGTATTTGGACTTCATAATGTCAAACCAGGGTGGATGGGGAGATCATAGTGTCATAAGAGTGTCATGGTTTCCTACACCCTTGATAGGAGGCTTAGTACCAAGATGATGGAGGTGTTTCATGATAAGAAAGCTATAGAGAAGATGGATATTTCATGTATAGGGATAAGTTTCTGTACTTTGATCAATTATAGTGGCCCAAAAATCTTCCCTTGTATAAGATAGGTCTTCAAGGATGATTTCAACATAGTGAACATGTTTGACCATACCTTCTCAAGTGATGGACCTAAATAATTTTCTTATATGTGGAAAAAACATCTTCCACTTCCCAAGGTAGATAGTGGTTTTATCTTGAATCTTGTGTTAAAAATCATGGTAGACCTCCTAAGTGGATAATCCCTTAGTGTATCATTACCCTTGTTGTGGTATGTCTAGAAGATCCATGTAGATATCTCCATATAATGGAAACTCTTTTTATTAAATGGAGGAGAAATTTTTATCAATATAATTTGGTTTTAGATTACTCTAGTTTGGATGGTGTTATATAGGGGTCTAGAACTAATAGATCATAATCATTTGAATGGTCAGGACCATCCACTTTGTATTTGGGTAGATAGTGACACAATATAAAAAATGGTGTGGTTTTGAGTTGTTTAATGAGTTTAGTGATCATATGAACATGAACATTGATAAATTATGTGGAAGATCAATGAAAAGACAACCATATTATCTACAATAATGGATGCAAACCTATTATAGATCAGGAAGTAGACTGTGGATTCTATTGAAGAATTTTCAAGAGGTTAAAAAATAAAGGCCCATGATTCCTTTGGGTCATGAGATAGAGAAATTATTGCATGAGAATTATAGATAGGAGATTAAAGAGATTCTAATTTGGGTAAAAAATATCATTCTACCTTTCAACTATTCTAGAGCTAGTGTGAAATATTTTTTCAGCACTATGTGGTGGATTCTAGTGAAGATGGGTTTTTTTCATACAAAAAACACTATGAACTCTCTTTAAAGATGAGGAAAAAAACATTCCCACAAACGATAACCTTATTAATGAATTTTCTTTATATGGGTTTCAGTGGTTTATTTAATTAATTAATTCCAAGTGGTTGGGAGACCATCGTATGAGAAAAGGTTTTAGGTGTTAATACTTGGAAAGGCTCACATAATGTGAGTGTGTCTTTTTATTAAGCTCTTTCTAAGATATGAGTCGGTGATGATATCTTTAGTTATGAGAGAGTTTTTTCTCTTCTTAGTAGATTCTGTATTGAGTACATTTAGATCTTAGACCTCTAATTATTAAGGAAAAGTGTGCGAAGGTGGGTTGTTTTCCACTTGAGGTTACTTTTCAGCTTACTTTTTTAGGTGTCCTTGTTGTTCTTTTTTAGTAATGAGAAGGTTTTAAAGGTTGGGTGCATATAGTAACCTATATTTTTGTGATTTTAACATTTAAAATATTTCAAATGTTATTTTTCATATGGTTCATTTAGCTATTAGGAAATTTTGAGCATCATAGAGCTTCGATGTTAATATATTAAAAATAATATATAATTTTTATTTTGGGTGTTGTGTCGATGAATTATTTGGATTTATTTAGGAAATAACATTGAATAGAAAATAATTTTAGTTTCATCCATAATAGGGAAATTATATTAGGTGTGGTATGACCTTCATTGTCACTAGGGACCTCAGGATTGGACCTCATAAGTGGAGAAATTAAGTTAACTAATTTAGTGAATAAATGAATTGGTTAATCACTAGAAACCTTAAAGTCATATTATAATCATCTCAAACCCCTCTCTTTAGGTTCATATGCTATCAAACCTAACTTAATAGATGTAAAGGGAGTGGGGTAGGGAGGAGGATGTACCTTAATGATGGGAATCAATCCATCTTGGATCAGGAATGAATCTTTGATGACATCAATGATCAAACCATGTAGGGATAGTGAGTGGAATCCAGAAATCAATGATGAATTAAAGAAGTGATCATCATGTTATGAGGTATGTATTATTTTTATTTTTATATATGAACTATTCTTCATGATTTTTTAAGTTAGATCTATTCTATCAAAAACTTGATATCTAAGATCAAATACCATTCTATTTCCCCCCCCCCCAATTTTTATCTTTCTCTTTATCATTGAATATTATGAGGTAGAAGTGTTTAATGGAATACATGTACAGATCAATGATACAATGTAGTGGACACATAGATGAGGTTGCAAGGGCGCGGTGATTTGATCAAGATTGCATGGATAATAGGGCCTCTTTGAAATCATGAATTATGGGAATCTAGGTGAGATTGGATAGTGGAAACATATTGATAATAGATCGAGTAGGGTCCAAGGTGGTGGTAATAAGATCAGTTGCACAATGGTGGCTAACGGTTGCATGGAAATGGGATATTGTGGTGTCTATAGTAGTAGGAAGTTGTGACATGGTTATGTAGATAAATAGTTTGAGTTTTTGTGGTGGGAAAAGTAATCCAAAAAATTACACCATGGAAGAAACCATCCATCCATCACAGTGCTATCTAATCATCATGATTGACCCGCTGGCTAGGTATTTTTAGCCTCCAGGACAAGCGACGCATGGTCCCAACCTCCTGGACCATAATAGTGCACCAGTTCCCACAAACCCAACATTTTGGGACCTGCGCAGCCAATTCATGGCATGAAGCAGACCTGACAAGTAGAACAGGTAGGTGCATAGGTTTAGGTTCTCCCAAATTGTCCCGAGAAGTGGTTTGCAGCATGTGTGGGCACCACATACACTTGTGACCTAGTGTTATTGGGGTGAATTTGAACCCTAGGGGTACACACCCCCATGTCCATAATTACATATGTAATTCCAAAAGGTCTCAATGTGGCTTGGGACTTCACCTAAGTTGTGTTTTTCATAACTATTTTATTTTATATTGGTTTTGCAATAATAAATGGCATGTCTTGAGTGCTCATCCATGTAGTGTTGGAATTGGTTCCCTGGAAGGAAATTTTATATAATTTATGATTACCTATATATTTATTATTTAATATTAATGAACTACTTATCAGATAATTATTTTTATTTTATGTGACATAGTATTTGATAATGTCCTAAGATTAGTTCTCACACTGAAAGGTCATAGGAATTCCCCACTATGATGAGAACCCATTAGTGTCATGAAAATATTCTTAAATATGTGTTATATAATAGGACGAAATTATTTATGGGACACATATGATATAATCTATCAGGGGTGGAAACTCATTAGATTTTTGAGATGACTTCTCATGGTTTATGTCCTTCATAATTTCTAGTGTATAATATTATAAGAACAAGTCTTGACTTAGGAAATCCAAATTTATATGTTCCATTAGATGTTCCTATATTCAGATGTGTGTATTGATCCAAAGAATTTATTAATATTATTAATGTATATTTTGCATCATATACTTTTATGTATTGATGAAAACTTTGATAAATTATGTTTGTGATGAAGTAGCATATATTTATTGTGACATGGGAAATATTTATCTAATGAATAATGCAAGAAATGATTTTCCTTTATATTATTTAACATGAATTGATTTCTCAGTCCCATTGATGTAAATGATACAACCTAAATAAATCCATGGTCATGGTATTCTATGGGAAAGTTAAATATTACAAAATTAAAGGGAAGGGATATCGAGAACACAGGTTGATAGCACCATCATGAAACCTTATTGATTATAGATATCACAATAAATAGATTATATTACATAGTTAGTGTATGTATGAGGTTTTATGTAATTTTTATGTTAACGTATTTCTTTATGGGTTCCTTGGTGTGTATCTTGATGCTAACCATAGACTTGAGGATGCTTCTCCAAATTCAACTAAAAAAGATACCTAGTGGTTCACACACTAAGTGTATCCAAAACCTTAGTTAAATAATAATATTATTTAATATTTAATATGTTGAGTGAATATTATTCCCGCACAAGGTTTATTAATTATTCATGTTTTCTTGATTTCAAATATTCTTTCACTAGTTATTTGAGATGATATTTTGTGATAAAAATGTTAAATAAATATTTATTTTATTTTTAGTAAATATAGTATTTATTTTCAAATAACTAAATGATATTTATTTATTAAATAAATAGTCATTATTCAAGGGATGATTAATATTATGTAGGAATAGAAATTGAGTTTAAAAGTCAGGTGAGAAATAATATATATTAAGTATTATTTGGTTAAATAATATTTAATTAATTTTCTAGTTTTTTTATGTCAATAAATAATAATATTATAATTATTATTAGAGATAAGGGGTTTCTCATAGATTAAGGTAATAATAAGGTTTCATGTACAATTATTATTTTCTAATTCTAGTTGTATTTAAACCCAAATATAATATTTCTAAAATTGGTTTCCATTTTTTTATTATGCACACCAACATCCAAATAATTCTATCAAAGACCTAAAGATAACTCCCTATAAAAATGATCTCAATAATAGAGAGAATTCCTCCTCCTATAACACTCATTATTTTAGGGAGATCAAATAGAATTCTTCTTGAAGTGATCCTCAAGGTGATCAAAGTTTAATCACACAAAAGTTAGGATCTATCGCACTAACATGTAGATATTCCTACAGTGACATTTTGGAGGTTCTTGGAGCACATGTGGATCACCACTGGAGGGAACCTACACTTTATTCCTATAATTAAATGATGCTATGATATTGAGAAGTTTTCAGATTCATCAATGAAGAAATAATTCATCACAAGGTAATTATTTAATTGGTTAAATTAATTATAAATCATCATTTCCTAATCCTATATTTTGGTTTTTTCATTATCTCATCCATTAATATTTGATTCAATTCTATTTTCCATGATTTTTATCATCTATTTACATCTCAGATTAATCATCGATTAAGATAAAAATCTGAGTTTCGCATACCCCATCTAAAGATTTCATGGTGCCCAAAACCTTCACATAGAACGTGATAGGGTGGTACCTTTGGTTATTCAAGTTTGCTTGTAAATATATATAGATAGTTTTAGTATTTAGATACTTAGAGATGATGATGGGTATAGGGGATAATGATCAAAGTTTTTATAGGATCTAGTACTAACTCATGTCTTGTGTGATACTTGAGGGTGTGTGAGTCCTCTATTTATGAATTTGTGTCTCCTACCATGTATTAAGTTCTTTTTTTGTATTACCCAATGTGTAGTACCTATACCTGTGATTTTAAGTCCTCTCTCATGTATTTTTTACTACATGGAGAGGCGCAGATCATCTACTATAGTTTTTTATAGGGTGATGTGGGTTTTATTATAGCATGGGTAGTTATGGTGGTAATGGTTAGTTCTCCCTTAAATGACATAAATCATTGATCAATTTATGGGTTCCCCTATGGGTTTCAATAATAGAGACATGGTATCGGTAGTTATGGATTACAAGGTATGGTACTCCCTTAATGGAGTTGTGTACTTTGGAAAGGAGTAGACACTCCCTTATTATTTCCAATGGTGATGTGGATGTTGGAGCAGCTAAGTTTAATGGATTATTTGAGAATTGTTACACCTTAGGAACCCCATTATTTCATTAAAGTTATAATGTATGGTTTGGATATCAAATGTATAATTTTTTGGATTTTTAGTATTCAGAGCCACTATAGTTTCTCATGTGGTACGACCCTTAGTGGATTGAAGTTGAGATGAATTAGGCTTCCTTTTAATATAAAATATTTTAGTGGTTGATCATATATAGATCCTTATTTTTTTTCTCATAGATACTTTCCCATAATATATTTCTTCCTAACATGTTTTCTTGTCTTTACTTTATGGTTTTGGGGTATCTCGCTGAGTATGTTCATACACACCCCTACATAGGAATTTTACCTGCACATTTTGTTCCTATTTAGGTGATACATAGCTCATAAATGGTATTGGTGGGAATGGAGATTATGTGGATTATTTGAAGTTGATTCCTGGTGATTCTTGGTGATTCATGGTGGATCATGGTGGTTCGTGATAATGATGGTGACTGTTACAGTTGTATATCATTCCAAAAGTACATATGGTGAGTAGGATATTTCTATAATCTCATGTTTTTAAAATTCAAGAGATTTTCATATTTATAGTTCCTTTTTTTAATTAGGTTAATTGTGATTATATTTGATGTCTCATTCAAGTATTGTATATAGTTCAGTTGTTTATATATATAAATATATATTGATATTCATATTTTTATACTATTTGTGGTTTGGTTATTTTGTATACTAGAGATATGTGTCTATTACATGTTGATATAGGTTAAGGCCTCTCATATTGTGTGATATTCATACTCAATTCTATTTATGATCCCATGTCCTATTGGATGTGGGATTGGGATGGCACACTTGGATTAAGGCCAACTCTTGTGGGTTACACTAGGTCAAGTCATGTCAATATTCATATAATGTAAAAGGGTTTTACTTGAGTTTATACTAATATGAATAAATGAAAATGAGTATTAATATGATACAACCCTTGATAGTAGGAAAGTGATATTATTGATTCTTTGGAAACTTAGGTTAATAGATTCAATAGGGTAGAATTTAAATGCAATGATTGTTCAGATGGATTATAAAGAAACAATAATAAGTTCCAAATGAATGTGAAAGTACCATCTATAATATTTCTAATAAAATTAAGTTTTATTCTATTAAAAAGATCAAGGATCTTTGATTATATATTCATAAATTTTTTTGGGAAGTTTCACAAACCATCCCTATAATATCTATCATTTGGATGCTAAAATATATGAAGAATGTCACTTAGAAAAGTTTCAAAAAGGGATAAGTGTGAATCTATAATTAAAGAGGAACTGATGGTATATTGAAATACCCAAATAAGATTATTTATATGTTGTAATAGTTTAGAAATATATTTTAATAGGTTTATAAACAATCTTGTAATTTTCAATTTCATTAAAGGTATTTTGGGGTGATTGTTGATTCCTTGACAAGATCTAAATAGGTCTTGAACTGATTTGAACAAGTTCTAGAATTCAAAGTGAAAGATATAATATTAACAAGGGAACTACATATGTATATTTATACTTAGAATGTAGTAATTAGGTATGTGTTGATATTCCCTACATATATATGTTCTTCTCATAATGATACATAACTTGTTGTGCACATGAGCCTCAGCCTAGTTGGTGAGGACTCTTAAGTACATCCAGGCGACCCAGGATCAAATCTAGATGGAGGCACAATTTTCTGGGTACTATAGCGATATTATAGTAATACTGTAGCAGGTATTGTAGCGGGACTGTGAAATACTGTAGCAGGTACTGTAGTGGAACTGTAGCAGGCACTGTTTGGAACTATAGCAGCTGGGAATTTTCCCTTGTTTGGGCCTTCATGCCACCGATTTGGTCCCCGAGTCCTTTAAGGACTTCGGGACACCCAAGCCTTTGGGCCAGTATGGCCTTTGGTCTAACTCAAGGCCTTTGGTCCCCCTTAAGTGCATATGCAAATCAGAAAACCTACAAGGAACAAGCACTATAAGGAGGATGACCAAGGAGCTTTCACTATAGTTGAAGCTCCATAGATTGCAAGAATGAGAGGGTATGGAACCTACCATCAGGATAATACTATGCATTCACGGGATAGCCTAGCCGAACAGCCATGCGATGGTGGAGAGCTGATTTCATGATGAAGATGCTGGGAAGGAGCAGTTCCAAGTAGTTAGTCTAGGTTGTATGTAATGTTTGAATCCTACGGGCAATGAATTCCTCTAAGGCCTACGGTCCAGGTAATACTTACGCCTACGGGCCTTGTAAGGGTTTCACCTCACCCCTTGAAAGGTGGATTATCAAAAATTGATAAAAAATTAAGGTCTTAGGTCCATTGGATATATAACTTGTTGTTATAGTTCATCCTAAAACCTAGCAAAGGAATGGGGCGAGTAAGATATTTTTGTATACATAATATTTACTTTGAATACCACACTTAAAATCCACAAAGAAAATTATCTTATCCAATACATTATATATTTGAATAAATTCCTAATATATATTCCATAGTGAGAGGAAATGCGGAAAAAGAAGAAAATCCGGGCATATATATATTTATATATATATATATATAAGTTATTCAATGAAGTTGAGTTTTGGAAACATCTCAAGGATTTAATTGTGATATGTAATATCCTTAAAGATTATATGTAATATAATTATCAATTTATATTAATAAATTCAAATTCTTTATTGTGATTTATAAAAAATTATATTTTTACTTAAATTTTTACATTTTAAAAAATTCTTGGATTTGGAAGATTTTCTAAAAGATACTCCCAGATGATAAATTTTGTAATGTTGAAGTTATTATTCTAGGAATTAAACATAATAATTATCTTAAAGGTATTTTGATTCAAGTTGAGAATATGATATTCCTTTTTTTACGAAAAACATTACATAGTGAATCATATTTGAAAATAAAACACCATCTGAAGCTATTTCTTTATGTTGTGGTGCAGTTATGCAATGATAAGAAGACCATTCTATGGAACAAGATATGTAGAGTAACATTGGGAGAAATACACCATGATAATAAGTTGTGAAAGTAATATTTCACAATGGTTTATGATGAATGATGAAATCACTCCATGGATAGACTGATGAGATTAAATTCCAATGAATTTTATAGAGAATAATAAGTTTTGATAATTCTAAATATCATGTAATTTTTAAAAAATCATGTCTCATGGATATATAATATTGGTTTAAATGATATTTTTTGAGAAAAAAATAATATAGAATTAAATTGAAAATAATATCCAGGATTGATGTTTTGAATATAAAAAAGAAGGTAGAGAGAAATATAGTTGTGTGGATGAACCAATAAAGTATTCTTAAAGAATATCAAGATTATCTAATAATGTAATCTAAATATAAGAAAATAAGGACCTATGAGTCAAAAAAGAAATAATGGGACTAATAATAATCTGAATCAAAGACCAATTGAATGATACCCTGATATTGTATAAGACAAAGAAGAATGTTGAGCTTGAAGAGGTATTATGATAAGATAAAATCAAGACAGAGTTAAATAATACGGACAACATGAATGATACTATTTCAAAACAACTAATATCACTTAAATACCCATTCAGGAGGATGAATATTGGATTATAGTCATGTAGTGACATCCTGGGAAGAAGTTTGATCTTGTTCAATAGTTTTATGGAAGGAACTTTTTATAAAGTAGTGGTATATAGCATAAATAAATAGTTATGAGACTGTAAACTAGTTTTTTTCAATCTAAATAACCAATCATGATAGAGTTTGGGATTTTATATAGATAGATTTATTGTATTTACTTGTGTCATATATTGAATATCTAGGTATCAAAACATGGTGTAAACCTAATGAGATGTAGATTCACACATTGGGGTTGAAACTTTTAAAAACATAATGTGTTTTTGTCTCTTTTTTATTCTATGTATTTAATGTGGTGGGAGTTTTGAGGGTGTATAAATATATCCATACATATTAATCAAGATAGAGTTTAAAAAATATGAGATAATTAAAAGAGTAATTAAATTTAGTAAGAAGGTTTAAACCGTTTCACCCCCCCCCCCCACACACACACCCTCTCAGTTTATCGGCGTAATCTAATAATCAGTTTAACTAGTAATAGAGACAGATTTCCTCTAATTAAATATATTTTTATTGTAATTTGTTTTTATTATTCATTTATTATGCTCAAATTTAAAGAAGTCTTAACCTTTATAGATAGAGAAAATAAATTTTCCATCCAAGTTAATATAAACAAGGAGGTCTCAGATAAACCCATAAAGAACATGATGAAAAAAATAGAACAATAATTTTTGAAAGATATTAAAGGAGAAATAATATTCACTTATACATGAGGGTAATCAAAGTTTTTATTCATCTATTAAATTTATTGATAATAATCCTATTATAGAATCAAATTAAAGTTGTGATGATTATATGCTTAGTGAATCACTAGGTGATTTGTATTATAATTATAAGGACTATTTTAATGTGATCCGTTTTAAGGTTATTACATATATATTGGATTTTTTGTGTGGTTAAAGGATGGAAAATAATATTAGAGTAAGTGGGTGATGTGATAGAAAAATAAATGGTTGAAAAATTACATATGTTCATGAATCTCATCAAAATTGTAAAAGGAAATAGATATATTATATTTTATAAAGAAATATGTACCATGGATGGATATCATTTTCAAGAGTTCCTGATTGGAATTAAAAGTCAAAAGAATAAAATATTTTGAAAATTATTTACAAGAAAGTATCAAGAAGCAATATCAAGTTGAGAAGATGAATAGATAATGAGAATAATCATTAGGATTAGTTAATGATGATAAAAAATATCCTCAATATGATGTTTATTGATCTTGATGTGAAATTGAAAAATCTATAAGAGTTTCAACATGAAACTTCCCAATAATTTTATAGAAGAAATAATTCCAAGAAAATGTCTAACTAGAGTCTTGTCTCTAAAAAACTAAAATTAGTAGAGAGAATGGATTGAGGTAAAATAATAATATATCTATCATAATCTCAAATAAGTAAGAAATTATTACTCCAATAAAAAATTTTTATACTAATGTTATTTTAATGGATAGAGTTGGTTTTAAATGGAATTATAGTTGAAAATAGTTGAAAAAAATGGTAATAAATTTTCCATTACATAAAGGAAGATTGTAAAAAATTTAATGAAATGTAGATCCCCAAATGAAACTCAAAATATTGGTTGCTCTACCTAAAATTATAAAGGTATCAAAGATGTCTAAGTGGAAACCAAGGGGGAAAAAGTTAATATTTATTATCGATTTTTCTGTCGCTGATTTGAACAAGTATTGATCAATCCTTTGAAACTCTTCGAGACTAACCCTATTATACCCTTTATTCATTATTTTATTAATTGTTTTTCACCTCACACTAGATATACCATAATTGGGGGTTTATTTTGGGTTTTTAAATTTTATCCTTTTGATTCTAAATTGACCAACAATATTCATTGACCAAAACCCTAATAGATCCTAGTGGTTGTTAATATATTTTACATTAGTATTTACAAGAATGGAATGTTTTGTAAGAAATATAGGAAGCATGAATGTTGTGTTAATTCTCTAAAATTTTATTTAATTTTATTATTTCACTTCCAAAAGTATGAATAGATGTTTATTAACCCATGAGTGGTCTTATAAGTGGTCTGTGTCAACACCATGCTTTTATATAGACAACTTTATTGAGAAAAGTATCATAAAATTGTATCCTAGAACACATGAGGGGTAACATTTTTTACGTAATGACCCTAGAAACCTATTTAGGTGACCTAGAGAATTCTTTAATGATGTAAATCATAAAAAAGGTTAGTATAGTAATATTTTTTCCTCAACTTGAGACTTTAGTGGGTTAATGGCCTGGTGAGAATTACCCTCATGTGATGAATGGTACAGGAATATTTAGAGATTTTATTATTATCAATTTTATGTGATAAATCATACACCCTCAAATTCTTTCCTTGAAATTTGAAATCCACTTAAATGATTTAATTGATGATGAAATGTTTATTGTTATATTTTTATTTCCTAGTGATAACCTATTAACCTCTAAGGCTTAATGAATTTTGAGTCGAACAAAAATCGATAGTGGTTCCTCATCCACCTATGTGGATTTATTAGTGGAAAATAATTTATCCTAAGCTATATTGGTGTTATATGATCTACCTGATATTTTTTGGTTTTATATCATCCACCCAGAGTTGTATTGTCAGTGCTTTTCCTACACCTGTAAGTGATTTAGTGGTATATCATTAGCCTAGAGGATTTGATTTAATGATAAATTGTTCACATATGTATTTCTTAGTCATAATTCCTCTTTCAATAGGAAATATTTTATTTTCCATCATCATAGTTTTAGTGATAAATTGTTTACTGAGAGAATGTGGATATGGTACATCACCCCCCATGACTATGTTGAGGTGACACCTCATTCATTGAACTGAAATGTTGGTGATATCTCCTTCACCAAGGTTATGATTTTGTGATACCTCATTCACAAATATGATTTTATGGTGATTTATAATTCACCAAATAATTTTTATGATGGTGATAACTCATTCATCATTTCTTATGTGATGATGAGTGATAGGTCATTTACTCTAGTGATATTCTCACACCATGGGATCATCTTCCCCTTTTATAATTGGTCAAATCCGGTATAGTCACATTTGGTTTAGTTATTTAGAATTCCAGTGTGAAATGGGTTATTTATTTTATTTATTTTCAATTCATGTCGAGTATGTTTTGATATGTGACTTCTTGACCCATTAATTTTCTATTTTGGGAGTTAGGTATGTTTGGAGGAGGCTCAAGGAGGGCTCAATATAGGTTTGAGAAGAAGTTATGTTGCACAGGGTTTCTCACGGCATGAACCTATGTACATGACATGAATAGTTGTCTATTTCATGGATATTAGTGATTCACATCTTGAAGGTTTGGAAGGTAATTGTGTTCCAAATTACTTTAAAGTGTGGAAGAATAATTCCTGATGTGAATTAATTTGAGGCTAAGTCACGATGAATTTCGATGGATGTTTTGGGGGTTTTAACTTGATTCCATTCATGAGTTGAAATGATTTCATTGAATAAATATATTTTACTTCCTAAATTTGTGGTCCTAAAAAAACTCATGATGTGAACTAGTGTTTCATGATGTGATTGTATCAAGGTCCGGCCAATATAAATTCTAGAAGACCTCCAATTTTTCTCATTCATGTCTCATTTATATAGGTTCTTGGGTAAACCCTAAGTGATTATATAGGATCACTAACCCCTTCCATCCTAATTTGATCCTTATCTTCCGTATTTTATTCTTTGGTAGTCCATAGTGAGTTAATACCCTTTTCTCCTTCATTTTATTATATTTCTCTCTTTTGGAATTCTCAATGGTGATGTTGTTTTGATCAGGTAATGTTTGAGACTAATATTTTGATGAGCCTTTGGTGTGATTTAGGTTTATCTAAGTTTTCCTTGTGTATTTGTGTTCTTATAGTTGTTCCTTGATTAAATGATTATGTATAGTGATTTAAAAATATTTTTTGAGGTAGGGGATCCTCATTATCTCCCTTTTTATGTACATGTGTGGGGATTTCAAGCATTTATTTTATTTTTAATAGATATGAAGGGCCTTAATTATATGATCATTAATCATCTTAACAAAGATTTATGGGAAGGGTATTATTTTTATTTTTTAATTGATTTTGATGATATTACTATTAGAACTATGATTGCTTGCTGATGTTTCTGAAAACAATGGATATTGGAAGCATTTTTTGTGTTATATTTGTTATGTTTGTGAGACCATTGTCAATTAAATTGTTTTTTCCACCCAAATTTAAAATTTTAAGAACTTATTTACAGCTAATAAATTGGATACCTTTGGAAATATGCAATTGTTTGGTAAAAATCAGGCTAAATTATGAATTAAAGTGACAAGATCCCCTTGATGTGTCTAATTTTGTGGTTGTTTTTGTGTGATGGTTGGGATATGGTGGAGGATAAGAATATGTCGTGTTTTGTAAGTGGTAGGTGTGAATTGGGTGAGTTTTAAAGTGATGTTGTTATGTTATTTTATCGGTTATACATGGAATGAATATACTTATTGAAACTGAATATCAAGGGATGAAATTTAGGTTTGTAAATTCACTTGAATGAATTTAATGATAAATGAATAATATATGTTAATTTTTAATTAAATGGATTAGGAAATGGGAAATTGTGGGAATTCATTAATTATAAGATGGTGGAACCTATGATATAAAGTGTAATTTGTGTTGTTATATGTAGTGATTTTGTGGTGTGATGAATTTAATGGTTGTAGTAATTGAGATGAATATTGGTAATTGTAGTGGTAATGTTATGGAGTATTCAAGTGAAGTTGATGTAAAATCATGGTTTGGGTGTAACACCCCAAGCTTCCACGGTATGCTTCTCTTTGAATAATACAGTAGTGTGTGTTGTACCCAACTTCGAGTTCTAACACACACCACAACCAATCAAAATAGCCATTATGAATAGTAATACCCACTTTTTAAAATTTTATAAATTTTATCTTTCAAAATGGAATTAATTTTTGGATTTATAATATCAAAATTAGCCTTAGGTGAAATTCTTGTATTTTTCTGAAAACGTTTAATTTTTTATGAATAATGAAAAAACAATGAGTTATAGTTTAAAACCGAATTTTCATTTAAATAATTATTTATTTTATTTAAATTTATTTTAGGTCAAAATAGATACATAATACCTATATAAGTTCAATTTAATTCATTAGATTCAATTTATAATAATTTTAGATATATAAAAATTTTATTGAACTTTTCATCGTCTTTTACCCATCTCCTAGGAGAATTTGCAAATTCACATAATATATAATTTTACCGCTTTTGTGAGTTGAATTTCAAAAATCCAAGAGACATGGTTAATATCAAGGATTAAAATGTGGTTTAATAAGATAAAAATAATTTTTTGTGAATAGTAACTTTTTACGTTTATTTACCACGGTTAAAAGTAAATAGGGTAATCAAGGGTAAAAATGATATTATTATTATCCTAACACAAGTGATAATTCTATTGGATAAGTATAATTCGACCAAAAACATCCTTATTAATAGAATATGAACCTCTTTGGTATACTTGGATTAGATTAGGACATTTATTATTATTTAATTCAAAGAATAGTTAAAAGAGATAAAATCAAAGTTAAATAACTGAAACATTTTTAATATAGGGTTATACATAAGATAAATTAGATTAGAAATATTCATTAGAAATATTAAAATATTTCCTACATAATTATATTTTATTTATAATTTTTAGACATTAAATAATTCAATTTATTTATGACACAATGGTGATGTAGTAATTACCTAATTAATGAAATATTAAAATAATTGATATTATAAATATCAAAATAAATGTAATTTGAGACTTTTTATGAATTAAAATAATTTTCTAGGTTCATATAACATCTTAGGGTTGGTTAGATGAATTTTTTTCGAATTAATAGTGTTGTTGTGAAATTAGAAAAAACAAAATACCAAATAGTGTCAAAATGACATAAAAGAGTTTTTATAAAAAATATTTTATTATTAATTCATATTCTATTCCTAAAAATGTAAGGTTCTGCCAAAGGACTTATATAATGATATTTGTATCATTAATGAACCACTTGGGATTCTCTTGGAAGTATATAGTATGTTTATTTACCATATAATATAAAAATACAAAGAGACATGGTAAATGTCAAACTATTTAACTAAAAGTTAAATATAAATGATAAGGTTAATATAGTGACTCAAACCTGTCTAAAATATATTGTTTTAAAGGATTTCTACCCATACCCACCTTAGACTCGATATAAGTCACTTTGGATCCATTATAAACAGAATATGAATTTATTATAAAATAATATTTTATGTTTTTCCTAAGGTGACCATCACCCCTCTTATAAAAGGGCACTCCCCCTTCTCTCAAATTAATACCTTCAAAGCCTTTTGGTTCGCCCAAACCCTGACCAAATATCCTCTCAACTTCCCTAAATTCATCATAGAGTTCTTCCTTTAGTTATAAATCCAACCTAAGGAGTTATTTTGATCAAATCAAAAGGAAGAACCCGAAGAAGAGGTAATGATTTCACCACCCTCTTTCAAGTTTCTTTCTTCTTCCACTTCTTCTTTCTTTTTTATTTCCATTCTAAAATAATAACTCTAGTATCTTCTATATATTTTTATGTTATTATAAATATGGTACAACCATATTCAGTATTCTATCCATCCATTGAATGACATGTCACCATACGTGCGTATGTATGGCTTACCGTCTCCACGTTTTGGTGTAATTGTTATTCAATACATTATTATTTGGATGGGTATAATAATGATGTGTAATTCATGTAAATAATAAATATAACATGATAATTATTCTGTATATATGATACACCATCAAATTATATATTATTTTAATATCAAAATAATGATATTGTCGATCGTGCGTACGTACGGATTACCGTCTCCACGAACACGATGAGATTCATTCCCCATCGTATCAATTCAAGACTAATTTTCATTTGATGGTTAAAAATAATGTCTAAGGACTTGATATCATTCTGGATATGAATAATATACAACTTATAGATAACAATCACGGATTATGTAACAAAACATATAAATGAAAATGAGTAAGTGAACACCCAAAACAACGATAATACTAAAATATTATTAACAAAGAAATATTAAAAGATCATATATGATATCATATTTATGTATATGATTCTTGTATAATTTAATAACAATTATTTCACCATTATATAGGAGTTTAACCTACCCTTGACCAAGGAAAATTAAAAGGTAAGGGTTTATAATTTAATAACATTTATACCTTGTTTGAATTTTTATAATAATTTTATAAAGGATTATTTCTGTCATTTTCCAAACAAGGTCCTTTTTAACCTTTTCGACAAAATTAAGGTAAGAATGTCTTTTTTAACTTATACAGTGGGTGTGGATATTTTCCACCATTATAAAATCTTTGAAGCTTACCTTACAAGATTATAAGGATATTTTCAAAGTAAATGTTTTATTTTATAATTATGTGACTTTTAAATGATTTCAAAAAAAGAGATATTACTATCAAATAGTTTTGATTTCTCTATGTCAACATCCTTTAATGGATTTTAAGCTTATTTGAAGTCAATTTATTATGATACAAAACTTCCATATTGTATTGAAGGTTTTGTGATATGTTTGACTGTGGATGTGTTATTTTTATACCATTCATGGTTTATAGAGAAAGTATTGGCATTTCGTATGCTAGTTTTAATACGAATGTTTATGTTATGTTTAAACCTGTTCATATGAGGAATGCATTGGACTTAATAAGTGATGGGGGGAGCCCACTCTAGCTCCTCGATGCATCGGTAGGTCTCATGAGACAAACTAGTGTCTTGGAACAAGTCCTTGACAAAATCTTATTTGTAGTCATGGAAAAAGGCCTTGACTATGTGGTTATGATAGTCTGGCATTATGCATTCCATCATTATGAAAGTGGTTATTCATATTTCATGTGATTATTCGATTAGTATAATATCCATGTGAATAAGTAAATGGCATTATTTCATTTTATTTCTGCCGTATTATGCTGAATTTCATGTTTAAAAGGCTTTTGTTTTAGTTATACGTTGCCTTAAATGTTTATTCTTATTTATGAAAGTTTTCACTATATTGTTATCCTTACTAGGCATCTGAGCTGACCCCTTTCTATGTTTTATTTTTCCCAGGATGTGAAGAAGTATTTTATGACTGACCTTCAGGGATAGTTTGAGGGGATATGAGTGTGGACTATGGAGACTATGTTGTTGTAGTTTTCATTTTATGATTCAATGTAAACTTTATGAATGTATCTAGTGATTCCAAGGATACTAAACTAATCGGTATTTCGAGACTTGATCTTTTGTGATCATGCCAATGTCATGTAATAATGTACTGACTTTGGGTAACTAGGGTCAGGATGTTATAGTTGGTATCAGATGAATTTTAGTACAAACCTTGGGATCCAGATTTAGATAAACTCTGATTAGAGAACATAGACCTAAGATGGACATTGAGGATTAGTATATAAGAACTTCCTAGAATTTTGGTATTGTAGATATTTTGTGAGTTTTCCAAGCAATACATCCCTGTCTGGGTACGAGCAGGTAGAGGTGGCTCTGTCACAGATGTACCTAGGGATAAAACCTAAAAACACCACTTTGAGCTAGACTTGAACGGGAACTGGGGCACGACAACGGGCCTTGGTGCACTCTTGGTTACGACACTCCCAGGGGATATTCTTAGGATAATTCTCATTTTCTTTACAAACCATTATGAAGTGTTTATTATTATATACTTCCTCAAAGAAAACATTTTTATGATTATGAATTATATCCATAAACTATTCAACTTATGTTAAGTGTTTTTCAAGTTTGAAATTATATATTATGATTCATAAACTAATCAAGTGTATGCCAATTGTTTATAAATGGCGCATAGTGTAAGAAATGGAAACTGTATCAATGAATGCACTCCATGTAGGTATTTCCCTCTTGCTCAAGATAATTATAGTGGAGCTGGTGATACAACTGGTGTTGATCAGCTTATCATCATACTGGGACAACTCACTCAGGTTATGAATAATAACCTTACCCGTATGGAGCACCCTGTTCCACAGTGTGGAGGATCAATGTTAGATCGCTTCATGAGGCAACAACCACCAACATTCAATGGGAGTACAAATCCATTAGTAGCATAGAAATGGATAAATTCCTTAGAAAAAATATTTTATGCCTTGGGGAGTAGTGAAAGGGAAAAAGTTATCATGGCAGTTAACACATCACTAGAGATGCTGACCAATGGTGGTCATTGATTCAAAACACCAAAGAGGATGATGAATTATCAAATATGGAATGGAGGTATTTTAAAGAGCTTTTCTTAGAAAAATAATTTCCTCGTGACCATAGAGTAGATATGGAAAGGCAATTTCTGTGTCTGAGGCAAAAGGAGGATGAGAATGTCGCAAAGTATGAGGGTAACTTTACAAGGTTAGCGAGGCATGCAGCAGATTATATACATAACCCAAGGAGTACGATTGATCATTTATTTGATGGGTTAAAATCATTTCTTCATCGAGCATTAGTCTCACAATCCTTCTCTTCGTATGAAGATATTGTCTCATGTGCTATCAAGACAGAAAATAAATTCTCTAAGTATTATGAATTTAAAGCAAAGAAAGAGAAGAAGAGATCTGCCGATCACTCTGGGAATGTAAATAAGGAGAATAAGGGAAAAGTTGAATATCCATCCTGTAGTAAATGTGGGAGGAAACACCCTGGTACTTGCTTGAAGGGAATGGGAGTCGGTTACAAGTGTGGTAAAAAAATGCCACCAAGCTCGTGATTGTAAGGGGAAGAAGGAAGCTACTGATGTTCAATGATACAATTGCAGGGAGATGGGACATTATGCAAATGAATTTCCTAAGCATCAGGGGAACTTACCTCAGAAAATTCCAGGGAATCAAGACCAATCTTATGTTATCACTACTGTTGAGGTAGAATCTCTAAAAGACCTGGTGGCGGGTAATTTAATGGTTTCCTCAAGTTTAGAAAATGCTTTATTTGATTATAGATCATCGCATTGTTTCATATCTTCCCAGTTTTCTAAGAAAATTAGATATTTCCAATTTGATTTAACAAGGGAGTTGTTAGTCAAAACTCCTAAGGGAAGTATCATTGCAACAATTTTTTGTGAATCAGTCCCCATTAGAGCACATACATGTTCTTTATCTGCTGATCTCATCGTCAGACCCATGATTGAATTTGATATAATCCTCGGTATGGATTGGCTTTCGAACTATTATGTGAAGATTTATTGTAAGAGGAAGGAGGTTATGATTTTTGATGATGATGATAAAGAACACCTTATCTTTAGAGCAGAATTTTCACCACCCAATTCTTATCTAGATCCACCCCCAGTAGCTCAACTAAATTAAATTATCAGGGAGGAAGAGAATGAAATAACGGTGGGTGAGGAAAGGAATGTTCAAATAGAGTATGTACCTATTGTGAAATAATATATAGATGTGTTTTCAGAAGATTTACATAGACATCCTCCAAAATGAGAAATTGAGTTTTCTATTGATTTAATTCCTGGTTCAAGGCCCATATCGAAGACCCCTTATAGAATGGACACTGTGGAATTAGTTGAACTAAAGAAAAAACTAGAGGAATTGAGTAATAATGGATTTATTCTCCCTAATGTTTCTCTATGGGGAGCCCCTGTTCTTTTTGTTAAGAAGAAAGATGGATCTATGATGTTATGTATCGACTACAGGGAGATCAATGCTATAACAATAAAGAAAAAGTATCCCCTACCTCAAATTGATGATTTATTCGACTAACTTCATGGAGCTCAATATTTTTCAAAGATTGACCTTTGATCTGGATACCATCAGTTGTGTGTAAAGAAGGAAGACATTCTAAAGACAGCATTTTGAACTAGGTACGGGCATTATGAGTTTACAGTAATGCCTTTGGGATTGACTAATGCACCCTCTCTCTTCATGGATCTAATAAATAGAGTTTTCAAAGAATATCTCGATGATTTTGTGGTTGTATTTATTGATGATATCTTGGTATACTCCAAAAGCTAAGAAGATCATGAAAATCACTTGCGTGTTATCCTAAAAACTCTTAGAAGACATGAATTATATGGGAAGTTTAGGAAGTATGAATTCTGGCTTCAGGATATTTCTTTTCTTGGACATATTTTCTATAAGGATGGAATCTTTGTTGATCCTTCTAAGACCAAGGCAATCCAAGAATGGCCAGCACCAATGAGTATAACTGAGGTACGCAGTTTTATTGGTTTAGCATGTTATTATCGGCGTTTCGTCCAGAATTTTTCCCGATTAGCTAACCCATTAACGAAGCTCACACGTAAAGGGGTTAAATTTATTTGGACAAAAGAGTGTGAAGAATGTTTTGAAGAACTGAAGAAAATATTAGTCAATGCTCCTATATTGACTCTACCATCGGGGAATGATGGGTTTGTCATTTATAGTGATGCTTCAAAGAAAGGATTTGGTTTTGTCCTTATGCAGAATGATAGGGTTATTGCCTATACATCACGACGGTTGAAAATTCATGAGAAAAACTATCCTACTCATGATCTCGAGTTAGTAACTATGATCATTTCTTTGAAGATATGGAGATATTTTCTCTATGGTGAAAATGTGAGATATATACCGATCACAAGAGTTTGAAGTATATTTTCTCACAAAAATAACTCAACATGAGGCAAAGGCAATGGCTTGAACTACTCAAGGATTATGATTGCACTATACACTACCACTTGGGGAAGACAAATAAGTTGGTAGATGCTTTGAGCAGAAAGGATCATGGATTTTTGAACAAAATGAGGGTTGAAAGAGATCCAATTTTCATGGATCTAGTAAAGTTCGATATGGGAATAACCATGGAAGGTGAAACATCGATACTTTTTCAAATGGTTTCCAAACCATCTTTACTAGAAAGGATAAAGAGTTCTCAGACCGATGATAAAGAGTTTCAAAAGAAGATTAAAGTTGTGAATGATGGGAGATTGAGTGACTTTGTGTATGAAGATGGAATTTTAAAATTTGGGAAGAGACTTTGTTTTCTTGATATACCTGATCTAAAAAGGGAATTGTTGGACGATGCTCATAGTTCCAATTTCTCTATACACCCTCGGAGCACCAAAATGTATAGAGATTTGAAGGAACATTTTTGGTGGGACAACATGAAGAGGTAGATTGCTGATTTTGTGTCAAGATGTATGTTTTGTCAATAAGTGAAAGCTGGAAGGCAACAGCCTGGAGGAGTCATGCAACCTCTTCCCATACCGGAGTGGAAATGATATAATATTATGAGGGAATTTGTCATGGGACTACCAAAGACTCCTAGAAGGAACGATGAAATATGGGTCATCGTTGATCGTCTTAACTAGTCAGCACATTTTCTTGCTATAAGAGAAGATATACCACTTGAACTTCTAGAAAAACTATATATAAATAAAGTTGTGAGACTTCATGAAGTACCCCTATCGATTGTTTCTAATCGTGATCCATGTTTTACATCATGATTCTGGAAGAGTCATCAGAATGCCTTGGATACTAACTTTGTTTGAGCACTACCTACCACCCTAAAACAGATGGACAATCAGAACAGACTATTCAAACCTTAGAAAACATGTTGAGATCCTTCTCACTTGACTTTTAGGGTATGTGGGATCAATATTTACCTTTAGTAGAATTTTCCTATAACAATAGCTTCCATTCAAGTATTCGGATGGCACCATATGAAGCGTTATACAGAAAGAGATGTCGCACACCAACCTGTTGGGATGATGTTGGTGAAAGAAAACTCATAGGCCCAGAACTGGTGGAGGAAACGATGGAAAATGTGAAGGTAAACCAAACCCACATCAAAGCACCTCAAAGTATACAGAAGAGCTATGTCGATAACCGAAGGAAGGATTTGGAATTTCAGGTAGGAGATCATGTTTTCTTGAAGTTATCTCCATGGAAAGCAGTTATATGTTTCGGTAAGAGAGATAAATTGAGTCCTAGGTACATAGGACCTTTCGAAATTCTAGAAAGAATTGGGGTCGTAGATTATCATTTGTCAATGTCGCCAAGTCTCTCCAAATTTCACGATGTGTTCCACGTATAACTGTTGAGAAAATAAATGCCTGACCCAACGCATGTACTCACCTATGAGAAATTAGAACTGGAACCCGGTCTGTCTTATTGTGAAGAGCCCATCAGGATTCTTCATACCAGAGAACAAATTCTGAGAAACCAGACGACTCATCTGGTAAAAGTTCTATGGAGAAACCATAATATGGAAGAGGCAATGTGGGAACCCGAGGAACTTATGATGAAGAACCACCCGAGTCTTTTTTTGAAGTAATAATCTAGAAATTTCGAGGACAAAATTATTTAAAGTAGGGGATAAAGTAACACCCCATGCTTCCACGGTACGCTTCTCTTTGAATAATGCAGTAGCGTGTTTTGTACACAACTTCGAGTTCTAACACACACCACAACCAATCAAACTAGCCGTTATGAATAGTAATACCCAATTTTTAAAATTTAATAAATTTTACCTTTCAAAATGGACTTCATTTTTGGATTCGTAATATCGAAATTATCCTAGGGTGAATTTTTGATATTTTTTTGAAAATGTTCAATTTTTGATGAATAGTGAAAAAAACACTGAGTTATAGTTTAAAACCGAATTTTTATTTAAACAATTATTTATTTTTTTAAATTTATTTTAGATCAAAATAGATACATAATACCTATATAAGTTCAATGTAATTCATTGGAGTCAGTTTATAATAATTTTAGATATATAAAAATTTTATTGAACTTTTCACCGTCTTTTACCCATCTCCTAGGAGAATTTGAAAATTCACATAAAACTTAATTTTACCACTTTTGTGAGTGGAATTTTGAAAATCTGAGAGACACGGTTAATATCAAGGAGTAAAATTTGGTTCAATAAGATAAAAATATTTTTTGGTGAATAGTAACTTTTTACGTTTATTTACCACGGTTAAAAGTAAATAGGGTAATTAAGGGTAAAAATGATATTATTATTATCCTAACACATGTCCTAATTCTATTGGATAAGTATAATTCGACCAAAAACAACCTTATGAATAAAATATGAACCTCTTTGGTCCACTTGGATTAGATTAGGACATTTATTATTTTTTAATTCAAAGAAGAGTTAAAAGAGATAAAATCAAAGTTAAATAACTAAAACATTTTTAATATAGGTTTATACATAAGATAAATTCTATTATAAATATTCATTATAAAGATAAAAAGATTTTCTACATAATGATATTTTATTTATAATTTTTAGACATTAAATAATTTAATTTATTTATGACATAATGGTGATGCAATAATTACCTAATTAATGAAATATTAAAATAATTGATATTATAAATATCAAAATAAATGTAATTTGAGACTTTTTATGAATTAAACTAATTTTATAGGTTAATATAACATATTAGTGTTAGTTAGATGAATTTTTTAGAAGTAATAATGTTGTTATGGATTTAGAAAAAACAAAATACCAAATAGTGTCAAAATTGACATAAAAGATTTTTTAAAACAAATATTATATTATTAATTCATATTCTATTAATAAAATTCTAAGGTTCGGCCAAAGGACTTATATAATGATATGTGTATCATTAATGAACCACTTGGGGTTCACTTGTAAGTATATAGTAAGTTTATTAACCATATAATATAAAAATACAAAAGAGACATTGTAAATGTCAAACTATTTAACTAAGAGTTCTATATAAAGGATAAGGTCAATATAGTGACCCAAACCTGTCTAAAATATATTGTTTGAAAGGATTTATACCCATTAACACCTTATCCTCTAAATAAGTCACTTTTGAGCCATTATAAACCGAATATAAATTTATTATAAAATAATATTTTAAGTTTTTTCTAAGGTGTCCCTCACCCCTCTTATAAAAGGGCACTCCCCCTTCTCTCAAATTAATACCTTAAAAGCCTTTTGGTTAGACCAAAAACTGCCCAAATATACTCTAAAATTCCCTCAATTCATCCTATAGGCCTTCATTTAGTTATAAATTCAACCTATGGAGTCATTTTGATCAAATAAAAAGGAAGAACCCGGAGAAGAGGTAATGATTTCACCACCCTCTTTCAAGTTCCTTTCTTCTTCCACTTCTTCTTTCTTTGTTATTTACATTATAAAATAATAACTCCAGTATCTTCTATATAATGTGATGTTATTATAAATATGGTACAACCATATTCAATATTCTATTCATCCTTTGAATGACATGTCACCATACGTTCGTACGTACGGCTTACCGTCTCCACGTTGTGGTGTAATTGTTATTCAATATATAATTATTTGGATGGGTATAATAATTATGTGTAATTCATGTAAATAATAAATATAACATGATAATTATTCTTTATATATATTATACACCATCCAATTATATATTATTTTAATATCAAAATAATGATATTGTCGCTCGTGCGTACGTGCGGATTACCATCTCCACGAACGCGATGAGATTCATTCCCCATCGTATCAATTCAAGACTAATTTTAATTTCATGATTAAAAATAATGTTTAAGTACTTGATATCATTCTGTATATGAATAATATAAAACCTATTCATAACAATCATGGCTTATGTGACAAAACATATAAAAGAAAATGAGTAAGTGAACACCCGAAACAACGATAATACTAAAATATTATTAACAAGGCAATATAAAAAGATCTTATATAATATCATATTTATGTGTATGATTCTTGTATAATTTAATAACAATTTTTTCACCATTATACAGGAGTTTAACCTACCCTCAACCAAGTAAAATTACAAGGTAAGGGTTTATTTCACAATCTCTTCATTATCTGAGGTTATTTATACGTAATTATCTACTGGGGCCTCTTTATCATCCACATACATGTTTATTAAAAATGTATTTCAAATCATTATTACTATTTTAAAAACTATGGTTTAAATTCATTTATACCCTTTTTTGACTTTTTATAAGAATTTTATAAAGGAATATTTCTGTCGTTTTCCAAACAAGGTCCTTTTTAACCTTTTAGACAGAATTAAGGTAAGAATGTATTTTAACTTATACGGTGGGTGTGGCTATTTTTCGCCGTTATAAAATCTTAGAAGCTTCCCTTAAAAGATTATAAGGATAGTTTCAAAGTAAATATTTTATTTTATAATTATGTGACTTTTAAATGATTTCAAAAAAAGAGATATTTCTCTCAAATAGTTTTGATTTTATCTATGTCAACATCCTTTGATGGATTTTAAGCTTATTTGAATTCGATTTATTATGATACAAAACTTCCATATTGTATTGAAGATTTTGTGATATTTTTGACTGTGGATTTGTTATTTTTATACCATTCTTGGTTTATAGAGAAATTATTGACATTTCGTATGCTAGTTTTAATACGAATGTATATGTTATGTTTAAACCTGTTCATATGAGGAATACATTGGACTTAATAAGTGACAGGTGGAGCCTGTTATAACTCCTCGATGCATCGGTAGGTCTCAGGAGACAAACTAGTGTCTTGGCACAAGGCCTTGAAAAAGTCTTATTTGTAGTCTTGGCACAATGTCTTGACTATGTGTTTATGATAGTATGGCATTATGCATTCTATCATTATGAAAGTGGTTATTGATATTGCATGTGATTATTCGATTAGTAGAATATTCATGTGAATAAGTAAATGGAATTATTTCATTTTATTTCTGCCATATTATTCTGAAGTTCAAGTTTAAAAGGCTTTTGTTTTAGTTATACATTTCCTTAAATGTTTATGCTTATTTATGAAAGTTTCTGCTATATTGTTATCCTTATTGGGCATCTGAGCTCACCCCTTTCTATGTTTTATTTTTCTCAGGATGTGAAGAAGTATTTTATGACTGACCTGCAGGGATAGTCTGAGGGGATATGAGTGTGGACTATGGAGACTATGTTGTTGTAGTTTTCATTTTATGATGTAATGTAAACTTTATGAATGTATCTAGTGATTACAAGGCTACTAAAGTAATCGGTCTTTCGAGACTTGATCTTTTGTGATCATGCTAATTTCATGTAATAATGCACCGACTCTATGTAACTGGGGTCAGGGCGTTACATTGGGTATTGTGTATTATCTATCAACCATGTATTTTCATTTTATTTTATATGCACCCCACCTAAGTTGGATAACCATAACAACACCCAATGATTTGGGTTCAAGGTTTTTTCCCCAATATTCAGTATAATGGTGAAAAAAATGGATAGCTACCCCCTCTTCACTAACCATACTTAATAAATAGTGATGATGATAGTAGTTGGTGTTAGAGACTACCCAGCTAATAACACAGGTTGTTGTTGGAGATTACCCAGGTGGTGACATGGGTTGGTGTTGGAGATTACCCAAAGATGATGAGGATGTGATATATGGTGGGGTTAATTCATGGTATGAGGAAGGAATGGGGTTGATTTCCTTTATGTTCATGATACCCTAGAACCCTAGTTATGTGGTTGAGATTGTGATATAATGACCACTGATGTTAAAACAGGATGGTAGACCTTGTAGGAGGTTGGGATAGGTAGAGGTGCATCACAACCCACACTATAGATGGATGAATATGTAATGATATATTCATGGGAGTAATGGGAGAATGAGATGTTTGATATTGGGAAATGAGAGTGGAAAATTTGTGGGGAAATAGTTGTAGTGCATCATTGTTTTATATTATTTTTATAATATGTTACTACATTAGATTGATTCTTTAGTAAGTCTTCCATGGGGAGGTTAGGATTTGTTGGTTGACCTATTTAGGGTCATGTTGGTTCTATTATTTATTCACTTGTGCATTAATATTCTCTTTTCAAATTTGCATGAGTGGCTTTGGGTGTGATCCTACTCACTATACATGTTATACCTACATATATATATAATGTTTTTTAGGATTCTTGGATTATTTCAATGATCGCGATTGAAATTACTATATTAGGAATTAGAGAAGATGTTGATTCATTATCATAGGTCATGTATTTTTTGATTTTATTTAGAGACATTTATTTTTATTCATTTATGTTAATCATGGTTTTGGTTTAGTTTTACTTTTATGTGCTGGGATTGTTGGGTCGTTGTTTATCCTATCTCCTGATCCTATATTATTATTGTGGGTAATTTCATCTATATGTGATATTTTTATACCCTTGGTTCTTATCACCATTCCATAACCTATTAAAGGTGGTACTTAGGGTTCATTATCTTTATTTATTTGTTTTCATCTAAGGAGGGGTGACTTTGGAGTGAGGGTGTCATGAGAGAGTGGTATCAGAGGTTTTTGTTAAGATATAAGGTGGATTTTATAGTTTAAAATTGTGATGATTGAACGTGTTGGTAGGTAAATTGTGTCGGTTAATCTTGGTATATGAAATAGGCTAGGACGACTAGCTAGGACATGAGATTTTAGGGCCCACCATGATCTGATGCAAGGACCCTAAATCTACCGAATAACCAAGTAAAGTGGTTCTATTTTTTGGGTAGAGTATCATGGAAGTTTCATGCATCATTATTGTTTTTATTCATGTGTGATTGGGTGATTGAGATAAATTAGAATGAAATTTATTGAATAAACATTGATATAATTCCCTGCAAACAGGCTTAGGGTTTCTTATTGATTTTTCTGAAATGTCTCTTAGTCATCATCTACATCCATCCAAGGTAGTATAGGTTCAGTAGTCTAATATGGTTGATCATCATAGTATTTACCCAACATAGTAGTTTGAGGCATGTTAGAGGGTTTTTTGTGCCTTTTAGTGATGGGGCTTAGGAATGTATGAGGAGAGAATCTTGGATCCATAGATGATGGTGCATCTGTAAGAGATTGAGATTTATTTTAGTTTTATTTGAGATCGGGCTATGTTTTGGGTTACTTTAGCAATTATTCAGATATTGGAGGTTTTACGTCAATAATGTATATTGTATATTTGTGATCGAAAGGTGGTAGATGTGTCAGGTTTATATTTTAAAATAATTTTCATTTATAATTCCTATCATTGATGATAAAAGTGGTAAAGAGGTAGGAGTCTCTCTCCCTTCAGTCGGGGGCCTAAATGTATGGGAGCTTGGGATCAAGTTCAAGGACCTTCTTTATTTTTTCTCTGGATGAATTTCCAAATGAGGAGTCTGGATTTTGCAGTCTCAAGGAGGAATTGTTCCCAGTGATTAGATATGTAGTCACTATATTTATTCTCCCTTAGTATCTAGAGGTTCATAAGAAGGTAGAGGTTATCATGTGGATGATTTCACTAGGGTTGATCCTTGAGAGAGTGGATGTAAGATACAAACCCCTATAAAAGTATTTTTTTATTTTAATTATGGTTATCCTATTTTTATAAATAATTTATGGAGTAGGGATGGTTTTAAGATCGTTTTAGGGTTCTGGGACCAGTAAATTTGTAAAATAGGTTTTAAAACAAATGGATCAAAGTTAGGGAATTTTTATTTCTAACTATGCACTATAAATGTGTATCTTGATTGAGGGGTCACATTTTTTCAAATTGTGTAATGATTCCAAGGTTACCTTGTAGATTGGGGCATCTGAATTCAAGATTCAATTAGCATGACTTCTACATGGTTTACCCAAATGTTTATTTGGCTTAGTAAAAAGTTGGAAAAGGGATTTTCCTTGGATAGTGTAGCTTATATTATTGGCACATGGTTTGATAAACCATGTAGCCAAACCCTAGACTTCATTAAAAAGTGAAAAATTTACCACCTTCCCCTCTAAATATTATTATTATCTCGCCTAATTTTCTCCCCCATTTCACTCCAAGTAGCCCTAGGTTTTTCCCAAGAATTTCCTCCTCCTCTATAGGAGTAAATACTTTGATTCTTTGAAATTTGGAGTGTTGTTTCATGATATTTGAAGCCTCAGGTATGTATAAAAGTTTTTTTACTTTTATTATTTAGTAGTTTCGCTCCTCGATTGTCCCTCATTACATATATCATATTTTGGTTGGAGTGGAACACTAAATAGAGGGTTTAATTGAATTAAAATTAAAAAACATTTTTAAAAATATTTAAAACTTGAATCCACCAATTTATTAAATGATCCCTATTAACTAAAACTGTATAATTATATAATTTGATCTTCTGGAATGGTTCTCAATAGTTTGATCAGAACATAGTTAAAAATAGTTTTCAAATACTTTTTCTAACTATTAAAACAATTCAACTTGAAATAAAAACCTTACATGAAAAAATTAAATACAAATATCAAAGTAATGTTTTGAGAGTAGTTTTAAAATTGGTTTATTCTTTAAAAAATGAAAAAAAAATAAGAAATCAGACATTTTAAATTAAATAAGGATTTCATTATAAATACAATACTTAATCCCCTCAACTTGGAAATAACCTTCTATTAAGTAATTTATTATTAATTAAAATGATCCACAATCTAGATTAGGATTTTACAAAAAAACTATACTATGAATGTACATGCTAAAATCCTCTCCCACAGTTCTATATGGGTGAAAAAGTATCCAATTCACACGTGACCTCTTCCATAGTTATGTGTGTGCTTACAGATGAAAATATTTGAAAGAGAATGTCAAGAAGCCTCTAGTTTAGTATATAGGAATCTTTTTATAGATAAACAGAGTAAAAAACACAACTCAAAATTAAATCATAAAAATAAATATAAAGATATGAGAGATGGGAATATTTGGTGTAGCTCAATCTGAATAGATTCATTCTAATAGTCCTTGAATTTTTCATTGAAATGGATCAAAAAAATCACAATATGTTTTTGGAAAATAGAGTGTCATGAAGAGTTATAAATGATCCATATTTATAGAATAGGCATACACATGTGCCCCTATATTGATCTTTGTAAGAGTATGTGAAACACTCTTTTTTTATAGGTGTTACTTTGTCTTTAAAAGAACTCCATATCAAAGTAGTTATTAGATAACATTCAATGTATCCTTAATTGCACTAACTCAAAAAATAATTCTTCAAAAGTAACCATTGGATATTTTAAAATGATCCATATCTCAGTTATACATAATAGGTTTTCTTCACTTAAAAAATGGTTAATTGAACTCATAGTTGGATGGCATGGTTAGTTGACACAACAACTAGACATGGTCACTTAGTTCCTTAATATGGAAATTCTATTTGTTCATGTGGTAGGTTTATGACATTACATGGTTACTTAATTTGTACTAATTATAGTTACATTTCTTCATGTGGTGTATAGTTTTTCTTACAGTTAATATAAATGTAGATACACACTTCTTGTGTAAGACTTAGAGAAATTTTTCTTACCAGTTTCATGGTCGGTTAGTTTTTTATACAGTCAGTTGATCTTCAATTAATGGTAGCATCATATTAAATGAATGGTTAGTTTATGAATTAGATAGAATTTTTTCTCATCTAAAACATAGTGGCTAGTTTGTCTATGAAGTGGGTTCCACATATTCATTTGACCTTCATAGTTAGTTCAAAATATTCACATAGTAAGTACATTACACATATGGTAGGTTTTCACGGTAAGTTCCAGAGATAGCCAATTTTCTGAGTTTGTCTAGAAAAATGATTGACTAACAAAAAACATTAAATTCATTAATAGCATAATAAAAATTATTTTGGATCACTAAAATAATGAGGTGATGGTATAAGACAACAATATCCCACTTTTTGATTATCATAAATCATGAAATTTTAAATTAAATGAATTGAATACAATAAAAAATATACTGAAAATAAATTAAATATATATATATATCTCTCAATATATTAAAGGTTTATCAAGTCCCTTAAATTAATAAAATATTTCCAATAAATTAAATTTAGGTCACAGACCTACTCCCCCTTTTGGGATTAACAGAAAGTGATTTAGATATAAAAAAATAATTGGAAAAAATTAAACAAAAAAGATAATAAAAAAAGTATACCATTAATATATCAAAAGGTATTAAAAAAAAGTTTTACAGTATGTCCTATCATAAATTCTACTCAAAATTCAGATCTGGAATATCTTACAAATCTGAAGTAAGGATAGGATCTCTTCCTTTAGAAGTAAAAGTAGGGGTAGAAGAGGTAGTATAATGTAAAAAAGTTATATGGATGGTCACCAATGACTATACATTGAGAAAAATGTCTTGGAAATTCAATTTCTTTTCTAAGAGTGAACCCAAAATGGTTAATGGTTGAGGAGGTAGTGGTTAGAGCACAAGATACAAGAATGGTCAAAGGAGCTAGTGTATTGATATGAGTAATGATAAGTTAGGGTTTCATAAACCTAGAAAAATCACTCACTTCTCAATAACTATGCTCAAAATCCTAAAGAAAATATTCTCTTGTTTCCATAAAAGCTTCCAAAACTAAAGTTGACACCTTGATCTTCTCAACTTGAGGCTTAAAGGCTTGAGTCAGAGGGGGGTCTTGGGATCCATAGAAAGAGTTATGAACATACCATTTAAATATTACTTTGTAAATATTATTATTAGTTAGAAATAATTTTCCTTTTATGGTTTCTCAATATTTCTTGTCTTACTTAACATCTTCCCCTAATAGTTCTAATGTTTTGACAGCATGTGTTTGAAAACCATCAAACACAACTTCTCGGGTCTTCTTGAACTCCTCAAACACAACCATCAACATATCCCTTCTAAGTTATCTGATTTTATTTTCATCGAAATAAGGCTATAAAGGAGGAGAGGTAGGAGGCACATGAGTAGTAACAATAAAGGCAGAATCGTTAAAATATGAACTCAGAAACCTATGGTCTTGCTGCATAATTATATCAGAGAGGTTTTTTTTTCAAGAAACTAATTGTGCCTTCAGATCTTCAATATAATTTCTCAACAAATTAATATCAAGATAAAATTTTGGTTGAATATGATAAATCACTAACATTATCATTCTTTTAATATCTTCTTCTTGAGTAGGCTCCAAATAATTTCTGAAACCAAAAAACACTTCCTTAAAGACACCCATCAAATATGATTTGTGTTCATTTAAAAAATCTTTTTTAATATACAGTTTTGAAGAATTGAAGTAGTTAATTAGCTATATAGATCATAATTTTTATGAATACTATTTAAATAAGCTAAATATTCCCCTAGTTTAGCTCTAACAAAATATTCTTCTACTCTAATTACAGTATCAAATTCTTCCTCATGAACATTAGGTTTTCCAAACTCAACATCTTCACAATGGTCCCTATATTTCTCTATTTCTTCACCATCCTTGGAGGTAGTATGAACAAAAATATCTTGTATATTTTTCTCAGCTGAGTATCTCTAAGGAGATACCTCAATCATTTCTTAAGAATTTATAGAAACAATGATATATTCATCTAGAATTCTCTTAAGAGAAGGGATGGATAGTCCACCATGTCTAGGTATATTACCCCATCATCATCATTATATTATAGATATTCTACGGTCAAAAGAATAGATCTATGAGACTTATCCCACTTAGTAAGTGCATCTGATATAGGTTTTCTAAGAGTACTTCCAAAAACTGGAGATTTATCTAATCCATATTCATCTTCATAGGAGTCATAAGACTCATCCCTCTCAAGACTATAGCCTACTAAAATATATCTCTCTATTTTCAAGGTCCTTGGATTTTAGTTCCTCCTCATCTGATGGTAAAGGAAAAGGAGAATCATATAGCCTATAAGACATGATAGGAGTGACTAGCCTATCATACTCATGATCCTCCCTAGCTTCTTAATTAATATCACCCATCTCAAAGTATTTATTTCTTCCACTTCCTCAAATTATAATTTTTTTCCCAACAATAGCCACATTGTCATCATAATACTAAAAAAATCATCACATTCAAGACACGAATCCACATGATCCCTTGGTATAATAGGATAATTCACTAGATCAAACCTATCATTTATCTTCTCTAGGTCACCCACCCATTCCCTTTTCCATGGTTTCTAATTGACTTTAATTTTCTTAAAAATATTTTTGAGTGAGGTAAAGATCATCTAATGGAGTTGTTCCTTCCTCCCCTTGAAAAACTAAGCCTTTAGACTCCAACCAAGATAAAACAATCTTTATGTAAAGTAAAGAACTAAAATTTTAAGAAAGATTACATAACTAATATATATGTCTCATGGAATATCTGTATAGGATATTCTGAAAAACATTTTCTTTAAAAAAAAGAACCAATCATGGGGCCTCAGGTTTCTAAAATTTTCTTTCCTAGATAGATCAGGTGTCAGATGAACTTGACCGATCGTATATATTCACCACTAATCTCAATAGTATTTGGTCATTTTGGGAATTCTTTCCTAGTTAGCTCTTATAAAGAACATTGAAACTCAAAGAGAGCATGGTTGATTATATATGAACAATGGTAATCCTTAAATTATTCATTATGAGTCACACCCAAGAACTTTTCCCACTGTTTTGAAGGTAAATACATAACTTCACAACTTATTATCATCTTAATTATATTTATTTTTCCTTAGGAATAAATTTCAATTGATGATGAAAATCCTTAACATGTTTTAGGTATATGGATTACCATTTTCTTTAAACTAATCAACCCATCCATGATTCTTAATTGCATTTCAAACCAGAAATTTTTTCCATTACATCCATTGTGCATCAACTTCCTTTTTCAGTAGAAAATGGGTGATAGAATAGATGCATATTCCTAAAATTAATTGATATTATTAGGCTGGTTATTATTTTTTACAACATATTTTAAGGGGTGAGTAAATAGGAAATGTGGATTCCAACACATTCTTCATCCTTGTAATTTTTTATTTGAATCTATTTCTCAAAAGGTTTGTATTTTAATGAGAGAGAGGATTTTTTATAGGAGGATTTTTATTTGCATGAATGATCTTAAATGTAAGGAAGATATTTTTATGAAAATATAGGTATAGATTAAGAATCTGATTTGAATTTAATTTCAATCATTGAGGGATTAAAATAATAATAAACTTAAGTGAAATTCCACCAAAAAAAATCATGAATAATTTTAAGTATAGAATAGACACAACATTTATTCTAACCATGTATATATGAAAGAAAGTGTATGTTAGGTATACTGATCATGACCTCATGATATTTGTACAAACCTCATAAATAAAACATTCCTTGTATATAATTAGTGATCATGTGAGTAAACACTCATGGTAAGTATAGTGACTATGTAAGTTATGTTCCAAAATAGATATACTAACCTCATGATCAACTGTTCCTAATAGGTATAATGATCGTATAAAAAACTCATGGTTAGTATACTAAACATGTGAACTATACTTCATGGTTACTTTAATAAAATATTTAAATATATACAGAAGAGAATCGTATAAAATAAGAAATAATCAATTACAAAAATTACAAACTAAGATTAAGAAATATAAATAATAAAGAATTCCCAATTCATGTTTGATATAGTAAATTATATCAATGTTCAAAGGCTCTGTAAATATATCATAAATATGATGTTTAGTACTAATGAATTCAAGAGTTATATCACCTTTTTAAAATCATCTTTCAAATATTGATATCTTATATCAATTTTTTTTCCTATAATATAATAAAACATTCTAAGAAATATTTATCGCACTAGTATTATCACAGTTTAATGGGACATGTCGAAGTTTATATCCATAGTCTATTAATATATGTTTTATCCATATAATTTGTGCATATAAACTGCTTGAAGCTATGTATACACCTTTAATAGTGGGTAATGAAATGGAATTTTACTTTTTTACTATATCGATAAACTACAAACTTCCCTAAAAAGTGACATGTTCAAGATGTTATTTTCCTATATAAAATAAAACCACCAAAATATGTATCTAAATAACTCACTAAATCAAATATTTTTCCTCTATAATAAAATTTTCCTAATTTAGTTTTATTTTTGAGGTATTTAAAAAAATATTCACAACAATTAAATGCGATTATTTTGGATTTTATTGAAAATGATCACACATACACACACTAAACATAATATCCATTTATATAGAATTTAAGTTTAGTAAACTTAAAATAAAAACACTATAAGTGGTTTCATCACTTGGTTTCTTGGTTTTATCATGATCTAGTTTTCATATTATACTCAAGAAAGTATCACTACCTTTAGTATTATCTATAAAACAACATTATAAAAGATATTTAGTATACTTTCATTGATTTAAAATTATCCCATATTTGTTTTGAAATATGTGAAATCCAAGAAATAATTTTAACTCACCCATCAAACTCATTTCAAACATATTTTTCATCATTTTAGAAAATTCAGTACACAAAGAATTTCTTGAAGAACCAAAGATAATATCATCAACATGGATTTTTAAAAATAAAACAGCTTTTAAAATTATTTTAATAATTATATTAGTATAATATATTACTTTAGAAAAAAAATTAAATAAAAATGAGTTGATCCTATCATACCAAGTTCTAGGATCTTATTTCAAAAAATATAATATTTTTTTAATTTAAAAACTTGATTTTTTAAGTGACGGATTTAAAATCAATGGGTTATTCCAAAAAAACATCCTCAATTATATAACAATTTAATAATGAAGTTTTAGAATCCAATTTATATAATTTAAAATACAAATGTGTTGTATAAGAAAGAAACATTATGATAGCTTCAAGTATAGATATTGGTGCAATGGTTTCTTCATATTCAATTAATTTATCTTGATTATACCCTTAAGAAAACTGTGTTTATTTATTTTTAATTACAGCTCCCGACTCATCTACTTTATTCTTAAACATCCATTTAGTGTTAATGGTTAGATAGTACTCATGTTTTTAAAAAAATTTCCAGAACTATTAATCTCAAACTAATTTATCTATTCTTACATTATCATTACCTATAACTCATCATTTATTAATTTTGTGATGTATTTAGGTTCAAGTTTTGATAAGAAAGTTTTTTGTTAAACTTGGTTTCTTAGAGAATATCTTCTATGTGTTCCTTTATCTCAATCTCTTATAATATCATCTAAGTGTTGGTCTCAATGAGTCCTAATAGCTCTTGGATTTGAAATATTTGATACTTTCATTTATTCTACAAGTTTATATTCCAAAAAATAATCATAACTAAAATATTTTTCAACAAGTTTCACATAATTATCACTAGGTTTAATATTGATATATAAATTGAAAAGGTTATCCTCAAGATTCTCTAAATTATTATTAGGTTAGTGTGGATCTGCCTCAGCTAAATTCATATATAAATATTCTTCCACAATCATGGTCCTTTTATTGAATAACTTTTATGTATTAATGGATGTTTAATATCCAAGAAAAATTCCTTCATCACTTTTGGATGAAAATTTGCCTACTTTATTCTTTATATTTATTATAAATACTTTATAACCAGAAACTCTAAAGTAATTAGCTTTTGGTTTTCTACCATTCCATAAATAATATGGGGTTTTCTTTGAAAGTAATTTAATAAGGAATTTATTAATAATATATCAATTTGTATTCATAGATTCTACCCAAAAATAAACAATAAAATAAAAAACATTGAGTGTGGTCTTGAAAATTTCTTGAAGTTTTGTTTTTCACCTTAATACTACTTCATTATACTATGGGTTCCTAAGAGTAGAAAATTTGTTATTTTAAACATATTGTGAGCATAAAGAATCAAACTCTTGATTTTCAAACTCGTGTCCATGATCACTTTATATGGTCTTAAATATAATACTAATAGGGTTTTCTAAATATTTATCATAATTAGAAAAAAAAAAGATTTACTTTTGTGAGCTAGAAAGAATACCTAGGTGTATCTAAAAAAATATACTAGAATATAACCATAGTTCTTTCCATTTAAACTAGAAACTCTAAAAGATACAAGAAATTCCATATGTAATAACTATAGGGTTTAAAAAGTGGAAACTTATTTCTTTTGTTTTAAATATATTTCTTGTTGCTTCCCTTTTTTACATGGGTTACAGACTTTGTCTTTTGGGAATTATAGTTTAGGGAGATCCTTAACTAGTCATTTACAAGTTTTATTTCTAATTGATTGAAAGTTTCAATGGCCTATTCATGTATTCCAAATCCAATATGACTTATAAAATTCACTTAAATAATAAATATTTTTAGAAAATAATGAATTCTAATCAATATCAAAGACATTATCATTTAACATATTAGTATAAACTAAAACATGTTTAGAATAATAAATTCTTTAAGCATCGTTCTCAAACTCAACATTATATCCATCATCACATAATTTTGAGATACTATACGGATTATATTTTAATTAATCTAACAAAATACTTTTGAAATTAAAATAGTACTAGAGTTACTAATACGATCGAGTCAAGTTATTTTTTCTTATGAATTGTTACAAAAAGTGACATAACCACCATTAAATTTGATAAGGTTTTTGAAGATCAAGTAGTCCCTAGTCATGTGTACAGAACATCCATTGTCTATATACCATAGGTTCTTACCGGTACTCTTCAAGTCAGTTTCCTAGAGAAAAGTTAAAATGAGAAATTATTTTGGTATCCATGTTTTCTTGGGTCTAGAAATATTAATAATAAGATACTTAAGAATCCAAAGTTGTTTAATTTGTTTCCCATAAGTAGATTTTATTATTTTAGAAATAAAAACTTTATTATGTCTATGTGAATATAAATTATTTATTAAATTGGAATAACTAGAATGAGGAACTAATTTTTTCTTATAAATATTCCTTTGTATAGGTGGGTAACCAATTCCAATAGTTTATTTTGGAGTGGTTTTCTTACTAAGAATATGGGTAAATGTTTTTATACCATTGATAAATCATTCTAGATCCTTATTTAATTTCTCAATGGAAAATTTAAGTTTATTGCTTTATTTTAACAGTTGATAATTTGTGTCTTTCTCTAAAACAAAATCCATTTTATAGTGGGAATATATTGCATGTTTCTTCTTTAAACTTTTTTATTTATTCTAAAGTTCATTAAATTTATTCTCCAGGATATTAAAATATTCAAATAATTCCTCATTGGACATATTTTAATCATTTTTTTCATTCTCAAAAAGGTTTGAAATATGTTCAAGTGATAGTGGAAAAGTATTTAATGGATAATTTTTGTTTTTCATGAAACATATGTAATCTCTATAATTTTTTTCTTCTCTACTTGAATACGAATCACTTGAGCTATACTCAGAGGTTTTCCAGGTGGATTTCATAACTTTTTATAAATTTTACCTTTTTCCTCATACTTTTTCTTATATTTTTTCTTTAGAAAATTATCATTGATGTGTCCTTTTCTTTTACACACCTATAAGGTTACTTCATTAGTGGAATCATCCTTTTTACACTATCTCCTCCAATTTCCCTTATTGTCATACTTACCAATTTATTTTTATTTCCTAAAGAAATTATTTTTTTCAGAATCTTTGAATCATCATGATAGGTGATCTATTTCTGCACCATTTTCGGTAGGTGATTCTTCATCACTTGAACTATAAACTTTGATATTTTCTTTTTAAATTTGAGTCATAAGTCTTAATGTCCACTGACTTCCTCTCGAAATCATCATATTCATTGTTTAATTATAATACCACCTCATACATCATAATATTTCTAATGAGTTCCTTAAATGGTATTATACTAATGTCACGTTATTCTATGATGGAGACTAATGTTCCTCTCCACCAATCAGGAAAACATCTCAACAGGCGCATCACTTGATCCTTATTAACAATTTTCTTTCCAAGTTAATGAATAATGTTAACTATTTCATTGAATCTAAGATACATATCAGAAATGGATTCATCATAATTCATATTGAATGTATCACAATTAATAGTATAAGTATTTAAATGCATCTCTTTATCATTGGAAGTTCCCTCATGAGATATGGCAAGAGTATCCCAAATTTCAAAAGCATTTGATAAATAAAATATTGGGTTAAATTAATATTCTCCAAAATCACACTATATGGCATTCATTAAATTATAGTTACACTCATAAGTAGCCTTAGTGGAATTACTCTACTTAACTCTAGTAGCTTTGCCTCTTTTATACTTATCTCCAATAATAGTCCAAATATAAATGCCCATACTTTCTAAATGAATTTTAATCTTAATATTCCATTAAGAATAGTTAGTTACATTAAAATAAAGAATTTGGTTAGTTTAAATTCCTTATTATATATGATTATCCATAAGTTATTAAATTTTTATCAAACATAAATTTATGATATTTAATTACAACTAGATCATAGTAAAAGGTATTTTGAAAATCCTTTGATACCAAATTTTAGTAGGAGTAGAAAACTCAAGAGGGGGTGAATTGAGTTTCCAATTAAAAATATTTAGAACATGAATCCCCTAATTTATTAAATATTCATCGTTAGGTAAAACTGTATAATTATATAATTTTATATTTTGAAAAGGTTCTCAACAGTTTTATCAGAACTCAGCTAAAAACAAGTTTGAACAACTTTTTCAAACTTTTAAACCAAATATAGTTGAAACAAAAACATTATATAAAACACAAGTTGAATACAACAATAAAAGTAAAGTTTTTAGAGTAGTTATAAAACATTTTTTTTAATTATAATAGTGAAAAAACTATAAATAACATGGTATAAATTAAGCATTGGTTTTAGTATTAATCAAAGACCCAATACCCACCACTTGTAAATCATATACTACCAAGAATTTTATTATTAAATAAACTAATCCAAAACCTAGATTAGGTTTTTATAAATAATTATAATATGATAATAGAGAATAAATTCCTATTATATAGTTCTACATGGAATAAAAAGATTTCAGGTCACACATGACCTCTTCCACGGTTATATGTGGGATTACAGATGAAAATATTTGAATGAGAGTGTCAAGCACTCTCCAATTAATTTTTGGAGACTATGTTTACAGATAAAAATAGTAACAAAAAACACATATTGGAATTAAAGGAGAAATATAAATAATAAGAGATAAAATATGAGATGATGTGGTGAAACTCAATCTAAATAGCTTCAATTTTTAAAGAGTCCTTTAATGTGTCATTGAAAGGGTTCAAAATACGTTTCATTGTAGGTTTCAAAAAATTAAGTGTCTTAAAGAGTTATAAATAAGTCCTCTACATAGCCTATGTGTATATGTATGTTCCTCTATTGATATATATAAGAGTATATGAAACACACTTTTTTCCATAGGCACTTGTTTGTCTTAAAAATAACTCCATCTCAAATTAGGCATTAGAGAACATTAAATGCCTCCTTAATTGAACTGACTCTACAATTAATGCTTCAAAGGTATCCATTGTATATTTTAAAAATATCTACCACTAATTTATACATGGTAGGTTTTATTAACTTAAAACATGGTTACATAATCTCACAGTCAGTTGGTATGGTTATTTGATACTAAAACTATCCACGATCATTTCATTCCTTTGTGTGTTCGGTCCACTTATTCATGTAGAAAGTTTATGACTTTTCATGGAAACTTATTTTATACTCATAGTAGGTATATTTTTTCATGCATTAGGTAGTTTTTCTTGTATTTACTATAATAAAGATACCCATCGTTAATACATGACTTAGAGGAAATCGCCTTACGTGTTTCTTGGTAAGTTGTTTGTTCATGTGGTCAATTGATCTTCAATGCACAGTAGGTTTATCTTCAATGCATGGTCAGTTTATGATTTGGAAATCTTTTTTCTCATCTTCCACATGGTAGGTTGTTTGTTCAAACATTCATTTGAAGTACAGAACATGGTATATTCCATATGGTTACTTGACCTTTATAGTCAGTTCAAATTCTTCACATGGTAAGTACATTATACAAGTGGTAGATTGTCACAGTATGTTCCATACATATCCTATTTTCTAATTTTGGATAGAAAATTTATTAACTAATTTAAATCATGAAATTAATTAGTAAAATAATAAAAATGAGTTTGGATCATTAAAATAAGGAGTCCCTAGTCTAAGACAATATCTTATATTCCCAGTTTCCAAGGAATTTGTTTAATTTCATGTTTACGACCATTTTAGCTTGAATCAAAGGCCTGGTTTGGATGACTAGATATCTAAAAACATAATGTAGGTGGTATAAGATCTATTTTCTATAGTATTGATATTTTTATAATATAAGTAGAATGTGAAATATAGAAAATGTGTTAGGAATTTTCCTCCTTGATTAAGAAAAATAGTATGGGCTTTAAATTGATGTCTTAGACTTTTCACAAAACTCATAGGGTCTGTTGGTGAATATGAGACTGAACCTATGAAAACCTAGGGGGTGTTATAAATTATTGGAAATGGTATTTTGTGGTTTTAAATGGTGAAATAATTGGTTTATAAACTTAACATGCTTAGGCTTGTTGGTTGTGATAGTATGATTAAAGGGGTTATGTGGAATAACTTGGGAGTTAAATGTTTTGTGATGTGTTGATAGGATTGAATGGTTAATGGTTAAAGTGGAAAGTTTAAGTAGATAAATGGTTTTAAAGGATAGTTAATTGTAATTCTATATGAATAAATGATGAAATGGTTTAATTATATATTTACATAGAAATTAGTTTAGTATAATATAAAATGGAAAATAATGATTGTTGAAATGGAAAATTTTTGTTTTATTAACATGTTAAAAGGTTGAGTATGTTGAAACTTGTAAATTGGTAAATGATAGAATGGTTTATAATTTCATACTGATGTTATACATCCATGTGTTAGGTTATAGAATGATTCTATAGGCACCAATATTATTGTACATGGGTTGAGATGTTATACTGACACTCTACATCCATGGTTTAGGTGTCGGACTAACATTATAGACATTATCTTTGTTTATACATGGGTTAGGTTTCATAATAATGCTCTAGGAACTAATAGTATGCAACATTGTATAGATACCTCATAATGATTCTTGTAAGTACCAAGAATTGAATAATTAATGACCCCCCCCCCCTACTTAATGTATGTATTACCATATGATTTATGGATCAAGAAATCAATATTGTCTAAAACAAGTTTGGTTGTCTTGGTTGTCACTTTAGAACATGAGGTCCAAAAGATTAATTAATAAATATTCATTTTAAAATATTCCATAATTTATATATTTCATTTTGTTCCATAATATATTTACATACATTATTTCTCAAACTAGTTATTACTTTAGACACTATTGACGGTGGCCTACTGAGTTTTACTAATACCCTACTCGGGTCGTCGTTGGTACCAAAGCATATTTTATGGTTGTAGGTTAGGATAAATGAAAAAAGGCTTGATGATAGATGAATGGTTTAGAACTTTATGGGATGGAACATAAATGTGGGTAATGGGATAGGATTCAAGACCCTATTTTTGTATTTTTTTCTCTTGCTTTTCGGTTCCTTTTAGATTAAGTGTCTAGCATGACATGAAATTTTTATTTTATTGTCTTATTTTCACTTACCCTGTTTTTTTAATTCTATATGTGATGTGCGGTTACCTACTAGTTATTAATTCTATGTATTTTTTCTATTTTTTTACTATGATAAAGATGGTATAGTATCCCCATGTTCCTCAATGGATCATCACCACCGGTTGGATTCCTCTGGTGTAAGGAGGAGGCATGCTTGAGGTCATGTAGTGAACCTATTAAACTAAGTTTTTAGTGGGTTGAGATAAGACAATCCAAATTGGTGTCAAAGACCAGGTATTTTCTATTACAATATTATTTTGGGAAGGTAGAAAAGAAACTAGGATGTGTCATGGATTGGTAATGAGATCAGCATAGGATTAGTTAACCCATGTTTGGGGGAAATCCTAAGTTTATAGGATTAGTATTATTTTTCTTGAGGATTTTTTGTTACAGTTGTGGTGTTATTTAACCTTGGGTGATGCACTTGTTGTGTGATGTTATTTATTAATGATATTTAAAACATAGGTTAGTACGATATGAGATTGTGTATGCATGTTTCATTTCAAGAACTCGTGGGTTTATGTGACATGAATCATATTAAAAACACAAGGAAAATCATTCTATGATATTTTTACTTTCAAATAGAAGATTTGAGTTGGGGAAAATATAATTATTTTATGCTTCTTTTGTGGTTTTAAATAAATAGTGCCTAATAAAGAGTTTTGAACTATTTTTAATTGAAATATGTTAAATTTATTTTCTAAAAATAGTGTTAAATACATGGATTATAACATTGAAAAATTATATTTACCTTGAGTTAGTCGGTAGAACTAGATAGGGATGGTTGGGTGTAGAAATAGTGTTGTGATCATACGTGTTGAGATGGTGCATATGGAGTATCTTAATTATGGATAGTTGTGACCCCTATTACATGTAACATAGTAATTATATGTCATTTTCTCTTAAACATTCTTTTTTATTATATAAGGGTGCCTCCATGATGATGTTTTTCTATATGATGACTAGAGGACACTACTGAGAATGCACCTCAGGTTGTAGAACTGGATCCCGCATTGGCTCTGGGTAATAGGTCATTAGATAAGTTTTGTGATAATTTCACCTTATTTATGAAGTATATAGAGAAGGATTCAGTGTGGGATACACTAAAAATGATTTATTTGACTAGGGTGTTCCAGCTGTAGCATCCCCCAATTCTTTCCAAAGAGGTTGGCCCTGAGGTATAATAGTTCTGGATGAAGTCTATTTAGAATATCCTTGATCACCTATAGAATCTTCCTAAGCGGAGGGTTAAGTTATCATCTTACATATTTTAGGGACCATCAAAGTGCTGGTAGGATATTCAATTCTAGGATGAGAAACATGAGGGAATGGAATGGAGGGAATTCCAAGATAATTTCTTAGAACATTTATACCCTGAGATCATGAAATAGGAAATATTTATGGAGTTTCTAATTTTGAATCAGGGTAATATGTTAGTGATGGGTTATAATGAAAACTTAACTAAACTACATCATTTTTATCTAAGGATGGAACAGGATGAGGCAGTCAGGGTGAATAATTTTTAAGATAGACTCAAATTTTAGATCAAGTCATAGGTAAATATTTTATTCTTGTATAAATTTACTGAGGGGGTAAATTGGTATCTCATTATATAAGGGAACTAAAAGGAAGCCTATAGTAGCAGGCATAAATTTTTATCTAGGTGATCCAGTAGTACACCCTCATGTAGTATAAATTGGTGTAATCTGAACTTGCTCTAAGGAAATAGTAGTAAGAGCATCCATGGGAGTGGATAGGCCTCAAGGGTAGTGATATGGTGTTTTGATACCAATATGGTAGTCTTGGTCACATGTGAGGTCAATTTCCTTGACCACTAGTTGATTGTCGATATTGTGATAGGATGAGGCACATGTAGAGATTATTCATTAAACCTTAATAGATTTTGGGTGATGGGGGAACTAGAATAACACCAAGCACTAGGAGGGGATCTACTACCATGAATCAGACTAGAATTTGGAGCTCTACCAGTCGTATTGGTCAAAGTGGAGGTCATGGTACTTTAAGAAAAGAGTAGCACTATTAATATTCTAGTGTAATACATGAGACTCTTGTAGGAGCTTAGGGTAAAGGGACGGGTCAACAGCATGAATTTCAACATTTTTTCACCAGTAACTAGGATGGTTCGTCGACTATCTGAGCTATTATTCATATGGATTCAATGCATGCTAATGCCTTATTTGATACCATTGATTCCTATTAATTTTTATCTACCCAGTTTTTGAATGGTTTGGGCCTGGTGGTGGAATTCTTGTATGGGATTATACTAATCAACATTTTGTTAGGGGTGCGATCGAAGGGTATTCATCATTTTAAGGATTGTTCCCTTAAGATTGGTGGGCACCTTTTCCTTTGGGATTTTTTCATGCTTGAAATTTTAGGGTATAACTTAATATTGGAAATGGGCTAGTTAGTTTCATATCCTATTCATATTAAATTTTACTATAGGATGGTGAATTTCATGTTTCTTGAGGGTAACAACTATGGGGTATAGGATATCCAGGTGGGTTATGCATGACCTAACTATTAGTATCTAGGTGATATCATATCATAGGTTTCGATTCTTATAATAAATTATGGGGGAGTGGAGAAGGATGCTTTTTATTCTATATTGGATTAGTTTTGGGACATGTTTTCTAAGGAGTTTTCAGGGTTTCCACCTATGAGAGATATTGAGTTTACCATTTATCTAGTTCTTGGGGATGATCTAGTTTACATTACTCCTTACATAACATCACTAGTAAATCTTCAAGAGCTTATGAATTTGTTGTGGGAAAATGTAGGATAAAGTTTTCATTCAACTGAGTACATATCCTTGAGGTTCTGAGGATTTTTTTCAATAAAATAGATGGAACATTGTGCTAATATATTGATTTCTATAAGATGAACTAGATAGAAATTAGGAACCGATGTACTATTCCACATATTTATGATCTCTTTGATCAGATAAGGGGTGTATTTTCATTCTCTAAAATTGATTTAAGATCAGAGTACTATCATTTGAGGGTGAGGTCATCTGACATAACCCAAACATCTTTTAAGAGGAAGTATTAGACTATATGAGTTCATTGTGATGCCTTTCGGGATGAAAAATTATTCTTCTATGTTCAAGGGTTTGATGAATTAGATCTTAAATCCATTTCTATATTGATTTGTGATTGTTTATATCGATTCCATTATTGTACTCCCAATCTAGAGATGATCATGCCCAACATATTGATATCTTCTTGAGTATATTGAGAGGGAATGTACTATATTCCAAGCTATCTAAATGTCATTTCTAGATTAAAAAATTACACTTATTGGTTTATATTATCTCATATAATGGTGTATCAGTGGACCCTAATAAGCTATGAGAAATTTTTTATTTGGATAAATCCAAGATTTTTTTTGACATATGAATCTTTTGGGGTTTAGTGGGTTACTACTTAAGGTTCATCAGGGAATTTTCTCACCTGGAAGAATCTCTCTCAGGCCTAGCCAAAAAATGCATAAGTTTGAGTGGTCTGAATAATGTGAGATTGCCTTTAATGAGTTGAAGTATAAATTCTCTAAAACACCAATTCTAATCTTACCCAAATTGATTAAGAAAATATAATATATATTTTAATTCATCCAAGATTGAGCATGGGGTGGTATTAATGCAAGTTGATTGAGTCATGGAATATGGAACACAGTACTTGAGGCCACATGAACAGAACTATCATACACAAAATCTATAGTTTGTTATGGTACTTCACACCATAAAATCTTGGAAGAATTATCTCCTAGGTGAAAGGTTTACTAGTTATACTAACCATAAGATCCTTAAATAAATATTTTATCAGTGTTATCTTAATCTTCAATGGTGGGGATGGGTTGAATACATGAAATCTTTCAATTTTAAGCTAGAATATACTCTGGGTAAGGGAAAAATTATTTATAATGGTCTATTATGAATGAAATAGGCCTACGGTATTCAGGATCTAATTCTTATTTAAAGATGAAGGATGTATTCACTCATATGCATATAGGTGTTCAAGAGGAGTGAGAACTGATGGAACTCCTATCTTTATCCATTATGCCTTATTTTTAAAACAAGGTCAAGAGGTGGATGTATGAAAATCCTAAGTGTTTGGTGTTGAGGGACAACTTTGATGGTGGGGAGTTTCCTTCTGACTGGCCATTGATAGAGATAATGTTATCCATGTTCATGGAAATGTTTACATGTCTACAGGTATTAAGGAGGATTTTATTTGTGTGTTTCATGCTTCAAAATTGGTGGTGCATCCTAGTTTGAAAAAAATATACCAAGATCTTCATAGATAGTATCTATGGCCAGGAATGAAGAAGGATATTATAGGTTCTGTAACATAGTTTTATAACTTTTATTAGGTGAAGGTTGAACATCAGTAGCCTTTTTGTCTATTATAGTATTTTCCAATTATAAAAAAGAAGTGGGATGATATTTCCATGGATTTCATGGTGTATTTACCTAGGAATCATCAAAATAGTGACATGATATGGGTGATTATAGACCAATTAACAATGGTATCCCATTTCTTACCAATTCAGGATATTTTCACAATTTATGAGTTGTGTAGCCTATATGTTTAGGATATATTTGATTTTTCTAGGGTTCCTTAGAGTATTGTTTCATATTGATATTCTCATTTTACTTTATGATTCTAGAAAGGATTACATAAGGCACTTGATAATCAGCTACTTTAATTCACTACCTACCACTTATAGATGGATGAGTAGTCTAAGTGGACTATCTAGGTGTTAGAAGATATTTCGAGTTCATGTTTCCCATTTTTTGGCAGAACCAAGGAGAAAAACATAGCACTTATTGATTCCACCTATAACAATATTTATCATGTTATTATTAATATGGAACCATATAAGGCATTTTATTGTAATCCATGTAGATCACCTTTTTTCTAGATATAAGTAATAGAATTAGGATTATTGGGGTTGAGTCTTGTATAGGAAACTACATATCATGTCCAGTGGATATGAAAATATATAGCTATATCCTATAGTATAAAAAAGGAACACTTTGACCAGTTTCATCGACCTCTCAAGTTTACAGTGGTTGGTCATGTATTCCTTCACATATCCCTAAGAATGGGTCACTATCAAATTATAAATGTGCATAAGTTGGAACCTAAGTATATCGATTCATTTGATATTTTTGATATTATTGGTATGGTGGAATATCATTTGGATCTTCCATAATTATATAGCGCTACACATGACATATTTCATCTCTCACAACTTTAGCGATATCACCCTAACCATTCTCATGTAATTTATTTTGATGATGTTGAAATTTAGGTTGATATGTCCTTTAAAGAGAATCGTATTTTTATTATGGATCATAGTGAGAAAACTCTTCATGGTAAGACTATTCCTTTGGTCTAAGTGTTCTGGTAGTACAGTCACTTTCAGGATGAAACTTAAGATATGGAAGCTGATATGTAGGCCCAGTGTCCTAATCTTTTAATTCATAGGCTTAGTGATACTAAGGGGTAAAACTCAAGGATGGTATCTTATATGGTGGGGAGGTTGTAAATATCAGCCCTTATAGTGGTATATTTTTATTTTTATTTTGTTTAACCTCTTTTTGAAAATAATTTATGGAAATTATTAGGTGCGTTCCAAGGGTTCAGGACCAATAAATTAAAAAAAATAAGGCTTGAAACACATGGATAATGGTTAGTATATATTTATTGTTAATCTTGACCCATAACCATGCTTCTCGATTGAGGGGGAGAATGGTTTTGAAAACTATGTGATGATACCTGGGTAACTATGTAGATTGGGGAACCCAATTTCTAGAGTTGATTCACACAGCTTATATATGGTTTACTAAGATATGAAAAATGGTTTTCGTTATACGGTAGGTATTATATGGTTGGAACACATTTTTACAAACCATGTTCTTCATTAAAAAGTATAAAATTTTATATTTTTCATCCCAATGTTATAATGATCGCACCTAATCCCCCCCCCATCTAACTCCCATAATCCCTATTTTCACCACAAGATTCTCTTCCTCTTATAAGGGTGGACCTATTTTAATTTTAGGTGGCTAGGTGCATCGTTTATTCTAACTTGAATCCCTAGGTAAGTTTATTAGTATGTTTCCTTCCATTCTTTGGATGTTTCACCACTTGGTTTTCCCTTGTCACTTATTCCTCCAATTCCCTATTTCCAAGGCATTTTATTATTTTATGTCTATATTCATTTTATATTGAATCAAAGGACAAGGTTGGACAATTGTATATCTACAAACATAAGGTAGGTTTTCAACGATGTATTTCCCGTAGTCTTGGTATTTTTCAAGTGCATATAGTATATAAAATAGTTCCAATGTGTTTTGAATTTTCCTCCATGATTAAGAAAATATATTGGGCATTAATTTTATTTTTAGACCTTTCATTGATATCTTCAGGTCCATTGCTGATTATGAGACTGAACCTACAACCACCCATGGGGTGTTCCAAATTTTTGGAAATGGTAGGGTGGGGTTTTAAATGGTAAAATATGTGGTTTAAAAACTTATCCAAGTTGGACTTGTTTGGTGGATTCATATCATGGTTAAAGGGGATACATGGTATAACGTGGCAATTAAATATTTTATGAAAAGTTAAGAGGGTGGAATGGTTAATGGTAAAAGTGGAAAGTTTAAGTGGTTAAATGATTTTAAAATACAGTTAATGGTTGTGATATATGAATAAATAATAAAATATTTTAATTGTGGAATTAAATTTAAAGTGATTTAGAAAGATATACCTTAGTGAATATTGAATGTTGAAATAGATAATCATTGTTTTCTTAATGTTTTAAAAGGTCAAGTATGTTGAATCTTGGAAATTTTTAAATGATGAAATGATTTAGGATGTTGAATTGATCCTTTGAAACCATGAATTAAGTGTTGTACTAACACTATAGGAACCAATAATATTGTACATGGGATGGGATATTGGAATGATTCTCTATATCTATGGTTTAGGTGTCAGTGTAATTCTATAACCACCAACATTGTTTATACATGGTTTAGGTTTAATACTGATACTCTAGGCATTAACAATACTTAACATGGTATGTGTACCTTGGACTAATTATTTTATATACAATGATTTGAATAATTAATGAATCCCACTCCCCTCTTTAACTTAAGTTATGTATCACCCTATTATTTATGGATTTGAAGACCGACATTTTCCTATACAGGGATAGTTGTCCCAAATGTCAATTTAGAACTCATGGGCCACCAGTTTAAATAATAAATGTGTGTCTTAAAATGTTCCATCATTTATATATTTCTTATTATTTCATCATATTTATATAAAAATAGTTTCTCATGTTGGTTGTTTCTTTAGACATTATAAGTGGTTGCCTATTGAGATGTACCCACACCCTACTCGGACCATTGTTGGTACCTGAGAAGACTTCATGGTTTATTTTTAGAATAAGTGAAAAGGTATTGTGGTAAATGGATAAGTTGGTACTTTATGGTATTGATCTTGGATGATTGGACTAGGCTAATAAATATAACCCACTTTGGGGATTTTTTGTTTGTGTATTGCTTTTGGGTTCCTTTTGGCATATGAGGATATCATGACATGAAATGTTTATTTTACTATCTTGTTGGAATTTACCCATTTTTTGGAATTTAGTATGTGATGTGTGGTTACCTACTAGTTGTTACTTATTATTAATACCACTATTTTTTACTTTGTTAAAGAGGGTATAATCTCTCTACATTCCTCAATAGACCCTCCTAGCTAGTTAGTAGCCTTTAGCATAAGGGGGAGGTGCACTTGAGTTCATGTGGAAAACTAGTTTGGCTATTATTTGGAGTGATTCGGGCTAGGTTGTTACAGTAGTCCATAGGTAATCTTGAAGAGTAGGGATCTAGGACTTGGATCATAGATGTCTAGTCGGTTAGGGTTACGATCGGTGGGGAAGAAACCTTGACAGAACTTTTCACATATTTCTAGGGTAGGTGGATCTAAAGAATATACCAGGGGATTATTGTTTTATTATATGTTTATGGAGTTCATTTCCCTGATCATGATCAATTTCTGATAGCTCGGGGAGGTCATTTTTAGGTGGACAGCCAGGTCCCTTTTTAACAGTGACATCATCTTCCTCTGAAGTAGAATCATCATATAGGGTATCAAGATATTTTCTATCCAAGGGTAGATCAAGTTAGTAGAGGAATCCTTGAAATGGTCTCCATCCTTATGGACCTAGACCAGAGCGTGGTCCTGGAGGTAGTTAATATAGAGGCGTAGGATATGGTTGTTTCTAGATGCACATCGTGTAAGTGAAAGTGTTAGTAAGGCTAGATGTTATATGAGGTATGATTAGTTTATCAAATACCCATATTTCTACCTTTTTTTATTTAGAAGCCTCACACTCCATTTTTTCTCCTTCATTGGTCCATTCATTAGAATTGGAGTGGGAAAGAATTCCATTTCCCCTAATGTTATCCATTCCAATTAGAGGTCAATATAATTTGTTTGATGTGTATTTGGGATATATATGGAAGATGGGGAAGTATTAGCTAGTGGTAGACTTATTATTTATCCAAATACAACCATATGATATCCTCCTTGGCATGGATTAGTTGTATTCTATGTTTATGATCATCAATTATTTCTGGAGGATAGTTTAGTCTTATGGTGTAGGGTTCTAGACAGTGGAATTTTTTAGTGAGAAGAGTAATCAAATAGGTAGTAGTAAGGTGGAGCCTATTTTATCCCATTTAACGCAACTGTTAGTGGAATCTTTGGTAGGGGATGTTCCTAGGGTTGTGTATAATCTTTTTAATTACTTATTAGATGAGGTTGTGACCCTACCACCTTAATGAGACATCGAGTTTGAGATAAAGTTTCAACTAGGAACATCTATGATTATGATGGCCCCTTATTGAGTGGTACCTATGGAGCTGCATGATTTGAGGTTGTAGGTTGATTATTTGATACATATGGGTTTCATATGACCTAGTGTATCTATTTAGGGTGATCTGGTGTTGTTAAACAAAAATGATAATGGTAGTCTAAGGTTGTGCGTAGACAACTAGAGGTTGATTTAGGTGATGGTCAAGAACTGTTACCCCATTCAAATCTGTTAGACTAGTTTAAGGGATTCAATTAGTTTTTAAAGATTGACTTGTGGTTTAGATACCATCAGATTGGGTGAAAGATAAGGATATCCAAAAGAATTATTTTAGGTTCATGTATGGGAACTTCAAGTTTATGGTCAAGTCATTTGGTGTCACTAACACACATAATGTGTTTATGGGGCTCATGAACTCTATGTTTCATGAATTATAGGACTATTTCATAGTATTTTTCTATAATGATATATTGATCTACTCAAATTCATAGGAGATGAATGTTAATCATATCAAGGTTGTCTTACATGTTCTTAAACACCATCTCCCCTATGAAAAACTATACAAATGACAGTTATGAATATGATATGTGAATTTAATTGGACATGTGGTTGCTTAGTAGGGTGTGGTTATAGACCAGTCAATGATTAAGGTAGTTTTTTCTTGGGAATTACCCAAGAATGTGGTAGAGGTTCACAACATCCTTGTTATTGCAGGATATAATTGGTGGTTTGTGTTTGATTTATCTCAATCTTATCAACACTAATAGGTTTACTTGGAATGAATAGGATTTTATATGGATGGACCATTGTCATGTGGTGTTCAGTTTATTAAAGAAGAGGTTGATTAGTGCCCTGATGATTCATCTTCCTAAGGAGGGCATTATGTTCAAGTTGTTTTATGATCAACTGAGAGAGATAATCTCCTCTAGGTCTAGGAATTTGTTCCCCCATGAGTGTAACTATTTCAACCATGATTTAGAGTTCACGGAAGTTGATTTTGTGCTCAATTTGGGGAATTATTACCTCATCAGTGATAACTTTGTTGTTTTCACATACCATAAAAGCTTGAAATATTTTTTATCTTAGTGAGATCTGAATTTATGCTAGTGAAGGTGGAAAAAGTTTATCGATGGTTAGTATTTAGACATATCATACACTCCAATAAATAGGAATGTCGTGGCAGATTCATTATGTTGGATGTCCCAAGGAGATGTGGTTTAGGAGTTCATGTATGTTTGTAGAGGGGTGGAGGAGGTTGCAGTGTTGTATCTTGATATCAAGGAAGTCAGTGATAGAAGTTTTCTATATCATATAATAGTGGAATCATCCTTGATGTTGTAGGTGGAGGAGTCTTAGGGGGGTGCATAGAGGCAGAGGTAATTTGAGACCATTTTTTCCATGGTGGTGACTTAAAGAGATGGTTAGAGGATGGTTAGGACTAAATGGTGTTTCATGGAAGGCTATTTGTTCTGTTGGCGATGTGTGAGGGATTTTTCCATGAGTTTCACAAATCACCCTTAGTGATACATCTGAGGTTTTCTAAGATGTATTGTGTCTTGAGGCGACAACTTTGGTGGCTTGAAATGAAGCTGTCAGTGTCAGATTTTGTAGTGAGGTGTTTGGTCTGTCATCTGGTGAGAGAAAAACACCATGGTCCTATAGAGTTTTTACATCCTTTGGATTTACTCTATTTTAAATGGGAGGATTTTTTGATGGATTTTTTATTTGTCTTACCCCAAGACTACGGAGGATGCGATGTATTTTAGGTAATAATGGAATGATTGATGAAGTTATCTCACTTTCTAGTGATCCATGAATTAAGTGTCATGGATGTTTAGTAAATGAGGTCTGTGGATGATGTGGTTAAGCTTCATGGGGTATTGAGGGCCAAAATTTCTAATTGGGATCCTCAATTTACCTCAGGGGTATATATAGGATTACAACATACCTTTGGTTCTCAGTTGTGCCTTATCACTACTTTTGATACTCAAAAAAATGGGTAGAAGGAGTGGACCATCCTAACATAGGAGGATATGTTGTGAGCTTGCGTCATTGATTTTGGTAGATTTTCGGTAAGGCACCTACCTCAAAATTATTTTTCCTACAAAAAATACTACTACACATCCATTGGTATGGATCCATTTGAGGCATTTTAAGAGTGTTCATTTCATTCTTTGTTTTGATAGAAAAAGGTTGGGGATTTAGTGGTTCTTGGTCTTGATGTAATTCATAGCATGACCAATTGGATTCAGATGTTATGAGGGGATATGAGTGTATAATAGGACTATTAGAATGCCTATACCGATCTTAGGTATAAGCCCTCAGACTTTGAGGTTGAAGACCACATTTTCTTGAGAGTCTCCCCTCATCAGGGGAAGAGGAGGTTTGGCAGAGTGATTAAGTTTTATCCCTAGTATTTCAGACCTTTTGAGGTTTTAGAGTATATTAGTGAGGTGGTGTATCAGTTGAATCATACACCATAGAAGGATAGGATCCATGATGTATTCCTTGTATCTTATCTTTTTCATTTTCTTCATAAAAACTCCCACATCACTAATTAGGGAGATTAGGATATCGATAATTGTGTAACATTTGTGGAGAAGAAAGTAGAGATCTAGGATCGTAAATAGAAGGTTTTGTATAGATAAACCATTCCCTTGGTTTGTTTGTTGTAGAGGCATGTTGGATTAGAGGGAAGTACTTGAGAACATGAGACACGTATGTGTTCCTAGTACCTAGAGTTATATATAATTTTACATTGTTTTTTTTCTATTATGATGTGTATCTTTGATTATTGATGATTTATGAGACGAGATTTTTTTCCTTATTACTGGTTTTTGTTATGGATTCAAGCATATGAAGAGAAGAAATACCCCATCTCTATCAAGATTCATTATATTTATGATATTTTTTAAAACCATATGGGTGAGTCAGTTCCACCCAAAGAAGATAATATCTTGATATTGGGGGTGGGTTTATTTGATTTTTGTTCTTGAGGAAATGTTGTGTGATGGTTGTAGAAATTGTTAGCTTCTGGTTTTTAGAGGTTGAAATGGTAGTGTGAATGGTTATGTGTAAGAGAGGTTTCTTTTGGATGGTGTGAGATGGTATGGTGCTGTACCTATTAGTGGATGGTGATGTGGTGGTGTGGGGTGTTTTTCAGGGCATTTGGCTTGGATCGATGTTCTTGGTTGGTGTTTATGTTCGGTGTGTAATGAGATCCATGAGAGGTATATCACGGGATGGTTGTTCATACTCTTACATTTTCTTTTTGTTTTTGGTTTTTATTATCAAGGATGAGAATCATTTAAGATCTATCTAATGTAACAGTTTGTGCCTTATTAGTCGATTACATTATTATCTTGGGAGTTGGGGGTGTTTGGAGGAGGGTCGATGAGGGTTTGAAAAATTTTGGATTTGAAATTATGCTATGAAAGGTTTATCATAGCATGAACCTATGCACATGGTGTGAGTGGTTGTTCACATCCTGTAATCTAGCACTTCAAGGATCAAATTTTCATAAAGGAACTATGTACCTAATTACTTCATGGGGTGAAATAATTATTCATAGAATGAATTAATTCAAGGTTGAGGTGCCATGTTGTTCAGTGGATGTTCTTAGGGTTTTTAGATATATCCATTCAATATACTGAGTTTTTTTGAAATATTGTTTCCAAATAAAGGTAATCATTTCAATATTTTACATTACACACAACACCGAGTTTAAACAAAACATATTATTAAAATATTATTATTTAATATGATTTTTATCACCTAGCCTTTCTAATGGTGGGTATGAATAGTATTAACTAAATAATAAAAATAAATTGTTTACACATGTATATATAATTAATTCTTTAGTGACCAATTAATTGGAAATGAAAGTAAAAACCATTTTAAAACAAAGGAAATCTTTTTCAGAAAAAAACTATTTTTATACACAGAAACATATTTTATTTCAATAAATTAATCAAATCACTTTTGGTGAATAATTTTAATGAATATTATATATAATATTTTCAATAAAATGTTTAACATTCATCTTATGTTTTTTCTAGACAAGATATAAGAATAAATCCAATTTTAGGCCTAAAACTGTATTTTACTAAAAAACATTTTTGTCATATTGTTGTGCGCTTATTTTTAAATTAAATTTTCCTAATTTTAGAAAATTTATTTACAAAAATAAAATTAATTTTTTAAATCATTATGTCAAAATCATATTTTAGTTAATTTTTGATAATTTTCTAAAAAGATAATTTTTTTGATGAATAGTGAAAAAAAAATGTTTTTTATTAAGAATTTTCATTTATTTTAAAGCATTTAGAAGCATAAAAATTATTTTAATATGTTTTTAAAAGAAAATTTAGTTCAATTATATATCTAATTATCCAATATAGGTCATTTTAATCAATTTCATGTATAATTTTAGTGTAAATTTTTTTTAAACTTTCTCTTTGGAAAATTGCTTGTTCATCATGTTTATTGGATTAATTTTAAATTAAAATTTTCCAATTATGTAAATGAAACTTGGAAAAAAAATATTTCATATTTGGAATCAGAATATTTATATTATCTAATACTTTCAACTTAATTGTTTAGCATAATAAATAGTAAAAATAATAAAAATTAATTACGGCGGTTAAGGTTAAAAAGGGTTTACCTGGGGTTAAACTAAAAGGATAAGGGGTAAAGTGACCTATAAACTTGTTAAAAACACCTTTAGAGGAATATTTTAGAACTTATCACCTATATGGTTTGATAATGTCTTATTTTGGATCCTTTTTTCATGTGAAAAACATTGTCACGCGTTTTTATTTTCAAAAATTACAAATGTGCCACTCACCTCACTTATAAAAGGACACCCACTCCCCTCTCCTATTAACATTTCTAAACCCCAATAGTTTGGCTAAAACCTTCCCAAATAACTTAATTAATTCTCTAAACCCATCCTATAGTCCTTATTTTGGTTAGGAAGAACTCCAAATATGGCTTTGTTGTAAACCTAAAGAGGCTCACTAAAGATGAAGTAAGATTTTTAAACTTGAGTTTTTGTTTTATTTATTCTTATAACTCCTTTAATATTTTAAAAATATGATAAAATAATATATATATTTTATCTAAAATATAATTATATATTATTTTTTTGATTTTATAACCTAAATATATCTCATATTCCATCAAATGGGATATGAAATCTTCATTTGTGTGTATGGAGGACTACCGCCTCGCGAACCGATGTGATGTGTTTTCTATTTCTATTTTACTTGGATGTTAATAAGTATAGATTAAATGAATATATATGATATTTTTAGCATATTTATACTTATAAATTTATTATATCGCATATTCCTTCTTACTATCAGTCTGTGGGGATATGATAATGTCACTCGTGAGTACGGAGGACTACCACCTCGCGAAGCGATGTGATTCGTTCTTCACATACGCTTTACATAGAAGGTAAAAATAATAGGTTAAAATAAAAATATTTTATATATATATGTAATAACTATTATTATATATTGGTAATATATTATTTTTATTTTTTTTATCAATCCGTCGAGAAAATGGAAACATCATTCATGAGTACATACAGTTTACCGTCTCTATGAACGGTGTGTTTCATTTTATATCTCTAAATTTATGGATTACTATAAATAAATATATAATGAATGTATAAAATATTTATATAATGGTTAAAATTTTTGGGATGATGAAACCATGATCAAATTAATAGTATAGAAAATAAAAAATCAAAACATACAGGAAAAACAAAACAGTTATTATCTAAAACATGATTTTAACATGGAATTGTTAATAAACACAAAATAAAAGGTCATAAGTTATGGTTCTATAATATATTTATAATAAACTTATATTTATTATACAGTAGTGTCTAACTTGTTCAATAGAAGTTGAGATTTAATTTAAGGGGTTTCTGGTCTCTCTTTTATTTTTGGAAGACATGAAAATCTGCCACTTGTTTCTTTTTTGTGGTGTATATGCTTATACTATTAAATTTTATATCATGAATCTCATTTTTCCATGATATTTAAAGTTTTATTGGATTTTATTCTTTATTGGGGCATACTATTAAAAATATTATTAAATTGTTAAGATATTTTTATATCAATTTACCTTCTTTGAGACATACATTATGTTATGCACATGTATTATTTTATGAGGTGTATATATATCCCCTTTGACATGTAATAAAATGAACTTATTTTATTATCATTTTATTTTAAGTTTATTTTAATTTTATTGTTTCATGGTTATTATGATTCAATTTTACCAAAGTGGTAAGTGTTTTATGATATAATCTCATCGTTTATTTAGATTGTTTATGTTTATGCTTTTGATGATGAAATATTATAATCCATATCTCAATAAACTCGTGAATTTTATCCTATGGTTATTTCATAAGAATACATTATTCCCTTAATTTTCCTCTCTTTATGTACTCAATAATTCAAAATAATTTTTTAAGAAAAATTGTATTTATTTCTCCCTTCAGTTGAAAACATTTTTTCTTCCAAAACCATGATTTGTAAAAAAAATAAATTTTTTTAAAATTCTCAAAATTATTTATTAAATAAATTTTTACCTATGATTGAATTTTTAAAAAAATATTTGAATGGAATATTCATTTCTTTTTCCAAATAAGGATCGTTTGGATTGTATCAAAAACGTGAAAGGAAATTTTTCTTTAACACGTATAGCATGAACAATATTTTCCGCCATCAGGACTAACTCACTATTTTAAATATACGGTTATAAGTTTCAAATATTATTTTCAAATAATGGATTTCTAAAAAATTTTAATAAAATTTAGTTTTAAAAATATTATTTTTAAAATTTAAATGATATTTTCCCCATGTTATGTTTTAAATGATTTTAAAGATTCCATTATAAGTTTATAAGATCATTTTTAAAGAGAACTATTTTGAAAATATTTATGTTTTAAAAAGTTTTTATTTCAAATTAGAAATGATATTTTCCTCAAAAAAATGATTTAAATGATTTTTAAAGATTCCTTTATAATTTTTCAAGGTAATTTTCCAATAAAATTATTTTGAAAATATTTTATGTTTTATAAAGTTTTTTCAAAGTGGAAAGGATATTTTATCATGAAATGTTCCAAGTGATATTTCAAAATAATTTTCCATATAAGATGATAACCTTTTATGTTATTTTTTTATTACTAGGGATATGAACCAAGGGTATTATTCCTATTCATTCTTTGAATGGTTTATATTTGTGATGAAAATATGTTTATGAAACCTATTTCTCTTCCATGGGTTACACTATGATAAAATTCTTATGAAACCAACCTATTTTTCCATGGGTTATGCTATGATGAAATGATGAAATGATTATAAAACATGTTTTATTTCCATAGGTTATGCTATGATGGAATGTTTATGAATCCCATTTCTTGTCATAGGATTTGATATAATGAATGTTTTATTATCTTTTGTTATATATATGTATGATATATTTCTATAAAATGAACATGGATCTCTAACCCTACATTCTACCTCCTCTTCCCTTAGATCTGCAACTTCCACCGACATAGATGTCATCATCAAAAAAGTGGGGAAATTTTGATTTTACCCTATTGTGATCATGTTCTTATCGTGATTCTAGGTCGATGGAGGTACTATTTTTCTTAGAAGCGCTGGCTAGTTTCTCCTCACAGTTGCTTAGAGAATGTTTCCCCATCATCCCAGACACCCCTTTAACTCCTTGTTTCATGGATAGGGTAGAAGGGTGTTCGATTGTGAACATTTAAGATATGGGTATTAAGGGAGCATAATCTTACCATCATCTAACTCGGGTAGTGATTTTTGGTCATGAGAAACCCTCCCTTCTATTATTCAAGGCATTTATTGATTCTTGGGGTCTAGATAATCTGGAGGTGGTTTCGATTATGTCGAGAACTGCCTTTTGTATACACATTTTCTTTAGAGATTACTTTGTTAAGTCATTAATGATGGGTGTTCAATTTTGAAATAAATATAGGTTCATTCTTATGAGTTGTACATGGGATGATCAGTTCACCAAGGAGAAACATTCTATGGTGATTGAGGTCTGGTTTCTAGGACTCCATCTCCCACTCCACTATCCCTTGATTCTTTAATCTAGTGGAAACTACATATGATATTTTATTTTCTTGGATGAAGGAACTAGGTTCTTAAATCAACTTCATACCCCCAGATTTGTGTAGATTTAGGCATGGAGAAGAAGCTTTCATCATGCATTCTCATTAGGGCTAGTTTTTTGGTAGCATATTTTCTATCAAGCATATTCCAGGCCTCTATAAAAGCTTCCATCTCAGTGGACTTCTACATATATATAATATCAACTCCTATTGTGTCCTAATAGGTAGTTTGTTCCACTTCCAACACTGGTGTTCCTTTTAATCCCTTAGTTTCCCTTCCAAATCCCAATCTATCTATAGAGTTTCTAACCATTCATAAAGATCCTTCTCTGAGCTCCAGTCCTATGCTGATTAGGAGATATGGATTTTCAAATTCAGATCATATGACTCATGTTCCCTCCTCGAGTAAGTATTTTAATTCTATTGTATCTGTCATGGAAATTTTCACTTCTTATGACATGAGTTGATAGCTTTCTATACTCTCTAAAAAAGCATCGATCCTTGCAGCATATTTACTGGTGTTTCTGGACAAATTTCCATCCACTCTAATTAGTAAACTCTCTCTATTTGTTGAATATATATGTAATTGTCTTCAAATGTAGTTTGGGTTGTTATTCCCTTTAGTGGAAGGAAATATGATCGTGGATTTATCTCTGGTTCAAGTAAATACTGTTTTTATGATACATGGTCTTCTAGAAGAGGTGGGTGAGGTATCTAATGGGCCTTGGTACCTATAGAAGAATATAACACCTCCTACATAGCATTGTGAAGAGGGACCTATGTCACCTCTGGTATCTTTGAAATTATATCAAAAAAATTTACTGCCTTAGGGGAGGTTGTGGATTCAGTGGAATCCTTGGATCTCAAGGAATTTGGTGTAGGGAAAGGTGTGGAGTTATTGTTGTCTTCACCAACGATCATATGCATTACACATGCGATAGAAATATAGCTTTCTACCAATTGTGTATGCACAAAATCAGGTGTCACATCAGTGTTTTGTCTAAGATACAAGCCCAAAAAGCATTTTTTTTAAATGATTTTGGTCATAAACTAGAATTCCTGGGGTGGGTGAGTTTTTTTATTAGTTTTTTTTAATTTTTGTAGGTTAAAAAAATTAAACCTATATATGAAAGGTGGCAGGCCCACTGCCACCATTCAAGAAAATAAAAAAAAATATTTACTTATATGTTATTATATTTATAAATATATAGATATTTATATTATGATATATATATATATATATATTGTGTTTGTTTTTTGTTTATAATTATTTCATTAACATTTGAAAGTGAAAATGTTATGTTTTTAAGCAATAGATTTGTTGGCTGTCAAATTTGTATTCAAATACAAAAACCAAGTAGATTTTGAAATATCACATGATGAGAAGTGGATTTACATGTTGGTAATAGAAGGAGGTTGGTTGTTATAGCCATTGGAGCCCACCACCACATATTTCTAACATGACTTATTTTGGTTTTAAAGAACTATTATTATATTCTCATTTTTACCAAGAAAATCATATCTGTTTCTTTCCACGACATGTAATGATTTATTATGAAGTTTTAAAAAAAATATTTATACTTTTATAACATTAAGTGTATCTTTATAGTATACCCTAATAAAACTAACAGATATTATGTATACAACCCTTTAGATAAAATAATTATTGTCAATAACTTTTTAGATTTTTAGGTTATGTTTTAAATTTCATTTAGATATTTTTTATAATATATATTTTATAATATTTTAAAGTTACATACTTGAAATTTAATAAGTTTTTCTATGTTTCAAGTAGTCAACTTTGAAATATTATAAATTATAAACTATGACAAAACTATTAATGAAAACTGAAACACCGGATAAACATGTAAAAATGACTAATAGTAATAAAAATATCTTCATTTCAATAGAAATAAAAAATATATATGAACAACTACAATCAATATCTATGGGGAAGATATTCTATCCCACATGGTGGTCTTCTAAAGGTACTCCCATATCAAGATTTCCAATAATCGTGCTAAGGTGGATTTTGATGACCTGGAGAGGGATTATCCTTAGGAACTAGAATTTTTATTGTCGCATGATCAACTGATGTGTGAATGGGAGGACGTTTCAATTGAATGTTGTATTGTGCTCGCAGTCCTTCCCCCACTAGGGTAGTAGAAGAAAATATCATCATCGAAGTAGGGAATCAAGCCTGTGTTGGATCTAGGTCCAAAGAATGTGATGTATCTGGACCCCATGCTAGAGAGAACTGCAGATATCCTATCAATAATGATGGATCCCATGACACCTAATGCACATCCAAAATCGGTTGATACTGGACTGGTAGTGGCCTGACGTTGGCCTGTAGAACAGGTGAGGTCTCTTATGCAGGATGACGTGGTCTACGTCATCATTATCATGGATTCTCAGCATTAAGAACTGCTGGAGGATGTTCCTATGTAGGAACCTCCAATCCTAGGGCAGGGACCTCCACTCTCTGGGATGGACTATTTAAGATTCTCTTATGAATCGCATGATAATATAACCTCAGCTCGATCACTACAGCATGGACCATTGACCGGCTACAGACCCCCTCCTCCTATATATCACTCATGATAATAATATACTCTAAGTGAGTACAATATAAAGAGATTAAAATTGAATTAGAATATATTTTAATAAAAAAAACTAATTGAAATTTATTGACTTACCATATTATGAAGCTTTATGCCATGTCGGGTTGATATAGTATAGACTTCAGTATATATCATGGATCATACTCAACCTGATCTGAATGATAGAATATTATTATAGGTACACCCTGGATATGAAGCGCTACACGTCTTCCCTAGAGGTTGAGATAGTCGGCATGTACTCAGCGCCAGTCCTCATCTTTCCTCCCTGTCATCTTTACGTAATGAAGCTGCTCTATCTGTCTTGGCTGTAATGGAATCGGCTAAACAAATCTAAAATGTCGCATGACTCTATCATGATGTTTCCACTCAATAATATGGATGTTAATGAGAGACACTACATCCATAGCATCATGAAGTCCAATAGTGCAGTATGATAGAAACTGGTCTAGTATGAGATCTATGTAACCTGAAATGAATGTGACCTTTTTCAAAAAATATCCTTACTAAAAACCAAAATTGATTCTATTATTAAAATTTTTAGATGGTGATAGATTGTATATACTTACCTGGTCAGGTAGTAAACTTTCCAACATGATGTGGTATGCACCCAAATGGTGTGTTGGACCTGTAAAGAATCTGTGTCTCTAACTCCACATATCAAATACAACATTGAAAATGATAAATAATAAGAAATTAAATTTAATAACTTCTATTATCATCAAAACCAATATAAATTAGTGATCATACCAGTGAAGACACAGAGCTCCATCCAACACCTCTACTTGTAGTGGTAGACCAGCAAGCATGGGGCAGAGTGAAGGGATATGCTCCCATGCCCACATATAAAGAAGGATGAAGCATCACCTGAGATCTATGCAGTCTCTGTGTTATACCATTCGTAGTGATCTATATATATATGCCTAGTAGATCGATCCCCATTTGTACATCCCAACCCGATCAAAATCCTCCAGTATGCCTAGATACATCACGTGCACATGAATCCCCAAGTGATCAGCACATAGGGTCTCTCCAATGAGTCTTAATATATTTGCATGGGCATAACACATGATAGTATAGTTTTCAGTGTCATCGAGTATATTTTAAAATTTCCAAACTACTTATCTAGCCAATTTATAGATATTGACCCTCTATATGTAGCCCTATGGTCATCCAAAATGTTGAAACCTAACAATCATTGAACTAGGTCGGGCCAAGATGCACATGTGGGTCCGATAATGGATTCCCCTGGATAGGAAGACCGAGAAGCATTTCAAAATATTCTAGGGTGATGGTCATCTCTCCCTCAGGTGGGTGGAATGTGTGTGTCTCTGGTCTCCACCTCTCCGTGAGGGCAGTAAGCAGGTGATGGTCAATAAATGTGAAATCTGGTAGCACAATGTTGTAGAATCCAGCACAACGTAGGTATGGTATAATGCCAGGTAGAGGCAGTCTATGATGAAAATGGTGTGATCGACGCACCTTGATCTCTTGAACATCACCATCCTCTAAAACGGTTTGGGAAGCATGCCTAGCATGCTCAATGAGTGGTATGGTATCATCCATCTGTATGTAAAAAAATGAAAAGATTCATATGTGTAAAATTTAAGTATAACCTTATGGTCATTATAATTTTATGACTTGTAGAATGTAAGATATAAGATTTTTATTCGCATTGTTTTATGAAGGTATTTATTAACAAAATAAAAGGTCATCTATTCATGTTTTTCAAAGCATAACACTAAAGTTTTTTTGAGATATTTTATTACCTAGAAAAGGGTTTTTTGTAAGATATGGTATTATATATTTATATATATATATATATATTTTGTCTTAATTATCAAAACATTTACTAGAAAATGGTGTTCTTTATAATTTATGGATGATTTTCCACATGATGGTATGTTTAATGATTATTTACTCATGTTTTTTCTTCATAGTTTAGGCAAAGATAGATTTATTATATGTTAATGTCACCTCAAATACAATTTTCATATTCCTTTTAATGTGAATATTAAAGGCTTATTGTTATTTGATTGTAAAAGTATTTGGAGATGGTTGACAATTTTACAAAATGAAGAATCTTATAATAACGCCATATAATTAACAATATCAGAAGATCACATAAGAGACAATACATCATTATGACTAGGAGTGTGAAATTGATCCATAAACGTTAGGGAATTGTTTCTGGTTATGACCTTATTGATGACATATGGTGCATCTCAAACTTTTCCCTTGTTCTTGAGGCCAGTCCATCTTATTCTGCATCCTTCTAGACATCGGCCTCCCTTATTTATGCAACCTGTTGATGTCAGGTATCACTGTCAGATAGCCATTGGGCATTGGTAAATATATAAACTCTCTAATAGGAATACATGGTGTAGCATAATAGTTAGAAATGGTGTCCATTTGGTACACTGGATCAACATGTGCTTCCCATGATATGTTTACAGATGCACCTGCTACAATGGCGTGCAAGCATGGAAACTGTAAGGCCTAGAAGTTTCTATATTAGAAATGCCTATCTTACAATAATACCACCATTTTTTCACCGATGTTATTTGTGATGGGGTCCAAATTCTCTTAACCTTGAAATTGAGAGTCTTCTTAGCAGAAAAGGAAGAAATGATAACCATAAGCTTCTTCAATATTATTTTCAATCTCTCGTTGAAAGTTTCTTCCATACCTTATCCCTTTATGAATCCCAATTGAGACTATTTTTTGTCTATCAATAAAGTATTTCACATACCGATATAATTTCTCTTGAATTAGGGCAGTTATAGGTAACTTGTGAATCCCATTGAAGACATCATTGATGCACTCCACAATGTTTTTGGTCTTGTCTCCATACCTCTTCCCCCCATCATATGTCAATGCCTATTTTTCTTTTGGAATCCACATCATACAATCATACATTTATTTATTAGCCTTACAGATTTTTTTAAAACATTCTTTAAACCTTCGTTGATCTGGCTCATATGCTACATAGAAGTGATAATATTTCATATAAATTGATTTTATATTTATGTAAAATAGTAACAAATGAAAAAGACACACGTACCTATCCTCATGATTTTCTTATTAATAGGTTCATTATGTAATGTTTTTCTAACATTTCTAGAGATGTTTCTAATGTAGTACCAATTATTTTCATTTGGGGGACTCCATGTATTAGGGTCTACATTGATTTCCACATTGATTTCCCGATGCTGATCAGATATCAAATAGACACCTTGAATGTGGGTGAAATGGTTGATGATACATTCTAAAAACCAACTCCATGATTCATAGTTTTCATTCTCCACAATAAAAAAGGAAAGCTGAAGAGATGAATTATTTCCGACTTGGGTTTCTGAAATAAACAATACATCCTTTTATTTTCCTTATAGAAACATTCCATCAATCTATATGAACTGTTTTCTGAAACAAAATGCAGAGATACAAGGGATGAATTCCCAGAACAATCGACGAAATTGAACATGATATGGATCAACATGGTTATCTTGAGAGACATTTTCATTCATAAGAAGATGGAAGACAACTTGGTTGTTGTGTCTCGGTATGGCTAGAAATTGTTTCAACACTCAATACAAGTCATCCCAATCACCATAGACCTTCACAATTTCCTTATTTTTTTTCATCCATGTATTATTATAGGAAATAATATAACCAAATGTTTTTTGTATACTCTCTTGTAAAAGGGATACAAGAACATCTTGGAATGTATTAATCATCTCAATGATAATAGATGACACAAATTCAATATCTAATGAGGTATAATCTTGTGTTAGGCTTGGATGAACACAAGTATGAGCTGCTTAAATCCTCGAGATTCTCCAACCTCCAAATAAAATGTCTAGAATCTCCCTTAAGTGGAATATACAATCATCCCCATACTTCTCACACTGTATGAGATATTTATTTGGCATGATTCTGGAACTATATATCTATAGTGCCTCTCAGTGGGAAATATCTTTATCATGCTTTTTAATGCGTCTTTACATATATAAGGTTTTTTCCAACTCACTAAACCTATCTAATACAACTTTGGGAAAATCAGTTGCATGTTTGAGAACATTGTATTCAAATTCAGGCACATGTGTCATTTCTTTCGACCAAGATGCAAAAAGTGGGGGGTGAATTATTATGTGTTGAGGCTGTTGTACAACTAATGACTAAAAATTAATTTTTTTTATTATCATAAACCCCCTTTAAAGATATGATGGGGAACCCAAAATGAAATCAACAACTTAAAAAACAACCAAGCATCCAAATTCAGTTCAAGGAAAAAAATCTTCAAAAATACAAAGAAAGGACCCTACCCAGCATAAAAATCATTAAGACCAGCTTCCACCTTCTCATCACTACTTATAAAGTTGTATCGTACAAGGATGCATGGTCCTGGCACTGATGGGAATGTCATACCCTATCAAACGTCCAAATCTGAATAGTAATGTCTAGGTGAAAACTCTACTATGAACCTCCTCTGGAGAACCCCCTTGTAGGTGAACTGGTTTCAAATTCCCTTAAATGTGAACTATAGGGACACAATTAAAAAATTACCAAAAATAGCATTCCATGAAGTTAAAATACAACAACACACAGAAAACCTTCACATGATCTGTGTTGTTCCTCCGCCTTATGCATCTCATAACATAAAACTTTAGCAACATACAAGAATCCATCTCTATCATCTAGAAATTAAGGGCCAAAATCAACACCATAGGACCATGAAAACAAACCACACCAACAATAAACACTGCAAGAGAAAAACATAGAACATCATAAAATCCAAGATGTCATAACCATTACCAGATAAATCCTCGCCTCACCGAACCCACGATCCACCTTTCATAGGGGAACCAGTAAGAACCAAGTTAAGGTCACCTAGTGACGTCGATACTACAATCCACCAAAGCCATCACACATCCAAAACTAATAAATGTTATCAAAAGATCAAGAATCACAAAACAACACTGAATTGAGGACCTCCTGAATGCTAGATATCACTGAAAGAAGACCCCACCGCAAGCCAAAACCACATATCACATCATTGCTTTCAAAATTTCACATGGAGACTATATCCTCCCAAAACACCTACAACCGACAAGAAAAATGGAGGAAACCCCCATACAACATCATCTGGAACTTGAACTCTAGACCATCATCATGTCACCATGAAAGGCCCTATCCAACTCAATGGTTAGGGCAAGAATAAGGCCAAAAATGATGGGGTTTTCTGAGAATGTAGGGCTTGTATGATGTCGCCACTGGAAGAGGATGCACGCTATGAACACACTGAGCAGAAGCATCAAGGAGAGATCTGCAACCGATCTAAGAAAGTGGAGAGGAATGTGGTGGTGGTGTAAACCCTAGCGTATCGAAGCCCCTTATGGGTTCATACCACTAAAAATAGAGTCATTATCTTGTACAACTAATGCATTTCTAGAACTTCATTCCCAACATCCAATGCTCGCTTATCATTAACACTATTGTCACCATTTATTCCATAATTATGAAAATACTCATTATAAGTCATATTTACATGTATATGTGTGAGATCATCTAGATTTTCCTCTTCTGCATCATTTGGAATAAGCTCAATTTCATTGGGTGGAACATCTTCAACCACTCTTGTAAGTCTACATCTTCTTACAACTGGAAGTTGTTGTTATAAAGTAGAAACATCAACATATAACTTCATCATGGTACCATCTGACCAATGAGAAAATAAATTTATTGCGTAGCCCCACTACACATCATCAACCAATGGAAAATCTCGATGTTATAGTGTAGCCAAGAATTGAAAATGTCTATAGCTCATAGACTTGATCTCTTGATCGGGTTCGAGATTTAAGGAACCACAAATTATGCCTTGAAGTTCACTTAGGGTTAAATAATTAGTTGTACTAACCACTATTATTGGATGTGTACTATAAGAAGCTCCTTTCTTGGTTTTAATAACCTCCCTATAGTAGTACACATAGGCAAACATGACTCTCTATGTCAAAAATGTGTTTTGATCAAGATTCAAATAGTGTAACTAATATTGATAATGATGGTTGACCATATAATATTTATTATACTAAAATTTTAGAATGACTTTTTATACCCTGAAATATGATACTAATGTTTTTCCATATAAAATTTTATTAGAATATAAGTCATAAAATGTTTTGAAAAGTGAGGTAAAACGCAGAGAACACGAAATCGGTTTAATTATCACTGATAAAATGACAATTATAATCATATAATGTGAAATGGATAAGAAAAAACACACTAAATAACACATTAATGATTTAAAAAATACAAGAAATACCTTTACATTTTTAAATACAACATGGTTTTGATGAGATGAGCCTCAAATCGAACATGAGGTAAAATCCAACTAATTTTTAGTTGGTATCTTATTAACATCTTCAAAAGGTATGTACTTAACTTTGTAATTTTCAAAATATTTTCATGTTATAATGAAATATATAAGATGAAATATTAGATATGTCATTATATGGTCCAAAACTTTTGAAAATTCAAAAGTTAAGTATATATCTTTTGATGATGTTATTAAACAGCCAATTGAAAATAAGCTAGATTTTACCTCAAATCTGAAGTGAGGCCCATCTCATCCAAACCATGTTCTATTGAAAAGTGTCAACGTATTAATTTTATTTTATAAACCATTCATGTTCTTTTTAATTTGTTTTTTATTATCCATTTTCACTTTATATGGTCATAATTTTCATTTTATCAATGATAATTAAATTGATTTGGTGTTCTCTTCTTTTTTACCTCACTTTTCAAAATATTCTATTAGTACAATTGAAAATGTGGGTTGGCTATATAATATTTATGATTATAAAATTTTATAACATCTTCTTATATCCTAAACTATGATACTAACTTTTCTTAGTATAGTTTTTAATCATCCCAAAGGTATTTTAGTAGTTTACAAAGAAAATATGAATAATCTAAAGCATATCCCCCAGGAGCATCAAACTAGAATGTAGTAAGGACCATTTTTTTGTACCATTTTATCCAAAGTCAATCTTGGAAAACCTTTTCAGAGTTTTTACTCTTAGGTACATCTATGCTAGAGCCACATCCACTTGTTTTTATCCAGAAAAATATTTTATTTCTTATATAACCATATAATATTTATGCTACCAAAATTTTAAATAGTTTTCTTATATCCTAAAAGATGAAACTAATCATTAATTAACTATTATTTAGTCATTATTTAGCTATTAGTTCATCATTTTTTAACCATTAGTTAATCATTTATTAACCATTAATTCAATATTGGTTAATCATTCCTCAATCATTCATTAATCATCCCTTAATCAACCTTTAATCATGCCTTAATCATTATTTAATCATCCCTTAATCCTTTTTTAATCATTAATTAATAATTAATACTTTATTCATTCCATAATAAATATTAAATCATCACATAATCATAATTTAATTGTAATTCAATCAATACTTAATCAACCTTTCATCATTATATAATCATAACTTAATCATAATTTAATCTGTACTTGATCATTACTAATAATAACTATGATTTATAAACTATATATGACTATCTAAAATAATTAATAAATAACATATTTTAAATTAAATAAAAATAATTCAGTCAAAAAAATAAATAACTTTAAATTAAATAAGATAAAATAAAACTAAATGATGCTTTGTAAAAAATGCAAACTTCTTTTAGGTCATCGGATCCACCGCGCACAAAGAAAAAATTTTCTAGAGAGAGGGAGAGATTGGAATTTAGAGAGAAGGGAGAATTTCTAAATAGGAGGTATGGGGGAAGATTTGAAGTGATTAATATGTGAGGATTCCCTTTTATAAGGTATTAAGTGAAAGTCGGCCATGGGGGTGCCTTTCACTTTTATTGTAGTTGAAAGGCATACACCCCCTAGTCATCTTTTGATTTTTCTTTAGGTGAAAGGTTTAGCACCCCTGTTTTCCTTTTCCATGTCACCGATTAGAGGAAAGGTGGCTTGGAGGGTAAATCCCCCCCCACCCCATATTCCTTTCATGCATACTTTTAAAAAAATTAATCTGCACTCATTTAAAAAACACATAATAAAACTCAGGGGTGGGGGAATGGAAGAAAATTTCCTTTATTTGTAGAGAGTAAAATTTTCTTCAGGAATAATTTTTTATCACATTATAACATAAGATGAAATTTGATTTAATACCTTCCATTTCCAAGGGTATGGGTTATACTGAGTACAAACATGAAAGACCATGCAACGTACACATCATGATTTTATAAAAATGAGGTGTCTTAGTGGAGTTTGTGTAGGCCTCTCAACATCATATTTCCACATATACTATTACATAGGGATCATATTTCTTCTCTTTTATTTATTCTAGGTGTGATTTATTGGAAAGAATGGCCCTATGGAAATTTTTATCCATGTTTCAATCGGGTATTTTTCCATGGTTTGTTGGGGGTGATTTCAATACCATAACAGAGGTTTATGAAAAAATAATAGGTGAAGCCTTATCCAATGTAGCAATATAAGATTTTAAAAGATTCATGTTAGATAAGGGTTTCCTAGAATTGAGTTTCCCGTGGATAAAGTTCACTTGGAGTAATAATAGGAAATGGAATTAAAGAATTTTTAGTATATTAGATCGATGCCTCTCTAATCTCCAAGTCATTGACACCTTTGCCCAGGCTTCCATGATTCATCTCAAAGGTATTTATCAGACCACTCACTGATAGTGTTTCAATTGAAAAAAAAAATTATAAGGGAGAATCATTTTTTATTTTCTAAGAAATGGTTTTGGATGAATGGATTTATGCATATGATAATGGATTCATGGGACAATCAGGAGATGGGTTCATCATGGGTAGGTTTAATGTACCTGATGCAATGATTAAAGAAACATGTGTAGTAATGGATTAGTTGTATAATGAGAAAAGTGAATATCTTATAGGGAAAAAAATATTATATTGAGAATTTGTAGTAGAATATTAAAGGCTCATGGGAGTATGACACATTCATGAAATTTTTGGATAAATAAAATATCATTCATGATAGAATTCTTAAAATGGAGAGGGTATAGAGGGAAAAATCCAGAGCTATTTGGATTAAATAGGGAGATAGGAACATGTATTTTTTAAAATCTTCTATGAAAGATAGTAATGTGGTTAGAAATATCAATATAAAATTGTAATATGTATCATATACGATAGAGGTTGAAGTGGTCAGAAAATTGACTTTATAGCATTGCATAGTCTTACTAGTTGAGGATAACAAACCTAATGGTTGAAGAAAAAACATGGGAGGTGGAAAGGAGAAATTTTGGTATTGAATCCTAAGATTGGATGAGGCCACATACAATGATATGTTGGAGGTTGTTCCATATAATGGAGAGATAAAGATGGTGAAATTTAGCTTGAATCAAGATATTTCTCCCAGTTTAGATGGATTTCCTAGATTGTTTTTTATAGAGGCATGGGACATCATTAAGGAATGGGTTGGGGAATAGTTACGGGACTAATTCAGAGGCAGAGGGATTAATAAGTTGGTGTGTTCATCCAAGGTGGTTCTCATACAAAAAATTAAGGACCCCTCTACCCTCAATAACTATATACCTGTTTGTCTATATAATTTTACCTATAAAATCTTAGCCTTACTAATTAATAGAAAACTCAATCATGTGATACCAAGACTGGTTTCAAAGGAACATCATGGTTTTTTTTAATTTAGGAGAATCCAAGGGGTGATTGAAATTGCGAAAGAGATGGTGGATGACACCAACAAGAAAACCATAAGTTCAAATATCATGATTAAAGTGGGAATGGATAAGGCATATGATCATCTTGAAAGAAGATTCATAGTCATGAGAGAGTTTAGATTCATGGAATGGGCTTGAGATCTTTTCTTAAAAGGAACATCATGGTTTTTTGTAATGTAGGAGAATCCAAGGGGTGATTGAAATTGAAAAAGAGATGGTGGAAGACACCAACAAGAAAACCATCAGTTCAAATATCATGATTAAAGTGGGAATGGATAAGGCATATGATCATCTTGAAAGAAGATTCATAGTCATGAGAGAGTTTATATTCAAGGAATGGTCTTGAGATCTTTTCTTCATATGCTTTTCCTCCCCATGGTTATCTATTTTAATGATGAGAAGGGGATTTAGTTTCTTCAAGACTATCATAGCCCTAAGGTAGGTAGATTATGTATCTCCCAAACTTTTATTAGTTGAACTGAAATTCTTTTCAATAAATATCAAACATATTTTGGAGGAGGGAAATATAGGGTCCTTCAAAAATAGTAATAGGAATGGTTTGGTTTCACACATGATGTTTACTGGTTTTCTTATTAAATAGAAGGAAACATTCTATCATCAGGTTTATTAAAAGTATGGAATACTATGGAAAATTTAGAATTAAATGGATTAATAAAATTAATATAAATGTGTTCATCTCTAAACAATTCTCCAATAGGTGAAATATAATCATCCAAGATAATTTAGGCATGCAAAGTCTCAACCTTCCAATGGTGTATCTTGGAGATCCTATCTTAGACGGATGAATTAAAAAGGTATTTTTAGAAGACAATATGTCCCAAATCATATGGAGGATTTGCAACTAGAATAATCATGTGTTGTCATTTGGAGGATGTATAACACTTCTTAATAGTGTTCTATCTTTTATATAAATGCATGTGTTGTATATTCTTAAAGTACCAAAGTTTACAATAGAGATGATTGAAAAAATCCTGATAGCCTTCTTATGGGATGCCAACCAGTCTGGGAAACAATATTAGGCCTCATTAAAGAGAACATCCAGAATGATAATTTATGGAGGCTTAAATCTTCATAGTGTTTTTGAAACCATGTACTTAATGCAGGTGAGGCTAGCATGGAAAATAATGGAATGGAAAATTGTATTGGAAAATTTCATGAGGGATATGTATGAAGATAAGTGGTACTTATGGGGGGTTAGAGTGGGAGATCATAAAGTCTTGTGAAGTGCATGATACATCATTTATAGGATCTTAAAATGTCATCTGGTGGGTGTTGTGTCATGGTGATTTCAATTATTGGAAAGAAAACTGGGCTGGAAAGGTGATTTTCTTTCCCGGGTGTCCTATTCCAAGAATTTCTATTAGAGAAGCAAGCCGATATCTAGGTTTTATTAAGACCATTCTTGATCATCAGCAAGAAAGCCTCTGTGATAATATCTGCATGAATGAAGAACCTAATAGATTTGCTTACTCAAGGGTATCAACTAGTATCTTCAATATCTATGATTCCCAAGCTACGATGCATAAAAATATTGAGCATAATGAATGGGGTTAAAAAATATGGTGCAAGGATATCCCGGTGAAGATAATTTTTTTGTGTGTAATTTGAGAAATCATGCACTGCTAACTAGTGATAATGTGCAGATAAATTTTGTTGCAATGGCATCAAGATACGTATTTTTTATGTTTCCTAGCTTGGAAAATGTTTGTATCTTGTTCTTTAAAATTGAATGGGCAGTCAGAATATGGAACTTCATGGGATAAGATGTTGGGCTAAGTGGGGGTGGGGAATCAGTCATACAGTTCATGGAAAAATTCTTCCAGGTTCAGATCAACAAGGAGTGGATATCAAGGTTCACAGGTTGATCTTCATCATCATTTGTTGGGTTATCTAGGAGGTAAGGAATAATTCTAGGAAAGGAAAAAGTTTCTCCACCTTATTCTTTGAAGACTGCATGAAGTCATTTATTGTTGGACTTAGGCCTATCATTGATGTTGAGGGATTGTCTATGATACTAAGTAAAATATTACTATGAATTTTATCTAAGGTGATAGAAATGGGTAGATGAAATAGAGGGAGATGGGTAAAATGGACACCACCTTATAGGGGTCTTGAAACTAAAATGGATAATTTGTTTACATTTAGATATATGAGAGGGGGAGGTATCATGTGGGACTATATAGGCTTGGTGGTTCTAGGATTCAGTACTTTCTATGGTGCAGGTACTTCTTTGGGGATAGAAGTCAAAGTGGTGACTATGGGGTTGTCTCTCTTCAGGATTTATAACATTAATATAGTGAAGGTCGAGTCAGACTCTAGTGTGATTGTCATCCTACTTCAAGGTAATGAAAAACTCCCATGGGACTAGATATATTTGATTAGAAAGTACAGGAATTCCATTTAACTAGGTATCAGTTTTGGTCACACTTGGAGTCAAGAGAATTATACAGCTGATATTCTGGATAGAAAAGGAAAATCAAACAAGGGGATTGTTGTTTTTTATTATAATTAGTGCTTACTAAACGAATTTTGTCTCATTGTAGGGTATGGTGGCCTTGGTATTCATCACTCTTTCCCTCTATTTTTTGGGGACTCTATTTTACTTCTTCAATATTGATAAAAAATGAATTGTGAGTGACTGAGTTGCACATGTATGTATTATTTTCATTATTTGATGGTGGTTATGTAATAACCAAGGATGGTGGTTATGTTATAATCAAGGATTGTGGTAATGTTATAATTATGGATGGGTGGAACCTATATCTCCCTACATTTCATTGGGTAAATATTGATATCTCTTGAGAAAAATTAGACTATGATGGTGAGTGAACCTAGTTTAGTAAGGGACTTTGTCCACTATAATAGTCTTGAGAGTGAACCTTGACTATTATAATGGTTTGGGGAGTGAACCCATTCCACTATAATATTCTTGGAAATGAGCCTTATTCTAATAAGTAAATAATTTTCTAGGCTTATGTGTATTCCAAAAATCTATGCCTTATACCATTATTAGGTTATCATAGTTCATGTTCTTTAGTTTAATTTTGATTTTATTTTTCTTATGAACTAACAAGATTTATTCCACAACTCAAGTATATAGTCTATGGTATATAGGGTGTGGTTTTAAAATATTATTCATATGTTCTCATACCCTTATACACATGATATGTTTATATCTTCCTTGTTTACCCTTACTAAGAATCTGAAATCACCCTTTATTATGTTTTCATTCCCCAGGTTATGATGAAATGTGTTTTGTATGATATTTGTAAGAAGGGTTCAAGTAATTAATAATGTAGTAGGAGATGACGTAGCTCACTTATGGACCATTTGTTTATGTATCAAATTTTCCAAAGTCACTAGACCTAAATAATTATAGTGTATATCATTACGTTATATAATAAATATTCATCTATTAAGATGTAATATTTATGTATGAGAAGTTTGGGACTTGACAGTTAGTATTAGAGAAAGGTGTAGTTAACCTTTAGAAACTAGGATAAGAAAATGTTAGTGAGAACCCTTAAGATAATCCTAATTATAGAAGAACATTCTAAGTTATGTTAAAGAAATGAATATGGTTTTCCTATAAGTATATCTCTATCTGGATACTACAAGTGGACATGGTTCTGGCACAAATGTACCTAGGTGTAATAACTCTAAAAAAGGTGCATCGATCATGAATTGAGTGTTACCTAGTATATGATAATAGTCCTTGATTCACACCTACTTTAACCCTCCTAGGGGATATGATTTGTAAATTTACACACTCTTTATGAACCATTATGAAGGATTTAAATAATGACCATGAATTAATTATGTTATACCTAATTTTTCATAGATTATAAAGAAGGTTTCATGATATATACATCCTATAATTGATTTTTTAATGATTATGTAGTTTCCCACTATGATTATTATTTCTCAAACTATGTTTTTTGGTTTTAGTCAATAGTGGGAACCATAAGGAACTGGGTTAACATTGAAAATGATAGATAATGTTTTGATGATCAACTAAATGGGATGATGACTAGAGTGAAGGATATTTTGATTATGCCTAATTACTTATCATGATATATGATTAACAAATTCCATTTAAAATAACATTCAAACTCACCAAAGAGGAGAGAGTTGGGTTTCATTGAGAGTTTTGGTGGTGGAGACCATAGAGGAAAGAAGATTAAGTTTCCTATATATCAAGAATTTAGGAATAAGTATTCAAGGTAATTTCTCAAATGTATAAAAAGATGTTTTGAGTTTGGAAAAGAAGGATGAAAATTAAGTAATTACCAAGGAAAAATGAAAATTTTGGTTAACACAATGGATGATAATAATTGTTTCCTTATGGAATCATCAATAGTTGAATGTTAGAAATGTGGTAATTATGGTCATTATATGAATTTTTGTCCTATAGGAAAATATCATGAATAGAATCATCAAGGTGGTATGAGTAATGGTTATACTACTGATGATGAAAGGACTATGAATGACATATGAAAGGTACGGGATGTTCTAACAATATTTTTTTATGTTAAATGTGAGAAGTATGATAGAATTGTGGTTGATGAATGTTAATACATGATTCATATTTCATATTGTAGGAAAGAGGTATTAAGTAATAGGATGATGAGTCATAGTTAATGGTTTAATAATGAAGTATAATGATTAAAGTTTTTATGTATTGGAATTCAAGAATTATGAAATATAAAAGGATTTTTTTGTATAAGTTTTTTATTAAGGATTTAAAAGAATAAATTGAATAGTTTTGATTAACTAGAAAATTGATTTAATGGTAAGGTGATATTTTATGAAAAACACATTATTAAGGTAATATAACCCTTAATATGTTCTTGATGTTGAGATAAATATGTTTGGATAAAGAGATTAAGGATATAAATAATGTAAATTAGATAGTATTGATGACCATGGAACTGATTAATTATTTATGGAAAAAGTGGTTTATGTTATCATCGATGGATTTTACATCATTATTGTATCTATAGAATATATTGAATAATCTGTGGTTTTATTCAAAGAATGAGTATGTATGTGTCTTTTCATTAAATTTTTATAGTAATTCGGGTTGTTGCCATTTTTCAAGAAAATATATGATCAATGTGTTCACATATTTGGTATGTGACATTAATAACTACTTCATGTTTCTTGGGGGATTAAGGATAAGTCAATTTTAAAAATTTAGTAACCTTTTTTCTAAATTTTTGGATTTTAATTTTGTCCAGACATGGAGGATCTTTAAGATTAACTATTTATGAATTTGATTAAGTTGAACTTTGAATGTTATTAGATAACATGTGCTAACAATTATTTTTTTAATAATAGCTATATAAATAAGTAATAACTTATCATTTTTTAAGGATATTATGATTCACTGGTGCTTCGGGCATATAAAATAAATTCATCTTCATTTCATGAAGTAATTTATGAAGTGGAAATTGATCAATGCACAACCAAAGGATGAGAGTGTTATTATGAAATAAAATGAAATCAAGTAAGTATATCATCTCATTTAAAATAAAAAACTTTAGGGAAAGTATATTGAAATAAAATTTTGTCCTATTACCATCATTTATATTGATATCATTGACCTTTTTCGCACCTCTTAGGTTTACGGTTTTTTGGTTTTTGATTTTAAAATGATCATTAATTTTCTTATGATCAATGATCTCTATAATTCTCCATTATTATTTCAAAATTATTATTTTCTTCCATGTACAAATATTTAAATCCCACCTATGTTCTCATCTTTGGAAACCTATTAAGTATTATTCCATATAACCTTCACACACCCCTTTCTGTCTTTTCAATAGGAAGTTTTATTAACCCTTATTATGATGTAGGTTTCCCATAAAGGGATTTTCAAATGTTAAACCCTTTTTACCAAGAAAGAGTCCAAATTGTGAGGAAAAAATTTATTTAGGTGGGGATGTTACACCTTGAGAATTTGTGAAATATTTTTTTCAAATAAATTTAATCTTTTTGATGTTTTTCGTTACACGCAATACTGATTTTAAACGAATTGTGACATACTATTAAAATATTATCATTTAAAATGATAGTTATCACCTAGCTATTGTAACGGTGGGTATGAATAGAATTAACTAAATTATGAAAATATGTGGTTTACACATGTATATATAATTAATTTTTTGGTGACTAATTAATTATAAATGAAAATTAATGAAATCTTTTTCTGAAAAACTATTTTTATGAAAAAAACACGTTTTACCTCAATAAATTTAAAAAATCAATTTAGGTGAAATATTTTAGTTAAATTTATATATTATATATTTAATAAAAAAATTAAAAAACGTATTATGTGTTTAATAGACAATAGATAAGAATAAATCCAATTTTATTCTTAAAAATTGTATGTTTCTAAAAATCTATTTTGTCACCTTTTTTGCGCACTTATATTAAAATTAATTTTTCAAACTTTTAGAAAATTTATTTTGAAAAAATAAACTTAATTTTTTAAATCATCATTTTAAAATTATTTTGGAGTGAATTTTTGAAATTTTTCTGTAAAGATTAATTTTTTTAATGAATAGTGAAAAATGACAGTTTTCATTAAGAATTTTTATTTCTTTTAAAGTGTTTAACAACTTCAAAGATATTTTAATATATATTTAAAAGTAAAATTAGTTAAATTATATATCTATTTATTCAATATAGTTCATCGTAATCAATTTCATATTGAATTTTTATATAAAAACTTTTTAAACTTTTTAAACTTTTCTCTTTGGAAAACTATTATTTCGTCACGTATACATGATTAATTTTAAATTAAATTTTGAAAATTATTTGAATGTAATTTAAAAAAATTTATTAAATATTGTTAATCATAATAATTGTTATTATATAATAAGTTCAACTTAAACTTTTACCATAATTAATAGTAAAAATATTAAAAATTAATTATCGCAGTTAAGGTTAAAACAGATTTATCAAGGGTTAAACTAAAAATACAAGTGGAAAAATTACCAATAAACTTTTACAGGACCCATTTTATTGAAATATATCTATATTATCATCTCTAATATTCTATAATGGTCCATTTTGGATCCTTTTGTCATGTTAAAAACATGGTTACACCTTTTTCTTTTCAAATATTACTTCTATTCCACTCCCCTCAATTATAAAAGGTCACCCACTCTACTCTCCTATTCACACTTAAAAAACCCATTGGTTCATACAATACCTAACCAAATCAATTAATTAATTACATACCATTATCCTAGAGTCCTTATTATTTTTTAGGAATCACTCTTAAGAAGGATTTATGTGTAAACCTAAAGAGGTTCTCTGAAGAAGAGGTAAAATTCTTACACTTATGTTTTTGTTTTATTTACTCTTATACCTCAATTAATATTTTAAAAATATATCAAGATAATAACACTAGTATATATCTTATAATTATATATTATTATGTTAATGTAATAACATAAATCCATATCCTCTTCCATCAAATGGGATATGAAATCATCATTCGTGTGTACGGAGGACAACCGCCTCACAAACCGATGTGTTGTGTTTTTCATTTATATTTTACTTGGATGGTAATAATGTTAGATTAAATGAATATATAATATATTTTTAAAATTTTTTATAATTATAAAATTATTATATCAAATAATTCTTCTTACTTTCCATTCCATGGGAATACGATAAAATTGCTCGTGTGTATAGCGGATTACCACCCCGCAAAGCGATGTGATTCATTATTCACATATTATTTAGATAAAATATAATAAGAATAGGTTTAAATAAAAATATGTGATATATATATTAAATAACATTTATTCTATAAAGTTAATTTATTATTTACCTTTATTTATTTCAATATTTTGAAAAAATTGAAACAGTGTTCATGCGTATGTACGACCTACCATCTCCATGAACGGTGTATTTTATTTTCTATCTATAAATTTAAAGATTGCTATAAATACTTATATAATGAATATATAATATATTTATATCATGGTTAAAACTATTTATATTACTGATACATGATCAAATTAATCGGATCGAAAATAACAAATCAAAAAATACATGAAAAACAAAGCAGTTATTATCAAAAACATGATTGTAATAAGGAATTGTTAAAATGATTATTAAAAGGTCATAAATAAATAATATATTTAATTATATATATAATAATTATTCTTTAATATATTTATAATAAACTTATATTTATTATATAGGAGGTTCAAACATGTACGAAAGAATTTGAGACTTATAGTAATGGATTTATAGTATCTCTTTTATTTCTAGGAGACATACAAATTCATAAATAGTTTCTTTTGTTTAGTTTATATAATGACCCTTTTAAATTTTATATCATTAATCTCTTTATTTTCATTATATTTAAATTTTCATTATTTTTTATGATTTAAAATATTACTAAAGTGGCAAGGGATTTTTGTATCAATTTTCCTTCTTGGATATATATGTTGTGTTATGTGCATGTCTTCTTTTATGATGTGTATATACTTTATTTAATTCTAATGATATTTTATTTTTCATTTAATTTTATTCTTTAATGGAGATTATGATTTGAATTTTCCAAAGTGGTCATGGTTTTATAATACAATCTCATTATTTAACAGGATTGTTTATGTTTATGCTTCTGATGATGAATTATTATGATCCATATCTCAAGAAACTCGTGAATTTTATTTTGTTTTATCTATTTCATAAGAATACATTTTTTTCATTCATTTTCCTCTCTTAATGTATTCAATGGTTTAAAATAATTTTTTAAGAAAAATTTAATTTATTTCTCTCTTCTGTTAAAAAACCATTTTATTATAAAACCATGTTTTCTAAAAATGTTTTCAAAAATGTTTTTAACATTATTAAAATAATTTATTAAAGAAATTTTTTATCATTTTTTAATTTTTATAAAAAAATTAATGGAATCTTCATGCTGTTTTCCAAACAAGGCCTATTTGTATTTTACTAAAAATTTGAATAGAATATTTGTTTTAACATGTATGACATGAATGGTATTTTCCTCTATCATGACCAACTCATTATTTTAAATCTTGATTTATATTTTTCAAAGTTTATTTTCAAATAAAATTATTTTAAAATTATTTTATTAATTTTTGGTTTTAAAAAAAAAAATTTCAAAATGGAAATAATTTTTTCATCAAGAAATATTTTAAATGATTTGTAATGCTTCATTTATAAGATTCCAAGGTTTTTTTAAATAAAGGTATTTTGAAAAGGTTTTATGTTTTAAAAGGTGTTTTTAATAATTGGAAGGTATGTTTTCCTTAAGATATGTTTTAAATTATTTTTAAATATTTCTTTATAATTTTATAAGTTAATTTTCAAAGAAATTTTTTTCAAATATGTTTTATGTTTTAAAAGGTGTTTTTCAAAGTGGAAATTTTATTTTCCTGAAGAAAATTTTCAAATGATACTTCAAAATCATTTTCCATCTAATATGACATCCTTCTATGTTACTTTTCTATTATTGGGGATATGATTCAAGGATATCATTATTATACTTTCTTGGAATGGTTAATGTTAATGGTGAAAATATGTTTATGAAACTCGTTTCTATTCCATGGTTTATACCATAAAAAATACTTATGAAACCCACTTATTTTTCCATAGGTTGTTCTATGATGAAATGATGAAATTATTATGGAACCTATTTCTTTTCTATAGGTTATGCTATGATGAAATGTTTATGAATCTCATTTATTTTCATGGGTTCTGATATTATGAATTTTTTATGATCTTGTGGAACATGTATATATGATTTTAATTATGTGAAATTTGTTACATTATAACCAAGGGTGGTATTTAATTTATACCCAAGGATAATGGTAAAATTATAACCAAGTATTTGTGGGACCTATATCTCCCTTCAATGCATCGGGTAAATATTGATATCTCATGAGATAAACAGTACTATAATAGGGAGTTAAACTAGTTCTATATTGGACTATTTCTGCTATTATTTTATTGGGAGTGAACCTTGAATACTATTATAGTTGAGGTAGTAAAATAATTACACTATGATAGTCTTGGAAATGATCCTTGAACTACTAAGGAAATGATTTACTATGCTTTTGTGTATTTCAAAAATCTATGCCTTACGCTAGTGTTATGTTATCATGGTTCATGTTCTTTGATTACATTATGATTCATGTCTTATAAACTTCTAAGATTTATTCCATGAGTCAAATTTATGATCTAGGATTTGTAGTGTATGGTTTCAAATGTTATTCTCATGTTCTCATACCCTTTTTCTCATGATATGTTGGTATCTCTCTTTTTACCCTTACTAGGCATTTGAGATCCCCCTTTATTATGTTTCCATTCCCCAAGTAATGATGAAATTTATTATGTATGATATGTCTATGAAGGGTTCTGGTTATTAATAATATAGTGGGATATGACATACCTCACTTATAGGCCATTTTTTATGTTTCTATGTTTCCAAAGGTACTGGACATAAATGATTCTGGCATGGGATGTTATTTTATGTTATGTTATTAAAAAATTATATTAAGACGCAATATTTATGTATGAGAATTTTGGGCCTTTAGAGGCCATTAAAAACCTAAATCAATTTCAAATACTATATCGGTGGGCCTTACAAAAAATCATAATATAAACGGGTGTTTCACATCGTGAATGTGTCAAGGTCCAAGATGTATAAATTTCATAAACCCTTCAATTTATCACATTTATCTTAGTGTTTGAGTGAACCCAATGTGATTTTGGAGTATCATTCAGTCCTTTTCCTCCTACTTTGATCCTTGTCTTCCAAAGTTAAATCATTGGTAATATGTGGTAGTAAATCCCCTTTTATACTTTGTTTTATTATATTCCACTCTTTGGTAATTCACAATGGCAATTTTGTTCTGATCGAGGAGTATTTGAGACTGTGATTTTGATTACCCTTTGGTGTGATTCAAGTTTATCCAAGGTTTCCAAATACATTTGTTTTATTTTGCTTGCCCTTTCTTCTCCCAATTGTGTGTGGTAATTCAAAAAGATTCTTTGTGGTGGGGTATCCTTATTATCTCCCTTTTTATATGCATGTGTAGGGATTGCATGATTTTTTCCCATTGTATGGATAGTACAGGTCATCGTAAGAACATAATTTATCATCTTAACTAAAATTTATTGTAAGATGGGTATTTGAATGTTTTTACAACTCTAGATGATATTTTTATTGTAATTATTCCTTCTTTATGATGTTACTGAAAATTATAGTTGTTATGATCCTTATTTGTGTTGTATTTTTTATATTTGTGAGACCCTTTTTGAGATGATTTTTTCACCCAAATTAAAAAGGTTAAGAACTTTTATATGGATAATAAATTGGTTTCCCATGTAAATTTGGGTTTTTTTAATAATACCCATGATAAATAATTAAGTGATGTGATTAGATCCCCTAGATGAATCAAAATTTATGGTTGTGGTGGTGAGATACTTGGGTTGCGATGATGGCTTGGTATATTTTGTGTTGTGAAAGTGGTGAATGTGATTTGTGTGATTCATTATCTGATGTGGATACCTTGGTTTCCTGGTTATCCATTGAATTAACTTGAAAGCTAAAATCGAATATATTGGTATGAAATTAAGTTATCTAAATTTACATAAATGAATTGTCTATGTTAATGTGTAATGAAATGTATTAGTAAATATAAGATTGTGGTAATCCATTAATTCTATAATGGTGAAAACTATTATTGAAAGTGTAATTTATGTGGTTATGTATGGTGGTTGTGTGGTGTAATTCATTTAGTGGTGGCATTGGTTAAAACAAATGTTTTGAGGTTCAATTATGGTGTTTTAGATTATGTGGGTGTAGTTTATGTTAACCCATAGGTTGGGTGTTGTGTGTTATCTATCTACCTTTAATTATAATATTATTTTATATGCACCCCACCCAATTTGTATAACCTTACCAATTCCCAAATGTTTTTTGGGTTCTAGGTGTTTTTCACAACATCCAGGTACGTGGTGAATTGGACGATTAGTTATGCGCTCTTACCCACTCTTCCTTCAGCAATAGCAATGATGATACAAGCTGGTTTTAGAGATTACCCAGGTGATTATATGGTTTTGTGTTGGAGATTACCCATATGATAACATGTTTTGGTGTGGTAGATTACCCATAGAGGATGAGGATGTGATATATGGTGGGGTTCATGCATGGTAGTAAGAGAGAAAGATGTTGATGTCCTTTACGTTCATGATACCCTACTACCCTAATTATGTGAATGAGATAGTTATGTGATGATGACTGGTGCCAGAACTTGATTCTATACCCTATAATAGGTTGGGGTATGGAGGGATTCATCTTGACCCACATCAAAGATGGATGGTGTAGCATCCAACCTTGGATTCCACTTAAGGTTTCCCTAAGATGGTGGGCCACAAGACATCAATCTCACCTCCCCGTATGTCAAATGTTACCGACTAGTATGGAGGGACTAGGCTATGTATGTGGGGAGATTATTCCATCATAGATCAGAATGGAGCACATAGGTGTATAAGAAATAAGAAAAAATAGAAGACACTATAACCTCATGGACTAATAACTCGCTGCAAAGGAAGAATAATAAATAAATAACAGAAGTATAATAATGATCAGGTTTAAGCTAAAAAGATAAATTGATACAAAAATGATGATGATGGTGATCATGTGACTATAAAAAATTAGTACATGGGTAATAGGGGGACACAGGCATATACCACATGCTAATAAAATACTAAAAGTACCAAAATTAGCTACAACTAGCATCTTAAGAATAGTCTATGTCCTTTTCACCCGTAATACATCATAGAATCAAAATAACACATCGGAAGATATCCTTTTCCCTTTATCTATACATGTTACCATTAATTTTTCTTGGATACCAAAGGCACCCCAAGTAGGGTGTGAGATATACTTAGTAGGCCACCACAAATGGTATCTAGATCAATCAAATACATGCATATAAAATGAGTAGTGTGCCAAAAGTAGTAAATGTGAGGAGAAAAATAAATAAATAAGTTGGTGCAAGTTTCTTCATGGAATACCTGACTGATAATACTAGATTCATCCTAATCCAGTTGTCTCTAAACTAAGGTAACCTACAGAAGTGTGAAATATGGTAAATGGATCTGTATAAATGAGACATCAAAAGCAAACCATTCCCAAGAATGTGATTTGGATTGGCGGATGCGTTCCAAAAAATATAAAGTTTATCATTCTCCCTCTTTAATTTAATCTAAGTAACCTCTTTGTAAATTATTAATAAGCAACTTGATCCCATCCAAGGTGATCCACAAAGGAATCTTGAGTATTGCTTTAGGGGATCTGTATATGTCCAATGTCATATTATTCCATCCAAGGTGAACCATGCATGAGATCCCAAGTATCACTCCGATAATGGTATAAGGTGAAGTGAAAAAACCTCTGAGAATGTCCCTAGTATCTCACGTAGGGTTTATATTCTCTCTCATGGCATGGTACAACAATATTGCCACCAAAGCCATACACTTGTTCTCCCCAAGGGAATTGGTGTCACTAGTCTAGAGGTAAAATGAAAATGCATGACAATATTGTCCTAGTCTTATATAGTTTCACCTCAAGCATATTTAAAAATTCATTTACAACTAAATATAAGTCATGATGAGCTCGTCCAAGGGGTCCTTAAGTCAGAACCCCTTGTATCACCCTCAACACAAGGTGTGGGTATTATTAGTTTAGCAGATCCATACCATTTAGAAAGCAAGAATTTATAACATAATAAACAAATTGGAAAAAAGGTTTAACTAATAAATCTCTTTAGGGAATGTGGTATGAAGAATAAGGGTCTAACCAATTATCTTATTTAAATTTGTTGAGTTAAGATACTAATTATAAGTCAACACACCTCAAGTGGTATTTATACAATTTAAGACAAGGGTCAATTAATCTTTAATGGTAGAAAACACCAATTTGGGTGGAATGTGTCGAGGATATCAACCCAAGGGGTTGATTTTCCACTTTGTAAGGTTTCACTGGGCATGATTAAGAATTATATTTAATTTATTTAATAAGTTTGAAGTTTCTACAGAATATTATAGTTCATGGAAAAATTATGCAATATATATAATGTGACAAAACATGGGGAACAAATCTAGACCACCTACCTTAGATTCATAGATGACCACTCATCTATTTTTGGTCCTTGAATCAAGCTAGAATGAGAGATGTTGAAGAAATCATCAAATTCCCTAAAATGGGGAAAATTAGGTCACACCTAAATATTGTGAATGAGGATAAGAAAAACTAGTAAAATAGGGAAGAGGATCGTAGGTCTTACCTCAATGTTTCCAATGCATCCAGCAAAGAATGATTTAGAGTCTGAATAGAGGAGAAATAGTGATCCCTAGATTAGACAAGGGAGAAACTCACGGGAGAGGGGAGGAGAGTTCACCCACTAGATGAGAGAAGGATTAAAAGAGGGTTAAGTTTTTAAATTCATTAAGAAAATTGTAAATTCATCCATACCAAAAGGATTTCATGATTTGGCCGCATAGTTGGCCAAACTGTGTGCCATGCCACTTCCCAAAGAGGACCTCGTGCGGGCTAGGTGCATGGTTTGGATAACCATGTGCAACCCATGTGAAAAGCCTCTGAAATTTGTCTGAGACAAGTTACATGGGTGTAAGACTCCTTGCATGGTTTCAGAGAAACTATGTGGAGCCTCGATCCCCGCTGTCTCATGCCACACGGTTAGAGAAACCATGTAGTTTGGGATGCATGGTTTCTTCTAACCATGCAGACCAGTTATATTTCTCACACTTTGAGTCTTTGGGATCCGAATGAGACCTGGAAACCCTTGTGACCTCTACAACTACATTAATCAACATTATAAGGCCCAAACTAAGGAATTGAAGTGGAAAAAAAGTATTCGCACCTTTGAGAAAATTTAGGATGTTACAACTCCCCTCTTTATAGAAACTTATACCCAAGTTAGACTTTCAAGGGTAAATATGTATCATCCAAGAAAAGTTCTAGTCATTGCACACGTGCATCAGCCTCCCACTCCCAGATATCATCCTAAACATGTTTTTTCTTCCATAGCACCTAGACTAGTATAACGTACCTACCTCAGTGAGTCTTCATTCTAAAATCAATGATACATATCATATGCTCCTCAAAGGATGCATCCATATCCAAATAAATATTCTCAAGGTAAAATTAATGAAATTATTTATCATGATATCAATAAAGCTAAAATATGTAGAAGATTTCATTCATGGTATGGTACCTCTAAGGTAACTACAAATGATAGACTACTGACCTGACTCTCTCTTCAATCTCAAAAGGCCTGACATAATGGGGTGATAACATGCCCTATCTCCTGATTATTTTATGATTTAATCATGGAAATACATGTAGAAAGACCCGATGTTCCACTTGAATTCCCGAGGTCGACGATAACGAATGGTATGAGACTTATTCCTAGACTGAACTATAGCCATAAGTTTCTAAATCAGCTGGACTTGCTTTGAAGTCTCCTAAATGATATGAGGACCCAGTAGTGCCATATAACCTACCTCCAACCAGCATAGAGGTGAATGGAATGGAATACCATAAAGGGACTCATACTAATCCATCTAAATCATTTATTGAAATCAATTATTTTATGCAAACTCTATAAGAGGTATGTTTTTCTCCCATGAACCTATGAAGTCAAGGTCTCATGCTTGGAGCACGTCCTATAACACATGTATCATCCACTCGAACTACCTGTTAGTCTGAGGGTGATATGTTGTACTCAACGGAACATGTGAACCCAGTGCGTTTTGTAACCCTTTCCAGAACCGAGAGGTAAACCGGGCATCTCAGTCTAAAATGATTGAACGGGGAACACCATCAAGGAACACAATCTCCCAGATATAAATCCTTCATATCTCATCAACTAAGAAGGTCTCTTGAATCACTAGGAAGTATGAAACCATGGTAAACCTATATACGATCACATATACTACATAAATATCTCAAAGGGATCTCGGTAAGGCCATCATGTAGTCCATGTTGATTTCATTCCATTTCCAATCGGGAATGGATAGAGGCTGAAGAATTCTAATAGGTTGTAGGTGCTCTACATTCACCTAATAACAGGTGGAATGCCTCATAATGAAACTTAAAATCTGCCTCATCATACTTGACCACTAATTCTTATGGCGTACATCTTGGTACATCATGGTCATCCTAGAGTGAACTGCCCAAATAGAGGTATGATATTCCCACATAAACTCATATTATATATCTGAAGGCACCCAAACATTCCCATAGAAGAGTAGGATCTCATTTGAATCCATAGCCCAACTGGGAGGTGGGTTATCGCCTAAGAAACTCTCCCATAGGATGAGTCCCTCAGGATATGATTGTTGTCTAATTCATACCCACTTCAGAAGAGTAGATATCACTACAAAGATACTAAAATGGGCTACCTGTGTTACTCTTTAACCTCTAAGTGCATATTGGAAGATAAAGATGTCAACTTATACTCATTAATGGCCTCCTTAATGCCCTGTGTCTGAGTCTTCTCAAGTAATCATCCATGGAATTATCCATATCGGGGGTGTAATCAAGATCAAAATCAAATGACTTCAGGTGCTCAACCCACCTACACTACCTTCGATTTAATTCTCATTGTGTGGAGATGTATTTGAGACTTTTTTGATCTGTGTAAACAACGAATCACTCACCCAAAAATTAGTTCCTATAAAAGTGTAGAGTATAAACCATGACTACTAGCTTGAGGTTGTGTGTAGGGCAGTTCCACTCATGATGCATCATCTGGAGAGACCTATACAGCACCACTTGATCTCCCTACATTAGATTTGTTCCTATACTGATACCTGAAGAATCACTGTAAATAGTATATCCTCTACCTGACTTTAGAAAAATCAATATTAGTGCTAAATTTTGTCTTCCCTTTAGTACCAGAAAATATGTCTCATAAGCTTCAGTCCAAAGAAATTTCATACCCTTCTTATTCAGGCCCATAAGAGGTGCTTCTAAGTGGGATAAATCCTGGATGAATCACTTTTAATAGCTAACTATCCCTAAGAATCTATTTATATTAAACAAATTCATGGTATGCTCCTAAGAAACTATGGCACTCACCTTCTATGGGACAATAGATACACCTTCCTATGAAATAATATGACCCAATAAGTGGACCTTACTAATCCAAAAGTATCATTTTATGATCTTCACATATAGTTAGTTCTCTCTCAGTGTATTCATCATGGTATCAAGAAGGTTAGAATGGTCGTGTATAGTGCGATAATACACTAGTATGTCATCTATAAAGATAACACAAACGAATCCTGGCACTAGTGAAACACCTGATTCATCATATCTATAATTATTTTCAGCGTGTTCGTAAGACCTAATGGAATAAATAGATACTCGTACAAGTTGTACCTAATCTGTAATGATGCACGTGGTATGTTCGATGGCCTCACATGCACTTGATGATATCCTAACCTCCAATAAATCTTGTATAAAACCATCTATCCTTAGTTATGGTCAATGAGGTCATCTATATGAGGAAGTGGATACCGTCTCTTCACTACAGTCTTATTAAACCGCCTGTAATCCATGCACAAACGAAGGGTATCATTTGCCTTCTTGGTGAAAAGGATAGGTGAACCCTAAGGCGATGTGATGGGTTGGAAAAAACCCATTACCTTTAGATCTTAAAGCTATTTATTGAGTTCCTATATATCATTAGTTTCCATACAATTATGAGTAATGGACATGGTGCCACACTTGGAACTATATCAATAATGAACTCAACCTCACTATCAGAAGGTAAGCTGGAGAAATAATCAGTGAAGATGTCCCTAAAATGATCCACAATAAGAGGGAACTCCACAAGCTACATTCCTTGATTTCTCATAAAGAGGATATCCATCTGAGTTATCATCCAGCCCATCCCAACACACTTGGGTCCTGCTTGACTTGCCTGGATATCCCATTCTGTTTTATGAATATATGTTTTTTCCTTTAGTTGATGTAAATAATACCCATTGATAGTAGCAATCTGTGTGGTCATGATGAGGTACAAGACAATCCATGCTGATAATGACATTGAAGTTAGTCATCTTGAGGATGAATAAATTACATAGGTTATGGTACCATCCTATCTCAATGGGGAACTCCCTACACTGGCGTACATTCTCTTATCTAACCCCAGGTGGTGTGTAAAGAGTCATGATGCCACTAAATCACTCTTTCATAAGGCAGATACCTCTGATGATTGTAGAAGACAACATAAAGTGTGATGTACATGTATCAAAGAGGGGGAAAACTAAAGTAGAGGATACCAAAATAGTACCTCTAATCGTAGATGGTCTTGAACTCTGCTCATCGGGTGTAGGTTTCACTGTATATATATATGGCTCGAACTACGAACCTAAGATGTATCCTGACTGACCTGAATAGGTCCACTCTATTGGAATTTATCCTTTGAATCCTGACTACCTCGGCCTTGACCACCTCCTCAGCCTGATCGACCGATAGAAGACCAACTCCCAACCTGATGTAGATTTTTCGATCCTGCACCTGAAAGTGGTGTCGGTATGGATCCTCTTTCACTGGGTACTTCAAGAAAAGATTGGTAGAACCACTGGAGGAGAACCATCCTGAAACAATCTCAACACTCGATCGGGTTCCTCGTGCACTAGGGATTCTTATGGTCTAGCCTTCCACACTTGTGACAAACCACATAGTTGTTAGTGTGTGCCCCATGACTGGTATTTCCCCTATGTGAACCCTCAAAATGACATATCATACCACTGGATAAACCACTTCCCTACCTAGAAGCTGAACCTACCTAGCGCACATTTCTGGATTCACTCAGGTTCTACTCAGTGATTAGGGTCTGGTTCACTATCTCAATAATGGTGGTCAGTTGAAAGACATCCACATGTGATCAGATGTCATATTCATTCTCATCCTCGAATCGTCTCATAATCGTCATCTCGTCACCGGTCAATGTCGGTGAAAATGCTATAATTCAATGAAATGAACTAATTACTCTATCACTAACATATAACCTTGCACAAGGTGTATGAACTCTTGGGAACGATCCACTCTCAACGTCTAAGGAAAGATGAAGTCAAAAAGGATTTTTGGATGTCTTCCTAGACCATACCATGATGTCAACTAGACTGAATAAGTACATCCCACTAATTCATGGTGGAGTCATATAGAAAATAGATAGTGAGCTTGACCTTATTCTCCTGAGGAATCTCAATTTGAGCAAAGATGGATAACATGGCCTCCAGTCATGACTCAGCAGCCTGAGGTATGCCATACCCTGAGAAAGTGGGAGGATGTTGCTACTGTAACTCATGGGTTAGTTCTTCCATAGTAGATGCGGGTCACGGAGAACACTGTGCTGACTACATAAATTTAAATAAGCTATCACAAAATTGAGCAATAACACCCATTGGAAGTTCTGCAATAGGTGCCTCGGGTGGAACTATAGGAGGTTCCGTGAGTGGCTCAAGGCCCACTGCCTCTAGAGTGTGGTCATCTCCACCCTCCTAGAGTTTGACACGAGGACTTCATAGTGTCATAACTCTAAAATTTCCAATTACACACCTTAGAAAGTATTCATAAAAAAATAGGGATAATGATAAAAGAAAGAACATGCACATGTTCCTTCCTATAAGTGAGTCACAACCCTCATCATACTCATAGAGCCAGGTCTAGGTGTGAAGAAAGAGTCACAGAAAGATCATAAGAGACACAACCTACTACCCACTACTAAGGTCAGGTCAAGGTCAAGGTCTCATACAATAATAGAGGTTCCGGTATATGGAGTGTCAAATGAAAGGTATAAAGGAAAACACCCTTTACTTTTCATTTGGAATTCTCATATAGTGGAAACCTTTTTATTTTAAGGCTTTAATTTATTAAATATTATCTTTATTTATAATCATATAGATATCTCAGTCCAGTTAATTATGTCACCATTTCTAAATTTATTAAGGCTCCTACTCTCTAAAAATTGAAATTGGCATGTCAAGTAACTACGGCCTGACCTTTACACCTATAAATAGGATGTAACAGGTCATGCATAGTGATTTTAATGGATGGCCTACCATACCCAATTTATATGAGTAATTACTTATTAAATTTATCATTAGAATTCATCAACCAAACCAACTAATATATAATAATTTGTTAATTAAGGTTTCATAATCAATCTATTTGGGAAAACACTATTTAAATTGATGTAGTCACTTTAATTTGGCCAATTATGTCATCCATACAAAAACACTAGCATACTGCAATACAAAATAAACAAGGCACCTACAACAAGCACATGAAATACAAGAAATTCATGTAGAAATATAGATATGTCTTGGAATAATACATGACATTTATATCCTAAAGTGACTATTATAATGTATGAATTAATGCACCCTTGTATCATTAGGTCAGGGTAAAACAACCCTTAATAATAATATCAATAATCGAAATAGCACAAAACAAGTGCATCACCCAATAGTGAAATCCATGAAACTGTAACAGCACAACCAATAATAGCATTAACCCATCCCAGGTAATTTGGTTTTTCCTTGTACATGGGTTAGATACTCCCATACACAGGCTCAGTACCAAATTTCATTAAATCTTAGTCTCCTTTCTAAACCTATAATGACCCAAACTTTTATTAATGAAAATTCATCTTGATCTAATTAAATGTCTTATTATGTAAAATGGTGATATAAAACATATGCACTTCCTTGGTTTTATGTTTTTGTATTTTAAAATATTTTTAATAATTATTACCATTTCTAATATAGTTGTTGAATAGTGATCACATGATTAGTATAAATACAGGGCTTTAACAAATCCAATTTACTCAGAAAAAGGTAGCGATGGCCTCAGCCAGTAGAATTGCTTCATACGAAGCCCATTTTTCAGATCTTGGAAAGGAGGTAGCATCACTAGGTTTTTATCTTGACCAATCCCAAGTCAAGCTTCAACACATTAAGATTGAACAAAATCACCTATGGGAGAAGTGGAATTTTATAGAGATTACAACCCAAGAGATGTTATCCGAGTCACCCCAAGAGTCTATCACCATTGTACACCTTACCCTTAGGTCTTATGTGGGTGTTATAAGGGGTTATGTAACAAGAACCTATAACTATGATTATGTTCATTATTTTTTGTATAAATAATATACATTCATTTTATTATTGTTACTTTGTAAATGGTTTTTAAATCACAAATAGTATTTTTAGTTAATATTCAATTAAGAAAACTATTTTAATGAATTAATGGATTTTTTAATTAAATCATATTTTAATAAAATATTATTACTAAATTAATTTTTATTAAATATAAATGATGATATAATTTTTATGAATACAATTGTAATTTTTATTAAGGTATGAAAGTTGTTTTTGTCAAAACCTGTGAATTTTCGATAAATGCCGGTTTTTATTTTAAAAGTAAAAATTCAAATATTTAGATAATTATTTAGATAAAATGAATATTATTTTTGGATTCAGGATGTAGAAATTATCTAACAGTGAATTTTTCATAATTTTCTGAGAGAATCAAATTTTTTTGGTAAAAAATAATACCGTTTAAATATATAATGTGTTTTATGACTTCATAATGACCCAATATTGATGTAATAAAATACTATAAAAGGTATTTTAGACCAATATATGTTTTTACTTTAAAATAATGTGATTTTATTTTTTATTTTATTTTTGATTAATTTTACAATGCCTTAGTGGACCCTCCAAGACTTATAAACTATTTTTACATTTTAAAATGATTTCCTTGAGAGTGTGACTCACCTCCACATAATCAAGACTAATTTTTTATTATTTTATACCATTTTACTTATAAAATATTTTTTTCCACTCCACTTTGGTAAAAACCATGGTCAAACCCCATGGGATGGTTTGTGGTTTTGATTAGTTTAATGTGTATTATCCAAAACCTAAATAATAAAGAATTCCCTCTCCTTTACTATATAAACCCACTCAATATCTCATTCATATTCACTCAAAACCTTTGGAGCTTGACCAAACTCTAGCATCATCTCTCTATGATCCTCCAAATGCACCCCAAGCTCCCAAGAATCATCTCTTAAGCCTCTCCCAAGCCTTTGGGATCACACTTCCAAGTAAGGGATTTCTTCCTTTCTCATTTTTTTCCAAATTTATTTATGTTGTTATACCCATTCATTTTCAATTAAAAATGTTGGGGTATAATTTATCACCTACCTCATACTTCTCTCATTATGCTTTAATGATGATATACTTCTTTCTCTCTCATTAATGCCTCTCATGTACACCTGTTACCATACCGAAATTCTGTAAAGAATTTCTCTCTTTTCATTTACATTCAAGAACTTATTTTATATTATGCATATAAATTCCATTACATATGTTGGGATATTATGTTACATGACCCTCTTAATTTCCATTTCATTTATAAATTATGAGATACCAATTTCTCTCTCATCAACCCATTTTACGATTTCTACTTGACGTCGTTATGTTGCTGAAGGTACACCAAAATTTCTCATACCAAAATCATCGTGTAAGTGAATACCGTACCCATTTATCTATCAAGGGTATTCACCTTTATGCACATGTACTTATTTATTTATCACTTAAATTTATGTATTCCACATCTTATATTAATGGAATAAATTATTTTGTTTAATGAATCTATATTGTATGATCTATGTGGCACACTTATGCATGAAATGAAATGTTTATAAAGGGTGCACCCTGATAGCACTCCAATTCATTGGGTAAATATTACTATCATGATACGTCAAGTGCAATGAGGGTTTAATAATGCTAATTCAAGTGCAATGAGGGTTTACTCATTCTAATTCAAGTGCATTGATGGTTTACTCATGCTCCATGTGTAATGAGCCTTGGCTCATGCTAATATCATGTTAAACATTGTTGTCACATTTCTATGTTATGATAATCATGATATATCATGCCTTTATGTTCAAGTTTCTTTTATTCTCCATTGATATGCCTATTGTCTAACATGTACTATATTCTTCATGTAATGCTTTGTTTACTCCCTTACTGGGCTTTATAGCTCACCCTTTTCTTATGCATGTCCTCAGGTTATCCCATGCAGTGCTAAGTAAGAAGGAATGTTGTGGTCATGTAAAAGAAGTTTTCAATAAATATGTTGTGTTTTATGTTCTATGTTGTTATTTAATGTTCCTAATTTTTCAATACACTAGAACTCTCAATACTCGGATTTGTCTTAAGTGCAAGTTTATGTAATAAATCATGTTTAAGTGTATAGTAAAGAGTAGGGTTGTTATAAAACCCAAATAGTAAGAAAAAAGGAAAAAAGGGCTCTGATACCACTTTGTAGCATCCCTTCCTAAATGCCAATTAACGGTGCCCCGAGACGGTGGGTTATGAGACCTCAAGTGCACCTCCTCATACACCAGTGGCTTCCGACTAGTAATGAGTACCTAGGGTGTGTCTATGGGGAGAATATGCCCTCATGGATTAGAGTGGGGAACAAAAGTGTATAATAAATAAGAATAGATATAAGACACTATAACTGAATTGACCAGTAACCCACCATAGCAAAAGTAGAATAAATAAATAATAGTAATATAATTATGAATAGGTAGAATCTAAAAAGATAAATCGATATAAAAATTATGTTGATGATGATCATGTGAATATAAAAAAGTGAGTACATTGGGAAAAAGGGACAAAGGCATGTTTTTGACACTTTCACCGGGGTGTGCGCGTCCGTCTGCTTGAGTGCGACAGGCGCGGCTTTGTTACCCCGCATTCCCGCTTTCTAAAGGTGGGTGGCATTCGTTCCTTGTTCAGGAATGTTTGCTCCTTGATCGAAATGGGGTGATGGGATGTCGGTTCTTTCTTCCATGGATTCCTCCTCGGAACTCGTCACCTAGTTTGGGTCTCCCTCATATATTTAATACGTTATTCATGAAACTCTTCTCGGCGCCATATCTTCATGGACACCAATTAATTACACTACTTCTATCAGGACATTCCAAGGGGTCCGGCAAGGGCAGCAACCTTCAGTTAGGGGATTAGTCATGTTGGGCATCACTGGTGTGTCATGGTGATGGGGATTGGCCCTTATTATAGGGCTTCTCGAGGGCGCAGAAGCCTGAGGCATCCCACATCGATCACGGGGAATCATATGTCATGGGAATGTATCTGAGTATTTTTTCAGCTTCCCATGTTTAACACATGGTATGCCATAAGTTTAATGTCCAACGGAGACGGATCGGACTGATCGGAACACCGATTAGGGTGGATTAGACGGAGGAACCCCCTTGGAGGGAACACCATTATTGGGGCCAACATGTGGGTGGCTTCTCGAATGCTGTGGGAGGGAATGAGGTGGCATGATCTCACCGGGATGTGGCAGTCTGGGTAAGAATCGGGATGGATGATGGTTTTGGGCTTGAGCCTTGAAGAGACCTCCTACGTATCCCTATCGTAGGGAATCAAAGTCTGCATAGTTCATCTGGCGACGGCTTATCATCGAATGAGGTTGAAAACAGCTTACCGCTAAAGGAGGTTGAAACATCTTACCGATGGATGAGGTCAAACCGACGTGAAGGAGATTGGAATGACCGAGTGGTGGGCTTGAACCTCAGGGAGGCTTCCTACGTACCATGTCTTGACATGGATCAAAGACCACATAGTTCAGATTGCTAATATAGTTTAACATCATGCGGGATGAGGGCGAACCGACGTGAAGATGGACCTGGGGTCCTATGGGTGTTGGACTTGAACCTTGTGGAGGCTTCCTACGTACCATACCTTGACATGGATAAAATTCCTCATAGTTCAGATGGAGAGGGGCTTGAACCTTAGCAAGGCTTCCTACGTACCATGCCTTGACATGGATCAAAGTCCTCATAGTTCGGGATAGAGAGGGGTATTAGCGAACCGACGTGAAGATAGACCTGGGGTCCGATGGGTGTTGGGATTGAACCTCATGGAGGATTCCTACGTACCATGCCTTGACATGGATCAAATTCCTCGTAGTTTGGGTGGAGAGGGGCTTGAACCTCAGGGAGGCTTTTTACGTACCATGCCTTGACATGGATCAAATTCCTCATAGTTTAGATTGGATTGGATCTTACACTCTAAGGAAGCCCCAGGTGGTGGGGGTACAGTTTAACGTCATGCGGGATGGAGGCGTTGTCATGGTCGATGCTTACCCTAAGCCCACGTGAGTCATGCTCGGTGTGAGAAACAAGAGGCAGCAAAGGCCTGACGACCACGTCGTGAAAGGTGCATCCGTGGGAAGTGAAGAGGGGCTTACATGTTGAGCGGCCCAAGAAGTGTCGGGGCTTGATCCATGAGGGAGGCCTGAGGGTGACAAAGCAGAGAGGGAGAGGGATTTGGGACCGAATAAAGGAGGATCCATGTTCCCTATCATGCCCTCCGCTGGCCTTGGGACCGAGGAAGTGAGGAGGAGCAGGGGTGCTGCCTTCTGCAAGAAAGTTTAGGGGCTTACACCAAGGTGGATGCCCTTCCCCCATGGACAAATTCCACTCCCAGAAGGGGGATATCATCCCCTACGGAGACCAGGGGGCGTGGAGAATGTCTGAGGTGGGGGCACCCCACGTGAGAGGAACGGGGTGAGTTCACAGTTTAACATCATGTGTTGAGGATGATGGTACTTGGCAGTTTAATGTCCTGCAGCTCAGACGAAGTGAGTTCTCTCCGCACCCCTAGGCTTACATGACCGGTACCCTCTGCTCCTTGTGGGAGGGAAGGCACCAGCAACGCTGTACTGAGGGGGTGTCGCAGATAAAACCATCGAGGCGTCCATGTTAGCGTGGCTATGCGAAGAAGCAATATCCATTAGCGTGCCTATACAAAGAAGCATTAGGTGAAGCAACGCAACGGGTGGTATTGTCCATGTGACATTAAAGTCACATCATTCAAACCTGGTGGGTCGCACAGTAAAAGGATTTTCCAATCAGAGGGGTCCATAGGTAGGGGCCTTGTGGAGCTTTGTTTCTTCGTGTGGCAGAGGGCACTTGCGAAGGGGTGTGCTTCGTGAAGTGGGGTGCCTTAGCCTTAGCATGGGGTGGAGGTGAAAATGGGAGGTGATTCATGATGTGGAAGGGCATTCGCGGAGCACAGCCTCACGGATCAAAGGTGCCTCGTGAAGCAAGGTGTCGGGAAGCAATGTGCTTCGCGAAGTATAGTGACCCTGCCTTAGCATATAGATCATGTGTACATAAAGGGTGCTCCATGAATCATAAATGCTCCACGATGACCCAGGTCCCCTTGGGGATCCCCTTCCTTCGTGAAGACCCTTAGGATTCGCGAAGGGAATCCCTCTCGGAAGAGGGGATCAAAACGGGATGAAGGGGAGGCACTTCGCAGAGCATAAGTACCTCGCACAGCTCATGGTTCGCAGAGCAGAAGGATGCTTCGCGATTCGGGATCTGGGAAGCCAAAAGGTCGGATTGTCCGTCACTTGGGCTCAGGGGGAGACTGGTATTTATAAGCAACAGGCACCGTGGAGTGGAGCTCACACGGCGTGAAGAGGGACTTGGTTGCTTCGTGGTGGGCACACAAACGTCAAGTGCGTTCGCGGAGCATCCCGCATCCTTGCTTCAAAAAGGGCTCGCAAACGTCAACTCCGTTCGCGGAGAATCCCGCCTCCTTTCTTCGCGGCGGCCACGGTGCAGGGAACCTCCATGAAGGGGCTTCACGAGGCAGTCAATGGGGCCTTCTGGGGGCCTCTTCTTTGTCCCTAATTTTGGCGCCAAAAAATTATCCCCTCAGACTTGGAGCCTCAGAGAGATCAAGGGTCAAAGTCTGAGGGAAATCACTAAAATCCTCAGTCATTCGTGGTGCTGACTCGCGAAGAGGGCTCGCGAGGCGGATAGGGGACATGCGAGCTGAGCACGCCACAAAGCTCCATGCGAACTGGATGCGCTGCGAAGCTCCAAAGGCCGTTGTCTATAAATAGGGGGTGTGCCCTCTCTTTTGTCCTTTCCATTCTCCGTGAATTTTTCTTCTTGCACTCTCAGTTTGCGAAGCTCGACGTACTCCATGAGTGGTCTCTATGAATCGAGTCTTCATAGTGCACAGTGAGTCCTCGACTCCGTGTTTGTGCTCTGCGATCCGGCTTTGAACGCTGAGGCAGCGCCCTGTGAATAGTCTTCATGAGCGGGCTTCACGAACGAGCTTTACGAACGATCTTTGCGAACCATCCAAGAAAAACATCACATCTCTAGAAAAAATGGCCCACCAAGAAGCTGCCCAGGGGGTCCTTGCGGATGTCGCCTAGAGGGATGAAATGGCCAACAGTCTGGGGCTAGGAGAGCTAGTCTGGAGCCACTCAGACCATAATTCATTGGTGGAGTTTTTGTCAGAGAGTTAGAAGAACTACCCGTTGTGTAGGAGGTTTCCCTTGTATGGTTTCGGGCTAATGGCTGATTTCTTAATCCCTGAAGTAGGTAGGGATGAGCTAACTTACTGGTTCCGAAGCACGCTATGTCAGCACCGATGGTTCAGGGTGCTCGATGGTTATGCCCAGGAGGACTTCACGCCTGTAATTTCTGACTGTTTATAAAATCATCTAAACAATGTCGATGGGAAGGCATTGCAGCTGGAGATGTCCCCTCCTCTGTACTGAACCATCCTAAAGGTGGCACTGGGGAACCCAAAGAAGGGGTGGTCTGAGGAATGGGACCTGCGCCAGGGTGGAAACTTTACGGACGATTGGGTTTGGGACTACTGGGTAGGCGCCTCGTGCAAGGATTTCGAAGTGGAGCTGAGAAGAGTGGGCCTATATGAGGCATCTTGGGATTCCCAGTTCCATATCTATCAGCCAAAGCAGTTAATGCTGTAGTTGTTGAGCCGGTGGTCACCGGGGACCAATACCTTCCACCTGCATCATGGGGAGGTCAGCATTAGTCTATGGGATGTGCATCAGATCTCGGGGGGTCCCGATACTGGGGGTGATGTACGACGAATTCCTCCCGGCTATGGGTGTTTGGGAGGATCCGGATCAGATGTTGCGTCTGGCAATGACATTGATGGAGCTTGTGTCCGGGGAGGATAAGAAGGCGGTGAGGGATTTCCACTTCAAGCATTGGTTCAAGAAGTTTCTAAACTTCATAGAGAATAGGCAGTTCCCAGTGAGGCCTCAAACTTTCTCAAAGGGGGCCTGGAGTAAGGAAAGCTCATACTAGCGACTGTTGTAGAATAGCCAGTGGAAGACCTGGGGGTTCAGTGTCAGCACTAAACAACAGCCAATACTCAAGATGGCTGCATTCATCGCAGCTATCATCTGTGGTTGGATCCTGCCGGTGAGGGATACAAACATGGGAGTTCGGTCAAGCACTTTCATCATGGTGTCCACATTGGCAACATGAGGGCGGGTCAACCTAGGGATCCCAATACTCACCAAGTTGTACAAAATGATGTGGCACATCAATGAGGGGAATAGGCCACAGAGGGTATGCGGGTCATTCCACCTCCTGTATGGATGGATGGCGGCGCACACCAGGGGGATTTATGAGTATCTGAACCCCATCTTTCCACCAGGGTCAAACTTCCATCCCTCGATCTTGAATGTTGTGGGTAGCTTTTTGACTAAGCTGACCGCACCATCAGTTCTAAAATGGGTGTGGAGGGTGGAGGCATTCAATTTCCACCCGTTCCCACTGCCGACGAGGGCCTTCACAGATGATTGTCAGGGAACAGAAGAGCACCGAGCCTACCTCCTGGCCTTTTGAGGTTGGGTCTTGGTGTCTAGGGTGGACCAGGAGCATCTCTGCAAGCCCTACACCCCACACCTGTTTTCCAGGAAATTCTAGTGCCTACGGCGTCTGACCCCGCAGGTCTACCTGGGGGTGCGCTACGAGGAGCACTCATGTGTGATGAGGCAGATGTGGCTCATATTCAAATGGGAATATGGGAAGATGCGGAATGTATTTCCTCTTTTGACCGCTGTCCTTTGGCTGATAAAAGAATATACCCAGAGCTGAGAGGCGGCTTATCCAGGGGAGATGCTGAAGCGGCCAACCATCCTGGTCGGTGAGGGTGAGCTTCCCTGATCTCAGGGCCGAGGACGGAAGGTGAAAAGGGAATTCAGTAGTGGCGGGGTTGCTGTAGCGGTGACGTCCACACCAGTTGAGGGGGGAGAAGCGGTATCGGATCTGGCAGTAGTAGCGGAGCCAGTGGTCCCAAGAGAACAGAGTCATCTAGAGGGGTGTCCATCGAGGGGATTCCGCAGGATTTCTACTCAGGCCCCGGGGAAACGGTTGCGCCACATTGACATGTAGGAGAATGTTGTCTTCTTGGAGGCCTAGGAAATCTGGGAAGTCAATCGGCAATTCCTCATCCCATCTGAGTTATGGTAGCAGCTTAACCGCCTCGGGATGGACTTTCCGGGAATTGGCCCTATTAGGGATGGTTTCGCAGTATCCCAGGCAGAGGTGGAGTAATACATATCCAAGCTGGAATACTTTATCTACTCCTAGGGTGCCCTGCACCCGATGACAGACCGAGTCAGGGTACTGCTGGGTCGTACGGTCTCTCCGCAACTGTCAGCCGTTGACCTCAGGGAGTGCTTCCCCCTGCCGGATGAATCGGATGAGTCCTCCTGGGGAGATGAGGCTGGTAGAGAAAGTTCATCGAAGGAGGGTGAAGTTGGTGATCAGTCCTTGGATCTTGAAGGTTTTACAGAGGCCCTCGAGGTAAAATCCCAAGTTCCTTCTTCAGATTCTGCCCTTAGGTTACTCTGGATTCCTTATCAGCGTCTGCACTGTGCAGGAGGACCTGGTGCATAGACCTCATTCCCGCCCCTCATTGGGTGCCGACGCAGGACCTTCTGGATCTGTGCCAGTGGTTACATCATCCTCCGTGTCTGTCGGGGCTGGGATAGTCAAGACGGCTCCTCTGGAGTCTCCAGACCTGCCAACCATATACAGGGGGCCGCATCTCAGGGTTCTGATGACATCATCCTAAGAGCGAGACCAGGGATTTGACCTTTGTAAGTCTCCTCTACCAAATTTTCAAATTCCATCCCCTGACCCCATTAACTAACATTCACATCCCTCTTTTTTGGTGTGTACAGTCCTTCAATTGGCCTGGGGAGCTGCGGAGAAGTTGGTTGGGACTTCTGGTAGTGCCTTTCCTAGAGGCATGCCAATGGTCATGGAGGTGGATATCCGGCCTGACCGAACTGCAGCACTCTTGATCACTGGAGGGGGCGCCAGTGGGACCGCACCTAAGATTATCGAGGTGGGATCCGATGATGAGGATCAACCAGACAGTCCAGGCCCCGGAACGCCTAATCCAATGCCAGATGTGGACCTGGACGAGGAGTTCCTAGGGGCATTCCCTACATACCAGCCTTCCAATCACACTAACTGGGATGAGATGGCCTCTGATGAAGAGGACAGCAAGATATTCTACCGCCGATCGTGGAAGCTGATCACGCGCTTCATCAATAACACCCCCAAGCTTTATGGTTGGATGAGATGGATAGACTTTTCTTACGGCTACACGAGCTGTGTGCTGGGGGAGTGAATGCCCAGTGTCCTCACATGCTCGTCCGAGATCTTATGGTAGAAAAGATTTGGGAGTATGACCGTGGCCTTGGTGTGGGCTGGCAGTGGAGGAAGGTGAAAAACATCAAGAGGCTCTAGAATGCTGAAGAGGATTTCCAGCGGCTATAGAATCGGGTAGACGAGCACTCGACCTCCCTCAATGTGAAATCTGAGCTTATATTGCGATTGAAGGCCCAACTGGTAGAAGCCGAAGAGGGAATAAAGCGAGCTTCTGGGGAGATGATCGCCATTCGGGCTAACATAGAGTCGGCCCAGATTGTGGCCAATGAATTGCTCCCTCTCACTACTGAGGAGGAGCAGGAGCTGAACAAGCGGTAGCAACTCCTGGACACCGTCAGCCAGAGGGTGGTGGATCTTCTACGCTGCTTTTACGAGGTCAATCCATCCATGGGGGAAGTCGACCCTCGATTACTGTAATGATTACAAGCCCTTAAACGTACTTTCATGATTTGATTTTCTGAATTTCATAGCACGCATGAGTTCCATTGTTTACATTGGTTTGTTACATCCTTGTGATGTTCATAGAGCGTCCACCGATCATTCCCTAAGCTCACGTGGGTCGGTCCTAATGTGAGAAACAAGGGGTGACCACATTATCACCTTATCCAAACATAGGAGCGCAAACCAAGCTTCAGGTATCTGGGGTCTAAACAATTGGTCCGGATTTCCAAGAGGAAATAGGAGAGACCTGGCTAGAGAATGAAGCTCTTAGAACAGCCGAATTACCGTTTTCCTAGCATGATCTCGTGCATGAATGGGGTAACGCCAAGGGAGCTAAATCGATCCGAATAGATGGGAATGGTAGGTTTGAATCACTATATCCAAGATTCGGAACATTGTAGGGGTGGCGTGACAATAAATGTGGCATCTTACCTTTTTATTATATAACATTTCATAACATTTTACAAACAGAGGATCTTTAAAGTCTAGTGTCTTGGAAATCATGATCATAATACATGAAAAAAACATAAACATTCTTCTAAACCACTTGTAAGGATTCATCATAGGTTCATCCTATGTACATTTATTTCATCTCATATCCTGGAGATAGACATCAAAGGAAAGGGTGAGCAGAAGGCCCAGTAAGGGTAAACAAGGGAATCAATGTACTTGTGATATCAATAAGAACTTGAATAAAAACATAAAGACATGAGAAATGAAAGAATATGCATATAATAATGAAAATAAATTGAATCATAACTTGAATATGTGGCTAAAACATTTCATTTAGACATTCATGAACATATCACTAAGGTTCATCCCCAAGGTGTCATAAAAATTACCAAGGTTATTCACCAAGGTATCGTGAAACTTGTCATATCTAGAGATTAAATCTTTACCCAATGCATTGGAGCACTATCAGGGAGAACCCTTAATATGTATTTACTTACATGTGATCCACATAGATCATAATCAAACATTTCATAAATAACCCATAGAGAATAAAAGGAATGGGTTTCATTTTAAAATCGTGACGTTTTAAAAGCTCTTAAAAATAAGATCATTATATAATTTATAACCCATGGAAAGGGAGTGAGGTTTATATGTATGTCAATTCCAGAATCAAATATATCATATTTATATATTTATGAACACCCATATAAATGAAATAGTTCTGGGTATTCACATAAATAAACAAGGGTATTTCTTGAGAAAAAGAGAGAAATTTTGAGACGAAATTTCTGCAGCATAACAGCTATATAACATGGTTTTAGAAAACATTGAAAAGAGAGGGGACAAGGGTCACCCACTCATAAATAATTCATAATAAAGTATGGGTACTAAATAAGATCATATTATGGATATTTTAATGACATACCATAAGAAAAAAGAAATATGAAATAAAAGAGAAGATGCGATTTCTTTTACGAAAAATTCGGCAGCCTAACGGCGTCACTTAAAAATTCAGAAAACAAATTGATGAGAACTGAGAGGGTATATCAAAAATTATATATGAAATAGAAAGTAATTAGAACATATATGAACATACCATAAACAAAAATATATGGAAACTAGAAGACACAACATAAAGGAAGTCATGGCTTAAAAGAGGAGGGTGAAAGGATCCCTTACCTTGAAGAGTAACTTCGAAAGCTTGAAGGTCGAGACCTTGGGAGGATTGAGGGAACCTTGGGAGGACTAATTGGGAGGTTAAGAGACCATAAATTCTTTGAGGAGGATTTTTAAATGAAAATGATTAGGGAAATGCTTGGTATTTATAGGAGAAGTGAGGGGACAAGTCATTAATGGCCAAGGGACACCTCATCGGTGGTATTAGAAAAACCATGGGATTTACCATGGTATTTTCCCATGGTATTGGACACTTGGGACACCTCATACCTTATCTTACTATTAATAAGTCGACCAGAATGATTACATAATTATTACATCCTTAATGATGTCATTAAACACCCGAAACTAAAAACTGTATTTTCACTATTCATCAAAAATTCATTTTTTCAGAAAAATCACCATAACCTAATATCAATGCTTTGAATTCAAAAATGAACTCCATTTTATAAAAATTATTTTCTAAATATTTTTAATTTAATTTTTAATTAAAAAATACTATTCATCTGAAAAAAACTAATACTTGACTAATAATTTCTGAAACAGTTATTTACCTATTTTATTGATCACATTACTTAATCAAGGTGCATAAATTATATTAATACTTTCTTTAAGTGAGATTACTAATCCATTTGGTCACATTACTAATCCTAAGCGTAAAATCACTATTCATAATTTATTATTCACAAAAAATTAAGTTGATCTTATTAGATTCTAAATTTCTTACTGAACACATTTCCAGAAGACGGTTTTTTTAAAATCATTACACATCATTAATTATTTAAGGTTTACATAAATATTTTAAAATATCCCCTTTTCCAAAATTCATCAATATATATCCTATATTTATTCGAATATCTGAAAAAAACACAAACTTCACCATAGGAAGAAATCAAAACTTTATTTATCTCAAAGGATTACACAAAGTAGCTACGGTCTCATTACATAGCCCCTTATAACCCTAGCATAATACCTAAGTGTAAGGTGTGCTAAGGTGAGATAATCCAAGGGTGGCTTGGCCAACATTGCCCGAGTAGTGATTTCTATAAGCTTGAACTTCTCTCGATGGCGATTCTGTTCCATCTTCACAAGATGAAGTTCGGCTTGGGTTTGGTCCAGATCAAAGCCCAGCGGTGCTACCTCCTTCCCAAGTTCAATCAGATGGGATTCGATCAGCCCGATACTACTGGATGAGGCCATCGTATCTCCTTTCTGTATTAATTAACCAAGACCACTTGTATTTAGAGACAACAGTCGCAATGTTTAGTTTCCGATGGTCATATTGGCCAATGATCATATAACCGTTGAAACCCAATGGTCTCATTTTAATTATACTCATTTCATTAAATTAAATAGTTTTGTTGAGTATAAAATAAAATAACACATAAAAAAAGGAAACAAAAATTCATTCAAAATTTCGGGTTGTTATAATAAAGAATAAATGTTGACTGCATTCGAAACACAGTATTCTTATTACATTATCCTGGAGTGGGGATAGAAAAATGAGGGTTGACCATTGACCATGTTCGAAACACGGGACCAAACTCAAAATATCATCCATTAGTCTTCTGGAACATTGGCCTATGAAAATAGGTGGGCCATAGGCCGAGAATCAATACTGTTAGGGGGTTCCTCCAGACGTGAAAGAGGATGAGGGTCTGAATAAGGGGCACACAAAGCATGGGATATGGAGTGATGGTTTGTTCGAACAAAATCCAACACTCTCTAAATTATGCCACCATGGTGGGAGTACACTAGATGGGAGCATCAGTCTGATCATGGATCATTCGTTCTTTTTTGAAAAAACCTCTCTAGTGAGGGAGTCGCTACTTCCTAATGTCATTTTAGGGCATCCCAAACTTGTTCATGGCAAAGTTGCAGTTACACGGTTCCCCACAAGGGGTTAGGAGAGGGGCCGAAAATGAGGAGGAACAGGACTTATGATTCCTGGGTCTAGACCCTGGGCAAAATACTGGGGGGGTCTTTACATATCCCATAAGGATGAGAATCAATCCATACGTAGTTATAGAAGCATAGTTTAACATCATGCGGGGCGATGAGAAGCCTGGCCGCGCCGGTGTACATCCTACCAAAACTACTAAGCCCACGTGAGTCGTGCTCGATATGGGAAATAACAAGTGGTAGTGGGACTTTCTCGACATAGGAAGGGGCATGTTAGGGTGAAGGGATGCTCAGTGAATGTCAGCCCAATGATGCTAACCCATCCATGAAGCGCACCTAGACGACTGAAGAGATAAAGCTGAGTATGTCATAATTCCACTTGAACATGAAGAAGTGGAAGTGTGTGAATCATGATGCTCGAAATCTAGACCATAATAATGGCGGTGTGACGATGGAGGATAACTGTTGACCGTGGAAGAAAAACAGCATCCACATCGCGTTAGCCTGGAATGGGGACAGACAAATGAGGGTCGACCATTGACCATGTTCCAAACACGGGACCTGTCACAAATGTCATCTGATATCCTTAGGGATGTTGGCCCGAAACGGTAGGAGATCCCTTAGGCCTAGCATCCATGCTATCCGGGGGTCCTTTTGGATATGGAAGAGGATGAGGATCCAAATAGCGAGCTCACGAAGCTTGGACATGGAACGAGGGGAATCTCCCCCTGAAAATTACACACTTCGGGCTCTTTGTCAAACGCATCTAAATATGACAAAGAGACGTATTAGATAGAGGTATTCGAGTCCCTTCCCATAGGGATATATTATTTTAGGGTCGTATAACTCAGACCATGGATGGTAGGAAACACGGGAGTCATGTGGTGGGGTAACTACAAAAACCCGACGTGAATGGGAATCGGGGGTTTCGACCACCACGTGTTCCTTGGAGAGGTTTTAGGTCAAGGGACTGAAAACGAGAGTTGATATGGGCCTAAGTAAAAGTGCACTAGAATTCCTATATACCCCATAAGGATGGCGATCAAGTTGCACGTAGTTCTTGAGGTGGCACGGTAAGGTACCAGTTCCAGGGAAAAAGGGGCGTGCGTGTAGCGCCCCGACCCCAGCTACCCAGAGTCTGTGCGTTACTTCATAACATTGGCATGATCACAAAAGATCAAGTCTCGAAAGACCAATTAGTTTAGTAGCCTTGGAAACACTAGATACATTCATAAATGTTACATTACAACATAAGGTGAAAAACTACAATAACAAAGTCTTCATAGTCCACACTCATATCCTCTTCTGACTATCCCTACAGGTCATTCCTAAAATACTTCTTCACATCCTGGAAAATATTAAAACATTGAAAGGGGTGAGCTCAGATGCTCAGTAAGGATAACAATATTGTGGAAGCTTTCATAAATAAACATAAACATTTAAGACAATGTATAACTAAAACAAAAGCCTTTTAAACTTGAACATCAACATAATATGGCAAAAGCAAAATGAGATAATGCCATTTACTTCTTCACATGGATATTCTACTGGTTGAATAATCACATGAAATATCATTAACCACTTTCATAATGATGGAATGCATAATGCCAGACTATCATAACCACATAGCCAAGGCCTCGTGCCAAGACCACAAATAATATTTTTGTCAAGGCCTCGTGCCAAGACACTAGTTTGTCTCATGAGACCTGCCGATGCATCGAGGAGTTGTAGCGGTCTCCACCCGTCACTTATTAAGTCCAATGCATTCCTCATATGAATAGGTTTAAACATATCATAAACCATAACATAATCGTATCACATAAAACATGCATAAAAGAAAACATAACATTTCCACATTTCAATCACAAGATATCAATACAACACATTGATATAATAAAAACGCTTTCAAAACCATTTTCAATACCAAAATAAAAGAAAGTTAAAACTTTGTATTTATTTTTCATTAAAAAATGATGGCTTGTAGAGGAAGCCGAAAATCAAATAATGGTCACGGCGGCGGAGAAGTCGTTGTCGCCGCATAAGTACGGAAAGAAAAACATTCCCTTTTTGTCGTTTAGTAAAATGCTTTGTATAAAAAAGATTCATTTTGAATAAACGTAAAATTCAAAGGGGTTTATACACCGTATAAAATAAAGTTGTGTATAAAACCAAATATGCCTCAATGAAAAGGGATTGAGACGAAGTCCTTAAAAAGATCATTTTTTTAAATAAAGTACATCTATAATGTGTATTCACTATAAGTAAACATAAATAATGTACAAATACAATATAGGACATAATAATATCATGACATAATTTGAAAGTATGAGGTTAACCCAAAGAATAGAAATTGGGTTAAGAAGTTCTCTTACCTTGCGTCCTGTCCTGACTCGACCGTTCTTTAACCTCCTGAATAATAAACTAGAGTTAATTTCTATTTACTTAAGAAAATTTTTCATGTTCATTATTCCTTTTATATCCCTTATTAACATGTTATGAACATTATGTAATTATTTAAGTTTATAACGGTCATTTTGTCGATCTTAGGTACTTGAGTCAAAAATAAAATTCTTATAATTACAAGTTGTTCATGTGGTGATATATCCATTATATCCAGAATTATGTTCATGATGTAGATATCATATATATCATATATATCTAGTATATACATGCATTTATAATATTACATAACATTAGAGGTAAGAAATGAAATTCACCGTTCATGGAGACGGTAAGCCGTACGTACGCATGAACGCTACTTTCATTTCTATTTCGTATTTAATGGAATGAAATCATAATTATATAAAGGTATAATATAGTTCCGGTATAATATCATATATAATATCATTTACTCCATCCTTTATACATCCCACATATGGCATTAACGATTCACATCACTTTGAGGGGGCGGTAGTCCGCACTTCCTAAAATGAAATTATCGCGTTTACCCATAATGGAAATCATAAAGTATGCCATAAATGAGAAATACAGAAGCATAAGTAAAATATAAACATATTATATATCATATATAAATATAGTGACATCTTAATGGCCACCTTTGAAGGTGTTATATGAGTGTTGAACAATCATCGTTTCGTGAGGCAGAAATTCGCCATCCACAGAAACCGTATGTTCTTTAACCATTTGATGTAGGTGTGTGTAATTGTAGCTCTAATCCTTCTTATAAAAACATCCTAGTATATTGAGGATACTGGTTTTGTTACAAAAGAAATGAATAAAAAGAGTTTAGGGGGTTGGAGAAGAAAAATAAAACAAAACAACATTAGAGAAGACATTACCTCAAAATCGGGTAACTCTTTTTGATTTGAGCCAAAGGCTTCCTTGGGAAGATTTCTTCCCAAAGTGAGGCTTCTAGGAGTAAGAGGGGGAAGTTTGGAGAGTATTTGGGCAGAGGTTTGCTGATCCAAATGGCTTGAAAGTGTGAATGAGGTGGTAGAGGTGGGGGCCTTTTATAAGAGGAGAGGAGGGGCACTCTTGGAAAGTAAGGAAATTTTACATTATTATACAATTCTTTTCGGATTCTAAAGGTCCCACACTTATATAATTCGTGGATAAGGTGATAAGGGTTCGAAATCTACCCATACAATAGTCTTTGGACAAGTTTAAGCCTTGTATTATACATTATCTTTTCATTTTATTAAAATCGTTAAATAATGAGGTCATCGTTGCATCATAATGATGTCATACATAATTTAATTTATTTAATGTCTAAAAATTATAAAAAAAATACTATGATGTAGGAAATCTTTTTAGCTTTCCAATTACTATTTATAGTCAAAACTATGACTTCTATAACCCCATGTAAAAATTGTTTTAGTAAAATATTTCATGTTTGTGTCATTTTTTACTTTAACATTAAATAAAAGGTATTTATGTCATTTTCTAACTAAAGTGGCTCCATGGGGTCCCCAAGTTTGCCCATGGATTTTCTTGGTCGGACATGGCACATCCAATGAGGGTAGGACATGTGTCAGGCTCATCTCATATTATTAAAACATTATTTTTACCTTAAACTACACTAATTACCTCTAATCATGATTAAGAACTTAAAAGTTACTATTCACCAAAAATTATTTTAATCTCATTGAACCACATTTTACTTCTTAATGACAACCATGTATGTCAGATTTTGGAAAATCAAATCACAGAAGTGGTAATATTTCATTTAAACGAAAAATCAGTTATTTAACTACCACTTAGTGGTTTCACTATTCATCAAAAATTGAAGTTTTTTAGAACAATGCCAAAATTTCACCCTAAGCTATAATTGATATTCCGAATTCAAAAATGATATCTATTTTATGAAATTACAAACATATAAGTTGCATTAATTAATTTTATAATTAATTCCCGCTGTCACAACAAATAGCGTGTTTTTAAGAAACAATTTATATCAAAAGATTGACAATTGTTTATGTCCAATTTCAAAGTGAAATTAATTCTAATGAACACCATTGGATAAAATGGTAAAAATATATTCTAATTATACTTTAAAACCACTCAATAGTATAACTTATCACTATAAATTATTTTTATTAAAAAAGTTGTTTTAAGTATTTTTCACTATTCATAAAAATTTGGAAGTTCTCAGAAAATTACAAAAAATTCAACATAGGATAATTTCAATATTAGGAATACAAAAATGAAGTCCATTTTGAAATATAAAATTTCTATAAAATTAAAAAGTGGTTATTATTATTCATAACGGCTAATTTGATTAGTTGTAGTGTGTTAGAACTCGAAGTTGCGTACAATGCAATCTATTGCATTATTGAATGAGAAGTGTATCATGGAAGCTCGGGGTGTTACATTCTCCCCTCCTTTAATAAATTGCGTCCTCGCAATTTGAAATTTTTCTTGGAAAATAAAAGGTTGAAAATAGAAAATACCATTGTGGAAAACCCACATCAGAAATAAGGTTAATAAAATTTAGTCTTAATAAGAGGGAAATGGAAATAAGAAAGTCACCACCAAATTATGATCTCGATAAGGAGAACATTGGTGGCAATTAGAGACATATAATTGGAGGAAAAACGTAAATATTTGTAGGGAGTGATTGAGGTCATCAATCACAATCAACTGTCAAATTGAGGGCCTCAAAGCCTTCAATCTATGTTGATTTAAAATATCATCAGTTCAACAAGACATAAGGTATTAGGATAACACATTTTTTTGTTTTAATATCCCATTACTAGAGTTTAAGAATTAATTAATTCATTTAATAAGAGATAGGTATATATATATTTATGCTTGACAATTAGATTTTCAACCTTCAACTCATCTTTCACTCAAAAAGATAATAGAACTCAAAAATATTATACTTATCCTAATTGTATAAGATTCCAAATTTTAACACATACCATTTAGATTAGAAAAACTATTTTGTAAAAACCAGGGACTTCACATAGTCCAGTGGTGGGCGATTAATCCCAATCGCACTATGGTTGTGGGTTCGATTCCCACAGCTTTGTTCGACGTGATGGGTTGTCACTCGGTCTGCGTGTTTTCCTTTTTATAAATATCCAAAAATAACCTTAAAAATAGTATCCAATGTAAAATATAATCCATTCCAACCTTTATAGTTATCCAAAATACTTCTGTCCAACTCACAGTCCAGATTTTATGAGGAAGGTAAGCATAATGAAGCTCCTTTTTTTTCTGCGTAACAACATGTGAACAACTTCATCATGTATTCTTTTAAAACACTGCAACATACTGTATTACCATAAATCCTTATTGATTACATTCATGATCCCTTATTCCTTATAGAAAACTAGATATACTCCTTCTATCCAAAAATGTATACAAATCATTAATCAGTTTCAAGGATGTTAAGAATATCCAACATAATTTATCCGAATCAATCATGTCTTATTCCAAAATCATTATCTCGGTATCAGAACCATATTATGGTTTATCTTTATCTCAACCATATATTTTCCAAAAATTTAACCTACTGTGGAGTCACTTTTCTTGGTTCCACACAATCTCAAGTCCTAGATGAAATAGTACTGCAGTACAATCCTTATATACTCCATAATTATTATAACCAGTACATCATTGATGCAATACTCAAATTACAAAATTCTTTAATAACAACATAAGAACTCTAATCATTCCTCCTCATCTGTGGTAGTATCATAACTTGATTATTATCCAATAACATCATTTTGGGAATACTCTGATGATTTGAACATTGGTTTGCGTAGTGTCCCCACTCCTTGCAGATGAAGCATTGTACATTTGAAACCTTTTTCTTACCCTTTCAGTCACGCACTTGGTGTCCTTTTTCTCCACACTTATAACAAACTCCCATTCCCTTCAGGAAAATTCCAAGGTGTTTCTTCCCACAATTATCACATATTGGAAAATTCTTATTTTCCCTCGTCCCTTTATCCATCATTCTCTGTTCCATCCTTTTCTTCTCTTTCATCCCTTCAAATCCATAAGACTCAGAGAATTATCTACTTATCTTATTAACACATGATACTATTTCTTCATATGTTGATAACACATGGGAGAATATTTCCCTTCTAAATTTTGGCTTAATACCATGAAAGATATGATCCTTCTTACTCTTTGGATCATACGTATTGATGGAGTTCACATTCCTTCTACTGGGCGCCATTTCTATACAATGCCATAAACTAGATTAGTTTATGAATCAAAATACATAATTCCATACTTATAAAATACTTAACATAAATTGAACTATTTATGGATATAATCCATAATCATAAAAAGGTTTTCTTTGAGGAAGTATATACTCATAACCGTTCATAGTGGTTTGTAAAGAAAACGAGAATTATCCTAAGCATATCCCCCGGGAGTGTCGTAACCAAGAGTGCAGCAAGGCTCATTGTCATGCACCAGTTCCCGTTCGAGTCTAGCTCAAAGCGTTGTTTTCAGGTTTTACCCCTAGGTACATCTGTGCCAGAGCCGCCTCTACCTGCTCGTATCCAGACAGGGATGTATTTCTCGGAAAACTCACAAAATCTCTATAATACCAAAATTCTAGGAAGTTCTTCTATACTAATCCTTAAAGTCTATCTTCGGTCTATGTGCTCTAATCAGAGTTTATCTAAATCTAGCTTCCAAGGTTAGTACTAAACTGCCTCTGATACCAACTGTAGCGCCCCGACCCCAGCTACCCAGAGTCGGTGCGTTACTTCGTAACATTGGCATGATCACAAAAGATCAAGTCTCGAAAGACCGATTAGTTTAGTAGCCTTGGAAACACTAGATACATTCATAAATGTTACATTACAACATAAGGTGAAAAACTACAATAACAAAGTCTTCATAGTCCACACTCATATCCTCTTCTGACTATCCCTGCAAGTCATTCCTAAAATACTTCTTCACATCCAGTAAAATATTAAAACATTGAAAGGGGTGAGCTCAGATGCTCAGTAAGGATAACAATATTGTGGAAGCTTTCATAAATAAACATAAACATTTAAGGCAATGTATAACTAAAACAAAAGCCTTTTAAACTTGAACATCAACATAATATGGCAAAAGTAAAATGAGATAATGCCATTTACTTCTTCACATGGATATTCTACTGGTCAAATAATCACATGAAATATCATTAACCACTTTCATAATGATGGAATGCATAATGCCAGACTATCATAACCACGTAGCCAAGGCCTCGTTCTAAGACCACAAATAAGATTTTTGTCAAGGCCTCATGCCAAGACACTAGTTTATCTCATGAGACCTGTCGATGCATCGAGGAGCTGTAGCGGGCTCCACCCATCACTTATTAAGTCTAATGCATTCCTCATATGAATAGGTTTAAACATATCATAAACCATAACATAATCGTATCACATAAAACATGCATAAAGGAAACATAACATTTCCACATTTCAATCAAAAGATATCATTACAACACATTGATATAATAAAAATGCTTTCAAAACCATTTTCAATACCAAAATAAAAGAAAGTTAAAACTTTTTATTTATTTTTCATTAAAAAAATGATGGCTTGTAGAGGAAGCCGAAACTCAAATAATGGTCACGGCGGCGGAGAAGTCATTGTCGCCGCATAAGTACGGAAAGAAAAACATTCCCTTTTTGTCGTTTAGTAAAACTCTTCATATAAAAAATATTCCTTTTGAATAAACATAAAAGTCAAAGGGGTTTATACACCGTATAAAAGAAAGTTGTGTATAAAACCAAATATGCCTCAATGAAAGGGGATTGAGATGAAGTCCTTAAAAAGATCATTTTTTTTAAATAAAGTACATATATAATGTGTATTCACTATAAGTACACATAAATTATGTACAAATACAATATAGTACATAATAATATCATGACATAATTTGAATGTAGGAGATTAACCCAAAGAATAGAAATTGGGTTAAGAAGTTCCCTTACCTTGCGTCTTGTCCTGACTCGACCGTTCTTTAACCTCCTGAATAATAAACTAGAGTTAATTTATATTTACTTAAGAAACTTTTTCATGTTCATTATTCCTTTTAAATCCCTTATTACCATGTTATGAACATTATGTAATTATTTAAGTTTATAACGGTCATTTTTCCGATCTTAGGTACTTCAGTCAAAAATAAAATTCTTATAATTACAAGTTGTTCAAGTGGTGATATATCCATTATATCCAGAAATATGTTCATGATGTAGATATCATATATATCATATATATACAGTATATACATGCATTTATAATATTACATAACATTTAGAGGTAAGAAATGAAATTCACCGTTCATGGAGACGGTAAGCCGTACGTACGCATGAACGCTACTTTCATTTCTATTTCATATTTAATGGAATGAAATAATAATTATATAAAGGTATAATATAGTTCCAGTATAATATCATATATAATATCATTTAATCCATCCTTTATACATCCCACATATGGCATTAACTATTCACATCACTTTGAGGGGGCGGTAGTCCGCACTTCCTAAAATGAAATTATCGCGTTTACCCATAATGGAAATAATAAAGTATGCCATAAATGAGAAATACAGAAGAATAAGTAAAACATAAACATATTATATATCATATATAAATATAGTGACATCTTAATGTCCACCTTTGAAGGTGTTATATGAGTGTTGAACAATCATCGTTTCGTGAGGCATAAATTCGCCATCCACAGAAACCGTATGTTCTTTAACCATTAGATGTAGGTGTGTGTAATTGTAGCTCGAATACTTCTTATAAAAACATCCTAGTATATTGAGGATACTGGTGTTGTTACAAAAGAAATGAATAAAAAGAGTTTAGGGGGTTGGAGAAGAAAAATAAAACAAAACAACATTAGAGAAGACATTACCTCAAAATCGGGTAACTCTTTTTGATTTGAGCCAAAGGCTTCCTTGGGGATAGTTCTTCCCAAAGTGAGGATTCTAGGAGTAAGAGGGGGAAGTTTGTAGAGTATTTGGGTAGAGGTTGGCCGAGCCAAATGGCTTGAAAGTGTGAATGATGTGGTAGAGGTGGGGGCCTTTTATAAGAGGAGAGGAGGGGCACTCTTGGAAAGTAAGGAAATTTTACATTATTATACAATAATTTTTGGATTCTAAAGGTCCCACACTTATATAATTAGTGGATAAGGTGATAAGGGTTTTAAATCTACCCATACAATAGTCTTTGGACAAGTTTAAGCCTTGGATTGTACATTATCTTTTCATTTTATTAAAATCGTTAAATAATGAGGTCATCGCTGCATCATAATGATGTCATAAATAATTTAATTTATTTAATGTCTAAAAATTATAAAAAAAATACTATGATGTAGGAAATCTTTTTAGATTTCCAATGACTATTTATAGTCAAAACTATGACTTGTATAACCCCATGTAAAAATTGTTTTAGTAAAACATTTCATGTTTGTGTCATTTTTTACTTTAACATTAAATAAAAGGTATTTATGTCATTTTCTAACTAAAGTGGCTTCATGGGGTCCCCAAGTTAACCCATGGATTGTCTTGGTCGGCCATGGCACATCCAATTAGGGTAGGACATGTTTCAATCTCATCTCATATTATTAAAACATTATTTTTACCTTAAACTACACTAATTACCTCTAATCGCGATTAAGAACTTAAAAGTTACTATTCACCAAAAATTATTTTAATCTCATTGAACCACATTTTACTTCTTAATGACAACCATGTATGTCGGATTTTTGGAAATCAAATCACAGAAGTGGTAATATTTCATTTAAACGAAAAAACAGTTATTTAACTACCACTTAGTGGTTTCACTATTCATCAAAAATTGAAGTTTTTCAGAACAATGCCAAAATTTCACCCTAAGCTATAATTGATATTACAAATTCAAAAATGATGTCTATTTTATGAAATTCCAAACATATAAGTTGCATTAATTAATTTTATAATTAATTCCCGCTGTCACAACAAATAGCGTGTTTTTAAGAAACAATTTATATCAAAAGATTGACAATTGTTTATGTCCAATTTCAAAGTGAAATTAATTCTAATGAAAACCATTGGATAAAATGGTAAAAATATATTCTAATTATACTTTAAAACCACTCAATAGTATAACTTATCACTATAAATTATTTTGATTAAAAAAGTTGTTTTAAGTATTTTTCACTATTTATAAAAATTTGGAAGTTCTCAGAAAATTACAAAAAATTCAACATAGGCTAATTTCAATATTAGGAATACAAAAATGAAGTCCATTTTGAAATATAAAATTTCTATAAAATTAAAAAGTGGTTATTACTATTCATAACAGCTACTTTGATTAGTTGCGGTGTGTTAGAACTCAAAGTTGCGTACAATGCAAGCTATTGCATTATTGAATGAGAAGTGTATCATGGAAGCTCGGGGTGTTACAGTGTGGGCATGGCCCTCACGCCAAAAGAAGCGGTATTTGATAAATCTTGTTTTTCCTTTAAGGTGGGTGGTTTTTTTTTGTGAGGTGATAGACCTAGGGTAGCAGGCCCTAGCATCGCCACAAGAATCAAGCCGTAGTAGGCGTTGACAAATGGTATGGTGTGTGCCCAATACCAAACATGGTGTCCCCTTGAGTGAGAACATCATGATGCAGTGTTGTTTTTTTGTCGTGCGGACAGGATGATAATGTAATAGTTTAGGGTCATGTGATAGGACCAGGCATGCATTTTAATGTCATGCAGTGCAGACGTAGTAGTGATGATTCTAGGTGGGGAATGTGTACGGTGCAATAAAACATACCCGAAATGAATGTAGAAATGATCCCATATCACACTGTATGAAATTACAAGAGGGGAACCTCAGGCCAAGGGGGCCAAATAGGGGTAAGAGGGAAAGAGGTAGGAGAAACTAGCTCCCAACTGAGCTGGACCCAAAAATGAGGCGTTTGGGTGGTCCTACGTATCCCATAAGGATGGGAATCAAGCCACACGTAGTTCTGCAAAAGGGGAAATACGAAAGGAACTTAGTTTAAGGTCTTAGAACTCAGACCATGGAGAAGCAGGACTATCCCAAGTAAAGGCAGACCCTAACCCAATCCCTAAGCCTACTTGAGTTGAACTCGGTGTAGGAAACAAGGGTAGATACAGTATGCGTGATACATGAGATGCATGCAAGGGGGAAATTGGTGAATCCCCAAATGATCACCCTGTCGCGGATTTTTTTCTCCTAAAGTTTAGATGCGCACTGAGGAATAATACCAAGAGTTTCGAAGTTCTACTTGGACATGGTGAGGTATAGGAGGATGTGAATCATGTAACTGACATTTTGGGCTTAATGGGGTTGGCGTGGAAATGGAGGATAAATGTTGACCATGTTCTAAACACAATATCCATATCGTGTTAGCCTGAAGTGGGACAACAAATGAACATCGACCACTGACCATATTTGCAACGTGGGATTTGTATCGGCTTGTTGTCTGCGACCCTCAGGGGCATTGTCCTGTAATAGTAGAAGATCCCTTAGGCCTAGCATCCATTCCACTCAGGGGGTCCCTTCGGGTGTGAAAGGTGATGAAAGCCCTAATGAAGGGGAACACAAAGCCCAAAAAGTGGGTCAAAGCATGTCCGAGCAGAGTCCGACATTCCAGGTACTAAACCAGATTACCCTTAGGCGCATTGACGAACCGCCGAAGAGGGTTGAAGAGGGTGCTCAGGAGGGAGAGGCACATGGTGTGGTCATTACAAGCTCGACATGAATGAGGACATGATTCCATGCCATGTCATATACTCCCCTCCCCGGGGAAGGGTAGGCCAAGGGGCCAAGGTGAAATGGAGATTTCTGGGAGATGGGGATGGACCCGAAGTCTAGACATTCAGGTGGTCCTACGTATCCCATGGAGGTGGGAATCAAGCCACACATAGTTCTTAAAGGCACCCAAGGGTAAGATACCCCAATGAGGGGGGTGTACGGCATGGTGACTAACCTAACGTGAATGAGGACACAATCCCATACCACACCGTACACTCCGGGTAAGAACTTGGACCAGGACCCAAGAAGGCCAAGGGGCCTGAGGTTGGGCCTCGGTCAGTAAGGCCTAACTAGTTTTCATTTTAACGTCTTTCAGTTAGGATGAGGGTCGGGGGCCCGAGAAGGCCAAGGGGCCTGAGGCTGGGCCTTGGTCAGGGAGGCCTGACCAGCTTGCAGTTTAACGCCTTGCAGTGAGGACGAGGGCCAGGGATAAGGTGTCTCATCTGGGGATGTGTATGGCGTGGTGAGAAACCCGACGTGAATGAGGACATAATCTCATACCACACCACACAATCCCATAAGAGAGAACCTGGGTCGGGGGCCCGAAAAGGCCAGGTGGCATGATGGTTGGCATCGCCCGGAGGGAGTTCATCGCTTGGAGATACAATGGGGCATAATGAACCACTACACTCAATGTTTGGGACATATTGGGGTGGCCCTAATGGTCCAGGATAGCTGTTGACCATGTTCGGAACACAGTGTCCCTATAGTGACCTGAAATGGGAGCAAAAAAGGAGCATCGACTGTTAACCCTATTCGAAACGCGGGACTTGTATCAGCTTGTTTCTCGACATCCTCTAGGGAGTTGTCCTGAAGTGGTAATAGGGCCCTTAGACCTAGAATCCATACCATTCAGGGGGCCTTCCGGATGAGGAAGGTGATGGAGTCCTAGTCAAGGAGTGGGTGAAGCATAGCTGTACCCATCTTATGAAAGAGGTGAACATCTCCAGATAGTGGGACGTACGTCCAGATCGAGGTTAGCTCGACGTGAATTGGGGAAAGAGTCTACACCCCACCGTATGTCTTGACCCAAGGGAAAGATTCCGGTGTTCGGTTTGGGCCAACAGACGAAATTTCTAGGCGTTCCTACGTATCCCATGAGGATGGGAATCAAGCCATACATAGTTCTTTAAGGTCATGCAGTTTAACGTAGTGTGATGAAGACGTGGGAGGATAGAAGAAAGGAAGTGGTCACATGATGCGACCATTAAAATAATGGTATGAGTGGAGCTGAGGAAGCCTAAATCATATCATGCGAGGATCCTCTGAGAGAACTATACCCAGGGGGGGTAGTCAAGAAGAAGAGTTTGGGGTTGGGCTCAAGACGAGGCGTATGAGCATTCCTACATATCCCATGTGGATGGGAATCAAGCCATATGTAGTTCTCGAAACACAGTTTAACGTCATGCTGGATGATGCATAGTTTAAAGTCATGCAGGACTAGACAATTTAAGGTCATGTAGGACCATCCAGTTTAAGGTCGTGTAGGACCATCCAGTTTAAGGTTGTGCAGGACCATCTAGTTTAAGGTCATGCAGGACCATCTAGTTTAAGGTCGTGCAGGACCATCTAGTTTAAGGTCGTGCAGGACCATCAGGTTTGAGGTCATGCAGGACCATCCAGTTTAAGGTCGTGCAGGACCATCCAGTTTAAGGTCATGCAGGACCATCCAGTTTAAGGTTGTGCAGGACCATCAGGTTCAGGAAAAGTATTGTTTGAGGAACTTGGCATTGGTGGGAGGAGTTATGCACTCACCATATGTGGTCACCAAGGAGTATTCTCTATTGGGTTAAACTCTGTGGACTATGTAAGGTCCTTCCCATTTGGGCTCCAACTTGGGGGGTTTTCTACCAGGGATCATTGGTGCTCGAAGGGCCAATACCAGGTCACCTTGCAAAAAAGAGAGGAGGTGAACCTTCTTATTGAAGGCTCTAGCCATCTTATTCTGATGCCTTTCTAGATTGTGTAGGGCACAGAGCCTATTCTCATCAAGTGATTAAAATTCATCTAGACGAATTTCTGCCACCTTATTTAGCACCTACTGGTCATAGACAATAGTGCGTAATGAAGGCAGCTGGATCTCAATGGGCAGGACGGCCTCAGCCTCGTACACCAGGGAATATGGAGTCACCTGGATGGAATTGCGAGTCATTGTCCGATAAGCCCAAAGGGCGTTGGGGAGCTTGTCCGGACAACTCTTCTTATTCTGGACAACCATTTTTTTTTAAATGTTAGAGAGGGTTTTGTTGAACGCCTCAATCTATCCATTTGCCTACGCATGATAGTGGGGGGTATGGTTTGAACAGATATTGTACTTGGCGTACAATTTCTTCAGCTTGGCTGCTCGGAAGTTAGTGTCGTTATCGGTGAGGACAGCGTGAGGGACTCCAAACCGGTGGATGATATTGGAACTCATGAATTCAATGATGGAACAGGACTTGACTTCTTTGAGCGGAATTGCCTCTGCCCACTTGGAAAATAAATCTGTGGTGTTCAGGATGAATCTGCATTGGTGAGCTGTCGCCGGTGGATATAGTCCCACGACATCGATTCCCCACACCACAAATGTCCAAGAGTACTTGGTGGAGTGGAGAGGTTTTAGCGGCTGGTTGAGGAATTTAGCATGAACTTGGAACATGCGACCTCTCTTGGAAAACTCAATACAATCGTGGATCATAGAGGGCCAGAAGTACCCCAGTCTCCAGATTTTATGGGACAGCTTCGGCCCAGCCTGATGGGCACCATAGGAACTGGCATGAACCTCTTGAATGACCTGTGGAATCTCAACTCCTTGGATGCAACGGAGGAGAACACTATCAAACCCGTGCTTATAGAGGATTGGCTCGAGGTTGTGATCGCTCTGGAGGGTAAACTGCAGCACGCAGCGTCGGATTCTCTTGCACTCATCCCAATCATCCAGGAAGAAACCATTTTGGATATACTCAACAAAACGGGCTCTCCAGTCGGTATTCGCTTCAACCACTGCATCTGAAGTGCCTAGCGGTCCTGACGTGGAGGATACGACGGTTATATGGCTTACTCTCAGGTCATCATCATCCTCTGGGGTGACGGGGGAAATGACTCTCTAGTGTGCCACATATATAATCAGATCATCCTGCTCGAGCTCTGCAAGTGATGTAGCTAAGTCGGCCAAAGTGTTTACTCAACCATTCTATGATCAAGGTACATGGGTAACCTCTGGTCGAGAAGGGAATTAGGCCATTAAATGGAGGGTGTGCTCCAACAATGGTACGATCTCTAGATTTTTGACAACATAGCCATCATTGACTTTCTTGATGACTAGCTCTAAATCCCCTTTCACATGAAAATGGGGCACATCGATCTCGAGGGCCAGCTCAAGGCCAGTGATAAGAGCCCGATACTCTACCTTGTTGTTGGTGCAGCCTTATGACAACAAGAATGAGTACGACAGAATGGCTTACACCGGGGTAATAAAGATGATACCCAGGCCCACTCTATTGAGCCTAGGATCATTGAGCCTCCTACCGGTGGGGCTCCGGGAGGCACCATCAAAGTGAATTTTCCAATATGGTATGGCTTGATCGACTGAGAGGATTGCCTCATCAGGAAAATCCAAGTCTAGGGACTGATCTACGGAGGTTGGATGGGCAGCTAGAAAGTCTGCCAATGCTTACCCCTTGATAGACTTCTGAGGCATGAACTTGATGTCGAACTACTGGAGGACTACCTCCCATCGTGCTAGACGGTCGGTCAACATAGGGAGATTCATAATGTACTTCAGTGGGTCTACCCGAGAGACTAGCTGTATCTCATGGTGTTGTAGGTAATGTTGCAACTTCTGCATAGCAAATACGAGCACAAGGCAACTCTTCTCGATGGGGGGGTATCTAGTCTCTGTATCGAGAAGCATGCGGCTGAGGTAGTAGAGACTGTTCTCTATCCCATTGTAGTTCTTCTAGGCGAGAAGGGCACCGATAGATCAGTCTAGGGTAGTCACATACAGAATTAGCGGTGTACCGGAGATGAGTGGCATCAAGACCAGAGGCTGGAGCATGTACTGCTTAATTTCCTCAAACGTGGTCTGGCACTCTTCATCCCATTCGCAGGTAGAGCCTTTCTTCATTATCTAAGAAAAGGGCTTACACTTGCCAACCAGATTCACAATGAATTGGCATATGTAGGCTAAGTGGCCTTAAAAACCTCAAAGCTCTCAGATATTTCTCTGGGGAGGCATCTGGCTGATTTCCTTGATCTTCTCTGGGTCGATCTCGATGCCTCGGTACCTAACAACAAATCCAAGAAACTTCCCAAAAGTGACCCCAAAGTCACACTTCAACGGGTTCATCTTCAAGTGGTGGGAGCGGAGGAAGCCAAACACTTTCTCAAGGTCTTTGGGATGGTCCTGGTGCTGGTGAGATTTGATCTCTAGATCGTCCACATAGCATTCCACCAATGTCCTAAGGATTGTCTTGAATATGTGATGCATGGCCCGCTGATAGGTGGCACCTGCATTATTCAGGCCGAAGGGCATAACCTGGTAACAGAAAGTACCTTGGGAAGCCCTGAAATCTGTGGACTCTTCATCCTCGGGGTCCATCCATATCTGATTATATCCAGAGTAACCATCCATGAAGGAGAGGGCTTGGAACCTGGCCATAGCGTCGATCAACAATTTTGTCACTAGAAGGGGAAAATCATCCTCTGGACAGTGATGGTTGAGATCTCAGAAGTCAATACAGACTCTGATCTGTCCGTTCTTCTTTCTGACAAGTACAATGTTGGCTAGCCACTTGGGGTACTGGACCTCCTTTATGAAGTTGGATCAGATGATCTTGTCAACTTCGGCCTCGACCATGGCACCGTGAGTAGGGTGCATCTTTCGGGGAGGCTGCTTGAATCCGCGATGGTTTTTCGGGAGACCGAGGCGGTGGACGGATACCTGAAGATCTAGTCCTGGCATCTCGTCATAACTCCAGGAAAACATGTCACGGTGTTGTTTAAGGAAGTCCATGTACCGCTGCTGCTCCTCAAGGGACATGGCGGCACTGATCAACATGGATCTCGAATCTACCTCGCTACCAAGGTTCACCTGTACCAGTTCATCGATCGTGGCAGAGACGCCTTCTTCAAAGGCAGGGGGAGCATCCTCCAAATCCTCTTCTTCACTTGCGGAGGAGGGATTCCCAGTAGGTGAGGCTTCCCCTTGGGTGTAGGAACCTGTAGGGAGGCTGGTACCATCCTGGACAGCAGTGGATAGCGCATTAGGATATTCACGTGCTGCTGAGACCATGGCGATGAAGGCAGTCAATCTAATCCCATCTGGCCTTTGACCCAAGGGGCCACGCTTGATGATATCAAAACAATAGTGGCATGTCGACTTGAACCAGTTAATTCCAGCCTGGCAGAATAGACACATATGACGTACTTCTGTTTCCATGGGGCAGATGTCCTGATACCGTATGGGGGTAGGAGGTTCTGGGATCACCTGAGCATGGTTTGTGTAGGAGTACAAGGTGATTTTCCTGTGTCGCTTGGACTTGGGAATATGCCTTCCTCTTATACCAGAGACAATAAATCATTTCCCCATGTCGGGGGTCGTGGCCTCCAATCTATGGATTGGGAAGACATAGGTGTCATCCGGACCTGCCCAGGGGTCACTTGTGACCGGGCGGGCTCAACCTCACTTGCCAGAATCTACTTATCCTTGCTCTTATAATAGTCAGCATCCAGATAACAGGCTTCACAAGAGGCGAAAGGAGATGCATCACCTTGGAGTATGCCTACTAAACCATTAAGGTAGTACTTGAGGCACTGGTGATATGATGAGGGGACCTCCACGTACAAGTGGAGCCATGGTCTACCCATCAATGCATTGTATGTGGTGTCCTAGGATACGACCATAAATTCAGTGCTGGAAACGAGGCCACCGAACTGGGTATTCAGGCGGATCTTGCCGATCGGGGTCTGATTTGTCCTGTCATATCCCTGGATCCTTAAATCGGAGGGATTCAAGTCATCCTCAGATAACCCCAGCTTCCGCAGTGTTCGTGTCGGGATAAGGTTGATCCCAGAGCCAGTGTCAATGAGACAGCGGCGAACCTCCACGTCGTTAAATTGGGCGGTGATGTGCAACGGGCAGATGTGCCCCTATATGAGAGAGCCTTCATCCTCTCCGGAGAATGAAATGATGGCCTGGCATTCGGCAGTCTCAACTGCTTCAGCATGAAAGGCTTTTGCAGCTGCTACCTCCGTCTCAAACTGGAGGGGGCTCCTTAAAGCCTCAGCAAGGGCCTCGTGAATATCTGATGATAAGAGGAGGGATTAGAGGATGTAAAGCCTTGCTGGGATGTTGGAAAGATTCTTGAGAACATCATAATTCCATGTTAGGCGTGAACTTCTTCTTACAGGAGGCCGCTCTGCGATTGGAGGCATGGCGAGCCCCGTCAGCTGGACCAGCGACTGACTAGTACTGGGCAAGTTCTGTTGTCCACTAGTTGAAGCCTGAAGATTAGCTACCGGATGAGGTCCGGACGACTGAGGTCAGCCTGTAACAGGGTGAAGCTGGTCGCGGTATGGACAAAGTGGTTCTGTCTGATCCAGTAGCACAAACAGTGGTGGAGGCGATCCTAACGACACCAGATGAAAAGGTTGTGCGTGTTGAGCTCTGCGCTAATCCTGCTGTCTAGTCTCAGTGGAATGCACGGCCTGGCTAGTGGTTCTGAATGGTGTTCCCCAACGGCCCATATAGTCATGGCTCCGCTAACATTGTCATCGGCTGGGGGCGTTGGGGAGGTTTGCCTGGCGTTCCCCCTCTTCGGGAGTCATATAGGGGTTTACCAACTCGTCAGTGTTAACTGAAGTGTACCCTTTACTATCACCCAAAGAATCATCCAACACTGGGTAGATTATGGGAGGGATCTCCATCTCAAGGGGCATGAATTCACCGGGAGTGCGGGACGACGATGGCATTGGCGGGGCGCGTTGCTTCTTCTTGCGCCACCGATGCTAGATCTTCTGGGAAGAGGCCGGCTGAGATGATGATGTAGAAGTGGTGGTCGTAGCTTCTGAAGGCTCCAGCTAATTTCGGCATGCACGGATAATTCCATGGGCACGGGCGACCGTCCTGTGATCCATCCGTTCGTTATACTTCTGGGACCCGCAGTTAAAAACCTACAGCCACTCACCCTCGTCGTCGCTGCTGCTATTTGACCTCATAAAGACACCCACCACTTGTTTCGGGGCTGGGCCCAGCCTGACTATGTTGTTATCGACCTGGTATTGGATCCATTCCTTAAACACGTAGCACTGCTTGAGGGTGTTCCCCATAATTCGATGATAGGGGCAGTAGTTAGGGCAATCAGTGAGATTCGCCTATGTCGGCCTTCTGTACTCCGGCAAGCGTACAATTCCCTGCTCTAGGGTGCTACAGAAGTAATCGGGGACCTTATTCTTACTAAATGAATAATGTCTTCTTTTCGAATAGGGATCCCTTGGAGTCTGGCCTTGATGAGGAGCCAGAGGGGCCTGTCGAAGAGGTGGACCCTGATTGTCCCGCTTGGGCGGTGGCAGCGCATTACGAGGGAGCGCCTGCCGATTCTGAGGATACTGCGGAGCCGAAGGCTGTTCCTGAGGTGGAGGGCCTCTGCGAGGCTGCGGGGCCGATGCTACTGGTAGAAATTCTAGCTACTTGGGGGGCCTCTATTTGGGTCACCACAGTGGGCTCAGCTCTAGCATCTCTCCTTATTGGGATTACAGGGGGCAACGGGCGTGCCTGTCTGGCCTGTTGCAGGGCTTCTTTGAGGCGTTGGGACTTATCTGAGAAGTCTCAAAACCCTCTGGGATAGTTCTGAGTGATCAGGGATGGAACCAGTTTCGTCTTAACATTTCCTACACACATCGTTAGTAATTTCTTCTGAGTCAGTGGTATGTCAAGGGAGTATGTGATCCCCTTCCACCGAGCGATAAAGTTTGTGACTCGCTCATCAGGCCTTTGCTTGCACTTGAAGAGGTCTGCAATGCTGGTCCTCCAGGTGGTAGAGCTGAACTAGTAGAGGAACTGCCTGTGAAGGTCCTCCCAGCTGGTCACAGATCCGATAGGGAGCTGTCTGTACCAGACGAATGTCGGCCCCTCCAGTGTCTGAACAAAACAGTGGAGCTTGACGGCTTCCTGCTGCGCTGAAGTCCCCAACATGGGCCCACACCTTGAGTTGAAGTGGGACAGATGTTATGGCGGGTCCCCTATCCCATTAAAGGAGGAGAAGGTGGGATTCCAGAAACCCGGAGGCGCCGGCTTATCATCCACCCAGGTCGGGTATGGCTTTCCATCTGGTGGGATTGCCACCTGTTGCGTTTCCAATGCCTCAAGGTAGGCTATGAGTGTCGCCATAGGATCATCCAGGTGGGGTCCCTATCTTGACAGGGATCCCTAACCACGAGTGCATTGTCAGGATCTTCGACACGGTAGACGGGTTCAGCGGATCGTGGAGTGACTGGTGGAGCAGCCTGCGGGGCAGTTGGGGGAACCCGGGCTGGATTCCTCGGATTGTCGCGCCGTTCGGGAGGGTTTGGTGAGACATATTGTTCCCTCTTTTCGTGAGCTCTAGCTTCAACCCTGTCAGCGGGAGTGGCATGATCAAGTTTTCCCGGAGGCATCTCACTGAGGTGTAGTTGTTCCTGCCCCTGCTGCACCGGCCTAGGATCACCATAGTCGGGTCGTCGCTCTACAGTGCGTTCAGCCAGGAGTTCGTCGACCAACCTCTTCTGCTCAGCAAGTTGCTGGCACAAAGCGTCCTTCTTGGGGTCCTCCTCCATCTTCTGCACTGAAGTGGATGAGTCGAAGTGCTTGACAGCTCTGGTATGCTCTTTTCCCTTACTGACATTTCGACTGAGCACCAACGCCTTGGTGGGTGCAGGGAGACCTAAGAGGTTCCTCTGCTGATGAGTAATCCTCCCTGATGGGTCTAGAAATAGTGGCACACCCTCAGTGGGTAAGTCTCCATCGAGAAACTCCATCTCTTCCTCCTTGTCCACTACGTCAGCCATGTTGACTGTGACCCTTCCTGGGGGCATGTCCTCAATATCGCATAGCGAGTTGGGCTGCCGTCGGATAGGGCTGAATAGGAGGGAAGCATACTTCCCCAGCCATAGACTTGCACGTGGGGGGTAGCCTCCCCGATAATTTTGAGGAGTACATTGATACTCTAAACATATTACTGTTGGAGGGCCTCACGATGACCTGGTAACTCGGGGCATTGGGGCACAGGGAGTGCGGCCAGATCGACTAGACGGTACTGCTCGCTGATATCTTTGAAATGCATTTGGATCCTTGGATAAACCACATGATGATGACAGAGACTGAAATTTGTCACCCAGAGGGTGTAGAAGAAACAATAAAATTCCTCTGGGGTGAGGGACTTAGGTATGCAGAAATCTCGTGCTGCTGCGGGCTAGAACTTCTCGGGGAAATGGTCTGCTGCAAGGATGATCCAGAAGCTCCTTGGATCAAATTCAGGGTCTGGCCCTTAATTTCCCCACTCTCCAACTGGGGGTGGTTGAGGAACTGGCAGCGGTACTGAGGCGGACTACTGGGACAACAAGTTGGCCGGTGGAGAATACGGAGAATGGGCTGACTGGCTGATGATTCTCGGGTTGTCCTCCAAAGAGTGTAGTGACCTGGCCGCTATGTTGCGATAGGAGGGGATGACGTCTGTCGTTCCTGGCTCAGGGTCTAGGGATACTGGTGACAGGTCGTGATGCTGCTCGCCTGCCATTGGTCCCCAAAATAGCTCTTTGTGATCTCTTGTGGAGGTAGAAAGCACTTCCAGCGATGATGGTGGTGACTGCACGACCGTAACTTGTGGGTTGCCAGATTTTCATCCTCCTGGATAAACCTGCAAAGGGAGGCGGTAATCTTGTGGACCTCACACTCCGGGAGCACCAAGATGATGCACCTTGTCCCTGCCCTGGCCCTTGACTCGGATGAGATAGGGGAGGGTTCCTGAGCTGAGTCGCACTCTGCTTCAGAGTCTGAGAAGCGGACCGGTTTGATCTCCATCTGGGCCTTCCCGGGATTCTTCTTGTGGCAGCGACGACCTGCCTTCCTGCCCCTGGGTGGCTCCTCAGGACAGGGCTGATTTACGACATGTGGTCCTTCAGCCGCACTGGTGCCAGGGCGGAGAGGGTTTCCACTTGAGACAGTCAAGGTGCGAGGAGAACTGGGACAAATGTCGAAGGGGACATGGAGAGGACCTCCATGAACAGCACTTGAGCGGGAAAAACCTCTTCCGGAAATGGAGAGAGCATGGGAAGGACCTCCATGCTTGGTGCGGGTGGAGCGAGGATGGCCTTCACCCGTCTGGTTTTTGGGGTGAGGAGGACCTTCACCAGCTGCAGAGAGGGCGTAGGGAGGATCCCCACGTTGGAGAGAGATCGGATGGGTAATGTCTCCACGTCGATGGTCGGGGGCAGGAGGAAGGGCTCCACACCTGGTGCGATGGGCACGAGAGAGGCTTCTGTATCGAACATCATCATCGCGGGGCAGACCTTCATTCAGATTGGGGGTGGCATAGAGCAGACCTCCATGTTGAGACTCGAAGTGTGGAAGACCCACGCTCTCTATGGTAGTGGTATGGGAAGGACCTCCGTACGGGGTGGCATTTCTGCGGGTTGGTTCACGACGACCACCGCTCGTGCCTGTGACTAGGAGAGTCAACCCAGCCTGCACGTGGGGCGGTTGGGTCCTCGATCCCGGTTGGGTGTATAAGCACCCCTGCTCAGTGTGTGCAGGGACTTGATGATATGCATCGACGGTGGCTTGGGCCATATTAGTCGTCAACGTTGACGCCCCTTGGCGGGCGTCCCCAACTCGTGCCCGACGCTGGCGTTGGGTCGAGCGAGCCAATACTGGTGGTGCAGGTGCATAGCTTACCTACTTCTCCAGAAAGGCCGGGCGGTGGCGCTGACATGGCCGAGTGGGGTCCCTTGCTGGGAGCCCCTGGATTGAGACTCTGACCAGGCTGGGCCGGATGTCGCCCACCTCATCAGCGTAAGGCAGGGAGTCGTAAAAGTGCTCCGGGGACAGGCTCCTGAAATGATTGAATGTTGGGGTGGAGAGCAGCGACTCCCTATGCGGCCCTCAGGGGTGGCGTTGACGGCGGGGCCTAGACGCCTCCAAGTCCAGGTGGGCCATATCCCGGGTTGGGATTATACCCTCCTCCTCGTAATGATGTATGAGGTCGTTAATTACCCTTCATTGGATAACTTCCGATGGGGAGATGGGGTGTGGGCGCCCCACGGTCGTGGATGCAAAAGTCGTTGCGGAAGCGGTGAAGCTACCCGGAGCGGTTGTACTGGCATTGCCCCTGCCCCTGAGTAGGCGGGCGGGCGATGATCGCATTCCTGTGGTAGCAACCTGATTCCTGATAAGTAAAGAGATGAACTCGTCAGTGCTGAAAGGAAAAAAGGAATCGACGACCAATGCCCCAGTGTCATCCCACATTTCGTGACCGGTAAGAGGGATCCATGCTGACAACATTGCAGAACATGATGTCCAACGTCCTACTACCCCAACTTTTGGTGAGTTTCACGCGACGCCTGCTATTTGCTTGGCGGGACCCAGTGCCGGATAGCTGCATCCGGTGACATGTCAATCCATTGATGCCCTGAGCGCTACTAATCTTCATATTGAGGAGAAGATCTTCACGTCAGGTTCACCATATCTGTTTCCGATGCTTTCACCGGGGCGCGCGCATCCGTCTGCTTGAGTGCAACAGGCACATCTTTGTTACCCCGCATTCCTGCTTTCCAAAGGCGGGCGACATATGTTCCTTGTTCAGGGACATTTTCTCCTTGATCGAAACGGGATGATGGGATGTCGGTTCTTCCTTCCGTGGATTCCTCCTCGGAACTCGTCACCTATTTTGGGTCTCCCTCATAGATTTAATACATTGTTCGTGAAACTCTTCACGGCACCATATCTTCATGGACACCAGTTAATTACTGTAACACCCCGAGATTTTATGAAAAATATTCTTTTTAATTTCATTGATGTCTTGTGTTGTATGCTACACCAAAATGATCTTTCACTACATGCATCCCTAACTTGTCTTGCATTACACGCAATCGCGACCTTCCACGGTAGCGTGTGTTGTACGCAATACCGAGTTTCACTAAACAGCGATATGTTATATAAACTAGCCGTTATGAATAGTAATACCCACTTTTTGAAATTTTATAAATTTTATCTTTCGAAATGGACTTCATTTTTGGATTTAGAATATCGAAATTATCCTAGGGTGAATTTTTGGTATTTTTCTGAAAACTTTCAATTTTTGATGAATAGTGAAAACACTGGGTTACTATTTAAAAACCGACTTTTTATTTAAATAATTATTTATTTTATTTAAATTTATTTTAGGTCAAAATTGATACATAATACCTATATAATTTCACTGTAATTCATTGGAGTCATTTTATAATAATTTTAGATATATAAAATTTTTATTGAACTTTTCACCGTCTTTTACCCACCTCCTAGGAAAATTTAAAAATTTACATAAAACTTAATTTTACCACTTCTGTGAGTGGAATTTCGAAAATCCGAGAGACATGGTTAATATCAAGGAGTAAAATATGGTTCAATAAGATAAAAATAATTTTTGGTGAATAGTAACTTTTACTTTTATTTACCACGGTTAAAATTAAATAGGGTAATTAAGGGTAAAAATGATATTACTATTACCCTAACACATGTCCTAATTCTATTGGATAAGTGTAATTCGACCCAAAAAAACCTTAGGAATAAAATATTACCCTTTAGGACCACTTGGATTAGATTAGAACATTTATTATTATTTTATTTAAAGAAGAGTTAAAATGGTTAAAATCAAAGTTTAATAACTAAAACATTTTTAATATAGTATTATACATAAGATAAATTAGACTATAAATATTCATTAAAAAGATAAAAATATTTCCTACATAATGGTATTTTATTTATAATTTTTAGACATTAAATAATTTAATTTATTTATGACACAATGATGATGCAGTAATTACCTTATTAATGAAATATTAACATAATTGATGTTATAAATACCCAAATAAATGTAATTTGAGACTTTTTATGAATTGAACTAATTTTATAGATTAATATGACATTTTAGTATTAATTTGATTAACTTTTTTTGAACTAATCATGATGTTATGATTTTCACAAAAATCAAGTACCAAATAGTGTCAAAATTGACATAAAATAGTTTTTAAAACAAATCTTATATTATTAATTGTTATTCAATTCCTAAAAATATAAGGTTCAGAAAAATAACTTATATAAGGTTATATCTATTAATAATTAACCACTTGGGGTTTTTTGGCTTGTTATAATAAGTTTATTAACCATATAGTGTAAGAAAACAAAAAGACACAGTAAAAGTTAAATTATTTAACTTAGAGTTAAATCTAAATGATAAGGTTAAAATAGTAACCTAAACTTGTCTAAAACCAATTGGTTGAGAGTATTTTGACCCATACCCACCTTATCTTTGAAATAAATTAATTTGGAGCTATTAAAAACCGAATATGACTTTATTATAAAATAATATTTTAAGTTTTTCCTAAGGTGCCCCTCTCCTCCCTTATAAAAAAGGCACCCCTTACCTCTTCTCTTCACTCCCTTTTGAGCCTGTAAGATCATTCAAAGCCTACCAATTCCTCTTTTCAACCTCTATAGTTATATCATAGAGGTTCTTGTCTTCTCAAAAGACCAACTCTAGTGCCCTAAGAAGAAGTTTAAAGGAGGTGCGTCGAGGAAGAGGTAATCTCTTCTACCGACTCTTTCAAGTTTCTTTCTTCTTCTACTTCCTATTATTTAGTTGTTTCATTATAAAGTAATAACATCAGTATTACTTATATATTGATATGTTATTATAAATATGAAACAACCCTATTTCACCTTATATCCATCATATGGAAGACGAAATCACCGTGCGTGCGTACGTACAGAATACCGTCTCCACGCCGTGGGGTAATCAGTTTTTCCACCACCACCTTACTTGGATGGGTATAATGGTGTAAAGAATAATTATATATGATTATTATAACATCATACTTATTCTATGATATTATATCATCCACTCCAATTCAATTCAATAATTATGGGAACGATATCATTGCTCGTGCGTACGTAGGGATTACCGTCTCCACGACGCGATGAGATTCATTCTCCATGTTAACCATTAAAGAATGATTATAAAGTATATATAATGAATATTAATGAAATATATGACATTATAAAGCTACTGGATTTATGTATATATATATGTCAGCTACTTACTTCCATTCAAGTCAATAAGGAAATGAAAACATCGTTCATGTGTACGTACGGCCTACCGTCTCCATGAACGGTGTATTTCATTTCATTTATATATCTATTATATATATATATATACTGAATATATATATATGATATATAAATCATGATTTACATTCTCGAAGTAACTAAATCAAGATATAAGTAATAATAATATCAAGAACAAAAATTCCAAACACGTACGATAAATAAAACGATTTTACCCAAAACGCTGCTTTAACATGGAACTTACAAAATAACGGGTAATATAAAGTCATAAGTGAACCATATATGATATCATAACAATGAATATGATTCTGTAATAAGTCAATGACATTATTTAAATCATTATATAGGAATTTCGGATACGTACGAAGCATATCGGACCTAAGGTAAGGGATAATTTTGCAAATCTCATTTTTATCCGAGATTGCTTATACGTAAGTATTTACTGGGGTTATATTTTTCATCCATGCCCATAAAATGTTTTTCATAAATTGTTTAATATTCTTCCATGTATTTTTAATGTCATGTTTACCCCTCTTTGACTTTTACTTTGTGTTATGGAAGAAATCTTTCTTTTGTTTACCATATGTGGTCCTTTTTGACTTTTCCGACAAAAGTACGAGGAGAATGTTTTTTTAACTTATACGGCATGAACGGATTTTTACGGTTTTATAACGCCTTATTTTCATGAAGCTTACTCTACATGATTTCATGATTATTTTCAACAAAATTCTTTTCTTTTAAAATTTCATGGCTTTTTTTGAAAAGAAAATGATTTTGAAGAAGAAAGGATATTTTCCTCAAGAATTCATTTCAAGTGTTTTATCAAAACTATTTTTCATCTAATATGACATTATTTAGTATGATTATGTTTCAATTATAATGTCTCTATTTTTTACATGGTTTTATTCTTCTTATGATGAAATGATATTCATTTGTTTTATATGGATTATGTTATGATGGGATGATGTTTATGAAACACATTTTATTCATTGGGTTATTATGAATGATGTATGTTTATTTTGTGGCGCAAGTAAGAATGATTTCATTATGAGATGGGTGGGACCTATATCTCCCTCCAATGTATTAGGTAAAGATTTATATCTCATGAGATAGACATGGCTGGAACAGCAAGTTAATCTGGTTCAGTAATACAGGACTGGAATGAGGAGTGAACTCAGTTTAGTAATGGACTTTGTCCACTAAGATGGTCTTGGCAGCAATGTCTTGGATACTATGGAAATCATATCAAGTGCTTAATGGTTTTCCACAATTACATGTTTTCTTCCCAGGCTATTTTATCAATATTGATGTTCCATTATGATATATGCCTTACGTACTTCCAAGATTTATGTATTTTCTCAAGATTTCAATGTTTGGATTTTATGTTCATGTTTTTGCATTCAAATGTTTATGGATTGTTTTATGTTCTCTATGTTACCCTTACTGAGCATTTGAGCTCACCCTTTTTATGTTTTCTTTTCCCCTGGATATAAAGAAAGGTTTTAGGTAAGAAAAAAAGGGGAAGATCTTTATGGGAGATGTTGAAGATCTTTCACCATGATTAGAAGATTATGTTCCAAGTTTCCAAAGACACTAAACTATTACGGTCCTTTGGTGTCTGTTTTTGTTATGTATTAGATATTATGCAAAAGTAATATAATGTCTATGTACGTCAAGATTTGGGTCTCTACAATTAAGATGCCTCTGTCAGGACATTCTAAGGGGTCTGGCCAGGGCAGCAACCTTCGGTTAGGGGAGTAGTCACGTTGTGCATCACTAGAATGTCTGGACACTGGGGATTGGTGTGTCTCTTCTGTCCCTTATTATAGGGCTTCTCAAGGGCGCAGAAGCCCGAGGCATCCCACATAGAATGCGGGGAATCATATTTCATGGGCATGTATCTGAGGTTGTTCCCAGCTCCCCATATTTAACACAGGGTATGCCGTAAGTTTAACGTCTAGCGGAGATGGATCGAACTGATCGGAACACCGATTATGGTGGATCAGATAGAGGAACCCCCTTGGAGGGAACACCGATATTAGGGCCAACACATGGGAGGCTTCCCAAATGTTGTGGGAGGGAATGAGGTGGCATGATCTCACCATGATGTGGCGACCTGGGTAAGAATTAGGATGGATGATGGTTTTGGGCTTGAGCCTTGAAGAGACCTCTTACTTATCCCCGTGGTAGGGAATCAAAGTCCGTGTAGTTCATCTGGCGAAAGCTTACCATCAAATGAGGTTGACAATGGCATACTGTTGAAGGAGGTTGCAACGGCTTACCGCTGGATGAGCTCGAACCAACGTGAAGGAGGTCGGAACGACTGGTTAGTGGGATTGAACCTCAGGGAGGCTTCCTAGGTACCATGCCTTGACATCGATCAAAGACTGCATAGTTCCGATGGAGAATACAGTTTAACGTCATGTGGGATGGGGGTGAACTGACGTGAAGATGGACCTGGGGTCCGATGGGTGTTGGGCTTGAAACTCGTGGAGGCTTCCTACGTACCATGCCTTGACATGGATCAAAGTCCTCTTAGTTCAGATGTAGAGCTGCTTGAACCTCAGGGAGGCTTCCTACATACCATGCCTTGACATGGATCACAGTCCTCGTAGTTCGGGGTGGAGAGGGGTGTCAGAGAACTGACGTGAAGATGGACCTGGGGTCCGATGGGTGTTGGGATTGAACCTCATGGAGGCTTCCTATGTACCATGCCTTGACATGGATCAAAGTCCTCGTAGTTCAGGTGGAGAGGGGATTGAACCTCAGGGAGGCTTCCTACGTACCATGCCTTGACATGGATCAAAGTCCTTGTAGTTCAGATTGGATTGGGGCTTACACTCTGAGGCGGCCCAAGGTGGTGGGGGTACAGTTTAACGTCATGTGGGATGGAGGCGTTTTCATGGTCGATGCTTACTCTAAGCACACGTGAGTCATGCTCGGTGTGAGAAACAAGAGGCAGCATGATGACCATGTCGCGAAAGGTGCGTCTATGGGAAGTGAAGAGGGGCTTACGCGTTGAGCGGCCCATGTGTCGGGGTTTTCTCCATGATGGAGGCCTGAGGAAAAGTGCAACGGGAGAGGGATTTGGGACTGAAGAAAGGAGGAGCCCAATTCCCTATCATGCCCTCTGATGGCCTTGGGACTGAGGAAGTGAGGAGGTGCAGGGGTGCTTCCTCCTGCAAGAAATGTTAGGGGCTTACACCAAGGTGTCTTCCCTTCCCCCATGGACAAACACCACTCCCAGAAGGATGATATCATCCCCTGTGGAGACCAGGGGGCGTGGAGAATGTCTGAGGTGGGGGAACCCCATGTGCGAGGCACAGGGCGAGGTCAAAGTTTAACATCATGTGTTGAGGATGATAGTACTTTGAAGTTTAACGTCCTAAAGCTCGAACGAAGTGGGTTCGCTCCGCATCCTTAGGGCTTACATGACCGGTACCCTCTAATCCTTGTGGGAGGGAAGGCTCCAGCAACCCCGTACTGAGGGGGTGTCGCAGATCGAACCATCGAGGGGTCCACATTAGAATGGTTGTGTTAAGAAGCAATAGCCATTAGCGTGCCTATGCGAAGAAGCATTAGGAGAAGCAACGCAACAGGCGATATCGTCTAGGGGACTTTGAAGTCACATCGTGAAAACCTGGAGGGTAGCACGAGAAAAGTATTTACCAAGCAGAGGGGTCCATAGGCATGGGCCTTGTGGAGCTCTGTTGCTCTGCATGGTGGAGGGCACTTGTGAAAGGGTGTGCTTCACGAAGTGGGGTGTCTTAGCCTTAGTATGGGGCAGAGGTGCAAATGGAAGGTTCTTCACGAAGTGGAAGGGAATTCACAGAGCATAGCCTCGCGGAGCAAAGGTGTCTCGCAAAGCAAGGTGTCGGGAAGCAATGTGCATCGCGAAGTACAGTAACCCTGCCTTAGCATGTGGATCATGTGAACATGAAGGGTGCTTCGCGAAGTATAAATGCTCCACGATGACCTGGGTCCCCTTGGGGATCCCCTTCCTTCGCGAAGACCCTTAGGCTTCATGAAGGGCATCCCTCTCGAAAGAGGGGATCAAAACGGGACAAAGGGGAGGCACTTCACAGAGCAGAAGTACCTCGCACAGCTCATGGTCCGCAGAGCAGAAGGATGTTTCGCGATTCGCGAGCTGGGAAGCTGAAAGGTCAGATTGTCCATCTCTTGGGATCAGGGGGAGCCCGGTATTTATAGGCAAGAGGCCCCGCGGAGCGGAGCTCACGCGGGGCGAAGAGGGACTAGGTTGCTTTGCGGCGGGCTCGTGAACGTCAAGTGCGTTCGCGGAGCATCCCGCCTCCTTGCTTCGAGGCGGCCGCGACACTGGGGAACTCCGCGAAGGGGCTTCATGAGGCGGTCAATGGGGCCTTCTGGGGGCCTCTTCTTTGTCCCGAATTTTGGCGCCAACAAATCATATACCAAATTCTAATAAAAATATTAAAAGGTCCAAAAGTATCTACAACTAGCATATTGAAAAAATTATTTGTCCTCTACACCCATACTCCATCCTAGAATTGGAATCAAACATCGAAAGTTTCCCTCTTCCCTTTATCTATACTTGCAACCATGAAGTATGTTTGGATACCAAAGGCGGCCCAAGCAGGGTATGAGATATACTCAATGAGCCATCACCAACAGTGTCTAGATCAATCCAGTACGTGATATAAAATGAGCAGTGTGCCTAAATTAGTAAATTAAAGGTGATAAATAAATAAATAAGTCGGTATGGGTTCCTCATGGTATACTCGCCTGATAATACCTTCTTCGTCCTAAGACGGATGTCTCTAAAATGAGGTAACATGCACAATTGTGAAATATAGTAAATGGATCAACATAAATGCAACATCGAAAGTGGATTGTTCCTGATCATGTGATTGGGCTTAGAAGATGCGTTCCAAAAAAATCTAATTACTCATTCTTCCTATTTAATTTAATTTAATTAACCTCTTTGTAAATTATTAAGAAGCACCCTAAGCCCATCCAAGGTGATCCCCAAAGAAATCCCAAGTATCGCTCTAGGGTCTCTATATATGTCCAATGCCATAGGAGTCCATCCAAGGCAACCCATGAATGGGATCTTAAGTATCACTCCATGCATGGTATAAGGAAATGTGAACAAACCTACGAGTTCATCCTAGATATCTCACATAGGGGTCCAAGTTTCTCTCATGGCATGGTACAACCATCTCACCACTAAGCCTATCCACAAGGTCTCCCTTAAGGAACCAGTGTCACTCATCTGGAGGTAAAAGAAAAACACATGGTGAGCCCTCCCCGGGCTTAGCTAGTGTCCCCTTCAACATATTTACAAATTCATTTACAACTAACTATAAGGCACGATGAGCCTGCCCAAGGGGTCCTTATGTAGGAACCCATTGTATCACCCTCGACATAAGGTGAGGGTATGATTTGGTTAGAAAAAACAAACCATTTAGCAAGAAAGAATTCATAACAGAATCAATAAGTTGGAAAACGGGTTTAATTAAGAAATCCCTTTAGGGAATGAGGCTTGAAGCATAAGGGCCTAACCAATTATTTTAATTCAATTTATTATGTTAGGCATTAATTATAATGAAAACCCCTCAAGGGGTGTTTAGACTATTTAAGTCAGGGTCACTTAGGCCTCAAAGATAGAACACACCCACATGGGTGGCATATGTCTAGGTGATCAACCTAAGGGGTTGATTCTCCACTTTTTAGGGTCTCACAAGGCATGATTAAGCATTTTATTTAATTTATTTAACAACTTTGAAGCGTTGTCATAATGATCCAGCACACGACACAATAGGATAAGATATATAATGCGATGAAACATGGGGAAAGAAGCTAGACCACCTACCTTAAGAACTTAGAAGACCACTCATTCATTGTCTGTCCTTGAATCGAATTAGAACGGGAGATGTCGAAGAAATCAAATTCCCTAAAAATGGGGCAAACAAGGCCACACCTAAATAGCATAACAGGGGAGAAGGGAAACTAGGAGAATAAGAAAGAGGATTATAGGGATTACTGAAAGCTTTCCAACTCGTCTAAAGGCAAATGATTTGGAGTTCGGATCGAGGAGCAATGGTGATCCTTAGATTGGGCAATGGGAGAAATCTACGGGAGAGGGGTAGAGAGTTCACCCGCAAGACAAACCGTGCAACTTGTTGATTAAAAAGGAGTCTTGCCACCTGTGTTGTCTAGGTGCACGATTTGGCTAGGTGCACGATTTGGCTAACCATGTGTAAACCATGCAAAAAGACTCTACAACTTGACTGAGACAAGTTTCAAGGTTGTACAGGCCTCCTTGCACAGTTTCAAAGAATTTGTGCAGAGCCCTGGTCTCCACTACCTCACACCGCATGGTTAGAGAAATTGTGCGAGCTGCGAAGCACGATTTCTTCTAACCATGCAGTTCAATCAGATTTCCCACACTTTGAGGCTTCAAGTTCCAAACAAGCCTTGAAAACCCTCATGACCTCCATGAATCCATTAAGAAACATTATAAGGCCCAAACTAAGGAATTGAAGTGGAAAACCATGATTCATACCTTCAATAAAAGTCGAGACATTACATATAGACATGTGATGAGATATTCATTGAAGGAATGGAAGCATATGCCATTTTTTGTTGGTGCCTGATAGTGGAAAATTAGTGGGGAAGTGGTTGCGGGATGCCTTTTGCATATTATTTTGATGTTATGTTACTACATTGTATGCATTATTTGGTGAGTGTCATTGTGAGAATGAGATTGGCAAGTTGACCTATTTAGGTGCATGTTGGTTTTATTTTTTATTCATTGGTACATTATTATGTTTTTTTCCCATGTGCATGAGAGACCTTGGTTGTGATTCTATTGAGTATACATGTTATGCTCACCCTACGTATATATATAAACATTTTTTTCAGGTTACTAAAAGGATTCTAGGAACTGAGTTGAACATTACTAGCTTGGACATTAGAGCTGTTGTTGAGTCGGTGTCGTTTGACTTGTCTTTTGGGTATTTATTTGGACACTTTTATTTGTTTTGTATTCATTAACTTTTGATAATGCATTGTGGGATGGGTTTGGTTTACTTTTAATTTCATGTGAGAGTTGTTGGATGTTTTTTTCTCCTGTCTTTTAATCCTATATTATTATTGAGGGTAATGTCTTCCATATTTGAGACTTTTATACCCTCAACGCAAGTCACCAACTTGGGGCCTACTAAAGGCATGACATGATGGTCGTTATCTCTCTTCCTTTATTGTCGACCTAGGAGTGTACCATTCGAGGTAGGGGGTCGTGACAAAGCATGCACTTGTATTAATTAGAATTGTTTTGTGACACTTGGTGGTGTCTTACCGAGTTGTACTTACACCCTTCCCAAGCACCGTGGAATCCAAATAAACTTCATGGTTTCATGCATAGGAAAGGGAAAAGATGATTGATGAATGAGCTAGACCGAAGTATGGAGATGGGACCGAACTGTGACTCTGGGCCCAGTTGGGTACAAACACCATTATTTTGTTTATTTTTGGACTGTCTTGTATATAATCAGCCCACAAGTGATCCCACTTGTTGGTTTATACTTGTGTGACAGTACAATATATTCTATTTTGTTAGATTATACAATATTATTAGTCGATGGTTGGGTCCCTCCTATAAGGTCCATGAATGATGATTATTGTGATAACGATTATTGTATTATTGATGTTTCTTATGCTATTATTTGTGGTAATCTTTTATTGAGGGTAAGTATCACAATAGCCCTCTCCACTAGTTAGCATCATGTGGTGTATGAAGAGGTGAACCTGAGGTCACGTCCGCTACCATTCAAGTTAGTCATGCCAACACATTTCAAAACCCAATAAGCCCCCCACACTTGAACATGATTCTATAACCTCATGTCTTAGACCTCACCAAAGAAGCAATCCGAGAATAACAATAATATCAATATCAAATCAACACATGAAATAGGCTCATCATAAAATCTACAAGTTATAATTCCTCTGGAATTTTCGGAAAGTCACACGTGCACTTAAAAAATTGTAATTTCTGGATCAACCAAACTAATTGTTTTTTATACCAAGGCTATCATATAAATGTTCTTTTGACTACTACTGGTGAACAATTTTAGACTCTAAATGTTATAAGTTATGGTAATAAAAAATATTATATGGAAAATCAATATATTTGTAGATATATGTTATTTGGTTGTGACAAATTATCTGTGTTTTATGGTTTAACTTTAAAAATACATCTTGTGCCAACTGTTTTTTAAATAAAATTAAAAGACAGTCAGACAGAACCCAAATGAGCTGCCATTGATGGGAACCGGCAGACCTTCAAAAGTAACAGATAGGAAGAAAACAAGCCCCTTCCCCCACAGGATTCATCTAAACAAGAAGGGCCATTGATGGGAACAGGAAAACCTTCAAAAGTTAAAGAGATGAAGCAACCAAGTCCCTTCCACAAGCAAGAAGGGACTTCCCAGTCTGAAAATCCACGAAATAAAGATGGGGAAGGAGACGAAGAAGAAGATGCGACTGCCAAACTCACTCAACATCCGACCTCTGCAGCTGGCGCAACATCTGATTTATCGTCGTCGTCGTCGTCGTCGCCGTCGCCATCAAGATTCAGAATATGGTGATTATCATAAATAAAACCAGACTTCGCGCCATCAAACATACCCATCTCTCACCATGAGGTGTGTCGCGCACGCCACTGGAGGCCATAGCCCTTTTATAATCTACCCCAGCCAGCTCACCTTCTCCGTCCTCTCTCCGCTTTTCGGATTTTTTAATAAAAAAGGAGTCTTGCCACCTGTGTTGACAGGTAGCTTGTGGCGAGCTCATGGGTGGCGCCTGCCCGCCGCATCCCTGCACGCGGAACCCACGCCCTAGGCGCTCGCGCCACGAGCCGACGCACGCAAACCCATGCATGCATGCCGCGCGCCACCAAAACAATATATATTCTAATAATTTTGGCACCCGTTATGTTTAATGTCATAAATTTAAAATATATATATATATATATATATATAGGTTTTTGAGATCCTTTGACCGAAGCCAAATAAAGGTGTATTATAGATCATCAACTGAAGGTCACTAAGTCCTTAAATGATGTCCACCCGTTGCACTTGATACCGGGTCTGAAGTTATTGTAATAATTTTATTTATAAAATAAATAAATAAAAGTGGTTTTAATGATGCTCACTTATTTGGAGGTTTGAATTGATGAGGTGGACAAGCCTGTAGAATCTCATATTGGAAATGAGGATAAAATTATCAAAGCACCTCCCTAATACAAAAAAGGGGCCTTGAGAAATGGTTTTCTTAGAGAATATATGTACCAATAATGATTTTAAAGTATTTTAAAATATATATTTTTAGTAAAATGATTTCTTATATTTATATATATTGTTGACTCCAAAATACGCGTATCATGTGATAGGTCGAGGAAGGCACGGCCGGTTCAGGGCGGATCCAGACCAAAATGGCCCAATACACTACTACAGAAACAGATTTTAACAGTGTTTGAAAAAACCATCAACAGCGCAAAAAAAAACGTTCATCTTAGCGCTGTTAAAAAGGGGGTTCCTTTTATCAACGCTGATAAAATCCACACACACACACACACATCCCTTTTATCATCACCTTTAACAGTGCTAGGCACCTCCTTCACCCATCCATGCGCCCTAGCCTCCCATTGGATTCGAACCTGAGACCCCTCCCTTGTGCGCTTGGACACTTACCACTTTCCCATGTTGTTTTGTTCTCTATTTTATGATATATCTCTTTACACACACACACACACACACACACACACACACACACACACATATATATATCTAGTTATATTTGTTATCTTGTGTGTGTTTATAAATATATATATATGCAACACACACACACTGTCACGACCCGTCCCCCGGGGCCCGTGCCGTGACTGCCTCAAGTCCACCTTCCATAGACCAGGGACCGACAACTAGCACTGAAAGACATATTCCCTAAAACCGGAAAGGCATTGCCTTTATATCCTATAAACACATGCAACTTAGCACACAAAGATACAAACACAAGTAAATTGTATAGCAAAAAGAGTACTGAAAGTAAGAGGGGATGGAATACAAGTCCAACAGTAAAGATACAAGTACAACTGAAATACAATACAACTGAAGAAAGAGAAAGACAACTACTGGGTCGTCCTCCGAGGTTCTTATCTGAAGGGTAGGTACAAATTGTCTCCTCAGCACTCCACGTCCATCTGTCTCCTCTGCGTACCGACACGCCGTGTGGTCCACCTCTGGGCACCGACCAGTCCCGGTACCCTCAGCCTTGATCAGCGCTGTCCGTCGTCTACACCAAACACAACAAGGTGCGAGCATAGCCCGTGGAGGGGTAAGTATAACGATACTCAGTAGGGACCTTGAGACCCTCAAGGTCTCACAAAATCCACAAAGGATAAACCACAAAGCATGAAATCAACTGACAATCCTACTTAGACATATGCCCATACATATACCTAAGTTATCGAGTATACTCATCTCAAACATGAGGAAACATAGGGTCCAACCCAAAAGCCCAAAGCTCAATTGTTTCACAAAGAAAGGAATACCACAAAGGTGAGTACCACACAGGTACGCCACACAGAAGAATACCACCAAGGTATTACCATAAAGGAAAGTATCACACAGGTACAAACTCAACTCACACCAGGTATAACTAAGGTACAGTTGTAAAGATGATTAGATGTAACTACGGAATCATCTTACTCTATTAAGAGGCAGACCCGCGTAGGATCCTAAATCATTGGACCCACACAGGATCCTAGTAACTCGTCAGACCCACACAGGATTCTAGTACATCATCAGCACATCGTCAGACCCACACAGGATCCTAGTACATCTTCAGACTCACACAGGATCCTAGTACAACAGACCCATACGGGATCCTAGAGTAGTCCCACATGGATTCCTAGAGCGAATCCATGTGGGACCATCGAGCACAGACCCACGAAGGATCCCTTTCTCATGTTACATCCAGCTACAGGGTTCCCGCACTAAGCTCGCTTAATTCCGGGAGGATCCGCTCCTCAAGCCACATGTCAATACTCCAACTGCCACGAAGTCCCACGAAGAAGTATCCCAAATGACCGCCACGTAAAAAGGGTCTCAACGCAATAGACAGTGCGTCAATCAGACGCCAGGTCTGTGAGTTATAAGTGTTTTAGTGCCGAGGGCCCGGTTGGATTCGAGTACGATCCAACCCGGTCAAATTCCAACTTTCTCCTAAAGTCATGTGGAGTATTTCAAAAGGACCGCCTCGTCTCAAGGATTTTAGTGTCACATACGGTTCGTCATTTCGACACCGTATGAGGGAGATAAGTCAAATACAAGATCCCGCAATAATAATAATAATAATAATATTGGGTGTTTCGTGGACTTGAGCCACGAACCAGAATTTAATATTCAACATTAGATTTAAATCGACCGTCTTAATTTCAAGATCACGTTGCCACTTACGGTAAGTCAATCGGACATCGCACACAGAAGTTATAGAGGGTCGAAGATTAAATAATAATAATATATTATTATTATTTAATCGTTTCGGGTACCCGATCCAAAAACCTAAAAAAGACATCTAATATTGGACTCATAATTTCTGTCTCGAAGTCAGGGTCGTACTGCCGTTGACGGTTCGTAAAACCGAAGTCACATGGATAAGTTACAGTCAAAAAAGTGTTTTATCAACAAAAGTAATAATAATAATATTTTATTATTATTGTTAATTACTCATTTCCTTAACTCCAAATTCAAGCATGGGGCATTCATTTGGTGAACACGGGTTCCACACGGGGCCTCCTCCACTCTTCCATGATTTTTGATTTTTATCATTATTACATCTCCTTAATTTTCTCTCTCAAATCAACCCTTTCTTATTCCACGGTTTTCTCATGCTCCAATTAACTCCTTTCCCAAACGGTTTGGTTCCTCCGCAAGTCCAGAACCGACGCCACCACCTCCGGCTAGCCGCACCGCCTAGACGCTGCCTTTCGGCTGTCCTTCGCCGCCGCACGTCGCACCCTCTACCTCGCCCGGAGCCGCGCCCTGAACACACACCGGAAAATGACACCGCCATGTCGCCCCTTCCATGGGCCGCCGCATTTTCGTTCTAAGCTTGAAAAATATTCCAACCACATATTCGCGATCCTTGGGTCGAGGGCTCCGCGTCCATATGTTGCGCTCAACACAATGTTGTGTTTCCAGCGCGCTTAATTATTTGACGTTGATGAACGCACGAAGAATGCGTGGAGAACAAAAGAAAAAGGGGAAAGGTATATGTGCGGGACGATGACCATGTTAGTTTGGATATCGTCATTGTGAATCCAGAATATGAAGAATTAACAAATAAATTCAATCATATTTCAAAATAGAACCCCCTACCTCGATTGCTCGTTGGTGTCGGCATGAGGAGGGAGATGATGTTGATGATGTTGGCGTTCGTCGCTCCTGCACCACGCTCCCGAAGTTGGTTCCACGTTCCTCGATTCAAAGAATGATTCTTCGTTGGAGAGGTTCTTCGTTTGGAGAATGTTCTTCCCAGTTCTCCAAGGCTCTCCCAAATCTCTTTTGCCAACGATCTCCACCAAAAGGATGAGGAACCAATTTTAATTGAGTTAAGTTTGTTAACTCAATTAATTGTCGGCACATTAATTAAACTAAAGTTGGCACATTTAATTTGGGGGAGAAATCAAGAGCTAACTCACATTAAAGAGGGAGTTCAAGGGGTTCGGGTGGTCCCCATCACTGCACATACAAATTGGGAGGTTTTAAAAATAAAATAAAAGTTGTTCTTTATTTTATTTTTATTCTTTCAACTCTCCCACGAAATTCACAAAAACTAACTTTCACCCTCAACCTACTGCGGTCAAGGTGAAGGTCTCCTTAAGAGAATATCGGCACTGCGAGTTCAACAATGTCTTCATATTTCAATTCTGAGTACCGGTTCAAAAGTTGTCAAACGCCGCTCGCGCGTTTACTGAACGTACCTAAAAAAAAGTTTGGAAAATTATTAACAGTCACCCTCAACCCGCACCGGTCGAGGTTAGGCTCTGCCCAAGTGAAACACACCCCAAAAAACCCAATGATACTCTCGAATTTTCAATTTGAGTTACCGTTTAAAAGTTAGAGATTTTACAATAAAATAATTGTCACTTAATTATTTTATTTACGGCTAAAAACTAACTTTCACTGATGGCCCGCGTCGCCAAAAGTTAGTATCTGCTTAAATAAAGCATACCCTCACAAGTTCAGCGGTGGTCTCAGATTTTCAATCCAAGCTACCGTTTGTGAGTTATAAGCATTTAAAAATTAAAATAATTTATTTAATTATTTTATTTACGGTTATGCCATTTTTGGGTTTTCTCACAGGAGGTCCGCACCGACTAAACTTAAGTCGTGCCTAGGGTAAACCCGCCATCCTGAACGCAACGATGCCCTCAGATTTCTGATTCGAGTTACTGTTTAAGAGTTATTCTACTTTTTTAGGAAAACTGCTTATGGGCGCTAATTAAAACTTAACCAAACTTCGACGGATCATTCTGGGCACTCCGGGCCTCGGAATCGCACGTCATCAGATTTCACGGTCTCGAAATAATTCCATATGATTAAAAAAATTACACAGAATTTACAGGATATTACATTCTCTCCACCTTAGGGATTTACATCCTTAAAATCCACAACAAAGGAAAAACAACCAAAAAAGGGTACTAATCACGAATCTAAGCCTCCCACTCCCATGTGCTCTCCTGGAGGTTCCTGTGCTGCCAACGTACACGCACCAAAGGTATCGATCACCTACAAAGAACTCTCTCCTGTCGATCCTCAATCTCCACTGGAACCTCCGTAAATGACGCCCCATCATCTAAGTCCAGCTCGATGTGGTCGATGATGTGAGATGGGTTGTGCACGTATCTCCTTAGCTGGGATACGTGGAAGACGTCGTGCACCTTCTCAAACTGTGGTGGAAGGGATAGGAAATATTCCACCTCACAAACTCTGCTAAGGACCTGAAAGGGTCCGATTAATCTCGGAGATAACTTGTCACCCCAGCCAAATCTCTACAAACCTCGTCGAGGTGAGACCTGTAGAAAGACGTGATCACCATCCTCGAACTCTAGAGGTCTCTGTATCTTGTCGGCATAAGACTTCTGCTAACTCTGTGCAGTCTTCACTTGCTGACAAGTGAGACATCGCGATACAAACTCTGCCACTGCTTCCTTCATCCCGGGCCATCAGTACTGACATCAAAGATCCCAATACATCTTCACCACACCAGGATGTACCTTCAGAGGGGATGTATGAGACTCTCTCAACACCTCCTCCTGTAGCGCTACTGGTACCATGGTACATCCTCTGAAGAGGATGACGTGCTCCCCACCTTCAGAAACTCCATCAGGCAGATGCCCTGAGGATATCTGAACACGTCAAGCCTCACAGTCAGTGTCCCCACGCTGTGCCTCCCTGACTCACTAATGAAGTGGGGGAGTGACTGTAAGAGACTTAAGAAAAGATGCTCCATATCGATCCACAAAGGATATCTGCAAAGCGGCTAGATGCTTTGTCGCCTCACTCAGTAGCTGTAGGCAAGACATCCTGCTGAGTGCGTCTGCTACCATGTTCCCCTTCCCAAAAGTATAGACTATATCAAAGTCATAGTCCTGGAGGAACTTTATCCACTCCTGTTGGGAACTGAAAACTGAAAACTTCTGCTGCCACGAGGGTGAGGCTGGCCGACTCACGAGTGATCAGTCGCACCCTCCTATGCAGGAGTTTATCCTGTGCTGCCTGGGTTTCCTTTTCACCAACCAAGGAAAACCCCATTCCAACGTTGTAGAGAAACCACAACCTTTTTTCCTAATACAATCAATCTGAGTATGAACTGTGGATGCCTAGTTCATACCCAAACTAATGTCGTAAGGCCTCGACGCTGCCACCAAGAGGTTCCAACCGAAACTCTCGCCTCAAGGGTCAGATCACACCGTCGGCATAATTTTGATTATCGAGTCTCCTCGCAAAGGTATCTCTAGACGCTAGGGTCAAGTCAACGATTTAACCAGAAACTCTAGGTCTTGGACAAGATTCATGGAAGGAAGGAATGATTGGAACCTATGACTTTTGATATGGCAACTAGTAGTAGACACAGACCGTACCTCTAATCATTCCTGGAGTCCTTGGACCACACTCCTTGACCGCATGCAGCTACTCTCTTCCCCTGTCCTCCAACTCCCTGAGCTTAGCGGGGACCATAATGGGGGGTGGTTGTAACATGTTGAAATGTACACCACCTCATGCTGCTCCCCTAGATATGCTTCCACATCTACAGCCTTGCAGATTCATCTATCCCTAACACTTCTTCTTCCTGAAACAATTTTACAAGCCCAAGTCTTTGAGACTGGTGCTAGTTTTTTGTTTTTCCACTACTAACATTCACTGGCTGTATCTGCTCATCCAAAGAACATTCAACCACAAAGGTACTCTCTAGAACCCCAACATAAGTAGGAATGCATAGAGGAATAGTGCTATCTCGGACGTCCTTAAACACACTTCTCTCAAAATTATGAGCCCCGAAGCACTGATCGCATCGTATTCATCGAGTACTAGGAATGATCGGTACACCTCGATGAATACTTAGCTATCGATATGTCATCCTGTCGAAGCTGTAGAAGCTCTAGAGAACTCTCAGCCACCTCCTCAATCCAGTCCTCAGCCTCTTGTGAGTTGGGATCACCTCAGAACCTGAGGGGTATCTGATGTTGAATCACACATAAGGGACTAAGCTTATATGTGTCCTCTACCGATACTGCTGGTTGTAACTGCTGACCAACAGGTAGTGATATAGCTGACGCACTACTCGAAGGTACTATCTTAGGTAATGGTCCACGTACCGAAGCCTCATCACTATGCAGACCATCCTCATGGTCACTCACTAAAAAAGACTATTAGCTAAGATCACAATCTACTCTACTATTGTCTCAACTAGGTGGAAAACTCTAGCAACCGCCTCTAGCCAACCCTCAACTGCGTGGGAATCTGTCTCACCTCAAAACCTCGGAGACCTATGCTGCTGAAACTCATACAATGCATTCAGTCGGCGTGCACCGTCCGCTAGTGTGGCTGGTGATATATGCTGCCCAACGGGTGGTGGTGCTGCTGGTACACCACCCGAAGGTGCCAACATAGTAAGAGGGCCTGCACCGGAGCCTCATCGCTCGGTGGGCCGTCATCGTGTACTCTCTCAGGAATCCTAGCTGGCTATCTATGTAGCGTCATCCTGATAAGAAACAGGTGAACCACGGTCATTTAGTTATAACTGGTGAGTAGACTCAAGAAAACACAAGAAAACTTTTCAAAACACACACGCAATCAGTGTTTTCGTGCACTAAGTCAGAAATCAGAAGTCAGGGTCCTGGTGTATGGATACATCGACTGCCGCACCAACACTGGATTACCTAAACTAATAACCACACTCAATACACTTAACACTATTACCGTTAAAAAGATCAGAGTCCTTTGTTCTACGGTTTAAACGACTCCTCTGATACCAATTTGTCACAACCCGTCCCCCGGGGCCCATGCCGTGACTTCCCCAAGCCCGCCTTCTATAGGCTAGGGGCTGGTGACTAGCATCGAAAGGTGTATTCCCTAAAACCGGGAAGTCATTGCATTTATATCCTATAAACACATGCAACCAAGCACACAACAAGATACAAACACAATTAAACTATATAGCAAAAAGAGTGTTGAAAGTAAGAGGGGTATGAATACAAGCCCAACAGTAAAGGTATAAGTACAACTGAAATACAATACTACTGAAGAAAGAGAGAGACATATACTAGGTCGTTCTCCGAGGTTCTTACCTGAAGGGTAGGTACAAATCGCCTCCTCAGCACTCCACGTCTGCCCGTCTCCTCTGCGTACCGACACGCCGTATGGTCCACCTCCGGGCATCGACCAGTCCTGGTACCCTCAGCCTCAATCAGTGATGTTCGTCGTCTGCCCCAAACACAATGCATGGGTGAGTATAACGTTACTCAGTAGGGACCCCGAGACCCTAAAGGTCTCACAAAATTCACAAAGGATAAACCACAAAGCATGAAATCAACCGACAACCCTACTTAGGTATATGCCCACACATATACCTAAGTTATCAAGTATACCTATCTCAAACATGAGGAAACATAGGGTCCAACACAAAATTCCAAAGATCAACTGTTACACAAAGGAAGGAATACTACAAAGGTAAGTATCACACAGGTACACCACACAGAAGAATACCACCAAGGTATTACCACGAATGAAAGTACCACACATGTACGAACTCAGCTCACACTAGGTATAACTAAGGTACAGTTGTAAAGATGATTAAATGTAACCACGGAATCATCTTACTCTGTTAAGAGGCAGACCCACGTAGGATCCTAAATCATCAGACCCACATAGGATCCTAGTACCTCGTCATACCCACACAAGATCTTAGTACATCGTCAGACCCACACAGGATCCTAGTACCTCGTCAGACCCACACAGGATCCTAGTACATCGTCAGTACATCATCTGACCCACACATGATCCTAGTACATCCTCAGACCCACATAGGATCCTAGTATAGTAGACCCACACAGGATCCTAGAGTAGTCCCACATGGATTCCTAGAGCGGGTCCATGTGGGATCCTCAAGCACAGACCCACAGAGGATCTCTTTCTCATGTTACAGCCAGCTATAGGGTTCCCACACTAAGTTCACTTGATTCCAGGAGGATCCACTCCTCAAGCCACAGGTCAATACTCCAACTACCACGAAGTCCCACGAAGAAGTATCCCAAAGGACCACCATGTAAAAGGGGTTTCAACGCAACAAACGGTGCATCAATAGAATGTCCGGTCTGTGAGTTATAAGTGTTTTAATGCCGAGGGCCCGGTTGAATTCGAATACGATCCAACTCAGTGAAACTCTAACTTTCAACAAAAGTCACGTGGAGTATCTGAAAAGGACCGCCTCGTCTCAAGTATTTCAGCGCCGTAGAAAGTTCGTCATTTTGACGCCGTATGAGGGAGATAAGTCGAATACAAGATCCCATAATAATAATAATAATAATAATATTGGGTGTTTCATGGACCCGATCCACAAACCAGAATTTAATATTCAACATTAGACTAAAATCATCCGTCTTAATTTCAAGATCACGTCGCCACTTACGGTAAGTCAATCGGACGTCGCACATAGGAGTTATAGAGGGTCGAAGATTTAATAATAATAATATATTATTATTATTTAATCGTTTCAGGTACCCGATCCAAAAAACTAAAAAAAAGACATCCAATATTGGAATGATAATTTCCGTCTCGAATTCAGGGTCGTACTTCCACTGACGGTTCGTAAAACCGAGGTCTCACGGATAAGTTACAGTAAAAAAGTGTTTTATCAATAAAAGTAATAATAATAAGATTTTATTATTATTATTGTTAATTACTTATTTCCTTAACTCCAAATTCAATCATGCATGGGGCATTCATTTGGTGAACGCAGTTTCCACATGGCGGCTCCTCCACTCTTCCATGTTTTTTGATTTTTTTTATTATTTCATCTTCTTAATTTTCTCTCTCCAATAAACCTTTTCTTATTCCACGGTTTTCTCACGCTCCAATTAACTCCGTTCCCAAACGGTTGGGTTCCTCCGCACGTCCAGAACCGACGCCACCACCTCCGGCTAGCCGCACCACCTAGACGCTGCCTTCCATATATCCTTCACCACTGCACGTCGCACCCTCTACCTCGCCTGAAGCCATTCCTTGAACACACGTCATAAATCACACCACCATGTCGCCCCTTCCATGGGATGCCGCATCTTTGTTCTAAGCCCAAAAAATATGCCAACCGCATATTCGCAATCCTCGGGTCGAGGGATCCACGTCCATATGTTGCGCTCAACACAATATTGCATTTCCAACATGCTTAATTATTTGGTGTTGATGAACGCACGAAGAATGCGTAAAGAACAAAAGAAAAAGGGGCTAGGTATATGCGCGAGACGATGACCATGTTAGTTTGGCCATCGTTATTGCGAATCTAGAATATGAATAATTAACAAATAAATTCAATCATATTTCAAATTAGATTCCCCTACCTCGATTTCTCGTTGGGGTCGGCGTGAGGAAGGAGATGATGTTGATGACGTCGGTGTTTGTCGCTCTTCCACTACGCTCCCGAAGTTGGTTCCACATTCCTCGATTCAGATGATGCTTCTTTGTTGGAGAGGTTCTTCATTTGGAGGATGTTCTTCCCAATTCTCCAAGGCTCTCCCAAATCTCCTTTTCCAACGATCTCCACCAAAAGGATGAGGATCCAATTTTAATTGAGTTAGGTCTATTAACTCAATTAATTGTCATCACATTAATTAAACTAAAGTTGAAAATTTAATTTGGGGGAGAAACCAAGAGTTAAATCACATTAAAGAGGAATTTCAAGGGGGTCGGGTGGTCCCCACCACTGCACATAAAAATTGGGAGGTTTTAAAAATAAAATAAATGTTGTTTTTTATTTTATTTTTATTCTTTTAACTCTCCCACGAAATTCACAAAAACTAACTTTCACCCTCGACCTACTGCGGTCAAGGTGAAGGTCTCCTTAAGAGAATATCGACGCTTCGAGTTCAAAGGTGTCCTCAAATTTAAATTCTTAGTACCGATTCAAAAGTTACCAAATGCCGCTCGCGCGTTTACTAAACGTACCTGAAAAAAACTTCGGAAAATTATTAACAGTCACCCTCGACACGCGTCGGTCGAGGTTAGGCTCTGCCCAAGTGAAACACACCCCAACGAACCCAATGGTACTCTCATATTTCCAATCTGAGATACTGTTTAAAAGTTATGGATTTTACAATAAAATAATTGTCACTTAATTATTTTATTTATGGCCAAAAACTAAATTTCACTAGTGGCTCGCGCTAGCCAAAGTTAGTATCTGCTTAAATAAAGCATGCCCTCACGAGTTTAGTGGTGGTCTCAGATTTTCAATCTGAGCTACCGTTTGTGAGTTATAAGCATTTGAAAAATAAAATAATTTATTTAATTAATTTATTTAAGGTTATGCCATTTTTGGGTTTTCTCATAGGAGGCCCACACCGATTAAACATAAGCCGTGTCTAGGGTAAACCCGCCATCCTGAACGCAATGATGCCCTCAAATTTCTAATCCGAGTTACTGTTTAAGAGTTATTCCACTTTTTCAGAAAAACTTCTTACACACGCTAATTAAAACTTAACCAAATTTTGACGGATCATTCCGGGCACTCCGGGCCTCGGAATCGTGCGCCGTCAGATTTCACGGTCTCGAAATAATTCCATATGATTAAAAAAATTACATGGAATTTCTGGGACATTACACACGTACATATTATATGTATCTATAAATATAATTATACATATTTTTATTTATTTACAAATATTATATATTAATATTTATATACATATATTAGAATATATAGATAATATATATCAGTTTTTAGTACATACACACAAATACACACACAGACACACATTATATAGGTATATAAATATTTATATATTTTTATTTTAAATAAAATGGATATTGTTTTTTATTTAGATATGGTTTATATATTTATAAAGATATTTTATATGTAAATATGTTTACATATTTATTTATAAATTTAAATTTTTATGTGTAAATATATACAAATAAGTATATATGTGTACGTATTTAATTATAAATAATAGTACATTATGAAAAATGTCTAAATTTAAATGTCATAATATCCATACGAGTGTAAGCCTTAAAAATAAATTGAGTCTATACTTAAAAAATATAAGAGGAAACCATTAAACGAAACTGAAATTTCATCGAATGTTAAGGAATTGGGATACCCCGACTAAAAACTCAGTTTTAGAGGATTTATGGGTATTTTTTTCTTAAAAAATATGACTGGGAATTCCATTAGTCACCAGAGCATAGATATCGTTACAAGTTTCAATTTGATATGTGGTAGAACTCAAACTGACAACCATATCAAAAGTTATGGCAGTTTGAAGTTTGAGTTATATTTTCAACTTATTTTAGATCTTTTATTAATTTTTTTTATTTTTTATCTTCAAATTGTTATTAAATGATTATTACTCGATAATAATGAGTAAATTATTAATTAATATTATTCTTTAAATTATTTTATAATTCATTTTTCACTAAATGTCTTATATATTAAGTGTAAATGTGTATTTAGTCTTATATAAACCACATTTAATAAAATATATGATATATATATATATATATCAATATAAATATATTTTAATGCTAATATTTTTTAAATGATTTATATTTTTTTTGAAATTTATCATTTATCCCCACTATTTCTGTGGTAGTGAAAATACAGTTAAGGGAATTGATTCGCAAAGGTCCCCACATTTGTGAATGGGTGGGGTCCACATAGTTCCAGCCTATATGGAGCATTGACGGAGAGGTCTGTGCAACGTAAATTTGACTTACGGAGCTTCCTCTTGCAAGTGCTTGTGTAGTACCCCCCCAGTTTTCTGGAGTTTTAGCTTTTACATGACTTCTTGGGGATGAAAAGTCATTGGTGAGGGGGTTGTAACATTATGATACCTTGATCGAGTAAGTTTCCCCCTCCTCTAAGTCCCTTTTGGTAAAAAATACTTATATGCAGTTTTTTGGGGTTTACTGCAGGTTTTTGGACAGGTACACGTCGTGTACTTGGGGAAGAATTCATGTTGTGAGGTGGGGGTCATGTTGGGAGCTGTTACATGTCGTGTACCTAAGGTACACGTCGTGTAGGGTTTAAATAATGGATTTTGAGCTCGAGGAGACAAATTTTTCTGTGTACTTATCCAGCGTGGCCTACACATCGTGTACCTAAGGTAAACGTCATGAGCCAGCACGCGCCCAGTTTAAAATCACACTTGCAGCTGTTTCGTCTCATTTTTTTTCTTGTCTCTTCATGGATATCGACTCTAGGTGGCCCTAGGCGACTTTAAATGGTGTTCCACCATCTGGGAAAAGATATATAAGACCATTTGGTGGAGAATCAACCCGGTTTTTTTGTGAGAGTTCTTTGTCTGTTGTTGAGTTTCTTCAAAACCTTCGAGGCAGGTGGCTTCACTCTTAACTCCTCTTTCTAGAATTGATTGGATTAGTTTCAAATTAATTATCTTGAATGAAATTGATTGTGAAATCTTGGTTTAATGCTTGGAATAAATCTTCTTTAGTGATGATTTATGGTTTTGGTGAAATTGTGTAATCTTGATGAATCACTGTGAAAAAAGATTTAGTTTCTTGATTTTAAAATGATGATTTTAAATCATTGATTTGCTGGGATTTTTAAATGGTTTTATGGGAAAGAGGTTTTCAATAAAAATGTTGTTTTATTGAAATGGTTTGTCATAGAAATTATTTTGATAGAAAATAGTTTTTAATAAAAAGTTGTTTTTATTAAAGAGGTGTTTTGGCATTATACTTGGGCATATTGGTGTGTGGGTATTCATATTGAATTTCTGAGGCTTGGTTGAAATATGACCTTGTTCTCATTGCCAAAGGTCAAATGGTACACATGATATAATTACCTTGTGACGACTTGGTAGATCAATGAGAAACCGCTCATGAGTATGGAACTATCATAACGTAGCATGCATGGTTGGTTGCATGGGTTTGTGGAATGGTTGGGTATACCAAAAAGGGATATTGTGAAATGGTTTTAATTCTTGTCTAGTTATTTTTCTGGAAAAATAACTTGCTGGAAAAATTGGTTTCAATCGCACTTGTATGATTTTGGTTATAAATGGTTTCGGAAGCTTGTTTATATTTAGTTATAAACTCTTTTGAGAAATTGTTTTATATAAAATGTTTTATATAAATGTTTCTAAGTCTTCTATCCTAGTGGAGTGAGTAGGTAAGTCATTGGGGAAAATCTACTGAGTTTTATACTCACCCCTGCTTTGGCACTTTGGTGCTTTTGTAGATGTTATCTTCTGGGATAGGAGCAAAGGTAGCATGTCTCACATTTTTAGTACCACTTCACGAGACTTGGAATGTTTGGTGATGTTGGAGCTTGGAGCTGATGGAGCATGAAGTCTTGTGGCCTTCTTATAGTCTATAGTTGTTTTCTGTTGTGTACTTTGATTTTTGGTTATCTTCTGCTGTTGTGCACTTGGGTTGACTTATTTTAATAACGTGGTTGAATTGCCTTGTTTTTCATCATGCATCATATAGTGGTTGTTTGGTTGTGGTTGGGTGGTTTTTGGTTTGTTTCTTAAAGGGTAAATCATCCCCCAATTTCTTTTGAAACCCTTCGGTTACCATCCTTTGGCATCTTGGGGATGTCACTTAAGGCCAAGTAATGACTCGTTGTACTCTCAAGACAATGAGATTGGGCGGGTCATTGCAAATTGTATCAGTCTGGTCCTTCCTTTGTGGTACGAATGGCATCAGCTTGTCCGGTCCTTACCAAAAAGTAATCATTGGTATTCTTGGTCTTGGTGTTGAAATTACTTCTTGTTTATTCCTTCGGTGGGCATCTTATACAGGAGTAGTATTGTCAGAACTTGAAATGTATAACATAAGTGTACGTAGCTAACTCATTTATGTTGAACTTCAAGTTACCAGGGAGTTGGGTAAATAAGTGTTTGTAGACACTTCTAGTATTTTTAAATATCATTGTCATGGGTTTATCCAATGAGATGAGCATGCCATTCATTATAGAGGAATGAATTCCCACTAGGATTTCATATTTCATTTGGAGTGATGATATATGATTTGGTGTAAAAGTGATTTTTTTAAAATACATATTTTTTGTTCAAAATTAATGATTTTGAAAAGAAGATATTTGGATTATTTTGAAAATGGTTTGATTTTTAAAAGCAAGAATTAATTTTATTTTCAAAAATGGTTGAATATGGAAAAATGTTGTTTTTGGAAAACAATGTTGTGATAGTTGATGTGATAGAATTTGAAATGCTAATCCATCAGTTGATAGAGAGTGAGTTTGACGTGTTCGTTGTTGGTGTAGAAAATGGCACCAGGTAGGCGTTGTCGAAATAAAATTGAAGAATCTACGGAGAACTTGGTTTCACTTAAATCACAGGTGAACCAAGAGCTTGTTCAGAGCATAGTCGAAGCATTTCAAGCTATGGAACCGCTCAAGAAAACCATAAAAACAAACATTCCCAAACAATGTTTTTTAAACTCTATAACTCATAAAAAGGCCCATAAAATAACTTAATGAAACCACAACGAACCATATTTATATAAAAAATGTTCTGGAATTGTCAATTAATGAATCTAATGTGGTTATATAGGACATTAAAGTGAAGAAAGTGTTCTGATACAAGGTAAGGGGAAAATCCTAAACCCGACTTTCTTTCTTCAGGTTCTCCATCTTTCACTCCATTTTTGGTATGGTCACTCCTTAAAAATAATTTGTTCATAATTATCTTACCTTTTCTATGATATTCATGTTTTCTAATGAAGTTTATGTCAAACAATTTTTTCCAAAAGAACTCTTCTTTCAAAAACACACCTTTTACTTTTCACTCAAGGTTGATGGTTATCGTATCAAGTATGTTATTCCCACTTTAATTTGGGAACCCAAACTTTATGAATGTGTTATTATGATATGAAACCCATTCCTTTCCATGGGTTAGTTATGTTAATTTATGATATATGTTCATTTCATGTATGATAAATGATAATGTTATGATGTGACGGGTGCGCCTGGAAATATATAGCACAATATGAATGTCTCAATGTGATAGGTGCACCTAGAATTATACAGCGCTCCAATGCATTGGGTAAAGTGATGAATCTCATGAGTTAATTTTAAATTATGTGTGAACAAGATTCTATCTTTTTTCACAAGTATGTGCGGTAGTTAACCACTAAGACATGATGTTTCATTTTTATGCATTGCCACATTTAAAGTCTCTTATTAATGCTTCCTCTCATGTTCATGATCCTTTTCCTATGTTATGATTATGCTCACCCATTGTTATATTGTTATTATCTATCCTATTACTAGAATTTTAGCTCATTCCTTTTGATTTATATCCTCAGGTGACTACATGTACTAAGGAGAGGTCAAGTGCCAATAAGAAGCTAGAGAAAAAGGAATTAAATAAATGTTTATACTTGATGTTGTAATTTTTATGTATGGTCCTAGTTTTCCCAAGAAACTAAACCTTTGGATCCTCTATGTGTAATAATATTATGTTGATTATATTTAAAATGATGTAATAGTAATGTAAGAAAAGTTCGGGTCTCTATAGTTGGTAATAGGGGAAAGTTTTAGTTAATTTGGGAATTAGGATTAGTGAACCCTTGAGAAAACCTCTACCATGGTACTGAGTACAAATATGAACACAATAAGCATTACATAGGTATCCCATAAGTTATGCTTTTAGTGATTTTTTTTGCAATGAATAAATTATTTATTCATGACTTGTTGACTTATGTTTTGTTCTAACCTTTTCTATTTTAGAAAATAGTGGGAACCCGGAGAAACTAGGCCAACAACTCGTGCGAGGACCAATGAAACGGTTGCCCAAATGACATCCCCAGTGATTTGGGAGGTTGAGTTTAAAACTTCATGGTGATGCTTACCCAACTATCTCTGGTTATGAACAATAACCATAATAATGGGGAATGTCCTCCTTCACCAAAGAGGGAGCAACCAGTTATCGAGTGTTTTATGTGGGAATGACCACTGACGTTTAATTGATCTTCCGATCAACTAATTGTGGAACAATCGTTCAACTCTATGGAGAAGATATTTTTTGTGCTTCACTATTTTGAGACAGAGAAGGTGACTCTATTTTTTTATAATCTAGATGGAGAGGCCTAACAATGGTGGTATTTGATTAAGAACACCAAGACAAGGGAGGAAATTGAGGAGATGGAAGATCATGTTTCTTAATAAGTATTTCCCACAAACTCTTTTAACGAATATGGAGAGATAATTCATAGATCTCAAGAAAAAAGAAGGTGAATCTGTCACAACCTACGAATTAAATTTCACAAGGCTTTCAAGGTACGCTTTGAGTTTTGTTATCAACAATGATAGAAAAATTGATAGATTCTTAGTGGATTAAAACCACACCTTTGTAAGGATCTTGCAATTAGAGACTTTGGAAGTTATGAATAAGTTGTTCGATGTTCTCTCAAAGTGAATATGGAGTTTGGAGAATGGACCCATGGCTATGGTGATAAGAAATTAAAGATGGAGTTTCAAGTTGGAGGATCTAATGACAAAGGTGGAATGAAAACTCAACGACCCACATGCCAAAAATGTGGGAAGTTGCACAATAGGAACTACCTCAAAGGGATGAGGAAGTTCTTCAAGTGTGGGAAAGAAGGAAACCATGCTAAAGAGTGTTAAAAATACATTAAAAAGAATAAGAATGTGGTGGAATACATAAGATAACCACTCATGGTTCAATGCTAAAACTGTAGGGAGAAAGGGCACCATGCAAGCCAGTGCACTAAACCTCAAGTTCTCAAGTGTAATCAACATCAGTAGACACCAAATCCAAAGGAACAAGGGAAGGATTATTCCATCAATATTATGGAAGTGGATCAAGATAATGATTTCATACAAGGTACACTTCCTATTCACTCAATAATGGAAAAATTATTATTTGATTCTGCTTCTACGCATTCCTTTATATCTTGAAAGTTTGTTAGAACTATAGAATCAAAGTCCCAAAACCTTGAAGTAGAGATATCTGTAAAAACACCAAGTGGTATAATCATTTCAACTCAAGTGTTTGACTCTTCTACTATTGGTGTATGTTGGAAGATTCTTCTATAAAATCTCATAATACTTCCCTTGGTGGAATTTGATGCTATAATGGGAATGGATTAGCTCTCGTTATATAGAGCACATATCAACTGTGATGAAAAGGAAATATCTTTTCATATTCCAAACCATCCCATGCTACTTTAAAAATGAAAGGAAGATCATGAATCTCCTTTGAAAAAATCCTTTAATGGTGCGGGTATTGATTCCCTATGACGAAGCATACCTCACCCAAATGGTTGAGTCAAAGGATAATACCAACCTTGTGGGAATTCCCATCGTGAGTGAATACAATGATGTATTTCCCGAAGAGTTACCCAGAATTCTCCCAGATCGTGAGGTAGAGTTATCAATAGAACCCATTCCCAAATCTACTCCTATCACAAAGTGTCCCTATAGGATGGATCCTATTGAACTGGAGGAGTTAAAGAAGCAGCTGCAAGAGCATCTGGACAAAGGGTTCATACACCCTAGTGCATCACCTTTGGGTGTGCTAGTGCTCTTTGTGAAGAAGAAGGATGAAACAATGCAGATGTGTATCGATTATCGGGAACTCAACAAGATCACCATAAAGAAAAAGTATCTTCTTCCAAGGATTGATGACTTGTTCGATCAGTTAAGAGTAGCTCAATACTTCTCAAAGGTGGGTCTTCATTCTGGATATCATCAGCTAAAGGTGAAGAAGGAAGATATTCAAAAGACTGCCTTCCGTACAAGGTATGGGAACTATGAGTTTCTAGTGATTCCCTTAGGACTTACTAATGACCCTACAATCTTCATGTATTTGATGAATAGATTCTTTATACATTACCTCGAAAAATTTGTGGTAGTGTTTATTGATTTTATTCTCATCTACTCTAAGATCAGGGAGGAACATAAAGAACATCTAATACTTGTGTTAGCGACATTGAGAAAGGAGAAGTTGTTCACCAAGTTCAACAAGTGGGACTTTTGGATTAAGTAAGTCACATTCTTGGGACATGTGATCAAAAGTGAGGGAATTTCTATGGACCCTTCTAAAAAAAAGGTGATTGATGAATGGACCAGTCCCTCTAGTGTCATAGAAATCTGTAGTTTTCTTAGATTAGCTAGGTACTACCAAAGTTTTGTGAGGAATTTCTCACGGTTGTCAAGCTCACTAACTAAGTTAACAAGGAAAGGGGTAAAGTATGTATGGATGGAAGAATGTAAGGGAAGATTCAAGGAGCTAAAGAGAAGGCTGATCACTGCACCTGTACTCACACAACCGAAAAGTGGATAAAGTTTTGTGATATATAGTGATGGTTCAAAGAAAGGAATTGGTTTTGTACTCATGAAAAATGATAATGTGATAGCCTACACCTCACGACAGTTGAATATCCATGAGTAAAACTACCCAACGCATGATCTAGATCCGGCAGTCGTGATTTTTGCCCTGAAAATCTGGCAGCACTACCTTTATGGTGAGAAGTGTGACATATAAACTGACCATAAGATCCTAAAGTATATATTCACACAAAAGGATCTCAACATGCATCAAAGGAGATGGTTAGATCTAATTAAGGATTACAATTTCTCTATTCACTATCATCCTGGAAAGGTGAACAAGGTAGTTGATGCTCTAAGAAGAAAAGAACCTCCTACTCTATCCATGTTACGGATTGAGAAAGACCATATCTTCTTGGATATGAAAAGGATGGATTTAGAAATCATAAGTGCAAGGGATAAATCCTACCTTTCCCAAATTATTTCACAACCATCCATCCAAGATAATATTAAGTAAGCACAAAGGGATGATGTAGAGTTACAAAATAGGGTGAATGTAGTAAAGGAATGGAAGCTGCAAGAGTTCCATATCGATGATGATGGCGTGATTCGGTTTGGAACGCGGCTTTGTGTGCCTTCATCACCCAAGATAAAGAAGGAGCTATTGGATAATTCATATATCTCAACATTCTCTATCCATCCTAGGAGTACCAAGATGTATCGTGATCTTTGAGAAAACTTCTGGTGTGATAACATGAATAAGGAGATTGCAGGATATATATCAAGGTGCTTGGTATGCCAGTGAGTTAAACTAGAGTGACAAAAGTCCAAAGGGATGATGAAACCATTGCCTATACCCATGTGGAAATGGGAGAATGTCACTATAGACTTTGTCATGGGTCTACCAAAAACGTCGAAGGGAAATATTGTGATATGGGTTGTGGTTGACCGACTCACCAAGACTTCCCATTTTATCACTATTTGGGAAGACCTCTCGCTTGAAAAACTTGCAAAGATATATGCAAAGAAAGTGGTGAGACTGCATAGATTTCCACTCTCAATTTTCTCTAATCATGATCTAAGGTTCACATATAAATTTTGGAGGAGTATTCAACATGCTTTGAGTACTTAATTAAATTTCAGCAAGGCCTATCACCCCCAAACTATGGCCAATCTGAAAGGACTATTCAGATGCTTGAAGATATGATAAGAGCTTGCTCTCTAGAATTCAAAGGTGTATGGGATCAGCATCTCCCATTGGTTGAGTTCTCATACAATAATAACTTCCACTCGAGTATTCAGATGGCTTTATATGAAGCTCTGTATGGAAAGCGATGTAGAACTCCAACCTATTCAGATGAAGTTGGATAAAGAAAGATACTTGGACCCAATATTGTGCAAGAGATAACAGAGAAGGTTCAGGTCATCCAGAAACACATCAAATATTTGCAGAGTCGGAAAAAGAGTTATGCTGACAACCATTGAAGGGACTTGGAGTTCAACATTGGAGATAAAGTCTTCCTTCAAATATCACCATGGAAGAGAGTCATACAGTTTGGAAAGAAAGGGAAGCTAAGACCAAGGTATATTGGCCTCTTTGAGATCCTTGACTGCATAGGAGCCGTGGCCTATCATCTTGCACTTCCATAAAATATGGAACAAGTTCATCATGTGTTTCACATATCACTATTAAGGAAGTACATACTAGATCCTACACATGTAATGAACTTAGAGGTGGTACAACTGGAAGATGATCTCTCTTACGAGGAGCAACTAGTAGAGATTTTGGACCAAAGAGATAAGGTTCTACGCAAAAAGACAACCCACCTTTTCAAAGTGTTATGGAGGAACCATAAGTTTGAAAAAGAAACTTGGGAACTGGAATAGGCGATGAAGGAGAAGTTGTTGAGTTAATAAGGTTTTCCTTATGACTTTTCCATTCCTTCTTGTTTTGAAAATCACAAACACCTTATTTTTAAGAAAATTGCTTTTATAAGAAAAATTGCTTTTATAAGGAAAATTGCTTTTGTAAGAAAAATTATCCTTATCATATTTTCATCCATATTTTTCTTAAGTATAAAATTCGGATTCATTTCAATTTTCTCAGAATTGTTTGAAACTTTGATATGAAGTATTCTGTTTTAGGATTCGAATTCTGGACAAAAACTGTAATAAAGTTTCACTCCGAAATCTAGATGAGAACTGTGATAAAGTTTCATTTCGAACTCCAGATACGAACTCTGATTAAGTTCTACTCCAGATTCAGGATACAAATCTTTATGAAGTTTGACAACAAATTCTCATTACGAATTCTAATGATGAATTCTCATTACGAATTCTGATGAGGAATTCTCATTACGAATTCTGATGAGGAATTCTCATTACGAATTCTGATGATGAATTCTCATTCCGAATTCTCATTCTGAATTCACCTATTAAATAGAATCTGATCATCTTTGTTTTACACAATCCGTATTTGTTTAGACTCCGAAAAATTATTTTTGTTTACACTACGAACTTTCATTACAAACTTTTGAGTTAGATTTTAAACGGTGTCGTACATTCTGTTACACTTGTTTTTTTATAAAATGATGTCGTCTATTCTGTTATAAAACTAACCATTGGCTAAGCGACACGTGTACATGTCCCTCCGATTTTTAATGAAAACATGACCATTGGGAAGGAGGCCGACCTTACCTATAAATAGGAGCTCATTTGAAAGAGATCAAGATAGAGAATGAAGTTGATCAATCTAGAGACCACACGCTGCTAAGGTGATTTCTAGAGAGAGAAATCTTTTTCATGCCTTGTGCGTACTGAACTGCTCGTTCAGTTTTGCTTCGTGCGACTCGGAATGTTGGTGATTACATTCGAGGACTTACAGGGATAGGAGGACAGAGGTGCCGACTACCTTTAAGTTCGAGGGCTTCCTTGCTGAGGAAGACAGAGGTTACCAACTACCTTGAAGTTGAGGGCTTACGGGGATAGCAAGACAGAGACACTCCGATCTTCGTATCAAGGGCTTACCCTGGTGTGAGTAAGACAGACTTGCTTGAAAGTATAAATCAAGAGACCTTTATCCAAGGTTGTTGGATACCCTTCTCTTTGGGTTAAAAGTCTTATATCTTGTTACTTGTAGTTTTACTACTTGTTTATTTCCGCTATATTTTGTATTATAAGGAAAGTATAACCTTCTCATACTTCCTTACTTGTACTCTGTTTCATTTAGATTCTATATGCTTTAAGGTAGAATCTCATATTGTAATATTTTGTTAAGTTTCAATTTCCGGAACCATATTTCCGGAACCTACGTTCGGAATCTCTTTCTAAGTTTTCATTTGGTATTAGAGGTGTTGTGAATTTTCTTAAGTTTAACTTTGTTAAACTTATCCCTTTCCTTTTCTTAAGGAAAACATAGTTAATCATAACTAACTTTAAAGGTTTCAAAGGAATTTTTAAAGTATACAATTCACCCCCCTCTTGTAAATTGAGCATCTACGTCATTTTTTCGATCCTACAATTGGTATAGAGGAGGTCTCTGAAATACTTGTACTCACGTATAAGTTTTTCTTGCTCATTTTTTTTCATTCCGAACTTTCCCATTCCGAACTTTTTCATTCCGAACTTTGTTTTACGATTTTCTTCTAACAAGTTTGTGTGCCGAAGGTTTTTAAGTATGGCAGGAATTAATGTTGGTTCTATTGATAATCTAAATCCTACAAGACCACCAATATTTGATGGTAATGATTATGAGTACTGGAGAGATCGAATGAAGACTTTTGTTATTAATACTGGAGTGGACAACTTTGTTATGCTTACTGGTGATTATAAAATTCCTGACAAGGAAGTTAGAACTTTTACTAACCAGGAAAAGAAAGAGTATCAACTCAATTATAAGGTACGCAATACTTTACTTTGTTCAATGACTAGAAATATATATAGCCAAATTTCTTCTTGTGAAGCAGCTAATTGTATCTGGAAGAAGCTAGAGGTTACACACTTTGGAACTTCTAAAGTGATCGAGACTAGGAGAGCTATGCTTAGAGCTGAATATCATGGCTTCAATTTTCCATATGGTGAACCAATTTGTAAAGTTCAACAGAGATTTATGACTATCGTCAACAACCTACAGTCTATGGGAGATAAAGGTTTAGATGATGAAGCACTTATAGATAAGATAATTGATATCATGCCAAATGAGTGAGAATCCAAAAGAACTGTTATAGATGAGAACAGGAAGGTCTCTCAGGTTTCTCTTGATGAGTTATTCAGAACTCTTCTCCAACATGAAACAAGAATGAAGAGAGATGCTGACAACATCAAAAAGAAAAATGGAAATGGTACCGTTGCTTTTACAACAACATCAAATCATATGAAAGCTAAGACTCCTGAGAGAGTAACCAGATCCAAGTCTAAGAAGATGGTAGTTCAGTCAGATTCTAGTGAGAGTGAAATATCAGAAAATGAATTAGAAAATCTTGCTCGAAGGATAAACAAGATAGCTGGCCATAGAAATTTCCAATCCAAGTATAAGAAAAAGGAAAGGAAAGATAGAAAAGATGGAGAAGTTACTTGTTATGAATGCAAGAGAGCTGGACATATTAGACCAGATTTCCCTTTGCTCAAAAAGAAAGAAAGGAAAGAAAGGCATTCAGAAAGGAACAAAAAGAAGTATTATAAATCCAAATCTAAGAAAGTTCTGAAAGCTAGTGACACCTGGAGTGCCAGTGGTGGTGACTCTTCAGATGAATCTTCTGATTACGAATCTTCAGGACAGAAGAATCTTGGTCTTATAGCTAGATTACCCATTGATAATCATTGTTTTATGGCTAAGGTACGAAATGTTGAATCATTGACCAATGTTTCTTTAAATTCTAATGATAGTAAGTATTATAACTTTTCTGGTGAAGAATCCTCTTCTGATAAAGAAAATACTTTACCTACTTATGAAGAAGTCTCTAGGTTTGCTGAACTTCTTAAAATTGATAATTCCAAACTCAATAAGAAACTTGATAAGAAAAACTCTAGGAATTATATTCTTACAAAAGATATATCAGATCTTTCTAAAGATCTTGATAGAAAAAATGATGATTTTGAAAGTATTTCAAAAAATCTTGAGGAAGTAAGTTCTGAGAAGAACAAATTTTCTAAAGAGTTAGAAAAAGTAATTTCCAAGAAAAATGTTTTCAAGCCTAGCTCTAGTTCTAAAACTAATGATTTTAATGATAAAAACTTGGTTATAAAACTCAAGTCCGAAAATTTTTTCCTTAAAGAAGTGTTTATCAAACTTTACCCATGGTAAAGAAAATTTTGATAAAATGTATTCTCAAATATGACCTTTAAGAAATAAATCCGGATTTGGTTATACCCATGAAAAACCAATTTTTAGTAACAATTATTTTGTTCCTCAAAGTGCCCCATTTTGTACCAAGTGTCAATGTGGTGGTCATTGGGAAAATAATTGTTCCTTAAACAAAACCCAATCCTTAGGATTTCACAAAGCTTACTTTTCCAAGAAGATGTGGGTTCCTAAAATTTTGTTATATGGTAATCTCGGATCCAAACAAGTTTGGATACCGAAAGTATAATTCACTTCTTGATTTCAGAAAAATAAAGAGAGTACCAGCAACAATACATGGTACATGGATAGTGGATGTTCCCGACACATGACTGGTAACAAGAGCTATTTTGAAAAGATTGTCAAAACGAAAGGAGGAAAGGTAACTTTAAGAGACAATGCTAAGGGAGAGATTGTTGGTATTGGTAATATTGTTCTTCTTGGTAAAACCTTTATTTCAAATGTTCTTTTTGTTAAGGGTCTTAAGCACAACCTCATTAGCATAAGTCAGTTATGTGATGAAGGTTACCTTGTGAATTTTAGGAATGATAAGTGCTTAGTTCACAATTCCAAGGAAGAATTTATTCTCTCAGCCAATAGGCAAGAGAATGTTTACACTTTGAACTTAGAAGACCTTAGAAGCCAAGATTTACCTTGCCTAAGTGCAATGGAAGATCATTCCTGGTTATGGAATAGAAGACTAGGTCACTGTAATCTTAGAAACCTATGTAAACTCTCTAAGAAGAAACTAGTTAAGGATCTACCGGAGCTTAGATTTGATTCTTCTAAAGTTTGTGATCCTTGTCAATATGTAAAGCAACATAAATCTAGTTTTAAATCATTCGGTGAAGTATCAACAACTGATGAATTACAGTTAGTGCACATTGATCTTTTTGGTCCAACACAAACTGGAAGTATTGGAGGCCAATACTATGTATTTGTTCCAGTTGATGATTACACTAGATTTACTTGGGTTTATTTTCTAGCAAAGAAATATGAAGCTTTTTCTTATTTCAAAAGTTTTAGAGCTCAAGTTAAAAATGAGAAAAACCTTCCATTGAAAACTATTCATAGTGATCATGGAGGAGAATTTCAAAATTCTGATTTGAAGCTTTTTGTAGTAGAAAAGGTATTACTCACAATTTTTTAGCACCTAGAACTCCTCAACAAAATGGTGTAGTTGAGAGAAGAAATATAATTCTTCAAGAGATAACTAGAACTATGTTGAGTGAATATTCTATAGCTATAAATTTCTGGGTTGAAGCTGTAAGTACTGCTTGCTATACTATAAATCATGTTTTGATTAGACCTTTTCTTAATAAAACTCCTTACGAGCTATGGAATGGTAGAAAACCAAGACTATCCTACTTCAAGGTTTTTGGTTGCAAAGTATTCATTTTGAATACTAAAGATAACTTACATAAATTCACACCAAAATCTGATGAAGGAATTTTCTTAGGTTATTCCACAACTTCTAAGGCTTATATAGTTTTTAATAAAAATACTTGTACTGTTGAAGAAACAGTACATGTAAAATTTGATGAGTCTGATCCTTTTGTTTTTAAACCATTCCAGCCTACATCCTCGGACGTGTTTTCAAAAACTGATTGTCAACCTTTGATAGAAGAACCTTCTGATAAGGATAATATTCAAGAAGATATTCCTGAAACATTTACCCCAGAAGACTTTCTACCCTATGTTGATGAACAGGCTTTTCAAAACCCAAATCAGGTGTTTCTTAAGAATCATCCCAGTGATAGTATCATTGGTGATGTAAATAAACCTGTAAGGACTAGAAGTTCCTTAAGAAATTAAGTATAACATCTAGCATTTCTTTCCCAATTAGAACCTAAAAGCACTGATGAAGCTTTAGGTGATGATGATTGGATCAAAGCCATGCAAGATGAACTAAATGAATTCGAAAGGAATAAAGTCTGGACGTTGGTTGAAAGACCTAAGGAAACTTCTATTATTAGAGTAAAATGGGTTTTCAAAAATAAATGTGATGAAAATGGAGTCATAGTAAGAAATAAAGCTAGACTTGTTGCTAAAGGCTATAATCATCAAGAGGGAATAGACTATGAAGAAAACTATGCTCCAGTAGCTAGACTTGAATCTATCTGTATTCTACTTGCCTTCGCAGCATTCTTTAATTTCAAACTTTTCCAAATGGATGTGAAATGTGCTTTTCTTAATGGTTTTGTTCAAGAGGAAGTTTTTGTTGAACAACCTCCTGGATTTGAAGATACAAAACATCCTGATTATGTTTTTAGACTTACCAAAGCTCTGTATGGCCTTAAACAAGCTCCACGAGCATGGTATGATAGACTCACTGGATTTTTACTTCAAAATAACTATGTTAAGGTAAATGAAGATCCAACCCTTTTCATAAAGAAAGATAAGAAAAATGTTTTGATTGTTCAAATTTATGTTGATGACATCATATTTGGTTCAACTCAGCAATCTTTGACCGACTCTTTTGCAAGTCTAATGAAATCTGAGTTTGAAATGAGTATGATGGGTGAGTTAACATTTTTCCTTGGTTTTCAAATTTCTCAAAAACCAGAAGGAACCTACATATATCAACATAAGTATATTAAATATCTTCTTAAAAAGTATGGTTATGACAACACTAAGAGTATAAGTACTCCTATTGGTACCTAAAACTCTTTAGATCTTGATGAAACTGGGAAACCAGTAGAGCAAACATCTTTTAGAGGTATGATATGAAGTCTACTATACTTAACAGCTAGTCGACCAGACTTAATGTTTTCAGTATGTTTATGTGCAAGATATCAATCTAATCATAAGGAATCTCACTTAATGGCAGTAAAAAGAATTTTTCACTTCCTTAAGGGAACCATGGATCTCGGATTATTTTATACTTCTGGAAATGATTTTATCCTAAAAAGATTTTCTGATGCTGACTTTGGTGGATGTAGAATGGATAGAAAAAGTACATCCAGAACTTGTCATTTCTCAGGAGATTCATTAGTTTCTTGGTCCTGCAAGAAGCAACATTCTGTATCACTCTCCACTACTGAAGCTGAATATGTAGCAGCTGGAAGTTATTGTGCTCAAGTGTTATGGATGCAACACACACTCACAGACTATGGCTTGAGTTTTACTAAAACTCAAATTTTGTGTGATAACACAAGTGCCATTTCCCTTAGTAAGAACCCTGCACATCACTCTCGTTCAAAACACATAGATATTAGGCATCAATTTCTTAGAGATCACACACTTAAAGGAGATATTATTCTTCAGTTTGTCGGAACGCAAGACCAACTTGCTGATATTTTCACAAAATCATTGCCTTCTGATAGATTTTAATACACTAAACAGAAGTTAGGAATGATAACCATAAGTTAATCCTTGTTAATTAACTTTCTGTTAAAAAAGTATCCTTACAACAATAAACTCCTTTTCATAGGGGGAGTACATTTGATTGTTAGAATAACAAAGTTTTTCAAAAAAAAATTTTCAAACATTTCGGAACTAAAATTCTGGAATGGTAATTTCCAGAACTAAAATTTTCCAGAATGGATATTTTCATATAGAAATCTTCTGAAATGGAAATTTTCGTATTGAAAACTTCCGGAATAGAAAATTTCGTACTGATATTTTCATAACGGAATTTTCATACCGAATCTTTCATTATGAGTTTTTCGTTTTCAAAATTTGTAATGAAATTTCCGTATTGAGTTTTCCGTACTGAGATTATTTTTCGTAGTGAGTTTTGTGAACTTTTTCTTTTTGTAGTAAAGATTTGTTTTCGTAGTTTTCGTAAAAATGTTACCAATTACGAATAATCTTCCTAAACCAATCCGAAAGGTATGATTTCCTTACTCAAGTTTTCGTAGTCATGCTTTACTTGATGGAATTTTCTTATATTTTGTTTTTGGATTATAATTCTCTTAATTCTTTGTTTTAATAAAAACCTCAAAAGATCAGATTCAAGTTTTCTTGAGAATTCGTTTTCAACCATCAGATCTGATCTCAGCTTTTCACAACCATTCGATCAACCGTGGAAGATGAACCGTTTTCTCATTACCTATATAAAGGGGACCCCAAATGGTTGTCCCACATCGGTTTTCAAGCTCCAGCGTCTCGAAGCTCCGCCTCTCTATTTTAAGACCGTTCTGAACTTCAGCTTTCTCTGTTCCGAACTTCTCAGAGGTCTTCAGATCCGAATGTCTGTGGAAGTAGCTTCTCAAGACATGTCTTCCTCTAAGCTGATTTCGAAGTGGTTAGTATATAGAGAAAGGCTGGTTCATCCATATTTCTTCAACAAGTATGAATCTCTTATATCCAAAAATATTAAGCTCAACAGATGGGAAGATATTTCTGTGTCTAAGACAGGAAATCAAGATAAAGTGTATTCATATTTTCTTATAGAGTTCTATGAAACAGTCTCCTTTCTTAAGGAAGATGGAAGGGAGAAGTTGTCTTTTAAGTCTTATGGTAAGACTTATAAACTTTCATATGCCAAGGCAGCCAGCTTGGTAGGGCTGAATAATGAAGGAGAATCTAAATTCATATCTCATGTGTTGCCGGATTCAAAGGGTAGCTTTGACAAGGAAAAAGCATTAGAAACTCTCGGACTGGCAGATGACAAGGCTCCGAAGATTGCTAGTTTATCTACGAATGTCCGGATTCTAGAGTTGTGGGTATAAGGCCTTATCGTACCGAGAAAGGGTGAAAAAGATAGTCTGAATAAGAGTGAGATCTACATCCTAGATTTTCTGATAAATCTGAGGAAGTTTAACCTGATGAAGCACATTCTCATTACTCCTGAGAATGTTAAGAAAGGGAATTTGAGAGCTCAGATCATAATGTATCCAGCAATCCTCTCAAAGTTGATAGTTCGGCGCCTTGAGTCTTTCAAGGAATCTTGAAAGTCTAAGCCAAGAGTTTGCAAGATTATGTTGGTGAGTGATGGTACACTCAAAAGGATGGATGTAGCTTTCGACAAGAAGACTGGTCAGTTTATTGATTTACCTGCTCAAGAAGAAATAGTTCCGAAAGTTGCTGATCCGGAATCCTCTAAGCGAGTGAGGAAGAGAAAGTTGAAAGAAGTGGAAGTAGAAGCAGAGAATCCCAAGTCTAAAGAAGTTTATTCCGCACCTCCAAAACCAAAGAAGAAGAAATCTTACCCAGATGAGGTTGTTGCTAAATGGAGGGAGATCAAAGAGAAGAGAGTGCAAGGGGAGCCTCAGTTTGGCTTGGATCCTGCGGAGGCTAAGGCCTTGAAGGAAAGAACTGCGGATGAGCTTGAAAAACAAGTGAAAGAAAAGAAGCTCAAGAAGAAGATGTCTAAAGCTGAGGTAGCTCAGGCTTTGTTGAAGTTCAATGAGATGGTTTCTGCGAACATTCCTATTCCGAGATCTTTTTCATTGGAATCTCTACCTGAGACTCCAGGAAGAGACTTTGTTGCTCCGGAAGAGGCAGCTGCTAAGCCTATTGAGGAAGTTGAGCAAGTTGAGCAAGTGGAATAAGAAGAAGCTGTTGCTGAAGGAAGTGATGAAACCGGAGATGTGTTGAAACAAGTATATGATTATAAGGGAAAACCTTCAGAACATTTGTCGCTCCGAACCTCAGAAGCTGAGTCTTCCAAGCTAGTCACTCTAGCAATGGAAGAAGAGAAAGGAGAAGAAGAAGTAGCTTATCATGTAGAGGAAGAACAACTTCTAAAAGATATTGCTCAAATGGAGAATGTAGAGGTTGGTGCTCGGAAAGTTCCTGATGAGGAAGACAATATTGTTCAAGTTTCTGATAGTGAAAAGAGAACTCCGGAACATGATTCCATTCCGAAAAGAGACAAGGGAAAGCAAATTGTTGCTGATACTCCGAGTTCAGTAGTGGTGAAGAGAAAGGAAGTTGGTAGTTCTTCAAAAAGAAAGCTTGAACAAGTTGAAGAAGAAATTTCTCCAAGAAGAGTCTTAGATTCGGAGTCATCTTCATTGGGGCATGATTTTGTTGTTCAGTCTTTAAAGAAGTTGGTAGGTACTATTCCAACTTTCTCAAGTATTGATTTAAGATGAAAAATGCTCCAACATGCTTTGAATCAGAAAACAGACTCCGTATCTATGGTTATGGACAAGTGTGTTGAAATAGAGGCTCAGTTCAAAACTTTCTTTTTCGGCTATGAAGCCCATAGAAGATCTTGCAAGAGGATGAAAAATTGGTCGAGGAAAACTATAGAAGAGAAGAGAATCTTTGATGAATTCCAAGACAATGTGAAGGATGCCTTTGAGATAGAAGACAGGAAGATAAATGAGATGAATTCTTCCTTTAAAGAGAAGCTGACAGATGAAAGGAACTTCCGGATTCAAGAAGTCAGAGATCTGAATGGGAAGCTAAATTCTATCTCTCAAAACTGGAAGTTTGAAAGGGATCATCAAATTGAGTTTTAAGAGAAATTGGAAGCTCAGGAAGAAAATCTTCAAGCCCAGGAAGAAAAGATTGAATCACAAAATGCAAGAATTGTTGTGTTAGAGAAGCAAGCTAAAGAAGATCATAAATAGTTAAAGAAGATAAAGACTATTCTTAAGGGTCTCATGGCGAAGGAAAAAGATCCAAAATAGACAGATTCGATCTTTTGTTGTATCTAAATTTCTTTGTTGTTGAGATTTTCAAACTTAATGAAAATTTTTGCTTGCTCATTTCTTTTGTTGTTACTACTAATTTTTTAGGTACTTTGTTATATTTTCCATTCCCTCGAATTCTTTTTGAAAATCACAAAGGGGGAGAAGGAAAAGATCCTTAAGGAAAAAGAACTCTAATAAGAGCTTATCTAAGGGGGAGTTTTTCATTAAAGAAGAATTTCTTATTCGTAATGAAAAGTCATTTCGGAAATCTAGAATATAATCCTTAGAGTTTCAAAGCCTAAGGGGGAGTTAGTAGTATTCATCAATATCCTTAAAAGAAAAGGGAGATAAGCCTTAATGTTTTTCTTTCTTCTTAGAATTTCTTCTTCGTAAGGTTGTTTGTGCTTTCCAAAAAGGGGTAGATTGTTGAGTCAATAAGGTTTTCCTTATGAATTTTCCATTCCTTCTTGTTTTGAAAATCACAAACACCTTATTTTTAAGAAAATTTCTTTTATAAGGAAAATTGCTTTTATAATGAAAATTGCTTTTGTAAGAAAAATTATCCTTATCATATTTTCATCCATATTTTTCTTAAGTATAAAATTCGGATTCATTTCTATTTTCTCGGAATTGTTTGAAACTTTGATATGAAGTATTCTATTTTAGGATCCGAATTCTGGAAAAAAACTGTAATAAAGTTTCACTCCGAAATCCAGATAAGAACTGTGATAAAGTTTCATTCCGAACTCCGGATACGAACTCTGATTAATTTCTACTCCAGATTCAGGATATAAATCTTTATGAAGTTCGACAACGAATTCTCATTACGAATTCTAATGATGAATTCTCATTATGAATTCTGATGAGGAATTCTCATTATGAATTCTGATGAGGAATTCTCATTACGAATTTTGATGAAGAATTCTCATTCCGAATTCACCTATTAAATAGAATCTGATCATCTTTGTTTTACACACTCCGTATTTGTTTAGACTCCGAAAAATTATTTTTGTTTACACTCGGAACTTTCATTCCGAACTTTTGAGTTAGATTTTAAACGGTGTCATACATTCTGTTACACTTGTTTTGTTATAAAACGATGTCGTCTATTCTGTTATAAAACTAACCGTTGGCTAAGCGAAACGTGTACAGGTCCCTCCGATTTTTAAGTAAAACATGACCGTTGGGAAGGAGGCCGACCTTACCTATAAATAGGAGCTCATTTGAAAGAGCTCAAGATAGAGAATGAATTTGATCAATCTAGAGACCACACCCTGCTAAGGTGATTTCTAGAGAGAGAAATCTTTTCATTCCTTGTGCGTACTGAACCGCTTGTTCAGTTTTGCTTCGAACGACTCCAAATGTTGGTGATTACATTCGAGGACTTCCGGGGATAGGAAGACAGAGGTGTCGACTACCTTGAAGTTCGAGGGCTTCCTTGCTGAGGAAGACAGAGGTTTCCAACTACCTTGAAGTTGAGGGCTTGCGGGGATAGCATGACAGAGACACTCCGATCTTCGTATCGAGGGCTTACCCTGGTGTGGGTAATACCGACTTGCTTGAAAGTATAAATCAAGGGACCTTTATCCAAGGTTGTTGGATACCCTTATCTTTGGGTTAAAATACTTATATCTTGTTACTTGTAGTTTTACTACTCGTTTATTTCCGCTGCATTTTGTATTATAAGGAAAGTATAACCTTCTTATACTTCGTTACTTGTACTCTGATTCATTTAGATTCTATATGCTTTAAGGTAGAATCTCATATTGTAATATTTTGTTAAGTTTCAATTTCCGGAACCATATTTCTGGAACCTACGTTCATAATCTCTTTCCAAGTTTTCATTTGGTATTAGAGGTGTTGTGAATTTGCTTAAGTTTAACTTTGTTAAACTTAGCCCTTTCCTTTGCTTAAGGAAAACATAATTAATCATAACTAACTTTAAAGGTTTCAAAGGAATTTTTAAAGTATACAATTCACCCCCCCTCTTGTAAATTGAGCATCTACATCATTTTTTTGATCCTACAGAAGTACCCTCACCTGTTTGTGTAAAGTAAAATTTTGAGGGTGAAATTTCATAAGGGGGGAAGAATGTAACGACCCAAAATTTTATCAATAGAATTCCCTTATTATAATTATGCCTTATAGTATACTCCCATTAGTAATCACAATGACATATTATGATACTAAATACCATGTGATCATTAAAAATAATTTTGACACTTCTATGTTTTGAATTTTTAAAATCTGATATACACAGTTGTGATCAGTAATATGTTTAGAGTCTGATATGAAAAACTTAATTTTTGGTGAATAGTAGCATACCCTTATGAATAGTAACCTACCCTTATGAATAGTAATATTAACCATATTAATAGTAAACTGTCCAAAATAATAGTAACCTTTCCCATGAATAATGAAATAAAATTTAGGCATCTTATAAGTGACAATTTGACCATAGTAAAAGTATTGGTATTTTTGTAAGTCATTAATAAATAATTATAATTAATTAATTAATTTAAAAGAAAATTTATTTTATTAAAATGTGTTCATAAATTCAAAAATATATGTCTTATAGTTTTATGATTATTTTATAAGACCTTACGTAATTTTTGAAAGCATTATAAAATCAGTTTTAATTTTAAAAACTGTATTTTTCAAGTAAATTATGATTTTAATTAAAAATTAAATTAATCATATTTAGAAAATTATTTTTGAGAAATGGAATTCATTTTTGGATTCTACACATTGAAAAATAGTTGGGGTGAATTTTTGGGATTTTTTTGAAATACTTGATTTTTTATGAATAGTGAAATACTATAATTTACAAAATAAGCTAAAAAAGCTAATTATAGAGTCATGCATGATTTTCTACTGATGTAAGCTCAATTGTTTCAGTTTCACATGATAAAATTACCATTCTTGGTCATAGAATACTCAATATTTCTTGTCTTGTGGGGAAATAATAAATTAATGAATTTTATATTGAGAAATCCTCTCTCCCCTCCACTATAAATACCACCCTTCACACCCTCATTTAATCACACCTCTCAAGCTTCAATATTTGTATAAAATTGGCCAAAAAATATTTCCTAGACCCTTCCCCACATCCAAGAGCTTCCAGTATCATCAAAATACCAAGCCTAGCTTCTTTGAGGAGGATCTCAAGAGGAGGATTCAAGAGGTAATTCCTCTCTCTCTCTTGTTCCTTTAAATTCCTTTCAATTTCAAGTTCATTTATTAATATATCCCCACCTATCTTCATCCAAATGGTATGGTAACTATATTATTATACATATAATATAATTTTATGACAATAATAGGATATTATATCATCCAATCCCTTCTCTTCTTCCTTTTATTTTAGAAAGGAAAACATTGTTCGTGAGGTGTTAATCTATCACCTTCAAGAACAACATGTTTTATTTTTTCCTTTACCACCTTCAGATATGATCATGAAACTATTTTCATGGTTGAAACTGATTATATTATATTTATTATTTCCTATTTTAAGTTCTGTAACTAACTTATGTACAAATTACTAAATGTTTAAACAAAACAAGTTCGTTGTGGTCGAAAAACCGCCCGAATTAACCTAAAACGATCATCATTAAATCCCAACCAATGATTCATCCACATGGTATATAACATAATTCATTATAAGATAATTTAAAATTATTTAATACCATTAATAACATGTAATATCAGTTCTGTATGTTTATCCATGTTCTACATGAACTTCCATTTATGAATACATGTGAACCGCTCAAGAAAACCATAAAAACGAACATTCCCGAACAATGTTTTTTAAACTATATAACTCATAAAAAGGCCCATAAAATAAATTAATTAAATTATAATGAACCATATTAATGTAAAAAAGGTTCTGGAATTGTCAATTAATGAATCTAATGTGGTTATACAAGACATTAAAGTGAAGAAAGCATTCAGATACAAGGTAAGGGGAAAATCTCAAACCCAACTTTCTTTCTTCAGGTTGTCCCTATTTCACACCATTTTTGATATGGTAACTCCTTAAAAATAATTTTTTCATCATTATATTACCTTTTATAGGATATACATGTTTTATAATTAAGTTTATTTCAAATAAATGTTTTCTAAAATAACCATTCTTTCAAAAAAAAACACCTTTTACTTCTCACTCAAGGTTGATGGTTATCGTATCTAGTATGTCATTACCACTTTATTTTGGGAACACAAAGTTTATGAATGTGTTATTATGAGATTAAAACCATTCATTTACATGGGTTAGTTATGTTCATTTCTGATATATGTTCATTGTGTCATGCATGATAATTGATAATGTTATGATGTGATGGGTACAACCGGAATTATATAGTGCAATATGAATGTTTCAATGTGACGGGTGCGCCCAGAATTATACAACGCTCCAATGCATTGGGTAAAGTGATGAATCTCATGAGTTAATGTGAAATGATGTTTGAACAATATTCTAGATTTTTTCACAAGTATGTGCGGTAGTTAACCACTAAGACATGATGTTTCATTTTTATGCATTACCACATTTCAAGTATCTTATTAATGATTCTTCTCATGTTCATGATCCTTTAACTATGTTATAGTTATGATCACCCATTATTATATTTTTCTTATCTATCTTCTTATTGGGATTTTAGCTCACCCCTTTTGATGTATATCCTCAGGTGACTACATGTACTAAGGAGAGGTCAAGTTCCAATAAGAATATAGAGAAGAAGGAATTAAATAAATGTTTATGCTAGATGTTGTAATTGTTATGTATGGTCCTAGTTTTCCCAAGGCACTAAAACATTGTATAATCTATGTGTAATACTATTATTATTTTTATCTTTAAAATTATGTAATAGTAATGTAAGAAAAGGCTGGGTCATTATAAATTATGATGATACCTACTAGTAATGGTGGGAACTCCAATGTTGGGAGAAAGTAGAAAAGGGACACCTATTTCCAGGATGAGAGAAGAAATAATAATCAGATGGTTGGATCATTGAACCTTACTCCATGACCCAATAACCAAGTTGGGTGATACTAATGTGGTTTGCTTGACCACATAAAGTTATAGTGTATGGAACAACCTAGAGAATGCCATAACTTCAAGAAGATGGGAGACCTTCAACACTATTGTCACTGTTCTTTGAGGTTAGGTGCTCGAGACACTTCTCAGGAATCGAAATAATCGTATACTTTGACAGGGCGAAGACAGAAGAATCTAACTCATCAATAGAGCAGAGATATCCATGGTGATTATCAGAATACTATAACTCCTCAATAAGGGCAATCACAACAAGGGAATAAAGAGTAGAGTGCAGTGACGAAGCAATTGTATGGAACTAAGTAGATGATTTTCGAGATCAGGCTGGACTATCTACAGTGAGAGGTGAAATTATTTTGAATTCTACCTTTGGTCAAGTGGTGTTTGATACCGGTGCATCAAATTTCTTCATTTCTTCTTATTTTGTTGACTTTCTAGGTTTAAAACTAGAAATGATGCCTTCTATTTTAGAACTGAAAACTCCTCTTAGTGAAAGAGAATGTCAAGCATTTGTGTGTAGAGCATGTACTATAACGGTTGATGGAGATGAGATTAAATTGGAATTCTCGATGTTAGAGATGGATGTATATGATATAATACTGGGTAAGGATTAGTTGAAAACGTTCAAGGCTCACATCAACTTTTATAGGAGAACAATTAATTTCATGATTGAGGACGACATCGAGAATCTCTTCAGAGGAGAGAGGATTGTAAAGAAAGGTTCAAATATCTTGTTATCACCAATGGTGGGAATTATCTCTTATCATTTGGAAAAGTTGACTTTGGTATCAATGGAAGATATTTAGAAAAATAGTTTTCTAGTAGTTGTGGATCAATTTCCAGATGTCTTTCCCAAGAACTTCTCAAGTTTTCCACATCTAAGGGAAGTGGAGTTTATGATTGATATCCTTATGGGGACCAGTCCTATTTCTCTTCCATCCTATAGGATGGAACCAATAGAGTTAAGGGAATTTAAAGTGCAGTTGGAGGATCTAGAAAGAAAGGGTTTTATTCAGTCAAATACATCTCCATGGGTAGCACCGATCTTGTTCGTGAAGAAAGCAGATGGAACTATTCGGCTGTGCATTGATTATCATAAGATGAACTAAGTTACAATAAATAATAGGTACCCAATTACATGCATTGATGATATGTTATATCAATTTAGGGGAGCTCAGTGGTTCTTAAAAATTGACTTGTGATCAGGATATCACCAATTGCATGTTAGGAAGGAAGATATCCCAAAGATAGCTTTCAGAAGCAGATATAGCCACTATGAATATGTATCCATTCCTTTCAGTCTAACAAATGCACCAGTGGTATTCATGGATTTGATGAATCATATTTTTTAGAGATATCTAGACTCTTTTTTTTTTGTGGTGTTTGTGGAAGACATCTTGGTGTATTCAAAGATAAGGGCTGACCATGAGGAACACTAGACAACAGTGTTACAAATCTTGAGTGATCACTATTTGTATGAAAAATTATCAAAGTGTGATTTTTGGATATAGGAGGTAAACTTTCTTGTCCATGTGATTTATGAAAAAGGTGTTTCAGTGAATCCTGAAAAGATAGAAGCTGTTATCTCATGGAAACCACTGAAGAATGTCTTTGAGATATGAAGTTTTCTTGGTCTAGATGTCTACTAATAACTCTTTGTGCATGATTCCCCATGACTAGATTTTCCAATGACAACTCTGACAAAGAATAATGCCCCATTCCAATAGACATAGGATTTCCTGAAGTCTTTCTAGGAGCTAAAAGTTCATCTTATATCAGCACCTATCTTGATTTTTCCAGAACCAGGACAAGGCTATGTGGTCTACTATGATGCTTCAGGATCAGGGTTGGGTTGTATTCTCATGCAAGGAGACCATGTCATGGATTATGGTTCAAGGTAGTTGAGGTTTCATGAGAAGAATTACCCAACACACAATTTGGATTTAGCTGTAGTCGTATATGCTTTGAAGACTTGGAGACATTATCTCTTTGGTGAGAAATTCATTGTGTTTACAGATCATAAAAGCTTGAAACACATTTTTTCATAGTGATATTTGAATCTGAGGAAAAGGATATGGATGGAGTATCTCTAGATATTTGACTTTAACTTGATGCATACACTGAGAAAAGGTAATTTTTTGGTAGATGCATTGAACAGAAATTCATATGCTCAGTTGGAAAATGAGGCCTAAGATGAATGTCAGTTGATGTCGGTCCTAGTCGACATGCATGTGGAATGTGAAGATTGAGGTGATGTTGCAGTTTTCTTTTCATATATGCTTATTCTTGATTTGGTAAATATGGTTAAAGAGTCACAAACATCTAATTCATAATGTCTAGTTATGATTTTAAAACTCAATGGTGGAGAGACCATTGAGGGCTGGAAACTTGATGGGAGTTCAGTTTTGTGTTTTCGAGATCAAATGGTTGTACCTATGTATTTTCAAGAACAACTCCTTCATGATCACCACCATTTAAGATGGGATGTACATATAGGTACACAGAAGATTTATAAGGCATTTAAGGCACTGTTTTGACGGATCGGCATGAAAAGGAAGGTGTCCAAGTTCATCTCGCGGTGCTTAACTTCTGAGTAGGTTAAAGCAGAGCATTAGATACTAGCTGGTATGTTGCAATATTTGACCATCCTAGTGTGGAAATTGGAGAATATAGTGATGGATTTTGTTACAGGTCTTCCAATAATAGTTTAGAAACATTATTCTATATGGGTGATAGTGGATCAGCTCACCAAGTCGGCCCATTTCATCCCAATTTGTGAAACTCATACGACGGAGGATCTATCCAAAATTTATATCCAAGAAGTGCTAAAGAGACATGGAATACCAATTTAAATCGTGTCAGATAAAGATACAAGGTTCACATATCATTTCTGGAAATCCTTACAGAAATCCCTTGGGACTCAGTTGACTTTGATCACGACATATCATCCTCAGACAGACGACCTATCTGAGCGGATGATACAAACGTTGGAAGACATGTTTCAGGACTGTGTAATGGATTTTGGTGGATCATGGGAGGAGAAATTACCCTTAGTGGATTTCTCATATAATAATAGCTATCAGGCCTCAATACATATGGATATATTTCTCATGGGAGGATAAATCATTGTATGGGCGTCCTTGTTGTTCTCCACTGTTTTGGGTGGAAACAGGTGATACATCACTAGTCAGGCAGAGCCTTGTCCAAGAAACAACATAGAAGATCTAGTTGATCAAAAAGAGGATGGAGATGGCTCAGAGTCATCATAAATCTTATGAGGATCATCGTCGAAGGACATTGTCCTTTTTAGTAAGTGAGCATGTGTTCTTGCGGATATCCCCTAGGCCGGGACATTGTCATTTTGGGAAGCATAGCAAGTTATCTCCTTGATAGATATTCCCTTTTGAGATACTAGAATAATTCAGAGAGGTGTCATATCGGTTGATATTACCACCACAGTTCATCTTGGTTCATAATGTGTTCCATGTATCCTAGTTGAAAAAGTATCACCATGATCCTGACCATGTAATCAAATGGGATCATGTTGACCTAGATCCGGATGCTTTGTTGGTACATATCCTGACATGGGTTATGGATAGGAAAGAGAAAGTATTTCATGGAAAAATCATCGGTCTAGTACGAGTTTTATGGCAGCATGGTTAGATTCAGAAAGAGACATGGGAACAGGAAAAATAAATTAAAGAGAAATGGATATAACTCTTTTAGGGAAGCAAGGATTTTCTACTTTTTAAAGACAGGAAGACCAATGGTGGGGAGAATGTAGTACCCCAGTTTCTGGAGTTTCATCTTCCACATGAATTATTGGGGATGGAAAGTCATTGGTGAGGAGGTTGTAACATTCCAATACCTTTATCGAGTAAGTTTCCCCCTCTGATAAGGCCCTTTTGGTAAACAATCCTTATATATAGTTTTCTGGGGTTTACTATAGGTTTCTGGATAGGTACACTCCATGCACCTGAAGTATACAACATGTACTTGGGGATGAATTCAAGTTGTGAGGTGGGGGTCACGTATGGAGATGGTACACTTCATGTACCTAAGGTACACATTTTTTAGGGTTTAAATAATGGACTTTGAGCCTAAGGTGATGGATTTTTCAGCGTAATTATCCATCATGGCCTACATGTCATGTACCTGGGGTACACATCGTGATCCGACATGTGCCTAGTTTAAAATCATGCTTTCAGCTATTTAATCTCATTATTTTTCTTGGATCTTTGTGGATCTCGACACTAGGCATCCCTAGGTGACTTTCAGAGGCGTTCCAACATCTGGGAGAAGAGATCTAAGGCCATTTGGTGGAGAATTAACCTGGTTTTTTTGAGTGTTCTTCATATATTGTTGAATTTCTTCAAAACCTTTGAGGTAGGTGGCTTCAATCTCAAATCATCTTGCTATAATTTATTGTATTAGTTTTAAATTAATTATCTTTAATGAAATTGATTGTGAAATCTTGGTTTAATGCTCAGAATAAATCTTCTTTAGTGATGATTTATGGTTTTGGTGAAATTGTATAATCTTGATGAATCGTTGTGTGAAGAGATTTAGTTTCTTGAATTTAAAATGATGTTTTTAAATCATTGATTTTTTGGGATTTCTAAATGGTTTTATGGGAAATATTTTTTCAATAAAAATGGTGCTTTATTGAAATGTTTTGGCATTGAAATGATTTTGATGGAAAATGGTTTTCAATAAAAAGATGTTTTTATTGAAGAGGTGTTTTGGCATTATCCTTGGGCATATTGGTGTGAGTGTATTCATATTTCATTTATTAGGCTTGGTTTAAATATGAACTTTTTCTCAATTCCAAAGTTCAAATGGCACATGGGATATAATTACCTTGTGACGACTTGGTAGATCTATGAGAAACCGCTCATGAGTATGGAACTGTCATAATGTAGCATGCATGGTTGGATGCATGGGGTTGTAGAATGGTTTGATATGCCAAAAAGGGATATTGTGAAATGGTTTTAAATCTTGTTTAGTTATTTTTCTTGAAAAATAACTTACTGGATTTTTTTTTCAATTGCACTTGTATGATTTTGGTTATAATTGGTTTTGGAAACTTGTTTATATTTAGTTATAAACTTTTTTGAGAAATTATTTTATATATAATGTTTTATATAAATGTTTCTAACTCTTCTATCCTAGTGGAGTGAGTAGGGAAGTCATTGGGGAAAACATACTATGTTTTATACTCACCCCTTCTTTGGAACTTTGGTTCTTTTTCAGATGCTATCTTCTAGGACAAGGGAAAAGGTAACATGTCTCACATTTTTAGTTTCACTTCGCGAGACTTGGGATGTTTGGTGATGTTGGATCTTGGAGCTGGTGGATCATGGAGTCTTGTGATATTGTTGGAGTCTATAGTTGTTTTATACTATGTACTTTTATGTTTGGTTATCTTCCACTGTTGTGCACTTGGGTTGACTTATTTTAATAATGTCGTTGAATTGCCTTGTTTTTCATCACGCATCATATAGTGGTTGTTTAGTTGTGGTTGGGTGTTTTTTATTTTGTTTCTTAAAGGGTAAACCATCCCCCACTTTCTTTTGAAACCCTTAGGTATTTATTTACATCTTTTGGTGTCTTGGGGATGTCACTTAAGGATAATTAATGACTTTTTTTACTCTCAAGCCAATGATATTGGGTGGGTCATTACAACTTGGAGGGTTGAAGGTAACTTCCACACAATGAAACCCAGATTCGTAGAGACTTGTCCATTCAAAAAGATCATATAGAATTTTGAAGGTCCCCATATTTCTTGAAACCATCACCCCAAATCCAAAGGGCCTATAAATTCCCCCTTTGTCCGAAGTTCAAGGGGACTCGACCTTTTGGCTTTCAAGAAACACCCTCAACTTGAGATACATGAAGATCCATGAACGACAGAAGAGATGGACCTCCAAAGGTAGACATCCTTCAAAAAACCAACCTCCATGGGTGTTTAAGAACCTCAATCCATAGTGGAGGTTCCTTTCGCAAAGGTTCACTCCCTTCACTGAAGAAGAAAGCCCCTTAATGCTCTTGGGGTTTCACGAGACATCTTTCCTTCGTGAATCCAACCCCATGGGAACCAAGAATTTACCCTAAGGTTGGTTTACCCTATTTCACGAAACATAATCATTATCAAGCCCCATAACCTCTACAAAGAAACACCTTCATGAAGATCCTCTTATGGGACTCTCTATGGTGCCTCCTATCAGCTGCCCCCACTATAGGAAAATGACCATTTTGCGGTGGTTTAAACCAACGCCATATGATTCTGTAGTAGTTTAAAAAAACCACTGCTAAAGTGTGTGTCGTCATAAAATATGCGGCGGTTACCTCGATTTAGTAGTGATTTATGGTAACTATCGTAGTGGGTGCATTTAGTGGTGGTTTCCACAACGAAAGTGTTTTTTAGCAGTGGTTATAACCACCACTAAAAAAATCAGTTTTGCCGAGAAAAACCTCCACTAAAACCAAGTTAACCATTGAAAAATAATAAAGGAATTTGAAAACTATGTAGCAGTGGTTAAAACAACCACTAAATTATTGTCCATAGTGGAGGTTTTAACCTCTACATATAGAAAAATACCGTAATTGTAGTGGCGGTTAAAACCGCCACTAAATATATTATATTTATTTTGCAGCGGTTAAAACTACTGCTAAAGCCAGATTTTCAAAAAAAAAAAAACAACAGATACTGCAGGCCCATTACCAATGCCCTGAAAAAATAACCATTCAAATTGATATAACATATAACATGAAGATGATACTACAAGATTTGAGATGAGAGGATCTATATATGAATGTGAAATGATGAGGCTAATGATACTTGATGATTTATAAATATGGTATTGTGAGATTTGAGTCAAGGGAATAGAAAAAATTTTAGTTATAGGGTTTCATAGAAATAACACAAACATATCTCACCATGTCACCAAAAGGTTTCACAATTTCCTCTACTATCATTTCCACCTATAAATTCACTACACCACATAAACAACACAAGCCAGATTTTATCTTTCTTTTCAATCCAACCAATTTACAAATTTTATAATTACCAACCATATTCATTCAACAAGAACATTCATTTGATGTTTAAATATGATCAGTTTAACTACACTTATTACTTTAATTATATGAGTTCATTAATCATTACATCCCATTATATTTCATTACCCATGTTAACATTATGAGATTTTTCTATAGTTATCGAGAAACCGCAGAAGAAAAACATGCAATAAACCATCCATCTATTCCAAAAAAACTCACTTCACAACCACCCCACATCACCACCGCCACACATCATAACCACAACACATCGCAACCACCCCACATAACAACCAATCCACATCACAACCACCCCACATCACCACCATCACACATCATAACCACTACACATCACAACCACCACGCATAATTTAGTTTCAATAAGGGTTTTTATCATAATTACTAAATTATTATGAAGGGTATTCACACAGAAATACAATATTTCATGGGAAACCAATTTAATAGTTTGATATATATTCTTAGTCATTTTCATATGTGGTGAGGTTATACAAAAATACATATAAAGTTTATAAAAACCAAAAAAATGCACTATCTCAAAATAAGTCATAATTGGAAAACCAATTAAGTGTGTCCATATAAGAATAAATAACAAGAATAAGTAAAAATCATGTGATTTCTCCCCCCCCTTAAAATTCAATTAATCTTGTTCATTATCTTTATTAATATGATTTGTACCATTTAACCAAATAAATAAAAAATCATGATATTTCCAAATGTACATATAAAGAAGGTGAGATGAAGGATCCCCAAACTTGACTAAATCTTCAAGGAGAAATGAACAAGAACCAAGGATAAACCACCACTTATCTCAAGTGAATCACTATTGAATCCAATGAATAATAAGACTCCATCAAAAACCACCAAAAAAAGAGGAGAATTATCACCATAATGAACTCTTGAATATAATAGAAAAAAATAGAGGATTAATGGGGAAAGAGAGGGCTACCATGAATCAAATAATTTCAATCTAAATGATCTAATATTATCTAAGTGGTTTGGAACACCAAGGGAGGTGACTGTGGAAGGGGAGGATGAGTAAGGGTCAAACAATAATTGAGGGAAAGTCTAAAATTCAAAACAAGGAGGTAATAAAACTCCTATTTTTAGTTGAATCAAATTGGACTCTACCAAAACATGGTTAATATCCAAAAATCATGTGGTGGGTTTGGTAAAAGTGTGATCTAGAACCCTCATCACCGTTTTATCTTTTTTCCCATTTTAAAATGGAATTTTTCCTCCCACAAATATTAGAACATGGAGTGGCCTAAGCCATAGTGGTTCTTCTATATTCTTCCATGTATAGAATCCCTGACCTAGTTCCCATTTCTTAACCATTTTACCTTCACCATTCCTAAGGCTACAATGTGGTGAGCTTGGGTTTCCTATTTTGGATAGGTGGTCCTCTGAGATTCCATGACCACCCAAGGGAATTTCAAGATTCTCATAATGCATAAGAAAACCACTAGGACAACACACATAGCACCATGTCATCCCCAATTCATGGTTATATATCCCATTTTACACAAGAGTACGCCCAACATAAAACTACCTCCTTCATATCCAGACAAGTCATTGCACAAGCCATGGTGGCCTTCTAAAGGCTAAAACACCACCTCAAACCTCAAAATCACCACAAAACTCTCCCTAAACACCCCAAGACATGATAATGCACAAAGGAAATTTCATAAAGGGTATGTACCATTACACTCATTTTATTTATTTTAGTTTCCCTATTATTTCTCAATTCTAAGTCAAGGTGATCATATTTTCCCCAAAATTATAAGAACTATGTGTGGATTGATTCCTATTTTCATGGGATACACAGTGATTCCTAGATCTCCTATTTAAAACCCAACCAAAAAACCAATATCAAATCCCCCACTTTATCTTAGTGACTGGGTTTCTTCATTCACATTGGTTTTCCACCCATAGGATTGGCATTAAGACAATTTCATTTCATTTTAAACATGAGTTTAAACTACATAAAACCTCATATAATAAGGTATTTTTCATATGATCTTAAACTATATATTATTTTAGTCATTTTCAAATGATGTTAAACTATGTGATTCATGGTCCATCTTGTAAGACTTGAAACTTCTTAGAGCAGTATACCTAGTAAGACCTATCTTCCTCTACATATTATCCAAATCTACATAAGGATACTTAGCATGTGGTTATTTATCCATAACCCTATGTTATGAAAAAATGACTCTTACCCTAGAAAAGACCCAAATATGCATAGGGGTATTATATAAAAACTACATGTGTATTGATTCATGATGTTTCAATATATGTAATGATGTTGGGATCTCCTATAATAGGCCTTAGTGAAAATTATAATCACACTAGTTATACCCTAAAGGCGAGAACCTTCCTAATTCACATCAATTTGTTTATTTCCTTCTCACATAATGATTCCCATACATCTCATCCTTCTCCTCCTATACACGAGACAAATTTTTATAGAGGAAATTTTCCAAGAACTATGAATGGATTGATTCATGTTACTATAGGATATGTTTTTGATCATTCATCCTTGGGTAACAGACCTAATAAATTTAGGAAAAATGAATCATAAAAAATAATTCATGATAATAAATAATCAACATATATGGTTCATACCACATTCGAGAAATCAAGACATAAAAGGAACATACAAAAACAAAAAAATATATAAAAGAAAACATGAGAAATCAAGAAAATGTTAGGTCATGAAAATGTTTGGTGGAAACTATGCACCACACATGATACATATACAAACTGATTATTACCATATTTGTCCAAAATATCAAAAAAAAAACTAATGATGGTCCGATGTTGAACACATATCGTCACCCTCTCCACCTCCATCTCTACTTCCTACTACCACCTGAAAGAACATTATATTGAAAATTAAATACTGTGGTATATTTATATTTAAACATAAAACCAATAAAAGTTTGAAAAATAAATGATTTTTATTTTTTTTGTGATTTACCTATTCACCACTAGTCGATGAAATACCACTGGGGGAAGATCCAATCATCTTATGATATAAATCAATCAATGCTTTCTGCAAAGCGGATATCTGAGCCCCCTGGCCTTGAACTGTGTTTCGTAGAGAAACAATCTCTCTATGAGTATCTAGGGGTATGGACTGACTACATCCAGGAGTAGATGTGGATGCAATCCCTAATGACCTACCAAAGATCTCAGATGGTACGAGTCCCAAACCCACCCCACACACTCTACTAGGATGCTCCTTCCCAAGGACTTTAGCAACCGGGTCATCCTAGGAGACTGAGTTGGACTGTACAGGATTGGAATCCCACAGTTCTTTAATTTATAACTATAAATAAAATAGCAGTCATATTATAATAAATATATATTAACATATTAACAACTGATAATAAGTTATTATAATGAAAAATGAGCTCATACCCTAACTTCTTTGGCATCCTCATTAAAAAAACTTCCATCATATTTTTGGTGAACATTTAACCACACTTCTGTTCGGGATGCTTCATGCCTTAAAATCTGTGTCTGCATTAAACAAACATAAATCAACAATTTAATATATTAAATAAATAATATTGTATTATAAATATTTAAACTAATGGAAATATTACCAGAGCAGATCGGATTCTAGAAAAACTCTTTGACCCCGCAGTTTGAGGGATAACCTGCTTAGCCCGACTTGATGCATTATTTCTTGAAATATCATGAAATAAATAAAATTAAATTCAATAGTAATGTATTAAATTTCATATCCTATTCATATACATGTATAAATATAAAATGATATTATTATATTAATATATATTTAAATACGATCTACTTCTCATCACGATGTCTGTCAACAAAAACATTCCATTGCTCTTTGGGTACCTCATCGAGTAGATTGTCATACATCTGTTGGGCGGTAAATGAAGTATCATTGATATCACCCCACAATATCCATTTAAAATCTTTCCATTTTTTGACAAGATTTTTCAATTTCCACTTTAGTGCTATCACATCAACAACCGTAAAGTGGAAAAACATCTATAAACATAAATTCATTTTGAAAATATTAATAACATGATATTAAATTAAACCATAATGTATTAAAATTACCTTTATTTGGGAATAAAAAACTTCATTTTTTCCAACTTATAGGAATATGTCTAAAATCATCATATGAAATAGGAAGGGAAATGGGCTCCACGACCAGCTGGCCTAAAATCTGGTCAAGTAATCCTACGACGTCATCCGTAGGGACCCCATATAAATTAAATGGAACAACTATCTTCTCTCTAGTAAAATTCCATAAATCTGAAATTTTTATATTTTTCTCCACACTTGCATTGTTTCCATCTTTAATAAACAAATAGTTAGTAAAAAAAAGGGAAATAAATTTATTCATATTAAAATTTATACCTATAACAGTCACCCTCCAGTATCCCCGTTAGGAACTAGAAGTGGCACACCGCTCCTCCACTGTTGAGGATCCTGAAGCAGGAGGCAACAAATAAGCTACTGAAGGGATGGTCATAGAGGGTGTGAGAGATAGTGTAGGGGGAGATGGTGTAGGGGAGAAAGAAGATGGTGGCTGAAATGCCATAGGGATAGAGACAGATGGATCTTCATCTGTCGTAGTGATCGATGTAATAGTATATCACTTCCTCCTTGGCATTCTTGTCATTTAATAAAAAAAATTAAGTTTAGAGCATATATTTCAAAAAATTTATTAAAAAAAAAATAAAAATAAAAAAGATAACAGATGCATAATACTAACAAAAAAAATATACATAACAATGATAATGAATGATTGCACAAATGAAATAAGTTATTGCTAAATGAATGCATAACTGTACATACAATCATTTTCTCCTCTAATCATGTTGGTTTCCTGCTCCATTACCTCATCTAATTCATTCATCCTTTCTAGACTAATATTTTCAATATCACGATGGAAAAATAATTTCGATTCTTGTTGTTGATGAGATTCAATGTCAGAGGTCAAATCATCCAATTCATCACCCATATCATACAAATCTCTTTGTTTTACATGAGCAACTACACTCCACCCTTTATCCACAACATCATTCACATAATATAACATTTTTTATTGCGATGATAAGATATACGAATCATATAGTTCATGATCACCAACATCTATCAAGTGAGAGAAGTTCACAGAAGTATATTACAAGGAATATCTTTTAACACCCGTGATAATATCAACCCAATTGCATTTGAATAAAACAACTAAAAAATTCCCATGGTAGTTTAATTAAATAATATCGGTCAGCTTTTCACAGTATCCCACTTCATCAAATGTAAATATACCACTATTCTGTGTTTTCAAACCCTCTTCTCGATCGACTTTATGAAATCTAAATCCATTAATGTTGTAAGCATCGATCTTTATAACTTTTTTAGAGGACCTCGATCAAGAAACTTCAAATATTCTGACAAATCTGCTCGAGTATCAGTATTCATGATCTAAAAAAATAAATATACTTTATTAGAATTACAAAATATATGTGTTAACCTAATATTCGTATTTATTTCAATATTTATGAACTTACATGTCATGCAAACCGTTCTACAATCTCTTTATTAAAAGATTTCATTATATCTTTATCATTTATTGTTCAGCCTCTAATTTTTCTCTATTTGTATCCTCAACTCTTTAATAAATGGATCTACAATTTCACTATTTATCAAGACATATCTATGTGTCTGTAATAATTCTATTTCCGTTAGTGTAACATTTGAGGTCCTCCCAACTGATCGGCCAATAGTAGGAAATGTTTTTGATTTCCTATATATTTTAGATTGAGTTGATGTGTCATCAACATGTTCAAATTGATGAAATATTATCTCAATATCATCCAAGTATCTAGAACAAAAGGCAATACACTCCTCTTCCAAATAGCCTTCAACAATAGAGCCTTCGGGTTGAGACTTATTTCTCACGTATGATTTCAAATTCCCAAGATTTCTGTGAAATAAAATAAAAAAATAATAATTATGCATTTAATTAAGTGCCAAAAATTGTTTACTTAACTGGAAAACATATAAATAAAGTACCTCTTAATTGGATACATCCATTGATAATGAACAGGGCCTCCTAATTTAGCATCCTCAACCAAATGCATAGTTAAATACATCATGACAGTAAACAACGATGGAGGAAAGATCATCTCCATTTTACAAAGTTTCAATAAAAACCTCTACCTAAGGTTGTCAATATCAAATAGATGTAGATATTTCTCACATAGTTTTCTGAAAAATGTGTAGAATTGGAGTATAACAACAATAACTTTTTCAGGTAATAATATATGCAATGCCAATGGTAGTAACTTCTATAACAAAATATGTGAATCGTGACTTTTCAATCCATGTAAATTATGACTCTTTAAGTAAAAACACCTCGAGATTTTACTTGAATACCCATCAGATACTTTCAAATGCTTTAAAATTAGAATAAATGTATCTTTATCCCTATTTTTCATTGAAAAAATTACAAGAGCATACTTTTCATTATCATCTAGCCAGAGATCACATTTTATGTTCATTAATTGTAAGTATTTCTGAGCATTGAGATGATACTTAGAATTTACATGCTCATTAAGCAATGTGAAGATCAAATTGTCACAAAAATTCTTCTTAATATGCATCACATCAATATTATGCCGCAACAAATTAAATTCCCAATACGGAAGTTTGAAGAATATAATTTTTTTATTCCATTGTTGTGTTTCGATTTCACTTGATGATGCACTTCAAACCCATTTACCACTATCATTCAAATGACAAACCTTCCCAAATTCTATTTCAACTTTTCTAATTTGTGTCAATATTTCAGAACAAGTTAACAAATTTAGAGGTGGTCTACGATCAATGAAACCGTTAAATTTTTACATGTTCAGCCGAAATCTATGAGATGCATCGAGAAATCTTCGATGGCACAAGAAGCACCATTTTATACTGTGAGGTAGCCATTTGGGATCAAAATCAAAGTTGCCAACAGTACAATCCAAACACATGTAAGTGTTCCAACCAGATAAATTCCCAAGGCCAGGGAAGTCACTAATGGCCCACATTAAAGCATTATGCATTTTGAACATTTTTTAGAAGAAGAATCAAATGTATCAACACCATTTCTCCATAACTCCTATAATTTTTCAATTAAAGGCTGCAAGTATACATAAATATCATTTACAGGATTTTTTTTCCAGTAATAATCATCGAAATGATAAAAGACATTTGTTGCATACACATCCACAAAGGCAGATTGTAAGGGATCAAAACAACTTTCCAAATGCTATAACTGGTACTCAAAGTCCCAAATGGGTTGAATCCATCAGCAACCAATCCCAATCAAACATTCCTAGGATCAGCTGAGAAATATGGATGTAATGAATTGAATTTCATCCATGATTGTGAATCTCATGGATGTCGCATTAACCCATCATTGTTATTATCTAAAGAATTCCACTTCATGTGTTCGAAGGTTTTCAATGACATGAATAATCTTTTCAATCAAGGATTTAAAGGAAAGTAATGAAAAACCTTTATAGGTGTGTTTCCTTTTCTTCTTCTTCATGGTAGTATGTTGATTCAGACTTCCAACATCACCTATTGACTGCCATCCAGAAGAAGAACATTTTTTCAATCCTATCTACTTGAATCCTCTCACCAATAAAGCATACAATCATTGGGACACACATGTATTTTTGTATAATTCAAACCTAGCCTATTAAAAACTTTTTTCATATCATAAAAAGACTCTAGGATATTTTCTTCATGAAATGCATCACACAACAATTCCAATATCATGGACATTACCTTATTTGTAATTCATCGTAGAGATTTTATATGGTACAAATTCACCAGAAAAGAAAGTTTTGAATATTTAAAACATCCACTATACAACTCTTTATTTCCATCGTCAAATAAATCATGAAACATATTTTCCTCAGTGAAGTTTTCTCTTACATTAGTATCTAGATGGGGATCCACTGATATGTTACAATCTTCATCTGGTTGTCCCAAAGTCTCAAAAACATCACTTGTCACATTTCTATTTGTAGCACCTTAATATGGTTGTTCTGATATGTTTTGATGCTTATGGTGATGTCTTTCAGTTCCAAATGCATCATTTATAAGGTTTTTCATTTCATTTCCCATTATCAACGAAGTTGAGAGCTCATTCTGTGGATTGACATCAGTGCTCAACCTTTCTATAACGTTTGATTCTTCGTGCCAAATCCAACAAAAATATTGACCAGGGAATTGATTCAATATTAAATGTTCATAAACTTCATCTCTCTTTAACCATATTCTAAATTTACATTTATGACATGGAAATCTTATTCTCCCTTCAACAGATCAATTGGAAATTAAAAAATCTAAAAACTCCTCCAAACCCTTAACATACTGAGGCGTGTTCCTCGGTAATGTGATCCAGCTTTTATCCATGTATATCACAATGTTACTACACAATATTAAACAAAATTAAAACACATAACTATTAATAAATAGTTAAAGAGATTCATATATACTAGTCAAAAATATATATAAATATGTTAAATATTTGGAAAAAGTCTAGGTTAGATCAAAAAAATCCTCAAAGACACTTTTTCCTAATAGCCCATGGTGAATTAAGGCACTTTAAGATCATATCTTGCCAATAAATTCCTCATAATATACCTATTAAGTCTCAAAAATACTATCTCATGTCTACTAAGACATCCCAAACTATATAGCAATTTCAAAGAAGAGGCATGAATTCCTTTGATGCCAATTTGTCACAAACCAACCCAGATAGCCTGCCTAAGTGACACATAATCTAGTTTTGACATATCCCAGTGGGTGTTCCCAATCCCCAAAGGCTGGTGACTAGTGTCTAGGAATCAAAACAAATCAGAGGGAATGATTTAACCATAAGTAAAAATAATCATGAAAAATTAGAGAATATAAAATGAAAAATAGTTGGTATTCCAAACACTCAGTGAGGAATGAAAGCACAAGTGAATAGATACAAGTCTAAAAAATGGTATGTTTCATCAATTCAACCATTAATATCACAACCCAGAAACTCCATGTAACAAGTGGATTGCACGTTCCACCAGTCACCACTAACTCCTTAGGTTGCTCTAATTAAGAATATCCACCACCTCTGAGTTACTCTTTCCATATTCTTGGACCATGAATAATAAAATCTATAAATTACTAAAGTAAAAGGTAGGGTGTGATAAAAAAGATCAGTAGGATATCACCAAGAATTTAATAATCAATTTATAACAAATAAACCAAATTTTATCAATTTTAAATAAAATTTAGCATGGAAATAGTTTTTCAATTTTAATAAAAAATGTTTGATAAAACATTTCAATGTCTAAGTTAAAACATGTTTCAAAGTGGATTTCCATAAAATTAGGGAGACATAAGACTCTATGTAAAAATAATAATTAATAATCATTTCTATCAAAATATACAAGATTAAATCATTTCAATCAATAATTGTCATGTATAAATCATTTTAAAACATTTTCAATAATAGAACCATGGTGATAACATTTAGGGTTAGTACCAGTCACAAGGATTCACAAAATCTCAGTGAAATATACCTCTACGGGTATACATAATCCTTATATCCACAAGCTTAGGGGGAATATGATAACACCCCAAAGAATGAACTACCTTCCATCAAGTAGTTTTGTTTCATTTTCATCATCAAGTCAATGTAGGATATCAATTTACTTGGCATGAATATTCTTTCTCCTATCTACCTTTAATCCCATGTGCTTCAAAGAAATTAGTTATAATTTGGAATATCATTCAATACAATCAATAATTAAATCAATCAAATAAATAGTCCTGAAGTTAAAGTTTCAAAACATGCCTTTCATTTTCAAAACCAATAACGATTTTACTATAAAAAGAATAAACAACTAAATTATAGTACAATTGAGAGTTATAGAAATAATTATAATAGACTTAGATAGAACCAGGTAGAAGAATTAAATGAAGATAGGTGAAGAAAAACCTTTGAATTATTGATTAAATGATAATTTCATCTTTTCAAGGTAATAGTATTAGCCAAATAAATTTTTATTCTCCTTAATAGATTGTATAATAGATGAAAATAGGTTTGCACTGGATCATAGAATCGCACAGTACTTTACATTATCAAAGAGAACTTGAGACATTAAAAGTTATCATTGAAGGGAAAATTTCGCATCACTATGGTACCTCTTACCCATTAAATGGGTCTCAAATCCATTTAAATAAAACTAGACAACAACTTCATGGCCAAATAATTGGTTATACATTTTAAATTAAAAAAATAGTTCAGAATTTTCAGTGAGAGTGAAGAGATAAATTATCATTTCAAATTAATCATTGATAATCAAAAACTAAAGAACGATTCAAACCAATTTTAATTAATTTACAAATAGTTAAAAATATCTCTATAATAATAGGTTAAAAAAACTTATAATTATTGCATCATTACCTTATGTAAAATTCAAATTTGAATTCTGATAAACTATTTTCCATAAACATGAAATTATATGATATAAATTCAAAATTCAAAAAAATAATATTTTAAATACTATAAAATAACTTTGAATATGATTATTATCACTAAAAATCAATTTATATACTTTAAAAATAAATAAATCACTCAAAATAAATAAATTAAAAATTTAAAACATCATTCTTTAGGTTTATGTATGAAAATAAGAATTAATTAAATATATATCTAAAACTATTTAAAACATTCTAAAAATATATCTCATGGATTCTATATAATATATATGTATTTATAAAATAAATAAAATAATAAAAACAACTAATATAAACTTACAGTAAGTGAAAATATCAAAATACATGAAAAACATAGAATTCTAGAAATTCCATAAAAATAAAGTATTGGACCGAACACACATATAAATTGACTATTCACATAAAACATGAGGGAAGATCAAACAAATATATCAATCAATTGACCATGAGAATAATATCAACCACTAGAAGAAAACTATCCATGAAGTATCGACCATATGAACAAATAATCGGATGTGAGATAGATAAGAGATTGCATGAAAAAAATTTGGATCAACTATATAAAGGAAATGACTGACCACATGAAGAAACCACGTGATTGTGAGGTAACTACTAGAATGTCGGTGAGGCAGCGAGGGGCTAGGGATTCAGGGGTCGCTAGGGGGGGTCTCGCGGGGGTCAGGTGGGGGGAGAAGTGTCGGGATTGAAAAAAAGGTTTATCGGTGGTTTATTAAAAACCGTTGCTAAATCATTTATAAAAAAATTAGCGGCAGTTTAGTAAACCACTTTTAAAAAACCATCGTAAAAGGATATTAATGTTGTAGTCCCCCTTTTGCAAAATTTGAGTTTCTAGGGCCCCCGTACCAATCTAGGGCTGGTTTAGTCGCACCTCAGGTGCCTGTGCAATCGATACCACCCACTCCTGTGTCTACCCAGATCGCTCCAAGTGTGGCCTGGGCCTTAATCATACCTATTTCTTCTAAGAATAGGTATCATAATGCTTATAGCTATATGCATAGTTACCCTAACATTGGGAATCTTGATCGACACTTCTCTGTAGCAGTTCCAACCCCATGTTCTGCCCAGAGACTCATGAGTGGTGGTCACATAAGCCCTAGAGGTGGAATCTTCGAGGGAAACTATGAATATTTCTCATCAGGGGTTCCTTATGAAGAATCTTATTCCCGCCTTGACATGGTCCCCCTTGTAGAGTGACCCCATCCACATCTGAGCTGTAAGATGTAAAACTGCCCATCTCTATATCCTAGTTGGATAACGTTAAACCACACAGAAACTTCTTCAACACATGATGTAAAACTGTAGCCTTACCCTATGCGATGAACATAGGATGCCCTGTGTATGAATCACATGTGATGACCCCACACCTCCTACCCTAGGTGACAAACACAGGATACTCCCTGTACAATCATCATGAGATGCCACCCATCTACCCCACCACGGTATTAAACTCCACCCCTAAAGAAGGAACTCCCACACCTAGTAAGATTCTTTGTGTAAGACCCACACCAACCTTCCCCATTAGGGGATGAGACACCCACAATGGGTAACTTCCATGCATAAGCCACACACCGTCTCTCTCCACCATGGGACGAAACTCCACACCTAGACAACTTCCACAGGTAAACTCCACACCATTCCCCAAAGAGTGATCCTCTTACAATGGTCTTCTTCCACGTGTAAGCCCCAACCATATCATAATTGCTCCTTGAAACACTTGGGTGACTTCCACATGTAAGCTCCACACCATCCCTCATCAATGCTCCTTCCGCGACACGAGCATCTATATCACACAAAGTTAAACTATATGGATTGGTCCTGTCACAAGACCTTAAATTGTAGTATCAAAATATTTGGGTTTTGATCACTATCTCTTAAATAGTGTACATTGGATGCCTCTATGATGTTCAATCCCGCCATCATCCAAGTGTGAAATCTTCCCTCCTAGGGACACACTCCATCCATTCAAGTGTAAAATCCTTCCACCATGGGGACACACTTAACCACTTGATCTGTCTCAATATGGAGTTCTAATATGTATCCAAAATATGTTAATACTATGACCTGATCCATCTCAACTAGATATTCTGATCCGTCTCCATAAGATGTTAAGCCCATGACCCGATCCGTCTCAACATGATGTTCCGATCCATCTTCACAAGGCGTTAATCTTGTGAATCGATCCGTCTCAATAGAATGTTATAACCCCTCACCACAAGACATTAATCGTGTGACCTAATCTTTTTTAACAAGAAATTTTGATCCATCTCCAAAAGATGTTAAGCCTATGACCCAATCTGTCTCAACCGGATGCTTCGATCTGTCACCAAAAAACATTAAGCCTATGACCTGATCCATCTAAATAGGATGCTATGATCTTTCTCCACAAGAGGTTAAGCCTATGACCCAATCAATATCAATAGTACATTCTGATCTATCTCTAAAAGACATTAATATTATGACCCAATCCATCTCATCAAGACTTTCTGATCCATCTCCACAAGACGTTAATCATGTGACTTGATCCATATCAATAGGACGTTCTGATCCATCTTCATAATATGTTAATCCTGTGACATGGTCAATCTCAACATGATGTTCTAATCCATCCCCACAAGAGGTTAAGCCTGTGACCTGATCCATTTCAACAAGACATTATGATCCATACCCACAAGATGTTAAGTCTGTGACCTGATCCGTCTCAACATGACGTTCCAATCTGTCTCCACAAAACATTAATCCTGTGACCCAATCCATCTCAATAGGATGTTTTGATCAATCTCCAAAATACATTAATCCAATGATACGATCCATCTCAACTAGACATTTTGATCTATATTCACAAGGTGTTAAACTCATTCCCTGATCCATATTACATACCCCATGCAATAAACATGGGACTCCTAAAGTAAAAAGACTCAGAAGACTTACGCCCCTGGCGTCAACAACCCCATGATTAACACATGATTCCTTGGGTTCCACACCTAAGTCGCTTCACATGTGAGATACAATCCAAAATAATAAGAATTTATAGGTTCCAAATATACCAAACGCAGCATCCCCGACCTGATTAGCTACCCAAATATTGCTATCGAGCCAAGTGACACTGGCTTTAACCATGAATCCCTATACACCAAAGGATTCCGACTAGTAGAGAGGGTGTAAATGAGTAGTAGTGGGGAGAATATACCCTTAGGGGAACGATATATTAAAGTTATGAGTAATAATATATAATATACAGTGAAAATAAGGACTCAGCAGACTATAACTAGACCCACCAATGGATAAAGAACAATCAATATCATATAACAATAATGGAAACAATAATAGCAGAAGCAGTGGAAATAAGTGAACATGCCAGCATACCACTTGTATCAACTAAAATAGAGAATTCATAAAATATAGGTCATACACATCAATATATAGAAAGGGGTCACTAATGTATGACCAACAGTACAATACATATAAGAATGATAATACAAAAGGAAATAAAAGGAAAAATAAAAAAAACTCTATAAAAGAAAATACCTCAAGGTCCCATTCCAATATCCCATGAAAAAAAAACTACTATGATACATATCCCAAGGATGATCATTTACCTGAATGTAAAAGCATAAAGTCTACATGCATACTGAAGGGCCCATATAGGATGTGAGAATAATTCTTAGTAGGATACAACCCAAGTGTAAATACCCAACATAAGTGTTTAAGTTGGTGTGAATTATAATAAAATATAAAGTAGAACATGTATAGAGTAAACACAGGATTCCTCGGTGCTCAATAGTCACCAAAAATCCATAACTTGCCTCAACCAATGCCGAAATCATTGGAGAGGATAGGATCCTTATCCCATGGCCCAAGGTATCCCCTAATGTCAATATCCTGGAGAACCCGTAGGTTTGACCTCAAAATAAGTAACCCAAAAACTCATACCATTCATCACCTTGTGTCCAAATATAAACCACTAATGTCCCGAATGCATGCCCAAGTAAAAGTAAATAGTCCATAAATATAGCATCCCGTCTTTTTATAACATAACTTTTCATTCCATTACACGGAACTGAGGATCTTTAAGGTTTAGTGTCTTGGAAACAAGGAACATAAAACATGAAACAAAAAAAAACATTCTTCTTAAACACTTGAAAGGCTTCTCCTCATGTTCACCCTAGGCTCATTACTGCATCTCATAACCTGGGGACATACATCAAAAGGAAGGGTGAGCAGAAGGCCCAGCAAGGGAAACAAGTGAAACATTTTACATATGAACTTGAGATACATCAATAAAGTCATGAAAAGAACTTTAAGGCATGAGAAAGAAAATCATGAGGCATTTCATAATAAAAATAACATTTTCCATAACTTGAAGATGTGGCTACATCATTTAACATAGACAATCATGAACATATCACCAAGGTCCATCCCCAAGGTGTCATTTGAAAATTACCAAGGTTATTCACCAAGGTATCATGAAAATTGTAATCTCTAGTGGTTACATCATTACCCAATGCATTGGAGCGCTATCAGGGCGCACCCTTAAATTTGCCTTTATTATCATGTGAGCCACATATATCATCATCAAACATTTCATAAATAACCCACATAGCATAAAATAAATGGGTTTCATTTCATAATCATAACGTTTTAAAAACTGCTTTAAAGACATGATCTTTACATCACTTTAAACCCACGGAAAGGGAAAGCGGGTCTCATGTATGTAAATCCCAGAATTTAAAATGGAACATTTTGATATATATGTGAATACCCTTGTAGAAATAAGAGCTTTGAGTATTCACTTTATAACATAAAATAATTTTTTAGAAAAGAGAGAGGCATTTTGAGGGGAAAATTCTGCAGCATAACGGCTAAGTTTCGGGGTTTTAAAAAAACATTGAAATGAGAGGGGACATGGGTCACCCTCTCATAAATGATCCATAAAACAGTAGGGTGAAAGAATAAGAAGGACATATGGACATGGTAATGAAACTTTAGGGACATACCATTTGAAATGAAAAACATGGAAGGAAAAAAAATTAGATTTCTCTTATGAAAATTCGGCAGCCTTACGACGTCACTTAACTTCAAAAGAAAATGATTTGACAAGATCAAATAGGGTCCCTCATCATATGATCATAAGAGATCAGTATGATAGATATAGAGAATTCCCCAACATAACAAAAAGGAACTTAAAAGAATTGACATGAAAGTAGAACTTCAAAACGAGAAGGGTGAAGAACCACTTAAAAATTCGGCAGCCTAACGGCGCCACTTAAAACATCAAAATACTGAATTGAAGAGATCAAATGGGGTCTCTCATCATATGAACATAAGAGTCCAGTATGATATGTATAGAGATCATACCCCAATATAACAAAAAGGAACTTGAAATAATTGACATGAAAGTAGAACTTCAAAATGAGAAGGGTGAAGAACCACTTAAAAATTTGGCAGCCTAACGGCGCCACTTAAAACATCAAAATACTGAATTGAAGAGATAAAATGGGGTCTCTCATCATATGAACATAATAGTCCAGTATGATAAATATAGAGATCATACCCCAACATAATAAAAATGAACTTGAAAGACTTGACATGAAAGTAGAACTTTGAAAAAGAGAGAGGTGAATGAATCCCTTGAAAATTCGGCAGCCTAACGGCGCCACTTAAACATTCTTAAAACGAAATGATGAGAGTAAGAGGGGGTATTTCATCATATGAACATAAAAAGGGCAGTAAGAGGAGTATAAAAGAACATCCTCCAAAATAAGAACATGGAGCATAAAAGGAATGACATAAAAGAGATCACTTGAAAAGAAAGAGAGGGGTCGGATCCCTTACCTTAAAATGTAACTCTTAAACCTCAAAGGTTGGGACCTTGAGGGCTTAGGGGCACCTTGGGAGGACTCCTTGGGAGGTAATGAGACCAGAAATTCGTTGGGAATGAGTGGGGAGTCGAATGGATGAGAGGAGGGCTTGGTATTTATAGGCAAAGTGAGGGGACAAGGCATTAATGGCCAAGGGACACCTCACATGTGCTTTTCTCAAACCCATGTGCTCTCCCTTGTCATTTATCATGGAGTTAGGCCACATGGGGCCCCCAAAACAATAATTCATCACCCTTGGCCGGCCAACCCTTAAAATAACTCATGACATCATCATGACACAGCTATGATGTCATTAAACATACTGAAACCCTAAAACTGCATTTTTACTATTCACTGAAAATTCAACTTTTTCAGAAAGATCCCAAAATTTCACCATAATCAAATATCAATGCTATGATTTCAAAAATGAACTCCATTTTATAAAAATAATTTTCTAAATATTTTTAATTTTATTTTTAAATAAATACACTATTCATCGAAAATTCATTTTTTTCAGAAAAATCCCCAAAAATTACCATAACATAATATCGATGCTCTGAGTTCAAAAATAAAGTTATTTTTATAAAAATAATTTTCTAATTATTTTTAATTAAATTTTTAATTAAAAAACACTATTCATCCGAAAAAACTAATACTTGAATAATAATTTATGAAACCGTTATTTAACCATTTTATTGAATCACATTACTTAATCAAGGTGCCTAGATTATTTTAAAACTTTATTTAAGTAAGATTACTAATCCATTTGGTCATATTACTAATCCTAATCATAAAATCACTATTCATAATTTACTATTCATCAAAAATCATGTTGATCTTATTAGACTCTAAATTTCGTACTGAACATAATTGTAGAAGACCATTTTTCGAGAATCATTACACATTTTAAATTATTTAAGGTTTACACAAACATTTTTTTTTAAAATATCCTTTTGAAAATTCATCAAAAATATGCATACTATTTTTATCCAGTCATTTGAAAATTCACAAACTTCATCATAAGAAGAAATCCCAATTTTTATTTAAAACAAGGATTACACAAGGCAATTACGGTCTCGTTACATAGCCCCTTATAATACCAGCATAGGACCTAAGAGTAAGGTGTGCTAGGGTGATAGAATCTTGGGGCGGCTCGGTCAACATTGCCCGAGTAGTAATTTCTATCAGTTTGAACTTCTCACGAAGGCGATTCCGTTCTAGCTTCACATGATGAAGTTCGGCTTGGGTTTGGTCCAGAGCAAAGCCCAGTGGTGCTACCTCCTTCCCAAGCTCTGTTAGATGGGCTTCGATCGGTCCAAGACTACTAGGTGAGGCCATCGAATCTTCTTTCTATAATAATTAACCAAGATTACTTATATTTAGAGACAATAATCAAAACATTTTGTTCACGGTGGTCATATTGACCGATGGTCATATAACACTCAAAAACCAATGGTCTCATTTTATTTATAATCATGTTTATCAAATAAAACATTTTTTTGAGTATAAAAAATAACACATGGAATTAGGAAACAAGATTTATTCAAAATTTCGGGTCGTTACAATCTTCCCCCCTTAAGAAATTGCGTCCTCGCAATTTTTTTTTAAATTGGGTTTTGAAATTTCATTGAAAGTCCCACATCGGAAAAAGAGTCATTAACACCATTACTTTAAAAGAAAGAAAAGGAAGTACAAAGGCCACCCGAGTTAACCCACACTCGGGTTCCATGTAGGAAAACATGGACATGGAGGAAAAAACAAAGGGTCGGTTCTGAGAGAGAGTGATAGAGAACATGATTAGGAGAAAGTTAACCATGAGAAAATCCCAAACTTATGATGTGTGTAAACGGTCTTTGATTACCTAGTAGGAAACGTAAACCAACAACATTTTTGTTTTACGTTTCTTTTCATAATTTTGAGGATTTCATTTACTACATAGAACAAAAACATAAGAAAATATACCTACCTTCAAGTAGAGTTTAATCCTTTAACAAGTCCCTACCAACACTAATCTTTTCGCCAAATGATGAGAATTCAAAAACACGTGGTCTCATAAAAGCACAAGAATCATCTTCTATAGAATCACATAATCTACAAAAGATTAACTATCTATTTCTTCTATCTTTAAACATTATCCCAAAAACAGAAAGGTTAAGGTAAAACAACTCTTCAAAAAGAAAGAATCCCATAGGAATAGAACCTACTTTTAAATCTTTAAAGTTCCATGGTACTACCCAAAGTTCATCATAGTCCATTCCATAAATAAATGTCCTTAAAAATCCTCAAAATAAACCAAACTAAGATTGAAACCCAAATACAAGAAGGATTTGATAACATAGTCTTCCAAAACAACTTCATTGTTCATCTCCAGACAACATCAACCACTCCTAACATCTTATAACAAAAGTAGCTAACCTAAACATATTTTACCCAAGATAGGTTAATCATTCCCAAAAGTAACCTAAATTACAATAAGTCCACCTTAAATTCATCGATTCTTCAAAATATAAGTCAACCTTACTCCTCAATGAAAATACCGTAGTAATCTATTTACCTCGATCAAATATGGTTCCCAAAATAATGAACGTCTTCCAAAATAATAATCATATTTTAATCCCCTAATCATCTCTGACATATTAATACGGAAATTGTCGCATTTCCTATCACATTGGTTGTTGGGACACGTTATTCCATTTCCCACCATTAACTAAGAAGATAAAGTATAATTAGAGGCTTAAATACTTAACCAATAATCATGAAAAGGAACTTAAAGCATATAAGGATAACTTGTAGAAGAAAAGTATACCCTAACTTGTGATCCCCTAGGTTCCCATCTAGGTTATCCATGATCATATATTCTTATGTGAATCTTTATTTTATTTTATCTTTGTTCCTTTAATAATGGTTCATACCAAGCTTATGAATTTACCAAAGCATATCCCCCGGGAGTGTCGTAACCAAGAGTGCAGCAAGGCCCGTTGTCGTGTACCAGTTCCCGTTCGAGTCTAGCTCAAAGCGGTGTTTTCGGGTTTTACCCCTATGTACATCTGTGCCAGAGCCACCTCTACCTGCTCGTATCCAGACAGGGATGTATTTGCTTGGCAACCCCTTACTCAATACTCACCAAAATACCAGGAAGATTTCCTATATTAAACTTTTCTATAGGGTTCCTCCTAGAGTTTTCATATCCTAATTTCCACAAATAACTAAACCATCCTTTGATACCAACTATAGCATCCCGTCTTTTTATAACATAACTTTTCATTCCATTACACGGAACTGAGGATCTTTAAGGTTTAGTGTCTTGGAAACAAGGAACATAAAACATGAAACAAAAAAAAAACATTCTTCTTAAACACTTGAAAGGCTTCTCCTCATGTTCACCCTAGGCTCATTACTGCATCTCATAACCTGGGGACATACATAAAAAGGAAGGGTGAGCAGAAGGCCCAGCAAGGGAAACAAGTGAAACATTTTACATATGAACTTGAGATACATCAATAAAGTCATGAAAAGAACTTTAAGGCATGAGAAAGAAAATCATGAGGCATTTCATAATAAAAATAACATTTTCCATAACTTGAAGATGTGGCTACATCATTTAACATATACAATCATGAACATATCACCAAGGTCCATCCCCAAGGTGTCATTTGAAAATTACCAAGGTTATTCACCAAGGTATCATGAAAATTGTAATCTCTAGTGGTTACATCATTACCCAATGCATTGGAGCGCTATCAGGGCGCACCCTTAAATTTGCCTTTATTATCATGTGAGCCACATATATCATCATCAAACATTTCATAAATAACCCACATAGCATAAAATAAATGGGTTTCATTTCATAATCATAACGTTTTAAAAACTGCTTTAAAGACATGATCTTTACATCACTTTAAACCCACGGAAAGGGAAAGCGGGTCTCATGTATGTAAATCCCAGAATTTAAAATGGAACATTTTGATATATATGTGAATACCCTTGTAGAAATAAGAGCTTTGAGTATTCACTTTATAACATAAAATAATTTTTTAGAAAAGAGAGAGGCATTTTGAGGGGAAAATTCTGCAGCATAACGGCTAAGTTTCGGGGTTTTAAAAAAACATTGAAATGAGAGGGGACATGGGTCACCCTCTCATAAATGATCCATAAAACAGTAGGGTGAAAGAATAAGAAGGACATATGGACATGGTAATGAAACTTTAGGGACATACCATTTGAAATGAAAAACATGGAAGGAAAAAAAATTAGATTTCTCTTATGAAAATTCGGCAGCCTTACGGCGTCACTTAACTTCAAAAGAAAATGATTTGACAAGATCAAATAGGGTCCCTCATCATATGATCATAAGAGATCAGTATGATAGATATAGATAATTCCCCAACATAACAAAAAGGAACTTAAAAGAATTGACATGAAAGTAGAACTTCAAAACGAGAAGGGTGAAGAACAACTTAAAAATTCGGCAGCCTAACGGCGCCACTTAAAACATCAAAATACTGAATTGAAGAGATCAAATGGGGTCTCTCATCATATGAACATAAGAGTCCAGTATGATATGTATAGAGATCATACCCCAATATAACAAAAAGGAACTTGAAATAATTGACATGAAAGTAGAACTTCAAAATGAGAAGGGTGAAGAACCACTTAAAAATTTGGCAGCCTAACGGCGCCACTTAAAACATCAAAATACTGAATTGAAGAGATCAAATGGGGTCTCTCATCATATGAACATAAGAGTCCAGTATGATAAATATAGAGATCATACCCCAACATAATAAAAATGAACTTGAAAGACTTGACATGAAAGTAGAACTTTGAAAAAGAGAGAGGTGAATGAATCCCTTGAAAATTCGGCAGCCTAACGGCGCCACTTAAACATTCTTAAAACGAAATGATGAGAGTAAGAGGGGGTATTTCATCATATGAACATAAAAAGGGAAGTAAGAGGAGTATAAAAGAACATCCTCCAAAATAAGAACATGGAGCATAAAAGGAATGACATAAAAGAGATCACTTGAAAAGAAAGAGAGGGGTCGGATCCCTTACCTTAAAATGTAACTCTTAAACCTCAAAGGTTGGGACCTTGAGGGCTTAGGGGCACCTTGGGAGGACTCCTTGGGAGGTAATGAGACCAGAAATTTGTTGGGAATGAGTGGGGAGTCGAATGGATGAGAGGAGGGCTTGGTATTTATAGGCAAAGTGAGGGGACAAGGCATTAATGGCCAAGGGACACCTCACATGTGCTTTTCTCAAACCCATGTGCTCTCCCTTGTCATTTATCATGGAGTTAGGCCACATGGGGCCCCCAAAACAATAATTCATCACCCTTGGCCGTCCAACCCTTAAAATAACTCATGACATCATCATGACACAGCTATGATGTCATTAAACATACCGAAACCCTAAAACTGCATTTTTACTATTCACTGAAAATTCAACTTTTTCAGAAAGATCCCAAAATTTCACCATAATCAAATATCAATGCTATGATTTCAAAAATGAACTCCATTTTATAAAAATAATTTTCTAAATATTTTTAATTTTATTTTTAAATAAATACACTATTCATCGAAAATTCATTTTTTTCAGAAAAATCCCCAAAAATTACCATAACATAATATCGATGCTCTGAGTTCAAAAATAAAGTTATTTTTATAAAAATAATTTTCTAATTATTTTTAATTAAATTTTTAATTAAAAAACACTATTCATCCGAAAAAACTAATACTTGAATAATAATTTATGAAACCGTTATTTAACCATTTTATTGAATCACATTACTTAATCAAGGTGCCTAGATTATTTTAAAACTTTATTTAAGTAAGATTACTAATCCATTTGGTCATATTACTAATCCTAATCATAAAATCACTATTCATAATTTACTATTCATCAAAAATCATGTTGATCTTATTAGACTCTAAATTTCGTACTGAACATAATTGTAGAAGACCATTTTTCGAGAATCATTACACATTTTAAATTATTTAAGGTTTACACAAACATTTTTTTTTAAAATATCCTTTTGAAAATTCATCAAAAATATGCATACTATTTTTATCCAGTCATTTGAAAATTCACAAACTTCATCATAAGAAGAAATCCCAATTTTTATTTAAAACAAGGATTACACAAGGCAATTACGGTCTCGTTACATAGCCCCTTATAATACCAGCATAGGACCTAAGAGTAAGGTGTGCTAGGGTGATAGAATCTTGGGGCGGCTCGGTCAACATTGCCCGAGTAGTAATTTCTATCAGTTTGAACTTCTCGCGAAGGCGATTCCGTTCTAGCTTCACATGATGAAGTTCGGCTTGGGTTTGGTCCAGAGCAAAGCCCAGTGGTGCTACCTCCTTCCCAAGCTCTGTTAGATGGGCTTCGATCGGTCCAAGACTACTAGGTGAGGCCATCGAATCTTCTTTCTATAATAATTAACCAAGATTACTTATATTTAGAGACAATAATCAAAACATTTTGTTCACGGTGGTCATATTGACCGATGGTCATATAACACTCAAAAACCAATGGTCTCATTTTATTTATAATCATGTTTATCAAATAAAACATTTTTTTGAGTATAAAAAATAACACATGGAATTAGGAAACAAGATTTATTCAAAATTTCGGGTCGTTACAATAAAACCCTTGATCAAAAGAACATGTTATCTTGAAGCCCAAAATTTGGAGGCATGACAATATCTATCCTCAAATAAAACCACTATTGTCTCAAATCACAACATCATGAGGAATGATGATCTCCATCCTCCCAAAATAGTTCAGGACCAACAACCTCAATACGGTGAGCCTAATCCCCCAACTGATAGCCTTATCACTATTAACCTAAGGCTCCTCACCTTACCTATGGATTTCTATGACAATCACCCCTAATTAATTTTTCTAATACAAACTACTAGGGGCCTCTACCCACACGAGTGGTCAAAACCACCTCATCATTTGAGTCAACCTGTGTGAAAACGAATCTAATTGATGCTTTATCCATCACAGGTGACCAAAAATCACCAAATTAGCACTTAAGACAATCCAATCAGCACCTATTTCCCCTGCAACCATGTCGCTCAAGTCTAATGGCCATGTCATCAAATATCACACAATCCTCACTCATAACCTGATAGCCTCGCTACCTTAATATACTTCCATGACACCCCATCCCTGTGATTCACATCACTCATATATATATATACACATCTGGGCCAAGACCAAATAGAAGATCACATCACCACAAACTCGATGTCCATGCCACCCCAATTTCTTGACCTAATCCTATCACAATACCACCGATCATATCATCATATCATAAGAAAACACATATATATAATTCATTTCACTTTAAATAAGCAATTCAATCTTGACAATCAATTGAATTTAATATGATTGAATTGAACAATTTAAATAAACAAAAAAATTCAATATAATTGAATTTAAAAACTAAATTTCAACTAATCAAATCAAATTAAAAGAATAAACTCAATTTAAATCATGAACTTACCTCAGCCTAATTACCCAAGGTGGTCGATGACCTCTAACCCAACCTCACATGAGTGAATAAGGTTCAGGCATGCCCAAAGGCATCCCATAAGATCATATGGTAAATTTAATATCAAGAAACACGGTCTATCTCAATTACCCAAAGGTGTGATAAAATATTCACCCCCAAAAATACCATGAAAAAAATAAAGGTATTCTCCACCTTCCTTAGACTTGTAGATATAGGCATGTTTGGTATTAGCCTCTAACTCGAAGCATTTTGGAAGAAATTGACGATCCCATCAAGCACCATGAATATAGGAAAAAATAGATCAAACATATTTTTCACTCTATGAAGTAAAATAAAATAAAAATAGAGTAAAGGGTGAGGAGATACTTACTACTATGATTCTATTTCACCAGACGATGACTAAAATGGATCACCAAAAAAAGAGGGAGAGAAAATCCAAGGGAGGAAGGAAAGGGGTGATCTCCCATTACTGTACGCGACACAGGAGAAGAAAAATAGGAGAGAAAACCAAATAAGAAGGGAAAATTTGGTAAAAACACCAATTAAAGGTCCCGTACAGTTATCTCACATGGTTTTCAAAACCATGCACAAATCGTGAAGGTTACAATACTGAGGTATTACCTCAAAGGCACTAACCGTGTGGCATGCCACATGGTTTTCCCTAACCATGAACAAACTATGAATTATCCCTCTAATAAAAACTGAAGTTGTGACTCACGTTCATGCACCTAACCCACAAGTTTTTCCAAACCATGAATTAGTTCAAAATATGGCCACATGATTAGCTAGAAGAGGCCACACAACTTACCTTAAACCGTGCCCCTTGACCTACAACTCCAAAATAGGGTTTTCAGGAATCTCATGCTCCCAAAACCCTTCCAAACACCCAAGTCACTCTAAAAGACTCTAAAACCATCCAAAAACATGATATAAGGCTTATAGAACTCTTGGAATTTGGTTCCAATCATCGAAAAATAAAATGGCATAGCCACTAATTCAAAAGTTCAAAATGGGGGAGGTTTTCGACCTGATTCAAAAACCCAGGATGTTACAATCTCCCCAAATTAACATATATCATCCCCGAGCTATGAAACAAAACAAATAGATGGTACCGAATATACCCATCCCAATAAAAAAACCCTGAACTAACCTAGTCATAAGGGTATAGGTCAACCACCTCAAGGAGGGTTTCTCCACCTTAGAAGTGATCTACCCCAGTCTTAATAGATCCAAAAAATCAAATCAAGGAATGGTCCATTGACTAATTACTCAACTCAAGGTCCTCCCATAACACATTTTCACTCCTTAACCTCATTAGGTGATCCTGTTTCATATCTGAAACCCAAAAAATTCTCACACCGCATCAGTGCCCGCCTCGTTCCCATGGCTCCCATGGAACCTATGAGGCCCTACATCTTAATAAATGCTCAAAATCAAACCCCAGTGCCCCTCACCTCAATAAATTCCCACACTGGAAAGGTTCCTAGATGCCAATGCACCTCAATAAACCACATATCCTTGATTCCCCATTGCTAATAACCTCATTAAATCATGCACCCAATGGTGCTCACATACAAAACCCGGTGCCACACACCTCACATATATATATCACACACCCGAGCTAGTTCAAACCCACTAACCAATGTTTGGTTAGTCCATTTACATATCCCATGCACCTTGTTCACCCAAAATAGAAATTACTCAACAGTACATGCCAAAAGAATAAAAAAGGAACTATCCTATGCCCACAACATACCTCTAATCGTCATCAGCTCACTAGCCTGCCCAACCCCTAGTAGCTCCATAGTGTCCACCTGGCCCGAAGCTTGAATTCTTGATGCCTGGCCTCCCTGTAGTGCTGAACCAGCCACCAGCCACTTCCCCCACTAATGTGTCCCACTATCTCTTCCACAACCATCACATGTAACTGAATTTTGACTACCCTCGCCTGGTACTGATCCCAAACCAACCTCAGAACCCTGTGTCTACCCTGGTACCTGAATACCGACTATCCAAGAAGGCTTTCTACAGAACCTATCAAGATGTATGACCTATACCTATACCCATCACTCTTTTAGAGGCTACTGAAATTAAGTATGTTCATTTTTTGTCTTCACTCACTGAAAGAAAACCATCAAAGATCCATGCCGAAGTGGTATACTCGAGTCCTTGGCCTGACTACCCTATTGAAACTCATCCCAAAATTTCTTCCTTATATCTGTAGCATTGCCACTAAAACCACCTGAATCCACTACCCAAATTGAGTAATACCCATCCCCTAGGTTTCCCTCATCTATGAGCACCTGGTTCACCACCTTAGATAATGATTCCAACCTAAATATGTTTACCTGCACCTGAATGACATGCCATAAACCATCCATGAAGCACCTCACCCTCGAGGTGTCATCTATCAACATGTTGGGTAAAAAGTGAGCCAATTAATTGAACATTTCTTCATAGTTCATGATGGACATGTCTCACTGCTGAAGTCTCAAGAACTCCCAAAACCTTTCTTTCCTCAGCGTCTTTAGGAATAAATTCTCAAAGAACCTTGCATCAAAATCCTTATAGGCCAGCCCCTCATGTCGGATTTCCTATACCTTCACGTCCCACCAGTTCTTTGTCGGTCCTATGTGAATATTTGTTCCTAGTTTTACACTCTTCCCTGGAGGCATCTCTAACTTCTCAAAAATAATCTGCATGACCTCGATCCAATTCTCAGCCACTTGTTGACCACCCTCACCCTAAAAAATAAGTGGGTGCTGCGACTATAATTCCTGAGTAAGATACACCATAGATGGATATTATCCCTATGAACCCCTATCATTACCCTAGATAAACCATACCAGGTTCACTTGGATTTGTGCATCAAGACACAACCTAAACTCTATAAGATATGGTGGCTAACCCGCCTACACTGGAATCTGAGACTGAGGCCTGACCTTGAGCCTATACTTACTCTACCTAATCCTCAGGGGTCTCAACCTACTCGTGCACCTATGACACTAAACCATTTCCCACCTAAAACTCAATTTGATTTGTCTAGGAGGAATCCTATTAATACCATCAATATGGTCATAAAGCTCAAATATAACATATATAATAAAACACAGATAAGGAAAGCAATAATAGGAAGAAAATCCTCACTACCCTTACCCTTTCCTATCGTAAGCATTCCACACAAAATTCTGGAATCTTGGCCTCTTTACCCTCCCTCAATAGATCCAAGTATCAAATAATCCCTGAGCCTTTCCCATCCTGACAACCAACATTGCCTCAAACTGACGACCTCATCGTCCAACCTGGTGATCATCATCACCACATTCCATAGTACCTTCTTTCCCTTATAATATCCATGCCCATTTAACATATCAAATACATACATACATATATATACATATATATATATATATATATCACAACATAAATATATATATATGTCACATGGCACATCACATTCACCAAGAATTTCACAGTTTGTAATAAATTTTCACAGGCCCATGATGATTCATAATTAAACATCCTAATATGTGCCTAATCAGAAAATTAAACAATCATAGAAAATAAAACACACCTTTCCTCATCAGGCCAAGGTTTCATATCTCATTCCCTTTCATACTGGGCCAAAGTAACAAGTAATAACAAATTAACCATCACATTTCAAGAATGCCACTCAAGGTGGAAATCTTATAAACTATTAAATGAGAAAAATAGAATAGCTTTTCCCACCGATGGTAAATTGGTAAATTCCTCATATACGGGGCTATAAAAACCCATGTACAAGATATGAATACAATTTTGACACATCCTAGTCTTCAGTCTACCATAACCTAAATAATAAGATTAGTAGAAAAGAAAAGAAAAGGTATTCTCGATATCAGTAGTATCCAGTCTTACAGTACTACTAAATCTCAGTCAAGAACTAATCTGATACCACTTGTTGTGTCCCCAACCAAATTATCCACCCGAACAATGCTATTGGGCTGGGTGCTACTGGCCTTAGGCATGAATTCTGACTAGTAGCGAGGGTGTAAATGAGTAATATTGGGGAGACTATACCCTTAGGGGAATATATAATAAAGGTATGAGTAATAATATATAATATGTAGTGGAAATAAAGACTCATCAGACTCAAACCAGACCCACTAATGGTGGAACCACATAAAATATCATATAACAATAGTGGAATCAATAAAAATAGAAGCATATGAAATAAGTAAACATGCCAGAATACCACTTGTAGCAACTAAAATAGAACATGCATACAGTACAGATCATACACATCAATATACAGAAAGGATTCTCCAATGGATGACCAACTATACAATACATATAATCATCCTGATACAAAAGAAAAAAAGTAAAACAAAAATAGAAACTCCATCCAAGGCAAGACCTCAAGTTCCCATTCTAACATCCCATTCGAAACAGCTACTATGATCTAGCTCCAGAGGCTGATCCTTTACCTGAAGGTAAAATCATAAAGTCTATACACATCTTGAAGGGCTCATGTAGGGTGGAAAACAAGTCTCAGTAGTATACCACCCACGTGTGGGTACCAACATAAGTTTTTAAGCATGTTTAAATTATAATAAAAGATAAATAAACACATGTGTAAAGTAAACATGAGCTACCCTAGTTCTCAACAACCACTGAGAAGCCATCACCTACCTCAGCCAATGTCAGAATCACTAGAGGGGAGAGTATCCTTGAACCATGGCCCAAGGTATCCCCTGATGTTAATATCCCAGGTGAACCTTGGGATTCCACCTCAAAATAAGTAACCTGACACCTCGTTCCATTTGACACCACATGTACAAATCCAAAACACTGACATCCTGAAGGCATTCCCAAGTAAAAGTAACCGGTCCCTCAGACCCTTTCTCAAAAGCACCCATCGTCTTGAAGCTTGATATCTAGAGGCACATTGATATCTATCCTCAAATAAAACCATAATTGGCTCAAAGCACAAAATCCCGAGGAATAACGATCTCCATCCTCCCAAAATAGTCCAGGCCCAATAGCCTTAATACGGTGAGCCTTATCCCTCAACTGATAGCCTCATCACTATAAACTAAATGATAATCACCTTCCCTGTGGATTTCTATGGAAATAAACCCTAACAAAATTTCCTAATACACACTACCAAGGGCCTCTACCCACATGAGTGTCCAAAAATACCTCATCATTTGAGTCAACCTATGTGAACGTGACTCAAATCGGTGCTTTTTCCATCACAGGTGAGTGAAAATCACCAAATTAGTACCTAAAACACATCCAACCAACACCTCATTCCCATGAAACCATGTCTCTCAAGTCCGATGGCCATGCCATCCAATTTCACATGAGAATCACTTGTAACCTAATGGCCTCACCACCTCAACTAATGTCCATGACTCCCCATATTGTGATTCAAATAACTCAAATATATATATACATCTGGGACATGACCAACTAGACGATCACATCACCTCAAGATTGATTGCCACAACACCCCAATTTATTAGGCCAAGTCCATCATGATCCCACAAATCATATTAGTATATCACAAGAAAACACACATATATAATTAATTTCACTTTAAATAAGAAATTCAATCTAGACAATAAATTCAATTTAATATGATTTAATTAAATAATTTAAGTAAACAAAACAATTCAATCTAATTGAATTGACCACCTAAATTTTAACTAATCAAATAAAATTAAAAGAAAAAAGTCAATTTAAATCATGAACACACCCCTACCTAACTACACAAGGTGGTTAATGACCTCTAACCCAATCTCGCACGAGCGAATAAGGTTCGGGAATGCCTAATGGAATCCCATAAGATCATAAAGTCAATTTAATATCAATCAATGTGGTCTCTCTCAGCTACCCAAAGGCACACTAAAATATGCACCCCCCAAAATACTGCAAAACACAAAGAAAGTTATGCACCATTTACCTTATACTCATAGAAATATGCACATCCATTATTAACCTATAACTCGAAGTGGTTTAGAATAAATTGACGATTCCATCAAGCACCCTAAAAATAGGTGAAAATGACTCAAATGGATTTATCACTCCATGAGGTGAAATCTAAGAAGAAGAGAGGAAAGGGTGAGGAGAGTCTTACCACTATGTTTATATTTCACCCGATGTTGAACAAAATGGATCACCGATGAAGGAAGGAGAGAAAATTCAGGGAGGAAGGAAAGGGGTGAGATTCCCTTACAATACATGACCCAAGAGAAGAAAAATAGAAGAGAAAAACTAATAAGGAAGGAGGTAACATTTGGTAAAATCACCACTTAAAGGGCCCACACAGTTAGCTCGCATGGTTTTATAAACTGTGTATAAACCGTGTAGGCTACAATGTAGAGGTACTAACTCAAAGGTACTACCTATGCAGCTTGCCACACGATTGGAACTAACTATGCGACAAATCTCTGAGAAAAACTATAGAGGTACTGCACGACCATGCACCTCACCCACATGGTTTTACAAACCATGCTATAGTTCAAAATCGGTCCGAACAGTTTGCTGGAAGAGGCTTCACGATTTACCCTAAACCGTACACCTTGACATGCAACTCTAAAATAGGGTTTTCTGGCCTTTAACACTCCTAAAACCCTTCTGAACACCCAATGAACTCTCTAAGACTATAATAAAAATAAAAAAAAATATATAAGGTTTAAGTAACTCTCTAAATTTGGTTCCGATCATTGAAAAAGAAGATGGCAAAGACACTAATTAAAAAGTTCAAAATAGGGGATGTTTTCAAACTGATTCAAAAACATGGAACGTTACACCCAAAGTCCAGACATTTCCTAACATTCCAAACATGACTACCCTCCTATCCAAAGGTTATTGTATTATCAATATATAAGAAGCATAATTAACCGGTTTCTACCTCAAGATGGATCTAGGAACAAGTTCCATGAACACGACTTAATCTATGAGGGAGACTTGGACTAGGCGATAATCTCCAAATAGGAATCCATGGAAGGAGGAACCAACATCCCATCATACTTTTTTGATCAAGAATAATACATCACTAATGAAATTGATAAAATTCACCTACCTTTGGAAAGTGGGAATGTGGAGCAATAGAGACAACACATGCGACACACTAGCACCCCGGTAAAAGCATCAAACACACACACATGCACACATATTATATAACAAAATAAAATAAAACAAAATAAAATATTTTCTAAAAACCATATAATGAAGTGATTAGTCATGAAATTTGGATCTCAAAAATTTCAAAATCTGATCGATTGCTTCTCTCCAAAGGTTGGCATGTTTTGATCGAATCAAAGTATCCTTCGATCGAAATGGTGAGATCGAATCGGTGTGAATCACACCGATTTTGATCTATAAAAAAGGGATGGAGAGATATACCATTATTAATATATTCAATATGAAATTATCTAGATAAATTCTCCCAACACCATTATTGTGGGGTAGTTTGAATTTTGTGTTCAAAATTCTCAAAATCTTGGTCAAATCCTTGAGGGAAATTTCAATCGATAACCCTACACTAATAAGTGGGGTGGATCAAACCCCTTTGGGTAGTGAATTAAATTCATGCATCAAGGTTTGAAATTAATACTTTATTCTCCATCTACCATTCTATTTTTATAAAAATCAAAATGGTTTCAACCAAGATATAACCTGGAAGATGGATTTTGAATCCCATAAAGTGATGAACCAAGACTTTGTCAAGCTTAATATTTTTGAGGAAAAAATTTCTCTAAGTAGAAGGACAAGATAAAGTTTCTTCTTATAGTTTTGAAGATTTTTTACATACTAGAACTAAAAATTCCTCCCATTCTTGATGAGAATTCTCCAAATCTCAATGACACGGCCATTGACATGTCTCAATTTGATCACATTTGGAAAACAAGGTTGAAATGTGAAGACGATGAGGTTTTTCATCGAGTAAATATTCTCAACACATTATCTAATCATCTTTATAACCAATTTCTCCTAATAAAGTCCACTTGAGAGATATGACATGAACTTGAAATCAAGTACAATGATGAGTAATATGGTATCAAAAAATTTCTTATTGTAAAGTATCTCAACTTCAAGATAGTTGATAACAAGTTAGTGTTAGATTAATTTCACGAGATCTAAGTTATAGTAATCAAATGTAATTACCTTAAGATTAATTTACCAGAAACATTCTATGTTCATACAATTATCACTAAATTTCTACCTATATATAAATAATTTGGTAAATCAGTCATTAAAAAGAGTGAAGATATTTACTTCAAATAATAATAAAGGTTTCATTGCATTGAATAATAATCCATGTTAAGAGACATGGGTATGGATTAAAAACTTGATACCAAGGCTAATATCACTGAGGGAAAGACACAAATGAACTCTTTATTATATTTCAATAAGAAAAGTAAAAAATTCAAGAAGAAATAAATTCATTACAATAAGAAAGGACAATGATTTGTATGTGGAAAACTAGGTCATTTTTCAATGAAAATTCGTTATCAAAAGAAAGTTGACAAACCCACAAAAATTATGTTGACTAAAGAGAATCTAGTTGTGGTGATATTCAAAGTCAACATGGATTTGATGAATATGAGATGGTATCTTGATTTTGGAGCAATGTTACATGTGTGTGAGGATCGTTCGATGTTAAAAAAATGTGATGATAGTACTATCACGAAGGAAGCACACATTGGAAATAATGCATGAATCAATGTCACTGAACAAGGAATGATGAAACTATACTCTATATATGGGAAAAATTTGACTCTTATAAATGTGTTATCTATACATAAGATTTAAAAGAATTTAGTTTTTTTGATCTTCTGTGTAAGGAGGTATTTCGGGTTTCATTTGAATTCAAAAAGGTTATATTGTTGAAGTGATCCATGTTTTTGGAGAAAGGGTACTCAAATGATAGAATATATCGTATTTATATTAGTAATATGATTGAACCTTCTACTTAATTGATCGAGTCCTCTAATTTATAGCATGATAATTTAGAACAGTTTTATTATAATTCATGAAAAGTAATGAATACGTTAAAATAAATTAACTTTGGAAATGAATTTAATAAATGTGAAACATATGTAGAATCAAAAATAGTTAATCAACTATTTTAATGTGTTGATAGAAATTCTGATATATTAGAAATTCTAATATTTTTGAATTAAATGGATTGTTAACTCATGAAGGAAAATTGTATTTATTTATTTTTTTGATGACTTTAATTGATATTTACACACACACACACACACATATTATTAGAACAAAAAGATGAAGCCTTTAATATGTTTAATAAGTATAAAGTTGAATTTTAAAACTAATTAAACAAAAGGATTAAAGTATTATGCTCAGATAGAGGTGGTGGATACTTTATGAATTAATTTAATGAGTTCTATAAACAAAATGATATAGTTAATCAATGTAATGCCCCTTAAACATCTCAACAAAATGGATTAATTTAAAGGAAAAGTCTCAGATTAGTATAAATGGTAAATTTAATGATTAGTAAATCTATGTTACTATTAAATTTATATGGTGGATATTTATTGCCTACATGTCATATTCATAATAGGAGTTCTTCTATGAAAATTTAGTTACCCCTTATAAAATTTGTAAATGTTGAAGACCTAATCTTTCATATTTTAAAGTTTGGTGGTGTTTATATTATTATAGAGTTATAGGTCCTAAAAGAACTAAAAATGGTCCTAGAGGAATTAAATGTATTTTTTGGATATTCAAAAAATAGAAAAGCATATAGGAATATGGATTTAAAAGCTAATGTCATTGTTGAATCATGAGATGTATAGTTTTTTGAAAATAAATTTTATAAAGATAATGTAGAGGAGGTTATTCCTCACACCTCTATATCTTGTAGTCTATCTAGTTCAAATACAATAGTAGATAATATTGATGATTCTCAAGTTGAAACTAAACAGATTACAAGTCTTAGGAAGGATAAACATCTAAATCCAAATTTTATTTTTCTTGATTCTATAATTTTTATTTTTGAGGGAGATCGAAATAATCATCTTCTAAATAAGTATCCTATGGTATTGACTATAAAAGATGACCTAAAATGACTATCTCTAGACACACCAAATTAGTTCCCTAAACAATTAACTGGGTAGATAGTTGAAGCTGGGGTTGATCCCAGAGGGAGAAAATGTGAATAAATTGTGGACATTAATTAGGGATCATTAGCTTATTATCTAGAAAAATAAATGATTATAATGAAATTATTGGAGTGAAATGATTTTTGAAAAAAAAATCAGATGTAGAAAAGGAAGAGGATAACCTAGAAAAAAAATTATGTTAGGGTTTCAATTTGATTTGGGTTTATTATAAAAATTATTTCTTAAAATTTGAAATAATTTATCGAATGATTCACTAAGAAGATTCAATTAAATTATTATTTCTTGTTCTGATAAAAAATAATTGTGTATTTAAAATTTCAATCTCATGTTCCGGGGATTGATTACTTATGAACACATTTTTAAGTCATTACCCCTAAAATAGTGGCAATAGTCTCACCCAATGTCATAGATTCACTGATTGAAACTCATTTAGTTCTTTATTCTGGTGTCATTCTTGGTCTGATACAACACTAATAGTGAATTTGAGTTTATTTTTTAAAGGATTTATAAAGAAAAAAATAATAAAATCAAACACAATAGGAATTCAATTACAACACACCCAAACCTTATTACAACCCCAACACATAGAAAATATACTCTTATGACCATGTTCACAGTGTTAAAATTGAATTGATACTAAATCCATACCATGGATACTAGAGGAAAATGGAAGAAGAGAAAAATTACACTAAAACAAGAATAAAACAAAGTAAAAACTACTAATGGATTCAAGGAGAGATCATGTTGGCAGAGCAGAAACACCTCCCCCCTAAGTACCCAACCCTAAATTCTAAGGTTTTCCTCTATATTTATAGAAAATAAAACTACATATTGTGCACTATAAAGAACATGGTGTGTACTTAGGTCAACCAGAAATTTTTTTATTTTCTCTTCCAGTAGGTGGATAATTGTGTTTCCCATTAAATTCAATATGTTGGTGGTTGGTTGGTGGAAGTGCACAATATGTGGAACCAACATACATGGTGTGTATCCTCAATTTTAGCTACCAAATTCTTTTTTAAGGGCCTATAAGGCATGTATAATCAATTAAAAATTGTGTTTGGTTAGATCTGCAACATGGTCATGTACTCGGGTTGGCCGAACCATGCATCTTGCAAAAGTACACGATGTGTGTTTATAAATTACATGCTGTGTATATTCCAATTTTTTTTATGATTTGTCACTAATGTGTGATTTCACTGTATCTCCTATAAAATCATCCATAATCATATAAATAAATAATTTGATCTATAAAACCACAAAGATTTAGTGAAAATAGGTTCTATACTCAATAAAATATATGAATTAGTATGCATAAATTGGGAATATAAAAATTCCCCACACTTAGTCATTTTCTTACCCTCAAGAAAAATATCAAAATTAAATTAAAATAATCTACACTCTAAAAGATAATAATTTAATCAATTACACATATAAATATTATAGTCATAGCATAGGATTTTAAATGGCACCAAACATATTTTAATTTCAAATCTATTCTAATCATTCTTCATATACAATTTAATTAAAAACTTTCATCCTATTCTATTTAAAATTTTCAACTTTTTTTAAATATAAATACCATTTGATGATTTACCTCACCAATAAAAATTATGCACTCATCACTCAAGATCATGTAATCATAATTTTGTTCAATCTCAAGTATGCGAACTTTATGTATAAGATTAAAAGTGATCTAAATATCCACTTAAAAATTAAATAAAAAAATCCATGAGGTATTTCAATGAAGTTATGACTATTTGATGGCTAATGGAAGGTAGTTAATGATGTGAAAATAATCTCAAATCCTAAAAAATGAGGCTGAATTCCTTAAGAATAAAGCATGATATTAAATGACAAAGATCAATAAAAATGAATCCCTTTAAAAATCTCTTAAAGGTTGTCATAACCATTATCTTACATTTCCATCATGGGTTTGTAAACTATATGTGAGTATAATAAATTAATTTGTTCCTCTTTTTAATTTTTTAATTTTTTACTTTTTAAGAGGACCACTTAGGAATATAAGGAATGGTGGGTTTTGAACCCTTTCACCCAGATGAAAAAGAGACAATCTCCCCCACACATAATTTCATGGTCACTCACCAAAATATACTATGAATCATTAAACTCTATATTTAAAGATCAAATGAACAATAAATGTAGTATAATCAAAGAATTAGGGTGGAAAGGATAATTAGGATTAATATCAAGGAAATACATGGTTTCTATGTATTTCCTAGAGATAGAATGTAGGGTGGTTCTTAAAGTCAAAAGGGGTTAAAAATAACAATAAAATTCCTCAGTCATTTTAATTTGATTCAAATTTGGTATGTTTTGATAATAAAAACATACAAGTTCTAGTAGTTATGTATATCCCAAGAATCTCTCTAGAAATAGGGTATGTGGAAGAATATGAAAAAGGGTTTAATATAACTCTCATGAATGAGGATAAAAATGGGATAATCAGTCTAGAGAAAATATATAAATTATTTTTATAATAAATTCAAATTTCTAAGAATTATTATAAAAAATAAAACTATATTATAAATCATCTTAAAATACATTAAAATTAAAATAAGCATGTAAATTTAAAATTCCCACCTATGGATTTATTAATTATAATTATAATTAATCAAAAAAATTCCACATTTTAAAATATCTCATCTAAATAATAATTTATCCTAGATTAGTCAAAGGAAAAATAATAGTGTAGAGAGAGACTCACATTCACATTGAATACCACATTGGATCCTCCAAGTGAAAAAACAAGTAGGAAAAGAGGATTTGAAATGACACAACTTAACCAGGTTGTGGGAGAGTAAGAGAAGAAGTAATATAAATAAAAGTGAATGAAAATAAATTCAAAAAATAATAATCCCCTCATAGAGAGCTTTAAAATTGATATGAATTCAAAAGAAGATGCCCAAATGCTCCAGAGTACCTATGACTATCGATGTTATGGAAATATATTCTTCACGAAGGAAAATCATAACATCAAAAAAACAATAAAGGGATATATATAAATTAAAAATATAAAGTTGAAACAACCACTCTATGGCCACAGGGGGGGAAATGTTAGAGTCAGGTGGATCCTATAGGGAGGGTCCAGTTGGAGAAGATGCTGATGCAATGTGTCATACTACCTACTGTGCGGGATCAGTATAATAATCATGGTCCCTAGAAGTGGAATGGTGTACATGGTATCATAAGAAAGAACCACATAGTCCATATCTGAGGTTGGTGGCTGAGGGTTAGGCTGATAATCATGTGTCGGTGGAAAAACAAGACCCATGAATGATAGAAGGATTCCCATCATGCCTTACATCTGATTTAACAATTGATCCATATCATTGAGTCATCAATCAATGGAGTCAAGTTGATAATCGATGGAGTCAAAGTGGGAAGAGTCATGTGAATCAATTGAGGGCATGGGTGGAGGTGGTTTTTAGATGGGTTAGTTGGTTGAATAGTGGTAGATGAGGGGTCAACAAAAGATGGGGCATGGATGAAGAAGAGGGGTCCACTAGTGAAGGTGGGCGTGGGGGTGGTGTGATCTGAGCCACAACACCCTTAGGGGTATGTGGGTCCTCTCTTACTACAGTGGGATCTGGGTAGTCCCACACAAGAATGTAGGTTCTCTCTTTATTTTGGGTCATTACCATGTAAATAATAATTAGACAGTCTATCTGTTGAGGAGAGACTAAACAATCATGTCGGTGGGAGGGCTTAAAATCCCCCAAGTAGTGTCCCAATTGGGTGGCATAGAAACCGCTACTCAAGTTTCCCTGAAGCCTAATAAACATAAAAAAGAAGAATGGGGAAGAAAAATACAGGAGGTTTGGGTAGTTGTTCCAGATGATATTGGTAAGTAACTCCATCCCTCATCCAGAAATTATGCCTATATCCTCTTGGTGGGGAAAAATGATGGAGGAAAAACATCAATAGATGAAATAGAGGGATGGTGATATGATTAGAATTCTATTCTGTGATGTGGGAGCGTATTGAACATATTTTCTAGTAATCTTCCACAAAATAGTGATAAAATCTGAGTGGTCAGGGTGGGTAAGGGAAGAAACAAGGGGTGGGGTGGCTATATGTGGGTAGAGTCCTCAACCTCAGCCAAAATCCACCATCATCAGTGAGAAGTATCTCCCACCTAATTGAAATCACATTAGTGTCTCCATGTTTCTCATCGTCTCTCATTATGTGGGTTTATAAAAATAAAAAAATAAGTCTCAATAAGTAGGAGTGATGACATGGAAAATAAAAATCATATGTGTGTACCCAAGTAGCACCTCAATATCCTCCAAAACATCTAGACTCTATAGTATTCCCATGTCGAGGATTCAACTACTCAGCTAGATCATGCGGTGGAAAAGTCATTATATCAATTCATTAGCTGGATATCTCTAATCAAAGCTGATGTAGGGATGTGGCTCAGGCTGTGAAGCTACTATCGCTGGCTGTGGTGGTGCACTGGTCGCTGTAATGGAATGATCTGATGTCATGGAAGCTAGTTATGGTGCCATGATAGTTGTTGATACGAGTGGATCAAAGAATGTGGCTACTGGAGATGGATCCACAACAACCACAAGACCAGAAGATACTAATGTGATTATGGGAGGCACCAATGGCAATATAAATATTAGAACCAGAAATTGTGAAAGTGGTATATCTATCGTATAAAGCTCCCTTAGTGTCTCCTCATCAACTCATCATGGAGGAGACTTCTCCTCATTGAGAGATATCATGGGATGATTCCCACTAGACCTATATCTTTTAGCCATAGTATACAAAAATAAAAGAATAAAACAAACAAAAAGAAAACAAAAAGGAAAGAAAATAAAAAATTTCAAAAGTATATAGTGTGTATTTTCAGAGCACATGGAATGTATTATATTCGGGATGCTACCCATGTACTCTGAAAATACATGACCAAGCCTCCCTGTCTCAAACATCATAAGGTAAATGTATTTTACCAAACAAACACACCATGTATTAGAACACGAGCATGTTTTGCATATTTTTTCCTTAACAAGACTACTTTAAAGTAGATACAGTACACAACATGTACCAAACACACATGCCATGTGTTTAAACATGGTTATCCTGGCAATTTGGGAGTCATTCCATGGGATATTCCTAAGTGTGATAGAGGCATGGGTAATTTAGAACCCCTAGTTTCAAGTAAGTACCCCTTTAATTATTTATTTTAATTAAGTTAAGTGTTTGGGTGAATTTTGGGAGGGTTTGGGGGACTTTTGGAAGGTTTTTAGGGGGTTTTCTGGAGGTACAAAGTTTGAACATGGTTAGTAGAAACTGTGAAACTCCTATATAAAATCATATAAAGTGAGGTAGTGGGATATATATAGGTGAATGGTTGTGCACACTCTTTTTCCTAACTGTATGTCCTCATAGGAAAAACCGTTCTTTTGGGGACATATGGCTTATGCATACTTAGCACATGGTTTGCCTAACTATGCATGACTAAAAGTTAGATCTGTAAATTGTGGATCTTATTCCTTTTTTATTCTTAATGGGTTTTTTTCTACAAAAAGACCCTAAATATAATTCATCTCTTCCCAAAGGTTTTTGAGACCCTTCCCCTTGACCTGAGAGTGATCTGTTGGTGATTTCTTAAGCATTGGAGGACTAATTTCCTTGGTAATCCTTCATTCTTGGGTTTTTCCCTTGGATCATTATTCTTCCCTCTCTTAGAATGATAGATATAATACATTGTGGATTGATATAGGTTTTTTTATTCCAATAATGTTGATATATGGATGTGTTGATGTTATGGAACAAGATCTAAGGAGATGTTTTGAAGTTTCAATATGCTTTTTTGAAGGATTTGCGTCGTTCTTTATTTTAACCATAGTTTCTGAGGTATGTGGATTCACTATCAAATACTCTTATTAGTAATTGAAGTCTTGATTTCAAATTTATTGGTTTGTTTAAAATTTATTGTGAAATTATTGTGAAATACTTGATGGAAACCCTCTTTAGTGACGGTTTATAAAATTGTGATAATTGGTTATTTTGGTGTAAAGTAAAATTATTAACATGATTTTAAAATTGTTGTTTGGTTTTGATGCATGGAATGTGTTTTCAATAGATGTATGGATTTATTTAAATGGTTTGGAAAATACTGGTTTGGAATTTTTTTGTCTTAAATTGTTAAAAATGAGTTTAATGGGATGATAATGGTCTTAAAATACCACCATCAAAGGGACGAAGTATGTATGTGAAGTTCCACCATTAATGGTAACCCCAAGATTGAGTGTGTGTGTGTGGTTATGTGAAATGAAACGGTTATTTTCAAATGAATTCATAAAATGGATGTTCTGACTTGTTTGGTTTATTTTGTTAGAAATGGTTTTTGGTTTCTAATTGGCTTGATTTGGAAAACTATTTTGGTTTGAAAATTGTTTTACTTAGAAATGTTTTGGATTTGATAAAAACTATTTTAAAGTGTTTTATATAATATATTTTATATATTTGTGCTAAATTTTTCTATCCTAGTGATGTGAGTAGGGAATTACTTTAAAGAAAACCTACATAGTTTCATTACTCACCCCCTTCTTGGGATCTTTAGTTCATTTGTAGATATCCTTTATTAGGATATAGGTAAAGGAAAAGTATCTCATTTATTTAGTGATGCATCATGATACTTTGGGAACATATTATGGAGTGGATCTTGGATCATCTTGGGAGATGTGGAGTTATGTCTTTGGATTATTTGAGATTTTTTGGTTTTTTTCTTATGATTTGTACTATGATATGGTATATGGTTATATTTTGGTATGTTTGTCAGTTTGGTAATACTTTGAGTCGTAGTACATTGTTTTCATGCATCATATAATGGTTTTTGGTTATGGTTATATTTTTTGTGTTTGATTTATTTTAAAGGAAAAATTATCCCTCAATTGTATTGAAGCCCTTGGAATTTATTTCTAGCCTTTGTAATCTTAGGGATGCCACCTAAGTCCAAGTAATGCTCCACCGCCTTCTCAAGCCAATGAGGAGGGTCAAGATGTTAAAAATTGTACCAGTCTTGGTTGGTCCATCTTTAATTTTTAGAAAAATGGTATTGGTTGTTGGTCTTGGAGTTGGAAAATCATTCTTGATTGGTCCTTGAGTTGGGATGATAGAAAGTGGTAGGATTATAGTGACCGAAAATATAGAGAATAAAGAGGCATAACTGATCAATTTATGATGAATCTCAAGTTACCAGGGTGTTGGGTACATTAGTATTTTCAGACAGTTATTGGAGTGTAAACTCATTTATATGTTTTTAGAAAATTAGAAGAGCATGGAATGTATTGTATAAATGAATTCCCACTAAGAATTCATATTTCATTTTGAGTAAGGATTTATGATTTGGTGTAAAAATGTTGATTTATGAAAAGTGTTGATTTTTTTTCCAAATTTGAGATTTTGAAAATGTGTGGTTGTGGTATTTTGAAAATGTATTTATTTTAAAAATCATGGTGAAATTTTCAAATATGGGTTGAAAACAGAAAGTGTTGAATTTTGGAAAGCCTTGTTACGATAGTTGTGATGTGATAAATTTGAATTGTCAATCCTTAAATTGATAGAGAGTGAGTCTTATGGAATTTTTTGTGTTTATAGAAAATGGTACTTGGTAGGCATCGTAGAAACCAACCAAAAGAAGGTACTAAGAATGTGGTTACACTCGAGCCATAAGTGAACCAACAGTTAGTTCATAGTATTGTCTAGGATTTTCAATCTATGTACAAAGGGAACAAAATGAATGAGACAAGAAAAGTGGATTATTATATTTATTTCTAAAAGTAGAATCCACCCATATTTTAGGGTGATTTGGAACTAGAGAAGGTAGAGGTGTGGCTGAATAGAATGAATTGAATATTTGATTTCCTAGGAACAACATGTGAGTTTAAAGTCAAGTTGGTGACATATATACTGAAGGATCATATATGCCAGTGGTGGTATTTTTCTGTTTAGGATAAATTAGACCAATTCATTACATGAGAATATTTTAAATAATTTTTCAACAAATAATTATATCCTCACATGTTATGGATTTATAGAATTACTAATTTTTTCATCTTAAAGTAGGATAATATCTTAGTGATAGAGTATGCATCTAAATTCATGAATTTAATATGCTTTTAACCAGAAGTTGCTGCTAGTTCATCCTTGAAGGAATACATTTTTGAATTAGGGATAAGGTTGAAGATTCTCTTGAAGATTACCATGCTTTGTATAACGGATTATACAAAGACATTCAGTAGAGAAAAGGTGAGAGAAAGGTACATATCGGGATATATGGGTGGATGGATCATGATGATTCCTATTGGAAATGGTGGGAACTACAATGATGGGAATAATTAGAAGAGGGAGAACTATTTCCAAGGAAGTGAGATGATGTAGGATCAGATAGCCAGATCAGTGAACCTTCATCCATAACCTAAGAGAAATCCAGGATGTTTTCAATATGGTTATTTGGACCACATGAAGAGATATTGTATGAAACCACCTAGAGTATTCCACAACTACAACCAGATGGGGAATCTTTAATGTTATTGCTGCAGTGGTCCACTTTCGGATGTTCAAGACATATCTCATAGTACCCAGACGTTGTATGCTTGAACAAGATGGGGGTAGTAGAATACCTATTGTCAGTAGATCTGAGCTAGCCATGGTGATTCTAGGAATACCATGAATCCTTATCAAATTCAATATCAATAGGGTAATAAATAATAATGTGAAATAAGGAAGCACTTATATGGACTTGATCAAGTTATTATGGATGATCAATCGGTACAATCGATAGTGAGAGGTAATATTCTTTTGAATTTTACCCCTATGAAAGCTTTGTTTGATACATGTGTATCCCATTAATTTATTTATTCTCATGCTATGATATTATGGTTTTAAATGTTTATATGATGCATTTTTTTTGAAACTTCAAACACCTCTTGGTCAAAGAGAACATCGAGCCTTTATATGCAAATCATGTTCAATAAAAATTGATGAAGTTGAGTTGATATGGGATTTCTCTGTGCTTGAGATGGATGTCTATGACATAATACATGGTATGGATTGTTTTTCAATGTTCAAAGATCATATCTATTTTTATACATGAAGGTTTATTTTTATGACTAATAATGTCATCACATATCTCTTTAGAGGTGATTGATCACATAATTCACTGTTCAATTACACCCTTACATTGTTGTTTTAAACAAGTTTTATAATGAATATTAAAAATATAATAATAAAATTAACTCATGTTTTATTCAATGAATTAATTTTTATCACATTTAAAAAGGGAAATTATACTTGTTTTGATATTTTCATTGAAGGTGGAGGTGATTTGGAGGTCTGAAGATCATCCAGAAGAAAAATGGGCCAAACTGCATGGCATCCCATGGACATATGTGAACTATTTTGAACATTACGAAAATTCCATGCATCCAAATGGGTTGAAACTTTGTGGTAATCTCCTAAAAATCATGGGATACAAATCTTATTAAGGAACAAAATCAAAATTCTGCCATATGGTGACCCATAAAAACCATTTTTTCCAAGAGACAAAATCTTCCCGAATTCAAAAGTTTTTTTTCAGTATTTTGACCATATCTCCCAATCTAGTAGTTTAATGGACACAAAATTTGAAAGGAAGACATACAAGAGGATTAAATACAACTATTATCTTTTTTTAAAGTCGTGATATTATTTTCTACTATTTAAAAACTGAGACACAATTGGTATCTAAAAAACAGGGTTCCCAAAACCATGTCCCATTTTGGCTATAAAAAGGAACCATGGGAAACTCATTTGTAAGTTCGAACCAGAAGTGAAGTGATAAAAATTTGAAGTCCTAGAGTAGTAATTTAATCACCTTGGAGGTTCTGTAGGCCCTTATCCTCATAGGGTGATCAAGGATGAAGGCGAAGTTTCACCCGAGACTTCTCCTCCTCTCGATGGCAAGCTAAACGGTGGGCGATCATTTCGAGGGAACTACACATACTTGGGAGGGAGTTCTGGAACTTGATACTCTATTGGTTTTGTTTAATTTTTTTTGTGGATTATTTCAATTATGTTTTATCTAAACATATTTCTCCTCTAAATTCACTGCTTATGTTTAATTAAGTGAACAACTTTTCATTTCAACAGCGATTGGGTTGAAATTTCAAGTGGGAAACTTGGGTTGTTTCGATTGGGAAACAAAAATATCATAATTATATAACACATAAAAAATATATTAGCATTATTTGGTAGCCTTTAATCTATTCTTGAATTCCAAACCTTTACAACATGATTGATGTGTCAAGGGTTGGTACTTTGTGTAACGTTTTTAGAGGTAAGAGGGGAATCCAGATCTTGACAACCCTCAACCAAATAATTAAACAAAACCATGTGAAATTTTCAGAAAAATGAAATATCCAAGATTTGTAGTGAAATTTAAGTGATATCATAATCTCATAATTCTTAAATCACCACCTTATTCTATCAACTATTAAACTCATTAAGTTAAGTTATTTTTTTAAAATTGTTTTCAAAATCACCCCATATTTTAGTAATTCTTATTAAAAACTCACACTCTAAATCCACCAAAACTTCTTGAGAGATGACCTATATTCTTCCCCAGACTGAAAAATATTATTTAAATCACTATCAATTTGATGTTTCACGACAGTACAGTCAAATTTTGGCACCGTTACTGGCGAGCACTTCGGTTCTTAGTGTGTGTTTTTTATAAGATATTTGTAATTTTTTTGAATATTTATTTACCTTTTCAATACTTTTGTATTATGATCTATTTTTGGTGTAGGATTGGTGCATGGAACGTTCTAATCTGGGATATTTACCTTCTTTATAACATTAAATAGAGAGAATATTACGTTAGTGACCCCGAGATACACAAGAAGAACCTTTGAAGGAGGAGACACAAAATATCAAAACTCATCTTGATCCTTATTCTTATTCTTCTAGAACCAACATAAAAACCAAAATAAAATTGTATAACATGGCTGAAAACAATAGAAATCTATAATAACTAACCTCACCTGATGTCGATATCCAACCCAGATACATTCAATTACATGGAGAGATACCCAATTTTGAACTAAAATCTGGTTTAATTCATTTATTACCACGATTCCATGGACTGCCTGGAGAAGATCCACACAAGCATCTAAAAGAATTTCATATTGTGTGTTCTACATTAAAACCTAAAAATGTGGATGAAGAACAAGTAAAGTTAAGGTCATTCCATTTTTCATTAAAAGACACTGCAAAATACTGAATTTATTATGTTAATTCCCCAATAAGAGGCTGGACGGACATGAAACACCTTTTTCTTGAAAAATATTTCCCAGCCTCTCAAACTACAACAATAATGAAAGAAATATATGATTAAGATAATATCAAGAGAAAAAAATTCATGAATATTGGGAAATATTTAAAATATTATGTTCAAGTTGTCCACACCACCAAATAAGCGATCAAATTTTAATACAATATTTTTATGAAGGTTTAATTCCAATTGATTGTAACATGATTGATGCTACTGCAGGTGGTGCACTGGTAGATAAGACCCCAATTGCTGCAAGAACCTTGATTAAGAACATGGTGCAAAATACTCAATAATTCAGTTCAAGGTCAAGTGTACCCATTCAAGGTGTCCATGAGGTGAAAAGTACTGAATTCGAGAAGAAGGTGGACACAATGTTCGAAGAGGTAAGTAACCTTCTTTGACAACTTGATCTTTCCTAAGGGAAATATCAATATCCTCCTCCCATCCATTGTGGAATTTTCTCTTCTAACACCCATTATTCTGACCAATTCCCCAAATTGAGTGAACCTTCTAAGATTTGTGAGGCAATATTTTTAGGACGCCCCTATAACCAACCCTTTAGGAAAGAACCTTACTATCCATCCAATCCTAGATAGAAAGAAAACCAAGATTTTAGTAAAGGGGGTATTAAAACTAGTCCCATTAACTATGGAACCAATAAGGGCAGATTATTCATCCACCACCACCCAAAAATCCTCAACCACCCCAAAAGCCTTTCCAACCACCCCCTCCAAAACCTGATCCTAACATAGAAGATATGATGAAACAAATGGCTACCAACAATATCCAATTCCAACAAACCACCCAAGAATCCATACAAGACCTAAAAACCCAATTAGGCCAACTATATAAGTTAGTGGGTAAAATTCAAAGTCAGGGGTCAGGTAAACTACCATCTCAACTATTAGTCAGCCCTAGAGATAAATAAAATGTTAGTGTCATCAACCTTAGGAGTGGGAAACAGATTAATCCTCCATTAGAGTCATCCCCTCTTGAGGAAACCTCCATCCCAACCATTAAAAATGTTCCAAATGTTGAAAATACTTATCCTGAGAAAATCCCTTCCAAAGGAAAGAGTGCATCTTTTGATGAGTCACCTAGCCCAACCATTCCTCTTCTATTTACCCAAAGGGCCACCCAACCTAGAAAAAAAAGGAAACTGAACACGATAAGGAAATATTGGAAACTTTAAAAAAAGTGCAGGTTAATATCCCCTTGATTGATGCTGTGAACCAAATTCCATGGTATACCAAGTTTTTAAAGGAGATGTGTACACACCAAAGGTGACTTCAAGGTGATGAGAAACTGAGCTTGGGGAGGAATGTTTCAGCACTGATAGTGCCATCACTTCCCACCAAGTGAAATGATCCTGGAACATTCTCAATTTCGTGCACCATAGGGGATTATTATTTTTCTAATGTTATGCTTGATTTAGGTGCTTCTATAAATGTGATTCCTCACTCCATTTACTCTATATTGTAGGATAGGGAACTAAATCCCACTGGAATAATTGTTCAACTGGCTGACCAAAGTACTTCACACCCCTATGGTGTGTTAGAGGATTTTATTGTGAGGGTTCAAAATTTAATTTTTCATACAAACTTTTATGTGCTTAAAATGGAGGATAATAGGATAAATGGACATGCCCCAATTATATTGGGTAGACCCTTCTTGAAAACTGCCAAAACCATAATTAATGTTCATAATGGTACATTATCTATGGAGTTTGGTGGTGACATTTTCCACTTCAATATCCTTGATGCCACGAAGCACCCCTCAGAAGAACATTCCTCTCTCTCTGTTAATTTTATAGATGTAATTCCTTCCCTTGAAAAAACTTCATTTCATTCCTCTGATTCCCTTTATGAGTTTTATTCATTTATAGAAATTCTAGGAAATGATTTATGCATTGATTGTTTTAGTAGACTAGAAAAGTATCATGCATGTTCCTTGATTGATGATTTCTTGAACACTGAGGATCCAATGACCATCGATGATATTGCTAAGCTTGTAAAAGCTCATTCCTCATATGATGATGATACCATTGACTAGTTATATGAGATCATTGACCTCTCACTTTCACAAACTCCCATCAATCCAAAATCCACCTAAATTGGAACTGAAAAACTACCTCAATATTTAAAATATTCATATCTTGAGAATAGAAACAAGTTGCCTGTCATCATTTCTAGTTCACTCCCTCCTGATCATGAATTGCGACTTCTTGAACTTTTGAGGGAGTATAAACATGATTTGGGATGGAAACATTCTGACATTATTGGTATTATCCCATAAATTTGTACACATCATATTTTATTAAACGATGAGGCTAAACCAGTGAGGCAAACACAACGTCGACTGAACCCAAACCTCCTATAAGTTGTGAAAAAGTAGGTAACAAAATTATTGGCTGCTGGAATCATTTACCCCATCTATGACAGCCAATGGGTCAGTCCCGTTCAAGTAGTTCCTAAAAAACCATCCTTACAATAATCAAAAATGAAAATAATTAATTGATTCCAACTCATGTGCAGAATAGTTGGCAAGTCTGTATAGACTATCACCGACTAAACCAACACACTGGGAATGACCATTTCCCTTTTCCATTCATTGACCAAATGCTAGAGAGGTGAGTGGGTAAGTCCCACTACTATTTCCTTGATGGGTATTATAGATACTTTCAGATCCATATTTCCCTTGAGGATCAGGAAAAGACAACCTTCACTTGCCCCTTTGGCACATTTGCATATTAGAGGATGCCATTTGGTCTGTGTAATGCTCTGGGTACTTTCTAGCGATGCATGGTTAGTATTTTTTTGGATTACCTGGAGAATTGCATGGAAGTTTTCATGGATGATTTCACTATTTATGGATCATCTTTTGATGGATGTTTAAATAGTATTGGTTTAGTCCTACATCACTGTATTGAAAATAATCTTGTATTAAATTATGGTAAATTCCATTTCATGGTGCGATAGGGTATAATTTTGGGGAATGTCATTTCTGGGGATGGTATCCAAGTAGATAAATTAAATGTGGATGTCATTTATTCCTTACCATTCCCCAAAAATGTACAGGATGTGTGGCCTTTCCTAGGTTATGCTGAAATTTACTGTCATTTCATTTGTGAATTTAGGAAAATTGCACTCCCCCTCTCACGATTACTTCAAAAATAAAAAGATTTTTTTTAAAAAGAATGTGAGGAAGCTTTTAATAAGTTAAAATGGAGTCTCATGTCACCCCCAGTAATCCAACCACCATATTGAGATTTACCATTTGAGCTCATGTGTGATGCCTCTAACTATACAGTTGGGGCAGTCTTGTCACAAAGGGTCGATCAAGCTCCACATGTCATTGCCTTGACTCACATACTTTGGACCCTACCCAAGTAAACTACACCACAACTGAAAAATAATTCCTTGCCATTGTGTTTGCCTTTGAAAACTTCAGTTCATACCTTTTGATGTCCAAATTCATTATGTTCTCAGACCATACAACCCTTTGGTATCTCCTTAAGAAACCAGAAGCCAAGCCACATCTCATTTGATGGATGCTCCTACTTCAAGATTTTAATCTAGAAATTAGAGATAAAAAAGGAGCATAGAATGTGGTGGTTTACCATATCAGTAGGATTCCCCCATCCCTGGACATTGACTCATCCCCTTGTATTCCTATAAATGATATGTTTCCCGATGAGAAATTGTACCGAGTGCAAGATGCTATTCCTTAGTATGATAACATTGTAAATTATTTGGTAGAATATTTCATTCCTACTGATTTCAATAAAAACCAAGACAATCATCTAAAATATGAGTCCTGTTGGTACATTTGGGATGACCCCTACCTTTGGAACACATATAGCAATCAAGTCCTTAAGCGCTGTGTTCCCGATAGTGAGTTTCAATCTGTCCTTAGATTCTATCACACTCTTTCTTGTGGGGTCCACTTTGGTCCCCAATGGACTGCTTGCAAGGTCCTTGATTATGGTCTCTTTTGGCCAACAATTTTTCTGGGTGACCATGATTTTTTAAAAATCTTGTCCTCGTTGTCAAAGAATGGGGAATGTCTTTAAAAGAAATGAAATTCCACAACAACCGTTGCTCTTTCATGACATTTTTGATGTTTGGGGCATTGAATTTATGGGTCCATTTCTTAATTACTTTGGAAACTTGTACATTCTTCTCGGGATCAATTATGTGTCAAAATGGGTAGAGGCCTGAGCCACAGGGACAAATGATTCCAAAACAGTTCTAGAATTTTTGAGAACTTAAATCTTTTGTAGGTTTGGATTACCTAGGTTCATCATTAGTGACCAGGGTTCTCATTTCTGCAACCAAACAATAAAACCACTTTTGCATCGGTATGGGGTCGGTCATAGAGTGTCTACTGCATATCATCCACATACCAATGGTCAAGCTGAGGTGTTAAATAGAGAGGTAAAAAAGATTCTTGAAAAATGGTTCAACCCAATAGAAAATATTGGAGTCTTGAACTTAAATATTCATTATGGGCCTATCATACTACTTTCAAAACACCCATTGGAATGTCACTCTATTGTCTTGTGTTTGGAAAGAGTTTTCAACTACCTGTTGTGAACACCGAGCCTACTGGGACATCAAACAATGCGATTATAATATTTTTAGTGCAGGTTCTTAAAGGAATTTATAGATTTAGGAGTTGGAGTAAATGCGAAGAGATGCATATGAAAACTCCAGGATTTAGAAGGAGTGAACTAAGGCTACCCACGACCATCTTATACTTCATAGTCAATTCCACATTGGGAAGAAGGCCCTCCTTTATAATGAAAGGCTTAAGTTGCTTCCAGGTAAGCTTCGTTCCCACTGGTTTGGCCCATACACTATTATTAATGTATCAGCATTTTGTGTTGTTCAGGTTCAAAATGAATAAACCAAGCAAACTTTCACTGTCAATGGGAAACTACTGAAGCACTTCCACAAAGGCCTTACGGAGTTCCCGATGGAGGAACTCCATGTTTAAGAAGAAACATATCAGTGAAACACACTGGGTTTTATCCTTCCTTCTCAAATTATCAATTATCACAGAGAGGAAACTACACATTCTAGGTGTGGGGATATGGGTACATTCTTGAGTTAGTTAGGAATTTTCATCGTCTTTTTTTTCTTTCTCACCTTTTTCGCATTCTTTATGGTATTTACACTTTTCCCCATCTTGTCAAGTTCATTAGGATTTTCATTGTCTTTTTTCTATTTTTTTCCTCCTTTATGGTATTTTAACTTTTCCCCATCTTTCTAGGTTTATTAGGGTTTTCATTGTCTTTTTCTTTCTTCTCTTGTTCGCCTTCTTTATGGTATTTTTACTTCCCCCCCTTATGGTCACCAAATCATGAAACTTACTGAAATGCATGTTGAAATTTTTGATTCTATATTGATTTAACATTTGATAAGAAAAAATTGTCTCTGTTTTAGAATGAATGTTTGTATGAATTTAACACCAGGGAGTGATTTTTAGTGTATTTTTTTCTGTCAATGATATAAATTGTTGTATCACTATGAAACATTTGAGATGATTTATGCCCCTTGTGTGAGTAGATTTTGGGAAACTTGTTTCACTAATATCTCCACAAATTTTTGCACCAAACCACAAAGTTTGAATATTTCCTACTTAATATAAGGTAAATATATGTTAGGTTAATATTTTTCATCTTTAAATGATATTTCCATACGTTCGTTCCTTATCCGATCAGTTTTATTACTTTACTAGATTGACCTATGCATGTGTACCTAATGACCAAATGTTGTATGCCCTCAAAATAAAAAGGGTTGTGTCTTGGGCAGGTCAAAAACCACTCCTCCTCAACCTTTTATCTTGTTATAACTATTGTAATTAGTGTCATGGGAGATCAAACAATGGTTGAGAGATGAGTGTGATATTTGTTCCAAATGCAACTTCTAAAAAAACAAAAATAATAAATAAGGGGAGTGATGAAATGTGAAACATATGGGGATATCTAGGTCAGAAGATTATGGTTTGACTTCTAGGAATGCTTAAGTGAGTGGGTCTTGAAATATGATCGCAAAGGATGTAGGGTAGGTTCGGTGAAACAAATCATTTAAAGCTGAATAATGTTAAAATAACCTATATTTATTGGATAAAAAGTGGAAAGAATAGCATGAAATGGTTTTCACACACAAACATGGAGAGTTAGTGGAATAGTTGATTTTTTAATTCCTTTCTCAATTTTGTGTCATGAATATCTTTGAATTTTATTGTGATATGATTTATGAGACATCTTTTTCTATTTTCACTAGGAAGATCTCCTTGGTGTGATTCGTGCATTGATCACATTACTTTAATGAATTAAAATTTTTCAAATGTTAAACCTTCATGATGTTTGGAATATATACATGCATCATTTTTTTTGGATATGTGACTTTTCCTAGGAGTGCAAATGTTTAGGTATGGGGGTGTGATCGCATAACGATTCACTATTCAATTCCACCATTACACCGCTGTTTTAACTAGTTTTGTAATGAATATTCAAAATATAATAATAAATTTAAATTCATGTTTTATTTAATGAATTAATTTTTATCACTGTTAAAAAGGGTAATTATACTTTTTTTGATATGTTCAGTGAAGGTGGAGGTGATTTGGAGGCCTGAAGATCATCCAGAAGAAAAATGGGCCAAACTGCATGGCATCCCATGAACATCTGTCCACTATTTTGAACAGTACATGAATTTTGTGCATCCAAATGGGATGAAACATTGTGGTACTCTCCAAAAAATCATGGGATACACTCTTATTAAGTATACAAAGCCTAATTCAGCCATATGGTGTCCCATTCAAACCATTATTTCTAGGGGACAAAATCTTCCCGAATTCAAAAGTTTTTTTTTATATTTTGACAATATCTCCCAATACAGTTGTCTAATGGACACCAAATTCGACATAGAGACATTAAAGATTCCGTTCAACAACTCTTATCTTTTGTTAAAGTCGTGATATGTCTTTATACTATTCCAAAACTGAGACACAATTGGTATCTCAAAAACAGGGTTCCCAAAACCATGTCCCATTTTGGCTATAAAAAGGAACCATGGGAACCACATTTGTAAGTTAGAACCAGAATTAAAGTGAGTACAATTTTAAGTCCTAGAGTATTAATTTAATAACCTTTTAGGTTATATAATCCTCTATCCTCATAGTGAGATCAAGGATGAAGGAAAAGTTCTACCCGAGCCTTCTCCACCTCTCGATGGCGAGCTAAATGGTGGATGATCATTTAGAGGGAGATTCACATAATTGGGAGGGAGTTTCAGCACTTGATACTCTAATGGTTTTGTGTAATTTGTTTATGTATTATTTCACTTATGTTTTATCTAAACTTGTTTCTCCTCTGAATTCATTTCTTGGGTTTAATTAAGTGAACCACTTTTCATTTCAACACCGATTAGGTTGAAATTTCCAGTGGGAAACTTGGGTTGTTCTGATTGGAAAACACAAGTATCATCATTCTATCACACATTAAAAATATATTAGTATGATTTGGTATCCATTAATATGTTCTTGAAGTCCAAACCTTGACAACACAATTGTTGTGTCAAGGGTTGGTACTTTGTGCAACGTTTTTAGAGGCAAGAGGGGAATCAAGATCTTGACAACCCTCAAACAAAGAATTAAACAAAACCATGTGAAATTTTCAGAAAAATGAACTATCCAAGATGTTTATTGAACTTGAAGTGATCTCCTTCTCTCATAATTCTTAAATCACCACCTTATTCTATCAACTATTTAACTTGTTAAGTTAAGTTATTTTCTTAAAATTGTTTTCGAAATCACCACTATTTTATTACTTCTTATTAAAAACACACACTCTAAATCCACCAATGATCCTTGAGATATGACCTAGGGTCTACCCTAGACTAAAAAATATTCTTAAAATCACTATAAATTTGACGTGTCATGACAGTGTGGTCAGTGATCAGAATGTAAGGGCAGGTGCAGTAGAATTGTTGAAACCAGTATTTGGAACAATCCCACACTAGTTTATAGTGATGAATTTGGAATCGATGAATGATATTGAGGATAGTGGTTTTCCAAAAGTTGTTGATAAATTTTCAGATGTTTTTCCGAATACATTTTGGGGGTTTATCGCCAAAATAGAGGTAGAGTTTTTGATTGATCTTGTACTGGGGACCAATCCTATATCACTTCCATATTACTAGATGAAACTAGTAGAAATAAGGGAATTAATAGTTTAGTTGGAAGAGTTATAATGAAAATGGTTCATTAGGCCTAGCACATATTCATGAGTAGCATCAATTTTATCTGTGAAAAAGGTTAATGGAACTCTTCGACTATGTGTGGATTATCGTAAGATTAACTAAGTTACAATAAAGAATCAGTATCCATTTCCATGAATTGATGATCTCTTTGATCAATTGAGGGGATCCTAGTGGTTCTCTAAATTTGACATGCGATTGAGATATCACCAATTGTAGGTTCGGAAGGATCATATTCCAAAAAATATTTCAAAATTAATATGAACATTATGAGTATGTGGTTATGCCTTTTGATATTACGAATGGACCAATAATCTTTATGGAATTAATGAATCTAATATTTCATAGGTATATATATTCTTTTGTGGTAGTATTTGTGGATGGAATATTGGTGTATTCAAGGAAAAGGGCTGAGCCTAATCCACACTTGGATACAATATTGGGAATATTACGGGATCATATTATGTTTTCCAATTGATCAAAGAGTGGTTTTTGGATACAAGAGGTACATTTCCTTGACCATGTTATATCTAAAAAAGGTATTTATTTGGATCTAGAAAATAAAGAAGTTGTTATCTCTTGGAAATCACTAAAGTATGTCTTTGAGACATGTAGTTTCCTGGGTGTATCTGGTTATTATAGATACATTATTCCTAAATTTTAATTTATAAATTAACCTATGAAAACTTTTACAAGGAAAGGTGTTCCATTCCAATGGAATGAGGAATGCCAGAAGTATTTTCAGGATCTTAAAGTTCACCTTACATAAGAACTGATATTGATATTTATGGAATAAGGATAGGGTTTTGTGGTGTATTATGATGATTTAGGATTTGGTTTGGGATGTGTTCTCATGAAGGGAGATCATGTTTTTTCTTATGGCTCACAAAAGTTATGGTTTCATGCGAAGAACTACCCAACACATGATTTGGAGTTATCTTTTTTGGTCTATGCTTTGAAGACTTGGCATCATTACCTCTATTGTGAGAAATTTATGGTATTTAAAGATCATAAGATATTAAGACACATTTTCTCACAAATATATTTCAATCTAAGACAAATAAGATGTATGGAGTATCTCTAAATGTTTGAATTTGATTTGATGTATACACCGGACAAAGGAAATTCTATGGTAGATGCATTAAGCAAGAAGTCATATGATCATTTTAAAAAAGAGGCTTTAGATCAGTGGCTGTTGATGTTAGTGATAGCTGACATGCACTTGGATTATGATGACTAAGGTAGTACTATAGTTTTATTTTTAGTCTCTTTGGTTTCTGGTTTGGTGAATATTTTTAAAGAGGAATATATATTTTTTTTCGAATGTATTTCTATGAAGTCAAAAATCAATGGCGGGGAGACTGTTGAGGGATGTAAACTGGATATAATTTTAGTTTTGTGGTTTCAAAATCATATGGTCATACCTAAGGCTTGTTAGGAACAACTTCTTCATGCTTACTATCAATTGAGATGGAATGTTCATACTGGAATACAGAATATGTATAAGGAATTGAAAATACAATTTTGGTGGGTTGGAATGAAAAGAAATGTGGATGAGTTTGTGATGAGATGTCTCACCTGTCTGCAAGTTAAGGTAGAGAACCAGTGGCCAACAAGTATGTTACAATATTTACCTATTCCTATTTGTAAATAGGAGAAAATAGATATGGATCTCATGATAGGTCTCTCAAGGATGACTTGTAAACATGATGTCATATGGGTGATAGTAGATCGACTAACAAAATCAGCCCATTTCATCCCTATTCATGAATCTCATATGGTGGGCGAATTGTCTAAAATATATATATGATAATTGGTAAAGAGGAATGGTTTATTGGTTTCTATAGTATCAAACCGAGATATGAGGTTCACATCTAATTTTTTGAAATCCTTATAGAAATACCTTGTGACTTAGTTGACTATGAGTATGACGTATCATCCTCGGATGGAGGAAAATATGAACGGACAATACAAATGTTGTAATACATGCTTCAGGCTTGTTTAATGAATTTTGGGGGCTCATGGGAGGATAACATACCATTATGGAGTTTTTTTTATAACAACAGTTATTAGACCTCAATACATATGGATCCTTTTGAAGCATTGTATGGATATCCATGTCATTATATACTTTATTTGGTGGAAATAGGTGAGACTTCACTGGTTGGGCTGAGCATTGTCCAAAAGACAACAAAGAAGATTTAGTTGATCAATAAAAGAATGGAGATGACTCAGAGTAATCAAAAATAATATTCAGATCATCATCAATGGCAGTTGTTGTTTATGGTCAGTGATCAAATATTCTTGAGAATATCTTCAAGGCTTAGTAATCATAATTTTGGGAGGCATGTCAAGTTATATCCTCGATACATAGTAACTTTTGAGATACTTGAATGTATTAGAGAGGTGACATATCTGTTGTCTTTTCCACCACAGTTCAGTTCAGTGAATAGTTCACTTTAGGTATCTCAGTTGAAAAATTATTATCCTGATCATAACCACGTGATTCGATGGGATCACATTTACCTAGATCCAGATGCTTCATTGGTACATGTGCTAGTGTATATTGTGGATAGACAAGAGAAAGTTTTTCATGAGAAAATCATCAGTCTAGTGTGGGTTTTGTGGAAACATGGTTTGATTTAGGAAGAAACTTGGGAATGGGAAAATGAAATGGTTGAGCATTGGATCAAACTATTTCAGGATAGTGGAGGTTTTCTAATTTTTGAGGATGGAAATGAAAATTTTTGGGAGAATTTTGTACCCAAAGTTTCAATTAAGTAACCATTTCCTTATGTATTTTAAGTATTTAAATAATTTGGGTGAATTTTGGGAGGGTTTGGAGGAATTTTGTAATGTTTTTGGGGATTTTTTTTGGAGTTTCACGATTTGTGAATGGTTAATAGAAACTACGGAACTCCTATAGATAATTGAAAAAAAGTGAGGTAGTAGAATCTGGGTAGGCGCATAGTTGGGAACATGGTTTGGAAAAACCATGTGGCCACCCATGAGTAATCATGCTTTTTGGGATAGAGGTATTGTGCATGGTTAGGCACGGTTCACCTAACCATGCTCTCTAACCACATACGACTAAAAGTTAGATACAAAAACGTGGATTTAACTTGGTTTTTCCCTTTAATGAACCATTTCCCCTAAAAAACCCTAAAATACAATTCCTCTCTTCACAAAGGCTATGGATACCCTTCCCCTTGTTCTGAGAGTGATCCGTTGGCGATTCCTTGTGCGTTGGAGGCCTGATTTCTTTGGTAAGTATCCATTATTGGTTTTTTCCCTTAGATTATCCTTCTTCCCTCTCTTGGAATGATAAATACTATCTATTGGGAATAAATATAGGTTTTTTAATGATAATAATATTGAAATATAACTATATTTATCTTAGGGAACAAGATATAAGGTGAAGTTTTGGAGTTTAAATCTGCTTTGTTGAAGGATTTGTGACGTTTTTTATTTTCACCAATGTTTTGGAGGTAGGTGGTTTCAGTATCGACTCCTCTTATTAGACCCAGAAGGCTTGATTTAAAATTGATTATTTTTATTGAAATTTATTTTGAAATTGTTTTTAAATACTTTATGGAAACCCTATTTAGTGAAGGTTTATGAAATTTTGATAATTGGTTGTTTTGGTAGAAAGTGAAATTAGTAACATGATTTTAAAATGGTTGTTTTGTTTTGATGTATGAAAATTGTTTTCAATTAAATAACAGTTTTATTGAAATGGTTTGGAAAATATTGGTTTTACATGATTTTGTATTAAATGGTTAATCATTAGTGGAATGAGATGGATAATGGTCATGAAGTATCACCATCAAAGGGATTGAGTATGGATGTGAAGTTCCACTATCAATGGTAACACCAAGCTTGAGTGTGTGTGTGTGTGTGCTTATGTCAAATGAAATGGGTAATTCCAAATTAATTCATGAAATTTTTGTAATTACTTTTTTAGTTGTTTTCCTTGGAAATGATTTTGGGTTTTTAGTTGGATTGATTTGGAAAACTATTTTGGTATGTAAACTATTTAACATAGAAATGGTTTGGCTATGATGTAAACTGACTTAAAGTGTTTTATATAAATTATTTTATATAAATGAGCTAACTTTTTCTATCCTAGTGTACTATGTATGGAATTCATTTGGGTAAAACCTATTGAGTTTCATTACTCACCCCCTGCTTGGGAACTTTGGTGCATTTTCAAATATCATTTATCGATACACAGGTAAAGGCAAAGTATCTCATTTCTTTAGATATATATCCTGATACTTTGGTCATGGATTGTGGAGTAGATATTAGAGCTTGTTGAGAGATATGGAGTTATGTTTTTGGAGTCTTTTATCCTTTTTAATTTTGTCTTCTACTTTGTACTCTAATATGGTGTATGGTTGTACTTTGTTATTGTTACTATTTTGGAAATACATTTAGTTGTAGTATATTGTTTTCATGCATAATATAATAGTTTTTGGTTATGGTAATCTTGGTTGTGTCTATTTTATTTCAAAGATAAAATCAACCACCAATTGTATTGAAGTCCTTGGAATTTATTTCCATCCTTTGGCATCTTGGGGATATCGCCTAAGGACAAGTAACATTACACCACCTTCTCAAGACAATGAGGAGAGGCAGGATGTTACCGGTAAATAACATATTCCTAAAACACATGTCATGTGTTTTCAAATTTCATATAGGAAAACCATGTGTTTATGTACTAGATGAACACTTTTTGTATTCTCTGTGCATGACCATGTATAATTTAGGTTTTGGGTAAACACCAACCAAATCCTAAAATCGCTGGAAATTCTTGATTTTTTTTGAAAATAAAGGTGGAGAGACACATTCCTGGATCTAGGAATTAAATAGGAAAGACATATGGGTATAAAACTCCCTGGAATAGAGTATTCTGATTGAGTTGAGAGGCTTTCGCTATAAGACATGAGAAGGGGTGGGGGGGCTTGGCATGGATACAACCCGATTTAGGGCTCCTAGATTTTAAATAGGAGGTACACGGGGTGTACTTATCACCACACCCATTGTATTCACTTATTATAGTTTTTATATTTATTATATATATATATATACATTATTTATTATTATTAGTTACAATATGTGGTTATTAAACTATTTATTTATTATTATTAGGAAATATATATAAATATATACAAAAATAATCCTATACACATAGTGTATAATAAAAATATACATTTAATGTATTCTAAAAATGGAAAAAGAGAATTACAAACTTTTTTATAGTGCCCAGGGTGGTATTTGAACTGGAGATCGGTTCGATACAAGTGAGCATTCTCAACCACTAAAGATAAGTTTATAGTATACAAAATTTTATTATCTTTTTGAAATTTTATAAATAGTTTAAACACTATATAGTGAAAGAAATAATGCATGATTTTTGGATTTAACTTTTTGAAATTAGGATGATGTTGGGAGATTAGACAAGTTTGAACCTAGGTATTTGGGACCCTAGGTTATGACTCTACCAATCAATCCAACACTATATTTAGGTGGATTATTAATTTAAGTATGGTTTTTAAAATTATATAAAAATAATATTAATACAAAACACATCATTTATAGAAGTAAAATTTGTGTAATTTTATTTTAGAGAAAAAGGATTGAACTGAGTCAGTTAGAAGGACTTGAACCTGGGTCTTTTGGACCCTGAACTATGACCCTTCCACCTGATTTATCCCCATTATCGATTTTATTTTATTATGAAATGATTTTATTATTTATAAATACATCACACACTCTATTTAATAAAACATATGGGCATAAAGAATGAATTGTGTTCTAAAGGAGGGTACAGAGGGATTCAAATAAGTGACAACTTGAATAAAATCTAGCAACCTATCCATTGACACATGATTCATTTCTATTTATTGTCTTAATTTGTTTTTATTTATACAAAAATTACTAATATAATATACACTAACCAAAATGGTACATGCCATGTATATTGATACACATGTTATGTACTGTCATTTTATTCATGTATCAATAATAGTTTTATGAAAGAAGAGAAAAGGATGTTACACGGTGTGTAAAGGATAAGTAAATTCCACGTATTTATTAGACACATGATAGAGAGATAAAATGAGAGTGTATGGGTTGTTTCCCAAAAAGATCATTTTTTATGTATTTTCCTAAAACTAAGTGAGGGTACCTACCTATAATCCAAGGGAGGATGTATCTTTAAATTTGAAAACCACCACATGTTTTTGGAACCCTCATATTGAAACAAATTTCCTTGACCTTCTGTTGGTTTGGGAAAAGACTTGAATAAATCTTACTCTATGACCATCAGATGCTGGAGGTGGACTTGTTCCTTGGATAAATCTTGTATTTCACCCACATCCTTTTTATTTATTCTCCAAAATGTTGAAAAACTAAAATTAATTTAAAGAGTCCTTTAGAGTAGGTGAGAAATAAATCGAGGGTTCAAAATCAAATAATTGATCAAATTAAGTACTATCATGACACAATGTGTTCCCATATTCAAATTTAGGATTTAGAAGATCATTCTCAGAAATTTTTAATTCAAAAAAATTTGGATCCAAATCATTAAATTATTCTTAAGCCAAAATATAACATGAACACTTAGCTTAATACTCAATCAGAATACCCATATTAGTAATTATCTTGGAAAGTTTCTCTACCAAATTTCCAAGTCTTCCCAAAATTTGGTTTGGTCTAATTGGCATATAGTAAAGTATTCCATCATCAATATTTTTATTTTATTTTATCGAATAATGGTTCTAGAATAGAAGAAATGGGCAGGGCGAAGAATGTACAAGGGTGACCCTCATAATGGAACTCATCACCCATGTATGGATAATATTCTTCTGGATAAGAGTATTAAATCACCAGATCATATGGATATAAATACTCTTAAAGATAAGTACACCAAACTATAGTTGAATAAATATTCATTCACCTATGAGATTGAGGTTCCCAAGAAAATAATGAATAAATAAAAAATATAAAATAACAAAAATTAAATTAGGAATCAACTTCTTCTTTCCATCACTTACCCGTAAACAACACAAGAATTTTACATTCCCATTGATAGACACACCAAATCAGTTACCTAAACCAAATAAATGGGTATATAGTGGAATCCAGGGTTAATCCAACATGGAGAAAAGGATAAACAATTATAGGTGTGAATTGATAAGCATCAACCAATTATCTAGAAAAATGAATGATTATAAAGAAATGATTGGAGTGAAATTTTTTTTGAAAGAAAATTGAAAGAAGAAAAGGAAGAAGATAACCTTGAAAAAAAGTGTGTTAGGATTTCAATTTGAATAGGTTTTATTATAAAAATGATTCCTTATAATTTTTAATCATTTATGAAATGATTCACCATGGGGATTCAATTAAATTATTATTTCTTGTACATATAACAAATAATTGTATATTTAAAATTTTAATCCCATGGTCTGGTGATTGATTACTTAAAAACATGTTTTTAAGTAATTACCCTTAAAATAGTGGTAACAGGATCACCCAATGGTCATGTATTATCTTATTTAAACTCCTTTAGTTCTCACCACTAAAGTACTTCTTGGTTTTATACAACACCACCAGGGAACTTGAGTTGATTCTTTAAATTATTTATAATGAAAAATCATAATAAAATAAAACACAATAAACATTCTATTACAACACACTAAAACTGTATTGAATCTACCCCAAATATCCCAGAGCCACTATCTCCTATCAAATACATTGAAATGATTACAAGGAATCAAGTTCCAAAGGACTGATCGATTTATCAGTATTAGTAAACCAGATACCTAAATGAGTATTGAATTACAAATGAATACAATAATTACAACATCATTTTTTTCGTCTATATAAATAAACATCTTCAAGGATAGCTGTAATCCATCTAGTAAATTCCAAAATATCTTTCATAGTATTATTCTTGGAATACTGGGAAAAGAAACATATTAAGGGTGTGCTCAAATGTTCAGTAAGAGAAAAATATAGCAGAAGCAGTAATGAATCAATGATAATAATAATAATGTCATGGTAAATAATAGAACACACATACCATATAATCAAAAAATAGAGAAGGAAGTGATTTAAAAATATACAAAGGTAATAAATGGAAACAAATTCCATTCAAATAACTAGATAAGGAAAATAAAAATAGAAAGGTAAGAAACTGAAACACGTTCCATTTAATCAATGAACTGAAAATGAAATGCATCCATAGGCACGTTTATTTAATATCTCATGGATGGATACTAACTGAAACTAAATGAAGGAAATTCTTAATTATTGGACACCATATTTCCTAGGTACATAGAACTAATACCATCAAGAGACACTTTATCCATACAAATCCATGCAATTAATTTGTCCCATGAGACTACTGATGCATTAAGGGGATTTCATTAACCAATTCCCAACCCATAGATCATGCATTAACTGATCTCTAACCCATTGTAATTTTATTAACCAGTCCCCAACCTGTATAGTGTATGTCCAAAGCATTTAAATAAACAAAGTGCATTTTAAAATATACATATTGAATAAATGATATGGGTTTATCTATATTTCCCCAAATAATTAAATAATTTTCAAAGTAAACACAATATAAAAAATGGTATATGGTTTAGGATAAAATAATATCCATGAAAAATTATATGGATATTTAGGGAAATTTCAATGTCAAATTATTATATAAAATTAAATATTTCAAGGAGATTAAAATGAATTATGGAAGTTAATGAGAATAAAATACTTATCCAAATCAATCATAAACCATACAAAGAAATATTAAGGATGGTATTAATACAACATACCCATAGTGGAGAAAAATAAAGGGTTATTTTCATTAATGAAATAAAATAATTTTAAAAATATTATTGAGGAAAATATACTTTGATCTTAAAAAACATTTTGAATTTATTTTTCATTGAAAATCAAATTTGAAATTTTTTTATTTTAAAGTAAACCTTTTAAAATTAAAAAGGAGGATTCAAATAAATAATAGAGAATAAATCCATACAAGCCATACAAGGTAAAAATAACATTCCTTTTGCATGGTTAAAGGTTAAAAAGATGCCTTGTTCATAAAGTGACAAGAACATTTCTTTAAAAAAATTGTTAAAAGACAGGAAGGGTAAATATTTTTCGAAATAATTTAATTTTTTTGGAAAACATTTTAATAAAACATGGTTTTTAGAATAAAATAGGTTCTCTAACTAAAGATATAAGTAAAGTTGGGTTTTCTTAAAAACATTTTCTAAAACATTTGAGCACCAAAGAGTGAAAAAATGTTACTAATAATTGTGAATGACCATGAATAACTAGATAATAATAAAATGTTTTATTTAAAAATGGTTATATAATTTTATTTAATGGTAATACCATTGAAAGATCATTAAAGTTATTGTTGAGTAAAATAAACTTTAAACATTCCAAAGCGTCCCATACCAGTTTAAAACATTTTAAATAATAATCCTCATGAAGGAATAAAATTAAATTAATGTTTAATATAACATGAATATAAAATGATTAATGATATAATATAACAAAAGGGGTAGTATATACACCATATAAAATATGTATGTGGTGGACATTACATTTATCTTACGGATTTAAAAAGTGAGATGAGAATCCCTTACCTTGTGTTTAATTTTGGGTGAACGTAATTTATACTACTTTATAAGAGGTTTAAACATGTTAATAACTTATAATAGAACCATATTAATATTTATGATATCATATATTATCCTCTTATAATATCTTATTACCCATTTGTTAATAAGTTTTCATTATTTTAGTTATTTTGAGTTTTAATTGCCTAGTTTGTCGTGTATGTTTTGACTTGTTATTTGTTGTTATTATTAAATATATCATGGTTTTATCATATAAATAATTTAAACCATGATTTTAATATCATATATTTCCAGTATATATGTATTTATAATAATAAATATTTCTTGTAGATAAGAAATAAAATGTACCATTCATGGAGATGGTAGGTCATATATACGCATGAACATTACTTTCATTTATTTGTCATATAAAAATAATGAAAATTAAATGATAAATTTGTATATTATAATTACAGTATAATATATATGTTATATATGTTACATAGGTTTATTAAAACCATCCTTTATATGTTCCAAGTATGGAATGAATGAGTCATATCACTTTGAGGGGGCGGTAGTCCAGACTTCCTCAAATGAAATTATCATATTTACACATGATATAAATCACAAAGGTATATTATAAATAAAAATTATATAAGCATAAAGAAATTATAAATATAATATATAACATATATAAATAGAGTTTCCATCATAATTTTTACCTTGATAGGTTGTAAGGAAAAAATGAACAATCATCGTTTAGTGAGACTGTAGTTCACTGTACACAGAAACAATATGTTTGTTACCCATTAGATGAATGTGTGTGTATGTGTAGGTTAAAAAATTAGCATAAAAAATGTAATAGTATATTTATGATACTGTAGTTTTTATAAAATTATATAATAATAATATTTTATGGTATGGATAATGGAAATGAAACTAGAAATCTTGAGTGAATACATTACCTCTTAATCGGGTAACTACTTTTTGTTTGTACCAAAAGGCTTCTTTGGATTGCTTCCTACCCAAAGGAAGGATTGAAGGTATGGGGTATTAGTTTTGGGAATCTATTTGGTCAGATCTTTTTCAAACATAATAGGTTGGATAAGTGTGAAGAATGGGTATAGGTGGTGGCCTTTTATAGGGAAGTAAAAGGACTCACTTGGAATTTTTGGAAACAAGTTAGGTGTGCACATGTTCTTACCTAAAAAAAGTAGTATAAAACCAGAAAAACTAAATAATGGAAGGTTCATGGCCAAATTATGGACAGAAAATTGGTGTTGGACAAGTGTATAGGACATTTGGCCCCTTAAATATAAGGTTTAGTCCATTTAAATCCCAATTACACCTTAATCATTATAATTAATTTTAATCACTTTCACTAACCATTTTGGTCAAAAATTAAGTTGATATTATTAGAATAAAAATATCATCCTAATTACAATGGTTTATGTCCATTTTTCTAAATTCAAAACACATAAGTTCAAAAATTAAGATTAATTCTAATCTTGTAGACTAACAGTTTAACTGGGTTTTGTAAAAAATGTTCAAAAGATTGTTGAGTTTTTATTTTCAATTTCAATGTGAAATTAATTATAATGAACTAAATTGTATTAATATATGTATAATAGATCTAATTTTAATTTATAAAAAATTTAAAACATAGTTTAACATTAATAATTATTTAAAAGAAGAATGTTTTTAACAAAAATGATGTATTTTTCACTATTCATCAAAAAATGAAGTTTCTTAGAATAATACAAAAACTTCTCCCTAAAATAATTTTGACATTAGTAATTCAATAATGAAGTTTATTTTATCAAATTATATTTATAATAGTTTCAAAATGAATATTTAAAATAGGGTTTTCATTAAAAGGCAGTAAAATTGCCTTTATAAAAATATAGATTTTTATGTGTAAAATAGGGTTTGTTCTTATCTTATACCTATAAAACCTAATGTATAAATATAAAAAATATTTTATTTAATATTTAAAATATATTTTTAATTAAAATAATTCACTAATTTTAATTATTTATGTTTATTAAGGTAAAACTCATTTGAAAGAATAAAAATAATAATATTTGTTTGTATATCTAATTGGTTCTTATTTTCGTTTCTCATTAATTGGTTACCCATGAATTAATTTTATATAAACCATAAATTTTCATAAGTTTGTTAATATTATTAATAAACTCAACATAATGGCTAGGTTATATTATATAATATTAAGTAATAATATTTTAATAATACATCATTGTTTGGTGAAACTCGGTCTTGCATATAATGCAAGATTTTGTGGAAGGTCGCTCTTGCGTGTAACACCTGATAAATCAGTGTTGAATTAATTGAAATATATAGAATCAATTTTAAATATTAAATATATTTTAAGGTATCCATATATTATATTACCTTACGTGCTTGGTGTCGTGTGTCTTACATGATTTCGAGTACAAGGTTCTTTAGTTTTTCAGGGCGTCACATTCTCCCCACCTTATTTAAATTGATTCCTCACAATTTAAACTAAATAATGGTGATAGATTGTTTGATACTTACTATGTTTAAAATCCCACATCTTGAGAATGGTTTGTAATAAATCCTCTATAAAATAGAGAATGGGAAGTACATGGGCCACATGGACTACCATGTATCTAGGTTTCTATGTATGAGATCATTAGTGGAAAGTAGAGATAAATACTTGGAGGGAAAACAAAAATATTTATAGGGAGTGAATGAGGTCATAAATTACTAATAAGTTAATGATAAATGGAAATTTTAGGGCCTAAAATCCATAAATCTTTGATGATTTAGAAGACCATTGGTTCAATATTAATTAAGGTATTAGGATAATATTTGATTTTGAAGTCGTTTTCCTAATTTTGGGTAATTATTTTACAGAATAAAAATTTAATGAAATATTATTACTTGATAGGTTTCATTTTCATATGAAAATCCTATATTTTTATAGTTCTTTGATCGAATTATAATTCATTCCTTTATTCTTAGAAATCAATTACCAATAATTAATTTTTATTACTGAATCACTAAAAGAGGCTTTAAAAGGATCGTAAGGCTTATAAAAGTGTTACAAGTCTAACGGTTTGTCCTTAACAATCTTCCAAAGCCAATATAGTTAATATATTAATATATAATACTCAAAAGTCACACTATTCGTTCATTATTAATATTGTTTCATCAAATTTTTTAACTAAAAAAGATAAAAAAGTTAACCAAGACATTGCACAGGTCAGTGGTTGGCATAAGACCCTTATCGTCCTTCGGTCATGGGTTCAAGACCTATGACCTTGTCAGATTTTATTGGTCGCCACCCTAATTATATGTTTTACTTTTCTAAAACCAAATTAATATAATTTCCAAAAAAATATGATGGTAATCCTTGAAATTAAATAAACTATTAAGTAAGGTTTTCTATACAATCTCAATAAATAAATACTTCATCAATTTATTTTCACATAGGTCCTTACTTGGTCTAGGGTCTATCCATGATATCATTTATTGGATTTCAAAATCATGACTCCATATCTTTAATCTAAAACACCTTAGGTTTAACCTAGGTTACTTATTATGTATCCAAATACTTTATAATGGTTTGTAAAGAAAAAGTTGATTATGCTAAGAAAATCCCTCAGGAGTTTCAAAACAGGTGGGAAGTAAGGCTCATTGTCGTGTACTAGGTTACCTTGATTCAAGATTGTAATACCTTGTCATAGTTATTACTACTAGGTACATTTTATCTATAACCACATCCAATTTTAGTATCCAAACCAGGAAATATTTCTAGGAAGAACCACATAATCCACACTTTACCAAAATTCTATGGTGTTATTCTATACTTATCATTAAATTCTACCTTAGGATTATGTTCTCTAACCTATGTTTTCTTAAATTTGGTTCCCAAGGTTACTACTAAGCTTCCTTTGATACCAATTGCAGTGAATCGACCACAGATAGCCCATATCCAGTGTTTGCTATCAAATACATTGTCATGATTATAAGGAATGAAGCCCTGAATGACCGATCAGTTTAACAGTCTTGGTAAAGTAGATACATAAATGAGTATTGAATTAAAAATGAATACAATAATTACAACATCATTTTTTCTTGTATTTAAATAAATAGCTCTGAGGATAGATCTAATTTATCTAGTAAATTTCTACACATCTTTCATAGTACACTTCTTGGAATCTTGGGGAAAGAAACATAATAAGGGTGAGATCAAATGCTCAGTAAGAAAAAATATATAGAAAAAGTGATAATGAATCAATGATAATAATAACAAAGACATGGTAAATAATAGAACACACATACCATATAATCAAAAAATTGATAATGAATTGCTTTAACAATACAAGGTAATAAATGGAAACAAATTCCATTTAAATAACTAGATAAAGAAAAATAAACATGGGAAGGTAAGAAAATGAAACACATGCCATTTAATCAATGAACTAAAAATTAAATGTATCCATAGACATTTCGATGCAATATATCATATATTAATAATAACTGAAACTAAATGAAGGAAATGCTTAATTATTAGACAACATGTTTCCCAGGTACATGGAACCAGTACTCTTAATAGATAATTTATCCATAAAAATTTGCGCAACTAATTTATACCACAAGACTACTGAGGAATCAATTTGATTTTATTAACTATTACCCAACCTATAGATCTTGCATTAACTGGTACCTAACCCGTAGGGATTGCATTATCTGGTCCCCAAACCATATAGAGAATGTCCAAATAATTTAAATAAAAAAAGTGCTATATGAAATATCTATATTAAATAAATGATCTGGTTCTATCAATATATCTCCAAAATAATCAAATAAATTTCAAAGTAAACACCCTATGAAAAATGGTATATGGTTCATGCAATAATCATATCCATGAAGAATGATATGGATATTTAGGGGAATTTAAATGTAAAATTATTATAGGAAATTGAATATTTCACGGAGATTAAAAGGAATTAAGGAAGTGAATGAGAATAATATCCTTGTACAAATCAATCATAAACTATATATAGGAAGATTAAGGATGGTATCAATACAACATAACCCAAGTGTAGTAAAATAAATGGTTGTTGTCGTTGATGAAATAAAATAATAACTTTTAAAAATATTATTGAGGAAAATATCCTTTACTCTTGAAAAACCTTTTGAATGTATTTTTATTTGAAAAAAACTTTTAAAAACATTTTATTTAAAAATAAACCTTTTAAAAATGAAAATTAGGCTTTAAATAAACAACGATATATAAATTTGTACAAGTCGTACAAGGTAAAAAGAACATTCCTTTTTCATGGTTAAAGGTTAAAAAGATGCATTATTAGAAAAGTGACAAGAAGATTAAAATAAAAACATTGGTAAAATAAAAAAGGGTAAAAATATATTTACCAAATAATTTCAAAAACATTTTTATTTTTTTAATAAAAAATGGTTTTTAGAAGAAAATAGGTTCTGTGACTAAAGAGAGAAATGAAGTCGGGTTTTATTAAAAACATTTTCTAAAAAATTGAGTACCAAAGAGTGTAAAAATGGTACTAATACTTAAGAATGATCATGAATAACCAGATTATAATGAAAGGGTTTATTTAACAATAGTTATATAATTTAATTGAGTGGAAATACGATTTAAATATCATTAAAGTTATTATTGAGGAAAATAAACTTTAAACATTCCAAAGTGTCCCATATCACTTTGAAAAATTTTAAATCATAATACTCATAAATAAATAAAAATAAATGAATGTTTAATATACCATAAAGATAAAAGTATTAATGATATAATATAAAAAATTTTGTAGTAGATACACCACACAAAAGATGTAAGTGGTGGACATGAAATTTATCTCATAGATGTAAAAAGTGAGATGAGAATCCCTTACTGTGTGTTTCCTTTTGGGTTAAAGTCCTTTAAACTTCTGTATAATGGGTTAAAACATGTTAATAAATTATAATAGAACCATATTAATATTTATTATATCATATATTATCCTCTTATAATATCTTATTACACGTTTGTTAATAATTTTTCATTATTTTAACTATTTCGGGTGTTAATTGCTTAGTTTATTGAGTATATTTTAACTTTTTTTTTATTATTAATTATATCATGGTTTCATCATATAAATAATTTAAAACATGATTCTAATATCATATATTTACAATATATATGTATTTATTATAATCTATAATGTTTGGAGATAAGAAATAAAATGTACCGTTCATGGAGACGGTAGGTCGTACGTACGCATGAACACTACTTTCATTTATTCCTCATATTAAAATAATGAAAATTAAATGATAAATATGTATATTATAATTCTAGTATAATATATATGTTATATATGTTATATATGTTTATTGAAACCATCCTTTATAAGTTCCATGTATGGCATGAACGAGTCTTATTGCTTTGAGGGGGCAGTAATCCACACTTCCTCAAACAAAATTATTGTTTTTGTACATGATGTAAAGCATAAATGTATGTTAAAAATAAAAATTACAGAAGTATAAATAAATTATAAATATCTTATATAACACATATAAACAGATTTTCCATTAAAATGGCCACCATGAGAGGTGGTAAGGGAAAAATAAACAATCATCGTTTTGTGATGTTGTAGTTCGCCATACACAGAAACAGTATATTAATTATCCATTAGATGGATGTGTGTGTATGTATAGGTTGAACCATTAGAATAAAAACATCCTAGTATATTTATGATACTTAATTTTTTATAGGTTTGGATAATTGAAATGAACTTAGAAAGCTTGAGTGAAGACATTACCTCTTAATCAAGTAACTACGTTTGGTTTGTACCAAAAGGTTCTTTTTGATTATTTACTACCCAAAAGAATGATTCAAGGTATAGGGGAAGATATTTTTGAATATATTTTGGAAGATCTTGTTCTAACATAATAGGTTTGAGAGGTGTGAATAATGGGTATAGGTGGTGGCCATTTATTGGGAAGGAAAATGACTCACTTGGATTTTTTGGAAACAAGTTCAGTGTGCAAATGTTTTTACCTCAAAAAAGTCTTAAAAAACCAACCAAACTAAATAATGGAAGTTTAATGGACGAATTATGTCCATAAAATGGGTTTTTGACAAGTTTTTGGGTCATTTGGACCCTTAAATATAAGGTTTAGTCCATTTTAAGACTAATTACACCTTAATCACTGTAAATAATTTTAATCATTTTCACTAATAATTTTGGTAAAAAATTTAGTTGATATTATTATACTAAAAAATATCATCCTGATTAAAATTGTGTATATACTTTTTTCAAAATTCAAAACACAGAAGCATAACAATTAAGATTAATTCTAATCTAGCAGATAGACGGTTTAACTGGTTTTAGTAGAAAAATGTTCAAAAGGTTGTTGAGTTTTTATTTTTGATTTTAATGTGAAATTGATTATAATGAACTAAATTATATTAATATATTTATAATATATCTAATGTGACCTTATAATAAATTTAATTTATAATTTATCATTAATAATTATTTAAATAAAAATGTAGTTTTTAACTAAAATACAGTATTTTTCACTATTCATCAAAAAATGAAGTTTCTCAGAAAAAATACGAAAAATTCACCCTAAGATAATTTTGACATTATTAATTTAATAATGAAGTTTATTTTTTCAAAATAAATTTATAATAGTGAAAAAATTAGTATTTAAAATATGTTTTGCATTAAAAGGCGGTAAAACCGTCTTTATAAAATTATAGGTTTTTATGTATAAAATATGGTTTGTTCTTATCTTATGCCTATCAAACCTAATGGATAAATATAAAAAATATTTTATTGAATATATAAAATATATGTTTCACTAAATTCATTCACTAATATTAATTATTTATGTTTATTAAGGTAAAAATCCTTTAGAAACCTAAAAATAATAAAATTTCTTTTTATATCCAAGGGGTTCTTATTTTAATTTATCATTAATTTATAACCCATGAATTAATTTTATATAAACCATAAATTTTCATAAATTAGATAATACTATTCATAATCAATATCATAATGGCTAGGTTATATCATATTATATTAAATAATAATATTTTAATAATACATCGTGGTTTGGTGGAACTCAGCCTTGCATATAACACAATTTTTCAAGGAAGACCACTCTTGCGTGTAATGCACGCTAAGTTTGTGTTTAATGGATTGAAATATATAGAATCTATTTTAAATTTTAAATATATTATAAGGTATCCAGATATTATATTACCTTAGATGCTCAGTGTCGCTCATACATGCTATTGTGTGAAAGGTTCTTACTTAAGTTTTTTGAGGCATCACAAAAACCATATTACAACCCAAAAACATATAAATAATCCTATTATAACTATGGTCATAGAGTGTGGATTGAATATAAACTAAATCCCTACCATGGATATAAGAGGAATAGGGGAAAAGAGTTGAATTATACTAAAATAGAAAGAAAACAATGTAAAACCTCATAATGTCTTTGGTGAGAGATCGATTCAGTAGAGAAAAATCACATCCCCCCGTAATATCCAATCCTTAATTCAAAGGGATGCATATTTATTTATTTAAAATAAAACTAAATGGTGTGTACTATAAAGTACCTGATGTGTACTCTGGTCAATCGAAGAATTCTTGGTTTTCTTTGCCAGTAGGTGGAAAATCATATTGGCCATTGAATTTTGTGTGTCGACAGTTAGTTGGTGGAAGTATCAGTGTGTGGAGCTGATATAAATTGTAACACCCTGAGATTTTTTTTAAAAGTTTCTCTTTAAATAATTTTATTTCTTCGATATCATGTGTTGCACACAAGAGCGAGTTTAGAAGAACCGCATTACATTATTACAATATTATGTATTTGTTATCACCTAACTATTAGATTAATAGATATGAATAGTATTAACTAGTTTATTAAATAAATATAAAGGTACAAATTGTTATAAATTTATTGAAAAATTCTTATAAAATAATCACACAATTTTTTAGTAAAGTCATTTTATTCATAAAAAACACATTTTCTCTAAAAATCATTTTCTTATGAGTAAATATTATAATTAATTTATGAATGTTATAGAAAATTTGTTTGAAAAAAATAATTTCATTTACGAATTCATCATATTATCTTAATATGATTTTTTTATAATTTTCTAAAAATATTTCTTTTTCCATGAATAATGAGAAAATATAGATTTTATTGAAAAAATATTTTTGTTTTAAAGTATTTACAAAGTATAATTATATTTTGGTTATTATTAAAATTTTATTAGTTCATTTTTATTTAAATTAATTAAATTATGTTTTTTAAGTATATTTTATACTTGAATTTATTATGAAAACATTTATATTTTAAATGGGAATTTTTCTAAAAAACTATTTTTCATTACATTTTGCTGATTTGATTTTAAATTAATTGTTGAAAATTATATGATTTTAATTTTAAAAAATGGATTCCATATTTTTAATCATGAGATCAAAATTTAGTAAATAGGCTACTTTTATTTTTAGACAATATGAATAATAAACTTAATAATTTTTGTTATCACGTTAAAGGATAAATTGGGCAATTAAAGGTTAAAGATAAAATTCTAAGAACTATTAAATGACCAAAACACATAAATAATTTTTATATTACGAATATATATCTATAATAATCACCAATGGTCAAATTTATGACATTTTGGATCCACTTGGATACGATTATGACCTTTATAATATTTTATTTATTAAAAATTCAAATATGTCACACTCTTGTTTTTAATAACTACAATATTTTTAATATGTGGTTATCCAGAGGATATGTTAATAAATAAATAGTTTTTTTAAATATAAAATATTTATCTTATTCATGATAATTTATTTTTATATTTTAGTGAATAAATAATTACCTTAATTTCTTACACAATGCTGATGCAGTAATTATTTAATTAATGAAAAAAATCGAATAAATGATATTAAAAATACTAAAATAAATATAATTTGAGATGTTTAAGATGATAAAAAAAATAATCTATATGAAATATACATTATTAAAATATAATAAAATATTTGGTTTTAATTTTAATCATTTTATTTATGTTTTTAAAGTCAATGTGGTGAGTAATATCAAAATTGACAATAATGATATTTTAGGGAATTAGTATTTTTTTAAAATATTTAAAAAAAATAAAAATATTAAATAATAATAAAAAGGATAATATATTTTCTTAAATTTCATTACATATGAATTTATAGGATAGTTGGAATCATTTGGATCTAGAATAGTCTTATTATATTTTAATCTTTTGAGAAATTCAAAAAGTGACCCTCACTTCCATTATGAAAGGACATATCCTACCTTAATTAATTAAAAAATCTTGAGCATTATATCTTGAACATAATATATAATATTTTCTTCTACACTTCCCTATAAAATTTTTGGAGATATTGGTCTTCCCAATAGAATAACCCTAAAGCCCTTCAGAGAAGATCTAAATGAGTCGTTTTGAAGAAGAGGTAATCACTCTAACCGATCACTTTATTTTTCTAATTTTCATTAAATAATTTAAATCTATGATATTTATCATAAAATTATATCTTAATTATATTAAATATTCATAAATGTTATTATTATTATAAAAACACCATTATATACCCTCTTTCCCATCAAATAAGAAGTAAAAGTATCGCATGTGCGTACGTACGACTTACCGTCTCCACGTAGCGATACAATTCATTATTAACGACTATATTTTATGGATGGGAATTATTATAGATATAATATTTATATATGATATTTATGATATAATTATACTCCTTTAATGATAATATCATATCTACCATTTAATCAACTAATCTTTTGGGAAATGAAAACATCGCTCGGGCATACGTAAGGACTACCATCTCCACGATGCGATGTGATTTGTTTTTCATTTATATTTCACATGTATGGTATTAAAGATATATTTTATGAATATAAAAGATATAAATAACATAATAATTATTTTTAAATGTTTATTATTATTTTACTTTCTTTCTTTCCATCAGATGAAAAATGGAATCAACGTTTATGTATATTTATGACCTACCGTCTCTATGAACAATGCAATTTATTTTTCTATCTATAATTTTTATGAATGATTATAAATTTTTATATAATTAATATATATATTATTTTTACACCATGATAAAAATTCTATAAATTATGGGACCATGATCAAAGTATAAGGATCAGGACTGCCGAACTGAAACATGCTTGGAAAATAAAGCAGTTATCATTTAGAATAGTGATTTTGATAACTAATTTTTAATAAAATGGAGATAATATGTTATAATTAAATCATAAATGGTATTATATATTTATGTTAATGAAATAAATGTATAATATATCCAAATTTATTATATAGGATGTTTGAGTGTGAACGAGGAAAAGGGAGACTTGAGGTAAGGGTTTATTTCACAATCTTATAATTATTCGAGATTTTTTATATTTAAGTATCCATTGGGGAATATTTATCTTCCATTCCAATGTTTTCTAAATTTTTTAATTTTTTTACACTATTCTCATACAATTATTTAAAATCATTTTAACCATGTTTTACTTTTTAAAATATGGTTTGAAAGAAATATTTTTGTCATTTTATAAATGAGGTTCTTTGTGACATTTTCAAAAAAATAGGGAAGAAATTTTTTTTTAACTTATACATAATGAGAAGATTTTCCCACCATCATAATGCCTAAATTATTTGAATATTCATTTATAATATTAAAATATTCTTTTCAAATAAAATGTTTTCTTTTATAATTCTGATGCATTAAAAAAATGATTCCAAGACGTAAATGATATTTTAATTGAGAATTATTTCATGTAATAATTCAAAATCATTTTCTATATAATATAACATTATTTTATTTTACTTATTATTTAATGTTCATATGATCCAAGTATACCATCCTTACTCTTTCTCTAGTTGTTTTATGATTATTATGGCATAATATTTATGAAACCTATTTCTTTTCCATGGGTTATGCTACGATGAAATGTTTACGAAAAATTTTTATTTTTAGGGGTATGATACGATAAATGATTTATGTTCTTATAGAAAACATATGTATGGTTTTCATTATGTGATGGGTGGGACCTATATCCAACTCCAATTTATTTGGTAATTATTTATATCTCATGAGATATAAAAGACTATAATGGGGAGTGAACTCAGTTTAGTAATGGATATTGTCTATTATAATAGTCTTGAAAGTTAACATTGACTACTATGATGGTTTGAGGAGTGAACCCATTCCACAATGATAGTATTGGGAGTGAAACTTGACTATAACGATGGTTTGGGGAGTGAACCCAATCCACTATGATAGTCTTTTTAATGAGTCTTGACTACTTAGGAAATGATTTTATATGATTATATGTATGCCAAAATTCCATGTCTTATGCCAATTTTATTCTCTCATGGGTCAGGTTATTTTATGATTCATGTCTTATGAACTGACAAAATTTCTTTCATGACTAAAGATTATGATCTATGATTTGCAGGGTATAATATTCAAATGTTATGTTAAGTTATTAAACCCTTATTATCATGTTATTGTTATAAAATCATTGATATCTACCTTTTACCCTTACTGAGCATTTGAGATCACCCTTTTCTTATGTTTATTTCCCTTAGGGTATGAATAAAGGTATTAAGTATGATATGTTAAAAAGGGTTCTATTTATGGAGAAATAAGTGGGAGACGATGTAGATATTTTATAAACCAATTGTTTAGGTTTCCAAGTTTCCAAACGCACTATACCTTTTTGATTCTCAGGCATGTATATGTATAATTTAAGGAATATTCATATAAAAAGATGCAATCTATATGTGTGAAAATCTTGGGTTGTTATAGTTGGTATCAAATGATGGGTTTAGTTATCCTTTGGAAACTAGTTTGATATTTTTTTGGAATAAGTCTATGTATAGGATAAAATCATAACATTTTTATAATGATCATGAATGACCTATGTTCAACCTAAGGTATCATAGAAGAATATGTCATGATTCAAAAATTCTATAAATGATTTTTTAGAATTATGTGGTATTCTAATGAATCATGAATTTTAGTTTTCAATAGAACTCATACATGGTGATATGCCTATTTTGAAGACTCCTTCTAGAATGGCCCCAACTGAGTTTTAGGAATTCAAGAAGAAACTCTAGTAGAATTCAAGAAGAAAATCTAGTAGAATCTTGATAAGGGATTTATATTCCCTAGTGAATCACCTTAAGGTGAACCTATTCTATTTTAAGAAGAAATATGGATCTATGAGACTATTCATTGATAATCAAAACTTAACAACATCAATATCAAGAACAAGTATCCTATTCTCCCTATTGATGAATTATTTGATCAAGAGCACATATATCAATACTTTTACATGATTGAAATTCATTCTAGATATCATCAATTGAATTTCAAGTTAGATGATATACCCAATATTAAATTCTATACAAGGTATGGACACTATGAATTTATATTGATTCCTTTTGGTCTTACTAATTCCCTCACCATCTTTAAGGATTTAATGAATAGAGTATTTAGAGACCATCTTGATCAGTTTTTGGTAGTATTTATATATGAAATTATTGTATATTTAATGATAAATCAAGGGCCTAAAGATAACTTGAGGATTATGATCAAGACTCAGAGGAAGGATAATATTTATGAAAAATTTACCAAGATTGAATTTTTGTTTCAGAAAGTTTCATTTTTGAGTCATATAATTTCAAGTGAGTCTATATCAGTAGATCCTTCAAATACAAAAGATATTAAGAAATGTCCAAGAGAAACCATAGTTACTGAAATTTATAGTTTTCTATGGTTGGATATATATTATCAATGTTTTGGGAAATATTTATCACAATTATCTAATCTACTCACCAAGTTGACTTGGAAAGGAGTTAAGTTCATATGAACGGAGGAATGTGAATAGAATTTCAAGGAGTTGAAAAGAAGGTTGGTAAGTGCACATGTACTTACACTACCCAATAGTGGAGAAAGGTTTTTGATCCATAGTGAGGCATCAAAGAATGTATTTGGATGTATCCTCATGAAAAATTATATGGTGATAGATTATACTTCATTCCAAAAAAAGGTCCATGAGAAAAATTACCCAACTCGTGATTTGGAGTTAGCTGTAGTAATTTTTTCATTAAAGATATAGAGGAATTATCTCTATATTGAAAGGCATGGAATATATACTAATCATAAAAGTTTAAATTATATTTTCACTCAAAAATATCTGAACATTCTTCAATGAATATGGTTGGAGCTGTCACGACCCGTCCCAGTGGGGCCCATGCCGTGACTTCCCAAGCCCGCCTCCAATAGGTCAGGGGCGGGTGACTAGAACTGAGTAGGCATATCACAAACAAGGGAGGCATTGCCTAAGTACCTGTACACACGCACACATCTCCAAGCCCACAAATGCTGAAATGTAAAACACTAAGGAACAAAATGCATGCATACAACTAAACCCAACCATCAGAGTACGACGAAAGGCAGAGTACTATAAAAGTAAACTGGGCCAAAAATACAAGACCACCAAAAAGAAAACAAACAAGAGTCTGAAATTAAAAAGTCCAAACTGTAAGCTAAAAAGGTAATGGGACTGCCGCTCATGGCTGTAGAAACGCCTCGGCCTGTAGGGAACTCAGAAATCTCTGTCCTGTCCTGGTCCGCCCTGGACTCTGTCAAAAGGCTGATCGTCTGCACAAGACACTAGACATGTGGGCAAATCCCGTGAAGGGGTGAGTATAACAATACTCAGTAGAGGACCCCGAAAACCACAAATCAATACAAAGTAAAGGTACAATCATCTATGCACAATATATGTTCACAGAACATATAAAAAAAACTATATATACTCAGAACCCAGACCCATGGTCTAGATACAAGTCACACAACCACATACCCCCACAAGGGATTCCGTTCGAAGATTCTGTGATGCACTCGTTCCCTAAGAACACACTCCACGAGTCTTATAGCTCTGATGACGTCCGTCTGAGAAGTGATGTTCCTTGGGAACCGTCACGAGAGATAACTACACTCATTACGGGAGACACACTTCTGAGTGGGAAAGATCTTGATACATAGATGAGGATCACTGGCAGGGTCATGGAGGATACTGCGACTCATCCGGAATTCACCTTCTAGGTAGAGGATCAACGCCTGGTAGAGTTGGTCACGTCGATGCCTGACTCTACCTAGGGTCTGGAATGGATAGAGGATCTCCATCCGGGCCTCTCGGATGGATGCCTGACTCTATCACAAAAAGTCCAGCTGAAGGGATCAAAATCCTGCGTGAGGGAAAGATGCCTGACCCTCAGGGAAACAAGAAGAAGGGTCACTAACCCAAACGAAAGATGTTCAAGGCACAGTGAATAAAAGGACCCAGTTGTTTTCCAAAAAGTACACGGCGTGTAGAAATGATACACACCATGTTGTCCGACCCCGGGTACTTCCCATGTACAACGAACCATGTCGTGAGGCTGTTCATGTAGAAAAAAACAGAGTACATGGAGTGTAGTACGAAGTACCCGCCGTGTCTGGGTAACTGGGGTTGGCTGAGTGTACTCTGGCTATGTGCCTGTACACGGTCACCAACCCGTGTACTCTGACCCGTGTAATCTGCACACGGGGTGACTCGTGCTGCTGGCCTCGCCTGGCCGTGTGATGGAGTACACGGTCGTGTACTCCATACCGTGTCTGTGTATCCCCAGGATACACACCAAGCTCCGCGTAGCCGCCTCTGCCAAGCTGTATACGCCGTGCCGCCTGAAGCCGTGTAGATCATCCCATGTCCGTGTACTGCCCAAAGTACACGCCGAGCTTTGGGAAAGGTCCAACACGCCGTGTGACCAGGGTCACACGCAGTGTGATTCTTCTCTGACCCCGAAACCCAAGCTACCACCACCAGTACTACATGGCGTGTTCTTCGGAAGTACACGCCGTTTATTCTGTAAATTTTCAGAAATGACACTCTTCACTGGAGCGCCTCCCGTGCTGCTCCGATCATCAATCTGTCCATCCAATCGACGCAAAACTTCCAGGTTCTGGTCGTCCCGACACCATGAAGCCACTTCCGTCATTTTCGGGCCTCCGATCGGCTCTGAAAACATGTTCTGATCTTCCCGCATGAAGAATGCTCGAAGAAATATATTTCTGATCTGGTCCGATTCATCGTCCGCCATTGTCACTGCACCTCCGCAAGGTCATTACGATGTCGAACCTTCGATTTGGGATCGTTAAATCATATAACGGATGCGCAACGATCCGTTGTTTGTTGCCCCACGAAGAACGCGAAGAACACGCATGGAAAAAGGAGGAAGAAATCCAAATAAACAAATTGAGGAACAAACCTCCACCGTCGTTCGTCACGACATTGATCTGCTCCCGTTAATAGGCTTAAACGGAGCAAGAATCGACAACAACATAAAGCATGGATCAATTCCCAGTAATCTTCCTGAAGAAAAATCCCTCCCGCAAAAACGTACGAGTCCGCATATCAACTTGTTCGTGGTTGATCCGAGTTCATCGTTTAAACTTAAATACAGGGAAAAGAAATCAAAATAAAAACCCCTACCTTTCGAAAGGATCGATCGTTGGTGAAGGCACCGTGCTTCCATTATCATTGAGATCCTTCAACGTTGGCGCAACGATTCTCGATTTTGATCCGTCGTCATTTGCCAATGCATCCTCCTCCACCCAAACTCCAAGAGAAATATCCCTCTCTCAACTCACAGGGTTATGAGGCTAACCCTGCGAATTTTTCATAAGGATGCATTTATAGGGGAAGATTAGGTCGTGCTAAAAAAAGGAAATGTTTTAAAATAATAAAATAAATCATTAATTTATTTTATTCCTTCTAAAGTATTTCCCCTTTTTAAAACGCCCAAAATTAAACTTTGCAGATGACCTACGCCGGTTGAGGTTAGAGTCGTTCTTAGGAAAAGTCTTCATCACGGACGCAACGGTGCCCTCAGATTTTTAATCCGGGCATCTGTTTAGAAACTGCCACAATTGCGCACCAGCGATGACTCACATAACTTAAAAAAAAGTTCAAACCACCATTTCAGGATCACTGGACCTCGGAATGATGTGCCGCCTTCACGCCCTACATTGAAATAATTCCATATAATATTTAAAATAATAAATGAAAAAATCCGAGACATTACATTCTCCCCACCTTGGGGATTTACGTCCCCGAAAAGCCAAAACGAGGGCTACTCAAAAAGATGAGGGTACTGGGAACGGATCTGAGCCTCCCGCTCTCACGTGCTCTCCTGAAGATTCATGTGCTTTCATCAGATGCGCACCAAGGGAATTTATCACTCCCGAAGGATACTCTCCTACCGATCCTCGATCTCCACCAGGTACACAGCAAAGGTCACTCCATCCTCGATGTCCAGCTCACCCCAGTCGATAACGTGCGACGGGTCATGCACGTACCTCCTCAGCTACGACACGTGGAAGACATCATGTACCCGATGCAACTGTGGTGGTAGATCTAGGTGGTACAACACCTCACCAACTCTGCACAGAATCTGGAAAGGTCCGATGAACCTCGGAGATAGCTTGCCTCCTTGGCCAAATATCCACAACCCTTGTCGAGGTTAGACCCGAAGAAAGACGTGGTCTCCCTCATCGAACTCTAGAGGTCTCCGTCGCCTGTCAGCATAAGACTTTTGCTGGCTCTGCGAAGTCTTCATCTACTCTTGGATGACCTGCACCTTCTCTGTGGTAGCTCTCACTAACTCTGGATCCATGAGTGCTGACTCTCCGGGGTCGGTCTAGAAAAGCGGTGACCAGTAGGGTCTCCCATATAAAGCCTCAAACGGTGCCATATCGATGGTGGAGTGGTAGCTGTTGTTGTACGCAAACTCCACCAGTGGTAGGTGGTCCTACCAACTACGACCAAAGTCCAAGATACATGCTCGCAACATGTCCTCCAGAACCTAAATGGTCCTCTCCTTTTGACCATCCATCTGGGGATGAAACGCTGTACTCAAGCGTAGCTGAGTCCCAAAAGCCTCCTGCAATCCCTTCCATAACCGAGATGTGAAGAAGACATCTCATTCTGAGACTATAGTCAAGGGGACTCCATGAAGCCGAACTATCTTCTACGCATAGAGGCGTCCCAAGATCTCTACGTAACTCTGCTCCTTAATAGCTAGGAAGTGGGTCGACTTGGTGAGTCGGTCAACGATCACCCAGATGGAATCATGCCCTTTGGACATCTGTGGTAAGCCCGTCACGAAGTCTATCAATATTCCATCCCACTTCCACACTGGGACTTCCAGGGAGTGAGCTAATCCCATTGGAACCTGGTGCTCAGCCTTCACCTGCAGGCATGTGAGGCATCGAGAAACGAACTTTGCTACTGCCTTCTTCATGCCTGACCACCAGAACTATCATCGGAGATCCTGGTACATCTTTGCCACTCCAGGATGTACCACCAAAGGGGATGTATGAAACTCCCTCAAGACCTCCTCCTGGAATTCCACTGGTAAAAAAGTGAATCCTCTGAAAAGAAGTACGTTCTCCCCACCTTACGAATATCCATCAGGAGCATGTACTATGGATAACTGAGCACGTAAATCCACACAATCTTCATCCCCAAGATGTGCCTCCCTAACTCGCTGTAGGAGTGGAGGGGTGACAACCATTGACTGTAGGTAAGATTTATCATCTCCATCCACGAAGGATAACTGTAACACGGCTAACTGCTATGTCACCTCACTCAACAACTGTGAGCTCGACCTTCTGCTAAGAGAATCCGCCACCTTGTTCCCCTTCCCAGGAGTATAGATGATCTCGAAATCATAGTACTAGAGGATCTCCATCCAATGTCTCTGTCTCAAATTCAGATCCTTCTATGAGAAGATATACTTGAGGCTCATGTTGTCAGAGTAGACAATGAACCGCTCGCCCATAAGGTAGTGTCGCCACATCTTCAATGCGAATACTACCACTGCCAACTTGAGATCATGGGTCGCATAGTTCTGCTCATGTGGCCTAAGCTGGCGCGAACCATAAGCAATAACTGCATGCCACTGCATCAGGACACATCCGAGCCCGGTCCCTGATGCATCGTAGAAAACTACATACTCGACACCTTCCTCAGGCAATCTCAAGATTGGGGCGCTCGTCAAACTCTATCTCAATGTCTCAAAAGATTGCTAGCACTTTTCTGTCAACACGAAGGGTTTCCTCTTCCTGGTCAAGGCTGTCATCGGTGCTGATATCTAGGAGAAGTTAGGAATGAATCTCTGGTAATACCCTTCCAACCCAAGGAAGCTCTGCACCTCAGTCACGCTCCGAGGTGGCTCCCATGCTAACACAACCTCCACCTTGGCTGGGTCCATAGCTACTCCATCTACTGAGATGACATGTCCTAGAAAGAGGACCTCCCGAATCCAGAACTGACACTTTGAGAGCTTCCCATAAAGATGGTGCTCCCGAAGTATGTCCAGAACCATCCGCAGGTGTCTCGCGTGCTCCTCCTCTGACACCGAGTACACAAGGATGTCGTCAATGAAGACCACTAAAAACCGATCCAAGTACGACTGGAAGATCTAGTTCATCAACCCCTTGAACACTACAGGGGAGTTCTTCATGCCAAAGGGCATCACCAAGTACTCATAGTGACCGTAGAGACATCTGAAATCCGTCTTCGGTATATCCTCATCCCGCACTTGTAGCTGGTGATAGCCTGATCGAAGGTCAACCTTTGAGAACCACTGTTCCCCTCTTAGCTGATTGAAGAGGTCATCAATTCTCGGCAGTGGATATTTGTTCTTCAACGTCACCTGGTTCAGGCGCTGGTAATCCATGAACAACCTCAGACTCCGGTCTGCCTTCTTGGAAAACAAGACTAGAGCTGCCCAAGGGGAGATGCTGGGTCTCACGAAACCCTTGCTCTGCAAATCCTCCAACTGCACCCTCAGCTCGTGAAGCTCTGCGGGGAGCCATCTGATATGCCGATGAGGAAATCAGAGTCATCCCAGGGTGTAAATCGATGCAGAAGTCAATTTACCAGTAGGGAGGTAACCCTGGAACATATTCTGGAAGGACATCCTCATACTCCGCCACCACTGCTGGGAACTAAGAGCTCACAAAATCCACTGCTCCGAGGGTAAGGCTAGCCAAATCATGAGTGATCGGATGCCCCTCCTATGTATGATCCCATTTTGTGCTACCTGGGTTTCCTTTTCTCTAAAAAAGGAAACCCTCATTCCATCACAGCAGACACACCGCACCCTTCGCCTAAAACAGTCAATCTGGGCATGGAACGAAGATAACCAATCCATACCAAGAATGACCTCGTAAGGCCTCGACGCTACCACCAAGAGGTTCCAACCAAAACTCTCACCTCCAAGGGTAAGATCACACTGTCTTCAAAGTTGTGTGATCATCGAGTCTCCTCTCGTAGGTGTCTCCAAGCGTAAGGATCGAGTCAGCGGTTCTACCAGAATATTGAGGTTTTGTACAAGACATGTAGCTATAAGGGAATGACTGGAACCTGTGTCTATGAGTACGACAGATAAGGTATAAAAGAAATAGATCATACCTCGAATCATCCCTGGATCCCCTGGGTCGTACGCCTCGACCGCATGCAGTTTTCCCCATCCTTGTCCCCTAGCCCCCTGAGCCTGGTACAGACCTCCTGGGGGTGGTGGTGGAAGTAAGTCGAAGCTTCTTCCACCACCTGCAGCTCACCCTACTCCTCTGCCACGTTCACCACTTGGAGGATCTGCCTGCTCCGTTCCCTGCCTCTGCCTCGGTGGTCCATCCACCAATTCCCTGTCAGATGCTCGACGGGTTGGGAAATCTCTAGCGAGATGTCCCCTATCGTCGCATGCATAGCATTGCTTCTCCCTAGGCTGACTAGATCCAGCCTGAGAGCCCTAGACTGTCGATCCCCTGTCCTGGGTCCTCCTATGATGTCTCCCACATCCAGATCCCTACGTCTGATGTCGAATCCCTGCTGCCGGTGTCTCCGCACCTGTCTGCCTGCTAGTGACTTCCGGTGGCTGTCTCTGCTCCTCCAAGAATCTCTTGATCACCAAGGCCCGCTCAAGCACTCCGGCATAAGTCTAAATGCATAGAGGAATGACACTAGCTCAGATGTCTCGCCGTAGACCTTGCTCGAAGGTCCGAGTCCTAAAGTACTGATCCCTGACCATATCCATCGAGTACCTGGCGAGGTTGGTGAACCTCGATGAGTAGTCAGCCACCATCATACTACCCTGCTGGAGCTGAAGAAGCTCATGGATGCGCACAGCTCTCAGCGTAACCAGAGAGAACTCCTCCCTAAAGAGTTTCTCAAACTCCATCCATGAAAGAGTATTCTCATCATGAGTCTGTGTGGTCAGACTCCACCATCGTCCCGCCGAACCTTGAAGAAGGCTCGCTCCTAGGATCACCATCTGGTCTGCTAGTGTCCTCACTAGACAGAAAAATCTGGTCACCGCCTCAAGCCAGTCCTCAGCTGCCTCAGGGTCGGGCTCACCTCGGAACCTGAGGGGTCTCTATCTCTGGAACTCATGGAGCACGCTGAGCCTACGATCCTCACTGGTCAGTACCACGGGTACCGCTGGCTGCTCCACTGGTGGTGGTATAGCAGGTGCACCACCTGGTGGCAACTCCTGGGGAGCTGGTCCCTATATCGAAGCCTCGTCACTGAGGGGGTCATGCTCATGACCGTACTGCTGAATCCTAGAGGGTATGCATCGCGGAGGCATCCTGTAAAGAAATAAGATGTGTGACGGTCAATGAGTATATCTGGATAGATGACACCAAGGACATGGAAAACACAACCCATTCCTATATGATGCATGTACCTTTTATTTCCCCACAACCATTTGTTTCGTGAACCAGGTCAAAAAGCAGGTTATCAGAGTCCTGGTGTATGGATACGTCGGCCGCCGCACCAACACTGGGGTCTCTGGCCTGAAAGTCGAACCCGAAAAACTTAACACTGTTTCCCTAAACCAAACTCACAAACTCTTGGTCCTAAGGTAGAACCGACCGCCTCTGATACCACTCTGTCATGACCCGTCCCAGTGGGGCCCACGCCCTGACTCCCCAAGACGGCCTCCAATAGGCCAGGGGCTGGTGACTAGCACCAAGTAGGCATATCACAAACATGGGATGCATTGCCTAAGTATCTGTACACATGCACACATCTCCAAGCCCAAAAATGCTGAAATGTAAAACACTAAGGAACAAAATGCATGCATAAAACTAAACCCAACCATCAGAGTACGAAAAAAGGTAGAGTACTGTAAAAGTAAACTGGGCCAAAAATACAAGCCCAACAAAAAGAAAACAAACAAGAGTCTAAAACTTCAAAGTCCAACCTGTAAGCTAAAAAGGTAATGGGACTGCCGCTCGTGGCCATAGGAACGCCTTGGCCTGTAGGGAACTCAAAAAGCTCGGTCCTGTCCTGGTCCACCCTGGACTCTGTCAAAAGGCTGCTCGTCTGCACAAGACACCAGATGTGCGGGAAAAGCCTGTACAGGGGTGAGTATAACAATACTCAGTAGAGGACCCCGAAAACTACAAAGCAATAAAAAGTAAAGGTACAACCAGCTATGCATAGTATATGTTTACAGAACATATAAAACAAGCCATATATACTCAAAACCCATACCCATGGTCCATAGACAAGTCACGCAACCGCATACCCCTGCAAGGGATTCCGTTCGAAGATTCCGTGATGCACTCATTCTGGGAGAACACACTCCATGAGTCTTATAGCTCTGATGACGTCCGTCCAAGAAGTGTTGTTCGTCGGGAACCGTCACAAGAGATAGCTACACTCATTACGGGAGACACACTCCTGAGTGGGAAAGATCTCGATACACAGATGAGGATCACTGCCAGGTCCATGAAGGATACCGTGACTCATCCAGAATTCACCTGCTAGGTAGAGGATCAATTCCTGGTAGAGTTGGTCATGTTGATGCCTAACTCTACCTAGGGTCTGGAATGGATAGAGTATCTTGATTCGGGCCTCTCGGATGGATGCCTGATTCTATCACAGAAAGTCCTGCTGAAGGGATCAAAATCCTGCATTTGGGAAAGATGCCTGACCCTTAGGGAAACAAGAAGAAGGGGAACTAACCCAAATGAAAGATGTTCAAGGCATGGTGAACAAAAGTACCAAGCCGTTTTCCAAAAAAGTAAACGGCGTTTAGAAATGATACACGCCGTGTTGTCCGACCCCAAGTACTGCCCGTGTACAACGACCCATGTCGTGAGATTGGTCGTGTAGAAAAAAATAGAGTACACGGCGTGTAGTATGGAGTACATGCCATTTTTTGGGTAACTGGGGTTGGCTCCGTGTACTCTGGCCATGTGCCCATACACGGTCACCAACCCGTGTACTCCGAACCGTGTAATATGCACATGGGGTGACCCGTGTTGTTGGGCTCGCCTTACCGTGTGATGGAGTACACGGTCGTGTACTCCATCCCACATCCGCATATCCCCAGGATACATGCCTAGCTTCGGGGAAGGTCCAACACACCGTGTGACCAGGGTCACACGCCGTGTGATTCTTCTGTGACCCCGAAACCCTAGCCGCCACCGCCAGTACTACACGGTGTGTTCTTCTGAAGTACACGCCATGTATTATAGAAATTTCCAGAAATGACGCTCTTCGCCGGAGTGCCTCCCATGCTACTCCGATCATCAATCTGGTTGTCCAATCACCGCAAAACTTCCAGGTTCTGGTCACCTCGACACCGCGAAGCCGCTTCCGTCGTTTTCAGGCCTCCGATCGGCTCTGAAAACGTGTTCCGATCTTCCCACATGAAGAACGCTCAAAGAAATATCTTTCTGATCTTGTCCAATTTGTCATCCTCCATCATTACCGCACCTCCACAAGGTCGTTGAGATGTCGAACCTTCGATTTGGGATCATTGCGTCGCAGAACAGATGTGCAACGATCCGTTGTTCGTCGCCCCACGAAGAACGCGAAGAACGCGCGGGGAAAAAGGAGGAAGAAATCCAAATAAACAAATTGAGGAATGAACCTCCGCCTTCGTTCATCACAACATTGATCCAATCCCGTTAATAGGCTTAAATGGAGCAAGAATAGAAAATAACATAAAGTATGGATCAATTCCCCATAATCTTCCCGAAGAAAAATCCCTCCCGCAAAAACGTACGAGTCCGCGGATCAACTTGTTCGTGGTTGATCCACGTTCTCTGTTTAAACTAAAATTCAGGGAAAAGAAATAGAAATAACAACCCCTACCTTTCGAAAGGATTGATCGTTGACGAAGGGGTCGTGCTGCCGTTGTCGTCGAGATCCTTCAACGTCGGCGCAACGATTCTCGATTTTGATCCGTCGTCATTTTCCAACGCATCCTCCTCCTCCCAAGATCCAAGAGAAATCTTTCTCTCTCAACTTGCAGGGTTATGAGGCTAACCCTGTGAATTTTCCATAAGGATGAATTTATAGGGGAATATTAGGTCATGCTAAAAAAAGGAAACTTTTTTAAATAATAAAATAAATCATTAATTTATTTTATTCCTTCTAAATTATTTCCCCATTTTAAAACGCCCAAAATTAAACTTTACAGACGACCTACGGTGATCGAGGTTAGAGTCATTCTTAGGAAAATTTGTCATCCCGGACGCAATGGTGCCCTCATATTTTTAATCTGGGCATCCGTTTAGAAACTGCCACAACCGCGCACAAGCGTCGACTCACATAACTTAAATTTTTTTTCAAACCACCATTCCTGGATCACTGGACCTCAGAATGATGTTCCGCCTTCATGCCCGATCTTGAAATAATCCCATATAATATTTAAAATAATAAACGGAAAAATCTGATACATTAGAGGAGATGATTAAATATTATGACTGCTCAATACATTCCCACCCTGAGAAAGCGAACAAGGCAACACATGATTTGAGCCAAAATAATCATGATAGATTATATATTATTAGTATCACAAAATATACAATATTTATGGATTTATAAATTATGGATCTATAAATCTTAATATAAGGGTTAAAATATTATCAAGATTAAATGAATATTCAATAATAAATCTAAGTAAAGATTAAAGAGTCACATAAGGAAGATGTATAACTGTAAAAGAATATAAGAAATGTTCCTGAGTTCAAACTTGATTGTGATGAAATAATAAGTTTAATAAAAAAATTATGTGCCCCACACATTCCATATTTTAAGAAGGAGTTTTTGGATGAGGGTCATAGTTCATCTTTCTCTATTCAACCTGAAAGTAAAAAGATGTATAGGGACCTAAAAGAGTATTTATGGTGGGATAGAAGGAAGGGAGATATTACAGAGTATGTTTCTTAGAACTTGGTTTTTTAGAACGTTAATTCTAAGAGACATAAGTCTAAGGGTATGTTACAACCATTAACCATACCTGAATGGAAATTGGAAAACATCACCATGGATTTTTTCACCAGACTCCCTAAAAAATCTAAAGGCTATAATGATAAATGGGTTATAGTTGACCACATTATAGTGGAAAAACATGTAATTTCTATCAGATAATATTTCTATCTTTCCATAATTCATATTAAGAAAGTGGTAAGATTTCATGGAGCACCACTTTCCATTGTATATGATCAGGATCTAAGGTTTACCTTGAAGTTCTAGAAAAGTATTCACCAGACTCTAGATATAGATATAAGTTTCATTAATTGTTACCATCCACTAGAAAATGGTCTTTCTAAGAGGACCATTAAAACTCTATAATACATCTTTAGAGCTTTATCTATGGATTTTAAAGGTGGTTGTTATTAACACCTTCCTTTGGTAGAAGTTTCTTACAACAATATCTTTCACTCCATCATTTTGATGGATCCTTATGAAGCTCTCTTGGTAAGAAGAATAGAAATACAACAAGATTGAATGAATTTGGCTAAATAAAGATATTGGGACCTAATCTAGTTAAGTAAATTTAAGATAATCTTAGATCCATTCAAAATTTCATAATAGCATCTAGATTCGAAAAAAAGTTATGTTGACTGTCATCAGAAAGATATGGAGTTTAAAGTGGGTGACAAGGTATTCCAATGAATATATTCCTCAAAGAGAGTGATACTATTTGGAAAGAAGGGAAATATAATCCCTTAGTATATTGGTATTTTTTAAATTCTTGATTGTATCAGGATTGTAGCTTATCGATTGGTCCTTCCATTGAATATATCTCAAGTTCATGATGTGTTCTATGTATCTCTTATAAGGAAGTACATACATGATCCTTCATATGTACTAAAATAATATTAAATATTATTGTAGAAAGATCATTCATATGAATAAAAACTAATAGATATTCTGTATCAATGATAGAAAGTCATACAAAACAAGACCACTCGGCTGGTTAATTTTTTTTGGTGAAACCACCAATTTGAGGAAGCTATTTAGGAACCCGAGGATGAGATAAGGCTGAGGTATCCTCATCTATTTGTATCTGAGTGATGAATTTAAAGGGTTAAATTAAATTTAAGGGGGGTATAATGTATCAAATTGAGATTTTTATAAAATATTTCTCTTTAAATAATTTTATTTCTTCGATATCTTATGTTGAACGCAATGGAGAGTTTAAATGAACCACATAACATTATTAAAATATGATATGTTCATTATTTTCTAGTCATTGGATTAGTGGGTATGAATAGGATTAACTGATTTATGAAATTAATATGAAGGTCTGACTCAATATAAATGTATTGAAAAGTTATTAGAAAATAATCACACAATTTTTTAGTAAAGTCAATTTATTATTCAAAAATACAATTCTCCAAAAATGTTTTTACTATGAGTAAATATTAGAATTAATTTATGTAAGTTTTAGAAAATTTATTTCACAAAATTTATTTCATTCATGAATTCATAATTTCAAAATTATGTTAAGATGAATTTATGAGATTTTTCTGAAAATATTGACTTTCAAATGAATAGTTAAAAATACTGATTTTAATGAAAACGATATTTTTATTTTAAAGTATTTATAATGTACAATTATATTTTGGTTAGTATTAAAATTTTATTAGTTTATTTTGATTTAAAATAATTAAATTATGGGTTTTAAATGGATTTTATAAATTAATTTAGTATAAAAAGTTTATATTTAAAAGGACATTTTTATAAAAAAATATTTTCCTTGAATTTTGCCAATTTGATTTTAAGTTAAATTCTGTAACTTATATGATTTGAATTTTAAAAAATGTATTCCATATTTTGAATCAAGATCACAAAATTTAGTAAATATGTCCCTTTTATTTTTGGACAATATGAATAATAAACTTAGTAATTTGTTTAATCACATTAAAGGATAGATCAGGTTATTAAAGGTTCATCATAAAATGATAATAACTATTATGTGACCCAAAAAATTACCTAAATATTATTTTATTAGTATATATCGACCATAATCATTCAAGGGTATAATTTATGACATTTCGGATCCACTTGGATAAGATTATGACCTTTATAATATTTTATATAATGAAATGTCAAATATGTCACACACTTGTTTTTAATAACTAGAATATTTTTAATATGTTGTTATCCAGAGGATATGTTTGTATGTGAATATAATTTTGAAATATAAAAGATTTATCTTCATCATGGTAATTTTTTTTATGTTTTAGTGAAGAAATAATTACCTTAAATCTTTACACAACGCTGATGCAGTAATTATTCAATCAATGGAAAAATAAAATAAATCATATTAAAAATATTAAAATAAATATTTTTTGAGATATTTAAGATTATCCAAAAAATTATATAGATGAAATTTGTATGTTTAATATATAATAAAATAGTGGTTTTTAATTTTACTTGTTGTATTTATGTTTTTAAAGTCAATGTAATGAATAATATCAAAATTGATAATAATGATATTTATGAGATTAAAATTTTATTAAATTATTTAAAAATCATAAAAATATTAATTTAGCATAAATGGGATAATATTTGGTCATAAAATGCATACCATATGAATTTATAGGCTATTTGGAAGCATATAGATCTCGAATAGTCTTATTATATTTTAATCCTTTGAGAAATTCCAAAGGTTCCCCTCACTTTCATTATAAATGGACATCTCCTCCAACAATTCATTAGAAAAATTTGAGACTTATAGATAAAAAATCCTCTAAAAAAATCTCTTATACACTTCCATATACATATTATGGAGGTGATTTTCTTCCCAAAGACCAACCCTGGATCCCTTTAGAGGAGATCTAAAGGAGTCATTTAGAAGAAGAGGTAATCTCTCCAATTGACCACTTTATTTTTATAATCTTATTTAACTCCTATAAATCTATGATATTAATCATTAAATAAAATATTCATTAACTGAAATATTCAGAAATTTTATTATGATTATTAAAACACCATTATATACCCACTTTCCCATCAAATAAGAAGTGAAAGCATCGCTCGTATGTATGTATGACTTACCAACTCCACATAGAGATACAATTCATTTTTACCACCATATTTTATGGAGGGGTATAAAGATGGAAATAAAGTTTATATATGATATTTATGATATAATTATATTTATTTAATGGTAATATATTTTCTATATTCTTATCATCTAATCTTTTGGGAAACGATAACGTCGCTCGTGCGTACATATGGACTACCGTCTCCACGATGCGATGTGATTCGTTTTTCATTTATATTTAACATGGATGGTAATAAGTATATATTTTATGAATATAAAAGATATATATAACATAATAATTATTCTTTAAATATTTAAAATTATTTATATTTCTTTCATTCCACCAGATAAAAAAATGGAATCAAAATTAATGCGCACGTACGATCTGCCATCTCCGTGAACGATGTAATTCATTTTTCTCTCTCTATTTTTATGAATGATTATAAATAAGTATATAATTAAAATATATTATGTTTATACCATGATAAAAACTCTATAAATTATGGTTCCATGTTCAAAGTATAAGGATCAAGACTGCTGAACTGAAACATGCTTGGAAAATGACGTAGTTGTTATCCAAAATAGCGATTTAAAAAAAATATTATTAATAAACAGGAGATGATATGTTATATTTAAATCATAAATATTATGATATAATTATGGTTATGGAATAAATTTATAATAAATTCATATTTTTTTATACATGATATTTTCACATGAATGAATAATGATGAGACTTGATGTATGTTTTTATTTCAAAATCTCACCATTATTCAGGATTGCTTATCTTTAAGTCTCCACTAGGGAATATTTATATTATATATAAATTATTTCTAATTTTTTTCAATTTTTTTCAATATTTTCCAATTTTGTTTTGAAATCAATTTTACCCTTCTTTGAATTGTTATAAAACGGTTTGAATAGAATCTTTTTTTTTTGTTTTCTAAACGAGTTTTTTGTGACTTTTCTGACAAAAATACAAAAGGAATACTTGTTTTAACTTATACGACATGAGAGAAATTTAAAAATTTCTTGATTAATTAATAATTTTAATATTACTTTACAGTATTAAAATGTTATTTTCATAAATTTTTTTCCCTTTATAATTGCACTACTTAAAAAAATAATTTCAAAATGGAAGTGATATTTTCCACGAGAATTATTTCAAGTATTCCTTCAAAATAATTTCTTATCTAATATAACATTATTTTTTGTTAAATATTATTTACTAGGAATATAAATCAATGAATAAATCCTTACTCTTTCTCTGGTTGGTTTATATTTATGATGGAATTATATTTATGAAATATATTATTTTTCCACGGGTTATTCTACATTGAAATGTTTATGAAACCCATTTCCTTTCATAGATTATGATATATTAAATGATTTATGTTCTTGTGGAACACATATTAATGGTTTTAATTATGTAATGGTTGAGAGAAATATCCAACTCCAATGCATTAGGTAATTATTTATATCTCATGATATAGACTAGACTGGAATAGGGAGTAAAATCAGTTAAGTAAGGGAAATTGTCCATTATGATAGTCTTAGAAGTGAACCTTGACTAATATGATGGTTTGGGGAGTGAACCCATTATAATATTATAATATTAGGAGCGAACCTTGAATACTATGATGGTTTTTATAGTGAACCCAATCCATTATGATAGTTTTGAAAAAGAGTCCTCATTATTAAGGACATGATTTTCCATGCTTATTTTTATGCTACAATTCCTTGTCTTATGACAATTTTATTCCATCATGACTTATATTATTTTATTATTAATGTATTATGAGCTACCAATATTTATTCCATGACTCGAGATTATGATATTTGATATACATGGTATAATTTTTAAATGTTATGTTCATGTTATTATTCCCTTATACTCATGTAATACTTATGAAATAATTGATATCTACCTTGTTTACACTTAATAAGAATATGATCTCATCATTTTATCATTTTTATTTTCCTCAGGATATGAATAAAGTCATTAAGTATGATATGTCAAAAAGGGTTATATCTATGAAGAAATAAGTGGGAGATTATGTAGATATTTTATGAACTAGTTGTTTATGTTTCCATTTTTCCAAAGGCACTATGACTTCATGATCCTCATGCATGTGTATGTGTATGGTAAGAAATATTCATCTAAAAATATGTAATATATATGTAAGAAAATATTGGGTTTCTATATAGTTGTAACATATCCTCTCTTTAAGCTATAAACCACTTCTGGAAGGGCATACATTAAGTGTATCATCAGTTACAAAATATGTTTAGTTTGGTTCACAACTTGGGTGTGTACTCAGGCTAGTTGAGCCGTGCATCTTGAAATATTATACAAAATGTGTTTATAAATTACATGTTGTGTATTTTTCTATTTTCCTATGATTTTTCCTTGAGGTGTTCTTTTATTGGATCCTCTATAAAAAATCCATAATCCCTAAAAAAATAATTTGATCCACAAAATAAATATTCAGTGAAAGATGTTTTATACTCAATAAAATGTATGAATTAGTATTCACAAATCAGAAACATCATTACCCAAATACATATAAAGAAGATATGAATTTTAAATATGTATCTTTCTGGAGAGAAGTAATTAATGATGAAATAGATTCCACTATGGGGAATAATACTTGGGTAATTATGAATTTACCAAGAGGTTCAAAACTTATTGTTTATAAATGAGTTTTTAGAAAGAAGTATGACTCCAATGATAACATTCAATCTTTTAAAGATAGATTTTTTGTTAAAGGTTTTAGAAAAAAAATAAGGGATGAGTTATTTTGTTACTTATGCTATTGTAGATTGGATTTCTTATATAAGTATTTTATTTGAATTATATTAAATTAATCATTTGTATGCCCATCAAATAGATATTAAAACTTCTTTTCTAAATAGATAATTAAAAAAATATATTTACATAGATCAACCATAATGGTTTGTTTTACAAGGTAATGAGAAGAAAGTATGAAATTTTTTTAAATCTATTTATATACTTGAACAAACTATGAAGAAATGACATGATAAATTTGATTATATTATTTTATCTAATGTATTTTATCACAAAAATGTAGATAAACGTGTTTATTAAAAGTTTATTAAAGAATATGGAGTTATTGTGTGTTTATATGTCGATTATATATTAATTGTTTTTGGAACCAATACTATTGGTGTAAATGAGACAAAGAATTATTTATCCTCTATATTTTAAATGAAGTATCTTGGAATAGTTTATACTATTATAGGTATTAATGTAAGAAAACATAGTGGGGGTTATTATTTAAGTTGGTCTCATTATATAGAAGAAATATTAAATAAATCTGATCATCTTAGTTTCAAGGAAGATAATACTCCATTTGATTCTATGTTAAACTATTTATGAATATGGGAAGATTTGTAGAAAAACATGATTATGCTAGGGAAATTGGTTCTTTAATTTATGAAATTCATTTCACTAGACCTAATATTGTTTTTTATTTTGTAAAATGAGTAGATATACTAGTAATCCTAGTGTGGATCATTGGATACATATAGTGATAATATATGGATACTTGATAAATACCAAATATTTAGGTTTATACTATAATTATTATCCAGATAGATTCCAAGGACACACCTATGAAATTTGGATTACCATTATTGGTGATAATAAATCCACATATGGATGTTTGTTTAATCTTTGAGGTTATAATATTTCTTGGATGAGCAATAAAAAAACATGGAATTCACATTCGACCATGGATTTAGAGTTTATCTCTATAGATTCTTGTGGAAAGGAAGATAGATGGATTATGAATCTATTATTGGATATTACATTATAGCCTAATACAATGCCTCAAATATCTATAAATTGTTTCAGTGAAGAAACTTCAACAAAATCATATAGTTTTATGTACAATGTAATGTCTAGGCATAATGTTTGAGACATGATTATGTGATATACTTGTTATAAGATGGTATAATACTAATTTTCTATGTGATATCATGTAAAAAACTTACAGATCTATTTAAAAAATCTTTATTAAGAGATATCATTCATACAAATTGTAAATATATGGGGTTAAAACCCATAAAATAAATCATTTCTTTAATGGAAACCCAAAACTTTCATTAGGTAGATCCTAATTAAAGTGTTTAATGGGTAAAAGCAAGTTATGAAGATGATTTTTAATATTAACTATTATAAACACAATTACATTGTGTTAATATATTCCATTTTTATAATATTTAGGGTTATAATATATTAATAAAATATTAAGAATCAATGAGTTATGTGTTCTAATAATGGAAGAAAATTGTAATATTTCTCCTATGTGAACTTAGAAGCGGTGAAAATTCTTACAAAAGTTACTGGGTTTAGTCCTTAGAGAGTTAATTAAAATGATACATTCACATGTAAATAAATGTTCTAAAAAGAAGAATATGCATTTAAAGATCATTTCATGTATGATATACTTGATTTATATTAATGACTAAAATTTTTAATATTTTAAAAAATTGTAAATATAATAATACTTTGAGATATTGATACTAAGTAAATGTTTAAATTAAAATATAAATTTTTATGTATAATGATTCACTTTTAATCTAGAGATTTAATATTTATGAATAAAAGTGGTTGATTGTGATAAATTTATTTATAAAATGAAAAAATAAAAGTGTTTTAATAGGAACCAATTATTTGGAGGTTTGGATTGATGAAATGGAAAATTTTGTGGAATCCCACATTGGAAACCGGGATAAAATTATTAAATATCCTCCCTTATAAAAAGGGACCTTGGGATGTAGTTTTCATAAAAAAATATATACCAATAATTATTTTAAATTATTTTAAAATAAATATTTTTTGTAAAATGTTTATATATATATATTATATAAAATAAAATAAAATATTTTATAAAAACCAAATCATGATGAGATTAGTCATAATATTTGTATTTCTAAATTCCAAAATCTGATAGGTTGCCTCCCTCCAATGGTTTCCTTATTTTGATCGAATAAAAGTATACCTTAACAGAAATGGTGAAAATCACACTGATTTTGATCTATAATGTAACACCTTGATATTTTTAAATAAAACTGTTTTCGATATCATATATGACACACAAAAACAAGTCTAAATGAACCATGAAATATTATTATTTAAATATGATTGTTAGAACTTAGACATTAAATTGGAAGGTATGAATATGATTAAATAACTTATAAAATATATATAAAGGTTCTAATCAATACAAAGGTATTGATTAATTCTTAGTAAATAAGTACTCAATTTTTAGTAAATCCATTTCATTCTTCTAAGATATGTTCTCTTCAAAAATGGAATTTATTGGTTTTTGGGAGAGAATAATATAATTAATTATTTAAAATTTTAGAAACAAAATTTGATAAAATAAATATCATTTGTGATATCAACATATCAAAATTAGGTTATGTTGACTTTTTTATAATTCTCAGTAAATATTGTTTTTTCAATTGAATAGTAAAAAATGGTTTTTATTAAAAAAATTATTTTATTTTCAATTATTTACAAATTCAAATTATATTTTGGATTATTTTTAAAATTTAATTAGTTAATTTTGATTTAAAATAATCCAATTGTGGGTTTTATATGAATTTTTTTACTTGAAATTAGTATAAAATTATTTTATAGTTAAACAAGGAATTTTTTTAAAAACCTATTTTTAATCATGTTTTATCTATTTAATTTTGAATTATATTATTCGAAGTAAATGAATAGTTCTAAAATTGACATTAATGATATTTTATAATAAATAATATTTTACTAAGTGATTTAAATTTCCTAAAATACCTATCCTTATCCAAGGGATTGGTATAATGTTGAAAATATAAAATATGTTTCATTTATGGGCCAATGTTTCTGTTATAGTAACTATTTTGACCCATAAAGAGTAAAAATTCTGTTATCACAATAATTGTCAAAATAGGTTAAAGTGTGTTAAAACAAATAGATAAGGTTTAAAACCAATTTTAAACTTATAAAAATTATATTTTATTATATTTTATAGATTTATCCTCATATTATCTTAGAATACTATCAATATTGATCCATTTGAACATGAAAATTAATTTTTATTAATTTAATATTTTATGAAATTCAAAGAGTGCCCCTCCCCCTATTATAAATTGAAACATTATCTTCTATTTTCATTACACTTTAAAAGTATTTTTGTAAAGAAAATAAAAGAAAAAATACCTAAATTATATCCCTCCTCACATCATATAATACTTGTATTGATCATAAAACCAACATTCGAAATATTTTGGTGTAAACCTTAAGTGGTTGTCTGAAGAAGAAGTATTATTCTTAACTGAACATTTTTTTTTATTTATTCTTCCCTATATATTTAATATTTATTATAAATTATGATATAATAACATAAATATCATCCATATACTTATATTTTATTATTTGAATTGTATAAACTTTACCCACATCCAACCTCCATCAAATGGGAAATGAATCCATCATTCGCGTGTACTTCCGACTACTTCCTCATAGATCGATGCAATTCATCTTCCATAAAAACCTCACATGGATAGTGATAATGATTTTAATTATATATTTTAATTATATACATGAAATATTTATCATTATTTAAATATAATATAAAAAATATTTTATTATATTTTCATTCACTAAAAAATGATAACGTCGTTCGTGTGTATGTCTTGACTACCACCTCCACAAAGCGATGTGATTCATTTTTTATTAACAAATTACATGTATTATAAATAAAATTATATTTAAATAAATAAAATGGTATTTATGATTCTATTACCATTATTTAATTATAAAATAATACTTACCTTATTTCTATAAAGATCATTGGAAAATGGAAACATTACTTATGCATACGTACGACCCATCGTATCAATGATTGTAATGTAGTTTATTTTTCATGACCATATTTCACGGTTTATTTTAAAATTATAATTGATATATAAAAATGATAATTATTTAATGTATATTATTCTAGATATTATGTAATAATTACCTCTTCAACCATAGTTAACACACCAAATTCATTTTGTACTTACGAGCCGAGTATCGTCAAAACATTCAAATTGAAATCAATTGCATATGTAATTGTATATAACATGGTAATAAGTGAAATAAAAGGAATAATAAACTTTAAAGGTTCTAAATTAATTAAATAATTAACACAATTTTACTATTTATGAATTTTAGGTACTCACATGATGAGTCGGTATCGTGGTTAGGGAATTTCTTTTAAAAATCATTTTTTACAGTTTCCCTTTCAACTATTATTATTCCATGTAAATATTTTTAAAATTGTTTTATGGATGTATTTATATGGATATAAAATAATTATAGAGGAAATTATATATATATTTGAGTTTTTAAATGGTTTTCATAAGGAATATTTTTAATGAATGTTTTGATTTTATTTACAAAAGACAAATGTAATGTTCTATTTTATTGTATACAATGACAATGACTTTTCCCTCCAATATAACTGTAAATGTTTTTTTGGACTCATTTAAAAAATTTCATGTTTTAATCAATGAAAACCCCTTTTCCATTCCTTATGGGTATTTTATTTTTGAAAATTAGTTTTGAAAAGAAAGGGTATTTTAATATCCGAAAGTGGTTTGCATATTGGTTCAGAATAGTTTTTCGAAGGATTTATGATGAAAATAGTGCAAGAATAAAATGTTTTATTAGTGAAATAATACTTGAAAATTATATATGTAAAATAGGTGAGCCCGATATAACTTATATGACTGCTTGGGCCCTATTATAGCCCATGAGAATGGGTGAGTCCGATATATCTTATATGAAGGGTGAGCCCCATTACAGCTCTCTAATGCATTGGGTAATGTTATTTGTCTTAATAGAAAAATTTGAGGGTTTTACCAGAGTGTTTTTCCAATGGATTTAACTACAATCTAGTTATTTATGAAAAAGATTTTAAATGTAATACTCTAGGTTTCCTAAAATAGTATTTATTTTATTATATGGGTTTTAAAGGTTTTATTTAATATTTTTTTGTTATTTCATGTGGAAGTGATTTATTTTATTCAATAAAAGAACATTGAGATAATGGTTAACATTTCATGGTTTTTCAAAATTTTCCTGGACTAATAGATTTCTTCTTATTGCATCCCATTATGATTGTTTTATGCTCATCCAAAATATTTTTAAAATGTTTTTCATAGGGTTTAAGGATGGGTAGGAATAATGAAGAAGTCAATTTTCAAGTTGTGAAATTTTTTCATGAAATGAAATCATGTTTTATTTTAAAATTTTTATATTATGGAAAAAATGAATACTAAGTAAAAGTGTCCAATTTGTAATATATGGATTTTTTATATTAGAAATATGACATAATTTTCTAAAACTCTAAATAAAAAATATCCTTAAAAATTAAGAAATTGAATTATAGTCTAAAAAACTAGATTATGTAATGTTAAAGGATGAATCTATACATTTGGTATAATTGGAAAGTTTTAGATAAATTTAGATATTATAATGTTTTTATGTGAGGTGAAGTTAAGAGTTATGGATACCATCATGAGTTTATAAATTTAAGGTTGATCATATGATCAAAGCCTTACAAACCCCTTTTTAGGTTTAATGAGATGAGATTTCAAGGTGATTAATGAAATTTTGAGGATTTTTATTATATTTTTGGGAACATTATAATATTTGTATTAATGTTTTTTAGTAAAAAGGGAACTTATAACATCTGGAAATGCTTTAGGGTTGAACCCAAAACAAAAGTCTGATAAGGGTGAAACTCCAACCACTAACCTATTTAATGTATTAGTTAGTATGAAATTGTGTAAACTAATTGATATATAAATTTTAAGTTGATATTGGGAATATAATTTTTATCTTATAGAAAACCATGGTTTTGAAAAGTGATTTGGGGATTATGTAATTAATTTTATTTCAAAATAAGTTCACTATTTCAGGGATTACGTCAATTTAGGTCATTTATGTAAATGAATAAAATATCTTTTAGATTTTATGAATTTTTCATATACATTTTTATGAGACTATAAGAGTGATTGATTTTATTTAGATATAAATTTTGGAAGAAAATATGATCAAATCATTCTAATATTTGGGTTTCAATCTTAGTCTAGAATATTTTGAATAATTTTTAAGGATAATTATTTATAGGATTATTTATTTTGAACTTTGGGAATTACTATTGAATTTTTAATATTAATGTATTATTTCTTCATATGATGGTCTATTCATTATGGAATTATCTTATCTCATGCTAACAATTTTTGTTTTGGTTAAGGGAAACATCTTGTTATCATTTTATCTAAGAATGTGATTTTATGTAAGTACATTTTAATTATTTTGGAAAAAAATCATCTTGAATACTCCTCATTCGGAGAAAAATATTAGATTATAGAAGAAATTGATTAAAGAATGAAATTTGTAACGCCACGAACCTAGTTACCCAGAGTTGATGCATTGTTACATAACAATGGCATGATCACAATGGATCAAGTCCTGAAAGAACGATCATTTTAGTAGCCTTGGAAGTACTAGATACATACATAAGTTTTACATTAAAATATAAAATAGAAAAACTACAACATTGTGTCTCTTTTTAACACACTCATATACATTAGCCTATCTATGTAGGTTAATCATAATATAATTTATTTCATTTTGGAAAAAATAATACATAAGAAAGGGGTGAGATCAAAAGCTCAGTAAGGATAAAAATATAGCATAAACTATCATAAATAAGCATAAATATTTAAGTCAATGTATAAGACTAAAACATAAGGTTTTTAAACTTAAACTTCATCATAATATGGAAAAGATAAATCAAATAATGCTATTTATATATTTACATGGATATTATACTAGTCGAATAATCACATGTAATATCAATAGCTAATTTCATAATGATGGAATGCGTAATGCCAGAAATCATAACCACATAGTCAAGGCCTCATGCCAAGAATACAAATAATAATTTTTTCAAGGCCTTGTGCCAAGACACTAGTTTGTATCATGAGACCTACTAATTAATCTAGGAGCTATAGAGGTCTTCACCCATCACTTACTAAGTCCAATTCATTCCTAATATGAAAAGGTTGAAACATAATCTAAACATTCATATTAAAACTAGCATACGAAATGTCAATATATTAAACAAAAACCATGAATGGTATAAAAATAGCACATCCACAGTAAAAAATAACCCATTAAATACAATATGGAATATTGTATTATAATAAATCAACCTAAATTATGAATAATTAAGGATATTGACATAGATGAAAATAATCAGTAAAACTATTTGAGAGAAATATCCCCTTTTTCTTGAAAACATTTAAATATCTCACTATTTATCAAGAAGATGTTAAAAATAGATTTCTGAATCAATGTGTCCCATACCACTTTGAAACTATTAAAATGAATTTTAATTTTAAAACATTAATGTTCATATAAATAAATCCTTAAAACCATTTTTAAAACATGGACATTAATGAGAAAGATTTAGAAGAATAAATATTTAGAACATTTAGATGATATTTTAGTTAGAGTTCCTAACCAAATGAGAGATGCTTGAATACAGATAATTGAGGTAACAAAAAATTTATAATATCATGAGAATAAAGGGATTCATGATATACTACGTCAAAGTATAGGATGTACATCATATAAAAGTGAATTGGCACATAACAACAAAGAAGTATCAAATAAATGTAAATTGAGATGAAATCCCTTATAAAGATTTTATCCTTAGGTTAAGGATAAATCAATGAAATAATTATATGTGAAAAATATAAATGCACTCAATATTATTGGATATTCAATGTAAATCAATCATAGGACATTCACACATATTCTGGTAAAAACAACACCAAATACTTAGATATTTAACTCAATGAATGAAAATTGAGTTAAGATTACACTTATCAAGTTTATATCGATGACTTGAGAATTTATCAGTGGAGTGATTATGTGTATCAAAAGTATATCCACACAAAAGGGAGTGTAAATTACTACATAAATAAATAAATAGTGATTTCACACATAATCTTGAAGTAAAATAATCAATGAAGTTTACATAAAACACAATGAGTGGAAATCAAAATTAGAAATTCCATTACCAATTTGGTAACTTACAAAACATACAACACATTAAAGAAGGATAATAAAATGAAGATCTAAATACCCATAAATTAATGTATATTACACAATAAATACAATCATGGGAAGTACATACACCACACAAAAGGAAGTAGTGGTAATATAGCATGAATCTCACGGGAATAAGAAGTGAGATGAAAACCCCTTAGCTTGTACTTTTCCTTAGTAGAGGGTACATTAAACTCATTTATAATATTTAAATATTTTTTTATTAAATTTTAAAATAACCACATAAATAAATATGATATCATATATGATCTTCTAATATTTCTTTATTAATAATGTTTTAGTAGTATCATTGTTTTGAGTGTTAACTGATTCATTATTCTTTATATTTTTTGTCATGTAAGTCATATTTAGGATTTATTTTATTCATATAAATAATAATATTAAGTTCTTAAACATTATTTTTAATCATAAAATAAAAATTATTCGTGAATGGTTACGATGGGGAATGAATCTCATCACGTTCTTGGAGACGGTAATCTCTACGTACGCATGAGCGAAAATATCATTCTATTGATGGTGAAATAGTATGTAATTGGATGGAATATTACATATACAGAATAATTAACATGTTATATTTATTATTTAAATCAATTATACATCATTATTATACCCATCCAAATAATGAAGTGTTGAATAACAGACTACACCACGACGTCGATACGGTAAGTCGTACGTATGCATGTATGGTGACTTTGTGATTCATAGGATGGATAGAATAATGAGTATTGTTGTACCATATTTATAATAACATCACAATATGTAGAAGGTACTGGATTTATTATTTTGGTATGGAAAAAACAAAGAAAGAGGAAGTGGAAGAAGAAAAGAACTTTGAAAGAGGTGATGGAATTATTATCTCTTCTTCTGGTGATTTCTTTTTGATTTGATCGAAAGAGATCCATAGGTTTGCTTTATGATCAAATTAAGGCCTCTAGGTTTAAGTGAGGGTAGTTTGGATTATATTTGAGTAGGGTTTGGATGAGACAAAAGGCTTTGTAGGTGTAAAATTAAGAGAAGGATAAGTACCCTTTTATAGGAGAGGCTAGGGTCACTTTAGGAAAAGCTTGAAATATTATTTTATTATAAAATAATATTCGGTTTCTAATAGCTCCAAATGGATTTATTTCGAGGATAAGGTGGGGTGTTACATGTAGCGAATACTATTGAATTAATTTAAAGAAAATAACTTACTATGAAATCATGGGGTGTTACATTATTCCCCCTTTTAGAAATTTCATATTCGCAATTTAAAAATTGGGCTTGAGAACTTCATTGAATGTCCCACATCGAAAAAAGAGTCAATAAAACTACCACTTTAAATGGAAGAAAGAGAAGTACAAAGGTCACCCGAGATAACCTATAATAGGATTCTATGTAGAAAAACATGGATATATAAGATAAACTAAGTGTCATGTTCTGATGGAGAGTGAGAGAAAACTTGATCTGGAGAAAGTTAACTATAAGAAAACCACAAACTTTTGATGGGTTAAACAGTTGTTAGTTTCCTAGTAGGAAAAGTAAATGGAAATCATTTTTTGTTTTAAGTTCCATTTCATAAAGTTGAGGAATTTATTTATGAGATTGACTAAGAACATAAAGAGATCTACTTACTTTTAAAGTACAGATTCATCCTTTAATAAATTTCTACCACTAAATCATCTTTTATACAAACAATGAGTATTCATGATGACTTTTTCACACCTAAAGTGATAGAATAAACTTCTATAGAATCACATAATCCACAAAGGATGAACTATATATTTCCCTTGAATTTAAAGATTAACCAAGACCAAATTGGTTAGTACAAGATCAGATGAGCCACAAAATTGATAATCCTTTATAGAAAGAAATACCAATATTAATTTACAAAATTAAACAAACAATACCCAAAGTTCAATAAATACCATTAAATAAATAATTGTCCTTAAAATACTTCAATATAATCCAAAATAATATTAAAACCCAAAACTCAGAAGAGTTTAATCAAATAGTATTTTATAGTATATCTTAACATTTATCTTTAAATAACATCAACTACTCTTAAAGTCTCATACTGAAGTGTAATAAACCAAATCACATATTCTCTATGACAGGTTAATCATTTCCATTAATAACCTGAATCTCTATAAAAAAAACATAGATTCTCCAAAAATAAAAATCCACCATTACTCCTCAAATGAAATCCCATAGTATTATATTTTTCTTAGGAATATAGTATTCCCAACAGAGCGAATGTCTTCTAAAATAACATTTATCACTTAATCACCAAATCATTTTCTTATACTAAGGATATCCATTTGATAAAAAATAAGATCCCAACTCAACTTATTATTGATCTATAAAATCCTTTAAATAAAAAGAATCAGTCACACTAACTTTGTACTTCACGTAGTCCAGTGGTAAATGATAAATCCTAGTCACACTTTGGTTGTGGGTTCGATTCATACAACTTTATCTGACATGATAGATTGTCACATGGTATGTGTGTTGTTCTTTTTCAAAAACTATATTTTATAACATTCCTAAAATGAGATAAATTACTCAAAATAACCATATCATAAATTAGACACAAATGTTATCTCATACCTTGAATTTTCATCCCAAAAATTAATAACCTGTAATTGCCTCAAATTCAAGGATCATATATACCCAAATGGTTCTTTATAAAAATATCCACAAAAGAAAAGACAATTCTTCCTCAAATAAAATTTTCACATAACAAACTGTAGGGTTACACATACAAGAGAAAAGTATTCCAAAGTAATACCATCATCAAAGAGCATTAATACTTTTAAACATTTTCCATCCATTTATTTTCACATAGGTTCTTCCTTGACCTAGTTGTTATCTTATAGAATAGGGCATTGACTCGGGTATTGCCCAGGTCCCCCAAATTTATGGAAAATGAGTGTAAATGGATTCTTAGGATAAATTTTATTTTCTTCCACAATAATATTAATTTTTGCTTGTCAATTATTTACTTTATGTCCTTCTATTCCACACACAAATCATTTCTTTGTTCCATTGAGACACTTTCCTGGGTTTCTCCTTCCACATTTCCTGCATAATGGAAATTGAGCTTTCTTTTCTCCACAGTCTCCACTGCTAGAGCTCTTATCATTCTCTACCTTTCTCTTCTTTGTTGAGTTTTGGATTTAGTTAATGTATATGTTGTTGATAATATTTTTGGAAACCTGATTCTTCAGGAACACATTATCTTATAAACCTATCAACATTCCATTTATTTTCTCATTTCCACCATCATTCCCAACTTTTACAACATGTTCAATTTTACTACGACTTCCTTGGAATCCATCCATTGACTAAAACTAAAAAGCATAGTGTGAGTAACAATAGTAATAAAATCATTTATAGAATATCATGACATATTAATTTTAATCTAAAACACCTTAAAATTAACCAAGCTTATTTATTCTCATCTTATATTAAAATCCTTCAAATTTATTTTTAAATAAAATGTGAATTATTATAAGTATATCCCCTGGGAGTGTTGTAACCAAGAGTGCAGCAAGGCCTGTTTCCGTGCACCAGTTACCATTAGAATCTATCTCAAAGAGGTGTTTTCAGGTTTTACCCCTAGATACATCTGTGCCAGAGCTGCCTCTACCTAGTCGTATCCAGATAGGGATGTATTTCTTGGAAAATTTAAAAAATCTTCACATTACCAAAATTCTAGGAAGTTATTCTATAATAATCCACAAAGTCTATCTTAGGGTATTGTTCTCTAATTTGAGTTTTTCTAAAACTAGTTTTGAAGGTTTGTACTAATCTTTCTCTGATACCAACTGTAACGCCCCGAACCTAGTTACCCAGATTTGGTGCATTGTTACATAACATTGGCATGATCACAAGGGATCATGTCCCGAAAGACCAATCAGTTTAGTAGCCTTGAAAGTACTAGATACATACATAAGATTTAAATTATATTATAAAATGGAAAAACTACAACATTGTGTCTCCTTTTAACACACTCATATCCCACAGACTATTCCTACAGGTTAATCATAATATACTTCTTCTCATCATGAAAAAAATAAAACATAATAAAGGGGTAAACTCAAATGCCTATTAAGGTTAACATATAACAGAAACTATCATAAATAAGCACAAAAATTTAAGGCAATTTATAAGACTAAAACAAAAGCCTTTTAAACTTAAAATTCAGCATAATATGAAAAATATAAATTAAATAATTCAATTTAATTATTCACATGGATATTCTATCAATATCTAATTTCATAATGATGGAATGCATAATGTCGGACATCATAACCACATAGTCAAGGCCTCATGCCAAGACTACAATAATAATTTTTTCAAGGCCTTTTTCCAAGACACTAGTTTATCTCATGAGACCTACCGATGCATCGAGTAGCTACATCGGGCTCCACCCACCACTTACCAAGTCCAATGCATTCCTCATATGAAAAGTTTGAAACATAATCTAAACATTCTTATTAAAACTAGCATACAAAATGTCAATATTTTAACCAAAAACAATGAATGGTATAAAAATAGCATATTCACAGTCAAACATAACTCATTAAATACAATATAAAAGATTTTATCATAATAAATCAACCAAAATCAAGGATAATTAAGGATATTTATATAGATGAAAATAATCAGTAAAACTATTTGAGATAAAGACCCCCTTTTTCTTGAAAACATTTAAAAGTATCACTATTTATCAAGAAGCCATTAAAAATATATTTTTGAATCAAAGTGTCCCATACCCCTTTGAAACTATTAAAAGGAATTTTAATTCTAAATCATTCATGTCCATATAAACAAATCCTTAACACCATTTTTAAAACATGGACATTAATGAGAAATATTTAGAAGAATAAATCTTTAAAACATTTAAAATGATATTTTAGTTAGAGTTCCTAACCAAATGAGAGACACTTAAATATAGATAATTGAGGTAAAAAAAACTTTTTAATATTATGATAATAAAGGGATTCATGATATACTATGTCAAAGTACAGTATAAACACCATATAAAATTGAATTGGCACATAACAACAAATAAGACTCAATGAAATGTAAATTGAGATGAAATCCCTTATAAAGACCGCATCCTTAGGTTAAGGATAAATAAATGACATAATTATGTGTGAAAAATATATACACAATCAATATTATTGGATATTTAGTGTAAATAAATCAGATTATATTCACACATATTCTTGTAAAAAAACACCAATGACTTGGATGTTTAAATCAATGAATAGAAATTGAGTTAAGATTACTCTTATCAAGTTCATATCGATGAATTGAGAATTTATAAATGGAGAGATTATGTGTATCAAAAGTATAACTACCAAAAGAGGATATGAAATTATTACATAAATAAATAAATAGTGATTTTACACATAATACTGGAGTAAAATAATCAATGAAGTTTGCGTAAAACCCAATGAGTAGAAATCGAAATTAGAAATTCCATTACCGATTTGGTAACTTACGAAACATACACCCCATGAAATAAGGATCATACAATGAATATGTAAATACCCATAAATTAAATTATATTACACAAAGAATACAATCATGGGTAGTACATACACTACACAAAATGAAATAGTGGCAATATAACATGAATCTCACGGGAATAAGAAGTGAGATGAAAACCTCTTAGCCTGTACTTTTCCTTAGTTGAGGGTACATTATACTCCTATATAATAGTTAAATAATTTTTATTAAATTATCCAAGAACCACATACATAAATATGATATCATATATTATCTTATAATATTTCTTTGCTAATAATATTTTAGCAGTATCATTGTTTCGAGTGTTAACTGATTCGTTTTCCTTTATATGTTTTGTCACGTAAGTCATGTTTGTTATGGATATAATGTATTTTATTCATATCCATAATTATATTAAGTTCTTAAACATTATTTTTAATAATAAAATGAAAATTATTCTTGAATGGTTACGATGGGGAATGAATCTCATTACATTCATGGAGATTGTAATCCTTACGTACGCACGAGCGACAATATCATTCTATTGATGGTAAAATAGTATATAATTGGATGGTATATTACATATACATAATAATTAACATGTTATATTTATTATTTACATAAATTATACAACATTATTATACCCATCCAAATAATAAAGTGTTGAATAATAAAATACACCACGGCGTGGAGACGGTAAGCCGTACGTACACACGTATGGTGGATTTTTCATTCATAGGATGGATAGAATAATGATTATTGTTGTACCATATTTATAATAACATTATAGTATGTATAAGGTAATGGAGTTATTATTTTGGTATGGAAACAATAAAGAAAGAGGAAGTGGAAGAAGGAAATAACTTTGAAAGAGGTGAAAAAATTATTACCTCTTCTTTGGGTGCTTCCTTTTTGATTTGACCAAAAGGGATCCATAGGTTGGATTTATGATCAAATTAAGGACTCTATGATGATTTTAGGGTAGTTGGTAGGATATTTGAGTAGGGGTTGGCTGAGAAAAAAGGATTTGGAGGTGTGAAATTAAGAGAAGGAGAAATACTCTTTTATAAGAGAGGTGAGGGTCACTTTAAAAAATGCTTGAAATATTATTTTATTATAAAATAATTTTCGGTTTCTAATAGCTCCAAATGGATTTATTTCTAGTATTAGGTGAGGATGGGTCGAAAACCTCTCAACCAATAGGTTTTAGACAAGTTCAATTCACAATATTAACCTTATCTTTTAGATTTAACTCTTAGTTAAATAGTTTAACATTTAACATGTCTTCTTGTATTTTTATATCACATGGTTAATAAACTTACTCTAAAATTCCAAGAGAACCTAAAATGGTTCATTAAGGACATATATATCATTATATAACTCTTTTGGCCTAACCTTAGATTTTTAGAACTATTATATAATTTAATAAAATAGTATTTGTTTTAAAAACTCATTTATGTCAATTTTGACACTATTTGGTATTTGTTTTTTAGAAATTTATAAATACTTTATCACTTAGAAAAAAAATTATTTAATCAACCCTAAAATGTCATATTAACCTATAATTTTTTTAATGCATCAAAAGTCTCAATTTACATTTATTTTAATATTTAAAATATCAATTATTTTAATCTTTCATTAATAAAGTAATTACAATATCATCATTGTGTTATAAATAAATTTAATTAATTAATGTCTAAAAATTATAAATAAAATACCATTAGGTATGAAATACTTTTATATTTATAATGAATATTTATAGTTGAATTTATCTTATGTATAACCCTATATTAAAAATGTTTTTGTTATTAACATTTGAATTTAACACTTTTAACTGTTCTTTAAATAAAATATAATAAATATCCTAATCTAATTTAAGTGGATAAAAAAGGATAATATTTTATTCCTAAGGTTTATTTTTGTTGAAATAAATTTATCCAATATAATTAGGACATGTGTTAGGGTAATTATAATATCATTTTTACCTTTAATTACCCTATTTACTTTTAACTGTGGTAAATAAAATTCAAAAGTTACTATTCAAAAAAAATATTTTCATCCTATTGCACCAAAATTTAATTAATTATGTCAACCATGTATTTTTTATTTTTTAAATTTTATTCACAGGAGCGGTAATATTATGTTTTATGTAAATTTGCAAATGTGCTTAAAAGGTGGGTAAAAGACGGTAAAAAGTTCAATAAAACATTATATATCTAATATTATTATAAAATAAATTAAATGAATTAAATTAGAATAATATAGGTATTATGTATCTATTTTGACTTTAAAAAAAATTTAAATTAAAAATAATTATTTAAATAAAAATTCAGAATTAAACAATAACATAGTGTTTTTCACTATTCTTCAAAAATTGAAAGTTCTTAGAAAAATACAAAACATTCACCCAAATCTAATTTTGATATTACTAATTCAAAAATAATGTTTATTTTACCAAATTAAAAACATAGAAGTTGTATTAATTAATTTAAAAAAATATCCCCGTTGTCAAAACCAGAAAGTGGGTTTTTGAGAAGTAAAAACTATCAAAATATTGGTTTGTGTTTATGACCAATTTAAATGTAAAATTACTTCCAATGACTGAAATTTGATTAAATGATAAAAATATAATCTAATTATACCTCACAACCATTCAAATGTATAATTTAACAATATAAATTATTTTTGATTAAAAAAAGTTATTTTCAATTAAAATTTAGTATTTTTCACTATTCATCAAAATATGAAAGTTATCAGAAAAGTAATAAAAAGTTATCCAAACTAAATTTCTATGTCCCACATCAAAATAAGATGTTTATTTTGTTAAATTGAATATATAAAAGTGTCAAATATTGGATTTAAAAATGGTTTTCCATTAAAAGGTGGTAAATTTTCATTTTTTAAAAAATACTTCTTTTATCTGAAAAATTGAATTTGTTCTTATATTTTGTATAAGAATCAAATAATATGGATGTTAAAATTATATGGAGTATATAAAATTCAAAATTAAATTAATACTATTCATAATCTCTTTTTGAAGGGTTAGTTTGTTAAATCAGGGTGTGCTCGAACTTGGTGTTGCATGTAGCGCAAGCTACTGAATTACTTTAAAGAAAATAACTTACTATGAAATCTTGGGGTTTTAAAAAATTATAATTGTAAAGTAATTATATATACTTATTTTATTTTCCTAAATGGTAATGGAATTACTCAACACTATGAAAAGGATCTTGAAACAAAAGTGTTCTCTTATTAACTTCCTTTTTGATGAATCGATGATTCATTTCACACCTCTTTGATTTATGGTTTTGTGATCATTATTTTTCTTAATATCACTTAATTTATTATGATCAATGATATATTTAACTCTACATAATTATTTTGACATTAATTTTTTCATTTATGTCTATATTTTCACTTCCTATTAATTTTCTATTATTTAGAAATATAGTTATGCATTATTTCAGATGACATTCATTCATCCCTTTACCTCTTTTAAAGAGGAAGTTTTATTAACCCTTTTTATGATTTGGGATTTAAAATAAGGTATTTACAAATGTAAAAACTTTTACTACTAATTTTATGTTAAAATTTTTAGGAAAAAAATTATTAAATGGGGCGGGGTGATAATTTAACACCTTGGGATTTTTAAATAAAACTTTGTTTGATAGCATATGTGACATGCAACACTGAGCCTAAACAAACCATGAAATATTATTATTTAAGTACGATAATTAAAATCTAGCCATTAAATTGGTGAGTATGAATAGGATATAATACTTTAAAAACTATATATAAAGGTTTTAATCAATAAAAATGCATTGACTAATTCTTAAGAAATAATAACTCAATTTTTATTAAAGTCATTTTATTCTTTAAAGATATTTTTTCTTCAAAAAAAATTTCTATTATTTTTTGTGAGAGAATAATATAACTAATTTATAGAACTTATAGAAATATTATTTGATTAAATAAATATCATTTTCTAAATCAGTATACTAAAATTAGTTTATATTGAATTTTTGAGAATTTTTTGAAAAGATTGATTTTTTCAATGAATAATAAAAAATGATGATTTTTTTTGAAAACTACATTTTATGTTTGATTATTTTAAAAGTAAAATTAAATTTTGGATTAGTTTTAAAATTTAATTATTACATTTTTTTTAAAGAAAAAAAAATCTAGTTATGGTTTTTAAAATGATATTTATACTTGAATTTAGTATAAAAACATTTAATACTTAAAAGGGAATTTATCTGAAAAACTAATTTTTGTCATGTTTTTTCGATTTAATTTTAAATTAAATAATTCCACTTATAAATTTTTTGTATTTAAAAATAGATTAAATATTTGGTTTTATGAGGTAAAATTTTCTAAATAGTCCCCTTTTAATTTTGGTTCTCATGAATATTAACCTTACTAAATTTTTTATTTCCTCGGTAAGGGTAAATCATGTAATTATGGTTAATGATAATATGACAATGACTATAAAATGATCCAAAAACATATCTTAATTTTATTATATGAGTACATATCATCTATAATCATCCAAATTTTGAATATATGATCTTTTGTTTCCATTTGGATAGGATTTTGACCTTTATAATATCTCATGTAAAGAAAAGTAAAAAATATCGTTCTTTTTATTTTATTATTTTTAGATATTTTTTTATAAGGATAAAAAGAAGGTATTTTTTGTTCTAAATAGTAAATTTAAACATAATTTTTTATTATGTTAATTTATTTTTAATTTTGAGTGATTAAATAATTACCTTAAATGCATTCACAACGCTAACACAATATTCATTCAATTAATAGAAAAAATAAAATAAATGATTTTAAAAATATTAGAAGTAATATAATTTCAAAGAATTATTGCGTTCCAATAATTTTATAGATCAATATAACATATTAGTGTTGTGTGAAAGTAATATATTGAAATTCCTTTTTTACTTTATTTTTATTAAATTCAAAGTAAACAAATAGTTCTAAAATTGACATTAATTATATTTTATAATAAAAACTATTTTATTAAATAATTTAAAATTCCTAAAAATATTTTATTTACCAAATTTATTTTTATAAGTTTTAAAATATCAAATATTATTCATTTATGGGTCAATTTTATTTTTTATCGTAACTATATTGACCCCTAAAAAGAAAAAACATCTTTATTACGATAACTGCCAAAAAGTCTTAAAGTTGTTTAAAAAGAGATAAGGGTAAAAAATAATATAAAATAAAAATTTTATCATATCAATAAATTATATTCTAATATATTCAATTTGGATCCATTTATAAATTAAAATTAATTTATATTAATTTAAAATTTTAAGAAATTAAAAGAATACTCCTCCCCTCTCTTATAAAAGGGAACCTCTTCTCCTCTTTTATTCACACTTAAAAAGTATTTTGGGTCTAAAAATATCTAAAAAAATACCATCCTTACATATCTACTCACATCCTAGATTCCTCGGTTTGATTAGAAAACCAACCTATGAAATCTTTTGCTATAAACATTAGGAGGTTGCCTAAAGAATATGTATCATTCTTAACAAAGAGTTTGTTTTATTTCTTCCTCTATATCATTAAAATCATCATTAAACATGATTATATAACAAAATAAATATAATAAATATACGTAGACTTTATAATATTAATTAAATAAAATATATTCATCTCAAACCTCTGTCAAATGGGAATGGAATCCATCGTTTGTGTATATGACATGTGACCACCTCACAGAACGATGTAATTAAATCTCTATCACCACGTATCAAGACTGGTTATAAAGATCAATTTTATTTATTTATATTATATTAATGAAATATTTATCATTCTTAAAAGATAATATAACACATACTTTCCTATATTTTCATTCACCAACAAATGATAACGTCGTTCGTGCGTATGTGTGGACTACCACCTCCACAAAGCGATGTGATTCATTTTTCATAACCAAATCACATGGATTATATAGAAAATTATATTTAAAGAAATAATATGGTGTTTATAATATTTTTATAACTCTATAATGATAAAATAATACCTACCTTCTTTACATAATGATCATTGAAAAATGGAAATGTTACTCATGCGTACGTAAAACCTACCATCTCCATGATTGTAACATAGTTCATTTTTCATAAAAATATTTCATTTTTGTTTTTAAAAGAATAATTTATATATAAAATGATACTTATTTCAATATTATTATTTTTTAGATGATGGAATAATTACCTCTTTGAACAAAGTCAACCTACCGAAGTCATTTTGGATATATGACCCGAATAGTGTCAAATGATCTGATGTGAAATTAATTGATTACGTAATTGTATATAACATGGTAATAAGTGAAATAAAATAAATAAAAACCTTGAATAAGGTTATTAATGAATTAAATAATTAACATAAATTTATTATTCAGGAAGATATATAATGCATGTGATGATTCAGGCTGGAGGTAAGAGACTTTATTTTAAAAATTAACTTTTAAGGTTTCCCTTACCACTTTTTTATTCCATGTCCATATTTTTAAAATTATTCTATGGGTGTATTTATATGGACATATAATAATTATAACCCACATTTTATGTCTCTTTTTTATTTATTTCAAATTCTTTTAAAATGAATATTTTTACAGAATGTTTTGAATTTCTTTACAAAAGACAAAAGGAATATTCTTTTTTAACATATACGATGACTATGAATTTTTATTCCGCCATAAACATTATTTAATTTTTGGATTCCTTTATAATATTTTATAGTTTATTCAAATAAAAACCCTCTTTACCTTCCTTATGGTATTGTAGTTTTGAAAATAAGGTTTTAAAAGAAATGATATTTCAATATATGAAAGTGTTTTTCATATGGGTTCAAAAGAGTTTTTCAAAGGTTTTATGATGAAAAGGGTGAAAGAACAATTTTTTTATCAGTGATATGGGACTCGAGAATTATACATGTCAAACTGGGATCCCAATATATCTTATACAATGGGTTGAGTACCATTATATCTTATGATAAATTAGTGATCCCAATATAGCTTATATGAAAGGTGGGCCCCGTTATTGCTCTCCAATGCATTGGGTAATGTTCCATGGATTAATAGGAAAAAATCAAGAGAGTTACTAGATGGTTTAACTTATGGATCTAATTGGGATAAAATTATTTCTGACATGGGTTATGAATGAAATTATATGAGTTTCATAAAAGTAAATTTATTTCATTTCTATGGTTTTAAAGGGTTTCTTTAGGGAAAAAGTGTGTGTGTTTTTCATGTGGAAATGATTTGTTTCATTCACCCAAAGAACATTTTTATAACTGTAAAAATTTCATGTGTTTTTATATTTTTCAATAGACTAATAGATTTATTATTTTTTATTTCCCTTACTAATATTTTTTTTCTCATTACCTATTATTTTAAAAAAAAATTCATAATGTTTAAGGATGAGTAAAAATAAAGAAGTCATGTTATAATTCATGAAGTTTTTTGATAAAAAGAAATCATTTTTTTATTTTATATTTTTTATATTTTGTGAAAAAATGGATATTGAGTAGGAGTTTCTACTTTGTAACATATGGGTTTGTTATGTATGAATTATAACCCAATTTTCTTAAAATGTAAACCAAAGTGATCCTCATAATATAAGAAATTATTTTATGTTCTAAAGGAACTAGATTATGTATTGTTTAATGCTTGGTATTTATATATAAATTAATTAAGAGTGAGTTCATCAATTATTAATATCTTCAATATGAAATTATCTATATAAATTATACCAACATTGGTGTAGTGAGGCTATTATAATTTGGTGTTCAACATTCCAAAAATCTTGGTTAAATACTCAAAGGAAATTTCTACCAAGAACCCAACACAAAAAAGTTTGGGTGGATCAAATCCTTTTGGCAGTGAATTAAATTCACACATAAATATTCAAAATTTACACTTCATTATCTATTTTACATTATATTTTTAAAACAATTATAAGGATTATTTAAATTTATTTAGTAATTTCTATGTTTTTTTTATAAATTACTCATAAAAATTTAATATATTATTAAGTTGAACATAAATTGTTCAATTTTATTTTTAATTAATCAATTTTTTTTAATATTTTTTTGAATGAATTTTGGTGGAGGAGGGGGCTGTGTGACCAAGAAGATGTTTGGAGAGATTGGTGTGGCCAAAGAAAATAGAGAGAGATGTAGTTGATGTTATTGAAAGTGTTTCTTAACTCTAATATAGAGACCCCTTTTGTGAGAACTCAAAATTTGCTTTGCTAGTGATAAAAAATGAAGAAATTACATTCACTTAAAAAAGTGGGTCACTTTTATTAGTGTTTTTATCACTGATAAAGGATGAATTTATCATTTCTAATAAAATCACTAAAATAATTAGAAAACAATATTTTTAATTTTTTATCCTACTCACGACCCCAACCCCTAGTCAGTGACTGACACCCCCTTTTATTAGAACTCCCAAACACCTACCACTTATTATCATGTGCAATGGAATTCATTACCAAACTTTTGTTAGACCTCTTAACCCCCCTTTTTAGTGATCTAATTATGCCACACCACCATCTCACCCGTGTGCTCCTAGCCTCAAACTTGGGACCTCTATGTATTAAGAAAACCCTTTTAACACTACCCTAACCTATTTTATTCTATATATAAAAATATTTCTATTTATTTTTTATGCTTAAATACATCTTTTTTATCCATATCTCTATATAATTTGTTTTAAAATACATTTATAAAAAATATATTTGTGTGTGTGTGTGTGTTTATACATTTGTCTATGTTTGTATATATATGATATATAAATATATGTAATTATATTTATTTAAATATATTATTTATTAATATTCGTTTACATATATTATAATATAAATATAAATATATATCCATTTATTAATACACACACACATATGTATATATAAACATTATATGTACATTTGTATAGGTATATACATATATTAGTATATTTTTATAATTAAAAAATGGTCAGATCTTATTTTAAATAAAATCGATATTAATTATTTTTATATGATTGTTATGTTGATAAATAATTTTTTTTTAAAAATGTTTAAATATTTATTTATTAAATTTAATTTTTCTATGTAAATATATAAAAATATGTATATATTTAATTATAAATAACACTACAATTTGAAAATCAATAAAATTTCAATACCATAATATCCACATGAAATTAATTACTGGTACTAATTTAAATATCCAATGAAAAAAGGAAAAATACCCCTTAGATGTGGCTGAAATTCTATCGAGTGTTAAAAAATTTGGGTACCCTAAATAAAATCTAATTTTTAGAGTTCTTTCAGGCCTTTTTTGACCATGAAAAAACACTTATCTTGTTTATGTAAAATCAAAATGCTGTAGAGATTTTTTCAATATTTAATTTAATATGTGGTAGATCCTAAATGACACCTAAATTAAATTGTATGGCTGTTTGAAGTTCATGTCATGTTTTCAACATATTTTTGATCACTCATTAATTAAGTGATTTTTCAAACATTTAATTGTTATTAAATGAATATTAATCAATAATTATTAATAAAACCATAATTAATATTACCAACTAATTATTTTATATTAAATTTTTTACTAAATATCTTATATATTAATTTCAAATACATATTTAGTATTGTATAAATCATATTTAATAAAATATATTATATTTATGTCAATATAAATATATTTTGATATTAATATATGATTTTTAATGACATATTTTTTTAGGAAATACTCATTTTTTCAATACTAAAAAAGCGCTAATAAAATCAGTTCTTTATCAGCATTAAAAAATGAGTTGAAAAAATCCATTTATTAGCACCAATCTCACAAAGGATGGATTTTATTATTTCCTTTATATCACTGATAAAAATACCCTTTATCAGTTGTTTTCGATAGCATTGATAAAATAACCCCTTTATCCATGATTTTTTAGTATTGATAAAAGGTGGAACTGAATATACCAGGATCATTAGTATTGTAAATTGATATAATTCAATGTGTTTTATTTTGTTGTTAATACAAAAATAAAAATCAATTTCATGTGAAGTCAAGTGGTTTAGATAATGTCAAGTGATTTATGACCCTATGAAATTTTGTGGCAGGTTATAACTATTAGAGAAGATTTTGAAGATGTTTTTTATGCCGTAAAACAAATCAACTTGTGATTATATTCAACATACCATATTTTTTTTGTGGAATTATATAATTTTTTTAAATAAAAATATAATTTCATGATGCATGAATACTACAAAATTAGTTTTTATTAGAGTTGAATATGATTGATCTAGTCATAGTGACATATTTTTTCACACTAAAATGGAGGATGATATGATTATCATGAGTTCACACTCATCGTCATAAGAAGGTAGTTATGCTATAAAGTATGTTAGTTGCTTCATTAAGGTTGGAATTATATATTCTTTACTTTAAAGTTATTATTTATTGATTTCAATTTTTCCCAATCATTATAGGCATAAATGATTTTGAAACTTAAGGGTGTAATAAAAATGATGTTTCTCTAGTCCATGTAAGGAATAATATTGCATTGTGATATAAAGGTATAACAATGAAAGAAAATCCATTACACTATAGTGATAAATACTTCAGCAGAATGAGTTTTTATAGAATATTAGTTTCAAATGTAATAAAAGATAACCATGTGGTAAATACAAGTATATGTTGTTATAGAGATGGTTACACTACGATTTATTGAAGTTACTAGATTTAGAGGTTTTGATGATGTGGTTTAATGATTTCAATGTTGGTTTATTCAAACTGAACCTCTAACATCTATTAAAAAAAATCTAAGGCTACTTAAAGCTTTCAATTGATCCAAAGGTTATATTGATGTTAGAGATGATTAAGTTGAGAAGAAAGTTTATTTTTGAATTTTTATTTCAAATTCAAACCATGGAAGATGATTTTTTATACTGTAGAAGATAGGTGTACCCAATCGAGTGTATATATTCAGTGAATAAGTGAGTGAAGATGAATAATCACCCAAATACAAGCTCTGTCAATATTTCTCTTCATAAATGTAATTATTGAATGAAAAATCCATGAAAGGTAAATATTTAAGACTTAATTTAAATAATAAGGATTTACATGGATATAAAGTGTTCCATTGAGTTCATTATTATTGGTTGATGACCAGTGATTCTGTTGTACCTCTCAAACCCCTCGAGGTTTAATTTTCATGATCACAATCACCCTCTTATGTTTCTAACATTGTTTCAAGTGTTTTTGATTGATAGGAATCAAATCAGGTGGCCAAGGAATTGGGCCAAGATAGAAAGAAGGCAGAACTGGTCTGAAATCCAGACCACCGGCCAGCCGGTGGCACACCAGCGGCCAGCCGGTGGCACCTGCACTCAGAGGGAAGCCACTGCCTCCACACCGGCCAACCGGTGGCCTTGTACCGGCCAGCCGGTGGTACCCAGCCCCAATAGTGAAGGCTACTGCCTCACCACCGGCCAGCCGGTGGCTCTGGCACCGGTCAGCCGGTGGTGCCTGGAAAAGAAGACTCAACCACTGTCAAGGCACCGGCCAGCCGGTGGACCTGCACCGGCCAGCCGGTAGCACTGGTCAAACTAGCCGTTGGCTTTGACCAGTCAACTCCAAAAGCCTCCCAACGGCTCCGAGGCCTTTTCCAACGGCTCCAAAGCCCTCCAACGGATACTTGAAGGTTCCTAGCCTATAAATAAAGGCCTAGGAAGCACCGGATCATCACCCAAGCCACCGTACACATTTTTACATCTTTGGCGAAGCTCCGACGGATTGTTCCAAGGGAACCCAAAGTGCTCCAACAACTTCCACATCCAAGAGCACCTCCATAGAAGCTTGGAAGCGGCCCTCAAACATCATCAATCAATCAAAGGAGCCCAAGGATTCTCCATTACGGGTTTTATTGTTTTATTTATTTTGAGCTTTAAAATTGGGTTTGTACCTACAAACCCCAAACCCTTTTCTCAACCCCCTTTCTTTTGGGTTTCACACCACCATTAAGGTGTGAAGAGGTTTTCTCAAGCTTTTCCTTTAAAAGGCTTGTGTCACGGTGAGCTAGCCTTCACCCGTTAAAAAGGCTAGTGGGTTCTTGCTCAACCATCAAAAGCAAGTGGGTTCTTGCTTAACCACAAAAGCAAGCTGTAATAGGTCCTAGTGCTACCTCAAAGCCTAGTGGGTTTCTTGCTATAACCATTGAAAAGCAAGCGGTAGGAATCTCTCAACGGTTGAGTTGGGAGCGGAGACGTAGGCCGGGTTTTGGCCGAACTCCGTTATCAATTTTGTGTGTCTTGCCTCTTTATTTTCCACTGCATTTATACTTTGATTTTTAATTTGTTAATCAATTTTTTAAAAGGCAATTCACCCCCCTCTTGCCATCATCCCTCGTCCTTCTTCCGACCTTACATTTGGTATCAAAGGGAACTTTGAATAATTCCTTACCCGGTTTCAAATTTAAGATCCATTTAGATGGCATCAACTTCTTTCGCCCCCGAGGGCTACTCATCGGGTCGGGCTCCATTTTTTGATGGGACCGACTATAATTATTGGAAAACCCGCATGACCACCTTTTTGAGAAGTATAGGATATCCCATTTTTAAAATAGTCATGCAAGGTTACACTTTGTCTACCCCCGACGAATCCAAATGGACCCAAGCCGACATTAGAAATTTTGAGCTTGATGGCAAAGCCATGAATGCTCTTCATTGCGGCCTTGACCGAAATGAGTTCAATCGAGTTTCCACATGCACCTCCGCACATGAAATCTGGAAACTTTTGGAGGTTACCCATGAGGGGACCAACAAAGTAAAGGATACTCGATTGGACATGTACCGTCAGGATTTTGAGTCTTTTTCCATGCACCCAAATGAATCAATTTCTGAAATGTTTACTCGATTTACTGATGTGTGCAATGGTAGAAAATCTCTTGGAGATGACATTTCTGTAGAAACAATGATCAAGAAGATCCTATGGGTCCTTCCGAGCTCATGGGCACCTAAAGTGACGGCGATCCAAGAAGCTAAGGACGTCAAAAATATGCCGGTAGAGGAGCTCATTGGATCTCTAATGACGTACGAGATCACCATGAGGAGGCAAGCACAAAAGGAGGGCACACCAATCAAGACACCAAAGAACATTGCCCTCAAGGTACAAAAGGAAGTAAGCTCCTCCTCATCTTCTTCCTCATCTCCTTCCTCATCGTCCTCATCATCAAGCGGCGACTCGGAAATGGAGAATCTCGCCCGCCAAATGCACAAATTTATGAAGAAGCACAACAAGAAGAAGAAATCCCGCAAGCATCGAAAGCAAGAACCCACCGAAAGATCCGAGCCCAAGGTGAAGTGCTACGGGTGCGGCAAAAAGGGCCATTACAAGCCCGATTGCCCACTCAACAAAAAACGGGCCAACAAAAAAGGAAAGAAGAAGGTCCTCAAGGCCACATGGAGTGACACCTCCTCTTCCTCATCCTCCTCCTCCTCCTCGAGTGACCAAGGTACAAAATGCCTAATGGCATTCCATGAGGTAACATCTTCCGATTCCTCTTCCTCATGTTCTTCAAATTCCAATTCTTTAAATCATCTTTCTTATGAAGAACTCTCATTTGCTAGAGATCAATTGGAAAAAGGTTTTCATGAACTCTCTTCTAAATTTGTCGCGTTGAAAAAGTCTTTCAAAAAACTTTCCTCCGAAAAAGACCAACTTCTCAAAGAGAAGGAGGAACTCACCCTTAAAATCCAAAATTTTCCAAATGTTGATTCCATGGAATCAACCATCAAAGATCTAAGAGAAACCCTAGCCAAGTTCACCCAAGGGGAACAAAATTTGAACAATATACTTGGTTCCCAAAGGGTTTCCCGAACCACCAATGGACTTGGCTATACCAACCAAGCCTCCTCCTCCCATGCACCCACTGTTTTTGTAAGGGGGAGCTCTAGCTTTAAATTTTGTAACTATTGCAAAAAACCCGGGCATCTCATTTATGAATGTAATTGTAAAAACGCCCGGTACGGTCAACCCAAATCTATTTTTTATTCCGATGAATTTTATAGGAGAAGACCCGCCATGAGGCAAGTGTGGATTGAAAAATCCCTCTTAGCGAGTCTCTCCGGGCCTAAAATCATCTCTTTCCAAAATCCCTCTCCCCGGGGACTTTTTGTTTTTATTTAGGGGGAGTTAGGATCTTTTAAGCTTTTTTGTAATTTCAAAATTTTCGATTCAAACTTTCAATTTCAACTCTTGGTTTCAAAATTTTCAATTCAAAATTTTCAATTCAATTTTTGATTCAAAACTTTCAATTCAAACTGTTATTCAATTTTCATTTCAAAATTTTCAACAATTGGTATTATTGTCAATTGGTTTAAAATCTCGTTTTTCATCGCTTCCCTCAATCAAGTTTTATGCCCCATTCTATTTTGATAATCACAAAGGGGGAGAAATTTCTTGATTGATTGGGGGAGAATCATTTTCATCTTGCTTAGCATTTCCTTTCAATTTCAGTATTTTACATTAATTGTTTTGGTGATTGTGATCATCAAAATAGGGGGAGATTGTTGTACCTCTCAAACCCCTCGAGGTTTAATTTTCATGATCACAATCACCCTCTTATGTTTCTAACATTGTTTCAAGTGTTTTTGATTGATAGGAATCAAATCAGGTGGCCAAGGAATTGGGCCAAGATAGAAAGAAGGCAGAACTGGTCTGAAATCCAGACCACCGGCCAGCCGGTGGCACACCAGCGGCCAGCCGGTGGCACCTGCACTCAGAGGGAAGCCACTGCCTCCACACCGGCCAACCGGTGGCCTTGTACCGGCCAGCCGGTGGTACCCAGCCCCAATAGTGAAGGCTACTGCCTCACCACCGGCCAGCCGGTGGCTCTGGCACCGGTCAGCCGGTGGTGCCTGGAAAAGAAGACTCAACCACTGTCAAGGCACCGGCCAGCCGGTGGACCTGCACCGGCCAGCCGGTAGCACTGGTCAAACTAGCCGTTGGCTTTGACCAGTCAACTCCAAAAGCCTCCCAACGGCTCCGAGGCCTTTTCCAACGGCTCCAAAGCCCTCCAACGGATACTTGAAGGTTCCTAGCCTATAAATAAAGGCCTAGGAAGCACCGGATCATCACCCAAGCCACCGTACACATTTTTACATCTTTGGAGAAGCTCCGACGGATTGTTCCAAGGGAACCCAAAGTGCTCCAACAACTTCCACATCCAAGAGCACCTCCATAGAAGCTTGGAAGCGGCCCTCAAACATCATCAATCAATCAAAGGCGCCCAAGGCTTCTCCATTACGGGTTTTATTGTTTTATTTATTTTGAGCTTTAAAATTGGGTTTGTACCTACAAACCCCAAACCCTTTTCTCAACCCCCTTTCTTTTGGGTTTCACACCACCATTAAGGTGTGAAGAGGTTTTCTCAAGCTTTTCCTTTAAAAGGCTTGTGTCACGGTGAGCTAGCCTTCACCCGTTAAAAAGGCTAGTGGGTTCTTGCTCAACCATCAAAAGCAAGTGGGTTCTTGCTTAACCACAAAAGCAAGCTGTAATAGGTCCTAGTGCTACCTCAAAGCCTAGTGGGTTTCTTGCTATAACCATTGAAAAGCAAGCGGTAGGAATCTCTCAACGGTTGAGTTGGGAGCGGAGACGTAGGCCAGGTTTTGGCCGAACTCCGTTATCAATTTTGTGTGTCTTGCCTCTTTATTTTCCGCTGCATTTATACTTTGATTTTTAATTTGTTAATCAATTTTTTAAAAGGCAATTCACCCCCCTCTTGCCATCATCCCTCGTCCTTCTTCCGACCTTACAGATTCATCTATGCATGAGGATATCTCAAAAAGAGTGGATGAAATATGTTAGGTTTATCTAAATGAGGATTAAATTTATTGAATTTCATAGTATTAGTGATTTTACAAAAAGAGTATAAGTGTTAATCTATTGAAAATTATTCGAAGATTATTCTTAGGTGAAATTACTACATTTGTTACACCATTTTAATAACTATATTTTTTGTTTTTTTGTGGGAAAAATTATCTTTTGAAGAGAAATTTGTATTCATATGAGTTCAAGGATAATATTTTCTCATTATAATCATGGGTTTATACTAGTTGATTATTTGTAAATGGATGATACCATTCCATGATAAGGATGTAAAAATTTGTTTTGAATGTTAAACCTTATACATCATTGTGTTTACTATGTTTGTATGAATTTTTCAAATAAATGTCACTATATTAAATTGAATATATTCATTAAATTCAATATTTAAGTGAAAAAGGTAGGAATACAATAATTTTTTAATTCATATTAATTAGTAACAAAGGATTGTTTTTGATAAATAATAGAATATATCCATTCATTAATCATCCCACTATCTCAGTGAATTATTTTAGGAATTTAATATAATTGGTGGGAGTGGTTCTACAATTAGTATCAAATAAGTTTTCAAGATACCCTTTTAAGATATAAAATATGTTTAAAGTTGAATGTGTCAAGAGTGTATTCTGTTGTTTCTAAAGTTCAATTTAAAATTCTTATATCCATTATGGATCATAATAATGAAATGAAAATAAAATGTATTCCCACATTTAATTTAAAAATTTAATGTTTCTAGATTGAGATAATATTTCCAAACTTATAATTGATGGAAATTTATACAGATAAAATTATTATTGGTGGTTTCAATCTGTATTTGGAAGGTGTAGCGATGACTCCAATTAATAAAAAGAAAATTGAAATCAATGGTCATGTAAAAAATTATATCTTTTCCACACTTCCAAATAATAAATTCATAAAGGTTATTGGCATCAATGTAGTGGAATAAATTTGTGAAAAACTATCAAATATTAAAAAATGGAATATTATAATGAAGGAATAAATAATTAAAATATTTTATTCCAAATTTGAATACATTGTTATGCGAGAAGTAGATACAATTAATGATTTCATTACTTGAGTGAATGAGGTTATCAACTCGACCCGACCCACCAGGGACCCATCTTGGCTGATAGTAGGACAAGAGTTCCTCCCCAATCCTACCTACAATATGATAAGGGTTGATGATTAACAACAAGTAGGAATATATCATAACATATGAGGCCTTATCATATAAAAACCCACAATGATCACAACCTCAATATACAAAATAATCCAAATATGAGAAGTATATATATATAATCTACTTGATTCAAATAATTATGATGCATGAATGAGACAAAAAATAAATGTACATCTCATAAGTTAAATACAATGGAAAAAGTATATCTGACAAGTCAATGAAACACAAATCATTGATAAAATCATCCACACTATAAATTCACCTAGGTTAAACTCTTATCATATCAATCACTTCCACCAACATGAATCACCATGTTCCGAAATGCATCACTAATCATTCACTAGGAATCAGGTCCAAACAAGCCACTCTAGATCCATGTCTATCCATATCATCTCTAAACTTCCACTTCGTATGCATAGACACAACATGATTGGGAACAAGGACCATAAAAGGGTGTGAATAATCATACCCAATAAATCACCTCAAAAACCATAATAGAAACACAAAGAAACATGTTATCTCAACTTCAGGTATGATTTATGACTTGGATGAATACATATTGAAAAACAAAACACCAAGTGAGTTTAAATATCCTATTACTCGATTGTAAGAGGATATATAATAAGGAAGAATAAACCAGATATGATCAATTACTAGAAGTCTCAGGGAAATACATGGAAGTACCTTATATAATGGCTCTAAACCATGAGGATAACAACCTCACAAGAAACTAAGGATGCTTGAAGTATCATAAGGACCATAAATTCCAAAGTAGATATAGTTGTACATTGCATCTCGATGGCTACTAGGGGTTTCTCAAGGAGTCACAAGACTTCATGAATCATAAATTGCTAATACTTTCAATCTATTACACTAATTCCAGAATCTATAGAGATGAGTATACTGGTCATTTAATAATTATTTCTAATCAAGAGAAATACCTCATCCACTGGCCTATCAATACCATAATGCTGATCAATTCTATAAATTACCCATAAAAATAATCCACATAACCTCATAAGAGATGAGGTAGGGAACCCATTTATTTCCCAGTTTAGGGGATAAAAACATTGGTAGAGGACCCACACCCTGCCTGAGATCTTAGGTAAGGGGATGCTGACTCCATAGACAGAGGACCCACACTGATGATCCTACTTTGTGTTTGTGTTGTATTTGTTATCAATACATCTATAAGTGATGAATCACTTTATGTCAATATTAATTGAATAATATTTATCTATGTATTTTCAAAGGTAATATATTATATTTTTGATGAAGTATAAATAAATATGATGATTAATGAACTGGTCTTCATGTTTAAAGAACATGTGATAGTGGGTAACACATTATCATCACTAGTAATTATTATTAAAGAAGATGTATCTTTTTTTTTCCTTGAAGAAATATTTATTTATGTTAATAGTTATTAAATATGGCCATGTAATATATCATTATTGTATGAGAACTATGGAAAATATTTAAGACCATGAAAATATTCATTTCTATGAAGAAATTCAAATTGTTTATGGAAGAATTTATTGGAAGGCTGTTCAAAATAATCATATTTTTTCTTGATGATTAATTGATAAAGAATTGTGAAAATGACTAAATGTATTGGTATTGAATTATTACTTAGAGAATTATTCTAATTATTTTTTTGGTGGGACTTCATTAAAAAAAAGGGTAAAACCACAACCATACAAGGAGGGATTTCTTAATCACACAAGGGAATAGGGATCTACCACATAGGGACCAACCCATGAATGGGAAACCATGGTGGAATAAAAGACCATCTTCATGAACATGAAGGAAGAAAACATGCATTGAGCCTATAATGAGCACTTAGGTTTGCATGGAGTGTGCACATGGCGCATAAGAGGGGTCCTGGTAGACCATGAAATGGTGTGGCATGGCCCATGTGGGGAATGTTTTTGGTATATTTGGGTGTCGAAGTTGGTGATAACTTTAGTAGATGAAGATGTGGTGAGTCTTATTAAGTTGTGAAAATCTTAACCGAATTAAAATTTGGAGAAAGGAAAGAAAGGAACTGTTCATGTGTTAAAATTGTTACTCATATAACATATACCACTTGATAAATTTAATATCAATAATCTGATCATCTAAGTGCCATCACCATTTACCTCATAAAAACACTAGATCAACCATGTAAGGTATTTCTAGTAATCTGACATCCTCTATCTTTGATAATCATGTGAATATCAAGTTGATCTCGAAGGAATGGATCTTGAGATAATTACACCACAAACTATGTTGCATGTAATATTCTAATTACATTCAAACATATGTACTAAAGATGAGCTATCCAACCATAAAAAACTGAATTATAGTGTTTTATTCATTTATACAAACAAATGGATGATTTCAATCTATGAAATGAGATGTTTTATGTGATAGATAACACATAAACATGAGTATTTTATCAGGTAAGAACAAGTTCCATGATTTTCAGCGTCATGTGATGGAAAGTCATAGGAAGATTAAAATACCAAAATCCCCAGTTATATTAAAAATCATCCTTGACTCCATACTTTTATCAACTAAGTTATTTTAATAGTATTGTGGTAGATGAATGAATAGTAGATCCATGACATAGAATCCTTACCAATAAATATCAAGCATTTGAGGCCAATAGTAGTTGCTACTACTATTTTTCCATAGAAACAGATCACCACAAAACCCTTTATTTTGTAAATAGGAGATCTATTCTTGGAACAATCACACGAAGGAGAGTTCCATGAATCTCTGTTTAGTTTTTGAATAATAGAACCACATAATATTTTCTATTCAAAGAACACTGAAGGGTTATGTGAAGAAGGAATATAAAACTATCCCAATGTATAAACATGAAAATAAAATTATATTTGGATCCTGCAAATCATATCTTACTTTAAAAAAAAATAGAAGATTGTTCTGCAATTTTTCTACATGAAGGAGTTGATCTAGTGGTCCATGTTCTAATGAAGGAAAATTAGAATAACACATGCACTGGTTCATGAAAAACAACTAAAATGATGCAAACATATAGTTTCACATCATGAAATATATACATAAAAAATACCAATGAAGTAAAAGAATACATTTGTAAGTAAAAAAAATAGATTCAAGAAGGAAGAAAATAAACAAGTTTTATGAATAAACCAATTCATAGGAACCATGAAAATATATTTATGAAGTGAAGATAACATACAAGCATGAAATTAAAAATTTAACAATTATACTGAATTTGATTATTAAATAATTAAATAATAGGTCTGATATAATTACAACTATTTATATCATGTGTTGAAGATTGAGTAGTTGAGAAAAAGTCTATTATGTGTTGAATATATAAATATGAAAAAGAATCATTGACCGAGTTGATATGTGATAATTATAAATTGGGTTGAATAATAACTCTAAAATTTACAATCTACTAAATATTAATATTACTTTGATTGAAGGTAAATAAGATGCATCCTACTTGATTACTGCATATTTTAGTTAACCCATTGATTAATATATTCAAGATAACAATTTGGTTGCTTAATTTTGAGGGATTTGATCAAAATAATTGTTTTATATTGAATAATATATTTTTATTTATTTTTGATCACTTAAAGAGGGACATGGAAACATCCTATATTCTCATGATTCAAAGATAAATATTTCATTAAAACTGGTTAGTACTATGAGAGTGGGTTTAAGTCCATTCATTTTCCATTACTTTATTTGATAATAAGAAGGAGGTAATGTGTTTGTGGGATAATAACCACTCTACACTGAGGACATAGTCACCCACACTGGAGGTGAACCTCATTAAAAATCATGGTGTTCTTTTTTATTTTATTATTTTTTGCATTCTTTCAAACCACATGTGATGAGGATAAGATAAGTATTCATTTAATAGCTTAAAAAGGTATATAGTGGGCATGAAATTTTTAAAGTGATAAACAATAATCCAACACCAATTCACCCCTCTTAGCGTGGTCATCCCAAAGTGATCCTAACAATTGATATCAAATTAAGTCACACCTCTAGTTGGATTAATTGATTTAATGATTGTTGAAGATTTGATATCTCTCTTAGGAATTCATAATAGAGTGAAAACTTATAGGAGTTTTATCTACTGAAGATCATAATTATATCTCATCCAATACTTTTAAAGAATAGAAGAAAAGAAGAATCAGGAAATATGAAGAATAACTCACTCTTTTATAAAGAATATGACAAGTCAATTTTATAATGAATTATTCGAGAACAAGACAATTAATTCATTGGATGAAAAATATCTAGTAGTTTATTCTACTACCAAAGAGAAGGAAAATAAATCTACCTAATTTTGTGATTCATACGTTCATGAAGATGTGGTAGAAAATATCATTTTTCAAAATTATCATAAAGAAGATCCAACCATCACTGAGAGTGGTCGCATTCTAGAAGAATTCAATACTGGATCTGTTACTACTTTGAAGTATATGATACACAATTTTCGCAAGGAAATAGTCACTTTTATCTATGGATCATTCAAAGAAATTAAAGAAGAAATCACTGATCATCAATAAAATATAGAGAACTTTGATAAATATTTTGAAGAAATAATGAAATATAATATCAAGCTATCTAAAAAAAATTGGATAAAAAAGTAGATATTGTTAACTTGAAAAAGAATTCTGTAGTTTTAAAGATCAGTAAATAAATACAATTCAATAGAAATGGGATTCTACTAATAAATTTTAAAATAAGTAACATCCATTTGAATAAAAATAGAAACCATCTTTGATATAAAAAATTCTCCAATTGAAATAAAATAAAATTATATCAAATATCTTGACACATTTTTGTAGGATAGATATAAAATGAATGATGAAAAAGTTATGAATATCAAGAAATAAAGTGAAGATATTTTAAAATCAATAGAGGGTGATAAATTCATCCTAAATATTAAATATCATGAACTTGTATTCAAATTAGAAAATATTAAAAATGTTCAAGTTGAGTCTTTGGTACAAGATGAAAGAATATTTGTTACTATAAGAGATTTTGTCATAGAAAATTATAAGTAGTAATATTATCCTAAAAGAAATATACTTGGTGTAAATAAAAATTTGGAATCATTAAATGTTCAATATATAACTATCTCTGAGAATGAGGTACCATCCACTTCATATAATGTTTTTTTCTTCTAATTATGGTTCTATATATAGTGAAAGTTAAAAATAAAAACCCATGAAAAAGTGTATGAAAAAGGGAAATTGAGAGACCACCACTATATTTTTGGTGAATAAATATAAGTGTAAAAGAATATGTTCCTCTAAAGAGTCCCATCAAAATAATGAAAAGAAATATAATTAATAAGCATGTCAATCTGGTCAGTATGTTACTCAAAATAAAAATCATGATTTTTTGGATACTATTGGTGATATGATAGATTGGGAACATGGAATATTATTGTTGGTATAATATGTAATTATCAAAAAATTAAAGTAAACCCACATCAAGGGGGAGTGTAGCAGTAATGAATCGAAGTCCACAAAAGTAAAGGAAGAATCTAACTATTATAAATAGATTTAAAATTTTGAATAAAATTTGTGGTATTTAAAATGCTAGTGGTCATAATGAATATGTATAAAAGTATAAATCATTCAATAATTCCACTAAAACAATTCAAAATAAAAGATCATAGAGGCCTAAGACTGAAGATATTTCAACCTTGAGTGATAATAAAAAGTAGATTGATTCTCAACACAAAACCAAGAAAAAAATATAGTGTTAAAACAAATATATTCTTCTTATTATTTTATGGGAGAAGTGGTCACACCGTGTATCACTGTATATAGGCTATATACATCACAATGAATAGATGAAATCTTAATAAGCAATGGAAGAAACCAATACAATATAATAATAAAATGAATGAAACAGTAAATAGAATACCTAAGAATCCATCTGTAAATACCTACCATGTTGTGAATATTCAAAATGATATAACTATAATATTTTTAGACGATGTGGGAATATCTAAGAAATTTAAAGAATAGTCAGAGAAAAAAATTTCAAAGGAAAATCAAAACATTAACATGAATAAATTGAATTTCATGAGAGGTTGTCAACAAATGATAACAAAATAATCTCATAAGTATTGTATAGAAACTTAAAAGTGCTGTAAATATATATCTAATAAGTGTTTATTAATAATATTAGATCAATAATAAATACTAAAAAAGAATAAAAAATTAATAAGTAATGAATGTGCCTTGATTTACAATGTGAAAAATGAAAATTCCACACAATTTTTTTAAAAAAGAAAGAGAAGATAAAATGCTACCCAAAGTATCCAAGAAATTTAGAAAAGTCATAATGAAGAGTTCACCCACACATTGAGGATAAAAAGGGAGTTTCGTGGTTGAGACACAACTCTCATTCTTTCTTCTCTCACTAAAAAGAAAAGGAGATCCACTTTAGTCCCATATACATTGTGTTTGTTCATTTCTTACAGGTAATTGAAGTTTATCACATATTCATATATAAAACTAAGTTGAAGATGTTATATTTCTATATATTCAAGAAGGAATATTCATTCTAATATTTATCAAATTGTTTCATATATTTTAAGTCACTATCATGTATGAGATCAAAAAATTGATATTGAAATTAATTAACATTTAGAATAACAATTGATGAAAAGATCCATCTTGATGAAGTGATAGTGGAGATAATCCCTTGAGGGGGAGTATCTAAATAAGACTCTAGAGAATTATATGTCATTCAAAACTAATATATATGGAATTTACTTTTTCAAGAACTTATTGATGATGTATGTGGGCATACTCTCCTATCCTTATTTCCTAAAATGAAATGAAATATGATCTTATGGTGAAAATTTCAAAAAATCAATGACATGAAAAAGAAAAATTGATGAATTTATATGCCTTATTTCATAAAAATTACCTACCTATTATAATTTAACGTTTTTAGTATATTTATTGAGATGAGTGAACAAATTTTAACTTGAACGTGTCTTGAGATTTTTCTTTATAGTTGGTATCATATGATTTCTTCTAGTAATGTATCAATTGGTATAAACCAATTTCTATCCACATAAGAAATAGTTATATAGTATTTGAAGAAGGATGAAAGTTATTGTATATTTTTTGGCATCAAATTATGAATTGAGAAAGGAAAATGTTGTGTCTAAATTAGACTATCTTGTTTTTTTACACTAGGTTAGCCCAAATAGACCTATAGTGGATAATTGGTGGAACATTTATTAAGAAAAAAAGAAAGAGAGGAAATGAAGTGACCATATTGACATCTAATTTTCTATAATGGTATTGATAAAAAATAAATAGTGGGAGACTATTGATCGAACATTGTGTTTGTGTTGTATTTGTTTTCAATAATTATTTAAGTGATAAAGAATTTTACATCAATATGAATTAAAGAAGATAAATATATGTATGTTTAAAGGTCATATATTATATTTTGTATGGATTATAAATAAGTATGATGATTGATGAACTGGTTTACATGTTTAAATAAAATGTACGAGTGGGTATCACATTTTCTACACCAATGGATTTGATTAAATAAGATATATCTATTTGTGTTTCGAAGACTTCTATATTTTTATATGAAGATGAATTAAATAAGGCCAGGAAATATTTCATTATTACATAATGAACATGAAAAATATTGAAGACCATGAAAATATTTATTTTCGTCAATAAATTAAAATTTTCTGTGGAAGAAATGATTTTAAGTCCATGAAAAATTAATTATATTTGTGCATAAAGATTTATTTATGAACAATTAAGAAAATGGATAAATTGATTGGTATTACATTATATATTTAAAATTAGTCTAAGTATTATTATTAGTAGGACTTTATTAAAAAATGGGTCAAACTACATCCACCCAAGGAGAGATAGCTAAACCATATATGAAAGTAAGGATCTACCAATTGGGATCATCCCCATGAATGGGAATCCATAGTGGTAGAGGATAGCACCTACACATATAGATAGTAAGTGAGCATGCATAATTTCCACAGGGAGAGAACTAGTGTGCATGACATGCACACAAAGAGTACATAAGGGAATGTAGTGGACTATTCAATGGTGTGGTGTAGACCATGTATAGCATGTGTGTGGTGAATCTAATTGTCAAACTTGGTGCTAGCTCAAGTGGATGAAGATACAAGGAGTATTTTTAAGAACTGTGATTCTGAATGGAAGCTTAATATGGGATCAGAAATGGGAGGGTATTCTTCATGCATTAAAAAAGTTACATATATAATTCATAAAAACTAATCAAAGAATGAATAACTATTTTTCAAGTATTGAAAAGAGGGAATTGTTCATGTATTGTACAACGTCCTCCATCTCTGGTGATCATGCTACTATTAATCCAAGATCGAATGAATTGATATTGAGATAATGATACCATAAACTATATTACTTGTAAACATCACTATATATGAAATCATAAATATTACGGATGATATATCCAAGTATAAAAAAATGATTTATAGTTTTTTAATCATTAAATTGAACATATGGATGATTTCTTGATTTGAAATTAGATGATACATGTGATGGTTATCACATGAATATGAGAATTATGTTTTATATTAATAGGCACCACAATTTTTATCATCATGTGATAAAAAATGCATTAAGTTTAAAATACCAAAAGCCTCATTAATATTAAAAAATTATCCATGACTCCCCAATTTTACTGAAGAAAATATTTTAATCAGAGTTTGGAAGTGGAATAAATATTAGATTTATGGGAGAGGAACCTTTCCTATAAATATCTAGCATCTTAGGTTTGGAGTAGTTTATTATCTCATTTTTATAGAGAAATATAGATCTATGAAACCCTTTTTTTCACAAATAGGTGATCCGTTCTTGACATAGTCTTGTGAAGTAGATTTTTTTGTAAATCTTTATTGAGTTTTTGAAAAAAGGAACCATATACTCTTTCCTATTCAAATAATACTTGAGGGTTACATAATGATGAATAATAATACTATCATAGTGAATATACATGAATAAAATATTATATTATAATCCCAATAAGCATATATTTCTTTCACGAAGAAGAGAATGTTTTTTAAAGCTTGGTATGTATAAAGGAGTGGATGTTGTGTTCTTTGTTCGTATGAAGTAAAACAATAATAACATGTACATTATTTCATTAAAAGTAACTGATATTATAAAATAATATAGTTTCAAATTGTAAACTATATATAAAAAAAATATGTAAAATAAACATAATAAATTTGTTAGTATAAGAAAATAGTTATAATAAGGAAGAAAATAAACAAGTTGCATGAAGTAACCCATGCACAGTAACCATGAAAAGATTTATATGAAGTGAAGAAAATATAAATGTGTGAAGTGATTTATATTCATGGTAACAATTGTTTATATCATGTGATAAATACTAAGAAGCTGAAACTATAAAATTCTATTGCATGTTAAAGATATGAGGAAAAAGAATAATCATTAACCAGTTTGATATCTGTTAATTTTCATTTGGTTTGAAGAAGAATTATGAGATTTCTAGTCCAATACATAATCAAATTACTCTATATGAAGAAAAAGAAGAGTTAACTAACTTGATTACTGCATATTTTAGTCAACATAATGATTATTGGATTTGATGTATCCCTTTTGATTGCTACATTTCAAGGAAATTTACCAAAATAATTGTTTTCTATTGAATAAGGATTATTATAAATTAATAATCACTTCTTGAGAGATATAATGGAATCCTATATTTTTGTGATTAAAAGATAAAGTTTTCATTATACCTAGCCAATTACAAGATATCAGGTTTAAGGCTATTCCCTTGCCCCTGATTTTTTTGATCATAAGAGGGAAGAAATGTTCATGTCGGATAACAACCACCATACACTAAGGATTTAGTGATCCAGAATAGAGATTAAAATATTTTAAAAAAATAGTGTTATTTATAATTTATTATTTTTTTGTGAATTATTTATAACCTTAGGTGAATAGGACAAGATAAACATTCACTGAATAAGTTAAAAAGGTATATAAAGGGGATACAAGTTTTATACTGATAAGTATTCATCCCACATCGATACACACCCTATATGTTTGGTTATACCAAAGTGATCCTAAAAAAACCCAAGGTGTGTATGGGGGGATACCACCCCTATCTATATAAATGAATTAGGGGACCCATACCTTGACATAACCATTCCTCTAGGGAGATACCAAACCCAATATCTCTCTGAAGATCACACCCAAACTTCATCATCGACAATTCAAAGATGAAGAGATATATACATACTTTTATCAAACTATGTCTTATATATTATATCAATGAAAAGGTAACCATCGTTTTATACATGAAAAAACACTCAGAATAGGATATTCACTTTCCTAATTATGTGTCTCGAGTAAAGAGATACATCAGGACATCGAGTCTAGAAGAAGTACACGATGTGGAACCCATAGTTGGAGGCCTTTATATGTAGTAGAACACCAAATTTCATTCATGGACCACCTACATAGATTATAAGTTGCACTGGAGAGTGTTTCAGGATAGCTGGAGTAGTCGGTGTAATGACCCAAACATTTAAATAATTATTTTTTGATTAAACATGTGTAATATTAAGTAAGGAGTATAGTATAAAACAAAGACACATTACGATAGAAAAAAACATTAATATATTAATTTATAATATTATATATAGATAATAAAAATAAAATAAATTTAAATTACAACATAATAAAATAATAGTGTTAAATTTCATAAAATAAATGTTTTAAAAAATAAAACATACTTTTATTTTATGGTAAAACATATATATTTTCTTTTAATTAAAATATATTTATGATAAATTTAAAATTTTTTAATAAAATTTATTATAATAAAATGTTTTTATATATTTTTTATAAATGATAATATAAATTTATGAAGTCACATGTAATTTTTCTAAATGTCAGAAATTTAACCGTGTAAGAAAAATTAATATTTTACAATAGATAAAGATTTTATTTAAGAAAATTAAATTTATCATGTTTTTTAATTTTTTTATTAAAGAAATTTTATTTTTTGAATCATCCTATATAATTTGTCTTTGGTCTAATTTTTGGAATTTTTCTAAAAAATTTTATTTTTTTACAAGGCTAAAAATGTTGATTTTTGGTAATAGTATAAATACATTTTTTATAAATACCACATCTTTTATTATATAATCATGATATAAGCATGAATTAAAAATTTATGGAAGGTTTTACTCAACCAAATATATATTTAAAGAGTAAAATAAATAATTTAAAAATAATCGATTGAATTTAGAAACCTATATCTGATATTTTGGAACATAAGTTATATTTTATTTTAATAAAAAACGTTTTTTGTTCATTTTCCTTTAATTAAGTATTCATAAGATTCAATTTTTTTGAATTGAATTGAAAATAAAATAAAACTATTTTTATTTAATCATAAAGAAATAAATATCTTGTGTTTCAAAACTATTCATAATCTTTGTACAGAATAATTATTTTAGTATTAAAAATAATATTTTTCTAGAATTTTTTTTGTTGCGTTATGCATACTTATTTTGAAATTTTTTTATCACCTTTAGAAATTGAATTTAATAAAATAGATTTCATATTTGTAATTAAAATAATCATAAATAATTAATAAGATTAATTTAATTTTTGGGAATAAAAATAAATTACCATAGTAAAAGTTAGTCTCCACGGTAAATGGTAAAATTAAGTAAAAGTTTTAAATCAATGGATAATGTCACAAAATATTACAAAATCTATATCTAAATGGGTGGATGGTCTAAATATTGACCTTACCTTATCCTTGTTTTAATTTTTATCCATTTGGATCCACTTTCCTTTAATATGAAATTTGTTTTATATTAAAAAATAAGTATTTACAAAAATGTCACCCCTATCACATATAAAAGGACCCCTCCAAAACCCTTTCTAAGACACCAAACTCTATATTTATTAGCTCTTTGTTATGGAATATCATGTTAAAAATCATGTAATAGTATGTTTATAGGACCAAGGATTAAATAGTTGGTATCAGATCATGGTTTTGTTATATTCTGGGGTTAGGTTATAGAACCCAGTAATAAATAGATCATGAATAACATAAAATGAAACCTATAAATAATCAAGCTAGAATATACTTAACACTTATGATTTATTTTATTTTTTATTTTTTTAAATTTTAAATTTTACCTTTTAATGCTCATTAATATGATTATTCTCATACCTAATTTTCCTTTATTTAGTACAAGGATGGAAACAATAGGAATCATGCCAACATCCTATGTGATATAAAACATAATGATTTACCAAACAAGATGCCTTATATGATGATATTTGGATTTGGTAACCTCATGAAGGTACTTGAATAACTTAATTAGGTTATGAATAATAATTTTAATCATTTATAAAACCCTCTTCCCAAGAGAGACTAAGATAAAACCGAGTCATTTATACAACACATGCCTCCCACTTTTAGTGTAATTTTGATCCCTTGATTATAGAATAATGGATTAATTCCATTAAAAGGATATTATTTATACTATAATACTCTAAATAGAATTTTATATTGACTATTTATCATTAATAAGGAGATGGTAATTAGTTTTGGATGCTAAAAAAGAATACGAGTTAGTCATTAAATCAATAGAGTTGGAAGGATTCAAGAAAATATTTTTCAATATGTATTTTCCTCAGAATCTCCAAATTAAAATAGAGAGGAAGTTTCTTAGAATCAAGAAAAGAGATGATTAATCAATTTGGTCTTATGATTCAAAAATTACATGGATTTAAAGGTATGCCTATATATTTTTCATTTACCACAAAATTAAGGTTTACCATTTCTTTAGTGGACTAAAGTCTAGTATTAAAAGGTATTTAGAAATTCAGGATTTTGAAATCTATGAGTAAATAGTCTGATGTGACCTTAAAGTTGAGATAAAAATTAGTTATTATCAGTGGTATGATGAGAATATAAATAAAATTTGGATAATGGATTTCAATTATAGAGGTTCAATGGTTAAATCACATGGAGGGAATAAAATCCAACTACCCATATTCCATAAATATAGGAAAAAATATGGGAAACTAAATCAATGGATAAAGAAGAAATTATAACTTTGGAAATAGGTTTTATCAAGGTAATTAATTTATAATGGGGTTGATTAAGATAAATAAAATTATGGAATAAATAATGATCCAATCAATCCTCCACCGGTGGTTTAATGTTTCAACTACAAGGAACATAAACATTATGAAAGTAAGTGTACTAATCCACGGGTTGTCAAATATAACCAAATAAAAAATCCCCTAAAACCAACATATAAAGGATGGGATTATGATATTAATAAAACTAAGGTGGATAGTAAAAATAAATTAGTGAAAGGTATACTTTTTATTCATTCAAAATCAGTGAATTTCCTTTTCTATTTTGGTTATATGCATTCTTTTATATAATGAATGTTTAATAAAAATACTCAAACCCCACCTCTAAATATAGAGGTTGAGTTATCAATAAAAAAACAAAGTGGTGAAATTGTTTCATTTCAAGTATATAACTCTTCGTTAGTTAATATTTGTAATATGAATCTCCCATCAAACCTTCTTATACTCACTATTGTGAAATTTGATGTTTTACTTAGCATGGATTGACTATTTTTATATAGAGACCACATCATCTTCTATGAGAGAAAAATGAATTTAAATATACCAAATAATTATCTAATTATATATAATTTCTAGTAATACGAGGATCATTCTTTGTAAAATCCTTCTTAAGATTGGATTTTTTTCCTTATGAGTAAGCATATCTAGCTCAAATGATTCAGAAAAAAGAGAGGATCACCATTGATTACATTCACATTATGAGGGAATATAAAAATCAAATTAGTTTTAATATAACTAATTTTCATGTATTATTAATATTCATTAATTATATTTTATAGAATTATATTCATTATAATTATATTAGGTAATATTTTAGTCAGAATGAAAAAGTATCATTTCTAACAAATTGGGTTTTCATGGATTACATGGTTTTATTTAAAAAAATTATTTAAAAATTATATAAATTTAATTTGAAAAAATGAACCTCATTTTTGAATACATCATGTCAAAATTATCATATGATGAATTTTTAGATTTTTTTGAAATTTTTTATTTTTCGATGATTAGTGAAAAATATTGATTTTTATTAAAAACTGTCTTTTAGTTTCAAGAATTTACAAAGTTAAACTTTGTTTAAAATGTTTTAAAAGTAAATTTAGTTAAATTATATTATTAATAATCAAATTACAGTATTTATATTAAATTTTATTCTTGAATCTGGTTTAAAAAAATTTATACATAAAAGGCATTTTTTTGAAAAACCATTTTTTCATAACTTTTTATGAGAGTAATTTTAAAATAAGTTCTAACAATTACATGAATTTAATTTTATAAAATTTAGTGAATATTTTGCTTAATCATAATTAATCTTAGGTAATAAGTTCAACTTAGTTTTAGATCATAATGAATGGTAAAAATATATGTAACCACGATTAAGGTTAAAACATGTTTAACTAGAGGTTAATATAAATATATAATGGTTAAGATGAACTGAAAACTTTTTTAAATTATATTGTATGTAATTATTTATACCTTATATCATATAATATTTTTAAATGGTTCATTTTTGATCCATTCTAATTGATTAATTCAATAATTTTTTTAATATTTTTTAAAATTTCATGTGTGTCCTCTCCCCCACTTATAAAAGGATACCCCCTCTCCTCTATTATTTATAATTAATGGTTTCTTTAGTAAAACTAATAACTACAAAAATAAATTACATAAATCCCTAAACATTTCATTGAGCCCATGTTTTGATTATAAAATCTAGGAATTCATTAGGTACAAATCTAAAGAGGTTGTCTAAAGAAGAGGTATAGTTCTCAACCAATGGTTTTCATTTTATTTATTTTTATAAATCATTAAAATATTATTAAAAAATTAGTAAATAGTAAAAAAATATCTTAAATAAATTTATATGTTGTTATGTTAATGATATAACCTATATCCATCCCTTTCTTCTATCAAATAGGAAATGAAACCGTCCTTTGTGTGTTCGACAGACTACTTCCTCATGAACAAATTTAATTCATTTTCCATCACTTCCTATAATGCATGGTTATAATTATTTATTTAATATATATATATATATATATAATATTAATGATTTATTTATAATTCTAAAAATATAATATACATCTATTTTTACCATTCCATCCATTGAAAAATGATAACACTATTCATGTATATGTGTGGATTACCACCTCAATGAAGTGATGTGATTAATTTTCTATGAAAAATTCATATGAATAATTTAAATAATAATAATTTTTCAAATATAAAATTATAATTACATTATTTACCTCATGCTCTTTGAAAAATGAAAACGTTACTTATGCGTACATACACCTATAGTCTCCATGATTATAACGTAATTCAATTTTCAAAACTATATTTCGTTGTTGATTTTAAAAGTATAATTAATGTATAAAACTTATAATTATTTAAATATTATTGTTATATAGATGATGGAATAATTACCAATTTGACCATAGTCAACATAACAAATTCATTTTTGGATATATGAGCTAAAGACCATCAAAACATCTGATGTGAACTTAATTGACTATGTAATAATATATAAAATGGTCATAAATAAAATTAAAGGAAAAATAATAATCAAAAAGGTTTTTCATCAAGTAAATAATTAATATAAGTTTATTATTCATAAAGATAAATAACATACTTAATGATTAGGACTCAAGGTAAGAGACACTTTACATTAAAAACCTCCTTTTAAATGTTTTGAGGATTTATTTTCTAAATAATTTTCTTCCCTATCCATATTCATAAAATTATTTTATGGATGTATTTATATGTAAATAAGGAAATTTTATCTAAATTTTTTAAATTCTTTCAAATTCTTTTCAAAATTAATATTTTTACATATTTTATATGGATCCTCTTGACAAAAAAGGAAAACTGAATATTCTATTTTAATATATACTACGTTAATGGTTTTTACATACACCATAACCATTAGTTGATGTTTAGATTCCTTTAAAATATATCATGTTTTATTTAAAGAAAAATACCCATTCCCTGTGTTCTGGGTATTTTTAAAAACTATTTTAAATGGAATGAATATTTTGATATCCAAAAATGTTTTTCACATGGGTTCAAAGAATTTTTTTATGAGTGTAATGTTGAGAATTTAATATTTTATGTGTTATTATCATGTTATGGTTCTTGAGAATTGTTTATATATAAGGGTGATCCTAATATAACTCATGATGCTGGGTGAGCCTGATATAGATTACAATGATTTGTGAGCCTGATATATCTCTCCAATTCATTGGGTAAAGGAACAGAGTTAACTAGTTAGGTTTTTCTTAATATATTATTGGAATTTACTAGGTAAGTTATTCCTTTTGTAGGAGTTATTGTAAGAGTTATATGAATATTTTGTACAAATTTACTTACATGATTTATCTATTATTTCTATGGGGTTTTACATGAATATTTTGATTCATAAGGTAAGATAATGAGTTTAAGTTTCAATGGAAGTTTATGCTACCTTTTTAGGGCTAAATGTTTAATTTTTGAAAATATTTTTATAAGATTTTCAGGATTTAAAAGATAAATTTATGAGTTTTATTTTTTTCCTTTATGATTTTTTATGCATTTTTTATGAAAATAGTTGTGCGGGGAAGTTGATTTATTGGGTAATAAAATATTAATTTCAAGTTTAATTATTATTTAAAAAATAATAATTTTTAGGAGTATTCATGGACTAACGAGTTTATTTCATTGTTTATATGTCCCTTTATAATATTTTTTGTATTCATACCGCATTTTTGAATTTTTTTCATTGGGTTTTATGGACGATTAGGGTCAAAGATGAGGTAAATGTGAATATTGTGAAGATATTTCATGAAATGAAAACTTGTTATATCATTAATGTTTTCTATTGTGGAGAAAATGGATACTAAGTGTATGTTTCCACCTTATGATGTAATATTTATTTATATAATTGTGAAAAAATAATAATCTAAAACTATTAACATTAATTTTCCTCAACATGTTTGATAAGTAATTCATGACTTAAACTTAAGATTATATAATGTTTAAGGCCAGGACATTATAGATGGAATCATAGGAAAGGTTTAAATAATTTTATAGGTTAGTATAATATTTGAAAACACCCTTATTAGATTAAAATTTATGGTTACCATGATATATAATTTGTGGATTAATATGTTTCTTTATTTAATCTATTCATGTTTAGAAAGGTTTTCTATAGAGGAAACATAGAAACTGAAGTAGGAAGGTACCAATATGACAATATCCTTCCAAATTAGTAACCAATAATGGTTATAATTAGAATTGAATTGTTTTTTAATATGGTGGATTAATTGATGTAGGCTATAAATGGTGGTGGAATCCATTTTTCAGAGTATAAAAATATACCATAGAGGAACATGTCGATAGTGGATCATTTTATAAGAAAGAACCCTCTAACATTCAGTGGATATTCTAACCTAATGGTAGATAAGTGATGGATTAAATCTTTGTAAAATATATTTTATTTCCTAGGGTTTTTATATAATAAAAATTAAACTCTTTATATTTACCATTTTGAATGTGAACCTGATTAATTGTGGTTAATGGTTAAGAATACATGATAAATAGAAGAGATTGATGCCATGGAATGTGATATATTTAAGAGTATTTTCTTTGAGAAATATTTTTATAATGTTATTTTACTTCGGATGGAAAAATAAATATTGTAATTTAGGTAGAATGAGGAAGATACAGTGGCCAAATATGAAGAAAACTTAACATGATTAGAAATATAAACTCCAAATTGTATATAAAATCTTGATAGAAAAATTAATCAGTTTTACTTAGGATTAATGAAAATATACTAAAGTGTTTTGTTCTCTCAAAAATTTAAAAGTTACATTTTTTTGTAATGAGAAGGTGAAAATGGAGTTTAAAAATGATCATGTTTAATAGGAAAATAAGAAGAAAAAGATATATAGGTTTCATTCAAATGGGAATAATCTGTAAAAGAAATTTGAAGGAACTAAAATAATGTTTTCAGTTTATGATATGTATGCTAAAAATAACCATGTAGAATCTATTATTAAATCTAGGAAGTGATTTTTATGTGTTAAGTTTGGTTATATGGATCATTATTACAAATAAAAATATAATAGTGGTGGTAAGATCAATTTTGATACGTAGGCTGTATAGTGTTTTAAAATGTAATGAGATGGGTCATTATATGATTACATTTCTGAAAAAGATCACAATTGATGTGATGAAACAAGACTATAAGTATAACGGTGTTGTGAAATAATTTGATATTACTTCATTAGATTTTGGGTCATTGAAAGAATTGTAAAAAATTGAATTACTTTTTTATTCAAATTATGATAATTTTTTGTTTGATTTGGGGTCTACACTTCCTTTCATTTCTAATAAATTTTATGGAAAAATGAAAATGTCACCTCAAGAAATGAATTCATGATTTTTTATAAAAACACCTAGGGGTAGTATTTTGGAAACATGAATTTAAAAATATTTTCCGAGTATTATTTAAAGAATATTTTTCAGTACAATCCTTGTTTTTCTACCCATTATATAAATTTATGTTATTCTGGACATGGATTGTCTATGAGTTTATCATAATAAGATATATTTTAGAGATGAAGAAGTTATTTTATGAAATAAGTTTCTACTTGTTTATAAGAATCAATTATTACCTATTATAACATTTCAAGAATCATAGAAACTATTAATAGATGTAAATGAATGTTATCTTGATCATATTATTGAAAATAAGGGATTTTCTTTATATTAATGATGTTTTGGTAGTATAAGAATATATGGATTTTTTTATTTATGAGTTACCTAGTATTATCCTTGACCAAGAATTTGACTTTATTATTGAATTGGGGACTGATGATAATCCAATTTCAAAACCCCTTATCGAATGTCTAAAGTAGAACTTCTGGAATTGAAAAAGAAGCTAAAGGAGTTCCTTTATAAATGTTCCATTTATCCTATCACTTTACCATGGGGTTATACTATTTTATTTTTTAAAAATAAATATGGTTCCATGAGGATTTTCATTGATTATATATAATTTAGTAACACCATTGTTAAGAATAAGTATCAATTTCCTTATATAGATGACTTGTTTGATCATATCCATGGAGTTTAGTGTTTTTGAAGGTGATTTAGGTACCATCAACTGAAGGTGAAAAAGGATGTAACCCCTAGAAATAATTTAATACTAGTTATGGGAATTAATGGTTTGTGGATATTCCCTTAGGGTTGAATAATTCTCTATTAGTATTCATGGATCCTGTGAATAAAATTTCCCATGTAAGTTTAGATAGGTTTTTGGTAATGCTTTTCCACATATTCTATGATTCCAAGATCTTATGATATCATTTCCTTTTGTAATGATTACATGATTATGAATATCCTATTCAGTAGGTATAAAATCTATATTTTATGTCCATGTTACTTACTTACATTCTCATACCCATATGGTTATCTTATACCCACTAATAATATTCAATTATTATCACTTATGTTTACCATAGTTGAGAGTTTGAGATCACCCATTTATATGTTTCCATTTCCATTAGTTATGAAGAAAAGTAAACACATGATATTTCCAATGGGATATCTTGCATAGATATTTTTTGGTAGATATTGAATAATTACTATAGATTACGTAGTTTACCATATAATGGGATAAATTTACTTTTGATACAAATATTATGGGGTTTTAGTTATTTATTTTTCTTAATATTTAAAAAATATAAACTTAAAAGGTATTGGGAATGTATGTAATGAAATATTTTCTTTATGTCATGTAATTACCGAATGGTTGGGTATGAGCTGTCATATTTTGTATCAGATAAGGGTTAAGATAACATTAGATATTAGGATTTTAGTTGAGGATAATTTAATATTCATCAAGATGTTAATTATATTAATTTCAAAGGTATAGATAAAATTTTATCATAATTTACATTATATTAAATATTTTATGGATTAGGATGAGATAACATTATTGAGAACCGTATGGATAAGTCTATGTATTAGATAACATCTTGAAATTTTGGATTTGTTTTTTGGAATATGGATTTCCATGAAATGGAATCTATTTTTGGATACCTAAAAAGGATACAGGATTTGGAACAGATGTTCCTAGGGGTAATAACATCAAAAATGGTAGATTGGGTATTAACTTGATTGTCATGTGGTGCACAACAAAGAGTCCTAAACTCACATTTAGTTTGACACTCCTAGGGGATATAATTTTGTTAATCTTATGATCTCTACAAAACACTATGGAAATTTGATTCCAATGTTATTTTAAGGTATTGGTTAATAATTGTGAGAAAAACAAACATAAACAAACTTAAAGTAACCTAGATTGAATCAATAATGAAACAGGTGTAACTAGGAGTGAGATAGATTAAACTAAAAGAATATTAGATTAACATAACAGTATCATAAAGTATGAAATATTATGGTTAAATTTTCACATGACTATTTATGATAACAACCTTATAATTTTAATTTTTCTTCACTCATTTTAAAACCTTTTGGTCTTAGTAATGGATGGAACTAGAAATAACAATGTGTGTTAGGGACAGTGATGTGATTACCTCAATATAAAACCCACTAGGATGGTATATTGAGTGATAAAATTCATGATGATGATAAACCATCTATAATGAAATATGATTAAAAATATAAACATATCATAAGTTATAAAAAAATAAAGAGAAATATGGATTATCATGAAAGTTCGGGTTATAAGGATAATGAAGGAATGAATATTAAATTATAGACATGTCAAAAATATAGTTATTGTGGAAATTTTCTTTAGGGGATGGGTAGATGATAAAATTTGGGGGATAAAAGCCATCAAACTCAAAATTATTAGGTAAATATAGAATCTAAAAAAAATATTTCTTTAACTACAAGTAAATTGAGCATTATGGGAATTAACTCCCTATTCCATGATTTAATGAGGAAATTAGGCACTAATAACTGTTTAGACCATATGAATAAGGAAAATCCGATAGAAAAAATTATATTGAAGTAGAAATTAATTTTTCTCTATATATTTTCATATATATTATATTTCATAAGTTTTAAACTGATATAAATTTAATTATAAATAAAATAAATTTGTTGTGTAATTATTATATGAATATTATAAGGATCTTCTTCAAGTTTTGTGGAATTTACTTCTCGTGGATTTATCTCTTATTTACTCCTTATGATTTTATTAAGAATAGATTATATATTTTTACAAAGGTATCATATCCAAATTCATATAGGGAAATAACAACCATCATATGAGTTTTAAAATTTTGAGGACATAATTTATTTTAGGGGGGAAAATGTAACAACCTGATATTTTAATATATAGTTTCCTCTAATTAAGTCAAATATGTTTTACAAAATTCCCCACACACAACACCAAACTAAAATGAAGCCACAATATTATTAGACCATTAATACCTAGAATTTTAATTAATATGTATGAATAGGACTAATCAAACTATGAAATATATTAATATATGTGTATATATAAAAGGTTATTTTATAAAAATTTTCTTAATTCATTACCATGTTTCAGAATATATCTTTTTATGTGTTGTAATTTTCTTAAATATAACTATATATATTTTTGTAAAATTATGATTAAAAAAATATAATATTTATTGATTAATTATATATTTATTATTGTTTTATATTAATCAATAATAAAAAAAACTAGTTTTTTGAAAATTATTTTCCCCTGAAAAAATTTTCCCACTGTATATTATGTTATTATTTAATAGTTAAAATAGAAAATTTTAGAATTTCAATTTTAAAAAATAAAGATATTTTTTTTGAATTTATAATTTTAATATTATTTTAATATGAATTTTTGGTTTTTTTAATTTTTTTTGATTTTTAGTTGAATAGTGGAAAATAACATTTTTATAAATAACATGAATTTAATTACATTATTAGTATATAATTAAGAATTGAAAATTCATGAAACCTTTTTTAAGACCAAATATGTATTTTATAAGTGGGTTTATAATTTTAAAAAAATTCAGTTTTACTTTAAAATCCCTTATTTTACTTTTTAGAACATAATTTATGTTTTTCAATTTTTTTAATAAATTATATATTTAGTATTTTAAAATTAATTTTTATCACTTTTATAAATTTAACAAAATCAAGAATATTTAAAAAATTTAATTAGTTGTTTCAAATTATGTAATAATGGACATTTTATTTTTGGGCATAATAGAAAAGTTTCCTTAGATGAAAACTAATTACCATTGTAAAATATAAAATGGTAAAAGTGAAAAATATAATGGTAATGAGTTGAAACCATGTTTAAAACACGTGTAAGAATAGGTGCTTGTAGATTATGTCAACCATATATATTCTGATATATATCATATATAAATTTCTGAGACACTTTAATTGAATTTGACCTTCCATTATTAAAACATTTTCGGTATTTTAAAAAATTCCATCCCTATTCATATATAAATGGTGCACACCTCACCTCAATTTACCTCATATAAAACCCCCATATATCATATAAAAATATAACATAAACTCTTATCCACATTCCTAGAAACCCTAAATAGGTTATTTTATTTTCAAAAGACCATCCCTCATTGGATTGACCCCTTTTTAAAGGGGATAATCCAAGAAGTGACGTGTAAATATCTGACCACTCCTTCATCATTTCTACTTCCATATATGCACTTATTCTTTAAAAAGTTCCATTAAACCATATTAACATGATAAAAAAATATCATTTGTAAATTATCATGTTATGATAATGATATAAAAATAATTAACCACCGTCCCATTTTCCATTAAGAAAAATAAAAATGCAAATCATGGGTACTTGTAGACTAATCTACATGAAGTAACATGACCATTTTCCTTCACCGCCAAACATGGATGGTTTAAAAATGGAATTTAATATATAATTATGATAAATATAACTTAATTAATATTATGAAAAGATAAACTATATTACTCATCTCCCCCGTTATAAGGAAAACAAAAAACAACACCCATCATATGTGCAGATAACCACATTTATGGAATGGTTTGTTCCGTATTTCATTACTGCATTTAGTCAATGAATTAATGAATGGATTTAAAAAATAATTTTTTTTTATTTTATAATGTCATGTTAAGATAAATTTAATAACCAATTAATTACATGAACAATAAAAAATCATTATAAAATTAACCTTCTTAAAAGAAGCACACTAAGGAGAAAATGATCCTTTTTTATTCTAAGTATTGATTTATAAAAATTATATTCCCCATATAATTATGTCAAATTTTAATATATCATAATCATAATTACTATTTAATATATTTATTATTTTTTATAGTTATATTACAACTTAAACACTTCATAATAATTATGGTATGATTTTCTTTGGGTTGGTTTTACCACCGACTTAAAAATATTTTAAAATAATATAATGGATGAATATGAGAACAAGAATACTAATAACACATGATAAAAATTTGTAAATAATGATTTTTTTTTGAATGGTAACATTGATATTAAAATAATTAATTAATATACCACCGTTCATTTGTTATAAATCACCAAAACTAGCTCATCACTAATTTCACCTTTAAGGATCAAGGCCAAAAATCCAATGGAATTAAATTATAACTTTATAAATAATTATAAATAATAAATTATAGTAACTTTAATGGTCTAATAAATATTATGTTTTAATAAATAAATAAATAACTACATTGATATTACAAAAATAGTTCAAAATAATTAAAGTTAATCACTTCTGATATTGAAAGTCAGTAAAAATCAACTAATATAAATATAGAGAACAATTAAAAATGAGGGTTATAAATATTACTAGTTATGAGTAAGGTTATAGAATAATTAATTAATATATTATTTTTTTATACATGATTTTAAATATGATTAAGTTTATATAATAAGTAATTAATATATTATGTTTTTTATATAGGAGTTTAGATCATGTTCAACTAAATTAAGATAAAAGGTAAGGGTTTCTTTCATAACCACCCTTTATTGAGGAAGGATTTAATATTCTTCACCAATATCTATCTTTACAGTGTTAATACGTCCCACTTTACTAATAATATCATAAATAATTATTTAAATTTGGAACTTCCCTACCATTCATGCTCTTCCTTTCCATTGAGTAAGATTGATATCTTCCGTAAAATATAAGGGTTTTTCATAACTCAATCCAATTTCTTGAGTTATAATGTTTATCCCTAAAATTCATATTTCATTTCTTATGGTTGAATATATTTTTATATAGGGAGATAAATATATATTTTAACTACCCTTATTGATGATTTTTATCTTTATTTAAAATGCAACTGTGTTAAGAATAATTCCCATAATCTTAAAAGATTTTTTCCCTCCCTTTACTTAATTTCCCTTACCAAAAATGTTCACCTTTTTAATTTAAAACCTAATTATTTGTTATCTCATGTGAATTTTATATTTACCTTATCATATTTTGATAATAAAGTTTTATCATCCTTTTTATGATGTGGGATTTCAATAAAGAAATCTTGAAAAATATGGAACCTTCTTATTTCTTTATTCATGGAAAGTTCCAACCCCATAAAATGCTTTGAACCATTAATAGATTTTTAAAAACCAATTTTTTATTAAAAACTATCCTAGTTCAATTCTGGTCTAATGGAAGTTAATAAACTATTTCCTTCCTTAAAATATCTGATGTTCATTTCAAAAAGCATCACCTATCTGGTTAATATTTACTTATCCTTGATCCTTATCATAAATTTTCCTACATTAGAAAATAATTTTTAGGATATATATTTCTTTATTAAAATATTAACATTCCAAAATTACTTAATTCTTTCTTATATTCTTAATCCATATATTTTTTTTATACTTTGAGAAAACATTATGAAAACCACTTCTTTATCATGGGTTTTTTCATGATTATTCATTATGTATGGTTTCTTTTCCTCATGTGGAACACATATTCATGTAGACATTTTTATTAAATTATGGGTGGGATCTGAATTATATAGACCTATAATGTATTTTTTAAAGATTAATAACTCCTAAGATGTTGATTATGAGATTATGGAGTGAACCTAAGACACTATAGGGATTTTTCAGTATGTTTATAGGAATTAGAAGTGAACTGAATCCACCATATGACTCTTTACACTATGGTAGTCTTATAAGTGAGACTTGTATTATTCTATAATGTCATGTATTATTATTATTCCAAATATTCCATGATTACAATATCATATGATACCATTTCCTTATGTCATGTTTTCATTTTTTCGATCATCCTCTTCACTGGGTATGAATTTTATATTTTATGTTCACATTCCTTAATTAAATTCTCTTAACCAAACATTTATATTATTCCCACTTATGATATTTTATTATTATCACCTATGTTTACACTTAATGAGCATTTGAGATCTCCCTTTATTTTGTTTCCATTTCTCCATGTTATGAAGAAAAGTATGAAACATGATATGCCTAATAGGGTAATATGTATGTTGAATTTTAGGGGAGATATTTAGGACTTATTATAGATTATTTAGTATCTCATATAGTGAGAAGAAAGTCCTTTTGATATAAAGAACCTGGGTTTTGTTAAATATTATTTTTCCATAATCCTCTAAAACTCTAAACCTAAAAGTTCATGGGAATTTATATAATGAAATATTTTCTTCAATTAATGTAATTATCAGATGGTTAGGTCAAGGATGTCGAATAAAAGGAGATAATTTTTTTAGTTGAAAGAAAATAAAATATATTTTTTCAACGATGGAGGAAGAAAAGTGTGATATTAGTGAAAGTGAAGATGATTCATCACTTAGTGATCATGGTGAGAAAATGTTAATTACAAAGTTGAAAAAGAGGAGTAATTTAATGATGTGTAATAAAAAGAAATTGATATAGAATACCTATTGAAACAAGAATTAAAATAATGCAATATAAAGATATAGGTAGAATAATAATTTGGGAAAGGTACCTCAAATATCAAATGAGTATGAAAAAGTTAAAGGAATTTTTTTGTGACTAGTGGGTTATGACATGCATCACGAGGTACCTTCATAGAGGGATGGGGTCAATTAGGGTGCTAGAAGATTAAGGCCTTTTCTTTATAACTCTCACCCTTCATCATATTGTGTTATTGTGCATGTAAGATATGATTTAATCTATCATTCACTCTATTTAAATCTCACTAAATATATAATTCACATGAAAAAATTAAAGTGTATAAGAACAAAATGATTTTCAATGGTTATCCAACAAATTGGATATATACATGGAGTAAACACACAACAATGTGTTGGTTTATAAAAATCCATAATAAACTCACTATTTAGGGAATACAATTATTTTGGTGATGTTTAGTCCATGAAAAGGCACACTTCTATTGATAGAATGTTTAGGGATCACTCACTAATCACACAAGAGACACACTCCATCCTTCCTCAACACATGTAATGTCCCAACCTAGGTGCTACTCAAAGGTTCCCTAAATCTGGATGGTCACATGGCTTCAAGCATGCCTCCCCATATTCCAGAGGCTGCTGACTAATAATGAGGGCCTAAGGTGTTTCCATGGGGAGACTATACCCTCATTACAATAGTGTAGAACATCAGTTATACAAAAATAGGCAAATAGTGTAAGCATATTTAAATAGATGGAACATCAGAAACAGACACTATAAACACTATTATAGTAACCTTCCATGGAGGAAGCAGTATAGAAATGAGTAACAACTCAAGAAACTGATATTAAGACTCATAATTTGGAAACTGAATCATATATATAATGATGATGGTATATTTCATATCTCTAGAAAATTAAAAAAAGGTATACAAGAACCTAAATAAAATATATGTATTAAATTACCAAAAAGACCAAAAATTATCTATCCCAACTATCATCATAAGCATCAACTCAGTCCTATGCTCCCCTACTCCTAATCATAACACAAAGTTAGGCATTGAATTGTGGTAGCTTTCCATGATCCCAACCTACATCCATATTGTCTGTTTAGGTACCCAGTGGTGGCCCAAGAAGGGTGTGAGATAAAACTTAGTAGGCCACCACCATAAATTTATATAACAAATCTAGGTTATGTAAACAAGATAAATCAGTGTGCAATATATAACAGATAAAACATTAGTACAAGTGAAATCCTATGGAAAAAGTAATAACTGTATGTGACTCTCTCAAGACAAACAAGTCTCCCTACAAAATAAAAGTCAGAATCTCCTAGAAAGGGAAGTAGTAAAACATGCCAAGAACCACCATGAACTCACTTTATAACCAAGTTTAATCCACCATCATAGCCTTTCCATATAAATAAGTAATCCACAATATTCACTCCATGTAATCAATTATAAAAGACCCTCTGGGTACAGATATAAGGTATAAAAGATTGAGGAATCCTCATCGAGTCTTAGGAGCATCTCAATGGAAACTTAGTTAGACTTGGGTGGGGTCTAAGGAGAATGTCAATAGACCATGTCAAATGTGATTCCAAGCAAGCTATATCCAAGGGGTAGCAAGGCCAAAGGTATCCTACGAATTAATACCCAAATAGAAATCTCATCCAAGGCATCCAATGCCACTATAACTTTCCATGGAAGAATCATCCATGATATCTAATTGAATAAATATCCAAATTATATAAGACAATGAATCCACTACCATTGAATTCGTCACATCCATTCATCAATTAACATTGCATAACATTCCATGAGTTTATCGAACTCATATAATAATTTTATTTTAAATACTTAAAAAATTCACATCATGTATAGAATGGAAAATGAGGCAAACCATCTACTAATCATCTCAATCAATTCAATTCACTTCACTAAGGGATTCCTCTAACTATGAAAGAACACACACACACACTATGGGTGTTATAAAAAATTTAAAAGGTAAGTGGAAGACCCCATGGGTGGTATAGGTTGGGGAAACGACAACCAAAAAATTCATATGAACTAAGAGGAATCCCTAATAAGTTTTATTACATTCAATTAAATTATTTAATTAATTAAAGGGGAGCCACAAAAAATTATGTTGCATATAACTATGAAAAGGCATATAAAACACCAAAACACAAGATAAAGGTATAAAACACCTAACATAGGTCCATAGTAGATCAATTATCCAATATCAACTTCTAATTTGATCTAGATCAGAAGAAAAATGAAGAAAGGATGAAGCTTCAAATGGAGCACCTAACAAGGATTTGTCTTTAAATGGAGCTTCAAAACTTCAAGGTTCTGTCTAACAGATGAGAAATGAAATTAGATTTAGGGTTAAAAATATTTTAAGGGAATATTGGTAATTTTTCCTCAAAACACTCTACTGCACAGTTTATCCACACGGTTGACCAGAATTCATGCCAACCATGCACCCTTTGCTTCTTAGAGGGGCACCTAACAGAGTCATGGAAAACAGTTTGGAAAATTGTGTGATGCCCGTGCATTTTGGCTCTACTAAAAATTGAAGGTTCCTCACACGTGGATGTGCCTAAGTTTGTATGGTTTCCTCAAGCTGTACGAACTCCTACATCCTACTATAAAACCTCACAAGGTTAGGCGTAATTGAGTGACTTGTCCTGCATGGTTTCTCCTAATCGCGCAACCTGTCTATTTTTCTCAAAAGGTTAGGCTATGAGCTCCGAACAAGCCCCAGACACCCCCTAAACTACCATTATCTCAACAGTCATTCAAATTAGTCCATATTCAAGCATTTAAACTAAAAAGGGTTCATACCTTATAGGAATAACTGAGATCTTACAATATTCCCACCTAGAAGAAATTTTTACTCGAATTTCCCCCTCAAGGGTGGTCAAGAATCGCCTTTGAATAACTCCATCCACTGAGCACATATGTTGTCTTCCTATTACCAAGTCTCATCTTGTAAAAATATTTTCTTCCATAGAAATTGTACTAGAGAAACTAACCATCCTTGGAGAACCATCATTCCATTATCAATAAAACTTATAGGATGCTCCTGTAAAGACTCATCTTCTTGTAACTCCACCTCATCTGGCTGTAGAGTGTGAGACATGTCAGAGTGATAACGATATAAACGAGATACATGGAAGACATCTTTCATGGAAAAATACCTATAAGGTTACTACAAATGATAGGATACCATCTTGAATATCTTCATAATCTCAAATGAATCGACATATTTTGGTGAAAACTTACACTGTCTCCCAATCCTTCTATGTCCCAGCCTCGACATGATATATAAAATTAATTTATCCGTGACCTCAAACTCTCAAGGTCGATGATGGAGATCAGTGTAATATTTCTATTGAGATTTTTCAATAGATATATACTTCTTGATTAACTAAATCTTATCATAAGTCTCCTACATGAGACATAGTCCCAGTAAAGCTACCTCACCTGCCTTTAACCAGCATAAGGGTGATCGAAATATCATACCATACAAAGACTCATAAGGTTCCATATGTATAGTTTCCTGATACCTATTATTGTTACAAAATAAATGAGGGGAATATGTCTCTCCCAAGATAACCCAAATTCTTGGACTCATTCCCATAGCATGTTCTCAAGCAACTGTATCATACACTTTGAATGGTTATCAGTATAAGGGTGGTATGCTATTCTCTGAAGCACATATGTACTCAATTCCCCTTTCAAAATCTATGATAATTGAGACATGAAATAGGCATCAATATCTATAATGATAGTACAAGGGACCCTGTGAAGTCATACTATCACATGGATATACAACCTCCCAATATCATCAATTGAGAAGGTCTTCTTGATAAGAAGAAAATAATAAACCATTATGAGCCTATCCCAATAACCCAAAAATCATCACTACCTGAAGATGAACTTGGAAAACCAGTCAGAAAAACCATCACGAAATATTTCCACTTCCACTCTGGAATGGGTAAATGATATAAAATTCCATCTGGTCCCTAATGCTCTGTATTCACCTACTGACAAGTGGAAAATCTCATTAAAAAACAAGATAACTCATGTTTCATACCTAACCACCAATACTAGAGAAGTAAATTATGACACATCTTGGGGAATTTTGAATGTAACACACAAACTGAGTCATGAAACTCACACATAAACTCCTCACTTATGTCAACTTGAACCCAAAATGTGACCATAGATTTGAAAAATTTTATCCTCTCTAATTGTCTAACCAGGAGGTGGGTACTCATCCGCCACACTCTCCCATAGGATGAAGACCTCATAATATGATAGCTACCTCATCCTCACTCTTTCTATAAGGGTATAGGTCATAGATAAGTATGAAATAAAATTTGCCCCCTGACCATCCTGCACCTCCAAGTGAATCTCTGAACACAAATCCATAAGATTCCACTCACTAATGGCCTCCTCAACTTCTTGTATATGAGTCCTCCATCTCAATTCATGAGTTACTTTATTTCCTTTAACATTAATATAGGAAATATTAAATTAAAAATACTATAGGTACTCTACCCACCTTCACCACCTCATATTCAGATCACATTGTGTAAATATGTACTTGAGTCTCTTTCAGTCTGTGTACACTAAAAAATTATCTTCTAGTAAATAATATATCCAATAGTGAAAAGAATAAACAACAAAAACTAACTCAAGATCATGTTTTGGGTAATTACTATCACGTGGCATCAATTGTTGATACCCTTACACCACAAATCTATAATCTTGCATTGGAAATTCTACAATATTAATACCTGATGCATCACAATACACAATGTAGCTCCTGCTCGGCTCTGGGAGAATTAGTACCATCACTGAAGTCAATTTCCCTTTCATCTCCTAAAATTTTATTGTTTTCAATGCTTTATTTGGGCCCCTGCCTATGTATTAACATGATGCATAAACATACTAGCATTTTATAGCCTCACATTCCCATATTACCAAGGTGAGAAAATTTCATCACATTTAATAGTGATGTATTATCCTTGATTGAAATGGGATGACAGTTTGTCATTTTATACTTCCATCGATTCACCCTTAGAGATCATAATCTAGTCCAAGTATCCCTCATATATTTAATTCATGTTTGTGGAAATCATTCCCAATTACATATCTTTGTGGCCACAGAATAATTACACTAATTCTATATTGACATTTTTATTTTTTTATTGATGGGTTAGCAACCTTTGGTTATGAGAGTAGTCATATTGGGCATCATTGGGCATGTTTGGATGCTGGGAGCATCAGTATCCTATATTATTCCTCTTAGGAGGGCATCTCATGTGAGGCACCTTAAGGTGTGGAACCCAAGGTATCCCATTTCAATCTTGAGGTAATGATTCTAGGGGAATATGTATTCCAAGGATTTTTACCTCAGGTATCCAAAAATTATACATGAGGTAGGTGTTTGGGTCATGTCCCAAGTTTTACTTCACGCGGAGACGAATCTGGACATCCTGTTGAACAGGATCGGGGCATGAGTTTAAAATCATGTGGAGATGGGTACAAGGTTAATTTTTTTGGGTACAAGATGGATAGATCAGAATTCCTTATGGAGGTGGACATAATTCATTATATCCGAACACCCCTTGATATGAATTTGAGATGGATAGATCAAAATTCCCCTTAGAGGTGGATCAAGGAGGTGTGTACTTAGGATGGAAAATATCACACCAAGAGTGGATGGATCAAAACACCACTTGATATGGATGATAATGGGTGTATTAGAATTACCATATAGGTGGATCTATAGGGTTGATTAGAATTCCCCTTGACGGAGTTTAGGGAGATGTGTCCCTAGTAAGAAACATGTCACACATGAAAAGTTTACAAATGGTTAGGATTCCCCTTGAGGTTGACCTATAAGGTTGATTAGATTTCCCCTTGAGGCAAACTAGGGAGGTGCATACTTAGGAGAGAGAAATTAAGTTTACCATTGGTTAGGATGCCCCTTGAGGAGGACCCATAAGGTTGATCAGAACACCCCTTGATGTGGATTAGGGAGGTTTGTTTCTAGGAGGGAATATTTTGTACACGAAAGGTTTAATAATGGTTGGGACTCCCCTTGAGATAGTCCCAAAAGATTTATCATAATTCCCTTGAATCACATCATGGATTTACTTTCCTAGGAGGCAACACCTATGTTAACCATTAGTCTGGATGACCCTTGAGGTGGACCTAGAAGGTTGATCAGAATACCCCTTGAGGAAAATCAGGGAGGTGCATCCAAAGGAGGGATCAACTAACTTTACCATCGATTGGGATTCCCCTTGATACAGACCTAGAATGTTGATCAAAACACCCCTTTCAATAGATCAAGTAGGTATGTCCCTAGGAGGGATAACCTAAGTTTTCCATTGGGCAGTATTGAACCTTTGGGAAACATCCTACATACCCTATTTAGAAGACAGGGATCAAAACCCACATAGTTCTTTTCTATTGTTTAAGATCGTATGATATGACCAATCAATGAAGTTTAACATCATGTGATAAGGACGATCATGTCATGGAAAGAGAATCGATGAGGGATTATGTGGGGATTACATGTGGAATATTCCATTCCTTAAGATGATTTATCTTGGTTGGAATGGTTTGGGGCTTACACATTGAGCTACCTGGGTGCCTCTAGAAGAAGAGATGAGGTGGATGAGGCTTAAACATCATAGCTGCCTATAGGATCACATTACATGTGAGTGGTAATGGAGCATGGATCATCCAATTCCACTCATATATAGATAATACTATATTTATTATATAGGGTAAGTGTACAGTTTCACATTATGTGCTAAGGATGTTATTTTTTAGTTTAACATTGTACAACTAGAATGTAGAACTAGGAAGTTTTACATCATGAAACTTGGATGTTGGTGGAATCACTCCTTACTAATTAGTCTTACACAAACACCACTCATTCACCTTTAGACAATGCATAGTATTTTTACTTCTAGTGTACAATGATATGAGGAGTGATCAATCACGAGGTCCATGTTAGGGTCCCTATACTTAGAAGAAAAAGGGGTTAGAGTACATATTCTTAGAATAAAGAGGTCGATATGAGGCTTGATACACAATTGAGTTGAAGAGGGAATACATAGGAGTGGTTGGAAAAAGTTACATAGGGACTCAAGGTGCAGATGGATCGGTCTTGGATTTGTGTGCGGGTCATGGGAACTCATCATTCACAGAAGAGGGTCAATTGAAGAGAGGCACCATAGATAGGCCTAGGAGAGGGATTTCATGAAACATAGAGCCTCATAGAGAGATTATTCATTAATAATAGGTGCTTTATGGAGGTTAGGGTCTTCAAAAATGATTATTCTTCATAAAATAGGGTGCCTTTGCCTCAGAGCGAAGTCTTGAATTGGAAAGGGAGTGCTTCATGAAGGCTAAATTCTTCAAAGAGCATCAAGAGCCTTGGGGGACCCTATTCCATCGTTAAGGGTTTGTGAAACCATGAAATTAATCTCCACCTAGGTTGGATACTCTTATGAACACAAGTAAAAGGGTTTCTCAAAGCCTATATACCATGGGTGATCCATTTTCACTCTGGTTCGCGAATATGTGGAGGTTCGTAATTGGGATTGATTTTGAAGCTGAAAGGTTGCTAAACATACTAAAAATTTCAAATGAAATTGAATATTTTTAGGAAATTAGTTTCATTAATATTGGATGTACTTCTAAAAGACTTCATGGGATTCGTGAATGGGTATAGCTCCACGGGTTGAATGTTATACTTGCGAAGACACTATTAACCATTTCTATGTTTGTGATGTTCTCTATGACTCCAAAGATAACTTCATGAAGGTTTACCATCAAGAATTAATTCATTTTACAAAGAATATTATCATTCAAGGATCTTCACGTGCTCTGAGTATTTCGTGAAGGAGGTGAGTTTCATGAAACGTACTCCTTATAGGGATTTTGGGCTATTTTGACTAATATTTTATTCAAACTGATGATTCCTTCCTCAACTATTTTCATGAAACATGTATTTTGGTTTCAACCCCCCCCCCTCATAATGGGAGCTTATGAAAAAAATGAGGGTAGGATTCTGAGGGATAATTTCCAACAATTGACAATTGAATCCCTTTCACGAAGCATATTTACAAAGCACCCTCGCGGAGCTCACTCATGATGGATGCCAGAAAAAAGACCATCATGAATCACTAAATGTCCATAAGACTATAAATAGTGGAGGGGTACCCTAAAATACAATAAACATCCATAATTAGAAAAATGATTCGATCTATTTTTGCGAATCTCACTATCTTCGTAAACTGTGCTCCATGGACATTTCTCAGTGAACCAGACACCTTTGATTTTGACTCCGCAAGCGCTTCTTAGAAAACCAAACTCTGTGAACCATATCTTCATGAAGAAACCTTAATGATACATATCACATTGAGAGAACATCATAAACTACCTTCATAAACTAGACTAAAAGAAAACAACTAAGTCCTAAATCAAATGGCTGGTCAAGGAGTCGATTATACTGATACTCATAAGGAAAAAATAGCTTGTAATATCATTATTGGGGAGAGAATCCAAATATACTTAGACTATGAATAATTTATTGCTTTTATGACAGAGGCTCATCTAAAATACCCACTATTAAAGAGGCTTCCTCTTTACAGATTTGGGTTGAGATATGATGTATTCACCCCCTCCGCAAGCATACATGAACCATCCTACTGGTTCATAGGAATATCAAGGAAGTACCAGTGGTATAGAGATACTTTAGGGAATATCTAGAAAGACCATGCACCACTTATAGTATATATTCTATATAATCACATCAATAATTTCGATGGAGAGAATATAGAGGATGAGGCATCCCCACCATAATATTAGATGGTACTCAAAGTAGGATGGGGAATCCATTGAAAGGATAGAATAAAAACTGGGATCTATTCCAGGGTGTAACTTCACTTATGTTTGTGCCTGGTCCTACTCAACATGTGCCTAAAATGCAGATTTTAAAGTAAAGTTAATGTAATTAGGGATTTATAAATAATCATGGTATTCACAGTTTCACATCTACTACCCTCAAGAGATCATGCCCAAGCCATTGAGAATATTGTAACCAGGGACCAAAACATTCCATTTTCATCATGGGGAGGTTGACATTAGACTATGTTACCTTTATCAAATCACCATGATCCCTATTCTAAGGGATATGTATGATGATTTACTCCCCATAGAGAATTTATGGGGGGACCAAGAGAAGTTTCCAGCCCAAGGGAAGGTGTTTCTGGATCAGGTGCAAGAACTGGTGAGGAGAATCCATGGATGAGAGACTTTCCATTTATGAAATGGTTCGGGTACTTTCTAAATGAACTAGAACAGAGCTAGTTGAGGAGGAATATCTATAAAATAAGTTTTCAACAAGGTTGCACACATGTCTCACGGGATACCAATGGGGCAAGTAGGTCTCTTATTGGTGGATCTTAGCCAGTGGTTTCAATGGGGATACAACATCAAGCTTGAATATCAAACTATTTTTAAGATGGAAGGATTTATTATCGCACTCATTTGTGGATGGATGCTCTTGGTGAAGTATGCACACATGGGGGTTTAGTCGAGAACATTCTTAATGATGTCGATGTTGGTGTTGGGGAAATGCCTCAATATTGTAGTCCTAGTACTGGAAATGTTTTATAAGGTGCTCCACCAAATTAGGGAAGGAAATATTCCACTATATGTGTGTGGGATCCTTAATTTTTTGTGCTACTGTTTGGATACACACATGGGTGGTTATGATTACATGAACCCCATCTCTCTTCGTACAATGAATTTCTAGTCGGCGATATTGAATATCGTGGGGAGTCTTCCATTCAAGTTGGGTTCAGTGGAAGTGATGGAGAAGGTCGGGATTGAATATCACATCATATTACATCCATTCCCCTCCCAATGGGTATGGTGAAATATGATGGTATAGGGACCATCAAGCATTGATCGTACCTCCTAGACATCTGAGGTGGGGTACTGGTATCAAGAGTCGACTGTGAGTCAATTTGAGAGCCATAAAAATCATATCTATTTGGAAGGATGTTCAGGTGTTTGAAGAGTATAACACTAAAGGTATACTAAGATGTCAATCATGAGTGTCACCCATCGGTGATGAGGTAGATCTAGTGAATGTTTATGGGTGATAATGGGAAGATGTTAAACCAGTTTCTTCTAACTACCATAGTGTATGGGATGATTCATGATTATACGCAAAGATGGGAGAGCACATATCCTGAGGATATGAGGACGCAACGGGCCACTCAAGACAATAAAGGGGTGGCCCCTCAACCATGAGGTTAGGTCTAAGTGGTGTTTAGTGAACTCCATGGTGGAAAAGATATCCTAGTGGGTAGGGTAATGGTAGTAGGTTCAAAAATTTACAGGCTTGGAAAACTGAGAGATGTATAGACAGGAGAGAAATTGGGCTCGAAGATCCTAGGAAGGTGGTCACATGAAGAAGGGAAGACACCTGGGGCTATCTCAAGGACATTATTCCAAGATCTTGGGAATAATTTACAGAGCGGACATTCCCAATGATTCCATCGTTCCCAAATCTTGGGAAAACTGGGACATATACAAGAAATTTTGAAACACTCAAAGGATATAGAAACAACTCAATGTAAAAAAGATTCATCTTGCTAGGATTGGTCTTATTAATGATTGATTTAATGTATCTTAGGATGAGGAAGTGTGATATGTTGTAGATCTAGAAGACCTAGTCAATTCTCAAGTTACTGCGCGCCCTCTAACCGATTGGGTAAGGGTGTTACTAAACATGACCTCTCCCTCACAACTGTTAGTAGTTGAGCTAGCTGTGATCAAAAATCTTTACGAGGAGTTAAAAGATTCTTATTGAAGTAATTCCTACCAAGGATCTTCTGTAGGAGGAATCACTACTTACTACCAGGTAAATATCAGGATCTTATGTTCCTTGGATATAACCTGTTCCCAAAATTTTTTCCTAACTCTTTATATGTACGTAGAAGTAAAGCATGATGGAGGGGGAAGTCCATGACAGAACTGAAAGGGAAGGAAATGAGATCTCAAACCTTCAAGGGTTAAGAGTGGGGTCCCTAACTATTGTTGAAGTGGTGAGTGGATGAACATCAATGCCTGTAACTGGGGTAGAAACCACAGAGGGAACACTACATGGAGGACTACCTATGAATCCCTTGGAGCTCCTCACCAGATTGTACAATTTACACAACTCTCTTCCTGCTCCATGCCATTGAATATTTTTTATTTTATTCCTATAATTTACCGACACATTTTGGAATGAAATTTTGAACACCACTTATGACTCATCCACTAGCACCAACAATCATATTAACTATTCATAGGGCTGAAATAACGATGGAAGTTTCTACTCTCTCAATGGGAATGGATGAGTAAACTAGAGAGGTTGGGTAAAATGTGGATGAAATTTTAGAGGGGACCGATGATACCATTACCTACATACAGGGGTTCAAGGTAGGGCCTACGATGAGGTTGGATGAAGAAGTTTTGGTGGTGGAGATGATTGTAGAAAAACCATTTGAGGTAGCTGCTGGAGCTGAAGTTTCCATGGAAGAGGTGTAAAGTTTTCTAGAATATAAGAAGTTTAGGAAGATGAATTGGATACATCTACAATATAATTTCTTGTGGTGGAGGATTTAGGATCCAAAGATGAGGTCATGCTACCAACAAGGGTAGTTAAGGGATCTGGAAAAATTGAATCAATCTCAATAGTACCATAAGATACAATGGAGGATTCTACCATTGGTGGGGAGGCTTAAGAGGAGCTAATTTTAGGTGTAGATCTCCATTTACTCACTCCCTAACCCCTGCTCCTGGAGGATCCATCCGATAATATATTGGAAATATTACCCACTTATCATCCCTCACTGTTAGAAGATTTTGAGGATTTCAGTTCTGAAATTGATGAGGAGAATCATATTATCTATTATTGTGAATGGAGGAACGTTCAGAACATCTTTTTTCACATCCATATAGATGATCTACCAAACTGGGTGGGATCCCTCTTCCATTGGCCAGTCATCTTGGGAAATTTTGGGGTGAATTATAGTAACCTTTATGCGCTACCCCATGAATTATTTAATGAGTAGGCTCCTATGGAATGGAAAGTGCTAAACCTAATTAGGAGGAAACACAAGGATAAGGGATCCAAGGTGATATAAGAGGTTGAAGGAGAGGTCACCCACATAAAGAGGATATCGTAGGAGCATGTGGCAGTTTCTTCTTCATAGGATGAGGTCATTTACAGTTTGATGGCTCAACTAGTAGTGGCCAAGTACAAAGAAGAATTGGTTACTTTCATAGTGTATGAGTGTTGGGCTGAGAAGAACCAGTAGTGGATCAGAGATGATGATTTCCACTATAAGGATGAAGAGAGAGAGAATATTTGGTGGATGGGTAGTAGATCATGGAGACCACTTAGAAAAGAGTGACTAAGCTCGATCACTCGATCATCGGGGCGTATCTGTAGAGGAAATTTTGAAAAGTAGAGGAACTAATATGTGGATGAACCCATAAAAAATTAACTTTGTTTGGTTTTTTCATGATTAAACATGTTTCTTATGTTTTAAATTCAATTATATGCAAGATATAACTAATGATCAATCCCTAATCTCATGTGAGTCATCCTTGGTGTGAGAAATAATGGAAGACCATGTGATTGCTCACTCATATGAGACTGCTTGGGATAAAGGAGGCTGTAGCTAGAGAACGAGGCTCTTAGAACAAAAACATTTCTTTTACAATGTGCTCTAGTTCATGAATGGGGTAACTCTAGGGGTGTTGACTTGTACCCAAACAAATGGAAATGTGATATGTGAATCACAATACCTAAAATCTATAGCACATGATACATGGGGATTATGCACTGTGTTGCCCATCATTTCTTCACCATGTAAGGAAAAGGAGGAATCCTATGATCATTTAATGGGGTATAATAATAGTTTATCATTATGAAAAATAGTATGTAGTGAAATGAAATGAATGATACCCACACTACCATGAATGTTAGGGGTGAAGGAGGATAAAAAAATGAGAGACCCTACCTCGAGGAATGGAATCTGGGGTGGGTCGCATACAGTTTAAGGTCATGTTGCATAGACCAATACATATAGTTTAAGGTCATAGAGTTCATAACTATTGAAAATATTTTATGGTCATAGTACTTGGACTGAGACTCTTGGTTTATGGTCATAGTGTTTAGACAATAAGGAGTTATAAATAGATATATGTTGTGTCAAAAATTGATCAATCCAATGTGAATATGGACCACCGAGGCCCACCATCACACAACACATTAATGGGAGGATTTTTACATAGTTTATAGTCATTATAATTGTACTTGGACTCTTAAATTATGGTTTTAGAGTTTGGACCATAAAATATTGAATGGTAGAAGACCGACTCCATTAGGGGATTCTATCCCGAACAAGAATATTGGATCCTATCAAACTTGGATATGAGGAATCCTGAATTCACATGGATAAAGAATACATTTTAACATCGTGTGATGAGGATTTTTGTAGTTATTATTATCATATTTTCAATATGGGTCATCCTAGTTTTATAGAGGGCATAAACATATCTTATTTAGAGGCATCTTAAAATTTTCAGGGTTAATACAGTAGTTTAACGTCACGCACTAAGGATATTTCTTCATCATATCAGGAAATGAGGGAATCCCAACCTGTTGATGAGTCAAGGTAATTAAATGGTACTTGTAATTGGAAAGAGGCTAGTGGGACATTTTGGGGTGATTTCATCATAGATAGTGTATGGTTCTACTGTGAATCTGCAATTGGGTCCAGAGATGGAAAGTCAAAGTGTCACTATGTATTCCACAAGGATGGGAATTAATCCACACATAGATATGGAAGTTAAAACACAAATTTTAAGGTTGTATTGTCTAGAACATGGGATGAAGGGGCGTTCTGGGATGTTCATGTGGTGAAAGAGTTAAAACTCGACATGAAAGAGCCAAGGATGCCCCACACCATGTGAGATGACCCTGAATCTAGTTTCACATAGTTTATGGTCGTATGGTCTGGACCATAGAACGTATTTTAGAGTCATTTTTCTTAGACTATAGGGGAAATGATTATTCCAAGGGTATATGTGTAAAAATTGAAAGCTAAAACATGGTGTGAATAAATCCAAATAGGCATGAACACTACACAAGTACCAGAAAACAAACAATACATAGTTTAAAGGTCATAATTCCTAGACCATGGATATAAGGAAAATAGTTTAAAGTCATAATTCATAGATTTAAGGGAAGGTTGGTTTTAAGTTAATCTATATGTCATGAAAAGGATGTAACCTAACATGAATGAGGATCAAGGAGGCATGGCATACCATATATACACCTTGAAATTAACTATATATAGTCTAAGGTTATAATTCTTGGACTGTTTGAGGAATCCCATGGTTAGTGTGGGGTATCCCATGTTCAAGGCATGGGGTAAGGTTTTTATAACCATCCAATTATTACCATACAAGGAATCCCAATTTCAAATGGGGTAAATATCATCTCTTATTTATAGAAATTATGGTCTTACAGGAGGTAACTACACAGTTTTATGTCGTGCGTTGAGCACGTAAAAATGTATAGTTTAAAGTCATAAAACTCAGACTATAAGGGATGAAAATAGTTTAAGGTCATAATTTTTGGACCTTTTATAGATAGTTTAAGGTCATGTTTCATGGATCATAAAGTGAAAATTAGATTATGGTCTTAAATATCAGACCATGTGCTCTTAGTTTAAGGTCATAGAGTTTATAACATATGGTGGGAATCTCAAAAGGATATGTACGGTGTGGTGGAATGAAAAATTGATATGAATTAGGATCAATGATTCATGGATCCACACCATATATTCCTAATAGGACTTGCATACAATTGAAAGTCATGATTCTTGGACTTGAAATCCTAGTTGAAGGTGTTAAGGATCGAACCTGAGGCTTCCTTATGTAGTTTGAACATGTTGGTAGACACCCTACCAAGACCCCTAAGCGCACAAGAGTCATGATAGGTGTGAGAAAAAAATAGTAGTTAGGGATTTCCCTAACATGTGGAAGCACATAGTAAGGGAAATAAGATATCGGGTTAAAAATTTCTGAGTTACACTGACATTACTACTGAACATGTGTAAATGCACAGAGGGGTGACACCAAGGGTGTTGTAATTCAACTAAGATATAGGGAGGTAGAAAAGAGGTAATTAAATACTTACAAGATCTAGATAAGGGGAGTCCAATGGGTGGGGTTTAATATTAACCATGTTAAAAAAAACAGGGACCACGATTTCACCGATCAAGAAATGGGTGAGAAAATGTAGGATCAACTACTGATTGAGTTTGAAACATATGATCATTTGTTTGCTTCGGAAGATCTATATAGGCATTGGGCCAGGATGGGAGGTGATCCATTTTTGTCAGGAACCATCATAACTAGGGAGACCATTTATATTTTTAGGATGTTGGAAATCCAATATGAGAAAGACTCAAAGTGTGGAAATGGAATGAGGGAATATTTGTGTGGGAATAAATACTCTATGTTCCATGCCACAACAAATTCAGAAACACCAATGCACCATATCAGAAAGTGGTATTCAAACCTGTTGTCAAGAATGGGGTTTCTTAAGCAGGTTAGGGACCCAGATGGTCCCATGGTAGAAGACCCGGGTGGATCTATGGTAAATAACCCGAGTTTTGTGAATATTTTAAGGTTATATTACATAGACCATTGGGTTTCTATTAGTTTAATGTCTTAAATCTCATACCATGGGCTCTTAGTTTAAGGACATAGAGTTTGGACCTATCTTGAGTATCTCAAATGGATATGTGTAGCATGATAGAGTAAAAAACCTAATGTGAATGAGGAAAAAGGAGGCCAATTCCATACAACACATTCTTGAGAAGTCTCACAGATAGTTTAAAGTCATGATTCTTGGACTGAGGATGACTATTAGTTTACGGTCTTAAATATTAGACTAATTATACAGTTTAACATTATGTGATCAAGAAGTTAAAATTCATTAATAAGAATAAATATAATAATTCCATGTGTCCCTACATATCCCATGAGGATGGGAATCAAGGAACACATAGTTATGAAACATGGAATGGTAAAAGACCAACACCAGTAGGGGTGATCCTCTATGATGAGGTAATTAAGACATACCACAGTTCTCATGGGGCATCCCATTCTTAGGGAATGAGGTATTTATCATCTCTTATTTATAGGTATCATATTTCAAAATGGTGTAAAACCATATTTTAACTTCATGCATTGAGGATTTTTGTTCATCCCATGTTTTTCATTTGGGGCAGCCTAATCTTGTCTAGATCAAGACTACAATTTATCATAATGAACTAAGGATATTGAGTATTCCAAGAGTATATGTGTGGTGTGACAGAGTGACACAACTAATGCGAATAAGGGAAAAGGAGGCCCAAATCCCCACCACATATTCTGTAGGGTACTTTCATATAATTTAAATCCATGACACTAGGAATTTACTTCTTAGTATAAGGTCATAGAATTTGGAACAATCACACAGTTTAACATTGTGTGATCTGGATGTATAAAATAAGTTTAACATAATATGGTGAGGATGGGAAATCATACAGTTTAACTTCATGTGACATGGATTTTTCCAACAGTTTAACTCCATGTGATCAGGATGATGGTGGTTGTGCAGTTTAACATCATGAAACCAGGATGAAAAACTGGGTAGTTTCATTTCATGATGCTCAAATTTTGGATGATGCAATCTCCTCATGTGAAATACTTATTAAGAAAATTATCATTTGTAGTTGGTGTGATACACTCTCCATCCATGTTGATCAAAGAGTACGATCCATTGAAATAGACCTTATAAATGATATAAGATCCTTCCCACTTGGGCTATATCTTTAGAGGATTATTTCTAGGTATCATTGGCATCCTAAGATCCAACACCATATCACCCTAGAGGAAGGATAAGAGGTGAAATTTCTTATTGAATGATCTCACAATCCTATTTTGGTGCCTCTCTAGATTGTGCAAGGTCTGAAACCTATTCTCTTCAAGGGATTCTGGCTCAGCTAGAGGGACTTATGCTATTATATCTTACATATGTTGGTCGCAGATAGCTGTTCAGAGTATTGGTAATTAAACCTAGAAGGGTAGGAATACCTCTGTTATATAAACTAGGGGATATAGAGTCCCCTGGGTTGAATTTTGAGTCTTCATATTGTATGACCAAAGGTCATTGGGGAGCTTGTTCAGATAAATTTTCTTGTTCTGACCTACTATCTAATGCAAAATTTTTGAGAGGGTTTTGTTGAACTCCTGAATCTGTCTATTTTCTTGACATAATAGTGAGAAGTATGATTTGACCAGATATTGCACTTATAATAAAATCTATTTATATCAGTATCCTAGAAGTTGGTTCCATTGTTGATGTGAATAGTGTGATGGATTTCAAATCGATGTATGATGTGGGATCTCATGAATTCTATCATGGTTTAATACTTGACTTCCCTGAGAAGAATCAATTATTCCCACTTGGAGAAGAAATCTGTCACAGTCAGAATAAAATTTCACTATCATGTTGTCACTGTAGTATATTTTCCTACAACATCAAGTCCCCATACTACAAAGGGACAAAAATACTAGGTGGGGTGGAGAATATCCAACTATAGATGCTCAAAGTTGTCATGGATATGACACACATGAAAAATCTTGGAAAACTAAATGCATTTTTGAACCACAATGGGATAGAAGTAACCTAGACTTCGAATCTGGTTAGAGAGATTCAATCCCACTTGGTGGGAACCATAAGGCCTGACATGTAATTTCTACACAACCTAGGGAATGTCATATCCTTGTATTCAAAAAAAGATAATTCCATCAAACCTACATATGCTGAGAGTATTCATGAGGTTGTGCTCACTATGTAGAGTAAATTGTGTTTCACACCAATAGATTCACTCATTCTCATCTCGATATGGAGGGACAATACCATATTAGAGATACTCAACCAAAGGAACTGTCTAATCAGGAGTTTCCTCTAGTGTGGGGGAACTTTAGGGTCCTGATTTGGAAGTACCAGTGTCCCTCTAGTTTACCCGCTTCCTATTATAATAATCTCAAATAATAGGAGTGACGAACCTCCAATGTTCCAAATGAATGGATAGGTTTTCCTAGTTAGGCTCAACATGGGATGCGGCTAAACTGGATAAGATGTCAAATCATTTGTTATGTGTTCGAGGGATATGAGTAACTTCCAAATGAGAATGGAACTGGTCCATTAGCAGGAATGTGTCCTTTAACATGGGTATAAACTCTAGTTTTCTAAATATGTAATAAAAATTAATCTATTCTATGATCTAATTGGAGTCTCTCATCACATAAAATCGAAGGAAATTAATATATTGGTCCAACTCAAGATGAGTAATGAGAGCCTGATACTTCAGCTTTTTTTATAGCCTTTTGAGAATAGGGATAAGTATGATAGGATAACCTGGGTTGGGGTGATGAAGATGATCCCAAGTAATACTCTATTAAGACAGGTATAGTCAATACCTCTAATGGTTGGGCTCTGGGAGTCACCATAAAAATATTGTTCCAAAATGGAATAACCTGATCCACTGAGAGGATAGCCTAATTTGATAATTTTTCATATTGAGGATTTTTTTGGGGCTGTATGGGAAGCTAGGAAGTCTGTCAATGCTTGACCCTTGATAGAATTCTGTAGAACGAACCTCATATCAAATTGCTAAAGGATCAATTCCCAGTGTTCCAACCATAATTTCAAAATGGGGTGATTCATGATATACTTTAGAAGATCCACTAAGGACACCAACTATATCTCTGGATGCTAAAAATATTGCTAAAACTTCTGAACTACAAAAATCAACACGAGGAAGTTCTTCTCGATAGAGGAGTATCTGGTCTCTATGTCAAGGAGAATTCAACTGGGATAGTATAAACTATTATATTTTCCCTCATTGTTAATCTAGGTGAGAAGGGAACTAAGGGACCATTCCAAGGTGGTCACATAGAGGACCGACATTTTCTTGGAGATGAGCAACATCAGAACCAGAGGCTATAAAATATACTACTTGATTTTCTCAAACACAGTCTCTCATTTATTATCCCACTCGTAGGATACACATTTATCATGAGTCTGTATAAGGGCTTACAATTTCTATCCATATTTGTGATGAATCAACATATATAGTCCAAGTGTCTTTAGATTCCCTGGAGCTCCTAGAGGATTCTTAGGGGGGGTATCTGGATGATGGGTTTGATCTTCTTTGGGTTGATCTTGATACATATGTATCTGATAATGATGATGATAAAATTTCCCAAGGTTACTTTTAATGCACAATTCAAGGGTTTTATATTCAAATTTCAAGAGTGAAGGAATCCAAACGCTTTATCAATGTCCCTAAGATGATCCTGACGTAGGTAAAATTCAACCACCAAGTTTTCCAAATAGCATTCCACTAGAATCCTGAGAATCGATTTGATTATGTGGTGTATGTTATAATGATAAGTAGAACCTACATTCTTTAAGATGAAGTGAATCACCTAATAGAAAAAGTTTCCTTCCAGTACCCTGAAGGTGGTATACTTCTTATCCTTGGGAGCCATCCTGATTTAGAAGTACTCGAATTGTCGATCCATAAAAGAGAGAGCGTGGAACCCGAATGTACCATCGTTCGATAACTCTATCACTCGAAGGAGAAAATTATACTTTGAACAATGTTAGTTGAGATGATGGAAGTCGATATAAATTTTGATATTTTTATTCTTCTTCCTAACTAGGTTGAAATTGGCTAGCCATTTGGGGTATTGGACTTCCCTGAAGAAGGTGTATTTGATGAGCTTATCAACCTTGGCCTATACCATGGCACTCTGAGTGGGGTTCATCTTTATGGGTGGCTACTTGAACCCATGATGAATCCCCATAAGAACAATATTGTTGATAGAAACTCAAGGGTCTAATCATGGAATTTCATAATATCTCCATGTAAAGAAGTCATGGTGTCGTTTTAGGAAATCCACATACTGCTGCTACTCCTCTAGAGGCATGGATACACAGATCATCATTGGAATCATATTTTACTCTATACAAAATTTCACCTAAATCAAATCATCGATGGTGGTGGATACACCCCCATAAAATGAAAGAGGAGCATCTTCCAAATCCTCTTCATTGTTTGAGGTTGAAGAATCAGTAGGAGGAAGCTATTCTAGGCTAGAAAATTCTGGGGGAGTATAGGTTCGTACTTAAGTGGATAAAAAAATCCTTACTGGTGGATTACTTTTATGATGAAACTATAGAGATAGAGGCTGTTGAGATGATTCTGTTAAGACTTTGACTACAAGGTCCATTCTTGATGTCAAAGAAATTATGGAAAGTCAACTTCTAGTGATTGAAACCTTCTCTGCAGAATAGATGAGAAAGTTATGAAATGGTGGCCATGGGACAAACCACTTGACACTTCATAGGGGTATGAGATTCTAGTATCACCTGGGCCTATTATTTGTAATAGTATGGGTTAATTTTCAAACATTACTCCCTTTTAGGGATGTGTCGTCCCTTTTTCCCAGAGATGAAAAAAACCTACCAGATCTAGTGTTGTGGGTTCTAGTAGATGGATCCAGCGAATGAAAGCATCATCAATTTTTTCGAATATATTGGCCGTGGTGTTTGTGAGATCAATGTCATTGGTAAGAAATTTCTACCCCCATCTTGTAATAAATGGAATCTATGTAGATGGATTTATATGAGTCTAAGGGAGATGCATCACCTTAGAGTACCCCTACTCGACTATTGAGGGAGTAATTTAGGCTCTAATGATACAAGGATGGGAATTTCACTTGCATATGTATCCAAAACCTACCTAGTAATGCATTATAGGAGATATCCTATGAGAAAACCATGAATTCAACAATTTCTATCAAGCCTACAAATTGGGTCTTCAACCAAATACTTACACATTTTTTCATCACGGTTCTTTAATAGAATTGAATATTTAGGTTGGAAGGAGTTGGATATACTTCGCTCAGTACCAGATTGTGAAGACTTTGGGTTGGGATGAGATTGATCCCCGAACCTATGTCCACCAAGCAGTAATGAAATTCCATTCTATCGAACTAACCTATGATATATGAAGTGTATTTTTCCCCTGCATGATGGATCCTTTATATTTTTTAGATAATGAGATGATGGATTAAAATTCCTCTAGCTCAGCGTTTTCTTCATAGTAGATATCTTTGGTAGCTAATTCTGCTTCAAACTAGTGAGGGCTCTTCAAGGATTCTTCCAGGGACTCATGAATTTATTTCAACAAGAGGAGGGCCTCAAGGATCTAGATAATTGTTGGTAAACTGGAGAGGTGCTTCAAGATCTCATAATTCCATGAAAAATGAACAATTTTTCTTAAAGGGGGATGCTCCTTGGATGGGGGAATGAATGATACTACTCGATGTACTACTGAGTTTTTGACGGTACTCGGAATATCCTTCTACTGAAAAGCTAAATCTCCCCAAACCACTTTCAGTTCACTGTTGGATGACTAAGGCCTAACTCTGGTTTGATGTAGCTGATGGTAGTGTATTTATGGATGATCTGCTCGGTCAGTTAGAAATGTTGTATCTGGATAACCTTCTTGATTAGTTAATAGAGTACGTTGTGGATAAATCTCTAAAAGAGCGGGTGGGGAGGAAAATGCATATTGATCATTATGAAGAACCTTAGGTCTAGTCTCATTATCATGTGTGACATGGATTGAGGCATTGTCTTAATCATTCCTGTGTTTGTCATGTCTTCAAACTCTCCTTTGATGTCATCAAGCAGAGGAATCCTGGGGGTTTTCCTGACAATCCTCATCACCAGGAGGTCTAAAGAGGCCCACCAACTCAACAAATTTCAAGGAGGCATACTCTGGATCTTCATCAAAGGAGTCTTCCAATACTAGGTGTACCCTAAGGGTGATTCCCAAATTAGGATGCATGAAATCACTAAGAGTATACAATAGCTTTGGTACCTATGGGTGAATTTTATTTCCCTTACATATTTTGTGTTTTATATACTAATATTTGGAAGGCTATGATGTGGATGTGAATATAGTAGCCCGATAATTGAAATAGATTGAAAAAAGATCTATTCTTCCTAGGTGGTAAAAATGACACCATGTGCATGAGAGACTGCTCTGCAAGCCAACCAATCATCATAATTTTAGGTTCTATGGTTGGAAGCTATTTTTATTCATGTGAATCCTCACTATCACTACAATTCTTAGTCGAGATATGTGTTACCTGCACTTAGACGTTTCCCAACTTGACCAAGCTATTATCCATTTGGTCTTGGATCCAATAATTGAACACATAAAATTACTTTACGGTATGTATGAGGATCCTATGGTAAGGGAAATGTTCAGGGTGGTTAATACATCTAGCTTCCTTAGGTCTCCTGCATTCTAGAAACTACATAATTCATTTCTATAAGGCACTGATGAAATATACTAGGACATGTTCATCCTTAAAATAATATTTTTACTTCATTCTATCCAAGAAGGGAATTATGAGATACTAGACCTGACATGGGGCCAGATCCTATCAAGGAACTCAATCCACATTCTCTCATTTAGGAAATTGAGCTTGGGGAGGTGGCACCTAATGGTTTTTCATTTTGAGAGGCTGTTCCTGGTAGGGTTTCTGTTATCAGTGAGGTTCTTGAGGAAATGGGTCCAACAACTCTTGTGGCTTGGGCTCCTCTACCTGTATTGTAGTGGTAGTCTTTGCTTTGACAGGCCTTCTCACGGGTGTTGGAAGAGGCAATGAGCGTGATTTTTTATCCTGCCACTAGGATTACTCCAGATGCTAGCCCTTATCAGTAAAATCATAGAACCTAACTAGAAAATTTTGATTGATTATGTTAGGTACCACTTTAGTCTTTACATTCCCCATTCAAATCATTAACAATTATTCTAGAGTCAGTGACATGTCAAGTGAATACATGAGGCATTTCCACCAGGTGAAAAAATATGTGACCCAATCATCAATAATTTTCTTTCACTTGAAGAGGTTATAAATACTCATATTGAGAGAGGTGTAGATGAACTAGTAAAATAATTTTCTTTGAAGATCATCCCAACCAATTATAGGCCATATGGATATCTGGATATACTAGAAGAACATTGGTCCATCCAATGTATGGAAAAAGAAATGAAGCTTGGTGGAATCCCGCTACTTTGGGGTTCCATACATAGGTCCTCACCTCAAGATGAATTTGGAAAAGTGAAATATTGTATCACCCATCCCATTTAATGAGGAAAAATTGGGGGTCCCAAAATATGGGTGTGCACACATGTCATCCACCCATGCTGGGTATGACTTTCTGTCAAGGGGATCGCCACCCATTGCATCTCCATGGCCTCAAGAAGAGTGGTGAGAGTGGCTATCAGATTATCCTAGAGAGGGTCCCTATCTTGAAGAGGATTCCTAACCACCAATGTATTTACAGGATCAAAAACATAGTAAGTGGTCTTAGCGGCTTGTGGAGCGACACAACCCAGATCCCAAGGAGGGTTATCATGTTACTCGGGAGGTTTTGGGGACACATATCTCAATACATTTCCATAAAATTATGCCTCTTATATTTTTGGATACATGGGGTTACCGATATTGACCAGGTGAAACTATCCAAGAAGAAATTGATTCTCTACTAAAGGAGAAAAGGGATCACTTTAGGTAGTGTTGTAATCCGTGCACCGATCAACAATGTGCTCATCGACAATCCTTTTCTACTATGTATCCTGCTGGAGAAGGGTGGTCACCATGGTATCAACCTTAGTTTTTGGCACAACCTCAGATGGATTGTAGGACCCAGCATGATCTCTACCATTGTTGATATGTTGATGGATAAGCAATGTCTCAGAGGGATCTCTGAGGCTGAGTGTGTTCCTTTGCTGGTAGGTGAGAACACCTGTAGAGGGGTTATCTGGTACTGTGCTTCCCCTTGGAGAAGGTTTTCCTCATCAAGCCCTATGTTAGTGTTCCTGTTCTCATGAATCTTAGAAATGACCTTGTTTACTGTGACTATACAAAGAGTAGAATTTTCATCATCGACAAGTAAGTTAGGATGTAACAGGATAGAGATAAAGTGAAGATAAGTATACTATCCTCAACCTATGATATGAAAATGTGGATATTCCTCTTGAATAATCTGATAGAGTGCTATGAGGTTCTTAATGAAATGTTTTTGGAGGGTCTGACGGTAGTTAGATGACACAAGGTGCTGGTCCACTGGGAGTGAGGCCAACTCAACCCTTTGACACTATTGATCGACATCATTGAGGTTCCCCTATCTTCTTGGATAAGCCAACCAATTTTCATAGAGGTGGTGAAGAGTTTCCTTGATGGTTTGTCTTAAACACGTGGCCTGGCCCTCGGTGAGGGACTCCAAGATATCTAAGTTTGGAGTTAAAGGTGGCCAAAATATCATAGACAATTCATCGATATCTAGAGCCTCTTACAAACCATCTTTCTTAGATCCTTTTTATTGGTCGGCCCATAATCCAATGGACACTGGATGAGAGATAGGTGGAGGCACTTATGTGGATAGATTCGGTAGCTGGATGACTAGTAGAGAACCTAGTGATTAAGGAATCTATTTACTACATGCTGGGGAATCTCTTTGGGGAAGTACCAACCACATCATCACATCCCTATAGGATGGAGTATTTACCATTGATTCATGTTCAATGGTAGTAGAGCCCATTTATGGATTATACAGGTGTGACTTAGCATGGTACATACCATTTTAAGGATTCATACCATACTAGAACAAATCTCCATTATATAAGGTTGTGGTAGAGAGGGAGACTGATGATAATAGGGATGGATGCACTGTGAGCCCTTAGAGGGGATCCAAAACTTCCTCCACCTATATATACATATGGAGGGATCTGGTAATCATACGGATTTCAACTTTTGGGATGGATAATATAACCTATAGATATCCTAAACCAAACTCTAGTATTTTGGTTGGAGGTTCCATTACCGAGTCATCTTTGTCCTCAAAGTTATATTGATCGACCATGTTGATGATGAATTGGAATTTCCTAGGATTTAACCTTTGGTGGTGATTGTTCACCCTTCTTCCCCAAGATGATTCTTCAAGAAAACAAACTTATTTAGTGTGGGGAACACCTCCACATTTGTGGGTTAAATCATGGGGAGGGCCCTCATACTGGTTGAAATATACACAGGTAGGGCGTCCATGTTGAGAAGCAAGAGTGTGGATAATACCTTCATAATGGGTGTTGATGGTGCAAGGAGGACCTATGATTTGGTTGGAGATGGTTCATAGTGGACCATCTCACTACATCTCATCATCACAGGTTGGACAATAATGGCTATCAGTGGTTCTAGAGATTGATAGAGTCAACCCAACATGCCTATGAGGTGTATGGGGTCTTGATCCCAATCGGGTGAAGATGGATCCCCATTATCTTGTTTTAGGGATCTGGATGGATTCTCTAGTGGTGGTAGAGGCCACTTGATCCATATAATATTATTTACATTGTAAAAAATTCTCCCTATCCTTCCCATAATGTCGGTGTTGGGTGGATTGGCTCGACAAAAGAATACGAGGGGTAAAGTCCACCTGTTCTTTAGCCTAATGGACCTATTGTTACGGGTGTTGATGTGGCATGGTAAGATCCCTCCATGGTGGATCCCTAGTAGTGGTCATATTTGGGATGATTTGGGAATCCTAAACCTCCTCAATGTAGGGGATAAAGTCATAAGATCCCCATATAAAGAGACTCCCAAAATAGTTCAATGTCGGAATGGGGAGTGGTTGTTCCCTACACGACCCTTGAGGGTGGTTATGTTGATGAGGTTTTGATGCCTCTTGGTCCTGGAGGGCTATGTACATTGTGGTAATGACACCATCCTACTCATACTAATGTATGAGGGTATTAATCACCCTCCTATGGATGATCTTAGAGGGTGAGACATGGCATGGGTACCTTGTAGCTGAAGTCGTGGTGGAAGTCATGGTTGTCACGACCCGTCCTCGGGGCCCGTGCCGTGACTACCCCAAGCCCGCCTTCCATAGGCCAGGGGCTGGCGACTAGCACCAAGGCGTAAAATCCCAGTAAACAGGGAAGGCATTGCCTTTATAAGTAACAACCACACAGAGTCAGCAAGCGGAAAGTAAAGTGCAGAAAGGTAAAGGGGCCGGAAATACAAGCCCAACTGTAAAGTACAACTGAAAAGTAAAGTACAGCAACTGAAGAAAAGACGGCGGCCTCGTGTCGTCCACTGGCAATCCCACCTGAAGGGTGGGTACAGATAGCCTCCAAGCTCCTCGGGCCCCACGTCCGCTCTGAGCACGTCCCGTCCAGTGGTCCACCTCCAGGTACCGTCCTGCTCCACGCCCCAACCGCGATCAGCGCTGTCCGTCGTCTGCAACCAACACCACGAAGTGCGGGCATAGCCCGTGCAGGGGTGAGTACAACTACTCAGTAAGGACCCCGAGACCCCCGAAGGTCTCCCGAAATCCACAAAGGATATAGCACAAAAGAAAGATGCAATCACGAAGTAACATCTGACTCGACTTAGGTATATGCCCATACATATACCTAAGTCCCCAATTCTAGCTCTGCTCACGAGCTCAAGAACAACTCAATCCACAAAGGAAAGCAAGACTCAAATCCACAAGGAGAGTAAACAGTAAATCCACAAGGATAGTTCAACACAATCCACAAAGGAGAGTAACATAAGATTCAGCTCAACCAGGTATACTTTTTCAGATGACGTCAAAGACGATCACTGATCCGTCTCAGTCGTCGGACCCACGAAGGATCGATAGGTACTAACCCCCGCAAAAAGACCCACGTAGGATCGGGCTCACACAGAACCTGTAGGCAGTGGCTCACACAGAACCGGTAGTAAGGACCCACGTAGGATCGGGCTCACACAGAACCTGTAGGCACTGATCCACATGGGATCGCTGAGTGCAGTAGTCGACGCAGTCCACTGAGGATCTCTGCACAGTCGTCGCCGCAGTCCACGAAGGATCTCTGCTCTGCCGTCGTCGCAGTACACGGAGGATCTCTGCTCTGCCGTCGTCGCAGTCCACGGAGGATCTCTGCTCTGCCGTCGTCGCAGTCCACGGAGGATCTCTGCTCTGCCGTCGAGGTCACAGCCAGCGCTAGGGTTCCCGCACGTAGCGAGCTCGTTTAGGAGGGTCCGCTCCACGAGCCGAGGGGCTGATACATCAACTGACACGTAGTCCGAAGTTGATGTATCCAAAAGTTCCGTATCGACAACAGGATCTCAACGCGACAGACGGCGCGTCAATCGGACGCCCGGTCTGAGAGTTATTGGCATTTTCGTCCCAGGGGCCCGGTTGGTTTTTAGGGCAAAACCAACCCGACCGTACTCCGCCTGTATCCGATCCTCGGGCGGAGTATGCCAAAAGTTCCGTCTCACTTAGAGGAAACTACCACAGCTGACGGTACGTCGTTCGGACGTCCGTAGCTCAAGTTATGAGCGTTTCCGCTCCGAGGGCCCGGTTGGCTTCGTGTACGAACCAACCCGGCCGAACCCAAAGTCTTCCGAAACCTTGAGTATAATATACCGAAACGACCGTCTCGATCCAAGGATCGCGTAGCCGCTGACGGTTCGTCAATCGGAGGTCCCAGGCCCAAGATATGGGCGAAAGACCGTAGAGGGCCCGAAACGGGGGTACTGGGCCCGGGGCGACCCGGCCCGAACCCCCCCTGGGGTCGGCCGAACCGGGTCGGCCCGAACCGGGTCGGCCCGACCCGGCCCGAACCGGCTCGGCCGGGTCCGGTCCGGCCTGGGCGCGGCCCGGCCGACCGGACCGGCTCGGCTTCGGCCGAGCGGCCGAAGCGCTGCCGCCGCGGGTCAAACCCGCGGCTTTGGAGAAAACGCGGCCCGCGCGGGCCGCGTGCTGGAAGGCCGGACCGCGGACGCGGTCCGGCGGCTCGCCGCCGCCGCGGCTCGGCCGCGGCGGACTCCTCCGGCGGCGCGCCGGGCGCCGCCGCCCCCGGTCGCCGGCGCCGCCGCGCCGGCGACCCGCGCCGCCGCCTCCTTCCGCGGGCCGCCGGAGATGCTCCGGTGGCCCGATTTGCCTCCCGTCTGCGCCGTTGTTCCTCCCGGGATGCGTCCTCCACTGCGGAATCAACATATGGCCCTTGCGTCGCGCTTTTGCCGTCGCTCGCCAAATCCGCACACAAAGGAAGATCGACGGAGGGTTGCCGGGTCTTGTTCGTTAGACCCGCACCCTCCGCGTTAGTCATAATCAACGGGAGAAACAGGGAAGAAACCAATCAACAATTTTAAATAAATTAAAATTGTTTCGTGATCGGGTTCTATATTTCAAAAGAATAAACACGGGATTTTAAAAAGAATTCCAACATCCCTTACCTCGCAGCTGTCGTTGCCGAACGAGGGATCGTCGCGGGATTTGCTCGTCGCGGAAGATGGAGATCGCCGCGTCGTCGCGGAATCGCTCGTCGCGTCGCCAATCTCCGGATCAAGATCAACGGATTTAATTAGTTTAAATCCGTTGATATTGAAATTAAAAAGGGAGAAGAAAAGATCTGATTCTCACCTTTGTTGCCGAACGAGGGTCGGCCGCGGAAGAAGAGGCGTCGCCGAAGAACGTCGCGGGTAGATCTCGTCGACGTCGCAGATCTTGGTGTGCGTCGTCGAATTCCGGTCGCCGGCGTTCTTCGCGTTCTTCGCGTTCTTCGCGTTCTTCGCGTTCTTCGCGTTCTTCGCGTTCTTCGCGGAGAGGGTGGAGGAACGAAGATTCTCTCAAATCCTTTCCAAGGATTTTTATGTTGGTCTTATTTTATAAACATGCCAACACGAAACCGGTTAAGAAACGATCCATCAATTCGTTGAATTAATTCAACGAAAGAAACGACCCATTTAATTCACGAAGAAACAGTCCATTTAATTCACGAAATAAACCGCCCAATTAAATGGTCTGTTAAGAATTAAAGAAAACGCGTCGGTTGACTTTTCAGTTACTTTGACGGGTTTTCGCGGGTGCGTTACTTAGCGAAAGAAACGGCGGGGCTCGTGCGGGTCCCACCGCACAAATATCCTACCAAGGGGTAGGATATTTCTGGATAGCATCCTATCCAGTTCAACTCAGTTCAAGCCGTCTTTAAGTGACTTCAAGTGGCTTCCAAGCAGCTTAAGTGAAATAAAATAAAGTTGTCGCACAAACTTTATTTTATTTCTGACTTAAAGCCGTAAAATTTAAAAACCACGTCTGAGCAAACGCAACTCCGGAAGAGGCGTTTCTAAGCAAATACCGGCGCTGCGATTTCATCGGTGCCCTCAGAATTCGATTCCGGGCACCGGTTCAAAAGATAGAAAAACCCGCTCGTCCGTTCACTGAACGTACCCGAGCCAAACTTCGGAAATTGATTCCGGGCACACCGGGCCTCGGAATCAGGTGCCGTCTGAAGCTGCGTTCTTGTAAAATTCCAAAGAAAATTAAGAAAAAAATTTCCTTGAAATTTGCGGGTCTTTACATTACTCCCACCTCAGGGCTTTACGTCCCCGTAAAGATACATCAAAACTAGGGGAACAAATGGGGGTACTGAGCACGCACCTGAGCCTCCCGCTCCCAAGTGCTCTCCTGGAGGTTCCCGTGCTGCCATCTGATGCGCACAAGAGGAATCGACCGCCCACGTAGGACCCGCTCCTGTCGATCCTCGATCTCCACTGGGACCTCCGCAAAAGTCGCCCCATCGTCCACGTCCAGCTCCCCAAAGTCGATGATGTGCGTCGGGTCGTGCACGTATCTCCTCAGCTGAGACACGTGGAAGACGTCGTGCACCCGGTGCAACTGAGGTGGTAGAGCCAGGCGATAAGCCACCTCTCCTATCCTGCTGAGGACCTGGAAAGGCCCGATGAAGCGGGGAGACAGCTTGCCGCCTCGGCCAAATCTCCGTAAACCACGTCGAGGTGAGACACGCAAAAAGACGTGGTCGCCATCCTCGAACTCTAGTGGCCTCCGCCTCCTGTCAGCATATGACTTCTGCCGGCTCTGAGCTGTCCTCATCCTCTCCTGGATGATTTGGACCTTCTCTGTCGTGGCTCGGACCATCTCTGGTCCCACGAGTGCTGACTCCCCAGGGTCTGTCCAGCACAACGGTGATCTGCAGGGTCTGCCGTACAACGCCTCGTATGGTGCCATCCCGATGGTGGAGTGGTAGCTGTTGTTGTACGCAAACTCCACCAAGGGTAGGTGGTCCTCCCAGCTGCGACCAAAGTCGAGAACACATGCACGGAGCATGTCCTCGAGTGTCTGTATGGTCCTCTCCGTCTGTCCATCCGTCTGAGGGTGGAAGGCTGTGCTCAGATGGAGCCGCGTCCCGAACGCCTCCTGCAACCCCTTCCAAAGCCTGGAAGTGAAACGAGCATCTCGATCGGAGACGATAGACGATGGCACACCGTGAAGCCGTACGATCTCCTGGACGTAAAGACGTCCCAAGCTCTCTACTGAGCCCTGCTCTCTGATGGGTAAGAAGTGTGCCGACTTGGTGAGTCGGTCGACAATCACCCAAATGGAGTCGTGACCTCTGGAAGTGCGTGGAAGTCCAGTCACGAAGTCCATAGATATGCCGTCCCACTTCCACTCCGGGACCTCCAAGGGCTGTACCAAACCTGCTGGTACCTGATGCTCTGCCTTCACCTGCTGGCAGGTGAGGCATCGTGAAACGAACTCTGCCACAGCTTTCTTCATACCCGGCCACCAGTGCTGTCGCCTGAGATCCTGGTACATCTTCGCCACTCCGGGATGTACCGCCAAGGGAGAAGTGTGAAACTCTCTCAGCACCTCCTCTCGTAAAGCGACTGGTACGAAGGTACGTCCTCTGAAAAGGATGTCGTGCTCTGCTCCAAGGGAGAAACCATCAGGCGCCTGACCTGAGGATATCAGTGCACGCCGGGTCTCACAGTCAGCGTCCCCACGCTGAGCCTCTCTGACCCGCTGTAGAAGTGGAGGAGAGACTGTGAGAGACTGAAGAAAGGCTGTTCCGTCTCTATCCACGAAGGATATCTGCAAGGAGGCTAGCTGCTCCGTCGCCTCCTCAAGCAGCTGAATGCCCGTCCTCCTGCTGAGGGCATCGGCTACCACGTTCCCCTTCCCAGGAGTATAGACTATCTCAAAGTCATAGTCCTGGAGGAACTCAAGCCATCTCCGCTGTCTCAGGTTCAGGTCCTTCTGAGAGAAGATATACCTAAGACTCTGGTGGTCAGAAAAGACTGTGAAGCGCTCGCCCATCAGATAGTGCCGCCAAGTCTTCAGAGCGAAGACCACTGCTGCTAACTCCAGGTCATGAGTGGCGTAGTTCTGCTCATGCGGCCTCAACTGACGTGATCCGTAGGCGATCACGGCCCGCTCCTGCATCAGGACGCACCCGAGTCCAGTCCCTGATGCGTCGCAGTAAACTACGTACCCAACTCCCTCCTCAGGCAACCTCAAGATAGGTGCGCTGGTCAATCTCTGTCTCAGCTCCTGGAAGCTCTGCTGACATCTGTCTGACCACACGAAGGGTTTCCCCTTCTTCGTCAAGGCTGAGAGTGGTGCTGCAACTCTGGAGAAGTCTGGCACGAATCTCCGATAGTATCCCGCTAGGCCCAAGAAGCTCCGCACCTCTGTCACGCTCTTGGGTGGCTCCCAAGCTAGCACTGCCTCGATCTTCGCGGGATCCACTGCAACTCCCGCCTCAGAAATGACGTGCCCCAAGAAATGGACCTCACGTAACCAGAACTGGCATTTTGAGAGCTTGCCATAAAGCTGGTGCTCTCGGAGTGTGTCTAGCACAACTCGCAGGTGGTAGGCATGCTCCTCCTCAGTCGTCGAGTATACCAAAATGTCGTCAATGAAGACAACGACAAATCGGTCGAGGTATGGCTGGAAGATCCTGTTCATGAGGCTCATGAACACCGCTGGAGCATTGGTTACGCCGAACGGCATAACCAAGAACTCATAATGGCCATACCGACACCTGAAGGCCGTCTTCTGCACGTCCTCGTCTCGAACTCTGAGCTGATGATAGCCTGACCGGAGGTCTATCTTCGAGAACCACCGCGCTCCCTTGAGCTGATCGAAGAGGTCATCAATCCGTGGCAGCGGATACTTGTTCCTCACTGTCACCTGGTTCAGGCGACGATAGTCGACACAAAGTCGCAAGTTCCCGTCCGCCTTTTTGGCGAACAAAATCGGGGAAGCCCAGGGTGAAACACTGGGTCGGATAAACCCCTTGCTCTGCAAGTCCTCCAACTGTACCCGCAGCTCTCGAAGCTCGGCGGGGGCCATCCGATATGCTGGAGTAGATATCGGGGCTGTCCCGGGGTACAAGTCGATGTAAAAGTCTACCTCTCTACGAGGAGGTAGCCCTGGAACGTCGTCGGGAAAGACGTCCACGTACTGGTCCACCACTGCAGGAAAAGCCGGACTCCACCTCGACCACAGGGAGCCGGCGGGCAGGGACAGGCCCAGCTCCAGGCAGTGGAGGCCTACGACCCCGACATGCCAGAGATGATTCGAGGTACGATCTGTGTCTATTCCACCCTTGCTGCAGTACTTGTAGACACAGGAGCGAGTCACTCTTTCATAGCCTCTGCCCTTGTTCGGAGCTCGGAGATTCCGACTGAGCCGTTGGCTCGATCCTTACGGCTAGAGACTCCTACGGGAGCAGACTCGACGATTACGCACTGGTGCCGGCAGTGTGAGCTTACTCTAGGAGGCGAGAGCTTCGGCTGGGATCTCCTTGTAGCGGCGTCGAGGCCTTACGACGTCATCTTGGGCATGGATTGGCTATCCACGGTTCATGCCCAGATCGACTGTTTTAGGCGCAAGGTGCGATGTGTTCGTACCGACGGGAGCAGGTTTACCTTCACCGGCAAATTTCAAGGAAATTTTTTTCTTAATTTTCTTTGGAATTTTACAAGAACGCAGCTTCAGACGGCACCTGATTCCGAGGCCCGGTGTGCCCGGAATCAATTTCCGAAGTTTGGCTCGGGTACGTTCAGTGAACGGACGAGCGGGTTTTTCTATCTTTTGAACCGGTGCCCGGAATCGAATTCTGAGGGCACCGATGAAATCGCAGCGCCGGTATTTGCTTAGAAACGCCTCTTCCGGAGTTGCGTTTGCTCAGACGTGGTTTTTAAATTTTACGGCTTTAAGTCAGAAATAAAATAAAGTTTGTGCGACAACTTTATTTTATTTCACTTAAGCTGCTTGGAAGCCACTTGAAGTCACTTAAAGACGGCTTGAACTGAGTTGAACTGGATAGGATGCTATCCAGAAATATCCTACCCCTTGGTAGGATATTTGTGCGGTGGGACCCGCACGAGCCCCGCCGTTTCTTTCGCTAAGTAACGCACCCGCGAAAACCCGTCAAAGTAACTGAAAAGTCAACCGACGCGTTTTCTTTAATTCTTAACAGACCATTTAATTGGGCGGTTTATTTCGTGAATTAAATGGACTGTTTCTTCGTGAATTAAATGGGTCGTTTCTTTCGTTGAATTAATTCAACGAATTGATGGATCGTTTCTTAACCGGTTTCGTGTTGGCATGTTTATAAAATAAGACCAACATAAAAATCCTTGGAAAGGATTTGAGAGAATCTTCGTTCCTCCACCCTCTCCGCGAAGAACGCGAAGAACGCGAAGAACGCGAAGAACGCGAAGAACGCGAAGAACGCGAAGAACGCCGGCGACCGGAATTCGACGACGCACACCAAGATCTGCGACGTCGACGAGATCTACCCGCGACGTTCTTCGGCGACGCCTCTTCTTCCGCGGCCGACCCTCGTTCGGCAACAAAGGTGAGAATCAGATCTTTTCTTCTCCCTTTTTAATTTCAATATCAACGGATTTAAACTAATTAAATCCGTTGATCTTGATCCGGAGATTGGCGACGCGACGAGCGATTCCGCGACGACGCGGCGATCTCCATCTTCCGCGACGAGCAAATCCCGCGACGATCCCTCGTTCGGCAACGACAGCTGCGAGGTAAGGGATGTTGGAATTCTTTTTAAAATCCCGTGTTTATTCTTTTGAAATATAGAACCCGATCACGAAACAATTTTAATTTATTTAAAATTGTTGATTGGTTTCTTCCCTGTTTCTCCCGTTGATTATGACTAACGCGGAGGGTGCGGGTCTAACGAACAAGACCCGGCAACCCTCCGTCGATCTTCCTTTGTGTGCGGATTTGGCGAGCGACGGCAAAAGCGCGACGCAAGGGCCATATGTTGATTCCGCAGTGGAGGACGCATCCCGGGAGGAACAACGGCGCAGACGGGAGGCAAATCGGGCCACCGGAGCATCTCCGGCGGCCCGCGGAAGGAGGCGGCGGCGCGGGTCGCCGGCGCGGCGGCGCCGGCGACCGGGGGCGGCGGCGCCCGGCGCGCCGCCGGAGGAGTCCGCCGCGGCCGAGCCGCGGCGGCGGCGAGCCGCCGGACCGCGTCCGCGGTCCGGCCTTCCAGCACGCGGCCCGCGCGGGCCGCGTTTTCTCCAAAGCCGCGGGTTTGACCCGCGGCGGCAGCGCTTCGGCCGCTCGGCCGAAGCCGAGCCGGTCCGGTCGGCCGGGCCGCGCCCAGGCCGGACCGGACCCGGCCGAGCCGGTTCGGGCCGGGTCGGGCCGACCCGGTTCGGGCCGACCCGGTTCGGCCGACCCCAGGGGGGGTTCGGGCCGGGTCGCCCCGGGCCCAGTACCCCCGTTTCGGGCCCTCTACGGTCTTTCGCCCATATCTTGGGCCTGGGACCTCCGATTGACGAACCGTCAGCGGCTACGCGATCCTTGGATCGAGACGGTCGTTTCGGTATATTATACTCAAGGTTTCGGAAGACTTTGGGTTCGGCCGGGTTGGTTCGTACACGAAGCCAACCGGGCCCTCGGAGCGGAAACGCTCATAACTTGAGCTACGGACGTCCGAACGACGTACCGTCAGCTGTGGTAGTTTCCTCTAAGTGAGACGGAACTTTTGGCATACTCCGCCCGAGGATCGGATACAGGCGGAGTACGGTCGGGTTGGTTTTGCCCTAAAAACCAACCGGGCCCCTGGGACGAAAATGCCAATAACTCTCAGACCGGGCGTCCGATTGACGCGCCGTCTGTCGCGTTGAGATCCTGTTGTCGATACGGAACTTTTGGATACATCAACTTCGGACTACGTGTCAGTTGATGTATCAGCCCCTCGGCTCGTGGAGCGGACCCTCCTAAACGAGCTCGCTACGTGCGGGAACCCTAGCGCTGGCTGTGACCTCGACGGCAGAGCAGAGATCCTCCGTGGACTGCGACGACGGCAGAGCAGAGATCCTCCGTGGACTGCGACGACGGCAGAGCAGAGATCCTCCGTGGACTGCGACGACGGCAGAGCAGAGATCCTTCGTGGACTGCGGCGACGACTGTGCAGAGATCCTCAGTGGACTGCGTCGACTACTGCACTCAGCGATCCCATGTGGATCAGTGCCTACAGGTTCTGTGTGAGCCCGATCCTACGTGGGTCCTTACTACCGGTTCTGTGTGAGCCACTGCCTACAGGTTCTGTGTGAGCCCGATCCTACGTGGGTCTTTTTGCGGGGGTTAGTACCTATCGATCCTTCGTGGGTCCGACGACTGAGACGGATCAGTGATCGTCTTTGACGTCATCTGAAAAAGTATACCTGGTTGAGCTGAATCTTATGTTACTCTCCTTTGTGGATTGTGTTGAACTATCCTTGTGGATTTACTGTTTACTCTCCTTGTGGATTTGAGTCTTGCTTTCCTTTGTGGATTGAGTTGTTCTTGAGCTCGTGAGCAGAGCTAGAATTGGGGACTTAGGTATATGTATGGGCATATACCTAAGTCGAGTCAGATGTTACTTCGTGATTGCATCTTTCTTTTGTGCTATATCCTTTGTGGATTTCGGGAGACCTTCGGGGGTCTCGGGGTCCTTACTGAGTAGTTGTACTCACCCCTGCACGGGCTATGCCCGCACTTCGTGGTGTTGGTTGCAGACGACGGACAGCGCTGATCGCGGTTGGGGCGTGGAGCAGGACGGTACCTGGAGGTGGACCACTGGACGGGACGTGCTCAGAGCGGACGTGGGGCCCGAGGAGCTTGGAGGCTATCTGTACCCACCCTTCAGGTGGGATTGCCAGTGGACGACACGAGGCCGCCGTCTTTTCTTCAGTTGCTGTACTTTACTTTTCAGTTGTACTTTACAGTTGGGCTTGTATTTCCGGCCCCTTTACCTTTCTGCACTTTACTTTCCGCTTGCTGACTCTGTGTGGTTGTTACTTATAAAGGCAATGCCTTCCCTGTTTACTGGGATTTTACGCCTTGGTGCTAGTCGCCAGCCCCTGGCCTATGGAAGGCGGGCTTGGGGTAGTCACGGCACGGGCCCCGAGGACGGGTCGTGACAATGGTGGGAGGGGGTCATGCAGGATTGTCACATCATTGGTTCTCCTGACTCAATGCCTTCAGGTGTTGGGTGTTTTTATTTAAAATAGCTAAGGTATTTTAAGGAAAATTTATTCATTCTCTAGTACTAGTATAATGAATGTTATGCCTAATGCCCTGATGTCATCTAAGCTTCTGAAGTAGAGAAGGATCTGCACTGATGTTGTCATAGACCAAGAATCCCCAACATTTACTACCCCAATTTCTTGTGAGTTAAATGCTGGGACTAAATTTTGTTTAGTGGGATCTAGAACCAAATATCTAGATCTAATGACATGATAATATGTTGATTTCCCAATTCTACTAGTCCACAGGTTGAGGAGAATAGATTCAGGCCGCGTTCACCATTTCTGTTTCTAATGCTTTATATAGGGCCCCACCTACGTGTCAACCTAATGAATGCATACACTTGTGTGGTGTAGTCCCACATTCCACCTTTCCAATGGTTATTGGATTTTATTTATTTCAATAGCAATGACTACTCCTTGATCGAAATGTGATGATGGGATGTCAGTTTCTCCTTCCATGGATTCATCCGTGGAGATCATCTCCTAGTCCGGGTCTCGCTCATAGATTTAATTCTTGTTCACGGAACTCATTACCAGTTCCATATCTTTGTGGATTGCAGTTATTACACTACTTCTATCTTGAAATTATAATTTCATCTTGATAGGGATTAAAACTTCGGTCAAAAGAGTATTCATATTGGGAACCATTGGCCATATCTCATTTTTGGGAGCATTATTCACCTGTATTCTTCCTCTTATGATGGAATCTCATGTGATGAATCATAAGACATAGAACCTAAGGCATCCTATATTTATCATGAGGTAATTATTCTAGGGGAGTATTTATTCCATGAATTTTTACCTTAGGTGTCGCACACTTATGAATGGGGAAAGTGTTTGGGTCATGTCACAAGTTCTACATCCTATAGAGATAGATTGAGGTGGATGGTTGACATATATCGAGGCATTAGTTTAATGTTGGGTTGCTGTATTGTGATGATATGATAGATGGATCAGAATTCCCCATGGAGGTATACCTTGAGTTGTGGATCATAATTCCCATTGAGGTGGATCTAATATGGATATATCAGAACACCCCATAGAGGTGGATCTAAGAGGTGTGTCCCTGAGAGGAAAGATATCACACCTAGAGTGGATGGATTAGAATACCCATTGAGTTGGATCTTGAATGGATTGATCAAAATACCCCTTGAGGTTGATCTAGAAGGTTGATCAGAATTACCCTTGAGGAAGATTAGGGATGTGTGTCCATATGAGGAAAGATGTCACACCTGAAAGGTTTATCAATGGTTGGGAAACCCATTGAAGCGGACCCAGAAGGTTGATCAGAACGCCCCTTGATGTGGATCCGGGAGGTGTATCCCTAGAAGGGAGCACCTAAGATTACCATTGGGTAGGAAAAACCATGAGGAGGACCCAAAAGGTTGATCAAAATGCCCCTTGAGGTGGACCAGGGAGGCGTGTCCCAAGGAGAGAAGATGTTACACCTAAAAGGATTACCCATGGTCGGGAATCCCCTTGAGGCAGGTCTGTAAGGTTGATTAGAATACTAATTGGGAAATATTAGTGAGGTACATCACTATGATAGAGCACATAATATTACCATTTTTTGGGAAACCACTTGAGGTGGACTCATAAGGTTGATCAGAATTCCCCTTGAGACAGATCAAGGAGGTGTGTCACTATGAGGGAGCACCTATGTTTACCATTGGTCATGATGCCCCTTGAGGTAGACCTAGAAGGTTTATTGGAATTCCCCATGAGGAAAATCAGGGAGGTACTTCCCTAGGATGGAGAACCTAAGTTTTCCATTGGTCGGGATTAAAACTCAGGGAGGTATCCTATATACCCTGTTTTGAAGAAAGTGATCAAAACCCACATAGTTTTATGCCGTAGTTTATAGCCATATGACAAGATCAATCCATGTAGTTTAACATAGTATAGTAATGAAGCTCGTGTCATGGGTAGAGCATCGATGAGGGATGGTGTGGGTATTTCACATGGAATCTTCCATTCGATAGAGGATTTATCTTGATTAGAATGATGTGGGGATTACACATTGATTTTCTCGGGTGACTCTAGGAGAATTGATGAGGTGGATGGGGCTTACACATCAAATATTTCCAGATGATATCATTCCATGTGAGTGAAAAATGTGTAGGGATCATCCCATGTGACTCATAAATGGAGCATCCTATGTTTATCACATAGAGTATGATTATAGTTTTACATTATGTTATGAGGATGTTATCATGCTATTTAAAATCATAAGACTAGGATGTGGAACTAGGTAGTTTTACATCATGTAGCCCAGACATGGGTGGAATCACTCTTCACCCCTTGGGATTATAAAACCATGGATCATGCACCTTTAGAAGGGGCATGGTGTTTGCACTTCCATGGTACAACGATAGGATGAGTGATCAATCATGAGGTCTATGTTAGGGTACCTATGATTAGAAGAAAAAGGGGTTAGGGTACCTATGATTAGAAGAAAAAGTTCATTGTAAGCCTTGATACACACTTGGGGTGATGTGGGAAGACATAGGAGTTGGTGGAACATGTCACATAGGGACTCAAGGTGCAACTGGACTGGTCCTAGATTAGTGTGTATTGGGAACTCAACCTTCACAAAATAAGGTCAAAATAAGGGAGGCACCATGGAGAGGCCTAAGAGTGGGGTTTCACAAAGATTAGGGCCTCATAGTTCAATGCTTCATGAATATCGGGTTCTTTTCTAAGGTAAGGGGAATAACAAAGTAGTGGGATTCATGAAACAAGGAACCCCTGCCTCAGAGCAAAGGATTGATTTGGAAATGGAGTGATTTGCGAAGGCTAAATTCATATCAAAGCCTCAAGTTCCACGGGGGCATTTTTTCCTTTGTGAAGGGATGTGATTTTTCTAAATTCGTCACCAAAAAGGGTGGAGGCTCTTAATAATGCATTGAAAAGGGATTTGAAAAGTCTATATACCTTGGGTGATCCATTTTTTTCTTTAGTTTGTAAAGGTGAGGATGTTAATGAATTGGGAATGATTTGGAATCCGAAAGGTTGGTAAACATCCCTAAAATGTTTGAATGAAGGGGATATTTAAATGTATGAAGTTTAACTAAGATTGTAAGTTCTTCATGAAGAATCTATGGGCTTTCCAAATGGGCATAACTTTGTGGGTCGAATGTTGGGATTACAAAGATTCTGTCAACCATTCGTGCCTTTTCAAAGCACTTTACATCTCTGATGGTCACTACATAGAGGTTTATTGTTTAGAATTCATTCATTTATGAAGGAAAATTCTTGTCCAGGGAGCTTTGTGAGCTCTTTTTATTTTATGAAGGAGGTGATATTTGTGAAGAATACAACTTAGAGGTATTTTGGGCGATTTGAACTTGGATTTTCTTCGAACCATCCATGCCTTCCTTGACTATTCCCATGGAATGTGTATTTTAGAATCAAAATCTATATCGAAAGCATTTAGTTGTACAAAATTAAAACCCTTATTAGTCAATCTAAAAAATGACGCTGCTAAGAATGAGAAATACAATGTGATATGACTTTAATATCTGGATAACCCCAAGAATCTCCTTATGTCAAATTCGTTATTGGGATGCTCATAGGAAAGTATATCTCTCACCTTTTCTAGATCTACTGATACTCTTATCTCCATGATAATATAACCCAGGAAGTGAATCTTATCCATCAAATAGTGGAATGTTGTCAGCCTAGCAAATAAATGATGCTCTCTAAGTGTATAAAAACAAATATCAAGATGTTTTTCATGGTTGTGTTGATTTTAAGAATACACCAAGATATCATCCATGAATACAACCACAAACGAGTCCAAATAAGTATAGAATACTCAGTTCATTAGTGCCATGAAAACAATTGGCATTCTCATGAGACTGAATGACATAACTGGGTACTCATATAGAACATAAATGCTATGAAAATATGTATGAGGTATATCTATAGGTCTAACAAGCACACGATGATATCCAGATCTCAAATAAATTTTCAAGAACACCCAAGCTTCTTGCATCTAAATAAAAATTTCATTTATCCATGGAATGGTATAATGTTTTTTAACTATTAATAGGTTTAATTTTTAGTAATACACAAATATACTAAGGGTATGATCCGAAATTTTTGCAAAAGGACCGGTGAACCCCATGGAGAAGCAATAAGTTATATTAACCCATTTTCTTCTAAGTCCCCGAGCTACCTCTTGAGATCTTACAACTCTATTGTAGCCATACCTTAAGGAGGAATGAATACCAGTGCTTCTCCTAGAACTTGCTCAGAGAACTCCACCTCTTTTTCATGAGATGAAATAGAAAATCCATCAAGGAAAACATCCATGAAATAATCAACCACTAGAGAGAAATATGGCTGACATGCACCCTAATCATCTAGATATAAACTCGAAATCTATGCAGTCATCCTGCCCATCCCATGATGCTTTGTTCTAGCTCGACTAACCTAGAAATTACTTTCAACTTTTTAAATATAAAATCTGTCCTATAGTGATGTAAAAGTCACCCTACAATCATATAAATCAACGTAGGCTCAATAATAAACAAGCCAATCCATTAAGAGTATGGTGTCAAAACCGATCATCTTAAGGACAAAAGGATTCCATATGAAGTGATACCCACTAATCTCAAGGGGGGAACTCACTGCATTGGCACACACTCTCCATTATGATCCCCAATCTAGTATCAAGTGTTATAATTCCCTCATAAAACTGAATCATAAGCACAATGATCTCCACCACATGAAAAAATTTCAAACTATAAGATGAACTCATATAAAAAAGAGATGATAGTAGAATAGAGACTACTAAAATCATACCTATCACCATAGAAATCCTGACACTCTACTCCTGAAGTATAGGCTATACTAAATATATCTTTCTTTAACCATGGCCCTGTGACACAACCTCACTACCTGGAGTAAGCCCACTATACTGTCTAGCTTTAATTGTCACCTGTCTACCTCAGCCATGACCACCACCTCAGCCTGATCGACTGATACTTCTCTAGTTCCTAGCCTGATGTAGAGTGGTAAAAGCCACTTCCGAAATTGAAGTTGGAGCTGAACCCCTTCCACTTACTGCTGGATGTAAGGTCATTAGAAAACTCTATAGGTGGCCCAACCTACCACAAGCTCAGCACTCGACTGGGTCCCGATCACATTGATTCTTTACATGTTCTCATCTTCAAAACTAATGATAGAAAACTGCACAACCAAAACTAACATAATGGGTAGTACTCATATCACATTAAACCTTAAAATGTCACTTCATACCACTGGAAGTTGAACCACTAGGTTGAGAGATCATAATTCCCTACTCTGTTACCCCAGCTTCCCTTAGGTTACACTCTATAATCAACACCTAATTCACTATTTTAGTAATATTTTTCAACCTCAACATGTTTTACTGAGATTGAGCTACAAGTCTGATAACTTCCTCGAAGAGTCTCACCCTCGATAGTTCATTAACAAGATATATAGATTCAAAAAATTGTATCTCTATAAAGCATGTGGAACATTCAACAATAGTTATCATGCCCTAATCCAGATTCATGAACTCACTAGCTGGATCTTCTCTCAGAGTCTTAGGAAAAATTAATCATAGAAACTAGTTTGGAAATCATCCCAAACTATATCTCACAGTATGTAATCCTGGTTCAAAACATCCCACCAATGGTTTGATGCTCCTCGAAGCATGTATGTCATGATATCCACTCTCATATAAGAAGGTATCTCTATATTATCAAATATTGAAAACATTTTCTCAAGCCACAGATCATCAAAATGCGGACCACCATCCCCCAAAAATGTGGGAGGATACTACTACTGGAACTCATGATCCAGATCTTACATAGATGAGGAAAGTTGTGGTGCTCCCTTAAAAGACTGTATGCAACATAAAAACTCCTCATGGAGTTTTTTCTCATCACCTATGTCTGGTAAAACCACTGGTTCCATATATTGAACTATAGAAGGATCCAATAGTATCCCATGGACCACCATCACTAGAGGATGTTCATCACTACCATCTTGGAATATGAATGAAGGTTACCATGGTGGAATATGTATACAATTTCAAACATACGCCTTAGAAAGGATATATAACCAGAAGTCCATAGATAAGAGCATAATACATAACAAAACCTTACTATAAATAGGTCACACACCACTTCCTATTCCTAAATCTAGTAATTGGTAAAAATAAATAGTCATAAACATTACTAGTGAAACTTCCTAAATCCCACTAAAAAAGATGAGTTAAGGTCAAGTTCTTTATTTCATAGATTAAACTTCCATTAAAATTCAAATTCATTTTAAATTTATCTTTTAAATGGTTAAAATAACTGGTGAGTCACTTCTAACCCATGAGGACCCATACATCCCTTGAGCTAAAATATGGATTACACTTAATTCATACCATAACACACTCTAGTCCATGTGACCATCAGTCCATGACTCAACGTTCCACAATTGGATGCTTAGGGTGTCCGTTGTAGCCTAATCAGGAAAAAACTATTTATATTATGGAAGAAACATTAAGCACCAATCATGTTTCTCAATTATATATAAAAATAATTTATCAGAAAATAGTTATATCACACAATGCCCATATCACAAATTCATGTAGTCAATAAATGCATCATATATGGCATGACATAATGCATGGCATGTGAATCCTAAAAGGTTCATAAAAAGGATGCATGAGATGTGTATCCTCATCTCATCAAGAAATGAAAAAACAAAACCTCAATCATATCAATTCAAGTATGTCAGCCAATAGTGAAATCTGAATCAACATCAATAGGTAAAATCCAAAAAACAATAATTTACATTCTAGGAAATTTAGATTTTTTCTATACGCAGGTTTATTAATCCCATGTAAATATCATTACAAAATTCAAATTCCTTCATATCCCTATCTATTATCCGAAAATAGTAAGACAACATTAAAAGAAAACATTCACTAATACCACTTTATTACATCCCGACCCAGGTTCCACTCTAAGGTTCCTCAAACCTAGATGGTCATATAGTCTCAGGCGCTCCTCCCTATATGCCAGATGTCATTTACTACCAGCAAGGGCCTAGGGTGTTTACATGGGGATAATATACCCTCATTATCAAAGTTAAGCACAATGGATATATAAAAATAAGTAAGTAATGAAATATTATGTAAACAGATGGCACAATGGAAATAAACACTATAAACACTGGACTAGTAACCCACCATAGAAGAAGCATTCTAACAATGAATAACAACTCAAGAAACTAATATTGAAACTCAAAATATAGAAAATTAATCATATAAAAAATGATGGTGGTACATGTTCTATATTTATTAAACAAGAAAAGATGAATACAACTAGCCAAATACAATACATGTATCAAAATACCAAAAAAACCAAAACGAAAATATCCCAACTAGCATCATGAGCATTATCTCAGTCCCAAGCTCCCCTACTACTAATCATATCATAAAGTGAGGCATTGAACTATGGGAAATTACCCTAATACCTACCTATAACCATATATTCTATCTCGGTACCCAATGGTGGCCCAAATAGGGTGTGAGATTACACTCAGTATTCCACCACCAACGATGTCTATAAAAAATACAAGTTGTGTAAATAAGCTAAAGTAGTGTGAAATATATGATAAATATTCCATTAGTAGAAGTGAAATCCCATGGAAAAAGTAATAACTATATTTGATATTAACAATCCAAACAAGGTTCCCTAAAAAACAAGGGCCGATATATTATAGCAAGAGAAGTGGTAGAACATGACAAGAACCACCAAGGCCTCACCATATAATCAAGTTTAATCAACCATCACATCCTTGCCTCATAAAAAATGTCATCAACAATGGCCGAACCATGTAATCAAATACGTGAGACCTCGTGGGGCCAAATCCAAGGTATAAAAGACTGAGGAATACTCATCGAGTTTGAGGATCATCTAGATGGAAACTTAGTTAGACTTGGGTGGGGTACAAGTATCATGTCAATAGAACATATCCAGTGTGATCCCAAGAAAGATGAATCAAAGGGGTTTCATGGCCGAAGGAATCCAATGAAATCAAGACCCAAGGTGTGATCACATCTAAGAAGTACACTACTGCTATCTAGATGCATAGAAGAATTGTCCACAATATCTAATTGAATATTGATCCAAGGTATACCATCAATTGAATCCAATAACATTCAATTTATCACATTTATTAATCAATTCGCATTCTATAACATTCTATGAATTCATCCAAGTCGTATAAAAATTCAGTTTTAAAATTTTAAAAAATTCACATCATGTATAGCATGGAAGAGGAGGAAAACCATATTTTAATCATATCAAATAATTAAATTTAGTTAAATCGGGTCTTATTATAACTATTAAATCAAACAAACACACCTTATGGGTGGAATAAAAAAAGGTAAAAAGAAAGGGGAACACCCCATCAGTGGCCTAGGTTAGAGAAACGACCTCCAGAAAATTCAAATGAAAAAGTGGGAATCCCGAACAAGGTCCATTATATTCAATTAAATTATTTAATTCATTAACGGGGAACCTCCAGAAATTATGGCACATGAATAATTATGACTAGGCATATAAAACACCAAACCACAAGGGAAATTTATATAACACCTACCGTAGGTCCGCAGTAGAGAACTCATCCGATATCAGCTTCTGATTCGATCTAGGTTAGAATAAAAATGAATAATAGAAGACAAAAATGGAAATAGGGTATATTATCTTTCACATAAATAACTATATTGATACTAATATTAATGAAAAAAGGCACAAGATGATCAAATAACATACCAACATGGATCCAATGATACAAACGACTCTTGTTTTAAAGTCATGATGGAGAAACTGTAGAAAATACTTGGATTTGTATATCATGGTAGCTCTAAAACCTTAGGGTTCTGCGCAAAAGATGAGAAATTATATTAGATTTAGGTCTAAATATATTTTAAGAGAAAATGGGTCAATTTACTTCAAAATACTGGTCCACACGGTTTGGACACACAATTTTCCAAATCGTATGCCAATCGTTCACCCTTTACTGCTTAGAGGGGAACCCCGCATGGTCATTGATTAGGGTTTGGAAAATTTTCCACCAACCATACATTTTCGGTTTGCTAAAAATTGTAGGTTCCTTGCATGGAAATGCGCCTGAGGTTGCACAGTTTCATTAAACATTGTGAACTCATGCACTCCACTATCAAGTCTCGCGTGGTTATGGGTAACCGTGTGACCTGTCCTGTATGGTTTCTTCTAACCATGTAGCCTGTCTAATTTTCTCCAAATATGAGTCTTTTAGCTCCAAATAAGCCATAAACACCCCTAAAACTCCCATGATATCAATGGGAAATCAAATTAGGCTATAAAAAAGTATTTTAACTGGAAAAATATTTGTACATCATAAGAATACAAAGGATCTCATAACACACAAATTCAATAAATTAATATATTTAAAAAAAATTTGTTAACTTCAATTATTATCTGATAGAGATATGAAAAACATCATGTAACTATAGATTTTATGGGTCATTGGTTTACGCCTTGTTTTCCTCTTTCTTTCTAAGCTAGGTATTATAAACTCATTTTTAAGATAGTTAAATCATTTGACTCTAAATAATATATATAAAAATATTATACTTCATTCAGTGTGAATCTAGATAAGATTAATTCTATTAAATGAATGTTCTTTAATATTTTTTTAAATCATATGTATGAAAAAATATGATTCACTAAAAGGTGAACCTTTTTCCTCACATGAAATATCTCTATTAATTTATTTCTAATCCTGTCAGCACTCTCTTTGTCTACCATATGATTTAATATCATTCTACCCTCTTCTCAAATTCTTTTATAATAGAATATATCAATATTTATTAAACCTAAAACCCTTTATTCAATGGTTGAGGTTAATTTATGTTATTTTTATCCTATATGACCATTCCATGTGTCACAAACATTCAAGTGCTATAAGATATGTAAAATTAAGTTGATTCAATCAACAAATACTAAAAAAATATATTTCAATATCTATATAACATTTTATGTCCTATATTTCTCTATAATATTCTATATTATGGTGTGATTCCCAATATTATGACATAATACAACATTGCAATGAGGACCTACAAAAATCATGAATTGATGTTGAATTTAAAATCCTAAAATAATGGATTTTATGTCTCTATATTTTTTTATAAAAACTTATTATGAAATAAAAATATAGGTTACAAAATAATATTTCACTCTATATCATGTTGGGCCGTAAATTGTGTCTTGATTTCAGAGATGTAAGCCAAAACCTAAACCACTTTTTATTTTCTTTCCAACCATCATGAAATGAAAGTTTACCTTTATGATGTGATTTATTTTTAGTTCAACCATAAATATAATATATGTAGTGATCATCAGAATGTAACATATATTACTGAACCACTTCATCGTCTCACTATACCTCATGTAACAATATCCAAGTATTACAACACAATTTATTTTGAGAATAAACTCATCTTATATTACAGCATAAAATTGTGGCATAATGTTCTATTCATAACATTCAGTGTACAACACTATTTCTCCTTTTAATCTTATATATTTCAAACATGGATATATAATTTTTATCATGGCATAATAATTACTTAACAATTTTCATGAATTTAATAAAAAAAATTATGAAACGACTATACCTATTACTACATTATTATTGTAAACTTTACAAAATTAGTTTTATACTTCTAAAAACAATTCCAAGTATTCCAAAATTCAAAAAAAACCTATATATTCTAGAATATAAAAGTTTAATCAGTTACCTTGACCATCAAATTCAGATTATAGATCACAATTTTAAAGCAATCTCATGCTTCTCAGTATTCTTCCTCAATATTTCTATACTAATATCCTTTCCAGTTTCCTTTTCCATTACTTCTATATAAACTCTATAGTATAATACTTTCATTCCTGATAATCCAAGTACCACCATGAAAAATTTAAATTTCTAATGTGATGTTTGAAAATGGCTTACATTCTCCTTTAAAATTATTTATCCATGTATATATCAATACCACTATTCCATGATGAATAATTTTTTCCATAAAAGATAACCATATTTATTTTTCTCCATGTTTTAACATGCCTCATCATATTAATTTTTATCACACTCTTCTATTTCCATAATCATCCGATATACAATCACTTGATTGTAATATGATACTTATTTTCAAATTTATATAAATTATTTATTTGTCATAAAATTGATCATCAATTAAGAAAAATTCCAACAAAAAATCTATGGTTAAAAACATTTCTCCTCTTTGTATTTTTTTATAAATTCTCCTATAAATACATGAATCTCCAAGACCCATAATATATAAAGTTAATCTTCATTAAATATTAATACATTTATTTCTCATTGTAACTTTCAATCCAATTATCCAAAATTGTGTGAATTTTAGTGCATCCTTCTTTCCATGATTGAAAATAAAATTAAAAAGAAAATTTTACTACATCTTCAAGAAATATTTCTTCCAATTTGTTAGGGAATATTTTATTTATATTTATTCCCAGTCAATGTGAATGAGTTTATATACTTATAGAGAAAAAAACACTCCCTTTTATATAGAATAAATCAATTTTTAATCTTTAGAATTATCACCACTAACTCAAAAAAAGTTTAGATTTACCATATAGTTCATCACTATCAACAATAACTGAACTTCTCAATAAATTTCAATGATTATAATTAACACTCTATAAAGTGTTCTAAAAAATAATCATAAATCACCATATTCTAAACTCATTTTAGGAGTGAGGAGTATAATTCAACAACTTCGATGTTATATATTGCACTATCTTAGTTACAAAAAACATAAAACCAAACCATTTAACTCCGTTTTTATTCTCCCTGTGATCTCAATCAAAATTTCATATAATCTTAAAAAAATAATAAAAAAATAAAAAAATTATGTAAGTCTTATTTCTTATTGATTTTTTTCATCATTATAAAGGGTTTTTATCCTATATCAAATTAGGCTAGTAAATTTTGAAAATTCAACCAAAAATATTTATAAAATATTTATATTCTTTAGTAAAATTGCGCAATGAATATTGGATAAAAGACATTAAATATTAACTCCATTAATTTGAGAGTAATAATTTTTGAAATTTGTTTAAACTACCTATATATACTTCTGTAATTAGATTAAAATGGATTTTTTTGGAAAAAATGTGGTGAAAATTGAATGATAGTTAGAAATAAAGATAGACTTTTTTTAGAGGATATAATCAATAAGAGGGAATAGATTATGAATAAATTTATTATTCGACATATAGACATGAAGAAATTCATATACTTCTAGAATATACAACATTCTTAAATTTTAAATTATTTCAAAAGGATATTAAGTATGCATTTTTAATTGATAAGTTCATGAGGAAGTTAATGTAGGACAACCCCTAGTTTTAAAAATGAAAAACATCCAAAACATGTTCTTAAAATTATCAAGGAACTTTATGGAATTAAAAAATCCCATAGATCTGGGTATGATATATTAAATGGATTTTTGTTACAATTTTTTTTAAAGGGGGCTACAAATCCAACTATTTTTTATAAAATAAGTTTCTAAAACATAATCATTGTTCAAATCTATTTTTGGTGAAATTATATTTATTTCAACTCAAAAATACTTAAAATATTCCATTGACAATATTATGATTTTTGAGTTTGTAATTAGTATGATAGGATAAATAAATTATTTTCTTGGTTTTAAAATTTTAAATAAACCAGAAGGGAATTTTATATCTCAACATATGTATATAAAATATCTTCTTAATAAATTTCGATATGAAAATACTAAAACTATTAGTACTTCTATTGAAACCATAAATAATTTAGATATTTAAAAAGCTAGTAAACCAGTTGATCAAAAGATCTTTAGATGAATTATTGTAATTTTAATTTACTTCATAGCTAGTCATCTGGATTTAATGTTTTCCTTATGATTATGTGATAGATATTAAGAAAACTCAAAAGAATCCCACCTTAAATCTATAAAAAGAATTTTTATTAATCTTAAGGGAACTTCGGATTTATGTTTATTTTACTCTCCCAAAAAATATTTTGAGTTAAAAAGTTTTTCGGATACAGAATATTATAACACCCCAAGATTTTGTGAAATATTGTTTTTGTATTAATTTATATTTTTGATATATATCATTTCATGTGACACTATAAATAGTTCTTATATATATATATTAAAAAAAATAAGGCAAACATTTTTTTCACATGAAATAATGACTTGTATGACACTACACACAATACCGACTTATGTTACATGCAATACCAACCTGGATTTCACTACTCGCAACACTGACTTGGTGTACGTTGCACACAACAATGATGTTTTCGAAGAAACAACATCTTATTGTAAAAATTATTTAATAGAGATAATTATAACCCAGTCGTTAAACTTAGGAATATGAATTGTAATAAAAAAATTAAAATATTTTTTATAATGGTTTTATATAAATAAAACATATTGATAAAAAAAGATATAATTTTTAGTAAAGTCCTTATATATTTAAAAATACTATTTTCTCAAATAAACTACACTTCACGTCCTTCTATGGAAAATATAAAATTATTTTATACAAATATATTTATATATTAAATTTGATAAAATAAAATTAATTTTTTAATTTATAATTCCTAAATTATCTTAGGGTGAATTTTTGGTATTTTTTGAGAAACTTCATTTGTTGATGAATAGTGAAAAATACTGCTTTTTAGTTAAAAACTGCCTTTTCGTTTAAATAATTATTAATGCTAAATTATATTTTTAATTTGTTTTAAGGTAAAATTATATCAATTATACATTTATTAATACAATTTATGTCATTATTATAAATTTCACTTTGAAATTGAATATAAAAACTTAATAAACTTTTGAATGTTTTACATTAAAAACCAGCTCTCTCACCATGTCTATGGGATTAAAATTAATATTAATATTTCCGCTTATATAAATTTAATTTCAAAAAATAAAATAAAACATTGTAATCAGTATAATATTTAGATTCTAATAAGATCAACTTAATTTTTTACCAAAAATATTAGTAAAAGTGATTAAAATTAATCACACCCATTAAAGTCAAATTTAGCTTAATTAGGGACTAAACCTTAATATTAGGGACCCAAATGATCTATCCGCTTGTACAAAACCCATTTTATACCACTATATAGTCCATAAAACTTTAATTAATTATTAATTTTTGGTTATTATGACTTTTTTAGGTAAGAACATGTGTACACCTAACTTGTTTTCAAAAATTCAGAGTGAGTATGTTTCCTTCCCTATAAAAGGCCACCACCTCTCCCCCTTTCTCACACATCTCAAGTAAATTATATCATCCAAAATATATTAAAATAATCTTCCAAATTACCTCCATTTCTACTTGAATCCTACATTTGGGTAGAAATTCTTATAAGGAAGCATTTTGACACAAACCAAAAAGGAGTTACCCGATTAAGAGGTAACGTCTTCTATCAAGATATCTAGTTTCATTTCCATTATCCACCCCCTAAAATATTTTTTTACATGTTTATATAACAAAAAATATATGCTCAATATAATTAGATGTTTTTATGTAATTATTTCTATCTACACTTACTCACACCTCTATCTAATGGGTAATAAACATATTGTTTCTGTGTACGACGAACTACAGCCTCACGAAACGATGAATGTTCATTTTTCCGTTACCACCTATAATGGTGGAAAATATGATGTAAAAAATATTTATATATGTCATATATAATATTTCTTATTTATTTAAGCTTATGTATTTATTTTACAAAACATATCTTTTTACTCTGAATTTGGTGTAAATGAGATAATTCCGTTTGAGGAAGGACGAACTACCGCCCCCTCAAAGAGATGTGATTTGTTCACCCACTACATGGAATGTATTAAAGACAATTTTAATAAAATTATAAGATATATATAAAATTATACTTCCAATTTAATAATATTATATACATATAAACTTATATTTCATTTTTTTCAATACAATAATTAAAACAGAAACAACGTTCATGCATACGTACGACTTACTGTCTCCCTAAACAGTGTATTCCATTTCATATTTATTTATGATATAGATTGTTATAATATTAATATAATTGATATAAATTATATTTATATAATTATTTAAATTATTTAAATCATTATATAAATATAAGGACCAATGATATAACAAATTTTGACACATGCGAAGAAGAAATAGAATATTACCCGAAGTGAAACCTTAACATAGGATCGTTAACAAGTGGGTAATATAAGATCGTAATAAAAACATATATTTTATTATATATAAGATTATAATTCTTTAAAATATATATTATAAACATATATTTATTATACTGGAATCTTGTATGAGTATGATGATATTCAAGAAACAAAGTAAGGGGGTTTTATCTCAATTTTAATTTCCGTGAGATACATGTTATGTTTTTAGTATTTTCTTTTATGTGGTGTATTAATTAACTATGAATTTATTATATGTATATTATACATAAATTTATGGTTATTCACATTTCCATTTTATGATCCTTTTTCCATGGGGTTCATGCATCAAAAGTTACCAAATCGATAAAATAGTTTTGTCTTAATTTTCCTTCTTTGAGACTCATGTTTTGTTATGCTCCTAAACTATTTCTTTGAAGTGTATATAATTTAATTTTAGTTGTTATGTCATGAATATAAATTTGTTAATGATATTTTAATCTTAATTGAATTACATTTCTTACATGGAAAGTATGATCCAATGTTATCAAGTTATGAGAGTTTATTGAGACAATCTCATCACTTTTCGAGATTGTTTATATTTATGCTTCCTTTGATGAAATATTAGGATCCATATATCAAGTACATTAATAAATTTTATTATACTCTGGTTATTCCTGATATAATCATGTATTGGTACTATATTTCTACTCTTTGGTAAATAAGATAGTTGAGAAATTGTTTTCAAAAAGCCTCACTTTACCCTCTCTTCAGTCAGAAATCTATTTTCCTTTAAAACATGTTTTCAAAAAAGGGTTTCGAAGAATATTATACCATTATATTATAATATATAAAAGAAAATTTTACACTTTTTTTCTTTTACCAATATATTAAAAGGAATATTCTTGTTTCTTTCTGAACAAGGAATTTTTCTGACCATTTTACCTTGCAAAAAAAATGTTCTTTTACCTCATACGACATATACGGATTTACCCGCCGTCATTTCTTTAAATATTAATTTTAATTTTTTAAAGGTTAATATTTAATAAATTTTTTTAATAGAAATTTTAAAGGATTTTTTTTTTAATTTTTTTCAAGCCTTATTTACACATTTTCAGAGTATTTTCAAGAAATGGGTTTTAAAACGTTTTCATGATTTCTTTATAAGTTTTGAAAATGTTTTCAAATAAAATGTTTTTTAAAATGTTTTGAAGCTTATTTTTTAAGATTTCAAGGAAAAATGTTTTAAAAATGGTTTCATGTATAGTTTATATATTTTCAAGGTATTTTATAAGAAATGGATTTTTAAATGGTTTTATGTGTTAAAATTACTTTTTCAAAGAAGAAAGGATGTTTTCCTCATGAAATGTTTTTGAAAGATATTTAAAAATTATTTTACATTTAAGATGATATACATTGATGTTAGTCATTACCTTCTATGAAATGATCTAATGGTTCCATTCATATCCTTTCTATTAATGGTTTATGTATAATGTCACGGTCTTTATGAAACCCGTTTACCATCCATGGGTTATATGTTTATGAAAATCTATTTATTTTCTATGGGTCATATGATTTTAAACCTGATTATTTTCATGGGTTATGATATGATAAATTTATTATGAAACCTATCTATTTTCCATAGGTTATGATGTGATAAATTGTTAATGACACCCATTTCATTTTTTGGGTTATGATTTGATGTTTATAGAACCCTTTTTTATGGGTAATGATATGATTAATATTTTTTGGCACATGCATGTATGATTTAATTATATGATGGGTGAGACCTATATCTCCCTAAAATGAATTGGGTAATGATGGATTACTCATGAGTATAAATTTTATGTATTAACCTGATTACACTTTCATAATGTTATGCATAGGCCTGGTTGCATGTCCATAAGTTAATGCGTGAACCTGATTACATGTTCACAATGTTATGAGTGAACCTTATTATATGTTCACAATGTTATGAATGGTCTTAGTTTCATGTCCATAAGTTTATTCATGAACCTGATAACATGTTCACAATGTTATGCGTGAACCGGATTACATGTTCAAAATGTTATACATGGACCTAGTTTTATATCCATAAGTTTATTCATGAACCTGATTACATGTTCACAATGTTATGTGTAAACCTAATTACATGTTCAAAAAGATATGCATGGACCTAGTTTCATGTACATAAGGTTATGAATGAACTTTATTACACATTCAAAATGTTATGCATGGACCAGGTTTCATGTCCACAAGTTGATGATGCGCCCTGATGTAATATCCTTAACTTAATTAGTGAACTTGTTTCTACTTATACATGTTCACAATGCTATAAACTAATGTGAATTCCACAAATTCCCTGTATCATTCCTATGTTATGATATCATGACTTATTCTCTTAATTATCTTATGATCTATGACATATAAAATGCCAATCATTATTAAGATCTATAATATGTAGGGTCTTCTCTTCAGTTGTTATGCTCAACTTCCATACCCTATTTTTTTCATGTTATTCATACACATTTCCTTTATTTACCATTACTGAGCATCTGAAATCACCCCTTTATTATATTTCATTTCTCTAGGTTATGACGAATGGTTTTTGGTAGAAGCAATAAAGGTTTAGATCTTTATGGGAGATTTTGAATATCTTTCTCCAGGATAAAATATTTTTATTCCATATTTCCAAAGATGATAAACTATTACGGTCCTCAGGCATGTATTTTTACAGTGTACTAAATGTTCATCTAAAATGATGTAATATCCATGTATGTTAAACCTGGGTCACTATAGTTGGTTTCAAAGGAATGTTTTAGTCAACATTTGGAAACTAGGATGAGAAAAATTTATTAACATCCCTAGGTATATTTATAAAGATATTTTTAGGGATGTCTCTAAATATAATTAAAAGGATGAGTTAACCTTTAGGAAAATGTTATGGAATTTTTATATAGGATAGAGTGAGTGGTTTCCTATAAATACATTCCTATATAGATACTACAAGTGGATGTGGATCTATAAAATATAAACCTAGGGTTTATAACTTCAAAAAGATGTTCTGAGCCTGACTCAGGGTAATCTGGTACATGATAATGGGAAATGCTACAGACCTAGTTTGACACTCCCTGGGAATATAATTTCATAATCCAAAAAACTATTCATGAACCATAATTAAGGATTTAATATATGTTGGTTATGAATAACTTGGGATAAACCTAAGGTGTCATTTATTAATAGTATGTGTCATTATTTAGATATCCTAAAATTAATTTTTCATGATTATATGGTTTTCTTCTATGATATAAGTTTCTCACCCTATGATTTATGGTTTTAGTCAATTTAGAGAACTATAATAAACATGGTTAACATTGAATTCTTCAGTTGGGGAAAGTATGGCCATTATGAAAATCGATTTCCCAAGTGAAAATCTCATAATGAGAATCCTTAAGGTGGTATGTTTATTCGCTATACTTCTTAAGATAAGGAGTCAACAAACGACATGTGAAAGGTATGTGATGTTCTTCCAAGTATTGTTTACATTTATCCTAATAATAATGATTAGATTTAGGTTTAGGAACCTTAATACAAGATTCATTTTTAATATTCCAGGAAAGAAGTATTAAGGAACAAGTTTGTGAATAATGGGTAATGTTTTAAGAATAAAAGTTAGATAAATAAATTACTTATGTTTTATAATTTAGAGATTATGTTTTATGAATCATGAAATATATAAGTATTTTCTATATAATTTTTAATTAAGGATTTAAAAGGATATATTTAATTGAAATTAATACTAAGAAAAGTGAAATTTTGATTAAGGTAAGGTAACACTTAATGTGATCAAGATGTTAGGAAAATTGTGTTTCACATGGATAAAGAGGTGATTTATTTGGATAAAGTAAATTGGATAGCACTTATTACCCGAGAACTAATTATTCATTGGTTAAAAAGGTGATATACGTAATCATGGATGAATTTTAAAACTTATTGGATTTAAGGAATATATCCAGTAACCTTTTGAATAATGAATCATGCATATTTTCAAAAGGATTTATGGTAATTAAGGTTGTTACTATGTTTCAAGGTAATATATGGTGAGGGTATTCACATGTTTGGAATGTGACAACCAAGTGGTACATTGTGATATATGGGGGATCAATATTAAACCGATTTCATGATACTATTTTCAAATATTTTACTTTTAATATTTTGGAAGGATTATAAGATTAACCATTTATATAAAGTTTAAGTTAAACATCATATGAAGTCAGTAAGACTAAAGTGTTATCTCTCAATATGAGGATTTATGCATATTTTATAACTGTTAAAACTACATTATGTTGATGGTAACTAAATATATATGGGTTGACTTATCATGGATCTCATGATATATTAGTACTTCATGAATAAAAAATAATTCTTATTTATTTCTTAGGGTAAGAGATGAAGTGGAAATCTAGCAAGGCATTACCAAAGGCTTGGATTGTGTATAAGAAAGGGAATAACACCAAGTAAGAACATTTATTTATATTCTTGGTCAATAAAAATAATTACTCAATCATAGGATAATTATAAAAAAAATCTGTTTTCCTAATACCATATTTTTTTGAACCATTGTAATTTTAAATCATCACATATTTATGACATTGAGGCCATTAAATTTTGTTTAGTCATTCATTTGTTTATGATTGATGACCTCAGTCACTCCCTATAAATATTTATGTTTTCCCAACAAGTATAATATTTACTCCCATCTAATGTTCTCCTATAAAGAAATCTATTTATATGTTACATTGGGTAACTATTATGGTTCCAACTTTCTCTTTTCAAGAAAAGTTTTTGTATTCATTTATATGATGTGGGTTTCTATGAATGAAACTTCTAAGAATTAAACCTTATATAAACGAAATTAATTTCAAGGGATAAATTCATTTTAATGGGGGGTATAATGTAACAAACTAATATTTTTTGAAATATATTTTTTTAATTAATTTATATTTTTGATATTTATCATTTCACGTGACACTAGAAATAGTTATTATATATATATATTAAAAATACTAATCCAAACATTCATTTAATATGAAATACAGTTTTGGATTAAACTACATGAAATATTAAATTATGTTATAAATAATATCAACCTGGATTTCTATACCCGCAACACCGACTTGGTGTATGTTACACGCAACACACATGTTTTTTTACAAAACATCATCTTATTGTTAAAATTATTTATTCGATATTATATAACATGGCCGTTAAAATTAGTAATATTAATAGTAATAAATTTTTTTAAAATACTGTTTATAATGGTTTTATATAAATAAAAAATATTGATAATGAAAGATATAATTTTTATTAAAGTCCTTATATGTTTAAAAATAGCATGTTCTCAAATGAACTACACTTTGTGTCCCTTTATGAAAAAAATAAAATTACTTTTAGAAAAAATATATAAATTTAATTTGATAAAATAAACTTCATTTTTGAATTTATAATTCCAAAATTATCTTTGGGTGAATTTTTGGGATTTTTCTAAGAAACTTCATTTTTTGATGAATAGTGAAAATACAGCCTTTTAGTTAAAAACCGCCTTTTCATTTAAATAATTATTATTGTTAAATTATATTTTAAATTTATTTTACGATCAAATTATATAAATTATAAATATATTAATACAATTTAGGTCATTATAATAAATTTCACTTTGAAATTGAATATAAAAATTTAAAGAACTTTGGAACGTTTTACTTAAAAAACCCGGTCTCTTGCCACATCTGCGGTATTAACATTAATCTTAATATCACCACTTCTGTAAATTGAATTTAAAAACACTAACATACATCATTTTAATCAGTATAATATTTATTTTCTAATAATATCAACTTAATTTTTGACTAAAAATATTAGTAAAATTGATTAAAATTAATCATAGTGATTAAGTTCAAATTAAGCTAAATTTGAGACTAAACCATAATATTCGGTGACCAAATGACCCATACACTTATTAAAAACCCATTTTATAGACATATTTCTTCCATAAAACTTCCATTAATTATTTTTGTGGGGTTGGTATGACTTTTTTAGGTAATAACATGTGTACACCTAACTTGTTTTCAAAAATTCCAAGTAAGTCATTTTACTTCCCAATAAAAGTCCACCACCTATCCCCATTACTCACACCTCTAAAGACCATTGGATCACCAAAAATATAATAAAATAATCTCCCATATTTCCACTTTCTCTGTGAATCATCTCGTTTGGAAGAAAGTCTTCCAAAGATTCCTTTTGGGTCAAACCAAAAGGAGTTACCTCACTAAGATGTAATGTCTTCTCTCGAGATCTCTAGTTTCATTTCCATTATACACCCCTAAAATATTTTTCCAATATTATATAAAAAAACTGTTTTATTAATATAATAGTTTTATTTTATGTAATTATTTATACCTACACTTACACACACCTCTATATACTGGGTAATGAACATACTGTTGTCGTGTACGACGAACTACTACCTCATAAAATGATGATTGTACATTTTTCCTTTAACACATATCATGGTGTCCATTATAATGGAAAATATGTTTATATATGTCACATATTATATTTATTATGTATTTAATATTATTTATTATATTTTAAATACATACATTTTTACTCTCTATTTGGTGTAAATGTGATAATTTTGTTTGAGGAAGTGTGAACTACTGCCCCCTCAAAGCGATGTGATTCGTTCACACACTACATGGAATGTATTAAGGATGGGTTTATCAAAATTATACGATATATATAAAATTATAATGATAATTTAATGATATTATATACATATACACTTATATTTCATTTTCATTCTTTTTTTCAATATGAAAATTAAAACGGAAACAACGTTCATGCGTAAGTGCAGCTTACCGTCTCCATAAACAATGTATTCTATTTCATAATTCTTTATACTATAGATTATTATAATATAAATATAATGGATATAAAGTATATTTTTTATCATTATTTAAATTATTTAAACCATGAGATAAATATAAGGACCAAAGATATGACAATTTTAGACACATGAGAAGAACAACGCGAGTATTACACAAAGTCAAACTTTAACATAGGATCGTTAAAAAGCGGGTAATATAAGGTCATAATCAAACCATATAAGATATTATATATAATAATATGATTCCTTGAAATATTTATAATAAACGTATATTTATTATACATGAATCTTGTACGAGTATGATGAGAATCAAGACACAAAGTAAGGGGATTTCATCTCACTTTTAATTTCTGTGAGATACATGTTATGTTCACCACTCTTTCCTTTTTCAAGGAGTATGTAATACCCATGATTTTATTCTATTTATATTTTACATAAATTAATGGGTATTAACATTTCCATCTTATGATCGTTGTTTCATGGGGTTTATGTTTCAAAAGTTACCTTGTCGGTAAAATGGTTTTGTCTCAATTTTCCTTCTTTGAGACTCATGTTTTGTTATGAACCTAAAATATTTCATCTAGTTGTATATAAATACATTTTACTTGTTATATCAGGAATATAAATATTTTTATGATATTTTAAGCTTTTTTTAATTTTATTTCTTACATGGAGAGTATGATCCCAAGTTACTATGTTATAAAATTTTATTGAGACAATCTCATCTCTTTTTGAGATTGTTTATGTTTATTAATACTTTGATGAAATATTATGATCTATCTCTCAAGGAAATTACAGAATTTCATTCTCATATATTTATTCATGATATAAACTTGTATTTTTACCATATTTATACTCTTTGGTAAATAATATAATTAAAAAAGTGTTTTTAAGAAAGCCTAAATTTTCTCTCTTTGGTAGAAAATCTATGTTCCTTAAAAAAATGTTTTCTAAAAAGGGTTTCAAAGAATATTATACCATTCTCCTATAATCTCTAAAATTAAAGTTTAACTTTTCTTTCTTTTACCAATATATTCATAGTAATCTTCTTATCTATTTTTGAGCAAGGAATTTTTCTAACCTTTTTACCGTGCAAAAGGAATGTTCTTTTACCTTGTACGATATGTATAGATTCACCTACAAGAATTTCTTTAAAGCTTACTTTTAATTTTTTAAAGTTTAATCTTTAACAAAATATTTTTAGAAGTAAATTTGAAGAAAAATTGTTTTATTTTTTTTCAAGCTCCTTTTATAAATTTTCAAGGAATTTTTTTTTTCAAAATGTTTTCAAGCCTTATTTACATGTTTTCAAATTATTTTCAAGAAATATTTTTTAATATATTTTCAAGGTTTCTTTATATGTTTTCAAATTTTTTTTAAAGAATTTTTTTTAAAATGTTTTAAATATTATTTTATAAATTTTTAAGGAAAAATGTTTTCAAAATGGTTTCAAGTCTTCTTTATAAGTTTTCAAGGTATTTTATAAGAAAAAGAGTTTCAAATGGTTTTATGTATTTAAATTTTTTTTTCAAATAAGAAAGGATGTTTTACTCAAGAAATTTTTTTGAAATATATTTCAAAATTATTTTTCATCTAAGATGACATCTATTGATGTTACTCATTCCCTTTTAAGAAATGATATAAATTTTCCATTCATATCCTTTCTATGAATGGTTTATACCTAATATCTTGGTATTTATGAAACCTATTTCTCTTTCATGGGTTATATGTTTACAAAAATCCATTTCTTTTCCATGGGTTATATGATTTTGAAACCTGATTCCTTTCACAGGTTATTCTTTGATGAAATGATTATGAAACCTTTATCTTTTCCATAGGTTATGATGTGATAAAATGTTAATGATACCCATTTCATTATGTGGGTTATGATTTGATGTTTATAGAGCCAATTTTTTTTCGTGGGTCCTGATATGATGAATGTTTGGTGGAACATGTGTGTATGATTTCATTATATGATAGGTTTGACCTATATATCCCTCCAATGCATTAGGTAATGATGAATGAATCATGATTATAAATGTTATGAGTGAATTTGATTACATGATCACAATGTTATACATAGACCTAGTTTCATGTCCATATGTTTATGCATGAACCTGATTACATGTTCACAATGTTATGAGTAAACCATATGACATATTCCTAATGTTTTGTGCGGACCTAGTTACTTGTTCATAAGTTTATGTGTGAACCTGATTACATTTTCACAACGTCATGTGTGAACCTGACTACATGTTCACAATGTTTTTTATGGACCAGGTTTAATGTCCATAAGTTTATTCATGAACCTAATTACATGTTCACAATGTTATGTGTAATCCTGATTACATGTTCAAAATTTTATGCATGGAATTGGTTTCATGTTCATAAGATTATACATAGACTTTATTATATGTTCACAATATTAGGCATGGACCTGGTTTTATGTCCACAAGTTGATTATGGGTCCTGATTTCATGTCCTTAACTTAATGAGTGAACATGTTTATACTTATACATGTTAACCACATTATAAACCAATGTACATGCCAGAAATTCCATGTATTATTACTATGTTATGTTTTCATGAATTATGATCTTAATTATCTTATGATCTATTACTTATATAATTCTAATCTTTATTATGATATCTAATATGAAGGGTATGATCTATAAAAGTTAATCTAAAGTTCTATACCATATTTTTTAATGTTATTCTTACACATTTCTTTTATTTACTATTATAGATCATCTATGATCACCCCTTTCTTATGTTTCATTTCCTTAGGTTATGAAGAAAGGTTTTAGGTAGAAGTACTAAAGGGGTTGATCTTTATGGGAGATTTTGAAGATCTTTCTCAAGGATAAAATATATTTTCCATGTTCCCAAATACATGAAAATATTATGGTCCTCGGGCATGTATTTTTTTAGTGTACTAAATATTTATTTAAAATTATGTAATATCCATGTATGTTAATCATGGGTCACTATAACATTGTTGGATAAATAATGGATAGAAAAAGTACTTCCGGAACATTTCACTTGTTCGTAGATGTTTTAGTTTCTTATTCTTATAAGAAAAAAACTCAATAGCTCTTTCCACTACTGAATCCGAATATTTGGAAGATGTAGGTTGTTATGCTCAAGTGTTGTGGATGAAACACACACTCAATGACTATGGATCAAGTTGTACAAAAACTCATATATTGTGTAATAAAAAAAGTTCCATTAATTAAAATAAAAACCCAACCCATAATTCATGAGAAAATCACATGGATATAAGATACCATTTCCTTAGACATCACAAAAAGGAGATATCATTTTACCATTCTTTGGAATGCATAAACAATTGGCTAATATCATTACTAAACCTCTTAGTTCTGATATATTTCAATACATTAAATAGAATATTGGAATGATCAATACAAAATTATCATTCATATATACTTCTTGTTTACAATTATGCTTAAATTATTGAACTCGTTTTAAAAGGGGGTATATATGTTTTTGTATTATAAAAACTGTTGTTTTCTAAGATTTTATGTTTTCTTAAAATATTTAGTTTCCAGAATAATATTTTTAAAATTTTTCATAATGATAATTTTTATGAAAATTTTTCTAATTCAAAATTCTTAGTAAATGTTTGGGGAAAATATTTTTTATAAACATTTTATGATTCAATTACTTTTATAAAAACCAATAAGATTAGGTTATTGGATTAAAATATCATTCCAAAATTTACTTTTCACTCCAATAGGTATTCTTATAATATTTTAATTTTTTGTAATTATCCATTACTTTACTTTACTATGTTATTTTACATATTTATTACTTGTTACAAAATTTTAATTTTTTATAAATATAAAATATCTAATAATTAGACATTACTTTACTATGATAATATAGTTTTTCATAAAAAAATTTAAGAGTTTAAAATATTTATTAAATCATTTGAGGTTGAATCTCAATCATTAGACCAGAATATGTTTTGTCAATATGATCTGTTAGATCATTAGAAGATGAAGGGTTTTTCCAAAGCCTATATATAAGAATGTGGGTCACCCTTGTCCCACATTAGTTTTTAGAAGTTTATCTCAACGCTTGGATCTATGATTTAATATTAGTTTGAAATTTTTTCATTTTTATGTTTCCAAACATCAATTTCAATCTGATGGCTTCCGTAAAATATTTCAAAAAGAATAATTTTTTGAAAGAAAGGCTGATTGGTAATTCATGGTATAAAAAGTATGATTCTTTACTGAAAATATTTATTAAATATCAAGGATGAGAGATGTTTTTTTTTTGAAAAATATAACTTTGATCTACACTGTCCAAAAATATTTGAGAACTCTATTCCATGGTAGAATTAAATATGGAAGGTGATATAAAAGTTATTTTTTAATCTTGTTTAGAGAAAGTATTAAATTGAATATTCCACAAGGGGATGATCTTGTTAAAGTACCATTGAAAGGTGAGACATATATTCCATCAAATAAACTTCTATAGAATCATGGTAGTTTTGAAAAATCAAAATATGAATCATCATTGTTCACTTATTATAAAAAAGTAAGAAAGAGTTTTCACCTAACTCCAAACACTAGAGTTGTTACCTTATGGATAAGAGGATTCTTGATACCAAGAAAATGTTATAGGGATAATATTAAAGTCCATGATATTTTTATATTGGAATTTATTTTCAACATGAGGTCGGTAAACTTAGTGAATTTTTTCTTTCTTTCTATTGATTATTTTAAGAAAACATCAATGAAGATGAGAATTCTCATGTTCCCATGTTTTATATATAATGTATTGGTAAATTGTATGATTTTTTTTCATATTAAGAATAAATATTATTCTATTATAGAAAAGGTTTCAATTATTAGAGAAATCCTAGGCTAGAATGAAACTGGTCATCAATCCAAAGCCAAATAATTTTGTGGATAAATCAGACAAGGCTACGTCCAATGATCATAAAGTCAAACAGAAAGAGTCAATTTAATAAAAATTAAAAGTAGAATCTTATCCTCATAATATTTATAAGAAACAAAAATCTATTTCCAGTGAGAATTTTAAGAAATTGATGGATCATAAAGATGATAAGAATATATGGGATCCTTTTTTTGATATTAATAAAGAAAATTAAACATATTTTAAGATCAAAACAGGTGAGGAAATAAAAGTGGAAGAGAAAAGGAAAAAGAAGAAGAAAACTCTAGATGAGGAAACTATGATAGAAAACTTTCTTAATGGAGTAGAAAGATAATTGCTTGATCAACCTATATCAGTTTAAACACTTTTAGTAGATCAACCAATCCATGAATCTGAAACTTTTTCTTATATTGATCATATATTTATAGACTGATCATCTCTTGTAGATTTAGAAATTGTTGAAAAATTAGTTGTCATAGTTGGTTTTGACAAGGGAAAAGGAAAAGAAGTTGTAATTGAATCAAAGTAGGGAAGTCGGTTCAAATTTTTTTCCCAAAGTCTGTTGAGAAGTAAGTGAAGAAGAAATTACAAAAATCTATTCAGAAGGATGTAAAGGCAGTTTTAAGAACTGTGAGGAGTTCAGAGAAAGAACTAGAAGAAGAAGAAAGAGAAAAAGAATAAGGAAAGAAAGAAGAAAGTTCATTGGAGTCATTTTCTTCATCCCATTTATTATTAACTTAGTTTGATAATAACATATTTCTAGATGTTTTGGTGAATGAAAAATAATCATATCATGAGGAAGAGGAAGCTCAACATTCTCATTCCAAAGTATTAAACATGGAAAAAACTAATAGACAAGTTAATATTGTAAAAGTTTCAGATGATGTAAATTTAAAATGAAAATAAAAGATAGATGTTGGGCCTTCTTTGTAATATATTTCAGAAGCTTCATCAATATCATCAAACTCATTAAATATTAAATAATAGAAAATAATGGATTATATTTTTCAATCTTTAAAAAAAATAGCAGATTTAATTCCATATCTTCCAAACATTAAGGAATAGTGAAAGAATATTTAGAATAGTTTGAATGAGAAATCCGAGTATTTAAAGTTGCTAACTGAATCAATTGATCAAAATGAATAAGAGTTAAAGTGTTTCAAATAGAAAAAATCACATAAAAAGAGTTTTAATCATATAGAAAAGTAGTTGAAATAAGTAGACGATGACTTAAAAGAACATGATGACCAACTTACGATGGCCAATAAAGCATATTTCAGCATATAATTTTTTTTTAGAAGTTAACATATAATGTTTTAGACAGTTTTAATTTTTTTGAATAGTTTAAATATTTATTGGATTCTTAGAATCAATAAATCTCAGGATAGAAATCATATATTCGAAATTTGAAAGATGAGAATAAAAGGATTCGATCCTTTGAAGAAGAGTTTATGAGGGTGAAGGAAGAAAACAATAAGATTAGTATTCTTGAAGCTGAGGTTGTAAGTTTTAAGGAAAAGAATCATAGTTTCTTAGTAATATAAGATAAGACAACCAATATTGAGTCTTCAGTAGTTGAATCTAAGAATAATAAAAAAGATCACAAGAAGAGAAAATCTATTTTCAGGAAGTTTTATAAGAATGAACAATTTTTTATGTATTCTTAATGTATTTTCTAGTCAAACTTTTTGAATGATATCATTTGAATAAAATATTCTTCAAATATTTTTCTCTAAATATTTTCTAAATTTATTTGTATGAATGTTATATATTTTATCCTGGATGAATAGTTATTCCAAAAAATTGTTTTGTTTTACTTTTTTCCACCACTTTAGGGCAATATATCACATTTCCTATTCATTTTTGAAAATAAAAAAGGTGGAGAAATAATCTATGGAATAAAAATAATATAAGAGGGATAAATTTATAAAGTTATATTAAATTATAAAGGGGTGAAATTATCTAAGTAAAAAATTTATTGAATAAGAGTATTCAAAGAAACAAGTTTCCTATCAGATCATTAAGGATGAACAAAATGAAGTCCTAAACATAGTGGGAGTTAAGATAAATGGAATTTATTTATTATAAAGAATTATTTGAAGTTATTAAATATACAATATGTTGTAATTTTATCAATGTTAATAGTTTTTCATTTTAAGTATTGTGTTTTGTGATTTCAAAAAAGGGAGTGATTATCGAGTAAAAAGTTTATAATTTTTAATTTTTATTTACATTGTTTTGAAAATTTAAAACACTTTTTAAAACCTTATTTTACTAATATTATATATCACAATAGTTTTAGAATGTTTTTTTTAGAAAAATAATTTTCTAATAAATGTGGAAAGTGTTTCTAAATAAACAAATATAAACTATATATTATTTAATACGATCCATCAGACTAATCTAAAGTCCAGTCCTTCATTTTGAATAGTTTTTTACCATTGAATATGCTATTGTTCTATCCATTTAGATGACCAAGTCATATTCATCAGACTAACTAAAGATTAGATCCGTCGGACTGACCATAGTTCAGTTAATCAGATTGACATTATTTAACTCTATTAGATTGAAAAAAGTTTATAAATGGATTGTTATAATTATTTCTATTGGATATAATTTATTACAGTATTGAAATTATGCTATCAAAAGACACCTAATGGAGTGTTTTGATGATATTTCTAGTAAATATCATCTAAGGTCATTGCAGCCAACTCCAATATTCATGTAAATATGAAGATTGTAGGGAATCCTATAAATAGGCGTACATTAGATGAGTTAGGAGTAGATTCTTTTTTAACTCCATTGGTCTAATTTTTTTATCTCCTAGAACATATCCTTCTTATTATTTTTAATCTTTTATATATATTTTTTCTAGGGATTCCAAGTGAGGAGTTTTAAAATCCTTATAATGTTTTCTTTTTTTATCCATTTATTATGATTGTGGTTCAGATCAAGGGATTTCGTGGATATGAAGATAAGTGATTCTGATCAGGCTGATCAATGGATTCTTGGGGATAGGAATATAGAGTTATTCTAATAATCATACAAGGGATTTATTGTTTAATAAATACAGAGCTGATACTGATCATCATATTGATGGATTTCCTAGTGTGGAAATACATACCTTTATAGTTAGGTTGAAAATTATAGATATTTTATGTTAGGATTTCTGACTTCCTTAACTCTTAATGTTAAAAAGTAGAATTAATTTTTTAAATACTATAATTTATTTTTACTTTGTTATAATATTTCATATTACTTATTTCTATTGGTTTTATATTCAATTGGGAATTTTATTTTAGTAAATCTTTCTAATATCTAATTTATTATACTATCTACAAGACTGATTAATAAATTTGATTTATTGGATGACTTATAAGGAAAGTACATATACTATAATAATCAGATGACTTCTATAAGGCCCCAGCCTTAAACATCACTTAATCTTGAGTTACTTCAAGAATAAATGTTGAGGATCTTTTCAGGTTTAGAGTTTTAGAGAATTAGATCATAAAACATGCATTACATTCCACATTTAAACAAAGTGGTTACATAAAAAATAGTACTCATTTTTTCCATCAAATGAATAATATTTAAAATAAAACATGTATTCTTTCTTGACACTTCCTTGACACTATCATCACATCATGTACCTTTCCCTTAACCTGTGAAAAACATTTCAAAAACATGGGATGAGCATAAAAAAGCTCAGTAAGAGATATAAAAGTACGAAATGAAAACATTGGTCCATGTATGAAATCATACTTTACTCATAAAACATAATCACTTTAACATACCTTATCAAATCGTGAATAAATCATAGAAATCATAAGACATAAAGGTAACTTGAGGCATTCATAACATTATTACGTAGGGAGTAACCCTCTTGGTTACGTTTGGAATACCCATCACAATATATTCCCTAAATCTCTTCGGAGAAACCTTAACGTTTAACTCATTCGCATTACCCAATGCATTGGTGAGCTATATCGGGCTCACCCGCCCTTAGTTTATCATGGAACCACCCGTCTTCATAACAATGCCAAAGAACCATAACATAATCGTATCACATAAAACATGCATAAAGGAAACATAACATTTCCACATTTCAATCACAAGATATCAATACAACACATTGATATAATAAAAAAATTATGAAAACCATTTTCAATACCAAAATAAAAGAAAATTAAGTCATGTTATTTATTTTTCATTTAAAAAAAAGGTATGGCTTGTAGAGGAAGCCGAAACTCAAATAATGGTCACAGCGGTGGAGAAGTCGTTGTTGCTGCATACGTACGACAAAAACATTCCCTTTAGTCGTTTAGTAAAACTCTTCGTATAAAAATATTCCTTTTGGATAAACGTAAAAGTCAAAGGGGTTTATACACCGTATAAAAGAAGGTTGTGTATAAAACAAAATATGCCTCAATGAAAGGAGATTGAGATGAAGTCCCATACCTCGGGTCTGACTTGACTCGATCGTTCTTTAACGTCCTGAATAATAAACTTGAGTTAATTTCTAATTTCTTAAGAACCTTTTTCAAGTTCATTATTCCTTTTATATCACTTATTACCATGTTATGAACACTATGTAATTATTTACGTTAATAATGGTCGTTTTGTTGATCATTGGTACTTGAGTCAAAAATAAACTCTTTATAATTACAAGTTGTTCATGTGGTAAAATATCCATTATATCAAGAATTATATTCATGATGTAGATATAATATATATCATATATATCAAGTATATACATGCATTTATAATATTACATAATCATTTAGAGGTAAGAAATGAAATGCACCGTTCATGGAGACGGTAAGTCGTACGTATGCATGAACGCCACTTTGATTTATATTTCTTACTTAATGGAGTGAAATCATAATGATATAAAGGTATATAATAATTCCAGTATAATATAATATATAATATCATTAAATTTATCCTTTATACTTACCACATATGGTGTTAACAAATCAAATCACTTTGAGGGGGCGGTAGTCCGCACTTCCTAAAATGAAGATATCGCGTTTAACCATAATGGAAACTATAAAGGTATGCCATAAGTGAAAAATAAATAAGCTTAAGTAAAACATAAACATATTATATATCATATACAAATATAGTGTCATATTAATGGCCACCTTTGAAGGTGTTAGAAGAATATTGAACAATCATCATTTTGTGAGGCAGAAATTCGCCATCCACAGAAACAATATGCTCTTTAACCATTAGATGAAGGTGTGTGTAAGTATAGCTCGAATACTTCTTATAAAAACATACTAGTATATTTAAGATACTGGTGTTGTTACAAAAGAAAATAATAAAAAGAGTTTAGGGGGTTGGAGAATCAAAATAAAACATAAGAACACAAGAGAAAACACTACCTTTAAAACGGGTAACTCTTTTTGATTTGAGCTCAAAGGCTTCTTTGGGAAGACTTTTGCCCGAAGTGAGGATTCTAGGAGTAATAGAGGGATGTGGAGAGACAAAATGGGCAGGGTTTGGCCAATCCAAATGCATGAGAGGTGTGGTTAAGGTGGTAGAGGTGGGGGCCTTTTATAAGAGGAGAGGAGGGGCACTCTTGGAAAGTTATAAAAGGTTACTTTATTATAAAATTCTTTTCGGATTTAAAAGGTCCCAAAATTAAATATTTCGAGGATAAGGTGATAAGAGTTCTAAATACACCCATCAAATAGGTTTTTGACATGTTTAGGTCTTAGATTTTACATTATATTTTCATTTTATTTAAATTGTTAAATAATGAGGTAATCGTTGCATCATCATGGTGTCATAAATAATTTAATTTATTTAATGTATAATAATTATAAAAAAACTATCATGATGTAGGAAATATTTTTATCTTTCTAATGAATATTTATAGTAAAAAATATGACTTGTATAACCCCATTTAAAATGTTTTTTAGTAAAACAACTCATGTTTGTGACATTTTCATTTTAACTTTAAATAAAAAGTTATTAATGTCATTTTCCTACCAAAGTGGCTCTATGGGGTCCCCAAGAAGACCCATGGATTTTCTTGGTCAGCCATGACACATCCAATAATGTTAGGACATGTTTTTAGGTCATTTTATATTATTAAAACATTATTTTTACCTTAAACTACACTAATTACCTCTAATCGCGATTAAAAACTTAAAAGTTACTATTCACCAAAAAATTATTTTAATCCCAATTGAGCAACATTTTACTTCTTAATGAAAACCATGTATGTCAGATTTTTGAAATTCAAAACACAGAGGTTGTAAAATTTCATTTAAACGAAAAATTAGTTTTTTAAGTACCACTTAATGGTTGCACTATTCATCAAAAATTGATGTTTTTTAGAAAAATACCAAAAATTCACCCTAATCTATATTTGATATTCCGAATTAAAAAATGATTTCTATTTTAAAAAATTCTAAACATATAAGTTTCATTAATTAATTTAATAATTAATTCCCGCTATCAAAACAAATAGCATGTTTCTATGAAACAATATGTATTAAAAGATTGACACTAGTTTAAGTCCAATTTCAAAGTGAAATTAATTCCAACAACCACTATTGGATTAAATCTTAAAAATATATTCTAATTTCACTTTAAAACCATTTAAAAAGATAATATAATTATATAAATAAATTATATTAAAAAGAGGTTTTGAATTAAAAAACAACATTTTTCACTATTCATTAAAAAATGAACTTTATCGGAAAAATACCAAACATTTACACAAAGTAAATTTTTATATCCTGATTATAAAGAAGAATTTAATTTGATCCAATAGAATGTGTAAGAGTTACCAAAACTATATTTATAGACGATTCGCCATCAAAAGGCGATAAGTCGACCTTTAGTGAATGTTAGAGTATATATGCCTAAAATTGAATTCTTTTCGTATTTTAAGCCTTTATCCTTTATTGGATAAATGTAAAAATAGTTAACAAACACATATAATCATATTTTAGTTATTTCTATTCATTCCTGCCAATACAATGGCTACGTGTTAACTACCACTTAAAATAATATTATTTTATTACTAGTGTGCAACATAAGATTTCAAAGAAACTCGTTGTTGCGTATCGGGCACGCTATCGAACATAGCAACCCCTTTAAAGTAAAATTAATATTTAATTCATAAATATTAATAAATATGAAAATGATTTATTCTTTATTTACCTGGGATGTTACAACTTCTGAGTTAGATATTTTTAAATAAAGAGGTTTTTGGTTTTTTCTTAGTCTAATATTTAAACTAAAATTCACCTAAGTCTTGTAGTCATCGTTTACTCTTATGATCCAACATGAATAATATTTATCATTTGAGTCTACATTTAGTATTATGAAATTACCTAAAAGATACAACAACACATTGTTAGATATAATAAATAAGTAAATTTAGAACTCTTACATATATATTTTTATTACTCCTTTATATCCACATTTGCCTCCTCCATCCTCATAGTATGAAACTAATTTATATGTTCTTGATACCGATGGTGATATTACTTTACTGAATACCTATTGTAATAAAGATAGGTAACCCTTATGAAATATTTATATTATATTTTAAAAATAATATTAACCACAATTATTTTCATATTTGACTTGATTCCACATTTCAATTTTATTACAGTTAACTTGAAATAACTTGAATTGATTTAAAACAATTTTTAAATCCATATTTTACTTAATCCTACTTGTGATATTTCCTAGAATGAATTTTAATAAACTTTTATTACTTGATTTCTTTTATAAATACATATTTTAATTGATTTTACATATGATTTTTCTCAATATAGACTTGGAACAACTTGTATTTCTTCAATACTATTTGTAAATCAAAACATGACTAGATTCCACTTGAGATTTATAGCTGGCCAAATTCCACATTTCTTTTTTAGATTCATATTTATCAAACTACTCACACTTTTCTATGTATTCAATTTTCACAATTCATTCACCGTATGGATCATATCCCCCATTAATATTTTACAACATTAATAACAATTATAAAAATTAAATATTATCGATAGAGGAACTTCTCGAACATCCCCATGTTGTAAAATTTGGCTAGTCATGGAGCATCCTTCAAATCCTTCATTGTGGTTATCTGTTGATTGATACCTCTTATAAATAAATCATTTTTTATATATTATTTTTCATTATATACCTCATTTAGATTATAATACATATCATTTATGACATTAATCACACTAATACATGTTTTAATATTTGATGCACCTTATTACCTTTTCCTCTACTCTTTTTTTCTCAATGTGTTATTTTTCCACTAGTATTCCTCTCTTTTCTTATAGAATAATTTTTAAACCTATCATGGCATGATTAATTATTTTAAAATACCATATTTGATTGGACCACTATATTTTTAACCGAACTAATGGTTTTATGAGATCTTAAGTGCATCTCCCTATATATTTTGTGCTACCAACAAGTAGCAAGGGTCTCTAGGGAATTAGGGGATAATATACCCTTCCAATTAGATGACCATATAGGAAAGTAGATATAAAATTAATAAATCACAATAAAAATATAATAGTATAATATGTATATTATAGATATGAAAAAACCATAAAAAATTATATATCATTAAATATATCAAGATGAGAAAAACCAAAACTTCATAAAATTTATTTATAAGTAAATAAGGCTTCATATGACTAATAATATACAATATACTTAGAAGAATAAATTAATGGAGACTAAACCAAAAAATGGGTTTGAATACACCTACTGAGCCTATATACATCTTATAAAATCTATTCAGTTCAGCCTTCAACAACATGTACCATTCCCTTAACTATATTCCTAATGAAGAATCCTACACACAAAAACACAAATTTTCTCGTACAGGGTGTGAGTAAAACTTATAAAGACACCATCAATGGTGTACCTAATAAAATATTTAAAAACATAAGTAAATTAAAATGTGGTACAATATTAATTAGAAATAAAAATTAGCTAAAACAATATTTTTCACACACATGGGTTCTATATAAGCTACCTAGTGAGGAACTATACATTCCTTAACTATAACTGGTATTGATATGAACATATCACCTACATCATGAATGTTCAATAAGACATATAACTATATTATCATAATCAATACCATAAAATATACAATATTTCATAAAAATAGATTCATCTTTTGAACTTGATATTTTTTTGTATCTTTTTTTTTCAATTGTCAATAAGTATATATTCCTGATCTCAATATGTGACTAAAAAGAATTGTTTGGAAGACAAATAGAGTTCCCAAAAAAATTGAGAAAAACCATGAAGTTCCCAGGATTCGTTGTCAACATAAAATGAATTAATCATGTTAGATAATGTATTATAGTATAGTGTTGGATGAGGTAACCTAGGGGTTTCTTCTATTATTTGGAAAAATAATGGATTAATTAAATTTATATTATATTCATATTAAAAAATAAGATCTTCTATTGAATATTCTTAGATATCCACTCACATGGAAATGAACTAGATTGTGAAAAGATACTTGATATTTCATTAATATATTCAATTTAATCTAATCTAAGTAATTTCAATAGAAGTATAGTTCCATATATTATTCATGATGTTATATATTTTAACTATATGATGAAGGAGATGGAGAAGATGATAATAAGTCAAAAATTCTATTAAATTACATCGTTATCTTTATCTATCTTGAACAAATATATTTTGATGATTTATAATGAAGAACTAATGTTGAGGTTGTGGGAGAGTCATTGAAAAACTATGAGGAGTGTTTATATGTTTCATTTTATTTGGAATTATCTTGGATATTGATTGAAGTTTATTTGAAGTGGTTTCAATGTGTTTTAATGTTTTCTAGGTATAGTTATTATCAATAAATATGAGTATATAATTTTAAGGTTGTAGGTTATTATAGGTTTGTTTAAATCTCTTAACAGATAAGGTTTATATATCTAGATATGATGAAAATTGATAAATGCCCAAATCTTACTCAATATATATAATTTATACATATGTGTTCAGATTCTGAAAAATTTCAAAGGTAGAATATGTATATGATATTTTGAGAAATAATATGTTTTTTATGAAAGTTTTATTATTGAAGGATTGGGTATAAATATATCAATGGGAAGTAACTTACACACTATTTAAGATATCTAGGTTTTTATATAAGTTTTTTAATAATGTGTAAGGTTTTTTTGGAATCTTGGGTAGAAATATACAAAGTAAAAAACCATATGTAATAATAACGGTTTGATAAATCCTATGAATTTTTTTTCTAGTAAAAAATTATGCATAGAGAAAAACCATTTATAATATGTAAGATTTTATAGTTTGAGAAAAATATGAGATATCTTGAATGAAATATTACAAATAAGAGATTTAAATAATATAATCCATGATCTACTCTTTAATATTTCAAATATCTTGATTATTGTTATTATAATTATTCATGGTACTAGTTTTTGTGTTAAATAATGAATATGAACATAGTGTTCACTGTGAAGAAGATATCCACACTATGAGGATAACTATGGAGAGAAGTATCAAAACACGAAGAAGTTTGTAGATTGAGAACTAGTTAAGGATGGTTTAGTGATTTGAGGAGTATTTACTCCACAAGAAAGTGATAACCCAATTTAGTTGATTAAATAAGAGTCACAGAGAGAGTCTTTCTCCACAATAGTTGATATAATTATAATGATTTATAATTAAACATGTCAATATAAAAACGTGTATTTTCAAGTGTGTGGATTTTATTTAATATTTTAAAAAATAATAAACTATAGTTTCATGGATATTTAGTCTTAGTTAAAATAAAATATTTGACTATGATTAAATGAGAATTAATGAGGAGAAATTTATACACAAATAAGGATATTTACAAATATAAAAAATATATTTATGAGATTTAGTATAGGTATAATATATAGAAAAAGTAGAAGAAGAGGAAAACACGTGAACTGGTACTGTTATTATCTTCAATATTCTATGAATCAAGGAGTAAGGAAATAAGAGACTCAATACTACATCCCATTGCATAACTTGAGTATCAAAGATAGAGGGAGATCCATCACTGATATCATATTACACATTATGTGTGTCGAAGAATCAAATAAGAATAATAATATTTTTAAGGATTAATCTCATGCATTGAAGAAGAAGAAAAAAAAGAGTTAGATATCATCTTTTCATCTATTGATAATTATTCATCCCAAAGAAGAAGTTTTAAGATATTGATTTATGATATTGTAATATCATAAGATATGAATATTTTAGAGATATCCTGATGATGACTACAATAATATCACTTTTATATTTGAGCACATTTATCAAAGTGATCAGATCTATTCTATCCAGGAGAGGCCCAAATATTTCTCTACCGAACTAATGAGTGTAGTACAAGCTGAATATTGTATTTTAAAAACTATCAAGTTGGTTATTCATTTTAACTTTTTATTTATAGTAATATATGTCTAAATATATTCGATTTCTTGAGTTTTCTTAATAATAAAATAATATTTATGTGCAAGTAAGACAAAAACCACCATAAGATGGGGATTGGTCATCTAAAATAGTGGTGAACCTTATTTAAACCCATAGTTTTTGTTTTTATTTTCATTTTCTTTTTACATTATTTCATACAGGACAAGAAAGAAATTATAGAGTGAGGTCTATTTATTAAATAAGTGTAGATAAAAAGAAGAAAAAATCTTAGATTCACACACCTCATAGTGTTGGCATTTCCCCAAATGATTCTAACGAGAGGGATCAGAGCATAGATTCCACCTTTGATTGGATTCTTTGAAATATCAATAATAGAAATATTTGATGCTTTTAATTTTCTATTATTATAGTCTTCATGAAGTGAATATTTGAATAATATAATTACTTAAAATTAAATTAAACAAGGAGGATATGTTATATATGACTGTTAAGAATAGAGAAAAAGTGTTCAAAATAAATTAATAAAAACCTATTAAAGTAATAAGAGAAAAATTAGTGTCTAATAATTATAGAAAATCAACATATAATTCAACCTATTACATCTATTGAAAATGTATCTCCTAATGGTTATTGTGATGATAAGGCATTCCTATTATGGAAAGAGGAAGAAAAATTAGATTCCATATACTATAATACTAATAAAGATAGATCTATCAAGGAAGAAGAAACTTTAGTGGCTGAATCTATTAAATAAAAAATAGAAAACATTTCTACCTTAGAAGAATGAATTATTTCATATGGAGATACAATAATAGAAATATATTATAAAAACTATCCTATAGATGAACCAAGAATAAGTGGAGAAGATAAAAATTCTTATGATTCATGAGAAAAAATAGATTTATACTTTAATGTATATCATACATAGTTATCCTAGAGAAATAATAATTTTTTTCTCCATTGGAAGTATATAAGATGAGATTACTCAGATTGAAGATGAGAGTGAAGTTAGGGAAAATGAATTGGAAGGATAAAATTATAGAAGTTAAAATCTCTCTAAACAACTAAGATACATATATGTAATGAATGTGGAGATTTATTAAAGACACTAAATATTTGAGTTTTAATGGTTTAATACAATTCAAGAAAGGGGATATTCCAAGAAGTGAATTTATGAAAATATCCATAGATTAGAATAAAAACAAATTTCTTTTTATTGAAGTCAATAATATATGAATGGAGGTCAAATAAAAGAAGATTAAAGATATTTTCAATTCACTACATGAGACGAATCAAATGAATGGAGATAAAGATAAAAATATTAGAGAGGGTTGTGAATATAGATTGATATCATTAAAGGATGAGAAATATATTCTCATTATGAAGTGTCTTTAATTGGAGGTTAAACTTGAATATATTGAAGTGACACAAGATGGGTCTTCATAATAAACTCATAGATGAGTTTTAGTCATACACAATTTAATAGAGGAATATTTTTATAAAATACCTCTATCTTATGGAAAAATATCCTAACATAATATAATTATTAGTCTATATAAATCTCAAAGAAAATGGTACCATCCATCCCAATACATTATGTTTATACTAATTCTGGTTTCATATACATTATAATTTTTAAAATATAATAATCAAAAAAAATATTATGAAAATTAATAATAAACCAACCCCTACATATTTGGTGGATGTTATAATGTGTGATATAATTATTTCCACAAATAAATCCCAATAAAATCATAAAATATCATAAAAACTAAAACATTAAATTCTTCTAAGATTAGATATCAAATAAAGAAATTAATATTAACTGGTTAATGAAAGTACTATTATAGGTTTGGGCATTAGGATAATACTTGTTGGAATAATATGTCAAATAATAGAAAATAAAGGTATCCTATATCAAAGTGTAGAATTTTTAAGTTGAATAAAAGAAAATATAATATTTTTTGAAATCTGTTGATCTAAAACAATGGTAAAAGTATTATTTTTTGGAAAATTATATAAGGGTGTTCACATTGAAGAATCATGCCAATATTAATCAACAAAGAATGTTTAAAATAATTTTAAATGGATAAAATCAAAAATAACATAGAAAATTAATATTATTTATGATGGAGAGTCACCATTATGTTTTAAGGAAAAGAAGAATGGTATTTAATGAAAACCCAATATGTCTAAGAAGAGTACCACACCAAAAATTAAAATGATAATCTTATTTTAGAAAAGTGGACATAATATTGATTCATTAAAATAGTCCATTATTAATTATATTAATGTAATCAAGAATGATTAGAAGATAAATATATTAAATGAGAAGAATAATGGGGTTGGTTTGGTGAAGTTCATCCTTGAGAAACTATATGGATGTTCCAAGAAAGATGAAAATGCTTATAAATAATGAATTATGATTGGGATAGATCAATTTGAAAAGAATTAAAAATGGAAGAAGAATAAGTGAAAGAGTTATATATATATAAATAATTTATTCCACAAAATTAAATTAAATTTCATGAAATGTTGTCCTGATAATAAAACCGAAGAACCTATGAGAATCTACATGGGAGGTGTTAGCAGGATGGACATATTTTCAAAGGAATTCTCGATAATATTGCTATCCTAAGTGGATATTATAAAAAAAATGAAACTTACAAAAGTAAATTCATGTAATTTTATGGATATTTTCAAAAATAATAACCCATATAAAGATAAAGATAGATGAACTAATGAAACCCTAATTTACAAGGTTGTTATATAGAAAATTAGTCATACAAACTTGAAGAGTTCCCATAAATATGAATATGGAATAGAAAGATAATTTTCATTAGGAATAAATTATAAATATTTTTAATCTAATTAAGGAGAAAAGTAGTTCCACCCTATTTCTATACACATTTTTCTTATTCTTTATGTACAAGGAATTAGTGGTGATGCTTTATTAAGGGGGAGAACTAAAAAAATATCCATGTTATCAAAACTAAAAAATTGATTAAATAAGTAACCATCATGGAATGATATATCATTTATTATCTTTAAGATTATTTAGAGAACTAACTTGATGAAGTGAAGTTAGAGTGCATCATTAAGGGGGATACAAAGGGAGAAAATTAAAAACCCTTATGATTTACTATTTTTTGAAAATAAGGATTTTTGGAATTGTGTTTGAAATTTTTCATTGAAAAAGTATGTTTGAAAATTATCTCATTCATGTTTTTTAATAAAAAAACATGGTTTTAATGGGGATAGTTGAATAAATCAATATCATAAAAGTCAAAAAATCAAGCGATAACATCTAAAGCTAAACCTACCATTTTTTTTATTTTTTTAATTTGTGGGTTAAGATGAGTATATGAATTGAGTTGGAAAAATATTTTAATAATTGGTATAAAAAATTTGTATCAGCTATAAAATATTTGATCATTCTTGGATTATGATTTTTTTGTTTATTTCATTTTCATTTAATTATAAATAACCTTTTTATCTAGATTAAACCTGTTTATTTTATACACCATGAATGGATCACATAAATATAGAGTAGAATAACCGAGGAAATATTTATTTAAATTAATTAACACTATCCCATCCTAAGTTATTTTTATTTATTTTCAATAAGGGGGAGGGAAAATTAAAAGAAAAAGAAAATATATAATTTATATTAAAATTTATTTTATATAATTATATATTAAGAACAAATACAAAGGTTGTGATTGTTGACCCAAATTTGTGTTTTTTATGTATTTGTTTCCAATGAGCATGGAGTATATATTCATGATATAAATTTGTGATGAATAAGAACAACTTGAAATATTGTTGGAGTTCCCTAGAATGTTGAGAAAAAACATGATGTTCTCATCCTGGGTTTTCGACATACACAACATTAATAAGGTTAGATAATGTCTTATAGTCTGATGTTTGATGAGGAAACTTATGTGGGTATACTATTTATATCTATAATGAATGGATTAATTGAGTTTCTGTCATATTAATATGAAAAATATAGATCTCCCATTGTATATTTTTGAATATCTATTCACATGAAAAATAAATTGTTTGAATAAATATGATGGATAATTATTATAAATAACAAATTAAAGAAGATCAAATACATTGAAGATAAGTAGAGTTATATTGAGTAGTTAGAGTGCTATATAATCTATATTTACGAAGAATATGATAAGTAGAAATTGATCCTATGAAGTCCCAACTTATGTTTATTCATATTTAAGGAATATATTTATAGGATGTTTGAATAAAAGATGATTTTGAGGTTGTGGATTACTTATTTAAATACTTTAATGTGTTTTTATGTACTAAACTTTCTTTAGAATTATCTCATATATTGATTGAAGTTTAATTGAAGTTATTCCATGGAGATTTGAAGTTTTCTAAGTTGAGTTTCCTCTAATGGAGGAGATTCTAGAAGTTTATGAGTGAAAGTTATTGGAGATTTGGATAAATATATTAATGAGTATGGTTTTTATATCTAGACTTGCTGAAAATTGATAAATTAGTTTTTTGTTAATGTGTAAGGTTTTATTAGAATAATGAGTAGAAGTTTTCTAAAGTAAAATACATTATTTAATACATATTATTTTCAAAATATTATTCACTTTTCACCTATGAAACAATGTATAAAGTTAAAAACCATACATAATACTTAAGTTATTATTATTTGTGAAAAATATGAGATATACATAATTAAATATTTAAAATAAGTGATTTAAATTAAATTATTCCTAATCTTCTCAATAAATATTGAAATAACATGATTAAGGTTACCATTAATATTCAAGCTACTTGTATCAATGTTAGATAAAATAGATAAACTTGGTATGCACCATGAAAAAGGTATACACACCATAGATTTGACTATATAGAGATGCACCATGATGTGAAGAAGTCTGTATATAAATAACTATGTGAAGCTAGTTCTATGATTCAAGTTGTAGTCACACTATAAGAAAGAGTTTGTGAAAAAACAACTGATTCCATATTTGTGATAGATATTATTGCATTACTACATTTATATACATAATTTTAAGTATATATATTTTTTAGAAGAGTTGGAAAAATAATAATCCCTATCCTCATGAATATTTAATATTGATTTATATAAATAATTGACCAAGATTAAATGATAATTAAGGAGGATATATTCTACTATAAATCAATGATATATCCATATTCAAATATTGAAAATATATTATTGGGATATTTTGATGGTATAATATGTTTTTAAATGAAAAATATAGAAAAATAGATAAACTAACACAATTATTATTTTATATATCCTATGAATCAAAGAGAAATGAAGAAATAAATCCAATACAAAATCTTGTAGCATACCTTGATCATCAATTATAGAGAGAGATATGACTATACTTATGATTAAATTTCACATTATTTATGTTTAAGGATAATATAGAACCAATTATTATATAAAGGATTGATCTTGTATGTTAAAGAAGAAGAAAAAAATAGTGAGAGACTGATCTATCAACTGTTGATCATTACTCAGGCAGAAGAAGATGTCAGATGATGAAAACATATGATAATTTAATAGAATAATGTGTGAGGAAATTTTGTACAACCCTGTGATTGTTGTATAAGTATCCATTTCATAGCTCTATAAATTTAATAATGTTATCATATTTTTCCTACCCATGAGAGATACAAATATTTCACCATGGATCTACTTGATGGCGGTACATGCAAAATTATATATCTAAAGAACTACAAGATGTTTCTTGCATTGTATATTATTGGTGAAAAGAATATTTATTCAAGGACATTACCTTAACTGATATTTTCTTTAAAATAAAATAGGATATGTATGTGAGCGGGATAACAACCACCATACATTAGATACGTATTCATCCACATTAAAGGTGATCCTCATTAACAAAACATGATGTTTTTTTCATTTACTTTATACAAACTTTCATGTAGAAAAAGCGAGAGATAAGTGGGTGAGATCCATTTGATGAAGATGTTAAAAGTTAACCATAGGCAATGTTTTAATTATTTAATAATTTACTAAAAATAATTCACCCCCTCTTAGTATTGTCCTTTCCCCAAAAGATCCTAACACCACCTACTCCTATCAAGTAAATTTATGTTTTCATAGTAAATAAATAAATTAATGGAATAATATATCTCCCTTATCTAACTCATCAATGATTATGAGTGTTTCTCTAATTCATAACAAAGATTTAAAATTTATTGGCATACAATACCAATCAAGATTAGATAACAGAGTGAATGGAATAAAAGTTTATCCCATACATGATGTCAATGGTGAATGAGTATTTCATTCCATTAAATAATAAACTAAAAGTGTTAATAGAATTTTGTTCCATCCCATACAAAATTTCTATAGTAAATGGGAATATCATTCCATAGTATAACTATGATAAGTAATAAATGGGAATATTGTTCCATATCAATTGTAATTATATAATGTATCTAAATGGAATTCAATCCTATAGAATTTTAATAACTTTAATGGAATGAAATTATACCTAGAAATCACTATCAAAATTATTAATCATATCAAACTCATCACATGATATATCGAAACACAACCCACACAAATCATAAATGTATATGAGAATAACATCCCAAATAATTTCTATTTCAATTTAGATTAAAAATAACCCAATTTTTTATTATGAATATTATTTTGGTTCATACACATCCAACCACTTCTCCACAGTCCACTATATGTTATAAAATTACCCAAAACAATTTAAGCTTAAAGAGGTAAATTTTCACCCCTTATACATACCAATAAGAATAAAAGGTTATAAAACACTCTAAAATCCAATGGTTAATATAAATCAATTCTATACACTTATATGAATACATATCCCCTTATCAATGGAAGTAAAGAGAAAAAAATCTTGTTCCAGTATGTTATGACACATCAAAGGGGATACCCCATACTGGGTTCAAATTTTTAGAATATTAACACTTACATTATTTTCATGATTAGTAGTGACCATGGACCCAAAATAATTCATCAAAAGGACCAATCATGGCTGAAAAATCATCATTATACCCAAAATACATGATTAAACCTATTTTTTTCACATCAATACATTTTCACATGATTTCTAAAAAACCACACGTCATAACATACATGGGAAAAAAAATAAAATGATGGAAATGATTAGAGAAAAAATACCTGATCTTAATAGTGACTCATTTATTTAAGTTCATCATATAAATAATCTTTAGTAAGATGAAATCAAATAAACTTACATAAACCCCTCAATTATGTATTTTAGTGAATAATGAAGAAATATTGGGAATCCATTAAAATATAAGGAAGTGGACCATTATACTTACCTATGGTGATCCTGTAGGAAAGATAACATGTGGAATTAGTCTTAAACTAGGGATATATGCTTGGGATAAAATGAGTAGTGGGAGGATAATAGGGGGTTCATGCAACCCTTGGGTGAACTCAAATAGGGGATCAAGTTTTATAAAATTTTTCAACAATTTAATAAGTTTATTTTTAGTTTTATTAAGAAAAACTAAAAATTGGATAATGGGAAACCAATAATATTTCATGAGGTATCTCATTAAGACTGAGTAATCACCCTAAGGCCATCGAGTGGTCAATGATCCAACTAGACGTCCTCCCCTTTTTCCTATAGCCATTGGGTACCCGATGCCATCTATCCTCAAGGAAATATTATCTAAACCAAGTTTGAATCCTTAAAAACTAACCTAAATCCTTTAATAACTACCCCAAATATATAATACCATTGAAATACATATGGGTTTTATAAAAAACATACCTCAGGGTATGTAGGTGGTTATGACTACCCGACTATATCACAACTCATCCTTGAGGTGTTTCACCGAACCCCTTTGTTGATAATCACTGGGAAAATTTATTGCATATATTACTCACAAACCCACATATCCTATTTTATACACCTATAATTCCACTTCACTCTTACCAATTGTACCATATTTCCCTAAGGTATAATCTCACTTCATTAGACTATAAAAAATATCCATTTTTTAAAAACTAAATCATTCCCCATCTCAAACGCATCAACACCAATCATATAAGAAGTGTTGTGATTATATCTTAAAATAATATATATGTGTAATACATTATTTTTTTGTTAAAAAACATTGAATAAGTGATAAATAGTATGAAAAATATAAAAATACTTTCAAAAAACTCAAACAACCCCCCAAATATGGGTGGTATCTTCCCCTACCTCTGAATTCACATGTGTCCTAATATTTGTGACACTCACCAGAATACTAAGTTTCCCACATAAAAATATAGAGGATTTTGTTTCCAGTCACCATATGATTTTTTTCATCTTTTATAGGACCCTAATCAATTCCAAATTGACAAAATAACCTCTAATGTCTCCTACAAGATACTTGGTCAAATGATAGAAGATTTCCCAACCTGTAGGAAGCATATATGTGACTAACATGACCTATAATACAAGGTCTAAAAAATGTATATATGAATTAGATCCTAATAAATATTATTACAGGGTAAATCAACTAACTAAAAATGGTTCTCCCATGAACTACAAAAAATATAGGACATATTCTCATAACATACCCTCTCAAATTTGAATACTACAATCATGTAATGACCTAGAATTTTATAAATGGAATTTCCTTCTTATAATTATGTATTATAGTATGAATCACATACATCACATAGAGAAAACAAAAAAAATTATTTTTATAAATTAATAATTATAAATTAGTTAATAACTAAACTAATAAGAATTCCAAATATTATGATAGGATAAAAAATTGAAAATAATATGTGTAATATATGAAAATTTGGGTTTGATTGATCCAATACAATAACCACACTCATAAAAAAATCCATAGAAATAAAAAATAATGTAAATAATATAATATTAATTGTCAATATGAAAGTATATATAACCTTTATATAAAATATAAGTTATTGAATAATGAAAGATATAAGAGGCATTTATAGGAAGTAGGGAAGCCATATGACCGCTAAAAATTTGGCCATGAGGAATAGTAATTTGACAATTATAATATTTTTCTAACATAAGGAAGTTTAAAATAATATTTAGATATTTTATAAAGTGAAAATATGAAATATTTAAACCATGGTACTGAAAAATAAATGTTTCAAAAATGATAAATTATGGGTTTGTATTTTTATAAAAGATAATTGTTTTAATCACACTTTTATAATAAAAATAATTATTTAAAATAAATTATATTTACATAAAATGAATTTATAAATTAATATTAATTTTTATCATATTAACAAGATATGTTTTTGAGACCATAGGTAAATTTTCAAAGGGTCGAAAATTTTATTATAATATTAAAAATGACCTTTTTTGAATAAATAAGGGTTTTATTTAAAAATTAAGTGATACATAATTAGAAAATTATTTTCATAAAATGGATTCCATTTTTTAAATATACATGTTGAAAAATGGTTAGGGTAATTTTTTTTATTTTTCAAAATTATTTTAAATTTTGGTGAATAACGAAATACGGTAATTTAGAGTGTTTAATTTTACAAGCCAAACATATGAGTTTTTAAGTCATGTATGATGTAAGCACACATTAGTTTGAACTCGTAATAACTATATACTATATATAGTCACTATAATCAAGAATATTGATATTTTGGATCCAAAATAACAAACTAATTTATATAATAATGAAAAAACACTCCTCTCCTCCCATTATAAATACCACCTCTCACCACCCCTTCTTGTCACACCTTATAAGACTTGAATCCCTCTAAATATATAAAAACAATCCTCCCCACTCTTCCCCATGACCTGGTTCTATTGGTATAACCAAAATACCAAACCCAAGTTTGTTAATGAGTCCTTCAATGTGGTCATATTCAAGAGGTAACATTATCAAATGACCTATTTTAAATTCATTTATTCTCCTACCCTCTCTTTACCTCCCTAATAAAAAATGGAATAATAGATCCACTACCATATATGTTAGGTCCACTATGTTGAATACCCTAAGAGTGTGTGGGTGAATCAGGGTATGATAGATTAAAACATATGCCTCTATGAATCTTGTTTCATTGTTAAAAAACACACTTCTCACTTTCTTCCATAGAAATATTTGAATAGAAATGAAATCATGCACAAGACACAATGATTTTTACTCGGTTCACCCTCATTGGGCTGCATCAAAGGAGAATAAAACCAATGATGTTAAATTGTAACAAATTCACTAAGGATCACTTCTAATAATTATGACAAGGTTTAAGCTGAATCTTCTATACCCATGCTCATTGACTTTACAAGGTTTAGGGTCTTCTCACTGCATTTCCAAGGGTCACTCACTATTCCACTTTCTCTGGATCAGTATTGGTGGAAAGGGTCTCTGTATTCATCTTCCTTCACTCAATTCTCTTGAAAAGGAATCAAATCAGAGTTTATATACTTGTTGGTCAAACCAAGTTTATGGACATGTAAGTCCCTTTATTTTCATGAATTACTACATCCTCAAATTTAGGCAGACGCTCTATTCAAGTCCCTTTTTCACCTGTAGTTGATGTCCACCTTCCCAGGTACTGTTAGATATTAGAAAATACTTTTGAAAATTTATTTGAAGCTTTATAAAGTTTCTTTGAGTGTTTCATGGACCACCTAATCCTCTCGCATATTTTGTAGCAGGTTTTCTAGGTGGACCGCCTCCTCCACAAACCGCTGCCGCTTCCGTGAACCACCTCAGTTTACGGACTGCCTCTGCTTCCCTTCCACGTACCATCTTCGTGTTCTACTTATGAAGATCACATCTCTCATGAATTGAATCTTCCTTCTCTATCACATAATTCCTCCATGTACTAACTCAACTGACCTCCTATATGAACCACTTCCACAAACAATCTCTTTTTGAGCTATCCTTTATCTGTGGATTGTTCTCTATTTGCAGACTACCTCTGCCTCCACGAACCAACTGTGGACTTCCCTATTTTGCATACCAAATATTACTCCTCCATGTACCATATTCTTCTTCCTTATACCATTCCTCCTTTCCGGACTACAACATCCCGCAAAAGCACTTTTGTGAACTATTTTTTGAACTACTTTAGCCTTTATGGAATCACTTCCCGCAAACTCTTTTGGACTTAGCCGAATTTCCTCTAGAGAAAATAGATGTTATATAATTATATTCTCTCTCAATCTAATTGGTAGGATTAGGAAATATTATATAAGAAAAGATATCCACAAAATCTGCTAATTTGAGATTTACCAAATATTAAACATAGCGCCAACTTCACCGCATACTGATCCTCCTACCATGAAACACAAGCCCTTCGCATACCATTTTTTTCACTGCGGTCCGTGTACTGAAACTCTTGCAACACAGTCCACCATTTCTTAAACCTCCATGACTTTATCATGTCATGACCCCCTTCACCCTGAACCATTTCGCGTAGCTTTACTGCTACTCGGTATGCGGTCACGAACCGTTCTTAGACATTGTGCAAGGTCCATGTTCGTAGGTACACAATTCCTTTATTTTGCTGATTTTTTTCACATTTATTCATACCATTCAATACTACGATGAAAAACTTCATTTTCCAAACAAAAATTCCCAATTTTGAGGCCCTAAAATTTTATCCAACACTGAGAAACTATTTAACCTTAAAAACCTTCTTTCCAAAAACACCAACCATAATCATTTGTGGTCATCCAGATTTCTTAAAAAAAATCACACCCAAAACATACCGAGAGGTTAGTTTGAGGGATTTTTTCCTAATAATATCTCCATTTGGGTTTGTTGAAAAACCATTATTAATAATTATTCTCATTCTGATACACTGTTAAGGCTTCTTCTATCATCCACTAGCATTCACTTCTTGCGATTAAGATAGCAATACATGATTTAATCAACGCTTACTCTAATCCCACATGTGCCATGCTCGACATGAGAAACAAGAGTAGTATGAAAAGTTTATCAATGAATCAATTCATTATTAACACTAATTCATGAAACAAAATAATTGATTTCATCATAGACCTTAGCTATCGTGATATGCAATCATTGATTGATCACTTCTAAAAATGTCAGATTCAATACTCCCCTATCTTGCTGCTTCTCTAAAAAACTTCATCTCAAATTCAACTCCCCCTATCTCATTGCTCTACTTAAAAACTTCTCCCCATGTCTTTTTACCCCATATAATAGTTACATGTTTTCTCCTACTTTGGCAATAAACCCAAAGGGAATTTCAAGGTTGTATGCAAAAGGTTTGATAACACATATCAGTACATTAAGAAAAAACAAATCATACCTTAGGGAGTAGGGGTAAAACATCCAAAAATTTTCAAGTGTGAGGACTTGAGTAGACTCCTAGATCTAGTTGATTACTTTTAAACGCTTCTTTGGGTAAGTCCTTTGTAAGAATATCTGCAACTTGTTGTTCTGTTGGAACATACTCTAACTTCACAATCCCTTGCTCCACCTTCTCCTTGATAAAATGATATTTTATTTCAATGTTATTTGTCCTTGATAAATGAAATGTATTTTTTCAAATATATATATCAATTTAATTATGAAAATGAATTTTGATTGGAGATTTAAATGAAACTCCCATATCCTCAAGCTGCTGCTTCATCCACAATAATTATGTGTATGCTTGAGTAGTCATAATATACTCATCTTCTGCATTGCTTAACTAAATTATTTCTTGTTTATTTCTCATCCAATAAATACACAATCCACCATGACATAAAGCACCTCTAGATGTTGATGTCCTGTCATCCAGTCAACCGGCCCAATCCACACCTTTATATCATAATAAAGTTTGTTGAGATTGGTTATTGTACACCAAACCAAAATCCACAGTTCCTTTGATATATAAAAGTATTATTTTAATTGTAAGCATGTGGATTTCTTTGGTATTGCTTTGATATCTCACTTATTGTCATGAGGAAAAAAAATATTAGGTATTGTTTCTATCAGATACAGTAAAATTCCAATAATTTACCTATATTCTGTGATATTAACTTCCTTTTCATCATCGTCCTTTAATAATTTCATCCAGGTAGCAACCAAAGTCTTTATCTCCTTGGAATATTCCACTCCCAATCTTCTAAAAACCTCCTTATCATATTTATATTTAGAAATGAAAGTGCCATCTTTTCCTTGTGTCACCTGTAAACAAGAGAAAAACGTCAGATCACTATTCATTGACATTTCAAACTCACTTTTTTTGAATTCATAAAACTATCTGCATTGTTCTTCATCTGATCCACCAAATATGTCTTCATTGACATAAACTAGGACCATAAACCTTTGATTACTATCATTATTGAAATAGATATTGTAATAAACTCCAACACACTGAAAGACAAGCTTCTTCAAATATTGATCAATTCTCAAATACCATAATCTTGGTGCTTGTTTTAACCCATATATTTCCTTATTTAACTGAAAAACTACATTATAATCTTCATGAATGAGAAAACCATCTGGTTTATTGATATATAATTCTCCTTCTAGAACTCCATTTAGAAACTATGACTTGACATCCATCTAGAAAACCTTGAACTTTCTTTGCACTACTATGGTGAAGAATAATCTGATTGTCTCCAGCTTTGAAATAAGTGAAAATGTCTCATCAGCATCAATACCATCTATGTGGGAGTACCCTTTGCACACAAGTTATTATTTGTTTCGAATCACAATACTATCTTGATTAATTTTTTGAGAAAAAACCATTTCACCCTGATGAAATTCTTATCTACTGGTATCAAAATAATCTCCCATGTTTGATACTTTTCAAATTTGTCAATATCTTAATTCAAAGCTTGAACCTAGTTCTAATCTCTAGATACTTCATCAAAACATTTAGGTTCCACCTATGATAAGTATGATGCTTTTTTTGGAGTCTTCATTCTCCTTGTCTGTACTGATGCTGTCTAGTCACCAATTATGTTCTACCTGTCAATTTCATCTCTTCTTCCCAGTCTCTAGGCAGACATAGATTTATTCTCATCATATGTTTCTTCTTCTGAATCAACCTTTGTAGCTGGATCATCTCCTAACCTGCTCATATCTTCATCACTATCCTCCTGAGTACGATCATGTATTTTCTGAATATTCTATTCATTATACACTATAGTCACATCATGAATTTCAACTATCTTTCCTAGACACTTATTGAAGAATTTATATGCTTTTCTTTTCTTTGAGTATTTAAGAAATATCCCTTCATAACCATGGTATTCAAAAAAACATGTGTTTCTCCTTATTGAGAATGAAACATTTACTTCTAAAGACTCTAAAGTACTATAATGACAAATTCTTTATATACCGTAACTCTTATGGAGTCTTCTCCTCTTTCAAAAAAAGTAAATCAATATTTGAAGTGTAGAATGATGTCAGCACTTCTTATTTACAAAATTTATCTGGAAGGTCTTTCTCAATGAGCATTGGGATGACTATGTTGTTGAAAATATGATTTATTCTCTCAACTACTCCATTTTAATGTGGAGTTCTTACCGCTAAAAACTTGATACCTTATCCCATGTTTCTTGATATAATCCTCCACTTCTATGTTTATGAACTCTATTCCATTATCTATTCGAATTGTCTTGATTTTTTGACCAAGAATCTTTTCACATTCCCATTGATATCTTGTAATTCAACTAAAAACATCATATTTTTGGGTGGTGATTGAAACCCATTCCATTATGAAAAAATCATTAATGAAAATAACATAATATCTCCTCCCACCAATAACCCTTGGAAAAATTGGCACACACACATCAATATTCACTAACTAAATAAATCTTATTGATTTTTCCTCCTTTGGATTATATGTATTTCGAATGATCTTCCCTTATTAGAAGGCATCACACATATGGGTACGATCACATGATAATCTAGGGAGATTTTGAGCAGCACCATATTTCACTAGATCTTCGAAGGACATTTGGTTTATGTAGCCAAGATGCTTATTCCACAACATGTTTTCTTCTTCCTTGGACCAAAAGCACATATATTTTTCTCCACTCACGCGGTAGAGATTCCCATTTTTATTCTTTACCTATAATAAAACAATAACATCTTTTTTCTTGATGAAGCATAATTTATTAGAAAAGATTATGGAATTTCCTGAGTCACATAATTGACTAACACTAAGAAATTTGTTACTAAGGCCTTCAATAACCAAGATATCTACTTATCCCATGCCTTTTCCTCCAAACTTGGATTTTCCTGAACCAAAAATTTTCAGGCCCACCTCATTACCGAATCTCATGATACGTTCTTTATCGTACCTAATTTTGGTAAATAGATCCTTATTTCCCATCATATGGTCAATAAATCAACTATCAATAATCCATATCCTAGTGCGATATGATGCTTTAAACGCAATTTCTACAACCACCACATGTTCAACTTTTTTCTTTTTAACCCATGTTTGTGACTTTATAACCGACATGGAATGATAATCATGATCTTCCTTGGTATATGATGGAACAAATTCATCTTGCAGGGGGTGAAAATCTATTTTTCATTTTCAGATCACATGATAAATCTTTTTATTGCTTCTTATTACCACATTCTATCAACTTCAACACATTATTTTTTATTATTGATGAGAAATATATTTCCATATATCCGAGTCCTCCTCATATAAAACAATGACCATCAAATTATAAACTAGAATATTGATCTTTGTATGATTGCGTTGTTAGTGTTGTTCCCTTTGATGCCTCTTTGTTATGAAAATAAAATTTTTCAAATGTCCCATATTTCCACAACAATAGCATTTTACGAGAGGTATATTCCCATGTACCACTACCGTACTACTAACTTCCCATTAAGATCTTTGAATATTCTGATTGTTCTTCATACCCAAATCAATATTCAATCTTAGAGTTGGTGCTTATGGCCTAATTTCGACCAATAGTGCTTTTTATTTTTGACAAAACCCCACTCCAACCATATTATTCATATTTGATAATTTCTTCTATTCTGCTGGGCCACTGTTCTCAACATTCATTATCTATGTTGCCTGTATGATCTGCTTTCTTGATGCCATACTGAAAGTAAAAAGTTTTTCTTGATCCTTAACTCTTCATCACAGACCGGCAACTTCATCTTAAATTTCTTCGATAAATTTTATTTGATCTTTTATAGTTGTAGTAAAACTATTGATTTACTATTTACATTCCTCAATTTTGAGATTGTACTTAATAACCTTTTCTGGCATTGAAGACTTCAGTTTTTTGATTTCTTCATTTAGCTCATAATTCTATTCTTCCTACTTCTGCATATATAGTTTTGAATCACAAACCAATTTTTTGTGTCTTTGTTTTGGCTCTCCAAACACCTATTTCTTCAAGAGTAGCTTCAAGATCATCCTGAAGGAAAACTCTTCCTTCACCTTCTCATTCTTCATTGTCACATTCTTCTTTTGTTGAATAATTTCCAACAATAGCTACCATATCCTCAGCTCTATTTTCCTTACAGTCCTATAATTCTTCCGCCTTAGATTCTTCTGAACTACTATATTCTCTTGATAGAAAATTCTTCTTTTTGAAGAAAATTTTCTTAAACATTTTCATCCCTTTAAAGTAGGCGGAAGATTTATTCGTAGGAATTTAAATATCATCCTCATCATCTTCCACACATTTGTTTGGGAACCTTGTTGCAAGATGTCCAATCTTTCCACATCGAAAGCATGCAAGTGGAAGTTTCGCTTTGAAATTTCCTTTTTCTCTTTGAATATTTGAGGAAAGGAGTGACATCACCTCAACTGTATCTTCTTCTTCTTGTCCATACTCAATGGAGAGATTATTCATGGGGTTGAATGCCACCTATTTGGATTTACCCTTTTCTAAAACATCATTATCATCATTTCTCATTTCATATGATATAAGGTTACTATGCAAGTTATCCATTTTCAGCTCTTTCAAGTCTTTATATTCCAAAATTGAAACCTTCAAATTGAATCAAGGTGGATGTTTTCTAAAGATACGATTCATAATTTTTATATCTTTGATAACTTCTCCAAGCCCACACATGTCTTACACAATGACATTTACTATGTCAAAAAATGCATCAATAGACTCATTAGGGTTCATTCTGAGATCCTTATAATTGTTCCATAGAACTTGCATCTTTTCTTCTCTAACCTTTGAGTCACCCTCATAGATATTCAACAATTTTTCCCACATAGCATGTGATGTTTTACATGATATCACATTTCTATAAATTTCATTTGATAGGGTCCCCCTAATGAATTGATCCCTTTAGAAGCAGCATCCAATTCCATTCTTTCATCTTCTGTTAAGGCACCACAATTGATATCTGATGATATTACATGAATAACTAATGTGAAGATATCCATTCCTAATGATAAGAAGTAGTGATGTATACAATTCTTCCATAGTGGAAAATTATTTCCATCAAAGATCAGAATTCCTTTTTGATTAACCACCACCATTTCTTCTACTAAGAGAGACACAATGACTTTCAACCATTCCCAATGTTACCAATGGTTAGGTCCACTAGGTTGAATACCTTGAGGGGGTAGGGGGGTGAATTAGGGTATGAAAAATTAAAACTTATACCCATTCAGATCTTGTTTCTTTGTAAAAAATAGAATTTTCTCTATCTCCCATAGAAATATATGAATAGAAATGAAATCATGCACATGAAACATCGATTTTTACTTGGTTCACCCTCACTGGGATAAATCCAAGGAGCATAAAACCAATGATGTGCTGTTGTACCAAATTCACTAAGGCTCACTACCAATAATGATTACAAGGTTTAGAATAGATCTTTTATGCCAAGGCTCATCGTTTTTACAAGGTTTAAGGTCTTCTCACTACATTCCCATGGGTCACTCCATATGCCTCTTTCAATGGATCAATGTTGGTGGAATGGGTAACCATATTCCTCTTACTTCACTCACATCTCTTGGAAAGGAATCCAATCATAGTTTATGGACTTGTAGGTCTAACACAGTTTATGGAGATGTATCTCTCTTCATTTTCATGAATTCCTGCAACCTTATCTTTAGGTAGATGCTCTGTTGAAGTCCATTTTCACCCATAGACAATGTACACCTCCTCAGGCACCGTTAGATACCAGAAAATACTTTCAAAAAATTATTTGAACCTTTCTCAATCTTCCTTGAGTTTTCTTCGAACCACCTGATCATCCTGCCTATACTGTAGCGGGTTTGCTACGCGGACCACCTCTTTCGCATACCACTGTTGCTTGCACGGACCACATCTGTCTGCAGACTACCTATCCTTCACTTTTTCATACCAAATTCATACTCTTCCACCATAGAATGCCTCTCTTATGTAATGAATCTACCTTTTCTATCATGTACTACCTCCACTTACCGACCCCACAAACCTCCTCTATGAACTGCTTCCGGAAACAGTCTCCGCAAACTATCCTCTGTCTGCAGACGGTTCTTTGTCTAAAGATTAACTTTTCCTCCATGAACCACTTGTGTACATGATTATTTCATGTACTGATGATTCATACTCCATGTATTAAGTTCTTCTCTATAGACCTTTATTCCTTTTCGGACTACAATATCCCAAAAAAATACTTTAGTAAGCTGTTCTACAAACTGCTTTAGCCTTTACAGAATCACTTCCCGAAAACTCTTTTAGACTTAGTTGAATTTTCTATGGGGAAAATAGATGTTATTGAATGATATTATCTATCAATATAATTTATTTTATTTGAAAAAAATTATATGGGAAAATATATCCTCAAAATCCACTAATTTGATATTTACAAAATTTTAAATGCAGCACTGCCTTCACCACGTATTGATCCTCCTACTGCGAGCCGAAAGTCTTTCGTATACCATTTTTCCACTACGTTATGTGTACTGCATCACATCCTATATAGAACACCATTTCTAAAACCTCCATTTCTTATACTTACCATGACCCCTTTAGCGGTAACCATTCAATGTATCGTTCCATCTACTCGGTATGCGACTGCGAACCATTCCCAAACATGGTATGTAATCCATGTTCCGAGGTATGTGGTTCCCTTAGTTTTCCAATTTTCTTAATATTTATTCATACTATTAACTCCTATGATGAAAATATTTCATTTACAAACACAAATTCCAGATTTTGAGGCACCAGAAATTTGGAAAATACTGGGAAACTGCACAACCTTAAAAACCTACATTCGGCAAACACCATCCATTCTTATTCACGATCATATGACTTTTTCAACAAACACAATCACACCCAAAAAATATTGAGAGTAAACATGGAGGGATTTTTTCCCAATAATATATATAACTTAATATTATATTTATAATTTAAAATTTACAATAAATTATTTTCTTTTAACCTCTTATTCAATGAAATGAAACCATTGTCCAAAATATGTTGGTTAACTATATCCGTTGATGATGAGTTTTAATTTTCCATTACCACCTTCAAGGATGTTCATAAAACTCTAAGTATGAATAAATTATATTTTAATAAATATATTATAACTTATTCCATGTTATGGAACTAATATGTAGACATAATTTTGATTAAAACAAAACCAGTTCTTGAGGGTTGTTAAAATCACCTAAATGAACTAACCACACAATGTTAACATTTTTAATCAATGAACCTTCCATATATTGAAACTCATATGGGTATTTGTGACCATGAAAATTTATTTAAGGTAATTAATAACATTTAATTTAATTTATATAGTTTTAGTCCCATTTTATTAGAACCTCCATAATTATAAAAAAGTGAACTGGCCATGAAACCATGAATTGAATGCTCCCGGAACAACAAAATTGAACTTTACAACTCATCGAAATAGCCCTAAATGAACATAATAAAATTATAATAAATAAAATATATATTTAATACGGAATAAATTAAGTAATTAATGAATAAAATTTTATTATCAATTACATTAAGGTATAGTGAAGAATAGTGTTTTAACATAAGACAAGGGATCTCTCTGAACCTCTATATTTTCTTTGGATTGAAATTTCTCTATCTTTATCACAATATAACTCTTAATAATTATTATATAAAAATTATATATATATGTCCCTTAAAAATATAAAAAGTTTATTTAATCATTCTATGATGGGTAAATAAATGTTTCAAAAGGATCCCTTATCAATTCCCTTCGATAAAAAAACTCGATTAAAGGGAAATTCTTGATTTCTTACCCCTTTTCAAGTACACTTCATAAAATGTTTTAAGCCACCCATGTTTTATAAAATCACATATTTTATACTAGAATTTTTTTTGATAATTTCTAGATTTATGTAATTTATTACACCTTTACCCTTCTTAGAGACTGATTACCCATTTTCCGATAGCCTTAATTTAGAGGAAATTTCCAAAATGGATTTCTATAATATTTTTCAAATATTCACTTCAGTTGTAAATAATATATCATGATCTATGATTATGTTTCCTATATAAATTTATAATGATGATTTATTCCCATATTTCTTTGAAACCATTATGATATGGCCTTTGATTATGTCTTTTTACATGATTATGAAACCCATTTCCTTCCATGGGTAATTCTTATGGTTATACCTTCTATTTTTTTATTTATATGGAATACATATTAATGTATATGTTATGATGGGTGTAGTAAAATAGAACTCTAATGAATTGGGTAATAGTTTATATTATGAGATGTTATGTATAGAATTATGGATCAAACCTGTAAGAACCCGGATCTTCGTTTCAGGTATGTCTTTCCTTTTTCAGGAGTTTTGGAGAAAATTGAAGTCTCTGTAAATTTTTGAAGTACAAACCGCGTACTTTTTGAGTACATGTCGTGTACTCTTTTTCCGCTCGAAGCCATGTACTAGCCATGTCCGGGCCACACACACGGTGTGTAGGGGTGACGTGGTGGCTGATTTTGGCGGAGTATGGAAAGACCTAGTACACACCATGTACTATAAAAATATACACCGTGTACTTTCCTTTTTTTCATTAACTGGACTGGGGTCAAGCTCGGCCACCATAAACGTCTTCTTCTAGGTCCTGTTCATCCGAGAGTGCCAAGAATCCACAGATCTTCGACAAGCCACCATTCCTCCATCTATTCTCCGATTCGAGCACCGTTTATTGCGTTGGAATCGCAGCGGTGAGTTCTTCCTTCTTCTTGAGCCTTGTTTTCTAATTCATCATCCTTCTCAAGTTATCATGATTTTAATGTTTTGGTCATTTTCTCAGATCTCCGACGTTCTAAGGAGAATCAGTCATCGTGGTTCATGTATATCGATCTCCTAGGATCCAGGTAGGTGGTTTGTGCCTTACCATTAAAAGTCTTTGAGTTTTATGTGAAAATTCCACCAATACCCGTGAACGGGGTATTGCATGTTTACCTTTTTTCCCTTGTTGTTTTCCTGCCTTTCTTGTATTCTTGGGTAGAGGTAAATTAATCATGTTAGAGGATAATTTTTTGTTCCTGGATGTTTTCCCATGCTTTTCTCTATTTATGACCTTTGGGTCTAGTTAGCCTTTGGCCGTTATGACTGTTGCCATGCCTCGTGTCAATAGGATGGAGTGTTTTGTATAACATGCTTGTTGTCCTATAGAATGTTAGACAAGTAGCTATATAGGTGTACTTTGGCCTTATAGAATTATCATGCACTGACTGACATGAGGCTGTGAGAACCTGGTGCTATAGACTATAAGGGATACACCGAGTGAGCTGCCTCAGTGAGTCTTAGACATTATAGGCCACATGGGATAGATTGAGAGAGCTTCCCAGAGTGCATTCAGATATTATAGACTACAGGAGGGTAGACCGAGTGAGCTTCTTCAAAGAGTCTTACCTTGTTTGTTTTCTCTTTAAGAACCTTCACCGGGCTAGAGGAGGAATTAACTGAGTGAGCTTCCTCAGATATTCTGTGGTATACCTGAGGATATAGGAGGAATTGACCTAGATAGCTTCCTCAAAGAGTCTCTAGACCTTGGGGCTAAGAGGGTTAGACCGCATGATCTTCCTTAGAGAGTCCCTGACTACCCTATACTATAAGTGGAATTGACCGAGTGAGCTTCCCCAGAGAGTCTCATAAATTTGTATGACCAAACCAGAGGGGTTAGGCTGAGTGCACTGCCCAGAGGGTTGTGATACTTCTTGGATAGGACTATATGGGATGGCTATGAGTACTTCCCAGGGGGTTTCCGTTTTTGGTTAGTTGTTTGCTTCTCTGCTGCTTGTTGTGCTCTGGTTTGACTACTGTTGTATGTCACCCTATTACTACTTACTATTGATTACCTATTATTTATTTCTACTATTTGCTGCTTACTATAATATTACCTGACATATACTCACTGACTGTTAGGTACAGATCTTTAGGTGGTTTCCTACTGGGATTTTATCTCACACCCTGTTTGGGACATGCTTTTGGGCCCAAGAAGACTATGTTGTTGCGGGTATAGACAAGGGAAAGCTCCCTTCGACTTTCGGCACTTGATTGCTTGGAGGAGGAGAGAATGGGAAAAAGATTTGGCTTGCGATGCTGAGGATATATTTTACTTTCTTTTGTACTTGTTTTGGTACTGTGTTTTTTTCCAGCATTGTGACTTGTTTGGATGCTTTCCTAGATATGTATCATGCATCCTTTCATATATACATATGTGCTCTAGTTTGTTGATTTAGTTTTTCGCTGTTTATATTGTTGGTTATTACTACTTCCACTATTGCATGTTTATCTATTTCCGTTGTGCACTCTGCCAATGAGGGCATAGTTTCCCCACTATCACACCCAAGGCCCTTGCTGCTAGTCGGCAGCCTCTAGCGTTTGGGGAAATGCTCTTGAGTCCATGTGACCAACCGGGTACGGGGCACCTTTGGGTGGCTTCCGGAACCGGGATGTTACAAAGTGGTATCAGAGGAATTATTTTCTCTTGATTTACTGTTTGGAGACTTTAGCCAAGGATAGGATGGATTCGGTACTTGGTAATAAGCTGTGCCTGGGAGTAGCTAACCCGTGTACAGGGAAAATCCATACTACCTCGTTTATTGCATTTTTCTGGTTTTGAGATTTTACAGTTGATATGACTTCACCTATAGTGATTCACATGCTTCGGGCTGTTATTGTTTTGATATTACGGTTCTATTTCTGTCACAACCCGATGAGATGAGGGTATGCCATCTCATGCATCATATAAGAACTTGTTAGAAATCACATGCCATGCATTCTTTCCATGCCATCTAGGGTGCATTAGCGATTGCATGTTGTTGTGATAGACTCTATGTAGATTATGTATGCTGTTGTGATAGATTCTTGATAGAATCCCAACTGTTGTAATAGAGAAATTTATTGTGTAGTACTTTGCTTAAATGAATGCAAAATTTTTATTCTTGAGGTGTTATGGGCCCTCTTGAATTGGAAGTTGGTGGATCATGATGCTATTTTATTTTTTACATGACTGTAGAAGATTCCAATCTTTGATTCACGGGGAGTATGAGCCCTCACGGATCGGAATTTGGCACCTCTTTTCCTTGTTTTTAGTATTTCTGGGCTTCTATGTAGTTTTTGAGCTACTGCCCAAAAAAACCTAGAATACACAGCGTGTACTTTCTGGATACACACCGTGTAGTTTTCAGGCCGTGTCACTGACCGTGTGAGCAGAAACACGGTGTCGTGAAAATAACTTCAGGAACATGCCGTGTACGGTTGGTGCATGCCATGTAGTTTAGAGCCGTGTACCCGGCCGGGTCACTAACTACATGGGTTTTGGAAGCTCGAGTAGAACACACTGTGTTGGTAAATAACACTCCTTGTAGTTTTGTTCCAGGTACCCGTCTGTGTCACGAACAACACGGGTCGGTGTTACCTTCTCCTATATACTTCGGGTTTGTTCGGAACATTCCGTGTAAGGGCATCCATGTAGACGGCCATGTAACTAACAACACGGGAAACCGAGACCGTGTCTAGTATATGTTGTGTCCCTAGGGAATACGTCGTGTAGTTTGGGGTTAGTTTGGACCGTGTGGGTTAGCTGTGTAAGGAGACTCGGGCAGTGGTTTAGAGTTCAAGTACACGCCGTGTGTGGGAACAACACACTATGTAGTTTGAGGTGTTACACGACCATTAGTGGTGGGAGTACACACCCATGTTAATGTCTTTAACAGACATTCCGTGTAGTTTTTATACACATCGTGTATTCGTGTTTCATACAACTTATAGTTTATTTCCCCTGTTCCCATTTTGTACTCCCGTGTTTTCAGTCTTTGTTAATCCTAATCTAAGGTGTGCTTTTGATCTTTCAGAGCTATTCCTCCGAGACATCCTCCAGTCGTACATCAATTTCCGGACGATGACCAAACACCGGATATGGCCGATCAGGGACCTCCTGTTGATCCTCCTATTGTACCAGCCTTGACACCAGCAGTTATACCCGTCGTAGGCACCGATGCACAATTCAGGGAGGATTTCCTGAAGATGATTCAGACTTTTTAGGGAGCACCACCTCCTTCCCCATCGATGGCTGAGTTGACACAGTTATTTCAACAACATCATCCTCCTACTTTCTCAGGGGATGGGGGACCCCAGGCTATAGAGTCGTGATTCGAGGCCACCCTAACTATCTTCGAGCATCTGGAGATACCCCCAGAGAAGAGGGTAAAGCTAGCCACCTATATGCTCCGAGACACCACCAAGAGGTGGTTGGAGGTGATCTCACAGTCAGGGCGTCAGCAGGGTATGTCTTGGGATGAGTTTCGACGCACCTTCTATGAATACTTCTATCCGGAGACCCTGAGGTCCGATCGAGCCCAGGAGTTTATGAGTCTGCAGCAGGGTACTCTTTCTGTTATGGAGTACTCGTCTCGCTTCACTGAAATGCATCGTTTCACGCTAATCCCAGTAGGTGATGATTTGTTCCTTTCTAGGAAGTTCGAGGATGGTCTCAGGCAGGAGATCCGTTCCCAGGTGAATATATTCCAGTTGACTTTGATATCTTCTATCGTTAACCAGGCATTTATCATTGAGCGCAATCTAATGGATTCTGGAGCAGTGATCCAGGGCAGTTCGACATCCAGAGTTGATGTTCCTCCTACGGACAGTAGGAAGCGTCATAGAGAGTCTTCTCGAGGAGATCGGGGTTCACGGGATGCGTCTTCTGGCAGCCAGGTTGTATGCTACCAGTGTGGTAGGAGTGGGAATACTAGGCCTCAGTTCCAGAGAGATCCGATAGAGTGCCAATCTTGTGGAAAGATGGGCCATCTTCATCGCTTCTGTCACATCTTCTCACCTTCAGCTGGTGGTAGGGGTTCGTCTATGACCCCGCGTTCTGGAGATGCTTCACCAGTTTCCCACCAGTCTGGGAACTGGAGTTCTTCCGGCTGTTTGGGCCGAGGTGGAGGTCGCGGCCGTGGTGGTCAGTCACCAGGTCATCAGCGGCAGCAGAGTGGATCAGCTCAGAGTTGTCAGCCAGGGGCGCAGGGCCGCGGTGTAGGCCATTCTTTCACCGTGGAGTATACCTATCAAGAGCAGGATCCCGATCCTTCTACAGTTCGAGGTACGATCTTAGTAGCCTCAGTTTTATCTTAAACTCTTTTCAATACTGGTGATTTGCATAGCTTTATCTCTGTTGTTGTTGTGGAGATCCATGGGCTCTGTATCTTTTAGTCTGCCATCTTGTTGAATCTTGACATGCCGTTGGGAATGAGGACATCTAGCGTACGTCAGTGCAGAAAGTTCCCTCTTGAGGTTTCAGGGTGTCATTTCTTATGGGACCTCTATGTACTAGATATGACGGGCTATGACATCATTCTTGGGATGGACTGGTTGGTTCCCTTCTAGGAAGTCATCGATTTCTATCGTCGTAGGGTGAGTTTCATATCACCAGAGGGCGGATCTTTCCTTCATATAGGTGAGTGGGATGTCTAGGCGGGTACAACTGGACCAGAGCATCATGGGATAGGGAAAGTTACATCCCAAATTTCCAGTCTTTATCTGGATGACCAGGGGACTTCACAGTTAGACTTTCCCCTAGTGGTGGATCATTTCAGGGATGTCTTTCTAGAGGAGTTTTTGGGTTTTCCTCCGGAGCGTGAGGTAGACTTATTGATTGAACTTGTTCTAGGAGTAGCACCGGTGCTCATTCCTCCTTATAGGATGGCTACACATGAGTTTCAGGAGCTCCAAAAGTAGTTGGAGGAGTTGCAGGAAAAGAGTTTCATTTGACCCAGTACTTCTCCTTAGGGTTCACCTATCCTATTTGTAAAAAAGGCAGACGACACCATTTGGCTTTGTGTGGATTATCGGAAGATGAACCAGTTGATGGTCAAGAACTGATATACCTTGCTGAGGATAGATGAAATCTCTTATCATCTTTGAGGAGCCCGAGTGTTCTCGAAGACCGATTTGAGGTTCGGTTATCATCAGTTGCGCATTAGACCATCAGATATACCTCTTACAGACTTCAGGAGTAGGTATGCTCTATACAAGTATACAGTCATGCCGTTCGGTCTCATGAACACACCAGCAGTTTTCATGGAACTGATGAACCGAGGGTTCCATCCTTATTTGGACTCCTTCATCGTGGTCTTCAGGGACGATATCTTGGTGTACTCTCACACTCTACATGACCATGCTACCAACCTTGAGATCGTTCTGAGTACACTGAGAGAGCATCAGATTTAGGCTAAACTCTCGAAGTGCCACTTTTGGATGGATCAGATTCACTTCTTGGGTCACGTCATCTCAGAGGCTAGAGTATCGGTGGACCCAGGGAAAGTGAGAGTTGTAGTTTCCTAAGAGCACATGAAGAACGTTTTTGAGGTGTGGAGTTTCCTAAGGCTATCTGGATACTACAGACGCATCATTCAGGACTTCTCACGCCTAGAAGCACCGTTGACAGGCCTGACCAAGAAGGGGGAAAAGTTGTTATGGTCAGATTCTTGTGAATCAGCCTTTCAGGAGATTAAGGGGAGGTTTACGTCAGCCCTGATACTAGTCTTTCCAGAGCCGGGCAAGGGCTACACTGTTTACTGTGATGCTTCAGGTATCGGTCTTGGATCTGTGCTTATGCAGGGAGATGGAGTCGTTGTGTACGGGTCTCGACAGTTGAGGCCACACGAGAGGAATTACCCTACGCATGATCTAGAGTTGGCAGATGTTGTTCATGCCTTACGCTGTTGGAGAAACTAGCTTCTATGAGAGCACTTTGTGGTTGTCATCGACCACAATAGTCTCAAGTATATCTTCACTCAGCGTGATCTGAATCTGAGACAATGCAGGTGGGTCGAGTATCTTCAGCCTTTCGACTTCGAGCTCGCCTATAAGCTGGGGAAAGGAAATGCAGTTGAAGATGCATTGAGCAGAAGAACTCAGATTCAAGAAGTTCAGGAGGCCAACAGTGAGTGGAAGCTTATGGATCTGTTCTCTTAGATGCATCTGGAGTTGCACGACAGGCAGGGACAGACTGTCCTATCTTCTGTAGTTGTAACCACTACATTTCTTGATCGGGTACGGATGAGGGAGCTATCAGATTCGGAGGCCTTAGTCTTGCGGGAGAGTGTGTCAGGAGGGGACCCTCTTCCTGGATGGACAGTGGGCGAGGATGAGATCTTGCGTTTCCAGGGACACGTATAGGTGCGAGTAGACATACATGAGGAGCAGATGTGAGATTTTCATTACTTAATTTGGGCAGTTCATCCTGGTGTCACCAAGATGTATCGTGATCTATATGGCCAGTACTTGTGGCCAAGTATAAAGAAATATGTTGCTGGTTTTGTCATGAGATGTTCTACTTGTCGGCACATGAAAGCAGAGTATCAACGACCAGAATGGATTTTACAGTAGTTACCCATTCCTAATTGGAAGTGGAACAATGTCACGATGGACTTCATGACCGAGTTTCCATGGTCCCCTTGGGTAAACAATGTGTTTGGGTTGTCATTGACAGGCTTACAAAGGTTGCACACTTCTTGCTGATCAAGGATACCTTCAGTGGTGATGATCTGGGACTGATGTACATCCGATAGATTGTACATCTACATGGAGTTCCACACTCCATTGTTTCAGACAAAGATGCGCGTTTTACCTCTCGGTTCTGGCAGGGACTTCATAAGGCTTTGAAAACATAGGTACTTTTGAGTACAACATACCATCCCCAGACTGATGGCCAGTCTGAGCGCACGATCCAGGTGCTTGAGGATATGCTCAGAGCTTGCATTCTAGACTTCAGCAGTTCTTGGTAGAAGCATATACCTCTTTTGGATTTCTCCTACAACAATAGTTTTCAGGCGACCATTCAGATGGCACCTTACGAGGCTTTGTAAGGTAGGACATGCCGATCACCCTTATCCTGGATGGAGACAGGAGAGGAAGCTTTGCTAGGACCTCGTCTTGTTCAGGAGACCTCAGAGCAGATAGAGTTGATTCAGAAGAGGATGGATACAACACAGTATCAAAAGAAGTATTATTCTGATCAGCGGAGATGACCTCTTGAGTTCAAGGTTGGGGATCAGGTTTTCCTGCGTGTCGTACCGAGGTTGGGACACAATTGGATTCGGAGACAGGGTAAAATTTCACCGTGGTACGTCGGGCCGTTTGAGGTTTTGGAAAGAGTTGGGCCGGTTGCCTATCAGTTGTAGTTACCTCATATGTATCAGGCTATGCACGACGTCTTCTATGTCTCTCAGCTCCGACATTACTTTTCAGACCCGTCACATGTCTTTCTGCCCGAGGAGGTTGAGCTCGAAGCAGATGCATTGTTTAAGGAGCATCTCATCCGGATTGTCGATTGCAGTACGAAGGTTCTCCATGGGAGGTATGTTCCTTTAGTATGGTTGTTTTGACAGCATGGGCGAGTACTGGAAGAGACCTGGGAGAGAGAGGTCGATGTACGATCGTAGTGGCTGGAGCTGTCCGGGCTTTCATCTTCTGTGCCTCGCTAGGGAAATTTGGGGATGAATTTCTTTAAGGGGGAAAGTTTGTAAGAACCCGGATCTTTGTTTAAGGTATGTCTTTCCTTTTTCGGGAGTATTTGAGAAAAATGAGGTTTCTGGAAATTTTTGAAGTACACCTCGTGTACTTTCTGAGTACATTCCGTGTACTCTTTTTCCGCTCGAATCCGTGTACTGGCTGTGTCCGGGACACACACACAGTGTGTAGGGGTGACGTGGAGGCCGATTTTGGTGGAGTACGGAAAGACCTAGTACATGTCGTGTACTATAAAAGTACACACCATGTAATTTCTTTTTTTCATTAACCGGACCGGGGTCACGCCCGACCGCCAAAAATGTCTTCTTCTAGGTCCTGTTCATCTGAGAGCACTGGGAATCCATGGATCTTCAAAGAGCCACCTTTCCTCCGTCCGTTCTCCGATTTGAGCACCATCGATTGCGTTGGAATCGAAACGGTGAGTTCTTCCTTCTGCTTGAGCCTTTTTTTCCAATTCCTCCTCCTTCTCAAGTTATCACAGTTTGAAAATTTTGGGCATTTTCTCAGATCTTCAACGTTCTAAGGAGAATTAGTCATTTTGGTTCACATATATCGATCTCCTAGGATCGACGTAGGTGGTTTGTGCCTTACCGTTCAATGTCCTTGAGTTTTATGTGCAAATTCCACCAACACCCGTGAACGGGGTATTGCATGTTTACCTTTTTGCTCTTATTTTTTTCCTACCTTTCTTGTTTTCTTGTGTAGAAGTAAATTAATCATGTTAGAGGATAATTTGTTGTGCTTGGATGTTTTTCCCATGCTTTTATTTGTTTAAAACCTTTGGGTCTTGTTATACTTTGGCCGTTATGACTGTTTCCATGCCTTGTGTCTATAGGATGGAGTGTTTTGTATAACATGCTTATTGTCCTATAGAATGTTAGCCAAGTAGCTCTATAGGTGTACTTTGGCCTTATATCATTATCATACACTGACTGGCATGGGGTTGTGAGAACCTGGTGCTATAAACTATAAGGGATAGACCGAGTGAGCTTCGTCAGTGAGTCTTAGACATTATAGGCCACAGGGGATAGACCGAGTGAGCTTCCCAGTGTGCCTTCAGATATTATAGACTATAGGAGGGTTGACCGAGTGAGCTTCCTCAGAGAGTCTTACCTTGTTTGTTTTCTATTTAAGAACCTTCCCTAGGCTAGAGGAGGAATTGACTGAGTGGGATTCCTTAGAGAGTCTGTGGTATACCTAAGGATAGAGGAGGAATTGATCGAGATAGCTTCCTTAGAGAGTCTCTAGACCTTGGGGATAAGAGGGTTAGACTGTGTGATCTTCCTCAAAGAGTCCCTAACTACCCTAGTATATAAGGGTAATTGTCCGAGTGAGCTTCCCCAGAGAGTCTCATAAATCTGTATGACCAAACCATAGGGGTCAGGCTGAGTGCACTGCCCAGAGGGTTGTGGTACTTCTTGGATAGGACCAGAGGGGATGGCTGCGAGTACTTACCAGGGGGTTTCAGTTCGTGGTTAGCTATTTGCTTCTTTACTGCTTGTTGTGTTGTGGTTTGACTACTGTTGTACATCACCCAATTACTGCTTACTGTTTATTACCTATTTTTTTTCTACGGTTTGCTGCTTATTGTACTATTACCTGCCATATACTCACTGACTGTTAGGAAAAGATCTTCAGGTGGTTTCCTGCTGGGATTTTATCTCACACCCTATTTGGGCCATGATTTTGGGCCCAATAAGACTATGTTGTTGCAGGTATAGACAAGGGAAAGCGCCCTTTGAATTCTGGTACTTGATTTCTTGGAGCAGGAGAGAATGGGACCAAGCTTTGTCTTGCAATGCTGAGGATTTGTTTTACTTTCTTTTGTACTTGTTTTGGTACTTTGGTGTTCTCTAGCATTGTGAATTGTTTGGATGCTTTCCTAGATATGTATCATGCATTATTTCATATATACATTTGTGATCCAGTTTTTTGATTTAGTATTCTACTGTTTATATTATTGGTTATTACTACTTCTGCTATTGCATGTTTATCTATTTCTGATGTGCAGTCTGCCAATGAGGGCATAGTTTTCCCACTATCACACCCAAGGCCCTCGTTGCTAGTCGGCAGCCTCTGGTGTTTGGGGAAATACGCTTGAGGCCATGTGACCAACCAGGTATGGGGCGCCTTTGGGTGGATTCCGGAACCGGGACGTTACAAAACCAAATCCATTATGGGACTTTGTCCACCACATGATATTGTCTTGGTAGTTATCATTCACTCATGTTTATTTCATGTTATATGTTTCAAAAAAACTACTATATTTACATGATCTTATGATTCCATGTTTCTTATGTTATGACTAAATATTATTATTCACGGTCCATGACTTTTATGTTACCATATTATGACTTCTGACTCATATGTTATGCTTAATTTCCATGTGTATTCCCTTATTGTGATTTTTAGCCCACACCATTTGTCTATGTATACCCCAGGTCATCCTATGAAGTTTAAGGTTCTCAAGGGAAGTCAGGATATCATTATTAATATTAAAATATTGATTTTTTACTTTTGTTTCATGTTGTTTATTTGTGTACCAAGTCTTCCATAGGAATCCGGATTTTTGATATTTGGTTAGTATTTACTGTATAGTTATGTCTAAATAACTTAATAATATGTGTAAGTGTATTGGGTTACTATATTTGGTATCAAAGATTGATCTATTTATTTTTTTCGATTAGTAATAGAAAACCTTAGTGATAACCCTGGGGAGCAGTCTATGTATAGGAAAAAAATTAAAATGGATAACCTATATTTAAACTTAGGTACTCATAAATTAGGATACTCTTTTCATTTATAAGTTATTATTTATAATTTCAAATCTTCCTTTTTTATATTCTCATTAACTAAGAATTCAAGACCCTATTTTTCCCTATTTTTTGTTAATGGTAAGAAATAGAACAAATTCCAACAACCAATGTAATAGTAAATGTGATGATTTCCCAAATAAGATGCTTAATATGATGGTAGAAAGTGATTAACACTTCATGATTATACTAGATAAACTGTATCAAGTTATGAATAATAACTTGAATCATGTTGAACTCCATCCTTCTCCTAATAGAGATCACATTTAAGTCAAATAATTTATGTGAGAAAGGTCTCATACCTTTAGTGTATCTTTTTATCACATCATCTCATAACAATGTATTAACACCATTGAGAAGATATTATTTATCCTATAATGCTCATAAGAAGAGAAATTTATATTGGCAGTATATTGTTTTTATGGGGATGATGATCAGTGGTGGGAACAGATCAAGAACATAAAGACCAAAAGAGGGAATTGATTCTATGGAATTAGAAGGATTCACTAATTTTTTTCAATAAATATTTTCCCTGGACTCTTTATTTTAAAATGGAAATGGAGTTCCTCATACTAAATAAAAATGAAGTTAATTCTATCAGGGAATATGAGTAAAAGTATAGAAGGATAATACGATATGCTTACGACATTCTCATGAACACTGAAATGAAGGTGGATTTTGTATTTAATGTATTAAATCTGAGTCTATGGGAAACCTTATAAATTAGAGACTTTTAAATATATGATTAAGCTTCTTGTTTCTCCCTTAAGTTTAAGAAGTAGATTGGTGACTCTCAGCGGTCACATGAGACTAGAGATAAAAAGAATAAAATAGAGTTTAGTATGGGCGGATCAGCAAATAAATCCCATGGAGGAAAGAAAACCCAGCATCCCATGTGTCAATAATGTTGGAAGAAGCATCCTGAAAAAAGTCTCTAAGGGATATATAGATGCTTCAACTATAGAATAAGAGTGAATATTGATAAACATTTTCTAAGGTATATAAATAAGCCCACCGATGTAGAATAATAAATAAAGGTTTAGATAAACACTCAGCCTATTATGAAATGTTTCAATTTTAAGTAACATAATATTTATGTGATATAATTACCTATTCCAAGGGTTTTAATATAAAATTAATGAAAATAACCTATAAGGTAGAAAAGAGGAGAATATGATACCACTATTTTTAAGGTGGATCTTGATAATGATGTATTTATTTGTACACTAATTTTTTCATTCAAAAATAGAGAATGTAATTTTTTATTTGGGTGCTATGAATTATTTAATATCTTTCAAGATTATTAGAAATATTGAAAAACTACATCAAAACATGGAGGTAGAGTTATATTTATGAAAAAAGGGGAAGTTATTGCATCAAAAAGTTTATAACTCATCCCTAGTCGATGGTTGTTGACCGAATCACTTAGAAAATCCAACATAAACTATCAAGAGAGGGTGATCACTCTCCACATCTCAAGACATCCTATGATTCTATACAAGTGTGAAGAGGAGGATAAATCTCATTTTGAATCATCATATCTAGTGAGGTTGTTATTTCCTTATGAGAAATAATATCTAGCTCAAATGATCGTGTCAAAAGAGATGATCATTCTTGAGGACATGGCCATTATGAAGGACAACATTGATGTGTTACTTGAAGAATTAACCCATATTACTCCTGACCAAGGGGTTCAGTTATAAAAAAATTATACCCGGATCTCTATAAAATTCCATGAATCCGTCCAGAATGGATACCATTTTTTTAGAAGAACAAAAGAATTAGTTACAAGGGAATCTAGAAAAGAATTTTTTATACCTGAGGTCTTCACTGTGTGGTGCACTGATTCTCCTTTTCCAAAAATTAGGATGAGACTATATTCCTATGAATTGAATATCATGATCTCAATAAAAACATGATAAAGATCATATATCCCCTACCATGGATATATGACTTGTTTAACCAACTATATGGGGTCCATTACTTTTCAAAGGTGGACCTTCGGTCAGAATATCACCAATTAAAGGTGAAGAAGAAAGATATTTCCAAAAAAACCATTTGAATGAGGTATGGAAACTATGACTTCATATTGATTACCTTTAGAATCACTAATGCTCCATATTTTTTCATGGAATTAATGAATATATTTTTTAGAGATTTACTCAAAAAATTTGTGGTAGTCTTTATAGATATTATTTTGATATACTCCAAGAGAAAGGAGGAGTGTGAATAGAATTTGAATACTATCCTATGGAAATTGAAAAAGTATAATCTATATGAAATTTATAGTAAATTTGAAATATAGATAGAGGAAGTATCATTCTTAGGTCATTTTATTACCAGAAATGGGATATTTATGGATCCTCCTAAGACAACGACAATTGAGAAGTGGTATAGGCCATCATCTAAAAAGGAGATATATAGTTTACTTGAACTAGATAGGTATTACAAAAAAATTTCGAGAAACATATCATTATTGTGAAACCTACTAAAAAATATAACTGAAAAGGGATTAAATATTTTCTTGACCATTAAGGGAGAAAATAGATTTAAGGAGTTGAAAAAGTGGCTTATCACTAAACCAATACTTACACTATCCATAACTGGGGAAATATTTTTGGCATACAATGATGATTAAAATAATTTATGAGGATTTTTACAAATGAAAAATGATAAAGTGGTAGAATACACCTCATGGAAGGTAAAGTTTTATGAGAAAAACAATCCCACACATGATCTGGAGTTTATGTCTACGATCTTTGCATTGAAATTATGGAAGCATTATCTCTATAGGGATACATGTGATATATATAGACATAAATATGTCCTTAAATATATATTCTCATAGAATAAGAATAATTTTCACCCATGAATGTGGTTAGAGCACATCAATTATTTTGATTGCAGAGAACACTATCATCTCAGGAAAGTAAATAAAGTGCCATATTATCTATATAGAAAGGATTTAGATTTCTTATTAATAATGATAATTTATAAGAATAAAATGTTTCCAAAATTTTATATAATAGTTATAGGGATCATAAAGGGTGGAAAATTAGAATTCATTTATCAAATGATAGCTCAAAAATCCCTTTTGGTGAAGTTAAATTATTCTCAAAGAGATAATGTGTAAATTCAGTAAAAGGTGGAAGCTATCAGAAATGGGAAATCCTTAGAGTTTAAAAATGATGAAAAAGGATATGTAAGATTTGGTTCATGACCATGTGTACCATAGAATACCAATATATAAAAATATATTTTGAAATATGCACGTAGCTCGACCATGTCCATCCAACTAGAGAGCACAATGATGTATTTAGATCTCTGAGGGCACTATTTTTGGGACAATATAATGAAGAAGAAAACAAAATATTCATTTAACTGTATATTATTTCATAAAGTAAAGGATGATAAGTAAAATTATAAGGGGATGATGAAACCATTACCCATACCTATATGGAAATGAGGAAATATCACCATAGACTTTGTCAATGGTCTTGTGAAGACATCAAGAAGAAATAACACTATATGGGTTGTGGTGGAACGTCTTACATATAATGCTTAATTTATTTCAATTCGAGGGGACTTATAACTCAATAAAGGTTAATGAATATACATCAGATAAGTGGTATGGATTAATTAATCACCATTATCAATTATATCCAATTGATATTCAAGATTTACCTTTAAGTTTTAGAAGAGACTCTAACATGCTCTAAACAATTATCTGAACTTTAAAACAACTTATCATAACCAAACTGATGGCTAGTTGGAGAATACTTTTTTGAAACTAGAAGACATGTTGTGAGCATGCTCAATGGAATTAAAAGGAAGATGGTATTAATATATTACTATTGTTAAGTTCTCATAAAATAATAGCATTCAATAAAGAATAAAAATGGATCTATATAGAAAAAATTATGGGGAAGAATGCAGAACACCTACATGCTAGGATGAAGTTGGAGAATATAAGCTTCTGGGAATTGAAAGGGTTAAAGAAATAGTGAAAATCACAAGGCCATTCAACAACACATCCGGGCTTCTCATAGGAAAAAAATATCCATGTTGGAAATCATTGAAGAGACCTAGGGTTTGATGTTAGAGATTAGGAATTTCTTCATATATCACCATGTAATAGATTCAAAATATTTGGGAAGAAAACAATACCCAGTGTACATTGACCCCTTTGAGATTCTTGATCGTATTAGAGCTGTGACCTATCAAAAAAATTTCACCATCCATGTCTCAATTACACGATGTATTACACGTGTCTTTAATGAGGAAGTATATACAATATCCCTCAAATGTATTAAATTTAGAGGTTTTATAACTTTAAAATTATATATTTTATGGGGAGAAATCAGTGAAGATATTGGATCGTATATATAAAGTTATATGTAACAAGAAAACTCACCTAATTAATGTAATTTGATGAAACCACACATAGGAGGAGGTGACATGGGAACTGGAGGAAGCCATGAAATAGAATTACCCTCCCCTGTTTTCACCTTAATATGTAAATTAAATTTCAAGGGTAAAATTTCTTAAGGGGGGGGGAGAATTTAACATCCTATGATTTTATCAATGGAATTTACCTTCTTATAATTATGTCATGAAGTATAAATAACATACATCACATAAAGAAACCAACAAAACAGTATTAAAAAAAATAAATATTGATAAATTAGTTAACAAATAAACCAATAATAATTACAAATATTATAATATGGTAGAAAAAATATAAGAAATATATTAAAATTTGGGTCTTCTCGATCCTCTAAAATAACAACCTTCACAAACAAAGAAGTATAAATAAAACATAATGTTAATAATAAAATATTTATTTTAAATATTGATGTATATATAACCTTAAGATAAAATATAATTGAATGAAGAATGAATGGAATAAATGGTATTTATAATATTTAAGGAATCTATATGACCATTATAAATCTGACTTTTGGAATAGAAATTTGACCATTGGAATAGTAATATGACCATTATTAACAGTAATTTCACTATTTGAATAGTAACCATACCTATGGAAGTGTAAAATAATATTTAGGTATCTTATAAAAAGAAAATATGATATATTTAAACTAGGGTACAAGAAAATAAATATTTTAAAAATGATATATTAAGTGTTTCTATTTTTTATAAAACATAAATGTTTTAATAGAAATTTTACAAAAAATAAAATGATTTAAAATAAAATTTATTTATATATAACTAATTTATAATTTAATATTAATTTTTATTATAATGATAAGATTATTTCATAAGACCATAAGTAAATTTTTAGAGGGTCATAAAATCGATTATAATATTAAAATTGATATTTTTTCGAATAAATTAGGACTTTATTTAAATATTAAATTTCCCATATTTAAAAAATTATTTTTATAACATATATTACATTTTTTAAATTTAAATTTTTAATAATTATTAGTGTAAATATTTGGTATTTTTTTAAAATATATGAAATTTTGGTGAAGAGTGAAATATAGTAATTTACGGTATTGATCATTATAAGAAAAATACATGAGTTTTTTGAGTAATGGATGATATAAGTACCCATTAGTTATAACTAAAATTAAATATTTATTGTAAATTTTCACAATAATTAGTAATATTTATAATATTGATCCAAAAATAATAAACTAATGAATATAATAATCAAAAGGCCCCTCTCCTCCCCTTATAAATACCAACACTCACCACCCCTTATCCTCACAACTTATAAGCCTTGAATATTTGAAAATAACTGCAAGATATTCTACTCCCCACTCCCCCCCACGTCTTAGTTCTTTTTTTCTCACCAAAATACCATTTCAAAATTCCATAAGGGGCTCTTCAATGAAGTAATATTCAAGAGTTAACATTCTCAAATGACCTCTTTTAAATTATTTTCTTCTCATAACTCATCCTCACCTCCCTCATAAAAAATGGAATAATAAATATAGTTTAATATACATAATATAATGGTATTATTTTAATTTTATATCTATCATCCATCCTTTTTATTTTCACATCTAATTCAAAGAAACAAAACCATTGTCTAAATTATGTTGGTTAACCGTCTGTGTGGATAATGAATTTTTCTCCAATACAACCATCAAGACTATTCATAACAGTTTTATTATGGTTAAATAAGATTTTAATATGTATATCATAGCTTATTTCATGGTTTTTATCTAATATATAGACATAATATTAAATAAAACAAAACTAGTTTACATGGGTTGGAAAAACTATCTAAGTGAACTAACCATGCAATGATAAGTTTTTAATCAATAAACCGTCTCTATATCAGAGAAATAGGGATTTCTAGGACCAATTAAATTTTATGAAGGTTATGAATAAAATTTCATTTATTTTATGGATTATTATAACCATTTTAAAAGAAAATTCATAATTAGACACAAGTGAACTGACCATGAAACCATGAAAGGAACGCTCCTGGAATAATAAAATTGAACTTTATAACTCATAGAAATGGCCATAACCGATCTTAATAAAATTATTATAAATATAATATATATAAAATAGGTTATTAATTAATTATTTAGTTAATGTAATTTTATTTTTCAGCTTCTTAAGGTCAAGTGAAGAATAATTCTGGAACATAAGGTAAGGGATCCCTCTAAACCTCTCTATTTACTTTGGACTATGATTTCTCTCTATTTACATCAATTTATCCCTTAATTATTATTATATAAAACTTATATAGTCTATATATCTATCAATTAATTATATAAAAAGTTTAATGGATATTTGTTGTTGAGGAAATACGTGTTTCAAAAGGTTTCCTTCTCAATTACTCTTGATAAGAAAACCAGACTAAAATGAAATTCTTTGTTTATTACCCCTTTTCAAGTACACTCATCAAAATGTTTTAAGAAACCCATTTTTTATAAAATTAATTATTTTATCCTAGAATTTTTTTTATATAATTTCTGGATTTATGGAAATTTTTACACCTTTACCATTTTTAGAGACACGTTGCCCATTTTTCTAAAAACTCACTTAAAAGGCATTTTTCTAAATGTATCTATCTATTATTTTTCTTATATTCACTTAAGTTACACATAATATATCATGATGTATGATTATATTTCATATATTAATGTCTAATTATTATTTAATCCCTTTTTTAATGGATACCATTATGATACACTCTTTGGTTATTTCTTAGGACATGATTATGAAACCCATTTCTGTCCATGGGAAATCCTTATGTTTATGCCTTCTATTTGATTTCTTAATGTGAAAAATGCATTCATGTAATTTCTATGATGGGTTCATACATATATCCCTCTAATTTATTGGGTAATTTTTTGTCTCATGAGATGTTATGTATGGAATTAGAGAGTAAACCTAATCCACTATTGGACTTTGTATACCATGTGATTTTATTTAGATGTTATCCCTAACTCATGTTTATGTCATGTTATATGATTCCACTAAATTTATGTATTATCATGATATTATTATTCCATGTTCCTAATGTTATGCCTCTAAATGATTATTCATGAGCCATTATTTTATGGTATCATATTATTCATCCTGTCTCATATGTTATGCTTCATTTATATGTTTATTCCCTTTCTGGAATTTTTAGCTCACCCCTTTTGTCTCTGTATTCCTAAGGTTATACAATGTAGTTTTAGGTGTTCAAGGGATGTTAGTGTCTCATTATAGAGATTAAAATAATTAAGTATTATTTTATTTTCAATTTTTCTATTTGTGTACCTAGTCTTCCATAGTTCCAATTATTTTTATTCTATGGTTTGTATTTAATAGGTATTTATGTTTAAAATCTTATAATAATATTTTTAAATGGATTAAGATGCTATAGTTTTTATTATATACTAGTATAGTATATTTTAGGATAAGTACTAGAAAAACTTATTTATAACACAAGGGATAATTCTATATATAAGAAAAAAATTTCCTTGGATAACATAGATTGAAACTTAGAGAATCATAAGTTAAGAAATACTTTTCAGTTATAAGTTATTCCTTATTAGTTCATAGTTTCCTTTTTAAATTATCATTATTTAATCATTTAAACCCCTATTTTCCGCTTTTTTTAGTTAATGTAAGGAAATTGGAGAACCTGTGTTAATAACAAATGTGATAAAAAAATGTTATGAACTCCCTAATGAGATGTCTAACATGACGGGAATGGGATCTCAGAACATCATTCAAGTACTTGATCAAATGGATCAAGTTATAAATAATAACATGTATCATTTGTAATTCTATGATCCTAAGAATGATAATATTATGGTGAAATCCTTTTTGTGAGAAAGTCCCCCTACCATTAGTGGATATTCTGATCCCCTCATCATGAAAAGATGGATTAACACTGTCAAGAAGATATTATCTATCCTCTGATGCTTAGAAGAATATAAAGTCATTCTCATGATTTATTGTTTTATGGGGAAGATGATCAGTGGTGGGAACTAATTAATAACATGATTTACAAAGAAGAAATTTAATCTATGGAATGGGATATATTTAAGAAAATATTTTAAATAATCATTTCTCCCATACTAGCCTTCTTAAAATTGAGAGGGAGTTCCTAGGATTGAAGAAAAAGGAAAAAGATTCTATCCAAGCATATAAGGAATAATTTAGAAGTATTTCATGACATTCACACTACTTCATCATGAACAATAAATGAAATTTGGATTTCTTCATTAGTGGATTAAATCCGAGTCTAAAAAAATCATTGGTGATTCAAGACTTTGATAGCTATGGGGAGATTGTTTGTTGTGACTATAAGGTTGAGATGCAGATTTGTAGCACCCTATAATGATAAAGGGTTAAATTAATAAATGATATAACTCATTTTAACAAGGTGCACCTTTATTTTCGAGACCATATCTGATTAGAACTCCACAATTAAGTGTGCTGGCCTGAAGTAGTGATTATGAAGGATGACATTTTGGGAAGTTTCCCAGGGTGAGTGTGGGTGAGGAAAAAACGTACTAGATAGGACATGTGTTGGCATGTGGGGACAGTCATTAGTCAGATGACCTGTTCGGTCACATGGGAGGGCCCCAGTGTAGGGACCCCATGTCTGCAGTGCAACTGGTAGTACTTAGTGGGCTAGGACCTATCGACCTTATTAAGGCGGGATGTCTGTGCTATCAGTGAGGCCCAATTGTTACATTTGGTATCAGAGGAGGAACCCAGTATTAAGTGAGGTTCACTTCATGTGTTGAGATATAGGGTCCACAATGAGGACTTTTTACTCTAAGGGGGGGGGGGGTGAATGTAACACCCCATAATGATAAAGGGTTAAATGAATAAATGATATCACTCGTGTCAATAAGGTGCACCTTCATTTTCAAGATCCTAGTTGATAGAAATCTATTGTTAAGTGTGCTTAGTAGGGAGTAGTGATCTTGATGGGTGACCTTTTGGGAAGTTTCTCAGTGTGTGTGTGAGTGAGGAAAAAACACATTGGAAAGGAAACGTGTTGGACTGTGGGGAAAATCATTAGTCTGATGACCCATTCAGGCACATGGGTGGGCCCCTAGGTGGGGATCATGTGTCTGTGGGGAAACTGGTGGTACTTAGTGGGCTAGGACCCAATGACCATGTTAAGGCGGGGTGTCTGTGTTGTCATAAAGGCCCATTTGTTACAATATTGGTGACTCTCAGTGGTATCATGATCCCATAGATAAAAATTAGAAAATAGAGTTTAATATGGGAGGATCAATAGATAAATACCTTGGAGGAAGGAAAACCCAACATGTCGTGTGTCAAACATGTGGGAATTAGCATCTCCAAAACTATCTTAAGGGAATCGAGAGATGTTTAAAATGTGGAAAAGAGAGGCATATGGATAATCATTTCATATGGGAAATGAAGAATCTGAATAATGTATAATAATATAAAAAGGTTTAGATAATCACTCAAATTGTTGTACAATGTTTCAATTGCAGGGAACATGGGAATTATTTTAGCTAATGACTTAAGACAAGGGCTGTCAGAGATAATCAATGAAAATAACCTTCAAGGTAATAAGGAAGGGAATATGATATCACTACTACTAAGGAGGATCCTAAAAATGATTTGGTGATAGGTATGATAGTTTTTAATTGAGGAATAGAAAATGTACTTTTTGTTTCTTGTTCTATGAAATCTTTTATATATTTCAAGTTTAGTATAAATATTCAAAAATAGACTCTGAATGGATAATAATTTCATGTGGGATATGGAGAATCACAATAATTTAGAAGAATAAATGAATGTTTATATCATAACTCATAATTCTTTATAGTGTTTCAATTGCAAGGAATATGGGAATTATTTTCACTAATGCCTTAAGAGAAAGGTTTTTAGAGATAATTAATGAAAAAAACCTCCAAGGTAATAAGGAAGGGAATATGCTATCACTAATACTGAGGAGGATCCTAAAAATGATGCGGTGATAGGTATGGTGGTTATTAATTGAGGAATAGAAAATGTACTTTTTGATTCTGATTCTAGGAATTGTTTTATATCTTTCAAGTTTAGTATAAATATTCAAAAACAACCTTTAAACATCGAGGTTGAGTTTTTTGTGAGAAACAAATGAGGAAATTATTGTATAATAAGTTTATAACTCCTCCCTAGTAAATAATTTTGGACTAAACCTCCAAGAAAATATTATATTACTTCCTTTAGTGGATTTTGATGTTACATTGGACATTTATTGTCTATCCTTATATAAATCCAACCCCAACTATCGGGATTTTGATATTTATGTCCTAGGACACTCCTCCATTTACTTTGTATTATAACGGTCCATATATATCCCCTATAAAATAAACACTAATGAGTTATAAGAACTAGAGAATAAGTTACATGAGAATTTGAAAAGGGGTTTTATTTACAAGAGTGCTTCACCATGGGGTGTTCTAGTCCTCTATATCAAGAGGAAGTATAGGTCGATGTGCCTATGCTATTTTTTTAAAATGTTGGGGCCGAAGCCTCATTTTATTATTTAAAGCTAAGACATCTTAAGACTGGGTAGAGGGAGACCCATAACATATCCCGAAGGCCCAAGTCCAAGTGGCATGAATACAAGGCTTGAAAGCCCATTTTATTGGCCCAAAGGCCCCCTTATTGAATAGTACTGCTACAGTACCTAGGATGCTATAGTACCTGCTACAGTACCACCGCCACTAGAGTTCCTACTATAATGCCTCCGCTACTACAGTCCACTACTGCTACAGAGGCATTCTACAGTGTTTCTATAGTACCCTAAAAAATTAGTCCCTACCTAAATTTGATCTTGGGTCTTTTGGATGCCAAGCAGGAGCCTGTACCACTAGGGTATAAGATCATTGGTAGTCGATGTGCCTATGCTATGATTATAATAATATCAACAAAATTGTTTGTAGTCCTTATAGATGATATTATGATATATTGTAAGATTAAGGAGGATAATGAGGAGTATTTAAATATTTTTCTAAGGACCAAGTCAAAGGAGAATCTATATACAAAGTATAGTAAATGTGAGTTCTATATGGGTGAATTATCATTCTTATGTCATTTGATCACTATAAATGGGATATATATGGACCCTTATAGGAAAAATGAAATGGAGGAGTGTCCTAGGCCATAATATATAATGAAGATATATAGTTTCTTTTGACTATCTTGGTATTGACCATGATTTATGAGAAATGTTTTACAATTGTAAACCCACCAACCAAGATGACTTTAAAGGGAATAAATTTTATATGGACTAGTGAATGTGAAGAGATATATAAGGAGATAAAAAAATAGGTTTATCATTGAATTGGTACATACACTACCCACAAGTGGGGAACTCCTCATGGTATATAAAAATAATTAAAAGAAGGGATTTGGATTTGTATTGGTAAAAATTGATAAAGTGATAACCTGTGACTCAAGGAAGCTGAATGTTCTTGAGTTAAATTATCCCAAGCATGATCTGGAGTTGGAGGCCCTAATTTTCTCATTGAAAATATAGTGGTATTATATATATAGGTAAAAGTGTGAGATATATTTGGATCACATGATCCACAAATGTATATTAACATAGAAGGATATTAATATGCACTAGTGAAGATTGTTAGAGATAATCAAGGATTATAGATTTTCAATACACTACCATCTTGGGAAGAAAATAAGATGGGATATTCTATAAGTACAAAGGATTTGAATTTATTATCAATGATTAAAACTTTGATGGATCTCATCAAACTAGATTTACAGAGGATGGACCAGGGGATTTTAAAGATTAGAGGATCATTAATCGTTTCTAAAATTATTTCCCAACCATACCTTTTAGAGAAGATAAAATATTATCAAATTGAGGATGTAGTAATTTAGAAGAATATAGAATCTATTAGAAATAAGATATCCTTGGAGTTCAAAATTTATGAGGAAAGAGATATAAGATTTGGGTCATGAATATATGTACCATAAAATCCAAAGATAAAGAAGTATCTTTTGAATGATTCACATATCTCGACCTTATATATCCTCATAGGGAGCATGAAGATGTATCAAGATCTCTAAAAGCTCTATTGGTGTAAAAATATGAAGAAGTAGATTAAATAATTTAAAACAATTTTCCAAGTATGTAAATAAGTGAAGGGTAAAATGAAAAATTATAAGTGGATAACAAAACCATTGCCCATATCTACTAGGAAATGGGAAAACACTACTAAGGATTTTTGTTATTGGTATTATGAATACATTAAGAGGAAGATATTCTATATGGGTTTTGTTGGAATTTATTATAAGGAATAATCACTTCATTGTAATTCGATTGGACTCCTCACTTGATTAACTTCTAAGAGTATACATCATAGTAGTGGTGAGGCTGTATAGAACTCCACTATCAGTTTCTTATGCTCAAGATCCTAGATTTACCACCATGTCCTGGAATATTCTCTGAAAGGATATAAATACTAAGATGAAATTCAGTAGGTATTATCATACCAAAACTGATGAAAATTATGAGGGGTATTTTTAGAAACTAGAATACATATTGAGAGGATGCTCAACGTACCTTAAAGGAAGATGAGATCAACATCTTCCACTACTTGAGTTATCATACAATAATATCTTTCACTCAAGTATACAAATGGATCCATATGAATTTATTTGTGGGAATACATGAATAACACCTACATGTTGTTATGAAGTTGGTGAAATAAAGTTGTTGGGATCAGAAATGGTTTAGGACACAGTAAAAAAGGTCAAGAACATCAAAATAAACATCAGGGTAGCTCAAAGTCAACAAAACTCCCATGTTGACAATCATTGATGGGACCTGAAGTTTGAGGTTGGAGATAAAGTATTTCCCCATATATCTCAATGGAAAAAAAGTCATGAGCTTTGGGAATAAGGGAAATCCATGTCCTAGATACATCATCCCCTTTAAGATTCTTTATCAAATCAGAGTCATGGCATATAAACTACCACTTCCACCAACCATTTCTCACATACATGATGTATTCCACATATCTATTTTAAGGAAGTAAATAATAGATCCCTCCCATGTTCTGAATTCAAAGGTGGTATATCTAGAAAATGTTCTCCATTGTGAGGAGAAACCAGTGAAGATCTTGGATCACAGAGATAAAGTTATACACAATATGAGAAATCACATAGTTAAAGTACTATGGTGAAACCATAAGTATGAGGAGGTGACATGAGAGCCAAAGGAATCCATGAAATAAAATTATGGTCACCCTTTTTCAACATTGTATGTGAAATAACATTTCAATGGTCAAATTTGTCAGGGGGGTAAGAATGTAATGAATTTTAGTTTTATCAATGGAATTTCTTTTCTTATAATTATGTCAGGTAGTATAAATAACATAAATCACATAGAAAAACCAGTAAAAAATTATTCTTATGAATTAAGAATGATAAATTATTTAACAACTATACCAATAATAATTCAAAATATTAATATAGGGGAAAATATAAAATAAGATAAAGTAATATATGAAAATTTGGGTTTGCTCGGTCCACCAGAATAACCGCCCTCATGAAAAAAGATTTATAAATAAAACATAATTTTAATAATAAAATTTTCATTTTTAATATGATTATATATATAGACTTGGTAGAAAATATAATTTAATGAAGAATGAATGGAAAAATATTTATTTATAGAAATCATGGAACCCATATGATCATTAAAAATATGACCGTTGGAATAGTAATATGACCGTTGGATTTGTAATCCGACCGTTATGAATTATAATATGAACATTAGATTATTAATCTCACCTGTTGAAGTATAAAATAATATTTAGTTATCTTACAAAAATAAAATATGATATATTTATACCATGGTTCAAGTAAATAATTTTTTTAAAAATGATAAATTATGTATTGTTATGCTTATAAAATATAAATATTTTAATACAAATTGTATAATAAATATAATTTTGTTATATAAAATAGATTTATAAATTAATATTATGTTTTATTATAATGATAATATAATTTCATGAGTCCATAATTAACTTTCAAAAGGGTCATAAAATCGATTATTATATTAAAATAGGAATTTTTTGAATAAATGATGATTTTATTTAGAAATTAAATTTCTCATGTTTATGAAATTATTTCATAAAATGGATTTTATTTTTTAATTATAAATATTTAAAAAATGGAATGGGTGATTTTTTGGTATTTTTCTAAAATACTGGAATTTTTTGTGAATATAGAAATATGGTAATTTATGGTATTTAACATTATAAGCCAAATACATGATTTTTTGAGTCATGGATGATATAAGAAACCATTATTTATAACTCACATGAACTATTTACTATATTTAGTCACAATAATCAATACTATTGATAGTCTGGATCCAAAATAATAAACTAATAAATAAAATAATCAAAATCGCCCCTCTCCTCCCCTTATAAATACCACCCTCACCACCCCTTCTCCACACACCTTCAAGGATTTTATGATTGAAAAATATCTTTGAAACACTCTCCTAAACACTATTCCACAAATCCTAGTTCTTATGGTTTCACCAAAATACCAATTCCAATTTTGTTAAGGGCCCCCTCAATGAGGTGATATTTAAGAGGTAACATTCCCAAACGACCTATTTTAAATTATCGACCTATCATACCTTATCATTACCTCCCTCATAAAAAATGGAATAAATAATCTAGTATCATATATATAATGTAATTTTATAGGGATAGTTTATTATCTATCATCCACCCTATTTTTTTCTCCTCTTATTCAACAAAATGAAACCATTGTCTAAATTATGTCGATTAACCGTCTTCATGGATAATGAGTTTTAATTTTACATTACCAACTTCAAGGATTGTAATAAAACTAATATTATGTTTTTAAAATTTTACTAATCATATTACAACTTATTTCATGTTACGGAACTATTATATATACATAATATTAAATAAAAAAAATAGTTTATGAGGGTTGGTAAAACTTCCTAAATGAACACAGTATGAAACGTTAACATTTTTACTCAATTAACCATCACTATATTAGAAAAAATATAAGAATCTGTGACCATTTTAATTTAAATAAGTAAATTAATACCATTTCATTTCATTTATGGTGTTTTAGTTCCATTTTAAAAGAACTTCCATAATTATACACTGGTGAACCGACTGTGAAACCATGAAATGAACACTCTCAGAAAAACAAAATTGAACTTTATAACTCATCAAAATGGCCATAAATGAACTTAATAAAATTATAATAAAAAATCTATATGTAATAGTTTATTAATTAATTATTTAATGAATCTAATTTTATTATCTAGAAAATTAAGGTCAAGTGAAGAATGATTATCAAACATAACGTAAGAGATCTCTTTGAACCTCTCTATTTTCTTTGGATTACACTTTCGCTCCCTTTACCTAAATTTATTCATTAATTATTTTTATATAAATATTATATATTCTTTATATATGTATCTTAAATATATAAAAACTTTATTTAATATTTCTATGATGGGTAAATACATGATATAAAAGGTTCCCTACTCAATTCCTCCTAATAATCAAACCTGATCTAGGAGAACTTCTCTGTTTCTTACCCCTTTTGAAGTACACTACTTAAAATATTTTAAGACACCCATGATTTATATAATTACATATTTTATTCTGGAAAACCATTTTATATAATTTCTATATTAATTAAAGTTATTATTCTTTTACCATTTTTATAGACTTGGTACCCATTTACCTAAAGACCCGCTTAAGAAGAAATTTTAAAAATGGATTTCTCTAATAATTTAGAAATATTCAATTCATTTGGAAATAATATTTCATGATATAAACTTATTTTTCCTTTATTAATGTCTAAATAAGATTTAATTCGTTATTTTCTAGAAACCATTATGATACACCACTAATGGAAAATGTGATATTTACGAGAGGTCATTTGCGATGGGGGTCCATCGCAAATGACCCGTTGTGGAAAAGGGTGTTACTTATATTATTATTTGTGACATCCATACCCCCTTCACAAATAGTTTTTCTTTTTTTTAAAAACCTATTGCGACGGGCGATTCCTCGTCGCAATAGTATCCAAATTATTTAAAAACTATTTGAGACAGGTCTCGTGGAAATAACTTCTTTTATTTGGACTATTTGCGACGAGACCCGTCGCAAATAGGAAATTTATTATGATGATACCTATCACAAATAATTGAAAAAAATAAATAAAATAAAATTCAGTAAAATAAAAATAATACTAATAATAATATGAAACCGATATAAATGAAATAATAATATTATTATTAGTAACATAAATTAAATTATCAAATTATAAAATAATATAATAATAGTAATATTTTTAATATTCATTAAATAATAATAATAATATTAGTAATATATTAAAAACCTCAAAATTCACAAAATATTAAAAAATGAAATAAATACCAAAAAATGTAATATTCATAATAAAATATAAATAAAATAAAAAATACTAATACTAATATAAATCTAATATAAATGAAATAATAATATTAATATTAGAAACATAAATTAATTTATCAAATTATAAAATAATATAATAATAATAATATTTTTAATATTAATTAAATAATAATATTTTTAGTATTAATTAAATAATAATGTTAAAATTAGTAATATATTAAAAATCTCAAGATCACAAAAATATAAATAAAATACTAAAAAATGTAATATTCGTAATAATAAAAAAACACTATTTAAAACTTTAAATAGTTAATATTGAAAAAAATACATCCAAATGTTTTATCATAAAAACTAAAGTAAATCACTCAGGGGAGGGTCGTCTGGAGGAGCTGGAGTAGACGGTGGAGAGAACTCCATACCTAAAATCGGAATCAGGCATCACATGTACTACATCTTCTGCTACCACAATCGACTCATCTCATCCTCCTCCTCCTCCTGCTATCATCAGAGCTCTTCCTGTTGTTGCTGCTGTCATTGACGCATCTCCTACTACTCCTTATGCATACTCTTTATAAGCTCATTCTAAGCTCACAGCTCCTCCTGATATTGTGCAGCATATGATGATGTCTCTCCACAAGATCCTCTCGAGATGGACGACGACATCACAATGGTGCCATAAAAACTCACAGGCATCAATCAATAGTGGATACTAATAAATCGGCCTTTCTCGAAGGCATACTGGGTCACCTAAATCCATGCCGAATCATCAAATGGGTGGGCACTGGTCTAAGTATCAGTCTCAGCCTAAATCTCAGCCTATAACTGAGACATCACAACCTCATATGACGCCTTAAATTTTAATTTAAAATTAAAATTGTTAAAATATTATTTTCTGTTAAATTTCACACTAAAAAATAAATTATTCTAACCACAATCTGATGCCACCAAGCACCTCTAGTCTCTCTAGTGGTCGTATCACTGTGCATCCACATATAAACATCTAACTCTATAGTATTGGGTTCTGAGACTGCCTATATGAATATAAAATAATATGTTTATATTTAATTTTATATAAAATATTTAAAAAAATTACATACCATATGCTCTCTATGCGTACTGAATGTATGACTATCGGCTCAATGTGTCACCTCCTTTCTCCCCCGATTATGGTGACCTACCAATTATCTACTCTAAAAGTTCCTACTCAACCAATGTGTACATAATCCATCCCAAACTTGAGATGAAATGTAATCTGGTCGATGGAAGTCACATGACAGATCAAACTCTGTCTTTCCTACTTTCTTCATTGCACTGTTTCCCAAATTATGCAAAACAATGACTGCAATGCGAATGCATAACCCCCTTCCACGCATTCCAGATAACACCACACATGATGTCATCGAAGGGATATCATAAACCCTACAAATAATTTTTAATATCACATTATTAAATAAATTTATTTTCAAATAAATATTATTTATTTACGTACCAGCCAATTATCAAACGTGCGGTGCTGAATATCATCAAGAATCTGATCACATGAGACCCATTCCTTAGAAGAATAATTTTTCAATATACCCCTATCCAAAGACTATTTGTGTAAAGCTATGAAAAAAGGAACAAATTTTTAAACAATTAAAATATAAATAAATTAATGAAAGCTCACTAAATTACAAAGCTAAACATACCTCTACGTGCATGGATAAAACCCAATATAAGGGCGTCTATCAGGGATAGGGTCATGAATCATTATCCAGTTAAGACCATACCCACTCCAAGTTCTCCCTAAAGTGCCAACAGCCTGAGGTTCAGATGACTCAATATCCTGCTCTTCTAAAGGCGGGTCGGCCTCCTATAATAGATGATACAGATCCGGGTCTATCTGAAACACAAAATTATTATTGTTAGCAAACAATTGAAAACAACTATTATATATAGATATAAATTATATTTGATTATAATCGGCATTGTACTGTTTAAATTTCCATCTTCATCCTCATATTCATAGCTGTCTATGTCTATGTCTTCATCTTCCTCCACAACATCATCAATTTCTATATTAGTTTTAGTCTGATCATCCATTTTCATTTCAAATTCATTTTTAACATAATTAACACAATCGTCACTATCAAACCTTAATTTTTATGTGTCATCATCTATATTCATGTCTCTTTGTGAAATAGATGGATTTGGAACAGTCTCTTGAAAATTTTCTTTTCCTTGCACTTCTGTGGAACCACATTCACTTTAAGAAAACTGATTTTCTTGAGATTTAATTTTTATTATGCTCCACCAATCAACCAAATATCTTTTAGTAGCACAATATTTTTTTATAATAAATTTTATGTTCTTGATGATCCAATAAAAATGGTTCATTTACCATAAGAATACATTTATATTTAATATCAACATTCCATGAGTCAGATGAACACACAATCCTTTCTCAGTATACATCTATTGACATTTATACATTATTATGTATTTTTTTCCAAAATAACATAGTTCAATAATTTCTTCAAGCATGCCATAAAATTCAACTTCATTATCTTTATGATGTGATCCCTTTAAGAAAACACCACTATTAATTTTTTTTGATTCCCCGTATGCGCATGTATGAAACTGATAACCATTCATCACATATGCATTATAAGATTTATCCATTTTGGATGGTGGGTTACTCAATATACAAAATCAATTATCAATATTCACTACTGGAAAACTACCTTATACCCACAGTTCAAAACCGTGGGTATAGCCCCCAAAACCGTGGGTATAGGCTATACCCATGATTTTGGGAACCGTGGGCTGGAGCAACGTCGGGATAGGGGGGTCGGACTCTACCAACGGTTTCTCCCAAACTGTAGGGATAGGATTTACATAGCGTGGTAGGCCTGTGAACAGCCTGGTACAGCGTTAACCCCACGGTTTGAGAATCGTGGGGATTTAAATCTTCAAAAATGGCGTCCAGGGGGTTTTGAACCCAGAACCCACGAGGAGCCTCGCGGCCGTTCGCCACCTACAGACCACTCGAGACGTGAATTTTATATATTGTATATACATATATCTAGATATATATATATTAATATGCGGTATTTATATTCAAAAAACACGGCTCACAGGAATCGAACTCGCATCTCACAAAGCACCTCACAGGCGCACCGCACCAACGGACCAAACAAGTTGCGATGTTTATTTGTTATATTATCATATATCCACCTATATATATTAATATAATACAGTGTGGTATTTAATTCAAAAAACGTGGAACAGGGATTTGAAACTGAGTCTTACAGCACCCATAGAGAAGTCTTTACCAACCGAACTAAAGAATTTTTGAAATTATATATTTCTATTATAGTAAATATATTAATATAAACCATGAAAAAATGTCACCCTACCAAATTTTTTTCGCGTCCAGCCTAATTCTCTTTTCTCGCCAGAACTCGGTAAATATATACCAACGGTTCTTGAGAACCGTGGGTATAGGTCCTAAAAAAACCCCAATACCCACAGTTTTGAAGGACCGTTGGTATAGGTCTTCAGAAAATACCCTATACCCACAGTTTTCTCCAAAGCCGTGGGTATATGTTCACATAAAATCCCCATACCGACAGTTTTGAAAAAACGTGGGTATAGGGGTACCCTATACCCATGGCTTTTTACAAAACTGTGGGTATAGACCTATTTTCCATAGTGATTATTAGCATGTACGAATACCTGAAAATTTGTAAAACAATTATCACTATTAGAAGTAATAAATTGATTTTATATGTTAAACCAAAAATAATGTGTGTTACCAGTTTTTGAAACTAGTAGGAGAAATTTTTTTGCCTATGTTCTTCTAGAGAAGTTGCTGTAATTTGTGGAAATTGTTTCTTAATATGATTATTATATTACCTTCAAATACAATAATATTAATTTACTGTAACTAAAATTATAGAATAAGTGATATGAAAACTTACAGTACAACTAGTTACATTTCTTCACAGTTTAGTAGAACATATGTATGATCTCTATGATGTTCATCATTTGAAAGCCATCATTCATGAACTCCATCGAAGCCAATTTCATGTTGATTGAAAACTGATAATTGATTTATCATGTCATCATCATCATTTACATCATTAAGACCCATGACACTGTGTTTTGAGGGTATTTAGAATGAAAATAATGAGAGCATAATAACAAAATTTCCTCTTAAAATTAAGCTTCTTCAATTGAGCCTTTAACTGATGCTTCGTTATGTACTATTTTCTTCAATTTCTGAATGCATCTCTCAAATGGGTACATCAATCTAAATTTTACTGAACCTCCACATTTTTCTTTATGTAGAAAATTTAATATCAAATGTTCCATTGAGTCAAACAAATCCATGGAGAATATTTTTTCCAGTTTACATAAAATTAAAACAACTCCTTCTTGCAGTATGCTTACTGCATTGTAGTCAGTTGTCCCAACACAAATGACTCTAAAAAAATTGATATCTCTTTCAGTGCATCCCAAATCATATAATTCAACAATCCTCTCAATCCAATCAGCAGAAGTCTTTCCATTATAACATGACAATCCTGGCTTTTCAATCCGGTAATATGGCCATTTTGACACATCTTCCCAAATTGAAATTATAACCATCTAGAAGTCTCAAATATACAATCCAGTGATAAAATAATAAGAGGAGCTCTTTGGAAAGTGTATAATATGATTTTGGCTTCATTAACTTCTGTGATATGACATTTTCAAATAGTTTTAGTTCTGGTTGCCTAAAAATTTGGGCAAGATATAATCATGCCTTTAAATTATCTTTGGTCTTACCTAGTTTATCCATAAATGTATGAAACAATTATCAAAATAGTTTTTCTTGATATGGATGAAATCCAACATGTGATGAACCAACAAATCAGACTAATATGGAAAATCACAAAAATGCGTCGTTTTATCCAATCATGCTCTTTTCCAAATCCATCAATTTTATGTTGGTTTATTGTTGGTACAAATGTGATTGAAGGTAATGAAGAGATAATTGATTTTAACTTTTTAGCTGAGATAACTATTGGAGGTCTATATTTTTCAATTATTCCTTTTATGAAATGATATTTGTTTTTTAGAAAGGATGATTTGTTGGAAGGAATCTGCAACGACGGTTGAAGAAACAAGGTTTTTTTCATTGATGAGCATAAATGATTTGTTGTCCCTCATACAGTAAATACATAATTTTGGACCATTTTTACTCTAGCCAGATATAATACCCTATACTGCGAAGTCACTAATTATCCACATCAATGCAGCTTTCATCAGAAAATATTGTTTTGCAACAATATCAAATGTACTCATTCCATTACTCCACAATGAATTCAACTCACCAATCAATGGTTTCAAATAAACATCAATATTCTTTTCTAGATGTCTAAGAATTAATAAATTTAAAAATATATTTGGCTCTTTCATCAACATCTAAGGGGATAAATTGTACGGGGTTATAAAGATAGTCCAACATGAATACTGACTACCGTAAGAACCAAATTGACATAAACCATCTATAGAAAGAACCAATCACACATTTTGGGCTTTAAAATTAAAAGACAGATGCACTTGATCAAAATTTTTCCATGAATCACCATCATAGGATGATTTAATCTTTTATCGATTGGAATATTGGTTTTGTGCCATGTCATCAATGCTACTGTGTTTGAAGACATAAACAAACATTGAAATCTGGGTGTAGACGAAAAATATCTCAACTGTTTTACAGGAATAAATCTAGACTTTCCCACTTGAGCATATTTATACCTCGATTGTCTACATGTGGGAAACTATTCAATGACTAGTTTTAACCATAATATAAGATGCAATCATAATAACATGCATGAATTTTCTAATAACCAAGACCTAGATTATGAACCGAACTCTTAGTCTTATAAAAATTTGTAGGCAACACATTTCTTTCAGGTAGTAGTGTTTTAACCAAAGATAATATCGGATCAAAAAATATATTTGACATTCCATTATCTAATTTAATATCCATAAATTTAGTAACTACTTAAAATTTTCTTATCTTGCAACTAGGATATAAGACATCCTCAACAGACCCCAAAAACCCATAAAAATTAGATGGTTCCAACTCAGGATTTGAATCAATATCATGTTGTGTTTCAGTTTGTTGAATATATGAACCTACCACATCATGTACAAAATTTTGAAACCTTTCTGAATCGGGAACAAAATTATTAGTATCTTATCTGAAACTGCATTCAACATATTGATACCAAAAAATATAATCTAGTTGAAAACCAAAATGAAATAAATGACCTCCAATGTTTTTAAATGTGTCAAACGTTCTCAGAGAACATTTTTTACAAGGACTCTTAATTGTCCCTTTTGAAACAAATTCTAGTTTTGATGATGTAAATGATAAGAAATCTTGAACACCCTAAATATATACAGGATTTAAACCAGAATCATTTGAATTATTGCACTGATTTATCTAACCACAATCATCTAATAATGATTGTTGTCGACTTTATTGTTCTATATTTTTTCTAAATAATATAAAATAATTAGTTTTTTGTATGAATTGATATAATAAAAACATCAAAAAATAGATTACTAATAAATTACCTTTTCTATAAATTTATAAAAATTTCTATTATTTTATAGTCATTTATACAATATTTTTAAACATTAAACTAATCTATATTAATTTATAATCATTAATAATTATTACCACTAATTATTATTAATTACATTTAGTTTCTATATATTATTTTTAATAACCATTGGCACACTTTCTAGCGGATTGGCGGTAGCTCTTTTTCCTGATGAATCATCTAATTGTAAGGAGGTAAGTAATTAGAAAAAAGAGGCTCTTTTGTCTGATTGCTAATATCCTTACAACTTTTACCTAACTAAAATAAGTATCAAAAGCTTACTCTGACGTACGTTAGAGCACGTTTTTTCATACATATTTCAGTGGGAGAAAGTTGCAAGGATATGAAACTACGAGTAAAAGGAAGTCAGCAATCCATTGAAAATTATGCCAATTTATAATAATGTACTTGAATTTATTCAATTTTTAAAATTATTACTAACTATTACAAATTATTTTTAATTATTACTAATTATCCCAAATTATTCCAAATTATTCACAATTATTCTTAATTATTCATAATTATTCATAATTATTGCTAATTATTGCTAATTATTGCTAATTACTGTTAATTATTGCTAATTATTTCTAATTATTGCTAATTATTTTAAATTATTTCTAATTAGTCCTAATTACTTCTAATTAATTCTAATTAGTCCTAATTATTGCTAATTATAACTAGTTATTCCTAATTATTTCTAATTAATCCTATTTATTGTTAATTAATCCTAATTATTGCTAATTAATCCTAATTATTTCTAATTATTACTTATTATTCCGAATTATTTCTAATTATTCCTAGTTATTTATAATTATTACTATTTATTACAATTTATTACTAATTAATACTAATTATTAATAATTATTACTAATTATTAATAATTATTACTAATTATTACTAATTAATCCTAATTATTACTAATTAATCCTAATTATTACTAATTAATCCAAATTATTACTAATTAATCCCAATTATTACTAATTAATCCTAATTATTACTAATTAATCCTAATTATTACTAAATAATCCTAATTATTACTAATTAATCCTAATTATTACTAATTAATCCTAATTATTACTAATAATTACTAATTAATCCTAATTATTACGAATTATTACTAATTAATTATTACTAATTAATCATAATTATTCCGAATTATTTCTAATTATTACTAATTAATCATACTAATTAATCCCAATTAATACTAATTAATCATAATTATTACTAATTAATCCCAATTATTAATAATTAATCCTAATTATTACTAATTAATCCCAATTATTTCAAATTAATCCTAATTATTACTAATTATTACTAATTAATCCTAATTATTACTAACTAATCTTAATTATTACTAACTAATCCTAATTATTACTAATTAATCCTAATTATTTCTAATTAATCTTAATTATTACTAATTAATCCTAATTACTACTAATTAATCCTAATTATTACTAATTATATCCTATTTATATCTAATTATTCCTAATTATATCTAATATATCCTCATCATTACTAATTATTACTAATTATTACTAATTATTACTAATTAATCCTAATTATTACTAATCAATCCTAGTTGTTAAAAATTATTACAAATTGTTACTAATTGTTACTAATATTTACTAATTATTACTAATTATTACTAATTCTTATAAATTATTACTAATTATTACTAATTATTACTAATTAATCCTAATTATTACTAATTACTCCAAATTATTCCAAATTATATCATATTATTAATAATTATATCTAATTTTTACTAATTATTACTAACTATTATTATTTATTACTAATTATTACTAATTATTACTAATTAATTCTAATTATTCCAAATTATTCCGAATTATTCCTAATTATTTATAATTATTCCTAATTATTACTAATTAATACTAATTATATCAAATTATCTCAAATTATTAATAATTATCTCAAATTATTCCTAATTATATCAAATTATTACTAATTATTACTAATTACTACTAGTTCAATTTATTTTTTACTATTTTTTACAAATTGTTATTATTTTTTATAAATTATTACTATTTTTACTAATTATTATTATTATTTACTAATTATTAATAATTATTAATATTTTTACTATTCTTACTAATATTTACTACTTTTTCTATTTTTTACTATTTTTTACTATTTTTTACTATTTTTTACTATTTACTGCTGATTACTACTAATTACTACTAATTACTATTATTTTTTACTATTTTTTACTTATTTACTAATTATTACTATTTTTTATAATTTATTACCAATTTTTAGAATTTATTACTAATTTTTAAAATTTATTGCTATTTTTTAGAATTTACTACTAATTTTTAGAATTTACTACTAATTTAATACTAATTGAGTACTAATTATTTAAAATTATCATTAATTATTTGTAATCATGACTCATTATTTCTAATTATGACTGAGTATTTGTAATTATTACTAATTATTTCTATTTTTTACTAATTATTTCTATTTTTTACAAATTATTTCTAATTATTTCTATTTATTTCTAATTATTTAAAATTATTTTTAATTAATAGTAGCACATAATTATTCATAAAATATAAGAACTCAAAAAACAAATATCTGATCTTAACTTAATTTTATTGCAACAAATTAACAAAAATTATAAATAATTTAAAATTAAATAAATTAACTAAACAATAAAAAATAGATAAATACCTTTAAACTGATGCTTTTGGAGTATAGAATGCACGTGCTATGCTCCGATTGAAAACTTTAAACCATGAAAAAGTTAAAAAAAATTCCAGAAGAATGATAGAGATATATTGAGAGAGGAGTATAACGGGAGAAAAATAGATGATGGTATATATAGGTTAGATCATTTGCGACGGGACCCGTCGCAAATGCGAACCACCCGTAGTAATTATGTTGGCAGGTAAATAGTCATTTGCGATGAGTCCTATCGCAAATTACAACCTGCCGACACACTATTTGCGATGGGGAGAATTCCCGTTGCAAATACAAAAAACCGAATTGGGTATTTGCGAAAGGAATCTTTTACTCGTCGCAAATGCTCTTCCCGCGGTTTGGCAGGAAAGTTGCGCCAAAATTTTTGCGACGGGCCCCTTTGCTCCCGTCGCAAATGGTCGTTATTTACGATGAGATATGTTTCCCATCGCAAAAAACCATTTCTGAATTGTTATTTGTGACGACCCCTAACCCATCACAAATAACTCGTCGCAAATGAGCATTTTTTCTGTAGTGCGCCCTTCGATTATGCCTTATGACTTGATTATGAAACCCAATTCTTTTCATAAGCAATTATTATGATTATGCATTCTATTTTATTTCTTTATGTGGATCACACATGCAAGTACATGTTATGTTGGGTGTTCCTTGATAGTTCTATAATTCATTGGGTAATGTATTGTATCATTAGATGTTATGTATGAGATTTCAGAGTAAGTCTAATCTATCATGGGACATTGTGCACCGTGTGATATTGTCCTGGAAGTTATTCTTGACTCATGTTTATGTCATGTTATATGTTTCCTATAAATTACTATATTTCTATTATCTTATTATTCCATGTTCCTTATATTATGAATCCATATGATTATTCAAGAGCCATATCTTTTACGATATCATACAATGCTTTATGGCTCATATGTTATGATTTATTCATTGTTTATTCCATTATTGTGATTTTTAGCTCACCCTATTTGTCTATGTATTCCCTAGGTTATCCTATATAGTTTTAGGAGTTAAAGGGTAGTTATGAGATCATCATAGAGATTAAAATAATTAATTTTGTATTTTTGTTTCATGGTGTAATTTGTTTACCTTGTATTCTAACGACACCAAGATTTCCAATCCTTGGTTTTATTTAGTATATATTTATTTTTAAAATACTATAATAATATTTTTAAAAGTCTTGGGTCACTATAAATATGATTTCCCATTAGTCCTAGAATGGTATATAGTTTTAAAATACATCTAAATGTCCAATTCCATTTTGAATCGCAACAAAAAGGAATAAATTGGGTATCCTGATATGATAAAATACTCCCAGACAAACCATGTGATGGTACTATCTCCCTCACAGACAATCTGTCTAGTGAATAAAATTGGTTTTCCATAATCTATAGAAAATGAATGAACTTTATTAACTGGTTGAACATTACCAACACTAGATCAATGAATTTGGGTGACCTCAATACCTTTATTATGATTTCCATTATCAAATCATCCCATTTCCACTTGTGAATGGGTAGAGGATAAGGATGAAATGATGGTCTCTATTTCCTAACCTTCACCTATTGATAGGTGAGGAATCACGAAACATACCCCATATTATATTTCATCATATAGGGCCTCCAATCACCGATTGATATCATGATAAATGTTGGTCCAACCTGGGTGAACAACCCATCTCATAGTGTGTGAATCCCACATCAACTCCTCACACATACTCAAACTTAATACAATTCACCATCATACAAAAAACATCACACAATAATCTTGGGCATAATTTAGTGATGTATACCCACCATATATAATGTATCACATTACTATATTATCCAATCTAGAAAATTGAATATCCTTCACACTCTCATGAAGTGAATAGAAAAGTATTATGGTTATGAGAGTTTCCCTAACTAAATACTTATATAAATCCAAATGCATCTCTACAAAGAGGCCCGCTCACATGAAATCAGCTTTAGTATTTTTACAAAATACATCAACCACCAAATTCCCCTTACTCGTGGTGTACATCATCTTGAATTCAATGAAATGGAGACAATTGACCAGTATTCTTCTCAAAATGTTCAAGTCATCCTGATAAAAGATATACTTGATGATCTCATGGTCAATGTACACAAAAAATCTATCACCTAAGATATAGTGTCTCCAATATCTCTACAAATTCCCTACCACCATCAAATATAAATAATCTCCCGGTAGTTTCACTCATCAACCAAAGTTTCTTAGACCCACAAGCAACTTATTTCCTATTAATCATCGTAAAATTAATAAGAATGATTCCTGATGCATTATAATATAGTGTATACTCCTTACCTAGTGCAGGTAAGGTAAAGATTAATAAAATCTTTAATGTACTTTTTAACTCCAAAATTCTCTTTGTTAAAAGTCAACCACTCAAACCCTTTTCCTTTATTTTTTATATTCATCATCAGTATATGAAATGTCATGACACCTCCCCTGGGGCCCGTGCCGAGACTACCCCAAGCCCTCCTTCTATAGGCCAGGGGTTGGCTACTAGCTCTGGAAAGGCGTATTTATAAAACAGGAAGGAATTTCCTTTAAAACTATACAAATACACAATCCAAGAACAAAACAAGATGCAACCATGGAGTAAAACTGTAGTAGTAAAAGTGCGTATTGAAAGTAAAGGGCCGAAATACAAGCCCAACTGAAAAAATACAACTACAATAGAAAATAGAGAAAATAAAATAGCTCCATGGATCATCCACCAAGGATCCTACCTAAAGGGTAGGTATAACTTGTCTCCATAGCTCTCCACATCAACCAGTCACCTCTGTGTACTACTTGTTCCTGGCTTCTATAGTCTCATCCGAGCTGCTCGTCATTTTCACAAGACACAACAAAGTTCGGGCAAAGCCCGTGCATGGTTGAGTGTAACAATACCCAGTAGGGACCTCAAGACCCCTGAATGTCTCTCAGGATTCTATAAAGGAAAACCACAAAGGATGATGTCAATCACAAAGAACAAAGAAAAATACACAGCTCAAACCAAGTATAACTTAAATACAGAAGTACATATGATTAGTCGTAAAGCTAGATCATCTTATTTTGTCAAAGGTTCTGATGCTGATCCACATAGGATCGATTGGTGATGATCCACACAGGATTTCTAGATGCTGATCCACACAGGATCTCTAGGTGATGATCCATACATGATCACTAGGTGGTGATCCACACCGAATCGATAGCTGCTGATCCATAGATGATCTCTAGGTGCTGATCCACATAGGATCGCTAGGTTCTGATCCACACAATATCAATATTCATTCTTCACGTCTCATCCAGCCACTCAATTCCCGTACATTATACACTTGATTCTGGGAGGATCCGTTCCTCAAGAAATCTATCTCACTTTAACCGGAACTAAGTCCCATGAATAAGTAACTTAATGATCCGTCAAGTCATAAGGTTTATAACGCAATAGACGGCGCGTCAATCAGACGCCCGATCTGAGAGTTATATGCATTTTAGTGCCGAGGCCCCAGTTGGATTCAGGTACAATCCAAACTAGACATGCTCCAAATTTCTCCAAAACTCATGTGGAGTATCTCAAAAGGACCGTCTCATCCCATGGATTCCAATTCCATATAAGGTTCGTCAAACAGACGTATGGTTTGTGAGATACGACCTTTTTAGTGTATTTGGGCCGAAATGGGTCCAGGTCCGATCCGAACCGTTCAGACTGACCCGACCCGTCCGTCTTGGGCCAAACCAACCCAGTTCAGGTTGACCCAACCTAGGTTCTACCTAGCCCAGCCCAAACTAGCTGGGTCACGGACTGGATTGACCTGAACCAGCTGGGCCACGAACCAGCCTGGCCCGAACCGGCTGGGTTGGGCCAAGACGGGCTTGGCCCGCTGGGCAGCGAACCGGCCTAGCCCATTGGCTGGGCGCAACCTACACGAGGGGTCACACGACCCCTTCTTCCAGAATGGTTCAAAGATCCATTCATCTCTTTAACCGGTGATGCCATGTGGCTCCGCCTTGCTATCCACGTGACCCGCAGTGAGCGTGTCCCCCTCCAACGTGGCTTCGAAGCCACAGCCTCCACCTGCGGTGCGTGACGGTGCACCGCCCTTCCGCCAATGCAGACGATCGAGAGTCGGGCAACCCGTCATTTCACCGCAGCACCACCTCCTTCTACGACCGGAAAGCACCAACCGTTTCCTTCTCCTTCCGGCACTGATGCCGCATCAGCAGGTCTTCTACGGGCCAGCGGGTGAGCTCCGATGGTCCGTTTTCCCTTCCGATGGTGCCTACGGGCATCTTGGGATGCTGAATTCTCTGTGTACCTCCCGATTTAAAGGTTCCATCATGTTGAGAAAACCACTCTTGAAGAACGCAATGAAAAATCAAGTGGTGGAGGGTCCAGGCCTTGTTCATTTGGCGCACACACTCTGCGTTAGCATTATAAGAAGTGGTTAATAGACAATTCATCACAAAGATAAATTTAATCTCATTCATAACATCTATGATTCATCATTATTTTAAAGAACGAGGGAAATAGACATTGCACATGAATTTAATAACCAAACCCCTACCTCGAGATCCATTGGGTGATGCTGCGGTTGTGGGGAGGGAAGAGTCCTCATTGGATGAAGTCGTTGATGTTCATCGATTCTGTATCATTGTCACTCAATATTCCATCCTCCTTAGGTGGAACATATCACGGTACTTTGACAAAGGTTCCTCACATCCATGTTAAAAACCCCAACCCAAGCCTCAATTAAATTGAGGGGGAAAGAAGGTTAACGCAACATGGGATTAATGAGGTTCTTTAATTAATGAACCTCTTAATTCCCAACGGTGTGGTTTCAATATAGGAGATTCAAGACATTAAATGGATTGAAAACCCATCAGTCCTACCACCACCACTCAACAAGAGGAAGGAAAATAAAATAACAATTTTTATGTTATTTTATTATTTCTTTAAAATTTGAAAAAACTAATGTTTTCACCCGACCTACTGTGGTCGAAGTTAAGCCTCTCTTAAGTGAATCATGGCACTGTAGATTCAATAGTTCCCTTGGATTTTTAATCAAAGGACTGGTTAAAAAGATAGAAAATTCCACCTGTGTGTTTACTAAACATTCCTTAAAAAAAGTTCAAAATTCCATTTTGGCCACACTGGGTCTCAGAATCAAGCGTCGTAAATTTTTGCAGAATCGTAATAATCCTAAATAATTTTAAAAAAATTATACGGAATTTCCAGGTCTTTACATTCTCCCCACCATAGATCTTCTCATCCCTGAAAGCTAAAACATAACTAGAGGAACAAATGGGGGTATTGTGCACGTATCTGAGCCTCCTGCTCCCATGTGACCTTCTGGAGGTTCTCATCCTACCAACGAACTCACACTAGAGAATTTGACCGGCCATGGGGGACTTTCTCCTTTTGATCTTCTATCTCCAATGGGAACTCCAAAAACGTCACCCCATCATCGATGTGCAGCTCGCCCCAGTCGATAACGTGCGATGAATCAGGAACGTACCTCCTCAGCTATGATACATGGAAAAAATTATGCACTCGTCGCATCTGTGGGGGAAGAGATAGATAGTATGCCGCCTCGCCTAATTTTCTGAGGATATGGAATGGTTTGATAAACCTCAGAGATAGCATTCTGCCTCAGACAAACCTCTGTAATCCTCATCAGGGTAAGACCTGTAAGAAGACATGGTCTCCCTCCTCAAACTCCAAGGGTCTCTGTCTCCTGTCAGCATAAGAATTATGCCATCTCTGTGTAGTCTTCATTCTCTCTTGGATGATCTGCACCTTCTCTGTGGTAGCCTATACTAACTCTGGAGCCATAAGTGTCGACTCCCTTGGGTCTATCTAGCATAGAGGTGATCTATAAGGTTTCCTATATAGGTCCTCAAACAGAGCCATACCTATGGTGAAGTGATAACTGTTATTGTATGTGAACTCCACTAGTGGCAGGTGGTCCTCCCAACTATGGCCAAAATCATCTAACCATATATCTAAGTATGGAAGGCGGTGCCCAAGCATTGGTGAGTCCCGAATTCTTCCTACAACCCCTTCCACAAGAGGGATGTAAAACGTGCATCACGATCTGAGATGATCTCCAATGGCACCCCATGAAGCCGTACAATATTTTGTATGTAGAGATGTCCCTAGATCTCTACTGATTCCTGATCTCGGATGGGTAGAAAGTGAGATAACTTGGTGAGTTGGTCAACGATCACCCAGATAGAATCATGGACCCTGGACATATGTGGTAGCCCTGCCACGATGTCCAGGGATATACCATCCCACTTCCAGTATAGTATCTCAAGTGGTTGAGCTAAGCTTGTCGGTACCTGATGCTCGACCTTCACTTGCAGACAAGTGTGGCATCATGATATGAACTCCGCTGTCACTTTCTTCATCCCTAGACACCGATACTGAGCCAAAGGTCTTGGTACATCTTCACCACACCCAGATATACTACCAAAGTGGATGTATGGAACTCCCTCAACACATCCTCTCGTAGCTTTACTAGTACCATGGTGCGTTCTCTAAAGAGGATGTCATGCTCCCAACCTTCAGAAAATCCATTAGGAGCCTATCCTGAGGATATCTGTGCACGTCGGGCCACAAATTCTATGTCCCCTAGCTGAGCCTCCCAAACATGATGAAGAATTTGAGGAGTGACAGTCATAGACTAGATTCAAGCTTCTCCATCTCTACCCACAAAGGATATCTGCAATGTGGCTAGCTGCCCTATCGCCCCACTCAGGAGCTGTAGACCAGACCTCTTACTGAGTGCGTCTGCTACTATGTTTCCCTTCCCAGTAGTGTAGACTATTTCAAAGTCAAAGTCCTGGGGGAACTACAGCCATCACCGCTATCTTAGGTTTAGGTTTTTCTATGAGAAGATATACCGAAGACTCTTGTGATCAGAGTAAACAGTAAACCCTTCACCCATCAAGAAGTTCCACCACATATTTAGTGCAAAGACCACTATTTCTAACTCCAGGTCATGGGTTGTATAGTTCTTCTCATTTTGTCTCAACTATCATAAGCTTTAGGTGATCACCAATCTCTCATACATTAGGACACAACCTAGTCCAGTCCCTGATGTGTTGTAGTAGACTACCTTCCTAACACCCTCTTCTGGTAGCCTCAAGATGGGGGCACTCGTCAGCCTCTGCCTCATCACTTGAAAACCCTACTGGAATATCTTCATCCACACAAAGGGATGTCCCTTATTTGTCAAAGCTGAAATGGGTGGCCCAAATCTGGAAAAGTCAGGTAAAACCTACGGTATCACCCAACAAATCCAAGGAAACTCTGAACCTCAGTCACACTCCTAGGTGGATCCCATGAAAGCATTGCCTTTATCTTCACCAGATCCACCACAACTCTAGCCACCAAGATAATGTGCCCCAAGAAGTGGAATTCCAATATCTATAATTGTAAATTCGAGAGATTTCCATAAAGCTGGTTCTCTCGAAGTGTCTCCAGAACTATCTGTAGGTGCATGGCGTGCTCCTCCTCTGACACTAAGTATATCCAGATGTTTTTAATGAATACCACCATGAAGCGATGGAGGAAAGGCTAGAAGATCCTATTCATGAGCCTCATGAATACTGCCGGAGTGTTGGTCATGCTGAAGGGAACTACCAATAACTCATTGTGGCCATACCAATATCTGAAGTATGTCATCAGTATGTCCTCGTCTAGTACCCTGAGCTGATAATATCATGATCTGATGTCTATCTTCGAAAAGCATCGAGATCCATTCAACTGGTCAAAGAGATCACCAATCCTCAGAAGTGGATACTTGTTCTTCACAGTCACTTAGTTCAAGTGCCGATAGTCCATGAAAAGACTCATACTCCCATATGCCTTCTTGGTGAATAAAATTGGGGATTCCCATGGAGAAACACTGGGCCTTATGAACCCATTCCTCTGAAAGTCCAGTAACTATACCCACATCTCACAAAGCTCCACAGGGGCCATCCAATATGCTGGCGTAGATATCAATGTTGTCCCGGGGTACAGGTCATTGTAGAATTCTACCTCTCTACGAGTAGGTAGTACCAAAACATCATTTGTAAAGGCATTGACATACCGGTCCACCACTATAGAATAACTCAAAATCCTCACATCAACTTCTTTGAGGGTTAGGCTAGCCAACTGGAGAGTGATCAACTACACCCTCCTCCAAGTAAGTCCATCCTATGTTGCAAATGATCCCTTCTTGCTGGTGAAGGAAAACTTGGTCCCATTCTCACAGACACACTTCACTTTATGCCTAAAAAGTCAATCAGAGCATGGAATGTGGATAGACAACCCATACCCAAGATGACATTGTAAGTCCTCGAGGCTGCTTCTAGAAGATCTGAGCCGAAGCTCTCTCCTCCTAATGTGAGATCACACTATCTGCACCATTATGTAATCATAAAATTTTTTCCTGTAGGAGTTTCTAATCATAAGGATCGAGCCAATGACTCCATCAGAATATCCGAGCTCTAAACGAGTGTTGTAGCAATAAAAGAGTGACTGGAACCTGTGTCTATAAAAACTGCAGCTAGTGTATAATAGACACAGATTGTAACTATAATCATCTCTAGAGCACCGTGGTCATAGGCCTTTACCACCTAAAGATGAGCTCTCCATTTTCCACCTGCTACCTATGGTTGGGGTGGACCACCTGGGGGTGGTGGTTGTAGAACCTCAAACCATCATCCACCACCTGCTTCACAACCTGCTCCTCTGCCTCATCCACCGCCCTGCAGACCCCCTCGCTCAAACCTTGGTCACTTCCTCATCGTTCCCTCCATAATCTTCTGATATTCTATGCGGGGAGTCTGACCGTCGTGAGCCATGTGTCCCTAGCCTCCACAAGAGTAACATACTTTAGATCTGGGAAGACCTTTTCTACCTCGCAAGATTCACACCTCTAACCCTACATCATGGGGTCATCCTCTAGAAGGTCTGGACCGCATGAACCTCTACATCATCTACCTACTGCCTGCTTCAGATGATTTGACTACCTGTCATTCAGTGGTGGCTCTCACTGTAGGTTCTTACTCAACAAAGAATCTTTCCACCAATAATGCTCGCTCGAGCTCTCCAACCTACGCTGGGATATTGAGTTACATTGTCAACGCTTTGATCTCCCATAGGAGACCTTGCTGAAAGGATGGGGACCTGAACAATGGGTCCCATACCATTTCGGTAGAGTATCATGATAGGTCAATAAATATAACTGAGTACTGGGCCACTAATAGGTTTCCCTGTTGTACGTGCAACTCCTGGGTACGCACATAGCATAAAGTTGCTGGTACAAACTCCACCCTGAAGAAGTTCTCAATTTACAACTAGGAGTGTGTCACCACCTCATGCATCTATAGAATTAAACTCTAGAATCTCCATGTTGTTCCCAAGAATAGGATAGAATCTAGGATCACCATCTGCTATGCTGGTGTCTCAAATAGGCGGAAAACCTGTGCTACAGCCTCCAACCAGTCCTCAGCTTCTTGAAGATCTATCTCAGCTCGAAACCTCAGAGGCCTCTATCTCTGTAACTAGTGAAATGCGCTCAGTCAGCGTGCATGGTACACTAAAGGGGATGGTGTAAACTGCTTCCTCTGAGTTTTGGTGCTACTGGTACACCACCCGAAGGTGCCAACACAGTAAGAGGGCCCTGCACCAAAGCCTCATCACTTGGTGGGCCATCAACATGTACTCTCTAGAATCCTGGATGGTGTCAACATGACAGTATTCTGAAAAGAAACAGGTTCTCTAAGGTCAAAAAATTATACCTGGTGAGCTGACTAAAATGAGATCAGAAGTAAAACATTTTCCAAAACACACATAATTAGTGTTTTAGTGCACCGAGTAAGAAATCAGAATTTAGGGTCCTAATGTATGGATACATCAACCACTACACCAACAATGGACTCCCCAAACTGTAAACCGCACTCAAAACACTTAACATTATTACTCCTTTGGAAATATCAAAGTCCTAGTTCTTCAATGAACCAAATCCTCTGATACTATTTTGTCACGACCCGCCCCCTGGGGCCCATTTCATGACTACCCCAATCCCGCCTTTAATAGGACAGGGGTTGGAAACTAGAAGCAGAAAGGAGTATCCCTAAAACAGGAAGGCATTTCCTTTAAACCTATAAAAACACAGAGTCCAAGAACACAAAAATATGACACCATGAAGTAAAACTACAGTAGTAAAAATGTGTAATGAAAGTAAAGGGATGGAATATAATCCCAACTGAAAAGATAGAACCACAATAGAAAATTGAAAACAAAAACAACTTTAGGGATTTTCCACCAAGGATCCCACCTGAAGGGTAGGTAAGACTCATCTCCATAGCTCTCCACGTCAACTAGTCACCTCCGAGTACCACCTCATCCTGGCTCCTATAGTCCCTGTCGAGATGCTCATCATCAGCACAAGACACAACAAGGTGCAGGCAAATCCCATGCAGGGGTGAGTATAACAATACAAAGTAGGGACCCTAAGACCCCCAAAGGTATTTCAGGAATCTATAAAGGAAAACTACAAAGAATGATCTCAATAACAAAGCACAGAGCAAAAGACTAAGCTCAAACCAGGTATAACTTAAGTTTAGAAGTACAGATGATTAGTCTTAAAGCTATATCATCTTATTCTGTCAAAGGTTATACTACTGATCTACAAAGGATCGGCTAGTGATAATCCACACAGGATTGCTAGGTACTGAACCACACAGGATCTCTAGGTGCTGATGCACATAGGATCACTAGGTGCTGATCCACACAATATTCCTAGGTGCTTATCCCACACAGGATTGCTAGGTGCTAATTCACCCAGGATCCCTAGGTGCTGATACACCCTTAATTGTTAGGTGATGATCCATACAGGATCACTATTCATTCATTACGTCTCAGCCGGCCCGGGTTTGACCCTGCCCAAACCGTCTGGGCCGCGGCGGGCTCAGCCTGCTGGGCAGCGGATCGGCCTTGCCTGCCAGATGATCACAACCCGTGTGAGGGATTGCGCAGCTCCTCCTTCCCGAATGGATCAAAGAGCTATTTGGATATTTAACTGGAGGCACCACGTGGAGCCGCCTTGCTTTCTTCGGGACCCGTAGGGAGTGGTTCCCCCTCCACCGCAGCTTTGAATCTGTGACCTTCACCTATAGTGCACGACGGCGTGCAACCCTTCCTCTGATGTAGCCGACCAAGAGCTAGCCTCCCCTTCGGTCCGTTGTGGCGCCGAGCGCCGACTGCCGGTCGTCGGTGCCGCCGCACCGATGAGTCTTCCTCTGGACACCAGGTGAGCTCTAGTGGTCCATTTTCCCTTCTGATGGTTCCTATAGGCCTCCCATAATGCCGCTATTGCTACTTACCTCCTGATTTCAAGGTTCTGTCAAGTTGAGAAAACTGACCCTGAAGAAAGCAACGAAAAATCTAGCTGTGGAGGGTCTAGGCCTTATTCAGTTGGCCAGCGCCATTTTCATTAGCATTATTACTGGCGGTTAATATAAAATTCATCACAAATATAAATTTAATCCCATTCATAACTTGCATGATTCATCATTCTTTTTAAGATCAAGGGAATGAAACATTGCACATGAATTTAATAACAAAACCCCAACCTTGAGATCCGTTCGGTGATGTTGTGGTTTTGGTAAGAGAAGATTCCTCGTTGGATGAAGTTGTCATCATTTTTCGATCCCAGATCGTTTCCTCCAAGCTTCTTTCCTCCATTGGTGGAAGATGTCGTGGTACATCACTAGAGGTTCCTCATAACCATGTCAAAAACCCAAACCCAAGCCTCAATTAAATAGAGTGGAAAAGGAGGTTAATGCAATGAGGGATTAATGAGGTTCATTAATGAATGAACCTCTTAATTCCCAATGGTGAATTTAAAAAATAGGAGAGTCAATCCATTAAATGTCTTGACAACCCATCGGTCCCACCACCTCTTCTCAACAGAAGGTAGGAAAATAAATAATAATTTTTACATTATTTAATTATTTCTTTAAAAGTTAGAAATACTAAAATTTTAACCCGACCTACTACGGTCGACGTTAAGCCTCCCTTAAGTGAATCATGGCACTGTAGATTCAATGGTGCCCTAAAATTTTTAATCCAAGTACCGGTTCAAAATATATAAAATGACGCCCACACATTTACTGAAGGTACCTTAAAAGAAGTTCAAAATTCCGTTCTGAGCACTCCAGGCCTCAAAATCAAGAACTGTAAATTTTCACAGACTTGTAATAATCCCAAATAATTTAAGAAAATGTATATGGAATTTCTGGGTCTTTACATGAAATTTGGAGAAGTAAAAAATATATATCCTATTATTACATGCCAAACCCAAGAAACCATAGATCATGAAAACCTTATTTTTTCACCGCTTAGAAAACATGGCCTTAAAATTCTCAGGATTTACTAATATGAAACTTCTGAAATCATGCACCTCATTAAAAAAAAGTTTTTTCAAAAAATAAAGATTTGGGATCTTGATATATAGCTAATCCACTCTTAGATTCCTTATTAAAATATCCAGGTATCATGTATAACCCACCAATGACTAGGAGTATTAAAATTTATCATTGAAAAATATGAACTTGAATGAATCAAAAAATTTATAAAAGAAACTATTCATTAGGTCCATAAACACTAATAGAGAATTAATTAAACAAAACCACATCATGAGAAACTCATAAAATCCATTGATACTCCTAAAATAAGTACAATGAACACTATTAACCTCACCAACAACTAGTGATATCCAAATCACAAACACAAATATTATAGAACCCCATGGATCACCTTGGATGATTAAATAGGTCATATATAGAAGGAATATGATATAATAACTTTAACTTCACTTGTTATAATATATGGTAATCTACACAAAACTTTATTCAATCATCACCCATATTAGAAAATTAAGCAAGATCACCCTAAGGGGATGTGCATGGGAAAATAAATTCCTTTACCTGATGTTACTCTATTTGAACCCTTAAATATCTAAGATCTGTAGAAGATATTTTTTATGGTTGAATAGATATGAGTTTTGTATATGGAATTATATTAATCTTACTCTCAATCTCTCTATTTGGTGAAAACCACAAGAAATTATTAGGAAATACAACCTAATACTTGTTAACAATTAGAGGAAGGACTTGTTGTCCCATATCCTTCTTATCACATGGAGAAATACTCAAAAACTAGGCTAAATTCATGCCCATATACTAATGGTGAGGGATCAAATGACCTACTAATAAATCCCACTATTTCATGAAAGTATATAAATTGCCCCTAAAATATGTGAAAGATACCTGTCAAAGATTGAAATTGATATTTCCTCAATAGTGTATTAGTTAATCCATCCTAGGGTTAAAATAGAAGATGTGTATCTATAATGTAAATAAATCCTAGAGTTTCTCACGACCACTAGTCTGGTATAATTACCTTGAAACCATTAAACACCCTCATATCTCACCTATAAGGGGTTTTCAATAGTCATCATTCTTGATAGATCCTCAATTGTTATGTGCTTCCCTACCACTTTGATTCCCCTATTTTGATGATTATTATTCCCCTCTCATTATTTGTTCTTATTCATTATTTATTAGCTTATATTTTTATTCGTAATTATTAATTTCTATTATTTCATGAACTTTTTTATTAATTAATTTCATAGTAATTATAATGATTTATTAGGTTTAATTTTATTTTATTTATTTATTTAAATTATGTGTACTATTCATGAACTAAATATTGTTATTATGTGTGTTTAGTTATTTAATTAAGTATTTATGTTTTAATTAATTTGTTTAATATTTTATTATTTAATAATAAGAGTTTCTCAAATAGAATTATTATTACTAAACTATTATTCTATGTTTATAATTCTATTTTTATGGAAATTAAAAAATCCATGAATCTTACGTGAGCAATAAATTTAAATATAATTATGAACTAGTGTAAATTTGAAAAATAATTATTTTTAAACCAAAATATATTCATTATTATCTATAAAATTTTATTTTAATATGATTCTTACATGATTCTATAATTATTTTGACACAACATTTATATGGTTTGTTTTAATCGGATGCAAATTGATTGTCGCACATGAATAAGTCATGAACTATAGTACCTATTTAAGCATAAGTGTAACATGCACTAGAGATTTAATATGAATAACTCAAATATTATATCAATGTGTTATATTAAAATTTTATCACTGAATCTCTTGTATGAATAAAACACCCAGAGGCCGGAATATGTTAGATTTAACTAGAATTAAATAAGCTCATGTGTGATTAACCCAAATTTTTTGGATCCTACATGTGATTAAACCTGAAGGTAGCATAATCATGTGAGGTTAAATCTAATGATCCAAATCACTTATGATTAATTTTACAATTTAGAAACTCATATATAATTAAACCATTTTTTAAAAATACTAAAATTTAGGATTTTCAGAGGTGTTGTGATATGTTGACAAAATTGTGGGGATCATTATAATATTTAAATAATGAATGTCATGGAGGTTTTTAATGAATAAATAAATGAATATTTTTAGAGAAAATATAATTCTTATTTAATTGAAAAAAATTTACTTATTTATTTTTAATAAATTACACAAAATAATATATCACTATAGATATGAATATTTTCTTGGAAAAGTAAAAGGGATTTCAGTAAATAATTAAATTAATATTTTAATTAATTAAATTTATAAGATGATTTGATGAAAAGTTTTATGGAAAATAAAATATATAATTGGATATTGAAATCTTAGTGTAATATTTTCCAACTCTAAAATACTTTATAATCAAAGTTACTAACTAGGTATTTATAAGAATATAGCTTTCATAAGAAAATACCAATTCCAAATTTTTAAAAGATGGTTTAAAATATTAAATTGGTTTATTTTCAATAAAAAAATATTTTCAAAAGGGATATTTACCAATTTATTTTGATTTATATTTATGGAAATAATATTCTTTAACATCTATGATAAATTCTATTTTTCAAAGGGGAAAAACATGGAATGTTTTTTAAAATAATTTCTATGGCTGTTATATATATATATATATTTATCTATAGAAAATAATGGAAGCTATAATAAGAAATATTAATTATATAATATATATTGAGTGAAATATATAAATACCTATGATATACCACTAATTTAAATTTTACTAAATTATTTTATAAGTTCTTCAATTCATGATTAATTTTACTTTTTAAAAGTAACAAGTCAAATAAGATAATCAATGATTATAGTACTAATTAAAATGCTTAAAGGAAGAATAAGAATAATTTTTTTACTTATTTTATACTAACTTAAATATTATGTTGATTTAACTTTGACACTTTCACTTTTAATTATTATATAATCTTTAAAGAATATTCATTTATGATTAGATTTAGAGAAAAATGTATGATAAACTATATTCTAATTTCTACACCTCATCTATTTTTTTTATAAGTGTAAACTTATATTAATTAGAGTGAGAGTGAGACCTTATAAAATCATTGAGAGGGAGATCCTGAAAAAATATCTCATAACCTTGTTAACACTAAGTGTCATATGCTTGTACTCAGCTATGATATCCCTAGGAAATGGATCTGTAAAAAAATCACTACACCTAATTTGGATTATAGTGGACTGGGAAAGGAAAAGTTATTTATATCACCAAACCACTTTCAAAACCTTTTGCGGTACCATATTTATTTCCTTTAATTTAAATGTTATATTTGGATCAAAAATGAAAGTACAATACTAAACCAACTTGAAGTGGGAAGTTTTAATTTGGTGAAAATGTTATAAGAAATTAGTTCATCTATTTTTTAAGTCTTTATATAATATATAATTGGGGTTACCTTAATAACCAACCAAAGATCACCAACCAAATAAGAATATATAAATGGGAAGATTCACTAGTATTGAATAAAATCAATGTTAGGGTGGATTTCCCCAAAATCATATGTTGAATAGCCAATGGCCTATTTCTATATTCATTAAGAGCTTACTTGATATCATAAATCTATCTGAATCTAAAGTCTATTACCTAGAATCTAAAACAATTATTACTAAAAGGATCATTTCCTTGATGCCTTTTCTAATCCTAGGTACGATATCTTACTCCACATCCTAACCTACTAGATGATCTCCAACCACTATCCTATATTGATATCCCTTAACAAGATCTAGATCCTTGATCTTATCCATCATGATTCCAATTTCTAAGCTGCAAGAAACAAAAAAAAAACATTGAAAATGATATATCTATCCACATAAATAGATCATTATTGTTTTTTTGGAACTTTGGTTTGCTATTCCCCTCTCTATCACATTGGAAATATATAGGGGGGACAATACATCTCAGAGAAAAAGATGAGCCTTTCCCTCAACTACATTGAACATTGTTTCTCAAGTGTGAATTTCTTAATTTATACTTCCAACTATAAAAAAGTGCAACTCTGAGATCCGATGACGGAATTAGAGTATTCCAATATTAAACTCCCAACTAATTTCTTCTATGAGATGGGATCTTGGTTCACAACATTAGAAAATAGAGTCCAGAAGAAAAATATCATTTGAACACATATCAGATTCCAAAATATATCTTAAAAATGGTTAACTCAAGAAATATCATCCTTAAAAAACCTGGGTGAGAAACAAAGCAAGTTTATAAAGCATGAAACATAAACCATCACAAATTTATCTCCCTAAAAGAGATAAATTTAATCTCAATCACTATCAGCACTCATCATCCCGAGAATAAATTCTTAAAGAAATAATTATGAAAATACTTATAATGTATCCTTCCATACTATTCTTCCAAGATTAATTTATCCCACCAAAACTTCACAGATCCCCACAAGATATATATAATAGGATTTACCCTCCTATAACAGGGAATCTTGATTTGGTCAAACATGGTCTATTAAGACTCGATTTAAAACTCAATGGCATGTGGTATATCATCACTAGTAAAGGGGATTATATACTATACATAAAAATTTCTGGTCAAATATGATATGGAAAGTCCTAGTTATAGAGATCCATATCTTATAGTCTGAATAACCTAAATAATTCTCTCCTAGAGTAGTTTAGAAATAGGTGGAACCAACATAATAGTAAAATCCATCATAATAGCATGTGGGTAATTCTTATCCCTACATTCTTGGAAATATAAAAGAGGTCATCATGGTCTCATGTTTCTATAATTACAAACAAATGACTCAGAACACATTTCTATCATAATTCTTTATATCAAATTTTAGGAAAAGTAGAGATAGGAATAACATACCAATATTTTATACACACAACACATAATATAAGGGTCTCATATATTGAATAGATTCTGAATTATTTAATTAGTGAATCTAATATTATTTTGTTGTACATTAAGGTCATGAGAAGAATTATTCTAGAACATAAGTTAAGGGATCCCTCTGAAACTCCCTATTTTCTTTGGATTACGCTTTCTCACTAATTAACTCAATTTATCCCTTCATTATTATTATATAAAATTTATATAGTATGTATCTATACCACATAATTATATAAAAATTTTATTTAATCTTTTTTGATGGTGAAATACATGTTTTAAAAGGTTCCCTTCTAAATTCCTCTCATTAAGAAAACCTAATTATAGGGAAATTCTATGTTTCTTACCCCTTTTAAATTACCCTAATTAAAAATATTTAGGGCCCTAATGTTTTATAAAATCCATTTTTTACCCTAGAAATTTTTTATATCATTTTTGGATTTATGGAAATTATTATGCCTTTACCCTTTTTAGAGACTCGTTTCCCATTTTCCTAAAGCCTAACTTAAGAAGAAATTTTCCAAATGGATTTATTTATTTTTTTCTTCATATATTCACTTTAGTTAGACATAATATATCATGATATATGATTATTTTTCCAATATTAATTTACAATGATTATTTAATCCATTTTTTCATGTAATCCACTATGATACGCCCTTTGGTTTTTATTTATGACATGATTATGAACCCCATTTCTTTCCATGGTAAATTATTATGTTTATGACTTATATTTGATCTCTTCATGTGGACCGCATATGCATGTACTTGTTATGATGGGAGGTTACAGATATTGATCCAATGTATTTGGTTATTTTCTGTCTCATGAGATGTTATGTATAGGATTTGGGAGTAAACCTAATCAATTATTAAACTTTGTCCACCATGTGATATTATCTTAGAAGTTATCCTTGACTCATGTTTATGGAATGTTATATTTTCCCTTATATTCTTTCATTGTAATGATATTATGATTCCATGTTCCTTATATTATGCCTTCAAATGATTATTTATGAGCTATTATTTTATGTTATCATATTATACCTCCTAGATCATATGTTATGCTTCATTTTTGTGTTTCTTCCCTTACTAGGATTTATATTTCACTCCTTTTTCCTATGTATCCCTAGGGTTATCCTATGAATTTTTAGGTGGTTAAGGGAAGTTAGTGTTTCATTATTAAGATTAAAATAATGAAGTCTTATTTTAATTTTATTTTATCTATTTGTGTACATAGTCTTCCATAGTCATAAAGATTTTTATTCCTTGGTTTGAATTTAATGTATATTTATGTTTAAAATCATTTAATAATTTTTAATGGGATTATGATTCTATATTTGGTATTAGATCATAATTTAGTTTTTTACTATTTGGACTAGAAAACCTTAGTGGGAACATAATGGATAAGTCTATGTATATGAAAAAAATTACTAGGGATAACATAGATTAAAACATAGAGACTCATAAATTAGGAAATAATTATCAGTTATAAGTTAGTCCTTCTAAATTCATAGTTTAATCTTTATATGATCCTTATATTAGCATTGAAACCCATAATTTTTTTCCTTTTTTATTTAATGGAAGGAAATTGGAGAACCCATTCTAGTAACCAATTTAATAGGAGATATGATAAATTCCCTAATGAGATTCCTAACCTGAAGGTAATGGGAGATCAAAACTTCATAAAAGTACTAGATCAACTAGATCAAGTTATGAATAGTAACATGAATCATTTTTAATTCCATCATCCTATGAATGATCATGGTATGTTCAAATCCTTTTTGTGTCAAATGACATATACCATTAGTGGATATTTTGATCCCCTCATCGTGGAAATATGGATAAACACCATTGACAAGATATTCTTTATCCTTCAATGCTCATAAGAAGACAAAATTCATACTGGTGGTATATAATTTTTATGGGGAAGATGATCAGTGGTGGACACTGATTAATAACATGAAGTCTAAATTGGAAATTGATTCCATGTAATGGTATTTATTTAATAAAATATTTTAAATAAATATTTTTCCCAAACTATCCATCATAAAATGGAGAGGGAGTTCCTTAGATTAAAGAAAAAGTAAACTATCTATACATATGTGGAAAACTTTAATAAGATTTAATGATATGCCTAATGCTTCATCCTGAACTTTTAAGTAAAGGTGGATCACTTAATTATTGTATTAAAGTTGAATTAAAAATATCATTGGTGACTCAATACTTTGATAGCTGTGAGGAGATTGTTTATTGTACCTATAAGGATGAGATAGTGATTAGCGACTCTCATTAGTCTCATGGATCTAGAGATAAAAATTATAAAAGATAGTTTAATATGTGAGGATCAATATATAAATCCCTTTTATGAAATAAATATCAACATTCCATGTGTAAAAAATGTGGGAATTTGAATCTCAAAAACTTTCTTAAGGGAACTGAGGAATGATTAAAATGAGGAATATGGAGAAATATGGATAATAATTTCAAATGGGATATGAAGAATCCCAATAATTCAGAAGAATAAAGGAACACTTATACAATTGTGTAGTATTTTAATTTAAAGGAACATGGTTATTATTTGAACTAATGCCCTAATATAAGGGTTTTTATAGATAATTAATGAAAACATCCTCCAAGGTAACATGGAAGGGAATATGATATCACTACTACTAAGGTGGATCCAAAAAATGATGTGGTGATAGGTATGCTGGTTTTAATTGAAGAATAGAAATGGTACTTTTTGATTTTGGTTTTATGAATTATTTTATATCTTTCATGTTTAGTATACCTATTCAAACACCACCTCAAAACATGGAGTTGATTTTTTTATGAGAACAAAAAATGGGAAAATTATTGTATCATAAGTTTATAACTCCTACCTGATAAATATTTTGGACTAAAGCTCCTAGAAAACATTATCTTACTTCCTTTAGTGTATTTTGATGTTACATTGGACATGTGTTGTCTATCCTTATATAAATTTAACTTCACCTGTCAGGATTTTGATATTTTTGGAACATACCACTCCTCTATTTACTTTTTATTATAATGTTCCATAGATATACCCAATAAAATAAACATTATTGAGTTATAATAACTTGAAAACAATTTACAAGGGAATCTGAAAAAGGATTTTATATACTTGAGTGCTTCACTGTGGGGTGTTCTAGTCCTCTTTTTCAAGAGGATGGACGGGTTGATGCGCATATGGCATGATTATCATAAACTCAAAAAAAATCACGATAAAGAACAAGTATCTCCAACCAAGGATAGAAAAATTATTTTACCAACTACATGGGGACCAATATTTCTCTATTGTGGACCTCCAGTCAGGATATCAATAATTAAAGGTGAATAAGGAAGATATCCTCACAATTTTATTTCCAATGAAGTATAGAAATTAAGAGTTCATAGTGATTCCCATTGAAATATATAATTATAGTGACTCGTGATTAGAATAAATGGATACTACATCATTTTAGATGAATATCCGGCACATTAAAAAAATACATGCATAAGGACCATAATAGTTTAGTGTCTCTAAAACTTGGAAACAAAATCTTATATCCCGATGAAAGATCATTATCAACTCCCATAAAGATATCCACCTTTACTAATTGTATATAAAACCTTTTTTCATAACCTAGGGAAAGGAAACATAGTAAATGGGTGAGATTAGATTTTCCATAAGGATAAACAAAGAAAATTCATAATCATAACACGAACAAAAGGGTATGGAACTTGGGCCTAAAATTTGAAGATCATAGCCTGTTTATGAGAGATCATAATAAAGATTGGAAGTTCATAAGACATGAATCATAAGTTAATTAAGGACATTAAGTCATGAAAGCATAACATTGGAATAATACATGTAATTTGTGGAATGAATATATTAACACAAAATCCTATGTCAAGGCTACCTAAGAAGACTTTTATAGCATGATAGGCTTGGGATATGACCCGTGCACCTAATTTGGGCTTGGGATAAAAACTTTTGTTCCCTTTTACTTTTATTCTTGGGCTACAACCCATATACCTTATTGTTTTTAGTCTTGGGATATAACACATGTACCTTATTGTTTCCGGGATTGGGCTACAACCCACGTGCCTTCTTATTTTCAAGCTTGGTCTACAAACCGTGTACCCTCTTACTTTTACGCTTGGGCTACAACCCATGTACCTTCTTGTTTTTTAGACTTGGGATTCAAACCATGTACCTTCTAGTTTTATATCTTGGGATACAAACCATGTACCCTTTGATCTCATATACAATTTATCATTACCCAATACATTAAAAGTAAATATAGGTCCCACCCATCTCCTAATAAATTTATTAATACTTGTGCCACAATATAATAAAACTTTCATCATATCATGACCCATAAAAATTGATAGGTTTTAAAAACATAAAATCATGACCCATGAAATTAAATATGTATCATTAACATTTCATCACAACATAACCTATTAAAATATATTGGTTTCACAATCACTTCATGAATGTATAATACATGAAAAGAAGTGGGTTTCAAAAGAATAAAACCTGTAAAAGTGAAATGGGTGTATTAAACATTATTCCATCAAAACATAAACCATTCAAGAAATAATATGAACTGAATATTTGGATAATTTACTAAAAGTGAATGTGTAACATCAATTGATATTATCTTAGATGGAATATAACTTGGAAGGATATTTTGAAAACATTTCTTGAGGTAAGTATCCTTTCTTCTTTGAAAAAGGCACTTTAAAATATATACCCTTTTGAAAACAATATTCCTTAAAAACTTATAAAATAATATTGAAAACATTTGGAAAACCATTTCTTTAAAAATATCTTTTAGAGAATTTTTTTAAAAAAATTATCCTTTTAAACAAGAAAAGAAAGCTTCAAATAATTGTCGGTGGGTAAATATGTACATGTCATACAAGGTAAACAGAACATTTCTTTTGCACGGTAAAAAGGTTAGAAAAATGAATCGTTCAGAAAGAGACAACAATATTCCTTTAAAAACATTAATAAAATAAAAAATGTAAAAATTTCTTTTAATGATCACAATAGATTATTAGAATATTCTTGTAAATCCTTTTTAGAAAATAGTTTTTTGAAGGGACACATCTATCTGACCGAAGGGAGGGTAAAGTCTGGCATTCTTAAAAACAAATTCTTAACTATAATATGTACTAAAGATCAGAAAAATGGCACCAATAAATGAATATATCATGAATAACCATAATGGAATAAAATTTATGAGAGTTATTGAGATATGGATTGTAATATTTCATCAAAGGAATCATAAACATAAATAATCTAAAAAAGTGATGAGATTGTTTCCATATACTCTTACAAGCTGGAAAAATTGAACCATATTACCCATTGATGAAAATGAAATTACATGAATCTTAAAATATCATGAAAATAATAATATTTATGATATTTCATTTCAAAGGCAGTATATACACCACATGGAAAAATATAGGTGCATAACATTTCTTGTGTCTCAAAGAAGGGAATTTGTGACGAAATTACTTTACCAATTTGGTAACTTTTAAAACATAAACCCCATTAAAGAAATATCATAAAATGGATATGTAAATAGAAATAAATTTGAGTGTAATAATAATATAATACATCCACCAGCAGTATACAAAACACACAAAGGGAATGAGTGTTAATCATGTATCTCATAGAAATAAAAAGTGAGATTAAATCCAATTACCTTATGTCTTGACTCTATTCGTACCCATACAAGATTACTGTAAAAAAAAATTATGTTTATTATAAATATTTTATAGAAATTAATTAGTATATATAATACCATATATGGTTTTATTAAGACCTTATATTACCTGCCTTTTAATAATCCAATGTTAAGGTTTCACTTCGGGTAATATTCGCTTTGTTCTTCGTATGTGTCTTAATTTGTTATATATTTGGCCATTATAATTATATCATGATTTAAATAATTTAAAACATGATATAAATATCATTTATATAAATTATATTTTTATTATAATAATCTATAATATATAATTATGAAATGGTATACACCGTTCATGTAGACAGCAAGCTATACATACGTATAAACGTTGTTTCCGTCTTTATTATTGTATTGAGAGAATGAAAAAATGACGTATATTTATATATTTATTAAATTATATTTATGATATCATATATATAATATATATCCACTAAATAAATCCTTAATAAATTCCATGTAGTGTATGAAATAATCATATCTCTTTGAGGGCGCGGTAGTCCACACTTCCTCAAATGAAAATATCATATTAACACAAAATGAAAATTAAAAAGATACGTGTTGTAAAAATTATTATAGAAAATTAAATACATAATTAATATAATATATCAATTATATAAATATAGCGTTCATCATAATTTACACCATGAGAGTCGGTAAAGGAAAAATGAACAATCGTCATTTTGTGAGGCGATAGTTCGTCACACACGTAAACAATATGTTCATTACTTACTAGATGGAGGCGTGCACACGATTAGGTTGAAACATTAACATAAAAATCCTAGTATATTGGGGATAATATTTTGGTTATAAAATCATGGAATAAATATAATTGATGGGGTGGAGAAAGGAAATAAAGGAAAAGAGATTGAGAGAAGGTGTTACCTCTTAATCAGATAACTCGTTTTGGTTTTTTCCAAAAGGCTTCCTTGGATTAATATATGTGAAAAGGGAGAATTAAAGGAGGAAGGTAGGTATGTTTTAAGTGTATTGGGAATATATTTTCCAATCCTAAGTGTGTTTAGGTGTTTAAATAAGAGGGAGAGGTGGTTGTCCTTTATAAGGATGGGAAAGGACACACTTGGAATGTTTAAAAACAAGTTAGGTGTACCAATGTTTTTACCTAAAAAAAGTCATAAAAAATAAACCAAACTAAATAATTAAAGGTAAATAGTTTAATAATTTCTACTAAATGGGGTTTAGACAAGTGTCTAGGTTTTTTGGGTCTTAATTTTAAGGTTTATTACTTTATTAACCAAATGTTTCTCTTAACCATTCTAATTAATTTTAATTACTTTCACTAATATTTTTGGTAAAAAATTATATGTTATAATTAGATATTATAAATTATTATTATTAAAAATATTGAATCCATTTTTCCAAATTCATAGAAGTGATAGATATTAATTTAAAATTAATCCCACTGATTGGACGACACTGCATGTTTTTAAAGTAAAAACATCCAAAAGTTTGCTAAGTTTTTATACCTAATTTCAATGTGAAATTGGTTAAAATTAACTAAATTGAATTAATTAATAAAAATATTATCTAATTAAACTTGTAAATCAATTTAAAATATAATTTAACTTTATAAATAAACTAGATGAAAAGGTAGTTTTGAACTAAAATACAATATTTTTAATTATTCATTTAAAAATGAAACCTTACAGAAAAATACCAATTTTTTTAAGAATTTATATTTTATTTTTTAATTAAAAATATGAAGTTAATTTTGACATATTAAATCTATAAAAGTTCCAAAATTTGGACTGAAAATGGGTTATTCATTAAACTGTGGTAAAACTACCTTTATAAAAAATAGTGTTTTAAGCATAAAATTAGGTTTATTCTTATCTTATATATATAAAATATATTGGATGAATATAAAAAATAATTGATTTAATATATAACATATATATTACATCAATATTACCCACTATTTATAATTAGTTTATTTTATTAAGTTAAAATAGATTTGTGATCATAATAATAATAATATTTCCCTTTATATTAAATCAATTTTCATATTCATTTATAATTAATTTTAACCTATGAATTAATATTATATTTTTGAAAACTATATATTTTAATAAATTAGTTTATAACATTCATAATTGATAATTTACCATCTAGTTTATATCTTATTTTATTAAATAATAATATTTTAATAATATATTATTGTTTGGTAACTCTCAGTCATGATTATTAAGAAAGACATCAAGGAACGTCATTGTTGCATGTAACACAAGATAACCTCTATGTTCCATGTAGAAAAATATAAAATTTATAATGCATATAGTGCACAATTAACCTGGTGTTATGTATAAAGTAATCCAAACATAGTAAATTAATATAAAATAAACTATTTCCAGTGTTGGGTGAAATGAAACATATCAAAAGAATTAAATTATTTTGAAAAAAATAATTATCAAAATCTCATGATGTTACAATAATTCTCCAGAAAATTTCATGAACTTAATTAATAGATTCTTTATATATTACCTTAATAATTTTTTTATAGTCTTTATAGATGATGTTATGATATATTTCAGGAGTAAGAATGATTATGAAAATTATTTAAATATTTTTCTAAGGACCATGTGAAAGGAAAATATAGATGCAAAGTATAGTAAATGTGAGTTCTATATGGATGCATTATCATTATTTGGGAATTATATCACCATAAAGGTGATATCTATTATCCCTTATAAGAAAAAGAAATAGAGCAGTTCCCTATGCTAGAATTTGTAATGAAGATCAGTAGTTTCCTTTGACTAGCTAGGTATTGACGATGATTTGTGAGAAATGTTTTCTAATTGTAAACCCACTAACCAAGGTGACTCTAAAGGGACTAAATTTTTCATGGAATACTGAATGGGAAGATATCTTCAATGTGTTGAAAAATTGGTTTATCACTACAATGGTACTTACACTACCCAAAAGTGGAGAACTTCTCATGGTATATAAAAATTATTGAAAGAAGGGATTAGGAAATTTATTGGTAAAAATTTATAAGGTGATAAACTATTTCTCAAGAAAGATGAAATTTATTGAGTATAATTATCCCATGCATGATCTGGAGCAAGAGGCCTTAATGTTTTCATTGAAAATCTTAAAGTATTATACATATGGAGAAAATTGTGAGATATATATGAATCACACATGCCTCAAATATATATTAACATAACAAGAGATTAATATGTGCCAGTAAAGATGGTTAGAGATTATAAAGGATTAAGAATTCTTAGTCCACTACCATCTTTATAATAAAATAATGTGGCAGATCCTCTAAGTACAAAGTATTCGAATTTCTTATCAATGATGAGAATTGTGAGGGATATAATCTCCCTATACTTGTAGAGGATGGACATGGGGATCATAAAATTTGAAGCATCATCATTCCTTTCTAAAATTATTTCCCAACAATACATTTTAGAGAAGTTAAAGGATTAACAGAGAGAGGATGTGAAAATTATGAAGAAGATGAAAACTATTAGAAATATGATATCCTCCTATTTCAAAACTGATGAGGAAGGAGTTATAAGATTTGGGTCATGAATATATGTACCATAAAATCCCAATATAAAGAAATATATTTTGAATGATTCACATATCTTTAACTTCTCCCACTTCCTAAGGAATACTAAGATGTATCAAGATCACTGAGATCACTATTGGTCAGACAATATGAATAAGTAGATTATAGAATATAAAACAATGTTCCATGTATTTTTTTAAGTAAAGTCTAAAAGGAAAAAATTTAAGGGCATGAAGAAACCATTTCCCATACAAATAGGGAAATGGGAATTTATTACCAAGTAATTTTTTAATGATCTTCTGAAGGCATTAGGGGGAAAATTCTATGTAGGTTCTGGTGGACTATCCTATAGAGACTTCCCAATTCAATGTATTTCGAGTGAACTTCTAACTTGAATAAATGACAATAATATACATCAGATAAGTGGTGAGGATGCATAAAAAATACTATAAATTGAATCTGATCAAGATTCTATACTTTCCTCCATGTTCTAGAAGAGTCTACGACATTCTCTAAACACTAATATAAACTTCAGTATGGATTATCATACCCAAACGGATGGCCATTATGAGTGGTATTTTTAGAAACTATAATACATGTTGAAAGGATGCTCAATGGACTTTAAAGGAGGGTGGGATAAATAGTTTACACTAACCGAGCTCTCATTCAATAATATGTTTCACTAAATCATAAAAATGGATCCATATAAATTAATTTATGATAATAGATTCATAAAACTTTTATGTTGGTATGAATTTCGTGAAATCAAGCTATTGAGACCAGAAATGGTTGAGGAAATAGAAAAAAAGGCAAGGAACATCCAAAAACACATCAGGGTGGAACATAGTTGATATAAGATCCATACTAACAATCATTGATGAGACCTAGAGTTTTAGGTTGGAGATAAGGTATTCTTTCTCATATCTGCAAGGAAAAAAGCCATGAAATTTAGGAATAAAGGAAAGCTATGTCCTAGGTAAATGACCCTTTTTGAGATTCTTGGTCACATCAGAGCCATGGTCAATCAACTACTACTTTGACCAACCATGTCTCAAGTACAAGATGTATTACACATATCCATGTTAAGGAATTACATACTATATATATCACATGTACTTAATTCAGAGGTGTTATAGTTGGAAAATTATATCTATTGTGAGAAGAATCCAGTGAAGATCTTGGATCATAGAGATAAAGTTATACGCAATAATAAAACTCACATAGTCAAAGTACTTTGACAAAACTATAAGTATGAAGGGGTATGATGAGATCCATAAGAATCCATTAAATAGAATTCACATCACCCTTTTTTATATTAATATGTGAAATGAAATTTCAAAGGTCAAATTTCTCAAGGGGGAAGAATGTAATAACCTGGAATTTTATATGGAATTTACCTTCATATAATTATGTCATATATTATAAATAAAATAAATCACATAGAGAAACAAATAACAAAATATTCTTAAAAATTAATAATGATACATTAGTTAAAAACTATACTAATAAGAATTAAAAATATTAATATAGGGTAAAAATTATAAAATAAGATAAATAATATATGAAAATTTGGGTCTGCTTGATCCTGCAGAATAACCACACTCAAAAAAAATATGTAGAAATAAAACATAATTTTAATAATAAAATATTAATTTTTATTATGAATTTATATATAACTTTTGTAGAAAAAATAATTTAATGCATAATTAATGGAATAAGAGGTATTTATAGAAATCTAGGAACCTATATGATTGTTAAAAAAATAACTGTTTGAATAGCAATATAACCATTGGATTGGTAATCCGACCATTAGGAATAGTAATATCACCATTAGAATAGTAACCTCAAATATTGAAGGGTAAAATAATATTTAGTTATCTTATAAAAATAAAATATGGTATATTTATACATGGTTCATGTAAATAATTTTTAAAAAAATGATAAATTAAGTGTTTGTATGTTTATAAAATATAAATATTTTAATATAAATTTTATAATAAATATAATGTATTAAAAAATTTATTTACATAAAATGGATTTATAAATTAATATCAAATTTTATTATAATTATAATATAATTTTTTGAGCCCATAAGTAATTATTTAAAGAGTCATAAAATCAATTATTAAATTAAAATCAGTATTTTTTTCATAAATGATGATTTTATTTAGAAATTAAATTCCTCATATTTAGAAAATTATATTCACAAAATGGATTAAATTTTTTAATTATAAATGTTGAAAATTGTAAATGTTTTTTTGGTATTTTTTTTAAAATATTGGGATTTTTTTGTAAATAGTGAAATATGGGAATTTACGGTAGTTAACATTATAAGAAAAATACATGAGTCTTTGAGTCATAGATGATGTAAGAACCCATTAGTTAGAACTCACATGAACTATTTACTATATATACTCATAAGAATAAATAATATTGATAGTCTGAATCCAAAATAATAAACAAATAAATAAAAAATCATAATCGCCTCTCTCCTCCCCTTAAAAATACCACCCCTAACCACACTACGAAATATTTAACTTTTTCCAATGGTGGAATATCTCTTGAAAAAGGTGACTTTTCTGTTGGTAAAATGTTTTACCAACATATATGTTCCTATCATTAATCTATCAGTAAAAACTCTATTGCTCAATGATTTTGTGACAGATAAAACAGTTCTATTGTAATTATAATAATAATACCAACAGGAAATATATATATTAGTTAAAGTTTTTAACAACAGGTTCTGGTGACAAGTTTATCTTTTGGTAATATTATTACAAACATTTATCTTTTCATCGACAATCTTATTAACAATATTATTTTATATACTTTTATATACATTATCAAATACTAATATATGTTTGTAAATTACATTTTACATAAAATGTAATTTGTGGGTATTATAATATTTTATTTATAAAATATGATATTATATTTATTAATATATTTTAATATAATACAATTGTTATATTTATTATTTAATAATTATAAAATTATGTTTTATGAAACTTCAAAAAATTGAGGTTTTATTTTAAAAAATATGATCAAACATAATTTAGAACCATGTTCAAATTCTAAGAAAATACATTACAAACAATTAAACATGTTCAACCTCCAAGAGAATTTTTTACATGAAACTCCATAAAAATTCCCCCACAATTTGTTTCTCACACATCATCTGTCATTATTGTGGATCACACTGGCGACAAGGTCCATACATCCTTCGTAATTTGTTTCTCACACTTCATCTATTGTTTGTGTGTATCACACTAGAGGAAAGGTCCATGCATCCTCCATAATTTTTTTCTCACACATCAACTGTCATTATTGTGGATCACACTGGCGGCAAGGTCCATGCATGCAATTCACGCACTCAATCATGATATCACCACAATGGCGATGATCATATATTGAATAGCATGAGGCATGCCACCATAATTTTAGAAGTAGATGGATAGAATCAATCCCATATAGATAAAACAACATCAATCCTAGGATTTCGTAGGAAAAACAACATAGAATTCAACATAGAACATAATATGATAGAGAAAGATTACAATGAAACACTGGAATTTAATCCCTTGATAAGTAAAGTATTTTCCTCCTAGTTGAGTCAATGAAATCATCTACCAATATATTGAATGATATGACATGGTTTATTACTTCAATAAACTTACACAACAAATATGCTGTAAAATATTAATTTTTTTAACAAAATGAAGTGTGAATTGGAGACCAGTTCACACTTATTGAAAATTAATTGAAACAAAAATCAAGGTACAATGTTTTAGAAAGGTGAAATGAGATTTCTCAGGTATCAAAATAATAGGAAATGAAAAAACAAAAATGATATCAGCCTAAAGAAGATATATTGTATAGGTTTTGAGCAGAAATTCATCTCTTCACTAAAAACATCCATTCTGCAGCAAAAAAAAAGACATTTTCAACAGATATCTGCAATCTCCATGCTTCTTAATTCTATCATAAGCACATTGAAAAAACCAAGAATCCAACAACACAACTATATTAAAAAAATCCTGAAAAAAGAACAACAACTAATTTCCAGAAAATGTAAGAACCAATGAGAGGATAACAAGTGGGACAACAAAACATCAAATCCAACCTTAACAAGTTCTATCATCACTATAACTCGTGGTGTCACACTAAGTTTGCAAGTCCCAGTATCATTCTCATCTCAAGGCTACACCACTAGTTCAGCCATGTGCCATGCTTCACAAATTTTATATGGGATCCTTATCCAAGGTAAACAACACTAGAATAGAACAAACCAAGCCCTATATTTCTTAAGGTTTCAAAAAAACCTACAAAAAATTATATTTTTCAACAGATGATGAAATAAGAACTACCAAACCATCCAAGATCCAAAACTCTACCATATAATTCAAAGAACAAAATACTATAAGAAAAAACAATCTCCATGGTTGATCATCTCTCATCACGATCTACCATTCTTGTAATAATAAGGGTGGTCCTACAACATAATCAAAGAACCAAATTTATTAACTACAAGCTATAAAATTTTATTAAAAAAGTTATATATAAACATTTTTAGGAATATAATGCACTGACCTGGATATTTTTTTTAATGTTATTTTCCAGCAAGATTGGTCGATGTATGAAAATATTTATTTTTCACAGGAAATGATATCCTTCCAAGGTCTAATAACAATAACATAATCTTAAATATAGTAAAAGTAAACATCATAAATGATATCGTAATATATTGATCATATGAAATAATATAGGTTGATTCCTTTCACTTGTGTATGAAAGCATTTTTATCCCCAATATCACAATGACACCAAAAAGAAAATGAATATAAAATAAAATAAAAATAGCAGAGTTGATGGATATAAAATAAAATTGTAAAAAAAATTAAAAAAGGGTTTTCTTCCATTTATTGAATTTTGAAAATAAGAAAACTGTATTCAATAACAACAACAAACACACAACCTCCAACTTCATATTCAAAATTAACATCCAAACACAAGGAATTTTTCTTACTGGTGTCTTCTTTTCATTCATCGATGAAGAATAATTAGTGATTTGCTAGTGTAAAACAGTTAACATAAAGAAAAAGAATTCATACAAACACTAACACATTAGGAATACACACACAAACAAATTCCTATAAAATACTAGCTAGAAGTTTCATGAAAAACTGCATCTACCTTGCACAATAATGGCCTCATGTCTTATGAGGCCATTTCCCCCCTAAATACTATACCTTATATCAACTATTTCCCAACTATAATGATTTTTCTTGGTGTTCTTCTTCATAATATTCAAGAGATAGTAAGAAATATCCTAACCCCTATTATCAAGAAAATTCTATATTGAATGAATTGGGTTGTAAGGAACACAACAAATCCATTGTCACATTGACAACTCCTACGACATACAAGATGATTTAATAATCCATAAAAATATTAAATTGGATCATTAGAAACATTATAAAGGTAATTAAATAGGTCACGACGAAAGAACCTTTAAATCATCTATATTGTGCACCTTCAAATATCTAATGTGAAATTAATTATCCTACGCTAAATAAGAATAAAACTATTAGAAATCATTATCTAAAAAAAATGTTATGGAACATGGAAAACATAAGGAAAAAATAACTGATCACAAAGTATAAATTTACAAGCACCAAATGAAGATATACTACAATCATGTTCCTTTCTTTGAAAGTTCAGGAATAAAAAGAAAAGTTAGAATTTCAAGTAAACATGTGAAACATATAGAAACTTCAAAACAAACTAGGGAATGATTGTAATCAAAGACAAAAAAAATTATTTCTAAGGTTGCAGAAGAAGACAATAAGCCGCAACCAAAAAATAAAAATCATGATGGTTGAACTATGTTAGTTTCCAATAAATTTAAGCATCCAAATTAGATAGTATGCAAGTGCTCTCAGAAATCTGATATAATAATTTTGATCTCCTAACCCTTCTATTAAGCCACAAGATAGTGTCTATACATTGTGCTGAGACACTCCCCATATAAGGACTCTATTTTAATGTTTACCATAAATAAAAAAAATATATTTCACTCCCAATCCATTGAAAAGTATCAAAAAAACAAGAATCAAGATATCAAAGATGTTAAATGGAGACAAAAATGGTTCACTTAAAGATATGTAATTGTTACCTGATCCCCCCAAACCCAAACACCTGGCCATAACTTGAATAGTGTTTATAAAACTTAAAACTAATTGTTTCAAATTGCCTATTGAAAACTATTTTCCTACCACTAATTCAACTGATTTTTTAGTGTGTCTATCATAAGTGAAAAGTGTTATACTCACTCTTTAATAAGTGATTTCAAACAAAACCTAAATGCTTTAAAAATTAAATACATCCCAAAAATACATGATAATGAAATGTATCACAAATATACATGATAATGTGCATCCACCAGATTCATCCCCAAAAGTCTTCATGATATATATGCACTGCTAGGTTATTTGGTTAATGGAATCAACTCCAAAAATCATTTAAGCTAATATAGAATTGGTATTATGTTCCACAAAACCTTCATTTTTAAATATTCACACAATTTTCACACAACCACTATTCCTATAGGCTTTTTGATAGAGAATTACAATATAAAATTTTATTTTTTGAATGGTCTTATCTCTATTTAATACATACAAATATTTTGGCACTTTGAACAAGACTTCTAAGTGTTTCTAACATTAAAGATGATATTGATGACCAAATTACTGAGAAAACCAGAGTGTCTCTAAAGAAGTATGAAATTATCGTCCTAACCCCCCCCCCCCCAAACAAAAACAAAAACAAAAACTCATTTCATAATAATTTCACTGAAACCCTAACTTAAATTCATTTTAAACACTAGATAATAGTGACTTTAAGTGTTTAAACAGTGAATAGAAGAAGTACATACCTGATAAGAGGATCAAACATCAACTGATTGAATGAAAAATGGGTTTATATCCTCCAAATACATCTTCTATATAATCTAAAGAGGAGAAAAATAATCTAACATTAGTAGATGAATATCTATAGGAGATCATGGGGAATTGAGGGTGTGGGTGTGGGTACAAGCAACATCAATGAACCAAGAATTTGAGTGTAGGTAGATATTATAGAGAAATAAACAGCATAGCAGCTACGCACTAAAATTGATATACTAAAAATAAATTTAACTGCATTGGATCCAAAGATTCAATAAATTAGAAACCAAAAATCACCATGAAAATAAATAAAAAAAACTAGAAAACACATTTCATTTGAATTTCACTAAAACCCTAACTACTAATCTATTAAAACCCCAAAATCCCAAGAAATCAAAGGATTAAAACTTGATGAGAAAAAGTGAATACCATATAAGAGGCTCAATCATCGATCTTTTGAATGAGAAATGGGTGATAATTAATTTTTTTTGTTGAAAGTGGAAAAATTGAATTGAGCATCAGTATACATGGGTTGTAGATGATACTAAATAATTGAGGGGCGTGTGGTTGTGGGATTGAGAAATGGTGATGAACCGTGTTTGGGAGTGTAGACAGGGATCATTGGTCTGGATGGTGGCACCAATGGGGAGACAATGTTGTGGGGAGAGTGGAAAAATGGGGTGAGTTCAAGGATTAGGGAGGGGATGTGCGATGAATATTAAATTTAATTAATTAATTAATTAATTTACTTATTTATTACATTCTATTATTTTAAAATGTATTTAAAATATAGACTTAATTATACGTCAAATATAATATATATTTGAATAAATTTATAATTTATTCCAAATATTCATAATATTTAATAACAACATGATTTTTTCTGATTAAGTTAGAAATTAGTCTTACAAGTATTTTTATTTTTTGTTAATAACAATATAATTTTTTAGTAAACAATTAACTGATAGTTTCAAACATTTAATGGTTGTTAAATTATTTGTTTTTATTAAATAAATAATGTCTACAAAATTTTATGTTGAATAAAATTATTTATAATAATGTTTACTAATTATAGATTGATTTGTTGTTAAAAAACTATTAGTGTTAATATAACTATGTAACAAATTTAATTTTTGGTAAAGTGTTTGTTGGTATTAATCAATTAACACCAATATATATATGTGTTGATAAAAATATGTGTTGATAAAAATATGTGTTGGTATTTAAATTTAATAACAAAAAAACTTAATATCTGTTGGTATTGTTAATTTTTACCATCATATATGATATCTATCATTAAATATATGTTGGTAAAAGTCAGTTTTTTGTAGTTACACCCCTCACCTCCCCTCTCCTAACACCTTCTAAGTCTTTATGACTGAAAAATATCTATGAAAAAATTTACTACACACTATTCCCCAAGTCCAAGTTCTTATAATATCACTAAATGACTAGTTCTATGTTCCTTAATGGGTCCCTGAAGGAGGCGATATTTAAGAGGTAACATTCCCAAACGACCTCTTTTAAATTCTATTCTTATCCTACATTTTCTTTACCTCCCTCAATAAAAATAGAATAATATATCTAGTATCATATATATACTATAATTTTATATTTAGAGTTTAATAACTATCATCCATCCTTTTCTTTTCTACTATTATTCATCAAAACAAAAGCATTGTCCAAATTCTGTCGATTAGTAATTTGTTTTCATTTTACATTACTGCCGTAAAGGATTTTAATAAAACTATTATTATTTTTATAAAATTTTAATAATTATATTACAACTTATTTCATTTTTTGGAACTAATATATAGTTATAATATTGAATAAAATCAACTAGTTTGTGAGGGTTGGAAAAACCGCATAAATGAACTCACCACACAACATTAATTTTTTTACTCGATGAACCATCCCTGGATTAGAACACATATTCTTATTTGTGACCATTTTAATTTAAAAAAGTTCATCAGTACCATTTCATTTCATTTTTGGCATTGTAGTTACGTTTTAAAAAACTTCCATAATTATATAAAAGTGAGTCGACCATGAAACCATGAAATGAACACTCCCAGAAAAAAATAAATGAACCTTAAAACTCATTGATATGTCCATAAATAAGCTTAATAAAATTATAATTAATAAAATTTATATATAATAGGTTATTAATTATGTATTTAATAAATATAATTTTTTTATCTAGGTCATTAAGGTCAAGTGTATAATTATTATCGAGCATCAGGTAAGGGATCTTTCTGAACCTCCCTATTTTCTTTAGATTATGATTTCTATCTATTTACCTCAATTTATCACTTCATTATTCTTATATAAATATTATATATTATTTATATATGTCCCTTACATATATGAATTTTTTTTAAGTCATTCAATGATGGGTAAATACATGATATAAAGGTTCCCTTCTCAATTCCTCTCGATAATCACAGCAGATTCAAGTGAACCTTTCTGTTTCTTACCCATTTTCAATTAAACTCCTTAAATTTATTTAATAAACCCATTATTTCTAAAATTAATTGTTTTATTCTAGAAATTTTTTATATAATTTCTATATTAATGGAAATTTTTATTCTTTTACCAATTTTAGAGGCTTGTTACCCATTTACAAAAAGCCTCTCTTAAAAAGTAATTTTCTAAATTGATTTGTCTAATAATTTAGTCATATTCACTTAATTTGTACATAATATATGATGATATATACTTATTTTTTCCTTTATTAATGTCCAAATATGATTTAATACATTATTTCCTAGAAACCGTTATGACACGCCCTTTGATTATGCCTTATGACTTGATTATAAAACCCAGTTATTTTCATAAGAAATTCTTATGTTTATGAATTCTGTTTGATTTCTTTATATTGATCACATATGCAAGTAAATGTTATAATGGGTGTTTCTGTATAGTTTTTTAATTAATTAGAAAATGTAATGTATTATGAGATGTTATGTATGGGATTTTAGATCAAATCTAATCCATCATGGGACATTGTGCACAATGGTATATTTTCTTGGAAGTTATCCTTGACTCATGTTTATGGCATGTTATATGTTTCCTATGAATTCCAATATTTCTAGGATATTATTATTCCACATTCCTTATCACAATTCATGACTTTTATTTTATCATATTATGCCTTCTGACTCATATGTTATGCTTCATTTCCATGTTTATTCTATTACTATGATTATTAGCTGACCTTGTTTGTCTATTTATTCCCCAGGTTATCCTATGTAGTTTATTGAGCTCAAGGTTAGTTATGAGATTGTTATGGATATTAAAATAATGAATTTTTATTTTAGTTTCAAGTTGTAATTTTTTTACATCATCATATAAAGACATCAGGCTTTTCAATCATTGGTTTTTATTTAACAGATATTTATATTCAAAATGATGTAATAATATTTTTAAAAGGCTTGGTTCACTATAAATATGACCTCCCATTTTTCCAAGGATGGTATATAGTTTTAATATAATAATAAATATCTAATTCTGTTTTAAATCACAACTATAATAAAGGAATAAATTTGGTATCTGGATATGATAAAATACTCCCAAACACACCATAAAATAGTACTATTTGAAAGTTCCCAGTTAGGATGATTGTATCCCTAAGAGGGGGAGGGGGTAAATCATTGATAATTTTTTTTATATTCCTTAAACAAACCTTTTCCTTTGGTTATAGATTCAATTCCCTTCTGAAAAAAATTCAACCACACATCTAATGGAACACAAGTATTTACAAGGGTCAATATTCAATAAGAATAGTTACATCCTTGGTATGGTTTAGAAGAAATATAATACCACAAAAATCAACTAGAAATTAATACTTGGATTACAATGAGTAGGATATACCTATTCACTCATGTAGCACTATATAAAAAATTCCAATACTATGTGTGCACCCTCTTATCACAAATACGATAATACAAAAGTTATGTTACAACTCATGTTACCTATGGTTCTTTTCAATTTGAAAAATATATTCAATTAAAAATACTTCTTTAATTTGTTACCCATAAGAAGGTAAGAACTTATTGGACTTTGTTAAGGAAGAAACTAGTCCGATTTTCCCAGTAAAATTTTCTCAATCCGATTCCTCCTACTATGATTCTCATCAATAAAATTATTCTAGGCACAATTATTCCAGATATAATTTTCCCCAATACAAAAAATATGACTTTGATAGAATACGGTAGAGAAGAATTGGCACTTATTAAATTATGAGTACAAAAAAATTAGTTTTATTCTTCCTACACGAATCTTTTTCAATTTGGAAATATCAATATCAAAATTTCAAATCATATTATCCATCCCAATATGATGATCAACAAAATATGATTGACAAGATGAGTATGGTATTCAGTTGAGTACAATAATCAATCAGTATTATGATCATCTGAATACAATGTTGTGGTCTTATCTCTTCTCCTTCCACTTTGATCTGTCAAAACATCTTCAACACAAGTGAATGCATAAACATATTTATATCTCTTAAATTCAGAGATCCTATCCCATGAATAGTACATTAGTCATTAGAAAATTAAAAAAACATTTCATCTATTATATGTGATCCTTGATTGGATTTGGTGGGAATCAAAAAAAAATTCCTGCTTAATCAAATTCACCCAATCTCAATTTACCCTAAAATCTCTGATGTATTTTGACTTCGTAAACTCTTCAAAAAGATTCTAAAAGATTCTATAATATTAACTTATTATTCATAATTTCTTTTCAATTTCCATTTTGATTTCAATTCTTGAATTTTATTATCTGAATCGGATTCCATCAATGAAATGATTTGTTTCAATTAAATATAAAATTGTATACAGAAATAGACACCACTCTGCATATTGTATACAATATTTCATTTGAATACCAAGATCCCCCTTAACAATTCATTCAGAAATCTCCATTTTTAAACCACTTTTACTTCTTCACTTCTTCTCTTGACTATGTTAGAAATATAAAAAAAATTAACTCTGATACAATGAATCTTGAGCCAATTGAAACCTACAAAGTAATTGATTTTTTTTGAAATGGTTGATTACATTTTTGATCTCATTCTTGTCTTTTATTTTAATTCCTTTGTCTTAATGAATTAATTCTCTGAATACGATGGCTTACTGAGTCCGATCGATGGCTTATTTCATTTCTAAATATGATACCACTTAAGAATTATTTCTCTTTTCCCATCAACTTCATTATCTTGCCTTTGAATAGTTTGAGGATCGGTGGCTACAATATCTAACTTACAATTGTAAGTATTGAAACATTCGAATCCTCCAATAACCTATTTATTTCCTTCTAATCATGAATCTGATTGTCTCGAGTACAATATTTCTAAGTACGATTGGGTTGGATATGATCATCTTGGATACGATTCACCAAGATACGAATTGTTTTTTGATCTGAAACATCTCTTTATTCTCTTCCCCTCAGATATGATAAATCTAGCTATGATTCCTTTTTTATTGGGAATAACTCTTTCTTCTATTCCACTCGAATATGATAAATTAGGGTATAATTCCTTTTTGAGTGGCAGAATCTATTTTACTCCCCCTTTATTTTATCAATCTTGCATCCTAAGTTTCACAAATTACTAATGATTTACGATAATTTCAAATCATCAAAGAATCACCACATTTAATTTTATCTTAGTCATGAAGACTCCAATACAATCACTTATTTCATACCAGATAAAAAGTTAATCTGATGACCATTTACTTACAACAAGATATATTCCCCATGTTACTTATTCTCTCATTTCAGATAATGTTCAATTCCTCATTATGATATTTTTTCATACCAGAATCGAGGTGATTCCGATCAAAATTGTTTCTTCAAAACCACATGTTTTCTATAAGATTTACTATTCTTAAACAAAGCGATTTTTGATTATTTTTATAAATAACCATAAATATGATTTTCACCAAATTCAAAGAGTAGTGATTTTATTTCCTTAAAAACATTCCTTGAAAACAAAATAAAACAGTTGAAAACAACCACCTTCATCATCATCTTGGTTTTAACAATCTCCCCCTTTGGATTTTGTTTTCAAATAATTTTCATAAATGGTTAATCTTTTTACCCTCAAGAAATGTGTTGGTCGGAGTGGACACTCAAGAGGGGGGTGAATTGAGTTCCAATTAAAATTTCTGCTAAAAACAATTTCTATTAAAATCCCCCAATTTCAAAAATAGATTAAACTGTAGTGAATTTATACAGATTATAAAGCTTCAATTAGTTTCTCAAAGATTGATTAGTTCTCAGTTAACTTAATCTTATGATTAATTTAACTTTTGAAACCAACTTACTGGTTTACAATAAATATAAACACTTGCGAGTTTAACTATCAAAGTAGCCTTGAAAATAAATTATATTTCAAAGTAATAGCAGTGGAATATGAAATAGATATGTATTGTATGGATATAAACATTAACTAAAAACATAGAGGAGTTAACCAAGAGGTTCAGTCTCAAGTCGAGACTTAGTCCTCTCAAAAGTTTATATAAGAATGATCCACACCCTGGATCTGGGTTCAACAGTTTACAACTGTCCAGGTCCAATACCTCTACCACTGTTATCCGTGGGAAACAAAACAACAGCAACCAGCTGTCCAGGTCACACACAACCTCTACCACTATCCACAGTGGGAAAAAGAATGAAAAGATAGTGAGTGAGGATTTTCAAATCCTCCAGTTAAGGTTCAGGAGACAGTGTGTGTGTAAAATACAACAGATAACATACACTGCTCATAATGTAAAAAGTAAATCACAGAGATAAAGATTTAGAGATTAGAAAAGGCTCTAGTGATCTTCATGCAGCTCTCGACTCCTTTTGTTGATTAGAATTCGTTCTGAGTCTTCTTCTGGTTTTTGTATGGAAAACAGAGTACCATCTACTTCCTTGACTTCCAAGTTCAGCTTGCTTATCGGCTCAAAGAATGATGAGTTTTGTGTGGTTCTTCTTTAGCATAGATTGCTCGATGTATGCTCTATGTTCTGGAGGCAGGTAGTAGTAGTCTCGTGAGTGCAAGTTCTCCAGTTGTTCTTGGCACGTTTTTAGCTTGATCGGCAGTATGTTCTGTGTGCTTGATCTCTTTTTGGTCTAGTGTCTCTCACTCCTTTTGATATATACACTATTTCCTTTTTATGCCACTTCTTTTTGTTTTTTTCTGAGGAGGAATGATTATGCTTTTTTATTGTACTTGGTACGGTTTCCTGAAATGTCAACACAAATCATTTAATAACATTAAATGCATCAAAAGTAAAAAATGTAACCGTTAGTATAATAAACAAATAGGGTTGAGGATATAGGATTTGACTCCGAAGTTCATTATAGGTAGCCGTTTGTTTGTAGACGTGTACGGTTCACTCAGTGTAGGGATCTTCCATCGGTAGCTCTTCAAACTCTTATCAGTGGATCTTATCGGTAACTCTTATCGGTAGCTCTATGTGCATCGGTAGCTCTGTGTGCATCGGTAGCTCTTTGTGCATCGGTAGTTCTGGATATCGGTAGCTCTGGCTATCGGTAGCTCTGGCTATCGGTAGCTCTGGCTATCGGTAGCTCTGGCTATCGGTAGCTCTGGCTATCGGTAGCTCTGGCTATCGGTAGCTCTGGCTATCGGTAGCTCTGGCTATCGTGCAAACCACATCTATTTGACTTAGAATTGTTTCAAAGCTAGTATAAACAAGGATAATCGAGATTAACATAAATCAGATATTATTTAAACATTATTATTAAATTGATCACTGATTTGAAAGAATTAAAATGTAAATCATCAGTAATTGAGAATAGCATAATATATGAACACATAATTGGGATTATCAAAACAGGTGAGGTCAATAATCTCCCCCTTTTTGATAATCACAACTTATGATATGACCAAAAATAGTGAGAATATAGTATAAGAGAATATAACGTTTATATTCTAATTTCTCAAAGAAAGCAATCAGAGGAAATAGAGGAAATAGTAATAGAATGAAATAGATCAAAAATTAACATAGGAAGTATTAAATACAATAGTATCAGAGATAAGCTTTGAAAGAGTTGGTACCAAAGAAGGAAATGTAAGAATAGTAGAAAAGGCTCAAAATTTCTCCCCTTTGATATTTCCCCCCCTCTATTTATATTTTCTCCCCCTTTATAATTTCCTCCCCCTTTGTGATAATCAAAAAGTGGGAAAGCAGACAGAGAAAACTGAGAAACAGAGATAGTGTAAAGAAAAGCATTTGTATTAGACCAGACAAAACTTACATAAACAGAATAGAAGAGAAAAAGAAAAAAAATTCCTATCAAACAGCCTGGCCACTTCAGCAATCCAGATCTTCAACAAAAGATTTTCCCTTTGGATCAGAAGAGGAGGCAGGTGGTGAGGATGTGAGTGAGGGCTTTGGAATCCCAGAAATGATCACAGGAGGCTGAGCCACTGATACAGTGCCTGGCCTGTATTAGGAAGTTTGTTTAGTGATCATAGGTGTGAGGCTTCGGATGGCCTGAGCAGGAGTCATCTGGACTAGAGACTCAGGAGAGGCAGAGGCAGGCAAGGCAGGAGGGACAATAACTGGTCTGGCATCAACATGCAAAAAGGGCAGCAACAGATTTCTTAAATCCATAATGATTCCTCCCCCTCTTTCCATAGCAGATATAAAATCATCTTTGATCTCCATAAATTTTTCTAAGGCAGGAGTCAGCTGTCTTAGCTTGCTCACTTGTTCTCGGAAGGCTTGAGTGACAGGGGGTAACTTCATGTTTTCCAACATCAGCTTGAAATGATGGGTGAGTTGTTTCTTGGTAAAAATCCTTTGGAAATAATAATCCACCTTGTTCTTGATTTCCTCCTGAGAGGCAGAGGCCTCTTTCATATGGTTGTGGACGATTGTCACTATTTCCCTGACTGAATCTCTTGTAGAGAGCAATACTCAGCTTAGATCTGATGAGTCCACAGAGCCACTGGTTGAAATAGAACCAAGCTCCACCTTCATCATAGCTCGTAATTGATTCAAATCAAATGCAGGTTTTGAAGCTAGAGGACCAACCGAGAAAGATACAGTTTCTTTGAAACTTTTGGTCAAACCACTAATCAGAGTTTGCAGTTGAGAGTCCTGATTTTTAACATGATCCTTTATAGAAGATTTGAAATATTCAAATACTGAGACCATTTGGCTTACAACACTTTTCACATAGGCTAAATCCTTATCATCTTGAGGATTTGAGCTCATGTAAGAATGTAAAGTAGTAACAGACTTCTTCAAGGCTTCAAGATCTGCTTCTATTCTAGAAGATTGGGTCTGGCACTCTTTGACTGCTTCCATTAGCTCACCCATAAAAGTTGACAGATTGAAACCAAGAGAAAGCTCAAGAGATTGTTCTATCAGCTTCATTTCTTCACGAAAACAGTGCTTCATCTCAGTAACTGAGGTACTGAAGGATTCTTTCAGCTCATGATTCAGGGATTCAAGATCAGACTTTGTAACAAAATCAGTAGGAGAAACTGTAGTAGATACTCTTGCAGAAGCTAAGCTGACTACTAAATCATTCATGACTGATTGAATCGAGGAAAGTAAAAAAGATTCCATTGTCTTTACTTCTTCTACAAAACTGACTTTGAGATTTTCTTTCAGCACATCTAAATCATGTACTCGGACCACATCATCAGGTAATAACTCAGAATTGATGTCATAGCTGATCTTTGGTCTATTCAAGGATACTTCATTATCCGAATCAGGATAATCCAAACCACAGACTATAAAACCTGGGTCTTCTACCCAGTCTTCATTCTCAACAGCCACTGTAACATTTCCAAGATTGGAATGATGCTCCCCCTCAATGGGTGCATTCTTATGTACAACAACTACATTTTCTGCTGGTCTTTCTTCATCAGAATCTTCCACAACAACTTCCATCTCAGCAGCAATAAGGAGATTTTCTGAAACAGGTACAGCTTCTTCTCTTTCTTTTTCTACTTCATCAGTAGGCACAACTGAGTTTTCAATCAATGGACTCAGACTCAACCTAGCAGAATCAGATGATTCAGATACATTCTCTTTTTATCCTTCCTACTGAGGAACTGGCTGGTCTTCCTCATGAATAGATAACACTTCCTCTACTTTTCCTTTTCTTGAGTATACAAACTCAGTAACAGGACTTGGGGGAAAGTCTGGATCTCCTCCAATATTCATAGGAGTTTCTTCCTCTTCTTCTTCTTCTTCTTCTTCTTCTGACTCATCACTGTACTCGGGTTCCTCTTCATCAGATCCTAAACCTGGATCTCTTTTATCCTTTGGCCTTGAAGGATAATCCACAGGATTAAATTTATCATACACCTTCTTGTCATCACTGACCCATTCTCCTTTCCACGGGTTCCAATTGATTTTCATGTACTTACAAACTGTAGTAGTGATACAGAAGTTATTCTTAACTATAACTGTCTCATCCTGAGACTCAGCTATCCCTTTCACTTTTATCATCACAGAGATCATTTTGGAAAAGAATAAAGCATTAGTCTTTGATTTCGGCCTAATCATGTCTTCCATTTGACTCAACAGCAGTCTGCACAGATTAACTTTCACACCATGTCTTAACAGATGTAGAAGATAAATATCTTGATATCTCAGATTAGAAAAATCTCCTCTCCTCGGTATCAAAACATGTTGAACAAATTTGAAAAGCAGTCTGTTCTCTCCATCCAATTCAGTAGCAACCACTTTCCTTTGACTTCCATTACCCGTTAGTTCTTTTAAAGCAGTCTCATAGTCAAAGATGTTACTGGTAGGTGGAATTTCTCTTGAGACATACCCGGATACGCCTTCATGTGGGACTTTTAAACATTCTGCCCACTCTACAGAAGAAAACGACATTTCTTTTCCATTTAAAAAAGAACTTACCCGATTCTCATTTTCATACTTCTCAAAGCTTACGAATTCGTAGAACTGTTTCACTAACTTCGGGTAGTAGGGACCATTGTTATTTGAAAAAAAATTTACCCATCTCTGATCTTCTAGAATTGCAACCACCAATGACTTGCTTGGTAGTAGCCAATCTATGCATAGCTCCTTTTCAATCACAATATCTCTATTCTGCAAATGAGGGTTTACTGGTCACTTTCCCGACCTAGTTCTGACATTACTTCCACGAGCTTCTTGCTGCACTTTCTGCTTCTTTGTTTTAGGCTCTACACTATCATCTCTGCTGGCAGGAATCTTGGATTTTTCCATCGCGGATTTAGGGTTCTCAGTCGATTAGGGAGCTAGGATTCAAAGGTGAAAGGTTTTGGGTCCAGTGGAGTGAGAAGCGGTTTAGGCTTAGTTTTATCATGTAGGAATCATAAATAAATGAATAAAGTAAAATAACAAAAAACAAGTAAAACGATTCATATTCTTGGTGGCAGACAGAATTTTTAAAACATTGCATCGGTGAGAATTGATCATCGGTGAGAATTTCAACATCGGTGAGAATTGATCATCGGTGAGAATTTCAACATCAGTGAGAATTGATCATCGGTGAGAATTTCAACATCGGTGAGAATTTATCATCCCCAGCTCGTGCCTAAAGTAACTTAACCTATCATAACTTAAAGGTTTAGGGAAAATATCGGCCTATTGATGTTCAGTGCCAATAAATTCTAGAGTAATATCACCTTTTTGATAATGATCTCTCAGAAAATGATGTCTTACATCTATGTGTTTGGTTCTAGAGTGAGATACAGGGTTCTTAGATATGTTTATTGCACTAGTGTTGTCACAGTTAATTGAAACATGTTTAAACTCAAATCCATAGTCCAATAAAATGTGTTTCATCCACAGAATTTGTACACAGCAACTACTAGCAGCTATATACTCTGCTTCGGCAGTAGACAATGCAACTGAGTTCTGTTTCTTACTACACCATGACACTAGGGATTTCCCAAGTAAATGACATGTTCCATATGTTCTCTTCCTTTCTAACTTACATCCAGCAAAGTCGTCATCTGAATAGCTAGTTAGGTCAAATGATTGTCCTTTTGGATAAAACAAACCTAAATGTACAGTATGCTTAAGATATTTAAAAATCCTTTTAACAGCCAGTAAGTGTGATTCTTTAGGATTAGCTTGAAATCTAGCGCACATACATACACTGAACATAATGTCTGGTCGACTAGAAGTAAGATAAAGTAAGCTCCCAATCATACCTCTGTAATTGGTTTGATCCACTGGTTTCCCAGCTTCATCTGTATCCAACTTACAGGTAGTACTCATAGGTGTATCATTTTCCTTAATGCTATCTAATCCAAAACGTTTTAAAAGATCTTTTGTATATTTACTTTGATTTAAAATAATTCCATCTCTAGTTTGAAAAATTTGAAAACCAAGAAAATACTTAATCTCTCCCATTAAGCTCATTTCAAATTCATTTTGCATACTTTTTGAAAAATCAGTACATAAAGAGTGTTTAGAAGATCCAAATATAATATCATCAACATAGATTTGTACAACTAAAACATCTTTAGAAATTCTTTTAATAAAAAGAGTTGGATCAGCAATCCCTTTAGTAAAACCTTTTGAAATAAGAAAATTGCTGAGTTTATCATACCAAGCTCTTGGAGCTTGTTTTAAACCATATAAAGCTTTAGAAAGTTTAAAAACTTGATTTGGAAAATGAGGGTTTGTAAATCCAGGTGGTTGTTCCACAAAAACATATTCAATTATATGACCATTTAGAAATGCACTTTTGACATCCATTTGATATAATTTGAAATTCAGATGTGATGCATATGCAAGTAAGATCCTAATAGCTTCCAGTCGAGCTACAGGTGCAAAAGTTTCTCCATAGTCTATACCCTCTTCTTGACTATATCTTTGTGCAACTAGTCTAGCTTTGTTTCTAACTATGTTTCCTGATTCATCAACTTTATTTCTAAAAACCCATTTTGTGCCTATTGTCAAGGTGTCCTTGGGTTTGTCAACTAATTCCCAGACTTTGTTTATTTCAAATTGATTCAACTCTTCTTGCATGGCTATTACCAAGAATTCATAATTGATAGCATCATTGATATTTTTAGGTTCTAACTGTGACAGAAAAGCTGGATGTTCAACCTGGTTCCTTAGAGAAGCTCTAGTTTGTGTTCCTCTATCAAGATTACCAACAACAGCATCTAAATGATGATTCTTTAGAATCTTAGTCGATTTGGTAAAGGTTGGACAAGAAACTTCAGGTTCATCTATAGGTTCGGGTTCAACAGAAGCAGATTCTGGAGAAAGTCCAGAACTGGATGTTTTTATAACAGGTTCTTTAGATTTATCATTAAGGTCCAGAATAGAAAAATCTTCTTCAAGATTCTCAAGAGAGGTTTTAGGCTCATGTGGATCAGTTTCATCGAATTTGATGTGAACAGATTCTTCCACACATTTGGTTCTCTTATTGAAAACTCTATAAGCTTTACTTGAAATAGAGTAACCCAGAAAAATTCCTTCATCGCTTTTGGGAGAAAACTTATCCAGATTATCTTTAGTATTAAGTATAAATACTTTGCAACCAAAAACTCTGAAGTAATTAACCTTAGGCTTTCTATTGTTCCACAACTCATAAGGGGTTTTCCTAAGAACAGGTCTGATCAAGACTCTATTGATAACATAACAAGCTGTATTAACAGCTTCAGCCCAAAAGTAAATAGGCAGTTCATATTCATTGAGCATGGTTCTAGCTATTTCTTGAAGGGTTCGGTTTCTCCTTTCTACTACACCATTTTATTGGGGTGTCCTAGGGGCAGAAAAATTGTGACTATAGTCATTGTGTGAGCAATAAGATTCAAACTCATGATTTTCAAACTCACGACCATGATCACTTCTTAGGGTTTTAATCTTAAGTCCACTAAGGTTCTCTACAGACTTGGAATATTTAATAAAGTAAGGAAAAGCTTCACTTTTGTGAGCTAGAAAGTATACCCAAGTATATCTAGAAAAGTCATCTACAAGGACATAAACATAATGCTTCCCATTTAAACTAGAAACTCTTGATGGTCCAAACAAATCCATGTGAACCAACTCAAGTGGTTGAGAAGTTGAGACTTCTTTATTTGATTTAAAAGAAACGTTGTGTTGTTTTCCCTTTTGGCAGGGATTACACACTTTGTCATTTGGGAATTCTAATTTTGGTAAGTCTCTAACTATGTTTTTCCTAGCCAGTTTTCTAAGTGAGTGAATGTTGTAGTGTCCTAATCTTCTGTGCCATAGCCAAGATTCTTTATGAAAAGCATTCAAACAAGAAATATTTTGTTTAGATAAAGAATTTAAATCAACAGCATAAACATTTTCATTCCTTAGAGAAAAAAATACTAAAGAGTTTTTGGAGTTAAAAACATCACACGAGTCATTTTCAAACATGACATTGAAACCATCGTCACATAATTGAGATATACTAAGCAAGTTATATTTAAGTCCATCAACGAATAAAACTTTAGAAATTAATACTGAGTCAGTGTTACCAATCTGGCCTAGGCCGATGATTTTTCCTTTAGAGTTGTTACCAAATGTGACATGACCTCCATCAACCTTTATTAAGCTCTTGAAGCAAGAATAATCTCCAGTCATGTGTCTTGAGCACCCACTGTCTAAATACCATATCTTCTTGTGACAGCTCTTCAAGCAGGTCTCCTATAAAACAGATTTAAACAGGAAATGACTTTGGTACCCAGATTTTCTTGGGTCCAGATAGGTTAGAAATTAGGGCCTTAGGTACCCAAATTTGTTTTATGGGTCCCATACAATTAACAGAAACAACATATTTTGAAATATAAACTTTATTTGGTCTATAACCATGTGAACAACCTGTTGAAGCATATGAATTTCCAAAACTGGAACTAGCAGATTTTTTTTTTCAGACTTAGGAATAAATCGGGTTCTAGTGAATTGTCTCTGTCCAGGTTGGTATCCCAAACCAGTAGCATATCTAGGTGCAACTTGCTTTCCTAGCATTTGAGTTAACGCATCCTTTCCATTTGTGAATTTTTCTAAGTCCTTTCTAAGTTGCTCATTTGACAGTTTCAGTTCTGTATTTTCCTTTAGTAGTTGAGCATTCTTTTCCTTTTCTATATCAAGATCAGATTTATGCTTAACACTTAAAGCATACTGTTTCTTTAAACCTTTGTATTTGTCTTTAAGATCATTACAGGTTTCTTCCAACATATCATAGTACTCAAATAGTTCAGATTTTGACATGTTTTCTGAATTAGAATCATCTCCAAAATAATATGAATTTAAAACAGGAGTTTCAGATGTTACCTTAGAATTATTTGTCATGAAACACATGTTGGCTCGATTCCTTTCAGAGTCCGAAGATTCTGCTTCACTAGTGTTGTCTTCTGAAGCACTCCAGGTAGCCTTCATGGCTTTCTTGTACTTCTTGTCTTTGTAATCATATTTCTTTTTGAATTTTAACTTTGGACAGTCTGCTTTGATATGTCCTTTTCGCTTGCATTCATAGCAGACAACTTCATCAGTCCTGTCAGCCTTCTTCCAATCCTTTTTCCATTTGCCTTGTTTATCATACTTTCCTCTATAATTCGTTTTCCTAAATAATTTTTTTTTCCTATAAAACTTCTTGAATCTTCTGGCTATTTGATCCATCTCGACATCACTGTCAGATTCTGAATTTTTACTCATTGAACTCTCAGTCTCCATTTGTAGTTTATCCTTGTCTTTACTCTTAAAGGCAGTAGTTTTAAATGCTACAGATTTTCTTTTGGGTTCCTCATCTTCTTCTTTATTTACTTTAATATCTTCTTCATACATCATCATCTTACCAATTAACTCCTTGAAAGGCAGTGTTCCAATGTCACAGGATTCTCTAATTGAAACGGATGTACCTCTCCATCTATCTGGCAAACATCTCAGTATTCTCATAATTTGTTCTTTTGCAGGAACAATCTTTCCGAGTGAGCTCATTGTGTTTACTATCTCATTGAACCTGAGATACATGTCAGAAATAGGTTCATCAGGCTTCATTTTGAAATTATCATATTTAATAGTATAAGTGTTTAATCTCATTTCTTTAACATTAGTTGTTCCTTTGTGATAAATAGCCAAGGTATCCCAAATTTCAAAAGCAGTTTTACATGAAGAAATTCTATTAAATTATTCATCTCCTAGAGCACATCACAGAGCATTCATAGCTTTACAATTATTATTGTAAGCAGTCTTTGTAGGTTCATCCCAAGTAGATCTATCAGTAGTGGGAACTTTATATTCAGATTCAATAGCAGTCCAAATATCAAAACTCATGCTTTCTAGATGAATTTTCATTTTAAGTTTCCACTGAGCATATTTATTTCCATTAAAGAAAGGTGGCCAGTTAGTAGCAGCACCCTCAAGTCTATTATCCATTATAAACAAAATTTAAAGAGATAAAAATTTAGAAATAACAGAAATTTTAAGAACTTTAAAATACAACTAAAATCACAGTTGAAACCAGAGTAATTTAGAAGGTATTAATAAACCCTCTGATACCAAATGTTGGTCGGAGTGGACACTCAAGAGGGGGGTGAATTGAGTTCCCATTAAAATTTCTGCTAAAAACAATTTCTATTAAAATCCCCCAATTTCAAAAACAGATTAAACTGTAGTGAATTTATACAGATTATAAAGGTTAAATTAGTTTCTCAAAGATTGATTAGTTCTCAGTTAACATAATCTTATGATTAATTTAACTTTTGAAACTAACTTACTGGTTTACAATAAATATAAACACTTGCGAGTTTAACTATCAAAGTAGCCTTGAAAATAAATTATATTTCAAAGTAATAGCAGCGGAATATGAAATAGATATGTATTGTATGGATATAAACATTAACTAAAAACACAGAGGAGTTAACCAAGAGGTTCAATCTCAAGTCGAGACTTAGTCCTCTCAAAATTTTATATAAGGATGATCCACACCCTGGATCGGGGTTCAACAGTTTACAACTGTCGAGGTCCAAGACCTCTACCACTGTTATCCGTGGGAAACAAAACAACAGCAACCAGCTATCCAGGTCACACACAACCTCTACCACTATCCACAGTGGGAAAAAGAATGAAAAGATAGTGAGTGAGGATTTTCAAATCCTTCAGTTAAGGTTCAGGAGACAGTGTGTGTGTAAATACAACAGATAACACACACTGCTCATAATGTAAAAAGTAAATCACAGAGATAAAGATTTTGAGATTAGAAAAGGCTCTAGTGATCTTCGTGCATCTCTCGACTCCTTTTGTTGATTAGAATTCGTTCTGAGTCTTCTTCTGGTTTTTTTCTGGAAAACAGAGTACCCTCTGCTTCCTTGACTTCCAGGTTCAGCTTGCTTATCGGCTCAAAGAATGATGAGTTTTGTGTGGTTCTTCTTTAGCATAGATTGCTCGATGTATGATCTATGTTCTGGAGGCTGGTAGTAGTAGTCTCGTGAGTGCAAGTTCTCCAGTTGTTCTTGGCACGTTTTTAGCTTGATCGCCAGTATGTTCTGTGTGCTTGATCTCTTTTTGGTCTAGTGTCTCTCACTCCTTCTGATACATACATGATGTCCTTTTTATGCCACTTCTTTTTGTTTTTTTCTGAGGAGGAATGATTATGATTTTTGGTCGTACTTGGTACGGTTTCCTGAAATGGCAACACAAATCATTTAATAACATTAAATGCATCAAAAGTAACAAATGTAACCGTTAGTATAATAAAGAAATAGGGTTGAGGATATAGGATTTGACTCCGTAGTTCATTATAGGTAGCTGTTTGTTTGTAGACGTGTACGGTTCACTCGGTGTAGGGATCTTCCATCGGTAGCTCTTCAAACTCTTATTGGTGGCTCTTATCGGTAGCTCTTATCGGTATCTCTCTGTGCATCGGTAGCTCTGTGTGCATCAGTAGCTCTTTGTGCATCGGTAGTTTTGGCTATCGGTAGCTCTGGCTATCGGTAGCTCTGGCTATCGGTAGCTCTGGCTATCGGTAGCTCTGGCTATCGGTAGCTCTGGCCATCGGTAGCTCTGGATATCGGTAGCTCTGGCTATCGGTAGCTCTGGCTATCGGTAGCTCTGGCTATCGGTAGCTCTGGCTATCGGTAGCTCTGTCTATCGGTAGCTCTGGCTATCGTGAAAACCACATCTATTTGACTTAGAATTGTTTTAAAGCTAGTATAAACAAGGATAATCGAGATTAATATAAATCAGAGATTATTTAAACATTATTATTAACTTGATCACTGATTTGAAAGAATTAAAATGTAAATCATCAGTAATTGAGAATAGCATAATATATGAACACATAATTGGGATTATCAAAACAGGTGAGGTCAACAAAATGGATTACTTATCAATAATTCTAAGCATATGAGTGTAAACTCATTGTAGGAAAAAAGAATCATTGATAGTAAAACCATGCTGTCTAATAGTAGTGATTATCACAACCTTTTTCTTTTTTTCCTTCCTCAGATCTTCTTCAACCTCAACTTTTCTTTATCCTATTGGGAATAAAAAACATTTTCTTTTCTTACAACCACTCTAACAAAAAGTTAAAATAGTTCACTCACAAAACAATGTTGAATTTACAACATACCCAAAACTCCCTCTTTTTACATGCATTAGGATAGATTGTGATACTATTCATTATCCCCCTTGAGAACACTGTCCAAAGGTAAGATGAGAGAGAGGACAGAAACACATAACTCAACCTTGAGGATAAAGTGGTTTGACTCCCATATTCAACTACAATTTTAAAAATGAATCCTTTGGTAAATGTTTTGTTAATTTGTAACTTGTTTTGATGTTGGAACATTCTCCATCTTCAATTTATCCTTCTCTACATGATCTTTGATGTAATGATTTTTGATATCAATATGTTTTGAAAGATAATATCGAATAAGATTCCGGGTGAGATTTATTTTTCTTTTATCGTCACAAACCAAGAGAAAGTGTAACTTCACTTCAATAAGTAAATATTCCAATTGATTTTTCATCCATATAATTTGAGTAGTGTCTTGAGTGGAAACAACATACTCAGCTTCAGTCATGATAGGAATTACTAAATTCTATTTATTGGAATACCAAATAACAAAATTATTTCCCAAAAAGAATACTCCACCAGATGTGGATATTCTTTCATCGACATTTCCTACCCAATCAACATTTGAATACTCAAACAAATCAATACTTTCTGAGCTATCATACCCGAATCTTAATTCTGTTGTGCCTTTGATGTATCTAAGAATTAATTTTCTAGAAAGTAAATGTGATTCCTTTGGATCACTCTAAAATCTCTCACATAAGGTAAAAACATAAACAATGTCAGAAACTGAGGCATTCCAATATAATAAACTTAAAATCAACTTTTGAAATTATTTCTGATCAACTTATTTTCCTTCTCCATATTTTGACAACTTATTCCCAACTAATATTAGTGTGGAAAAAAGTTTTTATTTTTTCCATGAAGAACCTCTTAAGAAGTTTCTTATCATACCTTTATTGACAAATAAAAATGTATTACTTCCTTTAATATCTTTTTAACCCAAGAAATTATTTCATTTCTTCCATTAGGGACATTTTGAATACCTTTTTCATTTCTTCATAAAACCTTTCACAACATCTTTTATCATTACCAGCAAAGATAATTCCATCAATATAAACATTCACAATGAGGGAATACTCTTGATTCACTCTGAGTTAGAGAATCCTATCCACTCTTCCTTTCTTGAAATTCATCTTATTTTATTGAAATTAATATTCCTTAAGCATGTATCTAATTTGGAATACCATGAACTCAGATTTGGTTTTAGTCTATACAAATCCTTTTTCAATATGCAAAAATAAATTTCCTATTTCCAAACAATAATACGATTAGGTTTTTCAATATAAACTTCTTCTTCAAGATCACTATTTTGTAATATAGGTTTAACATCCATTTTAAAGATATTTTAGCCTCTTTGTGCAACAATATCAAGATATATTATGATCGTTTCAAGTCTTTCCACAATAGAAAAGGTTTCATCAAAATCAATACCTTTGATTTGGGTATACAATTTTCATACCAATGTTTCTTTGTTTATTATCACTTCAACTTCTTCATTCAGCTTGTTCTAGAAAACCCACTTTGTGAAAATAATGTTTAAGTTTTCAGGATTGGGTATGATTTACCATGTCTCATTGTTTTCAATATGATCCAACTCTTCATTCATGTCCTGAACCCATTATGGACAATCAAAATCTTCTTTCACATCATTCATATCCACTTTTTAATACAAAGAATTATGTGTAATAGAATTATTAGTTCTTCTTGTGTGGAACTTATGATATTGATCCCCAATTATATTTTGAGATTCCACTTTCTTCCTCATCCTAGGATGATATTTTTGAGTATCTTCCTCATCACTGGAAATGTTTGTGTCTGGTTATTCTTTTTTGATTCTGAATACAATTGTTTGAATCCTTATCCGAATTGTTTTCAAAAAAATCTTTCTCAACTTTATCATCTTTCTGAGTATATTTATCTTTGTCACCTATTTCAACTACATTCACATCAACAGATTCAAAAATTATTTTTTCTCTTTTTTGAAGCATAAATATCCTCTTTCTTTCTGAGCATAGCCAAAAAATATTCCACCTTCACCTTTTTGCTCAAACTTTCCATAGTTTCCACATTTATTCATTATAATTCATGAACTCATGAAAACTTTAAAATGATTAAAAATTAGAGTATTTCCATAAAAGAATCATATGGAGTAATATTTGATTAAGGGATATAAAAATAATGGTTCTTGATATAAACAATAGTAATGATGGCTTGACTCCAAAATTAATGAGAAAGGTTATGTTCAAGTAACATGGTTTTTCCCATCTCCACCAAACTTATATTATTTATTTTAGTGATCCCATTTTACTGATGAGTGTATGAGGAACTATAGTCATGCTGAATTCTATGATTCTCAAGATAAATTTCAAATTATTCACTTTTTTATTAACCACCATTGTATGTTTTTAATTTATTCAATGTATACTCACATTATTTCTCAACCTTCCTTATAAATCTTTTAAAAAATTTAAAGCATCAGATTTATGTTTCATTTATATAACCCAAGTAATGAGAGTAAAATCATAAATGAAAGTGATGAAGTAATTATCTACAATAATTTATTTTTTTCTCATCATCCCACAAATATCGAAATGAATCAACTCCATGGGTTGTCTTAAAAAATATTAACTTTCTTATACACTGAGTTTGTAATATTTCTTTTCTGAAAAATAGTACATCACCAATATCTTCTTTTTGGAAAATAAGGAATATCTCAAACACTATATCTCTTTGATAACTAGATCGTGTTCCTTTGACACATGTGACCCCACATTTTATTCCACAATTTATTCTCTTCCACCATACTCATGTAACAAGAGTTTTGTATTTCACCAACTTGAAATAAATTTGGTTTTGTCTATTGGCCTATTGTAACAATAATTCCATATTATTCACTTTTCACAAAAAACCCATCTTCTCTAAATAAAATATTTTTACCCTCTTCACAAAATTCTGAAACACTTAGAAAATTTTGTTTCATTCCATAAATGTACAAAGATTTATTGGATTTATTATTTTCCTTCCCAAGGATGGTTGATCCAAAACCTTTAATTTTCAAGGATTCATCATTGTCAAATGTCACTGTACCTTCTTTAAAATCTTTCACATTATTCAAAAATTTCAAATCTCATGTAATATGAAAATAACACCCACTATCATGAATCCACAATCATTCTCTATTTGTAGATTTCAATGTGGTTACAACAACATGATCATTTTCTTCTTCCTTTTCTTTCTTCATCTTTGACTTATGAGAATTGTTAAGAATATTTTTTTGTGCTTATATAAAAACAAGACATAATTTTTCAAAATTTTTAGGTTGATCACATCTTTCATAAATAGTTTCCCAGGTTTGGAACCTATTTTTAATATTTACTCAAACATGTTCAGGTTTCTTTAAAACAATCTTCTCAGACTTATTCCTTTGAAGATATTGACTTCCCCTCAATATTTGCCTTCTATAACCTATGGGATAATAGAAATCTTGTTGGTTGAACCAAAACTTATTTTATGTGTCTATAAATCATCCACAATACCATTAATATCCATATAAAGATTATTTTCCTCTCAAACTTCCATACTGGCTGAAATTGTGAATACATTTCGCATACATATTCTTATCTTTATTTTCTGATCCACCAACCTCTATATTATCTATCAGAGTATTTATTTTATTTTCTTCATTATCAGAACTAGAAGTATTTGAAACTTTTCTTCATTCATATTTTTTCAAAACATTTTTGGACTCAGGGTTCTTTAAGACTTCTGAATTCCTAATATTGTTGGTCTTGACCACATATATAACTTTACCATATTTCATCTTTTTAGAAAAAAATACATAATTATTTTCAACCTTTGATGATATCTTTTATTTATTCTTATTTAGTTTCTCCTTTCAATAAATTTCAACAACTTTAGATAAGAGTTTTCAAAACTTTTTTTCATTGTTTATCTTTTGAAATATTTTGTTGGACACGTTCCAAATCTTCTTCTTTTTCCTTCAGACTCACCTCCAGATACTCATTACATTTCATTTCTTCTTCAAAATATTTATTAAAATAATCAATCTATTTTTCCATAATTTCTTTATCATATGGAATACATTCTTGATTGTTTCTTAAAGAATATCCATCTTCTTTCTTCTTATTTTACTTCTCAAGTCTTCTAATATTCCTTAGGCATTATTTCAACTCTTCTTTTAAATGATGTTCAATTTGAGTTTCTTATTCTTAAGAACTAATTATTATGAATTCTTCATCATTAAATATTTCTATAAAAAGTTTTTTCAATTCAACACTTGACTGATTTTTCGGATTTAGAATCACTACCTTCTTCTTCTTCTTCTTTAGATAAGAAGCTTCTTCTTTTGAAATTAAAGAATTTCCTATCTTTCTTTGTGGAATACAATTTCATTTTTCACCCTATTTCTTCCACAATCTTCTTGGCCTTATTTCTTCTTTTTCACTACCCTATTCCTTCTTTCTTCAAGGATAATTGGCAACAAGGTTCCCAACTACTCCACATTCAAAAACATTAAAGGGAAGTTTCCATTTATATTTCACTATAACAATTTTCACATTTTTATAAAACAAGGATAAAGCCATCAAGATTATTATATGCCTCATTTTCAAAATAGTATTCACCAAATTTATCTTCAATATGAATATTATTTAAATTTTCTTTCTTTTTATTCTTGAAATAAATTTCACTATCAACCTTTTTTTTATTTTCATATCTTTCTCCCTTCTCATTTAATAAGTGATGAGAGTGCTATGTAATTCATAAAGAGATAATGTTTCAGGATCTACATATTCTAGTGAAGAAACTTTTCATCAAGATTATCAAGAAGGATTCTAAAGATCTTTTCAAGAATTATATAATCATCCAACTTTTCACCAAGAAACCTGATATTACTCACAATTTCATTTACATTGGTAAAGAAGTCCCCAAAAGATTCATGCTCACCCTTCTTCAAATGTTCATATTTCTACCTCCATATTTGTAACTTTTCCTTCTTTAATTTTTTTTTCTTTATATATGGTTCTAAATTTATCCCATATACCTTTTGTTGTGGAAAAACCTTTCACTATAAAGAATTAACTTTAAAAAATTGATGATAATATAACATTATTTTCCCTTAAATCATTCTCTTGATTATTCTTATCAACAGATGTATGAGGTGATTTAAAATTAATAAGAGGAAACCCATCAGTTACAGATTCATGAACATCATATCCAATAGACATAAGATAAGGATAACTTCTATATTTCTAGATATGTTAATTATTTCCATTGAAGGCCAATTTACCTTTATTTTTCACACAATTCAAATTCTACATCAACAAATAATCAATGAAGGAGACCTATGATTTGATACCAGTTAAAAGTGCCCAGTCAGGATGATTGTATCCCTGAGATGCGGAGGGGGTGAATCTATGATACATTTTTCTTTTATTTTTCTTGAAACAACCTTCACATACTATTAAAGATTCAGTTCCCTACAGAAAAAAAACTCAACCACACATTGAAAGGAACAAGAGTATTTACAATGTTCACCATTAAATAATAAAAGTTGTGTCATTGGTATGGTTTGGGAGAAATAAAATACCAAAAAATACACTAGAAATAAAATCATGGATTAAAATGAGTAGGATATTATCACGACCCGTCCTCGGGGCTCGTGTCGTGACTACCCCAAGCACGACTTCCATAGGCCAGGGGCTGGAGACTATCACCAAGGCGTAAATCCCGGAAAAAGGGAAGGCATTGACTTTGTATAGTAAACCACAAACACCACAGAGCAAGCAGGCAGAAGTAAACACTAAGTAAAAACTGGTACAATAGTAAGTGCGGAAAAGTAAGTGGGCTAGAATACAAACCCAAACTGAAAGTAAAGTACAACTGGAAAGGGAAAATAGCAAATGAAAAGTGAAGCCACAATGTCGAGCTGTCCACTGGAAATCCCACCTGAAGGGTGGGTACAGATAGCCTCTACAGCTCCTCGGGTCCAACCGTCCACTCCTAGCACGTCCCGCCCAGTGGTCCACCTCCAGGTACCGTCCTGCTCCGCAAGCCTCAACCACGATCAGCGCTGTCTGTTATCTGCAACCAACACAACGTAGTGCGGGCATAGCCCATGCAGGGGTGAGTATAAGCTACTCAGTAGGGACCCCAAGACCCCCGAAGGTCTCCCAGAATCCACAAAGGATAAACCATAAAGGAAAGATACAGTCACGAAGTAACATCTGACATGGCTTAGGTATATGCCCATACATATACCTAAGTCATCAATTCTCATTCGTCTCCTACATCTGAACCCAAGTACAACCCAGTCCACACAGGAAAGAAAAATGTAAATCCACACAGTATAGCACAACACAATCCACATAGGAAAGCAAAACAGGATTCAGCTCACACATGAATACTTCTTTGTATGACGATAAAGATGACCATATATTGCCACTGATTCATCTAAGCCGTCGGACCCACAAAGGATCGATAGGTACTAACCCCCGCAATGACCCACAAAGGATCTAACCCACAAAGGATCGATAGGTAACTAACCCCCGCAATGACCCACATAAGATCGGACCCACACAGGATCTGTAGGCGCTGGCCCACACAGAACCGCTGAGCGCTGACCCACACAGGATCGGACCCACACAGGATCGGTAGCACTGACCCACAAAGGATCGCTGAGTGCTGTAGTCGTCGTCGAATCCATTGAGGATCTCTGCACAGTCGTCGTCGAATCCGCTGAGGATTTCTGCATAGTCGTCGTCGTCATCGCAGTCAGCTCTAGGGTTCCCGCACACAGTAAGCTCGTTCGGGAGGGTCTGCTCCATGAGCCAAGAGTCTGATACATCAACTGACACATAGTACAGATTTGATGTATCCAAAAGTTTCGTATCGTCAACAGGAACTCAACGTCGCAGACGGCACGTCAATCGGACGCCCAGTCTGAGAGTTATTGGCTTTTTCGTTCCAGGGGCCCAGATGGTTTTTAAGGAAAAACCAACCCGACCGTACTCTACCTGCGTCCAAACCTCGGGCGGAGTAATCCAAAATATCCGACTCACTTAGAGGAATTAAACAAAGCTGACGGCATGTTAATTGGACGTCCGGAGCTCAAGTTATGAGTGTTTCCGCTCCGAGGGCCCGGTTGGTTTCGTGTACGAACCAGCCCGGCCGAACCCAAAGTATTCCAAAACCTTGGGTGAGATAAACCGAAACGAACGTCTCGATCCAAGGATCGCATCGCCGCTGACGGTGCATCGTTCGGAGGCCCTTAGCTCAAGTTATGAGCAAAAGACCGAAAAGGGTCCGAAAACGGGGGGTATGGGCCTGGACCGACCCGGCCCGGCGGGTCGGCTCGGCTCAGCTCGGCCGAGCGGCCGAGCGAGGGAAACCACGGGTGGGGGCGCACTTCCCCCGCATGAAGGATCCGCGACCCCGGTTGGGGCCGCCTCTCGCCAACGGACGTGGCAACCGGCCACATCCCTGCCTTCGGTTCCGCGCGGCCGCGGAACCGCACTCCGCCGGCGGAGTCCGCGGGCCACCGGAGTTGCTCCGGTGGTCCAATTTCATTTCCGTCTGTGCCGTTGATCATCCCGGGTCCCGTTCTTCACTGCGGAATCATCAAATCATCTCTGCGGCCCGTTTTGTCTTCGTCCGCCGTTCCGCACACCAAGAACAAAATGGGCGATGGGTTCGGACTTGTTCGTTGGTCCGCACCCACCGCATTAGCGGTTTGAAACAACACCATAATACCCAGCAATTGATAAACCTCGACCCGCAATAATGATCTGTGGACCAACTTGTTAATTGTTTGGTCCGCGTTCTTGCCTTGGAGGAAAACAAACATGGGTATAATCATTTTCAAAACGACCCCTACCTCAACGTCATCGTCGGACGCGAGTTCGTCGCGGAATTGACTGTCGCGGAAGAAAAGGATCGTCGCGTCGTGGAAGAGCGTCGCTGTCGCGCGGCACTCGGCGTCGTGTAGACAAAATCCGAGGATCAAGAACATACAGATTTAATTATAACATTTAAATCCATGTTGATGTTATAATACACAAAGAATTAAAAGGACCGCAATCCCCTACCTCAAGATGCCGATTGAAGATTGTCGTGGGGATGGATCGTCATTGAAGAAGCATCGTGGAGGGAGAATCGTCGGCGTCACGTTGTCGATCTCTGGGGGTTTGGCGTTCTTCTTCGCCCTTCGTCGGAGGTTGGCGTTCTTCATGTTCTTCGCGTTCTTCGCGAAGGAGGATGAAGGACTTAAAGTTTCTGTCAAATCCTCTCAACGAACCATCCTTATGAAGACATGTGTTGGTCTTATTTCATTACATGCCAACAAACGAAAAATTAAAGATAAGTAATGAACAAATTAATTCATATAATTAATTTCAACTAACTAACCGCCCAATTAATAGGGGCGCTAAGAATTTAGAAAACACGTCAGTTGACTTTCATTAAAAAGGGTTTTCGCGGGTGCGTTACTTAGGGGAAAAGAAACGGTGGGGCTCATGCGGGCCCCACCTCACAAATATCCTACCAAGAGGGTAGGATATTTTGGGTTCCACCCTATCCACTTCAACTCAGCTTAAGCAGCTTAAAGTGGCTTTAAGCGGCTTTATGTGAAATAAAATAAAGTTTGTCGTACCAAATTATTTTATTTCCTAACTTAAAGCCCAAAAATTTTAAAAACCACACCTGAGAAAATGCAACTCCGGAAGAGGTGTTTCTAAGCAAATACCGGCACTGTGATTCCATCGGTGCCCTCGGAATTTGATTCCGAGCACCGGTTCAAAAGTTAGAAAACCCCGCTCGTTCGTTCACTGAACGTACCAAGCCAAACTTCCGAAAATGATTTTGGGCACACTGGGCCTCGAAATCAGGTGCCGTCAGAAACTGCGTTCTTGTAAAATTCCAAAGAAAAATAAGAAAAAAAATTCCTTGAAATTTATGGGTCTTTACATCACTCCCACCTCAGGGCTTTACGTCCCCATAAAGATACATCATAAACTAGGGAAACAAATGTGGGTACGGAGCATGCATCTGAGCCTCCTGCTCCCAAGTGCTCTTTTGGAGGTTCTCGTGCTGCCATCTGATGCGCACTAGAGGAATCGACCGTCCACTTAGGACCCTCTCCTGTCGATCCTCGATCTCCACTGGGACCTCCACAAAAGTCTCCCCATCTTCAACGTCTAGCTCCCCATGGTCAATGATGTGCATCGGGTCATGGACATATCTCCTTAGGTGGGATACGTGGAAGACGTCATGCACCCGGTGCAACTGAGGTGGTAGAGCCAGGCGATAAGCCACCGCGCCAATCCTGCTGAGGACCTGGAATGGTCCGATGAAGCGTGGAGACAACCTGCCGCCTTGGCCAAATCTCCGTAAACCACATCGAGGTGAGACCCGCAAGAATACATGGTCTCTATCCTCGAACTGTAGTGGCCTCCGCCTCCTGTCAGCATAAGACTTCTTCCGGCTCTGAGCTGTCCTCATCCGCTCCTGGATGACCTGGACCTTCTCTGGTCCCACAAGTGCTGACTCCCCAGGGTGTGTCCAGCACAAAGGAGATCTGCAAGGTCGGTCGTACAATGCCTCATATGGTGCCATACCGATGGTGGAGTGGTAACTGTTGTTGTACGCAAACTCTACCAAGGGTAGGTGGTCCTCCCAGCTGCGACCAAAGTCGAGGAAAAATGTGCGGAGCATGTCCTCAAGAGTCTGAATGGTCTTCTCCGTCTGACCATCCGCCTGAGGGTGAAAGGCGGTGCTCAGACGTAGCTGAGTTCCGAACGCCTCCTGTAACCCCTTCCAAAGCCGGGAAGTAAAGCGAGCATCTTGATCGGAGACGATAGATGATGGCACACCGTGAAGCTGTACAATCTCCTGAACGTAGAGACGTCCCAAGCTCTCCACTGAGCCCTGATCTCCGATGGGTAAGAAGTGAGCCAACATGGTGAGTCGGTCGACAATCACCCAAATAGAGTCGTGACCTCTAGAAGTGCGTGGAAGTCCAGTCATGAATTCCATAGATATCCCATCCCACTTCCACTCTGGGACCTCCAAGGGCTATACCAAGCCTGCTGGTACCTGATGCTCTGCCTTCACTTGCTGGCAGGTGAGGCATCATGAAACAAACTCTTCCATAGCCTTCTTTATGCCCAGCCACTAGTGCTGTTGTCTGAGATCCTGGTACATCTTCGCCACTCCAGGATGTACCGCTAAGGAGAAGTGTAAAACTCTCTCAGCACCTCCTCCCGTAAAGAAACTGGTACCAAGGTACATCCTCTGAAAAGGATGTCATGATCTGCTCCAAAGGAGAACCCATCAGGTGCATGTCCTGAGGATATCTGTGCACGCCGCGTCTCACAGTCAGCGTCCCCACGTTGTGCCTCTCTGACCCTTTGTAGTAGTGGAGGAGAGACTGTGAGTGACTGAAGAAAGGTTGCTCCATCCCTATCCACAAAGGATATCCACAAAGTGGCTAGCTGCTCTGTCACCTCCTCGAGTAGCTGAATGCCCGTCCTTCAGGTCCTTCTGAGTGAAGATTTACCTGAGACTCTGATGGTCAGAAAAGACTGTAAAGCGCTCGCCCATCAGATAGTGTCACCATGTCTTCAGAGCGAAGACCACTGCTGCTAACTCCAGGTCATGGGTAGCATAGTTCTGCTCATGCGGCCTCAACTTACGTGATCCATAGGTGATCACTGCCCGCTCCTGCATCAGGACACATCCGAGTCTGGTCCCTGATGCATCGCAGTAGACTATGTACCATACTCCCTCCTCAGGCAACCTCAAGATTGGTTCACTGGTCAATCTCTGTCTCAGCTCCTGGAAGCTCTACTAACATCTGTCTGACCACACAAAGGTTTTACCCTTCTTCATCAAAGCTGAGAATGGTGCCGAAACTCTAGAGAAGTCTGGCACAAATCTCCGATAGTACCCGACTAGTCCCAAGAAACTCCGAACCTCCGTCACGCTCCTGGGTGGCTCCCAAGCTAGTACTGCCTCGATCTTCGCAGGATCCACTGCAACTCCCACCTCAGAGATGACGTGCCCAAAGAAGTGGACCTTGCGTAACCAGAACTGACACTTCAAAAGCTTTCCATAAAGCTGGTTCTCTCGGAGTGTGTCTAGTACAACACGCAAGTGGTAGGCGTGCTCCTCCCCAGTCGTCGAGTAAATCAAAATGTCGTCGATGAAGACCACGACAAATCGATCGAGGTATGGCTGAAAGATCCTGTTCATGAGTCCCATGAACACTGCTGGAGCATTGGTTACACCGAATGGCATAACCAAGAACTCATAGTGTCCATACCGACATCTTAAGGTCGTCTTCTGCACGTCCTCGTCCCGAACTCTGAGCTGATGATAGCCTGACCTGAGGTCTATCTTTGAGAACCACCGTGCTCCCTTGAGCTGATGTAAGAGGTCACAAATCCTCAATAGTGGATACTTGTTCCTCACCGTCACCTGGTTCAGGCGAAGATAGTCGACACAAATTTTCAAGCTCCCATTCGCCTTCTTGGCGAACAATATCGGGGAAGCCCAGGGTGAAACACTGGGTCGGATGAATCCCTTGCCCTGCGAGTCCTCCAACTGTACCCGTAGCTCTCGAAGATCAGCGGGGGCCATCCGATATGCTGGAGTAGATATCGGGGCGGTCCCGGGGTACAGGTCAATATAAAATTCTACCTCTCTACGAGGAGGTAGCCCTGGAACGTCGTCGGGAAAGACGTCCGCATACTGATCCACCACTGCAGGAAAGATAGAACTCCACACGTCAACTGCTCCTAAGATGAAGCTATCCAACTGGTGAGTGATGGGTTGTCCTCTCCTCTGCGGAAGTCCATCTTGTGCTGTAAAGGCTCCCTTCTCACTGATGAAGGTGAACCTGCTCCCGTCGATGCGTACACATCGCACCTTGCGCCTAATATAGTCAATCTGTGCATGGACTATAGATAACCAATCCATGCCCAAGATGACATCATAAGGCCTCAACGCCACTACAAGAAGATCCCAACCGAAGCTCTCGCCTCCTAGAGTAAGCTCACACTGCCGGAACCAGTGCGTAATCGTCGTGTCTGCTCCCGTAGGAGTCTCTAGCCGTAAGGATCGAGCCAACGACTCTGTCGGAATCTCCGAGCTCTAAACAAGGGCAGCAAATATAAAAGAGTGACTCACTCCTGTGTCTATAAGAACTACAGAAAGGTTGGAATAGACATAGATCGTACCTCGAATCATCTCGGGCGCGCCGTGGTAGTAGGCCTCCGCTTCCTGGAGCTATGCCTGTCTCTGCCCGCCAGCTCCCTGTGGTCGGGGTGGACCTCCTGGTGGTGGTGGTGGTAGAGCCTCAAAGCGTCGCCCACCACCTGCTGCTCGGCCAGCTCCTCTGCCTCGTCCGCCTATTCCCTGCGGACCGCCACGGTCGACCCTCTGCCTCTGCCTGGGTGGTCCCTCAACCGGCTGCTGCTCCATGGCACGGTGGGTCGGGCAGTCACGAACCATGTGGCCCTGCTCTCCGCATGTGTAGCACTGCCTGCCTCTCGAAAGACTGGATCCACACTGTGTGCCCCGCACTGCTGAGCTAGTGTCCTGAGGTTGTATGCATGAGGGTCTGGTCTGCCTGGACCCCTGAGTCATCCGTCGACGGCCTGCCGCAGAAGACTCTGCTACGTGCCGCCCTGCGGTAGGTCTCGCCGCTGGAGAAGTCTCACCAAGAAAGATCTCGATCAAAAGGGATCGCTCCAGTACTCCTGCCTGGGTCAGAATGCTGAGGGAGATCAGCGATGCCCTGATCTCATGTATCAATCCCTACTCAAAGGTTCGGGCCCTGAAGAATGGGTCTTGTACCATGTCTGTCGAGTAGCGCGAGAGATCGGTAAATCTCGTCGAGTACTGGGCGACCGTCAAGCTACCCTGCCGCAGCTAAAGAAGCTCCTGGATGCGCACCGCACAGAGGGTGACTGGGACGAACTCTGAGCGGAAGAGGCTCTCAAAGTCCATCTAGAGAAGAGATGCCTCATCGTGCACCTGGAGAATCAAGCTCCACCATCTTCCTGCTGTCGCGTGCAGTGGGCTCGCTGCGAGGATCACCATGAGGTCTGCTGGTGTCCTCACTAACCTGAAAACTCGCACCACTGCCTCCAGCCAGTCCTCACCTGCCTGCGGATCCGTCTCCCCACGGAACCTGGGCGGTCGCTGGCGTTGGAAATCATGCAGTGCACTGATGCGACGTGCATCGTCAGCGGCTGGAGCTGGAAGCATCAATGGCTCTGTGGGTAGAGGTACCGCCGGTGCCCCAGCTGTCAAAGGGCCCTGTACCGAGGCCTCGTCACTCGGTGGGCTATCGTCACACTCAACTCTCGGAACCCTAGCTGGCTGCCGTCATGGGGCCATCCTGAAAAAGGAAACAGATGCGCCATGGTCAGAACAGTATACCTGGTGAGCTGACACAAATTAATGACAAAGAAAACTTCAAACACACACATACAATCAATGTTTTCGTGCATTAAGTCGGAAATCAGAAGTTAGGGTCCTGGTGTACGGATACGTCGGTCGCCGCACCAACACTGGACTCCCTGGACTGATAACAACACCCAATACGCTAAACACTATTGCTTCACATAGAAAAAGATCAGATTCTTGAGTTCTGCGGTAGAACCGAACTCCTCTGATACCAATTTGTCACGACCCGTCCTCGGGGCCCGTGCCGTGACTACCCCAAGCCCGCCTTCCATAGGCCAGGGGCTGGCGACTAGCACCAAGGTGTAAATCCCGGAAAAAGGGAAGGCATTACCTTTGTATAGTAAACCACAAACACCACAGAGCAAGAAGGCAGACGTAAACACTAAGTAAAAACTGGTACAACAGTAAGTGCGGAAAATTAAGTGGGCCAGAATACAAACCCAAACTGAAAGTAAATTACAACATGAAAGGGAAAAAAACAACTGAAAATTGAAGCCACAACGTCGAGCTGTCCACTGGAAATCCCACCTGAAGGGTGGGTACAGATAGCCTCTACAGCTCCACGGGTCCAACCGTCCACTCTTAGCACGTCCCGCCCAGTGGTCCACCTCCAGGTATCGTCCTTCTCCGCAAGCCTCAACCACGATCAGTGTTGTCCGTCATCTATAACCAACACAATGTAGTGCGGGCATAGCCCGTACAGGGGTGAGTATAAGCTACTCAGTAGGGACCCCGAGACCCCCGAAGGTCTCCCAGAATCCACAAAGGATAAACCACAAAGGAAAGATACAATCACGAAGTAACATCCGACACGGCTTAGGTATATGACCATACATATACCTAAGTCATCAATTCTCGTTCGGATCCAACATACGAACCCAAGTACAACCCAGTCCACACAGGAAATCAAAATGTAAATCCACACAAGATAGCACAACACAATCCACATAGGAAAGCAAAACAGGATTCAGCTCACACAGGAATACTTCTTTATATGACGATAAAGATGACCAGATATTGCCACTGATTCATCTAAGCCATCGGACCCACAAAGGATTGATAGGTACTAACCCCCGAAATGACCCACAAAGGATCTGACCCACAAAGGATCGATAGGTAACTAACCCCCGCAATGACCCACACAGAATCGGACCCACACAGGATCTGTAGGCGCTGGCCCACACAGGACTGCTGAGCGCTGACCCACACAGGATCGTGCCCACACAGGATCGGTAGCACTGACCCACAAAGGATCACTGAGTGCTTTAGTCGTCGTCGAATCCACTGAGGATCTCTGCACAGTCGTCGTCGAATCCGCTGAGGATCTCTGCACAGTCGTCGTCGTCGCAGCCAGCTCTAGGGTTCCCGCACATAACAAGCTCGTTCGGGAGGGTCCGCTCCACGAGCCGAGAGGCTGCTACATCAACTGACACATAGTCCAGAGTTGATGTATCCAAAAGTTCCGTATCGTCAATAGGAACTCAACGTCGCAGACGGCGCGTCAATCGGACGCCCGGTCTGAGAGTTATTGGCGTTTTCGTTCCAGGGGCCTGGTTGGTTTTTAAGGCAAAACCAACCCGAACATACTCCACCTGCGTCCAAACCTCGGGCAGAGTAATCCAAAAGATCCGTCTCACTTAGAGGAATTCAAAAAAGCTGACGGCACGTCAATTGGACGTCCGGAATTCAAGTTATGAGTGTTTCCACTCCAAGGGCCCGATTGGTTTCATGTACGAACCAACCCGGTCGAACCCAAAGTATTCTGAAACCTTGAGTGCGATATACCAAAACGACCGTCTCGATCCAAATATCGCATCGCCACTGACGGCGCGTCGTTTGGAGGCCCGTAGCTCAAGTTATGAGAAAAAGACCGAAAAGGGTCCGAAAATGGGGGGTCTGGGCCCGGACAGACCCGGCCCGACCCCCCCTGGGTAGACCCGACCCGGATCCGGGTCCGACCCGGTTGGGCGCGACCCGGCCCGGCCTGGGCACGACCTGGCCCGGCGGGTCGGCTCGACTCGGTTCGGCCGAGCGGCCGAGCGAGGGAAATAGGGGGTGGGGGCGCGCTTCCCCCACGTGAAGGATCTGCGGCCCCGGTTGGGGCCGCCTCTCGCCAACGGACGCGGCAGCCGGCCACGTCCCTGCCTTCAGTTCTGCGCGGCCACGGAACCGCACCCCGCCGCCACCGCGGCTCCGTCCGGCAGCGCGCCACCGGCGGAGTCCACGGGCCACCAGAGTTGCTCTGGTGGTCCGATTTCATTTCCATCTGCACCGTAGCTCATCCCATGTCCCGTTCTTCACTACGGAATCGTCAAATCATCTCTGTGGCCCGTTTTGTCGTCGTCCGCTGTTTCGCACACCAAGAACAAAAAGGGCGATGGGTTCGGACTTGTTCGTTGGTCTGCACCCACCGCGTTAGCGGTTTGAAACAACACCAGAATTCCCAGCAATTGATAAACCTCGACCCGCAATAATGATCTGCGGACCAACTTGTTAATTGGTTGGTCCGTGTTCTTGCCTTGGAGGGAAAAAACATGAGTATTATCATTTCCAAAATGACCCCTACCTCAACGTCATCGTCGGACGCGAGTTCGTCGTGGAATTGACCGTCGCGGAAGAAAAGGATCGCCGCATCGCGGAAGGGCGTCGCTGTCACGTGGCACTCAGCGTCGCGTAGACCAACTCTGAGGATCAAGAACATACAGATTTAATTATAACAATTAAATCCATGTTGATGTTATAATCCACAAAGAATTAAAAGGACCGCAATCCCCTACCTCAAGATGTCGATCGAAGATTGTCGCGGGGATGGATCGTCGTGGAAGAAGCGTCGCGGAGGGAGAATCGTCGGCGTCACGTCGTCGATCTCCGGGGGTCTGGCGTTCTTCGTCGCCCTTCGTCGGAGGCCAGCGTTCTTCGTGTTCTTTGCGTTCTTCGCGAAGGAGGATGAAGGATTTAAAGTTTCTGTCAAATCCTCTCAACGAACCATCCTCAAGAAGACATGTGTTGGTCTTATTTCATTACATGCCAATAAACGAAAACTTAAAGATAAGTAACCAACAAATTAATTCATAGAATTAATTGCAACGAACTAACCGCCCAATTAATAGGGGCGCTAAGAATTTAGAAAACGCATCAGTTGACTTTCATTAAAAAGGCTTTTCGCGGGTGCGTTACTTAGAGGAAAAGAAACGGTGGGGCTCGTGCAGGCCCCACCTCACAAATATCGTACCAAGAGGGTAGGATATTTTGGGTTCCACCCTATCCACTTCAACGCAGCTTAATTAGCTTAAAGTGGCTTTTAGCGGCTTTAAGTGAAGTAAAATAATGTTTCTTGTACCACATTATTTTATTTCTTAACTTAAAGACCAAAATTTTTAAAAACCACACCCGAGCAAACACAACTCCGGAAGAGGCGTTTCCAAGCAAATATTGGCGCTGCGATTCCATCGGTGCCCTCGGAATTTGATTCTGAGCACTATTTCAAAAGTTATAAAACTCCGCTCGTTTGTTCACTAAACGTACCGAGCCAAACTTCCGAAAATTATTCCAGGCACACCGGGCCTCAGAATCAGGTTCCGTCAGAAATAGCGTTCTTGTAAAATTCCAAAGAAAATTAAGAAAAAAAATTTCCTTGAAATTTACGGGTCTTTACAGATATACCCTTTCACTCATGTAGAACTTTGTGTACAATTCCAATTATATGCATGTAGCCTCTTAGCACAAATAGGGTAATACAAAATTTTTGTAACAACTCATGTTACCTATAGTTATGTTCAATTCCACAAATGTATTAAATTGAAAAAAAATCTTCAATTTGTTACCAAGAAATAGGTAAGAACTTCTTGGACTTTGTTAAGGAAAAAACCAATCTAATTTTCCAAGTATGTTTTTCCCAGTCTGATTCCTCCGAGTACAATTCTCCTCGATATAATTCTTCCATGTACAATTATTTTAGATAAAATTCTCCGTAATATGAAAATATGACTTTGAAATAATAAAATATAGATAAATAAACACCACTTCAATTTTTAGTACAAAAAACTTATTATGATTCTCTTTGTACGATTATTAATTTGACTATAAATTCCAGTACGAAGATATTGAATCCAATTATCCAACCCAATATGATAGTAAACCAATTAAGATTGACAAGATGAATATGGTAATCAGTTGAGTATGATTATCACTGAATATAATGATCATCTGAATACAACATTCTGATATGGTGTCTTCTCCTTTCAATTTAATTTTTTGAAACTTCTTCAACAAAAGTGATTACAGAAACTTATTTATCTCACTTAAACTTGGAGATTCTCTCTCATTAATAGTATATCGGTCATCTAAAATATACAATTTACATTTCACCTTTTGCAGGTGACCCTCAAGTGGATTTGGTGGGAATCCCAAATCTTTTCCTACTAAATCAAATTCAACCTAATTTCAATTTCCCTTAAAATATCAGGTGTATTTTGACTTCATCAAATCTTCTCAAATATTCTTGATTCATCTACAATCTTCAATTATTCTTTAGACTTTCATTTCAATTGATAGTCTTATTTTGATTCATGATTTTGATTTTCTGAATGATTTTTCTTCAATGTAATTCCCTTTTTTAATTGAATATATAAATGTAGGAAGAAATTGATACAACTATGAATGTTGAATACAATTTTTCATTTTAATGACAAGATCCTCTTTGAAAATTCATTAAGTAATCTCTACTTTCAAAACACTTTTACTGCATCACTTCTTATATTTACAAAGTTGTAAATATAAAACAATTTGACTCTGATACAATAGATTGACCCAATTGAAACCTAAAAATTAATTCAACCTTTTTTTTGAAATGGTTGATTACATTGTTTATCTCATTCTTTTCTTGTCTTTTCGTTCATCGGTCTCAAAAAATTCCTTATTTGAATACGATGGAATACCGAGTCCAATCAGTAGCATCTTTATTTTATAAATATGATACCACTTAAGACATATTTCAATTTTCCCATCAACTTCATTTTCATACCTCTAAATATGTTTGAAGATCAGATGCTATTGTTCCAAAAATACAATTGAATGTATTGAAACATTCCTATCCTCCAGCAACCTATTTCATTCCTTATCATCCCAAATCTAATTTTCATGAGTACAATATTTCTAAGTATGATTGGTCTAGATACGATCATCCTAGGTACAATCATTTGAGTATGATTATCCTAGATAAAATTATTTTTTGGTCAGAAACATCCCTTTCTTTTATTCCACCTAGATACGATAAATCTAGCTACGATCCCTTTTCGATTGACAACATCTTTTTCTTCTCTTCCAACAAAAACAATAAATCTAGGTATAATTATTTTTTAATCAGTATCATATATTTTACTCCCCCTTTATTCAATAAATCTTATATCATAAATTTTACAACTTACTTAGGATTTATGAGAATTAAAAATTATCCAAGAATCGTCACATTTTATTTTATCATAGTCCTGAAGACTCTAATATGATGACTTCTTTCATACCAGATCCAAATTAAATCTAATGAACATTTACATCCAATAAGATAGATTATTGATGTTACTAATTCTTTTATTTAAAATAATGATCAATTCATCATTATGGTCTATTCACATACTAGACCCAAGGTGAGTCCGATTATAATCCTTTCTTCAAAATCACTTATTCTTAACAGGGTTGATTTTTTTAAACAAAATGAGTATAATTATTTTGAAAATAACCATCAATATTATTTTATCCAAATAAAAATAGAAGTGATTTTATTTCTTCAAAACTTTCCTTGAAAACATTATACAACACTTGAAAACAAACACCTTTATCATCAGCTTGGTCCTTACACTCTCTCCCTCGCATACAATCTATATAGTGAAAAAACTAGTTATCCCTAATCTATAAGAAATGAATGAACTTCATCAAATAGTTTAAAATTACCAACACTGGATCACTGACTTCAAGTGACCTCTATAACTTTATTACGATGTCCATTATCAAATAATACCATTTCCACTTATTAATGAGTTGAGGATAAGGATTAAATGATGGTATTTATTTCCTAACCATCACCTACTGATATGTGTGGAATCATGAGACATACCCCATATTATATATCATCATATGGGGACTCTAATCTCATATAGATATCATGATACATGTTGGTTAACCCTGGGTGAACACCCCATCACATAGTATGTGAATCCCATATCAACCCCTTACACATACTCATAGGTAACACAATTAGCCATCATACATAAAATATCACCCTATCATATTATTCCTAATTTAGTGATGGATACCCAATATATATAATATATCACATTACTCAATTATATGAGATAGAAAATTGAGTCTCCTTCACCCTAGTATGAAGTGAAGTGGAAAATATTATGTTTATGAGATTTTCCCTAACCAGATACTACTATAAATCCAATTGAATATCTAAAAAGAGGCTCTCTCACATGAAATCAGCTTTAGTATTTTTAAAAAGTTCATCAGCCACAAAATTACCCTTACCTGGGGTGTATATCATCATGAATTCAAAGGAATGGAGACAATTTACATGTATTCTCCATCAAATGTTGAAGTCATCCTAAGAAAGGATATACCTTATGATCTCATGGTCAATGTACATAAAAAAGCTCACACCCAAGAAATATAATTTCAAATATCTCAATAACCCCCCCCCCCACAACCATAAAATATAAATCATTTTATGGAAGTTTCTCTTATCCAATATTAGTTTCTTAAACCCATAAGAAAATAATTTCTTATTAAACATCATAAAATCACTAAGACTGGTTCCTGATGTATCATAATATAATTTATACTCCTTACATGACTCAGGTAAAATCAAGATTAATATTGTCTTAAATGTAACTTTTAACTCTAAAAGGCTCTCTCATAAGAGTCAAACCACACAAACCTATGTCATTTATTTTTTATATTGATCATAACTATATGAAATTTTTAGAATTAATAAATGAATATCCAATAATTTCCCGTCAAACCTAAAAAGCCACATATAATGAAAATATTAATTTATCACCCCATAGAAACCATGGCCTTGACATTCTTAGGATATAATGATATGAACCCTCTGACATCATGTTCCTTATGATTTTTTTGATAAAAAAAATAAATCTTTTTGAGCTTGATATATAGCTGATCCACTCTCAGTTTCTCAATAAAATCTCTAGGTGTCATGCACAATCCACCAATGACTAGGAGTTTACCAAAATTCCATTGAAAAATATAAACATGAATGAATCAAAAAAATGGATGGAAGAAACTATTCATTTGGTCCCTAAATAGTACTAGAGTATTAGATAAAGATAAAAACATAATTTGAAAACCATAAAATCCATTCCTATTACTAAAAGAAGAACGATTAACATTAACTGACCACACTAACAACTGGTGATATCCAAATCCGAAAAATAATATTGTAGAACGACATAGATCCCCTTAGATGATTTAATAGACCATGTATACATGGAATATGATACTTAAACATGAGCATCAATTGTTTTAATATATGTTAATCCATAAAAAATTTACTAATTCACCACCCATATTAGAAAATTAAACAAGATCATCCCAAGGGGATGTTCATGTGAAAAAAATTATTTTACCTCAAGTTACTCTATTTTAACCCTTAAATATCTAATATATATAGAAATATTTGTTTTGTTTGAATGAATATGAGTTATTTATATGGAATTATATTAATCATTATATCATTATCTATCTCTCTGGTGGAAACCACAAGAAATTATTAGAAAATATAACCTAATACTTGTTAAAAAGAGAGGAAAGACATGTTATCCTATATCCTTCTTATTACTTTGAGAAATACTCAAAAAATGAGGTAAAATTATAACCATATACTAATGGTGAGAGATCAAATGAACTACTAATAAATCCCACTCTTTGATGAAAGTATATAAATCAACCCTAAAATATGTGAAAGATACCCATTAAAGATTACAATCGATATGTTCTCAATAGTGCATTAGTTAATCCATACCAAGGATCAAATAAAAGATGTGTATCTATAATATAAATAAATCCTAAAGTTTCTCATGACCACTAGTCATGTGGTATGACATTGAAACCTTTAAATACCCTCATATCACACCTTTAAGGGTTTTTAAAAAGTCTTTATTCCTGATAGATCCTCAATTATTAAGTGGATCCCTCCCACTTTGATTCATGTGTTTTGATGATGATTATTCCACTCCCATTATTTGTTATTATTCATTATTTGTTATTATTAATTATTATTTATCATCATTACTTTATATTATTATGTTTTTTTATTAAATAATTTCAAATGAATTAGAATGGTTTATTATGTTTAATGTTGGTTTATTTATTAATTTAAATTAAGTGTATTATTCATTGATAAAATATTATTATTACATGTGTTTAATTATTTGTATTTTAATAAATTTTTCGTTTTTTTTATTATAGTTTATCAAATATAATTATTATTATAAAACTATTATTCTAAGTTTATAATTTAATTTTTAAGGAAATTGAAAAATTTAGGAATCCTACATGATCTATAAATTGAAATATCATTCTGAACTAGTGTAAATTTGAAAAATAATTATTTTTAAACTAAAAGAGATTCATTCCAATGTATAAAATTTTATTTTAAGATGATTATTACGTGATTCTATAATTATTCTAACACAAAATTCGCAAGGTTTTTTTTAATCTGATAGAATTGAGTGTCGCACTATAATAAGCCATAAAGTATAGTACCTATATAAGCATATGCATGACATGAATTTGAAATTGAATATGAATAACTTAGAAATTATAGAACTATAGTATATTAGAATGTGATCACTGAATCTCTTATGTGTATAAAACACCCAGAGGCTATACTGTGTTAGATTCAACTAGAATAAATGAAGTTCATGTGCGAGTAAATCAAATATTTTGGCTCCTACATGAGATAAAACCTAAATGTAGAATAATAATGTATGGTTAAATATAATTATCCAAATAAAATATGATTAATTTTATAATAAAACAACCCATATATAATTAAACCATTTTTTAAAAAAATTTAAAATTTAGGATTTTCATAGGTGCTGCGACCTGTAGAGAAAATTGTGGGGATAATTGTAATATTTAAATACTATATATAACAGAATTTTTTAATGATTAAATAAATGAATATTTTTATGGAAAATATAATTCTTATTTTATTGAAAATATTTTTTATTTATCTTTAATAAATTACACAAAAGAATAAAACACTATAGATTTGATGATTTTCTTGGAAAAAAGTTAAAGGGTATTTCAGTAATGAAATAATTTAATATTTCAATTTATTAAATTTATAATATGACTTGATGATAATTTTTAAGGAAAATAAAATCTATAATTATCTATGAAAATTTTAATGGAATAATTTCAAACTCTAAAATACTTTATAGTCAATGTTATTAACTATGTATTTATAAAAATACAGTTTTGGTAAGAAAATACCAATTCTAACTTTTTATGAGATGATTTAAAATATTAAATTGGTTAATTTTCATTAGAACCATATTTTAAAAAGGAATATTGACTAATTTATTTTGATTTATATTTTTGGAAATCATATTCTTTAACATCTATGAAAAATTATATTTTTAATGGGGAAAATCATAGAGTGTTTTTTTAAAATATTCTCTTTGTATATTTTATATATAAATATATATTTATCTATATAAAATAGTGTAAACAATAATAATAAATATTAATTATATAAAATATATTGAGGAACATATTTAATTTCATATTATGTACCACTAATTTAAATTTTTCTATATTATTTTACAAGTGCTTCAATTCATGATTAATTGTACTTTTGAAAAGGAATAAGTCAAATAAGTTTATTAATGATTCTAGTACTGATTAAAATGATAAAATAATAATAAGAATATTTTATTACTTATTCTATACTACCTTAAATATTATCCTAATTTCAATATTAGAGTTTCACTTTGTTGTCTTATATAATCTCTAAAGAATATTCATTTACCATTAGTTTTGGAGACAAATGTATACTAAAATATATTCTAATTTCTACATCGTATCTATTTTTTATAAGTGCACTCTTATTTTACTAAGATTTGGAGTGAGACCTTATAAAATCCTTAGGAGGGAGATCCTGATTAAACCCCTAATAACCTTGTGAACAATAAGTGTCATATACTTGTATTCAACTTTGAGATCCTTCGAAAATGGATAAAAAAAATCACCATACTTGATTTGGATTATAGTGGAGTGGGAAAGGGAATGTTATTTGTATCCCCAAACCACTTTATTTATTTTTGTTTTATCATATTTATTTTATTTAATTTACAATTTATATTTAGATTAAATGTGAAATTAAAATACTATACCAACTTGAAGAGGGATAAATTAATTTGGTGAAACATTTAGAAGAAATTAGTTCAACCATTTCTTGACTCTTCATATATAATAGAATTGGGGTTACCTCATTAACCAACCCAAGATAATGAACCAAATAAGAAGATATAAATGGGAATGACTCACTATTATTGATTAAAACAAATATTAGGCTGGATTCCCCAAAAATCCTATCTTGAATAGAAAATGGACTCTTTCTTTGTTCATCAAGATCCTACTTGAAAAAATAAATCTAGCTTGATGCCAAGTAGGTTCCCTATCCTCTAAAAAACTGATTACACAAAGGAGAATTTCCTTGATGCCTTTTATGATCTTAGGTACCATAACCTACTCCATATCCTGACATATTAAACGATCCCCAACCACTATCATGTAGTGATATCCCTAAAAAGGTTCTAGATCCTTGATCTTATCCATCACTATGCCAATTTATAATATATAAGGAACTCAAAAAAATCATTATAATTGATCTATCTATCCACATGAATGGATATTCATTGGGTTTTATGGTAATATGGTTGGGTATTTCCCTCTCTATCACACTTCTAATATATAGGTGGAACAACCTATCTTAGGAAAAAATATGATCCTTACCCTCAACTACCTTTAATGTTATTGCTCAAGTGTAAATTTTTTTAAGTGCTACTTACAACTATAAAAAGTCCCACTCCTAGATCATATGATTGAATTATAGTATTCCAATATTAAACTCCCAATTAGGTTCCTCTATGATATGCGATCTTGGTTCACCACCTTATAAAATATAGTCAAGAAGAAAAAATTAATTTAAACTTGTTTTAGATTCCCCAAAACATCCTAAAAATGGTTTACATAAGAAATATCATCACTCAAAAATATGGGTGAAAACAGAGAAAGTTTATAAATTGTGAAACATAAACCATAATTGATATATCTACTTAAAAGAGATGAATAAAATCTCAATCCCTATCAAACCTTAGTATCCCCAGAAATAAATTCTTAAAGAAAAATCTCTTAAAATACTTCTAATGTATCATGTCACACTGGTATTCCAATGTTAATACACCCTAATAACACTTCCTTGATCTCTATAAGATATATACAATATGATTCTATATCCTCTATATGATAATCAAGATTTGGTCAAACATGGTCTATAAAGACTTGATCTAATACACAATGTAATGTGGTATATCATCACTAGTAAAGGGGATTGGATGCTGTATATAGAAATATTTGGTCAAATATGATATGGAAGGTCTTGGTTATGGAGACCCATATTTTATATTCTAAATATCCTAAATAAATCTCTCTTGGAGAAGTTGTTCAATTGGTGGCACCAACATAATATTGGGTACTATGATAATAGCATATGGGGAATGCTCATCCCAACCTTCTTGGAAATCTACAAGAGGTCTTCATGGTCTCATGTTTCAATAATTACAAACAAATGACTCCAAACACAATTCTATCATAATTATTAATATCACATTTTAGGAAAATTAGTAATAGGAATAATGTGCCACTATTTTATACACACATAGCACAATATAAGGGTCTCTTATAGATTGAGTTTTCTCTGTATTTAGTAACAAAATATTAGGAATTTGAATCCTCTAAAGATGAATTCACCCAGTAGTATATATAGGGAAACCATATATGTAACACATTTCCTCCAGTAACCCAAATCCGTTGGTTATCTAATTACATTGATGAAAGATAAAAGATTTTAAATCCCAAATGATTAAATAGTCTAGTAGTCTTATAAGAGTAGATACATAAATGATTCTCATATTACATTTGAAGACTTGAAATAGAACTTAAAAATATAGTGGGAAATTTATTATTTATTCTAATATATATGTGTATTCATTAATATACTCATTCATGTTATCCTAGGGAAATGAAAACATAGAAATGGGTGAGATAAGGTGCTCAGTAAGAGATATAATACAATAGAAGCTATCATAGAGTTAATAAAACATGATTAATATGGTAGAGATAAGAAATTATCCAATATTCTATATAACTAATATTCTAAAATGGGAACATATCCATGGATGACATAAAAAAATAAATAATCACATTGTTAATAATAACAATATTCATAATAATAGAATGAATAATTCTTGACATCATAATCTTCACATCAAGGAATTATGCCAAGACATAAGATGTAAATTAGCAAGGAATATGCCAAATAACCAAGCTAGTTTGTTTAATGAGATATACTGATGTATCAAGGAGCTATATTTATCCCTTATAACCAAATACTAAGTCCAATTCAATCATCATATGAAAGAAATGAATAATAATTCAATTGATAATAAAAATTAATATTTGTATTAAAAAACTAGAATATGAATTCCTAATATTTTCCTTATTAATTATATAGAACAATATGATCAAAATATATCCAGAGAAATATGGTGGATGATATCATTATAGTATATCCCTAGTAAATAATATTAATGATAAAGGTATATTTACATCAATAAAAATACATTTAAAATAATATTTGATCCTTCCTTTCAAAAGATCCAAAATATATCATTTTCTTTTAACAAACTTTTTAGTAAAAATTTCTAGAATATTAATGAAATTAATTTCTTTTAAAAAAACCATGTTATCTTAGGAATTAATCTTCAAATAAAATAATTTTTATAATGGTGAGAAAATACTTTCAATTGGTAAACTTAATAACAAATATTTATTTAACACTTTTGGTAAAAAGTCTAAAGTACCTCATTTGGAAAATGATAAGAATATTACATTTCAAAAATTGAAAAAAATAAAATATGTAATAAGATGAGTCTAAATAATCATTTTATCTTATATAATATCATTTTGGAAAATATTTTAATAAACATAGACATCGACGAAAAATTTTATCGACCAAAAGGGAAATAAGGTCATCTTTTCCTAAAAACCATTTTATTGATCCTATTAAGTACCAAAGAGAGGAAAATGAAAGAAAAAACTATAAAATCAATAAATAACCTAATAATATTAAAATAAATGGAGTTTAAAATATAAATATCTTATAATTTTTGTCAATGGGAATTCAAACACTAACAATCCTAAATAAAAATAAGATTATATAATATACCCTAACCTATGACTTCTGATTGGTCGAATACATTATAACCTCCTGAATAGTTAGTATAAATTGATTAAATAATTTATTAATAACCCTTTTAAATGATATTTTATTTGTTAATTTTCTTTTATAATCATTTGGAAACTATTCATTGAATAGTTCTTGTTTATGTTGACCACATAAGGCTGTTCGATCAATTTCTCCCAAATTATTATGGTATATTGACCTTAGATAAAGGTATTATAAAATGGTTTCATAAAATCCAAAATTTAATTAATATAATTAATATAATTTTTTTAATTACATTAATCTTTAGAATCATTCATGCCTAGTGGTAATAGAAAAAAATCACATCTTTTTTTGGAGGTGGTAGTCCACTCCAACTCCCAAAAAACATTATAATTCTCTAAAGAATGGAAAGGTAATAAGAAAAATGATATATTAAATTTAAAGAATCAAAATTATTTCATAAATATCATATATATTCACTAATTATATTTTTATAATAATCAAAGTAAATTGCTAATGAAAAATGAATTAGATCGCTACATGGAGATGGTAGGTCATACATCCGCATAGGAAATATTTTCATTTTCTATAGGATGAAAAAATGGAAGTAACATTGAAATATTTTTTTATTATGGTGAATATAGTTATTTAATTATGTTAATATATTCATTGAATATTTTTATGAGGTTTAATAAGAAACTTACTTTAAAAAGATCGATAAAAATATATACCTCTCTATTGGGAAACTTCTTTTTTCCTTACACATTAAGCCTTCTTGAATTGATATTTTTGTTATAATGGGACCTATATAACATGTGGAGGGATTTTTGGAAGGTATTTATTGTTTTATTTTTGGATCTAAGTGGCTCAAGGAGTGTAGAGAAGAGTGAACTAGGGGTGTCCTTCTATACGTGAGGTTGGTAGAAAACATTTAAATACTTGATACCTTATTATATAATATTTTTCATACTCAAATAATATTGATCCAAATTATAATATAATTAAATATGACAAGGTTATGTTTAAAATAAAACAAAAAATTATATTTAATAATGTTTTTATTTTATCTTGAAGCTTTATCCCTTCATTTTTAACCCTTTTAATTCATTTTACGCTTAACTGGAGTGATAAATATTTACCATGGTTATTATTCATTATGAAAAAAATTATGTTGTACATATCACGTAATAATAATTATGATGAATCAAAATATTGGAACCATTTTTAATTATTCAATTGCTATATATGGAAAAAATTACTTTTAATATATGTTCATAAACTGCAATGAAAATCATTTTTAGAAAAATTCTTATTTTAAGTATAAAAAAAATTTACAAAAAAAATAGTGTATAATTTTTATTAAAATGGAAGTAATTGGGTTGTGTTAAATAAAATTATAATATTTTTTCTTTACAATTAAATTAAAATTTAAACTAACCTTTTCAATTCTTAATTACTAGAGAAGAACCAAAAACAATTTCCGTTTGAATAAAAACATTATTGAGATTTAAAAAATGTTAGGTATACATTTTTAATTTCAACATTATATTTTTATATGAATTATACCAAATATAAAAAATATATTTTTTCGATTGAATTAATTTCATAAAAATTAAAGTTATTCTTATATCATCATAATGTCATATAAGTGACTGTTTTTGTAAAATTTGTATGTTTCACTATTTAACATAAAAATTAACTATTTCTAAAAAATCTAAAAAATTCATCTTAACCTATTTTTGACATGATAATTTCAAAAATTAATTTCATTTTTTCAAGTGAAATTTAAAAAATTTAATAAGTTATTTCTAATTATTTGAATGTAAAACACCAAAAAACCATTTTATAAAGAATGCATTCTTATTGAAAAAAATATATTTATTATTATACATTAAATAGTAATAATAATTTTATGAATGTAATTTTTTTATTTAATTAATTATTTGTAATTATGAAACCATTTATTTATATATTTCTTAATCCACTTATTTCTATTCGTACCCATCAACCCAATCACTTGGTTATAACAGTCATATTTAAATAATATTGCTAAACAATTCTTTAAGATCTGAGTTTCTTGTGGTGTATGATATTGAATGTAGTATTGATTTAATGGAAACTATAATCTTGTAGTGGTACATTATCCCCTCCTTAAAAAATTTCATCCTCACAATTTTAATCCACTTAGAGCATATTATGAAATTTTAATAGATTTTATCATGAATTTTAATTTTTAGATTAAAACCGAGGTACTTATTATTTTATAAATAAACAATATGTATACTTATATAATAATTCCACTTGTAAATGTGTTTATAGAAGAGTATCTTAATATTTAATTTATAATTTACACATAAAACTTTATAGATTTCTATTTTATTACTTGATTTTTAGGATTTATACTAAAATATATTTACTTGATTGATTTCAAATTTATAAGTTAATTTTATCACTTCGATTGATAATTTTAACAAGTTTCCACTTATGATTAAAAATAAGAATGAATAAGAGGTATTTTCCATTCCAAAATCATGAAAATAAACCATTAATGGATCATAAGATCCATAAATGAATGACATTTTTTTCACCCATCTAAAAAATTGTTAGAATAAGTTAAGTTAATACTCAAACTGAATAAAATTTCTTTTGAAGATGTAATAAATTAATTATTAAACTATAATTAATAAGAGTAATCGAAATGTTACAATAATATAACCATTAAATTATTATACCACTATTAAAAAATATATTATTTTATGCCTCATATATGAATTCTTGAATCGATAAAACTAATTTAACCCCATAAACAAGGATTATGTCAAATCCAAATAATAGTATAACAACCATGTTTTCAATTTGGGAATAATTATTAAACTTAACAAAAACTACTTGATATATTCTCTTATAATTAGACTCAAACTATGAGTCTTGATTGATAATTATTTATTAATAGTGAAAAGGGATGATTAAATATCCATGAAATATATAAAATAGTGTGTATATCCAGAATCAAATAAATCACGAGTTTATGATCATAGTATACAGTATCAAAACTTATGGGATTTTAACATCAACTCTAGTAATTGAATAATCATGTCCTTTTTCCCCTATCCTTTTCTAAGGTAAATTTTCTTAACTATTAGGGAATTAATTTTTATAGTGTCTCATCCCCTTATAGTTGAAATTCTATATGTTGGTGGATTCTTTATTTTTATTTTATTCATGATCATGATGACCATTCTTTACACACTTGATGTAAACTCCAATTCCCTTTAAGAATGTACTAGGGTTTTTGTTTCAAATATTATCACACAGGGGATGTTCCAAACTTCTCTTAATTTCCTCTACCTCATTTCCTTTTCTTGTTTCTCAGTCATCCTATTATTTTCTTGATTTACTTTTAAAATATATTTCATGGATATTTTTTATGCAGCCTAATGGAACTTTATTCCATATCATCATATGATAAAATAATTTCATAGACTAATGACCATTGGGTTCTTGGATTAAATGGATCAAAGAAATAGTCAATATTATTTTTTAGATTACATAAGTAGTCGATATCATGCCTTTATAATATTCTAAAGTTCTCTTCATACCCAATACCACTTTTCACTCTCTTATATCTTAGATTAAGAAATTTAATTTCCATATAATCTCATTTCTCACGAGAAAAGAATTTTTTTAAGAATATCTTCTTAAATTTATTCCTTTCCATTATTACTATCTCCATATACCCCTTTGTATTTTTAATCAATGTCCACCTTCGATCAACATATTACTTTAAACAATACACTACAAGAATAATATTAGCCCTTCTATTACCTCTAAAATCTAGAAATATATTTTCAAGGGATTTGATTTACTTTTCAGCTATCAAAAAATTATTAGTTCTATAAAATAATAAAAGATTATACCACATGAAGCACTCCAACATTAATGAATCATGATGTGAAGTAATATGTTGTTCAATACAGGGAAGGTTATTTGTCATAACCAGATTCAACTATCCTAATATTATTATAATATACTCAATTCCAACATTAACTATGTTGAATTTATCATGAGGTAAATAACTAAATTGAAATTGGGAGTTGACATGTTTTTCATTCCATTAATTATACACCATTTATATGTAATTTCTTGGAAAATATCATCTTATAGAAGTATAAATCATAGTGTATAATATCAAAACTAGTGAAATAACTAACATAAATTAAAAACTTATGAAAATATAATATCATAATTATGATATTAGTGGATTTAGGAATATCTTTAAAACATAACATTATTTTCAAATATTTTATAATAGTTTATAAATAGCATGTTAATTAACCAAATCACATCCACTGAGAGTGTCAATATAGGTGTGTATTATTAGGCCCCATCATAATGCACTGAGCAAAGATCGAGTTGATACTAAACTGGCCTCTTTTAGGGTTTTTACCCCTATGTGAATCTATGACACAACCACATACACTTTATAATATTCATACATGGAGATAACTAGAAACCAAACATTCCATACCATACCAAAAAATCATGATATTTTTTATAGATAGACATATATATAGTCTATGTTAGGGTTATGTTCTCTAATTTTTTTCCCCTAAATCTAGTTCCCAATGTTTATACTAAAATTTCATTGAGACCAACTACAACACCCAGAATATTGTAACCCATAGATGAAAATTACCTTACTACATTGACACAAGATAAAATATTTCACATAAAAAAATATCAAAGAGTATATAGTTCATGGGATACTCAACACATACATGATTCTTTCATTACATATGGAAAAATGAAATAAAAATAAAAATTATTGTATTAACTTAATTATTTCTTATATTATATCCCTTAAATAATTTATAGATCCATTATTGATATCCCATTCAATGGAAAACATAATAAAGGGTGAGCTCAGAAGCACAGTAAGGGAAAGTGTACAATAAATGCAATCATAGATTAAATAAAATTAAAAAATATGGTAGAGATAAATAATAAAAAAATATTCCATATAACTAATATCATTTAAGGGGGATATATCCATGGATGACATGGCATCATAAATAATCTCTTGGATAAAAATAATAGAATCCATAATGGTTGAATACACAATTTCATACATCATAATCATTCCATAAAGGCTTTGTGCCAATACATAATAATTAAATATGTCAGGAATATACAAAATACTATAGCTATTTGGTCTCATGATAACTACTAAAGTATATATGGGTTAGTCTCATCTACCACTTACTATGTCTAATTCATTAATTTTATAAAATAAATGAATAAAAATTCAATTCATAATCAATATAAATATTTGTATTAATAGACTAACATATGAAATGTAAATATTTTTTTGAGTAAATAAATTAAAAAACATGATCATAAGACATATAGATAAATGATGATATCATTATAGTGATTCCCTAATAAAGTATTGAACTGATCAAAGTATTTTGAACGAGATTGAAATATCATTAAAACAAAATTCAACATGTTCTTCAAAAACCTGAGGAATATATCATCTTCTTTTAATAAATTTTAAACAAAAATTTCTATAATATTCATAAAATTAATTTATTTGAAAATAAACATAGAAAATTTTAAATTAAGCTTTAAAACAATGAATAGTTTAAATAGTGTTAAAATCAGTTCATTTAGTACATGTAACAACAAAGGTTTCTTTCATGCATTTTGTATAAAGTAAAAAGTATTACATTTAGAAAAGAAAAAAATATTCCATTTAAAAATTTTAAAATTGAGAAAAATATGGTTTATAATGACTTTAAATACTAATTTTATCATAGAAAAATAATATTTTAGAAAAAGTTATATGAAATGAGGACATGGATGAAAAATTTCATCGACCATATTGAAAATATGATCATCTTTTCTTAATAAACATTTTCTCAATCATACTAAGTACCAAAGAGATGAAATTAAAAGGAAAATATGTAAAATCAAAATATAACCATAATAGGATAAAATATATGTAGTTTTTAATAGAAAGAGATTATAATAACCTTCAATATAAATTTAAATATAAATAATCTCGAATAAAATTATGATTCTAGAATAAATACGTATTTCAGAGGTCTACTGGATCAAACATATTATATATTTATGAATAAAAGATTTAATTTTAATAAATAATTTATTATAAAAAATTTTCATCAATATTTTATCTTTAAGGTCTTTTTATAATCATTTGACATCTATTCATTGAATAGTTCCCGTTTACATAGACCACATAAGGTTGTTTGGGAAATTTTTGCAAGATTTCATCAGTATATCGACCATAGATAACTGTGTTATGAAATAGTTTTGTTATATCCATAATTTAAATAATTTCATGAATACCATTTTGTTTCAATAAAAAAAATTTATAATTAATAATATATAGTGGTAACAGAACAAAAAATCACATTTCTTTATAGAGGTGGTAGTTTACACGTATGAATGAATGTCATTATCATTCTAAAACGGACGGAAATGTAAGATGGTATATGATATATTATATTTATATAATCTTAATAATGTTATGAATATCATATATATCTATTTATTCCATCATTATAACCATATAAGTAAAGTGGTGATAAAAATTGAATTACACCATTATGTGGAGATAATATACCATACGTATGCACAGACGATATTTTGATTTTACATAGAATGGAAAGGATATATAAAATGAATGTACTATTAACATAAGAATATATAAATTTGGGTAATATACACATTTAATTATGTAAATATGGTTTTTTAAAATTTGGAGGAGGTTTAATAATAATAGAACTTGAAAAAGCTTGGTAAGAACATATACATATTATTTTGGTAACCTCATTTGGCTGGAAACTTAACCTTATTTAAGTTGTGTTTTAGTGATTCTAAGACCTCTAGGATGTGGGAATAGATATTGGTAAGGTACTTGGTCATGTTTTTTTCAATATATGTGGCTCATATAGTGTAGATAAAGAGAAGATGGGGTGCCCTTTTATAAGAAACGCGGGTGGAAAACATTGAAGTACTGGAAAAATTATAATATAATAAATGTCTTACTCAAGTAGAGTGGATAATATTATCATATTTTAGAATCTAATAGAGGTAATATAGAAATATAACCAAAAAAGTAGATTTGTGAAGGAATTTTATGTTATCTTGAAGCTTTATCCCTTTATTTTTATCCTTTTAACTCATTTTACCCTTAACCAAAGTGATATATATTTAAAATGGGTATTATTCATTATGAAGAAAAATTAAGTTAAAATAATTAAATAATATTAATAATAATGATTCAAAATTTGGAATCCCTTTTAAAATATTCAATTACTAGTAATGGTAAAAATTATTTTAAATATATGTTCATAAAATATAAAGAAACCTATTTTTAGAATATTTATTCTCTATATAAAATTAATTTTATAATATAATAGTGTGTAATTTTAATTCTAATGGAATTAATTGGATTATATTAAATTAAGGGAGACTTATTTTTCTTTTAAAAAACCTAAACCTAATAAAACTCTGTGAATTCTTGATTAAGAGATAAGAACTAAAAATTATTTTTATTTACAAAAATATTTTTATATGAATCAGATTACATCTAAAATATATATATTTTTTAATAAAAATGTTTTATAAAAATTCATGTTATTCGTATATCATTATAATTTCATGAAAATGAAATTATTTGTAAAATCCTGATTTTTCTCTATTCACATAAAAAATAAACTATTTTTGAAAAATATGAAAAACAATTCCTAAGATATTTTTAATATGATAATTTCAAAAATTAATTACATTTTTTTTAAATAAAATTTGTAAAAAATGGCATTAATTAATTCTATCTATTCACATGGTAGACACCTCAAACCATTTTAATGGAGAATTTATTGTTTTTGAATAAAATGAATTCATTTTTATACATCTTCTCATAATAATTAGATGATTTTTTTGATATTATTCATATTTTTTATTAATAAAATAATTTCTATATATATTTCATAATTTGGTTATTTCTATTCATCTCCGTTAACCCGATGACTAGGTTATAACATTCAAAATTAGATAATATTATTTCATGGTTCATTTAAGATTGAGGTTGCATGAGGTGAATGTGGTATTAATTTAAAGAAAAGTAAAATGATGGGGTCTAACAATATATAACCAATCATTTAAAATTTTAAATGACAAAACCCCTCCATGTAATTAGTATATCAGTAACATACAAGCATGTGAATGTCATTTGAATCATGAATTCCAAATATAATATGTTAACACAAGACTACTTCCATCCCAATATAAGAGTAAAATACAACATAATAAATCCCAAATCATATTTCAGAAAAAATTAACAATTAGTAAGACAAAATATGAGAATAACAACCCTATCCATGATTAATTGAATTTCATTATACAAGGGTTATCTATTCTGAGGCATTAGATCCTTCCAATGTTCTTACAACATCATATCTTTACCTTCCATGTCTATATAGTTAAAAAATCAAATAAGGATCTGATTCCATGTTTTAACATCTCAGAATACACTACTCGGGTATTTATTAAACTAGTGGAGTTATGAGATTTCAAGCACACCTCTCCATACACTGAATTATATCAACTTATAGTGAGGGTCTATAAGGAATATAAGAATACTATACCCATTGGACTAGGTAACGACAATGAATAGAATAATTAATTATAATAAACAATCATCAAAATGTAAAAATATAATATGGAAATTATATTTATGATCCAAATATAATGAAACATATTACATTCCATATCAAATTGTGAATGATTATAGTGTCATAAAATTCATATAAATGTAAAATAAAACAACCCATGAATGATTATATAAAAGACACCAAATAAAATAATGAAGATAATTCAAAAAAATATCATTCAGTCCTTTCTTGGTCATATATTCTTCTTCAATCATAAATATACCTCATCCATTAATAATAATATCATTATATTTACCTATATCCCAAATCATAATGTCTCGACCTGTATTGAGATACACATGTGGGGTCTGAGTACAATTCAGTGGGACACCTCTAATAGTAACCTTAATCAAATATATAATATATAAGTTCATATTAAATGTGATATGAAAATAATAAAAAATAAACAATATCCAAACAAATATCCACCACACACTATGGTGATAGATTTTCCTCCTAGTGAGCGATAATTTCATCCATGGCTTGTTCCGGTTTTAGATTGAACATATAACCTATATAAAAAGGTTTTAATATGATATATACTCAAATATTTATTATCCAGATCAATAAAAATACTCATTTTCATGACCAAAAAACCATATATACTATCAAGTTAAATTTTATATTTCTTAATATTTAAATAGAAGAATGGAAAAAAATTCCTCCATTAGAAAACTCATCAATGATTGGGCATGTTTTCCTAATCTATAACCAATATTAAAAATGTATGGGTATGATATCCCAATACATAATATAAGATGGAATGAATTTTGTAATGGATTATCCCATATATGATTCTAATAGTGAATGGGAATATCGTTTCAATATGAACAAATGAAACAAGTAAATGAAATATAATTCCAACCCTTACTCAATGTCTTTAGTGAATGAGAATATTATTCCACTATATAACTATGATGAGGAATATATGGGAATGTCTATCCATCTCACTTATAAGTATGTAGTATTTTTTTTGTGGAGTTCCATTCCTATAACATAATAATAACTTTCAGTGATTATTGTTCTACCTTGAAATCACTATCTCTATTATTAATCTTTTCAAAAGTATTACACAATAAATCAAAACATAAATCACACATATAATAGAAATTGATGGAAAAAACATCCCAAACCATTTCTATTTTAAGTTGGATTGATATATCATCCAATTTGATTTTTAACTTAACATTAATTTGGTTCTCATACTTCCAATCTCTTCAATAATCCACTCAAAGGTACAACCTTAGTAGAATCCATTTTTATTTAAAGAAGGAAAATATTTCCCTATACACACACCACCAATAAAAAAAGGTTATATTACACTACAAAATCCCATGGTTAGGCTATGCATTTTCTATCCACTTATATTAATACACATCCCTTTATCATAGGATGAATAATGAGAACTATCAAGGTCTACTTCATTATAGAACATCCACGGATATAACTCTCTTAGATTAAACATACTATATCACAAACACTTTAGATTAACATCATGGTCATTAGTGACCATTTAACTAAAATACATTATCTAGAGGATTCTCCTAGCCTTAACATCAACACTATTCAAATTAGACATGAAGAAAACTATTTTTTTCATATCAAGAAATTCAAACATTTCCACTAAAACCCACACATCACAATATTAAAAAAAGTCATATAAACTAATTGGAAAACATATGTACCACCTACCACATCTTAGTATATCATTACTCATTGATTTCATCAAATGATTCTTACTTAATTGGTTGAAATCAAAAAACATGTGATAAAACTCTAAATTATGGTTTTTTCAAATAATGAATAAATATATAGAAAACACAAGAAAAATGAAGAGGATCATTAGTCTTATTCATGAAGATCATTTGAGATATAACACATCAATCTGATAAAAAATGTGGGATATCCACTTGAATGAAGCTATAAATGGATTATAATAATGTGGTCATCCATTTTATAGAAGAAATGGTGGTGGTGTGTGTGTAGGGGGGGGGAGGGTTGTTTTATAAAAGTTTTAAACAATTTAATATGTGTATATATATATATATTAAAAAACTAGAAATTGGCCACTAGGTACCCATTCTCCTTCCACCAGGTATCTTATAGCTACTAGGTACTCACCCTAGGGTCATTGGGTGACTGGTATCCCTTATGTGTATACCTTCCTTTTCCTGGAGCCACTAGGTAAAGGGTGGATTTCTTCTTGGTACTTTATTCCATCTATCCCCAACTAAAGATGCTCTACACTAAGTTTATCTCCTCAAAAATTGATCCTCAGCCTCTACCAACTCCCCCAATATACCAAAAAAATTAAATAGACAAGGGTAAACAATAAATTTTAAATGAACATACCTCGTAATATATATATATATATAGTTATATGTGTTATCCTCTTTGATATCCATCAAAACCACCTCAATTTTTTTCATCCACAATGAGTATTTTTTCAAGAAATAATAATTCTTTTATTAAATACTAGATTATTTACTTTTGTACTCAATTACTTCTTTACTATGCCCATCATGGTTACTATTATAAATTATCCAACAGTGCACATTGTGTACTCAATTTCATTTAATCTTTGCAATAATTTAATTATAGGAATATATATTTTTAGTGAAACATATTTTTGATTTCTCAAGTGTGTGTATGATTTTATATTAATATTTTTTTTGATAAATTTGTTAATTCAATCTAATTTAGTGTGTTTTAAATGTTTTCTAGTTATTTTATTCCCAAAAATACATTATATAACATTGGAAGAACAGAAAGAAAGATAATTAAAACACATCACAGTGTTTATAAAACCTTGTCATGGTCTCTATGAAAAAGAGGAAAAACGATGAAGGTTTAAATGAAAATGGCCATGGGAGGCTTGGTCATGGTGAACAATCATTTTTATAAAAACCACAGGGATTAAAATATTTTAGATTACATTTTATTAAAAATTATTGATATTTAAGAGAAAATGTGAAGGAAAATTAATATAATATGTTTATAGTGGTTGAAAATAAATTCCTAAAGGGATAAAAAATCGTTGTTTTTATGGAATTACATTTTGGTGTAATGAATTTAGATATAAAAAATCACCAAAAGACATAAAAACATCATGGTGTGGGGATATTTTAAGCTCATGTTAAAGATATGGATAAACTATATTGTAATTACACTTTTCATATTATTTTTTTGTAGAGGAATATAAGGAAAACTATGAAAATATAAAGGAATTTGAGTAGCCTTTGTTACATTATTTTATCACTTAAAATATATTATTTTAGTCATTTTAAAATTTGGATGATTTTGGGGGACCCTTAGTGATTTTTTAGAGTAATTAGAGGCAATTTTGGTGGCTTTTAGAGGACATAAACATTTCCCAGAGCATTACTATGTGCTAAAAACCATTTTTTCTATCCTAATTGTAACATCTCAGAATGATAAAGGGATAAATTAATAAATAATATGACTCATGTAAACAAGTTTCACCTTCCATTTTGGAATATTACCTAATTATAATTCCACAGTTAAGCATTATTGTCATGGAGTAGTGATTAGGATGGGTGACTTTCTGAGAAGTTTTTCAGGGTGTGTCTGAGGGAGGACAAATCACACTGGAAATGATATGTGTTAGGAAGTGTGGACTATCATTAGTCAGATGACCCATTTGGGCATATGAGTGGGCCCAAAGGGGGGACCACGTTTTTGTGAGGCAACCTTTGGTACCTATTGGGCTAGGACCTGATGACTATTTTAATGTGGGGTGTCCATGATATCACTAGGACCCAGTTGATACATTTCGTATCAGAGGTGGTACCAAGCCTTAAGTGTGGTGCACTGCCTGGGTTGAGATTTTGGGCCCTCAATGAGGATTTTGTTCTCTAAGAGGGGGGTGAATTTAACACCCTAAAATGATAAAGGGTTAAATGACTAAATGATATGACTAATTTCAACAAGGTTCACCTTCCTTTTCGGGAGCCTACATGATTAGAACTCCACAGTTAAGCATGCTTATTCTGGAGTAGTGATCAGGATGGGTGACCTTCTAGGATGTTTCTCAAAGTGTGTGTGAGTGATGAAAAATCACACTAGAAATGATATGTTTTGGATTGTGGGGACTATCATTTGTCATATGACCCGTTCAATAACTGAGTGGGGCCTAGTGTGGGGATCACGTGTCTACGGGGAAATTGGTGGTACATGGCAGGCCAGGACTTGACGAACATGTTAAGGTGGGATGTATATGATGTCACTGAGACCCAATTTTTACATAAATGGTCATTAATTAGTGTTTGGAAGAATTTGAATCTTATGGTCCACTTTAGATAATCCACTAAAATATAGTTTGATGTCTAAGACCATTGTTTTTTACATTTTTAGCTTATATATATTGTTTTATATCTAAAAAATATATGGTAATATTGATGAAGATTTTTATATATATTTTAATCATCAAACATGACTATTAAATAATTTTTTTATATGATTTTATTTTGAATTAGTATATATAATATTTAAGAGATATACAAATATATAATGGTTGAGTTTCTCTTTAAAATATTAATTTTTTCTAGGAGGATAGACATATATGGATCAAGACATCTTCATTAGGATGAAGGGATTTTAGTTTGATGTTCTTGTAGCTTAAATGAAATTGTAATAAATTAGTTTATGCTTTCATTCCACTCTATTATGTCAGACATGGATCATGTGATTGGTTCTTGTGAGAAGATGAAGATGTAAACTTCTAGTGTTGGAATTTTTATTAGGGGTGATTGAGGTATTTTTTATTTGATACTTTTTTCTGGATTTATGAAATCAAATATTCTTACATATCCCTTATTAATTATTTATGCATGTTTAGTTTTTATTCATTGATCAATTTCTATTTAATATAAAAACTAGTTTTTTGAATCATTTATTAATCATGGAATGAGTTTTTATACCTATGTTTAAATATGGTTATGGATAAAATAGTTATTAAATATATCAAATTAATTGATTATATAAAACATAGTAATTAGAAAAAAACAATCAAGACTAATGATTTTTTTAGATCCAATACAAACAAATACATGATCATTCAGTAAGAAAATTGAATCCTTAACTATCTCAAAACCCTAGATTTATAAAAAAACCAGTATTATATTTATATCTATAGTTTATTAAAATCATATTTTGTTTTGTTTTTAATAATTACTATCAATAATCTTGAAATTAATACTTAGGTTTTATGTTTTAGATAACCAGTCTCTATGGGTTTGACCTTAGACTTTTGATATATTGTATCCTTGTAGTTTTATTTTTTAGGAAGATTTTCTTATAAATTTAAAAACCTTATTCCTACTTGGAATTAATAATTCCTTATGAGTGTTCCATATTTTTGAAATTATTATTAGGGAATTGTGATATTATAAAAATATTAGGTTCGATTGATTAGTATAATTATTTTCTCAAACTTTTATATTTTATTTATTTATAATTTTAATTAATTATAGTTTTGTTATTGTGATTTTCTAGACAGATCTTGTAGATGCCTGAGTAATCAACTTTGTAGAAGTTTGTGGAAGATATTAAGTAAATTATTCTATATGATCTCAAGATAGAGGATTGATCAAGGAAAAAATGGAGAGAAGAGAACATGGGTGGAATTGATCTAGTTCATGAAATAGAATAAGCTATATAGGGAAGACAACCAAGGTAAATAACGTTTATGGAGTATAGGTTACCTTTAATTGTGGAAGTTAAAAAATTATTATAGTGTCTTTAGTTATCGAAAAACCATTTAAATAAATATCAGGATCATCCAAATAATCAAAAACTCATTTTAACTCATTATGTTATCATATTATGATCCAAAAATATACGTGGGAAGTTTCTTTAAACTTTATGTCATTTTTAAATTCAATAGTGTTTATGATGATGAGATAAGGATAAATATGTTTAAATTTTCATTAATACAAAAAATAAGGAATATATTCCAATAATGGAACTAAATTCCATCAAAAAATGGGATTAGATGGAAAAATGGTCCTTAAAATGACTATTTACTCTCTCAAAATTAATAAGAATTCTCATAAATATTTTAATTTTGTTGAAGTTGATATTGAATAACTTTATTTTGAATATTATAGGTTTAATTACCACTTATAGAAGTGTCCCCATCATGGTTCATAAATATAGTTGTTAATGAAAAAAATTTATAATGGTTTAACTCAAAGAAATAGGTATATTGTTTAGACTGGATGTTATAGGTTCATTAATGAATAAAAAATATGGAGATAATTACTATTTATTGGATTAAATGTATAGAAATATTTTCCATTAGAAAATAGATAGATTTTATAATGGGAATTAGTTCACATGGTGGATAAAACTAGATGGATGGAAACGTAATTATAAACCTTAACAAATATGATATATATATTGATGTATATACACTAATTAAAAGGTTCATATGTCAAATATTTAAATTATATTTATTTTATTCTTTAAAATAATTTTAATTGATAGTATCCATAAGAAAAATTAGATTTTCATCAAAAGGAGGAAGAGTTGTGGGGTTAAAATAGTAAAAAAAATATTATAATGAATTTAAATAAATTAATTAAATGATACAATGAAAAAATTCAATAAATAAATTCCAATATAAAATAAGAAATATGGAATTATATATCATAACAATTATAAAATTAATCATTAGGAGGAAAAAAGAAGTGCTTCAAAGTGATAAAAATATAAATGCATTTGTTTATGTGAAAGATAACAACTTAAGGAGTGGGAATACTGAATATGAATATGCTAAAAATAAATGAGACAAGAAGAGAAGTAAGTAGAAGAAGATATATATAAGGATAGAAGTAATAACACAAAGAAAAACAAATATAAAAAATATATTATATAAAATGATCCACCACTATAAAAACTTCCACTATAATTCTTGTAAAGATTAAATCTAGGCAATATTATACAATGAGTGAATAAGTTTTTCAAATTTTTTAAGAATAATAATATTAGTATTCCCCTTATAGAATCATAAATGAAAATTCCCACATATGGAAATTTAATGAAAGTGTTGATATCAAATAAAGAGAATCCTAAAAAATGGGTACAATACCACTCATAGGATAATGTTAGGGTGTGATGTCTATAAATATACCATATAAAAAATAATAAAAAGTTATATTTTCAATTCTTCTAAATATTCAATCTTATGAGATTGGAAGATATTTTTATACTTTAAGAGTGATTATGAACATCATATCATACTCAAAATTAAAAATTTTAGGACTTGAGGAGTTAAATTACACTAAGGTTTATTTTAATTAGAATTATTAATAATTAATATATCCCAAAGTTTTGATTAATTAAGATTATTTTTGTTTATGGGGAAAAAAATTAATTTCTAATGTATTTCCTTTTTATTGAGATGGATAAAGTAAAAACAGAACTTAAACATGGAATTATTTTTCTAAGAAATGGAAAGGCCTCAATTTATCTTTAAATTATAGAGTTATATTTTAAAGTTTGTGTTGAGAAAGTAATGTCCCAATATTCATAAATTGATGAATTTTTTTTTGGACATGATAGGGTTTTAACCAACGAAAACAAGATAAAAAATAATTATTTCACTTTTATTGATTAAAGGTAAAAAATTTATATTGTGAGTAATAAATAAAATATAAAAATCATAGAAAATTAGGGAAAATGGGTTCATTGAAATCATATGGAATTATAGAAAAAATATGGATAAAATATAGATAAAAGAGTGTTAATATGTTTTTTTAGTTAACGATTAAACATTTTTTTGTAGGATTATTTAATTATTTGAGGATTTATCTTATATTAATTTAAAAGGTGTCACTTTAAGGAAGAGTGAATTTTATTTTATAGAATGTAAGAAGACCCGTCTATGTAAAGGAGCCTCAACATATGGAATTAAGTGGTATTGATTTGGTAAATTATTACCCTTCCTTGGAAATATTACATTGTGAGTTTTCTATCTAAAATACATTAAAAATATATATTATATAATATAGTCCATATATTTTTATATCTTTCTCATGAATCCATTTTCATAATTTTAAGGTTTTTTTTATGATGTAGAAAACTAAATCTCTCTCATTTTTTAAGACTACATTGTGGTGACTTGTATTTAATGTCAAATAATCTTAATATATTAAAGAAATAAGTTTAAAGAATAGTTTTATACCCAATATTATGATTAATAAGAGATTTTTATATAGGGTTTCCCCTTGAGTAATCCATAAATATTTGATAACCTATTTTGGAAGTTGTATGTTAGTGTTTGAATATTGAAGTTCTAGGGAGAATTGATTTTACAATGAATACTATTATATTTTTATGGTGAAGATGTTTTAAATAATACCAATCCATGGTTTATGGGAAGAATATTTTAAGGTTATTATTTTGATTATGAGGATTTTTTTCATTGATATTTTATAATGGAAATGTTTTAGGAGTTTTAAATTTTTTTACCAACTCAATCTAGAACCTCCACATAAGAATCAAGGAATCATGTGGACACATGAGATCAAACATGGTACTATGTGTTGATTAATTGTCTAGGAATAGAGGTAGATCATGCATAGGGTCAAGAACACATGAATTCAAGAGAAAAAGTCTGAAAAAAAGGGAAAACATTCTTAGTTTGTCATTTGTGGGGCTATATGGGAGGTTGTAGGGTGAGTACCGTCACCCATTAAGGAATTTTTGGGCCTAATAATAGAGCATATTGTAATATTAAGAAATAGTTAGTCCATATGTGAATAAATATTAGACTCCATATTATGTGGGAATATTACTCTACAATATGATTGTTGACACTCCATTTCTTCAATGGGAGGAATAAGATTATTAAAGGAATTATGAGAAGGTTAAAGCCATGAAGAAATAAAAAAAATATCAAAAGAACCATATGTGGAAGATCTGTGTGCCATCACCAATGCTTCAGAAGAATTGTATAGCCCCCCTGCATTATAAGAAAAGGGAGGTCATAACTACGCACATGAACTACACATGAGACCTATTGTACAGGCCTACACAGTTAACCTTTTTTGACTAAGGTCACCAAGTTTCCAAAAAATATGACCCTTGGGCTCCTCATTTTTAGAAGAAAAATTCAAAATAACCCTCTGACCTCTGTTCGCACAACCCCTTTTCCTAGGTCATTTGAAAATTATAAGGTAGCTTTCAAAACCCCTTAAAAAGAAAGAATAGTTGGGGAAAAGTAATATCAAGGTCCCTTCAGGGTCCCAACCACAAATCAGTTATGCAAGAACCCCTTTTACTCTAGTAGAAAATCATATATGTGACCCTCCTTCCTTAAATAATGACTTGTGTGAGGCATATCTAGGGGCACCTGAGGAGACTGATGGCACATAGATTAACGAATTAACCTTTTTTTCCATTTTGTATATTTATGAAGCTGTATTCAGCCCATGTAGGCTTATTAACCCCTATGAGAAGCACTTTATGTTCCTCCCTTTCCCTGTGCCCAACACCTACACCAAACACCTGCACTCATGAACTGTGCAATCCACCCATCATGCCTTATTAAAATATATCTATATAATATCCCATCATATTTTGGATCCCTTTTTGGAGAGGGAAAATGATTACAACTCCACCTAAACCTCTAGAGTTACACAACCATTGAAAGTGGAACTCTAGTGTATCCCCTATTTTGGTGTGTATTCCTGCAGCCAGAGGATTCCCACACCTATTCGATTTTCTAGTAAGGGTGTTTGGGGTGAATGTGTGTGTGTATTACCATGGTTATGAGGACCCCTACCCTAGGTATTAGTCTTGGATACAAGTTCTAAAACCATGTCCTGCCCTTATCATCTCTAAGACCCAAAGCCTCCAGTTCCCTATGGGGAGAGTAATAATTATGATTTATTTTCCATTAAACATGTAATGAGATCCTCATCCCTCACTATGAGAACAATTTCAAGGAATACCTCCTAGACTAAGCCCTCATACTTTCTTATAAGAGGTTTCACTCTTTCTTCTCTTTTTCTCCTAGCCACTAGATCGTAGAAGGAATGGGAACCCGAGTCTTCTCCTATCCTACATGCTCCCTTACCTCCTTATTTTCGATACTTTGGACCCATTTGAGGGTAAAGTAAAGAGAGGTGAGTTTTTGACCCTCAACCTTCTACACCATCACCCCATACTCTTCTATCAGTGGAGGAGGAAAAGGTTATTGTTTTCCATATATTTTATTTCCTTGTGTCCATCACATTCAAGAAGGACTCCTCCTGGCTCATGTGGGCATAGAGGAAAACCATGATCATGGAATCCACCCCATCCAATGAATATTTTATAAGGTAATTATCCTTTGAATCTTCCTCTATCCTTTATTAAAATTCCCTCCATAGGCATGGGTCCTCATGGACATGCATCCAACATTAGGGAAAAGAGGATTGTGTGGTTTCCTAGATCCTAGGTTTCCTCTTGTTTATCACACCGAGCATGAATTACATGGTCTTAGATATTGATTTTGGTCATGAAATCCACATGATTCCAAGAATTATTGGAATCATTCCAAGTGTAATGCCTAACCTAAATCAGGTCCTCCTACTGGGTGCAAGACCGAGCTTTTCCCTAACATAGGAATCCTCTTCAGTAGTAAGCCCGAATTTTCAAACCATTCACAAGGGAAGAATCAGTGCATAATACCAAAGTATTGAAAAATGATAAATCTAATTCCTACTATAACAATGATAAGTAGGACGCCCACATAGGGCCCGAGCTCAATGAGCATCCTTTATAGGACTAAGATCCCATCATAATTCCCTTAATCTGGACATCCTCCTCAAGATTAGGTCCCGAAATGATCCTTGAAATCATCCTGAGTTGACCCATCCCTCAAGGTACCTTTATAGGGAATACTCTTCTAAAGTATTCCCCAACATAATCCTCTCAAAGGGACCTAATCCTCTACGAGACAAACCTTTGAGGGCCTCCACAGGTGTGGCTCCTCACAATCGAACTACACCGACTTTGAATCCAAAACAAAACTGATATGTAGGAAGCCTCAATGAGTCCCAAACCCAACACCCTAAATCAACCATATTACCTCTATAAAAAAATCATACTAGGGTCTAATTAAACATAGAAATTTTAATCCCTTATAGGTTCTTTGGGAATATTTGGCATAAGTCCCACACTACAATTTGACTAGAAACCTTCTTCCTGGATGTCTTTTCCATATGATGTTAAACTATACTATTAGTTCATTATAACATGACCTTAAAAGGTACTATGTTACCCATTAAGCATCATTCAACCATGTGAGTTCTTATTCCTTTAACAAGGATACATAGGAATCTCATCCATTGGTCTGATCCCAATACCAAAAAAATCTCATCTCATGATACACTCTAGAGTTCCTCTACATGTAGCTAGAAAACTAGCATAATCATAATAATGGCCATAGAATTTCTATGCAGTATATAAGAGGAAACCATTGATGGAGAATCTCATATACATACATATGTCTTCAATGATGAAGAACCTTAGATACATACAGATGATTCCAAGATCAATACATGATAATAATTTATTATTAATTCAAGGGTAACTGACATCATAGTTGAGAATCAAAAAAGGATTCATGAATATATCTTAAATCTATAAGAGTGTATTGAAGTAGGAAATAATTCCCCCAAAAATGGTGCAATGAGACCGATCTCCCATTCTATCAACCAATGTGTGTTCTTAAGTATCATTGGATAAAACCCCCAATAAGATCCCACCCTTAGAAATATGGTCCTCACATATATAGAATAATTAGGTGTTTCTAGTTCCATAAATAAACCTTTTAGAAACCATTTATAAGTAATGGACATGATGTGAACGATTGTAAAAAATTCAATCCCATACAATCAATCATATAGAGAAACGATTCCAATGTAAAAAAATGGAGAACCTAACGTGAATCATTAAACAAGATGATAGTACCACCCACCTATCATTCCAATTTCTATCTTAAAATGAAAGTGGTCCAGACAAGGGAATCAATTACACATATGTTCAATAAAATGATATGTTGTTTTGATGAAGTTTCATGATTGTTTTTGTCATATATTTAGGGGAATTTTCTCTTAGAGAACCCTTAGATCTAATGATATCCTTCTAGATTTCACCAATGCATTCCATGGTTACTGATTAGTTTGGGTCTTTGTCTATGCGGATGGTTCCATCACCAACACTATGTCTTCAATTTTGGTCCTCTAACACACTGGTCTTGAAGTACCGTCATCATGGTACTATCCCAACCCTGGAGGCTAATCGATATTCCATCCATCTCACCATTCCACATTGATTATCTTATCAACAAGGATTGGTGGTCCTGACAAAGACACCACCAACGGTCATATTTAACAGTTTTAGGATCCTATCCCCAAAACACAACAAACAGTCTCTCCCATATTTTAAGGAGGTAGAGTAAGATACCATATAAATCCTCATACTGAAGACACATGGGTCCTTGTCAAGGGATCCTTCTAGAAATATATATTTCCAATGTTTTATGGTAGTGAGACCTCAACCTGATGAGGGCACTATCCTCGATGGTCCAACACAAGTCCTTCTAACCCAGGCACTGAAGATGGCCCTCTAGGGGAAGCGATTTGTCTACAGGGAGTAGGGAAACACCCCTATACCCTAACGAGAATCCCACCAAACCAAATTGTTGGGAAATTTAATATGGACACATACACCCATCATACTTCATTTATCCATCTTGCAGACTCGTCTGGAGACATTCAATAATCTCGTCATTCAAATCCGGTAGTATAGTATGAGTAAGAACATTCACCTTGCCTACACCCACAAAGCATACTAGAAGATTGATCTGGAAGCACTCAAAGGATATCGTTAATTATGTTTTGTGGAAAGATGTAGGTAGTTTCACACACCTACCTACATTCATCAAACCTACTAGTAGCCTTATTTGGCAGCACCCAGAGAAGTAAGTTTGAAAGTTCTGATGAAAAATAAGGGGAAAATCAACTCTTTGAAACCAAACATGAGTACATTCAGTATCCACTAAAAGTAATGAGAGGATAGGAGTAGGAACATACATATACTTTAGATATAGAATGGTAATATATCCCCATTCCAATCTCTGATGTCATCAATAATACCCCGAAAATGGTGGAAGGGTAGATAAAAATATCTTCTCACATCCTACATACTATTCAGGAAATCATAATGGTTATGACTGTAGTTTTTGAGGGATAGACACATAACTCGATCCCCAAAAGTGGGGTGGCTCGTCAACATATCACCACGAAGCACAAAAACACCTCTGCTCTCATACAGGAGGGCCATGAGAAAAAATCCCCCCTAATATACATACAAATGAATCAAGAACATACACCCACTCCAACTAGAGTTAAATGTCCTATCATTATGGACACTCCAAGTCAGGCACAAACACCTTCCCATGAAAACCACTTCACCCCAACAAGTGGCCCTAGTAGCTCATAAAAATTTATAAAAATAAGCTTCACCAAATACAATTGGAAAGAAAAAATCTAATTAACAATCCGACTCTACTTAATAATGGATTTCTTGAAACCTTAAAATAGTTATCTATGAAATATCAAGATCCTACACTCCCATAACCAAATTATGGGATAATTAGTATTAATTACAAATTTACTCCTCAGAAACTTCACCAAAAAGTATTGCTTCATGTATACAATCTGAATGATCTTGAGATCCCATCTTCTAATGAGAGACACAATAGACCTCCACATGGACAGAAGATCAAGGGGAAAGAGGGTATTACCCTTACTTTAATCCACCATGGTGGTCCTCCCAATGATGGTGTTCATTGTGAAAGTTATCTTCATAGTAGTTTTTCATGTTGTCAATAGATTTATCTGATTGGAAATGTAGCGATGATAAATCTATCCTATCGTGAGGCACTTGTGAAAAAAATTCCAGTCATGTTTGATGCCTTTTCATTGTCATGTGAAATCCTTTCTCAACTGGAAGATATCCCAAAGAAAATTTCATTCTCTAAACCTTTTTTGGATCATCTTCCTTTCAACATAGGAGAGTAAACTCCAACCAATTTCACTTCTTTTGATACAGAAACCGAAAAGCATCCACTCTGATTGGACCAGGTAGAGGAGTCTCTGGTCAAATACAAAGATCTACAAAATATGAAAAAACATATGGATAAGGATGAAATATCAGTCAAGTTATACCCATTATCCACAACTCAATACATGATTCAAGAGGCACTAATAGAAGATTATGTGCTTGAAATATACCTCAACATATGGAAAAATATTCACCACTTAGAATAAAAAGTATTACTATATGATAAGTATCAAATTCATGTCAAGGTAATAGAGGGGATTCAATCCCAAATTGACTTGGATGATCTCCGGGATTCACGACACTCAAAGATTAATAAACAAGAAAAATACATTCAATATGCATGCCTCAGTGCATTAATGAAATTTTGACAACTGATCATCGATACCCCATTTGGTGTTCGTATCATAGGATGGGGTTCAGATGGAGAGTTATATTCCACTACTCTCCATAACCAACAAAGCCTTTCAAATGTGGTGTCATGAAACATCATAGCTTCAGTCTAGGTCTAACAAATGGAATTTGTTAATAACCAAATACATGCTCAGTAAAAATAGGTCCCAACCGACTCTCACTAATGTTGGGCCATAAGAGAGTAGGATATTGAAAGACTCTTACAATATCCATATAAAAATATTGAGAAACCTTCCTGTTTGGTGGAAATTCATTTTCAGATAATGAAAATGTACAAAATAGTGCAATGATCTTCAAAGATGGGTGATTTAAGTGAACTCTGAATGATTCACCTATCACACATTTGATTAAGATCCCATAGAATAAAAATAGAAACCACAAAAGTATTAGTCATGAAATTTTGGGTGCAACACTAGCCTATAGGGATGAGGTCCTTTTCAACCCAACCCTTGAAGTCAACAAACTAGACCCGAAGGGTTGTGAATACAAAACATTAATAGCCCCATCCCTCATGGATGAGGGATTTTTCACCTCAACAATAACCTCATCAATAAGAATCAATCTTTCCCAATTAGGAAAAATTCAACATATTGGATCCTCCCATTTTGTCCCATCCTGTGATCTAGTACCCTCAGTAGGGACATGAACGACCAAAAAATCTGAATATTCCTTTTAGATTACCATTCACTAAATTATTACCATAAAATTAGAAAAAGGAGAGTATAATGCCTCATGGAGGGAATAGAAGAATACAGTCTCACAAAGACAGTTATAAAAGGCCTAAAATTCATTTTTCATCAGTGAACATCATCGAAACTACCCTCGCAGATTATATACAACATGATTCCAATTCAGAGGAGTCAGAAGATTATTTTATGGTTGATAATGTTTTCGACACTGAAAAAAATTAAGGAAGTGTTCTTACCTAAAACCAGATGATTTCCCTGAATTTGGAAACTCCCTTGAACAATTCATCCTTAGCTCCTCAAAATATGACCAACAAGGAAAATGGAAAAGGTTATATTGCAACTCACTTGATTCCAAGAGAGGGTAAAACCCTTTCTTTGGATGAAAAATATTCTTATTAGAAGGAAGACCTGAATGAATTGAGAATACTCAATGCATAACTTCTCCTAGGTGGCCTTCCTGATAGATATTCTCTATAAGAATATCCTCAACTCGTTCTTCCAACTGACAGACCATAAAAAATACATTTCACTATATAAACTGAATAAGATCTATAACATCATTGATATTCCAACCACTAATATATTTGGATCCCACAGTAGTAGATCAAGGATTCACTCTATTGGGTGAATAACCACAGAAGGGTCAGGCACATCCTTATAGGTTGATCCCCATAGGTTACCCACAGTAAGTTCGAACAGTACCGCCACCCATGGACTTACCATCCATTGCACCTATTTAGGCTCCAACTCATCCATAAATTCATTGAATTCTTATAAACACTATTGAGTCACTAATAACTTGATTGGAACCCACAGAAAAATGGTTCACTCTGATATAGTCAAAAAAATCCTTAACCTAAATGGATAGATCTGACTCTTTCCCCACTGAATTTTGGGAACCCAACATTTCTAAATATCAATGGATAAGGAGACCTAGAGAAATATTTGATGCATTTCATCTCCCACAGTGACCTCATGATGGGTACCCCTGAACAATAGTAAGTGATTAAACTTATGTTCTTCAAGAATTCACTGTAGGGACTAGCTTTTCTATGGTACACTAGCCTGTATTCTCAGTTAATCACTGAGCGCAAAAACCTTTATTATTATAATCTATTTTATTTTATCTCAATGCTATATAACACAGCAATATTTGATCTCTCAAACTTCATGCAATGGGAGAAAAATAGAGTCTCATATTTCATTTCCCGATGGAAAGGATTGACATACTCCTTGAACTTACCACTAACAGAAGAATATTTTATTCCTATCTATATATAGAATGTTCATGAAGATTTTAGTTATCCAATTATCCCATTGAAATACATAGGAGGGTTTTATGACTTTTCTGAAATGTCTCATAGAGTGGAAGAATCCATCGTAGAAACTAAGTTAATGTCCTGAGTAATTCGATCAACCCAGGGAAAGAGAATAAGAAAATTAGTAACCGCCATAGTTACAATTAAACAAGCCCATGTACCCACTCCTACTTCAAATCCCACACCATACCATATATCTATACCTCCCAAGAATCAGCAAAAATTACCACCTTGTCAGGATGATCTAAGAGATTAGAGTCCAAAGTAGTTTGAGGAGATGAAAAAGTGAATTTTCTTTTCGAAATGACCAAGTCCCTGACTACTTCATTACTAAATTGGAAAACAACTTTGTAAAGTTTCCAAAGCCATGGAATCCTAGAAAATAAGGTGAAGAAGATATTATAAACTATACCCCCTTTCATCAAATGATAGGGAACCACATCCAAGATTGTTTCTTCAAAGAATTTCTGCAAATGATGGTGTAATCTAGGTATGTGAAGCTGAAAAATTCACATGCCCAAGTAGAATGTGTTTTTACACCAATATAGAGGAGTAAACTGAATTGAAATAAGTAAAGAGAATAAGTTCATAGAAGTTCAGACTAGATGGTTAGGAAAATGATCAACTAGACTCACACTATCCCCTAGACACATTAACAGTACCTCATTATTCCTCTAGCCCCTTCCACTATAATGCAACAAAATTCATTGACTACTCAGTCCTATGAAAGCCGGTCCTACAAAAAACAACATGGGAGGAAGGGTAAATAGAAAACATAGGAATATTAGATCATGTTAAATGTAAATCTATCCTTGACCTTAGCAAACTTCATGCCTATATTTCCAAAAGAATGGGAATCACCTCACCAAACAACACAAAAAGTGTTGACCCATTAGACAGAATCATCATCAGGTTAGGAGTTTATCTTTGGTTCCATTAATGTTATTAAATTAATGGATCCATTCAAAAAATTAATAATATGGTTATGATACCATATTCCCCAACATTTATTGGGGAACAGGGGGAAGAGGCACTCAGAGTCAAAGGTATAGGGGAAGACACAATCGGTCCAGGAGCCAGTACTTCAACCACACCCCTACTCAAATTGTCTATGCAGACTAATGGGAGATATCTCTAGTGAGATCAATAGGAGAAAGGGAATCCCACACACATGAAATAGTCCTCTGGAAATAGTAATCTTGGAAGATCTATTAGAGTATATGTCATCACCTAATCAACATCTCTATATAGGAAAACCCAACAGACCTAACCCTCCTAGAGTGGAAGCACATTCAACTCTTATTTTAAGGGATGCTCCATCTATATCTAGAAAATAAGCTCTCAAATAACATTTTAAAGAACATAACCATATTAAGATTTAAAAAATATATATTATAAGTATTATTTTTTGAAGCAATTGACCCAAGTTCCGAACAACTTTTCAATCTTGTATGCTTTGAGTCTGTCAAAAGACCACTAGGAAGCACTTATAGAAGACTTGTTGATCCCCTAATTGTTCTAAGTCGAGGTTTCCAATGATGATGTATATTGTATAGATAATGATCCTATATAATGAAATACATTTATCTCATCCATAATATAGGTTTAGTATTATATCATACAAGAACACACCATAACCTTGTATATATCTCACATGATAAATGACATTGATATCTAACAATACTTTATTGACAATGGATTAGGATTCGAACTCATTCCAGTCTGGAAACTTCACCAACTGGGTCTCAATGAATCTAAATTTCCCCCCTACACTATGATGTTATAGGGATATGATAAGGATGAGCTAGAGCATCTTGGCGAGATCACACTCAGAAATTAGTTTTCGGATCTTATGTTTGACCTATAATTCATGGTCATTCACCTTGTTATAGATTTCATTGTTCTATGGGGAATAACTTATCTAGATCATCATGTATCTATTCCTTCACCATACCACCAATGAATCAAATATTGTACAAATGATAAATTTGATAAATTTCATGGTGATAAGGCCTCATTCAAATCCTGTGAGTCATAGTACATTGACACAGGGTTACACCACAAGGGAGGAAAATATCCCAAGACTAATTATGTTGCTATAATTAATTCTCCAAAAGGCATGGAGAATATTATTATGATAAATTTCAATAAAATTAGGAAAAAATACGTAATAACCATCAAAAAAATTGAAGGTGTAGGCCTGAATTCAAGAACACATTCAAAAAATTATGTAATGTTAGCCGTGATAACTGAACCCAAAAATGCATGATAATTTTTCATCTCTCTAAATAGTGATGAAATAATGGATAAAAATTTCTTCATTCCACCCCACGAGCTTCAAAAAATCCCTATTTAATCAGCTAGACTGGAAGAATTTTTCACTTCAATTGGACAAGATATGGATTCTAATTCTTAGTCCCTCATCTTACTATTAGAGCTTTAAAAAGGCATCACGCCATTGATTGAGCCATATTTATTCATCTTATTGATTCCCAAATAATGATTCATCCCCTAAATCAGATATTCTTGGTTCATCACCTACCCCCCAAGAAGAGGTGAAATAAGTAAAGCACGATGAAGAGGAAAAAGGAGAAGACATCAGGGACTCCCCTCCAGTATTTTAGGAAGGTATCTCTATCAATGTGGATTAACATAGAGAGATAAATTTGGGTATAGAAGAAGATCCATGCCTCAATTTGATTAGTGTGATGATGACTCTTAAAGAATCGGAGGTATATATTTCCTTCCTGAATAAACACAATGACATGTTTTCTCAAAAATACATAAAAATTCCAGGTCTCGAGCCCAAGGTGGCCGCCCATCACCTGGGTTTTCTAGAAGAAAACTGAGGATAAAAAAAGGTATCCAGACAAACATTCCCAACTCACAACTACAAAATTGAGGCTGAAGTGGATAATATTATCAATTATGACTTCATCTAATAGGTACAATATTCATAATGGCTAGCCAATATCATCCCCATGAATAAGAAGAAAGGGAAATCAGAGTTTTCATTAATTTCATAGATCTCAACCCGAGCTACCCCAAAGATGACTTCCTGGTTCCAATAAAAGAAATCCTAATTGATGCAACAACTGGTTGTCAAGATCTCTCATTCATGGATGGATACTCCGAGTACAACCAAATTTGGATGGTCCTGGAAAATGAAGAATCCAAAACCTTTAGGACCCCAAAGGGAGCATTATTCAATAGGATAATACCCTTTGTCCTAAAGAATGCTAATTCCACATACCAACATGTTATGCATCATATATTTAAACCCTTTTTAGGGAGTCTATTGAATTATACATTAATGATCTAGAGGTTAATTCCTAAAAATTTTATAACCACCTAAATGGCTTAGAGACCTAATTCAATAAGTTTTGACATCATAGCCTAAATATAAACCCATTAAAATGTTATTTCAGAGTAACATTGGAAAATTGTATCACCTTCTTTGTATGCTATTTCAACATCAAATATGATCCTAAGAAAAAAAGATTTCTTTAAAATGTCACCTCCTCAAAACCTAAAATATTTGATAGGACCTCAAGGAAACTTGTCCTAAATCTGATGCTTCATATCCAACATTGTAGGAAAGTGTTTTCTCTTCACCAAACTAATCAAGAAGGTAGTTTCATATCGGTGAAATGATGACTATTATGAAGAATTTTATAACCTCAATAGATACCTCTTGAGTCCACTAGAATTAATGCCACATTCCAAGGGAAATAAACTAATTATATTTGAGATAGCCTTGGAAGGATCACTGGGTACCTTCCTTGCGAGAAATATTGATGTGGGGAATGAAAACATCCTTTATTATCTCAATTGAACCATGATTTATGCTGATACTCATTATTTACATATCGGGAATATATGACTAGAATTAATCTTCGAAGTTCATAAGTTGGGGAACTACTTGTAGCATCACGAGGTCTAATGGGTTTCTCCTAATAACCAACTCAAATTTATCCTCATTCATCCTATACTGACATGATGTTTAGAATGGTGTAAAATCATTCTATAAAAGTTTGATATACAGTTTGTGACTCAGAATGCAGTAAAAGGTCACTCCTTGGTAGATTTCCTTGATGAGCCCACATATTCATAAGTGAATTCATTAAATACTGAATTTCAAGATGAAGAATAATTTTCTATTCAAGAATACCCCAAAACATGGGTGATGTATTTTAATGGTGTATCCAAGAGACAAATAGGAAAGAGAATGTAAGACCCTAAGCTCAACAAAGACGGGTTAGGGTTTATTCACATCTCCCATGTGAAGGAATTCCTACCTTACTTATTCCTATTATCATAATGTTTTACCCAAAATGAGGCATAATACTAGGACCTCATTGTTTGATTGGAACAGGGACTCCAAATATCGATGAAAAACCTCTAGGTGAAAGGTGACTCAGATTTTGTAATCAAACAGATCAATGAGGATTATGCTATCAGAAAAGAAGAGTTGACCCCCTGCATGATTATGTATAAGGTTTAATGGAAGAGTTCTTGTAACACCATGAGATTTTATGAGACATGTTATTTTTAATTTATTTTATGTCTTGTGTTGTAGGATACACCAATATTCTCTTGCACTATACGCAACATCGTATTAGATTGCAGTATACGAAACACAATTTAGGGATTGTGTTACACACAATGTTAAGTTATTTTGATAGAATTTATTTCACACAACACTGAGTATAGATTTTGTTCAATGTATAAAAGAACTATGTTTGAATTATGTTATAAAAACACCAAAGGAATCTTGTGCTAAACATAACACTGACTTGGCTTACATTATACACAACATCGACCTTCCTTGATAGCTTGTATTGTATGCAATACCGAGTTTCACTAACCAATAATATATTATTAACATATTATTATTTAATAGGATATAAACTAGAATTTATGAATATTATCAACCACATTTGGAATTTTATATAACATTAACATTAATTTTATGTATCTTCTATACATGATATAATAACAAATTCAAATTTTCGGATAAAAGATGTATTATTAAAAAAATTCATTTTTTCAGACTTTTGATGGAGAACCCATTTGAAATATAGTTTTTGAAACTTTTTTATAATCAATTTAAAAAAAATAAACTTCTTATTTTATTACAGAATATAAAAATTTATGTTGGTTTCTTTTTTGGTATTTTTCTGATAAGTTTTATTTTTTGATGAATCATGAAAAAAAAATTATTTTTTATTATAAAGCCATTAAATTGTAAAATTATGTTTTGTATTGCTTTTAAATTTTAATTATTTAATTTATATTCAATTTATGGACTTTGAAAATGATTTTATACATGAATTCATTATAATAACGTTTCCATTTAAAAAGGTGCATTTTTCCAAAAACTGTTTTTCATGACATTTAAACGGGTTTTTTTTAATTTAATTCTGAAAATTCTATGTATTAAATTTTAAAAAATGGATGTAAAATTTGGATTTAGTAGGTACAAATTTGTATATTAGTACCTTTTTTGATTTGACAAATATTAATAGTGACCGTGGTAAATTTTATTACCGCGGTAAAGGGTAAACTAGGTAATTTAGGTTAAAAATAAAATTATAATGACTATAAAATGAACGAAACAAATGAAAAAAATTTATGTGATGAATGTAATTAGACCCTTAATGATTAAGGATATAAATTATTCCATTTAATGGACGCTTGTCCATGAAAACAACTTAAATAATATTTAAATCAAAGAAAGACAAAATGTGTCATTTTCTTTGTTTTTAATACCTATTATGTATCCAAATATGGATAAATGGGCGGTATCAAAAAATATAAATTTTAATTTTTAACTTAATAAAAATATTTACCTGATATAAATTTATTTTTGAAGTTTTGGGTCCATTTTGGGGTTATTATGGTACTTATAACAGTCTCTTTAATGAAAAAATAAAGATATGACATTCATGTTTTAGATAATATATTATTTTCTATATAAGGTTGTACATAATATAAATTAAACTATAAATACTTATTTGAAATATAAAATGTATATATTTATCATGGTAATTTATTTTTAATTTTTATGAAATAAATAATTACTTTAATGTTATATATATGGATGATGCATAAATTTTTTAATGTATGAAAAATCAATGAACTATTTTTTTAAAATGATAATGACCATTAAAAGGTGAAAAAACTTTAAAAAAATTTCTTTATAGAGTATATATCTACAATAATCATCCAATTGTAGAGTTATGGACCATTTAAATCCATATGAAACTTATTAAGACAATTATATTATTTTATTTAAAGTAATGTTAAAATTGTCACATTCATACTTTAATAAGTATAAATTTTTTTATGTTGGATTATCCAGAAGATAAATTCAACTAAATATATTATTCTGAAATAAAGTAAATTTATCTTCATAATATTATTTTATTTTTAGTTTTTCTTTATCAAATAAGAATATTAAATAATTACACAGTATTGATGTAATAACTATTTTATTAAGAGAAATATAAAATAAATGTTATTAATAATATTAAAATTAATATAATTTGGGATAATTAATTTGTATAATAAATTTTCTAGATTCCCTTGACCCGTTAGAGATATTACAAAACATTTATTCCAAGGATAATATCTTATATTGATATTTTAAAAAATCTATGAAATGAATAATTTTAAAATTGACACAATTGATATTTTATCAAAATATTGATTTATTAAATTATTCTAAAATAATAAATCATTTCTAAAAATATATAATAATTATTATATGGTTCAAAATTTTCTAAATTATTAATTAATAATATAATTGACATCAAATAAGTAAATATTTTACCCTTTTAATATTGAAATATTTGTTACCCTAGTTAAAATGAAATAGAATATTTAAGTTCTAAATTGAAAAGATAAGGGTTGAATGGGCATAGAAAATTGTCTAAAATTTGTTGGTTAATTATATTACAACCCTATATAATATCATTTTATAAATTGGTAAATTTTTTATGTTTCTAAGTGGTGTTTGATTTTATTATAAATTAATATTGTGGAGGTTTTCAAAAGTGCCCCTCACCTCAATTATAAAAGTGCACCTCCTCCCTCATTTATCCAAAAATCATTAATCCTTAAATATCACCCATCCCATACCTATTTATCTTCTTAAATCCCCTAGTTATATTCTATAGGTGAGGGTATTCTCAAAAGATCAACTCTAGTTCCATTAATAGGATATCTAAAGAGAGCACGTCAAAGAAGAGGTAATCTCCTCTACCGATTCTTTCATATTTCTTTCTACTTCTACTTCTACTTCATGGGTTGTTTAATTATAGAATAATAACTCGAGTATAAATTATATATTGTTATGTTATTATAATTATGAAACAAAAATATTCAACTTTCTACCCATCCTATGAAAGATGAAATCACTACGCATGCGTACATATGACTTACTGTCTCCAGGCCTTGGTGTAATATGTTTTTCACCACCACCTTACTTGAATGGGGATAAAAATGGATGTAATATGATTATTATAAAATTATATTGATTCAAAAATATAGTAAACCATTCAAATCAATATAATTAAACAATTATATGAATGATATCATCGCTCGTGCGTACGTACGACCTACCGTCTTCATAATGCGATGTGATTTATTCTACATGATAACCACACAAGAATGATTATATAAATGTAAAAAATGAATAAATATGGTATTTATTATGTTAATATAATTTTATAATGATATAAATATGACCTAATAAGGATAACCAGAACTTATTTGACAAAACATGTATTCGATCATAAAGTAGTTAAAACCTGAATAATGAGTAACAATGAATTGTTACAAAAAAAAGAATATGACCATATATGATGAACATGATTCTGGAATAAGTTAATAACATTATCTAAATCATTATACTCAGGGTTCAGACACATAGGAAGCACCTCAGACTTAAGGAAATGAATAATTTTACAATCTTAATTTAATCAAAGATTGTTTATATGTAAATATTTAATAAGCATATATTTATCATCCATGTTTTCTAAATTCTTTTCATGAAATGTTTAATATTATTAAATGTATGTTTAAATTCATTTTACCCATTTCTGAATTTTAGTTCTAGGGATGGAAGGAATATTTATTTTGTTCACCACACGAGATACATTTTGACTTTTCCAAAAAAGTATGAAGAGAATGTTTTTTTAACTTATATGGAATGAATGGATTTTTACAGTTTTATGATGCATTATTTCCATGATTATTCCTTCACAATATTTCAAGTGTATTTTAAATTAAATTATTTTCTTTTAAAATTGCGTGGCATTTTGAGAAAAGAATTTTTTTTGAAGAAGATGGGATATTTTCCTCTAGAATTAAGCATAAGTGTTTCATCAAAATTATTTTCCATCTAAGATGCTTCTATTTAAATAGGGTTATGTTTTTATACCTATTATTACTATAATTTGAGTGTGTTAATGACAGAATAATATTTTATATGAATTATGTTATGATTTTATGATATTTAATAAACCCATTTTATTTCTTGGGTTACGCTATGATAAATTTTTTATGTTTTTGTAGCACATGTAAGAATGATTTCATTATGATATAGGTCAGACCTATATCACCCTCCAATGAATTTGGTAAATATTTATATCTCATGAGATAAAAATGTATGGAATATAAATTAAATCTGGTTCAATAATATAGGGCTAGAACGACATGTAAATATGGTTCAGTAATAAATGGATGGAATGACAAGTAAACCTAGTTCATTAAAGGACTTCATCCATGATGATTGTCTTGACAGCAATTCCTTGGATAGTATAGAAAACATATTATGATCTTATTTTTTTTCAAAAATTCCATGTTTTATGCCAAAGATATTTTATCATGGTTAACATTCCTTTATGATCCATGCCTTATGAACTGCCATGACTTATTTCATGACTTATGATTTTTATATTTAAACATTATGTTCCTATTTTTACATACTTATGTTTATGGTTTGTTTTATGTTCTCAATGTTTACCATACTTGAGCATTTGAACTCACCCTTTTTATGTTTTCTTTTCTCTAAGATATAAAGATAGGTTTATGTAAGAAAAAAAAATTGGAATATCTTTATGGGATATGTTTAAGATATTTCACCAAGTTAGAAGATTATATTCCATGTTTTCAAAGACACTAAACTAATACGATATTTGGGCGTATAGTTTTTCATTTATTAAGTATTCTGAAAATGTAATGTAATGTCCATGTACGTCAAGCTTGGGTTATTAGAGTTGGAATCAGAATGAAGGTTTAGTCAACCATTGGAAATTAGGATGCAAAAATTTTAGTGATATACCTAGATATATTTCTGAGGTATTTATATGGATGTACCTAAGGTTAAGTATAATAATAGTTTACAATACTAGAATTATGTTAATGACCATGAATAATCTTGGATTAAAACTAAGATATTAGTGATTGATTGTACCCCCTTGATTATGTTGTTTTCCTAGTACATTTTTTCCTCTTACACTATTCTTTTTGGGTTTTAGACAATGGATATAACCCAAAAGAACCATGTTAATGATCAATACACTAGGAAATGCAATGATTTTTCTCTTAAACAACAAAATGTTATGGGATATGGAATGAAGAATCTTATTTATATACTTACACAAGCTATAAAACATTCTGCACTTCCAAATGAATAGAAAAGGGAAGGACATTATATTGAGTCCTTCATGAGGAAACATCCACCTTCTCTCAATGGGTCTTCTGACCCACTTATTGCTAAAAAATGGATCAGTACCAAAGAAATTTTCTTTTCCATACTTCTATTTTTGTAACGTGAAAAATTCATTTTTTTTGTTTATCATTTAGAAGGTGAAGCGGAACAGTGGTGGACTCTAATTAAGAATACAAGGTAGAAAGATGAAATTGAATCCATGTAATGGGATGAGTTCAAGAATTTGTTTTCAATAAGTAATTCCCTTGTATCCTTTGAAAAAATCTGGAAAATGAGTTCCTTGAGCTTAAAAAAAGGATGATGAATCTGTTGGTACATACAAGGAAAATTTTACAAGACATACAAGGTTTGGTTCTTATTTTATCATCCAACCTAACAGTAAAGTTGATCAATTCTTTAGTGGCTTAAAACCAAGTATTTAAATGGAATTTTATATAATAGACTTTAATATCTATGAAGATATTTTGTGTCGTTCTATCAAGGTAGAAATGGAATTTGGTGTTACATATAAATCTCATTGTTTTGATAAGAAACAAAAGATGGAGTTTAAGGTAATATCTCAAAAAAATGGTGAAAAGAAGATAAATGTTTCCTTATGCTCAATGTGTGGAAAGAAGCACAATGGATATTGTATTAAAGGGACTATAAAAATTTTTAAGAGTGAAAAAAGTTCATCGAATAGTTTAGTGCTAAAGTAATAGGAAAGAGGTTTCTAATGATATGAATAGAGGAAATACTACAGAGAACACACCACCAAAACTTCAATACTACAAGTTAAATAAAATGGGGAAATATGCTAACCAATGCCCTTATCCAAGGGTTAATGATGATCAACATCAGTAACCCCTTAATGAAAAAGGAAAACGGAAGTCACATGCGATCACTATTGGTGATGTTGAGTATGAAAACGAAGTGGTGGAATGATTAAGTGTTTATGTAATGGGATTCCAAAATAGTGTTGTTGACTCTATTTTATAGTATTATGGAATATTAGAATATCTATGAATTTATCTATTATGGTCTTTCATAAGTATATGGTACCAGTAACCATGAAAAATGATTGAAATATTTTTGGAAAGCACACGATATGCACATAATGAAGGGATAAAAAGATAATGAGATGTTTGATAGTATTAATGAGCTCATAACTGATAAAAAGACAAAGTGATATCATGGTTTGAGTATATATAATTTTTGGTATTTTTAGTGTGTGGAAAGAGTTAATTTTGACAAAAGACATTTTTTCACTATTTTTCTATGGTAATTCATGTTATTATCGTGTTTCAATAGAATACATGATTAAGGTATTCACATTTTTGGAATGCGAGAACCAAGAATAGCCAAATGATATATGGGAGAAAAATGTTAAGTCGATTTATTTCAACTCTTTATAAATTTTTATATTTTCAGTTTTTTGAAGGATTGTAATGTTATTCATTTATGGATAATATAAGTTATAATCTAGTTGATGTTTGTTAGATTAATGTATTATCTCACTATAGGTGGACTTATGCATATTTGAAAACATGTTTAAACATTTTTTTTGAGATAGATGGAATGACATATCATTTTATCACATGATTTTCTAACACTTCAAAAATAAAAAATTCAACTACATTTTTGTAAATAAGAGATGAAGTGGAAATTGTTCAGGGAACGACCAACAATGAGATTTTACTGAAATAAATTAAGTATTTCTCATCATGAAAAAAACCATAAACATTAGGTAAAAGGATCTTGAAACCAAAAATTCTATCCTAGTACCTTCTTATCAGACAAGTCATATAGTCCCATAAATCATCACAGATTTATGGATTTCTGGTTGTTAACTTTCTACAAACCTTATTCTCTATCACTATCCATCAGAACTTGATTGTTATATTTCTCTTTCATATCCGTGTTTTCACTTCCCACCTATGTTCTCCTTTGTGGAAACCTAGTGATGAGTTACTTTTGGTAACTGTTATGTTTCTAAATTTCATTTTTAAAATGAAGTTTTAATATCCCTTTGTACGATGTGGGTTTCAAAGAAAGAAACTTACAAGTAGTAAACCATTTATAACCCCGGTGAATTTTGAGGGATAAATTCATTTTAAGGCGGGTAGAATGTAACACACTTAGATTTTATGAGATATATTATTTTTAATTTTTATGATTTTTGGTATTGTATGCTACACCAATATTATATTGTGCTATAAGAAACACCGTATTAGCTTTTAGTATACATAGCACTATTCTTGGCTTGTGTTACACACAACTTCAAGTTATTTTGATTGAATTCATTTCACGCAACACTGATTATAGATTTTGTTCAATTTATAAAAGAAATATATTTGGATTATGTTATATGAAACACCAAAGGAATATTTCACTAAACTTAACACTGACTTTGCTTGCATTACACACAAGAGCGACCTTCCTCGATAGCTTGTGTTGTACGCAATACCGATTTTCACTAAACAATGATATATTATTAAAATATTATTATATAATGGTATATAAACTAGCCATTATGAATAGTATTAAACACATTTTTAATTTTATATAACATTAAACTTAATCTTATGTATTTTCTAGACATGATATAACATCAAATTCAATTTTTAGAATAAAAGAAATATTATACAAAAAATGCAGTTTTTCCACTTTTTGATGGCACACCCATTTTAAATATAGTTTTTGAAACTTATTTATATTTAATTTGACAAAATAAAAATTTTCTTTAGTGCATAATATAAAAATTTACTTTGGTTGAATTTTTAGTATTTTTCTAATAAATTTAATTTTTTTGATGAATAATGAAAATAATGTTTTTTTTATTTTAAATCCATTAAATAGAAAAATTATATTTGGTTTTAGATTTTAATTAGTTAATTTTTATCCAATTATGGTTTTTGAAAATTATTTTATACATGAATTCAATATAAAAACATTTTCCATTAAAAAAGGGGTATTTTACGAAAAAATATTTTTCGTGACATTTTAACGGTTTAATTTTAAATGTAATTTTGCAACTTTTATGTATTTAATTTTGAAAAATGGATGGAAAATATGGATTCAAGATGTCAAAATTTGGTATGTAGGTCCTTTTTAGTTTTGACCAATATGAATAGTGACCATGGAAAATTTTATTACCACGATAAAGGGTAAATTAGGTAACTTAGGTTAAAAATAAAATTATAATGACTATAAAATGACCAAATAAAATGAAAAAAAATTATTTGATGAATTTAATTAAACCATTAACACTTAAGTATCTTAAGTATTCCATTTAATGGACCCTTGTTTATGAAAATGACTTAAATAATATTAAAATCAAAGAAAGACAGAAAGTGTCATTTTCTTAGTCTTTAATATCTATTATGTATCCACATATGGAAAAATGGGTGGTATCAAAAAATATAAATTGTAAATTTTTACTTAATAAAAATATTTCCTTGAAATAAATTTATTTTAGATGTTTTGGGGCCATTTGGGGGATATTATGGTATTTTTAATATTTTATTCAATGAAAATTTAAAAATGTCACATTCATGTTTTATATAATATATCATTTTTAAAATAAGGTTATAAAGAAGATAAATTCTACTATAAATACTTATTTAAAATATAAAATGTTTATATTTATCATAGTAATTTAATTTTAGTTTTTAATAATGAAATATTACATTAATTTTTTATATATGGATGATGCAAAAAATATTTAATGGATGAAAAATCAATAAACTAATTTTTATTAAAATGATAATAACCATTAAAGGGACAAACCACATTACCAAATTTTATTTTTAGAGTCTATATCGACCATAATAATCCAATGGTCATGTTATGAACCATTTTTATCCATATTTAATAGATTAAGATAATTATTTTATTTTATTTTAAGTAATGTTAAAATTGTCACATTCATACTTTAATAAGTATAAAATTTTTAATGTTGGATTTTCCAGAAGATAAATTAGACTACATATATTATTATAAAATATAGTAAATTTATATTCATAATATATTTTTTTAATTGTTCTTTATAAAATAATTATATTAATTATTACTCAATATTGACGTAGTAATTATTTTATTAAGGGAAATATCAAATAAATGTTACTAATAATATTAAAATAAATATAATATTAAAATAAATATAATTTGGATAATTAATTTGTCCAATAAAATTTATATATTATCTTGACATATTTGGGTATGTTAAAATATTTTTTTCAAGGATAAAATCTTATCTTGATATTTTTAAAAATCCATGAAATTAATATTGTCAAAATTGACACAATTGATATTTTTGCAAAATAATGATTTATTAAATTATTTAAAAATCATAAAACCATTTTAAAAATATATAATAATTATTATATGGGTAAAAATGTTATAATTTATTTATTTATGATCAAATTGACATCAAATAAGTAATTATTTTATCCTCTTAATATTGAAATATTTGTTACCCTAGTTAAAATAAAATAGAATAACTTAGTGATAAATTGAAAAGATAAGGTTTTAATGGACATATAAACTTGTCTACAATTTTTTTGTTGATGATATTACTATAATATATCATCTAAAATTATAAATGGGGACATTTTGGTAGTTTTTATGTGGTTTTGTTTTATTATAAATTAATATTTTTGAAGTTTCCAAAAGTGCCCCTCACCTCAATTAGAAAAAGGAACCTCCTTACTCATTTCTTGACAACTCATTAATACTCCAAGTTAGTCCATAACCTGACCATTTATATTATAAAATTACATATTTACTTTTTAGAGGTTTTGGTCTTCTCAAAATACCAACTCTAGTTCCATTAATATGAGATCTAAAGAGAGCCCGTCAAAGAAGAGGTAATCTCCTCTATCGATTCTTTCATATTTATTTATACTTATACTCATACTTTATGAGTATTTTAATTATATAACAATAACTTCAGTATCAATTATATAATTATATATTATTATAATTATAAAACAACCATATTGAAATTTATATCCATTATAAGAAAGATGAAATCACCACGCGTGCATACGTACGACCTACCGTCTCCATGCCATGGTGTAATCTATTTTTCACCACCCCTTACATGGATGAGTATAAAAATATATATAATTACAATATATGATTATTATAAAATTATATTGATTATTAGATAATGTAAATCATGGAAATCAATACCATTAAACAATTATGGGAATGATATTGTCGCTCGTGCGTACGTACGAACTACCGTCTCCACTATGCGATGTGATTTTTTCTACATGATAACCACTCAAGAATGATTATAAAAATGTAAAAAATGAATAAATATAGTTCTTATTATATTAATATCATTTTATAATGATATAAATATGACCTAAGAAGGATAACCAAAACATATTCAATGAAACATGCATATGATCATAAAGAAGTTAAAACCCAAATAACGAGTGACAATGAATTGTTACCAAAACAATGAAGGAAAATATGACCATATATGATGAAAAAAATCTAGAATAAGTTAATAACATTTTCTAAATCATTATACCAGAGTTTTGGACACATAGGAAGCACATCAGACCTAAGGTAAGAGATAATTTTTGCAATCTCATTTTATCCGAGATTGTTTATACGTAACAATTTACTAGGGATATATTTATAATCCATGTTTTAATTTTTTTCCTAAAATGTTTAATATTATTATATGTATGTTTAAGTTCATTTTTAACTATTTTTTACTTTTACTAAATGAGAAGGAATAAATCTTTATTTTTTTACCATATGATATACTTTTTGAACTTTTCCAGAAAAAGTATGAGGAGAATGTTTTTTAACATATACGACATGAATTGTTTTTTATGTTTCATGAGGACTTATTTACATGAATATTCATTAACAATTTTTAAAGTTTATTTTAAATTAAATTATTTTCTTTAAAAATTTAATGTAATTTTGAGAAAAGAAAACATTTTCAATAAGAAAGGATATTATCCTCTATAATTAAGTTCAAGTGTTTTCTCAAAATTATTTTCCATTTAAGATGATGCTCTTTAAACAGGGTTATGTTTCTATCCCTATTAGTACTATGATTTGAGTGTGTTAATGATGGAATTATATTTTATATGGATTATGTTATTATGGAATTATGTTTAAGAAACCCATTTTATTTCTTGGGTTATGCAATAATGAATAATTTATGTTTTTCTATAAAATGTAATAATGATTTCATTATGAGATGGGAGGAACCTATATCATCCTGTAATGCATTGGGTAAAGATTTATATATCATGAGATAAACATGTTTGGAACTAAAAGTAAATCTATTTCAGTAATACAGGGCTAGAACGACATGAAAATCCGACTTTTTAATACATGATTAGAATGACAAGTAAACCCAGTTTAGTAAAGAAATTTTTCCACTATGATGGTCTTGAAAGAAATGCCTTGGAAACTATGGAAATCATATTATGATATTATTTTTTTTCCACAATCCCATTTTTTTATGCCAATGCTATTTTATTTTGGTTAACGTTCCTTTATGATCCGTGCCTTATGAACTTCCATGATTTATTTTAGGACTCATGATTTTGATATTTAAACTTTATGTTCTTGTTTTTACATTCTTTTGTTTATGGTTTGTTTTATGTTCTCAATGTTTACCCTTATTGAGAATTTTGGCTCACCCTTTTTATGTTTTCTTTTCCCTAGGATATAAAGAAAGGTTTTAGGTAGAAAAACAAATGGGGGATATTTTTAAGGAAAATTTTGAAGATATTTCACCAAGTTATAAGATTATGTTCAAAGTTTCCAAGACATTACACTAATATGGTCTTTGTGCATCTATTTTTTTCATGTATTAAGTATTCCACAAAAGTAATGTAATTTTCATGTACATCAAGCTTGGGTCATTAGAGTTCCCCTCAAATCCAACATTTACTTACATCTCGTGATTATAAAATGCTTAGGTTAATTCATTTTCAAATAAAACCACATCTCTGGAAGATCCAAACCGATATGAAATAGTCATCAACATTTCCCATCACTGCATGATATCACCTTTTTTTCAAATCATAATGGAAGATATTTACTAACTCATCCCCACCCCTAATCCATATGGTCCTAACACAAGATAAATGATTCCCATCATGAAATACCTCAAAGAGGGAGTAACTCCACCAGAATAAACTAGGAAGGAGTAAATCCAGAGGCTAGTAGTCAATTTCAGTATTTATGATAGCCCAAATCACTAGAAGGTACTCTACAAGAGAGGATTTTATGGATTCTATCTCAGATGTATCAATAGAGAAGATATTGCAGCTATCTTGGAATAAGAAATTGTATGAACCTATGGTACATACCAGTAAGGATATAGTATTAATGATCAAATCCATAGACTTGGATACTTATGGTCTTTGATGATATAGAATTGCACATAATTCATTAAGAAATGTAATTATTTCCAGGTGTGTGATAACTTCATCCATCAACCCCTAGAGTTTCTATATACAACCTAGTACTCCTATACATTTTCTAAATGGGGAATGTATTTAGTGGGTCCATACCACCCAGACATGACCAAGAAGTTTAAATACATCTTAACTACTACATATTTCTTCTCTAAATGGGATGACGTAATACCACACTAAGAATTCTAGGCCTAAAGCATTGTCAGCTTCAGGAAATCCCACATCATTAATATATTTGGTGTCCCTCATACCAGACTGATGAATAATGGCATCAATTTCTATTCTTATAAGGTAGAGAAGCTATATCATGAGTATAATATCATATCCAACCATTCATCTCAATATCATGCAATAGCTAATAGACAAATAGAGGTTTCCAAAAAGACCCTATTAAATATACCCCATAATATGATGGATAATGATAAGAATTATTATCTTAAATAGATCTTGAATTCCTTATGGAATTTCCAGACAATGACCCATACAACTACATGGGAACCCCCATATTTACTGGTATTTGGTATAGAAGTAGTCACGCACATTTAGTTTTATTTTCTATACCTCCATGTTTCCATATTTGATTAACTATCCATAGAAGAGAAATCCTAGAAGTGAATGGATGAATTGGTGTGACTGAATGAAAAAACATTTTATACCTTGCATCACTTGGGAGTCTAAAAGAATCTGATAGTGTAATATTTTAACAAGAAGGACCAAATTTATTCATTCCTCAAAGGATAATTGGTACTGGTCCTTAGGAATCCAATGATAAAAAGAAAAAAAATACTCTGAAGATTAAGATAAAGTAGGATCGACCTTACTCCATACACAAGGTCCACTATAACGACGATTATTTCTTGATCTCAATAGGTGTAGAGATCATTATTAGAAAAACCAATTCAAGATTCTTGAATAAATATTTTGTGTAAATTAGATTATATTATTCCAAGTAGGAGGGCATTAAATTTCATAGTACCATATACATAAAATCTTCAAGTTGTTAAAATTAATTGTGGGTATTCATCACATGAACTTAATTGGCATGGCATAATGTCTGTTCCGCATGAAATTAAGCTACATGGAATCACCATCCATATCACATGACAATAAACTACATGACATAAGGTCATATTCATATGAATTAAAAATGAATGACACCCTTTTTACTCAACGCATGACATTAAACTACATGGTTAGCATCCCTATCATTAAAATTTAATAAACACCCAAAGTAACACGAGTTGAGATATTCCTCGTGGAAACCTTAAAATAGGCCTCCATATCATGTGTAGGTCACAATCACATCCCTATAACCCCATAGCATGTCAAGATTCCATCCTTTCCCAGCATGAGGAAGAAAATCTACGTAGATCATATACATAATCCCCATAGACATCATTTCCACTCCATAAGAGAATTTGGGCCTCCTTTATAGGTATAATACAAAACATTTTCAGATCATTACCACAAGAAGATAAATTGAACGACCCAAATACTCATCATATGATGGTAAAATATATGATCTATCCAAGAACAATGGGTGGCTTGATTCTCATTTCTAATGGGACACATAGTGACATGTGGATTTCCATATTTGAGACTAACCACGAAAAAAATATATATATATCCCTCTTTTCCCTATGTATGAAAAAAATTAATGTTGGGAAGTGTCACGACCAGTCCCCTGGGGCCCGTGTCGTGACTACCCCAAGCCCTCCTTCCATAGGCAAAGGGCTGGCGACTAGCACCGTAAGACGTATTCCCTAAAACTGAGAAGGAATTGCCTTTATAACCTGTAATCACTCACAACCAAGCACACAACAAGATACGAAAAACAAGTATACTATATAACAAAAGAGTTCTTAAAGTTAAAGGGGACAAAATACAAGTCCAACAGTAAAGGTACAAGAAAAACTGGAAAGTAAAAGACGACTGATAGGTGAAAAGTAGCTCATGGATCATCCACCACGAATCCTACCTGAAGGGTAGGTACAACTCACGAATGGTCGTCTCTACGGTTCTCCAAATCTAACGTCCACCTCTGAGCTACCTCCAGTCCTAGTACTCTCATCCTCCGCCAATGTTCTCTGTCATTTGCACCAAACACAACAGGGTGTCGGCATAGCCCATGCAGGGGTGTGTATAACGATACTCAGTAGGGACCCCGAGACCCTCAAGGTCTCACAAAATACACCAAGGATAAACCATACATCATGGAATCAAATGAAAACCCTACTTAGGTATATGACCACACATATACCTAAGTTATAAAGTAAATCCATCTCAATCATGAGGAAAAACACTATGTCCAACTCCAAAGCCCCAAGATCAACTGTTCCATAAAGAAAGAAAAACCACGAAGTCAAGTACCACATAGGTACGCCACACAGAATAATACCACCAAGGTATTACCATGAAGGAAAGTAACACACAGGTATAGACTCAGCTCACACCGGGTGTAAATTAAGTACAGTAGTAGAGATGATTAGATATAACTACTAAATCATCTTACTCTGTTAAGAGGAAGACCCACGAAGGATATCTAGTCATCATCAGACCCACATAGGATCTCTCGGTGCTGACCCACACAAGATTGCTTAGTGCTAACCCACACAGGATTTCTCGGTGCTGACCCACACAGGATCGCTCGGTGCTGACCCACACAGGATTGCTAGGTGATGACCCACACAAGATCGCTAGGTGCTGACCCATACAGGATATCTCGGGTAGTCCAGAATGGAATCCTAGAGTGGTTCCATATGGGACCCTCAATCACAGAGCAATGAAGGATCTCTTCTTCAAGTCAAAGCCATCTACTGGGTTCCCGCACTAGGCTTGCTCGTCTCTGGGAGGGTCTACTCCTCAAGCCACTGGTCAATACTCCAACTGCCACGAAGTCCCATGAAGAAGTATCTCAAATGACCGCCACGTCATAGGGGTCTCAACGCAACAGAAGACTCATCAATGGGACGCCTGGTCTGTAAGTTATTAGCCTTTTAGTCCTGAGGGTCTGGTTGGATTCATGCTTGATCCAACCCGACTGTATCCCAGCATAATCCAAATATCAATTGGGGTATACCAAAGGGACCGTCTCGCTCCAAGGTTTCTATCGCCACTGACATTTCATCAAACAGATGTTCGGTGCCAAATTTATGTCCAAAAGAGTGTAAATGGGTCGAAGTGGGTCCGGGTCCGGCCCGACATGGCCTAGGCTGACCTGCTGGGTCAGGCCCAGCCCACTGGGTACAGCCCGATGTGCTGGGTTTGGCTCTTCCTGCTCTAGGTTCGGCCCGGCCCATGCTGGGTGGCCCGGCCTGGGCAGCGTGGGGCGGTGCGGAGGTCGCGTGAGCCGTGAAGGCCGTCGGTGCCGCAGGTCGGCGGAGGTCGTAGAGTGGCGTGTGGCTACAGGTGCTGCGGGGTGGTAGTGGCCGCGAGGGTCGCTAGATGGCGCGAGGCCGTGAGGACCGCTGAATGGAAGAGCGCCGCGGGGTGCGGAGGCCGCGGGGGCCATCGGATGGCGGAGCGCTGTGGGGCATGGAGGCCGCAGGCGGTGACAACCGCGAACAGGAGAGCACCGTGAGCTGCAAAGTCCGCTGGACTATAGAGCGCTGTGGGAGGCGGTGGTCACGGATGAAGGAGGTCACGGGTAGTGGGATCATGGATGGCGGAGGCCGCGGGGTGGCGTGGCTGTTGATGGTGGAGGCCGGGGGTAGTGAGGCCGCGGACGGCAAGGTTGCGGGGCCACGGGGCAGTGTGTCCACAGACAGCGGAGTGCCATGGGGCGGCGGAGCATCGTGCCTTCATTTTCGGCTGGCTTGACTGACCGCCCTTCATTCGTCCCCTTTTTCACGGTTCTCGAGTTCCACCGGTGCCAACCACTAGCACCGGTCTCCGTCACCATCGCGAATAACACACAAAATAACCAAGATTTGTGGAGAGGATGGGCCATGTTTGTTTTTCCCGAACTCTCCGCATTAGGATGGTAGCAGGAAGTTATAATTTCTTCCTTGATTCACAAAGAATTGTCAAGAACGGGAAGGGGAAAAATTCAAACATCCACCCTACCTTGATTTGTTTGTTGACGTCGATGAGGAGGGAATGATGGTCCTCTATTGAAGACATCCTATATTGGTTTCCTCCGCAAGGTGCTTCCGATCCGACTCGGGGTAAGTTTCCTTCTTCTTCGATCTCTGGTGTTCATTCTTCATTGGGAGGTGTTCTTTGTTGGAGAGGGTAAAGTTCCTCCTAGTTCTTTTCCAACACTTCTCCCAACGAAAGAATAGACAATATAAATTAAATTAGGTTATTAATTTAATTTTAATTGGCACCATTAATCAAGAGGTTTTGGAATAATTAATGTGGGGGAATTTCAAGAGGATTCCCCATATTTAAGAGGGAGTTCAGGGGGGTTTTAGCCTCGGGTGGTCCCCACCACCATAACCTATGAGAGGTTTTAGTTGAGGTGGTCCCCACCTTCATAACCTCTCATGGGAGGTTTAGTTCTGGTGGTCCCCACATCCATAACGTCTCATGGGAGGTTTAGTTCTGGTGGTCCCCACCTCCTAAACCTTCCACATGGGAGGTTTCAAAAAAATAAAATAAAATAAAGATTTATTTTATTTTATTTCGATTTCCATGAAAAACCCAAAAATTATAACTTTCACCCTCGACCTACTATAGTCGGGGTTAAGGTCTCCTTAAGTGAATATCGGCGCTGTGAGATCAACAGCGACCTATGATTTCAATTTCGAGCACTAGTTCAAAAGTTAGAAAAACCCACTCACACATTTTCTGAACGTACCCAAAAAAAAGTTCAGAAATTCAATCCGGGCGGAACAGGCTTTGAAAACACGCGCCGAAAATTTTAACCATATTGTAATATTCCTATTTAATTAAAAAAATTACATGGAGATTCTGGGTCTTTACATTCTCCCTACATCAGGGATTTACTCCCCCATAAGCCACAACTCAAGCTAAAGAAACAAGTTGGGGGTACTGAGCAAAAATATGAGCCTCCTGCTCCCATGTTATCTCCCTGAGGTTCCCGTGCTGCCAACGAATGTGCACTAGAGGTATCGAATGCCCAAGAAGGACCCACTTATATCGATCCTCAATCTCTACTGGAACCTCTATAAAATTCACCCCATCATCGATGTCCAGCTCACCGTGGTCGATAATGTGAGATGGGTCGTGCACGTATCTCCTCATCTGTGATATATGGAAGAAGTTGTGAACTCGGTGCAAATGAGGTGGAAGAGATAAGTGGTAATCCACTTCACCAACTCTACTGATCACTTGAAAGGTTCCAGTTAACCTCATAGATTACTTTCCACCTCAGCCAAATCTCTGCAAATATCATCGAGGTGAGGCCCGTAGAAAGATGTGGTCGCCATCCTTGAACTCTGGAGGTCTCTATCTTCTATCGACATATGACTTCTGCCTGCTCTGTGCATTCTTAATTTGATCATGGATGATCTGAACCTTCTCTGTGGTAGCTTGTACCATCTCTAGTCCCACTAGTGCTGACTCCCTGGGTTCAGTCCAACACAAAGGTGATCTTCAAGGTCGCCCGTACAACGCCTCAAAAGGTGGAATCCCAGTGTGAGAGTGATAACTGTTGTTGAATGAAAACTACACCAAAGGCAAGTGATCCTACCAACTATGACTGAAGTCGAGTACGCAAGAACGTTGAATGTTCCCAAGGATCTAAATGGTCCGCTCAGTCTGAGCATTTTTTTGAGGATAGAAGGCGTTGATCAAACGAAGCTGCATCCCGAAAGCCTCCTACAACCCCTTCCATAGCCGGCAAGTAAAACATGCATCACGATCAGAGACAATCGTCGAGGGTACTCGATGTAACCACACAATCTCTTGCACATAGAGGCATCCCATGATCTCTACTGATCCATGCTCTCTGATCAGTAGGAAGTGGGACAACTTGGTGAGTCGGTCGACGATCACCAAAATCAAGTCATGACCCGTGGATGTACGTGGAAGTCCTGTCACTAAGTATATGGATATCCCATCCCACTTACACTCTGGGACCTCCCAAGGCTGAACTGATCCTATTGGTACCTGATGCTCCGCCTTCACTTTCTGAAAAGTGAGTCACTAAGAGAAAAACTCTGCAACTGCTTTCTTCATTACCGACCACCAGTGCTGACGTCAAAGATCCTGGTACATTTTTTCCACTCCTGGATATACTGGTAGAGGGGATTTGTGGAACTCCCTCAACACATACTCTCGAAGTGACACTGGTACTATGGTACATCCTCTAAAGAGGATGACGTTCTCCCCACCTTCAAAAAATACATCAGGTGCCTACCCTTTGGATATCTGAGCACATCATGTCTTGTAGTCAGTGTCCCCATGTTGCACCTCCCTAACTTGTTGAAGAAGTGGGGGAGTTACTATAAGAGACTAAAGTAAAACTGCTCTATCACGTTCCACGAAGGATATCTGTAAAGTGGCCAACTGATCTATCGCCTCACCTAGTAGCTGTATACTAGATATCTGACTGAGTGCATCTACTACAATGTTCCCCTTCCCAGAATTATAAACTATATCAAAGTCATAGTCTTGGAGGAACTCAAGCCAACGTTGCTATCTTAGGTTCAGGTCCTTCTGCGAGAAGATATACATGAGACTCTTGTGATCAGAGTACATTGTAAAGCACTCACCCATCAAGTAATGTTGCCACATCTTCAAGGAGAAGACCATGACTTCTAACTCCAGGTCATGGGTAGCGTAGTTTTTCTCATACTGTTTCAGTTTTGAGAACCATATGCGATCAATACTCGATCCTACATCAGGAAACATCCATGTATGGTCCCTGATGCATCATAGTAGACTACATACCCAACACCATCCTATCGAAGCCTCAATATAGGGGCACTAGTCAGCCTCTGCCTCAGCTCTTGAAAACTCTCTTGGCATCTCTCTGTCCATATGAAGGATTTCCACTTCTTCTTCAATGCTGAAAGTGGTGCTACAACTCTGGAGAAATCTGGCACAAATCTCCGGTAGTATCCGTCCAAACCCAAGAAACTATGTATCTCCATCACACTCCTAGATGGATCCTAAGAAAGTATTGCCTCAATATTTTCTAGATCCACTGCAAATCTAGCCTCAGATATGACATGTCTGAGAAAGTGAACCTCTCGGATCCCGAACTAGAACTTCGAGAGCTTACCATAAAGTTGGTTCTCTCAGAATGTGTCTATTACTACCCACAAATGATAGGCATTCTCCTCCTCAGTATCCGAGTAGATCAGAATGTCATAAATGAAGACTAATAAAAAGTGATCAAGGTATGGCTGAAAGATCCTGTTCATGAGTCCAATGAACACTGTCGGAGCGTTGGTTACACCGAATGGAATAACCAAGAACTGGTAGTGGTCGTACCGACATATGAAAGCTATCTTCTGCACATCCCCATCTTGTACCGTGAGTTGGTGGTAGCCTGATTTGTTTTCTTTCTTCAAGAACCACTTTTCTCCCTTCAGTAGATCAAAGAGGTTATCAATACTCAGGAGTGGGTACTTATTATTCATGTTCACCTCGTTCAGGCACTGATAGTCAACACAAAGTCTCAAGCTCCCATCTGCCTTCTTAGCGAACAAAATCAGGGCTTCTCAAGGAGAAAAATTGGGCCATATGAATACCCTCCCCTATAAGTCCTCTAGCTATACCCACAGTTCACGATGCTCCATGGGAGCCATCTGATACATTAGTGTAGATATTAGTGTCGTCCCGGGGTATAAGTCAATGTAAAAGTCCACCTCTCTACGAGGAGGTTGACCTAGAACATCATCAGGGAAGACATCTGCATACTGGTCCACCATTATAGGATACATCAGACTCTCCACATCAACTGCTCTGAGGTTAAGGCTATCCATATGATGAGTGATCATCTACACTATCCTCTGAGTACATCCATCCTGTGCTGCAAAGGATCCCTTATCTCTAGTGAAGGTAAACCTAGTCCTATCCGTGCGGAAAAACTGCACTTTGTGCCTAATACAGTCAATCTAAGCATGGACTGTAGATAAAATTTCCATACCAAAGATGACATCATAAGGCCTCGAAGCTACTACTAGGAGATCCTAACTAAATCTATCACCTCCTAGTGTAAGCTCACACTGTCGGCACCAGTACGTAATCGTCGAATCTACTCCCGTAGAAGTCTCTAGCCATAAAGATCGAGCCAACAACTCCATCGAAATCTCTGAGCTCCGAACGAGGGTAGTTGCAATAAAAGAATGAATGACACCTGTGTCTATAAGTACTGCAAATGAGGTATAGTAGACACAAATTGTACCTCATATCATATTCAGAGCGTCGTGATCGTAGGCCTCAGCTGCCTGGAGCTGAGGTCTCCCTTGTCCTCCTACTCCCTGTGGTCAGGGTGGACCACCAAGTGGTGGTGGAGGTAACATATTGAATCGTCACCCACTGCCAGTTGCACGACCAACTCCTCTGCCATGTCCACCTACTCCCTGCGGACCTCCTCGGTCGAATCTCTATCTCTACCTACGGGGTCCTTCGACTATCTGTTGATCATTTGTACGACGGGTTGGATAGTCATGAGCCATGTGACCCTGCCCGCCACATGAGTAACACTGCCTGATCCTGGCATGAGTGGATCTGCCTTGGGTGCCTTGCACAACCGACCCTAAATCCTACGGTCGTCTACCTGAAGGTCTGATCCTTTTGGACCTCTGTGTCATCTGTCTGATGTAGGCTGCAGAATACTCTGCTACATGATGATAAGTAGTGGGTCTCGCTACTCGTGACTGCTCATCAAGGAAACTCTCCAGTAGGAGGTCTCTCTCTAATACCCCATGCATCGGGATGCTAAGTGAGATCATTGAATCCCTGATCACATACCAGAGTCCTTTCTTGAAGGTCAGGGCCTTGAATAATGGGTCCTACACCATATCTATGGAGTAGAGTGATAGTTCAGTGAACCTCACTGAATACTGAGCCACAGTCATGCTGCCCTGTTGCAGATGAAGTAGCTTCTGTATATGCACTGTGTGAAGAGTCGTTGGGACAAAATCTTCCCAAAATAGGCTCTCAAATTCTTCCTAGAGAAGTGTAACCTTGTTGTGATCCTGGAGCGTCAAGATCCACCATATGCCTGCTACTACCTATAGGAGACTGGAGACAAGGAGTACTATGAGATCAGCTGGTGTCCCTACCAGTCGGAAGACTCTCACTAAGACCTCCAGCCAATCCCCAGCCACCTATGGGTCTGTCTCTCCCCTGAACCTTGGTGTCCTCTGGCGCTGAAACTTGTGCAACGAGTTCAAGCGGCATGCACCCTTTTCTACTAGGGCTGGTGGAATCGGTGGCCCAACGGGTAATGGTACCGCTGGTGCCTCCACTGGAAGAGGGCCCTGCACCGAGGCCTCGTCACTCAGTGGGCTATGAGTGCATACTACATCCAGAACCCAAGTTGGCTGTCTGCGTGGAGGCATCCTGAAAAGAAACAGGTGTGCCACGGTCAATAAGTTATACCTCGTGAGCTTACTCAAATAGATCACAAAGAAAACTCTTCAAAACACACACACAATCATTGTTTTCATACACTGAGTCAAAAATCCGAAGTTAGGGTCCTGTTGTATGGATACGTCGGCCTCCACACCAACACTGGATTCCCTAAACTGATAACCACACTTACTACACTTAACACTATTTCTGTTAAAAAAAGTTTGAAGTCCTATGTTCTACTGTATAAATGACTCCTATGATACCAATTTTTGATGACCCGTCCCCCGGGGCCCATGTCGTGACTACCCCAAGCCCGCCTTCCATAGGCCAGGGGTTGTCGATTAGCACCAAAAGGTGTATTCCCTAAAACTGGGAAGACATTTCCTTTATAACCTATAATCACTCACAACTAATCACACAACACGATATGAACAACAAGAATACTATATAACAAAAGAGTGATGAACGTAAAAGGGGACAAAATACAAGCCCAACAGTAAAGGTACAAGTAAAACTAGAAAGTACAAGAAGAATGATAGGTGAAAATCAGCTTCTGGATCATCCACCATGAATCCTACCTGAAGGGTAGGTACAACACACGAATGTTCATCTCTGCGGTTCTTCTCGTCTAACGTCCACCTACGAGATACCTCCAGTCCTCATACTCTCATTCTCCATTAGTGATGTTCGTCGTCTACACAAAACACAATAGGGTGCGGTCATAGCCCATGCAGGGGTGAGTATAACAATACTCAATAGGGACCCCAAGACCCTCAATGTCTCACAAAATCCTCCAAGGATAAACCATACAACATGGACTCAACTGACAACCCTACTTAGGTATATTCCCAAACATATACCTAAGTTATCAAGTAAACCCATCTCAATCATGAGGAAAAAAAAGAGTCCAAATCCAAATCCCCAAGATCAACTGTTCCACAAAGGAAGAAAAATCATGAAGGAAAGTACCACATAGGTACACCACATAGAATAATACCATCAAGGTATTACAACGAAGGAAAGTACCACACAGGTACAAACTCATCTCATACCAGGTATAACTTAAGTACAACAATTGAGATGATTATATGTAACTATTGAATCATCGTACTCTATTAAGAGTTAGAACCACGAAGGATCTCTAATCATTATCAGACCCACATAGGATCTCTAGGTGCTGACCCACACAGGATCACTCGGTGCTGACCCACACAGGATCACTGGGTGCTGACCCACACAGGATCGCTCCGTGCTGCACCACATAGGATCGCTTGGTGCTTACCCACACAGGATCGCTAGGTGATAACCCACAAATAATCACTTGAGTAATCCCACATGAAATCCTAGAGTGGTTCTATTGGGACCCTTAATCACAAACCCACAAAGGATCTCCTCCTCAAGTCACAGCCAGCTACTCGGTTCCCGCACTAGGCTTGCCCATCAACGGGAGGGTCTGCTCCTCAAGCCACTATTCAATACTCAAACAGCCACAATTTCCCATGAAGAAGTATCTCAAAGGACCACCACGTCATAAGGGTCTCAATGCAATAGACGACACGTCAATCGGACGCCCGGTCTGTAAGTTATTAGCATTTTAGTCTAGAGGGCCCGATTGGATTTGTACTCGATCCAACACAATCGTATCCCAACTTCATCCAAATCTTAGGTGGGTTATACCAAAGGGACCATCTCACTCCATGGTTTCCAGCGGTGCTGATGGTTCGTCAAACAGACGTTCGGTGCCAAAGTTATGGTCAAAAGAGCGTAAATGAGTCGAAGTGGGTCTGGGTCCTGTCCAAACCGACCTGACCCTATTTGGGTCGACCCGGCCCGAACCGCTAGGTCCGGCCTAGCCCAATGGGTGGCCCAACCCGCTGAGTTTGGCCTGGCACACGCTGGGCATCCCGGACCGTGCAGGACGGTCCGACCTGCGCTGGGTGGCCCATCCTGGGTGGTGCGGAGGTCACGTGGGCCGCGAAGGCTGCAGGGGGTCGCGAGTGTCATGGGGCGGCATAGGCCATGGAGTGGTGCAAGTCCGCGGGTGCCTCAGGGGGGTGTGAAGTTGTGGGTCCCCCAGGGTGGCAGAGGTCACACGGGCCACTTGATAGCACGAGGCCGCAGGGGCCGCTGTATGGCGGAGTGTCATGGGGCGTGGAGGCCGTGGGTACCGCAGGTGCTATAACGACCCATACTTTACATACATTGTTATTACTTCAGAGTTAAATCATACTTATTACAACATATAACAAAACCATGAAAGGACTGTATAGGTATAGTGTCTTTATAAACTGGGAAACATAAACAACTGGTTCATAAAATCAACTACATTATCTCCTGTTTATTTCATCATATCTAAAGTCCCTTTTTGGTATATCCTACTTAATATCCTTCTTCCTGGCCTGGGGAAAATAAAACATACAAAAGGGTGAGCTCAAATTCTCAGTAAGGGTAAACAAAATAAATATCAGTCATATCATATTCATAAGAACATAACATTTTGAAAATATTAACCTGCAAAAGAGGTCATAATATCTTGTCATGGGATAAATCATAGTAATGAAAAGTAATCCCAAATAATCATAAATTAAAACATGAAACTTTGTTTCATACACACATAATCATAGAAAATCATTTCATATTAGTCTAGGCTCATTTCCAAGACCATCATAGAGTATAAAGTCCATTACTGAACCGAGTTCACTCCACATTCTAGTCCTGTATCACTGAACCTGTTTAACTTGCAGTTCCATCCATATCTATCTCATGAGATATGAATCTTTACCCAATGCATTGAAGGGAGATACAGGTCCCACCCATCTCATAATGAATCCATTCTTATGTGTTCCACAAAATCATAAATCATACATCATAGCATAACCCATGTAATAAAAATGGGATTCTTAAACATCATGCCATCATAACATAACCCATATAAGATAAAAGGACATCATAAAATTAATTCCACCATAAAACAATCAAATTAATGTAAAAATAGGGATAGAAACAGAACCCTATTTTATCTTAGATGTAAAATAAATTTGATAAAACACTTGAACTCCATTCTTAAGGAAAATATCCTTTCTACTTCAAAAACATTTTTCCTTTATTAACATGTCATACAATTTTAAACTAAAATAATTTGATTAAAAATAAACTTGAAAACTTGTAATGGAAGCTTCTTGGAAATAATGTTCTAAAAATCCATTCATTCAGTATAAGTTAAAAAAAACCTTCTTCTCGTACTTTGGCCCGAAAAGTCAAAAAGTACCTCGTACGAAAAACGACAAAAGATTCCTTAAATATCTTTTAATACAAACTCACCGAAGGGTAAAATTGGATTTAAACAATTGTAGGAGGATGGAAATAATATTACATATTGAGGAAACATGGATGTGGATGATAAAATACACCCTAGTAAATACCAAAGTACAAACAGTCTCGGATAAATATGAGATTGTGAGATTTTCCCTTACCTTAGGTCTGACATGCTTCATATGAATCCGAAACTCTTATAATATGGTTTAAATAATGTTAATTGACTTATTACAGAATCATATTCATTGTTATGATATCATATATGGTCATATTTGTATCTTCTTAGTAGTAATATTTCATTGCTACTTGTTATTCGGGTGTTTATTGCTTTATGTTCTTATGCATGTTTTGTCGAATAAATTCTTATTCCTCTTTATAGGATATAGATACATCATTATATAATGGTATTAGTGTAATATATATAATACTAATTCATTCATTTCATTTATATAATCATTATTCAATGAAGATCATATAGAACAAGTCGCATCACATCGTGAAGACGGTAGGTCATACGTACGCACAAGCGATGATATCGTTCCCATGATTGTATTGAAGTGTATGTATAATATTTAAGAATCAATACCACTTTAAAATAATCATATATAGATATTTATTTACACCATTATACCCATCCAAGTAAGGTGGTGGTGGAAAACATATTACACCACGGCGTGGAGACGGTATTCCGTATGTACGCACGCGTGGTGATTTTGTTTACTGTAGGATGGATGATAGGTGAAATAGGGTTGTTTCATATTTATAATAATATATCAGTATATGAGGTATACTGATGTTATTACCTCATAATAAAACAACTAAAGAAGAGGGAGTAGAAGAAGAATGGAACTTGAAGAAAACGGTAGAAGGTAATACCTCTTCTTCAAAGTGCCTCCTTTAAACTTTCTCTTAGGGAACTAGAGTTCGTCTTTTGAGAAGACCAGTACCTCTAGTAGTCTTATAAGGAAGTTGGTAAGTGAAATGGGCAGGGGTTGGCCGAGATTGAAGGCTCAAAGTGGTGTGAGGAGGAGAGGGAGGAGGTTCCCTTTTATAAGGGAGGAGAGGGGCGCCTTTTGAAAGTGTGAAAATATTATTTTATTATAAACTTAACTTCGGTTTCAAAAGGTCCCAAAATCATTAAAGATGAAGATAAGATGACTCATGGTCGAAATAAAATCATCCAATCAGAATTTGACATGTTTTGTAAAATATTTTAATCATTATAATCTTATTTATTTAAATCATTTATTAATGAGGTAAATACTGCATCATTATTGTGTCATAAATAATTTAATTTATTTGATGTCTAAAAATTATAAACAAAATACCAACATGTAAGAAACCTTTTTATCTTTACAATGAATATTTATAGTCGAAAAGATAATTTATATAGCCCCTTATAAAAATTAATTACTAAAGAATTTTTTTGTTAATGCCAATTTTGTCTTTACATTAAATTAATTAATCTAATGTGTCATTGTCTTTCATAAGTGGCTCCATGGGGTACCAAAATCTACCCAAGGATGCCTATGTTTGGACATTACTCATCCAATAAGGTTTGGACAAGTGTTAAGGTAATTTTGAATTATTATAATTTTCTTTTAACCTTGAATTGCCCTATTTACTTTTAACCGTGGTAAATAAATGTAAAAAGTTACTATTCACCAAAAATTATTTTTATCTAATTGAACCACATTTTACTCCTTGATATTAAACGTGTCTCTCAGATTTTTTAAATTCAACTCACAAAATCTGTAAAATTAAGTTTTATGAACAATTGCAAAAGCTCCTAAGAGGTGGGTAAAAGACGGTGAAAAGTTCAATACAATTTTTTTATAAATCTAAAATTATTATAAAATGATTCCAATGAATTTCATTGAACTTATATAAGTATTATGTATATATTTTGACCTAAAATAAATTTAAATCAAATAAATTATTATTTAAATAAAAAGTCGGTTTTAACCAAAAACTCAGTGTTTTCACTATTCATCAAAAATTGAAGTTTTTCCAGAAAAATACCAAAACTTTAGCCTAATCTATATTTGATATTCTGAATTATAAAATGATGCATATTTTTTTCAAATTCAGAACATATAAGTGGAATTAATTAATTTTAAATGTAATTCCTGTTATCAAAACAAATAGCGTGTTTTTAAGAAATAATAACTATCAAAAGAGCATCACTAGTTTATGTCCAATTTCAAAGTGAAATTAATTCCAATGAACAAAATTGGATTAAATGTTAAAAATATATTCTAATTAAACTTTAAAACCAATTAAAAATATAATCTATCTATATAAATTATTGCGATGAAAAAAGTTGTTTTTAATTAAAATATAGCGTGTTTTTACTATTCATCAAAATATGAAAGTTTCCAGAATAATATGAAAAATTTATCCAAAGTAAATTTTTATATCCTGATTCCAAAGAAGAATTTTATTTTGTCAAATTGAACTTATAAACATTTCAAAAACTAGATTTAAAATGTGTGCATCATCAAAAGGCGGTAAAACTTCATTTTTTGAAAAAATACTTCTTTTATCCGAAAAACTGATTTTGTTTTCATACCTCATTATAGAAAATGTGTAAGATTATTTATAATGTTATAAAATTTAAAATTCAGTTAATACTATTCATAATGGCTAGTTCATAATATTACAATAATATATCATTGTTTAGTAAAACTCAGTATTGCGTACTACACACGCTATTGAGGAAGGTCGCGATTGCGTGTAACGCAAGCCAAGCTTGTGTTGTGTGCAGTGAAAGATTATTTTGCGTATAACATAATACATAAAAAAAAATATTTCTCATAAAATATCTGGGTGTTACATTCTTCCCCCCTTAAAATAAATTTCTCCCTCGAAATTCGTCACTTCGTAACAAACAGATGAAGATACCTCTCCCTCATCATATCCTCAAGCTCCCATGTAGCTTCTTCTAATTGGTGGTTCCTCCTTAAAACTTTCACCAAGCGAGTGGTTTTGTTCCATAGAACTTTTTCGCTACGATCTAGAATCTCTATCGGTTGTTCTTCCTAAGAAAGATCTTGCTCCAGTGGTACAACTTCTGAGCTTAGTACATGTGAAGGATCAGGTATATACTTTCTCAGAAGAGATACATGGAACACATCATGAACTTGAGAGAGATTCGTTGGAAGAGCCAATCGACAATCTACCTTCCCAACTTGATCCAATATTTCGAAAGGACTGATATACCTAGGGATCAGCTTTCCCTTCTTCCCAAATCTCATTACTCTCTTCCAAGGAGATATTCGTAAGAACACTTTATCACCCACTTCAAACTCTAGGTCTTTTCTTCGGTTGTCGGCATAACTTTTTTGTCGACTCTGAGATGCTCTTATGTGTTGTTGAATAGATCGGACTTTTTCTTCCATCTCATAAAAAAGATCATGTCCTAATATCTTTCTTTCCCCAACTTCATCCCAGCAAGTTGGAGTTCTGCATTTCTTTCCATAGAGAACTTTATAAGGATCTATCTGAATACTGGAGTGAAAGTTGTTGTTATAGGAAAATTCCACCAAAGGTAGGTGTTGATCCCAAACCCCTTTGAAATCCATAGATCAATCTCTTAACATGTCTCCTAGATTTTGAATTGTCCTCTCAAATTGACCATCTGTTTGAGGATGATAAGCAGTGATGAAACTCAACTCTGTATCTAGATTATACTGAAGACTTCACCAGAACTTCGAGGTAAACCTCGGATCCCGATCAGATATAATGGAAAGTGGTACTCCATGAAATCTTACCACTTCCTTTACATATATCCTGGGAAGTTGATCCAGAGAGAAATCTTCCCTAATAGCAATGAAGTGTGCCGACTTCGTAAGACGATCAACTATAACCCAGATAGCATTATTGCTTTTGGATGTTTTAGGAAGTCTGGTGACAAATTCCATAGTGATGTTTTCCCATTTCCATTTGGGTATGGGTAATGGTTGCAACATCCCCTTAGACTTCTATCTCTCAGCTTTAACTTTCTTACAAACCAAGCATCGAGAGACATATTCAGCAACATCTCTTTTCAGGCCATCCCACTAGAATTACTCTTTTAGGTCCCTATACATCTTCGTGCTTCTATAATGAATAGAGAATGAAGAACTATGAGCTTCATCCAGCAACTTATTCTTTAATTAGGGGATTGGAGGAACACAAACCCAATTCCTGAACCTTATTATCCCATCACAATCAAGGTTGAATTCAGGAAAATTTCTCACCTTCTTTTGTAACTCTACATCTTATTTTAGTGCCTCTTTAATCTTCACATGTATAGATGGTTGAACATTCATTTGAGAAAGATAAGATTTTTTTCCCATCCATTATAATTCCAAGATCCATCCTTTTTAAATCCATAAATATCGGATCTTTTGTGATCCTCATCATGGATAAGCTAGCATGGTCTTTTCGACTTAATGCGTCTGCCACCTTGTTTGGTTTCCCAGGGTGGTAATGAATTGAGCAGTCGTAATCCTTAATCAGCTCCAACCATCTTCTTTGGTGCATATTCAGCTCCTTTTCTGTGAAAATATACTTTAAACTTTTTTGATCAGTATAAATATCACACCTTTCACCATAAAGATAATGCCTCCAAATCTTTAATGCAAAGATTACCGCAGCTAACTCCAAATCATGAGTTGGGTAATTTTGCTCATGAATTTTCAACTTTCATGAGGCATAAGCTATCACCATATCGTTTTGCATGAGAACACACTCTAATACCCTCTTGGATGCGTCAATATAGATCACAAACTATAACATCCCGTCTTTTTATAACATGACTTTCATTTCATTACACGGAACTGAGGATCGTTAAGGTTTAGTGTCTTGGAAACAAGGAACATAATACATGAAAACAACATAAAACATTCTTCTTAAACACTTGAAAGGCTTCTCCTTAAGTTCATCCTAGGTTCATTACTGCATCTAATAACCTGGGGACATACATCAAAATAAAGGGTGAGCATAAGGCCCAGTAAGGGAAACAAGAGAAACATTTTACATATGAACTTGAGATACTTCAATAAGGACATGAAAAGAACTTTAAGGCATGAGAAAGAAATCATGAGATACATCATAATAAAAATAACATTTTTCATAACTTGAAGATGAGGCTGCAACATTTAATATTGACAATCGTTTCATTTCACCAAGGTCCATCCCCAAGGTGTCGTTAAAAATTACCAAGGTTATTCACCAAGGCGTCGTTAAAATGGTCATCTCTAGAGATTAAGTCTTTACCCAATGCATTGGAGTGCTATCAGGGCGCACCCTTAAATTTTCCTTTATTATCATGTGAGCCACATATATCATCATCAATCATTTCATAAACAACCCATATAGCATAAAAGAAATGGGTTTCATTTCATAATCAAAACGTTTTAAAAACTGCTTTAAAGACATGATCTTTATGCCACTTTAAACCCACGGAAAGGGAAAGCGGGTCTCATGTATGTAAATCCCAGAATTTAAAATAGAAAATTTTGATATATATGTGAATACCCTTGTATAAATAAGAGCTTTGAGTATTCACTTTATAACATAAAATAATTTAGAGAAAAGAGAGAGGCATTTTGAGACGAAAATTCTGCAGCATAACAGCTATGTTTCAGGGTTTTAGAAAACATTGAAAAGAGAGGGGACATGGGTCGAACAATCATAATTGACCCATAAAACAGTAGAGGTACATAATAAGAAGGATATATGAACATGGTGATGCAATTTCAAGGACATACCATTTGAAATGAAAAACATGGAAGGAAGACAAAAATTATATTTCCCTTATGAAAATTCGGCAGCCTAACGGCGTCACTTAAACTTCAACAAAAATGAATTGCAAAGATCAAATAGGGTCTCTCATCATATGATAATAAGAGATCAGTATGATAGATATAGAGATCATACCACAACATAATAAAAAGGAACTTGAAATATCTGACATGAAAATCGAACTTGAAAAAAATGAGAAGGGTGAAAGAATCACTTAAAAATTCGGCAGCCTAACGGCGTCACTTAAACTTTCATAAAACGAAATGATGAGAGTAAGAGGGGATCTATCATAATATAAACATGAAAATGGAAGTAAGAGGAATATAAAAGAATATCCTCTCACATAATAACATGGAGCATAAAAGGAATGACATAAAAGAGATTACATGAAAAGAAAGAGAGAGGTCGGATCCCTTACCTTAAAACATGACTCTTGAAACTCAAAGTTTTGGACCTTGAGGGCTTGGGGGAACCTTGGGAGGACTCCTTGGGAGGTAAAGAGACCAGAAATTCGTTGGGGGAGAGTTGGGAGTGAAAACTAAAAGAGGAAAGGGTGGTTATTTATAGGGAAAGTGAGGGGACAAGGCATTAATGGCCAAGGGACACCTCATTAGTGGTTTTGGCAAAACCATGGGCTTGCCCATGGTATTTTCCCATGGTATTGGCCACTTGGGACACCTCATACCTTATCTTACTATTCATAAGTCGACCATATTGATTACATACTTAATACATCATTTAATGATGTCATTAAACACCCGTAACTTAAAAACTATACTTTCACTATTCATCAAAAATTCAACTTTCTCAGAATAATCCCAAAATTTCACCTTAACCAAATATCAATGCTTTGATTTCAAAAATGAAATCCATTTTATAAAAATAATTTTCTAAATATTTTTAATTTAATTTTTAAATAAAAACACTATTCATCGAGAATTCATTTTTTTCAGAAAAATCCCCAAAAATTACCTTAACATAATATCGATGCTCTGAGTTCAAAAATAAAGTCCTTTTTATAAAAATAATTTTCTAATTATTTTTAATTACATTTTTAATTAAAAAACACTATTCATCCAAAAAAACTAATACTTGACTAATAATTTATGAAACCGTTATTTACCCATTTTATTGAATCACATTACTTAATCTAGGTGTCTAAATTATATTAAAACTTTATTTGAGTGAAATTACTAATCCATTTGGTCACATTACTAATCCTAAGCATAAAATCACTATTCATAATTTACTATTCATCAAAAATTAAGTTGATCTTGTTAGACTCCAAATTCCTTACTGAACACTTTTGTAGAAGACCATTTTTTGAAAATCATTACACATCATTAATTATTTAGGGTTTACATAAATGTTTTAAAATATCCCTTTTTCGAAAATTCATCAATAAAATATATCCTAAAATTATCTGAACAAAATAAATTCCACAAACATCACTAAAGGAAGAGATCTCAATTTATTCACCCGAAAGGATTACACAAGAAAGCTAGGGTCTCGTCACATAGCCCCTTATAACACCGACATAAGACATAAGTGTAAGGTGTGCTATGGTGAGAGAATCTGAGGGAGGCTCAGATAACATTGCCCTAGTAGTAATCTCTACTAACTTGAACTTCTCCCATAGGTTTTTCCGTTCAAGCTTGACACGCTGGAGTTCGGCTTGGGCTTGGTCCAAAGCGAAGCCCACAGATGCTACCTCCTTCCCAAGCTCTGATAAGTGGGCTTCATAAGGGTCGAGTCTACTGAATGAAGCTATCGACTCCTCTTTCTGCATTAACCATTAACATCTTATTAAATCAATAAGAGTAAGTTAATATACTACTCAAAAAGATTGGGTCGTTACACAAACCTTTCTCCACTATAAGGCAGTGTGAGCACAGGTGCACTGGATAACCTTCTTTTCAAATCCTTGAAATTTTCTTCACACTCCTCCATCCACACGAACTTAACTCCTTTTCGAGTCAACCTAGTGAGTGGATTAGATAATCGTGAAAATCATTCACAAAACGTCGATAATATCCATCCAAACCAAGAAAACTTCGGATATCAGTTATTTTTGTTGGTCTCGGCCATCTTTCAATAACCTCTATTTTTGCTGGATCCACAGATATCCCCTCTTTTGAGATTATGTGACCCAAAAATGAAACTTTTTGAAGCCAAAATTCACACTTGGTAAATTTGGAATAAAGATTCTCCTTTCTTAGGGTCTTTAATACAATTCTCAAGTGATCTTCATGTTCTTCCTTGCTCTTTGAATAGGTAAGAATATCGTCTATAAAGACTACCACAAACTGATCAAGATAATCTCTAAAGACTCTATTCATCAGAGCCATGAAGATAGAAGGGGCTTTAGTAAGACCAAATGTCATCACTATAAATTTATAGTGTCCATACCTTGTACAGAAAGCCGTCTTTGGTATATCCTCCCTTTTGACCCTTAATTGATGATACCCTGAACGAATATCAATCTTGGAAAAGTATTGAGATCCGTGTAATTGGTCAAATAAGTCATAAATGTGCGGGAGAGGATATTTGTTCTTGATCGTGATCTTGTTAAGTTCTCGATAATCATTGCAGAGTCTCATTGATCCATCTTTCTTCTTAAAAAACAGAATAGGTGCTCCCCAAGGTGACACACTAGGGCGTATGAATCCTTTATCAAGATTCTCTTGGAGTTGCTTCTTCAATTCTTGCAACTCAATTGGGGACATTCTATAAGGTGTCTTTGAAATAGGCAAATCACCTGGTACGAGTTCTATTGAAAACTCAACTTCGTGATTTGGTGGAAGACCCGAAAATTCCTCTGGAAAGACATCATCAAACTCCCGTACAATGGGAATATTCTTAATCATGAGTTTCTCGACAACCATTTGAGATAAATAACCTTCATTTATTAGAATCAAGACCCATAAGATGGAAGAAATTTCCTCTGGAAGGTTATATTCATCCTTGCATCAATAGACGATCATAGATTGATCTGGAATATTAAATGTGATTTCCCTTCTTTGTCAATTGATATGAGCTCCAGATAAAGAAAGCCAATACATACCAAGAATCACATCAAATTCCACTATAGGAAGGATCACAATATATTCAGGAAGCACTTTCCCACAAACTTCAATCAGAGAATAATTATAAACTTTTGATGCGACTGTTGTCCCATTAGGAGTTGTCACGGATAACTCAACATCTAATTGTTGAGGTAATACGATGATACCCTTATAAAATTATTCAGAAATAAAATAGTGGGTGGATCGAGAATCAAATAAAACATTTACTACTTTATATTGGATGGTAAGTGTACCTTTCACCACTTCATTATCGTACTCCACATCATCGATAGTAATTGCATGTGACTTTCTTTTGTCTTTGGCCTTAAGAGTTTTTTGATGTCAATCATCATCAAAAACCCTTGAATTTGGGAATTGATTGGAATAATGCCCCATCTCTTTGCACTTAAAACATTTAAGTGTAGGAGGCGCATTCTGTGTATCCCTTTCTTTGTTCGCATCATTAGACATATTCTTCCCATTATTTCGACATTCAACTGCATGATGAACTTCTTTTCCAAACTTAAAACATTTGCTTGTCCCTTTAATAAAATTCCCTCCATGTTTCTTTCCACAATTTGAGCATAAAGGAAAACTCATCTTCTTTTCAGTGTGGTATTTAGATTTTCCTTTGAATTCCATTTTCCTCTTCTTATCAAACCCATATGACTGATGGGTTACTCCAATCTCCATCTCAACCTTAAGAGCACATAGAACAATTTCCTCATTGCTATTGAAGTCCCTTATGGCTAACGCCCTTCGAAGACTTGGTTTTAAGACACCAAATAATCGATTGATTTTACTCTCAAGTTGGATAATAATTTCGGAAGCGTACCTTGCAAGTCTTGTAAAATTAGCTTCGTAGGTACCAACTGATTCATCATCCTTTTGCTTCAGTTCAAGAAACTCCTTCTCCATCTTTGTTTGAAGAATACGAGGGAAGTACTTATTGAAAAATAAGTTTTTGAACTCATCCCATTCCATGGACTCAATTTCATCACTTTTCCTCGTATTCTTGATAAGATTCCACCATTTATCAGCATCACCTTCCAAAATATACACTACTAAGATGAATTTGTCATGTTCAGAACATTGTAGAACAGAAAATATATTTTCAGTGGTACTAATCCATTGTTCAGCTACTAATGGATCAGATGACCTTCTGAATGAAGGTGGACGCTACCTCGTGAAGGATTCAATAGAATGTTTCTCCTTCTTTTGCTCGTTTGGAAGTCCTGAATGGTTCATAGCTTGAGAAAGTTGTGTGAGCATGGATACAAGATTTTTCATTCCAGCTCCCATAACATTTTGTTGCTCAGGGGGACAATCATTGCATTTCCCATCGCATTCAGCATTAACACGGTTCCTTCGGGTTCCAGCCATTGACTAAAACCAATAAGCATAGTGTGAGAAACACTAATCATAATAGGAAAACCACATAATCAAGAATAAAATTTCACACTTAAGGTCTTATCAAAGGTTGTTCATGGACATTTCTAAAACACTAAGATTGTGTTCTATGCTTAGACTTATCCTTAGGGTTCTTACTAAGGCTTTCACATCCTAGTTTCCAAAGGTTGACTATACCTTTCCTTTGATACCAACTATAATGACCCATACTTTACATACATTGTTATTACTTCAGAGTTGAAGCATACTTATTACAACATATAACAAAACCATGAAAGTACTGTATAGGTACAGTGTCTTTAGAAACTAGGAAACATAAACAACTGGTTCATAAAATCAACTACATTGTCTCCCGTTTATTTCATCATATCTAGAGTACCTTTTTGGTATATCCTACTTAATATCCTTATTCCTGACCTAGGGAAAAGAAAACATAAAAAATGGTGAGCTCAAATGCTCAGTAAGGGTAAACAAAAGAAATATCAGTCATATCATATTCATAAGAACATAACATTTTGAAAATCTTAACCTGCAAAAGAGGTCATAATATCATGTCATGGGATAAATCATAGTAATGAAAAGTAATCCCAAATAATCATAACTTAAAACATCAAACTTTATGTAATACACATATAATCATAGAAAATCATTTCATATTAGTCAAGGCTCATTTCCAAGACCATCATAGAGGACAAAGTCCATTACTGAACCGAGTTCACTCCTCGTTCTAGTCCTGTATCACTGAACCGGTTTAACTTGTCGTTCCAGCCATGTCTATCTCATGAGATATAAATCTTTACCCAATACATTGGAGGGAGATATAGGTCCCACCTATCTCATATTAAAACCATTCTTATGTGTGCCACAAAATCATAAATCATATACCATATCATAACCCATGTGATAAAAATGGGATTCTTAAACATCATTCCATCATAACATAACTCATATAAGATAAAAGGAAATTATAAAATTAATTCCATCTTAAAACAATCAAATAAATTTAAAAATAGGGATATAAATAGAACCCTATTTTATCTTAGATGTAAAATAATTTTGATAAAACACTTGAATTCCATTCTTGAGGAAAATATCCTTTCTACTTCAAAAACATTTTTCCTTTCTTAACATGTCATACAATTTTAAACTAAAATAAGTTGATTAAAAATAAATCTGAAAACATGTAAAGGAATATTCTTGGAAATAATTTTCTAAAAATCCATTCATGCCATATAAGTTAAAAAAACATTTTTCTCGTACTTTGGCCTGAAAAGTCAAAGAGTACCCCGTACGAAAAACGACAAAAGATTCCTTTCATATCTTTTACTAAAAACTCACGGAAGGGTAAATTTGGATTTAAAAATTTTTAGGAGGATGGAAATAATATTTCATATTGAGGAAACATGGATGTGGATGATAAAATACACCCCAGTAAATACCAAAGTATAAACAATCTCGGATAAAAATGAGATTGTGATATTTTCCCTTACCTTAGGTCTGATATGCTTCGTATGAATCTGAACCTCCTGTAATATGGTTTAAATAATGTTAATTGACTTATTATAGAATCATATTCATTGTTATTATATCATATATGGTCATATTTTTATCTTCTTAGTAGTAATATTTCATTGCTACTTGTTATTCGGGTGTTTACTGCTTTATGTTCTTATGCATGTTTTGTCGAATAAATTCTTATTCCTCTTTATAGGATATAGATACATCATTAAAGAATGGTATTGGTGTAATATATATCATATTAATTCATTCATTTCATTGATATAATCATTATTCAATGAAGATTATATAGAACGAGTCGCATCACATTGTGGAGACGGTAGGCCGTACGTACGCACGAGCGATGATATTGTTCCCATGATTGTATTGAAGTGTATGTATAATATTTCATAATAAATACCACTTTACAATAATCATATATAGTTATTTATTTACACCATTATACCCATCCAAGTAAGGTGGTGGTGGAAAACATATTACACCACGGCGTGGAGACGGTATTCCGTACGTATGCACGCGCGATGATTTTGTTTACCGTAGGATGGATAAGAGGTAAAATAGGGTTGTTTCTTATTTATAATAACATATCATTATATGAGGGATACTTATGTTATTACATCATAATTAAATAACTAAAGAAGAGGGAGTAGAAGAAGATTGGAACTTGAAGAAAACGGTAGAAGGTATTACCTCTTCTTCGCAGTGCCTCCTTTAAACGTTCTCTTAGGGAACTAGAGTTGGTCTTTTGAGAAGACTGGTACCTCTATTAGGCTTATAAGGAAGTGGGGAAGTGAAATGGGAAGGGGTTGGACGAGCTTGAAGGATCAAAGTGGTGTGAGGAGGAGAGGGAAGAGGTTCCCTTTTATAAGGTAGGAGAGGGGCACCTTTGGAAAGTGTGAAAATATTATTTTATTATAAACTTATATTCAGTTTCAAAAGGTCCAAAAATCATTAAAGATGAAGATAAGATGACTCATGGTCGAAATAAAATTATCCAATCAGAATTGGACATGTTTTGGAAAATATTTTAATCATTATAATCTTATTTATATAAATCATTTATTAATGAGGTAAATACTGCATCATTATTGTGTCATAAATAATTTAATTTATTTGATGTCTAAAAATTATAAACAAAATACCAACATGTAGGAAATATTTTTATCTTTGAAATGAATATTTATAGTTAAAAAGATAATTTATATATCCCCTTTCAAAAATTAATTCCTAAAGGATTTTTTGTTAATGCCAATTTTGTCTTTACATTAAATTAATTAATCTAATGTGTCATTGTCTTTCATAAGTGGCTTCATGGGGTCCCAAAATCAACCCAAGGATGACCATGGTCGGACATTACTCATCCAATAAGGTTTGGACAAGTGTTAATGTAATTTTTATTATTATTATAATTTTCTTTTAACCTTGAATTACCCTATTTACTTTTAATCATGGTAAATAAAAGTAAAAAGTTACTATTCACCAAAAATTACTTTTTATCTAATTGAACCAAATTTTACTCCTTGATATTAACCATGTCTCTTGGATTTTTTAAATTGAACTCACAGAAGCGGTAAAATTAAGTTTTATGAACAATTGCAAAAGCTCCTAGGAGGTGGGTAAAAGACGGTGAAAAGTTCAATACAATTTGTTTATAAATATAAAATTATTATAAAATGATTCCGATAAATTTCATTGAAATTATATAATTATTATGTATCTATTTTTACCTAAAATAAATTTAAATCAAATAAATGATTATTTAAATAAAAAGTCGGTTTTAACTAAAAACTCAGTGTTTTCACTGTTCATCAAAAATTAATGTTTTTTCAGAAAAATACCAAAAATTCAGCCTAAGCTATATTTGATATTCCGAATTCAAAAATGATGTCTATTTTTTTCAAATTCAAAACATATAAGTGACATTAATTAATTTTAAATGTAATTCCCGTTATCAAAACAAATAGCGTGTTTTTAAGAAATAATAACTATCAAAAGATCATCACTTGTTTATGTCCAATTTCAAAGTGAAATTAATTCCAATGACCAACATTGGATTAAATGGTAAAAATATATTTTAATTACACTTTAAAACAAATTAAAAATATAATCTAGCCATATAAATTATTGCAATGAAAAAAGTTGTTTTTAATTAAAATATAGCATGTTTTTACTATTCATCAAAATATGAAAGTTACCAGAATAATATGAAAAATTTATCCAAAGTAAATTTTTATATCCTGATTCCAAATAAGAATTTTATTTTGTAAAATTGAACTTATAAACATGTCAAAAACTAGATTTAAAATGTGTGCGCCATCAAAAGGCGGTAAACTGCATTTTTTGAAAAATACTTCTTTTATCCGAAAAACTGATTTTGTTTTCATACCTCATTCTAGAAAATGTGTAAGATGATTTATAATGTTATAAAATTTAAAATTCAGTTAATACTATTAATAACGGCTAGTTCATAATATTATAATAACATATCGTTGTTTAGTAAAACTCGGTATTGCGTACTACACACGCTATCGAGGAAGGTCGCGATTATGTGTAACGCAAGCCAAGCTAGTGTTGTGTGCAGTGAAAGATTCATTTGCGTCTAACATAATACATAAAAATATATACTTCTCATAAAATATCAGGGTGTTATAGGTGTCGCTAGATGGTGAAACGTCGTAGGGCGCGGAGCCCACTGGCCGAAGGATAGCCGCAGGGCATGGAGGACGCGTGCGGTGGGGGCCGCGGACGGCGGAGGCTGCGGGCAGATGCGGTCACGGGCGGCGGAGGTCGCGGGCGGTGGGGTCGTGGACGGAGGAGGCCGTGAGGCGGCGTGGCCGGGGACGGCAAAGGCCGCAGACATCGGAGGCCACGGGGTGGCATGGCCGTGGATGGCAGAGCACCTCGGGGCATCAGAGTGTCGTACCTTCATCGGCGGTTGGCTTTACTGGTCGCCCTTCATTCGTCACCTTCGTCACGGTTATCAAGTTCCACCGCTACCAACCGCCGACACCGGTCGTCGCCACCATCGCGAAGAACACACAAAAGAACCAAGATTTGTAGAAAGGATGAGTCTTGTTTGTTTGGACTGCAGTCTCCACGTTAGGGCGGTTGCAAGTAGTTATAATTTCTTCCTTGATCCATGAAGAATTGTCAAGAATGGGAAGGGGACAAATTCAAACATCCACCCTACCTCGATTTTTTTTGACATCGATGAGGAGGTAAGGAAAATCGTCGATTGAAGACTTCCTACATTGGTTGCTTCCACAAGGTTCTTTTGATCTGGCTTGGGGTTAGTTTCCTCATTCTTCGATCTTCGGTGGTCATTCTTCATTGGGAGGTGTTCTTTGTTGGAGTGGGTAAATTTCCTCCAAGTGCTTTTCCAACACTTCTCCCAATTAAAGAATAGCCAATATAAATTAAATTAGGTTATTAATTTAATTTTAATTGGAACCATTAATCAAGAGGTGTTGGAATAATTAATGTGGGGGAAGTTCAAGAGGCTTCCCCACATTTAAGAGGGATTTCAAGGGGGTTTTAGCCTCAGGTGGTCCCCACCACCATAACCTGTGAGAGGGTTTAGTTCAGGTGGTCCCCACCTCTATAACCTCTCATGGGAGGTTTAGTTCTAGTGGTACCCACCTCCATAACCTCTCATGGGAGGTTTAGTTTTGGTGGTCCCCACCTATTAAACCTTCAACATGGGAGGATTCAACAAAAAGAAATGAAAATAAACATTAATTTTATTTTATTTCTCTTTCCATGAAAAACCCAAAAATTCTATCATTCACCCTCAACCTACTATGGTCGGGGTGAAGGTATCCTTAAGAGAATACCGGCACTGCGATTTCAACAGTGTCCTCAGATTTCAATTCCGAGCACCAGTTCAAAAGTTAGAACAACCCGCTCGCACGTTTACTGAACGTACCCGAAAAAAAGTTCAGAAATTCATTTTGGGCACACCAAGCCTCGGAATCATGCACCGTCAATTTTCACAGACTTGTAAAATTCCCATTTAATTATAAAAAAAATTACATGGAAATTATGGGTCATTACAGGAAGTTTTCCAGAACATATAGCTTGATTCTCATTACAAAGATATGTGTGGAGGTACATAGACCTCTTCTTTTGGACCCAACCATCTGTCTGGAAAATATTAAATAACCTTTCCCCAAGTCTAATATTTATTATTTTGGGGAAAAAATTTCAATAACTGCATGTGTCTTGATTCTTGATCCAACAAGATATGTAGTTACGCCCAAATCTCCAATATTAGGTCTAGGCGTAATAAAAAAAATCCCCCACACCCTGGGTACAGATCAGACCTTTATAGGGAACCTTTCAAGAACTATATGTGGCTTGACTCTTTCTCCATCAAGATATGTAGTGATGCCCATATCTCTAATATTAGGTCCAATCATGATAAAAAAACCCAATCCCTATATATATATATCAGACCTACACAGGGAACCTTTCAAGAACTATGTATGGCTTGATTCCCACTCCAATGAGATACGCAGTGATTCCCAAGCCTCCTATTTCAGTTCCAACAACAATTAAACCAAAAAATCCCCTTTACTCTATGTGTACGAATTAAAACCTCCATAGGGAATCCTTTTTTAGAACTTCATGTGGCTTGATTCTTTCCCCTACAAGATACGTAGTGACACCCATGTCCTATGACCTAGCTCAGCCACAAAAATTTTCCTTTTTTCACGTTGGTTCATCATTGTACTTAATACATGATGTTAAAATACATGAGATCTCAAGAACTACATATTTCTTTATTCTCATCTTGATGATATAAATATATATTCCAAGATCATATCTCTAGGACCAACCACTATAGAATCTAAATTCCCCAATAATTCACTTGTGTTTCCATTGCATTTTAGAAAAAATATTTACCAATATTTATTTCTTACACCAAGAATAGATCACATGGGATTAATATATTGCTAAAGGAGTTCCCTGCATGAGTAAGGCATATCGATTAACATTGGGGATATCTTTGTCCTAGATTCAAGACCCTAAATGGCACACTATATGTCCTCATCACAAGACCATAAACTGCACGATTCCATTCAGAACTATGTGTGAATTTATTCTCATCCCATTGTGATATATAGTGAAACATATAACTTTGGTCCGTATACTAGTCCTAGGGTAAATAAAAATTCCCCCTCTTATGCATAAAAATAATTATATATTTAGGAGCTCCCAATATGGGTCCCTTCATTAAAGGATATGTTAACGAAACATGGATGTCCCCCTTCTACATATCATATTGATATATGTAAGGGAATCTTTACTTCATGGACCATATTAATCAAAATGTTTCCTATATGCTCAAACATTTCCATTATCATGTCATACTCTTTATCTTTGACACTTTCAGTTATCTATAATCTTTCCCTAGTTTATTGTGATATAATGTATGATACATGCGGGATTCTTTGTCTGACAATTCTATAACATGCCCTATATATCATTGTGTAAGTTTTTCAAAAAATTTAGGGCCTATAATATAAGGTATGACACTATATAATATAAAATACATTCCCTAGTTGGCCTTGCATAAAATATATAAAAATGGATTTGTCAATCTGTGGTAACTTCATCTTTGATAAAAGCCTCTTTTGTATCCATTGGATTTGATGAAATTATGTTGGAACACATGATTCCAATTCGGTATATGGTAACCTCCTTTATAATTATCCTATATCCTTTCCTCTAATCCAAGAATCTCTATGAAAATGGTTATGCATTTCCTCCGTCACGCCTGAAGCATGCCAGAACCACCTTGGTCTAATAATCCATAAGTCACCCTTTGTTTCCATGATGTTATGGTCCTAGGTGTATGGAATAAAACTAAAGGCACCTTATCTCATTATTCCTCAGTGATACATGTGTAGAAAACCTATTCCCCTAATTCTTTGGAATTTTTGACTTGAAATTCCCCTTCCATATTCAGGTACTTTTCCCTCACAAACCAAACTATATGGTCTCAGAATTCTAAATCTCCATAAACCTATATCGTATTTTAGTAATAGAATTTTATAATTACTGAGAACTTGTTTTCCTAAATATGTTCTGATATTCCTCAGTTGTCCTTGCATTAGTTGCTGATAAATTTCAGATCATGTCCGCCGAAAGATTCCACTACAGACAATAAAGTACACGCCCTAGTTGGACATGCATAAAATTTCCCACAAAATGGGTTTCTTAATTAGTGGAAACTTCTTCTTCAAGATAAAAATCCTCTGACACCATAATACCTTTTCCCCATACCAATATTTGGAATCAAGAATCCCTAAAACATAGATTATATCTTTCTCCACTCATACCTAAATATGGTAGCACATTTACAGACAAATTACCAAGACTAGGAGAATAATTTCCATTTTGGTCAAAGAAAATGACTTAAATAATATCCCCCTAATTTACCTTCCACATGAATCTAAACTACATAGTATGATGTCAATTCCACATGAATTTAAACTGCATAGCATGATGTCCTTGACACATGAATTTAAACTTCATATCACAACATCCTCACCGTAAGATGTTAAACTATGTGGTCAATGATATAATTACATGACATTTAACTGAATGATGCTTTTACCTTTGTTAAAAAGGAGACTTACTCCCTAACATAGACCATCTAAAAAAATTTACCCACCATTAATTGAGTCAAATTCATATAGGAACAATTTCCCATTCATGGACAATGCCAATAGAGATATTCCCTTAATTCTCAAACACCTACTTTTAGAAGAAACCACCAATCATGGTCTTGAGAAACCCGAATCTTAAACATTGACCATCAAGAATAGAATATTGGAATTCCCAAGAACTTATTTTCTTGACTATGATGTAATATTCCCTAGTTTCCATTATATATGTTTCTCAAAAAATTTAGACCCAATCAACCAAAGGATTTCACAATTGACTATGAAATATGCACCCTAGTTGGACTTGATAAAAATGGACAAAAATGGGTTTTTTAATTGTTGGTAACAACATCCTCATGAGAGACCTCCTCTATTACCTATTACCATGTTTTAGATTTGGGAACCAAGAAATCATGACTCAAGATTCCCCATTGGATGTCTGAAGAATGTTGGAACATTCTCGACCCACAAGACCTATTTGGGCCATCATTTCAAGATTTATGGTCAAATCTATTTGACCTAAAAAAATGATCCTCATTAGTCTAATATTCTTGAATTTAAACTAACTATAAAAAGAGACATAATATTCACTAGTTTGAAATCCCATAAAGGGAAAACTATACAAATGTCGAGTCTCATCTCGCTAGACCTACAATGTTTATGGTTTAGGTAAGAAAAATGAGCAATGAAAAAGTAAAATGAATAATATTAGTTAGGATGAAAACCCAAAAATGATAGTCTAAGAAGAAAACAAAATATTTCTGAATAGGCCCTACGGATTAGGAAAAAATATTAGAGCATTTCCCCATCCATATCACTATGGTCACGACCACGTGATACAAATATGTCTTTTTTCACAAGGAAGATTCATTGTTTTTTTAGGATCACAAAATGAAAATAGGGATGAAATTATATGAAATTATAAAAAAATTATCATTTTCAATAATGTTTTTAAATATAGGGGAACTTATACATGTCATATACTATCTACCAAATTTTACAATCTATCCACAATATAGGCTTTGAGAAGTTGAAGCATACCCCAAGAAACTACCACAACTTCCCAAAGCTTAGCCATTTGTGTATTATCAGTCTTCTTGACTTTACAGAGCTTCTCTCTTCTAATGATAATGAAATCTATCCTCCATACCGAAGCCCTTGTCAGCAATCAATGTATTTGGGATACCACTTCCCAAGAAAAATTTAATTATTCTTCAAGGTATATTATTTTGTTAGAATTATCATAGAGGTGATCTTTTTACTCCTACACCTCCTTGGAATGTATTTCCTCAATAGGGATTGTGGACGATCAAAGTTCCTCAAACTAGCTAGCCTACTGCACTCTTCTCTTATCTTCCATTTATCGAATGATGACCTTTACCATATCATGGATTCCATGATAATTAAATCCACCATATCCTAGTTTGGAAATCTTGAATGGATGTTGGTGAAGTTTTGATGACATTTCCTCAAGAGGAATCTGCCCAAATATCTTTTAGATATCTCACCAAATGAGAATATTTGTAGGTAGAAAATCCTTTTATATATTAGAATAATACTTAGATCCACTTTTATAAGGAGATACATAATCCAAGATCAGTTTACTCAATGAACTGAATTATTATGATCCCTCCAAAGGGGCCCAAACCACACCTACCAATGTTGGTGGAGCTTGTATGGAAACCCTGATCTCAAGTACAGTTTTTGAGGTTGATGAAACTGAATAGAAAATGAAACTTATCATTAACATCAGGAGGAAACAAAGTAGTGAGGGAAGTAATAAAACTGAAATATTTAATGATTCTCACCTATTTTAGGATCAACTGTTGGATCCGGTACCTCTCTAGTACCCCTATCCTCAATTCTCAAAGTAGGGACCTCCTGAAGAGGAGTGTACTCCTGATTTTTCTCAGTGAATAAAATCAGGGACTCTATAGAATCCACTTCTTCAAGATTATTAGTCATCATTACCTCATCAAAAGGAGTTGGGTGGACCTTGATTCCTTATTCAAGAAGTTATTTGGTGATTTTCTCTATAGAAAAATCATCAAAAATTGGGATTTGATGTGAAGTATCAGGTGAAATAAAATCAAAAATGTTTTTAAAGTGAAAGAAGGATAAAACTCATGTTCTTCCAGTCACTTATAGAAATACCTGGTGTCTTTAATGAACCTAGATTATCATTTTTTGGAGTAATTAAGTCCAAAAGTTCATGATACGTAGTGTCAAGTCTCACAAAATCCTCATTTGAAGGGATATATAAGGCATGTTTCTCAAAACCCAAATTGTCTCTTCCATCATTCCCATATGCCAACTAATTAGTAGGAACATCATCGTCATAACCTATATATTCATGTTCAGCATCAACACATTCTTCAAACCACCTAAGATCACTGTTAGTCCCTTTCGAAGAGACAACATGACCAATATTTACTACGGTAGCACGGTCCTCTGGTACAGGTGATGAATTTAAAATACCACAAGGAGAAATTTTTTTGAAACATCATGTGACACACAAAGGAGTGAATCTAACATTACCATGTCCAACTTACATCTTTTCATGAATAGGGGAATATATGGATGAATCACTTTGTGATGTATCCATAAAAATGATATATTCATAAGCTTGAGTACGTACCTCACAAAGGGAATCTTCACCAACCCTTGAAGAATCAGCTCCAGAAACCTTGATTGAGGAAAGTGATGCAGATTATTAAAAGTGAAAATACAATCAAAGGATATGTTAAGAAGATCATGATAACAAATAATTATGACATAGAAACTTACTATAGCACATGAATATAGCCAAACTTAATGCCTTCTTTCTCTTTCTATTTTGATATGGGGAAGGGTTTACCTCCACCCTCTTGTAAATAGAAACTTTAGGTGACAAATGAGGGGTTCTCAGTACCATCTCCTTCACTATGGTCCTCTGACCTGGGGATAGTCCTGGGGATCTAAGGGCCTCATCCACTCCCCCAATGGGGGTTCTCGTAAGATCATACCATGGAGATCCTAGAATCTCTTCCACTTCTTCCTCTTAAACCAGTATTGTTCTCCTTCATCCTATATAAACTAAAAAGTAAAATCCCATCAAGATTAATGATGGTGGATAGAATAGTAAAAAGTTAAAGAAGATAAGATAAATACATCAAAAGTGTTAAGATAGATATCACATTCCTCCTTAGGGTGAATAATAATCCCCTAATGAACTCTTTGATCCAGCATGTCAGACAATCACCTTGTGGTTTAGGTCTGATCCTCAATTTAATATATCAAAGCCTCTAACTCCTACAGAAAATTCATCACTTGATCTAAGTTATTATATGGGTAGAGATCATAGGGTTTTCTAATATCACATAGTTTTGGGATTTTTAGGTTGTATTGGAAAAATTATCAAGCATCTCTAACAAAATGAGTTATTCTCTCTCAAACATGGATCACTAAGGGTCACACATAATTAGACCCTGATGCTACCAGCTAAGAGGAAGAACTAATGTATCTCAAATAGAAATGCTCTTTAGTCTTCCTTTCTCTCTTGGAAGAGCGAGGGGAAAAAACATGGGCCTCCTCCTAAATATAAAGATCAGAACTCCTTGGTACTGATGGTGTGCTCTTTTCAACTCTATCCTACTTCATTGTCTTCACTTGAGATTATTTTGAGGGCTCTGTAGTTTCAACATCATCTCCTTTAGCCAGATTCATTTTACTATGCATGCCACGACCGGTGGTCATATTATAATTAACCTAGTAAATTAATTTTATCAATTCCCCTTCAAGGTATGAAGAGATCCACACATTGGAATACCTAACCCCTAACCTAATTGATGCATCCAATGGAGGTAGCATGATTAAAATTTTGGATACTTCCATGTCCATAAAGATCCAGAGCTATCATGCAACCATAAAATTCTTATCTAGCCGTACATACGTAGGGGGAATGATGCTTGATTGTGGAAGAAATTTAAACTAGTAGTAAAATTGATATGGAACATATGCCTCATATATGATATCTCTAACAATGAAAGACTCCATTACTCTATATATGAATTCTATCATAAACTACCTCATCTCATAATTCTATTTTATAAAATCTTTAGTAAATGTCCCTGGTGGTGGGTTACCATGAAGAAATCAAGTAAATTCTCCCAACACATTCAATATCTACAATACATCATTATAATTCAGGTTTATGGGTTGAATTATAGAAACACCATTAACGAATGGGTGGAATTAGATGTCATGGATTTTAACAAGGATCAAAACTGCATACAAACTAAAATATGTTGTGACCCACACCCACAACAATTAAAAAGAACTTGAAATCCTAAACAAGGCCTTCCCGTTTTATATGTTCACTAGAAACCAATTTATTTTGAAAAATATAGGGACAACCAACTGGTATCCCACAGGGTGTCATTAATTCCCTATGGTACTATGAATTTTTTTTATAAAACCCATACTATGCTACTCAATTAATTAAAATGTTGTAAAAATAATTCTTAGGTTTCGAACCCACAAAGACAGAGTGTATGTTCTAAATTAATTAAGAAAACTAGAACATAAATTTTTAGGTTCATTGGAGAGAAATAATGCAGAAGGTATCAGGGTTTAAATCAATATGGGAGACATTTCAGGTTTAGTGATTTCTAGTTCATGTTCTAGGGATTCGATTGGTATGGTTTTATTTAGTTTGGGTGTCGGAATTTGGTCAGCAGTGATCCTCAGTCTTGGTATTCTTCCCTAATCCTATGATTGGACCATTGGAATGATCATCTTCTATATTCAATCATAGGTATAGGTAACCCAAAACCTTGATTAAACATAACTGAATTATATTAAATAACATTCAAACACAAATTAAGTGGATTAATTGATGTAATGAAATGATACAATTCAAATCAAAAGTAATGGTCATGAAATAGCAAAAAGAAAGAGATTAGGAATAGATAGAATGAGTTGGAGTAATACAAAAAATGAATAATAAGTATAATATAATCCCAAATCACACATATACCTAGAATCAAATCACCCAAAACTAAATGGACTACTTTCTCATGATGAGAGAGAGAGAAATGGGTACCCGAGGAAGAATGGTGGCGAAGAATGTCTCTCGATCATCACCTATTGTTTGAAGGATGTCCCTTTGTGTTATTTAGCCTCCATTGGTCCGATAGTGTCTTGGAAGGGTTGCCAGTGGCCTCCTTTTATATGTAAACTCATCCAAAACTTACGTTCCAAATTTCCTGTTTTTCTTTGCGCATCGCCAAGTACAAGACATGTACTTGGGTTACACATCGTGTAACCCAGATCTGGTTTTCCCTCTACTATGCTGAATCCTTAGATGTTTCTTTGACTTTTTGATTTTTTTCATGATGTGTACTGATAGTACACGACATTTACTTGCATTTCATTCTGTGTATGCACATAACGAATTTTCCAACACAAATCTATTTCTATTGGTAAAGTCAAGACGTGTACCCTTAGCACACAACATGTAGTCATTTTTTTAGTTTCTATCTCCTCTTTATCTCCACAATCTAGTGTCACGCCACTTCACTTTTATCATGGCATGAAGGGTCGTTCGACTCATATTTCTAGGACTTTTCGTTCCTTTTTTAAAAATATTTCATTTCCTACCATAAACCATAAAACAGGCCAAATTATTCAAAAATTGGTAAGATTAATTGTTTAAATACACCATTCAATATAGAAAAATACTCTAAAATATATACATGAAATACATGTGTCAAATCCACCAACACTTGAATTCAACCTTGTCCCTTAGGATTGAATATCAACATGCTACAAATGAAAGTCACCTTACAATTCTTCAAATTCAATTTCTATAAAATCAATTTATCAAATGGAAAAGTAAATTTCCAACTATCACACATGAAAATTCATTAACTCCTTAATATTCAAAGAAACAAGTCAAACATTATATTTAACATTTCCTCTTTTGAAATATCCAAGACTTTTCATTCATCCATTTTCATTTTTCAATCCATTATCAATATTAATGTCACTTTAAATTTACCTCATTTTATTTTTTTCACTCATAATCAGGGTAAAAATGTAAATAGAATTCAACACATACCTCAATAACATGTAACATACCATAGTCTTGAAATTTATCTAACATCTCCACTGTGTAAAGATAAGTATCACAATTAATAATGAGGGTTTCACCATTAAGGATAAAATGAATCAGAGAATTTAGGGTAGTTAGGAAAATCATTAAAAAAGTAAGGCTCAAAATGATGTTTAACTCTAAATCATTTTGGATGATATTAATAGATAGGATCAATAAATATCTCCGTTTACAAATTTCATTTACTTCGTTCCCCAAAAATCACAAAGTGGAATCATGATACTTGTAAGTGCAATGAATGAATCAACCTCTCTTTCTCTTTTTTCTTTATTTTATTTCTAATGTTTTTCTCAAGAAAAATCTTACATCCATCACCTAACCACATACAATCAAATATCGTCGATCTAGAAAATGGTGATTTTTTATCCTCCTAAAACACAACCCATTTTTCATTTTTAATGTTTTTAGCAAGAGAAGTGAATAATATAATATAATAAAATATGTCATGGTATATCCCCATATCATATTCATGAACCCCACATAAAAATATCCACAATAATGTATATCCCAATACACCCAATAAGTTTCCTCCCCCGCACTTATTCTTTTAAATATCATGAAAAATCATTTAGAGGATGTTATGAATGGATAAAATAGGATTGTAACACAACTCATTTCCTAACAAAGAAATTAATAGATTCCACTATCTTAAAAATGATTAATGTATGGTGGGTCTCAAGAAAAGGGAAAAAATAACAATTCAATAATATTAAAATTGATTTTCTATAGTCATAGCTTCGATAAGTTGCAAAGCATGTTCTAGAAGAATACATGCCCAGGTTTCTCAAGAAATATACTATAGAAAGAGTATAAAATATTGGTTCATTTGATGTATCACGAATGAGATGAATGATTGAGACAATATCTCAATAAAATTCACATGAACAATTAAATCAATCAATGTAAAATTTAGAGATTCAAAGCATGAAAAATTTTAGAAAAATTTCATATAAAATGATCAACATGCTTCCCCAATCATTAATTTTTTAATCGTAATCCATATACTTATCTCTATTAATTATTTTCTCTATTTTTTCACATTCAAATTTATTGAAAAATAAATTTAAATACATGGCATGACAACTATATTAAGAAGTTAATGTCTCCTAGATCAGTTGATTAAAGAATTAGTTAAGTGTGGGGAATTTAATTAAAAATTAAATCTCTAAAACATTCAAAATGTGGGGAATACAATAAAAAATTACAAAATTTATACACTTACTCCCCAATCAATTTACACTTCAAAATTTGGTTGTGTGGGTACTGCATTCCCTTTCACTATGTTTAGTGGTCTTGTAGCATCTTCTTCATTCTTCTTGCTTCTACCGTCCACTTGTGCCTTTGATGGTCGTGTAAAAATGAAAATAAAAAAGTGAAAGAACCTACCATACCATAGAAATTAAAAATATTTGGGGATGAGTGATTTTACCTAAAAAAATAAAATAAATAATGAGAAAAACTAAAAACCTCAGTTTACCTCATGGAAGTATTTTTTTTTACCATTGTTTACTCAAACTTACCTTCTCCATCATAGGTGATTGATGGTAGGAAATATGTTTCCTGATCAGGATCTAAAAAATGTCAAAGGTGTGATTCTTAAGTGTATATTGGACCTCTCCCTTTCTCAGAAACTATTTTCACTCTTCCGTTGTTGAAAACATTTTCTATCTTCATGGGACCAATCTATTAGTTCATAGACCTTCATGAATAGTTAATTGGCACTTCACTTACTATCTAAACTTATCTTCCTTCTTTGAATTCCTCTTGAATGAATATTCCTCCACTATCTGCATCTTTTTCTAGCACGATATTATCTCTATTTATATTGTTCATACTTTATTCCTTACCTTCTAAAATAACTAATTTTTCTCTATTTCCATGTAAAATATTATCCACTACTTTCATAAAATCATCTCTTGAAAATTCATCCACTCCTGCATCTAAATTTTTCATCACCCAGTTACGATTAAATTTTACCTCTGATCCTCATATTTGTAAGCTTAAATCTCAATTTTGAATATCTATCAGTACCCTTCCTATATCTAGGAGTGGTCTTCCCAATATTATTGGGTGCTTATTTTCATCAATGTCCATCACCAGAAAATATTCTAGAAAATTGACCTCATTTACATTGATGATGACATCTTCAAGTAGTCCTCATGGATGTCTCATTGTTGTATTGACTAGTTAAAGCATAACTCGAGTTAGTTGCATCTCATTAAATCCTAGGCTCTTGAACGTTGAATATGACATGATGTTCTCACTAGAACCTAAATCACGTAAATCTCTACCAAAATCAATAGTACCAATTGTTATTTTAATGGAAAAAATACATGGATCCCTCTGATTCTTTTCTAAGATGCTTGACACTAGTTTTCCCCTACTAGTGTAATGGTGGCTATGTCCTCAAGCTTCTTCTTGTTCATCACCAACTCCTTCAGGAACTTTTCATACACATGCATGTTTTCTATTTCCTCATATAATGTTATGTTGATGTGAATATTATTGAAAATCTCTAAAATTTTTATTCTTCTCATCAAACTTTACCTACTTCACCTGATACATAAATGGTAATGGAGGTTAGTATGGTGGTGGTGCTTCTTATTTAATGTTTTCCTCATCATCTATATTCTTTTATCGACTTTCCTCAACTTTTTATTGTTCATTATGTCCTAAAAATTCTATTCCACACCCTCATGTCTTCTTTCCACTTCTCAGCAATATGGATTTTCCATCTGCATGAGGATGGTGTTCTAGACATCATGGAAGCTCTCCTATTTGTCTTTCTATAAGTGTCTAAGAAAATTTCCAGACCTGTACTTCCAAGTTTCTTAATGATACTTGTTGGTTTCATGAGTCATTTATCATTTCCCTGATTTTAGTACCATGATCTCTTGAATAAGTGGTCAAATATTTAAGTGCAGATCCTGTGGTGGTCAAAAATGATGAAAGGGTCTCCTCTAGGTAATTGACTTGATTAGTCAATGTCATCCCTTGGTGTTGATATTGGAAACATTATTACCTCGACTGAAAGGCCTGATCTTGATTCTAATTTTGTTTTTTTAGTTGTCGTTGTGGTTGTTTTTGTGGGCTCCACACCTAAAAATAGTTTTGACAATAATAATCATGATAATTAGCATCTTCATGATACTTACCTTTGGGATTTTGGTTGGCCATCATTATATCAAGATTCTTTGACATGACATTCATTTATGTGGAAACACATCTATTTTCCACCATGTGTGCTCCTTGTATTATTCCTTTTTTAGGTTTCCATTATAAACTGTTTCTAGGCATATCACCCAACAACTCATAACTCTCCTCCGATGACTTTCTCATTAGGGAACCTCCTACAGTAGCATCTACGATGGAGAAATTCCCATATGATAATCATTTATAAACTATTTGAATTTGAAGCCACATTTATATTCCATGATGTGTACATAGTCTTATCAATCCTTTGAATCAATCCCATGAACTATATAGAGAATATTCATTCAATTTCTCACAATTTAGAAACATTATCTGAAAATCCATATATTTCGTTGGTGGGAAAAACATTGTCACAAAATTACTTACAAGATCTTCCCACATAGTGATTGAATGTGGTGGAAGACTTTGTATCCACTCCCATGCTTTATCATTCAGTGGAAATATGAATAGTTGTAATCTCACTGCATCATATTTGATGTTCTAAAAATGGTACGTGTCATAAATCTCTAGAAAAATTCTGATGTGTGAGTTCAGGACTTCATGTGGAAGCCCAATGAATTTTAGTTAATGTGTAACAATCTAGATAACTTCCGAATTGATCTCAAAATAATGGGCAGTGACAAGGGGTATCAAAATGCTAGGGTTGACTCTTGTATTCAAGGGTCTCTTGTAATTGATTAGCACTTAGCCCCCTTGATTCCTTTCTTGTACTTGTAGTCTATCTGGTTGCACCATCTCATGATAAGATTCTTTAAATTGATTCCTTCCATCCATTGTATCTTGTTCTTGGACATAATCTTCTTTATACTTTCCCAACCGGCGTAAGGTCCTCTCCAGCTCAGGGTAAAATGTATGATCTTTTATTTTGTCTTTACCTTGAGTGGAGTACTCATGCAATGGGTTTTTACCTGAAACTACAACATGAGATGACCAAGTGTAAAATAATAAATTAAAATAATCATAGTTATCTAAATTCCTAATTAATTTAAGCATATTGGAAACCATACCTGGAAATGGTACCAATTTGATAGTCCTCAGGGCATCGTTAATTCCCTACGGTAATATGAAAAAACAAATTTATAAAACCTTAAATATGATTCTCAATTAATTAAAATGTAGTATAAAGAATTTTTGGGTGTCTAACCCACATAGATAAATCATATTTTCTAAATTAATTAAGGAAAAACGAATTTATTTATTTTTGTTTTTTTGGGGAGAAATAATGCAGTACAGATTGTGGTTGAAAACAATATGGGAGGTATTCCAGGTTCAATGATTCTGAGTTCATGTGCAAGGGATTCGATTGATATGTTTTTATTCAGTTTTGGTGTCAGGATTGGGCCAGTAGTGATCCTCAGTGTTGGTATACTTACCTAATCATATTATTAGACCATAGGAATGGTCATATACTATATTCAGTCATATGGATAGGTGACCCCAAACCTTGTTTAACCATAACAGGACTAGCTTTCATAATGTTCATACACAAACTAAGTTGATTTATTGATGAAAAAAACCGATAATCTTCAAATCACAAGTAATGGTCATGAAATTGCAAAAAGAAAGATATTTGGAATTGATAGAATGAGTTGTGTAAATATAACAAATGAATAATAAGTATAGAAAAATACCAAAATACACATCTTCCTACAATCACATCACCCAACACTCAATGGACTACTCACACATGATGAGAGCGAGCAACATGGGTACCCGAGAAATAATGGTGGCAAAAAATATATCCAGATCATCACTCTATTGTCTAGCGGACATCCCTTGGTGTTACTTGGACTCCAATGGTCCTAGAGTTTCGTAAAAGGGTGGCTAGTGACCTCCTTTTATAGGAAAACTCATTTAAAATCTATGTCCCACATCTTTTATCTTTTCTCTATGCATCACTGAGTACATGAAGTGTACTTGGGGTATACATTGTGTAACCTAGAATCTGTTTTCCTCCGTTGTGTCGAATCCGCAGACACTGCTTTTACTATTTGACTTTTGTCCGAATGTGTACTGACAGTACACTATGTGTGATTGTGTTTCACGATATGTATGATCGTCATGACTTGTCTATTGAAGATATTATTCATTTGATAAAGTCACAATGTGTACTCTTAGTATACAATGTGTAGTCATTTCTCTTCAATTTCCACCACCTCTTCACCTCCACAATCTAGTTTTGCGCCGCTTCGCTTCGCTCGAGGTGTGAAGGGTCGTTCGGCTCATATTTCCATCCCTTTTCATTCCTTTTTCAAAAATCTATCATTTACTACCATTAAACATAAAACATGTCAAATTATTCCAAAATGGGAAAGATTAATCATTTAAATACACAATTCAATATACAAAAATATTCTAAAATATATGCCAGAAATACACCTATCACCAACCCTTTATATTTCCCCTATACTAATTTGGCCATGAAAAAAAATCCCCACTCCCACACCTCCTTGGACTCATATACTAGAATTAGGAAAATATTCAATAATATATAAAGGAATATGGTTAGGAACAATTTCACATCAACCTTGGTTTTGAAGGAGGTAAATACTCAATGAAATAGAGTGGAATCCGTCTAGAAGAACTTTTGTATCAACCTTGGGTTTGAAATTATAACCCCAATGCCTATACTATCCCTTCTACAATGTCAGATAGAACCTTCCCAAAGAACCCATATTATCTACAGTGGGCATATTGTGGGGTTCTGGAACATGGGACCATCTCCTTCAGGTTTTAGAAAAGAATTCATCCATGTTTTGGGATAAATTCCCCCTAGGGATATAATCATTATTCATTAGTTTCTTTTCCACCTTATAATTATCATGGTCCTAAGGTAGTTTTTTTTTGACATCACCCCACATTGACTATGGTGGGATGATGTCATTGTATATATCCCCAAGAATAGGGCCCCCAAAAATCTGGTAGACATCGCACATGCTATTAGGGATTTCACCATGCGTCAGATAGAAATAATTCTTCTCCAAACTCCACCAGCTATGAAATCTAAGGATAATATATGGGTTGTTGATGACATATTTCTTCCTAAACTAGATAGCCTTATATATTTAGATATCTTGAAACTCCTTTTTAAAATCTATTCAGGTTCGACACACCCAATACACCCACATCCTTTTAGGCCTGACACCCCCTCCAGTGCAGAAGTTTGAGTCTTCTTTCTAGACTTGTGTTTAATTGGTCTGTGAGGCATGAAAGGCTGAATCATAAAAATAAGGACTCAGATCCTATATATGTGAATTAAAATATGGAGTAAAATTGTAGTTATTCATCATTCATCCAATAGGGATTATCCCTTCCTTGAAAAATACACCCTTAGATGAGAAGATGGCATAGGTGAAGTTCACGGGCCTCACAAACAATGACTTTGAAATATAACTCTGAGGCCCATGGATGGTGGAATCACCCAAAATTAATTGATTGTATAGAGAAAGATAGTATCTTTGTGGTTTTTTTCACTGATACTACGTCATGTGAGTTTCTAGATTTGTCATAGCGGGTTCGATTATGTTACAGTAATTTGGCCTGATAGCTTTGATCATCACTAAATAACGTGCAGTAGCTTATTTTGTAAAAGTCATTGCAATAAATAAAAAACAACTATAAGAAGAAACCAAGTTCTTCATTTTATGTTTAAATATTAACTCAGAAAAAATAATTATTAATTAAAATTTGAAATAATTTCTAAAATTTTGGTATAGGATTGTGGGAGCACAACCCCTTCGACCTGGTCCCACATGCATCCCTCTCAACTAGGTCCCTTGCCCAAGTCCCTCAAACAATAATTTCAATTAGACTCTATGAAAAGGTGTCTCCAAAAAGAACCACCACTCAGGTGGACATACCAAAGGGAACTTTCTATGATACCTTCCTGAAATAGGGATTGCAGCACAACTCTGTGAATGATCTGCATGGCAAAAGCAGGAAAATAGTAAAAGAAATGAAGAAAATTAAAAAGGGTCCAGTGGTACTTATAGTAACCATTGTTATTCACCTGATAATTATTCTGAGGAGTTGTTCTTTCATTCATCACACCAAACCTCCACATCTAAGATGTGCGGTTGACGTACACATTTGTATAGGATAACATTCATAATCATTTCTCTGTTCAATCTCAGGAGTTGACCCTCTTATTTTCATTGGATCTAATTATGATATGGGGGGGGAATTTTTCAAACTTAATTTTGTAAAATGGAATAAAAATACTATTAAAGGAAATATCATAAGGTTAATGTCACGAATAAACCAAAATAGGATCAAAAGAACCTTACGCGAAAGACCTCTGCACAAACACCAGTTCACCAGAAGTCTCATATAGCCCCCTTCATGGTAAGAAAATGTTGTACATACCTACACACATGACATAATATCAATAAATATAGTACAAAACTATGTAGGAAACCTTTTTCGACCTGGATCCCTCGATTTCCTAAAAATAGGGCACTTGGGTTCCTCATTTTCACAACTGAATATTTGGAGGAACCCTTAGTGCTCTTGTCACACATCCCCTTCACCTAGTTCCTTTAAAACTTCTAAAGTAGCTCTTCCAAACCATTAATATGAAAAAATAATATAGGAAAATTGATATCAAGGTCCCTTTAGTGTTCTAAGAATAAAGAACTTGTGCAAGAACCACTTTTCCTCTAGTAAGAAACCACCTGCACAGGCCACCTTCATTAAGTAAGGACCAACATGAAACCTATCTAGGAACACCTGAGGGGACCCATGGTGATTAGAATAAATCTTTACTAATGTGTTTTCCCAAGAGGTCTATTTTTTAAGGATTATTCATCATGAATAGGATTAGTCACCCATTTGTGAAGCACTTTCAGTTCCTCTCAGGCCCTATGATTAGCACCTGCACCCAACATGTATGCCCATGACCTATATAATGTACCCATCAGTTCTTCTTCAAATCCATCCATAGAATGGACCCTCCTTATTTGGATCCCATTTCTGAAAGGGACCATGTTAAAACCTCCACATAAGCTTGGATACTTACACAACCATGAAAATTGGTACACCAACATATCCCCCATTTGGGTGAGTATTCTTATGGTCAGAGGTTTCCTACACTTGTTTGATTTTCTGGTCAGGATCCTTAGGGTGGATTTGAGTGTTAATTCCCATGTTCACAAGGAAAAATACCCCATGGATAGTTTTAGGGAGTTCTTTGTCTCAGATACAAGGTCTAGGACCATGTCCTACACTTGTCGTCTCTAAGACCCTAAGCCTCCAGTTCCCAATAGGGAGAATAAGGATTACACTTTATTTTTTATTCAAATTTAAATGAGATAATCCTCCCTTTCTATATTAATAATTTAAGGGGATCCATACTTGATTAATCCCCAAGCCTTTCTTGAAGGAGGCATCACTCTTGTTCCTCTCTTCCCCCTGACCACTGGGTTAGAGAAAATATGGCCTCTAGAGTCTTCTCATATCCCTTATTTTACCTTAACCCTTCATTTTCCATAATATTGACCCATTATAGAGTAAAGTTAAGAGAGGAAAATGATTTAACCATATCCTTTTCCACCTTATCCCAATCCTATCCACTAGTAGAGGAGGAAAATTGTGTTGTTTTCCAAATCTTTGACTTCCTCATATCTATCACATTCAAGCATTGCTCTTCCTAAATCAAGTGGACATAGAGGATATCCATGATAATGGTATCCAGACAATCCAGTGCATTTTTTGTTATGGATACATCCATTGAATCTTCATCTCTTCTTCCTACAGAGTTCCTCCATTGTCTTGGGTTATCAAGACCATGCATTCAACCTTAGGGAAAAGAAAATTGTGTGTTTTCTTAGATTTTTGGTTTCCTATTGTTTCTCACACTAATCATGACTCACATAGTCTTAGAGGTTGATGTTGGTCATGAAATCCACATGATCCCAAGACTTCTGGTAATCATTCTAGTTGTAATCCCTAACCCAAATCAAGGCCTCCTACTTGGTGTATGCCCTGACTTTTCACGATCTTTGGAATCCTCTTTAGGAGTAAGCCCCAATTATCACCCCATTTACAAGAGAAGCCTCAGTTCATGATACCTAAGTATTTAAATATGATATACATGATTCCTAGTGAAAAAAGAATCTGTATAATGCCCACCTAGGGACCAAGATCAATGGGAATTCTTCTCAGGACTAATCCCCAATCATAAATCTCCAAATCTAGTCATCCTTCTACGAAGTAAGTCCAGAAATGGTACCTGAAATCATCATAAGATGAAATATCCCTCATTGTACCTTTACAAGGAATCCTCTTTAGGAGTAAGCCTCCATTTATTCCTCTCAAATAACCCTAGTCCTTTGTGAGAAAAACCTTCGAGGGCCTCCACAAGCATGGCTCTAAAAAACTAAACTTTATGGGATTTGATTCCCATCGAAATGTGATACATAGAAATCCTAAATGATTTACAAACCCAACAAACTAAATTGACCATGTTATCTCTGGTCTACATTCCCATTAGGGTATAATTGAAATTATAAATCCATATCCCTTCCATGTTCACTTGGCCGCTTCAGCATAAGTCCCAAACTATGCATTGACTAAGAACCTTCCACCTGGACATCCTTTCCACATGACATTAGACTATATGGTTGGGTCCATATCACAAGACTTTAAAAGGTATGTTGTTCCCCATTAAGGGACCCTAAACTATGTGGGTTCTTATTCCTTTCACACAGATACATAAGAGGCCCATCTATGGGTTGGATCCCAACACTAAAAAACTATCATCTCCCTGGATGATGATACACTCCAGAGTACCCCACCATGAAGATAGAAAACCAACATCATCATAATAACAAATAGAGAATCTATAAGTAGTATATAAAAGGATACGACCTCAGATACATATATATTTCTCAATTTATTAAGTACCTAAAATACATATACAAGATTCAAATAACCATACATGTTAATAATTTATTTTTAATTCAAGGATAAACCACTTCATACATGGGAATCAATAAATAATTCTTGAACATATCTTAAATCTATAAGATATTCCCAGAGTAGACAATAATCCCCCCCAAAATGGTAATATGAGGCTAACCTCCCATCCTCTCGGCCAATGCGTGTTCTTAATTATCATGGGATAAACCCCTCATGAGCGTCTGGATTTAGAAATTAGGTCCTCAATGATATAAAACCATTGGGTGTTTCTGATTCCATGAATAAACCATTTGGAAACTGTTTGGAAGTAGTGTACATGTGGACCTGATGTGAATGATTCCACACAATTCAATCCCCCCAAATCAATCATTTGAAGACGCGATTTTGAGGTAAATAGTGATATGGAAATAACATGGTAACACTATTCATTTTAATCGAACAATACCATTTTCCTAAGTGAGTCATATTCTACCTCAGGAAAACCTATAGATCTTACTAGTGGTTGTATTCAGAAACTTGGAAGATTAATTTGAAGTCTTGGTTATGATGATAAGATCTATATGATGATAATATTCACCATATAAGATTGATCAAAGTTTAAAAGGAAGAAGAAAATACTCATTGAAGTATAGGAGAAGATCGACAATGGCCTTCACATGGTAGGAAGACTGACTATAGACTTCAAGGTAGATCAATTGACCACATGATTGATCAATTAGACACAAATAGAGAAATAAATGACTTCATATTGACCACATGGATAATTGATCACATGGTAGGATAATTGACTACATGATGAGTGAATATATTACTTTCTATAAATTAGGTGATGGTATATCAAATTGGAAATATAGGGGGTTTAATGTTAAATTTTTTCATGGTTTTAGATAATTTTGATGAAGTTATTCCTTATTAAAACCTATATAATTTTTAATATGATGATTGAAAGTAGAGAAAAAGGAGAAGTACCTAAGGGGTCTTGATGCTTAGTGAGTAAATAGTGAAATGAAATTGTTACTGTAATTTCCAAAGAAATTTTTTTTGGAGGAGTATATAGGGTTGTGTATGAGTTATTTAGCTAATTCACATCATGTAAAAAGGAATCCTATTGAATTTGTAAAGGTGATTAAGAGTTTTAGTCTGGTGTGTAATGGTCTTTCGCATTACCATATAATGTTATTTGAGATTATTCATTGCATATATAAAAATAAATCATTTTTTCCAGAGTATGTGAAAAGTTAAGTAAGATTTATATAAGGGTAATTCAAAATTATAGAACATGGTATAAGGGTAGATTTTATCTTAAGTAAGGGTCATTTGATATGTGTGTAAGGGTAATTTTGTGGTTTCATTACCTACATAAAGCTTTTCTGAAACCTACATAATGGTTTAACCCATTTATAAAATTATAAATGAAAATAAATAATTAATAATTGGAGGAGATTATTAAATTATCCAATTCCATATGTGTTGTTGTTAAAATGAAAAAAAATCATGAATTGAGTATCATGGTTCATGTTATTTAATGATTATTAATTTCATAGGATGATGTGAATAAATGAATGAAGGGGATTACATGATCGATTTTGGTGCATGCATGTATATTTATATTCAACCATAAATGAATAGAATGTTGTGGAAATAATGATTTTCATATTAGATGGAATATTTAGGAAAACTTATATGATTAAAATTCCATGATCACATCACTATAACATGTATTTATTTTTACATATATGAAAATTTTGTGAGGAATTCATTATGGATAAATGGATGTGAAATCCTATAGTAATCTTCTACGTCAAAATGCAGTTAAATTCAATTTTTAATGTAGTTTATTATGGATGTTATATAGAATCCCAGTACAGAATCCATTTAGAGGAACCTAAATATAGTTGAGTGTATCACCCCATATGCAAGAGGCTATTGACTAGTATTTAAGTCCTTGAGTGTGTCCATGGGGTGATTATGCGCTCATTATTCAGAGTTTAGTATAACGGTAACATAAACATGATAATAAATGCAAACAATAAAAGACAAGAAACATCAGAAAAAGAATAATAAATCATGCAATTGAAAAAAACATGCCAAATATAAATAATAATAGATACAATGTGATGATGAACATGTCATATAGCTATATAAAATGAGGTACACATGATACAGGAGAAAAAATCATATACCACATACTATACAAAAATAAAAAAGGAAAAATATGTAACTACTAACATCATGAGAATAGGCTCAGCCCCCTACCATCGTACTCCATCCTAGAACTGGAAACCAAGAATTATAATTTGGATGCTTCCCTTTATCTATACATGCAGTCCTGAAGTCTTCTAAAGTTCCAAGGGAAGCCTTAGTAGGGTGTGAGATACACTCTATAGGGAACCACCAATGGTGTCTAGATCAATTAAATCTGTTCATATAAAATAAGAAGTGCACAAATAATTGTTAAATACAAAGCACTAAATAAATAAATAAATATATCAAACTGGGTTACTCATGGGATACCCAAATGACACTGCCTTCTTCATCCTATGTCAGATGTATCTAAACCAAGGTATCCTTTAAAAGAATGATATAGTATAGAAATGGATCATTATAAATATATTATCAAGATTGGAATGAGCCCAATACCGTGATTTTTCTGGGAGGACACATCCTTTAATTAAATAAATTATAATTCTTGGGTTTATATAAATAATGAATCTATTTAATTCAACTAAGTGAATTCTTAGGCCCGACTAAGGAAAACAATATCAAGGAACCCAACTATCACACTAGGATCCTAATAAATAATAAACGACATAGGATTACTTTCATGGTGTCACCCTTAGGGAACCAATATCACTCATTCAAAGGTGAGAAAACTCCACAGTTATCCCTTCCAAGGGATACCAAGTATCTCTCCCAGTGGATATATAATCCATATACAAAAACTAATTATAAATATTGATTATCCCATTCAAATAATCCCATAATATTCCAGGTGTCACTCTCTACTTTGGTATGAGGTATGACTTAAGTATCATTATTCATACCATTTATCAAGACATTGCACACATAGAATCGAAAATTCAGTTTTCCAAAACATTTAATTCCATCAATTCTACTATGGAATAATCATGGGGACTAACTCATGGTCAAAAATGTTACTCAATTCATTTCATACTATGATATATACATACATACATACATACATACATACATACATACATACATACATACATATATTATATGGGAAACCACACCTAAAAAGGTGTTTAAAAAATTTAATGTAAAGGGGAAATTAGGGTTCTAAGGAAGGAAAAACTCATAGGGATGGATCACATCATAGAAATCAAATGAGGTGTTTTTTAGTTCCTAGATAGGGATGTATTAAGAAGGAAAAACCATTTAATTTAATTTACTATTTGTTTTGGAGGCGTCGTTGGAGAAGTTTGGTGTGTGGCATGATAGTGTATAATTTAAATAAAATGAAACTTATGGAAAGGAAAAAGACCATCTAACTTAACCTCATAGTACTCTCATCATCCAGTTTAAGCCCTTGAATCAAGATAGAATTGGTGATATTGGAAGAATCATTGAATTCCATAAAAATTGGAAAAATGAGATCATACCAAAATACAAGAAAATAAGGGAAGATAAATAAAGAAAGGAAGAGGAGTAGTGATATTACCATTGAAGATCCAAAAAACCTGATGACAAAGCAACTAGAGATCATACAGAGGAGATACAGAAGAACCTAGATTAGGCATAGAGGGGTTCTCTCATATGGATGGTCTTCTATGAGGGACAGAAAACAATCCCCTATAAAAAAGGGGGTTTATGGATTTTTTTTGTCAAAACTAGCCTAGGAATCGACACAATGTGTAAACGCATTAAATATATTGTAATGCTGGAGCTCTCCACTATAGTAAAAAACTCTACATATCATTAATAGGGTTTTTCCAGCCAAGTGCATTTAATGTATTCAACACACACTATTTATTTTAACACATTCCATGTATTTGGTATACAACCAAGACCTATCTCATCTAAAAGAATTCCTTCCAAAAGAAAACAGACTTGATTAAGGTCTTGGTATCTAAATTTAACAAAACCTAAATGAAAATGTACCTCTTCGAAAATATGGGACATGAAAACCACTCATCTTTAAGAAAACTTTTCCACGAGTTTCCCTTCCAATGGTTTTAAAGAATCATATAAGAAATGTTCTGGCCACTGAGCATGTACATTGGGATATCTCTCTCAGCTCTTATCCTATACATGACCATGCATCCATATCAGTTAGACTAGGGGAACTGACCTACCTCTAGGAGCCCTCATAATCCAATTAATGATATGTATTAGATGCTCCTCGAAGATTGAATCATCCTAAAAATCATTATCATCAATATCAAATGAATGATAAATATCTGAATAGTAATAATAATGCTATGATACATGGAAGGAATCATTCATGGAATGATACCTTTATGGTAACTACAACTGATAGGATACCAGCCTAACTCTCTCCATGATCTCGAATGGCCTGACATAATGAGGTGATAGATTTCCTTATCTCTGAATCCATTTATGACCTAATCTAGGTGATACTCATAGAGCCTCAATCCACATTTTTTTGGTATTTCAACTTACACTTTTAAAGGTAAGTGTGAACCCAAACAATTCCAACCAAATAACAACCATTAAAAAGTAAAAGAAAAACAAATCAATACTCTTTGGAGCCACCCCTATCCAGCACCTACATCAATAAAACAAGTCTCCACCTGCACATGGCCGCTCAGCTAGCTGTCCCGTGCAGGGTTGCATGGGCCTGGTACCGATGGAAAGTGCCATGCCCTGTCATTCGTCCAAATCCAGATGACTATGCACTGGTGGACACTTTCTGCTCTGAAACCACATCTGAGGAAGATCTCGTAGTATGATTGGTGACTTTCACATTCAAAAACATAACAGAGTAACTTTAATAACTAACAAACAATCACAAACTCAGACAAATGCAGCATAAACTTTCACTTGGAATAGTGTCTGACTCGACATCTTGTGCAAAGTCGATTACCTGAGTCCACTAGTTCCATCTTCCTGGTACATCCCCTTAAAGAGAGGGGGAGGAGAATTTAAAATTTTTGGGCTAAGGTCACATAATGTGGTATGCATATCGTTTCTAGGACTTAATCAATGAGTGGAAGAACCGCCACCTAAGATGAGAGGAGAATTGAGTGTTTCAATTCCAACAGTATTCTCTTTGAGTATAGGGGGAAAATATAGACTCCCTACTTCCTTGCTAGCTTGGGAGGGGAATTACTTGTGCATTGACCTCCTTCCTTGGTAGTGGGTGAATCCAAAGTCATCAACCACCACTTGTTTACCATTCTTCACAGGAGAGCTATGGGGGTCCTTCACACCTGGAACTGCTGCAGTAGACAATAGTGAGGGGCGTACCCGGCCAATACCCGCACTTGACACATGCTCCTCCCTGGTAGGACAGTGAGAATTCGTGGAAGTGAACACCCCCAGATCCCCTTTTTCAAGCAAAACTCCAACCTGAGAAGCCTTCAGCGGGTGGTTTGGAGAGCTAGAGATCACCGAGATCAATCCTTGAGAAGAAAGGGGAACCAGAATCTGAACTGAGGGTGTTTGCAAAACAAGCACCTTGTTCAAATATGGGGCCTGATTAGAAGAGGTATCTATAATCTTCATAAAGGATGGAGGTATATCAGGCTCCTAGAACACAGAGGGGGGCTCATCCACCCATGAAGTTGGGAGGGGACCTCTTCGACGATGACCTCTACGACTACGACATATGGATTTCGAATGCCCTTGATAGAAGCAGAATGAGCTGAAACTCACAACCTCCTTGTATCTGATCCATTTCCATAACCCATCCCCACCACCCATAAAGATCCAAATGTGATGATAAATAATGCTTGATATATCCATTTTGACACAAAAATGCATAAACCATGGGTACAACACTCGAGCGGTAGCATCATCAGCATGCAAGAAACAACCCAGCCGGTCACTGATCCCCTTTAAGACACTAGGGTTCTGGAAAGGTAGAGGCAGGCTGGGAAGGTGGATCCATAAGGCTGAACATTGAAAGTTGCATCCCCTATGGAAATCAATCGTCCATCGGAACAAAAGGAATGGCTGGTTATCACACCTCTGTGACTCGCACGACCAAGACCATGAAAAATCCTCGATAGAATGGAGATGAATACTATAATAGAAATGGTTTAGAACCCCAAAAACAACCCCTTTCAGCAACCCCCAAGAGGAATTTCCATACCTTTCCAAGATTCCCATCAGGGGACGATCTAGACCGATCTTTGAAACCAAGGTATATGAATGCACCGACAAAGCTTCATAGAATTCCAAAGGTGAAAAGGAGAACACATGAGACCCATTGAGCGATTCTGAAGCCTTCGATGAGATCCTAATAGATAGAACCTCCAGGATAAGTAGGATAGGGAGTGAATAAGGATAAAAACCCCTTAGCAGATCTAGGAGATGGGAACGGGGGGGGCACCATCAGTCCCGTGAGCCTGACCTCCGAAGAAGGACCCGACGCCATCATAGGTCGTTCTAGGGTTAGACTCGAGCTAGGGGAAACCCGCTCCCCATCATCAATGATATCCATAATCATAGAAATACCTGATGTCTCGCCTTAAAATCCAAAGGTCGATGAAGACAATCAGTATTACAATTCTTCCTAAACTTAGATATAGCCATACAGTTTTGAATAAACTATACATTCTCTAAAGTATTATGAACAAGATGAGAACCAAAAAATGATGCCTCACCTACCTCTAACTAGAAAAGGGGTGAACAACATGACCTACCGTAAAGGACCTCATAGGAATCCATCTAAATCATTGTATGAAAACTATTATTATAGGAAAAATCAATGAGAGGTATATGTTTATCCTATTAACCTCTGAAATAAAGGATTCATTCCTAGATCATGTCCTCTAACACTTGTATTATCTACTCAGATTTATCATTGGTCTAAGTGTGATACAATATACTCAAGAGAACCTATGAACCCAGTGCCTTGTCTAGACCCTGCTAGAACATTGATTTAAACCGTGCATCTCATTCTAATATGATATAATAGGGAACAACATGAAGATTCACTATTTCCTAGATACATATCCTTTTGAGATCACAAACATTGAAGGTATCTTGAATTGGTAAGAAGTGTTATAAAATTTCCAACCTAAAGACAACCACCCATACCACATCATGACCATGAGAGGATAAAAAAACCAATGATGAAATCCAAGTGGACGTCATTCTATTCCCACTTTGGAAAAGAAAGAGACTGCAAGTGTATAGAAGGTATCTCGTGGTTCCACCTTCACCTGATGATAGGTGGAATACCTCATGTTGAAATTTTAAATCTACCTCTTCATATAAAGACAATAATACTAATGACATATATGATGGTACATCTTGGTAAACACAAGGTGAAATTTCTAAATAGAGGTGTAATATTCTCACATAAGTTCTTCTCATATATTAGTAGGCATCCAAAGAAACCTACTGAAGTGAATGATCTCATTATTGGAAAAAACCCAAAAAGGTTGTGGGTTCTCACCTAAGACAATCTCCCTCAGGACTAGGCCCTCAGGATATGTTATTTGTCTCATACTCAACCATTTAATAAGAAATTATGTCACTGATAAATCTGTTACAACATAATTCTTATGATTTTCTAAAACCTCTAGGTGCATCACAAAAAATAGAGCCATCAACTAAGGCTTACTAATGGCCTCCTGGAAGTCCTATGTTTGAGTATTCTAGATCAGAGTGTCATCTATTACATTACCCTTTCATTTGTATAAGAAATATCAAAATATAATGACTGTAGGTATTCTACCAACCTTTATTGTCTAAGGTTAAAGTCATGTTGTATAGAAATGTATTTGAGACATTTATGGTTCATGTAAAAAAATAAACACTCACTCAATAGAGATTTCCTCTAATAATATAGAGCATGAACCATTGATACTAGATGAAGATCTTGTGTAGGGTAATTATGCTTGTGATGACTTAGATGGTGGGACCCATATGCTACAACCTAATCACCTTTCATAATAACTTCTCCTAAACCAATTCCCAATGAATCAAAATGAACTATATATCCTCTACCCCATCTATTTCAAAATCAGAATCAATGATTAATTTAGTCATTCTTAAACTATTGAAAGGCTATATCAAAAGCTTCTAACTATATGAATTTCACACCCTTCATAGTCAACCCTATAGAATCCACTTGTAGGTGTGAGAAATCCTGAATGAATCAGCAGTAATAGGAAACTAGCCCTAATAAACAACATATATCAAACACATTCAAGGGCTGCCACTAGGAAACCATGGTTCTCACCATCTCTAAGACAACACACACTCTAGAATATGAAATGATATGACATAATAAGTGAACCTTATCGATCCAAAAGTGTTATTTTTTTATATTATTATATAGATAATTCTCTCTTATTGTATTCAACACAATCTCAAGATATTTGGTATTGTCGTGCCTAGTGAGAGAATAGACCAAGATGTCATCCAAAAATACTACCACAAATAAATCCAAGTAGGGGTGGAAAACCAAATCATCAAGTCCATGAAAATAGTGAGGACATTTGTAAGACTAAATGGCATAACCAGGTACTCGTACAAGTAACACTTCTTTCAGAACTCTATACATGGTATGTATAATAGTCTCAAAATTACCTAATGGAAGCTTAAAATGAAATCAATCTTAGAGAAAAATATCACTCCTTGGAGATAGCCAAATAAGTTTTCTATATGAGGTAGTGGATATCAGTTCATTATTGTATGTTGGTTCAACCATTGGTAATCCACACAAAACCCGAGGGTACTTTTCTCCCTCTTAGTGAAAAGGACGGGTGAGCCCCATGGAGAGGTACTGAATCATTTAAAACCATTTCCCATTAATTATTACAAATGATTATTTATTTTTTTCATCTTATTAGGTTTAATATTATAGGGAGGAGTGAACATTGTTGTTTCACATGACACTATATCAATGGTGAACTCCACTTCTCTTACAAGAGGTAAACCAAAGAATACATCATGGGAGACATTCCTTAATCTATCTACCATAAGAAGTTATTACAAAATTTTCACTCCCTAATTACTCATAAAGAGATAAATCATTAAGGATGTCATTATGCCCATACCATGATTCTCTAGTCCAACTCAACTTTATGGGAAATCGCATTCACCCTTATGGATATATGTGCTTCCCTTATGTGATATAAATAATACCCTCCAGATATAAAAATAAACCTAGAAATGAAAAGGCACTAGCCAGTCCATAATAAGAATAACATCAAATACGGTCATGTCGAGGAAAAATTAATTCCACAAGAAATGGTACCCATCTATCTCAAGGGATTACTCCTTGCTCTAGTATATAACCTATGATCCAAACTCTAATAGTTTGTTGAGAGTCATCATACCACAACAATACTCAATCTGTAGGCCTAGACATTTGATGATTGCAGCAGATATAATGGAGTGCAATGTACCTATCGAAGGAACTAGGCATTCAGCGGAAGCCCCAAATATGTGTGATTTTAAAAAATTTCCACCAAATATCAATGTAATCTTGTCGATGTCTGCGAAATGATGCCTGGATAAAGATGAGGATCTCAGGTGAAGGTTTTTAAGCACAATTTTTTTTAAATAACAAGTTTAGATCCAAATTCGTGCACAATGTCTGCTTGTCATTGGTGATCACTGATTGAAGAATTTAAAGTCAACTTCCTTATGATCATCCACACGTGCTTCAAGTAATCTGCAGGAGCACCGATCATCATAATCTAGGTGCTCAAGTGTAGATACGACAACTCCTTCGACACTCCAATGATCACCGCATTTCTCTTCTTGCGATGCCTGAGAGAGATCTAGATCTGAGCTCCTTGGATATAGATCCTCTATCTCTAGGATGTGGGAGAGAGAGAAGGAGATATATATGAAATTAATAGTGTGTGGAAAAATTATCTCCTCCTTTATTTAATGAGTGTTAAGAAAATATCTGATATTTATACATGGCCACCCAAATACAAAACACACTATTAAAAAATATTTTTACTACTAAACTGAGTCATAATATTATTCATTATTATTATCACTTATCTGTAATATATTAAATATATTAAGTGATAATAATTAGGCCATTAAATCAGCTCTTACTCCCATGAATATTAATTTGACCTTTAATATATTAATATTTGTTTAAATAATATTTTTCATGTATTTCATTAAAACTGGTAAATACATTTAATAAATAAATTCAATGCTCGTTATTATTAACTTGAATAATATGAACTTATTTATTTCATTTGTGGTCATATCTCCTTGGAAAAATTCCAGACCCCAATGTTGGGGCCAACCATGTCCAAAACTCATATTCAACTAAATATAGAAGATTCTTGAATACGCTATTGTGTATGACCCTCTAGACCCTTATCTCGATAGTAGTGAATAGTATTCACAGACTAAGAGAGAGATCTAGAAACCCCTTATGGACCTTAAAAAGATAAGTTTTTTCACAACAACGACAGCCATCCTACGATCACGTACTATATAATATAATCTCTTTGTCATTAATATATCATAAAGCACGACACACTCACGTGTCATCGCCCTTTTATTACTTTATGGTATGTTGATCCAAATTGATAGATTTACCCTTCACTGCCATGGCTATGGTCTTATGAAGGTACTACCATCCTTATCAACATGGACTGATATATAATACTTCCAGGACCTAGAAGTTACAAATCCTTTCTTGACCATTCAACCAATGTCATTCCATCAATAATAAACCCAACACAAACTACCTTGCCACGATTTCAACATCATGGTTTTAATCTCGCATCAGATTACATGATCAAATGATATACACTGGAAGTGATCTCATGATAGGATACCATTACACATGATTGTAGATAGGAATATCCAATGACACTTAAAACATGTAGTGTTCCTATTGGCGGGTCGTTACTCATGATCTCACTACTAGATATCACCAAGTGAGAACTTTATGAGAATAAGCCTCAATGATTATGATCCCCCAACACCTTATAGTCAATAATATACCATTTTTTATCAGTAAAATGTATCTAGACCATAAAGCATATATTTAATATTAATGTCATTGTATCTAGATATTATCATTATAGCCTGGGATTTGTTATAACCTTTTGATATGACAATCAATATTTGGAAATTACCATTTCAATAGTGGATGCAAAAAAGTCTACACTATATTTGTAAGATGACATCATGTATAGCTAACTGTATACATGATATGGTAATCAAAGGCACTGAATAGTTGGTTCTAGGGAAACCACTATTTCAATACTGCCACTTGCACTAGATCCAACTTCCTAACCAAACTTTTTAGCTACTCACATGATGAACATCATGTTTCTAATGAGTAACAACTTTAGCTACTGGGTCTACCACTATTCCACCACATGGCTATTATGGTATTGAGACCTTGTCTCGTTGAGTAAAAATTATCAAGAGAAGTTGTCCTGAGTATATCCCAATTTTCCACTATCATAACTTGACATCTTGGCTAGTAATAATTTCATAATTGAAATTATGATAATCTTTTCTTTACTAGGTGAAATTCCAAGAATTGGAACAAATCATTGTGTTTAACTACTTCTTAACCACCTTAGAAGCTGCAAAGTACTCGTTATTTGTAGGTGTGGCTACCACTGTCTTATATGAGTTTTACTCTCTCATCATCTTTAGCTTAATAATGATAGAAGATAACATTGATCTATAAAAAACTAGTTTGTCTCCTTGTAAACTAGTATTATTTCTTCTCCATATACCAGGTACTTGTCTTTTGTACTCTCTGAAGTACAACCAGATAGTTCTAACTACTTCACTTGCAGTGATCCTGGATATAACTGATATTTTATTATTATAAAGAATATATTGGAAATATCAATTCTTGTATATATCATGGAATACATGATTAATCCATATCTTAATTGTATGGACTCTAATTCACCATTTTTATCTATTACCTTGTCCCAGACATGTTAACCTGAAGATATTATTCCCCGTGACATAGGAAACAATGCATCTCTTGAATTGTTCTAATTTATATTTTCAATACAATATCAAAATATGTATGATTGACTAGGAACAAGCAACCTATAGATCTACCTCAATAGATCCTGTTCCCTTGAACATAGTTTTATACTTTAAGTCAATCACTAGGGAATAAATTTCATTTTGGTCTTAACTAACTGTAAGACTAATGTATGTTTTCCATATATTGTTGAACATAATTTACTTAGAAAACTTTGGCGATCCCACTATCCTCTGGTAGACACATGGAAAAAATTAGTTTCAAATGTATATTCTATGACCTTGTTTATTAATTTAATCCTAAACTAAATTTCAGTAACTTGAAACCTTTATTAGCATTATGTGATGTGACCATCGATTTCTGGTTGTGTCATATACACACCATCCAGGATTGGTGGTCATGACATCCAATAATAAATTATATGATCATAAAATTTAGCTATGACAAGTAAAATTCTAATGGATTTAGGCATAACAACTTGGCCAAACCAATTGGGCCTTATTGGTAATACAGTTGTACCATCCATGTATCAACTCACTTGAATACCCACCATAGTATTCAATTTAATAATCCCCTTTTCACTTTGATACAGGAAATCCATTAATTGAATTTTTAGTTGATATTATCAATTTTATCAAACCATACACTTAATACTTGTAGGAAATATTATTCACATTGAATAATAGATCAACAACCGTGGTGAATATAAATACCATCACCATGGTTTTATCCTTCTTACCCAGTATATGTCTCTAGAACATACTCCATTTCACATGCGCTTGTGGAACTAGTTCCTATGCCAACTATTTATGTATCTTGAGAATTGACTAAACACAAGTCAATATAGCTCACAATATCTCTAATAGATATGCGCACCCTTATATATAAGTGTATTATATTACTTGACTACCAAATTTTCTATCTTAGGTATTTATGTAACATCTTAAACAACTGTTAGGATAATTTACAATAGATGCACATTGTGTTTGTACATGATGCAAGTTTTTTATGACCAAACCCTTTTTATCCAAACACATGTCATTATGATATCATAGACTTACATAATAATATGACTCATATGTTATCCACTTGTCATTATAGTTGTAATATAGTTGTGGTATATCCGAATTATTTTCAAAGAACGTCATGAAATATAATCAATGTTTATGAAAGTTGCAACATTTATACTCCATACATCATTACTCTGATGTATAAAATGTGTGTTTAGGAATTACTCCACTTTACATTTTCTTGATCAGTGTTAAAATATAAGACTTCATCATCGATCATCCTCACTAACATCAATGTCATGATTTGGATAAGTTAATGTGTGTTTAGGAATTACTCTATGCTACATTATCATGATCGATGAATGCTTGGTCAAGATATTTTTTGATATTCCAACCCAAAGCAACTCATATATTCTAACAATGCATATACTTCAATTTATTATTCCTTAATTACTTAATGGAATCTTATGAAGTATATATAAACTTCTATTTTACCCAAGGAATTTATCATGTTCACTTGTTAAACTATTTCCAAAATCTTTGTGACATACCTTTATTTTAAAGGTTCCTATTTATAAACTAAAGACGTTGATAATACCAAAAGTATTTAGCTATGCCAAGACTAAATAAAATACTTTGTATATTATTGACAACCAATTTTAGTATTAATTGAAAAAGAATTATCTTTCCACAACTGGGTATAAGTCTTACATTTATATTAATCAATTATTTCCTATGATTGATGTATTATTGAACCAGTGATTTAGTTTTAAATACCAAAAAACAACATTCATTTCAAAAACTGGAAGAATGTTACCTTGTGTCCAAGGACTCACATGATTAATGTTTGTGGTTCTACTCAATAATTGTTCTATATGAATATTTCACGTGGAAATTAAGAAGTCAATTACTTCTTACCACTAGCCTAGGTATCACCCTTTCACAAACATTTGAAGAATACACCTAACATCTAATAATTTTTCTATACATACTTGGTTATCATACTAAAATACACATATTTCACTAGCATATTGTATTTAATACCCAATTAGTAAAACTGAATCATTATAATTGATGAATATTTATGAAGAAGAAGTGGGTAACTTGATTCTTTAATTTAGTTTTTTTATTTTAAATTTCTATTTTTTATTTTATAATATGAAATGAAAATAACCTTTTTTTAATACATCATTCATTGAAGGATGTCGTGAATGTACCTTTTACATTACTTGTCTTTTGGCCTTTTGATATTGTCTTTCAATTTATTCACGATAATAATTAAAGATAAAACTATCTTTGAATTATTATTCACTTGGTGAAACTTACCTAGATAGGTAATGAAGTGATTACTCAATACTTTTTCATTTTGTTACTTAAAACGAAACATGAGTAAAGGGGTGAAAATGATATGAGAAATTGACCCATTTAAAGATCATGATCCATCTTTCAATTTACCCATGTCGGTGTTGTTGAAATAGTGGGTGCCCTAGACCCAACTATTATGTGCTTTTGATTACCATATCGTGTATACAGTAAGGTATGCATGATTTCATCTTATCATTATAGTGTAGACTTTTCTGCATCCACTATTGAAATGGTAATGTCCAAAGATTAATTGTCGTATTGAAAGGTTATAGCAGTTCCCAGGCTATAATGAGAACCTCTAGATACTATGACATTAATCTTAAATATATATGTTCTATGGTCTAGATACATCTTACTAATTGGACATAGTATATGTCTGACCATCAGGTGCTGGGGGCTCATAAGCATTGAGACTTCTTCTCATGAAGTTCGCACTTGGTGATCTCTAGTAGTGAGATCATGAGGACTGACCCGCCAATAGGAACACCACATGTTTCAGGTGTCATTGGATGTTCCTATCTACGATCATGTGTAATGGTCTCCTGACTTGAGATCATTACCAATGTATGTCATTTGATCGCGTACTTTGATGCTAGACGAAAACCATGGCAATAAAGTCGTGGCGAGGTAGTTTGTGTCGGGTGCGTCATTAGTGGCATGTCATTGGTTGAATGGTCAAGAAAGGATTTGTCGCTTCCAGGTTATGGAAGTAATATATCTCTGGCCATGTTGATATGGATGGCAGTACCTTTATAAGACCATGGCCATGGCAGTCGAGGGTAAATCCATCCAGTTACATCAACAAACAATAAAGCAAGAAAAGGGCGATGACACGAGAGTGCGTCCTGCTTTATGAGATATTATAGACAAAGAGATTATATTACACAGTGCATGTTCGTAGGTTGGTTGTCGCTGTTGTGACAAACCTTATTTCTTCAGGGGCCATGATGGGTTGCTAGATCCCGCTCTTGGTTTGTGAATACTATTCACGGCTGTCGAAATAAGGACCTAGAGGGTCACACACAATAGCGTATTCAAGAATCTGCCCTATTCAGTTGAATAGGAGTATTGGACATAGTGGGCCCCGCCCTAGGGGTCCGGGAATTGTCCAAAGTTAAACGATCACCAATGCGATAAATATATTCATATTATTCGAGTTTAGAATAATGAGTGTTGAATTTATTTATTAAATGTATTTACGAGTTTTAAGTAAATACATGAAAAATATTAATTGACGAATATTAAATTATTCAAGGTTCAATTAATATTTATGGGAGCGACGAGTCGGGTTAATGACTTAATTATTATCATGTAATATATTTTTATATTACAAGTAAATGATAATAATATTTATGGCTCAGTTTAGTAGTCATAAAATGTCGTTAATAGTGTGTTAAGTATTCGGGGCTGGCGAGGCGATACCCGGTATTTTAATTGAGCACTATAAATATAAGAGGAGGGGACTTTTCCAAATACTATTTCATGGAGTTTATCTCTCCTCTCCTCTCTCCCACATTCTAGAGAGAGATGCTCTGGATCCAAGGAGCTCGGATGGAGCTCTCTCTCGGGCATCGCTAGCGAAGCGATGCGGTGGTCGTTGGAGCATCGAAGGCATCATCGCAGATCCGCGCTAGCACCCGGATTACGACGAACGGCGCTCCCGCAGATTCCTTGAAGCGCGTGTGGACGATCTAGAGGAATTCGGCTTCGGATTCTTCGAGCAGCGATCGCCAACGACGAGCAGACGTCGTGCGCGGCTTTGGATTCAAACCAGGTATTTTACGGTTTAATTTTGTGCTTAAAATCCTCCACGCGTGGTCCTCGGCTTTGACCGGGCTGCCCTTCACCGACGTCGGCAAGTTTACGGCGAACGGCGGTGGAATTTTTTTTAAAACCCACCTATTTGGGGCTTTCGCTGCACGTCCGGTTCCATCAAGTGGTATCAGAGCGAGAGCGTGTTGATTTTAAGCCAAGATAAATTTAAATTTGCATTAAAATGTTAAAAGGGTGTCCAAACGGTCCCAACGCCGCAGACGGAACCCGAATTGGATATCGGATGGTCAGTTTGCAGCCATCCGAAGTTTCGAATTCGGATTCGAGATTGATTTTCGGTACGAAATACTCACCGGAAAATCAATTTGGTTTTGATATTAATTTATTAAAATTAAATTATATTATTATTATAATAATAAAACTATTTGGTTTTATTATAATAATAATATTGATATTGTTATAATAATAATATTATTATTATTTTTCCAAAGCTTAATATAGGCTTTGGAAAAATATTTAAAGGAGGCCGTGGGAATTTTTTTTTTTTGGGATCCCTCCCTCCCGGCGCACTGTAGCAGCGCGCCGGCATAGCACCTCGCGGCCTCCTCTACTCCCAGCACAAGGTCGGCGTCCCACGGAGCCAGTGCGTCCCGCACCCCGACGCCTCACCGCCCGACCCCTCCCGCGCTCGCCTCTCCCCTTCACCACGCTGCTGCAGCAGGTCCAGACGCCCCACCCCGGGCAATAGGCGCAAGTCCTCCTTCCCGCATCTCGCGGCTCCCCGGACGCGCTGCATGCAGGGAGCAGCAGGTGCCCATCCAGGCGTTGCATCTCGCCCAGCCGGCACCCGACCACCCCGTCCCGGCTCCTCCTATTCACTACGCTGCAACAGCAGGTGGTGGACAGGCTTCCTCCTTCCTTCCACAGAGCTACAGCAGGCCAGTCCCGCAGCCATGCAAACCGGCCTCCCCGACGTTCCCCTCTGCAAATAGCACCCCGCTGGACCAGCGGGCAATCCTAGGCCGCCGCCAACGTGCCTCAGCTCCTTTTGGCACTCCTACTGGCCGAGGACAGTGCTGTCCGGCTGGATCCCTCCACCAACGCACCACTCAGCCTCGTTGCACAGGTTTTCTCGCCTCGGTACGACGCCCCACAGTCACGGACAGCCCCGTCCGGCTGTATTCATCCACCCGTCCACTGCGTCTGTACGATGCTATGGATCGGCCTTCTCTCTTAGGCAGAGCGGCGCGCTATTCCGCTCCCGCCCAGCCTGCACCGTCCCAGACCAGCCTCGTTACGGTCGCCTCCCAGTCCCCATAGTGGGAAGGTAATATTCGCTGCTCCGAAACTTCTCTAGGAAGGTCTTCTCAGCACGTAACAGGCTTAGGCGGACCTTCCAGACCCAGAAATCCCCTACCCGAGGTCGGCACTACCTGGGATGCGCCTCGCAGGTTCGCCCCGACCCGCGCAGACCCTGCCCGTGGTTGAAGGGGATCGGGTATTTTATTTTAATCAAAAATTAATTAAAACAATTAATTTAATTACAGTTGATAATTAAATTAATTAGGTATTAATTTTTGGTTGTAGCGGCGTAATTAATTGGGAGATTAATTAAATTAATTAAATGGGACCGAACGACGTAAATATTGGATTAAAAATTAGAGTGAAATTTTTAATTCAATTAAAATGCCCTCAAGTTTAATTTTAATGCAAGTTTAATTTTTTATTCTGCACTTATTTAATATACGCAAGTTTAATGCATATATAACTGATCATGAGCTGAGACCGACCAATGCATGTTTGGTGTGTTTTATTTATTTATTTATTTATTTAATTATTTATTTATTGCAATGGTTTTGTAATAATTAGTTTAATTAAATAAAAGACGATCTGCGTGTCGTCTCAAGGGTCATTATATGTATAAGGGTCTGCGCGCCCATTCTCAGAGTTGTATATTTTTACTCCCGAGACCCCCTCGCCTGTGTGCGAGTATAATTGTATAATGACGAGACAACCGGTGACGCTTTTCGTGCCAAGTTACGGCGACACACCAGACATGAGTTGGATGCACTGGATGAGCAGACATTGTTATTCAAGTTGCAAGCCACGCGACTAAAGGTATTTACCCCTAGGGTTTTGGTTGGTCCATTATTCACTCAACGGATCAACCAATAGTACCGGATCATGATCAGGTGTTCGTTTTATTTCTGCATGGTTTATTATTTTGTGTATGTGTAATTTATTGCGCGATCACATTATATAATAATAAACAAGCATGCAAGATAAAATGAACATGTGACGCGATGAGATTTCTATTTCTTGCATGGCCAGTTGTGAGTGCGACCACATAGTTCGTGCTTATAAAATTAGAAAAATGATTTCTTTCGTCACACTAAAAATAATAAAACCCTCAATGATATATTAAGTCTAAGCAGCCTTCCGTCTTTCAAATTTGGACAAAACCAGCTGTTTGAGGTGCCGGTTCATGCCTTAGCTGAGGGTGCCTCTTACTACTGGGGAGTCCTTATAAGAATGATGGGTCGACTTAACTAAAGTGCTAGTAAGGATTAGCCCTAGCTAACTTTCTATCATTTTAGAGGCAAGCGTTGAGTAAATCAAATTTTGATTTTAAGAAGCTGGGACTTCACTCAACAGATCAAGGAACCGCAAGTTAAAGCGGTTGGCCAGCCAAAAGCCTACCTAGAACCCTCCAAGTAGTGGCGTAGCCTTAGCTTGTAGACTATGAGGGGTGGTTCCGGGATCCTTTCCACTAGAATACTCAAGCGACAGAGTATTCCGATTCTAGCACAGAGGGTTCCTAGAATCCGATAAAATAGTGGGAGACATAAAATGATTTAAGTAATTAATCGAAATGTCTTAACTGGTAATCCAGATAAAAGGCACTTATCTGCTAAAATGTATTTTTGTAGAAAAATGGCAAGTTATACCACAAGATTAAAACTGCGATATTATAATGGACAAAGTATATGTCCACAGTGACATGAGTATCTATGAATAGTACAGGCGCATGCACATAGTACTATGATATAGGAAACTCAAGGTGTTAGTGTCCCCAACATTGTTAAACTACCTCAAGAAGCGATGGTGAAAATTGCTTATAGGAGACTAATTTACAAAGCATATGATAGTTATATCATTATGCTTTCATCAACGTCCGGTGTCAGTTGCGGTCGCTACACCAGGACATAGATGATATAACATAAAGTCTCATATCCGAGATGTTTGTAAGGAGAAAGTGAAGCAATGATATGAATAAGGTGAAGTTTACACCGACATGTGTAAATTTAAAGATTGATCATGATCTTTAAATATCATTTTCACCACATTACTCAAGTCTCGTTTTAAGATACAAAACGAACAAGTATTGAGTAAACGCTTCATTACCTATCTAGGTAAGGTACTCCAAGTGAATAAGAATGAAAGACAATTAAGCTTTAATTCTTATGGAGGATAAATTGAAAGACAATGTGAAAAGGTCAAAGGCATTTCATACCAATGACATATTCGCGATGTCCTTCAATTAATGAGGTATTGACAGAGGTTATTTTCATTGCATATTATAAAATAATACTATGGAAGTTTAAAATCAATAAACTGATTTAAAGAAGCATGTTTCCGCTTCTACATCAGGTATATTCATCATTATAATGTTTCTCTTTTACTACTTGGGTATTAAATACAATATGTTGGCAACATATGTGTATTTTAATACGATAAACAAGTTAGTATAGAAAACTTACTAGAAGTCAGGTGTATTCTCCAAGTGGCTGTGAAAGGGTGATACCTAGGCCAGTGGTGAGAAGTACACGACTTCTTTAATTGCCAAGTGAAAGATTCGTGTTGAACTATTGTTGAGTATGACCACAAACATTAATCTCATGTGTCCTTGGACGCAAGGAGGCATTCTTTTAGTTTCTGAAATGAATGTTGTTTTTGGTAAACTCAATCACTAGTTCAGTAATACATGGATCATAGGCAATTAGTGATAAATATAAATGTAAGACTTATACCCAGTTGTGACAGGATAATTCTTTGTCGAGTAATACTAAAAATGGACTTCATGAATATACCAAGTATGGTATTTAGGCTCGGCACAGCTAAATACTTTTGGTATTATCGATGTCTTTAGTTTAGACAAAGGATCCTTTAGAAATAAAGGTACGTCACAAAGCTTTTGGAAATAGTTCAACATGATAGTATGAACTATTCCAAGTATAAGCTAGAGGTATATATACTTCATAATATTATTTTAAGTAATTAAGGAATATCAAAGTGAATTATTTTCATGGTCAGGAGATATGAGTTACTTCGGGTTGGGATACCGAAGAATATCTCGACCAAGCATTCATCAATCATGATAATGTAGCATGGAGCAATTCCTAAACGCACATTACCTTATCAACATCACGACATTGATGTTAATGGGGAGGATTGATGATGAAGTCTTACATATCAACATTGATCAACAAAATGTAGCGTGGAGTAATTCCTAAACGCACATTTTATACATCAAAGTATTGATGTAAGTAATATCAATGTTGGAACTAGCAGAAACTTCCACTATATTTCATGAAATGCTTTGCAAATAACAGCAATATCCCACCACCATATGCCAACTATAATGACAAATGGATATCATACGAGTCATAGTATGATGTAAACCCATTATGTCATAAGAACATGTGTTTGGATGCAAAGAGTTTGTTAGGACATAAACAAACTAGCGTCAAGACAAACACATTGTGCATTTAGTGTAATAATCCTAACAGCTGTTTAGGATGTTACAAGATAGAAGAATAGGTAGTCAAGCAATAGACTACACTTCTATATAAAGGTGAACATCTCTATTAGAGATAGTGGGAGCTATATTGACTTGTGTTTAGTCAATGCTCAAGATGCACAAAATAGCTGGCATAAGAAATAGTTCCACAAGTACATGTGGAACAAAGTATTTTACAGAGACACATACTGTGTAGGAAGGATAAAACCATGGTGATGGTTTTATATTCACTACGTCCGTGATCTATTACTCAAAGTGAATAATATTTCCTACAAGTAAGCAGTATATGGAAATTAGCTAAAATTGATAAGATCAACTAAAATTCAATTAATGGATTCCATGTATCGAAGTATGAAAGGGGCTATTATTTTGAATACTGCGGTGGGTATTCAAGTGAGTTGATACATGGATGGTACGATCTTAGTACCAATAAGGCTCAATTGGTTTCACCAAGTTGTTATGCCTAAATCCGTTAGAATTTTACTTATCATAGCTAATATCTATGATCAATTTATTTGGCATTAGATGTCATGACCACCAATCTTGGATGGTGTCTATATGACACAACCAGAAAGGGATGGTCACATCACAGAATGCTGATAAATGTTTCAAGTTACTAAAATCCGGTTTAGGATTAAAGTAAGAAACATGATCATAGTATATACATTTAAAACAAATGTTTTCCATGTGTCTATTAGAGGTTAGTGGGAGCGCTAAGGTTTTCCAATAATAAATATGTTTGGTAACATATGGAAAACACACATTGGTCTGACAGTTAGTTAAGACCAAAATGAAATTTACTCTCCAATGATTGACTTAAAGTAGCAACCTAAGTTCTAGGGAACATAATCTACTAAGGTAGATCTATAGGTTGCTTGGTTCTAGTCAATCGTACATATAGTGACATTATATTGAAAAAATACATGTTGGAACAATTCAAAAGACGAATTGTTGCCTATGTCACAGGGCATAATCTCTCCATGTTGACCTGTCCGTGACATGGGAAGAGATAAATGTGGTGATTTGAAATCCATATGTCGGAGCGATGGATCAATCACGTATGCCATGATATGTACAAGAACCAATATTGCCAAGGTATATTTTACAATAGGAAAATATCAGTTATATCCAGGATCACTGCAAGGGATGCAGTCAGAACAATCTAATTGTACTTTGGCAAGTACAAAAGATTTGTACCTGGTAAGTAGAGAAGAAAGGATACTAGTTTTTGGGGATAAAAACTAGTCTTCCAAAGATCAAGAGATCTAGTATTGTAGTTAGGCTAAAGGCGATGAGCGAGTCAAGCTCATATCAGCCTGTGGTGGCCATATCTATAAGACCGAGTACATTGCAGATTCTAAGATATCTAAGAAGCAGTTAAATGCAATGATTTGTTCCAGTTCTTGGAATCGCACCTGGTGAGAAAAGTATTGTCATAATGTAGATTATGATATTCTTACTAGCCAAGATGTCAAGTTATGACAGTGGACAAAAAGGGTATATACTCGGGATACCATCTCTTGAGAAGTTTTAATCAAAGAGATGAGATCGCTATAGCAGAATAGCCACGCGGCGGAACCGTGGCAGACCCAGTATCTAAGGCCTTTACTCAGCAAAAACATGATGCTTATCATGTGAGTAGCTAACAAGTTTGGTTAGCAAGTTGCCTCTAGTGCAAGTGGGAGTGTTGAAATAGTGGGTGCCCTAGACCCAACTATTATGTGCTTTTGATTACCATATCGTGTATACAGTAAGGTATGCATGATGTCATCTTATCATTATAGTGTAGACTTTTCTGCATCCACTATTGAAATGGTAATGTCCAAAGATTAATTGTCGTATTGAAAGGTTATAGCAGTTCCCAGGCTATAATGAGAACCTCTAGATACTATGACATTAATCTTAAATATATATGTTCTATGGTCTAGATACATCTTACTAATTGGACATAGTAGATGTCTGACCATCAGGTGCTGGGGGCTCATAAGCATTGAGACTTCTTCTCATGAAGTTCGCACTTGGTGATCTCTAGTAGTGAGATCATGAGGACTGACCCGCCAATAGGAACACCACATGTTTCAGGTGTCATTGGATGTTCCTATCTACGATCATGTGTAATGGTCTCCTGACTTGAGATCATTACCAATGTATGTCATTTGATCGCGTACTTTGATGCTAGACAAAAACCATGGCAATAAAGTCGTGGCGAGGTAGTTTGTGTCGGGTGCGTCATTAGTGGCATGTCATTGGTTGAATGGTCAAGAAAGGATTTGTCGCTTCCAGGTTATGGAAGTAATATATCTCTGGCCATGTTGATATGGATGGCAGTACCTTTATAAGACCATGGCCATGGCAGTCGAGGGTAAATCCATCCAGTTACATCAACAAACAATAAAGCAAGAAAAGGGCGATGACACGAGAGTGCGTCCTGCTTTATGAGATATTATAGACAAAGAGATTATATTACACAGTGCATGTTCGTAGGTTGGTTGTCGCTGTTGTGACAAACCTTATTTCTTCAGGGGCCATGATGGGTTGCTAGATCCCGCTCTTGGTTTGTGAATACTATTCACGGCTGTCGAAATAAGGACCTAGAGGGTCACACACAATAGCGTATTCAAGAATCTGCCCTATTCAGTTGAATAGGAGTATTGGACATAGTGGTCCCCACCCTAGGGGTCCGGGAATTGTCCAAAGTTAAACAATCTCCAATGCGATAAATATATTCATATTATTCGAGTTTAGAATAATGAGTGTTGAATTTATTTATTAAATGTATTTACGAGTTTTAAGTAAATACATGAAAAATATTAATTGACAAATATTAAATTATTCAAGGTTCAATTAATATTTATGGGAGCGACGAGTCGGGTTAATGACTTAATTATTATCATGTAATATATTTTTATATTACAAGTAAATGATAATAATATTTATGGCTCAGTTTAGTAGTCATAAAATGTCGTTAATAGTGCGTTAAGTATTCGGGGCTGGCGAGGCGATACCCGGTATTTTAATTGAGCACTATAAATATAAGAGGAGGGGACTTTGCCAAATACTATTTCATGGAGTTTATCTCTCCTCTCCTCTCTCCCACATTCTAGAGAGAGATGCTCTGGATCCAAGGAGCTCGGATGGAGCTCTCTCTCGGGCATCGCTAGCGAAGCGATGCGGTGGTCGTTAGAGCATCGAAGGCATCGTCGCAGATCCGCGCTAGCACCCGGATTACGATGAACGGCGCTCCCGCAGATTCCTTGAAGCGCGTGTGGACGATCTAGAGGAATTCGGCTTCGGATTCTTCGAGCAGCGATCGCCAACGACGAGCAGACGTCGTGCGCGGCTTTGGATTCAAACCAGGTATTTTACGGTTTAATTTTGTGCTTAAAATCCTCCACGCGTGGTCCTCGGCTTTGACTGGGCTGACCTTCACCGACGTCGGCAAGTTTACGGCGAACGGCGGTGGAATTTTTTTTAAAACCCACCTATTTGGGGCTTCCGCTGCACATCCGGTTCCATCAGGTGTAACCATCACCTTTTTTATATCATTGCCTCTATTTCTCCATGAAAACATCTTAGAGACGAGACTTCATGTTATATCATCCATGTCTTGATGCAGTGACTACAACTAACACCAGATGTTGATGAAAGAATAATGATATAACTATTATATTATTTTTTTTCATTAGTCTCCTATTTGAAATTTCACCCTCACTTCTTGAGGTAGTTTAACAATGTGGGGGACACTAGAATATTTATTTTCTTATATAATAATACTATGCGCATGCACCCATATTATTCTGGGATACTCAAGCAGTATGGACATTTACTTTGTCCATTATAATATCACAATTTTCGAACTTGTGGTATAAATTTTCATTTTTATACAAAAATGAATTTTAGCAGATATGTTTTTTTCTCATGGTTAGGAGTTAAGACATTTTGATTAAATAATTATGAATTAAATATCTCCCACTATTTTATCATATTCTAGGAACCCTCTGTGCTAAAATCGGAATACTCTATCGCTATAGTACTCTAGTGACAAGGATCCTATAACCACCCCTCATAGTCTACCAGCTATGGATACTCCAATACTTGGAGAGTTTAAAGTAGGATTTTGGCTGACCGACCACTTTAACTTGCAGTTCCTTGATCTATTGAGTAAAGTCCCAACTTCTAAAATCAGAACTTGATTTACTCAAGATTTTCATCTAAAATGATATAATGTTATCCATGGATAATCATTACTATAAATTTAGTTAAGTAAACCCACCACTCTTATAAGGAATCCCTTATAGAAAGAGACACCCTTATCTATGGAATGACTGGCACCCCAAACACCCAGTTTTTTCCAAATTTTAATGACGTAAGGCTATTATGACTTAATATATTTTTGAGGGTTTTATGATTATTAATGTGAAAAAGAAATCATTTTCTATTTTTATAAGCATGTACTATGTGATATCACACATAATTGACTATGCATAAAGTAGAAAAATCATTGTGTCACATGTTCATTTTATCTTGAATGCTTTTTTATTATTATTCTATGTGATCATAATAATAATCCATGCATTAATAAAATGACGACCAGATCATGACCCACTACTAATGGTTGATCTGTAGAGTGAATAATGGAAAAACTTTGACACTAGGGGTAATACGTTAATTTTCATGGCTTGCAACTCAAAATGCAGTGTACGCACCTCCAATGCATCATATCTCTTATCTGGTGTGTCACCATGACCCATCACGAACTGCATCACATCTCATCTCGTTATTATAAAACTGTACTCGCATGCAGGCAAGAGGGTCTCAGGGTATAAAATATAACTCTGAAAATGGGTGTACATGACCTTATACATAGAATGATTTAGAGACGATACATAGATCACAATTTAAATCAATTAATATAATTATTAAAGAACCATGCAATAAATAAATATATAAATAAATATATTAAATAAATAATTAAGTACCAAATATGCATTGGTCGGTCTCTAGCACATGATTAGCATATGCATTAACTCGTATATATAAACTAAATGCAGAATTATAATTAAACATGAATTAAATAAATTCTAGGTCACTTAATTGAATTATAAACTTCACCCTAATTTTTTAATTCAATATTTTAACATCATTCAGTCCCATTTAATTAATTTAATTTTAAAACTAAAAATTAAATTAATTAATTAATTTAATTAAACTCCAAGTTAATTTAATTATACCACTGTCATTATTAAACCAAAAATTAATATTTAATTAATTTAATTATCAACTATAATTAAATTATTTATTTTAATTAATTTTTTATTAATTAAAATTAGTCAGGCCCCATAAACCCTAGGAAGGGCCTGTGCGGGTCAGGGCGAACCTACGTAGGGTCAGTATAGGATGTTCTAACCCCATTCATGGGTGTTTAGGGTTGGGAAAGTCAGCCCCGTCTCATTTTGGGTTGGGCTGACTGGCTCAAGCCCAATTCGAGGCTGTTCGGATCCAATCTGATGGATAGAGAGGGTTACCTCACTGGAATTTCCCAATCTGGCTAGAAGGAATGACCCATTAGTGTGAACCTGACGACAGCATAGGATGAGATTTGGGTCAGTGCAGCGAGGTCAAAAGCAGTGTGGGCTACCATTAGGGGACAGGGGAGAAGGGTCACCAGTGTGGTCTAGCATTCCCTCGCCAGTGTGTGGCACCGATGGAGCCGACGGTTTAGGGAGGGGGCGGTCGCGGTGGGCACTGGCTAGTGTGCCACACGACTAGTTTAGGGAGGTGGTCGTGGGGGGTTGCCACTTTCCGCATGAGGAAGGTGACCAGGGGGCCCAGTCAGCCACCCAACCCTAACCCGTTTATTATTTTTTATTTTTTTTAATTTTCCTGAAGATTTTTATAATAGGTCTTTTTTTTCAATTGAGACCTGTTTTGCAGGTCTTCCATTTTTTTAAAAAGTACACCCTTCCTTATTTTAATTTTCTAAAGCCTATTATTAGGATTCTGAAAATTAATAAATGTATTAGAATAAAATTTATTATAAAAAATATATTATAATAATTGATTATTATTATAATAAATTATTATTATTATTATTATTATTATATAATAATAATTACAATTATCCTCATCGGAAAATAATTTTTCCTAGAAAACACTCTTCTGGAGAACAGAATTCCATTGGGGAGGATGAATACATCTGATTTTAATACTTCAGATGGCAGTAGATTGGCCATCGGATATCAGATTAAGAATCTACCAGCTGTGTTGGGACCATAACGATGTCCTCTTTTAATGTTAATAAAAATTTAATTTATTTGGATTAAAATAGACACGCGTACCTCTGATACCACTTGAAGTAACTAGGCACGCAGCGGAATCCCCAAACATATGGGATTTTAAAAAATTTCAACCAATAATAGATGTAATCTTGTCTAAGTAGGTGAAACGATGCCCGATTAAAGCCGAGGATCTCGCGTGAAGGGTTTTAAGCATAAAATAAAACCGTAAAATACCTGGTTTAGATATAAATCCACACATGACGTCTTCTCGTCATTGGTGATCACTGCTCGAAGAATTCGAAGTCGAATTCCTCCATATCTCCCACACATGCTTCAAGGAATCTAGGGGAGCATCGATCGTCATAATACGGGTGCTAGTGTGGAGATATGATGACCCCTTCGACACACCAATGACAACCACATCACTCTTCTTATGATTCTTGAGGGAGAGATCGATCCAAGCTCCTTGGATACATAGCCTCTCTCTCTAGGATGTGGGAGAGAGAATATGAGAGAGATAGAGGCAATGAATAGTGTATGGAAAACTCCCCTCCTCCTCTATTTATAGAGTGTTAAGAAAATAACTGGTATTTCCACCTAACCACCCAAATACATAACATGCTATTAAATAATATTTTGACTACTAAACTGAGTCATAAATATTATTCATTATTATTATCACTTATCTGTAATATATTAAATATATTACGTGATAATAATTAGGCCATTAACTTGGATCTTACTCCTACATATATTAATTGAAGCCTTGAATATATTAATATTCATTCAAATAATATTTTTCAAGTATTTACTTAAAACTGGTAAAAAAAATTAATAAATAAATTCAATTCCCATTTTTCTTAACTTGAATAATATGAATTTATTTATTGAATTTGTGATCATATCTCCTTGAAAAATACAAAACCCCAATGGTGCGTTCCACCATGTCCAAAACTCCTATTCAACTGAATAGGGAAGATTATCAAATATGCTATTGTGTGTGACCATCTAGGACCTTATCTCGATAGTAGTGAATAGTATTTACAGACCAAGAGTGGGATATAGAAACCCATCACGACCCCTGAATAGATAAGGATTGTCACAAAAGTGACAACCAACCTATGAACATGTACTACGTAATATAATCTATATGTCATTAATATCTCATAATGTAGGACACTCTCACATGTCGTCACACTTTTATCTCTTTATAGTTTGTTCATCCAACTAAACATATTTAACCTGGACTACCATGGCTATGGTCTTATGAAGGTACTAACATCCTTATCAACATGGATATAGATATACTACTTCCATGACTGGGAAGAGGCAAATCCTTTCTTGACCATTCAACCAATGTAATTCCATCAATGACGCATCTAACACAAACTACCTCACACCGATTTCAACATCATGGTTTTTGTCTTGCATCAAAGTACATGATCAAATGAAATACACTAGAAATGTTCTAAAGTTAGGAGGCCATTACACATGATTGTAGATAAAAACATCCAATGACACCCAAAACATGTGGTGTTCCTATTGGCAGGTCTGTCCTCATGATCTCACTAGTAGAGATCACCAAGTACGAACTTCATGAGAAGAAGTCTCAATTCTTATGAGCCCCCAACACCTGATCGTCAAACATATACTGTGTCCGATCAGTAAGATTTATCTTGACCACAGAATATATATTTAAGATTAAGGTCATAGTATCAAGAGGTTCCCATTATAGAATGTGATCTATGATAACCTTTTTATTTGACAATTGATCTTTGTAAATTACCATTTCAATAGTGGATTTAGAAAAGTCTACACTACAATGTTAATATGACATCATGTATAGATAACTTTACACATGATATGGTAATCAAAATCACTAAATGGTTGGGTCTAGGGAGATCACTATTTAAACACCTATACCAAATTGGGTAGAAACTAATGTATAGGCTAGTAGAATAGTACATATAACCATAGAAGGCCATGAATTCTGCTCCTTAGTTGTAGGATGCACATCATAGATATGGCCCAAACCGTGGCCCTGAGATGCAACCTGACTACCCTTGGAAGGTCTATTGTGCTGGCGGTGAACCTTTGATGTCTGAATACCTCATTCAAGACCACATCATCATCTTAATTGAATGATATTATACCAATACCTAGCCTGATGTCGATCTACTCATCTTGTACTTGAAAAAGTTTTCAATATAGATCCTATCTAACTAGATACAAGAGGGAAATTTTGGCAGAGACACTGAAGATGACCCTTCCAACCACACTCTTGGCACTCGATTGGGTTTTTCATACACTAGGTTTCATTATGAACTACTCAACCACACTGGTCACAAAACACATAGCCATCAATGCATGTAATCTAACTAGAAATACACCCGCATGAACCCTCGAAATGAATATTCTCACTACTGGATAACCCATATACCCATTTCAAATAAAAACTGCACTGGCTCACATTTCAATCTTCCCTAAAGTTTTGCTTTATATTGATGGATTAGTTCAATATCTCAGAAATGACGGTCATATATAAAATCTACACCTAGATTAGATAGTGTACACAATCACATCCTAAAAACTTCTCACAATAATCAATTCATCACATTTTAGAGTCAATGAAAATCATTGAAGATCATTGAAATGAGATGAATACTCCATCACTGACATGGAACCCTGCTATAGGTTCATAAAGTCTCAATCTTGGTATTCTCTCAATTTTTGGGGGGAAGTAATCATAAAAGGCTATATGGAATACTGCCCAGACCATACCCGGATGACGACCAAACTAGGTAATGAAATCCCACCATTTTTAGTAGAATTATGAATAAAATTGGTATTGAACTTGAACCTTAGCTCTAGAGTCATTTCAAAATGTTCAAATATTTAAATAATGGACTCTATACAAGACTCAATATCCCAAAGGCTTCCATCCCCTAAAAATATAGGATGATGCTACTACTGGAATTCCCACATCAGCTCTGCCAAGTTAGGGATGAGTTTTAGGTCACCTTTTAATGACTGTATAAAGTGGTAAAATATGTCATGGAACTAGGAATTAGTTGATAGTGGAAGATCAATAAGAGGGTAATTGTGTGGCTCTATAGGATTTAACATAGGCGGCTCAAGGCCCACCACCTCCTACGCATGGTCATCACCACCCTCCTGGATTACAACTTGAGGAAATCGAGGTAGAATAGGTCTAGAATTTCCTAGTGCATGCCTTAGATAACATTTAATAGCAAATATTTAAATAATGAAAACATGAAAGGAAATGTATATAACATTTATATAAATGAGTCACTCCTACCTTCCTACTCATAAATCTGGGTCTAGGTGATAAGGAAGATTACAAAAGTCTCAGGAGACACTTCCTACGACCTACTACTATGGTTTGGTTAGGGTTATAGTCTCATAAAATATAGTAGAGGTCCGAGTATATAGAGTTTCAATGTAAAGGTATAGATGAAACCATCTTTTACTTTGAAACTTTCACCCCCATTTAGCTATAATCATTTTGTTATAATAATTTAATTCAGTTAAGTTTATTTATATTTTTTTATATGGATATCTAAATATAGATAAATGTGTCACCATTCCTGATATATAAAGGACCATACACTTTATAAACTATAATTGGTATGTCAAGTAACTATGACCTCAACTTTACGTCCAGTATAAGTATGTAACATGTTATATTTAGTGATTTAATTGAATAAACAACCATTCCCTATTTGGATAAGTACCTACATCATAAATTATAATTGTTATTTCTAAATCAAGTCAACCAATATTTCATCTTGTAGAACCAGTGGGTCTTGGCTCAAATGTGGAATAATTGGTTAATTAAGGTGTCATTATAAAACTATGTTAGAAAACACCATTTAGATCAATTTATAAATTTCAATCAATCTAATTATGTTATCCCTACATGAAACATTAGCACATTTCTATATATGATAATCTTGGAACTAACTATATGTAGTAATAAATGCACACTAAATGTAAATGTTTCAAGAAAAAATTCATGGAATATAAGTCTGAAGGTTCCTATAATGATGCATGAGATGATACTTTCTTTCCATATTAGGCCTAAGAGAAAAATAAATTCCATAATAAAAATATAAAAAATAATAATAACACCAAAAGACATGTGTGTCACCTAATGGTGAAAACAGTACAACTGTAATAGGCACAAACTAAAATAGTAATAACCCTTCCTTGATAATTTGGGTTTCCTCAGTACATGGGCTAACTACTCCCTTGAAAAGGCTCATTAACAAATTATGATACATCCTTTTATCCTATATTATACCCAAACAGTAATAAAAATGGTAAATTTCTATGATGCCACTTTGTATTATCCTCACTGAGATACCATTTAGCAGTGCCCTAAGACGGTTGGCCACATGACCTCAATCATGCCTCCACTTTTGATAGAGGATTACAACTAGAAGTGAAAGTATAGGGTGTTTCCATTGAGAGACTATTCACTCGTGAGTTAGAGTGTAGTACAGTGGTAACATAAAATGATAAGCAATAGAAACAAAAAAATACATTTTGCATCAGAATATGAATAATAAATCATGTAATATAAGTAAACTTGAAAAAGATTAATGATAATTGAAACAATGTGATAATGAATATGTCATGTAGAAATATGAAATGAGTTATATGGGATACAAGGGAAATAGTAATATAACATATACTATTAAAAAATACAAAAAGGGAAAAATATGCAACTACTAGTATCACGATAATAGGCTCAGTCCCCTACTCCTGTACTCCATCCTTGTTCTAGAAATCAAGAATCATAAGCTGGATGATTCCCTTTATCTATAACTGATGTCATGAATCCTTCTCAGGCACCAAGGGTGGCCCGATCAGGGTTTGACACATACATAGTAAGACACCACCAATGGTGTCTAGATCAATCAAATTTGTTCATATAAAGAGAGTTTTGTGATAGTTATAATAAAATTAAAAGCACTAAATAAATAAATATATCATACTGGGTTACTCATGGGATACTAGAACAAAAATACAATCTTTAGAATAATGTTGATGTTTTTGAACCAAGAAACCTTTACAATGCTGATATAATGTACAAATTTGTCATTATAAATAAATTATCAAGATTGGACCAATCCCAAGAAAGTGATTTGTCCTAGAGGACACATAAATTAATTTATTAAATTATAATTATTGGGTTTATATAAAAAAATAATCTATTGAATTTAATTAAGCATCATCCTGGTCCCGTCCAAAGTGAACCATATCAAGGAACCCAAGTATCACACAAGGAGTGCAATAAATACTCAATGCCGTAGGAGACCATCTAAGGAAATTCATAAATGGAATACAAAGTATCACTCCATGCATGGTGTGGAGAGAAATCTATGATCCCATCCCTAGTATCTCACATAGGGTACTAAGTATCACTTGTGGCCTGGTATAACCATCTAATCACGGATCCCATCAATGGTGTCTCCCTTAAGGAACCAATATCACTCATATAGATGTCAGGAATACAAACGGTGAGCCCATATAAGGAATACCAGGTATCACTCCTAGTGTATATAAAATCAATATAGAAAAAACTAATCATAAACCTCTAATATCGCATTTATGTCATGCTATAAGGATCCATGTATTTCTCTCATCTTGGGTATAAGGTATGGCTTAACTATCCCAATTAATTCCTTTTATCAAGGAATTTCACATATAACGTTTCAAATTAATTTGGAAAAAACATTTAATTCCATAGATTCTATTATAGTATAATCATAGGGCCTAAATCATGGCCAAACATATTACTCAATTAAGTTTCACTTCGATATATAATTATTACAAGGGAAACCACTCCTAAAAAGGTGTTTCAACAATTTAAGGTAAAGGTGAAATTAGGCCTCTAAGGAAGTCACACCCATATATATGGATTCAATCAAGACAATCAAACAAAGTGTTTATTTACTGCTAGCTAGGGGCGTACTAATAATGAAAAACCATCTAATTTAATTTACTAGGTGTTTTATAGGAATCACTTGAGAAGTATAGCATATGACATGAATATGCATAATATAAATGAAAAAAATTTAGGTATAACAACAAGGTCACCAAATTTATCCTCGTAGGACTCTCCTCATCCATTGTTATCTATTTAATTGAGATAGAATTATAGATATTAGAATAATCATAAAATTCCCTAAAACTTGGAAAAATGAGTTCACAAAAAAATAACAAAAAATATGGGAAGATAAACAATGGAATGAGGTAATATGGGTATATATCTTACTATTTCAGATCCAACACACGTGACAGTGAAGAAAACATAGATTAGATAAAAGATATATAGAAGAACCATGCTTAGGCAAGGAGGGGTTATCTGACGTGGATGGTCTCCTTTGTAGGAATAAAAGTAATCCCCTATATAAAAACAAGTTCTTCCCCTTTTATTAAAAAAAATCCCCAGGTAGGAACATGGCATGTAAATGAATTACAATTCATGTAATTCTTGGGTTTCCCTCATAGTGAAAACCCTAAACACATCGTAAAAAATAATTAGAAAGACAAATACATGTCATGAATTTAATACAAACCATGAATTTAAATACAAACCATGTATTTGAATACATTCCATGTATTTGGTATTCATCCTGGATCCATCACATCAGCAAACTTTCCTTCCAAAAGAAAACATACTGGCCTAAGGGCATGATTTTCTGGTTTAAATAAAACTAAATGAAAACATACCTTGATGAAAATCCTAGATGTTACAAATTATTATTAAGAATAGATCTGATAATTATAGTGATTTATATTCAAAATTATTTATGATATTTTATAAATAATTTAATGAAGTATAAAAAAATATGAAACCAATAATTTAGTTATTATTATCATATATATTCTTGTTAGTCAAAGAAGAAAAAAAGAGAATAGGTAAGTTTATCACAATTATTATATTCTAAAGAATTTCTATTTTCTAAGTATAATAAGAGAGACCTAACACAATATTCTATTGAAGAAATTTTTTATGTTAAATCTAATAGAGAAATGAAAAGATCCCATTATTTGTTTGATGGACATAATTAAGAGAATAAGTTAAAAAATTGAATAAGTGGAATAAGAATAATCAACTAAGTTAGACATTAAGTTCACAAGAAGAAGAATATATCTATACACATCCATTTTCATATAATAATAATAATAGTAAGAGAGATGTATAATAAGAAGTTATATTATATCAATTTTCTACTCTAAATAAGAAGATATTATATGTCATGTTTTGTATAAAAATATAATAAGTGACTTTTTATTATGAAAGGGAAGAAGTAGGATAAAGGAGAATCACATCAATAAGAAGTATTTATTCTAAATTTATTTCATAATATCATGTTGTTACACCAATATTCAGTTTAAAAGTATGGTATTTACCAGAGTGTGGGATTCAACAAAAAGTGCGGGGAATGTACACTCTATAATGTTAGGAGAAAAAAGTTAAAAGATCATATGGTTTTACCAATGGATTGTGTGACATTTTATTTTAATTTATAACACTATGTATTTCCTTCTATATTGAGAGGATAACCTTGTAAATTTTTGTGCCACATCTATGTGTGTCTGTAGTTGTGATTTGAGAAATAACAGAGTGAGAATAGTGAAAAAGAGACCCATTTACTTTAACCAGTTATAGATGTAATTAGTAAAGTGATAAAAGGTATAATATGTATTTAAAGTGACTAAAATTTATTAATATCCCTTTTTATGTGGTTCATATCCCAAATCGGTCAGTTAAATTGGTATTATAGTCCAATTTAGATCTAACTAGATTCTACAAATTGAATGTTCTTCTCTTTGATGATTTTTAATTTTGTTTCCTAATTAAAAATGAATAATATTTTGGTAGAAGATTTACCTAAATATAATAATAATTTATCTTTTACCAAGATTATAATAAATAGGAAAAATAAATATAATATAATATTGAATATGTTATTCCACTTATAAAAGGGAGGAGAAGTTTTTGATTTTATAAGAAAGTAAGATACATCTAGGTTGGATTGATACTAAAATGTGGTTTAATCTACCAAAAGGATAGATAGTGTTTATACCTCAAAATTTTTCAAGGATTAAAAGTGATCTTGAGGTATATATAAGTTATTTTGAAAACTATCCTCAAGAAGAAGAACCAATTGGAAGTGATCATATGTCAATTGATATTTTTTTGATACATTATAGGATATTATGAATGTATTACTCAATGAATTAGTTTCTATAATTTTTGGGACCTATGAAAGCATGTATGATTAGATCACCCATTATGAAGAAGATGTGGAGAATTTGGATAAATAATGAAAGACATTTTTAACATATATAAATCACTCCAAATTGGATAAAGAGGAAGACGATATAAATATAGATCTTATGGAGAGAATATTTAAATTTTTATAAAACTTCCTCAATATAATATTAGAAAATTAAGAGACCATTTAATTTTTTTTGGATAATATCCATGAATTTGAATAAAATCTAAAAAATATCATCGGAATAAAAAGTGATCAAATGGATATTAAATACAGGAAGATAAAGTTTCTTGATTCAATGTTTAAGGAAAAGATCAAAATGAAGGGAGAATAATTTTATAATAAGAGGAATTATTTTTAGGATAATGAAACATTAATTTAATATAAAAATAATGAATTAAATATTAAGTGTATAGAATTATAATTAAATCTAATCAACCATGGAATAACACATGTTGAGACATCACAGTTGAAATAGATAGTAGATACTAATAGGGAATAGTAAATAAATAATTTTTATATCAAAAGAATCCTAATGTATAAATATAAGATCAGTAGGTCGTATATTGATCAATCCAAAGAGGAATCAAAGAAGAAGGATCCATCCATACATTTTTTATAATTATCTAAAAAAATATTTTTATGAATTTTATAGTTTTAAAATGAAAATAAATATAGGTGTGGATGAGGATAAATGAATCGGATCCTGCCATCATGTCTTTGGTGGATACAAATTATGTATGGATACTTGTTCTATAAGAATAGAACAATAAGTGGTTAATAAATATGAAACAAACATTCTATATAATATAGAAAATAATATGTTTTGAAAAAAATATGGCATTTTGGTAAGATTTTTTGGTTCTATAATAGGTTTGGGAATTTTCATTGGATTATTGATACTTTCCATTAAATACATAAAAATAAAGGTATCTAATTTAAAGGGGAATAAATCTAGAGAATAATCAACATCCATATATTTAGATGAATTTATCTACTTTAAACGATATGAAAATATTGGAAATATATGTGATGTTTGCAATAGTTGTGGCTATAGATGTAGTACTTGGAAATCTAAGTATATATCAATGTAATATGAGAAAATAAGACCAATTTTTTTTAAATGGAAGATCCATACATGGGAATAAATATGAAGAAGGTATCAAATAAAATTACTGCAATATGTTTTTAATGGATGGTGAGTTTTCCCTAGATAAAAAGAAAAATGAAAATCAAATTTATAATAAGTCTAATAAGATCAAGAAGAGAAAATCATCTAAAAGGTATGATGAGATGAAAGGAACTAATAGGAATCCATATGTAATACCTAAAAAATCTACCATTAAACCCAATTATATTTTTTTATGTTGGATTATATATTTATAGAAATAAATTAGGTTGTAAGAGGCACAAAAAAAATCTTATGATAAAGGAATAGAATAAATTCCACATGACTAAGTTTAATTTAATTAGAGGTTTTCAAAAAATGATAACCATTGTATTGAATAAGTTATGTGTTAGGGATGCAATAATGCTGGATATACCACAAGTGGATATTTAATAACATTTAAAACACAATAATATTCCACCAAAAGAATGGATATTTCATAAAGTTGTGTATATGATTTCATGTCTAAAGATTAAAAATCTCGAATAAAGTAATTGAAGGTGTGCTGAGATCTGTGCTGCCTTAAACCAAAATAGTTATGAAAAATATACATGGAAGCATGAATAGAGAAAATTAGATGTGAAAATCCACTCAACCTTGTTGTTCACATTAGTAAGTAAGGAATATCCACTTTATTCCCTTAATCATTATGTCAATTATTTTTTACTTACAATTAAATTATTTAAATGTATCATGAACTTAGGGGGAGAAATAATGAAAATGAGAATTATATCAATATAAGAAATATATGTTGAATAAGTTTCAATCATAAAGTGCTTTTTAAATTTGTTTTCTAAATTGAAATTTAATAAATCAATTATCCTTGATGAGTATATGGAAGTTTTCAAGTCTTCATAACCACATTAATTTGAGTGGAGTTTCTTAGAGAGGGGGAGAGAAATAGATAATGTTTAAGAAGATGGAAGAATTATTATTTCCTAAAAATCTTATTATTCTGAATTTTTTTTGTGAAATTTCTTAGAAAATGTAATTTTTTTTTAAATCTATAATCCTTTGTGGAAATAATAAAATATTAATATTAATGTGGATAAATTTACTTTATCAATGACATAAATGGATAAATTTTAAGATATACCTAGGATATTATTAAAGATACTATGGTTAAATGTTACAATCAATGAATTCAACTAGGTAGATGAAAATTCAATTTGATATATTTATTGAGAGATTTATATCTCAATTGATATCATCACTTTTAATAGAATGATATATTTTGAAGAACCCTTAATGTTTTTTTAGTTTCTCATTTCATTCAGTTTCATTTTTTAGGGAAATATTAGATTTCTAAATCGAACCCTCTTGTTTTGTATGCCAAGTGTTCCGAATTATACATAGAGTGAAATGGTTGATAATTCATTTCTTAAGAATAAATTTATACCACTCTGATAATTAATTTGGATTTCTTATAAATAAGGGTGAGGGATATTGAAATAAACTGTTAATAATAAATTGGTAGAGATGTCATTAATGGAATATCACATAATGACTTACCATTTAGAAGGTATTTCCAATAAATAAAAACGGGGAGTTTTTTTAGACCACTTTATAGTGATTTTTTTTCAAGGAATGTAAATATAAATAATAAGTGGATTGTAGGATTATTTTTTGCCCCCAATCATATAGTTAATAGATTCTCGATTATGGTGTTAGATTGGTTAATGGATGAATATTGGATGACATATCTTAGAAGATGGATGTTGGTATTTTTATGTTGTTTGAAGATTCAGATTTTATAGAGAATTTTGTTTTTTATGAATATTTTTACGCCACTATAATGAATGAGTTTTGGAGAATACACATTCATGTTTTATGAGAATAAATTTAAAATGGATTAAGTTTAATGATGGAATAAAAGAAAATATTAAGAGATGAAGTTTTTTTTAATATTTTGAATTTATTTCCCTGATTTTTAAAAAAAGAAATATTTGAGGAGTTCTAAAAAAATCTACCAACTAAAGACAACAAAATTCACCAAATAATCAAAGAATCATGTAGGAAACATAGATAAATAATGGAATCCAACATTGAGTGGTTAGATGTAATGAGATAAAGATAATTAATAAGTTTAGGTGTGCATGCATGCAAGATCACTGGTCCATTAATAGATGATATACGTGCTTCACCTCTCATGAGGGAGGTGACATGGGGAGTATTGGGAGAGTACTGACACCTCGTCATACTTTTTATTGTTGAGTAATGGAGAATTTTTTAATATTAATAATTGAAAATTTGAGATGAGAGTTGATATGGAATATGAGATTACACTAAATTGTTACTCCTACAAATGATACAGAAATAACATGGGATCACCATGTGTTTTAATAAAACAATGATTTTTTCCTATAAGAGTTTTTCTTAAACCTCTGTAAAAACTGGGAAACTCACTAGTCTTTGTATGTCAAAACTTCCAAGATCAAGTTGAAACCTTCATGATCATGCCAAGATTGAGAATACACATAGGTACAATATATGAGATCATGTGAATCTCAAAAAAAAGAATAAAATACTCTATGAATTAGAAGATAATATAGACTATAGACTTCATACGGTGGCTATAGTGACCTTAAAATTCATACTAGCTTGACTAACCACATAGCCAAACGATCTATAGAAGGTATAGAAACCAACTAAAAAATATTGAAAAAACTATGGATGATAACATGGTAGGATGGTTGACCACATAATCAGTGTACACTTACCTCGAGGTATATTAAGTGACTGTGTATCACATGGTTAATATTTGTTTGAAAAAAAATGTTTTGATATATTCGTATGTAGAAAAGTAAGAAATTATTAATTGAAAAATATTTCATTATTATTATATTTCTTGTAAATATAAAATAATGAAAAATACATGAGGAGTCCAAAATATTAGTGATAAAACTCTGAAATAAAATTTTTACTGTAACTTCTAAAGGTGAAGTGTTTAGAAGGTGTAAAAAGGATAGTGTTTCAGTCATTTTATTGAGGAAGATGTTGTATAATTGTATCTTGATGTGAAAATAAAGTATATTCAGGAAATCATTATAGTTTTGTAAAGGTCCATTTGCTTATTGTGTAATGGTATTTGGATTTCTTCACCTAATACATAAAGGCAACTACAATTTTCTATTATATGTGTAAGGGCTACTCAAAGTTTAGAAAGTGTTATTCATAATCCCAGAATATGGTGTATGGGTAAAATTACTATTTTATAAGTGTAATTTTATCTTTTTATTATGGTAATGATTAAAGTTCATTACCTGTGTAAGTGTTTTATGATATCTATGTAATGTTATAACCCCTTTACGTAAGGATAAATGGGAATATAGAATTAAGAAAGATATGAGATCCTTAAATTAACTGATGCTAAGTTTATTTCTCTTAAATGAAGACAGATATTATTAATTTTTTATCATGGTTAATGTAGTTTAATGAAGATAAATTTTATGGGATGATGTGAAGGTGTGAAGGAAAGAGATTCCAATATCAAGTCTATTTCATGCATGCATATTTATTTTCAACATTAAATGCATGAAATATTATGGAAATAAGGATATGTAAATTCTTGAAAAAATATAAGGAATAATTACATGAATGTAGTGGACCTAATTTCATCAATGTATGATGCATGTATTTATTCATACATGAAAATTTAAATATGGATGCATTGTGGATACATGAAATAGGAAATCCATGAAACTTTTATGTGTCAACATGAAATTACATTATTTTATAGAAGTTATTTCTTATGTAAATTATTGTGAAGACCAGATATATGAAAATTAGAGAATTTAATTCAAAAGTGTTTATATGGGTTTTGAAATACTTTAATTAAGATGAAGTAGAACATGAAACTAAAAAAATATTTATTATTATCATATATATTCTTGAAGGTAGAATATGAAATCATATAAGAGATAGTTTCAACATAATTTTTATATTCAAAAGAATTTATATGTTCCCAAGAAATAAGTGAGACCCAACACAATATTCTATAAATATCTTTTGTGTCTTGAAGAAAATTGAGAAATGAGAAGATCTAGTTCATTTTATTGTGCATTGAAGTAATATAATAAGATAAGAATAGGGAATAAGTTTAAGAATAAGATTTAGTTAAATTGGTTATAAATTTCACAATAATAAGATGAGATATCCACACATCAGTTCACATATAAGAAGAAGATGAATAAAATATAAGTCAAAGAATAAGTTGTATCATATTAGTTTTCTACTATAATGAAGAAGAATTTATTTTATATAGTGTTTTGTATAAACATGGAAGATGGGACTTGATATTGTTAAATGTTAGAATAAGAATAAAGGGTCAACACATTAATAAAAATGATATTATAAACCATGTTATAATATCTTGTTGTTTCCCCTATGTTCATCATAAAGGTACAAGATCTATAAGAGTGTGGTATGCACCAAACAAGTGTGTGAGATGCACAATGCACACTATTGGGTGATAAAAGTATAAATCTCACAAAGTTTTACTAGTGGGTTTCTTGAACTTTGTTTTTACCAGATCAATCCATGAGTTATCCCTCTCATACAGATAGGTGAACCTTGTAAATTATTGTTCCTATTGTATGTGTGTGTGTAGTTTTTTGCTGATAAATAATAAATAGTATGAAGGGAGATCAAGGATACCCATTCACTTTCATAGTGACATATGAAATTTGTAAAGGGATAAAAGTATAAATTGGATTAGAAGTCACCAATACATATTCACCCTCATTTTAGTGTGGTTCATATCCCAAATAAGACCCTTAATTTTTTTGAGAATTATTTGAATAGAACTTGTACTTCCACTTCGGTATTTTTATTTTTTTTCTCCATAATAATGATGGAGAAAGACACAATAGAGACGAGTGAGAGGTAAAATCTTAAATTTATTGGATAGTGTTGTTCTAAATTTATTATCTTTACTTTTAGTAAATGTTTTTATAATTTTTATGATCTTTAAAATATATTCAACAAATTATTTGTTTCTATATTTTTATCTATGATATAAATGGTTACATAGAAATACCATCATGACTTGTCTTAAAAGTGATTTTTAATAAATTAAAATGATTATATTAATGGGTGGATGATTAAATATATGAATTATAAAAATGATATTATAAATCAAGAATTATAAATATATGATGATTAATGTAACTGAAATTTCATAAATACTTTTATGCTTTAATTTTTTAAATTTTTTATAAATTGGTAGTTTATTATTATTTTGTCTATAAGTGGTTAAATAATTATTTTAATTTTCGTTCCAAATAGAAATTATAATCTATTTTATCATATTCATTATTGTATCCTATCTCTTGGGAGATAATTTGGGCATGTATACTATTAAAATACATCTTTTTCCAAAATTATAAAATTAAAATAATATTTTCACGACTGAATATTTTTTTATATATTACAAAAACAAAACATTTTATTCTAAATTACATTTGATCTTTCTTAAAAATCAAATATATTATAGAAAACCTTGACAAGACAACCATATTTTAGGCCTATTTTCCCTTCCTACTATACTCTTGTAATTTTTATATGATTTTTAATGAAATAATTATGGGGGAAAACCTAGTTTTAGATTATTTTTGGGATAAAATGTGTTGATAAAGGGAGAATGTAAAGTATTATCATTGGATGTGGGGAAAAGTGTTTGAAAGTTGATTTTTTTATAATAATTTCAAGGCTACCTTCTTATAATAAATAGTTAAAAATATGAATATATAAGGGAAAATAATTAATTATGTTCATTATTATAATTTTTATTCCTTTGAGAAGAAGAATAAGAGTTTGTGATTGGAGATATCATTTGATAAAAATAAAGGAATAATTTTTCACAGAGATTGAATTGTAAATCATGAATTTTAATTAATAGTTAAACCTCTTCATTTACAGTTTGTTTAATTTTATCTTCAATTATCTACAAACCATTATCCTCCCAAAATCCATTTTTAAAATTATTCATTATTAATGATTATTTTTTTCCTTTAAAAGTATGTATTTATATTCACTAGAATCATATGATTAGGATACACATACATGAGGATTTATCATAACTCTAAATAAATGATCCTTGAATGATGTGTGAAATAATTTTACTGTAAGGTTGATAACAAGTGTGAATAAATATTAACAATAAGTTGAGAGAAGTGAATGGAAGGAAAGAGAAGAATAATTAATTTAATAGAAAGAGAAAAATATATAGTAAACTAGTTTTATAGAATAATGAATAGTTAATAATAATTTTTATTTGAATCATAAAATATTATTCATAATCAATAATTTTTTATAATGATGTTTACATCATAGATATGATGGATTTTATTTTCAATAGTTTATAGAGATATGAACATGAAAAAGTAAGATTTTAGGTTTGAAGAACTTTTATATCTTGAATAGGAGAATGCTATTAGATTGATATTTTTATTGATTTAAGGTCAATTCTATATAATTTAGTGTCTGTTTTAATGTTTATTTAAAGGAATAATATCAAAGAATAATTTGAATATATTTTGAATAAAAGTAAAAAATGAAGAAAACACAACATGATGTTGATGAAACCATGTAATAGTATTTGTGTTGAAGAGTAAAAATAAGAAATATTTAAGTGAAAATGGTCATGAAGTTATTGGTCTACTAGTGAAAAATAAGTGTTTCACATCAATTTTTTAAGAGTTTAGAATTTGTTTTTGAGGTGATTTCATTGTAATAAATGTTATAAAAATATTTTTTATTTTAGTTTTTATAATCAAAATTAACAAATTTTAAATGTCAATTATTTTGGAAAATAGATATGTTATGTAATTTTATATAAGATATTAACATTAGTTTATTTGAAAAACTGAGATGAAAATTAACCTTCCATAATTTGTATTCATATAACTAATGTGAAGGGCTATTTTTCATTTCATTTATTAAAATAAATTACCAAAATAAATTATGTTGTAAAACATATTAAGAGAATACCCAGAACCACACACTATTGTTTCATAGAATAAATAACAATAAAAATTAAAAAACATTAAAAAACGTTAGCTAGAACATAATAAGATGATGTTTAGCCACTTCTCCTTATCACTGTATATTTCAATCATCTATGCTCTGTGTGATTTAAATTAAGGAGAATATCTATGGAAATTCCTATATTTATTTAACCTTATCTCCCTCACTAGTATTATATAAGGAAATTTCAACACCATAATTGACTAATCTGAAAAGTATAGAGGATTTAGTTACTCTATAATTGTGATGGAAAACTTTATCTTGTTCTTATCACAAAATAATCTCCTGAATATTAGATTATTAAGAGATAACTTCAATAGTTATATAAACCAATGGGTTCACTGATGAACCTATTGTTTATTGGATTGGTTCTTGAACAACCTATAAGGGATCTCTAGTTTTCCTCACTCATCCATTACTCATATGGAATGTACACTATTTTATAATCCCCACTAATAGTCAAATGTTAAAATTTTAATAGTTTTAATATATTATTATTTTTTACTAAACTTTTTATGAATAAAAATATTTTAATTTACATGGTACATTCTACATGTAGTTAACCCATTGTTTCGTGCGGAATCTAGGGATGACCTCCTGGACGGGAGATTCAAACGTTCCGATCGGTTTCTAACGGGTTTGTTCGTAGAACCGGAAACATCCAATGATTCCATATCCGTTTGGACCTACTTTCCAAAGGCAGGCGCTCATTAGCTTGTGGGCTAATGAGGCTTAGGAATTTGCATTGGTCGAGAGGATGGGAGGTCGGACTCATCACACCTTTTTGAGGGGAATTATTGTCTACTCCGGGACTCTCTTTATAGATTTAAGTTAAGTTCGTGAATCCTTATTACATTACCAAGTATGAAATGAGCTTTCCTTTAGTTTTAACAATCAATTATTAAATATGTAAGAAATTTAGAGAATCTTTTATATGTATTCGAGGTTCTTCATCAATATAGAATCATCTATATTTGTTTAGAGATTCTTGGTCAATGGTATCCTTCAAAACATTTATATAAAAGTCTCTTGGTCATTTTGTTGACCAGGCTGGTTTTAAAGCCACTCAGTGGGGCACTTGAAGTTTATCGTCATTCAGAAGGACAGAGATTATTTCAATGTTGGGATCGAACCCATAAATGGGCTACCTACGTATCCTTTGTTTTGAAAAAGGAATCAGAACCCACGTAGTTCGAGGAATGGGATATGATGTTTTATGATTGATGGCTCAAAGATGAATGTCATAATTACTTTTACACTCTAAGCTCACGTGAGTCATGCTCGGTGTGAGAAACAAGAGGTATTGGTAAAATTTAGACAATTGTGCCATAAAAGATGCAATCATAAGAATTTTGTTTTGGGGCTTATGTATAGATGACTGCCCAGATAGACGAAGGTTTAGGATTTACTTTTAGGGAGAAAATACAAGAACAGGGTCCACAAAGTTATATGTGCTTCATGGAGATTTGAATACTCTAATCTTGGGGCTTACTCCTAAGGAGGATGCCCAAGTTAGGAGGGGACTTATGATTGGGTTTTATTCCTGAAAAGGAAACCCAAATCAAAGGTAATTTATGACTGGTTAAGAGAAATTTTAAGAGACTTGGGGCTTACTCCTAAGAAGGATGCCCAAGATTTATGACTAGGACTTATTCCTGAGAAGGAAGCCTAGGTTAGGGGACTTGGGGCTTACTCCTGAAAAGGAATCCCAAGGTTATGACTGAGTCTTATTCCTGAAAAGGAGACCCAGGTTAGGGATTTAAGGTTTGGGGCTTACTCCTGAGGAGGATGCCTAAGATTAAAGGACTTGATTGGGGCTTATTCTTAAAAAAGATGCCCAAGATTAAAGGTTTTTATAACTGGGGATTATTCCTGAAAAGGAGACCCAGGTTTAGGATTCTATCATCTTAAAGGATGAGGTTGAAATGAATGAACTCTCAATCTTTGGTGACATAAAGATGTTTAAATCACTAGGTTTTGAGAGGTATTTCACAGAATTCCTTTCAGATAAGGATGTCAAATCAAGAAATCATGCCATAAATGGCTTTTGAAGAGTATCTTGAAGACTGAATCTTGAATAGGAAGGGTGAAATGGCTTAAGAGGGGTAAAAATGGGCAAGATGGGCACCCAAAAAGATAGGGGCGCGCAAGTCTTGAAAGGCGCGCAAGTCCTGCGGCGGCGCGCAAGTATTGGTCGCGCAAGTATACTTGCGCGACATTAGGGGTACTTGCGCGATTTTCAACCAGTATTGAAATGCTTGAGAGACTCTTTATTAAACCCTTTACAATCCTCTTGAGGTTCTTCCAGAAGAGGTACGCGCAAGTTATATTGCAGGAATTAAGTAGGCGCGCAAGTGTTTGATAAGTTTCAACACTTCGGCCTTCCTTTTTTCTCTTTAGATCTTCCGTTCTAGGTAAGAAATTACCTTAGAAGTGTTCCAGAAGCTTTGAGAAGAGACTTGGGCGTCGGGAGCTTCAATCCGAGTTTCTGGAAAAAGATCCTCTCGAATGGGGGGGCCCACAGGGTCTATTTATAGGCAAAAGAAGACCCCGGGCGGTTACTGGGCGGTTACCACATATGTCGCGCAAGTCCCTTGCACGAACATGAGGAGTCGCGCAAGTATTGAGGCGGCGCGCAAGTGTACTTGCGCGACCAAGAGAGAACTTGCGCGATCTATGGGCAATGTTCTCCTTTTTTATCCCTTTGTCGATTTTTGATGTTTCTTAAAAGGATTAATCACTTTGAGCTCAGATATTCCCTTTTCCGATCTTTAGATTCTGTGACGAAAGGAGCGTCAACAAAATTCCCCCCTCAGAGTTGGATCCGGAGAGAAAATGAGGATTTGACTCTGAGGAAATTGAATTCCTCAAAAGGAAAAGGGAGGCGCGCAAGTTTTCAGTACGCACAGGGCGGCGCGCAAGTGTGCGTCGCGCAGGCCTTAATTGCTCTGGGTACGGCGCGCAAGTCTGCGTCGCGCAGGCTTTGAGCGCTCTGGGTGCGGCGCGCAGATAGGCTTCCGAGCCTATAAATACACGGCTTCCGGCCGTAGATGGCATCTGAAGTTCCGGATTTCTCGAGCTCTCGCCGCGCAAGTCTTCCTCGCCGTGCAAGTCTCTTGTTTACGCTGTTTCTTCGCTGCCGCGCTACTCTCAAGGTAATAGGGCTTGCGCGGTAATACTTGCGCGACCAAAACTTGCGCGGCACATGTATCACTTGCGCGACATCTCCATACTTGCGCGCCTTAATGCCTTAGCCATTTTTTTCAAATTCTTTCACAAATTTTATGAAAAATAAAACCCATTTAAGAGTTTAATTTATTCAACTCCTGTGCAGATTCAATGGCTCTTAGACCTGGATTAATTGATGAACTGGCTAGCAAGAGGATAGATGATATGATGAATATCATTGGCCCTGATTACTATACTGTCAAAAACAGCACTCTTCCAGATTTGACTAAGTATCTGAAGAAATATCATCACGACTTTCCTCACTGCACTTACCTACCTTTGTATGGTCATGGTCATCTGCAAGAAGTCATTATTCCAGAAGTACAGAATTATCTTCCATTTTCTTGGTTTCAGAATTATACCAATTTTGCTTCAGCAAATATCTCAGGCGGAGGATCATTTCAAACTGCTGGAACAGTGGAGAAGGCTTATGTGATGCATCATAGCCCTTGCACACCAGATCTGAAAAAACATACACCTGAGCTTCAACCACATTGTCATCCTTCAATCTTCCGAAATGCTCAGATGGATCAATCCAAAGGCTGGAAGAAAAGTTGGGATTTCCGTCCTGGGGGAGGTGTGAAACCAACTTGGATGTGGGTATACTGGGTGCGACAGACTTGCGCAGAGTTTATTGAGGATCTGAAGAGAGCTGCAATATATGAGGCTGTTTGGGTTGGGCAAACATATATTTACAGACATGATATCTTCGTGCCAGAGATACTCAGCCATTGGAGTCCAGCGACTAATTCTTTCCACTTGACTCATGGAGAAGTAGGTATCAGTTTGTGGGATGTCCACAAGATTTCAGGAGCTCCAATCTTGGGCGATATGTATGATGAATTCATTCCTCCCAAGGTGACTTGGAATGATCCAGAGAAGACTCCTTCTTTGGCTCGAGAATTATTCAAAAAATTTCACAAGCTCAAGAGTTCAGAGACCTCATTAACTCATTTCAGAAAAGATATCCATCTGGAAGAATGGATGAATGTGTTTCTTACTGAGAAGAAAGGGATGGAGCCAAAGGAAAAAGGATCCAAGAAAAAGAAATCCAAGGATACCCGGCCCAGACGTCCTACCACTTGTCCAAAACCTGAGAAGAGAGGAGCTCCTGGCACATTCTGGCCAACTCTAGAAGCAGGAGAGTTTGAAAAATGGGGCTATGAAGTGAATCAAAGAATTCCAAAGAAAACTCATCTGGCGGGTTTCTTGGCAATGTGGCTCAGTATTTATCTCTTGTCGGTCAGGGATTCGAAGGGAGGCGTTAGGCCAGGGACCTTCGTCATTGCGGCCAAGTTGGCTGAGGGAAAAATGGTTGGGTTAGCTACCCCCATTTTAACAAAGATTCACAGGAGTTTACTTCACGTCTTCCAGGGTAAATCTCCTTTAAGAATAGTGGGACCATTCCAGGTTTTGTGGGGATGGATCGCCACTCACTTCAGGACTTACAATGTACAGAATGGATTACAAATTCCTGGAAGCTCTTTCAGACCGTCAGTGCAAGCATTCTCTGGAATTGCTCCATTAGATGTCAATGGTTATGACATAAAAGTAAGACTAAGCATGTATAAGGAATTCAACTTCTTTCCTTATGGAAGTCCGCCATCTGGGCGGTTTGTTGATGATGGGAAAGCCCCTTTGGATTTTAGGGCATACATGCTAGCTTGCAGGGATGGCGTGTTAGTAGCCAGGATTGATGGAGAAATCATATGCGAGGCCTATGCTCCATATAGATTTGCACGCCAATTCAAATGTTTGCAACAGATTGTTGTATCCCCTCCAGTACATGTCAGGTTAGAGCAACATCCGATGGTTGCTCGACAACTATGGTTGCTGACATCAAGAGAGAAGATTGGGGCAGTATTTGATCTACCAGTTGAAAAAGCGGCACATTATCTGACTACATTTTATGCCGAACACTGGATAGCATCATACCCTAAAGGGATATTGAATCACCCTGTATATCAAGTGGGAAAGAGGAAGAGGACTGTAGAGAAAGAAACTCTTCCTCATGAAGGTGATGCTTCTACTCCTGAAATAGGTTCAACAGACTCCTCCTCTAGAACTGATTCCTCGGATTATCATGATGGGGATGATGAGGCACAACCGGCAGCAAAGCGGTTTCGTGCCCGATATAATCCTCCGGCCAGAGTAAAAAGACCCACTCCATCAGCTCCTGGTGAGTTATTTGATTGTAATAACTTCAATCACTGCTACTTTATAAAGTAATAAGTCTCACTTTCTTATTCTCTATCTGTAGTTGCAGGAGTCGGGAAGAAATTAAAATCAAAAATTGTAGGACCTTCCTCACAGCCTTTATATCTAAGACCAGAGGCTGTTCAGCTATGGCAGAGCTTATACTGTGATACTGAGACCGCCTGGCTGGATTTGTGTGAGGGTCTACAACTTCCTGGGATAGGATATCTTCTAGCTTCTAAAGACCTTCAATACGGAGATAACCCCAATGAAGTGAAAGCTTATATCAGAGAGCTGGAAATGCTCATATATGCCACTGATAATTCGGTTCCTATCACCAGGCGGGTGAAGGAAATGATTGATCATGGCACCACTAAGGGGGCTGGTGGTTCTGGAGATGAGGAGTGGCAAGAGTACGTGGCTCCTGAAGATGTAAGTTTTCTTTCCTTATTTTCTTTGCAACTTGATTTCAGTTGAAGCTTTGTTACTTAAGGAAGTTATTTTCTTCATCTTGCAGCTTGCAAAGAAAGGGACCGGGGTTCCTTCGCCACAATATAGCCCTGGTGGTACCGCTGTTGGGGCTGCTGCTGATTCTCCTCGCGAACCAGGCGAGATATCTCCAGGCCAGCAGGCCATGAATGAGGCACTGGACATAGCCTTTCATTCGCCAATCCAAGTGCCAATAAAGGAGACAACTGAAACTCCAAAAAAACAAAAGAAGACAAGGCAACGAAGGAGGAAATCCTTAGCTAAACGTTTCATTAGCAGTGGTAAGTCTTTCGAACAATCATGGGTTTATACCCATAATCATATGGTTACTCATATTTCTGAGGATTGCAGGGGCTTCTTCAATTTCCCCCTTGAGGGAAGGGACTGATCCTTCTTCAAAGGTCGTGGAGGGTGCTGTAGAACAACCACAGACTCAAGCTAACTTGGTTGCTCCTAGAGAAGAGCTACCATCCATTCCCAGTATCCCTCCCACTACTGAAGATGCTATCCAGGGTCAGGGGTTGCAGGACATAAGTCAGCAAGAAGACGTAGCAAATGCTCCCACTGGTGAGACTAACCAAGATTCTGAAGTATCATTAGATGAAATGATGAATCAAGGAATGACTTTTGAAGAATTTTATGATCATGCTAGATTGTCATGTGATTTAGAAGACCTTGGGCGTGAGTGTTACCCTTCGCCCAAATTTTTCTTTTAAAAACAAAACATATTTCTAATCATGATGTAAAATAATATGCAGTTTCTTCCGTAGAAGCTGCTGAACTGCCAATGCCCGAAGAGGGTGTGGACACTGATGTCAACCCTATCATTGCAGAAACATTAGCTCAAGTAGAGCTAAATCCAATAAACTCTCCTGAGACCCATCCTGAAAATCCTGTTGAAACCGGGAAAGATGGGGAGAAGTCTTCTCATGTTGCCGAACCACCATTGGGTAAGGGATAACAATATTTGTGATTGTACTTTATTTGCAAGACAATCCATTCTTTTGTTATCCTTTAAGATTCAACTAAAATTTTTCAATTGATCATGTAGGGCCATCAACTGTAATGGCTAGATCCGGAGATGAGGCTTCAGCCTCTGCCCCAACGGTAATTGAAAGTGAAGAAGCCCAAGTCAGAGGGGAAAGAGCAGGACGAGGCACTTCCTTAAGCATGTTAATTCCAGATTACATACCCCCTTCTGACGAAGATGTTGAATCAGATCCAGAGATGCTCAAAGTGTTCAGCTTTTCACGACGTAAGGCATGGAACAACATATGGAACATCATATCGGGGGTGCCTTTAGAAGAGCTACCATCAAAAATTTCCCGATTGTCATCCCAATTTGTTATAATGGGACTCGGTGGTTTTGGGTATGAAAAGATCCATGCTGCGGTGAAACAGATTATTTTCAGGAGGGAGCAAATGCAGACAAGTCGCGAAGATTTGACCAGAGTGAAATTGTCAGTCAACATAGGCGAATTTGAGGCTGCGATATCCCAGGCTGAAGCTGATTATGCTGTCAAGATGAAGGATCTGAAGCAAAAAATCAAAGAAAAGGTCGTCCAGCAGGTGCAACTCCAGCAACAGTTAGATGCTGTTACTGGGGAACTTGATCAGCTTAATAAATCATTGGATGAAACTCATATGAATGGCATGAAAGCCATTGCAGATGCTAAGAAGGCACTTCAGCAAGATGAAAAGAGTGAAGCTGGTCAAGTGCACGAGCTTCAAGTAACTGTTGATAAGGCTCAGGATGCTATACATCAAATGAAGACTTATGTTGACAATCTTCTGTGATTCTTGAAAAAAGAGAAGAGATTCCAGTCTGTGGATGTCCTTCTAACTCTTGTGTATCAATGAAAAACACTTTTGTCTTCAATCATTTGTACTTGCATTCTTCCATTACCTGCTTCAAATTTACTTAAGCCAATGGGCTTAGTAAGCATAGTTTGATTTTTACTAGGATTATTACAAATAACCCTACAAACTTTGAACCTTTTAACTGCTCAATATTACCTAAATCATACAAAAAAATGTATATTTAGTGAGCTGGAACTTGACTTTTATTCAGAGTTCCTTTGTCTTTTGTGTGGGCAGTTTAAAGTCATGCACGCCGGACATAAAGGGGCTAATGTTTAAGGTCGAAATAGCTTTGACCGAAAAATGGATTAAAATGGATTCAATTCCTTGACAATTTATCTGAAAACATATTTACCATACTCAAGTATGAGGGAAAAAAATGTAAACTATGGCTTAAGAATATTTGAATCTGAGTAATGATATGAAAAAGAGCTAAAAGGCATTAGAAGAAGTAGTTTCCAAGAATGAAGTTACTATTATTTAACAAAACCCATTAGGGGGTTGAAATATGCAGGGCCACCTATGGGCATTGGCTGCATAGTCAAATAAAATAGCATCTTTTGGCTGACAAGTCTATTATGTGGACTGTTTATGCAAGGCCACCTATGGGCACGTGCTGCATAGTCAGGCAAAAGAACTCCCAGAAATTTACTTTCCTAGTGCTAAAAGCCAGTGGAAGTTTATGGAGATTCAAATTTTCTAAAGCATAGAGTTTGTTGTATGGAAAGAGGTACTTGAATATGGAGAAGATATTTCCAAACAAGAATATCAAAGAACTGGATGAATATCACTCCTACGAAGGTCTGACCCAAACGTAGGGAAGAAGAATAAACCATAGACTTGAATACTTTTAGATCATGAAAAAGGATATGGGACAAATACGTTAAGGATGTCTATTTTTGTGGATCCCTACATACTGTCGTTTAAGACAAATAAGGACAAAAGAGGCATTCTTCCCAAGAATGAAGTTACTATTATTTAACAAACCCGTTAGGGGGTTGAAAACATGCAGGTCCACCTATGGGCATTGGCTGCATGGTCAAATAAATAGCATCTCTTGGCTGACAAGTCTGTTATGTGGACTGTTTATGCAAGGCCACCTATGGGCATGTGCTGCATAGACAGGCAAAAGAATTCTCAGAAGTTTGACATTTTTGTGACTATAAGTCATGAAAAGGGTTATGAAGATCTGAAAATATTTAAGGTTAGGATTATAATACATAAAGATGGGTATTTTCCAATGTATATAGAGATACATAGGTCAATGAAAACCATAATCATGTTGTGGCTGGGTCCTGAATTGAAACTTGGACTTCACTACGTATCTCATAAGAATGAGAATCAAGCCATACGTAGTTCTTGAAATGAAATTTAACGTCGTGCAGGACGAAAGTATGAGTGATCTTAGTTTAGGGTCATAGAATTCGGACCATAATAATGAATACACAGTGTGTGTTTTCATGAAGACTTTTCAGCCAAGGGACTGAAAGTGAAATTTGGGGTTAGGCCCAAAAGACTTGGGACTGGATTCGAGGGACACTCGAATGTTCCTACGTATCCCATAAGGATGGGAATCAAGTCCACGTAGTTCTAGAACTACCCTTTGTACAAATTTGGTTCGTACATGTGAAGGGTGAAAAAGGGGACTTTAGTGCAATGATGGTTTTAACCTAAAATAAAAAGTTTAGGCATTACCATGTATGTACGTAGTCTTTTGAAAAATGAAAACCATGATTGAAAAAGAATCAATGTTAATAATGGTTCCTTATCAAATGAGGAAATCAAAGAATATTGTAGTTTATTGTCGTACCGGACAAAAAGTGTTGTATAGTTTAACGTCATATAACAAGGACGAAAGTGAATCAATGTAAAGATATTGATTCCAGGGGTGGTTTTACAAATCATCATCATATGAGATGGTGGTGAACCAATGTGAAGAGATTGTTTTTGGGCTTGAACCTTTGGGAGGTTGCCTACATACCCAGCCTGGAGGGCAAGGATCAAAGTCCGTGTAGTTCAATTAAAGAATGAATCAATGATCAAGTTGTTCTTGTGGACAATGATCTAAAAAAAATGTTGTTGGGACTTACACATGGTTAGTGGCCCAAAGGGAGTGTCATGGTTGATGTTCGCTCTAAGCTCACGTGAGTCATACTCGGTGTGAGAAACAAGAGGTAATAACAACCTTAACGATGCACAGTTTAATGTCATGTAGGACATATCAAGGACTTTCTGTACAGTTTAGCGTCATGTAGTTAGGACGATGGGGACAATACAGTTTAACGTCATATTGGACGAAAGGGGGATTGTGCAGTTTTAATGTCATGCTGGACTTTTGATGATTATATAGTTTAATATCTTTCCGGACGTGAGGGACTTTTATACAGTTTAGCGTCATGTAGTTAGGACGTCACAGTTTAACGTCTTGCTGGACATATTTGCAAATAGTTTATGGTCATATACATGGACCAGGGATGATGCAGTTTAAAGTCATACGGGACCATTGCTGTATAGTTTAACGTCATATAGCAAGGACGAACTGGTGCTGTACAGTTTAAAGTCATGTATCTAGGACTAAGGTGAACCAATATGAGGATATCAGTTCTGGGGATTCTTTACAGTTTAATGTCATGTTGGACGATGAAAGTGCCACACAGTTTAATGTCATGTTTCTAGGACACAATATAGTTTAATGTCATCTCGGACATATACAGTTTAGTGTCATGTAGGACATATTAGTAACCAATGTGACATTTTAACGTCATGTTGGACGATAAGGGAACTGACACAGTTTAACGTCATGTTGGACGATGAAAGTGCCACACAGTTTAATGTCATGTTGCTAGGACACAATATAGTTTAATGTCATCTCGGACAAAATATAGGAACTTCTATACAGTTTATTGTCATGTAAGACAAAATCAGGGACTATGCAGTTTAAAGTCTTGTAGTTAGGACTATTGGTGCTGCACAGTTTAGTGTCATGTTGCAGGGACATAAGTGCGAATAGTTTAAGGTCATATGCATGGACCGTACAGTTTATCGTCATGCTGGACGTATTATAGTTTAATGTCATCTCGGACAGAAGTGTGACACAGTTTAATGTCATGTTGGACGAAGTTGTAGTTTAAGGTCATACTGGACCAAAGCTGAGTTGGCCATTGGCAGAAGAACTTGCTTGTTCATTTTGAGCTCGCTGAAGGGCTCTACCACGAGTTTCTGCTGCATATACAGTGCAAGCAGGGGTAGAATTAGAGTAGTGGCTTCGGAAAGATCCACGTCTTCCCCTATATCCTGAACCTCTAGAACTTCCTCAGGTTCCTTTATTTGATACAGGGAATTCAGGCTCATCAAGACTGGAATATGAATCTGTTAATTGAATCATATTAACAGAACCAAAGATCAATTCTTCGTCTGATAAAGACTCTGCCTGGTTGGCCTGTTTAGGCTGTGCCGTTTGGTGGGACGGTGCCCGTGGCTTTGAAGTAGATGGCATGAAATCTGCCAGAGTCAAAGACAATTTAGGCTTTGATACATACTCATCTTCTCCTGATTCATCTTTCTTCTTTGAATTGCGCTGCCCTTTTGAGGATTTGTCCTTTGATGGAGGCTTTACTACAGCTTTTGTAGGAGACACAATTGGCTTCTTCAATTGTGTTCGCAAAATGGAATGGGTCCGATTGATTGTCTTTCTGACCATCCAATCATCATATTTTTTCGCAGTTTTGCTTTTGACTTCCTGCCACTCGCCTCCTTCCTCTGGATCTGTAGCGGTAATACACGCTACATGAGCTGAAGAACCCTTCAATTTGACTTGTCCCAAGTCGACCATCTTTTGTAGGAGGTCTTTAAAGACAAAACACTCCTGGATGGGATGTCCCAACATTTGATGAAAGGGACAATAATTGGGACGGTCTTCATCTCCTTCCTTGTTTGGTCTCTTCGGCATTGGTAATTGAACCAAATTATTTTCCAGAGCTGAAATGAAGTAACCAGGAACTTGCTCACTTCGGAAAGAGTATGTTTTACTCTTCATATCCTCAAATTGTTTTCGTCGTTGATCTTTTTGATCATTTGGACGAAACAGCCTTTGTTGTTGGCATTCAGGAGGTGGATCCCTTCGAGAAGATGAAGGTTTTGAAGTAGAAATAGGTACACGTGCCTGTTTAAGCATAACTGTAGCAGTTTCTGCTTTACCCATTCTTCTTCCTGGAGCTGATGGAATTACACGAGATTTAACCTTAGCCTGCATAAGGGAATCTTCAATCTGTTGAGCGATTGAAGTAAGGTCTCGAAACCCTCCTGTGTATTTCACAGGGATCAATGGCGTGCGTAATTCGTCACGCAAATTTGCCACACAGATTGGCAACAATTCCTCCTGAGGGAGTGATAAACTCAAGGAATACGTTAATCCCTTCCAACGAGCAATGAAATCAGAGACTCTTTCATTCTCCCTTTGCTTGCAGTTTGTAAGATCGAAAACTGTCGTTTTTGGCAAAGTTGAGCTAAACTGAAGAAGGAATTTTTGACGAAGATCCTCCCATCCGATGACTGACCGGGATTGCAAGCTTGTATACCAGACAAAAGCTGGTCCTTGCAAGGTTCGCACGAAGCATCTGAGTTTCACTGCTTCTTGCTGCTCTGGAGTTCCCATCATAGGATCACAACAAGACACGTAATGCGTCAAATGTTGTTCAGGGTCGCCTGATCCATTGAAAGTAGGAAAAAAAGGGTTTCCAAAACTGGATGGAGGAGAAATTGAATCTACCCATTCAGGGTAAACTTTCTTTTCAGGTTGAACTTGCGCCCGTTTCCCTTCCATAGTTTCTAACCGAGCTGTTAATGACTCAATAGTAGTTATTAACTTTTGAGAAACGTCAGGTTGAACTTGGTTTTGGGTAGGTGCAATGAATGGAGCTTGGACAGCCGTGGAGGTTGGTGCTGCAACTAATGGTAGTGCTGCCAACCGTTGTTGCGTTTGACCCGTAGGATTAGACCTCTGTGGGTGTACTGATAAAGGAGGATATTCCTGATCCACCTCAGTAGTTACAACAAATTCCTTCGGCTGTCGGACTTCAGCATTCTTAAGAAGAAGACTACTCTGAAGTAGTTCTGCATTCAACCTTTTTAATTCTTTCATCTCTTCCTCCTGTTGTGCAAACCTTTGCTCTAATGAGAGCGATTGACCTCCTTCAGAGGAAGGGTGAGAAGTAACCTGATTCTTTCCTTTCCCCTTATTGGATCCTTTTCGGAGAGGGGGAAGTGGGTTACTTGAAGGAATACCCAGATTTTGGGTAAGCCTTTGATTACGTGTGCGCACACCTTCTTCATTTAGGTCTGTGTGCGCAACTTCTTGAGCAGGAACCTCTTCGTCTGATCCCTCTGATTGAGCCTCATCTGGTGAATCAGCAGCAACGGCAGTGATGACATTAATGGATGCATATTGCATGGAATCCTTTCTGTCAGCATTTCTGTGATATTGTCTCCTTCTATGTCCATGATAAGACATGGCATTCCGTTGACTTGATCCCTCAGGAATTTCTTGGAGAACCGTCACTTGGAGAGAATCTCCTGACATCTTGGCTCTTCGTTCCTCTTGAGGCTTATTCCCTAATCGAGAGAATACTGACTTTCTCTGAGGGAGGGATTGAAGATTTGAAAAAGTCCCCAGTCCGGTGGACTGGGGGTGTTCCTGTTGCTTCCGCTCAACTCCTCGAATCCCATTCGTTGATTCTGAGGGTTGGGTTAGAGAAGTCCCCAGTCTGGCAAGCTGGGGTGTCTCTTGACATGCTATGTCTGAGATCTTTTTAAAATCTCTCTTGATCTTGCGAATCTTAGTTCGGAAATTAGCTGGATGCATTAACCTGTATCCACTTTTATCACCTGGTTCAACAGACCGTTGGATGATTTCCGAAACTTCTGTCATTTGATGACGTGTTTGCTCCAGACGAGAGGCTTGTGCAATATTCTCGCCTGCTTGATGTAGGAGCAATTCAACAACCTGTTCTCTATATACTTGATTTTGAGAGGAACTAGTTGAAGCTTGATCTCGAGCAAGATTTTGATTATGAACAAAGCCCATTGACTGTGGCCGGCCATGGGCAATAACATTGCATGAGACCATTTTCGGCGGGCTCTGCTGACCGGAAAGCACTGTGAAATGTAGTGCTCCGTGAACACCCCATCCTCTGATATGAACATTAGATGGAGCATTGGATATTAACTGGCGCAATCTTCTTAGTGCGCCAAGGCATGAACGTTGAAGGGTTCTCTGTTGCTTTTCAGCCTTCGGATACCGAAAGACTGATAGAGATGCCAAATCAATCTGGCGTTGTAACCCTTCTATTATCTTAAGATGATTTTCATATTCATCGTAAGATAATACCTTCTTCTTTAATTGACAAAGAGTTTTCCATATGTTAAGACGAATATCATGGATTCCATCATCCATCAACATCTTTGGAATGTCATACTGTGAATCAGCCAAAGGCCAAAACATGACTGGTACTTCACCTTTTGCCAGCTTTTTCCTCATGTTCAGCATTTCCTCTTTATCATTAAATGAAGATTCTTCTACCTGTTTGGACCAGAGTCGGTGTTTCCTTGTTGCTTCATCGGATTCAACAAGATTGGTAGAGGAATCACTATTCATGCTGGAAGATAAATGACCCAGGGAAGGTTCGGAGAATAACCTGAACCCCAAGCTATCTTCTGATGGAGAAAGAGTTTCACCTGCCGATAGTAAAACTTCAGACATGACTGGTTTTACGTTTGCAAGTGCCTCGAGATAGGAGGGCTTTCTCGTCACTACATTGCCTTCTGAAGAATTTTCGAGACAATGTGAATCACTACTGCGGAGAGGACTTTCGCAGCGAAGTTCATCACCATGAGGAGGACCTTCATGATGGGTTACAGCAAAAGATGAAATCTCTTGCTCCTTGGCCTTCTGACCACACAGAGGGTTCCTGTGGCTCTCATCTGAAGAAGAAACTTCAATATTGACCGAATTTTTATGAAGCAAGTCTTCATGAGGAAGTGTCTGTTGAAGACCTTCGGGATTAATGTTCCTGTTATTGGGAACTGAGGGAGTAGAATCTTGAATTCCGACAGATAAATGTCTGAGGGCTTCAAGAACTCCAGCATCGAGCAAGGCCTTGTTGCAGATTGGCCTTTGATCTCCTGACTGTGCTGGGCGGATCTTTTTCTTAGATGCCTTCTTACTCGCTTTAGAAACCACTTGATGACGAAAGTGATTGCTCTGAGCAGGTGTATGTGCCTGATCAGGAAAGATGGTCAGGTTAGGCTGACAATCATCGCTCAAATCAGGTGTATGTGCCTGACTTGGTTGTCCATATGATATGGGGGAGTAGGCCCCACAACCCTCTTGGACTGGAACAGATGTGTGTGTCTGTTCCGGAGTGAATTGTTGATGTGTCACTCCACTGCTAGGGATAGATTTATGTGTCTGTCCCTGAGATGATGCTGAAGCTGTTATGATATTCTGGCAAGCATCCAGAATATGAGCAGGAATTTGCTTCTTCTCTTTCACCATTGACAAAATATGTTTGGTGACTTCAGCCGCCGGAACGGGGATATACGTCCATTCCGGGCTTGGAGTAGGTGTATGTGCCTGCTCCTGTCCTCCTTTTCCTGTCAGTGAATCCTGACAGTACTCAAGTGTGGAGGCAGAGAGTTTAGTCTGCCTCCTGTTTGTCGTCGGGGCTTTCCGACTAACTTCTCCGTGTGCTACCAAGCGAGACTGTTGGTAGGCTTGATTAGTATTAGCAGGTGTATGTGCCTGCTGATTACACTTCACCAAACGCGGTTGACGAGATCCATCATATGTATTCAGACGAGCCTGCTGACTAACTACTGATGTATAAGCAGGTGTATGTTCCTGCCTATGGTACTCCGCCGGAATTGCCTGGCGGGATCGGCTTGATGCTGCCAGACGAGTCTGCTGGACAGCGGGATTAAAACGGACAGGTGTGTATGCCTGCTCGTTATTTGCCACCAAGTTAGGTTGCTGGACTTCTCCAGAGATGGCAGGGATGACAACCTGCCTATTGTTAACCGGATTCCGTCTCTGGCGATTCATCTTGCCTGCTCGGGTTCGAGGAACCTGAGCTGAATGCCTGGAGTCGGTACCCTCATCATGTTGAGGGCGCACTACCGCACGATTCTGGCGGCGATTGTTGATGGGAGCCTTTGAGAAGGACTCCTTTCTTTTTGAATTAAGGTCCTGCGGGACCTGCTCATTCACTTCCTCGGAGTAAGGGAGTGAATGGAAATTGCGTTCCGGGGATAACGACCCGAAACGGTTGGAGACGGTAGTCAGCACCGTCTGCTTCTTGATTGCTGGTCACCGTTGTCCGGACGACCAGGTAGAATTGTTAACTTGGAGGGCTTGACGAGCGGCCTCCAGAGTTGGGATAGTACCGTTGCGACGGTACTCCTTAACCAGTGCATTAGAAACACAGCGTTGAAGACGCTGAGTTGGTGATGTCATCCTCAGAGCGGATGACGTTCCAGCAGGAGTAGCAGCATTGGTTTTCACAGCAGCAGACCTCACAGTAGAGGTGTTCCCAGCAGCAGTATTCACAGGGGTGAATTTAAGGAAAGCCATTTTTTTGTAGAAGATCTTAAAAAAAGAGTGCCTGTTCCATGTAACAGACATAATCAAGATGAATCCGGCTACTGCATCTTTTGGATGATCATATGTCAATGATTGCCTTGTTGGCCCAAAGGGCCTAACAGATAAGAAGAACATCACTTTAACTTGGTTAAGGATTCACGTCGGGTTCACCATTTTTGTTTCGCGCGGAATCCTGGGATGACCTCCGGGACGGGAGATTCAAACGTTCTGATCGGTTTCTAACGGGTTTGTTCGTAGAACCGGAAACATCCAATGATTCCATATCCGTTTGGACCTACTTTCCAAAGGCAGGCGCTCATTAGCTTGTGGGCTAATGAGGCTTAGGAATTTGCATTGGTCGAGAGGATGGGAGGTCGGACTCATCACACCTTTTTGAGGGGAATTATTGTCTACTCCGGGACTCTCTTTATAGATTTAAGTTAAGTTCGTGAATCCTTATTACATTACCAAGTATGAAATGAGCTTTCCTTTAGTTTTAACAATCAATGATTAAATATGTAAGAAATTTAGAGAATCTTTTATATGTATTCGAGGTTATTCATCAATATAGAATCATCTATATTTGTTTAGAGATTCTTGGTCAATGGTATCCTTCAAAACATTTATATAAAAGTCTCTTGGTCATTTTGATGACCAGGCTGGTTTTAAAGCCACTCAGTGGGGCACTTGAAGTTTATCGTCATTCAGAAGGACAGAGATTATTTCAATGTTGGGATCGAACCCATAAATGGGCTACCTACGTATCCTTTGTTTTGAAAAAGGAATCAGAACCCACGTAGTTCGAGGAATGGGATATGATGTTTTATGATTGATGGCTCAAAGATGAATGTCATAATTACTTTTACACTCTAAGCTCACGTGAGTCATGCTCGGTGTGAGAAACAAGAGGTATTGGTAAAATTTAGACAATTGTGCCATAAAAGATGCAATCATAAGAATTTTGTTTTGGGGCTTATGTATAGATGACTGCCCAGATAGACGAAGGTTTAGGATTTACTTTTAGGGAGAAAATCCAAGAACAGGGTCCACAAAGTTATATGTGCTTCATGGAGATTTGAATACTCTAATCTTGGGGCTTACTCCTAAGGAGGATGCCCAAGTTAGGAGGGGACTTATGATTGGGTTTTATTCCTGAAAAGGAAACCCAAATCAAAGGTAATTTATGACTGGTTAAGAGAAATTTTAAGAGACTTGGGGCTTACTCCTAAGAAGGATGCCCAAGATTTATGACTAGGACTTATTCCTGAGAAGGAAGCCTAGGTTAGGGGACTTGGGGCTTACTCCTGAAAAGGAAGCCCAAGGTTATGACTGAGTCTTATTCCTGAAAAGGAGACCCAGGTTAGGGATTTAAGGTTTGGGGCTTACTCCTGAGGAGGATGCCCAATATTAAAGGACTTGATTGGGGCTTATTCTTAAAAAAGATGCCCAAGATTAAAGGTTTTTATAACTGGGGATTATTCCTGAAAAGGAGACCCAGGTTTAGGATTCTCTCATCTTAAAGGATGAGGTTGAAATGAATGAACTCTCAATCTTTGGTGACATAAAGATGTTTAAATCACTAGGTTTTGAGAGGTATTTCACAGAATTCCTTTCAGATAAGGATGTCAAATCAAGAAATCATGCCATAAATGGCTTTTGAAGAGTATCTTGAAGACTGAATCTTGAATAGGAAGGGTGAAATGGCTTAAGAGGGGTAAAAATGGGTAAGATGGGCACCCAAAAAGATAGGGGCGCGCAAGTCTTGAAAGGCGCGCAAGTCCTGCGGCGGCGCGCAAGTATTGGTCGTGCAAGTATACTTGCGCGACATTAGGGGTACTTGCGCGATTTTCAACCAGTATTGAAATGCTTGAGCGACTCTTTATTAAACCCTTTACAATCCTCTTGAGGTTCTTCCAGAAGAGGGACGCGCAAGTTATATTGCAGGAATTAAGTAGGCGCGCAAGTGTTTGATAAGTTTCAACACTTCGGCCTTCCTTTTTTCTCTTTAGATCTTCCGTTCTAGGTAAGAAATTACCTTATAAGTGTTCTGGAAGCTTTGAGAAGAGACTTGGGCGTCGGGAGCTTCAATCCGAGTTTCTGGAAAAAGATCCTCTCGAATGGGGGGGCCCACAGGGTCTATTTATAGGCAAAAGAAGACCCCGGGCGGTTACTGGGCGGTTACCACATATGTCGCGCAAGTCCCTTGCACGAACATGAGGAGTCGCGCAAGTATTGAGGCGGCGCGCAAGTGTACTTGCGCGACCAAGAGAGAACTTGCGCGATCTATGGGCAATGTTCTCCTTTTTTATCCCTTTGTCGATTTTTGATGTTTCTTAAAAGGATTAATCACTTTGAGCTCAGATATTCCCTTTTCCGATCTTTAGATTCTGTGACGAAAGGAGCGTCAACACCCATGCATGGGAATTTATAGGTGGTTCTTCAAAACAATATCAAGAGAACAAAATGTGATATCCTTGAGCGAGAAAAACACATACATAATTACCACACCTTCATGGAAGAGTGGAATGGAGAAATTAACTAATATAACACAAACTTATATGAGAGATGGGGTAATGATATCTTTGTGCTCTTATTGAACAAAAAATATTGTAGCTAATAGATTTCATTGCGAGGAGAAAATACCATAGGAAATATAAAAATATTTGTGGATAAAGTAAGGATATTAGAACATAGATTTACTCCATGAATGAATTTTTTGAAATTAATTTTAAAGGAAACCTTAACATATAACAATATGTTGGATCCTTTAATAGAGAAATCAAGGTAATTAGTCCCATTATAGTTTCTCACTTCACTTCATTTCTAACAGGTTTGAGGCATGAATCGAGGTTGGGGGTGGATATCTTAGGGAGAATAAATATATTCCATTCATCAAAAATATTCCCTGATTCATTAATGTTAATAATTAATAATTTTACAAATACCATCCCTAAGGTGGCCAAAATCAAGGAAGGTATAACTGGACTCATCCTAGAAATTTTCCTAGGCACTGATAGTTTTCCAAGATCCATCTACATTGATTCATGGGAAAATTTTAAAAAGGTATCTATTGAAGCAATAAAGGGTTATTTTAAAGGGTTAAGGCTCCCCAAATTTACTTATATGAAAGATCATATCCTTATTACCAATGTGAAAAACCAAGAACCTTTATCCAATATTAAGCCATCAGTATGTATAGCTTTTATTATAAATTTTTTATAGTATCACCAATAACAAACTCACTCATATCCTACCCAATCTAGTCTCAAAAGAGAAACATTGTTTTCTTAAGTAATGGAGCATACAATGTGACATTGGTATTGAACTATAGATGATATCAGGCCTGTAAATGATATTTTTTGTTCAAATATCATGGTTATAGTTGATATGGAAAAATCATAATAAATTTGAATGGATTTATTGTGAGAGTATCATGGGATGATGTGGATTTGAGAAGTGGGTCTGTGACCAGTTATTTTATAGATACTCCTCTGAGTGGTTCTTGACAACACTCATGGGAAGGAATTTTTTTCTTCAATTCATCTTGTGAGATAAAATTAGAAAATATTTTATCCCATAGCCTCCTTATTTTGGCACATGGCCTGTTAACCCAGAACCACTACCACAAAACAAGGAAAGGGAAGCACTGCCCTTTATCAGTGTTAAACAGAAAGCGATGATAAAGGGGTATGCCTTTATTAGCGCTAGTTAAAAGCGCTAATAAATCAAACCTTTATTAGTGCTAAAATACGCGCTGATAAACGTTTTTATTCTTAATTTATATAAAATTATAATATTTATAATAAAAAAAATAATGTTTTTGTATATATTAACAATTATATACCAATATTTATAAAAATATACTCTTTATTGTTATAATTATTAATAAATAGATATATATTTATCTTATATGCCATTTTAAATAAATATATAAGAATATAAATAAATTATTAAATAAAAACCGCTGGAACCTTTATTATTGCTCGTTGAAAGCATTGATAAAGGTATGTTTTATCAGTGCTAAAATAAAAGTGTTGAAAAACATACATTTATCAACGCTTTTTTAGCCCAGATAAAGAGATACCTTTATCAGTGCTAAAAAAGTGATGATAAATGTATGTTTTATCAGCGCTTTTATTTTAGCACTGATAAAACATACCTTTATTAGTGCTTTCAACGAGCGCTGATAAAAGTTCCAGCGGTTTTTATTTAATAACCCTAATAGACCCTCCTCTATTGCACGCAGTCAAGCTTTCGTGGAAGCTGAACCAAGCCCCTCTTCCACCGCAACCTCTTCTCCTCCTCCTCGTCCTCCTCCTCCTCTACTGCTGCCACTAGGTTATCCTCCTTCGCCGCAACCACCGCTGCCTCCGCCGCCGCTGCCTTTGTTGTCGCTGCCTCCTCCACCACTGGTCAATGTAGGAGTATTTTTCTTCTCTGGGGTTATTATATTCCTTTATAGATTCCTTCCTTTAGGAGCTATCCTTGGGGAAGATTGGTGACCCTACCTAATGTGAGTGTTCATGGATGAATCACATGCCATTGATAGAGCTAACTTATGGGATTCTTTGCAAGGGATATTAATATGGGATTGTACCTTATGTTTTACTAAAAATTGCCAATGGATCCCTTCAAACCAAGATAGATTATGTTCCTACCTCTTAGTATTTGTTGAGTTATGTCATCATCCTTCTTTAGGTTGGAGGGGAGTAGGAACGTGTGATTAATTCAAAGATTCAATTAGGATATACTAGTTATCCTTCAAGACATATGTGAGAATATGAATCCAATCCTAGGTTTTTGTTGGGATATTCTAACATTCCTCATGAAGGGGTGTGGGGATATAGGCCTGGTATCATATGGAAATTGGGATATGATGTTACCTTGGTCAGCATTTATGGAAGCATGAATATGGGCATACCCCTATGTGATATTTGAGATATTTAAATTACTACTTTCTACTAATGCTTCCAATATATGTTGACAAATATTTAATAAATGGGTGGGGATATAGGGTTGTTTTTATATTTCCTCCAAGTGTTATTGATGGAATTCTATAATTTCAATAGGATTATGAGCCTGTTTGATTGTAGGAGTGGGGATATATACCTACTCTTTCCCCTCATCCACTTCCATAAGAAACTGGTGGAATTTATGCATGGGTGTGGAAATATGTGTGTTCCCCCTAATTTTTGTCAAGATGTATGGGTAGGCTAATTGAGTTTGAATAGAAAATATGATCCTACTCACTAGATACCACATTTTTTGTTGGAAAATTTATTATTGGGAAGTGTGGATATGAACCTTCTCCCTATGATCAATAGATCTTAATTCCTATAGAGACCACATAGATTCTTGGATATAAGAGATTAGGGAAGGGGTCTGCATTGTATTGCTCTCAACAGGCTTCTAAGGGTTAGTGGTCACATGATGTTGGCGATAGTGGCGATTGTTAGGAGCCCTACTTGGTGACCCCTGAACTGAGTTGAGGTCATGGATGACTTATTGATCCACCTTTCTAAGATAAGAAATATAATGATTATCATTTTCTAGGGATATAATTTTGAATTAATTAATGGTGGTGGTAGGTGACACTTGTTTTATTATAGTTTCCCTATAATGGGGTAGGTTGTGAGGCTTCAACACGTGAAGACCCTCATATGAAACTTCAAGTTTAGGGACGGTACTATGTTAGTGGTGCCCCCTTACCATCATGTCATCCACCTAGTTTTGAGGTCTCTGAATAGGTGATGTATTCCTTTGGATCATGGGGGTCATAGATTTGGTAGAAATTGAAGCATGGGAACATATAGTGGTTGAAGAGACCTTCAGGTTCGATTGAATGGAGCTCATAAGGGGTACCTATATAGAAAAACTACCAACAAAAGAATACTGATTAGTGAATTATTACAAATAAGTATATTTGATTAGTCATTTTAACAAGTAAAGGATTCATGTTATATTAAAAAAAATTACGTGGAAAACATGAAACAAAATTGCTTGACATCCTAGGAACACCATTATATTCTCATTGAATAATTCAAATTGGGTTTACTATTTTTTTTATGTGATACGCAAATAAAATGTCCTGATATGTGGGGAACCTAATTTAATTAGTTATTAAATAATTTCATGTTAGTTTCACCATTTTTGTTTCAAATCAAAACAATATATCCCAATTCTTGGTTGTAAGGGGTACTGAGTATGGTATCACAATATTTCTGTTAGGTTATGATTATTTTTCAGACAATTTTCAATGGGTTTATTCATATAACTAGAAACACCTAATGTCTCACACATTTGTAAGTCAGGAAAGGGAAGGATGTGGATGATGTCATGAGGAAGATGGATTCATGAGGATGGGTATGAAATATGAAGATAGGATTAGAACTCAAGATGTAATATTACATATCCTATCGAAATAGTATTCAAAGTCCACATAGTTTAATGGAAATAGTTTATGGTTTCTTGAAAAGATTGTACCATGAAGTTTAAAGTCATGTGATTAGGATGTATGTGTCGTGAAAGGTGTGATAATAGAGGATTGATCATGGATTACTCATTTGGGATAAACTATCTAGAATAAACTTGGGGATTATACCTAGTAAAGAGGACCTATTGGTCAAGGCTTACCCATTGTATGTTCATCTTTTATATTTTCAAAAGTCTGTTGAAATCGTTCTATCGAAGGTGAGTTCTATAATTTTTTGTTATCTTAATGTGTGTTTAACCACTATGTGGGATGATTTCGGTTTTAGTGGGTCCTTGGGGTTTGTGGGATGTGGTAAATGGTGTACTCTGTTTTAGATTATTTTATTCTCATGGGGTTCCCCTATTTTATGTTATCTTTTTAGTTGAAAATCTCCTCTGTTGTGCACCTCTCCTCTACCACGAACACACCTCTTCCATGAGCTTAACAACACCTTCGCGGTGAGTTTTCTCCTATTACTCATTGGTTTCCTCTTGTTTTTATGTTATTACTATTTTATATTGATGGTTATAATGTGAAATGTATGGGATAAACGCCATATTGAAAATCGTGGCCATTAGTGGTCCTTGTTTGCGCACTAAATGAATTGCATGTTGGTTGGTTCATATTGAACATTTGGATATAAAAATTGGTAATTTACATATACTTGACTTATTAATGAATTCCACAAGATGATAAAACTTCTATGATAACCCCTGAATTAACAAACAAAATTGAATAAGGGATGCTTTGTAAAATCTAAAATTTTGATTTTTTGGTTTGTATGGTGTTGTGATTGTGAGCACGATTGTGTTTTTGTATGGTGTTATGGTTGTTGGAATGATTGATATGCCATTTTTTTCATGTTTTAGTTCTTCCACCATTGAATATCAATTCAAAATTTACCCCATTTCAATGGCACCACCACTTTGTTACTAGTGCAATTACACTGAATCCTAGAAAACCACTTCTAGAGGACTCTATGAGACACTTTATGGTGTGAAGATGATGTTTTTTAGATTCTATATATTTTTAAAATACATGGTATGTAGTCTTGTTAAATGGAACATGCTTCACCATACATGGATTTCATATATATTTTAACACCACACAGGATTTATCTCAAAAATTTACACCACATGACACATCTTCTAACTCAAATATGGAATAAGTTTCATTTTAAATGTTACATGTAATGTGAACCTAGGTCACACACAATGTATCTCCAAGACATATACTTCAGCATGAAACCTTGTACATGCCATGAAATAATGGTAGAACTATATGATATGTGTTTTACTTCACTCACACCATGTATAGATACCATAGTTACTTGATGTGTAAAGAATATACATTCCTAGTGGTCATGTAAGGACTACACATTGTGTATTCCACAAAAATGTGATGCATAGCCGGTGAGGTGACTCAGTATGTATCTAAAGTATATGCCTTTAGCTCAAGTGGTTCTATATGTCATGTATTTTAAAAGGCATCATGCAGTCTCTGTAAGAATAACTTGGAATTAATTTGATATATGTCATATTAAATCAGGTATCTTATCCATACACGATATTCACCCTACTGGAAACACCATGTATATGGATTTCACATGATTTTAGAAATGGTAGTACACAAACAACCTTGACTAAGAACCGTACACATTGTGTATCCATTGAACAAATTGTGTGCTATGTTATTTTCATTATTATTATTATTTATTTTTCACTTAGATGATAGTATTTCATGTATTAGTAGCCCATTATAAATATCTTCTCATGTAGATCACAATAGTATGATTCCCTCGTTCATTGGAAAATGCACACGATGTGGTTTGGTTATTTTAATTATCTTCACTCTGCTTGAGAGTTGACAAGTGACATGTGAGATGTTTAGAGAAAATATGGAGTATGGTACTCCCCCATGTTTTGGTGAAGATTTCTCCATGTATAGGTTTTAGGTACTCCATAGAGATATACAAAAGACAGGGCACAGTCCCCCATTTATAGATAGATTTCAAGTACTTTCACATGTTTTGGGGAAGGTTCCTCTATTTCATTGTAGAGGAATTTGTACCATTATTTTTTTTATAAAACCCAAAAAATGCTACTTGATTAATTAAAACATAATATTAGGAAAGTTTGAGATAAAACCCATAAAGACGATGAATATGAATAAAGAATGGATGAATGCCAATCAGTTGAAAAAAGAGTATGAAGATGGAATGAAAGAGTTTATCAAGTTTACAGAAGATCATGCATGTGACCCTTCTCAAATACTTTGTCTATGTTTACACTGTTGTTATTCAAGAAAAATTATCCCAGAGGACTTGGAATAAAACCTGATCTGTCACAGAATAGATTGAAGTTATACATATTGGAATAAACATGGGGAAAAACGAATGTAGGTTGTGGCTCAGATAACACGGCATTTTATGGATCATCTGATATGATTACAAGCGTGAACAGTGTAGACAATTGTATGTAGAGTGTGATTACAGATGTTAATGATGATGAAGATCGTATTGAGGAAATGGTAAGGATAGTTGAAGATGAACTTCGAGATTTCCCAAAATTGTTTGAGAAGTTAAAGAGTTGTGCAAAAATTCCATCGTATGTTGGTTGCACTAAATATATAGCATTTTCAGCCGTACTGAAGCTGTATAATTTGAAATTAGGAAACAGGTGGAGTGACGCTAGTTTTACGGAACTACTTGCTCTCTTGAATGACATGCTCCCAGAAGATAATGAACTCCCAAGATGAACATACAATTCCAAAAAAATGCTACGATCAATGGGTATGATCTCTGATAGAATACATGCCTACCTGAATGACTGTATATTATTTCCCAATGACCACAAATCACTTAAAGAATTCTCAAGGTTTGGTGCTTCTTGATACAAGAAAGATGATTCTAGTCCTACGAAAGTTGTATGGTACTTTCCAATCATTCTAAGATTTAGGCGCCTATATAGAAGTGAGGAGACTGCAGGACAATTGACATGGCATGCAGATACAAGAATTAAATATGGGAAAATACATCACCCAACAGACTCTCCTCAGTGGAAGAGAATTGATCACGAGTATCTTGAATTTGGAAATGAGTCGATAAACCTTCTTCTGGAATTATCTACAGATGGGGTGAATCCTTTTGGTTTTCAAAGCAACAATCACAGTACATGGCTGATTATGTTGGTAAATTATAACTTACCACCATGGTTATGCATGAAATGAAAATACATCATGTTATCTATGCTTATATCAGGACCAAAAAAACTGGGTAAAGATATTGATGTTTATTTGGCCCCATTGATCGAGGATTTAAAAATATAGTGGGATTGAGGTGTTACGTTGTATGATGCTTACAAAAATGAATATTTCACTTTGAAAGACATGTTGTATGGGATGATAAATGAATTTCCTACTTATGTAAATTTGTCAGGATATAGCATTAATGGAACTCAAGGGTGTCTAGTTTGAGAATGAGGTACAAAGTCAATTAGGTTGAAACATTCATCGAAAACCGTGTTTCTAGGACATCATAGATTTCTACCCAGACGACATAAGTACCGATCTTAGACGATATCATTCGATGGAAGTTAAAAAGTACATACAACACCATCTCCACCAATAGGTGATCAATTGTTTGAGAAAGAAAAATATTTGGAAACTACTTTTGGTAATCCATTTTCGAAAAACCTTACGAAAACTGGTTGGAAAAAGAGAATAGTTATTTTTTGAATTACCATTCTGGAATTGTCTGTATGTCAAAAAATTTCTTGATGTTATGCATGTTGAAAAAAATATATGTGATAGTGTCATTGGAACGTTTCTAAATGAACCCATCAAAACAAAAGTTGGAATTAAGGCCAGATTGTACATGGTTGAGAAGGGAATATGAGAAGATTTAGAACCAATAAAGGGTGAAAAATGAACATTTCCTCCTCCTACTGATTACACTCTTTCCAGGCATGAGAGATATCAGTCTTGAAACTTTTTGAATGACGTAAAGGTTATAGAGGGGTATTCATCAAATATCAAGAACATCACGTCAAATAGTGATTTAAAATTAACGGTTCTGAAATCACATGACTGCCATGTTTTGATGAAAGATCTAATTCCTATATCTTTACGTTGCATTTTTTCCAAGAATGTATGACCTACATTAACGAAGCTCTTTTTCTTCTTCAAAGCTATATGCAGCAAAGTAATAGACCTAGCCAAATTTCCAACTATGGAAAGAGAAATTGTCGTCATATTATGTGAATTGGAAATGTTCTTCCCACCGACATTTTTTTGATATGATGGTTCATTTGATGGTTCACTTGGGGAGATAGATTAGACTATGTGGTCCTATAAATTATAGATGGGCGTACCCCATTGAATGGTATATGAATATTTTGAAAGGGTATGTCAAAAATCGAAGTCGGCCAGAGGGTTTTATTGTGGAGCAATATATTGTTGATGAAGTCGTTGAATTTGGTATCGAATACCTGTCTGGTGTGGAAAACGTTAGCCTACTGAAATCTCATCACACTGAGTGGCTTGATGGTGAAGGAATTTCTGGAAGAGAGGTTGTCACAATCAATATTACATTTTGGGAGCAGGCTTACCTTTATGTTTTGCATAACAGTTTCGACGTTGACCCATATGTTAAAACCCACAAAGAAATTATTAGGTGTTTGAATCCTTCTAGGGATGAAAAATGGATATCAGATACACATAATCGACTGTTTATAGGATGGTTTCAGGACCATATTTTTAAGCAGTTAGATAAAAATCCAGACACAATTTTAGAACAACTTCTATGGATTGTCGAAGGAGAAAGTGTGTATGTATTATCTTATAATGATTATGCAGTTAATGGTTATACATTCTATACTAATGAACATGATGAAGACAGTACCATATAGAATAGTGGGGTTACACTTGTGGCTGAGGCGATGCATGTTTCCTATGTTAAGGATAGAAATCCAATTTATGCGAATATGTCATACTTTAGCATCATCAAACGAATATGGGAGTAGGATTATACAAAATTCAAAGTGCCGATTTTTCAATAAAAGTGGGTTGATAATAGGAGTGCTATTAAAATAGATTAATTAGGATTCATGAATGTTGATTTCAGTAAGGAACGGGAGAAAGATGAACCATTTATAATAGCATCACATGAAGTACATGTATTTTATGTTGCAGACCCCACAAACCGAAATTGGTCAATTATTCTATTATCGACCAAAACAACTGAAGGGTCAGATGAAAGTGTAACAGAGGATGACCCTTTTATAGGGACTTCACAATCATTTCACAGTGGTCCCAATGTAGACGAAGTTTTGTATTTCATAGGAGACCACAATAAAGGTATTTACATAGTCGATAGAGGAGTCAAATCTCTTCAGCCTTTAAAGAAAAAAAGAGAGTACAATAATCAGGTTATTTGTTTATTGTAATATACATTGTGTTACATTATGTTACTATCAGTCTGCTGCTGCTTTTATGTAATCTGAATTAAATGTTAAACCACTTCTGTAGATAATTATTTCTACACCTGCTGATACGCCCAATCCCGAGGCACAAAAGGTCTCTCAACCAGCTGCTGGTGGTCCCAGTGCAGAGAAACAACAGGTTTCTCAACCAACTGCTGGTGGTCCTAGTGCAGAGCAACAACAGGTTTCTCAACCTGTCATTTCTAGACTGAGTACTAAGGTACAATAGGTTTCTCAACCAGTTGTTGCTGGTCCCAGTGTCGATGCTAGCACTCTGTAGGAACATATTGATGACACTTATGAGAAAATGGTAAGAAATGAAACCCTAAAAGTGAAAAAAAAACACGAGAACTGTAGTTTGACAGTGTTAGCCAAAATCCTTACGACAAAAGTAAAAGGAATCAAATTTGAGTTGGGATGGAATAAGCAAGGCCAACATGTTAACCCCAACAGAGTCATCTTTAGTAGCTACATTGGAATCGTCACTTGGCAATGTGTGATGATTGATGTACAGTCATGGAACCATGTTGTCACCAGTCTGAAGACACTAATGTGGGAAGAGATTACAATAACATTATGATATAATTTTTTTAATTTATTAAAATAAAATACCCAAACATTGACTTACTCTCCATCATCCTTTGTAGAGTTCATTTATAGTATATGCCTCGCACAAGTAATATGTATTAAGAGTTTCAGGAAGGATTCATAGAGGTTTCTACACAATTTTAACGAAATATCATCTTAAAGATGCTGAAGGTAATATCAATCCTCACCCACCTCCTCTTTATGCACACCTGATATCCTAAGGAGCATGGGATGCGTTTAGAAACAGTCATGGGGAGAAGACTTTTCAGGTACATTGTGTGGGGTAATATGTTATTTGATGTTACTTGTATTCAACACATTGATTGATAATTTTTTATTTATGAAACAATAAATGAGTGTTGAAAATAAAAAATCACGCAACAGAACTAGTGTAACCTTACCGTAAATCAATGATGGGCTACGCTTCACTTGAGAAAAAATTGGTACGTCTTTTAAATCTACTGTACTACTTGTATGTGACATAAAACAACACCATAACCATGTTTCTCTATTTATATACATATTGATGAATCAAAATCAAAAGCCATATCCATCCCACACCATGTTCTATGGAAGGAGGCTCGTATAAATAAAGAGGGGATACTGATAGCTAAAATTACACAAAAATTGTGGGAAACATGTGTAAGTATGACATAATATAAATTTGATTTGCTTTAAATCACTATTACATTACAACGAATACTTCTTTTTTCTATATTTTCTATCTGACATAGTCACAGGAATCAAAAACAACAACACCAGATGCAGACATACTTTCAGCAGCCTTGAAGCAGCCAAAACAGTATGGCCGCGTCAGAGGTGCGGGTTTTAGGATGACACACCGAACATATTTTCAAAAAAAAAACAAGCAGAAAATTAAAATGAAAAAAATGGAAAAGCTGTAAGAAAAATTATCTATTTTTTAAGAAGAATTATATTATCAGAGAGAGATGATAGCAGCATTTATGGGGGGAGGAAAAGTGAAGAAACAACTTAATAAAAACCTGTGTGTGACGATCCCGGCCCACCCCCACCAGCTTTGAGGCAAGTCATTCCCCTAAAAAACTTGACCTAGTTGTGGTAATCAATGTTTTAATAATTGTTTCTGTGAAATGTGATTCACATAGACACTGATACCTTTCCTATAGTAATATTATATAGGGTAAAAATGACTGTGATTTATATCTATCAACTCTCACCTATCGCCATGTAGCGAGGGATACGATGTTCAATACGCAGAACGACATGATACACAATAGACAGCTTCTAACATATCATCTTAGAGTGTCAATTAACATAGCTAATGAGATGAGTTTCGAGCTACCTATTCCAAATTATGATGACAACATTCATACGGTTGAACAAGATGTTGAAAAATTCATCGCATGGCCAACAATTCTTGTAAAAAAACATGTCGACAATGAGGTATCCACTTCAAATTTATTTTTCAAGCTACACCTTTAACATTTAATGAAAAAAGGTCTAAACTAATGAATGTTTTTACAGAACGACAAAGAGAAGGGGGTGAAACAAAATATCAGCTCAAAACTATCTCAAGGATTAACCAACCGATTGAAACGGTCTACTGAGAGCACCTTCACCCCTTCCATTCTATATCCACAATTAATATCATTGCAGGATCATGTGAATACAAAGTTGATAGAAAACAATGCTCACACAATTGATTTTGAAAAAAATATGTACGAAGAGGAAACATCAGATTTCATTAGTGCTGAAAATATAAATGAATTCCTCAAGTATGAAAGGATAGGTGCCTCAGTTATAAATGTATATATGAGGTATGTTTTCATGATTTGATTTTACAAAAGCTGATATACTCTGATAATTATGACTAAATACATTTTATATTTTTCGCAGGCGTATATATGAAAAAAAATTGAACGTATTTCCCCATGAACAAAAATTTTTACTCATTAGTCCTCACACCACCTCTTCAAAAGACGAAATAGATTCTGATAAAGAGCCTGCAATAATGTCATCCCTGCTCAAATCGTTTGAAAACAAAATTATGGATGACATACTCTTTTTAATACCAATGATGTAGGGGTAAAACTCTACAATTTAATCATATAAAATATATTTTCACTTATTTCTTTAGTTATTCCATTTTATATTTTTAGGTAGCATTGGATGCTGATTGCAATCAATTTGGATACTCCAAAGATTTATTTTTTGGATTCAATGCACGGATATCCAACAAACCAACCACGCATGAGGGTATTTGTTAATTTTTAACACACTAGATCCAACATTTTAAAACGAAACATCTAGTTATATAATTTGTGTTATCTTTTAATGAGGATTATGTTATGATAGGGTAGTGCATCAATGTCATCTAATGCATGGAATGAATCCAGGGCCTAAGGATAAGAATTCCTACAAGATCTACAACTAGAAAAGTATCCAGGTATATATAATAGAGTTGCACTATCCAAAAACATATCAAAACAAATTACTTATTGTTGTCGATGTTTCTGCAGTGTCCAAAACAATCAAATGGAAAAGACTATGGTTATTATGTCTATAAATTTATGAAAGAGATCGTATTTCATCAACAAACTAGCATCCCTAACGAGGTATTTTCAAAAATAATTACGAGTTCATTTAAAATATTTATTAATCCTTTGTGTATTTATATTTTTTCATAACAACCATGACTGTTGAAAAAACTTCATATTCAGAAGATGATATATATGTGTTTAGAAATGAATGGGCAACATACCTGATGGAAGATTGTACACAAATAGGATGAAGGTGAATTCTTACTACTTATGTTATTCATATATGATCATTGATATCTCCCTTGTTTACACTTATTGAGCATATATGATCACCCTTTATTATGTTTTATATCCTTAGGTTATGAAGAATGGTTTTAGAAATGATTTTTTCTTCTAGTAAAGCATAACTCATTGGACTACATTGGTCGATATTGTGGAAGTCAACCGATGCATGGTCATTTAGTCCACTCATGAGCATCTCAAAATCTTGATGGGAACCAATATCTTGGATTTTCAATTTTCTAATTTTAGTTTCCCTTATATGTGGGTGGGGGTGTCCAGAAGGGAGGGGGTGTTCAGGAGTGGGGGGTGTCCAGGAGGGGGTGTGTCCAAGAGGGAGGGGGTGTCCAAGTGTGGTGGTGTCCAAGAGGGGAGGGGGGTGTGTCCAGGGGGTGTCCATGAGTGGGGTGTCCAGGAGGGGAGGTAGGGGGTGTGTCTTGAAGGGATGTGGTTTCTAGACAAATATCCATTCAATTACATTCAATAATGATAATATACAATGGGTAGATCACTTATAGAGTAGCCTGAAGTGGGTCCGTAGTGATGCATCAAAAGTTCCAACCAACCAAACCAATTCCAAGAACATGTAAAGGTCCAAGAATTATATTCCAGTTCAATTTGAGGCCCAATATATCTTATTTAATGTCATAAAGACTCAAAATTTGCATCAACTACCTTTCTCACATTATATTTATGTGAAGAGAGATGGGAGACCATCTCTCTCTAAAATCTCGATCCGTCTAGGGTTTTCTGCGCTCCCTTGATCCACACTCGCATGGCATATTTCCTTTTTCCCGGACGATTTCAATCTCATCACTATGATTCTACTCTGATGAGCCAAGGATCCCACTTGCTCCTTCCTACTGCAAAAACAAGCAATGACGATGAGCCTCGAGATATCACTCGCAGTTGTCTTTCTGGTCGATCCCAAGGGATCTCGTTCCTTGATGCGCTGAAGTCTTCTGATCATAATGCTAATTCAACGAAGCCTCCGCTGGTCAAAAAGCTGGATGATGGAGGATTCCTGGTCGAAGCGGATCCAGACGCGATTCAGCAACGTACGCATTTGTGCAGGTTCTCCATTATGGCCCGTATCTCTTATCTCAAAGGTAATCGACCTTGGCCACTCTCTGAATTACACGCTCGTATCTCACAATGTTGGAATTCTGTTAACTGGAAACTAATTCCAGTCGGCAAAGGATACTTTCATATACTATTAAACTCTCAAGAAGATCTTGATCGTATCTGGAAATTAGGAAATCTTAACCTCAAACCTAGTTTGCTTCGCCTATCTAATTGGGACTCCAATTTCAACCCACACACTCACCGAAACACATTAGCATAGGTTTGGGTCAAACTTCATGGCCTTAATTGGTTTTTTTGGCACCCAAAAATATTTAATGACATTGCTTCATGCATAGGCACACCCCTCAAAATCGATCAACGAACTTTGAATGCTGATTTGGGAATCTTTGCTAGAATCATGGTAGAAATTAATCTGGAATCAAAGCTTCCCAACTCTATTAACTTCACTACCAAGGATTACAAAGTGGAAATCAATATTGAGTATGAGAGGATACCTCCTTTTTGTGAGCATTTCAAGATCATTGGTCACAATATCTATAATTGTAGATTGATTAGGAAACAGCCAATCCAACTACCTGACAACGATTGGAAAGAAATAAGGAGGAATAGGAAGGACAAAGCTCCCTTGGTTAGTGCTCCTGAAACATACAAAACTGCAACCTGGGTGAAAAAACCCATAACTTCATCTCATTTAGGGGAGACCTCAGGTACCAAATGGGCTGACCTTGTCGAAGAGGAAGAAAACAAAAAAGCACACACAAACAAACTGGATTTTACTGTTTTAGACAGCCTTAAGCAGGATACTAGAATTGTGAACTCTGGTTCCTGTACTGCTGATCAGAATAAGGAATCTGCCACTCCTCACACTTCTTCCAATATCACTTTAACCACGAATGTGCATAATTCTCCTCAGGACAACTTGAATATTATTTCGCAGGAGCCTCTCTCTTTGGTAAAAAACTCCACTAACATGCAGGATTCTATCTCTGACCTACCAAAGGTGCAGTGTCCTTTGGAATTGCGCATGGGAAAGAAGATCAGTGAGGAGCATATCCCGGTTTTCCCACAGCAGGTCCAGAAGCATGCTTCCCCGGTTACAGAGGCCTCAACTTCTGCTCTCATCACTGGGCAAAGCTGTGCTTCTCACTCCTCACTCGTTGAGCTAAGGTCTGTTTCTCTTGCAGCTCCCCATTATGATCCAGACGTTTCATCTGGTACTTGCATCATTTCTGTCCAGCATGATAGTTTACATTTGAATTGTGTTAATGATGATAACAACAATGCTCTCATTTCTGTTTTGCCGACACCCAACAATAACAACACCCACGTTATTGACACCCAAACTATTTCGTTAGATGATTCTGCTACCATCACTGTCCCTACCAAAGGCAAGAAATTTCCTACCTCAAGCCCTAACATGTCAAAAAATGTCAGAAGATCAAATATACATAAAGGCTTGAATAGTAAAAAAAAGGGATTTCTAACTCCAAACATAGATTTAAATGAAGATTCTTTATTGGAACTATCAAGGTATTGCAAACTTTGACACCTTTAATTTTTTACAAAGAATGGTAAATGTTCATAAGACTTTAATTTTTGCCATTGCTGAACCTAAAACAATTTTTTCTACTGATCTTGTTCACTTTTGTCGCTTTGGATACACCTTCATCGGTGCTTGTCAAAACAACAAAAATTTTGATTCTCTTTGGACCTTTGCTCATCCCTCCCTGTCTAATGTTAATGTTTTCCATGTTTCTGATCAAAGTTTCACTTGTGATTTTATGATTGATAATGCCCATCTCTTTTGTTCCTTTATCTATGAAAAGAACAAATATCAAGATAGGAGATCTCTCTAGCGAGACCTCTCCTCTCTGAACTCAAAAATTCATTCCCCCTGGATCGTTGCAGGTGATTTTAATGCTATTATTTCACCTGGTGAAAAAATTGGTCCTCCTCATTCAAGTCTGTCTATGAGGGAGTTTAAGGCTACTATTGAAACCTCTAATCTTACTGAGATTGCTTTAAAAGGAGCCAAATACACTTGGTATAGGAATCACTACAATAGAGTGGTTGCGAGAAAACCCGATAGAGCCCTTACTAATGACCATCCTTTAGATACTTGGGACTCCATTTCCAGCACCACCCTTCCTAAGCTTCATTCTGATCATCACCCTATTTTAGTCACCATCTCTCTCAATACTCGGAAGCCCTCTTTCCCCTTTAGATTCAACAATGCTTGGTTCTCTGATCCTGACTGTTGTAATCTCATAAAACATTGCTGGTCCTCTTTGAACCAACACGATGATGATTTCCCTTGTCCCCTTAAATTAAAATATCTCAAACGCAAGCTCAAAAGTTGGTGCAGCACTAAGGCGATTCAAATTGATAATGAAATTCTCTCTCTTGAGAATGAGTTGCATCAAATTCAAAACAATATCACCCACTCCGACTTCGCTTCTGATCACCAACACGAAGCTCACATTACTATGAACCTGAATATGCTCCTCGCTTTCAAAGACAACATCCGCAAACATACTTTTAAACTCAAATGGCTTACTGATGGTGATCATAATACCAAGTTCTATAATGCTTTACAAAGAATTCGAAAAGCTAGTAGACCCCTTTCCTCCCTTAAAAATGGAGACAACCTTTTGGATAATGAAGAATATATTGCTAATCATGTTGTGTCTTACTTTGAATCGTTATTCAATGGGCCTTGTATGAATAAAGACCTCATTAATGAAATCATTCCTACAATTGTTACGGATGTTGATAACAGTTTTCTCCTGAGTGTTCCCCTTGATCATGAAATTAGAGACACTGTTTTTGGTTTGAATCCTGACAGTGCCCCTGGGCCCGATGGATTCAATAATGGTTTCTATCAAAATTATTGGGATATCATTCATGCTGATGTTTGTAAGCTTGTCAAAGCCTTCTTTGCTAACGGCTTCTTACCTCATGGTTTAAATGCCCAATTCCTTGCTTTGATTCCCAAAGTAGATAATGCCTCTGAAATTCACCTCTTTCACCCTATTTCTCCAATCAACACCCTTTATAAAATTATCACCAAGCTAATTGCTAACAGACTTAACACTATCACTGATAAAATTATCTCCTGTAATCAATTTGGCTTTATCAAGGGAAGATCTATCCAAGACTGTATCTGTCTTGCTTCAGAATGCACTAACATGTTAAATAATAAGAATAGAGGCGGAAACATTGCCATTCAACTTGACATTCGGAAATCTTTTGACACTATGGATTGGAACTTCATTTTCAAAGTTCTTCATGGGTTTGGATTCAATGATAATTTCATTTCTAGAATTAAAACCCTCTTCCATTCAGCTCATGTTTCCATCCTAGTTAATGGATCTCCTAGAGGATTTTTCAAATGCTCTAAAGGAGTTAGACAAGGTGACCCCCTTTCTACAATTCTTTTTTCCATTGCAGAAGACTATCTTAGTCGTATGCTCACCCAGATGGTTGAGCAAAACAAGCTCAAACCAATTCATGCTTACAGAAACATGAATGCCCCCACCCACCTCCTTTATGCTGATGACATCATTCTCTTTTTAAAGGGTGACATAAAAACATTAGAACTCTTAAAGCTGCTCTCAAGCATTATGAGGAGGTCTCGGGTCAAGTCATTGGATGGAATAAATCTTTCATCTACTTTGGGAAAAACATCCCTCCTTCTAGGAAAAATAATATCATCAATGATATTAACATCAAAGAAGGTTCTTTCCCCTTCAAATACCTTGGCGTTCCCATTTTCTGGGGTAGACCTAAATCTTGCTACTTTTCTAACATTGTTGACCAGGTTCTTAATCAGCTTTCCTCCTGGAAAGGAAAATCTCTCTCCATGGAGGGGAGAATCTGCCTTGTCAAGTCTGTTATTGTTTCCAAACTTGTCTATTCAATGATGGTCTATAAATGGACAACTAGTCTCATAAAAAAATAAATGTTCACATAAAAAACATTTTCTGGACTGGAAGCACCTTGGACAGGAAACTTGTGACTATCCCTTGGGCTAAATGCTGCAAACCTCTAAACATTGGTGGTCTTGGCATTAAAAACATTAAATACTTCAATGAAGCTCTTCAAGCCAGATTAACTTGGAACCTGATTCACAATGACACCCACCCCATTGCTTTCATCAAAAATAGTTTCATTGATAGATTGAAAAGATCTAATAGGAGTTTCATGACCTCCTCCATTTGGCCCTCTGTTAGAGACACGTTTGACATTATTATGCACAACGCTAGATGGATGGTCTCGAGAAACTCTTCCATGAGATTCTGGTTGGACAACTGGACTGGCGCTCCTCTTATCTCTTTGATCCCCCTTGATGATATCCCTAATGACATCAACTCGTCCATTTGTAATGTTCTTAATTCTCACATTGATAATCTTCCTAAAAACATTGTTCAAATTATTGATTCTTACCACTTTTCTGCCTCATGTGACTTCTTGATTTGGGAACCTTCTCATAATGGGATTCTTAACTCCAAAAAGTTTTATAATAACTCCTTACACAACGCTGATAATGATTTGAACTGGATAAAAATTTTTGACAAGCCCTGGATTAAACCTTCCAGACTCACTCTCATTTGGCGACTTGCCTACAATAGGGTCCCCACTGATGCTTGTCTTCAAAGTTTTGGTATTCAACTTTGTTCAAAATGTCATTTTTGCAATCAGCATAGAGAAGATACTAACCACCTATTTCTATCTTGTGCTACTGCCACTACTCTTTGGAAATATATTTTTGACACTTTTGATTGAAGATGGCCGGTTTATAACTCTATTGATGAGCAGATTAAACGTTGCGTTGCTATGGACTCCTCTCACCAAATTAGAAATTTGTTCCTAGATAGGGTTGCTGAGCTGATTCATGAGATCTGGTATGATAGAAACTCTATTCTACATAATAATTGCTCACACAACACTAATGCAGGTAAAATGATAATTCTCATCGCTATTCGGGAAGCCGCTTTGATCCAGAATGGTTCCTGCAACAATTCGGTGGCGGACTTTATGATCCTTCTCCGTCTTCAAGTTGAGGCCATTTTCCTGAAACTTTTGCACACCTTTGAGATTTTCTGGAGACCTCCATTTCCATGTTGGATTAAAATCAATGTGGATGGCGCCTCTAAGGGAAATCCAGGTCCTGCGGGATGTGGAGCTATCTTCAGAAATCATCATGGTCATATCGTGGGATGCTTTTTTGGAGGCTGTGGTATTGCATCCTCTCTGGAAGCTGAGATGCTAAGTGTTATTCATGCCACTGATTTTTCTCTTCGACATGGGTGGAACAACTTATGGATTGAGAGCGACTCTACTACTGTGGTTCAATCCATTTGGAAGGGAGATTTTCATCTTTCTTGGCCAATTACTATGCGCTGGATGAACTGCCTTCAATCTCTCCATGACGTCAATTACATTGCAACTCATACTTACCGTGAAGCGAATATGGTTGCGGATGCTCTCGCTAACAAAGGCATTAATCAGGCAATAACCTGGATGGAGGAGCTCCTAGAAAACCTGATTCCGTTGCAAGTCAAAGATTGTAATTTGATCCCGTCTTTTAGACTCTTGTAATCTTTCTTTTCTTTTTGCTAATAAAATTGCTTTGGTATTTTGACCAAAGCGCCACCTTCTTAAAAAAAATTATATTTATGTGAAATTTACTTCCTATTCCTCCAATATATTTTTTGTTTGGTATTTTTCCTTGATATGTTGAAATGTATCTCTTCAAAATATATATGATTTTATAATTCATATTATTGAATGATTGTGTCTGATTAATATTTATTTCATTATCAAATAGATGATGAAATTATAGGTGGATAAAGAAGGTTATTAATGGGTGTACACTAAAGAACTAAGAGGGAGGGGTTGTCTGGCAGGGAGGGGGTTTCCAGGTGGGAGGGTGGGTGGGGGTGTCCAGGAGGGGAGGAGGGGCTATCCAGGAGGGGAGTAGGGGCTATCCAGGAGGAGAGGGGGCTATCTGGGGGGAGGGGTCTATCTAGGGAAAGGTAGGGGTGCAAGGGGAGGGGGGTTGTCTAGGAGGAGGGATGGGGGTACCAGGTGGAGTGGTGGGAGGGAGTGGGGATGCAAGGGGAGGGGTGGGGGGCTATCCAGGGGTAGAGAGGGGGCTGTCTAGGGGGGTTGTCTCACGGAGGGGAGGGAGGGGGTGTCCAGTAGGGGAGGGGGGGTTGTCCTGGAGAGGAGGGGGGTTATCCAGGAGGTGGTAAGGGGGTTTTCTAGGGAAAGGGAGGGCTATAAGGGGAGGGAAGGGGGTGTTGTTTAAGGAAATATGGACATGTAAAGGTCATAACAAGTAACAATTGATGTTTTATTAATGTATTCTTTCATATTAATGTTTAATTTATTTCATTATTATATTACTAACATAATATTTGTTTTTTTATATATGTGAAATCTTTTTCCGTAGTTCGAATGCTTTGTTCCACAACTAATACCATGGACGACAATTTTTTAGAGTGGATCATGGATGCAAAAAGGATGAAACGTCAATGTTTTTTAAGTGTTTCTTGGATAATTGTAATTTTAACCAAATTAAACACTGTTTGAAATGTATATAGCAGTGTGTTGTTTTGTATTCATGATTTCAAGTATATGTATATAGAATTTTTTTTCTTCTGTGCTTTGTGTGTGGGTGTTGTTTCTGCTGTGTGTAGGTGTTGTCATATGTATGCAGGTGTTGTGTAGGTTCTGGGTTTGCACAAGCAATTTGGCCTTTATCAGCACTAATTAAGAACTGATAAATGGATAATATATTAGTGCTCAAAATAATACTAATAAAGGTAGAATTTATCAGCACCATTTTCAATGCTGATATATTATCCATTTATCAGCTCTAAAAATAGCACTGATAAATACTACCTTTATCAGTGCTAAGCAAGCGCTGATAAAGGCCCACCTTTATTAGCACTTTTTTTAGAACTGATAAAGGTCCCCATTTATGAGTGCTATGTTTAGTGCTAATAAAGGGGACCCCCACTTTATCTTCGCTGAGATTAACATATCTTTTTTAGCCCTATTAAAGGCGGTTTTTAGCACTATTATAAGCCCTATTTGTTATAGTGAACCTCAACATTGGAATATATAAAAGGGAGGTGATCCCATTAAGGAGTATATATGGATCCATAATGACTTATTAGTTTTTTTTCAAAGATTATATTCTTATTTTATTAAATTTAATAAAAAACTCTAAAAATTATTTCGAAGCTATCATGACTAATTATGGTTGAGGGAGCATAAAATAAATTAACACTACCCAGATTTGTGTTTAAAATTTTAGTATGTTAGTTATTATATGCTCTATCCTCATTGAAAACTATCTTCGTATATATAGGAAGAAAATCCCTATGTAATATATTTTTTTCAATATTCTCTATATGGAGGGTTTACATTCACTTTTTTCATGGGTTAATTAATATAATTAAATGATGTATAATCAATTGAAAAACATAATTCTTGTATTAGGATCTTGGATCACCTTCATGATTAGTATTTTATCTTCTATACCTATCCATGATCTCTCAGTTATAAAAGACCCCAAATATGTTATCAATAATATTCAGAGCATCCATAATAGAATCCTATGGGACTAGCATCAAAAGGGTAGATCCTACTGGGTTAGCTGGTCATGACTAGATAAATCTATTAAAAATGTGGGATCAATATGAGAAGGCTTGAGGAAACCACACAATTCATATAGAAAAAACTATCCAAGTATATATTTGACGGTCTTTCCATTTTGGATTAACATTTCCAAAAAAATATAGAATTAAAAATAAAATCTTGAACAATTTGAGATCCCTCGAAACATATCTCTGATGTATTCTATATGGACCCCTTCACAGCCTTTTAGATCACTATTGTTAGATCATTGGATAAAAAATCATATTCTTTTGGAATTTTTATTGTTCAAGACTTCTAATTTATTACCCAGGGTGTAAAAAACTTGACATCATCTTCCATTTGGATAATGAACTCTCATGATTCATCAATTTATTCCTTAATTTTGTTTTTAAGTCCCTCTTATCTAACATTAATATGGTATAGGAATCCAATCCCAATAGATTTACCCCTATAAGTTTGAGTTTTTTCAACATATCTAATTTTTGAAAATTTATTTATATGGAGAATGATATAGATATTTAGGTTAAAATCCTATGGAGAAAACAAATTCTAGAAAATTGAACTTCCTAGTTTTTAATATCTTAAATCAAGATATTCCCATCGATTATGAGATACAATGAAAAGGTATTCATATAGACTCAAAATTTTAATATTGAATGAAATATTAAAGAGGGATTATATCTAATTATAGAAGGAGAGTGAGATCATTTCATTTATTTTTTTTATTATAGGGTTTTGGGGAATTGATATATGACTCAGTTAATTATTGGTTTCATAATATAGATATATTTTTCACTGAAGGTCTAGACTGTGGCCTGGTGTTCACTGGAGGTTACTAATTTAATTGTGAGGTTTGAAATGAGGATAGATATAATGGTTTTTGGTTCACTAATACCCATTTAAAAAATAATTCACTATACATGATTAATTATCTAGGTTCACTAATCAAGGGGAATAATTTATCTCACATATTCTAGATAAAACTCCTTCAAACTCCAAAAACAATCGAAGGTGGGGGATGTAATGCCCATAGATTATAAGTTTTCTAGTATGTTCTAAGAATAAGTTGTAAACTTAATAGAGATAGTTCCAATAACTAATTAATTATTCATAGAGGAAGTATAATTCTTTAAATTTTAGGGATCTATTGTATTATTGGATAACTCCTTTTATGGGGATGGTAATTTAGTCATTGAAAAATCCTACCCATACTAAATAATATGACATGATATAAACTCAATAATAGCTCCATATCTGAGGGTAAATCATAATTAACCTCATTGGTAAAATTCATGCTGATCCAATATTATATTAATTAGTTTATCAGATATTCCATCTAGTTTTTTAAAAGGATGATAATACAAGATGTTGAGATCCATCACACATGGCATGAGGGAAACATAGAAGTTGATATCCTCTCCTAAAAATAAGGTAATGGTGGAATGAAGAGAATATATTTTAGCACATTCTCCCTTCCAATGACTATATAATCATTTTATGTTGGTCATCCCATAGGATTAATCATTTGGGATCTCCCTGAATCTTTTATTTGGTGGTTTTCACTAGTCTTTAATAAAAAAATTAGTTTTTTGTGTTATTCATAATGTTTAATTTTTGGATTCAAAATGATAAAAAATGATATTAAATAATTGAACTAAAATAAATAATAATTCTATTTATAATTATTAAAATAATCAATATATATTATAATAAATGAAGCAAAGAAACTTATATTTTGATAAAAGTGAATCATCTATGGATTTTTCTCCATTTAAAGACAATTGATAACAAATATTTCTATCATCACTGATGCCACTCTCTCCCCCACAATATTCTATATATTTAAATATAAATTATGTATATTAAGTCATTATTTGTAATATATGAAATATTAAATGGTTGAGATATGAAATTTTGGAGACAAATTTTATGTGTACGATAGTGGATAGAGAATAAAATGAATTTTGGGGGTAGAAATGAAAAATAAAATGGTAAGTTGTGATTGATTTGTAGGAATTAATGAATAAATGTATGGGTGTGGTTGAAAAAAATGATTCTCAATGGGTAGGGAAATATATTATAGATATGAATTAATGTTGTTTTTTTATAATCTGTACAAATTGCATGTTCTATGTTAGAGTTACATTTTCATTGTTAGTTATTGAAACAAATAATGATAAAAAAATGTTGATGGTATCTTCATCAGTTATTTTAATAATTAATGTTAAAAACATAAATTTTGAGGGTTTTAATATCGGATATTTCAATAACCAATGTTAAAAATATAAATGTCAAATTGACATCAAAACCATCCATGATGGTGTTTCTATATTTTTTATTTTAGTAACCGATGTCAAAAAACTTTTAATTTATGTTATTATATAACTAATGTTAGAACACCGCTAAATATTTATATTTACTATACTTGTGATAATATAGAATAAGGTTATTTACAAAAACTATGAGGAACACTTTTCCATGGATTAAAAGTCATGGTAAATGATTAATTTTGAAGAAAAAATAGTGATGTACCGTTACTGAAAAACAATTAATCATGGTTCAAAATATAGGAATAATGAAATTCCATGTCAGTTTTTTTTGTTTGGAATTACATTATGGGGTGAATAGGGTATATAAATAAATATATATATAATTAAATAAAATAATCATGGTTTTTAGTGTTTTGAATCTCTTGTTGAATTTATATAGAGACCACATCATAATGAAACCCACCATAATATTCTTGTAAGGGAATGTGAAGAGAAATACTGAAAATATGAAGGATTTTTATGAGATTATGAAGTATTATTTATTAATTTAAAAGTGTAAATCATGTTCAATTTTAATCATGGATGATGTTAAGGGACTTGTGGGGATGATTCAGAGTGATTCAAGACTATTTGGTTGAATTTATGAGGATTATATTATTTCTCAAGGAATTAACCTGAGGTAATTTCCAATTCTTATATATTTATATCAGTTGGATTTTTTATGGGGAGGATTTGTGGCATAATTTCATCCATGGGGAAGTAAAAATGATTTGGAATGATGTCCCAGGTCATTATCTACACGTTTAAGCTTATTTTTATGGTTTTGTGTCTTAAAAAATATGAAAAATGTTGTTTTTTGGGAGATATTTATAACATCTAACTCAAATTTAAAGGTTTCTTTTAATGGACTTTATTTAAAATTATAGTAGATAATATAGGGTAAATATAATTTTAAAAATTATCATTGGTATAGAGGTTGGAAATCCTTGGATCAACCCATCTACAAAAAGGGTAAGGGACTTCAGGTCATAGTTTTAGGATCTTGAATGCTATAGTAAAAAATTTAACTTAGGATTTGTATTCCACTATTTAATTTCTAAAATGGATCATGTTTTTAGTCTATGTGAAATCAAGGGGAGAAAATTTCTTGTTTTATTTTTTTAATGAAGGTTAGTTGAGTGATTGATTTATTTTTAATGTGTATTTTTGTTGGTTTACACATTCAAATATTATTATATATCATTTCTTACTTATTTATATGTGATGAATGGTTATTGAATGATTATTTTCTATTTAATTCATGAACTAGTTGACTAAATCATTTCTTGAAAATGGAATAAGTTTGACTACCTATGATTAAGTATGGTTTTGGATCATCTAGTAATTAAATCAATCAAAGTGCACAATCATAATAAAATATGTGTTTATTATATAGATAATAACACAAGTACTGAATATTTTTTTAGATATAATTCGAACAAAAGCATGATCCTTGATGAAGAATATTGTAGTGTCAATTATTTCATAACAAATTTTTTTTTAAAAAACATGGGTCGCTCTCAACATCTATATTTTATCTAAATTAGATATGGTTTTTTAATAATTCTTATCAATCACCATGAATTTTTAAAAAATGGTTTCATGGTATGGATCACTAATATTTTTGGGTTCAACGTTGTACTTATGCTACAATATTTATTTGAAATTTTGGTTTTGTGGATGATTAATTTATAAATTTATAAACATGATTAACTTTTGGAATTGTATATTTGATGTGGTTAAAAATGTTTTATTTAATTTGAATTATCCTATAATTATTTAAAGTAATGTAGACTCTTATTTTGGAACCTCCATCAGCTTTCATGCTACAATACCACACTATAAGACCATTTTAAGCAATACAAAACATATCATGATTAAATCATACCCCATGTATCTTTTCATATGTTAAGATACTATAATAAATTTCTTCCTATTATTTATCTATATGGATTCCAAACACACTTCTATAGTGTGTCAAATAACTCCACTGTAGTATCATTTCATTATCACCTTCCTTTGAGGAATTTTTACACAATATTTTTCAAGAATATTACTTTTATCCACTAATTTTATATTTTCAAATTCATGAAATCCACTTGTTGAGATTTCCATGGGATGGATATCTACTATTCCTTAAGAGGATTTCAACCTCACTTAAATCTCCTTGATTTTCAAATATTTTTCTTTTGATTGTGTAGTAATCTCCTCCATTCATGATTAAGTTTCTTTCACCAATTTTATCATATCCTTTAGAAGTGTCTTGAGAGGGATAATGGTATCATTTAGTTTGTTCTATATATCCATTTGGTCTTCAACATCATGTATAAGTTATCAAAGTAAATTTCTTAACCCTTTTGTTTTCACACTCACACATTCAATTTATTCTATTTGGGATAAATCCTATTTTTAAAATATAATTCTATAAACATATTTACACTATGAATGATGAATCTACTTTATTAATGATTTAAAATCTATCCACATTATCATTTAAGGATTTTAACTTTTTTCAGTTATTATAAGAATAATCTCTATATTTAAAACTAGAAAATTTTCCTCTTATCCACTAGAATATTGACTTATTTTTTATTTGTGTTGGAATATTTGTTTCTAAATTATAAATAAAGTATAAAAGCATTGATATTTTTAAATAAGTAAATGGAATTAATTTCTTTCACTTTAATACAACTATCCATATTCTGAGAGGACTTTTTCATATAACATCTCATCTTCTTACATCTTTACATAAGGAACTATTGTTAGAATTTATCCATTAATAAATAATCATCACCATATTTTAAATTTTTCTATATAGTGGGACAAAAAAAATTATATTTTCATTTTTTTATGAAAGATCATCTAGACTTTCCCTCACATCAAAATTTATATAATAATGAAGTGTTTTCATGAATACCTAATTGGATATAGAACCAACAAAAATCCTATGTGTATTTCCATGATGAACTCTTTCACTATGAATTATCAATTAAAAAAATGTTTTTGTATATTATAAAACATCTTCTCCATCATCCTATAAATAAATATATCAATTTTCTCAAAATTTTATTATTAAATACAAAAAGTATAGTGATTTTACATGAATTCATCTGTGCAATAAATTCTAAAAAAAATAGATAGATTAAAGTCAATGTTTTAACCTTTAAGATTCAATTCAAAATTTTGGGTTGAGGGGGATAGGATTTGAGCCCCAAAGAACCCTTATAGGGGAGGTTGGGAATCATGGAAATTTAGAATTAAAACATTTTGTATCTAACCTTTACTAGCCATCCAATCTTGTTATCATGTATGTTGGAATTTGGTCAATCTATCACTAGCTCAATTTCACTTGTAATGAATATAAAACACCTATGAAAAAATTAAATCCAAAAATAGAAAAAATCATTTTTATTTGTTCACCAACATTGGGTTATATCTAATTAGTATGTACATTATGAAGTGCCAATGTAAAAAAATAAACATTAAACATACTATTTACTTTACAAAATATTTTTAGCGATGGTCACTCCATTCAAAGGTGAACTTATTATTCAAGAATATTTTATGGTGACTCCTTACTTACCTAAGGGTAGTACCCTCTCCTTTATCCAATGCACTTTTGTTGAAGAAAGTAATAATTTAATAAACTTCTTAGTCTCTTAAATAAGAATAAATTACTAATATAGTCTATATTATATAGAACATGACTTGATTCATTGTTGATGTATACCTTTATTCCACTTTACTCTTCAATCAAAGTATGATTTCATCATAGATATAAGAGTTATATTATTCAAATATAAATAATCACTACTACAAAATTAATCTTCTCATAAAAGAAATATTGACTAGTCTAATTATAAGAAAGGAATTTTATTCATTATACTGTATTTTATTCAATCGTATAATGTTATCAATGATATTCATTGAATGATGTTCCTTGTTCCTCATATAAACTAGATCTATCAATAGAGTTAATATCTTCTTGGATATCTCTATCAACCAAATATTTCAACATTATTCTCTCCTATTCTATAATTCTTAAATAATATAATATATCAAAACTATGTAAATCTGAATCTTTTTTTTATAATTTTAGATTAATTTATGTTATTTACATACTCCATGATTAATACATTTGTCACACATAATTATGATTGATAAAATTTCAAGAACCAGCCTGGAAACCCTGGAAACCAGATAACCAAGCCGGTACTGAGATAACTTAAAGGGATTTATCGATCCCCACATGTTAGCAAATAGCACCTGGCATCATACAATATGAAAGTGGGAACAAATTTTCCACAAACAAAATTAAATAATGATAAACAGGTAAGTATTCATACAAGGAAAATTCCACAAGTAGAAGTGTACCAAAATTCAAAAAATTATGAACAACCAAGCTACTACAACAAAGTACCCAGAAAAAGGAAGGAAAACAACCCAAGTTCAAAAAGACACAACTCACCATGACCAAGGATCAACAACTACTACAACATCTTAGTGGCACCTTACACTTTCTCAAACCTGGATGAAGATAATATACAAACACCTGAAGGTATAAGTAATGTTTGAGATAAAAGACCAATATGGTTTCTCCCAAGATTCCATAATAAGATGAAATAATATAATTAACCAAATTAGGATTTCAATTTTAAATAAAAAAGTAGGTAATTTCAAAAGAATATTTCAAAAAAATAATGATTTACATTTAAAATGATTTAATTAATTTAAAAAAACTGTTTAAAAATAAATTTATTTTAAAAAAATTATATAAATTCACAAGACATGTAAAATATGTTACAACAACACAAGTGTATATTTCAAATACAAAAAAATAAGTGACATGTTCATATTCCAAAAGGTATGATAGTTATATAATATGATATCATCACACACTCAAAGGTGATTCATTATAATAAGTGTATACACAATCCCCTTTGATACTAATGAAAGAGGACCCATCACTATCCCATTGGGGATGTGACCTGCTGCACTAGGTTTTGTTTCAGTTATAAAGTCTCAAAAGGGTAATATACCAATAACTAACTAACTACCTAGTTTTAATGTTCTCTAATAAAAATAAATTATGGGAAATTTATTTTAGTACTTCTTAAAATAAAATTAATCCCATTATCCATTGAAAATATTCCAATTTTTCATTTGAAAAACAAATAGGGTTTTTAATCAAATTGTGCAGTTTCTAAGATAAAAATAATTGGTTTCTATCAAAAAAATGTAAACCATTTTTACTAAATACCAATTTGAAATTAATTATATCAAATAAATTTCATAATTTAAAGTCAAAAATTTAAATTTCACAGAATGCCATCAATTTCACAAACACACCCCAATTTAATAGAATAGGGGTTTTCCCTCAAATTCATTCCAACATCCAATTTCAAAACCAAAGCCCCCAAAATTTAATGAAATTGTATTTTTAATAAATAAATTGAAAACATTTCAAGAAATTGAATTTAAATTAAACAATTGAGTTTGAATCAATCAATTTAGGGTAAATCATATTGTGAAATCAAAATAGAACCACCTACCTCGAGATCACTAGATCCCGAATCATAAATCCCAAATTGAGATACTTGGGCAAAGAACCAAAAATGAAGATCCATGAATCAGATTTAGATTCATGATCTAAAACAGTGGATATTATATTCTCCAAAAACACATTAATATATATTAAACCCTATGGATAAAATAAGAGAGTGTGGGAGAAAGTGAATAGGAAGAGGAAACATATCACGTAGATATTGAATGTCATTTTCCATGATGTGATCCACTTATGGAAGGGTTTATAAGAGAAACAAATCACTTCTTGGGAGATCCCCTTTAAGAATTAATCATAATAGGTATAAATAGGTTCATCAAGCACCATAACTGAGGGTTTTAAGATTTTTAAAAATAATTTTTGTATTAAAAAAATACCATACACATAATTAGTTGGGAAATCTTTTATCATTATAAAAACCATGTGACGTAACCATTGACCCATTTAATGGGGTTTAAAATTTCAACCTTGGTGGGAGAATAGTTTTTAAAACCGTGTACTAGCCATGCCAACCCCCATTTTATGGGTTTTCACAGTTTCTACTAAGAGGGAAAATAGTTTGGGAAAACATTGTGCCAATCATGTACATCCCATATATATTCAAAATTTCCAATATTTAAACCCAAAATACCCGAAATGAAACTCAACCAAAGAAAGATAAAAATAGGGGTTTAGGAATACTATAAAGTAGTAATGTGATGTTACAACCTCCCCACCATAGAAACATTTTGTCCCCAAAAAGCATATTGGGAAGGGCCCATATCAAAAAGATGAGGCCACTTCTCTCTCATCAGTGCCTCCCTATCCCACATCTCACAAGAATAAGAGATTTGAAACCATAGCATAACAACTAAAGGTATCAACCTCCCATGATGTAAATACCCGTAAATTTCATGGAAATTTTTTTCTTAATTTTCTTTGGAATTTTACAAGAGCGCAGTTTCTGACGGCACCTGATTCCTAGGCCCGGTGTTCCCGGAATCATTTTCTGAAGTTTGGCTCGGGTACGTTCAGTGAATGGATGAGCGGGTTTTTCTAACTTTTGAACTGGTGCCTGGAATCGAATTCTGAAGGCACCGATGAAATCGCAGCGCCAGTTTTTTCTTAGAAATGCCTCTTCCGGAGTTGTGTTTGCTCGGGTGTGGTTTTTAATTTTTGGGCTTAAAGTTAAGAAATAAAATAAATTGTTCGACAAACTTTATTTTATTTCACTTAAGCCACTTGAAGCCACTTGAAAGCCACTTAAACTGAGTTGAAATAGATAGGGTACTATCCAAAAATATCCTACCCTCTTGGTAGGATATTTGTGAGGTGGGGCCCGTACGAGCCCCGCCGTTTCTTTTCCGCTAAGTAACGCACCCGCGAAAACCCGTCATTATGAAAGTCAAGTGACACGTTTTCTTAAATTATTAACACACCATTTAATTGGGCGGTTTATTTCATGAATTAAATGGTCAGTTTCTTTCGTTGAATTAATTCTACGAATTAATGGGTCGTTACTTACCTCTTTTTCATTTTTTGGCGTAATAATAAAATAAGACCAACACGACATTTGGAGGATTACACGTTGAGAGGTTTTTGACAGAAGTTCTTGTGCCTTCACCCATCTTCGCGAAGAATGTGAAGAACGCGAAGAACACGAAGAATGCCGGCCTCCGACGAAGAACGCCGAACCCATGGAAATCAACGACACGACGCCGTGTGCCATGACGCCGACGTTTCCTCTCCCGCGACGTTCTTCGGCGACGTTCCTTAATCTGCAACAAAAACCTACGATCATCCGTTGAGGTGAGAGTTTTGGTTTTCTTTTAATTTTTCCTTTGTGGTTTTTAACTCAAGAAGGATTTAATTATTATTAATTAAATCTTTTTGTTCTTGAACCTCGGAGTTCATCGACGCGACACCCTTCCGCGACGACGTGATGCCAGATACCGCGACGACGCGACGATCCCCAATTCCGCGAAGAACCAGCGGACGACGACTTGAAGAGGTAGGGGTTGTTGTGAATAATTCCTTTATATTCCCGTGAACATTTCTTTAAAAATTAAAGAACTGGATTCATATGAACAATTTTAATTTATTAAAATTGTTGTTTCATGTGTTGCATAATTCTCCCGTGGTTATTATTTCTAATGCGGAGGGTGCAGGCCAAACGAACACGGCCTGACAACCCTCCGCCGTTCTTCGTGGTTGTGCGGATTTGGCGGGCGATGGTAAAACGTGACGCAAGGGCGATTTGATGATCCCGCAGTGAAAAACGTAACCTGGGAGGGGCAACAGCGCAGAAGGGAAGGACAACGGACCACCAGAGCAACTCCGGTGGCTCGCGGAAGCGGCCGGCGGCGCGGGTCGCCGGCGCGGCGGTGCCCCGGCGCGTCGCTGGACAGAGCCGCCGCAGCTGAAGCCGCGGCGGCGGCGGCCAGTGAACCCGCGGCCGCGTGAGTCCAGCTCGCCCGCACGGGACGCGGCGACATGCCGCGTCCGATTGAACCAACGCGGCCCCACGCGGGGCCGCGGCACCTCCAAACCGCGGGGGCGGCGCCCCGCGGTGTCCAGCTGCTTTGCCGCTCGGCCGTGCCCTGGCCGGGCCGGACCGGGTCCGGCCGGGTTGGACCGGCTCGGGTCGACCCGGTTCGGCCGTCCCAGGGGGGGTCGGCCCGGACCCCCCGTCTTCGGACCATTTTCGGTCTTTTGCCCGTAACTTGAGCTACGGGCCTCCGAATGATGCGCCGTCAGCGGAAACGCGATCCTTGGATCGAGATGGTCGTTTCAGTATATCTCACTCAAGGTTTTGGAATACTTTGGGTTCGGCCGGGTTGGTTCGTACACGAAACCAACCGGGCCCTCGGAGCGGAAACGCTCATATCTTGAGCTACGGACGTCCGATTGACGTACCGTCAGCTTTGTTGAATTCCTCTAAGTGATACGGATCTTTTGGCTTACTCCACCCGAGGTTTGGACGCAGGTGGAGTAGGGTCGGGTTGGTGTTGCCTTAAAAACCAACCGGACCCCTGGGACGAAAAAGCCAATAACTCTCAGACCGGGCGTCCGATTGACGCGCCGTCTGCGACGTTGAGTTCATGTTGACGATACGGAACTTTTGGATACATCAACCATGGAATTTGTGTCAGTTGATGTATCAGCCTCTCGTCTCGTGGAGCGGACCCTCCCGAACGAGCTTGTTGTGTGCGGGAACCCTAGTGATGGTTGTGACTGCTACTTCGACAGCGACGACTGTGCAGAGATCCTCAGTGGACTGCGACGACAACTGTGCAGAGATCCTCAGTGGACTGCGACGACTACAGCACTCAGCGATCCCTTGCAGGTCAGTGCTACAGGTCCTGTGTGGGCCCGATCCTCTGTGGGTCTGATCCTGTGTGGGTCAGCGCTCAGCGGTTCTGTGTGAGCCAGCGCCTACAGGTCCTGTGTGGGCCCGATCTTGTGTGGGTCTTTGCGGGGGTTAGTACCTATCGATCCTTTGTGGGTCCGATGACTTAGATGGATCAGTGATCATCTTTATCATCATCCGAAGAAGTATACCTGTGTGAGCTGAATCCTGTGTTACTCTCCTTTGTGGATTGTGTTGAGCTATCCTGTGTGGATTTACTGTTTACTCTCCTTTGTGTATTGTGTTGAGCTATCCTATGTGGATTACTGTTTACTCTCCTTTGTGGATTGTGTTGTGCTACCCTGTGTGGATATACGTTTTTCTTTCCTCTGTGTACTGGGTTGTGCTTGGGCTCGGACGTTGGAGCCGAACGGGAATTGATGACTTAGGTATATGTATGGGAATATACCTAAGTAGTGTCGGATGTTACTTCGTGATTGTATATTTCCTTTGTGGTTATCCTTTGTGGATTCTGGAAAACCTTCAGGGGTCTCGGGGTCCTTACTGAGTAGTTTATACTCACCCCTGCACGGGCTATGCCCGCACTTCATTGTGTTGGTTGCATACGACGGACAGCGCTGATCGTGGTGGAGGCGTGCGGAGCAGGATGGTACCTGGAGGTGGACCACTGGGTGGGACATACTCGGAGTGGACGGTTGGACCGAGGAGCTGTGGAGTCTATTTGTACCCACCCTTAAGGTGGGACTTCCAGAGGATGGCTCGACGCTGTGGCTTTTCCTTTCAGTTGCTTTTTTTTTCCTTTCAGTTGTACTTTACAGTTGGGCTTGAATTTCCGGCCCCTTTTACTTTTAGCACAGCTTGTTACAGTTTTCACTTAGTGTTTACTTTTCCGCTTGCTTAATCTGTGGTTCTTGATAACTTTTCAAAGACAATGCCTTCCCTTTTTCTGGGATTTACGCCTTGGTGCTAGTCGCCAGCCCCTGTCCTATGGAAGGCGGGCTTGGGGTAGTCACGGCACGGGCCCCGGGGACGGGTCGTGACAAATTGGTATCAGAGGTGGTCTGTTCTACCGCAGACTCTGATCTTTCTTCTATGTGAAGTAATAGTTTTTAGCGTATTGAGTGTGGTTATCAGTCCAGGGAGTCCAGTATTGGTGCGGCGGCCGACGTATCCGTACACCAGGACCCTGACTTCTGATTTCCGACTTAATGCACGAAAACATTGATTGCATGTGTGTTTCAAGTTTTCTTTGTGATTACTTGTGTCAGCTCACCAGGTATACTGTTCTGACTGTGGCACACTTTTTTCCTTTTCAGGATGGCCCCACGACGGCAGCCAGCTAGGGTTCCGAGAGTAGAGCGCGACGACAGCCCGCCGAGCGACGAGGCCTCGGTACAGGGCCCATTGACAGCAGAGGCACCGGCGGTACCTTTACCCGCCGAGCCCCCGATGCTTCCAGCACCGACCGCTGACGATGCACGTCATCTCGGAGCTCTGCACGAGTTCCAGCACTAGCGACCACCCAGGTTTCGTGGGGAGACAGACCCCCAGGCAGCCGAGGACTGGCTGGAGGCGGTCGTTCGAGTTTTCAGGCTAGTGAGGACACCAGCAGACCTCATGGTGATCCTCACGGCGAGCCTACTGCACGCAGCAGCGGGACGATGGTGGAGCTTGATGCTCCAGGTGCACGATGCGGCCTCTCTCATCTGGACGGACTTCGAGAGCCTCTTCCGATCAGAGTTCGTCCCGGCCACCCTCCGTGCGGTGTGCATTCAGGAGCTTCTTCAGCTGTGGCAGGGCAGCTTGACGGTCGCCCAGTACGCGGAGAGGTTCACCGATCTTTCTCGCTACTCGACCGACATGGTATGGGACCCCTTCTTCCGGGCCCGGACCTTCGAGCAGGGATTGATACACGAGATCAGGGCATCACTGATCTCCCTCAGCATCCCAACCCAGGCATGAGTACTGGAGCAATCCCTTCTGATCGAGAGATTTCTGGCTGAGTCCACAGTGAGACCTACCGCAGGGCGGCAGGTAGCAGAGTCTTCGGCAGCAGGTAGCCGACGGATGACTCAGGGTTCCAAGCAGACCAGACCCTCTCGTAGACGACCTCAGGACACTGGCTCAGCAGTGCGGGGCACACAGTGCGGAGCCAGTCTTCCGAGAGTTAGGCAGTGCTACGCGTGCGGCGGGCAGGGCCACATGGCTCGTGACTGCCCGACCCGCCGTACCGAGGAGCAGCAGACGGTGGAGGGCCCACCCAGGTAGAGGCAGAGGGTCGACCGTGGCGGTCCGCAGGGAGGAGGCGGATGAGGAAGAGGAGCTGGCCAAGCAGCAGGTGGTGGGCGACACTTTCAGGCTCTGCCACCACCACCACCAGGAGGTTCGCCCCGACCACAGGGAGCTGGCGGGCAGAGACAGGCACAGCTCCAGGCAGCGGAGGCCTACGACCACGGCGCGCCAGAGATGATTCGAGGGACGATCTGTGTCTATTCCACCCTTGCTGCAGTTCTTATAGACACAGGAGTGAGTCACTCTTTCATAGCCGCTGCCCTTGTTCGGAGCTCGGAGATTCCAACAGATCCGTTGGCTCGATCCTTACGGCTAGAGACCCCTACGGGAGCAGACTCGACGATTACGCACTGGTGCCGGCAGTGTGAGCTTACTCTAGGAGGCAAGAGCTTTGGCTGGGATCTTCTTGTAGCGGCGTCGAGGCCTTACGGCGTCATCTTGGGCATGGATTGGTTATCTACAGTCCATGCTCAGATTGACTGTTTTAGGCGCAAGGTGCGATGTGCACGCACCAACGGGAGCAGGTTCACCTTCACCGGCGAGAAGGGAGACTTTGCAGCACAGGATGGACTCACGCAGAGTAGAGGGTAGCCCATCACTCATCAGTTGGCTAGCCTCATCCTTGGAGCAGTTGACGTGCGGAGTCCTAGTTTTCCTGCAGTGGTGGATCAGTACGCGGACTTCTTTCCCGATGACGTTCCAGGGCTACCTCCTCGCAGAGAGGTAGACTTTTATATTGATCTGTACCCCGGGACAGCCCCGATATCCACTCCAGCGTATCGGATGGCCCCCTCTGAGCTTCGAGAGCTACGGGTACAGTTGGAGGACTTGCAGGGCAAGGGGTTCATCTGACCCAGTGTTTCACCCTGGGCTTCCCCGATTTTGTTTGCCAAGAAGGCAGACGGGAGCTTGCGACTGTGTGTCGACTATCGTCGCCTGAACTAGGTGACAGTGAGGAACAAGTATCCTCTACCGAGGATTGATGACCTCTTCGATCAGATCAAGGGAGCATGGTGGTTCTCGAAGATAGACCTCAGGTCAGGCTATCATCAGCTCAGAGTTCGAGACGAGGACGTGCAGAAGACGGCCTTCAGATGTCGGTATGGCCACTATGAGTTCTTGGTTATGCCTTTCGGTATAACCAATGCTCCAGAAGTGTTCATGATCCTCATGAATAGGATCTTCCAGCCATACCTCGATCGATTTGTCGTGGTCTTCATCGACGACATTTTGGTGTACTCGACCACGGAAGAGGAGCACGCCTACCACTTGCGGGTTGTACTAGACACACTCCGAGAGCACCAGCTTTATGGAAAGCTCTCGAAGTGCCAGTTCTGGTTACGTGAGGTCCACTTCTTGGGGCACGTCATTTCTGAGGCAGGAGTTGCAGTGGATCTCGCGAAGATCGAGGCAGTGCTAGCTTGGGAGCCACCCAGGAGCGTGACGGAGGTACGAAGTTTCTTGGTTCTAGCCGGATACTATCGGAGATTTGTGCCGAACTTCTCCAGAGTTGCGGTGCCACTCTCAGCTTTAACGAAGAAGGGGAAACACTTTGTGTGGTCAGAAATATGTCAGAAGAGCTTTCATGAGCTGAGATAGAGATTGACTAGCGCACCTATCTTGAGGTTTCCCGAGGAGGGAGTTGGATACGTAGTCTACTGCGATGCATCAGGGACCGGACTCGGGTGTGTCCTGATGCAAGAGCGGGACGTGATTGCCTATGGATCATGTTAGTTGAGGCCGCATGAGCATAACTACGCTACCCATGACCTGGAGTTGGCAGCAGTGGTCTTCACACTGAAGACTTGGCGGCACTATCTGATGGGTGAGCGCTTTACAGTATTTTCTGACCACCAGAGTCTCAGGTACATCTTCTCTCAGAAGGACCTGAACCTAAGACAGTGGCGATGGATCAAGTTCCTCCAGGACTATGACTTTGAGATAGTTTATACTCCTGGGAAGGGGAACGTAGTAGCCGATGCCCTCGGCAGGAGGACGGGCATTCAGCTACTTGAGGAGGAAACAGAGCAGCTAACCGCCTTGCAGATATCCTTCGTGGATAGAGATGGAGCAGCCTTCCTTCAGTCTCTCACAGTCACTCCTCCACTTCTGCAGTGGGTCAGAGAGGCACAGCGTGGGGACGCCGACTGTGAGACGCAGCGTGCACAGATATCCTCGGGACAGGCACCTGATGGTTTCTCCCTTGGAGCAGAGCACGATGTCCTTTTCATAGGACGTACCTTGGTACCAGTCGCTCTGCGAGAGGCGGTGCTGAGAGAGTTTCACACTTCTCCTTTGGCGGTACATCCTGGAGTGGAGAAGATGTACCAGGATCTTAGACGATAGCACTGGTGGCCGGGCATGAAGAAGGTTGTGGCAGAGTTCGTTTCTCGGTGCCTCACCTTCCAGCAGGTGAAGGCAGAGCATCAGGTACCAGCAGGCTTGGTACAGCCCTTGGAGGTCCCGAAGTGGAAGTGGGATGGTATATCTATGGACTTCGTGACTGGACTTCCACGCACTTCCATAGGTCACGACTCCATTTGGGTGATTGTTGATCGACTCACCAAGTCGGCGCACTTCTTACCCATCAGAGAGTAGGGCTCAGTGGAGAGCTTGGGGGATCTCTACGTTCAGGAGATTGTATGGCTTCACAGTGTTTCATTGTCTATCGTCTCCGATCGGGACGCTCGTTTTACTTCCCGGCTTTGGAAGGGGCTGCAGGAGGCGTTCAGGACGCGGCTACGTCTGAGCACCACCTTTCACCCTCAGACGGATGGCCAGACGGAGAGGACCATTCAGACTCTCGAGGACATGCTCTGAGCATGTGTCCTCAACTTTGGTCACAGCTGGGAGGACCACCTACCCTTGGTAGAGTTTGCGTACAACAACAGCTACCACTCCACCATCGGGATGGCACCATATGAGGCGTTGTACGGCAGACCTTGCAGATCTCCTTTGTGATGGACAGACCCTGGGGAGTCAGCACTCGTGGGACCAGAGATGGTCCGGGCCACGACAGAGAAGGTCCAGGACATCCGGAGCAGATGAGGATAGCTCAGAGCCGGCAGAAGTCATATGCTGACAGGAGGTGGAGGCCACTAGAGTTCGAGGATGGCGACCACGTCTTCTTGCGGGTCTCACCTCGACGTGGTTTACAGAGATTTGGCCAAGGTGGAAAGTTGTATCCACGCTTCATTGGACCATTCCAGGTCATCAGCAGGATTGGCGAGGTGGCTTACCGTCTGGCTTTACCACCACAGTTGCACCGAGTGCACGACGTCTTCCACGTATCTCAGCTGAGGAGATACGTGCACGACCCGACACATATCATTGACTATGGAGAGCTGGACGTTGATGATGGGGCAACTTTTACGGAGGTCCTGGTGGAGATAGAGGATCAACAGGAGCGGGTCCTATGTGGGCGATCGATTCCTCTTGTGCGCATCAGATGGCAGCACGGGAACCTTCAGGAGAGCACATGGGAGCGGGAGGCTCAGATGCGTGCTCAGTACCCACATTTGTTCCCCTAGTTTGTGATGTATCTTTACGGGGACGTAAATCCCTGAGGTGGGAGTAATGTAAAGACCCGTAAATTTCAAGGAAATTTTTTTCTTAATTTTCTTTGGAATTTTACAAGAGCGCAGTTTCTGAAGGCACCTGATTCCGAGGCCCGGTGTGCCCGGAATCATTTTCTGAAGTTTGGCTCGGGTACATTCAGTGAACGGACGAGCGGGTTTTTCTAAATTTTGAACCGGTGCCCGGAATCGAATTCTGAGGGCACCGATGAAATCGCAGTGCCGGTTTTTTCTTAGAAACGCCTCTTCCGGAGTTGCGTTTTCTCGGGTGTGGTTTTTAATTTGTGGGCTTAAAGTTAAGAAATAAAATAAATTGTTCGACAAACTTTATTTTATTTCACTTAAGCCACTTGAAGCCACTTGAAATCCACTTAAACTGAGTTGAAACAGATAGGGTACTATCCAAAAATATCCTACCCTCTTGGTAGGATATTTGTGAGGTGGGGCCCGCACAAGCCCCGCCATTTCTTTTCCGCTAAGTAACGCACCTACGAAAACCCGTCATTATGAAAGTCAACTGATGCGTTTTCTTAAATTCTTAACGCACCATTTAATTGGGCAGTTTATTTCGTGAATTAAATGGGCATTTTCTTTCGTTGAATTAATTCTGCGAATCAATGGGTCGTTACTTACATCTTTTTCGTTTGTTGGCGTAATAATAAAATAAGACCAACACGACATTTGGAGGATTACACGTTGAGAGGTTTTTGACAGAAGTTCTTGTGCCTTCACCCTTCTTCGCGAAGAACGCGAAGAACGCGAAGAACGCGAAGAACGCCGACCTCCAACGAAGAACGTCGAACCCGCGGAAATCGACGACGCGACGACGTGTGCCGCGACGCCGATGTTTCCTCTCCCGCGACGTTCTTCGGTGACGTTCCTTAATCCGCAACAAAAACCTTCGATCATCCGTTGAGGTGAGAGTTTCAATTTTCTTTTAATTTTTCCTTTGTGGTTTTTAACTCAAGAATGATTTAATTATTATTAATTAAATCTTTTTGTTCTTGAACCTCGGAGTTCGTCAACGCGACACCCTTCCGCGACGACGCGACGATCCCCAATTTTGCGAAGAACCCGCGGACGACGACTTGACGAGGTAGGGGTTGTTGTGAATAATTCCTTAATATTCCTGTGAACGTTTCTTTAAAAATTAAAGAACCGGATTCATATGAACAATTTTAATTTATTAAAATTTTTGTTTCATGTGTTGCATAATTCTCCTGTGGTTATTATTTCTAACGCGGAGGGTGCGGGCCAAACGAACACGGCCCGACAACCCTCCGTCGTTCTTCGTGGTTGTGCGGATTTGGTGGGCGATGGAAAAACGTGACGCAAGGGCGATTTGATGATCCCGCAGTGAATAACGGAACCCAGGAGGGGCAATGGCGCAGACGGGAAGGAAAACGGACCACCGGAGCAACTCTGGTGGCCCGCGGAAGCGGCCGGCGGCGCCCCGGCGCACCGCCGGACAGAGCCGCCGCGGCGGCAGCGGCCAGCGGACCCGCGGCCGCATGGGTCCGGCTCGCCCGCATGGGACGCGGCGACATGCCGCGTCCGATTGAACCAACGTGGCCCCACGCGGGGCCGTGGCACCTCCAAACCGCGGGGGCGGCGCCCCGCGGCGTCCAGCTGCTCGGCCGCTCAGCCGAGCCGAGCCAGGCCGGTCCGACCGGCCGGGCCGTGCCCTGGCCGGGCCGGACCGGGTCCGGCCGGGTTGGACCGGGTCGGGGCGACCCGGTTTGGGTCGACCCGGTTCGACCGTCTTCGGACCGTTTTTTGGTCTTTTGCCCGTAACTTGAGCTAAGGGCCTTCGAACGACGGGCCGTCAGTGGAAACGCGATCCTTGGATCGAGACGGTCGTTTCGGTATATTACACTCAAGGTTTCGGAATACTTTGGGTTCGGCCGGGTTGGTTCGTACACGAAACCAACCGGGCCCTCGGAGCGGAAACGCTCATATCTTGAGCTACGGACGTCCGATTGACGTGCCGTCAGCTTTGTTGAATTCCTCTAAGTGATACGGATCTTTTGGCTCACTCCGCCCGAGGTTTGGATGAAGGTGGAGTACGGTCGGGTTGGTTTTTCCTTAAAAACCAACTGGACCCCTGGGACGAAAAAGCCAATAACTCTCAGAACGGGCGTCCGATTGACGCGCCGTCTGCGACGTTGAGTTCCTGTTGACGATACAGAACATTTGGATACATCAACCTAGGACTTTGTGTCAGTTGATTTATCAGCCTCTCGACTCGTGGAGCGGACCCTCCCGAACGAGCGTGCTGTGTGCGGGAACCCTAGTGCTGGATGCGACTGCTACTTCGACAGCGACGACTGTGCAGAGATCCTCAGTGGACTGCGACGATGACTGTGCAGAGATCCTCAGTGGACTGGGATGACTACAGCCCTCAGCGATCCCTTGCAGGTCAGTGTTACAGGTCCTGTGTGGGCCCGATCTTGTGTGGGTCCGATCCTGTGTGGGTCAGCGCTCAGCGGTTCTGTGTGAGCCAGCGCCTACAGGTCCTGTGTGGGCCCGATCCTGTGTGGGTCTTTGTGGGGGTTAGTACCTATCGATCCTTTGTGGGTCCGATGACTTATATGGATCAGTGATCATCTTTATCGTCATCCGAAGAAGTATACCTGTGTGAGCTGAATCCTCTGTTACTCTCCTTTGTGGATTGTGTTGAGCTATCCTGTGTGGATTTACTGTTTACTCTCCTTTGTGGATTGTGTTGAGCTATCCTATGTGGATTACTGTTTACTCTCCTTTGTGGATTGTGTTGTGCTACCCTGTGTGGATATACATTTTTCTTTCCTGTGTGGACTGGGTTGTGCTTGGGCTCGGACGTTGGAGCCAAACGGGAATTGATGACTTAGGTATATGTATGGGAATATACCTAAGCAGTGTCGGATGTTACTTCGTGATTGTGTATTTCCTTTGTGGTTATCCTATGTGGATTCTGGGAGACCTTTAGGGGTCTCGGGGTCCTTACTGAGTATCTTATACTCACCCCTGCACGGGCTATGCCCGCACTTCGTTGTGTTGGTTGCAGACGACGGACAGCGCTGATCGTGGTGGAGGCGTGCGGAGCAGGACGATACCTGGAGGTGGACCACTGGGTGGGACATACTCGGAGCGGACGGCTGGACCGAGGAGCTGTGGAGGCTATCTTTACCCACCCTTCATGTGGGACTTCCAGAGGACGGCTCGATGTTGCGGCTTTTCTTTTCAGTTGCTGTTTTTTTCCTTTCAGTTGTACTTTACAGTTGGGCTTGTATTTCCAGCCCCTTTTAGTTTCAGCACAGCTTGTTACAGTTTTCACTTAGTGTTTACTTTTCCGCTTGCTTACTCTGTGGTTCTTGTTTACTTTTCAAAGGCAATGCCTTCCCTTTTTCCGGAATTTACGCCTTGGTGCTAGTCGCCAGCCTCTAGCCTATGGAAGGCGGGCTTGGGGTAGTCACGGCATGGGCCTTGGGGACGGGTCGTGACACATGAAGTACCATGGATTTATAATCAACAATTATGATTGGATGTTTAGTCATGGATAAATCGTGTTCGACCTCAAGATCGCTCTAACTCAGAACATGAGATGGATCAGATAAATAATATCATAATGGTGTTACATGGAACATATTATTTAATGATGTCAGATGTAGTGGAAGCGATAAATGGTAATAATATATCCCCAAATTCTCAAAAACCTAAAAAGTTCCCACAAAATGAAGATCAAGTTCCCTTTCCTCCCAAGCCGTTTATGACCAAAACGAGGTGAAACATTCTAGAACACCTGGTCACTAATTAAAAATTCCAATAGTCTATGATGATATTAAAAATAATACTTATACAAGCTCTATTCCCTCTAAATTCTATAGAAAATCAACTAAATCCTTTATTTATACTCTTGAAACAAGTCCAGTATAACTAAGGAACTTTCACCAATCTCTGACCAACATAATAGAGATCTGCAAGGCTGGCCATAAAAGGCCTCAAAAGAAGGTATTATCATTTCAGACTAAAAAATATTGTTATAAGAAAACTCAAACAACCCCAAATGGTCTTTCCAAGCCCCACTAAAGTAGAGACCACGTGTGTATATCATATTTTCATGAATCTATATGGCCCTTTCTGTCTGTCCATCCAACTATGGATGGCATACCATGCTCAAATGAACATGGGATCCCAGTGCCTCCTAAAGGCCTCTCAAAAAATGAGAAGAAAACCAAGGATCCCTATCAGAGACTATATCTTATGTAACTCCATGGAAACCAACAGTCTCTATCACATATAGATTCCCCAAATCCGTAACTTTGGTTGTATTTATAATGGGTTTAAAGTGAGACGATTTGGTTAGCCTATCGATCACAACCCATGACATATTCTTATTTCTCTAGGTATACATAAACCCAAGAAAAAATTCTATAGATATCACATCCCACTTCCATGTTGTAACTGGATGTGTCTGAAGAAAACCTGAAGATTTCTAGTACCTTCCCTTGACCTATTGAAACATATAACAATGGGAGACAAAATCACTAATGCCCCATATCATACTAGACCACTAGAATCATCACTGTATGTCATAGAACATATTTGTGGTTCCTGGGTGAACTACCCCCTGGGAGTTTAGAAGTCCCTCATCATATCCTTCCTTACTGTTAATGGAACAACCAATTGATTCTGATAGCATAGAATTCCCTCAGTATAGAATGACCAGTCAGACATTATCTCCCAACCATAAGATAGTTTCTAATGTTGAAGAACTCATCATTAAGCTATTTTTCCTGTAGAATCATCTTGATAAGTGAATATTTCAACTAAACACTTGCCAAAGAAATATCATACCCTATTCACGAAACTCCAACATGAAATTGAGAAAAAATATCCATTAAGTTCCACTCTTCTGATGATTATTTAATGGAATGGTTCAGAAGTTTCTTACTCAAATCATTTGAGACTGCATTCCCTTTCTCTAGGGTATAAGCGATGTCAAATTCAAAATATTGTTGGTATTCCACCCAATGACTCTTGAGAAGATTAAAATATTTTTGAGATAGGATACAACTCTATATTTTGTAGTCACAAAACATGGTAATCCTTTCAACAAAAAGGTAATGCCCACAACTCTTAAGCATGTGCATCACAGATTAAAGTTCAAGGTCATGGGTTGGGTGTTTCTTCTCGTGTGTCCTAAGATGGTGAGAGATGTAAGAGATGACATGTGACACCCCGAACCTATAATTTATCTTAAGAATAAATTTAATTTTTTGTTTTAATATGAATTATTATTTTGGTGGAAATAGTGAAACTCAAATAAACCAAATTAAAGACAAATGGAATGAAAAGAGAATCTTTTATTTATTAAAACACTAAAAAGTTTATTTGTGATAAGGCTTTCAGGTGACCATTGGTGTTTTAATAAAAACATTATATTTTCATTAAGTGTTTTAAATTTATCATTAGTTAAATGAAAATATGGTTTCAAATTGAAGATATATTTTCATATTTGGATTTTAAAGATATAATAACCATGATGTTTTTTTTCAAATGAATATAAATATATAAAATTATTGACATTTTTTAATTGAACTTTTATTTTCTTTATAGATTTTTAAATAAAATGTTATAAAACTTAAAATGAATTAAAAAATATAAAATAATGACATTTAGAAGGAGAAATAATGTTTTTATATAAGGAAATTACTATATATGTTTTCTGTTTTCTTAAATATTCGGGCTTAATAAAATTTTGGATAAAAAATTGGGTGATTACCCCATCCAACTGAGGACATCTTTGAAGGCCAAGACCTCAGGGTGCATGGGCGTGTCACTTTAGTAACCAAGGCCAGGTCGAGCACATGCATATCGCATGTTGAGTCGCACATGGGCTCATGTGTAGGGCCTGGTCGGGAGCGAGAAGGGGGTGAGCTAGGCCATGCATTGGTGCTGGTGGGGGTGGGCCAAGGACCATGGTTAGAGGTCATGGGTATAAGGACCCTGTTATTTGTGTGTTTGTTTCATAAAAATGAAGGCATCGACATCCAGATATATAAGGTAATCCAGAAACTCTCCCTGTATCGATGTGGGAATTATATTTTTCCACAAAATGCAATTTGAGCTGTTCGATCTCACTGCGCAAGATCCTCAATGTTTGATCTGGTCCAACCTTTGAACTCCACTACCACTCCTTATTTCCAAAACTTCATCAATTGTCTAATCCGAAGGCGTTAGATCTTGACTGCTCAACCCTTTTAAATATCATGAATCCCCCCTATCCGTCTGATCAAAGACACTAAATAATCTATTCTGTTCATCATCTTTTAAAACCGTGGAAGCCATTGTAGTCATCAGATCAGACTTGGTTGATCGTGGACACCCATATTTTTCCACTTCTTCCATTCTCCTTCTTCTTCCTCCCACCACACCAGTAGACATCATATTCCTCCACCACACCTCTTTAACCCATGACCCTCTATCCAAATCCAAGGACCTTATTTTCTTTTTTCCCTCAGATCCGACAAGTTTGGTTTTATTTTAATCCGGACCAATGGATTGACCTACATGTTTCATTTAAATATATTTATATTACATCAATAAATCTGATTGGTTATCATCCTTTACTAATTATCATCTTTTTCATATTTTGATTTAGTCAATCACAGATTTCATGAAGTTTTATTTGTTTATATTTTATGTCTAAAGTGTAGTATATAAAAATATATATAAATAGTTTATATAAACCCATTTTTCTTGCATAAACCTATGAGTTTTCCTCTCCTCAACCTTTCTCCAACCTCTTCTCAGCTCAACCCCACATTTGAATTCAGGTAAAGGTTAATCTATATTTTTTTGATATAAAAAACTCGTATATACAATTTTTGTATATATAGTTATATATATATATATATATTAATTCTAATATTATTTAGGATTTTATATAGTTGATATTAGTGATTAAATAATGTTTTAAAAGTGTATGATACTTGTAAGGATTTATCAAACATTTTTTTAGTTATGAAAATCCCATGTATACACTTTTTGTATATACGGTTTTATATGATCCTCAAATCCTAACCTAATTTGGGTTTTTTGAGTGAATATTATCAGTAAATAACTGATGTTTTGTGCATGTAATACTTGTAAAAGTGTTTACTAAGAGTGGTTTTTGAGTTTCTAAACTTATATATATATATATATATATATATATATATATAGTTTTTAATCCTAATCCTATTAATTACCTTTCTTCTTATGTTGAAAAATTATTTTTATAGGTGATCCCTATCCTTATACTTATTCTTTTAATTCTTATTTAAAAACCCACATGTATATATATAAGTACCACAAATACATATATGCATGTCTTGATTCATTTTAAAAAGTTTCGATGGTATTAACCCTACGATGATTTTATATTTGAGAGTTATATTTTGATTTGTTCCAAATGTTTTATACAATACACATGTGAACATATATATATTTAACCATTTACAAAAAAAATAATAAATCTAAGGTAAAGGATATTTAATAAAATTAATTTCTAAGTCCTCGGTGTTATATGGATTAATTAGTCAATCCAAGCTACTTTGAAAATAAATACAGGTGTCTATATTTCTATATTCTTTACATTTTAAATCAACCCTTGAATTGGATGCTTACAATACATATATTAATGGATTATATAAGATAATGAGTAGTATCTCCTGCTTGAGAGAGTTATCTCCTAGGGCTTCCTAAGTTTGGAGTTTCCTTGTCCGTCCGGGTTTCGGTGGCTTCGTCTCCCTCCGTGAACCCCGCTTCAGCTCTGCGGTTCACCACTCCTTCTTCTTTTTCGATGACAATTATTCATTTTCTCCATCTTGTGCCACCCCAACCCCTCTGCGGTGAGGAACTCTATTCCTGCTCCCTCTTGTTCTTCTCCTCCTGTTCCCAAACCCCGACTTCGGTGCTTCGGAGGGAACCGGGCTTCATCTTCATCTGCTAGAAATCACCTTCAGGCGTAGATCCAGCCTCTCCCGGGGTCTTGAAGCTCCTTCCATCATCATCATCCCTCATCGATGCCATATATGGAGAGGGTGGGCTATTCCACATCTCAAAACCTCAAACTCCATATGCATTTCAGATCCGAGCAATCCCGCCTCGAGACAAACTCCAGATTTCAAGGAAAACTCAACCCTAATCGCACATCCCATTCCGCACTCAGATACGAGCGCACAGAATCTCAAGTCTTCACCAGAGTTCATGGATTTATTTTCCTTTTTTCTCTTTTCTTCTTGCTTCCTGCTTTTGTGATGAAAGGCGGGGTCCGGTAGGTGGTAAGACGTTTTCACATTCTGTGAAGCTTCCGCCACGAAGTGGTCTGCTCCGCAAAGCACCTTCCGCATTGAGTCACCGCGTTGTGTGACCGTGATCCATGGTGACTTGGTGCACTGTGAAGATGACAGTGATCCATGAGCGGTAAGCCGCTGCCATGTTGCTAAGAAGTTCCACCGCGAAGTGGTGGATTTGCGAAGCACCTTCCGTGAAGATCCACCGCGTTGAGTAATCGCGAAGTGGCCGCCACGAAGTTCCTACCACGGGGTGTTGTTCCGTGATGAAGTGGTGGGTGCTGTGAAGAGAGCAGTGACCTGTGGGTGGTTTTCCGTAAGGGTTTTTTTTTAAATAATGTTTTTTAAAAAAATATTTTTTAAAAACAGGCTAGGTTAAAAAAAATTCCGAAAATACGCCCCAAAGGCGGCATCCTAGATGTCGCCTTTCCCCTAAAACAGAAAAAAAAAATATTTTTTCTAGAATTTATATTTATATTTATATTTATTTTTTGTTTTTTTTTTGTTTATATATATATAAACAAAACAAAACAAAAATAAAACAAAAATAAAATTTTCAGCAAAATTTATCCGCAATTTAAAATCCAGCAGTACTGTCATTACAGCAATCTGGATTCTGACAGAAGCTCTCACCCAGGGCTCCTTTTTATAAGAAAGCTTACCCTGGAAATCATTCTGCATTTCCGAGGTGGGATTTTGGTTCTCCATTTCCTGCACAGAACATTCTGCATTTCCGATGTGGGATTCTGTTTCAAGTACGTGACTTTGAAAGACTATAAAATATAAACTATAAGGCCAATATAAATGAAACTTAAAACATGGATTAAACATATAAAAAATAGTTTAAAACAAAAAAAATCATAAAAAATGATGATAAAAAATAATTTATAAGCTTTCAAAACCACTTACTTTAAACATAAGAAGTTTCAAGCATGTGATTTTGAAAGCTTATAAAATATAAATTATAAGATCAATATAAATGAAACTTAATACATGAATTAAACATAAAACAAATATTTGAAAATAAAAAGAATTTCGTAAAAAATATTGATGAAATATAATTTATAAGCTTTCAAAATGACCAACATGAAACTTAAAAATGTTTCAAGCACGTGACTTTGAAAGCCTATAAAATATAAACTATAAGACCGGTATAAATTAAACATAAAACACGGATTAAACATATAACAAATAGTTGAAAATAAAAAGAATTTCGTAAAAAATGTTCATGAAAAATAATTTATAAGCTTTCAAAACCACCTACTTGAAACTTAAAATGATTAAAGTATGCAGTTTTGAAAGACTAAAATATAAACTATAAGACCGATATAATTTAAAGTTAAAACATGGATTAAACATATAATAATTTATTTAACTACTAAATTAATATTATTAATAATTAATTATATAATAGTTAATTAGTAATATAATTATTCATTATAATTATTCATTAGTAATTATTAAAAATTATTATATAATAAATAAGTAGTTAATTAGTAATATATTTATTCATTCTAATTATTCATTATAACTATTAATTATTATTTATTATTTATATAATACTTAATTAGTAATATAATAATTAATTATATAATTATTAACTATATAATAAATAATTATTTAATTAGTAATATCATTATTAATTATATAATAATTAATTAGTTAATTATAAATAAGATAATTAATTATAATAAGTAATTATAATAATTAATTAGTAATTATTAATAGAAAATTATGTAAAAATTAATTAGTTAATTAATAATAATATTATTAATTATATAATAATTAATTAGTAAATTTGTAATATGATTTTTAATTACAATTATTCATTATAATAATTAATTAGTAAATTTGTAATATGATTTTTAATTATAATTATTCATTATAATTATTAATTAGTAATTAATAATAATTAATTATATAAAAATTAGTTAGTTAATTTGTAATATTATTATTAATTATATAATAATAAATTACTAAAATAGTAATATAATTTTTAATTACATTTATTCATTATAATTATTAATTATTAATTAGTAATTAGTAATTATTAATTATTAATTATTAATTATTAATTAGTAATATAAATATTAATTACAATTAGTCATTATAATTATTAATTATTAATTATTAATAATTAATTATATAATAGTTAGTTAGTTCATTAGTTATATAATTATTAATTATATAACAATTAATTAGTAAATTAGTAATATAATTTTTAATTACATTTATTCAGTATAATTTTTAATTATTAATTAGTAATTATTAATAATTAAATATGTCATAATTAATTAGTTAATTAGTAATATTATCATTAATTATATAATAATTAATTAGTAATATAATTATTACATATATAATAAATATTTAGTTAATTAGAAATACAATTAATAATTATAACTAATTAATTAGTAATTATTAATTATTAATTAGTTAATTAGTAATATAAATATTTATTATAATTATTCATTATAATTAGTAATTAGTAATTATTAATTATTAATAAGTAATTAGTAATTATTAATTAGTTAATTAGTAATATAAATATTAATTATAACTATTCATTAAATTATTAATTATTAATTATTACTCATTAATTATTACTTGTATAATAATTAATTAGTTAATTATTAATACAACTATTAATTATATAATAATTAATTAGTTAATTAGTAATATAATTATAATCTTTCAAAGTCACGTACTTGAAACATTTTTAAGTTTCAAGTAGGCGGTTTTGAAAGCTTATAAATTATTTTTTATTAACATTTTTTTGGAAATTGCTTTTATTTTCAACTATTTATTATATGTTTAATCAATGTTTAACGTTTCATTTATATTGGTCTTCTATTTTATGTTTTATGGTCTTTCCAATTCACACACTTGAAAAATTTTAAGTTTCAAGTATGTGGTTTTGAAAGCTTATAAATTACTTTTCATCAACATTTTTTTGGAAATTTCTTTTGTTTTCAACTATTTATTATATGTTTAATCAATGTTTAAAGTTTTAATTATATTCGGTTTATAGTTTATATTTTACAGTCTTTCAAATTCACGTATTTGAAACATTTTTAAGTTTCATGTAGGCGGTTTTGAAAGGTTATAGATTATTTTTCATCAACATTTTTGAGGAAATTCTTTTTGTTTTCAACTATTTATTATATGTTTAATCAATGTTTAAAATTTAATTTATATTGGTCTTATAGTTTATATTTTATTGTATTTCAAAGTCACATACTTGAAACAGAATCCCACATCGGAAATGAAAAATGTACTGTACAGTAAAGGTAGAACCTGAATCCCACATCGAAAATGCAGAATGATTTTCAGGAAAAACCCTCTTATAAAATGGAGGCCTGGGTAAGAGTTTCTGTCAGAATCCAGACTGCTGTAATGGCTGTAGCGCTGGATCTTTAATAGCAGAGAAATTCTGCTGAATTTTTTTGTTTTGTTTATATATATATATATATATATATATAAACAAAACAAAACAAAACAAAATAAAAATAAAAATTTTCAAAAAAAATATTTTTTTAGGAGAAAGGCGGCATCGCGGATGCCGCCTTTCACCCGCAGCGCAAATGCGGCATCGCAGATGCCGCCTTGCCCCCGAAATTCAAAGGCGGCATCCGGGATGCCGCCTTTGAGGTGCATTTTTAAAAAAAAATTGCCGTATGCGTTTTCTGGAAAATATTTTTTTTTTAAAACGTAAAAAAAAAAAAAATCCTTTTCCGTAACCACAATTTTGCGAAACTCCGCAACGTAGTGGTTTGATTCGCGAACACCTTTCGCGAAGGTTTGACACATTGAGTGACCGTGAAGGGGTCATCGGACGTGAAGGGGTATCTAGTCCAGGGACTTCTTTTACGAGGATAGCGAAATCTACTGTTAGGTTTTGAACTATGGATGCAGAATTGGTTAATCAATGAAATAGGTTGTCCCTGATGGACAAAGAAAAGGCAACGATTGAGGCACAGAGAAACCAAAACGCGTTGTTGGAAAAGCACTTGTCTCTTCTCGTGGTGGAAAAGTTCATGGAAAAAATATCGGTTAATCAGGAATCTCTCAAAAACACTCTACAGAACATCTGGAAACATGATGCAGGAGTGGCTATTCGGGAATCCGAGATCAATCGCTTTGTCTTTGAGTTCTTTAATGAGAGAGATAGAGATAAAATCTTACGTGGCAGACCGTGGTCCTTTGATAATCAACTCCTCCTCATGGAAGAATACAGAGGGGGGATGATATCCAGCAAATGATTTTAACTCACTCTCCCGTCTAAGTATGAATTAAAGGAATCTCATTCCATGAAAGAACGGAACAAATCATTAGAGAAATTGGGGACAGTTTAGGTCACTTTCTTGACTGGGATAGCTCAGACCCAATACAGTGGGGCCCTGAGGTTCGGATCAAGGTGGAAATTGAAGTGTCGGAGCCACTAATGAGGGGAATGTTCTTGAAAATAAAAGACACCAACACTTGGATATTATTCGAGTTTGAGAATCTCCCAATATTCTGTTTCTTTTGTGTTTTCCTTGGCCATCTGGAAAGAACGTGCACCACAAAACATAAGAGTGGATCGGGTCACATTTTCCTCCGATATGGCCCTTGGCTCCATGCCAAAACGAATAAAAATTATTTCAACCCTGAGACCAAAAAACAAAAGGACTGTGACCGTCTCACGTTGCCACATACCAGTCAGGTGGAACCCATTTCTAAAAAAACTCTAATTATAGGACCATTGTATTTCCCTAATGTTGTCCCTCCCACTCAGAGAGAAGTTAGAGGTCATCCTTACCCCCTGAAATAAAATACTCAAACATCTACAAATTTGGCGACAAAGCAAAAAGAAATACCAACACATAGCTCAAAACCAATGCTAATGCACATCAAACAACCAGAGCCAGACCCTGACCCACAATCAACCACAACAGGAATTCTTACAATGGAGGCCCATGAGATTATGGTAACTCCAATACTGGGCCAAATTACCTGTCAAATGTAGAAAAGGGTGTAATGAGGAGAGAGTGATGGTCACACAGAAGACCCTAAACATGAGGTCAAGAAAATACAAAATGAAACATGCCAATCAGGGTGGTATCCCACCAAAACATGGAAAACGACAAGTGGAGAAACAAGTCCGAAGGAACCAAAGGTGGCGGCGGGTGAGACCCAGCCCCGCCTAAAGTAATGATTGCGTTATGTTGGAACTGTCGTGGGCTTGGCATCCCACGAACAGTTCACATGCTTCAATGCAATTGCGCTCAAAGTCACCCTGATATGGTTTTCTTGTCCGAAATCATACTGGAAAACAAGGACACCGTTGGTATTGCTTTGAACTGTGGTTTCCAAGGCTACTTTCTGGTGTCCAGACAAGGCCATTCTGGGGGACTCTGTCTCCTTTGGAAGTACAATATCGACGTCAAAATTTTGTCCTTCTCCTCACAACATGTGGCAGTGACTATTCAAACAGACTTTCACCAACCTTGGACTTTTGTGGGATTCTATGGTTGGCCATCCCATAAGGATAAGGCGAAGTCATGGGATCTTTTATGCAAGCTGCGACATGACTTACCGAGCCCTATCCTCTTCGGAGTAGATTTTAATGAGATTATGTTCCATAAGTAAAAGAGGGGCGGAATCATCTGACCCTCAGCTTCGACGTCAAACTTCAAGGACGCGGTCTCTAGGGTGGACTTGGTCGATCTGGTGTACACAGGTAACCCTTTTACATGGTTCCACAACATTACTGAAGGCACCCGCATCGCGGAGCATCTTGATAGATTTCTGGGTTCTACTGATTGGATTAATCTTTTCAGTATGTTTCATATTTTCCACATGGCCCTTAACAGTTCAGACCACTATCCAATTCTCATTGACTGTACGCAAGCAAAACGAACTAGACAAATTTGAAGACCCTTCAGATTTGAGTGCTTCTAGTCAAAAGACTAGGAATGTGAAGAGGTGATCTGATCAAGCTGGAAAAGCACTCACATGGATGTGTGCCTCAATCTCCAACAGGCCGCATCTGATCTGAGGTCTTGGAGAAATAAGAAATTCTGCCACCCCGAATGGCACTGTGGTGTCCTCGAAAAGAGACTGAACAACCTCCTCAATCAACCCACATCCAATTGTATTCTCTCTAATATTGGATCCATGCAAAGAGAGCTGGACACAGCCCTGCATGTCAAGGAAAGTTTCTGGGCTATGAAGGCATGGGATAGCCACATTAAAGAGGGGGATGCTAATACCAGGTTTTTTCACCAGAAAGCATCAGCAAGGAATTGGAAAAACTCTATTACTTGCATCTTACAACCTGATGGAAGCAATGTTTCTGATACCAATGGTATCCATGAGGCCTTGACTTACTATTTCCAGAACATCTTCTCTGCAGGATCCCCTTTCATGTCTGCCGAGGTGGAAGATTGTATCAAACCTGTGATCACCGATGATATCAATATGCAGCTCACCAAATATGTGACAGATGACGAGATACGCCTAGCTCTGAAACATCTTTATCCCACTAAGGCCCCGGGACTGTATGGGTTCCATGCCCTATTTTTTAAACAATACTGGCATATAATCGGTCCCGACATCTTCAACATGATAAAAAATATATGGGATGAGAATTCTAGCATTGCTGCTATCAATGAAACAATCCTTGTCCTCATCCCCAAAATTAAGAAACCTCTAGTGATCCCTTATTTTAGACCTATCATCCTTTGTCATGTCTCTTACAAGATCTTCTCAAAGATCCTTGTCAATTGGTTGTGACCTTGGCTACCTGATATTATCTCTGAAAACCAGAGCGCCTTCGTGGCCAAGATACTGATCACAGATAATGTGATTGTGGCTCATGAAGTGTTCCATTCTATGAATTCATGCTCCACTATGAAAAGAGGAACCATGGCATTGAAATTGGATATGGCCAAGGCCTATGGTAAAGTGGAATGGAACTTCCTTTGTGTCGTTATGCTGAAAATGGTATTTTGTGCTAAATGGACAGATATGGTCATGGATTGCATCTTGACCGTCTCCTTCAAAATCAAGGTCAATGGGGAGCTCACCAGAGGATTCTCCCCATCCCGAGGTCTTCTCCAGGGAGATCCCCTATCCCCTTTTCTCTTCATACTGGTGGCTGACGTGTTTTCTAATCTTATATCCAGGGTTGCATCATCTAATTCTATTCATGGGGAAAAGGTCTTCTGTGTTATCCCACCATTGTCGCATCCTTTCTTCATCGACGACTACCTCCTTTTTTCTAGATCAACAATTAATGAATGTCGGGTGATCAGTCAAGTGATCCTTCAGTATGAGAGGGAGTCTGGCCAGTCAATCAATCATGGAAAATCTGAAATTTCTTTCAGTGCAGGGGTGCATCTTTCTAAGGGGGGTGAGATATGCGCATTAGCTGGTATCCATATGGTTGTGAAACATTAGAAGTATCATGGGCTGCCCACGGTGATTGGTCAATCCAAAAAAGAAATCTTTGCATCTCTTATGGACAGGATCGAGAAAAAATTCTTGGCTGGTCCCCAAAAGGAATTTCTAAAGCTGGAAAAGAGACCCTCATCAAAGCTGTCATCCAGTACATTCCCAGCTACTTTATGTCCCTGTTTAAGCTTTGGGCTTTCATCATCGACCAGATACACAGACATACTGCCAACTTCTGGAGGGGGAATAATGATATAAGGAATTGATCCCACTGGATGGCCTGGGAGAAACTCTGAAAACCCAAATCAGAGGGAGGGATGGGATTCTGGAATCTTATTCTCTTCAATGATGCACTGTTGGCCAAGCAAGGATGGTACCTTGCTAACCGTCTATCATATCTATGTGCACGGTTTCTCTGAGCTAAGTACTTTCCCCACATAGACTTCCTTACTTCTTCTCTTGGTCCCCGGCCCAGCTTCCTCTGGAGAAGCATTTGGGGGGATAAAAAGCTCATGGAAAAAGGATTGGGCTGGAGGATTGGGACTGGCTCATGGGTCAATATATGTAATGATCCTTGGATAGTCGATAAGGACGGTTTGTGGGCTTCATCCCTCATCCAACCAGGTCTTGAAGATGCCACTGTCAGCTGCCTCCTTTTTGACTAGGGACAGGGGTGGTGTTTGGAAAATATACTTGATTGGTTTAACAAAACGGACCAAATAATTATCCTAATCATTCACTGGGTCCCTAACATAGGCCGCGACCATCTTTTCTGGATCAATGACATTTCCGGCGATTACACGGTGAGATCCGGCTATAGACTGGCTCTTGGAAACCACTCAGTCGGTCGGGATGGGGAGCCATGGAAATCAATTTGGATGCTCAATGTGCCCCCTAAAATTCTCCAATTTTGGTGGTAGGTTTGCATGGGTACTCTCCCAACCATGATCCTTCTCGCTTACTATCATATGTCCAGTTCTGCTTTTTGCCTTTTCTGTCCAAACATTCTAGAAACTCTTTTTCATGCCATCATTCAATGCCTTGGGAGATATTAAAATTTGGAATAAATGGGGCCCGGGTTCTGCCGCTTCACTGGCATTGGCCTATGACCTTCCCGATCTTCTAATGTGCTGGTTGTCCTCTCTCTCCTCAGCTCTTTTAGGTTCTCTTTTCACTTTTTCCTAGATTATTTGGGTCTGGCGTAATGATGTTTTTTTTCATCAAGCTCACAAACCCACCGATTTCTGGATTTAATGGGCCGCTTCTTGGATTGAGGGCTGGAAAGACCACAATAGACATTTTATTCCAGGTGTTACCCTCTTCTTTCCATCTCATTGGAACCCCCCCAAAGGAAGGTATTCTTAAGATTAATGTGGACGCGTCTCTTTCAAAGGTTGGGCTTGTTGGCCTAGGCCTCCTGGTCCGAAATCATCTGGGGAAATCTTTGCTACAAAATATGAACCTCACCAGGATTTCTGGGAACCGGATGTTGCTGAGGCCATGGCCATCCTTACCGGTATGTTTCTAGCCTTGGAATGTGGATTGAGTGATATTATTATTGAGTCTGACTACCTTACCATTATCGATGCTATTAACCACAACAATGGTGGGATTCAATCCTTTGGCATCATCATCAGAAGAATTATCTCACTATGTCAATGCTTCTCTTTATTAAACTTCTCCTTTCCAAAATTGAAGTAAACAACGTGACACATCAGCCTGCGGCCTCAGGCTCGTTCGACTCCAACCAGCTCTGGTTGGACAATTTCCCTTCATGGCTTTGCACTTGTACTTCTGCTGATACTCATCATTAATGAATTCTATTTTTAATCAAAAAAATATTAATGTATTATATGATAAAAAATATAATTTTATATTGGAAAACAATAAAAAATTATTATTTTGTTATTGTGTACCCAAAATATTAAAAGGGATCATCACATTTCTATTACAATTAAAATTAAATTCATGTATCTTAATTTATAATTTTTGGATAAATGGTTGGAATTATATTTTGTTTAATACATATACATATAGATTCATAAACATGAATATTGAACTATGTTTAATTATTTATACATCAATATTTCACATGAAATGAATGTTTTAAATTTACAAATGTTATATTTTAATTCATGATGAATCTACCACAATGAATACTATTAATTATTAATGTTTATGATTTAATTTGATTGACAATCCTATATATCAGTGTGTGGTTAATATGAATGATAACTACCTTAAATTCAAAAACAATTATTTTATTATATAAAATGTTCATTTCCATGACAAAAGGGTTTTGAATTTAAGAGTTATTGTTTTATGTGGAAAACTAAGCAATCTATTATTTTATGTGCACCAGTTATCATTACATGCACAAAATCATGTATTTTTGTTCATTCATGTCATTAATAAATTTTATATATCCATATTCTAAATTATAATAGAAAAACCATGTAGTTTCGAGATTAATATTTACATTTAATGCATGATTTACTTTTTTTATGAATATAGACAGTAATTGCAAAAAATGAAATTTATCTCTTATGATAGCTTATGGATGAAGAGTTTAATTATTCAAAGTGGTATGGGATACTTTTAATAAAGGACACAATTTAATTATTAAAAGTGGTATGGGACACTTTTAATAAGAGACAAAATTTAATTATTCAAAGTGGTATGGAACACTTTGAATAAAAGACACAAATTAATTTTTCAAAGTGGTATATGACACTTTGAATAAAAGACTTAATTTAATAAATCAAAGTGGTATGGGACACTTTGATTTAATGAATTATTAGAAGTATGTGGAATGAATATGACTTATTATGTGATGGTTGAGGCCCACTATAGCCTCTTGATGCATCAGTAGGTCTCATGAGACAAACATGGTCATGGTACAAGGCCATAACAGAATGATTGTGTATGGTCTTAGCACGAGGCCTCAACAGAATGTTTTTATTGTCCTGCATTATACATTCTTTCAATGTGTGATTAATATTTAACCAAACATGTGATTATTAAAATATTATAATATCATTAGTTAATAATATTGTACATATGATTATGGTAATAAATGCACATGGCATACTGATGTATGTACTTTGAAAATCATTTATAAAGAAAGTTTAACATTTATTTTCCTAAGTTTAATAAAAAAAGTTAGAATATTCATCTGTCATTACATGAATTTTATTTTATGTGTTAAGTGATTTATGATATTGTTACTTATGAAATTTTAATAAAGTATTGTTTTATGTGCTAAATAGTACCTATACCCTTGCATGTCACCCTTAATTTAGTTTGATCAACTCCTGATTTATATGTGGCATTACATGCATTTTTCTTCAAGTATTCGTACTCTAAAATGTGTTTTAACTATATCCTTTAAATAAATATATAAATTATTGAGTATTAGATTAGTAACCTTTGAAAAATGATAATGATGTGCTACAAGAAATGTTGTTTTCTTTTAGGAAAATGTTTTATGTTTATATAATTACTTCAAAAGCTTGTTTTTAAAAATGAATTTATTTATTATTATTCTTAAAATCCCTTAATGAGCATTTTAAATTATCACCCTACATTTTGAATTATTTTTATAGGATTAGTATATTTGTCAGTTTTGGGATCTTCTATGTTGTGGAAGAAATATGAAGCTTATCTTATACATTTTTGAAGAAAAGTATCAATTTTATCTAGTTTTCCAGAACCAAGTCTAAGAAGATCCTATGTGATGAGATGTTATGTGTAATTTTATGATCATATTATTATAAAAAAAATCACACCATGTTTTAGGCACCGACTATGGGCTTCTGGGGTTGGGGCATTACATGACATGATCACCCTATATAAGAAAAAAAACCAAACCTGAACCTAATGCACAATAGAAGGCCACATAGCCCTAACCAACCTTTGGGGAAGTCATCACCATGATAATAATCAAAATTAGTTTCATATCTACAAAATAATTTTAATTTTTATCATCCTTAGAAAACTTTACAATCTTCTGATTTAGAGATGTCATCATAAAATACTACATTGAGAGTTACTTTTCAAACCAGAGATAATAACCAGATAAACCTAGGGATATCTAAATATCAAAAACATTATGTTGTTGTTACCATTTCATAAAATCTTTCACCTTTTTAGGATAAACTAAAATACCATATTTTGACACCGTGTGTCCCATGAACAACACTTTCTAGATTCATAAATTACATTTTGAAAGGTTTTCATATAGTAATTGATTTTTGAAGAATTCTAAAACTACTCATAGATGTCGTACATGATCCTTATTAGATTTATAGTATACTAGTATTTCATCCACAAAGAGGACCATGAAGGAATCCAGATAATAATTGAAGATCATATTTACTAAATCTATAAATATTTCAGGATCATTGGTTATATAAAAGGCATGATGAGGTACTCATAATGGTCATAATTTCTCTAAAAGTTAGTTTTATGAATGTCATATTCTTTTATCTTCAACTTATGGTAACTAGATCGAAGTTTCATCTTTGAGTACCACCTATCCAGTTTTAGCTGATCAAATATATCATCAATACTTGGAAAAATACTTGTTTTTTATTGTGAATCGATTGAGTTTTTAGTAATCAATGAAAATTCAGAGTGAACCACCATCCTTCTTAGCAAAGATAATTGGCACCGCTGAAGGTGACAATCTTGGGTGTATAAAGCCTTTCTTTACAAGATCATCCTACCGAGTTTTCAAATCCTTCATTTTAGTTGGTACCATGTGGTAATAATTAATAGACACCAGTTGAGTATCGAGTGTTAAGTTAATAAAAAACTATTTCTCTTATACCGGTAGAAAACTAGATAAATCTGAATAAAACATTTTAGAAAAATGGGAGAAATCAAGAGGAAGATCAACAATCAATGATTCCCACTCTAGGTCAAAAGAAAACATAGATATTACATTCCCTAAATCTGGATTAAAAAATCTATCTCAACATGACATCAGGTCTCATTCTCTTTGAAGGATACAGAAAACCCCATTGGGTGTGGAAAAGGGGACCAATCAAAGATAACAATCAATCCAATATTTATTACAAATGATCCAATCCATCCTGAAAATGACATCAAGATGATTCATGTAGAGAAATAGAAAAATAGAATAAATCTCGACATTTACAAGAGATAAAACACATGTGGGACTATGAAGACCCTCCACTCATTTCATTACATTACATGTATTAATACCCATCGCATAAGATAAAAGATATAGAGGAAGATTTTTCATATTAATAATACTGGATTAAATAAATGAATTAGATGAACCAATATCAAATAAATCATTCACTAATGATGAATCTATTGTGATGGTACATCTAAAGGTTTATGAACCTGTACCTACTTCATTTGGAGACTTTTAAACTATGTGAAGATATTTAATTATAGATTCCTAAGGTTATAACCCCTTTGCTCATGAATCATCTGCTTGAAACACAATTTTAGAGGGTTCTAATGATCCCATTCTACTACATATATTGGAATATATATAGAAAAACTTATGAAAGTCACCTATGAATCTCAAGGAGCTAGATATCTTGGGCACCTTAGTGAAAAATCTCTTTAGGTGCTCGATTTTTCCACATTGTTAACAAGTCAATGGCATCTTATAGGAACTATAAGAGGTTTAAAGAAATCATCATACCAAGAACCACCATGATAATCATCAATATTCCTATTTACGTTAGATGAATTCACATTTCCACTAGGAGAAATGAACTTTCTATGAACCCTAACTTCTTAGCCAGGTCCATTTTGACCCCCGACACTCTATCCAATACCTCAATATATGAAAGAAGGATCAACAGGAAAACTCGAGAACAAATATTAGATCATATACACAACTCAAACCATCGATTATTCATATTCTAATTTCATATTTTATTTGGATAAAACTATAGTATCTCAGAAAAATAGTTTCTATAATCCATCACGGTCTTTTCAACCTTGTCAAGTTTGAAAAACTCAAAATACATAGCCAACACCATCGAATCTGGATAGAAATGTTCGGTGAAGATAGATTTAAAGTCTTTCCACCCTAAACCCTCATGTTACTTCACCATAACCATAATGTAACACCATATATTTCTTGGTCCCTCCCGCATAAAGGTAGAACAATTCTCCTTGATCTCCTTAGCTATCTTCAGGAATTTAAAAAAACATCTCAACCCTGATCAACCATTCCTCATCCACTTGAGGATCATTGAAGCCTTGGAATGATACTGGTTTATAGAAAATTAACACAAAAGAATGATTTTGTAATGAAACCCTTGTGGTTCCATAGTTGGATCCTAAATGGGAACTGCTGGTGGTGCCTGACACAAATATTAGACATTATGCACAATCACCTCAACCAGACTCGGGTCCATGAGAGGATTTACTCACTACGGTTCATCATCAGCTTCCTAATAGATCTAATTTTTATATATATACCAAGAGGCATGATGCTTTAAAAAATTTCTGTATAACATTAAATACATTATATTGGAACTCAAATAGAGAAACAAGGGAAATAAATTCCAACATATAGAAAAAAATCAGTATTCAATTATATAAAAATAAAAAGAAGGTAAAAAACTAGAACTAATCCTCAAGATGTATTTCCTAAAACCAACCTATATGCCTTAATGATCATTATGGTGAGAGCTGGATATCCACTCAATCACAAATACCACCTAATTCCCAAAAAGATTTTACAAATGTATACCGACATCAAGGAATGATAAATAACCTGCACCTCTGATACCACTTGTTCATGAACTGGATCAAGTGCCCTGGTAACCTGATAACTAATATAGTCCTGACATAGCTTGAAGGTCATTCCCAATCCCCACAGGTTAATGACAAGCATATGAAATCATACAATATGAAAGTGGGAATAAATATTCCACAAACAAAATGAAATAAACATAAAAAATTCATATGCATACAATGAAAAATAAAAAGGGATAAGTGTATCATAAGTTAAATGTGTATGAAAAACCAAGGTACTAGAAAAAGTACCCAAAATATTGAAGGTAAATAACCTAATTCATAATGGAAACAAGTCCCTAAGACCAAGTATCAACAGCTACCACCACCTCAAAGTGTCTCCTTACCCTTGCACAAACTTAGAAGAAGATAATCAACAAAAACATGAAGGCACATATAGGGTGTGATCTAAAATCCCAATAGGTTCTCACCATGGATTCCATAATATGATTTTAAAATATAAATAACCAAATATATCTTCCAATTTTTAATAAAAATCCATTGAATTTCAAAATCATATTTCAAAAAAAAATCATACTTTAGATTTTATATGATAAAAATAATTTAAATAAACTTCATAAAAACATTTTATATAAAATAGTTTATATAAATTCATAATAAATGTAAAAAAGTTTACAAAAACCATGGAATATATTTAAAATACAAATAAATGAGAGAAATAGTTATGTGCCATAAGGTATGATAGTTCTTGGATATGGGATACTTACACACCTGAAGGTGGTTAAAAACAATTTGTGTACACACACACCCCTTTGATACTATACAAAGAGTACACATCACCATCCCATTAGGGATGTGACCTTATTTACTAGGTTTTGTTTCTATTGTAATGCGTCAGAAGAGTGTTATCCCAATAACTCACTAACTACGTAGGCTTTCATCTTCTCTAATAAAAACAAACGATGAGAAATTTATTTTAAGAATACTTAAAATAAAATTCATCCCATTCTCCATTTAAAATATGATAGATTTACACATAAAAACCAAATGACGGTTTTAATCAAAAAATTCCTTGTTTCAAGATAAAACTAATGGGGTTTTATCAAAATCATTTTAATCCATTTTTCGAAAATAAAAATTAGAAATTAATTCCATAAAATCAATTTCATAATTTAAATAAAACAATTTAAATTTCACAAAATTCCATAAATTTCCCAAATACACCCTAATTCAATGGAATTGGGTTTTTTCCAAAATTCATGCAAAAACCCAATTTCAAAACCAAATACCCTCTAAATAAATGGAATTTTATTTTTAATAAATCTATTTTAATTACATTTAATAAATTTAATTTAAATCAAATAGTTGAATTTAAATCACTTGACTTAGGGTTAATTAAATTTTCTAATAAAAATAGAACCACTACCTCGAGATCACTAGATCTTGAATCACAAATAACTATTCAGGAAACATTTATGAAGACCAAAAAAGAATATCCCTGAATCAAACCAATATTCAAGATCTAAAATGGTGGATATTAGATCCTCCAAAAACACAAAAGATCTATAAAACCCTATGGAGAAAAGAAGAGTGATCAGGTGAAATAGAATGAGAAGAGGAAACCTACAGAGTAGAGATTGAACATCATTATCCTAGCTTCGTCCCACTTCCAAAATGGTATAGAGGGTCCCAAATCACCTCTTGTGAGCTTTCCTAGAAGAAGAAATCGTAATAGGTCGAAATAGGTTTTTCAGGAACCTTAAATGAGTGTTTCAATACATTTAAAGATAATTTATAGATTTAAAAAATCTCATACACTCTATTAAATGGGTAGGGACACACGGTTATAAAAATCATGTTCGCTAACTATGTGCACCTTTTATTGGGGTTGAATGATTTCTCTATGGTGGAGGCATTGTTTGTACAAATGTGCATTGACTATACAAACCCCCATTATCCGGGTCTACATGGTTTCTACTGAATGGGCGCACGATTTGGATAAACCTTGCCTCGATCATGCACAACCCAAAAAATTTCAAAATTTCAAAAAAATTCACCTGAAAAAACTGCAAATAAAACCCAAGAAAAGAAATTTAAAAAGAGGGGTTTAAGAATTCCTGAAAATAGTAACATGATTTTACATCAAATATTGTTAATTGATATTACTCAATGACTAAAAAATATCAAACCCTATAGATCAATATCTTAAACTATTTAAATTCATATATTTATCTATAATTCTCTAAATCACGATATGATACAAATCATTTCAATGTAATCCCATTCTATTATAGGGTCCTTTGAAAATCATTGAAAATTTTATATTCAAAATCTTTAAATCAAAGGGGATATCTATCATGTTGGTTAGAGTGAGTAACTCAAAGGGGTAGGGGAGAATTGAGTTCCTAATAAAAATTTCTATTAAAAAAGGGTTCAAATAAAATCCCCCAATTGAAATAAATTTTCCCAGTTATTCAAAATATATGTTTAATATAATTTTTATATTATAAAATATTCCTAAAATCATGAGTATTGCTGAGTTATAAAAATATTAAAATTAATTTAACTTTTGAAATCAATTTAATCAATAAAATACATATATAAATAGTAGTTAAGATTAACTATCAAAGTAACATTTTTGTTTGTAACATAAAAACAAATAAAGTTTATTTCCTTGTAAATAATAAAAAAACACAATCATGCAATGGAATAAAACAAGGGGTTTAGTCTCAATCCATGATCTAATCCCTTCCACTTAGAAATAAACTATTACTAATAATATTATATAACTATAATATTATGCAAAACCTAAATCGGTTATTTCACACAATAGTTTACAAGATGTCCTGAACACATAGGGACCTCTTCCATGATAATCGTGGGAAGAAAGATAATACAAGAAACACAAATAAATCATCCAAAATAATCCCGGTTATACATATGAAAATTAAATTAAGAGAATATAATGTATTCCATAGTTCTCTTCTAAGAATTTGTATAGATTGATTGACCAAACAAACAACATACTACTCAAAATATAATATCACCAAATAGAAAGAGAAAGATATAAGATATATAAAAAGTATTTCTTCATGGTCTGAAGTGATCCAGATGCTTGAGTCTCCTTGGACATGTCTTGGTGAGGATCTTGAGACATTTCTCTAAAATTAGTAGTAAAATAGAGTGTCATATTGATCATCAGGATTCTCTACTATTTCACTGTTCAAGAAAATTGGATGATTCCAGCATATCTTAATGAATTCTATGAATTCCTCGATCGATCTAAATGTATATCAGATCTATATGTCTCATACTTGTATCACATCTAGAGTAATTGACATATATATATATATATAGACCTTAAAAAATATTTTTTTTGAAGGAATGAACAACTACTAAATGATAATCATAAATATTTCCTAGAACCACATATTGGGTTCTCACATTGACTTTAATGCATATATAAAATACTTAATGAATAATCATTAAATAATTATTTTCATTAAATTAAATAATATATTTTTTGGGAGAATTTAATTCAAATGCCTCAGAATAGTCATAAAGGCACATGTTGATGGCGACTCATGTCCGATGGTGAGTCAGTCTAGTGGAGAATCAGTCTAGTGGTATGTTATTTGGGTGTAGGTCATCTAGATGTGACTCATGTTCGGTAGTGAATCATCTGACGATAAGTAATTTGGAAGTAGGTCATCTGATGTTGACTCATTCTAGGTGGTGAATTATGTTTTTAAGTGAGTCAAATCTTGTGGTGACCCTTTTTTGGTGGTGAGTCAAGTCTACCACTGAGTCAAGTCTGGTGGTGACTCTTTTCTGGTGGTGAGTAAAGTATGAGAGTGACACTTTTCTGGTGGTGAGTCAATTCTGACGATGACTCTTTTCTAGAGGTGGGTCAATTATATTAGTGATTCTTTTCAACACTTAGCCAAAATTTCTTAAAATTATTCTTTATATAACAATATAATATTATACAACATTAAACTCTTTAGAAACATAAAAATCATGATTTTTTAGCATTTAAACAAGGAAGTTACAACACTCTTCCATTTAAAATAATGAGGTGGAAACAATTTTCCCCAATTTGATAATCACAAATCATGGGATTTTAGAAACCATTTATAGAATAAACATTGGCATAAAAACCATATATTTGAATAAGTAATGATATCTTATTAATAATTTAAAAAGCTAATGTGAGAGTTTGATTATACATTTTAAAATAGAGGATTAATAAATATAATATTAGAGATATGGTATGAGAGGATATCATAAAAATAAATGTAAATTCCTATAATTAATCTTCCTATAAAATAAATTCCATAACAATTCTCCCCCTTTTTGTTATGATAAAAAAGTGAAGATAAGAAACAGTAAAGTAAAAGAATAATAAAATGAATAATAATAATAATTACATTAAAGAGAAAAATGAGTGTATTAAATATAAAACGAAACATACAATAAATTCCCTACTAAAAAATATGTAATCAGAATAATTGTCATCCTTGGTAGTAGGAACAACATGCACTTTTCCCTTAACAAATACAGATCCAAAGAGGGAGATACTGAGGTAATTGTTGCAATGGAAAGATGTACTATAGGTATAGAGGGAGTGGGAATATCTCTGATAACAATTGGTCTGAGATGCATAACTGATTCCACGGGAGATAAAATGAGAGGCTAGAACTGAGAAGTTAAATGTATAGATGGATCTAAGGAAACAACTGGTCAAAAATTTATAGGGTCATTAGTTGTACTTTAAATGGGAGTGGTCACCAGAATAGCCACATGAGCTACTACTGTAGTACCAGACACATGAAAGAATGGATTCATAAGATTATACAAATACATAATAATGGTTCTTATATGATCCATGACACTAAAGAATTATTTATTTTCCTCTATAAAAAAATAATCATAGCTTTCATTGCGATCAAATAATTGATATCTTCCTTAAAATATTGGGTATCTGGATGATGTCTTATAAATATTCATGATATGAAACATTAGATATATTCATTGATTGATTTTATCTTCTATTTTCATCATGTATAGGTGATACACATATTTATATCTCAGAGTGATGAATTCTCCTTTTCTACAGAATAACATGTTATTAATAATCATAAAGAACAATCTGCACTCACCATCTAATTCAGTTACATCAAGTTTTCTTAGAGTTCTATCTCCTGTCAGCTCCAAAAAGGGATTATCAAACAAAATAGAATCATTTTCACCCACAATGGATCCTTGATATCCATTTGATACTCCTTCATGAGGTACTTTAATGAACTTATCCCATTTTTTCAAATATAATTCTACCTCCTTCCCATTTATCATGCTTCTAATACAGTCATTATTTTTCCAAAAAACAAACTCAAAATTTTGTTAAAACTAGTCAACCAAACTAGGTTTGAAAATACTATCATTATTTGAGAACTAGTATATAAATCATAGGTTCTGGATTTCTTTAATCATTACTAATTTTCTAGGAAAAACTATTTTTAATTTAGTTCTTTCCCAATAACCAATGTATGATTTGCGACTTACGGTTTACGCAACTCAACTACCAGTATGCCCATTCTATTCTAGGATTATTTGAGGTTGTGGCTCCTTAAGAGATGAATTAGTATGATAATTTAGTCTTAACATTACAATAGAGTTAAGGTTGAATAGAGGATGAGAGAAGACTACATGTTAGAAGGTAAATAGAAGTAAGGAGGTTCTAAGGGAAAAAGGAATGACGAAGAGAGTGAGTTAAAATTAGAATTAATATAAAATTTATATCATTTAGGGATTTCAAAATATAAATTGTAACAATATAAAAAAATTAAAATTCAATAAAAATATTAACAAGTTAAAAAAGTAGAATAAAGTTAGCAATAATGTCTTATTTCCAATGGTGGGTCATTCCAATGACGTGTTGTCTAATGGTTGGTCATCCAATGGGGGTTCATCCAAAAGTGGGTTGTCTAAAGGTGTGTTTTCAAATGGTGGATTTTCCAATGGTGGAATCCCCAATAGTGAGTTTCCCAATGGTGGGTTGTCTAATGGTTGGTTGTCCAATTGTGGGTTTTCCAATTGGGGCTTCTCCAATGGCAGGTTGTCCAACCGTGGCTTCCCAAAATTAAATTCTAACCAAATTTTATCATCACTAATTAATTTTTAATGTGGTTTAATCTCTCATAGTTAATTTTTTTATTAAAAATATCAGAAAGCTGATGTTATGTTCCAATTTATTCAAGAGTTTTATCACCCTTTGGAAAATTTAATCTCTAAAAGTGACGTCTTTTAGCTATATTCTTTGTTTAAGAGTGAAAATTTTTTATTACTAATATTTATTGAATTTTTTTGTCTCAATTTATATGGAAATTTTTAAATTGATATCCATAGTCTAGTAATATATGTTTCATCCACAAAATTTAATCATAAAATTACATATAGATTTGTATTCATCTTCAACCATAGATAGTGCAAAAAATTTCTTCTTACTATGCGAAGATACTAGAGACTTTACCAAAAGATAACATGTTCTAGAGGTTCTTTTTCTATCATAAAACCAAAAAAATCCACAACTCAATGAATTACTAAGTCAGATTATTTTCCTCTTGGATAAAACAGTCCTAAATTGTTTCTATATTTGTGGTATTTTTTTTAAAGTAGGTAAATGTAAATATTTTGAGTTTTATTGAAAATGAGCACATATACACACAATAAAAATATTATTATTTCCACAAGAAATTAAGTATAAAATAATTACAATCATACCTCTATAACTGGTTCACTTAAATGGATTTAAAGTTTCATCAAGATTCAATAAATAAGTGGTACTAATGGGAGTGTCAATAATTATAGTTCTCTACAAACAAAAAAAATAGATTATATTGTGTGTAGTTACTTTGATTAAAATAATACCTTATTTATTATTGAAAATATGAAACCCAATAAATAAATTTATTTCAACCATTAAACTCATTTTAAATTCATTTTACATCATTTTTTAAAAATCAATACAGAAATAATTTTTAGAAGATACAAATATAATATACATATATATATATATTTGAACACCTAAAACATATTTAAAAATTAATTTTATAAAAAGGGTAGGATCAACTATACCTTTTTGAAAAACCATAAAAAATTATAAAAGATCTTATTCTATCATACCAAGCTCCAGGAGATTGTTTTAAACCATATAAATATTTTGTTAATTTGAAAATATGATTTGGAAAATGTGGATTTTCAAAACTAGGGTGTTGTTAAACAAAAACATCCTCAACTATACATCAATTTAAGAATGAAATCTTTACATCTATTTAATATAGTTTGAAATCCAAATGTGCTGTATAGGAAAGAACTATTATAATTCCTTCTAGTCTAGCCACTAGTGAAAATGATTCCTCATAGTCAATACCCCCTTCATGAATATACCATTTTGAAAACAACCTAGTTATATTTTTTACTGTGGCGTACAACTCATAAATTTTTTTTTAAACACCCTTTTAGTGCAAATAGTGAGAGTTTAATTAGGTATAACTATGAATTCCCAATATTTATTTACATAAAATTGATTAAGTTCCACTTACATAGCCATTACCCAAAATTCTTCATTAATTTCATCATTGAGGTTTTTAGGTTTAAGCTGTGACAATAATGTTTGATGTTCAACCTTATCTCTAAGAGAATCTCTTGTATGTGTACCACTATCTAGGTATCAAACTATAAAATCTATAAGATATTATTTATATGTCTTAACTATGAGGAGAAGAGATGAAAATATCATGGTCTTTTTCAGATTCAATTTCATGTTCATGTTGTTCCTCAGAACATGATGATTTTTATGCTTTCTTCACAAAGTTTTCATAATGTTTATCATCGATGTTCAGAGTTAAAAAATTGTACTCATGGTTTTATAAAGGGTCTTAGGTTCATGTGGATATGTCTCATAAAACATTACATGAATATATTCTTCTACTATCTTGGTTCTTTTATTAAACACTCTATACAATTTAATAAATGTTGAATAACCATGGAAAATTCCTTCACCACTCTTGGAAGAGAATTTTTCAAGATTATCCTTAGTGTTAAGAATAAAATCATTGCTATAAAAAACTCTAATATAATTAACCTCAAGCTTTCTTATGTTCCATAATTCATAAGGGGGTTTCTTTATGAGAGGACTGACCAAAACACTATTAATAATATAACAAGATGTATTGATAGCTTCATCCAAATTAGAAACAAGAAGGTCATATTCATTAATAATAGTCTCAAAAATTGGTTGAAGTTTCATTTTTTCCTTTATACAACACCATTATTATGGGGAATACTTGGAGTGGAGTAGTTGTGGTTATAGCCATTTTTTGAGAAAAAAGGATTCAAAGTCCAAATCTTGAAATTCATAACAATGATCACTTATTAAGGTCTTAATCCTATGTCAACGATTATTTTCTATAGATTTAGAATACATGGTAAAATAATTTCAGGATTCACTTTTGTGAGTTGAAAATAATAACCAATTATACCTAGATTAATATTATAAAATAACATATACATAGTGATTCCCATTTAAAATAGATACCCTAGATAGTTTAAATAAGTCCATATGAACCAACTCTAGGGGTTGATAAGTTGAGACTTCTTTCTTTTATTTGAATGATATATTGTGTTGTTTTCCCTTTTATAATGGGTTACATATTTTATCATCTAGGAATTAAAGTTTAGTTAAATATTTTACTAACCCTTTTCTAGTTATATTTCTAAGTGAGTGAATATTATAATGGCCTAGTCTCCTATGGAAAAGAAAATATTATTTGTTAAATTCACTTAGGCAAGAAATATTTTGATAAAATAAAGAATCTAAATTAATAGCCTAAATATTTTCATTTATCATAGTAGTAAATACTAAATAATTTTTAGAATAAAAAACATTATTAGCATTAATTTGAAAATTTCACATGAAAACCATCATCACATAGCTGTGAGATGCTAAGTATATTGTATTTTAAACTATCAACAAAAAATACTTCATAAATTAAAGTTTAATTAAAATTACCATATTAGACAAGGAAAATGATTTTCCCTTTCAAATTTTCACCAAAAGTGACATATCCGGCATCAAAAAAATTCAAATTCTTAAATAATGAGTAATTTCTTGTCATATTTCTATAAAAAACTCTCTATTTACCATATAATTTTATTTTATATCCTCAAGCATGTTCCCTTTAAAAAATATTTATACAAAAAATGAATTTGGTACCTAAATCTTCTTTGGTCTAGAAATGATAGTAATTAAGGATTTATAAACCCATAATTTATTAATTGGTTTTATATAAGATTTTTTTAATGTTTTGGAATCAAAATATTTGTTGGTTCTAGTTAAATAAAAACTAATAGCATATTTTCTAGAACTAGATCCAGGAATAAAACCGTTCTTGACAAATATTCTCTATCATGGTTGATAACCTAAACTAGTAATGTACTTAGGTGATTTATGTTTTCCAAGTATCTATGTGATAGTATATGTACTATTATTAAATCTTTATAAGTCATATTTTAGTTCCCATTATATTATTTTAATTTAGTATTTTACTCCAATAGTTGATAAATTTTCTGTTTTTCTACAAAAAAAATCAGATTTAAAATTAATAGTCAAAGCATGATGTTTCTTAAAATTATTATATGTATCCTTAATATCATTGAAAGTATGTTCTATAATGTTACAAAATAAAAAAAATATCTTATTTAGAAATATTTTCATTATCATTTACCTCTTCATAATGATTATAAATATTTTTAGGAGAATCAATAATTTCATGGAAAACCTCAGATATGTTTTCCTTGAAACACATATTAGCTCTATCTTTGTTTTCTTCTTGGGTAGTGTATGAATCAATTGACGTGTCTTCAAAATCTATCCATGTTTCTTTAATTTCTTTCTTATACGTAATATCTTATTCATATCATTTATTTTTATATTTTATCTTTGTACAGTCATCTTTGACATGTCATTTCCTTTCACACTCATGACAAATGTACTCATTTGATGTTTCATATCTCTTCCAATCCTTCATCCAATTTACACTATTGTTATCTTTTACTTAGTATCTTGGTTTACTAAGGAATTTATTCTTCTTATAAAAACTTTTAAACCTTTTTTCCATATGGGTTATCTCTTTATCACAATTGGTTGGTGATTCTTTATCACATATACTTTAATCTTGAACTTTATCTTTATATTTTAAGGATATGGACTTGAATACTAAAGATTTTATTTTAGGAGAATTATCCTCTTATAGGTTCACTTTATGTTCTTCATCATACTTCATTTACATTCTAATCATCTCATTGATATGTAGTTTGATAATATCACATAACTCTCTAATAGAGGCTGAGGTTCTGCTCCATCTTTCTGGTATTCATCTTCACAGTCGCATAACTTGATCATTATCAGAAATAGGTTTTCCCAAAGAATTCATTCTACTCAAAATATCATTAAATCTTAGATACATTTAAGAAACAAGATCATCAGGTTTCTTTTGAAATGTATCATTTTTAATTTTACCAATATTTAACTACATTTATTTAACATTATTTTTTCTATCATTAGAAATAGCTAAGGTGTCCCGGATTTGAAAATAAGTTTTACATGTAGATATTATTTTATATTACAAATATAATAAATCACAATAAATATCATTCATATCTTTACTGTTATTGTTATAAGAATCCTTAGTAGCATCTCTCAATGAAAATCTAGTAGTTTGATTTAATAAATATTTATCTTTTATTATTATTCATATATCAAAACTAATTATCTAAAGATTCATTTTCATCTTAATTTTCCACTGAGAATATTTAGTGTCATTGAAAAAAGGTGTTCTATTGGTATAAAAACATTATTTTCTATTATCAATTAAATATCTAAATTTAGAACTAATATAATTATAGGATCATTAAAACACCAAAAAATCATAGTTGAAAAGATATTGAAAATCCATTTGATACCAAATTATGTTAGGATTGAGTAACTCAAGATGGGTGGGGGTGTGAATTGAATTCTAATTAAAAAATTTGATTAGAAAAAGTTTAAATAAATTCCACCAATTAAAAAAATATCCAAATTCATCAAAAGAGTAGTTTAATATAATTTCAAACTTTTAATATATTACAAAAATAAAGATTACTACTCAATTAAAACAATATAAAAATCACTTTAACTTTTTATGTAACTTTAATAAATCAAAGACTTTTATAAACACTAGTTAATATTAACTATCGAAGTTCTAGTTTTTTTCATTATAAAAATAAATATAGTTTAAAGCTTTGTAAAGAATGAAACAAAAAAATCATGCAATAGAATAAAACAAGGGGTTCATTATGAAGTTGAGACCTAATCCACTTCATTGGAAATCACCCCTACCAAGAAGATTATATAAATAAAATATGATCCAAAACATGGAATTGTTATTCAAAAAATAGCATACAAGCTATCCAGACCATTCTATGAGCAGTTTAACAATAACCGTGGGTGTAAAAAAAATATAGGACACACTGGGACCCCTTCCATAATAATCTTTGGTATAAAAATGAAATGTGAGTGAATAGAATATTCAATATTCTCTTATTCTTGTGATAGAGTCAGAGTTTGTTGCTGAAAAAAACAAACAATACACTGACCGAATGTAAAAGAAACAAATTTAAAGAGAAACCAATAAGATATAGAAATGGTAGTTCCACTCAGTCTAATGTTCTATAGATTCTTGGGTCTCATCGGATGTGGCTTAGTGTGTAGCTTGAGCTGTTTCACTAAAAGTAGCAGTAAAAAAGTGTGTCGTATTGATCTTCAGTATGACCCACTCTTTCACAATTCAAGAAACTCAACTGATTCTAGTGTATCCCAATGTATTCTCTGTATTCATCAATCGATCTCAATGTAGATCACATCCATGTTTCTCATGTGTGTATCACATCTAGAGCTCTTTATTGAGATTCTTTTTGATATATATATATATATATATATATATGAAGGAATAAATACCCTTTGAAGGATAATCATAACGATTTCCTGAAACCTTATTCATGTCCCTGAAATTTTATTCAATGCATCTATAAAAAACATAAAGAATAATCATTAAATAATTATTCAAATTAAATTCAATAATATTTCAAGTGGGATCATTTAATTAAAATGACTAAGAATAGCGATGGTGGAACATGCTGATGATGACTCATCTTTAGCAACGAGTTAGTCTAGAGGTGACTTAGGCTAGAAGTAGGTTATCTAGTGGTAGGCAAACAAGAAGTGAGTCATTTTTAGTGGAAAATAATATGACAGTAGGAAATATGGAAGCATTTCATCTGAAGGTGAATCATTATTGGTGGTGGCTCCAATCTGGCGATGAGTCAAATTGGGCGGTGCCTCTTTTTTCGCAGTGAGCCAAGTCTGGCGGTGAGTCAAGTCTGGTATTGACTATTCACTGGAGGTGAATCAAGTATAACAATGACTCTTTTCTAGTGGTGATTCAAGTCTGATGGGGACTTATTTTTGGTAGTGAGTCAAGTACAGTGGCGAGTCTTTTAAATAATTATCCAACATTTATTCAAATTATTCTTTATAAAAAAATATACCATCATACAACCTGGAACTCACTTGAAACATAATAATCATCATTTGTGATAATTAAAACAAGGAAGTTCCAATGCTCTTCCCATTAAAATAAGGATTTTTCAATATATCAAGTTTTTCACAACCAAAATCATTAACGTGTAATGATCTAAATTATGAAAAAATATTTCATTCTTTAGTATTGTTTACCTTTAAACATCAACATGATTCATGAGCTATAAAACATAGTTTAAAAAACTTTTCATTGACCTTCCAACTATTATAGAAGAATATTTTTCCTTTATAATGTGATTTATTTCTAGTCAAATACCAAAGTTAATCTATGGTGTGATTATCACAACATAAAATCCAATAATAAAATAAATTATCATTTCACTATGCACTATGACACAATGAATGGGTATTATGATATATTTTATCATATTAAAAACTCTAATCCCATTTTTACATGAGATTTTAGTTTAATTCTTTCTTTATGACATAAAATAATGAAAAAATATCATCCTTTTAATTTAAATTAACTATAATTTGGTCATTTTAATTTATCATCGTAATGAAATAATTACTTTACAATTTTCTATCATTCTTCAACATATATTACAGTGTGACCTTATGTCTTGTAGTGTTTTTTCTTATAAAAATTACAAAATTAGATTTTTACTTCTCTAAATTTTTTTAGATCTTACAAATATTCACTCAACGCTATAGTATACATGAATAAATAATTCAAATTTGTTACCTTAGTCATCAATGAAAATTTATGGACCTTTATTTTTCAAGTAATCATTATCTTCTGAATAATATTCCTTGTACTTTCTTTGTTAAGACTATTTCAAATTTTATTTCTAATGTTTCTATATAGAAACTATAATGACTCTAATACTTTCTATTTTTATCTTACAAGTGTCATATACTAATAAAAAATTTCAAATTCTATGTATGATAATGTCTTGCATCCACCTTTACACTTATTGACCCATTTATATTTCTGGACCACAATTACATGATTTAGTATCTTGTCCATTTATGATTTAAATATTAAAATTTCTCTATGAATCACCTTTCCACATCATCTTCTAGGTTATTACCCTCTCCACTTTCCATGAACATTTTACATAAACCCACTTTCTTTTCTACTTTCCAATGAATTATTTATTTTATACCAAATTAGAATTTAATTAACCAAAATTTAAACGCCCAAATTTTTTTTACAATAGAGTTATAGTCGGTGATAAATTTGGGAGTTTAAATTTTTCACATCCCTTGGTGAATAAAATGAATGATATACTAAAGGAAAATATCAAATACAAAAAATAACATGAATATTATCAACAATAGGTGTTAGTGGATAAACATAATTTATATTAGTTCGTGTTTGATTTTTGAAATTTAATTTAGAAGTTGGTAAAAGTTTAAAGGATAGTGAGAAGACATTTGATACATATAATAATTTTGGAAATAATTATTATTATCAATAATATAATTTATATATATTAAATATATCAATTGTTTTTTGGGAATAAGGATAATGATAAAGAAAAGGGAAAGAATAAGATTAATGATACCTAAAATGGAGAAATTATTAATTTCAGAAAATCTTGAAATAAATAATTGAATAAGAAATATTTTATAATTGGAAAGGTGAAAAATTCCAGATATATGAATTAAATTATATAGAACATGTTAATAATAAAAAATAATTTTGGGTTTTAAGTACTATCCAATATTAGTGGTCAAAAGGTTGATGGAAAACGAGTTATTACAACTATATAACAAGTGGTATTCTCTTAAATATTTTCATTCTTTAGATATTGTCAGTATTATGGTAGATATGAGAATATGTAATATAGTTTTTTAAATTAAATTTATATTTTAAATTCAATGGGATTTGGATGGTAAAATATTAGGGAGAAGAATAGTGTTTAAAGTATATATTTTCAAAGAGAATATAAATTCATAAGTTCAAGTAAAAACATTAGTTTCATGTTTTAAATAATTTTTGTAGAATGTTTTATTAGATAGGTCAATTGGATATGAATTACCATAAAATATTTCAAGTACAATTGATTTTGAATAATGAAAAAAAAATCATTTGTAGAATAAAAAAACATGGAGAGGATAAAGCACATGTGGTTGAAGTAACTTTGATGGAATATTAATATAACCATATGTGGATAGTTGATAATAGGTGTTGATCACATATGATGGGTGATATAAGGATTCTAGAAGGATTTGAGAAGTGTATAGATAAATTTATCATATTAGGAAAAGAAGGATAACTTAAAAACAATGGAATAATCTAAAAGAATATTGGTGATAAGTAGTTGAAATCCAAGAGTATACCCTAAATTGATGGTTTTAAACATAAAAACTGGGTATTTACTAACTATGATATGAATGAAATGAAGTTATCATTAAAAAATATAAATATTTTGGTATGTTAATGAATGATATATATTTTAGTAATAAATTAAATTAAATTAAAGACAATTTATTTCATGGGTAGAAGATGAAATTTCCTATTATATGATCATAAATAAAGAGAATGAGTTGTGAGATAGATGGATTTGAAATTTTTTCAAAAATATCATAAAAATTTTAACTCACAAATAATATATTAAAACATATAATCCTTTGTATTTTTTTATTTCTAGATATATATAAACTAATGAGTAAGAAATAAATAAAATAATATTAATATAGTATTATATTTAATGATAAATATACCCATATCACACGAATCTTGTTCATAAGGCCCAACAACCCTCATGATTCCCAACTCACACCCCAAACCCCTCATGATGCACGTCACCAATGAAATTTTACACTACTTCATGTGTTGTTACAATTTTAAACCACCCTCTATCATTGCAAACCTCTCATCTATCATTTTATCCCCCATCCTTAAACCAGCCGTGGCAGTAAATTATATCACAGTTTAATTTTAACTTAATAATTTTTATTTTATTGATTTTTTTGATCAATTTAAAACTTATCTATTATGATTCTAAAATTTTAATTTAAAAATTTATGGGGATTTATCACTCTTTTTTTTACAATGATATAAATAGGGAGGAAAATGGTGTCTTAGAAATATAACCCAATTAAAATTCCTCAAGTAATTGATAAATCATTTCTACCATGTTCCCTAAAAATTCCATCTATTATTAAATTGAAATTAATTTTTTCATTTTGTTTTTGAATTAATAAAATTGTTTTACCTTTTAATTTTTGTTTGAATTATTTTTATATAAATGATAAATGAAGCAACATTATGCTACTAATTTTTTTAAAACAAATTAATGTATATATAATTTTATTTCAAACCAATTTTTTATAAAACTCTTAAAATGGAAAATATATAAATCCATTTCATTTTTATTTTTATTTTTTATTTTAAATAAATATATTTAATCATTAATTAATTTTTCTCGGAAGTTTTTACTACTAGGAAATAAGAAATATTTATCATCACCATTAGATATTTTATATTATTTGAAAGGTACAATAACTTTTATAATTTTCAACTATTCATAATCATTCAATAGACATACTACAATCATTTGGTGACTAATTAATGTTTAAGCATTAAAATATCAATATAATCATAGGTTCCCATCTATATACATGTAAAAGTTAAAACATTATAAAATTTATTTTTATCAGTTTTCTAAAAACATTGCATGAATAGCTCTGGTAAAATAATTGTTGGATATCACATGATATAGGTTCTTTTTTTAGTATTATGCAAAACATTTACTATTTTTTAGTTATTTATTTATGGTTTTTTAGAACTTTTATTTCGGGGTATTAAGTGAATATAAAGTACAAAATCTATAAATAAGATCTACTAGGATTGAAATTAATAAAATGAAATAAAAAAATAAAATTGGTTTACCTCACTATACATGTTGAATTATATGAAACTTTGAATTTTATAGAGTTCCACTAGTAAAAACCCAAGGGGTACTACCTTCAAAGTAATTGAGTCATGAACACATTCATCACTCACTTTGGAAAGACCCTTTCTCCTTCCATTACATGTGTTGACGCTCCTTTCGTCACGGAATCTAAAGTTCGGAAAAGGGAATATCTGAGCTCAAAGTGATTAATCCTTTGAAGAAACATCAAAAATCGACAAAGGGATGAAAAAGGAGAACATTGCCCATAGGTCGCGCAAGTTCCCTCTTGGTCGCGCAAATACACTTGCGCGCCGCCTCAACACTTGCGCGACCCCTCATGGTCGTGCAAGGGACTTGCGCGACAGATCTGGTAACCGCCCAGTAACCGCCCGGGGTCTTCTTTTGCCTATAAATAGACCCTGTGGGCCCCCCATTCGAGAGGATCTCTTTCCAGAAACTCGGATCAAAACTCCCGACGCTCAAGTCTCTTCTCAAAGCTTCCGGAACACTTCTAAGGTAATTTCTTACCTAGAATGGAAGATCTAAAGAGAAGAAGGAAGGCTCAAGTGTTGAAACTTATCAAACACTTGCGCGCCAACTTAATTCCTTCAATATAACTTGCGCGTCCCTTCTCTGGAAGAACCTCAAGAGGATGGGAAAGGGTTTAATAAAGAGTCGCTCAAGTAATTCAACTCTGGTTGAAAATCGCGCAAGTATCCCTCATGTCGCGCAAGTATACTTGCGCGACCAACACTTGCGCGCCGACGCAGGACTTGCGCGACCTTCAAGACTTGCGTGCCCCTAGCTTTTTGGGTGCCCATCTTGCCCATTTTTACCCCTCTTAAGCCATTTCACCCTTCCTATTCAAGATTCAGTCTTCAAGATACTCTTCAAAAGCCATTTATGGCATGATTTCTTGATTTGACATCCTTATCTGAAAGGAATTCTGTGAAATACCTCTCAAACACCCAGTGATTTAAACATCTTTATGTCACCAAAGATTGAGAGTTCATTCATTTCAACCTCATCCTTTAAGATGAGAGAATCCTAACCTGGGTCTCCTTTTCAGGAATAAGACTCAGTCATAACCTTGGGCTTCCTTTTCAGGAGTAAGCCCCAAGTCCCCTAACCTAGGCTTCCTTCTCAGGAATAAGTCCTAGTCATAAATCTTGGGCATCTTTCTTAAGAATAAGCCCCAATCAAGTCCTTTAATCTTGGGCATCCTCCTCAGGAGTAAGCCCCAAACCTTAATCCCTAACCTAGGTCTCCTTTTCAGGAATAAAGACTCAGTCATAACCTTGGGCTTCCTTTTCAGGAGTAAGCCCCAAGTCCCCTAACCTAGGCTTCCTTCTCAGGAATAAGTCCTAGTCATAAATCTTGGGCATCTTTCTTAAGAATAAGCCCCAATCAAGTCCTTTAATCTTGGGCATCCTCCTCAGGAGTAAGCCCCAAACCTTAATCCCTAACCTGGGTCTCCTTTTCAGGAATAAAGACTCAGTCATAACCTTGGGCTTCCTTTTTAGGAGTAAGCCCCAAGTCCCCTAACCTAGGCTTCCTTCTCAGGAATAAGTCCTAGTCATAAATCTTGGGCATCTTTCTTAAGAATAAGCCCCAATCAAGTCCTTTAATCTTGGGCATCCTCCTCAGGAGTAAGCCCCAAACCTTAATCCCTAACCTGGGTCTCCTTTTCAGGAATAAAGACTCAGTCATAACCTTGGGCTTCCTTTTCAGGAGTAAGCCCCAAGTCCCCTAACCTAGGCTTCCTTCTCAGGAATAAGTCCTAGTCATAAATCTTGGGCATCTTTCTTAAGAATAATCCCCAATCAAGTCCTTTAATCTTGGGCATCCTCCTCAGGAGTAAGCCCCAAACCTTAATCCCTAACCTGGGTCTCCTTTTCAGGAATAAAGACTCAGTCATAACCTTGGGCTTCCTTTTCAGGAGTAAGCCCCAAGTCCCCTAACCTAGGCTTCCTTCTCAGGAATAAGTCCTAGTCATAAATCTTGGGCATCTTTCTTAAGAATAAGCCCCAATCAAGTCCTTTAATCTTGGGCATCCTCCTCAGGAGTAAGCCCCAAACCTTAATCCCTAACCTGGGTCTCCTTTTCAGGAATAAAGACTCAGTCATAACCTTGGGCTTCCTTTTCAGGAGTAAGCCCCAAATCCCCTAACCTAGGCTTCCTTCTCAGGAATAAGTCCTAGTCATAAATCTTGGGCATCCTTCTTAAGAGTAAGCCCCAAGTCTCTTAAAATTTCTCTTAACCAGTCACAAATTTTCTTTGATTTGGGTTTCCTTTTCAGGAATAAAACCCAATCATAAGTCCCCTCCTAACTTGGGCATCCTCCTTAGGAGTAAGCCCCAAGATTAGAGTATTCAAATCTCTATGAAGCACATATAACTTTGTGGACCCTGTTCTTGGATTTTCTCCCTAAAAGTAAATCCTAAACTTTCGTCTATCTGGGCAGTCATCTATACATAAGCCCCAAAACAAATTCTTATGATTGCATCTTTTATGGCACAATTGTCTGAATTTTACCAATACCTCTTGTTTCTCACACCGAGCATGACTCACGTGAGCTTAGAGTGTAAAAGTAATTATGACATTCATCTTTGAGCCATCAATCATAAAACATCATATCCCATTCCTCGAACTACGTGGGTTCTGATTCCTTTTAAAGGATACGTAGGTAGCCCATTTATGGGTTCGATCCCAACATTGAAATAATCTCTGTCCTTCTGAATGACGATAAACTTCAAGTGCCCCACTGAGTGGCTTTAAAACCAGCCTGGTCATCAAAATGACCAAGAGACTTTTATATAAATGTTTTGAAGGATACCATTGACCAAGAATCTCTAAACAAATATAGATGATTCTATATTGATGAAGAACCTCGAATACATATAAAAGATTCTCTAAATTTCTTGCATATATAATCATTGATTGTTAAAACTAAAGGAAAGCTCATTTTATACTTGGTAATGTAATAAGGATTCACGAACTTAACTTAAATCTATAAAGAGAGTCCCGGAGTAGACAATAATTCCCCTCAAAAAGGTGTGATGAGTCCGACCTCCCATCCTCTCGACCAATGCAAATTCCTAAGCCTCATTAGCCCACAAGCTAATGAGCGCCTGCCTTTGGAAAGTAGGTCCAAACGGGTGTGGAATCATTGGATGTTTCCGGTTCTACGAACAAACCCGTTAGAAACCGATCGGAACGTTTGAATCTCCCGTCCAGGAGGTCATCCCCGGATTCCGCGCGAAACAAAAATGGTGAACCCGACGTGAAACCTTAACCAAGTTAAAGTGATGTTCTTCTTATCTGTTAGGCCCTTTGGGCCAACAAGGCAATCATTGACATGTGCTCATCCAAAAGATGCAGTGGCCGGATTCATCTTGATTATGTCTGTTACATGGAACAGGCACTCTTTTTTTCAAGATCTTCTACAAAAATGGCTTTCCTTAAATTCACCCCTGTGAATACTGCTGCTGGGAACACCTCTACTGTGAGGTCTACTGCTGTGAAAACCAATGCTGCTACTCCTGCTGGAACGTCATCCGCTCTGAGGATGACATCACCAACTCAGCGTCTTCAACGCTGTGTTTCTAATGCACTGGTTAAGGAGTACCGTCGCAACGGTACTATCCCAACTCTGGAGGCCGCTCGTCAAGCCCTCCAAGTTAACAATTCTACCTGGTCGTCCGGACAACGGCGACCAGCAATCAAGAAGCAGACGGTGCTGACTACCGTCTCCAACCGTTTCGGGTCGTTATCCCCGGAACGCAATTTCCATTCACTCCCTTACTCCGAGGAAGTGAATGAGCAGGTCCCGCAGGACCTTAATTCAAAAAGACAGGAGTCCTTCTCAAGGGCTCCCATCAACAATCGCCGCCAGACTCGTGCGGTAGTGCGCCCTCAACATGATGAGGGTACCGTCTCCAGGCATTCAGCTCAGGTTCCTCGAACCCGAGCAGGCAAGATGAATCACCAGAGACGGAATCTGGTTAACAATAGGCAGGTTGTCATCCCTTCCATCTCCGGAGAAGTCCACCAACCTAACTTGGTGGCAAACAACGAGCAGGCATACACACCTGCCCGTTTTAATCCCGCTGTCCAGCAGACTCGTCTGGCAGCATCAAGCCGATCCCGCCAGGCAATTCCGGCGGAGTACCATAGGCAGGAACATACACCTGCTTATACATCAGCAGTTAGTCAGCAGGCTCGTCTGACTACATATGATGGATCTCGTCAACAGCATTTGGCGAAGTGTAATCAGCAGGCACATACACCTGCTAATACTAATCAAGCCTACCAACAGTCTCGTTTGGTAGCACACGGAGAAGTCAGTCGGAAAGCCCCGACGACAAACAGGAGGCAGACTAAACTCTCTGCCTCCACACTTGAGTACTGTCAGGATTCACTGACAGGAAAAGGAGGACAGGAGCAGGCACATACACCTACTCCAAGCCTGGAATGGACGTATATCCCTGTTCCGGCGGCTGAAGTCACCAAACATATTTTGTCAATGGTGAAAGAGCAGAAGCAAATTCCTGCTCATATTCTGGATGCTTGCCAGGATATCATAACAGCTTCAGCATCATCTCAGGGACAGACACATAAATCTATCCCTAGCAGTGGAGTGACACATCAACAATTCACTCCGGAACAGACACACACATCTGTTCCAGTCCAAGAGGGTTGTGGGGCCTACTCCCCCATATCATATGGACAACCAAGTCAGGCACATACACCTGATTTGAGCGATGATCGTCAGCCTAACCTAACCATCTTTCCTGATCAGGCACATACACCTGCTCAGAGCAATCACTTTCGTCATCAAGTGATTTCTAAAGCGAGTAAGAAGGCATCTAAGAAAAAGATCCGCCCAGCACAGTCAGGAGATCAAAGGCCAATCTACAACAAGGCCTTGCTCGATGCTGGAGTTCTTGAAGCCCTCAGACATTTATCTGTCGGAATTCAAGATTCTACTCCCTCAGTTCCCAATAACAGGAACATTAATCCCGAAGGTCTTCAACATACACTTCCTCATGAAGACTTGCTTCATGAAAATTCGGTCAATCTTGAAGTTTCTTCTTCAGATGAGAACCACAGGAACCCTCTGTGTGGTCAGAAGACCAAGGAGCAAGAGATCTCATCTTTTGCTGTAACCCATCATGAAGGTCCTCCTCATGGTGATGAACTTCGCTGCGAAAGTCCTCTCCGCAGTAGTGATTCACATTGTCTCGAAAATTCTTCAGAAGGCAATGTAGTGACGAGAAAGCCCTCCTATCTCGAGGCACTTGCAAACGTAAAACCAGTCATTTCTGAAGTTTTACTATCGGCAGGTGAAACTCTTTCTCCATCAGAAGATAGCTTGGGGTTCAGGTTATTCTCCGAACCTTCTCTGGGTCATTCATCTTCCAGCATGAATAGTGATTCCTCTACCAATCTTGTTGAATCCGATGAAGCAACAAGGAAACACCAACTCTGGTCCAAACAGGTAGAAGAATCTTCATTTAATGATAAAGAGGAAATGCTGAACATGAGAAAAAAACTGGCAAAAGGTGAAGTACCAGTCATGTTTTGGCCTTTGGCTGATTCACAGTATGACATTCCAAAGATGTTGACGGATGATGGAATCCATGATATTCGTCTTAACATATGGAAAACTCTTTGTCAATTAAAGAAGAAGGTATTATCTTACGATGAATATGAAAATCATCTTAAGATAATAGAAGGGTTACAACGCCATATTGATTTGGCATCTCTATCAGTCTCTCGGTATCCGAAGGCTGAAAAGCAACAGAGAACCCTTCAACGTTCATGCCTTGGCGCACTAAGAAGATTGCGCCAGTTAATATCCAATGCTCCATCTAATGTTCATATCAGAGGATGGGGTGTTCACGGAGCACTACATTTCACAGTGCTTTCCGGTCAGCAGAGCCCGCCGAAAATGGTCTCATGCAATGTTATTGCCCATGGCCGGCCACAGTCAATGGGCTTTGTTCATAATCAAAATCTTGCTCGAGATCAAGCTTCAACTAGTTCCTCTCAAAATCAAGTATATAGAGAACAGGTTGTTGAATTGCTCCTACATCAAGCAGGCGAGAATATTGCACAAGCCTCTCGTCTGGAGCAAACACGTCATCAAATGACAGAAGTTTCGGAAATCATCCAACGGTCTGTTGAACCAGGTGATAAAAGTGGATACAGGTTAATGCATCCAGCTAATTTCCGAACTAAGATTCGCAAGATCAAGAGAGATTTTAAAAAGATCTCAGACATAGCATGTCAAGAGACACCCCAGCTTGCCAGACTGGGGACTTCTCTAACCCAACCCTCAGAATCAACGAATGGGATTTGAGGAGTTGAGCAGAAGCAACAGGAACACCCCCAGTCCACCGGACTGGGGACTTTTTCAAATCTTCAATCCCTCCCTCAGAGAAAGTCAGTATTCTCTCGATTAGGGAATAAGCCTCAAGAGGAACGAAGAGCCAAGATGTCAGGAGATTCTCTCCGAGTGACGGTTCTCCAAGAAATTCCTGAGGGGTCAAGTCAACGGAATTCCATGTTTCATCATGAACATGGAAGAAGACAATATCACAGAAATGCTGATAGAAAGGATTCCATGAAATATGCATCCATTAATGTCATCACTGTCGTTGCTGCTGATTCACCAGATGAGGCTCAATCAGAGGGATCAGACGAAGAGGTTCCTGCTCAAGAAGTTGCGCACACAGACTTAAATGAAGAAGGTGTGCGCACACGTAATCAAAGGCTTACCCAAAATCTGGGTATTCCTTCAAGTAACCCACTTCCCCCTCTCCGAAAAGGATCCAATAAGGGGAAAGGAAAGAATCAGGTTACTTCTCACCCTTCCTCTGAAGGAGGTCAATCGCTCTCATTAGAGCAAAGGCTTGCACAACAGGAGGAAGAAATGAAAGAATTAAGAAGGTTGAATGCAGAACTACTTCAGAGTAGTCTTCTTCTTAAGAATGCTGAAGTCCGACAGCCGAAGGAATTTGTTGTAACTACTGAGATGGATCAGGAATATCCTCCTTTATCAGTACACCCACAGAGGTCTAATCCTATGGGTCAAACGCAACAACGGTTGGCAGCACTACCATTAGTTGCAGCACCAACCTCCACGGCTGTCCAAGCTCCATTCATTGCACCTACCCAAAACCAAGTTCAACCTGACGTTTCTCAAAAGTTAATAACTACTATTGAGTCATTAACAGCTCGGTTAGAAACTATGGAAGGGAAACGGGCGCAAGTTCAACCTGAAAAGAAAGTTTACCCTGAATGGGTAGATTCAATTTCTCCTCCATCCAGTTTTGGAAACCCTATTTTCCCTACTTTCAATGGATCAGGCGACCCTGAACAACATTTGACGCATTACGTGTCTTGTTGTGATCCTATGATGGGAACTCCAGAACAACAAGAAGCAGTGAAACTCAGATGCTTCGTGCGAACCTTGCAAGGACCAGCTTTTGTCTGGTATACAAGCTTGCAATCCCGGTCAGTCATCGGATGGGAGGATCTTCGTCAAAAATTCCTTCTTCAGTTCAGCTCAACTTTGCCAAAAACGACAGTTTTCGATCTTACAAACTGCAAGCAAAGGGAGAATGAAAGAGTCTCTGATTTCATTGCTCGTTGGAAGGGATTAACGTATTCCTTGAGTTTATCACTCCCTCAGGAGGAATTATTGCCAATCTGTGTGGCAAATTTGCGTGACGAATTACGCACGCCATTGATCCCTGTGAAATACACAGGAGGGTTTCGAGACCTTACTTCAATCGCTCAACAGATTGAAGATTCCCTTATGCAGGCTAAGGTTAAATCTCGCGTAATTCCATCAGCTCCAGGAAGAAGAATGGGTAAAGCAGAAACTGCTACAGTTATGCTTAAACAGGCACCTGTACCTATTTCTACTTCAAAACCTTCATCTTCTCGAAGGGCTCCACCTCCTGAACGCCAACAACAAAGGCTGTTTCGTCCAAATGATCAAAAAGATCAACGACGAAAACAATTTGAGGATATGAAGAGTAAAACATACTCTTTCCGAAGTGAGCAAGTTCCTGGTTACTTCATTTCAGCTCTGGAGAATAATTTGGTTCAATTACCAGTGCCGAAGAGACCAAACAAGGAAGGAGATGAAGACCGTCCCAATTATTGTCCCTTTCATCAAATGTTGGGGCATCCCATCCAGGAGTGTTTTGTCTTTAAAGACCTCCTACAAAAGATGGTCGACTTGGGACAAGTCAAATTGAAGGGTTCTTCAGCTCATGTAGCGTGTATTACCGCTACAGATCCAGAGGAAGGAGGCGAGTGGCAGGAAGTCAAAAGCAAAACTGCGAAAAAATATGATGATTGGATGGTCAGAAAGACAATCAATCGGACCCATTCCATTTTGCGAACACAATTGAAGAATCCAATTGTGTCTCCTACAAAAGCTGCAGTAAAGCCTCCATCAAAAGACAAATCCTCAAAAGGGCAGAGCAATTCAAAGAAGAAAGAGGAATCAGAAGAAGATGAGTATGTATCAAAGCCTAAATTGTCTTTGACTCTGGCAGATTTCATGCCATCTACTTCAAAGCCACGGGCACCGTCCCACCAAACGGTACAGCCTAAACAGGCTAATTTGGCAGAGTCTTTATCAGACGAAGAATTGATCTTTGGTTCTGTTAATATGATTCAATTAACATATTCATATTCCAGTCTTGATGAGCCTGAATTCCCTGTATCAAATAAAGGAACCCGAGGAAGTTCTAGAGGTTCAGGATATAGGGGAAGACGTGGATCTTTCCGAAGCCACTACTCTAATTCTACCCCTGCTAGCACTGTATATGCAGCAGAAACTCGTGGTAGAGCCCTTCAGCGAGCTCAAAATGAACAAGCAAGTTCTTCTGCCAATGGCCAACTCAGCTTCGGCATAGTTATTTTGGAAGACCGATTAAATGTTCCATCTTCTTTATCTCAGCAAGTAAATGGATCTAATCAGTCTAATTTTTCAAAACCAAAGATGTTGCCAACTTCAATACAAGAGGCATCAGCTTCCAAAGCATCTGCTTCCAAGGTACCTGCTAAACCGCATATTCCTATAGGGAAACGCAGGCCTCTAGATCAAAAGTATGATATATTGAAACACTTGGCCCAAGTACCAGCCAAATTATCAATTTTAGATGCTTTGAATCTATCAAAAGATCTTCGGGAAGCACTCATCGAAGCTTTGTCAAGTCCTCAGGAGTTTGAAGCTGAAATTGCTGCAGCTGAAATTTATCACATAGAGAATAATCCTGCAGAATGCCATGCAGTGATATCTTTTACTGATAAAGATGAAGATGATGTTGTGCATGGGCACATAAAACCTTTGTACCTATCTGGCAAAGTCAATGGTATAGATGTTCGAAGAGCTTTTATTGACAATGGTTCAGGAGTCAACCTCATGCCCATTCGCACACTTCGTCGATTGGGCCTCACGGAATCTGATTTATCTCCTTCTACCATGATGTTGCAAGGATATGATAAAAATGAACAAGAACCACTGGGAGAAGTTACGCTCAGAACTCAGTTTGGAGATCTTGTTTCCAATTCAGATTTCATGATTGTTGATCAAGACTCAGCTTTCAATATCTTTCTTGGAAGACCCTGGTTACATCAGCATGCAGCTATTCCGTCATCATACCATCAATGTCTCAAATACTGTTTCGATGGTCAAGTTGGAACATTGTATGGTGATAAGGCCCCGTTCAAAACATGTGAGTCTCAATACATTGAGGCGGAATTTTATCACATGAAGGGAAGAGAAAAATCTACAATGAAGGAAATTACCAAAGTTAATGCTCCATATGGTTTGGAAAAAATTCCAATAAATCCATTTTCACATGTGAGTACAGATTATGTGTTACCTATCAGTCAAATTGACAAAATAGGCCCAAATCAAAATACTCTTATGGAAAGATCCATAATGTCAATTACGGCAATCGAGCCAGACAACATGGGAGAAATTGGTAACTTACCAAGCAATGATGAAAGCATAAGTGGTGACGTTTTCATTTCGTCTGCTGAAATCCAACAAGTCTATACTTCGCTAATCAGGCCAGAAGAAGTTATAGCAACACCAGAGGTGAATGTTGATGTCGATTCTCAATCCATCATCTCCTCTTTATTTCCCAAAGAAGACCCTTTTTCATCAATAGGGTCGGAAATGGAAGCTTCTTCTTCAAAATGTGAAAATTTTTACATCTCTTATGATCATGAGAATTTCGTTTTTTCATCTACTTTGCAAGTAGAAACGGAAGATATAACACATGATGAAGAGGAAGAGGAAGATCTTAGAGATGCTCCTCCAGCATTTGAAGAGGGTATCTCTACCACTGTGGATGAACTCAGAGAAGTAAATCTGGGTACAGAAAAAGATCCACGCCCCACTTTAATTAGTGCGGCCATGACCCTTGAAGAACAAGAGATGTATATTTCTTTTCTAAAGCAAAATAAAGATATCTTTGCTTGGAATTATACAGAGATGCCTGGCCTTGATCCTGATGTTGCCACCCATCATTTGGGTTTGCCAAAAGAACATCGAGGATTCAAGCAAGCCGCGAGAAGAACACACCCAACCTATGCTTCCAAAATCGAGGCTGAAGTGGATAAGCTTATCAAAGCTAACTTCGTCAGAGAAGTTCAATATCCCAAGTGGTTGGCTAATATTGTCCTAGTAAAGAAAAAGAACGGACAAATTAGGGTTTGCATCGATTTCAGAGATCTTAATCGGTATTGTCCCAAAGATGATTTTCCAGTTCCGATTACAGAACTCTTAATTGATGCGACGGCTGGCTATGAAGTACTTTCTTTCATGGATGGATATTCTGGATATAATCAGATCCGAATGGCCCCAGAAGATGAGGAATATACAGCCTTCAGAGCTCCTCAAGGTGTGTTTTGTTACCGGGTGATGCCCTTTGGTTTAAAGAATGCAGGTGCAACATATCAACGCGCCATGCATCGTATCTTCAAACCTTTTCTAGGGAAATTTGTTGAATGTTATGTAGATGATTTGGTGGTTAAATCCAAACAACGTTTTGATCACTTGGATGATTTGGAAATCATATTCCACAAGCTTCGACAACATAATTTGAAGATGAACCCCTTAAAATGTGCTTTTGGGGTAACCTCAGGAAAATTCCTCGGCTTTGTTGTACGCCATCGTGGTATTGAAGTCGATCCTGAGAAGACCAAATCAATCCTTGGTATGTCACCTCCTCAGAATTTGAAAGAATTAAGAGGACTTCAAGGACACTTAGCCTATATTCGGCGTTTCATCGCCAATTTGGCAGGCAAAAGTTTACCTTTTACCAAATTATTGAAGAAAGGAGTCACTTACCAGTGGACTAAAGAATGTCAAGAAGCATTTGATGTTCTCAAGAAATACCTCTTAAGTCCACCAGTACTCATGCCACCTGTTGAGGGTAGACCTCTTATCCTCTATGTGACAGCTTTAGAGCGATCATTGGGTGCCTTTCTCGCTCAAAAGAATGATGCTGGGAAAGAAAATAGTCTCTACTATCTCAGTAGAACTATGCTTGAAGCAGAAACCCGGTATTCGAGTATTGAAAAATGCTGCCTAGCATTAATCTTTGCAGTTCAGAAACTGAGACACTACCTGCAACATCACGAAGTCCAATTGGTATCTCGTAATAATCCACTCAAATTCATCCTTAGTCATCCAATGCTTACAGGACGTCTGGAAAGGTGGGTGGTTATTTTACAGCAGTTCGACATCCAGTATGTGTCTCAAAAGGCAATTAAGGGCCAAGCTCTGGCTGATTTCCTGGCTGAACACCCTTCAGTGGAAGACACATATTCAGATATCGAACTCCCTGATGAGGAAGTTTTTTCTATTCAAGAGAATCCTCAAACATGGGAAATGTATTTTGATGGTGCTTCTAGAAGTCCAACAGGGAAGAAAATGGAAAATCCTAAATTCAACAAAGTTGGTTTAGGAATTGTGCTCATTTCTCCAGATAAGGCAGTGTTACCTTATTCCTTTTTGTTGTGGGAAGGTGGTACCAATAATGAAGCTGAATACCAAGCTCTCATTGCAGGCTTGGAGTTAGCGCTTCAAGCACAAGTGAATCACTTAAAGGTGAAAGGTGATTCAGACCTGGTAATCAAACAAGTCAATGGGGATTATGCCATCAGAAAAGAAGAATTAATCCCTTTGTATGATTACGTCAGAGAGTTAATGTCGGAATTCCCTTCAGAACCGACATTTTCTTATGTCCCAAGATCACAAAATGCTCAAGCTGATGCACTGGCTAATATAGCCACAGCTTTAGCAGATCCAAATCGGGACGAGACAACCATCTGTATTGCCCACCGTCGTGCAATTTCACCTTATGTTCAAGTCAGAACAGAGGAAATTAATGAAATTAGTCCCATTCCTGAACCATATGGTCATACTACAGGATGGATGTCACCTATCAGGGAATACCTTCAAAATGGAACACTTCCACCTGATAGAGCCGAGAGAGAACAAATTCGGCGACGTGTGGTCAATTTTACTCTTTATGATGGTCCAAACCACCTCGAGAAAATTATCTACAAACGTGGTTTTGATGGAGTTCTCTTCAGATGTATTGATGGTGAAGAGACAATGGCTGTCATAAAAGAAGTGCATGCAGGAGTCTGTGGTGCCCACCAGTCTGGACATAGACTGTCTGATCAAATTCGAAGGCTTGGATACTTTTGGCCTTCAATGATACAAGATTGTGTTAATTTCACAAATAAGTGTCATTCATGCCAAGTATATGCCAACTTCATTCATCAACCTCCAGAGTTGCTTCATACGGCTAAATACTCATGGCCATTTGCCACATGGGGAATGGATGTGGTAGGACCTTACCCTTCAGCTACGGCCAAGCAGTTTAAGTACATTCTTACTGCTACTGATTTCTTTTCCAAATGGGCAGAGGCAGTACCTCTCAAAGAAGTCAGTTCTAAATGCATTTTTAGCTTCATCAAGTCTAACATCATTACTAGATTTGGTGTCCCTCATACCATATTGACAGACAACGGCACCAACTTCTGTTCTTCTGAGGTAAAGAGATTGTATCAAGAATACAACATTAAGTCCAACCATTCATCTCGATATCATGCAGCGGCTAATGGCCAGATAGAGGCCTTCAACAAGACTCTTTCAAATATACTGCAAAAGATGGTGGATAAAGATAAGAGGTCATGGCCTGATAAACTCTATCATGCTTTATGGGCTTATCGGACTACCACTCGCAATGCAACGCGGTCTACTCCATATTCATTGGTATATGGAACAGAAGCAGTCTTGCCAATTGAAGTTCAATTTCCCTCACTCAGAATAGCCATTTGTGATCAGTTATCAACAGATGAGCAATCCCAAAAGCGTTTGAATGAATTGGAACAGTTAGATGAGAAAAGATTGTGCACTTTGCACCACTTGGAAATCTATCAGAATCGAATAGCACGAGCTTTTAACAAAAAAGTTCGTCTTCGTTCATTCATTCAGGGAGAATTGGTATTGGTTCTCAGAACACCAATGATACCAGGAAAGAAATCTCCCAAGCTTGAACCAAAATGGGAAGGACCTTATTCAGTACATAAGGTCTACTCCAATGGAGCGTATTCTTTGATTTCAATGGATGGAGAACACATCACGACTCCAACTAATGCCAGATTTCTGAAGAAGTATTTTGTATAAACACAAAATATTGTTCCTAGAACCAAGACTTACAATTGGTTCATACACCAAGGTCCGGTATGACCTTAAACTACACCAAGGTCCGGTATGACCTTAAACTACACAAAGGTCCGGTATGACCTTAAACTACACAAAGGTCCGGTATGACCTTAAACTACACAAAGGTCCGGTATGACCTTAAACTACACAAAGGTCCGGTATGACCTTAAACTACACCAAGGTCCGGTATGACCTTAAACTACACCAAGGTCCGGTATGACCTTAAACTACACCAAGGTCCGGTATGACCTTAAACTACACCAAGGTCAGGTATGACCTTAAACTACACCAAGGTCCGGTATGACCTTAAACTACAACTTCGTCCAACATGACGTTAAACTGTGTCACCTTCAATGTCCGAGATGACATTAAACTAAATTTTGTCCCTGCAACATGACATTAAACTGTGCAGCACCAATAGTCCTAACTGCAAGACTTTAAACTGCATAGTCCCTGATTTTGTCCTACATGACAATAAACTGTATAGAAGTTCCTATATTTTGTCCGAGATGACATTAAACTATATTTTGTCCTAGCGACATGACATTAAACTGTGTGGAACTTTCATCGTCCAGCATGACGTTAAAACTGTGTTAAGTCCCTTATTGTCCTACATGACACTAAACTGTATTCTGTCCGAGATGACATTAAACTATATTGTGTCCTAGCAACATGACATTAAACTGTGTGGCACTTCCAACGTCCAGCATGACGATAAACTGTAAAAAGATCAGAACTGATATCCTTATATTGATTCACCTTAGTCTTAGCTACATGACTTTAAACTGTACAGCATCAGTTCGTCCTTGCTATATGACGCTAAAACTATACAGCAATGGTCCAGTATGACTTTAAACTGCAACTTCGTCCCACACGACATTAAACTGTGAAAAAGCTCCATAAACAGTCTAGCATGACCTTAAAACTGCATCATTCCTGGTCCATGTATACGACCATAAACTATTTGCAAATATGTCCAGCAAGACGTTAAACTGTGACGTCCTAACTACATGACGCTAAATTGTATAAAAGTCCCTCACGTCCGGAAAGACGTTAAACTATATAATCATCAAAAGTCCAGCATGACCTTAAAACTGCATCATTCCTGGTCCATGTATACGACCATAAACTATTTGCAAATATGTCCAGCAAGACGTTAAACTGTGACGTCCTAACTACATGACGCTAAACTGTATAAAAGTCCCTCACGTCCGGAAAGACGTTAAACTATATAATCATCAAAAGTCCAGCATGACATTAAAACTGCACAATCCCCCTTTCGTCCAATATGACGTTAAACTATATTGTCCCCATCGTCTTAACTACATGACGCTAAACTGTACAGAAAGTCCCTTTTTTATGTCCTACATGACATTAAACTGTACATCGTTAAGGTTGTTATTACCTCTTGTTTCTCACACCGAGTATGACTCACGTGAGCTTAGAGAGAACATCAACCATAACACTCCCTTTGGGCCACTAACCATGTGTAAGTCCCAACAACATTTTTTTTTTAGATCATTGTCCACAAGAACAACTTGATCATTAATTCATTCTTTAATTGAACTACACAGACTTTGATCCTTGCCCTCCAGGCTGGGTATGTAGGCAACCTCCCAAAGGTTCAAGCCCAAAAACAATCTTTTCACATTGGTTCACCACAATCTCAAATGATGATGATTTGTGAAACCACCCTTGGAATCAATATCTTTACATTGATTCACTTTCGTCCTTGTTATATGACGTTAAACTATACAACACTTTTGTCCAGTACGACAATAAACTACAATATTCTTTGATTTCCTCATTTGAGAAGGAACCATTATTAACATTGATTCTTTTTCAATCATGGTTTTCATTTTCAAAAAGACTACGTACATACATGGTAATGCCTAAACTTTTTATCTTAGGTTAAAACCATCATTGCACTAAAGTCCCTTTTCACCCTTCACATGTACGAACCAAATTTGTACAAAGGGTAGTTTCTAGAACTACGTGGACTTGATTCCCATCTTTATGGGATACGTAGGAACATTCGAGTGTCCCTCGAATCCAGTCCCAAGTCTTTTGGGCCTAACCCCAAATTTCACTTTCAGTCCCTTGGCTGAAAAGTCCTCATGAAAACACACACTGTGTATTCATTATTATGGTCCGAATTCTATGACCCCAAAAACTAAGATCACTCATCCTTTCGTCCTGCACGACGTTAAACTGCATTTCAAGAACTACGTATGGCTTGATTCTCATTCTTATGAGATACGTAGTGAAGTCCAAGTTTCAATTCAGGACCCAGCCACAACATGATTATGGTTTTCATTGACCTATGTATCTCTATATACATTGGAAAATACCCATCTTTATGTATTATAATCCTAACCTTAAATATTTTCAGATCTTCATAACCCTTTTTCATGACTTATGGTCACAAAAATGTCAAACTTCTGAGAATTCTTTTGCCTGACTATGCAGCACGTGCCCATAGGTGGCCTTGCATAAACAGTCCACATAACAGACTTGTCAGCCAAGAGATGCTATTTATTTGACCATGCAGCCAATGCCCATAGGTGGCCCTGCATGTTTTCAACCCCCTAACAGGTTTGTTAAATAATAGTAACTTCATTCTTGGGAATAATGCCTCTTTTGTCCTTATTTGTCTTAAACGACAGTATGTAGGGATCCGCAAAAATAGCCATCCTTAACGTATTTGTCCCATATCCTTTTTCATGATCTGAAAGTATTCAAGTCTATGGTTTATTCTTCTTCCCTACGTTTGGGTCAGACCTTCGTAGGAGTGATATTCATCCAGTTCTTCGATATTCTTGTTTGAAAATATCTTCTCCATATTCAAGTACCTCTTTCCATACAACAAACTCTATGCTTTAGAAAATTTGAATCTCCATAAACTTTCACTGGCTTTTAGCACTAGGAAAGTAAATTTCTGAGAGTTCTTTTGCCTAACTATGCAGCACGTGCCCATAGGTGGCCTTGCATAAACAGTCCACATAACAGACTTGTCAGCCAAAAGATGCTATTTTATTTGACTATGCAGCCAATGCCCATAGGTGGCCCTGCATATTTCAACCCCCTAACGGGTTTTGTTAAATAATAGTAACTTCATTCTTGGAAACTACTTCTTCTAATGCTATTTAGCTCTTTTTCATATCATTCCTCAGATTCAAATATTCTTAAGTCATAGTTTACATATTTTCTCTCATACTTGAGTATGGTAATTTGTTTTCAGATAAATTATCAAGGAATTGAATCCATTTTAATCCATTTTTCGGTCAAAGCTATTTCGACCTTAAACATTAGCCTCTTTTTGTCCGGCTTGCATGACTTTAAACTGCCCACACAAAAGACAGAGGAACTATGAATAAAAGTCAAAGTTCCAGCTCACTAAATATACATTTTTTGTATGATTTAGCTAATATTGAGCAATTAAAAGATTCAAAGTTTGTAGGGTTATTTGTAATAATCCTAGTAAAAATCAAACTATGCTTACTAAGCCCATTGGCTTAAGTAAATTTGAAGCAGGTAATGGAAGAATGCAAGCACAAATGATTGAAGACAAAAGTGTTTTTCATTTGATACACAAGAGTTAGAAGGACATCCACAGATTGGAATCTCTTCTCTTTTTCAAGAAATTACAGGAGATTGTCAACAAAAGTCTTCATTTGATGTATAGCATCCTAAGCCTTATCAACAGTTGCTTGAAGCTCGTGCACTTGACCAGCTTCACTCTTTTCAGCTTGCTGAAATGCCTTCTTAGCATCTGCAATGGCTTTCATGCCATTTATATGAGTTTCATCCAATGATTCATTAAGCTGATCAAGTTCCCCAGTAACAGCATCTAACTGTTGCTGGAGTTGCACCTGCTGGACGACCTTTTCTTTGATTTTTTGTTTCAGATCCTTCATCTTGACAACATAATCAGCTTCAGCCTGGGATATCGCAGCCTCAAATTCGCTTATGTTGACTGACAATTTCACTCTGGTCAAATCTTCGCGACTTGTCTGCATTTGCTCCCTCCTGAAGATAATCTGTTTCACTGCAGCATGGATCTTTTCATACCCAAAACCACCAAGTCCCATTATAACAAATTGGGATGACAATCGGGAAATTTTTGATGGTAGCTCTTCTAAGGGCACCCCCGATATGATGTTCCATATATTGTTCCACGCCTTACGTCGTGAAAAGCTGAACGCTTTGAGCATCTCTGGATCTGATTCAACATCTTCGTCAGAAGGGGGTATGTAATCTGGAATTAACATGCTTAAGGAAGTGCCTCGTTCTGCTCTTTCCCCTCTAACATGGGCTTCTTCACTTTCAATTCCCGTTGGGGCAGAGGCTGAAGCCTCATCTCCGGATCTAGCCATTACAGTTGATGGCCCTACATGATCAATTGAAAGATTTTAGTTGAATCTTAAAGGATAACAAAAGAATGGATTGTCTTGCAAATAAAGTACAATCACAAATATTGTTATCCCTTACCCAATGGTGGTTCAGCAACATGAGAAGACTTCTCCCCATCTTTCCTGGTTTCAACAGGATTTTCAAGATGGGTCTCAGGAGAGTTTATTGGATTTAGCTCTACTTGAGCTAATGTTTCTGCAATGATAGGGTTGACATCAGTGTCCACACCCTCTTCAGGCATTGGCAGTTCAGCAGCTTCTACGGAAGAAACTGCATATTATTTTACATCATGGTTAGAAATATTTTCTTTTAAAAGAAAAATTTGGGCGAAGGGTAACACTCACGCCCAAGGTCTTCTAAATCACATGACAATCTAGCATGATCATAAAATTCTTCAAAAGTCATTCCTTGATTCATCATTTCATCCAATGATACTTCAGAATCTTGGTTAGTCTCACCAGTGGGAGCATTTGCTATGTCTTCTTGCTGACTTATGTCCTGCAACCCCTGACCCTGGACAGCATCTTCAGTAGTGGGAGGGATACTGGGAATCGATGGCAGCTCTTCTCCAGGAGCTACCAAGTCAGCTTGAGTTTGTGGTTGTTCTACAGCACCCTCCACGGCCTTTGAAGAAGGATCAGTCCCTTCCCTCAAGGGGGAAATTGAAGAAGCCCCTGCAATCCTCAGAAATATGAGTAACCATATGATTATGGGTATAAAATCATGATTGTTCGAAGGACTTACCACTGCTAATGAAACGTTTAGCTAAGGATTTCCTCCTTCGTTGCCTTGGCTTCTTTTGCTTTTTTGGAGTTTCAGCTGTCTCCTTTATTGGCACTTGGATTGGCGAATGAAAGGCTATGTCCAGTGCCTCATTCATGGCCTGCTGGCCTGGAGATATCTCGCCTGGTTCGCGAGGAGAATCAGCAGCAGCCCCAACAGCGGTACCACCAGGGCTATATTGTGGCGAAGGAACCCCGGTCCCTTTCTTTGCAAGCTGCAAGATGAAGAAAATAACTTCCTTAAGTAACAAAGCTTCAACTGAAATCAAGTTGCAAAGAAAATAAGGAAAGAAAACTTACATCTTCAGGAGCCACGTACTCTTTCCACTCCTCATCTCCAGAACCACCAGCCCCCTTAGTGGTGCCACGATCAATCATTTCCTTCACCCGCCTGGTGATAGGAACCGAATTATCAGTGGCATATATGAGCATTTCCAGCTCTCTGATGTAAGCCCGCACTTCATTGGGGTTATCTCCGTATTGAAGGTCTTTGGAAGCTAGAAGATATCCTATCCCAGGAAGTTGTAGACCCTCACACAAATCTAGCCAGGCGGTTTCAGTATCACAGTATAAGCTCTGCCATAGCTGAACAGCCTCTGGTCTTAGATATAAAGGCTGTGAGGAAGGTCCTACAATTTTTGATTTTAATTTCTTCCCAACTCCTGCAACTACAGATAGAGAATAAGAAAGTGAGACTTATTACTTTATAAAGTAGCAGTGATTGAAGTTATTACAATCAAATAACTCACCAGGAGCTGATGGAGTGGGTCTTTTAACTCTGGCCGGAGGATTATATCGGGCACGAAACCGCTTTGCTGCCGGTTGTGCCTCATCATCCCCATCATGATGATCTGAGGAATCAGTTCTAGAGGAGGAGTCTGTTGAACCTATTTCAGGAGGAGAAGCATCACCTTCATGAGGAAGAGTTTCTTTCTCTACAGTCCTCTTCCTCTTTCCCACTTGATATACAGGATGATTCAATATCCCTTTGGGGTATGATGCTATCCAGTGTTCGGCATAAAATGTAGTCAGATAATGTGCCGCTTTTTCAACTGGTAGATCAAATACTGCCCCAGTCTTCTCTCTTGATGTCAGCAACCATAGTTGTCGAGCAACCATCGGATGTTGCTCTAACCTGACATGTACTGGAGGGGATACAACAATCTGTTGCAAACATTTGAATTGGCGTGCAAATCTATATGGAGCATAGGCCTCGCATATGATTTCTCCATCAATCCTGGCTACTAACACGCCATCCCTGCAAGCTAGCATGTATGCCCTCAAATCCAAAGGGGCTTTCCCATCATCAACAAACCGCCCAGATGGCGGACTTCCATAAGGAAAGAAGTTGAATTCCTTATACATGCTTAGTCTTACTTTTATGTCATAACCATTGACATCTAATGGAGCAATTCCAGAGAATGCTTGCACTGACGGTCTGAAAGAGCTTCCAGGAATTTGTAATCCATTCTGTACATTGTAAGTCCTGAAGTGAGTGGCGATCCATCCCCACAAAACCTGGAATGGTCCCACTATTCTTAAAGGAGATTTACCCTGGAAGACGTGAAGTAAACTCCTGTGGATCTTTGCTAAAATGGGGGTGGCTAACCCAACCATTTTTCCCTCAGCTAACTTGGCCGCAATGACGAAGGTCCCTGGCCTAACGCCTCCCTTCGAATCCCTGACCGGCAAGAGGTAAATACTGAGCCACATTGCCAAGAAACCCGCCAGACGAGTTTTCTTTGGAATTCTTTGATTCACTTCATAGCCCCATTTTTCAAACTCTCCTGCTTCTAGAGTTGGCCAGAATGTGCCAGGAGCTCCTCTCTTCTCAGGTTTTGGGCAAGTGGTAGGACGTCTGCGCCGGGTATCCTTGGATTTCTTTTTCTTGGATCCTTTTTCCTTTGGCTCCATCCCTTTCTTCTCAGTAAGAAACACCTTCCTCCATTCTTCCGGATGGATATCTTTTCTGAAATGAGTTAATGAGGTCTCTGAACTCTTGAGCTTGTGAAAGATTTTGAATAATTCTCGAGCCAAAGCAGGAGTCTTCTCTGGATCATTCCAAGTCACCTTGGGAGGAATGAATTCATCATACATGTCGCCCAAGATTGGAGCTCCTGAAATCTTGTGGACATCCCACAAACTGATACCTACTTCTCCATGAGTCAAGTGGAAAGAATTAGTCGCTGGACTCCAGTGGCTGAGTATCTCTGGCACGAAGATATCATGTCTGTAAATATATGTCTGCCCAACCCAAACAGCTTCATATATTGCATCTCTCTTCAGATCCTCAATAAACTCTGCGCAAGTCTGTCGCACCCAGTATGCCCACATCCAAGTTGGCTTCACACCTCCCCCAGGGCGGAAATCCCAACTTTTCTTCCAGCCTTTGGACTGATCCATCTGAGCATCTCGGAAGATTGAAGGATGACAATGTGGTTGAAGCTCAGGTGTATGTTTTTTCAGATCTGGTGTGCAAGGGCTATGATGCATCACATAAGCCTTCTCTACTGTTCCAGCAGTTTGAAATACTCCTCCGCCTGAGATATTTGCTGAAGCAAAATTGGTATAATTCTGAAACCAAGAAAATGGAAGATAATTCTTTACTTCTGGAATAATGACTTCTTGCAGATGACCATGACCATACAAAGGTAGATAAGTGCAGTGAGGAAAGTCGTAATGATATTTCTTCAGATACTTAGCCAAATCTGGAAGAGTGCTGTTTTTGACAGTATAGTAATCAGGGCCAATGATATTCATCATATCATCTATCCGCTTGCTAGCCAGTTCATCAAGTAATCCAGGTCTAAGAGCCATTGAATCTGCACAGGAGTTGAATAAATTAAACTCTTAAATGGGTTTTATTTTTCATAAAATTTGTGAAAGAATTTGAAAAAAATGGCTAAGGCATTAAGGCGCGCAAGTATGGAGATGTCGCGCAAGTGGTACATGTGCCGCGCAAGTTTTGGTCGCGCAAGTATTACCGCGCAAGCCCTATTACCTTGAGAGTAGCGCGGCAGCGAAGAAACAGCGAAAACAAGAGACTTGCGCGACGAGGAAGACTTGCGCGGCGAGAGCTCGAGAAATCCGGAACTTCAGATGCCATCTACGGCCGGAAGCCGTGTATTTATAGGCCAGGGGGCCTATCTGCGCGCCGCATCTGCGCGCCGCATCCAGAGTGCTCAATGCCTGCGCGACGAAGACTTGCGCGCCGACTTCTGTGCATTTTAAGACTTGCGCGCCGCCCTTTTCCTTTAGAGGGATTCGATTTCCTCAGAGTCAAAATCCTCATTTTCTCTCCGGATCCAACTCTGAGGGGGGACTTTTGTTGACGCTCCTTTCGTCACGGAATCTAAAGTTCGGAAAAGGGAATATCTGAGCTCAAAGTGATTAATCCTTTGAAGAAACATCAAAAATCGACAAAGGGATGAAAAAGGAGAACATTGCCCATAGGTCGCGCAAGTTCCCTCTTGGTCGCGCAAATACACTTGCGCGCCGCCTCAACACTTGCGCGACCCCTCATGGTCGTGCAAGGGACTTGCGCGACAGATCTGGTAACCGCCCAGTAACCGCCCGGGGTCTTCTTTTGCCTATAAATAGACCCTGTGGGCCCCCCATTCGAGAGGATCTCTTTCCAGAAACTCGGATCAAAACTCCCGACGCTCAAGTCTCTTCTCAAAGCTTCCGGAACACTTCTAAGGTAATTTCTTACCTAGAATGGAAGATCTAAAGAGAAGAAGGAAGGCTCAAGTGTTGAAACTTATCAAACACTTGCGCGCCAACTTAATTCCTTCAATATAACTTGCGCGTCCCTTCTCTGGAAGAACCTCAAGAGGATGGGAAAGGGTTTAATAAAGAGTCGCTCAAGTAATTCAACTCTGGTTGAAAATCGCGCAAGTATCCCTCATGTCGCGCAAGTATACTTGCGCGACCAACACTTGCGCGCCAACGCAGGACTTGCGCGACCTTCAAGACTTGCGCACCCCTAGCTTTTTGGGTGCCCATCTTGCCCATTTTTACCCCTCTTAAGCCATTTCACCCTTCCTATTCAAGATTCAGTCTTCAAGATACTCTTCAAAAGACATTTATGGCATGATTTCTTGATTTGACATCCTTATCTGAAAGGAATTCTGTGAAATACCTCTCAAACACCCAGTGATTTAAACATCTTTATGTCACCAAAGATTGAGAGTTCATTCATTTCAACCTCATCCTTTAAGATGAGAGAATCCTAACCTGGGTCTCCTTTTCAGGAATAAGACTCAGTCATAACCTTGGGCTTCCTTTTCAGGAGTAAGCCCCAAGTCCCCTAACCTAGGCTTCCTTCTCAGGAATAAGTCCTAGTCATAAATCTTGGGCATCTTTCTTAAGAATAAGCCCCAATAAAGTCCTTTAATCTTGGGCATCCTCCTCAAGAGTAAGCCCCAAACCTTAATCCCTAACCTGGGTCTCCTTTTCAGGAATAAAGACTCAGTCATAACCTTGGGCTTTCTTTTCAGGAGTAAGCCCCAAGTCCCCTAACCTAGGCTTCCTTCTCAGGAATAAGTCCTAGTCATAAATCTTGGGCATCTTTCTTAAGAATAAGCCCCAATCAAGTCCTTTAATCTTGGGCATCCTCCTCAGGAGTAAGCCCCAAACCTTAATCCCTAACCTGGGTCTCCTTTTCAGGAATAAAGACTCAGTCATAACCTTGGGCTTCCTTTTCAGGAGTAAGCCCCAAGTCCCCTAACCTAGGCTTCCTTCTCAGGAATAAGTCCTAGTCATAAATCTTGGGCATCTTTCTTAAGAATAAGCCCCAATCAAGTCCTTTAATCTTGGGCATCCTCCTCAGGAGTAAGCCCCAAACCTTAATCCCTAACCTGGGTCTCCTTTTCAGGAATAAAGACTCAGTCATAACCTTGGGCTTCCTTTTCAGGAGTAAGCCCCAAGTCCCCTAACCTAGGCTTCCTTCTCAGGAATAAGTCCTAGTCATAAATCTTGGGCATCTTTCTTAAGAATAAGCCCCAATCAAGTCCTTTAATCTTGGGCATCCTCCTCAGGAGTAAGCCCCAAACCTTAATCCCTAACCTGGGTCTCCTTTTCAGGAATAAAGACTCAGTCATAACCTTGGGCTTCCTTTTCAGGAGTAAGCCCCAAGTCCCCTAACCTAGGCTTCCTTCTCAGGAATAAGTCCTAGTCATAAATCTTGGGCATCTTTCTTAAGAATAAGCCCCAATCAAGTCCTTTAATCTTGGGCATCCTCCTCAGGAGTAAGCCCCAAACCTTAATCCCTAACCTGGGTCTCCTTTTCAGGAATAAAGACTCAGTCATAACCTTGGGCTTCCTTTTCAGGAGTAAGCCCCAAATCCCCTAACCTAGGCTTCCTTCTCAGGAATAAGTCCTAGTCATAAATCTTGGGCATCCTTCTTAAGAGTAAGCCCCAAGTCTCTTAAAATTTCTCTTAACCAGTCACAAATTTTCTTTGATTTGGGTTTCCTTTTCAGGAATAAAACCCAATCATAAGTCCCCTCCTAACTTGGGCATCCTCCTTAGGAGTAAGCCCCAAGATTAGAGTATTCAAATCTCCATGAAGCACATATAACTTTGTGGACCCTGTTCTTGGATTTTCTCCCTAAAAGTAAATCCTAAACTTTCGTCTATCTGGGCAGTCATCTATACATAAGCCCCAAAACAAATTCTTATGATTGCATCTTTTATGGCACAATTGTCTGAATTTTACCAATACCTCTTGTTTCTCACACCGAGGATGACTCACGTGAGCTTAGAGTGTAAAAGTAATTATGACATTCATCTTTGAGCCATCAATCATAAAACATCATATCCCATTCCTCGAACTACGTGGGTTCTGATTCCTTTTAAAGGATACGTAGGTAGCCCATTTATGGGTTCGATCCCAACATTGAAATAATCTCTGTCCTTCTGAATGACGATAAACTTCAAGTGCCCCACTGAGTGGCTTTAAAACCAGCCTGGTCATCAAAATGACCAAGAGACTTTTATATAAATGTTTTGAAGGATACCATTGACCAAGAATCTCTAAACAAATATAGATGATTCTATATTGATGAAGAACCTCGAATACATATAAAATATTCTCTAAATTTCTTGCATATTTAATCATTGATTGTTAAAACTAAAGGAAAGCTCATTTTATACTTGGTAATGTAATAAGGATTCACGAACTTAACTTAAATCTATAAAGAGAGTCCCGGAGTAGACAATAATTCCCCTCAAAAAGGTGTGATGAGTCCGACCTCCCATCCTCTCGACCAATGCAAATTCCTAAGCCTCATTAGCCCACAAGCTAATGAGCGCCTGCCTTTGGAAAGTAGGTCCAAACGGATGTGGAATCATTGGATGTTTCCGGTTCTACGAACAAACCCGTTAGAAACCGATCGGAACGTTTGAATCTCCCGTCCAGGAGGTCATCCCCGGATTCCGCGCGAAACAACATGTTAACATGTCCTCCTTAGGGTGGAATAAATGTGAATGGTATTGAGACAGATTTAGCTATGTGAATAATCAGTATTACTGCAAAATGAGGTTTATGAACACCAATTTATAATCATTTGTCATTAAATAAAGGATCCTATTGGAGTATCATGTTTCATATGTTGGGGAACAAAAAACCATTTAATTTACATCATTATAACTCTCACTGTAGCCTCTTTAATTATTATATTACTGTTAAAGTTATTTAATATCCAGTAATCTATCTACACATTATCACATGATGTGTTAGAAATATCATTTAGAATGATAATTATCATATGATTATTGGAATAAATATATGCCATATCGATCCCATATGAACACCGCACCATAGTTTCAGGAATGGAGAGAAGATAAAAATTATGGTGCAGTGACCCTCACAACCTCATGGTTTATTCTTTAGTTAACATTTTAACCAATATAACACATAAAAAACATCACAAACTCAAAGTAAAAATTTAAAACTCTTTCAATCCATAATTGTTTTTGGAAAATATTATCATTTTAAATATATCAATTTTTGGACAAATTATTTCTACCAAAATTAATCCTTATTTGAATTTTTATTATGTGACCTAATACACCTCTATAACAATAACTTTTTTTAATTTTTTTTTAAAATCTACAATTTTAATAAAAATAGTAACCTATCACAAAGAGTTATTTATACTCAATCTATAAAGGGGACTGGCATGATCCGAATCAAATATAATCATATCTCTATATGAACATGAATAGTTAAATATTTATCTCTTTAATGTTATGTATCTTTATATAATCCCTTAATCCATGAGATTATGTGACTACCATACTTAGAATATGTCAATATAGTATATTCAATCTCATACATTCTTGATTATTCTAAATAGACTAACCACTTTGTAGTAAAGAATCACATGCTCATCTAAGAAATTGAAGACATCAAATTTTTCTTAACTATGTATGGATATAAATTCCCTTTGTCTAATTAAATCTAGTGACCATATGTCAAAATTTATATACAAGAATAAAAATCCAAACTTATCTATAATAAATTGATAAATTGGGTATTAATGTATTGAACAACCAACTGATTATCTCATCCTCAATGTTAGCATAAAAAACTTATGAATGTATGGTTGTTTACATTCCATGAATATTATCAGACTTTGGTAATGGACAATATTATATGATGCATACTCTCATAAGAATATCAGTTATCATAAGAAATTCCATGTGATATACTCTCATAGTTTATTATTAATAATAAGTCTCCACTTATTATCTCATGAGTGTAACTTATATCATGTATAATATTATAATCATGATAATAATAACATATCATATTAGTCTATAATAATTCATGATCATAATATATTTCAGATAAATCAATGTTTAACTTTGAGAAAAATTTATTCTTCCATTATTAATGTAATATATTCTATACACAATAATTAACGAAAAATGGAGATTTATTATATTATAAAACCATAATAAATTTATATTGATAAAAAATATTACACCTAGTATATTATGTATATTATACATATACACCTTACACGAAACTCACCTCTCAAATTGGTGAATGGTTTTCTTAGTGTATCCATTACTATGTATCCAACTAATAAATGTTTACATCACCCCACATAATTATTTCTCAAAAGAGATGGTAGTTTCAAAAGATGTGTTTAGATATTCTATTATATCATGGTTCATTATCTTGGGAAATAAAAAACCATTGTCATAATAATTCTTAGTTCCTCCCTTAATTCTACGTAGCATCCCACATTTAGTGGTGAAATACTTGATAAAAACAATTTATTTCATTGTAGCTAATGTAGTGATATACTATAACTCTATTTTTGAGTCCACCATATTGGATTATTTGGAACTCTTCCAACCAATATATCCACTATTGAAATAAAACATAAAACCATATTTTGATCTCAAACATTATTTATTGGTTTAAAAATTAGTATTACAGTAACCCCATATTATGATCTCATATTAATCTCTATAGTGAAATAACATATTATTAGTTATTCATAATTAAAAATGGATATTATTCATAATAATCTAGGAAATATCTCTATGATTATATTGGTATATATTTATGTTTCTTAATGAATAATAAAAATTAAATTTTTTACACAATATTTAATACATGATTAATCCTATGATTGAAGTATAAGAAATATTATCTATGTTACTTCCTTCTAACTCTTTTGAAGGATATTGTGTATTTTCAAGGCTCATTACATGTAATAATTATAAATACCCGTTATTGGAGTTCTCTATTTTAAACCTATTTATAATGTTACCAATATATGTGTGTAAACACAGTTCAAGAAACCTTTTTGATCTATCCCTATAGACCTTCATACCTAGTATGTAGGTTTCTTCACTTTTTTTTTAGAACTATTTTTTCAACCATATAATTTATAGAATTTTTATTTAGTAAATTATTTATAATGGCTAGTATGTCATCCATAATCATTATTTTTTATTTCAAAATAACTTTTACGGAAAATTGGGAAACCATCAACATTCAGGATATATAAGGATCATACCTCATAAGAAATCATCATGTCATTCCAAGATAATTTAAAAAAGTTAGAGTTTTTTACCTTGAATAACTTCCATTAGATGGAGGTAACCTCCAAATTGGGATTTTCCGTAATGATATCCTCAAAGAAAGAAGCCATCATGTCCCAAGTTTTCACATGTTCCTCCATACTGGTCTTCCCCTCATTGTAGCCTTAGATCAAAATCCTATTCTTCTTATCAATCCAGGAGCTTTGTTCATCATTCAAATCAGCTTGAAATGGTATTTCAATCATTCTGTGAGCATCCTCCTCTGATATGTTGATCATAAAAGACTCTTATAGAATTTCTTAATTAAAATTCATGAGGAGTTCTTAGATATCATTAGATTCCATGCAATCCTTATCAATATTCACTATGTCAATGGCAGTTGGTTCCCATACCTGGGTTGCAATAGCCTCCTCATGAGTGAAGGCTTCCATCTCCATAGGTGTTTTAGATCCCTTGCATTTTATTCTTAGGGTGTGAACTTCGGTAACCAAACACTTTTGAGGGGCTTACCTTTTTTAGATTCTTTTATAACCAAAGGGCTAGGTCAATTAATGTAATCCTATAATCTCCATGGCTTCTACAAATGTTGTATAAACCCATCAACATCCATGATTGTGTTCTTACCTTTATTTGAAGAGAAACAAAGATTATATTTTACACGTTCTATCTTCTTAGACATAGAGAACCATGATTTATAAGCAGAGTCATCATTCAAGCATTCTAACTGGTTCCCAAGTTTGGTTTTGGAAACACTTATTAAAGAACCTGACTTTCCTATTGGATTCTCCTTTACTTCCAACCATTGAATAAATAACTTTGTACCACCATAAGAAGGCATATTTGTTGGAGAAACCACATCAGATTAAAGAAAGTCCTCTTAAAAAGATGGTATTCTACTACCATTAGTCTCCCTCTTTACCAATGATATATCCCTCAAATCGTTTCTCAAATGAGAAAACACATCAGCAAATATAGGCTCCAATTGAATAGATTTTTCATGTTTAGGGATGGTAGGGGGAGTATGACCTCTCTCATTCCTAGGAAAATCAATCCTAGACATATAAAAGGGATATTAGCAACCAAGGGAACCCTCTAAACCACAATTGAACCAGGATTGGATTCCTCAAAGGGGTTTCCTGATGATTCAACAACCAAATTGAATTTTGAACAATCCCGTGTGGCCTGTATATGGAGACCCTCATCTAATGAATCAAAAGAAAGGGTCATTCAAGATACCCCCATCATTATTTTCCTTCAACTGGGGACATTGTGGCCAAGATGATTGCAGGATGAACAGATAAGGACCCAAGACCCTTGGATACCACCGAATATCACCTTCAATCTCTATGCTGATGGTATCCAACTGATTCTCGAAAAAAAAAACATAAACACCAATTCTATGGTAAATTGAGTGTCTTATAACGTTTTTTTATTTGTATGAGCATAAGAATTGACCAAAAATATTTCCAATCAAACGATGAATCACTAGATTATAAAATGGTAGGGGAAGTCCAGGGAGTGAAATACAAATCACGAAGACTGGTGGGTCTCTTTTCATGTGGAAATTTAATGAGTACCGAAAAATAAAGAAGCATAAACCTAAGGTAACACACATAGAATTTTCCCAACAATAGATAAGATCTTCTTCCGATGAGAAATGAGGAAGGATGTGTCTCGAGTCCAAGATCCCAACAATCAATCAGTCCTGAAGCTTCCACTGGTTGGAGATAAATCTATCAAAGACGTCAACTGTGGGCCGTCTCTTACTCAAGTGAGATACCAAAGAAAGATTTTTCCTTGTGGAGGCATTTGTAAAATTCAGTGAAGAGATCAGAGCCATTGGGACACCATCAATGATTGAATGAACTTTAGGGATAATGTGAATGGAGGGGAACATAAACAACATATTTTTAATATTTGTAACGTTAAAACCTTAGGATGTACCATATACCCATCAATGAAAAAAATACCATTAAGAAAATTAGTTTTGATAATAATTTGATTTATCATATAATAATAATGAGCTACTATGAGAAGAAATATATGGATAGAATTTATCATTTAAACTAGTAAAAATATCCCATTATATTAAATTTGATGATTTATTATGAACCAGTTCCAAAAAGGTGATGTTTATATGTATGAAATTCAATATCCATGTTATTTTTCTTATGGAAAATAAAATTGTAACCTATGTGTTATATCCATTATGGTATATAAACCATGTTTAAAACTTGGTTAGTGTACGCAGAGTATATTTTAGTTCTCATAACCTCAATCAATTTCTTAGAATTAGTACTCTAAATGGAATCTTGGAAGGTAGTGGGTATATTATCCATGAATATTAATTTATCCTTATTTTCTAGGAAAATTCCATATCTCTTAGACTCATAATAAATTCTACCAAATCTTTGAGATTCTAATATAAAAAGATTTATTTATTTTACCATAAAATATTATAGATCAGACTCACTTCCCATCTCGATGACCATTCATGTTTATTGGTTTTTAAATTCTCTATGTTCCGTTTTTCACTAATTAACTCTTTTATTTTTATTTTTCATCTCAAGGAAAATACCAGTTCAAGCCCGAAACAATTTGTATACAGTAGGGTTAAATAAATAATATCCCTTAATATCATTGGGATAACAAAAAAATAGGCAATTTTTAATTTTAAAGTTAATTTTTTCAAAATTTAAATGATTTATGTATACTTCATGACCCATCCCAACAAAAGTAAAATTGGGATGCCTACGAGTCCATATCTCATGTGGAATCCTTAGGACTACTTTAGATAAAAAATAATTATGTAAGAATTCAATGATTTCAAAATAATATCATAAAATAAATATAATAAGGTCACATAGACTCATCTTCGATTGAACCATATCTAACATGGTACAATCCATCCTGTTAGACATTCCATTACACTATGATATTCTAAGAGGAGTGAGTTATGAAACAATTACCAAATCTCTCATATGGTTAATAAATTAATTTCGTAAGTACTCACAATTCTGATATAACTAGAGAATAAAAAAAATTATTCACTAATTCTATACTTGGTTTCTAACCTCTTCATGAATTTCAAAGGTTTCAAACCTATGACCCATAAGAAACACAAAACCCTACATACTTATAAAGTACCAACACCACCACTTGATTTAGTACTCAATTTTCACATACATAACTTATTTTAAAGTTATTTTTAATTTAATTTCCATTATTTTTTGGTTTTGGGGGTTTCCCAGGCATTTTTGGAGAAATGGGTGAGTTTTCATGATTTGGGCCAAACTGTGAGCCCAATTCCAGATTTAAAAATTAATTTTGTTTCCTTTATAAATTCTTAATTTGTCAATATTTGTTATCCATTCCAATTCCTACTTGGCCTACCATAACCTAATAACACCACCACATTAATTTAAACCATTTATAAATCACTAATCATGGTGTATTTCAGTTTTTATTTAAGATATTGGGCCTACCCGAAGGCCCATTTCCTACATTAAAAATAATTTTTAATTATTTAATATTTACTTCATTTTATATTTTTTTTCAGTGATTACACATCCCTCACGAAGACACTATCCCTAGGATCACCCCCATTATTGGTTTTCCATTTTTGGAGCTCATTTGAACCGCAAAGGAGGGAGATTCTTCTCTGAATTTATCAAATCGCCCAGATTTGAAGATGTAAATTCATTCTTTCATATATACTTCAATATTTAATCTTTTACCTCCATTTAAGTCCCCACATGACCTAATAATCATCATTAGGTAATCACTATCAGGTTTTGTTGCTTTTAGATTCAACATTTGGTAAATTCATTGTAATTGGTTCAAGATTTTTCAAGGTAAGTGTTCCTCCCTTTCACTTCTTCCATTTCCTTAGGTTTTCATCCCTCTTTCTTGATTTTCAAAAGTGTCCAAAACCTATGGTTCGTACCTAGTATTTAAACATGAGTATGTTTGGTGAAAATTTGTTGTCTATGGCTGGAATTATCATCCTTGTAGTGCCAGGGTGGTGCGGTTGATATTTCACACCATGTTTTGAGGGATTCGACAATTTCTGTAGGTGATTCTATGGGTAACCATTTAATGATGAGTTAGTATTCTTGATTAATTTTTTTTCATGTTCTTTATATGATTTTAATTATGAGAAAACCATTTTTTGTAGAAATAGTAAAGCATTTGGTATTAAAGTTACATTTTTGTTTAAAGTGTGTATTTTTCAAATGTATTTCATGTGTTATCTCTTGTGGTAGTTTTATAAAATGTGGAAGTGATTTATTAGTTGTTGAAATGGGCTTCCAATTTTGGTTGTGTAATGATATAGTGTCATGTGGGCCTAAAAAATGGGGTCTTTGAATGGGTTTTATGTGTGTAACCTGGTTATACTCCTTGAAAGTGTTTTATGGATTTGTGTGTTCTCATGGGTATCTTTTGTGATATTGTTCAATATGATTATATAACATTTGAATGTGGATTATTAAATATTAATTGGGCTTCCAATTCTATTTTGGTAGGGGATTGGTGTGCTTTTTTCTTAAAAAGAGGTTTTTGAAATGGGTTTTATGTGCAAAGCTTGGGTATACTTTTTATAATTGTTTTATGAATGTTGTGAACGGTTTATTGAGTTGTGTAAGAGGTGAGACTATATCACCAAACAGTTTTGGTAGGAGTATATTTTTAAAAGTTCCATTTCATTTGTGAAAATTATGTTATGTGATATGTATTATCTTGGAAATATTTTATTAAATTGTTTGAAGGAGATATTGAGGTGTGAAAGAGATGTGAATGTGATATGGACTGTTTTGTGTGAGTGTGATGTGAAAAATTGAATTTTTGATTATGAAAGGAGTGTTATGTGGCATGTGTGTGGGATGTTATATGAGTTGCAATATCTTATAATTTTTTTATAAAATTATTTAATGGTTTTTTGGAAGTGTTGAAGAAATGTGAAATGTGTTGTGGTCTATTTTGGTGTGAGTCGGATTTCAAAATCATTTTGAATGAAAAATGGACTTTTGTGACTTGTGTGGTATACATATGGGCTGTTTTGTGAATTTGTGATGTGGAAATAATATTTTCATGTTCAATGTATATTTATTGACTTGTTGAACTTTTTTGATCACAAGGGGAAAACCTGGGTATCTAGGTGGGTGGACAAGTACTAGTATGCTAGTGAATCTGTGGGGTTTGGCATCAGTTTCACATAGAAAGATTGATGCTTAAAACTACAAATAAACTATGATGATGATGATTGGGTACCACTAGGTTATGGTTATGTTCCCTACTAGTGGCTCGTGTATGGGAATGGATATTTGTGATGGTTACTCTCACCGAGATATGAGGCACCTGGGACCCATAGCTAGCTAGTGCCTAGGTGTTATTTCCTATTGTTTATACTCATTAGTTACTTTATACTTACCGTCAGAATACATTACATTTGGATCGAAAATTCAGTAGCTTTAGTGTTTATTTTAAAATTGTTAACCCTTTAAAATAGCGCACTTGAAAACTATTTTTATTAAAAGTTTCATCTTTTAGAAATTGTAACTAGCTTTTCATGTTTTTGAAAACTTGCATGCTTTTCATCTTTAAATGTTTATACCATGGAATATCTTAGTGGTGGTATCCTACTGGGATTTGGATAACACCCTACTTACACCGTTTGGTGTAAGTAGACTTTCTTATTTTGTGTCATAGGTTTAGGTACAGGTTTAATGTCATTGGTTTGGGTTTTTAGCGGTCCATCGTGATGTAGTGTTGTGGAGATGGCTTGAGGGAGGTGCCTCTTTACATATGAATGTTCTTGAGCTGTCTTTTCTTGGTTTTTTACCTTTTTAATGGTCTTCATAAATTTTTTAATATTGTGTAATTAATTTCTGAATTTTAGTAAACGATGTTTTGGTTTGAAAAATCTAGTTTTGGTTTTTTGGTTTTGTTTTCATTTTATTTTCACAAATTAAGGTAAATCATTCCCAAAATTCTTTTTATGATACCTAGAAACTTGTTCCAGCCCATGGGGATTGGGAACACCCTTCGGGTCTTACCATGTACTGGGTCAGGTGCCGATTTTGAAGGTGACCAGATTCAGTTCGTGACAAAATGGTATCAGAGGAGGTTCATGTTAACTCTATCGGTCATGTTATTTGGGGAGTAGTTTGGATGGTATGGAGTTAGGATTATTGGGACTTGACATTCTAGTTATGGGTTGTGTTCCTAGCCAGCACACCTCGTGATTGTATTTGAGTCTCTAGGGGAAGTCAAGATTCATCTAAGTCCTTTGGTTTTCTTGGTTTGACGATGATCTGGGGAAATAAAAAGAGAGTTGGGCTAATGGTCTCAGTGAGCTCACTGGGCCTGGAAAGCCATGTGGAGCTGAGGATATTACCCTAAAACACTCTCTGTGATAGTGAAGTGATTGGTATTTGGACACCAACCATATTTCCATGTCACCCACCGAAGCTAGTTCCCCCTCTCATTGTCTTGTGGCCTTTAGTTTTGAAATCCATGAAGTTTGGTTTTAAATCAAAAAATTACGTGGTTTTAAGAAGAATATGGTTTTTTTTTGTGAAAATATTTTCACATAAAGAAGGAAGGGTTTGATTTTTAAAATTGTGGAACTAAAATTTCATAATTTGTTTTTGAATTGGGAAAATGGTGTGTTTACACCTCTTTTGAAACCAGGAAGTATGTTAAAGTTGGTTTTTGAAAAAGTGTTTCCAATAGAGTTTTCTAAACTGTTGAAAGGTGTCTTAATGGGGATGATTTGTTTTGAGATTAATGTGAATAAATTTAAAGTGAATTCATATCTAAATGGTTGTGTTTTTATGAAAAGTTTTTTTTTAAGTTGTAAACTGGGATTTTGATCTCGTGGTTAGCAGTCTTGAGAAAAAGGATGTATTGGTTGACTGTTTTGGTTTTGAGAAGTGGAAATAATTTTTATTTTAACATTTTGTATTTCCATGAGAGACCACATGCATGATGTTATATGGGATGATGGATGGATAATGGCATGACTAGATGAGTGCTGGGATAGATATGAGGAGGGTGCCTAGTGTAGCCCAGAAACATGCATGTGTGAGGCCCATGGGGTACCATTGGTGGATATGCTAACCGTTGAACCATTTGTTTTCAAAGAAATGTTTTTAAAGGGAAACGTGATGTCTTGATGACTGGTTTAGGATGGTTTGTATTATGTGTTTTTGAAAATTTTGATGTCGTGGGATGTTTTGAGTCCAAGAACCCCTCCTGTTTGAACAGTGTTTTGGGTTGGTGTTCGGTCGGTAAGCTGGGTTAAAAGGTTGGTTCGTGGTATCTTCTAAGAAATGTTTTGGTCTGCCTTTATGGTGGTTCCCTTCATGTGTTTGGATCTGATTTTGGCACATTTTTACCAATGGACTAGCTCGGATGGGTCCTTGGGTTCTCTCATTGGATAAGGTATTCCCCCATTGATGGTTAGTGCACAACCGAAGTAAAACACAGATTGATTCGCCGTTGGAAAATACTCCAGTTGATCAATATAAAGAAACTTTTATCGATATTTTTTGATTGATTATACCCCCATTACTTTCTTTGATTTGTGGATACTCTTATATCGGGAGAGTGATCATGGAAGGTTGAAAGAGACCTTAGTTTCTTAGGTTGCATGATTCATCGAAGGTGGAAGTGGTCCGATGATGTTATTGTGGATGAGTGTCTGGATGGTGTCTAAGAGGGCCTCTGGGTCCTTCATTGTCTCTATGAAGTATGAGTTCATGTTAAACCACCAGTGTGGGAAATCTGGTCATGAGAGGCCATTATGGCCACATTCTGGGATTGTGTGTTTTTTGGGGACTTGGCATAAGGTCCCTTTCCATGCATTGTTTCAATCAATTACAATGGTCTTTTCCGGTGACACCTTGTGATGTCATGTGCTCATTTGACTGTAAAGGTGAAGGTTTTATAATCCTCTAAGGGTCTCTATTATGTTGGGAGTAAATCACCCTTGAAAGAAAAATCAAATCCTTTATCATAGAGGAAGTTTTTTTTTATATGTGTCCTCCCCTTATGTTGTTTCTCACATGAAGAAACAAGGTTTGATGTGTGTGCATATTCTAATCCCTTGTATCAGTGAAATGATAAGTTTTGGTAAAGTGTGTTATGGAGTATGTTATCTCTTGTTGAACTCTTCGGGGTATGCGGTGTAGTCGTTTGTGTCACCGAAAGAAGAAGTTCCATGAAAGGGTTTACAAATCCTAACCACAAGGACAAAGATACTTCAATCTTTTGAGCTCCATCCATAGGTCCTAGAGAGAATCCGGCGCGTAGCCATGGGAAATACTAGGGTCATTTAAACCTTTGTACAAGTCCTACCTTCATTATTAAATACGGGAAGATTTTAAACCTCTAGTGTTATCATCTTTCTTATTTTTTTCTCGTTTGGCGGAAAGAGGTGGAGGGCCTTGTGCCCATGTTATCGCCCAATGTCATATCTTCTCTCTTTGGTTTCCATTTTGTTTTTTGAGAAAGGTTTAAAATTTGGATCGACAGGTTGAGCACAAGGTTTTCACATGGTGAATTATAACTATTCCCTAGAAAACCATGCAGATATTAGGATCCACATGGTTATCACAAAATTTCCCAAACTTTGCAGACTAACATTATGGTCATCCCAACTCTTTGAGTTTTGGGGTCTTTCTGTGTCAGCCCATGCTGGTTGGTTAAGATGGATGGTTCTTATAGTGGGAAGACCCACCATGGGTCTCATGTATGTTCTTTTGGAAATTTCTAATGGAAGCCTACCCCTTGTACCAAATAGTCTGTTCGGGTCTCCCCATGTTAGTTTCCCGATTCTGTCTTAGAAAAAAAATATTAAGTTGTCACTTATGGTGGGGAGCCCATTTGTGTCTCCCCATACCAAACACTCAATTTTTTCCTTGGTCTTGGATTAGAAGTGGGTATTCTATTTCAAAGATATCTAAATACCTACACCTTACTTGGGTAAACGTTGGTATTGGAGAGTGCCCAACGATTTAGTTATATCAAGATAGGTGTAACCTTGTTCGATGTGGTTGTTTGTTTGGGTAAATTGCTTGAGCCTTGTTTAGATTGAGTTTGAGGAGTTTTCCTTTGGTATAAAGCCTGAATGTGATTGATTGTTTCATGAAAGTGGTTTATGTTTTTTTTGTGAAGTATTCATTCATTATTTGATCACTGGAGGTGTTTTGGCCTTTGGAGGCGAAACCTGGCAAGGGAGTACCTCTTGGTTTCTCAGTTGGGTTTGTTTATTGCTTTGGCCTTGTTGTGACTTTACGGGGTGGAAAGTTTTCATGGTAGAGAGAATTTTCACATAAATAACTTATTTTAAAGTTATTTTTAATTTTATTTCCATTATTGCTTTGTTTAGGGGGTTTCCTAGGCATTTTTAGAGAAATTGTTGAGTTTTCATGATTTGGGCCAAACCGTGAGCTCAATTCCAGATTTAAAAATTAATTTTGTTTCCTTTATAAATCCTTCATTTTTCAACATTTTTTATCCATTCAAATTCCTAAATGTCATCCCCTAACCTAATGACACCACAACATTAATTTGGACCATTTATAAATCCTTAATCATGGCGTATTTCAGTTTTTATTTAAGGGATTGGGCCTTCCTGAAGGCACATTTCCTACATTAAAAATAATTTTTAATTATTTAATATCTCCTTCATTTTATATTTTTGTTCGGTGATTCCACCTCCCTCACAAAGACACTATCCCGAGGAACGCCCCCATTATCGGTTTTTCATTTTTGAATCTCATTTGAATACCGAAGAAGGGAGATTCTTCTCTGAATTTATCAAATCTCCCAGATTTGAAGAGGTAATTTCATTATCTCATATCTCCTTTAATATTTACTCTTTTTACCCCATTGCAGTCCCCACATGACCTCCTCATCATTAGAAGAGCCTCACAATCAGGTTTCGTTTCATTGAGATTCAACATTTGGTTAATTCGGGGTAATTTCTTCAAGAAGTTTCAAGTTGAGTGTTTTTCCCTTCCACTTCTTCCATTTCCTTAGGGTTTCATCCCTCTTTCTTGATGTTCCAAAGTGTCCATAACCTAGGGTTCGTACCTAGGGATTAACCATGAGTATTTTTGGTGAAAATTTGTGGTCTAGGGCTGAATTTATCATCCTTGTAGTGTTGGGGTGATGCGGTTGATATTTCACACCATGTTTTGAGGGATTCGATAATTTTGGTAGGTGATTCCATGGGTAACCATTTAATGATGAGTTAGTTTGCTTGATTAAATAATTTTTCTTATCCATTATATGATTTTCATTATGATAAAACCATTTTTGGTTGTAATAGTAAATCATTTGGTATTAAAGTTACATTTTTGTTTGAAGTGTGTATTTTTCAAATGTATTTCATGTGTTATCTCTGGTGGTAGTTTTGTAAAATGTGGAAGTGATTTATTTGTTATTGAAAGGGGCTGAAAATTTTGGTTGGGTAATGATATAGTGTCATGTGGGACTAAAAAAGGGGGTATTTGATTGGTTTTTATGTGTGTAACCTTGTTATACTCCTTGAAAGTGTTTTATGGATTTGTGTGTTCTCATGGGAATATTTTGTGATATTGTTCAAGGTGATTATATAACATTTGAAAGTGGATTATTACATATTGATTGGGATGCCAATTCTATTTGGTTATTGGATTGGTGTGATTTTGGCTTAAAAAGAGGTTTTTGAAATGGGTTTTATGTGCAAATCTTGGGTATACTCCTTATAATTGTTTTATGAATGTTTTGAATGGTTTATTGAGTTGTGTAAGAGGTGAAACTATATCAGCAAACTATTTTGGTAGGAGTATATTTTTAAAAGGTCCATTTAATTTTTGAAATGGCTATTTTGTGATATGTATCATCTTGTAAATATTTTATTAAATTGTTTGAAGGAGATATTGAGGTGTGAAAGAGATGTGAATGTGATGTGGACTGTTTTGTGTGAGTGTGATGTGAAAAATTGAATTTTTGATTATTAAAGGAGTGTTATGATCCATGTGTGTGGGCTGTTACATGAGTTGAAATATCTTATAATTGTTTTATAAAATTGTTTAATGTTTTTGTGGAAGTTTTGAAGAAATGTGAAATGTGTTGTGTCTATTTTGGTGTAAGTCAGATTTCAAAATCATTTTGAATGAAAAATGGAATTTTGTGACTTGTGTGATATATATATGGGATGTTTGGTGAATTTATGATGTGGAAATAATATTTTCATGTTCAATTTATATTTCTTGACTTGTTGAACTTGTTTGAGCACAAGGGGAAAACCTGGGTATCTAAGTGGGAGGATGAGTACTAGTATGCTAGTGAATCCGTGGGGTTTGACATCAGTTTCACTTAGAAAGATTAATGATTACAACTATAAATAAACTATGATGATTATGATTGGGACCACTAGGTTATGGATATGTTCTCTACTAGTGTCTCGTGCACGGGAATGGATATTTGTGATGGTTACTCTCACCAAGATACGAGGTACCTGGGACCCCCACCTAGCTAGTTCCTAGGGATTATTTCTTATTGCTTGTGCTCATTAGTTAATTTATACTTGCCATCAGCATATGGTACATTTGGATGGAAAATTCAGTAGCGTTGTTGTTTATTTTAAAAGTTTTAACCCTTTAAAATAGACCACTTGAAAACTATTTTTATTCAAAGTTGCATCTTTTAGAAATTGTAACTAGCTTTTCATGTTTTTGAAAACTTCCATGTTTTTCGTCTTTAAATGTTTATCACATGGAATCTCTTAGTGGTGATATCCTACTGGGATTTGTCTCAAAAACTACTGACACCATTGAGTGTAATTAGACATTCTTATTTCTTGTCATAGGTTTGGGTACATGTTGAATGCCATTGGTTTGTGTTTTTAGTGTTCCATCGTGATGCAATGTTGTGGAGATGGCTTGAGGGAGGTGCCTCTTTCCATGTGGATGTTTTTGAGCTATCTTTTCTTGGTTTTTTACCTTTGTAATGGTCTTCATACATTTTTTAAAATTGTTTAATTCAGTTCTCAATTTTAGTAAAAGATGTTTTGGTTTGAAAAATCCATTTTTTGTCTCTTGGTTTCGTTCATCATTTTATGTTTACAAATTCAGGTAAATTATTCCCAAACTTCATTTTATGATACCTGGGAACTTGTTCCAGCCCATGGGGATCAGGAACGCCCTTTGGGTCTTTCCACAGACTGGGTCGGATGCCGATTTTTAAGGCAACCATATTCAGTTCGTGACATCAATGGTCAACATGCATCACTTATATTATATCCATTATTCCTCGATCCCACTAATCTTTTCCACTAAAAGTTTCTTTGTTCATTTTTTGTAATAAAAAAAGTTCATATTTTTTAAATAATTTATCTTCAAATGAGTCCAAAAATCAATATATATGGATTCCTTTTAGGTATTTCTCAATTATATTCCTTCGGAGACAATTCCAATGAAATTTAGGGTTATAATCAAACATGAAATTCTTATCTTAAATGTAATAAACAAAACTATACATATCTAGAATGTATAAAAAAATTCACTATAGTATTAATTCCACAAATCTATTCATTCATATATACAAAAAAACTCTTGTTCATAATAATGGAATAAAATCCCATCTTGTCCAAAAAATATACAAAAATGTAATTCCCATTTATGGAAATAATATTGTAATAATTCTCTTATTCTTGAACTAATGCACTTGGGAGACTTAGATCGAACTTATTGACATCATATATTGAAAATTATTCCCCATTCCTAATATATATATATATATATAAACATTAAAAAATTCTATCATATTTTCGAGTCTATTTTTATCTACATAAATATGTAACACACACTTGATACCCAATACCCTTGAGTACAAATTAGAGAGATTGTTTTTTATTACATTCAAATTCTATGATCAGATTCCTTCTGTATGAGAACACTTCTTAACCGTAGATACTAACTTATTAACCTATATTTAAAATCTATAAGTGATTTTAAAATTTTGGTCATAATACATTCCAATATCTAAAAAAATTTGTTTTATATCATTCCAATAAGGAAATTTATTGAATGTAATCCTATTAAAAGTGATAAACCCATACATCAAAATTTTAATAATTTTGTCATGATTTAAAATTCATATTAAAATCCAGATATGTTTGTAGTATTTTATACTAATGATATCACATATTACTCTTGGATAGGTAGGTGGAAAACCCTTTACATAATACATTATATTAATTATCCCAAATATATTCCTTTTTATACCTAATATTATTAGAGTCACCCAAATATGTGTATCCCAAAGCTCATAGTTGAATATGATCACATAATCCTATTAGGTACACCCATACCCAACATGCCATAGTATTTATCAGATTTTTTAGCCTCAAAATTTCTATATCAATCCTATGAATTTAATTTGTAACTATCAAATACCGTGAAATATTTACATCTAATATTATATCTATATATATGAATGGTTCTCTATTATTAGTCTTTGAATCCCATTCATTCAACAAAATTAATGTAACACTTTGACCCCAGAAGCCCAGAGTTGGTGCATTATTACGTATCATTGGCATGATCACAAAAGATCAAGTCTCAAAAGACCGATTAGTTTATTAGCCTTGGATGTACTAGATACATTCATAAGGTTTACATTACATCATAAAATGGAAAACTACAACAACATTATTTACATAGACAACACTGAGATCCCATAGACTATCCCTACAGGTCAGTCATAATAAACTTCTTTGAATCATGGAAAAAATAAAACATAGAAAGGGGAGAGCTCAGATGCTCAGTAAGTATAACAATATAGCGGAAACTTTCATAAATAAACATAAACATTTAAGGCAATGTATAAGACTAAAATGAAAGCATTTTAAACTTGATATTCAACATAATATGGCAAAGATAAAATCAAAATAATTCCATTTACTTACTCACATGGATATTCTACTAGTCGAATAACCACATGCAATATCAATAGCCACTTTCATAATGATGGAATGCATAAATCTAGAGTTTCATAACCACATAGTCAAGTCCTTGTGCCAAGACTACAAATAAGATTTTTCAAGGTCTTATGCCAAGACACTAGTTTGTCTCATTAGACCAGTTGATGCATCGAGGAGCTATAATGTGATCCACCCATCACTTACTAAGTCCAATTTATTCCTCATATGAATAGTTTTAAACATAACATAATCATTCATATTAAAACTAGCATACAAAATGTCAATACTTTATCCATAAACCATTAATGTTAGAAAATAACACATCCGTAGTCAAACATATCACAAAACCTTCAATACAAAATGGAATGTTTTTATCATAATAAATCAACTTCAAACAATATTAAAATCTATTAAATGATGTTGGAATAGATGAAATCAAAACTGCTGAGAGAAATATCTCATTATTTTTTTTAAATCATTTATAGTTACATAATTATAAAATTATAAAATTATTTTGAAAATATTCTTATAAGCTTGTAAGGGAGGATCCGACTATGTTATAACGGTGGAATATAGCCACACCCACTGTATATGTTAAAAAAACATTCTTACCTTAATTTTTGTCAAAAAGGTCATAAAGTAACTTTTTTGGAAAATGATGGAAAGATTCCTTTCAAAACATATAAGGTAAAATGAGGATATAAATGAATTTAACCTGTAGTCTAGTAAGTAGTAAAAATGTTTTGGAATACATTTTTAAGAAAACATGGATGTGAATGATAAAGAGGTCCTAATAGATAATTACATATAAACAACCTTGAATAATGAAGAGGTTGTAGAAATAACCCTTACCTTGTACTTTTCCTTGGTCGATGGTAGGTTAACCTCTTGTATAATTGTCACGACCCTCTTTCACCAAAAGGAGGGAAGGGTCAGAATATTTCCAGGCCCTTCCTTCTTTAAGTTGAAGGAGAGATAATGACCCCCGAGACCCGCCTTCAATAGGTCCCAGAGTGGTGACTAGCACCAAGGGTATAGAAATTTCTCACAAATGGAAGGCATTACCCCTTTTTGTTTTATAAGATCGAGAGATGAGATGATGAAACTCAACAAAATCAAGGTAAAAGGAAATTAAAGACAAAAATAAACCATTCCCACATGCATGTTCCAAAAGTAAAGCCACAAGTAAAAAAGATGACTACAAGGTAAGTACAAAAGAGGAAAAGAAAAACAACAACTGCAACTGCTCCAAAGGTCTGAGCTAGTAAGGTCCTGCGTGATCCCCGAAGTCCTCCTGGAAACCTGAAAGTAGTTTTATATACGTAGGGTGAGCATAAAAGTACACTCAGTAGGGAAAACCAAAGACTCTCGTGCACAAGTGGGGGAACGTATTAAGGTCCCGTGAGAAAAAGAGTAAACCAAACACCTAACAAGGCAAACTATCCACCCCAGGCCTCACCAAGGCACACTCCCCAAATAATGAAAGTCAAGTAATATATATAATAAGAGCACATCGATGTTTGGGTACCCCATGCCACTTTCCCACTGGTTATTGAGACATCCTACGCATCGGACCAATCCCGCCATTCTCACTATAGTCCCACTGCCACACCCACCCGCACAAACCTGGGCCACAACCACACGCAGTCCCACTGCCGAAATCCCGCCCGCACACACCTGGGCCACAACTGTCACATGTAACCACGCCTGCAAACACCAAGTCTAGAACAACCACCACCACGCCCGAAGACACCTGGGCTAAAGGATCCACTTCCACGCCCGAAGACACCTGGGCCTCATCCCGAAGACACTTGGGAAACCACCTGCTGCACACACCTGTCCAACCACCACACTACCCCGCCCGAAGGTTCTTGGGCTAATAATGGACCTTAGACCATCACAGCCTGCCCGAAGATACTTAGGCTATCCAGGAAAGGGAGCAGAAAAGGAGCTAATAACCAGTCACTATGAATAGTGTTGGGAAAAACACCCTCCCCCATGAAATGGGGGTGTTCGGCACTAAGTGATCAACTTGGGTGGGGCGCGAATAAGAAACACAAAGCTACAAGTATATATATATAGGTAACAAGCACTCACCCAAGATAGGTTTTTCTTCAGACAGCCTACAGATTACAACAACACTCAAGTTCGAGTCACGACTCACACTAACAACCCATTTGTCCCCTTTCTTATTTCACATTTAGTAATAATGTTTATGTTTAAGAACTACTGGGAAACTAGTAGGCATAGGAATAAGTCCAGGAACGTAAACAATCAAACATCAATCAAAACACCCACACCCGGTTCTCAACAACAGAGGATTCCACCCCAATTCGTGATATAAACAAGTATCCACCCGGTCTTAAAACTCACAACCACTGAATCCATACCAATAGGATATCCCATCCCCAAATTCACACAACCACCGAGGGTATAAAAGAACAGGGGATCCCATCCCCTCTCACATCTCCAGTAATCGGCCCGAAGTGGAAACAACCAACTACCACCACCAACACAAGTCAGGGATTTTCAAATTTAAACGACTTAACACACTCCATGATTTCAAATTCTGTGTGTTCTAACCGGGAGTTATCACAGAAGGGTTGATCCTGGTGATTTCAATTTATTCATCCGGATATACGTGATTAACCAATTCACTTTTCACAGTAGGAGTTTACAACCACAAACAAGCCATTTAGAACATCAGCAAGGTTCATTAGTGCACAAACAACGACCACCAACGGCCTTGATTTTTAGGAGGCATAAGCCAGCACAACTCAACAAGATGGTCATAGAAGAAACAACATCAAAATATAAGACAACATCAACAAACACACCCCCCCCCTCTTTCTTTATAGAATTCGTTCATTATCTTCATTAAGTTCGGTCCAACCAGTTCTACAGAAATAGAAGCACGCCCACCCCGCATGATACACAAAAGAGAGAGGCGAAGGAGATATTCCCTACTTGTTGATAGATGATCGATGTTTAGGCCGGGGGCGTGGAACTTTACGGATAACGATGCGGCGCGCCCGATGCACCAGAAGCTGTTTGTGAAAAGCCACGATCGAGGAAAGGAGAAACCATGGCTAACCCTTAGTTTATAAGAGTCGGGGACGGTTGAGGTGTAAATGTGAAACCGCATAAGGCGCGGGGGTCGTGGGTTGACCACGCGGCTCCACTCATCATAAAAAGGGGTCGGGTGGTTTAAGCCTACTCATTAATTGATTAAGTATTTAATTAAAACTCTTATGCACGTTACAGGTCTTTAAAACACGCTCAAACAGGTCAAAATAGGGTTTAAAACCCTATTTGCGCAAAAGGGAGCGCTACTGGAAACAACTTGACAAGGCCGGGTGACGCCGATTAGTCTCACCGATCGGTCTCACCGAGACGCCACTCCTTTAGGACCTGGATCTTGGCAAAGGGAAGGACCAAGAGAGTCTGAGTCATCACAATAATGGTGAAATAATTGTTATTAAATTATACACAAATTGTATACATTAATATGTAATCATATATGATCTTTTAACATTGCTTTGTTAATAATATCTTAGTATTATCGTCGTTTCGGGTGTTAACTGATTCGTTTTCCTTTATATGCTTTGTTACATCAGTAATGTTTGTTATGGATAGGATGTATCTTATTCATATTCAGAATTATATTAAGTCTTTAAACATTATTTTTAATCATCTAACTAAAATTAGTCTTGAATGGATATGATGGGGAATGGATCTCAACGCGTTCGTGGAGACGGTAATCCATACATACACACGAGCGACAATATCATTATTTTAAAATAATATATAATTAGATGGAATATCATATATACAGAATAATTATCATGTTATATTTATTATTTACATAAATTACACATCATTATTATACCCATCCAAATAATAATGTATTGAATAACAATTACACCACGACGTGGAGACGGTAAGCCATACATACACATGTATGGTGACATGTCATTCAAAGGATGGATAAAATAATAAATATGGTTGTACCCTATTTATAATAACATCATAGTATATATAATATACTGGAGTTATTATTTTAGAATGGAAACAACCAAGAAAGAGGATGTGTAAGAATAAAGGAACTTGAAAGAGGTGATGAAATATTTACCTCTTCTTCAGGTTCTTCCTTTTGATTTGATCAAAAGGGATCCTTAGGTTGGATTTCTAACTAAAGGAGGGCCTCTATGATGAAGGGAGGATATTTTAGAGGGTATTTGGGAAGGGTTTGGTGATTAGCCACTGTAAGAGGATAATATTCATTGCTAATATATGTAATTTTCATGTGCCTTGCTATTCATAAATACCATTTTAGTGCATTTTACATTTTGAACACTCATTCTCATCATTTGTGCACTTCATGCCTAATGTGCACCAATTTAGGCCCAATGTTTCATCTGATTTTAAAGAATGTAACTATCCATGTTTTAATTTGATATTCACTTAATTATGAACATTTTTTATTCAGGGATCAATGGATTATTAATAATGTATGAGGGAGATATTTGGCGATTAAAGGAAACAATTCTGGAGAAGGCAGATTGTATATCATCCCACGGATCGGACTATGGGGCCCACAATACAGGCCCAATGAAGCCCAAAATTTATGGAAGGATAGAAGACATATAGGGGAACAAATCATTCTTCTGGAGCCAGTGCTAATTCGTTCTCAATGGGTGTGATTAAGGCGGCCCAAGTTGAAGATTTAATTTTGGGCCAGAATCTGCGGCCCAGAAAAACAGTCCACCATTTTAATCATATCTCCCTAACCACAACTTATTTTGGGCTGAAATTTTACATGGTGTTAGGGGACATCTGGTGCTTCATTTAAGTCTTCTATGGCCCACTCCAATTCTGCCTTCTAGAAGGTCCTTGAGGCGCGTCTTTCCGGTGGATGCAAGCTGGCTGCAACTTCGGGGCAAGAAGTGGAAAAGTCTCTCATCATTAATGTTCCACCCACCTTTCCCCAACATAATTAATTAAAGGCACATGGGATGTTGGGGGCTCGGCCAAGGCTTCATTTTTTCCTATTTAAGGCAGTAGTGGTGATGGATTTTGGGAGGTTGGATGCTTTCTTTTCATTGTAATGTTATTATGCCAATTTGCCTTTGTAATGTTCTTCCTTCTCATGTAAGTTGTTCGAATCACCTTAGTCTTCAATAAAAGTTCTTCCTCTTCTCTTGTTCTGTTCTTATCCTTATCACCTTGATACCGTTGCCTCAAGGTGTGAATTTATTCACACCAAACCTTGTGATTTTGTTCACACAACGGTGGAGTGATTGTTATTTTTGTTATTTTTACTTCTTCAATTCCACCCTCATAAGTCTACTTTCCGCTTCCGTTGAGAACTTGTAATCAATGGAGGGCTAGCTCTTTTATGGGTTGATCCAAGGGAGTAGCAAGTGGCTGGATTGAATGTTATTTCTCATGCCCTAAATGTTATTAATTTCTTTTAATTGAGTTTCTTTCATTCAATGATTTTTATTCTTCCTCTTCCTTATTGAATTTATTCACCCCACTTTCATGTGCTAATTACATCCTTTACCTTGGAGTGCTCATGAAAATGATCCTACAAGTTTATAGGTGATTATCATATGTTTTGAAGGTGTTTAATCAGTAAGTGATGAGGTTAGTTTGAATTCATTGCATGAATCCTTCTCGAGTTAATGAAATTAAAATTGTAAAAAAAAAAGGGAATTCATTCAATCCACCCCGAGCCATAACCTAGGATCAACTCATTTTCTCTTAATTTGAATTCACATAGATCTTTTAGTTCTCTTTAAAAACAATATAAAATCAACCCAATTTGGCCACTTCATAGCCAAAAATCCATCTCTTTTTGTTGAGTGTCTAAAGGTTCTTCTTAGGTCTCTGAGGATTCGACAACCCAAGCTACACTACAAGCGACCGCTTGACCCTTAAAACTTGGGTAAATTTGGGTGAGACCAAATTTTGGCGCCGTTGCCGGGGATCAAGTAAGTTCCTTAGACAAAAACCTTCTTTCCTCACCCCCATTCTTCTACTCTCACCCAAGATCTCTTATCTTGTCCCTTTCTCGCTTTTTTTTTTTTTTGGCGCATGTCCGCCTACACCCGCGATTTCTCAAACAGACTAGTTAGGGTGGATAGTCCTAGGATAGGGGAGTCAAGTGAACCTAGGGGATTGTTTAAATCAGATTCAAATACTCTTGAAGCCCCAAAGTCAGAACTTGAAACAAGTCCAATGGATGGTCATCCACAAAATCAAATTGTAAACCCTGGGGGGAATCAAATGGGAAACCAAAACCAAGAAGCTCCAAACTTAGGGAATGTAGTTGATCAAACCATGAACGACTACCTCACTCCAGCTTGGACCAATGCCCCCTCATGCATTAGACACAATTTCATAGGAGACACCAACTACATATTCAAACCCCATGTCCTAAACCACCTTCCAACCTTTCATGGGATGGAGTCAGAAATGCCATACCTTCATGTCAAAGAGTTCAACGACATTGTTGAAACCATGTGTCCCCCACATCAACTAGAATCTGCTAAGATGAGGCTCTTTCCTTTTTCATTAAAGGATCGAGCTAAAAATTGGCTAAACAACCTGAGACCTTCATCAATCCACACTTGGAACCAACTGCAAAGAGAATTTTACAAAAAATACTTCCCCCATCACAAAACCATTGCACTAAAAAAGAGCATCCAAAATTTTTTTGAAAAAGAGGGAGAGTCATTTTATGAAACATGGGAGAGGTTCAAAGACACACTAAACATGGTTCCACACCATGGTTTTTCTATTCCTGAACAAGTAAGAATTTTCTATGAAGGTTTGGGCCCGGGGAACAAACAATTCATTGACATGATGTGTAATGGGACCTTTAAAAACAAATCCCCAAATGATGCTTACGAGTATCTAGAAATCCTTGCTGAACAAAACCAAACATGGGGAACATCACCTTACTCTGAAAAGCCTCAAAGAACTACTGGAATTCATACACTTAGGGAAGAGGAAAGCCTTAGGGCGAAACTTTCAGCACTCTCTAGGAAGGTTGAAGAGATAGACCATAGGAAAATCAATGAAATCCAAACTGTAGACCTTGTTTGCACAATATGTGACAAACATGACCACAAAACGGACAACTGCCCAACCATTCCATCCATCAAGGATGTTCTTTTAGGAGGACCACCTGCTGAAGTCAATGCCCTAAACTTTCAAAAGCCTCAATACCCAAACACATTCAACCCAAGGTATAATGACCACCCAGGATTCCGATGGAAAGATAACCAACAACCTAGCCAACCACAAGGACCAAACCCCTACCCTACACAAAATTTTCAAAACCATAACCAATTCCAACCACAACCAGTCCAATACCAACATCCTCCAGTCCAATACCAACAACCCATCCAACAACCAAAGTATCCCCCTGGGATAACCCAACCAACACAAACCCCTTCCCAATCTGTCCCTCTCCCAATCCTTGAACAACTGTGCAAACAAATGGAAAGGATGAACTCAGAAGTCTCGTCCCTTAAACAAGAACTTCAAACCATAAAAACTGGAAAGGCACCCATGCCCACACAGGCCATTCCACAACAAACATCAAAGGGGGAGACAAGTTGCACTCAAACAACTCATGAACAACTAAAGGCTGTGACAGTTTTAAGAAGTGGGAAATCAATTGAGAAACCTGAACAACTAATTCAGAACCCACCTGAAGATTCAAACTTGGATGAAAATTTAAATGAACCACAAGATCAAACTGATGATACTAATAAAAATGTGAAGGAAACAACTCTTCAAAAAACAACCCCACAACCTGCCCCATTTCCTCAATGCATGAGGGGGAAAACCAAGCCTGAATTGAGTGAAACATTGAGGGAAATATTCTCACAAGTCAAGTTGAACATTCCACTCCTCGATGCCATTCAAACCATTCCTGCATACTCAAAATACCTTAAGGACCTCTGCACATTTAAACGGAAATTTTCACATAAGAACCAAGTCCTTCTGGCAGCAAATGTTAGCACAACAATCCAAGGAACCCTTCCTCCAAAGATGAAAGACCCGGGATGCCCTTACATAAATGTTGAACTAGGAGAGAACAAAGTTGTCAAAGCCTTGTGTGATCTCGGAGCCAGTGTGAACCTCATTCCTTATGCTATGTATTGTCAGTTAGGGCTCGAAGAACTCCAACCCACATCTGTCACTCTTCAACTTGCTGATCGTAGTATTCGAGTTCCAAAGGGGATCTTAAAGGATGTTTTGGTGAAAGTTGAAAATTTCATTTACCCAGCTGACTTCATTGTTCTTGATAATCACCCAAGCTTAGGTCCTAGAGAGCAAACCCCAATCATCCTTGGTCGTCCCTTCCTTGCAACAATCAACTCTGTTATCCGAGTCCGAAATGGGAACATGACCATCACCTTTGGAAACATGAGTCTAGACTTGAACATCTACAATGCAAACTCTCAAATTGGGGATGATGAAGAGATCCATGAGGTTAATTGGATGGGTAGTGTTGATAGTGAACTCAAGGAACATCAAGGAATTACCGAAGGATGTTTAAGTCAAGAAGAGATTGATTTTCTTTGTTCACATGAGGGAAATTTGTCTCCTTGGCTTGAATCTCTTTCAGATTGCTCTATTGATGATTTTCTAGAATCACCAATCGATGATACCATGAGTGAAATCAATAACATCGAGTCCATATCCCTTCATGAAACTACTCTAGCTAAATTAGTGGATGAAAATTCTCTTCACAAGGAACCAATTTTGTCAAGAAATGTGAACAAAGAAACTGAGTTCAATGAAAAGTCTCATCCTTTCTTGGAAAGTGATAACCACTCTGATCTTGAATTTAAGGTTTTACCTTCATCACTCAAGTATGCGTTCTTAGGGGACAATCAATCCTTTCCTGTTGTCATTTCTTCCTCTCTTGAAGCCAATCATGAGAGGATGCTTCTAGATGTCCTTAGGAGACACAAGAAAGCCATTGGATGGACCCTATCAGACATTCCTGGGATTAGCCCACTTATCGGGACTCATAGAATTGTTCTAGAATCCGATTCAAAGCCATGTCGTCAACCTCAGCGACGACTCAATCCTAATCTCATGGAAGTAGTGAGAAAAGAACTTTTGAAATTGTTAAAAGCTGGTATCATCTATCCGATAGCTGAGAGTGAGTGGGTTAGCCCAATCTATGTGGTTCCAAAGAAGGCTGGAATCACAGTAATAACCAATAATGATGGAGAGATTCTTCCAACAAGGGTTAGTAGTGGATGGAGAGTCTGTATTGATTATAGGAAGCTCAACTCTTGTACCAAGAAAGACCATTTCCCCTTGCCCTTTATTGATCAAGTCCTCGAGCGAGTGGCGGGTCATCAATTCTACTGCTTCCTAGATGGATTCTCAGGGTATAATCAAATCGAAGTCTCTTTAGAGGATCAAGGAAAAACGACCTTCACTTGTCCATTCGGCACTTTTGCCTTCAAGCGCATGCCCTTTGGGTTATGTAATGCCCCTGGTACCTTCCAGCGGTGCATGATGGGAATCTTCTCGGACATGGTGGGGGATTGTTTAGAGGTCTTCATGGATGATTTCTCCATCTTTGGGGATACTTTTGAGGGATGCCTTCTAAATGTTGAAAAGGTTTTGTCAAGGTGTGAGGATAAGAATCTCATATTAAATTGGGAAAAATGTCATTTCATGGTAAGGGAAGGACATGTTCTAGGTCATCTAGTATCTGGTAGAGGGATTGAAGTTGATAAAGCTAAGGTTGACATCATTCGTCACCTTCCCTCTCCTAAAACTGTTAAGGAAGTGAGGTCCTTCTTAGGACATGCTGGTTTTTATAGAAGGTTCATTAGGAATTTTAGCTCTATTTCTCGACCACTTTGTGCTCTATTGGTAAAAGATGCTCCATTTTTATGGACAGAAAGCTGTGAGGAATCATTCTCTACACTCAAGTCGACTCTTATATCTCCACCTATCATGCAATCTCCAAATTGGAAACTTCCTTTCGAGCTCATGTGTGACGCAAGTGACTTTGCTGTAGGAGCAGTATTAGGACAACGATGTGAGAAAACTCCATGTGTCATTGCTTATGCAAGCAAATCTTTAAATGATGCACAAATAAACTACACCACCACTGAGAAAGAGCTGCTTGCTGTTGTCTTTGCTTTAGAGAAATTCAGGTCTTATCTCTTAGGATCACCCATCATTGTCTTCACTGACCATTCAGCCCTAAAATACCTTTTCCAAAAACAAGATGCCAAGGCTAGATTGATTAGGTGGGTCCTTCTTCTTCAAGAGTTCGATTTAACCATTAAGGATAAAAAGGGTGTTGAAAATGTTGTAGCTGATCACCTCTCTAGGATGGAATTCAAAGACAACTCACACCACCTCTCTGTGTCTGATTCATTTCCCGATGAGCACCTCTATTCAGTGAGTGATTGCCCTTGGTATGCTGACATAGCAAACCATTTGGTGACGGGTGACATTCCAAAATTCCTGGGGACCCATGCTAAGAGGAAATTCCTTTCTGATGTCAAACACTACGTGTTTGATGATCCTTACCTCTTCAAGTTCTGTCCTGATCAAATCATTAGGAGATGTGTTCCCGAGTCTGAGCAAGAGTCCATTCTAAAATTTTGTCATGGAGAGGCATGTGGAGGCCACTTTTCTACAAAGAAAACCACTGCAAAGGTCCTCCAAAGTGGTTTATACTGGCCGAACCTCACTAAGGATTCCTTCCAATACTGCAAAAGTTGTCCTCAATGTCAGCAATTAGGATCCATTTCCAAAAGAAATCAAATGCCCCTCACTCCCATTCTAGTCGTTGAAATCTTTGATTGTTGGGGAATTGATTTCATGGGACCCTTTCCAAACTCTAAGGGATACCTCTACATCCTCTTAGCTGTTGATTACGTCTCAAAATGGGTTGAGGCCATTCCCACCAAGACTAATGATCATCAAGTTGTGATCCGATTCCTAAAAGAGCATATCTTTTCTAGATTTGGAATTCCGAGGGCTATAATCAGTGATCGTGGAACCCATTTCTGTAATCGCCCATTCTCTTCACTCATGTCTAAGTATGGAATTTCTCATAAAGTTTCCACTGCCTACCATCCTCAAACCAATGGTCAAGCTGAGTTAGAAAATAGGGAGATTAAGCAAATTCTTGAAAAAACTGTCAACCCCTCTAGGAAAGATTGGTCTGAGAAACTCTTGGATGCTCTTTGGGCATATCGTACAACATTCAAAACCATCCTAGGAATGTCCCCATATAGGTTGGTTTATGGAAAAGCATGCCATTTACCTGTTGAAATTGAGCATAAGGCATTTTGGGCAATCAAGAAAATGAATTTCGACATTTCTTTAGCCGAAGAAAAGAGGAAGTTAGATCTTAATGAACTTGAGGAACTTAGGATGGAGGCGTATGAAAATTCAAGGATAAATAAAGCTAGAGTTCAAGCCTACCAATCTAGGAATATCAAAGTCAAGCAATTTGAACTGGGAAAACCTATGCTCTTGTATAGTTCAAAACTTCATTTACACCCGGGAAAGTTAAGGTCTAGATGGTCAGGTCCATTCATAGTGCATCATGTGTACCCTCATGGGGCTGTAGAGATTCAGGATCCCACAAGTGGTAACATTTTTAAGGTCAATGGTCATAGGTTAAAACCATTCATTGAATCATTCAATAAACAGGAAATAGAGGTAGAGTTAACAGAGCCAACCTATGAACCAGGAAAAAATTGATAGATTTAGGATCCATGTCGGGCTAACGACGTTAAACAAAAGCGCTGCACGGGAGGCAACCCGTGGTCTTCATCTTTCTAATCTTTGTGACTCATTTTTTTTCCTTCTTCTGCATTTTGTTATTTAAAAAAAATATAGACTGTTGACCTGATCTTCTTTTATGAGTAAGGATGGGTATGAAAGGGGAGCACCGTATTCATCCGTGTCACGCGGTGTGATCCCTGAGTAATACCTTACCCAGAAAATATAAAGAAGACAATGTATCATCAGTTTATTTTATTTTATTTTATTTTTATCTTTTTTGTAGGTATATAAAAAAAATAGATTGTTGACCTGTTCTTCTTTTATGAGTAAGGATGGGTATGAAAGGGGAGCACCGTATTCATCCGTGTCACGCGGTGTAATCCCTGAGTAATACCTTACCCAGAAATTTAAGAGAAGACAATGTATCATCAATTTATGTTTTTATATTTTTTTTTAAGGCATGTCATAGGTCATTGGGAAAAGCTGGTCACAATCGTCCAAGCCATTGGGAGATAAACCAGAACTGAAGGGAGACATGAGAATGCATTTTCAACATCAACTACCAGGTGACTTCATTCCATAATTTTCATTTTCAATGTCTTCATTGCACTTCTATCCTGCCACTTCTATGTTTCAATTCTTTCAACACTGGGGACAGTGTATTCCAAGTTGGGGGGGGGGGGAGATGAAGGAAAATGTGTGGAATGAAAAATGCCATTAACCTTGAACATGATAAAATACATTCCAAACTCTGAAATTGGATATCAAATAATTTTGCATGCCTTGATTCTGATTTTAAAGCAAGTTTATGTTCATGTGCATTTGTATTGGAAAGTGCGGTTGTCCGATGTGATTTTTCACTGTTATATTTTCATCCATTTAAAAAAAAACACACAATGCACATCCTCTAGATTGTGGGGTTTTAGTTTGAGTTCTTGGGGACCCATAATAAATAGCATAGGATTGGCGATCATTTTAATTTTAACATGAGTATTCAAAAAAAAAAAAAAAATTGCGCGTAGAGCAATAAATTGACCTAATGTGTGGCTTTCGGCACTTGGGGATCGCGACTCCATAGTTGTCTGGCCCAGAGTTGGGCATTTTATCTCTATTTGTGGTAATTTGAATTTGTTTTTGATTGAATTAGCTCGAGATGATGCCTGAGTATGTGAGCTTCACTTGGTGCCCTAAGGTCTTTGAGTCTGGGAGTCATCGGCAAAGTCTTGCTACATGGGTTGACTCGAGTGAGTTCAATTTCAATTACCATGGCAAAATTGCAAAAAAAAAAAAAAAACCAAAAAAAAAATATATATATATATATAATAAAAAATGAGTACCCATCTTATTATTAAAATTTGATTGCTCCTAGCGCTTCCATCTTTTATCCCTCGAATGAAAATGAACCCACATGTCTATTGTGACACACAACACTTCATCATGCTTAATTGAATTTGGATGAAATATGGCAATGAATTTGAACAAAGGAATGGGCTTGGGCTTGGGATATGCTTATGGACATAGCTTGTTTTAAATGATTTTGATGGGTTTCATAATTGTTTGGTATGTGATCTTTGGGTGAGAAATGTGTATTAAAATGTTTTTGGAAAATGGCATTCGAATTTCATTTTTGTGAGATATATTTTGCTCGGGACTAGCAAAACTCAAGTTGGGGGGTGTGATTAGCCACTGTAAGAGGATAATATTCATTGCTAATATATGTAATTTTCATGTGCCTTGCTATTCATAAATACCATTTTAGTGCATTTTACATTTTGAACACTCATTCTCATCATTTGTGCACTTCATGCCTAATGTGCACCAATTTAGGCTCAATGTTTCATCTGATTTTAAATAATGTAACTATCCATGTTTTAATTTGATATTCACTTAATTATGAACATTTTTTATTCAGGGATCAATGGATTATTAATAATGTATGAGGGAGATATTTGGCGATTAAAGGAAACAATTCTGGAGAAGGCAGATTGTATATCATCCCACGGATCGGACTATGGGGCCCAAAATACAGGCCCAATGAAGCCCAAAATTTATGGAAGGATAGAAGACATATAGGGGAACAAATCATTATTCTGGAGCCAGTGCTAATTCGTTCTCAATGGGTGTGATTAAGGCGGCCCAAGTTGAAGATTTAATTTTGGGCCAGAATCTGCGGCCCAGAAAAACAGTCCACCATTTTAATCATATCTCCCGAACCACAACTTATTTTGGGCTGCAATTTTACATGGTATTAGGGGACATCCGGTGCTTCATTTAAGTCTTCTATGGCCCACTCCAATTAGGCCTTCTAGAAGGTCCTTGAGGCGCGTCTTTCCGGTGGATGCAAGCTGGCTGCAACTTCGGGGCAAGAAGTGGAAAAGTCTCTCATCATTAATGTTCCACCCACCTTTCCCCAACATAATTAATTAAAGGCACATGGGATGTTGGGGGCTCGGCCAAGGCTTAATTTTTTCCTATTTAAGGCAGTAGTGGTGATGGATTTTGGGAGGTTGGATGCTTTCTTTTCATTGTAATGTTATTATGCCAATTTGCCTTTGTAATGTTCTTCCTTCTCATGTAAGTTGTTCGAATCACCTTAGTCTTCAATAAAAGTTCTTCCTCTTCTCTTGTTCTGTTCTTATCCTTATCACCTTGATACCGTTGCCTCAAGGTGTGAATTTATTCACACCAAACCTTGTGATTTTGTTCACACAACGGTGGAGTGATTGTTATTTTTGTTATTTTTACTTCTTCAATTCCACCCTCATAAGTCTACTTTCCGCTTCCGTTGAGAACTTGTAATCAATGGAGGGCTAGCTCTTTTATGGGTTGATCCAAGGGAGTAGCAAGGGGCTGGATTGAATGTTATTTCTCATGCCCTAAATGTTATTAATTTCTTTTAATTGAGTTTCTTTCATTCAATGATTTTTATTCTTCCTCTTCCTTATTGAATTTATTCACCCCACTTTCATGTGCTAATTACATCCTTTACCTTGGAGTGATCATGAAAATGATCCTACAAGTGTATAGGTGATTATCATATGTTTTGAAGGTGTTTAATCAGTAAGTGATGAGGTTAGTTTGAATTCATTGCATGAATCCTTCTCGAGTTAATGAAATTAAAATTGTAAAAAAAAAGGGAATTCATTCAATCCACCCCGAGTCATAACCTAGGATCAACTCATTTTCTCTTAATTTGAATTCACATAGATCTTTTAGTTCTCTTTAAAAACAATATAAAATCAACCCAAGTTGGCCACTTCATAGCCAAAAATCCATCTCTTTTTGTTGAGTGTCTAAAGGTTCTTCTTAGGTCTCTGAGGATTCGACAACCCAAGCTACACTACAAGCGACCGCTTGACCCTTAAAACTTGGGTAAATTTGGGCGAGACCATTTGGCTAAGCCAAATGGATTTGAAGGTGTGAATTAGAGAGAAGAGGGAGTGCCCTTTTATAAGAGGGGTGAGGGGCACCTTAGGAAAAACTAGAAATATTATTTTATAATAAAATTATATTCGGTTTCTAATGGCTCAAAAATAAATTATTTAAAAGGTAAGTTGGGTATGGGTCTAAAACCACTCCAATAATAGGTTTTAGATAGGTTTGGGTCTCTATATTAACTTTATCTTTTAGATTTCACTCTTACATAAATAGTTTGACATTTACTATGTCTCTTTGTATTTTTATATTATATGGTTAATACACTTACTATAAACTTCCAAGAGAACCCCAAGTGGTTCATTAATGATAAACCTATCATTATATAAATATTTTCGCCGAACCTTAGATTTTTAACAATAGAATATCAATTGCTAATATAATATATGTTTTAAAAACTCTTTTATTTCAAATTTGACACTATTTGGTATTTTGTTTTTTCTAAATTCATAACATAATTTCGAAAACAATTCATCTAACCAACTATAACACGTCATATTAACCTAGAAAATTAGTATAATTCATAAAAAGTATCAAATTAAATTTATTTGGATATTTATAATTTCAATTATTTTAATATTTCATTAATTAGGTAATTACTACATCATCATTGTGTCATAAATAAATTAAATTATTTAATGTCTAAAAAATATAAATAAACTACCATTATGTAGGAAATCATTTTATATTTCTAATTAATATTTATAGTCTAATTTATCTTATGTGTAACCCTATATTAAAAATGGTTTAGTTATTAAACTTTGAATTTAACACTTTTCACTCTTCTTTGAATTAAATAATAATAAATGTCTTAATCTAATCCAAGTGGAAATAAAGGATCATATTTTATTACTAAGGTTATTTTTGGTCAAATTATACTTATCCAATAGAATTAGTACATGTTTTAGGTTAATAAAAATATTATTTTTACCCTTAATTACCCTATTTACTTTTAATCGTGCTAAAAAAAAGTAAAAAGTTACTATTCATCAAAAATTATTTTCATCTTATTAAACCACATACTACTTAATGATACCAACTGTGACTCTAAATTTTTTGAAATTACACTCATATAAGTGGTAAAATTATGTTTTATGTAAATTTGTAAATGCTCCTAGGAGGTGGGTAAAAGACGGTAAAAAGTTCAATAAAATTTGTATATATCTAAAATTATTATAAACTGACTCCAATGAATTAAATTCAACTTATATAGGTATTATATATCTATTTTTACCTAAAATAAATTTAAATAAAATAAATAATTATTTAAATAAAAAGTCGGTTTTAAACAATAATTCGGTGTTTTTCACTATTCATCAAAATTTGAATGTTTTTAGAAAAATATCAAAAATTCACCCTAATCTAATTTCGATATTTCGAATCCAAAAATTAAGTCCATTTTGAAAGATATAATTTATAAAATTTCAAAAAGTATGTATTACTATTCATAATGGCTATTTTGATTGGTTGTGGTGTGTTAGAACTCGAAGTTGCATACAACACACGCTATTGTATTATTCAAAGAGAAGCATACCATGGAAGCTTGTGGTGTTACATTCTACCATTCTTTAAATAATTGTGTCCTCAAAATTTCTAGAATATTGTTGCATAAAAAGATATAGGTGGTTCTTCATCATAAGTTCCTCAGGTTCTCACGTTGCCTCTTCCATCTTATGGTTTCTCTATAGAACTTTTACCAGATGAGTCGTCCGGTTTCTCAACACTTGTTATCTTGTATCAAGAAACATTACAAGCTCTTCGCAATAAGATAGATCGGGTTCCAGTTCTAATTCCTCAAAAGTGAGTACATGCGTTGGGTCAGGAATGTATTTTCTCAACAGCGATACATGGAACACATCATGACCTTTGGAGAGACTTGGCGGCATTGCCAAACGGTAAGCTACAACGCCGATTCGTTCTAGAATTTCCAAAGATCTGATGTACCTGGGACTTAATTTTCCCTTATTAACAAAATGTATAACACCCTTCCATAGAGATGCCTTCAAGAAAACATGGTCTCCTACCTGAAATTCCAAATTCTTCCTTCGGTTATCAGCATAGATCTTCTGCCAACTTTGAGCTACTTTGATGTGGTTTTGGATTACCTTCACCTTTTTCATCGTTTCCCCCACAAGTTTTGGGCCTATTAGTTTTCTTTCGCCAACATCATCCGAACAGGTTGGTGTGCGACATCTCTTTTTCTATAATGCTTCATATGGTGCCATCTGAATACTTGAATGGAAGCTATTGTTATACAAAAATTATCACAGAGGTAAATATTGATCCCACATACTTTGAAAGTCATGTGATCATGATCTCAACATGTCTTCTAAGGTTTTAATAGTCTATTCTAATTGTCCATTAGTTTGGGGGTGGTAGGAAGTTCTCAAATGAAGTTCAGTATACAGGGCTTTCTGAAGTTTTTTATAGAATCTTGATGTAAAATGGGGACCAAAATTAGAAACAATCGATATTGGTACTCCATGAAGTCTTATAACTTCATTAATATATAGTCTTTATAAACTTTCAAGTGTAAAATCTTCCCTTATAGTAATAAAATGTGATAACTTGGTAAGATGATCAACAATAACCAATATTGCATTGTTCTTTCTCGGAGTCTTTGGTAGTCCCATGAAAAATTACATCGTAATATTATCCCATTTCCACTCAGGTATGGGAAGAGGTTGCAAGACTCCTCCAGGATGTTGCCTTCCAGCTTTCATTTGTTGACAAACCATACATATTGACACAAAATCAGCACTCTCCCTCTTCATGTTGTCCCACCAAAAATTTCCCTTCAAATCTCTATACATTTTGGTGCTCTCAGGGTGTATAGAGAAATTGGAACTATAAGAATCATCCAATAATTCTTTTTTAGATCAGGCATATCAGTAACACAAATTCTCTTCCCAAATTTCAAAATTCCATATTCATATATAAATTAACTCAATCTCCTATTATTCACAGCTTTAATCTTCTTTTGAAACTCCTCATCATCATCTTGAGAACTTTTTATCCTATCTAATAAAGATGGTTTGGAAACCATTTGAAAAATTATTGATGATCCACCTTCCAAGGTTATTCCCATATCCATCTTTACTAGATCCATGAGAATAGGATCCCTTTCAACTCTCATCTTGTTCAAAACTCCATGATATTTTCTGATCAAATCATCTGCCACCTTATTTTCCTTCCTCGGGTGGTAGTGAATAGTTCAATAATAATCCTTGAGTAGTTAAATCCATCGTCTTTGCCTCATGTTGAGTTCTTTCTATGAAAAAATATACTTCCAACTCTTGTGATTGGTATGTATCTCACATTTTTCACCATAGAGATAGTGTCTCCAAATCTTGAAAGTAATGATTTCAGCTTCTAACTCAAGATCATGAGTAGGATAGTTTTTCTCATGAATTTTTAGCTGTCATGATGCATAAGAAATAACCCTATCATTATGCATAAGGACACATCCAAGTCCTTTCTTTGAAGCATCACTATAAATAACAAACCCATTATTCCTTGATGGTAGTGTCAAGATAGGATAATTGACTAATATTCTCTTCAATTCTTCAAAACATTCTTCACACTCTTTTTTCCAAACAAATTTAACCCCTTTTTGTTTGAGATTTGTTAATGGGTTAGCCAATCAGGGAAAATTCTAGAAGAAACGTCGATAATAACCTGCTAAACCAATAAAACTGTGTACCTCAGTTATACTCGTCGATGCTGACCATTCTTGGATTTCCTTTGTCTTAGAAGGATCAATTGAGATTCCATACTTAGAGACAATATGGCCAAGAAAAGAAATCTCCTGAAGCCATAATTCACACTTTCTAAACTTCCCATATAATTCATGTTTTCTATGATTCTTCAGGATAATGCACAAGTGATTTTCCTGATCTTCGTAGCTTTTGGAGTATACCAAGATATCATCAATAAATACCACTATAATGTCATCAAGAAATTCCTTGGAAACACTATTCATTAGATCCATGAAGATAGAGGGTGAATTAGTCAATCCAAAAGGAATTACTGTAAACTCATAATGCTTGTACCTGGTTTGAAATGTTGTTTTCAGAATGTGTTCCTTCTTTACACACAACTGATGATATACAGATCGAAGGTAAATCTTTGAAAATTATTGAGCTCCATGAAGTTGATCGAATAAATCATCAATGCGAGGTAGGGGATACTTGTTATTTATTGTTTTATCATTGATCTCTCTGTAGTCAATGCACAACCTCATAGATCCATCTTTCTTATTAACAAAAAGGACAGGGGCTCCCCGTGGAGAAACACTAAGGATAATAAATCTCTTATTACTCAATTCCTCTAGTTGTTTCTTTAGTTACACTAATTACACAGTGGCTATTCTATAAGGGTTCTTCTATATGGGCCTTGATTCAGGAATTAAATCAATGGAAAACTCAATTTATCATTTTGTAGGATGTCCATGTAAATATTCTGGAAACACATCAACATATTGTTTCACAAAAGGTACACCCTTTATTTGAACATTCCTTTCCTCACCCACAATTATTTCTTTCTCTTCCTCCCCAATAATTGAATGTAGTTGAGCTACTATGGGTGGATCTAGATAAGAATTTGGTGGCAAAGATTCTACTCTAATGATAAGGTGTTATTTATCATTGTCATCAAAAATAGAAACTACCTTCTTCTTACAATAAATTTTTGCATCATGGTCTGAAAGACAATCCATACTGAGGATTATATCAAATTCAATCATGGGTATGACGATGAGGTCAGAAGATAAAGAACATGTATATGCCCTAATGGGGACTGATTCAGAAAACATTGTTGCAATGATACTTACCTTAGGAGTTTTGACTGAAAACTCCCTTGTTAAATTAATTTTGAAATATATAAATTTCTTAGTAAACTGGAAATATATGAAACAATGTGATGATCCAGAATCAAAGAAATGCATTGGATAAACTTGAGGAAACCATTAAATTACCTAACACTACGTCTTTCGGAGTTTCCACCTCATCAGTAGTGATAACATACGCTTGGACTTGATCCCTTGGTATTTTCTGAGGTAATTTCCTTGGAAACATAGGAAATTCATTTGCATAATGCCCCATTTCTCTACAACTGTAGAATTCAACATCGATGACATCTTTCTTCCCCTTGCAATCACGATCTTGGTGGACTTTTTCACCACACTTATAACAGACTCCCATTCCCTTCAGGCAAGTACCAGGGTGTTTCTTCCCACATTTACTACAGGATGGATATTCAACATTTTCATTCTTCCCCTTATTTCCATTTCCAGACTGTTCAGCAGATCTCTTCTTCTCTTGTTTTACTTTAAAGTCATAAGACTTAGAGAATTATTTTTCTGTATTGATAACACATGAGACAATATCTTCGTACAATGAGAAGGATTGTGAGACTAATTCTCGACAGAGGAAGGGTTTTAACCCATCAAATAAATGATCAATCTTACTTCTTGGTTTATGTATATAATCTGTATCATGCCTCACTAACCTTTTAAAGTTAGCTTCATACATTGCGACATTCTCATCCTCCTTTTGCCTCAGACTCAGAAATTGCCTTTCCATATCTGCTTGATGGTCATAAGGAAAGTATTTTTCTAAGAAAATTTCTTTAAACTTCCTCCATTCTATATTTGATACTTCATCATCTTCCTTTGTTTTTGGAATCAATTACCACCATTGATCAACATCTACAGTGAGGCGATAAACTGCCATGACCACTTTTTCCTTTCGCTACTCCCCAAGGCGTGGAATATTTTCTCTAAAGAATTTATCCATTGCTCAGCTACTAGTGGATTTGTACCCCCATTGAATGTGGGTGGTTGTTTCCTCATAAAACGATCTAACATTGATCCTCCACGCTGTGGATCAGGGTGCTCTATACAGGTAAGGTTATTATTCACAACCTGAGTGAGTTGTCCCAGTATGGTGATTAACTGATCAGCACCAATTATATCACCAACTCCACTATAATTATCTTGAGCAGGAGGGAAATCCATACATGGAGTGCGTGCATTAATACAGTTTTCATTCCATCCACTAGGTACCATTTCTAAATAATGGAATAAACTTGATTAGTTTATGAATTGAAATACATAATTCCAAACTTGTAAAATACTTAACATAAATTGAACAGTTTATGGATACAATTCATAATCATAAAAAATGTTTTCCTTGAGTAATTATATAATCATAAACCCTAAATAATGGTTTGTAAAGAAAATAAGAATTATCCTAAGCATATCCCCGGGGAGTGTCGAAACCAAGAGTACAGCAAGGCCCGTTGTTGTGCACCCATTCCCGTTCGAGTCTAGCACAAAGCAGTGTTTTTGGGTTTTACCCCTAGGTACATCTATTCCAGAGCCTCCTCTACCTGATCGTATCTAGATAGATATGTATTTCTTGGAAAAACTCACAAAATATTTACAATAACAAAATTCTAGGGAGTTATTCTATACTAATCCTCAAAGTCGATCTTAGGGCTATGTTCTCTAATCAGAGTTTATCAAAATCTAGTTTCCATGGTTTGTACTAAAATTCCTCTGATACCAACTATAACACCCTGACCCTAGAAGCCCAGAGTCTGTGCATTATTATGTATCATTTTCATGATCACAAAAGATCAAGTCTCGAAATACAGATTAGTTTAGTAGCCTTGGAAGTATTAGATACATTCATAAGGTCTACATTACATCCTAAAATGGAAAACTACAACAACATTTTTTCCATAGAAAACACTAAGATCCCATATACTATCCCTACAGGTCAGTCATAATAAACTTCTTCACATCCTGGGAAAAATAAAACATAGAAAGGAGTGAGCTCAGATTCTCAGTAATGATAACAATATAGAGAAAACTTTCCTAAATAAGTATAATAATTTAGAGAAATGTATAATACTAAAACAAAATCCTTTTAAACTTGAACTTTAGCGTAATATGGAAAAGATAAAATCAAAATAATGCCATTTACTTACTCACATAGATATTCTACTAGTCGAATAATCACATGCAATATCCAAATCCACTTCCATAATGATGGAATGCATAATGTTAGACTTTCATAACCACATAGTCAAGGCATTGTGTCAAGACTACAAATAAGATTTTGTCAAGGACTTATTCCAAGACACTAGTTTGTCTCATGAGACCTACCGATGCATCGAGGAGCTATAGCAGGCTCCACCCATCACTTAATAAGTCCAATGCATTCTTCATATGAAAAGTTTTAAACATAACATAAAAATTCATATTAAAACTAGAATACGAAATGTCAATACTTTATCCACAAACCATGAATGGTAGAGAAATAACACATCCATATTCAAACATATCACAAAACCTTCAATACAAAATGGAATATTTGTATCATAATAAATGAACTTCAAACAAGATTAAAATCCATTAAAGGATGTTGACATAGATGAAATCAAAAATGTTTGAGATAAATATATCATTATTTTTTTGAAATCATTTAAAGTTACATAATTATAAAAGAAAACATTTATTTTGAAAATATTCTTATAATCTTTTAGGGGAGGATTTGATGATGTTATAATGGTGTAATATAGCCTCACCCACTGTATAAGTTAAAAAAACATTCTTACCTTAATTTTGTCGAAAAGGTCATAAAATAACTTGTTTGGAAAATAACGGAAAGATTCCTTTCAAAATGTATAAGGTCAAATAAGGGTATAAATGACTTTTAACCCATAGGCGAGTAAGTATTAATTTTTTTTGGAATTCATTTTTAGGAAAACATGGATGTGGATGATAAAGAGGTCCCAATAGATAATTACATATAAACAACCTTGAATAATTAAGAGGTTATTGAATTAACCCTTACCTTGTACTTTTCCTTGGCTGAGGGTAGGTTAACCTCCTGTATAATGGTGAAATAATTTTTATTAAATTATACAAGAATCATATACATTAATTTTATATCATATATGTTCTTTTAAAATTTATTTGTTAATAATATCTTAGTATTATTGTTATTACAGGTGTTAACTGGTTCGTTTTCCTTTATATGATTTGTTACGTAAGTAATGTTTGTCATGGATAGGATGTATATTATTACTATTCATAATGATATTAAGTCTTTAAACATTATTTTTAATCATCTAATGAAAATTAGTCTTGAATGGATATGATGTGGAATGAATCTCATTGCGTTCGTGGAGACGGTAATCCGTACGTATGCACGAGAGAAAATATAATTATTTTAAAATAATATATAATTGGATGGTATATCATATATACAGAATCATTATCATGTTATATTTAATATTTACATCAATTACACATCATTATTATACCCATCCAAATAATAATGTATTGAATAACAATTACACCACGACGTGTAGTCGGTAAGCCGTACGTACGCACGTATGGTGACATGTCATTCAAAGGATAGATAGAATAATGAATATGGTTGTAACATATTTATTATAACATCATAGTATATAAAATATACTGGAGTTGTTATTTTATAATGTAAACAACAATGAAAGAGGAAGTGGAAGAAGAAAGGAACTTGAAAGAGTTGATGAAATATTTACCTCTTCTTCAAGTTCTTCCTTTTGATTTGATAAAAAGGGCTCCTTAAGTTGGATTTATGACTAAATGAAGGCCTCTAGGATAAATGTAGGATAGTTGAGAGGGTATTTGGGTAGGGTTTGGCTGAGACAAATGGCTTTGAAGGTGTTAATTAGAGAGAAGGGAGAGTGACTTTTTATAAGAGGGGTGAGGGCCACCATAGGAAAATCAAGAAATGTTATTTTATAATAAAATCATTTTTGGTTTCTAATGGATCCAGAATAAATTATTTAAAGGATAAGGTGGTTATAGGTTGAAAAAAACTTAACCAAGAGGTTTTAGGCATGTTTGGGTCACTATATTAACTTTATCTTTTAGATTTAACTCTTAGTTAAATAGTTTGACATTTACCATGTCCCTTTGTATTTTTATATTATATGGTTAATAAACTTACTATAAACTTCCAAGATAACCCCAAGTGGTTAATTAATAATTCACCTATCATTATATAAGTCTTTTGGATGATCCTTAGATTTTTAGTAATAGAATATCAATTAATAATATAATATTTGTTTCAAAAATTCTTTTATGTCAATTTTGACACTATTTGGTATTTTGTTTTTGCTAAATTCATAAAAGCATTATTACTTCAAAAAAAATTCATCTAACCAACCCTAAAATTTCATATTCACCTAGAAAATTATCATAATTCCTAAAAAGTCTCAAATTTCATTTATTTGGATATTTATAATATCAATTATTTTAATATTTCATTAATTAGGTAATTACTGCATCATCATTGTGTCATAAATAAATTAAATTATTTAATGTCTAAAAATATAAATAAAAAATATAATGTAGGAAATATTTTTATATTTCTAATAATTTTTTATAGTCTAATTTATCTTATGTTTAACCCTATATTAAAAATTGATTAGTTATTAAACTTTGAATTTTACACTTTTAACTCTTCTTTGAATTAAATAATAATAAATGTCCTAATCTAATCCAAGTGGACCTAAAGGATAATATTTTATTCCTAAGGTTGTTTTTGTTCGAATTATACTTATCCAATAGAATTAGGACATGTGTTAGGGTAATAATAATATCATTTTTACCCTTAATTACCCTATTTACTTTTAACCGTGGTAAATAAAAGTAAAAAGTTACTATTCACCAAAAATTATTTTCATCTTATTGAACCACATTTTACTTACTGATATCAACCATGTCTCTCAGATTTTTGAAATTACACTCATAGAAGTGGTGAAATTAAGTTTTATGTAAATTTGCATATGCTCTTAATAGGTGGGTAAAAGATGGTAAAAAGTTCAATAAAATTTTTATATATATAAAATTATTATAAACTGACTCCAATGAATTACATTGAACTTATATAGGTATTATATATCTATTTTTACCTAAAATAAATTTAAATAAAATAAATAATTATTTAAATAAAAAATTCAGTTTTAAACATTAACTCATTGTTTTCACTATTCATCAAAAATTGAATGTTTTCAGAAAAATACAAAAAATTCACCCTAAGTTAATTTAAATGTTCAAAATCTAAAAATGAAGTTCATTTTAAAAGATAAAATTTATAAAATTTCAAAAAGTGGGTATTACTATTCATAATGGCTAATTTGATTGGTTGTGGTGTGTTAGAACTCAAAGTTGCGTACAACACATGCTATTGTATTATTCAAAGAGAAGCGTATCATGGAAGCTTGGGGTGTTACAATTAATATGTTCTAATCATGTTAATACCTAATAAATTATGAAACTCATTCTTCATGTTTATTTCTATGGATAAGGGATGACCTAGAACCCATGATGAGGTGGACTCAGTTTGGCCCAATGGTTTACTGTGGGGGGTTCAGTTCTTACACCATTACTAACATCGGGTCACCATTTTTATTCTTCAAAGAAACTCCCAATAGTACCATCATCGATAATTGGGTACAATCCTTCTTTCTGATGGCAGGTGGTTAATTGGGTTTTCAGACCCAATGAACCTTAGGGACTCACATTGGTCGAGAGGATTGAAGTTTAAGATCATTGTACCATTTTGGGGGGAATGTTTTCCTACTCCAGGACTCTCTTTTTTATTTAAGATATGTTTGATAATCATTTCCTAATCCTAGTACGAGACTAGTTACCCTAAAAAACATTTATAGTTTAAGTATCTTATATATTAAAAATAAATGGTAATCTCATTATTGAATCCATATGTATGTATATGAGGTTATTCATCCATTTCCTAGTAATAAATTGCGGCTTATATTCTGAATCTATATAGCCTAGCACTTTGTAATTTTCTGCCATACATGGAGTCAGTTAATATTTTGAGGAGGGGATTGAGCCATTATAAGGGATCCCACATATCCCTATTATTATAGGAATAAAAATCCACATAATTTTTTGAAATTGTGTAGTTTAACTTTATACATAAATGACATTTGTACGAAAACATGTGCACCACATATTGAAGCTTGGTTCTCAAGGAGACGTCCAACATATCTTGGTTATAGTAGTAATATGAGTTATAGTAGTTCGATCATTCCCATGGGACTAGACCCAAGGTAGATGATTTTATATGAGGGATATTTATATCATGAAATTAATAGAGGCTTACATACTGAGATTCCCTTGGCTGGTGAAGATTCATGATGCCAATGATGTGTTCATAACGGCTCCCTAAGCCCATGTGAAATATGCTTACTGTGACAAACAAGGGAAAGAGAGTGGCCAACTTCATTGCATATAGAGGTAGGTATTATGTGTTGGGACTTCACTTGGGATGTTTAATATGGAACTCGAGCCTCAGGGAGGCATCCTACATATCCTGGTTATAGTAGGAATCAATTTCACTATAGTTTAGTTGGCTTCCCTGTCCGGTGATGGATGAGGTAGAATGACCAGCCCATGGGAATGATTAGGTAATGATTGTTGAAATTTAAAAGACATGTAGGGACTTATGCTGAGGTGGATTACACATTTGATTTTGGTCTCAAGAATTAAAAAGGTGTTCTATGTATCCTGATTATGGTAGGAATCAGAGTCCTCCTAGTTCCCTTGGTTGGGGATTACACATTGTCGTTACCCTTACCATTATTGAGATATGTCACATGAATGATATGATCATTGAAACTCCCTAAGCCCATGTGAACTATTCTCAATGTGGGAAAAATTATAGAAAGTAATCAATGTTGTTGTTTGTAGATGCAGGACATATCTACTAAGACTGTCCTTTTGATTCATAATAGAGCTCATGCCTCGAGGAGGCATCCTATGTATTCTTGTTATAGTAGGAATCAGATTCCTCATAGTTAAATTAATTAGGTTTTACACAATGAGGTTTTAATTTTGATCCGTGCATACACACTAAGGGTTGATGGGGTTATCAATCCCTACGATTCACTTAGACCTATATTTATTTTCACGTGATCTAGGATGACTTGTCCAGATGACACCACATGACCTAGCCAGTTGATCCTGGAAGCAATCACATGATCATGGATGACATGCCTTGAGAACATCACATTATTCGGTTGAAATTCCATGATTTCATTGTAATATCTAGATGACACTCTTAGATGGTTTTATGAGAGTCAATTTAATATGTCTCGGAGGGTGCCACGTGTCATGGTAAACTTGTCTGGAGGTCATCGTGCGACCAGATGGCATGCCCAGAGGGCATCATAAGATCCATTTGGCATGTTCATGTACTATCATGAGAGTTATCAGAAATGTACTAGTGAAACCATATGATTTGGGAAACACATTTTAAGAAACCTACAAGGCCTAGATAGCGATCCCAGACGGTTTCACAAGATGTGGGTGACATGCATGAGGGGCTCCATGTGACTTGATTTTGACATGTACAGAGGACTTTGTATGTCCGAAATGGTATACCAAAAGAAGAATCATGAGATCTAGTAGACATGTATTAGTGTTTTCCTATGTTCTGGGTGGTTCATGTGAAGTACATAAGGATCAAAACATACGTTGTTTGCATAACTATCCCATATTTTTCCCTTTTCAAGCCTTTTATTGAAAATTCCATAAATTTATTCTAGTTTAGATTGTTTTATGTCTCACATGATGTAGCAGATATACATGATGTTCTTTACGTGTCATTCTAGAATTCCTTCGTGTGATATATAAGTGATCAAAAAAATTGTTTATTCTTACTACATGGTCACTTTGGTTGTTCCACAGATCATACCCAATGGGAAGCTTTTCCGATTGTGAGATCAGTCACTATGAGAAACCCCCTTTGGTTCTTGGTGCACTGGTGTATCTGGATTCAAAAATGTCAACCCATTATTTGATTCTAATGTGTGGGATTTATATTCTTCCCCACACTAGTTTTTCTCCACTTTTCAAGATGCATATTGTGTGAATCTAGGCAGGAGATGTTGTAGGGATTCAACATCATGTGCTCTGTGAGTTCTAACCATAGATCATTTTGGGGGAATTACATGATTTTTAGAAATTATGGGATCATTATGTAAATGAAACCTTTTTTGGATTATTTCCAATTAATGTGGTCTTGTTGATTAATGTGTACATGATTACGAAATTTCATATGGTTAGGTTGACATGCCCATATACATTCAAGAAATCAGGGAGCCTATCGAAAGGACTTCGTGTGATCTCAAAAAACTTTTCTAGGACTTCCTGTGAGATAAGGATGACATGTTAGGGGTCCTTTATGAAATCAGACCATATTTTCAAGAGGTTTTTTGAGACCATTCCATGGACATCCTAGTCTTAACACGATATTTTTTCGACTGTGAGAGGTTCCATCATTCTCCCTTATTTATTTTTTAGGGGGGGGGGGATCTTGATACATTTCATGAGTGTTGTCATGGAAAATCACTCTACCTCTTGATAATGTTTCATGTGGCCAAAAAATGGATTTGCGATCATTTTATAGAAAACTCCATTTTTTTGTCCATACAGAGTGAAAAATGGGAGCACAAGGTTATCACATGTCCAAGGCCCTTCACGTTGAATGGATGACATGCCAAGGGGGATTTATTGGGATGAGGAGAACATGTAATTGGGTGATTGAGGTGTCTAATGGATCTCTAGGGGCACACCATGTGATATTTACTACCACAAGAGGCTCCCACCTCCTCCATATTTATTTCTAGTTTTATTTTACAAAGGTGTGGGATCTCACTAGTTTTCTTGAATATTATTAAAGACAATTATTCTCCCTATAAGTGATATGTATCATGAGTTTTACTATTAAAATAGGATCTTTCAATTTAGATATTTTCCACCTCATATTTACCAAGGTTTTTATGAGGGTTTTTCAGGTGCTTTCCAGTTAATAAGCCATGTGACCTAGGGGAGGTTATCTGGAGACCTATGTGTGATTAGTTATTTTCTAGGGATCCTTTTCAAGAGTATAAGAACCTATTGAAGGGAATTTTTAGGGCCTTTCATAGGTTATGAATTGTTCATGACCATCAAAATGATCTTCTACTATACATATGATTTCATTTCTCTTGGGGGTTCATGTGATCTACGTGGTCATGGAAAAATAATTCTTCATTTTATTTTTTAGAGATAATAATGAAAATATTTTGGTGTTTATTCCTTTGGTAGTATGTCGATTCTCATTTTTGGGGCATCCCCAAATCCACCCCCTCAAGAGCAATGTCTGCATGGACAAGGGATCTCTTTTTAAGAAATTAAATACCTTCCTGAATTAATTTAGTTTAAGATATTTTTGGACATACCTTCTCTAGTTTTATTTTAGGGTCTTTTAGCACAAAATATCTATGGAATTAGTTCAGGGTATTTTAGACCAGACCTTCAGTTGATTTAGTTTAGGGTCTTCTAGGTTGAACCTTATATCGATTTAGTTTAGGTACTTTTATATTAGACCTTTTATGGATTTAGTTTAGGGTATTTTATCTTGAACCTAATCGATGATCATGGAATATGATGCAGACATACCTGAAATGAAACAAAACACTATGGGGTTTTGAGTTCTTCCATTGTGTTTCTAAGGTTCACACGGATTAGAGATCCCTTATTGTAAGGTGGATATACCTCTGGTGGGTAGTTTAAAGCCCTTAGTAATCAGTAATATTGCAAAAAAAATTGTATCTACTCATTTCCAAGGGTCATAAAAGGTTTATGGGGTAATATTGGTTAAGGGTGAAATAATAATGATGCTAAATCTAATTGTATAGTTGGAATATGGGTGATATAATTCATAAAAAAATTTGAGTCCAGGAATATGGGATGGGGTAGACATACAGGGGATGACACATAACACCATGAGGTTCCATGTTCTTCCACAGTGTTTCCAAGGCTCACAAGGATTGAAGTTCCTTCTTAGAAGGGGGAGATTCCTTTATTTGGTAGGTAAAATTCCTTATTCCTTGATTCCATGGTCAGGAAAAAGATGAACTCTAATCCCTTATAAGGGTCGTGAAATATTTTTGAAGACTCAAACATCCATATGATGATGTTGGGAATGGGAAAAATGATATACAAGAAGGGTTATAGAACCCTAGGGGAGTTCTGCTCTTAAATTGTGATTCTCTATCCCTACAACCTATGGTTTCAAATCACAAGGTGTGGGCCATTAATGTTTCAGGAATTGAGTGGCACATCCCAAACATTAAAAAGGGTACAAAACACATTGATGTGATGTAAAAGATGTATAATACATTTGAATAGTTTTGTATGGGGATAATAAATCATGGTTCAAAGTCCTGATGTAATGAGGTTGGTCTAGGACAGTTATACCATGAATGAACAAAAATACACTAAGGTGTTGGGTCTTACCACGATGATTTTAGAGCTCACAAGGATCTAAAATACTATTTTGTAGTGTGAAACATTTTGTTGATGACCATAGGCACATATGAAGAATCCATAGGCATACATGCGTAGTCAAGAAAATGGTCCCTTGAAGTTGAGTATCCTTTCCCAGGGCCATAGAAGTTTCTGGTGATCTGAGTAAATCAAATCATGATGTGAGATTTATGGAAAGTGTAATATCCAAGTTGGTTTTGAGCACAATAAATTTTTTTTCACATTCTATAGAACACATTCTCGCAGAGAAGAGATATGAAAAATCATTAATATAACCTTTTCCTGAACCATGGTATTCCGGTTAAGATTGTTTAGATTTTAATAGGGCTAAATAGTAGTCCCTATGAGCTTCATGCTTTATTTATTTGTGCCCTAATTTTTTTTGTAAAAACTGGAGGTGAATATTTTAGCGAGTGAATACATGAATTTTTCTCTGGCCTCCCATTTCATGATTTCAACCTGACAGGTTTTGTGCCTCTTTCACACAGTAGTTTAAGGTCTTGTGATTTCAACCATTATAGGATGGGGATTACGTTTGTACAACTTTGACCAAATTACTGACTATTCATGGTCATGGCTCACCTAGACCTAATATTTGGGATAATACAAAAGATCCTAATTAGTATTACCAGGCTCATGAGTACCACAACATCCTTATGAGATGGAGATATAAATAAGGTAGACCATGGATCAAGGTTCTCAGGTCATGAGTAATGATATGGGACAACCATAATAGGAGTAGTTCAGAAAAGAGTAAGGTTTTGAGTTATTCCACGGTGATGTTAGGGCTTAAAAATACCGAACATACCTTTTTTCAGATTTACATTTTTATTGATTACCATATACGCATATGTAGGATCCATTGACATACACAAATAGTCAAACAAAGGGTTTCTTGAAGTTGGGTTTCTTATAAATTGTACATGGAAGGTTTTTGAAACCTTAGGTACTCAAGACATGATGTATGATTTAGGGATTTAGCTTCTTTAAAGATGATGGAAGAAACCTGTACTCTGGATGATTGGGTTAAGGATCTCATGGTCCTTTAATAAGGGATAAAAATGGTTGATGATTTGCACATTTTAATATCATGTAGGGGAAAAACATTTGTCTCCGTGAATTTTAACATCTCGAAGTAAGGAAGTATTCCATGTAGTTTTAACATCATGATGTAAAGACATTTTTTTGTAAAATTTTAACGTCATGCGACTAGGGAATTTTATTTTATCTTTAACATCATATAGTAAGTATGTGGGAACCGATGTGAAAAAATGTAGATGGCATATTATAGGTTCAATCACACCATAGGTAGTTCTGAATCACACGTAGGCAAAATATATTTGTATGAAATGTCCCCTAAGAATATTGGGGTGCATTTTTTTTGTTGGTTTTTGTATCTAGGTCCTTGATTAGAGACCTGGATGTCACTATGTATCCTGTGATGACAGTAATCAATCCACATGTAGTTCTGTAATAGGAAATGATCTACATAGGTCTAGACTATATGTAATGGTGGGAATCATTTCTGTTGATTATTTTAGCTAGGACCAAGATTGGAGATTCGAGCATCACTACATATCCCAATATGACTGGAATCAAGAGACATGTAGTTCTTAAGGAACCATGCAGTTTAACATCATAAAACATGGACATTGGCATCCTAATATGAAAAGGGGTATTCTTTATAGAAATGAGGATATAAATTCTGGCATCAATATGTAACCTATAATGATAGGAATCAAGTCATACATAGTTCTTGATAAAGGAACTTCTAGTAAAAGTCTATCCTATATGTAGAGAGGGGGAATTTTTAAGTTTGTTGCGACTAGACTCAGGATGGAATGTTTAGGCTTCACTACATATATTGGGATGTCATTAATTAATTCAATTGTAGTTCTTGAAATTAGGTGTGGTAGGAGACCTTCAATGACAATTGTGGTCCTTTCAGGAAAGGTCCACAAGGATGTAAAGTATCATGTATTGCAAAGGACATAAACCGAATAGTTTAACAATATGTGGAAAGGACCCATTATATTCTATTTAAGGTATTTCATTTTAGAACATGATGAACTAGTCATAAGTTTATATTACTTTTCTATGTGGGGAATCCCTTAATGAAATTCCTGAGCTCATGTGATCCATGCTCATTTTTAGAAACAAGTAATGGAGAGGGTTACTCTCAACATGAAGAGGAAGTTAAATAAGAGAAAATAATGTTTTTCATCATGTGGTGGCTAGACTAAGATATAGGATCAATGCATCCCTACTGATATCATTAAAAATGAGAATAAATCCATAAATAGTTTGGGAAACCCATGCAGTTTAATGTCATGCCGTAAAGAAATCAGCAATTCAGTTTAATGTAATGTGGAAAGGACATGGATCACCCGATGTGATGGAAAATAATGGGTTTATCTGGGCCCATGGATAGAGGTTCTGGAATCACTACATATTCTATTATGGGAGGAATCAAGAAACATGTAGTTATTGGATGAAGAGATTCAACATTTAGAGCTATCACTCCCACGAGGATAGGGGCATCTCATCCTTTCTTCACACAGATATCACTCATGTGCAGTGATTCATTAGTGAGATGGGGCTTTATATTCAGTTTAATGTCATGTGGTAAAGATGTATCCTTAAATTTTTACTTCATGGGTTCATGACAAGTAAGAAGGTATAGTTTAATGTATTTCTTCTAGGGATTCTATGTATAGTTTAACATCATTTTGATAGGATGTAAAATTATATGTAGTTTATCATATTACTTTTAGGATAAGTTCCATACATTTTATCTTCTTGTGATTAGGAAGGACTGGTCTAGTTTAACATCATAAAACTAGGACGTTATATCTTGATTAAATCTTTGAAAATTATTTCTTTATAAACCTCAGATTGGTGGGGGTGTTACATTCACCCCATAAATTGTGGATAGTAAGTAAGCCCCATTTTGATAGTCCTTATATATAATGTAAGGAACTTCCTATTTGGGTTACAGTTTCAGTGGTTTCTTTCCTGGTATCATTGGTGTCCTAAGATCCAACACTAATTCTCCTTGGGCTAATGAATAGAGGAAACCCTCTTTTTAAAGACTCTTGTGATCCGATTTTGATGGAATTCAAGGTTGTGAAATGTACGCATCATGTTCTCATCGATCCACTCCAATTCATCCGGTCTCTTATAAAATTTCTCATCATCTGAGAGTTTTCCTCAAATGGATATTTAGAGTGAAGGTTGGTAAAATCTTATGGGTAACACTTCCTTTTTCCCATACACCAATGAATATGGAATTTCTTGTGTAGCAGTGAAGGTGGTTGTATAGTAGGTCTATAAATCATAGAGGATCTTTTTTGGTCATGAATTATTATACTTGTTCATGGTCTTATAGAGTATATTTGATATATTCTGATTGAAGGATTATATTTGTAATTTTTTCACTACATGATTGTGATATGGGTGACTGTAATCGATATTGTACTCTTGGTATAACTTCTTTAACTTCTTATAATTTTTTTTGGTGTTGTTGTCCTTCAATATTGTGTGAAGGATCCCAAACATAGTGATGATATGAGACTTTATGAAGTTGATAATGATCTTCATCCCATCTTCTTAGAAAGGTATTTCCTTATCCCATTTTGAAAAGATTTTGGTATAAATAAGGATATACTTGAACTTCTTAGATCTGGATGAGCGATATGTCCCCACAACATCTATTCCCCAAATAGAAAATGGATAGAAATAGTTATCTATATGTAGAAATTCCAAGGGATAATGGAAGAAATTTTCATGGATTTGACATGCATTACAATTCTTGGTGAATTCCACACAGTCTTGTATCATGGTTTTCTAGTAACATCCCAACCTCTTGATTTTGTGGGAGTGCCTGGTCTATGTCTAATGAGTGTTGTTGGATCCCACATGGTATGTTTCCATGATGGTAGGAATATTAATTTCCTCTACACGTCTAATGAGGATTCCATCAAAGACTCTCTTGTAGAGGGATTTCTGTTCATTTGGGCTATCCTATAGGGTTATGTTTGTTGCATGATGTAAAATATGTTCTCTCTTAGCTCAATCTTTTGGGGTAAATCTGTTTTAAAGATAATTGAATATGGGATCCATTCATTTAGGGGTGGATATCTTTTCATCATGATCTAAGGTAATAATTAGTTGATAAATTTATTCCATATCACATATTAGGACCAATAATACCATTCTTCAGTTCATGATATGAAAGATTTCTTTCTTCTGATCAGGTTTGTCCTTGATAATGGTGGTATTATCTAGTGCTTCAGTATAATAATTTTGTGATCGGGGAACCTGATGCAATGTTGGATAAAAAAAGAACTCTCTAATCTAACCAAGTACATAGATAGTGATAGGGTTAGTTCTTCCTTTTTGATGGCATATTCACCATTGATCTTCTTTATCACCTGTTTCAAATCTCCTTTGATATTTAGGTATGCTATCTGCAAATTTAGGGATAATACCAACCTAACTATGAGGGATTGGTATTCTTCCTTATTATTTTTAAAACCTTTGGATAGTGAGAAATATTAGGGGAAAATTACTTTGTCTTGAGAGAGAAATACAATCCCTAAGATAATCCGATTGAGGATTGGGTTCTCCATCCTTTTGCTAATAGGACTTCAGGAGCCTCCATCCAAATAAATATCCCATGTATGGGGAGTTTCATGGGCATAAAAGACCACCTAATTGGGAAAATCAGTGTCCACTAGTGTATTATTCGGGGTGGGATGTGCTATAAGGAAATCTTTCAAGGAATTCCCTTTAATTGATTTTTGTGAAATGAAATGAATGTTGTATTACTACAGAATGACTGCACATCGAGCCAAGTGCCCATCCAACATAGGAATACCAAGTATTTACATGATAGGGTCAATATGAGAGACTAGGTGGACTTCGTTCTACTACAAGTAATACCTCATATTTTTCACTATAAAGATCAGTGAATGATAGTTCTTATCTACATCATAGTATCGAGTCTCAATATCTATAATTTCTTGGTAGAGTTAGTAGATATTGTTCTCAATCCACGCATTAGTTTTCTGTGGGAGGAGGGTTCCAAATGAGTGTTCTATGGAACCCACAAAAAATATGAGTGGCCTCTATTCCATCAAAGGCATCAAAACTGGTGGGTTTAGTAAATACTTATTGATACTTTTGAAGGATTCTTGGCAGTCATCATCCCATTGATAAGTGATTCCCTTATTTATTATTTTGTTGAAGGGGACATATTTTATTGGCTTGGTTGGCTATGAAACATATAATGTATGCAATATTCCTTTTTAACTCCATCAATTCATTGAGATTTCTTGGTGGTGACATTACTAAACTAAAATAAGACTTATCTGGGTCAATTTCAATGTTGTGGGGGCATACCATAAAACAATGTAACTTCCCTGATGTTACCCCAAAGGTGAATTTTAGTAGATTCATCATTAGACTATGCTTTTAGAACTTTTCAAATACTATTTGAAGGACAATTAAATGATCACATCACTGTAATGATTTAACCACTAGGTTTTTGACATAACATTCAACTATTCATCTCAATAATGGTTTAAAGATATGATGCATGGTGCATTGATATGTATCAATAATGTTCTTTTGTCAAAATTTTATGAAATGATAGCAAAAGATCCCCTGATGCACTCTTAAGGTAGAGGATTCTTCATCTTTAGGGTAAATCTTTATCTGATTTTACCTTGAATACCTATCCTTGAAGGAATGATCTTGTAATCCAGCTATTGCGTTGATGAGGATTTCAATGATCTGCAATGGGAAATCCTACACTGGGAAATTTTGATTATGTTCCCAAAAATTATTCTTGACCATGATTGTAACACCCCAGGTAAATAAAGAGTATGACATTTTCACATTTATCCATATTTGTGAATAAAATATTAATATAACTTTAAAGGGGACGCTATGCTCGATGGCGTACCCAACACGCAACAACGAGTTTCTTGGGAATCTTACGTTGCACTCTAATAATAAAATAATATTATTTTAAATGGTAGTTAATGCCTAGCCGTTGTAATGGCGGGAATGAACATAACTAACTAAAAAATGATTATATATGTTTTTATATTTATCCAATAAAAAAATAAAGGCTTAAAATAAGAGAAGAATTCAATTTTTGGCATATATACTATAATTTTCACTAAAAGGCCGAACTATCGCCTTTTGATGGCAAACCCTCTTTAAATATAGTTTTGGTCACTCTAATACATTCTATTGGACCAAATAAAACTCTTCTTTGGAATCGGGACATCAAAGTTTACTTTGTATAGATTTTTGGTATTTTTTTCTGATAAAGTTCATTTTTTTAATGAATAGTGAAAAATGTTGTATTTTAATTCAAAACCTCTTTTTAATCTAATTTATTTATATGATTAGATTATCTTTTTAATTGGTTTTAAAGTGTAAATATAATATATTTTTACCATTTAGTCCAATGGTGGTCATTGAAATTAATATCACTTTAAGATTGGACATAAATGAGTGTCAATCTTTTGAAAGATATTGTTTCTTAAAAACACGCTATTTGTTTTAACAGCGGGATTTAATTATAAAATTAATTAATGAAACTTATATGTTATGAATTTGGTAAAATAGAAATCATTTTTGAATTCAGAATATCAAATATAGCTTAGGGTGAATTTTTGGTATTTTTCTGAAAAACTTCAATTTTTGATGAATAGTGAAACCACAAAGTGGTCGTTACAAAATTTGATTTTTTGTTTAAATGGGACTTTACCACTTGTGTGATTTGAATTTAAAAAATCCAATTTAAATTATTTTAATTATTAAGTAAAATGTAGTTCAATGGGATGAAAATAATTTTTGATGAAAAGTAACTTTTAAGTTTTATTAATCGCGATTAAAGGTAATTAGTGTGATTTAAGGTAAAAATGATATTATAATAAAATGAAAATACATTGACACTTGTCCTAACCCTATTGGATTAGTTATGGCCGACCAAGACAACCCATGGGTCAATTTTTGGTACCCCATGGAGCCACTTGGGTTTGATAATGACATTTATGCCTTTTATTTAAAGTTAAAATAAAAATGTCACAAACATGATTTGTTTTACTAAAACAATTTTTACATGTGGTTATACAAGTCTTAATTTTAACTATAAATAGTCATTGGAAATCTAAAAAGATTTCCTACATCATAGTATTTTTTTTATAATTTTTAGACCTTAAATAAATTAAATTCCTTATGACATCATGATGATGCAGCGATGACCTCATTATTTAACGATTTAAATAAAATGGAAAGATAATGAAAAATCTAGGACCTAAACATGTCAAAAACCTATTGTATGGGTGGGTTTCGAACCCTTATCACCTTATCATCGAAAAACATCAATGTGGGACCATTAAAATCCGAAAACCATTTGAAAATAAAGTAACATTTTATACTTTACCAAGAGTGCCCCTCCTCTCCTCTTATAAAAGGCCCCCACCTCTACCACCTTACCCACACCTCTCAAGCCTTTGGTTCGGACAAGCTCTGATCATTTTGTCTCTCCACATCCCTCTCCTAATCCTAGAAGCCTTAACTTAGGCAGGAAGCTCTTCAAGAAACTCTTTTGGTTCAAACCAAAGGGAGTTACCCAATTTTAAGGTAACGTCTTCACTTGTGCTCTTTTGTTTTATTTTGCTTCTCCAACCCCCTAAACTCTTTTTATTCATTTCTTTTGTAACAACTCCAGTATCTTCAATATACTAGGATGTTGTTATAATAAGTATTTTATCTACACTTACACACACCTTCATCTAATGGTTAAAGAACATACTGTTTCTATGGATGGCGAATTTCTGCCTCACGAAACGATGATTGTTCAACACTTATATAACACCTTAAAAGGTGGCCATTAAGATGTCACTATGTTTATATATGATATATAATATTTTTATGTTTTATATAAGCTTCTGTATTTTTCATTTGTGTCATAACTTTATGGCTTCCATTATGGGTATACGGGATATCTTCATTTTAGGAAGTGCGGACTACCGCCCCCTCAAAGTGATTTGATTCGTTAATGCCATATGTGGGATGTATAAAGGATGGATTTAAAGTTATTATATATTATGTTATACTTGAATTATAATATAACTTTATATCATTATTGTTTTCTTTCCATTAAAGTATGAGATAGAAATGAAAGTAGCGTTCATGCATACGTACGGCTTACCGTCTCCATGAACGGTGCATTTCATTTCTTATCCTCAAATGTAATGTACTATTATATGTACATATAATGGATATATATGATGTATGATACATCTAAAGGATGAATATAATTCTGGAATTAAAAATATACACATCTCTCATTTAGTTTTAATTCCATGAATATGACATAGAAATGAAAGTAGCGTTCATGCGTACGTACGGCTTACCGTCTCCATGAACGGTGCATTTCATTTCCTACTCTTAAATGATTATGTAATATTATAAATAAATGTATATTTTGGATATATATGATATATATGATATCCAAATAATGAATATCATTATTGAGATAATGGATATTTGACTACGTGAAGAACTTGTAAATATAAGAAGTTCACTTTTGACTTAAGTACCAAATATCAACAAAACAAACATTATTAACTTAAATGATTACATAATGTTTATAACATGTCAATAATTGATATAAAAGGAATAATGAACTTGAAAAAGGTTCTTAATCAAGTATAAATTAACTCAAGTTTATTATTCAGGACGTTAAAGAACGATCGAGTCAAGTCGGACCCGAGGTAAGGGATCATACTCCTCTCTTTCTTTTTAAGTCTCTCTTCTATGTCATTCCTTTTAAAGATCATATTTCTTGTTATTGGGATGTTATTTTATATTAATATTACTGTAATTTTTATGTTCATATGATGAGAGACCCTATTCTCTCTCATCAATCCATTTTGGAAGTTTTGAGTGGCGTCGTTAGGCTGCCGAATTTTCATAAGAGATCTAACCTCTCTCTTTATTTTTAAGTACTCTCCTTTATGTCACTTCTTTTAAGCTCCTATTTGTTATGTTGGGGGATGTTATTTTATATTCCTCTTTATATAAACTTTATGTTAATATGATTAGATACCCTATTTGATCTCATCAATCCATTTTTGTAAGTTTTATGTGGCGCCGTTAGGCTGCCGAGTTTTCGTAAGGGATTTTTCATCTCACTTTTATTCCCGTGAGATTTATGCTACATTTGCCACAATTTCCTTTGAGTGGTGTATGTACTTCCCATTATTTTACTCATTGTGTAATATAATTTAATTTATGAGTATTTACATCAATGTTGTATTGTCCTTCTTTCACGGGGTGTATGTTTTGAAAGGTACCCATGTCGGTAAGGGAACCTTTCACCCTCCTCTTTTTAAAAGACTTCTTTTTGTTATGTCTTTTAATTCACATACTATTATGTTGGGATATGTTCTTCTATATCCTTATTGATTTAAATTTTATTTCCATGTGATGAGATACCCTTTTTATCTCTCATCAACTCATTTTCTTAATTTTGTAGTGACACCATTAGGCTGTCAAATTTTTGCAAGGGAACTTCTTAACCCAAATTTGATTCTTTGGGATAAACTTATACTCCTTGAATATGTTGTTCTATGAATATGTGTGAATAACCTATGATTTTTTTACACTTAATATCCACTTATATTTGGTGTATTAGTTTGTCACACATAATTATGTAATTGATTTATCCTTAAACCAAGGATACCGTCTTTGTAAGGGACTTTGTCTCAATCTCCTTTCATTGAGCCATATTTCGTCTTATACACAACTTTATTTTATACAGTGTATAAACCCCTTTGAATTTTACTTTTATACAAAAGGAATCTTTTTCTACGAAGCGTTTTACTAAACGACAAAAAGGAATGTTTCTTTTAACGTACGCGGTGACAACGACCTTTTCCGCCGCCGCGAGTATTATTTGATCTTTGGCTTCCTCAACAAGCCGTATGTTTTTAAAATAAAATAAATACCATATACTATTTTATTTATTTTGGTATTGAAAATGGTTTTGATAAAGGATTATATTATGTCAATATATTTAAATGATATATTGTGATTGAAATGTGTAAATGTTATCATTCCTTTATATTGGTTTTATGTGTTATAATTTTATAATGGTACTTGGACATATTACGGGTGGTTACATGATAAACCATATGACGGGTGGTGCTGTGAATACAAGGACAGGTGGTTACGTTATAACCTCCAATGCATTGGGTATGGAAGTCGGCCGTATGGCTATTCCATTAAGTATGTATGGAAGTTGGCCGAATGGCTATTCCATTAAGTGATATGTGTGGAAGTCGACCTTATGGTTATTCCACTTAAGTATGTTTATGTCCCAATTTACCTTTATATGTTATGTGATCTTTATATGGGTTTTATGGTAATATTTTTGTTACAAAAGGGTAAGTAATGAACTTTTATTCAGTGAAGAGTTTTTACTACTTCGAAAAGGTGAAAAGTATTACTTTGATATAGTATACATGGTTTACTTGTTGTTTTGAAAAACTAATAGTTTTCATTCTTTGTGTATCCCTTACTGAGATTTTTATGCTCATCCCAAGTTTTTCAAATGTTTTTCATAGGACTTAACGTGGAATAGGGTCAAGGATGGGATCAAGGGAAAGTCATGCAACCTAAAACATGAAACTGGACATGTTTCTTTTTAAGAGTTTTTATTTTATGGAAACTTAGTAAAAGTTTCTACTTTGTAATCTTTTGAGATGTAATAGTTATGTTCTAATTCTCTAAAACTCTAAACCTGGAAAGATCCTCAATGTGAATTATTCATTTAATTTAATATTAAGTAAGGTTTAAGGTCGGGGCCTTATAATGATCATTCCATTCTTTTTTTAATAGGGATGATGTTGGTGAGCCATATTGGGTATTTCAATTCCTGGAAAAATTTGTCTCTGATCAATTTGTAAACTTCCACCCCTATATTTGTTGTATGAGAGGGGAACATCCTTCTAGAATCCTTCTTGAAGCCTCAATTTTCATTGGGTAATCTGAGATGGTGCATTACCACATATGGATTCAGTACAAGAATTTATTTATAGTACCAAGAAAATAAATATTAGTTTTTTTTATGAAATTAAATATATATCTCTTTTAATTTGAGGGGAATAGTGGAACTAATAAATATAAGGCATGATTCTTCTTCTATTCCTAGATTAACCTAACTAAGCTCATCGATGGTAGTGGAGACACCCTCCTCAAATGTGGGAGGGGTGTTCCTGAGGTCATCCACATATTATTCCATCACTGAGTCCATGAAGACAACCTCAAATGGATCTATAAATCCAAGGGCTTCTCTATAACTATCAGGTTGAGAGACGCTATGAGAAGAGTCATTATCATCCCCTATTTCATGAGTCATTTAAGAGAGACATTGGGACTGATTTTATTCTACAATGTCACTCGAGATAGGAGGATCTTGGACCTCTGGTGTTAAGTCTATCAATTCATATAGATTTATGGGGAGCTCGTAGTCACTGCAGAGCATACTCGAGATGTTTTCATGGGTGGAACCCAATCCATTGGGGGATTCAACCTAAATTTAATTATCCACCATCAGTTATTTTCATACCTTTTTGTAGAAATTTTCTTCAGAATATGTGTCTTTGTAAGCCTTGAATGGAAAGATCTCATAATAAAGTATGATATCCTTTCCATCAATGGTGTATTTCATACATTTAAGGGATGTTGAAGGTTCCACCAAGTGTATATGGAGAGAGTGCCTTCCAAGAAGGACATTGTATATAGTGTCTTACTGAATAACCATAAAATCAGCATCAGATATGAGATACCCAAAATGTCCTTTGAGCCTGATCATCTTGTGAGGTATATGATCATGCTTATCGTACCCTTGAATGTTTATCTTTTTGGGAGATAAGGCTCCATTCCTATAACCTAAACGTCAGTTGGTTAGAACCAAGATACGGTTGATCATGGAACCTTTATCAATTAGATATCAATGTACATAGAAATTATTGAGTATTACAAAACATATAGGGGGTTGATGCTTCATTATATGACCTTTTCTTGATCCCAAACAGTGAATGAGATGGCGAATTGTCATTACAATGGCATGATATCCATTTGATAAACCTCAGATGAAACAAATTCTATCTCGAACTCTTGTGGGCTATGTAGGGATTAAAAAAGTTCCTACATGAGTTCTTTTGAAGGATGGATTGTATCCAATATTGAGAGATTTCATGTGATAAGCACCATATATTTCATAATGTCATTAGTTTGTTCTAGATGTCAGATACTTTCAATGTGGGGATTCTCCTTAACATGTGGCTAAAGAACCAAATCATTTTAGGTGTATGCTCCTAGTTCTTGTTCAAAGGTCAAGGGAGGATCTGCTTCTAGTGGCGTAGGTCACACTAGAATTTCTTGTCACTAGGTTTAATCAGATAATCAAACCCCCTAGGATATCATGCAAGAAAACTATTTTTAGATGACCACTGTAGGGTTATGGTATGCCTCCATTCATATTTTGTGCCTTTTAGATAATTTTACCATGATTCATAGCTACATATGTGTCCTCATTAGGGATGAGATCAAAATATTGGGTCTGACCACATCCGATCTATCCTATGTATCCTTAGTTCCTATGCATGCAACCTCCCATTCCCTGATTATGTGTATGAAACTCATATTCTATTGAATATTCATCATTTGAGAATCGATATTCCAAGTTTATCATATTGAAATCACCAATTACGAGGTATTCATTCGATGAGGGTTCAGTTTTTTTGAGTGGCACCCATGATTCAGATGTTGCAAGGAAGAAATATTAAAGTGTTAGATATTGCGTTGGAGCTGAATATAACTCCTCCTCTTCTGTTCTTTCCTACATTAGATGGTTACACCCACTTTTGGGAGGAATATATGATGTTACCTCCTTGGGTGGTGGAGCTATTGTGGGTCTGTTCATCTTTGATCTTAAGGTGGCATGAGCTTGATCAAATTTCTTTTGATTCAACTAGTTATTGAACTTCCATTCACCCTTGGATGTAATTTTCTACCAATCACCCTCTTCTTATAATTGAACAACGGTTATGCTGGCCACCTGATCTGTGGAGTTTTCTAACACCACCACTCCAGAATTGGTCGTGACCTGAAGAAATCATTGAAGATGAAGCGGTCCTAGATATTCTAACCCAGCCTTCTATGGAAAGGAAATTAGTTTGGGTGGTTAGTGAGGTTGAACTAATCCGAATTCTTGGGATATTGTATCTCAATAAGGTTATTATTAATGGCTCCCAATAAATAATCAGCGAGTTGTCCATTCTGGAATGAGTATTCTTTATTAATCAGTTCCCCAAAGCCTAGGTGAACTTGATTTATATGTGTTTATTTTATAAGGAGATATTGTTTGTTTCACCCCTTGATAGGAGGTTATGGATGGTTCAAAACCTGCCTAGGTATTTGGATGGGCATTAATGCTGGATTAACAGTGACATTTTCAGCTTCTTCCATGCCTATCCTATTCCCATGCACTGAGGTAATGAGTTGATATTTGGATTTCATTAACTGAATGGTGTCCATGAGACATTTTTTCATTTCTACAAACTCACAAAAGCCACCTAGATACTTCAATGGGGAAAGCAGTGTCTGCAACTCATCTCAGAGATTTCCCTCACCGAGTTCTAGAAGTTTTTTCTACAAGATAGGGATGATGTGTGAATTTGTTAAACCTTTCTATCTGGCTATGAATTTGGAATCCCTCTAATTTTCATGTATTTTGATTTTATTTAGGTCAATGATTATTATTTTTCTTATCATGGAGTTGAATTGATAAAGGAATTCACGATGAACGTCTTCCCATCTTGCAACGGATCCTACTCGAAAATTTCTACACCAGATGGTGGCTAGCCATGTCAGAGTCTATTCAAAACACCTCAGTATTATTGTATCCTGTTTATATCAAGGGATATCATCATCCCATATCGAGATATGATGTGTGTTAGAATCTATTTAGGGTATCTTCCACTATCAAAAGTGGAGAGGGTAGGATTGCTAAAATTGGGTGGAGGAAAAGTGTCATACACCCACTCATCATATGGATTACTCTCAGGGTACATAGGTGTGCATCACCCTTCCATGGATTCAATTTGACTATCCAGGGGCTTGATGATGTTAAGAATCTCCAGGGGCATTGATTTATGAGATGTCCCCCATCTACATTGAGCAGGTGGAGGTTGATGATGTGACCCTGATTTTGTATCCAACTAATTCCCAATTCATCCTAATACTGAATAATTTCCCTAGTGAGGGATATTCTTTCTTCATAATGGAGGGATGTCATGATGATTTTAAAATTCCTCATATATGCTAACATTCTGTATAGATCAGAAGCGAGTCTAATGTATATATGCCTATCTTACTAGAGGATCACCTATGGAAGGTATAACATTCACCTCATCATGATGATGATACCCAATAAGAATATTTCCTTGATTAGATCCTCATTCAGTCATCTAAGAGTTTGTATCTCACTATCATATTATGACTGTTGTTTATCCTTGTAAGTAACATCAATTCTTCTAGGTGGTGATTTGAATATGGCCACACCCTTACCTTTGTCTCTGATAGTGTTTCATTAAAGAGGTGGCAACTTGATATTCGTAGGTTCTAGATCTTGGAGCCTGCTTTGATTCTGGGTATGTGAAAACTCTCTTGGTGCAATGAGATCACCCTCCTCTTAGGGTGGATTCTCCATGTTTTTTCCCTCAACATTCATGTTATGATCCACCATATCTATTTTGATTAAAGTGGTGACATTCACTGAGGCATATTGAGAAACAATGGTTGTTTCATTACTTTCAACACAGCTGGATGAATCTACAATTCCATATTCTAGTTTGTTATTCAAACCCCTATCCATATTGGGTTATTTTATCTTATGATCCCAGTAGGGTCTGATCACCATAATCACATGCTCTTCCAGTCTCGGTATATGAATAGTGACCATAAGGGTGTTTTTGGTTGTACCACCCCTACCCCAGAAGCCCAGATCCGGTGTATTTTTTGAATACATTGTCAGGTTTACAAGGAATCAAGTCTCGAAAGACCGATCAGTTTAGCAGTCTTGGAAAATAGATTGCATACATCAACGTTAAATTACACATTCAAACATAAAACCAAACATAAATAATCCTTTTAGAATTCCACTATTCCCTAAGCTTAACCCTGTATATCTATCATAATACACTTCTTGTAATCCGGGGAAAACAAAACTTAATAAAGGGGTGAGCTAAGATTCTTAGTAAGGGTAAATAATTTAGTGGAAGCTATAAACTTTTAAGGCAAGATGTGTAATAAAGACAGCAACCTTTTAAACATAAAATTGAACATAATATTGTCAAAATAAATCCAACATTAGCATATAAACATGCACATGGATATTCAAGTAGTCGAATAATCACATGTAATAACTAATTTTATAAGGAGGGGACACATAATGTCGGACATCATAACCACATATTTAAGTCCTCTTGACAAGACTGCAAATAATATTTTTTCAAGGCGTTGTGAAAAGACACTAATTTGTCTCATGAGACCTACCGTTGCATCGTGGGGTTATAGCAGGCCCTGACAATCACTTACTAAGTCCAATGTATTCCTCATATGAAATAGTTGAAACATAACATAAACTTTCTTACTAAAACTAGCATACGAAATATTAATACTTTAACCATAAACCATGAATGGTATAAAATAGCACATCCACAATCAAACTTATCATAACTCATTCAATATAATATGGAAGATTTTATTATAGTAAACCAACATCAATCAATAATAATATCCAATAAAGGATGTTGACATAGTTCAAAATAATAAACAAAACTCTTTGAGAGAAATACCCCTTTTCATGAAATCATATAAAAGTAAGACAATTTATAAAGGAAGACATTTAAAAGATATTTTTGAATCAAATTTCCCCATAAAAATTTTAAACTTTTTAATGAAATTAACACTTTAAAACAATCATGTCCACATAAATAAATCCTTAAAATCTTTTTGAAAACATGGACATTAATTAAATTATTTAGAAAAAATATATTTAAAAACATTTAAAATGATGATATAGTTAAAGATTATTTTACATAAAACCTTAAAAGATTACGTTTTTAAACATTTTAATGAAACATGGACATATATGATAAATATTCCACAGTAAATACTTACAGATAAACAATCTTGGATAATAATGAGATTAAAGAAATAACTCTTACCTTGTACTTTCCTTTAGTCAAGGGTACATTTAACCTCCTTCATAATGACCATAGTATGTTATTAAATTGTACCATAAGCATATTAATATTTATGATATCATATATGATTCATTTATGAATTTATACTACCCATTTAATAATAATTTCTATGTTAAAGTATCATTTCGGGTAATAATCGCTTTCTTAATCGTATGTGTTTTAAATTTTTATTCTTAGTCATATCACATAGATCATGATTTACATACTCCCGGAATATAAAACATCATTTATATATCATATATATTCATAATATAAATATGTATAATATATCTATATATGAAATTAAAATACAATTCATGGAGACAGTATTCTGTACGAACGCATGAACGTTGTTTCTGTTTTCTTTTCGTATAGTTTGGAAGTAAGTAAACGACATATATTTATATATATTATTCTAGTAGAAATATTATTTCATATAACCCATAATTAATCAATATATATATAATTATAAATATAAATTTTTTTGAAGGGTGATCGTTGAAGATGAATCTTATCTCGTTGTAGAGACGGTGAGTCGTACGTATGCATGGGTGACAATATCATTTTTTTTAATGGTGAAACAGTGTTTAATTGGATGGTATGTTATATATAAAGAATAATTACTATTTTATGTTCATTATTTACATTAATTATAATCATTATTATACCCATCCAAATAATGTAGTGTTGAATAACAAACTACCCCGGGACGTGGAGACAGTAAGCCATACGTACGCATGTATGGAAACTTTTTCATTCATAGGATGGATAGAATAATGAATAAGGTTGTACCATATTTATAATAATTTCACAGTATGTATAAGATACTAGATTTATTATTTTGGAATGGGAACAGCAATGAAAGAGTAAGTGGAATAAAAAAAGAACTTTGAAATAGGTGTTGAAATAGTTACCTCTTCTTTGGGTGCTTCCTTTTGATTTGAACAAAAGGGCTCCTTAGGTTGGATTTCTGATCAAAGTAATACCTCTAGGTTTAATTCAGGGTTGTTGATAGGATATTTTATTTGGGGTTGTCTGAGACAAATGGCTTTGGAGGTGTGAATATAAGACAAGGGGAGGTACCCTTTTATACGAGAGGTGAGGGGCACATTAAGAAAAGCTTGAAATATTAATTTATTATGAAATACGTTTTGGTTTATAATAGCTCCAAATGAATTTATTTCAAGGATAAGGTAGGGAAGGATCGAAATAATCTCAACCAATAGGGTTTAGACAAGTGTAGGTCACCATATTAACCTTGTCTTTTAGGTTTAACCCTTAGTAAAATAGTCTAAATTTTACCACGTCTTCTTGTGTTATTATAATACATGGTTAATAAACTTAATATAAAATTCAAATTGAACATAAAGTGGTTAATTAATGACATATCTATCATTATATAAGTCCTTTGTAAGAACCTTATATTTTTAGGGCTATTATATAATTTAATAATATAGTATTTTTTTTAAAACTCATTTATGTCAATTTTGACACTATTTAGTATATAGTTTTTTTAAAAGTCACAACAATATGATTAATTCATAAAAAATTAATTTAATCAACCCTAACATATCATATTAACCTAGAAAATTCTTGGAATGCATAAAAAGGCTCAATTAACATTTATTTTAATATTTACAACATCAATTATTTTAGTCTTTCATTGATAAGGTAATTACTGCATCATCATTGTGTCATAAATAAATTTAATTATTTAATGTCTAAAATTTATAAATAAAATACCATGATGTAATAATTATTTTTAAATTTTAATGAATACTTACAGTCAAATTTATCTTATGTATTACCCTATATTAAAAATGGTTTAGTTATTAAAATTAGAATTTAACACTTTTAACATTTCTTTAAATAAAATATAATAAATATCCTAATATAATCCAAGTGGATCAAAAACTATCCTATTTTTATCTTAAGGTTAATTTTGGTCGAAATACACTTATCCAATAGAATTAGGACATGTTTTTGGATAATTATAATATCATATTTACCTTTAATTACCCTATTTACTTTTAACTGTACTAAATAAAATTCAAAAGTTACTATTCAAAAAAAATTATTTTTATCCTATTGAACCACATTTTAATTACTAATTTAGACCATGTTTCTCAGATTTTTGAAATTCAATTCAAAAAAGCGGTAAAACTACATTTTATGCAAATTTTCAAAAGTGCCTAAAAGGTGGGTAAAAGACATTAAATAGTTCAATAAAATTTTACAAATATAATATTATTATAAAATGACTCCAATGAATTAAATTGTACTAATATAGGTATTGTGTTTCTATTTTTACATTAAAATAAATTTAAATAAAAATATTAATTATTTAAATAAATAGTCGGTTTTGAACAATAACGTAGTGTTTTCACCATTCATCAAAAATTGAAAGTTTTCATAAAAATACCAAAAATTTACCCTAAGATAATTTAGATATTTCAAATTCAAAAATATGTTTGTTTTACCAAATTTAAAACATATAAGTTTAATTAACTAATTTAATATTAATTCTCTTTGTCAAAACCAAAAAGCAGGTTTTTAAGAAGTAAAAACTATGAAAAGATTGACTTGTATTTATGTCCATCTTAAATGTTAAATTACATAAAATAATATAAATTATATTAAATGATAAATTTATAATCTAATTATATTTTCAAACCACTCAAATTCATAATTTAATAGTATAAATTATTTTGATTAAAAAAGTTGTTTTCAATTAAAATTTAGTACTTTTCAGTATTCATCAAAATATAAAAGTTATCATAAATGTACCAAAAATGTATCCAAAATATATTTTTAAGACATTATTCTAAAGAGTAATTTAATTTCATTAAATTGAAAATTTAAAAGTGTCAAATAATGGATTTAAAAAGGGTTTGCCATTAAAATGAAATAACATTGCATTTTTTTAAAAATACTTCTTTTATTTAAAAGATTGAATTTGTCCTTATATTATGTCTATGAAACAAAAAAGATGAATTCTAAAATTATATAGGATATATATAAAATTTAAAATGTGGTTAATACTATTCATAACTGCTTTTTAAACATCTATTTTGATAGGTCGTGATGTGCTTGAACTCAGTGTTTCTTGTAGTGCAAGATATGGAATTAATTTAAAGAGATAACATACTTTTAAATCTTGAGTTGTTACATTCTCACCTCCTTCAATAAATTTTATATTCTTAATTTGAAATTATTATTCGAAATAAAAGGTTACAAATAGAAAATACCATTGTGGAAAACCCACATTGGAAATAGGGTTAATAAAATTTCGTCTTAATAAGAGGGAAAAGGAAATGAAAAAATTCACGATGAAATTAGGGTTTCGAATGGAATAAAATTGGTGTAAATTATAGACACATAATTGGAGGAAAACGTAAATATTTATAGGGAGTTATTGAGTTCATCAATCACAAAAAAATTGAACAATAAATGGAATCTTGAGGGCCTAAAATCCATAAATCTATGATGATTTAAAATATTATCGGTTAAACAAAACATAAGGTATTTGGGTAACACATTTTTGCTTTTATTTTCCTTTCCCTAATGTTTAATAATTAATTTCTTCATAAAATAAGAAAAAAATACTTGACAAGTAGAGTTCCATCCTTTAAATAATTTCTACCACAAACTTATCTTTCACTCCCAAAAGACAATGGAACTAAAAAATATTCTATTTAACCTAATCGTATAGTGTTTCAAAAAAATGAATTTATAATTCATCTTTTATACCATTTAAAAAAACTACATTATACAAAACAGGACATCACGTAGGCCAGTGGTAGGTGGTGCACCTTTGTCGCCCTTCGGTTGTGAGTTCAAGTCTCATGGCCTTGCCGGACGCGATCAGTTTTTTCTCTACCTCTGGGATGTTTTTTTATAACAATCCAAAAATAATATTAAGAAATTATTTAACATTAAACAATAGTATCCAATGCCAAACTTAATCCATTCCAACATTTAGACTTATCCACAATACTTCTATCTAAACTCATAGTCCAAAATTTATAAGGAAGGTCACATAACATACATGTGAATACCTTCATCATGTATTCTCTTAAAACATGGTAATAAACTGAATTACCAGAAAAACATATTGAATACGTTCATTCTTCCTCATTCCTTATGTAAAACATATAATACTAGATATAGTCCTTAAATCCAAAAAATGTTGAAAACTCCCAATAATTATGGTGTGAACCACTTTTTTAAACAAACCATTAATCAGTTCCAAGGATGTCAATAATACCAAATTTACTTTATCCAAATCACTTATCTCGGTATAAGGACCATATTAAGGTTTATATTTCCCTCAACCATTTATTTTCCAAAACGTTTAACTTTTTATTTATTCACTTTTAATTGTAACATAAAATCTCAAATCCTCAATGAAATCATACTACAGTACAATCCTTATTTATTTCCATAATTTAAATAACCAGTACATCATTGATACAACACTCAAATGACATAATTCTTCAATCCAGAAGCATAAATTAATTAATTATTCCATGTCAAATGTAGTAACAACTTATGCTTGACCTTGATCCCTTTGATTCTTCTAAGATATATTTCCTTGACACTTAGGACGTTTATTTGCGTATTGCCCCATTTCACTATAGTTGAAACACTGAATATTAGTCTTTTCTTTGTTCCCATTACATTAATATTCTTGATGACCCTTTTCTCTACACTTATAACAAACTCTCATTCCCTTACAGCATTTACCAAGGCAATTCTTTGCACAGTAATCACATGTGGAAAAATCCTTCTTTTCGTTCTTCCCATTATCCATATTTTTCTCTGCCATCCTCTTCTTTTATAGCTTCTCTTAAAATCCATAAGACTCAGATAATTATTTACATATCATATTAACACATGATAATATTTCCTCAAATGATGAGAATACATGGGAGTCTATTTAACTTCGAAATTTTGGATTAAGACCATGGAAGATAGGATCTTTCTTAATCTTTGGATCATGCGTATTGCTGGTGTTCCCACTCCTTCTACTAAGCACTATATCTAAATGAAGACATACACAAGGTTAGATCGTATAATATTGTATATTCCAAAAACTAGAAAAATTATCAATACTAATTGAATATTTTTACACATATAGTCTCATAAAAATGGTTTCTTTGCTGAAATATTTAATCATAAATCCTTCATAATGGTTTATAAAGAAAATGTGAATTATCCTAAGCATATCCCCTGAGAGTGTAAAACTAGGTGCACAGAAAGGCTCATTGTCATGTACCAGGATACCCCGTGTCAAACCCGAAACTCCTTGTCAAAGTTTTCACTCTTAGGTACATCTATGACAGAACCTTGTCCACTTGTAGTATCCAGAAAGGGATTTATTGCATGGAAAACTCACAAAATCTCTACATTACCTAAATTCTAGGAATCTCTTCTATACTAATCATCAAATCCTATATTGGGTTAATGTTATCTAATCAAAGTTTTTATAAATAATGTTTCTAAGGTTTATAATTAACTTCCTCTGATACAAACTATAACGCCCGAACCCTAGAAGCTCAGAATCGATGTATTATTTTAATAAATTGGTAGGTTTACAAAGAATCAAGTCTCGAAGAACCAATCAGTTTAGCAGTATTGGAAAATAGATTACATACATGAACGTTACATTACACTTTCAAACATAAAACACAACATAAATAATCCTTTGACAATGCCATTATTCCCCTAGATTAACCCTTCATATCCATCATAATACACTTCATGGAATCCAGGAAAAACAAAACATAATAAGGGGGTTGGCTTATACGATCAATAATGGTAAATAATTTAGCGAAGCTATAAAATTTAAAGGCAATATATGTAATAAAAACAAAAACCTTTTAAACATAAACTTGAACATAATATGGAAAAAATAAATCTAACATTACCATATAAATAAGCACACGGATATTCTACTAGTCAAATAATCACATGTAATAACTAATGTCATAATTAGAGAATGCATGATTCCAGACATCATAACCACATAGTAAAGGCCTTGTGCCAAGACTAAAAATAAAATTTTTGTCGATGTATTATGACAAGACACTAATTTTTCTCATTAGACCTACTGATTCATCAAGGGGATATAGTGGTCCCATCCCATCACTTACTAAGTCTAATGCATTCCTATTACGAAAATGGTTGAAACATAACATAAATTTTCGTACTAAAACCAGTATACGAAATGTCAATACTTTAACCACAAACCATGAATGCTATAAAAATTACACATCCATAGTTAAACAAATCATAACAATTTCAATACAATATGGAAGATTTTATTATTTTAAATCAACCTCAATAAAGAATAATATCCAATAAAGGATTTTGATATAGTTGAAAATAATCAATAAAACTCTTCGAGGGAAATAACCCTTTTCATGAAATCATATAAAAATCACAAAATTTATAAAGGAATTCATATAAAATATATTTTTGAATCAAAGTGTCCCATACTACTTTGAAACTTTGGAAATAAATTAAGACATTAAAATAATCATGTCCATGTAAATAAATCCTTAAAATCATTTTGAAAACATGGACATTAATTAAAAATATTTAGAATGATAAATCTTTAAAAACATTTAAAATGATGATCTAGTTAAAGGGTACCTTCCATAAAACCTTATAATATTTCTTTTTAAAACATTTTAATGAAATATGTACATAGATGATAAATATGTCTCAGTAGATACTTATAGATAAACAATCTTGGATAATAATAAGATTGAGGAAATAACCCTTACCTTGTACTTTCATTTAGTCGAGGGTACGTTTAACCTCATATATAATGACCATAGTATGTTATTAAACTGTACCATAAGAATATTAATATTTATGATATCATATATTATTTATTTATGACTTTATACTACCCATTTAATAATTATTTCCATGTTAAAGATAAATTTCTTGTAATAATCTCTTTATTTTATGTGTTTTAACTTTTTATTCCTAGTATTATCACATAGATAATGATTTACATACTTCCAGAATATAAAAAATGATTATTATATCATATATATTCAGAATATAAATATGTATAATAGATAGATATTTGAAAAGGAAAGATCGTTCATGGAGACGGTAGTTCGTACATACGCATGAACGTTGTTTCTGTTTTCTTATCATATAGTGTGGAAGTAAGTAAACAAAATATATTTATATATATATTATTCCAGTAGAAATATTATTTCATATACCTCATAATTAATCAATATATATATATATATATTATAAAAATTCTTTAAGGGTGATCAATGAAGATGAATCTCATCGAATTGTAGAGACGGTAAGCCATACGTATGCACAGACGACAATATCACTCTATTGATGGAGAAACAATATTTAAATGGATGGAATATTATATATACAGAATCATTAACATGTTATATTAATTATTTACATTAATTATACTCCATATTATACCCATCCAAATAATGTAGTGTTGAATTACAAACTACACCATGACGTGGAGATAGTAAGTTGTATGTACCTATGTATGGAGACTTTGTCATTCATAGGATGGATAGAATAATGAATTTTGTTGTAACATATTTATAATAACATCACAGTATTTATAAGGTATTGGAGTTATTATTTTGGAATGGGAACAACAAATAATGACGAAATGGAATAAGAAAATAACTTTGAAATAGGTGATGAAATAATTACCTCTTCTTCGGGTGTTTACTTCTAATTTGAATAAAAGAGTTCCTTCGGTTATATTTATGATCAAATTAAGGCCTCTAGGTTGAAGTTAGGGTATGTGGGAGGATATTTGATAAGGTTCTGGCTGATCCAAATGGCTTTGGAGGTGTGAAGTTAAGAGAAGGGGGAGTACCCTTTTATAAGAGAGGTGAGGGGTACTTTAGGAAAAAATTGAAATATTAATTTATTATCAACTCATTTTAGGTTTATAATAGCTCCAAATGGATTCATTTAGAGGCTAAGGTGGTATGGGTCTAAATACTCTCAATAAATAAGTTTTATACAAATTTATCTCACCATATTAACCTTATATTTTTGGTTTAACCCTTAGTTAAATAATTTAACTTTTACCATGTCTTCTTGTGTTATTATAATAAATGGTTAATAAACATACTATAAAATACAAAGAGAAAATATAGTGGTTCATTAATGACATATCAATAATTATATAAGTCCTCTAGCCAAACCCTAGATTTTTAGTACTATTATATAATTTAATAAAATAGTATTTGTTTTAAAAACTCATTTTTGTCAAATTTGACACTATTTAGTATTTGGTTTTTTTGAAAGTCATTAAAATATTATTAATTCAAAAGAAATTATTTGAATCAACCATAACATGTTATATTAACCTATAAAATTTGTCAAATTCACAAAAAGTCTCAATTTAAATTTATTTTAATATTTATGACAATAAATATTTTAGTCTTTAGTTAATAAGGTAATTACAACATCATCATTATGTTATAAATAAATTTAATTATTTAATGTATAAAAATTAAAAATAAAATACCACAATGTGGAAAATATTTTTAGATTTCTAATGAATATTTATAGTCGAATTTATATTACGTTTAAACCTATATTGAAAATGGTTTTGTTATTAAAATTAGAATTTAATACTTTCAACTCTTCTTTAAAAAAATATAATAAATATCCTAATCTAATCCAAGTGGATAAAAAAGGATCATATTTTTGTCTTAATGTTTATTTTGGTAGAAATACACTTATAAAATAGAACTATAACATGTCTTTGGATAATTATAATATCATTTTAACCTTTAATTACCCGATTTATTTTTAACTATTGTAAATAAAATTCAAGTTACTATTCACCAAAAATTATTTTCATCCTATTAAACCAAATTTTACTTACTAATTTCAACTGCATCTCTCAGATTTTGGAAATTAAATTCCCAGAAGCAGTAAAATTATTTTTTATGCAAATTTACAAATGTGCCTAGAAGGTGAGTAAAAGATGTTAAATAGTTCAATAAAATTTTACATATCTAATATTATTATAAAATTACTCCAATGAATTACCTTGGTCTAATATAGGTATTATGTATCTATTTTTACTTTAAAATAAATTTAAATAAAAAATATTAACTATTTAAATAAAAATTCAGTTTTAAACAATAACGCAGTGTTTTTCACTATTCATCATAAATTAAAAGTTTTCAGAAAAATAACAAAAATTCACCCTAATCTAATTTTGATATTTTAAATTCTAAAATGATTTTTATTTTAAAAAATTTAAAACATAGAAGTTTCATTAACTAATTTAAAATTAATTCCCATTGTCAAAACCAAAAAATAGGTTTTTAAGAAGTAAAAACTATCAAAATATTGACATGTGTTTATGTCCAATTTAAATGTGAAATTACTTACTATAACCTAAATTATATAAAATGATAAAAATATAATCTAATTAGACTTTAAAACCACTAAAATTCATAATTTAACACTATAAATTATTTTGATTAAAAAGGTTTATTTCATTTAGAATTTAGTATTTTCACTATTCATCAAAATATGAAAGTTATCAAAAAAGTACCAAAAATTTATCCAGATTAAATTTTTATGCCCTGATTCTAAAGAAGAATTTATAATTACATTAAATTGAATATGTAAAAGTGTCAAATATTGGATTTAAAAAGAGTTCTTCATTAAAAGACAGTAAAATTGTATTTTTTGAAAGATAATACTTTTATTTGAAAAATTGAATTTGTCCTTATATCATGTCTAAGAAACACAAAAGATGAATGTTAAAATTATATAGGATATATATAAAATTCAAAATGTGGTTAATACTATTCATAACTTCTTTTTAAACAGTTAGTTTGATAGGTTGTGATGCGCTCGAACTCGGTGTTGCATGCAGTGAAAGATATTGAATTACTTTAAAGAGATAACATACTATGAAATATTGGGGTGTCACACTAGTCATGTATTATGAACGAGCCCTAAATAGTAGAGGTTTGTATTATAGTGGGAGGAATAGATGGAATGTTGACTGTCGATCTATACATCCCAACCTCGAGATGAGTGATTCTCTCAGTTGTGATGATGATTATAAAAATTCCCTTAGCCCTATAGGATGGGGGTTGTTCTGGGATGAAATTGGCATCGATTGAACTTTTTGTTAAGGATATAATGATTCTAGATAAGGATTTGATGATATCAAGATAAACATTGAGATACAAATTCCCCCATACTAGTGGTATGGGTGTTTGGCGTCCCTCGGAACGTGTGTTCTGGTTAGGAATCACTACTTCCGGGCAGTTTTCGTTGGATTTATTTATGGAACCAGAAACATCCAATGGTTTTTTATCCAAAGGTACCTTCTTTCTAAAGGAATCCATTCATTATGTTTGAACATATGATACTTAATGACATGCATTGGTCGAGAGGATGGGAGGTCAGACTCATCACAGCCTTTTGGTGGAATTATTGCCTACTCTAGGACTCTCTTATTTATTTTGAGATATTTTCATGAATCCTTATTAATTGACCAAGTATAACATAGGTTTACCTTGTAATTTTCAATCAACTATTATCATGTGAAAAATTTAGAATCATCCGTATATATTTAAGTTTCTTTATTAATGGAGACATATGTATGTATTTGAGGTTCTCCATCAATGGTATCCTCTCATATACTATTTAGAGATTCTTTTAAACATCATTATGATAATACTAGTTTTTAAACCACTTAGTGGGGCACTCTAGAATTTATCATCATCTAGGGAGATGAAGGTTTGTTTTTATGTTGGGATCATACCCCTAAATGGGCAACTTACGTATCCTTGTGAAACGAATCAGAACCCTAGTAGTTCGGTGCCACTTAATGGGACACATCAAACCCTTTTAAGGACATCTGATAAGGACCTTTCTATACAGTTTGATGTCACATGGATAGTAAATCTATGAAAAATGTTCTTAGTCAAGTTTTGGAGTGGGACTTATTCCTAAGAAGCCCAAGGAACATGAAAAGAATACAGGTTTCCATGTTGTATTAGACCTTGTTGGGAAAATGGCAGAAGAAGAAAAGAATTGATTTGATGTGTTGGGTTTGAACCTCATAGAGGCTTCATATGTATCCCATTTGGGTGGGAATCAAATACCACAAAGTTAGATGAGTCTCATAGTAGAGTATAGTTATTTCACAAAAATGTGTTTGGGATTACTTCCTGAAAAGGATGCCTTTTGTGGATGAAATGAGATAGAGCTCGGGCCATAGGAAGGCTTTCTACGTATCCTAATTATTGTGGGAATCAGAGTTTTAGTAGTTTAAGAGTTTAGGTTTTTCTGAAGATGTTGTGATCATGAAAAATATTTTAGTCCACATGATTCATGTTTAGTGTGAGAAACTAGAGGATTTAAAAGATTCAACAAAGGCACACACACTTTACCTCCTCCGGTGGTGGAAGATGACAGGCCTATGGCACAATGGTGGAAGAGGATGAGGCGAACTTGGAAGAGGGAAAGGCGACGAGCCTTCCCTCTTTTATCTTTCAATTAGACAAGGGTTGAATGTAAGGAAGCGGTAAAGGTGATGGTAGTAGAGAGGAGAAAGATTGAAACCTCCTACTTGAAAAGTTAGGGGCTTACAACATGATGGCTTCCCTAGTGGATCCCATGAGAAGATGGAGACTTCTCATTTTATTGAATGGAAAAGCAAGTGTGATCTTCACTCTTTTTATTTGTAACTGGAGGATCCGTGTCTTAGAGATTAAAGGGGAGGTCATAACCCAAACCCTAATCCACCAAATCGGGAACTCCCCAACACTATTCCTAGGAGAAAATACTATGTGACTATAAATATAAAAACCCAAAAAACTCTATGAATCCTAACACCATTGTAAAACAAATGTAGGAAACCTCTCACTGCAGATATAAAAAACCAAATAGGAGACACGCTGATGTGCCTCTTCTAAAGGATTGATAAGTCAGGAGGCTTTGGTGGAGGCTTCAACTTAGTCCCTTTCAAATAATGGAACCAAGGAAGTTTGTATCCTACCATGAGTGGCTTTAAAGAGGGTTTAAAATATGATGAGTAGGCCCTATGCGCAGTTATGCAGTGTAGGTATACCGTGTAGGTACCCCACATAGGTATGTCGCGCAGACCTTAGTGATGATTTAAAAAAAGTTCAAAACATTGGAGAACCAAACCTATGCAAGCTTTAAACATTAAAAGGACTTAAACGTGCTTATCCCATGTAATTATATATTTTGTAGTGTTTTTAGAGTGCTACCTGAGACAATTTGATGGATATGGGAAAAAGAGCTATGCAATGGGAGATTCAAGAGTTATTTCAACTTTTTCAGTTGTCAAATGTGGAGCCTAAGGGTCCAATTTATAGGAAAGGAGGGGGATGGTAAAAATTAATTCAGTGGTGTAGGTCATCCGTGTAGCCCTTCGATATAGCTCCTCTGTGTAGGTGTACATAAAGCATCTTGTCGCGTAGCCCAGTTGTGTAGGTTTACCATGTAGGCCCTATAAAACTTTGTATTCCTTTTAGCTATTTGAGCTTAGTTTTGAAACTTTGTAATATTATGAGGCCATCTTCATAGACTTTTTTTCTTTCTAATGAGTGTTAACAAAATCCCCCCTGTACAGATATGTGCTTTTGAAATATACTCACATTCTGTATATTAAGAGATACTTTCCAAAGAATTTTTTTCTCTAGTACTCCAATTTTCCTTGCATGAATATTACTATGAAGGGTATGCCAGTTCATGAGGATACAGTTCCTACTGGATTCATCCTAAACCATAGTGGTTGTACTCATGATATGAATGATAATGTTGTAGATATATGCCCACATTGCTATGATTCAACCATTCGTTCTTCACAAAAAAATGAGTCTAATTGTTGGAAGGAAGACTGGGATATTCTTTTAGGAGGAGGAGTTAAACCTGAATGGATGTGGCCGTTTTGGGTATGCCGGACATGTGCAGAATTAAAGAAAGACCTATCAGATGTTCACAATTATGAACCTGTTTGGATTTGAAAAACATATGTTTATTAAAATGACATCATTAATGAATTTTTTATCCAATGGTATATGAAAATAAATACCATACACTTGATGCATGGTGAGGTTGGCATCAGTTTAAGTGATATTTACCAAAGTTCTGGGGTTCCCATTCTCAGGGAAATGTATGATGATTTTATTCCACTACTAAAAAAATGGGGTTATGTTATCAGGACGCCACCATTAGATCATGAATTATTCAAACTAGAAATTAAATTGCCTAAAGACAAGGAAGATATTCATATAAGAGTGTGGATAGAAGCCTATTTAGAACCAATAATTGAGAAAGTTCCCACCTATAGAGGTTCTACTATTTGTACTTCTGTAGATAACTAGGGAATTTCAGGCACATATTGGACCACATTGGATAGAGGTGACTACAAGAACTATGGATATAATGTCAAATCTGATATTGATGAAAAGGTACGCTTAGCCAGATTCCTTTCTAGGTGGATAATCATTTACTTGCTTACAGTCCGTGAGTTCGGCGGTGGTGTTAGGCCATTGAATTTTTTTATTGCATATAAATTGGTAGAGGGAATGTATATTGGGTTAGAAACATCTGTATTGGAAAAAATTTATTATTCCCTGCTACATTTGTATAATGGGAAGGCTCTATTTAGACATTCAGGGCCATTCTAAGTGTTATGAGGTTGGATTGTGGCACACTTTTCTTCATACTTAGTATTGAATTTAGTTAGAGTCCCTAGTGTTCTATTTACCCCATTTTTATAGAAAGCCTCTAGTATTCAGCCTCAAAACCTGAGACCTGATATAGTTCTGATGGAATTGATTATATCAGGAGAATTAAGCTTCTTCCCTTTGGGTATCCCACCAACTGAGAAATTTATTTATGACAGTAAGGAAGAAAATTATGAGCTAAGGTCTTATATGATGGCTTTCAGGGATAATTTATTATCTACTAGGATTAATGGTGAAATTATCTGTGAGGCTTAAAAAATTTATAGGTTTGTTTGCCAGTTCAAATGTCTTCAACAATCAAACACTTTTACTCCCACAAAAGTTAGACATGAGAAACACCCAATTGCAGCGAGACAATTGTGGATTTTTATGGCTTTAGAAATATCCAAATTATCAATTATATTACCTCCATCAGATGCATCAATTGTATTGGAAGATATGTATTCCAAATCATGGGATTCTTTATACCCTTAGGGGGATTTGACGAAAGAAATATATCATGTGGAAGCCATGATGACTATTTTTCATAGTAATTATGGTAAATGGTCTAAAGACAGAGTTGATGCAGAGGATTTAGAAGTTTAAGAACCATTAAAACATCTTTGTTGATGGTATACCAGGAATACATGGGCTAGGGAAACAATACCTCTGGCACCTAGGTGATCCAACCACCTCCATCAAAAATTGATTTCCATCCCATACGATGAACTTTTTGTAGAAGAAGGGAGGCCTGAAGAGGCTCACAAATCAGAAAGTGTTGAGTATTCTCCACATCCAACCATATTAAACCAAATTTTGTGTGGCCTTCAGTTATTAAATTTTGGGAGAGTTTGACTCGTGAACTCAAGGATGGATGGGAATTCCTCCAAAATTGCCTTAGAATACCGGATGTGGGGGACATTAAAGCATGTTGTGATTGTCATCTGGATAATAACTTGGCTGAAGAACATGAGTATATTGCAGAGCTGGAGGCCTTTATATATAAAACTAATGAAAAAATTACAGACTCTAAATGAGTGTCTGATATGATCGAACTAGGGATTTGTGAAGGGGTAATTATTCACCATGAGGAGGAATGAGAAATTTATATTAATACTGAGAATGTATTTTCATTTTCTTTTGTCACAATTATTCTTTTTCATCCACCATCATTAGTCTTGATGAGATAGCATTTTACGTCTTGAATTTATGGAAGGAACCTAAAGACAAGTTATTGGGTCACCAAGGTATAGACCCACATGTTCTCCCATCGACACATTAAATGATCATACTAAGTCTCTATAACTTTCCCCAGGAGTAAGAATCATGACTGGGATAATGTAGATTGAAAATCCTCATCCATTAACTTAGGTTACTTCTGCCAAGAGAACTGTTTCAATTTCTCCTCATTCTTATGAAAATTAAAGCAAGAGAGTAATGATATTGGTCCAAAGTGTACGTTGAATAAGTAAGTATTTATACTATCCTCCGGCATTATGACTTTCTTGATACACAATGGTAATCACATTCACATTCTTGTAGGGTTTACATCTCTCTCTTATCTTAAGGGCTTAAGAGCTGATCATTTAAGAACGGAAAAGGAAACTCCAGGAGAAACATAGGTTTATGTTGATGAATCTGTTACCTTGATATATAAGAGATCAAAAGGTTCATTTGTATCTTCTCCTACTCATATTGAGAGGGAGTGTAAAGTTAAGGTGAATATATTTATCTTCAAATATTAAATTATTTTATAATATTATTCTCTTCAAAATATATCATATCAGTTGCCCTTACTAGTGGATTTTGCGATAATCAATGCTGATATTCCTATCACTATAGAAAGAAGGAATGAGTATTTGGGAAAATTTGAAGTAGATACTGGTGTTGATCCAAACCTGGAAAGATCTGATGGCATTGTACTAGTTGAAGAAATGACAGAACATAATATAAGTGGAGGTAATTTTGGTATCAACTAATATTTCTTGGATGCCTTAAATTTTAAGGATGTTATAACATTCCCAACCGCCTACACTGAAATTATGGATGCCCTTAATCCAAAAATTGATATTCCAGGTTCCATCATGGAGTTTGGGGACTTTCATGAGGAATTAAAATGATATAAGTTCTCATTCTTGTATTTTCCATACATAATTTTTCTTCTTTTACTTGGTACTTCACATCAAAGTTCATCTTATGTTGCTTTGTATGTAGAGAATGTTGCAAAGGCCCTTCAAGAACGGGGCATTCCACTTTATCCATCTTTTGTTGAAGCTCGAGAAATACTTAATAAGGACCCCATATTTAGAGACGCTCTAGAGGCTTCAATTATGGAAACTGGGAAAACATAGGAGAACGCCCCTCTTCACAAAACATATGCTCATGTTGCTAAATTTGAGAAGATTGGGGATGAATCTAATCAAGCAACCAACTTATTATTGGGTAAATGTTATAGGTTGTCTAGATCATGCTCTATTCACCCATTGTTCTAAAACTAAAAATGATCTTGATTCAACATTTAGGGTTATCATCTCCCACATCTAGATCAGACGATGAGTCTTTAGTGTTGGATCAGACATCAGCAGAAGGTGAGGCATCTACTATTCTGAGAGAAGCAGGGCAATGAACCTCTTTAAGTGATTTGTTTACAGAGTACATTCTACCTCATGGTAGTGACTCATATTCAGATTTAGATATGAATTTTTCTCTTGGCATGGCACGTAAAAATACTTGGAAAATATATGAAAAATAATTGAAAAGAAGCTTTTGGATGAGATGCTTTCCAATTTTGGAAAACTCCCAGCACTATTTTACGTATTGGGATTTGGTGAATTTAATTATCACCCAGTCTACAATGAAATGAAAGTGAATATTTTCCAATGGGAGTAAGTACATAAGATATGGAAAGATCTTGAAAAGACTAAATAAATTATTAATATTGAGAGCTTATAAACAGCAGTAGCTAAGGAAGAGGCCGACCATAGCAAGAGGTCAATCGAAATCAGAAAAAAAATTAATGAAGCGAAGAAGGATCTGATATATCTTCAACAGAAAATGGTTGTTGTTCATATAAAACTTGAGCAATTGAACCAATCATTGGGAGAAACCCAATTGGAAGGGATAACAACCAATTCAACTACCAAAGAATCACTTTTTCAGGCTGAGGAGGCCGTAGTCACTCAACTGTCTCCACTTCATCATGCAGTTGATAAGACTCGTGAGGATGTTCAACAGATGAAGAGTCATGCTAAGAGTTTCTTTTAATACATGACATAGAGGCTCCATTCCATGTATGTTCCTATGATTTTACCATATGAATGAAATGAATTTTGTCTCCCCCATATATGTATCAATTCTTTCTTTTTGTAATTGTAATATGAAAGGTGATGATGATTAATTGTTTAACATCAATCCTTTATGTTAGATAATCATAATTAAAATAACAGGATTCGGGGTGCCTGAAATTTTTTTATTTAAGCCAATGGGACTAATGAACATAGTTTGATTTTACTAGGGTTATATAGGCAAACCCCAAAAACATTGTATCTTTTGAATTTTTATTGCCCAATATTACCTAAATAATACAAAAATGTAAGTTTAGTGAGCTGAGAATCGATTTTTTTCCAGTGTTCCCTTTTCAGGTTTTCAATCTGTTGAGTACCACATATCTTGTTATTGGAAGTTTAGAGTCATGCATGTCAGAATAAAAAATTTAGTTTTTAAGGTCGAATAGATTTGACCATAAATTTTGAAATTAGATCTCAAACAATGCTCAGTGGCTAGGAATTTCTCTAATATTAATTAAATACATACCAGGGGAATATTGAGTCTTAATGTTTATGGATACCAAATCTAAAACTTGTGTAAACATAAAGGAGGTATTTTACAAGAACAAGGTTACCATTATTTGAAAAACCCGTGAAGATTGTATTATGTATGGCCAACTAGGGCCTATGCTACATAGCCAAACAATGACATCTTTTGACTGAAAGGACTACTATGTAGGAGACATATGTAAAGCCACCTAGGGGCACATACTGCACAATTAGGGAAAAAAGTTCTCAAGAATTTAACATTTTATTTTTGATAGGAAAGGGAGAATAAGATTTGGGTGACTCAAGACCACATTGGGTGGTTTCTCCAAGGAAACGTATTTTAAGAATAAAGGGTCATCTATGCCAGAATAGGTCATGAACGGAGAAACCACTTCTACAGAAATTTTGTGTATGAGTAATGGTTATAATTTTTCAGAAAGGGGGATTTCTGATATCATGTTATGATGTTTTAAGTAATGCAGTGAGGACATTATACTATTCTGTTTTAAGTCATCCTGTGAGGATATTTGGTGGATTTAATTTAAGGTCTTTAGGTTTGACCAAAGGTTCATGAGTCTCCAATTTATGGATAATTTGTTTAGAAACATACTACCATGTTCATTTATAGAAAAGAATAATTGGAAACTATGATTTTGGAATTTTTGGATCTGAAGAATGATATGGGAAAAGGGCTAAAAGCAATAGAGGAAGTATTTTCTAAAAATGAAGTTGACATTTTTTGACAAACCCGTTATGGGGTTGTATTATGCTGGGAAAACCGGGGCATATGCTGCATAGACAAATAGTTGCATCTTTTGACTGATAGGACCATTATGTAAGCAACTTATGTTAGGCCACCTAGGGGAACGTACTACCTAGTTAGGCAAAAGAGATCAAAAAAATTGACATTCTATTACTAAAAGCCGAATAAAGTTTATGGAGATTCATATTTTCCATAGCACAGAGTTCAGTTTCTAAAGAAAGGCACTTTAATATGGAAAGAGTTTTTCCAATCATGATTTCAAAAGAATTAGAGGAATAGGATTTCAATGAAGGTCTGGCCCAAACCTAGGAATTATGGTGTATGTAGTTTTAGGTCATACGACTAGGAACAAAATATAATGGAAGATGATATGTGGTCAAATGATCCAATGTTATTTCAATATTCTTTGAATACATGGAGAGGAAAATGTGTAAACCATGGTCTTAAAGAATTTCAGATCGCGATAAAGGTAATGTGACAAATATATAGGGAAGACTGCTTTAAGAAACAGATTCATGTATATTGTCATCAAAGTTTAAAGGGTCAAAAGAAACTTTAACAAAGAATGATGTTACCATTATTTGACAAACCCATTATGGGGACTGTAGTGTGCAGGTCCAATTGGGTCATGTGCTGTATATCCAAATAGAGGCATCTTTTGATTGAAAAACCCATTTTGTAGGCAACTGATGCAAGGCCACTTAGGGGAATGTACTTCATAGTCATACAAATGATTTCTCAGATATTAGAACTCTTCCACCAAACCATAATAATGGTTATGAAGATCTAAAATTATTCAAGATTATGAGTGTGAAATATGAAAGGGGTAATGTTCAATTCAAAAGAGAAATGATTGAATCAATACTAGCATGAGTTTGGAGTCCCTTACATAGATTTGAATCATACGTAAAATGGGGACATTTCTTGTTTCCTTGATGGGCTCTCTAAGGAGAGGACCCAAAATGAGGACTCCCACATAGATTGATAATTTTATGTGGGAGAGAGATAAAAATTTATCTTGTGGCTTGGACTAGGAGTAAAGGCCTATATTTCACTACGTATCTCAATGGGATTAGAATCAATCCATACATAGTTTTTTGGGTTCTTTTCATTTTAATGTCATGAATTAATGAAATTATGTTGTGTAATTTAGAGTCATGGAGTGAGGACATGAAGTGATTATGACATGAAAAATGAATATTTCAGATGGACGAGGGAATTAAACCCATGTGTAACTACGTATCTCGTATGGATGAGAACCAAGCCATATGTAGTTCTTTGAACATTACCTATACAGGTTTCATTAATACACATGGAATAAATGTTTTTTATCATGGTTGGGCCAGAGATTGGAGATCCAGGTGTCTCTATATATCTTATATAAATGAGAATCAAGACAAACATAGTTCTTGAAATAATAATTTCCAACACTAATTGAGTTTGATATGGGGGATGGTGGATTTTAACTCATTACAGAAGAATAATGGTTAAACTTAAGACACAAAATGGTATAAATATGAAACCATGTATCTTGAAAGATCACTCTATATAGATCTAACTCATATACAGTAGTAGAAAAGGGAAATAATTTTTTGTTTTTGTTGCGGATGGGCCCATGATTGGAGATCTATCCATCTCTATGTATCCCATTGAAAATGAGAATCAAGTCATACATATTTCTTGAAATGAGGTCTCTACGAAGATATGATTTAAACATCGGGTGAAACGGAACTCATGTGCCACTGTGGAGAAGAAATGATGTTAGTGATGCTTGCACATGAAAGCTATTAACATCAAATAATGAATACGTTAAATGTATAGTTTAATGTTGTGTAGTGAGGAAAAATGAAGCAATGCATTTTAACATCGTGCAACATGGAAAAATATGGTTGTTATGCAGTTTAATGTCTTTCAACTAGGACTTTATGAGTCATGTAGTGAGGGAAAATGATGTGCAATTACACAAAGTAATTATTCAATAATCTTTCATTGGTTAGAGTTGTAATAAGTTCTCTATCCATTTATATGAGGGAATAAGTTCCATCAGAGTAGACCTTATGTACAGAGTAAGGTCCTTCCCACTTTGTCTTAATTTTTGAAGGCTTCATTCCTAGTATCATTGGAGTCTTGATGACCAATACTAATTCTCATTGATGAAATGAGTGGAGGTGAACTTTTTAAAAATTTCATGATATTATGTTTTAATAGAATTATTAATGATGAAAATTATGCAATCTCTTTCCATATAATCATTCCATCTCATCAAATCATTTCTGAGACTTTTCATTTGTAGTTTACTGATCACAGATTGCAACTCAGAGTGAATCCAATTGAAAAAAATGCTTTGGTTCCCTACACAAACAAAAATGGAGTTTCTTGAGTGGAGGTATAGGTAGTAGTCTGATAAGACCATAAAGCATGAAAAATATTATCATGAAAATATTTCTTATCTTTATCCACCATTTTCTCGAGTATATTCGATATGGTCTTATTGAGAGCCTCTATCTTTCTATGGTCTGCTACATGATAGAGAGCTGGATGGTTGGATTTGATTTTGTGCTCATGATATAACTTATTCACCCCAATAGAATAGAAATTTGTTCCATTATCCGTCAATATAGTATGAGGGACACCAAATATAGTAATGATATTAACTTTGAAAAGGATTAAAATGTTGTTGGCTCCAAATTATTTAAGAGGTACTTCCTCATCCCATTTGGATAAGAAATCAGTAGTAGTAAGAATATACTTGAAATGTTTATCCATAGCTGGAGGATAAGGTCATATTATATCCATTCCCCATGTAAAAAATGTCTATGAGTATTTAGCTATTTGTAGAATATCCTGGGGTTGATGAATGAAGTTGGCATGAACTTGGTAGGGATGACATTTCTTGGTGAAATCTGTGCAATCCTGCGTCATAAAAGGCCAAAAGTATCCAAGCCTTTATATTCGATCAGAAAGCCAATGCCCAGACTGGTGAGCACCATATTCTCCTGCAAGTACTTCATTCATGATAACTAGAATTTATTATCCTTTAATACACACAAAGAGGATTCCATAAAATCATTGTTTTTAGAGGATCTTCCGGTCATATGGCCAATCGTAAAGTGTGAAATTGGCCACTCATCATCGGATTTATTATTTTTTCAACTCTATATGATGGATGTATTCCATTTTGAAGGTATTCCATGATGGGAGTCATCAATCCCATGGTATGACCGTATGGCTTGGAAATAGGGATAATTTCATTAATTTTATCCATTATAGTTTGAACGAAATGTGAAACTAGAAGACAATGGACAATACTGTTGATTGTCTCATACCAATCTGGATCTTACCAAGCTATGTATGCCTTAGTTAGTGCATCAGCTTGGCCATTTTTTGATTGAAGGACATAATAAAATGATGGATCTGAGGGAAATTCATCCATTAACCCTCTAACATAATCACACAAAGGGAATAAATATTCTTTTCCGATAGCATAACCCCATTAATCTGTTTGATTACCAACTCTAAATCACCTTTCACTTTCATGTGGTTCACTTGTACTTGGATCACTAATTCTAGGCTTTCAATTAGATCTTGATATTATTCCTCATTGTTTGTACTACCTTATGACAATAGAAAGGAATATGGCAACACTGTCTATTCTGGGGAGATAAGTACAATTTCTAACCCAACTTAGTTGAGTTTAGGGATTTCCATTATCTTCCCCGTTGGAATTATGAAAGCACCATCAATGTAAATTTCCCATATTTGGGGATTATCCTGGATAGAGAAGATTTCTTCATCCATAAGTTTAGTATTCAATGATGTATCTTCTGCAGATCGATGCTCAGCCAAGAAATCTTTCAAGGCTTGGACTTTTATTTCTTTTTTAGGCATAAACTAGATATCGAACTATTATAAAATAACTATCCACCCTAAAAAAATTATATAATCATAGAACAATTGAGGATAAATTTGACCAGGTTATTACGAGATACCAAGTGGACTTTGTGATGTTGTAGGTAGTGCCTCAATTTTTGAACTGCAAATATTAATGACAGGCAGCAGTTCTCGATATTTGAATATCAAGTATTTGTTTTAAGCATAGTTTAAATAAGATAGTAAAGGCTATTTTTAATTCTAGCATCATTCTTTTGTGCATGGGAGGCACCTAGTGATCGCTCTAAAGATGTCACATAGAGAATAAGTGGATTCCCCTAAATAGGTGGAATTAATACTAGTGGACACAAGAGATATTTCTTGAGGGTATCAAATTCATATTGAAGATATTCAGTCCATGGATATGTGACTACCTTCTTCATTAATCTGGTGAAGGGTAAACACATTCTTACTAAATTGATGATAAATCACCAAATATAGGCCATGTTTCCTTGAACTCCTCTTAAATATTTCAAATTTTGAGGAGGTTACATGCCATGTATTTACTTTGTCTTCTCTAGATCAACTTCAATTCCATGATGTCGTACAACAAAGCCGGGGAATTTTCCTATGGTTACTCTGAAAGCACACTTTAAGGGATTAATCTTCAAATTAGGTTTCCAAAGATTATTGAATATGGTATTCAAATCAATTAGGTGATCATAACATTTTTTGAATTTAACTACCAGATTATCCATGACATTCGAAAAAAAATTCTATGAAGGGTTTGAGGATATGGTGCATGGCATGTTGATAAATCTCACCTACATTCCATAAGCCAAAGGGAATTACCTAACAGAAAAACTCACCTTGAGGGGCTCTAAAGGATATAGACTCCTCATCCTCTGGGGCCATTCATATTTTATTGTACCTAGAGTATCCATCCATGAAGGATAGATATTCAAAGCTAGATGTTGCGTCAATTAAAAGTTATGTGATTTGAATTTTAAATTCATCATTGGGAAAATTCTGATTAAGATATCTGAAATCCATGTAAACTCTGATTTTCACATTCTTCATTTTCACTAGGACAATGTTGTCCAACCATTTGGAATATTTCACCTCCCTGAAAAGGTTATCCTTAATAAGACTTTCAACATCAGCTTCAATTTTAGAGGCATTGGTTGAGTGTGTTCTTCTTACTTCCTGCTTGAATCCTCGATGCTCTTATGGAAAACCCAAATAATTAGTGGCTACATGGGGATTTAAGCCTATAATTTCTATATAGTTCCAAGAAAACATATATCGAGGTTACTTTATAAATGAAGTGTACAAATATTTCTCTCCATAAGTCATGACCGCACTAATTAGAGTGGGGTAATAGATCTTCTTCTATACCCATATTTATTTCTCTGAGCTCATCCACGATGGTAGAGATGCCTTCAACAAATGTTGGAGGAGAATCCTTGAGATCTTCTTATTTTTCTTCCTTACACATCACTTCTTCTATTTCTTCCTATAGAGTCGGTGATGAACTAAAACTTTCAGAGCTAGGGGGAATCGGTATTTAAACATCCTGAAGAAGATACAACCATTTCTAACCCTACTGATGATGAGGGCTATTCCTTTTCATTGAAGAGAATATAGTGGGTTGGGAATCATCATCATTGTCTTCCTATAGTATTATGACAACTTATTCTAGCCATATTGATGAAGAAAATACTTGACAATGTTTGGTGGATGAAATGAAGACATGTCCATTTAAAATTTCACCACTGCTTGGTAAATCAACAGTTTCTCTCATACTGTCAGGCTCAATTTCTACAATTCACATTATGGAAGTCACTGGATGAATTCTTATATTTGAGTCTATATTTTTAATTTTATTTATAAGAAACAAATAATCTATACACGGATGTTTGAATGGGTTAGTAGGTATATTTTCTTGGCCATTCAAAGCATTAATTCTTATGACATATTTTTCCATTGACCTCATTCCCTTTGTGTGATAGAATTATGATTAAATAAACTAATATTCACACATTTTCAATGGAGCCTTGTCACCATAAAATTTCCCAATTTGACCATTGATTCAATACTTGAGACATTGGTGGTATGATGAAGCAATGGTCGTATATTGATGTAGCCAAGGCCTTCTAAGAAGAATGTTGAATGCTATTTCCTAACAGACAACCATAAAATCTAAATTAGTTACAATATCTCCAAATTGAGTTCTGATTATAATATCATCTAGAGGTTCTTGTTCATTCTTGTCATAAACCTGAAACATCAAAGTGGAAGTAGATAAGTCAGATTTAGTGAGGCCTAATCGATGAAGTGTACAAATGAGAATGGGGGTGACTCCTGATCCATTATCAATGAAGGCTCGTCAGATGGTTGTATCATTAACCCTTCCAAATTGATATAATGGCCTTTTTGTCTGTATACAACATCATCCCCATATTCATCCATACAAAATATGACTGCATGAAATTCTGTAGGATAATTCTCTATACTGTAAACCACATCATCAAGAACCTTAGTTTCAAACTCTTGAGGACTTGAAAAATCCTCAATAAGTGCTTCTCAAATATCTTTTGATGGATTAAAGGAATCCAATATTGAAAACATGGTTGGTACTTGGGTTAGCTATTTCAAAACATCGTAATTTTGGTGTAGACGTCTGCGTTTTCTAGCATGGATATGCAGTTTTGTAGGTTTCTTGGAAGTTGACGGCGACGCGATGGTGTCGAAACGTGGTTTCACCGGAGTTTCATCCTGTCTCGATTCTCTTATTTATCTGCCCTAGTTTCGGGACTCCCTCAATCTCTCTGAGGTGGAGCAGTGCGGAGGTAGTCATGGTTCTTTGGGACGTGAGATCGAGCGACTGGTTAAGGGCGTCGACGGTGGTGTCGGCATGTTTCAGCGTCAACGGTTGTGCTGACGGTCGTCGTTATTGCAGAGGCTGGTGGTTACGAGGTGCGGAGGATGAAGACTTTGTCGATATGTTAAGGTGAAGACAGTGACGGTGTTTGGCTGGCGATCGAAATTTTCAGCAGTGATTTCTGGAAGCTTTTTTTGACGAGATATGAGGCAACATTTTGATTTGGGTTTTTATTTTGAAGTTTGTGTGTGTGATCATCCAACCAACACACTACAAGGATCATCTCCATATGAGGTTCAGAGTAGGAATCATTCACCGGAGCATTACCATTCGAATTTGGAAGTTTGAGATAGTATGTCTCTTCCATCGGTATCAGGCTCGTGCAACCCCACGGGACAGTTAGCCGAGAAGTCATGCGTAGGTGGAGGCTTGACATCACGATATAGTCACTAGGTTAACTCCTTTTGTGATTTTATTCAGTTGTATTGTATAGATCTTATGATTTCTCACTTTTTTCTCAATAGTGTTTTAATAATAAAAAAATTAAGTTTCAGTCGAATATTATTTCCATATTTGAAATATGGAAACTCTACAATCTTCATATACAGGTGTGATCTCTTCTAAGTCATAAAAAAAATTGATTTTATTTCTCATTCAAAGCCACTTGAATCTCAGTCCATACTTCTCATTTAAAACACCCCAAGAATCATATGTTTTTCCTTTGAATTTATCCACGAAATCCTCTTTTTTAAACCATTCAAAATCTCCATGTGCATGGCATCATGCATCTTTGCTATGTGGACCTTCATCTTCGACGTGGAGCTCATAATATAGCCTTTTTGCAACCATGATTCTTACCACGGTCTCTACTATAACTTGGTCTACATTCATTCATCATTTTTCCTTTTGTTTTAATGCTCCTGTAATTTAACCCTCTTCAAGAACACACCATGATCTTCAAAAAGCCCACAGATATTTCACTATGGCATCGTCTCAACTTTTCTTTGTCTCAATAGACACCACATGCATCAAAAAGACCATAGAAAAATCACTATGGTGTGGTGGAATCTTCATATTATAGCTCTAATTTTGACTAGAACGTCTTCAATCTCAAAGAATCGCCTCTAGTTTAATGATTTGATTCTCAGTAGCTTGGATCTTTGTCTATTAGATAAATCGTGATACTTTAATCCATGAAGAACTTCATAAGCATCGTCTAATTCTTCATTTCTTGAGAGTATAGAAATTCTGGAAACCCATATTTTCTCCCAGCAGATTGACCATAATGAAAACAATGGATCAACTGCATGGACAATTCAATGGATCAATATTATGAACAAAGTATCGACTATAAAGATCGACCATATAAAGTAAAGTGTTTGTATTAGATTGACCACATGTACAGCCTTCTTACCAAGATAATCAACTGTGTGAAACATCTTTCTCAATGGATCGACTGCATGTATAAATTATCAACAATGAATAGATAAAATCGCATGTATAATTCACCGAACATGAAAATTGGCTGTGTTAAATAGACAATCAACCATAAAAATGGATTGACCACATGAACAAACAATCGGCCAATGAATAACCCATACACAGCTTCATAATTTTCCCCAACCACTTTCAAGGCCTTCTATCTTCCATAAAATGTTGTAGATAATGTTTCAACAAGCACCAACAATAGCCTTTAGTTTCCTTAAAGATCACACATCAATCATCACATTACTTATTGAGGATGTTCTCTATACCAATCCTCCAAGAATCATCACTTACATAACCAAACACTTGTTGACATATTGACAAAAAATGAAATCAAACACTGGGCACAATATAAAATTCTTTTTAGGACTTCAAATTTTTTAAAGAAATGATGATGTATTTTTAAATCAATTTAAGTATGCTAAAGAATTAGGTAAAAGATTTGGACATGATTTTAGTAAATGTTTGAGAACCCCTATGAGTATTGCATGTAAACTTGATTCTGAAAAAGTTGGAAAATCTGTTGATATTAATTTTTTCACAGTTATGATAGGCAGCTTATTTAACTATCAGTGGACTTGATTTGATTTTTTTATATAAGCATGTGTGCTAGGTTTCAATTTGATTCTAAAGAAATTCATTTAAAGGTTGTTAAAAGGATTTTAAGATATGTTAATAGAACTATTAATCATGAATTATTTTATCCTTGTAAAACCTCTTTTGATTTAATTAGTTATTTTGATTATGATTTGGGAGGATATAAAATTAATAAAAAGAGTGTTTCAAGTTTGTGTCATATTTTAGGAAAGAATTTGATTTTTTTAGAGTTTTAAAAAATAATTAGTTGCTTTCTCCGCTGCTGAAGTATATTACATAAATATTGCTAGTTTTTTCTCTTAATCTCTACAGATTAAGAAAATATTGCATGATTTTGATGTTTATTTTGATAAATTATTTATTTATTGTGATAATTTATCTATAATTTCTATTTTGAAGAACTCCTAACAACATTATAAATCTAAACATATAGATTTTAGGTTTTATTTTATTAAAGATCATATACAGAAGGAAAATGTTTTTTAGAATATATTTCTATAGATGATCAATTTTCTGATATTTTTACTAAACCTTTGGATATTGTAAAATTTGAAAATATCAAATTTGAACTCGGAATGATGGAACTTTATATGATCTGTAGGAATTTTAATTATTTTACTACTGTTATTCATTACCATTTCTAATAGTTTACTTGGATTTTTATAGAATCTATTTGTTTTTATACAAGAACTGTTTGAAGTATTATGCATGTAATACTATACCTATTCAAGATGAAATTTAAAGAAAATTTTTACTATATAATATTTTCATATGTGTTTTAACTATTACATTAACTGTTTAAATTGTTGGTAGTTTAAGTTATTTTTTAGTATGCATAAATTTAGAGGGAGTTCAATTAGTTTTAATTATTTTGGAATTATGTATTTATGATTGGTATTTGATACCATGTAAAGATATATTATTAAGTATTCATGATTCGTTTTACTTTAAAAATCATTTTCTGTTTAACTATTTTATTCATTTTTAAAAGGAGGATATTTGATTTTAAACTATTTTACAAAAGGAGACGTATATTTTTTTTTTATTTACTTTATAAAGGGAAAAAAATTAACAAAGTATATTTATTTTAATTATTTTTTAACTTTTTTATTAACAAAATGTGGGAATTTTTTGTTTTTAAATATTGGTTTTTTAATTACCAAAGAGAGGGAGATTGTTAGTTTTTGAACTTAGAGAGAATGTTAGAGTTTGAGATTGATAGAATTAGAGTTTTGTTTCTGAATCTACTATTTTCTCTTATTCTTTTTATTTTGATAATTACAAAACTTCATTTTACAAAACTCTACTTTATAAAATTCTATTTGAGTATTACATAAGTTACAAAAATCTATGATGATTTTAAAAATCTATCTTTTATGTTTGTTACATGATTGAGTTGTTTGATTGTGATTTTAAGAATGACATTGACTCTGATGGATTTTATGTGTTTATCGTGATTTCTATACTTTGTGTTGATAAATTTTACAAATTGAGCTTTTAGTATTTTTTCCAAGTTAAAACGGGCGATTTTTGAAAATGATCCTTATGGGTTTTCAATTGATCCTTATGAAATACATTTTCTTAAAATTTTTCTAAGTGTAAAATAATCCTTAGGAAGTCTCAAATCATTGTTAAAAAATTTAAAAATATCCTTATAAAGTTTCAAAACATCCTTACGGGGTTTTAAAGCATACTTACGAAGTTTTTAATCATATTTATGAAGTTGATGTTTATCCTCATGAAGTATATATTTATATACTTACAAAGAATAAAATGATCCTTACAAACTTCTAATTATAATTACAAAAATCAGTTTACTCTATTTTTTATTGAATGGTTATTACTAATTGTCGTTATGACTTGTGCAATGTATGAATTATTTATTCTTACAAAACTATTTATTTTAAGTTGTGATTTCAGAGAGGAGTATATCAAAGATTATAGTGGATTGCTTCAGATATTACATTTTTTGCATTATGAAGAATTGTATCACGCCATGAAGTTTTATTTTGTTTTGTATACACGTTTTATGCTTTGTGTTTTATTTTCCTGCATGGGTTTAAATAAAGACTCGTGGTTATGGAAACTGGTATTTGAAGTACCGGTATACTTTTTAAAAGTTAGAAACCTCAATTGATTCAACTATGAATCGCTATTTAGGAAACACTGAGAACTAACCATTGGATATTACACTATAAATAGAGACTGAAGGAACCAGATGAAGGATGACTTACTACCGTTCTATAGAGAAATATTCAAATGAGATGAAAGTAAACTGATATGATTATGATTATTGTCACATAGTTGCGATCACCAAAAGAGATACATGGTGCAAATTATATTGTTGAAGTGATCGTGTTGCATCAACATTCTAATCTTTTTTTGTTCCGATTATTCGTTATTGAGTTTTATTGCTTATATTTTGTTCTCGATCTTAATCATGTCAAATTATGATTTCCCTTCTAAAAATCATGTTTGTATTGGTAATACCTCCAATGTTAAAGGTATTTTTTTGGTTGTGCCTCTAGGTTCAAAAAGGCATGTCTTATTGAAATCATATGATGATTTACTAATCATCAAGATATATATATCATGATACATATTGATTAGGTTGTGATTCAATCTGGGATGGGTATGTGCTATGATAAGGGATATGGAATGTGAGCAGTGATTTTCATGTGATCGTGTATATAGGGGAAAGAAGTTGTAATGATTTGCAAGTGATCATGTATATAGGGAAAAGAAGTTGCGATATTGAAGAAGATTGAATGAGGAAGACTCTCGAAAAAAGGTGAGTATTGTAGAGATTTAAATGCAGATATTTAAAGAAGATTTGATAGGAACCTTGAATTGTAATTATGAGGATTCAAAAAGGATTATTTATTTCCTCATTTTTAGGATCAAATACGGATAATTCCATGACTAATATTTGACAAGTTTTAAAATGGAGATCACAATGTTGTGTTTTTCATGAGGTTTCCATATTTTGAATTATGGAAATATCTGCATGATCCTGCTGTATTTTTTTCAAGGACAAAGAAGAGATGCAAGATGATGTGATGAAAAAAGGGAGAAAATTGAGAGAGAGGATAACTATTGAAAAAAAAATTATTAAACCCAGTTTATTGTATTTCTGGGTAAATGGTGTTTCCCAGTCCCACATTGAATTATTCTGACTTGTAAATATTTTTCTCTATCTATAAAAGAATGTATTCACCTCTCTTTGAGAAAAGGTGTTTCCACCTCTCCTTGAGGGAAGGAGCTTCACCATTGTACAAGGTATCACAGGGTAACTCCTGATAATATTTTTTCTCCTCTCATCCGTTGTGTTACGTATAGTGACCCAAGCCTTTTACATACGGCATTACATGATTTTAAGTATAATTATACATCAGAGTACAAGCCAATGATCGTTAAGTCTAGTGTCTTAGAAGACTAGGTACATAAAACATAAAACATGGGGCTAAAAAAACACTTCTTTATTTATTCTCCATAAAGAGCTCTTAACTTCCTTTGAGCCCTTACATCTGTATAGGGTACCCTATGGAACACATGAACAAAGGGATGAGCTGAAAATCCCAGTAAGGGAAAAACATAAGGATACGTCTTAAGCACATGAGTTAGGAGACATTACATAATGATATACAAAGCATGGAATATATAAAATCGTATCATATAAGCATGTGATCATATAAACATGGAATCATATAAATGTGGCAGAATCATTAAACATTTTTTTCGTACGGGTCAAGGAAAACCGCCAATCCCGTTTCCCATTTTAGTACGGGTCAAGGCTAACCGTCAATCCCGTTTCACATCACATCTCATAAGACTTAACTTTATCCAATGCATTGGAGCGCTATCTGTGCGCACCCATCTCAACATTTTCATGAGTATTCTTGCCACAAAAATAATATTTCCACATAAATAATCATGCATAATCAACTATTCATAAACATAAGGATACCCATGGAAAGAATTGGGTACCACAATCATGACATAAAGCATAACCAATGAACGTATCATGAAAGTGTCCATGAAAGAAAGGGATTAGAACATACATGGACATTCATAAGGTAAAATAGACATATAACATGGTAGGTGGTGTCAAATAGAAGTGACAATATATAAGAAATGTATTTGAGAAACATTAGCATTAAAACATTTTTGTGCGGTTTAAGGAAAATACTATAGAGATTTTAAAAATAGAAAAGAGGGAAATATTTTATATAAAAACCAGAATTGAACCAAGAAGGTTTTCATAATAAAAAAACTGATTTTATAAATACAATGGTGGATTAAAACATAGGATAGAGTACACTTGAAATTGGGTAAAAATTCGGGAAGTTCCCTTAAAACAGGTTTGCTTATCGGAAAGTTCTGAGGGAATCTTTTAAAAAAACATGTATATCCCAAAAAGAGAATGATGAAAGGGTCTTCATAAATGAATTTTGTAAAACTAAACATCATTTAGAATATGTACATAAATAGATAAGATAAATCTACTTTGATATAAAGAAAGATAAAGCAACCCAAATAAACAAAAGGGACTCGAGTAGAATTCGTTACGGTTTATTGGCATGGTGTCGGGTGTACCTAAGAGATCTTGATGAGAGAGAAAAGGGGTTTCTCATCACTTATACATCATTAGGACAGTTTGAGGGAGGTGCAAAAACATACCCCATTATTTTGGATTATGCATAAAAGGCATAGCATAGAGGACAATCTTGATTAAGAGAGAAATGGAGAGGATCTCTTACCTTAAATCTGTTGGTGTTCTCCACTTGTTATTAAAGACCTGAATAAACAAATTAGGTTTATTAATTAATAATTATAAAACACCTTCTATATGTAATTGGTTTAGTATAATCATTTTAAGTTCATTCATAACCGTTTTGATTGGTTATGAGGTTCAATTTCATTGTTTGGGCTCGTTTGTTTACTTGATTTTAATGACCAGTTCACTTATATTTATGTTTGGATAAACATGTAAGATGAAATTGGTTGTCCAGAATTGAAGTTATATTATATTAGTGAACATCCATTAGATTACATGGTTTTAAATTTAATTTGATTACTTAGAGTGAAGTCGAACTATTATATAAAACCAAAGTGACAACCGTTTTTGTTAATTGGTGGGTTTGATTACAAAGAACATGTTTTGATTTATAACTTAATACCATTTGTACAAAAAGATTACAGAATCAAAATAGGATATATTACATATATATAATCTAGTTCAACTATAACAAAAATGGTTTCATGACCATATTTAAAGATGATAATAGAAATTGATAAACTGGTGTCCTTGACTGTGCTAAATTAACACATCTCAAATGGTGCTTTCATTCCTTTCAAATAAAAGGTGGGAAAAGTAGAGAAGTTAATGAAATATCTCATTAGCATAAAAACATTTCAGTACATGTATGTTACTGGAGTTATCATACTATTTGGGTGAAGGGAGGTGAGGAAAGAAACAAAAAGAAAAGAACATAAAAGAAAAGAAGGAATTGGAGAGTGAAATTTACCTCTTAAACTTCCTCCTTTGAGAACCTCTTAAGGGGAGAGGTTTTGATATTTTGAAGAGACTAAGGGTTTTTGGACGTGGGGGAAGAGCTTGGGGAGAGATTTGGGCAGAATATTGGCAAGACACGAAGCTTGAGGGGAGTGAAGAGAAGAGGTAAGAATGAGTGACATTTATAGTGGAGAGGAGGAGGGTTTTAATAACTTTTTAATCATTAGTTTATTTCTTCACAAGACAAGGAATAGTAAGTATTCTATGACCAAGAACAGTAATAAATGCATGTGACTTCGAATCAATTGGGATTACATCATCATATCATCATCAATGACTCAATTAATCCATTATTTAGCATTTATTGTGAATTATCGGATTTTACTATTCATAAAAAATTTCAGTAATTCAAAAAAATCCCAAAAATTCACCGTAACCATTTTTTGACGTGTAGAATCCAAAACTGAAGTCCATTTTTCAAAAAATAATTTTCTAAATATGATTAATTTAATATTTAATTAAAATCATAATTTATTATTAAAACCCAATTTTAAAACATTCATTTACTTATTCTAAAATACAGGTACATCATAATTTCACTTGAATATTATTTTAATAGTATCATAGGTAAGGTTACTATTCATTAGGGTATATCACTATTCATAACGGTGTGTTATTATTCATAAGAGTAGGTTACTATTCACCAAAAATTAAGTTTTTCTTATCGGACTCCAAATAACTTATTGATCACAACCGTGTATGTCAGATTTTCGAAATTCCAAACACATAAGTGACAAACCTATTTTTAAAGGTCACTTGGCACTTAGTAGTTCATTATGTTGTGTTTTCATTGGATTTTATGACATACTTATGAGAAGAGAATTTCTATTAAAAAACATTGGGTCGTTACATTCTTCCCCCCTTATGAAATTTCACCCTCAAAATTTCGTTTTACATTCTAAGCCGTAAACAGGTGATGGTACTTCTCCTTCATTGCCTCCTCTAGTTCCCAAGTATCTTTTTCAAACTTTTGGTTCCTTCACAACACTTTGAAAAGGTGGGTTGTCTTGTTGCGTAGAACCTTATCTCTTCAGTCCAGAATCTTCACTGGCTGCTCCTCATAAGAGAGATCATCTTCCAACTGCACTACCTCTGAGTTCAGTACATGTGAGGGATCAGTTATGTACTTCCTTAGGAGTGATACGTGAAACACATCATGAACTCAAGCCATATTCAGTGGAAGTGCAAGTCGATAGGCTACGGCTCCTATGCGGTCAAATATCTCAAAGGGACCAATGTACCTTGGGCTTAGCTTCCCTTTCTTTCCAAACCGCATGACTCTCTTCCATGGTGATATTTAAAGGAAGACTTTATCTCCAACGTCGAACTCCAATTCCCTTCAGTGGTTGTCAACGTAGCTCTTTTTCCAACTCTGAGTAGATTTGATGTTTTTCTGGATGACTTGAACCTTCTCCGACATCTCTTGCACAAGATCGGGTCCAAGTAACTTTCGTTCTCCAACTTCATCCCAACAGGTTGGAGTTCTACATCGCTTTCCATACAGAGCTTCATACGGAGTCATCTGAATACTCGAGTGGAAGCTATTGTTGTATGATAACTCAACCAATGGGAGATGTTGATCCCATCCACCTTTGAATTCTAGAGAGCATACTCTTAGCATGTCTTCAAGCGTCTGAATAGTCCTTTCAGATTGGCTATCAGTTTGGGGATGACAGGTCGTGCTGAAATTTAATTCAGTACTCAAAGCATGTTGAAGACTCCTCCAGAATTTAGATGTGAACCATGGATCACGATCAGAGATAATTGAGAGTGGAACACCATGCAGTCTCACCAAATCCTTCACATATATTTTTGCAAGTTGTTCAAGTGAGAGGTCTTCTCGAATAGCGATAAAATGGAAAGTCTTTGTGAGTTGGTCAACCACAACCCATATCGCATTATTTCCCCTCGACGTCTTCGGGAGACCCGTGAAAAAGTCTATAGTGACATTCTCCTATTTCCACATGGGTATAGGCAATGGTTACATCATCCCTTTGGACTTTTGTCGCTCTGCTTTAACTTGCTGACATACCAAGCACCTTGATATATATTCCGCAATCTCCTTCTTCATGTTATCCCACCAGAAGTGTTCTCGGAGATCACGGTACATCTTGGTACTCCCAGGATGGATAGAGAATGTTGAGCTATGTGCATTGTCTAATAGCTCCTTCTTTATCTCGGGTGATAAAGGCACACAAAGCCACATTCCAAACCAAATCACACCATCATCGTTGATATGAAACTCTTGCAGCTTCCCTTCCTTTACTGCATTCACCCTCTTTTGTAACTCCACATCATCCATTTGTGCTTCATTAATCTTCTCTTGAATGGATGGTTGCACAATCATTTGGGTAAGGTAGGATGTATCCCCTGCCCTTATGATTCCTAAATGCATCCTTTGCATATCTAAAAAGATAGGGCCTTTCTTAATCTGTAACATGGATAGAGTAGCAAGTTCTTTTCTGTTTAGAGCGTCAACTACCTTGTTCGCCCTTCCAGGATGATAGTGAATAGAGCAATTGTAATCCTTGATTAGATCTAACCATCTCCTTTGACGCATGTTGAGCTCATTTTGTGTGAATATATACTTTAGGCTCTTGTGGTCAGTGTATATGTCACACTTCTCACCATAAAGGTAGTGACGCCCGATCTTCAAGGCAAAAATCACGGCTACCAGCTCTAGATCATGCGTCGGGTAGTTCTGCTCATGGATCTTCAACTGATGTGAGGCATAGGCTATCATATTATCATTTTTCATGAGTACACAACCCAATCCTTTCTTTGAAGCATTGTTGTATATCACAAAACGTTCTCCACTTTTCGGTAATGTGAGTACAGGTGCAGTGATCAACCTTCTCTTTAGATCCTTGAAGCTTACCTCACATTCTTTCGTCAAGACAAACTTTACCCCCTTCCATGTCATCTTGGTCATTGGGTTTGACAATCGTGAAAAGTTCTTCACAAATTGTCGATAATACCCAGCTAGACCCAAAAAGCTACGGATCTCCGTTACAAAAGTTGGCCTGGGTCACTCTTCAATTATCTTCGTCTTGGAAGGGTCCACAGATATCCCTTTACTAGTGATAACATGCCCCAAGAATGATACTTCCCCCATCCAGAACTTACATTTACTGTACTTTGCATACAACTTCTCCCTTCGCAAAGTATTTAACACAGTATTCAAATACTCCTCATGTTCCTCCTTGCTCTTAGAGTATATCAGAATATCATCAATAAAGACTACCACAAATTTTTCAAAGTAATCTCTAAAGACTCTATTCATTAAATCCATGAAAATTGTTGAAGCATTAATGAGTCCAAATGGAATCACTATGAAATCATAGTGTCCATACCTCGTTCGAAAGGCAGTCTTGGGAATATCTTCCTTCCTCACCTTTAATTGATGATATCCCGACCGAAGGTCCACCTTAGAGAAATAACTGGCCTCACGAAGCTGATCGAACAAGTCATCTATCTGTGGTAGGGGATACTTGTTCTTTATTGTGATTTTATTGAGCTCACGATAATCAATGCAGAGGCGCATTGATCCATCCTTCTTCTTGACGAAGAGGACTGGCGCACCCCAAGGTGAGGCACTCAGGCGTATAAAACCCTTCTCCATATTCTCTTGTAACTGATTTTTTAGTTCTTCCACCTCTACAGTGACCATTCTGTAAGGTGTCTTTGATATAGGCAAAGATCCAGGAATAAGTTCCATTGAGAACTCAACCTCTCGGTCAGGATTAAGACCAGACAACTCTTCAGGGAATACATCAGTGTAATCCCTCACGATGGGCATGTCTTCAAGCATGATTCTCTCCTTTGTCTCAATCATTTGAGCTAAAAAAAATTTCTCATATGGCAACAATATCCACACTTGAGATGAAGATTCTAAAGGAGACTCATTTTCCTTCTTACACTTATAAAGAATCGGAGGATGCTTCGAGATATGAAGAGTAATTTCCCTTTCCCGACAGTTGATGTTGGCCTTGTACAAAGATAGTCAATCCATGCCCAAGATAGCATCAAACTCCACTAAAGGAAGTATGACAAGATTTTTTGGGAGGTTCAGTCCACAAACATTAACTAGGGAGGAGTTATAAACCATGGATGCAACGATTTCCCCATTCGATGTTCTCACAGATAACTTTTCCTCCAAATTTTGAGTTGGTGTTTGAATAGTTCTACTAAACTTACAAGATATGAAAGAATGTGTAGAACCAGAATCAAATAGTATGTTCGCTATTCTAGAATGAATAACTAGCGTACATGTCACCACATCATTGTCTGGCTCCACCTCAGTAGTAGTGATAGCATAATCCCTTCCTTATTGCCTTGGAGGTTGTTGTTGATTGCCTCCAACAACCCTCAGCTTAGGGCAATTGTTCGCATAATGCCCATGCTCCTTACAGTTGTAACATTGCACTGTTGGTTGAGTGTTGATCTGAACCTTCCTTTCTTACTTCAACATTAGAGGGATTTTTCATATCTCTTCGGCACTTCTTGGCTAGATGACCAAACTTTTTATATTTGAAGCAATTTTTGGTTCCCTTCAAACAGTTACCAAGATGCTTCTTCCCACAATTTTTGAAAGGGGAAAAGTCAGGCTTCTTTCCATCATGGGATTTGTTTGATGAACCACCCATGTTGTTCTCCATTTTCCTCTTCTTGTCATTGGGCCCATGAGACCACTGAGAGTCTCCAATCTCCATTTCAACCTTGAGGGCACAACGCACAATATCCTCATAACTGTCAAAGTCTCGAATATCCAACGCTTTTTGTAGAATCGGCTTTAGTCCGCTAAAGAAGCAATTCACCTTGCTTTCAGTGTTCATGACAAAGTCAGAGGTGTACCTTGCAAGCCATGTAAAATTTGCTTCATACGCCCTGATGGACTCATCTTCCTTCTGCTTGAGTCTGAGGAACTCTCTTTCCATCTTGAGACGAAGGGTTTGAAGAAAATATTTGTTGAAAAACATCCTCTTGAATTCCTCCCAATCCATGGAATCAATTTCCTCTTGGGACTTTGTATTCTTGATCAGTGTCCACCACTGATCAGCTTCCCCATCAAAACGGTAGACTGCCAGTACAACCTTCTCTTCTTCTGAGCACTGTAGGACAGAAAATATATTTTCAATGGAGTTAATCCATTGTTCTACGATGAGGGGATCAGAAGATCCGCTAAACATGGGAGGAATTTTCCACATGAAGGATTCTACGACAATTTTCTCTTTCCTTGGAGGAGGGTATTCCGCACGATTCAAGTTATTATTCATAACTCAAGTCAGCTGAGAAAGTATTGTCATAAAGTTTTGAGCACCCGCTCCCGTCATACCAGGCATATCATTAGGGCAATCTTCGCATTGCCTATCACATTGGTCGTTGGAGTGTGTTATTCTATTTCCTGACATCAACTAAGAAAAAGAACGTATAATTAGAGGTCTTGAATACTTAGCTATTGAGTATAAAAAAGAAACTTTGAACATAAAAGGATGAACTTATAAATAAGAAGTACATCCTAACTTGTGATTCCTTAGGATTAAATCTAGGTTATCCTCGATCTATTTTTTGACTTATATTCTTATGGGCTTTTTTTTGTCCCTTAATAATGGTTTGTACTAAGCTCATGAATCTATCAAAGCATATCCCTCAGGAGTGTCGTAACCAAGAGTGCAGCAAGGCCCGTTGTCGTGTACTAGGATACCCCAGGTCAAGCCCAAAACTCCTTGTCGGAGTTTTCACTCCTAGGTACATCTGTGCCAGAGCCGCCTCTACCTGCTCGTATCCAGACAGGGATATATTTGTTTGATAAACCACTTACTCTATATTTACCAAAATTTAGGGATGTTTTATTATACTTCGTCTCATCCTTAAGGTTCTCACTAAGGTTATCTATTCCTAATCTTCAAAAATAACTAGATTATCCTCTGATACCAACTATAGTGACCCAAACCTTTTACATATGACATTACATGATTTTAAGCATAATTATACATCAGAGTACAAGCCAAGGATCGTTAAGTCTAGTGTCTTGGAAGACTAGTTACATAAAACATAAAACATGGGGCTAAAAAACACTTCTTTATTTATTCTCCATAAAGAGCTCCTAACTTCCTTTGAACCCTTACATCTGTATAGAGTACCCTGGGGAACACATAAACAAAGGGATGATCTGAAAAGACCAGTAAGGGAAAAAACATAAGGATACATCTTAAGCACATGAGTTAGGAGACATGACATAATGACATACAAAGCATGAAACATATAAAATCGTATCATATAAGCATGTGATCATATAAACATGGAATCATATAAATGTGGCAGAATCATTAAACATTTCTTTAATATGGGTCAAGGCTAACCGCCAATCTCGTTTCCCATTTTAGTACGAGTCAAGGCTAACCGTCAATCCCGTTTCACATCACATCTCATGAGACTTAACTTTACCCAATGCATTGGAGCGCTATCTGGGCGCACCCATCTCAACATTTTCATGAGTATTTTTTCCACATAAATAATATTGCCACATAAATAATCATACATAATCAACCATTCATAAACATAAGGATACTCATGGAAAGAATTGGGTACCACAATCATAACATAAAGTATAACCAATGAGTGTATCATGAAAGTGTCCACGAAAGAAAGGGATTAGAACATACATGGATGTTCACAAGGTAAAATAGGCATATAACATGGTAGGTGGTGTCAAATAGAAGTGACAACATATAAGAAATGTATTTGAGAAACATTAGCATTAAAACATTTTTTGTGCGGTTTTAAGGAAAATACTATAGAGATTTTAAAAATAAAAAAGAAGGCAATATTTTATATAAAAACCAGAATTGAACCAAGAAGGTTTTTATAATAAAAAGACTGATTTTATAAAGATGATGATGTCTTAAAATATAGGATAGAGTACACTTATAATTGGGTAAAAATTCGGGAAGTTCCCTTAAAACAGGTTTGCTTATCGGAAAGTTCTAAGGAGAGAATCTTTAAAAAAACATGTATATCCCCAAAAGAGAATGATGAAAGGGTCTTCATAAATGAATTTTGTAAAACTAAATAGCATTTAGAATATGTACATAAATAGATAAGATAACTCTACTTTGATATAAAGAAAGATAAGGCAACCCGAATGAACAAAAGGGGTTCGGGTAGAATTGGTTACGGTTTATTGGCATGGTGTCGGGTGTACCTAAGAGGTCTTGATGAGAGAGAAAAGGGGTTTCTCATCACTTATACATCATTAGGACAGTATGGGGGAGATGCGAAAACATACCCCATCATTTTGGATTACGCATAAAAGGCATAACATAGAGGAAAATCTTGATTAAGAGAGAAATAGAGAGGATCCCTTACCTTAAATTTGTTAATGTTCTCCACTTGTTATTAAAGACCTGAATAAACAAATTAGGTTTATTAATTAATAATTCCAGAACCCCTTCTATATGTAATTGGTTTAGTATAATCATTTTAAGTTCATTCATAACCGTTTTGATTGGTTATGAGGTTCAATTTCATTGTTCGGGCTCGTTTGTTTACTTGATTTTAATAACCGGTTCACTTATATTTATGTTTGGATAAACATGTAAGATGAAAGTGGTTGTTCAGAATTGAAGTTATATTATATTAGTGAACATCCAGGAGATTACATGGTTTTAAATTTAATTTGGTTGCTTAGAGTGAAGTCGAACTATTATATAAAACCAAAGTGATAACTGTTTTTGTTAATTGGTGAGTTTGATTACAAAGAACACGTTTTGATTTATAACTTAATACCATTTGTACAAAAAGATTATAGAATCAAAATAGGATATATTACATATATATATAATCTGGTTCAACCATAACAAAAATGGTTTCATGATCAGATTTAAAGATGATAATAGAAATTGATAAACCGTTGTCCTTGAATGTGCTAAATTAGCACATCTCAAACGTTGCTTTCATTCCTTTCAAATAAAAGGTGGGGAAAATGAGAGAAGATAATGAAATATATCATTAGCATAAAAACATTCCAGTACATGTATGTTACTGGAGTTATCATACTCTTTGGGTAAAGGGAGGTGAGGAAAGAAACAAAAAGAAAAGAACATTAAAGAAAATAAGGAATTGGAAAGAGGAATTTACCTCTTGAAACTTTCTCCTTTGAGAACCTCTTCAGGGGATAGGTTTTGGTATTTTGAAGAGGCTAGGGGCTTTTGGACGTGGGGGAGGAGCTTGGGGAGAGATTCGGGCAAAATATTGGCAAGACACAAGGCTTGAGAGGAGTGAAGAGAAGAGGTAAGAATGGGTGGAATTTATAGTGGATGGGAGGAGGGTTTTCATAACTTTTTAATCATTAATTTATTATTTCTTCACAAGACAAGGAATAGTAAGTATTCCATGACCAAGAACAATAATAAATGCATGTGACTTCGAACTAATTGGGCTTATATCAGCAGATCATCATCAATGACTCAATTAATCCATTATTTAGTATTTATTGTGAATTATCAGATTTTATTATTCATAAAAAATTCCAGTATTTCAGAAAAATACCAAAAAATCACCCTAACCATTTTTCGATGTGTAGAATCCAAAAATGAATTCCATTTTTCAAAAATAAATTTCTAAATATGATTAATTTAATATTTAATTAAAATCATAATTCATTATTAAAACCCAGTTTTAAAACATTCATTTACTTATTCTAAAATACAGGAACATCATAATTTCACTTGAATATTATTTTAATACTATCATAGGTAAGGTTACTATTCATTAGGGTATATCAATATTCATAAAGGTATGTTACTATTCATAAGGGTAGGTTATTATTTACAAAAAATTAAGTTTTTCTTATCGGACTCCAAATAACTTACTGGTCACAACAGTGTATGTCAGATTTTTGAAATTCCAAATACAGAAGTGACAAACCTAATTTTAAAGATCACTTAGCACTTAGTAGTTCATTATGTTGTGTTTTCATTTGATTTTATGACATACTTATGAGAAGGGAATTTCCATTGAAAAACATTGGGTCGTTACATTGTGCCCTCCAGCGCGGTTCATCTACGACGTCAGCTCGCCCGCGGCCCTCCACCCCTTTGCGGCTCCCTCCAGGCAGAACCCTCCTGTCACCTCCATGTGCAGATTCCCGACCCCACCTCCTTGTGCGGCCTCCCAGCCCCGCCTCCCTCCACGGCTTCCAGCCCCGCCTCCCTATGCGTCTTCCTCGACCCGCCTCCCTCCTATGTGGACGCACCACACTCCCCTCACGTCAATCGGCCTTCCAGATCTGGATGAGCGAGCAGAGGTCCTCCTGCCGATCGACCTTCTGTCACCCTCTTGCGTCGGCACCTCCCTCCCACGAGGCTTCCCCACTTGCACCCTAGCCTGATCGTGTGTATCCTCCTACCCAGCGGCCCCACCTTCATGCGCGGGATGGATTGTTGCGGCCCCACCTTCTGTGCGACGGCCCTCCCCGAGCGTGACAGTCCTCTACAAGCACGACAGCCCTCTACGAGCGTGACATATTACCATCGTCTTCCATAGTAATATGTCACTCTGTCGCGATAGTCCCATCGTGATCGCCTCGGAATGTGCAGTCGCCCCCCTATCGGCTTTCCTCCCTCCCAACAGATCTTCCCCACTGGCCACCATCATTGTGCCGCGTCGCCACCTCCCACGTCGGCGCCTCCTTGAGCGATGATCGACAATCAGTGGCCCTTCTCCCGCATGGCACCCTCGTGCCCCTATCGTCGGCATGCCCACATGTCTCCCCTTGCACCTCCAGCGGTCGGATCTCCTGTGAAGCACCCCCTCACCTTAGTCACTGAACTTCCTGCACGGTAGCCCCACGCTCCATCACTGCGTTTGTGCGCCCGCCTGCGCAGCTATCTCATGCTCCGTCACCAGTCCTCCCATGAGGCAATCCCCCCTCTCTAGCGCACTCTACATACCCATACATGCCTTTATCCTCTCCATCATCCAGTATCCGTCACAAACTGGCACTCTCGAATGAGGAGATTGCATTTATACAATCTTATCATGCTACTTCGTCACCTTCCTCTTCTCTCACCACCATTGTTCAAACTGGTGGCCCTACCGTATGTATATCTCATCGATTGACAGCTTGGATGCTTGACTCCGGTGCATCTGAACATCTCACAAGAGATTCAGGTATGCTTACTACCTATCATTCGTATACTGGTGTCTCTGCAATTATTGTTGTTGATGGATCTACAATCCCTATTACGGGATTTGGCACATGCTCATTGACTATGTCTATTCATCTAGCTTCAGTATCTCATGTTCCTTACAGTCCTTTTAATCTTATCTCCATAAGTAAACTCAAAATAGACTTAAATTGTGTTGTTACTTTTATATCTTCTGGTGTAGTTTTTCAGGAGCGGTCAAGAATCGGGAACTTGGTAGAGGTCATCTTAGTGATGGGGTGTACATGTTCGATACCCCACCATCCCTTGTTTGATCATCCACCTCTGCTCGTGCCTTCGGCCTACATTTTCATCTTGGTCATCCACTGGCTTCCATCTTACATAAGTTTTGCCCCCAATTCAGTACACATCTTTCCTTCCATTGGGAATCTTGCAAGTTTGATAAACATCATCGAGTGACGTATGTTCCTCAATTAGAAATGCATGCAGCGAATCCTTTCAACGTTGTCATTCCGATGTATGGGGTCCTTGCAGGGTTCCTAGCCAGTCATGGTACAATTATTATGCTTCTTTTATTAATGATTACTCTTAGATGACATGGCTATATCTCCTTCATGATAGTTTTGAGGTGTGTGATATTTTCAAAACCTTTTACCATGAAATTCACCCTCAATTCTCCAAGCCTGTTAAATTTCTCCACTCGGACAATAGCCAAGAATATTTATCCACTTCCCTTCAGTGGTTTCTCAAGGGTAAATGCATCATTCATCAGACATCCTGTCCCGATACAGCTCAGCAGAATGGTGTGGTCGAGTGTAAACATCATCATATTCTAGAGAATGCTCGTGTTCTCTTATTCCACATGTAGGTGTCTCTTCTTTTTTGAGGGGATTTCATCCTTACTGCTACATATCTCATAAATCACCTTCCATCTTCTATCCTTCAGGGGGAGACTCCTTTTCGAGCTTTGTTCTCCTCTCTCTCTCCTCACCCGCTTCTTCTCCGTGTGTTTGGGTGTCTTTGTTATATCTGGGACACTCATCCCAACCTCTCAAAGTTGTCTCCCAAATCCCTTTGTTGCATCTTCCTCAGATATTCCCGCACTCAACACAATATTTCTCCCCATACTTACGATGATATATCATCTCTACTGATGTATCTTTTGTTGAGAGTTCTCTTTTCTCTCCTCTCTCTTATCATCCAGACATCACCATTGATGATTGTATTCCTCTCACCATCCACCCACCTCTACCTCAGGTGTCTCGCTTTGTTGATCACTGGTTTGGCACCATCCACTCTCATCACCCATCGAATATGTCCCCTGTCCAGGCTGAGGATACCATCTCCCCAGCTTCGTTCGACGCTCATGTTCTGGAAAAAGACAACTTACCCATTTCATTACGAAAAGATACTCATTCTTGCCAAAATAATCCTCTTTACACATCCTCATACTGAGGTCTTTATGCTCTGAAGACGATATCTATTCCTCGCATGGTTGGCGACGCCAAATCTCACCCCGGGTGGCTTCAAGCAATACGAGATAAATTGAAGGTTCTTGACGACAATCGTACTTGGGATTCGGTCCCCCTTCTGGCAGGTAAACAGGTGGTCGACATAAATAGATTTATATGGTACGCATGAATGCAGATGGCACTCTTCATCACCTTAAAGGCAGACTTGTGGTGAAAGGCTTTGCTCAGACATATGGACTTGATTATTTTGATGTCTTCTCTCAGGTTGTGAAGATGGAATCTGTCTGATTATTCATCTATCTTGTTGCTCATCATCATTAACTTCTTCATCAACTTGATGTAAAAAATGCATTTCTACATGGTTTTCTTGACAAAGAGGTATATCTGCAACAACCTCCTAACTTTCGTGCCTCAAGAGATGATTCTCATGTTTATCGACTTCGTCACTCTCTTTATGGACTCAAGCAGTCTCCACGTGCATGGTTTAGAAGATTCTACACAGGCATCACTACATTTGGCCTATCACAGAGTATGAAGGACCACATTATCTTCTATCACACGACGTCCTCCGCCTGTATCCCGCTGGTTTTTTATGTTTATGATATCATTATAACTAGGAGCGACTCAAATGGAATTTCTCATCTGAAGGTGTATCTTCAACACCAATTTCAAACCAAAGATTTGGGTCCTCTGACATACTTCTTTGGCATTGAGCTCTCCCGTTCTCTAAACACCATCTTTCTTTGTCAATGGAAATATGTTTTGGATATCTTGCAGGATGTTGGTTTGACTCAATAAATTGTCATTGACACTCCTCTTAAGCCCGATGAATGATCTTTTTATGACAACACGAAACCATATTCTCACCCATAGAGGTATCATCGTCTTGTGGGAAAACTCAATTATCTCACCATGACTCGTTCATACATTGCATGCGCTGACAACATGGTTAGTCAATTCATGGAACATCCAACAAAATATCAGTGGGATGTTTTCCTTCACATTGCTAAGTACATTAAGAAAGACTATGCTCATGGTCTTCGATATTCACATCATGATCATTTAAATATTGAAGTCTTCTGTGATACTGACTATGTTGGCTGCATAGCGACCTGAAAATCTATGTCTGGCATTGCCATTTTTCTGGCAGGTAACTTAATCTCATGGCGCAACAAAAAACAAATTGTCATCTCTCGGTCTAGTGTTGAATCAGAACATCGTGTGATGGCCACAATCATAACTAAAGTTCTTTGGCTTCGTCAACTTCTCCGTGAAATTGGTTTCTCGCCACAATCATCAACTTATATTTGGTGTTATAATCATGCATCCATGAAGATTTCTTTCAATCTCGTCTTCCATGAACGCACGAAGCATATTGAGGTGGACTGCCACTTTCTTTGTCATCACCTCGAGCATCACCATGTTAGTTTCAGCTACATTCTGATGGTTGATCAGCTTGTCAACATCTTCACCAAAGGCCTCCTGGGAGCTCTACTTGACTCTCTCTGTACCAAGCTGTGTTGGGTCGGAGGTGATGGCAAGAGGGGGGGTGAATTGCCTTTTTAAAATTAATTAACAATTTAAAACAAATTTAAATGCAGCGGAAAGTAAAATGGCAAGACACAATTGATAACGGAGTTCGGCTTTAAACTCAAGCCTACGTCTCCGCTCCCAACTCAACCGTTGGGAGATTTATACGACCGCTTGCTTTTTAATGGCTATAGCAAGAAACCCACTAGCCGTTTTAAGGTAGGCTAGATCACCTTCTTACAGCTTGCTTTTTTATTATGGTTGTAGCAAGAAACCCAAGTTGAAAGAAGGAAGAAAAAGGGTGGTTTGTTTTAATACAAACCCAATTAAGAACTAAACAAATGAAGTAAATAATTTAGAACAAACTAGAGGAAGCCTTGAGCGCCAAGAGGTGAGTGTAGTTGATGTAGAGGCAGCCCAAGCTTCAAGGATGGCAATTGGATCTCAAGTGGCCTTTGAGAATTGTCGTAGGAGCCTCAAATGATCAAAATAGCTTTGGTATGCTTCGGTATATGATCGGTAGTCTTCCCGGCATCCATGGATGTCTATTTATAGGAGAAATACTCTCAAATACTTCAATATGGCCGTTGGAGGGCTTTCGGAGCCGTTGGGGATCAAGTAGACAAGTCTGGTCAAGCTCCAACGGCTAGTTTGACTTTGCTTACCGGCTGACCGGTGCTTGTCCACCGGCTGGCCGGTGCCTTGGTAGGTGGAGAGTGCTTCTGCCCAGGAGCCACCGGCTGGCCGGTGGGAAGGCCACCGGCTGGCCGGTGGTGAGACAGTAGGTCTCACTATTCCAAGGAGTTCCACCGGCTGGCCGGTGAGGAGGCCACCGGCTGGCCGGTGGTCTGGACAGAGGCCATCCCATTCTGTCTGGGGCCACCGGTTGGCCGGTGGCCAGACACCGGCTGACCGGTGGCACCTGGCAGAGGGCAAGGCCTTCTGCCTGGTCCACCGGCTGGCCGATGGGCTGGATCCGGCTGGCCGGTGCCCTTACCGGCTGGCCGGTGGTCCTACACCGGCTGGCCGGTGGACTTGAAAACAGTCCACTTTTCCTTTTTTTTGCCACTTCTTGGGCCAGCTTCTAGGCACCCTATTTCCTATCATCAAAAACACTTGAAACAATATTAGATCACGATGAGAGTGATTGTGATCATTAAAATCCAAGAGAGTGGGGTACAACAATCTCCCCATATTTTGATGATCACAATCACAAAAAAAGAAATCTTTAAAAAGGGTATGAAAGCTTTTAAAAAAGGTATGTCAATTGAAAACTTAAATAAACAATTTGAACTTGGAAAACTTAGAGACGTGCCAAATATAATGATCTTGAAAGCATTGAAATACTGAGAAAAGGTTATTTTTGAAATTGCAACCAAATGCCATTTTTTAAAGAATTCAATTGAAAACAATAACTTAACCATTTAAAACAGATTTTGATGACATCAATAACTTAAAATGGAACTTGTAAAAAGAGCATTTTAATAAATAACTATGTAATAGAGAGGGAGGTTTTCTCCCCCTTTGGGATTATCAAAATAGGAGAAAAATTATGAAAGAAAAAAAAAACTAAGAAGTAATGACAAAAAGGATGGATAGATAAGATAACTGAATTCCATAAAAGATGAAACGATACAAAGGAAGTTCAAAAAACAAATACAAATACAAATACAAGCCAAAAAACAGGAACGGCTCTATTCACTCCTAGAGGGCCGAGAGTGACGGCGGCGCCTGAAGGTCTGAGGAGCCGGAGGAGCCTGGACCGCCTCAAAGCGACGATCTAGAGAATCAATCCGTGAGTGGAGCTGATCAAACTGAGAGCTGATGTAGGAAAACTGCAAGTCCAGCCGGGTCTCGATCTGATCCTGGAAGTGTAGGAACTGATCAGCCGTCACCGGCAAGCCACCAGCATCAGCAGGAGGGGGCACAGCCTCAGCAGGCTCAGGTGCATCATCACCCTCTCCAGCCTCCTCATCAGCAGCAGCATCAGCCTCACCTTCGCCGTCACCACTTCCTTCCTCTTCATCATCATCACTATCCTCACTGTCTGAAAGAGGATAGGCAGCGGCTATAGCAGGAGGCATGGCATTGGCAGGAGGATGGGAATGAGTTTGAGGAGAGTAGGCCTTGAGAAGACCGTCCTTGTCCACAATCCATTCCTGACGCCAAGGGTGCCAACGGATGTGCATTCGTTGCACCATCATAAAATTCACTATGCTATCCTTCGTTGGCTGCTCGAAGGAAGTGGCATGAAGAGGCACATCAAGAAATGAAAAGATTTTAGTCAAGAAGCGTCCGTAGGGTAGAGTTTTGGACCGGCGCGGGTGCTCAGCCACATAAGTCATGGCCCGGAACAGAAACCGGACCAAGTTGAAGTGAATGCCTCTGGTGATAAAGGAGAGCAGATAAATATCAATGAATTTGACATTATCATGATCCCCGATACGGGGCGCAAGAGAAGTTTGAATGAGTCGCTCAATAATACGATGATTAGGAGAAAGCTGGGAGAGCTTGACAATGGGATTTGAGGGTTGCCCTGTGAGATGCTCAAGGGCTACGGCTACATCAAACTCACGGTCCCGTGGAAACTCCCCCTGAGCAAAAGCATGGGGTCCAACATGAGGAACCCCGAGCATCCAGGCAATCTCCAACGAAGTGATAGTGATGGGTTGCCCAAGAGCAGTGGAGGAGATGGTATCAATGTCATCAGAAACGGACCACGTCAAATGAGCATAGAACTCTTTGACTAGAAGAGGATAAATGACATCCTTTTCAGGGGGTTCAAAGAAAGAATGCCAATGTTGATACTCAATAATCGAGAAAAGCTCAAGACGAGCAGTAGACAACCAAGGATAGTCAATAACTCTACCCGGCAGAATAACTTTGTCATGCCAAATGTCCGGGAGTAGAGGGATGGAAGGAGGAGGAGGAGCTTCTTGAGCGATTCCCTTGCCTTTGCGAGTGGATCGAGGTCCCATGATGGCAAAAGGAGCAAAAAGAGAGAGATTGAGAGAAGAAAGGAGGTTTGAGAGGTCAAAAACCAAGAAGGGAGGCTAGGGTTTGGAGGACCTACGGTTTTAGGAGGAGCTGCCCGAGAGAGAAGAGAGAAATGAGGGAGGAAGGGTTTTAAAATTGATTTTAACCCTTCCTCGGCCGGCCCATTAAGCAGAACCCGACACCACCGGTTAACCGGTGATGTACCACCGGTTGACCGGTGGCACTAAAAGTCATAAAAAATATAAAAAAAACAGAATTAAAAAAAATGTTTAAAAAAAAATTCTAATAAAATATAAGCAAGCCAAGAAAGTCAAATATTTAATAGTGCTCATTGACGAATCATTCCTAACTCCCCTTTAATAAAATCAAAACGGTCAACCGGGAGCGGTTTGGTAAAAATATCAGCTAATTGGAAATCAGTAGGAATGAAGTCCAAAGTGATATCTCCTTTTTGAAAATGGTCACGAAGGAAATGATGCCTTAGGTCTATGTGCTTTGTCCTAGAATGTTGTATTGGATTCTTAGAGATACTAATGGCACTAGTGTTGTCACACCGAATAGGGACATGATCATAGGAAAGACCATAATCCAAGAGAGTGTGTTGCATCCAAATAATTTGGGCACAACAATTGTCAGCGGCTACATACTCGGCCTCGGCAGTAGAAAGAGCAACACAATTTTGCTTCTTGCTACTCCACGAAACAAGGGACTTGCCTAGCAGATGACAGGTTCCACTAGTACTCTTACGATCTAATTGACATCCGCCAAAATCAGCATCCGAATAAGAAGATAGTTCAAAAGAAGTATTTGAGGGATAAAATAAACCAAGATTTTTGGATCCTTTTAAATACTTGAAAATTCTTTTGACCAATTTAAGATGGGATTCTTTAGGATTGGCTTGAAAACGAGCACAAAGGCAAACACTAAACATGATGTCAGGACGGGTCACAGTTAGGTAAAGTAGACTCCCGATCATACTCCTATAAAGCTTGTTATCCACCGGTTTCCCGGCTTCGTCTAACGTAAGCTTACATGAAGTACTCATGGGTGTACTAATTTCCTTTACTTGATCCATACCAAAACGACTTAGAAGCTCGTTTGTGTATTTGCTTTGGCTTAGAGAAATACCTTTTGAATTTTGAAAAATTTGAAAACCAAGAAAAAATTTCAATTCTCCCATAAAACTCATTTCAAATTCTTTTCTCATTAAATCTGAAAAATCAGTACAAAGAGATTCTTTGGTAGAACCAAAGATAACATCATCAACATAAATTTGGACTATTAAAAGATCTTTTGAAGTGTGTTTTAAAAAGAGGGTACAATCGGCTTGACCCATTTTAAAATCATTTTCTAAAAGAAATTTTGTTAACCGCTCGTACCAGGCTCGAGGGGCTTGCTTTAAGCCATAAAGAGCCTTGGTTAACTTAAAAACATGATTTGGAAATTTTGGATCTTCAAAACCGGGAGGTTGTTCAACAAAGATTTTTTCAGAAATAAAACCATTTAAAAAAGCACTTTTAACATCCATTTGAAAAAGCTTAAAATTTAAGTGGGCGGCGAATGCCAACAAGATCCTAATGGATTCTAACCTAGCAACGGGGGAAAAGGTTTCACCATAATCGATTCCTTCTTCTTGATTATAGCCCTTAGCTACTAGGCGAGCCTTGTTCCGGGTTATGTTTCCTTGATCATCAAGTTTGTTCCTAAAAACCCATTTAGTGCCAATAATTGGATGATCATTGGGTCTTTCAACAAGAGTCCAAACATCATTTCTAGAGAATTGATTTAGTTCCTCTTGCATTGCAAGAACCCAATTCTCATCATTAATGGCATCATTAACGGTTTGAGGTTCTAGGTGAGAAATGAAGGCTTGATGTTCAACTTCATTGAGGATAGATCTTCTAGTTCGAGTACCGGCTTGAAGGTCACCTATGACATTTTCTAAAGGATGGTCTCTAGAAGGTTTCCAAACCTTAGGCAAGGTGGAAGGCGAAGTAGGTGAAGAGGGTTCTTGATGGTCATCCTCCTTGGGAGGAGAAGAGGAATCATCCAAATGAAGCTTATCAAGCTTATCTTCAACATCCTCAATGACCGGGTGAGGTTTTGGAAGAGTTTCATCAAATTTGACGTGAGATGATTCTTCGATGGTTTTAGAACGTTTATTGAAGACACGATAGGCTTTGCTTGAGTTGGAGTACCCAAGAAAAATACCTTCATCGGATTTGGCATCAAATTTCCCTAGGTTATCTTTTGTGTTAAGGATAAAGCATTTACACCCAAACACTTTAAAATAACCAACTTTGGGCAATTTGCCTTTCCAAAGTTCATAGGGGGTTTTCTTAAGAAGGGGTCTTACAAGGACTCTATTAATAGTATAACAAGCAGTGTTTACCGCCTCGGCCCAAAAATATTGAGGGAGGTCGAATTCACTAAGGAGGGTTCGAGCGATTTCTTGGAGAGTTCGGTTTCTCCTTTCAACCACTCCATTTTGTTGAGGAGTCCTAGGGGCTGAGAAGGTGTGATTGTATCCTTGAGAGGAACACAATTCATCGAATTCTTTGTTCTCGAATTCACCACCATGATCACTACGAAGAGATATGATTTTATATCCTTTTTCGTTTTCTACTTTCCTAGAGAATTTCAAAAAGGTTTTACAAGCATCATTCTTATGGGCTAAAAAGAAAACCCAAGTAAAACGAGAAAAGTCATCAACAATAACTAAGGTATAGGATTTTCCACCTAAGCTTGCTACGGGAGTAGGACCAAAAAGATCAAGATGAAGGAGTTCAAGAGATTTTGAGGTGGACACTTCCTTCTTAGATTTGAAAGAAGACTTGTGTTGCTTACCAAGTTGGCATGGCTCACAAATCAAATCTTTCTTAAATTTAAGTTTAGGAAGGTCACGAATGAGCTTGTTCTTATTAAGCTTTAGAAGTGAATGAGAGCTACAATGCCCCAATCTTCTATGCCAAAGCCAAGACTCATTGTCAAGAGCACTTAAACATTTAACATTTTGGCTAGCTAGAGATTTTAAATCAATAATGTAAACATTTTGAAAACGGGAAGCAGAAAATATCAACTTATTTTGAAAATCTAACACATTGCATAAATCATTTTGAAAATTGACTGAAAAACCACTATCACAAAGTTGACTAATGCTAATTAAATTATGCTTTAAACCTTTAACTAATAAAACATCTTTAATAAAAGAGGAGCTACCAAAACCAATGGTACCTATTCCGACGATCTTGCTTTTTGAGTTATCACCAAAGGTGACATATCCTCCATCGAATTCTTCAAGTGAGTTGAACTCGGAGGGGTCGCCACACATGTGCCTTGAGCAACCGCTGTCAAGATACCATGAGCCTTTAGAGGTCCTACTCTTTTGGCGTTTATCCTACAAAATCAAGAAAGAAGAGATTTTGGTACCCATATAAGTTTGGGTCCGGAAAGATTAGCAAAAAGAGACTTTTGAACCCATAATGTTCTAGAGGGATTCCTTCTATGATACTCATCCGAGTAAGTAATGGATTTGGGTCTTCCATACCTAGCATTTTTACAATCACATTCATAAATCATGTGACCGGTCTTTTTACAATAATTACAAAATTTGTATTGAGAGCTCCCCCTTACAAAAGTAGTGGGTGCCCTAGTAAAAGTGGATTGCTTGTTATAGCCAAGTCCATGTGTGGTTCTAGCCGAACGCTGAGAACCTAGTAATTTAGTTAAGTTTTGTTCACCTTGGGTGAACTTGGCAAGAGATTCCTTCAAATCCTTAATGGTAGAATTTAAAGAATCTACATTTGGAATATTTTTGACTTTAAGGGCAAGCTCCTCATTCTCTTTGAGAAGTTTGTCTTTTTCGGAAATAAGAGTTTTGTTTTTCTTTTTCAAGGTCAAAAATTTAGAGGTAAGTTCGTGAAAACCTTCCTCTAATTGATCTCTTGCATTTTGGAGTTCTTCATAAGACATATTATTATCAAAAGAAGAAGATGAGGAAGAAGAGTGAGAAGAAGAGTGAGAAGAGGATACCTCATCAAATGCCATTAGGCATTTTCCATCTTCATCGCTTGAGTCGCTTGAAGACATGGAGTCATCACTTGCACTCCATGTTGATGCTTTGAAGGCCTTCTTGTTTTTCTTTTCTTTTAACCTTTTCTTGAAAATGGGGCACTCTGGTTTGATGTGGCCTTTCTTTCCACATTCAAAGCAAGTGATTTCTTTCTCCGCCTTTGGCTCTTCCTTTCGTGCCTTTTGAAATTTCTTCTTTTTCTTCATGAACTTGCTCATTTTCCTTGCTAGTTGAGCCATCTCGGATTCACTATCATCGGAGGAGCTTTCTTCCTTTGCCTTGAAAGCTATGTTCTTTTTCTCCTTGAAGATCTTTCCTTCTTTATCGGCTTGCCTCTTCATGGTAATCTCATAAGTCATGAGTGACCCTATGAGTTCTTCAACCGGCATCTTCTTGACATCTTTCGCTTCTTGGATTGCCGTCACCTTTGGTGCCCAAGAGCTTGGTAGGACCCAAAGAATTTTCTTCACCATTGTTTCTGCTGAAACATCATCACCAAGGGACTTTCTCCCATTGCAAACATCAGTAAAACGAGTAAACATTTCAGTGATTGACTCGTGTGGGTGCATTGTGAAACTCTCAAAGTCTTGACGATACATATCTAACCTAGTGTCTTTGACTTTGTTAGTGCCCTCATGGGTCACTTCCAAAAGTTTCCAAATTTCGTGTGAGGTGGTGCAAGTAGAAATACGATTAAACTCATTACGGTCTAACCCACAATGAAGAGCATTCATGGCTTTGCCATCAAGCTCAAAATTGGCAATGTCTTCGGGGGTCCAATTAGATTCATCCTTACTAGAAAGAGTGTAGCCTTGCATAACAATTCTATATATAGGATAGCCAATACTCCTAAGAAAAGTAATCATTCGTGTTTTCCAATATGTGTAATCGGTTCCATCGAAGTATGGAGCCCGAGTCATGGAATACCCTTCGGGTGCTTGTGAGGAAGAAGCCATCACTATGGATTTTTCGTTTGTAACCGGTTAAGGTATTACACAAACGCTCCCTTTGATACCAAATGTTGGGTCGGAGGTGATGGCAAGAGGGGGGGTGAATTGCCTTTTTAAAATTAATTAACAATTTAAAACAAATTTAAATGCAGCGGAAAGTAAAATGGCAAGACACAATTGATAACGGAGTTCGGCTTTAAACTCAAGCCTACGTCTCCGCTCCCAACTCAACCGTTGGGAGATTTATACGACCGCTTGCTTTTTAATGGCTATAGCAAGAAACCCACTAGCCGTTTTAAGGTAGGCTAGATCACCTTCTTACAGCTTGCTTTTTTATTATGGTTGTAGCAAGAAACCCAAGTTGAAAGAAGGAAGAAAAAGGGTGGTTTGTTTTAATACAAACCCAATTAAGAACTAAACAAATGAAGTAAATAATTTAGAACAAACTAGAGGAAGCCTTGAGCGCCAAGAGGTGAGTGTAGTTGATGTAGAGGCAGCCCAAGCTTCAAGGATGGCAATTGGATCTCAAGTGGCCTTTGAGAATTGTCGTAGGAGCCTCAAATGATCAAAATAGCTTTGGTATGCTTCGGTATATGATCGGTAGTCTTCCCGGCATCCATGGATGTCTATTTATAGGAGAAATACTCCCAAATACTTCAATATGGCCGTTGGAGGGCTTTCGGAGCCGTTGGGGATCAAGTAGACAAGTCTGGTCAAGCTCCAACGGCTAGTTTGACTTTGCTTACCGGCTGACCGGTGCTTGTCCACCGGCTGGCCGGTGCCTTGGTAGGTGGAGAGTGCTTCTGCCCAGGAGCCACTGGCTGGCCGGTGGGAAGGCCACCGGCTGGCCGGTGGTGAGACAGTAGGTCTCACTATTCCAAGGAGTTCCACCGGCTGGCCGGTGAGGAGGCCACCGGCTGGCCGGTGGTCTGGACAGAGGCCATCCCATTCTGTCTGGGGCCACCGGTTGGCCGGTGGCCAGACACCGGCTGACCGGTGGCACCTGGCAGAGGGCAAGGCCTTCTGCCTGGTCCACCGGCTGGCCGATGGGCTGGATCCGGCTGGCCGGTGCCCTTACCGGCTGGCCGGTGGTCCTACACCGGCTGGCCGGTGGACTTGAAAACAGTCCACTTTTCCTTTTTTTTGCCACTTCTTGGGCCAGCTTCTAGGCACCCTATTTCCTATCATCAAAAACACTTGAAACAATATTAGATCACGATGAGAGTGATTGTGATCATTAAAATCCAAGAGAGTGGGGTACAACAAGCTGGGCATCCACAACATCAGCAACCCAGCTTGAGGGGGAGTGTGTATGGTCATAGTTGGTGTCTACTTTTTTTTTTGCGGGACACTTTTCCAAGCTATCATGTACTAGCTTGAGGGGGAGTGTTAATCACAATTTATTGTATTTCTAGGTAAAGGGTGTTTCCCAATCCCACTTCGAATTATTCTGACTTGTAAATTTTTTCCTCTATCTATAAAAGAATGTCTCCACCTCTCCTTAAGGAAAGGTGTCTCCATCTCTCCTTGAGGGAATGGACTTAATCATTCTACAAAAATAGACTAAAGATCGACTACAATTGTCAGATATTTTGGATGTCAAAGTTCTTGAAGTAAAGGAAGCCTGAGTTCATGCTAAAAAATCTAAAGACTTGAAGAAAAGATCTTTTATTGGTGTTGAAGCATCCAAAGGTTTGAAGATCTTTTTATTTCTGGTGTAAACACCATTTTGTAAAATGGTGGGATCCAATATAAATAACTATATGGAGATATAAGTATTGAGAAACACTCTTAGGTTATGGATGATATCTTCCCTCTTGTATTAATTTTATGATATTAGTGATACATTTGTGTCTTAGACTTGACCTGAACACAACAAAGACGTAGTCACCCAAATTGTGGGTGAACTTTGTAAAAATCATGTACGCTTTGTGTCCCTTTTATTTTTGAGGCATACGAGATGAGGATGAAATTTTAAGAATGATTAGACCATAATCAGTCATAGAGGTTGATTTCATAAAAGAAATAGTAAAAAAGTAACACTGGTTTACCCCCCCCCCCCCCCCCGTTACATCACCTAGGCATTTCAAGTGGTATCAGAGAAACTCATGTTCCGTTTAAAAGATCTTATCTTGGCTAAAGATCGGATGGAGAATCTCAAGTCTATCAATAATAGAGTAATGCCTACTTTTGATGGAAAGATTTATCATAGATGGAAGAATGGGATGATCCCCTATCTTCTTTCACTTGACCTAGAGGTTATTAATGTCGCCATTGTTGGTTTTTCACCAATTAAGAAAGATGGTCATATGACACATGGAGATAAGAGAAATTTAGAAGTTGATGGCAAGGAAATGAATGCAATCATAATGTCCCTATCTAACAAGGTGTATACCATGGTTATTAGACTTAAAACAACCGAATAGATTTGGGGTAGGCTTGAAAATATTTTTGAATGGAATGTTAAAGTGAAGGAAGCCAAGTTGTAGATCAAAAGAGAAACATTTGAAGATGTTGAGATGGGTGATGGTGAAGTTTTTAATGACTTCTTTATAATAGTGAATGGGATAGTTAACAATATCATGGGTTTTAGAGATACTTTGTAAGATTCTACCATTGTCAATAAATTAATGTGAAACCTCATTGATGCAAAAAAATTCTCCTTTGAAAGGTAAAGATTAATTGTTTCTTGATCAGTTGCACATTATTCTTATTACTTTTAAAATGATAAAATCTCCTATTTTTAAGAAGAATATCAAGGAAGAGAAAGAAATGATTTTCATATCCTAAGATTTTTAAACTCAATGAAAGGAAGGATGAATCCTCCTCAAAATCCTATGGTAATGAAATGGATGAAGAGTGTGAGAGAATAATGTCTCTAATTTTAAGGATCATTAGAAAAGGTAAGGGTAAATATAAAGGTAAATTCACACTGAAATGTTTCAAGTGTTGTGGAATTGGACATTTTGCAATTGATTGTCCAAAGAAGAAAAGTTTTGAGAGTGATGATGATGACCAAGAAGAAAGTTTTCAAAGAAAAAGATATAAAAGCTCAAAAGAAATCAAGAAAGTTGTTGAGAGTAATAAAAGGCTCGCAAGAATAAAAAGATGAAGTATGGTGAGAAAATAAAAAGATTATTTCTCCATGAAAAGTAGTCAATCAGAAGAAGAGATTATTGAAAGGTTTAGTAACTTTATGAATCATGTTGAAAAATATAAAGAAACCTCAAGCGGTGATGAAGAAGGTGAGGAGACTTACACTATACATATATTAAAATATGAGCTTGAATCTTTTCTTGAGAAAAACATCAAACTCAAGAAATAATTAAGGATAATAAATAAAGAATCTTGGAAGATAAAGGAAAGTGAAGATGACTTGCTCATGAAGGAAGTTGATTGTATTGAACAACTCAATCTTCTCAAGGTGAGAATTACAGAACAAGATAAAATGTTAAAAGGATTTGATGAAAAATATATTTCACATGAAGAGAAGTTTAATGAGGCGCAATCAAGGTATATTGTTGCTAAAAATACCTTAAATAAGATCAGAGAAGATGGTAACAATGTTGTGGAAATCAACACTAAATCATCTCAAGCTGTTGAGAATGTTAGCCTAAAAATGATGGTAAGAACTACTCTTAAAAATACCAAAATTGTTCAAATTGTTATTTCTAATTGTATGGGCTTTAAATCCGATTTTGGGAAAGTTTGGGCTAAGAAAAATCATAAGAAATATAATCCTATATAAAAGGGAGTTAAGGGAAGTTTGAGAAGGGAAACTTCCCCAAGAAAAATTCAAAAAAAAATTGTTTGGATATCAAAAATATTTTTATAGATAGAATTCATTCCATCATGGAAGATTGGGATTTAAATATTGTTGTTGTTGTTGTAAAACATATGGACATAAGGACTATGTATTATGGTACAACATGTCTTTTCCCTAGAGATAAAAAAAGACAAGAATTGAGGAGGGGATACTCTAGGAAGATGAAAAAGAATTCTGATTTAAGGAAAGCTATGAATAGAGATCGCCCAAATACATACACTCAAGACAGATTTGATTATTTGGAAGAATTTTTTTGAAGATGTGACCAACAGTGTTATTTTTTTGAAGAATGTATGACTATTCTTCTAAAAAAATCAACTCAAGTTGTAGGAGTTAAGAAATTTCATAGAAAAGAATAAGTTGTGAAATCACTTCTTATTGAGGTGGCTTTCGAATCAAGCAAGGGAAGCAAGTCATGGATACTTGATAGCGGATGTTCATCCCACATGATAGGAGACACCAAAATATTGAAAAATATAAAATATCATGATGGAGGTTCAATTACTTTTGTAAATGAGATATCCTTAAAAATCAAAGAAATTGGTACAACTGTGACTGGAGATTCAAAATTTAAATCCAAGGATGTTTTATTTATTGATGGGGTCAAACATAATCTATTGAGTGTTAGACAACTTTGCAAATGATACTATTATCTTTATAAATGTTGGTAAGAGATCGGTACATGGTATTAACAAGATTCTTGATGACTACTGTACCTGGAGTGGTCAAGTGATAAACCGTGGAAAAAGCAATTTCTATATTTCCAATAGGTGCTCGGATATGCGGGTGAGCTCTCTAATTATCAGCTTGGACATGCACAAAAGGGGCTTCCCAACGGAGTACATGGGTGCTCCCATATCCTCGAGAAGGCTACAAATTCATCATTTTGATCACATCACCAGAAGGATCACGGGCCGAGTTTTGAATTAGAAAATCGATATCTTTCTTTCGGTGCGCGAATTGCTTTGGTGAACAATGTGTTATCCTCCATCTCAATACATGCTCTCTCTGCAATCAAGGTTCTGAAATGGGTTATCTCCAACATTGACAACATCATGGATTCTTTCATTTGGGATGCCCATTTGGATGGTAAACATCACTGGGCGTCATGGGCAAGGATGGTCAAGCCTTCGAGGGAGGGCGGCATCAATGTAAGGAATATCATGGATACATTACAAGGCATGCATGCAAAGTTGGCATGGGAGATTATAGAGGAGCGTACCCTCTGGGGGAGGTTTATAGCTAGCAATGATAGAGGTGAGTTGGGTGTTGTAGGAGAGAGATCCTCTTCTGTTTGGCCTATGATTCACTCTTATATCCAATCTCTTTAGAACCACACCCAATGGATTGTAGGGAGGGGTGACATTTCATTCTAGCATCACAACTGTGTGGGCTCCAAGCTCGAATTTCCTGGGTGCCCCGCTCATGATAGCACTTTCAGGCAAGCCAGTATGCATCTGAGCTTCATCAACGTTGTTCTTGACTCAAACCAATGAGATATTTTTTATCTTATTGATATGAATATAGAACAGGATAAATGTGTTTTCATAGGTACCTCAACAGGCATCTTTTCTGCTAAGGATTATCGCAGGGTGATCACTGCGGCAGGGAATGAGGATACTTGGGGGGAGATCCTCTGGTGTAAAGAGATCCCGACGAAATACAATTTTCTTGTTTGGAGAATAAGAAACTAGGCTTTATCTACTAACGAGAACATTAAACGTGCAAGCGTCAAGCTGGTAACTGGTTGCTCATGTTACGGGAACCATCGGGAAGAGACTTCGGATCACCTCTTCTTTGAAGGTGACTGGGCTCGATCAATTTAGAGCTCCTTTGGTCATTTTATTGGTTTTTCCTCTCCAGAGTTATCGGGCCTCCCTTTCTTTAAGCACTGGTTTCAGGGCGCCGACACTGTAGGTCCTGAGAGGAAGGATGGAGCCATGGTTTTATCTGCAAGGTGCTGGTGTATTTGGAAGGGTCAAAATGTTACTCGCTTTGAAGGGTTTTCTTGCTCGGGGAATGCTCTTGTTATTCGTACCACAAGCCTTTTGGTGGACTTAATCAGGCTCTTCGAAAACTGGGAAGGAGCCCCCACTCTCAGACTGCTCCTGGTTGCCAATCATCCTCACCATCCCCACCCTAGAGGCTCTCAAGGTCATTGGGTTTGATGGCATCCTCACCCCTAGGGCAACAAACTCAACACTGACGACTCATGCAGCATGGGAGTCATACGAGGAGGTGTGATTCGTGATATCAGGGGTTAGGTCATCTTGGTTTTTACTGCAAACTTTGGCTACAGACATTCTCTCTGGGCAGAATCTATGGTTATGCTTACAGGTCTCCGCCTATGCAGTCATGAGGGGATTAGCTTGGCAGTGGTAAAAACTGACTCCTCAACTCTTTATGATTCCCTGTTCGGGTCAAGTGTCACCCATTGGTCTATATCTTACATTATCAGGAGGTACAGATGACTTATTCACAATCACACGAATGTCCTTCACACTTAGCGAAAGGGCAACAAGGTGGCAGACTATCTTGCCTCTATATTGGTTCAAGGGACTAGCATCACTTGCTTCTCAAACTTGGATTCCCTACCCCTTGAGGGGAAGAACATCGTGAGAGGAGACGCTCTTGGGTTTCACCACTACTGTCCCCCCTAATCTCTGGCCTGTTGGCTCTTATTGTCTATTGTTTTCTTGTTTTCGTGTACTTTACTTCAAAATCAATAAAAAGGATGATGATGATGATGATGATGATATTCAAAATAGGTTCTTATTAAGTCTTGAATCAGACATGACTGTCTATGAAATGTGGTATAAGAAGAAACCCCTTGGTAGTTCATGCTTTATGAAAATCAAAAAATCATATCTGAGAAAGTTTGATGAAAAAGATGAGAAATGAGTTTTCATTGGATATTTATCTAATAATAGAGGCTACAAGTGATGGAATAAAAAACACAATCTAGTAGACTTCTATTATGTGAACATCATTGAAAATAATTCCAATTTAAGTCAGATACATGATATAGATTTTAAAAATTATGATGTAGACAAAATATAGAATTCTGGAAAAGTGGGTGAAGAAGAAACTAGAAATAAATCAAACCCTGTTGATATTGATTTATATTAAACCAGTAATGATGAGGGTGTTGCTAAATATGAAAGATAAAAGTATCAAAGGCTACAAAAACATGTTGAAATTGGGAATATTCCTGGAAATCCGAAGGCACTAATGTAAACTAGAAGAAGGTTGTGGTTTGATAAGCAAATAGCTCTAGTATCACAAATTGATCCACAACCAATTGTTATGGTTGTTGAGCATGAAGAGTAGATAGATTTTATGAATGATGGGATGGATCAGATTGAAAAAAATGACATTTGGTATCTCATTGCAAGACAAGAAGGAAAGAATATCATTGAAGCCAAGTGGATCTTTGGAAACAAACTCAATGACAATGGTATGGTTTTAAGTGGATCTTTGGAAACAAGCTCAATGACAATGGTATGGTTTCAAAAAAATAAGGTCAAACTGGTTTGCAAAAGCTACTCTTAGGTTGAAGGTATTGACTTTAAAGACACGTTTTCATATATTTAAAGACTTGAGGAAATAAGAATGATTTTGGCTATTGCAGCATAAAAGTAATATAAAGACTGTCAAATGAATGTGAAATCTACTTTCTTGAATGGAGATATTGATGAAGAAATGTTTGTTGAGAACCTTGAAGGATTTATCCTTGGTAATGATGGTATAAAGGTGTGAAGGTTGAAGAAAACTCTCTATGGGTTAAAATAGGCCCCTAGAGCCTAATATTCTAAGTTGGATAATTGTTTGAAAAAAATGAATTTCACCGAAAGGGAATGTGAGCAGCAACCTATATATGAAGGCGATGAGCACCAGTACTCCCATTATTATTGCATATGCTGAAGAAATAATCTTTGTAGGTGGAAGGGAGTATAATGACTAATGGATATCATATAAGTTATAATATGTCTATTATTTTACAAACTCATGTGATTTGATACGAACCATTTGTTAAAGGATATTTTTATCTGCAAACTTACATCAAGAAAAACACAGTGCATCATAATTAATTATCCTAAAGGTTACTTGGGATATTATATAAATCCCTAAGATTGAAAAGCATTAGTCAAGAGAAAGAATATATTTTTATAAGAGGTTGCACGTCTCTAATTGAGATTGTGTTATATTGGTTAACTTCAATGAAGTCTGGGCTCAAGATGCGCATGAGATGGCATAGGAACATAAACTCCACAAGACTTAGTAGGATTTGTTCCAAAGACATTGTGTAGGAAAGATAAAACCAAAGAGAGATGGTTTTATAATCACTGAGTTAAGTGATATATATTATTTATTATGTATAATGAATAATTATCCTACAAGGAAGCAGTGAATAGCATTATGTTAAAGTTGGTTGGTTGATATAAACACGGAAATTGATTCCATGTATCAAAATCAAGCTTTGTATTTTGGTGGTTTCTCCAATTTATATAAAGCCTGTTGGTAGGTATTCAAGAAGAAACTAAACATGGATGGTAAAGTTTGTACCTATAAGGGACTCTTGATAACTAAAGGTTTTATGAAACAGCAAGACATATACTATAACAAGACCTTTTTTTCACCAATCTCTATGCTAAAATCCATTAGAATTCGAATTGTCATAGCAGTCTTCCATGATCATGGGATTTAGAAAATGGATGTCAAGACCACTCTCCTTAAAGAAAACCTTGTGAAAGATATATGTGGCACAACCAAAAGGATTTGCAACACCATAGGATGCCAATATGGTATGAAAATTGTAGAGATGTATTTATGGGTTGAAGCAAAAAATCAAGATCATGGAATATTCATTTTTGATGAAACCATAAGAGAGTTCGATTTTATTACGAATGAATGTGAGTCTTGTGGCTATAAGTAGTTAGTGGGAGTTTCATAGTTTTCCAAGTCAAATGTGTTGATTTCATATGGAAAACATATATAAGTCATATAATTAGTTAAGACTAAGTTGAAAATTATTTCTTCGTCGAATGACATAAAATAGGACCCTAGTTCTAGGGAGCAATATCTAATAAAGATTGATCTATGGGTTGCTTAAAACGGGTCATTGTACATATATTGATAAGGTATTTAAAAATACAATATGGAATAATTCAAGAGTGAATTGTTACATATGTCACATGGAATAAATCTCTGCAATATAATGTGTGAAGATGCAGGAGGAAATTACAATCATGAGTAGAAATCAATATACTTTTATAATAGGGTCTATCACGTATTACATGATATGTGATGAGATTTGATATTTCTTATGCATAAAGTATAGTGGGAGATATTAAACAAAACCAAGAGAACTGTATAAGGTAGTAGTTAGAACTATCCAACGGTACTTGAGAAAGTACAAAGGATGGGTTTCTAGTACTTGTAAAAGTGGGAATGCTAGTTATCAAAGGGATGCAAAACTAGTCTCTCTTCATATCAATTTAATATTATATCATTGTAAGGTTGAGGAAATGTGTAAGAAAAGATTATTGAAGTCAGTGATATTCATATCTACAAATGCAGAGTATGTTACGGCTTCTGATGAAACTAAAGAAGCGATATAAAACATGTAATGATTTATTCTAGATCATGGAATTATACCAAGTATTATCACAACATATATTATGATAATCTTATGACCATGGTACCATCTAGGATATTGAGTTTAACAAAGGATAAAAAGGTAAATACTCAGGGATATCACCTCTTAAGAGTTTTACCCAGAGAGGTGAAGACATGGTAAGAAGAGTAGCCATAGAGAAAAATGTGGCTAGCCCAAGGCATGCCTTAATAGAGGCATGAATATCATGTGAGAGCTAACGAGTCAAGAAATGTTAGCAGTTAGATCTAGTGTAAGTGGGATTCTGTTGGAGATTGTTCTCTAGAACCAACTTTGTACTTTCAATTACCAATATATATATATATATATATATATATCTTATCGCATAATGATTGTTAATCTAACATTAATGTGATAATTTCCTTGGAATATTCATCGCATTAATAGGTTATAACAATTCTCAGCTATAGTGAGAACCTAGAAATTCCATAAAAATATTATTAAATAAATATATTCTATGGTCTAGATGCATTTATCTAATGGGACAACTGGTGTTTGGCTATCGAGTGTTGGAGGCTCATAAGCATTGAGATTTCTTCTCACAAAATTCACACTTGATGATCTCCAAGAAGGGAGGATATGAAGGACATGTTGGATTGGTGTTGCCCGATCCGGTTGGGCCGAATGCTTGTGGCCCGCAACTGTCGCGGGTCGAGCTCCGCGGTGACAAAGTCAGTCGTCATTCACTGTAGCAACGCGGACCACTTTTCGAACAGTGATCGTCTTCTCCATTGTTTTATAGCCCATTTCGGGCTAGGGTTTTATGACTGAAATCCTCTGTAATTTTGTGCTTCTGACTCATAGTGAAATTCTGCCTCTCCCGTGGACGTAGGGATTTTTCCCGAACCACGTAAATCGTTGTGTCCTTTGCTTTCTTTCTTTCGTTTTTACTCGTTTCTGTCGTTGTCTCCTGACGATTCCGCAACAGGACATACCCGCCAATAGGAATTCTACGTGTTTATGTGTCATTGGATATTCATATTTGTGAATGTGCATATTGGTCCTTAAACTTGAGATTATTATTAATATATGCCATGAATCACATGATTTTATGTATGGATGAAAACTATGATGGAATATTCTTATGATATGGTAGCATTGATATAGAATTAATTGAATAAGTCAAGAAAGGATATGTCTCTTCTATACTAATGGAAAAAAGATCTATAAACATTTGATTGAAATGAAAGTGTCTGATGAAATACATAGTCATGGTAGTTTATAAATGAGTTTGTTTCGGAAAGTCAAAGAAAGATAAATCAATCATATTAGGTGATGACACAAGTATGCATCTTGCTTGATGAGATATCAAAAAACAAAGGGACTATATTACATAATAGCATTTATAGGAAGGTTCTTGAAGTTGCTACACCTCTTTCCCTATGGGTGTCTTGACATGTTGTCATACGTTGATCTTGGATTTTAGGTAAGTACATCTATTGCCTTTGAGAAAGGGGTCTAAAGTGTCACACACAAAGTGTATCCAGAATCATATTAAATTCTATTGAATTTAATATTAAGAATAAATTTATTCCTGAATTGTGGAATAATATCTATTCGAATAAATTTAATCACAAAAATTCAATCAAAAGATATTTGAGTTTAGAATATGTGAGTTAAATTTTATCACTTGTTTATTTATTCGTAAGGTAATAAATAAATAAATTTTTATTCACAATCTTAGTGAATTGGCTAAAATGAATATTTATTTCAGCTACGTGTATATTTAAATAAATATTTATTCATAAGTTTAGTGAATAACATATTTATTTTATTTTATCAAACAAACATATATTTTATTATTATTCAAGGTTCAATAAATACTATGGGAAGATATGGGTCGAGTTTGATGACATGATGGAAATGGGGTATTTTATTTAATATCATTTAAATATATATTAAATTATTAATTTAAGAAATAAGATTAAACGCATGTCATGAGACAATAATATTATTAGTAGTAGTAGTAGTGGTAGTATTACTATTTGTATCATCATTGTTGTTATTTGACAAGGGGTTTTACATTGGTTAATTAATTTGATAAGGGTCTTTATGCAATTATTGATTTGTAACCCTAAGTATATATTGTAAATTATATCATTTCCATGTATGGTGTGTTAATACAACATAGATACATCCTCTAGAATTATCTCGAGAACAAAGAGTAATCCTCTCTTCCTCCATCTCTCAAGAACATAAAGAGAGAACAAGAGATCATTTTTGTGATTGATGATAAATATTGTAAAGCACTAGGCTCTGTTGTACTAGCACCCGGAGTTTTAAGAATTTCATTCAGAGATTCTTAGAGCATGTGTGGATATGTCTAGAGGAATTCTTGTTTGGATTCTCCATCGTAATAAATAAAATGACAAAATTTGATCAAAGTGGTTGATGATAAGTTCAAGAGAGAGTATACCACTACTAAGAGGTGGGGTGAATCGGTGGTTGCCAAAAAACAAAATCTCAAACTACATGATTCTTGTCCCCGGTTAGTGTGACTAGATCTAGATGGCGATGATATAATGATGAGAGATTGAGTGAGAAATAACACACATGGTCACAAGGGTTTTTTACAAGGTTCACTCACCCTTATTATCAAGTGGCTAATCCTTGGTGTGTAGCGGTTGCAATCCCACTACCCACGTTCCAATTTATTGTCAGAGGAATAAGTAAAGGAGTAAAAGGATTTTCTTGAACTCTATTGCAAGATGAAAAACGGGCTTTAATAACAATATTTGCTTCACATACCTCAAGTGCCTCCAAAATTTGGACTTGGTGTGCACCCTTGCTCTTCTCCTAAAAAGCCTTCCAAATCTTTCTTGTAATGCTAGTCAATTCTCTCATAGTCTCATCTTTTCATCACATGTACCTATCTCCAAGCAAGTCTCCATGTATTTATATATTTAACCTCCATAAGGCGTAATTCTTCCAATTGTGATGTAACCCTTAGATCCAAAAGTTGTGGAAGACTAAATACCAAAGATCTTAGAGTATCTCATGATATCTTTTACTAGCTTTGCAGTGTGACAAGTAGATTACAACATGGAAGAATCATTTTTTTCGGAACCAACAATCCACTGATCTTTTACAGTCAGACTCGTTGCGGTGTTGAACAAATTTCATGGAGGGGCATGCCTCAAATATCCAAAAGTAGAAAATCCTCAAAACTCTGTCAAATAGGTTGTAACAATGTGGTTTCTCCTCCTATGTGTTCGTCTTCTTCACCCCACCACACCTTGCAGCGTGAACCATCATCTCACGGTGCAAGACCACTTGTCTCATACCGACGCGACACTCAATTCTCCTAGGATATTCTTCAGGGTACAATTGATTCCTCTGATGAACCCTTAAAAGTGCAATCAATTCACATAAACACAATCCTTTCTGCGTTAGAATAATTCCTTTCTCATGTTAGATTAACTCTACGACACACGCTCCTCGTGTAAGATTAAATAATTCTTTCATCAACATCATGGCATGACCAAAACAATTGTTATGTGATTCCTTCTCGTGTAAGATACATTCACTTCTATGTATGAATAACATAAGTTTCTACCTTCTCATGTAAGATACTTTCATTTCTCACATGAGATAAATTCAACCATGTTACGAAGTAATCATCATCATTCACATTGTGGTTTTCCCATCTGCAACATATACAACATGAAAACATCACAAACTCGTGAATGAATTTTCCCAAAAAAAAAAGTCATAGCATGCCTCCAATACAGAGGTTGTCTAAACACCTCGTCATAGGATAAAATGGTGATTATGGTAGAAACTCTTCTCCCCCTCAATGATCGCCTACAAAAGAAACTAGAGTCTCTCCCCCTTTGCAAGAAAAGATCATATTGTATTCTCTCCCTTTATCAACAAATGCAAAGAAATGAAAAAAGGAAAATAACCAAAAAAACTTACAGGTATTTTTGGAAATGAATGCACTCTCAAGAACACTCTTAATTATTAGAGGGAATTCTTCGAAAGAGATTTTGTTAAGATATTTGTGGCTTTCTCTTTGGTTGAAACATATTCCAATGAAAGCTCACCACTCTCCACCTTCTCCTTGATGAATTGATACTTGATGTCAATATGCTTCGACAATGAATATTGTGCCAAATTCTTTGACAAGGTGATTATAACACCCAATCATCAATGAGTATGCAACATCTATATGCATGTCTTCTAGCAATGACTTCATCCATATCATTTGATTTATGGCTTGTGATTCCAAAATATACTCGGTTTTTGTTGATCTAAGAGTGACAAAATTCTGCTTCAGGGAGTCATGCAACACATCTTCCTCCAAGAAAGAAAGTGCCTCTAGAAGTTGACTCTCTGTATCTAACATCTCTTTCCCGATCTGCATCGATATTGCTATAAATCTATAATGATGTGTTTTTTTCATACCTCAAGCCACAATCAAGATTTCCTTCGACATGGCACAAGAATCATTTTACTACCATAATATACAACTCCCTTAGCTTGCTTTAGAATTGTGTAACTACAAAAACAATGCTCAGTCTTGACACCGTCAAATATATTTGGTTACCAATGAGCCTTTGAGACTTCATTTGATTCACACTCCTTCCTCAAAGGATGGCTTGGTCCCAAGTGTTATAGGAGTGGAAACATCTCTTGATTCCTCCATTCCAAAAATTTTAAATGACTCACAAGCATATTTTACTTGTGAGAGATGGATAAAACTTGTTGTATTACAGACTTCCAAAACTAAGAAAAATGACATCTCACTAATCATTGATGTCTCAAAAAGATTCCTAATTTTTGTATAAATTTATTCACAAGTTCCTTTGTTTCTGGAAAAAAAATTATGTCATCGACATTCATAATCGCAATGAGTGAGATTGTGTCATCTCCCTTAGACAGAGATTTACATCCACTTCGCCATTCTTGAATTACAAGCACTTTAAGCTATCATCTGACTGTGAATACCATGCTCAGGGCACTTGTTTGAGACCATATAATGGCTTATTCATCTTAGGCACTTGAGAACCATCACCATCAAGGAAAAAACCTTCTAGTTGTTCGATGTAGACCTCTTTCCCAAGTTCACCATTAAGAAATGTTGACTTTACATCCATTTAGAAAACCATGTAGTTTTGTCGAGTATAAATCACAAGAAAGATACATATTGTTTAAAGTCTTGTGACTTAATCAAACATCTCATCAAAATCAATACCCTCAATTTTAGAGTATCCTTTATAGATAAAACAAGTTGTGTTTTATGATTCTTCATCTTTCTCATGGAGCTTATTTAAAAAAACCACAATCCTAATCACATTTTTGTTTTTAAGGGATTTTTTGCGGTGTTTTTATAAGTTGTGCAAAATGGGCTCACGATTATGGGGCTCTTGATCTCATCGACTTCCAAGGAGATTTCCTTCATTTCCCAACAGAATCGAGTGTCGTTTTATCCCGAGGATGGCTTGAGGTAAATCTAACACTCAACATTAATTCTTTCTTATTTTCTTCCTTGTCGCTCATTTGTTATGTCTGGTGAAGGTTTTTAACGATGATTTCACCAGAGCATGGTGGGATCCTTCTATTATGATGGGTATTTCCCTCTGCTTAGCTAAAGGTTATGGGGGGATGATCACACTAAGTTTTGTGCGGATTTAAAGAGGTATGTCGCTGGTGTGATTTTATTTAGGGTTTTTTGATGTTTTAGGTGAAATGAATGGATCTATTGAAGAGATAAATTAGGGCTTTTATGTGTTAATGGTCCAAATGGATGTTGGAGGTGGTGTGCACCCAGTAACCCGGTGAGTTATTAGGTGTTGTGCCTAATTGAATAAAATTGTAAAATTATTATAAAATGTTTAAATTAATTTATTTAAATGTTATGGCATGAGTCAGGGCACTTGGGGATGGATGATGGTCAGATGGACTTGGACGAGCTTGCATGAGAGTTGTTGGGCTTACTTTAAAGGGAATAACTTCATGAGTGAGGCAGGGGGTCCCTTGAGCATACCCTTGTAGTAAATGAATTTTTATTTATTTATGTATGCAGGTGATATGTGGTTTCACCACCGAGGGCGGTCGACCAAATAAATGAGTTTGATTAAAATGAAATTCTTATGGATGGATGCAAGTGCCAAGAGCCACTACGGACCCTTGAGCATTGGCTTAGTGTCTCGTCCCCTGAAGGTCAAGGCCTTGATTATTAAAGTGTGATATGAGATAGATGAGGCCCTGAGCAGTATAAATTAAATGAAGTGAACATAACGTAATGGCCCTAGTGTAGATGCCCTAGAGTCGTCGGGCTAGTTGGTATGAGAGCGAGGTGAGTGTTCCTCCCCTTAAATGAAGTGAACATAACGTAATGGCCCTAGTGTAGATGCCTTAGAGTCGTCGGGCTAGTTGGTATGAGAGTGAGGTGAGTGTTCCTCCCCCCCCCCCAATATGTGAGCACCCGAGTAGGTATGCCCTAGGTGGGATTATATACAAGTTGGGTGCATGAGGACAGACCTAAAATGACTTGGACATTGAGATGGGCTTTATGCCATCTCTCAAGAGTAGAGTCATGGGGCTCCAGTGAGGCTGAAATGTGATCATAATGATGTGAAGGGACGTTACGCCCTCTAAGTGGCAGGCTTGGCCCGAGAGATGAGATTGAGATGAGGGAAGCTGTGTAGGGTGTTTGTGCCATTGTGCGACCTAGGGGATCCTATCAGGAGCCCCTCGTGTTATGTAACCCTTAAGGGGTTAGTGTGAGAATGTATAATGTTGATTGTGGGTGTCACCTTAGAATCCGAATCAATGGTGTGAGCCCGGTATGGGTGTGGTGATAAGGTTTAGTTGTGCACTGAGAAGCTAACCTTGGTTATGTGAGATGTGTTGGATAGGAGATCAGCCCATGTTATTACAATGAGACATCATCAGGCAGATGTTGGCCACTGGTGGACATTATTAGAAGTTTTATACTAGCCCCCGACTTCCTGTTTAATGTTACTATTAGGTGGGTGTTGGCCCCAGCTAATTGTGAGATATTGTCGGGTGGATGCTGGCCCCCACTTTATATGTTACTATCAAGTGGATGTTGGCCCTCAGTTGTGTTCCTTGAGATGATTCGATTGGGCCGCCTTTCCCCCGAGTAATCGGTTACATTCACAAGGTCCTAGGATAGGACTTGTACCCCACCCCCTGAGGATAAGTGTTATGCTCAGAGACATCTAGCATTGATCGAAACAAGTATAATTGATTCTGGACGTCACCTTAAAACCCAAGAATCGACAGTGGTTATTTTATTTTCACTTCTGCACTTTTTTTTTATTCCGCTGAGCATATCACATGTGCATACACTACATTTATTGGTTATGTACAGGACCTCGTTGGTGATGTCCTAATGAGTTGTACCCACACCCTGTTCGAGCAGCCATGACACTTAAATGCCCAAACAGATCTCATTTATCACAGGTTCAAGTAGGTCAGAGACTCGGTATTGCATGACGAGGTGGAGTGGGAATTAGTTATAAAAAGGGAAGAAAGGGAGGAACCAATGGGGAACGGGAGAAATTAGTCTGTGATCGGCCAGTTGGCTTGGGCGAGAGAGTAGGGCGGCCCTCTCGAGTATTCTTTCTCTCGTAGGTTTATCTCTTCTTCCATCTTCTTCTTCTCCTTCCACCCCTTCCTCCTGTAATTATGGTTCTATTATCTTCAATATATACAAAGCAGCCCACCCCAAGGGGACTGCTGGTGTGAGGGTTCTGTTATCTATATTATATTTCGATCATGTTCTGCAATTCTGGTTATATCATTTGATCTGACCTGCTGAATCACCCGCTCTGCCCCAACAGAAGGGAGCACTGTCGTCGTTCTTTGAAGAATACAACTACTGCAGTCCGCCACAGAAATCTTGACGGTGCTATCTAAGCTGGCTTCAACAATGAAAACTACAGCGTGGAACAAGCAGCACATGAACCAGGAAAAGAAGGAAGAGGCGTAATTCCGGGCAAACATCTTATCACTGCTACGTCACATGGAGAAGTTGTCTCAGTGGGAAGTGATCAGGCCTTCTCTCACAACAGACCTCCCTGAGGAGCCCTTCATTGGGTCTGGCATTTGGAGTGCGCAGGGGCAAGCTGCGGCTGCGCTCCCGATTGGCCCTGCTCACGACCTGTCCACAGCTGCACGCCAAGTGCAGCTACCTGATTTTGATGGGAATGATCCGTGCAGCTGAATTGCACGAGGGGAACTGTATTTCAGCAGCCATCAGACAACGGAGGAGTCAAAGGTACCTCTCGCCCAGGTATGCATGAAGAACAACAATATTTACTGGGTTAAACTTATAAGGGAGGTCCATACGGATCTTTCATGGTCAGTATTCAAAACAGAACTAGTGGAACTATACAGCCGCGAAGTGCAAGTATATTTTGTAGCAGGCATGCTCATTTTGTCCGGGCTATGTTTCAGCAACTCAGAATGGATCCCTATGCAGAACATACAACATACCAGTATGCTGGAACAGAGAGAAAACGTTGCCAGTGGGAAGCAATGGTTTTCTATGATCCACCAGAATATTATGATTCTCCACGAAGGTTCTTATCATTCAAGCCTTCCATTCCTCAAAGTTTGTTACTGGATGGGGAGCGTAATGTCGAATCACACTCCTCACTCATTAATTATACAATAAAGAAAATACGGACAGCACTTGGAGTTGCTGCACTATGGAATCGTACACTGATCATGCCTCCTATATGGTGCAGGTTGGATAAGTTTTGGTTCCCACGTCCTGGAGTTTTGGTGGGTTCTATGATGCAACCTGCTCTTTTGCCCCTCCTCGCTTTCCAGGTGCTACCGCTGGTATCTATCAATGTCAAAGTAATCCACTCCAAATGAAGGTGCATAGCCTTTGATTAGAAATGCTTTCAGCTGATTAAGTGTCATCTTCATCAATCCGTACAGTGTACATCCATTTGCAGCCCACAGCCTACTGATCATGAGGAAGCTTGACAAGCTCCCACACGTGATTATCATCCAAGACCTTTAATTCATCCTACAAAGCCATCCTGGATGGATTTTGGCTTTGACAACTTGAGCAAGAACCAATAGTATTAATAAAGGTATTTGTAGTGGCAGATAATCCTGTGTGTGAATGAGTATAAACCATAGCCAATATAAGCATGAACGGGTAGATTTTCATAATGCAATGGGTAAGTTTACTTGATGTTGATCAGGATCATCAATTGAGATTGAAGAGGTGATGACAGCCCATGGCCATTAAAGCAGAACATGTTGGGAAAAATTGTAGACTAATCAAGTGTCCTCGGACGCGGCAAGGGTGGGTCGACGCGTCAAAAGGGACGCGTCAAGGGGTGGGGAAGCGCGTCAGTCAAAAGCGCCGCGAAGGTAGCTGATAGAGTAGAAAGAGAAAAATAGGAATTCTTACCTCAACTTTATAGCAGATTCGGTCAACTTCTCTCTAGAAGAGCATCTCTCTCTAGAGCCAAGGTTCTCAACCTCTACGAAAATACCAGACTGACTCCTCATTCAGCCCCCTACTAACATTTATACAACTTAACAGAACAAGGACTTTTTACAAAACTACCCCCTGGCTGTTATAACTAACAGGAACAATTACATATCTGCCCCTAGTTAGTTATAACAGCCTAACAGAAAGAAACAAACACAGAAAACACTACTGCCTCCTCCTCCTCTGATACGTGTACAGCAGGAGTGGTCGCTCAGCATAGCTGTCCAGCCCTCTCCTGCTCTATCATTACCGTCCCCTTGAGAAGTCGCCTTGTCCTCAAGGTGGAAATCTGGAAATCGAAACTGAAAAACACCTGCATCTTCCCAAGTCGCTTCATCTAGAGAATGACCACGCCAGTGAATCAACCATTGTGGAAAGGTGCCATGAAAGCGTTCTTCAAGAACCGCTGCAGGGTAAAGGTCTTCCTCCACCAGATCAGTTGGAAGAGTTGGAGTAACATGAAATGCTCCAACAGCCGCCTTTAATTGTGAAGCATGGAAGACCGAATGAACCTTACTATGATCCGAAAAAAGAAGTCTATAAGCTGTCTCTCCAACCCGCCCGATAATTTGAAAAAGGCCCATAATATTTGGATGCGAGTTTTCGATTAATTCGAGAAGCAACCGCTGGTTGATTTGGTCGGAGTTTCACCCATACAAAGTCCCCTTCTGAAAAAACTATATCACGACGGTGCCGATTAGCCTGCTTAGTCATATGTTGTTGCGCCCGGTGCAAATTAATTTGGAGTTGTTTGAGAGCTTCATCACGATCTACTAAGACATTAGCCACTGCCTCTAAAGTTGTCTCCCCTGTCAAACAACGAGTAATATGTGGGGGCTTAAGACCGTATACTATTTCAAAAGGGGTTGTTCCTGTAGAAGTGTGATAAGAAGTATTGTAACTATACTCGGCCCATGGTAACCAAATAACCCACTGCTTTGGTTGATCAGTCGCAAAGCACCGCAAATAAGCCTCCAAACAACGATTAACAACTTCAGTTTGACTGTCGGTTTGGGGATGGTGAGAGGAGCTCATTTTGAGAGTTGTCCCCTGTAATTTGAAAAGCTCCTTCCAAAACAAACTTGTAAACAAACTTGTAAACAGTGGATCGCGATCACTAACAATCGCACTTGGTAAACCATGTAACCGAACAACTTCATAAAAACATCTGCTACCGACTTGGCTGTATATGGGTGTTTTAAAGGGATGAAATGGGCATACTTAGTCGGTCGACCACAACAAAGACAGTTTCATATCCCTGCGACTTTGGTAAACCGGATATAAAATCCATAGCGACTTCCTCCCAAATCAAAGATGGAAGTGGAAGAGGTTGAAGTAACCCAGCGGGCCGCAAGGTCTCATATTTGTTCTGTTGGCAAACAGAACATTCTCGCACAAACTGTAATACCCTTTTAGTCATGTCAGTCCATACCACACCATTTGCAAGCCGCTTATAAGTTTTTAGATATCCCAGGTGACCCCTGGTCGGTGAAGAGTGGTAATAATGGAGGAGTTTAGGAATCAAAGTAGAATGTCGCGACAATACCATTCTACTATCTTTGAAAAGTAATCCATTGTGATAGGTATATCCTGGTTTAGCAGGTGTACCAAGCTGCAAAGCAGCAATGATGGGTTGCAAATATGCATCTTGTTGAACTTCTTGACGAATGATATGGAACTCTTCCCAAGTAGGCTGAGACATTGCCATAACCATACAATGACCTTCTTCTACAACACGGGATAAGGCATTTTCTGCACTGTTTAATCGTCCGGGCTTAAATACATTCTCAAAATCATAACCTAACAATTTTGCATGCCAATACTGATGGTCCTTAGAAACAACCCTTTGATTGAGCAAGTGTTTTAAACTTCTATGATTGGTACAGACTTCAAACCACCGGCCCAACAAGCATTGCTTCCAATGCTGAATGGACAGCACCAAAGCCACAAGTTCTTTTTCATAGGTAGACTTTGCTAAAGATGTGTCAGATAAAGCTTTGCTAAAATATGCAAGAGGTCGTTCTGCTTGCAAAAGTACGGCTCCTATTCCATACCCTGATGCGTCACATTCAACAAAAAAAAATTAGAAAAATCAGGCAATGGTAGAACAGGAGCTGTTGTCATATGCAATTTTAATTGGTCAAAGGCCTGCTGAGCTTCTTCTGTCCATCGATAAGCCCCTTTCTTGGTCAGCATGGTCAAAGGTCGTGCTATTTTCCCATAATGTTGAATAAATTTCCTGTAATACCCCATCAAACCCAAAAATCCCTTGATATTCTTGGGTGTTTGCCACTGCTAGACTGCAATCAGTTTCTTGGTATCCATAGATACTCCCTGGGCAAAAATTATGTGACCCAAGTATTCGACAGAACTCTTTCCAAAGGAACATTTCTTTTTGTTGGCAAACAGCATATTATCTATCATCAACTGCAGCATGATTCGTAGTAATTTTAAATGCTCATTCCAATGACTGCTATAAACCAATATATCGTCAAAAAATACTAATACTCCCTTCCAAAGTAAATATCGAAAAACTGTATTCATTGTAGCTTGGAAAGTGGTTGGAGCATTCATCAATCCGAATGGCATTACCAAGTACTCACAATGCCCTTCATGAGTCTTAAAAGCCGTTTTTTCAACATCTTCTCCCTTCATTCTAACCTGATAGAAATCGAATTTTAGATCTATCTTAGTAAAATAAGCGGTCCCATACAACTCATCCATCAACTCTCCAATCACACGTATAGGATACTGATCTGGTATTGTTAATTTGTTCAAAGCACTATAATCAACACACATCCGCCATCCACCATCTTTTTTCCTTACCATAATGATAGGACTTGAATAGGGGGTGCGGCTATGTCTTATGAACCCCTGTTCTAAAAGTTCTTGAACCTGTTTTTCCACTTCATTCTTCATGTGGAAGGCTAACTTATAGGGCCGAATGTTCACTGGATTTGCCCCTTCCTTTAGCCGAATTGAATGGTTTGTTCCTCTGTGTGGGGGTAGCTTCTTTGGTACCTCAAATACCCTACTGTACTGCTGCAATAGTTCTTGCATTTGAGACATTTGATTCAAATTCAGTTCTGTCTGCTTGGAAACTGTTTGGCCCACTGATTCCCACTGAATTCCCTGTACCACACAACTAGTTCTGCCCAAATATTCTTGCAAAGCTCTTGATACTTCCATCAACTGTTGCACCCCCTGTAATAATACTTGTTTACCCTTCCAGATAAACTCCATTGTCATTTTTTTCCAATGTGTTGTGACATACCCAAGGTTTCTAACCAAGGTATGTCCAAGACCAAATCTGGACCAGATGTATCAAATATATAAGCATCAATATCAAAATCTATCTCTCCCAAATTCAATTGTACTGTCTTACACATATCCTTAGATTCAACCGTATGCCCATCCCCCATTCTAATATAATACGGTTTGGTCTTGCTGATCTGTACCGTGAGGGACTTTAACAATTGCTTAGAGATGAAGTTGTGGCTAGCACCACTATCCACTAATACTAATACTAATCCTGGAACCCCTTCCAGTTTACCTTCCATAGTCATAGTCCTCTTGGAGACAGTTTTGTTTGATTCTTGTTCACCAACAGTTGTTCCCATCATTTTCATCTCTTTAAGCTCTCCTTCCAGTTCTACTGAACCTGCACCATGCCCTTCTTCTTCATTGTCTTCTTGAGGTTCTATACATTCCCAAACCATGAGTTTATAGCCTCTTTCTGGACATCTATGTCCCAGTGTAAACCGCTGCCCACACGAAAAACAGAGGCCTTTGTTTCTTCTCTCCTCATATTCTTCTTTTAACAAATTTCACACACCCTTCCATCGTGTAACCGGACCTCCTCTCTGTTCCCGCTCATTACCTACTGTAGGTGGTAAAATGCGCACCATATTGGTGTTCCACCCTCTGCCTAGACCTCCCGCTGCTCCCTGCCGCAAACGTGGTAAAGGCTGCTTGATAATCCCCTTCACCTATAAGTCCCTCTCAACTCATCGTGCTAAAGTCAATAATCGTGTTTTAGTCACGGGATCATGTGTCATAATTGTGCTCCCAATATCAGGCTTCAATCCCCCAATAAAAAGACTCATATACCAGTGTTCTGTCATTTCAGGAATCCTCAAAGTAGCTCGTTCAAAATCATCAATGTATGTATCCACTGTATCCAACTGTCGCAACTCCTTTAGATACATGAGAGGATCTTCTTCAATAACACTCCCATATCTGTCAAGCAGCTCTTCCTCCAATTGTGATCAGGTTAACTTTGTTCTTGTTGGACCCCATTTAAGTTTAAATGGGTATTTCTGAGTCCCACATCGGACTTACCCGCCATGTAATTAGATTTACTCATCTATAAAAGAGTATCCCCACCTCACATTGAGGTAAGGGGAATTCACCATCAACACGGTATCAGAGGGATCTTCATCCCGACCCTCCCTCCCAGCGGATTCCCGGTTCTGACCGGCCCCGCCTCTCTTCCCCCACACTGGCTTTGCCTTACTCTCCCGGCAGCCCTCCCTCCCGGCGGCACTCCCTCCCGGCGGCCCTCCCTCCAGGCGGCCCTCTCTCCCGGCGCGGCTCCCTTCGCGCAGCAGCGCCCTCGCCCCCGCGCCTCGCCCTCGGCCTCACCCCGGCGCCTCGCCCCCGGCGCCTCGCCCCCGGCGCCTCGCCCTCGCCCTCGCCCCGGCGCCCTCGCCCTCTCCCAGCGGCTCCCCTCCCGGTGCCCTCTCCCGGCGTAGCTCCCGGCCCCGGCTTCCGGCGCACGGCGCGCCCAGGTCCAGCACCGCCCTCGGCCCCGCGGCGCTCCTGCCCAGCACCCGCGCCCTAGCACCCGCGCCGCCCTTGCCCAGCCGCACCATCCTGAGCGCGACCCCCTGTCGCTGCTCCCTCCGGCGACATCTCCGGGCTGCCTCCCTTCCACCGCACGACTCCCGGCGAACAGGTCCAGCGCCCGCCCTCCATGGACGCGTCCTCCGTTCTACCGTCCCTGATCACGGCCTCCTCCCGGCTTGTCGATGACCGGCTGGATGCCACTAATTTCTCCGTCTGGCGGAAGACGGTCTTGATGTCCCTCCACGGCATGGGACTTCATTCTCATCTTGAGAAACCCCCACCCGAAATCACTGACCCCAAGTTCGACTCTTGGCAGCTGGCGGACAGCAAAATCTTCGCCCTACTGATCAACTCCATGGACAGATCCGTGAAAGATGTCACCAGGACTGCCAACACAGTCAAAGAGCTATGGGATTCCTTGATTGTCATGTTCTCCGAGACCAATAACTTGGCTCGGGTCTCCGACGTTCTACAGCGTCTCTCCCATATCCGCCAGCAGGATCGGACCTTCCCAACCTACTTCATGGAATGGAAGGGTCTCTGCGACGAACTGCAGGAACTCTGGCCTATTCCTAAACTCCGACCGAAGTGCAGACTCAACGAGACCAGCTCTGCCTATTCAATCTCCTGAATGGCCTCGCACCGGACTACGCCACGACGGCCACTGAGATGCTAGCCAGCCCGTCTACACTGGATATCCCGCAGGTCTATCATCGCCTGCAGAAGGCTCATCGGGCCCTTGCACCACCCGTCCTCATCCCTGATCACACTGCGCTCCTCAGACGTGGTGGTGGTCGCCCTACCGGCCCTCGAGGGCGCGGCCGTGGAGACGGCCGACCTCGCCCCCTCTGCCAGCACTGCAGCAAGCTCGGCCATCTGGTAGACCGTTGCTGGGTCCTGCATGGTCGTCCCGAGTCGCACCCCCGCCAGGGCCAGACTGCGGTCCGCGATGCGTCCTCACCTACTGCTGCTCTTCCCCCGTCTTTGGATCTCTCCCTGGCTGAGATCCAGTTGATTCACGATTACCGGACCACCTCCATACCGGGCTCTTCATCAGCTTCTCTTGCCCATTCCGGTGGTCACACTGCTCTTGTCAGTCATCGTTCCCCTGCATGGATGCTTGACTCGGGCGCGTCCGACCACCTCACCGGGGATGCAGGTATGCTCTCCAACTACCGTCCCTATGGTGGATCCTCAGCCATCACTGTTGCTGATGGGTCCACTCTCCCCATAGCCGGCTTTGGCACATGTTCCCTCACCTCCTCCCTTCACCTATCCTCGGTGGCTCATGTACCCCGGAGTCCATTTAACCTGCTTTCCATCAGCAAATTGACCAAGGATCTCAACTGTAATGCTATCTTTTCCTCGTCTTCTGTTTTGTTTCAGGAGCGGACGACGAACCAGGAACTTGGTAGAGGCCAGCTTCGGGATGGGGTGTACATGTTCGCTGGCCCGACTTCGATCGCCTACGCGTCTATCCCTGCTCATGCCGTAGACCTCCATTCTCGGTTGGGCCACCCCTCCGCCTCAGCACTTCATCAACTCTACCCCGATATTAGTCCCCGTTTATCTTTTCCTTGTGAGTCATGTCGTTTTGCGAAACATCATCACACATCATATTCTCCTCGAGTTGACACACGGGCCGCCAAACCCTTTGATTTGGTTCATTCCGATGTATGGGGTTCATGTGTCACCTCGAGTCAATCTGGGTATAAATATTACATTTCTTTCATTGATGATTATTCCCGGATGACATGGCTTTACCTTCTTCGAGATCGGACAGAGGTTCTCTCCACCTTTCAGACCTTTTTCCATGAGATCCAGACACAGTTTTCTATCCCTGTCAAATGTCTCCGATCTGACAATGGGCGGGAATACTTATCCACTCACTTTCAGCAGTTTCTGCGGGCCCACGGCATCTTCCACCAGACCTCCTGTCCTGATACCCCTCAACAAAATGGGGTGGCCGAGCGGAAACACCGGCATATTTTGGAAACCGCTCGTGCCCTCCTCTTCCACCGCCAGGTACCTCTTCTCTTCTGGGGGGATGTCATCCTCACTGCTACTTACCTTCTTAATCGTCTTCCCTCCTCCATCCTTCAGGGGGAGACTCCCTTTCATACCCTGTTCCCCTCTAGTCCTCCTCACTCCCTTCCACTCCGCGTCTTCGGATGTCTCTGTTATGTCCGGAACACTCGCCCCAATCTCTCCAAACTTTCTCCCTAATCCCTTCGATGTATTTTTCTCGGATATTCCTGCACTCAGCGCGGGTACCGATACTTCTCTCCAGACCTCCGCCGGTATATCACCTCTGCCGACGTATCATTTGTCGAGACCTCTCCTTTCACTCTCCCCTCTCCTTCTCCCGACACTATCATCGATGACTGTCTTCCGCTCTTCGTTCACCCGCCTCTGGTGTCTCCTCCACCCGGTCATCTCTTTGGACAGACATACTCTCGTCGTCCTTCCGCTGTACCTCCCATCCCGGCCGAGGACAACATTGTTCCTGCTTCGTCTGATGCTCCTGTCACAGCTCCCGAGGACGTGCCGATTGCGCTCCGGAAAGGTACTCGCTCGTGTCAGACTACTCCTCTCTTTGTATCTTCATACAGGGGTCTGTCAGCGCTGGATACCGTGTCGATTCCTCGGACAGTTAGTGAAGCAAAATCTCACCCCGGGTGGCTAGCCGCCATGAGGGATGAATTGCAAGCTCTGTATGACAACCATACATGGGATCTTGTTCCACTTCCGGCGGGCAAACAGGCGGTCGGCTGTAAATGGATTTTCACGATCCGTCTAAATCCCGATGGCTCTCTTTGCCGCCTCAAAGCCCGGCTTGTCGCAAAAGGATTTGCTCAGATATATGGCATCGACTACTTTGAGACCTTCTCTCCAGTCGCAAAGATGGCCTATGTCCGCCTTTTCCTCTCTCTGGCTGCTCATCATCACTGGCCGCTTCATCAACTGGATGTTAAAAATGCGTTTCTCCATGGCTTTCTTGATGAAGAAGTCTACCTGCAGCAGCCTCCTGGTTTTTCTGCCTCTGGTGCCGACCGGCATGTATGTCGTCTCCGTCGCTCCCTCTACGGCCTCAAGCAGTCTCCTCGAGCTTGGTTTGGCCGCTTCAGCACGGTCGTCACAGCCTTTGGCCTCTCTCGGAGTATGAAAGATCACACAGTCTTCTTCCGTACGACGGTGCACGGCTATATCTTGCTTGTGGTTTATGTTGATGACATCATCATCACAGGGAGCGACTCCAGAGGCATCGCCAGCCTCAAGGCGCATCTTCACCAGCACTTTCACACCAAGGATCTTAGTCCCCTCACTTACTTCCTTGGCATCGAGGTCTCCCGGACTGCGGACACTATCTCTCTCTGTCAGCGCAAGTATGCTCTTGATATCTTGCAGGATGCCGGGTTGAGCACAGCCACCGCAGTGGACACTCCACTTGAGCCTGGGGAACGCTCCCTTCATTCCGACTCGGAACCATTTCCTCATCCCGAGAGCTATCGACGCCTGGTCGGTAAACTCAACTACCTCACCATGACGCGTCCCGACATTGCCTGTGCCGTTGGCAAAGTCAGCCAGTTCATGGAGCATCCCACCAGATCTCAGTGGGATGTTGTCCTCCGCATTGCCAAATACATCAAGAAAGACCCTGCACGTGGCCTTCAGTACTCACATCATGCTCACATGGATGTTGAGGCCTTCTGTGATGCGGACTATGCCGGTTGCCTCGCTACCCGCAAGTCTACTTCGGGTTTCGCCGTGTTCTTCGCTGGCAATCTAATCTCTTGGCGCAGCAAGAAGCAGACTGTCGTCTCCCGGTCGAGTGCCGCGGTCGAGTATCGAGCCATGGCCACAGTCACTACTGAGATCATCTGGCTTCGTCATCTCCTCCATGAGCTCGGTTTCCCCGCATCGACTCCTGCTCATATCTGGTGTGACAATCAGGCCGCCACGAAGATTGCCTTGAATCCCGTCTTCCATGAACGGACAAAGCATATCGAGGTGGACTGTCACTTTCTCCGCCACCATCTGGAGCAGCACCATATCGGTTTCGGCCATATCCCGACGGCCGATCAGTTTGCCGATCTCTTCACCAAAGGTCTCCCAGGAGCTCGCCTTGAGTCTCTCACTACCAGGTTGGGTATTCACAGCCTCCATGGCCCAGCTTGAGGGGGAGTATGAGATGATCATGTGTCTTGTCATCTTTGTTTTCTTTGTGGGACTCTATCCAATCTGGGCATGTCCAGCTTGAGGGGGAGTGTTGGACCCCATTTAAGTTTAAATTGGTATTTCTGAGTCCCACATCGGACTTACCCGCCTTGTAATTAGATTTACTCATCTATAAAAGAGTATCCCCACCTCACATTGAGATAAGGGGAATTCACCATCAACAGTTCTAATAGATTTTAACAGAGTCATCCAATATTGCACTAAGTCATCCATACATAGTTGTGCAATTGGAACCTTCTGCTCTTCTCGTGTTCAGTGTAAGGAGAAATATACCTCAGCTCGGGAAATCCAGGATACTGGATCTTCTCCTGTAAATATCGGCATCTCAACCTGCCTGGCCAATGCTCCTTCCTCCTGTATCCTTGCAATTTTCTCTTTATCTCCTTCCTGTCGTACTTCTTCAACTTCAGTGAATCGCATACTGCCTCCACCTTCTTCTTCCGCCTGACTTTTCTTATATAATTGCTTTTGTTCGGAACTCTCAGTCTGGTTCTGAATACTCTGGTTTAGTTGACTCATAGCCACTGTCAAGCCTTGCAATTGCTGTTGGAACTATGTCCGCATTTCCAGTACCATTTTCTCGAGGTTCACCTGACGTTGGACTCCACTCTTCAATTCATTCACAGTTGATTCCAGTTGTGTGACGCGATTCTCCATTCTCGTGGTCATAAACTTCTCGAATTGGACAGAAAAAAAAAATTCCCTCTATCCTTTTTCTTCTACTTTCTCTCTATTCTAGTCTCTCACTAGAATTCTCTCCTTTGGGAGCTCTCAACGAGAGCACCTAGAAAGAGAAAAACAGGAATTCTTACCTCAACTTTATAGCAGATTCGGCCAATTTCTCTCTAGAAGAGCATCTCTCTCTAGAGCCGAGGTTCTCAACCTCCAGGAAAATACCAGACTGACTCCCCATTCAGCCCCCTACTAACATTTATACAACTTAACATAAAAAGGACTTATTACAAAACTACCCCCTGGCTGTTATAACTAACAGGAACAATTACATATCTGCCTCTAGTTAGTTATAACAGCCTAACAGAAAGAAACAAACACAGCAAACACTACTGCCTCCTCCTCCTTTGATACGTGTACAGCAAGCTGTCCGGCCCTCCTGCTCTATCAGTAACCAAGAGGAGTGCCTATGAAACACAGCTACAAGGAGAAATAGAGATGAGGGGTAGGGTACAAAAGTAACCAGCTCTAATATCATGTAAACTGGAATTCACCGTACCTCAATATGAGGTAGGGCTGTTTACTTATAGATAGAAAGGAATATATGTGAGATCATTCAATGTGGGTTTCTAATAATACATAAATGGGTCAGGCTCATTATACACATGAACAATAATAAAACTAATGTGATAAAACTAAAATACCAAAAATAAAAAACAAACATCTATTACATCAACATTCTGGACCTTGGGAAAAAATGCACATATGATAAAAAAACCTATCACAAAATGAAATCATTGGTAATTTTCTATCATTATCAAATAAAAAAAACAAATCATCCAGACAATCGCCCTCATGGCTTTGAATTCCTACGTAGCTTCCGCCATATAAACTTAAACTGAGATCATCTGATACAGAATCACGTGGCGAAGGTAAAGATTTAATGATAAAAATGGCTAAGAAATACCTTGGAAAGAGAGTCTATCTCGGAGCGTATCAAAAATGGATGAAGCAGCTGTGTTCTGTGCAAAAGTTGATTTCAAGCGACCAAGCAGCTCACCATCCTGAGATGCCGCATCAGCAGCTTCTTTCGCCATCCCAATCCGAGCATATGACTGTTTCAAATTCATTACACATGGACAAAACCACCATCAAGCTGCGATTAACTAAAAAACACTTACTGATAACTGCTTCTCTGTTTGGCAACACTTGTTCAAAACTGCTTTAATCACTTATTTAAGTAATCTCTTTCGGGAACTTAAGTGCGAGTGTTTTTGCTTATAAGCAGAACAAACACTATTTTTTTTAACAAACACCACTTTCTTTTCCATAAGCAATTGTCAATAAGTGTTGTAAAACATAATAATAAGCAATTTTTAATAACCATTCTCAAATGCAAATTAAAAACCTTTTCAAGATCAAGACCTTTTACTATTATTTTTCAAATTTAAGGTTCTTAATTAAAATCAATTTGCTTTAAAAACTCCGTAAGATGGCAATTGACATTTCAATATTAAGAGGAAGGTTCATTCTCATGCTTTAGGTCTATTTGAATTATGATAGAAATGAATCAATCATTAAGATGTATGCAATCTCTTCATCATATATCATTCCGTCATATCAAACACAGTGCCTTTGAAAATATGTGGATTACCTCTGCCCTTTCTCGGGGATCAGTGAGTTTCGGAATGTATTTAACAGCTTCGCTTTTCTCATCCACTTCAATACAAGCCTCCACAAATGGCCTATACCCTACCAACAACCACACAACATCATACCATAACATACCATCCAGAACTCTATACACACACACACACATACACAATATAATGGGACTAGGGATTAGATTGTTGGTGTCGGTTTAATGTGCTGGAGTGCAGCAGCAAGAATCTTATATCCAACATAGAAAATAAAGTTGTGTTTCGTTTTGAAAGACATTTTCTGTTTTCATTTTTCAAAAATGTATTAGAAAATGTTTTGCAAAATGTTCTGGAAAGTGATGGAACAAGAAGAAAGTACAGAGTTGCATACCCAAGCATTTAAGGCTGTGGTTAGTTTTAGAGATCATTTTCTGCTTTTATTTTCTGAAAATGCATTAGAAAAAGTATTGAATCATGTAAATGCAAGACGCTTTTCAGAAAATGAAAATGAAAATAAGAGGATTTTGAAAAAAAAATCATGTTTTCTGAAAAATGAAAATGCAAGAAGTGGTAAATCATGTGTTTTCCCCTGATATCCAAAATATTTGCCAACAAGTTTGCAATGTTTTTGGAAAAATGAAAACAAGAAATGTTTCGAAAACCAAACACATCCAATTGCTGCATTTGGTTTTGGAAAACATTTTCTAGTTACATTTTCCAAAAATGCATTAATTTTAATTCAAGTAAATGGAAAATATTTTTTAGAAAATGAAAATAAACATGAGATTTATGAAAAAAATACGTATTTTCATATTTTCAGAAAATGAAGACGAGATAAGGCATAAATCACATACTTTATTTGTTTTCCATTGCTATCCAAAATATTTTCTAACATATTCTTTAATACATTTTTTTGGAAAATGAAAACAGGAAACCTTTTCTAAACCAAACATAACCTAAGTTTTTCTTCCCAAAAATCTACCACTTCCATTTTCTAAAAAATATTACCCATTTAGATAATCCGACACATTTTCTAATTCATTTTTGGAAAATAAAAACAGGAAATGTTTTCAAAACCCAAACACAACCTAAATAGCTGAAGGGCATCAATGTTTTCCAATAATGCAATTAGTCTTTGATAGGGAGGAGGGGCTGAGAGCTATTGCAGCGTAAGGCTGCGGGCTGCTGTGCGTTAGGATAGGGGGTGGGTCTTTAATAAACTGCCAGGGGCAGTGTTGTCACTTGATGAATATTAGGTAGGGCAGTTGGAGTTAGGAAGAAAGAATAAATAACAGGAAATGTTTTCTAAACCAAACATATCCTAAGTTTTTCTTCCCAAAAATCTACCATTTCCATTTTCATTTTCTAAAAAATATTACCCATTTAGATAATCCAACACATTTTCTAATTCATTTTTGGAAAATAAAAACAGAAAATGTTTTCAAAACCCAAACACAGCCTAAATAGCTGAAGCGCGTGAATGTTTTCCAATAATGCAATTAGTCTTTGATAGGGAGGAGGGGCTGGGAGTTATTGCAGCGTAAGGCTGCGGGCTGCTGTGCGTTAGGATAGGGGGTGGGTCTTTAATAAACTGCCAGGGGCAGTGTTGTCACTTGATGAATATTAGGTAGGGCAGTTGGAGTTAGGAAGAAAGAATAAATAACAGGAAATGTTTACTAAACCAAACATATCCTAAGTTTTTCTTCCCAAAAATCTACCATTTCCATTTTCATTTTCTAAAAAATATTACCCATTTAGATAATCCAACACATTTTCTAATTCATTTTTGGAAAATAAAAACAGGAAATGTTTTCAAAACCCAAACACAGCCTAAATAGCTGAAGCGCGTGAATGTTTGCCAATAATGCAATTAGTCTTTGATAGGGAGGAGGGGCTGGGAGCTATTGCAGCGTAAGGCTGCGGGCTGTTGTGCGTTAGGATAGGGGGTGGGTCTTTAATAAACTTCCAGGGGCAGTGTTGTCACTTGATGAATATTAGGTAGGGCAGTTGGAGTTAGGAAGAAAGAATAAATAACAGGAAATGTTTACTAAACCAAACATATCCTAAGTTTTTCTTCCCAAAAATCTACCATTTCCATTTTCATTTTCTAAAAAATATTACCCATTTAGATAATCCAACACATTTTCTAATTCATTTTTGGAAAATAAAAACAGGAAATGTTTTCAAAACCCAAACACAGCCTAAATAGCTGAAGCGCGTGAATGTTTTCCAATAATGCAATTAGTCTTTGATAGAGAGGAGGGGCTGGGAGCTATTGCAGCATAAGGCTGGGGGCTGCTGTGCGTTAGGATAGGGGGTGGGTCTTTAATAAACTGCCAGGGGCAGTGTTGTCACTTGATGAATATTAGGTAGGGCAGTTGGGGTTAGGTAGAATGAATAAATAGGGGAGGGGTCTACTGGGGGGAAATTTCGAATGGTTTACAGGGGATTTCAGCTTGGCCAGGGGCTGCGGCCTAAGGGCTCACGGAGCAGCGTCTTCGAGGGGAGATCTTCACCCGTTTCCGTCTTCGCCATCCTTCTTCTCCTTCTATTTTCCTTAACTGTTTCTGTTGTACTGAGACCACTTCTGCATATAGAATTCTCTATATTTCTCTATCTCACGCACCTTGAACCATATCAATCGGTGCTCTCGTTGAGAACTGTTGAGAGAGACTCTTGATGCTGTGTGAAGAACTTCAGATGCAGTAAGAGACGCAATTGTAGAAGCTGTAGGAGACGACGCACCGCAGTGAGGGGAAAAAACAACTGAAGAAGCTGAGACGACTTACAGAGGTGGACACAGAAGAGTACAAACGGAGCAGGTCGTACGCTGAGGAAGAAAGCGTAAACCGAAGATACGAACGAAAAAATCAGTGCAGCAGAGAGGGAAAAAAATGACCAACGGACGCAGCAGTGGTGGAGGCAACAGCTCGCAGAAGACGCCACACCTTCTTGATCGTGAACCTTCTCAAATGAAGGCATCAGTAAGGTCCAACTCAGGACATATTCTAGAACGGCAGGCTCTTGTAGTGTTGGAGGCAGCAAACCAGCATCTGGTGATCGGATCATGAAGCTGAAAACAGAGGACCTGTTGTCAAAGATCTTGATGAATCTGGCTAGGCTGGAAAGAAGTCTGGAGGGGCGCAGCGGACAGGAGAAGATATTGGAATTCTCTGGACAAGATCCTAAGAATTGGATCGTGGAAGCAGAGGCCTATTTTTCATTCCTTCAAACACCAGAAAAGTTGAAGATACCAATGGCAGAATTAAGTATGCAAAGTACAGCATGGGTTTGGAATTTCTTGTTGAAACCGAATAAGAATGGGCTTACCTGGACGCAATTCAAAGAAAAGGTGCTTAGAAGATTCGGATGTGCGGCAGGAGAAGAATCAGTGGCCCGGCTCGTGAAGGAACAAGCTGAGAGTACTGCTGATAATGAAAGTTGGAGAAAATCAACTATAGAAGCGGATGGTGGAAGAGTTTGCAACTTGTAGCTGAAAGAAGTGGTCCGGGAAGAATGGAAGAATCATACAGTGGGAAAAAGCGAGCTGGAGCAGTGGAAAACAGGTTGGTTTCTCATATGAGTTTGGCTGAACGCTTTGACCGGAAGGTGGAACGTGTCCGGTCCTGGTTCGTCCAGAAGAAGAATAAGTAGGGTGGCCGCCGCAAGAGGTGCTGCAGACTTTGCAGGCACCAATACCTGTGGTACAGGAGCAGGCAGGGTACATGTGGCAGCATAGTGAGCTTACGACTATGCTGCAAGGACAGGCGAAGGCACTCACTAAGGCAGTTGTTGATGCAGGAAAGGCATCTCTCGGTTACCAGTTTGGAGGGGTCAGAGGCAGTTTGGAGGGGTCGGAACATCAAAGCAAGCGGAGAGGGTAGCTGCACCAATACAGGCGCAGGCTGAGTATTCCGCTCGACAATATCATCCTCTTCTTTCGAAATTTCTGTATGCTGCGTAGAGAAACTGAGACGCGACCAACCTAGCATGTTGCGCGACGATCCTGATCAGGCTGTTCGACTGGCGGGAGAACATAGCATGATTAGAGCAGGCAGTTTGACATATCCGACCAAGGTGTCTGGACCTGGTTTGCCAACACTGGTTCAGGATTTCCTGTTTGGTCGGACCAGGGATAACAAGGAATAGCATGTTAACAAACCGGTGTGGCCTAACAAGGATGGCAAGCGGACGTGGGTGAGGGTAGACAGAGTAGGCATCTCAAAAAAGAGTCAGAAGACGGTGGGCTGTGTCAAGAACAGGCGGAACAGCGCGCGTTCTCCAACCAAGTGGATGCGGCTGCTGAAGATGTTGGGGGCCATAAAGAACCTCTGCACCGGAAAGAGATTTACCGAGGGAGGACGGACTGTTCGTAGGCAGCACCTCCAAAGCTACAAAAGCCATCTGGAAAATCAATTTGAGGACAAGGTGGTTTTCAGGTGGGTAGAAATGATAGGGAGGGGGGGCTGGGTGCTATTGCAGCGTAGGGGCAGGGGGCTGTTGTGAGGACAAGGTGGTTTTCAGGTGGGTAGAAATGATGGGGAGGAGGGACTGGGTGCTATTGCAGCATAAGGGCAGGGGGCTGTTGTGCGTGAGGATAGGGATGGGTCTTTAATAAACTGTCAGGGGTAGTGCTGTCATTTGATGAATATTAGATAGGGCTGTTGGGGTTGGGTAGAAAGAATAAATAGGGAAGGGATCTGCTGGGGGGGGTCTGCTGGGGGGGGGGGGAGATCTTCACCCGTTTCCATCCTCCTCCTATTTTCCTTGTCTGTTTCATATAGAATTCTCTATATTTCTCTATCTCATGCACCTTGAACCCTATCAGTCTTCTTTTGGTGACCATAATAATGCAATTAGTTTTGGATCATAAGCATGATAACACAATAGCTAAATCTGACAAATTAGACCAACAGCTTCATAATTAAACCCTGGGCATCATAAACCATTGGAAATATCAAAAAAAAAGTAAACCATTAATTGGTCTCAGTGACATTTACTACTGTATCCATCATATAGTCTTATAAGCCAAAAATACAGCTTAGAATTGCTGCCATCAAAGTGAAAAACTGTGGTTTTTTACTTGATAAATTAAATAATTAAATGGACAAGATGCCAACAGCTCACCAATTGGTGGTCGCTTCTCCTTGGAAAATTTTTCCAGTGCTTCCCAATCCCTGGTTGTAGCCAAAGCGAACACTTTAAGCCAATACCACCGTTTTTCAGAAACCTTATAACAGTGTCAAAAGGATAATTTCTTAGCAACAATAAAATAGAGTGAAACGTTTAAAATGTAGATTTACCAAAGACAACAATCACCTTAAATTTATTTTTCACTTCCATTGCAGCACGGTGATTACCCAACACAATACATGTTCTTATTGTATCGCTAATACTCGAATCAACAAATATGGCTTGCTTTGTGGTCACCTCTAATTCATGTTGCATTCTGCATAATTACAAGCAGTATTCAAAAGTCCAGATGAATGAAGCTAACTATTGGAGGACAAAAACATTCATCGGTAGGTAAAAACTAGACCATGGGCCCAGAGAGCCACTCGGTTCAATAAGCCTGACCCACAAAATTTGTATTATTGGGCCTAATTTGTTTGGAAAGAATGACAAATGGATCACTTTTAAAAGCCTGATTAATATTTGAACCAGGCAAGGGACACAATTGGTGGCCAGCGCATGACTTGGTCTGCCCAATAATAATAGAATATGATATTGTTTTAAAAAAAATCATGATATTATATTTTTAATAATCTAAAACCATTATTATTATATATTTTTCTTTGAATATAATAATATTTTAAAACTTGATTAATGATCGAGAAAATGTATTTTAAGCTGGCCCAGCTTTGAGCTTATTTCTAAAGAAATAAACGGGTTGGGTCGGGCTTCTTCGGGCTGTGAGTTTATACATATTTCTAAAATAAAAGTATGGCCCAAACCCGATAAACCCAACCCATGTACAGACTCGCTTGCAGTTGAATCAATAATGAACTAGTTTATCAACGAATATTGAACCCTGTTCCAAGTAAACACAATTTCCCAGCATACATTTTAAAGCCATGCATTAAAAATATGTGATGTGCTAAAAGGATAAAGAGCATCAACAAGTACTGGTCTTCACAATGGCCCATTATATGCAGCTCTCTATGGGCATATTGGTAATTTTTTGGTTTAAAAAAACTGAACTGGAAAGCAAAAAAATTGAAATGAAAGGCTACCCCAATATCCAAACCACATTGCACATTTAGGTAGCGTTTGGTTATGGAAAACATTTTGTTTTCATTTTCCAAAGATGTATTAGATTCTGTAAATGGAAAACATTTTTTAGGAAATGAAAATGGAAATGAGAATTTTTTAGAAAAAAAATATATATTTTCATGTTTTCTGGAAAATGAAAGTGTATTAAAACTAAAAATGTTTCAATATATTTTTAAAAAAAGAAAACAGAAAATGTTTTTCATAGCCAATCAGAATATGTAATGTGCTAACAGGATAAAGAACATCAAAAAGAACTGGTCTTCAGCTACCCCCAATATCCAAACCACATTACACATTTAGGCAGCATTTGGTTATGGAAAATATTTTCTGCTTCCATTTTCCAAAAATATATTAGGTTATATAATGGAAAACATTTTTTAGGAAATGAAAATGGAAATGAGAGATTTTTAGAAAAAAAAAACTATTTTCATGTTTTCTGTAAAATGAAACTGTAATAAAAGATAGATCACATACTTGTTTTTTCTTACTACTCAAAATGTTTCAATGCATTTTTAAAAAACAAAAACAGAAATTGTTTTTCATAACTAAACAAAGCTTTAGCTTCTTAATCATATGTGGCAGACATACAGAATGTTCTGCTAGAAAGAGGAAGACTCCTGGTGCAATTGCTCCTTTTGCACTGCTGCTCCTACCATGCAGATCAAAATAGTATAAAATAAGCTAATTTCATCTCTTTGAGAAATAAAACTATCAACCATGGGCCTTTGAAATCCGAAATTGAATGTGAAAAAGATTAACCATCCCAGCTTGCATTTTAATATGATCAACATGTTTCACCTCAATAATTTAGCATGCTCTTCAGCAGCCTTGGACTCAAATTTATGTTCTTTGGTTTCTGCAAAAAGACTTTGGGCCTTCTCGATAATTTTTATGCGTGGGCCATGAAGTGCAGAACCTCTGCTTGCCATAGGGCTCTTTCCCATTTCCCAAGACTCTTTCCATATAAGGAAAGACACCTCCTACAAACAATACAGACTCAGAATTAATTAATGACCTAAAAACAGAAACTAATTGAATACACTGAAATTTTTTTCCAGGGTTGAGTTCTATTTGACTAAATTGGGATTTTAGGGATAGTAGAAAAGGTGGTGATGATTTACGTCTTAGAAAATGGAAATTGCGTGCATTTAAATGATCCAAAATCGCACCTTATAAATTTTAAAAAATGATATTTTTTAATCTTTAAACTTACACTATATTAAGAAATTAGTTTCTATCTTTTAAATTTACTCAAAACCACCCCTTACAAATTTCAAAAATATGTAATCTATATGCTTTAAATTTTTAGATTTTGTAGTTTCTATGCTTTGAATTCCATCATTTTTGAAGTTTAAATTTCATCAATAAGTTAAAAAAAATCATAATTCAACTCCATTGATCCGATCAACATCTATTCACATGTTATTGTTTGAATACATGTAAATTCAAGTAATCTTACTTTGATGTTTAAAATGCATAAGGATAAACCAGTGATTTGAAATATGGACTCGATTTATTTATTTATTTGAAATTATAGGAACTGATTTATCAATGATGTAAAGAAGAAAAAATACCATTTTTCCATGTTTTTTTACAATAAACACCGCTTAACGTTATTCAGGCAAGAGACTCGGGCAATATGAGATCATGTCGACTAGTGTAATTGATAACACCCATTAATTTGAATTGAGTTTTGGTATCTTTATGGCGGCTTGGATTTGCCCTAATTCTATAGCTGAACTTTTGTCTACAGCCTTCGATCCAAAGGGATATGGGCTGGGCAGAACCACCAGAACCATTAACAGGGAAAACATGTATTTATAGCTGCAGTTTGGGAAAGTGAGATTTTTTTTTTCCTTCTCTTTGAGTTGCTACATTGGAAATGCTGTTAGAATAGGGAGTTTTAAGTGGCATTTGGTTTTGCAAAACATTCTCTGTTTTCAGTTTCCAGAAATATATTAGAAAATGTAAGGTATTATATAAATGGAAAAAAATAGAAGATTAAAATAAAAGGGATTTTTGAAAAAAAAAAACTGTTTTCATATTTTCAAGAAAATGAAAACACGTGAGGACGTAAATCACATACTACCATGTTTTCTCCAGCAATCTAAAATATTTTTTAATATAATTTTAGAAAATGAAAACAGGAAACGTTTTCCATAACCAAATGCAGCCTTAATCCTTGTCTACCCTTTTTAGAAGAGAATTTCATCCATCCATCCATCATTTACCATTCCTGTCTTTCTCACTAAACTCTTCTTAGACAAACCAAAGGTGATAATAGGAATGGAAAAAGGTGGAGAATTAAAAAGAAATCACATGCAAATTCATAGAAACAAATCAACTCACTTGCAGTTGTCCAGTAGAAAGGAAAAAGTCTTTCAAGAATTCATGCTTATAACACCTGTAACTCGTGAAAATCAATACAAGGAAAAAAACATAAATAAAAGCATTCAGAGGTCATGCACTGCAATACACAAACCATTGAGAACAAATGTGGTAGGAAGAAGAAGATAGATAAAAAAAAGTACACATAAAATATACCTAGAATAGGTTATAAAAAGATCGCGTGCAAGAGGTCGGGCTTGTATTGTCCCAAAAAATTCCAAGGCTGGTCTCTGCATTGTGAAAAAGTGCATCAGATTATATTACAGCAGAGTCTTCCATGTAAAATTTAAAATTCTTAGGCATGAAAATGTAGTTATTGCCTTCTGCCAAATATGAAGCAAAACAAGATAACAAAGGTCTGTATCGGCACTTTCAATCGCCTTGGTCAGAGCTGTATCCTCCTCTCCTATGCTCATCAGTAGAGGAACCTGAAATAGGACTGCAACTTTTATAAACTATAATTTTCTCCAAAAATGATGAAGCAAAAAAAAGGGTATAAGCACGCTAATGAAAAACAAGATACGCAATCCAAGTTCATAGTAAACAACATTAGGCCATGTTTGGTACAATTTTCTTAATGAAATACAATCAAATGGAGAACAATGGAATGTAGAAAAATGGTGCTTCGTATATGATGAAAATAAAATTATTTTAAATTATTTTTAACTAAAATTTTTATAAATAAATTAATTATTAATTATTATCTAAATTGTATTTGATTTATTTAAAAATAATAACAATTAACAATTTACTGTAACTAATAAAAATAATCATTTCCCATTATTTTATTTTTTATTTTATCAGTTATCAATTTCATTATTTTTAAAGGTCTCCAAAATCGAAAATAAAAGAGACAGAATAGGCCTTTCCATTGACCAAGATTCCTTATACCAAACAGGGCCTTAGAAATGACGATTATCAAGAAAATATGATAACCTGTTTGGAGGACCGTGGCTCATGTTCAACAAGCATAGAAGCTAACTTCCGACGGCCACTCTTATCAGCATGAGCAGCCACTGTTGCATAGGATATGCCTCTACATAGTCGAAGCTGATTTTCCATGAGCATTAACATTGATTGTGTTAATAGCAAATGATACGGAGAGCAATATAAATACATAACAATGATGAGAACAAAACGGGGAAACCTTATCAAGTAAGATCTCAAGAAGAATGGCATCTTGAACTGCTAGTGAAGCAGTTATTTTTGAAAATGCCCAGTGCATTATCACCACTTCCTGCACAAAAATAGAGCGCATGACACATTAAAAAAATATTTTTTAAGGCGCCATATTAAAATGAGGAGAGAGCTTGATTCCTACATGACCATCAACATTTGTGATGAATAAACTAATGCAGTAAGCAAAAGCCAAAAAAATTGTGCACACAAACCCAGAAAACAACAGGGAAATCGGCTTAATTAGGGTTTCTTCGTTTTCTCTCAGAGTTTACTTGTTTTCAAGAACATAAAAACAAAAAAACATTCGTTTGGTGATATTTGTTAAGTTTTTTTTCTGAAAACTGCTTTTATTTTCTGTTTTAAAAACAACAAAAACAAGAACAAACTATACTTATTTTTGTTCTCTATTTTTTGTTTTTTGTTCCAAAATAAGTTATAAGCAGGTGCATAGTGGGAATGTAAAGACCTAGACCCAATTGGACGGAGTCGAAGCACTGGATCCATTGAACTTTTCCAGTGACTCGGGTTTTCAAGTCGCCTTGATATGGCACGCTCCTTTAAAAAAGTATATATATATATATATATATATATATCAAAAAATTAATAAAAAAATATTAAATGGTTTGGATTGAATTGGATTAAGATCAGGTCACTTGGATTGCGCGACCTCAAATCTCACGTTTGGGTCCAAGTTTGACCTAACCCAAAAAGAGTTGGCCTGGCCCATGGGACAAGCTTAAGCATGAGCCATCTTTACATGATTAGCATCCACGTCCCTATATCCAATGCACAGGCTTCACATTTGATTAAATATGAAATGAAATAATTTTTTAAAATAAAATAAAGTTTTTTGCTATAAAAAATGGTTATGAATTTCAAAAAAAATGTTGTTTAAACATATATATATAAGAATTTTTATTTATTATAAAAAATATAAAAAATTGATACAGATTTAAAAAATATATATATTGTATGCATATATATGTGTGTGGGTGTAACTAAAAATAATAATTTTTTATTGTTTCAAAAACAGTTTCCAAAACAATTTTTATCAACTGTCTGTTTTTAGTTTTCTTATTTTTAAAACAATTTTAAAGTTTTTAAAGTTAATATTACAAAATATTTTTTTTATATCTTGTTCTCAAAAACAGTTTTCAAAAATTGATTTATAAAGGGGTTCTCATGAACAAAAAACCAAAAACTGCAATCAAATTGACCCTCAGACTTTGAACAGAAAAATAGTCAGCCACCAAATGGAAAAGGAAAAATAAGGAAATGAATAATAGAAAGCCATTTCTGATATTATGAGTTGAAAGTTTAAAATATATAAAAATGAATGATCGGCAAAAGAACATACTTGATTCATGTTAAGGTACTCTGATATCCTTTGAGCAAGAAAGTGGTGGTGTGCATTAATCAACCGAGCAATGAGTACTGATGGAGTGAGCAACTGAAACCACGAAACACTTAGGTGTGATTTACAAATAACAGCATTCTTCTTTGACAATGGTGCTGTGAAAGATTCAAGTACCTTGTATTGCTGAATGCTCAGAGGGATCCCAACATCATAGCTGCGCACTGCATTTAAAACCCGTAAAGTTTTACACATCTCTTGAAAACGATCCCGTTGAAGATGGCTGCCAAAGCCAACTGGATATAATTATTTAGAAGATTATTCAGAGGGGAAATGCTCCTATAACAAAACCTAAAATAACCAAAAAAAAATTACATCCTTAATGGGAGCACATAATGTGAGTGAATGAAATCGCATAGAACATATATAAATGAAGGAAATGACTCAGGTCAAATAAAACTGAGATGGCATCCTTTTTCAAAAAAATGAAGGAAAAGTGTAGAAGTATAATACCCAGAATCCATAACTCCTAAATGAGGTCGGGTTGTTATATTTATAGATGAAGATGAACATACAAGCTAGAACATAAATACAAGTCAACCTATTGACCCACTCAAACCTTTGACCGTTGGCTCATATATTGAATACCTAAAAACCTTTAATATCTAAATACTCTTAGCACTCCCGCTCAAGCTAAGTTTACCTAACTTGGATACATAATAAAAGAAAACAAAATAAAAACACTCTTAATACTCCCCCTCAAGCCGGACACGCACGGCTTGATTACATTAAAAAAAGAAAAAAGAATCCTCCATTGAAGTCGTTATGCCTGGAGATAGAAATAAATGTGTTGAAGTGTGTAGATGGGTGAATTCCTCTTACCTCAATGTGAGGTGAGGAGGTTCTTTTATAGATGAGAAAAACAAAAAACAGAGAGGGTAAGTCCGATGTGGGACTCAGAAATACCCAATTAAATGAAATGGGGTCCAACACTCCCCCTCAAGCTGGACATGCCCAGATTGGATTGAGTCCCACAAAGAAAAGACGACAAGACAAACTCATACTCCCCCTCAAGCTGGGCCATGGAGGCTGTGAAGCCCCAGCCGAGAAGTGAGAGAGTCAAGGCGAGCCCCTGGGAGACCTTTGGTGAAGAGATCAACAAGCTGATCTGCCGTCGGTACATGGCCAAAGCTGATATGGTGCTGCTCCAGATGGTGGCGGAGGAAGTGGCAGTCCACCTCGATATGCTTAGTCCGTTCATGGAAGACGGGATTCGAGGCAATCTTCGTGGCGGCCTGATTGTCACACCAGATACGAGCAGGGGTGTGTGCCGGGAAGCCGAGCTCATGAAGGAGATGACGAAGCCAGAGGATCTCAGTGGTGACGGTGGCCATGGCGCGGTATTCAGCCTCAGCACTCGATCTGGAGACGACAGTCTGCTTCTTGCTGCGCCAAGAGATGAGGTTACCGGCGAAGAACACGGCGAACCCCGAAGTAGACTTGCGGGTCGCAAGGCAACCTGCATAGTCGGCATCACAGAAGGCCTCAACATCCAAGTGAGCATGACGGGAATACTGAAGGCCACGTGCAGGGTCGCGCTTGATGTATTTGGCAATGCGAAGGACAGCATCCCACTGAGATTGGGTGGATGCTCCATGAACTGGCTGACTTTGCCAACGACGCAGGCAATGTCGGGTCGCGTCATGGTGAGGTAGTTCAGCTTACCCACCAGACGTCGATAGCGCTCGGGATGAGGAAATGGTGCCGAGTCGGAATGGAGTACGTTCGTCAGGCTCAAGTGGGGTGTCCACGGCAGTGGCGGTGCTCAGACCGGCATCCTGCAAGATATCAAGAGCATACCTACGCTGACAGAGAGAGATCGAGTCCTCAGAACGGGAGACCTCGATGCCAAGAAAGTAAGTCAGGGGACCAAGATCTTTGGTATGAAAGTGTTGGTGAAGGTGCCCAGATTGGATTGAGTCCCACAAAGAAAAGACGACAAGACAAACTCATACTCCCCCTCAAGCTGGGCCATGGAGGCTGTGAAGCCCCAGCCGAGAAGTGAGAGAGTCAAGGCGAGCCCCTGGGAGACCTTTGGTGAAGAGATCAGCAAGCTGATCTGCCGTCGGTACATGGCCAAAGCTGATATGGTGCTGCTCCAGATGGTGGCGGAGGAAGTGGCAGTCCACCTCGATATGCTTAGTCCGTTCATGAAAGACGGGATTCGAGGCAATCTTCGTGGCGGCCTGATTGTCACACCAGATACGAGCAGGGGTGTGTGCCGGGAAGCCGAGCTCATGAAGGAGATGACGAAGCCAGAGGATCTCAGTGGTGACGGTGGTCATGGCGCGGTATTCAGCCTCAGCACTCGATCTGGAGACGACAGTCTGCTTCTTGCTGCGCCGAGAGATGAGGTTACCGGCGAAGAACACGGCGAACCCCGAAGTAGACTTGCGGGTCGCAAGGCAACCTGCATAGTCGGCATCACAGAAGGCCTCAACATCCAAGTGAGCATGACGGGAATACTGAAGGCCACGTGCAGGGTCGCGCTTGATGTATTTGGCAATGCGAAGGACAGCATCCCACTGAGATTGGGTGGATGCTCCATGAACTGGATGACTTTGCCAACGACGCAGGCAATGTCGGGTCGCGTCATGGTGAGGTAGTTCAGCTTACCCACCAGACGTCGATAGCGCTCGGGATGAGGAAATGGTGCCGAGTCGGAATGGAGTACGTTCGTCAGGCTCAAGTGGGGTGTCCACGGCAGTGGCGGTGCTCAGACCGGCATCCTGCAAGATATCAAGAGCATACCTACGCTGACAGAGAGAGATCGAGTCCTCAGAACGGGAGACCTCGATGCCAAGAAAGTAAGTCAGGGGACCAAGATCTTTGGTATGAAAGTGTTGGTGAAGGTGCGCCTTGAGGCTGGCGATCCCTCTGGAGTTGCTTCCTGTGATGATGATATCATCAACATATACGACGAGCAAGATACAGTCGTGTGGTGTCGTACGGAAGAAGACGGTGTGGTCCTTCAGACTCCGGGAGAGGCCAAAGGCCGTGACGACAGTGCTGAAGCGGCCAAACCAAGCGCGAGGAGACTGCTTGAGGCCATAGAGGGACCGACGGAGGCGGCAGACATGAGAGTCGGCACCAGAGGCAGAAAAACCAGGGGGTTGCTTCAGGTAGACTTCTTCCTCAAGAACGCCATGGAGAAAGGCATTCTTGACATCCAGCTGATGAAGTGGTCAGTGATGATGAGTAGCCAGAGAGATGAACAGGCGGACAGAGGTCATCTTGGCGACCGGAGAGTAGGTCTCAAAGTAGTCGATGCCATATGTCTGAGCAAACCCCTTCGCTACCAGCCGGGCTTTGAGACGGCAAAGAGAGCCGTCGGGATTGAGACGGATCGTATAAATCCATTTGCTGCCCACTGCATGTTTGTCTGCTGGAAGGGGGACAAGATCCCAAGTATGGTTGTCCTCCAGAGCCTGCAATTCATCCCGCATTGCAGCTAACCACCCGGGGTGAGATTTGGCTTCACCAATCGTGCGAGGTATAGAAACCGTCTCCAGAGCGGACAGACCCCTGTATGAAGAGACAAATAGAGGAGTACTCTGGCAGGAGCGAGTACCTTTCCATAGGGCAATGGGCAAGTCCTCGGGTGGCGGAGCAGGAGCAGCGGACGAAGCGGGAGCATCAGTGTCATTGGCCGGAACGGGGGATACAGTCGAAGGACGGCGGGAGTAGACCTGACCAAAATGGGTGTCAACAGGGGTTGACGCCGGTGGAGGAAGGATGATGAGGGGAAGACAGTTATCAATAGCAGAGTCAGGAGGAGGAGAGGGAAAGGAGAATGGAGAACTCTCAACAAAGGAGACATCCGCTGAGATGACATACCGGCGAAGGTCCGGGGAGAAGCAGCGGTAGCCGCGCTGAGTGCGGGAATAACCAAGGAATATGCAGCGGAGGGATTTGGGAGAGAGTTTGGTGCGGCCAGGGCGAGTGTCACGAACATAACACAAGCAGCCAAACACGCGAAGAGGGAGGGAATGAAGAGGGAGAGTGGGGAAAAGAGCCCGAAAGGGAGTCTCCCCCTTAAGGATATAAGAAGGAAGGCGATTGATGAGGTAGGTAGCAGTGAGAATGGCATCTCCCCAAAAGAGCAGAGGTACCTGTCGGTGGAAGATGAGGGCACGAGCAGTCTCCAGAATATGTCTGTGTTTCCGCTCGGCCACGCCGTTCTGCTGGGGTGTATCAGGACAGGAGGTCTGATGAAGGATACCATTTGCCTGGAGAAACTGCCGAAAGGAAGTGGAGAGATACTCACACCCATTATCCGATCGGAGACATTTGACAGAGATAGAAAAACGGTTCTTAATTTCATTGAAAAAGGTTTGGAAGGTGGAAAACACTTCGGAACGTTCTCGAAGAAGGTAAAGCCACGTCATTCGCGAATAGTCATCAATGAAAGATATATAGTATTTATATCCCAAGTGACTCGGAATGGTACACGGGCCCCAAACATCTGAATGAACCAGATCAAAGGGGTGGGATGCCCGTGTATCCGTGCGAGGAATGTAGGAAGAGCGATGATGTTTCGCAAAAGAACAGGACTCACAATGAAAAGTAGGAGGCTGACGAAAGTCCGGAAACATCTGATGAATGGTGGATGCAGGCGGGTGTCCTAATCGAGAATGAAGATCTAGTGCCCGAGAAGAGGTAGACGTGCAAGCAATGGGTGCTGGTCCCTCGAACATGTAGACCCCGTCTCGAAGCCGGCCTCGACCAAGTTCCTGGTTCGTAGTCTGCTCCTGAAACACAACACCAGAAGATGTAAATATGGTCGCACAGTTATAATCCTTAGTCAATTTACTGATGGAAAGCAGATTAAAGGGACTGTGGGGCACATGTGCCACAGAGGATAGGTGTATCGATGGAGTCAGGGAGCATGCGCCGAAGCCCGCTATGGGGAGAGTGGAGCCATCAGCGACGGTGATGGCTGAAGAACCGGCATAAGTGCAGTAAGACGTCAGCATACCAGCATCACCGGTGAGGTGGTCGGAGGCACCTGAGTCCAGCAGCCATGCAGGGGAGCAATGGCTGACAAAGGCAGTGGGGCCAACAGTACGGGCCAGAGAAGCCGAGGAGGGAGCGGGTCGGACAGAGGCCGGTGGATCATGAGGCCGCCTGAGGTCGGCCATAGAAAGGGCCAGAGACGGGGAAAGAGAGGCGACAGTCGAGGACGCGTCCCGGACCGCGGGCTGCCCCTGCCGCGGGTGCTGAGATGGGCGTCCATGCAGGACCCAACATCGGGCGATCAGGTGGCCAAACTTGCCACAATGTTGACAGAAGGGACGTGGACGACTTGAAGCACGGCCACGTCCCGAGGATGCCGCCATGAAAGCGTTGGGAAGCTGATGCAGCGGGCCGGCGGGATGATCTTGCACAGGACGTGCGTGTGCTGGAAGGGCCGCCGGAACGAGGGCGCTCTGCCGGGACGAGGGCGTGCGGCCGGAACAAGGGCGCTCTGCCGGGAGGGTCCGCCGGGACAAAGGCCGAGGGCGCCTACTAGGGTGAAGGCGGCGGAAAGGGGGGGGCGCAGGGCGAGAGCAGCGGGGGCGCGCGGGAGGCGCGGGGCAGCGGGAGGCGCTGGAGCAGCGGGAAGCGCCGGGCGAGGGTTGCGGGGAGGCGTAGGAGGCGTGGGACGACGGGGAACCGGGACGCCGAAGAGCCGGAAGCTGCGGGAGGGCGACGCGCCAGGAAGGAGGGCCGTCGGGGAGCCGGGAGCCGCCGGGGCTAGGGCGCTGGCGCCAGGGCGAGGTCGAGGCCGGGGCGAGGCCGAGGGCGGGGCGCCGGGGCGAGGCCGAGGGCGAGACGCCTGGGCGGGGCGCCGAGGGCTGGTCGCCGAGAGAGGAGCCGGGCGAGAGAGCTGCGCCGGGATAGGAGGGGGGGCCGGCCGGGAATGGCTAGGGCAGCAGGGAGAGAGGCAGGGCCAGGAGGACGCCGGGAATCCGCAGAGGAGGGAGGGTTCGGGATAAAAATCCCTCTGATACCATGTAGATGGGTGAATTCCTCTTACCTCAATGTGAGGTGAGGAGGTTCTTTTATAGATGAGAAAAACAAAAAACAGAGAGGGTAAGTCCGATGTGGGACTCAGAAATACCCAATTAAATGAAATGGGGTCCAACAAAGTGGAACAAATTATTGTTGCTAAAGAATATGTGGCACCCTCGTGTTGATGACAATCACTGCTTGAATATCCCGGATGAAACAGCGACCAACGAGCAACCTCAAAATGGCCGAGTGAAACGGTGCTCGTCTTGCGAACTCAAATGACCGGGTGAAACGGTACTCGTCTTGCGGACCCAAACGGATGAGTGAAATGACACCCGTCTTGCAGACCCAAAAGATTGGATGAAACGACGCTCATCGTGTGGACCCAGAAGACCAGGTAAAACGGCACCCGTCTTACGAACCCAAATGGCAAGGGTGAAATGGCGCCTGACTTACGAACCCAAACGGACGGGTGAAACAACGCCCGTCTTGAAGACCCAAACAGCCGAGTGAAACGGCACCCGTTGTGCGGACCCAAAAAGGTCAGGTGAAACGACACCCGATAGCGAACCCAAAATGACTTAACAGCGATTCAAGTAGCCCGGCAGTCCAAGCAGTGATGAAGAAACCTAGCGGTAATCCGAGCACCTCGAAAACAAGTTGGGCAGTGCTAGAGAAGTCTAACGGAGATCCGAGCAGCCCGACGGTGATCCGAGACTGGAACCCCTCCTGGGCCGACAATGAAGGCTAGAGTAACCCCCAAAGTCTGCCTTCAATAAACCAAGGGTTGACGACTAGCCCTAAGGGTATAAAACGCACTAATGGGAGGCATGCCCTCATAAAACCCAGGAATGATAAAACGAAATCACCAACTCCAAAGAACTCATTAAATAATCTCCACAACTCAAATGTTACCTATTTGTCAAAGTATATATCCACCATTTTATTTAACCGGTTCATTCAGTTTTCGGCTTTCTTTTAACCAATTACCTTTTTTCATTTAGAAACATCCCATACCCAAACAACCAAACACACACATTTCCCCCTCACTCCGACAGCCACACAACTCCCAAAACTGTCATGACCCGACCTCTATGGGCCACGAACCTGATCATCTGACCCTATGGGTCTCCTGTAATACCTTGGTTGCCTTACCAGAACAGCATAAGCTATTACTCACTAGGGTCACTTATCAAACAAATGATTGTCCCTACAGGCCAACACATGTTTTTTTAGTGTATTTTGTCCTTAATCACACAAACCATAAGAAAAATCCTAACGGCTCACTCATCCTGACACTACTCTAGACTAAGCACGCTTAAGTATGGAGTTCTAATCAGATGGACTCCCGAAAAGAAAGATGCACCTTGTTGACATGGGTAGTACCATTTAGTCTTTTATGTCTCACTTTTCCAGGGGTGTTACGCTCTCCACCCCTTTAAAGTACAACGCCCTCATTGTGAACCCCACAGCTCAAACCCAGGCAATTCTACTGCAATTTAGGCTAGGTATTGCCTCTGATACCATTTGTACTACCCGATTTCCTGTTGGATTGGTGTATCCCAATCCGTTTTGGATGATGTTTGGCCGCATGCTTGCGGGCCATACTACGCACTAGGCTGAAACTCTGCAGGTCAAGCTCCGCGGTGAGCTCGTTGGGGGTTGCAGAGGGCAACGCGCCCCTGCCCCGGGGGTCTGAAGGTCCCCGACCCAAATTTCAGAGCTTTTGTAGCAACTCTGACCGACTGTAGCAAAGTTGATCGGGTAGTACTGTAGCAACTCAGACTTTTGGAGACAGCAACACTGTAGCTCCGCGGACTTCTCGTCACATTGTAGCAGGCTTGACTTGGGTGGTCGCAGCACTGTAGTAGTGCGGACTTCCAACACCTCTCACCGTAGCACAACATACTTTTTGTACGATTGATGGAACAGTATTTCGTCCTCTTTATTAGCTCATTTCGGGCTAGGGTTTCTGTGTGTGTGAGAAACTCTGAGATCTCCTTGTAATTGTGCTCCCGGATTTCATAGTGAAGTGATTCTACCTCTCTGTGGATATAGGGATTATTCACGAACCACGTAAATTTTTGCGTCTCAGGATCTTCTTCTTGTTCTTTTGTTTTTTCCCTTTTACTCTTCTGTCAATCGTTTGTCGCTTCGTTGCTCCCACCATTTTCCGCAACACTTCCCAGGGCCATTGTTAGGAGTGTGTGGGGGCTGATTTGTAGTGGGGGCAGATTGGGGGTGTCACGGAGCAGGTGTGGGCTGGTGGGGCCTACCTGTATGAGTCAGGTGTGTGTGTGCGCCAGGAACAACTAAGTGTGTTGAGATATAGCAAGGGTAGTATTATACTTTCATATAATTAGTAGGTTCGGGTAGTTGTGGGTTGTTGAGTTTGGTTGGGGTAATAAATAGGGGTGAGGTAGCTGAGAAGGAACACAATTCATTCTTGGTTTTCCAGCTGGTTGCTGTGAAAGGGAGCTGATCTTGGGAGGTCAGGCTTTGGCTATGGGGAGTGGTCTTCTCCGGCAATATCTTCTTCTTCTTCTATCTCCAGCCTTCTATTTCTCCCTCCTGTATCTCTATGTTCGGATCTATAAATTGGCTGCTTTCTTATACAGTTTTTTGGTTCGATTTCCTTGTTTTCCTATTGTGCAAACCATTGTTCGGCAATATACCAAACAATTTGGTGCTCTCGTTGAGAGACAAAGTCCGAAAACGTGAACCTGCTGATCGCCTTGGTTCGAACTCAAGTCTGTGAGCTGTGATCGTTGGTTAAAAAAACCGCCAACACTGGAGAACAATCGTTGTTGGTCAAACGAAGAGGGAAGGAATATGCAACCATTGGACTACTTTGAAAGTTGTTTGTGAGTAGTCGATCAAGGAGAGAGACAACTGTGAGACCTTCGTTCGTTGTTAGATATCACCGACACAACTGTGACTCGATCACAGCAGGAAAAGCGAGCGCTGGAGGACGATCAGAGTAGGTACGACTCCACTGCAGGTACAACTTAATGAATTTGCCGAGTGTTGCTCTCTCTCGCTACCAAATTTCCTCTGTGCGATCGGTTAGGATCACGTCTGCTTCTGGTGACGCGTTTATGCTGGCGATACGACCGTTGAGGGACCGATCAAAGGTCGACGATCGCTGTGAGTGAAAGAGATGTTACCGGAGTTTCAGACGTTAAGGGAAGAATTCGATAATATAAATGCCTTGTACATGAGGCAGTTGCGCGAGGTGCGGGATAATTTGTAGAAGTGTGTGAACGTGCTGCATAGCTCGAGATGCAACAATGATTCAGCAATTTTTCCAAGACAAAAAGAAGGCAAGGAACAGAATGGTTCTAGTGTTGCACGGTCTGAAGAAAAAATTTCAGGTTCTAGTTCCGGTCTTGGGGAGAAGGGAAGGGTTGTCGTGGAGAAACAACATGTCCCTAAGCCGCAATTAATTCCACTCGATGGAGAAGTAACAATTCATAATGTGCTACTAGCTACACTTGATTGCCACAAATTGGAGAAGTGGATTGGAGAAGTTTGTTGCACCTTTTGCTCTCGATGGCCAAGCCATACGAACACTCTCGATGGAGTTTGAGCCTGGGAATAAGTCGTCACTGGAGCCAAGACCATGTGTTGAAGATTCAAAAATTTGTTGTCCTTGAGTTCAGGGGAGAGGAGATGATTCAGGGGCTAAGTATGGAGCCGGTCAAGGAAAACTTTTTCTATGAGCAGTGAATAGTCCAGCAGTGTGCCTAAGGAGTTTTGAGACTTGTTCTTTTCCTTGGTCAGCAGTTGCATGGCAATTTTGCAGTGTTGTTGTTCACTACTTGGAGCCTGACTGGGTGACAATGTTACAATAGCCTGCATAATTTGTTTGAGTTGCCATTGGATGCTAAAATGCAAGTGATAGGCTTTAGTGTGAACACTGTAGTAACCGGATTACTAAGGAAAAGCGGCTTGCCGACGGGTTCGGTGTGTAACACGCACAAACGATGTTTTGTGAGTTGGGTTCTTGAGCAATTCACGAATCAGATTAAAACGACACCACGTGTTTTCTATGGCAAGTATGGTGCTCTGAAATCTCGAGCATCTGGAATTGTTGGAGCTTTAAACTTTGGATGGGTTGAACCGTTGGTGGCTAATCCAATGCTTGAAATGCCAAGCGAGTTGTTATTTTTATCCATCAGAGTTAAGATCAGTGTGTTTTCCACCTTTGGTTCTTGTTGCTTTGGAAGTTCGAGGTGGTCATCGTCATTATTTGGACACCGGGCAAGTGTTGATGGTAAGTGATTATTCAATTCAGCAAGTGGAGGGAGTTTTGAGTGTTGCAAACTTGATAATCACAAATAAAGAAGCTCACCATTTCCCAAGATGCTGATCAAGGAGAGTGTTTTGGTGCTTCTGAAACTGAATGGGAAAAGGTTCAAATAACTATGTGGTGCCCATTTGCTCATAATGGGAACTGCGGTTAATGAGTTAGAAAGCATGGTGGTACAAGCAAGAGCAAGGATTCAAGAAACAGGTATTTTTAAGGATAAGCCTGTTGTTTGGTTTCAAATTTTCAAGGTTACAAATCAAAAGTGATTGTACCTACTCATGGAAGCAAAAATCAGGGGAGGTATCGAATCCCGATTATGAGAAACTAAAGCATTACATATTTGGGCTTGAAGAGCGTTTGGCTGAAGCCCAGAGGCATGCTTATCGTTTGAATATGACACAGAGAGCAGAGACAAATTCTGTCAGTTTTTGGGATGGCAATCAACCTTTGTATATACCGTTTCAAAGGAAAAAATACAATTGCTCTGTTTCCAGAGCCAATTGTCACGACCCAATCAAGGGGGTCATGTCCCACACCAGCAAGAACATCAAAACTGCGGTTCATTTGGTTTGTCCCTATCGAAGAGATGGGAGTCGCCCCGACAAAGTGGAGGATGGTGCGTGTTAGACTTGACACCACTGGTTGGGAGTTGGGGTCACTCTCCTGATGAGTCCATGGCAGGACGAAACCAGTGAACCTCACATCATATGAAGAGAGTTGGACGATTGAACCCCGCCCGCCTTGGAGGGGGCTGGGGTGCCGCACAGGCGAACTGTTGTGCTGAGACGCTCAGCCCGTGAAAAGTGGTATCAGAGTGAATGTGCCTCGTGGTGTTGCGGAATGCTTCCAGACGGACCTTGGTGGTGGGAGCGGAGTCCCGGGGTGTCATGCGGAGGTGACACGACAGAGAAGGTCGCGCTCGAGAGATGTCAGAGGCAGAGACGCCACTATGAAGGGTGGGTCTCGTAGAGGTGGTTTGCGACCCAGAGAGTGGGTGGACCACGGTGGTTTGCGACCCAGAGAGTGGGTGGACCACGGTGGTTTGCGACCCAGAGAGTGGGTGGGTTATTGATGCCAACGACAAGGAATGAGCATCCCCTGAGGCCATGTTTGGTTGTCGGTTAATTGGAAGCAGACCATTTCGCAGACACACAGAAGGCCACGATCCTGCATGCACGAGGGCGTGTATGGAATGGTGGTGGGAGAATGTCACGACCCAATCATGGGGGTCATGTCCCATACCAGCAAGAACATCAAAGTTGCGGTTCATCTGGTTTGTCCCTATCGAAGAGATGGGAGTCGCCCCGACAAAGTGGAGGATGGTGCGTGTTAGACTTGACACCACTGGTTGGGAGTTGGGGCCACTCTCCTGATGAGTTCATGGCAGGACGAAACCAGTGAACCTCACATCATATGAAGAGTTGGACGGCTGAACCCCGCCCGCCTTGGAGGGGGCTGGGGTGCCGCACGGGCGAACTGTTGTGCTGAGACGCTCAGCTCGTGAGAGTGTTGCAGCCACAACTGGCAATTTGCCTCTAAGGGTCGTGGGATGACATTTGTTTTGGTTTTTGACCATGGTTTCACACCTCCACATGCAGCATTTCTATTGGTAGAAATTGCAGTTGTTTCTACCAGAAATGATACCCCTACTACTCGCTGAAATCATCCACAGCCCAACTACTCGCAGGTGCTAGATCAGGTGTGTTGCCGACTTCAAAGGGGGCTTATAGTTCCAGTGTTGAAGAGGTCGAGCTGTGTTTTGGCGGTCCACCTTGGGGACAAGGTAGTTTCTCTAGTGAGGGGTAATGTTAGGAGTGTGTGGGGGCTGATTTGCTATAGGGGCAGGTTGAGGCTATCAAGGAGCAGGTGTGGGCTGGTGGGGCCTGCATGTATGAGGCAGGTGTGTGTGTGCGCCAGGGACAGCTAAGTGTGTTGAGTTGTAGCAAGGGTAGTATTGTACTTTCTTATAATTAGTAGGTTGGGGCAGTTCTGGGTTGTTGAGTTTGTTTGGGGTAATAAATAGGGGTGAGGTAAGTGAGAAGGAACACGATTCATTATTGGTTTTCCAGCTGGTTGCTGTGAAAGGGAGCTGATCTTGGGAGGTCAGGCTCCGGCTACGGGGAGTGGTCTTCTCCGGCAATATCTTCTTCTTCTTCTATCTCCAACCTTCTATTTCTCCTTCCTGTATCTCTGTGTTCGGATCTGTAAATCTGTTGGTTTCTTATACAATTTTTTGGTTCGATTTCCTTGTTTTCCTGCTGTGCAAACCATTGTTAGGCAAGATACCTAAAAGCCATGAACCTGATCATCTGACCCCATGGGTCTCCTATAATACCTTTGTTATGTAAAATAATTGAGAGAGGGAGAGGAATGGACTCTGTATATTGAAGTAGTAGTAGATCACAGTAGCAGAATAACAGCAGAAAAACACAGCAGAAATATAGGAAAATACAGTAGGGAGGGAGAGGGGAAGAAGAAGAAGATAGGTGGCTCCCTGGAAGACCACTTCCAGAAGAGTATTCTGAATCCTCCCAAGGACCGGCCCGTGCAGTAGCTCCCAAGCTGAGCAAGAAGCAGAGTAATATTCTGTCCTCCTTTTTCCTCTGGCCCCCTTTATTTAAAGGTCCACCCAGCCCCCTCTAACAAACTAACAGCTTCAGGTGGTCCCCCTCCCAACTAAGAATATTCTCCTCCTTTAATACAATCCACACAAATGTTTAGGTCGGTAAAATCCAAATTTAGAAGGATTTCAATCTTAATCAATCTCTCCAATCTTTCTTTGGAAATATGAGCTAAACGTTTATCTCATAAATAAGCAGACTTTTCATTTACTAAACCACGTTTAGTAACAGAATTATGATGCAAGGTCATAAGTGTTTCAGCATTGATATTATCAAGATTTAGTTTATATAAACCATCATACAATAAACCAGATCAAATCAAGCGTGTATGCTTAAACAAACTAAAATATTCATTCCCAAAATTAAAAGAGTATCCAGCAACATCAAGTTTTCATAAAGAAACCAAATTCCAAGATATACTAGGTACATAAAAGGTTTCACATAAATCCAAACTATATCCACTATCAAGAATCAAACGGTAAGTCCCGACCGCTTCCACTGGAACCTTCGCTTTATTCCCCATGAAAATAAACTTTTCAGCTGGGCTTGTTAGAAACATGAGTCGTACAACCAAAATCAATCCACCATGTATCATGTGGAACTTCAGCTAAGTTTGATTCATAACATGTATAAGCATTTTGCTTACCTTTCTTTTTAAACCAATTCAGGCAATCCTTTTTGGAAATGTCCAACTTTCTCACAAAAATGGCATTTATCCTTATTTCAGTTCTTCTGGTTCTTGCTAGAGGACTCATTTACTTTCAATGGCCCCTTTCATTTTCCATACTTCTTTATACCATACTTATTTTCTCCTTGATGATGCACATAACGGACGGAATGGATTCCTGGACTCTTTAAACGTGTTTCCTTTTGAACTAGCATACTATGCAATTCATGCACATTTCATTTATCTTTCATGGTGTTGTAGTTCATTTTGAATGTTCATACTCAGACGGTAATGAGTTTAGAACAGACTGTACAAGGAAACTTTCATCCACTTCTATTCCTAAAAACCTAAGTCTTACTGCAATATTTGTCATTTCAATGACATGCTCATACATAGTACAAGAACCATCAAACTTCATGGTGGTCAATGTACCCATTAATGTCTCAGGAATAGATTTGTCAGCAATTTGAGATCGGTCTCCCATAGATTTCATAAATTCTTTAGCACTTTCAATTTTAGGGAGACCAAACTTGATGTTACTTGCTATGCTCATTCACATGAACATCAAACTTAATCCATTCGATCATTCTCATGTTGTATAATATACTCTATCATCATCACTACTATTATCCGTTATAGGTTTCTCTACTCGGAGTGCTAAATCAAGATCCAATACACCAAAGTGAAATTGGATTTACTCACTCCAATCAAAAAATTTAATCCATTAAAGATCGGAGCAGTCTATGTTTGTGAGTGCAATGATGATGGAAAGTTAAATGCAATAAATACATGCTTAAAATTAATGCTTTGAAATAATAATAATACATCGATTTAAACAAATTATTTAACATAAAATGTGAATTAGTGTTCTACTTTGGGTGATACATTAATTCACAAACATAATTGATACTAATTAAATTAACTTTATTTGGAAATAATATATGCATCAATTAGATTTATTCATTATCTTTAGATATATAAATAAATCTCATAATGCATATGTATCACCAACAATTATATTCATAAATTATAAGAATATGTAAATTACCTTAAACAATTAATAAATATCTCACAATAATGAATTTCAATTACCCATAAAATATCATAATAGTATCAAATTTATGAGCAATCAGTATATATAAACATGATTTTGGAACAATTTTAAATTTACGACTTGACTGCTTTGGTGATTAACAAATTTCATGCAATAATGTTCCAAATATAAAACATTATAACATAACATAATTATAAATATAAATAATTTTTTTTTAAATAAACATAAAACCAAATTTTTGTTTCCTCTTTAATCTGTTTTGGCATCAAATTTAAAACAGTAATAATTATTTCAAATAAAGACAAATCAATATTATAAAAAAATAAGGTGTGTGTTTAATTGTAATTGTATCTCCAAGCATCTAATATTATAATTTTTTTTAATTACAAACTTTAACACAATCCAACGTCTAAAACAGAATTAAAAAAAAAATTATAACAATAATCATTATGTGCCCATTCAAATAATGACAATCATTTTTTTTTTTTAAAAATTACAAAATTAACATATCCATAAGAACGTCTCTTTAAATAATAATAAAAAAAATTGTAATAACAATCATTATTAACGATTCCAGGATGGATTTTAAATCCTTAATTTACTTTTAATAATTTTAGTGGGGTTTGAAAACCCATGACAATTAGGCACTTATGCGTTTATTATTATTATAGAAAACTGAGTGGGGTACAATACAATATAACTGCTTAACCCATTTTTGTAATCATGGGACATCAAAAATAATAACTATAATAATAATAATAATAAATGGAGAGAGGCGCCATGGGCAGCGTAATAAGTAAAAATAAAAGAGATTTCAAATTCCAAAATCATGATGAGAGAGGCATAGTATTGGGATTTCCAAAGCAAATTCCGTTTTCAAAAATTCCCAGCAACATATATTAAATTACCACAGCGGCTTCGAATAAAAAAAATGCACAGCTGACTTTAGAATTGAAAAAAAAATCCCATAGCACCTTCGGATTTCAGAAAAAATTGCAGGTGAAACTTGAAAGAAAATTCCAGAAATCCATTACGTGAATTCAAAGCATCATTAAATTATGAACATAATCCAAATTTCTAATTCTAAATTCAATGCAACACATAATAAATTTAAATATGAAAAAACACAGATTTCATAACCCGCTCTCATACCACATGTAAATTAATTTCATTTAATTTAGAATCTTTAAAATTTGTATTTATCACATAGATAAATAAAATTCAAAAGAAAATAAAACATGCATTGATCCATTGAACCTTCTTAATTTGAGTCTCTTTGATTTTCTCCCACTTAAGATGATTTCTATCCTTGACCCATTATCTCTTCCGCATCGGTTTTGATGGAACATACCAAAATTGTAATTGAGACTTGATTGGCAAGGGCAGGACCCTTTAAATAGAGATAAAACAATTTATCATGGGTGGTTATTAAATTAACTGTCAAAGTCCATCAATTTGACAAGTTTATCCCTCATTATCCCATTATAATAATATTAAACATAATATTCATGAGTTATTCCAACATCAGGCACTTGAGGCTTTAGCAGAGGCGCTGTGCGGAGGTCTCGTAGTACCCCAAAAGTGTTTATTGATGGCCTCGGGATTGATTATGTTGTTGGCGGCGTAGTTGTTCCTGAATTGTTTTTGCGACCGAACTTGTTTCAGGGTTACTTGCGTGGTTTGGTTCAACAGAGAAAGAATTAAATTAATTAAGCTATCATTGACCATGACAATTGAAGGGTGAGAGTGCTGCAAACAGATGATGTGGCTTGGTTCTGTTGGCTGGGGTGGAGCAAGGATGTGCGAACATAATCATAAATCTAAGCGCACAGAGAAGGCGGAGCCATGAGCAGGAGGCGGGCGTAGCTGAGTTCTCGCATGCAGAGCAGACGGGGAGGGTTCGCCCCAGGGTCTAGCACGCACGGAAACCAAGTCGTGCATGGCAAGGAGGACGGGTTGTCCACACGAGGCTCCTTTTTTCACCTCTTTTTTTATATTCTCTTTTTGTCCGATTTTTTATGACCTGCGCGCAAAGTTTAAACGTAGGTAGGTCGAGCACAGGGAGCTCTCACGGCAAGGGACGCAAGCCCAAAGACCTCGCGCAAGAAATGGGGTCGAGCGTGGAGAGCTCGTGCTAGTTTGGGGTCATGCACAAAGAGCTTGTGCAGCTAAAGAAGTCACGCAACTAGAAGTCTGCCTGTCCGAGGGTCGTGCGGGAGGAGAGCCGGGTGGCAGGGATCCTTCGCATGTCTCCCAAGCAAACACTACACTACGGGAAAAACTGTTTTTTGTGACGGGAATGGGTGCCCCATCGCAAAAACTTTCGCGAGGTTTGGCGCGCAAACCGCGTCAATCCGCGCGAAAGGGTATTTGCGACGGGTAGGCACCGCCCGTCGCAAATACTGGAGAAGACGGTAAGAACTAGTTGCGACGGGGGATTCCCCGTCGCAACTAGTTCAACCCCAAAGGGTATTTGCAACAGGTCTCGTCGCTAATAACCGGCGGCGGTAAAAACTTATTTGCGACGGGATGTTTTCCCGTCGCAAATAGTGTGTCGGCAGGTTACCTTTTGCGATGGGACTCGTCGCAAATAATCTTTTAACCGCCGACTGTAATTAATGCGGCCGAAGTTATTTGCGACGGGCCCCGTCGCTAAAAGTATTATTTGCGACGGGAATCCCGTCGCAACTAATCTAACTTATATATACCCCCCATCCGTTTTTTCTTCTCTCCTCCTGAATTCCTTCTTCCTCTGTTTCTGTAAACTCTAATTTTAGAGTGAAAATTTTTTAGAGTTTTTTTTACGAAGTTGTGAAACCGTCTACAATTATAAGAGATCAAGTTTAAAGGTATTTATGTTTTATTTAATTTAGTATTTCTTTCATTTCTTTATATTAATTTTAATTATTATTGATTAGTTGTAATTAAGTTAGATTTAAATTGTTTTGTCATCAGTGTTTATTTGTAATAATAAAATTAAATTATTAGTAATAATTTTTAGTAATTAATAATAATTAATAATTATTAACGATAATTAGTAATGTATATAAATAATTAGCGGTAATTAGTAATTAGTAGCTATATTTTGCAGTAATTAATAGTAATTAACACTAATTAGTAATAATTAGAAATAAATAGTAATAATTAGAAAAAAAAATAGTAATAAATATTTACAATTAGTAATAAATATTATTAATTAGTAATAATTAGTAATAAATAGTATTAATTAGTAATAAATACTAATAAATACTAATAAATAGTAATAATTAGTAATAATTAGTAATAAATAGTAATAACTAGTAATAACTAGTAATAAGTAGTAATAAGTAGTAATTAGTAGTAATAAGTAATAATAAGTACTAATTAGTAGTAATTAGTAGTAATTAGTAGTAATTAGTAGTAATTAGTAGTAATTAGTATTAATTCGTAATAAATAGTAATAAATGGTAATAATTCGTAATAATTCGTAATAATTAGGAATAATTAGGAATAATTAGTACTAATTACTTAGTAATAATTAGTCCTAATTAATTACTAATAATTAATAATAATTAGAAATAATTAGGAATAATTAATAATAATTATGAATAATTATGAATAATTAGTAATAATTGGTACTAATTAGTAATAATTGGTACTAATTAGTAATAATTAGTACTAATTAGTACTAATTAGGAATAATTAGTAATAAAATAGTAATAAATAGGAATAAATAGGAATAAAATCAATTGTAATATATCGTAATAACTTGGCACAATTTCCAGTGGATCGACGGCACTCCTTTTGCTCGATGACTCTTCTCCTTTCAACTCTCACCAACTCAAAACATTATGAAAAGTATGCTTCTACGTATGCATATCCAATCTCGTATGCACGAGTTTGAATATGCATTTGTAGGACCACATTTTTCATAATGTTTTCAGGCGGTGACAGTTGCAATAAAAAGATTCATCGACGAAAAGGAGGCTCTTTTGTCTGACGGCTCATTTACTTGCAACTTTCTCACACGAGCAGATTCTTCATTGTGATTTCAGTGTGAGAAAGTTGCAAGTAAATGAGTCATCGGACAAAAGAGTAGCATCAATCCACTGGAAATTGTGTCGCCCGTAATTAATGGTAATTATTAAGAAGTAGTTATAATTATTTATCTTCTATTTTTGGATAGTGTTTTTCTAATTTCAAATTATTCAAAAACAGTAATGACTTTATATTTTGTGGAAAAATATGGAACAAGGAAGTCGACAACAGTCATTATTAGATGATCGCGCTTGAATAAATCAGCGCAGAAATCCAAACGGTTCTGGTTTAAATCCTGTATATATTGGGGTGTTGAAGCTTTCATATCATTTGCATCATCAAAACCAAAATTTGTTTCAGAAGGCACAATTAAGTATCCTTATAAAAAATGTGATCTGAGAACGTTTGACACATTTGACAAGGTTAGGAGACATCTCTTGCGGTTTGGTTTTCAACCAGATTATGTTTTTTGGTATCAACACGATGAACGCAGTTCCAGAGAAGATATTAATAACTTGATTTCGGATTCATCACGGTTTCAAAATTTAGTACATGATGTTGCAGATCCATTTGTTCAACAAACTGAAACTCAGGATGATATTGATTTAACTCCTGAGTTGGCACCATCCGAATTTTATGAGTTGTTAAGTTTTGTTGAGGATGCATTATATCCTGGTTGCAAGATAAACAAATTAGAAGCGGTTGCAAAATTTATGGCTATTAAATCAGATAATGCAATGTCAAACAACTGTTTTGATCAGATATTATTTTTGGTTAAAACATTGTTACCTGAAGGAAATGTGTTGCCTGCAAATTACTATGAGACCAAGAGGATGGTTCGTGATCTGGGTCTTAGTTATCGGAAGATTCATGCATGTGCAAATAATTGCATCTTATATTCTGGTGAAAATGAGTCGTTGGATAATTGTCCCACATGTGGACAATCAAGGTATAAAGAAGCTCAACCGGAGAAGTCGGGATCGATTCCTGTAAAACAGTTGAGATATTTCCCCCTTACACCCAGGTTGCAGCGTTTATTTATGTCTCAAAACACAGCGTCAATGATGTCATGGCACAAAACCAAGATTTCAACCGATAAAAGCTTGAATCATCCATCTGATGGTGATTCATGGAAACATTTTGACCGACAGCATCCGTCTTTTGCTTTAGAAGCCCGAAACGTGCGATTGGGTCTTTCTACTGACGGTTTCTGTCCATTTGGTTCTTATGGTGGTCAATATTCATGTTGGTCTGCCTTTATAACTCCGTACAATTTACCTCTATGGATGTTGATGAATGAGTCATATATCTTTTTGACCTTATTAATCTCAGGACATCCGAAAAAGAATATTGATGTTTATTTGAAATCATTGATTGATGAGTTAAATTCATTGTGGAGTAATAGTGTTAGTACTTATGATGTTGCTGCGAAACAAAATTTCATATTAAAAGCTGCATTGATGTGGACGATTAGTGACTTCCCGGCATATGACATGTTATCTGGTTGGAGTACACATGGTCCGAAATCATGCCCTTACTGTATTAAAGACAACAAAGTTTTTATGTTTGTCAATGAAAAAAAACTTTGCTATTTTGACTGTAATCGCAGATTTCTTCCAACCGATCATCATTTTCAGAGAAACAAATCTCATTTCAGAAAAGGCATAATTGAAAGGGATGAACCTCCAAAAATGATCTCATGTACAGAGTTAAAATCAGTTGTATTTTCATTACCTCTCATCACATTCGGACCAACAGTAAACCAACAGAAAATTCATGGATCCCAGAAAATTCATAGATCCCAATATGCGATCTTCCGGTCTGATTTGTTAGTCCGTCATATGTTGGATGTCATGCATATTGAGAAGAACTGTTTTGATAATTTATTTCATATAATTTTGGATACACCAGGTAAGACCAAAGATAATGTAAAGGCACGATTAGATCTTTCCCAAATTTGCAGACGACCGAAACTTGAACTGTTTCAAAATGTCAGATCACAGAGGTTAATGAAGCCAAAAGCAGCTTATACACTGTCCAAAGAGAGTCGCTTATTATTTTGTCAGTGGATTGCAGATTTGATACTTCCAGATGGTTATGCTTCCAATTTGGGCAGATGTGTTAAGAATGGTCATATTACCAGATTAAAAAATCATAATTGTCATGTTATAATTGAAAGACTTATGCCGATTGGATTCAGAGGTTTGTTGAATTCTATGATTTGGGATTCAATAACAGACATATCATATTTTTTTCGAGACATTTGTGCGGCGATAACAGACTATGATGCACTAAGTAAACTGAAAGAAGATATTGTTGTCATTATATGTAAACTGGAAAAAAACTTCCCGCCGGCTTTCTTTGACTCAATGGAACATCTGATATTACATTTGCCACATAAAGCTAAATGTGGAGGTCCGGTACAGTTTCGATGGATGTACCCATTCAAGAGATGCATGCAGAAATTGAAGAAAAAAGTATGTAACAAAGCATCAGTTGAAGGCACAATTGTTGAAGTTTATTTGCAAGAGGAAATTGTTTTTTTCTACTCTCATTATTTTGAATCTGAATATCCCTCAAAACACAATCGCATGGAACGGAACGAGTGGAATGTTGATGATGAAATGGACAATCAATTATCAGTTTTTAATCAGTAAGAGTTTGGCTTCGGTGGAGTTCATGAACGATGACTTTCAGATGATGAACATCACTGAGCTCATACATATGTTCTGCACAACTGTGAAAAAAATGACATCATTTGTACTGTGAGTGTTTCCATCACTTATTTTATAATTTATATTACAGTAAGTAAACTTATTTTATTTGTAGGTTATATGATAATCATATTAAGAAACAGCTTCTACAAATTACAACAGTCGCTCTTGAAGAACGCCGACAAAAAAAAATCTCAATGTTTTCAAAAACTGGTAACATAAATTATTGATGGTTTAATATATCAATTCAGTTTATTATTTATTATATTGATAATTGTTTTACAAATTTTCAGGTATCTCAACATGCTGATAAAATTGATAAGCGATTGTATATATTGAGTAACTCACCATCCAAAATGGTTAAATTTTATAATGCATATGTGGTGAATGGTTTTCGATTTCATACACGTGCATATGGGGAATCAAAAAAAACAATGAACAGTGGAATTTGTTTGAGATGATAGCATCATAGAAAAACTGAAGTTGACTTTTACGGCATGCTGGATGAAATTATTGAACTGTGTTATCTAGGGCAAAATTACATAACAATGTTTAAATGTCGGTGATTGGATACTGAGAGAGGCTTGCGTGTTCATCTGATTCATGGAATCGTCGATATTAAATATAAGTCTTCTTGCAGTAAATGAACAATTTTTACTGGCTCAACAGGCACATCAAATATATTACGCAAAGTACTGTGCTACTTCAAGAGACCTAAGTGATTGGCGGATCATAATAAAAATGAAATCTCAGGAAAATCAGTTTACTCAAACTGAATGTGGTTCCGATTAAGTACAAGGAATTGAATTTTTTCAAGAGACTACTCAAAATCCATTTTTTCACAAAGAGACTTGAATATCGATGATGACACCCCACAATTAAGGGTCGATAGTGACGATGATGTTAATGATGTTACAAATAAATTTGAAATGGCAAGAGATGATGAAACTGAAACTCATATGGATATTGATGACGTCGATGATGAATATGAAGACATTGACATCGTCAGATATGAAAATGATGATGAAGGTGAACATTGGCACAGTTAAATGCTGGTTATAATCATAACTAATATATATCTATATGTAATAGTTATTTTCAACTATCTGCTAACAATCATTTTGTGTTTCAGATGGACCCTGATCTATTTCGTGAGTTGGAGAAGGCAGAACTACCTTTGGATGAGAAGGATTTAAAATCATCTGACCCTCAGCCTACTGGCGGTTCAGGGGGCACGCGGAGGGGGCGCGGTCTTGCGCGCCTGATGATTCTTGACCCTATCCCCGAGCGACGTCCACATCTTGGTTTCGATCCACGCACGCTGAGGTATGGTAACCTGTGTATTTTAGTTAGCTTTCATTAATTTATTTATATATTAATTGTTTGATTATTTGTTCTTTTTTCACAGTTTTGCGCATGTAACTGTTGGACAAGAAGCGCTATCTTGCGCAATTATTTTTCTCAGTCATGGATCACATGGGAACAGATTTTCGTTGATGTGCGGCTTGGAATGTTCAATCATTGGTTGGTACGTAAATAAATAATATTTATTTAGAAATCTATTTCATTAAAAACTTGATATTATAAATTATTTGTAGGGTTTATGGTATCTCAGCGATGATAGCATGTGTGGCGCTATCCACGAGGCATGGGAGGTGTCTATGCGTGAGCGTTTCTGTCAGTTTTTGCACAATTTGAAAAGGACAGTCATTAAGAAAGCAGGAGTGACAGTATTTGATGAGTCATGTAAAGCTCACCGACCAGAGTACATTTCATCTCACGTTTGGGATGGATTATGTTCACACTAGTTGAGTGGTGGATTTCAGAGGAGATCTTCATTGGGCCGGAAAAACCGAGGGAGACAGGAGGTGACACATCGAGCTGGTAGTCGTACATTCAGTACACATAGAGAGCATTTTGTAAGTATCTTTTTTAAATATTTTATATAACATTAAATATAAACAATTTATTTTATATTCATATAGGCAGTCGAACATCCCAATATTACGGAATACTACGTTTATCGGAGGATGTACGATGATCCAGCCACTGGAGAGATTAAAGGTGATCGTCAGCGTCAGATTGTGGTCAGTATTATTTCTTTTTCAGTTTGAAAATTAACTGCATATAATATTTTCACTATTTTAATTTCAAATTGAAACCAAAGGAGTCATATGAGGTCGTGACCTCTCAGACACGGGCTGAGAGTCAGGCCAAGACGGCTGATCAAACTAGTGTCCACCATTTCGATGAGGCGGCATGGATGCAGGCGACCTAATATGTTTTCGAGAAGAGTCGAGTAGTTTGTATCGGCTCTCATTTGACTCCTGAGACTTATTATGGTACTGTTGCGATGTCGGCGTCCAACTCGAGAGGAGCTCGTAGAGAGGCATCATCTTCTGGCTCACAGTATCAGAAGCAGTTTCGAGCTCAAACTGAGCTTATAGAGAATTTGCAGAAGCAGCAGGAAGAGATGCGTCAGCAGCACGAGGAAGACATGCATCAATGGCAGCAGCAGCAGCAGATGGAGTACATGCGCCGTCTGACTCGTAGTTTAGGGATGGAGTTTCCTCCACCATCTCCACCATTTTCTCCAGCTCCTCCAGAAGACTATCCCTCCAGTGATTTTTTTGTTCTGTTAAAAACATTTGAATTGAACATTTGTTGTAATATGAATTATTTACAGTTTTTGTTATTTATAGTTTTTGTCTTTTATATTGGTGCGAATATTGCATAATTTATTTATTTTTATTATTTTTAATATTTTTTTATTTTTTTATTTATTATTAGTATTATATTTTTTAATGTTTGTTTATTTTACTAATAATAATAATAATAATAATATTTTACGATTTTTTATATTTTTTTGCAAATATTGAGAATTTTAATATTTTTTATTTTTTTATTATTTTAATAATATTAATATTATTTTTTCATTAATCATAATTATATTTTTTTTTATTAAGTATTTGCGACGGGGCCTTTTGCGACGAGACCCCGTCGCAAATAGATTATATATTTTTTTTTAAAAAAAATTGCGACGGGTGACTTTACCGTCGCAAAAACGTTTTTGCGACGAGCTCGTCGCAACAGGTTTATAACATAAATCTATTTGCGACGAGCCCTCGCCCCGTCGCAAATACTTTTTGCGACGGGCTCGTCGCAATAGGTTCTTGTATATATAATGTATTTAATCGAAGAGTTATTTGCGACGGGACCGCTTCCCGTCGCAAGTAATATTTTTGCGACGGGTCCGTCGCAAAAAATATTAGTTGCGACGCCGTTTTTTGCAACGGGCTATTTGCGACGGGATCCCATCGAAAATAGTCCGGCTCAAATAGCCGAAATTCCAGTAGTGCTAGCGTCGTGCAAGGCGCAGATCGCAAAGTGCAGTTGTGAATTTCATGCAATTCGTGCGTGGATCACGGAGCAATTTGCCTCTGACAATCGCACAACCTACTGAGCGTCAGAAAGATCTTACGGGGGACTAGGACGGGCCAAGAGTTGTTGCGTGATGGAACGCACAGGCAGGTGGAGTAAACCACCGGATTTGAGAAGCGCAATCGAATGGCAGCGATCAAACGAGCCCTTACACAAGAAACTTGGGTAGAACACATAAAACAAGAGAACACTCTCAAGAATTGTTATTAATCCAGAAAAAAAATTATTACAATAGACAGCTAACACCCTATTTAAAGGAACCCTAAAACAATTAAAAGACGAATTTTCCCTTAAAATAATCTAAGCTGGAGGGGGACCAAGCACCTCTTCCCAAAGATGAAGTCGGTGGTGCATCAATTTTTCATTTTTTTGTATATCTATTAATTATGTTTAAATATTTTTATCAATTTGTTTTTTTATGTCTTTTTGGATATTTCAGATCAGGCTTGGGTCGAGCTTTCAGGCGGAACCCAATAAGGCTGACTTGTGTTGTTTTTTTTACTGTTTGGTATATTTCAGGTCAGGATATTTTAAATGTGCCGGACTTTGGGCTTTTAAAAAAAATGGGCCAGACCAGGCTTCAAAACTTGAAATTATCCATATTCCCAAGGAAAAAAAGCTTCATCCAAGCCCGATAGACCCAGCTCATGTACACCTCTAATGTCACGCTAGAGACCTGAACAAAATGGACCGTGTGCTCAAGATCACAAATTAGCTGCCAACACAAGCTCTCCCATAATTTGTGAAGTTAGCATAGTTAACAACCCGAGGTGCTGCCATTGTGTGAAGTAACAAAGGATGTCTGATGAAAATTCAGCTGCAAATCAGGACTTTTATAGTGCACATATCAAATAGATTTATGACCCAGTGACGTCCAATTATTTACAAAACAAACCAAAGTGATTTTTTTTTTAGAATAAGAATACTGCTATTAACATGAAACTAACCTGCAAAAGGCTTGGCCATAGCTTGCAGCTCTCAGCAACATCCGCTGTCGTGAAATATCAAACTCATGCCCAGCAGCATCAATACATGCTTCAACAGCCTCGGGCAAGGACGACCGTATCAACCTCAAATTTTCATCTGCCTGGTATATGATAAAAATTTAAAAAACTTTATCAATTCATAACTAATACATAAACACAAATAAATGTCCTTTTTCAACTTAACTGACTAAACACCTTGCAAGCACGTTGTTCTTTGCTTGACATGGCACACTCCAACATTTAGTTTTTGGGTTTTGGACTCATTTTTGTTTTCATAAGATACATGCTGAGACTTGTATTCAAGCTTCTAGTAGTTTAGCTTTCCAGAATCTCCGGAATCAATCATTTATTCTAATTGATGTGCTCTTATGTCTGAGTTATCTGTCCCACATGTGTCAAAGCATTCAAGATGGCATTCGATCATTCCAGTCGACATCCATAGCATAAGACAATGTAATATGTTGACTGCAAACCAACTCTAGCAGTCCTCATGCCATTAAATTGTCCACGTGAAGCACAAACACACTGAGTTGTCCAACAGCCCGTTTAGTTGCATTTCATATGGTACTTTTCATGGAGAGCCGTTTCCTATTTCAGGGTTGGTTTGGATGGAAAAGGAATTTGTGAAAAGGCCGTTCCAGAAAGCATTTGAATGAGCAATGACACCTCAAAGGGTGGCAGCCCAGGTTTACTAGGAGCAGGAATGAAACTAAATAAATCATTACCAACCTCACTTTCAACTGCTTTTATTTTAACTCAAGGGGTACTATTGACGTTAAACAATACCATTTGGAAATCAACCCAACGGGTTGTTATTCTTTACCCATTCCAATTTCCATCAATTCCATTCCATTTCATTCCTGATGATTCTATGAACTAAACAGGCCCTGAGAGATATGAATACACAATACAAACAATAAGTCCCAACCTCAAGGACGTAATAGACACCAATTTGAGGCATTTACAACTCTAATGGGAACCGGACCTAAGCGTGACAATTCAATGTGCTGGACTTAAGTGCGGCACATCCCTTGTACCCCCTTTTGGTAACCTACAAAAAATTTCATTCATTTTCAATCCAGAATTCCATGGAATTATAGATTAAATTTTGATATATTTATTGGATGCAAGCAGGAACAGTAACCACAGAGAGATGACCAAATAACATAAATAGAAGTGCAACTTCTGCAGAAAAATAAAATGAGAAAAGGAAGAAAAGGCAAAACAGATTAGAGAAAATTGAGATGAAGCATATCGATGCCCAAAATTTATACTAAGGGTATGTTCGGTAGACAAAAAAACATTGCAAGGTAAAAGGAATCAGAAGCGAAAAATTGGTTTCCAATGTTTGGTATACCCCGTTTTTAATTCAACGGAAATCAAAACTCCAACATCTGGGGCAAACTCCTCTCACTTCTCATTTCCTTCTCTCTTACAAATATCATGCCAAACAAGGCCTTGAGTTTGGCTTACCTTGGCACTCCGCCGATCAAAATGGTCCAAGGCATCATAGAGTAAAGCTGCCGGTAAAGTGCTTCCGATTTTGAATACAGATACAGTGGAGTCGGGAACTCGCTGAAGGAACTCCATGCTTGTGTTTGAAAGTATTCTCACTCCATCACACTCTGGGATAAGAATTATTGGTTCATCATAAAGGTAGCGCAATGGGTCACCATAAGGGCCTACCATCAAAAGCACATCATCCCAATAAAGTAGAACACTATCCATTCCACACCAGGTGAGCTGCTCAGGTGGAAGAGCTGACTGTAGACAAAGGGGATTACAAAATAAGCTAGCAAAAAGGAAAAACAGTGTAAACAACATAATCAAGCATAAAGAAATTCCATATAGAGTTTATGATGGTTCATCACAGTTTATGACTATCCTTTTGCTTCGAGATTTTTTTTTTTTTTTTTTTTGTATTTACAAAACCTCAATGAGTAGTGGTATAATAGGATCTAATGGAACAATCTACAATTGTACAGTGAGGATCATTTTCCCACCTGAAATTTTGTTATGCATTTTTAAAATAAATGCTGTGGAAACCACATTAGATGAGTTCAGTAGCATTGACACTGATAATATTTACAGAAAGAAAGCCGATGGGCTATATTTTGAAACAGGGACAGTTTTCAAAGAAAGAAAACCAATAGACCAGCCATCGCTTTCAACAGGAGGTAGTCAAAGGCGAAAGGCACCCTTAAGGCGTAAAGGCCCTAAAATTCCTTAGGCGAGAGCCACTGCAAAGGCGCATGCCCGAGTGAAGTCAATCACCACAAGGGTAAAATATATGCAAACATACAAAATGTGTGCAATTAGATCTACAAAAAATCAAGTTAAAAAAAATGTATGATAATAAAATTCAACCATAGAAGGTAAGCCACTAATAAAATATCAATAAGGATCGGCACTCATATTCCAAAAATTCACAAAATAAAAAAAGAAACCCTGAACAATCAAATTTAAATTTATAATTATCATCACTTTCATATTTTCCTTCATAGGATTCATATCGTTCAACGCCTTCTTCCGTCACATCTGAATCACTGTCTACATCTTTCATATCAAGTAAATTTTCACAGTTTCTTTGTGGTCATAACTCTTGATTTTAACAAGTTTATCTTCTTTGTTTGATTTCCAGTTTGTCTGTTTGCTTCTCTTACAATTGTTGCCCTTGTTACAACTCCCCAATTTAATTCTTCACTCTTATTATCAAAAAACAAACTCATCTTCAACATTTTCCTCATCACATGATTTTTCTCGTTTGCTTGACAAAAACTCTAAACAACTAATCCATTTTTAATACTTGTAACCTAATACTAAATAACTAATTGGGTTGAGCTTTATAATTTTCCTGAATTAAAAAATATATTATGTTTCAAACTAGTTGGGCTGGACTTTATGATTTCTCTGAACTAAAAAAGCAATTAAATTTTAACTAATTGGGTTAGGATGTTTATTATTTATATTCAGAAACAGCTTCAACCATCCACCCAAAGTTCCACTTTTGACTGTCAAGAAAAAAGCACACCAAAAGTGTGTGCCTCAGTGAACCTGGCGCCTTTCTTCATCAGAGAGGTGTTTGGCCCAATGGAGGCTTAAGCGAACCCCTTGACTACTGTTAGGAATAAAGGGGGTTGTCCAGGTGTTAGAGTTTGTTATTGGCTGGAGGTTGTTGCTTTTTTAGAGGAGAGAGGAGAATATACTTGGCTGGAGGTTGTTGGGCTGTTAGAGGAGAGAGGAGAATATTCTTGGCTAGAGGGGGACCACCTAAAAGCAGTTAGTTTGTTAGAGGGGGTTGGGTGGGCCTTTAAATAAAGGGGGTCTGTGTTAGGAAGAGGGATTCATTCTGGAGGTTTACCAGCTGGCTGCTGCGGGGCTCAATCCTTGGGAGGATTCTGCCAGGCTCTTAGAAGTGGTCTTCCACGGGTTCTACACTCTCTCTCCATCCTTCTCCTTCTCCTACCTCCCTACTGTATTTTCCTATAATTCTCCTGTGTTTCTACTGTAATTCTGCTACTGTAATTCTGTTGCTACTTCAATATACAAGGTCCACACCTCTTTTCTCCCTCTCTCAATTATTTTATATAACAATTTGACAACTCCGCAGGGGAATCGCATTCGCTGGAGAGAGACCTGCGAGGCCTTCATTCGTTGCTTGACATCACAAGCACAACCGAGAGGCGATCGCAGCTGGAAAAAAAAAACGAGCGTTGGAGGACAGTCAGAGCAGAAACAACTCCACCACAGGTACGACTCAGTGAAGTCACTGAGTACTTTTCTCTTTCTTCTACCTGTTTTTTTTTTGTGCAAACGTTGTTGAGAGCGCTGTCGACGTTGAAAATAAGGATGGAGAACAGCCTTGCTAATATCGAATCGGCTGCGGAAGAGGTACAGCGAACGTTAAAGACTATTCAGGAAAGTTTAGATAACTTGCTTCAAGAACAAGCAAAATACCTGCAATTTGCGCATGTTCAAACGCATCAAATTGAGGAAAGAGCTTCACGCAACATGCGTGTTTTGGGGAAGTCGTTTGTTTCCTTTCCGAAACAGTCGAAAGAAGGACACGGATCGTTTTCTGGTAAGCAGTTTGCGGCAACCGCTAAAATTCAAGGAGATTGGGTAGGTGAAGTTGTAAGGAAAGACTGTCGTTGCAGTGGAAACTTATCTTTGGAAGTTGCAGCTCCGATTGAAGTAAAACAGAATTTGAGGAAGAGAGCTGAGCTGCCTGAATTTTCAACTGAAGATCCACTTGGTTGGATCACAAAAGCAGAGGCGTATTTTCTAGAAAATCAGACGACTGAAGAAATGAAGCTGCACTACGCACAGCTTTGCATGGTAGGTACTTCTCTATACTGGTTTTTGTCGTGGCACGGAACTACCCCGGACTCGCCATGGGAATTGTTCAAACCAGCTCTAATGGATGGGTTTGGGAAGTCGACAGGGGAAGATCCATTGCGGTCATTGAAGGTGTTTAAACGAACTAGTGTTGTGAAGGAGCTTGTACCAGGTTTGTACTCAGAATCGTTGACTGCAGACGAATCTGGACTGAGAGTTATACCAGCTGTTCAAGAGTAGCAAGATATGGAGGCACAAGTCTCATCTACTACTTTTTGTGAAGGGGAAAAACGCCTTATCTTTCCAAGTTTGGGCTGTGAAGAGCATAGTGAGGTGGAGAACATACAGTCTATTTCTAGACGTGTTCAGTTTCCTATTTTTGCAAGAGAGGGCCCTGTTGGTCTGAAAGTGCTCATTGTTGGTTTAGTTGAAGAGCGTGTTACTAATTCAGGCGGAGTTGTTGGTGAGTTAGGTTCTGCCATTAATGACGTTCAAGCTGGCTACAAGCATAGTGTTTTCATCGGATGTTGTAAGTCTCATGTTTTGCCAGCAGCAAGAGCTACATCAACGTGTTGTTCTGAAGTTTGTGGAGGTTCTGTTATTTATGTGGAGAATGCAAGTATGCTGGTACGAAATCTGCTACGGAATAGCCGTAGTCACACTGTAATGTGCGTGGGAGCGACACTAGAAACAAATATATTTGAGTTTGTTTGAGGAAATCCAACTTTGTCAGCGAGCAGAAAAAAGTGAATCATGTTTCGGGAGTTGTCTCCTTGGTATCATGCTCCCAGAATCCAGTGGTACATGGAGGAGTGACTTGGTTGCTTCCACTTTTTCTCATGTTACCAGGAGATACAAGTTGGTGTTGTTCGACGACTTTTGTTGCTCTTGTTTGGAACCATTCTATGTTGATGACTGCAAAGACAGTGGTGTCTGGTGCGACTGCTGGGATATCTAGTCAGAGCGGGCTTCCTGCTGGTTCGGTGTTCAACACACGCAGCGCATGTAATCATTTTCGTTACATGGCAACGACTTTCCTCAAAGTTGGTTCGACGCCAAGGAAGTTTTCTCAATACGGAAATGAGTCAAACCAGAGGGTGAGCAGGTATAGTCTGCTTGTAGTAGCTCCTTATCTTGCTTTGCGAAACCATGTAACGAGGGTTTTTATGGACCAAGTCAATTCTTGTGGCGATTTGAGAAGTGTACTAAATAAGAGGAAAATCCAATCTGCTTGGCAATTTCAGATTATCATGAGACACAAGGACCTGAAACAGGGACATCAAGGTTTGACGTCGTTGGCTATCATGGTTGGGCTAGTTGCTTTTGAAGAAAAACTAGTTTTTCCAAAAGAAGAGATGAATAACAGCACGCCTGGAAGAGATAAAACTGCACAGCTTCCTCTATGTGCGGATAGCAGGGATCAAATAGAGAAGCCAATAACTGCTAGAACGGTGGGAGAAAACTACAACAAGGGCAATGAAGCTAGCGGGATACCAAGGTTAAGTTGTTTACCTACAGGGTCAGTGTATAATACGCGCATCAAATATCAAGATTATATGTTCATAGCAGCGATACCAGGAGTTTCCTTGGTAGAAATGGTCCCAGAGGAAGCTGAAAATCATGTACACTATGAGAGTGATGATGTCAGGCCTAGGAAAGTGTCAATTGACTTTTGCAAGAGGTGGACAGTCATGGAAATCCGAAGGGAGACTTCTTTAGATGTTGTTTGTGATACTTTTGTTGAGTTCAAGTGTGTGGGCCCTACCCAAAAACTAGCGGTCCTGCTTTTAGCTTGCGGAACCAGCAGAAAAGACTATGCAACTGAGCTGGTGAGAGGCACTACTGACCGGCAAATCTTCTTTGACGACATTGTTAGGCGGCAGACTGGCGTTTTGACTCTAATTATTACAGTTTCTGTATGGCTCATGAAGCATGGTTTTGTTGGTGAAGAGAAAATTTCTCTACTGTGGTCCTCATCATGTCATGTTGGGGGCTTCTTAGACCACATTCTGGCTATTGCCGGATACAAGGTGCACCATGAGATGATGTCCCAATGCACAGCCAAGCACGGTTTTGGTTGTTCCACCTTGAGGACAAGGTGATTTTTAGGTGGGAGGGAATTGTTAGGAATAAAGGGGGTTGTCCAGGTGTTAGAGTTTGTTATTGGCTGGAGGTTGTTGGTTTGTTAGAGGAGAGAGGAGAATATACTTGGCTGGAGGTTGTTGGGTTGTTAGAGGAGAGACGGGAATATTCTTGGCTGGAGGGGGGCCACCTAAAAGCAGTTAGTTTGTTAGAGGGGGTTGGGTGGGTCTTTAAATAAAGGGGGTCAGTGTTAGGAAGGGGGTTCATTCTGGAGGTTTACCAGCTGGCTGCTGCGGGGCTCAATCCTAGGGAGGATTCTGCCAGGCTCTTGGAAGTGGTCTTCCACGGGTTCTTCACTCTCTCTCTCCATCCTTCTCCTTCCCCTACCTCCCTACTGTATTTTCCTATAATTCTGTTGTGTTTCTGCTGTAATTCTGCTACTGTAATTTTGCTGCTACTTCAACATACAGAGTTCACTCCTCTTTTCTCCCTCTCAATTATTTTGCATAACAACAACGCTGCTTCAAAATATTGGTATGATGCATCGACAACGAGCTGCAGATTTTCATATTCATGCAGTGCGAATCATCAAATGATCAGTGAGAGCACATTTGGATTAGCAGAAAACTGAAAACCTCACATAGCAACAGAAAGCTGCAGCATTTTAACCTGAAGCTGTCATAGAAATTAAAATAAAATTTGGCTTCTTATTAAAACTAGCTGTCAAGCCGGCATTGGATTTGTGCCTTGAATTCTGCCTCAGGTGTACTGAAATCACATTTGAATAAATTTGTCTTTTGTTCCTGAATTAGGTCTGTTTCATTAGCAAAAGATATTGAAATCTAAATTCTTATAGAAACGAGAACGGCAGAAAATATGATGATGGAGACTGCTTCAAATATGTTATGGAAGGTTATTTTGTAAATGGAATCACGATCAAGTCAACCAAAATATCTCACTCCTAGATTAATATCGACAAAACAACCTCAATTATATATTGCAGGTCAACTAAATATTTCCATGACTTTTCATCGTTTTTCTTTTCATGATGTACCAGATATAGTAGTGACTTGTATAATTTTATTATACCATCAATATCCGTTCAAGTACCAAGCGGGCCTTACAGAAACCCATGGGCCATTTCATTTTAATAACAAGAAATATAAACTACTATGCAAAAACTGCATGTCAACGGTCAGTGTTTAGCAACAGTTATCTACCGGATATGAGGCCTTCTCTCATATCATCAAGAGAAAGGGATTGTCTTAAGATCACAGAAAATGATGCGCCTGGACTTGGATTGCAAGGAATTATCTCCAGTTGAACAATTCACTACCCTTGAAGAGGAATTTCCACTCCCTTGCCCATGAATGTAGTCTTATAGCTAACCCGGTAGATTCATTGAGTTTAGCAGTATTTATAAATCATTAATTATCTTCAATTAATAGTAAAGAAAACTCCAAACAACAGATTGAACAAATCAATAGGGAAAGGTAACAAAATAACAACAAAAGACCATTGATTCTGTCTGATTCATACCAAAATGTCAGGTCTACCATGATTACAAATATGCCTATATAGAGATCTAAATGTCTCAAAAAAATTGTAACAATAGATTATTGTGATTTGCAAAGATCATTGTGACAGTGCCTAGCTTTGATTCAGTAGATCAATTAACGCACCAGATTATCAAACAAAAATGCATGAATTGTCAGTCCCAGATAATTGCAAATTTAACGCTTCAATCAGTTGGGTTGTTTAGGAGTGACTGAGTATCAACCAAAACGAAAGGTTAAAAATGTCATGCAAGCTGTGATTAGGTGGTCTTAATATCATAGTCATGTATCACCTCACAATTATATTCGTAGATGATTTTCGAGAAATCGGTGGTCATAACCAAGAGGCGACCATCATGTGTAAAAGAGGCCAGGAGCTTCCCATTCCTTGAAACCACCATCTTCTCTAGTGGTCCAACCCCTGCTCCCATCTGCTGAACTCCATCCTCCTCGACCAGTAACACATGATCCCCCACTCCAAGAAGCACCTCCACATTTCCTGACATTGTATACTGAGGTTCAATCACTGAAGCACACAGTGGAAACTCCTCGATTCTAGGGCTGGCCAGCTTACATGGATTTGGGCTCTTAAAGTCCGCAATACAGAATAACTCATTTCCCTCGGTCATGCACACCACCCCATTCCCCCAAAATACGCAATCCACCACATTCTGCTCAAAACACTCTTGACCCATCGAGACAGTCGGCTCTATAAGCTCGGCGTGAATGTTATAACGGTAAACAGTACCATCCTGAACGACGCAAACTAGAGTCTGATCTTCGGCCCATGACATGCCAATTAGCCGGCCGCCGGGATGCTTCCACACGGTTTCCGCAATCAGAGCGCCGGAAGAATTGAAGATGCGAAGCTTTCGGAGGGCGGATTCGGCGTAGAGCTGGACTATCTTGGAATCGTCGCGGATGACGGCAATTGGGCCACCAAAGTGCGCGCAAGCGACCTTGTTGCGACCCAGGTCAATGTTACGCCATTGCATAGAGTAAATCTCGGGCTTACGGTAGTAGCGATTGTAGAGGAGTTGCCATTCCGCTGCTACCGATACGTTGGCCATTGTTGGGTTGCTGAAGGGTTTTCGCTGTAGAGATGGAAATCCAGTGGCATCTGGGCAAAGGAAAACGAGACGATGGCGTTGAAACCCCCGGTGGAGGGGGGTTTTTTCACGGTTTTTTTATTTTATTTATTTATCTGAATTAAAGTTTAAACATATTACCAAAATATATCACATAATTCATGAAATCATAGAATTGATGATGAAACAAAACACATGAAACGCTTTCATATCTCTTAAACATTACATGAAAGCTGTGAGACCGTTTTTATGTCTTTGGTTGAACTATTTATAAAACATTAGTCTCAATTTCGTTTTATCCAGCCATCTCAAAAAAGAAGTGTTAACATCACTCAAAACTTTCTTTTTTTATGATCATTTGAAATAGATTCATTTCTAGTTTTTTTCGGTGTTTATTTTATTGGAATAATTGCATACAAAGGCTCGGATTCTCTCTGATCTTCTACTTTGTGGTTTTTAGGTATTGAAGGTGTCAAGGATGTGTTTGGAATTGAACAACATGGGAGAAAATGGGTTTTAGCTAAATTTTCAACTAGAAGCGTAGACTAGGAAGTGACGTATCGCGTAGTGACGTTGTATGTTGCGTCGTGATTTGTTGGTTGATGGGGTTGGAGAAGAAAAGTTGTCGTGGTCTTGTCTTTGTGTCGTGATTTGGGTGTTTGCAATGTGGTGAGTTAAGTTGAATCATGAAGCTTGAGTTCTGAGATTTTGGTGTGTCATTGGTAGGTGTGGGTAGTTAATTGTGTTGTGGATTGTGGGATTGTGGCCTAATAGTTGTGTTGTGCTATGAAGGCATTGGTTGTGATATTTTAGTGTTGCTCCGTTTAAAGTGTTGTGTCGTGATGATTTTCGTTGCAATGTGGTTTTGGTTCAGAGGTTATCAGTTTTGAGTGAAGGAGGTCGGGGTTTGCACTATGATTTACGTGCATTTGATCATTGCAACGAGGATCTTCAAGGGCGTTTTTTGATCATTGGTAGTTCATACTGTCAATTCTCCTACACAGCGAAAAATTCAACCTCCATAAGTAGGTCTAGCCACCAACAGAATAATCCTCTTTTGGGCTTAGTGTACTGGAAGTAGGGATTTGATGCACCCTACCCATCGCACTAAGCCAAATCTCACTCCCATGCAAACTCACAAACACTCAGGGCACCAGAAACACATACACCAAAAAATACATACAATGGTAGTACAAAAAGCAAGAAATGAGACAAGAGTTTAACATGCTTTAGAAGATGTGTCATACGTGCACGGAAGAAATTTCATTGCGCCCTTTTCCATTACTACCAGAAAAATAAGAGATTGCAAGAGTTATAAATTACCAAGTGCAAATATTTATTAAAGCACTTCTTCCTGCACTTAAATCACTTCACAAATCACACTTTGCACTTAAGTCTCCATGTAACACCCTGAGATTTTGTGAAATATTCTATTCAAATAAATTTAATCTGTTCTATATTTTTCATAACACGCAATATCTTGTTTAGTTTGTGTTGCACGCAACACCGAGTTTAGCTTGTATTACACGCAACTGTAAGAACCCTGTTTTTGGCTACAAAGGACTTTGGAATATTCTTGTTGATATTCCAGAGCAGCGCCTTCAGACGGCGTGCAATTTTGAGCCCCGGAGTGGCCGAAATTAAATTTTCAGTGCATTCACACTGGAAACGCCAAATAAATGCGATAACTCCTAAACGGTGCTTCAGATCAGAGATCCAAGTGTACGGATGGGTCCGGAATGAGGTTTTTACCCTAGGAACGATATAAGGTATGTCGGCGCGGGACGTTTGAACCCCTCGCTCGCTTTCGGTACGAGAAACGGATAAATTAAATAATTAATTTATTAGTTTAAGGGTGAAGCTCAAGTATCTCTTAAATGGTGGCTCGGATTGGAAAACCAAGGGCACCGTTGAGTTCAAAGCGTGTCGTTTACCCTAGAAGGGGTGTAAGTTTTGCGGGCGCGGGCCGTCTGTGAAAAATGGCCCCAGGGGTGTTTTTGTAATTTGGCGGCTTTGGGTGTTCAGCTTTATAACTTTCGAACGGAAGCTCAGAATCAAATTCCAAGACCGCCGTTGTGCTTGGGAGGTGGTGTTTACCCTAGGGGAGGCTTAACCTCAACCCCGTCGAGTGTTTCGGAGGTGAGATCTTTCGTGGGTAATTAATAAAAATTAATTAAATTAATTTTTATTTTCTACTTAAACCACACCCTCCCCTCTCCCTCATTTACACCACCTCGTGAGACCTCCCCTCTCCCTCTCCTCCTCCACTCCGGTGAGACAGCTCCGGCGAGGCGCGGCTCTGACGGATCGCGACGAAGCTTCGGGCGAAGCCCATCGAGGTAGGATCTTGTTTCCATTTTAGTTTCTCGCACCATGTTCGCCCTAAATTTACATTATCTAATTGATGTCGAATCTGCTCATGAATCCCATGATCGTGTATTACATTTTATGAGCTTTCCATCGCTCTTTTCGGTTTGTAAATTGGAGTTTGGGGGAGGCCGCGGTCGTTCGACAAAAGTTGCGAGTTTTTGGCGGTCGGTTTTGAGGGCGGCGGCAGGCGGTGGCGCGCGGGCGGCTTCAGAAGGGTGTCGCGGCGCGCGGGCGGCCTCAGGAGGGTGTCCCGGCGTGAGGCAGCGGCTGGCCAGGGCGAGGGGGCGACTTCAGGAGGAGGTCGGGGCTCAGGCGGAACGCCTCGGCGTGGCGGTGGTCGCCATGGAGCGACGACCGCGGGGTCGCGGCGCGCGACCCCCGTGCGACGACAAAGACCTGCGCCGCGCGGGACTTCACACGGCTGTCGTGACCGGCCCTCGTGGCCGGTCTGTGCGCGGACCGCGAGTCCGCGGCCGGCCCGCGCGGCTAAGCCGCGGGCCGGCCCAGGCCGGGCGGACCAGCCGGTCCAGCCCAAGGGGCTTTCCCCCTCGACTTAGACGCCCGTATTTTCCGCTACAGGCGTCCGTTTTGCGTGCTGTCTGCGGTGACGCGATCCTGGGATTGAGGGAAACGTTTTGAGATGGTCTCAGGAATTTTTAATTCCCGAAACGAGGGGCCTCGGTGGCACGATGCTTACTTTAAGTGAATCGACGTTTTTCCGGGGGATCTTGTTTTGGGCGGCGCGGACACGTCCGACGTCCGATTCAAGCGCCGTCAGTGGTGTTGGGACCCTGGCACCGAGGTGGAGCTTTCCAGGGTGGTTTCAGGCGTTGAGGCCGGAGTTGAGGCGTGGGCCCCACGACCCGTCTTCTGAGCTGCGAGCAGCGTTTCACGCCTTTTTCATCGGACATCCGTTCGGGGCGTGCGAGCAGCCGATGTTGGGTGTTTTTCTGAGGGCATCGTTTTGGCGCAATTCGCCCGCGTTAATTCGACATGATGGTGCGGGGCCCGCGAGGGCCGTTTCGGGAGTTGACGGTGATTTCCAGCTTTATCACCGGGTGTCCGTTTGGACAAGTGATTAGTCGAACTTGTGTACTTTTTCGAGAGGATCGCAACGGTGCGATCCGTCCGTTGAGTTTCGGGACCGGGATGCGGGTCCCACGTAGCACCGCTCGTGTGCGGTGCGCCGGAATGCATCTTTTTCTCCGGATATCTGTTGCGCTCAAGTGAGCAGTCTTTTTGACGTGTTTTCCTGAGGGGATCACAATGGTACGATGAGCCCGACTGTTTTCGGGGCAGAGGCTCGGGATCACGGGACGCCATTCGGGCGTGAGGCGGTGTTGGTGACTTTTCCGTCGGATATCCGTTTGAGGCGAGTAAGTAGTCTATCACGTGTCTTTTTTTTTGAGGATTACAACGGTACGATTCGTTTGGCTGTGCAGAGCCTCTTGCGTGATCTTATTAAATGTGGAAATGTGAAAGGCGCTCTGATGACGGTTCTTCTTGCTGTGTTTGCAGAGAACCCTTGGCATGTGATCGCATGCACTCCCGTGTGAGTGAAGAGGTGTGGTTGGTTGTGCCTCAGCCGTTGAGGTGGCAGGTTGGAGTTGTTACGTCACGCCTTCGCGTTGACGTTGGGTGTCGTGTGCACGATAACCTTTGGGCTGGAACGTGGTATACTCTAGGAGTATACGGGAACGCTTGGAGGTACATGTGGTTGTTTGTACCTGAGGACGTTTGTGCGCTCAATTGGGGTTGACTTGGGGTCACACGTCGTGTGGGCCCCATGTGCGTGTCGTGTACTGCTTTACGTACTTTTGACCTCTCACGACGTAGAGGGTTCCTCTGTCCTTGTTTGTTGACCAACAGAGTTGAGTCTTCCCCTAGCTTGGTGCTCGTTTGTTTGGCCAGCAGGGCTGAGTTTTCCCCTGGTCCTGTTCTCGTTTGGCCGACATAAATGGTTTGTTTCTCTATTTCTTCAGCTGTGAGGGGTTTCAGTACCGTTCCCTTTCACCGGACTGCGGCACCGTTTGCGACTATGTGTGCTCGTACTGCGTGGGTGTTTTCCCACTTTCTGGGATGAGTTGTCTCAGTCCGCTTCGACAGTGACTCAGCGGATTGGAGGGCGATCGCCTTGAGAGGCCTGGGGAGTTTCTCCCGTTCTTTCGTGATCCATGGTAAAGTTCTTGTGGATTCGGTGTGACCAACACTTTATGTGGGCACCGAACCTCTACCCAGGAGGTTGTTTCCAGCAGGGCTGAGGTTGTTTCCAGCAGGGCTGAGGTTGTTTCGAGCAAGGCTCGCCAGTTGTACCATCCAGCAGGGATGTCCAGTACAACGATGTTCACTGAGCAGTACCATCCAGCAGGGATGGCCAAAGCAGTTCTGGGCTTACCTTCAGCGGGGCTGGGCAGTGGTCCCCGATGCCGGGCTTACCTCCAGCGGGGCTGGGCAGTGGTCCCCGATGCCGGGCTTACCTCCAACTGGGTTGGGCAGTGGTCCCCGATGCCGGGCTTACCTCCAGCTGGGCTGGGCAGTGGTCCCCGATGCCGGGTTACCTCCAGTTGGGCTGGGCAGTGGTCCCGTTGCCGACTTTAGCTGGGTCGCCCTCCAGTGGATTACCCTATTACGGGACTGGGCAGTGTGGAACCCGTCGACTCTTTCTGAGTCTCCCTGTAGTGGGATCTCGTTGACTTCCAGGGACCCTCCAGCGGGGCTGGGCAGGGGGTTTCCTGTCGACTTTGAGCAGACCTCTCGACTACGGGGCAGTGACGTGGTGTGGTTTGACGTCCCCCAGAACTCTCAAGTATGAGGAGCGCTTTCCCCATCGAGATGCGTCCTTGTGATGTGACCTAAAACCGTGCGGGAGAGTCAATGATGCCCAAAGCGGATAGTGTCGAGGTGCGGTGATTGAGCCCTTGACTTGTAGTTCGGGGCAGACGTGTGGGATGATGGGCATCGATGGTGTTACTTCTGGGACTGTTGGCGACTCACTTTCTTGGGCTGAGCTACGGGATGGAGATCCCCTTACGACCTTGTTCGGGCCTCTTAGTGAGCATATGAATATGTATATACCTTGTTCTGGTACCCACTTCTTGGGTTTGGTTACTCTCCTTCCAAGTGAGGCGAAGACGCGTGGGGTATGCCACGTGCTTTCCGTGTCTAGATTCTCGTGGTTGGACGAGTCTAATCTCCTGCTGTAGGTAGCGAAGACTCGACAAGAAGTTCATATTCTCACTGTTTCCAACTCCTTGTGTCTGGACGAGTCTACCTTCTTTCTCTTGTTGGGTTGAGCTAAACTCTCTACTGTACTCTTTACTGCACTTTCGATTGTACTCCTTTTTTTCCCTGTTCGCTCTACTTCTCACCCTTTGGTACCTCCTTTGTTGCTCCATCGGGCCTTCGGGGTATCCTACTGAGTATTTTTATACTCACCCCTGCTTGGGCTTTGCCCGCACTTGGTGTGCCCTTGCAGACGACGGACAGGTTGGTCGTGACGTCAGAGGAGCTTAGGAGCTTGGGAGATTGGACCGCGTGCGGTGGTCGAAGTCGGGTTCCAGGTGGGGGACCCTTCCAGCTATTTACTTTTTGTTCACCTGTTGCCGAGTTGTGGTACTTTTCTGGTTGGGCACGTGTTTGCCCCTTTTCCTTTTCAGTTTACTTTCAGTACTTTCTTTGTACTTTTAGAGGTCGATACACATTGTGGTTTATTTATAGCAGTTAGCAGTTTCCCTTTTTCTTTACTTGTCTTTTCTTTTACTCTGCACTTTTGCATTGAGTGTTCTACGTGTGTGTGGGTACAGGTACTTAGGCAAAGGCCTCCTCGAGTTGTTGTGCCTTCAGCGCTAGTCGCCAGCCCCTGGCCTATGGAGGTGGGCTTGGGGTAGTTGCGGCTCGAGCCCGGGTAGGGTCGGGTCGTGACAAAGTGGTATCCGATGTGGTTCATTCCTTGGGACGCTGTTCAGACGTCCCTAAAATAAAAGTAATTGGTTGGGATATAGGGCAACAGTGTCAACGTGTCTTGAGAGCGGCTCTCAGGCCAGGGAGTCTAGTGATGGTGCGACAACCGACGTATCCATTCACCAGGACCTTGATAACCCGCTTGTCGACTCGGCATGCTGAGACACTTGTTGTAGGGAAAAATTGGTTTGTGTATCACATAGGATTGAGTCTTTGACCATCCTTCTTGAGTCAGATCCCCATCATTGTTGTTGGTATATACTCTATGCTCATCTGACCGCGACACTCTTTGATAATATTCAGGATGTCTCCACGAAGACAGCCAGCCAAGATACCAGCTTTGGTGTGTGACGATGACCATGCGAGCTATGAGGCCACAGTCTAGGACCCATCATGTGAGCCCCTTTATCCAGGTGGGCCAGTAGCAGCACCCCCACCTGTTGAGTAGCAGACAGTTTCAATAGAGTAGGCTGAGCTTGAGCGCAGGTTGAACGCGCTCCGTGAGTTCCAGTGGCAGAGACTGCTGAGGTTCAGTATTGAGCCAGACCCTCAGGCAGCAGAGCTTTGGTTAGAGACAGTGGTTCGCCTTTTCAGGCTTGTGCAGACGCCGATAGATCAGATAGTGGCTTTGGCAGCCAACCTTTTTTGTGGAGCAACTTAGCATTGGTGGAGTCTGGTGACTCAGTTTCTTGACGAGTCGTCGCTTTCGTGGGGCGACTTCTAGTTGTTGTTCCGTGAGTAGTTTTTCCCCTCCTTCTTGCACTCTGTTCGGATTCAGGAGATCCTGTAGTTTTAGTAGGGAGGGATGACGGTGGCCGAGTACACGGCTAGTCTTGCAGACCATGCACACTTTTACCCGAACTTGGTCCACGACGACAACCTCCGAGCATGGAAGTTTGAGAAGGGTCTCCGCCAAGAGATTCATGTTGTCATAGTACCCTTGGGCATTTCCACATATGTCGGGGGGCTAGAGCAGGAGCTGGTGACAGAGAGCTTCCTGTCACGTTCTAGAGTTGGTGGTGGTAGTAGGCGCGTTGGAGCCGAGACGTCTGCTGGAGCTAGCGGGCGTCGGCAAACAGAACCTCGACGCAGGTGGCTATCTGAAAATCGGACTCAGGGGTGTGGTCATACACCACAGTGGCGCCGGAGGGCACCAGTCCAGCCTGAAGAGAGTCGGTGCTATGCTTGCGATGGGTGAGGTCACCTGGCATGAGACTGCCTGACTAGGCATGCAGAGAGCTTCAGACAGGTAGCGGGTGCACCACCACGACGGAGGCAGCGCCGTGATCAGAGTAGCGACCAGAGAGGTGGTGCTAGCAGAGGAGCGGGAGGAGCGGGTAGTGGGAGACGACTTTACAAGGTCTTCCCATCACCAATAGGCGGTCCACGCCAGGCTATGGGAGCTGACAGTTGGGACCGCGGACAACCGTGAGCTTTGGATGTCTACGATCCTGTAGAGCATGAGTTGATAAGAGGTACGCTCTATGGCTCTTCTACTTCTTGCGGTAGAATTGTTCGGCTCAGTGTGTGGAATTCTTTTCTCTATGCTCCTTGCTTGGGTTGTTACCAGGGTGGCACGAGGCATCGGTGTAACCCTGTGTTGGTATGGTAAAAGGCATAAGACCTTTTTCTTTAGTCGATGGTGTTGACTCCTTCGCTCCCCAAGCGTGTAAGAGAGTCTTGGTCGTGGGACATCGACTGTGAAATCTCGCGTGACTAGATGTCCTTGGGTGTTTCACCATATGGATATTCTGAAGGAGGGAATCACCGGGCCTTATCCTGGGTGCGGGTGGTGATTCCAGTCACGACATGCGACGTAGAGGTTTGGTTGGGGAGGTGAGCTACCCCCGAGATCCGTCAGGCTGTTTGAGACCGTGCAGAGGGATGGCGAGGTTCCCTACCGCCTTGCCCTAACCCCAAAAGCTAGTTTGGGTGCATAACGTATCCCGCGTGGCTTACCTGAGGAGGTGTGTGCTTGCTTCTATGCACGTCATCAGCAAGGGACGACCTCGCATGAATAGATCAAATCCTTTGGCCTGTGAGCGGTGACGTGGGGATGTGCAAGAGTTCTTCTGGGTATGGGAGATCCAGGTGCGGGCTTAGTACCCTGAGTTTCCCGGGTTTTGCTTTTCGGGGAAGAAAAGATTGAAGGAGGGAATGATGTAAGAACCCTGTTTTTGGATACAAATGACTTTGGAATATTCTTGTTGATATTCCAGAGCAGCGCCTTCAGACGGTGTGCAATTCCGAACCCCGGAGTGGCCGAAATTAAATTTTCAGTGCATTCACACTGGAAACACCAAATAAATGTGATAACTCCTAAACAGTGCTTCAGATCAGAGATCCGAGTGTACAGATGGGTCCAGAATGAGGTGTTTACCCTATGAACGACATAAGGTATGTCAGTGCGGGACGTTTGGACCCCTCACTCGCTTCCGGTACGAGAAACGGATAAATTAAATAATTAATTTATTCGTTTAAGGGTGAAGCTCAAGTATCTCTTAAACGGTGGCTCGGATTGGAAAACCGAGGGCACCGTTGAGTTCAGAGTATGCTGTTTACCCTAGGAGGGGTGTAAGTTTTGCGGGCGTGAGCCGTCTGTGAAAAATGGCCCCAAGGGTGTTTTCGTAATTTGGCGGCTTTGGGCGTTCAGCTTTATAACTTTTAAACGGAAGCTCGGAATCAAATTCCAAGACCGCCGTTATGCTCAGGAGGTGGTGTTTACCCTAGGGGAGGCTTAACCTCGGCCCCGTCAAGTGTTTCGGAGGTGGGACCTTTCGTGGGTAATTAATAAAAATTAATTAAATTAATTTTTATTTTCTACTTAAACCACACCCTCCCGTCTCCCTCATTTCCACCCCCTAGTGAGACCTCCCCTCTCCCTCTCCTCCTCCACTCCGGTGAGACACCTCCGGCGAGGCGCGACTCTGATGGATCACGACGAAGCTTCGGGCGAAGCCCATCGAGGTAGGATCTTGTTTCCATTTTAGTTTCCCGCACCATGTTCGTCCTAAATTTACATTATTTAATTGATGTCGAATATTCTCATGAATCCCATGATCGTGTAGTACATTTTATGAGCTTTCCATCTCTCTTTTCAGTTTGTAAATCGGAGTTTGGGGGAGGTCGCGGTCGTCCGACGAAAGTTGCGGGTTTTTGGGTTTTCCCGACCGGTTTTGTGGGCGGCGGAAAGCGGTGGCGCGCGGGCGGATTCAGGAGGATGTCGCGGCGCGCGGGCGGCCTCAGGAGGGTGTCGCGGCGTGAGGCGGCGGCTGGCCAGGGTGAGGGGGAGGCTTCAGGAGGAGGCCGGGGCTCAGGCAGAGCACCTCGGCGCGGGGTCGCGGCGCACGACCCCCATGCGGTGACAAAGACCCGCGTCGCGCGGGTCTTCACGCGGCTACCGTGACCAGCCCTTGTGGCCGGTCTGCGCACGGACCGCGAGTCCGCGGCCGGGAGGACCGGCCGGTCCAGCCCAAGGGGCTTGCCCCCTCGACTTAGACGCCCGTATTTTCTGCTACAGGCGTCCGTTTTGCGTGCCGTCTGCGGCGACGCGATCCTGGGATCGAGGGGAATGTTTTGAGATGGTCTTGGGAATTTTTAATTCCCGAAACGAGGGGCCTCGGTGGCACGATGATTACTTTAAGTGAATCGATGTTTTTCCGGGGGATCTTGTTTTGAGCGGTGCGGGCACATCCGGCGTCCAATTCAAGCACCGTCAGTGGCGTTGGGACCCTGGCACCAAGGCGGAGCTTTCTAGGGTGGTTTCAGGCATTGAGGCTGGAGTTGAGGCATGGGCCCCACGACCCGTCTTCTGAGCTGCGAGCAGCGTTTCATGCCTTTTTCATCAGACATCCGTTTGGGGCGTGCGAGCAGCCAATGTTGGGTGTTTTTCCGAGGGCATCGATTTGGCGCAATCTGCCCGCGTTAATTCGGCACGATGGTGCGGGCCCCGCGAGGGTCGTTTCGGGAGTTGACGGTGATTTCCAGCTTTATCACCGGGTGTCCGTTTTGGACAAGTGATTAGTCGAACTTGTGTACTTTTTTGAGAGGATCGCAACGGTGCAATCTGTCCGTTGAGTTTCAGGACCGGGATGCAGGTCCCACGTAGCACCGCTCGTGTGCGGTGTGCCGAAATGCATCTTTTTCTCTGGATATCTGTTGCGCTCAAGTGAGGAGTCTTTTTGACGTGTTTTCCTGAGGGGATCACAATGGTGTGATGCACCCGACTGTTTTCGGGGCAGAGGCTCGGGATCACGGGACGCCGTTCGGGCGTGATGCAGTGTTGGTGACTTTTCCGTCAGATATCCGTTTGAGGCGAGTAAGTAGTCTATCTCGCATGTTTTCCCGTGAGGATTACAACAGTACGATTTGTTTGGCTGTGCATAGCCTCTTGCACGATCTTATTAAATGTAGAAATGTGAAAGGCGCTCTGATGGCGGTTCTTCTTGCCGTGTTTGCAGAGAACCCTTGGCGTGTGATCGCATGCACTACCATGTGAGTGAAGAGGTGTGGTTGGCTGTGCCTCAACCATTGAGGTGGCAGGTTGGAGTTGTTACATCATGCCTTCACGTTGACGTTGGGTGCCGTGTGCACGATAGCCTTTGGGCTGGAACGTGGTATACTCTGGGAGTATACGAGAATGCTTGGAGGTATATGTGGTTTTTTGTACATGAGGACGTTTGTGCGCTCAGTTGGGGTTGACTTGGGGCCACACGTCGTGTGGGCCCCATATGCGTGTCATGTATTGCTTTACGTACTTTTGACCTCTCACGATGTAGAGGGTTCCTCTGTCCTTGTTTGTTGACCAGTAGGGTTGAGTCTTCCCCTAGCTTGGTGCTCATTTGTTTGGCCAGCAGGGCTGAGTTTTCCCCTGGTCCTTTTCTCGTTTGGCCGACATAGATGGTTTGTTCCTCTGTTTCTTCAGCTGTGAGGGGTTTCAGTACTGTGCCCTTTCACCGGACTGCGGAACTGTTTGCGACTACGTGTGCTCGTACTGCATGGGTGTTTTCCCACTTTCTGGGATGAGTTGTCTCAGTCCTCTTCGACAGTGACTCAGCGGATTGAAGCGTGATTGCCTTGAGAGGCCTAGGGAGTTTCTCCCGTTCTTTCGTGATCCCTGGTAGAGTTCTTGTGGATTCAGTGTGATCAACACTTTACGCGGGCACCGAACCTCTACCCAGGAGGTTGTTTCCAGCAGGGCTAAGGTTGTTTCGAGCAGGGCTCGCCAGTTGTACCATCCAGCAGGGATGGCCAGTACAGCAGTGTTCACCAAGCAGTACCATCCAGCAGGGATGGCCAGAGCAGTTCCAGGCTTACCTCCAGTGGGGCTGGGCAGTGGTCCCCGATGTCGGGCTTACCTCCAGCGGGGCTGGGCAGTGGTCCCTGATGCCGGGATTACCTCCAGCTGGGCTGGGCAGTGGTCCCCGATGCCGGGCTTACCTCCAGATGGGCTGGGCAGTGGTCCCCGATGTCGGGTTACCTCCAGCTGGGCTGGGCAGTGGTCCCGTCGCCGACTTTAGCCGGGCCGCCCTCCAGTGGATTACCCTGTTACGGGACTGGGCAGTGTGACACCCGTCAACTCTTTTCGGGTCTCCCTATAGTGGGAACCCGTTGACTTCCAGGGACCCTCCAGCGGGGCTGGGTAGAGGTTCGCCTGTCGACTTTGAGCAGACCTCTCAATTGTGGGGTAGTGACGTGGTGTGGTTTGACGTTCCCCCAGAACTCTCAAGTACGAGGAGCGCTTTCCCCACCAAGACGCGTCCTTATGAAGCGACCTAAAACCATGCAGGTGAGTCAGTGCCGCCCAAAGTGGATAGTGTCGAGGTGCGGTGATTGAGCCCTTGACTTGTTGTTTGGGGCAAATGTGTGGGATACTGGGCATCGATGGTGTTACTTCTGGGACTGTTGGCGACTCACTTTCTTGGGTTGATCTACGGGATGGAGATCCCCTTACGACATTGTTCAGGCTTCTTAGTGAGCATATGAATATGTATATACCTTGTTCTGGTACCCACTTCTTGGGTTTGGTTACTATCCTTCCAGGTGTGGCGAAGACGTGCGGGGTATGCCACGTGCTTTCCGTGTCTAGCTTCTCGTGGTTGGATGAGTCTACTCTCCTGCTATAGGTAGCGAAGACTCGACGAGAAGTTCATCTTCTCACCGTTTCCAGATCCTTGTGTCTAGATGAGTCTACCTCCTTTCTCTTGTTGGGTTGATCTGAACTCTCTACTGTACTCTTTACTGCACTTTCGATTGTACTCCTTTACTTTTCCCTGTTCGCTCTACTGCTCACCCTTCGGTACCTCCTTTGTTGCTCCCTCGAGCCTTCGGGGTATCCTACTGAGTATTTTTATGCTCACCCCTGCTTGGGATTTGCCCGCACTTGGTGTGCCCTTGCAGACGAAAGACAGGTTGGTCGTGACGTCATAGGAGCTTAGGAGCTTGGGAGCTTGGACCACGTGCGGTGGTCGGAGTCGGGTTTCAGGTGGGGGACCCTTCCAGCTGTTTACTTTTTGTTCACCTGTTGTCGGGTTGTGGCACTTTTCTGGTTGGGCGCGTGTTTGCCCCTTTTCCTTTTTAGTTTACTTTCAGTACTTTCTTTGTACTTTTAGAGGTCGATGCACATTGCGGTTTATTTATAGCAGTTTCCCTTTTTCTTTACTTGTCTTTTCTTTTACTCTACACTTTTTCATTGAGTGTGTTGCGTGTGTGTGTGTGTGTATAGGTACTTAGGCAAAGGACTCCCTGAGTTGTGCCTTCGGCGCTAGTCGCCAGCCCCTGGACTATGGAGGCGGGTTTGGGGTAGTTGCGGCTCGAGCCCGGGTAGGGTCGGGTCGTGACAACAACATTGAATTTAGCCAACGTTACACGCAACATCGAGTTTAAACGAAATGTGTCTTACTATAAAGAAATTATTATTTAATTTGATAGTTATCACATAGTTGTTGGAATGATGGGTATCAATAGTAATAACTAAAGTATGAAAACATATGATCTACACATGTAAATAAAATGATTTATTTGATAACCAATTAATTAGAAATGGAAATAAAAATTATTTCAAAATAAAGGAAATCTTTGTTTGAAAAACTATTTTTACGCAGACAAACATGTTTAAAATTATTTGCAAACAAACATGTTTTTCCTTAATAAATTAAAAAAATCACTTTTGGTAAATGATTTTAATGAAATGTATATATTATATGTTCAATCAAATGTTTAATATCCATCTTATTTGTTTTTTAGACAATTGATAAGAATAAATCTATTTTTATGCTTAAAAATTGCACACTTATTTTAAAACTAATTTTTGACAATTTTAAAAAAATTATTTTATAAAATGAAGTTTATTTTTGAAATCATAATGTTAAAATCATCTTAGGGTGATTTTTTTAGAGTTTTCTAAAAAGATTAATTTTTTGATGAATAGTGAAAAATGTTGAATTTTAATTGAAAACTGTCTTTTCGTTCAAATTATTTATAAAGTTAAATTTTATATTAAATTGTTTTTAAATTATAATTAGTTCAATTATATATCTATCAATCCAATATAGGTCATTGAAATCATTTTCATATTGAATTTTGATATAAAAACTTTGTAAAGTTTTGAACTATTTCTCTATGAAAACCCGCTTTCTCATCGCGTCTGTGAAATTAATTTTAAATTAATTTTTTCCAGTTATGTGAATGAAATTTATAAAAATGGATTTCATAATTTAAATCAACATAATTTATATTATATAATAAGTTTAACTTAATTTTTGACCAAAATGAATAGTGAAAATGGTAAAAATTAATTACCGCGATTAAGGTAAAAATGAGTTTACTGAGAGATTAAACTAAAAGGATAAGGGTTAAAATGATCTATACACTTGTCTAAAATCTATTGTATGGACATATTTCAACCCCACAACATCAAAGTCTCAAGAATTCTCCATTTTGGAGCCTTTTGTCATGATAAAAACACGGGTATACCTTTTTCTTTTCAAAAATTTATAAGTGCATCACTCACCTCACTTATAAAAGGTTGTCTCATATTCTCTATTATTCACACCTTAAAAACCTTTTGGTTCAGCCAAACCCTATCCAAATCACTTTCTAAATTTCATCCTCTCATTGTAGAAGCCTTATTTTGGGCAGAAAGTCAATCTAGGAAGACTTTTGGTGCAAACCTAAGGAGGATACTCGACGAAGAGGTAGTGTTCTTCAACGAGCATTTTTATTTCATTTCTTTCTCCACATCCTTAAATTATTATTTAAACATGATTATATAATAATTTAAGTATCTTTAATATATCTATATGTTGTTATGTTAAGGGTATTAACTACAACCATATATACTTTCATTAAATGGGTTACAGAAGCCCTCAGGGCTTAGCCTAGTGGCAAAGTGTCTGTGGAGTGTCAAGGAGGTCTCGGGTTCAAGTCTCCCTGGATTACTTCACGTGTCACTACTAGGAAATTGAGCTATAACCACGCTTATAAAGCCACAGATTAAAAAATATGTGGCTGCACCCCCACAATTAGCCACGACTCTGTGGCTGAATACCCCAACCTGTTCATTTCTTCTTCCTTCCGCTCAATCCATCCTCCACGAAACCCCTCAACATCCCGACACCCTCCCCGACGCCTCCTCACCGTGACCCTCCTCATCTAGAGAAGTTGCTCTGAGCGGCCTCCCCACCTCCTCTCTTCCTTCCCGACACCTCCCCGACGCCTCCTCGCCAACAGCCCTCAATACCCACAATGCCTCCTCGCCGCGACCCTCCTCCCCACGATCCTCCTCCTCCAGCGAAGCTGCTCCAAGTGGCCTCCCCACCTTCTCCCTTCCTTCCTGACGGCTCTCCCCCACAACCCTCAACACCTCGGACGCTAAGGTCGACACCCCCCACGCCCTATCATCAAGGTATTTGAAAATTTCATTGATTTCTTTTGTTCTTTCTTGAATCTGAAACTAATACTGTATGTGGACGAAGCTATGGTAGATGGTCTTGTTCTTTTTCAATTAATGACTCAATAGTCCTATTTATTTATTAAAGGATGTTTCCCATTTTGGGTTCATTCCTTATTCAACACGTTTTGGTGCAGTGGTAGATAATGATAGAGGGAATTCATAATAAATTTCATACATTATCTTGTTGTGAGATGGGATTTTGGATGATTTTATAGATAGAGTAACCATTTTAGATCCTTTTGATTCTTATAGGCTCTCACGATAATTTGGTCATTTAAAACAGGTTACATATTTACCTCTAATCAATATTTAGAGATAATATAACCCATTTTTCCTTTATGAAATGTGGCCGATGATGATGCATGAGGATTCTGACATAGAAATTTCATTAAATCTTGAGAATGGTCCAAATAATAGGCCAAAGAAATCCTGAAGACATCTTGCCTGATGTAATCTCGTAACAGGCCAAAGAAATACTCCTCAATTGGGGTAATTATAAACACAAGCACACACACACACTCAAGTACATTAGTGGATCAAGCCTCATCCCTCCAAATTAGCATTGTCAATCCAGCTGGAACTATTTAAAAGAATTTGAAATGTCTTGAAGGCTTAGATGATGGCTTACCAAAGGCCCCTAGATGAGATTTCCTGAAGTCCTTGTGGCACAAAGGCCATAATTTATAGATTTCTCAGCTCAAGATGCCATGGGGGTCAAATGATGTGCCCCTGCCCATGAAACTAGGGCCTAGGTCGAGTAGCCCCTAGTGGGCCCGTCAGGTACCTGCCTTGCCCTCACCAATGCCCCCTTTCTATTCCTCATGTATGCCACACCCCATGCATGCCCACGCTCTCCCTACGCTCACCCGCACTATCGCTCGCCATGCTCACCCATGCCCTCGATTGATGGATTTACCATTGGAGTGCTACTTCAATCCAGAGGAGGATTTCATTAGAGATTTTGAGGAAGGTTGCTGCTGTACATGGCGTGATTCAAGTGCCTTTGGGTTTGGATGAAGATAGTCCAGTGAATTATGATGTGAAGGATCCCTGCAATGTGAATGTTTGAGATGATTTGAAGGATAACCATCTCTCTTATGCTCAGATAAATATTTTTTAACCTTAGAGCTAGTTCTGATTCATAAAATAAAAGAATTATGAGAAATGGTACTTTAGATTTTATTGAGTCGAACGTTAAAATTCTTTAAGAGCTTTTAGAAGAATGCAGTATTTAATTTGTGGATGTTTAATGTTGCAGCAGAATAATAACCCATGGAAAATTGAAGATCTTCTAAAGTGATTCCATCAGATTTGGGGCTTCGGTGGGTGGCATATGGTGTCGATTGGTAAGGGATTTTTTCCTCTTCTCCCCATATGATGAATTGAAATCAAGAACACAGGGCTTCAGTTTTGTCTCCCTCAAAACTGGAATCTTGAGGTTTCAAGATTGGGATCCTCTCTTTGATCTAGCTTCGGTTAAGTATTTAATTATTCAAACTCAAATTCTCTTTTAGGGCTTAAGTTGTTTTTTTTTGAATTCTCAAATCCTTTGGGGTAGTGAACCCATTGTGGGAATTCCTATCAAATTCAATGGGGAGACTAAGCATGCTTGATATGGTTATTTTGTAAGATTTGTTGTTGAGGTTGATTTATGTTTTCCTCTCATTGAAACTATTTTCCTTGTTGTTAATGGTTATAAGCTTGAATTATCGTATGAGTTTGAAAGTTTACCTGAATTTTTCAGTAAGTGTAACTGCATTGGGCACTAGAGTGAGAAGATTTGTAGAAATATAAGATTTTTCAATTATAAGAAGATTGGTCATCTGATTGATCAATGTAATTTTAAAGTACCTTTGAATGATGTTGCTGCCATGGATGGGGCAATCCTATATAAGGAGCTTGAAATTCATTAGGTTGGGAATGTTATGGGGGGAGACAAATAGGGTAAAGGTTCTGGAATCTCCTTTCCTGCTACGGTGGTTGTTAATCAACCAACACAAATTTTTATGGATAAGGAAACTACAGTTAAATCAGTTGAGGTAGGTCGGGAGGATCAGATTTCAAAGAGAAAATCATGTAATGATACTACACAAGATGTTGAAGAGCTTAGGACTCAAGATCCATGGTTCTCAGATAATGAAACTGATGTGGATACAATGGATCTCCAAGAGGAAGATTTTATGAATTCTGGAGATAGTAAAGGAAATAAGAACACTGCTATGGTTGGTGTTTATTCCTCAGTACAAAGGAAACAGAAGAAAAATTGTGTTTCAATTCGAGGTAAACATGAATCTTCTTCCCCGATGGATACAAAATAGGTTCATGTTTCAACATGTTCTCACTAGGAACTGATCTAGATATAGGGAAAGTTCCCAATGAGTTATTGGAACCTAGTCTTGGAAACTCTGATGTACTAACACCGGTGTATGGTAAGAAAATAGGTAAGTGGGTAAAGCAGTCAACCTTGGCTGGTGCAGACACTTCTATTTTGGATGATGTTCAGGAATTTGCTTCTAAAGGGAAATATAAATCTACTTCTTTTTTGAGTGCTAAGCTGGATATAAGGAAAAAGAAAGCGAGTCAAGCAACTTTGGCTACTCCAATTGATGAGGCTAATCTAAGCAGTGGTAAAGGGTTTGGTGGTAACCCTCAGTTAGAGATGACACCAGTGGGAGGAAATTTCTTCTCTATGTTAGATTCATAAGTGTTTTTTACAACAGGGAAAGCTATCTGGTGGACACTAAAAAAACTCGAGAGAAGGTTATAAGTAACATCAAGTTGGCTGCTAAATATATTGTTCTTGTTGTTATATAGGAGAAAGTTGTGTTAGGCACCGACGCATCTGTTGCTTCAAAACATGAATTAAAGGAAACCGTGAGTTTCAACACTACTAAGAATGTAGAAAGTCAGGACTTGGTACCAGGGGTAGACTCACTGATTATCCCCGATAAAATTCTCAAGGAGGCTCAAAAAGAGAAGGGCAAGGTCGGAAGCATTTTAATGCCAGCTGATAAAATCTCTATTCATGTTGTACAGAAATGGGATGATAAGGATATAAATCCTTAAGATATGTAGGAACAGGGTGGGAAGGACTTGAGCATGCCTATTGTGGTTGATTATAGGGAGGAATAAGGAAATCCATGGAAAACTGCCAAATCATGGAGCAAAGGGGCAGGGGGCAGGGGGCATGGGGCATGGGGCAGGTCTTCAGGGCAGGGGGGCATAGGGCAGAGGAAAGGGGGCAGAGGGTAGGGGGGAGGGTGGAGGGGGGTAGGGGGTAGGGGCATGGGGCAGGGGGAGGGTGGAGGGGGGCAGGGGGCAGGGGGCAGGGGGGAGGTCTGCAGAGCAGGGGGCATGGGACAAGGGGTGGGTGGAGGGGGGCAAGGGGCATGGTGGAGGGGGGAAGGGGGCAAGGTGGAGGGGGGAGGTCTTCAGGGCAGGGGGGAGGTCTGCAGGGTAGGGGGAGGGGTAGGGGGTGAGTGGAGGGGACAGGGTGGAGTGGGGAGGTCTGCAAGGTAGGGGGTGGTCTACAGGGGGGTCTATAGGGCAGGGGGGAGGGGGGTGGGGCAGGGGGGTGTAGTTAGTCTCTATAGGTTTATTTAATCTTAGATAAGGTTTAATAACCATTATAATCCACCTCTAACTCCCCCATTTCTTCATGATTAGGTTTCTCCAAATATGTCCTCCTATTTACAACAGGTTGCTTTTACTAAATCATGGCTTGATATTAGTTTCAACAAATCAGATTTTTTATGATACCACTAGTTGTTATTGGTATGGCTTTAACACCTTTTCTTTTAAAAATCCAGGCCATTATGTCCACTTTTTTTAATTATAGCTTATAAAGATAGATTTGGATCCTGCAATCTGTCCTCCTTTTGGTGGGTTGATTCCACTACCACATTGCATGAATTTACCTGTACATAGCTAGATTCAATATGATATTTTAAATTACATTCACCGGTGGAAATCCCACTTATACCAACACCTGCATACTAATGGTTTGAAAAAACCATTGGTTTAAGTAATAATTTGATGTGTTTTCCCAACGATTTCATTAAACCGTTGGGAATAGATTACATTATACAATATTTTCCTACGGTTTTTATAAAAAATAGGGAACCCACCCACCCCAAATAATAATTCATGAAAATCAATATCAAACCGTGATATATGATTGATTTTTATTTTCTCAAAACATAAAAATAGCTATCATTGTAGTGTTTGTAGATATAAATCATTGGAAGTTCACATAGAAGATACCAAGAGAACATTATTTCTTTGCGATTTAGGTGAACAATATATGATGTGTTTCTAGTTTCATAAAGAATATCATATTCTATGTGAAATAATTTGGAGCTTATAAAAATGTTAAGAATATTTTATGTGTAGAATTATTCATACCATTGATGCTTTGTGGATGAAGTTGTCATGTGAATGGAGTGTTATGATTTTCAAATGAAAATGTTATCTAATGCATAATGTTTTAATATTTTCATGATGCATGTGAAGGGAAATTGGTTATGGATAAATGTGTTGTTCTTTTTGGATTCACATATAGTTGAATGGGTAACCATATTTTATTAAATTATAAAGTGTTATCTAATGCATACTATTTTAATATGTTCTCGCACCTCATGTATTTTTGGATTTTAGTGTTTTTGACTCCATATTATGTTTTTAGTAGGGCGTTGGATCATTTCGTGTTAGTTCGGGTGGATTTGGTTCTCCCAATAAAGGTAAGGCTTTAATTCCATTGGTTGGTTTCTCACTGGTTATGTAGCATCCTTTATGTGTTTTAATGTTCCTAATATCCTTTGTGTAGTGCGTTGATCCCTACTCGTTGGTTTCGAGTAGCCAAGTTAAGGGCGACTCACCTGCGTGTGCATAGGTAAGAAAGTATATGTATGTGGGTTCCCCCGTTACGTGTATAGTCAACCATGGCAGTGATTATGCATGTATGGGGCTATGTGTGCCCATGTATATATATATATATATAAATGCATACGTAGGTGAGTGGAGACTGGTATATGCATATAAGCATATGTGCAAGGATCCCCTTGCACATGCTCATGACCATGCGGGTGTGTGCATATGGGCTAGGTGTCCTTGCATGTGTGTGAAGGTGTGTATACCCAGTGGGGGAGCAACAACTTTTAGTTAGAATGCTCCAAGAGACGAAGTGGATGGTTTGGTTCCACCTTAAGGTAGGATCCCTCTTCTAGCCTCTTTAATTCAAGAATGCTTTAAATTGAATTTAGCTTTTTTCTTAATTCTGCTTAATTATATTGAATTGCATATATTGAATAAGTTTTCTTTAATATAATTGTTTCATTTGATAAATAAAGTCATGTTTTTATAATAAAACCCCTCCAATGGAGGTGCGCTGTCTGCAAAAACTCACAGTGATAGTTATGTTGATCTAGTTGCTTAAATTATTGCATTTGATTTGTGATGAATGAGTTTTAGAATAAATGTTAAATATAATTAAATGAATTGTGTGATGAAGAAATGCCATGATTTTATAATAAAACCCCTCCAATGGAGGTGCACTGTCTTCTAAACCAAAGAGTAGTGATAGTTATTTGTATCATGTTTAGATTTGGTTTGAGTCTTTCATATGCCTCTTGTTGGTGTTTGTTTTGTGGCTAGTTAGTTTTTGTTTTCTTTGAATAATATAAATTGGCTTATCATACTTGTTTAACTCAAATGACATTGCCCGAGTAGGCATATGCCTTGACCATGACACTTTCCTTTTCACTCTTTGAATATTATAAATAAAATTTCCATGTTTAGGAAAAGTGAATGAATTTGTAAATGGTTTGTGTAGGGTGTATGGTTCTTTTCTGACGTTTTGTTTCCCTTTAGACATTGCGTCATTGTGCCGCTCGCTATAACCTTCTCTGGATATCCCTTGTTATAACATATTAAATAGTTGATCTGTTCTATCATCTATCGGTGGGGCGACAGTCGGAATGTTGCCCCGCCTCCTCCTGCTCCCTTCGCTCCTGGCCGGAATATGCTGCCCCACGGATATCGCTGGACCAGGCCAACACGTCGCGGTCACGCCGCGGTAATGCTGTGATTTGGCCCTGTTCCAGCCACATCCAGCCCACAACAGCCCCCTTCCACCTTCGAATCAGCCTGCACCATCCCCCCAGAACCTGCAACCCACCCCCTTCCACCAACATTCCAGCCTCCTCCTGCTCCCTTCGCTCCTGGCCGAAAGATGCTGCCCTGCGGATGTCGCTGGACTGGGCCAACATGCCACGGTCACGCTACGTTCATGCCGCGGTCACGCCGTGGTAAAGCCGTGATTTGGCCCTGCTCTAGCCACATTCAGCCCACACCAGCCCCCTTCCACCTTCATTTCAGCCCGCTAACACCAACATTCCAGACCACAACGACCCCCACTTCCACCTTCGAATCAGCCCACACCATTCCCCCATCACCTGCAACCATCCCCCTTCCACCAGCATTCTAGCCTCCTCCCGCTCCCTTCGCTCCTGGCCGGAAGATGCTGCTTCGTGGATGTCGCTGGACTGGGCCAACACGCCGTGGTCACACCGCGGTCACACCACGGTCACGCCGCAGTAATGCCGTGATTTTTCCCTACTCCAGCCACATCCAGACCACACCATCCCCCTTCCACCTTCATTTCAGCCCGCTGCCACTAGCATTCCAGCCCGAAACAGCCCCCCTGCCACCTTCGAATCAGCCCGCACCATCCCCCAACACCTGAAACCAGCGCCCTTCCACCATCATTCCAGCCTACTCTCGCTCCTTTCACTCCTGGACGAAAGATGCTTCCCTGCAGATGTCGCTGGACTGGGCCAACATGTCGCGGTCACGCCGCAGTCACGCCGCGGTAATGCCATGATTTGGCCCTGCTCCAGCCACATCCAGCCCACACCATCCCCCTTACTAGAAAACAATGACCTTTTAGGCCAAGAATTAGATCTTGGGGAATATTATTCCATGTTTATAAAATTATTACAGTGGTTGTGCATGTTGAAAAATAATCCAATAGGTAATCTATACTACTTTGAAAATCCTTGTGAAAAGTATCCTTTACAGTAGCCTTCTGAATCCTTTTCAGTAACCAATGAATTCCCATCCAGAACCCTCTTAGCCTGAGGAATAGGACTCAAACTTTCTTGGTCAGCCTTTTTCTACTTTAGGAATCTTTGAACCAGTGTGTAAGAATCCTCCACATTGGTTGCTGCAGTTTTCACTAGACTAGCTTGACTCTTTCTACCACTGGCAGAAAAATAATGCTCACAGCCAATCCTAGTATCTGTAGAGGCAATACATTGTTGTCTCATATAAACTCTACTAGCCTCTATTACATTTTCCATGGCAGTTCCAACATCAATCACTTCTGGTTCTATGGGTTCTACTTCAAAAAAAAATCAAAATACTCATCTATTGTCGCTAATTTGTACTTCATCGTGATTTTTTCTGATAGAACATTTAAACACTTTTTTACCTTAGTTAGTGGTTCCATTAGAACATGAACATGTTTCCCCTCCTCAATATGCCTTTAATACTTATCCTATGAAGAAATCAGATCATAATGTACCACGTCAGGCCATTCGAGACAGGATTCAAACTTCTCCTCAATCTCTTCATTGTTTATCCCTTTCTGTATGGACTGAAAAGTCCACAAGATTTCTACCTCTCTATTCAATTCCATTTGATCCAATTCCATGAAAAAAAATACAAATAAGATATTACATCTTCAAAACATACTATTTTGGTTGCAAGCTGCTACTCCTTAGCATTGCGTCTACTAAATGTACATGCAACGACTTTGTCACCTCAATTTCTAGAATCTAAGCAACGAGACTCTTGCATCTACAGCTCTCATGCTTCTGCTCACAAGAACTGAAGCTGTTTTTTTTATAGTTTTTATTAGTTCTTGAATCATGATAATATGAGTTTGAATAAGTCTCACCTGCTGTAGAAAATTTGAATTCCATCATAAACAACAATCAAGATAACAAAGCTTGTGAACTTCCTCCAGCTTCTGCAGCGTGTCTTCAGAAATGGTCACAACTTCCCAATGTTCGTGCCTCCATCAGAGTCGAGTTTTTAGCAGCAATTTTCCCAAAGGTTGTATCCAATATAAAAACATCTATTAGAGAGAGAAATAAACTACAAGTAATTTATTTATTTCATCTTTTTTTCAATGAAAAATGCCTCTATAAAAGAGTCACACATACCTTCCGATCACAATCATGCCTAACAGAAACTAGTCGCATAAACCATTTCCTTGGCGTGAGATGCATCTTCAATTTTCCCCACCTATGTTGTATTTCCCAAACCCTTACTCTCTCTCCAGCTATCTAAAATCTTGGATTAGCTTCCCTCCTTGAGTGATTTCCCCATTGGAGTATTCAAAAGTTAGGTAACAAACTTAATAGCAATGAGATCAGTTGAAAATAGGTAGAAAAGCATCGAACAAATAGACATGGATCACTTGAGATTTCTAGGATGAGAAGAAATGGAGATACATAAGGAGGGAGGAGAATAATCTCAAGGAAGAAGACCACCTCTCCGAGAGATAAGGTCGACACCTCCCAAGGCCCCTACCTCTCAACATCAACTAGCTGAACCAAGCCAATTAATTTGTACCCCCTTCCCGCTATTCACTCCCCTATTCAATATCTAAAACAAATGCTAACAACTGATCCAACAACTTCCTAACTGCTATATCTGGCCAAAATATAAAAGTATCGAGAAAGACAACATCACTCCTAATTATTCACTACTTCCCATACACGCCCCAACCATCCCCACAACAAACTAACCCCTATATATTACTAACATTTCGTACCCATTAAAAACTCATATTATCCTCTAGGTGGACTATGAATAGCTTTTCTCAATTGATTAAGTACTAGAATGACAACCCATTCTCAAGCATTGTAACGAAAACCCCTAGAGGTGGATTTGGGGGAAGCCTAAGCATTAATGTAACTTTTTCTAGTCTTTTCCTTAGATCATAAGTCTTCTGAAGCTCACTAACCTTACTTTGTTGGCTCATTTTTAGTATCCCATTACAAATAAACCAAACACATGGAAAGCCCAGTTTAAATAATAGAGTTTCATTCCCCCAAATAAGAACTTAAAACAACTCCTCTTGTACCAAAAACACGGACTGAGAATGAATATTTTTCTCTTCATTCCAAATTTTGGAAGCTTTAATCATAAGCACAGTCACCGGTGGGTCTCAACGTGCTTGTTCAAAAGCAGAAACAACCATAGAAAAATAGGATTTTATTCACAAAACATTCTGAATTATTTTCAACCTGAAGGATGTAAACTTACGAAAACCTCCATAAGGTATAAAAAAATCCTTTACTCTCTCCAAACGGCTCTAAGTAAGTGAATTATTCCCTTTTAGTAGGCTTCAAAACTGTTGTATAAAAAAAATCCTTTAATCATAAGCATAGTCATGCCGCAGTCATGTCGCGGTCATGTCGCGGCCACGTCGCGGTCATGCCGCGGTCACATAATGATTTGGCCCTGCTCCAGGATGACACCATGTGGCGGTTCACAGTGATAGTATTCCATGATTCTTGTGATCAATGTTGAGACTGATTAATCACAATTTCTGCCAGTGGGGTGATAACCATAATGTTGCCCCACCTCCTTCCGCTCCCTTCGCTCCTGACTGGAAGATTCTACCCCACGGATGTCCCTCGATCGGGCCAACACGTCACGGTCACGCCGCGGTAATGCCGTGATTTGGCCCTGCTCAAGGACGACACCCCGCGTATAAGTGCACTATGTAAGAAGTTAGTACTTATGCACTGTATAGGTTCACTATGCAATAAATACTAGGTGATTAATACGGGAGGGATTACCTTGTCCTTATTTCATAGAATATGAGAGAAGGTTAAGGCACTAGACATCATCAAAGGATAAGAAAATTTATCCCCTCACTATCTAAAATGGGGAGGTTTCTAGCATTTCCAATAAGGTTGTGGTCCTTATTACCAAAATATTTTATAATTAACAACACTCCAAGGATCCAAACTATTAGATATTATAAATTTAGGACCTTAATTACTATTATAATGTATAATATAGAGGACATTCTAGTGTTCCCTATGGTCTGACTACACATATCTGGAGGATTCAGGGAAGGCCTCGTCTTCATCTCTTTTGGGTGAGGTGTATAAGGGAAGAGGTGAACTACCATTGGTGACATGAAAATGCATCCCAAAGGATGGTACACCTAGGTGGGGAATAGGTGGATAGAAGGGTCTCATGTAGGGTAGACTTGGGTGGACTGGAAGGCACACACAAGATTGAACTAGATGGGCTGGAATGTCTCTTGCAGGATAGACCTGGATGACATGAGATTGATTTGTGCAGGATGTACCTATGTGAGCTAGAGGTGAATTTAGAAAACAGAAATCCTTGGTAATAACACTTAGGTGAGGCCTTTCTCTAGGATAGTAGTGTTAACTCGGGTGTCTATGGAAGGGTTTTTTGCAGGTCCTTAGTTTGGGAGGATACCTTAAATCTAATACTTATGGACTGAGGGTGAGTGGTTACTCAAGAGGGTGAATAATTATTCAAACACTTTAGGAACAATAAAATAAATATTACCCTTATTTACCTCTTCAAACAGGTTTTGGTGAGATAACTGGATGGTTTTGATGGACCAGGAAATGGAATAGGGCAAGTAGAGCTTTATGACTTATTATGATCTTCCACATTTCATAAATACAGAGCCCAAGGTCCTATTTATAGGAAATTTTTTTACCCTGGGAGAAGGATATGTCTTGAACAGGGTTCTATCATAGGTTATTTCATTGGGTTTTGGCACAAATCTCCCTTTCTATGATGACTTGCACAAGTCTGGGGTTGCACAACCTGGCCCTGCGTGATGGCATTGTTTAGGTCTTTTGTTGGTTGGGCGATCGATTTTAATATTTTTTGTTCTTAACTTCCCAATTACTTGAGGTATTCTCTTTTGAATGTATTCATCCTCATATGTAAATGGGAGTTTAAAACAAAACCCTCATGATTTGACCCGATTGGAAGAAGAGGGTCTAATATTTAAGTAATGAAATATAGACATTGAAATATTCTTTATTTTTTGGTCTCTAGATTCCCATTTACATTCTTGATTGGTCTTTAAGAAAATAATATCTTGAGTACCATACAAGGGATGAATGGGGAAGGCTGGGCCTCAAAAGTATGTCGTACTGGTGTCTTTCATTGGTGGTTCATGCAGTTAGTCTATGAAGGTTAGGTGCACATGCCACCAGTGTAGGTGTTCATGCATTTATAAATAGCATCGATGGCTTGAAGTCTCTTCTTATTACCTTATCACAGTTTTAGCCACCCTTCAGCTATCCCAATTCTTTTCTTCTACACAGATGTTTCATCATGCTAGTTTTCTGTGAAAGATACATGCTAATGCTTTTCTCACATACACATGGTATTCCCTTATCTTCACACTAGACAATTGAGAGAACCAGAAGCCTACAATAGTAATCCAAAACAAAGAAGAAACACCAGAAAGCCAACCACTATGCACCCAAAACATGTTACCAACCATAGTAGAAATCACAAACCAACCAGCACCATGCACCATGTAAGTGTATCCTGTACTACACCATGTAGAAAAATCCAAACAGCAACACCCCCAGCTGAAACCCATCTTCAAAGGTCCTATAATTCCAAACATCAACACAAAACTCACAACCTCACCTCCTAAATCCTCCACAAGAAACCTATAACCCCACTATGAGAATCTCTGTAAGTCTCTATTGGATAAACCCACCATCTCCCAACTTCAACCTTAAGAAGCATCCAAAGTAGGGGGCTCCTGTCCAGGGGGGTCCAGTAGGGGAGGACAACTGTTCAGGGGGGTCTAGTAGGGGGGTAGCTGTTCAGGGGGGTCCAGTAGGGGGGGAAGCTATTTAGGGGGGTCCAGCAGGGGGGGGGGGGGGGGCTACTGTCCAGGGGGTCCAAGGGGGCTGCTATCCAGGGGGGTTCTGTCCAGGGGGGCTGCTGTCCAAGGGGGGCTGCTGTCCAGGGGGGACTGTTGTCCAGCAGGGGGGGTTCTGTCTAGGGGGGCTGTTGTCCAGGGGGGGCTGTGGGTTTCTATCTAGGGGGCTGCTATCCAGGGGGGTTCAGGGGGGGGGGGGCTGCTGTCTAGGGGGGTCCAGTAGGGGGGGGGGGTTTCTGTCCAAGGGGGGCTGCTGTCCAGGGGGGCTGTTGTCCGGTAGGATGCGGTGCGAACAAGAAATGAGATGGGTCTGAGGAAACCTTGAGGACTTTCATATGGGTGTGGTGTTTCTTGATGATTCCCTTGTGGGTGAGGTGATGATCGTGGATGAGTTAGTTTTCAGAGTTTCCATATGAGGTTTTCCTATCTAGATTGGATCATGATTTGATATATGTGATCTAGGGGACCATGGGTGCCCCATGTTTTATTATCCCTAAGAGGGTCAGTGCTGATTTAATCATTGGTGTATTTGGGTGTTACCTTAGAACCTAGAGTTTGGAAATGCGAGCCTATTGTAGCTATTTTTGTAATGTTTTGTTCATGAATTTGATTGAATAATGTTTTATACCTTATACCAAATATGGTTGAGGTAGTTCCTTGCTCAGGTACTAAAAATAGGATGATAACTTTGGGATATTACTAGATCTGGATTTGACCCTGAGATTGATATGATGTTTTCTTTTATTGGCCTGCTGGTTGTGTTAGAAAGGTCGTAGGGAGCTAATGGGTGATCTGAATTAGTGCACCCCCTGGTTTAGAGTTACAAAATGGATATAGGGTTAGTGGGAATGGATTTTTAGAACTCACTGATTGTGGTCCTAGATGACAAGCACTCCCATCAAGAAATCTTCTTCTCCTACATATATTTGAAGTTTCAAACTTATCCACTTGTGAGAGAAGGATAGAATCACATGATATTATTAGAAAACAGACTTGAGATATTCAACTATAAGTCTATGAGGCAAAAAACTTTATATAAATAAGATTTTATAAACAAGTAATCAATGGAGTATATAAATCATTGAGTATGTGATGTCAATTTAAAAATCAATATTGGGGTTATTCAACATAACCTCAATGACTAATTAGAATTAGGTTGTCCAGATTTTGAGATTCCATACAGTTTGTCATTATCGAAAACGTTAATATATGCTTTTCACCCCTTGAGGGATGGTCTCACTTTCTTCATCATGGAAAATCTAACTTCAATGGTATTCTAGGAAGGATACTTCATTCTTGTTATACCCCAATAGTACAACAGTCATCCATCTCCTCAATTGTTTTCTTTAATTCCCTATAGAAAAGTATACATAAAATTAATGGGAATAAAGAGGCGATACCTTTCCAGTAGTTTTTTCAGGCTGGGAATTTTTTTTACTAAGAGTATTCCTACTTCTATTACAACTACTTCTATTATTCTCAGGTCTGCTCCCCCTTTTTTCATCCCAGTTCTAGTGAAATGACATGTTGTACCAGTACTCAAAATATTTATACTGACAAATTCTACAAAAATATTAATATCCCTTGAAACTTGATCTTCCTTTATATTGATGATTTTGTTTATAAAATTCTGCTTGTTTTCCAGGCATCCTCCAGCCTTTATTTTCCCATTTCCTTGGGGTTTTCCCATTCTCAAGTCATCCATAGGAGGAAAATTTTTACACCATTCATCATCCTAAAAATATTCAAATTATTTTTCATAATATTTATAATGAAAGGAAAAAGATTTATTATCACATGAGAATTTAGAAAAATATTGTACCTTTTTCATGGGGCTATTTTTCTCATCATCCTTGGATGGTTCAGCTTGAATATCCACCACATTTTCATAGAATTATATCATATTCTTTAAGGTGTTTTCAGATTTGAGATACCTAGATTGTGCCTCATGAAGTTCCTTTTATTTAGAAACCATTTTTTGTATTAAGAGATTCTGGTATCTTGTCTTATTATACAAATTTCTAAATCCCATTTTTCCTTGTCAGACTGTGAATACATTGCAGGTCAGTCACTTATGAGGATAACCATGAAGGCCAAAATTTTCATCACTGCATATTAACTTGGTTAATTATGGTTCTACTTCATCCTTTTATTCTTATTTTCTTATAATCTACATGTAAATAAAGCCAATATGGATAAATAAAGAATCAGGAATATGCATGGGGGGACTAACAGGGGGGATGGCAGTGGGGGACTGGAGGGGGGAATGGGCAGGGGGGTGGGGTGGGGGGGGGGGGTGCTGGCAGGGGGTTGGGGGGAGGCAGGGGAGGGGGAAATGGGCAGGGGGGACTAACAGGGGGTGTAGGGTGCAAGTAGTGCAGGGTGTAGGCAGTGGAGGGTGCAGTACAGGCAGTGGAGTGCAGGCAGTGCAGGGTGCAGTGCAGGTAGTGCAGGGTGCAGTGTAGGGTGTTGTGTAGGGTGTTTTTTAGGGTGTTGAACATTGCATGATTTAGTTTTCATTCATGTAGTTTTTTTATGTTCATGTGTTCCAACTATGAGGTACATAATATCATGTACTTTGATAATGTTTAACTTATGGATGAGGTGTTGGTCTCTTAACATATGGATGATGGGTACTCTTGTATGATTAACCAGGTGCAAGGTATAGTGGAGTACAAGGTGCAAGTTGTGCAGTTCACTATCGGATTCAGGTAAGGTTTCTTCCATTTTTATTCTTTGACTCAATTTTAATTAGGGGTTTTGTGGATTTTGGGTTCCCTATCTTTTTGCAATGCGTTTTGGATCTCGTTGAGGATAGTGAAGCACCATATGACTGAGATATCCTCTCAACCTGCGGGGATGATGCCTTCTAAAAGTTCATCACAAGGCCCGACTCCTTGGTTCAGTTTGGGTCAGGTTAGGTTTTCTAGGTTATTTTTTATTGGGTTCATTTTTTTGGTTTATGTTAATTGTAATAGGTTCATTTTGTTCGATTTGGGGCTATTCAGTTCAATTAAATTAATTTTAGATTCAACCAGGTATGTTTCATTAGTTTCATTTTTTGCTTTCTCAATTACGCTTTATTGAAGTCAGTTTTGATTGGTTTGAGTCAGTTTGGTTACATTATTTTCAGTTTGGTTCAGTTTCATCTTTTTCAAAACCATTTGGTTTGGTTCCACTCTACTCAATTTGGCTTGATGATGTTTGATTTAGTTCTAATCATATTAGCATGTTTTTGATTAGTGTAGTTCATTTGACTAGAAATTTTGATATCATATCCATATTAGCATGTTTTTGGTTTTCACAATTCAATTGATTGGTGTGTTGGGCAGGTTGGGGGGGTCTAGGGTGGGGGGTTGTCCGGGGGGGGGGGGGGGGTCTGTTGAGGAGGGGGTGTGTAGGAATGGGGGGAGTGGGGGTGTGCAGTGAGGAGGGGGTATGGGGTGGGGTGAAAGGTGCAGGGGGTGGGGTAGGGGAGGTGTGCAGGAGCAGGGGGTGGGGGGTGCTGGTGCAGGGTGGGGAGGGGGGGAGAGGGGGTGTGCAGTGAGGAGGGGGCAGGGGGGTGCAAGGTGCAGGGGGTGGGGGGGGGGGGTGGGGTGTAAGGTGCAGGGGGTGGTGAAGGGAAGGTGTGCATGAGAAGGGGGTGGGGGTGCTGGTGTAGGGTGGGGAGGGGGGGTGTCTAGGGGGAGGGGGTGTGCAGTGAGGAGGGGGCAGGGGGTGGGGTGCAAGGTGCAGGGGGGTGGGGCAGGGGAGGTGTGCAGGAGCAGGGGGTGGGGGGTGCTGGTGTAAGGTGGGGGAGCTGTGGGTGGGGGGAGTGGGGGAGTTGGTAGTGTCCTCCCAACAGCCAGCACGGTGAACCATGCTGGTTTTTTTATGCAGTGGAAATGCCTATAGCCATGGTTTTAAACCGTGGCTATAGAGCTTTAGCCACGGTTCTATGAACCGTGGCCTTTATTGGCATGGCTATAAGGATGACCCTATAGCCACGGTTGGAGTCGTGGATTTAGGGATATATCCATGGTTCGAACTGTGGCTATAGGGATATAGCCACGGTTTCAAACCATGGATATAGGCTCCGACCTATAGCCACACCAATACCAGCCACGGTTCATGAAACCATGGCTATAACCTATAGCCACGGTTTTTGAGCCTATAACCATGGTTCTAACCGTGGATATATCCTAAATTTCTAGTAGTGTGTGTGTTTACATGTTTTCTTCATAGGTTTGTAGGTCCCCTTCCTCGACCATTGTAAATGGGTTACAAAATCATCGTTCGTGTGTATGACAGACTACCACCTCACGAACTGATGTCATTCATTTTTCCATTATCACCTCTCACGGTTGGATATAATGATGGATCTAAAGTATATATATGATATTTATAACATAATTATACCTCTGTATTAATTATATCATATATAATTTTTTTTACTTTCCATTCCATAGGAAACATGATAACGTCACTCGTGTGTATAGTGGACCACCGCCTCACGAAATGATGCGATTCATTTTTCACTAACACTTTGCATGGAAGATAATAAGGATAAAAATATGTGATATAAATGTAATAATTATGATATTAATGAAATATTTATCATTCTGAAAAGATAATATATAATTTTCTTTCTTACCTTTCACTTACTGAAAGATGATAACGTCGTTCGTGTACGCGTGGACTACCGCCTTCACAAAGCGATGTGACTCTCTTTTAATCACCACATCACATGGATGATATATATAAGTATATTTAAAAAATATATGGTATTTATGATATTATTATCATTTTGAAAATATAATATATTACTCACCTCTTTTTTATAACGATCATTGAAAAATGGAAACGTTACTCATGCGTACGTACAACCTACCATCTCCATGATCGCAATGTACTTAATTTCTCAAAACCATCTATCAATATTGGTATTAAGACAATAATTGATGTATAAATATGAAAATTATTTTATGATTATTATTCTGGGGATAACGTAACCACGATCAAATTAAGTGGATCAAAAATAAAAAATAAAAACATATATGAAAAACAAAGCGATTATTACCCGAAACGTGACTTTAACATGGAATTGTTAATAAACAGGTAATAAAAGGACATAAGTAAATCATATATGGTATAATATATATATGTATTATTCTTTAATAGATTAATAATAAACTTATATTTATTATATAGGAGGTTTGAACATGTACGAAGGAAGTCAAGAATTAAGGTAATGAATTTCCGTCTCTCTTTTATTTTTCCGTGAGACGCATGCCATATTCACCACATGTTTATTTTATGTGGTGTGTATATTTACCATGAATGTAATTTATGATGATTTTAATTAAAGTTATTGGTATTTACATATCCATTTGAGTATCTCTCTTTTGTGGGGTTTATGATTCAAAATAACTAAATCGGTAAGATATTTTTGTCTTAATTTCACCACTGGAAATTTAGGCTATAGCCACGGTTTGAAACTGTGGCTATAAGGACAAAAACCGTGGCTGGTATTGGCGTGACTATAGGACAAGTCCTATAGCCACAGTTTAAAACCGTGGCTAAATCCTTATATCCACGGTTCAAACCGTGGCTAAAGCCCTATAGCCACGGTTTAAAACCATGGCTAAAGCCTTATAGCCACGGTTTGAAACCGTGGTAGAAGGTAAAACACAAACAGGCCTTATAGCCACAGTTAGAAACTGTGGCTATAGATCAAAGTTCAATAAAAAAACACAACAGACCTGCCTTCCACCCCCTGCCCCTGCTAGCCCCCCTACCTTCCACCCACCTTCTAGTCCCCCTACCACCCCAACCCTACATGTCTCCCCCTATTTTCCATCTGGCTCTGCCCCCTGCCAGTCCCCCTATCTGTTTTCCCCTGGTTCCCCACCCCCTGCCAGTCCCCCCCTGTATGTCACCCCCCTGGACACACCCCCACCCCTCCCCTGCACAGACACCCCCCACCCAGGACAGACACCCACCACCCAGGACAGACACCCCCCTGGACAGACAGACAACCCTGGACACCCCTCCCCTAGACAGACCCCCCCCGGACAAACATCCCCTGGACAGACAACCCTCGACACCCCCTCCCCTGGAAAAACCCCCCTGGATAGACACCCCCCACCCTGGACAGACACCCCCTGGACAGACAACCCTGGACACCCCCTCCCCTGCATGTCTCCCCCCTATTTTCCATCCGGATCTGCCCCCTGCCAGTCCCCCTATCTATTTTCCCCTGGTTCCCCACCCCCTTCCAGTCCCCCCTATCTGTCACCCCCTGGAAACACCTCCACCCCTCCCCTACACAGACACCCCCACCTAGGACATACACCCCCTAGACAGACAGACAACCCTGGACACCCCCTCCCATGACAGACCCCCCAGATAGACACCCCCCTGGACAGACAACCCTGGACACCCCCCCTCCCCTGAACAAACCCCCCCGGACAGACACCCCCCCACCCCTGGACAGACACCCCCTGGAATGATAATAAAGTACGCCATGCAATTTGAAATCAAAGACAAAAACTAAAACAGAACACATTGCAACCCCCTGGATAGACACCCCCCCAATGATGCTAATACAGTTGGCCATGAGATTTGAAATCAAAGACAAAAACTAAAACAGAACACATTGCAACCCCCCCACCCCTGGACATACACCCCCTAGAATCCTAATACAGTTGGCCATGCAATTTGAAATCAAAGAAAAAAACTAAAACAGAACACATTGCAACCCCCCCACCCCTGGACAGACACCCCCCTGGAATGCTAATACAGTTGGCCATGAAATTTGAAATCAAAGACAAAAACTAAAATAGAACACATTGCAACCCCCTCCCCCTATGTTACTCATTATATCATTTTTAAGGATAGGAAATTCTTAACGGGTTCACCAATCCCTGAAGTTGATGCCCAATGATACTCATCCTCTATATGTTGAAGGAGAATGAATTCATCTCAGTTTCATCAATTTTTTTCTGTAGGTTTACTTCAAGACCATTGTGTTAGACTACACTAGGATGGTCATGATCCTTGTCTCACATGCCTAATTTTTTTAAGGTAATCAGCATGTCACCAAAAGAGTGATGATGATGGAACCTTTCATTGAAATGGGAGGATGGTAGTTTAAAACACATCTTTATGGTTTTCATTTCCTAATCCATATTTTTGTTGTGGAATCGTCGGGAGGTTCAACGACATAAATGAGAAATGAAAGAGGAATTCAGAAAGAAAATAGACACGAGACACACAAATTTACATGGTTCGAGAATAACCCTAGGTCCAAGAAGAGGCAGAACTTCACTAATTCTGGAACAAAAATTAGAGAGGGTTTTCAGTGGTAACCCTAGCTCGAAAATGGGCTATAAAATGGAGAATATGACCACTATTCCAAAAAATAAGTCTGCGTCGCTACAGTGAACGGTGGCCACCTTTGTCAAAAGTTCTACAGTGGCTACCGGTTAGAAGTCAAAAGTGCTACACTACTGTTGACTCCGAAGTTCGCACTGCTACAGTGTCTTTCGGTGTCGGTCGGTCAGCTTTGCTACAGTGGTCAGAGATGCTATAGTACCAAAAAATTGGGTCGGGGGCCTTCGACCCTCGGGCCCCCAAAGTAAGGGCGCGTTGCCCCCTGCAACCCCCAACGAGCTCACCACAGAGCTCGACCCATGACAGTTGCGGGCCACAAGAATTCAGCCTAATTGGATCAAGCAACACCAATCCAACAAATTCTCTTATATAATTAACACATGCCCATGAATCTTGTTCTTGATTCCATCTCCATGTGGACATCAGTTAATAATGTCACTTTATTCCTTATAAAGGTGACAACCTAATGATCAAAGTTGACCAGAATTTCAATTACATTGTATATTTATACAATCCCATAAATATCTTTCTCATTTTTGGAAGTGAGGGAATCTTATGCTTGCCACATATAAGTAAAGGATGGATCTTCAGTTATGATCTGGGAAGGAAGTCTGTTATATCTTCTTTTGTCAAGCCATATAGACATCTTAGGAATATGCAGTCAGTGGACTACTTTGGAAGCTGTTTGTGAGTACTCGATCAAGGATAAAGACAACTATGATACCTTTGTTTACTGTTAGACAACACCAGCACAGCTGCGACGCGATCGCAGATGGAAAAAGCGAGTGTTGGAGGACAATTCATGCATTATTTATGAAAATTCTGACAACGTTCTTTGCTTTTCCAATACCCATGAACATAAAAAAGTCCTCTTCCCATTTCATAAAAAAACTCAGCCCCCCGGACAGTAGCCACCCCCCCCACATCCCTTACACCCCTTGAACACCCCTTTCCCCCCTGCTGGACCCCCTGGACAGCAGCAGCCCCCTGATGGACCCCCCTGGACAGCAGCCCCCCCCACTGCTGGACCCCCTTGGACAACAATCCCCTCCGCTGGACCCCCCTTGCACCACCCCTGCTGGCAGAAATTGTGATTATTCAGTCTCAACATTGATCACAAGACTCATGGAATACTATCACTGTGAACCGCCGCGAGGTGTCATCCTAGAAGAAAGCCAAATCACGACATTACTGCGGCGTGATCGTGCTGTGACTACGGTATGACCACGGCGTGACCATGGCGTGACCGCGGTGTGACCATGGCATGACCGCGGCGTGACCGCGGTGTGACTGCGGCGTGTTGGCCTGGTCCAGCGACATCCGCGGGGCAGCATCTTCCGGCCAGGAGCGAAGGGAGCAGGAGGAGGCGAGACAACATTCCAGTCGTCGCCCCACCGACAAAATTTGTGATTAGTCAGTCTCAAAATTGATCATAAGACTCATGGAATACTATCACTACAAACCGTCACAGGGTGTTGTCCTAGAGCATGGCCAAATCACAGCATTACCGCGGCGTGACTGTGGCGTGACTGCGGCGTGTTGGTCCGGTCCAGTGACATCCCTAGGGAAAAATCTTCCAACCAGGAGCGAAGGGAGTGGGAGGAGGCGTGGAAACATTCTGGTCATCTCCCCGCCGACAGAAATTGCGATTAGTCAGTTTCAACATTGATCACAAGACTCATGAAATACTATCACTGCGAACTACCGCGGGGTGTCGTCCTGAAGCAAGGCCAAATCACGACATTACCGCAGCGTGACCGCGGTGTGTTGGCCCAGTACAGCGACATTCGCGGGGCAACATCTTCTGGATAGGAGTGAAGGGAGCGGGAGGAGGTGGGGCAACATTCCGGTTGTTGCCTTGCTGGCATAAATTGTGATTAGTCAGTCTCAACATTGATCACAAGACTAATGAAATACTATCACTATGAACCGCCACGGGGTGTCGTCCTAGAGCAGGGCCAAATCATGGAATTACCATGGCGTGACTGCGACATGACCGCGGTGTGACCGCGGTGTGACCACGACATGTTGGCCCGGTCCAGGGACATCCGCGGGGCAGTATTTTTCGGTCAGGAGTGAAGGGAGCAGAAAGAGGTGGGGCAACATTCCAGTAGTCGCCCCGCCGACAAAAATTGTGATTAGTCAGTCTCAACATTGATCACAAGACTCATGGAATACTATCACTGTGAACCACCACGGGGTGTTGTCCTGGAGCAGGGCCAAATCACGGCATTACCACGGTGTGACCGCGGCTTGACCGTGGCGTGACCGCGGCGTGTTGGCCCAGTTCAGCGACATCCACGGGGCATCATCTTCCGACCAGGAGCGAAGGGAGTGGGAGGAGGCGGGTCAACATTCCAGTCGTCTCCCTACCGTAATAAATTGTGATTAGTGAGTCTCAACATTGATCACAATACTCATGAAATACTATCACTGCGAACCTCTATGGGGTGTCGTCCTGGAGCAGGGCCAAATCACGGCATTATCGCGGCGTGACCGCGGTGTGTTGGCCCGGTCCAGCGAGATCCGTGGGGCAACATTTTCTGGCCAAGAGCGAAGGGAGCGGGAGGAGGCGGGGAAAAATTTCAGTAGTCACCCCGCCGACAGAAATTGTGATTAGTCCATCTCAACATTGATCACAAGACTCATGGAATACTATCACTGCGAACTACCATGGGGTGTCATCCTAGAGAAGGGCCAAATCACGGTGTGACCGCGGCGTGACCGCATCGTGTTGGCCCAGTCCGGCGACATTTGCAGGGAAACATCTTCCGGCTAGAAGTGAAGGGAGTGGGAGGAGGTGGGGCAACGTTCCGGTTGTCACCCCACCGACAGAAATTGTGATTAGTCAGTCTCAACATTAATCACAAGACTCATGGAATACTATCACTGCGAACCACCGTGGGGTGTCATCCTAGAGCAGGACCAAATCATGACATTACCACGACGTGACCGCGGCGTGACCGTAGCGTGACCACAGCATGACTGCGGCATGTTTTCCTGGTCCAGCGACATCCACAGGGCAGCATCTTCCAGCCAGGAGAAAAGGGAGTGGGAGGAGGCGGGGCAACATTCTGATCGTCGCCCCGCTGACAGATGACAGAACAAATCAACTATTTAATATGATATAAAAAGGGATTGCCAGAGAAGGTTATAGCGAGCGACAAAATGACGCAACGTCTAAAGGGAAATAAAACTAAGGAAAAGAATCATACACCCTAAACAAACCATTTACAAATTTATTCACTTTGCCTAAACATGGAAATTTTATTTATAATATTCAAAGAGTGAAAAGGAAAGTGTCATGGTCAAGGCATATGCCTACTCGGGCAATGTCATTTGAGTTAAACGAGTATGATAAGCCAATTTATATTATTAAAAGAAAACAAAAACTAACTAGCCACAAAACAAACACCAACAAGAGGCATATGAAAGACTCAAATCAAATCTAAACATGATACAAATAACTATCACTACTCTTTGGTTTAGAAGACATCGCACCTCCGTTGGAGGGGTTTTATTATAAAATCATGGCATTGCTTTATCACACAATTAATTTAATTATATTTAAAATTTATTCTAAAACTCATTCAGCACAAATCAAATGCAATAATTTAAGCAACTAGATCAACATAACTATCACTGTGAGTTTTTGCAGACGGCACACCTCCGTTGGAGGGGTTTTATTATAAAAACATGACTTTATTTATCAAATGAAACAATTATATTAAAGAACGCTTATTCAAGATATTCAATTAAATATAATTAAGCAGAATTATGAAAGAATCTAAATTCAATTTAAAGCATTCTTGAATTAAATAGGCTAGAAGAGGGATCCTACCTCAAGGTGGAACCAAACTGTCCACTTCGGCTCTTGGAGCTTTCTAACTAAAAGTTGTTGCTCCCCCACTGGGTATACACACCTTCACACACATTAAAGAGTTCCAATAAGTGGAAGCATGAATGAATAACTCTAAAAAAGAAAAAACCAAATCAAGTACTCCCCTGTAATGACATGATGCAGTTTTCTTCTTTTTAATGAGCCAACCAACCTCTTATAATTTTCATTTAAGCTGGATATTTTCATTGAAGTAACTAAAAAGAAACAAAATCAACACCAGATTACCATAACTCTATTCCTCATTAGATAAAATTAAATAATCAGAAACGACATTGTAAATTACTGAGTTTCAAAGGACATATTCAAGAAGACACCCCCTCCTTCCTGGACAGACACCCCACCCACCCACCCCCTCCCTGGACAGACCCCCCTTCACACACCCCCGGACAGACCCCACCCCCTGGACATACCCCCCCTTCCTAATAGACCCCACTGCCCCTCCCCCTCTGGACAACCCCCCATCCCTCCTAGACACCCCCTGGAAAGCCCCCATCCCCCTTGGACAACCCCACCCCCCTGGATAGTCCCCCCTCTCCTTTCTAGATAGACCCCCCCTCCTAGACATCCCCTCTCCTTCCTGGACAGACCCCCTCCCTAACAGACCCCCCCTGGACAGACCCCCCTGGACAGCCCCCCATCCCTCCTGGACACCCCCCTGGACAGACAAAGGCATCATTTGAATTGATCGAATTCCAAGTGTCTTTTACAATTTTATTACAATCCTCCACAGTGTTCCAGGAATTATTGAATCTAAAAGTAAGAACAGGTTTGTTGTCTCTAGTCTAAGGCTCACCAAAATTGGATGATGATCAGAATTAATCCTAGGTAAAGTAATACTAGAGATGGTATTCCAGTTATTGATAGCTTTGAAGTTTGTGAAAGCTCTGTCAAGTTTACTTGCTAAAATTCTATTGTGTTGCCTTCTATACCATGTATACTTAGCCCCAACCAGATTAATCTCAACAAGGTTATTATCATCAATACAGTGATTAAAATCTTTAATGGAAGTGTTTGAGTGCAAGGGCCCTAGCTTTTCACTAGTTCCAAGGATAACATTGAAATCACTGATAATGACCCAAGGCACTTGAATAATGTTATTAAGGGAGGATATATTGTGCCACAAGGTTCTTCTGTCTTGATATTTATTGCAGGCATACACAAAAGTACAACAGAAAGTATTATCATGAAAGTTTATTTTACATGTCAAAGACTAAGTATTTTCATTAACAATATGAATTTTATCTATAGAGATATGTGAAAAGACCCACAAAGAATCACAATTGTTATTATTGGAAGTTTCTCATATAAAAGTATAACTATATTTTTCAAGACTATTAAATCCAAAAGTAAAAGTGACTTTAGGTTCAGAGATAGCAAAAATCACCAGTTTATGAGTGAAACGAGAATTTTTTAAAGTTGTGATGGTGTCAGGGTTAGAAATACCCTAACAGTTCCAATATAAAATATTCATTTATACTTAAGTTTGGGGCTAGGCCCCTTGTTTTTGTTACCTCCGGAATTCTTTCCGTGCTTTGATTTTCTTAATTGCTTGGTAGAATGCTCTTTAGGTGTCGCTACATTTTCCCCCTGCAAATTCCTTGAAGGGTTAGGAGAGATATGATTATTTTGAATACCTATTGAGACCTCTTCTTGGTGCATTTGTTTGTTCTCAGTTGCCTTCTGTACCACTATCCATTCTGTTTCTGGTTTTATGTGATCAGATTCCCCAGATTGGTCACCCAGTTTCTGAGTGGTGAATTCAGCCATAGCAGGGGTTGCTGGTTGTATGTGTCTGTTGTAGTTCCAGACCTTCGTCACCATCTTGCATGTGTTGTGTTTTGCTAATACCATCCATATGCATATTGAAATATAGATTCTGAACTGCTGATTTGTCCAACATCTCATCATTGTGTGAAGGTGAGGAGAGTTGATGCTGTTTTGCACCGTCAGTAGTCGCAGCATAGGTGTCCTGCAGACCCCCCTATAGACCACCCCCCTGCCCTTTCCCTACAGACCTCACCACTCCACACCGCCCCCTCCCCCTCCCCGCTGCCCTGCAGACCTCCCCCCTGCCCTGCAGACCTCCCCCTCCTCCCTCCCCCTACCCTGCAAACATCCCCCTTGCCCCCCTCCACCCTGCCCCCTGCCCCTGTCCCCCTCCACCCTGCCCCCTGCCCCCTGCCCCTGCCCTGCAGACCTTCCCCTGCCCCCTTCCACCCTTCCCCCTTCGGATTTTGGACCTCTATCACCTATTAAGATGATTGGACCCAATATGAAATGAAAAAATTAAATGAAATATAACAAAAAATATTTTTATATTGTTCAATACTAACACTTACTCATTGCTAAAACTAGTTATACATACCCCGATTATAGATTATCCATTATAATCTTATTATTAATTATAATGGTTTATGAATCAACAAGTTATACCCCCATTAGTTAATACTCCATTTGATCCTAATTATACCCCCAGTGATTCAACTCTTTTACCTCCTTTAGTTAGACCCAAAACATTTGAATGGTTATAACCCCCAGTGTTGAGCCTCTTCAATAACTGGTCCCCCTATTCACAAGGTCATTCTTCTTATCTTGATCAATTATATGATGATTTTATGATCTTCCTCAATGGGATTTCTATATTTGATTTTCTAATGTACAACTTCAAATACATTCAACAGAAACAAACCTTTTATGTAGATTTTTATTAATAATTTTAATCACTTGTGTATGATCAATTGGGTAAGGGAAACCATGATCAGGAAAATATTATTTCTTCTCCTGATGTTTTAGCCTTACTTAATCACTAAATTCTCATGTGTGAAATCTTCTGATACTACACCCAGATTAGTCTCAAAACACTACACAATATTTATGAAAAATATATCACATGGTCTTTTCTCAAACCACATTAATGTAAGAAACAATGAACCCCCCTTCAATTTAATACATTTAGATACAAAAATTAACAATATACTCACTTATAATGAATGAATTACTCTCATTTCCATGAAAACAAACCCATTCATGCATATTATTTTATGTATTTTATTTCTTGTACTCTTCACCTAACTCACTGCTTAACAATAACGTCACTATTTTTCTCCATCCTAAGAACTCAATAATTTATACTGTTACATTTAATCTGATCAATTTATTTTAACATTCAGGTATGGAATAATAGAATACATGATGTCTCTTCCTTCCCCCTCTCACACAACTAAGGTCACACTTATATACCTCACGTAATAGATGTATATGTGGAAACTACTTCATGCCCCTCCTGAAATATAGTGTGGAACATACACTAGATTATATAATCAAACCATGATAATGAAAACATGAATGTATAGAAATAATCTGTATGAATTCATAGAAACCATATAGAAATATTGACCTTTCTTGTTTTCCTTATTTCACTCTCAGCTCTTCCAAATTATCTCTTGGATATTATTACTGTTTTTACCCAAGAAACGAGCATGTTGGGGTATTAATGGAGAATACTACACCAAATTATCCCCACCGCATATGAGCACCGCCTATAATATATATGGACCACTCCACTTAAAGCTTTTCAATTACGAAAGACACTATCTTTGTAAAATAAATCTCACTGCCACCATTTTCTATTCACTGTTTCTAATAATAAAATACACCACTAACTTCAGTTTATTAATTTGAGGAATATTACAACCATATTCATCCCCTCTTAGGATTTGACGAGATAAATTTGATCACTAATCATTATGACATGAAGAACTATGTATTGAAGCTTCACCGATGAAGCTTAAGGAAGAATACAACTTCCTAGCTTGACCAGATAACTCAAATAAAACATATCAAATAGATAGAGTTATATATGAAACATTTTAAGTGGATGAAAAGTGTTCCACATAGAACTTTTTCAAAATCAATAATACGCTCGGACTACTACTCCTTAGTAATACATAGGTGTGTCTCCTTGCATTCGAGCTGGCATTGGGGTTGACACATTGATACACTTTCACACACTATGGGATTTATATGGTCATTCCTACCTATGTTATACCACATACCCACTCCTCATACGTGATAAAACCAAAGCACATCCATGTTGGAACTATGAATCCCACAATCCTTAGGCACTCCATGTGAGTGTTATTCACTCTCACTGGCTACAATGGGCTGGGTGATTAAACATTCTTTCTTTCCTAATAAGTGGTCATCCTTGGTTGGCCTATGGTTGACCCCATTTTCTAATAAAGGATCACTATTTTGTTTCAAGTCATATTCTAAATATTGAATACAATATCAATCCATTTCTCACCATCAAATACAAAACAACATAAATATGATCATCTATAATATTAATATTCCATTTTAAAATGTTGTAAACAATGTGAACTTCTCCTAGTGTAATTAGATAATGACTTTGACATAATAAATAGTTAAAAAATAATCATAATTAAAAATCCCTAAATTTTCATTGAATAAAATTATTAATATGAAATTAAAATTCAATAAATCAATTGGGTTCTTCAATCTCCCACTTCGGATTTGTTGTCAATACCTATTTCATTTCAAAATTCAATGTTTCCATATAACCTTTATTGATAATAAAACCAATGATATAAATATGGGAATGAATTATCATCTCTACTATTAAAAATTTGAGATCTTCTTGTCCTCTTATAACAAATATAGTATGATTTACTCCAAATAGGAATGGAATCAAAACAATCATATAAATGAAGAGTCTTGATAAAAGATGAAATCTCTTAATAATTATTTAGATTAGTATCTAATAATGATAATTAAGTCAAAATATTATAATTTAAGCGGGATATGATGTCCTCCTATTTTGTTATCTGAGTGGTAAAATCATCTATATGGGCATGCATATGATAGATTATCTAATGTATCTATTCAAGAAACTTTGAAGATTCCCTTATTAATTCAACCAGGGGAGTCCTGTTATCAAAACTATGAAAGTACCCATCATTGCTAACCAATTTTTGTAGGGTTAGGAAAAAATTTCTCTTGATATCATACAATGGTTGGTAATCAAATCTGCCTGCCCCTATATCGTGAAAAAGCTAGCGTAGGTGTTCCTATTGGCCAAATAACTCCTCCAAGGGAGTCTCAATAATCAGGGCATGGATTTTATGCTAGATATGACTTCATGATACATGGGTTTCTGTAACCACTTGGGTGGGTATGAAAAAAGTAGGAATGATTATCTGAGAAGATGAAGAAGCAAGAGAATAAGTTTTATGTTCTCTCCTCGCAATTCACACATCTTCTATCACTAATATTAAGGGACCATCCCCCTCAATTTTTTTTCCCACTAATGGGATGTTCATAAATATGATTATAACACTTCCTTGGTGGCTCACCTAAGTCCTGAGTAGACTTCATTGCTACTACAGATAAGGGGTTCAGTGAAGCACAAGTCTTGTCTACCTAATGGATAAGTTGATTCAATAAACCACCCAGATAATCTTTCACCCAAACCTAGGCATAGTCATAAGACATTAAGATAGGTGAATTTAATAGTGGAAAAATAATCTCAAAATTTTTGTCTTCACATGCCAATATAAGGCGAATTTGGTGGATAAGTCTAGGATGTTGTTCAACTCTCATGGCATCTTAAGGGAGAGGACAAAATCTTTGAATACAAACAAACTGGAGAGAAAACTGATAGGGGGAATATGCATTGTATATAGTTATCTCTTATAAGGATCCATAAGAACCCCATCCTATAGATAAATATTGTATGACCTCTCATCCAGAGATCCCCTTCCATTATTGAAAATTATTTCATATGGTGCAGGATAGGGAATGAAGTTGAAATGATAATGTTGCATCAACATTCCAATAACCTCATAAGGACCTAGTGGCATCACCCCAACCCTTGAAACATTCAACATCCGAGAATAGATCAAATCATCAAGGATTCCTTTAGTGTTATAATATTTGTAAAACTGAAAATGCTCTCCTATCTATCCAAATAAGAACTGGAAGGGTCCTCCAATCCAGTAAGGGATGTTGCCTTACCTAATATGAATGTGGAGTTGATAAAGGCATCCAAGAGTCATCATTACTAGATTAAGAATTCACCCCTATCCCAATCGGAATACCATCACCAATATGATTACTTGAATTCCCAATAATTTGTTCCCATGTAGGAAAATCCATCTATTAAAAAACATGGTTATAAACCCCTCCAGCAGAAGGCTTGAGGCTACCTCTAGTCTCAGTCATTATCCCCATGTGGTATACTCCCTACCTTCAAGGATGGACCAATAAAATCTTGTTCTATAGTGAACCTATTAGGAAGAGCATCGATGAGGGTGTATAGTAGTTGGTTGAGACCTGTTGTGGTAGAGAAATATATTAATCTAATCCTTAAAAGAAACAAGTGACTGTAGGTTCAGATCCTTCCTTAACTTATCCTTAACAATTTTGAGAACATCCCTTTCCAATATCAAATATTGTGAGGTTTCATCCTAAACATCTTTAACTGGAAGATTTTCTTCATACATATCCCAAAGAGAAGGTATTACACCCAATCAATAAAAACACCAAACATTAATCCCTACTTTTCCATAGGATAAAAGGAAGGAATTAGTTCTAGGAAACCAATGGATAATTATCTCTTTAAGTTTTGATTGATGATACATGATGAAATGAGAAGTCCATAATACCTCATAAAGATAGATAACAAGTAACTGGTCAGATAATTATGATCATATCTTCCTAACCTAAAAAGGTCATGCACATTCATCGGAGAATTTACCTCTAGTTCATAAGTCCCACTTAGAGATCCAACCACTTGTAAGAGAATTCAAGGATGAGATGAGTGTGCTCAAATAAATTTGATCAATTAGTTGGTGGAAAATATTTAAACCTTCCAGATCTAGAGGGGAGTTAACCAACATGTAGGTACAAAAAATTGAGTGTCTTTATAAATCACTGTTTGAATAAAATCAAGGGGATATGATAGTCAGTAAGATGAAAGATTATAACCATGTGAAGGAGTGTAAACATCATCCAGTATACCGAATCCATTCAAATAAATTCAGTGTAATAGGGGATATCTCTTAAGTTCATGAGGTATAATCCCTTTAAAATCCTTTTTGGCAGAGAACACATCATAATGAGGGTTGAAATTTGATTCCCAGTAATCATATTACTATGTATGGTTACGTTGTAAGATTTCTATGAACTCGAATCCATCTATATGAACAAAAGAAACACATATATTTTATTATCAATAATTATTATATCACCATCACTGTGTATGGTTCCTTTATATGTTCAACATCATCACACCAATATGCCTTCAATTTCTACTCAAACTCTACCCATGTCTTCTATAAATACAAGAGGAAGGGAGATCTAAATAACCATCACATGAAATTCAAATCACAGTATAACCTTAAAATCAGAACATTGATGAAGTAATATGGTATAAAATACTTGTGTGGATTGGAATCCAGTAGGAGGGCGCCGCGGTGACAGGTCTTCAAAGAGGAGGGCACCGCGGTGAGAGAGGTCTCCGGGGAGGAGCAAACCGCTGTGAGAGAGGTCGTCGGGAGGAGGGTGCCGTGGTGAGAGAGTTCATTGGATAGTAGGGCACCGCGGTGAGGAGAGGTCAGGAAGGAGAAGTCATCGGGGAGGAGGGTGACTTGGTGAGGAGAAAACATCATGGATCGGGGGAGTAGGATGCCGCGGTCAGGCGAGGTCGAGGAGGAGGGCAACACAGTCAGGTGAGGTTGGGGAGGAGAACTCCTCGGGAAGAGAAGAAGCCAGGAGGAGAAGAAGTCGAGAGGAGCGCGAGAGTAGCGAATCGAGGGACCCTGATACCAAATAGGAAAACACGTGGCATAGCCACGGTTATTAAATTAAACTGTGGAAATTAGGAAGATATAGCCACGGACCAATAAAACCATGGCTATAGGTCTGTGGCTATAGGTTTAATTTCTAGTAGTTTTTGTCTTATATGAGAAGTACGTTATGTTATGAACCTATATTCTTTCAAGAGGTGTATATGAAACCCATTTGACATGTAATATAATGAATTTATTTATCCCAATGATATTTTAAGTTTCATTTTATGTTATTACTTCATGGGGATTACGATTCAAAGTTAACAAAGTGGTAATGATTTTATGTTACAATCTCATCATTTATCAAGATTATTTATGATTATGTTTCTGATGATAAAATATTATGATCCATCTATCAAGGAACTCATAAATTTTCTTCTTCTTTGGTTACTCATGATATTTTCAAGTAATAGTACCATTTTTCACTCTTTGGTACTTAAAATAACCGAGAAAATGTTTTTGAGAAAATTCGACTTTATTTATCTCTTCGGTCGAAAACATGTTTTTCTTCCAAAACCATTTTTATAAAAGTGTTTTTAATTTGTCTCAATTTGTATTATTTGAGAAGTACATTATGTTATTCACCTATATTATTTTATGAGGTGTATATGAAACCCATTTGACATGTAATATAATGAATTTATTTATCCCAATGATATTTTAAGTTTCATTTTATGTTATTCCTTCATGGGGATTATAATTCAAAGTTACCAAAGTGGTAATGATTTTATGTTACAATATCATCATTTATTAAGATTATTTATGATTATGTTTCTGATGATAAAATATCATGATCCATCTCTCAAGTAACTCATAAATTTTCTTCTTCTTTGGTTACTCATGATATTTTCAAGTAATAGTACCATTTTTCACTCTTTTGTACTTAAAATAATTGAGAAAATGTTTTTAATAAAATTTGACTTTATTTATATCTTCAGTCGAAAACATGTTTTTCTTCCAAATTTTTTTTATAAAATTGTTTTCAATTTTTTAACATTATCCAAATGATTTATTAAAGAAAAATTTAACCATGATTTATTTTTTACAAATTTTTTGAAAGGAATCTCAATATTGTTTTCCAAAAAATTTCTATTTGGAATTTACTGAAAATATGAAAGAAATATCTATTATAACGTGTATGAAATGAATATAATTTTGCACCATCATGACCATCATTTTCTTTGAATCTTACTTTAAAAGTTTTCAAGTTTATTTTCAAATAAAAAGATTTTTAAATTGTTTTATGTTTTAATTTTTTTTTTCAAAGTGGAAAGATAATTTTCGTCAAGAAATGTTTTTACTGATTTTTAAAGCCTCTTGTATAAGTTTAAAAGGTAATTTTCAAAGAAAATGATTTTGAAAATTTTTTAAGTTTTAGAAAGTGTTTTTCTAAATGGAAAAACTATTTTCTTCAAGAAATCTCGCAAGTAATATTTCAAAATCATCTTCCGTATAAGATGAAATTGACCGCGTTGTCATGAAAACTCAAATTGATTATGATTTTAAGGTTGATTTATAGTATAGGGAAGACCCTAGGTAATATCTCAAGGAGCATTGATAGGTTTAGAGTATGTGTTTTAATAAAAAGTACTAAAAAGGGGGTGATTTTGAAAACAATTTAATAAAAATAACCTAACTTAAAGAGTTTAATAGTTGACAAACCAAGTGGATTTTGAAAAATATGAGACAAATAGGTCGTTGTGATTTCACTACACACATTTAAAGTTCATTGTTATTATATATTTATTTAGGTTTTAAGTAATTCTTTGGTTGAAATTAATTGGAATCCGGATGAATTTTTAAGCCTTTATTTCATTGCTTGAAGAACCAAACTTTGACATAACAATCATATTGTCAAGGTATAGAACTTATGAATGGAATAAGAGCTTCCAAAGTAGATTGAAATATTAATAAAGTGGGTAAGAAAAGGATTCTTGTGTTGTCCAATCGAAACAACACAAGTCACGCACTCAAAACCTCACACCGATAGATTATAAATTAAGAGTAAATCAATCACATGAATAAAAACAAGCATTAAAATAAGAAATAATGTATGATACATGGAAAGAAATATTTAAAAACCTAAATCAATCCAAAACAATAGCTAATATATGCGTCAGAACTCCCCTTACATGTGTGTAGCTCCCTCACAATGAACGCCCACCATTTATCTCGACATCAGGAGGAGGAGGAAGCTCGGGTGGAACTCCTTCTTCATTATTGACCCCCTATGAGGATAGGGGCATCAATAACTTCTAGGATTAATAGGAAACTACTATAGGACTCCAAAATGGTAGATCTTTTCTTCTGGTTCGAACTCCCAAATGAGGTGCCCAAGATATTATTTTATAGGCAAAGTGGAAGGTGGTTTTGAGCACATATATTGTGTAAAACCACTTGGAACATTGTTTTAGGTGGGTAGAAAGGATTATCTTGTATTGGAAAAAAATAAAAATTTATTTCCTCACATATTTAATATATCCACAGAAAGGTTGGCTTCATTTGGACACATACATCTCGAGATATGGACAGATCACAACACACCACTTTTGACTTCATTCAGATTTAGTGTGTTGGACAGATCAGGTTGGATGGACCTCTTAGTGGATGAATTAGGCCTGGTTTCCTTCAGATGAAATGTATACCATTAATTTTTTTATCATACCACAAAATTTAATCCCATTTGGATTCATGGTTTAGTAGAAGTGTGTAGTTTAGTAAATTGGTGTGCTTGGATCTTGCACAGCTTGACCCATTTTTCTTGAACTTCGTCATAGGCCCTCCAAATCACCTCTACCTTCAATGAAATTATCAAAACAAGTAAAATTTAACATTTTAACAGTGATAAAAAAAATAATATAATCAAACATGAAGTTCAATTTGTTATTATTTTTATAATTTTCAATACAAAACTAGTTTAGCGCAGTGGTGTAAGGGTGAAAATGAAACAGTGAATCACGGTGCGATCACACCCCACACCTAAACATTTACACTCCTGGGAAAATTCGTATTTCCAAAAATTATTAATTTAGATATTTCCAAATTCAAAAATATTTAACATTCAATGAAAATTTAATTCTTGATATAAATGTGATCAAAACAAAAATCACACTGAGGAGTTATTCTCAATGATAATAGAAAAAGACGTCTCAAAAATTGTATCCAAATGAAATTTCAAGAGATTAATGATACCAATCAAGGAAAATAATTAAAAAGTTAATCATGTCACTAAATCTACATATGTGTGTGGGTGAAAACCATTTCATTCTATTCTTTCCACTTTCTATCAAGTAAATATAAGTTATTTTAAAAATTGTCTATTTACATGATCATTTCCACCGAACCTACCCTACATCCTTTACAATAAAATTTCAAGACCCACTCACTTAAGCATTCCCAGAAGTCAAACCATAAGCTCTCAAACAAGATATCCCCATATGTTGTAAATTTCATCACTCCCCTCATTTATTATTTTTTTCAAAAGTTTCACTTGGAACAAATCACACACTCTTATCTCAACCCATGTTTGATCTCATCATAAAACTAATTGTAATATTTATAACAAGATAAAAATATGATGAAGGTTGGTTTTTGACCTACCAATATACAACCCTTTTTTTATTTTTTTGAGGGCGTACAATAGTTGGATAAAAGGTACACACACATAGTTCAATCTGGTACAGTAATGAAATAGATCGGATAAGGAATGAACATATGGAAAAATGATTTTGGAAAGTAGAGAAAAATTAACCTAACTTATATTTTCCTTCTATTAAGTAGATATTTTCACACTTCATGGTTGGGTGCAAAGTTGTGTGCAGAAATTAAGTGAAACAATTTTCCCTTACACTATTCACACAAAGGGTACCATTCTTCTTAAATATTTCAAAATGATACAACCATTTATATCATCGAAAAACAACCAAATTTCAAGAGAAATTCATAACAAAGTACTGAATTCTTACTGAAATTCACATTTCATCAGATTTTTTTTAATGTTAAAACAACATGAAATAAAGAAATTACTCGTGCATTTTTAATAACTTACATGATTAAGTGGGCATAATTTTCCATGATAAAGTGGGCATAAATAAATTAACATTTTGGCACAAAATCAAGGGGGGTAGTAAAGGGGTAATCAAGTGACAATACAATCCAGCAATCCAAAAAGAGAAAAAAAAGAAAGATAATGAAAATTTCTAACTAACCCAGGAATATACCCACCCCACACCTAAAGTGTGTAGTTTCCTCAATATAATAAAATAGAATGTGTGAAGAAAGGATAAAACCTGGTGAGTTTCATTCATATATTGCTTCTTAAACATGGAGTTCCTCTATCGGGGACTTCAGAATAGATTCGTGGAAGTGCTTCAGTTGCTTCCCATTGATAGTGAAGGTTTGCTTGGTTTCTTCATTTTGAACCTATAAAACACAAAATAGAGAGACATTAGTAACAATGTATGATCCAAACCAGCGGGAACAAATCTTACCTGGATGCAACTTTAGCCTCCCATTGTAGAGGACGACCTTCTGCCCAATGTGGAATTGACGATAAAGGATGAGACGATCATGAGAAGCCTTGGTTTTCTCCTTATAAATCCTGGAGTTCTCATATGCATCTCTGTGCATTTCCACTATCTTTTAAATATGTAACTTCCTTTGATAACCTGCACCATAAAGACTAGAATTACATTGTTTAATGGCCCAGTAGGCCCGGTGCTCAATCTCAACAGGGAGGTGACAACTATTTCCAAACACTGGCCGATATGGTGACATGCTAATGGGAGTTTTGAAAGGAGTAAGATAAGCCCATAATGAATCATCGAGTCTAAGACTCCAATATTTTCTATTAGGTTGAACCATTTTTTCAAGAATCTATTTTACCTCTCTATTTGACACCACAACTTGACCATTGGTTTGTGGGTGATATGCAGTAGACACTATATGCCTGAACCCATACTGACACAAAATAGATTGCATTGTTTGGTTGCGGAAATGAGAACCCTGGTCATTAATGATGAACCTACAAAAAAATTGGGTTCTCAAAAATTCCACAACAGTCTTGGAATCATAATTCCTTGTAGCTCATGCCACTACCCATTTTGAAACATAATCCACTGCCAGAAGAATGTAAAGTTTCCAAAATGAATCAGGGAATAGTCTCATAAAGTCAATGCCCCAAATATAAAAAATTTCATGGAAGATCAAGGGTTGTTGTGGCATTTCATTTATTTTAGATACATTCCCCATTCTTTGACAGTGAGGACAAGATTTACAAAAATCATGGGAATCTCAAAAAAAATTGGCCAAAAGAGACCAGAATCAAGGACCTTGAGAGTAGTCTTTTAGGGACCAAAGTGGCCCTCACAATCAAGAGTGTGACAAAAATTAAGGACATAATGGAACTCTCTATGGGGAACACAACGCCTAAGGACTTGATCACTATAGGTTCACAAAAGGTAGGGGTCATAACAAATGTACAAACGTAACTCATGTTTTAGATAGTTAGCCTAGTTTTTATTGAAATCAGTAGGAATGCAAGATGCTATGAAATAATTTATAATTTCGGTATACCAAGGAATAACATCTTGCACTCGGTACAATTTCTCATCTAGAAACATGTCATTTATAGGAATACAGGTGGATGAGTCAATGTTCAAGGATGGGTGGATCCTATAGATATGGTTAGCCACAACACTCTTTACTTCTTTTTTATCTCTAATTTCTAAATTGAATTCCCGAAGGAGGAGCATATAGAAAATAAGATGTGGTTTGAATTTCAGTTTCTTAAGGAGATACCGGAGGGCTACATGGTCTGAGAACACAGTGACTTTGGATCCTAAAAGATACAACCTGAATTTATCTAAGGCAAACACAATGGAAAGAAATTATTTTTCAGTTGTGGTATAGTTTTCTTAGGCTGGGTCCAGTGTACGTGAGGCATGGGCAATGACTTGTGGAGCTCGATCGACTTTCTGTGATAAGACTGCCCTAACTGGATAGTTAGAGGTGTCACATATGATCTCAAATGGTAAATCCCACCGAAGTGGTTGGATTATCAGGGGTGATGTGAGACTCCATTTTAACTTATTAAAATCTTCCTTACATTCATTATCAAAAAAATTCCTTTTCTTTTTAAAGCAATCGGGATTGGGGGAGTGAAATTTTACTAAAGTTACAAATGAAACGATGGTAAAATCCAGCATGACCTAGGAAAGACTACACATCCCATAAATTTTTGGAGAATGGTAGGGAATAAATGACATCCACTTTTTATTTACTTACTTGGATACCATCCCTAGAAATGACATGTCCCAAAACTATACCTTATCGCACCATGAAATGGAATTTCTCATAATTTAATATGATATTCTTTTCAATACAATGAAGTAGCACTAAACCAATAATACTCAAACATTCATCAAAATAGAAGACATAAATAGTGAAATCATCCATGAATACTTCCATGAAATTATCCAGGTAATCCGAAAAAATACTAACCATGCATCGCTGGAAAGTACCCGGAGCATTTCACAGACAAAATGGCATCCTCCTTTATGCAAATGTGCCAAAGGGGAAAGTGAATGTTGCCTTTTCCCAATCCTCAGGGGTAATATGGATATGAAAGTATCCAAAATACCCATCAAATAAATAGTAATGGGACTTCCTAGCTAGCCTCTCTAGCATTTGGTCAATTAATGTTAATGGGAAATGGTCCTTCCTAGTGTGTTGATTTAGTCGATGATAGTCTATACAAACACACCAATTATTCTGCACACGAGTTAGAACTAATTCATTGTTTTCATTTTGAATTACTATTAGAACTTCTTTTTTAAGGAACTACTTGAAATGGACTAACCCATTGTCTATCAGTGATGGGGTAAATGATTCGAGCAAACAATAATTTTGTTACTTCCTTTTTAACAACATCTAGGAGGTTTGGGTTCAGTCAGTATTGTGCCTGGCTCACTAGTTTAGCCTCACCATTTAACAATATATGATGTGTTCAAATTGATGGTCTAATACTAGGAATGTCATAAAGTGTTCATTTTAATGCTTGTTTATACTCCCTCAAAAGTTCAAGCAGTCGTAATTCATGCTCAGGAGGGAGTAAACTAAAAATGATGACAGACAACTTGTTTCCATTCTCAAGATATGAATATTTTAAATCTTGAGTTAGTTGTTTTAGTTCCAATTCAGGGGGATTTTGGGTTGATGGGTGTGTGTGTGAAAGTGAGAGGTCACTAATCTAATCTAACTACTCAATGATACCATCCTTAGAAGAGTAAAGATCTTTTACAAGATTATCAGTATCATAGATAGTCATGTGATCCTCAGTGTTCAAGAAATCATTAATTAATAAACATGAGGACATTTTTCTAAATCGGTACAAAATTCTATGCATGATTCATTTTCTATCATTTAAACCAATGATTAAAACTCAGAAAGGGGATCATGGGAATGAAAAGAAGTGTTTTTAGGGGAAGGGAGTACATCTATAGAGTTAATAGAGAGAGGGGAATGTTCTTCCGAGGGGTACTTCATGGAATCAAGGATGTTGAAGCGGACAATGTCACTAACAAACTCCATAGATAATGTACCATTATGATCATTAATTATGGTTTTGGTGGTTTTCAAGAAGGTCCTACCCAATATAATTGGGGAATGTCTCATCCTATCATATTCTATTTTAAGCACATAAAAATCAGCCAGAAAAATTAAATTTTGTACCCTCACAAGAACATACTCTAAGAAACAATAAGAGTGTGTTGTAATCCGATTTTGTTAATTGAACGACAGTTCCAGTGGGATTCAGTTCCTTGACCTACATTGGAGAGTAAATAGAGTGAGACATCACATTTATAGAAGCAACTAAATCAAGCATAACATTGGAAAAGGAATACTCCCCTATGGTGCTCAGAATTGAGAATGTTCTCGGATCATTGCATTTGGTGGGAAGTGATGGATCTATTAATGCTGAGATGTTCCTCCCTAGGATCACCTTCTCATCACATTGAATTCACCACTTATGTGTACACATCTCCTTTAGAAACTTAGTGTATCTTGGAATTTTCTTCATAAAATCAATGAAAGAAATGTTAACATGCACGTTTTTGAAAGTTTCTAATATTTCCTTATTTAGTTCATTTTCATTTTGTTTTCTTGGTTGGTTTTCCCTTTGGGGGAATGGAAGAGTAATGGTTGGGCTTGGTGACTCATCAATAGACACACTCTTTCCTTTGGAAGGGCTTCTCTTAGGATAAGGTTTTTCAACATTTGGACTGATTTCAACAGTTGGGATAGTGTTTTCCTTAGGAGGGGATGACTCTAAATAAGGGTTTATTTTCCTTTTAAGTTGAGTTCCACTCCTAAGGGTGATGGCACTGACATTTCCCTTATCCCTAGGGTTTACAAGTGATTTAGAGGGTAGTTTACCCGACCTGGGACTTTGTATTTCCCCACCAAGTTAGTTAGTTGGCCTAATTGGGTTTTTATATCATGTTTAGCAGATTGGGTGGTTTGTTGGAATTGGATATTATTTCCAACCATTTGTTTCATTATATCTTTTAGGATAGGATCAAGTTTTGGAGGGGTTTTTGGAAAGTCCTTTGTTGTGGTTGAGGATTTCTGGGTGGTGGTGGATTACTACTCTGCCCTGGTTGGTTCCATGGCTATTGAGGTTGGTTTGAATACCCCCTTTCTTATAAGCTTGGTTTTCTTTCCACCCAGGGTTGTATGGATAGTAAGGTTCTTTCCTAAAGGGTTGGTTATAGGGGTGACCTGGAAAGATTGCCTCACAACTCTCAAAAGTTTCTCTCAACTGAGGACATTGTTCAGAGTAATGGGTGTCAGAAGAACATATACCACAATGGATAAGAGGGGGATATTGGGATTTCCCTTAGTAAAGAGTAAGCCGTCTTAAAATGGTACTTACCTCTTCAAACTTTATGTCCATATTCTTCTCGAATTTGGTAGATTGAATGGGTACACTGGACCGTGAACTGAATTGCTGAGTGTTTTGTACCATGTTCTCAATTAGTTTTATTGTATAAATTAGGGTCTTACCAACTAGATCACCAAATGTAGCAGTATCAATCATGTTTCTATCAATAGGAATTAAACCATCATAAAAACACAGAATTAAAAGTTGACCACTTATTTGGTGTTATGGACAAATTGAACATGACCTCTTAAATCTATCCCAATATTCATGAATTTTTTTCCCTTGTGATTGTCTTATCCCACATATTTCTTTATTTATTATTTTGGTTCTAGAGGTTGGGAAATATTTTTCAAGAAAAAGGCATTTCATGTCCGTCCAACCTCTAATTGGTGAATTAACATAATACAACCAATCTTTCACAGTGTCTTCTAATGAAAATGGGAATGTCATAAGTTTTACTTGTTCTTCATCCAAATTAGCTGGTTTTAATGTAGAAAATATAATATGAAATTATTTTAAGTGCTTATGTGTATCTTCTCTATAAAGTCCATGAAATCTTTGTAATAAGTGAATTAGACCAGATTTTAGTTCAAAATTGGGTGCCTCTCCTTGCATTTGAATATATGTAGGTTGGATATCAACATAAGGTGAGGTTATTTATTTTAGTGTTTGATTGTTTTCATCCATGTTATACACATTAATTTTAGGTTCTAATTTGGTTCCATAAGAATAGGGGTTTAGAAAAGTCTCAAGTGGTGGTGTGCCCTCCTTCAAAGAGTTGTCTTGAGCATCTCAGTGTTGCTAATGTAGGATCCTCACCGGTTTGGGTTCAAAAGGTGGTAAGTCTTCTGAAATAGAAATAATAATTCATATAACCTACACAATAAATAAATTAGAACACAAAAATATATGCAAAGGTAAAAGATTAAACAAATAAATATTCACAAAAATTACAAAAAACTTATAAAAACACGCACTAAAAACCAAAGCGCTCCCTGGAAATAGCGCCAAAATTTGACCGATTTGTCATGAAAAATCAAATTGATTATGATTTTAAGGTTTATTTATAGAATAGTGTAGAACCTAGGACATCTCTTAAGGATCATTTATAGGTTTAGAGTATGCATTTTTAATAAAAAGTACTAAAAAAGGGGGTGATTTTGAAAACAGTTTAATGAAAATAATTTAACTTAAAGAGTTCAATAGCTGACAAACCAAGTGTATTTTAAAAAATATGAGACAAAGGGGTCATTTTGATTTCAATACACACATTTAAAGTTCATTTTTCTTAGAGATTCATTTAGGTTTGGAGTAATTCTTTGGTTGAAATTAATTGAAATCCCGACTAATTCCTTAACCTTTATTTCATTGCTCAAAGAACCAAACCTTGACATAACAATCATATTGTCAAGGTCCAGATTTTATGAATGGAATAAGAGATTCCAAATAAGATTTAAATCTCAATAAAGTGGGTAATAAAATTATTCTTGTGTTATCCAATAAAAAACACAGGTCACACACTCAAAACCTCACACTGATCGGTTATAAATCAAGATCAAATCAATCACATACATCAAAACAAGAATTAAAACAAGAAATAATGTAAGATACATGGAAATAAATATTTAAACACCCAAATCACTCCAAAACATTATCTAATATATTCGTCATAAATCCCTTTACATGTGTGTAGCTCCCTTACAACGAACGCCCACCGTTTAGCTCGACATCGGGAGGAGGAGGAAGCTCGGGTGGAGCTCCTTCTTCATTCTTGATCCCTCTATGAGGATAGGGGCCTCAAAAAATTCTCGTATTAAGAGGATAATACTATAGGAATCTAAAATGGTATATATTTTCTCCTGGTTTGAACTCCCAAATGACGTTCCCAAGGTATCCTTTTATAGGCAAAGTGGAAGGTGGTTTTGGGCACACAGATTGTGTAAAACCATTTGTCCCATTGTTTTAGGTGGGTATAAAGACTTATATCACTTTGGAAAAAACTAAAAAGTTGTTTTACCACATATTTAATATATCCACCGAAGGTTTGGATTCATTTGGACACCTACAAGTTGATATATGGACAGATCAAAACACACCACTTTTGACTTCGTTTAGATTCAGTATGCTGAACAGATTAGGTCAGATGGACCTCTTCTTAGATGACCTGGGCTTGGGTTACTTCAGATTAAATATATCCCATTATATTTTTTATCAGACCACAAAATTTCATCCCATTTGGATGCACGGTTTAGTAGAAGTGTTCGGTTTAGTAAACTGGTGTGCTTGGATCGTTTGCAGCTTGACCCATTTTTCTTTAACTTTGTCATGGGCCCTCCAAATCACCTACACCTTCAATGAAATTATCAAAACAATTAAAATTTCCCATTTTAATAGTGATAAAAACAAAATAATGGAATCAAACATGAAGTGAAATTTGTTATTATTTTTACAATTTTCATTACAAAACTAGTTTAGCACAATGGTGTAAGGGTGAAAATGAAACAGTGAATCGCAGTGCGATCACACCCCCACACATAAACATTTGAACTCCTGGGCCAAGTAATATTTCCAAAAATTATTCATGTATATATTTACAACTTCATAAATATTTAACATTCAATAAAATTTTAATACCTGATAGAAATGTGATCAAAGAAAAAATCACACCGATGAGTTATTCTCAGTGATCATGGAAAAAGATGTCTCAAAAATTGTATCCAAATGAAATTCCAAGAGATTCATGATACCAATCAAAGAAAATAATTCAAAAGTTAATCATGTCACTAATTCTTCATGTGTGTGTGTGTGTGGAAACCATTTCATGGTATTCTTTCCACTCTCTATCAAGTAAATATAAGTTATTTTAAAAATTGTATACTTATATGATCCTTTCCACTAAACCTGCCCTACATCCTTTACAATCAAATTTAATGACCCACTCACTTAATCATTACCAAAATTCAAACCATAATCTCTCAACCTAGATATCCCCATATGTTGTACATTTCATCACTCCCCTCATTTTTTTTCAAAAGTTTCACTTGGAACAAATCTCACACTCTTATCTCAACCCATGTTTGATATCCTCATGACACTAATTGTAATAGTTATAAAAAGATAAAAAGTTGAGGAAGGGTGGTTTTTGACCTGCCAATATATAACCTTTTTTGTTTTTTTTGTTTTTTAGGGCATAAAACAGTCAGATAATAGGTACACACACATAGGTCAATCTGGTATAGTAATGAAATAGATCAGATAAGGAACAAATTTATGGAAAAATGATTTTGTAAAGTATAAAAAATCAACCTAACTTATATTTACCTTCTATTAAGTGGATATTTTCACACTTCATGGTTAGGTGCAAAGTTGTGTGGAGAAATTAAGTGACACAATTTTTCTTTAAACTATTCACATAAAGGGTATCATTCTTCTCAAATATTTCAAAATGATACAAACATTTATATCATCGAAAAAAAACCAAATTTCAATAGAAAGTCACAACACAACATTTTATTCTTGGTGAAATTCACATTTCATCAGAATTTTTTTTGAATGTTAAAACAACATGAAATAGAGAAATTACTCACGCATTTTTAATAACTTCCATGATTAAGCAAACATCATTTTCCAAGATAAAGTGGGCATAAAAAAATTAACATTTTGGAACAAAAGTTAGGGTGGGGAGGAAAGGGGGGAGCAAGTGACAATACAATTCAACAAGCTAAAAAGAGAAAAATAAGAAAGATTATGAAACTTACTAACTAACCCATGAATATACCCATAACCCCACACCTAAAGTGTGTAGTGTACTCATTATAATAAAAGATAATGTGGAAAGGAATGATAAAACTTGGTGAGTGTAATTCATAAATTGATTCTTGAACATGGATTTCCTCCATCAAAGACTCCATAATGGATTCATAGGCGCTTCATCCACTTCCCATTGACAGTGAAGGTTTGCTTGGTTTCTTTATTTTGAACCTGGACAATGCCAAATAGAGATAAATTAGTAACAACGTATGATCCAAACCAGCGGGAACAAAGCTTACCTAGATGAAACTTCAGCCTTGTATTATAAAGGAGGACCTTCTGCCCAATGTCAAATTGACGATAAAGGATGAGACAGTCATGGGTAGCCTTGGTTCACTCCTTATAAATCCTGGAGTTCTCATATGCATCTCTGCACATTTCCTCTAGCTCCTGAATCTCTAACTTCCTTTAATAACCTGCACCAGAAAGACTAGAATTGCATTGTTTAATGGCCTAGTAGGCCTGGTGCTCAATCTCAACAGGGAGGTGACAACACTTTCCAAACACTTGCCGATATAGTGACATGCTAATGGGAGTTTTGAAAACAATACGGTAAGCCCATAAGGAATCAACTAGTCTCAGACTCCCAATATTTTCTATTAGGTTGAACCATTTTTTCAAGAATATGTTTTACCTCCTTATTTGACACCTCATCTTGATCATTGGTTTGTGGGTGATATGCAGTAGACACTCTATGCCTGAACCCATACTGAAAAAAATAGATTTCATTGTTTTGTTGTAGAAATGAGAACCCTGGTTACTGATGATGAACCTAGGTAATCCAAACCTACAAAAAATTTGGGCTCTCAAAAAATCCAAAATAGTCTTGGAATCATCATTCCTTGTAGATCAAGCCTTTACCCATTTTGAAACATAATCCACTGCCAGAATAATGTAAAGGTTCCCAAATGAATTGGGGAATGGTGCCATAAAGTTAATGCCCCAAACATCAAAAATTTCATGGAATAGAAAGGGTTATTGTGGAATTTCATTTCTTTTAGATACATTCCCCATTATTTGATTGAGAGGACACGATTTACAAAAATTATGGGAATCCTGAAAAAGTGTTGGCCAAAAGAGACCAGAATTAAAGACCTTGTGAGCAGTCTATTGAGGACCAAAGTGGCCCCCACAAGTAAGAGTATGACAAAACCTAAGGACAGACTGAAACTTACTATCAAGAACATAACTCCTAAGGAACTAATCACTACATGTTCTCAAAGGGTAGGGGTCATCCCAAATGTACCAACATGACTCATGTTTTAGATGGTCAACATGGTTTTTATTGAAATTAGCAGGAATGCAAGATGCTATGAAATAATTTATAATTTCAGCATACTAGGGACTATAATCTTGCGCTCGGTACAATTTCTCATCTAGAAACATGTCATTTATGGGAATACATGGGGATTAGTCAATGTATGAGGATGGGTGGATCCTACTGATATGGCAAGCCACCAAATTCTCTACTCCTTTTTTATCTCTAATTTCTAAATTGAATTCCTGAAGGAGGAGTATCCAGTGAATGATACATGGTTTGAATTCCGGTTTCTTAAGGAGATACCAGAGGGATATATGGTCTGAGAACACAATGACTTTGAACCCTAAAAGAGATGACCTGAATTTATCCAAGGAAAACATAATGGTAAGAAATTATTTTTTAGTTGTGGGGTAGTTTTCTTAGGTAGGTTCCAGTGTACGTGAGACATAGACAATGATTTGTGGAGATCGATCGACCCTTTATGATAAGATTTCCCCAACTACATAGTTAGATGCGTCACACATGAGCTCAAATGGTAAATCTCACTGAGGTTGTTGTATTTCTAGGGGTGAGATGAGACTCCATTTTAACTTATTAAAAGCTTCCTCACATTCATTATCAAAAACAAATTCCTTTTATTTTTAGAGAAATCAGGATAGAGGGAGTGCAATTTTACTAAATTCATGAATGAAAAAATGGTAAAATTCAGCATGACCTAGGAAATACCAAACATCCCATACATTTCTAGGGAATGTTAAGGAAGAAATAACATCCACTTTTGATTTGTCTACTTGGATACCATCCCCAGAAATGACATCTCCCAAAACTATACCTTGTTGCACCATGAAATGGCTTTTCTCATAATTTAATACGAGATTCTTTTCAATATAATGACGTAGGACCGAACCAAGACTACTCAAACATTCATCAAAAGAGGATCTATAAATAGTGAAATCATACATGAATACTTCCATGCAATTCTCTAGGTAATCCAAAAAAATACCAACCATGCATCACTGGAAAGTCTCCAGAGCATTGCACAGACCAAATGACATCCTTTTATATGAAAATGTTCCAAAGGGGAAAGTAAAGGTCATCTTTTCCTAATCCTTGGGGGAAATATAGATCTAAAAGTATCCAGAATAACCATCAAGGAAATAGTAATGGGAATTCCCTACTAGCCTCTCTAGCATTTGATAAATGAATGGAAATGGTAAATGGTCCTTCCTAGTGTGTTGATTTAGTCGGTGATAGTCTATACAAACACACCAACTATTCTGCACATGAGTTGGAACCAATTCATTATTTTCACTTTTAATTGTTATTAGATCCATTTTTTAGGAACTACTTGAACTGGACTGGCCCATTGGCTATCAGATATGGGGTAAATGATTCCAACAACCAATAATTTTGTTACTTCCTTTTTAACAACATCTAGGAGGTTTGGGTTCGGTTGGCATTGTGCCTACCTCACTGGTTTAGCCTCATCATTTAATAATATATGATGTGTGAAAATTGATGGGCTAATACCAGGAATGTCAGCATGTGTCCATATGAAATCTTGTTTATATTCCCTCAAAAGTTCAAGCAGTCTCAATTCATGCCCATGAGGGAGTGAACTAGCAATGATGATAGGCAAGTTGTTTCCATTCTTAAGATATGAATATTTCAAATCTTGAGGTAGTTTTTTTAGTTCTAATTCAAGTGGATTTTGGATGGATGGGAGTGTGTGTGAAAGTGAGAGGTCACTAATCTTATCTAACTACTCAATGGTATCATTATCAGATGAGGAAAGATATTTTACAAGCTTATCAATATCATCGATGGTTATGTAATCCTTAGTGTTCAAGAAATCATCAATTAATAAACATGCATGAAATTTTTCTAAATCGATACAACATTACATGTGTGATTCATTTCCTAGCATTTCAACCAATGATGAAAACTCAAAAAGGGGATCATGGGAATGAAAATAAGTGTTTTTAGGGGGAGTACATTTATAGATTTAATAGAGAGAGAGGAATGTTCTTCTAAGGGGTAATTCATTGCATCAAGGATGTTAAAGTGGACAATGTCACCACCAAAATCTATAGATAATGTACCATTATGATAATTAATTATGGTTTTGGCAGTTTTCAAGAATTACCTCCCCAATATAATCGGGGCATGTCCATTCATCCTATCATCTTCCATTTTAAGCACATAAAAATCAGTAGGGAAAATTAAAATTTTCACCCTCACAAGAACATCCTCTAACACACCAGAAGGGTGTGCTGTACTCCAATATACTAATCGAACAACAATTCTAGTTGGATTTAGTTCCTCAACCTGCAATTAAGAGTAAATAGAGTGAGGCATCACATTTATAGAAGCACCTAAATCAAGCATAGCATGGGAAAAGGAATACTCCCCTGTGGTGCACAAAATTGAGATTGTTCCTAGATCATTGCATTTGGTGGGAGGTGGTGGATCTATTAATGATGAGACGTTCCTCCCCAATCTCACCTTCTCATCACCTTGAAGTCTCCATCGTTGTGTACACATCTCCTTCAAAAACTTAGCATATCTTGGAATTTTCTTCACAACATCAATCAAAGGAATGTTAACCTGGATTTTTTTGAAAGTTTCCAATATTCCTTATCTAGTTAAACTTCCTTTTGTTTTCTTGGTTGGTTTTCCCTTTGTGGGAATGGAAGAGGAATGGTTGGGCTAGGTGACTCATCAAAAAACACACTCTTTCCTTTGGAATGGATTCTCTTAGGATAAGGTTTTTCAACATTTGGACTGATTTTAATAGTTGGGATGGTGTTTTCCTCAAGAGGGGATGACTCTAAAGGAGGTTTCCCTTGTCTTTTAAGTTGAGTTACACTTCTAAGGGCGATGTCACTGACATTTACCTTATCCCTAGGGTTGAAAATTGGTTGATAGGGTAGTTTACCCGACCGAGGAATTTGTATTTCCCCCACCGAGTTAGCTAGTTAGTCTAATTGGGTTTTTAGGTCTTGTATGATATCTTGAGTGGTTTGTTGGAATTAGAGATTGTTGGAAGCCATTTGTTTCATCATATATTATAGGCTAGGCTCTAGTTTTATAGGGGTTGTTGGAAAGTCCTTTGTTGTGGTTGAGGATTTCTGGGTGGTGGTGGATTACGACTCTACCTCGGTTGGTTCCATGGCTGTTGAGGTTGGTTTGAATACCCACTTACCTATAAGCTTGGTTTTATTTCTACCTAGGGTTGGATAGATAGTATGGTTCTTGCCTAAATGGTTGGTTATAGGGGTGACCTAGAAATATTTCCTCACAAATTTCAGAATTTTCTCTCAATTGAAGACATTGGTCGGAGTAGTGGGTGTTAGAAGAACATATGCCAAAATGGATGGGAGGTGAATATTAGGATTTAACTTGGGAGAGAGCAAGTTGTCTTAGAAGGATACTTACCTCTTCATACTTTGTGTCCACCTTCTTCTCGAATTCAGTATATTTCACCTCATGGACACCTCGAATGGGTACATTAGACCATGAACCAAATTGATGAATGTTTTGTGCCATGTTCTCAATTATGGTTCTTGCAAAAATTTGGGTCTTATCAACTAGGGCACCACCTGCAGCAGTATCAATCATGTTTTTATCAATAGGAATTAAACCTTCATAAAAATAATAAATTAAAAGTTGATCACTTATTTGGTGGTGTGGAAAACTTAAACATAACCTATTAAATCTCTTAAAGTATTCATGAAATGTTTCCCCTTGTGATTGTCTTATCCCACATATTTCTTTCCTTATTATTACGGTTATAGAGGCTGGGAAATATTTTTCAAGAAAAAGGCATTTCATATCTGCCTAACCTCTAATTGGTGAATTAACATAATACAACCAATCTTTCACAGTGCCTTCTAATAAAAATGGGAATTCCCTAGGCTTTACTTGTTCTTCATCCACATTAGCAAGTTTTAATGTAGAACACACAATATGAAATTATTTTAAGTTCTTATGTGGATCTTCTCTAGCAAGTCCATGAAATCTTGGCAATAAGTGAATTAGACCAGATTTTAGTTAAAAGTTAGGTTCCTTGCCTTGCATTTGAATATATGTGGGTTGGATATCAATATCAGGTAAGGTTAGTTATTTTAGTGTTCGGTTGTTTTCATCCACGTTATACACATTAATTTCAGGTTCTAATTTGGTTCTAGAAGAAGCACTACTGCAAATATAGATTTTATCAGTGCAAAAAAGGACATTAACAGTGCTAGAAAAGCGTTGTTAATCGAGGTGAAGATAGGGGGGTCTCTTTTATCAGCACTTAGAAAAGTGCTGATAAAGGCCCCTTTTATAAATTCTAAAAAAAGCACTGATAAAAATGTCCTTTATCAATGCTTTTAGCGTTGATAAAAGTCAAAAAAAAAATTTAAAAATGTTAAAAATAATATATAATGTGGGGGGAGATTTTAACAGCTCTTGAACCCCCTTTTATCAGCGCTAGGCAGAGCCCCCTCCCTCTCACCCCGTACACTTCCCTTTCCCACACAACCCTCTCCCACTTGCCCGTACGCCCTTGCTTCCACCAGAACTCAAACCTACGACCTCCCCCCTTGTGCGTCTGCACCTTTACCACTAAGCCATTTGGTTTTTTTCTCCATTTAATGATATATCTATTTATATATATATATAGTTATATTCATTCGTATATTAATATAGATTCATATTAATATAAATATATTTAGTTTTATTAATACATATATATTTATTCATATATATATATATATTTGTATATTAATATATATTTATATATATTTATATATATATAGTTATATTTATTCGTATATTAATATAGATTCATATTAATATAAATATATTTAGTTATATTAATACACATATATTTATTCATATATTAATATATATATATATATATTTATTCATATATTAATATATACTTATATCTATTTATATATATATTTTTAGTTATAAATTTTTATCCGTATATTTATTTGTATATTAATACATATTTATAAGAATAGTTTTAAATACATTTATAAAATATTTTTTTATGTGTGTTTATAAATAAATAAATAAATAAATAAATAAATAAATAAATACATACATATATATAACACACACACACACACAGACACAGACACACACACACACACATATATTTATGAATAAATACATATATATGTGTATCTAAAAATATATACAATGTTAAAACGACTATAACTTCTAATCCAAAAGTCCGTTTCAACTCCACAACCAATAAAATCGAAGAAAATGAAACAATATTCGATATGATATGTGGTAAAGTCCTAGAGTACTTTCGGATCAGAAGTTATAGCTGTTTGAATGTTAAAAAATCAGGGTATCCCGACTAAAAAACTCAGTTTTAGAGTCCTTATGGGTCTTTTTTGCCTCAAAAAATGTGAAAGAAGGTTCCCTTTAACCACTAATTCATAGAGCTCATTGTAGGCTTTGATTTGATATGCTGTAGAGCTCAAACGGACACTCGGATCAAAAGTTATGGCCGTTTGAAGTTTGAGTTACATTTTCAACTTATTTTAGATCTTTTATTATTTTTTTTGATTTTTTGTAACTTCAAATTGTTATTAAATGATTATTAATCAATGATAATTAGAAAATTATTAATTAATAATATTTTTTAAAATATTTTAAATCCATTTTCACTAAATTTCTTATATATTAAATGTAATAGTATATTTATACTTATCTAAAACATATTTAAAAAATATATATTATATTTATATCAATATAAATATACTTATATAACAAAATATTATTTTTCATGATTTTTTTGAAATTTATCAACGCTATGAAAAAGTGCTGATAAATCCCCCCCTTTATCAGCGCTTTTTTAGCACTGTTAAAGGGTGGCGCTGCAGAAACCCAGTTTTGTGGTAGTGAAGAGGGATTTAGAAAAGTCTCAAGTGGTGGTGTGTACTCCTTCAAAGGGCTATCTTGTGCATCTCGGTGTCGCTGATGTAGGATCCTCTCCAGTTTAGGTTCGAAAGGTGGTAAGTCTCCTAGAGTAGAATGTGTCATGCATATAACCTACACAAGAAATAAATCAGAACACAAAAATATATGCAAAGGTAAAAGATAAAACAAATAAATATTCACAAAAATTACAAAAATCTTATCAAATACACGCACTAAAAACCAAAGCACTCCCCGAGAACGACGCCATAATTTGACCATGTTGTCATGACACATCAAATTGATTATGATTTTAAGGTTTATTTATAGTACAGGGAAGACCCTAGGTCATCTCTAAAGGATGATTGATAGGTTTATAGTATGCATTTTTAATAAAAAGTACTAAAAAAGGGGGTGATTTTAAAAATAGTTTAATGAAAACAACTTAACATAAAAAGTTTAATAGTTGAAAAACCAAGTGTATTTTGAAAAATATGAGTCAAAGGGGTCATTGTGATTTCACTACACACATTTCAAGTTCATTCATTTAGTTTTAGAGTAATTCTTTGGTTGAAATTAATTGGAATCCCGATTAACTCCTAAGCCTTTATTTCATTTCTTGAAGAACCAAACCTTAACATAACAATCATATTGTAAAGGTATAGAACTTATGCATGGAATAAGAGATTTAAAATAAGATTGAAATATCAATATAGTGGGTAATAAAATTATTCTTGCATTTTCCAATCAGAACAACACAATTCAGGCATTCAAAACCTCACACTGATCGGTTAGAAATCAAGAGCAAATCAATAACATGCATAAAAACAAGAATTAAAATAAGAAATAATGTAAGATACATGGAAAGAAATATTTAAACACCCAAATAAATCCAAACCAGTGGCTAATATATGCATTGTAACTCCGTTTACATGTGTGTAACTCCCTCACAACAAACGACCACCGTTTAGCTCGACATCGGGAGGAGGAGGAAGCTCGAGTGGAACCCCTTCTTCATTATTGATCCCCCTACAAGGATAGGGGCCTCCAGAACTTCTAGGATGAAGAGGAGACTCATCTAAGACTCCAAAATGGAAGATATTTTCTTCTGGTTCAAACCCCCAAATGAGATCCCAAAGTATCATTTTATAGGCAAAGTGGAATGTGGTTTTGGGCACACAGATTGTATAAAACCACTTGGACCATTGTTTTATGTGGGTATAAAAACTTATATTGCTTTGAGAAAAAATATAAAGTTGTTTACCCACCTATTTAATATCTCCATAAAAATTTTGGATTCATTTGGACACCTACATCTCGAGATATGGACAGATCACAACACACCACTTTTGACTTCGTTTAGATTAGGTGTGTTGGACAGATCAGGTCGGATGGAACTATTAGTGGCCAAATTGGGCTTGGGTTACTTCAAATAAAATGTATCTAATTAAATTTTGGATCATACCACAAAATTTAATCCCATTTGTATGCATGGTTTAGTAGAAGTGTTCAATTTAGTAAACTGGTGTGCTTGGATTGTGCACAGCTTGACCCATTTTTCTTGAACTTCATCATGGGCCCTCTAAATCACTTCCATCTTCAATGAAATTATGAAAACAAGTAAAATTTTCCATTTTAATAGTTATAAACAAAAAATAATGGAATTAAAAATGAAGTGAATTTTTTTTTTATAATTTTCAATACAAAACTAGTTTAGCATAGTGGTGTATGGGTGAAAATGAAATAGTGAATAGTAGTGTGATCACACCCACACAACTCAACATTTTCACTCCTGAGCAAAGTAATATTTCTAAAAATTATGCATGTATATATTTTAAACTTCATAAATATTTAACATTCAATGAAAATTTAATTTATAGAAATGTGATCAAAACAAAAATCACACCGAGGAGTTATTATCAATGATCATGGAAAAAGACGTCTCAAAAATTGTATCGAAATGAAATTCCAAGAGATTCATGATACTAATAAAAGAAAATAATTCAAAAGTTAATCATGTCACTAATTATACACATGTGTGTGTGTGTGACAACCATTTCCTATTATTCTTTCCATTTTCTATCAAGTAAATATAAGTTATTTTAAAAATTATCTACTTACATGTCCATTTCCACTGAACCTGCCCCACATCCTTTGAAATAAAATTTCAAGACTCACTCACTTAATAATTCTTAGAAGTCAAACCATAAGCTCCCAACCTAGATATCCCCATATGTTTTACATTTCATCACTCCCCTCATTTATTATTTTTTTCAAAAGTTTCACTTGGAACAAATCTAACACTATTCTATCAACCCATGTTTGATCTCATCACAAAAATAATTATAATAGTTATAACAAGATCAAAATTTGAGGAAGGGTGGTTTTTGACGTACCAATATACAAACTTTTTTGTTTTTTTGTTTTTTTAGGGTGTACAACAGTCAGATAACAGGTACACACACATAAGTCAATCTAGTACAGTAATAAAATATATCAGATAATAAACGAACATATGGAAAAATGATTTTGGAATATAGATAAAAATAAACCTAACTTATATTTACCTTCTATTAAGTAGATATTTTTACACTTCATGGTTGGGTGTGAAATTGTGTGGAGAAATTAAGTGACACAATTTTCCTTTAAACTATTCACACAAAGGGTACCATTCTTCTCAAATATTTTAAAATGATACAATAATTTATATCATTGACAAACAACCAAATTTCAATAGAAAGTCACACCACAATTTGAATTCTTGGTGAAATTCACATTTCATCAGAATTTTTGTTTGAATGTTAAAAAACATGAAATAGAGAAATTACTCATGCATTTTTAATAACTTCCATGATTAAGTGGTCATCATTTTCCATGATAAAGTGGGCATAAAAAAATTAACATTTTCGCACAAAAGTGAGGGGGGGGGGGGGGAAGGGGGAGCAAGTGACAATACAATATAGTAAGGCAAAAATACAAAAAGAAGAAAGATGATAAAAATTCCTAACTAACCCAAGAATATACCCACCCCCACACCTAAAGTGTGAAGTGTCCTCACTGTAATAAAAGAGAATATGGTAAGGAAGGATAAAACCTAGTGAGTTCCATACATAGATTACTTATTGAACATGGAGTTCCTCTATCAGGGACTCCAGAATGGATTCATGGAAGTGCTTCAGCCACTTCACATTGACAATAAAGGTTTGCTTGGTTTCTTAATTTTGAACCTAGACAACACCAAATGGAGAGAAATTAGTAACAGTGTATAGTCCAAACCTATGGGAATGAAGCTTACCTGGATGAAACTTCAGCCTTACATTGTAGATGAGGACCTTTTTCCCAATGTGGAATTAACGATGAAGGATGAGATGGTCGTCGACAACCTTGGTTGGATCCTTATAAATTCTATAGTTATCATATGCATCTCTACACATTTATTCTAGCTCCTAAATCTATAACTTCATTTGAGAACCTGCACCAAAAAGACTAGAATTATATTTTTTAATGGACTAGTAGGCCCGATGCTCAATCTCAACAGGGAGGTGACAAATCTTTCCAAACACTAACCGACTTGGGGACATGCCAATGGGAGTTTTTAAAGTAGTATGGTAATCCCACAAGGAATCATCAAGTCTAAAACTCCAATCTTTTCTATTAGGTTGAACTATTTTTTCAAGAATCTATTTTACATCCCTATTTGATACCTCAACTTGACTATTGTTTTGTGGGTGATATGCAATAGACACTCTATACCCGACCCCATACCAACGCAAAAGAGACTGCATTGTTCAGTTATAGAAATGAGAACCCTGGTCACTGATGATGAACCGAGGTAATACAAACCTACAAAAAATATGGCTTCTCAAAAATTCCACAACATTCTTGGAATCATCATTCCTTTTAGCTCATGCCTCTACCCATTTTGAAACATAATCCACTGCTAGAAGAATGTAAAGGTTCCCAAATGAATTGGGGAATGGTCACATAAATTCAATACCCCAAATATCAAAAATGTCATGGAAGAGTAAGGGGTGTTTTTGCATTTCATTTCTTTTAGATACATTCCCCATTATTTGACATTGAATACAAGATTTACAAAAACCATAAGAATCCCAAGAGAGACCAGAATCAAGGACCTTGTGAGAAGTCTGTTGGGGACCAAAGTGGACCTGAAAAACAAGAGTGTGATATAACCTAAGAACATACTGAAACTTGCTATCAGGAACACTACACCTAAGGAATTTATCACTACATGTTTTCCAAAGGTAGAGGTCATCCCAAATGTACCAACGAGATTCGTGTTTTTGACGGTCATCCTAGTTTTTATTGAAATCAGTAGGAATGAAAGATGCTACCAAATAATTTACAATTTCGATATACAAAGGAATAACATCTTGCACTTGGTACAATTTATCATCTGGAAACATGTCATTTATGGGAATACATGGGGACGAGTCAATGTATGAGGATGGGTGGATCGTACTGATATGATCATCCACCACATTCTTTGCTCCTTTTTTATATCTAATTTATAAATTGAATTCCTGAAGGAGGATCATCTAGAAAATGAGACGTGGTTTGGATTCTGGTTTCTTAAAGAGATACCAGAGGGCTACATGGTCTGAGAACACAATGACTTTGGACCCTAAAAGATATGACCTGGATTTATCCAAGGAAAACACAATGGTAAGAAATTATTTTTCAGTTGTGGTGTAGTTTTCTTGGGTAGGGTCCAGTATATGTGAGGTATAGGCAATGACTTGTGGAGCTCGATCGACCCTTTGTGATAAGAATTCCCTAACTGTATAGTTAGAGGCATCACACAAGAGATAAAATGGTAAATCCCACTAAGGTTTTTAGATTTTTGGGGGTGACGTGAGACTCCATTTTAACTAATTAAAATCTTCCTCACATTCATTATCAAAAACAAATTCCTTTTCTTTTTAGAAAAATCGGGATAGGGGGAGTGCAATTTTACTAAATTCATGAATGAAACGATGGTAAAATCCAACATGACCTAGGAAATACTGCACATCCCATACATTTTTGGGGAATGGTAGGGAATAAATGACATCCAATTTTGATTTATCTACTTGGATACCATCCCCCGAAATGACATGCCCCAAAACTATAACTTGTCACACTATGAAATGAAATTTCTCATAATTTAATATTATATTATTTTCAATACAGCGATGTAGGAATGGACCAAGACTACTTAAACATTTATCAAAATAGGGGCCATAAACAGTGAAATAATCCATGAATACTTCAATGCAATTCTCTAGGTAATCCAAAAAATATTTCCATGCATCTCTGGAAAGTACTTGGAGCATTGTATAGACCAAATGACATCCTCCTATATGAAAATGTGCCAAAGGGGCAAGTGAAGTTTGTCTTTTTCTAATTCTTGAGGGCAATATGGATATGAAAGTATCCAGAATACCCATCAAGGAAACAATAATGGGACTTCCCTAATAGCCTCTCTAGAATTTGGCCACTAAATGGTAATGGTAAATGGTCATTCTTAGTGTATTGATTTACTCAGTGATAGTATATATAGACACACCAACTATTCTGCACACGAGTTGGAAACAATTCATTGTTTTCATTTTTAATTACTATTAGAACCATTTTTTTAGGAACTACTTGAACTGGACTGACCCATTAGCTATCAGATACGGGGTAAATGATTCCAGCAACCAATAATTTTGTTACTTAATTTTTAACAACATCTAGGAGGTTTGGATTTAGTCAACATTGTACCTACCTCACTAGTTTAGCCTCATCATTTAACAATATATGATGTGTGAAAATTAATGGGATAATACCAGTAATGTTAGAAAGTGTCCATACAAAAGCTTGTTTATAATCGCTCAAAAGTTCAAGCAGTCTCAATTCATGCTTAGGAGGGAGTGAACTAGTAATGATGATATACATATTGTTTCCATTCTTAAGATATGAATATTTTAAATCATGAGGCAATTGTTTTAGTTCTAATTTAGGGGGATTTTGGATTGATGGGAGTGTGTGTGAAAGCGAGAGGTCACTAATCTCATCTAACTGCTCAATGGTATCATCCTTAGATGAAGAAAGAGCTTTTACAAGCTTAGCAGTAACATCAATGGTCATGTGATCCTCAGTGTTCAAGAAATCATCAATTAATAAACATGCGTGACATTTTTCTAAACCAGTACAACATTCTATGCATGATTAATTTCCTATAATTTCAACCAATGATGGAAACTTAGAAATGGGATCATGGGAATGAAAAGAAGTGTTTTAGGGGAATGGAGTATATCTATAGAGTTAATAGAGAGAGAGGAATTTTCTTCTGAGGGGTACTTCATGGAATCAAGAATGTTGAAGTGGAAAATGTCACCACCAAACTCCATAGATAATGTACCATTATGATCATTAATTATGGTTTTGGTGGTTTTCAAGAAGGTCCTCCCCAATATAATTGGGGCATGTCCATTCATTCTATCATCTTCCATTTTAACCACATAAAAATTAGCAGGAAAATTTAAATTTTTCACCCATCACAAGAACATCCTCTAACACACTAGAAGGGTGTGTTGTACTCTAATTTGATAATTGAACAACAATGCCATTGGGATTAAGTTCCCCGACCTACAATGAAGAGTAAATAGAGTGAGGAATAACATTTATATAAGCACCTAAATCAAGCATAACATTGGAAAAAGAATACTCCACTATGGTGCACAGAATTGAAAATGTCCTGGGATCATTGCATTTGGTGGGAAGTAGTGGCTCTATTAATGCTGAGATATTCCCCCCAATATCACCTTCTCATCACCTCGATACCACCATTAGTGTGTATACATCTCCTTAAAAAACTTAGCGTATCTTGGAATTTTCTTCACAACATCAATCAAAGGAATGTTAACATGCACTTTTTTGAAAATTTCCAACATTTACTTATCTAGTTCAGTTTCCTTTTGTTTTCTTGGCTGGTTTTCCCTTTGGGGGAATGGAAGAGGAATGGTTGGGCTAGGCAAATCATTAATAGAGACCCTCTTTCCTTTGGAAGGGCTTATCCTAGGACAGGGGTTTTCAATATTTAGACAGATTTCAATAGTTGGGATGGTGTTTTCCTTGGGAGGGGATGACTCTAAATGAGGGATAATTTGCCTTTTAAGTTGATTTCCACTCTTAAGGGTTATGAAACTAGAATTTACCTTATACCTAGGGTTGAAAAGTGGTTGATAGGGTAGTTTACCCGACCCAGGACTTTGTATTTCCCCCACCAAGTTATTTAGTTGGCATAATTGGGTTTTTAGGTCTTGTATGGAAGCTTGGGTGGTTTGTTGGAATTGGAGATTGTTGTCAGCCATTTGTTTCACCATATCTTCTAGGATAGGCTTGGGTTTTTAAGGGGGTTATTGGAAAGTCCTTTATTGTGGTTAAGGATTTATAGGCAGTGGTGGATTACAACTCTGCCCTGGTTGGTTCCATGGATGTTGAGGTTGGTTTGAATACCCCATTACCTATAATCTTTGTTTTCTTTCCACTCAGGGTTGGATGGATAGTAAGGTTCTTGCCTAAAGGGTTGGTTATAGGGGAGACCTGGAAATATTGCCTCACAACTCTCAAAAGTTTCTCTTAATTGAGGACATTAGTCAGAGTAATAGGTGTTAGAAGAACATATAACACAATGAATGGGAGGAGGAGATTGGGATTTCCCTTGGGAAAGATCAAGTTGTCTTAGAAGGGTAATTAACTCTTCAAACTTTGTGTCCACCTTCTTCTCAAATTCCATAGATTATACCTCATGGACACCTAGAATGGGTAAAATGGACCGTGAACCAAATTTCAGAGTGTTTTGTGCCATGTTCTCAATTAGGGTTCTTGTGAAAATTGGGGTGTTATCAAATAGATCACCACTTACACTAGTATCAATCATGTTTTCATCAATAGGAATTAAACCTTCATAAAAATACTGAATTAAAAGTTAGTCACTTATTTGTTGGTGTGGACAACTTGAACATAAACTCTTAAATCTATCCCAATATTAATGAAGTGTTTACACTTGTGATTCTCTTATCCCACATATTTATTTCCTTATTATTCTAGTTCTAGAGGATAGGAAATATTTTTCAATAAAAAGGTGTTTCATGTCTGCCCAACCTATAATTGGTAAGTTAACATAATACAACCAATATTTCGCAGTGTCTTATAATGAAATTGGTAATTCCCCAAGATTTACTTATTATTCATCCACATTAGCAGGTTTTAATGTATAACACACAATATGAAATTATTTTAAGTGATTATGTGGATCTTCTCTAGCAAGTCCATGAAATCTTGACAATAAGTGAATTAGACCGGATTTTAGTTCAAAATTGGGTGCCTCGCCTTGCATTTGAATATATGTGGTTTGGATATCAACATCAGGAGAGGTTAGTTCTTTTAGTGTTAAATTTTTTTCAGCCATGTTATACACTTTAATTTCAGGTTTTAATTTGGTTCAATAAGAAGAGGGATTTAGAAAAGTCTCAAGTGGTGGTGTGTCCTTCAAAGGGTTGTCTTGTGCATCTCGGTGCTGCTGATATAGGATCCTCCCCGATTCAGGTTCAAAAGGTGGTAAGTCTCCTGGAGTATAATGAATCATGAATAGAACCTACATAATAAATAAATCATAACACAAAAATATATTCAAAGTTAGAAGATAAAACAAATAAATATGCACAAAAATTACAAAAATCTTATAAAAAACACGCACTAAAAACCAAAGTGCTCCCCGACAATGGTGAAAAAATTTGACTTTGTTGTCATGAAAAGTCAAATTGATTATAATTTTAAGGTTGATTTATAGTATAATGAATACCCCAGGTCATCTCTCAAGGAGCATTGATAGGTTTAGAGTATGTGTTTTTAATAAAATGTACTAAAAAGGGGGGTGATTTTGAAAACTTAAAGAGTTTAATAGTTGAAAAACCAAGTGGATTTTGAAAAATATGATACAAAGGGGTCATTGTAATTTCACTACAAACATTTCAAGTTAATTTTTCTTAGATATTAATTTAGGTTTGGATTAATTATTTGGTTGAAATTGATTGGAATCCTGATTAATTCCCAAGCCTTTATTTTATTGCTTGAAGAACCAAACCTTGACATAACAATCGTATTATCAAGGTACATAAATTATGCATGGAATAAGGTATTACAAAGGAGATTGAAATATCAAGAATGTGGGTAAGAAATGGATTCTTGTGTTGTCCAATCAGAACAACACAAGTCACACACTCAAAACCTCACACCGATTGGTTAGAAATCAAGAGCAAATCAATCACATGCATCAAAAAAAAGAATTCAAATAAGAAATAATGTAAGATACATGGAAAGAAATATTTAAAAACAAAAATCACTCCAAAAAAGTAGATAATATATGGGTTGGAACTCCTTTTACATGTGTGTATCTCCCTCACAATGAACACCCATCGTTTAGCTCAACACCGAGAGGAGGAGGAAGCTCGGGTGGAACTCCTTCTTCATTATTGATCTCCATACGAGGATAGGGGACTCTAGAACTTATATGATGAAGAGGATACTATTATAAGACTATAAAATGGTAGATATTTTCTTCTAATTCTAAATCCCAAATGAGGTTCCCAATGTATCATTTTATAGGCAAAGTGGAAGGTGGTTTTTGGTATACAGATTGTGTAAAACCACTTTGATCATTGTTTTAGGTGGGTAGACAGCCTTATCTCACTTTGGAAAAAACTAAAAAGTTTTTTACCCACCTATTTACTATCTCCAACGAGAGTTTGGATTCATTTGGACACCTATAACTCGAGATATGAACATATCAAAACACATCACTTTTGACTTCATTCAGATTCAGTGTGCTAGAAAAATCAGGTCATATGGACCTCTTAGTGGCCGAATTGGGCTCAGATTGATTCATATTAAATGTATAAAATTAAATTTTGGATCATACCACAAAATTTCATCCCATTTTGATGCACGGTTTAGTATAATTGTGCGGTTTAGTAAACTAGTGTGCTTGGATCATGCGCAACTTGGCCCATTTTTCTTAAACTTCTTCATGGTCCCTCCAAATCACCTCTAATTTCAATGAAATTATCAAAACATGTAACCTTGAACCTTTTAATAGTGATAAAAAAATAATGGAATCAAACATGAAGTGAAATTTGTTATTATTTTTATAATTTTCAATACAAAACTAATTTAGCACAATGGTGTAAGGGTGAAAATGAAACAGTGAATCACGGTGCAATCACACCCCCACACCTAAACATTTTCACTCCTAGGAAAAGTCATATTTCTAAAAATTATGCATGTAGATATTTCCAACTTCATAAAGATTTAACATTCAATGAAAATTTAATTCTTTATAGAATTGTGATCAAAGAAAAAATCACACCGAGGAGTTATTCTCATTGATCATGGAAAAAGACGTCTCAAAAATTGTATCTAAATGAAATTACAAGAGATACATGATACCAATCAAAGAAAATAATTAAAAAGTTAATCATGTCACTAATTCTCCATGTGTGTGTGTGTGATAACCATTTCAGGCTATTCTTTCCACTTTATATCAAGTAAATATAAGTTATTTTAAAAATTGTCTACTTACATAATCCTTTCCACCGAACCTGCCCTACATCCTTTGCAATCAGATTTCAAGACCCACTCACTTAAGAATTCCCAGAAGTCAAATCATAATCTCCCAACCTAGACATCCCCATATGTTTTACATTTAATCACTCCCCTCTATTATTTTTTTTCAAAAGTTTCACTTGGAAAAAATCTCACACTCTTCTATCAACCCATGTTTGATCTCATTACGACACTAAATGTAATATTTATAACAAGATAAAAAGTTAAGTAAGGGTGGTTTTTGACTTGCTAATATACAACCCTTTTTGTTTTTCTATTTTTTTGAGGGCGTAAAATAGCCAGATAAGAGGTATACACACATAGGTCAATCTGGTATAGTAATGAAATAGATTGGATAAGTAATGAACGTATGGAAAAATTATTTTGGGAAATAGAGAAAAATCAACCTAACTTATATTTACCTTCTATTAAGTATATATTTTCACACTTCATGGTTGGGTGAAAAGTTGTGTGGAGAAATTAAGTGACACAATTTTCCCTTAAAATATTCACAGAAAGGGTACCATTCTTCTCAAATCTTTAAAAATGATACAACCATTTATATCATCGAAAAACGACCAAATTTTAAGAGAAAGTCACACTACAATATTGAATTCTTACTGAAATTCACATTTCATAAAAAAATTGAATGTTAATAGAACATGAAATAGAGAAATTACTCTTGAATTTTTATTAACTTCCATGATTAAGTGGGAATCATTTTCCATGATAAAGTGGTCATAAAAAAATTAACATTTTGGCACAAAAGTGAGGGGGGGGGGGAGCAAGTGACAATAAAATCCAGCAATCCAAAAAGAGAAAAAGAATAAAGATGATTAAAATTCCTAACCGAGGAATATACCCACCCACACACCTAAAGTGTGTAGTGTCCTCATAGTAATAAAAGATAATGTGGAAAGGAAGGATAAAACTAGGTGAGTGTTATTCATAGATTGCTTCTTGAACATGGAGTTCCTCCATCGGGGACTCCTGAATGGATAAATGGAAGTGCTTCAGCCGCTGCCCATTGACAGTGAAGTTTTTCTTGGTTTCTTCATTTTGAACCTGGAAAACACCAAATAGAGAGACATTAGTAAAAGTGTATAGTCCAAACCAATGTTTATGAAGCTTACTTGGATGTAACTTCAACCTTGCAATATAGATGAGGACCTTCTTTCCAATGTTAAATTGACGATAAAGGATGAGACGATCATGGGAATCCTTAGTTCATTCCTTATAAATCCTAGAGTTCTCATATGCATCTCTGCATATTTCCTCCACCTCCTGAATCTATAAATTCCTTTGAGAAACTACTCTAGAAATACTAGAATTGCATTGTTTAATGGCCCAGTAGGCCCACTGCTCAATCTCAACAGGGAGGTGACACATCTTTCCAAACACTAGCCGATATGGTGACATGCCAATACGAGTTTTGAAAGTAGTACGATAAGCCCATGAGGAATCATTGAGTCTAAGACTCCAATCTTTTCTTTTAGGTTGAACCATTTTTTCAAGATTTTGTTTTACCTCCCTATTTGACACCTCATCTTGACCATTGGTTTGTAGGTGATATGCAGTAGACACTCTATGCTCGACCCCATACAAACATAAAAGAGATTGAATTGTTCGGTTGCATAAATGAGAACCCCAATCACTGATAATGAACCTAGGTAATCCAAACCTACAAAAAAATTGGGTTCTCAAAAATTACACAACAGTCTTGGAATCATCATTCCTTGTAGCTCATGCCTCTACCCATTTTGAAACATGATTCATTTCCAAAAGAATGTAAAGTTTTCCAAATTAATTGGGGAATGGTCTCATAAATTCAATGCCCCAAACATCGAAAATGTCATGGAAGAGCAAGGGTTGTTGTGGCATTTCATTTCTTTTAGATACATTCCCCATTCTTTGATAGTGAGGACAAGATTTACATAATTCATGGGAATCCTGAAAAAGTGTTGGACAAAATAGACCAAAATCAAGGACCTTTCAAGCAGCCCATTGGGGACCAAAGTTTCCCCCACAAGAAAGAGTGTGACAAAACCTAAAGATAGACTGAAAATATCTATCAGGAATACAACGCCTAAGGACTTGGTCACCAGATATTCTCTAAAGGTAGGGGTCATCCCAAATGTACCAATAAGACTCATGTTTTAGATGGTGGGATTAGTTTTTATTGAAATTCACAGGAATTTAATATGCTCCCAAATAATTAACAATTTCAGCATAACAAGGAATACCATCTTGCACTTGGTACAATTGATCATCTGGAAACATGTCATTTATGAAAATGTATGGGGATGATTTAATGTTTGAGGATGGGTGGATCCTACAGATATGGTCAACCATTAAATTCTCTGCTCATTTTTTATCTCTAATTTCAAAATTGAATTCCTAAAGGAGGAGCATCTAGTGAATGAGACATGATTTGACTTCTAGTTTCTTAAGGAGATACTAAATGGATGCATGGTCTGAGAACACAATGACTTTGGACCCTAAAAGATATGACCTAAATTTATACAAGGTAAACACAATGAAAAGAAATTATTTTTTAGTTGTGGTGTAGTTTTCTTGGGCAATATCCAGTGTATGTGTGGCATAGGCAATGATTTGTAGATCTCGATCGACCCTTTGTGATAAGACTGCCTCAACTGCATAGTTAGAGGCGTCACACATGAGCTTAAATGGTAAATCCCAATGAGGTGGTTGGATTGCTGGGGGTGACGTGAGACTCCATTTTGACTTATTAAAAGCTTCCTCACATTCATTATAAAAAAATTCCTTTTCTTTTTAGAGAAATCATGATAGGGGGAGTGAAATTTTACTAAATTCACGAATGAAATGATGGTAAAATCCAGCATAAATGAGGAAAGACCGCACATCCTGTACATTTTTGGGGAATAGTAGGGAAGAAATGTCATCCAATTTTTATTTATCTACTTGGATACTATCCCCAAAAATGATATTTCCCAAAACTATGCCTTGTGGCAGCATAAAATGACATTTCTAATAATTTAATACGAGATTATTTTCAATACAGTGATGTCAGATAGAACAAAGACTACTCAAACATTTATCAAAAGAGAATCCATAAACAGTGAAATAATCCATGAATACTTCCATACAATTCTCCAGGTAATCTGAAAAAATATGAACCATGTATCGCTAGAAAGTACCCTGAGAATTGCACACACCAAATGACATCCTCTTATATGAAAATTCACCAAAGGGGAAAGTGAAAGTCATCTTTTCTTGATCCTCACGGAAAATATAGATATGAAAGTATCTAGAATACCCATCAAGGAAACAATAATGGGACTTCCCTACAAGCCTATCTAGCATTTGGTCAGTGAATGGCAATGGGAAATGGTCCTTCCTAGTGTTTTTATTTATTCAGCGATAGTTTATATAGACACGCCAACTATTTTTCACATGAGTTGGAACCAATTCATTGTTTTCTTTTTTAATTATTGTTAGAACCATTTTTTTAGGAAATAATTGAACTGGACTGACCCATTGGTAATCAGAGATGGGGTAAATGATTTTAGAAACCAACAATTTTTTTACTTACTTTTTAACAACATGTAGGAGGTTTGGGTTCAATCGGCATTGTGCCCGCCTCACTGGTTTAGCCTCATCATTTAACATTATATTATGTGTTCAAATTGATGGGATAATACCAAGAATTTCAGCAAGTTTCCATCCAAAATCTTTTTTATACTCCCTCAAAAGTTCAAGCAGTCGCAATTCATGCTCAAGAGGGAGTGAACTTGCAATGATGACAAACAACTTTTTCCATTCTCAAGATATGAATATTTTAAATCTTGAGGCAGTTGTTTTAGTACTAATTCAGAAGGATTTTGGATTTATTGGAGTGTGTGTGAAAGTGAGAGGTCACTAATCTCATATAACTACTCAATGGTATCATCCTTAGATGAGGAAAGAGCTTTTACAAGCTTATCAGTATCATCGATGGTCATGTGATCCTTAGTGTTCAAGAAATCATCAATTAATAAAAATGCACGACATTTTTCTAAACCGGTAAAACATTATATGCATGATTAATTTCCTATAATTTCAACCAATTATTAAAACTCAAAAAGGGGATCATGGGAATATAAAGAAGTGTTTTTAGGGGAAGGGAGTACATCTATAGAATTAACAGAAAGAGAGAGGAATGTTCTTACGAGGGGTACTTAATGGCATAAAGGATGTTGAAGGGGATAATGTAACCACCATACTTCATAGATAATGTACCATTATGATCATTAATTATGTTTTTTAGGTTTTAAAGAAGGTCCTCCCCAATATAATTGGGGAGTTTCCATTCATCTTATCATCTTCCATTTTAAGAACATAAAAATAAACAGGAAAAATTAAAATTTTCACCCTCACAAGAAAATCCTATAACACACCAGAAGGGTGTACTATACTCCAATTTTCTAATTGAACAAAAATTCCAGTGGGATTCAGTTCCTGACTTGTAATGAAGAGTAAATAGAGCGAGGAATCAAATTTATAGAAGCACCTAAATCAAGCATAACATTGGAAAAGGAAAACTCCCCTTTAGTGAATGGAATTAAGAATGTTCCCGGATCATTGAATTTGGTGGGAAGTGATGGCTATATTAATTCTGAGATGTTCCTCCCCAAGATCACCTTCTCATCACCTCGAAGTCTCCATCGGTGTGTACACATCTCCTTTAGAAACTTAGCGTATCTTGGAATTTTCTTCATGACATCAATCAAAGGAATGTTAACCTACACTTTTTTTGAAAGTTTCAAATATTTACTTATCTAGTTTAGTTTTATTTTGTTTTCTTGGTTGGTTTTACCTTTGTGGGAATGGAAGAGGAATGTTTGGGATAGGTGACTCATCAATAGAAAAACGCTTTCCTTTGGAAGGGATTCTCTCAGGATAAGGTTTTTCAACATTTAGACCGATTTCAACAGTTGGGATGATGTTTTCCTTAGGAGGGGATGACTCTAAATGAGGGGTCATTTGTCCTTTAAGCTGAGTTCCACTCCTAAGGGTGATGGCACTAACATTTCCCTTATCATTAGGGTTGACAAGTGGTTGAGAGGGTAGTTTAGCCGACCCAGGACTTTGTATTTCCCCCAATGAGTTAGCTAGTTGGCATAATTGGGTTTTAGGTCTTTTATGAAATCTTGGGTGGTTTTTTGGAATTAGATATTGTTGGAATCCATTTGTTTCATCATATATTCTAAGTTAGGATCTGGTTTTTGAGGGGGTTGTTGGAAATTCCTTTGTTGTGGTTGAGGATTTCTGGGTGGTGGTGGAATACTACTCTACCCTGATTGGTTCCATGGGTGTTGAGGTTGGTTTGAATATCCCCTTTCCTATAATCTTGGTTTTCTTTACACCCAGGGTTGGATGGATAGTAAGGTTATTTCCTAAAGGGTTGGTTATAGGGGAGGCATAGAAAGATTACCTTAAAACTCATAGAAGTTTTTATCAATTGAGGACATTGGAAGAGTAGTGGGTGTCAGAAGAACATATACCAGAATGTATGGGAGGAGGATATTGGGATTTCCCTTGGGAAATATCATGTTGTCTTAGAAGGGTACTTACCTCTTCAAAATTTGTGTCCACCTTCTTCTCGGATTAGGTAGATTGCACCTCATGGACACCTCGAATGGGTAAAATGGACCATGAACCAAATTATGGAGCGTTTTGTACCATGTTCTCAATTAGGGTTCTTGGAGAAATTTGGGTCTTATCAACTAGATCACCGCTTGTAGTAGTATCAATCATGTTTCTATCAATATGAATTAAACCTTCATAAAAATACTGAATTAAAAGTTGATAACTTATTTGGTGATGTGGAAAACTTTAAAATAACCTCTTAAATCTCTCCCAATATTAATGAAGTGTTTCCCCTTATTATTGTCTTATCCCACATATTTATTTCCTTATTGTTTCGGTTCTAGAGGCTGGAAAATGTTTTTCAAGAAAAAGGCATTTCATGTCCGCCCAACCCCTAATTGGTGAATTAACATAATACAATCAATCTTTCACAAAATCTTATAATGAAAATGGAAATTCCCTAATATTTACTTATTATTCACCCACATTAGAAAGATTTAATGTAGAATACACAATATGAAATTCTTTTAAGTTCTTATGTGGATCTTCTCCAACAAGTCTATGAAATCTGGGAAATAAGTGAATCATATCAGGTTTTAGTTCAAAATTGGGTGCCTCACCTTGCATTTGAATATATGTGAGTTGGATATCAACATCAGTCAAGGTTATTTATTTTAGTGTTTGATTTTTTCCAGCTATGTTATACACATTAATTTCAGGTTCTAATTTGGTTCTAGAAGAAGAGGGGTTTAGAAAAGTCTCAAGTGGTGGCGTGTCCTCCTTCAAAGGGTTGTGTTGTGAATCTCGGTGCCACTAATGTAGGATCCTATCTTGTCCGAGTTCAAAAGAAGGTAAGTCTCTCAGATTAGAACACATCATACATATAATCTAAACAAGAAATAAATCAGAAAAATATATATGCAAATGTAGAAGATAAAACAAATAAATATTCATAAAAATTACAAAAATATTATTAAAAACACGCACTAAAAACCAAATATCTCACCAGAAATGGTGCCAAAATTTGAACACATTGTCATGTAATGTCAAATTGATTATGATTTTAAGGTTGATTTATAGTATATGGAATACCCTAGGTCATCTCTCAAAGATGATTGATATGTTTAGAGTATGCATTTTTAATAAAAAGTACTAAAAAGGGGGGTGATTTTAAAAATAGTTTAATGAAAATAATTTAACTTAAAGAGTTTAATAGTTGAAAAAATAAGTGTATTTTGAAAAATATGAGACAAAGGGGTCATTTTAATTCCACTACACAAATTTCAAGTTCATTTTTCTTAGAGATTCATTTAGGTTTGGAGTAATTATTTGGTTGAAATTGATTGGAATCCGGATTAATTCACAAGCCTTTATTTCATTGCTTGAAGAACCAAACCTTGACATAACAATTGTATTTTCAAGATCCAGAACTTATGCATGGAATAAGAGATTCCAAATCATATTTAAATATCAATAAAGTGGGTAATAAAAGTATTCTTGTGTTGTCCAATCGGAACAACACAAGTCATGCACTCAAAACCTCACACCGATCAGTTAGAAATGAAGAGGAAATCAATCACATGCATCAAAAAAATAATTAAAATAATAAATATTGTAAGATGCATGGAAATACATATTTAAACACCCAAATAACTCCAAAATAGTATCTAATATATGAGTTTTAACTCCCTTTACATGTCTGTAGCTCCCTCACAACGAACTCCCACCGTTTAGCTCGACATTGGGAGGAGGAGGAAGCTCGGGTGGAACTCCTTCATTATTTACCCCCCCTATGAGGATATGGGCCTCCATAACTTCTAGGATTAATATAAAACTCATATATTAATACAAAATTTTAGTGCTTTTATTTTTGTTTGAGCTCCCAAATGAGGTTCCCAAGGAATCATTTTATAGGAAAATTGGAAGGTGGTTTTGGACACACTGATTGTGTAAAATCACTTGGACCATTTTTTTAGGTGGTTAGAAAGCCTTATCTCACTTTGAAAAAAAATAAAACATTGTTTACCCACATATTTAATATATTCTCTGAAAGTTTGTCTTTATTTGGACACCTACAACTCAAGATATGGATAGATCACGACACACCACTTTTGACTTCATTCAGATTCAATGTGATGGATAGATCAGGTCAGATGGACCTCTTAATGGCAGAAATGGGCTTGGTTTACTTAATATTAAATGTATACTATTTAATTTTGGATCATCCCACAAAATTTCATCCCATATGGATACACTTTGTAGTATAAGGTTTTGTTTTGTAAACTGGTGTGCTTGCATTGTGCACAACTTAACCCATTTTTCTTGAACATCATCACGGGCCCTCCAAATCACCTCCACCTTCAATGAAATTATAAAAACAAGTAACATTGACCCTTTTAAAAGTGAAAAAAAAACAAAATAATGGAATCAAACATAAAGTACAATATGTTATTTTTTTTATAATTTTCAATACAAAATTAGTTTAGAACAGTGGTGTAAGGGTGAAAATGAAACAGTGGATCGCGGTGTGATCAGACATGCTTTGATGTTAATTATGATTTAATAGGGATATGATTCAAGGATACCATTCTTATTATTTCACTAAATGGTTTATGTTTATGATGATAAGATATTTGTGAAACCCGTTTCTTCTCCATAGGTTATACCATGATAAAATACTTATGAAATCCACTTCTTTTTTTCATTGGTTATGCTTTGATGAAATGATGAAATGATTATAAAACCTATTTATTTTTCATAGGTTATGCTATGATGATAATTTTATGAAGCCCATTGAATTTCAGGGGTTCTGATATAATGAATATTTTATGATCTTATAATACACATATGTATGATTTTCATTATGTGATGCTGGTTATGTTATAAACAAGGATGGTGGTTACGTTATAACCAAAGATGAGTGGGACCTATATCTCCATTCAATTCATTGGGTAAAGATTTATATCTAATTAGATATACATGAATATAATGGGGAGTGAACCTAGTTTATTAAGGGACTTTTTCTGTTATAATGGTCTTAGGAGTGAACCTTAACTACTATGATGGTTTGGGTAGTGAACCCATTACACTACGAGGAAATGGTTACCACTAGGGACGGTGGTGTGTCCCACCCAGGAGGTGTAGCTTCACATGGAGTTACTTGATAAGTTTTGAAAATGATCCTTTACTACTAAGGAAATTATTTTCTATGATTATGTGTATGCCACAATTCTATGTCTTATTCTAGTGTTTTGCTCTCATAACCCATGTTCTTTGATTTCCTTATGATCCATGTCTTATAAACTTCCAATATTTATGTAATGACTCAAGATTTTTATCTTTGATATATAGGGTATAGTTTTAATATATAATTCTCAAGTTCTCATGCTCTTATGCTCATGTTATGTCTATGTATTTCCCTTATTTACCCTTACTGAGCATCAGAGCTCACTCTTTTTTATGTTTCCTTTTCCTAAGTTGTGAAGAAAGGTTTTATGTAGGGTATGTATATGAAGGGTAATAAATGGGAAGATATTTCACTAGATAAAAATATTGCATACCTAGTATCCGAGACACTAAACTATTACGGTCCTTAGGCATGTGTTTGTGTAATGTATTGAATATTCATCTAAAAAGATGTAATATCTTTGTATGAAAAGACCAGGTCACTATAGTTGGTATCAGAGGAAAGGTTTAGTTAAAATATATAAACTAGGATGAGAAAACATTAGTGATATCCATAGGGATAAATATAAGGATATATCTAGGGATACATCTAATGGTAATTCTAAGGATCAGTCAAAGTATAGGAAAATGTCCTGGAATTTTGGTAAAGGATATAGCAATTTGTTTCCAAGAAATTACATCCTTGTTAGGATACTATAAGTGGACGTGACTCTATCATAGAGGTACCTAGGGGTAATAACTCTAAAAAGGGCACATTGATATGGGTTCTATCATCACCTGATCAATGATAATGGTCCTTATTTCACACTTGGTTTGGCACTACCAGAGGATATGCTTTGGAAATTCACAAACTCTTTATGAAACTTTATGAATAAATTAAATATATGATGACTATGAATGACCTAGGATAAACTTAAGGTGTCATATATTGAAAATAAGGTATCATTATTTAAACTTCCTATAAGTGATTTTCCATGATTATGTGGTTTTACACTATGATTAGTGTTACTCACACTATGATTTTGGTTTTAGTCAGTGGCTAGAACCTGAAGGAACTATATTAATACTGAGTGTGATGGATAATGAAATGATTTTACTCCTGAGAAACCAAATTTTATGGGAGCTAGAATGTAAAATCTTGCCACTATGCTCACAAAAATTTCTCAAGTTACAAATCATACTGAACTTCTAAAATAGAAAAGGAGAGAACAACATTATATTGAGTCCTTCATGAGGCAACGTCCACCCTCTTTTAGTGGTTCCATTGATCCAATAGTCACTGGGTAATAGATTAATACCACTGAAAAGATATTTTTTATTCTCCAGTGTTCAGATCATGAAAAATTTATTTTGGCTGTCAATCATTTGGAACGTGAAGCATATCAATGGTGGAACCTTATTAATAATAAAATTCAATAGGAGGTAATTGAATCCATTGAATGTGATGAGTTTAATAGGATAATTTTTAGTAAGTACTTCCCTCATATTCTATGAACTAGGATGGAGAAGGAATTTTTAAAGATCAAATAGAAGGATGGTGAATCTATTGGTACCTACAAAGCTAATTTTACAAGACTTTCTCATTATGATTCTGGTTTAATTATTAGTCCAAAAAGTAAAATTGATCGATTCTTTAGTGGCTTAAGACCAAGCCTTCAAAAGGCATTGAATATAAGAGACTTTAATAGATAAAAAGAATTCATTTTAATGTGCACTAAAATTAGAAATGGAAATTGTAAATTTTAACCATACCCATGGTTTTGATAAGAAAAAGAAGATTGAATCTCATGAGAACTTGAATAAATAACATGGTGGAAAGAAATTTAAGTCACCTACATGACATAAATGTGGGAAGAAGCACTCTGGTGAATTCATAAAAGGAACAAGAGGGTATTAAAAGTGTGGGAAGCCTAACTATTAAGAAAAAAAATGTATAAGTGACGTGAAGAGTCCAGTCAATGAAATGAATGGAGAGAGAGATCAACAGAATGCACCACCCACACTCTAGTGTTTCAAGTGTAAGGATTTTGGTAATTATGTGAATAAATACCCTAATCGAAGGGATAATGTGGATAATAAGCCATAATAACCTCTTAATAAAAAGGAAAAATAGAAAGCTTATGCAAGAATAATGGATGAATTGAATCATGATAATTAGGGATCACTTATCATCCCATCCTTAGTTGGGAATTTTATGTTTAATTTTTTATGAATGAGCCCTATGAAAATATTATCGTTCATCCTTTAGTGAAATTTCTAGTGATTATCTCCCTTTACATGGATTCTAGAATAATGAAATAACATTGAATATTCTGTCAGTGTGATAATGAACCCAAGCTTCCAATTAAAATGTTTTTTATATAAGATGAGAGATTATATAAGGAATAAAGGGTGAATTAACATTTAGAAGTGTATATTTCCCCATGTAAGATTAACTTAAAAGTTATGGATACCACTATTGGTTTATGAGTTTAAGGTTGATCATAAGTTTAAATTCATTGACACCCCTTTTTAGGTATCATGTGATAAGGGTTTATCAAGATTAAGGATGTTTTTAAGAGACATTTATGGTAATACAACCCTTTTGTTTTGTATATGTTTTAGTGACAAATTTATTTAAATAAGAATGCCTTTACACTTTGTGGACATATTATTAAAGGTAATGGTAAACATTAGGGTTTAACTTATCTTTTATGTTAAGGTAATTATAAATTATAGTAGATCACATTACAAATTCAACACACTTCATCACTATCAAATAAGATTTCTCTTTAGATCCACTTTCCAAATTATAGACTAAGGAAGTGGTAAGGTTGCTTGTGGTACCAATTTAAATTATATCTAACTAGAATCTGTAGTTTACCTTGAAGTTTTGGAAAATTATTCACCAATATCTTGATATAGAGTTGAGTTTAATTAATCTGTATCATCCTCAGATAGATGGTTGGTCTGAGAGAATAATTCAAACTCTAGAGGATATGCTATGATTTTGTTATATAGATTTAAAAGTTGGTTGGGAACAACAACTTCCTCAAGTCGAGTTTTCTTGCAATAATAGATTTCACTTGAGAATTTAGATGGATTCTTATGAATCCATTTATAGAATTAAGTGTAGAACTCCAATGTACTAGAATGAAGTTGCAAAAAAAGCTATTGGGACATAAGCAAGATAATGATATGGAAGAGAAGTTCAGAAACATTTAACAACATGTAAGGACTGTAAAAAGTTGAAAGAAATGTTATGATGATAATTGTAGATGTGATCTAGAATTTGAAGTTGGTAAGAAGGTATTTCTATGTATTTCTCTATGTAAGAATGAAGGGAAAACTAAGACCTAGGTATACCAGTCCCATTAAAATACTTGATCGTATCAGGATAATAACTTATCATTTGGCACTTCCAAAAAACCTCTAATAGGTTCACAATGTGTTACATGTATAAATCATGAGGAAATTCATACATGATCCATCAAATTTACTAAACTTAGAGGTTAGACCATTGGAGCGTGATATTTCTTATGAGGAACAACTGATAAAGATTTTGGATCGAATAGAGAAAATTCTATGAAACAAGACCAGTCACTTGGTCAGTATTTTGTGGTGAAACCACTAATTTGAGGAATCTATATAGGAACCCGAATATTTAATGAGGTAGAATTATCCTCAGTTGTTGGTACCAAAGTGATGAATTTCCAGGGTAAAATTCATTTTAAGGGGGGTTGAATATAACACCCTGAGATTTTGTGAAATGTATTTTTCAAATAAATCTAAACTTTTCTATATTTTTTATTACATGCAATATCAAGTATATATTTCATTACAATAAACACCGAGTTTAGCTTGAATTACATGCAGCACTAAATTTAGCCCATGTTAGTCACAACATCGAGTTTAAACGAAATGTGACTTACTATAAATAAATTATGATTTAATATGATATTTATCAACTAACTATTGGAATATAGGGTATGAATAGTATTAATTAAATTATGAAAATATATGGTCTACACATGTATATAAAATTATTTCTTTGATGATCAATTAATTATAAATGAAAATAAAAACTATTTGAAAATAAAGAAAACATTTTTCTAAAAAACTATTTTTATGAGAATAAATGTGTTTCACCTTAATAAATTAAAAAAATCAATTTTGGTGAATTATTTTAATTATTTTTATATATTATATATCCAATAAAATGTTTAATGTTCATCACATTTGTTTTCTAGACAAGATATAATAATAAATCAAATTTTATGCTTAAAAACTGTATTGTCACCTTTTGCACACTTATTTTAAAACTAAAATTTGAAAATTTTAAAAAATTTATTTGATAAGATAAAGTTAATTTTTAAAATCATAATTTAAAAATTATCTTAGGGTGAATTTTTGAGAATTTTCTAAAAAGATTTTTCTATGAATAGTGAAAATACTGAATTTTAATTGAAATCTATCGCTTCGTTAAAATTATTTATAAAGTTAAATTATATATTAAATAATGTTTAAATAAAATTAATTATATTATATATATATATATATTAATCCAATACAGGTCATTTTAATCATTTTCATATTGAATTTTGATATAAAATCTTTATAAACTTTTGAACCTTTCTCTTTGAAAACTCGCTTTCTCATCGCATCTGTGGGATTAATTTGAAGTTAAAATTTGCCACTTTTGTGAATGGAATTTAGAAAAATGGATTAAATAGTTATAATAAACATAATTTATATTATATAATAATTTTAACTTAATTTTTTTACTGAAATGAATAGTGAAAATAATAAAAATTAATTACCACAGTTAAGGTAAATTTGAGTCCATTGAGGGTTAAACTAAAAATATAAGGATTAAATTTCCCTAGAAACTTGACTAAAATACATTTTATGGACATATTTTGACCCTAGTATCTATAATAATCCATTTTATTTCCTTTTTTAATGATAAAAATGTGGTTTCACCTTTTTATTTTCAAACAATTACCAGTGTGTCACTCACCTCACTTATAAAAGGTCATTCCTCTACTCTCTTATTCACACCTTAAAAACCATTTTGGTTTGGAAAATAACTACCCAAATTACTTAAAAACTTCTATTATATCATTATATAATCCTTATTTTGGGCATAAATCTAACCTATAAAGGACTTTGGTGCAAACCTAAGGAGGATACCCAAAAAAGAGGTAACGTTATTCAATGAGCATTTTTATTTTATTTCTTCCTCCACATCCTTCAATTATTATTTAACCATGATTATATAATAACCTAAGTATCTTATATATAATTATATGTTTTTATGTTAATTTAATTACCTATAAAAGTCTCTATTTCCATCAAATGGGTTACAAAATTATCATTCGTACGTACAACAAACTACCGTCTCACAAACCAATGTCATTCATTTTTCAATTACCACCTATCAAAATTGGATATGATTATGGATATAAAGTATATATATGATATTTATAACATAATTATACCTATATATTCATTATATAATATATAACTTTTTAATTTAAATTCCATAGGAGATATGATAACATCGCTCATGTGTACATAAAACTACCACCTCACGAAGCGATGTGATTTGTTTTTCACTAACACTTTACATGGAAGATAGTAAGGATAAATATATGTGATATACAAGTAATAATTATGATTTTAAGGAAATATTTATCATTATTAAAAGATAATATATCATTTTTTCTGAACTTTTCACTCACTGAAAGATGGCAATTTCATTCATTTACGTGTGGACTATCGCCTTCATGAAGCAATGTGACACTCTTTTCATCACCACACCACATAGATAATATATATAAATATATTTAAAGAGAAAATATGGTATTTATGACATTAAAATTATTATTTAAAGATAATGTATTACTTATCTTTTTTCCATAATGATCTTTGAAAAATTGAAATGTTACTCATGTGTACTTACAACCTACCGTCTCCATGATCGTAACATACCTCATTTCTCAATACCAACTTTCATGATTGGTATTAAGAGTATACTTGATATATAAATATTATAATTATTTCATTATTATTTTTATAGATATAATTTAACCATAATCAAATTAAGAGGACTGAAAATAGGAGATCAAAATATATATGAAAAACAAAGCAGTTATTGCCCAAAACATGACTTTAACATAGAATTACTTCATGGGTCATACGATTCAAATTTACCAAAGTGGTAATGATTTTATGTTACAATCTCATCATTTAGAAATATTGTTTAGGATTATGTTTCCGATGATAAAATCTTATGATCCATCTCTCAAGAAACACATGAATTTTCTGCTACTCTTGTTAATCATGATATTTTCAAGTAATGGTAATATTTTCTCACTCTTTGGTACTTAAAATAATTGAGACTTTTTTTAAGAAAATCCGACATTATTTATCTCTTTGGTCGAAAACCTGTTTTTCTTACAAAACCATGTTTTTTAAAAGTATTTTCAAAAATGTTTTTAACATTATACAAATGATTTATTAAAGACATTTTTACCCATGTTTGAATATTTACAATTATTTTAAAGGAATATTAATGTCATTTTCCAAAAAATTCCTATTTGGATTTTAGCTAAAATGTGAAAGGAATCTTTGTTTTAACGTATACGACATGAACATAATTTTCTATTGTCATGAATGTTATTTTATTTTAAGTTTCCCTTTTAAGTTTTCAAGGTTATCTTTAAAGAAAAATATTTTCGAAATGTTTTATATTTTAAAAAAATATTTTTCAAAGTAGAAAGGTTATTTTTCTCAAGAAATGTTTTAAATGATTTTAAATCCTCTTATATAAGTTTAAAAGGATATTTTCAAAGAAAATGATTTTGAAAATGTTTTAAGTTTTAAAAAGTGGTTTTTCAAGTGGAAAGACTATTTTCTTCAAGAAATGTCCCAAGTAATCTTTCAAAATAATCTTCTATTTATGATGACATACTTTGATGTTACTTATTATTTACTAGGTATATGATCCAAGAATACCATTCTTATTCTTTCTCTGAATGGTTTATATTTTTGATGAAAAGATGTTTATGAAACTCATTTCTCTTCTACAGGTTATAACATGATAAAATGATTATGAAACTCATTTTTTACTTGGGTTATGCTTCGATAAAATGATTAAATGATTATTAAACCTATTTATTTTCCACAAGTTATGTTATGATGAAATTATTATGAAACCCATTTCATTTCATGGGTTATGATGTGATGAATGTTTTATAATATTATAGCACACATATGTATGGTTACATTATAACTAAGAATGGTCGTTATTTTATAACCAAATATGGGTGTGACCTATATCTAAATCCATTTCATTGGGTAAATTTTTTATCTCATGTGATAAATAGGAATGAAATGGGGAAGTGAACAAGGTTCAGTAAGGGTCTTTGTCCATAATGATAGTCTTTGGAGTAAACCTTGACTACTATGATGGTTTGAGGAGTGAATCCATTCCACTATGAGTAAAGGGATACCATTGGGGATAGTGGTGTGTCCCGCCCAGGAGTTTTATCCACCCATGGAGTGCCCTAATAAGTTTTGGAAATAATCCTTGAATAATAAGGAAATGATTTCCTATGATTAGTTATATGACACAATTCTATGTCTTATGCCAATGTTATGATATCATGACTCATGTTATTTGATTTATTTATGATTAATATCTTATGAACTTACAATATTTATTTCATGACTCAATATTTTGATATTTTATATGCAAGGTATGGTTTTTATATGTTATTCTCAAGTTATCATACCATTATGCTCACATTATGTTTATATATTTCCATTTTTTACCCTTACCTAGCATCTGACATCACTCTTTATTATGTTTCACTTCCCTAGGTTATGAATAAAGGATATATGTAGGACATTTTTATGAAGATTACTAAATGGGAAGATCTTTCACTGGATAAGAAGACTGTGTACATAGTCTCAAAATACACTAAACTATTATGGTCCCTAGGTGTGTTTTTGTGTAATATATCAAATATTCATCTAAAAAGATATAATATCTATGTATGAAAAGCCTGGGTCTCTATAATTGGTATTATAGGAAAGGTTTAGTTAACCTTTGGAAACTAAGATATGAAAACATTAGTGATATACCTAGGGATATTTATAAGGATATGTCTAGGGGTATGTCTAAGGATAATTCTATGGATTAGTCAAAGTATAAAAAAATGTCATGGAATTTTGGTAAAGGATAGAGAAAGTATTTTCTAAGAAATTACATCCTGGTCTAGATACTATAATTATAAGTGGCTCTAGTATAGAGGTACCTATGGGTAATATCTCAGAAAAGGATGCATTGAGCTGGACTCGATCGTCACCTGGTGCATAAAAATGGACCTTGTTGCACACCTAGTTTGACACTCCCAGGAGATATGCTTTGGAAATTAAAAAAATCTTTATGAACCATCATTAAGGGTTTAAATATATGATTACTATGAATGAAATAGGATAAACCTAAGGTTTCATAGATTGAAAATAATGTTTCATGATTTAGAATTCCTATAAGTGTTTTTCTATGATTATGCACTTTCCCACTATGGTTAGTGTTGATCACACTATGGTTTTAGTTTTAGTCGATGGATGGAACATAAATTATGAGTACAAAGAACAATTCAATGATTTTACTCTTGAGAAACCAAATGTTATGGGATCTGGAATACAAAATCTTATTATTATGCTCACACAAATTTCTGAAGCTATGAATCATGCTGAACTTCTAAATGAGAAAAGAAGGGAACAACATTCTATTGAGTCCTTCATGAGGCAACATCCACCCTCTTTTAGTGTTTCCACTGATCCAATAGTCTTTTAGAAACATATTAGTACCATTGAAAAGATATTTTTCATTATTTAGTATTCAGAGCATGAAAAATTCACTTTGGATGTTTATCATTTGGAAGGTGAAGAATATCAATGGTGGAATGTTATTAAGAATACGATTCAAGAGGAGGAAATTGACTCCATGGAATTATATGAGTTTAAGAGGATATTTTTCAGTAATTACTTCCCTAGTATTCTATAAACAAGTATGGAGAAGTAATTTCTCAAGCTCAAATAAAAGGATGGTGAATCTATTGGTACCTATGAAGATAATTTTACAAGACTTGCATGATACGCTTCTGGTTTGATTATCAGTCCAGAAATAAAAATTGATCAATTATTTGGTGGCTTAAGACCAATTCTTTGAAGGGATTTGGATATAATTGACTTTAGTAGCTACAAATAAGTCATTTTATGTGCATTTAAAGTATAAATAGAAATTTTAAATTCCCACCATACCCATGGTTTTGATAAGGAAAGGAAGATTGAGACTCATGAGAGCTAAAATAAATTACATGGTGGAAAGAAATTTCAGTCACTTACATACCATAAATGCATGAAGAAGCACTCAAATGAATTCCTAAAAGGAGAAAGAGGGTGTTAAAAGTATGGTAAGCCTATACATTGATCAAAAGAATGTATAAGTGATGTGAAGAGTCCATTCAATGAAATAAATGGAGAGAGATCTCAGCAGAATGAACCACCCATGATATGATGTTTCAAGTGCAAGGAGTTTGGGAATTATGTTAATCAATGCCCTAATATAAGGTCTAATGTGGATGATGAGCCACAAAAACCTATGAAGACAAAGGAAAAAGGGAAATATTATGAAATCACAATGAATAAATTGAATCATGATAATTACGACACACTTATCCTCCCTTACTTAGTTGGTAATTTCATGATTTATTTTTTATGAATGAGCCTAATGAAAATATTATTGTTTATCCTTTAGTGAAATTTCATGTGATTATATCCCTCTACATGAATTTTGTAATAATGAAATCACATTGGATATTCTGTCGGTACAAGAATGAACCCAATCCTCCAATGATTTTTTATATAAGATAAGTGATTATATAAGGAATAAAGGGTTAATTAACATTTGGAAGTGTATATGTCTCCATGTAAGATTAACTTAAGATTTATGGATACCATCATTGGTTTATGAGTTTAAGGTTGATAATAAGTTCAAAGTCACTGACACCCATTTTGAGGTTTCATGTGCTCAGATTTTATCAAGATTAAGGATATTTTAAGATAAATTTATGGTAACAAAACCCTTTGGTTTTGTATATGTTTTAGTGACAAATTTATTTAAGGAAAAATTACTTTACACTTTGTCAACATATGATTAAAGGTACTGGTAAGCATTATGGATTATATTATCTTTGATATTGAGGTAATTATGGGTTGTATTTGATCACCTTACAAATCCAACACACTTCATCACTATCAGAGAGGATTTATCTTTGAATACACTTTCTTGAATATACATTAAGGAAGTGGTAAAGTTGCATGAGGTACCACATTAAATTATATCTAACTGGGATCTAAAGTTTACCTAGAAGTTTTGGCAAAGTCTTCAATAAGATCTTAATACAGAGTTAAGTTTCATCACTGCATATCATCCTCATATAAATGCTCAGTATGAGAGAATAATTCAAACTCTAGAGGATATTCTAATATCTTATTTTGTGGATTTTAAATTGTGGTTGGGATTAAAAAATTACTCAAGTTGAGTTTTCTTGTAATAATATATTTCAATCAAGAATTCATATGAATCCTTATGAATCCCTTTATGGAAATAAGTGTATAACTCTAACATACTGGAATGAAGTTGTAGAAAGAAAGCTATTGGGACCTGAGCAAGATAATGGGATGGAAGAGAAGGTTAAAGCCATTAAGAAACATTTAAGAACTTAAAAAAGTTGATAGAAATGTTATATTGATAATCGTTGACATGATATAGAATTTGAATTTGGTAAGAAGGTATTTCTACGAATTTCTCCATGGAAGAAAGAAGTGAAAACTAAGCCCTAGGTATATCGGTCCCATTAAAATACTTGATCATATCAGGGTAATAGATTATCATTTTGCGCTTCCACAAAACCTCTCCAAAGTTCACAATGTGTTCCATGTATCACTCATGAGGAAGTAAATACCAAATCCATCATATGTACTGAACTCAAAGGTCATGCCATTAGAACATGATATTTCTTATGAGGAATAATTTGTAGAGATTTTGGATCAAATAGAGAAAGTTATAAAAACAAGAACACTCACCTAGTCAGTGTTTTAGAAAAACCACCAACTTGATAAAGTTATGTGGGAACCTAAGGATGTAATGATATTTAATTATCCTCAGTTGTTGGTAGAAAAGTGATGAATTTCAAGGGTGGAATTCATTTTAAGGGGGTAAAATGTAACACCCCAAGATTTTGTGAAATATATTTTTTCAAATAAATTTAATATTTTATATATTTTTCATTACACACAATGTTGATTTTATCTTTCATTACACTCAATATAAATTTTATCCTACGTTATATGTAACACTGAATTTATCCTACGTTACACGCAATGTCGAGTTTAAATGAAATATGACTTACTATAAAGAAAGTATTATTTAATATGATAGTTATCACCTAGCCATTAGAATGGAGATTATGAATTTTATTAAATAAATTATTAAAATATATAATCTACACATGTATATAAAAGTATCTCTTTGATGACTAATTAATTAGAAATGAGAATAAAAACTATTTAAAAATAAAGGAAATATTTCTCTAAAAAACTATTTTTATGCACAAAAACGTGTTATAACTTAATAAATTAAACAAATAACTTTTGGTGAATTATTTTAATGAAATTTATATATTATATATTATTAAATTTTTAACATTTATCGTATTTTTTTTCTAGAGAAGAGATAAGAATAAATCCAATTTTATACTTAAAAACTGTATTGTAGTATTTTTCACACTTATTTTAAAACTAAATTTTGATACTTTTAAAAAATTTATTTGATAAAATAAATTTAATTTCTAAAATCACAATTTCAAAATTATCTTAGGATGAATTTTTAGAATTTTCTAAAAAGATTATTTTTTTGATAAATAATGAAAAATACTAATTTTCAATTGAAAAATATCTTTTCATTCCAATTATTTATAAAGTTAAATTATATATTAAATTATTTTTAAACTAAAAATATTTCAATTATATATATATTAATCCAATATATGTAATTGGAATCATTTTCATTTTGAATTTTATATAAAAACTTTGTAAACTTTTGAAACTTTTCTCTTTAAAAACTCACTTTATTGTTGCGTCTGTGGGATTAATTTTAAATTTAATTTTGTGACATATGTTAATGTAATTTGAAAAAATAGATTAAATATTTGTAATCATAATAATTTAAATTATATAATAAGTTTAACTTATTTTTTTGACCAAAATGAATAGTGAAAACAATAAAAATTAGTTCCCACGATTATGGTTAAAATGGGTTTACTGGGGGGTTAAAATAAAATGATAAAGTTTAAAATGACATATAAACTTGTATAAAATATATTTTTTGTCATATTTAGACCCTTTGGTATAGAATAATCCATTTTAGATACTTTTTATTGAGAAAAATGTGGTTACACCTTTTTTTTATAAAAAAATTACAAGTATTCCACTTACCCTACTTATAAAAGGTCACCCCTATCTCCTCTTCTTCACACCTTAAAAACGTTTTGGTTTGGACAATACCTTACAAAATCACTTCAAAAATTCCTTCTTATAATCTTATAATCCTGATTTTGGGCATATAACTAACCTAGTAAGTATTTTGGTGCAAACCTAAGGAGGATGTCCAAAGAAGAGGCAACATTCTTCAACAAGTTTTTTTATTTTATTTCTTTCTCCACCTCCTTAGAGTTTTATTTAAACATGATTATATAATAAATTAAGTATATTAAATTTAATTTCCTACAACCATCTTTACATCCATCAAATGGGTTACAAAATAACTGTTCGTGCGTACAACGAACTACCGCCTCACAAAATGATGTCATTCATTTTTACATTACCACCTATAAAGGTTGGGTATGATGATGGATATAAAGTATATATATGATATTTATAACATAATTGTACCTATTTATTCATTATATAATATATACCTTTTTTAATTTCCATTTCACAGGGGATATGATAATGTTGCTCATGTGTACGGCGGACTACCGTCTCATGAAGCGATGTGATTCTTTTTTCACTAACACTTTACATGAAAGATAATAAGGATAAATATATGTGATATATATGAAATAATTATGATATTAATGACATATTTATAATTATTAAAATATAATATATCATTTTCTTTCTTACATTTTCACTCACTAAAAGATGACAATGTCGATGTGACTATCTTTTCATCACCACACCACGTGGATGATATGTATAAGTATATTTAAAGAAAAATATGGTATTTATGATATTATTATAATTATTTAAATATAATATTTTACTTACCTCATTTTCATAATGATCATTTAAAAATGGAAATGTTACTCATGCGTATGTATGACCTACTGTCTCCATGATCGTAATGTACTTCATTTCTCAAAACCATCTTTCATGATTGTTATTAAGAGTATAATTGATGTATAAATATGATAATTACGTTATTATTATTATTCTATATATAATGTAACCAAGATCAAATTAAGTTTACTAAAAATAAAAAATTGAAACATATACGAAAAACAAAGCGGTTATTACCCAAAACACAACTTTAACATGGAATTTTTAATAAACGGGTAATAAAATGACATAATTAAATAATATATGTTATGATATATATAATTATAGTTATTTAATAGATGTATAATAAACTTATATTTATTATAAAATAGGTTTTAATTTGTATGAAGGAATTCAAGAATTAAGGTAAGGTATTTCCATCTCACTTTTATTTTTCTGTGAGACACATTCCATATTCACCACATGTTTCTTTTATTTGGTGTGTATAATACCCATGAATTTATTTTATAATGATTCTACTTAAAGTTATTTTTATTTAAATATCCATTTTATGATCTATCTTTCATGAGTTTTATGGTTCAAAATTTACCAAATTAGTAAGGGTTTTTTGTCTCAATTTGCCTTCTTTGAGACGTATGTTATGTTATGCGCTTATATTTTTTCACGAGGTGTATATAGATATCATTTTACATGTAATATAATGAATTTATTTATCCTAATTATATTTTAAGTTCCATTTTATGTCATTTCTTCATGGAGATTATGATTCAAAGTTACTAAAATGGTAATGATTTTATATTACAATCTCATTGTTTATCAAGATTGTTTATGATTATGTTTCTGATGATAACATATTATGTTACATATATCAAGAAATGCATGAATTTTATTCTTATCTAGTTAATAATTATATTTTAAAGTAACAGTACAATTTTTATAATCTTTGGTACTTAAATTAATTGAGATTTTTTTTAATAAAATATGACTTTATTTCTCTCTTCGGTCGAAAACCCATTTTTCTTCTAAAACCATGTTTTTTAAAAGTGTTTTCAAAAATGTTTTTAACATTCTAAAAATGATTTATTAAATCAATGTTTACCTATATTTTTCTTTCGACTAATGTTTTTAAGGAATATTAATGTCATTTTCCAAAAATTCCTATTTGTATTTTATCAAAATTAAGAAAGGAATCTTTGTTTTAATGTATACACATGAACAAAATTTCTCATCATTATGATAATTATTTTATTTGAATATTAATTTATAAAATTTCAGGGTTATTTTTAAAGAAAATTATTTTCAAAATGTTTTATGTTTTAAAATAATATTTTTCAAAGTAGAAAGGCTATTTTCCTCAATAAATGTTTTAAATGATATTTAAATATTACTATATACGTTTAAAAGGTTATTTTCAAAGAAAGGGATTTTGAAAATGTTTTAAGTTTTAAAAAGTTTTTTCCTAGTGGAAAGACTATTTTCCTCAATAAATGTCCCAAGTAATCTTTCAAAATCATTTTCCATATAAGATGACATATTTATATGTTACTTATGTTTTACTAGGGATATGATCCAAAGATACCATTATTATTATTTCTATGAATGGTTTATAATTATGTTGATAGGATGGTTATGAAACCAATTTCTCTTTCATGGGTTATACAATGATAAAATTCTTATAAAACCTGCTTATTTTTCCATGGGTTATGATTTTATAAAATAATTAAATGATTATGAAACATTGTTTTTCCACAGGTTATGTTATGATGAAATTTTTATGAAACCCATTTCATTTCATGGGTTTTTATATGATGAATGTTTTACAATATTGTGCCACACATGTGTATGATTTTCATTACATGATGGTGTTTACATTATAAACAAGGATGGTTATTATGTTATAACCAAAGATAGGTGGGACCTATATCTCCCTCCAATGAATTGGGTAAATATTTATATCTCATGAGATAGACAGAACTGGAATGGGGAGTGAACCCAGTTCAGTAAGGGATTTTGTCCGCTATGATTTTCTTGAGAGTGAACCTTGACTACTATGATGGTATGGGGAGTGAACCCATTCCACTATGAGGAATGGACTGCCACTAAGGATAGTTGTGTGTCCTGCCCAGGAGGTGTATCCACCCATAGAGTTCCCTGATATTTTTTGGTAATGAATGTTGACTACTAAGGAAATTATTTTCTATGCTTATGTATATGAAAAAATTAAATGTCTTATGATAATGTTATTCTCTCATGACTCATGTTATTTGATTTACGATTCATGTCTTATTAACTTCCAATCTTTATGTCATGACTCAAGATTTTTATCTTTGATATGCAGGGTATGCACTACAAAAAAATATCATTTAGCGATGTTTATAAATGTTTCCAATTACCAACATTTATAAGCATTGCTAAATTAGAAACATTTGTAAGCATAGCTAAATTAGTGACGTTTTTAAGCATCGCTATTTATCGACACCTCATTTACTGACATTTTTACAAAACATCGGCAAAGAAACGTCAGTAAAGAAACATCGGTAAATGTGAAACATTTAGAGACATTCCAAAACATTGCTTTTTAGTGACCCTTTATTTACCGATGCTTTTTAGAAATGTCGGTAAATGATACCCCATTTACCGATGTTTGGAAAAAGTATCGGTATTTTTATTGAATTTTTTAATTTTTATAGTTTTCTGTATTGGGATTTTGTTTACTATTAAAAAAATTACCCATCCCACTCCCACTTCCCCCTCTCTTATCCCCCTCTCTTTCCCAATACAACTCCCCCCCTCTCTCCCCCACCCCTACCCCTCCCGTATCGCCCCTCCATCTCCCGTACCCCTACCCCCTCCCGTACTGCCCCTCCATCTCCAATACCCCCGCTCCACACTCTCCCCCATACCCACCCACACTACCCCTCCCTTTCCCACTCCCACTCTCCCAAAGCCCCCTCCCTTTCCTGTGTACACCGGTTGAAGGCTTAAAAATTAATCCCCTGTTGAGAATCGAAATGCGAACCTCCAATCTCCTAACTCGAAACTCGGACCAACCAACCTAATGTTTTTTTGTTTTATAATTGTATTATAATATATATATATATATATATCATTATTTAAAAAATTAATATATTATATGTATAAATTAATATACATATATTAATATATAAATACATAAATATAAATATACATTTATATTTTATTTTTAAATACCTATATATATATGTTTATATTATATTATATATATATATATGTTTATATGTTTATATTTTATGTTTATATATATATATGTTTATATCATATATATGCATATTCATGTGCGTGAATATATATGTGTATATATATATAATTATAATTACAAATTTACACATGCACACACATACACATATAATTAGCCATGTTTTAAAACACTGGTAAAAGTGTCACTAAAATAGACACACTTTAATTGCATTATGTTATACATATATATACATATATACATATATACATATATAATAATACAAATATATATGATTACATTTTATATTTATATTTTATGTCTAAATACACACACACACACACATATATATACGTACATTTACATTTATTATATATATATATATATATATATTTCATATGTTTATATTTTATGTTTATATGTGTGTGTGTGTGTGTTTATATTATATATGTATATATATGCTTATGTTATATATATATATATGCGTGTTTATATTTTATGCTTATTTATATGTTTATATTATATATATATGTGTGTGTGTATGAATATATATGTGTACATATATATAATTATAATTATAAATTTACAGACACACACACACACACGTATAATTTGTCACGTTTTAAAATACTGGTAAAAATGTCACTAAAATAGACACATTTTCTAAAAAACGTGACTAAATTTAAAATACGTATGTGTTTTTATATATAAATATATGTATATATATATTTATATATTAGTTTGTGTGTTTATATATATATTTATATATATGTTTATATATATGCGTCTGTGTTTATACATATTAATATATATATATTTACATTGATGCAGGGATATGAGCTATATAAATATATATATTTTTAGCGATGTTTCCTCAGAAGCGTCACAAACGTCACTAATTTAGCAATGCTTCTGAGGAAACATCATTAATTTAGCGATGCTTCTGAGGAAACCTTGCTAAATTAGCGACGTTTTTTGAAAAATGTTGCTAAAATTTAAAATTAGCGATGTTTTTAAAAAAAATCACTAAATTGTAATTTTTTAGTGATGGTTTTCATATGTTATTCTCACATTCTCATACCCTTATGCTTGCATTATGTTTACATATTTCCCTTGTTTACCCTTATTGATCATCCAACCTCACCATTTCTTATGTTTCCTTTCCCCAGGTTATAAAGAAAGGTTTTATGTAGGGTATTTCTACTAAGAGTACTAAATGGTAAGATCTTTCACTAAATAATAATATTGGGTACCTAGTATCCAAAGACACTAAACTATTATGATCCTTAGGTATATGTTTGTGTAATATATTGAATATTCATATAAAAAGATATAATATATATGTATGAAAAGCTTGAGTAGCTATAGTTGATATGATAGGAAAAGTTTAGTTAACCTTTGGAAACTAGGATGATAAAACATTAGAGAGATCCCTATGGATATTTCTAAGGATATGTCTCGGGATAGAGCAAGTCATTTCCAAACAATTACATCGCTATCTGGATACTACAAGTGTATGTGGTTTTGGCATAGATGTACCTATGGGTAATAAATATTAAAAGGGAACATTGATCTAAACTCAATAATCACTTAATGCATGAAAATGAGCCTTATTTCACACCTAGTTTGACACTCCTAGGGGATATTCTTTAGAAATTCACAAACACTTTACAAACTACAATGAAGTATTTAAATAGATGATGACTATGAATGACCTAGGTTAAACCTAAGGTGTCATAGATTGAAAATTATATTTAATGATTTAGACTTTCTATATATTATTTTTCATGATTATATGGTTTTACACTATGATTACTGTTACTCCCAATATGATTTGGGTTTTAGTTGATGCTTGGAACTCGAAGGAACCATGTTAATTCTGAATGTGATGGATAATTCAATGATTGTCCTCTTGGGAAACCAAACATTATGGGAGTTGGAATGAAAAATATTATTTTTACGCTCACACAACATTCTAATGATATGAATAATGCTAAAAATATAAATGAGAAAAGGAGGGGAAAACATTCTATTGATTCCTTTATGAGGTGATGTCTGCCCTCTTTTAGTAGTCCCACTGATCCACTATTCATTGAGTAATGAATTGGTATCATTGAAAAGATATTTCCATTATCCAGTGTTCAAAGAATGAAAAAATAATTTTGTCTATCTATCATTTGGAAGGTGAAGCAGATCAATGGTGGAAACTAATTAAGAATATGATTAAAGATGAGTTAATTGACTCTATGTAATGGGATGAGTTTAAGAGGATATTTTTTAGAAAGTACTTCCCTCTTATTTTATAAACAAATATGGAGAAGGAATTTCTCAAGCTCAAATAGGGGGATGGTGAATCTATTGGTACCTACAAAGCTAATTTTACAGGACTTTCACAATATTCTTTTGGTTTAATTATTCATCTAGAAAGTAAAATTGATCAATTATTTGGTGGCTTAAGACCAAGCATTCGAAGGGAATTGTCTATAAGATACTTTAGTAGCTTTGGATAAGTTATTCGATGTGCAGCAAAAGTATAAATGAAAATTGGAAATTCTGACTATACCCATAGCTTTGATAAGAAAAGGAAGACCGAGTCTCATGAGAACTCAAATAAATCACATGGTGGAAATAAATTTCAGTCACTTATGTAACGTCTTGGTTTTTTGATGAGGTACAAAAACTTTTTATTTTTAGTTGAATCATTAGTTTCTTTATTATGAACGTTCCCTAAGGCCTAAGGAAGGTCTCAAGAGAATTAAAATCTTGTTTGAAGCCCAAAGCTTCGAGTTTTGGAGGAATTAGGCCAAAAACATGGTTTGACCAAACCGTACACCTGAGCCCACAAGGTTTTGGGAAACTGTGTGGGGTGTTTCAGATGGCTATAGAGGGGATCATGGTTGGAATAAACCATACGAACCAGGCCACATGGACATGCACCTTGTCTCATACAGGATATGAAGGGACTCTTCTTGGGCTACGCATGATTAGTCTAACTGTGCACTAGTTGTGTGAGGGGTGGCTTCCCTTGGGAAGTGTTGGTGTACATTTGACACATGGTTTGGCCAACAGTGTGACTGAACCATGCGCCTCTTAAAAAGTGGGAAAATTTATGGTTTTCTCTTACCGCCTTTTGTTTATTTCTCTAATTCCCCTCTCATTTATCACACATAACACCCCTATCCCTCATGAAGGTTCTCCTCAAGCCTAAACTAGGTTTTTTGATATATTATCCATATGAAATTCGATCAAGCCACCGTTCATATCATTGGATACCTCTCAGTAAGAGATTCGATCATATTACTTCTTTATCTTATTTATATCACCTTCTTCTACTCTATTTTGGTGCAAGTTCATATGCCCTATTTTTAGAGATTTTATCCATTATTCTAATTTCTCCTATTCTAGATCAATTCAAGGGATGACACTGGATGAAGAGAGTACTACACGACTAGGGTAGGTGGTCTAGCTCTTTTACCTAAAGGCTCATTGCATTTATATTATGCGTTGTTGTTTCATGTATCAGACTCCTCTGGTGTCACCTTTATAAAGTCTTTTTTATTAAATTAAATGTCTTTACAAGCTTAATGTGGTCCCGACTAATAGAAAATTGACATAGTTGGTTGATCACCTTGATATATGATCCACCCCTATGGGTGTGTCCTTACTTAAAGGCTTAAAAACCCCATGTTTAGAATGGAAATTAAACCACTAATTAAGGTGCATGTTTTCCCTTATAATAAATACCTTTGAAATGTGAAATAATATAAGGAAAATTATTATCCATGAGTTATTACCTTGTGCTTTATGATATATCTTTCTTTTCCTGAATTAAATAAATTTTCCAACATGATTAAAGTTTTATAATTATAGTTCCTTATTGGAATGGTATGAGTTCTTGATAGCTAAAGCATACTTTCATACCATGTCGAGGGAAATACAAGGGTCTTGATTTAAGGAAACCTTAGACCGGCTCATCATGCTTTATAATTAAGACTTATTATGGATTGTAAATATATTGGGAGTGACACTTGTATATTTATATAATTCCTTAGATGGGCTCACTAGACATATTACTTACCTACCTATGAGCGATACCAGTTCCCTAGGGGTGTCACCTTGGATAGGCTTGGTGGAAATATGATTATACCATGCCACAAGATATTCCTAGTACCCTATATACCTGGGACAAGCTCAGAGGGTGGTGATTTTAACCACGTCAAGAGTGATACATGGAATGAATTTATGGATTTACTTATATATACTCTTATGGTGTTGGGTATATGTGGTGCTCCTGGTTCGATACTTGGATTCCTCTATACGATTCACCTTGGATAGGCCCATGATTCCACTTTAATAAAATTATGGAGATTCAATCTATACAATTCCAAGAATTACAAGTTATTAAACCAAAGGATGCATCCTTCAAGAAAAATTATATGCTTGGGTTTGATCCATAATTGATATTTTTCATATTGGAAGGATTAGTTATTCTTCCTTTCATGTATGATAGAGATCTTTGATACACCCATTTTATATCTCATTACACCCATTTTATATCTCATTAGGTTTCCTTCCACTTAGAGATATCTGACTTTGGCTGAAGTAGGTAGTGTTGGTCGGGTACCCTTGAGGAACCCGGTCTATTGTATTTATTTATTTATTGCCTTGCATTTATTATTTACCAACACACTACTCATTTTATATGCACAGACTGGATAGTTCTAGGCACCGTTGGTGGTGGCCTACTAAGTTTATATCACATCCTATTCAGGCCACCTATAGTTCCCAAACATACTTTATGATTGTAGGAGTAGATAAAGCGAAGCATCCAACTTTTGATGTTTTATTTTCAGTTCTAGGATGGAGTAAAAGAGCAGAGGACCAAGCCTATACTCATGATGCTAGTATAAGAAGCTTTTAGACTTTTTTTTCATTCTGTTTTGCATGTTGTATATGCCTGTATCCATCTATCCCTTGTATACTTACCTTTGTGTATAACACCATGACATGATCATCAATTTTATATATGATATTTATTTAGATTTATCCTGTTGGTTATATTGGATGTTTATTTATTTTTTCATTGCTAGTTATTTATTTCTATTTCTGCTACTTAACATTATTAATACTGCTATGATACACTCTGATCATGAGGGAATAGTCTCCCCATGGACACACCCTAGGCCCTTGATGCTAATCAGAAACCTTTGGCATATGGGGAGGCCCTCTTGAGGTAATGCGATCAATCGTCTCATGGAACTTCTTAGTGGATTTTAGGTCGATATGTTATAAAGTGGTATTAGAGTGGTTCTTTTTTCCTTTTGTCTTACTATTTGGGTATTATGTAGAAGATTGGTATGTATTTTAATTTGGTAATGAGCCTATTCTTGGGAGTATCTAACCCACATACAGGGGAAACCCAAATTACTTGGGATGGGATATTGATGTTTTGGTTTGTGCCAATTACAGTTGTACTAATTTCACCATTGGGTGACACACATGTCTTGTGACGTTATTGTTTCTAATTTTATTAATATGGAATTATTTTTCCTTTGGTTTGGTATGATAAAGAGGTATCATGTCATACATCATATTAGGCACTTAAGGATTCACATGTCATACATTATACCATGCCATATTTATATTACTGCATGTATCACTGGTATTTCATGTGATTTTTGTGAGTGTATTAACTATTATATATATGGAAATGTGATAAAATTTATTACAGGGATAACATAATTGGATTAATTAAAGTGTTTGTATCAGTATAAATGGGGTTTTCTCATATATATTGATGATGTCACCTTAATTAACCAATTATTCCATCTTTGATCCATAGACCACTAGTTCTATGAGCTGAAATATTAGTTGATTTGATTGTTTGAATGTTAATTTTAATTTATAAAGCATGTAATTATATAAATTGGGAAATGTTTTTTCATTCAATCAAATAATTATACATGAACTGTTACATCCTGATATAGACGTAAAGTTCAGTTCATAGTTTCATGATGTAATAATTCCAATTTATAAAGAGTACGAGCCGCTATAAATTGGGAATAGTGACACATATAACCAGAAATATATATATATATATATATATATATATATAAATAAGTATGAACTTAAATAAATTTAAATTTTAAAATGAAATGGTTAGCACTAAATGGGGATGATAATTTCAAAGTAAAGGGTGTTTTCTTCTATACCTTTCCATTAACACTTCATATACTAGAACATATGTTGTGTTATATGAGACCTTGAAATTGACCTAAACATAGTAGTGGATAGTAGGGAGTGTCTCCTATGGTCCATTGTGATCTTTCTTATCACCTATTCCTAGATTTAAGACCAGGCTGAGAGGTTTGAATCATTATGGGAAGGTTGTGTGCCTATCCTTTCTTGTTTTAACTTTTTCATATCTTCTGTTAGATTTTATCTAAGGAGTGCACATGGAAATTTTAGACCTATTTTTTCACGACATCAAAGAGTATTATAAGAGGGTGGTTATGACCATACTTTGGAGGTGATGGGCCCTGATCCACCCGTATTACCTTCTATAGTGCCACCTAAGGAACCGCCTATTGATCCTATTCTGGGAGTCAATACTTAGTTTCAAGATAGTTTCTTTCACTTCATGTAGTTTGTATAGGGATATTTGTGACCTTATCATACTATTGAAAAGTTGATACATGAATTTCAATAGCAACGTCCTCCTACCTTCTCATAGGATGGTAGAACTCAGGCTGTAAAATCATGGCTAGACGTCATGTTATTGATCTTTGAGCATATAGAGATACCTCTAGAGTGTAGGGTCAATCTTGTCACCTATATGCTTTGTGATTCCACCAAATTTTGGTGGGATATAATATCTCAGGATAATTGTCATAAAGGTATAGTCTAGGTGGAATTTCATATGGAATTCTGCGTACTCTCAAAAATATTTATACTAAGTGCAACACAGTGGCTGACCTAGGTCAATCTCTTGAGGATATTTTGCAGTAAATCACTCACTATTTCTAATTCACTTTATATATATATATATGAAATAAAATAACCATAAATGAGATTTTGAAATTGAAAATTCAAAACTAAAATTAAACATGCAAATGCAATGCAAACAGAATGAATGCAAACAGAATGATGTTAAGACAGAAAGGAGACATTCCTGAGAGCATCACCCCTAGTGAACCTTCATCATCTCATTATTAGTTTCTAATTTACTTAATGAATACACCCCATCGTATGTGTGAGAATCCTACTCTGCATATGGTTGTGAATATATGGTACTCTCAATGATCACTGAGAGACCACACATTCACCTCCTCGATTGAGGGAAAATATTGTAGAAGTGAAAGGTAAACCTCATGTGGCAAGTGGAGACACAAATGTGTCTTTCCCACTAAGATCCCCCTTGGTATAACTCTATGAAAATAAGAAACATTAATAATGAATGTTCAAATAATTGGGTTTATCACTGGATTACTCCCCCGGGAACTTCCTCGGGTTAGCTACTCATGATCATGAGCATAAGAGTTCACAGTGGAAAGAAAACTGGGGAAGAAAACAAAAGAGAGAATGAAATGGAGAGAAAAAATAACACTTGAATTAAAATATGAAATGAAATTACAGAATGAAAATAAAATAAAATACAATACTAAACTAAAGAAAATGGCCAAAAAAGGCTATTCCTAAGTTGACAACCCTTTGAAATGAAAAGGAAACACTCTTTTATAGGGAGAGGGGATGACATTTTGGCTCCAAAAATATTCCTCCGAAAGTAGATGTGTGAATGGAATCCTTAATGACAGAATTTAGAAATTGTTCCTTCTTAAAAGTTCTTCCATTACTTCTCCCACCTCACTCCACGAAATTTTAGCCTTATTGGTCCACTTATGAAGGAGTTATGACTGTTTTAGTTAGGAACATTTAATCTGTTCAGGTGACTCTTCGTATTCCACAACTCCAAATTCCCATGCCATTAAGACCTTTAATAAAGTGGATTAATACGTGGAATCCTTAATTTTAGATTTAAATTAATTCCTTTTCTAGATCCATGTTTAATTTCAGCTCCATTGGACAAATACAATTCTATATACAAGCTCCCCTTTAAAACATTCCAGATCTGTGCACAGTTTTCGAGGCCTGGCTTGTGAGCTGGATTTGAGCTTCCAAATGATGGTTTGAGATTTGGGTCCAGTAGGATAAAATGAATCCCATAGAACATAGGAACCTATAAAAGAAGTATTTTACAATTTGGATCATTGAAGAAAAATTTATGGCTGAAACATTATAATAAATGAAAAACTGTTTAAATCCAAAATAAGCCATTTTTTCAATTAAGCTCAAAATAAATCAAGAACTATAAAATGTTATAATTTCCCTTTAAATAACACATTGGTGGGATTAAAAAAATTTAAATTTAGAATAAAGTAATTGAAAATATTTTTTCTATCACCTTCTATGACTACTTCCTTCCATTGATGCTGAGAGTGGACCGTACTAGAGAGTTTATTCACCTACAGTAGGGTTCTATTTCTGTGATGAAGTATTTAGCTCATTTGACCAAACTTATATGCTTTCACTGACTTTTAATAGTGATGAGTTAATGAATATGAGATGATTTTAGTATGTTCTTGCATACACCATATGATCAAAGGTGAATGCATTTCAGTTGACCATCATTTCAAAGATAGTGAACTAGACCCTCATTACAGAACGAGACCTGAGGGAAGCTGGAAATGTGATCGAGGGCGGTTCAGATTTGAGATAGGGAGATGGTTTGTCTAGTAGTAGGAAAATTCATTTTGAGGTTTCTCATGGGGGAAATTCTAGTCAAATAATGTGCATCAATATTTATGTGCTGTGTCACTAGTGAGGTAGGATAGGCCATAATAATCCCAAGTGTACGAGGAACCCAATCGAGTGCTAATATTGTAGTAGGATGGGTCACCTTTAGCATTTCTACTGGATTTTCCCTTCAGTGCCTAGAGATAAGGGATCTGTACCGAAACCGAATTCGGGTATAGGATCTGTAACTCCATGTCATACTGGGTGCTGGTCTACTTCCAGTCAATTAAGTTGAGTAGGTGATCATGGCTGAGGTAGTCCGACTTCAAATGTTCATCACTAGTAGAGCGAGCCTACTTAGGGTAGTCAAATTGTATCTCAGAGCCGTAGATCAGGCCATATCTATACATTGTAGCCTACACTTGAGGGGAAGAGTCCAAGTACTTCTATAGTATGAGGTATTATTCTAGTAGAATCTACTTTAGTTTCTACCTTATTTGATATAGGCGATTTTTACTCTTTTATATCTATAGTAATCATGGAAAGTCTGGTCCTAGAAATGGAATACTACTATGGTGTTATGACTCTTGACACACTATTAAGGGATTGATCATAGAGTATATGATAGTGTATATATTCCCCTCTTGAGGTGGTTATCTATATTTTCCTCTATAATATTTTTTTCCTCAAGAAGATAGGATTTAATTTCATTATCAGGATGGATTGCACTACTACAAAAACGAGCAAGGGAAGCACCACCCTTTATCGGCGCTTTTTTTAGTAGTGCTGATAAAGATGGGCTTTATCAATGATTTTTTCTAGCACTGATAAAATTTATATTTAAAAAAATCATAAAAATAATATATTGTTATATAAGTATATTTATATTGATATAAATATAATATATATTTTTTAAATATGTTTTAGATAAGTATAAATAGACTATTACATTTAATATATAAAAAATTTAGTGAAAATGGATTTAAAATATTTTTAGAAATATTATTAATTAAAAATTTCCTATTTATCATTGATTAATAATAATTTAATAACAATCTAAAGACACAAAAAATCAAAAAAATGAATAAAAGATCTAAAATAAGTTGAAAATGTAACTCAAATTTCAAATGGCCATAACTTTTGATCCGGGTGTCCGTTTGAGCTCTACATCATATCAAATCGAAGCCTGCGATGAGGTCTATGCAATAGTGATTGAAGGGAACCTTTTTTCACATTTTTCAAGGACAAAAAAGACCCAAAAGGCCTCCAAAATTGATTTTTTTAGTTAGGATACCCTGATTTTTTAACATTCAAACAGCTATAACTTCTGATCTAGAAGTCCTCTAGGAATATACCATATATCATATCGAATATTGTTTCATTTTCTTCGATTTTACTAGTTTTGGAGTTGAAATGGACTTTTGTATTAGAAGTTATGGTCATTTTAATATTCTATGGCTTTTCAAATACACACACATATATGTATTTATATATATATATATATATATATATATATATATATATATATCTGTGTGTGTGTGTGTCTCTGTGTGTGTGTGTTATATATATGTATTTATTTATTTATTTATAAACACACATAGAAAAACATATTTTATAAATTTATTTAAAACTAATCTTATAAATATATATTAATATACAAATAAATGCATGGATAAAAAATTATAACTAAAAAAATATATATAAATAAATATAAATATAAATTAATATATGAATAAATATATATATACTAATATATGAATAAATATATACGTATTAATATAACTAAATTTATTTATATTAATATGAATCTATATTAATATATGAATAAATATAACTATATATATATATAAATAAATATAAATATAAATATATATTAATATACAAATATATATATATATATATATATATATATTAATAAATGAATAAATATATATGTATTAATATAACTAAATATATTTATATTAATATGAATCGATATTAATATATGAATAAATATAACTACACACACACACATATATATATATCATTAAATATAGAAAAAACGAAATGGGTTAGTGGTAAAGGTGCAGGCCCGCAAGAGGGGAGATCGTGGGTTCAAGTTTGGGTGGAAGCAAGGAGGTGCACACATGCATGTTGGGCGATGCGCGGGCAAGGGCAGCGCGCTGGAGAGTGGGAGGGGTCTGCCTAGTGCTGATAAGGGGGGGGGGGGGTCAAGCGCTGTTAAAAGCTCCTCCTCACACATTATATATTATATATATATATTTTTATTTTTTTTAACTTTTATCAGCGCTTTTTTCAGTGCTGATAAAGGGGTCTTTTATTAGTGCTGATAAAAGGGGATTTTATCAGCGCTTTTCTGAGCGCTGATAAAAGGGACCCCCCTATATCTTTGCCTTGATTAACATCGTTTTTTAGCGCTGTTAATGCACTTTTCTAGCACTGATAAAGACCATATTTGTAGTAGTGTTGGTTAGTTCCATACCATGAACATGTTGATTACTATCACTAGAGGGTTTCATTTACATCACCCAAGAGAATGGATTATGTTCATAATGGTGAATGGGATGTCTAGGCAAGTCGATCCAAACCTGAGCATCATGGGCTGGGCAAAGTGACAACCCATATGGCTAGTCTCTTTATAAGTGATCAAGGAATACATCATATATAATTTACTCATGTTTTTGATAATTATAGGGACATCTTCCCATATGGTTTATTTGTATTAAATCCTATGAGATAGGTAGAGTTCAATATTGAGCTAGTACCAGGGGTGATGCCAGTGTCCATTCCTCCCTATAGGATGACACCTATAGAGATCCAAGAACTCAAGAAGCAGTTAGAAGAATTGGAAGTGAAGGGTTTTATATGACCCATTACTTCACCATGGGGTTCACCAATCCTTTTCTCTAAGAAGGCAGATGGTACCCTCAGGTTGTGTGTGGATTACTGACAGTTGACCTAGTTTACGATTAAGAACCAGTATCCACTACCTTTTATAAAAGTCCTCTTCGACCAGCTATGAGGAGCAAAAATTTTCTCTAAGATAAATTTGAGGTTGGGATACCATCAAGTGCATGTGAGACCATCAGACATACCATTTATGGATTTATGTAGTAGATAAAAATTTTATGAGTACTTGGTTATGTCGTTCAGCCTTAGAAATGCGCCAATAATTTTCATGACTTTGATGAGTTGGGGTTTTCACCCATTTTTGGATTCATTTGTGGTGGTCTTTGTGGACAACATCTTATTGTATTTTCATACCTAGAATGACCATTACAAACATCTATAGATCATGATGAATACATAGAGAGATAACTATCTATATGCTAATCTCAATAAATGTCACTTTTGGATTAATAGGGTTCACTTATTAGGTTATATTATCTCAGAGGCTGAAGTGTATGTTGACCCAAAGAAGGCGAGTACCATAGTTTCCTTGGAGAAGCCCAAGAATGTCTTTGATATACACAACTTATTGGGGATATATGGTTATTACAGTCATTTTATTCAGTAATTATCACACCTATTAGTGCCTCTTATAGGATTTTCTAAAAAGAGTATGAAGTTCTCATAGTTTGAAGCATGTGAAGCATCCATTCAGGATCTGAAAGGGATATTGACTTTAACACCAATCCTGATTCTTCCAAATATGGGAAGAAGAAATAAAGTTTATTGTGATGCATCAGGAATCGATCTTAGAGTAGTTCTAATGCAGGGAGATCGGGTTGTGGCATATAGGTCCCTCCAGATGAGACCTCACAAGAAGAATTATACTATGCATGACATTGTGATAATAGTTTCGGTTCATGATTTATTATGTTGAAGGAATTATTTATTGGGAAAAAATTTCTTTATTTACATGGGCCATAAAAGTCTCAAATACATTTCCACAAAACATGAATTGAATCTCAGGTAGTATAGGTGGGTAGAGTACCTACTGTCATTTGATTTTGAGCTTGCTTATACACTTGAAAAGGGGAATGTAGCGGCTAACACCCTGAGCTGGAAAACTCAGACATAGGCTGTCAAAGAGGTCAATAATGAGTGGCAGTTGATAACCCTATTTTTTAGATGCAACTAGAGGTTCAGGAATATCATGGGAAGCCTATATTAGTAGATTTGTTAGTTACATACTCCCTTCTAGAGAAGAAAAGGATGGGGTAGATTTTTGATCCCGATGGTTTAGTCCTAAGGGAGAGTGTATTAGGTGAGGACCCACCTCTTGGTTGGGTTATCAACAAGGATGGGATTTTACACTTCCACAGACATATCTGGGTCTATATAGACATACGAGAAGAGTTGATGTAAGAATCTCATGCCTTTATATGGATGTTCACCCTAGTCTTACCAAGATTTACTGAGATATACATCGTCAGTATTGGTGGCCAGGTAGAAAAAAGAAAATTGCAGGTTTTATTACTTGGTACTCCAAGTGTCAGTAGGTGAAGGATGAGAACTAGTGGCCTATAGGACTTATACATCCTATTTCCAACCTTGATTGTAAATGGGATGATGTCACCATGGAATTTGTGATGAGTTTTCCAAGATCACATTGAGGTAGTAATACAATATGGGTGATTGTTGATAGGTTGACCAAGGTCGAACACTTCCTACCTATCTAAGAGAATTTCTCAATTTATAAGATCATAAGGATTTATATTTGGGAGATTTTACACCTTCATGGTGTTACACTTTCCATCATATTAGATAGAGATTCTCATTTTATATCATGGTTCTGGTAGTGGTTGTATAAAGCACTGGGTTCACAGGTTCTCTTAAGTACAACATATCACCCTTAGACCAAAGGGAAATCAGAGAGTACGATATAGGTGTTGGATTACATGCTCTAGGAATGTGTCCTAGATTTTAGAGACTCTTGAAAAAAACCTACATATTATTGAGTTTTCCTACAATGAAAATTTTCAGTCAATGATTCAGATGTCTCCATATGAGGCCCTTTATGGTAGGCTGTGTCTTTCACCTCTATGATGGTTAGAGGTAGGTGAGGAAACACTACTAGGCCCTCATCTTATTCAGGAGAATTGAAAATAGGTACAACTGATCCAGAAGCGTATGGATATACATTGGTCCAGGAAAAAAAAATTATACCGATCATCACCATTGACCTATAGAGTTTGAGGTGGTACATTGGTTATTTTTGTGAGTTTCTCCTAGATTGGATCATAGATGGATTCATGGATAGGTAAAGCTATCATTCCATTACTTTGGGACTTTTTAAGTTCTGGAGAGAGTTGATTCAGTAACCTATCATTTGGATTTACCTTATAGGTACTGGTCCATGCATGGCGTCTTCCATGTATCACCGATCCACCATTATAATTATGACCCATCTCTTTTGTTTGATCCCGAGGATATCAAACTGGAGATAGATGCATCTTTTGAGAATCATCTGATACATATCGTTAATTGGAGCACAAATGATATCTAAGGTAGGCCAATTTCTCTAGTATGGGTGCTATGGAATAACAATCATGTTTAGGACGAGACCTGAGAGTAAGAGGCTGGTGTATATTCTTAGTGGCCAAAACTTTTCTCAGATGATGATTTACCACCCTCGTAAGGGAAACCCAAGGATGAGTTGTTTTAAAAAGGGAGGTTGTAACATCCTGACTTTTCAATGAGGTTCGAAACCTTTTTATTTTCAGTTGAACCCATAATTTCATCCTTATAAAAAATTCCTAAGGCCCAAGGAAGGTCTAAAGAGTGTCTAGGGACTATTCAAAACCTAGATCTCTGAGTTTTGAAGGAATTATGCTAGGTGAATAGTTTGAACAAACCATTCCCTTGAGCCTGCATAGTTTAGAAAACCATGAAAGGAGTTTCAGATGGATATAGAGGGGTGCACAATTGGACTAAACTATGAAACCTATGACACATGGCCATTTGCCTTATCTCAAACAGGAGATAAATGCATTATTTATGGGTTACTCATAGTTAGTCTAACCATGCACTATCCATGTGAGGGGTGGATTCCCTTGGGTAGCGTTGGTACATGGTTATCACACAATTTTTCCAAATGTGTGGTCAAACCATACACATTTTAAAAAGTGGGGAAATTTATAGTTTTTACCTTACCACCCTTAAGTTTATTTCTCTACTTCCCCTATCATTTCTCACACACAACAACCCTCTCCCGCACGAAGGTACTCCTCAAGCCTAAGATAGGCCTTTTGATATCATCTCCATTCAATGTCTGATTGAGCCACCATTCATCTCATTGTATCCATCACAGTAATAGATTCGATCCACTACCTTATTTATCTTATTTATCTCACCATATTTTGTGCTATTTTGGTGTGATCTCATATGCCCTATTTTTAGGTATTTCATAAATTCTTTTGATTTCTCCCATTCTATCTTGATTCAAGGGCCAACACTATATGAGGAGAGTAATGCTTTCATAAGGTATGTGGTATAGCTATTTTCCTAAAGGCTCATTGCATTTATATTATGCACCATTCTTTTGCGCACCGAACACCTCTTATCCTCCATAAAGTCTTTTTTATTAAATTAAATGTCTTTGAAAGTATAATATAGTCTTGGATAATAAATAATTGACATATTTGGTTTATCACATTGACATGATCCACCCTATGTGTGTGACCTTACATAAATTCTTACAAGTTTCATGTTCAGAATGGAAATTAAACCACAAATTGAGGTGCATGTTTTCTATTGTAATAAATACTTTTGAAATGTGAAATGATCTAAGGAAAATTATTGGAAATGAGTTAGGACCTTTTTATTTATTCTATATCTTGGTTTTATTGAATTAAATGAATTTTACAACATGATTAATATATTATAATTATTTTAAATTTTTAAAATGGTATGAGTTATTTGATTTCTAAACAATACTTTCATACTAAGTTGAGGGAAAAACAAGGGTCCAGATTTAAGGACACCTTGTAAGGGATCATTTTGATTTATAATTAGGACTTATTAAGGATTTTAAATACGTCCAGAGTTATACTTGGATTATTTATAGATTGCCTTGGATGGGCTCATTAGGTGAATTACTTACCTACCCATGAGTGATGTCAGTTTGATAGGGGAGTCACCTTGGATGGGCTTAGTGGAAAGTAGTTATACCATGCCACGAGCGATACTCGGTCTCCTATGTGAGATAACTAGGATGGTATTAGAGTTTCATGCTTTACATAAAACTAAGAGTGATACTTAGGATACCTTTATGGATTACATTGGACAAAATCTTAGGGTTTTGGGTATTTGTAGTGCTCCTGGTGCAATACATGGGTTCCTCTATATGGTTCTCCTTATACGAGCCTAGGATTCCACTTTAATAAAATTCTAGAGATGACTTCTATATAATTCCAAGAATGCCAAGTTATTAAACCAAAGGATGCATCCGTCAAGCTAAAAAAATGCTTGTATTCGAGCCATATATGATATTTTCCTTGTTATAAGGCCCATTTATTCTTACTTGCATGATGTTAGAGATATTTGATACACCCATATTATATATTTATAGGTTGCCTTCCATTTATAGATATTTGGATTAGGCTGAAGCAGGTAGTGTCGGTTGGGTATCCTTGAGGAACTTAGTCTAGTGTATTTATTTATTTATTCCCTTGCATTTATTATATACTTTCACACTACTCATTTTATATGCAAAAAATGGATAGTTCTAGACACCTTTGGTGGTGGCCGACTGATTTTATCTCACACCCTGTTCGAGCCACCTATGGTAATCGAACATACTTCATGATTGTAGGTGTAAAGAAAGGGAAGAATCTAGATTATGATGCTTGATTTTCAGTTTTAGGATGGATTATGAGATTAGAGGACTGATCATATGCTCATGATGCTATTATAGGTATATTTTTTCCTTTTTGTATTTCTATTTAGAATGTTGTATATGCTTGTATCCATGTATCCTTGTGTTCTTATGTTTGTGTAAAACATCATGACATGATCATCATTTTTGTATATGATATTGATTCAGCTTCCACATATTGATCATATTGGATGTTTATTTATTATTTACCTAGTAGTTATTTATTTTTGTTTCCACTGCTTATCATTATTATTACCACTGTGTTACACTCTAATCATGAGTGCATAGTCTCCCCATAGACACACAATAGGAACTCACTATTAATTGGCAGCCTCAGGTGTATGGGGAGGTATTCTTGAGTTCATGTGCCCAACTGGCTCCAGGAACCACTTTTTGGCTTCCAGGTTGGGATACTACAACCCACATGCCAAAAATATTGGAAGAAGCACTTAGGTGAATGCATGAAAGGAACGAGAGGGTGTTACAAGAGTGGAAAACCTAACCATTGAGAAAAAGAATATATAAGTGATGTGAAGAGGCCAGCTAATGAAATAAATAGAGAGATAACTCAATGGAATGCACCACCAAGACTCTAGTGTTTCAAGTTCAAGGATTTTTGACATCATGAAAATCAATGATCCAATCCAAGGGATAATGTGAATGATAAGCCACAACAAAATCTGAAGAAAAAGGAAAAAGGGGAAACTTATTCAATCATAATTTATGAATTGAATCAAGATAATTAGGTCACACTTATCCCCCATCCTCAATTTTGAATTTCATGTTTGATTTTGTATGAATGAGAGATATGAAAATCTTATGTTCATACTTTAGTGAAATTTTATGTGAACATATCCCTCTATATGGATTCTATAATAATGAAATCACATTGGATATTCTGTTGGTACAAGAATGAACCTAAGATTCTAATGAAAATGTTTTTATATGAGATATGATCTTATATAATGAATAAATGGTGAATTAACATTTAGAAGTGTATATGTATCTATGTAAGATTAAATTAAGAGTTATGAATACCACAATTGGTTTATGAGTTTAAGGTTGATCATAAGTTCAAAGTCATTGACACCCCTTTTGAGGTTTCATGTGATGGGAGTTTATCAATATTAAGAATATTTTAAGAAAAATTTATGGTAATACAACCCTTTGGTTTTGTATATGTTTTAGTGAAAAAGTTATTTAAGGAATAATGCCTTTAAACTTTGTGGACATATGAATAAAGGTACTAATAAACATTAAGTTTTACTTCATCTTTGATGTTGAGGTAATTATGGGCTGTAGTTTATCACCTTATAAATTCAACACACCTTTTCACTATCAAAGAAGACTTCACTTTGGATCCTCTTTTTAGAATATACATTAAGAAAGTGGTAGGGTTGTATGAGGTACCACATTCAATTGTTTTTGAATGGGATATTAAGTTTACCTCGAAGTTTTGGAAAATAATTCAGTAATATCTTGATATAGAGTTGATTTTTAGCACTACATATCATCCTTAGACATGTGTTCAGTCTGAGAGAACAATTAAAAATCTAGAGGATATACTAAGATCTTGTTCTATGGATTTAAAAGGTGTTTGGGATCAAAAATTTTCTCAAGTTGAGTTTCCTTACAACAATAGCTTTCACTCAAGAATTTATATGGATCCTTAAGAAGCTCTTTATGGAAATAAGTGTAGAACTCCAATGTATGGGAATGAAGTTGCAAAAAGAAAGCTATTGGGACCTAAGTAAGTTGATGAGATGACAGAGAAGGTTAGAGACATTTAGGAACATATAAGAACTTCAAAAATTTGAAAAAAATGTTATTTTTATAATAATAGATGTGATATAGAATTTGAAGTTGATAATAAGGTCTTTCTATGAATTTATTTGTGGAATAAAGAAGGTAAAACTAATCCTTAGGTATATTAGTCCCATTAAAATACTTGATCATATTAGGAAAATATCTTATCATTTTTTGATTCCACCAAACCTCTCCCAAGTTCATGATGTGTTCCATGTATCATTACCAAGGAGGTACATACCTGATCTATTAAATGTATTTAACTCATAGGTTTTACCATTGGAGAATGATATTTTTTATGAGGAACAATCGGTATAGATTTTGGATCAAATAGAGAAAGTTATAAGAAACAATAACACTCACCTGGTAAGTGTTTTGTAGAAAAACCACCAGCTTAAGGAAGCTATGTGGGAACCTAAGGATGTAATAAGGTAGAAATATCCTTAGTTTTTTGTACTGAAATGATAAATTTTGTGGGAGAAATTCATTTTAGAGGGGGTAGAATGTAACACCCTGAGATATTGTGAAATATTTTTTCCAAATAAATTTAATCATTTATATATTTTTTATCACATTCAATGTCGAGTTTATCTTATGTTACTCACAACATCGAGTTTATCTTGTGTTATATGCAACAATTAATTTATCTTGTGTTACATGCAATGCCAAGTTTAAACAAAACATTACTTACTGTAAAGAAATTATTATTTAATATGATAGTTATCACCTAGTAGTTGGAATGATGGGTATGAATAGTATTAACCAAATTATGAAAATATATGGTATGCAAATGTATATAAAATTATTTATTTTTTAACCAATTAATTATAAATGAAAATAATAACTATTTGAAAATAAAGGAAATCTTTTTTTGATTTTTATGCACACAAATAGTTAAAACTTAATAAATTAAACAAATCACTTTTTATAAATTATTTTAATGAAATTTATATATTATATATTCAATCAAATATTTAACATTCATATTATTTATTTTCTATATAAGAGATAATAATAAATCCAATTTTATACTTAAAAACTGCATTATCGCCTTTTTCACACCTATTTGAAAACTAATTTTTGACACTTGTAATTTTTTTTTGAAACAATAAAGTTAATTTTTAAAATAATAATATAAAAATTGTTTTAGGGTTATTTTTTTATAATTTTATGAAAATATTTATTTTTTGATGAATAGTGAAAAATACTAAATTTTAATTGAAAACAACCTTTTCATTCAAATTATTTATAAAGTTAAATTATATATTAAATTGTTTATAAATTAAAATTAGTTAATATATATATATATTTATATTAATCCAATATAGGTCATTATAATCATTTTCATATTGAATTTTGATATAAAAGCTTTATAAACTTTTGAAGTTTTTCTCTTTGAAAACCCACTTTATCATCGCGTTTTCGGGATTAATTTTAAATTAAAAAATTCTAATTTCATGAATGAAATTTGTAAAATGGATTAAATATTATTAATCATCATAATTTATATTATCTATAAAGTTAAACTTAATTTTTGATCAAAATTAATAATGAAAACAATAAAAATTAATTACCATGATTAAGGTAAAAATGAGTTTATCAAGGATTAAACAAAAAAGGTTAGAGTTAAAATGACCTATAAAATTTTCTAAAATATATTTTATTACCGTATTTCAACCCTAGGACCTATAATACTTCATTTTTTATCCTTTTTTGATGAGAAATATGTGGGTAAACCTTTTTCTTTTCAAAAAATTACAAGTGTGCCACTCACCTCTCTTATAAAAGGCCACCCCTCTCCTCTCTTCTTCACACCTTAAAACCATTTTATTTTGGAAAATAATTGACAAAATAACTTCCTAAATTCACTAATATAATCTTATAAGCATTATTTGTTTTGTATAAATCCAACCTAGAAAGTATTTTTGTGCAAACCTAAGGAGAATACCCGAAGAAGAGGTAACGTTCTTCCATGAGTGTTTTTTTATTTTATTTATCCCTCCACCTCATTAAATTATTATTTAACTATGATTATATAATAAAATAATTATATTACATATAATAATATGTTTTTATGTTAATTTAATTACCTAAAACCATCTCTACTATATCAAATGGGTTACAAAATCATCGTTCGTGTATATGATAGACTACCACCTCACGAATCGATGTCATTCGTTTTTCCATTACCGCCTCTCATGGTTGGATACGATGATGGATATAAAGTATATATTTGATATTTATAAAATAATTATACCTTTTTATTCATTATATTATGTATAACTTTTTTAATTTCCATTTCATAGGGTATATGATAACGTCACTCATGTGTACGATGAACTACTGTCCCATGAAGCGATGAGATTCATTTTTCACTAACACTTTACATGAAATACAATAAGGATAAATATATGTGATATAAATGAAAAATTATGATATTAATGAAATATTTATCATTATCAAAAGATAACATATCACTTTCTTTCTTACCTTTTGACTCATTGAAATATGATAATTTCGTTCATGTATGTGTGGACTATCACCTTCCCGAAGTGATGTGACTCTATTTTCATCACTACACCACATGGATGATATGTATAAGTATATTTAAATAAAAAATATTCTATTTATGATATTATGATAATTTTTTAAATATAATATATTTCTTAAATCCTTTCCATAATGATCGTTGAAAAATGGAAACATTACTCATGCATACGTACAACCTATGGTCTCCATGATCATAAAATGATTTATTTTTCAAAACCATATTTCAAGATTGGTATTAAGAGTATAATTTATATATAAATATTATAATTATTTAATGATTATTATTCTGGATATAATTTGATGATGATTAAAGTAATAAGATCAAAAATAACAAATCAAAACATATACAAAAAACAAAGCGGTTATTACCCGAAACGTGAATTTAACATGAAATTATTAATAAAAGGGAAATAAAAGGACATAATTAAATAATATATGGTATGATATGTATAATTATGGTTCTATAATAGATTTATAATAAACTTATATTCATTATAATGAGGTTTTAACATGTATAAAGGAAGTTGAGAATTAAGGTAAGGTATTTTCGTCCCAATTTTATTTTTCTATGAGATACATGCCATATTCACCACATGATTCTTTTATGTGATGTGTGTTGAAAGTGGGTTACCTAGACCCAAATTTTTATGTACTTTTATTACCACTACATGTATACAATTTTTATATATACATGTGTTTATCTTTCTATAATTGTGTTGATACTTCCGCGTCAACTATATTTATGGTAATGTTCTTAGATTACGTTTCCTATCATAGGGTTATAGAAGACCCTATGATATAATGATAACCTGAAGATACTATGAAAGTAATCTTAAAGTAATTTCCTATGGTTCAAATACATCATACTAACAGGACATCGATGATGTGTAACTATCAGGTGATGGCGACTCATGATCTTTGATACTTATTCACATGAAGTTCACACTTGGTGAACTACAATAGTTTAGATCATGAGGAAATATCCTATAATTGGAATGCCACATGTTTTGGGTGTCACTGGTTATTTTTATCTATGAACATGTGTATTTATCTCCTAAATTGAGATCATTATCAATGTGTTCCATTTGATCATGTACTTTGATGCAAGGAGAAAACCATGACAATGAAGTCATGGAAAGGTAGTTTTTGTTGGGTGCATCATTGGTGGCATAACATTGGTTTAATGATCAAGATAAGATTTGTTGATTTTGAGTTGAAGAAGATATATCTTGGGTTTGGTTGATCCGGATGGAAGTACCTTCATAAATCCATGTTCATGGTAGTCGAAGGTAAGTCCACCTGGTTAGATTAACAAATAATAAAGCAAGAGAGGATGATGACACAAATGTGCATCCTACTTTATGAGATATCGTATAACAAAGAGATTATATTATATAGTATGTGTTCGTAGGTTGGTAGTCATTGCTATGAATTTTCCTTATCTATTTAGGGGCCTTGATGGGTTTCTAGACTCCATTCTTGGTCTGTGAATATTATTCACTACTATTGAGATAAAGGCCTAGAGGGTCACACACAATCGCGCATTCGACAATCTTCCCTATTATGTTGAATATGAATATAGGACATGGTGGGACCCACCATGGGGTCCGAGTGTTATCCATGATCTATCGATCGCCAATAAATAAATAAATTCATTATTATTCAAGTAAAGAATAATAGGATTGAATTTATTTATTACATGTATTTACAAGTGATTAAGTAAATATAAGGATTAATATTATATAAATGAATATTATTATAATATTCCAGGTTCGTTTAATATTATCAAGAGTTACGAGTCAAGTTAATAACTCGATTTTATCACATAATATATTTAATATATATTATAGGTATGTGATAAAATATAAATAATATTTATGATGTAGTTTAGTTCGTCATAATTAATTATTTATAATACTTATTTATTGAATGTTTATTACATTGGGGGCTGATAATCCTAATCGGGTATTATGAATATAAACTATATAAGTGGAGAGAATATTACCCCAATAGAGAATTAACTTTTTTGGAATTGAGAGCCTCTCTCTCCTCCTGATTCATAGAGAGATAATTTCTCAATCCAAGCATAAAATCCAAGTTCATCTTCACACATCGAAGATAGAGGACCGTGGTGATCATCACTGCATCAAATTGATAGTTGGAGCTCCACACTAGCACCAGGAATCTGACAAACAACATACATGAAGATTCAAGAATCATGTGTGGATGATCTAGACGGCTTCGATGTTGGATCCTTCGAGCAGCGAACACAGGCAATTTGCGGCAGACGAGTGCTCATCAAATCTGAACAAGGTAATCGTTTGTTTTAATTATTATGCTCCGATTAAACCATGTGAGATCCTTAGACTGTACCAGGTATGGATTGATAGAGATGATGAAATTTCATCGCTCTTGTGATGGAAATTGTTTAAATCCCCGACCCATCAACTTTCGTTGTGTGCCCCTATACCTTCAATTGGTATCAGAGGGAACACATGGTTTTTTGAGCCAAGTAAATTATGTTTATTTAAATTTTTAGTAAAGAGTATTAAAATGGTTCCAAAAAATCTGGCCGCGTGTCGATTCTATTTTGGATGACCAAGTTACAACCATCTACAAAAAATTATGGATCAAAACTATGTTTTTCAGATTTATGTTTTTCGAATATTATTAAGATTTTGAAGAACACATTATATACATTTTAATGTGTTCTAGTTTTTTGAGTATCCATCAATTTTGTGGATATTATATAATAATAATAATAATTATTTTATTATTATAATAATAATTATTTTATTATTATAATAATAATTATTATTATATTAAGAGGATATTTAATGAGTCAGATAATATTTAATGTGTCTGTTGTAAAAATAGTACCATTGCTTGACTATCTAAACAAAAAAAATGAAAATATTCCTTTGGAATATTTTTTTTCCTACAAGCCATGAAGACTTGAATTTGAGAAAAAAAAACAAAGAGGACTCCCGATGTCACCCTCCTTTAGTGAATGGCCTCATATCACGACCCATATCCTTCCCCCTTTTCTCCACCTGGTTTGCAAGCAACACCCACACTTCTCTTGACCTAGTTCACAGAGTCACTGCCCTCCCTCCTTAGTCGGTGTTGGCAGCCCCTTTAGTAGATCCTACCACTGCCACTAACTCGAGGTCGAGCCGCCGCATGTTGTGCTCGACCCTGCCTCCTACTCCCATACCTGGCTGTGCCTCCCTCACGAGATTCTCCTTATCAATTGATCCCATTAAAGTTGGTCCTTCCACCATGTATCCTCCATCATTTCAGGAGATCCCGTTGCCTAATCACCAGTCATTTGACACTACCTACCCCATCCCATTTGCCATGAGCCACCATCCAGGGGTTGCCAGCAGGCCCTATTCACCGATCTCTACCTTACATGGTCCTGCACCATCGGTGCTCCCTCATTTAGCTGATTTCAAAGACACTGTACTGCACAAGCTCCCTGTACGACTCCTTGACCACAAGATATCTTTAATGGTTTCTATGGGTTCTTCTAGGATCGATTTTCCCCACCAAGGGTTGGGGCAGGTCTGCCTGATCTGGAATGGGTCTGGGCAGGCCCTCTGAGCCCAGAATATCCATGCATAGGGTTTTCTTGGCCCAAACGGGTCTGCGAGGCTATGACCCAGTTCGTAAAGGGTCTAGCGGGGTTTTCAGGGCTCGAAAAATTTAATTAATAATCAAAATTAATTAATTTGATTAATTTAATTTAATTTTAAATTAAATTAATTAAAATTAATTTTGGTTTAAAAATTTCATAATCCAAAATATTAATTTAAACTGATCATTAAATTAAACTAAATTCTTTTAATTTATTTTTTGGATTTAAAATTAAATTAAAGTTGTAACCGAATAAAATAAATTATTTAAATTTATTTAAATTTATTTAATTTATTTCAATACTCTTGTACTTTTAAATTTATCACAATTTATTTTTTATAGCACATTTATTTTTATACCGACTGGTATTGAGCTAGTGACTAACCCGTGTATGTCTGGATTATTTAATTATTTATTGCGTGTAATAATTATAATAAGTATGTAATTAAATGACGGTCTACACATTGTATTATTTTCATTCAAATATTTATAAGGGCCTATGGTTCTAATGTACCTGTTTTACATTACACCCCTAGACCCCCTCACTTGCATGTAAGTATATTTGTAATTAGATGATGATGATTTAAGATGCATACCCCACCAAGTCGAGGAAATACTCCAGATGAGAAGAAAATACATTGGATCGGGGGGAAGATGCACTATGATTTAGGACTTGACTAAGGTATTAAACCCCCTAGGTCAATATTGATTTGTTATGGATCAGTCTTGATTAGATGATCAAGGCCAGTTGGGTTGACTTATTTATTTTTTGCATTGTTTGTTATTTTATGCAAGTATGTGATTATTGCATGATCACATGAAATAATAAACAAGATAAAAGGCATAAAGTTGTGATGTATATTTTTATATCGAATGTTCAATTGTGAGCACGACAATATAAAAAGAACATATTTAATAGAAATGGATTACATTTGTTAAGAAATAATAAAATCCCTAAAAGATATATTAAGTCCTAATTCCTTCCATTTCCTACATTTGAACAAAACTGGGTGTTCGGGGTGCTCGTCAGCCATAGTTAAGAGTTACTATTATTACTGAAGAGTTCTCATGAGAGTATTGGGTCAACTTAAATAAAGTGAATAGTCAAGGATTATCCATAACTAACTTGATATCACTTTAAAGGAAAATATTTTAGGAGATCAAGTTACAATTCCAATAAGCTAGGACTTTACTCAACAAATCAAAGAACCACCAGTTAAAGCGGTTGGTTAGCCTAGTGCCTACCTAGAAACTCTCTAAGTAGTGGTGTAGCCATAGTTTCTAGACTATAATAGGAGGTTTTGAGGATCCTTCCCACTATAATACTAAATATATAGAGTATTCTGAATCTAATAATGATGGATATTAAGGTTTGATAAAATAGTGGGAGATATTAAATGATTTAATAATTAATTAATCATAAATGTATAAAAGGTAATCAAGATAAAGTATTGACTAATAAAATTTATTTGTTGTTGATCTAAAATGACAATAACAAATACCACATGTACATTATCACTGTAATCAATTTTGGATAAATAAAGTATTCTGACTAGCCATAAATTCCAAGAGTAGTACATGTACTTGTGCATTATACTACACCATGAAAGGAAGCTTTATGTGCTAGAATCCTCAATTACCAATGAGCCTCATTATGAAGCAAGCAAGGAGGATAAATAAAAATGAAAAAAACATGTAGAAGATTCCCTAGATATTCAGTGCATCATGTTTCCATCCATATCCAGTCAATTACAGAAAATTCATAAAGATGAGGATGCCTACAAGATACTGACTTATCTATAAGAATTATACCAGGAGAGAGAAATGCAAGAAAGGTATGAGATTTCTAGTTCCCTTTATAGGTGTAGGATAGTATAAGGGAATCAAGCATGACCTAATGTGCTTAAGATGATTGGTTACATTGAGAGGCTTGAAGCCCTTGGGTTCAAACTAAACCAATAACTAGAAAATGATCTCATTATTTCCTCTTTACTACCAAGTTTTTTGACTTTTATTGTTAATTATGACATGAATAACACGTTAAAGTCTATCTTAGATATTTTGGATTTAGTTCTCCAAGCAGATAAGGATATAAAGAATACCAATTCTTTAGTCCTTATGGTGAACAAGTGGAGGAAGGTAAAGACTAAGGGGTTTAAGGACAAGTCCAGGCCAAAGACAACAGTGCACCATCCATCCAAAAAGGCAAGGATACAAAGGTAAGGAAATTCATAGGAGGCTGTCTGATTTTTATGTGGTAAGAAAGGCCACTGGAAGAATAAATTCATATCTAGGAAGAGAAATCTAGGCGATGCTTCTACTTTAGGTATTTTTGTATTTGAATACAATTTTTCTTTATCTACAAGTTGGGTTTTGAATATGACATGTGGATCACACATATGTATTCATATATAGGAACCAAGTAGATTCAAGAATATTGAAAAGGGAGAAGTGGATCTCCAATATTCAAATGGTGAAAGTCTAGTAGCCTTCCCAGTGGGAGATTATCACCTTACTTTTCCTGGTGGTTTGGTTCTTGAATTAAATAATTTTTATTATTTACCCTCTATAACTAGGAACATAATCTTAGTGTCAAGTTTGGACACAATGGGATTTTATTTCATGTTTTGAAATAAATGTTGTCTCTTTTATAAGGATAACATGTGTTGTGGAATGAAACATCTTAACAATTTATTATATATACTTTAACTTGAAAACCCAATAATGACAATCAATGATAAAACCAATGAGCATGACTCATATAACACCCACCTATGGAACTTCAGGCTAGGTCATGTAAATGAGAAGCGATTACAAAAATTACATCTAGTAGGTAATTTAGACTTGGTTCAGCTAAAACCCTTGGATGCATGTCACACTTTTTTATAAGGTAAAATGACCAAATAACCCTTATTTGGTAAAGGATAAAGAGCCAATGAATTACTAGAATTAATTCATACTAACGTATGTGGTCCATTTCTAGTAGAGGAATGGGGTGGGTTTTCATAATTCATTACCTTTATCGATGAATATGGTAGGTATGGATATATATACTTAATACAATATAAGTCAGATTCCTTTCAGATGTTTAAGGAATACCAACATGAAGTAAAAAACCATCTTGGTAAGAAGACTAAGGTATTCCACACAGACTAAGGTGAAGAGTATCTTAACCAAGATTTAATTGATCACTTGAAGGAGTTTGGGATAATATCCCAACTCACTACTCCTTATACACCATAGTGGAATAGTGTTAGTGAAAGAAGGAATAAGACCTTGATAGACATGGTCAGATCAATGATGAGTCATACAACTCTTACATTATTCTTTTGGGGATATACCTTGCAGACAGCATCATATACCCTTAACCGAGTACCAACTAAATCTAAAAATGAGATTCCATATGATTTGTGGTATGGAAAGAGACCTAGTATATCACACATACATGTATGGGGATACAAGGATTTTGTCAAGACTATGACTAGTGAAAAATTAGCACATCGAAGCACAAAATGCATCTTTATAGGTTATCTTTAAGAAACCAAAGGATATTAACTATATAACCCTTCTAATATAAAAGTAATTACAGTAAGACAAACTAGATTTCTAGAAAGGGAACACATTTCTAATAGAAATAGTGGGAGTAAAATTGACTTTGATGAAGTTAATGCTCTATATGCATAAGAGTTGGTATGGGAACAATCTTCAAAAGAGATAATGGGAGATGAAGTGGGTCCTAAGACACAAGTACTATGTAGGTCCACTTGAGAGGTCAGAGAACCAAAGTGTTATAGTTTTCATTTTAGTGAGCTAGGTGACACATTACTCCTTGAGGATGATGAACCTATAAACTATAAGGAAGAAGTAGAAGGTAAATATGATACTAAATTTGTTGGGCAAAAATCCCTCAAGGTATCATTGAAGCATTTTTGAGGTGATTGTGTTTGTTGACAAAGTGGACATCTGAGTAGTGATTGTTGACAAAGCAAAACGATGACATACAACTTTGTTGACAAAGAGGATTTCATGGTGGAATATCGAGTTCAAGAGCTGAGTTCAACGATCCATGTTTGATTCAAGAACTTCGATAAAAGGAATGGATGATCTGGAGGCGGTAAAAAAGAACAGATACAAGGTGGCGCCGTTTTCCAGTGTTTGCCAAATTTTTGGGCCTGAAAATCGGCAAATGAAGAAAAGTGTTTTTGGCAAATGGACTTGCGCACCGAGGACTTGGAGAATAGGATAATTGAGCGCCATATGTTTTTCAAGATCAGAAGATCAAAATATGGCAAAGGAAGTAGGTTCGCGCAAGTTTGGGAGTTGGTCGCGCAAGTGTCCAAAAGGACAGAAGACTTGCGCGCCGAAACTGGGTCGCGCAGGTGACTTGCGTGCCGTCGCGCAGGGTGGTCAGATTACCTATAAATACTGGACCACCCCTCCTCATTCTTCAACGGAGTTCAACACTTTGAGAAATCAGAGCTCCCGTCGCGCAGGTGTGGTGGTCGCGCAAGTGGTGAGTGTGGGTCGCGCAGGTGAATTTGCGCGCCAGTAGTTGAGGTTGTGCGCCAGTGTTAGAAGTTGCGCGCCGGTTGGCAGTTGCGCTCCAATGTTGGTTTGGGCATAAAAGGAAGAGAGTCGCGCAAGTTTGGAGTTGAGGAAGCTTGAGTCGCGCAAGTGTCTGAGGAGGACTTGCGCACCCATTGTGACTTGCGCGCCGATACTTGTGCGCCGAGATTGACTTGCGCGCCAAGTAAGGTTTTGATCCAGCAGTGATTCTCGGACTGCGTGGAAGCTGGTACGTTGCCCGATAACTTCGATGCAAAGAGATATTTATCTACGGGTGAAAGTTGTACTTCAACAGAGCATCTACACACAGAGGAAGATGCATTCATTCATGCAAATGAAGAGACCTACAGGTCTATAAACTGAGAGTGGATTCCCTTCCAGAGTAGTGAGCTTAGGAAGAGGAAGAAGGTGATCCTCTCCACCGGCAGTGAGCCAGAGAGAGAGAAACAGGGGGTGACCCTTGGGAAAGCAGTGAGCTAACCCTAAACATTGTAAAGGCAGTGAGTCTAGGCATAGAAGTGATCTAGCCCGAACTTTGTATCCACATCTAGTGAAGAATAATGGAATTTGGTACGACCGGAAACCTGTCGGCGTATGCTCCTTGGACGTAGCCCAGTGAGTGTGAACCAAGTAAAAATATATGTGTCTGTCTGTTTATTTCCCTGCACTACATTTAAAGCATCATCATCAGATAAAGAAGAAAAGAAGTGATCATAATAAACACACAATTGAAAACAAAGTGACCCTTGTAATAAAGAGGTCAAGATCCAGTGGGGCAGGAAGGACTTTGAAAAAGAATATCCATACCCTGATTCACCCCCCTCTCAGGGTATATAGGCCCATATTGGTCTTAACAATTGGTATCAGAGCGAAGGTTACTTTTATCAAATTTTTTTTCTTCGACTTGGTGTAGTCGATCTGTGTGTTTGAAGACACAATTTTCTCTTATCTCAATCTGCCATGGGAAAAGGAAAAGCATCAAAGAAGAATCAGAAGTCAGGTAATTTCCCTCAGTGTGGAAGTATTTTTGGAAAAAGTGTGATTCAACTAAAAGAATCAAACAGCTTACTGATGTAAGGTCTGGATAAATCTGATAGGGAAAAGATTAATTCACTCAATCATGATGTTGGAATGAATGAAGTACATTTGAATCAGAGTGATGCTGAAACAGAAGAAGAAATTGAAGGAAGAATAGATATGCGAGCTGAGTTAGAGGCTGCTCTTGAGGAGATAGATATTTGGACAGAAAAAACAAAGAAATCTAACAAAGTTGTTCATGATGCCAAACTCTATATGCAACAGTAGGAAGAAGAGAAGTCTGGGTTGATGGATGAAATTGAGAAACTCAAGTTATCAACACGAGAGAACTCAGAATCGGTCAGTGAGTATAAGCTTAAGATTTAAGAACAGAAAAGGGTGATTGATGGCTTGAATAGAAAAGTTAAAGACCAATTCAAGTGTATCGAAGAATATGATATTCCAAGTTATGTTGGAAACACCGATGAAATTAAGTCTAAATACATTCGGATCCAAGCACTGGAAATTGAGGTCAACAAGCTAAGAGGCTTAAATCAAAGGCTTATTGATGTGGCAACTGACCTAAAGGAGAAGAATGATTCTAAAGGTGAAGAACTACAAAAGATGGCTGAAATGAAAGGAAAACAGAAGGCTGGTGATTATGAAGAGAATCAAAAGTCATATGAAGTTTAGAATCTGAAAGCTAGAAATGATGATCAAGCAACACAATTGTCTGAGCTAGTTCAGAAGAATCAAATGCTACAACAAGAGAATGTATGTTGTTCAGATTCTGTTGAAGAAGAAAGATTGAAAGTGAAGGAGAAAAGTGACATGGTGGAAAATCTCACACAGGAACTAGAAGATGAGATGAATAGAGGAAAGAATCTTAGAAGAGAACTCAATGCCCAAATTGAATCAAGGGATATAAAGATTCAAAAGTTGGAAGAACAGATAGAATCAGTAAAGAAGGAATTAAATAAATCCAATGCTAAAGGAAAGACCAAAATGAAGGATGCCTTACACTTTCTATTTGATCATCCTTCAACAAGTAATGATAAAATGAAGAACAGATATGCTATTTCAGAAGAGAAACAAAAGAATATTTTCTCAGCTCAAAGACCAGCAAGTTTCGGAAAAGATGGTATTGGATTTGATGAATCCCCTCCCATGCATGACAGAAAGAGAGCAATGAATAGTTCTAGAAGTGAAGAAAACCTTGCAGGTGCTAGAGATAGACCTAAAAGGGATTTTATAGGAAGAAATGATAGCATGTGCTATTTCTGCGAGATTCACGGCCACACATCAAGCTTCTTTCCAGATGCTCTGGAATACATTTCAGGCTGTGAAAATATGAACTTTGATAAATCTGAGGATAAGAAGAAGCATCATGGGAAATCAGAGAGAAAAGTATCTCATAGGAAAGCATTCATAAGATGCTATTACTGTGGAAGAATGGGACACACCATGAATATGTGTCAGGAAGCTCAAGAGCTCAATGTCAGTGGAAGAACTCAATCTGCATCAACATCTTGGCTAAGAGATGATGAAATGAGGTATGCCTTTGATGGAAATTGTTTTATATGTTCTAATTATGGTCATTTGGCAAGGCATTGCAACAAGAAGAAAGCAAGAAGTGAAAAGGGACTTGAAAGGAGATTCTCATCCCCAGTGATGCATAATGAGAAATTCTACACTGGGAGACAATGTGGTAAGTTTGATAATAGGCTTAGAGCCTCAGGGGAATCATATAGAGTTGAACGAAAGGTGTATCAGTCACCTCCTCTATCACACTCGCAACCGCCCCCTAAGAAAGAACATGAACAAATATGGAAGAAAAAGGGAGGAATAGCTACAGTTGTGAGTAAGAAGAATGGACGTTCAGTGGAGGACCCACCACCAATGCAAAATAGGGTGGTGACTCAGACATCTGATAAAAGAAAGATGAACAAAGAACGTATTGAAAAATTCTCATGTCGTGTTTCACAGAGAAAAGTGGAGGAAGGTGAAAGATCCTTGCAATGGTGGTAGAAGCAAGATAAGATGGAAAGAAAAGAGATTCCTACTCAAAGAAATAATCAAGGAAAATGGAATTTTGGTGGAACATCAAAGAAGGAAATGTGTACTAGTGGGTTTAAACCCCAAATGGTGAGAAAGGCCAAGCCTGCAGAATTTACATATCAGAAAACGGCTCAACATGTGGGTAATGAATGCTTAGTCATATGGCCAGAGCAGTTAAAGTTGGCTAGACAGCTAGAAGAAGCAAGGAAAGAGTGTGATGCTCTTCATGAAAGAATCAAAGGGTTGACCCATCAGGATCAACCAGAATCCTCATATTGAGGAGACCAGAAGATACCCCTCTCCCTATGTATATAGATGCTATTAACTGATGATTCATGTGTTTCAGGTTTTAGGGAGATACGATCCATGGGGAAGAGGCATCTAAAGATGCAAAGTGAAGATGTGATATGCTTCAGTGTTTTGATTGACTCAAATCAGGTATCAATGTTGATGATGAAAGGGAGCAACATAGCACAATAGGAAGTGATTGTGTTATTGACATTGTCTCTTGTTTCCTACACCGAGTGCCAACTCAGTAGGCTTAGAGATTTTGTTAACGGCTAAATTCTGATTGGAACATGAGAATAAATGATGCATGAGGAAAAGAATGGTTATGGGTCTATGCAGTAGGGCCTAACAGATGGAAGAGTTGCATAACACAGGGGGATCATTCTATATCCTAATCAGATGCATGATCTCAATATGATATGAAGGATGAATGTCTATGCTCATGAAGAATGATTCGTGGAAAAGTAGCAACACACAGGTTTTCATAATTATATATTTTGTTCTAACAATGTGGTATCAGCTGACTACTTTCAGGATACCAAGAAGCTGCGAGAGAAAAACAAAAAAAAAATCAAAAGTGTGTCAACAAAAATTTGAGAGAAGATGTTTAAAGAAATGACATCATTGAACAATGACACAGTGAAAAGTTTTCTGTTTAATGTGAAGAAGTGGTAAGAGACTCAGGGAGAGAAAAATTGGCTGAAGATGATTCAGAATAGGATACTGATAATGAGTATGAGGAAGTAAAATTCTTATCTGCACAAAAGACAAAGAGTCGAGCTGAAATTGAAAGACATAATATCATCAGTGATCAGTGAGCTCCAGTTCAGAAAAGACGAATGAATGAAGAGCTAAATCAGATTGAGAAGAATCAGACATGGGAGATTGTTTCGAGACTAGCAGACAAGAATGTCATTGGGACTAAATGGGTCCATCGCAACAAGATGAATGAATATGGAACTGTGATTCGAAACAAAGCACGACTAGTGTACAAGGGGTACTCCCAGATCGAAGGAATAGATGTTGATGAGACATTTGCACCAGTTGCAAGGCCGGAGACAATCAGATCATTCTTGGCCATAGTAGTGCAAAGAAAAGTTTAAAGTGTTCCAGATGGATGTCAAATCAGCATTCTTGAATGGAATTCTGGAGGAAGGAGTGTATGTCAAGCAGCCAGATGGTTTTCTTATTCATGAGGATGATAACAAAGTTTGCAGGTTGAAGAAGGCATTGTATGGGCTGAAACAAGCACCATGAGCATGGTACTCAAGGCTTGATCAGTATTTGAAGAATCTTGGTTTTCAGCGTGGAGGAGTTGATTACAATTTCTATTTTAGTAATGAAAGTAATCAATGGATGATGGTGCTGGTTTATGTCGATGACATAATATTTGGTGGATCAGATGAAGCTCAATGCAGACAGTTTTCCGAATTCATGAAAAATGAGTTTGAAATGTCAATGATTGGAGAGATAACATTTTTCCTTGGTTTACAGGTGACACAAGGAAGTAATGGCACTTTTATTTCTCAATCCAAATATGCCAAGGAGGTTCTAAGAAGGTTTGGAATGGATAATTCCAAGGAGATGAAGACTCCAGTTGCTACCCGGATGAGATTATCAAAAGATGAGGATGGAAAGGCAGTTAATATCACAAAATATAGGCAAATTATCGGAAGTCTGTTGTAATTGACCGCGACAAGGCCTGATATTGTTTTCGCCACATGCCAAGAAGCAAGATATCAAAGTAATCCCAAGGAAAGTCACATGCTCGCAGTGAAAAGAATACTTCGGTATATCAAGGGCACAGTGGACTTTGGACTGACATATAACGACAAGTCTCAGACAGAATTATTGGGATATACTGATGCAGACTGGGCCGGTTCAGCAGATGACAGGAAATCAACATCTGGAGGTGCATTTTATCTTGGCGGAATATGTATTTCTTGGTTGAGCAAGAAGTAGGACTGCATTTCATTAAGCACCGCAGAATCTGAGTATATTGTGGCCACTCAAGCATGCACACAGTTATTGTGGATGAAGCAGCAGCTTGAAGATATAAGAGTTGAAGTGAAGTCTCCGATCAGAATCCAGTGTGACAACTCAAGTGCTATAAATCCTAGAAAAAATCCTATCCATCATTCCAGGACAAAGCACATTGAGATCAAGTATCATTTCATCACGGAGAAGGTTGAGCAGGGCATCGTGAAGTTGGAGTATGTGCCTACAGAGTTCCAGGTTGCAGATATTCTGACAAAGGCCTTACCCAAGGAAGCTTTTGAAGGGCATCGACTGGCTATGGGAGTTCAGTCGATTTCCCGCACTTGAAATAGTGTGGATGTGAATGTGAAACCACCCCCCCTCTCCATGAGGTATGATGTGTTTTTCCCTAATATGCTGATATGTGTTCTCTACTATGTTACAGACTACAAAGGACTGTCCTTTGGGTTCGTTGACAAAGGGGGAGAAAAGTGTTTGTTAAAGGAGAAGAAAATAGTGATTATTCAAGGGGGAGACAGTGCAGCGATTTGATAAATCATAATTGATACGGGGAGAAGCTGACAGGTGGAGCATCCAGAAAGGGGGAGCAATGAGAAAGGGGGAGTGTATTAAATCTGACGATGCTAGATGTGATCGATCAAAGAATAGATATCACGACAGCTGAGGATCGTGATAAAAGAATAAGAGTGGTGTTGGGTAGTGGTAAGAATATATCCAAACCAAACATTGGTCTTCCAACAAGCCCATCAACAATTGGTATCAGTTTAGTACAAATTGGTATCAGTTTGGTGTCAATAGTGGATGTCAGAGATAAAGTAATTCATTGATGAACTTTTCATTTACTCTTGTTTCTCATGCCGAGCATTGCTCATGTGAGCTTAGAGTATGTATTGAGTAAATCCTTGATCGCTATCAGAATCGCAATGAGGCGAATGGAGGCTGAAGAATCAACGACGTATCTTTGTTTTGGAAGAGTTTTCAACAAACCCAAAGGGGGAGATTTTTGGGCAAAAATCCCTCAAGGTATCATTGAAGCATTTTTGTGGTGATTGTGTTTGTTGACAAAGTGGACATCTGAGTAGTGATTGTTGACAAAGAAAAACGATGACATACAACTTTGTTGACAAAGAGGATTTCATGGTGGAATGTCTAGTTCAAGAGCTGAGTTCAACGATCCATGTTTTATTCAAGAACTTCGATAAAAGGAATGGATGATCTGGAGGAGGTACAAAAGAACAGATACAAGGTGGCGCCGTTTTCCAGTGTTTTCCAAATTTTTGGGCTTGAAAATCGGCAAATGAAGAAAAGTGTTTTTGGAAAAGGGACTTGCGCTCCGAGGACTTGGAGAATAGGATAATTGAGCGCCATATGTTTTTCAAGATCAGAAGATCAAAATATGGCAAAGGAAGTGGGTTCACGCAAGTTTGGGAGTTGGTCGCGCAAGTGTCCAAAAGGACAGAAGACTTGCGCGCCGAAACTGGGTCGCGCAGGTGACTTGCGCGCCGTCGTGCAGGGTGGTCAGATTGTCTATAAATACTAGACCACCCCTCCTCATTCTTCAATGGAGTTCAACACTTTGAGAAATCAGAGCTCCCGTCGTGCAGGTGTGGTGGTCGCGCAAGTGGTGAGTGTGGGTCGCGTAGGTGAATTTGCGCGCCAATAGTTGAGGTTGTGCGCCAGTGTTAGAAGTTGCGCGCCGGTTGGCAGTTGCACTCCAATGTTGGTTTGGGCATAAAAGGAAGAGAGTCGCGCAAGTTTGGAGTTGAGGAAGCTTGAGTCGCGCAAGTGTCTGAGGAGGACTTGCGCGCCCATTGTGACTTGCGCGCCGATACTTGCGCGCCGAGATTGACTTGCGCGCCAAGTAAGGTTTTGATCCAGAAGTGATTCTCGAACTGCGTGGAAGCTGGTACATTGCTGGATAACTTCGGTGCAAAGAGATATTCATCTACGGGTGAAAGTTGTACTTAAACAGAGCATCTACACACAGAGGAAGATGCATTCATTCATGCAAATGAAGAGACCTACAGGTCTATAAACTGTGAGTGGATTCCCTTCCAGAGTAGTGAGCTTAGGAAGAGGAAGAAGGTGATCCTCTCCACCGGTAGTGATCTAGAGATAGAGAAACAGGGAGTGACCCTTGGGAAAGAAGTGAGCTAACCCTAAACATTGTAAAGGCAGTGAGCCTGGGCATAGAAGTGATCTAGCCCGAACTTTGTATCCACATCTAGTGAAGAATAGTGGAATTTGGTACGACCGGAAACCTGTCGGCGTATGCTCCTTGGACGTAGCCCAGTGAGGGTGAACCAAGTAAAAATCTCTATGTCTGTCTGCTTATTTACCTGCACTACATTTAAAGCATCATCATCAGATAAAGAAGAAAAGAAGTGATCATAATAAACACACAATTGCAAACAAATTGACCCTTGTAATAAAGAGGTCAAGATCCAGTGGAGCAAGAAGGACTTTGAAAAAGAATATCCATACCCTGATTCACCCCCCCTCTCAGGGTATATAGGCCCATATTGGTCCTAAAAAAATGGAAAGATTCCATGAATTTTGAGATGTATTCTATGTATCAAAATCAACTTTGGATTTTGGTAGACCCTGCAGATGATGTAAAACCCATTGGGTCAAAATGGGTATTCAATAAAAAGATGGACATGGATGGTAATTTTAATACCTATAATTCAATATTGATAGCAAAAGGTTTCAAATAACATCATGGAATAGACCATGATGAAACCTTCTCACCAGTATCAATACTAAAATCCATCAGAATATTGCTTACAATAATATCCTTCCATGATTATGAGATTTGGAAAATGGATGTAAAAACTATTTTTCTAAATGGGAAGTTGGTTGAAGACATCTATATAACACAAATTGAAGGGTTTGTTAGGTCAAAGGATGACAATAAGGTGTGCAAGCTATAGAGATATATTTATGGGTTGAAGCATTCATTATGATCATGTAATGTTCATTTTGATGAGGCTATAATAGAATTTAGTTTCATTAAAAATGAAAGCGGGCCTTGTGTCTATAAGAAGTTTAATGAGAATTCCATCGTTTTTCTAGTATTATATATTGATGACATATTAATTATGGGAAACAAAGTGAAAGTATTACAGTTAGTTAAGACTTGGTTAAATGAATGCTTGTCCATGAAAGACTTAGGTGAACCAACTTAAATTCTAGGGATCAAGATCTATTGAGATAGATCTTAGAGGTTTATTGGGCTAATTCAAAGTATATATATTGAAAAGGTACTCAAAAGGTACAATATGAAACAATCCAAGAGAGGGTTATTGTCCGTATCACATGATATTAATCTCTCTAAGAAAATATGTCCACAAACACAAGAAAATATTTATAGAATGGGTATAATTTATTATTCCTTGGCAGTGGGTTATATAATGTATTCCATGTTATGTACTAGGTTTGATGCTGCCTTTGATTTAATAATGGTGGGTAGATATCAAGATAATCTAGGAGAGATGCACTGATCAATTATCAAAACTATCTTGAAGTACTTGATGCATACAAAGGATATGTTCCTGGTGTATGGAAGAGATGAGGAAATAATAGTGAGAGGATACATTGATGTTAGTTTCCAGATAGATCAAGATGATATGAAATCGTAGTTAGGCTACATATTTTTCCTGAATGGTGGTGCAGTGAGCTGGAGAAGCTCAAAGTAATCTGTGGTCGCTGATTCTATAACATAATCTAAGTATATAGAGGCTCTTGAAATAGTAAAGGAAATAGTTTATATATGTATATTTGTCTTAGATATTGGTGTTATTACTATTAGTGAAGACCCTATTCCACTTTATTGTGATAACACTGCAATAATGGTACTTTCCAAGGATCCCAAGTCACACCAGGGGATAAAAAATAAACTTTGGAAGTTTCGTCTCTGGAGGGATTTTACTTAGAGAGGTGAAGTCACAATTTGTAGAGTAGCCACAAAGGACAATGTGGAAAACCCCATAACTAAATCCATATCTCAGTAAAATCATGATTATCATATGAGATCTATCAAATTGAGACTTGTTAGCAGTTGGCTCTAGTGCAAGTGGGATATATTGAAAGTGGGTTCCCTAGACCCAACTTGTGATGTAATTTTATTACCACTACATGTATACAGTTTGTTATATATACATGTGTTTATCTTGCTATAATAGTCTTGATACTTCTACGTATTCTATATTTATGGTAATTTCCCTAGATTATGTTTCATATCAAAGAGTTATAGCAGATCCCAGACTATAATGAGAACTAAGAGACACCATGATAGTAATCTTAAAGTAATTTCCTATGGTCTAGATACATTATATTGATAGGAAACAAATGATTTGTGACTATCAGGTACCAGTGGATCATAAGAATTTAAGACTTCTTCTCATGAAGTTCACACTTGGTGATCTATAGTAGTTGAGATCATGAGGAAAAACCCACTAATAGGAACACCACATATTTCAGGTTCCATTGGTTATTCTTATCTACAGACATGTGTATTGGTCTCCTGAATTGATATCATTATCAATGAATTCCATTTGATTATGTAATTTAATGAAAGGTGAAGACCATGAAAATGAAGTCATGGAGAGGTATTTTGTATTGGGTGCATCATTGGAGACATGACATTGGTTGAATGATCAAGATAGGATTTGTCACTTCTGAGTTGAGGAAGAGATATCTTGATCCTGGTTGATCATGATGGTAGTACCTTCATAAATCCATGTCCATGGTAGTCTAAGGTAAGTTTGTTTAGTTAAATCAAAAAATAATAAAACAAGATAGGATAATGACATAAGTGGGTATCCTACTTTATGAGATATCATATGACAAAGATATTATATTACATATTACATGTTCATAGGTTGGTAGTCGTTGTTATGACTTCTCCTTATCTCTTTAGGGGTTTTGATGGGTTGTTAGAATTCACTCTTGGTATATGAATATTATTCACTACTATTGAGATAAGGTCCTAGAGGGTCACACACAATAACGTATTCGAGAATCTTACCTATTCCGTTGAATAAAAATATAGGACATGGTGGGCCCCACCACAGGGTCCAAGTGTTATCCATGCTCTATTGATCACCAATAAATAAATAAATTCATTATTATTCAAGTAAAGAATAATCAGTTTGAATTTATTTATCACATGTATTTATAAGAGATTAAGTAAATACAATGATTAGTATTATATGAATGAATATTATTTAATATTTCAGGTTCGTTTAATATTATCAGGAGTTACGAGTCAAGTTAATGATTCAGATTTATCACACAATATATTTAATATATATTATAGGTATGTGATATAAATAATATTTATGAAATACTTTAGTTCATCATAATTATTTATTTATAATACTTATTTAGTGGATGTTTATTACATGGGGGGCTAATAACCCTAATCAGGTATTATGAATATCCACTATATAACTAGAGATAAGATCACCCCAATGGAGAATTCACTTTGTTGGAATTGAGAGCCTCTCTATACTCCCAATTCCTAGAGAGAGAATTACTCAATCCAAGCGTGTGATCCAAGTTCATCTTCACACATCGAAGGCATAGGATTGTGGTGATTTTCACTACATCAAAGTGATAGTAGGAGATTTTTACTAGCACTGAGAATATGACAAATGACATACATGTAGATTCAATGTGTGTGGATGATCTAGAGGGGTTTGACATCAGATCATTTGAGAAAGGAATGACAAAAACTTGTGACAGATGAGCATGCATCAAATCAGAATGTGGTAATTGTTCGTTTTAATTATTGTGCTCTGATTAAACCACATGGGATCCTCAGACCTTACTGGGGATGGATCTCTAGAGATGACAAAGTTTTTTCACTCTAGTGATGGAAATTTTTTAAATCCCTGGCCCATCGGCTTCCTATACATGCCCCGACACCTTCAATGTGTATAATTCCCATGAATTTATTTTATAATGATTCTAATTAAAGTTAGTGGTATTTAAATATCTATTTTAGGATCTCTCTTTCATGGGGTTTATAGTTCAAAAGTTACCAAATCGATAAGGGATTTTTGTCTCAATTTTCCTTCTTTGATATGTATGTTATGTTATGCACCTATATTGTTTCACGAGGTGTATACACAACCAATTTAACATGTAATATCATGAATTTATTTATCCTCATGATATTTTAAGTTTCATTTTATGTTATTACTTCATGGGGATTACAATTCAAAGTTACCAAAGTGGTAATGATTTTATGTTACAATCTGATCATTTATTGGGGCTATTTATGATTATGTTCCCAATGATAAAATTATATGACACATCTCTCAATAAACTCATGAATTTTTGTTTCATCTAGTTACTCATGATATTTTAAAGTAATACTATCATTTTTCCACTCTTTAGTACTGAAAATAATTGAGAAAATGTTTTTAAGAAAATATTTATTTCTCTCTTCGGTCGAAAACCCATTTTTCTTCCAAAACCATGTTTTCTCAAAGTGTTTTAAGAAATGGTTTTATAATTATACAAAAGAATTATTCAATATTTGTTTTTGAATTTTTAAAAATGTTTTGAAAGGAATATTAATTTCATTTTTCAAAAAATGATCATTTAGCTTTTACTGAGAATGTGAATGGAATCATTGTTTTAACATGTTCGACATGAATAGAATTTCCCACCATCATGAACATTATTTTATTTGAATATTCCTTTATAATTTTTCAAGGTTATTTTAAAATAAAATGATTTTACAAATGTTTTATGTTTTAATAAAAAAAATTCAATGTGGAAAGGTTGTTTTCCTCAAGAAATGTTTTAAATGATTTTTCAATATTCCTGTATAAGTTTAAAAGCTTATTTTCAAAGAAAAGGGTTTCGAAAATGTTTTGAGTTTTAAAAAGTGTTTTCCATGTGGAAAGGCTATTATCCTCAAGAAATATCCCAAGTAATATTTCAAAATCATTTTCTATCTAAGATGACATCTGTTGATATTAATTATGCTTTACTGGGGATATGATCCAAGGAAACCATTCTTATTATCTCTCTAAAAGGTTTATATTTATAATGAAAATATGTTTATTAAACTCATTTATATTCCATGGGTTATACAATGATAAAATTCTTGTGAAACCTTCTTGTTTTTCCATGGGTTATGCTTTGATGAAATGATGAAATGATTATGAAACCTATTTATTTTCTACAGGTTATGGTATGATAAAATTTTTATGAAACCCATTTCATTTCATGGGTTTTAATATGATGAATGTTTTTTTGATCTTATGGAAAACATATGTATGATTTTCATTATGTGATGGTGGTTAAGTTATAAACAATGACAATGGATACTTTATAACCAACTATAGGTGTGAACTATATCTCCCTCCAATGCATTAGGCAAAAATTTATATCTCATAAGATAGATAGGATTGGAATGGAGAGTGAACCCAATTCAGTAAGGAAATTTGTTAGCTATGATGGTCTTGGGAGTGAACCTTGGTTATTGTGATGGTTTACGGAGTGAACTCATTCCACTATGAGGAAAGGGATTCCATTAGGGATGGTGGTGTATCATAACTAGAAGGTGTATCCTCCCATGGAGGGATTTGATGAGTTTTAGAAAAGATGCTTGACTATTAGGAAAGTGATTTTCTATACTTATGTGTATCCCACAATTCTATGTATTATTCCAATGTTATTATCTCATGACTTATTTTATTTGTTTTCCTTATGATTCATGTCTTATGAACTTCCAATCTTTATGTCATAACTCAATATTTTGATCATTGATATGTTGGGTATGGTTTTCATATGTTATTATAAAATTATCATACTCTTATTCTCACGTTATGTTCATGTATTTCACTTCTTTACCATTACTGAGAATTTGATATCACCCTTCCTTATGTTTACTTCCCCTAGGTTATGATGAATGGTTTTATGTAGGGTATGTCTATGAAGAGTACTAAATGGGAAGATCTTTCACTAGATAAGAAGTATCTGTACCTAGTATCCAAAGACACTTAACTATTACAATCCTCAGACACGTGTTTATATAATGTATTGAATATTCATATAAAAATATGTAATATATATGTATGAAAAACCTAGGTCACTATAACCCACTTTATTAAATACTAAGATTAACCAGTCAACCCATTTAAACTTACTCCCCTAAAATACTGATCAATGAGGCATGACTGCTTCAACTCAACTACCAAACCAGTGACCCTACAATCTCTTTAAACTTTTAGAGCTTTAGTGTTTCACTAAAAAACCATCGGTAGATGCGAACTTTTTATGATCATGATATCACTGGAGAAGTCATGTCTCCATTTTCTTCACCTCGCATCCAACCATCACCTGGTTTATAATTTTTTTTGAACATGATTGTAACGAACTAAACTTTTATAAATGAAATTCCTTTTTTAAATGACTAAATTAATTATTATGAAAATAATTTATAGAAAAAACATGTACTACTTTGGTTATTTTTGGGCCGTTATATGGTCTGTCAAATTTAAAACACCATTAAACATCCCAACCATTGATAATATAAATATTTTATTGTGACCATTATGATTGGTGTATTAAGGATTATGATAATGTCTATTTGACATAGATGGAAGAAGTGATGACCTCAACCAGTAGGATCATACCCTATAAAGACCATTTATCGAAGCTTATTAGGGATATAACATCATTGGGATTTACCCTTGACCAATCCCAAGCCGATATTCAACAAATAATGCACGAGTGAAAATGTTTATGAGAGAAGTTCAATCTCATCAAGATGACGACCCCAACCATGTTTTTCAAACCACCCCAAGAAAATATCACCATTGTACACCTTACCCTTAGAACATTAATCATTGTAATAAAAGGCTATGTATCTTGACCATAACAGTATGAATTTTTATATTTTTATTTTTAAAATAATGGCACTTATATTTTATTACTTTATAATGATTAAAAAAATAAGTTTGATAAAAATTGGATTTTGATACGATGAAACAAAAAATGTATTTTTGGGAAATATATAGTTTCAATCAAGACACTCTTTTTGATAAATTCATGAATTTTTGAAATAAATGTTATTTTAATAAAGTTTTATTATTAAATATAAATTATAATATAATTTTATGAAGTCAAATGTAAATTTTATAAGGGTCATAAAATTGTTATTGTCAAAAAACCCACATTTTTTAATAAATGGGAATTTTTGATTTAAAAATGTAAATCCTTATATTTAGAGAATTATTTTTATAAAATATATATTATTTTTTAAAATCAAAATGTTGAAATTATCCAATGGTGAAATTTTCATAATTTTTTGAGATAGTCTATTTTTTGGGTAAAAATTAAATATAGTATAATTATACAATATGTATTATGACATCATAAAATTCCAAAAGTGATGTTATAAATATTATAAAGAGTATCCATAACCAAAATTATGTTTAATCTTTAAAATAATGTGTTTTTGAGGTTATTTTATTAACTTTATAAAACCTTAATGAGTCCTACAAAACCTATATTATATTTTAAGGTTTTAAAATCAATTCATTATAAACATGACCCACTTCCACAACACCATGGGAATTATTTTAATTTTTTCGGTTCTTATACTTATAAAATAATGAAAATCACTCCTCTTTGGAAGAAACCATGGTAAAATACCATGGGATAGTTTTTGGTTTTGATTACTTTATCACATAAAGTCCAAAACCTAAGTTTGAAAATTAATAAACAACTCTCCTTGCTTTTTTTATATAAACCCACAAAACCTCTCATTCCTCTTTACTCAAAACTCTTATAGAACAAATTTAATCAACCATTACCTCTATATAGTCCTACTAATTTTCCCCCGAGCTCTTAAGAAACTCCTCCTAAACTTTTAGAAGAACCCTCTCAAGGTAAGGGATCCCTGCCTTCTCCTCTTTATTCAAGAACCTTATTTATATTATTCTATTTTATTTCCAATTTACCATGTTGTAATTTGTTTTTAGACATCCCTATAACTGATATTATGATTTAAAAGTGATTATATACCCTTTTAAATCTCATTAAACCCTTTCATGAATCTTTATATATCCTTGTTATGTTTCTAAAATTATCCTATGATTTTTCTTGCCAAAAATTTGTGTAGTGAATACCCATATCCATTTCCACTCAAGGGTATTCACCAAGTAGTACCTATCCTTAATTTATTATGGATTTAAATTTATGTAACCCTCACTCCATAATCATGGGTTTAAAATTTATGAAAGACATCCTTATGATGTATGATCTACATGGAACACTTATGCAGGTACATGATATGAAAGTGATAGGTGGGATCAAAATTATACATCTCGACAATGTATTGGGTAATGTTTTTATCTCATGAGATTCCATGTATGGTGCATATGAGTTTATCATAAGAACACTATGTTATGTTGTCTTGGTTATTATCCTTGACTTCTATTTGTGATGTCATGTTTTATGTTGTTGCCTCATTCCTATGTTATCTTTCACATGTATTACCACTACAGAAAAATTACAATTTTGTGGTAGTTTCTTTTGGATATAGCGGTGGTTTAAACCAATGCTATATGCTTCTGTGGTAGTTTCTGAAAACCACTGCTAAATTGTGTTTCAGGAAACTATTGGCAGCGGTTAAAGCATTTTAGCGGTGGTTTATGGGAACCATCATAGTTGGAGCATTTCATGGCGGTTATAATGTTTTTAGGGGAGGTTTTTCCGGTTAGGGGATTACTTTTTTTAGCGGCAGTTAAAACCGCTGTGAAAAAAAGTAAACCCCTGGCTAGAAAAATGGCCGCTAAAAACATTATAACCACTGCGAAATGCACATGGAATATGGGACACTGTAGCGGTGGTTTTAACCGTCGCTAAATTTAAGACCGTAGAGGCAATTAGAATATCCACTAATAGAAAAATACCAACATTTAGTGGAATTTAAAACTACTGCTAAATATACCTGTTACAGTTAGCAGAGGTTAAAACCACCACTAAAAACATATTTACAAAAAAGAAGCAGTTTCTGCAGCCCCTGTACTAGTGCCTTGAAAAAAAAACCATTCCAAGAATACCAAAAGACCAACATAATACATACTACAGTCAATATGAAAAGAGATTATTAACTAAGCACAACCAAATTCATTGTTTAGTGGGTAAAGGAATGAAGATAAATATATCACATGGCCATTAGACCTTTAAACAAAATTATAAACAAGCATGTATGTCATATTTCATGAAAACAATGCCAAGCCTAGGTTCAACCTATTCCATCTATACCAGTTCCAACCCTGACATAACCATTCATATCAACATACATCCCACTATCATTAGTGCTAAATACTCCAAAAACTCAGGCCTCCCTACCCATACCTCATCAACCAATATCCATCCCAAGATCACATAACATCATATATAAAGGCCTAAATCCAGAGAAATAAAAAGACAAAAAATATCAAATAGAGTCAATTTCGAATCTAGTCCCTAAAATAGAAATCCATCCATCATAAGAAAATGGGATTACTTGACACCATAAATTTATATTTATCGAACTAATTGTTCAATTAAAGTATTGTATTAATCAATTTATTTATGATGTGTTACTAATATTGAAAATATAAATTAACTAGAATTTCCACCATCAAATATTCTTGTTTAAATAAAATTTAAAGAATAAATTCACAATAATATGCCTCTAATAGTAAAAACAACATGAATTTTCAGCTTCATTATCTTTATCCAATTCCATTTACATATTGATGAACAATTTATATAAACATGAATTAGGCATCAATTTATTTCCATAAAATTTTAATTAAGAATATAGGAGTAAAAAATCCAGATTTTATTATTTTGGAAACCAATTATAACCAAAATTACATTGTATAATTATTTTCATCATATTATACTTTAGGGGAACTTGGGTTGATATCCAATCCTTGGTTGAGTTAACATACAAATAAAACCAGAATTAAATTCAAATGACACATTTTGATGCTCTTTATGGTTGGATGTTTCACTCACTAATATGTTAACATTAGGATGGGAGGTAGTAATTATGGGTCGTTCGTGATTTTAGAGGCATTTGTGAGATTGTACTAGATCAAGAAGCATTTAATCACTTATCATTTAAAATAGATATCATACGACAATGGTAGGAGGAAACACATGGAATTAATTGTGGGTGTTTGAGTTTTATTATGGGAGACTCCTCAATTAGGGAATCAATGATTGCAGAAGCAAAGGATGCTGGCATTGAAGTTTATGGGGCTGTTCGGGATTATCAAGAGTGTCATGATAGTGGAATTCTATTTGGAATTTCCTCCACAATATCAAGGAATGTATGATGTTTTACATGTCTCTTATATTCGGTTGTACATTCTCGATCAAAATTATGTGATAAACTACGAAGAATTTCAGTTGGAGCCTTACCCAACATTTGTGGAGTGCTCGGTGTGAATTATGGACTGTAGTGAAAAAATGTTTTGAATAAAGATAATGTCACTTGTTAGAGTCATATGAGATCATGTACGTATGCATGAAGAGTCTTACAAGTGATAATATGATGCGTGAACTCAATAGACCTAGTTTTTTGGGTGTGAAATATAGAGGCACTACTCAAGGATGATAAATCCTCATAGGGGGAGATTATAATGACTTGAAGTTTTCTAGGGGACTTAAGCCTTACATTTTACCCTTCTTTAAATGTTTTGGAGATATTATTTTATTGGGTGAATTATTAAGTTTTTTGTTTTTGGGTTTTAAGCTTTATAAAGGCCTCTAAATGGTTTCATGATAGGAACATGGTCATGGGAAACCATGTGGTTCTCCCCAGAAAACCATGTGGCTTGGTTGAAGAAGGATACTAGGTGGGGCATGGTTGGAACATAGTTAGAGATGATCATGAATCATTTACCTTAAAATATATGTGTCTTGGAATAGAGGAAAAAATAATTGTTAGCACACAATTTACCAAATGAGAACATTCATTCATTGATGATGTGCTAGAATCTCATATTCAAATAAGGAATAATAAAGAGAAATAAGTTTCAAGGAAAGTAGAAAAGACCAAGTGTATCATGAATACCAGGGAAAGTAGAAAATTTTGATGTTCAATATTTTTAAATGTTAGAAATGGAAATGTAGTAGTAAATGAATTGGGATAGAAAATCTAGGATATGGGAGAACTGATTTCATTAGTTGAATAGAATATCTTATCTTCACTGTAAGACTAGTTGGTGGGTGTAGTTGAGGGTTTATGGGAATCATTGTGGGTATCCTTAGAGATAATTTCTTCATTGGTTAAACAAGTAAAGACAAGTTAGAATATTGTTCTGTAATTTATAATGATGTGTGATATGTTGGAAGAATGTGAAACTATTTCAGTATTGAATTTTGATATACATGGAGTGTTTATAGTTCGTAGCATGGTAATGGTCACATATTCCATGATAGATGTGTCTATGAGATCCTATAATGTTTTGAAGTGGGATGTTCATCCAGGGCTGAAAAACCTAATAAATTTAGGAAAAATGAATCATAAAAAACGAATCATAACAATAAAGAATCGAAATATATGGTTCATACCACACTTGATAAATTAAGACATAAAAGGAAACATCAAAAATAAATAAAATACATAAAAGGAAATATGAGAAATCAAGAAAATGTTAGGTCATGAAAATGTTTGGTGGTAACTATATGCCACACATGATACATATACAAACCGAATGTTACCATATTTTTCTAACATATCAACAATACAACTAATCATTGTCTGATGATGAACACATATCGTCACCCTCTCCACCTCCATCTCTACTTCCTACTACCACCTGTAAGAACATTATATTGAAAATTAAATAGTGTTGCATATTTATATTTAAACTTAAAACCAATAAAAGTTTTCAAACTAAATGATTTTGAATTTTTGTGATTTACCTACTCACCATCAGTCGATGAAATACCACCGAGGGTATATCTGATCATCTACTAATGTATACCAGTCAATGCTTTCTTCAAAGTGGATATCTGATCCCCCTGGTCTTGAACTGTGTTTCGTAGAGAATCAATCTCTCTCTGAGCATCTCTAGGTATGGAATGACTACAACCAGGAGTAGATGTAGTTGTAATACCTGGTGGCCTACCAAAGACGTCAGATGGTACGAGTCCCAAACCCATCCCATGCACTCTACCAGGATGCTCCTTCCCAAGGACTTTAGCAACCAGGCCATCTTGGGAGACTGAGTAGGAATGCCCAGGATTGACATCCCATAGTTCTTTAATTTTTACCTATAAATCAAATATAAATATATATTAACATAGTAAAAACTAATAATAAGTTATTATGATGAAAAAATTAGTTCATACCCCAACTTCTTTAACATGCTCATTAACAAAACTTCCATCATATTTTTTGTGAACATCCAACCACAATTCAGTTCGGGATGCTTCGTGCCCTAAACTCCATGACTACATTAAAAAAATATAAATAAAAAACTTAATATATTAAACAGATAATATTGTCTTATAAATATTTAAACTAATGAAAATATTACCAGAGTTGATCAACTTCTAGAAAAGCTTTTTGACCTCGTAGTGTGAGGGATAACTTGCTTAGCCCGACTTGATGCATTATTTCTTGAGAGATCCTGAAATAAATAAAATTCAATTTAATAGTAATGTATTAAATGTTATCTCCTCTTCATATACATGTATAAATGTAAAATGAGGTTGATATAATAATATATATTTAAATACCATCTGCTTTTCCTCATGATGTCTGTCAACAAAAACTTTCCACTATTCTTTATGTACCCCGTTGGGTAGTTTATCATACATTTATTGGACAATCAATGAAGTATCATTGACATCGATCTAAAATCTCCATTTGAAGTCTTTCCATTTCTTACCAAGATTTTTCAATTTCCACTTTCGTGCTATCACATCAACAACTGTAAAGTGGAAAAACATCTGTATACAGAAATTCATTTTGAACATATTAATAACATGACATTCAATTACACCATAATGTATTAAAATTAACTTTATTTGGGAATAAAAAACTTTATTTTTCCAACTTGGAGGCATATGTCTCTAATCATCATAGGAAATAGGAAGGGAAATGGGCTCTGCTGCCAGCTGGCCTAGAATTTGGCCAAGTAATCCTGTGGCGTCATCCATAGGGACCCCACATGAATCAAATGGGACAACTATCTTCTCTCTGTTCATATTACACACATATGAACTTTTTGTATTTTCCTCCATAGTTTCTTTTTTTTTCATCTTTAATGAACAAACAATTAGTATTAAAAAAGTGCAATAAATTTATTTATATTAAAATTTGTACCTATAACAGCAACCCTTCAGTATGCCCGTGATGAAATAGAAGTGGTGCACTGCCGCCCCACTTTTGAGGCTGCTGAAGGGGGATTCGAAGACTCAGCTTCTAAAGGGATGCTCACAGAGGGTGTGAGAGATGGTGCAGGGGGAGATAGTGTAGGGGGGCAGGCAACGGGTGGCTCAGATGCCATAGGGAGGGAGACATATGGATCGTCATCTGTCACAGTAGTGGATGAAACAATGTATCACTTCCTCCTTGTCATTCCTATCATTTAATCAAATAAAATTAAATTCAGAACATATATTTCAAAAATATTATGCAGAAAAAAAATTAAAAATGATAATAGATGCCTATGGAAGTCACTAATGGTCCATATTAAAGTAGCATGCATTTTGAGCATTGTTTTAGAAGAAGCATCAAATGTCTCAACACTTTTGCTTCACAAATCCTGTAATTCTTGAATTAAAGGATGAAAGTATACATAAATATCATTTCCCGGCATTTTTTTCTAGGAATAATCATTTAAATGATAAAATAAGTTTGTTGCATACACATCCACAAAGGCAAATTGTAAGGGATAAAAACAACTGGCTAGATGCTATAACTAGTACTCAAAGTCCCAAATGGATTGAATCTATTTGTAGCCAATCCAAATCAAACATTCCTAGGATCAGTTGAGAAATATAGATGTAATGAATAAAATTTCTTCCATGATTGTGAATATCGTGGATGTCTCATTAACCCATCATTGTTATTATCTATAAAATGCCACTTCATGTGTTCGGTGATTTTTGATGACATGAATAATCTTTACAATCGAGGATTTAAAGGAAAGTAATGCAAAACCTTTGCAGGTGTGTTCCTTTTATTATTATTCATGAAAGTATGTTGATTCAAACTTCCAACATCACCCATTGACTGTCATCTAGAAGAAGTACATTTTTTACAATCCTGTCTACTTGAATCCTCTCACCAATAAAGCATACAATCATTAGGACATGCATGTATTTTTTTATAATTCAGACCAAGCCTGTTAACAAATTTTTTCATATCATAAAAAGACTCGGGGATGTTTGCTTCAGGAAATACATCACGCAACAATTCCAATATCATGGAAATTGCCTTATTTGTAATTTCACATAGACATTTGATATGGTACAACTTCATCATAAAATAAAGTTTTGAATATTTCAAACATCCACTATACAACTCTTGATTTCCATCGTCAACAAAATCATGTAACGTATTTTCCTCAGTGAATTTTCTCTTACATTAGTCTCCACAGAATCAAGAGGATGATCCACTGATACGTTAAAATATTGATATGGCTGTCCTATAGTCTTAAAAACATTACTTGTCACGTTGCTATTTTTAGCACCCTCATCTGGTTGTTCTGATATGTTTTGATGTTGATGGTGGTATCTTGTAGTGCCGAATGCATCATTTATATGGATTTTCATTTCATTTTCCATTATTGATGAAGTTGGGAGTTCATTCTATGGATTGAAACCAGTTCTCAACCTTTATTTAATGTTCGATTCTCCATGAAAAATCCAACACAAATATTGACCAGGGAATTGCTTCAATATTAAATGTTCATAAAATTCAGTTCTCTTCAACCATATTCTAAATTTACATTTAGGACATTAGAATCTTATTATCCCTTCAACAGATCGATTGTAAATTAAAAAATCTAAAACTCATTCAAACCCTTAACATACTAAGGTTTGTTCCTCAGTAATTTGATCCAGCTTTTATCCATATATATCACAATGTGCCTACACAATATTAAAAAAAATTAAAACACATAACTATTACAAAATAGGGAAAGAGATTCATATATACTAGTTGAAAAAATATATAAATATGTTAAATAAGGTTTTCCTATATAAATACATATGGTACATAATAAACCCACCCATTAGAAAAGCAAAGCATGCAAATTAAAAAGATCTATAAAAGAAGACAAGAACAAGGATCTCATCCCTGTAGTTTTTTGTATGTCATGCTACACCAAAAAAGATGGCCAAACTGATGATGTCATAACTTTGATATCACTAAGGTAAGGGCTTGATAAATCATATAATAATTGAATAGAAGTTAGGAATATGAAATGGAAACAAACTTTTACCTTAAACATGACTCACTACTTTAGAAAATACATGGGGAACCAAGATGTAAAACATTCCAGGAATCATCAGGTGAAAGGATTCATGGCTAGGGTAGATGAATCCAAGGATTATAAGTAAGGTATTTATTTTTCTAGACTCAAAGGAAACATGAAATTCTAAAGATAAATGAAATCATGTATATTAAATTTCCTAAAATAGATCCTGAAATAACACTGAAAAGTATTGATGTCAATATACCTTTTCAATTTTTATTTAATTTTGTTTCAATTATAGAAAGTGGGAAAACCTATTAAATCCATAGTCTTATGGAATTCATATAAAATATTAAATCCACCAAAAATATACAATAGGGGTAGTATTAAGTATTGTGTATATTAATAATTTTTTCCTACTTTGTATGTTATTGGTGGCCTCGAATTAAGATTCAAAGAGTTGGGTATGATTTGGGGTTGAGAATTTTAGAACATGTGGGGTATCATGGTGAAGTGTTATGGGTAGCAACATGTTGTGACCCTACGTGTGATTAAAATTTTCAGATCTGGGGTGGATCATGGAACATCAATGGGGGTTGAAACATAATGTGGAGCTCTGGGGTGGATCATGGAACATACTTGGTGATCCACTATAGTTTAATAGGGGGTCTACTTTCTCTAACCACCACTTTCATGCATGGGAATTTTTTATATTTAACTTTGGATTTTTAAAAATACATTTCTCTTTCCACTTATATAACTAAGAAATAAATTAGGTGAGTCATTTGGGAATGTTTCTTTACACCCATTCTTTATATTTCTAAAATCTTGTTCAATGTCATATTGATGATTCATTAATTGATTTGGACTTCGAGATGGTAGGATAACCTCATTAAAACCTCAATCATTGTTATGTTCTTTTGGTTTAATGGAATATCACTCAAAATCTCTAACTTTGGTATTTTTATAGGTTTTGAAATATATATTGATTTAGGATAAATAATACGACTATATTTTAGGGGCCAACTTCTAATAATAATAAGTAAGTTATAGTTAAATTTTTTCTCCATGCATTATTTATTTTCTATTTTTTGTGGTATATAGATGTTGGTTATGTTGAAGTTACAGAAGTAGTCTATTTATGGTTGGAGAAAGTGGTTCCTAATGAAGAGATGAAAAAACACTACTTAGAAGATAATGAATCAATTATCCTATGAAAAACTTGTTCATATTCAGTTCCTCAAGAAGGAATGAATATAATACTAATTTACTAGAAGTACATAATATACTTTTAATATCAATTAAATGTTCATAGAATAAATAATAAACAATACATATAGAATTTCTAGTGATTTATATGTTTTTTTTATTCTAATATGATATAGGCATGAGGGCTTATAAATCACTGTGTCCCTAGGGAATGTAGTATTTGGATGTCAGAGGATACTAACTATCCTAGAGGGTAGGAAAGTATTATACATGGAGTGGTTTTCCTTTTAATAATACACTATGGTAAAATATTAAAGTAAAGAACTCAATAATCGTAAGTAGTATATATAAAAGATAAAAATATAAATTGATGTATGAAACTGAATTTATTTTTTTTAAATTAAGAATTAATCTAGGGTATATATAAAATACATCCCAATTGAAAATTTCATATACAATAAAACAAAAATAGCTAGAAAATAATATAATAAAACCCCTCAATATGACATAAAAAGCACATAAAATAAACTTAATGATGTCTCCTAAAATCATCTCATACCTATTTAGAGTTTTTACCCATACCTGCATCACCATGAATTTAATATGTATTAACTAAAATTGTGTATATAAAGGGTGTAATAAACAATGCCAATAAACCCTTAAATAACCAAAGAATGACAAATTTTATTTTTATCATATATTATAGGGGGAGGCTATTAAATTATTTAATGAAATCATAAAAACATGATCTTTAAGGATTTTTTCACAAACCAAGTCACCCATAAAACTTTTATACCAATATTAGATAATGTTGGTGGATGCTATAAACACCCACCAAGGAGTATGGTATCAAAAAACATGGCTCATGTAAGTTTTATACAAAACACATGGAATATAGTATATCCCCATAAAACACATTGAATATAAAAAAACATAGTACCAAACACAAGGCCTAGCCAAAATCATGGATCAAATCATGTCATATAATGTCAATTCCAAATGAATTTCTTCTTGTAAGTATAATAATATCTTAGAAAATAAACAAGGAAAAAAACACATTACCAATAGGGGTAGCGAGGTGCACTGAGGGGCGGTGAGGTGCGTTGAGGGGTGGCGAGCACGGGTCAAGACCAACGAAAAGGTGGCGAGCTAGGTTGGGGGCAGCGGGGGGGGGGGGGGGGGGTGAGAACAGGTCTTTGGGGGTCACTGGGGTTGGGGGAGAAGGGGTGGCAACCTAGGTCTTCAGGGGTCGTGGGGGTTGGGGGAGAGGGGGGGGGTCTCGTGAGGGTTGGGGGGGAAGTGTTGACACAATAAAAGAAACACGATTTAGTAGCGGTTTATTAAAAACCTTCACTAATAGACTGTCACTAAGGCCTATTTTTGTTGTAGTGTACTTTAACTTATGCTATGTTCTGTTTATTCCATTACTGATCATTATAGCTCACCCATTTCTTATATATGTCATTAGGTTATACCATAAAATTTTATAATATCCAAGGAATAAAAGGGAATATTTTGAAGATTTTAAATAATGTTGTTATATTTCTATTTCAAGTTGTTATTTTATGTACCTAATTACCTAATAAAACTAGGCCTCATGATCTTATAGGGCTATATTAAGTGAATCTTTATGTAATAAATCACGAATTAATGACATACACAAATTATGTGCATATTTTTAACCAAATTTCAATGGTTTTAAGTGTTTTATAAATTAATTAATCCTTGGTTTTCAATGTTTTAGTAAATAATGGTTAATTTGGAATGTGAAAGTGAAATGGATTTAAAATAGTAAAAGAATTTGGTTTTCAAAGTTTGTTCTTGATATTTAAACATTTGAATTTTGTAAGTGTTTAAAATTTTAACTTCTTTTGGGAATTTGTGTAATTTTTTTTCCAAACCTAAGAAAGCCCTCAATCTGGCCATAAAGCCTCATAGTTAGTCCTAGAGAGGCCCGACTGACCATGTATGGAATAGGGAAGGCCCTCATGGGATGGCATGGGCACAAGGGATCAAATCTCATCCTATAGTGGGCTGGGGGTTGTGAACCCCATAATGAGTAGGGGTGGGATGAAGCCCACACATCCCACATGTTTTGTGACCTGTAGGTGTGTGTACAAGTGTTATGTGGGAGCCCATCCCCCTTACAGGTGTCTAAATGGTGCCTCTCGCATCGAGATTTATAAAGGATCACCTGTCCCATGACCATTTCGATGTGGGATCAGCGCGCCGCTACGGCTCCACTGTGCTCCACTGTCCTCCACCGCTCCTCTCTACTCTCCTCCACGCTCTACCTTTACTTTTATGAACCCCCACTCAAATCCACCATGGATATTCACCGCCTGGCATTGATGACCACTGCTTCCCAATGGAGATCACTTTATATGCCACTTGAACCCCTTCTTCCCACCAGACTACAACTGCATGCTAGAATCCACCATTGTTGCCACCTCCAAGCTCCTCTCCCACCACTGAAGGACGAAACCACCATGGATCCACCTCATCACCCTCAAACAACTCCCATATGACCACTTCGAAGGTTGGATGAAGGGAGGAGCACCATTACCACTCACTCCACTTCACTCTACCTGCACTAACACCTTCATCTCTCCATCATCGCTACCACCTCTCCACCACCTGTGATCACTTGGATCACCTCCCATGCAACAATTAGAGCTTCTTTGGCTACTTAAAAGGTCAGAGGAAGAGGAATCTTCCACTGACTTGCTCACCTGTCACTACTCTCCATCGCCCATGCAGGCTGGCACCACCATTATGCATTGAAACTATTCGATCACTACTGCCACCTTTATCCATGCAGGCCCCATTGCTCTGCACCAATACTGCCTACCACCTCACTAGCGCTGTTTGCATGGAATCCTTCCATGCACAAGATTTAAACACCCACCATCTGTGGGTGTTTTACATTTCACACCTATAGGTCTCATGGGTGTGATATCAAGGAGAATTATTAGGGGATATCCACCATATTTTTATGGATTTTGAGACTGCTCTCACTGCCTATATAAATAGGTTGCCATCACCTCTTAAAATGGATATCAGTCAACACCTGTAGGTGGAGGAGAATCTTCCAAGGAAAGGGCGTAGGCTGCTGTATCTCCCCCAATTTTCTTTCAATTTTATTTTATTATTTTCTTTTATTTTTGTTTTAGTTTAATTCAATTGTAATTTCAATTTTAGTTAATAAAATAGAATTGCATGCATTTTTATAAAGTTACATCCACCATCAATTTCCATTATTATTATATTCTTATTCTTTTAATTATTATTCTCAATTATTATTATTATTCTTATTATCATAATATTAATAATAATAATTATAATTATCCTCTTAACATTCTTATTTTTTTTATTTTCTTATTTTCCTCCTCTTCTTCTATTTTATTTTATTTCTCTCCATCTCTCTCTTCTCTCTCTCATCCTAATTATTTTTAATTTATTCTTTTATTTTCCTAACCTCATTATTTTTATATTTATAATTTATTCTATTTTTCTCTTCTTACCATTTTTCACCAAAGTTATCTCTTACTCATGATAATAGGAGTATGAACTGATGCTTGGCCCAGGGGAGGTCAAGGTGATCTTGAATTTTTTTTGAAATTTATTTTAAGTTTGTGGTAAATTTGAGTAGCATGCATGGGTGAGGTGAATGTCCCTAATTTGGTGACTACCCCCAATGACATAAAACTCAATATATTTCTATTATTTTGTTTAATCTCTTTTTCCCATCTCTATTGGTTAGTTCTTCACATGATGAAGTTGAACTAATAAATGGATAAAATGAAATCGATGGAGTGGGGTATTGGAAGATAACACATCCTAGACTAAGGTGTTTCATCAACCTTGATTAAAGGAGGAGGAGGAAATGATAATTTTTAGGAATTCAATGATTTCCACAATTTATAAATAAAAATAATAGTAATTAATTATGATATTTCATGTTTGAATTATCAAACTAAACTAAAATAAAATAAAATATAATAACGATTAAACATAAAACCGAATCGAAATCCAAGTCCTTTATTATTTTACTCATTCTGTTTAGATTTTAATGTTAGTATAAATTATAATTTCCATTTTTCATGTCATTCAAAAAGTAATCAAAAACCAAAAAGACTATCATTGTTTTCATTAAAAAAAACAATTAGTCTAGGTGATTTAGAATAAGTGAGTGAATAAACTGAGAAGTTTCTCAAGTGAGACGATCTTGGTCAGCCACTATGATGCACTAGGAAAATAATTTGCTTTTGTGATGCCCTAACATATATGTGTATCAATTAAGGTGTATTAAATATATGTGTTTTCATATATAGTCAAATTATTTAAACTTAATAACCCAAAATCCTGGTCAATAAGGCATGAATGCTTCATCCTAACTGCTAAATTGGTGACCCTCCAGTCTCACCGAACTTCTGGAGCTTTAGTGTTTCACTAAAAAACCTTTAGTAGATGAAAAATTATGATAGTCATGATATTATTAGAGAATCCATGTTATCATTTTCTACACCTCATGTTCAACCCATCGTATAGTGTATAAAATTTCAGTGAACGTAATTCCGACGGATGAAATCTCGGTGAACTGAAATAGACTCCTGTTAGAGTTAGTTACATAGGAACAAATTCTAAGTACTTGATGATTGAAAATATTCATTTTATTGAATATTAATGAAGTTTCTTATCACATCATAATTGTTCCTCTATATAAAATGGGATGTGGAAATGTCCTAAGAGTATCTATCACACTGAAAGGTTATAACAATTCTCTATTGGAGTTGGTGTTCTAGAATAAATTATTTGTACTTTGGATTACATGTATATTCAAATATTTCAATATTAATAAAACATATTATCATATATTGTTAATTTTTCTTCATGAATTTAATTTAATAATATACTAAAGTATTTGTCACATTGATAAGGTCATAACAGTTTCATGCTATAATGAGATCCTTGAAATGCCATGATGATATTATTAAATTTAGTTATATAATTGGATCACATACTATGATGGGGCATATAGCATGTTGAATATCATGTGTGAGTACTCATAAGCTGATGTGACTTCATCTCATAAAGTTCTCACTTGATGATCTCCAAAATAAGAGATCACAAGAATAGACCCCCAGTAAGAATTCTACATGTTTACGTGTCATTCAATGTTCCTATCTGTGAACATTTATAATGGTTCTTATACTTTAAGATTATTATTAATTCATATCATGACTCGCACACTTAGATTTAATAACCAAAACCGTGATGCCATATGTTCACGAGAAGTAGGGTACACTGGGCATGTCATGAATGGAATGTTATTAATTAATAAGATGAGTAAGGATTTGTCCCTTCTATATTTATAGAAGATTATATCTTGAACCTTTTATTGAAATGAAATTGTCACATTAAATTTCATGGTCATGGTGTAACAATGATTTTATTTGAGATAGTTAAAGAAATACATATCAAGCATATACATTGATGACACAAATGTGTAATATGCTTGATGAGATATTGTGAAAAAATGGATTATATTACATAATAAGCATTCATGTGTAATTTTTGAGATTGTAACATTAAATACTTTCTCTTGGGGTGCAATGATCCATTTCTAGACATTAATTTTGGACTTTAGGAAAGCCCGCCTAATTTCATCGTAAAATAAGCCTATAGGGTCACACACTAAGTGTTTACATTAATCTCGTTTAAATTATATTTGAATTTAATTATTTGAATAAATATTATTCTCAAGACTGAGGAATAAGTTTATTCAAGTTTTATTGATAGCATAAACTAAATAAATATTTATTCATCAGAATGTGAAAAAAAAATATTTATTTATTTTATTAAATATTTAATAAATATTTATTCGCTAGACTGTGAATAGAATATTTATTTATCAATAAATATTTATTCAAGTATTTGATTAATGTCTATGAGGATGATTGGTACAAGATTTTATCCGATGATAAATATTAATTTATAAGTTGGTAAAATAAAATTTATTTTCACCTTAGTTAGCACAAGCTATAAAATAATAATAATATTTTTATTATATAAAATGAGGTAAGATAAGGTTTATTATATTATTTAAGGGGTTTTGTGCAATTAAATAATATTTTAACCAAAAATATAACTCTATAAATATATTTTTAAGTCTATTATGCAGGGTTAATCGATAATTGAGAACCATTGCACACAACAGACTTCTCTCTAGATTCCTCTTCCTCTCTTCCTCCTAAGAATGAGAAGATAAAGAGAGAATCCTTTAATCCTAAAGGGTCTTGTAGCGATCAAGATAATAGATCTACCATGCTAGAACCTGATATTCTATCAATATTTTATGAAAAAATTTCATTGGTCATGATGTTTATGTCTTGCATAATTAGAGAACGATCCATCAAATTTGACAAAAACCTTAATGGTTATTCATCCCCCAGGCTTTTCCATTGCATCCAAAACCTTCAAGTGGTATCAGAGTGGTCACATTTTAAATTTATAATTATTTATTTGACTGTTGATCAATATGCACAATAATGGTTAGATCTTTAATTTATATATTTTTTTTCTTTAAATATGAATTTTAATTAACATGACTTCAAAATTTTAATTTTTTTCATTCAAGATTAATAATTAATTAAAGTATAAGAACAAGTGTAGAATGATTGGAGATTCCAATGGGAAGTACCAAGAATTATGGCCAGTATATTGGGTTACACAGTGTGTAGATGGAGTACACACTATATACCCAAGTGCACTATATGAGAACATGTCATGTGATACACAATTCACCAAGAAGTAATAACACACAATGCATATATTGTACACCATGTGTTGATTGGGACAATCTGGAACATGGCTTATCAGATTACATGGCGTGTTGTTGGCATACACGTCGTGTAGTATACATGTAATAACAGTGAAATTCACGTTAAACGTGTGGTCAAATACACAGTTTCTAGCCATGTGAGACATAAATATTTGATAATTAATGGGACACAAAGTGTGTAGCTGGTGTACACATTGTACAACCCATTAATTCCCATGTTTTAATTATATGTCGAGTCAATCGGTGCGTTATGCATACACATGACAAAGAGGAACACACGATGTGTAGCCAAAGTACATGTCGTTTGATTATGTTCAAAGAACATGAAGATTCTTTTGGAGGGTTACACGGACACCTGAAAAATGGAACACACAACATGTAACTGGTTAGTACACGCCAAGTAGTATAGATTAGGTACACACCAAATCCCCAAAAATTTATCTAGGATACATGAAAATTGAGGTACATGACGTGTTTCTTGTAAGTACACACCATGTAGTCTCCCAATACATAAAAAATTAAAAAAAAAATTATATTTAAATAATTAATTGTAGCATTAAAACTTAATTACATTTTTAGCAGCACATCTGTTTGATTATGTAATAAAGGTTTTGAAGAATTAATAAATGCTCAATTAATTTATTGTAATTATCTGTAATTATTGGTCATGCCATTTATTTGTCATGAATGAATTTATAATGAGTATATACAAGTGAATTCTGATTATCATTGAGATAAAGGGATTTAATTAATTAATACAAGCAGGTTTATCTTAATAATAAGGAATGAATATAAGGTGAATTCTAGCCAATGTACTTTTTTGTATTCATTTCATATGTATGACTGATCACAAGCTTGAACAAGACCTATGTATGTGTTGGTCTAATTTAATTTAATTTATTTCATGGTTTTGAAATTATTTAATATTAAATTAAATACGATGATCAATGGTTCATCCTTCCCCATTATTATATAATACCTGCATGTCGAAGGTGATTTATGTAACTCCCCTTAACCAATCATTTGGTTCTCATCACCTATGTGTGAGTTATAAATACATGTAATAAAAGGAGTATCCCAAGGCACATGAAGGTGGTTCAAGATGAAATCAAGATGATACCAATCTAGGTGATACATGGGTGGATAGGTGGAATGCTTCAACTCGTTCCATGATCAGCACAATGAGTTTTCCCCCAGGGAATGGGTTTATTTATTGTCCGCTTAATAAATAAACCATTAGATAAGTGAATGATCATGTCATTTATTTATTTATTTCTATATTATGAATTATTTATTTTATGGATACAAGACCACAATCATATGAATAAATGGACTAATATACAAATATGGAATTTAAATAAATGGATTATTCATAAATGTTTTATCAAAACATGTTTAATAACTTAAGTAAAATCCACTTAATATTAACAATACATGTAAATGATAAAACAAGAAAAATTTAGACATAATAAATAAAATCACTTAACTTAATATTAAGTTAGACTAAAAATTCCATTACTTGAATAATAATGAAATCCTTAGAACCAAGTGTTTGACCAACCCTCATTGGGACACTTACTTTTATCATGAAGTTCTTATACAAGTTTTGGGTTGACTTAACCAACTCACATCAAGATAAGTGAACCTCATTAGACTTTATGTAACTTGGAGGAAAGTTTTGAGGAAATACAAGTCAAAATTTATAGATTATGGAATCCACTCAATAGATCAAGGAGTTGCAAGACCATAGTTGGTAAAGACTTTCCTACCTAAATAACTTTGAGTAATTGACTGATCCCTCACTTGGGTCATGAGAAGGGGAATATGGATCATTTTCACTAGAATTTCTAAGTAACTAGATACATTTTAAGTCTAATAGTGAGGGCTATTGAGACTTGATAAAAATAGTTGGAGACTTAATAAAATTAAAATTATTATTATGTCTCACCTAAATTGTAATCAAGTGAAGTACTAATAATATGCTCTTTTATAATTTTATAAAAATGAAAAGTTTATCAACTACATTATCCTTACGATCAATATTAGAGAAATAACATCACCTTATTGGAAGTAACTTCAAGAAATGGTTCAGATGCCTACGAGTTGTGTTGTTCCATGAACAAAAATATTATGTGCTAGAATTATCCTACGTCAGTTCACCAGGAGGGAAATGGTGCCCGATCCTTTGCTTGTCTCAAATGCGGGCTTGATTCTTCCATTCTAAGCAAATGAAATATTACAAACATCAAAGTGGATCCCATTGCGGTCTACAAACAGATTAAAATGGGTGAGTTCTTAATCATTGCTTGACTTTTCCTTCACAAAGGTTCACAACCTATGCAAATTGATTAACTCAAGGAACAAATCTCAGTGATTTGGGGTTTCTCATCATGGAAGTGTGTCTCTCTTGGTCAGGGATACTATCATATTATTTTCCACACATATGAATTAAAAGTTTGAGCATGGGGATTTGGTTCTATTGCGCTCAAACTGAGAATTATTCACTTATAAGAATGGGATAAAAAGTCAAATCCCTTAGAGGTTAGTAACACTAATACTAAAATTTGGGTAAGAGTTTATGGGTTAAACTAGATACTCTGGCATCCCAAAATATAATATGATATTTTCTTATCCATTGGTATCCCAATTAAAATTGATAAGGAAACGGAAGTTGCCCATTTTGGCCACTTTTTTAGGTTTATGGTTGAGGTTGAGCTGGGTTAGACTCTTATTGACCAGGTGATGCTTGCAACTGATGATGATATTATTGAGTTTAAGATAATTTATGAAAAAATACCTAAATTATTCAAGGACTGCAATGATATTGTTCATGAATTATCTTCTTGTTGGTGTTATATATTCTATATCTTTTGTGCTTTACATGATCATAATGTGAATAATTATCTCAAGAAGAACAAAAATACCTCTACTTGGAAAACTGACCCACAATTGTTGCATGAGAATAAAAAATACTTGTGTAGGAGTTTGGAAGATCTAGGAACTATTTCTAATCCTACTGAGAAAGAGGCACAAGGTGCCGCTCATGAAGAGGCATATGAAGTTGATAAAAATGGTGACTACCCAGACTCACCCAAGGTATGTGATTCCATCTTTGAAAACAATAAGAAGTCTTGGGTTGATATTTTTATGGAAGAGGAAAATATCCACCATGTTGATTATACTAACAAAGGAAAAGATAAAATAAGATAATAAGAATAAAATTTTTAGGTTGATCAACAACTCTTACAGGAAATGATGGTTTCCTCAGTGAATCGAAAAGGAAAATAAACTTTAGAATATGACTCCCTAGTCATCTCTAATGATTTTCATTATTCTTCAAAGATAACTGTGGATAAAGAAGGCTTCCCGCTTGTTTTTTACAAGAAAACACAGCCCCTGGTTATTTCCCCAATGGTGGTTGAGCTGCCAATTTCAAAAGAAATGAAGATTCCAGTGACAAAAGATGCTTGTCCTAACAAAAATAAAGAAGAAAAAGAGGATAGATCGGGCTCATAGAGCACTGATGTTGAGAAACTTTATGAAATAATTCAATCTCTCTCGAGCAGGGAAAGTGCAAGCATAGGGAGATCGAGAGGTCGGGGCCGAGGGCATGGAAGAGTGGATATGGATGAAATTAGAGAAGAATAATAAAGGATAACCGAGTGACTATTGAAAAAGATAAACAAATAGTTTTTTGTTTTGGGTTTTCCCCATTTTCCTGTACCCCCTCCTTGGTTAATATATTTTATTTTTTTTAATAAAAGAGGTATAACCTCCACCTTTTAAAAAAAAAGGATACTCATAGCATGATCTTGTATCTTCATGGTCTATATCAGAAGAAATCCAGACAAAAATGGTTTGAGATATCCATGACACTTTTTTAGAGTAATCTTAGAGAAGGTGTTCCAGCTAGGCCTCACATAGTCAAACTCATTGGATACATTAAGTGTCTATAAGTTCTAAGGTTTAAATAGCCTAAATAATTTCATACCAATCTCATTCATGCATCACTTCCTCAAAGATTCTCCAGATTTTTTATTAATATCAATATGAAAAACATTGATAATTCTCTCCCAGATCTTCTTACAGTACTTCACTAAGTTGTCAAGGACATGAAGCATGAAAAAAATTATATCCTTATGGTGAATAAGATTAAAGTATATTTAGAAATCTCTAATTCCAAAGATTATTATAAATTCACTTCTAAGAAGAGAAATATCAAGGGGTAAGTAAGGGAACATGATGCTATATGTTTCACATGTGGCAATAAGGTCCACTGGAAGAAAAATTATACCTAGGAAAAGAAGAAAGGGTAATATTTAGGTGTGTGTGTGTTATTAAGTGAAATATATCCATTTCTAAAAATTGGGTATTAGATATAGCACGTGGTGCTCACATATTTATTCAAATATCTGAACCATGTAGATTTAAGAAGATTGGTCAAGGGGAGGTAGATCCACAATAAATCAATAGATCTAGACTAACTATTGTGTAAATTGAGTAATATCACCTTATGTTGTAAAAAAATGATCTTGGTTTTAAAATATTGTTATTATGTAACATATATTACTAAAAAAATTATTTTTGTATCCAAACTTGATACAAATGGATTTACTTTCAAGTTCATAAATAATTTTTGCTTCTTTTATAAAGATAAAATTTGTTATGGTAAGATATATTTAAATAATGGTCTTTATGTGTTTATCATCAAACCATCCCCCCAATGAGTACCCCTCCCAAGTCAGAAATGAGATAAGGGAGATGATGACTACCTAAGTACCAATTCTAGTAGGCCCTGGGTTGGTGACTAGCATCGAGGGTATAATAAGCATACATATGAGAGACATTAACCTCTAAGAGAACATACAGAAGAGAGAGATAAGATAGATACACCAATTAAAACATGCCCAAATATATAAAATAAATCCCAATTTCATACATATAATTTTATACAATACAAAAACAACATAAAATAAAACTATGAGTACTAAAAAGGTAAATACGATAGTGACCACAAATCCCAAACAACTCATTCAAAACCATGAGCTGGTAATATCCAACCTAATATACAATAGGCTTTGGATGACTTGAAAATAGTTTATATATTCATTGGATGAGTATAATAGTATACTCAGTAGGATCCTCCTGAGAGCCTCTCATGAAAAAGATAACAAAAACATACTAAATCATAGTGAACAATAGTGAAACTAACTAGTCACCTAAATAGGTATACTAAGTTCCCAGCCTCACCATGTTTAACACTCACCAAGTATCATATACAAGAGAGAATATAATATAATAATGAAACATCAAGGGTACCTCACTCCCACTTTCCCACTTGTTTTCTACTCTTCCCCAACATCGCACGCCCCGAGCCATCTCTTTGCAAAATAATCCATCTAAAAGACACCTGGAAAAGGCTTCATAATATGCACCTCATGAATCACATCATCACATCATCCCATGCACATATCTATATATAATAACCGAGTAGTTTTTAGAAGCCACTATAGCCTGTATGACGTGTATCATACATCAGGTATTATACCTCACATCATCACAGCCCATACAATGAGTAAGTAACTCAAGAAATCACAACCTATACACATCATATCTATAATAATCCTTTAGATACTATATATAGAGATACATGTGTGTGAAATAATCATAAGCCATGACCACCTTCTACAAAAATATATGGAAAAACTAACCACCATTCATACCAGTGCAAGTAACTGCCAAGAGAAGAGAGTAGGGCCAGAGGTGGTAGTCAGCCATCCATCATCCCATTAGGGTGTTGGAGAAAAAGACCTCCCAAAGTCCTCTAGGTGTCAGTAACCCTAACTTACCTGGGTGAGGTATTTTATGAAATCAAATGATATACAATATATAACATTGATTACATACACACTATGGGTATAGTCTAGTCCTAATCTCAACTGCAACAATTATCTTTCAGAGACTTAGATGCCATGACTAGGGACTATATATCCTATAAGCACACAAGAATTTAAAGAACTACATTAATTTGTTCTTTTATTTTTATCATTTACTTTATTTTAAATAATTTATTACCCATCAATTAACCAATACTATTATTTCGAATTACATTACACTAATCATTATAGTAAAGTCCATTCCCTCCAGGAATATTTCAAATCGAGTCCATGGTTTCTCAAGATCAATATCTTTTCATCATTTTAATTCCATCAGCATCATTCCCACGGGTTAAGTCATTCATTAAACATTATCACTTTCCATAATCTAGGTACTCTAGGAAAACCATCCTAAGTTACCACCAAGAGGAAACATGCAACCAAGAATATCCAACTGTCTTAAGTGGTGAGAAAAGAAATATAGATAAAACAAGAAAACCATTCATCAACCATTAATAGATTCATTTCAAGAAAGCATTCAACTTTTTCACATCAATGGGTAAGACCATCTTCAACCCATTCTATCATCTTCAGTGTCTTCCCTGACACACACATGTATATCCCGATGCATATTTACATCACAGGTGTCAACTACTACAACATCATCTGGGCCTCCCTACCCACATCACATTTTCCATCCTAGGCTCAGCCATATCAGGCTCATAACACATCACATATTGAAGATCACATCTAGAGAACATCATAAGGAAGTAAGAAACAAGCATAATAAATAGGGAAATCTGGGCCCTAAAACAAGGCATCAAACCTTCATTAATAAATGAGCTCTCATGGCTCTAAACAAAATTCACTCATCCTTCTCAATAAAACAAGAACTTTAGGTCCTAGAAATTATCTTCATCACATAATCGATTATTATTTTATAAGGAATAATTTAACGACCTATAATTATATCAATGATTTTTTTCCTTCTTATAATTATTTAATATAGTATAAATCACATAAAATTACTTAGATAACACAATAAAAACTTTACAAATTAATAATGAATGAAATGCGTGGTATTTATAGAAATTAAGGAACCTAAACCAATGGAATAATAACTTGACCTTTAGAATAGTAATATGAATCTTATGAATAGTAAACTAGACAATAGAGTAGTAACCTCAACCATGAAAGTATGAATAAAATTTATCCATATTATAAATGAGAATATGATATAATTATATCATAGTATAAGTAATTAAATGTTTTAAAAATGATAAATTAATTGTTAATATTTTTACAAAACAAAAATGTTTATTTATAATTTTATAATTAATATAATTATTTAAAATAAAAGTTATTTTCATAAAATATATTCATAAATTAATATTTTTTTGTCTTATTATTATAAGATAATTTTATGAAACCTTATCTAATTTTCAAAGTATCATAAAATCAGTTATAATTTTAAAATCGATATTTTTTGAATAAATGATGATTTTAATTAAAAAATAAATTTCTAATATTTATAAAATTATTTTCATAAAATTCAGTCCATTTTTGAATTCTACACATTAAAAAAATTGTTAGGGTGATTTTTTTTTGATTTTTCTAAAATAATTGAATTTTTGGTGAATAGTGAAATACGATAACTTACGGTATTTAACAAATACATGATTTATTGAGTCATAGATGATGTATGGATGATGTAATTCCATAATCTAAAAATATAATTAATTATTTAATATATTTAATGATAAGGTTCAAACTATTCATAGTCTTGAGCCAAAATAATAAACAAATGAATAAAATAATAAAAAAAACACCCTTCTCCTCCACTAAAAATACCACCCCTCACTACCTCTTATCCCCACACCTCAAAAGCCTTGAATCTTGTCCAAATTCTGCACAATAATCTTCAAACGTCTCTCCCAAACATCTAGGGTCCTTTTTTATCAACAAAAGGCCAAACCCAATCCCCCTAAGGAAGTTCTCAAGGAGAATAATTCAAGATGTAAAAACCTCTTTTTTTCTTTCAATTTCTTTTTAATTTCTTTTGTTTTATTTTAATATCATCACCTAACCTTATCCAAGTGACATGATAAATATGGTATATTTTATATACTATAATGTTATTTTTTTAATGGAACAACCCATCATTATTTCTCTTCCCCTCCCCTTTTGTTCTAAAAATGAAAACATCATCCGTGATGTGTTAATTTATCGCATTCAAGGACGATGAGTTTTCAATTTCTATTACCACCTTAAAGGTTGGTTGTAAAACCATTTTATGGTTACAAATAATTATAAAATATTTATTTTATATTATTTAATATTCTATAACCTATATATATACATAATATTAATTAATAAAACAAAATTAATTCGTGATGATAAAAAAACACCAAAATAATCAAAAAGGTTATCATCAACATTTTATCTAATGAATCATCCTCACATATGGAAAAAATTATATATAAGACCATTTAATATTCTATAATTTCATTAATAACATATAATTTCAATTTTGTACAACTATTTTCATTTCACATGATATTCCATACATGTATACAAGTAAACCGATCATGAAAACCAAGGAAACAAACACTCCCAGAATGATGAAATTATATCTTATAACTTATCAAAAGGTTATAAATTAAAGTAATAAAATTATAATAAATAAAATAAATTTTAAAGCGGTTTTGAATTAAATTATCAATGAATCTAATTTCATTATCTAGGACATTAATTACAAGTGAAAAACACTTTCGGACATATGGTAAGGGATTATTTCTGAACCTCTATTTTTCATTTAGGTTACACTTTATATCTCTTTACCCAAATATAATTATTAATTATTCTTATTTACTCCTACTAAATTCTATTTTTATGTTACAATAATATTTTCCTATCTCAATTATTCTTTCTTTGATGGGGAAATACATGTTTTAAAAATATTCCCTTCTCAATTTTCCCGATCAACAAGCCCAATTAAAGGGAACTTCCCAAATTCTTACCCATTTTCAAGTACCATCCATAATATATGTTAATAAACCATTATTTTTCTAAAATCACTCATTTTATCTTGAAAAATGATCTCTGTTCATTTTTGGTTTTATAAAAACAAATATTCCTTTTCTACTTTAAATGCACTTTAATATTTTCCTTAAAGCACACTAAGATGTTTCATTTCTAAAGTTCCTTAAAAACTATCTTTACATGTTTCTAATTCAATTGGACATAATTTATCATTATCTATACCTATTTTACCTTATTAATTTCCATGTATGATTTAAATCCATTCTTTCATGGAAAATTTTATGATACACCAATTTTTTATGCTCCATGACATGATTATGATACCCAATTCTTTTCATGGGTAACCCTTACCCTTTTTTTTCATGTGGCACACATATTCATGAACATGTTATAATGGGTGCACCCAGATAGTTATCCAATTCATTGGCTAATGTTTAATCTCATGAGACGTCATGTGCATTGGTCTTGGTGGTTAACCTTGACTCATGCTTTTCATTGTGCAATGGTCTTGGCAGTTAGCCATGAATCATGCTCCTCTATGAAATGGTCTTGGTGGTTAGCATTAACTCATGATCCTATATGTGAAATGGTCGTGGTGGTTATCCTTGAATCTTTCTTATGTCATATTTTATGTTGTTTCCACGTTTATATTATTCCATGATTACATGATCCCATGTTCTGTATGTTATGCTTCCATATGTTTATTCATGTTCCATACCTTTTTATATCATAATATTATGCCTTCTAACCCATGTGTTATGATTTATTCATATGATTATTCCCTTCCTCAGATTTTTATCTCATCCCTTTGTTCATGTATTCCCCAGGTTATCCTATGTATATGTAAGAGCTCAATGGAAGTTAGGAGCTCTTTATCAAGATTAAATAAAAGATGTTTTTATTTTGGTTCCATGTTTTCAATTTTATGTACCAAATCTTCCAAAGACACTAGAATTTATGATCATTGGTTTGTATTTCATGGGTAGTTATTCTTAGAATCATTTAATAATATGTGTACAATTCTAGGTCCATTATAGCTTGTATCATAGGGAGGTCTAGTTATTTTTGAAGATTATGACTAGATCACTTTAGTAAGAAACCTATGGATAATTTTATTACTATGGATAACCTAGATTAAAACTTAGGGAATCTCAAGTCAGGATATACTTTTTATTTACAAGTTTATCTTTACATGTTCAAAGTTTCTTTTTTACATGCTTCTTAGCTAATTATTAAATCCCCCTTAATTGCAATTTCTTTTTCTTAGTTAATGGATAGAAATAGGAGAACTTGTTCCAACAATCAATGTGACAGGAAATGGATGATTTACCTAATGAAATGTAAAATCTGATTGGAACGATAGATCAAAACCTTATGAAAATACTTGCTTAACTAGATCAAGTTATGAATAGTAACTTGAATTGCATAGAACACCCTCCTCCTAAAAAAGAGTAAGTTGCATTTGAATCCTTTATATAGAAAAGGCCTATCATGTTTAGTGTATATTCTAATCAACTCATCATAGAAAAATGGATCAACTCCATTGAGAAGATATTATCTATCCTCTAATGCTTAGAAGAATAGAAAGTTATGCTGGGGGTCTATCATTTTGATGGGGAAGCTGATCAGTGGTGAACACTGATCAAGAACACAAAGTCCAAGGATGAAATTGATTCCATGGATTGGGAGGAATCCAAGAAAATACTTTTCAATAAATATTTTCCCCAAACCCTCCATCTCAAGATAGAAATATATTTCCTCAGACTAAAGAAGAAGGAAGACGAGTCTATCGAGGCGTATGAAGAAAACTTCACAAGACTTGTACAATACGTCTCTAGATTTTTCATGAACACCAAAATCAAGGTGGATCACTTTTTAGTGGAATAAAGATGATTCTATAAAAAGCATTAGAAATTAAAGACATCAACAACTATGATGAGATTTTCTATTGTGCCTTTAAGGTTGAAATGGAGATCAGGGACTCTTAGTGGTATCGTGGGATCATAGATAAAAAGAGGAAAATAGAGTTTAATATGGGAGGATCAGTATATAAATCCCATTATGTAAAGAAAACCTATAATCCCATGTGTCAAAAATGTGGAAAGAAACATCCTGGGAACTATCTAAAGGGAATAAGGAAATGCTTCAAATATGGAAGAATGGGGGTATTTGGATAAAAAAATATGAAGGGATATGAAGAATCCCACTAATATGGAGGAAGAAAGGATGGTTTACATCAACACTTATCTTGTAGTGCAATGTTTCAACTTCAAGGAACATGAAAATTATGCAAACCATTACCCTAATCCAAGTGTTGTTGGGGGAAATCAACATCAACAACCTCTAAGGAAGCAAAGAAGGGCATATGATATCACTAATACTGAGGTGTAGCTCAAAAATGATGTGGTAATAGGTACACTAGTTATTCATTCAAGAATAAAGAACGTAGTATTTAATTCTGGTTCTACACATTCTTTCATATCTTTTAAGTTTAGTAGAACTATTCAAATACCACCTCAAAATATGTAGGTTGAGTTATCTTTATGAACAGAAAATGGTGAAATTATTACTCCCAAAGTATATAACTCTTCTCAAGTTAATGTTTGTGGACTTAACCTCCTAGAAAATTTTGCCTTACTTACTTTAGTGGAGTTTAATGTTATATTGGGCATGGATTGACTATCTTTATACAAAGACAACATTGAATGTCAGGAAAGGGAGATCACTCTTCACATCCCGAGGTATCCTTCAATTGTGTACAAGTGTAAGGAATATGATGAAACTCTATCAGAATTATTATCTCAATTTTGGATATTATTGCCTTATAAGTAAGAATATCTAGCTCAAATGATTGAGACAAAGGATATGATCGCACTCTAAGACATGCCCATTGTGAGGGACTGCACAGATGTGTTTTCTGAAGAGTTTTTGGGTCTTCCTCCCAACTAATAAGTTGAGTTCTCAATTTAACTTATTCCTAGATCTCTACCTATATCAAATAAACCTTATAGAATGAAAACTATTGAGTTGGAAGAACTGAAGAAGCAGTTACAGGACAATCTGGACAATGTTTTTATATGCCCAAGTGCTTCACCATAGGGTGACCCAATCCTATTTGTCAAAAAGAAGGATGGATAAATGCACCTATTCATTGATTATCATGAGCTCAATAAAATCACAATAAAGAATAAGTATCCCCTTCTATAGATAGATGAATTTTTTGATCAATTATGTGGGGCCAAGTATTTCTCTAAGGTGGACGTTTGGTCGAGATATCACAAAATAAAGGTGAGTAAGGAAGATATTCATAAGAATTCTTTTTGAATGAGGTATGGAAACTATGAGTTCACAGTGGCTCCCTTAATAATCACTAATTCTCCAACAATTTTCTTGGATTTAATGAATAGAGTATTTATAGATTAACTCGAAAAATTTGTGGTAGTCTTTATTGATGATATTATGTTATACTCTAAGAGTAAGGAGGAACACATGGAGCATTTGAATACTATGATAAAGAATTTATAAAGGGATAAGATTCATGAAAAGTATAGTAAATTTGAGTTTTGAATGGAGTAATTATAATTATTGGGGAATGTTATCACCAATAAAGGAATATATGTGGACCCTTCCAAGACAAAGGTAATTTAGGAGTGACCTAGGCCAATATCTATAACGAAGATCCATAGATTTCATGGTATAGCTGGGTATTATCGATTATTTGTAAAGAAATTATCATGATTGTCAAACCCAATAACCAAGATGAATCAGAATGGAGTGAAGTTTTTCTGGATCAGTGAATGAAAATACTACTTCAAAGAGTTAAAAATGAGGCTTATCACTACACTAGTGATCAAACTACCAATAAGTGGGGAACTATTTATAGTGTATAGTGATTATTTAAAGAAGGGATTAGGCTGTGTACTGATGAAAAATGATAAAATGATATCCAACACCTTAATATAATTGAAATGAGAAAAACTATCCCATGCATGACCTGGAGTTGGAAGTTGTGATCTTTTCATTGAAAATTTGAAGGAATTATCTCTATGGGGAGAAGTGTGAGATATATACTGATCATAAGAGACTAAAATATATATTAACATATAAATATATTAATATATGATAGTGAAGATGGTTAGATCTCATCAAATATTATGAATTCTCAATCCACTACCATCATAGTAAAGCAAATAAGGTGGTAGATGGTCTAAGTAGAAAGGGTCATACATCTTTATCAATGATAGTAATTGAGAAGGATCCAATCTTCTTAGACCTATAAAGGATGGGAATGGGAATTATAAGGAAGGAAAATTATCAATCCTTTCTCAAATGATTGTTAAACCATCCCTCATGGAGAAAATAAAGGATGATCAAAGAAATCACATGGAGATTCATTAAAAAGTGGAAGCTATCAGAAATGGGGATTCATCAGAGTTAAAAATAGATAAGTAAAGAGTCTTGAGATTTGGGTCATGAACATGTGTACCATCCAATCCAAAGATAAATAAAGAGATTATGAATGACACACATAGCTCAACCTTCTCTATTCACCCAGAGAGAATAAATATGTATCGAGATCTCTGAGAGAGTTATTGGTAGGATAATATGAAGAAGGATATTTTTGAATATACATCAAAGATCCTTAACAAATGCCTATCAAAGGGTGTCGAAAAAACAATTATTTACTAAGTTAAAATGTAGTAACGTGGTTAACCTAGATTGTCTATAGAGAGTAGCGCACAACAATCATGTTTGTCACTTTAAATTTGAGAAAGAAGTGGTGGTTGTTTTTGAATTGGTTTGGTTTTGAAAATAAAGCGATGGAAAAAAAGAAAGAAATAAAGTAAAATATTCAAAACAAATTGAAAAAGAATGTGATTAAAAATAATGATAATAATTGGGTGATCATGTTGGAGTTGGTTTTTCAATTTAATAGTGATGGTGAGAGTAGCACACAACAATCAAATTTCACAAATTCATCAGATTGAGAAAGAGTCTGGAGTAGCTGGAGTGGCTGGAGTTCAAGTAGAACCTGAAGTTCAAATTGTTCCAGTGCCTCAAAATGTTGTTTTGGTTAGAGGACATGAAGAAGAAGAAGATGAATATGATATTATACCCAAGCCTTAGGGAATAAGATCCAGGATTGATACAGTGGAGCCTATATACTGGACCTGTTCTCACAAGTGGAATAGAAATCCAGGTTTCATTCTGTTTAGTTTGGATTATAATTCTAATGAGGAGATATTAGCTCCTCCTCCTGCTCTACAAGCTGATGTGGAATCAATTGCTCCAACTTCACCTATAGTACCTCATGCTGATGAGCCTGTTGTACAACCAGTTGCTAGTGACTATGTCACCAAGGCTGATCTAGAGATTTTCAAGACTGATATATGCGAGTCAATGAGATCTTCTATTGGAGTTAGAAATGAAGCCTCCACTTCCATGAGTATTTAAAAGTCCTATGCTGTTAAGATTTCAAGAATGGTCATTTAGGAGATTCATCCTAACTTAATCACTACAGCTGAGACCATCATTAGAAACAATACAATGCTAAGTGAAGAAGTAAAGAGGATGAGTAATGAGTTGGAATCTCTGACCAATGATTTAAAGACCACACTTTTTGGTGTTATGGAGGTTATTAGGAACCTGGTTACACATCTGCTAAGTATAGGTTTGAAGAAATTAAAGGAGGATATTGGAAAAATGATTTATAGTGCCTCAAGTTCTAAAAGTACCAGACCTACTGCTGCTGATATGGAGTCCCTTAGGATTGTGGTAAGAGAAGAGCTTAAGGCTATTCAAAGTGATTATGATAAGGAGAATCTTTAAAAAGTACACAGGAACACTGATCTTGTTTATAACATGGTTAGACAATGTACCAATGAATCGTCTACTACTTAGAAAGAAATCAGAGAAAATGCAGATAAGTATTTTTAAAAAATCTATACCAAGTATGATCTGATCAACAACTTCAAGTACATGGATGAGAATCTTAAGATACCACCTATGACCGAGGCCTTTAAGGGGAAAGTGGGTTAGTTGAGGGAGTTTAATCCCACCTTGGAAAAGTTCATGGAGAAAAAGGAAGATTTTGAGAAGGCAATGAAATATAGAGGTGAAATCATCAATGATTTCATTAAGATATTGAAGCCTTACTTCCATGTACAGGATGAGGAAATAGTGGTCCCAACTACTACTTATATTGGACCTAGTTCTCTACCTCCTGCTCAAATGTCAGTTCCTCAAGCCTTATCTCATATTTGAACAGTGATTCAGGAGAAACCTCAGAGTCGTATTCTGTCAGAAAGAAGGCCAAGCCTTGTAGAAAATGTTCCTACTGATGTTTCTTTATCTAGTATTTTCATTTGACCATCCCTTACTAAAGACACAACACCACCTCCTGCACCTCTAATTAACCCTTCAGACAAAGGGAAATTCCCTCAAAAGAACAAGCCTTAAGCTGTGGATCAATTTTTGATCGGGTTTTGTACTTGTATTTTTTATGAATACATTTTTATGGTTATACTCTTTGTACCTTAATGAATATCAATTTGACTTCTATGTGTTTCAATTTTCTCTATGTTCTTTATTTATATTTATTCTTTTTTCTTTTTACCTTTTTTCTAATCCCAGAAGGGGGAGAAAGATATAGACTAACTATAAATATTTGGATGGCATCAATTATTAATATAAGGGGGATAGCTCTGGAATATGAACGATGACATGTAATAAAAAAAATATATATCCCACCTCTGATACAAATCACTCAGATTATTATAATACAAAGGGGGAGGAGCATGGCAATGCTCTGATATAAAAAAACCTTATATATCTTTTCTTTGATATAATAATTGAGGGGGAGATTTAAAAGTAAAGACCTTAGTTATATTAAGAAATCACATTCACTATTGGAATTCTAAGTCAAGTAATTTTTTATTACTTGACATCAAGTATAGCTCATTAATGCCATGATTTGTGATTATCAAAAAGGGGGAGATTTTTGGACCCTTTGTGAGATAATTGTTTTAATAATCACAACTCATGATAATGTACAAATCCTGATAATTCACATATTATGTTTCAAGTAATGATAATCATGTCAACGACTATTTATAACTGGATAGATTATGTCACATTATATAATAAATTTCAATAAGTCAATATATTATTATGGATATTTATGTTTCAATATATTTACAAGTGTATATTTATATACAATTATGAATTTTACTTAATCTAGTATTGTTCTGTATAATAAAAACACTTTGTAAGTCTTTTAGAGTCCCTAACACTGATATCTCAAAGCAGTCACCGATGGATGACTTACCGATGAGGAACTCACTGATCGAGGAAGTCGCTGATGACGACTCATGGATAGAATAAATGTCACACTGATGGACAATTCATTGATGATTGGTCACACCGACAGTCCGAACAAATCACTTTTGGAAGACTCACCGATGGGTGAAACACCAATGATGACTCACTGATGGTCAACACATAGATGAATGAGTCACCAATGGGTGACACACCTTTAGTTCAAAATGAGTCACCGATGACGACTCACCGATGCCTGGACAAACCGACAGTACAAATGACTCACCAATGCCCTAAGTCACTGATACTGATAGAAAGGACTCACCGATGCTGAGAGTCACCGATGATGACAGACCAATGCTTCCAGACTGATGCCAATGACTCACCGATACTTATGACTCACCTATAGTCATAAAAAACTATTTTTAATTTATTAATTAAAATTTATATCTAAAGTAATATTTAGAAAAATCAATGTTTCTGACATTATTTAATGTTGTCTGTAAGACATTCTGTAGGAAATACGAGGTACATGAACATGGGGAGATCTTTGTGTATACTAGACCTATAAGTATAAAATAATTACAAGATAGATTATGTACATACACGTGAGAGTATCAAGGAAAGAAAAACCAAAAACTCTTGAAGCATTTTTCAAGAACCCAAGAAATCAAAAGGAAGAACATACGGGGAGTTCAACAAGACAAGCTAGACCTATTGAGTTGACTTAAACATCCTAACAACAAGAAGCTGAACACTTCATACTCCTGGAAGCTAGAGCACAAAAGACTACGATACTCGATTTTGGAGCCAACTTCTAGAAGATGACTCAAACTTCATTTCCACTACATCAAACAAGTTAAGAGATGCAATGAATAACACACAAATAATTCTAAACCTTATTATACTTCTTTAGCTCTATTGTGTTATTTTATTTACATTTTTAAAAAGTGTGTGTATTTGTCTATTACACACACTGACTCCTGTTCATAATTGAAGAATACTTGATATCCTCAAACTCACTCTCATTATTATTCTTTTTATCCCATGTAGAACATTGGAAGAGTTTAAGTGTGAATTGTTTGTTGTTTTTCCCACAAATAACTATGGTAGAGGTCAAGTGTGATCTGGATAGCCTTGTGTGCTGTTGTGAACCCTGATTTAGGGTGTGGGTCAAACTATTTATTAATTTAAACTAATTGGTGGAAGGTGATCACCAAGTGGAGAGGACTAAGTCTCAACTTGAGACTAAACCTCTTGTTTATATCCGCTGTGTTTTTACCTTTTAGTTTTACTATGTGTTTATTACATTTTTCATAAAACTAAATTGAATTTTTATAGTTAGTTTAACAAGTGTTTATAATTGTTTTAAACCAGTAGATTACTTTCAAAAGTTATATTAATCTTTAGATTAGTATAGCTAGGAACTAATCAATCTTTTAAGAAATTAATTGAACATTTAGAACTCTTATAAATTCACTAAAAACTGACTTAGATTATATTTTTAATTGGGGGAAATTTTCAAAGAACTAATTTTAACAGAAATTTTTATAGATACTCAATTCACCCCCTTCTTGAGTACTCTACTCTGACCAAAAGAGTTGGTTTCCCAACCCATATCCCTAAAGAATTTATTAAATAAGGTTCAAAATATATTGAAGACACAAGGTGCAATAATCTTTCACCATCCATGAGTTAAAGCAGAGTACAAACCTGACTTATAAACATCAAATAAAGAGGGAAAAGAGTCACTATTTATGAAAAAAAGCTCCAAACAGACACATATTTAGCAGAGTATCACTTCATCAACAAAGAATCCTAACGTTCCTCTTAGAATAACCTAAAAATCAAGAGAATAACACTACCCAACCTAAATCATCAAATCCAGTATGAATCCAAAAGCCTGACAAGTCCCACTTCTCATTTAAAAATAGATCCATCACAAGATAATGTGCAATATTCATCATCGAATCAAACACATAAAGTTTTCAAGATAAGAAACATTATAAGTTGGCAAGAAATGTAAAAAATGTAACAACTAGCTTGTCTGTAAGTAGCTATCATGAACCTGGGTGGAAGACAGTAGGAAAAATTTCAATAACAGCAATTGTCAAATAGAATCCTCTCTCCAAACACACAAAAATAGTGAAATAAAAAACATTATAATACTGAACAAAACCAATTATCTGAACTAAAGGTCCTTTAAACAGCATTGAAAACCAAGAATGAAATCCTCAAACATGGGAAAAAGAGTGAGTCATTTCCAGGGAATGTCTCTGAAATTAAAGTGAGTATTAAGTTTAAATTTCTCTACCAATATGATGAACATTATTTTTCTGATTTGAAGGTAGAGCTCTGCAGTAATTTCACCATTCTTGTATCTTTTGAATACTATTGTTTCTTGGTCATCCATCCAAGATCCCAATTCTTCCGACACTTCCTCATCATATTGATAAGCATATCTCACAACCAGATCAGAGTCATCATAATCACTAGTGTCACTCAAATTATCTTCACTATAGGATGAACTAGAGTTTTCAGCAACCTCAGATTGAGGAGGAAGAGCATTAGTCATCATCCTAAAAGTCTCTAGAGCCACAGTAACGATTATTCTCTCAAGATTATAAGAGTCCCTACGTTTCCGAGTCTTCTTGGGATTAGGGGTGATTTATAAAAGATAATATTATTAAATTTATTAAAGGATAATTATAAGGTAATTATCACATGAAAAAATTATTGAATTTATCAAATGATAATTTATAGATTATAAAAGGATAATTTATGGAATAAAAATTATCACAGGAAAATCACATGGATTTATCAATGGACAATTTATGAGAAATTATCAAAAATATAATTATAAAATGATAATTTATGAGAAATTATCAAAATATAATTATAAAAGTATAATTTAAGAGAAATTATCAAAATATAATTATAAAAGGATAATTTATGATAAACAATAAAAAGATAAATTATAAAAGGATAATTTAAGAAAAAATATCAAAATATAACTATAAAATGATAATTTATGGGAAATTATCAAGAGATAATTATAAAAGGATAATTTAAAAGAAATTATCAAAATATAATTATAAAATTATAATTTACGAGAAATTATCAAGAGATAATTATAAAAGGATAATTTAAGAGAAATTATCAAAATATAATTATAAAAGGATAATTTATGAGAAATTATCAAAATATAATTGTAAAAGGATAATTGAATAAAATATCAAAATATAATTATAAAAGTATAATTTATGAAAAATTATAAAAAAATAATTATTAAAGGATAATTTGTGAGAAATTATAAAAATATAATTATTAAAGGATAATTTAATAAAATTATCAAAATATAATTATAAAAGGTTAAATTATGATAAATTATCAAAATATAATTATAAAAGGAAAATTGATGAGAAATTATAAAAGGATAATTTATGAGAAATTATCAAAATATAATTATAAAGGGATAATTTAAGAGAAATTATCAAAATATAATTATAAAAAGTTAATTTACAAGAAATTAACAAAATATAATTATAAAAGGATAATTTAAGAGAAATTATCAAAATATAATTATAAAAGGGTAATTTATGAGAAATTATCAAAAGATAATTATAAAATAATAATACAAAAATTATCCAAGAGAGAGAATGTATCATCACATGCAATATTTTTATTTATTTTTGAAATAAAATAGTTGGTTTTGGTTTTAGGAATCCTTGGTGAACCTAGAATATTGAAATTTTGATAATAAGGCTTCAAAGTGTTGTCCTTGACTGGATTATCCCTGCCTTATTACATCGATGACTTTTGAGGTAGGAAGTTCCTTACCTTTTTGGGCTCATTTGCACATGTTTCCATTAATATAATTATGCATAGACATATTTTGGTGACCGTGATAGATTATGATCGCATGTGGATGTGGGTGTATGCCTAGAAAACTTATGTTACACTTGATGTCATGGATACTTTACAAGTTATTATTCATGTTTGATGTTGATCACATGTATTATGTGTGCTACCTTACTTATGGTGATATGATATGATTGCTCGTATATCCTACCATGCTATGTATTCTTTTGTGGTATTGTTCTTGGATCCCCAGATAGGAGGACCATCGAGACATGTTTTTACCTCAGAGAGGGAGTGCACATGATTTGAGATAATGAGGATTAGGGAACTATGCACAGGTTAGGGATATGATGATGCCTCAAGGATTCCATGTGATGCACTCGATGACTAGAGGATGCTAAGAGGTATGTTAATCGATGATTAGGGCATGTTGATTAGCTCTCAATTCCTAGTATATTCCAAGAACAAAATCTTCTTGACGAGAAGTGATGTCAAGTTGCACAATCACATGATTTTGAGTAGCATGATTCATTAGCCTCGTGGATAACCCTTGATTCTACTAACACCTTGATTATCCATATGGTATAGAGCTGAAACAGGTATGACTGAAGGTTTTTGGTAAATTTGTCAGCGCACATCCACTTAGTTTTGGATTTTATGTTTATACTTGTTACAAATTGACTATTATTATGGAATACACTATTATACTTGATCAAATCAGGTTAAGGATGCATTGGTGGTGCCCTACTGAGTCTTCTACGCTCACACCCCACTTGGAAATTTTGATGCACTTGTAGATTGCATGAGGGATCTGACAAAGGGAAAGGGACCTGTGGTGGATAACTAAGTGATAGAATATGGAGCTAGTAGCAGTCCGTGATGGAATCCAGAGGATCCATTGTTTATTTATTTACTTTATCTACATTATTTCATCTGGACATGCTTGCCACTTATGGGAGTTTCTTTATTTGTATTAAATGTATGACATATTTACTTTTCTACATGTTTAATCTGATCATTTATTACATTGTTTATTATTGATTATTGATCCTATGAAATGATATTGAGGTTATAGTCTCCCCACTAATGGACTTAGACCATCACTGCTAGTCAAAAATCTATTGTGTATGGGGAGACGCGCATGAGGTCATATAGAATTATGGATCGGACCCAATGATTTATGTGGGATTTTACATTGATCATCACTAAAAATCAACGATATAATTATCTTTTATGAAAATCCTTTGAATTCCCTTGATTCACGCCACCGAAAGGCCCGTATGACTATTTTTATGTAACTAGAAGAATAATCCATGTGGCCAATTCCACATAATTGAAATAACCACATGGCCAAAAGCACCACATAACTATTTTCACTTAGAAGACCCATCCACATAGCTGATTCATCCACATAGTTGATTCATGTAGCTGATCAATCTACATAGTCGATTCATGTAGTTGATCTAGCCATGTAGTCAATTCACATAGATGATCCAAACACATAGCCAATTTACATAGCTGATCTAGCCACATAGCCAATTCACATAGCCTATCCATCCACATAGTCGATTCGCATAGTCAATACAACCATGTAGACAATTCATGTAGCCAATAAGCCACATTGTTGATCCATATAGCTGATCTAGCCTTGTAGCTGATTCACATAGCCAATCCAGACACATAGCTGGTTTATGTAGCTGATCCAACCACATACCCAATTCACATTGTCGATACATCCACATAGATGATTTACATAACAAATCAACCATGTAGCTAATTTATGTATCCAATCCATCCACGTAGACGATTCGACTGGCCATGAGAAGAAAAAAATAGGTGATCATGCTAATTGACCGCACGACCAACCAACCTACCACATGAACAAAAAGGTGACCATTCCAACCAACTGCATGACCAAACAAGTGTCTGGATGAAGGAAAAAATAGAATAACCAGAGGAAAAGACTCATAACACCCTCCAACATAAAAAAATAGAAAAGTACCGACCTAGAAAGGCATGATCTGTCACATTAAATACCTCTAAAAATATTCTCATCCTCAAGAATAAAAATCAAACCCAAAGAGAAAAAAAAGGGGTCATCAAAATAGCCACCCCACAAGATACTTCTTAAGGGTCTCACCATCACAGGAGATCAACCACCTCATTAGAGGAATAGTGAGAAAATATGCAATAGTAACAACCCACTCTTAAACACTCTCCCATGGGAGATACCTCTCAAGAGAGAGCATGTTTATCAACAAGCATCAAAATGGAACCATCTCATAAACCAGAAAGGTCAATATACATAACTATCATTACAACAAGAGAAGATCTAAACATAAAAAAGATCGAGGTACTAAGTGCACATTTGTGACTCATATTCCTAGGTAATATTCTCCATTCCACCATGCCACCATAAGACATGAACCAAGGGAATATAATTCCCACACAACACCTTTTCCTATATGTTTTGAATCTCCATATGCTGCTCCTCGAAGGTCACATTATCGATAACATCAATCTCTCCCAAATAGATGACATGAGATTTATCATGAAGATAATGACGGAGTTACGACACATGAAAAACACCATGTATTTGGATCATATTTTGGAGAAGTGTTATTCAATAATCCATGGTTCCAACATGATCCAAACCTCGAAAGGATCAATAACTCAGGGAGAAAACTTACTCCCATGACCAAACCTTCACTGCTCATGATGACGAGTCACCTTCAGGAACACATGATCTCCAACATAGAACTCTAGAGGTATCCTCCTATAATTGGTATATGATTTATGATGATCATGAATTGCCTTTATCCTCTCATGAATTACCTAAACTATCTTTTTCATATTCTGTAATAGTTCAATTCTGAGAGTTTCTGCGTCTCTGATCCTGATCTAACATAATAGAGAATGGAAAGGCTGATCATACAAATCTTTAAAGGAAACTGTATCAATGGTGGATTGGAAAATATTATTGTAAGAAAACTCGACCAAGGGTAGGTTCCTCATCTATGAACCTCCAAAATTCAAGACATAAGAACACAACATGTATTCAAGATTCTAGATGGTCCACTCTGTCTGACCATCCATCTACAGATGGAAAGTAGTGATAAGTCATAACTAAGAGCCAAAAGAATCATAGATATCTATCCACACCCTGAAGGTAAAACAAGGATATTAATTAGAGATGATCATCCTTGGGACTCTGTGTAGTCGCACCACATTCTCCAGATGTTTCCTTGATAAAATCTCTACCGAGATTGACTCCCTGATCGATATAAAGTAGGATGATTTCATCAAACAATCCAATATCTCCCAAATAACATCATATCCTACCTAATATCAAGGAAAATTGGTAATTAAGACTTTTGAGATGTCCTCCCACTTACAATGGGGAATATCTAATGGATAGAGAAAACCACTGGGAACACAGTGCTTGGATTTCACCTTTTGGTAAACCAAACATCAAGATACAAAATCTGTAACTACACACTTCAACCTAGGCCACCAAAACCAAGATCTCAAAGCTTAGTACATATTTATCACACTGGGATGTACCACCAAAGATGAGATATGGAACTCAAATAGAACCATCTCACGAATTACTGAAGGGATGAAAAGTATTTTTTGAAATAACATCCAATGATTTCCATCCTCAAACCAACCATCAGGGGAATTTCCAAAAACAACTTGGTATCACCATAACTCCACCTCATAATCCCCTAGTTATGACTCCTCCACTTACTTCATTAAAGTCGACATCATCATCATCTTGAAAAGACAAACCCTTCCTCCAACCACTCCCATATATAGATGAATAACTAAGAGTTATTCTACCACTCTCTAAGAATATCCAAATTCACACACGACATCACTACATGAATTCCTACTCAGTACATAAACTATAACATTTCCATTTCTTATAATGCATGAAATCTCAAAGTCATAATCCAAAAAGAATTCAATCCACAATCGCTGACACAAGTTAAAGTAACATTAGGAGAAGACATACCTCAGGCTCTAATGATTGGTGAAAACCACAAAATGTTCACCAATGAGGTAATTTCTCTATAACTTCAAGGAAAACACAACTACCATTAACTAAAGATCATGGGTGGAATAATTACATTCACAAGGATGTAACTTTTAACACCCTTAATAAATGACCAATCTCTACTACATCAGAACACAACCCAATCTAAGATGTGAAACATTACAGAAAATCTAAAAATGAACTCCCTCTACTGGAAAACAAAGGAATGAAGTATTGACCAATTTCTCCTTTAGGTACATGAAATCTACTTAACATTGTTTGGTCCATAAGAACACCCAATCATTTATAATCAAGGATTTTAAAGGAGTATCAACCTAAGAGAAATAGATTACAAACCTCTTATAATACCCTTTAAGACTGAGGAAATTCTACACCTTTTCCACTATCTTGGGGTCTTCCTAAGAAAAAACTACCTCAATATTTGAAGGATCCACACCCACTCCTTTTTGGGATACCACATTCTCTAAGAAAACAACTTTATAATCCCAAAACCCACACTTTAAAAACTTCCCGAATAGCTTCTGATGATGAGGAACTCTTAAAACAGTATGCAGTTTCTCTACATGCTCCCCATCAAACACAAAGTACATAAAGATATCATTGATTAAAATCACCAAAAAATTATCTAGTAACTCTATAAACATTGTGTTCATTATCCCTATGAACATGGATATGGCATTCATCACACTAAAAGACATAAGAAAAAACTCATAATTCCCATGATCACAATGGAAAGTAGTAATCGAGATATCTTTATCCTTCACAAGCATATGATGATACCCTTATTGAAAATTTATTTTCAAGAACCAACTTTATCCCTTTAGCTGAACGAATAAATCATCAATCCATGAAAGTGGATAGTAGTTATTCATTGTCACTTGGTTGAAGTGATGATAATCAATACAAATATGTAAAATACGATCATCCTTCTTTATGAAAAAAACGGTGCTCCCTATGGTGACACACTCGGCTGAACAAAACCTTACTACAATATATCATCAAACTATACCCACAACTCTTGAAAGTTAGAAGGCTCCATCCTGTAAAGAGTCATCGAGATAGGATACATGCATAGATATAGATTGATCCCAAAATCGATCTCCCATTGAAGGGATAATGATAAAAAATCCTCTAGAAAGACATCATGCTACTCTTCTACGACCCTGGGAAAAACTGACTGTTGAACTTCAGACAAACTCAGCATCAGCTCGACCATAAAGGATGATAAGGATAGAACATTCCTATAACCTGTCCGAGGGCCTTACTCACCAATGAACACTGCTTGATCTCCACCAGCATCATAGAACACAATATGAATATTGAATAAATCCATGATAGTCTACACCAAATACAACCAATACATGATGAGGATGATGTTGTATGGATATATGCATAAACATAGGAAATCTCCCCAAGAGAGGTTCTACACCAACATGATCTCACAATCTCTAAAAACTTCATAAAAGTCAGCTCGACCTCCAACTGGTGTAGTCAACACCAAGGGTATTAGAATCCTCCCCACCTCATGTCCCAAATAAGGGAAGAGGTTACGTGATATAAATGAGTGCATCACTTATGAATCAAGAAAATCATGAAAAAAAGTAAAAAACAAGAAAAGGGTATCTTGAACAACTTTTGGATCACTTGGATTTGGAAACACTGGAGCATGAAGCTGACCACGACCTTATCCATTGCCTCTCTGACCCTACCAATGACCACCTCCATGGAAACACTTTTCTCTTTGAGAATAAGGATTATCTTGGGGATTTCCTATACCCCCAATCTCCTCTCTACTGATTCCAAACTGAAATACCTTGCTGATACTGCCTCAGATGAAACTGCCTCAATGGAGGAACCTAAAGTGGAACACATTGTGCATGATGACTGCTTAGAAAGTGAAAAAACTCTTTCCACTGATGACCTTGTATTCCACAAGGAAAACATGCATATGATCCCTTAGAATAGGTCTGATAGCTACCTACCCCATAGAAAAGAGATGATTAGGGATGATACCTACCTCCGGCTGACCGAAAGTTATTCTATCGATGAAACTAGGAACCCTAAACCACATCTATGCTTTATGAGGAATCTTGATGAATCCCCTCTTACAATGATTCAGTTCAAGCCATCATCCTCTCAATAACCTATGCTCTCAGCAACACCTTGAGATACATCTTTAGAATAAATGGTGTGACCCAGTGCTAGATCTATGGATACAAAGCCTCCTTGAAATACCTCACACTAGCCTCCTCACCTGTAAATGGGTTTGAAGAATATTGTAGAAGGTTTTGGAAATGGATCCAAAAATGTCGCACGTTGGAACTCCCCTAATAAAGGGTAAATAGCTCTTGGTGACTAGAATCCTTCACAATCGAAGAAAGGAACTCCACTTAGAACTAGTCTTGGAACTTATCCCACAAGACTGATGAATCCCCACAATCCCTAAGGAATAAGAACCACCACTACCTCATTACTCAATACAACATCGTCACAACCTATAAAACCCAGTGCTCCTTCTGAGCATGGATCAAACTGAAAGTTATCTCAACCTACTCAAATCAGTCTTCTATTACTGAATCTAAAATGGAGACCTCATACTTCTGAAAACTCTGATACTGAAAATCTCAGAGTGTCCTCCTCCAAGTGTCATCTTCATCAACCTCGACTTTGCGACGATCCACTAGAACGTTCTATTGAACATCTTATGCACGTACCTAATGAGGATGTAAACCTAGAGACATACTTGAAAAAAAAACAAATTGTTAGAGCTCCTAAACCTAGAATATGGAATATTTAACATTAATTAATTAATTAACTGTTATCTTGTTAAGGTTTTCACCTATCCCAAGGTCTAACCATTTAAAACATAGGCACAAAGAATAATGATGCATGATCCTTTACTAGGTATCTACCCTGAAACCAGTATCAGTTAATTTAGTGGGATCAGAAAACCTAAAGTATCAGGCATCAGATCACAAGAGGCCCTAAATACTCATATCTAAGCTAGTTTCCTATGTTTGAATTGCTTACTAAACCTAGATGACACTGTTTACCTACCAACCCATGCAACCTCACCTATGCCTAATTCCAAAATCCATATTATCCCTCAAATATGAACCTTTTATACCACTCTGTCATGACCCCTCCCCCCAAAGAGTACCCCTTTGGGGCTGACAATGAGATAAGGGAGATGGTAACTGACTGAGTCTCGCCTCTAGTATCCCCCATGTTGGATACTAACATCCAGTGTATAATAAGCATACATATGGGAGACATTACACTCTATGAGAACATGATGAAGCGAGAGATAAGGCATATATACCAATCAGTACATGCTTAGATATATAAAATAAATACCAAGTGTATACATGTAATGCCATAAAACACTAAAACAATATAAAGGAAAACTATAAGTACAAAAAAGGTAAAGACAATAGTGACCATGAATCCCAAATGGATCCTGCAAAACCATGAGCTAGTAATATCCATATCGATATCTAACCTTCTCTGGATGACCTGAAAATAGTTTATATATACATAGGGTGGGCATAAAAGTATACTCAGTAGGATCCTCCCTGGAGTTTCTCGTGAAAAAGATAAATAAAGCATGCTAAAGCACAATGAACAACATTGAAACTAACTCGTCACATAAATATGTATACTAAGTTCCCACCATCACCATGGATAGCTCTCACCAAGTATCACATATAAGAGAGAATATAATATAATAATGAAACATCAAGGGTACCTCACTCCCACTTTCGCATTGGTTTTCCACTCTTCCCCAACATCACATGTCCTGAGCCATCTCTCTCCAAAATAAGCCAGCTCGAAGACACTTGGGCAAGACATCACAACATGAACCTCATGCATCACATTATCACATTATCTCATCCATATATGCATATAAATTAATCGATTAGTTTTCAGAATCCACCAAAACTTATATGATGTGCATCATACATCAGGTATTATACCTCATGTCATCACAACCCATACATCGAGTAAGTACCTCAATCCATCACAACCTATACACATCATACCTATAATAATTATTTGGATACTATATCTAGTAATACATGTGCGTGAAACAACCACAATCCATCTGATAGACATAAATTTGATGTATATATTTAAACAAAATCTGATAATTTCTTAATGATTTTCAATGAATTTATCCATGGTTTGTAATTTTTTAATAAAACTTTGGGTAATTTGGAATGTGGAATTTAAATGGTTTAAAGAAGATTAAGAAATTTAATTTTTGTGGCTAGTTTTGATTGTGGAAATTTTGTTGATAAGTGTTTAAATTTTTCTAACTCTTTTTGTATGTGTGCTAAAAAATAGGCCACTTGGGCCAGACTTCAACTAAGGAGCCTATATGCCACATAGGTGACCCACAGAGAGTCTCTTGGCTATGCAGGCCCTCAGGAGGGCCAGCCCAGTGGGAAGGTCGGACAACACAGTCAGCGGTGAACAGGGCATCTGGTCCATGCACATGGGCCCACAGGTGGTGAAATCCCATGGGCATATCTACTACAAGGTGCAAGTGCTGGAAAATGAGGAGACTCTGTGCAGCGACGGGAGGAGCAGCTCACCAGGATGGTGCCATCCACGATGATAGTAGGAGTCCTTCAGCTCCCAACTAACTTCGCTGAGCAGATGAATCCGCACTCAGTCTTATAAAGGCTATCTCCCGTGTCCTATTTTTATGTGGGATTGGGTCACCTCTATGCTCCAATGCATCCCGCCACACCCCTCCATGCTCCACCATGCTCCACCTCTCCGCCTTAACTATCCACCTTGACTGTCAACCCAAGGCTCGAGTCGCGCTGCTGCTCTCCTCCCCCTTCTTTATCTTCTTTATTTTATTTTCATTTATTCATTTTGTTTTAGTTTTTATTTTTAATTGTGATTTAAATTCTCTTTTAATTAATATTAATTCATACGTTTTCTTAAATTGTTCCATCATTAATTTATCTTTTTCTTTAATTATTCATTTCTTATTCTTCTTTCTTTTAATAATAATAATAATAATAATAATAATAATTATTGTTTTAATACTTTTATTTTATTTATTTATTTTCTTTTTCTTCTATTTTATTTTATTCTCTATATCTCTCTTTTCTCTCTCTCATCCAAATTCTTTTTAATTTATTCTTTTATTTTCTCAACCTCATTCTTTTTATTTTTATTATCTATTTTATTTTATTTCCTTTCTTCTTCTTTTCCATCTTTCCACCATTGTGATCTCTTACCCTTGAAAATGAGGGGTTGATCCTGAGGATTGTCCCGGGGGAGGTCAAGGTGTTCTTGAAATTTTCTTAAAGATTATTTTACGTTTGTGGCAGATTTGAGTAGCATACATGAGTGATACAGACTTCCCTGGTGTGGTGACTATCCCCAAATGACATATAACCTAATCTATTTCTATTATTTAGTCTAATCTTTTTACCCTCTCTTCATTGGATAACTCTTCACACGATGGAGTTGAGAGATTAAATGGATGAAATGACTTCGATAGAACCGAGTCCGGAAATATGGAAGACCCTAGACCAAGGTGTGTTATCAACCTTGATTAAAGGAGGAGGTGAAATTGATATTTCTTAGACATTCAAAGATTCCACAATTTCTAAATGAAAAGAATAGTAATTCAACATGATATTTCATGTTTGGATTATCAAACTAAAATAAAAAAAATAAAGGAAAATAATGATTGAACCCAAAAATTGAACCCAAAATCAAGTTCTCTCTTAACTCATTCTATTTAGCATTGCACGGTAGTTTAGTTTAAATTATCATATTTCATGTCATTTCATAAAAAAAACCTAAAAATATCTATTATTGTTTTCACAAAATAATTTAAAAAATAATAATTAGTTTAGGTGATTTATAATAAGTTAGTGAACAAACTGAGAAGATCCTCAAGTGAGACGACCCTAGCCAGCCACTTTTTTTCACTAGTAAAATAATTTTTTTTCTATTCTCTATGATAGGCGTGCGTTAAAATTAGAGCCATTACCGAGGATCCAATCAATTATTTTCTTACTTTTCTATTTTCACATCTTAGATGTATTTTATTGCTTTTATAAAAATAAAAACTAAAAAAAATAATGATATTTTTAATTTTTTTAATTCAAGGAACAATTACTCTCAGGTGCAAGAACCAGAATTTCAAAATGATGAAGAGGTGGATCTCATAAAACAGCTTGATGAACTCACTAACCCGGCCAATATTATGATAAGTGGGTATAACACTAAAATTTCATTCCATGAACTATTAGATATTGTTGATAAATTTAAAATGGATTATAAAAAATTAAGACCAAGAAGGAAGTTCTAGTGGAGCTACACAATTTTAATGAATAAATCAAAGGGGTTGAGGCCTATATTTAGGAGTATCCATAACCCAACCATCTAAAGAGCCAAATCCAAAAAGACCATGATGAGCTAGAGTGGATTTATGATGAGGAAAATTTTCATGATGATCTAATTGTGGGAGATAAACAAGATCTGGATGATTTATGGAATGAGTATGAGGTAAAACTTGATTTTCCCAATCCTTAAAAAGTAGAAGAGATAGTTTCATTGACTATCACTCTATCTATAGAAGAGGAGGAAGCCATCCTAATGATGGAATTTGAAGAAAATATGGGGGATCCTGACAACCTACCTTTACTTTCCACCATTTGACTCCAAGAGGCACTCACAACTGAAGAAGAAGTTAAAACTGAACTAACTAAGGGATTTGAACCTTTCTTTGACTATATACCTTCTGATTTTATTGAAAATGAATTGTGAATCAATCCTTACTATTTTGATTATATAGATTCAGACAATCTTTTTTATTCCTTAGAGGAAGATAAACAAACTATACCTGCACCAATTGAGGAACACATGGAGCTTCCTATTTTCAATGAACATGCATTTGAGTAAGCCCATGGAAAAATCCATGTTGACATGCTAGAGGAAATCATAAAAGAGGATGATCATATTGAATGGGATAAATTACTTATTAAAAATTCAAATTCAAATTTTATTCAAGTAAAAATACCTGCTTATTCTCCCTTTGATTATTTAATTCATGCATCCTATGTGAAGCTAGCACTATAAGAGAGGAAGGATGTTTCAAAAGTAGCAACCAAGAAGGAGGATGATTCATAATTCATCCTACCCACTCCATACAATATATACCTAATTGTGAAGAAGAAGGATCTAGTATACCCTATTCATGGATCATTCCTCACCAAGAAGGATGAATCACAAGATGAGAAAATCTACATGTGGTGGTTCAAATAAAATAATATTCATCCATCAAATGACTTTGGATAACAACTGGTAATTCCCTCTAGAGGCAGTAAAAATTCGGGTCCCACTTGGGGGATCATACCAAGACTTATCATTTTTATTTTCTTTCTAGGAATTTACATTTCAATTTTATTTTTAGGAATTAGTCCATCATGCAACCTACTCACTCTTATCTTTTTGATCTTAAATGATGTGATCCATGTGTTTAATTGAGTAATTTTCTTTTTATAGGTTCATGATGGCAGAAGACATCCCCAAAAATGGAGAAAGAGGACCAAAATCTTTATTTCAAAAGGGTGTTAAATTTTAATAATTATCTTTTAAACTCCCTACATTTTTGTCTGAAATCATGTTTTGAGATTTAAATTAAAAATTACATGCCCACACTTACATTTATTCTTTACCTGACTAATCTAGGAGACATGAGTTTCTTAGGAATCCTATGATTCAATGTTTTTGATTTCAATGGTAAATATATTGAATGAGTAAAATGGATAATTTAATGATTAAATTGAATCATGGATATTAAAACAAGGACTCATGATTTAAAGGAATTATTTTATTCAAGTAAATGAAATTTCACAAACAATTTCCATGATTTGAATTTATGAAATTAAAGTGAATTGGTTTATTATTATTAATCATTCCTTGAGTGATTATCCCAAATCATATGTTCCATTCTCAAGAGGATTTATAAACTAAGTACTTCCTATTTTATTCTTGAGCATATTTCTTGAGTGATCTTGGGACACACCACCTTCCAGAACTTTCATTAGAACTTGTCAAAGCTATGAATGTGAAAAAAACATTTAAAATGATTGAGATATATTTTGAAAAACCCTTATCCTTAAATAATACCTTTACATCAATCATTCTAAACCATATAAACCATGAATGACCTTGTTAGGAAAAATCCACATTTCAAGACATTTTTATCCATTTCTACCCAACTCTTAGTAATTGCATGATATTTTTAAGTTAAAGTGTGGGGGTGAAGGGAGTCATGGTGGTAGGGATGATTTAAATTGTATGGAAAAAGTGTGTGTGTGGGGGGGGGGTACTATTTGTGGGTATTGAGAAATGTTTTTGAATCATTCATTAAACATTATTGTTTTTCCCATCTTGAATAAAAAAAAATGACAAAAAGAACCAAAAAAATGAGAAAAATGTGTTTTGATTTGAAAAAAAACCATTACTAGAACTATGATTTTTATCATATGTGGTTAGATGGTGTATGTGAGATTTAACCTAACCATATCTTTTAAAAAAATGAAAAATTTCTTTGAAAAATAAAAAAGGTATAAAATTAGAAAAAAAATATTGAAGTGGGTGCATAAATCATTCATTATGCATTAATTTGATCATTACCTTACTTTGAGCATGTGATGTGGAAGTTGTTATAATTTAAAGGGGAGAATTTCATTGATATTTCACTTTTGATATAATGTACTTTTCTTTAAAAGATAAACCTCCTCATTAAGCCTTAATTTTAAAACATAAATTCCTACCAACCTTAAGCCTCATAGTCATTTGAACCTTTAATGCAAGTACTCATGATTTCATATGTATTTTTTTCTTTATAAAGTGGAGAAAGTAGTTACTTTACAAGCCTAGAGATCATAATCATATTCTCATTATATGAGCATAAATCAAATTGAATTTTATCATGAGATGAGTGAAAAGATTCAAAATTGGGGTAAATCATGATTTGACATGTTTAATCATAATAAATTAAGGAACTTGAATGAATGAAAATAGAAGTTCTATTAATTTTAAAATGGGGGAAAGTAAAATGATTAATTTTATTATTTCCTAAAAAATTGAGATATTAAATTGATATTTTATGTGAATTTTTAAAGTTTGGTTTTAAATTGATAATCATTTGATTTTAATACATTGAAATTTGAATATTTATAACATTGGTGACCTCCGATCTTCCATATTGAGATATTATGCTTGAGGATATGCATAATTTAAGTGTGGGGGTATTTGAAAGAAAACAATTTGATGCATATTTTTTTTAAAATCTAATGTTTTTAATGATTTTCAATGAATTTATCAATTATTTTCTAATGTTTTAATAAAGTTTGGATAATTAGAAATGTGGAATTTAAATTGTTTAAAGAAGATGAAGAAAGTTAATTTTAGTGGTTGGTTTTGATTAGGGAAATTTGGTTGATAAGTGCTAAATATTTCCTATTTCTATATGTTTTTGCTAAAAAATAGGTCACTTAGACCAAACTTAAACTAAGGATCCCACACAACACATAGGTGACCCACAGGGGGTCACTTGGCCATACAGGCCGTCAGGACAACGAACCAAGTGGGAAGGCCGACCAACATAGCCAGCAGTGCAATGGGGATTTAGGCCCGTGCCCATGGGCCCATGGGTGGTAAAATACTATGGGTATAACTATAATAAGGTTCAAGCACTGGCACATGGGGTAACTCCATGTGGTGGTGGGAGGAGCTGCTCGTCGGGACGATGTAGTCCACGATGGCAGCTGGATTCCTCCAGCTCCCTACTGACCTCACTGAGTGGATGAATCCATGATTAGGCTTATATAGACTATGCCCCCAAATCCCTTTTCGATGTGGGATCATGTCTCCATTGCACTCCACTGCACCCCACCATGTCCGCTACACTGCGCCACTCCGTATTGACTATCCGCCTTAGATGGTCACTAACCGCCTTCATCTCAGTTTTTCGCTGTTGAAAGCACCCAATAATTCTATTTCCACTACACCTGAGTTCGAATCGAGTTCCTATCACCCTAACAAGGCCCTCCACCACCTTCTGCATCTCGTTCGAGCACCCCAAATCACATTCAATTCTACATCTAGCCTTCAAAATGGCTGGATGGAGGAATCCACCACTACCGTTGTCGTGCCTCCATCATCACCACTCCCTAAGCTTGGGATCAATATTCTTTTCCACTTCCACTACCTGTGATCACCGAGTATCACCTCATAATCCTGAAACTAACCCCATGAAACATATTAAATCTTCCATTTGTCAACTTCAAAGGCTGAAGGGGAATGAGGAGCACTACCTGCTAAGCATTTCCCCTTCTCACCTTTACATCCCCATAGCTCACTTCAAGTGACCTTGCTATGTGCCACTGCCTGCCACCTCACCTTTTCAATATCATGCTTCCATGAGCCCATGCTACAACTCAAGCACCACTTTGACTCCTTACATGTGCAGACATCAAACACTATCTATCTGCAGGTGTTTCATATTTCACACCTGCGGCAAGTGTGATTTCAAACTATAGATCCCTAATTTTCAGGGGGAACATCATCTTTATTGAAGGAGGATGAGATAATATCCCTCAACCTATATAAATAAGGGTATCCCCCCACCAAAATTATTATTAGTTGACACCGAGGGGGAGATGTCCACCCAAGGCTCGGACCACGTTGCTTCTCTCCTCCCCCTTCTTTGTCTTCTTCTTCTTTATTTTATTTTTTATTTTTTTTAATTTTAATTTTAATTTTAATCTTATTAATATTAATTTATGAAATTTCTTAAATTTATCCACCATAAATTTCTATTCTTATTCTTTAATTGTTTGTTTCTTATTCTACTTTATTTTAATTATTATTATTATTATTATTCTTTTAACATTTTTATTTTCTTTATTTATTTTCTTTCCCTTATTCTATTTTATTTTCTTATTCTCTCTCTATTCTCTCTCTCATACCAATTTTTAATTTATTATTTTATTTTCTCAACCTCATTATTTTTATATTTTATATTTCTTTTATTTTATTTCCCTTTCTTCTTCTTTTCCATATTTACACCATTATGATCTCTTACACTAAAAAACGAGGGGCTAACCCCAAGGCTTAGCCCAAGGGAGGTCAAGGTGTTCTTGGAATTTTCTTAAAGTTTATTTCACATTTGTGGTAGATTTAAGTAGTATGCATGAGTGTAACAAATATCCTTGATGTGGTGACTGTCCCCCAATGACATGAAACTCAATATATTTTTTTATTATTTTGTTTAATCTACTTTACCTCTCTTCATTGGATAATTCTTTAGATGACGAAGTTGATGGATTCAATATATGAAATGACATCAATAGATCCAAGTACATAAATATGACACACCCTAGACCAAGGTGTGTCATCAACCTTGATTAAAGGAGGATTCTTAGGAATTTAAAGATTCCAAAATTTATAAATAAAAATAATAGTAATTCAACATGAGATCTCATGATTATATTATCAAAATAAAATCAAGAAAATAAAGGAAATAACGATTGAACCCAAAAACCAAACCCAAAACCAAGTTATTTCTTCCTTAAATCACTCTTTTTAGCATTGCATGGTAGTTTAGTTTAAATTCTAATTTTCATGTCATTTCATAAAACAAAAAAACCCAAAAATATTTATCAGTGTTTTCATAAAATAATTACAAAAAACAATTAGTTTAGGGTGGTGAATATATAATACAAAAAAAATATTTTAAAGTGGTGAATATAGAATACAAAAAAAAAAACAAACAAACTGAGAAGCTTTTCAAGTGAGACAACCCTGGTCAGCCAATATGCTGCACTAGTAAAATAATTTTGTTTTTCCCTTGCCCTAAGACAGGCATGTGTAACCATCACATACCTCTAAACACATATATGGGGAAACTAACCACCTCACATACTAGCATAAGTAACTACCAAGAGAAGAGAGTGACACCAGAGGGGGGTAGTCAGCTATCCATCCTCCCACCGGGATGTAGGGGAAAAAAACCTCCCAAAGTCCATTGGGTGTTAGTCACCCTAACCAATATGGGTGAGGGAGAATATGAAATCATAGGGTATATAAGTTATAATATAGGTCAAAACCACACTATGGGCATAACCTAGTCCTAAGATCAAATGTAGCTATCATCTCTCAGACACTCAGCTACCACTATTAGATACTAGATATCCTATAATCACATAATCATGAGGTACATTAATTACTTATTTTTTATCATTTAATTTATATTAATTAACTCATTAGCCATTAATTATCCAATAAACTTATTTCTAATTATATTACATTAATCATTATAGTAACTTCCATGACCTTTAGGGATATTCTAAACCGAGTCCATAGTTTCTCAAGATCAACATTTTTCATAATTTTCATTATATAAGAACCAACCCCACAAATTAATTCATTTATTAAATATTATTACTTTACATAATCTAGGTACTCTAGGAAAACTATAATAATCTACCACCGATAGGAATCATGCAACCAAGAACATTAAGCTACCTCAAGTAATGGGGAAAATAATGTAGATAAAATAAGAAACCCAACCATCAACCGTTAATAGATTCATTTCAAGAAAGAATCCGTCTTTATCACATCAATAGGTAAGCCCAGATTCAACCTGTTCTATTATCTCTAATTTCATCCCTGACACCCACATGCATATCCCGATGCATCTCTCCATCGCATGAATCAACTGCTGTCACATAATCTTGGACTCCCCTCCCACATCACATCAATCATCCTAGGATCAACCATATCAATCTTATCAAACATCACATAAAAAATCTCACATCCAAAGAACATCATAAGGCAACAAGAAAAAAACACAGTCAATAGGGTAATCTGGGCCCTAAAATAAGGCATCTAGCATTCATTCATAAATGATCTCTCACATCTCCAAACACAAGGCACTCGACCCTCTTAAAGAAAAAAGAAACTCAAGCCTTATGAATTATCTTTATCACACAACCAGTTCTTATTCCATAATGAATTAACCGATTCATTATTCACAGGATCCAACTACGGGAAACCTAAGGCATAATATATGATAAGATATCAAAAGGTAAAACATAATATCATCATTAATTCTGGTTTCAAAATACCTAGATAATCATTGTTCTCATTTAACATGAATTTTTATTTTAATAAACCAACATTAACATGATCTACATTCTTTATCAATTCCATTAACACATGAAATATCACATTCAATTAAACATGTGCATTGCATCAATTTGATTATCATCAAATTGTAAGAAATACTAGATTCATTTAACATGCCTCTTCTTTAATTATTATTGAGACAATTAATCAATTAATTCTAGATTTATGTTATTTACCATTTCTTAGAAAACAACATGCTAATCTATAGCATAACAAGACATACTAACAATCATAACATAGATAACACACTATCTATAAAATAAATAGGAAAGCCATTATCATGGTATAAAGCAACAATATTGACATGCAATCAATATCCAATTATATATTAATTAAGTTAATTAATTATTAGGTTAATTCCATTTTTATCCAAAGGGATAAACCGTGCTAACTTTATGATTTCATATAAATAAATAGAATAAGAAATGAATCTACTAACTCAAAGATATCAATGCTATTTGCATGAGAATAGACCAACATCATAGATCCTGATCACCCCTGCGGAAAGATTTGTATCCCTCCAAGGATGCTGCACCACAACTCAGATCAATGGATGGAACATGGGAATTCTATAATTGATCCCCATTGAAGGGATTCAAAAACACCTAAAGATAGAAGCTTCATGAGATTCGCTATACCAAAATAGGGGGTGTACACAATATGGATTCACTGATGAAAGGAAGTAAACCTACCAATAGAAGGGATCCACAACTCTAAGGGAAGGGATTCAAAACCTTCAACCTTGAGGGAAAGTAAGAAGGAAGGAATTAAGGAATGATTTTAATTTTTGAGTCAATGGATACGGGATAATCTTAATTTCATATCGCAAGATATTTAATTAACCAGCTATTGCAGATCTCATTAAACTTCATGCAGAAGGACTTGTTTATAGCCTCATTCATCACTAAAAATCAAGGATATAATTATCTTTGATGAAAGGTCTTTGAATTCCCTTGATTTATGCCACTAAAATAACTAAATGGATATTTTTACGTAACTGGAGGAAAAATCCACATAGCCAATTCCACATAGTCGAAAGTCCCATGTATCCAAAAACTCTATGTAACCATTTTCACATAGCATACTCATCCACATAGCTGATTAATCCATATAGCTGATTCACGTAGCTTTTCTAGCCATGTATATGATTCACGTATCCATTCCAACCATTTAGAATATTCATGTAGTCAATCCAGGCATGTATCCAATTTACATAACTAATCCATCCATATAGCCGATTCATGTATCCAATCCATCAACATAACTAATTCATGTATCTGATCATCCATGTAGCTAATTCACATAGCTAATCCATCCACACAACCAATCCATCCATATATTCGATTCACGTAGCCAATCCAGCCACGTAGCCGATTCACATAGTCAATCCATCCATGCAGTTGATTCAGATATTCGATCAACCATATAGCTGATTCACATATTCGATCAACCATGTAGCCGATTCACCCAACTAATCTAGCCACATAACTATTTAACCACATAGTCAATTTGAATTTCTATGAGAAGAAACAAACATGTTTCCATGCCTACTAACTGCACGACCAACCAAACTAGCACATAAACACATATGTGACCATTCCAACTGACCACATGACCAAAAAAGTGACCACATATAGGATTTTTTTATAAAAACTAGAGGAAAAGACTCCTAACACCCTCCAACCACAAAAAATATCAAAGTAAGAGATAAGAATGTATGAACTATTATATTATTGGATTACACTAACCATGTAATAAAAATTGATAATGAAACTACTTCACATGACTTAAACCAGACCCAACTATGGAATCACCAAATAGGTCATGTAAATGAAAAATGTTTGATAAAATTACACCAAGATGGATATTTAAATTCCTTTGAACTAAAACCACTTGGAATATGTCATGCATGTTTAAAAATTAAAATGACTAAATATTATTTTAGTAGAAAAGGTGAAAGGGACAAATATATTCTTGAATTAGTTTATACCAATGTGTGTGGACCATTTCTAATTGAAGCAAGAGGTGGATATTCATACTTTATAAAATTTATTGATGATTTTAGTAGATATTTATATGTATAATTGATGATATAGAAGTTATATTATTTTGATATATTCAATGAAAATAAGAATGAATTTGAGAACCATCTTGGTAAGAAGATTAATTTTTTTTAGCTTAGACCGTGTTGGAGAATATCTTAATTAAGACATCATTTATTATTTATAGGAGTTTGAGATCCCATCCCAACTCACTCCTTGACACATTCCTATCGTGGGGTGTATCAAAAAAAATTATTTACTAAGTTAAAATATATTATAGTGGTTAACCTAGGTTGTCTCCAAATGAGAAGTGCACACAAAATAGTTTGTCACTTTTTAATTAGAGAAAAAGTTATGTGTTTTTGAAATTGTTTGGTTTTTGAAATCAAAGAGAGAAACAGAAAAAAATAAGAAATTAGGGAAGTGATTCAAGAAAAATATGGAATTCAAGTGATTTAAAAACTATTTTATGAGATGGGTGATCAAGTCGGGGTCAGTTTTATAATTGCAATAATATTCTTGTTCCATTTTATTCAATCCTCCTATGCTAAGTTGATTTAAGTGAGATTCCATAATTACTTAAACTCACTTATTTGGTTAAATGGTTTAACAAAATTTTATTTTGGTATAAAATTCTTCCATTGTGTGATAGAGTTGTAGTGAACACCCCAATTATATTAGGCAATTCCCAATCAGGTATTGTTTATCCTAAATAATCATGAATATTCACCACCCCTCCCACACGTACTAGAGATCGCCAAGTACTTCACCACTAAGCCCTGATCTTATTCTATGGAATATAGACCAGAACCTAATGGAGGGAGAAAAATGATCATTTATCAAAGTAATAATATCAACAGAATATAAAATCAAATACGATCACATAAGATAATAAATTCTTTTTTTAGAATTTGAAAACAACTTCACAGAAGAGAGAGTTTTTATATAATAAAATGTAAGAACTCAAAGTATTAAAAATATAAAACATTCCCTACCCCAATAACCTCATATATTTACCCCACCATGGTAAGGGTAATTGATAATAATGAGGAAGATGAAGGTATTACAAAAATAAGAAGAAGAAAGAAGTGAAAATAAAGAACAAAATTTTCTCCTCCAGATTCTGTTTTCCAGAAGTTTAGCTTTGGTTCTCCCACCATATATTTGAATCAGACAGAGTTACCTTATTATAGGAGGTGATTAATGTCATTGTCCATATACCCATGAAGTTTGAATGAATTTTGAGCCATGTGGAATGATTTATGGACAATTTATTATACATGACTTTTCCTGGCTGCCAATCACTATTCCACCAACCGTACTTTGATCGGTTTAAGGGAGGCATTAATCAACTCAGTTCTCCATGAAATTTAATGAGAATATTCCTTGACAAGTGGGATTTCTGACCCAGTTGGAAGAACCCCATTTTATGGTCGGTAGCCCGAGATATTGATCATTTAATGAAGTCATGTCCATTATACCGGCCAGAATAAGTGTTCATATTGACTGATTTGTTTTGTCTTGTTGGATTTCGAATTGGCTTGGGGTCCTGAAGAATTATATTTAGAACACGAATTATGTAATCCTAAAAAAAAGAATCAGGTGAATTGGATGAAAAATGTAGGATTTATGCTTGAAATACAGAGGAAATATAAATATGTTTAATGTCCAGAATTAACCACTTTTCACATTTAAGCTCAAAACTCACCAAAAATCATAAAATGATGAAAATAAGATCAAATTGATTAATAGGAAGGGACTAAATCATTTAAAAACATATGTATAAATATGAAAATATGAGCTCTGTCAATTCCCCCACAATTATCACTTGGAATCCTGGACAAGTAAACATTGATATTAAATCAAAGAAAATTGAAAACACATATCCATGAGATCTAACATTTTAACACCAAGAAAAAAAAGATATCATGCCTCATCAACAACCATTATTTCAAGTTCTCAATTCAGTTCATTAAATATATTTCCTCTTAATTGATTCTCCCACACACACAAAACACTTACCTAACATGCATTTTTTTCTCATCATACAAATATCAATTTTCAACAATGTCTTTCTCATCCCATACTCATGAAAGGATCACCATAGGCTTGATAAATTTCTACATATCCACCCGATATGAGTCAAGGAAATATTTTTATCAAGTGGAATTTTCAAGGTTGTTCTGTGGTTTCAGGTTGGTAGGATTTAGATGTGACAAATTCTGAGGCTGAATAAGGAGGGCTTGGCTCTTTTTAAAGAAAAATTACATTATTCTAATTTTTACTTAAATATGATATCCTCTTCACTCCCCTTAGCAGAAAATATGCTCCATCAACATGAAAAATCAGTGAAATTTCACACCATTCATCATTTCAGTAGAAAAGTATCAATCATCTCAAACATGATTTTTTTAAAAGCTCCAGATAGGCACAACTTTATTTCTCTATTGGAAGCTCCAGAAAGGCAAAACTTCACTTATCATGAAAGCTCCAGAAAAGGCACAACTTTCAACATAATTATTTTTTTCAGTAGCAAGAACATCTTTTCAATATTTTATTTTCCATCCAAAGTATCTCTAAATGAGGTAGTACAACACAAGTCAAACTCCCCCCACACTTAAGTTCAACTAGATTATGTAATTTTGCTTCAAGAGCAGGTCAGATAGGGAAAATTGGCTTGTAATATAGCTAACTTAATAGTCTATTCATGGATTCTATGGGATAAAAGGATTAAATTTACAAGGTGGGCCATTATAAAAAGGATTATTTTGAAAATGAGGCTTTAATTCCAAATAAATGCCTCAATCATTTAAAATACATGTACCACAAACCCTCAAGTTTTGATAGAAATAAATAAAATTCTGGTTAAATCAAGCATGGTATGGTTCTCTCAAGAAGTGAGGTAAATTAAAAGAGTATGAAAAATAGGTTTAGAAGCCTCACAGGAAAGTGATTTCAAATATAATGACAGTGAATTGTGGCATGGGATTAAAAAATTAGAGTACTTTTCATGAAATTTACAAATATTTGAACTTGAAACAAAGTCATTTTCAACATTAATTTAAGATTAGTTTCATGGTATAAATTGTTTCAAACATTTAAATGGGTTTCAAAATATGTGATGATAATCATTTGAGCTCAAAAGTTAAAAAAAACAAAAATTTGAAAAACACACAACTGAAAATACTAAACTATAAATGTTCCCCCCCCCACACTTAAATAATGCTGTGTCCACAATGAATTCAAATTGATTTAACATGTAAGAATATTTTTAATTGAATCATAGAAATCAATAAAGTGTAAAGGAAAGGTACAACCTAATGGATTTATTGATAAATGGGTTTGAGGAGTGTGATCTCTTCAACTGGATCTGATGGTATTGACCCAAGAAATTTCTTCAACCGTTGACCATTAATAGTGAATGGATTCTGCTCTCCATCATTCACAATCTGCACAGTAACAAAAGGATATACACGAGTAACTATAAATGGACCTTCCCATCTGGAATGAAGTTTACCAGGAATCAGCTTGAGTCTTGAGTTGAATAATAACACCATGTCTCCAGGATGGAAGTTTTTTGTTTGGATCAACTTGTCATGAGCCACTCTAATTCTCTCTTTATAAATCCTAGAGTTTTCAAAATATTTCCTTATAATTTCTCTAACTCCTGAAACTGTAATCTTCTCTCCTTCCCAGCACTTTCAAGATCCAAATTTATCTTCCTCATAGCCCAGTATGCCTTATGTTCCAATTCCATAGGTAGGTGAAAACTTTTCACATAAATCAACCTATATGGACTCATTCCAATTGGGGTTTGTAGGCTATCCTGTAAGCCCATAATGTGTCTTCCAACCTTTGGATCTAATCCTTACTATTTGTATTAATAGTCTTTTCTAAAATTCCTTTTATTTCCCTATTGGATACTTCAGCTTGACCATTAGTTTGTGGATGATAGGGAGTTGATGTTTTATGATGCACCCCATATTTCTTCAGTAATGCTTCCATCCTCATATTTGAAAAGTGATTCCCTTGATCACTAATGATTTCTCTAGGTACTCCAAACCTACAAAATATGTTAGTCCTAACAAAATCACAAACAACTTTAGCATCGTCAGTCCTGGTGACTTTTGCTTCCACCTATTTGGAAACATAATCAATGACAAGCAAGATATAATAATTTCCAAATGACATTGGGAAAGGACCCATAAAATCTATTCCCCAAACTTAAAAAATTTCACAAAAATTAAGTGGTTGTTGGGGCATTTATTTTCTCTTTTAAATATTTCCAGAAAAATGATATTTTTCACACCTTTTACAAAATTCACGAGTATCTTTAAAAATGGTGGGCCAATAAATTCCAGATTCTAAAACCTTCCTTAGTGTTCTTTGAGGTCCAAAGTGTCCTCCACAAGATAATGTGTGACAAAATTCAATGATATAATTAATTTAAATTTCAAGAAAACATCTTCTTATTACTTGGTCATTGCAAATCTTCCAAGAAAATGGATCATCCCAAATGTAATACCTAGATTTATATTTAATCTTTAGAATTTGGTGGGAATTTAAATGAGATGATACTTGATATGTTACCATATAATTGACCATATTGGAATACCATGGAACTTCACTGTTGATGATGTAGAGTTGTTCTCCAGGAAGCTCATAATTAAGTGGGTTCTGGTTAGGAATTTCTCCTTCAGCGGTGTGGGGTAGTCGACTTAGATGATCATCCACATGATTTTCAATTCTCTTTTTATATTTAATTTCCAAATTTAACTCTTGTAAGAGTAAAATCCATCTCACTAGACTTGTATTTGCATCTTCCTTTTTCATTAAATACCTAAGTGCTACATGATAAAAAAACAAAAACTTTAGTTCTAAGAAGATATGATTGGAATTTATCTAGTAAAAAGACAACTGCAAGGAACTCCTTCTTGGTGGTTGTCTAATTGATTTGTGTGGAATCCAAGGTCTTTAATGCATAGGATATGACTTGAGGCTTTTTTTCAATTCTTTGTGATAGATCATCTCCCACTGATTGGTTAGATGCATCACAAAGCAACTCAAAAGGGTAATCCCAGTTGGGTGTTTGCATTATTGGAGGTGTGATAAAACTTTGCTTAAGTTTATCAAATTATGTTCTACATGAATAATCAATATTAAAGTTAGCTTCTTTTAGTAGTAATCTTGAGAGAGGGAGAGAAATATTACTAAAATCTTTGATGAACCTCCTGTAAAATCCATCATGTCCTAAAAAGGATCTAACATGTTTTAAAAAAGTTGGATATGGCAAGGAATTTATTACTTCAACTTTTGATTTATCAACCTCGATACCTTTTTGTGAATTTATGTGCCCCAACACTATTCCCTTTTCAACCATGAAATGACATTTTTCAAAATTTAAGACAAGATTCTTTTGAATTCATATTTCCAAAACTTTTTCCAAATTTTCTAAGCAATGATCAAATGAATTACCAAAAACTGTGAAATCATCAAGAAATACCTCCAAGAAGTCCTCAATATGATCTGAGAAAATAATCACCATACACTGTTGAAATGTACCTGGGGTATTGCATAGCCCAAAATGCATCCTTTTATAGGATAATGTACCAAATAGACAGGTGAAGGTCGTCTTCCGCTAGTCTTTTGGTGTGATCGGTACCTGAAAGTATCTTGAGAATTCATCTAAAAAACAATAATGGGTTTGTCCAGCTAACCTTTCTATCATTTGATAGATGAATGGAATGGGGAAGTGGTATTTTCGGGTAACTTGATTTAGCTTCCTGTAATCTATACACACTCTCTAGCTATTTTGTACTCTCATGGGGATCAATTCATTTCTTTCATTTTTGATAGTTGTTAGGCCAGTTTTCTTTGGGACTACATGAATGGGGCTGACCCATTGAGAATTAGAGATTGAGAAAATGATGCCAATTACTAGAAATTTCTCTATCTCTTTCTTAAAAACATCCATGATTGTGGGATTAAGTCTTCTATGAGGTTGTCTAACTAGTTGGGAATCACTTTCTAAAAATATTCTATGCGAGCAGACCTTGGGATTGATTCCGGGTATATCACCTAAACTCCATCCTACAGCTTGGAAATTTCTTTTGAGTAGGTCAATTAGAGTTTCCTCTTATGAATGGGATAGGTTATTGGAAATTATTACAGGAAATTTCTCTCCTTCCATTAGGTAAGAATACTTCAAATCACTTGGAAATGGCTTAAGTTTTAGACATGGGGGTTGTTTAAGGGATGACATTGAATTAAGGTATCCTATTCCTAAGACTAGAATCTCTGGTATCATCTCAATTTATTTTAATAAATCATCAGAAAATTCATATGTTACCTCATTCTCTAACACGATTTTAGGATTTTAAGGTTCATGGGAATTGGAATTTTCAAATGAGAAATGTTCTCCTAATGATAAGAAGTCAAGAAGAATACCTGAATCTTCAATTGGTTCCATACCTTCTTCATGGGAGATCACATAAAGTGAGTGATTAATGGAAGGATGTTTCATTGCATCAAGAATGTTGAAGTGCACAGTACTATCTCTAAGTTCCATTGTGAGTGTTCCTTCATGGACATTGATGATAGTCCTTTCTGTTTTTAGGAAGGGTCTCCCCAGGATGATGGGAGAGTGGCCTAAATCTCTGTCTTCTTCCATGGTAAGGACATAAAAGTCTGATGGAAAGATCAATCCACTTACTCCAATGAGTACGTCTTCTATAACTCCAGCTGGGAAAATGGTGGATCTGTTTTCTAATTGGACCACCACTCAAGTTGGTTTTAGTTCTCCAATCTGCAAGGATAAAAATACCGATTGAGGCATAACATTTATTGAAGCTCCTAGATCACATAGTGCATCAGTAAAATTTAAAGACCAAATAGTGTAGGGAATAGAGAATGTCCTTGGATCATGATTTTTTTTTGGTATCATTGGTGTGATCAATGCTGAGACACTTCTTCCTAAGTTGATCCTCTCATTTCCATCCAACTGCTTTCTTTTAGTGCACAACTCCTTAAATTCTTTTTCATACTTAGGGATTTGTTTGATTGCATCTAGTAGTGGGATATTGATCTCAAATTTATGAATTTTTTTCTGAATTTCTTTTTGAATTATCCCTTCTTCAAACTTCTTTGACTCAAATAATGCAGATGGTAATGTTGCTTGGATATCCTTTCTCTCCCTTTGTTGTTTTTGCAAAGGTGTTTCTGGCCTTTACTTTCTAAACCAGATTCTTTCTCTTTTGTTGTTCTGGTCTCCTTATTTTGGATGGATGTGTTGTGCTTTAGTAGGTTTCTTAGAATCATAATCCTTAATTTTTTCAGATGACATTAGCTCTTTTCCACTTCGTGTTGTAATTAAGCTCATGCTTTCTTTGGGATTTGGAAATGTTTGTGTTGGGAGTTTTCCTTGATTTTTGGTTAGAATATCCATAAGGTTGTCAAATTTATTATCTAAAATTTTCATTGTCTTATTTATATCTTCAATCTCAATTTCTTGGTGGTTCTTATGAGAACTCGTTGAAGGTTTTTCATATGGTTTATGCTGGTATGGCTGTTTATAGGGTTGTTGGAATGGTGGAGGATTCTGGTATTGCTGGTGCTGGAATAGAGGTTGATTTTAGTATTGATTTTGAAATGGAGGCCTATCCTGGTTATATCGGAATCTATATCCTTGTTGGGGTTGACGTGTTTGATTTTACTGGATTTTCCTTTCTTTATAGGCAACTGCACAATTTTCAGTCCCCTACACTTCTGAACATTGATCAGTGTAATGATAACTAGAAGAGCATAAACCACATACCTGATTCGGGCCTTATTGTTCCTTCACTTTGTTCAAAACAAGTTGTCTCATCACACTATTCATTTCCTTAAGTGTTGATTCAATTAAGGGTGAGGATGAATCAAAAGTTATTACCTTATGGATACCTCTAGTGCTTATACCTATAGTTTCAAATTGCTGTGAGTTTTGCACAATCTTCTCAATCACGCCTCTGACATCTGCTGGTGACTTGTCGATCAAGGCTCCTCCATATGAGGCGTCTAGTAAATTGCAATCATTGTCGAGAAATCCTTGGTATAAGAACACAATAAATTGGTTCTCTTCCATTTCTTTTTGTGGGAAGCTTGCACATAGTTTCTTGAAATGTTCTCAATATTCGTAGAGAGTTTCTCCAGTCGATTGATGTATGACATAAATCTCTTTTTTAATTTCTACGCTCCTAGATGTAGGGAAGAATATTTGTAAGAATATTATTTTAAGATATTCCCAATCATTTATCTCCCCTAGTTGGAGATTGTACATCTATTCTTTTGCTGCCCCCTCAAGTGAGAAGGGGAATTCCCTCCACTTTACTTGCTCTTCTGCGACTTATCGGGGTTTGAAGCTAGAGCATACAAAGGTAAACTCTTGGATGCGTCGATTTGGGTCTTCACCTGCAAGACCATGAAATTTTGGTAGCACTTGAATCATATTAATGCATAGTTCAAAATAATTTTCTATGTCAGGGATAGTGATTTGGTTATTTTGATTAGAAAATTGAGGTGTGAAAAGATCACACAAAGTTTGGTTGGGATTATTAGCCATTATTGTAGGTTCAGAGTGATCATTGAAAGTATCACTTGAATCTGTTAGGTGTATTTCTTCAAACTCTATTTGAAAATTTAGTTTTCTCAATTGGGTTATTGTATGATCAATTTCAAGATCAAATTCAATTAAGGGGTTATTTGAACTACGAGTCATTCAAGAAAATTTTTTTAGTTTGTATGTTTTGAGGCACTTCCTCCCCAGAAACAACACCAAGTTTTGACACATTACTACTATGGGGTGTGGAAAAAACAATTATTTACAATGTTAAAATATAGTATAGTGGTCAACATAAGTTGTCTCATGATGATGAGTGCACACAAAATAGTTTGTCACTTTTTAATTAGAGAAAAAGTTATGTGTTTTTAAAATTGTTTGGTTTTTGAAATCAAAGAGAGAAACAAAAAAAAAAAATAAGAAATTAGGGAAGTGATTCAAGACAAATATGGAATTCAAGTGATTTAAAAACTATTTTATGAGATGGGTGATCAAGTTGGGGTCATTTTTATAATTGCAATACCATCCTTGTTCCATTTTATTCAATCCTCCTCTTCTAAGTTGATTTAAGTGAGATTCCATAATTAATTCAACTCACTTATTTGGTTAAATGGTTAACAAAATTATAGTTTGGTATAAAATTCTTCCGATGTGTGATATATTTGTAGTGAACACCCCCAATTATATTAGGCAATTCCCAATCGGGAATTGTTTATCCTAAATAATCATGAATATTCACCACCCCTCCCACACGTACTAGCGATCGCCAAGTACTTCACCACTAAGACCTGATATTATTATATGGAATATAGACTAGACCCTAATAGAGGGAGAAAAATGATCATTTATCAAAGCAATAATATCAAAAAAATATAAAATCGAATACGATCTCATAAGATAATAAATTCTATTTTTAGAATTTGAAAACAAATTTGCAGAAGAGATCGAGTTTTTATACAATAAAATTTAAGAATTCAAAGCATTAAAAATATAAAACCTTACCTCCCCCAATCACCTCATATGTTTACCCCACCATGGTAAGGTTAATTGAGAATAATGAGGAAGATGAAGGCATTACAAAAATAAGAATAAGAAAGAAGTGAAAATAAAGAACAAAATTTTCTCCTCTAGATTATATTTTCCAGAAGTTCATCTTTAGTTATCCCACCATATCTTCAAATCAGGCCAAGGTACCTTCTTATATGAGGTGATTAATGTTGTTGGACATCTATCCATGAAGTTTGAAAGCATTTTGAGCCGTGTGGAAGGAGTTATGGCCGATTTATTAGACATGACTTTTCCTGGCCTCCAATCACTATTCCACCAACCGTACTTTGATTGGTTTAAGGGTGGCCTTAATCAACTCAGTTCTCCATGAAATTTAATTTGAAGCTTCCTCATCAAGTTGGAGTTCTAAACCAGCTATAAGTACACCATTTGATGGTCGGTATCCTGATATATTGATCATTGAATGAAGTCATGTCCATTCTTCCGGCTAGAATAAGTGTTTATATTGACCGATTTGTTTTGGCTTGTTGGATTTCGAATTGGATTGGGGTCCTGACGACTTATATGTAGCACACAAATTAATTAATCCTATAAAAAAAGGAATCAGGTGAATTCGATGAAAAATGAAGGAGTTATGCTCGAAATATAGAGGCAATATAAATCTGTTTAATGTCCAGAATTAACCACTTTTCACATTTAAGCTCAAAACTCACCAAAAGTCATAAAATGATGAAAATAAGATCAAATTGATTAGTGGGAAGGGACTAAATCATTTAAAAACATATGTATAAATATGAAAATATGATCTCTGTCACTTCTCCTTAAAAAAATCAGTGAAATGGTGTAAGAAAAAGGAGAAACCACCCCTTATTGTACATGGTGAGATAAATGATAAGTCGTGTGAGTATTACATTATTCTTTTGGGGATAAACATTATAAACAAGATCATAAATACTAAACTAGGAACTAAATAAAGTGGTAGATGATATTATATACCAATTTTGGATTGGAAAGAAACCTATATTGTCATACCTACATGTTTGGGGTTGAAAATAATTTGTTAAGGCCTATTACAACAACAAATGTGCACTTTGAGGCACAAAGTGTGCCTTTATAAGACACCCAAAAGAAAAAATGGGATATTACCTATATGACCCATCTGATAAAAATTTAATAGTGTAAATACAAACCATATTTATTGAGAGGGATAAAATCCCAAAAAGAGATAGTGGGAGTGAGATATGATTTGATGAAGTCCAGGATCAAGGTACACAAGAGTTGGCATAAGAAAATATTCTATAAATCCCTAAGAAAGAAGAAGTTCTAGAGACACAAGTACTATGTTGAAGTACAAGAGAGGTTAGATGACTAGAACATTATTGTTTTATAGTCACCAAGGATGGTGACTCATTATTAATTGATTATAATGATCCTATAACCTACAAGGAATTAATAAGTGGAAAAAATGTTTCCAATTGGTAAGAAGTTATAAATTTTGAAATAGATTCCATGTACCAAAACCAAGTTCGGATTTTGGTAGATCCTCTAGTGGATATAAAGCCTATTGGTTGTAAAGGGGTATTCAAGTATAAAATTTACATGGATGTACAAGTAAATACTTATAAGGAATGATTGGTTACAAAATGGTTCAAACAACGATAATTCATAGACTATGAAAAAATCTTTTCACTAATTGCAATACCAAAATACATCAGAATCATACTTTCCATTATGGGTTACCATGATAATTTGATTTTAAAAATGGATGTCAAAACAACCTTTATTAATTGGAACCTTCAAAAATATGTCTATATGAAACAACTTGAAGAGTTTGTGACTCCAAATAATGATGATAAGTTATGAAAATTGCAAAGAACCATTTATGGATTAAATAAAGAATCCAGATCTTAGAAAATTTTGTTTGATGAAACCATAAAGAAAGTTGATTTTATAAAGAATGAATGTGATCCTTGTGTCTATAAGAGTTTTACTAAGAGTGTAGTTATTTTCTTAATAGTTTATGTCGATGACATACTACTTATTGGAAATGAGATACTATTATTATAGTATGTTAAATCCAAGTTAACTAAATGCTTCTCCACGAGGGAATTAAGTGAAGAAACATATATTCTTGGGATCAATATCCATTGTGGTAGAACTAAGATGCTACTCAGTCTAAGTCAAGATATATATATTGAAAAGAAACCATAGAGATTTTATATATAATAACCCAAGAGAGGATTATTACTAATGTTATATGACATTCATATTTCTTGGAAAACGTGTCCTCATACACACAAGGAAAAATGATTAAAATAATTGTATATGAATGAGTGATTGGGTCAGTTGTATATGTTTTTCTATGTACTGGGATAGATGTCACCTACTCCTGAAGTGTGGTAGGAAGATATCAAGCTGATCTAGGTGACATCCATTGGATGGCAGTCAAGAATATCATTAAGTATCTGAGGCATATTAAGGATATATTCCTAGTATATGGAGGAGATGATGAACTATCCATTAGAAGATACAAAAGTTCTAGTTTCCGAATACATCAAGGTGATGTGAAATCACAAACAAGATATATATTCACTCTCAATGGAGGTGTTGTGAGCCATAAGAGATCAAATTAAGGTGTGGAAAAATATTCTAAAGTATGTTATGAGTATATTGTAGCTTATGAGGTAGATAAAGAAGTAGTTTGGATGTGAAACTTCATCCAAGAGCTTGACGTGGTACCTAACAGTAAAGATCATATGCACTCTATTGTAATAATACAGAAGTGGTGGACCTTGGAAAGAAGACAATGTCACATCAGCAGAAAAAAAACATACTTTAAAAGTATCATCTATTGAGGAATTTTTCTCAAAGGGGTAAATTTGTAGTGATAAAAATATTCATGGAAGAAAACGTGACCGACCCCTTGACTAAAGAATTAACTCAAAAAAATCATGATCATCATGTGAGGTCTAGCAAACTGAAAGTCATTGGCAGTTGGCTCTAGTTGAAGTGGTATTCTATTGAATTTGGTGTTCTAGAACCAATTTTTTGTACTTTAGATTACATGTATATTCGAATATTTTAATATTAATAAAACATCTGATCATATATTGTTCATTTTTCTATATGAATTTAATATAATAATTTCCTAAAGTATCTATCTCATTGATAATGTCATAAAAGTTCTCCGCTGTGATGAGAACCTTGAAATGCTATGATGATATTGTTAAATTTAGTTCTAAATATAGATAAAATAATATTATGGGGGAATAAAATGTTGACTTTCAGGTGTGATTACTTGTAAGTGGAAGAGACTTTATCTCATGAAGTTCACTCTTAGTAATCTTCAAGATGGGAGATTATGAGAAAAAAACCACCAGTAGGAATTTTTCATGTTTATGTGTCATCTAATATTCCTATCTGTGAGCAGGTTTAATGGTCATTAGACTTTAATATTATCATTAATGCATGTCATAACTCGTGCACTTAGATTTACTGACCAAAATCATTAAACCATATGTTCACATGAAGTAGGGTATGTTGGGAGTATAAAAAATGACATGTTATTAATTGATAAGTTAGGGAATGATCTATCACTTCCATATTTATAGAAGATTATATCTCATATATTTTATTGTAATGAAACCGTTACATTAAATTTTATGAACATGGTGTAATGTTGAGTTTATTTCAGATATTAAAAGAAATATGTATCAAACATATAGGTCAATGACATAGATGTACAACCTGCTTGATGAGATATTGTGACAAAGAGACTATGTTACATAGTACATGTTTGTGCGTGGTTGTCAATGTTGTGTCATTAAACTCTTTCTCTTGGGTTCCTCGACCCATTTATAGATAATAATCTTGGACTTTAGGCAATCCTGCCTAATGCCAATGAGAAAGAAGCCTAGAGGATCACACACTAAATATTTCTATTGGTCTTGATTAAATTATATTTGAATTTAATTATTGGAAAAAATATTATTCTCAAGATTGAAGAATAATTTTATTTAAGTTTTATTGATTTCATAAACTAAATAAATATTTATTTTCCATATTGTGAATAAAAATATTTATTTTATTTTATTAATATTTAATAAATATTTATTCATTAGAATGTGAATAAAATATTTATTTATGAATAAATATTTAATAAATATTTATTCAGGTTTTTCATAAATATCGAGGAGGATGAGTGGACCAAGACTGTGTTTGATAATAAATATTAATTTATAAGCTGGTAAAATAATATTTATTATTGCACCAGTTAGCACAAGTCATAAAATAATAATAATAATAATAATAATATTATATAAAATGGGGTAAGATGAGACTTATTATATTATTTAAGGGTCATTTTTCAATTTAATAATATTTTATCCTAAAAAATAACTCTTTAAATACATTTCTATGTCTATTGTATAGGGTTAATCAAGAATTTAGAATCATTGTGCACAAGAGGCTTCTATCTAGATTCCTCCTTCTCTCTTCCTCTCAATAATGAGAAGATCAAGAGAGAATCCTTCAAGACAAAAGTATCTTTTAGTGATCATGGTGAACAATACAAAACAATTGATCTACCATGACAACACCATATATTCCATCGATGTTGTTTAGAGATCAAAGGAGCATGTTTGGATCACTGCTAGAGGAATTATACACTTGTATCCTATAAGCGCAATGATGGTAATCCAAAAATATGATCAACAACATCGATGAAGAAATATCTTAAGATGTGGTATTATTTATTTAGATCTATTTAAATTAATTAGAAATTTAACGTGTAAAGATCCACTATTTGGTTTCTCAACTTTCAATGTAAATATTCAATGAAAAAATTTCATTGATCATGATGTTTATGTCTTGTAAAATTAGTGAATTATCCATTGAATCTAAAAAAACCTTAATGGTAATGAACCCCTAGGTGCTTCTGTTGTGTCTAGAACCTCCACTCTATACCATGATGAGAATCTGGAGGTGCCATGATAGTATTCTTGAATATATATGTTCTGTAGATGGATGATATCATTTAATAAGATACAAATGATACAGTCTATCAGGGGTGGAGACTCATAGGACTTTGACTCAATTTCCCATAGTGTGAACCCTTGGTAATTTCTAGAGTAAGAGATTATGAGAATGAGATCTTCCAGTAGAAAATTCACATTTATTTGTGTTATTGAATATTCTTATCTATAGAAATTTTTATTTATCCTTATACTTTAAAATTATCATTAATGAATATCAAAAGTCATGTTCTTTGATGTATTGAAAAAAATCATAATGATACATGATCATAGTGAAACAGGATACGCTGGGTACATCATGAGTGATGTGATATTAATGGATAATGTGGGAAATTATTTATCCCTTATGTCTATTAATGGAAGTTTATATCTTAGGATCTTTGATGGGAATGAATCTTCCTGGATAAATCTATGCCCATGGTGTTCTATGGAAAATTTCATTTATGGGAAGTCAAAGAAAATGATTTCAAACACATAGGTTGATGACACCAGCATGAAACATTATTGATTAGAGATATCACAATAAAGAGATTATATTAAATAGTAGTTGTTCTTAGGAGGTTGTGTGTCATTACAACATTAACTTTTTTCTCTATGGGTTCCTTGGTGTGCTGTTAGATGCTATCCCTACACTTTAGTCATCTCCACATATTTCTGTTGAGAATGAGTCCTAGAGGGCCACACACTAAGTGTATCCATAATCTCGGTTAAATTAAATGTTTAATTTAATAAGTTAGAATAAATATTATTCATGTTTTGTGGTTATATAATTATTCAGGTTTGGTTGACTGTCAAGATTTAATCACGAGTTATTCAAAAGAATATGTGAGTTATATAATAATAAATATTTATTTTCAATATTTGGATAATTTAATATTTATTATATTTTTTGACAAATAATTCGATGATATTTATTTATAATCATTATTCATGGTTTGATAAACATTGAGAAGGATTAGCAGACCGAGTTTAAAGGTTTAATCAGAAATAATATAAATGATATTTATTCATTCTTAGGTTATTCACATGTTATGTTAATAATAATTATTGTATTATTATTATACATGAGGTTCACTAAGAATTAAGTATAACATACGGGATCTATGTACCAAAATTTAACCCTAAATTGGCCATAAGAAATATATAGTTATATCAATTTCTTAAAAAAATCTATCACAATCCCTGGAGAGATATCAAGAACACACTTAAGATATAGAGTGCAGATCCTCATCACCTCTCAAGTGATCAAGTGAGATTAAAGATTTCCTTACCCAAGAAGAACTTATTTCTATGATCAATAATGAATGATGCAAGTGATCAAGAATAGTTGTGTTAGCACCTGGTGATTATACAACAATGTTCTGATATTTTGGTGAATGTGTGGATATATGATAAAGGGATTCCACTCTTGGATCCTATGGTGGAATGATAATACAGTGATATCAATTCAACTGATTCATCAATAAAAAGTATTATAAGTTGATGTAATTCTAGATATTATTATAGATTAATTATAAATTATATGTGATGATCCAAATTTGGTTGTAGTGTTTAAAAAAGTTAATTAATCTTTGATTTTAATCCATTGGTAAAGAATTTATTCATCATGTAAACTCATATTATTCGTCAAATGCAACTAAAATTCATGTTCGGAATACCCAAAAGGACCTTTCGCTATGCCAAGAATCTACAAGTGGTATCAGAGCTGTCATATGATTAATTTATAATTATTTATTGAATGGTATGAATTTTTAATTTATTTTAATTCAGATCTATCCATTCTTGGAATCTGAACATCACTTTCTCTTCTATTTCTTCACTCACGCTCACATAAAAAATAAATAGTTTAAATCAAAATGAAGAAACATCCAAAAACTCCATCTGGTGATACCAAGATTTTTTATCAGAAAATACAAGACTATATTCCATGTAACCATGAATCTAGTGTGTATCTTTCATGATTATTAGATTAGTCTGATGATATTAGATCAAATCTGATAAAATCTAATTTACGCAGATCTAGATTAGAAGGCATGAAGTTTATAGAACTACATGATGTATAACTCATGTACATGATGTGTAGTCGTCATGTTCTCGTGGTGGAGAACATTAGGGTCTAAGCATGTCATTTATCAGCTACATGACATAGGGAATGAAAAACCACACAACTTCTAGTCCACATAACATTTAGGAAGATTACACGCCATGTACCTCATACACACTTATGGTAGAAAAACATGCCCAGTCCCTAAGTGTGTGTCGTGGACATGAGTAGTAGAGATCACACACTATTTAACCCTATACATTATGTTTAGTCTACTATATAAAGTGTTCTTAATTTAATATGGGGATAAGAAATAATTATATAATTAAACCTATTCACATGTTTTCCATTTTTCATTTATATGAAAGTGAACACTATATCTCAGGATTGTTTATTATATATTAAATTAATTTTCAGGTTAAATTCTAAATAAATTGTGTATAGTATTTTTTTATAGTGTACTCCACACACATCAAGAGCACCACATGTAGTGTAATTAACATGTGTTACATGTGTCATTTTCTTAACACTACATGCCATGTAATTACCTACTATACAATGTGTGTTGGATGCTAAGGGAATTCATAAGCACAAGGATCATGTTGGGTAGTTTGGATGGGTATATATCATTTCCTCCAAGTACACTTGTGTACTTTACTAATTGTAAATAAAATTAATTTATTTAATTTGATTAAAATTATGGATGATGGAATTTTAAGGATTCTTAGATAGTATTAATATACATTTATTGGATTAATTCATGAATTTTTATCTTAATTAAAAAACTAATTGAAGTAATTGATGAATAGATTGAAAATGTTTGTTCATTGCATGTTGTGTGGATGATCATGAGTTTAGACCAGATCTATGTATGAGATTGGTTTGCTTTTAATTTATTATTATTTTAAATTAAAATGTTGTCATGCATGTCATTCCCTCCTCCTTATTATGTGATGGCCTATGTGCCCCCAGTTTATTTCATTTTAACCCCCTATGTAATCCTTTAGATACCCTCACATACGTGTGAGTAAAATCTTATTTAAGGATAGAGCTCCCTGGTGAGAGGAAGAAGTCTGTGTCCTTGATCTGAGGAAAACCAAACAAGGTGATACATAAGATTTGAGGTGGAATACTGTAATACAAACTAAACTACATTTCAAGGTGTTTTATCCTAGGGTCTAGGGTTAGTTTATCATCCACTAGATAAACTAACCATTAGATAATATCATGATCATGCCACTTATATTTTATTTTTTTCAATGACATGGTTGATTGTTTATGTTTTTGGATGCTACATGATCAATTAATAAATGAATTAACAAGAATTAAAAATAGAATAAAAATATAACTAATTTATGTATAAATTTTATCAGACATGGTAAATCACATAATTAAATTCCACTTAATATTAATAAGGTATGTGATAAGATAAAACTGGTATTTTACACATAAGGATAAAAATACCTCAACAAAAATATTAATTCGGTATAACCTTATACTACTTAAGTTATAATTGAACCTATAGTTCAAATCACTTGACCAGACTAAGTCAGGGTGATTTCAATTATCAGAAAAATTTTAGCTTGAAGTTGATGGGTGGAATTAACTTGGTTCACATCAAGGGTCGACTTACCAAACATTAATTGGTTTAACTAAGTGGAAATAGTTGAGGAAATCTTTATCCATGATTTCAAAATTGGGGATTCCACTCAATAGATCAAGGAACTATGAGTTAATGAGGTTTCTAAGTTACCCCGATCTAAAACCCTTTACAAAACTTATCAAGACCAAGTTTGGGTTATGATAAGGGGAATATTGGTTCTTATCACTATAATATCTATAAAACAGGACATACTAAAACTAGTGGTGAGGGATATTAGGTTTAGAGAAAATAGTGGGAGATAAAAAAAATTTAAATTTATTAATAAACTTTAGTTATTAAGAAAGCAATAATAATCTACTCTTACATTTTGTAAAAATGGAAAACCACATGACTTCAACCATATCACTACAATCTATACTAGAGAAGGAAAAAATTCTCACCATATTGAATTTTTTGGATTCGTATAGGTGCTTATGCATTAAACTATGACATGAGAATGAATTATATGTGATGGAGAACCCACTTCTCAAGTCTCTTGTGAAAGAGTATAGTGAGAAAGAAATGTATCTCTACTTTAAAAGTATAAAAGATTCAATGTATTTCCAATGTTTTATGGTATCCACATTTTCTAGCGAGTTTCTAAAGCAATATGAAGATATGGATGCATATAACTTCATTTCTAACCTTCTTGATCTTTATAAGGATAAGATGGTACAAGACAGAAATGGGATCTCCAATGCACTATTCATACGAAATCTTGGAGAGTTGATGCTAGTTGGGGATCATATAGTCAAGATAATTGGCTATATAGAATAATTATACATCTTGGTATTTAATATAATTGATGAGTTTAACAAAGATCTCATATTTTCATCACTACCTAAATTGTAACACCATGATTCCCACTTTTAGGTACTTATATCCCTTGGTTTTGATCATCTTTTATTTATATATTTTCTCATGTTTATTTGAGATACTTATAAAGTTTTTAGAAATTTTTGGGCCTATACATGGTTGGTGCATGATTAGCTCAAACCATGTGTCTTTTCCCAAAAATCCATGCACTTTTTTATTAGAGTTACAACAAGGGTTCACGGTTAGTGAAAATCATCGACCTAACCCTCAAAACCACATGACATAGAATAGTGGGGTTATTCATAGTTGGTGCATGATTTTTCAGAGTGTGAAACCAAACCATGAAGCTCCTCCAGTGTCCAAAAAGAGGTGCATGTGTGGCGCAGATTTTGAAAAACCATGCATCCAAACCATATGATGGGGATTTAATTATATTATTTTCTTAATTTAATTCCTGAGACCCCCAATTTTAACTCAAAACTCCTCCCATTTGAAACCAATATGATCCTTTTCTCTTTGAGGCTCTATAAAGGTGATTTTTGGATCTACCAACCTTGTTTCTTCATGGATCTAAGTGTCATTTTATGTATTGGATCTCTTTTGGTAAGTTTAATCTCAATTTGATTGCGATTTCTCTTTCCCCCTCTATCTCATTCTTCATGAGTGGTGGATACTCATATAATTAGTGGATATAGATCTTGATTTGATGGATTGTGTTTATAATATTATCCCTTGAGTGTTATATCCCTAAACTCTTCATTAGAGGATCTTAGGTTGGGAGATCGTTGACCTTGTTTTTAGGTAGGTGGTTTCATAAGGTTTTCTTATCAATTGAAACCCTTATTGCTTACTTATTTTTAAATGGATTTATATTTGATTTCCAAATATGGATTGAGACTCTTGATAAATTATTTTTAAATTTAATTGTGTGTGTGATGAAATACCTTGGATTTTGAAATAAAGTTTCAATTTCCAAAAAATGATCTTGAAATGAATTTAATGATTGATTCATGATTTTGATGATGAATTTTGAAATGAAATGGCCTAAGTTTTGATAAAACCATATGTTGTTGGTTTTGAAATTAAAAGACATGAGTTTTGATAAAACCATTTGATGCTAGTTTTGAAAATGAAATTATATATTTTGAAACTAAAACACGGGTCCAATTGAAATGATTATTTGAAATGATTTGAGATTAATTGAAATTAATGATATCCCCCTATATGTTTGATTACCTTAAAGAAAATGGGATCATGGGTAATTATGAATACAGATATACACACTAGGTAAATTGATATCTAGTAATTACTTCATAATGAAAATGATACAAAAGTGACTTGTGGGTTAAGAGTTTATTCTTTTGGATTCTCTCCTTCCCCCTAGGCTTTAGATTTATGGACTATGTCCACACCTAGAGTCATATTTCACTAAGATTTTGTGGAACCTTATGACCAAACTAACTAACCGTAGATGTTATTAACATGGTGCTATGATTGAAAATTATTATACATGTTAATGATTGATTGAAATGATTTAATCATGTTCGTTTTTATAGAAATGATTATCCATGTCTATTTTAAAAAAGATATTTATATATACTTATTATGATAAAGATTCTATTATACATTTTATTTGAAGGAAATAAATTTTTATACCTATTTTTTTATATCCATTGAAATGGTTTAAATAATTCTTAGCTATGGATTATGAAAATATTATTGTGATATGTTTTATTTAAAATTAAGAATATTTGTTTTATTTAATATGGAAATTATTATGGAATACTTGGTAATATTCCATTGGGTGTTATTGCTTACACCATACCTTTGAGTTAAGGAATTTTTATATTTTCTTATTATTGGTCCAAGAAAAGGAAAATATCTACTTATAGAAGGTGGATATTCTTGATAGAGGACCTTGGGAGTTAGTGGTGCCCGATGAAGCATGTGATCCACTTGTTATATAGATATTTTATGTTGATATCTTGATGGTTTTATGTAATGCATTTTATTGAAGTAACATTTTGGGATTTTTATTGGTTTACTTGTGGTACCTTTTATCCCAAGGAATGTATGGCATACCAACTATTTATTAATTCTTATCCACTGCATTTATTTATTGAGTTATTATTATAGTGAAATCATTCCCTCTTTATTGTATTTGATTCCCATGGGATAGTCTCCATCCCATGGGGATTGTTAATTCCCTTAGAGTCATGTAAAAATTGATTTTGGTACCATTTAGGTTGTTTATATGGGTTGATTCATAAAAAAATGGCATTAAAGGTGGTTGTGCCTCTTCTTGATGTTGGTATGCAGTTTGGGATGTGATGATAGATAAGCAATAGGATTTTTGGGACTTAAGGGGTATGTTACGAGTGAGTGTATGGATATCTATCATCATAACCATCCTTAAGTTTCCATGGGTTTTTGGTAAAAAGTGTCTTTTATGGAAATGTTTGATCAAATTCTAGATCTTCTCCAAAACTTTGATATGATATTGATGTTTCTCGGTCATATTCTTATTAATATAGTTGATGATATAATGTCTCTCAAATAATTTTTCCTTATTATATATTGATGTTGTGTAGTACAATGCCCAAAAGAAGACGTTTGAATAGACATCAAGAGGGAGCTATCGATGAACCATATAAAGGAACAAAGGTAACTGGAGAAACAAAACAATGTTTCATGCTTAAGAGAATGTGATTCACACACTTCCTTTTTTCAAAATATTTAGAACATTTCCTTCCCACTGAACACACCATACCGAGTGAAACTTGCTACACCGGTGACTCTCAGTCATCAGTCTCATCCTCTAGATCCATCACTGGAAGTAATTTCATCTGTTACCTTGACCGAAGGGTCTCAATATCCTATTATAGCTCTACATCCGGATGTTTCCTTCAAAGACACCCTTCATTGTACTTATCCAAGACTCCATCCATGCTTACCTAAGATTTCCCATAAGTTTCCAATAAATTCCTCATAAGGCACTAGCCCGGTGTTGGATTTTTCCATGATGTCCTTCGATGAAGCTTCAGATCTCCTTAAGTGGATGTTGGTTGAGAAGTTTGGTGTGGGAAAGCCTTCATTCCATCCTTTCATATTTTTTTTGGATTAATGGGGTATGTTTTCCCTATATGTTGTTTCTTACTTGAATAGAAAATCTTTATGTATTGTATTGGATTCAAAGGATGACTTTATTCAGTCATGGTGTAAGGCTCCCGGATCTATAGGTCGATGGTGGTTTTATCTTTCCTGGTGGGTGATGGAGGTCCACCATGGAAAGGATTCCCCTTGAGTGATAGTGTGGATCTTCCTCCCAGGACTGCCACTTCCATTTTAGAACCCTTCCCTCCAACATTCCATCAATGATTATTTAGGAGGTTTTCTATGAGCGGTCGAGCACACTCTACGATTTGAGGAGTCTTCTTCAACTTGATTTTGTGTTGAAATGAATGTTTCTCAGTCACTAATAGATTGTATATATCTCAAAATACAAGGCTATTTTATCTATTATCAATATATCATATATCCCTCACCTCCCAATTTCTTCTCATTTTTTTCACCTCCATGGCTATTCTCTATAAGTTTGTAGGAATTGACGATGATCCAGATCAGAATCTAGCCACTAGGATCCCTCAAGTAGCAATGTAGATCCCTCTTCTTGTGGACTTGGTGCTTCTCTATTTCCCATCCCAAACTAGGCAAAGGAGGTTTGGGATCTAGTTACTTTGGGAGTTTCTACTACCTCAACCTAGGTCAGCCTATCAGTGTAGGAGTTAGTGCATCAGGTTTCTAAAATATCAGATAGGGAAGCCTCCTCTAGCCTAGACCTAGAAACTTACAAGGCACTAGTATCTTTTTCAATGATTGAAGGGTTCATCAAGGACTAATCTGTCTTCCCAAAAGTTCAAATGTGGTATAAAGGCTTTGAAAGGTGATTTTCACTCACTCATGTCTGACTTGATTACGATATAGGCTCCTTAGACCAAGTACTAACTATGATTCCATCCCTCAATAGTTCATTATCACATGTTCACTAGGACTAGGATTTCTTGGTATTTTCTTCCTCTAGGATATCACTTGTGATATCTCCATAGGCAAAGGCCTCCCCACACTCCCTGCAAGATAGATCAAACACAATATCCCTTTCTAGGTTCTTTTTTCCATGTCACTCTCTACAAGCTTCTTCCAGTATGTTAAATTTGGTTAATCTCTCGGATCAAGATTCCCTAGATCCTCCCACTTTGATTCCATATCCAGATTAGAAGATGAAATACCCATCCCTTAACCCCCATTCTACCTCAACCCCATTATTTGGAGTTCAAACTAGCTCTAAATCCAAGATTGATCAAGTACCAGTGATCCTCCAATAATCAAAGTCATTGAATCCTTCGATGTTGGGATCTAACATAATATGTATACACCTTCAATGTTAAAATTACTTATCTATAACTCCAATGAATTTGACATATGGGTGAAATCAGATTTTATCTCAAATGAAATATGCAATAACCAACTCTCCCAAGTGGAAATACTAAAACCCAAAAAAAGTGTCCAAGATCTCATTATTTTCCAAAATAAAAAGGCTTATTTATTTCATTCATGGACATCCCTCTATCCAATATGTATGGATTTTATAGAACTCCAATATCTCAATGGAGCTTATTGAAGCTTCAGATCAGAACCTTACCACTAAGATCACATCGGGTATGTATCACTATTATGTTTCATTTGTTTATTCTAAATTTGAATCTCTGGATAGGGAGTCACTTTAGAAAATCCTTAGCTAGTTTGATCCAAGAAATTTTACATGCTTAGTGGGAGGTGAATTTAATTCCATTATAGACCCCTCAGAAAAGAAAGGTAGAGGTGACTTATATAGGAATTCAATCTAGGACTTATCCTTCTTCACATACTATAATGGTTTTAAGGACATGGGTTACACTGGAGATAAATTCACTTGGTGTAACAACCAAAATGGATCCAAGTGAACTTGGTGTCATCTAGACAGACGCATTTCCAACCTACATGTGATATCCACTTATCAGACAGCTAGGGTATCCCCCATTACTCATTCTCTATCAGATCACTCTATGATTCTTGTGAATCAAGAAACCTAGAACATGGGAAATAAATATTTTTTCTTCTCAAGCAGTTGTAATAGTGATCCAAATTTCCAAAAATAGGTTCTTTCCTCCTAGTCTAAACCAAATCAGGGTAATCATTGGACTGGACTTTATAGTAAATTAAAATGGTTGAAGAAGGATTTTCACACCTAGAGTAACAAACACTCCCCTTTAAAACATGATTTGGAAAACTTAAATAAGGACATTGAATAGATGGATTCAATCCATAAATAAGGATGTAATGAATAAACTTTCACCAACATTCTACATAAAAAGAGTATCTTGGAATAATTTCTTCTTGTTTAAGAGTAGGTGTCGCATGATAAGTCCAAAGAAAGGTGGGTTTTAGAAGGAGACCAAAACAATGAGTACTTTCATGCATGCATTAAATAAATAAGATGCATCAGTAATCCAAACAATCTTTTAAATGATAGTTCCTATTCTAATGAAATTTATGTTTTTTAAGGTATGGATGAAACTCTTTTTAAATCCTTTATTGTTATCCCTAACATCTCCATGTATTATGGGTTTTCAAGAGAACATGATTCTATTTTTGACACAATTCCAAGAATGGTGATAGAGGATACAAATTGTTTTTTAGAATCTATGCGTGAGGAGAAATAGCTTTTGGAGGCAGTGTTAGGCCTCAATCTCAAGAGATATCTATATCTGGATGATTTCCTATATTCCTTTTATATGGATTTCTGGAGTATTGTGAAGAAATATCTTATTGAGGCTATTTAAGATTTATTCTGCGGTGGAATCCTCCCTTGTGTGGCTAGTGCTACTTCCCTCATCCTGATCCCAAAAGTTAAAAGACCCATCATTGCTTAAGTAATTCAGACCTATAAGTATGTGAAACTTTCCTTATAAATTTATAGCTAGTGTGCTCAATAAGAGGATAGAACAACACCTCCTAGTATGGGTTTCTAAGGATCAATGTGACTTTGTTATAGGTAGGTCCATCTGATGTGCTATCAAACTTGCACAAGAAATGATTTAGGATATCACTAATAAATCTCAAGGTTCAAACATCATCATCAAAGTAGATATGGAAAAAGTGCATGATATGATTGAGTGGGGATTTATCTTAAAGGTCTTGAATTTTATGAGGCTTTCATCTTGGACAGTTAATATACTATTCAGATGTGTTTTCTCACCATGGGTTTCAATGTGCTTCATGGGAAAGAGGAAAGGGTTTTTCAAGTCAATTCTCGAGTTGAGACAAGGGGACCTATTGTCTCCAAGGTTTTTCATCTTGTCTCAATATGCTCTTAGTAAATTAATTAAATCCAAAATAAAAGTAGGGATGATCCAAATTTTTCAATGCTGATATCACTTCCAAAGTTTGTTCCATCTTATGTTTACAGATGACATCGTCTTGTTTCTTAATGGAAGTTCAAATTCCATTCAAGGCATCAATAATATACTAGATGATTACTATAAATGAAGTAGGAAACTCATTAATTGTGACAAGAGTAGTCTCTATATTTTATGGCGATGCTCGAAGAGGCGTGTTCATAGAATTGAATCCATCATTGGAATTTGAAAAATAAGCCTTACAATGGAATATTTAGGTGCTCTAATTATGGGTTGGAGGATATAAATTAGGCATTTTGAAAAGGTGGTGGGGGAAAATCTCTTCTCAGATCAATATATGGAAACACCATTTTATCTCCTTTAGAGGGAGTATTACTCTCGTTAATAGAATTCTCACCTTAATTCCTATGCACATTCTATTGATTTTGAAAGTTTTGAATTCAGTTATAAGGAATATAGAGAAACTCTTGAAATCATTAATTTGGGATTCTCATTTGGTAGGTAGGTATCAGTGGGTGTCCTAGTCGAGAATGGATTTTCCAACCGATGAGGGTGGTATTAGGCTGATAAGCGTCTCCGACTTGATGCACTACATGCATCCTTGTCTGGCCTAAGAGGTGATGGAAATACATACTTTGTGGGAAAAGATAATAATATAAAGGTATGGGAAAAATCTAGAAATTTTGAGAAGAAACTCCTAAAATTTATAGAAAACTATCCAAATTTATATTCCAAATCCACAATAACATACATGATGGATTATCAGCTAGGGGAAATCATCTTTTGGAATGATAATTGGGTGGGAAGCATGATCAAATTCTCTATATGTCTGATTCTAGATATTAAATTCCTTCTGGCCTGTGATTATATTGATTTTACTTAGGCTCTGCTCAAAAAGGAGAAACATGAGATTTTCCAGCTTATTAATCTCTCTAAAAAGAAGGATAAATGTATTTTCAAGGTTTATACTTTAGTTTCCTTCTCATTCAAGGCATATATACTAGTATCTTAGATAAACGCATTTAGAATATGTGGGGAGAACTCCTCTGATGAAAATAAATTCCTCTAAAGTATATTTTTCTCCTATGGTAGATACAAAACTATGCAATCTCCACTGATGAATAGGTGAGATGAAAGTGGATTCATATTGTTTCTAAATGACTTTATTGCCAACATCCTAACATTGAATCCACAAATCAATTTTTTTAGAGAAAATGAGAAATATTATATGTAATGTAGTGGGTGAGTCTACAGGACTATATTACTATGTTCTTCAAGGTTATAGATTCCTATCAAGGTGGTTTCAGGGGGTGGGAATAAGCAATTCAGAGATGAAGGCAAGAGCCATTATGTTGTCTGCCAGATTCTGGTGTATTTGGGAGGCTTGGAATAAAAAAAATCTTGAGGGAATCTTATGAACTAATATGGAATTGGTTTCCAGAAAAATATGGTTGATTTATGACCTGATAATTCTTTTAAAAAAATTGGAATAAGTGCCCTCACTGATACACTTTCTGTGGTATAAAAACAAACCTACTACTAGAAAAAGAGTCAATTACGAGGGGTGGTGGATTTTTTGGAACCCTCCTATAGAAGGGTTCAAGATCAATATTGATGGTTCATGTATCATAGGAGCTATCAGGGGGAGGAGGTGTTGTCTAGGACCTTATAGGTTATGTGGTTGCTACTTTCAACATGAACTTTGGGAGTGGGGATTCCCTTCAGGCGGAGTCTTAGGCTTTATTACAAGGTATTCAGTTCTGTATATCCAAGAATATTACTCTCAAAGACATCTAAACAAATTCCAAAAACATTTATAGCTCTCTGAAAAATTTTATTACCACCCCATGGTCCATATAATATCACATCCATAGATTCATATCTCTCATAGACAACCAGACTTTCTTACATCACACATGGAAAGAGGGGAAAAAGTGTAATATTTTCTTACAACAAGGTACAATAATTATGATAAGTTTGTCTCCTTTACCAATGTGGCATCCCTTCTCATATAGAGTGCGAATATAGTTATAGGCGATTCTCTCGAGATCCATTACTTTCACCCCCCTTGATTCCTTATTTCAATCTCCTTATTGTCTAGTCTTCTATGGGTGTATGTGTACTTTTTTTTCTCCATTTAATAAAATAAATGAATTTTGGTTAATGAAACATAAAAAGTGAACTCTCCATTTGATTAAAACCCTGTAGAGTTATTGTGAATGTGGTCTAATATCTTATCCAAATAGCAGTACCTATTCCTTTTTAGGATTCAAAGGTTGTACCCTGGATGGATGATGATAGAGATCATTCATAGAAGTTTGTTCATCTGAAACAACCATCTTAACAAGGTACCAATAATCCTTAGGAGGCATATGATTGGTTGAAAAGGTTTATAAAATCTTTGAATTTTTGGTGGTACCAAATCCATTTAATGTGAAAAGTTCCTTTAAACATTATGGTCCTCGCATAAGGTAGTAGGATTCTATATTCATGGTAGGGAAAAATGTGGGAATGGAGTGGAAAGACTTAAATTCACTTTTCAAGGAACAATTTTATTAAGAATTTATTATGTTGGTTAAGTTTATAGAGTTTCTTAAATTTGAATAGAGTGTTTTGTTAGTGACTCAAAATACCAACAACTTTATCGATCTTGTTCATTTCTCACCCAAGGTTATATCAAATGATAATATGAGATCCCAGAGGTTTGATATGGTTCTTTGAGTAGATATTTGATCCCAGGTTTTCTTACTAAATCTCATCCTATATGATGATGTTTTGGATATATCTTTGATGAAAAAATTTAAATTTTCTAGAAATTCAGGGTTGACAGGAGTTCATCCTACTCACAGTGGTTGCTTGAGTAGTCCCTTCAAAGTAAAGAGTAAGTGGGATAAATATAATAATGTAAACCATAGTTGTGGTAAATATCAGTAACATACTTTACCTAAATCATTCACAGTGTCTAGAAAAGGTCCACTGACAAGCTTTTAGTGTGGGAAGGTTGGAGACTTACAATGTTATTTCTTAGAAACATTGAATAAATATAGCTCTTTTGGATGCTCAGGGCACTTATAGAAAGTTTTACATGTATTTACCACTCTAAAAAGTGGTATGAGATCAACAATATTGAGAGGCTCTATAAAATAGTTAGGTTCTTTAAAAATAAAGGGGTTACAACCATGGGAATCCGGAACAAATCTACTTCATGTAGTATATGAGCCTACAATGAAAATTGATGTGGTTTTCATGATAGTTAGAGATACCATTACTATTTCTTTGACTTTAGTATCTACTTTATTTGATATTGGTTCCTTTTATTCTTTTATATATACCTACAATTTATATCTATTGAATCTTTATATGGATCTCATTCCTTATGTGATGGAAATTGCTATGCCTCTTGGGAAGATGAGAGAGAAGGGTCTCAGATTCCTTTATTGTACTTTATCTTTTTCAAAAATCTAGTTTTTTTTTGAAATTTTGGTTATAGATATAAAACCTATATATTTCATTCACATGATGGATTGAATCAGTGCTCATAAAGTTTGTATTGATTATTATCTTAAGTGGGTCTCCTTTACTTCTCATGATGGGGAGTTTTGTGTCTTTTAGGGAGAATGGGACTCGAGGTCGAGTAGATATGGACCTCCTCTTCTAGTTTTGGGTAGGATGATATCCATGTCTACTTTTTAACTAGAGTTGTAATCTTTGGGTGGTGATCTTCCTTCAGCAGTTGTTGGGTTTCTCGATGTTTTTCCATCACACCTTTCTGGGTTTTCACTGGTGAGTGAAGTTGAGTTTTCTATTGACATGATACTAGGTCCCTAGAATATTTATATTCACTCTTACTATATGGAACTCTTTGAATTTAAGGAGTTAAAACAATAGTTATATGATTTGATTTATAAAGGATTCATTCAATCTAGTGTGTCACCTTGGGTAGTGCTGGTGCTTTTAACTAAGAAGGATGAAAAATCCATTCACCTATATATTGATTATCGAAATATAAATCGGTTTACAGTCAAGAAAAAATACCTATTTCTCCACATTGATGAATTTTTTGACCATAAAAAAGGGAAAAGTGGTTCTCAAAGATTGATCTTTGGTACAGTTATCACCAACTTTGGATCCGTGATTCTAATATCCCTAAGACCGATTTCAGGGTCAGGTATAACCACTATGAGTACCTTGTTATGCCTTTTGGTCTGACCAATTCTCCTTCTATGTTTATAAAATTGATGAAAATTATTTTCTATGAGTACCTTGATTATTTTGTGGTGGTATTCATGGATGACATATTGGGTTTCTCTAAAACTAAGGAGGGTCAAGTGCATCACTTGAGAGTGGTTTTAGATATATTGAGGAATCATGAACTTTGATCAAATATTTCTAAATGAGACTTCTATATTCATAAATTAAAGTTACTGGGACACATGGTTTCCAAAAATGGTATTTCAATTAATTATAATAAGGTGAAAGGTGTTATGAACTAGGAGGAACCACAAAATATCTTCAAGATTCAGTGCTTATTGTGATTTTCAGGATATTATCATTTATTTATAAAGGATTTATTAAAGTTATATTCTTTGTTGACTGATATTACTCATAAGGGAGTAAAGTGTTTTTGGGAATTAAAATGTAAAGCTTCCTTTGATTAGTTGAAGTGTACTTTAACTTTTTCCCCAATGTTGACTCTTCTAGAATCTAGTTAGGGATATGTGGTCTTTTGTGATGTATTGGGATCAGAATTGGGTTTTTTTCTTATACAGAGTGATCATATGGTGGATAATAGTTCTCAACAGCTTTTAAATCATGAGAATAAATGTCCCCCTCATGATCGCAAACTCACAGTAGCGATGCACACTATGAAGAGTTGGCTACATTACCATTTTACAGAAAGATTTATCATTTACTCTGATCATAAAATATTGAGTTATATATTCTCATAAAAATATTTGAATCTTTATCAAAGGTGATGTGTGGAGTACCAGAAATATTTTTATCTTGACATTGCCCACACTCATGGTAAAGTAAATGTCACTGCTGATGCTTTGAGCAGAAAACTACCATCACAGGCTGTAAAAGAATATTCGAAGGAATGGAATCCGACGACTCTTTTTTCTCATATGAATTTTGAAGACTCGGAGGATGATAACAAGTTTTTTTTTCTTTCAAGTTTTCAATTTTCAACCTCACTCATTGATATGATTCTTTAGGAATAAAAACTTGATGATGAGTTTCAAGGAATTAATGATTCTCTATATAGCGGGGAAACTATCAGTGAGTGGTCTCTATCTTATGAGGGTTTAATTTTTTTAGGAACTAGTATGTTGTTATGTTACCTATGAGGAAAGCTATGATGGGTGACTGTTATCATTCCAAATGGGTGGTACACCTAGGAACAACAAAGATGTTTTATGATACAAGGCATAATTTTTGGTGGCTAGGTATAAAATGAGATATTACTGAGTTGGTTTCTTGTAACGCCCCGACCCCAGTTAACAAGAGTTGGTGCATTATTACATGACATTGGCATGATCACAAGAAAGATCAAGTCTCGAAAGACCAATTAGTTTAGTAGCCTTGGAAACACTAGATATATTCATAAAGTTTTACATTACATCATAAAAATGAAAACAACAACAACATAGTCTCCATATTCCACACTCTTATCCCCTCATACTATCCCTGCAGGTCATTCATAATTTACTTCTTCACATCTTGGGAAAAATAAAATATAGAAAAGGGGTGAGCTCAAATTCCCAGTAAGGATAACAATATAGCGGACACTTTCATAAATAAGAATAAACATTTAAGGCAATGTATAACTAAAACAAAAGCCTTTTAAACATGAACTTCAACATAGTATGGAAAAAATAAAATGAAATAATTCCATTTAATTATTAACATGGATATTCTAATAATCGAATAATCACATGCAATATCAATAACCACTTTCATAATGATGGAATGCATAATGCCAGACTATCATAACCACATAGCCAAGGCCTCGTGCCAAGACTACAAATAAGATTTTGTCAAGGCCTTGTTCCAAGACACTAGTTTGTCTTATGAGACCTACCGATGCATCGAGGAGCTATAGCGGGCTCCACCCGTCACATATTAAGTCCAATGTATTCCTCATATGAACAGGTTTAAACATAACATAAACATTCATATTAAAACTATCATACGAAATGTAAATACTTTATCCATAAACCATGAATGGTATAAAAATAGCACATCCATAGTCAAACATATCACAAAACCTTCAATACAATATAGAAGTTTTTTATCATAATAAATCAACTTCAAATAAGCGTAAACTCTATAAAAGGATGTTGACATAGATGAAATCAAAACTCTTTTTAGAGTAATATCTATTTTTTTATTTTGAAATAATTTAAGAGTCATATATTTATAAAATATAACATTTTCTTTGAAAATATTATTATAATCTTGTAAGGGAAGCTTCAAAGATTTTATAACGGTGGAAAATAGCCGCACCTACCGTATAAGTTAAAAAAAACATTCTTACCTTAATTCTGTCGAAAAGGTTAAAAAGCACATTGTTTGGAAAACGATAGAAAGATTCCTTTATAAAACTCTTATTAAAAGTCAAATAAGGGTATAAATGACTTTAACCCATATTATTGTAAAGAGTAAAAATGTTTCGAAATACATTTTTAAGAAACATGGATGTGGATGATAAAGAAATCCCAGTAGATTATTACGTATAAACAACCTCGGATAATGAAGAGATTGTGAAATAAACCCTTACCAATTTGGTAACTTACGAAAAATACAACCCATGAAAGAGGTATAATACAATGAATATGTGAATACACATAAATTAGAGTGTATGACACAAATAATACAATTATGGGCAGTACATACACCACACAAAAGGTAATAGTGGTAATATGGCATGAATCTCACGGGAATAAGGAGTGAGATGAAAACCCCTTACCTTGTAATTTTCCTTGGTTGGGGGTAGGTTAAACTCCTGTATAATGGTGAAATAATTTTTATTAAATTATAAAATAATCATATACATTAATATGATATCATAAATGATCTTTTAACATTGATTTTTTAATAATATCTTAGTATTATCGTTGTTTCGGGTGTTAACTTACTCGTTTTATTTTATATGTTTTGTTATGTAAGCCATGTTTTTCATGGATAGGTTGTATCTTATTCATATCCATAATTATATAAAGTCCTTAAACATTATTTTTAAATCATCAAATGATAATTATACTTGAATGGATACGATGGATAATGAATCTCATCGCGTTTGTGGAGACTTTAGTCCGTACGTACGCACGAGCGACAATATCATTCTTTTGATATTAAAATAATATATAATTGGATGGTATATCATATATACAGAATCATTATCATGTTATATTTATTATTTACATGAATTATAAATCATTATTATACCCATCCAAATAATAATATATTGAATAACAATTACACCACGACGTGGAGACGGTAAGCCGTACGTACGCACGTATGGTGACATGTCATTCAAAGGATGGATAGAATACTGAATATGGTTGTACCATATTTATAATAATATTACAGTATATAGGAGATACTGGATGCATTATTTTATAATGGGAATAACAAAGAAAGAAGAAGTTGAAGAAGAAACAAATTTGAAAAAGGGTGGTGAAAACATTACCTCTTCTTTGGGTTCTTCCTTTTGATTTGATCAAAAGGGCTTCTTAGGTTGGCTTTCTGATCAAACTAAGTCCTCTAGGTTGTATTTAGGGAAGTTGAGAGAGTATTTGGGTAGTGGTTGGCCAAACCAAAAGGCTTTTAAGGTGTGAATTAATGAGAAGGAGGAGTGCCCTTTTATAAGAGGGGTGAGGGGCACCTTTGGAAAAGCAAGAAATATTATTTTATAATAAATTCATATTCGGTTTATAATGGATCCAAAGTGGATTATTTAAAGTTTAAGGTGGGGATGGGTCGAAAATAACTCAACCAATAGAATTTAGATAGGTTTGGGTAATTATTTTAACCTTATCTTTTAGTTTAAACTCTTAGTTAATTAGTTTGACACTTACCATGTCACTTTGTATTTTTATATTATATAGTTAATAAACTTACTATATACCTCCAATAGACCCCCAAAGTGGTCCATTAATGATAAAAATATCATGATATAAGTCTTTTGGCCGAACTTTATATTTTTATGAATTTAATATCAATTAATAATATAATATTTATTTTAAAAACTATTTTATGTCAATTTTGACACTATTCAATAATTGATTTTTGTAAAAATCATAACAGAATGATTACTTCGAAAAAAGTTAATTAAATAAATCCTAACATGTCATATTATCCTATAAAATTATTTTAATTCATAAAAAGTCTGAAATTATATTTATTTGGGTGTTTATAATATCAATTATTTTAATTGTTTATTAATTTAGTAATTACTACATCAACATTGTGTCATAAATAAATTAAATTATATAATGTCTAAAAATTATAAATAAAATATCATTATGTATGAAATATTTTTATCTTTCTAATTAATATTTATAGTCGAAAATCCAACATATATAACCCTTTGTAAAAATTGTTTTACTAAAAGATATATGCTTATGTCATTTTTGTATTTATTTTAACTTAATTAAAATAAAGTGTCCCTATCACCTACAAGTGGCTCCATGGGGTCCCAAAATAGACCCAAAGATGCCCATGGTCGGGCATGTATCCACCAATAAGGTTAGGACACGTTTTAGGGCAATTTATTATTATTATAATATTATTTTTAACCCTTATTTACCGGATTTACCCTTAACCATGGTAAATAAAATATTTACCGAAGTAATTATTCAAAATGTCTAAAAATAAAAGTTACCTATCTACACAATATGAAAATCCTGATTCTAAATATGGAATCCATTTTTCCAAATTCAAAATACAGAAGTGGCAGAAATTAATTTAAAATTAATTCCCGTTGTTAAAACAAAAAGCGTGTTTTTAAGAGATAATAACTATCAAAAGATTGACACTTGTTTATGTCCGGTTTAATTGTAAAATTATGTACAATGACCAACATTGTATTAAATGGTAAAAATATATTCTAAAAATACTTTAAAACCACTCAAATTCATAATTTATCAATATAAATTATTTCGATTAAAAAAATTGTTTTTAATTAAAATTTAGTAATTTTCACTATTCATCAAAATATAAATGTTATCCGAAAAGTTCCAAAATTTCACCCTAGGCTAAATTCGATATTCCGAATCCAAAAATGAAGTCTATTTTGAGAGATAAAATTTATAAAATTTCAAAAAGTAGGTATTACTATTCATAACGGCTAGTTTGATTGGTTGTGGTGTGTTAGAACTCGATGTTGCGTACAACACACGCTATCGCATTATTCAAAGAGAAGCATACCGTAGAAGCTTGGGGTGTTACATTATCCCCTACTTCAAATAATTTCATCCTCGAAATTTCTAGAATACTACCGCATGAAAAGACTCAGGTGGTTCTTCATCATAAGTTCCTCGGGTTCCCACGTTGCCTCTTCTATCTTATGGTTTCTCCACAAGACTTTTACCAGACGAGTCGTCTAGTTTCTCAGTACTTGTTATCTTGTATCAAGAATCCTGAAGGGCTCTTCGCAATAAGACAGATCAGGTTCCAATTCTAATTCCTCATAGGTGAGTACATGCGTTGGGTCAGGAATGTATTTCCTCAACAGAGATACATGGAACACATCGCGAACTTTGGAGAGACTTGGCGGCATTGCCAATCGGTAAGCTACAACCCCAATTCGTTCTAGAATTTTGAAAGGTCCGATGTACCTGGGACTCAATTTGCCTTTCTTACCAAAACGTATGAATCCATTCCATGGAGATAACTTCAGGAAAACATGATCACCGACTTGAAATTCCAAATCCTTCATTAGATTATCGGCATATCTCTTCTGCCTACTTTGAGCAGCCTTGATGTGATTTTGGATTACCTTAACCTTTTCCATTGTTTCCTCCACCAGTTCTAGACCTACAAGTTTTCTTTCACCAACGTCATCCCAACAGGTTGGTGTGCGACATCTCTTTCCGTATAATGCTTCATATGGTGCCATCTGAATACTCGAATGGAAGCTATTATTATAGGAAAATTCTACCAGAGGTAAATATTGATCCCACATACCCTGAAAGTCAAGTGAGCAAGATCTCAGCAGGTCTTCTAAGGTTTGAATAGTTTGTTCTGATTGTCCATCTGTTTGAGGGTGGTAGTCAGTGCTCAAATGAAGTTCAGTATCCAAGGATTTCTAAAGACTTTTCCAGAATCTTGAAGTAAAACGGGGATCACGATCAGAAACAATCGATAGGGGTACTCCATGAAGTCTCACAACTTCATCAATATATAGTCTTGCTAGACGTTCCAGTGGTAGATCTTCTATAATAGCAATAAAATGTGCTGACTTGGTAAGACGATCAACAACGACCCATATTGCATCGTTCCTTCTAGGAGTCTTTGGTAGCCCCATGACAAAGTCCATCGTAATATTGTCCCATTTCCACTCCGGTATGGGAAGAGGTTGAATGACTCCTCCAGGTTATTGCCTTCTATCTTTCACTTGTTGACAAACCATACATCTTGACACAAAATCAGCAATCTCCCTCTTCATGTTGTCCCACAAAAAATGTTCCTTCAGATCTCTATACATTTTGGTGCTCCCAGGGTGTATAGAGAAATTGGAACTATGAGCATCATCCAGCAATTCCCTTTTTAGATCAGGTATATCGGGAACACAAAGCCTCTTCCCAAATTTTAAAATTACATCTTCATACACAAAGTCTCTCAATCTCCCATCATTCACAGCTTTAATCTTCTGTTGAAATTCTTCATCATCGGTCTGAGAACTCGTAATCCTTTATAGTAAAGATGGTTTGGCAACCATTTGAAAAAGAATTGATGTTTCTCCTTCCATGGTTATTCCCATGTCCATCTTCACTAGATCCATGAAAATTGGATCCCTTTCAATTCTCATATTGTTCAAAACTCCATGATCTTTTCCGGTCAAAGCATCTGCCACCTTGTTTTCTTTCCCCGAGTGGTAGTGTATCGTACAATCATAATCCTTGAGTAATTCAAGACATCTCCTTTGCCTCATGTTGAGTTCTTTTTGTGATAAAATATACTTCAAACTCTTGTGATCAGTATAAATCTCACATTTTTCACCATAGCGGTAGTACCTCCATATCTTCAAAGCAAAGATCACAGCTGCTAACTCGAGATCATGAGTAGGATAGTTTTGCTCATGAATTTTCAACTATCGTGATGCATAGGCAATAACCCTATCATTCTTCATAAGGAAACAACCAAGTCCTTTCTTCGATGCATCGCTATAAATAACGAACCCATCATTCCTAGATGGTAGAGTCAATATAGGAGCATTAACTAATATTCTCTTCAGTTCTTCAAAACATTCTTCACACTCTTTTGTCCAAACAAATTTAACCCATTTACGTGTGAGCTTTGTTAATGGGTTTGCCAACCGGGCAAAATTCTGGACGAAACATCGATAATAACCTGCTAAACCAATAAAACTACGTACCTCAGTTATACTCATCGGTGTTGGCCATTATTGGATTGCCTTGGTCTTAGAAGGATCAACAGAGATTCCATCTTTAGAGATAATATGGTCAAGAAAAGAAATCTCCTGAAGCCAGAATTCACACTTGCTAAACTTCCCATATAATTCATGTCTTCTCAGAGTCTTCAGGATAATGCGCAAGTGATTTTCATGATCTTCGTAGCTTTTGGAGTATACAAAGATATCATCAATAAATACCACCACAAATTCATCGAGATATTCCTTGAAAACTCTATTCATCAGATCCATGAATACAGAGGGTGCATTAGTCAATCCAAAAGGCATTACTGTAAACTCGTAATGCCCGTACCTGGTTCGAAATGTTGTCTTTGCAATGTCTTCTTTATTTACACACAACTGATGGTATCCAGATCGAAGGTCAATATTTGAAAAGTATTGATCTCCATGCAGTTGGTCAAATAAATCATCAATGCGAGGTAGGGGATACTTGTTCTTTATTGTTATAGCATTGATCTCCCTGTAGCCAATACATAACAACATAGATCCATCTTTCTTTTTAACAAAAAGAACAGGGGATCCCCATGGAGAAACACTAGGGCGAATAAATCCCTTATTACTCAATTCCTCTAGTTGTTTCTTTAGTTCGACTAATTCCACAATGGCCATTCTATAAGGGGTCTTCGATATAGGCCTTGATCCAGGAATTAAATCAATGGAAAACATAACTTATCGTTCTGGAGGATGTCCAGGTAAATCGTCTGGAAACACATCTACATATTATTTCACAATAGGTACATCCTCTATTTGAACATTCCTTTCCTCACCCATAGTCATTTCATTCTCTTCCTCCCCAATAATTGAATTTAGTTGAGCTATTGGGGGTGGATCTAGATAAGAATTAGGTGGTGATGATTATTCTCTAAAGATAAGGTGTTCCTTATCATCATCATCAAGAATTGTAACCTCTTTCTTCTTACAATAAATCTTCGCATCATAGTCCGAAAGCCAGTCCATACCGAGGATTATATCAAACTCAATCATAGGTATGACGATGAGATCAACAGATAAAGAACATTTATGTGCTCTAATGGGGATTGATTCACAAAACTTTGTTACAATGATACTTCCCTTAGGAGTTTTAACTGACAACTCCCTTGTTAAATCAAATTGGAAATATCTAATTTTCTTAGAAAACTGGGAAGATATGAAACAATGCGATGATCCAGAATTAAATAATGCATTTTATAAACTTAAGGAAACCATTAAATTACCTGCCACCACGTCTTTCGGAGCTTCTACCTCAGCAGTAGTGATAAAAAAAGATTGTCCTTGATCCCTTGGCCTTTTCTGATGTAAGTTCCCCTGACGCTTAGGAAATTCATTTGCATAATGTCCCATCTCCCTACAATTGTAGCACCGAACATTGGTAGCTTCCTTCTTCCCTTTGCAATCACGAGCTTGGTGGCCTTTTTCACCACACTTGTAACGAACACCCATTCACTTCAAGCAAGTACCAGGGTGTTTCTTCCCACATTTACCACAGGATGGATATTCAACCTTTCCCTTATTCCCCTTATTTCCATTCCCATATTGATCAACAGATCTCTTCTTCTCTTTCTTTGCTTTAAAGTCATAAGACTTAGAGAATTCCTTTTCTGTCTTGATAGCACATGAGACAATGTCTTCGTACGACGAGAAGGATTGTGAGACTAATGCTTGATGGAGAAATGGTTTTAACCCATCAAATAAATGATCAATCTTACTTCTTGGGTTACGTATATAATCTCCAGCATACCTTTCTAACCTTGTAAAGTTAGCCTCATACTTTGCGACATTCTCATCCTCCTTTTGTCTTAGACTCAGAAATTGTCTTTCCATATCTGCTCGATGGTCACGAGGAAAGTATTTTTCTAAAAATAGATCTTTGAACTCCCTCCATTCCATATTTAATACTTCATCATCTTCCTTTGTGTTTTGAATCAATGACCACCATTGATCAGCATCTCCAGTGAGACGGTAAACTGCCATGATAACTTTTTCCCTTTCACTACTCCCCAATGCATGAAATATTTTCTCTAGGGAATTTATCCATTGGTCAGCTAATAAGGGATTTTTAATCCCATTGAATGTTGTTGGTTGTTGCCTCATGAAGCGATCTAACATTGATCCTCCAGTCTGCGGATCAGGGTGCTCCATACGGGTAAGGTTATTATTCATAACCTGAGTGAGTTGTCCCAGTATGGTGATTAGCTGATCGACACCAGTTGCATCACCAGCTCCACTATAATTATCTTGAGTAGGAGTGCAATCCCTACATGGAGTGCGTGCATTGATACAGTTTCCATTTCTTCCACTAGGTTCCATTTCTAAAAAATGGCATAAACTAGATCAGTTTATGAATCAAAATAAATAATTCCATACTTATAAAACACTTAATATAAATTGAACTATTTATGGATATAATCCATAATCATAAAAATGTTTTCTTTGAGGAAGTATATAGTCATAAACCCTTCATAATGATTTGTAAAGAAAATGAGATTTATCCTAAGCATATCCCCCGGGAGTGTCATAACCAAGAGTGCAACAAGGCCCATTTTCGTGCACCAGTTCCCGTTCGAGTCCAGCTCAAAGCGGTGTTTTCGGGTTTTACCCCTAGGTACATCTGTGCTAGAGCCGCCTCTACCTGCTCGTATCCAGACAGGGATGTATTGCTCGGAAAACTCACAAAATCTATATAATACCAAAATTATAGGAAGTTCTTCTATACTAATCCTCAAAGTCCATCTTAGGTCTATGTGCTCTAATCAGAGTTTATCTAAATCTAGCTTCCAAGGTTTGTACTAAACTTCCTCTAATACCAACTGTAATGCCCCTACCCCAGTTACCCAGAGTCGGTGCATTATTACTTAACATTGGCATGATCACAAGAATGATCAAGTCTCGAAAGACCGATTAGTTTAGTAGCCTTAGAAACACTAGATATATTCATAAAGTTTTACATTACATCATAAAAATGAAAACTACAACAACATAGTCTCCATATTCCACACTCTTATCCCCTCATACTATCCCTAAAGGTCGTTCATAATTTACTTCTTCACATCCTGGGAAAAATAAAACATAGAAAATGGGTGAGCTCAAATTCCTAGTAAGGATAACAATATAGCGGAAACTTTCATAAATAAGAATAAACATTTAAGGCAATGTATAACTAAAACACAAGCCTTTTAAACTTGAACTTCAACATAGTATGGAAAAAATAAAATGAAATAATGCCATTTACTTATTCACATGGATATTCTACTAATCGAATAATCACATGCAATATCAATAACCACTTTCATAATGATGGAATGCATAATGCCAGACTATCATAACCACATAGCCAAGGCCTCATGCCAAGACTAAAAATAAGATTTGGTCAGGGCCTTGTGCCAAGACACTAGTTTGTCTCATGAGACCTACCGATGCATCAAGGAGCTATAGCGGGCTCCACCCGTCACATATTAAGTCCAATGCATTCCTCATATGAACATGTTTAAACATAACATAAACATTCGTATTAAAACTAGCATATGAAATGTAAATACTTTATCCATAAACCATGAATGGTATAAAAATAGCACATCCACAGTCAAAAATATCACAAAACCTTTAATACAATATAGAAGTTTTGTATCATAATAAATCAACTTCAAATAAGCGTAAAATCCATCAAAGGATGTTGACATAGATGAAATCAAAACTCTTTTTAGAGTAAAATATATCTTTTTTTATTCTGAAATCATTTAAGAGTCATATATTCATAAAATATAACATTTTCTTTGAAAATATTCTTATAATATTGTAAGGGAAGCTTCTAAGATTTTATAATGGTGGAAAATATCCGCACCCTCCGTATAAGTTAAAAAAACATTCTTACCTTAATTCTGTCGAAAAGGTTAAAAAGGACCTTGTTTGGAAAATGACAGAAAGATTCCTTTATAAACATATTATTAAAAGTCAAACAAGGGTATAAATGACTTTAAACCATATTCTTGTAAATAGTAAAAATGTTTTGAAATACATTTTTAAGAAACATGGATGTGGATGATAAAGAAATCCCAGTAGATTATTACGTATAAACAACCTCGGATAATGAAGATATTGCGAAATAAACTCTTACCAATTTAGTAACTTACGAAACATACAACCCATGAAAGAGGTATCATACAATAAATATGTAAATACACATAAATTAAAGTGTATGACACAAAGAATACAATTATTGGAGTACATACACCACACAAAAGGTATTAGTGGTAATATGGCATGAATCTCACGGGAATAAGGAGTGAGATGAAAACCCCTTACCTTGTACTTTTCCTTGGTTGGGGGTAGGTTAACCTCTTGTATAATGGTGAAATAATTTTTATTAAATTATACAAGAATCATATACATTAATATGATATCATATATGATCTTTTAACATTGATTTGTTAATAATATCTTAGTATTATCGTTGTTTCGGGTATTAACTTACTCATTTTCTTTTATATGTTTTGTTATGTAAGCCATGTTTGTCATGGATAGGTTATATCTTATTCATATCCAGAATTATATCAAGTCCTTAAAAATTATTTTTAAATCATCAAATGATAATTATACTTGAATGGATACGATAGAGAATGAATCCCATCGCGTTCGTGGAGACGGTAGTCCGTACGTACGCACGAGCGGAAATATCATTCTTTTGATATTAAAATAATATATAATTGGATGGTATATCATATATAAAGAATCATTATCATGTTATATTTATTATTTACATGAATTATAAATCATTATTATACCCATCCAAATAATAATATATTGAATAACAATTACACCACGACGTGGAGACGGTAAGCCGTACGTACGCACGTATGGTGACATGTCATTCAAAGGATGGATAGAATAATGAATATGGTTGTACCGTATTTATAATAATATTACAGTATATAGTATATACTGGATTCATTATTTTATAATGGGAATAACAAAGAAAGAAGAAGTTGAAGAAGAAACGAATTTGAAAAAGGGTGGTGAAAACATTACCTCTTCTTCAGGTTCTTCCTTTTGATTTGATCAAAAGGGATCCATAGGTTGGCTTTTTGATCAAACTAAGGACTCTAGGTTGTATTTAGGTAATTTTAGAGAGTATTTGGTCAGGGGTTGGCTGAACCAAAAGGCTTTTAAGGTGTTAATCAATGAGAAGGAGGAGTGCCCTTTTATAAGAGGGGTGAGGGGTACCTTTGGAAAAGCTAGAAATATTATTTTATAATAAATTCATATTCGGTTTATAATGGCTCCAAAGTGGATTATTTAAATTTTAAGGTGGATATGGGTCGAAAAGCACTCAACCAATATAATTTAGATAGGTTTGGGTCATTATTTTAACCTTATATTTTAGTTTTAACTCTTAGTTAATTAGTTTGACACTTACCATGTCACTTTGTATTTTTATATTATATAGTTAATAAACTTACTATATATCTCCAAGAGACCCCCAAGTGGTCCATTAATCATATAAATATTATGATATAAGTCTTTTTGCCTAACTTTAGATTTTTAGGAATTTAATATCAATTAATAATATAATATTTGTTTTAAAAACTCTTTTATGTCAATTTTGAAACTATTCAATAATTGATTTTTTTAAAAATCATAACAGAATGATTACTTCAAAAAAAGTTAATTAAATAAATACTATCATATCATATTATCCTAGAAAATTAGTTTAATTCATAAAAATTCTGAAATTATATTTATTTGGGTGTTTATAATATCAATTATTTTAATTATTTATTAATTTAGTAATTATTTCATCACCATTGTTTCATAAATAAATTAAATTATATATTGTATAAAAATTATAAATAAAAAACAATTATGTAGGAAATATTTTTATCTTTATAATGAATATTTATAGTCTAAAATACAACATATATAACCCTATGTAAAAATTGTTTTTCTAAAAGATATATGCTTATGCCATTTTTGTATTTATTTTAACTTAATTAAAATAAAGTGTCCCTATCACCTACAAGTGGCTCCATGGGGTCCTAAAATCGACCCAAAGATGACCATGGTCGGACCTATATCCAAAAATAATGTTAGGACACATTTTAGGGTAATTTAGTATTATTATAATATTATTTTTTATCCCTTATTTACTGGATTTACCTTTAACCATGGTAAATAAAATATTTACCGAAGTAATTATTCAAAATATATAAAAATAAAAGTTTCCTATTTACACAATATGAAAATCCTGATTCCAAATATGGAATCCATTTTTCCAAATTCAAAACACAGAAGTGGCAGAAATTAATTTAAAATTAATTCCCGTTGTTAAAACAAAAAGCGTGTTTTTAAGAGATAATAACTATCAAAAGATTGACACTTGTTTATGTCCGGTTTAATTGTAAAATTATGTAAAATGAACAAAATTGTATTAAATGGTAAAAATATATTCTAAATATACTTTAAAACCACTCAAATTCATAATTTATCATTATAAATTATTTCAATTAAAAAAGTTGTTTTTAATTAAAACTTAGTAATTTTCACTATTCATCAAAATATAAATGTTATCCGAAAAGTTCCAAAATTTCCCCATAGGCTAAATTCGATATTCCAAATCCAAAAATGAATTCCATTTTGAGAGATAAAATTTATAAAATTTCAAAAAGTATGTATTACTATTCATAACGGCTAGTTTGATTGGTTGTGGTGTGTTAGAACTCGATGTTGCGTACAACACACGCTATCACATTATTCAAAGAGAAGCGTACCGTAGAAGCTTGGGGTGTTACATTTCTCATTATTATACCTATCAATAGGTCTAGGTTGAGCATCAGAAACCCTCAGGTTTGCTTCAACCCCTTTCTATTCTGACTTGAAAGTGGGATGTGATATCGTTGGATTTTGTAGTTCAATTTCCATATACACCTTGATGGAAGAACATGATTTGTCTAGTGATTGAATAAATGAAAAAATATGCTCACTTTATTCCCATTTGTGATATGACCAAAGTTGAGGACTTGGGAAATATGTATGTTCATGATATCTTTATATTGAATAGAGTTTCATATAATATCATTTTCAATTGGGATTCCCAATTTATATCCTAGTTTTGAAGAGGACTCTAGGAGGTGATATAATCCTAGGTAAAACTGATCACAGTATACCATCATTTGACGAATGGTCATATGGAATGTGCTATACAAATTCTTGAGGATATTCTTTAAGCATATGTCCTTGAATTTGAAGGATCTTGGGATTTCCCCTTGGGATTAGTCGAGTTTTCCTATAATAAAAAATACTATACATATATTAAGATGGAACCCTGTGAGGAATTTTATGGTCAAATTTGTAGATCTCTACTCTGTTGTTTGAAGATTAGTGAAACTTACCTGGTTGAACCTAGTTTGGTCCAAGAGACAACGGAAAATATTCTTTTGATTCACCAAAGAATGGTAATAGTAAAAAGAAATTATAAATATTATATTGATCATCATCAACACCCTTTAGAGTTCCTAGTTAGTGACTGGGTGTTTTTGAGAGTTTCACATTGGTTGGATTATTGACGCCTCTAAAAAAAATAAGAAAAATTAGTATAGACATATGCAGGACCGTTTAAATTTATTGAGAAGACTGGAAAGATGGATTACCATTTTTCTTTTCCACCTCAAATGAAATAATTCCACAATATGTTCCATGTTTCATATCTCATAAAGTACCTCTCATACCTATCTCATTTCTTAAGTTGGGATGAATTTGATGTGAAACTAGATATGGCCATGACAGAGTAACTAGTTTTAATTATTGATTCATAGATAAAGGTTCTTCGAGGGAAGTCCATACCCTTGGTTCAGGTGCTATGGTGTCATGGTTTTTATTATCACAAGACATGGGATCATGGGGCCCTAATGGGAGAGAAATGGAATCACTTCTTGGATATAGAGTCTATTTGATAGGATTTTTGGGGGCATAGTGCATTTATGGTAGGGATAATTGTAATATCTCAATAACCAATTTTAGGTAGTTTTATCCCTTATTTTTTATTATCTCTTATTTGGATATTTTATTAGGTTTATTTGGGTGAATTTTAGAGTTTTTATACGTTTTTGGGCCTATTTATGGTTAGCACACAGTTATTGAAAACTATACGACTTTTCCTAGGAAACTGTGAAACTTTTTGTTTGAGTTCCAATGAGGACACTTAGTTAGTGTAAAACATGTGACGTAACCGTAAAAACCATGAAAAAATTAATAGAATGGTTATGAATGGTTGGTCCATGATTTGTTAGATCATGATACCGAACCAAGAATCTCTTCTAGTATCCTAGAAGGAGGCACATGGTTGGTTCACATTTTTATAAATTGTTCATCTAAACCATGCGATGAGAATTTAATTCTTTGATTTTCATAATTTAACTCTATAGATCCTCTGTTTTAATCCCAAAATCCTCCAATTATAACCTAATATGACCCTTTATCCCTTGGAGGCTCTCTAGAGGTTATTTTGGCTCTCCCAACCCAATTTCTTCATAGGTGAAAGTATTGGTTGATGTGTTGAATATCTTCCACTAAGTGTAATATCAATTCGATTGTGATTTATTTTTTTCTTATCTATCTTATTATTTAAGAGTGGTGTATCCTCATGTCATTGATGGATCTAGATCTTTATTTTATATCTTGTGTTTCTAGGATTCTCCCTTAAGCATTATATCCCTCGAATCTCTATTGGTGGATCCCAGGTTGGATGATAATTAACCTCATATTTAAGGTTGGTGGTTTCAAAATACTTTATTATCAATTGAAACCATTATTTCTTGTTGTTTTTTAAATGGATTTTTTTGATTTTCAAAGCTTGGATTGATAATCTTGATAAATTATTTTTAAATGGAATGGTGTGTGTGTGATGGAAACCCTTTGACAATAGATTTTTAAATAAAATATTAGTTTATGAAAAATTATCTTTAAATGAAATGAATGATTGAAGCATGATTTTGATGATGAATTTTGAAATAAAAAGGCATGAGTTTTAATAAAACCATATTATGTTGGGTTTGAAATAAAAATTCATGAGTTTTGATAAAACCATTTGATGTTGGTTTTTAATATGAAATGATATGTTTTGAAACTTAAAGTTGGGGATTATTGAAAATATTATTTAAAATTATTTGATATTGATTAAAATGAATGATATCCCCTTGTATGTCTGATTACCTTGAATCACATGTGAGATCGGGTAGTTGGTGGAGGGACATGAATTCTAGGTAAACTGATATCTAGAAATGATTTTATGTTGACAATGATACAAAACTAACTTGATGGAAAAGAGTTTGTTCTTTGGGATTATCTCGTTTTCCTTCCAGGCTTGTGATATAGAGAGCATGTTAACACCTGAATCCGTATTTCACTGAGATTGTGCAAAAACTTACAACTAAAATAACTAAACCTACGTGTTATTACCATTTTGTTATGATTTAACATGATTATACATGCCAATGGTTGATTGAAATGATTTACTCATGTCTATTTTGATAGAAGTGATTATTTATGTCTGCGTTGAAAAAGATTTCTATATCTATATGTTTTGATAAATATGATCTTATATGGATAATTTTAAGGAAATGAAATTTTATAACTATTTTATTCTATCCATTGAAATGTTTTGAAACCATGTTTATCTACGGATTGTGAAAATATTACCATGCCATGTTTTATTAAAAATTAATTATATTTAGATTATTTAATATGAAAATGAATATGGAATAATTGTTGAGATCCTAATTGGCTTTGTTTCTCATAGTATACCTTTACCTTTGGAAATTTGTAGATTTTATTATACTAGGTCTTAGAAAAGGGAAAGCTCCACTTAGAGGTGGTGGATATTCTTGATCGCAAACCTTGGAAGTTGGTGGTGACTAGTGGAGCATGTGATTCACTTGTTACATAGAGATTTTCTATTTATTTATTGATGGTTTCATGTGATTCCTTTAGTTGATGTACCATTTTTGGATTTTTATCTATTTACTTGGGGTACTATTTGTCCTAAGGAGTGTTTGGAATAATGACTATTTATTGATTCTTATCTGTTTTATTTTTTTGTTGAATTATTATTGTATACAAATCATTCCCCATTGATTTTATTTGATGCCCATGCACTTGTCTTCAGTCTGTGGGGATCGGGAATTCCCTTCATGTCATGTGATAACTAATTAGGGTACCAATTAGGTGGGTTATCTGGGTCGATTTATGACATAAAACCATCTCCAGTTTCATTATGAATTATAATATAAGCAATAGTGAGAATAATCTTTTGAAACTTCTTACTCTTATTCACCAAGTTGATAAGGACATGAGACATGATAAACCTATAGTCATTATATTGAGTCAGAAAAGGAAGAACAAGGTAAAGGGTACAAAGACTCATTCCAAGTCTAAGGCTCTAGAGAATCATCCTTCCAAGAAGAATAATATCCAATGACAAGCAAAGGAGTATAATTTGATGTGTTTTTATATGGAATGTATGGCCCATGGAAGAGGAATTACACCTAAAAAAAGAAGCAAGACAAAGAATCACATGCATTTTTTATCAAGTGCAATCTTTCCATATATATAAGTTGGGTATTAGATACTACTTTTGGTGCCCAAATTTCTATACAAATATAGAAACCAAGTATATCTTTGAAGGTTTCTAGAGGTGATGTGGATTTATAGGCTTCCAATAGAATGGGGCTAGATACTCTATCCACTAGAGACTACCACCTCACATTTCTAACATGAATGATTTTAGTTTTAAATAACTATTATTATATTCCTAGTTTTACTAAGAACATCATATTTTTTTCTTATCTAGACATGGATGGATTTGTTTTCAATTTTGGAAATAAGAGATGCTACTTTTATAAAGATAACATATTTTATGGTATGATATAGTTGCATAACTCTCTTTATGTATTAAATTATGAAAGAAATATTGTCAATTGATAATGAATTAAATTCATGTGACTCATTTAACACCTAGTTGTGGAATCACCATCTTGGTCATGTAAATGATAAGAATTTGAAAAAACTCTATTAAGATGGTTACTTATAATCTTTCAAGTTTAAACCACTTGAAAGATGTCATGCTTGTTTATAAGGAATGATGACCAAACCACTGTTTAGTGTTCAAGGTGAAAGGACCACAAATATTATATAATTGGTACAAAATAATGTGTGTATTCCTTTTCAAGTAAAATCTAGAGGTTTATTCTCATACTTTATGAATTTTAGCAATGACTTTTGCAGGTACAGATATATATACTTATTGAGGCATAAGTCTGAATCCTTTGAAAATTTCAATGAGTTCAAGAATGAAGTTGAGAATCTACTTGGTAAGAATATAAATAAACCCTGATTGGATTGGGGTGGTGAATATCTTAACCAAGAGTTCATCTACTTTCTATGGGAGTGTGATATTTTATCTAAACTCACTCATCCTTATACACCATAATTGAATGGTGTTTGTGAAAGGAGGAACCATACCCTACTGTAAATGGTAAGAATATTGACGAGTCATTCAAGAATTCAATTATATTTTTATTGATATGAATTACATATGAAATCATATATACTAAACTGAGTACCAATTAAAGTGGTAAACATTATTACCTTTGAGTTATTGAGTGGAAAGAAACTCGTTTTGTCACATATTTTTGTATGAGGATGAGAGGTGTTTATTAAGGCTAACTCAAGTAACAAAATAAAACCCCAGGGGCATGAATTGTATCTTTCTAGGTTACCCTAAGTAAATGAGGGGATACTAACTATATTATATCTCAAATAATAAGGTTACAATTGTTAGGAAATCTATATTCCTTGAGAGGGAACATATCCTCAAGAAGAATAGTGGGAGAAATATTGACTTCCAAGAAGTTGATACTCATGATATACAAGAGTTGTTATGATAATAGACTCCATATGTCATTGTGGAAGATGTAGTTCCGAAAACAAAAGTATTGTGTAGGAGTACCAAAGAGGTGAGAGAACAAAAAAGATATGGTTTTATAGTCACAAAATATGGACACTCATTATTAGTTGTCAATAATGACCCTTAATCATACAAAGAGGTAATAGAGAGCTCAAAATATACAAAATGAAAAGAGGATATGGAACATGAGATGGATTCCATGTAACAAAAATGTGTGTGGATTTTGGTCAATATTCTTTAAAATATAAATCATGTTGGATGAAAATGGGTATTTAAGAGAAATATGGTCATGGAAGGCCAGATTAGTACCTATTATGCACACGAATAGTGGAAAAAGGGTTTATACAACATCAGTTCATAGAATATTATGAAACCTTTTCTCTAGTTTCCATGCTTAAATACATCAAAATTTTGCTTTTAATAGTAGCTTTCCATGACTATGAGATTTTGAAGATGGATGTAAAAATTGATTTCCTTAATGGGAACCTTCAGGAAGATGTGTATATGACATAACCAAAAGGGTTTGTGACTCTAGAAAATTCCAAAATGGTATATATATTGCATAAATCCATTTATGGATTAAAGAAAGAATCCAGGTCATGGAAGTTTTGGTTTAATAAATCTATAAAAGAATTTGGTTTCATTAAGAATTAATATGAGACATGTTCTTATAAGTAGTTTAATGAGAGTGAAATCATTTTCATAGTAGTATATGTTGATGACATATTAATAATTGGAAACCAGATACCATCTATACAATAAGTTAAGGCATAGTTGAGAAAGTGCTTCTCCATGAAGGACCTAGGTGAAGAAACCTACATTTTAGGGACCAAGATCATGATTGATAGATAAAATTTGTTTCTTGGACCAATTGAAAGTATATACATTGAACAGATACTGAAGAGGTTCAGTATGGAACAATCCAAGAGGGGATTGGTTCTAGTGTCATATGATATACATCTTTATAAGAAATTTTTTACTCAAACACAATAGGAAAGTGATAGAATGAGTAAGATCCCATATGATTATACAATATTATTAATTATGCATTCCATGTTATGTATGAGGCTAGATGTTTCTTATGCTTTAAGTATGGTAGGAAAATATCAAAACAGTCCAAGAAGATATCATTAGACTTATTTTGGAACTATCCTTAAGTATCTGAGGTGAACTAATGATATGTTCCTAGTATATGGAGAAGATAAAGAGCTAGTCATTAGGGTTTTGAAAGATTCTAGATTTTATACATATTAGAATAATCTAAATCCATGATTAGGATATGTCTTTAGTCTCAATGGAGGAGATGTGGGCTTGAAGAGTTCAAAAAATTTGGTTTTTACTAATTCTACAATTTAGTGTGAGTATATTGTGATTTATGATGTAGATAATAAAGTGGTTTGGATTTGTAAAATTTTTCAAGATCTTGATGAAGATCCTAGCAGTTAAGACCCCATCATAATTTATTGTTATAACACTACAATAGTGACTCTTTCTAAAGATCCAAGGCCACATCAAAGGATAAATCATATGCTTTAGAAGTTTCATCTCTTGAAGGATTTTTGTTAATGAGGTAAAGTTATATTTAACAGAGTATACACAGAGTAAAACATAACATACCTCTTGAAAAATGATCTATCTCTTTTGAAGAATGAGTATCATATTAGAGCTAGTGGACCTAAGGTTGTTAACAACTGGCTTTATTGCAAGTGGGAGTATATTGGATTTGGTTCCATAGAACTAATTTCTATGTAGTTGATTATTACATGTATTCATTTTCTTGAATATTAATGAAATTTCTTATCAAATCATGATTGTTTCTCTGCATGACATATGATGTGAAAATTTCCTAAGAATATCTATCACACTAAAATTTTATAATAGTTCCCTGTTATGATGAGAACTTGGAGGTTCTATGAAAATATTCTTGAATATATATGTTTTGTAGCCAGATGATATCATTTGATATGACAGAAATGATACAGGATATCAGGGGTGGAGACTCATAGAACTTTGAGTCACTTTATCATAGTATGCACCCTTGGTAATTTTCAGAGTAGAAGATAATGAGAACGATACCTACTAGTATAAAATCCACATTTATATGTGTCATTGGATGTTTATATCTACAGATGTGTGTATTGATCCTTATAATTTAAAATTACCATTAATGAACATCATAAACTAAATAATTTGATGTATTGATGAAAACCGTGAAGATGTATGCTCATAATTAAGTAGGATACATAGGGTAAATCACAAGTGATATGATATTAGTGGATAATGCAAGAAATGATTTATCCCTTCTGTCCACTAATAGAAGTTGATATCCTAGGCCCTTTGATGGGAATATAATTGTTTGGATAAATCCATGGCCATGGTGTTTTGTGGGTGATTTCATTTTCAGAAAGACAAAGTAATATACGCCAATAACATAGGTTAGTGACACCAACATGCAACTCTCTTGATTTAAGATATCATGATAAATGGATTATATTACATAGTAAGAATTTGTAGGAGGTTTTATGTCCTTTCGACGCTAACTTATTTCTCTATGAGTGTGTTGGAATGTTTCTAGACTCCAACCTTAGACTTTTGGCACCCCAAATATTTCCACTGATAAAGAGTCCTAGAGGGTAACACACTAAGTGTATCTGAAATCTTAGTTAAATTCAATGTTGAATTTAATAAGTTAGAATGAATATTATTCATGTTTTTTTGTTTAATAATTATTCAATTTTGGTTGATCACCAATATTTAATCACAATTTATTCGAAAGAATATGTGAGTTAAATAATAATAAATATTTATTTATAAGGTTTAGAGAATAAGATATTTATTATATTTATCGATGAATATTGATATTTATTTGTATTCATTATTCAAGGTCGGATAAATACCAAATTGGATTAATGAACTAAGTTTAAAGGTACAATTATAAATTATATAAATTATATTTATTCATTCTTAGGTTATACACATGTAAAGTGAATAAAAATTATTTTATTATTATTATTAGATATGGGGTTCATAAAGAATTAAGTAAATGGAAACGGATATATGTAAAAATAGTTAACCCTAAACCTTCCATAATAAATATCTAGTTATATCAATTTATTAAAAAAAATTCTCTCAATACCTAGAGATATCTCAAGAATACACATAAGATATAAAGTGAAAATCCTCCTTACCTCTCAAGTGATCATGAGTGAAAAAAGAGTTCCTCTCCCCCAAAGAACTTTCTACTATTATAAAAAATGAACAATGTAAGCAATCGGGATTATCCTTGCTTGAACTCAATGATTCTATAATGACATATAATATTTTGGTGCATGTGTGGATCACCACTATAGGAATTATACTCTTGGATCCCATGGTGTAACAATGGTATGAAGATGTCAAGTCAGTCGATTCATCAATGAAAAGAATTACAAGTTGAGATAATTTTAGATATTCTTATAGATTAATTATAAATTACATAAGATGACCCACATTTGGTTTTAAAATTTAAATAAGTAAATTAATATTTTATTTAAATCCATTGGTTATGACATAATTTGTCATTTATATCTCAAATTATCCATCATTTACGACTAAAATCCGTATTGGGAATGCCCAATAGGAGCTTCTGTTGTGATCAAAACAAAAAATTCACCTCCCAATAATATATTACTCAAAGTTTATTCCAGGGAACTCTAATGACTTAACATGTAGCAATGTCATCCATTTTCTCCTTCCATTCACCCAAACCCCACTGAGGCATGATGCTACCTTAGAATTTCCTAAGTTATCACCTTAGTAAACATATCTATCGGATTTGGATTCATGCTATCTTACATTTCTCCATCTCCTTATCCTTCAAAAAATTTATGATTAAATGATACTTAGGGTTGATGTGCTTCATCTGATCATGGAAAAATATATTTTTAGCTATATGGATTACACTTTGGAAGTAAAATAAAAACATTGTTCCTTTATGAATCCTTTTAAGATCCTTTATAAATAATCTCAACCACACCATTTACTTATTAGCTTCTATTGCAGGTACATACTCAGCTTTATTTGTACTTAGAGTAATAATCCATTGTAAATTTTATGACCAAATAATAGTCATTCCTACAAAAGTAAACACAAATATGGTTATACTTTTCATTATATCTGCATCACTAGTAAAGTCCAAACCCTTGAAACTTTACAACATATCATCTTTTCTAAATCACAGGGTTATATCTAATATTCCTTTCAAATACCTATGGATTCAATTCATAGACTACCAATTTACTTTTCCTAGATTTTTTATATACTAACTCACAATTCACACAACATGGGAAATTTATGGCCACATGAAAATCATAGTGTACATCAAACTTCCTACCACTGAATCATACAACTTGTAACATCCCAAAATTTATTTCATAATTGGACCACTCATAGTGTATATCTTTAGGTGGATTGAGGGGTCAGAGGATGACCTAATCCTTTGAGTCTAGTTTGGACCAGGACCTACAGTTTGTAATTCTGTAGGTGGTCCACCGACTAGATGACAGTGTTGCTATAAATGGAGTAGCATCAGGGTAGCAAGGTAAATTCAACCCATAACCCTTTTTTTATTTATTTTCCCCCCTTTGAAACAAATTCTACCACTATGAACCCTGAAAGGCCCTTGGAAAGTTTTGGCTCTCCAAATATCTTCTCTTGGTGGATCAAAGTTCAGTTTGAAGCAATAATCCTCTTCCAACATGTATTTCCCTTCTTGGCCTTCAATATCTATTATTCTCTTGGTTTATTTTTCCTAGGGGATATAGTAGCCTTGAGATTTATTGGACCAATAATGGTTAATGTTGAATTATGATTCCAGGATCTCTTTTCATTTTTATTGAGATCCGTTTTCCTTAATTCAATTTTTTTCATCAGAGGTGAATCATCTAAAATTCATAACGGGTTGATCCTAGATATTTCAAGTAGGTTTTTTATGTCGTATCTTCCTATTATGATTCAAGTGTTGCTTGAATTCTTGTGTTTTCTATTTTAAATTGTTTAATAATGGATTGATTGTTTTTAAGTATAAATTGAATCTTTTTGGTAAATTTTTTTAGCATGAACTGTTTCATATTTAAATTTTTTTTTAAATGAAATTGGATTTTGTTTGATCATGAATTTTTTTATGAAATATAAAGCCTTATTTTAATGAAAATATGTCAATTATTTAATATTTTTTCTAAATGGTTTTGAAATATGTATTTTCATTTGAAATTTATTTTCCAAGGAGGTGGGTGTGTACTCTTTTAGAGCGTACTAGGTGGTTTCTTTTGGGTGAGTATCTTTTTGGACTGACCACCCTACAAGTTTAATATGGGAGTTCTTTTGTCTCTTTGTTTTATATCTTTTGAACTGGAGGATTTATGAGGATAGAAAGTGATATGGTGGGGAGAATTTAAACATCTTGAAATCACTTTCATCATTGGACTGATCCTAGTGTTTTTTGGGGATCTCTTGTGGCTTATTTCGGTATCTTTTTTGATGATATCTTATATAAATTGGTTTGTATCATGATTATGTTTTTTATTGAGATATATTCTATTTCTCCTTTTGGATTCACTCTCATAAATGGTTTTCAATAACCTAAGGTTTGTTTTGCTCTTGGGGATGGAATGGAATCTTGTGTCGGGAACCTCAAAACATTTTGGGATTTCATATTTTGAAATACCTTCTATTTCCTTCCATGGATGCTTATCTATGGTTGGTGTTGTATACTATTTGGGTTGGTTGAAGTTCCTTGGTGTCCTCTTATATATACCTATTTTATTAGAGCTCAATCTTCATGTGTTGGGAGATCTCCCTTTTTGAGATTTTATTGTTCCCCATTGTTCACTAACCTGGTTGTTTGAGCACATTCCAGTTAGACTTATATAGACATTGGAGATGTATTAATGGACCTAAAATTATGTGGTATCTTGATGTACTAATCACTCAGATGTGATGATGTTTGATTCATTGATATTTTCAAGGGGTTAGGTTCCATGTTGGAAATCCTAGGTTACCATTGAGTAATTTCTTGGGGTAGAAATACTTGTCAGCTCTATACCTTTCTTATGGATCGTTGGATTGTTTATGGATACTAAGAGTGTTTTCTCTTTGGAATCATTGATATGTTTTGGATGTTCCTTTCCTTTGAGGATACATTTTTTTCTCATATATGTTTCCACATGATGTGTGATCGAGGTCTCTTATTTGGGTTCAAGGGACATGATTTTGATGGATTTCATGCTCATGTTCCACCATTTTTGTGAAACTTTAAATGGAAAGGAGACCTATGCTAGGTATTCACTCCATATTTGGTTTTCTCACCTCTCAATGTTATAGGTTTACACTCTTTTATAGTTTTTGGGTGTTTTTTTGGGTGAGTACCACTCTATTTTATAAACTATCACCCTACATATTGAATTTGGGAGTTATTTTGTCTCATTGTTTTATATATTTTGGACCGAAGGATTTATGGAGATAGAAATTGATATGGTAGGGATAATTGTAACATAACGAAACCATTTTCATCATTGGATCACCCATAGTATTTTTTTTTCAAGTGTCTTGAGGGGTCGGAGGATGACCGGTGACTTTAAGTCTGGTGTGGACTAGGACCTATAGCTTTTAAAGCTATATGTGGTCCACCAAATATCCACTGAGGGCCACTGGCTAGCCTATGGGCTGGATAGAGGTTATAATAGTTCAGCTATAACCACTAGCTAGATGGTGAGGGTCATAGGCTAGCCGGTGGTGTCACTGGACGTGGGGTAACATCAGGGTAGCATAGTAAATGCACCCTAAAACCTTTGTTTTATTTATTTTATCTCCTCCATTGAACCAAAGTCATCCCCTATAAACCTTGTAAACCTTTTGGTAAATTTTTGATTTCCAAACATCTTCTCTTGGTGGATCAAAGTATAGTTTGAAGTGATAATATGATATCCCTATAGGCATCGTTAATTCCCACCCGGTTACTAAATTTAGAAATTTAAAACACAAAATAGAAAAAACACTAAACTACAAGGTAGTATAGGAATTGTATGTTCGAGGTTGTACCCACAGAGACAGGGTGGTAGAAAATATTAATTATATAATATAAACCTAAACTAATTTTTATTTGAAATCTAAAATAATTAATTGAAAAGATAGATGATGATTGATTTGGAGTTTTAATAAAATAAGAAAACATGCTTGGTAATTGTAAATCTAGGTTCATGATTTATTAGGGTATAAAAAGATTAAATAATAGACATATGGTGTCAGAACCGAGTTAAGGTGAATCCAATGGTCATGGTAGACAACCCCCAAAATCACAGACATCCCATTTTCACAATAGTCATGTTACTTCGGGTATTCATTGACCTGGTGACTCGAAACCATATTTAAACATAGAAAAAAACCCACCCAATGATCATTATTTGAATCATTCTCTAGTCAATAATTTGAAATTATCACTCCCTCACCGATCAAGCAATGGTCATGAAACAAGGTTGTGGAAAAAACCAAAATGAATTGCATTTAAAAATAAAATACCTTAATACAATCAATCCCCCTTCATTACAATTTATTTACACAAGGTCTACCCCCTCATGCTAGTCATGAGTGGGTAGGAAAATAAATATCCCATTCTACTCATCCTAGAAACAACAATCCTTGATCCGGTGGAAGTAGCTCTGAATGAATGAATTTGGTAGAGCCTTGGCCTCTTATTTATAGGCACTGGAGGGGATCTTCTCGAGGCTAGTCACGATGTGCAATTGGATTACACGTCATGAAATATAGATCCAAATTTCCTCCTTGATTTATGAATTCACAAAAATCTCGTATGTGACATTGAATCTTTGACTCATGTCATGACATGTAACCTTCTTTCACAACATATACCATCATCACAACTTGTCCTAATGAAAACCTTCCTCTCCAATGAGGTCACGATGTGTAATTAGATTAAAAAATGTGTAATTGTGTTGCTCCGGTTTTCTAGCTCTGCTTCCTTCTCAAAAAATAAGATTCCACGCCGCTGCACTTATCTTACGGTGTGAAGTATCTTTTAGCTCATATTTCCTCTTATTTTCATCCTTTTTCAAAGATTCATTATTTAATTCCATAAAAACTCAAAACAAGTCAATAGGCTCCAAATTTGGCCATGTTATTCAATTTAAATTAAAAAATCAATATATAAAACACTCTAAAATGTATGCATGAAATAGATTTATCAAACACCCCCACACTAGAATTCAGACTTTTCCTCAAGGATGGAATATCAACATACTACAAAGGGAACTCACCTTAACATTATTCAAATTTAATTTCAATAAAATCAATTGGTCAAATGTAAAATTGAATGTTTGAGCATCACATAGGGAAAATTTATCAATGCCTCACTTTTCAAAGAAACAAATCAACCATGTATTTTACTTTTTTCTCATTTGAATTAGCCAAGCCTTTTAAATCATCCATTCTCATTTTTCAATCCATTATCAATTTGCATGCCACTTTAAATTTACCTCTTATTAATTTTTCCACTCATCATCAAGGTGAAATTGTATATAGAATTCATAACATACCTAAAAAACATGCAACTTACCATAGGCTTACAAGGAATCTAACATCTTCACCGTATAAAGGCAGATATCACAATTAATCATGAGGGATTCACTATTCAGGATCAAATGAATCCAAGGCTTAGGGTAGGTAGGTAAATGATATAAAATGTAAGGATCAAAAAGGAGGTTCAACTCTAAATCATTTTGCATGATATTTAATAGATAAAATCAATGAATGACTCTATTTACAAATGTCATCTCTCACTTTCCCAAAAAAGATCAAAGTGGGTTCATGATCCATATAAGAACAATGATAAAATCAAAATCTCTTGCTCTTTTTTTAATTTTTATTTCTTTTGTTTTTTGAAAGTTATGCTCAGGACAAATATCATATCCATAACCTAACCACATATGATAAAAAATCATCGGTCTAGAAAATGGTAATTTTTGATCCTCTAAAAACACGAACCAATTTTCATATTTTTTTTTCAAATGTTTTTTAGCAAGAGAGGTTAATAATAAAATACAGTGAAAGTTTTCATGGTCTCTCCCCATATCATATTGAACCCCCCAGAAAATATCCATGATGAATTATATCCCGAAACACCCAATAATGTTCCCCCCACACTTATTATTTTAAATATCTTGCAAAACATTTAGAGGAAGGTAGGAATGGGTAAAATAGCTGTGTAACATAACTCATTTCCTTATAGGGAAAATCATGGCTTCTACGATCTTAAAAAGGATTAAATTCTAAGTGGTTCTCAGGATAAGGGATAACAAAAAGAATACCTCAATCATTTTAAAAGTGATTCTGTATAGTCATAGCTTTGATAAGATGCAAAGAAAGTTCTAGAAGAAAACACATCTGAGTTTCTCAAGAAATATACAAAAGAAAGAATGGAAAATATTATCTTAGTGGATGTTTAGGGAATGAGACTAATGGTTGGGTCAATTACTCATGTAAATGCATACAAATAATTAAATCAATGAATGAAAACATTATAAATTAAAAACATGGCCAAATATCAGAAAAATTTCATTTACATTGATTAACATGATCCCCTAAATCATGATTTTTCAAATACTAATTCACATGTTTATCTCTAAAAATTGTTTTTTCCCATTTCTCTCATTCAGAATTATTGACAAATAAATTTAAAATTCATGACATGTTAATTATCCTGGGTAGTTTATGTCTCTAAGTTCAGTCGAGTAAAGAATGAATCAAATGTGAGTCATGCAATTTCCAATTAAAGCTCTAAAACATTTAAAATGTGGGGAATATAGAAATTCTGATTTGAAACACTTAATCCCCTTTTAATTTATGCTTCAAACATGGTCAGATTTGTTCTTCCTGCCGATTTTGATAGTGCCATTGATGGACCTAAGAAATAATATAAAAAGTAAAAATAGAGACCCTTGAAATATGCTTGAAAAGATAAGGGGAATTGAAATTAAGTCATAATATAAAATTAAATTCTAAGAAAGCAATAAATCTAAATTCCTATAAAGTGATAAAAACTTGAGTTACCACTCAGAAGCTACTCTTTTTTAATGGTTGTTTAGATCAACCATACATGGGTTAACTGATTGGACTATGACAAGTGAGATCTCGACATCAGTCCGAACTCGATAAAATTATTATTCTTTAATGGTTGGATGCATGTGTTGAACTTATTCATTGATTTATTCATGTTCATACTCCACCTCATTAACTTATTTATTTATTGCTGCTTAAATTGTTTCCTCTGCATAGTCAGCACATGGTGCAATAGGTTTTTATTATTATTATTCTTCCTTCGGCTACGATCCAAGTTTTGTGAGGACGCTTTGGAGCATATCAACATCCAAGGTTCCTTCCTCTTTAATTTCTTATTCATCTTGCTGATGTTTTTTAAAATGTTCTTCAGACCATTCAATTTCTATAGCAAGGTCATGCTCTTCATCATCTTTTGAACCTAAAAAATCAAGGGCATCATGATTAGTATAAATATCAGCATTGGAATTGGTACTTACCTATGCTTCTTTGTCCACACTTATTTTTTCATGACCCTCCTTGTAAAATTTTGGCTCCAGGAAATGGGGTGTGGTGAAATTAGTGTGTGGGTATGGTTGTGGGTACTAATAGTGTTGATGTATCATCTTTTTAACTTAATCAAGTATTTTCTTCATATCACCTAGTTAGAAGATGAATTTCTCCTTGGTAGTCATCATACTTTGCAGCCCTTCCATCACAACCAAAAATACCCAGTGCGGTAAAAATGATACAAATAAATAAACAAAATTGCTATACTAAAACCCAAAAATTTAATAGTTGAGAAAATATTTTGTCTAAATTATTCAACTAATAAATTCTACGCTCCTATCCCCGTCAACGACGCTAAAAATTTGACAGCCCTACGGGCATCGTTATTTCCTATCGGGTTACCAAATTTAGAAATTTAAAACCCAAAATAGAAAAAACACTAAAATATAGGGTATTATAGGAATTTTAAGTATATGGTCAAACCCACAGAGATAGGGTTGGAGAAAATATTAATTAAATAATATAAACCTAAAATAATTTAGATTTTAAATCTAAAATAATTAATTGAAAAGATATATGATGATTTATTTAGAGTTTTAAGAAAACTGGAAAACATTCTTGGTAATTAAAAATATAGGTTCATGATTGATTAGGGTATAATAAGATTAAATAGTAGATATATGGTGTCGAAATTGAGTTAGGGTGAATCCAATGGTCATGGTAGACAACCCTCAAAATCATCGACATCCCCTTTTCACAATGGTCATGTGACTTTAGGTAGTCGTTGACATGGTAACTCGAAACCATGTTTAAAACTAAAAAATAACCCTCCCAATGATCATGGTGTGAATAATTATCCATTCAATACTTTGAAATTATCACTCCCTCACCGATCATGTGATGGTCATGAATGATAGAGCGAAGAGAATAATTGAGAAAATAGGGTTACAACAACAGACCCAAAATGAATTTCATTCAAAAATAAAATACATTAATACAATCAATAAACCTTCATTAAAATTTCTTCGAACAAGGTCTACCCCCACATTCTAGTCATTAGGGGGTAGGGAAATAAATATCCTATTCTACTCATCCTAGAAACAACAATCCTTGATCTGGTGGCAGCAGCTCCAAACAAATGCATTTGATGGAGCCTTATCCTATTATTTATATATGGTAGATGGGATCTACCCAAGGCCAGTCATGACATGTAATTGGATTAAATGTCATGTATTCTAGATCCGAGTTTTCCTCACTGATTTCCAAATTCGTGTGAATCTCATACGTGTCGTTGAATCTTTGACTCGTGTCATGATGTGTAAGTGGGACTCACGACATATAACCTTCTTTCAGAGTGTGTATAGTTGTCACGACTTGTCCTGGAAGGAGAATTCCTCTACAATGAATTCACAACATGTAATGAGATTACACGATGTGTAATAGCATTTCTCCTATTTTCTAGCTCCGGTTCCTTCTCAAAAATCTGATGCTGTGCCGTTTTTCTTCGCTCACGACACGAAGTGTCTTTTAACTCATATTGACTTCTATTTTTATCCATTTTCGAAGATTTATTATTTGCTAACATAAAACTTAAAATAATTCAAAAGGCTCTAAATTTGGAAATTTTATTCAATTTAAATAAAAAAATCAATATACAATACACTCTAAAATGTATGAATGAAATAGACTTATCAAATAACCCACACTTGAATTCAGAATTTTCCTTAAGGATGGAATCTCAAAATACTACAAAGGGTACTCACATTAACATAATTAAAATTAAATTTCAATAAAATCAATTGATTGAATAGAAAATTGAATGTTCGAGTATCACACACAGAAAATTTATCAATGCCTCACTTTTCAAAGAAACAAATCAACCATGTATTTTACTTTTTTATCTTTTAAAATAGAAAATCCTTGTCAATCATCCATTTTCATTTTTCAATCCATTATCAATATGCATTCCACTTACAATTTACCTCACATTAATTTTTCCATTCATCATCAAGGTATAATTATATATAGAATTTAGAACATACCTCAAAAACATATAACTTACCATAGGATTATAAGGAATCTTACATCTCCACTATGTAAAGAATAATATCAAAATTAATCATGAGGGCTTCACCATTTAGGATCAAATGACTCTAAGGCTTAGGGTAGGTAGGTAGGTAAATGATATAAAATTTAAGGATAAAAAAGGAGGTTCAAATCTAAATCATTTTACATGATTTTTAATAGATTAAATCAATGAATGAATCCTTTTACAAATTCCATCTCTCACTTTCCACAAAAAGATCAAAGTGAGATCATGATCTATGTAAGTACAATGATAAAATCAACCTCTCTTGCTCTTATTTTTAATTTTTGTTTTTTTTTATTTTTTGAAAGTTATGCTTAGGAAAAATCTCATATCCATCACCTAACCACATAAAATAAAAAATCATCGATTTGGAAAATGGTGATTTTTGATCCTCCCAAAACACAACCCATTTTTCATATTTTTTTTCAATTTTTTTTAGAAAGAGAGGTGCATAATAAAATATAATGAATGTTTTCATGGCCTCTACCCATATCATATTGAAACCCACTGGAAAATTTCCACAATGAATTATATCACATTACACCTAATAATGTTCCTCCCCCACACTTATTATTTTAAATATCATGAAAATAGTTTAGAGGAAGGTAGTAATAGATAAAATAGGATTATAACACGGTTCATTTTCTAACAAGGCGATTCATGGCTTCTACGGTCTTAAAAAGGATTAAATTCTAGGTGGGTCTTAGGATAAGGTCTAACAAAAAGAACGCCTCAATCATTTTAAAAGTGATTCTGTACAGTCATAGCTTTCATAAGATGCAAAGAAAGTTCTATAATAAAACATGCTCGAGTTTCTCAAGAAATATATGAAAGAAAGAATGGAAAATATTGGATTAGTAGATGTATTTGGAATGAGAATAATGATTGGGTGAATTACTCATGGAAATTAATACGAATAATTAAATTAATGAATAAAAACATTAGAAATTAAAAACATGGACAAATATCAGAAAAATTTCATTTAAATTGATTAACATGATCCCCTAAATCGTGATTTTTCAAATCCTAATTCATATGCTCATCTCTACAATTTTTTTCCCACTTTCACATTCAAATTTATTGACAATAAAATTTAAAATTCATGGCATGGTAATTATCCTGGGTAGTTTATGTATCCAAGTTTAGTTGATTAAATAATGAATCAAATGTAGGGAATGAAATTTAAAATTAAAGCTCTAAAACATTTAAAATGCAGGGAATAGAAAAATTATTATTTGAAATTCTTACTCCCCTTTCAATTGATGCTTTAGACATGGGATACTTCCTTCTTCCTACTGCTTCTGCCTACTCCTTGGTGGACCTAAGAAATAATATAAAAAAGTGAAAGCATAGAACCTTTAAATATGATAAAAAATATAAGGGGAATTGAAATTAAATCCTAATATAGAATTAAATTATAAGAAAGTAATTAATATAAATTCCTATAAAGAGATAAAAACTTTGGTTACCTCCCAGAAGTTTCTCTTTTTTAATGGTCATTTAGCTCAATCATACCAGGGTTAGTTGATTGTAGTGTGGTATAGGGATAACCATCTCATGTTTTCCCATTTTTTTACTTTTCAAACCTACTAGATCAGCTTGAATTCTCTTCAATATAATTGGTGTGGACCTCAGAGGCCATGACCAGAGTCTGAAAAACAAGAGTATAATTAGTAAGATTTTGGTATCAGTCCAGACTTGGTAAAATTATTCTTCTTTAATTGCTAGATACATGTGTTAAACTTCTTTAATGATTTATTCATATTCAACCTACAAATCATTAACTTATTTATTTATTACTCCTTAAATTTGATCCTCTACATAGTCAGTATAGGGTGTAGTAGGTTATTTTTCCTCTTCTTCTTCCTTTATATGCAATCCAAGTTTCTCAAGGAATATTTGTATTATCTTAGCATCTGAGGTTCTTTCCTATTTAATTTTTTCTCCATCTTGCTGTTGTTTTCTGAAATTTTCTTCATACCATTCAAGTTCTGTAGAAAGTCCACCATCTTCATCATCTTATGAAGCTATAAAATCAAGGGCTTTATGATTAGCATAAATATCATCATTTGAAGTGGTACTTACCTATACTTTGTCTACACTTATTTTTTCATGACCTTCCTTATAGAATTTTATCTCCAGGATATGGGGTGTAGTGAAATCAGTGTGTGAGTACGGTTGTGGGTACTCGTAGTGGTGATGTATCATCGTTTTAACTTCATCAAGTAGTTGTGTCATATCATTCAGTATGAAGGTGAACTTCTCCTTTATAGTCATCATACTTTGCATCCCTTCCATCACAACTAGAAATACCCAGTGTGGTAAAAATGATAAAAATATATAAACAAAATTTCTATGCTAAAATTAGAAAACAGAAAAGTTGAGAAAATATTTTTTCTAAATTATTTAACTAATAAATTCTCCGCTCCTATCCCCAGCAATGAAACTAAAAATTTGATAGCCCTACAAGCATCGTTAATTCTCATTGGGTTACCTAATTTAGAAAATTCAAACACAAAATAGTGAAAAAACTTAACTATAGGGAAGTATAGGAATTTTAAGTCCAAGGTAGAACCCACCGATATAGGGTTGGAGAAAATATTAATTAAATAATATAAACCGAAATTAACTTCAATTTGAAATATAAAATAATTAATTGAAAAGATAGATGATGATTGATTTGGAGTTTTAAGAAAAGAGGAAAACATGCTTGGAAATTGAAAATCCAGGTTCATGATTGATTAGGGTATAATAAGATTAAATAAGAGACATATTTTGTTAGAATTGAGTTAGGGTGAATCCAATGGTCATGGTATACAATCCCCAAAATCACTGACATCTCCTTTTCACAATAGTCACGTTACTTTGGGTAATAATTGACCAGGTAACTCAGAACCATGTTTAAATGTAGAAAATAACCCACCCAATAATCATGGTGTGAATCATTCTCCATTCAATAATTTGAAATTATCACTCCCTCACTGATCATGCAATGATCATGAATGATAGAGAGAAGAGGAGAATTGAGAAAATAGGGTTGCATAAAAAGACCCAAAATGAATTGCATTAAAAAAAATACCTTAATACAATAAATCCCCCATCTTTACAATTGTTTCACACAAGGTCTACCCCCTCATGATAGTCATAAGGGGGTAGGAAAATAAATATCCTATTCTACTCATCCTAGCAGTAGCAGTTCTTGATCCAGTGGCAGTGGATCCGAATGAATGTATTTGGTGGAGCCTTGGAATATTATTTATATGCACTTGATGGGATCTTCCCAAGACCGGTCACAACGTATAATTGGATTACACGTTGTGCAATCCTGATATGACTTTTCCTCCATATTTTTGAATTCGCATGAATCTCATACGCAACGTTGAATCATTGACTCATATTACAATGTGTAAGTGGTACTCACAACGTGTAACCTTCTTTCACAGCATGTACTATCGTCATGACTTGTCCTGTTGATAAACTTCCTCTCCAATGAAGTCATGATGTGTAATGAGATTACACTGTAATAGTGTTTTTCTAGTTTTCTATCTCTGCTTCCTTTTAAAAAATCTGATGTTGCGCCACTCTGCTTCACTTCACTCGTGGCGTGATGTGTCGTTTATCTCATATTTCCTCCTATTTTCATCCCTTTTTCAAAGATTCATTATTTCCTTCCATAAAACTTAAAACAAGTCAATAGGATCCAAATTTGGCAATGTTATTCAATTTAAATACAAAAATCAATATATAAAACACTCTAAAATGTATGCATGAAATAGACTTATCATAATACTCTTTTGGTATTTCTTTTTCTTCTTGGACTTTGATCTATCTTATTCTATTAATATTTCTTATCAGGGGTTATGAAAACCTTGGTATTTGTTGGACATATAATGGTTGATGTGGAATTGTGGTCTTAGGATCTCTTGTTTCTTATCTCGAGATCCATCTTCCTGGATTTGGTGATCACCATCAGAGGTGAATCATCTCATATCCATTGCAGTTTGATCCTTGATATTCTAAGTAGGAATTTTTATGTTGTTTCTTCTTATTGTGGTCCATGTGTTGCTTGAATTTGTTTTTTTCTCTTTGAAATTGGTTAAGAATGATTTGATCATTTTGAATCATAAATAGACTTTTTTTGGGTGAAAATGGTATTTTTCTTGAACAATTTCATATCGAGAAATAATACTTTATTTTAAAATGAAATTAGATTTTGGTTGATGATTATGGTTTTGGTATATGAAATGTAAAGACTCATTTTAATGAAAATATTTGAAATATTTAATATTTGTTCTAAATGGTTTGAAATGTGCATTTTCTTTTGAAATGTATTTTGGAATGATTGAAGGAATAACATGTGATGGTTTTTTGAAAAGTGTGATTGAAATGATATTTTAAAACAAATAAAGTATTGATTATATTTTCTTAGATTTTTCTTGAAGTCCCATTTGGCACCTTACATTGGTTTTTAAAGGAAGTATACATGTCTGTCCATTTTTGAATGATTGATTTAAAGTGATATTTTGATTAATTAATAAAGGATTGTTTCATTAATTAGGATTATTTTAAATACCCATTTGTCACTTTGTAATGAAAATGATATTGTTTTAAAAATTCCTAGATAACACCTTATGCATTGCTATTCCTTGATGAATAGTGATTAAATCACTTTATGATGAGTGTTGAAATAGTGGTTTCACTCTTTGAGGGATCTTGGGGTTAGTGTGAGATGCGAACCTTTTATAGGTTGGAATGGTGATTGTGCACATTATTTCCATTGAGGATTCCCATTATGATCCATTTTTCTACATTATCTTACCCGCCTATTTGACTGGCCATGGGAAACCTAGGTAATTAGTTAAGAGACCCTAGATTTATGGTATTATTTTGTAAACTCACACCCCAACTAGAGTCTCCCTAGAGAACTTGGATTTAGTATAGGGATGTGATTTGAGGAGGTAGGTGTGCACTGAGTTGGTAAACTTGTGTTTTTTATAGAATTGAAATTTTCATACAACAAGTAATGGTTTTTTTCTTGTCTTTGGTGGACTCACTAACGTATCTAGGAATTTACCATAACATATGAACTTGACACTTGGAATTGATTCTTTATATAAGACTCCGATCATTTGATTGTTACTTAGCACTGGAGTTTCCACATTTGATTTTCTTTATTATATCTACTTGATTTCTATGAGGTACCTTATTTATCCATATATATGCTTTGGTATGATGCCTTGTTTTTTGATACATGGAACTAGATCATAGTATCCTATTATATTGTTAACCTCAAAATACAAAACTGTTTTAAAGGCTTTGGTGAAAAATGTTTTCAATTTATAAAAAAGGTGTATTTTATTAAAAATGGATATTAACATGGTTTCCTCCTAAGGATTTTAAAATGGAGTTTGTAATTAATAATGTGGTGATTTAGACTCTATTTTCCTCATAAACAGATTTATTCCTTTTGTTTCCCTTTTAAAAAATGAGCATGATTTACCTTATCTCTTAGAAATGGAAAAAATTCTATTTTTTATTCATATTTTAAAACTAGAATATATGAATTTATTTGTAGATAAATTTCATAGACTCTTTGGTATAATTCTATTGGCTTTATAGATCACACCCTTCTTGTACCATTTTTGTGATTGTAGCCTTCATGTTTCTATAGTAGGTGTTTGTGTTCTCTTTATCTTCCTTTGTGGGTTTGTTCTTAGTTGGATGAGGGAAGGTGACTTGGGACACAGTGTGTGGTCATGGACCACCATGAGATGGGTTGTGATAATATATTTTTATTCTTTCTATTCTTGAATGTTTTGTATCATCTCCTTGTATCCTGATGTGGTTATACTATTTTATTTATCTGATGATATTTTCACAGTGTACTTTGATTAATTTAGTATTTTGTTAGGAAAAATCATTTCTAGAGGTTGTTTATGGATTCCCAAGCACTCATCACTGGCCCACGGGGATAGAGAATTCCCTTCAGGCTAGTGGTGATCAATTCAAATACTGGTTCAAATGATTTTATGGGAGGGTTTGTTACATGGGACTTTTTCCACGTACCGATTCTCAACTTCCATTATCAGTGCCCATGAATTGGAAAATTTAAAGTGAGAAGTAAGAGAGGTAGAGACTAGATTACTTATAATCATCCCAAATATTTCAATGATCTTCCAAATATAGCCCCTCTAAGATAACACAAATATATCATATTTTATATCTCTCTTGATATTAATACCAAAAATATTTCTTTTGTATTAATATATTTCTCCTCTAATCTTTCGAACAAGTCATGATTCAGCTTTTAGATTTTACCAGCATTAGGTCCAGCTATTATGATATCATCCACATATAAAAAAAATATTATAATTGTCTCATATTCTCATTACTTTTGGGAACAACAATGATATGTGTTGCACCTCCTGAAACCTTCTTCTGACATAAACATATTATATTTCTGATTCAATTATTGATGGGATTACTTTATCCCATAAAGTATTTTATTTATCTTATAAACTGAATTAGAGTTCCATTATATTGGAAAATCTATCATTTTTTTCATTTAGATTTCATCTTATGAGCCACCATAAAATAATATGGGTTTTTCATCCATCTATTACAAGTATAGATCCTCCAATGCTACCATGGTTTGAAATATTCAGATAGTGATATTCTTTATTATTGGTGAAAAAATTTCTATGAAGTCAAAAAATTCATTATTTTGAAACCCTTTCACCACCATCCATGCTTTATATTGTTTCTTTCCATCAACCTCTTAATTTATATAGTAAACCCATTTATTCTCTAGTTCTCTTTTCCCTTTCAGTAAATAAACCAATTAAAAAGTTCTATTGAACATTAATGAAGTTATTTATTCAACCATTAACTTCCAATCCTTTGAGTCATTAAGGGATTCCACTTCATCCAGTCATTAATGTTTTCTTTCATATATTAAAAGTAGAAAATTCATATTATCCCAAAATCTATGAATAATATTTCTTACTCTAGTTGATCTCCTCAACTGAGTTGGTTTTTTTCACTGATTGGATTAAATATTCCTTCCGGTACTTGATCTCCTAGTACTTTTACTTCTAGATACCTAAATACTAGCACTCCCACATGATATTTAGTAGTTGTTAAATTTTATGGTTGATCTTACACTGGTATAATCACTATAATTCCAATGATTTTATATAAGTTATATGATTTTTGAAAACTTCTGGTGCTTTAACTTAGATCAAATTGGGCTTTGATAGTTGATTTATTCACAAATTCCTTCTCTACCATGTTTTTATCCTTCCACAGAACCCCTTCATTTTAGTAAACATCTTGGATTATAATGACTTGTTTCTTTTCCTTATCTCACAACCAACAGCTAAATTGTTATCATTATACCCAATGAAGAAACAAATATTGGAATTATACTTAAGCTTGTACTTGGCATCGATATTCATGTATAGAAAGATCCTAAAGACTTTAAGGTGATAAAATAATGATCAATTTATAGTCTATAATTACTCCATAATTTCCTATCCAACTATCGATGCTAGACTTCTATTTACTAGATATGCCGATATGTTTAGAGATTTAACCCAAATTCTCTTGGGCATTCCACAGTGCATCCTCATGCTTCTAGACTTCTCATTCAATGTCCGATTCAGTAATTCATATACTTAATTATAATGTAAAGTTTTGGGAACCATATTCTCATGCCTCATCCCCTTATTCTTGTAGAAGTTCCATCAGTTTTATCAGGTATACTCACTATCACTATCAGATCATAGGAATTTAAACTTCTATCCTCTATCCCTTCACACCAAAATCTTCCATTAAATAAAATCCTAAAAAACATCAAACTTATGCATCAAAAACTAAATCCAAAATTTTCTAGTTGCATCACCAATAAAGGTTACAAAATGTAAAGATACCCCAAGGGACCAAATAGGGGTAGGTCTCAAAACATCAATATAAAAAAGTTCCAACTTCCAGACTCAAGGATTGTGTTAATCTTAATTGAATTATACACTCATTTTATTCCCTAGTACATAGATTTAACATCTTCCAATGTCTGTATGATCAAGATTTAGTATACCATTTTCCATTAGAACCTTCATGTTCTTCTCACGGATATGACTAAGTCTCCAATGCCAAACCTCCATATTTTATAAACTTATGGAAAATGCAATTGCATATGTATTTCCGATCAAATAAAACATCCCATACTTTACTATTTTTTAAAAAAATATAGAGAACTATGAAACTTTACATAATACATTATAAAAAGTAATTACATACCTTTATTTATCTAGCCATATAACTAAAATTAGGTTATTCCATAGACCTGAGATATGTATAACATTATTTAGTTTTATGAATCCCATGATCTTAATATATATATTCACATATATTTTTTTCCAATTATCTCTATATATTCATCATCCACCAAGTGTAACTTTCCAAAACTTCTAGATAAATAATTTTTGATTCATCTCTTTACTCCTATTGAATAGAATGATGCATTTAAGTCAACTACCCATGAATCCACCAGAATGTAAACACTTAACAATAACTAACTTTATCCTTACATAGTACCAAAGGAATTTGAGATTCCATAATTTTATGGTCTTATATATTTTTTAGTGTGACATCTATAGTCCTTCTTTATGTGTCATTTCTTTCCAAACTTCCATAAGGTTAGACTAGGAGCAACTGAATTACCTCAACTATCATCACATTGCTTATTTTCTTATGACTTCTTATAGTAGACTTGACTCTGTTGAGGGGAACGTCCTATTCCATAAATATTAAGAGAATTTTTAAATGGTTATTGAACTTCTATATACCTGAGTTCTTCATTGAGTTTCAAATTCATGATATCATTGAATACCAAGTCCATTTTTTAACAAGAGTTACTCACCAAAGTGACCATCACATCCTAACTCTCCAATAATAATTACAATAGTAGGAGTACCCACACATCATCTATGAACTTAATCTTTACTGATTCAAGATACCCTAAAATCATAGTGAAATCATTCATGTGACTTTGCACTGGTATTCCTTCCTATAACCTTAGGCTGAACAACCTCCACATCATGAAAAATTTGTTCAAAGCAGTAGGCTTCTTATATATGTATAAAAACAGCTTAAGTACTTCCACTGTAGTTTTCTTTTACTGGACATTGAAGGAACTATTATATACTAGAAAAATCCTCACCATCACTATATATTTTCTATCCAAGTGATATTATTCTTATTTATCCTACAAAACTGAATTCACACTAGAAAATGTAACTTCCAAGTATTTTTAAATTAGATTATCTTTAATCTAAATCCTCTAGAAGCCAAAATATATTCTATAAAAATTATAAATTTTGAACATTAAATCTTTTGATTCCATTAAACCAATTCATTAACTCCCACTGAATTTAATAACATCAAAAAAGACTGAACCTGATCTATTTAAACCTCATGCTTTGATACAAAATTTCAGGGATCTTCATGGGTGTTTTCTGAGGACTAATAGTTCATACTACTGGTTCTCCTACAAAACATAAAATTCAACCTCTAGAAGAAGGTCTAAATACTGGTAGAATAATATATCTTGAGCTTAGTATACAAGAAGTAGGACGATGATAAACCTTACCCACTACACTAAGTCAATCTTCACTCCTAATTAGAATCATAAACATTAAAGACACCAAAAACAAATACACCAGAAATACATACAATGGAAGTAAAAAAAGTAAGAGATGAGAAAAGAGTTTAATGTACATTGGATGAAATGTCCTACATGTATAGGATAAATTCCATTGTATCCTTTTCTATTACTACTAAAAAACAAGAGATTACAAGAGTTATAAATTACTAAGTATAAGTAATTACTCAAGATCTTATTCATGAATTTAAATCAATATGTAAATAATAATTTATACTAAATTATACACTTACTTAAATACTAAGTTTAATTAGTCGAAAAAAAATTAAACCTACTCCCTTAAAATCCCAGTCAATGAGGCATGACCGCTTTTGCATGAAAACCAAACCGGTGACCCTATAGTATTTGCAAAATTTCATATCTTCAATGATTCACCATAAAACCATTGATACATGTAAACATTCTATGGTTCTACTACTATTGGAGAATTCCTACTACCAATATCTTCACCTCATGTACATCACATCATTCAGTTAACCAAATTTTGGTAAATGTAATTCTGAAAGATGAACTTTCAGTGAGCTGAAATAGAGGAATCTACACCATGATTTCTTTTTCCTAAATTTTAATTATATGTTTGAGTATTGTATCAAATTAATTTCATTTCATTATACTTCCTTCAAATCCTAATCATTTTATGGATTATTTTTTTGTTCTCTTTGATCATATCTTGGTGGATTTAATTCCTTGGTTTCATGTGATTAAATTCTTTGTGATTTAAGGTACCCTTCACTTATCTTCCTTTAGTATTCATATATCCTCTCCCTTAAAAGACTATGATTGAGATAACATAATCAAAACATATATAATTAATAAATAATTTTATATTAATATTAATTACATCTCACTATAAATCACACCATGGAACCTGAATAGAAACATAAGAAATGGTGATTCCAAATGATTAGTAATGTCTGACAAATGAAGATCATATGTGAGTGTATAATGAATGATGTGAAGCCTGTCACATGCCTTGCATACAGAATTTATGAAAATATGGGATGTATTCTAGTGGCTAATTAGGGTCATCTCTTAAGGATTTAGGCATATGATATTCACTATCCTAACACTTATAACTGTTTGTTTTATTTTCTTATGTTTTTAAAGTAACCATAATTGAGATGTGATGTTTTTTTAGTTTTCTAATATTAAGGAATTGAAATAGATATTAGGGTGAAAGGTTTTGGATCTAGGTTTGATAAAAAGGGATCTTCATTATCTAAAATTATTCCAATATAATAATTGAGTCTTAACTAATCATCGATTTATCCTTACTATATAATTTGTGAAAATAAACACATAAGGGGTTAACCTTTTCATATATATCTCACCTCCTCCATAGTGTATATGTACTGAACACACTCAACTGAAGCATCTAATATCCCATCAACCAAATCCAATAATATGTTATTCATCTCCCAATACACACAACTCTAATAATATATTTTTTAGACTAATATAATGCATGGAGAGAAGTTTTGATAGATGGGATGATACAACAACAAATGGGAAGAATGGATGATGATCATCTATCCACTTCCACTCACTCACTATCATATTAAGGATGGGAAATGAAAATGAATAAATGAAGAATAAGGATTAAAAATTCCCATATGATATCACCTAGGGACCAATCCCACGAGTCTATTCTCCATAACCATGGAGCTTGATAGATCACAATCTAAGAGAGGGGAAATGGGGAACATTATTAAAAAAATGAATTCAAATTAAAATTGCATAAAATAGTGTAAATACTATGTTAATAGATACCATATTGGGGGAAAAGAATCCAATACATTACAAAATGTGAGAGGGGAAACATTTATAGCATCATCCTTCCTCCTCCTCCTCATTGCATCTAGTATCATGAGATTGATTTCTTCTTCTTCCTTGGATGAGTTTTATGTGTAAAGATTCAAGGGGCATGATTATTTATATGGGGATCTTATTTAATATTTTATATTCTCAATTATTAATATTATCTCTCAATACTTATTCATTTATATGATCACCATGTGGGTCATCTATTCGAGATGTCCCCGAAATGGAAAAACCAGTGAAAATAGGTTTTTTGTAAGTTTTTCATTTTGGTTATTTTTTATTTTAATCCCCAAAATCTCAAAAAAATTGGCTAATTCCTAGATAGATAACATGAATTAAAGTCATGGTCTATTGAAATCAACCTATGGTTGATCAAATGAATGTGAAGTCACTTGAGGGATGTTTTCAATCAAGAGACACGATCGCTTAAGCTTAACATGGTTAGTCATAAATGAATATGTAGTCTAACATATCTATTTTTGTAGTCTCTTTCATCCTTTTTATAAATTTTTAGTATGTTTGGTCGATATCTTCTTACAATTGCTTCATAATAGGCATAATTGATCCCTAGAAGGCATAGTTGATTAACCATCACAATCCCTTCTAGAAATGTTATATAAAATCATTGTAAAATTCATAAAAACTTCCCTTTACCATTTATTAGTCCATACCTATAAACATGAAAATATAATTAAATGTAGCCTTTGTTTATGTGATTAATAATTGATTAAAAACATTTTAAAAAAGAATTTAATTACTTTAAATAGTGGAATTACAGAATTAATAATTAAAGTATACTTTTAATTAATACCAAAAAAATGAATAAACACTAAAAATCACAAATTAAGGCATTTTTAATTTAAATTACAATTTTTATAAAGTATTAAAAATCAATGATTTACCTAATTTTTATCTAGATTAGGGAGTTAATTTATTTTTAAAAGTTTTTAAAAATTAGGTAAAATTGGCTCTCATCAATGAACATAAGTTCATGAGAATATAATCAAGGTGCATGGACATAACATAAGAAAATCATACCCAAGGAAACATGGATCATAAATCAAAAGGATTTTTTTCATAAAATAATACATGAGTTATAGAAGTGTGAAAGCACAAGTTAATACGCATGAGTCATGAGAACATAACATAAGTATATTTCATAACATATATATACGACTTAATAATGTGGAACACATATAAGAATAAGAGATATTTTCCTTTTCCATGGTTCACTTCCAATACTATCATCAAATTTTAGATCGAGTCCTGTGGTGTATTATGATCACTTCCCATTCCAATTAAACTTTAGTGGATTGAGTACAAACCCAATCCCTTTAATGTCATCTAATGAGATATAATGTTTTACCCAATGCATTGAAATACTGTATAATTTTAGGATAAACCTTTATGTAATGAAAAATCATACATATGTGTGACATATCAACATAAAAAAATTCATAATTCTATCATAACTTAATTAACATGTGTGAAAGAAACATGGTTTCATGAAAAAATTCACAAAACATGATCATATGTTATCCAAATAAATATGGTGGATGGTATCATTATAGAATATCCCCAGTGAATCATAACAAACATTAAAGGATGTGAACATAGTTGTAAAACACTTTATATGAGCATTAGAAAATTACTTTGAAAAGAATAAATACCCTTTACATTTTTAACAAATTTTATTTTAAAATGAAATAATTATAAAATAATGATAATAAAAATTAATTTTAAAAGCCATGAAATCTTTGAAAGAAATATTTGTAAATAAAGTAAATGGTAGGATAAAGTGATCATGTGGAAAATGTTATAAAAAGATATTCCCATCACACTTTTGTATCGAAAGTCTAAGTTAATATAAAATAACCCATACAAAAAATCATTTAAAGATATTACTTTCACATTTTTTTAAATAGATTCAAAGTCAATAGAAAATAAAATTAAGTAATCATATAAGTATAGATAAGGAAATCCATAAATCAATTTAAATATTACAAGCATGGAGGAGAATGATTCATGAGTGAAAAATGTGATAAGGATGAATACACCTAAAGTAAACCTTTTAGTTAATTTATGAACCAAAGAAGGGTGAAATTATAATGTACTAAACCTTCTGGACCATTAATTTGTGGTAATTCTTGTGGTAGAGGTGTCTAGGGGGAGTCCAAATGAGTTTTGAGGGGAAAAGAAGGAGTTGGATGGAAAATCCACCGAGAAGAGAGTCTAGTGGTGTTGATCCTTAGGGTTACGTCATAAGGGATGGTGGATGCGGCATGGGAGGATTAGTTGTGGTGTAGGGATCCCACATGGGAGTTTAGATCTACTTTCATTTTCTACCAAGCTATGGCATGGAGTGATCCTATGACAAGGACGTGAGTTCGCACTTGAGTAGTTGTGGTGTATGGGTTTCCTCTACAGCGTGGAGTCTAGTGTGGAGTTTTTGGAGGTTCCACCATTTTGTAACCACTGTGCCATAGATTACCTAACCAAAGTGCGACATCTACCTAGTTGTTGGGGGTCTATGGAATAGTAGTATGGTCTGCACTGTGGTCTCCACCTTATTTATAGGATCTATAGTGTGGAAATATCCAAAGATATTAGATGCAAGTTTGACCATCTTGGCTACAGTGTATACCTACCTACCATTCCATAGTCTTTTTTTTCTAGAATCTCTGTGGCACATTCCCAAAGGATAATCCATAGTGTTGTTTTGAAAGCTGGGTATAGATTCCCAGATCCCCTCAGAACTGATCACTTTTTTAATATTTATCTCATTTCTTGGATGACACAAGTGTATCCCAAGAAGGTATTTCATCCCCTAATCAGTGGCTCTTGACCTTGACCTTGGAGGATCGATTAGTGGTGGTTTAGGTGAGTTCCTCCATTCATTTTCCTAGTTTTTATTATGTTTTCTTATGAGAGAGGTTTCTGTTAATATAAATCTTATATTTTGGTGTTGTTTTGATGGTAAAATGATGTGGTTGTTGTGTTCTAGGCCTTTAAGTGTATTATTGTTTGTTTTGGTGTTCAGTGATTGTCTCTCTCTCAATCTAAACTTTTTTAGTAGACCATAAATATTTGTTTGAGGTAAGGAATCCTTTGTTTCTCATCTAGTGCATCACGTGTGAGGGGTTATGATTTTATTTATCATTGGGAAGTAGTATATATAGCCTAATAAAGACAAATATTTGGTTTAATTGAAATTTAAGGGGAATGAGAATTAATCACAGGATTTATAGAACTTGATATTATTGATATTTTGATTGTACAATCTCAACACCTTTATGAAAATCATGGATGTTTGGGGATTTATTTATTTTGTGATTTTCATGATTATGGAAACCATGTTTTGTGTTTTTTATCACTAAAAATGGAAATTTTATAACCCCTTATATCTAATTAATAAAATATTTTTCCTAGGAGATTTATGGATTGTGTGATAATTCCCTTGAATAAATAAGTGAAATGTGATTTAAATTCTCTTTATAGATCTAAAAATGGTTAGTGAATAAATGATAAATGAATGTATGATTATTTTGTGTGGTTGTGGTGTGTGGGGTTGATGTATTGTGGGGTGGCCGTGCTGTGGGATGGTGATGTGCAATTGTGATGTGGGGTGGTTATCTAATGAGTTGTGGTTGTGTTATATGGTGGATGGGATTGGAAATGGTTATGATATGGATGTGGTAATGAGGAAGTGGATGTGGATATGAAATGGTGGTGATGTGGGGATTATTTTCTTGATTATGATGATTGGATGTTTTTTGTGGTATTGTGTTGTGCTAGTTTCCAAAGCAGTATTGGAATTAAATAATAATTTTAAAATTTAAATGGAATGGGTTTGTGTGGTAAATGGGATGGAAATGGGTAAAAAATGAATAAAAAATCGGAATAGTGGTTAAATATGCTTGATATTTAATGTGAAATTAAATGGGATAAATAATGAAATGAATGGGTTGTATAATTGAATTGTTTGGTAATGTGAAATATAGAAAATTTATTAAGTTGAGAAAGTAGATGAAATGTGAAATGAGGCTTGTGGCCTTCTATGTGGTGTTCTGCATTTAGTGGTGGCTGTGAAAGTGGTTGTGTTGTGAGGTTGGGTAGTGACATTGTAAGTTGGTTAATTATTTTTTTGAACCCATAGGTTAGGATTATGTGCATACACACACACACACACATACACACACCATGTATATTCCTTATGATTTTCTATATGCACCACACCCATGTCGAGCACCATGTTCTGTCACCCATATATTTGGGGATGTTTTTCCCAACATCCTGGGGTTGAGGATGGATGGCCAACTACCTGATCTGTCCTTCTCTCTCTTACAGGATACAATTACATGTATGGGGTGTGATGAACATAAGTAAAAAGTGAACTATAGTGATGTTTTATGAGGTGATGAGATGGATTATGGTGGGGGTCATTCATGGTAGGAGGAGGGAACAAGGTTTATGTCCTTCATGTTCATAACACCCTACTACTCTAATTACTATTTTGGATGAGATGTGATAGCCTATGTGAATTTATGTGAAATGTGATATGATAGCCTAGATGTCTTTGGGTGAGATGTGATGTGATGTGATGGACTAGGTTTCTTCAGTCAATATGTGATGACCCAGGTGTCTTTGGAAAATATGTGATGTGACGTCCAATTGAACATGAGGTGCTTGGCATGAATGTGATGTTTGGAAGAGATGGGAGCGCCATGACATACAATGTTGGTGTGTGAGAATGAAAAATTAGTGGGAAAGTGGTGTGGGATACCCTTTATCAACATGATTCTTATTATGTTATTATACTTGACTTTTGTTATTTGGTGATCATTCCTTAGTGAGGATGATATTAATATTTGTCCTATTTCGGTGTTGTTGATTTTGTTGTTTGTTCACAGGTGTATTAGTATGCTCTTTTCACATGTGTATGAGAGACTTGGGTATGATCCTACCAAGTATACTTGTATTCCCACCCTATTTATATAAAAACCATTTTTAGGTTTCCGGGAGGAATTTTTTGGACCATTCTATACATTACTAGCTTATACCTTTGGGTTGTTTTTTATGTTGCTTCCTTATCTTTTCTTTTGGGAATTTATTTAGAGAATTTTATCTGTATTTGTTTCCTTATACATAAATTATGGGATGGTTTTGGTTTCATTTTTATATTATTTCATGGAGTTTAGTGTGGTTGGTTTATCATTTCTCATGATTTTATTATTATAGATGTAAATGCCTCCCATTTGTGATATTTTTATACCCTTGGTGCTAGCCACGAACCTGAGGCCTACTAGAGGCGAGACTCGAGGGTCATTTTCTCTCTTCCTTCATTTTCAGCCTTGTATGAGTATCTTTAGAGGGAGGGGGTCGTGAAATAAATAGTAATAAAATATTTAAAATATAGAAATAACTATGGTAGATGAAAACATATTGGGTTTTATAGAGAATTATCATACAATTTCCTTAAATAGAAATTCAGACATAGACAATGAGATTGAAAAGAAACTCTTACCCTAGGATTATACTTTTTTAGATGCAATATAACTCCTTGTATAATAAATTTAGGTTTATTATTAATATTTATAAGAAAATTATTCATATATATTTTTCTTAATACCATTCATTTATAATTTCTTATTACCCACATATTAATTTTTTATTGTTAAAATTAATATTCGAGTGTTAATTGTTTGGTTTTCTACGCATGCTTCAGTTTATAATTTAGGGTCCTGGATCCTTTATCATGTGCCCATAATCTCCATAATTTTAATCAACATGTGGTGTATGTGTTTGATATATTCCTAGAGTCCCATGGTCATTTCATGGAACTTATGGTGATAGTTCACATGGGATGCTTAAAAATATCCTTTTTTGGTGATTATTGAATTTATAAAATATTTGAATTATTTTGTGAATATAATATAGAATATTACCATTATTGGAATATAAAAACATATTAAATTAATCATTATTATATCATATTACTATTATTTAATTTTTTTAGTCATTCATGATGTAAACGTTATAACATCATTCATGTAGGTGTTAAAACCGACCAAAATAAGAACACATTATAACAACTGAATTAGTAAGAACATGTTATTTTCTAGTAATAATATAAATTTTATATAAGATTAATTATTTTAATTTTTTTATTAAATTGATAAATCATATTCAAGAAGAGGCGTATGAATAAGATAAATAAGAATACTTAAGGAGAGGATAACACTTTCGTTGAAGACTTGAATCTCCTCTTAGAGAGCCTCTTGTAAACAAGGAATTTGGTACTTATTCTTATGAATAGAGTTTCCAAACGTGTTATAGGATTTTTAGGGAGATAATTTAGGAAATTATTCAAGATAAAAAATAAGGAAAGGAGTCGGTTTAAGTGGGAAGAGGATGAATCATTTTATATGTGATTTTGAGTGATATTTTCATAAAAAATAATTCTTTAATGTGTAAGGAATATATTTTTACATTGAATATATATCTAAAGTCTAAAAATAATTGATATAATACAATAATAGGTCTTTAAAACCCTTATACACATATTTATACATATATTGTTTTGATATTTTATAGCCTTACCCCTTAATTTAACTATTTTACCTCATTTTAGCATTTACCATGGTGACTAACTTTTACCTTGGTAACTTATTTTTATTCCTAAAAATTAAATTAAAATCCTTACCTAATTTAGAAATTATTATTATAAATTTGGACTCCATTTAATCAAATTTAATTTCTAAATATGAGAAATTTAACTTTTAAATTAAAACATAAATTATATTGAGAATACTATTTTTATAGAAAAATGATTTTTAAGCATTAATTATTCCAAATATTAATTCACATAAATTACTAATTAAATGATAATAAAATGAATATTGTTTTGGATATGGTGTTTTTCTATTTATATTATTTTTTTACACACCACCACCTAAGTGGGATAACTTTACCAACACCTATATGAGGATTTGAGTATTGGGTATACCCCCAACATTTAGGATGTGAGTGATATGAATGACTGAATACTACACCTTACCCACTATATCTTCTAAATTTATTTTAGTCTTTGATATATTGAGGTGATGTCATGTGACAATGTGGTGATGTCTTGTTGACATAATAGTGATTGTTATTCTATTTTAGTTTTGATGTGGTATGTTGTATGTTGTTATGTAGATATGGAAGGAATGGGAGCATTAGAATGCATGCCATTATTGAATGAGGGTGATTAGTTTAGTGGGAAAATGGGTGTGAGGTACCTTCCAATATATCTTATAGATTTTATATCACTACATTTTTATGCAAATTTGGTGAGATAGACTTTGTGATGTTGAATGGTAGTTGACATGATACAGGTAACATGTTGATTTCACCATAAAATATTTAGTATAATTCTTTCATATTTTCATGAGACAATATAGGGAGGATCCTACTGAGTATAATTATATACTCACTCCTATATAATATATTATGATTTTATAAATTCTTAGGGAAGAGTTGGTGATCATTTTGGACATTACTAGCTCATGATGTGGAGTGGTTGGAGTTGGAGTCACCACCATGGGATCTATAAATTTGGTAACTTTCTTTGTTTATGTATGAAATTACATGAATTATGAGATTGTGGGATTTATTTTTAAATTATATAGAGTTTATTAGTAGTTTATTTCCTTTTTTTTAGAATTATGATGGTAATTTCTCCCATATGTCTGTTTTATACCCTTGGTTCTAGTCGCTAACCAGTGGCCTATTGGAGGTGGAGCATGGGGGTAAAACTCAACTTTTATAATGGACTAAAATGTGTTTTATTAGATATGGGTCATGATAGAGTGGAATCAGAGGTTTGGTTTAGAGTTAGGGTGGATTTTTTATTTAGGACTTTGTGATGGCTGCATTAGGTTTCTAGAGAAATAATATTATTTGAACTTAGTTTATGATTTTGGAAAGGGAGACCAACTATAACACAAACGTTTTATCCCCATGTGATCCAATGTAATAACCTTAAGCTTATTGAACATATTATATTAATATAATATTGATTAAAAATTAGTAACCTAGGTTTGGTACATGCATCATTCTTGTTTTTGATTGTGTTTGAACTAGAGAAAATATTAGGGGAATTAAAATGAATTTAATTAAATGATAATAAATTAATTCCATATATTAGTATTAAGATTTATTATTGATTTTATAGAAATGGTTGGTAGAATATTTACTCATGTGGTTCAGGTGGGAGAGGTAAAACATAATGGTCTAATTGACCATATGAGGGTCAACCCTAAGAAGGCTTATTCTAAGTGGGAGATGTCATGTGATTTTTAGCATTAGATATTTTAAAAGTATAAAGGAATTTTCTCTGAATAGATAGATAGGTGGCTGGTGGAGCTCAATATTTATTCTAGTTTGATCTGTTCATAAAAGGATAATTTAATTCTATTGGTTTCCAAATTATTAAGGGGCGATGTTTTTCTATAGTGGGTCCTACTCATTGGAGATCATGAGGAGTAAAATTTATATTATGAGCATTTATATAGTTAGTTTTGTGTTTATATTATCTCTTTGACATTCAAGGTGGCTTATCAAAAATATTTTCCTTCTCTTTATCATGGGACCTTGAGTGTGCGAGAGATTGAAATTAAGTTCAAGTATCTTCTTCTTAATACTCTCTACCATATTCCCAATGAAGAGGATAGGGAATGGAATTTCAAGGAGTAATTGTATCTAGAGATTCATTTCTAGGTCACCCTTTTTTGTTGCATATATATCTTGAGGTGATGGAGAAGGAAGAGGTGATTTTTAAGGAGTTGGTTTAAACCAATTCATCTTGAGAGGGAATTCATCAAAACTTCCCAAAGAGTAGAGTTATATGAAGTTCCTTTGGGTTGAAGTTGTGTTTTTTGTCAATGATCCATATTTTATTTGTTAATTTCATCTTGTAAAGATGAACTTATGGGTGATTGATTGAAGTATCCACCCACTGAATGGAAGAAATAAGTGCTTTCCATAAACTATGCGAAAAGAAAGAGGTGCTACTACCTATGAAGATCTGTATGGAAAATTTATAGGTTATAGAAATTAAATCATATGATTTATGAGTTGGTACTCATGGTTAAGACAAGTGTACCAAGATTTCTTATGTTATATACAATAGTCTATAAGAGAGTTGAAGAGATGTATGATCTGACCTAGACTAGACAACTTTTATAACTATATTATAAAGGATTAAATTATGTTAAATACAATGGAGAAATCTAGAATATATCTAGGAACCATACCAAGGATTTTAAGTATTAGGAACACTAGAATAAGTGGTAGAATACCATGGATGAAGTTTTGAGAAGTTTTAAGATTCACTAAATTAAGTGGAGGAAGTTCTGTATTCATTTAAATAATATTGTATTTTGATATGAAGTGTTCTAGAACTGTAGATGGATAATTCATGAAGTCACCTTCTGTTTTCTATGACTTTATATTTGTTTTTTATGACTTTGGAAAAAAATATAACTTCACCCCAATTTTTTTTATGACTTATAAAAAAACATATGACTCTATAGGTGAGTTTTTATGACTTCAAAGTCATACAAAAATAAGGAAATAGATTCTATACATTTGATTCACTAATCATAACTTCCTAGGGTTTCCAGTTTTTTCAGTCAATCCATTGACTGTTTCTTTACATGATCATCCATATTTGAATATTTGAATATAAATTTGATGAGATAATGATTGGTGTCAGGTTCACTAGGTTAGATACCTTGAGGGGGGGAGGGGGTGAATTAGGGTATGACAGATTAAAACAAATGCTCATTTTTTATCTTGTTTCGTTGTTAGAAAAAATCCCTTTTCTATCCTTCCCATTATAGAGTATAAACAAATATTAAATCATGAACAAGACACAAAAATTTTACTTGGTTCACCCTCACTGGTCTTTGTCCAAGGACCATACACTGACAATGTTCCAATGTACCAAATCTACTATAAATGCACCACTGTTTACAATGTTTGTAGTGAACTCAATGTCCCTCCTGTTTTACAACTAATCACAATTTGAAAGTTCACTGCTTTATCAACTGTTGTGTGATCAATAATTCTTTAGAAGATCCACTCATATTTTATAGGGTCATAGGTCCCTTAATTATATCTAATGAATGTATCCACCATTGATTGTAGATGCTCTATTTATGTCCTACTTTCATCCACTGATGAATACCACTTTACCACAGTACTACTGGGCAACTCTAAATCTTTCATGCAACACTTACTGCATCTTGCATGCAACTTTAATTCCTTACGTGAAAGATTCCACTTTTTTTTAAAAAACACACCTTGCATTCAAATTCAATCTTACGTGCAACCCAAATCTTATACCCAAATTTCTTAGCTTGTGTTCAACTCAAAAACTTTTTCACAACTCCCTTTGCTTAAGATTATTATGTGATGTGAAGCTCATATTCTCTCTATGTGTTGATCTTCTATGAATGAGGGGAGTCACCTCTTATTTATAGGTGTTTCTGACCCAATCATGGAAGATTCACCACATCACATAAGATTCCCTCCGTGTTTAAAAAACCCCAATTGACGTCGCATTGGGCATATAAGTTTCTCTCACGCAACCTCATATTTCATGCACATTTTCATATATTTCGTGCAATTTATGTCTCTACCATTTTTTTACAATCTGATCCCAAAACATTCCTTGTGTGCAAGTTTTCAAACCACCTTCAATCTTGTGTGCAAATTCCTTTACCAAAAACACCTTTCCATATTTTCTGATTTTGAGGCCAAATTTTTTTGCAAACACTGGAAAACAATGCCACCTAATATCTTTTCTTTTTGTACAACCTCCAGATCGACCATTACATTATCATGGTTCTTTGATGACATAGGTTGTCAATGATATCTCTGGAACTTGAAAAATCACCATGGAAAAAATCTTTGTCAACAAATAAACCTACTTTGTCAACAAACACAATCAACCAAAAATGATTCAATTCTTCCTTGAGGGATTTTTACCAAAAATTGGTCCATATTTCAATGATTGACACATAAAAAAATTAAGTGTGATTCAATATTTAAATTATTGAGTTTTGATATTTATCTATGGAAATGGAAGATCAAAGTAAGATATCAAATCCATGTTTTCTAGAATATTTATTCTGAAGAATTATCAAAATCAATATATGCTTTCAATACAAGATTCAATATTTAAATATAATGATCATTCTAATGAATCATGACTCAAGTTCATATCAAAGGAGAAATATGATGAGATGATCACTATCTAATAAAGTTGTGAGTTTCAAATGGAATATTTGAAACTCAATATCCAAATAAAAAATTAAGAACAAAATTTAGAATATGATTTGGTATTGATATTAAATGAATTTATATCATAATAAATAAGAATTATTGTAATTAAAGATGAGATCAAATTAGGAGACTTTACAACATGAATATTAATCTATTTTTGTGAAATTATGAAGCTAAAAAGAGCACCATACTATAATTGTATGTCTTTTACACCATAATATTTCCTAGAAGAATGTAAGTCTTTGAGTTCTAGAACACAAGTCTTTGAGCTACATCATATGACTTTTGCAATATATTATTTCACGGTAGAAATTTATAGGTTTTTTAAATAATTATGATGTGTTTATAAGGATGAGAAGAGTTACACAACCACTGGAGGAGGTTATATATTTTAGACCCATTCATGTATACATGGATGAAGATTTTCAGAGTTTTAAAAGACATAGATTCAGTTGGTGTTGAGATTTACCTATTTGAATATCATAATAAATTAAGGAACAAATATAGGTCTTAATAAGATTTAAATGGATTTAAAGGATTAGGTTTAGTGGCGAAGATGAGGTGAGATATTTAAACATCAAATGGATTTATAAATCCCAAAATGAATGAGGATTTAGATGAAGTTTATTTCCACATAATTTATAAAGGAGAATGAGCTTCTTTAATTTCAATACTGTATTGTGACAAGAATTTGAGTCTTCAGGAGATATTATATCATATATAATATTCGTTTTAAATGTTTTTAAATGACAAGATATATAAGAGAATTTAAAGTGATCAAATCATGGAGAAAATATTCATGTTGTATCATGAATATTTATCAGTACAGGAGAAGAATAAAATTATGTAATGATCTCTTGGTGCTTTAAATCTAGAGATAATTCTGTAAAGTATAGAGATAATTTGATACTAATTTCAAGAGAATATTTTACTATGTATCAATGAAATTCCAACAAACTTAGGAGATAAAATTTTTGTTGAAGAAGATAAATAATTAGAATCCTCTGATCCAACTTTATCATAGAGAGAAGATGAAGGAGGAGAATAGATTGATGCTACTAATGATTTATATCTAATTATATAGAGGATATCTAAGATTAATAAAAACTATGATTTAAATATCACAGTGGGTTTTAGAGGAGAACAAGACCATCAGGAATGAAGTTAAATTTATCGTATCCTAACAGTTGAAGTCCTGTTTGGTGTTTTAATAAGGAGTCTTAAAGAATAGGTGGTACCTTTCTAAATAATGCCATTGAAGAAATGATGATTCCAGTATAACAAAAATCATATTATGTAAGTAAATTATATATATCTAACTATTTTATTCCACTTACTAGGAACTTGTAATAACTTTAAATTAAATTCATAATAAAAATTGTGACTCAATAAGACCTGAGCATGATAAGGGGTAAGTTTTTTTGCATGGAGCTAAACCTTGTAAAAAACTATTGTGTTGCAGTTATTGTCTATTCTTGTATTGAATATTGACTAAAGGGTTGATAGAGGATTAAAATATTCATATCTATTAATCAGGAAATAAGTTCAATTATAAGAGGGGTTAATTACAATAGAAAGTAGAACATGGTAAAATTGGGTAGACACTGATTCACCCCTTAATGTCCCTACACGATCCCCTGGGCTCTACATTATATATAACGGTTTTTATTTATATGTGAAATCAAGTTTTTAGTATATTGAGATTTGATCTTAAATATCTTCATCCCATTTCTGTAGATCTTACAATTATCAATCCTCTACCTGGTGCTCCAATCCAGTTTAATTTTCTTGTACAGATCAAGGCCACTGATAGTTCCAATGTATGATCACTTTGGGCGGTTAGTGTAGAAAATGTGGTTAGTTTCAGATGTAGCCTTAGTAGCAGTTTTTTCAATGACCTTATCAAAAATAACAGTCACCTCATTATTTTAGATAATAGTGATGGGATTTATCCAATATAGGAAAAACAATGTGATGTTCTTTATCTTCAGCAACCTAGGGCCGAGCATGGTTGCAGTGATGGAAGTTATTAGGGGCAATGAGGTAAATGATTAGGGTGTGGTCAAATTCATGATACGAAGTTTGCAATTCTAGGTGGACCATATTTCATCTTATGTACCATATTTTTTTCTTCTACCTTGGTTTATTATTATTTTTATTTAGGAGCTTTTAATACCTTCACTGCACCTACCTTGGTTTGATCTCTGGGACTCAAGGTGGAGAGTGTAAAGACCCTAACCTTTTAGGTTAAATATCTATATAATTTTGGGCCAATATATATATTTTCAAGTGTATTTTTGAGTTGGGATAGAATTAGAGTAAATTAGGGGATGAGGGAAGTGTAGAGACCCAAGTTCTTACAATGAAACTAGGTACCTATTGGACTATTACTAGGTTCCTATTGGTTACCCAATAGATTTAGAGACACTATTATCACCATTGGGTACCTGGAGAAATTGAATCATGTAATAGGTGGAGTTGTAGATGGTTTTTTAATATTGGGTATATTTCCTATTTTTACCTAAAAATATATTATGATGGATTTCCAAGTTTCTCAAGGGTATCCTTAAAGGGAGCCTCCAACTTCTGATATTATAAATCATTTTTAATTTTACAACCCCTATTGATATTTAGGGGTAATGTATCTTCTTATGAATCCAAGGACTGGATTTCTCACCTTTATCATATTTTTGAGAGTATAGAAACACCTAAGAAATGCTAGTTCAAACTATCCATTCTTATGTTTAAATGGGAAACTTTCTATTGGCAGGATGTTATGCTCAAGGATAAGAAAGACCATGGCCTTACCTAGAATTGTTCTCAGGATATTTTTTTCAGGAAGTTATACCCTTAAACTCTATGTTTAGTGAAGGATTATAAATTTATGGATCTAAGTTAGGGATAAATGTTTGTTATGGAATAATATAATCAATTTAACAATTCACTCAATTCACTCCATACTTGATCAAGTATTAAGATTAAAAAACATGATGTTTTTGATATGCGGCTGAATGAGCCTCTATATAATGAAGTGATAATTTCAATCTATTTACATTATTAGATGTGTTAAATAAAGTGATTCTTTTTGAAATAGGATCAAATAGGGGTTTAGGTGTAGGTAAGTTCTTCTTAGTCATGCCCTCGGGTGAAAAATCTTTTCACGATCAGAATCGACGATAAGAGGAGATGAGTAGAGGTGGATCTCATTAGAGAATACAAGGAACTGGAGTTCCTACATAACCTAGATTATAGAGACCTCAAATTATGTTTCATAAGTGTGTGTGCGTTGATCATATTAAGACAAATTACTCCTTTTAAGAAAATTAGTTTCATTCTCATGTTTATTATAAAATTTATTAGAAATTACATGAAAGGATAATCTATGAGAGTATTGAGAAATGAACTCAACTAGCCTTGGTGTCCCAAGAATAGTCAGTGGATTAGTAAATCAAGGGTAGTTGACCAATATTTGGAAGTTTAGGTTAGAGTGGCTGATGTGGAGGTTAGATCTACCTAGTTTTATTGCAATAAAAAAATGTAGTGTTTCTCACCTCAGGGTGAACATGAGGGTTTAAGTGAGGTATATTCCACAAAACAACCTATTTATAATACAAGCACGAGCTTAGATAATGTTAGAGGTATTATTGTGGTATCCCCTACTTTAAAATGTTATTTATTTGACACAAGTTCTTTACATTCATTTATTTATGATAATTTGGTTTCTCTTCTCAATCTTAAAGTGTAAAAGTCACTTGTTCTTATAAGTCTTGATACCCAATTAGGGAAAAGAGTAGATCCATCAAGGAAATATATATCTTACACCCTGATAGTGGTGTATTTTGGGTATATTTTGGATTTTATGATCTTTGATATGAAATCCTTTAATGTCATTATGGTAATAAACTAGTTAACCAAGTTCTAAGTTAGTATTGATTGTTATAGTAGTAAAGTATCTTTCTCATCACCGGTTGGTGATTTGTATACATTTTATGGAGAGTGGGAGTTTAAGTCTAGTCAGATAGGACCTGATCAAGGAAAATTGTTTGTGATAAATATAGTGGTGGATAGTCTTATACTTAGAGAGCATTTTATACCAAGTATAAACAAGACTTACCTTTAGTGGTGGATTCATACCCTTATGTGTTCTTTGAAGATTTTTAAGGCATTACTCCAAAACAGGAAGTTGATTTTACCATTGATGTTATACCTGTAACTGAATCGATATCAATTCCTCCATATCTAATGTCACAAACTAAGCTAAAGGAATTAAATATTTAACTAGAGGAGATTTAAGGAAAAATGTTTATTAGACCGAGTACTTATTCTTGGGGTGATCTAGTTCTCTTATCTAAAAAAGTTTATGGAAGTATACATCATTATGTAGACTATTTGAAGCTAAATTAAGTGATGATAAAAAATATTTATCCTTTCCTCAGAACTGATGATATTTTTGATCAGTTAAAAGGAGGAAGGTGTTATTATAAGACCGACCTTCACACAAGCTATCATTAGCTTCAATTAAATCCATAATATATACCAAAGATGAATTTTCAAAAATAGTATAGTTATTTTGAGTATTTAGTAATGTTATTTGGGTTAATTAATTCCCTTATAATGTACATAGAATTTATGAATAAGACCTTTTATATATTACTAGACTTGTTATTCATGGTTTAAATGGATGATATCCTGGGTTATTCTATATATTCAGAAGATCATGGTCAAAAACCATGAATTGTCTTAGAGATATTGTAGAAGCACCAGTTTTATTCCAAGATATCTAAGTGCACATTATAAATTCAAAAAGTTAAATTATATAGTCTTGTAATCTATAAATTGTTCATTTTGGTAGACCTTGACAAGTTGGAATCAATGATGTCTGGTAAAGTTACTTTTAATGCATTTTAAATGAAGAGTTTACTTGAACTTACAGGATATTACCACTACTTTATCCAAGATTTATTAAGGATTGTTAGTCTAATGAAAACTTTTGAAAAGAAATGTGTCAAATTCATATGGTCCAAATATTGTGAAGAGAGATTTCAAGAGCTAAAAATGGATTGAATATGAATATAATTCTTTTATTACATTAAACCAATGAGGGGTTTGAGGTGTATTGTGATGCATCATCAGTTGACCTTGGATTCATTCTTATATAGGATCATTGGGTGGTGGATTATGGTTCTAGACAATTAGATCCCCATAAATGGAACTACCTAGCACCTGATATGAAATTAGCCACATTTTTTGTAAGAACCCAGATCTTCATTTCAGGTATGGATCTTGTTTTCGGGTGTTTTTGAGAAAAAATAGAGTTTTTTTGGAAATTTAAGGAGTACACGCCGTGTACTTAGGAGTACACACCTTGTACTTATGAGTACACGCCATGTACCTGGTTGCTGTGGGTAGCCATGTACTGACTGTGTAACGGCCAGTACATGGCCTTGTGGGGTGACCTGGAGACCACCTAAAGCGGAGGCCGGTTAAGGCATGTACATGACATGTACATTAAAAGAACACACCGTTTACTCTTCATTTTTTTTGTTAAATTAGACCGGGGTCGCGTCTAATTTCCAGAAATACATTCTTCTTGCCCCATCTCATCCAGGAGTGATAGAAATCACTAAATATTCTTTGAGCCCTTGATTCATCGTCTGTTCTCTGAATGAAACACCATTGATTGGGTTGGAATTGCCTCAATGAGTTATTCCTTCTTCTAGAGACTCTCCTCCTGATTTCTCTTCTCTTGTGAGATATTAGAGGTTGAGATTTTTTGACATTTTTGTAGATATATGATGTTCTAGGTTGATTCAAAGGATGAGGTTTAACAATATCAATCATACAACATTGAGGTATGTGGTTTACGCCTTTCCTTAGTTTTCTTTAGATTATATGTGCAAAAAGTGCCGAATACCCTAGTTTAGGGTATTGCATGTCTTGGAATTTTAACCTTGTTGATGTATGATTTTGTTTGATTTATTGGGTAAAGGGTTTTGATTATGAATTAGGTTTATTACCTTGCTTATGGATGTGTTTACCATGTTTTTTTGATTTTGGATATTGGGTCTAGAAGTGCATGTTAGGCTATTTTGTTTTTCATGCCTAGTGCTGTTAGGATGAAGTCGATATTATATGACATTCTTGTGATATGCATTTTACTTTCTTAGCCAAGTAGTATTTGAGATTTAATTTGGATACGAGATATCATTTGTGAAAAATTTTATTACACAGGGTTGTGAGAATCTGGTGTAGTTATACTATAGGTGGAATTGGTGTTGAGGGCTTCCCCAGAGTGTTTTTTATACTTTTCACGTTGCGAGACCATAGGGGGGATTGGCAGTGAGTGATCCCTCAGAGTGTCTATAGTATACCATTATGAGACCACATGGGTAATTGACATTGATTTCTTCCTCAGAGAGTCTATAGTTTATTATTAAATGACCACATGAGGAATTGACAGTGAGTGCTTCCTCAGAGAGTCTTTGTTTTTATGTGACCAAAGGGGTTGGACTATGTGAGCTTTCCAAGAGGTTTGTTATTTTATTTATTGATTTAAATGGTAAGTTGAACCAGAGGGGTTAGACTATGAGAAATTTCCCAGAGGTTTTCTTATGAATGATTGGTTTAATAATTAACAAATGAAAATGAGTGTAGTTTGAAACTACAAGATTGTTTACTTTTGAGCACTTCCTTGTTTATTACTTCTTTTCACCTATTACCTACTATATATATTCACTAAAAGTTAGGAATAGATATTTGGGTGGTTTCCTACTGGGATTTGTCTCACACCCTGTTTGGGTCATGCTTTTGGACCTGAATAGATTTTATTAATGCAGGTATAGATATGGGTAAGCGTCCTTCTACTTCAGGTACTTGGCTACCGTAGAGATGGAGAGTATGGAACCAAGATGAGGCTTGTGATGCAGCTAGAGTTTATTTTTTTTCATTGAACTTTGGTTTAGTATTGTATTTTCTAACATTGTGACTTGTTTGGATGCTTTCCTAGACATATGTGACATGCATCATTTATATATGGGCTCCAGTTGTTTATTTACTTTTAGTCTTTCGCTGTTTGCTAATTGTATGGTGTTACTATTTATGTTTTTGTATATTATTGCTATTACACTATGTTACTATTCCAATGAGGGCATAGTTTCCCCACTATCACACCCAAGACCCTAACTGCTAGTCATCAGCCTCTGGCATTTGGGGAAATGTGCTTGAGGCCATGTGACCAACTGCATATGGGGCACCTTTTGGCAGCACCCAGAATCGAGATGTTACAAAGTGGTATCCGAGGTAGTTCTTTTCTTCTTTGACTTACTGTTTGGAGACTATAGACATAGATAAGAAGGAATAGGTAGTTGGTAATAAGTTGTACCCGGGGGTAGCTGACCCATGTACAGGGAAAAGCCAATATGCCTCAATTATTACAATTTTCTGGTTTTCTAATTGTTACAATTGATTTGATTTCACCATTGGTTGATTCACATGTTTTGTGCTATTATCATTGATATTATTGAGGTTCTATTTCTGTTTCAACTTGATGAGATGAGGTCATGCCAGCTCACGCATAATATAGGTACTTTCTAGAGATCACATGCCATGCATTATTATCATTCCATTATGGTGCACTCCTGATTGCATGTTGTTGTGATAGATATTGTGCTAGGTATGCATGATTTTGTGATATATGCCATGATAGAATACCTTATATTTTATAAGGTATTGATAATATTTAAATTTTCTTTTGAATGGGCACCATAATTTGTTCCCTGAGGTGTTATGGGCCCTCATGGATTGAAATTTGGTGGATAGTGTGATTGATTGCACTGTTATACTTGTGATATACATGAATATGATTCCAAACTTGGATTCGAGGGGAGTATGGCCCCCTGCAGATCAGAATTTGGCACTTTAATATTTGTTTCAGTGTTTTTATATGGGGTTCTGGAGTAGTTTCTAAGGATTAGTATCCGAAAAAACCCAGAATACACAGTGTGTAATGATGAATACATGCCATGTATCCTTCTGTTCGGGACGGAACAACTTTTATTAAGTACATGCCGTGTACTTTATGTACATGTCGTGTAGACCTTGACCATGTGACTGACTGTGTGGGTAGAGACACAAGGTTGGGAATTGTTTGGTGGAACACGCTGTGTACTGGGAGTACACACCGTGTTATAGAGGACATGTATCTAGCCGTGTGACTAATGACACAGGTCGGTGAAATAAATCTAGTACATGCCGTGTCTGGAATAAACACACCGTGTTGTATAGACCATGTATCCAGCCATGCAACCAATGACACAAATGGATGAAACTTAAGTGGTACACACTGTGTGTATGGTGAACATTCCATGTAGTGTTACCCAGGAGAGAACTATATGGTTTAGCCATGTAGAGGAACTCGGGTAGGGGGAAAATAATTCAAGTACATGCCGTGTCATAGGAAGAACATGCAATGTGTAGGGGTGTTACACGAACAGTGATAGAAGACGAACACACCCATGTAAAGGCTTAAGGGAACACATCATTTATGGGTCATACATGCCGTGTATACATGTTTTGAAAAACTTTAATGCTTTATTTATCTTGTTCCTTTATTTCAATCCAAATTTTCAGTCCTTAGTAATCTTTAAATGAGGTGTGTGCTTGACCTTGTAGATTCATACCATCGAGATGTCCTCTGGTTGTATGTTAGATATAGGGAAATGATTAGACATTAGATATAATAGATCAAGGACTACCAGAAGATCCTCCCATCATGCCTGTCTTGGAACTAGCCATCATTCCAGATATAGGTGCTGATGAACAGTTCCGAGAAGGATTCATGAGGCTTATTCAAAGCTTCTAGGGATCACCACATCCTTTCCTATCTATGGTAGAGTTGATGCGGGTTTTTTCAGTAGCAACATCCTCCCACTTTCTCAGGGGATAGAGGACCTCAAGTTGCAGAGCCATGGTTAGAATCCATCCTATCTATCTTTGAGCATCTCGAGATGCCTCCAAAGAGGAGGGTGAAGCTCGCAACATACTTGCTTTGAGATTCTGCCAAGAGATGGTGGGATATGATATCACAGGCGGTATGTCAGCAGGTTATGAATTGGGATGAGTTCCATCGTAACTTCTATGACTACTTATACCTAGATACTTTGAGGGCCGACCGAGCTCGAGAGTTCATGAGTTTGGATCAGGGTACACTCTCAGTCATGGAGTATTCTTCTCGCTTCATAGAGCTACAATGCTTCACACCCATTCTAGGGGGTGATGAGTTATTCATAGAGAAGAAGTTTGAAGATGGTATCAGGCATGAAATATTATCTCAGGTGAACATATTCAGGTTGAATTCAATATCTTATATAGTCAACCAGACACTGATCACTGAGCGCAACCTGAGAGATTCTGAAGCTGTGAGCCAGGGCAGCTCAACATTCGGAGTTGGTATTCCTCTTTCTGATAGTAGGAAGTGCCACAGGGAGTCTATGCATAGATATCTGAGTAGGTGGGATACTCCTTCAGGTAGCCAAGTGGTATGCTACCAGTGTGGGAAGAGAGGACATACAAGGCCACATTTCCTGAAAGACCCAGTTGAGTGCCAATACTGCGGCAAGATGGGTCATCTTTATCATTTCTGTCAGTTTTTTCTCACCAACAGCTAGTGATAGGGGTTATTCTATGACTCTACATTTAGGAGAAGAACCACAAATTTTTCATCAGTCTAGGAACTGGAGTTATTCTGTCCGTTCAGGCCGAGGTGGTGGTCGTGGCCATAGTGGTCAAATGCAGAGTTTTAGACAGTCGTAGGGTGGATCATCTTAGGGATCTCAGATAGCTTCATAGGGCCGCGATGTAGATCAGGATTTTTCACTAGATCTATCCCAGTAGGAGCAGGATCTCAGACCCTCAATGATTAGTGGTACGCTTTTGGTTGCCTCATTTTTAGATTATTCTCTTTTCGACACAGGGGCTTACCATAGTTTCATATTTGTGCCTTTTGTGGAGTTCCTTGGGCTCTGTATCTTTACTTTAGCTGATATCTTGTTGCTGTACACTCTGTTGGGGACTAGAACGACTAGTTTACATCAGTGCATGAAGTACCATCTTGAGGTTGTGGGGGGGGGGACTTCTTATGGAACCTTTATGTCTTAGAGATCGATGACAGGATATGATGTCATTATCAGAATGGAATGGTTAGTTCCCTTCTAGGCTGTTGTCGATTTCTATCACTGTAGGGTTAGTTTCACGTCACTAGAGGGTGTATTTTTTCTAAATAAGGGTGAATGGGATGTTCAGATGAGTAGAGCTGGACCCGATCATCAAGGGTTGAGAGGTGTTACAGCCCAGATTGCTAGTTTGTATCTGGATGACTAGGGGACTTCATAGATGGACTTTCCTCCAGTGGTGGATTATTTCAGAGATGTCTCTCCAGATGAATTTTTAGGTTTACCTCTGGAGCGATTGGTAGATTTTTATATTGATCTTGTGCTAGGAGTGGAACCGGTGTCCATTCCTCCTTAGAGGATGGCTAAACCAGAGTTACAGGAGATCAAGAAGTTAGAGGAGTTACAGGAAAATGGTTTCATTTGAACTAGTACTTCTCCTTAAGGTTCACCTATCCTCTTTGTGAAGAAGAGGGATGGTACCCTCAAACTTTGTATAGACAATCAGAAGTTGAACCAGTTGACGGCCAAGAACCAATATCCCTTTCCTAGGATTGATGATCTCTTTGATCATCTTTGAGGAGCCCAAGTGTTCTAAAATATTGACTTGAGATTCGGTTATCATCAGTTTCATGTTAGACCATCAGATATACCTATTACATCCTTTTAGAGTAGGTATGGTCTATATGAGTATGTAGTAATTCCATTCGGTCTCACGAACGCGCCTGCATTTTTTATGTAACTGATGAACCGAGTGTTCCATCCATACTTGGATTCTTTTGTGGTGGTTTTCATGGATGATATCTTGGTGTACTCTCACACTCGACACAACCATTCTACCCATTTTGAGATCATTTTGAGTACACTGAGAGAGCATCATCTATATGATACAAATCTAAAAATGCCACATTTGGATAGACTGGATTCACTTCTTGGGTCATGTTATCTCAGAGACAAGAGTATCATTATAACCAAAGAAAGTGAGAGCAGTAGTTTCCTGGGAGAAGTCGAAGAAATTTTTTACGGTATGAAGTTTTCTAGGACTGGTTGGTTACTATAGATGTTTTATATAGGACTTTTCATGCTTAGCTGCGCCACTTTCATTCCTGACTAAGAAGGGTGAAAAGTACTTGTGGACATATTATTGTGAGTCAACCTTTCAGGAGCTGAAAGGGAGGTTGACTTCAGCATCGATACTAGTTTTTTCAGAGATGGGAAGAGTTATATTATTTACTATGATGAATCAGTTATCTATTTGGGAGAAGTACTTATATAGGCGGAAGGATTCATTGCGTATGAGTCTTGGAAGTTGAGTCCACATGAGAGGAATTACCCAACGCACGATCTCGAGTTGGCTGTAGTTGTTCATGCCTTGTTCTGTTGGAGAAATGATCTGTTGGGAGATAATTTTGTGGTTTTCACTAACCACAAAAGTCTCAAGTATATCTTTACTCAGAATGATCTGAATTTGAGACAACGAAGGTGGGTTGAGTACCTTCTGTCCTTTGACTTTGAGCTTGCCTACACACATGGGAAAGGCAATGCAGTGGATGATGTGTTGAGTAGGAGGACTCAAATACAGGTAGTTTAGGAGGACAGTAGTGAGTGGTAGATTATGGATTTATTCTATGAGATGCATTTGGAGGTGCACCAAAAACAGGGGCAGAAATTTCTTTCTTCTGTGGTTGTTACCTCTACTCTACTTGATCGAGTGTGAATGAGGCAGCTATAAGATTCTGAAGGCCTAGTTCTATGAGAGAGCATGTCAGGAGTGAACCATATTCCTAGATGGACCATAGGTGAGGATGAAATATTGTGTTTTCATGGACACGTATGGGTGTCATCAGACATACACAAGGAGATTTTGTAGGATTTTTATTCCTTAGTTTGGGCAGTTCATCCTAGTGTCACCAAGATGTATCAAGATCTACACTGTCAGTATTGGTGGCCAAGTATGAAGGGAGATGTTTCTAGTTTTTTTATGAGATATTCCACCTGTCATCATGTAAAGAAAGAGCATCAATGAAAAGAGGGGATTTTACAGTAGTTAACCATTCTCGGGTGGAAGTGGAACGATGTCACGATGGATTTCGTGATAGGTTTACTGAGGTCACCTCGAGGGAATGATGTAGTTTTTGTTTTCATTGACAAACTCACAAAGGTTTCAAACTTCTTACTGATCAAGAATAACTTCAGTATTTATGATATTGTAAGGTTGTACATATGAGAGATTTTATGTTTGTATGGGGTTCCACACTCCATCGTTTCAGACAGGGATGCCCATTTTACTTCTTGGGTCTAGCAGGGACTACAAAGGGATTTGGGTACACAGGTACTTCTGAGTACAGCTTACCATCCCCAGATAGATGGCCAACTTGAGAGTACGATTCAGGTGCTGGAGGACATGCTTCGAGCATGCATCCTAGATTTTGGAGGATCTTGGGAGAAACACATACCTCTGGTGGAGTTTTCATACAATAATAGTTTTTAGGCAACTATTCAGATGAAACCATATGAGGATTTGTACGGTAGGCCATGTCGATCACCACTATGTTGGTTGGAGACAGGAGAGGAAGCTATGCTGGGACCTCTTCTTATCTAGGATACCACAGAGTAGGTGGAGTTGATTCAGAAGAGGATAGATACTGCACAGTCATAATAGAATTCTTATGCAGATAGATGGATACAACCTCTAGAGTTTGAGGTTAGAGATCAAGTTTTCCTACATGTCACACTGAGGTTGGGACATAAGAGTATTAGGAGACAAGGAAATCTTTCACTGAGATATGTAGTCCATTTGAGTTTTTTGAGAGAGTTGGTCTGATTACTTATTGGTTGTAGTTACCTCAGAGGTATTGGTCTATGCACGACATCTTCCATGTTTCTCAGCTACAACATTACTTCTCAGACCGTCTCATGTTTTCCAACCCAAGGAGGTTGCGATAGAGGTGGATGGATCGTTCAAGGAGCATCCTATCCAGATTGTTGATTTCAGCGTAAAGGTTCCCCATGACTGGTATGTTTCTATTGTACTGGTGTTGTGACAACACATGCGAGTATAAGACGAGAATTGGGAGAGGGAGGCCAATGTGAAATCGCAGTGGCCAGAGCTGTTAGAAGAATATTCTTCTATGCCTCCTTGTTAGGGAAATTTGGGGAAAAATTTATTTAAGGGGGGGAAGTTTTTAAGAACCCAGATCTTCATTTTAGGTATGGATATTGATTTCAGGGGTTTTTGAGAAACAATTGAGTTTTTGGAAATTTAAGGAGTACATGCCGTTTACTTAGGAGTACACATTGTGTACTTAGGAGTACACGCCATGTACTTAGGAGTACACACCGTGTACTTGGTTGCCGAAGGTATCCATGTACTGTCCGTGTAATGGCCAGTTCAGGGACATGTGGGGTGACCTGGATACCATTGAAATTGCAGTTTGGTTAAGGCATGTACACAACATGTACATTAAAAGAACACACCATGTACTTTTATTTTTTTGTTAAATCGGATCGTGGTTGCATATAATTGCCAAAAACACCTTCTTCTAGCCACGTATTGTCCAGAAGTGATATAAATCACTGAATCTTATCTGATCCTTCTATCCATCATCCATTCTCTGAATCAAACACCATCAATTGCATTGGAATCACCTCAGTGAGTTCTTCCTTCTTCTAGAGTCTCTCCTCCTAATTTCTCTTCTCTCGTGAGATATTCAATGTTGAGAAATTTTGAAATTTTTGTAGATCTATGATGTTATAGGTCAATTAAAAGGCTGAGTTTCAACTATATCAATCGTACAATGTTGAGGTAGGTGGTTTGTGCCTTTCTGTAGTTGTCATTAGATTATATGTGCCAAAAGTGATGAATACCCTAGTTTAGGGTATTGAGTGTCTTGTAATTTTAACCCTATTGATTCCTGTTTTTATTTTCTTTCTTGGGTAAGGGTTTGATTATGAATTAGGTTTATTACCTTTATTATAGATGTGTTTCCCATGTTTTTTTTTTATTTTGGCCATTGGGTCTAGAACTGCCTATTAGGCTGTTCTGTTTTCCATGCCTAGTGTTGTTTGGATGGAGTTGATATTATATGACATGCTTGTGATATGCATTGTAGTTTCTTATCCAAGTAGTATTTGAGATTTAATTTTTCTGTGGGATATCATTTGTGCACAATTGTGTTACACAGGGCTATGAGAACCTGGTGTAGTTAGACAGTAGGGGGAATTGACATTGAGGGCTTTCCCAGAGTGTGTTATACTTTTCACATTGTGAGACCATAGAGGGGATTTATGGTGAGTGATCCCTCAGAGTGTCTATAGTATAACTTTACGAGATCACATGGGGAGTTGATGTTGAGTGCTTCTTCAAAGAGTCAGTAGTTTATCGTTAAAAGATGGTAGGTGTAATTGACGGTGAGTGCTTTCTTAGAGAGTCTTTGTTTGCATGTGACCAAAGGGGTTATACTGTGTGAGCTTTCCCAGAGGGTAGTTATTTTATTTATTGATTTAAATGGTAAGTTTAATGAGAGGGGTTAGATTATGAGAAATTTCCCAGTGGTTTTCTTGTGAATTATTGGTTGAATAATTAAGAAATGTAAATTAATGTAGTTTGAAACTGCAGGATTGTTTACTTTTGAGCACTTCCTTGTTTATTACTTCTTTTCTCCTATTTCCTACTATATATATTCCATGATAGTTAGGAACAAATATTTGGGTGGTTTCATTTTGGTATTCATCTCACACCCTATTTGGGTCATGATTTTGGGCGCAAATAGATTTTATTTCTATAGGTATAGATAAGGGTAATCACCCTTATACTTCAGGTACTTGACTATTGTGGAGCTGGAGAGCATGGGATGAAGCTGAGGCTTGTGACGCTACTAGAGTTTTTTTTTCTTTGTAATTTGGTTTAGTAATGTATTTTTCAGCATTGTGACTTGTTTGGATGCTTTCATAGAAATATGTAACATGCATCATTTATATATGTTCTCTAGTTGTTTATTTACTTTTAGTATTTTGATGTTTGCTTATTGTATGGTATTACTACTTATGTTGTTTTATATTATTCCTATTATACTATGTTACTCTTCTAATGAGGGCATATTTTCCCCATTATCACACCTAAGGACCTCGCTTCTAGTCGATAACCTCTAGAATTTGGGGAAATGTGCTTGAGGCCATGTGACCAATCAGATATGGGGAACATTTGGCCAGCACCCGGAACTAGGACATTGCATTTTTTTCACACATTAATGTGTTGGAGGTATTATCTGTTCAGTGAACACTCATGGAATTTTTTTTGACCATAAGAGACTTAAATATATCTTTTATTAGTGATATTTGAATCCTAGGTATCATCACTAGGTAGAGTGTCTCTAATAATTTTATTTTGACATTCAATATTCACTTAACAAAGGAAATATGGTTACAAATGATCTTAGTAAGAAAATTCACCCCCAGTGGGTGTAAGAAGTAAATGATGTGTAGATATTGATGTGTCTATTTTCCAAAATTCATATGTACATATGTTAGGATCATAGTGGTATGATTTTATATCACATCAAACTTCAATCATCTACTGTGGAGCATAATAAGGAATCCAAGATATCTAATTTTGACCATATCATTATTTTAGAGAAATTAATTGGTGGGGATATCCTCAGTGACTAGTTCCAAGGCTTCTCATTCTTCATATATTTAAATAGATGACTTTTTATCTCAATTAGAATAGAGGAGGAGGTGATGAAATATCATAATTCATACTATTTGGTTATATATCTAAGGATTGTGATCTTTTTTGATATATAAATACTCGTAAAATTCAAGTAATTTTTTTCTTAATTTTCTTTGGAATTTTACAAGAACGCAGTTTCTGACGGCATGTGATTCCGAGGCCCAGTGTGCCCAGAATCATTTTCTGAAGTTTTGCCTCGAGTACGTTCAGTGAACGAACGAGCGGGTTTTTCTAACTTTTGAACCGGTTCTCGGAATCAAATTCCGAGGGCACCGATGGAATCACAGTTCCGATAATTGCTTAGAAACGCCTCTTCCGGAGTTGCGTTTGCTCGGGTGTGGTTTTTAAATTTTTGGCATTAAGTGAAGAAAATAAAATAAAGTGGTGCGACAACTTTATTTTATTTCACTTAAAGCCACTTAAAGCCACTTAAAGCTACTTAATCTAAGTTCAAGAGGATAGGGTGGAGCCCAAAATATCCTACCCTCTAGGTAGAATATTTGTGAGGTGGGGCCCGCACGAGCCCCACCGTTTCTTTTCCCCTAAGTAACGCACCCGTGAAAAATACTCTTTAATGAAAGTCAACTGGTGCGTTTTCTAAAACTCTTAAACGCTCCTATTAAATGGACAGTTAAGTCGTTACCATTAATTCACCAAATTAATGGTTCGTTTCTTAACCTGTTTTTCAAACTGTTGGCATATTAATAAAATAAGACCAACACCCTTTTCGTTGACGGGTTGCTTGTTGAGAGGATTTGGAGAATCTGTATCTTCATCCTCCTTCGCGAAGAACGTGAAGAACGCGAAGAATGCGAAGAACTCGAAGAACGCCGACCTTCTATGAAAGGCGACGAAGAATGTCGAACCCTCAGAGATCGACGACGCGACGCCGTGTACCGCGACGCTGACGAATCTCCTCCCCCGATGTTCTTCTACGACGATTCTCCTCCCGCAACGAATTTTCGATCAACTGCTTAAGGTAGGATATTGCAGATATTTTAAATTTCCTTTGTGGATTTTATCCTCAACATGGATTTAATTCCTGAAATTAAATCTGTGTGTTTTCTTTAACCCTCAGAGATCGTCGACGCGACGCCATGTACCGCGACGACGCGACGCCCCTTCCGCGACGCGACAATCCTCTTCTTCCGCGACAGTCAATCCCGCGAAGAACTCACGTCCGACGACTACTACGGGGTAGGGGTTTGTTTTATTAAATATTTGTGATTTATGCCCGCAGTGTTTTATTATTAAATTGTTGTGAGACTTTTAAACCGCTAACGCGGTGGGTGAGGACTAACGAACAAGTCCGAACCCACCGCCCCTTTCGTTCTTGGTGTGCGAAACGGCGGACGTCGACCAAGCAGGTCGCACGGGCGATGCAGGGTCCTTGCAGTGAAGGACGGACCCCGGGAGGACTTTTGGCGAATACGACAAGGATTTCCGACCATCGGAACTCATCCGGTGGTCCGCAGATCAAACCGCCAGCGCGCCGCCGAGGAGAACCGCCGCAGCTGAAGCTGCGGCGGCGGCCGGCAGACCCGCGAACGCGTGGGTCCGGTGAGAGGCGGGATGCGGCCGGCTGCCGCGTCCGCTGGAAAAGGGCGGCCCCACGCGGAGCCGCAGTACTCTCACGCGACAGCACGCCCCCCGCGCCGCTCGGCCGTAACCGGCCGAGCCGTCCCCTGGCGACCGGGCCGCGCCCGCGCCGGCCGGGCCGGGTCACGCTCAGGCCGGGCCGGGCCACCCTGGCCGGGCCGGGTCACGCCCAGCCAGGTCGGACTTGGACCCGGGTCGGGTCGACCCAGTTCGGGATGACCCAGGGGGGGTTGGGCCGGGTCGGTCCGGGCCCAGACCCCCCAGTTTTCGGACCTTTTCGGTCTTTTGCCCGTATCTTGAGCTACGGGCCTCCGATCGACGTGCCGTCAGCAGTGATGCGATCCTTGGATCGGGAAGATCATTTCGGTATATTACACTCAAGGTTTCGGAATACTTTGGGTTCGCCCAGGTTGGTTCGTACACGAAACCAACCGGGCCCTCGGAGCGGAAACGCTCATATCTTGAGCTACGGACGTCCGATTGACGTGCCATCAACTTTGTTGCATTCCTCTAAGTGAGATGGATCTTTTGGCATACTCCGCCCGAGATTTGGACATAGGTGGAGTACGGTCTGGTTGGTTTTGCCTTAAAAACCAATCGGGCCCCTGGGACGAAAAATCCAATAACTCTCAGACCGGGCGTCCGATTGACGCGCTGTGTGCGACGTTGAGTTCCTGTTGACGATACAGAACTTTTGGATATATCAACTCTGGACTACGTGTTAGTTGATGCATCAGCCTCTCAGCTCGTGGAGCAGACCCTCCTGAACGAGCTTTCTGTGTGCGGGAACCCTAGAGCTGGCTGCGTTTGCGACTGCGACGACGTCGACGACTGTGCAGGGATCCTCAGTGGATTCGACGACGACTGTGCAGAGATCCTCAGTGGATTCGATGACGACTGTGCATGGATCCTCAGTGGATTCGATGACGACTACAGCACTCAGCGATCCTTTGTGGATCAGTGCTACCGATCCTGTGTGGGTCAGCGCTCAGTGGTCCTGTGTGGGCCAGCGCCTACAGATCCTGTGTGGGTCCGATCCTGTGTGGGTCCGATCCTGTGTGGTCTTTTCGGGGGTTAGTTACCTATCAATCCTGTGTGGGTCAGATCCTTTGTGGGTCATTGCGGGGGTTAGTAACTATCGATCATTTGTGGGTCCGACGACTTAGATGAATCAGTAGCAATACCTGATCATCTCTATCGTCATATAAGAAGTATACCTATGTGAGCTGAATACTATTTTGATTTCCTTTGTGGATTGTGTTGTGCTATCCTATGTGGATTTACGTTTTCTTTCATGTGTGGGCTGGGTTGTACTTGGGATTGGGTGTTGGAGCCGAGCAAGAATTGATGACTTAGGTATATGTATGAGCATATACCTAAGCTGTGTCGGATGTTACTTCATGATTGTATCTTTCCTTTGTGGATTATCCTTTGTGGATTCTAGGAGACCTTCGGAGGTCTCGGTGTACCTACTGAGTAGCTTATACTCACCCCTGCACAGGCTATGCCCGCACTACATTGTGTTGGTTGCAGACGACGGACAACGCTGATTGTGGTTGAGGCTTGCGGAGTTGGATGGTACCTGGAGGTGGACCACTGGCGGGACGTACTCGGAGTGGACAGTTGGACCCGAGGAGCTATGGAGGATATCTGTACTCACCCTTCAGGTGGGAGTCCAATGGACGGATCGAGGCTGTGGCTTTACTTTTCAGTTACTGTTTTCCCTTTTGAGTTGTACTTTACTTTCAGTTTGGGTTTGTATACTGGCCCACTTACTTTTCCTCATTTACTGTTGTACTAGTTTTTACTTATTGTTTACTTCTGCCTTCTTTATTTGTGGTGTTTGTGGTTTACTTTACAAAGGCAATGCCTTCCCTTTACTGGGATTTACGCCTTGGTGATAGTCACCAGCCCCTGGCCTATGGAAGGCGGGCTTAGGGTAGTCACCGCACGAGCCCTGAGGACGGGTCATGACATGATAGTTCTAATGGCTTACCATAAATAAAGATATTTTAAGTTTCATCACTCGATGCCTTAACTTTCAGTAGGTAATTATAGAGAATCAAATACATACAAATACCCTTAAATCACTTCTTATGTGAGTGTGAAAATGGGATTAAATTATGAGAGATTTCATGAATATCTTTCCTAGGTATTCAAGAGTTTGGGATGTAGTGTGGGTGATCATGGATTTCTAGACCAAGATAACATACTTTATACCTATTAAAGAGTCTTATTCAATTGATGAGATTAGGAAGCTATATGTTAAGAATATTAGTAAGCTCTATGGTGTAAATACAAGTATCATCTATGATAGGGATCCAAGATTCATGTATCAATTATAGAAAGGGATATGAATATAATTATATTCTTAGGTAAATTTGATCATTTCTTTCCACAAGAAAAATGATGGCCAGTTCGAGTGAGCCATTTATATTTTAGAGGATACTCTCAGAACCTATATCCTTGATTATGGTGGATCATGGCAGGATATCCCCTCCTTGGTGAAATTATCCTATAACAAAAACCACCAGTAATCGACCCAAAATACCCCATGTGAGGATCTTTATAGGCTACCTTGTTATTCTTCTCTTTATTGGACCAAAATATACAAATCCTCTATGATTGAGTCAAGTATCATCCAGGTGATGAAAAAATAAGTGAAATTGATTTGAAAATAACTTTTGACCACTAAAATATAATAGAAGTCTTATAATAACTATTATAGGAGACACTTTTAATTCGAAGTGGGTAATTATGTTTTTATTCAGGTTTCAATGAGGTTGGGTCACAGGCATATGGTCATTTGAGGCCCAGACAGTGCAATAGAAGCATGGTGGAAGAATCTCTTAGACTTGTGCACTCAAGGTGTGGTTGTGTAGCAGATTCCCTTATTAGGAAGTGTGAGAAGTCCCAAACTCACCTAGTGTGGGAAGTTTCCGAGAAGTTAACTTCCCTGCAGCTGACCTTGGTGGAACAAGAGGGCACAAATTTTCTTCAGTTGATGGTGCTGACTCCTTTGATTCTAGAGCATGTAAGAGAGTCTTGGTTGCGATTCATTGACTATGAAATCCTGTGTGACCAGATATCCTTAGACATTTCACCATATGGATATTATGAAGGAGGGAATCACGAGACCCTATTCCAGTGAAAAACGGTGATTCCAGTTGTGACATGGGATGTAGAGGTTCAGCTGGGGAGGCAAACTTTCCCCCAAGTTCTATCAGGTCATTCGAGACTATGCAAAGAGATGGTGAGGTTGCATACCGCCTTGCCTTACCCCAAATAGTTGGAGTGGGTACACAACATCGTATATGTGTCGTAACTGAGGAGATACGTGTGTGTTCCTAAACACATCATTAGATGAATAAAGTCTTATGATGGTGGACCAACTCTTTGGTCGACATTCTTTGGTAGCACAGAAATGTACATGCTTCCCTAGGAGTGGGAGAGCTAAGTGTGCGCTCAGAATCCCGAGTGGTTTCCATGGTTTTGTTTTTCAAGGTCGAAAAGATTAAAGGATGGAATAATGTAGAGACCCTGTTTTTGGCCTAATAATACTTTGAAATATTTTTAAGAATATTTCCAGAGCTGGGCACTGAGATGGCGTGCAATTCCGAGGCCCGGTGTGCCCGAAATTAATTTTATAAATGTGTTAAGTGTTTTTATATTACGCACATGTGGTTAACTAAAGAAAATCAGTATATCTCTTAAATGGTTGATCGGGTCAGAAATCCGAGACCACGGCTGGGTCCAGAACATAGTGTTCCCCCTAGGCATGACATGAAATAAGTCGGCGCGGAATGTTCGGAACCCTTGCTAGTTGGTGGTGTGTTAAATAGATAAATTAAATTATTAATTTATTCAGTAAATAGCTCAACCTTGAATAAATCATGGATGAGGGCTCAGATGAAAAATCTGAGGCCACCGATGTGCTCGGAATGTAGGCTTTACCCTAAACAGGGTGTAACCTTTGTTGGCGTTGGGTGTTCAACTTATGCGCCATCGTGGGAGAATAATTAAATAATTGTTTATTTAATTATTTAATTAATTTCCTTTAACCTGATGAGAGGTTATAAATTCATGGTTATGAGATCTTGGCCTCAAATTTTTTTTTCCAATGATGAATTATCCTCTTCCTCTTCTCTCTTTCCCATTGACAACGATGAACCTCTGGTACCACTTTGTCATGACCCAACCAGTACCAAGGCTCGAGCCACAACTACCCCAAGCCCGCCTCCATAGGCTTGGGGATAGAGACTAGCATCGAAGGCACAATAAACTTAGGGAGTCCTTTGCTGAAGAACCTGTACACACACACGTAGCCAACTCAATGCAAAAGTGTAGAGGAAGAGAAAGTAAAGTACCACACTGCTATAAAAAGGGAACCAAACAAAAATGCATCGACCACTAAATAGTACCAGTACAAAAAAAGTACAACTAAAAGGGAAAGGGGAAAAGATACACACCCAACTATAAAAGTGCCACAACCCGACAACAAGTGAAAAAGTAAAACAGCTAGAAGAGTCCCACTCCTGAATCCCAAGCTATGACCATCACACGCAGTCCAAACACCATGTATCCTTAAGATCCTATAATGTCACGATCAACCTGACTGTCGTCTGAAAGGGAACACCAAATTCGGGAAAATCCCAAGTAGGGGTGAGTATAATAATACTTAGTAGGATGCTCTGAAGGCTTGAGGGAGTAGCAAGAGAGGTACTGAAGAGGAGATCAGTAAGAGCGAACAAGGTATAACAAGAGTGAACAGAAAGAGTACAACTCCACCCAATAATAGATATGATCACTCAAGGAAACCCAAAAAAGAGAGTAAGGGGATCTCCATCTCACATCTCACACTAGGTATATGCCCATACATACACCCATGGCATCCAGATATACTCGTAACACAGACTTATAGTCTAGAAACAAGTTACATCACCGTGTACCCATGCTAGGGGTCTAGTTCGAAGATTCCACAAAGCACTCATTAGGGAGAACTCACTCCATGAGTCTGATAGCTCTGATAATGTCCATCTGAGAAGTACAATTCATTGGGAAAGGTCACGAGAGATAGATACACTCATTCTAGGAGAACACACTTCTAAGTGGGGAAAGATCACGATACACAGATGAGGATAAATTCCAGGGCCTTGGCGGATACCACAACTCATCCAGATTCACTTGCTAGGTAGAGGATCGATGCCCTTTGGGAATAGTCACATCGATACCTGACTCTATCTAGGGCCAATAATGGATAGAGGATCTCGTTTCGGGCCTCTCGGAGGGATACCTGACTCTATCTCAGAAATTCCTACTGAAGGGATCAAAGATCACAATACACAGATGAAGATCATTTCCAGGGCCTTGGCCAATACCATGAATCATATAGATTCACCTACTAGGTAGAGGATCAGTGCCCTGTGGGAATAGTCACGTTGATACCTGACTCTACTTATGGTCAAGAATGGATAGAGGATCTCGCTCTCGGCCTCTCAGAGGGATACCTAACTCTATCTCGGAAAGTCTTGCTGAAGGGATCATACTTCTGTAGAAGGAAATGATACCTGACCTTCAAGGTAACGAGAAAATGGGGCACTTACCCAAATGAAAATGTAACACCCCGACCCCAGTTACCCAGAGTCGGTGCATTATTACATAAAATTGGCATGATCACAAAAGATCAAGTCTCTAAAGACCGATTAGTTTAGTAGCCTTGGAATAACTAGATACATTCATAAAGTTTACATTACATCATAAAGTGAAAACTACTACAACAACATATTGTATTTATATCCCCTCATACTATCCCTGTAGGACATTCATAAATTACTTCTTCACATCCTGGGAAAAATAAAACATTGAAAGGGGTGAGATCAGATGCTCAGTAAGGATAACAATATAGTGAAAACTTTCATAAATAAGCATAAACATTTAAGGAAATGTATAACTAAAACAAAAGCCTTTTAAACTTGAACTTCAACATAATATGGAAAAGATAAAATGAAATAATTCCATTTACTTATTCACATGGATATTCTACTAGTCTAATAATCACATGAAATATCAATAACCACTTTCATAATGATGGAATGCATAATGCCGAACTTTAATTTCTATGTCAAGGCCTCGTGCCACGACCTAAGGGATAACTGTAACCAGAACCCAACCTGGAGAGCCACTGTAACCGGACTCCAACCCGGAGTGCCTCTAATAACCGGACACCAAAACAGAGTTCCTCTAATAACCGGACACCAACCTGGAGTGCCTCTAATAACCAGACACCAACCCGGAGGGTCTGTTGTAACCATACCCCAACCCGGAGGGCTTAGTTTTACCGGTCCCCAACCCGGAACATACTAGTCCAACACATTCATTTTAAGAAGAGGATGAAATATAACATAAACATTCGTATTAAAAATAGCATATGAAATTAAAAACATTAATCACAAACCATTAATGACATAAAAGTAACCCATCCATAGTCAAACATATCACAAAACCTTATATAGAATATGGATGATTTGTATCATAATAAATCAACTTCAAATAAGTGTAAAATTTATTAAAGTATATTGACATAGATGAAATCAAAAAAATTTTAGAGAAATATCTCTTTTTGAAATAATTTAAAATTAATATAAATATAAAATTAAACATTTAATTTGAAAATATCCTTAATATCTTGTAAGGGAAACTTTGAATATTTTATAATGGTGGAAAATAGCTGCACCCACCATATAAGTTAAAAAAGATATTCTTACCTTAATTTTGTCGAAAAGGTTAAAAAGGACCTTGTTTAGAAAACCACAGAAATATTCCTTTATAAACTTCTTATAAAAAGTCAACAAGAGTATAAATGACTTTAACCCATAGTCTGTAAAATACTAAGAATTATTTTAAATACATTTTTAAGAAACATGGATGTGGATGATAAAGAAGTCCCAGTAGATAATTACGTATAAACAACCTCGGATAATGAAGAGATTGTGAAATAAACCCTTACCTTGTACTTTTACTTGGTTGAGAGTTGGTTAAACTCCTTTATAATGGTTAAAACATTTTTATTAAGTTATAAAGGAACCATACACATAATTATGATATCATATATGATCTTTTATTAATGCTTTGTTAATAACATTTTAGTATTATCATCGTTTCGGGTGTTAACTTACTCGTTTTCTTTTATATGATTTGTTACATAAGGTGTGTTTGTTATGGATAGGTTGTATCTTATTCATATCCAGAATTATATAAAGTTCTTAAACATTACTTTTAATCATCAAATTAGAATTAGTCTTGAATGGGTACGATGGGGAATGAATCTCATCACGTTCGTGGAGACGGTAGTCCGTACGTACGCACAAGTGACAATATCATTATTTTGATATTAAAATAATATATAATTGGATGATATATAATATATAAATAATAATTATCATGTTATATTTATTATTTATATGAATTACACATCATTATTATACCCATACAAATAATAATATATTGAATAACAATTACACCACGACGTGGAGACGGTAAGCCGTACGTACACACGTATGGTGACTTGTCATTCAAAGGATGGATAGAATACTGAATATGGTTATAACATATTTATAATAACATAAAATTATATAGAAGATATTGGAGTTATTATTTTATAATGAAATTAACAAAGAAAGAAGAAGTTGAATAAGAAAGGAACTTGAAAAAAGGTGGTGAAAACATTACCTCTTCTTCAGGTTCTTCTTTTTCATTTGATCAAAAGGGCTCCTTAGGTTGTCTTTATGATCAAAATAAGGCCTCTAGGTTGAATTTAAAGAAGTTTAGAGAGTATTTGTGCAGGTTTTGGCCAAACCAAAAGGCTTTTAAGGTGTGATGAATCAGTTATAAGTTGTGTCCTTTTATAAGGGGGAGGAGGGGCTCTTTAGGAAAAACTTAAAGTATTAATTTATAATATATTCATATTCGGTTTATAATGGATCAAAAGTGAATTATTCAAAGTCTAAAGTGGGTATGGGTCGAAATACTTTCAAAAAATAGGTTTTAGATAGGTTTGGGTCACAATATTAACCTTATCATTTAGTTTTAATTCTTAGTTAATTAATTTTACATTTACCATGTCACTTTGTATTTTTATATTATATAGTTAATAAACTTACTATAAACTTATAAGAGACCTCCAAGTGGTCCATTAATGATAAAACTATCATTTTATAATTCTCTTGGATGAAACTTAGATTTTTAGGAATAGAATATAAATTAATAATATAATATTTGTTTTAAAAACTCTTTTATGTCAATTTTGACACTATTTGGTATATGATTTTTGTGAAAATCATAACAGCATGATTACTTAGAAAAAACATAATTAAATGAATACTAACATGTCCTATTAACCTATAAAAATAGTTTAATTCATAAAAATTCTCATATTACATTTATTTAGATATTTATAATATCAATTATTTTAATATTTCATTAATTAGGTAATTACTGCATCACTATTGTGTTATAAATAAATTATATTATTTAATGCCTAAAAATTATAAAGAAAATACCATTAATTAGGAAATATTTTTAGCTTTCTAATGAATATTTAAAATATAATTTATCTTATGTATAACCCTATATAAAAATTGTTTTTCTAAAGGATATATGCTTATGTCATTTCTGTATTTACTTTAACTTGATTAATATAAAGTGTCCCTATCACCAACAAGTGGCTCCATGGGGTCCCAAAATCGACCCAAATATGCCCATGGTCGTACATGTATTCACCAATAAGTTTAGGACAAGTTTTAGGGTAATTTATTATTATTATAATATTATTTGTTTACCCTTATTTATCGGATTTACCCTTTAACCATGGTAAATAAAATATTTACCGAAGTAATTATTCAAAATGTCTAAAAATAAAAGTTACCTATTTGCATAATTTTTAAATCCTGATTCCAAATATGGAATCCATTTTTCCAAATTCAAAACACAGAAGTGGAAGAAATTAATTCAAAATTAATTCCCGTTGTTAAAATAAAAAGCGTGTTTTTAAGAGATAATAACTATCAAAAGATTGATAGTTGTTTATGTCCGGTTTAAATGTGAAATTATGTCCAATGATAAAATTTTTATTAAATGGTAAAAATATATTCTAAATTTACTTTAAAACCACTCAAATTCATAATTTATCACTATTAATTATTTTGATTAAAAAAGTTGTTTTTAATTAAAATTTAGTAATTTTCACTATTCATCAAAATATAAAAGTTATCCGAAAAGTACAAAAATTTCAACCTAGGATAAATTTGATATTCCGAATCCAAAAATGAAGTCCATTTTGAGATATAAAATTTATAAAATTTCAAAAAGTGAGTATTACAATTCATAACAGCTACTTTGATTGGTTGTGGTGTGTGTTAGAATATCAAAGTTGCGTACAACACATGCTACTGTATTATTCAAAGAGAAGCGTACCGTGGAAGCTTGAGGTGTTACAGAAAACATGTCCATGATATGGTGGAAAAGAAAATCAAGCCATGTACTGAGAAGTACACGGCGTGTAGAAATGTCACACGCCGTGTCTCATGACCCCGGGTACTACCCGTGTACAAAGGCCCGTGTTGTAAGGCTTGTCTTGTAAAATTAAACAACACAAGTTATAGAAAGGATCACCCACTGTGTCAAAGTATCGAGGGTACACTCCATGTACGCTGGCCATGTGCCTATACATGACCACAACCCATGTATGAAAACCCATGTAATCGGTACATGGGGTAACACACATTAATGGCCTCGCCTGGCCGTGCGGTGGAGTATCGACTCCAAAGATAGGAAAACCATCTCAGATGAAAATGAACCCGCACTCATGAGGTGGGGAGTATCGTCTCTACCGGAGTAGATGGGTAAGGAATAATCGCGCCTTGAGTCATTAAGGGAGTATCCATCCTAGCTCTCACTAAAATAAATTCCCTAGTTATTATCCTTAGGTTATCAGTCATACCACAACCGCCACGAAGTTCCACAAGGGAGTAACCTGAAGGATTTCCATGTCATAAGGGTTCTAACATAATAGACGATGCATCAATCAGATGCCCATTCTGTAAGTTACAAGCATTTTAGTACTGAGGGCCCAGTTGGATTTGTGTTCGATCCAACCTGGCCATACTTCAAATGACACCGGATAACCGAATGGGTCACACTGTTGTGATATACACAAAAAAACACATGAGATGGACTACCCATTTGTTCACCGACACACGCGTGGACCGAGGCTTGTGGGGCCTGCACTTTGACCTCATCTTAAAATATCCAAAATTGGTCTTAAAACATCCGTTTTAATTTCAGGGCCACAACGTCAGAGACGGTTCTTCATTCTGACACCGTATGAGGGAGATATATCAGATACAAGATCTCATAATAATAATAATAATAATAATAATAATAATAATATTGGGTGTTTCATGGACCTGAGCCACAAACCAGAATTTATTATCCAACATTATAATTGAATCATCTGTATTAATGGAAAGATCACATCTCCACTGACGGTAAGTCAATCAGACATCACACGCAAAAGTTATGGTGGGTCGAAGATTTAATAATAATAATATATTATTATTATTTGAGGGTTTCAGGTTTCTGATCCACCAACCCAAAAAAATATACAATATTGGACTCATAATTTCCATGTTGAAGTCAGAGTCACAATGTTGCTGATGGTTCGTCAAACTTAGGTCGCACAGATAAGTTATGGACAAAACACAGTTTTCAACACCAGTGGGTACATAGAGGACCTAGATTGGGTATCCAGTGGAGCCACATGTGATTTTTTTAATGGTAGGGGTGATTTAATATCTCTAACTAAAAACATAAATTTTAAAACCCCATAACTCGAGATCATCACTCATTTTTATCCTTAACACTCCTCACTCAATTTCTCTCTCATCCCCCTATCATCCTTGGAAGATCATAACTTAAGCCCTGACCAGAGTACCATTGATTGGTAAAAAATACTCATCCTCAGTACAGTAAGGCTATGAATCTCCTATAATCTATCTCTTTACATTTTTTTATCTAAATTGGTAGGTGTAAATCCATTTTTCTCAAATTTATGTCTTGGGAATCTTATAAAATTTTTAGTTTCGTCAATATTTTGCTGTTTGAGAGTTTCTATTGGAAAAGAAAAAGTATTACCATGGTTTTGACTTATATAATCCATTTTATCTTATGGAATTTGGTAAATAACTAGTTTTATTCTTGGTCTAGGTTGGTTTAAACACTCAAGTTGTGGAATAATCACACCCCTTAGACCTTAAAGAAACCTTTTAAATTTATCTTTGGTAGGTATGTACATTATTCCACCCATATCATTGAGAGTTATCTTTAAAATGTTTTGGGGATGAGTGAACTCGAAGTTAATGAATTGTTTTAGAAATTAAAACTTTTCCAAAATAGTCTTGGAAAGAAAAGAAATGCCTAAATTGTTTTATTTCCCCTTCATCTGTTAGCATTTCATGCATATGAATTGATATAATATATGTATTTTTGTGATTTTTATTAACATATTTATTTTTTATTCATATTTATTCATGGTTTATGAGATGTGAAATAGGAGTAAACATCCAAAATAATTTTTTCCATTATGTTTTCAATATATCCTCAGCTTACACGTTATTACTTTGATTTATGAATCCGTTGTATAACCCATTGTTTGATATGTTTTCCATGTTTGAAATGTTGGAATATGTATAAATCATTATCTCATAGTAACCCTAGGATAAGAGTAAGGGAATATGGATCCATAGAGAGGATGGTCATGGGGATTTTACATACACACCTCTAACACTCATGTGTCCAGTTCCCATTAACATATGGACTTTAATATGTTGGGTATAAATAAAAGTAATCATATTATGGTATTTATGTAGAAATAAATTATGACATAAAATAATATAAGTATTCCATATAGGGATCATTTATCTGATCTTTAGAATGAGGTAGCATCACTAGGGTTTGACACTGACCAAGACTAAGATGAACCTTAAAAACTATGACTTGAGTAGAATCATCAATGAGATAAGTTCGAGATCATGGAATCATTGCGAGATCCATGCTAGCCAAATCACTAACTATGAGTGTCACCATTTATTATCTCATGTTTAGGTATTATACAGAGGTCTTGAGGGGTTTTTAAGTATATGAAAGGGTGATATCAACATGTAATTATAAATATAATAAACAATATTTTTAATTATATGTGTTTTATAAATATTCTATTTTAATTAATATATTACTTTTAAAAAATTATTTTCAATATTTTCATAAAAAATAAAATCACAATTTTAATTTTTTTTTAATAAATTTGATGTATGGTTAGTAAATAAATATAAAATTTTAATAAATAGGAATAAAATTATTTAATATTAACAAGGGATATTTTTCAAAGAAATGTTTTTTATGTGTTGTGTTTTATCTTAATAAATTTAATTAATCCATATTAACGATTTTTAATGAAATTTATTCTTGATATATGGAAAAAATAAATTAGATTTTATCCAATGATTATTACTTATTAAAGAGTAAGAAAAAAATCACTTTTATGCTTAAAAGTATATTTTTCTAGAAAATTATTTTTTCATGTTTTGTATTTTTTATTTTAAAGTAGTTTTTTATTACTTTTAGAAAAAGTATCTAATAAAATGGATTTAATATTTTTAATGAGTATATAAAAATTTGGCAATGATTTCAGTTTTGTTTTTATCAAAACAAATAAATTATTGAGGTAAATGTTAGTTTCCACGGTAAAGGGTAAAATGAGGTTGAAGGGTTAATTTAATGTGCAAAGTTTAAAAAATATTTACAGAGAAAATATTTTTAATAATATTAATTTTAGTTGATTATTTTAATAAAAAAATTGTTATTTTAATGTAAATTGTCACATTTTATGGTTTTAGTGGTATTTTGATCTTAATTAGAAAAAATATCAGATTTTGTATTTTAACATTTTTGAATTATTTTTGTATTTCAAAATTAAAATTTTCTTTACTTATAAAAATTGAAAAAAATATTGTTTTATAGGTTTTTATGTTCTATGGGATTTATTTAATTCTTTTGGACCCAAATATAAATCTACCATTTAGAATCCCAAAACATGCTCACAAGTTGGGTCTTAAAAAGAGTGCACAAATCTAGTGTTTTTTATGTTTGGACCATATCACCTACATTAACATACCAAATAATCTAAAATTTGGAGGGTAAATTCATAATAAATTGATTAATAACGTTAAGGAAGGATTATATGTTTGAATAAACCATTGTAAAGGTCATTAATGCAAGGGAAATCGAAGATGTGGAATATGAAGTGTCTGCCTTGTTAGAATAAATTCTCAGAGTAAAATAGACATAACTATCTATAAAAATGGATGATGAATCTGAAATTTTTAGGTTAAATGAAAAGGAAATTATGAACAACTTTTATTAATACACTTTTTCCAAAATTTTCCATTTAATGGGGGTAACACATGGAAACTTTCAAAGGAAAATTCTAGAACCAAACTTTCACCCTTTCTTGTAAAAGGAGTGCCATACCCCATTCCATAATCATAAGCTCGACCCTCGGATGAGGGTCTTCGACCAAGGATGAGGTTTATGGAACTTCTAACTATATTATTATTATTATTTATTTTATTTTATTTATTTTATTTTTAGTTTTTAATTTTCATTTTTAATTGTAATTTAAATTCCATTTAGTTAAATAAATTACATGCATTTTTATAAAGTTTCATCCATTGTTTTATTATTATTCTATAATTATTATTATTTTTAATTTTTATTAGTATTATTATAATTAATATCATTAGTATTATTAATAATAAAATATTATTATATATATTATATTTATTTTAACATCATTATTTTAAAATTTATTTATTTTTTCTCATTTTCTTCTTTCTCTTCTTATTATTCAAAAATAAATTATTCTCATAATAATAATAATAATAATAATAAAAATTAATAATAATATTATTATTTTAGCATTATTTTTAAATTATATAAATTTCTTAATTCTTTTTTATTTCTTTTATTTTATCTCTCTCTCTCTCATCCCAATTCTATTTTACTTTAAATTTTTTTTCTCATCACCATACTTTTAAAATTTTATTTCTTTTATTTTATTCTATTTCTTCTTCTTCTCTTATGACCACTCCACCAAGTCATCTCTTACTCTCCAAAATGGGAGGTTGACCTCGAGGCTTGGTCTAGGGGGGAGGTTAAGGTGTTTATGAATTTTCATTAAAATTTAATTTTAAGTTTGTTGATTGAATTGAGTAGCATGCATGGGTGATGCAAATGTCTCCAATGTGATGACTTCCCTTAATGAAATGAAACTAAATCTATATCTGTTCATTTATTTAATAATTCCTACTCTACATTGGTTAGTTATTCATACTTTGGAGTTGAGATAATAAATGGATAAAACATCATCGATAATGCTGGGTCCTGAAAGATGGCACCTCCAAGACCAAGGAGTGTCATCAACCTTGATTAAAGGAAGAGGTAGAATTGAGAGTGTTTATGAATTTTATGATATTCCAAAATTTATAAATAAATAACAGTAGTTCAAACATTATATTTCATGTTTGGATTATCAATATGAAATCAAACATATAAAGTAAAATAATAATTGAATCCAAAACCAAACCAAAGGCCAAGTTCTTTCTTTCCTTAACTCATTATGTTTAGATTTCCATGGTAGTATATATTTGAATTTCCATTTTTCATTCCATAAATAAAAAACCCAAAAATATTGTCATTTTTTTCATTAAATACTTAAAACCAAAAAATAGATATCTTAGTTGATTTAGAAGAAGCAAGTAAAAAAACTGAAAGACAGTAACGCCCTAACCCCAGAAGCTCAGAGTCGGTGCATTATTTTAATACATTGGCATGATTCTAAGGAATCAAGTCTCAAAAGACAAATAGTTTAGCAGTCTTGGAAAATAGATTACATACATGAACGTTACATTACACATTATAAAATAAAACACAACAAAAATGATCCTTTTAGAACGCCATTAATCCCCTAGCTTAACCTACTTATCAATCATAATACACTTCTTGGAATCCTTGGAAAATAAAACCTAAGAAAGGGGTGAGCTCAAACACTCAGTAAGGGTAATAAATACAATGGAAGATAACATAAACATTAGGCATGGTGAATAATTTAAAACACATGCCTTTACAAATAATAAAAATGAACACTTCATGGAAGGAATATGAGATGAGTAAATAATGCCATAAAAAAACATAGTCATGAGTATTCTATTAGTTGAATAACCACATGAACCATCAATAATATTTTCATAATGAGGGAATGTATAATTCCAGACATTCTGAAACATTTTGTCAAGGCCTCGACCAAGACATCTAAAAATGATTAAGGCCTTGGCCAAAACCATATATCAAATTTCAGAAAGGCCTCGGCCAATTCCACATCTAATTGTATCATGAGACCTACCGATGCATCGAGGAGCTATAGCAGGCTTCACCCGTCACTTACTAAGTCCAATACATTCCTCATATGAAAAGGTTTAAACATAACATAAAAATTCGTATTAAAACTAGCATACGAAATGTCAATACTTTATCCATAAACCATGAATGATATAAAAATAACACATCCACATTCAAACATATAACAAAACCTTCAATACAATATATAAGATTTGTATCATAATAAATAAACCTCGATCAAGAATAATATCCCGTAAAGGATGTTGACATAGTTAAAAATGATCAATAAAAATCTTTGAGAGAAATATACCTTTTCAGGAAATCATTTAAATGTCATATAAAAGAATTAATTTAAAATATAGTTTTGAATAAAAGTGTCCCATAACACTTTGAAACTTTTTAAATGAATTAACATTTTAAAACATTCATGTTCATATAAATAAATCCTTAAAACCTTTTTGAAAACATGGACATTAATGAGAAAGGTTTAGAAGAATAAATATTAAAAACATTTAAAATGGTGTTTTAGTAAAAGTACCCAAAAAATAATCCCTTTTAACAGACTTTTATGAAACATGGGCATGGATAATAAATATTTCCCAGTAGATACTTACGTAAAAACAACCTAAGATAATAAAGAGATTGTGAAATTAACCATTACCTTGCTCTTTCCTTTGGTCAAGGGTACATTTAAACTCCTATATAATGACCAAATTATGTTATTAAATTATACCAGAACCAAATTCATATTTATTATATCATAAATTATCCATTTATTACTTTATACTACCAATTTAATAATGATTTCCATGTTAAATTAACATTTTGGATAATAATCCCTTTCTTTATCGTACGTGTTTTAACTTGTTATTCTTGATCGTATCATTTAGATCATGATTTACATAATTCAAGAATATAACACATGATTTATATATCATATATATTTATAATATAAATATGTATAATATATATATATATGAAATGGAAAACACTGTTTATGGAGACGGTAGGCTGTACGTACGCATAAATGTTGTTTCCGTTTTCATATCGTATTGAATGAAAGTTAGTGAATAAGATATATTTAAGAACATACATACATATACATATATATATATATATTAAGTAGAATTATTATGTAATATATTATATAATTATTAATAATATATATTTTTGTAATGATCATTGAATGGTGAATGTGGAAATCAATCTCATCGCGTCGGGGAGACGATAATCCGTACATATGCATGAGAGACAATATCATTATATTGATGGTGAAATCGTATATAATTGGATGTTATATTATATATAAAGAATAATTAACATGTTATATTTATTATTTAAATTAGTTATACTCATTATTATACCCATCCAAATAATGAAGTGTTTGAATAACAAACTATACCACGATGTGGAGACAGTAAGCCGTACATACACACGTATGGTGACTTTTTCATTTATAGGATGAATAGAATAATGAATATGGTTGTACCATATTTAAAATAACATCACAGTATATAGAAGGTACTGGAGTTATTATTTTGGTATGGAAACAACAAAGAAAGATGAAGTGGAAGAAGAAAAGAACTTGAAAGAGGGTGGTGAAATTATTACCTCTTCTTTGGGTGTTTCCTTTTTAGTTGATCAAAAGGGATACTTATATTGGATTTATAATAAAATTAAGGCCTTTAGGTTGAATAGAGGATAATTTAGAGGATATTTGGGTAGGTTTTGGATGAGCCAAATGGATTTTGAGGAGTGAAATTAAGAGAAGGGGAAATACCCTTTTATAAGAGAGGTGAGGGTCACTTTAGGAAAACCTTGAAATATTATTTTATAATAAAATCATTTTAGGTTTCTAATGTATCCAAAATGATTTATTTTGATCCTTATGTAGTTATGGGTTTAAATCCTATCAACCAATAGGTTTTATATATATCTAAGTCACCATATTGACCTTATCTTTTATATTTAACTCTTAGAAGTTTGACATTTACCATGTCTCTTTGTATTTTTATATTATATGGTTAATAAACTTACTATAACAAGACAAGAGAACCCCAAGTGGTTCATTATTAATATATAAAACCTTAACTAAGTACTTTTACTGAATCTTATATTTGTAGGAATATTATATCAATTAATAATATAGTATTTGTTTTAAAAACTCAATTGTGTCAATTTTGACACTATTTAGTATTTTGTTTGTGTGAAAATCATAACAGCATGATTAATTCAAAAAAAAATTAATAAACCCTAAAAAGTCATATAAACCTATAAAATTAGTTTAATTTATCAAAAGTCTCAATTTACATTTATTTGGATATTTATAATATCAATTATTTTTATATTTCATTAATAAGGTAATTATTGCATCATCATTGTGTCATAAATAAATTTAATTATTTAATATCTAAAAATTGTAAATAAAATACCATTATATCGGAAATATTTTTATCTTTATAATGAATATTTATAGTCTAATTTATCTTTTGTATAACCCCATATTAAAAATGGCGTAGTTAATAAACTTTGAATTTAACACTTTTAACTCTTCTTTAAATAAAATAATAATAAATGTCCTAATCTAATACAAGTGGACCAAAGAAGATCATATTTTATTAATAATTTTGTTTTTGGTTGAATTAAACTTATAAAATAGAATTAGGACATGTGTTAGGGTAATTATAATTTCATTTTTACCCTTAATTACCCTATTTAATTTTAACTGTGGTAAATAAAAGCCAAAAGCTACTTTTCATAAAAAATTATTTCCATATTATTGAACCAAATTTTATTTAATAATTTCAACCGTGTCTCTAGGATTTTTTAAATTCAACTCATATAAGATGTAAAATTAAGTTTTATGCAAATTTGCAAATGCTCCTAGAAGGTGGGTAAAAGACGGTAAAAAGTTCAATAAAAATTTATACATCTAATGTTATTATAAAATGACTCCAATGAATTAAATTGAACTTATATAGGTATTTTATATCTAGTTTTACTTAAAATAAATTTAAATAAAATAAATAATTATTTAAATAAAAAGTCGGTTTTAAATAATAATGGAGTGTTTTTCACTATTCATCAAAAATTTAAAAGTATTCAGAAAAATACAAAAAATTCACCCTATGTTAATTTTGATATTATGAATTCAAAAATGAAGTCTATTTTACCAAATTAAAAACATAGAAGTTTTATTTATTAATTTAAAATTAATTCCTGTTGTCAAAACCAAAAATCGGGTTCTTAAAAAGTAAAACTATCAAAAGATTGACATGTGTTTATGTCAAATTTAAATTTAAAATTAGTTATAATGACCTAAATTGTATTAAATTATAAAAATATAATCTAATTGTACTTAAAAACCATTCAAATACATAATTTAACACTATAAATTATTTCGATTAAAAAAGTTGTTTTCAATTAAAACATAGTATTTTTCACTATTCGTCAAAATATGAAAGTTATCAGAAAAGTACCAAAAATATATCCAAACTAAAGTTTTTGTCCTGATTCTAAAGAAGAATTTAATTTCATTAAATTAAATATATAAAAGTGTCAAATATTGGGTTTAAAAATGGTTCTCCATTAAAAGGCGGTAAAATTGCATTTTTTGGAAAATAATTCTTTTATCTGAAAAAAATGAATTTTTTTCTATATTATGTATATTAAACACATAATATGGATGTTAAAATTATATTGAGTATATAAGATTCAAAATGCAGTTAATTCTACTCATAAACCCATTTTAAACATCTTGTTTGGTTAGTAGTGGTGCACTCAAACTTGGTGTTGTGTATAACACAAGCTATTGAATTACTTTAATAAGATAACGTACTATGAAATCTTAGGGTGTTACAAAGACTCCTTAAGTGAGATGACCCTGATCAGCCACTATACTGTATTAGAAAAAAATATAATATTTCTTTTTTCATTCCCCACAACATGCCTGTGTAAAATATGCATAAAATTATATATAAATTGGGTTTAAGAGTGTTTAAGAAACCCATATCCAATATTTTTCAACTTTGGATCCACTTTCATGAGAAATTACATATCTTATTCATTAAAGAACGTGTATTTTTGAAAATTCCACCTGAAATCACCTATAAAAGGACTCCTAATATACCCACTTCAACCCACATCCATTTTTTAGTTCCCTTTGAAATACCTACCCAAATTATCTCCATAATAACCTATCATATATTTGGGAACTTCTTGTAATAAGGAGTCCCAAATCCTTCATTTCCAAGAGGCTCTATAAGAGAATATTCAAGTCTTCAACATATGTTTTATCCTCTACCTAATCATTTTTCTTTATATTATCCATATTTTTATTCTTCAATATAATTTATCATATTGATAAAATGTTTTTTAAATAATTACTCTTTTGTAAAATTTATGTTATAACTATACATTAACATGTTCTTACTCGTTGAATTGTTATAACATGTTCTTTTTTTTATTCAGATTTACCACCTACATGAATGATGTTATAAAGTTTACACCATTAATTATTAATGAAAATTAAATACTGGTAATATATTTCAATAATAATTAATTTATGTTATTTTCATAATTCTTTAATGGTAATATATATAAGTATATTTATTAATAAAAATTACTTATTCTCATTGAATCAAAATTCACAAAAGCATATTTTTAGTCGTTCTTTATGAACTATCACCATAAAATCCATGAAATTAACTTGAGAATATAAAACTATATTGAAAAAATATAAACAATCTCTATGAAATTTTTTGAGGTGATGAACACATGATTAAGGACCAAGGACCAAAACTGCCATATCGAAGTAGGCGTAGAACAAACAGAACAATGAACACTCGATGATTAATTTTAAATGAATATCTAATAAATAAGTAATAAGGAATTACAAATGAATGTTATTAAGTAAAATAATTGTGAATTAGGTTTTTATATAGGTTTATAATAATCCTAAATTGATTAGACAAGAATTTAGAGAATGATTGACGAAGCAGGAATCCTAAGTAAAGGTTTTTCTTGAATCAATCTCCCTTTCTTGAGTCCTAACCATCATTATTTGAATTCATATTTCAATTTTTAATATAAGCTACCATTTTATCTATCTCAAATGATATTTTCACTTTCTTTCTAGGGAAATTACATTTTTTACATCAAAATATTCTTCTTTGATTGATTTCTTTCTTAATAAAAATGTGACATTGTTAATAATAATTACCATCCTCTATACTGGCTATTTCTCCTCTATGTGAATATTTTTTATTACTATAAATGTTTTCATTTATTATTTTGAAATCTAAAAATTTATCCTCTTCTATGCCATTTATATTTCTCTTTATCCTAATTCAAAAATAAATGTTATAGTTCTTTATTTGTTAATTTATTTAAAATCATTAAAAATTCCTTAAAATTTATTTTTCACTTTCATATATTTTGTATCTTCAACATCACATTTATTATAATTTACCCTTATTTATTTTAAATTTTTTAATATAGGGATTTTTAATTTTAAAATAATTTTTTAAATGAAAATTTTCACCATTTTAAAATGATTTTGAAATTAAATTATAGCATTATTTTTATAATAATGTCACAAAAATGTAAATAAAAACCTTTCTTTATTTTCTCTTCAATTTCCCTTTATTTATCTATAAGATCTATCATATTTATACTTTTCCATATCACTCATGTTTTAACATCTAAATGCTATTATGATATGTATCTTTTGGGTTATAGTATTTGGGTATCATCTAATCCAATTCTTGATGGATTCTTATGCAGTACCTTATAAAATGTTTTGAAACCCATTTTCCTTCCATGGTTTAGTCAAGATTTGATGTATGATTTTTTTCATGTGGAAAATATATGTATGGTTTATCATTATGTGATGGGTGTACCTAAAATTATATATCCCTCCAATGCATTAGGTAAATATTTATATCTCATGATATTACTATGGGACATGGGTTGTTAACCCAAGTCCACTATGATCTAGAACATGGGAGGATATCCCAAGTCCACTATCTTATGATACACATATGGTTATCCCTATCCACTATGATATTAATGTCTTGGTGGTCAACCTTGACATATACTTTGATTTTTTATGCTTATTCCCATGCCACATTCTAAATTTATATTACTATTGTTCATGTTTATTAGTTCCATGTTATTATGACATGGTTTATGTTATGCTTCCATGATGATTTTTTATGATACTATATTATTATGAATTTATATATTATTATTAAATCATTCCTTGAGATCAAATCTTATGATCTAATTTTCTTATGAACTAGGTATTTATCCAATGCTCATATTGTCTCATACTTTTATGATATATTCCTCTATGAATGATTAATATGTTTTTTTATTACTCAGTGTTTAATCTCACTAATTCTTATTTTTTCCATTTCACTAGGAAATTATTTACAAAAATATGGCTAGGAGGAATTCATGCATGGAAAAAATTGTGGGAGATGTTGAGTCAATAATGTGTAATAAGAGGTTTATTCGGTTAATCTAAAAATACACTAAACATTTTGGTTTTGGGGTAGTGTATTTTAATATTGAGATATAATGTTTAATCTTGTGATTAATGTAAAATATATACATGTAATGTTCTAACCATATCAATTGATATTAGAGAGAGTTTTAGTTAATTACATATTTTAGGTTAATAATTATAAGATATCCCAACTAAAAGTTACCTAGGTAGAACTAAAAGTATCATAGGTTAAAATAAGGTGTGATATAGTAAGACATACTAGGTTTATATTTTAATATTCATATGATTATTTACTCTTATTTTATTAAAATATTATCATTTATTTTTTACACTAACCCTTTTGGTTTTGTAAATGGATAGAACCATGAGGAACCATATAAATAATGATTGTGAAAGACAATGCAGTGATTTCCACAATTAAAAAACAAATGGGATGTGAGATGTCATGAAAACATTCATTTTGATAATATATCAAGTTATAAGTAATAATATAAACCATGTAAAGATTTCAGATACACTAAACATGGAGAAAGTCATTATTAAGTTCTTTACAAGACAATGATCAACATCATTTAATAGCTTTTTTGATCCAATAATTTCTAAAAAATGGATCAGTATGAGTGAATAAATATTTTCAATTATTCAATTCTCATTTAATTAATAGGTAATTTTTTATGTTTATCATTTGGAAGGTGGATCAGACCGATGGTGGAATTTGATCAATAACATTAGGTAGAAGGAATAAATTGACTCCATCGAATGGGAGGAGTTTAAGAAAACATTCTTCATCAAATATTTTACTTGAACTCTTTGAATTAAATGGAGTTATAATTCCTTGATCTAAAGAAAAATGAGAAATAATTTATTAGTTTATATTAATAAAACTTTATGAGACTTTTAAGGTATACCTTTAGTTTTATTATTGATCCCAAAATAAAAATTGACTATTTCTTTAGTGGATTAAAATAAAGTTTCTAAAAAGTATTAACTATAAGGTACCTTTGGTTTCTATGAATAAATTCTTCAATGTTGAATTAAGGTTGAAATGGAAAATTGATACCCTCATTATTATCATATATTTGAGGTGTAACAAAAATCAAGGGAATAAGATGATTTAAATCCATCTTGATAGGTGCCTCCCAAATCTGTAGGGGTTAAGCTGCATCCCCAATACTTTATTCACCCATTTAGAATTAAAATTATCAAAACACTCTCCCATTTTGACCAGGTTTACTAGCCATATGTTATATTCCTCTCACTTTTAATTTACTAATAATTGGATTCATGATAATAGTTTCTTATAAGTGGTTTAGAATTTACGGACTCTTGCTGTAAAAGTAAAACCATGGGTAGCTCTCTAAAATAAAATTATACACTTGGGAAGAGATCTCCTCAGATGGGTGAAGAAGCTACCAAATATCAACTACAATGTTAAGGACATGTGAAAAGAGATACATTTGATTGAAACTAGGCTCTATGTGATATGGGATGATGTAATTTTAAGTAATTTGTATAAATAATAGGTATACGGAAGACATACTAATTTAGTAAAAGGGGATCGATTGGAAAAAATATAGGATCCATTGGATGAAAGAGGGAAACAAGAACACTGCATTTTTTCATGCATGCATTATGGAAAATAATTTTTTTTGGAACCTCAATATGAAACTTGAATATGGTGAGGAGTAGGTTTCCCTTAATTTTTATCATAGAGGGGGTGAATATGGATCCATATTTAGGTCCATTACCTAGTCCATTCCATCTCACTCAAATTTTATTCTTAAATAAATATCTAATTAAGTATAGATATTGGAAACTATTAAAATCCTCAACCTGATAGTGACCCCAACTTAGATATTTTACTAAGGTTTTTTTTCATGGATTTATGGGGCATTATCAAGGAAAACATCATCATGAATATTCAAGATTATTTAAAAGGTGGTGAATTACCTAAGGCGACCTATCAAATGTCCATAGTATTTATTCCAAGGATGAAATATACATAGGACCTTCAATAATTTTGGCTGATAAGCTTATAAAGTTTTTAATGTAAAATCTATGCAAATCCTATTAATGGTAGACTAATTTAGAACCTCCCTGATATAAAATCAAATAAAAAACACATGTTTATCAGATACAAGAACTTACTAGGATATATTGTGAACACCTAATAAATGAATATGGACCTTAAAAGAAAATTTCTTAGAGTCAACATCATACTAAAGGTGGATATTGAAAAGGAATATAATAAATTAGAATATAATTTCATCATCAAAGTAATGAGGTAATATGGATTCTATGAATAGTTAAGTGACCTAATTTTTAGGCTATGATCATATTCATGGTTCTATATAAATCTCATGGGTATAAGTGTTTTTCTTTAAATCCAATCATGGTCTAATGTAAGGATACCCTTTATCTCAAAGTATTTTTGTTCTTTCCCAAGATGCTCTTAGTAGGAATGTTAACAATGAAATAATCTTAGGAGAGACAATCCACTTAAAGGGAAGGTATGAGTCCCTTAGTATTTAACACCTATTTTTAATGAATTACATTCTTTTCTCAATTTACGACATAAATATATTAAAATTTTAATATCCATTTTGAGGGACTATGATTGATGAAGTGGGACAAAGGCGAGCTCGCTCAAAAGTGGCATTGAAACCTCTTTACAGTGCCTGAAAAACTACATTAACCTAATCAAGAGATGGATCAGATTAACAAAAAAATTATTCCCTATAAATTAACTTAGTTCTCCCTTGTTAAACATAAAAATTTGTATTCATCACTTCAATGATTTATTCACCAAGATCTTGGGCTATACTCTCAAACAGAAAATCCACCTCCTTTATTTTAAAGGTAGGATGACACTAGTGAAAAATGTAATTGATTCAATTTCTATACTTGTTATATTTGTTTTAAATTTTTTAAAATTATCATCTAAAATATGGAATAGTATTTCAATAACACTTGATGAGGGAGACATTAATATAATGAATATGAAATAATGATGTAATCCATGCAAGATAAATTAGTATGGGAGGATATCATAAGAAAATCATTATGGGCCTAATAAACAAGGGATAAATACAGTAATATTTATTATTTAATTCATTATCTAAACGATAATTCATTTTATATTTAGTGTATCCTATAGTATTTTATTCTCACCAATATTTACTATTCACATAGGATTATCAGCAAAAGAGAAGTTTCTTTTTGAAAGAAAAATTGGGTTGGGGAGTGGTTATTCTTCTTAGGCTTCCTAACCCCCCAACATCTATTTTAGATCAACACAAAGTCATCCTATATTCACTTTTTTTGTCCTTGATGCTAACCACATGAATTTTTATAATAAAATTCAATATTTGGAGGAATTAGACTACTATGTTTTTACCTTATAAATATCAGGTCTATTAAATTCAAACGATTTTCATAATATCATGCATATACAGCAAATGTATGATCAATGAGACAATTACTTATGGAAGGGATTCATCACAGAGAATATTATTTTTCTAGTATGGGGATTCTAAAATATATCCCTTTATATAAACAATGTAATATAATGAAAAGGAATCTCGTTGGATTATAAATGATCATACTGTAACTCTAAAACATCATAGACAATGAAACAACTTTTACTTGAAGGGAAATGAGCAAAATTTATATGGAAGATTCTTCATAGTTCCATGGGTATCATCCCCAAACTTTATTTATTTAAACCATTTCTTATTTCTTAGTACAATGGATCAAGAATATCCATTATGGAAGGGAAACTTTGGAGTGTTTCACGAATGCAGGTTTTCGTACACTTTGGGACTCCCACAATAAAGTTATACACCAATAAATGGCCATTGAAAACTCATACCTAAAACAAAATATTCTCTATATTATCATTGAAAAAATTTCAATGATATAGTGTTGGGATACATCCCTTACTTGTGTAACCTACCACTACCTTTCCTTCCTCATGAAAGAAGATCAGTGAATACTACATGTGGCCAGTGGGTTTTCTAGGGACCCCATCGAATGGTTATAAAATCAACATTAATAGTGCATATATTAATGGAACCATGAAAGTATATGGAATTGTTCAAAATATTAGGGTCCAGTCTTGGTGGATTTTAGTTTGTTTTATAGAGATGATAATTCTCTCATTAAGGAGGTGAAGGTGCTACTCGGTGGGATCACAATTTACAAGTTTCTTAATATTTCCATATCTACCATGGAATCCAATTCTTCATTCTTTATAAGCTTCCTAAAAAAATAAAGGCACATTGGGAAACCATTTATATTTTAATGTAATGGAAAATGTTTATAAACTGAGAAATATTGATTCAATACACCTGGTATGAGGGAAATAAAGTAGTGGATTTACTATCCTCAATGGGGACACTTGTAACACACCATTTAACTATATCTTTTATTGAAATAATATATTTTTTGGGGAAATTTAAAATCTGAACGTTTTGGATTTGAATTTGATTTTTCTAGAAAATTTTATTTTTTGCATGGTTTGGGGCACATGATTTAGAAGAAACCATATATGCACTCTTCAGTGGATAAGTTTCTAGTTTTTTTAATGAGAGAGGTTCAAACATCATACATGGTTCGAGTGAATCTTAGTAGTAACCATGAAATTTTACCTTTCTATGAGTTTTTCTTATCACATGGATTATAAATGGTTGGGATGTCCATGTGACAAGCCTAAAATATGGATTTGTAATGGAACAATTTCATTTGGTATTTTTAGCGCATGGGTATATAACTATGTGAATCCCTTAGGAGAAATTGTGTGAGGTAGTTTTGTAGTGGTAATGCCAACTAAATGGTTGGTGCATAGTTTACCAAATTGTGTGACCTAACCATACAAGCTTCCTATATTCACCAAAAGTGAATTTCTAAAATCCCCCTTTGATTTTAAGACCCCTACAAGCTTATTATCATCTCCCTCCCATTTTTATAAGTTAGGAGAACACCCAAAGAGGTTCATACCTCTATTACTTTTGATTTTTAATACCACTAACCCCATTTATTACATATTCTTTCAAGAAACTCTCTCTATTCCCTTTATTTCTTATTTACTTTACCTTCCTTTTGGGTTTCTCTATTTCCATCAAAACCTTGGGGCTTTTGGGTTCAATTTTAGGGGATGGGGTTGTTGATTCATGAGGTATTTTTTTAGGTATTTCTTGAGGACCCATGAAGCTTTTTGAATCATTCACCATCAAATACAATCAATTATAGATCGAGTGTTATTGAACAGAGGTTTGTGTTTTTATTATTTACCTAAAATTGACATGTCATTGAATGATTGATAGTTTCTATTAGCCTATTTTATAAATTAAATCCTCGTGTGATGGATTGATTGGATTTTGAATGTGATCAAGGGGTTTTTACTCTTGGTAAAATAGTTTTTAATTATAATTTCAAGTGGTACTTGGAATTGCATGTAGTTATACTTGTTAAAAGATATTTTGAAGATAAATGCAGTATTTTAAAATTTTATTTGAACTTGTTTGTGTTCTAAAGTAAAGTAGGAAGTTTGGTTCTGAATTTCGATGTTTTTTTCATGGTCATACAAGAGGTAATTTAAAATTCACAAAGTTTTGAAAATGTTGAATGGTGGGTTTTAAATAGAGTACTATGTTTTAAAATTCCTTGACCCAGTTTGGGTCCTGATTTAAATTTGAAAGGGTACTTTAAGACCATTGGGGATTTATAATTGGTAATGTGTTGATTATTTAAATGGTTTTGAATGAGTTATTTTAGAAAATTATTTTTAAATGGAATTAAAGAACTTGATTTCAGATAATTTTCTGAATTAGTTATTAAAACAATTGAGAAATGACTTTGAATTTTGAGTCTTTTGATGAAGTCCTTTTTAGCACTTTGGGTGTTTTTTCCAAATGGTTTATGTGTGAGTGTGAGACCTTCTTGACCCCCTTATTTAATTATGACACCCAAGGGGGACATTCCTTATTTCTTGATGTGAATTGTATCCTGAGAGTCATGTCATATATTTTATGTTATAAGAATGAAATGTGAAGGTGATATTCTTTACGAGGGTGTGGGTGGTGAAATAAGATTTATTCATTTTGTTATATTGTTGAATATAGATTCTCACCTCTATTTGATACATTCCGTGACAGTCTTAAGGGACTAAGTAGTGGTCTGGATAAGTGAAAATCCTAGCATGGAAATTGAATCAACTAGGGTGTGTGTCCTACTCTACTGAGTGAGCTAGTGGGATTGAGCATGACTATTTGACCGAGGGAACTAACAAGAGATATTATTGTGGTCTGTGGTCTCACTGTATACCTAAGTGGTTTATCTTCAATTAGTTCTATGGGAATAATAGGGACAAGAAATATTCATTAGTGTTGACCAAGGAATCATGTCAGCTGTTTAGACCATTGCACATCATTCCTAGAAGGTTTCCCATGATACTTATATAATTTTTGGAGTACTTTAGGGATTCTGGTGTATATAATTTTTTTATATCCCCTATCATTGATTGATTTATGGAACCAACATTCTATTTAGTTTCTTTTTCATGTTTAATTTAATTTTGGTTCAATGTATGTTTAATCTTGTGCAAGTATGATTTTTAGGTCACTATCAAATTGGTTTATGAAAATGATCTGGAAAGTGGATTTGAAAAGAAAAGTGATGTTATTTAAAAATGATCATTTGTGAAGTTACTTGGAAGAGGAAAATGGGTTTTTACCCTATTTTATGGATTCTAACAAAAGGCCATATTTTTGTGTATTAAAAGTGTTTGGTGAAAGATTTTGATTTCAAACCTATTTTCTTTACTAATAAGGGGGAGTTTTTAATTTAAAAAGGAGGCTGAGGCTTAGAAGTTATTTTCAAGTGATTATTTTCACTTAATCTAAATAAATTTATTTTTTGAAATTCATGAGTGTGATTTAGAGTTTTTATACTTGTGGATTTGAAACCCATTTTCCATTTTATTTTCAGACTTTCATAAAATTGATTATTTTTTTGAAAGAATTTCATAAAATTGATTATTTTTTTGAAAGAATTTCATAAAATATGTGGTGTTTACCTATTAGTCTTAGTTTTTCTCACAACTTTAATACACAACTCGATGTATGAAATTATTATGATTTCCTTTTCAGGTTACTTGGATTGGTTATCCCTTATGTTGGTGTGTAGGTTATGATAGATATTTGGCATGAGATGTGGAAGGTGACTATGGATCACCTAGAGATTGTGGGTATAATTTTTTTTGTTTCCCTTTGGTTTGTGTATTTATCAACTCTATATTTATCCTTTATTACTTAGATGAGTTGTTTTTTATCCATTTATATACCATATTCTTATATATATATGACAATTCCTTCTTTATTTTAAGTCTCCAATTGTTTTTATTTATGTTGATTCTTAATTTGATTTGGATGTTTTATTACTGATATAATTAGTTTATCAAGGGTGAAATCATTCCCAATGATTATGTTCTAAGATCCTAATACTAGTTACCATACCATATATATCAAGAACACACCTAAGGTATGTCCTAGACCAACTCAGGTATTTGATGGATGGATGAATCTAGCCAATTTATGACAAAATGGTATCAGAAAATGACCTCTTATTATTTAAGCTATGTTTGGGTAGTCTAGAGACTAGGTAAATCATCAGGACTTGGGTGGAGTATGTTGGAAAGTTCTTGGATGACTCTTTATCATAGTGAATTTTGAGTTTCCATGGGGTTTTTAGGATTGATTACTAATTTTGAGTTCATATTTGAATATATTTGATGTATTTTGATATTATGTGATGAATATCTAATCCCAGATGAGTGAATTGATGATTTAAATGGTTAGTTTGAGTTTTAGAGGTGGAAATGCTGAACAAACAAGGGAAACATGGTTAGCATGAATGGTCTAGTAAACAATGCAGTTCCTTTACAGAATGGATTTATAACAATGAAAATTAATGTCGCATAGTTTTTATATGGTTTATGATCCCATGTGGCCAAACCATTCATAATACATTTTATCCTTAATATGTGTTATTTTACCTCCTCTTCTCACCATATTGATTCCTATGTTGTTTTCCATTGGTATGTTATCAAATAAGCGAGTTGTGTGTGTGTGTGTGGGGGGGGGGGGGTTATGTAATATGATGTAGTTGAATATGTTTTGACTTGATATTTGTGTCGGTGTGCTTGGTTTTTTCCTGTGGTGACTATGTTCAATGTTTTGGAAATTGGTTTTTGGGATGACAAAGAGGAATTTTATGGATCATTTTGATTTAAAAAATCATTCTGAAATAGTTATGGAATATTTTTGGCTTTATTAGATAAAAAAGTTGTGTTTTACTCATAGTGGGTATAATGAAAATGTTTTTTTTGTGAAATGGAGTTTATTTTTAAAAGGATAAAATGGTGAAAGATAGGATTCTTAAAATGGTGATGTTTTATGAATAATTTAATTCAAAGTGATTTTACAAGCGTGATTGATTTCCAATTGATATTTTGAAATTTATTTAGGAATGGAAAATAAGGATTAATGATCAATGGATTTTTTTGTCTATTTTAATTAATATAGAATTTTTTAAATATTACCAATTTTTAAAAATAAATTTAAAAGTATTTTTAAAAGGATATTGAGATTTTTAAAAAAGTATCAAATTATTTTGTTTGAAAATTGGAGTTCTTTGTTTGTCCTTGGGTATAAGGGACCATTGAATTTGATTTAAGGTACAAAAATGAGTTGAGTTTTATGTATCATGTTAGTTGATTTGTGCATCCCAAAAATATATTGAGGGAAGTTAGGTTATTGTCTCTTGGTATTATCCTTTCATGGTTTCTTCCATTTTTAAAAATTGATCTTTTTCGTTCTTGAATCCTCCTAAAATATAAGTGGATTTGGGGGATTCAAAGAATCATTTATACTTCAGGGATTCTTTATTTAGTTCCCTTCAACACTTTATGGTGGTTTAGTAGAGAATTTTTGGAGTCTCCTCTTAGTGATTTTTCTCTAGGAATTGGGATTCGGTAGTGAAGCCTTGTAGCTATTTTCTTGGGATCTCATGAGATTTCCTTAAGTGGTTATTGAACAAGAGCCTCAGCCTAGTTGGTGAGGACTCTCTAGGTGTATCCAAGAGACCCGAGATCAAATATGGGTGGAGGAATATTTCTGAGTTACTGTATCAATCCTGTAGTAGGCACTGTAGCAGGCACTGTTCGGTACTGTAGCAACCAGAACTATTCATCCATCTGGGCCTTCGGGCCACCGATTTGGTCCTCGGGTCCTACAAGGCTTTCGGGCCACCCAAGGCCTTCGGGCTAGTTGATTCTCAAGGCCTTTGGGCCACCTTAAGGCCTTAGGGCCACCCCAAGGCCTTCAGGCCACATGAATGCAGGCCCTAGGCACACTACATAAAAGGAGCAGCCCTAGAAGAGGATTCAGAGCAGATGCACTCACCAGAGTAGAGCCAAATGGATTGTCAGAATGAGAGGGTATGATTATGCCATCAGTACCAGCCTGTTCTTGCACAAGAAGCCTAGCCAGATGGTCATGAAAAGGTGGAGATCTACTATAAATATGCAGTTGCTGGGGAGGGGCAGTTCCTTGTAGATAGTTTGGTTGAATTCCCTAAGACCTTTGGGTCATGTAATCTCCTTAGCCTACGGGCCATATAATCTCTGAGCCTACGTGCCTTGTAAGGGTTCCCCCTCATCCCTTGAAATAAGGGTTATCAAAAATCAATAAAAATGAAGGCCTTCGGGCCATTCAGGCCTTAAGTGGTTGTTTGTTTTAGAGATCCTATTATTGTATATTTTTATAATGTTTGGGTCATTATCTTAATTATGGTAATAAATTTTGGATTTGTTTGTGGAATTTATGGATAGGGTTGATAGTTTTTGGTTGTGGTGTGTGCCTCAATGTTATGGTTTCCTTCTTTTTGGGTTTCCAGTTTCTTCTTGTGCTATAGCTATTGAGGAATATTCTTGTTGGGATGAGCATGGGTGAACTTATAATTAGTGGTTGGGTAATTATAATGGATGTTGTCTTTGGAAAGTTAAGGATTTAGTACAATTAGTTTTGTAGGGTTCACTTTGGGCGATGTTCTGATATTGTGGTCCAAGTCTACCCATCAAGTATAGTGACCCAATTCAAGAGATCATGTTATCTCTTGTTGTCACAGGCTTATAAGTTATCCCTTGTGGATATGACACATGTTAATCCTAGTGATGGATTGACCTTAGGTATTTTTAATTATTTTAGGTTGAATTTCCTTTGAAGAGTGGAATGTTAGTTCCTTGGATGAACCTTAGGAATTCCTTGAGAATTATTATAGGTCTGTTCTCCTTTTGTTACACCATTTAGGAAATTTCAAAATGATGGGAGACTGATACTTGGTCTTTGTATTGGTTGTATATTGCATATGTGATCATGGTTGATCTTGGATTAGATAAATCTCATGTTTTTGTGGACATGATGTTTTAGCAAGGGGGAATCATCAGTGTTCCAGAGTTTCCTTTCCTTAATCCTCTATAGTTATTGGTCGCCCAACTAGCCTCATTCTCCGAGGTCTAATTGTGACCCATTTTGGTTAATTTCACTTTGAATATGGAAGTTATGGGGAAAGATTGTGGTATGGTGGGGAGATTATAACACCATTTTTCACTGTATATTTTATTATAATAATATATTTTTTGGGTAATTTAAAATTTTGAATTCTTTGGATTTAAATTATAATTATTTAAAAATTCTGCTGTTGTGCACAGTTTAGGGGGAACGATTTTAAAGAAACCTTATAGATAACCTTACATGGGGAAGTTTCTAGTTGTTTTTGAATGTTAATGATTTTAAATTTATTAATTTCACCTATTTTGGGTGACTCTTAGTAGTAACCATGTGGTTTTAGCTTTCTATGACTTTTTCCTGGCACACTACTTGTACATAGTTAGGAAGGCCATGTGACAAGCATGAGATATGATTTATAATGGGATAATTTCATTTGGCACAATTAGTTCATGGGTAGATAAACCTATAGATCCCATAGGAAAACCCATTCAAGGTAGTTTTGTATAGGTAGTTCCAACTATATGGTTGGCGTACAATTTACCAAACCATACAACCTTACTATGTGAGATGCTCAGATTCACTTAAATTGAATTTCCAAAAGCACCCCTTTGATTTTAAGATCCCTAATGGATTCCTCTCTTCTACCTCTTATTTATATAATCTAGGTGAACACTCTATGAGGTTCCTTCATATTTTCCTTCATATTTTTAAGCCTCTACTACGTCATTTATTTTATATTCCTTCAAGATAATCCCTCAATTCCCCTTATTTCTCCTTTATTTCTCTTTATTTTGGGTTTCTCACTTTTCTATGATACCTAAGAAATATTGGGTTTGATTATATGGTTTGGGGTTTTTATTTATGGGGGTTTTTATTATTAGTTATATCTTGAGGTCCCATGAAGCTTTTAATAGCATCCACCTTCATAAGAGATGACTTCTGACTTGAGTGTCATTTAACTGAGGTAGGTGTTTTTCTGATTTACCTTAAATTGACACTCCATTGAATTCTTGGTAGTTTCAAATTCTTGATTTGATAAATTAAATCCACGTGTGAAGGATTTTTTGGATTTTAAATGTGATAAATGTGGATTTTCTCTTGGTAAAATGGTTTCTACTTGGATTTCAAGTGGTACATGAAATTAAAAGTATTTATAATTGTTAAAAGATGGTTTTAAGTTAAATGAAACGCTTTAAAATGTTAGTTTACCCCATTTGTGTTGTGAAGTAAATTATGAAGTGTGGTTATGACTTTTGAAGTTTTTTTCTTGGTCATCCAAGTAGTAATTTAAAACTATTAATGTTTTGAAAATTTTGAAAGGAGTGTTTTAAAAAGAATGTGATGTTTTAAAATGCCCTAACCACATTTGGGTCATGATTTAAATTATAAAGGGAACTTTAAACCAATTGGGAATTTTTAATGGATAACATGTTTATTATTAAATGGTTCTTCAAAATGGTTTTGAGTGAGTTATTTTGGAAGATTATTTTTAAATGGATTTTAAGATATTGATTTTAATGAATGGTTTGAAGTGGGACTTTAATCAATTGGGAAGAGACTAATCATTCAAAGTCTTTTGATAAAGGCTCATTTGGAACTTTGGGTGCTTTCCAAATGGTGTATGCGTGAGTGATAGAACCCTTTAATACCCTTTATTATATTATGATCCTCAAGGGGGACATTTATTATTGATTATGGTAAATTTTAGCCTGAGGGAAATGATCTATATTTCATGTTTCATTCATGAAATATAAAGGTACTATTGTTTGCAAAGGTGTGGGTGGTGAGATGAAATTTATTTCTTTTGTTATATTATTGCATGTGATTGATCACCTCTATTTGATACATGTAATGGGATTCCTAGGGGAGTAAGTAGAGGTATGAATAAGTGTAAACCCTAGTATGGATAGTTCACCTAGTAGGGAGTGTGGCCCGCTAGACTGAGTGAACTGGTGGAATTAAGTGTGTCCATCAGACTGAGGGAGTTAATGGGAGATATTCTTATGGATCGTGGTCTCATTGTGAACCTGAGCTATTTATCTCTAGTTGGTTTGATAGTAATACCAAGGACGATATAGATTCAGTAGTTCCAACTTGGGAATCATGTATCCAGTTTAGAACATTTTAATTGAGTCCTAAGAGGTTTCCCATGAGGCTTATATCCCTCTTGGATGGATTAAGGGATAATGATGTATATTCTTTGTTTATATCCCACACAGTTCACTGGTTTATGTCACTATTATTCAATTTGGATTCTTTGGAATGTTTAATGTACTATTTTTCAATTTATGTTTACTCTTGTGTAATTATGGGTTTTAAGCCACTTTAGTTTTTTTGAAAATTATTTGGAAAGTATATTTAAGGGTTAAGTGATGTGATTTTGAAAATTTTAATTTTAAAAGTTCCTTGAAAGAGGAAAATAAGTTTTTACACTGGTTTATAGATTTTATAAAAAGGCAGTCTTTCAATGTGTTACAAGTGTTTTTTGAAAGGTTTTGAGTTCCACTCTAATTATTTACTAAGAATGGAAAGTGTTTTTTTAAAAATGAGGTCAATTCCCATAATTTCATTTCAAGCGATTGTTTTTATTTAATCCAATTAAATTCATTTTTTTGAAAATGAGTGAGTTTGATTAGGATTTATCATACTTGTGGTTTGAAAACTATTTTCAATTGTATTTTCAAACTAGCATAAAATGGATTTCCTTTTTGTAAGAATTAAACAAACTTTGTGGATCTTACCTACTGAAATCAGTTTCTCTTACACCCTACACACACCACTTGGTGTATACAGTTCTTATGATTTTTATTTTAGTTTCCTTGGATTGGATCACTCTTATGTTGGGGTGTGGTTTGTGCAGGAAGTTTGGTACAAGATGTGAAGGGTGAACATGATGTTCATTATTCCTTATAAAAACACCTTCAAACCTTTAACAAACTTCTCCACCTTAACAAAATTGAAACTACTAACTCTAAGTGACTCCAATTGAAAACAAATCCAACATTATAACCTATGGTCAAAACATCCACCCACCTAGGTTTTTTCCAATTAATAAATAAATACATCACCATATATACATCAAGATATCAATTCCTACTTCACTAACTCACACTCAATCAATGAAATTAGTTTACTCAAATCGACAACATCAACTTACTCAAAGAAATAAAGTAGGAATATCAACTGACTCAAAACCCCAATATCAAATTACCCATGATTTTAATGGATTTATGTGTAGAGATTATCCATCTTTGATAATAAAATTCAATGGATAAATTTTCTAGAATTGATAATGCTTAGGCATCAACAATTTTTGAGGTCCTGATAAGAGTAATAATACTCTTAGTATTTTCATAACCAACATTTTTATGTAAGTCTCTTATATAATTTGTTTTTGATATAAAAGTTCCTTTTAGTTTTTGAGAAATTTGAAAACTAGGGGAAAAAGTTAATTCTCCCATCATGCTCATATAGAACTAATATTTCATAAGACTGACAAAGGAATCAGTAAGAGTTTTTTAAGTTGAGTCAAATATAATGTCATCAATATAAATTTGAACTATGACAATCTTTGAATTTTTTAATAAAAAGTGTGGGATCCAGAGCTCCCTTAACACAATTTGTTTGAAAAAAAAATTCAATCTATTATACTAAGAAATAGGGACTTATTTAAGTCTATGAAGTTCATTAATAATTCTAAAAACAAGATCTATAGATTTTTTATTTTTAAAACTAGTTGGTTGTTTTATATAAACACCCTCCTATACATATCCATTAAGGAAATAACACTTCACATCCATTTGAAAAAGAGTTAAATTTAAAAATGAAGCATACAATAGAAGAATAATAATAGCTTCAAGTATAGCTACCAGAGCACAATTTTCTTTACATTATATAAATTATTGTTAATTATAACCCTTTATAACAAGACTAGATTTATTTCTAACTATATATCAATTTTCATCGCATTTATTTCAGAAAACCCATTTTAATACAATTAAACGAGAATATTTTAGTCAATCAACTAAAGTCTAAACTGTATTCCTCTAAAACACATTAAGTTTATCCTATATTACTTTTATCTAATTTTCATCACCTAAATCCTCATCAAGAGTCTTTGGTTCAAATTGTGACAAAAACATACAATGTTAACATTTATTTCTTTAGTAACTTCTCATTTTAACTAGTTGACCTACATCACCATGGATATTATCACTATAATGATTTATATTTATTTTTTAATTTATTGGGATTGTAAAAGACTATTCTTTAAAAATATATTTAATTTTTTATTGAGTTAAAACATTATAAATAGTTTCATCATTAATTCTCTCATAATAAAAAATTTCTAACATGGGTTGAAAATTAGTTTTTGTAAAAATATCCAAAGATTCGTTTTTAGTTTGTTTAAAAGGAAAAGGATCCATTTTATAAAATTTGAAATGAATTTTTTCTTCAAAATAACTTTTATTTTTATTAAAAACTCTATAATCCTTACTAGGTGTAGAATAACCATAAAAAATAACGTCATCATTTTTTGGAGTGAATTTATGTAAATTATCCTTAGTATTCAGAATAAATACTTTACATCCAAAAACTCTGAAATAATAAAGTTTTAGTTTTATTTATATACACAAATCATAAGGATTTGTATTAATAATAATGTATAGGTGGAACTCAATTTATAGTAAAGCATACCACACTAACTGCTTTTGCCCAAAAAGCTTTAGCAATTTAGTATTAAATAAACATGGTTCTAGTAATATCCTGAAGAATTATATTTCTTATTTGAAATACACTATTTTTTGAGGTGTTCTAGGTGCTAGGAAGTTATGTATTATACATTTTTCACTAAAAAAAGTTTTCAATTCACAATTTACAAATTTTACACAATGGTCACTATGAGTAGTTAAAAAAGGTATATTTTTATCATTTTTAACATGGGATACAAAAAATTTAAATAAAAAAATTATTATGAATTTTTACTAGATTATAGACCCATGTATATATAGTATAATAATAAATTAAATCATATACATAGTATTCATCACCAATACTTCCAGTTTTTATTATAATAAAAAAAATTAATGTGCACTAAATATGAAGCATTAGAAGTTGAGACTTCACTAATAGATTTAAAACTTCACTTATGTTGATTTTGAAATTGACAATGATTATAAACTTTTGTTGAATTAATCCTACACTATAGTAGAACTTTATCTAGTAAAATATTAAAAAGTTTGGATAAAATTATTATATTATAGTGTTCTAACCTTCTATTCCATAACCTAGTTTTATCTACTATTTCACTAAGATAAGGTAAATCTTGGCTTCTAAGGTCTTATATGTTCTTTTTGTATACAATCTCATGCCTATTGGTAGAAAGTATAAATTTACCTTCTGAAATTTAAACAATAAATTTTTCATCCTTGAAGTGTACAAGGTAACCTTTATCACATAATTGGATTATACTTATAAGTTTGTGATTAAGTCCTAAAAAAAATAAAAAATTTTAAATTAAAGGTTTTCCAAGAATAACAATATTACATATTCCAAATATTTCCACTTGAAAAGTATTACCAAAAGTGAATTTGACACCTTCAATATTTATAATATTATAGAATAATTTCATATTTTTAGTAATATGATGGGAAAAACACTATCTATATACTAGATATTGTTTCTTTTGGTAATTTTCTTACTTTTATAAAAATAGAAAAAGTTAGATTTTTGGAAAAGAGACCTTCTTAGGTATAACATTGTTATCAAATAAAATTTTAGGAATAAATATATGTAAAACATTTCTATATTATAAAATTTTCAATTATTTAGAAAAATACACTTTGTGAAAACAAAATGATTTTAATTTATTTAAAGAACATATATTTTTCTAATGTCCACTAATTTTACATTTTTTGAAGAATAAGGAATTTTTTGGAATAAAATGATTATTTTAAAAAAGGTTCCTATGTTTTTAAAACCAATACAAAAGGTATTTCTATAAGGATTTATTTTTCTATAAAGTTTATCAAAAATTTCCTTCCCATAAGTAAAATTTGGTAAAATTTTCTTTAAAATAAATATCTCATAATTTTGGTTTTATAACCAAATCCTTATCCACACTTTTTTGTATTAGAATTAGATTTATTTTTTTAACTATAATGTATGATTTTAAATCTATAATGTAATTAAAGAAATTCTTGAATTTTCTTTGGAAAGTTATGCCTTAGCATCTTCATAGTTTTTAAAGAAAATTCCATTTTATTAAATAATTTAGAAAATCTAGAAAATTCTTAAAAGATTGGTAAAATATATTCTTCATCTGATGAACTAGATTTTTCTTCAGATGAAGTATAATTGTATTTTTCCTCAGAATGAGGATAGTTTTCATTTAAAGTTAATTCTATAAGGGATTCTAAATAAACCTTTTCCATATAGAATTTTTGAATAATTTTTGACAGACACTACTTTCTTATGAATAATTTTTTAAGTGTTATATCTTGAAATGATACTCTAGGTGTCAGAAGGTTTTAATATTTTATTTAATTTATGATTCTTGAATTTATTAAAACTTATTTATTTATTTTACTTCTTCTTAATTATTGAAAAATCTGGTATGATGTTTCTGGTATTCTTTCAATCATAACATGTCATCTCATAAGAGTATTTATTATCTTTTTTTTCTCTAGAAATTTTCTTATAATTGTAATAAAAATATTTTTTCCAAATATATTATTTATTATATTTTAAATATTAGAAAGTTAATTAGGACTTTATTCTGAAGAACTATCTTCTATCTCATATTTAGATTTCTTCTTCTTCAAGGATTTTGAAATTTTCTTAATAAATCTACTTTTCTTAAGTACTATAGATATAAAATCAAATAAAACTCCATATAATTTTCATATTCCCTTTTTATACTACCCTCATACTGAATAAGAGTCCTAATCAAATCATTTTCATTCAACCCAGTCAAATGTTTAGTATCCTTAAGTGTTGTCATCTTGGATTCCAATTCTTTAGGTATAATGTGAACAATATTTTCTAAGAGATATTTATTAGTTAAATATTTATCTCATAAATATTGTAAAATATTTACAATAGTCACAAATCTCTGATGCATCTTAGTAATAGATTCTCCAGGTAAAAAAATAAAAGGCTCAATAGTCAAATCTCAACATAGCTCTTCTAGTTTCAATAAATTTAGATGTTCTAATGTGAGTAATACTAAGATTTTTACATATACAATTAGTTATTTCACAAGAAATTTTTTGACTATAGATGTTTCTTATCATAAAACATAATACGGTATTTATGACTCTATAATTAAATTGATATTTAGAAATCACATATTTGGTAAAGGTAGAAACCAATTTTTTCAAAATAATATAATTTCTAAATAACATTAAAAAATTATTAACTTTAGTGTTGACTAAAAAATTCTTCATTCTATCTCTCCATTACTCATAATCAACACCATAAAAAATTGTTGATCTGCTAGGATTTAGATTATAAGGAGTACCAACATTTAAACCCACTATCTTTAAAAATAGATATACTCTTTTATAAAATACATGTTAGTGTAAACAATTTATAAAAATTATAAACCTAATATGATATAAAATAGCGTAGTTTATAAAAACTTATAAAATTATAAACATAATCAGAAAGATCTTAATAACCTTTATCTTCATATACTTGAAATGTAATACCCATATATTTTTATAAAATATTTCTCTTTAAATAATTTTAATTCTTCAATAGCTTACATTGTATGCAACCATAAGTTTAAAAAAATACCGAGACACTATTAGTATAAATTATCTCCTAAATTAACAGAAATAAATATGAATAACTAATTTAAAAAATAAATATAAACCTAAGACTCAGTATGAATGTATTGGTATGTTCTTATAAAATAACCACACAATTTTAGTAAAATCACATTATTCTTCAAAAAAATACGTTTTCTTCAAAAATGTGTTTTTATTATATTTATGAATGAATATTAATTTTTAGAAGTTATATAAAATAGATTTTTAAAAAATAATTTCATTTTTTAATTCATCATGTCAAAATTATCGGAAAATTACTTTTATGAAAACATTTATTTTTTTAAGAAATAGTGAAAATACTGATTTTTATTGAAAACTGTATTTTCTTGTAATGTATTTATAAAGTAAAATTATGTTTTTGATTTGTTTTAAATTTTAATTAGTTCATTTTAATTTAAAATAAATAAATTATGGGTTTTTAAAATTATTTTATAAATGAATTTATTATGAAAATATTTTATGTTTTAAAAGGGCATTTTTCTGAAAAACTATTTTCTTTGCGTTTTACCGGTTTTATTTTAAATTAAATTATGAAAATTATATATTTTTAATTTTGAAAAATAGATAAAAAATTTAGATTAATAAGGTTGAAAATTTTTAAATAGGTTACTTTTATTTTTGTCTAATATGAATATTAACCTTGGTAAAGTTTGTTACCACAATTAAGCATAAGTTGATTAATTTATGTTAAAAATAAAATGAAGAAGACTATAGAAGAACAATAACACGTGAAAAAAATTATTTTATGAATATAATTTGACCCTTAACACATAACTATCACAATTAAGTTATTTAATAGACACTTGACCAAGAAAATGACTTATATAATATTTAAATCAAAGAAAGTCACAAAATGTCACTTTCTTTCTCATAAATATATCTTATATGTTCACATGGGTAAAAAGGTTTGTTATGAACAAATATAAATTTAAAATTTTAACTTAATAAATTTATTTTTATGATATAAATTTATTTTTGAATTTTGGGGCCACTTTGATAAGATTATAATATTTATAATATTTTATTTAATAAAAAATTTAAGATATAACATCAATGTTTTAAAAACTATATCATTTTTAATATATGGTGACACAAAATATATATTATACTATAAATATTATTATAAAATATATAATTTTTATATTCATCATGGTATTTTAGTTTTATTTTTATTGAACAAATAACTATATTAAATAATTATGCAACACTGATGTCTTAGTTATTTTATTAATATAAATATCAAATAAATGTTACAAAAAAAATATTAAAATAAATAAAATTTTAAAAAATTAATGTGATAAAAAAATTTATAGATGACCTTGACCTATTATGGATATAATAAAATATTCTATTTTAATTTTACTTATTATCTTGATATTTTAAATGTCTAAGTAATTAATAGTGTCAAAATTGGCACTAATGATATTTTATAAAAATAATATTTTAATAAATTATTTAATAAAAATAAAAAATATTTCAAAATAAAAAATAATTATAATATGGTATAAAATTTTATAAATTATTCATTTACAGTCTAATTTACCTTAAATGAGTAAAAATTACAACCTTTTAATATTGAAAAATTTGTTACCTTAGTTAAAATTAAAATCGATTTACAAAGGGTTAATCAAAATGATAAAGTTTAAAATAACAAAAAAACTTGTCTAAAATCTATTAGTTTGTGATATTAAAACCTTATATCATCTTATCTTCGAATAAATGTTCTTTTGGATGTATTTTTATTGTGATTGAATCTATTATAAATTAATATTTTGAGAAATTCTAAAAGTATCCCTCCCCTAAATTATAAAAGGGTACTTACTCCATAACTTATTCACAACACATTGAGCCTTAAATATAGACCTTACCCTAAAAATTTTACTTTTAAACTTCCCAATCCACATTCTAGAGGTTCTGGTATTCTCAAAAGACCAACCCTAGTGTCCCTAAGAGGATATATAAAGGATGTTCGCTGAAGAAGAGGTAATCGTCTTTACCGACTCTTTCAAGATTATTTATTCTACTTACACTTCAGTTGTTGTTTATATTATAAAGTAATAAACCCAATATCATATATATGCGTAGATGTTATTATGATTATAGAACAATCACATTCCACCTTCTATCCATCCCATGAAAAGAAAAAGAACCACGTGTACGTACGTATGACCAACCATCTCCACGCCGTAAAGCGATTCATTTTCCATATTCACTATTGAATAATGATTGTATAAATGAATAAATATGATATATATGACCTTAATAGAATTCTGGATATGACATAACTATATCCTATGCATAAGAACTTGTACTTATACAAAAAAACATGAATAGGAAAATGATATAGTTAACACCTGAAAGAAGGATTATAATGAAATATTATTAACAAACAGGTGATAAGATGATATAAGAGGATCATACACTACAAAAAGTAGTACATTAGAGGGAGTTATTTAAAATGGGTTATTCACAACCCCCTATAGATCCATTTTTTGTATAATTAGAGGGGGTTTTACACAAACCCTTCTAATCATCGAATTTATAGGGGGTTATGAACCCCCTATAAAGTCATTTTCTATAAAAAGGGGGATTATGTACAACCCTCACTAATCATTGAATTTAGAGGGGTTATAGACCTTACCTAAATTTTTTAACATTTTTTATATCCAGTTGGATTTTAGAGGGGGTTCAAAACCCCCTCTAATATCTTAAATTAAAGGTGGTTGAAAACCCCCTCCAATGTCTTAAATTAGAGGGGGTTCACCCCCCCCCCCAATTTGTTAAATTATAGGGGGTTCAAACCCCCCCTATAATTTAAGATATTAAAGGTGGTTGTGAACCCCCACTATTTTAAAAAAAAATAACTTCTATAATATATATATATATATATATATAATTAAAACACAATATATAATTGTATTTAAATACATTATATGAACATATTATATAAAATATTTTTATTATTGTATTTAATTTCATTTATATGTATACATAAATATAATTGTATAATATTATGTTCTTTAATATATATTTATTTTTATAAATTGTATTTCATATATTATTAATTATTTATAAGATAAAAATAGAAACATATTATATAAATATATACATAAATATAATTTATTTAAAAAATACATCATATAAAAACCCAAGCTTATAGTTTTTATAATTTATATTATAATAACAAAAAATATATTTTTAAATAATATGTTTATGCTTTTATATTATATATAATTAATATTATATAAAATATAATTTATAAAAATAAATATATATTAATTTACACAATATTATAAAATTATGTTTATTGAAATACAAATATATTAATGTACATAATAATATATATATATATTGAAATACATTATGTAAATATTTATATAAATTATATTTCATATAATATTAATTATATATAATATAAAATTTTATTTCATATAATATTAAGTATAAATTTGTATAAATTGTATTTCATATAATATTGATTATATATAATATAAAATTGTATTTCATATAACATTTTATAAATATTTGTATAAATCAAATTTCATATAAAATCAATTATATATGATAAATATTTGTATAAATTGTATTTAATATAATAATAATTACATATTAATTATATATAATATTATACTATTTATACAAATAAATATATATATTAATGACTGAATGGCTCGAAGGCCTTCATTTTTTATTTATTTTTGATAATCCACCTTTCAAGGGGTGGGGTGAAACCCTTACAAGCCTCGAAGGCTTAAATACAATTACATGAACCGTATGTCTTATAGGGAATCACCTTGACAAGATAACTTGGAACTGCTCCTCCCCATCACATGTCATGATATTAACACTCCACCTTTGCAGGGCTGGTTGAATAGTTGTCCTATGCAGAGCTACACATGCTCGATACCAATAGAAATTCCATACTCTATCGTTCTTCCAATTCCGATAGCTCTAATATGGTGAATGAGCCTACTCTAGATCCTCATTTGGAGCCTTTTCCCCTTATATTCTTACTGATACATTTGCATATTCATGTGGCCCAAAGGCCTTGGGGTGGCCCGAAGGCCTTGAGGTGGCCCGAAGGCCTTGAGAGACAACTGACCTGAAGGCCTTGGGTGGCCCTAAAGCCTTGTAGGAACCGAGGACCAAACCAGTGGCCCAGAGGCCCAGATGGATGAATAGATCTGGCTACTATAGTACCTGCTACAATACTGCTACAATAACCCAAAAATATATCTCCACCTGAATTTGATCTTGGGTCTCTTGGATTCACTTGCCAAGTCCTCACCAACCGGGATGAGGCTCATGTGATAAATAATAATAAATATATGTTTTAAAATACATTATATAAATATATTTTTAAATACCTTTCATTAATATATTAAGTAAATAATTATATATATATTCTTTAATTAAACATGTATATAATATATAAATATGTATTTAAGTACAAAAATAATTTACATAAATATATAATAAAAATGTATTTAGTATAATATATTTATGATATAAATCATAAAATAAATGTATAGTATTTATAAAACCAACATATAATTTTTATAGTTAAAAAAGTGTAATAAAAATAATAATAATTAATAATATTATTGTTATCACACACACACACACACACAAGTATATAAATATAATTAAATAAATATTTATTATAATTATATTATATCAATAAATATTATATAAATTCATAAACAAACATAGACAAATATAAATGTATTTATAAATATATATTTATATAGGTAAATATAATTATTTATATATATTATATGAATAAACATTTATATAATATATAAACATGTATTTAAGTATATATAAATAATTCATATGAATATATTTATAAATATATAATCATATGTGTATATACATATAAATATATAGTTTATATGAATTTATATATAGGTTATATATTTAAATGTATTTAAGTATATTATCTAAATAATATTAATTAAAATAGATAATCAAATACATATAAATATACTCATCTGTATATATATTTAACAAATTCAATCGGCGTAGTGGTAGTAGGGGCCGACACGCAGGCGGTCTTGAGCGAGAAGTCCTGGGTTTGAATCCTTACTGGGGATTAATTTTATACGTGGTGTGTGTGTGGGGGGGGGGAGGTTGGGCTCGGCCTGGGAGCGGTCTACATGCGGAGAATGGGACGAGGAACATGAGTGAAGGGAGGGGAATGCGAGGTAAGGGAGAGTGGGTGATTGAGGAATTATAAGGAAAGGGATGAGAGGGAAGGGAGAGCAGGGAAGAACCATGATGGAAGGGAAGGGAAGGTACTAGAGGGAAGAGGGAAGAGAGAGTAGGGAACTGGAGGGAATGGTGAATGGGGGGAACATTTAAAAAAAATTGTGGAGCTTTAGGGGAGAGAAAGGAACTAGAGGGAAGGGAGAGCAGGTGAGTGGGAAACTAGAAGGGAAGGGATTGGAGGGATGTGCAACCAGATAAGAACCACAATGGAAGGGAAGGTAAGGGACTAGATAGAAGAGGTAAGGGTGAACGAGGAACTGGAGGGATGGGTGAACAAGGGGCACATTTTTGAAAAAAATGTGGAACTTTAGGGGAGGTTCTGATAGTTTGGTGATTAGGGGTGGTTTTCAAAACCTCCCCTAAATTTTTCCCTCCAAATTGATTAGGGGCGGTTTTAACTGCTCGTAAATTGATACATTATTTAGAATGGGTTTAAACCCCTTCTAAAATGCCTCTTTATGACAGATTTATGGCGGCATTAGAAGGGGTTTTAACCCCTTCTAATTGAACCACCTCTAATATACACCCAAATATACCAGCGATTGTCAAAATTCTCCCCTAATCATATATTACAGCCACTTTATAGGTGGTTCACCATAACCACCGCTAATGCCTTTAGAGGGGGTTATAACCCCCTCTAAATGCAAAAAATTCCCTTTCTAATAACAACATTTTTTGTAGTGATATATGATATCATAAGTATGAATATGATTCTGGTATAAATTAATAATATTATTTAAACCATTATACATGAGTTTTAGATACATATAAATGGAATCAAACCTAAGATAAGAGTTAATTCCACAATCTCATTATTATTTGGGATTGTTTATATGTCAGTATCTGCAGGGGAATATTTATATTCCATGTCCAGTTTCCTAAAAATGTTCTCCATAATATTTTTAATATTATTCTATTTTTTTAAATACATTTTTACTCATGTGTGAATTTTTAATAAATGATTTTAAATGAATATCTTTTTCATTTTCCAAATGAGGAACTTTGTGACTTTTCCAGCAAAAGTACAAAATGAATGTTTTTTAACTTATACAACCTGAAATAATTTTTCCGCTTTAATGATGCCTTAATTCCTTGAAGCTTCCCTTATAATATTATAATGTTATTTTCAAAGAAAGTGTTTTATTTTAAAATTGCGAAACATTTTAGGAAAATATATCATTTTCAAAGGAGAAATGATATTTTCCTCAAGAATTATTTTCAGCTGATCTCTCAAAATTATTTTCCATTTATGATAACATTATTTGATGTTACTTATGATTACTAGAGATATGTAACATCCTCGACCTGGAATCCACTAAAACGGTGCCCTGAGTAGAGTCGTCACATGACCTCAAGTGCACCTCCCCATATGCCAGAGGTTGCTGACTAGCAGCAAGAGTATAATAATTCATGTGGGGAGACTATACCCTTTTTACCAGAGTAAGACACAACATGACACAATATAAATAATGGAAATAATATGAACAACCAATATACATACAATCCAAATATCTCCCAATTGGGTACAAACCATAACTCAACATTAACAATGTCATGAAATACTAGTAGTGTAAGTGAATAAAACCAAAAAATAAAAAAAATGACCAATCCAAAAATGGGTCCTAACTCCAAGCCCAGATCCTTATCCATGTATATTCTGAGCCCAACTCAATATCCTAGGGTAGGTCCTTTTCCCTTGTCTTGACCTATAACCAATAAATCAGATTAGGTACCCAACAGTGGCCCAAGAAGGGTGTGAGAAAAAAACTCAGTAGACCACCACCAACAGTGTCTAAAAATATCCAGTCTAATAGATATTGCATGAAAGTAAAAAATAAATGGTAAGTAAACAAGGGATAGTTCTAGTGACATTAGTTAACAAATTTTATTTAATTAATGACTGGTATTTATCCCAATTCTATTTCTTATACCATTTTTACTATATAGTCCGTTCTTATGACATGTTCTTTGGGTTAGGCATATACATCATATCCACATGGGTCTAAGGCTATCAATCATTATTCTTAGGGGAAATAAGTCAAGTATTTATCTAAGTAGGGATAAACATATCACATCAAAACATTATCCTCCCCTCGAATCCTTAGTACAGGTGGAATGAAACCGTTAGAGGAATAGAGCCTCCATCCCCTTCCCTAACCCATGCATTTATGGGGGGAGTTTAGAGCCTCGGTCTAACTCGACCCATGGTCATAGAACCTCATGTCAATACCCCACTCTACCAATCCATGTGCACATGCTTATTTATCAAGTCATCACAACCATACCATAATATAACCATGAATAATCAATGCCATTAGAATTCACAATACACAACAACTACATGGAAAATAAAAATATTCCACAACCCACTAACACATTTACCAATTGAAATTCATAATCATTTAGCCAAATTTCCATTATCCTACCTTAAATCCTTAAGTTTAATCAACAAAACCATACCTTAGACAATATTCATCAATCACCATACATTAACCCACTTATACCATTCATCGTTTCACAAGCATTTACCCCTTATGCATTCAAGTACAATTCTCATATCACATAACAAAACTAATTTATTACATTCAATCATTTAGGTGTACCACATAATTCTCATGTATTAAACCATTCCACATATTCATCAATTTCCTTGTTACATCTCATTAACATATTACCCATCTCCCATTCCATTACACAATTACAATTTCTCCATTTAATATGCAGTAATCCCCTTAGGTGTTTCTAAAAAAATTCATTAAACAATCGATATAGCCTCTTTCAACCCAATTTCCCATTTTCATGTCATTCCAACAACACCTTATACCTTTATAACCCTAGGTATATCTATAATCATTACATTTACAACTTAATCAACCATTAAGACATGTTCTACATGGGCTTCACACTTTATTCGGAAATCCATCACTTAACCCTACCACACTCTAGGTCTGGGATTGCTGGCGCACCCTATGGGTGACCCTAAAATGGTCAAGTATACCTATACGCATCCCATAGGGATCATGAGGGTTTCAATTAGTCACTTATACACCCCATTTTATCAAAATCTATAACAAAAATAAGAAAACAATTAGGGAGAAGGAAGAACATGAGCTTCCATGCACAAATCTAAAATAAAACTATGGGATAATACTTATAGACCACCTACCTCTAATCTAATGATGAACACACTCTTAATCATGGAATTGGATCTCGATTAAAAAACCCCTTGAATCCCCAACCTAGGTTTCACTATAAATGTATGGTTTTAGGTCTTTGGAAGGAGATGAAAGAAACTACAAACCCTAATCCGAAAAAGAGAAGCAAGAGGAGCATTAGAATTACATGAGGATTCGATCCGCAACCAACGATGCTCCAAACGGACAAGAATAGAAGGAGAACCACCTTTGTGAAGATTGGTTCATCCAATCTCGTAATTAGGGTTGTAGGGAGTGGAATGGAGGATAATCCCTTATTGGGGTTTAAAATCCCAGGATGGCATTTTTGTAATTTTCTCAAAAATACTGGGCTGCACGGTTTACCCGCACAATTTTCCAAACCGTACGCAAACCATGCATGAGACACTATCTAAAAAACAACTCTTCACATGGTTTAATATAGATTCTGAATAGTTTTCTTAATAATGTTCCAACCTTGCATAAGCCTCTATCCATGGCTGCACGGTTACTTAGGATTACCGCACGATTTTCACTAACCATGCGCAAACCGTGCAACATGCACATGAACTCCCTTTTCTTCCACTTTTGTTTCCCGAACCCCTAGAGCACCCTCAATCATTGAAATAAACATGGGGAAACACTTATCTAGCAACAAATAAGAGACCAAACCAAAACTTAAACCAAAACATACCTTAATAAAATCTGGAATCTTACAAGATATTTTTAAGGGTACTATCCATATTCTTTTTATGATTTATTTATGTTTATGATGAAATGATATTTATGAAATGAATTTATTTTTCATGGATTATGTGATGATGGAATTATGTTTATGAAACCCATTTTATTCCATGGGTTATAATATGATAAATGGTTTATGTTTTTGTAGTACTCATATGTATAGTTTTCATTATGCGACGAGTGGGACCTATATCTTAGTCCAATTTATTGGGTAAATATTTACATCTTGTGTGATAGATAGAACTTAAACAATAAGTAAAATCATTTTAGTAATACATGCTAAGAATGAGGAGTAAACTCGGTTTAGTAAGGGACTTTGTCAACTATGATGGTCTTGGAAATGATCCTTGACTAATATGAAAATTATTTTCTATTCTTATGTGTATTCCATAATTCTATGTGTTATGTTATGCTCTCATCGAATAGGTTATTTAATTTTTTATGAAACTTTATGATTTATACCATGAAACAATATCATGATCTTTGATATGAAAGATATAATTTTCAAAAGTTATTTTCATGTTCTTAGGCCCTTATGCTTATGTTATCTCCCCTGATTACCCTTACTGAGCATCTGATCTCACCCCTTTATTATGTTTCTTATCCCCAAGATATTAAGAAAGGTATTAAGTAATATGTGTCAAAAAGGGTTCTAGTTATGAAGGAATAAGCATGAGATGATATATATGTTTTAGGAATTAGTCGTTTATGTTTTTAAGTTTCCAAAGACACTAAACCTATACAGTTTTAGCATGCCTTTGTTGTGATATGTAATGAATATTATTCTATTTAGATGTAATATATATGTATGAAAGGTATGTCTATTATAGTTGGTATTAGAGTAAGGTTTAGTTAATCTTTTGAAACTAAGATGAGAAAACCTTAATAATAACCCTAAGGAAAAGTCTAAGTATACGATACAATCCTAGATTTTTTGTGACGATCATAAATACCCTAAGATAAGACCTAAGTTGTCCTAAATTTAAATTTTATAATTAATTTTCTTGATTATGCGGTTTTCACATTATGATTAGTGTTACTGACATTATATATTTTTTATTTTAATCAATTTCTAGAACATGAAGAAACCACATTAATGATGAATGCGACGAGAAATTCCACAATTATCCTCCAGAGAAACTAAATGTTATGGGAGTTGGAATTAAAAATATTATTGATATTTTCACACAACTTTTTCAAGATATGAATCATTCTGTACTTCCAAACAATTAAAGGAGGGAACAACATTCTATCGAGTCCTTCAGTAGGAATCTCCCACCTTGTTTTAGTGGGTCTTCTATTCTACTAGTGGATGAATAATGGATCAGTACAAATGAAAAGCGATATTTAGTTCTCTAACATTCAAAACATGAGAAATTCATTCTGGTAGTCTATATTTTAGAATTTGAAGTGTATAAATGGTGTAATATTATCAAGAATACAAGGAAATGATATGAAGTTGACTATATGGAATGTGATGAGTTCAAGATCTTATTTTTCAATAAGTACTTTCCTTGTATTCATGGAATAAATTAGGAGAAGTAGTTTTTTGAGCTTAAGAAAAATGACGATGAATCTATTGGTACTTATGAGGAAAATTTTACAAGACCTACAAGGTACTCTTCTAGAATTATTATCCATCCTAAGAGTAAGGTTGATCGATTATTCAGTGGCTTAAAAGTAAGTTTTTGAAGAGTGTTATCCATAAGGGACTTCAGTAACTATGAGGAAACCATTTTATGTGATCTCAAGGTTGAGATGGATATTAGAGTTATCCATTAATCTTTTTATTTTGATAAAAAGATAAAAATTGAATTCATTGTAAAATTTAAAAACCATAGTGAAAATAATATGAGATTTAATTTATGCTCAAAGTGTGGAAAGAAGAATGGAGGAAAATGTCTTAAGTGGACTGGTCAGTATTTTAAGTATTGGAAATATGTTCATTGGGAAATTTCATATTGAGGTGATAGAAAAAATATAACTAATGATGCGAATAGAGAAAAAGATGCACAAAATGCAACACCCATGCTTCAATGCTTCAAGTGAAAGGAAAATGGGCATTATGATAACCAATGACCAAATCTAAGGGTTCTAGATAATGATCATCATCAGCAACCTCTTAAGGAAAAAAACAAAGGAAAATCATATATGATCAATATTAATGATGTGGAGTATGACAATGAAGTGGTGAATGGTGCACTTACCATTCACTATAAAGCATACAATGTTTTATTTGATTTTGGATCCACCCACTATTTTATTTCTAAATAATTTTATAAGGGTATCACCATATTACCTCAGCTGTTAGAGGTTTAGTTAGCTATGAAAACTCCTAATGTAATAATGGTCACATCATAAGTTTATAATTCTTCTTCAGTTGAAGTTTATGAGAAAGTGCTTCCTGTAAATCTTGGGATCCTTACTTTAGTTGAATTAGATTTTATTCTTGTAATTGATTGGATTTCACTATATGGAGATCATATCAATTGATGAGTAAGGAAGTGACATTTTATATCCCAAATGAATATATGATCATCTATAGATGATAGTATGAATATGAACTTTCAATGGAAATTACTTCCATATTATGGGTCTTAATTCCTATAAATGAAGGATATCTTTCTCAGATGGTTGGGAAGAAACTCACCATTATGTATAGACCTATTGTACGGGAGTTATTTGATGTCTTTCTATAATAATTTTTAGGTACTCCACTAAATCTTGACGTTGAGTTTTCAATAGAACTCATATTTGGTGCTATGCCTATTTCAAATAATCCTTATAGAATGTACCCAATTGAGTTATAGTCATTGAAGAATAAAATATAATAGAATATTGAAAAGGTATTCATACACCCTAGTGAGTCACCTTAGGGTGTACCTATTCTTTTTTTAAGAAGAATGATGGATCAATGAGTCTCAATATTGATTATTGAAAACTTAACAAGATAACTATCAAGAAAAAATATCATCTTCCCTATATTGATGAGTTATTTTTTCAACTATGTGGAGCTCAATACTTTTCTAAGATTTATATTAATTCTGGATATCATCAATTGAGGGTCAAGAAGAAGGATATAACCAATACAAAATTTCTTACAAGTTATAGACACAATGAATTTATAGTTATTCGTTTTTGTCTTACTAATTCCCCCACCATCTTCATTGATTTAATAAATAGAGTCCTTAGAGACTATCTTGACCAGTTTGTGGAATTATTTATAGAATATATTCTTGTATATTCAGATATTAAGGAAAAACATGAATATTACTCAAGGATTGTACTAAAGCCCCTTAGAAAGAAGAATATTTTTGGATAAATTTACCAAGTGTGAATTTTTTTCTTTAGAAAGTTTCATTTTTGGTTTATATAATCTCAAGAGAGGGGATATCTCTGGATCCATCAAAGAGTACAACTATTGAATGTTGTCTCATGATTATATAATTCTCTCACCAAGTTCACTCAAAAAGGAGTTAATTTCATATGGATGAAATAATTTTAAGAGAATTTCAAGGAGTTGAAAAAAAGGTTAGTCAGTAAAACTGTGCTCACACTACTCTATAGTGGATAAAGTTTTGTGTTCTAAATTGATGCATATAATAAGGGGATGGGATATTTTCTCATGAAAATGATATAGTGATCACATATACCTCTAATAATTTAAAATACATAAAAAATTACCAAAATCATGACTAAAAGTTAGCTATGGTAATTTTTTCATTAAAGATATGGAGGAATTATCTTTATGGAGAAATTTGTGACAAATATACTAATAATAAAATTTAAAAGTATATTTTCACTCAAAATGAGATAAATATTCACCAAAGAAGATGGTTGGAGTATATTAAAGATTACAACTTCCCAATATATTACAATCCTGGGAGAGAGAACAAGGTGGCAGATGCCTTGAGTCGAAAGGACCATGCTATCCAATCTATGATGAGGATCATAAAAAATACAATATTTATGGGTTTTCAAAGGATGGATATGGAAATCATAAAGGAAGGGTAGAAATCTTATATTTCTAAAATTATTGTTCAACCATCTATATAAGGGAAGATTTAGGAAGTGAAAATGGAAGTTTTATAGCTACAAAAGAGGGTAAGAAATATTCCTAAGTTTAAATTTGATTATGATGGAATAATAAGGTTCAAGAACTGTGTTTGTATCCCCCATACCGTAATTAAATAAATAGTTGTTGTATGATGCTCATAGTTCATCATTATCTGTTCATCATATAAGCACAAAGATGTATATGAACCCGTAAGAGTATTTATGGTGGGATGGAATAAAGAAAGATATTGAAGAATGTAATAACCTAGAAATATATCAATAAATTTTCCATTATTATTTTTATATAGTATAGATCACATAAAATCACTTATAGAAAGAAATATAAACATAATAAATGAATAATGAATGAAATAAGAGGTATTTCTAGAAGTTAAGGAACCTATACTGATGAAATAGTAACTTGACCTTAGGAATAGTAATATAACCCTTTTGAATAGTAAATTAGAATAATTAATAGTAAAATCACCCATTAAGTATAAATAAAATTTATTCACCTTATAAATGAAAGTATAATTTAATTATATCATAGTATAAGTAAATTAATATTTTAAAAAATTGTTAAAATAAGTGTTGGTATTTTTGTAAGTCAAAAATATTTAATTACAGTTTTATAATTAACAAAATTATTTAAAAGAAATTATATTCATATAAAATGTATTCATCAATTAAAATTTTATTTTATTATTATTTTATGATAATTTTATGAGACCCTAGTTAATTTTTGAAAGTGTTATAAAATGACTTATAGATTTAAAATCTATTTTTTTCGAGTAAATGATGGATTTTATTAAAAATTAAATTTTTCACATTTAGAAAATTATTTTCATTAAATGGAGTTCATGTTTTAATTCTACATATCTAAAAATGGTTAGGGTGAATTTTGGGTATTTTTCTAAAATACTTGAATTTTTAGTGAATAGTAAAATATGATAATTTACTATAAATAATAAATAAATGATTTATTGAGTCATAGGTAATGTTTGGATGATGTAAGAATCCTTGGTTATAAAACAAAAAAATTTATTGATATATTTTGTTTCAGGAATCAACAATATTTCTTGTCTTGAGAAAAATAATAAAATAATGTTTTAAATAATGAGAAGTCGCCCCTCTCCTCTACTATAAATACCACCCCTAACCACCAATTCTCCTCACACCTATATTCTTTGAAGCATGTAAAATTTCTATCAAATCCTATTCCTAAGACCATCCCCCACATCCAAGAGCTCTTGGTATTAAAAGAAGACCAAAACCAATCCCATTAAGAAGTTTCTCAAGGAGGAGTATTCAAGAGGTAAAATCCTCTTCCTTTTCCTTTTAGTTTCTTTTCAAGTTCTTTTATTTTATTATTATCTCATCCCCTCCTCTATCCAAATAAGAATGATAACTATAGTATCATATATATAATATAATTATATCATGTTAATGTAATATCCTTACTCAAACTTCTTTCTATCTATATTTTATTTGAAAAATGAAATCATCGTCTGAGAGGTGCTGATTTACAACCTTCATGGATGACGTATTTTCATTCTTCAATTTATTATTCAAGTATGGAAATTAAAACATTTTTATGATTAAACCAAACTAGAATATATGTGTTAAAACCTTTCTTATTTTCTAGAAGTAACATAATTACATAATAATTAACAATAAAAAAATGAGTTCGTTATGATCAATAACCGTCGTAATAATGAAAATGATTATCACCAAATGTATTATCTAATGATTCATACTAATACCATATAAACAAATGAATTATATAATAATTTAATCTTATATATGTTCATTAAAATCATATAAATTCAATTCTGTATAATTATACACATTCCACATAAGCTTCCATACTCACATACAAGAATACGGATCGTGAAAACCAAGAAAACAGACATTCTTGAACAATAGAATTATATATTATAACTAATAAAAAAGGCTATAAAAGAACTTAATAAAATTATAAAAAATAAAATCTTTTATATAAGGTTATTAATTAATTAATTAATTAATTAATGTAATTAAGTTTATTATTCAGGATGTTAAGGTCAAGTGCAAAACACATTCAGACATATGGTAATGGTTTTCTTCCCGAACTAGCTATTTTTATTCGGGTTACACTTTCTTCATCTATAAAATGATTTTATTATTAATTATTTTTATATAATTATTTTAAATTATGATTATACATTTCAAAATCATGTCTTTAGATAATTTCATATTTCATTTATAAAAAGTACATGTTTTTTCAAGGTTCCCTTTTCAATTCTTCCCGATATGCAAACCCGATTAAGGGGAACATCTCGATTTCTTACCCATTTTCAAGTACTATCCATAATCTGTTTTAAGTAAATATTTTTTTCTAAGACCAATAATTTTTTCATTAAAATATTTATTTGTTTATTAATGGTTTTATAAAAATAATTATGACAAATAAAAATGATTTTTCCAAAAGAACTCTTTTTTCCAAAGTAAAAGAGGTATTTCTCTCAAGAATTCCTCAATGATTTTATTAGAGTATTTTCATATATTTCCAAAACTCTATTGAATTTTATTATTTATTGATATTTTCATATACCATATGTTATTAAATGTTTTATGATTGGTTTTACTATGGATATTCTATCTTGATACCATTCACCATGCTACTTAGTTAGGTTAGTGATTATGATTACAGATTGGGAAAATTTATTTACATGTTCATGTTGTTTATGTTTTGCCCCATTAATATGATAAATCAATTGGAATTATAAAGTGTTTTGTGAGGTCCTCTATAGACCCTCGATGTATTGGTAGGTCTCATGAGACAAAAAAAAATTGGGTTTTAGCTGAGGCCTTACCCTAGTATTTTCTGACATCTTAGCCGCGACCTTGACGATATGTTTCAGATGTCCAACATTATGAATTCCCTTATTTTGATATTATTAATTGATAAACCATGTGATATTTGACTATTATAATACCCATGACTAAGTTTCATTCTTTTATTATCATTTATGTGGATTTATTCACTCAGCTTTCATTCCCTACATATTATGCTCAATTTTATTTTTAAAGGCATGTGTTTTTAGTTATTCACCATACCTAATGTTAATGTTTTTGATAACTTCCAATATATTACTTACCCATATTGAGAATTTTAACTGAATCCTTTCTTATGTTTTATTTTTCCTTAGGATGTGAAGATGAATATTATGAATGACTTGTAGTGATAATCTAGGAGTTATAAATGTTTCTAATAGAATTGTTATATTGTATTTCCTTTCAAGTTGTAATTTAAATATCATGTTTATATATGGTTTTCCAAAACTACTAAAATATTCATTCCTTCCAGATATTAATTCATTTAAATCATACTAATGTAATTAGGTAAGGTATTTGATCCAGGATGCTGGGGTTGGGGTCTTTGCAGTTGGTATCATAGGAAGTTTATTAGAAACCTTAGAAACTAGATTTAGAAAACATATATTAAGGAAAATAAACCTAAGATAGACTTTGAGGATAATAATAGAAGAACATACTAGAATTTTTATAAGGTATAGATTATGTGGAATTTACTATAAATACATCCATATCTAGATACTAAAAGATAATGTGGTTTTAGTACAGTTTTACCTAGGGGTAACAACTCTAACAAGGTTTCATGGGCCTGACTCAGGGTAACCTGGTACACAAAAATGAGCCTTACTATGTACCTAGTTTGATAGTCCTAGGGGATATGCTTAGGTTAATTCACATTTTCATTACAAAAAATTATGAAGGATTTAAAAGTAAACATGTCCCTAAAGAAACCATGTTTATTATTATGAGATTATTTATGCATAAAACTTAAATTTATATTAAGTTTTTTAATATTTTAAGATTATACATTACAATTCACAACCTAATATAGTGTATTAAATTATTTAGAAATGGAAACTAGTGGAAGGAATGGAAACCATATCAATACATGCATCCCATTTTGGGATTTCTATCCTATGTAAGATAATGATGTCAGTATTAGGGCTGTGACTGGTGTTGAGAAACTTATGAATATACTGGGAAAACTGACTCAAGTTATGAATAATAACCTTACTTGTATGAATCATCCTAATACACAATATGGAGGAGAAATTTTTGACTGGTTTATGTGAGAAAAACCTCCATCATTCAATGGGAATACAAAATCATTTGTAGATGATAAGTGGATAAGTTCCTTAGACAAGATATTTCTTGCTTTGTGAAGTAAAAAAATAGAGAAGTTTGTCATGGTAATTTATCATCTATAGGGATATTCATATCAATGGTGGTCACTAATCTAAAACACAAAGGAGTAAGAAGAAATTAAAAATATGAAATGGAGGGAATTTAAGGAAATTTTCCTAGAAAAATATTTTCCTTACGAACAACGAGCGGATATCGAAGGGAAATTATTGAATTTGTGGAAAAAGGAGGAGGAGAATGTTTCCCAGTATGAAGTTAAATTTACAAGGATATTAAGGCATTATATGAACTACATAAATAATCCATGGAGAAATATTGATTGATTAATTGATGGTTTAAAACCATTCCTCTGAAGGAAACTGGTTTCCAAAACTTTCTCATCATATGATGATATAGTATCATGTGCTATCAAGACAGAGAAATAATTTTCTATGTCTTATGACTTTAAGGGAAATAAAGAGAAGAAGAGTGTGTTAGGAGAAATAATGGATAAATGGAAGAATAAAAAAGGGAGTTTTCCAATATGTGATAATTTTAAAGGAAAAACCCCAGAGCCTTATTAAAAGGAAAAGGAGTTTATTACATGTGTGGAGAAAAAGGGCACAAAGCTTGTGATTGAAAGGGAAAGAAAGAAGATATCAATGTTCATGTTACAATTGTAAAGAGGTGTTAAATTATGAAAATTATTTTCCTATGCATCAAGGAAACTTTCCCCAGAAAAGGTCAATGGGGAAAGACTAAGATTATGTGATCATAACTACTGAGGTTGAAGTTACTAACAATATGGTGGCAGGTACTTTAATTGTTTCCAAAAAAAATAGCCAATTCTTTATTTTGTTCTGTATTAAATCATTATTTTATATCTTCCCATTTTTTCAATAAAATTATATATTTCCATTTTGATTTAATAAAGGAGCTGTCAGTAAAAACTTCTAAGGTAAGTATCATTTCAAAAAGTATGTGTCGACCTATCCCCTTTATGACACATAAACATTCTTTAGTTGATGACCTTATCATTATACCTATGATTTATTTTGATATAATACTTGGTATAAATTTAATTTAAAATTATGATGTGAAAATATATTGTAAGAATAAGGAAGTTACATTATTTGAGAATGATGTAGAGTCCCTTATATTTAGGGAGGAAACCACACTATCTGATTCTTATCTAGATCTACCCCCAGTAGCTCTACTGAATTTAATTCTTAAAGAGGAAGAGAACATAATATCTATGGATGAGGACATAAATATTCAAATTGAGGATATACCTATTGTGAAATAATACGTTGATGTATTTCCATAAGATTTGTATGTTCATCCTTTAGAGAAAGAAATTGACTTTTTTATTAATTTGATTCTTGGTGCAAGGACTATATCAAATACTCCTTATATAATGGCCATAGTGGAATTAGTGGAGATAAAGAAACAACTAGATGAGTTGAGTAGTAAAGGGTTTATTCTCCCTGGTGTTTCTCTATGTGGATATTATGTTCTTTTTGTTAAGAATAAAGATGGATCTATGAGACTGTGTATTGACTATAGGGAGATCAATGCTATTATGATAAAGAAAAATTATCCACTACCTCGCATTGATGATTTATTTGATCAACTTAAAGGAGCCTAATATTTTTCAAAGACTAATATTTGATCTAGATATCATCAATTACATGCGAAGAAGGAATATATTCCAAAGACAACTGTTCAAACCAGGCATGGACATTAAAAGCTATAGTAATTCCATTTGGACTGACTAATGCACCATCTATTTTCATGGATATAATGAATAGAGTTTTCAAGGAATATCTTGATGAATTTTTGGGGGAATTTATTAATGATATCTTGGTATACTCCAAAAGCTATGAAGACCATGATAATCACTTTCAGATTATTATAAAGACTCTTAGAAGAAAAGAATTATATGTTAAGTTTAGAAAGTGTGAATTTTGGCTTCAATTAGTTTACTTTATTGTCCATATTCTCTCAAAGGATGGAATCTCAGTTGATCCTTCAAAGAAAAAGGTGATTCAAGAATGATATACACCAATGAGCATAACTAAAGTATGCAGTTTTATTGGTTTAAAAGGTTATTATTTACATTTCATATAGAACATTACCTTATTAGCTAACTTGTTAACCAATATTACTCATAAAGGGGTTAATTTCATATGTATAAAAGAATGTGAATAATGTTTTGAATAATTGAAGAGGAGATTAGTGAATGCTTCAATATTTACTCTATCATTGGGAAATGGTGGATTTTTTATTTATAGTGATGCATCAAATAAATGACTCATGTGTTTCCTTATTAAGAATAATAGAGTTATTTTCTATGCATCAAGTTGGTTAAAAATTCATGAACAGAACTATCCAACTCATGACATTGAGTCAGTGAATGTAATCTTTGATATGAAAATATATATACACTATCTATATGGTTAAATATTATATATATATAGATCAAAAGAGTTTAAAATATATCTTCTCATATAAAGAACTCAACATGAGGTAAAAGCGATGGCTAGAGTTTCTAAAGGATTATAATTGTTTAACACACTACCACCATGGGAAGGAAAATAAGGTAGAAGATGCATTGATTAAGAAGGATCATGGAGTTCTGAACAAAATGGGGATTGACAAGGACCATGTGTACATGGATCTAGAAAATATAGATATAGTAATTTTCAAGGAAGGTGAATCATCATTAATTTTTCAATTGGTTTCCCAACCATCTTTATTGAAAAGAGTTAAAATTTTCATTGTGATGATGAGAATCTTCAAAAGAAAATTAAAACTACGAATGATCAGAAGTTTCTAGACTTCGTATGTGATGATGGAATTATGAAATTTAGAAGGAGGCTATGTGTTCCCTATATACCTGAGATAGGAAGGGAGTTATTAGATGATGCCCATAGCTCAAATTTCTCTATACACCATGGTAGTACTAAGATGTATAGAGATATGAAGGAATATTTTTGGTTAGATAATATGAAGTGGGAAATTGCTGATTATATAAGGCCCCGGCCTTAAACCTTACTTAATATTGAATTAAATGAATAATTCACATTGAGGATCTTTTCAGGTTTATAGTTTTAGAGAATTAGAACATAACTATTACATCTCAAAAGATTACAAAGTAGACACTTCTACTAAGTTTCCATAATAAAAAAAAAACTCTTAAAAGAAACATGTATAGTTCCATGTTTTATATAGCATGACATTCCCTTGATCCCATCCTTGACCTTATTCCACATTAAGTCCTATGAAAAACATTTCAAAAAAACTTGGGGTGAGCATAAAAAGCTCAGTAAGGGATACACAAAGAATGAAAACTGTTAGTTTTTCAAACATCAAGTAAACCATGTATACTCTATCAAAGTAATACCTTCACCTTCATGAAGTAGTAAAAACTCTTCACTGAATAAAGTATCATTACTTATCTTTTTGTAACCAAAGGATTACCATAAAACCCATATAAAGAACACATAACATATATAAAGGTAACTTGGGACATAAACATACTTAAGTGGAATAACCATACGGTCGACTCCACACATATCACTTAATGGGATAGCCATATAGCCAATTTCCATACATACTTAATGGAATAGCCATACGGCCGACTTCCATACCCAATGCATTGGAGGTTATAACGTAACCACCCGTCCTGGTATTCACGGCACCGCCCGTCATATGGTTTATCACGTAACCACCCGTCAAATGTCCAAGTACTAATATAAAATCATAAAACATAAAACCAATATAAAGGAATGATAACATTTTCACATTTCAATCACAATATATCATAATATAATCCTTTATGAAAACCATTTTCAATTCCAAAATACATAAAAGAGTATATGGTATTTAATTTATTTTAAAAACATTATGGCTTGTTGAGGAAGCCAAAGACCAAATAATACTCGCGGTGGCGGAAAAGGTCGTTGTCACCGCGTACGTTAAAAAAAACATTCCTTTTTGTCGTTTAGTAAAACGCTTCGTAGAAAAAGATTACTTTTGTATAAAAGTAAAAGTCAAAGGGGTTTATACACCGTATAAAAGAAAGTTGCGTATAAAACGAAATATGCCTCAATGAAAGGAGATTGAGACGAAGTCCCTTACCTCGGGCCCGACTTGACTCGATCGTTCTTTAACGTCCTGAATAATAAACTTGAGTTAATTTCTATTTTCTTAAGAACCTTTTTGGAGTTCATTATTACTTTTATATCACTTATTTCCATGTTATAAACATTATGTAATCATTTAAGTTAATAATGTCTGTTTTGTCGATATTTGGTCCTTAAGTCGAAAGTGGACTTCTTACGATTACATGTTGTTCGTGTGGTCAAAGGTTCATTAAATCCAGAATGACATTCCTGATTTGGATATCATATATATCATATATATCTAGCATATACATGTATTTATAATATCACATAATCATTTAGAGGTAAAAAATGAAATGCACCGTTCATGGAGACGGTAAGCCGTACGTACACATGAACGCTACTTTCATTTCTATCTCGTACTTTGATGGAAAGAAATAATAATGATATAGAGGTATATTATAATTCCAGTATAACATCATATATAATAACTTTAAATCCATCCTTTATACGTCCCACATATGGCATTAATGAATCACATCACTTTGAGGGGGCGGTAGTCCGCACTTCCTTAAATGAAGATATCGCGTTTACCCATAATGGAAACCATAAAGGTATGCCCAAAATGAAAAATATAGAAGCTTAAGGAAAACATAAACATATTATATATCATATATAAATATAGTGTCATCCTAATGGACACCTTTTAAGGTGTTAAAATAATGTTGAACAATCATCGTTTCGGGAGGCAGAAATTCGCCATTCACGGAAACAGTATGTTATTTAACCATTAGACGTAGGTGTGTGTAAGTGTAGCTTGAATACTTATTATAACAATGTCCTAGTATATTTATGATACTGCAGTTGTTACAAAAGAAAATAATAAAAAGAGTTTAGGGGGTCGGAGAAGCAAAGTAAAACAAAAGGACTCAAAAGAAGACATTACCTTAAAATCGGGTAACTCCCCTTGGTTTGAGCTCAAAGGCTTCCTTGGGAAGACTTCTGCCCAAATTTAGGCTTCAAGGAGTAAGAGAGGGATGTGGAGAGACAAAATGGGCAGGGGTTGGCCGAGCCAAAGGCTTTGGGAGTGTGGGTAAGGAGGTAGAGGTGGGGGCCTTTTATAAGAGGAGAGGAGGGGCACTCTTGGAAAGTAAAGAAAAGTCACTTTATTTTAAAATGGTATTAGGATTTAAGAGGTCCCAAATTGATGTATTTAGAGGATAAGGTGATAAGGGTTCTAAATCCACTCATACAATAGGTTTTGGACATGTTTATGTCTTAGATATTACATTATCTTTCCATTTTATTTAAATCGTTAAATAATGAGGTCATCGCTGTATCATCATGATGTCATAAATAATTTAATTTATTTAATGTCTAAAAATTATAAAAAAAATACTATGATGTAGGAAATCGTTTTAGCTTTCCAATGACTATTTACAGTCAAAAATATGAATTGTATAACCCCATGTAAATGTTTTTTTAGTAAAACATCTCATGTGTGTGTCATTTTTACTTTAACATTAAATAAAAAGTTATTTATGTCATTTCCCAACCAAAGTGGCTCCATGGGGTCCCCAAGTTGATCCATGGATTGTCTTGGTCGGCCATGACACATCCAATAAGGGTAGGACATGTGTCAAGATATTTTCATTTTATTATAATAACATTTTTGCCTTAAATTGCACTAATTATCTCTAATCGCGATTAAAAACTTAATAAGTTACTATTCACCAAAAAATTATTTTTATCTCATTGAACCACATTTTACTTCTTAATGACAACCATGTATGTAGGATTTTTGAAATTCAAAACACAGAAGTGGTAAAATTTCATTTAAACGAAAAATCAGTTTTTATAAGTACCACTTAGTGGTTTCACTATTCATCAAAAATTGAAGTTTTTTAGAAAAATACAAAAAAATCACCCTAAGCTATATTTGATATTCCGAATTCAAAAATGAAGTCCATTTTACAAAATTCACAACATATAATTTGCATTAATTAATTTAATAATTAATTCCCGCTGTCAGAGCAAATAGCGTGTTTTTATGAAACAATAAGTATCAAAAGATTGACACTAGTTTAAGTCCAATTTCAAAGTGAAATTGATTCCAACGACCACTATTGGATTTTATGGTAAAAGTATTTTCTAATTTCACTTTAAAACCAATTAAAAATATAATCTAATCATATAAATAAATTAGATTAAAAAGAGGTTTTGAATTAAAATACAACATTTTACACTATTCATTAAAAAATGAACTTTATCGGAAAGATACCAAAAATTTACACAAAGTAAATTTTGATGTCCCGATTCTAAAGAAGAGTTATATTTGGTCTAATAGAATTTATAAGATTGATCAAAACTATATTTAATGATGGTTCGCCATCAAAAGGTGATAAGTGAACCCTTAGTGAAAATTAGGGTATAAATGCCTAAAATTGAATTCTTTCCGTATTTTAAGCCTTTATCTTTTATTGGGTAAATGTAAAAACATTTAAAAACATATATAATCATATTTTAGTTATTTCTATCCATTCCCTCCAATACAACGGCTACATGTTAACTACCATTTAAAATAATATTATTATATTACTAGTGTGCAACGTAAGTTTTCAAAGGAACTCATCGTTGCGTATCAGGTACGCTATCGAACATAGCAACCCCTTTTAATTAAAATTAATATTTAATTTGTAAATATTAATAAATATGAAAATTCTTTATTCTTTATTTACCTGGGATGTTACATCCTTCCCCCCTTTTGGGAATTGCGTCCTCGCAATTTTATTCACTTATCAAAATAAGTGGGGGTATTTATCCCTTATAGCATTTTCAGATTCCCACGTTGCCTCTTCAATCACATGGTTTTTCCACAAAACCTTTACCTGATGAATCACCTTATTCTGTAACACCTACTCCCTATGGTCAAGAATCTGGACTGGTTGTTCTTCATAAGATAGGTTCTCCTCCAGCTGAACTACCTCTGGACTCAAAACAGGAGATGGATCTGGCATATACTTCCTCAACATCAAAACATGAAAAACATTGTGTACCTGAGATAGACTCGGAGGTAAATCCACTCTGTATGCAACTGATCCAACTCTCTCCAGAATTTCATATGGTCCAATGAACCTTGGACTCATCTTTCCTTTCTTACCAAATCTCATCACACTTTTCCATGGAGAAACCTTGAGAAAAACATAATCACCTACCTCGAAAGATAGATCCTTCCTCCGGTTATCCGCATAACTCTTCTGCCAGCTCTGAGCTGTTCTCATGTGTGCTTGAATCAACTGAACCTTTTCTGCCATATCTTCTACCAATTCTGGTCCCATCAGCTTCCTTTCACCCACTTCATCCCAAAATGCTGGAGTTCGACACCGCTTCCCATATAATGCCTCAAATGGTTCCATCTGTATACTGGAATGAAAGCTGTTATTATAAGAAAAATCAACCAAAGAAAGATGTTGGTCCCAACTTCCCTGATAATCCATCGAACAAGCTCGTAGCATATCCTCCAAGGTCTGAATTGTTCGTTCTGACTGCCCATCTGATTGAGGATGAAAAGCTGTACTAAAATTTAATTCAGTACCCAACGACTTCTGAAGGCCTTTCCAAAAGTTAGAAGTAAACCTGGGATCACGGTCAGATACAATGGAGAGAGGAACGCCATGTAACCTGACTATCTCTTTAAGATACAAACGGGAAAGTTGATCTAGGGAAAAAGTATCTCATATAGCAAGGAAATGAGTAGATTTAGTCAAGCGGTCAACAATAACCCAGATTGCATTATTACCTCGAGATGTCCTCGGTAATCCCACAACAAAGTCCATGGATATATTCTCCCATTTCCACTCTGGCACTGGTAAAGGCTGAAGCATCCCTTTCGGTAACTGCCGCTCTGCTTTAACCTACTGACAAGTCAAACACTTCACAGTAAAATCAGCAATATCTCTTTTCATTCCATCCCACCAGTAATACTCCCGCAAATCTCTATACATCTTAGTACTGCCAGGATGAACTGAAAACGGAGAACTATGAGCTTCACATAACAACTCTCTCTTAAACTGTGAATCACAAGGCACACACAATCTCTTCCCAAATCTCAAAACGCAATCATTATCAATGTTGAATTCAGGAAACTTAACTTTCTGAACCAACTCTACCTTTTCTGCAACTCGCTGTCTTGCTTCTGTGCTTGCTTGATTCTGTCTGATAGAGAATATTTCACTAATACCTGAAACAAAACAGAAGGACTTCCTGCACCAACAACTTCTATGCCAAAGTTCATCAAATCAAAAACCAAAGGATCTCGTTCCAAACATAGCATGGTTAATGAAGCATTACTTTTTCGACTCAAAGCATCGACCACTTTATTTTCTTTTCCCGGATGGTAGTGAATTGTACAATAATAATCCTTGATTAATTTCAGCCATCTCCTCTGTCTCATGTTCAATTCTTTCTGAGTGAATATATACTTTAAACTTTTTTGATCAGTATATATTTCACACTTTACTCCATACAAATGATGCCTCCAAATTTTTAAAGCAAAGACAACAACAACTAATTCCAAATCATGTGTAGGGTAATTTACCTCATGAGTTTTCAACTGTCGTGAAGCATAAGCAATTACCTAATCATTCTGCATAAGGACACATCCAAGTCCCTTCAACGAAGCATCACTGTATATAACAAACTCACCATTCCTGGAAGGAAGTGCCAAAACTAGAGCATTCACCAATCTTCTTTTCAACTCCTGAAAACAATCATCACATTCTTTTGTCCAGATGAACTTAACACCCTTACGAGTTAGCTTAGTCATTGGACTAGATAACCGTGAAAAATTTTCAACAAACCTTCGGTAGTAACCTGCCAAACCAAGAAAACTACGGATCTCAGTTAAATTTGTGGGTCTTGTCCATTCTTCAACAACTTTTGTTTTAGTAGGATCAACAGTTATGCCATCTTTTAAAACAATGTGACCCAGGAAAGAAATTTGTTGTAACCAAAACTCACACTTGCTGAATTTTCCATATAGTTTCTTTTCTTTTAAGGTTTTCAAGATAACCCTTAAATGACTTTCATGATCCTCTTTACTTTTAGAAAACACCAAAATATCATCGATGAAAACAACCACAAAATTATCCAAGAACTCATGGAAAATTCTATTCATAAGGTCCATGAATACAACAGGTGCATTGGTTAACCCAAAAGGCATAACTACAAATTCATAATGGCCATATCTAGTATGGAACACAGTCTTCGGAACGTCTGCTTCTTTTACTTTCAACTGATGGTACCCCGACCTCAATTCAATCTTCGAAAAATACTGAGCTCCCTGGAGCTGATCAAACAAATCATCGATATGAGGCAATGGATACTTGTTCTTAATAGTAATATTATTCAAGGCTCTATAATCAATGAAAAGTCTCATTGATCCATCTTTATTTTTAACAAACAAGACAGGATCACCCCATGGTGATGTGCTAGGTCGAATGAAACCTTTATCTAATAACTCCTGCAATTGTTTCTTTAACTCTAAAAGTTCAACTTGAGCCATTCGATAAGGGGGTTTTGAAATTGGATTAGAATCAGGAACTAAGTCAACAGTAAATTCAACTTCCCGATCATGAATAATACCGGGCAACTCATCAGGAAAAACATAAAGATACTCATTTACCACAGGCACATCATTAATCTGAACAGTTCCTTTATTTTCAACAATATGTGCAAGCTAACATTCATTTCCATCTTTTACTAGTTTCTCAACTTCTTGATATGTTATCAAAATCAAGGGTTCATTCTTGTACACAAACTGAAAATCTTTCTGAAAAGAAACCATTTTAGCTCTGCAGTCAATCTTAGCATGATAAACAGAAAGACAATCCATGCCCAAAATAACATCAAACTCTACTAGAGGAAAAACAATAAGGTTTGCTGGTAGATTCTTTCCACACACAAGGATAGGAAGGTTCTTATAATTCCTTTTTGTCTCAACGTTCCCTCCGAGTGTTTTTACCATAAGTTTAGGGTTCATATCCTGAGATGGAATTTTCAATTTACTAGAAAACTTCTCATAAATGAAAGAGTGTGTAGACCCTGAATCAAACAACACATTGGAATAATCTGAACAAACAAACAGTGTACCTGATACCACTTCATTCGCTGGCCCAACATCTGCTGAAGTTGTTGCAAAGGATTTCCCCACCCCTTTCTTCTTGTAGTCTGGCTGCATTCCCCCAGTTGAGTTCTTCGTTGGACACTCGTTTGCATAATGACCCATTTCATTACACTTAAAACATCTTACCGTTGGCTTTTCATTGCCTGCTTGATCATCTTCCTTACAGTTACGAGCAATATGACCAGACTTACCACACTGAAAGCACTTACCAGACTTGGATAAACATTCTCCAGGATGCATTTTACCACACTTCTCACAGGATGGATATTTGGTTTTCTTACCTCCTTGCTTCTTTGATGAATTCTTCCCCTTTGCCTGCCAACTAGACCTCTTATTCTGTTGTTTGTCATAGAACATCTGATCATCAGAAAACTCCATTTCCACCTTCTCCGCACATCGAACAAGTTTTTCATAACTTTTGAACTCACAAGAAGCTAAATCCCTTCGATACTTTGGCTTTAACCCTGAGTAAAAACGGTTTATTTTACTATCAAGATCTCGTATGAAGTTTGGAGCATACCTTGCCAATCGAGTGAACTTTGCTTCATAAGCAGCCACTGAATCATCCTCCTACCTCAATTCTAGGAACTATTTTTCCATCCTAAGACGAACCACCTTAGGAAAATATTTCTCAAGAAACATACCTTTGAATTCGTCCCAGTGAAGATCCTCAATCTCAACACTATCCCTGATATTTTTCACCATCGACCACCACTGATCAGCTTCACCTTCAAAATGGTAAACAACAAGACTAACCTTTTGATGTTCTAAACACCCAATGACATCAAAAATCTTCTCCAATGCTTTAATCCACCCTTTAGCTTGCACAGGGTCAGATGATCCTCTGAATGATGGGGGATGTTGCCTCATGAAATGTTCCACCACTGACATGTTCCTCTACGGTTGATCTGGCTGATCTCGTGCATGGATAACACCACCATTTATAGCCTGAGTCAACTGTTCCATCACTGCAACAAACTGTTTAGTTCCGATTCCAACCATCTCAGGTTGCTGATTAGGAAGGTTGTCTTCCTCCTGATGTCGTCCCAACATAGCTGCTTTGTTTCCTCTACGGAAAACCATTCTGAACACAGAAATATCTTAGGCGAAGCAACATGGTAATCTGTAAATGCTATATCATTTCAATCATATTATAATTTAACACTTTTCTAACTCCTAAAGTTGTCTAAACCAACCTTTGATACCAACTATAAGGCCCCGGCCTTAAACCTTACTTAATATTGAATTAAATGAATAATTCACATTGAGGATATTTTCAGGTTTAGAGTTATAGAGAATTAGAACATAACTATTACATCTCAAAAGATTACAAAGTAGACACTTCTACTAAGTTTCCATAATAAAAAAAAACTCTTAAAAGAAACATGTCTAGTTCCATGTTTTATATAGCATGACATTCCCTTGATCCCATCCTTGACCTTATTCCACATTAAGTCCTGTGAAAAACATTTCAAAAAAACTTGGGGTGAGCATAAAAATCTCAGTAAGGGATACACAAAGAATGAAAACTGTTAGTTTTTCAAACATCAAGTAAACCATGTATACTCTATCAAAGTAATACCTTCACCTTCATGAAGTAGTAAAAACTCTTCACTGAATAAAGTATCATTACTTACCTTTTTGTAACCAAAAGATTACCATAAAACCCATATAAAGAACACATAACATATATAAAGGTAACTTGGGACATAAACATACTTAAGTGGAATAACCATACGGTCGACTCCACACATATCACTTAATGGAATAGCCATACGGCCAATTTCCATACATAATTAATGGAATAGCCATACGGCCGACTTCCATACCCAATGCATTGGAGGTTATAACATAACCACCCATCCTGGTATTCACGACACCACCCGTCATATGGTTTATCACGTAACCACCCGTCAAATGTCCAAGTACCAATATAAAATCATAAAACATAAAACCAATATAAAGGAATGATAACATTTCCACATTTCAATCACAATATATCATAATAGAATCCTTTATCAAAACCATTTTCAATACAAAAATACATAAAAGAGTATATGGTATTTATTTTATTTTAAAAACATTAAGGCTTGTTGAGGAAGCCAAAGACCAAATAATACTCGTGGCGGCGGAAAGGGTCGTTGTCACCGCGTATGTTAAAAAAACATTCCTTTTTGTCGTTTAGTAAAATGCTTCGTAGAAAAAGATTCCTTTTGTATAAAAGTAAAAGTCAAAGGGGTTTATACACCGTATAAAAGAAAGTTGCGTATAAAAGGAAATATGCCTCAATGAAAGGAGATTGAGACGAAGTCCCTTACCTCGGGTCCGACTTGACTCGATCGTTCTTTAACGTCCTGAATAATAAACTTGAGTTAATTTCTATTTGCTTAAGAACCTTTTTCGAGTTCATTATTCCTTTTATATCACTTATTGCCATGTTATAAACATTATGTAATCATTTAAGTTAATAATGTTTGTTTTTTCGATATTTGGTCCTTAAGTCGAAAGTGGACTTCTTACGATTACATGTTGTTCGTGTGGTCAAAGGTTTGTTAAATCCAGAATGAAATTCCTGATTTGGATATCATATATATCATATATATCTAGCATATACATGTATTTATAATATCACATAATCATTTAGAGGTAAAAAATGAAATGCATCGTTCATGGAGACGGTAAGCCGTACGTACGAATGAACACCCACTACTAGAAAAACAGGTATTTGTGACGGGATCCCGTCATAAATGGCTTTTTGCGACGGGGGCCCGTCGCAAATGGCCCGTTGCTGAAAAGGGTGCCGCAATAACAATTATTTGCGACGGGCCCGTCGCTAAATCTTTTTTTTTGCGACGGGGATTCTCCCCGTCGCAAATAGTACTCCGTATATTTGTAAAAAACTTTTCAAATAGTAATTGCGACGGGCCCCGTCGCAAATACCTGTTGCGACGGGCCTGCCGCAAATAGTTTTTGCGACGGGACCCGTCTCAAAAACTATTTTAAAAAAAATAAAAAACTATTAATAAATTATTTTATTGCATATAATAATAATACTATTTGCGACGTGCATAGTATCCCGTCGCAAATACTATAAAAAAAAATAAAAAAAATAAATTATTAATAAATTATTTTAATTAATATAATAATAATCCAATTATAATTCAAAAATAAAAAAATAAAATATTAATAAATGATTTTCATTAATATAATAATAGAATTATAATTCACAAATAAAAATAATAAATTATTAATAAATTATTTTAATTAATATAATAATAATAGAATTATAATTCAAAAATAAAAAATAATAGAATATTAATAAATGATTTAATTAATATAATAATATTAGAATTATAATTCATAAATAAAAAAATATTAATAAGTTATTTTAATTAATATAAAAAATAGAATTATTTTACATTCAAATATTAAAATAATTCAAGTATTACAAAAAAATATTATTAAATTATAATATTATAAAATTTTAATATATATATATAATTTAATATTATAAAATATAAATAATATTATTATTCATATTAATATTGTTATTTCAAAATATAATATTATTAATATTTTATAATGAGACAGAAACTACGAATATAAAAAAAATCATATTTTTATTTCACAAATTTTATAACATAAAAACACACTCTAATATGAAGGAGGGTGGGGGAGAGGGGGGATCTGCAGATGGTGGTGGAGGAAACTCCATCTCTAAAGCATGAGTGAGTCGACGCATGTACTCCATCTGCTCCTAATGCTGCTGCTGCCACCGACTCGTCTGCTCCTCATACAGCTGCTGCTGGCGTCAGCGCTCCTCCTCATGCTGCTGACGCATCTGCTCCTGCTCCTGTCGGAGACTCTCTATCAGTGCAGTCTGAGATCGCAACGGATCCTCATAATGTGTAGCAGAAGAAGATGCACGAGCTCCTCTCGAGCTGGACGCCGACATCGCAGCACTGCCATAATAATTTCCAGGAGTCAGTCAAGAGCTGATACCAACTACCCGACCCTTCTCGAAGGCATACTGGGTGGCCTGCATCCATGCCGCCTCATCAAACTAACGGCCAGTGGTCTGATCTGATGACTCGGCCTGACTCTCAGGCCGGGCCTGTGACGCTGCGGCCTCATATGACTCCTGTAGTTGCAATTTAAAATTAAAATTGTGAATATATTATATGCAGTTAATTTATAAACTTGAAAACAAATAATAATGACCATGATGTGATGCTGATGATCACCTATGAGCTCCCCAGTAGCAGGATCACTATACATCCTCCGATATACGTCGTACTCCGTAATATCGGGGTGCTTGACAGCTTATAAGAATAAAAAATAAACTGTTAATATTTATAGTTATATAAAATATTTATAAATAATGTACATACCAGATGATGTCTATGAGTACTGAAAGAACGACTCCCAGCTCGATGAGTCACCTCCTGTCTCCCCCGATTCTGCCTCCCCACCGATGATCTCCTATGAAAGGCACCACTCAACCAGTGCGCACATAATCCATCCCATACATGGGATGAAATGTACTCTGGTCGGTGTGCTCTACATGACTCGTCAAAATCTAACACTCCTGCTTTCTTCATGGCAGCTTTTCTTAAATTGTGCAAAAAATGACGAAGGCGATCACGCATGGCCACCTCCCATGCCTCTTGGATGGCGTCACGCATGGTATCCTCGATCGGATACCATAAACCCTACAAATAAATCAAAATATCAAGTTAGAAATGAAATAATTTTCAAAATAAAAATTATTTATTTACGTACGTACCAACCAATGACCGAACATGGCCTGCTGCACATCAATGGGAATCTGCTCCCATGTGGTCCACGACTGAGAGAAATAGTTGCGCAAAATAGCGTTGCCCTGTCCGACTGCTATATGCGTAAAACTGTAAAAATAATAAACATTTATTATGTGAATAGATTAATGAAATCTTAGTCAAATCCACATGTTATCACACAGGTTATCACACCTCCGTGTGCGTGGATCAAACCCAAGACGTGGACGTCGCTCGGGGACGGGGTCAGGAATCATCAATCGTGCAAGACCGCGCCCCCTCCGCGTACTCCCTAGAGCGCCTGCAGGCTGAGGGTCATCTGCTTGCAACTCATCCGCATCGAAAGACAGGTTAGCATCCGCCAACTCACGAAATGTGGCGTCGTCCATCTGAAACAGAAAATGTTAATGTTGTTAGCAAATAATTGATAATTACTATTATATATACATATATACATATTATGATTGTATATAAATACCATAGAATTCTATCAGTGTTCATCTTCATCATCATCTTCATATATGTCAATGTCATCTTCATATTCCTCCTCAACATCATCGATATCCATTCGAGTTACAGTTTCTTCATCTCTTACCATTTCAAATTCATATGTGACATACTTAACATCATCGTCATCATCGACTCTTAAATGTGGGGTGTCGTCATCGATACTCATGTCTCTTTGTAAAAAAGATTGATTTTGAGTACTCTCTTGAAAAACTTCAATTCTTTGCATATCAGTGAAAGCACATTCACTTTGACTAAACTGATTGTCTCGAATTTTGATTTTTATTACACTCCACCAATCATTCAAGTCTCTTGATGTAGCACAATACTTTGTGTAATAAACATGATGTGACTGTTGAGCCAATAAGAATGGTTCATTTACTGCGAGAACACTTTTACATTTAATATCGATGATTCCATGAGTCGGATGAACACACACACCTCTCTCTGTATCCAACCACCGACATTTGAACATGGTTATGTAATGTTGTCCAAGATAACAGAGTTCAATGATTTCATCAAGTATTCCATAAAAATCAACTTCATTTTCTCGATGATGAGATCCTCTCAAGCTAACTCCTCTGTTCATTGTTTTTTTTTGATTCCCCATATGCATGTGTGTGAAATCGAAATCCATTCACCACATATGAATTATAAGTTTTAACAAGTTTGGAAGGTGAGTTACTCAATACACACAGCCGTTTGTCAATTTTATCAACATGTCGAGACACCTGAAAATTTGTGAAATAATTATCAATATAGTAAACTATACATTGAATGAGTTGCTAAAAGATAAAGAATTTATGTTACCAGTTTTTTAAACCACTGAGAGAAATTTTTCAGTCGACGTTCTTCGAGAGCAGCTGCTGTAATTTTTGGAATTTGTTTCTTGATATGATTATCATACAACCTAGAAAAACCAAAGTTATTTACTATAACATAAATGATATAATAAATGATATAAACACTTACAGTACAACTAATGTCATCTCTTCACAGTTGAGCATAACATACGTATGAGCTCTATGATGTTCATCATCTGAAAGCCAGCGTTCATAAACTCCACCAAAACCAAGCTCTGGCTGGTTGAAAACAGATAATTGATTGTCGATTTCATCAATATTCCTCTCGTTCCGTCCCATTCGGTTGTGTTTTAAAGGATACTCAGATTCAAAATAATGGGAGTAGAAAAAAGATATTTCCTCTTGCAAATAAGCTTCTGCAATATATCCTTCAACAGATTCTTTGTTACGTACTTTTCTTTTCAATTTTTGCATGCATCTTTCAAATGGGTACATCCATCGAAACTGTACTGGACCTCCACATTTGGCTTCATATGGCAAATGTAACATCAAATGTTCCATTGAGTCGAAGAAATACGACGGAAATATTTTTTCCAGTTTACATATAATTACAACAACATCTTCTTCAAGTTTTCCTAGAGCATCATAATCAGCTGTAGCCGCACAAATTTCCCGAAAAAAATGAGACATGTCTGTTATGGAATCCCAAATCACAGAATTCAACAGATCTCTTAATCCAATGGGTAGAAGTATTTCCATTATAACATGACAATCATGACTTTTTAATCCAGTAATATGACCATTCTTTACACATCTACCCAAATTGGAAGCACAACCATCTGGAAGTCTCAAATCTGCAATCCACTGACAAAATAATAAACGGTTTTCTTTAGACAGTGTATAAGCTGCTTTAGGTTTCAGTAACCTTTCTGTTCTGACATTCTCAAACAGTTCCAGTTCTGGACGCCTGCAAATTTAGGCAAGATCTAAACATGCATTTACATTGTCTTTGCTCTTTCCTGGCGCATCCAAAACTGTATGAAAAAAATTATCAAAATAGTTCTTCTCAATGTGCATGACATCTAACATGTGTCGGACCAACAAATCAGACCAATATGGCAAATCCCAAAATATGCTACGTTTAATCCAATTGTGTTCTTTCCCAAAACCAGAAATTTTCTGTTGGTTTATTGTGGGACCAAAAGTGATGGGAGGTAATGAAAATACAACTGATTTTAACTCTGAACCTGATAGCATTTTTGGAGTTCCATCCCTTTCAACTGTTCCTTTTCTGAAATGAGATCTGTTTCTGCGAAAAGGATGATCAACTGGAAGAAATCTGCGATGACAGTCAAAATAACAAGGTTTCTTTCCATGAATGAGCATAAATGATTTGTTCTCTCCCATACAATAAGGACATGATTTATGACCATGTTTACTCCAGCCAGATAACATCCCATAAGCCGAGAAGTCACTAATTGTCCACATCAATGCTGCTCTCAGTATGAAATTCTATTTCATTGCAACATCATATGTACTGACACCAGTACTCCACAATAAACTTAATTCATCAATCAATGGTTTCAAGTAAACATCAATATTTTTCTTCGGATGTCCTGGAATTAGTAAAGTCAAAAAGATATATGGCCCCTTCATCAACATCCATGGAGGTAAATTGTACGGAGTTAAAAAAACAGGCCAACATGAATATTGACTACCATAAGATCCGAATGGACAGAAACCATCAGTGGAAAGGCCCAGTCGAACATTTTTAGCTTCTAAAGAAAAGGATGGATGCAATCTATCAAAATGTTTCCATGAATCACTATCGGCTGGATGATTCAAGCTTTTATCGGTTGAAATATTCTCTTTATTCCATGACATCATTGTCGCTGTATTCTTAGACATGAATAAACGCTGAAGTCTAGATGTAAGCGGAAAATATCTCAACTGTTTTACAGGAATCAAACCAGACTTCCCATGTTGTCCTTCTTTATATCTCAGTTTCCCATATGTGGGACAACTATCCAACGACTCATTTTCCCCAGAATACAAAATGCAGTCATTTGAACATGCATGAATCTTCTGACAAGTAAGTCCCAAATTTCGAACCAGCCTCTTACTCTCATAGTAATTTGCAGGCAAAACATTTCCTTCGGGTAACAGTGTTTTAAGCAAAGAAAATATCTGGTCAAAACAGGTGGTTGATATTCCGTTATCTGATTTGATAGCCATAAATTTTGCAACTGCTTCTAATTTGCTCATCTTGCAGCCGGGATATAATGCATCCTCAGCAGACCTCAACAACTCATAAAATTCAGACGGTGCCAACTCAGGATTTGAATCTATATCAACCGGAGTTTCTGTATGTTGAACAGATGAACCTGCAACATCATGTACTAAATCTTGAAACTGGGATGGATCCGGAATCAAGTTGGTATCACCTGCTCTGGAACTGCGTTCACCGTGTTGATACCAAAAAACATAATCTGGTTGAAAACCAAAACGCAAGAGATGTTCCCCCACTTTGTCAAACGTGTCAAACGTTCTCAATGCACATTTTCTGCAAGGGCATTTTATTTTGCCTTCTGAAACAAATTCTGGATTTGATGCCGCAAATGATAAAAAAGTCTCCACACCCCCTATATATACTGGATTTAAACTAGAACCGTTTGGATTTCTACGTTGATTTATCCATATGCGGTCACCTAATAATGATTTTTGACGACCTCGTTGTTCCATATTTTTCTATAAAATATAAAAGCATTACTGGTTTTGAATAATTTGTTAGAAAAAACACTCAACATAAGATAATTATTACTAATTATTGTTAATTATTACTAATTATTGTTAATTATTACTAATTATTGGTAATTATTACTAATTATTGGTAATTATTACTAATTATTACTAATTATTGGTAATTATTACTAATTATTACTAATTATTACTAATTATTGGTAATTATTGGTAATTATTACTAATTATTGGTAATTAATACTAATTATTGGTAATTATTACTAATTATTACTAATTATTAATAATTATTGGTAATTATTACTAATTATTGGTAATTATTACTAATTATTGGTAATTATTACTAATTATTACTAATTATTACTAATTATTACTAATTATTAGTAATTATTACTAATTATTACTAATTATTAGTAATTATTACTAATTATTACTAATTATTCCTAATTATTACTAATTATTGGTAATTATTACTAATTATTACTAATTATTGGTAATTATTCCTAATTATTACTAATTATTGGTAATTATTACTAATTATTACTAATTATTGGTAATTATCGGTAATTATTGGTAATTATCGGTAATTATTGCTAATTATCGTTAATTAATACTAATTGTTGGTAATGAATAATAATTATTGGTAATTATTACTAATTATTGGTAATTATTACTAATTATTGGTAATTATTACTAATTATTGTTAATTATTACTAATTATTGGTAATTATTACTAATTATTACTAATTATTACTAATTATTGGTAATTAATACTAATTATTACTAATTATTACTAATTATTGGTAATTAATACTAATTATTGGTAATTATTATTAATTATTGGTAATTATTTCTAATTATTGGTAATTATTACTAATTATTACTAATTATTGGTAATTATTACTAATTATTAGTAATTATTACTACTTATTAGTAATTATTAGTAATTATTACTAATTATTGGTAATTATTCCTAATTATTACTAATTATTAATAATTATTACTAATTATTGGTAATTATTACTAAATATTACTAATTATTACTAATTATTACTATTTACCGGTAATTATTGGTAATTATTGGTAATTATTCTTAATTATTCGAAATTATTACTAATTATTGTTAATAATTACTAATTATTGGTAATTATTACTAATTATTACTAATTATTACTAATTATTACTAATTATTGGTAATTATTACTAATTATTACTAATTATTACTAATTATTACTAATTATTGGTAATTATTACTAATTATTGGTAATTATTGGTAATTATTACCAATTATTGGTAATTATTACTAATTATTGGTAATTATCAGTAATTATTGCTAATTATTGATAATTATTATTAATTATTATTAATTATTACTAATTATTGGTAATTATTACTAATTATTGATAATTATTACTAATTATTGGTAATTATTACTAATTATTGGTAATTATTACTAATTATTACTAATTATTACTAATTATTGGTAATTATTGGTAATTATTGGTAATTATTGGTAATTATTGGTAATTATTACTAATTATTGGTAATTAATATTAATTATTGGTAATTATTATTAATTATTACTAATTATTACTAATTATTGGTAATTATTACTAATTATTGGTAATTATTACTAATTATTACTAATTATTACTAATTATTACTTATTATTGGTAATTATTACGAATTATTACTAATTATTACGAATTATTAGTAATTATTCCTAATTATTGGTAATTAGTACAATTTACCAGTAATTATTGGTAATTATTGGTAATTATTACTAATTATTGGTAATTATTACTAATTATTGTTAATTATTACTAATTATTGGTAATTATTACTAATTATTACAAATTATTACTAATTATTGGTAATTATTACTAATTATTGCTAATTATTACTAATTATTGTTAATAATTACTAATTATTGGTAATTATTACTAATTATTACTAATTATTACTAATTATTACTAATTATTGGTAATTATTACTAATTATTACTTATTATTGGTAATTATTACTAATTATTGGTAATTATTACTAATTATTGGTAATTATTGGTAATTATTACTAATTATTGGTATTTATTACTAATTATTGGTAATTATCGGTAATTATTGCTAATTATTGGTAATTATTATTAATTATTATTAATTATTACTAATTATTGGTAATTATTACTAATTATTGGTAATTATTACTAATTATTGTTAATTATTACTAATTATTGGTAATTAATATTAATTATTGGTAATTATTATTAATTATTACTAATTATTACTAATTATTGGTAATTATTACTAATTATTGGTAATTATTACTAATTATTACTAATTATTACTAATTATTACTAATTATTGGTAATTATTACGAATTATTACTAATTATTAGTAATTATTCCTAATTATTGGTAATTATTACTATTTACCTGTAATTATTGATATTTATTGGTAATTATTACTAATTATTGGTAATTATTACTAATTATTGTTAATTATTACTAATTATTGGTAATTATTACTAATTATTACTAATTATTACTAATTGTTGGTAATTATTACTAATTATTACTAATTATTACCAATTATTAGTAATTATTACTAATTATTCCTAATTATTGGTAATTATTCCAAATTATTGGTAATTATTCCTAATTATTGGTAATTATTCCTAATTATTGGTAATTATTACTAATTATTGGTAATTATTACTAATTATTGGTAATTATTACGAATTATTGGTAATTATTCCTAATTATCGGTAATTATTCCTAATTATTGGTAATTATTCCTAATTATTGATAATTATTCCCAATTATTGGTAATTATCGGTAATTATTTATAATTATCGGTAATTATTACTAATTATTCCTAATTATTACTAATTATTACTAATTATTACTAATTATTACTAATTATTACTAATTATTGGCAATTATTCCTAATTATTGGTAATTATTCCTAATTATTACTAATTAGTGGTAATTATTAGTAATTATTACTAATTATTACTAATTATTGATAATTATTGATAATTATTACTAATTATTACTAATTATTGGTAATTATTACTAATTATTGGTAAGTATTACAAATTATTGGTAAGTATTACTAATTATTGGTAATTATTACTAATTATTGGTAATTATTCCTAATTATTGGTAATTATTACTAATTATTGGTAATTATTACTAATTATTGGTAATTATTACTAATTATTACTAATTATTCCTAATTATTGCTAATTATTGATAATTATTCCTAATTATTAGTAATTATATGAATAATTACCAATAATTAGAAATAATTACCAATAATTAGGAATAATAACATTATTAGTATATTTTATTATTAATATTAAAATAATATAATTTTCTATATTATATACAATTCCCCTTTCATCTCTGTGTTTTCTGTCTCCACATACAAATAATACATGTGGAGACAGAAAACACACAGATGAAAGGAGAATTGTATATATAATATAAAAAATTATATTATTTTAATATTAATAATAAAATATACTAATAATTTAATAATGTTATTATTCCTAATTATTGATATTTATTACTAATTATTAATATTTATTCTTAATTATTGAAAATTATTACTAATTATTCCTAATTACCATTAACTATGAACAATACTAATAATTTAAATTTATTAAGTAACAAAACAATGTAAACATAATTAAATTACAACTAATTAAAAATAATTGAAACTAATAAAAAATTTAAAATAAATATTAAATTAAAATGAACATAAATACCTTGAAAATTGATCTGAGGTTGATCTCTGATCGTTTTTGAAAACTTCAATATCAACTCCGGAGAAACAAATTAAACTTGAGAAACGTTGAACTCTAGAAATAGAATTTTGAGAGAAGGAGAAGATGGAGTTTGAGAATGAATTGAAAAAAACGGATGGGGGTATTTATAGGTTAGATTATTTGCGACGGGATACCCGTCACAACTAATATTATTTGCGACGGTACCCGTCGCAAATACCCATTTTTCCCGTAGTGGCTACTTTCATTTCTATCTCGTACTTTGATGGAAAGAAATAATAATGATATAGAGGTATATTATAATTCCAGTATAACATCATATATAATAACTTTAAATCCATCCTTTATACGTCCCACATATGGCATTAACGAATCACATCACTTTGAGGGGGCGGTAGTCCGCACTTCCTTAAATGAAGATATCGCGTTTACCCATAATGGAAACCATAAAAGTATGCCCAAAATGAAAAATATAGAAGCTTAAGGAAAACATAAACATATTATATATCATATATAAATATAGTTTCATCTTAATGGCCACCTTTGAAGGTGTTAAAATAATGTTGAACAATCATCGTTTCGGGAGGCAGAAATTCGCCATCCACGGAAACAGTATGTTCTTTAACCATTAGACGTAGGTGTGTGTAAGTGTAGCTCGAATCCTTCTTATAACAACATCCTAGTATATTGAGGATACTGGAGTTGTTACAAAAGAAAATAATAAAAAGAGTTTAGGGGGTCGGAGAAGCAAAGTAAAACAAAAGGACTCAAAAGAAGACATTACCTTAAAATCGGGTAACTCCCCTTGGTTTGAGCTCAAAGGCTTCCTTGGGAAGACTTCTGTCCAAAGTGAGGCTTCAAGGAGTAAGAGAGGGATGTGGGGAGCCAAAATGGGCAGAGGTTGGCCGAGCCAAAGGCTTTGGGAGTGTGGGTAAGGAGGTAGAGGTGGGGGCCTTTTATAAGAGGAGAGGAGGGGCACTCTTGGAAAGTAAAGAAAAGTCACTTTATTTTAAAATGGAATTCGGATTTAAGAGGTCCCACATTGATTTATTTCGAGGATAAGGTGATAAGGGTTCGAAATCCACTCATCCAATAGGTTTTGGACATGTGTAGGTCTTAGATATTACATTATCTTTCCATTTTATTTAAATCGTTAAATAATGAGGTCATCGCTGTATCATCATGATGTCATAAATAATTTAATTTATTTAATGTCTAAAAATTATAAAAAAAATACTATGATGTAGGAAATCTTTTTAGCTTTCCAATGACTATTTACAATCAAAAATCTGAATTGTATAACCGCATGTAAAAATTGTTTTAGTAAAACATCTCATGTGTGTGTCATTTTTATTTTAACATTAAATAAAAAGTTATTTATGTCATTTCCCAACCAAAGTGGCTCCATGGGGTCCCCCAGTTGACCCATGGCTTTTCTTGGTCGGCCATGACACATCCAATAAGGGTAGGACATGTGTCAATGTATTTTCATTTTATTATAATATCATTTTTGCCTTAAATTGCACTAATTACCTCTAATCGCGATTAAAAACTTAATAAGTTACTATTCACCAAAAAATTATTTTTATCTCATTGAACCAAATTTTACTTCTTAATGACAACCATGTATGTCGGATTTTTGAAATTCAAAACACGAAAGTGGTAAATTTGCATTTAAACGAAAAATCAGTTTTTATAAGTATCACTTAGTGGTTTCACTATTCATCAAAAATTGAAGTTTTTCAGAAAAATACCAAAAATTCACCCTAAGATATATTTGATATTCCAAATTCAAAAATGAAGTCCATTTTACAAAATTCACAACATATAAGTTGCATTAATTAATTTAATAATTAATTCTCGCTGTCAGAGCAAATAGCGTGTTTTTATGAAACAATAAGTATCAAAAGATTGACACTAGTTTAAGTCCAATTTCAAAGTGAAATTGATTCAACCGACCACTATTGGATTTTATGGTAAAAATATTTTCTAATTTCACTTTAAAACCAATTCAAAAGATAATCTTATCATATAAATAAATTATATTAAAAAGAGGTTTTGAATTAAAATACAACATTTTACACTATTCATTAAAAAATGAACTTTATCGGAAAGATACCAAAAATTTACACGAAGTAAATTTTGATGTCCCGATTATAAAGAAGAGTTATATTTGGTCTAATAGAATTTATAAGATTGATCAAAACTATATTTAATGACGGTTCGCCATTAAAAGGTGATAAGTGAACCCTTAGTGAAAATTAGGGTATAAATGCCTAAAATTGAATTCTTTCCGTATTTTAAGCCTTTATATTTTATTGGGTAAATGTAAAAACATTTAAAAACATATATAATCATATTTTAGTTATTTCTATCCATTCCTGCCAATACAACGACTACATGTTAACTACCATTTAAAATAATATTATTATATTACTAGTGTGCAACGTAAGTTTTCAAAGGAACTCATCGTTGCTTATCGGGTACGCTATCGAACATAGAAACCCCTTTTAATTAAAATTAATATTTAATTCGTAAATATTAATAAATATGAAAATTTTTTATTGTTTATTTACCTGGGATGTTACAGATTATGTATCAAGATGTTTAGTCTATAAATAGGTGAAGGCTGAATGAAAACATCTTAGAAGTGTTATTACACCTCTGCCTATTCCTATATAGAAATGGGATGACATCACTATGCTTTTTTTCATTAGATTACCAAAAACTCCAAGAAAGAGTGATCCAGTATGGGTGATTGTCGATCAAATTACCAAATTTTCACTTTTCATTGCTATAAGGGAGGATTTTACACTAGTGATCCTTGTATGAATCTATATTAATGAATTTTTAAGACTTCATAGAGCTCCTATTTCTATTGTATTTAATTTTGATCCATGATTTACATCAAAATTATGGAAAATTATTTCGAAATATTTGGATTCTAAGCTTTGTTCGAGTACTACTTATCACCCTCAAACTAAAGGGCTATTTGAAAGAACCATTAAAACATTAAAATACATGTTGAGATAATGCTACCTCGACTTTCAAGGTAGGTGGGATCAATATTTTCCTTTGGTAGAGTTTTTTTACAACAATAGTTTCCATTCAAGTATTCAAATGGCACCATATTAAGAATTGTATATAAAGAGATATTATACACCAACATGTTGGAATGAAGTTGGTGAAGGGATGCTTATAGGCCTAGTGCTTGTGGAGGAAACAACACAAAAGGTAAATACTATTAAAACTCATATAAAAAAGATCAATGTATGGAAAATATCTATACTGATAATCGAAGGAAAGATTTGAAATTTCAAGTGGGAGAACACGTTTTCTTGAAAGTATCTCCATGGAAGGGTGTTATAAGATTTGGGAGGAAAGGGAAACTGGGCCCCATGTACATTGGACCTTTTGAAATTATGGAGATAATTTTAGTTGTGGTTTATAGTTTGGAAATGTCTCATAGCCTTTCTAAGGTACATAATATGTTCCACATCTCCTTGTTAAGGAAGTACATGCCAGACCCAACATATGTACTCACTTATGAAGGAATAGAATTAGAACCTTCCTTATCTTACTGTGGAGAGCCTATATAAATTCTGGAAACCAAAGAATAGGCATTGAGGAATCAAAAAACTTGGCTGGTAAAGGTACTTTGGAAAAATCATAAAATTGAAGAGGTGATGTGGGATCCCAATGAGCTTATGATTATGAATTACCAAAATCTTTTTGTGGGGTGACAATCTAGAAAATTGGGGATGTTTTTTTATAGGAGGGGAGAATGTAATGAACTAGAACTCTATCAATGAAATTTAACTTCTTATGTTTATATAGTATATATCACATAAAATCACTTATAAAAAACAATACAAACATCATAAATGAAGAATTAATGAAATAAGATGTATTTTTAAAAGTTAAGGAACCTATACTGATGACATAGTTACTTGACCTTAGGAATTGTAATATGACCCTTATGAATAGTAAATCAAACTAATAAATAGTAACATCACCCATGAAAGTATACATAAAATTTTGGAACCTTATAAATAAAAGTACAATTTAATTATATCATAGTATAAGTAAATGAATATCTAAAAAAATTGTTAAAATATGTGTTGGTATTTTTGTAATTCCTAAATATTAAATTAAAATTTTATAATTAATAAAATGATTTAAAAGAAAATATATTCATATGAAATGTATACATAAATTAACAATTTGTTTTTTTTATGATTTTAGGATAATTTTATGAGAACTTAGTTAATTTTTGAAAGTGCTATAAAATCATTTATAGATTTAAAATCTGTATTTTTTGAGTAAATGATGGTTTTAATTAAAAATTAAATTTATCATATTTAGAAAATTATTTTCATAAAATGGAGTTCATTTTTAAATTCTACACATCGAAAAATATTTACGGTGATATTTTGGGATTTTTATAAAATACTTGAATTTTTGGCGAATAGTAAAATATGATAATATATGATAAATGATAAATAAATGATTTATTGAGTCATAGGTAATGTTTGGATGATGTAATCACCCTTGGATCGAACTAAAATTCACTTATTAGCGTATTTATTCACAATAATCAACACTATTTGTTGTCCTGGAAAAAATAATAAAATAGTGAATAAAATAACGAGAAATCACCCTCCCCTCCACTATAAACACCACCCCTCACCATCACTTATCCTTACACCTATAATACTTGAAGCTTGTAAAATTTCTTCCCAATCCTCTCCCCAATCCCCTACCCCACATCCAAGATCTCTTGGTCTTAAAAAAACTCCAAAACCAATCCCCTTAAGGAGGTTCTCAAAGAGGAGTATTCAAGAGGTAAAGTCCTCTTCCTTTTAATTTTAGTTTAATTTCAAGTTATTTTCTTTTATTATTATCTCCTCAAATTCTCTATAAAAATAATAATGATAACTGAAATATCATATATATACTATAATTATATATTTTCAATGGAATATCCTTACTCAAACTCATTTATCTCTCTCATTTATTTTAAAAATGAAATCATCATATGAGAGGTGCTGATTTAAAACCTTTATGGATGATAGATTTTCATTCTTTAATGTCCCCTTAAAATATGTTAAATTAACCATTTTTATAGTTAAAATAGACTATAATATATGTATTAAAACTTTTATTATGTTCTATAAGTAACATAATTACATAATACTAAACGATAAAACAAAATGAGTTTTTTATGATCAATAACCACCGTAATAATGTAAATGATTATCAATAAATGTATTATCTAATGATTCTTCCTCATACTATACAAGGAAATGAATAATACAACCATTTAATCTTATGTATTTTAATTACTATCATATAAATTCAATTCTGGATAATTTTACCCATTCCACATAAACCTCCATACTCATATACATGTTTACCGATCATGAAAACAAAGGAAACAAACACTCTCGAGTAATAAAAGTGTATCTTATAAATCATCCAAAAGGACATAAATGAACTTAATAAAATTATAATAATTAATATCAATTTAGATAAGATTATAAATTAATCAATTAATTGATTTAATTTGATTATTCAGGATGTTAAGGTCAAGTACAGAACACATTCAAACATAAGGTAAGGGTTTTCTTCCTGAACCCCCATTGTCATTCGGGTTATGCTTTCTTCCTCTACAAAAATGCAATTATTAATTATTTTAATATAATATTAAAAATTCTCTGTATACCTTCTATAATCATGTTTCTAGGTTATTCTATCTTTTTTTATAAGAAATACATGTTTTTTCAAGCTTCCCTTTTCAATTCTTCTCGATACACAGTCCCGATTAAAGGGAACGTCTTGATTTCTTACCCATTTTCAATTTCCATCCATAATATGTTTTAATACACCATTATTTTTATAAAATAAATATATTTTTAATTAAAAACTATATTTATTCTTTAATATTTTTATATAAACAAGTATGACAAAAAAATTTATTTTTCCAAAAGAACTCTTCTTTGAAAAGTAAAAGGGGTATTTCTCTCAATAATTCCTCAATGATTTCATTAGATTATTTTCATCGATTTCAACACCTATATTGAATTTTATGCTTTATTGAGATTTTTAATCTACCATATTTTATTAAATATTTTATTAATGTTTTCACAGTGGATGTAATATCTTGATACCATTCACCATGCTACTCATATTGGTTAGTGATTATGATTATAGATTGGGGAAAGTTATTTACAAGTTCATGTTGTTTATGTTTAGCCCCATTAACATGAGGAATGTATTGGACTTATAAAGTGAAGGGTGGGTCCTTATATATCCCCTAGATGCATTATTAAGTCACATGAGACAAAATAGAGTTTGGTTTTGGGTGAGACCTTACCCTAGTATTTTCAGACGTCTTGGTCGAGGCCTTGACGATATGCTTTAGATGTACAACATTATGAATTCCATAATTATGATATTAGTAATTTATAAACCATGTCATATTTGACTATTATAATATCCATGACTAAGTTTCATTCTATTATGATCTGTCACATGGATTTATTTACTCAGCTTTCACCCCTACCATATTATGTTCAAGTTTATTTTTAAAGGCATGTGTTTTTAGTTATTAACCAAATGTAATGTTTATATTTATGACAACTTGGATGATATTACTTACCCTTACCGAGCATCTAATATCACTCCTTTATTATGTTTTATTTTTCCCAAGGATGTAAAGATGAATATTATGAATGACTTTCAGGGATAATCTAGGAGTTATGAATGTTTCTAATGGAATTTCTATATTGTATTTCCCTTCAAGTTGTAATGTAAATATTATGTTTGTATCTGGTTTTACAGAACAACTAAACTATTTGTTCCTTCTGGATACATATTCCTTGTAATCATACCAATGTAATAAATTAATGTACCGGATCTAGGCTAATGGGGTTGGGGTATTTACATATAATATGTTTCTCAATGCTCAGTTTGTCAGCAAGGTAAGGATGAGAGATAAAAGTATAATAGGATGTTACAACCAATACCTATACTGGAATAGAAATGGGAAAAAATAACTCTAAATTTTGTCACCAGACTTCCCAAAACATATAAAAACCATAACTCTATATAGGTTATAGTTTATCACCTTATGAAGTTATAACACTTAATTTAGGTCAAAGAATACTTTTATCTTAATCAGCTTGACAAAATATATATTAAGTAAGTGATAAGATTTCATGGAGTTCCACTTTCCATTATATCTGATCGAGATCTGAGGTTTACCTTGATGTTTTGGAGAATTATTTAGCAGGCTCTGGATATATATTTAAATTTTAGCACTGCTTATCATCCTCAGAGAGATGGTCAGTCTGAGAGGGAAATTCGAGCTTTAGAATACATTTTTATATCTTAATCTATGTATTTAAAAGGTAGTTTAGATCAACACCTACCATTAGTATAATTCTCTCACAAAAATATGTTTCACTCTAATATTCATATGGATCCTATTAATCCCTATATGGTAAGAAGTGCATAAATACAATATGTTGGAATGAAGTTGGTGAAAGAAATATATTGGTACTTGATCTAGTTGATGAAATGGAATATAGGTCAGCTTTATTCAATAGAACATAAGACCAGCTCAGAGTCAACCAAAATTTTATGCTGACAAATTGAAAAAAAGATCTAGAGTTTGAAGCAGGTGAAAATTTATTTCTAGGAATATATCCTTGTAAGAGAGTGCTGATATTTGGAAATAAGGGGAAGATAATCCCTAGGTAAATTGGTCCTTTTGAAATTCTTGATCATGTTGGGAAGGTAGCTTATCGCCACTTCCACCGAATCTCTCTAAAGTTCATGATGTGTTCCATGTATCTCTCCTAATAAAGTACATTCCTAAACCTTCATATATAAAAAGATTATAATTTATACCATAGGAGTAATAACTTTCTTATAAAGAATAACTGATAGAGATTTTGGATCATAGAGAAAAACTTCTATGCAATTAGACCACTCACTTGGTTAAAGTTTTACGGTGGAACCACCAATTTTAGGAAGACATGTGAGAACCTAAGGATTTGATGAGGCAAATGCATCCTCATCTATTTGTATCCAAGTGATGAATTTCTAGGTTCAAATTCATTTTAAGGGGGTATAATGAAATACTTGGTTATTTTTATGAAATATTTCTCTTTAAATAATTTTAATTCTTTAATAGCTTGTGTTGCACGCAATCATGAGTTTAAACAGATAGCTAGTCACTATTAGTATAACCTAGACATTAAATTTAAAGAAACAAATATGAATATATAATTTATTAAATAAATATATATATCCAACTAAATATAAATGTATTGGTATGTTCTTATAAAAAAATCACACAATTTTAGTAAAATCACTTTATTCCTTTAAAAAAAAGTTTTCTTTAAAAATAAGTTTTTATTCTATTTATGAATGAATAATAATTTTTATAATTTATATGGAATTTATTTGAAAAAATGAATTTCATTTTTGAATTTATAATGTAAAAATTATCTTAAAATTATTTTTACTGAAAACATTTATTTTTTTAAGGAATAGTGAAAATATTTATTTTTATTGAAAAATGTATTTTATTTTAAAGTATTTACAAAGTAAAATTAAGTTTTATTAGTTTTATATTTTAATTTTTTAATTTATATTTAAAATAATTCAATTATTGTTTTTAAAAATTATTTTATACAAGAATTTATTATGAAAACATTTTATGTTTTAAAAGGTCTTTTTTCCGAAAAACTGTTTCTCATGGAGTTTTACCGGTTTTATTTTAAATTTAATTTTGAAAATTATATGTTTTGAATTTTAAAAAATGGATACCAAATTTATATTCATAATTTAGAAATTTGGCAAATATGTTCCTTTTATTTTTGGCCAATATGAATAGTAACCTTGGTAAATTTTGTTACCATGGTAAAATATAAATTGGGCCATTTAAGTTATAAATAAATGATAAAGACTATAGAATTACTCTAACACATGATAAAATTTTATTTTATGAATATAATTTAAACATTAACACATAAGGATATAAATTAATTTATTTAATAGACACCTAACCATGAAAATGACTTATATAATATTTTAATCAAAGAAATTCACAAATTGTCACTTTCTTTGTCTTAAATATACCTTAAATATTCATATGGGAAAAAATGTATGTTATGAATGAATATAAATGTAAATTTTTAAATTAATAAACAAATTTTTATTATAAAAATTTTACTTTGAATTTTTGGTCCACTTATATGAGATTATGATATTTATAATATTTTATTTATTAAAAATTTAAAGATGTCACATTCATGTTTTAAATACTATATCATTTTAATACAAAGTTACCAAAAATATATATTAAACAAAAAGTATTATTATAAAATATAGAATATTTTTTATTCATCATGGTATTTTATTTTTAATTTTTATTAAAAAAATTAATCTATTAAATAATTACACAATGTTGATGCAGTAATTATTTTTTTAATAGAAATATCAAATAAATGTTAATAAAATTATTAAAATAAATATTATCTGAAATAATTAATGTGGTCAATTTTTTTAGATTAACCTGACCTCTTAGGCATATGATAAAATATTTGGTTCTAAGTTTACTTGTTATCTTGATATTTTAAAAGTCCATATAATTAATAGTGTCAAAATTGACACTAATGATATTTTATAAAAAAATATTTTAGTAAATTATTTAAAAATAATATTTTTTTTAAAAAAATATTTATAATATGGTAAAAAATATTATAATTTTTTCATTTATGGTCTAATTGACTCACATAAGTAAAAATTAAAACATTTTAATGCTGAAAATGTTGTTACCTTATCTAAAATTAAAATAGGTTAACCAAGGGTTAATCAAAATGATAATGTTTAAAATAATAAAAAAAATTGTATAAAATATTTTGGTTGATTAGATTATAACCTTATATCATCTTAAATCATAATAAATTTATTTTGGAGGTATTTTTATTGTGATTGAATTTATTATAAATTACTAGTTTGAGAAATTCCAAAATTTCCCCTCACCTCAATTATTAAAAGGAACCTCCACCCTTACTTCTTGACATTACATTGATCCTTCAATATCAACCATCCCAAAAACATTTATATTATAAACTTCCACATATAAATTATAGAGGTTCTTTTCTTCTAAAAAACAAACCCTAGTGTCCGTAAGAGGAGATCTAAAGGAAGTTCGTCGAAGAAGAGGTAATCAGCTTTTTCAAGATTATTTCTTCTTGTCCTTACTATTCATGTATTTTTCCATTATAAAGTAATTAATAAAGTATCACCTATATTATTATATTTTATTATTATTATGTAATAACCATATTCTACCTTCTATACATCCTACAAAAAATAAAAGCACTGCACGTTTGTACATACGACCTACCATCTCCACGACACGATATAATTCATTTTACATGTTCATAATTCATGAATGACTGTATAATTGAATAAATATGACATATATTACCTTAATATCATTATATATATGACATAAATATATCTTTTTCAAAATAACTTGTACTTATAAGACAAATAATGCATATGGAAATGATGTAGTTAACACCCAAAAGAAGGGTAATAATGAAATATTATTAACAAAAAAGTTATAAGATGATATAAGAGGATCATATATGATATCATAAGTATTAATATGTTTCTGGTATTAATTAACAACATTATTTAAACCATTACCCCGTAGTTTTATATACATTCAAACTAAATCAAACCTGAGGTAAAAGTTAATTTTACAATCTCATTATTATTCGAGATTGTTTATACGTAAGTATCTACTGGGGAATATTTATCTTCCATGACTATATTTTCTAAAAATTATTTCAAAAATATTATTACTATTATTATACAATTTTTTAAAGTCATTTTTACTAATGTGTGAATTTTTACTAAATTGTTTGAAAGGAATATTTTTGTTGTTTTCTAAATGTGGTACTTCGTGACTTTTCTGAAAAAAGTATGAAGGAATTTTTTTATCTTATACGATATGAATGAATTTTTCCTCTTTCATGATTCCTTAATGACTCAAAGTTTCCCTTATAATATTAAAATTTTATTTTCAAAGGAAATATTTTCTTTTAAAATTTCATGAAATATTTAAATAAGAATATGTTTTCAAAGTAAAAAGGATATCTTCCTCAAGAATTATTTTCAAGTGATCTCTCAAAATTATTTTCCATCTATGATAACAATCTTTGATGTTACTTATGCTTTACTGGGGATATTTTTTAATGATAATATCCCTTTTATTTATATGGTTGTTTTATTTTTATGATTTAATTATATTTATGAAACCTATTTCTTCTTCATGGGTTATGTTATGATGAAATGTTTTTTATGAAACCCATTTTATTCCATGGGCTCTGATATGATGAGTGATTTATGTTTTTGTTGAACATACATGTATATTTTTCATTATGTTATAGGTGGGACTTATATATAACTATAATTAAATGGGTAAATATCTATATCTCATGAGATAGATAGGTCTATAATGAGAAGTAAACTCAGTTCAGTAATATAGGGCTAGAATGAGGAGTAAACTCGGTTCAGTAAGGGACTTTATCTTCTATGATGATTTTGGTAGCGATATTTGAATAATATGAAATTAATTTTATATTTTTATGTGTTTTTTTATAATTCCATGTCTTATGTTATGTTCTCATGGAATATGTTCTTTAATTTATTTATGAACATATATGATTTATTCCATGATACAATATCATGATCTTTGATATGAAAGATATAAATTTTAAAAGTTATTTTCTTGTTCTTAGGCCCTGGTGCTTATGTTATCTCCCTTGATTACCCATATTGGGAATCTAAGATCACCCCTTTATTATTTTTATTTTCTAATTTATATTAAGAAATAAATTAATTAATATCTATCAAAAAGTGTTATAGTTATGAAAGATTAAGTGGGAGATGATGTAGATGTTTTATGAATCAATTGTTTAATTTTCGAAGTTTCCAAAGATAATAATACTATATGATTATGGTGTGGTTTTGTTATTTTATGTAATTAATATTATTTAATTTAGATTTAATATATATGTATGAAAATTATGGGCCATTATATGTAATCCCTCAATCAAAACAAGACCAGAAAGACAATAAAAAACACATAAAACATAAGGAATTTATGTAAGTCCTCACAAAAGGATGCCTTAAGTAAAAAACTATCTAACGATACAATGGATAATTCTATTATATCAAGATGTTACAAACTATTAACAACAAATATATAAAATAAATTATGAATAACCTTCCTCCTCCTCAAATTCCACTTTTATTTATAGGTATTTCTTCAATGGTCATATTCTGTATTTCTTAGAGGTTGTTGCATTGAATTCAGATCAAATCATCATCAGTTGATATGGTTCAAAACATATTCCTAATACAATGTTAAATTATAATAAATTACCATTATAATTCTTGAAAATTTATTTCTGGTATAATGATTTTAGTTTATCCAAAAATATATAAAAGGTTTATTCGATAGGTCTTTATAAAAGATCATATGAAGAGCATGTCTACCTTTGTATGATAAGTTTTCCTAGTAGAATTTATATAACTTCATATAGTGATACTTAGTTTTAATTTTTCTTATGAAATTTATATACCTTCATCCGATTAACCTTGAATTCATCTATTTGTGGTAAAAATTATGTGTCTTTACGATTTATAAAGTTCTATCCAGTTTGGTTCGTTCAAAAGTTTTAAGTTAGGTTCCATCTGATTTAGTTCATCCAGAAAAATTAAACTAAGATCTATATAATTTAAAAAATAATCTACATCTAGTAAAAATATGGGTTTTATATAAAAACATTCTAAACACAAGGTAATTATAAATTTATAAAAATTAAGTATTTAGGAAGTGTGTTGTATTTTTCAAAACTTAGGTTAGAAAGTGTTGAAAGTAATCATTCAACTCAACACCATTCTCCATACCTAAATTAAGGAATTTACAGCCTTTACCTTAATATTAAAACTTTTTTAGGTTCCATTTATCTTACAATATCATGTAACATATCTAAATTAAACTAAAAAAACCATTTCATAGATTATCTGCATATGAAAATCATATATTTTTAATTCACCTCTAGACAAATATGTTTTAGACTTCTTTTGATCTTTAGATCTTCATCATTTCCAAAATGAACCATTCCATCAAATCTCCCTTTCACTCATGACAAGATTCATGTTTCTAATCATGTAATATAAACACCCACTATCAAGAATCTACCAACTATAATTCTTTGTTACCTTCAAATCAACTTTAGAAATTATAAATCTCTCTTTTATCTTTAACTTATTCTCTTTACAAGAAATAAAAGGATGTGTTGAGACATGGGATTATCTCTTCTCATTCTCTTCAGTACATGATACCAAATCAAATTATTCTTCTTATAATGTGTAATTTATATTTCCTAATGTAATAATGTTAGATTTTATTGTATCTATCATACTCTAAATTTTATAGAAATGATTATTACTTATTATCTTTCTAGAATCAATAAATTTATACATAATGTTCTAGAAATTAATAGAATATCCATAAAATGAATCTATATTATTAGATGAAGGATATGATTTGATTCTCCTGGGCTATATTTTAATTAAATCACCTTCCAAATAGCTTTTAACTTCTTCAAATTATGAAAATTTGTTGCCTAAATAGCCATAGAATTGAAATTTCATGAAGATAAAGAATTTTTGGTACCATCTCTCAACATATACCCTAGTTTTAAATAACCCTTTGATTATTGATAAGATATCAATGATTGATAAATTTATCCATTTTTTACCTTACTTTTCTATTCAAAATTTCAATTTTTTTTTGATTTTTGAACATCAAATATACATATTCTTTTATATATTAAATTGGGTATTTGAGAACATAACACATTTATTTTCATATTATTATAATTAATTTTGTTCAACATTTTATAATCTTTCAAACTCTACTTTGTTATCAAGAACTACCTTATATTTATCACCCTATTTTAATTAATTTTTTGTCTCCACTATATCTCTTATAACATCTTCCATATTTGAGATAAAATTAGTTTCAACACCTTTTAAGGGATCTTATTGGGAATCATCTTCCTCTATACCTAGTAACACTTTTCTCAAAAACATTGTTCCAGATGGAGTTCTAGAATTAAAATTATTTCTTATAGAAAACTTATTTCATGGGTCTTAGGAGAGTTTAATCTCACTATCCTCTCCATAAATTTTTTGGACTCCTAGTACATATGTTCCCAAACTTTTGAAAATAAAATCAATCTAAAGGAAAATTACCTTTAAATAGTCCCATACATACATTTAACTTGGTTTCCACAAGTGATAGTTAATCACCACTTACATATTTTTATTCATTTATAGCCTCATGAATCTCAAAATTCTATATGGATTTAAATTACATTTCCTTTAAAAAATATGTTCTGAATAACTTTCTAGCTTCACTCTCATTTTATATCCAACCATATTTGTATATAGATAAAATTGTGATAATTCCCTAATTTTACATCCTTAAACACAGAGACCTTTAGATTATATATTGGTGATAAATAAATATAATATTATTTACAATATCAATATATTTTATCTCATCACTAAGTCCATAGATATATATAACAACTTCAATATGATGGTTGAATAAACCATCAATATTTTCACTTGAGCTCATCTTTAGGTCATAATTTTTTATGAAGATCCTAAAACTTTTCTTATTTCACTTTGATGTCACCTTTATAAATATTGTAATGTTTATCCCAAATACCTTTCAATGATGTAAAACTCATCACCTTAATATATATTTGATTTGATAAAGCCTTAAATAAAGTTTTTTTGCCTTAAAATCAATATTCAACAATTTCCCATCTTCTTTTATCACTAAAAATTATATTTCATCACTGACTTGTATATTATGAACTACTACAAAAAAGACATAACAATTGAGAGATCATAAATAGGATCTCATTATATTATTATAAAAAAGATAATTACAAGCATTAAATAATATTACCCCCTTTATATTCATTGTATTGTCCATGATAATGGACTTCACTTAACAAATTAACCAAGAATTAACTTGGGTCACTAATACCACTTTTTACAAACATAATTCCCAATAAATATCTATGAGTGGGGAAGGATTAGGGTTTTTTTACATTTTATTATTATATAGAACATATATGGGTATTTTCTACAAGTATATAGATAAACTTGGAATCTATCACAATATTTATACTCACAAAACTATAATTGTAGAAAACAAATGATCATAAACATTGATATTTTACTTAGTTAACTCACACTGGAATATATCCAATGAGTATATATCAATGATATGTTTACATTCCTAATAATTAATACTTCATTAGTTTTTTTATTAGAATCTTTAGGAAAATTTCATTTCTCATCCAAGGCACATGACCTCTTCCTCTCTTCCACTCACTAATTTCTAAGCGGGATTTAAGAAATGATTATATCATCATTTAGGTTGAACTTACTAGAATATTGGTAAATGAAGTAAAAAAAATACAATATGGGTGTTCTCCATTATTATTTTATCTTCACCTATGTATTTTCACATGTTTATACAATGGAATTTTCTTTCAAGCTTGATCTTCAATTCTACAACAACTTCACTATTCAATCCCATATTTTCTCTAACATCTAAGTTTTTCTATTCTGTTATCTTCTTCCAAATATTCTATGTATTATATAATCATATTTTTATACAGCATAACTACCCTATTTCAATCCATTTAATTCTTAAAATTTAAAATCAAATTAAAAAACATAACCACATTCAACATCCTATGTTTCCAATTTATCTATTTGACCATCCAAGAGAAAATATCCACCATTGAACTTTATTTAGGCCAATAAAGATCATTTCAAAACCACTAAAATCATTTAATAAGTATTGGTCATAAATTATCATTGATTTATTCATGTATTCAATAATCATAGTCTGACAAACTGCATTTCGACAAGGATGGTTGGTTTCTCAATTAGTTTCCATTAATGGTTAGATAAGTTATTTCATGATGATCTCCTTTATGATATGATATTAATTTTTTTCTAAATATAATTGTGCCAAATTTTAAAGGTTTGGGGGTTTCAATATGATATCACCCCATGATTAACCATTTTACTCTAATATAGTATACCTTTCAGTATGAACAGACCCCTCACAGTGTGATAGTATTATCTAGTTAGTATAAAGAAACATGAAGTTCTCATAAGGTACTTACACTGGAGTGAGATGTAACACTATAGAGTGATCCCATCTATTATTGTATGAACAATATTTTCTTTCTATATTTCTTTATTCACATAATTATTTCATGGAATGATCAATATGATTATGCCATGATATATATACTTTATCACAAAACACATTTAAAACCTCACCAAACTTCCCCACCTTACAACAACTGAAACCAATAACACTAATTGACTCTAATTGAAAACAAATCCAGTATTACAACCTATATTTTAAACAAGATTAAACTATATACATTTAGAAAGTGTGGGAATAAGAACTTAGTAAATTACCTTAAAGTAATAGAGAAGTGATTCAAATGTATAAGAATTAGCCATTAAGAACCTAAGTAGACCGATAAACAAAATGGATGAGAAGAAAGTTCAACCTAATGAACCTATTATAGTTCAATGTTTCAAGTGAAAAGATTTTTGGCACTATGAAAATAAGCGTTATAATCTAAGGGATAATGAGGATAATAAAAATCAATAACCTCCAAAGGAAATGGAATAAGAAAGATCCTATGAAATCACCATTACTAAATTATATCATGATAAATAAGTGGTGAATGGTTCACTAATTATCCAATCAAGAACTATGAACATTTCATTTGTTCATGGATCCTTATATTATTTTATATATTTTAAGTTTTCTAAGAGTATTGATTCACTACTTCAGAAGTTGAATAGTTAATTATTAGCAAAAACATCTGGTGGTGTGATGATTGCATCCAAAGTATATAGATCTTATCTAATTGAGGTTTTAGGAAGATAATTCCTACAAATATAGTTATTATTACCTTATTAGAATTTTATGTAATATTGGGAATGTATTGGATCTATCTTTATTAATCACATAACGATTATTGGGATAGGGAAATATCATTTCATATACCAAACCATCCCATAATAAAATATTGATACAATTGTGATTATGAACCCCCATTTGAAACTAATCCTTCAATATGGGGATTGGTACCCAATAATGATGGATACTAAGATCAAATGGTTGGGGATGAACTGAACATTGAATATATACAAATTTTACAAGAATATATAGATGTATTTCCTAATGAGTTTCTTGATCCTTTCCTAGTTTGTGAGGTATATTTTTCAATTTAATTGATACCCATTTCTATTCTTGTATCAAAGATTTTTTTTTGAAAATTCCCCCATTGAATTGGATGAATTAAAGAATCAACTTAAATAAAATTTGGATAAGGGTTTTAGTTACCAAATTTCTTCTCCATAGGGTTATCCAGTCCTATTTGTTAAGAAAAAGTGTGGTTAAATGTGACATTTCATGTATTATCATGAGTTTAACAAGATCATTTTCAAGATTAAGTATCCTTTACACCGTATTGATGATTTTTTTTCAATTTACTTAGAGGATCACAATAATTTTAAAAGTTGGATATTAAATCACGATGTCATGAAGGAAGGTTATAGAGGGAAGATATACCCAATACTACCTTCCACAAAAGATATAGACACTATTAATTCATAGTGATTCCATTCATACTTACAAATTATCCTTCCATCTTCATAGATTTAATGAATATAGTCTTTAGAGATTACCGTGAATTTTTTTGATAGTACTTTTTATTGACATTATAATATATTATAAGGGTTGGGAAGAACATGAATATCATTTAAGGACTGTGATAAATACATTATTGAGGATAAATTATATTTTAAATTTAGCAAGTGTGAATTTTGGTTAAAAAAGTATCCCTATTGGGTCATGTAATCACAAAGAAGGGTATACTTGTGTGTCTTTAAATGATAAAGGTGATTGAATAATGTCCTAAACAAATATATATAACATAGATCCATAGTTTTATTGGATTTTATGGATACTAATGACACTTTGTGAGAAATATATCATGATTTTCAATTCCACTGACCAAGTTAACATGAATATGAGCAATTTTTTTAAATATAAGAAAGTAAAGATAGCTTCATGGATATTAATAAAAGGTTGGTAACTTCACCCATACATACACTATCTTATAGTGGATAAAGGTTTGTGATATATATAGATGCTTCAAAAAAAGGGATTGAGGTGTTTCTTTATACAAAATAACAATGTGATAACTTATAAATAATTTTATTTAAAGTCCCATGATTAAAATTACCTGATACATGATCTAGATTTATCATCAATATTTTTTTCATTAAAGATTTGATGAAATAATATTTATGGAGAGGAACCTAATATACACACACACACACACACACACACACACACACCGATAAAAGGATTTTGAAGTATATATTCACATATAAAGAGTTGAAAACGTACCAAAGTTTATGGTTAAAGTTAATAAAGGACTATGATTAATCATTACATTACTATCCGGGGAATGAAAACAAGGTTTATTATACTCTAAGTAGAAAGGATCATGCTTCCTTATATATGATGAGGATTTAAAGAGACCCAATATTCATGGATATAAAAAGTATATACATGGAAATCATAACGTAAGGGATTAAATATTACATTTCTCAAATAATTCCTCAACCATACATCTATTTGATGAACATGTAAGCATAAAAGGATGATATGAAGCTATAGAATAAGGTAGAAAATTTTCTAGAAATCATATTTTTCAAATATAGAATTATAAGATTAGGAATATTGACATGTGTCCCTAACATTCTAGAGTAAAAGAAGGATCTTTTAGATAATTCATATAAATCTTCATTTATTATTCACCAAGGATGAAAAAAAAACGTATAAAGATCTTAAGAATCACTTTTAATGGGATAAAATGAAGAGGGATATTGTAGAGTACATATCTTAGTGTTTGGTTTTTCAGTAATTCAAGGTTAAATGTCAAAATTCCAAGGGGATAATTCAATTATTACCCATACCCATATGGAAATGGGAGGAAATAACCATTTTAGAGACCCGATATTTCTATACATAAATATTACATATTAATAGATGGATATTTATTGCATAATATAATGATCCATGCCATAATTTTTTAGGTCTAATGCCTTCAGAAACTTGGACACATAAAAAACTGGTCCATAAGTGAGTTATGTCATCTCCCATTATGTTCTTTATAACTATATCCCTTCTTAGACATATCATAAATAATTAATTTTATCATAACCCTGGGAAAGGAAACATTATAAATGGTGAGCTCATATTCTCATTAAGGGAAAACAAGTAAGATATCAAAATATCATGAGCATAAGGGTATGAGAACATGCGAATAAAATTTGAGAACCATAACTTGTATATCATAGATCATAAAATGGATTCATTTCATAAATCTTGGTAGTTAAGAAGGTATGAATCATAATAAAATCAAATAAAATGAACCAATAAAACATAACATTGGAATAAGGTATTTATTTTTTGAATACACATAAGCATGAAATATCATTTCCTTAGTTGTCAAGGCTCACTTCAAATGATATTATAGGGTAATGGGGTTACTTATGAAACCATCGTAGTAGTCAAGGTTCACTCTGAATAATATCATAGTGGAAAAATTCTCTTACTAAACTAGGTTCACTCTCTATTCCAGTCCCATTTATCTAATGATATATAAATCATTACCAAATGCAATGAAGGGAGATATGTTAGGTCAGGATGGTGATGACAAAGAAAAAGACAAAAGAGGGGGGGGGGTGATTGTGTTCTTAAAAAACATTGATAGATTCATACCACATTTTATATTATGTCGAGAACCTCTCCTTATCTCTTAAAGATGAGTGAGTAGTGAAAATAAATAAAGGAAAAGATTGTAGTGATGTATAGTTGTTCAGGGGACAAAGATACCTTAGTCCACTCCACCAATGCTCAAATCCATGATCTTGGTGACTTTCACTAGTAGGTTATCCTACCTAGATACCTCTAAACAAAAAATAACTGAGTACAGTCAGTTGGAACCTTACAATGATTTTATAGGGCCTTCTGGTTCTTTTACATCGAATCATAAAACCAAAACTTAGTACAAGTTGACACTTTACCACAACTGAGTCCGAGCAGTCGAAACTCTAATAAATCAATAAATATTTATTTCATTGAGAAACCATGTTATAATTCATAGTTCCCATAGCAACTAACAAATGTATTCAAAGTTTCAATAACTCATAGTATAAAATAGATATTCAACATTGTACAAGATTTCTTCAAACAATGATAGAGAAAACGCTAGAAAAATGTGTAAACATATATGTCTCTAAATTTTATATTTTAAAAATGATTCATTGATATTATAGAGGAAGATGTAACAATAAGATATAGTAGCAGTGATATCAAAAATAGTGAGTAAATCAGATAGATAAAAATATGTATATCTCCAAAGTGTAGCTCTGAAGGAAATGAAACACTTTTTCTTTTAAAAGCATAGATTTTCCTTATGTGATCTCCCCCTTCTGGGTGTATTTTTGATGAATAACTGCTTGATATTTATACTATAGGTCAAATAGTTCTATGTTAAACCATCTCTATAAAAAATTCACAATAAATCATGAATAATTGAATTTAAAATCCTTCAAGAGGGTCGCAACTTCCTATAATAGTATAAAATATCTACTCTATTGAATATGAGCCTTTAAATCAATCATAATGAGCCTTTGAATTGATCATAAAATATATTTGAATATATATTTACTTCTGTTGAGAGCATTACAAAAATCATAGATAATATCATAGATTTAAAACTCCATCACTAAATAGTCAAATGTAAGGTTCCTTCACGTGATGTTAAAAACTCCAATGTAGGGTTGACAACATATGATTGATCACAAAGATAGGGTAGATGTACCATACATTTGTTTCCTTAAATGCATTGTTCCTTTCAAATATATGTTTTTTATCCATAAATGTCCTTTTCTCAAACATAGGGTTCTATCCAAATGTAGATTTGATAAACAATACTTTTCCAGTAGTCTAGGGTATATGATCCATATGTGATGTTTAAAACATAGGGTTTGAATAGTTTTCCAAAATATGTTTAAGACATGTCCAGAATACTTAAAAAAATATTTCCTCATGGATCACTGACTTGATTATATTTCAAAAATAAATATTTTAATGAATATTATTTTCCTAAAACTAACTTAAAAACAAATTCATTAGTAAAAAAATGGGGGCGTTTGTGAGCATCAAAATAAAAAAGAAATTAACAAAATTGTTGAATCAAAAAAGGATAAAAATATACCCCTTTTTGATGATCACAAAACCCATATCAAAATACATAATATGAAAAACAATTTTTTTCATAACTATGAATAAATTAAACCACATTTCTCTTTTAACAAAGTTTTATCATATAAATTTATCCCCCATTATCGCTTTATATAAGTTTTCTTACTTAAATATTCTCCTCCATTATAATAATAAAAAACTTTCCCCCATGGAAATGATGATAATAAAAAAATTTAAACAAAAACTATAAAATTCTCCCACTTTTTATGACATAAAAAAGATAAGAACAAAATATAGTTAAAAATAAATTCCCTCTAAATTCATACATAAAAAAGATAGATTTATAATCAAGGAGTATATAGATTATTTTATGGAATAAAATGATCATTTAATGAAAAATCCCCCAAAGTTATAACATATAGGATATTCAATGAATTAAAACATTTTAAATGAAAAAAATATTCTTGACTAATTTGTTGCACAAGTAATATTTAAAACAAAAATTATTATTTTTACTTAAAGTAATTAACTAATTTATGTAATGATATAATAAAATATTAAGTTCATTCTTATGTAAGATAACTAATAAAAGTTAAAAAAGAAATTTAGAAACAACTTATAACAAATATTTTTACTAAAATATATAAAAAAGTATATATTGACTTTAAATAAACAATAAAAAAATCAAATGGTTAGGAAATAATAGACAGTTCATGTAAACTTTAAGAACTTATAATTTTTTCACATAAATAAGATAAAACTCTTGAAAATTAATCTAATATATTTTGAACATATGTTGTTCTTTGATGTGATGAAAATGAACAATATTCAACCAGGAAAAATTTTAGCTTATTAAGATCCAGCTTAGTAACAAATTATCTTCTAAGTGACTCTGTATAACTTATAATTTATACTTTAAAAGATTAAAAGTATTCTTTTGAGATCAAATAATCTTTCTCATTATGATATTCCTTTTATAAAGAATCAAAAACTATTTTTGATGTAGATTATTTCTGTAGTCCTTCATAAGACTTTCTAGATGCATAAAAATCAGCTTGTAACATCACTTTTTCTTTATTCAAGGTGATAAATTTGGGAAGAAGGTTTTCAAAATAAATTTGAGACATAGAGACTTCCAGTTCTTCATGATTATGAACTTCCTTATTTATTTTTGTAGAATTTTCAAATGATTATTGAACATAAAAAACTGACTGTAATTTTTACAAATAAAAAGGATTACCTTTTTTCCTTTTGGGAGAAAGATTTTATTCTAATCATAAAGTACTTGACCACTTTATCGGGATATGAATAGTTTTTAGAAGCCTTTGAACAATATATTTCAAAGAAGAAATATACTTTTTTTTTATAATTTTTTAAGAGGACGGTTCTAGGATATTAAAGAGAAAATGATATGTTTTGTTCTGACGTAATGTAGAATATTTTTAACAATCTCAAGTTGAAAATTAGGGAATAATTATTATAGATTTTAACTTTTGAAAAGACATGTTATGTAAGAATTTGTTTCTGGTTATATAAAAAAATAAATTTTTAAATACATAAAATAAAAATATATCACTTGGTTTAAAGATAAAAAATATAAAATTTTTCATAAATTAAAAAAAATACTATATTATTTGAAGATTAAAACAATGTTTACAAATATTTGAAGTCTTTATAAAATAAATTATACAAAAAATACTAATACTTGATTTAAATAGTAAATAAGAGTCTTTATCAAATTTTTAGAGATATCTTTATCCCCTATATAAAACAAATAATGCGTTAAAATCATAAAAATTTAAAACTTCCTAGATCAGTGATTTTAATACTAAGGATTTTTTGATAACAAACTACTTTGGAGTTGATCACTCCTTTGGTAGATATTTTAATTTATCACTTAATTGACCACTTAAAGATTTAATGATGTATCTTAGTGATGTGTTACTACAAAACATGAAATAAAAGTGATATTAGGTATCCATATGCTTTTGGGTCTAGTAGTGTTTACAATTTAATTTTTCGATAACCAAACTTTTTTATTTGGAGTAGGAATTATACTATTCAATTTGAAGAATTATTGTGACCAATAAATATTTTTAATACTATAAATTTTAGGTTTTCTAAAGTAGTAGTAATTCTCATAATTTCTATTAATACTACAAAAAAATAAACATTGACATGTTTTTTCTATTTAAACCAGGAAAAAAAATATTTTTTATATAATTTTGGTCTTTCACCATTAATTCCTATTCATGTTTTCCTTTATGAATTTTATTTTTATGAATGATTTTATTTAAGTATTTTTATACTTTTATCAGAAAACTTGAAGCTTGTTTTAAATTATCAACTTTAGACAATAAATCCTTAATCCGAGTTTCATACATATTAGATGAAATTTTAGAAGAATTAGATTTTAAATCTATAATCTATTTTAAAATTTTTTCTGTATCTAATAGAATAATATCATAATATTTTTAGTTTTTATATGGTATTTATTTAATGATTCATATTTATCTTATAGAATAAAACAATACCTATTTCATTAATCATAATAAATTTTTTCATAACTGGTGTTTTGAGAACAAGAATATTGTACCTCATCAGTATGAGACACAATTCATACCATTGTCTGTAATTCCCTGACCCTAGTTACCCAGAATCGGTGCATTATTACATAACATTGGCATGATATAACAAATCATGCCCTGAAAGACTGATCATTTTAGCATCCTTGGAAGTACTAGATACATACATAAGTTTTACATTACACCATGAAATAAAAAAAACAACATTGTGTCCCATTTGAACACTCTCATATCTCTTAGCCTATTCCTGCAGTCTAATCGTAATATAATTATTTGCATCCTGGGAAAAATAAAACATAAGAAAGGGGTGAGATCAAATGCTCAGTAAGGATAACAATATAGCGGAAACTGTTATAAATAAGAATAAAAATTAAAGGAAATGTATAAGACTAGAACACAATCCTTTTAAACTTAAACTTCATCATAATATGTCAAAGATAAATCAAATAATTCCATTTAATAATTCACATGGATATTCTAATAGTCAAATAATCACATGTAATATCAATATCCAATTTCATAATGATGGAATTCATAATTCCAGACTTCATAACCACATATTCAAGGCCTTGGTCCATGACTACAAATAAGATTTTGTCAAGGCCCTATACCAAGACACTAGTTTGTCTCATGAGACCTACCGATGAATTGGGGATCTATAGCAGGCTCCACCATTCACTTACTAAGTCCAATGCATTCCTCATATGAAAATGTTTAAATAGAATATAAACATTCGTATTAAAACTAGCATACAAAATGTCAATACTTTATCCATAAACTATGAATGGTATAAAAATAACACATCCACAGTCAAACATATCACAAAACCTTCAATACAGTATGAAAGATTTGTATCATAATAAATCAACCTCGATCAGGAATAATATCCCATAAAGTATGCTGACATAGTTGAAAATGATCAGTAAAAATCTTTGGGAGAAATATCCCTTTTTCAAGAAAACATTTAAAAGTCTCACAATTTATCAAGAAGATGTTTAAAATAGATTTTTGAATAAAAGTGTACCATACCAATTTGAAACTTTTAAAAGGAATTTAATTTTTAAAAATTTAATGTATATATAAAGAAAACCTTAAAACCATTTTTAAAACATGGACATTAATGAGAAATACTTAGAAGAATAAAATTTTAAAACATTTAATATGATATTTTAGTTAGAGTTCCTAACCAAATGAGATAAACTTGAATACAAATACTTGAGGTGATCAGAACATTATAATATCATGATAATAAACGGATTAATGATATACTATGTCAAATTATAGTATATACACCAAATAAAAGTTAATTGGTGCATAACAACAAAGAATTCTCAATGGAATGTAAGTTGAGATGAATTCCTTTATAAAGACTGTATAATTAGGTTAAGGATAAATCAATGAAATAATTATGTGTGAAAAATATAAATACACTCAATATGATTGGATATTTAGTGTAAATAAATCAGAGTACATTCACACATATTCTTGTAAAAACAACACCAATGACTTGGATGTTTAACTCAACGAATAGAAATTGAGTGAAAATTACTCTTATCAAGTTTATATTGAGGACTTGAGAATTTATAAATGGAGTGATTATGTGTATCAAAAGTATATCCACACAAAGGGTAGTGGAAATTACTACATAAGTAAATAAATAGTGATTTCACACATAATCTTGGAGTAAATTAATCAATGAAGTATGCGTACAGCCTAATGAGTGGACATTGAAATTTGAAATTACCATACCGATTTGGTAACTTACGAAACATACACCCTGCGAAAGAAGTATCATAAAATGAAGATGTAAATACCCATAAATTAAAGTATATTACACAAATAATACAATAATGAGCAGTACATACACCATACAAAAGGAAATAATGGCAATATAGCATGAATCTCATGAGAATAAGAAGTGAGATAAAAACCCCTTACCATGTTGTAATCAATCGAGTATATGACCAAAAGTTAATAAACACCAAATTAATTATAGAATACCATGATTTTAAAGAGAATCATGATAATATATATCAAATGGACATACACAATACACGACATGCAAGAAATAAGTGGCGAATAATGGAAATCTCACAGAATTAAAAGTGAGATAAGAAACCCCTTACCTTGTACTTTTCCTTAGTCGGGGGTACATTAACCTCCTGCATAATAGTTAAATAATTGTTAACAAATTATGCAATAACCAAATACATAAATATGATATGATATATGATCTTCTAATATTGCTTTGTTAATAATATTTTAGTAGTATCATTGTTTTGGGTGTTAACTGATTCATTTTCCTTTATATGTTTTACTATATAAGTCATGTTGGTTATGGATAGAATATATTTGATTCATATCCAGAATTATATCAATTCTTTAAGCATTATTTTTTGTTATAAAATAAAAATTATTCTTGAATGGTTATGATGGGGAATGACATCTCATCGCATCGTGGAGACGGTAAGCCGTACGTACACACGAGCGACAATATCATTCTTTTGATGGTGAAATAGTATATAATTGAATGATATATCATATAAAAATAATCATTAATATGTCATATTTATTATTTACATTAGTTATACTCATTATTATACCCATCCAAATAATGAATTTTTTTGAATAACAAACCACACCACGATGTGGAGACGGTAAGCTGTACTTACGCACGTATGGTGACTTTGTCATTTATAGGATGAATAGAATAACTAATATGGTTGTACCATGTTTATAATAACATAAAATTATGTAGGAGGTACTGAATTTATTATTTTGGTATGGAATCAACAAATAAAGAGGAAGTGGAACAATAAAAGAACTTGAAAGAGGGTGGTGAAATTATTACCTCTTCTTCAGGTGCTTCCTTTTGATTTGATCAAAAGGGATCCTTAGGTTGGATTTATGATCAAAGTAAGGACTATAGGATGTATTGATAGTAGTTGGGAGGATATTTGGGTAGGTTTTGTCTGAGAAAAACTGATTTGGAGGTGTAAAATTAAGAGAAGGGGAAGTGCCCTTTTATAAGAGAGGTGAGGGACACTTTAGGAAAAGCTTGAAATAATATTTTATTATAAAGTCATTTTTGGTTTTTAATGGCTCCAAAATGATTTATTTAGAGGCTACGGTAGTTATGGGTCAAAAAAAATATCAACTAATGGGTTTTATATAGGTTTATGTCTTCATATTAACCTTATCTTTTACATTTAACTCTTAGTTAAATAATATGACATTTACTATGTCTCTTTGTATTTTTATATTATATGGTTAATAAACTTACTATAACAAGACAAGAAAACCCCAAGTGGTTCATTATTAATATATGTAACCTTATCTAAGTCCTTTGACCTAACCATAGATTTTTAAGAATATCATATCAATTAATAATATAGTATTTGTTTTAAAAACTCAATTATGTCAATTTTGACACTATTTAGTATTTGATATTTTTGAAAGCCATAAAAATTTTATCACTTAGAAAAAAGTTTATTTAATTAACCCTAACATGTCATAGTAACCTATAAAATTAGTTTAATTCATTATAAGTATCAATTTAAATTTATTTTTATATTTATAATATCAATTATTTTAATATTTCAGTAATAAGGTAATTACCGCACCATCCTTGTGTCATAAATAAATTAAATTATTTAATGTCTAAAAATTATAAATAAAATACTATTATGTAGATTTTTTTTATATTTATAATGAATATTTATAGTCGAATTTATATTGTGTGTAAACCTATATTAAAAATGGTTTAGTTATTAAACTTTTAATTTAACTCTTTTAGATCTTATTTAAATAAAATAATAATAAATGTCCTAATCTAATCCAAGTGGACCAATGGGGACAATATTTTATTCCTATGGTTGTTTTTTGTCACGACCCGTCCTCGGGGCCCGTGTCGTGACTACCCCAAGACCACCTTCCATAGGCCAGGGGCTGGCGACTAGCACCAAGGCGTAAATCCCAGTAAAAGGGAAGGCATTGCCTTTGAAAGTAAACAAGCACCACCGAGTAAGCAAGCGGAAAAGTAAACACTAAGTAAAAACTGAAACAACTGTGCTGAAAGTAGAAAGGGGCTGGAAATACAAGCCCAACTATAAAGTACAACTGAATGGCAAAAACAGCAACTGAAATGAAAAGCTGCAGCGTCGAGCCGTCCTTTGGAAATCCCACCTGAAGGGTGGGTACAGATATCCTCCATAGCTCCTCGGTCCAGCCATCCACTCCGAGTACATCCCGCCCAGTGGTCCACCTCCAAGTACCGTTCTTCTCCACACGCCTCCACCACGATCAGCGCTGTCCGTCGTCTGCAACCAGCACAACGTAGTGCGGGCATAGCCCGTGCAGGGGTGAGTATAAGATACTCAGTAGGGACCCCGAGACCCCCGAAGGTCTCCCGAAATCCACAAAGGATAAACCACAATGGAAAGATACAATCATGAAGTAACAACCGACACTGCTTAGGTATATGCCCATACATATACCTAAGTCATCAATCCCTGTTCGGTTCCAACATCCGAGCCCAAGCACAACCCAGTCCACACAGGAAAGAAAACGTAAATCCACACAGGATAGCACAACACAATACACAAAGGAGAGCAAAACTTAAATCCACACAGGATAGCACAACACACTCCACAAAGGAGAGTAAATAGTAAATCCACACAGGATAGTTCAACACAATCCAAAAAGGAGAGTAACACATGATTCAACTCACACAGGTATACATCATCGAAAAGGTGAAAGAGATGATCAGACATAGATACTGAATCATCTAAGCTGGGACCCACATAGGATACAAGACCAACCGTCTTCATTGTTTCGTTTATGCTGGGACCCACATAGGGTACAAGACCAGCACTGAATCATCAAAGCTGGGACCCACATAGGATACAAGACCAGCATAGCTAGGACCCACATAGGATACAAGACCAGCTGTCTTCATTGATTCATCTATACTGGGACCCACATAGGATACAAGACCAGTATTGAATCATCTAAGCTGGGACCCACATAGGATACAAGACCAGCACAGCTAGGACCCACATAGGATACAGGACCAGTTGTCTTCAATGATTCATCCATACTGGGACCCACATAGGATACAAGACCAGTATTGAATCATCTAAGCTGGGACCCACATAGGATACAAGACCAGCACAGCTAGGACCCACATAGGATACAAGACCAGCTGTCTTCATTGATTCATCTATACTGGGACCCACATAGGATACAAGACCAGTATTGAATCATCTAAGATGGGACCCACATAGGATACAAGACCAGCAGGGCTGGGACCCACATAGGATACAAGACCAGCTGTGTTCATCGTCGCAGTCCACTGAGGATCTTTGCATAGTCGTCGTCGTCGAAGTCGCAGCCAGCTCTAGGGTTCCCGCACACAGCAAGCTTGTTCGGGAGGGTCCGCTCCACGAGCCGAAAGGCTGATACATCAACTGTCACATAGCCCGAAGTTGATGTATCCAAAAGATCCTTGTCGTCAACAGGAACTCAACGCAACAGACGGCGCGTCAATCGGACACCCGGTCTGAGAGATATTGGCCTTTTCGTCCGAGGGGCCCGGTCAGTTTTTAAGGCAAAACCAACCCGACCGTACTCCACCTAAGTCCAAACCTCAGGCAGAGTGAGCCAAAAGATCCGTCTCACTTAGAGGAATTCAACAAAGCTGACGGCACATCAATCGGATGTCCGTAGCTCAAGATATGAGCGTTTCCGCTCCGAAGGCCCGGTTGGTTTCGTGTACGAACCAACCCGGCCGAACTCAAAGTATTCCGAAACCTTAATTGCGATATACTGAAACGACCGTCTCGATCCAAGTATCACGTTGCCACTGACGACGAGTCGTTTGGAGGCCTGTAGCTCAAGTTACGAGCATTTTACCGAAAATGGTCCGAAGACGGGGGGTCCGGGCCCGGGCCGACCCCCCCTGGGTCGGCCGATCCGGGTTGACCCACCCCGGTCCGGTCCGGCCAGGGCGCGGCTTGGCCGGTCGGACCGGCCTGGCTTGGTTCGGCTGAGCGGCCGAGTGGCCGAGCGCCGCGGGGCGCTGCCCCCGCGGTCTGGAGGTGCTGCGGCCCTCGAAGGGCCGCGCTGATTGAATGGATGCAGCATGTCGCCGCGTCCCGTGCGGCGAGCTGATACCGCGCGTCCGCGGGTCCGCTGGCCGCCACCGTCGCGGCTTCAGCCGCGGTGGCTCTATCCGGCGGCGCGCCGGGGCGCCGCCGCCTCCGGCTGCCGGCGACCCGCGCCGCCTGCCGCTTCCGCGGGCCACCGGAGTCACTCCGGTGGTTCGTTTTCCTTCCCGTCTGCGCCGTTGTTCCTCCCGGGTTCCGTTCTTCACTGCGGGATCAACAAATTGCCCTTGCTTCATGTTTTTTCGTCGCCCGCCAAATCCGCACAACCACGAAGAACGACGAAGGGTTGTCGGACCGTGTTCGTTTGGCCCGCACCCTCCGCGTTAGATAAAAACAACGGGAGAAATAATTCCACACATGAAACAACAATTTTAATAAATTAAAATTGTTCATTTCAATCCGATTCTTAAATTTTAAAGAAACATTCACGGGAATAAAGGAATTACCAAAATAAAATCCCTACCTCGTCAAGTCGTCGCCCGCGGGTTCTTCGCGGATTTGATCGTCGCGGAAGGAGGGGTTCGTCGCGGAAGGAGGAGATCGTCGCGGTATCCGGCGCCGCGTCGACGAACTCCGAGGACCAAGAAACAACAGATTTAATTATAAATAATTAAATCCGTGTGTTGTTATAAACCACAAAGAAGTTTTAAAAGAAACCGGAAACTCTTAACTCAAACAGATGATTCGAAGATTTCGTTGCGGAAGAAGGAACGTCGCAGCAGAACGTCGCGGAGGAGGAAACGTCGGCGTCGCGGAACACAACGTCGCGTCGTCGATTTCCGCGGGTTCAGCGTTCTTCGTTGGAGGCCGGAATTCTTCGCGTTCTTCGCATTCTTCACGTTCTTCGTGAAGAAGGGTGAAGGCACAAGAACTTCTGTCAAAACCTCTCAACGTGTAATCCTACAAAAGACTGTGTTGGTCTTATTTTATTATTACGCCAACAAACGAATAATAGGTAAGTAACGACCCATTAATTCGTATAATTAAACTAACGAAAGAAACTGCCCATTTAATTTACGAACAAAACTGCCCAATTAAATGGTGCGTTAAGAAATTAAGAAAACGCGTCAGTTGACTTTCATAAAGACGGGTTTTCGCGGGTGCATTACTTAGCAGAAAAGAAACGGTGGGGCTCGGCGGGTCCCACCTCACAAATATCCTACCAAGGGGGTAAGATATTTTTGGATAGCACCCTATCCGTATCAACTCAGCTTAAGCCGCTTTAAGTGGCTTCAAGTGGCTTAGGTGAAATAAAATAAAGTTTGTCATAGAATTATTTTATTTCTTAACTTTAAGCCCGAAAATTAAAAACCACAACCGAGAAAACACAACTCCAGAAGAGGAGTTTCTAAGAAAATACTGGCGCTGTGATTCCATCGGTGCCCTAGGAATTTGATTCCGGGCACCGGTTCAAAAGTTAGAAAAACCCGCTCATCTGTTCACTGAACGTACCCGAGCCAAACTTCGGAAAATGATTCCGGGCACACCGGGCCTTGGAATCAGGTGCCGTCAGAAACTGCGTTCTTGTAAAATTCCAAAGAAAATTAAGAGAAAAAAAAATTTTCCTTGAAATTTCCGGGTCTTTACATTACTCCCACCACAGGGCTTTACGTCCCCGTAAAGCTTCACCACAAACTTAGGGATACAAAGGCGGTACTGAGCACGCAACTGAGCCTCCCTCTCCAAAGTGCTCTCCTGGAGGTTCTCGTGCAGCTATCTGAAGCACACTAGAGGAATAGATCATCCACGTAGGACCCACTCCTGTCGATCCTCGATCTCCACTGGGACCTCCGCAAAAGTCGTCCCATCATCAAAGACCATCTCTCCATGGTCAAAGATTTGCATCGGGTCATGCACGTATCTTCTCAGCTGAGATACATGGAAGACGTCGTGCACCCGGAGCAACTGAGGTGGTAGAGCCAGGTGATAAGCCACCTCTCCAATCCTGCTGAGGACCTGGAAGGGTCCGATGAAGCATGGAGACAACTTGCCGCCTCGGCTAAATCTCCGTAATCCACGTCGAGGTGAGACACACAAGAAGACGTGATTGCCATCCTCGAACTCAAGTGGACTCCGCCTCCTGTCAGCAAAAGACTTCTGCCGGCTCTGAGCTATCCTCATCCACTCCTGGATGACCTGGACCTTCTCTGGTCCTACAAGAGTTGCTGTGATTTCTTCTTTTCCGATAAGATAAATCTGGTCTCATCCTCTGGATAAACCACTTTCTTTTCCTAATACAGTCAATCCCGACATGGATGATACTAATCCATACCAAGGATGACATCGTAAGGCCTCGACGCTACTACCAAGAGATCCAACCGTTACTCTCGTCTCCAAGGGTTGAGTCACACTGTCGGCATCAGTGTGTGGTAACTGGGTCTCCTCCAGTAGATGTCTCACAAGTGAGGGTCAAGTCAACAGTCAAAACTGGAACCTCTTAGTAACAAAACAAAAGAGTACAAGAATGAAAACATCACAAAGGTATGTGTCTTTTATTATTGCAGCTCATAATACAAAGACGCTACACAATAGCAACAAGGAACTAGAAGTACAAAGGACGTATCCACTAGTTCCGCTCCTATCCATTTGCTCCCAGAGCTCCATGATCGAAGGCCTCAGCTGCCTAAAGCTGAGCTCTCCCATGTCCACCAACTCCCTGCGGTCGGGGTGGACCTCCTGGTGGTGGTGGTGGCAACACCTCGAAGTGTCTCCCACCATCGGCTACTCGGCCAGCTCCTCTGTCTCGTCTGCCTGCACCCTGTGGACCACTGTGGCCGAACCACTGTCTGGGAGGTCCCTATACCACCTACTACTCATCTGTAAGATGAGTCGGGCAGTCTCGAGCCATGTGACCTCGCCTGCTGCATGCGTAGCAATGCTTGCCCCTCGTGTAGATGGCTCTCCTTCGGGTGCCCCGCACAACCGAATCTTCATCCTGAGACTTCCCATATGATGGTCTGGCCCGTTTGAACCTCTGCGTCACCTGTCTACTGCCAGCTGCAGAAGACCCTACTACGGGCCGTCTTGCAGAGGGCCCTATCACTGGAGCCTGCTCGGCGAGAAAACTCTCCACTAGAAGGGCTCTCTTCAACACCTCTGCCTGAGTCGGAATGTTGAGGGAGATCATCGAAGCCCTGATCTCATGCCTCAGTCCCTACTCGAAGGTCCGAGCCCAGAAAAATGGGTCCCGTACCATATCTGTGGAGTAGTGCGAGAGATCAGTAAATCTCACCGAGTACTGGGCCACTGTCAAGCTGCCCTACCGCAGCTGAAGAAGCTCCTGAATGCGCACCGCACGGAGGGTGGCTGGGACGAACTCGGAGTGGAAGATGCTCTCAAAGTCCGTCCAGAGAAGAGATGTCTCGTCGTGCACCTGGAGCATCAGGCTCCACCATCGGCCCGCTGCTGCATGCAGTAGGCTCGCCGCGAGGATCACCATGAGGTCCGCTGGTGTCCTCACTAGCCTGAAAACTCGCACCACTGCCTCCAGCCAGTCCTCGGATGCCTGGGGGTCCTTCTCCCCGTGGAACCTGGGCGGTCGCTAACGCTAAAACTCGTGCAGTGCGCTAAGGCGACGTGCATCGTCAGCGGCTGGGGCTGGTAGCATCGGTGGATCGATGGGTAAAGGTACCTCCAGTGCCTCTGCTGACAAGGAGCCCTACACTGAGGCCTCGTCGCTCGGTGGGCTGTCATCACGCTCCACTCTCGGAACCCTAGCTGGCTGCCGTCATGGGGCCGTCTTGAAAAGAAGCAGGTGCGCCACAGTCAGAACTGTATACCTGGTGAGCTGACACAAGTAATCACAAAGAAAACTTGAACACACATGCAATCAGTGTTTTCGTATATTAAGTCGGAAATCAGAAGTTAGGGTCCTGGTGTACGGATACGTCGGCCGCTGCACCAACGCTGGACTCTCTAGACTGATAACCACACCCAATACGCTAAACACTATTGCTTCACATAGAAGAAAGATCAAAGTCTGCGGTAGAACCGAACCTCCCTCTGATACCAATTTGTCACGACCCGTCCTCGGGGCCCGTGTCGTGACTACCCCAAGCCCGCCTTCCATAGGCCAGGGGCTGGCGACTAGCACCAAGACGTAAATCCCGGTAAAAGGGAAGACATTGCCTTTGAAAGTAGACAAGCACCACAAAGTAAGCAAGCAGAAAAGTAAACACTAAGTAAAAACTGAAACAACTGTGCTGAAAGTAGAAAGGGCCCGGAAATACAAGCCCAATTGTAAAGTACAACTGAACGGGAAAAACAACAACTGAAATGAAAAGCCACAGCGTCGAGCCGTCCTCTGGAAATCCCACATGAAGGGTGGGTACAGATAGCCTCCATAGATCCTCGATCCAGCCGTCCACTCCAAGTACGTCCCGCCCAGTGGTCCACCTCCAGGTACCGTCCTGCTCCACACGCCTCCACCACGATCAGCGCTGTCAGTCGTCTGCAACCAACACAACGTAGTGCGAGCATAGCCCGTGCAGGGGTGAGTATAAGCTACTCAGTAGGGACCCCGAGACCCCCGAAGGTCTCCCGAAATCCACAAAGGATAAACCACAACTGAAAGATACAATCATGAAGTAACAACCGACACTGCTTAGGTATATGCCCATACATATACCTAAGTCATCAATCCCTGTTCGGCTCCAACATCCGAGCCCAAGGACAACCCAGTCCACACAGGAAAGCAAATGTAAATCCACACAGGATAGCACAACACAATCCACAAAGGAGAGCAAAATGTAAATCCACACAGGATAGCACAACACACTCCACAAAGGAGAGTAAACAGTAAATCCACACAGGATAGTTCAACACAATCTACAAAGGAGAGTAACACAGGATTCAGCTCACATAGGTATACATCATCGAAAAGGTGAAAGAGATGATCAGACATAGATACTGAATCATCTAAGCTGGGACCCATATAGGATACAAGACCAGCCGTCTTCATTGTTTCGTTTATGCTGGGACCCACATAGGATACAAGACCAGCACTGAATCATCAAAGTTGGGACCCACATAGGATACAAGATCAGCACAGTTAGGACCCACATAGGATACAAGACCAACTGTCTTCATTGATTCATCTATACTGGGACCCACATAGGATACAAGACCAGTATTGAATCATCTAAGCTGGGACCCACATAGGATACAAGACCAGCACAGCTAGGACCCACATAGGATACAAGACCAGCTGTCTTAATTGATTCATCTATACTGGGACCCACATAGGATACAAGACCATTATTGAATCATCTAAGCTGGGACCCACATAGGATACAAGACCAGCACAGCTAGGACCCACATAGGATACAAGACCAGCTGTCTTCATTGATTCATCTATACTGGGACCCATATAGGATACAAGACCAGTATTGAATCATCTAAGCTGGGACCCACATAGGATACAAGACCAGCAGGGCTGGGACCCAAATAGGATACAAGACCAGCTGTCTTCATCGTCGCAGTCCACTGAGGATCTTTGCACAGTCGTCGTCGAAGTCGCAGCCAGCTCTAGGGTTCCCGCACACAGCAAGCTCGTTCGGGAGGGCCCGCTCCACGAGCCGAAAGGTTGATACATAAACTGTCACATATCATGAAGTTGATATATCCAAAAGATCCGTGTCGTCAACAGGAACTCAACGCAATAGACGGCGCGTCAATCGGATGCCCGGTCTGAGAGATATTGGCATTTTCGTCCCAGGGGCCAGGTCGGTTTTTAAGGCAAAACCAACCTGAACGTACTCCACCTGTGTCCAAAACTCGGGCGGAGTGAGCCAAAAGATCCGTCTCACTTAGAGGAATTCAACAAAGCTGGCGGCACGTCAATCGGATGTCCGTAGCTCAAGATATGAGCGTTTCCGTTCCGAAGGCCCGGTTGGTTTCGTGTACGAACCAACCCGGCCTAACTCAAAGTATTCCGAAACCTTAAGTGCGATATAACGAAACTACTGTCTCGATCCAAGGATCGCGTTGCCGCTGACGGCGAGTCGTTTGGAGGCCCATAGCTCAAGTTACGGGCATTTAACCGAAAATGGTCCGAAGACGGGGGGTCCGGGCCCGGGCCGACCCCCCCTGGGTCGGCCGATCCGGGTCGACGCCTCCGGCTGCCGGCACCGCCGCGCCGGCGACCCGCGCCGCCGGCCGCTTCCGTGAGCCACCGGAGTCGCTCCGGTGGTCCATTTTCCTTCCCGTCTACGCCATTGTTCCTCCCGGGTTCCGTTCTTCACTGCGGGATCAACAAATTTCCCTTGCGTCATGTTTTGTCGTCGCCCGCCAAATCCGCACAACCACGAAGAACGGCGGAGGGTTGTCGGGCCGTGTTCGTTTGGCCCGCACCCTCCGCGTTAGATAAAAACAACGGGAGAAATAATTCCACACATGAAACAACAATTTTAATAAATTAAAATTGTTCATTTGAATCCGGTTCTTAAATTTTAAAGAAACTTTCACGGGAATAAGGGCATTACCAAAATAAAATCCCTACCTCGTCAAGTCGTCGCCGGCGGGTTTTTCGCGGATTTGATCATCGCGGAAGGAGTGGTTCGTCGCGGAAGGAGGAGATCGTCGCGGTATCCGGCGCCGCGTCGACGAACTCCGAGGACCAAGAAACATCAGATTTAATTATAAATAATTAAATCCGTGTGTTGTTATAAACCACAAATAAGCTTTTAAAAGAAACCTGAAACTCTTACCTCAAACAGATGATTAGAAGATTTCGTTGCGGAAGAAGGAACGTCGCAGCAGAACGTCGCGGAGGAGGAAACGTCGGCGTCGCGAAACACAGCGTCGCGTCGTCGATTTCCGCGGGTTCGGCGTTCTTCGTCGGAGGCCTGCGTTCTTCGCGTTCTTCGTGTTCTTCACGTTTTTCGCGTTCTTCGCGAAGAAGGGTGAAGGCACAAGAACTTCTGTCAAAACCTCTCAACGTGTAATCCTCAAAAAGACGGTGTTGGTCTTATTTTATTATTACGCCAACAAACGAATAATAGGTAAGTAACAACCCATTAATTCGTAGAATTAAATTAACGAAAGAAACTGCCCTTTTAATTTACGAACAAAACTGCCCAATTAAATGGTGCGTTAAGAAATTAAGAAAACGCGTCAGTTGACTTTCATAAAGACGGGTTTTCACAGGTGCGTTACTTATCAGAAAAGAAACGGTGGGGCTCGGTGGGTCCCACCTCACAAATATCCTACCAAGGGGGTAGGATATTTTTGGATAGCACCCTATCCGTATCAACTCAGCTTAAGCCGCTTTAAGTGGCTTCATGTGGCTTAGGTGAAATAAAATAAAGTTTGTCAAACAATTATTTTATTTCATAACTTTAAGCCCGAAAATTAAAAACCACAACCGAGCAAACGCAACTCCGGAAGTGGCGTTTCTAAGAAAATACTGGCGCTGCGATTCCATCGGTGCCCTCAAAATTTGATTCCGGGCACCAGTTCAAAAGTTAGAAAAACCCGCTCGTCTGTTCACTGAACATACCTGAGAAAATTTCAGAAAATGATTCCGGGCACACCGGGCCTCAGAATCAGGTGCCGTCAGAAACTGCGTTTTTGTAAAATTCCAAAGAAAATTAAGAGAAAATAAAATTTTCCTTGAAATTTCCGGGTCTTTACATTTTTGGTCGAATTAAACTTATCCAATAGAATTAGGACATGTGTTAGGGTAATTATAATATTATTTTTACCCTTAATTACCCTATTTACTTTTAACTGTGGTAAATAAAAGTAAAAATTTACTATTCCCCAAAAATTATTTTCATCTTATTGAACCAAATTTTAATTACTGATGTCAACCGTGTCTCTCGGATTTATGAAATTCAACTCATAGAAGTGGTAAAATTAAGTTTTATGCAAATTTGCAAATGATCCTAGAGATGGGTAAAAGACGGTAAAAAGCTCAATAAAATTTTATAAATCTAAACTTATTATAAAATGAATCCAACGAATTAAATTTAAAATATATAGGTATTATGTATATATTTTTAATTAAAATAAATTTAAATAAAATAAATAATTATTTAAATAAAAAGTCAAATTTAAACAACAACCTAGTTTTTTTCATTATTCATAAAAAATTGAATGTTTTTAGAAAAATACCAAAAATTCACTCTAAGATAATTTTGATATTATTTATTAAAAAATTAATTCTATTTTACCAAATTAAAAACATATAAGTTTCATCAATTAATTTAAAATTAATTCCCATTGTCAAAACCAAAAAGCGGGTTTTTAAAAAGTAAAAACTATCAAAAGATTGACATGTGTTTATGTCAAATTTAAATGTAAAATTACTTATAATGACCTACATTGTATTAAATGATAAAAATATAATCTAATTATACTTCCAAACCATTCAAATGTATAATTTAATACTATAAATTATTTCTATTAAAAAACTTGTTTTCAATTAAAATTTAGTATTTTTCAGTATTCATCCAAATATGAAAGTTATCAAAAAAGTACCACTAATTTATCCAAAATAAATTTTTATGTACCAATTCTAAAGAATAGTTTACTATAATTAAATTGAATATATAAAAGTTTCAAATATTAGTTTAAAAAATGGGGTTCCATTAAAAGGTGGTAAAGTTGTATTTTTTGAAAAATACTTCTTTTATCTGAAAAAATGAATTTGTTCTTATATTATGTCTAAGAAACGCATAATATAGATTCTAAAACTATATGGAGTATATAAAATTCAAAATTCTGTTAATACTATTCATAACCACTTTTTGAATGGCTAGTTTGGTAAGTCGTGGTGCGCTCAAACTCTATGTTGCGTGTAGTACAAGCTATTGAATTACTTTAAAGAAAATAACTTACTATGAAATATTGGGGTGTTACATTTTCCATATATTTTTAGTCTCAGAATCTATAGAAGATTCATCATGTGAAATAGAATAATTACTCCCTGAATCCATCATAATTCTCTTTCCTTTTCTATTATAATAGGATTGATTTTGATCTTTGCATAAATAAAAATTATCCTTCATATGAACCTTTTTCCTTGAATTCACTACATCTATTTTCTTCAATCGCTTTCATTTTTTTCTGTATAGTTTTTCAAATATTTTAGCACGATTTTATAATTCTTTATCTATACATGGATGAATTGAATCAGATGATTCTTCCATAGTAATTTTCATAGAAGCTTCTTCATGTTTGATATGTTTTTAGATTCAGCCTACATCTCAGCTTCATATATCATTAAAGTTATAATCAATTCCTTCATATAATTTTTTTTAATTGGTGTAAATTGTTGTATATCTGTAGATATTCCATTCCCCTTAGTGGGTAGTACTCTGAGTACTTTTAACACTTGATCTGATTGTGAAATTGGATATCCCAAGGAATCAATATTATTGAAAATATTTTTCAATATTCTATTAATTTGAGTGATAGTTACATCTTCACAAATTCTAAGAGTATCAAATTTTATCTTTTTAGTAGTATACCTTAATTTTATGATATTTTCAGTTCCCTCATAGGAAACAAAAATAGTCTTCCAAATCTCATATGCAGTAGGAAATTGGGATACTCAATTGAACCTATCAATTCCTAAACCACACACAATAGCATTCATATCTTTTGAATTGAGATCATATTGTATTTATTGATCATTATCCCAATTTCCAAATCTTCCTTAAGAATCTCATAAGGATTAACAACCTTTAAATAAACTCTTATTCCAATATTTTTCAAATAAATAATCATATGGGATTTCTAGAATCCATAATTATTACCATTAATGTAAGGATCACGAATCATTAACATGCCTTCTCTATAATCATCCATTTCTAGATGTATTCATATGAATATTTAACTCAAGATTGTTATATCTAGTAAATATTCTTTATAGGAGAAACACCTTGGATATTACTTGTTGATATCAGATATAGTAAACATAATATTCAAGGATTTATAAAATGATAAATATATGTAATAGATTCCAACCTTTGATACCACTTGTTAGGTTGGGATGGCGATGATGAAGAAAAAGACACAAGTGGGGGGGGGATTAATTGTGTACTTTAAAAAATTTGATAGATTTAGATCACCTTTATTTCTATTTAGTTAAACTTTCCTTATCTATTAAATATGAGTGAGAATCACAAATAAATACAGGAATAGAAAACAATGATATATAGTGGATCAAGGCACAAAGATCCCCTATTCCACTACACCAATTCTCAACGCCACAAGCTTGGTGATATTCATTATAAGGTCCCTTTATCTGGAGACAACTAAACAAAAAAAAAAATTAGTGAAGGTATTTGACACATTATAAGAATTTTACAGAGCCTTCTAGTTCTTTTACAAGGAACAGTAAAAACATAGATTAGTACAAGAATATGACACTTTAACACAACTGAGTCTGAGCATTCAAAACTCTAATAAATCAATAGAGATTTATTTTACTGAGAAACCAGGTTATACTTCATAGTTATAGTAGAAACTAGAAAATTTATTCATATTTTCAAATAGCACACAACAAAAAATAGATCTTTAACAATGCATAGTATTTCTTCAAATAGAGATTGATAAAATACCTAAAATATGTGTAAACATGTGTGTATCCAAAATGTATATCTAAAAAATGGTTCTTTTTTGATCTTGTGGAAGAATATTTAATAATAAGATACAATATAATTCATAGAAACAATAGTGAGTTGATCAAATAGATCAAAATATGCATTTATACAAAGTGTAGCTCTGAAGGAAACAACACACTTGTTGTTTTACAAAAAACAAATTTTCCTTATGTGATTTCCCCCTTTTGTGTATATTTATAATGAATAATTCCTAGATATTTATATTGTTGGTCTAATATCTCTAGGTCAAACCAACTCTGTAAATAATGTATAATAAATCATGAATATTTGAATTTAAAATCATTCAAGAGAGTCATAACTTCCACTAAGAATAGAAACGATTTACTATGTTGAATACAAGCCTTTAAATAAATCATAATGAGCCTTTGAATTAGTCATAAAATATATTTGAAGATGTATTTACCTGAGTTGAGACTATTTCATAAATTATGGATAATATCATATATTTAAAACTCTATCGTTGAATAGTAAAACATAGGGTTCCTTCATGTGATGTAAAAAACTCCAACATAGGGTTGACAATATATGGTTGATCACAAAAGTAGGGTTGATTTACCATACATTTGTTTCCTCAAACTTAGGGTTCCTTTCAAATGTAGGGTAGTTTATCCATATTTTTCCTTTCATAAACATTGGGTTCCATCCAAAAGTAGGGTTGATAAATAATACTTTTCCAGCTGCATAGGGTAAATGATCCATACATGCTATTTCAAATGTAGGTTATGAACAATGTTTCCAGAATACATTTAAAACACATCCAAAATAATTCAACTAATATTTCCCCATCGATCAATGAATTGAATATATTTATATAATAAATATTTCAATAAATATTATTTTTCTAAAATTCAGTTAAAAATAACTTCATTAGTAATGAACAATGTGTGTAAAGACCCGTATCTTGACGTACATTGATATTACATTACATTTGCTGAATACTTAGTACATAACAAAAAACACACACACAAGGATCGTAATAGTTTAGTGTCTTTGGAAACTTGGAATATAATCTTCTAATCCTGGTGAAAGATCTTCAACATCTCCCATAAAGATCTTCTTTTTTTTTATACCTAAAACCTTTCTTTATATCCTGGGGAAAAGAAAACATAAAAGGGTGAGCTCAAATGCTTAGTAAGGGTAAACAAAAGAAATATCAATCACATCATATACATAAGCACATAACTTTTGGAAATCTTAACCTGTGAAAGAGATCATAATTTCATAACCTGGGATAACTCATGGCAGTGAAATGTAATCACAATAATCATAACTTAAAACATTAAACTTTGTGGAATACACACATAATCATAGAGAATCATTTCTTGTTAGTCAAGACTCATTGCCAAGACTATCTTAGTGGACAAAGTCCCTTTCTGAACTGAGTCACCCTCGTTTCAGTCCTATTTCACTGAACCGGTATAACCTACCATTCCAGCCATGTCTATCTCATGAGATATAAAATCTTTACCCAATGCATTGGAGGGAGATATATGTCCCACCCATATCATAATGATACCATTCTTATGTGTGCCACAAATTCATAAATCATACATCATTGCATAACCTATGTAATACAAATGGGAATCTTAAACATCATTACATCATAAAACAATTCATATAAGATAAAGGAATTCATAAAAATAATTCTATCACAACATAATCAAATCAATGTAATAATAGGAATAAAAATAGAACCCTTTATTATCTTATATGGAAAATAATTTTGATAAAACACTTGAACTCCATTCTTGAGGAAGATATCCTTTCTTCTTCAAAAACATTTTTCCTTTCATAACATGTCATATGATTTTAAACTAAAAGAAGTTGATTAAAAATAAACTTGAAAACTTGTAAAGGAATCTTCTTAGAAATAATGTTTTAAAAATCCATTCATGCCGTATAAGTTAGAAAAAACATTCTTCGTACTTTTGTCAGAAAAGTCAAAAAAGTACCTCGTACGAAAAACGACAAAAGATTCCTTTCATATCTTTTACTAAAAACTCACCGATGGATAAAATAGGATTTAAACAATTTTAGGTGGATGTAAATAATATTACATATTGAGGAAACCTGGATGTGGATGATAAAATACACCCTAGTAAATATCAAAGTATTAACAATCTCGGATAAAATGAGATTGTGATATATTCCCTTACCTTAGGTCCGATTTTCTTCATAAGTGTCCGAACCTCCTGTATAATGATTTAAGTAACGTCATTGACTTATTAAAAAAATAATATTCATTGTTATGATATCATATATGGTTCACTTATGACTTTATATTACCCGTTCTTTTGTAAATTCCATGTTAAAGAGCATTTTTGGTAAAATTGTTTCATTTGTCGTCCGTGTTTTGACTTGTAATTATTCATATGATTACTTAGATCATGATTATTTAATTCCAGAATATAAAACATGATTTATATATATATATATATTCAGAATATACATATATATAAAAAATCAGTAAATGGAAAGAAATACACCGTTCATGGAGACGGTAGGTCGTACGTACGCATGAACGCTGTTTTCGTTTCCTTATTGAGTTGAGCGGAATTAAGTAGATGACATTCATATATATACACATAAATACAGTATCATTATTATGTCATATATTTCATGATTACTTATTATATATACTTTATAATCATTCATGAATGGTTAAAGTGGAGAATGAATCTCATCACGTCGTGGAGACGGTAGTCCGTACGTACGCACGAGCGATGATATCGTTCTCATGATCGTGGGACTGTATTGGAGTGTATGTATACTATTTAAGAATCAATATCACTTTAAAATAATAATATATAGTTATTATTTACACCATTATACCCATCCAAGTAAGGTGGTGGTGGAAAATAGATTTCACCACGGCGTGGAGACGGTATTCCGTACGTACGCACGTGCGGTGATTTCGTTTTCCGTAGGATGGATAGATGGTGAAATAGGATTGTTTCATACTTATAATAACATATCAGTATATGAGTGATACTGATGTTATTACTTCATAATGAAAAAACCTAAGAAGAATAAGTGGAAGAAGAAATAAAGGTGAAAGAATCGGTAACGGAAATTAACTATTCTTTGAAGCGCCTCTTTGAGACCTCCTCTTAGGGCACTAAAATTGGTCTTTGAGGAAGACCAGAACCTCTAGGATGTTTCTAGGGAAGTGGAGAAGAGAATTTTGCAGGGGTTTTCCGAGATTGAAGGCTCAAAGTTGTGTGAGGAAGAGAGGGATGAGGTGCCCTTTTATAAGGGAGGAGAGGGGCACCTTTGGAATAACTAAAAATATTATTTTATTATAAAGTCAAGTTCGGTTTTAAATAGCTCCAAATTGATTTATTTCGAGGCTAAGGTGGGGATGGGTTGAAATCCTCTCATAAAATAGAATTTAGACAAGTTTAGGTTCCTATTTTAACCTTGTCATTTAGATTTAATATTAAGTTAAATAATTTTACTTTTACCGTGTCTTCTTGTGTTCTTACACTATAAGGTTAATAAACTTACTATAAGAAGCCAAACAAACCCAAAGTTGTTTATTATTAATATATATAACCTTATCTAAGTCATTTTTACAAACCTTAGATTTTTAGGAATAAAATAACAATTAATAATATAATATTTGTTTTAAAAACTATTTTATGTCAATTTTGACACTATTTAGTAATTGATTTTTGTGAAAATCATAACAGAATGATAAGTTCGAACAAAGTTAATCAAATCAATAATAACATGTTATATTAACCTAGAAAATTAGTGGAATTCATAAAAAGTCCCAAATTATATTTATTTGGGTATTTATAACATCAATTATTTCAATATTTTATTAATAAGATAATTACTACATCATTGTTGTGTCATAAATAAATTAAATTATTTAATGTCTAAAAATTACAAATAAAATACCATTATGTAGGAAAGATTTTGAGATTTATAATGAATATTTATAGTCGAATTTATCTTATGTATAACCCTATATTAAAAATGTTTTATTAAATAAACTTTGATTTTAACTCTTTTAACTCTTCTTTAAATAAATTAATAATAAATGTCCTAATCTAATCCAAGTGGGCTTAAATGGTCATATTTTATTCCTAAGGTTGTTTTTGGTCAAATTACACATATCCAATAGAATTAGGACATGTGTTAGGGTAATAATAATATCGTTTTTACCCTTAATTACCCTATTTACTTTTAACCGTGGTAAAAAAAGTCAAAAGTTACTATTCAACAAAAATTATTTTCATCTCATTGAACCACATTTTAGTATTTGATATTAACCGTGTCTCTCAGATTTTCGAAATTCCACTCACAGAAGCGGTAAAATTAAGTTTTATGAAAAATTCAGTTTTTTAACTACCACTTAGTGGTTTCACTATTCATCAAAAAATGAAAGTTTCCAGAAAAATACCAAAAATTAGGACTAAGATATATTTGATATTAAGAATTAAAAAATGATGTCTATTTTACCAAATTCAAAACATATCAGTTACATTAACTAATTTAAAAATTAATTTCCGTCGTCAAAACAAATGGCGTGTTTTTTAAGAGATAATAACTATCAAAAGATTGACACTTGTTTAAAACTGGTTTAAATGTGAAATTACATCCAATGACCAACATTGTATTAAATTATAAAAATATATTCTAAATATACTTTAAAACCACTCAAATTAATAATTTATCACTATTAATTATTTTGATTAAAAAAGTTGTTTTTAATTAAAATTTAGTAATTTTCACTATTCATCAGAATATGAAAGTTATCCGAAAAGTACCAAAATTTCACCTTAGGCTAAATTCGATACTCTGAATCCAAAAATGAATTCCATTTTGAAAAATAAAATTTACAAAATTTCAAAAAGTGGTTATTACTATTCATAACGACTAGTTTTAATAATATTTTAATAGCATATCGTTGTTTAGTGAAACTCGGTATTGCGTACTACAAACGCTATCAAGGAAGGTCGCGATTGCGTGTAATAAAAGTCAAGTCAAGGATGCGTGTTGTGCAAGATCCTTTTGGTGTAGCGTACAACACAAGACATTAATGAAATTAAAAAGAATATTTTTCATAAAATCTCGGGGTGTTACATTCTACCCCCCTTAAAATGAATTTCGCCCTCGAAATTCATCGGGGTTATAAATGGTTTACTACTCAAAAGTTTCTTTAATAGAAACCCACATCGTAAAAAGGAATACCAAAACCAATCTTTAAAAACAAAATTTTGAAACATAACAGTTACCCAAATAAACTAATCACTGGGTTTCCACATAGGTGAAAATATGGATATAGAAGAAAAATCTAACCATCATGTTCTGATGGAGAGTGGTGGAGAACATGGATATGGAAAATACAATAATCACAAAGCCATAAATTTGTGATGATCTAGTATACCATCTGATTAATCAGATATAAGAGCACTAGGACAACATTTTTGGTTTTCAAGATCGTTTCCCTAAAGTTGAAGAATTGGAATTAGAATAAATACTTACTTTATTTTGGTACAATCTCACTGTTGTTCGTGCCTTGAACGATTTCCACTTCATCTCTTAAATAAATGAAGTTGAATTTGTTATTCGTGAAGTGTTAGCAGATCATGTGATAGAATGATGGGTCATTCCATCTATCTCAAACAAAAGGTTAGAAAAGTTATCAAAAAATACATAAGTCCATCTATAGTGAGATTCATCATATAGGGTTGCTAAAATGGACTTATACTTTATATATCATACTTCGTAATATAATAAAACTAGTTTATACTAAACAGGGACTTCTTGTAGGTCAGTGGTAGGCGATAAAGGCCAGTCGCACTTCGGTTGTGGGTTCGATTCCCACAGCTTTGTCCGACGCAATGGGTTGTCGCCCGTCCTGCAGGTTTTCCTTTTTCTAAAACTATATTACTAAAACATCCCATCAACAATATCGATAAACTTCTATCATTAAACAATACTAAATTATTTCCAACATAATCCATTCCAATCTTTAGGCTTATCCATAATGCTTCAGTCCACTCTCATAATATAGTGAAAACGATTACCAGAGATTTAATACCATCGTTGATCCCTATATATCATAAAATATGTCTTGTTGGTCCCATTCCAAACATTCAAAGGCCTTAATCATGTACTCTCTTGAATACCCATTGAACCTTAGTGAAAACATGAATGCAGTTAAAAGTCAACACTTTCCACATACCAAAATCCTCAAAATTATATATACTCAAACCATGATATCACTTATCCCTTATATCAATAATGAGGTCATGAATACTGTTAAACATTTCATTTTCTCGTTTTCCCTTCATTATGTGCATATCATCTTATTTCCAAAAATATCTCAATCACTTTAAATACCACATTAGACCAATACATAAATATTCTAATACTTTATGATACAACAGTATTTTGGAATCCCATTACATAAAAACTTAATCATTCCACCACATCGTTATCATATTCAACATCGCCAATGGTGATCGCATGTGACTTCCCTTTGTCCTTTGCCTTAAGCGGTTGCTCATGTAGATCATCACTAACCCTTGGATTAGGGCATTTATTAGCATAATGCCCCATTTCCTTGCACTTGAAGCATTGAAGTGTTGGTGGTGCGTTCTCTACAGTGTTTGCTTTATTCACATCATTAGAATACCTTTTTCCATTACTTCGACACTCAGCTGCTCGATGACATTCTTTTCCACACTTAAAACATTTTCTAGTCCCTTTAAGACAATCTCCACCATGCTTCTTTCCACACTTTGTGCATACGGAAACATTCATCTTCTTTTCACCATTATTCTGAGATTTCTCCTTGAACTCCATCTTTCGTTTCTTGTCAAAACAATGAGATGCATATGTAACACCAACTTCCATTTCTACCTTGATAGCACAACGCACAATTTCTTCATAGCTACTGAAGTCTCTTATAGCTAATGCCCTTCGAAGACTTGGTTTTAAGCCACTGAAAAATCGATCAACTTTACTTTCAGGTTGGATGATAATGCCAGATGCATACCTTGCAAGTCTTGTAAAATTTGCTTCGTATATACCAAAAGATTCATCATCCTTCTGCTTCATCTCAAGAAACTCATTTTCCATCTTTGTTCGAAGAATACGAGGGAAGTACTTACTGAAAAAAAAGTTCTTGAACTCGTCCCATTCCATGGACTCAATTTCATCTCATGGCCTCGTATTCTTGATAAGATTCCACCATTGATCGGCTTCACCTTCCAAACAATATACTGCTAAGATGACTTTATCATGTTCATAACATTGAAGAACTGAAAATATCTTTTCAGTGGTACTGATCCATTATTCAGCAACAAGTGGATTGGAAGTCCCACTGAAAGAAGGTGGACGTTGCCTCATGAAGGACTCAATAGAATATTATTCCCTTATCTGCTCATTTGGAAGTCCAGAATGATTCATAGATTGTGTAAGTATAGCAATAAGATTTTGCACTCCATCTCCCATAACATTTGTTTGTTCAGGAGGACAATCATTGCATTGTCCATTGCATTGATCAACACGGTTCATTCGGGTTCCAGCCATCATCTAAAACCCAAAAAGAATAGTGTGAGAGGCAAAAATCATGCTAGGGAAAACAACATTATAAAGGGGGAGTATCCTCAATATCTAACTTCTTAGGTTAAATTCTACGATCGTTACCGTAGTTCTAGGACTGTATCTTATACGTATAATTATCCTTAGGGACATCCCTAGAAATACCTTAGAAATATCTCTAGGGACCTCACTAACGCTTTCGCATCCTAGTTTCCAAAGGTTGACTAAACCTTTCCTCTGATACCATTTATAGAGACCCGTATCTTGATGTACATTAACATTACATTACATTTGCGGAATACTTAGTACATAACAAAAACACACACACAAGGATCGTAATAGTTTAGTGTCTTTGGAAACTCGGAATATAATCTTCTAATCCCGGTGAATGATCTTCAATATCTCCCATAAAGATCTTCTTTTTTTTTTAAACCTAAAACCTTTCATTATATCCTGGGGAAAAGACAACATAAAAGGGTGAGCTCAAATGCTCAGTAAGGGTAAACAAAAGAAATATCAATCACATCATATACATAAGCACATAACTTTTGGAAATCTTAAACTGTGAAAGAGATCATAATTTCATAACCTGGGATAACTCATGGCAGTGAAATGTAATCACAATAATCATAAATTAAAACATTAAACTTTGTGGAATACACACATAATCATAGAGAATCATTTCTTGTTAGTCAAGACTCATTGCCAAGACTATCTTAGTGGACAAAGTCCCTTTCTGAACCGAGTCACCCTCGTTTCAGTCCTATTTCACTGAACTGGTATAACCTACCATTCCAGCCATGTCTATCTCATGAGATATAAAATATTTACCCAATGCATTGGAGGGAGATATAGGTCCCACCCATCTCATAATGATACAATTCTTATGTGTGCCACAAAATCATAAATCATACATCATTGCATAACCCATGTAATACAAATGGGAATCTTAAACATCATGACATCATAAAACAATTCATATAAGATAAAGGAATTCATAAAAATAATTCTATCACAACATAATCAAATCAATGTAATAATAGGGATAAAAACAGAACCCTTTATTATCTTAGATAGAAAATAATTTTGATAAAACACTTGAACTCCATTCTTGAGGAAAATATCCTTTCTTCTTCAAAAACATTTTTTCCTTTCTTAACATGTCATACAATTTTAAACTAAAAGAAGTTGATTAAAAATAAACTTGAAAACTTGTAATGAATCTTCTTAGAAATAATGTTTTAAAAATCCATTCATGCCGTATAAGTTAAAAAAAAAATTCTTCGTACTTTTGTCAGAAAAGTCAAAAAAGTACCTCGTACAAAAAACGACAAAAGATTCCTTTCATATATTTTACTAAAAACTCACCGATGGGTAAAATAGTATTTAAACAATTTTAGGTGGATGTAAATAATATTACATTTTGAGGAAACATGGATGTGGATGATAAAATACACCCCAGTAAATACCAAAGTATAAACAATCTCGGATAAAATGAGATTGTGATATATTCCCTTACCTTAGGTCCGATTTGCTTCGTAAGTGTCCAAACATCCTGTATAATGATTTAAATAATGTCATTGACTTATTACAGAATCATATTCATTGTTATGATATCATATATGGTTCACTTATGACTTTATATTACCCATTCTTTTGTAAATTCCATGTTAAAGAGCGTTTTTGGTAAAATTGTTTCATTTGTCGTCCGTGTTGTGACTTGTAATTATTCATATGATTACTTAGATCATGATTAATTAATTCCAGAATATAAAACATGATTTATATATATATATATATATATTCAGAATATACATATATATAACAAATCAGTAAATGGAAAGAAATACACCGTTCATGGAGACGGTAGGCCGTACGTACGTATGAACGCTGTTTTCGTTTCCTTATTGAGTTGAGCAGAATTAAGTAGATGACATTAATATATATAAACATAAATCCAGTATCATTATTATGTCATATATTTCATGATTACTTATTCTATATACTTTATAATCATTCATGAGTGGTTAAAGTGGAGAATGAATCTCACCGCGTCGTGGAGACGGTAGTCCGTACGTACGCACGAGCGATGATATCGTTCTCATGATCATGGGACTATATTGGAGTGTATGTATACTATTTCAGAATCAATATCACTTTAAAATAATAATATATAGTTATTATTTACACCATTATACCCATCCAAGTAAGGTGGTGGTGGAAAATAGATTTCACCACGGCGTGGAGACGGTATTCCGTACGTACGCACGCGCGGTGATTTTGTTTTCCGTAGGATGGATAGATGGTGAAATAGGATTGTTTCATACTTATAATAACATATCAGTATATGAGTGATACTGATGTTATTACTTCATAATGAAACAACCTAAGAAGAAGAAGTGGAAGAAGAAATAAAGGTGAAAGAATCGGTAACGGAAATTACCTCTTCTTTGAAGCGCCTCTTTGAGACCTCCTCTTAGAGCACTAAAATTGGTCTTTGAGGAAGACCCGAACCTCTAGGATGTTTCTAGGGAAGTGGAGAAGAGAATTTGGAAGGGTTTGGCCGAGATTTAAGGCTCAAAGTTGTGTGAGGAAGAGAGGGAGGAGGTTCCCTTTTATAAGGGAGGAGAGGGGCACCTTTGGAACAACTAAAAATATTATTTTATTATAAAGTCATGTTCGGTTTTAAATAGCTCCAAATTGATTTATTTCGAGGCTAAGGTGGGGATGGGTCGCAATCCTCTCATACAATAGAATTTAGACAAGTTTAGGTTCCTATTTTAACCTTATCATTTAGATTTAACATTAAGTTAAATAATTTTACTTTTACCGTGTCTTCTTGAGTTCTTACACTATAAGGTTAATAAACTTACTATAAGAAGCCAAACGAACCCCAAGTTGTTTATTATTAATATATATAACCTTATCTAAGTCATTTGGCCGTACCTTAGATTTTTAGGAATAAAATAACAATTAATAATATAATATTTGTTTTAAAAACTATTTTATGTAAATTTTGACACTATTTAGTAATTGATTTTTGTGAAAATCATAACATAATGATAAGTTCTAAAGAAGTTAATTAAATAAATAATAACATGTCATAGTAACCTATAAAATTAGTGTAATTTATAAAAAGTCCCAAAGTATATTTATTTGGGTATTTATAACATCAATTATTTCAATATTTCATTAATAAGATAATTACTGCATCATCGTTGTGTCATAAATAAATTAAATTATTTAATGTCTAAAAATTACAAATAAAATACCATTATGTAGGAAATATTTTTATATTTCTAATGAATATTTATAGTCGAATTTATCTTATGTATCACCCTATATTAAATTTTTTGTATTAAATAAACTTTGATTTTAACTCTTTTAACTCTTCTTTAAATAAATTAATAATAAATGTCCTAATCTAATCCAAGTGGGATTAAATGGTCATATTTTATTCCTAAGGTTGTTTTTGGTCGAATTACACTTATCCAATAGAATTAAGACATGTGTTAGGGTAATAATAATATCATTTTTACCCTTAATTACCCTATTTACTTTTAACCGTGGTAAAAAAAGTCAAAAGTAACTATTCACCAAAAATTATTTTCATCTAATTGAACCACATTTTAGTCCTTGATATTAACCGTGTCTCTAGGATTTTCAAAATTCCACTCACAGAAGCGGTAAAATTAAGTTTTATGAAAAATTCAGTTTTTTAACTACCACTTAGTGGTTTCACTATTCATCAAAAAATGAAAGTTTCCAGAAAAATAACAAAAATTAGGCCTAAGCTATATTTGATATTAAGAATTCAAAAATGATGTCTATTTTACCAAATTCAAAACATATCAGTTACATTAACTAATTTAAAAATTAATTCCCGTCGTCAAAACAAATGGCGTGTTTTTTAAGAGATAATAACTATCAAAAGATTGACACTTGTTTATAACTGGTTTAAATGTGAAATTACATCCAATGGCCAACATTGTATTAAATTATAAAAATATATTCTAAAAATACTTTAAAACCACTAAAATTAATAATTTATCACTATAAATTATTTCGATTAAAAAATTTGTTTTTAATTAAAATTTAGTAATTTTCACTATTCATCAGAATATGAAAGTTATCCGAAAAGTACCAAAATTTCACCTTAGGCTAAATTCGATACTACGAATCCAAAAATGAATTCCATTTTGAAAAATAAAATTTACAAAATTTCAAAAAGTGGTTATTACTATTCATAATGGCTAGTTTTAATAATATTTTAATAGCATATCGTTGTTTAGTGAAACTCGGTATTGCGTACTACAAATGCTATCAAGGAAGGTCGCGATTGCGTGTAATGAAAGGAAAGTCAAGGATGCATGTTGTGCAATCTCCTTTTGGTGTAGCGTACAAAACAAGACATTAATGAAATTAAAAAGAATATTTTTCATAAAATCTCGGGGTGTTACAATGTGGGTGTTTTTGAGCATCAAAAACAAAAAGAAATTAATGAAATTGTTGAATCAACACTTGATCAAAAATATATAGGACTCACACATCGTATTCATAATGTAACCACCATACTTGGTTATAACACATCCACTATCCTTAGTTATAAATTAACCACCATCACATAATAAAAAAATTCATATGTGTGCCATAATATACTAAAAAAATCACCAAATCCAAACCCATAAAAAGAAACATGTTTCATAAACATTTTATCATAACATAGACTATGGAAAAGAAACAAGTTTCATAATAATTTTATTATTTCATCAAAGCATAACCCATGAAAAAATAAGCTATTTTCAGAAGAAATTTACCATGATATAACCTATTAAAGAGAAATTGGTTTCATAAAAATCTTGTCATCATAAACATAAACCATCCAAAGAAATAATAATAATGGTATCTATAAGGCATTGTGATTTCATTTTTTTTCAATGATGCATAAATATGTGTTTGGTGAGTTTGGATGAAGTGGTGATTTTTTGATAATTATTTTGGATTCATTTTATGTCATTGTATGTTATTCTTGGAAAATTATCCATGTTAACTATGACGATTTTTGAAGTGTTATCAAATGTCAATAATATGTTCTAAGGATTTTTTATATTATTTTCCACAAGTTAAGTCCATGAAAAAATTAGTTTCATGAATAATAATTTTGAGAAGAGGAGAACAAAGGAGACATTTGAGAAGGAAGAAAGAAAGATGTTGGCTTGTAATTTTAATTGAGTAAGTCTTGGAATTTCATTTATTATATACTCAAAATTTTAACTAAGTATTATTTGTGATCTTATATAAAAAATAGTCCAACCTACTACCATCCAAGGCCAAGAATAGACTGAGGAAACATGTGGGGATAACGTCGAACATGCCCAAGGGAACTAGAATCAAGTCAAAATAGGAATGCCATAGAAGAGTACTGCAACATAGAGTGAATAGGAGTAGTGGTGGAACCACCATGATGAGTGGCACAAAGATAAGGAGAACCAAAATGGGGGGGAGTGGGTGTTTGGGATTTCTAGAGTTCTAGAGGAAATTATTCATAGATAAATTGAAGAACCTACTACAGAGATGTTGAATTTGGGAAATGAAAAAAGTGGCACTATTAATACGATTTATAGAACACAGATAGAACCACAACCACATGATCTAGATGATATGGCCCATCTGATTGGGGGAACCACGTCTTCTTCCTCCCTTACTTGAGGGATCTACATAGTGGGTTCTTACGATCTTGATGATCTGTGGAAAATCATGGTCAAGCTTCCACAGACCAAACAGATTATTTAATTATACATTTATGAAGGTCAAATATACTTTTTTATATCTATTAGAGTTTAAATAACATTCCATGAATGAAATAAATGCACTTACAGTGAAGCCCATGTTATGATGATTGTGAGATTAAGAAGAGCCTCATGAAATAAGTTAGTGTATAGATTGTTATACTGGTTTGATCAAAACGAGGCATGCATGAAACACCACATTTCATTAATGAAAATAAAATGAAAATTCTGAGTTAATGTGGGAACCTAATATTCATTTATTTGTGAATAAACAGAGTAAACCTGAGTCTTTGGGCCTATAAATGAGGTAAAAAACAACATGATATGTTTTTGATGATGATTAGGACATTCAGGTATTCAAAGATGAATATATCATGTGAAATAATTATAAGTCTAATACTTCCAACATTTAAAGTGATCCATAGAAGTTGTTTATAGCATGAAAAAATAATATCTGATTCCTAGGGTATTTTTAATACCATGTTAAGGAATTAGTTGCATGTGAATAATGAATTTATGTAGAATTAGATTCACCTATGAGCCGCATGAGAAGAGGAGGTTAAACCTGAATCCATATGGTGTTAAAAATGAGCCATGGGTGAATAGTTACCCACATGAAGAAGAAGATGTTAAATTCCCAAATGGGTATTTGAGATGCTATCTATTAGTAATGAAATAATACCCATTATTTGTGGGGTATTCAAATGAGCTAAATGTGATAAATAATACCCATGGTCATTGGGGTATTTAAATGAGTAATATAAATACAAAAACATCATTTGGGTATTTATATTTGAAGATGAAGAATTAATGAGTTTATTTATCAACACATTAAAAGTCAGATTAAAATAGAGAATTCAAATCATATAATTAATTGATATCTCATTGACCATATTGTTTTTTGCATAAAAATGTGCATGTATGTAATGATAGGAGGTATAAAAATTGAAAAATCATTTTTATTCTCCTTTCATCCATTGTGAAAGAAGAATTTTAAGAGTGATCCAAAGATGGGTAATTCTTGAAGAAGGTGATTTCTTATACCCAAGAATTTAAAGAAGAAAATTTAGATCATCTAAGATATGAAATGAGTTTCAAGGCCAACAATATTGACGAAGTCATCTATTTAAGACCTTGAATATTTTTTCAAAAGGAAGGGTCATCCATATTTCTTATGAAGACTATCTGTAAAGTAGATCATTCTAGAACTAGATCATCTGAAGAAGAATCTTGTAGTTGGGGTGTCTAAAAAACTATTGGTGTCTTGTGATTAGGGTGTATAACCAATCAGTGATGAATAGAAGTTGGGGTGTCTAACCAATTGTGAAACCGGGGTGTCTAGCCAGTTGTATTCACTTGTGGAGAAAGTGAAGATAATCTTTATTGGGGTGTCTAACCAATATGTCTAGGAGTAGGCCTTTAATTTCAAAACCTTGTAAATAATATTTTTTCATATCTTAGTTTACTAATGTACATGAGGATAGTTTGATATAAATTATTGAGTGGATCAATTACTATAACAAGTTCAAGAGTTTGAATTTAAAAGAATAAATATTCATAAAAAAAGGGTACTGATAATTCACTCTCCCTATTAGTGGAACTTAACTAGTACTTATGCTCTATAAGCGGTATCATAGGGTCGGTCACCTATAAAGATCCAAGAATTTTTAAATATGTAATATGATGATGATTATAATAATCTAATTTCCCTTTTTTCAAGAAATTTCAAAAGTGGTAAAATGAAAAAGGAATGAAATTTTTTTCCTAAGAATAATTCAATGAATAGATATGAAATCAATCACCTTGCCTTTCATGAAAATGAAAAGATAAAGAATCCAAACCAAAATTTGTGTTCTCTAATCAAGGTAAAATTAAAAGTTTATGTTATTTCAAATTCTAGACATTGTGTGGAAAAAGAATATAAAATTTCAGTCTTTCTCTTGGAGCTAAAAAAGAAATGTGATTCTAGTGATGACGAGGTAACAACATCAAGTTTTTATTATAATTAATTCTAATTCAATGAAAAATAATATCAATGGATAATCAATCATGATATTTATTATTCAAATATGGAATATTTAAACTTGGAAAATAAAATATTTTAGATAGATGAAGTGGCCTGAAATCTAAACTCAAAGAAAATGGGAACCAATGTGAAGGAGAAAAGTGATATGATAGAAAATATTTCTCAAGAGATTATAAATAAAATGGTCATGGAGAAGGAATTAAATGTTATCATTATATATCTAAAAATTCAACAAGAAGAAATGAGATAATAATGTATGGATGCTACTTAAAATACGAAAGTAATGGTTGATAATATAAAAGAGAAAGGCATGAAAATAAGAGACCATGGAAATATGTTGAAAACATCTAGAGAAAAAATAAATATCCTTCCATTGTATGTCTCAACATGTGTAGAAAAAAGAGTAATCCGTATCTTAAATCTCTAATTAAAGTTTGTTCTTATGCACAATATAGAATAGTGGTCCCACAAAAGATGAAATCACCAATTTTTTTATTGTGGAAGATTTGGGCACATCATGAGTAGATATTTAAATGATAACAAGACTAGTGATGTTGGAAGAACTCCATCAGTGCCAACATCTCTATCAAGGAGAGATTAAATGAGGTGTGATTTTTTTGGTAAATGTTTTATTTTTTATAACCTCAGTCATATGGAAAATAATTGCACTTGGTGGAATCTATGAAAGGGTAATAAATCTATATTGATACACTCCACTCCTATGAATTACCAAAATATTTATTATCCTAGTAAAATTCATATCAAGATGGAAAATAGGTTTAATGTTTTCGAGAATTAAAATAATCCACAACAAAGGGTGCATCAAGCTGCAAAATATTATCACTCACATTAATACTCTTTTTAGATAGGAAAATACTTTTGGAAAGAGGTTATGCTAGAAGTAAAGGAGGTGGAAAAATACATTCCATAAGAAGAATAAGTTAATGGGAAGAAAATATGTGAAAAATCTATGATTCATGTTAGTAATAAAGAAATCACATCCCATGATGAGCTTGTAAAGAAGAAGAAATCAAGGATGAGAGAAACCTCTCACCTTGAATGTTTCCACTAAAGAAATAATAGGTTCCTCTTTATTCCCTATACCTTTATGTGTTATGATATAACATTAAAGGAATTGAAGGATACACATTGTTCATCATGGAGTTAATTAATTTTGATGATGATAAAGATGAGTGCATCACTTAAGGGGGATATTTTATAAGACATGAGGTAATCCAATCAAACTCCCATACCTTTTCCCTTAATTTTATTAATTTAGGGGGAGTGTTTGATTGATGAGAAAATGTGACAAAGGGGGATCTATTATCTTTTTCACTTGAAATGTTCTGATGTGTTTGTTAAAGTATGTACAAGATTTAGAATTTCATTGATAAATCTGATTATTTTCATCCCCTATAAAAGAATTGAGAATTTATGTGGATGATTTCACATGCATGGTATTTTATGGATCACTTAGACAATCTTGGTTGTATCTCTATTTTTTTCCACAATAGGTTTTCCCATATAGACATAGAGTTGATTAAATAGAGGATCTCTTCTAAGAGAACCATGAGTGATCATTCCTCTCTTTGAAGTGATTAATAAATTTTCATATAAGGGAGAATATCACGTTTTTGAGAAAATAATTAGATAAGAAGACCTCACAATTTTCCATTTCATTTGATTGAAAAAGTGGGAAAAATTTGTATGTACACATATTGAATTTATAATTTGTGAAGATACATTAAGAAAATACGAAGGAGGATATTATTAGGCCTAGTGATTTCATTTTTGGTTAATGATATTTCAATATGTGTTTGGTGAATTTGGATAAAGTGGTGATTCTTGGATAATTGTTATGGATTCACTTTATGGAATTCAATTTCATGCTTGGAAAATTCTTCGTGTCATATTTGATGATTGTTGAAGTGATATGAAATTTCAATGACATGTTTTAAACAGTTTTCACATTTTTTTCCAAAATTGAAGTCCATGAAAATAGTAGTTGCATGAAGAATAATTTGGGGAAGATAAATAAGAAATGATACATTTGAGAAGGAAATAAGAAATAAATTTTCTTGGTATTTAAACTAAGGAAGGATTGGGATTTAATTTATTCTATACTTATAATTTTCCCTAAGCATTATTTGTGGCCTAATATAAAAAATAGTCTAACCCATTACTATCCAAGGATAAGGCTTGATCAAGGGAACACATGGGATTGGAGTTGGCCACGTCCAAGGGAACTGGCCTCAGGCTGACAAGGGGGTGATAGAGGAGAGTGTGCCCACATAGAGCACATAGGAAAAGTGGAGGAACCACCATGTGGGAGTAGCACAGAGGCAAGGAGAGCCGAAATAGGGGTAGTAGAGGATTGAGATTTTTGGAAGTGTAGTGGGATTGATTCATAAATAAATCGAAGCACCTAAGTCACATATTGATCATAGACACCATTTTATTTCATTCTTCTAGTGGTCTCACATCATTTGGACAAAGTTTGGTTTGGGGTCTTGGTTTGAAATTTTTGAAGTTTAATAATATTGATGGGTTTCAGACTGATGTGCAGGCATCACATAGTTGGCGGTAACCATGAAGTCGGCCCGAGTTCCCTTGTGGTTTCTAACTTATTAAAATCATAAAATTTTATGTGAATAAAATAGGGTAAATATTTAAAACATGATTATAATGATAATAATATTATTGTGTAGATAATAATAATATTATTATTATAAGTTTTTAATAATATTATCAACACTAAAATTATTATTAATTTAATTATTATTAAATTGTTAATAATTTCATTATGATTTAAAATGAAATGAATGAAATTATTATTATTAGTATTTTTATTATTATGTTATTATAAATATAAATATTATTGTTATTATTATTATTATTATAATTGTTGTTATTTTTTTTATTATTCCTAAGATTGTATTTATAATAATAATAATAATAATAAAAATAAAAATAAAAATTATTATTGTTATAAGAAATTGAAGAAAAGGGAGGAACCCTAGCATTCTATGCCCCCTTTTGTCTTCACGGTGCAGGACCGCACCTCTGTGCTGCTTCCTCTCCCTCTCGCACATCGGCTCCCCCCTTCTCCTTAGTGCATACACGAACTATCCTGGTTAGCGCTCCCCCTTCTCGGCCGAGCTGAATTCCCCTCGCCGCTCCTGTTTCCATTATACAACCTACTCTGACCTTCTGCCTCTCACCAACACAGGCCGAACCCACTTCACCACTACAACTTTCTCTGCCCTGTTCTGGCCACACTCCCCCTTCTCAGCTGAACTGACATATTGACCACCATGCCTCCTTCCACCAATAGTGCAACCGACCCCCTTCCCTCTATGGTCTTCTGGTGCAAACCCGAACCCCCTTCGCAGGGCCTCCACATCCTCTCCGATGTAAGAACTCCTCCCCTATAGTGTGTCTTACTTTTGAATTTTTGTTTTTACCTTCAATTTAACCAAACACTAATACTTTGGTTGGTAATTCATGTGTTTTTCTCATTGATTAGGGTGAACGGTTGGTTCGTGGGGCGTTTTTCTTGCTTCCGCTAAAGCATCATCCCAGTCACACACTATTGAGGTAGGCGAATCTGGGTTTATCCTTTTCGGTGAATTCCTTTAACACTCACATCCTTCAAATTATTTATTTTATTTGATTTTTAGCTTAATTTTACTCCTGATTGGTCTGCTATAGTATTTATAAATTTTTAGGAGTTGTTAAAAATAGTTTCTTATTCGTTTATTTGAATATGCTCATTTGTGTCAATGCGAAAAGTGTTTTATTAATGCACAATTTTACTTCAATAAATATCTCTATGTGGTTCCAATTTAAATAATGTTTATAACTATTTTGTTGGGTTGTTTTTATGGTAATATAGTTTGATAAAAATAACCTTGAAGGTAAATATTTAATTATGTTAGTGTCAATATGTACTCATCGCATTTGATAAAATTCCATTATTCTTATTGAGTGGGATTATGGGTTTTTTATGAAGTGTTATTTTTAATTATGTTGTGATGGAAATATCTTATCTATGAAATCAGGTTGGTTTATATGGTTTAGTAATTTCATTGATGGGATTTTGTTGTAAAATTATTTAAAATGGTTTTATGGTTTTAAAAGGGGTTGTTCAAGTTTTCTAAATGATGTGGAAGGTTGGGTATCAGTTTAACACTTTTGGTGATTTTGTGAAAGTGGTTTAAAGTGTATTCTTGGATGTTTGGTGTGTGATCAAGTGAAGGATTTGATTTAAACTGGTTCTTCCTTAAAAACAGAGTTTCTTAAATGGTTATTATTTTTATAAATAAATTTCGGGTTTTTGTGTGGGTTCTAACAATGTCTTTAAAGGTGTTCCTCAATTTTGGCCCATTTGTCCTTGAGGCCTCTTTAGGCATGGGTTAAATAGGGTAAATGCCATTTTGAAATTGTGTAGTGTTTGGTGTGTGTTTTTGGAACTTAGGGCCCATGTGGATTGGTGAATATAAAATAAGTGTTTTCAATATGTTTTGGGTAAATGCATTGGACATGTTGACTTAAAGGCCCATTTAGAACTTCCATATCTAGTGTAATGTTTTTGATGACTCTCTGAAAGAATTGTGTTTTAGAAACTGTGTGCTCGTTTGGAAACCTTAATGTTTTGTGAAATGTTTTAAATGGTTATATGTTATGAAGTCCTGTTTGGAAACTTATATCACTTTGAATGTGTGAGCATTCAGTTCACAACTTAAAGTGCTTTGTGAAATGGTTTAAAAGTACATGTGAAATGACGGTCTGGTTGGAACCTTCAATGATATGATGTGTATATGTGATATAAATATGTATATATTTATTGGGAACCTATATAGAAGGTATATCCCTTTATGGGTTATCGTATAGGGTGTCCGTGTTTGGGGTAGGTAAGTGCAGTGATGACAGGTAATGTGATTCATACGTGCGAGGGACTCCTACTAACACACCATTACCACCACCGCCATGTGTTCATGAGCATATTTTAGAGGGTCAAGTGACAGTTGTTGATCAACCATAATTAGACAGGTTGGTACCCCCTAGATTTACTGTTATAATAGGTGGGATTTTTCACTCATGAGGCCATGTTAGGGAAACTAGTTGGTTATTGACTCAGGGGATTTACCATACGCCGACTGGTGGTTCCAAACCAAGTACATCCAGGGGTCTTCTAGTAATTTTTAGGATCTCCCATGATTATTATCATATTAATTTTTTATTTTCTTCTATATCTATTATTTTATTTCTAGCTTGTGCTATTTATTTATTTATTTTAGCACAACCTTATTTTTACCTCTTTTTAAATTTTTTATAAGTGGGGAGTTGGTTTTAGAAATGATTTGTATCGTGAGTTGTATTTTAAAATGGAAAAAATTCTGATTTTTTACTTTAAAATGAAACCCCCAATTCATACTATATTTTCAAACTAGTGTTCTTGGAATGTTTTGGTAAAGGGAACTTTTGAATTCAATGGTTTATTCTTGGCATCCCTACTAATCATTTCAGTTCTCATGCCTACTTTATATTTTCAGATGTAGGTTCAACTTTGGGTTCAAGTTCTTAGTTCAACTGCTCAGTATTGGGGAAAGTTTGGTTTTATGGTTGGTGTAGACCAAGAGGTCGCAAAGAGATCGAGTGGTAGTGGTTCAATTTTTCCTTTTCAGTTTCCATATTGTCTAGTGGTATTCCGTTTCTAAACTTGTCTTTTATTTATTGAAATTTACTTATTTAGTCTTGTTTCATTTTAGTTTTTTTATATCTATTTGATCTTTTTTTGGGCCAAAATCAGTCCTTTTGGTTTTATGTTTAATGCCCGACACTAGTTTCCACCCTCAGGGGATTGATAATGTCCCTCAGGACATGTTACGAACTGGCTCAGGTGACCGGTTGAGGGTTGACCGAGGATGGTTCATGGAACCTTGCCATAAAGATGTCATCTAGGGGACATGAGAAAATCAGCACAGTTCATACACTTTAAAAAATACATAAAGAACCATGGATTCATAATCTAAATGATCTAGTCCATCTAATTGATGGAGCTACATATTCTTTCTCCCCTTCTTGAGGGATCCGTGCAATGGGTTCTTCCACCATTGATGATATGTGTGAAATCATGGCCGAGCTTCCTCAGACTGAACAGATGCCCTATTCTACATTTATGATGGCTGATTTATATTTTTTATATCTAGTATAGTCCTAAGAACATTCAATGCATGAAATAAACATACTTCCAATAAATCTAGAGCCATGATGATCATAAGATGAAGCAAAAACTACTGGATGAAGTCAATGATGAGATTATTGAACATGTTCGATCGAAATGAGGCATGTATATAGATCTGTATTGCTTGCATGAAAATCAAATGAATATTTCTAGTTCATAAGTCTACATCATATTCATTTATTCATAAATATATAGAAGAAGGCCAAGTCTTCAGGCCTTTAAATGTGGTAAAAAATAGCAAGAGATGTTGTAGCTAATGATATGAACATTCAGGTATTCAAAGATTCATATCCTTCATGAAGGAATTAGAATACTAATACTTTGGTTATTTAAAGTGACCTATGGAATATATTTACAACATAGAGGAATAATATCTTATTCTTAGGTTATTTTCCATACCACGTAAATGAATTATATTCATGTGCATAATGCATACATGCAGGGTGAGCTGTAGCTATGAACCATGTGAGAAGAGAAGGTTAAACCCAGATCCTTCAAGTGTTAAGAATGAGCAGTGGGTGCATACATACCCATGTTAAGAATAAGATGTTACATATTTGAATGGGTATTTTAGATTCTATCCATTAAGAAGGAAATAAAACACACAATTTATGGGGTATTCAAGTGAGATAAATGAGAGAAATAATACCCATGGTCTTTGGGGTATTTAAATGAGTAATATAAATACCTAAGAATATTTTGGGTATTTATATTTGAAGATATAGAATTAATGTATTTATTTATTAACACATTAAAATGATGATTTTAATGAATAATTTAAACCATAAAATTAGTTCACATCCTATGCACCATATTTTTTGTGTATAAAAATTTGCATGTAGGTGATAAGAAGAGGTAAAAAAATTGCAATATCATTTTGAGACTCCTTGCATCCATTTTTCAACAAGAATTTTGAGAGTGAGCTAAAGTTGGGTAATTCTAGAAGAAAGTGAATTCATGTACCCTATAATTTTTAAAATAAAATTCAGATAATTCCTGATATGAAAAGAGTTTTGAGGCTAACAAGATTGATCAAGTAATCTATTGATGATCTTAAATATTTTTTTTCACAAGGAAGGGACATCCATATTTCTTAAGGAGGAATACTATATGTGAAGAAGATGTTTTTATCACTAGATCAACTAAAGTGTAATCTTATAGCTGGGGTGTCTAACCAAATACAAGAGGCTTATGATTGGGATGTCCAACAAATCAGAGAAGACGATCAGTTGCGGTGTGTAACCAACTGTGGAAAGAGAAATTGGGGTGTCTAACCAATTATGGAAATGGGGTGTCTAAATAGTTGTATTCACTTATGTATATAGTTATTATAATCCATTTTGGGGTGTCTAACCAACATGGGAAGGTGTAGTAAATTCGTTGATGAACCTTGTAAATACCATGTGCTGTCTTCTCTAAATTTACTAGTATACACAAGGAGTGTTTGAATTAAATTATTGAGTAAATTGAGAACCTTAAAAAGTTCAAGAGGTTGAATTTAAAAGGAGAAAAATTCATAAAACAAGGGTACCAATAATTCACCCCTATTAGTGGAACCTAACTGGTCCTTGGGTTCTACAGTATCCTTGGATCATATCACTAGTAAAGCATAAGTAACATCAAATTATGTCATCATAGATAGATAATTATTTTGAAGGATCACATGGAACATTTCTTATGTAAAATAGTATTCCCACTTTGAAAACCACCTTTTAAGACATCTAACATTCTTAAAATACCTTTCTTTGAAAATAAACTTGGAAACTTATTAATGAATTTTAAAAGATCATTTCATTTTATTTTTGAGGAAAACAATATTTATTTGGAAATCAATTTTTAAAACTAAAAATTAACAAAACAATTGGAAATTATTTTCTTTGAAAATAAACTTTAAAAATTATAAATGATTATTTTAATAAATTAGTGGTCATGATGGTGGAAAATACCATTAATTCCATACACATTAAAATAAAGATTCCTTTTACATATTTAGTAAATGCCAAATGGGAATTATTTATTAAATGACATGAATATTCCTTTTAAAACAATTTTTTAAAAGTAAAAAAGGGTAAAATAATTTAAAAAAAACATAGAGGAATATAAAAAAAATTAAATTATTTTTATAAAACATGGATATAGAAGATAAAGAGTTTTTGAATGTAGAGAGAAATAAAGTTGGTTTTCATTAAATTTTTTTTCTAAACTCATAAGTGCATAAAGAGAGGAAAATGAAGGGAAACAATCTAATATCTAGAAATAACCATAGTAGAATACATTTCATGAAGTTATTGAGAAATATATCATAATGTTTTATCATTGAAGTATAACTATAAATAATCTCCATAAACAATTAGATTGTAACATAAAAACTTTACCACTTTGATATATTTTAAATCATAGGACCCATGAAAAAATAACATTAAAAAAAACTTTAAATATCATTAGAATAAATAAATTAATGATATAAAATGTTAAATAGTTATTATATACACCCCATTAAATAATATAGGTGGATATTACATATATGATTCAAAGAGGGAAAATTGAGAAAAAAAATCCCTTACTGCTTTGGAAACTTTCGAATCGTAAACCCCATGAAAGATATATCCTAAAGTACATATTTAAATACAAATACTTTTTTGGGATAATAATCCTAAAATATATTCATTTTTAGTATATACACCAAATAAAATAAACATGTGGTGAATATGACATGTGTCTCATATAAGTAAAAAGTGAGATGAAAATTCATTACCTTAAGTAATGACTTACTTTGTACATGTTTGAACATTATATATAGTAAATATAAGTTTATTATAAAAATATTAAAGAAATATATTTATATATATCAAACCATATATGATTTACTTATTACCTTTTATTACCTTTTTATTAACAATTATATGTTAAAATCACCTTTTCAGAAATAACTACTTTTCTTTTCTCGCATGTTTTTGATTTGTTATTTTTGGGTCCTATTATATTGATAATGGTCACATAATATAATTTTTTTAACCATGATATAAATAAAATATATGTCATGAACCAATATGGGTCATCATCCGAACTAGTGCCTAACCCAGTCCATGGTAAGGCCCGAAGGGCATTCCCAATCCCCATGGGCTGGCACAAGTGCCCGGGTAAATTGATCATCCAACCGCACCTTATTTGCACCACAAGGAAACCTAAATGATCCATAAATCAAGATATCAACCCAAAAATGTCAAAATAGAACCCAAAAATCATAACCATAGGGCTGGAGAAGAGGAAACCCTAACAAGAAAAGTGGGAACCCTAGAATAGAGGAATATTAGGAGAATAAAGAGGGCTTAATTGACAATTTGAGGAAGAATCGCCCCAAATATGGTAAGAAATTGAGGATCTGGGAGAGGAGGAATGAGGTGAGGTACACCTAGGGTAGGAAATCCTGAATGGGAGGAAATGAGGGTTAGGTTCATTAAAATCAAGAGGATAGATAAATTTTAATGAGCCGAAATCCGCACACAGTTAGTCCGCACAGTTTGGTAAACTGCGCGGTAACTATGTGACACATTCTATCTAAGGGAATAACTTGGCATGGTTACCTAGACCAAGTCGTATGGCCATGAAGAGGCTGTGCAATATGTTTTATCTCTCATTGCATGGTTATCTAGGTTGGGCACACAGTTACTACCAATTGTATGCCAACCATGCGTAGGGTACTGTCCTCCTAAAATCCTTCATTTCCTCTAAAATTCAAAGAAAAACAAAAGAAAAAATATAGCCCAAAGATAAAATAGAAAAATACCTAAAAAAAAGATCACAAATGTGACAATTCTCCCCACTATGAAAACTTTCCACCCTAAAAAAGTCAAACAGAAACATGATTGGAAAGCAGAAATGGGTACTCTTATTCGACCCAATACTTTCGCTCCTATGTCTCATGTATATCATTCCCATGCTACCAAAGGACATAAAACAACATGATATAATTCCCATAAAGAACCTTCTATTAGGAATCCACTATCTGCATTGACCGTCTAAACACTAATAAATTAGGATCCAATTCCAACTCCTCCCAATTCAACAAATGATATGGGTCTAGATTATACTTATTTAGTTGGGAGATATGAAACAGGTCTTGAATCGACATCAACTGATAAGGAATGGTCAACCAGTATGCTACCTTTCTAATCAACTCAGAGATTTCTAAGGGCCCAACATACCTTGGCATTAGCTTTCCCTACTTTACCAAGTGATGATGATCCAACCGGGGTTCCACTTTCAAGAATACCCGATCACCCATAGTGAACTACAGATCTTGACACCTCTGATTAGAATAATATTTATCATGACTGTGATCTATCAATAATCACTACTTGATCATCTTGAATTTATTGGACGTCTCTTACATAAGGCTCGGTCCCAAATGTGAGGACTCACCTACCTCCTCCCAACACAAAGGAGACCGACATGGTTGACCATAGAGTGCCTTAAATGGAGCTATTCGAATGGAATATTGATAACTATTGTTATAAAAAAATTCAACCAAACCCAAATAACTATCCCATGAAAATAAAAAATCCAAAACACATGCATGAAGAATGTATTCCAGAAACTGATTTTCCCGCTCCATCTGACCATCTGTTTGGGGGTGGTATGTCGTGATCGTCTTGATCTATGACCCCAATGCCTTCTGAAAGCCTTCCCATAACTGAGAGGTAAAATGGGGTTCCCTATTAGAGATAATCACTAATGAAACACCATGAATCCTATCCACTTATTAAACATACTACCATCCCAGCTTATCCACATTCAATGAATCTTTTATTGAAATGAAGTGGGATGATTTGGTCAAACAGTCAATCACCACCCAAATAACATTCCTTCCTTGAGGTGTATGAGGTAAACCGATGATGAAATCCATGGCGACCTTATCCCACTTCCAAGTAGGAATTGGAAAAGGTTGGAGAAAACTAAAGGTCATTTGATTATATGGTTTCACCTACTAACAAGTATAACATCTTGATACAAATTTAGCTATGTACCATCTCATAAATGGCCACTAGAACTATTGATGAACATCATAATACATCTGGGTAGCACTAGGATGGATGGTCCACTAAGACTGGTGGCTATCCTGCATCACCCCCTCCCTCAAAGATAACAACACCACGTAATGGCTCTTGCAACACAAATTTCACTCAGGAGACAATGACCAATTGGAGGAAGTCTACCCACCATGAATAAACTATATATACTAATAACACTGATCATCATCAGGCTTCTCCCACTGAACTAGCTCTAGATGAGATGGATCCAACTTCAAAATCTCTAGGAATGCACTGCTACTATTCTCCTTGGTCTGTAAGTGTATCTGGGAAAAGTGCCCCATAAAGGTCCACTCATCGATGAACTTCCTCAATGCCTTCAGTAATACTTTCCTTCTCAAGGCATAGACCACCACATTACCCTTTCCTGGGGTATAGATGATATCAAAGTCAAAACCCTGTATATATTCGATCCAACGATGTTGCCATAGGTTGAGACCCTTCTATGAGAAGATGTAGGCTAAGATCTTATGATCAGATTAGACCACAAACTTCTACTCAAATTGGTAGTAATTAAATTTCTTTAAATCATGCATCACCACTACTAACTCCAAGTCATGGGATGGGTAATTATTCTCATGTGGTCATAGTTGGAAAGAACCATACACCACCACGTGATCATCCTTTATAATAACACACCTGAGACCCATACCTGAAGTGTAACAATAAACCACATACCCCTTTCCTGATTCTAGAATAATCAACATGGGTGTGGTAGTCAATCTCCACTTTATCTATTTAAAAGATGCATGGAACTATAGGATCCGTTCAAACTTCACCCCATTCAAGGCGAGTGCAGTCATAGAGGAGGCGAGCCATGATAAATCCCAAACAAACTACCTGTAATAACCTTCCAGGTTGAGAGAATTTAAAATCTTGAACACATTATTCAGATGCTACTATGACATAATGACACTGATTTTCTCAGGGTCTACCAAAACCCCTTGATCCAAAATGATATGGCCAAGAAACATCATTTCCTTAATTCAGAAAGTGCATTTTGAGAACTTAGTATAAAGAATATGATCCCGTAAAGTTCCCAACACAACATGTAAATGATTCTCATGCTCTTATTTAGATATGGATTAGAATAAGATGTCGTCCAAAAATACCACAATGAAGAAGTCGAGATATTAGTGGAACATCCTATTCATGAGCTCCATAAAGACCACTGAAGAGTTTTTCAATCCGAAAGGCATGAATAAATAATTGAAGTGGACATACCTACTTTAGAAAGCCGTTTTCAGGATATCCACCTCTTTTACCATGACTTGGTTGTAACCAGAACGCAAATAAATATTGGATAACCACTTTTCCCCTTTCATTTGGTTGAAAAAATAATAAATTCTAGGAAAATGGTACTTATTATTGATGGTTACCTGATTAAGCTCCTAGTAGTCGATACACAACTAGAGAGATTTTATGGCCTTCTTTATGAAAGGAAAAGGAGTGGACTAAGGAGAGACACTCAGGTGAATGAACCACTTGGATTCAAAATCATCTAGTTGTATCTTTAATTCCCTCAATTCAATGGTGGTCCATAAGGTATAGGGTAAGAGATATTGGTCGTATTCCTGGTGCTAAATCGATTGAAAACTCCACATACCACTCTGGGGGTAACACTGAAAAATCATCTAGAAATACATTTGGGAACTCATCCATCACGAGATTTAATCTATTCTCCAAAGAAACACCATCTTCCTCTTGTACGAGTGACAATAATTGAAAGGAATGTTTTTTCAACTCTAGGAGTGGAGGTCCAGCTCGACCCGATCGAGGATCCCATTCTCTAAGGAAGTCTTGAGGACTCCCATCTGGTTACACAAAACTTACTCACCACCTATAATAATCAATGTACACTTGGAAATGAACCATCCAATCCATATGAAGGATCACATCAAACAAGTCCATATCCAGGACCAAGAAATCCCATTCCATCTCAACCCCTAACAAGGAAAGCAGACACTATGAGAACTTGAGGCCCTACTCCATCTTCTTACCCAATGACGTCACCAACTCCATCGCAAAAGATAAGATCTTGGTTGGAAAATTCAATAGGTTCACTAGCCAGATAGATATAAAAGACATGGATTCACCAATATTGAATAGAACAATAGCTAATGAAGATGTAATTATAATGGTACCTTAAACAGTTAAGGTCCTTGCATCCTGTCCTACCAGTACATGATCCACTGAATGAAAATTCCTAGTCTCTGTCTGAGTCTAAACATTACCACTTACCTGTGGATCTACTCTGAGCTAACTCTAACTAGAATAAGATCTGGTCCTACCACCTCGAACCCCAAAATAAGATCCCACTATCCTAGATAGTTCTGAGCGAGCAGTCATTCCCTTAGAATCCACTGATCTTACTCCGCCCTTATATGAATGTGTATGTAGAGACCCAAAGCTTGACGTACATAGACAATACATTACTTTTTCGGAATACTTAATACATAAAAAAACCAAAACTCAAGGATCGTAATAGTTCAGTGTCTATGGAAACTCGGAATATAATCTTCTAATCTTGGTGAAAGATCTTCAACAACTCCCATAAAGATCTTCCCCTTTTGTTTTCTTATCTAAAACTTTTCTTGAAATCCTGGGGAAAAGAAAACATATAAAGGGTGAGCTCAAATTCTCAGTAAGGGTAAGGATGGATAAAATAAAACAAATCATATACATTTGAACTTAAAAACATGAACACAATTTTTAAACATAAAAATCCTGGGCAATGACATAAAACATCTTAGTGGACAAAGTCCCTTTCTGAATCGAGTTCACTCCTCGTTCCAGTCCTGTATTACTGAACCAGATTAACTTACCGTTCCAGACATGTCTATTTCATGAGATATAAATCTTTACCCAATGCATTAGAGGGAGATATAGGTCCCACCCATCTCATATTGAAATCATTCTTTCATGTGCCAAAAAATCATAAATCATACATCATAGCATAACCCATGTAATAGAATGGGATTCTTAAACATCATTCCATCATAACATAATCCATATAAAAAAATGGATATCATTTCATCATAATAAGAATCAAACCATGTAAATAATGGAGACATTATACTTGAAACATAAACATATTATATAATGTCATTTTAGATAGAAAATATTTTTGATAAAACACTTGAAATGAAATCTTGTGGAAAATATCCTTTCTTCTTCAAAATAATTTTCTTTTCACAAAATTCCATGAAATTTTAAAAGAAAATAGTTTTTTTGAAAATAATCATGCAATCTTGTATAGGAAGCTTCATGAAAATGAGGTGTTATGAAACCGTAAAAATCCGTTCACACCGTATAAGTTAAAAATAACATTCTCCTCGTACTTTTGTCAGAAAAGTCAAAAAGTACCTTGTAAAAGAAAGATTCCTTACATACCATGTAGTAAAAGTCAAAAATGGTTAAGAAGGACTTTAAAAATACATGAAACCATTTTTAGAAAATTGGGACATGGATGATAAATATAACCCCAGTAAATACTTACGTATAAGCAATCTCGGATAAAAAAAACGAGATTGGAAAAGTTATCCCTTACCTTATGTCTGATATGCTTCGTATGTATCTGAAACTCATGTATAATTATTTAAATAATGTCATTGAGTTATTAAAGAATCATATTAATTGTTATTATATCATATATGGTTCACTTATGTATTTATATTACCCGTTCATTTGTCAATTCCATGTTAAAGTAGCGTTTTGGGTAAAATCGTTTCATTTATCGTACGTGTTTGGACTTGTTGTTCTTGATATTATTATTACTTATATCATGATTTACTTACTTACAAAATGTAAAAAATGATTTATATATCATATATATTCAGTATATATATATATATAATAGATAGATAAATTAAATGAAACACACCGTTCATGGAGACGGTAGGCCGTACGTACGCATGAACGTTGTTTTCCTTTCCTTATTGACTTGAATGGAAGTAAGTAGATGATATATATATATATATATAAATAAATACAGTAGCTTTATAATTTCATATATTTCATTATTATTTCTTATATATACTTTATAATCATTCTTGAATGGTTAACATGGAGAATGAATCTCATCGCGTCGTGGAGACGTTAGTCCGTACGTACGCACGAGCGATGATATCATTCCCATAATTATTGAATTGAATTGGAGTGGATGATAAAATATATCAGAATCAGTATGATGTTATAATAACTATGTATAGTTATTCTTTACACCATTATACTCATCCAAGTACGGTGGTGTTGGAAAAACATATTACACCACGGTGTGGAGACGGTATTCCGTACGTACACACGCGCGGTGATTTCATTTTCCGTAGGATGGATAGAAGGTGAAATGGGGTTGTTTCATATTTATAATAACATATCAGTATATTAGTGATACTGATGTTATTACTTTATAATGAAACAACTAAAGAAGAATAAGTTGAAGAAGAAAGAATCTTGAAAGAATCGGTAGAAGAGATTACCTCTTCTTCAACGCACCTCTTTTAAACTTCTTCTTAGGGCACTAGGGTTGGTCTTTTGAGAAGACCAGAACCTATGTGATATAACTAGAGAGTTTTAAAAGATTAATTGGTAGGGTTTGGCTGAGATTCAAGTCTCAAAAGGGTGTGAATAGAAGTGGGAAGGGGTTCCCTTTTTATAAGGGAGGAGAGGGGCACCTTTGGAAATCTTAAATATATTAATTTATAATAAATCTAACCCCACTTAAAAACCTCCAAAAATTACTCATATTAGAATATTAGATGATATAGGGTTGTAATATCATTAAAAAATAAAATTTATACATGTAGAGAATTTATTTTAAACATTATCAACTTGATTTATCCTTATTTAATTTATTTAATTTTATTTGTGGTAATAAGATTCTAAATTTTAAATTGTTATAAATAATTACTTATGTGCTATAAATTATCCATAATTAGATAATTTATGAAATTTTAGACTATATAAATTTATAATTTATAATTTTTAAATATTTTTGTGATTTTTAAACAATTTAATAATATGTTATTTTTATAAAATAACAATAGTGTCAATTTTGACACTATTCATTTATTTGAATTTAAATAAAATCCACACAAAGGATATATTCAAACTAAAATATTTAATAGGTTCCTAACATGTCATAGTAATCTATAAAATTAGTGGAGAACATTAAATAGTTCATATAATATTTATGTTACTATTTGTAAAACCATTTATTTGATATTTCTCTTAATAAAATAATTACTACAACATTTTTGTATAATTATTAAATATACTTATTTGTTGCATAAAAATTAAAAATAAAATACTAGGATGAAAATAAATCTTATATATTTCATAATAATACATTTAGTCGGATTTATCTTCTAAAACACCCAAATTGTAAAATGTTATATTTATTAAATTATGAAGGTGACAACTTTGACATCATATAAAATAAAATAATATAAGTTTCATAATCACTTTTATAAGACTACAAACGGACATATATTAGTTCATTGGATTCTTATGATGTATATATACACTAAAAATAAGTTTTGGTCCGGTTTGTGAGCTGTTTAATATGTATCACTATTTCAATAAAAACAATATTACTGATTTGTTTACTAAATAAATAATTTCTGCATCATTAATGTATAAGTTAATAAGGTAATTAAATAACTATTAAAAATTACAAATAAATTACCATGATAAATGAAAACATTTTATCTTTCAAATTAGTATTTATAACCGAATTTATATTCTGTATAACCTTATTTTAAAAATACTTTAATTATTAAAGTTTGAGTGAGACATATTTCACTTTCCTTTAAATAAAATAAACTAAAGGTCTTAATCACCTCCAAGTGGGTTCTAATGGATTCCATTTAGACCCAAATATGAATTAGGACTAAATATAATCATCCAATTGTATTAATGCAAGTGTTAGGGTAATTTTATAATATTATATTTACCCTTAATTACCTGATTTACCTTTTACTATGGTAAATAAAATTTACCGTAGTTACTATTTATAATGCCCAAAAATAAAAAAGTAGTCTATTAATATAATTTTGACCCACTGATTCCAAATATGGAATCCATTTTTCCAAATTCAATACACATAAGTTGTATAAATTAAATTAAAATTAATCTCGTTGTCGAAAGAAAATGGGTTTTTGTTTAAAACATTGCAAAAGATTGAATTGATTTAACCTACGAATTCAATGTAAAATCAATGATAATGACATACATTATATTAAATGGTAAAAATATATTCTATTTATACTTTAAAACCATTAAATATTATAATTTAACAACATAAATTATTACGATGAAAAAAGTTGTTTTTAATTAAAATATAGCGTGTTTTTACTATTCATTAAAATATGAAAGTTATCAGAATAATATGAAAAATTTATCCAAGGTAAAATTTTATATCCCGATTTCAAAGAATAATTTTATTTTGTAAAATTTAACTTATAAACATGTCAAAAAACTAGATTAAATGTAGGTACACCCTCAAAAGGTGGCAAAACTGCATTTTTTGAAAAATACTTATTTTACCCGATTTTTTTTTTATTCTCATACCATGTTCTAGAAAATTATTAGGATGAATAATAATGTTATAAAATTCAAAATGTATTTAATACTATTCATAACGGCTAGTTCGTGATAATATTTTAACCATATATCATTGTTTAGTGAAACCTGGTATTGCGTACAACACACGCTATCGAGGAAGGTCGTGATTGCATGTAATGAAAAACAGGTCAGGGTGGGGTGTAGTGCAATCTCCCTTTGGTGTTTCATATAACATAATTCAAAACATATTTCATTTATACATTAAACAAAATCTATACTTAATGTTGCGTAGAAAAATTTCTACAAAACAAACTTGAAATTGTGTGTAACTCGAGCCAAGAATAGTGTTGCGTATACTGCAAGCTAATACAATGTCGCATATAGCACAAGCTAATTTTGGTGTAGTGTACAACACAAGACATCAATGAAATTAAAAGAATATTCTTCATAAAATCTCGGGGTGTTACAGTGTAGCTCTATATAACTGTTTCAAGTGCCCCAACACTCCACACCGATGATAGAATTTAGGAGGTGACATACAAGTAGGTCGAGGGTGTCCCACCTCCCCACATTGGTGGCGCATGACAGAACTAGCATTCGAAGCTATAAAGGAAGATGCCTAGAAGGATGGCCTAAGCTACCAACTCCCTTCTTCCCTTACTCCTCTTGCTTCCTATTCTTCTCTTATGAACTACCACTGCCCATTGCTGATACAAACCCATAGGAACCTAAAATTCCCTTATGGTCAATATCTACATAAAATAACAATCAACCACTTCAGTATAAGTCTTCATCTTGAACAATAAGACCTGATAACATATCTCCAACATCAATCCTTTCTGAAACCCTTGATCCTTCATCTACTCATTGAAGACTATTTTAGGGGAATACTAGACCAGCTCAACAAAATCGTTGGTATAATACATCACTGACTGGTCCCCATTGACAAGATCCATGAACTCCTGGGATCTAGCATATGGCAAGACCTCATTGCAATAATAGTCATTGAAGACCACCTTGAAGTACTTCCAGCTCATTTTCTCATGCTTCCCAACATGAGTCATTTAGTCCCACCGCTTTTGACTGGGTCCCTCTATAAAAAATGAAGTTCACTTTACTCTAACTTAATCAGGGGTATCATGGAACTGAAACATGCGTTCAATCTTCTTGATCCAATCCTCCACTTTCTGAGGCTCTAAGATACCTCAGAAAGAAGTAGGTTTGTTCTTAAGGAACTCCTGATATTTCTCCCTCTGAGGTACATGCTCAACTTACCTAAATGGAGAAGGAGTATGACCCGCTCCTTATCCTAGAGCCTAAACAGCCCGAACCATAGCATCTACCAACCTATGATCAAGTAGTGAGGAATAAATCTCTCCAACTTCTTCTTGCAATTATAGGGTAACTCTCCAGGGAGACATGTTGAAACAAAAATCAACAGTCACATGAGAAAATCATTAACACAATAGATCTAAAAAATTTCATAAATAAACATAAAACCAATAAATAAAACATGACAAAGCATCACAATGAACATACCACTTAAAGCCCACCAAGTCTCTACATACAGTCTGTAGCCTGCACGCCCCACCTAGAGGAGAATCCAAACCAACATCCCAACATCCCAAGGAAACTTGATGTTTGTCACACAGTGTGTTGTCCTGGCACCCTACTTGCAACCAGAACTCAATACCTCAACACTCATAGCTCTTGTCTATCTAGACTGATCCCAAATAACATGATCAAAAGAGATAAATCTACTTTGATACCATTTTATCATGAACCAAGATGGGCTGTCATTTGAACCACTTCTCGACCCAGTCCTTGGCAAGTCCTGAAGGGCATTCTCAATCCCTATGGGATGAAACAAGTGTCTGAGTATCAATACTAGAAAGAGGGAATGATTTACCCAAACATAAAAATATAAATAAATCAACAATTAAAAAGAAACCAAAGCTGGAAAACCTACCAAACAAGCCTTTACAAGGTTTCATATTTAAGTCTACAAGTTTTTACAAAACCAAAGAGAGGGATACTATAAAAAGATACCCACAAACTATCTCCAAAAAACTACCACAAGGAAAGGGAGAATCTCCCTCAAGCCATGTCCATAACACCACCCAAGAAGATCACTATTATCTCAAGCCAACATCACCAAAATCATTACCCTTACCTATATCAAACATGACCAAGTCTTCTTACACCCTAGGGTGTAACCAGGGTGTAATCAATTGCTCATCTGGCTTCCAACCAAAAGGATTCCATGCTCTAAATGTTAAATGAGAAGTAAAATTTCAAGTTTAATAAATAAAAGGAAATGATATAATTTAAAATAAATAATTTTCAATGAAAATAACTTTTAAAGGAATGAAACTTTAAATAAAAACACATTTACTTTTTATGTAACCTAAAAACCACAACGTATGACGACAATGAGGGAAACGTAGTCAATATCAACAAACATGGGATATGAACTATGGGTACTAGCTAGTGATGAGACCCTAGAAACTTGTGTATCAGAGAAAAGTGGTATAAGAACCACACCCATATATGTTCCCATGCATGAGCCACTAGAGAGGAGAAGAATCCAATATTATTATGGTTTCCAGTCATCATAAATATTTAGTTAGTGTTGTCATCTTAAATCCCACTATGTGAAACCATGCTAGAGACACTTCTGTATAACTAGAACACCAGTTCTAGTCCACCCTCCTAGTTTCTTAGGCTTCCCTTTATGCTTAAACTAGTTTTATTTTTCACAAGATACACCACATTCACACACACATGCCAAACAAGGAACTTCACACACCAAAAGCTACCATTTACACACCCAAACCCTCTTTCAAAAACCAAACTCACACTAAAACCTTTACAAACATGATTCTCGTTATAAAAAAAACTTAATAAATTATTTACTCAATTAATAAAATATTTCAAAAGAACACAACAAGGGATCACTTAAAGAATACACCAATTTCACATGTAAAGTCCATTTTAAAATCAATAGCATATCAAATATCTTAAAAAACTACTTTATCACCACATTTATAAATCATAAAACATGATGAAGAACACAAGAAATCCTAATAAATTCATTAAGAAATGTTTAATCATGAAATCACCTACCTCGGGTGGAGAAAGTTCCAATAAACAGTGCAAAACTCCAACCTTATCTTATTAACACCACAAGGAAATCGAAATGAGCCCTAAATCAAGATATCAACCCAAAAATGTAAAAATAGAACCCAAAAAATCATAATCCCATGTATGGATAAGAGGAAACCATAAAAAGAAAATAGGTAACCCGAGAATAGAGAGATATTATGAGAAGAAAGAGGGCTTACTTGATGATTTGAGGAAGAACCACACAAAATATGGAAAGAAATCAAGGATGTGGGATAGGATGAAGGAGGTTGAGGCATGCCTAGGGTAGGAAATCTATAAGTGGAGGATAAAATTAGTGTTAGGGGTGTTAAAATATAGAAGATAGAGAAATTTTAATGACTTGGATGCCACACATGGTTAGTCTACACGGTTTGGTAAACCGTGCGGAAATCATGCGAGGCATTCTGTTCGAGGGAAGAACTGTGCACACTTACCTAGGCCATGGAACATGGAAATTTGGATTCCATATATCCTACCACATGGTTTTCTAGGCTGGAAAAAATGTTACTACTAATCATGCACCAACTGTGTGCAGGGGCCTATCCACAAAAAATCCTCCATTTCCTCTAAAGTCCAAAGGAAACCCAAGGGAAAAAGATATACCAAAGATAAAATAAAAAATACCTGAAAAAAAGATCATATATGTGAAAATATATATTTATTATGTATTTATTTATATTAATCTAAAAAAGTTATATATAGAACATGAAACACACCATTCATTGAGATGATAGACCATACATACAGGTGAACATTGCTTCTATTTTCTTTGATGGCTCGAAAGAAATAAAGTTAAATAATATATTAAAATTAATGAATAATTTTTATGAAATATATATATATATATATCATATATATTTATTAAAATATATCCTTAAATCCTTTTATGCAAAGCGTATGTGAAGAATGAATTACATCACTTCACGAGGTGGTAGTCCATTGTGCACACGAACGGCGTTATCGTATCCCATAAGGAATCGAATGTTGGAATGTATATGTGATATCATAATTAAATAAGTATAATTATATTACCAATATAATATCTATTTATTAAATCAATCCTTATTACCATACAAATAAAATAAAAATGAAAAACAAATCACATTAGTTCGTGAAGTGGTAATCTGTGATGCACACGAACAACATTATTATTTTCCAAAAGGTTTTTGGGTAATAATTTAGATGTGGTATTATAATTATATAGGTATAATAATATCATAAATATCATATATAAACATTAAATATATCATTATATCCATTCGTGAGAGGTGGTGATGGAAAAAATAACATCGGTTCATGAGATGGTAGACTACCGTATACACGAATGATGATTTTATATCCATTTGATGGAAGATTAGATGAATTTAGGTTATGAAATTAACACTATAATATCTCAGTGTATTTAATATTTTTTTTTATTTTATCATAATTATAAAATATTAAAGGATTTGGAAGAATAAATAATACAAAAATGCATGTTTAAGAATTTTACATCTTCTTTGGAGAGCCTCTTTAGGTTTACACCTAAATCCTTATTAGGAGAGATTAATAGCCTAAATAATCTCTCTAAGATGAAGGGAGTAAATTAATTAAAGTATTTTTATTGTTATTTTCCAAATAAAATGTTTTTTATGTGTGAAGTGAAGAGGATAGGGGGAGACCTTTTATAAGTGAGGTGAGTGATACACTTGTAATTTTGGAAAAGGAAAATGTGGACCCTATTTTTTATTTTCCAAAAGGATAAAAATGGTCCATTATATAACCTTATAGATGATAAGGTCTAAATATGCCCATAAAATGGGTGTTGAAAAGTTTCTAGTTCATTTTACCCCTTATCTTTTTAGTTTAATCCCCCGCAAACCCATTTTAACCTTAACCACAATAATTAATTTTTATTTTTTACAATTTATTATAGAAAAAAATTAATTTTAACTTATTAGATAATATAAATTTTAATTTTAAAAAATATTTAATCCATTTTTAAAATTAAATTCACATACTTTCCAAAATACAATTTAAAATTATTCGCACACACATGATGAAAAAGTGGTTTTCTAAAGAGAAAAGTTTCAAAAGATTAAAACACTCTTATATAAAAATTCAATATTAAATTGATTTAAATGAAATAAATTGGATTAATATATATATAATTAAACTATTTTTTTAAAAACCATATTAAAATTAAAATTTTCTTGTAAACACCTTAAATGAAAAGACACTTTTTTAATAAAAATAGTATTTTTCAATATTCATTGAAATATTTATCTTTTTAGAAAATTATTAAGGAATCACTCCAAAATAAATTTTAATTTATTATTTAATTAGTGAAGATTATTTTTTAAAATAATATTTCAAAAATTGGAAAAAATTAATTTTAAATTAAGTACAAAAAAATACAAAAAACCCGCTTTTTAGAAAAATATAGTTTTTAAGTGTAAAATGGGATTTATTTTATCTCATGAATTAAAGATACACAATTTGAAGGTTAAAAATTTTATTTAATATATAATATATATATTTCAATAAAATAATTCAATGAAAGTAATTTTTTTATTGAGGTAAAATACGTTAGTAAAAATAACAATAGTTTTTTAAAGAATTTTGTTTTTTAGATAGTTCTTATTTTAATATCTAATTAATTTATCACCAATTAATTAATTATATATACATGTGAAAACCATATATTTTCATAATTTTTTAATCCTATTCATATCTTCCATTTTAATGGTTATGTGATTACTATCATATTAAATAATAATATTTTAATAGTATGACATGTTTTTTAAAACTTGGTGTTGTATGTAATACAAGATAAAATCAATGTGGTATGTTACACAAGATAAAATTAGTTTTACATGTAAGGAAATCTAAACATAGTGTTGTGTGAAATGCCTAAAAAATTCATTATTGCATGTAACATAAGCTAAACTCAGTGTCGTGTGTAACACAAGCTAAACATAGTGTTTCATGTAACAAAATAAAAACTTGGTGTTTCATGTGTCACAATATATAAAAAAAGTTAAATTTATTTGAAAAAAAATTTACAAAAAATCTATGGATGTTACAATATACCCCATTAAAAAAAATTTGTGCTCATACTTTTTACTTATGCTGAGTAAACAATGGTTTAACATTTGAAAATTCTTTTGTGAGAATGCCACTTCATAAAAAGGGTTTATGAAACTTCTTCTTGAAATGAGATAAAGGGATGTGTGAAGTTCATCTAGAATAACACATACTAGGTTTCTAAATAGGATAACATAGGTGGGAAGTAAATATTTTTATATGGAAGAAAAGTGTAATTTCCAAATAATGATGGAGAGTGATAATGATAATTAATCACAAGAAAGTGAATGATCATGTGAAAATAAACGATCACAAAATCATGAACCAAAGAGGTGTGAAAAAGGTCATCGATATCATTATAAATGATGGTAATAGTAATTTTTTAATTTAAAGGTCATTTTTCTAAAGCAGGGGAATTTTCATAGGAAGATATAATTAATTGACTTCATTCTATTTCATTAGCAAAATCTCAACCTTTTGTTGTGATTCGATCAATTTTCACACCATATATTAATTTATGAAATAAAGATAATTTTTTATTCCTAAATCACTAGTGGATCATAATAAACATAAAAAAATGATAAGTCATTACTTCTATCTATATTTATTATCAAAAACAAAATGGTTATCACATGTTATGCATAAATATTTATATAATTAAATAATATATTAATCTTGAAAAACTCATCCAAAGTTCAATTTAAATCATTCCAAAAATGGTTTAACTTATTACTCTTCAAAAATTCAAAATTTAAAAATAAGGTCACTAGATTTTTCAAAATAAACTTAATATTAATACCCCAAATATTATGAAGTATCACTTAATTTTACATACCAAATATGTGAATACATTGATAATATATTCTCCTAAAACATGGTAATATTCTAAATTACCATAAAACCTTAATGAAAAATTATATGCTTTAAAAATTAACGCTTTCCTAAAAAATAACGGATTATTAAATATATCCATAAATACAAAAATGTTACAAACTCCATAAATGATAATATAAAAAACATTTTCAATAAATCATTAATCATTTCAAATTCAATCAGTACTATCCAATTTAATTTATTCATATCCATCATCTCTTTATTACGACATCATTATCTCAACATTGGGAAAATATTAAAGGACATATTCCTTTAATCATGTGTTTTCCATAAAATATCACCTTACAATTAAATCACTTTTCTAGGTTATTAGTACCATTAAAAATATTCCAAAAAATCCTTAATTAAAAACTTATACAGAAAAATCGTTATATATTTCATAATTGTTGAATTATAACACACAAATACTTCAATTATTATAATTCATTCTTAAATCATTAACTAGGCTTCATCATCTTATTCCTTAATGCCTCCTTCATTTAATATGTCATTTTTGGTATCTTCATCATCAACTGTATAACCATTACTCATACCACATTTCTATTTCTATTCATGAACTTCCCCTTAGGACATCGATTCATATAATTTCCAATCATTCCATATTGATAACATAAGACCATTGATGATGCCTTAGGGAAACAATTATTATCATCCATTATATTAACTGAAATTTTAATTTTTCCTTGATAATGTCTTAATATGTTCCCGTATTCTCCACACATAAAACATCTTCTCTTTCCATTAAGATATTCCCAGGAGTACTTCGTTCCATATTCTCAACATATAGGAAGTTGAATCTTCTTTCCTCCATTGTATCTACCACCTGAACTCTCAATGAACTCTATACTTCTCTTCTTTGGTGATTCCAAGAATTAGTTAAGGTGAAAGTTGTTAATTATATATTGTGATAAATTATTAGGCATAATCAATATATCCATCACTATAGTCATCATTCCATTTTTTTTCTCATCAACACATTGTCTATCACATTTAACATTAATATAATTACTTCTAGTTCCCGACATTGAATGAAACTAAAAAGAATAGTTTGAGTAAAAATATTCATAGTGGGAAACCACATAATAATGAAAAATAACTTATAGTATATCTAAATAACAACTCCTTCTTTTAAATATATGAAACCTTAGGCTAAACCTAGGACATTCATCGTAATTATTTAAATCATCCATTATGGTTCATAAAGAGTTTGTGAATTTCCAAAGCCTATCCCCAAGAGTTTCAAACTAGGTGGGTAGTAAGGCCCATTGTCATGTACCAGGTAATGATCAAGTCCATCTTAATGCACCCTTTTCAGAGTTATTACCCCTAAGTACCTCTATGCTAGAGGCACATATAATTTTATTATACGGATAGGGATGTAATTTCTTAGAAACCACTCAATCCATCCTCTAGAAAAATTACAAGAAATTTTTTTATACTTTAACTTATCATTAGACTTATCCTTAGAAATATCCCTTGAAAAATCCATAGAAATATCCCTAGGGATCTCACTAAAGTTTTCTTGAACTAGTTTATAAAGGTTAACTAAATATTTTCTTTGATACCTTCTATAAAGATCCAAAATTCTCATATATAAATATTATATATTAATATATGATTATTCATTATATAACATATTGATCCACACCAAAATGATTTAGGTTTAGTGACTTTGGAAACTTAGGAACATAAGCAACCAGTCCATAAGTGATCCACGTCATCTCCCACTATGTTCTTCATAACTAGCACCCTTTTTAGGAATATCATACATAATAACTTTCATTATAGCATGTGGAATGTAAACATAACAAAGGGCGATCTCCAATGCTTAGTAAGGTTAAAAATGTTATATATCAACATATCATGAGAATAAGGATATTATAACATGAGAATAACATTTGAAAACCATACCCTATATATCATATATCATAAACTTGAGTGATGACATAAATATTAGTTGTTCAGAAGACATGAATCATAATTAAATCAAATAACATGAACTAAGTAAAAATAAAATTGGCATAAGGCATAGATTTTTGGCATATGTATAATCATAAAAAAAACATTTCCTTAGTAGTAAAGGCTCATTTCTAAGGATATCATAGTGGAATGTGTTCACTGCCCAGACTATCATAATAGTCAAGGTTCACTCCCAATATTATTATAGTGGAAAAAGTACCTTACTCAATTGGATTCCCTCCCCATTATAGTCCTATTTATCTCATGATATATCAATCTTTACCCAATTCATTAGAGGGAGATATAGGTCCCACCCGTCTTTTTTATAATGTAACCATTGTGTATGGTTATAACTTACCCACCATCACATAATTAAAATCATACATATGTGTGCCATAATATAATAAAACATTCATCATATTAGAACACATGGAAATAAATGGGATTCATAAACTTTTCATCATCATATAACCTATGAAAAATAAAAAGGTTTCTTAATTATTTCATTATTGCATAACTCAAAGAAAAAGAAACGGTCTTCACAAGCATTTTACCATGGTATGATTTTTGGAAGAGAAACATGATTTACAAACATCTTTTCATTATAAAAATAAACCATACAATAAAAAAACAATAATGTTATCCTTGTATCATATCCCTATTGAAGCATAATTAACATTAAAGGATTTAATCTTAGTTGGATAATGATTTTTAAAGACCACATGGAACATTTATTGAGTAAAATATCCTTGCCACTTTGAAAACCAATTTTTAAGACATACAAAATGTTGAAAATTATTTAATTTTAAAACAACCTTGGAAAATTGTGAAATAATTTTTTAATATCATTTAAAAAATTTCTTGAGGAAAACAACCTTCCTCTGAAAATCACTTTTTAAAACTAAAAATTCAAAAACTATTTTGGAAATAATTTTATTTTAAAATTAATATTGAAACTTATAAATTAATTTTAAAAATAATTAGTTTTCATAATGGTAGAAAATACCATTAATGACTTACACATTAAGACAAAGACTCCTTTCACATTTTCGATAAAATCCAAATGAGAATTGTTTAAAAAATAGAATAAATATTCATTTTAATTTATTTAAAAATGTAAAAATGGTAAAAAGAATTTAAAAAAAAATATATTAACATTAATAAAAATTTGAAAACATTTTTAGAAAACATGTATTTATAAAATAAATTGTTTTTACTTAAGGTAGAAGTAAATTTTTATTTTTTTTAAAAATTATTCTAGAATCTTGCATGGATAAAGATAAAAAATGAAGGGGAAAAATATAATCTTAGTAAATTTCCATAGGAGAATAAATTTCAAGAATTTATTGATAAATTTTTTGTAATATCTCATCATCAATGTATAACTATAAAAAATCTTGATAAATAATTGGATTGTAACATAGAACCTTTACCACTTTGGTATCTTTTGAATCATAAGCCCCATCAGAGAATAACATTTTAAAAAATTAAATATAATAAGAATAAATAAATTCAAAATATAACATGCCAGATGGGTAGTATATAAAATTCATAAAATAATATTGGTTAATAATATAACATGTCTCCCAGAAGGAAAATTGAGAAAAAAATACCATACCGCTTTGGTAATACCATATCACTTAGGTAACTTTTGAACATTAAACCCCATTAAAGTAAGATACTCAAATGGATATGTAAATAAAAATAATTTACAATAGAAATATCATAAAATAAATTCATGGGAAGTATATACATGACATAATAGAAACACATGGTGAATATGACATGTCTATAACAGAAGTAAAAGGTGAGACAGAAATCCCTTACCTTATGTCTCAACTTATTTCATACACATTTGAACCTACTATATAAGAAATATAATTTTATTATATATATTTTATATACCTATACTTATATATATATATCATACCATATATTATTTACTTATGACCTTTTATTACTCATTTATTAATAATTACATGTCAAAATCACCTTTCAGGCAATAACTGCATTGTTTTTTATGTACGTTTTGATTTTTTATTTTTCGGTCCACTTACATTGATCATGGTAACATAATTTCCGGAATATTAACCATAATATAAATAATATATATATATATGTATTTATATTAATCCATAAACGTTAGATATATAAAATGTAATATACCATTCACAGAGATGGTGGGCTGTACGTACACATGAACGATGATTCCATTTTCTTGAATGACTGAAAGAAATAAAGGTCAATAATATATTACTATTAAAAAATAATTTTTATGAAATATATATATAATATATGTTTATTTAAACCCATTCTTATTACCTTCCATGTAAATCGTATTTGAATAACTAATAATATTGCTTCGCAAGGTGGTAGTACTCCATACACACGAATGATGCTTTTGTATCCACTAAAGAATGAAAAGTAAGAATGTATATATGGTATAATTATTTAAAAATTATAATTATTTTAACAATATCATATATATTTATTTAATCTATCCTTGTTACCATCCAAGTAAAATATAAATTAAAAACACATCACATCAGTTCGCATGGTGGTAGTCTACCATACACACGAGCGATGCTATTATTTTCCAAAGGGCATGTATGTAACAAGGTATATGAGGTATTGTAATTAAATAGGTATAAAAATATTATAAATATAAAATATAAAAAGTAAATCAATAATTATATCTATATGTGAGAGGTGGTGATGGAAAAATAATAATATTGGTTCGTGAGGCGGTAGTCCCCCATACACACGAATAATGATTTTATATCCAATTTGAGGGAAGAGGAGATGACTTTATGTTATTATATAAACATAATAACATAAAGGTATATTAGATATAAAATTTTTATTATTTTAACATATTTGGAAAATGTTAATATAGGTCGAAGAAGAAATAAAACAAAAATGCATAATTAAGAATTTTACCTCTTTTTCGGAAAGTCTTTAGGTTTACGCCTAAAGCCCTATTATGATAGATTAATTACCAAAATAAGGACTATAGTATGAGTTTATAGAAGTAAGGATAGTATTTTTGAGTTATTTTCCAAATATAAGATGTTTATAAGTGTTAATAGAAGATTATAGTGGGTGGCCTTTTATATGTGAGGTGAGTAACACCCTGGTAATTTTTGAATAGAAAAAGCTGTACCTACTTTTTTTGCATAAAAAAGGATAAAAAATGGTCCATTATATAAGCTTATAGGTTATAATATCAAAATAGTTCCATAAAATGGATTTTGGACAAGTTTCTAGATCATTTTACCCTATATATGTTTTAGTTTAACCCCTAGTAAACCCATTTTAACCTTATCCACGGTAATTAATTTTTACTATTTTTACAATTTATTATGGTAAAAAATTAAATTTTAAATTATCAGATAATATAAATTATTCTTATTCTAAATATGGAATCAATTTTTTCAAATTCAATTCAAGTGGAAAATTTTAATTTAAAATTAATCCCATAGATGCGACCAAAAAACAGTTTTCCAATGAGAAAAGGTTCAAATGATTAAAAAGTTTTTATACAAAAAATCAATATTAAATTTATTAAATTGAAATAAATTGGATTATATGATATATAATTGAACTAATTTAATTTTTAAAACCATATTAAAATGAATTTAGTTTATAAATTCCTTTAATGAAAAGAAAGTTTTTAATAAAACCAGTATTTTTCAATATTCACGGAAAAATTTATCTTTTTAAAAAATTGTAAAAATATCACTCTAATATAATTTTGAAATTGTGATTTAAAAAATTTAATTTTTTAAAAATAAATTTTATAAAATGGTAAGGTAACACCCTAACCCTAGAAGTCTCTACCCAATGCGTACTTTATTACAATGACATGATTATAAGGAATCAAATCCTGAAGGACTGATCAGTTTAGAAGTTTTAAGAAATCATATTAAAAACCTGATACCCATATTATATTTGTAAATAGAAAAATTATGGAAGACTAGAAACCTGAATCTAAATCCAGGAATACGTAGAATTTTTGAATGGGATTCTACATTCAACCCAAGTACATATAAGAAAATAATGGCACAGGTTTGGGTTAAACTTCATGGCCTTAATTGGTTCTTTTGGCACCCAAAATTTCTAAATGAAATTATTTCATACATAGGGACTCCTATAAAAATTGACCAAAGAACTTTAAATGCTGACCTAGGGCTCTTTTATAGAGTTATGGTGGAGATTAACTTAGATTCAAAGCTCCCTAATAAAATCAACTTCACCGTAAATGAATAGAAAACTGAAATTCTAATTGAATATGAGAGGAATCCTCCATTTTGTGACCTTTGTAAGATTATTGGTCACACAATCTCTAATTGTAGGGTGATTAGAAGGAAAGTAATCCAGCCAATTGAGAATGATTGGAAGGAAACAAGGATAAATAAAAAAGATAAAGCACCCATGATGGAGATATCTGAACCTCCCAAAAAGAAAGCTGAAATATGGGTCAAAAAACAAAGTTTAACATGCATTGGGGACACCTTAGGTATAAACTAGGAATATATTGCTGAAGATGAAGATACCTCTATTAAATACCAAAGCCTCTTAGAAGAACTATAAAATCTAGTTTTAGACACTGTAAGTATATCCAATGAGAATAAAGAGTCTAGTAAAACCTTAAGGTCTATCCTCATCCAAGATGAAAATCATAACCTGGGTAAGAGGGATAATTCACATGAACAAGTGAATTACAATACTTGCAACACATGTACTAAAACTCTACAAAATAATGATTGACCTGTGACTTTTTTTGTTCAATCTGTGGTGAAACACACCTTGGATTCGGGTATTGGACAGATCTGGAATCTACATCTTGTAAATACAACTAATATTTTAGAGTTAAAGAATGAATATAGAAATAAAATAGATAATGTAGACTCTCACCCCCCACGCTCAAGGTTCATTTGTTATTTGCTCTAATACTCAGGATCCCACTAGACACATTTCAAATTCTGAAAAACTAATGGATACCCAGAAAGACATTCAAGAAACAACATAATCCACTATTACTAAAATGACTAAAACTATCAGGAAAAAATTGGAATCTGTTAAGAATGGAACTATGACCCCGGTACAAGTTCCTACAAAAATCCAAAACATCAATAGTTTTACTAAACAGATAGACATAGAGAAACCTGAGGTGGAGATGGTACTTGATCCAGGCACAATCATCTTCACTGCTATAAATTCCTTTTCTTATGGATCTCAATCTACTGTCAGTAGTGTTAATCCTATTTCTAAGATGTTCTGTAATATGAAACCTAGAACTCTAAACCTTAAAGATTCAATAATATAACCTAGTGACAAAGGCACTTCTCTAAGCATGAAGAATGAAATAAAAATGAAAAATGATGAAATCGTTTATGTTATCCGAACTCATACTAATAATATTAGCAAACCTTCCAATTTTGGGTGCACCAAGACACTAAACAATCCCTATAATACTGCTGTCATGGCACCAAAAACAGTTGAACATGGTACCAAAATATTAACATAGGAACATAAGCCCATGAAGGTTATGAATGAATCTATGGATTAAATGTAGTTATATCCATATCTGGATAAAATAAAGAAACAATATAAAGATACTTCACATGCACCAGGTACAAATATCTCCCTACCTATAGATAGTGAGGAATGTACTACAAAATTTGGTAACTATGTTTCAAATCATATTTCCAATGTTTTTCTACTATGTTCGAAGAAATCTATAGACTCCACTATGAGTAATCTAATATCTGAACCTGAAATGAAGAACACCACAAAATCTAGTAATAAACAGAAACATACCTCTGATAATCAAGAAGTTAGAACGTCTTTCAGAAATATAGGCTATGGAAAAAAGAAAAAAGGGGGGGGGGGGTTCTAACTCCAAAACTAGAATTTAATGAAGAACCTTTTTGGAATTTTTAGGGTATTTCTAAATATAAAACCTTCATTTTATCAAAGAGAATGATTGACACTCATCATCCTTTATTATTTTCTATTGTAGTGACAAAAATCAACTATGCCTCTAAATACTCTAATTTATGTCATAAAAATTATGTTTTTACTGGTGAAACCATTAATAACCTCAATGTAGAATCTTTATGGATTTTCTCACACTTTTCTTTATAGAATATTATTGTTTACAATATCTCAAACTAGATTTTTACTTGAAATGTTAATATAGATGACACACATATTTTTTGCTTATTTGTTTATTCTAAGAATAGATACCAAGAAAGAAGAATGCTTTGGAATGATCTCTATTATCTTGGATCTAATATTAATGCACCTTGGTTTATTATGGGTGATTTTAATTCCATTCTCAACTCAAGCAAGAAAATTGGACCCTCTCACACTTCTATTTCTATGAGAGAATTTAAAGCCTCAATATATGACAACAATCTCATAGAAATCAATCTCACTGGTGAAAAATACACTTGGTATAGAAGAAACTAAAACAAAGTAGTTACCTCCAAGATGCATAGAGCATTCACGAATGTCCCTACTTTAGATAAATGGGAAGCTATCTCTAGTATTTCTCTTTATAGGTTGAACTCTGATCATCACCCCATCCTGGTCAGTGTCTCCACCAAAAATGTGAAACCCCATATTCCTTTTAGATTTAACAATTTATGGTTCTCTGAGGACGAGTGCTATCATATCCTACAAAACTTTTGGTACTCAATGTCTCGTATCAATGATGTACTTGACTGTAATCTCAAATTAAAACATTTTATACAGACTCTAAAAATTTGGTGTAGCTCTAAATACAAACAAATTAATAATGAAATCATGATTCTTGAGAAAGATATCAATGATATTCAAAACAAAAACACCACCTATGACCTCAAAACTGATCCTACTCAAGAGCTAAGCATTGCAGTCAAACTGAAGTCCCTACTCACTTTCAAAGAAAATATGAGAAAACAAATGTTTAAAGATAAATGGTTAATATATGGTGATAGAAATACTAATTTTTATAATTATATTTAGAGAATCAGGAAGGCCTATAGGATGTTAACCCTTTTAATGGATGGGGATAAGCTCCTTGGCAATGAGGATGACATCGCTCATCATATATTCTCCTACTATGAAACCATTTTAAATGATCCTAATATAGACAAAGACCTCCTACCTGGGGTCATTCCCCTAGTGATCAATGATGAGGACAACTCCTTCCTTCTCAACACCCCACTAGATCATGAAATCAAGGAAACTATCTTTATTCGGAATCCTGATAGTGCTCCGGGTCCTGATGGCTTCAACAATGGTTTCTTACAACATTATTAGGATGCGATTCAGAATAATATTTGTAAAATTTTAAAAACCTTCTTCACCAATGGTGTTATCCCTCATGCTCTAAATGCACAGTTTCTCACCTTGATCCCGAAAGTGGATAACGCCTATGAGATTCATCTGTTTAGACCCATTGCTCTTAAAAACACAATTTTTAAAATCATCACTAAAATCATTTCCAATAATTTCCACTCTCATGGAAACAATTGTCTCGTGGAACAAATTTGGTTTTGTAAATGTATGATCCATTCAAGACTACATTTTCCTTGCCTCTGAGTGCGTTAATAATTTGAATAAAACTAATAGGGGAGGAAACATAGATATTAAACTTGACATCAGAATAGCTTTCAAAACCATGGACTGAAGTTTTATCTTCAAAGTCCTTCAAGGATATGGTTTTACCACCTCTTTTATCACTATAATCAGAACCTTCTTCAACTCTGCATCTATCTCCATCCTGATCAATGGCTCACCTAAAGGATATTTTAAATGCCCCAAAGGTGTTAAGCAAGGTGAACCCCTATCTTCCATTATCTTCTCGATTGCAGAAGACTACCTCACTTGTCTGATCAACCATCTGGTGGACCAGAACAAACTAAAGCTCATACATGTCTCTAAAAACATGAATGCTTATACTCATCTCTTTTATGCTGACGACATCATCCTTTTCCTTTAGGGGATAAAAGAAACATTTTTAACCTAAAAAATGTGCTCTCACACTATGAAGAGGTATCTGGTCAAATCATTAGTTGGAAAAAATCTTGCATCTTCTTTGGGAATAATTTACCTCCCAGGAAAAAATGTATCATTATTAGTGAACTAGATTTCAAAGAAGGTATGCTCCATTTCACCTATCTTGGTGTTCCCATTATTTGGGGTATACCCAAATCTTGTCACTTTGTGACCATCATTGATCATGTTCTAAATCAGATATCTTCTTAGAAAGGTAAATCTCTCTCTATGGTAGGTAGAATTTGCCTTGTTAAATCCACTATTGTCTATAAGAAGTTTTATTCCATGATGGTCTATAAATGGCCAGTTGGCCTAATTAAAAAAATGAACACCTCCAAAAAGAACTTCATCTGCACTGGTAGCATTCTAGAAAGAAAACTTGTGACTGTTCCTTGGTAAAAATGTTGCAAGCCCATTGAAAATGGTGGTATTCGTATAAAAAATATCAAATAATTTAATGAATCCCTTCAATCAAGACTCACTTGGAACCCTTTTCACAATACTTCTGAAGCTATTACCTTTCTCAAAAATCGTTTTCTTGAAAAACTTAAAATGGACAACTTGAACTTCATTAATTTAGCAATCTGGGCTTCCATAAAATACTCCACCAATATTATGCATAACTCCAGATGGATGGTCTCTAGAGACACCTCCATGAGATTTTGATTTGATAACTGGACCAACATGCCTTTAATTTCCATGATGCCTCTTGATCAAACCCCTGATAATACTAAAAATCCTATCAGAGACATTTTAAACTCTCAACATGATCAACTTCCTGACACTATTATGAATGTCATTGAAAACTACTCTTTCGCTCATACCAATGATTTATTAACTTGGGAACTTGGTCACAATGGTATGCTCAACTCAAATCATTTCTATAAGAATTATTTCGATAACTCTTAAAGTGAATATAGTTGGTTAGCATATTTCAACAAACCTTGGATAAAACCTTCAAGATTCAACCTCATATGGAATATTTCTCACAACAGAGTGCCCTTGAACTTTTCCTCAAATCCTTTGGCATCCAACTCTTCTCTAAATGAAAAATCTGTAATCAACATAGAGAAGATGCTAACCCCCTCTTTATCTCTTGTGATACTACTTCTGATCTATGGAACTTTATTCTTGAATTTTTTTACTGCAGATGGTTGATTATTGACTCTGTCAAAGCTCGACTTAAAAAATGTGTAGAAATGTATGGCTCTTAACAAGTCAAGAACCTCTTCTATACAACGGTTTCTGAGCTCCACCATGTGATCTGGTATGATATAAATGCTATTATTCATAATAATTACTCATTTAATCAAAATGCAGGTCATATGAGGATCCTCATTACCATACTTGAAGCTGCCTCAATTCAAAAGGGACATTGCCACAACACCGTGCATGAATTTTCTATCATGTTTCGTCTAAGGATTAAAAGAAATTTATTTCCACCGCATCGCACACTGGAGGTGTTCTAGAAAGCCCCTACCTGGATGGATCTAGATCAATATTAATGGCACCTCTAAGGGAAATCCAGGACCTACAGGGTGTGGTGTTGTTTTCATGAATCACCTCGGTCATATACTTGGATTCTTAATGTTTAAATGTGGCATTTCCACATCCCTTGAAGTTGAGATGCTGGGTTTGATACATGCTATTGCCTTTTCCAAACTCTTTGGTTGGAATAACCCTTGGATCGAAAGTGACTCAACTACTATTGTTCAAGCGATTTGGAATGGCATAATTTACCTTGCTTGGATGATTACTACCCACTGGATGGAATGATCCTGTTCGCTTATCAATCTTAACTATATCATCACACATGTCTATTAAGAAGAAAAAACGGTGCAGATAGTCTGGAAAAAATGATATTTAATCAGGACATTACCTGGTTCAAACACCTTCCCATTGTTCTTATTTCCTTTCATGAAAAATATTGTAATTTGATCTTGTTTTTCAGACTCTTGTAATCTTTCTTTTAATAATATTTGTGCTTTGGTCATTTTTGACCAAGGCATCACCCTTTTTTTTAAAAAATCTAATAACTCTGAATGTAGGAACCATTTGTTAAAATTATATATTGTTTAAGAAGTAATTATATCCATAAAAAAATAATATTTATATTTAATAGTAATTTAATTTCCAAGGAAAATTATTATAATAAAGTAATTGTTTTAATAGAAAGTTAACAATCAGAAAAGATAATGAGATTACTTAATAACTTTTACCAATTGTTAATTTTAAAGTCAAAATCCATTGGATGAAATAATTCAAAGTGATACTTAAAATACCAAGAAGAAAAAATTAATCATTATATTTATGTCAAAGTGAAATTATATACACAACATATAAGTGAATTGGTTCCTAATTACATATAAGTCTCAATGGAATGTAAATTGAGATGAAATCCCATACATTACGCCTCCTTTTAGTTGAAAACTATTTAAAATATTATATAATAGTTTTAATAATGTTATTAACATACAATATAACCATATTAATATCCATTATACCATATATAGTCCTTTTATAACAAATTATATCATGTTCATTAATAATCTTTTATCATTTTCATCATTTCAGGTGTTAATTGCCATGTTTTTTGAGTATGTATTGACTTATAATTTTTTTCCTATTAATTTTATCATTAATTAATCATCTCAAGAATATAAATATCATATATATTAATTACATATGTATTTATAATAATCCATAAAATCTAGATATAGGAGATGAAATGCACCGTTCATAGAGATGGTAGGTCGTACTTACGCATGAGCACTACTTCCATTTCCTTGTCGTATTTAAAATTAAAGTGATATATATATATGTATATTATAATTAAATTATAATATTTATGTAATATATATCACATATTTTTATTAAAAATATCCTTAATACATTCCATGTAAAGTGTGAATGAATCACATCACTTTGAGGAGGCTGTAATCGACACGTCCACAAACGATGTTATCGTGTTCCTAGAAAATAGAAAGCTTGTAGGTATGTGTTATATTAAAATTACATAAGAATAAAGATATTATAAATATTATATATATCATATGTAAACTATAAATACATCATTATTTAAAACCTTTAAATGTGTTAATGGAAGAACGAACACATCAGTTCACGAGACGGTAGTCTGTCATACACACGAACGATGATTGCGTATCCAATTTTATGGAAGAGTGTGTGAGTGTATAAAGTACCCTTAACATAAAAAATATAATTATATTGATTATAATTATGTTATTATATAATAATTAAATAATAATAACTGAATTCTGGAGGAATAAATGAAACAAAAGTGATCATTGAAAAATGTTTCCTCTTATCTAGGTAACTCCTTTTGGTTTACACCAAAAGACTTATTTGATTTACTTTCTACCTACAGTGGGGATTATAGGATTATGGGAGAGATGTTTTTGAGAAATTATGGAAGATTTTGGAGAAGCCAAATGTCTTTATTATTTGTGAATAAGCGAGGGAGGGGGTGAATATTTATAGTGGAGGAGTGCATTATTATAAATTTTGGAAAGAGGGAATTATACCCACGTTTTTTCCTTGTAGAGTGGATCCAATAATAAAAACAATTATATTAAAGGGAGTATGTGGTTTAAATATGGACAAATAATGTATTTTTTTAAATGTTTCTAGGTCATTTTGACCCTTAAGTTTAAGGTTTAGCCCACGTTAGGCTAGTTTTTCTCTTAATCGTTGTAATTAATTTTAATTACTTTCAATAATAATTTCTATGAAAAATTAATTTTACCTTATTAGATATTATAAATTATTATAATTCCAAATATGGAATCCATTTTTACAAATTCCAATCACGTAATTGTCAGAAATTGATTTAAAATTAACCCCATAGATGGGACGCCAAAGCAGGGTTTTAAAGTAAAATGTTTTCAATGTTTTCAATGTTTTTATATAAAATTTAAATGTGAAATTGATTCCAATGACCTAAATTTTATTAATTTATTTGTAATTGATCTAATTGAAATTTAAAACCTATTAAAAATATATTTTATAAATATAAATTATTTAGATGAAAATCCAGTTTTCAATCAAAATTTAGTTTTTTCACTATTTATCAAAAAATGAATATTATCAAAAAAATAAAAAACAGTTCACCCTAACATAATTTTAACATTAATATTTATAAAAGTAAGTTTATTTTGAAAAATAAAATTTATATAATTGTAAAATTTTGGTTTTAAAATGAGTACACTATTAAATGGAGGTAAATTTTCTTTAAAAAAAATATTGGGATTTATGTTTAACATTGGGTTCATTCTTATCTCATGCCAATAAAATATATTAGATTATTGTAAAAACATTTTACAGGATATATATCATATAAATTTACCATATTAATTCTCTAAAAGTCATAAAATTTAATTAATTATAAAAAACATGACTAAATAGTGTTTTGTTTCAACCCGGTGTTACATGCATTGCAAGTTATCAACAAAATTAAATTTATTCTAAAAGGAAACTATTGTAAAGTGTTGCGGTGTTAAATTTTTAACTCCTAAAAAAATTTATTCCTTGAAATTTTGGGGGTATTACCTTCTAAAAACATGTGGTTAGTTCTCTTTTATAACTTCCTCTTGTTCCCATGTTGCTTCTTCCATTTTGTGATTTCTCTAGAGTACCTTTACCGTATGAGTCATATTATTCTCATTATTTTATTTCTAGTATCAAGAATTTGGATGGGTTCTTTGTAGAATGAAAATTCAGGTTTTGAATGTATTTTATCAGAGGTGAGTACATGCATTGAGTCATGCATATACTTCCTTATCAGATATATATGGAACACATCGTGTACTTTTGATAGATTTTGGGGAATTGACAAATGATAAGTAACAAAATCAACACTTTCAAGAATATATAAGGGTTCGATATACCTGGGGATTAGTTTCCATTTCCTACCAAACATGATAATACCCTTCCATGGAGATACTTTCATGAAAACCTGATCTCCTACTTAGAACTCTAAATCTTTCTCCAATTATCAGAATAACTCTTTTAAATACTTTTGAGATTATTTAAAATGATCTTGAATAAAATTTACCTTTATCATTGTTTCTTCAAGAAGTTCTAGGCCTATGAGTTTCCTTTCACCAACTTTATCACAAAAAGTTAGAGTAAGGAATCTCTTACTATATAATGTTTCATTTGACACCATTTGAATACTTGAATGGAAAATATTGTTGTAGTAAAACTCTACCAATGGTATGTAATAATCCCACATTCCTTTAAAGTTGAGTGAACAAGATCTCAACATGTCTTCCATTGTTTGAACTATTCTTTCATATTTTGAATTAGTTTGGGGATGGTATGAAGTGCTTAAATGAAGCTTGGTATCAAGAGTCTTCTGAAGACTCTTCTTGAATTTTTATACAATGTGGGGATCTAGATCAGAAATAATTAATATAAGTGATCCATGAAGTCTAACAACTTCATTAATATAGTGCTTTGTGAGGATCTCAAGAGGTAAATGATAACTCCCTAATATTTTACAGTATGTATCCTCTTAAAAAGATTCAATTCATTTGATAACATACATTTCGAACAAAATTATTTCATATAGTATAAATCACATAAAAAAAATTAGATTACACAATACAAACTTTATAATTGAATAATTAATGATATAAGAGGTATTTATAGAAGTTAGGAACCTATACCGATGAAATAGTAAATTGACCTTAGGAATAGTAAACCAACCAAATAAATAGTAACCACACCCATGAAAGTATAAATAAAATTTATTTTTCTTATAAATGAATGTATGACATAATTATATCATAGTATAAGTAAATAAATATTTTAAAAATTATTAATTAAGTGTTGATATTTTTGTAAGTCATAAATATTTAGTTACAATTGTCTAATTAACAAAATGATTTAAAAGGGAATTTATTTTCATAAAATGTATTAATAAATTAATATTTTTTTGTCTTATGATTTTAGGATAATTTTATGAGACCTTAGTTAATTTTACACAATGTTATAAAACCAGTTATAAATTTAAAATCTGTATTTTTCGAGTAAATGATGATTTGGATTAAAAATTTAATTTATCATATCTAGAAAATTATTTTCATTAAATTGAGTTCATTTTTTAATTCTAACCATTTAAAAATTATAAGGGTGATTTTTTTTGGGATTTTTCTAAAATACTTGAATTTTTGGTTAATAGTAAAATATGAGAATTTGTAATAAACGTTAAATACATGAAATATTGAGTCATAGATGATATATGGATGTTTTAATCCCATAATATCGAACTATCATTCATTATTTTTATATATTTGGTTTTAATTATAAAACTATTCATAGTCTTGATCCAAAATAAGAAACAAATGAATAGAATATTCTAAAACACCCCTCCACTCCACTATAAATACTATCCCTCCTCTTGAAACCTTCCAAGATTTGAGACTTTTCAAATTTCTTCCCAATACTCTTAATAAGACCCTCCCCTACATCTAATATCTCTTGGTCTTAATAAGAAACCAAAAACTTTTCCCTAAGGATGTTCTCAAGGAGGATAAAATTAAGAGGTAAAAACCTCTTTCTTTTTCTTTTAATTTCTTTTTAAGTTATTTTATTTTCTTATTCTCTCCTCACCTCCCATCATCTAAATAGAATGAAAACTGAATTAACTTACATATATTGTAATTTTATTATGCTAATGGAATAATCCATCATCATTCTTCTTCTCCTCCCTCTTTTATTCTAAAAATGGAAACATTATTTGTGAGGTGTTGTTTTATCGCCTTCATGGATGATAAGTTTTCATTTTCCTACATTGTCTACATAGATGTTAATAAAACTATTTTAATGGTTGAAAAATATTTTAAAATTTATATTAAAACCCTTTTATGTTTTGTAATTAACATTTTTACATAATACTAAATGATAAAATGAAACAAGTTCGTTGTGATCTAAAACTTCTAAAATTTATCTAAACAATTACCATTAACATGTTATCTAATGATTCATCCTTATATCTGGTTAAAAAAAATATATAAAACCAATTTCACTTCTGTATATTCATTAATAACATATAATTCCAATTTGAGAGAATTATACCCATTTTAGATGACCTTTATTACATATAAAAAAGCAAACCAATCAAGAAAACCAAGAAAATGAATGCTCCTAAACGATGAAATTAAACTCTATAACTCATTAATAAGGCCATAAATTAACTTAATAAAATTATAATAAATTATATATATGTATAAAAGGTAATTAATTAATTAATTAATGGATTTAATCTAATTTATTTAGTATATTAAGATCAATTATTGAACACTTTCAGACATAAGGTTAGGGACTTTGTCTCAATTTCCATTTCATTGAGACTTACATGGTATTGTGAACCTAATAATTATTATGTGGTGTATATACTGCACATTTGAGATAATTTTTCATTTTAAATTATATTTCTATTAAATATCCATATTCTTGTATCATGGATATGATTATTGTCTTAGCCGTATACCATTTTACATGCCGTGTTTATTTTGAATATTGTTTTAACTGGGGAAATATTGATGAATTTGTATCCTCTAATCAATAAAAATATTAAAGAGGCATATTTTTATTGATTTAAATCTATGTGTGAAGAATTATTTAGACTTTCAGTGATGGAAGAGTCCTGTTATATCCCATTATTACATTGACAGGTCTCGTGAGACAAAATAGTTGGCGGGGAACCCTTTATGTTTGTTTCCAAATAGAATCAGATGGGTATCTACCCATAGGATTAAACCATCATTATGGTATGATGGTTCATGTTCCAAATACATAAAATTAGAATAATAATAATTTTCTTTATTCATTATTTTTTAATAATTTCCATGAGGTTTTCACTTTGATAAAATCTATGGATGCATTATCATTCCCATTATATTGATGGAATGTATTTTCTAGATTACTTAACTCGCCATAATTTATATTTCTTATTGTTTTTACTTCACTTATTATTGTTTTATATAACCCTTACTGAGAATTTGAGCTCACACTTTTATTTTTTTTCCTTCCCTAGATTGTGAATATGAAATCTTTGAATAAGTTAAAAGATTCAGTTTATTTTCTTTTTTTATGTGTCTAGTTTCTTCAAGACTATTTAAATGATTGATCCTCAATGATGTGATATCTTGTATTCATGAAATTGTAATAAAAGGACCACCAAAGTTGGGCTATTGGGGTTGGGGTTTTTATAGTTGGTATTAGAGGAAGTTTAGTAGAAATCTTGAAAACTAGATATAGAAAAAATAGATTTGGTAATGTAACCCTAAGATAGAATTTGAGGATAAGCATAGAATAAAATCATAGAATTTTGTTAAGGTAGAGATTATCTGGGTTTTTCTAGAAACAAATCCCTTTGTAGATACTATAAGTGGATGTGGTTCTCACAAAGATGTACCTAGTGGTAAAAACTCTGATAAGGTGTCCTGGGCCTAACTCAGGGCAACCTGGTACATGAAAACAGGCCTTACTGCACACCTGGTTTGACACTCCTGGTGGGATATGCTTAGGGTAGTTCACATTTTCTTTATAAACCATTATGAAGGATTTAAAAGAAAATATGTCCCCAATGAAACCATGTTATGATTATAAGATTAGCTATTTATAAATTTTCAATTTATGTTAAGTGTTTTTCAAGCTCGAAATTTTTCATCCCGATTCATAACTCAATTTAGTGTGTGCCATTGTTTATAAATGGCGTATAATGGAAGGAAATGAAACAATACCCATGTACAGTGTAGGTATTTCCCCATTTAGTAAGTGAAAGTATATAGTGTTGGAGTTAAGTAGATCATGAACATATTTAGACAACATACCTAGGTTATGTTGAATAACCACACCACACCTATGTTGGATCGTTTCATGAAGCAAAAGCCCCTATATTTTAGTGGGAATACTTATAGTGACTCGGACTTTTCTTAAATTACTATTACATAATTTCAAATATAAACAACATAATAGTATTACACAAATATGATACAAAGGTTTAGTGTCTTGGGAAAACTAGGACCACACATAACAAATACAACATCTAGCATAAACATTTATTTAATTTCTTCTTCTCTAGATTCTTATTGGAACTTGTCCTCTCCTTAGTACATGTAGCGACCTGAGTATATAAATAAAAAGGGGTTATATAGAAGCCTATTAAGAGGATAGATAAGAACAATATATCATGGTGTGAGCATAACCATAACATAGGCAAAAGATCATGAACATGAGAGGAACATAAATAAAAGACTTGAAATGTGGCAAAGCATAAAAATGAAACATCATGTCTTAGTGGTTAACTACCACACATAATTGTGAACCAATATAGAATCTTGTTCACACATAATTTCACATTTACTCATGAGATTCATCACTTTACCCAATTCATTGGAGTGCTGTATAATTCCGGGCGCACCCGTCACTTTGAAACATTCATAATTGCTCTATATAATTCCGGGCGCACCCATCACATCATAACATTATCATTATCATGCTTTCCACATAGAACATACATCAAAAGTGAACATAAATAAACCATGGTAAGGAATGGGTTTCATCTCATAAGAATACATTCATAAGCTTTGGGTTCCCAAAATAAAGAGGGAACAACATACTTGATACAAGAACCATCAACCATGAATGAGAGGTAAAAGTTGAGTTCTTAAGAGAAGAGTTCGTTCAGAAACCATTTGGATTGACATAAACTTCATTTGAAAACATTTATATCCCAAAAAAGGAAAGAAAATGATGAAAAACTTATCTTTAAGGAGTGACCATATCAAAAATGGAGTGAAAGAGGTAGAACCCAAAGGATGAAAGTTGGGTTTGAGAATTTCCCCTTACCTTGTACCCGAATACTTCCTTCTATTTAATGTCTTGTATAATGAAATTATATTCATTAATTAGAAATAAAGAACCATGTGTACATTAATAAGGTTAATTATGGTTTCATTATGTAATTTTATGTTCCTTTGGATGACTTATAGATTTTAAAAACATTGTTTTGGGGATGTTCGTTTTATGGTTTTTCTTGGGTTGTTCACTTGTATTCATAAATTAAAGTTGGGGTAGAACATGGGTAAACATAAAGAAATGATATTACATGTCATTAATGATATTAAATGATTTTAAATGATCTTATAATGAATTATATTAGATCCATGTGGATGAATCATTATATAAGAATTAAATGATGGTTATTTGGGTAAATTTGGGTGGTTTTTGGATCACAACGAACTTGTTTTAACTTATCACTTAGTAATATGGACTTAGGTTATTTAAAAAACTCTAAATATAACATAAAACATATAAAATATTTTGGTTCATCCATAAAAATGGTTTCATGATCAGATCTGAAGGTATAAATAGAAGAAGAAAGCATGCCGTTCTTGAAGGTGATAAATTAACACCTCACGAAAAACGTTCTCTTTAATAAAATAAAAGGAAGAGAGAAAGGGGTTTGGATGATATAATATCCCATTAGAATCATAAAATTACAATATATTTATAATAATGGAGTTACAATAAAATTTGGATGACGATTGTTGGGGATAGATCAAGAAATGAATTTGAACTTGAAAGGAAATTAAAGGAGAAGAGGGAGGGAAATTACCTCTTGAATCCTTCTCTTGAGAACCTCCTTAAGGGCCAAATATTGGTCTTTTGATGAGACCAGAAGATCTTGGACGTGGGGGAGGGGCTAGGGAAGGTGTTTGGGAATATTTTAGTGAAGTCTTGGAGCTTGAGAGGTGTGAGGAAATGAGGGTGTGAAGGGTGACTTTTATAGTGTAGGGGAGAGGGGTTTCCTTAATATAAAATTCATTAGTTTATTATTTCCCCACAAGACAAGGAAGAGTGAGTCTTGAACGACCAAGAATAGTAATTTTATAATGTAATACGAAACCAATTGGGCATACATCAGTATAACATCACACATGACACTATAATTAGCTTATTTTGTAAATTACGGTATTTCACTATTCATAAAAAAATTCAGGTATCTCAGAAAAATCCCAAACAATTACCCCAACTATTTTTCGATGAGTAGAATCTAAAAATGAAGTCCATTTTTCAAAAATAATTTTCTAAATATTATTAATTTAATATTTAATTAAAATCGTAATTTAGTTAAAAAAAATAGTTTTTAAGATTAAAACTGATTTTATAGTGCTTTCAAAAATTACGTAGGGTATTATAAAATTATCTAAAAACTATAAGACATTGATTAAATAATTTATTAATACATTTTAGGGAAATAAATATTCTTTTAAATAAATTAATTAATTATAATTAATTATTTATGACTTACAAAATACCAAAATGTTTACTAAGGTCAAATTGTCACTTTCTAAGATGTCTAAATTTTATTTTATTAGTCATAGGTAATTTTAATATTATGTTGGATGATTTACTATTCATAACGGTCATATTACTATTAATAAGGGTATGCTACTATTCCTAAGGGTACGTTACTATTCACCTAAAATTATTTTTGTTTCATTAAACTCCAAAAATCATCTTGAACACAACCGTGTATGTCGGATTTTCAAAATTCCAAACATAGGAGTGAAAAACTTATGTTTAAAGGTCACTTATCACTTAGTAGTTCATTATTTTGTGTTTTTATGATAGAAATATACGAAGGTAATTTTCCATTGAAAAACATTGGGTGATTACAATACTAATCCAGTGGTAGCTGAGCAGTGGATCAAGTCCCTTGAAAATATATTTCTGGCATTGAGATGAAATGAAAATGAAAAGTTAGAACTGGAAGTATATTGTCTCATGGGTGATGCTGATCAATGGTGGTCTTTGATCCAAAATATCAAGGAGGACGATGAAATAAAGGACATGGAATGGATAACTTTTAAGGAAAAATTATTTAACAAATACTTCACTCATAAGAAAAAAAATAAAATGACTAGAAAATTACATATCTTATAGAAAAGGGACTAAGAGAGTGTTGTGAAGTATTAGGATAACATGACAAGACTATCCGAGTATGATATATATTACATACATGATTCCGAAGACGAGATTGTTAATTTCTTTAAAGGTCTTAAGCCAACTCTCTGAAGGGCACTGGCTTCACAAAAATTTTCATCGTATGATGAAATAGTATTAAGTTCCATCAAAATAGGGTAGTATTTTTCTAGATCATATATGTTCAAATGAAATCAGGATAAGAAGATGTATTTTGATATGTATGGAAAAGGGTAAGCATCAAAGAAGAAAAATGGAATGAAGAAATTTCCATTATGTGAAAACTGTGGAAATAATAATCATAGGAAAAAATTGAAAGTCATAGGAGTTTTCTATAAGTGTGGAGAAAAGGGTCCTTGATCTAAAAACTAAAAGGGGAAGAAATAAATAAATGATGTTAAATGATTCATCTATAATGAAATGGGGAATTATTCCAATAAATGAACAAAACATTAGGGGAATATACCATGGAAGTGGTCAAGGGAATAAGAACAAGCTTATGCAATCACAACTACAGAGGTTGAAGTTCCAAATGATGTGGTGATAGGTACTTTGATCATTTCATCAAACACAACCAATGATTAATTTGATTATATATCATCACAATATTTTATATCTTCCCAGTTTTCCAAAGAAATTAGACATTTACCTTCTAATTTAATCAAGGACTTGTCATTAATAATTCATAAGGGAAGTATCGTTGCAATAGAGATGTGTCAGTCAATCCCTTTTATGACACATAAACATTCTTTAGTTGAAAAACTTATTATAATACCTATTGTTTATTTTTATATAATCCTCAGTATGGATTGGATTTCAAAATATGAGGAAAACATTTTTTGTAAGAAGAATGAAATTATGATCTATGAGGAAGATATTGAATCCATTAGCGTTAGAGCAGAAATGTCATCATCCAATTCTTATCTAGATCCACCGCCAATATATCTAAAAAATGAAATTATCAGAGTGGAAGAGCAAACAATATCTAGGGATTGGGAAAGTAATATTTTAATTGAATATGTACCAATTGTTCATGAATAAATTGATGTATTTCTTGAGGAATTACCTAGGAACCCCTAGAGCATGAAGTTTAATTTACCATTAATCTAATCCCTAATGCCAGACCAATATCAAAGACTCCATATAGAATGGCCACTTTGGAATTTGTGGAGATGAAGAAACAACTAGAGGGACTAAATGACATGGGATTTATTTTACCTAATGTTTCTCTATATAGAGCCCCTATTATATTTTTTCTAAAAGAAAAATGGATCCTTGATGCTATGAATTGACTATAGAGAAATAAATGTTATTAAAATAAAGAACAAGTACCCTCTTCCTCTTATTAATTATTTATTTGATCCACTCCATGGAGCTCAATATTTCTTTAAGAATGGACTTCACTTTGGATATCATCAATTATGTGTGAATAAGGAAGATATCTCTAAGACTGCATTCTGAACTAGTTATGGACATTATGAGTTTATAGTAATTCCATTTGTATTGACTAATACACCCTATGTTTTTATAGATCTAATGAACAGAGTATTCAAGGAATATCTTTATGATTTCTTTGTATTTTTTATCAATGTTATCTTGATATATTCCAAAAGATATGAGGATCATGAGAAACACTTATGGATTGTTCTAAATACTCTTAGATGAAAAGAGTTATATGGGAAGTTTAGCATTTGTGAATTATGGATTCAAATAGTTTCTTTTATTGGGAATGTTATCTCTATATATGGAATCTCTATTGATCTTGAAAAGATAAAGTAAATCCAATAATGACCTACACTAACAAACATAATCTAGGTACATAGTTTTATTTTTTAGTAGGTTACTATCGACATTTCGTTCATAATTTTTTCTGATTGGATAACCCATTGACCAAACTCACATGTAAAGGGGTTAAGTTTGTATAGAAAAAAGAATTTACAAAGTGTTTTGTATAATTGAATATATTATTGATAAATGCTCCAATTTTGACTCTTCTATCAGGAAATAATGAGTTTTTGATATACAAAAATGCATCAAAGAATGGAATGGTTTTCTTTCTTATGAAAAATGATAAATTTATTTCTTATAAATTAAGGTAGTTGAAGAATCATGAACAAAATTATCCAACTCGTGATCTTGAGTTAGAAGACACAATATTTTCTTTTAAGATATGAAGACACTATCTACATAGAAAAATATGTGAGATATATACGAATCACAAGAGTTTGAAATAAATATTTTTATATAAATAAATCAACATGAGGCAAAGGATATGGATCGAGCTACTTAAGGATTATGATTTTTCAATATATTATAACATAGGAAAGTCATATATGGTAAAAGATGTATTAAGATAGAAAGATCATAGACTTATAACCCAATTGAGGGTTGAGAAAGATCCTACGTTCACTAATATACTAATTGTTAAGGAAGGTTAACCATCAATACTTTTTCAAATGATTTCTAAACCATCTATACTAGAGAAGATAAAAAACTCTCAATCTGATGATGAGAATATTCAAAAAAAATTAATTCCATTAAAGATGGAATATTGGAAGACTTTATGTATGAGGATGGAGTTCTGAAATTTGAAAAGATGTTATGTGTTCCATCAATACCTGATCTCAAAAGGGAACTATTAGATGATGCTTATAACTCAAATTTCTATATACATCCTAGTAGTACCAGGATGTATAGAGATATGATGAAATATTTTTGGTGGGATAATATGAAGTGGAAAATTTCTTACTATGTGTCAAGGTTTCTAGTTTTTCAACAAGTGACATTTAAGAGACAACATCCCAAAGTAGTCATGCAACCTCTACCTATTTTTATATGGAAGTGGGATGACATTAAGACGGAATTTGTCATAGGATTACCAAGGATAACTAGAAGGAATGATGAAATATAGGTAATTATTGATCAACATAAAAAGTTAGAAAATTTGGTTACTATAAGATATGATTTACCACTTCAATGCATAGAAATAATTTATATTAATTAAAATTTAGGACTTAATAGTGAACCTCTATCGATTGTGTTTGATCAAGATCCCTGATTTAAATAAATTTTTTGGAAGGGTCTTCAGAAGGATTTGGATACTGAGCTTCATATGTGTACTGCTTATCCCCTCAAACTGACAGATAATATTAAAGGACTATTAAAACATTGGAATATATGTTGAAATCGTGATCACTTGACTTTCAAGTCATGTGGGATTAATACTTACCTTTGTTGGAATTTTCCTACAATAATATTTTCCATTATAGTATTACATTGGCACCATATAAAGAATTATATAGAAAGATATATTGAACTCTAACTTGTTAGGATGAAGTTTTTTAGAGGAAACTTGTAGATCTAGAACTTATTTAAGAGACAAGAACAAAAGTAAAGACCATCCAGGCTCATTTTAATGTAGCTCAAAGTATAAAAAAGAGTTATGTTGAAAACCAAATAAAGGATTTGGAATTTCAAGTGGGATATCATGTATTTTTGAAAGTATCTCCATGGAAGGGTGTCTTAAGGTTTGGTAAGAATAGAAAACTGAGCCCTAGGTATATCAATCCATTTTAAAATTCTAGAAAGAATTCGACCTGTAGCTTACTATTTATAAATTACCCCATGTATCTCTAAAGTTTATGATGTGTTCCACATTTCATTATTAAATAAGTACATGCCAGACCCAATGCATGTACTCACCTATGAAGAAATAGATCTAGAACCTAATTTGTCTAACTATGAGGAGCCTACCAATATTCTTGACACAAGAGAGAAAGTATTGAGGAATTAGATAATTGAGCTGGTATATGTACTTTTTAAAAATCATAAAATTGAAGAGGTGATGTGGGAGACTAAGGAAATTATGATTAATAATTATCCAAATATTTTTATGGTGTGATATTCATGAAAAAATTTCAAATATGAAATTTTCGATGGAGGGAAGAATATAAAACACCAAGATTTTACGGTATGTATCCTATTAAATAAATTCAATTCTTTCGATAACTTACATTTCACCCAAAATTATTTCATATAGTATAAATCTCATAAAATAAATTAGATAACACAACAAAAATATTATAAATTAATAATGAATGAAATAAGATGTATTTATATAAGTTAAGGAACCTATATTTATGAAATAGTAACTCGATCTTAGGAATAGTAATATGAACCTTATGAATAGTAAAATAGCCAAATGAAAAGTAACCACACCCTTGAATGTACAAATAAAGTTTAGGCATCTTATAAATGAAATTATGATATAATTATATCATATCATAAGTAAATTAATATATTAAAAATTATTAATTAATTGTTGGTATTTTTGTATGTCATAAATATTTAATTACAATTTTATAATTAGTAAAATGATTTAAAATAGAATTTATTTTCATAAAATTTATTCATAAATTAATATTTTATTGTCTTATGGTTTTATGATACCTTATTTAATTTTTTAGAATGTTATAAAATTAATTATAAATTTAAAATCTGTATTTTTTGAGTAAATGAAAATTTTAATGAAAATTTAAATTTTTCATATTTAGAATTTTTTTATAAAATGGAGTTTATTTTTTTTATTTTACACATTGATAAATGGTAATGGTTAATTTTTGTGATTTTTCTAGAATACTTGAATTTTTTGAGAATAGTAAAATATGATAATTTAAAATAACAGTTAAATACACGAATTAAAGAGTCATAGGTGATGTATGTATAATGTAATACCATAATATCTGAATATCATTAATTATTTTAATATATTTGGTGATAATTCTAGAACTATTCATAGTCTGGAGCCAAAATAATAATAAAATGAATATAATATTCCAAAAACACCCTCTCCTCCACTATAAATACCACCACTCACCACCCATTCTCCTCACACCTTCCAAGCTTTGGGACACGGAAAATTTCTACCCAATAATCTTACCAAGATACTCCTCCACTTCCAAGAGCTCTTGGTATCATAAGAAAACCATGACCTTTTCCCTAAGGAGGTTCTCATGGAAGAGAAAATCAAGAGGTGAAAACCTCTTTCTTTTTCTTTTAATTTCTTTTCAAGTTATTTTATTTTATTATTCTATACTAACCTCAACTCATTAAAAAATCATGATAAATCTAGTAGCATAAATATACTAGAATTTTATTATTCTAATGTAATGATCCATCATCAATCTCTTTATCCACTCCCTTTTATTCGAAAAATGGAAACATCATCTATGAGGGGTTGTTTTATGGCCTTCAAGGATGAAAGGTTTTCATTTTCCTACACCATCTTAAAGGTTGTCCATAAAATGTTTTTAATGGTTTAAAAATATTTTAAAATTTATATTACAACCCTTTTTATTTTCTAGAGGTAACATATTTACATAATACTAAATGATTAAATATGATGAGTTCATTGTGATCTAAAACTACTAAAATTAATCTAAACAATTATCAATGACATGTTATCTAATGATTCATCCTCATATATAGGAACAAAAAGTATATAAAAAAAATTAAACTTATGTATGTTAATTAAAAACATGTAATTCAAATTCTAGATAATTATACCCATTTTACATGAACTTCATTACTTATAAACAAGCAAACTGATCATGAAACCAAGAAAACTAATACTTCGGAATGAAACAATTAAACTCTATAAATCATAAATAAGGCCATAAATGAACTTAATAAAATTATAATACATAAAATAAATATATAAATGGTTCTTAATTAATAAATTAATTGATTTAATATTATTTATCTAGGATATTAAGATCAAGAACATAACACATTCAGACATAAGGTAAGGTACTTTGTCTCAATTTACATTTCATTAAGACTTACTTGGTATTATGCACCTAGTAATTCTTATGTGGTGTACCTAATTCATATTTGAGATTTTTTTTCATTTGAAATTATATTTCTATTAAATATCCATATTCTTGTATCATGGATATGATTATTGTCTTAGTCGTATACCATTTTACTTGCGGTGTTTATTATGAATGTTGTTTTAACTGGGGAAATATTGATGAATATGTATCCTCTACTCAATAAAAATATTGAAAAGGTATATTATTCTAGAATTAAATATATTTATGAATAATTATTTGGATTTGTAGTTATGGGAAGGGCTTGTTATAGTCCCTCGATGCATCGACATGTCTCATGAGACAAAATAGCTGGTGACAAACCCTTCATGTTTGTTTCGAAATAGAATCAGACATGTATCTACAAACAAAATTAAACTGTATTTATAGTATGATGGTTCATGTGATAGATACATAAAATCGAAATAATAAAAATTTTCTTTATTTAGTATTTAGTTAACACCTTCCTTGAGGTTTTCACTTTGACCAAATATATGGATGAATTATCATTATCATTGTATTGATGGAATTTGTTTTCAAGATTACTTACCTTGCCATAATTTTTATTTATTATTTTATTTAATTCAATTATTATTTTTTATATAACCCTTATTGATAATTTTAGCACACTCTTTTATTTGTTTTCCTTTACTAGGTTGTGAAGATGAAATTTTGAATAAGTGAAAAGAAGCAAATTATTTTGTTTTTTATGACCTATGTTTAATTACCAATGTAATAAGGGAACCACATATATATATGTTTTTTCTTCAAGACTACTAAAATGATTGATACATGATGATGTGATATTTTTTATCTATGTACTTTTAATAAAATTACCACTAACTCTAAGATACTAGGGTTGAGGTTGTAATATAAATTTTCTATTATAGTATAGAAATGTGAATATTTGGTTATGCGATCAATAATAACCCATATTGCATAATTATTTCTAAGTGTATCTGGTATCCCCATGAAAATTTCCATAGTAATGTCATACCATTTACACATAGAAATATGAAGAGGTTTTATGAATCATCTATGATGCTACCTTATAACTTTAATATGTTGACAAACTAAATATCTAACTACAGAATCAGAAATTTCCCACCTCATATTATCCCACCAAAAAAGTTCCATCAAATACATATACATTAATGTGATACCAGGGTGTATAGATAAATTTGATCATTGAAAGTCATCCAAAAATTCCCTTTTTAGCTCTAGTATAGATGGAATGAATAATCTCTTCCTATATTTTAGGAATCCATCTCCACAAAAGAAATCTAAAAATTACCCATCATTCATGGATTTAATTTTCTTTTGAAAGTTCTCATCAGAAGATTGAGAATTATTTATCCTCTATAATAAAGATGGGTTTTCAAATAATTTGAGAAATTATTTATGTCTCCACTTCCTTTGAAATTACCATATCCATCTTTACCAGATCCATGAACATTGTATCTTTATCAAATCTTAGTTTGGATAGAACTCAATGATCCTTCCTAATCAATGCATCCACTACCTTATTTTCTTTGTATGGGTAGTAGTGTATTGAGAAATCATAATATTTCAGTAACTTGAGCCATCACCTTTGTATCATATTGACCCCTTTTTGTGAAAATTTGTATTTCCAGATTTTATGATCCATGTATATCTCATATCTTTAACCATAGAGATAATTTCTCTAAATTTTAAAAGTAAAGATTACAACTACTATTTCAAGATCATGTGTTGGGTAGTTCTATTGACAAATAATTGATTTAATTGATTAATATTTAATAACTTTATAATTTTAAAAAAGTAGAAAATCTTGTCCCTTCTTTGATGAATCACTATAAATGAAAAAACCCATCACTTTCAGATGGTAGAGTCAAAATTGGATTATTGAACAACCTCTTATTTATCTTATCAAAACAATCTTCACATTCTATTGTCCAAAAAAATTATCCCCATTACATGTAATCTTGGTTAACATGTTATCCAATTAAGCAAAATTCTGAAAAATTCACTCATAGTAACCCACCAAAACTAATAAAACTACGTACCTCAGTTATGTTTTTTGTTCTAGGACATTATCTGACCATCTTTTTCTTTTTAGGATCAACTGATATTCCGTCATAATAGATAATATATCCATGAAAATAAACTTCTTGAATCCAGAAATCTCACGTACTAATTTTAATATATATCTCTTCTATTATAGTAGTCTTTAGAATGATACTCAAGTGATTCTCATGGGCCTAATAGATTTTACAATACACCAGAATATCATTAATGAATACTATAAAAAAATCATCAAGATATTCCTTAAAACACTCTATTCATTAGGTCCATAAAAATAGAGGGTTCATTAGTTAATCCAAATGGCATTACTGTAAACTCGTAATATCCATAGCTCATCTGAAAAGCTGTATTTGGAATGCATTCCTTCTTTACACACAATTGGTGATACCCAGTACAAATATCAATCTTTGAAAAATATTTGACTCCATGAAGTTGATAAAAAAAGTCATCAATTCGAGGTATAAGATAATTGTTCTCTATTATAATAAGATTTATTTCACTATAATCAATGCACAACCTCATGGATCCACCATTATTCTTAATGAAGAGAATAAGGGCTCCCTATAATGAAACACTAAGGTAAATAAATCCATTATTGCCAAAATCCTATAGTTGTTTCTTTAACTCTACTAATTACACAGTGTCCATTCTATAAGGAGCCTTTGATATTGGCCTTGTATCAAGGGTTAAATCAATGAAAAATTAAAATTCACACTCTAGGGTATGTCTAGGTAATTACTCAGAAAAAAAAAATCATTGTATTCCAATAAAATAGACACATACTCAATTAGAATATTACCTTATTCATTACAAGATGTTGTTTTCTCTTCTTCCCTAAGAATTTAATTCAGTATAGCTACTGGAGGTGGATCCAAGTGAGAATCATATGGTGATGTTTTTCCCTAAAGATAATGAATTATACATATTCCTCACAAATTTTAAATTCCTTATTCGTGAAATAAAATTTTTCATCATATTTTGAAATCTAGTATATACTGAGGATTATATCTAAGTAAACCAAAGGTATGATAAAAAGGTCTGCAAATAAAGCATGTTAATGTATCATAATGAGGACTATCTTACATGTCCTTATTGCAATGATACATCTCTTAGGATTTTTTTACTGACATCTACCTTATTAAATCAAAAGGTAAATGCCTATTTTTAGAAAAATGGGTTAAAAGATTATAATGATCTAGAATAAAATAAAGCATTGGATAAATTTTAATATAGGATTAATGTTCTCACTTCCCTATTATTGGGTACTTCTATGTCAGCTGTAGTGATTTCATAAGTTTATCCATCACCCCTTAGCCTTTACTATGGTAGATTCCCTTGATGATTTGGGAATTAGTTTGCATAGTTCCCCATATAAATGTATTTATAACACCAAATAATTTTTTTTTACTTCTTCCCTTTGCATTAATTGATGTGATGACCCCTTTATCCACACTTATAAAAAAATCCGATTCCTTTCATGAATTTCCCTAGGTGAATCCTTCAACAGTTCTCAAATGATGAAAATTTATTCATCTAATTATTTGAAGGATTACCTTTCTATCAGTGTTCAAATGACCTCTTTTTCTTTTGATACCCCTTGAATATATTGATTCTAGAAAATTACTTCTTCGTTTCTAGGTCACATTAAACTATTTCATCATATGATTTTTTTGAAAACCAGTTCCCTTTAAATACTTGTCTTAATACCTTTTAAAAAGTTATTAATATTTCACTCCATGTTACATTTATAATCCATATAATTTCTGAATAACCTTGTAAAAGTGGATTCATAATTAGAAACAATTTCTTCTTCCTTTTTATTTAAGTTAAGGAACTTTCTATTCATCTCAATTTGTTTCACAAGAGGGAAGTATTTATCAAATAATGTCTCCTTAATAGCTTTCTATACCATGATTTTTTTACATTTCCTCCACATTCTTCAAGATTAAAGACCATCATTTATCATCATATCGTTTGAGACAATACACCATAATTCCAACCTTTAAAGGTGGTAATGTAAGAATGAATGACATCGGTTCTCGAGGCGGTAGTTCACCGTACACACAAACGATGACTGCTTATCCCATTTAATGGAAGTGTGTGTGAGTGTAAGTAATACCATTGAAATAAAAATATATCATTATATATAATATACCGAGGTTATTATATAATAATGAAATAATAATAATTTAAGGGGTGGAGAAATAAATGAAATAAACGTGATCGTTGAAGAATGTTACCTCTTATTTGGGTAACTCCTTTTGGTTTATACAAAAAGACTTCCTTGGTTAGATATATACAAAAAGTGGAGCTTCTAGGATGAGATTAGTAATTATTGGAATATATTTGGGTAGATTTTGGATGATCCAAATATCTTGATAGGTGTGAAGAAGTGAGGGGGGGGGGTGAGTGCCTTTTTATAGTGGAATGGAATTCTTGTAAATTTTTGAAAGAGTGAATTACAAGCACATTTTTCCATGTAAATTGGATCCAATAATGAAAAAAATTATATAAAATAGAGTATATAGTCTAAATATGTCTATAATTTTTTTTACAAGATTCTAAGTCATTTGGGACCTCCAGTTTAAGGTTTAATCCTTTGTTAGCTAGTTTTCCTCTTAATTGCTATAATTAATTTTAATTACTCTCACTAATATTTTTGATAAAAAACTAAGTTTAACTTATTATGTGTTATAAATTTTTATGATTAAAAATATTTAATTAATTTTTCCAAATTAAAATCACATAATTGGTAGAAATTAATTTAAAATTAATTTCGTAGGCGAACGACAAAGCGGGGATTTAAAGTAAAAATGTTCGAAATCTTGAAATGTTTTTATGTAGAATTTAAATTTTAAATTGATCCCAATGACCTAAATTGGATTATTTTATGTATAATTGATCTAATTAAACATTAAAAACAATTAAAAACATATTTTATCATTATAAATTATTTATATGAAAAGTCGATTTTAATTAAAATTCTGGATTTTTTCACTATTTATAAAAAAATGAAACTTATCAAAAAATAAAACAAATTCCCCCTAATATAATTTTAAAATTAATATTTCAAAAATGATGTTTATTTATAAAAATAAAATTTATAAAAGTTAAAAAATGTGGTTTTAAATCTAATGCGCCATTAAAAGGCGGCAAAATTGCCTTTAGAAAAATATAAGTTTTTATGTGTAAAATTGTATTTGTTATTATATTATGAATATAAAATATATTGGATGAATATAAAAAATTTAATGGATATATAACATATAAATTTACCATATTAATTATCTAAAAGTGATAAAATTTAATTAACTATGAAAAAAATGACAAAATAATGTTTTGTTTAAACTCAATGTTGTGTTCATTACAAGCTATCAAAAAAATTAAATTTATTATTAAAGAAAAATATTGTAAAGTGTTAAATTTTTACATGTAAAAAATTAATTTTAAAATAAGTTTGAATTATGTAATAATTTTATTTAGAAATTTTGTTTATGCGTAAAATTGGAATCAGTTTTTCTTATTCCTAGAAAACAAAAAAGATGAATTTTAAACATATGATTGAATATATAATATATAAATTTTAGTAAAATCATTAAAAAAATATTTTTTTAATTTATTTCAGTAAAACATGTTTTTATGTATAAAAATATTTTTTCAAAAAAATATTTTCTTTTATTCAAATAGTTATTATTTTCATCTCTAATTAATTGGTCATTAATGAATTTTTTATATATACATATTTAAACCATATATTTTCATAATTTAGTTAATCATATTCATACTAGCCATTCCATTATCTTGGTGATAACTATCATGTTAAATAATAATATTTTAATAGTATGTCATGTTCCATTTAAACTCTGCATTGTGTGTAATGCAAGCTATACTCTGTGTTGCATGTAACAAAAGATAAACTCAATGTTGCGTGTAACACAAGATAGAATCATATTTACATGTAACACAAGCTAAAGTATATGTTGAATGTAAGAAAAGATAAACTTATATTTTCATGTAACACAAGCGAAACTTAGTGTTGCATGTAATGAAAGCTAAAATCATTGTTTCATATAACAAAAACTATGGAAAAGATTAAATTTATTAAAAAAAATCACAAAATATTAGGGTGTTACAACAATGGATTTAATCATAAATATTCCCAAATATTATAATGGAAATAGTGATATATTGGTAGTTGTGGACTATCTTACAAAGTCAACACACTTCATTTCTATTTGAGAGGGTTTCTCACTCGGTCAACATTCCATGTTATATATAAAAGATGTGGTAAAGCTAAATGAAGTACTACGTTAAATCATGTATGATCAATATATGAGGTTTTCCATACAGTTTTAGAGGAGTATTAAACAATTATTATATATAGAGATAATATTTATCAAAACTTATCATCCTCAAACCAATCATTTATCTAAAATAATCATTCAAAATTTGAAATATACATTGAGATCAAGATCGATGGATTTCAAAGGTGGTTTAGATCAATTTATTTCTTTGGTTGAGTTCTCAAATAATAACAATTTTCACTATATTATTAAAATGGTACTAGGGGTGGGAAAAACTACTAAACTGAACCAAACCATATACCAAACCAAACCAAACCAAACCAAACCAAACTAAACAAAAATAGTAGTTTTTTTCTTGTTGTTTAGTTTATGGTGTATATTGAATATACCCTTGTATTTTGTGATTTAGTTCCAGTGAAAAACTAAACTACACAAGTTAAAATAAACCACATATATTTTTTACTTATTAATTATAATGTTTTTCTATTACCATTGAAATTATAGGCTCTAATTATTGTTTTAATTTCATCATGGAAAAAAGTTTTACTTTGATATAAGGTTAAGGATAGTATAATGCCACAATGTAAATGTTTATATATAAATTTTATTCAAATTATCATCCAAAAATTATAAAATATCATGGGTCCATATCAATGATGTTAACATAAAAAAATGGTTAATAAATAATCCAAAAAAATTAAATTGAAAATTAATGGTTTAGAAATTTTTTAATATGAACTAATCCATTGTTAAATGGTTTAGGTTTTTGTGTATATAAAACAAAGAAAAATTGTGGTTTAATTTTGTTTTTAGACAAAAATAATTAAAACCAATATTCACCCACCACTAAATGATACCATATGAGGCTATATATTGAAATATATGTATAAATACAACATATAGGGATGAAGTTGGAGAGAGAAAGCTGTTGTGACCTGATCTTGCTTCAAAAATGACAATGAAGGTGTAAACCATTCAATGGCATATAAAAAAAAACACAAATTAGATTTAATAACTATGATAATAATTATCTATGGGATATAACTTTTTGTTGTTGGTGATAATGTATTCCTCAAAATATTAAAATAGAATAGGGTTATGGGATTTAGGAAGAATGGAAATTTGAGCCTTAGATACGTCAGTTCCTTTGAGATTCTTGATCATGTAGGTACTGTAGCTTATTTTTTAGTGATTCCACCAAATATCTACTAGGAGCATGATGTTTTCCATGTATGTATTTTGAGGAAGTATATACTAGATCCATAACATTCATTAAACTCATATTTTGTACAAATAAAAAATAATATCTCTTATACAGAACAACCGAAGGATATATTAGATCACATAGGAAACTTACTGTGAAAAAAGATAACACACTTAGTCAAAGTTATTTTGAGAAATAAAAATTTTAAGAAGGTTATGTGGGAACCTAAAGATATTATGAGACAAAAATAACCCTATATATTTTATTTAGATTAATGAAATTTTTATGGTGAATTTTTCTTAAGGGAAGTAGAATGTAACACTCTAATTTTTTAGTATGAATTTCCCTTTAAGTCAATAATTTGTGTTCAATAGCTCCAATTACATGAAACATCCAACTAAAATCAGCAGTGACCTATTTCATTATGGTTGAATATTAGTATATGAAATTAAATACATCAAAATATAACTTAAATAAAAATAATTATAAAAACAATAAATTTAATGAAACCAAAAGTAAATAAAAATTCCAAAAGGTTGAAATTAATATTATCACGATCTTCTATGAAGATCATATCATCAATGATAACTATGAAAGGAATAAAACATGATATAAATATGATAAAAATATCTATAAAATAAAATATGGAATAAAAAAAATTCTTTTTTGAGAAGTTTATAAGAGAATATATAGGAATTAAATGTGGTTGTTATATGGATATTTAACTTGTATAACCCTTAGAAAAATATGACCATTAAGCATATATAGTCATCAGTCACATATTGCTATTGTGAATTTACTATTATTTGGGTATATGAATAGTAATTTTAAAATTTATTAATTGTTTTATAATATATAAAATTAGATACTTCATTATGGTAATCATGAAAAGTGACTGTTACTATATATTCATTAATATAGTGGGTATAAATAGAAGTAATCATATTATAGAATTTATATAGAAAGAAGTTATTAAATCAAGTAGTAGAAGTATTCTATTAGAGGGTCATTTATCTGATGTTGAGAATGAGGTAGCACCACTAGTGTTTTCACTAGAATAAGAAAAATCTGAAATTCAATAAGTAATACTTAAGTGGAATCATATGTGGGAGAAGTTCAAGCTCATTTAAATCACTATAAGATCCATGCTAACTAAATTACCATCCTTGACCCCCACCATTACTTGTCTCACCCATAGGTCCCATGTAGAGGTCTTATGGATTTTTAAGTAGAATTTATGATGATATAAATATGTTATTATTAATATATTATTGGAATAGAAAAAATTTGTACCACATACTTCATCATAGAATCCATACGATCCTCATTTAGACAACATAAGTGGAGTTTGAGTAGAAAATTATTTCCATTCCCTAATAATTAGTGAATGGGATTTTCATATGCTGCATGATTTCTCACACACTAAGTGGTGGATGACTATAAAAAATTATTCAAATTTGGTGATGTGGTTTTAGGATTTGACCTTAGGATTAGGTAATGGATTTTTTAGATTTCTAAAAAAATAGGTGTTAAATCCTTAAAACCCATTTTGAGGGACTTTTGAAAATATTTTTCCCTAAAAAAATATAATTAGGGAAAACCAAAAATTATGGGAATATTCACATCATAGGATTTTGTTTTATTGGTTTTAGATCCCAAATAGACTTACAGATCAAATGCTATGGTCGACTAAAGTTGTGAACTTTTCATGAATAAATCCAAGATTATGCTTATGTCACATGCCTAGATTTTTAACATAGTTCATTCACCCAGATCCTACACTATTCCAAGTATACTCAACTAGGTCCACACACCTTAGTTTCATGTATCCAAGTAATATATTATTAATCACCTTTGTAAACCACCTTTTATGGTCGGTGCTTGCACCCAGGTATCCCTGTATCTATAAATCGACCCCATCACCTCCAAATTTTGATACACATATGGAAATAAGACCAATATATATAGAATTTACCTTCACCTAGTTATATCATGGATTACATACTAGGGTATGTGTCCAAACTATTCATCCTCAGAGATCCCTATATTAGGGAGAACCACTCGGTGCCTAGGATCCTTTTGAGTAGTGATACACCCTTCCCTCTAAGATTCCACACTAGGTAACACTAGATTTGAGTGCCAAAATAATTTGGAATTAGTCCTCAAAACCTGATAAAACCTTTTCCTAAGGACACTCACAAGGTAAAACAAATTTTATCAGGTCTCATAACTTGGTTCCCTTATCTGGGTGACCTAATTCACCCAGATCTTTCACATGAGAATCCCTATTAGGGAGAACATATTTTCCCAGGTTTGGGAACCCTATATGGGAGAGCCTCCTTTACTAAAGTCTCACACCTTGGTTCCCCTACTTGGGTGAACCCATTTATCTAGGGATTATACCTAGGTACCCACTACTAGGGTTAAACTTCACACAATATCCCCTACTAATGGTAAAATTTTTCAATACCACTCATATTGGGGTTCCACCCTAGTCCATACTAGGGTAACCCACTTTACCTTAGTCTAATAACCTAGAAACCACTCGCCCATGTCTCTTACATGGGTTAACATTTACTTAGGGCCCCTATCCAGGTTCCCGAAGTTCCCATATGATCCTTAATTCGAGATACTCCAGTTGGTTTCCCAGGTACCTCAAGTCGAGATACTCTTCTTGGTTTCATATATATACCTAGAGTTGAGATACTCCTCTTGGTTTCCCATATACCTAGAATTGAGATACTCTTATTAATTTCACATACACCTTGAGTCAATATACTCTTATTGTTTTTCTAAATTTTCTTGAGTTGATATGATCCTCTTGGAACCCAAAATAACATTAATTGACTCATTGACCAAGTAAGGTACCTTCAGGAAGCACATTCATATGCACAATAAAAAACCATCTTGATACAAAGAAAATGTGCAACCCCAATGCATAAGACACACTCAATTTCTATGGTTACCCCTTTTACGACATAACAACCATACCTTGGCCACCTCCAAATTGTAAGCCCCAAAACTTACCGCCTTCACCTGTGTCACTTATTAGGTTAGGAATATCAGGTAAATATTCAAACATAATCCCCAAAAAAATACTTTGAGTTAAGTTAATTCTCTTGGTTTTACGAAATATGGTCCTCCTACTAGGTGTAATCCACAAACTCTCTAGTATCCACTCCTCATATAATTACTAATATAAAACAGGTTTACATCCATATATGGTTCTCCTTTTAGTTGTGATCCCATGCCATATATTCTCCATTCAAGTTAAAAATATATTGGTTGAACCCAATGGGTAGCTCATGCATAATGCTCTCCCCGTAAAATGTTATTTTCACTTTTATAAAACCAACATCCATATATTTACCTCCTACTAGTTGTAAACCCCAATCCTTATTTCCTTCACCTGAGTTACTTATCAGGTTATGAATCTCCGGTCATCCCATTCTGTAATCCCAAATCAATCCCCTATTATTCAATCTCTTGCAATACATCTAACCATACATTATCTCTTAGTCGTTACACTAAGCATGAATCTATTGAGATCATATTTTTTACTTGATTTTTTGTTATCATGATTTATATGAGAACAATTATGTACTTAAACAGGTTATGTAGGAATCCACTTTGAGGTTTAATCCCAAAAATCCTAAAAAATATATTTTCTCTAATGTGATGAGCATAAGATGACCCATTTTACCTTTAGTTGAGATACTAATCCTGGTTCCCTCATATAAACCTTGAGTTATATTCTTCTACTAGTTCCAAAATAACTTGAGTCAAGATACTCTACTTGGTTTCCTATATATGTGCCTCATATTAGGCCCTTAACTAACCTATCAATATCAAATGTAACACAAATAAGAGAACCATGTGATAAGCATGGAACTCGCCAAACCTTCATTAAGTGATAAGTATGAGTAAATAATGATCAACCTCCCCTAGGTGACAATCTTAGGACCCCTATGTGATTAGAATATGATCTCCTTATATTGATGAGCATAAAGTGAATCATATTTCTCAAGTGATGATATATGGATTCCTTTAGTGAAGATCCAAGGATACTTCTAGTGATTATTAAAGGATTATTTAGTAATGAGTTAGGGATAGTATATCATATCTCATGTGAAAATCATGTTATTCTCTTATGACTGGATATGATGAAGATAAATTGGCATGCATCTATAAGTGTAATCCCTAAACACACCTTCTCCATTTTAGTTAGAAAAAGATAGGATGGACCAAAATGGGTTACTCTTGAATAAGTCCCATACCATCCATCTCTAGATATACATCACATATTAGTCCAATCTACATAACTTTTAATTGCTTTGAACCAGTCATGGCTACATGACCTTAAAAGAAACCACAATGGTCGTTATCATAGGACCTTAAAAGGTATGAAATGTTCCATTAAGAAGAACCAAAATATATGGGTTATAATACCCTTCATAGGGACATGTATAAATCCATATTTATGGAACTTATCCCAACACCACAACACCTACCACCTCCCTGGATGGTGATACACCCTAGAGTGCCCAACTACATATTGAAACCAAATCATAACAAATTAATAAGAGAAAGATAGAGAAACTCTAATACATAGTGATGTCCACATCGATAGATAGTTTTGATTATATAATTGTAATAAGGGTAGAAAATCCCACACTAGGATTTGAGAATGATTCATGAAAATATCTTAAATCTATAAGAGTCTCAGATTAGGAATGAATTCCACATAAAGGGTGAGATGAGCCCAACCTCCCATCATCTAGACCAACAGGCATCTCAAAGGATCATAGGAAAGAAACCAAAATGATGCGAACCTTTGGAAATTAGGTCTATAATGACATTTAAAAGAAACTCTCTTTGATTAAAAATTCATCAGAGTTTCCACTGAAAACATATATTAGAAAATATATTTGAAAATATTTTTTATTATATTTATTTCTAAATATTTTATATATTAATTAATGTATTACTTTTAAAAAATTATTATAAATATATTCATAAAAAATAATGATTTTTATAAACAATATTAATAAATTTAATGCATGGTTTTTAAATAAATAATCTACTTTAAATAAATAGAAATAAAAAAAATTAATATTGAAAATGATATTTTTCAAAGAATTGAGTTTATATGTTGTATTTTATCTTAATAAATTAAATTAACCACTATTATAGAATGATTTTAATTAAATTTATTTTTATATATAAAAAAAGATAAATTAACATTCATCTAATTCTTATTACCTGGTAAGGAATATGAATAAATTCACTTTTATGCTTAAGAATATAGTTTTCTAAAAAAAAACATTTTTATATTTTTTTAAATTTTGAATTGGATTTTAATTAATTTTATAAAATGAATCTAATAAAAATTAATTACAAATTTGGAATCAACACTTAAAAATTATGCAAAAAGTTTAATGTTTTTGGGAAAAGAGATTAGTTTCTGAGATAAATGTGAGTTTCCCTAATAAAGGGTAAAATGATTTTAAAATGATAATTTAAGGTGAAAAGTCCACAAATATATCTAAATTGATCTCTAAATTGGATGTATGAGAGGATTAAAAACTCGTATCCATTATTTTACAACTTTGGATATACTTTCCTTGAAAAATTACATTCTCTATTCATTAAGGAATGAGAGCTTGTAAAAATGACACTCAAGATCACCTATAAGAAGACCCCTCCTATACCGAGTTCTAACAAAAAATATTCTTTTATTTACTATTTAATATCTAGCTAAATTCTCTAAGTAATAATCCTATCTTTTTTTTTTTAACTTTTGGTCACAATAAAGATCCGATAATCCTTTATTTTCAAGAAGCTCTCTAATAGAAGATTTAAGTGTTCAACATAAGTGTTATACTATCACTAATCATTTTTATTTATCTTGTTCATAAATAAATTATGAAATTTAATTTATCACTTTGATAAAATATTTTTTTTAAAATCATTACTCTTCTTTAAAACTGATATTATATCTATACCAAAAATTTTCTCACTCATTCAATTGTTATGAAGTGTTCTTATTTGGGTTGATTTTACCACCTAGATGAATGATGTTATATTTTTTACATAATGAATGATTTAGAAAAATATTGGCTATATGTTATAATAATAATAATAATTAATTCAATATGTTTTCATAAATCTATAATGCTAATATATATATATATATATTAATTAATAAAATTAAATTCTTCTTATTCAATCAAAATTCACAAAAATGACATTTTAATCATTATTTATAAACCATCACAATATCTTCCATGAAATATAGATGGGAATATATAAATACATAAAACAAATCTATATCATATTTAAGGAAATTCTAGAGGCAGTTAACATGTAATAAATTATTAAGGATTATCAAACCATCCATGGAACAAATGGAACAATTTTCACCCAATGATTGATTTTAAATGAATAACTATTAAATGGGTATTAAATAATTATAACTAATGGTATTAAGTAAAATAAATGTGAAAAAGGTTATGATATATATTAATAATGATCCTAAATTTATTATAGAGGAAGTTAGAGAATGTATAACTAAGAAGGAATTAGAGGTAAGGTTTTTTCTTGTCTTAATCTCCTTTCCATGAGTCATAACAATCTTTCTTTGACTATATTATTATTGTTTTTAAATATTATACTCCTTTACATATATAGTATGATATTTTCTCTTTATTTATATGTATATTATATTCTTTATATCAAAATTTCTTACTTTTATAGATTTTGAACTTGATTACAATGTGACACACACACACAAATCATTAAATATTTAATAAAGGGAAAAGAGTACAAAAACAGGGGGAAGGAATAGCAGAGGACCCCAGATTAGGGGGGTATGAAATAATGAAGACCGAGGGAATCCCCTCGGATAAGGTTAACCCCCTCTGGCTTAAGATAGGTTGCATTGGAAAGGACAGTGACAGAGGATCCCGGGGCTGCAAGAGAGGCAAGGAAGTCCGAAACTTTGTTCCCCTCACTCCAGGTATGGGTGACACGAGCCTGGTTGTTGAGAAGCTGTTTGCATTTCCTAACGATGTATAAGACTGACCAAGGGGTGGCACCTCTTCCTAGTAGGGAATCATGAATAATCCTTGAGTCTGTTTCCACCTCAGATAGAGCAATATTCTTCTGTTTGCAAAGACTCATCCCGTGAAAACTGCATTTTCCTCTGCCTGAAGAGTACTACCATCACCATAGTGCGCAATTAAAGCAAGTAAAACACTCCCTTCTGGATTTCGAACCACTCTGCCACCTCTCATGGCTCCCTCAATGCATGATCCATTAGTGTTAAGTTTAAATTCAGTTGTCGGCGGAAGCCATTTAATCCAGCAACCGCGTGCTCTTTCCATAGGAGGGTTGGCCGGTGGGGAACGAGACTGTAGGATAAGGAGGGAGGGAGCTTCTTGCCAATTATCAACAAGAGAGACCATATCAATCAGTAAGCTCTTAGTTCTCATGATAAAGGACCGCCTTGTGGAGGAGGATCCCTCAAATATGGCCTTGTTCCAAGATTTCCAGAGGCACCAGCATCCAGGACTGAGGATAATTGACCTCGCTGCTCTCTCGGGACCTTTATCCGTAGTCCCTTGAAACCACCTCTCCAGGAACGGCAGGTCCCGATGATGAGGCGAATGAATCGCTATAAAATCTCTGAAGGAATCCCAGACACCTCGCGCCCACTCCCCTTCGAAAAAAATATGGCTCATGGTTTCTTCCCTCTTGTTATTACTGCATTGGCAACACGATGCAAGATTGACTTTGATTTTCTTGATTCCTTAATCTGATGAAATCCCGTGATTCCTTATGCGCCAAACCAGAAAGTTGTACTTGCTCGGAAGCTTATTATACCAGACCAGGTCATTCCATCAATTCTGTTGAGCCTGGGGGGTTGAGATCCTTCGGTAATCCTTGATATTGAACTTACCAGACCGAGAGGGGGTGAATACACATAAGTCCGTCTCCGAGTTAATGAGGATAGAATCAAAAACGTCAAGTTGATCCTTGTCAAGCACCGCCTTGACAATGCCTGGATGAGCGCTCGCCTCCTTAAAGGTAATCAATGGGGCAGGACACCCCGGGAATCCCAGTACTGATCCAACCCAGTTCTGTGCCCAGAAAGAAATACTGCCTTCTCCCATAACCAATGGGGATTTCTGTTGGAGGCTCGGGATAAGAGAGCAGACCGAATGCCAGAGGGGGGATCCCTGCACACTGTCAGCTTTCATGGAACTGTAGTAGCTGTAGGACATGATCCTCCCCCAGAGGGACCGGTCCTCCACAATCTCCCAAGCGAGATTGGCGTGCATGCCATGAAGTGTGTCCCTTAAGCTTTTAAAATTAATAACTCCTTCTTGGATGGGACGTGCCATTCTTCCCCATGCGACCCAGTGCCTCTTCCCCTCGGAAAGTGCATCCCATAAGAAATTTTCCAGGATCCTATCAACTGCTTTGATCACCCCCTTTGGCACTGAATTGGAATCCATCGCATGCACCGGGATAGTAGCCAGCACACTGTTAACCAGTGCAATGATCCCTCCAAAGGATAATAAGTGGCTCTTCCAGTTGAGGATGCACCCTTTAATCCCGCTCACCATGTGATCAAAGTCCCGAATACGCGTTCTGCCAGGTGAAAGAGGGGCCCCGAGGTATTCCATCAGGAAGTGACCAGGCTGCATGTCCATGATGTTGCAAAGAAGGTTCGCGCGACCAACTCTACAATTGTTTGATATATATAAATTACTCTTGGAGTTGTTGATCACCTGACCACTCCAATAACAGTAATCTTCAAGGATTCTCTTAATGCCACACACAGATCTTTTTCCTGCATTCGAGAAGATAATTGTATCCTCTGAAAACATAAAATGTGAGATGGGAGGGAGGTTCTTTTTTCCTTCGATAAGGAAGTATACTACCAGTGAGGATTTTTTGTTCAGAAGACGGCTAAGCACGTCCTACATAAGGATGAACAGGGTAGGAGAGATCGGGTCACCTTGTCGTAAGCCACAAGTGGTCTTAAAAAATCCATGTGATTTCCCTATAAATGAGACATTCATCCATGGAGAACTAAAGCATCTGATGTGGATGTCCGAGGCATTGGCGGATAGGCCCATGCAAGCTAAGGCCCTGTTCACAAAACCCCATTCAAGTCTATCGTACGCCTTGCTCATATCCAATTTGATGATCATGTTTGAACCGTGAGTTTTAGCATTAATGTCCCTTATCATCTCCTATGCCAGGGCTATAACCCCTGAATAGAACGCCCTCTCACAAAACCATGTTGCTCCATAGAAATCTAGTGGAGTAAGTGCATGACCATCCTCGTGTTAAGAATACTCGCAAGGATTTTGTAGGTGAAGTTACACATGCTCACGGGCCGGTAGTGGAGAAGGGAGGAGGGGTCCTTAACCTTCGGAATGAGCACCAAGGTCATGGAAGCTGCAACCCGTGGGAGAGATCCTCCTCTGAAAAAGTCCTGCACTACTGCAAAAATGTCACCTTTGACCTCATCCCATGAAACTCTATAAAATAGTCCATGAAAATAGTCAGGTCCCGGAGTGCTCTCCGAGTTGAGACTCATCATGGCTTAGTGAATCTCGGACTCCTATGGGATCCCTTCCATTCACACATTGTCTGCAGAGGATATGTTGTTCGGAATTGCCTCCCAAAGCTCTGCATAACCACTCGGGTACCCGCTGGCCATCCTGACGTTAGGCCCTGCAAGGATGTATTTGAATAAGTAATATTCCATTCTTCCCACGACATCCCTATCATCCGTGTAACTCCCGTCATCGAGCTTGATATTGGGCTTAATGGGACATATTTTCTCCCTGATGCAGGCGTGAAAGTAGGCCATGTTCTTATCTCCTTCATATAGCCATTTAATCCTTGATTCCTCCTGATCCACTCGTTCATGTCTAAGGACTAGTTCCTCAAGACTATTCTTCTTGACAGACAGCTCCTCAAAAATAACATCATTCCAGCCTTCCTCCAGACTAGCTTCCAAGAATTCAATCTCTTGTTTGAGATCCTCCATCCCCTGATCAAAGGATCCAAGGTTCCCTGCCCAATCCTTTAACCTCATTTTAAGCCGCCTTAGTTTATTATGCAAGGCCACCCAGGAAAACCCTTGTACCGGTTCCCTCCAGGAATCTCTCACCACTTGAAGAAACTCCGGATTCCGGGTCCATTGACCATAAAACCTGAACCTACCTTGATGGATATGCCTTGAGGACAGGGAGACCAGCAATGGAGAGTGATCCGATATACCTCACACCAGATGATCCACCTTGGATTCCAGGAACTTGGTTATGGCATGAACATTGGCAAGACATCGGTCGAGACGGCTCCAGCAGCGCCGATCCCCTTTTTGATTGTTTCACCATGTGAAGAGATCACCAGTGTACCCTAAATACATTAAACCCTTGGAAGCCATGAAATGGATGAAGTCCATGCTAGTGCGGTGCGGGAACGCCCCACGTTCTTTTTTCTCTGATGGATCCGTAATGATGTTGAAGTCCCCACCAAAGATCCAGGGTTCACTTCCTGGATCAAACATACTGATCTCCTCCCACATATTCTCCCTTCTTCCACTATCCCAACTTCCATAGACAAAGGATACACAGATAGTGATAGAGCCCTTAGTCACCCTCGTCGTGATGAAATGGTCCCCCGCCTGTATCAAGTCCACAGAGATGTATTTTCTCCAAAATATCCATATGTGTCGGTTAGTTGGTGCCGCTTGCATGGACGCATGCATGCTGATCCTGTGGGGGAACTCCTACAGCTTGGATGGGTCCTGCTTGGGCTCCAGAATAGCAGCAATGAGCACTCTGTTCTTCTTGATCTCCGAAGTTATGTAGTCAGACTTCACCCTTTCTCCAAGGCCACAAGAGTTCCAAATGAAGATGGGAATCATTTATCAACCTTTTGCCTGGATTTGGCCCCAGGAATCATGGTCTCAAGCTGAAAATGGGAGAGACACTCCCTGATCTATGACTTTTGTTGTTTGAACTTTTCATGGGTACACACACCTGGGCTGTTATCCAAAAGGTTTGAAGGTGACAATTTTAGTCGAGAGAGGATCTTGATTGTCTTCCCTCTCATAGCACTTGTGGGAGATATTTCCATCAGACGCTTACCCTTTTCCCAGTAGGCCTGAGTGCCCAAGTCTGTATACCCATCCAGCCCAACCACACCAAGGACGCCGCCAACTCCCGTCCGGGGAAGGGGAACATCTGGCTTGCCTTCGACCTCGATCATACCGACCTCATCAGGGGGCACCTCATAACTGGGGGGAAGAAAAACCAGGGGCTTCCGAAAGCCAACAGAGGTTCTTACCAGTTCTTCCAGTAGCCCGCCCGTAGAGAGGATCTGGTGGGGAGCGAAATCCCAACAAGCAAGCTTGACCATCCAAGAAGGAGGGTCCCTTCGAACAAGGGGAACCAGAGCACTGCTAGACGCACCACCACCAGCCAAAGCACTCTAAAAGCCGGAGATGCAGTAAGGAGGGGACGAAGCTGAGGAGGACCATTCGAACCGATGCCCCTCCTGAGCCATAGAGGAGAAAGGGCCAGATGATCTATGAGAAGAGGAGCCGCACCCCGGTGCTAGTCCTCCCTCACCCCCGAGGGTTCCGTGACGCCGCCGCCTACACATCTTTTGTGAGTGACCTTGAAGGAAACAAGAGGAACAAATCCTGGGGAACACCGGATAAGCAATGTCCTGGTCCCACAACTCTGAGCCCCGAACCTTCAGAGAGAGATTCTCCAGGATGGGGTTGGACAGATCAAGCTCAACACACATCCTAACAATCGACATATCCGAGCCACACCTGGTACGCCCATCCACGCAAAGAAAACCTCCCAGGGAATCTCCAATGTCTTTAAGAAAGGACCCATTCTAGAAGGGGGATGGAAGCCCTAGAAGACTGAGCCAAACTGCCACTTTAGGGCTCTCCTTCCATTTGTGAGCATCCAGCGACCACCATGCCAGACTAAACTGCCACCACCCCACACACCGGGGGCGTTACACCAAGCATGGATGAAATCAGCTTCCGAGGAGAAGACTATACAGAAGGATAGACAGTGAACCGCAGAGATACGAACTGGAGCCTGCAAACCCCAGGATTCCACACATCATTTGAAGACCGACAAAGGGGTATTCCCTCCCCCAAATATACTATAATTTTCTATGCTCATTCCTATTCAACATTCAAAAATTATATTACCATGGTTTATATTTATTTATTCAATGTTATAATACAATAGATTATGTTATACTTCAATGATGATTCAATTATGACACTATGTCCTTATTCCTTGATCTATGATTATGAAATCATGATTTTATATATATAATACTATGATCCACGATCTTATTAATTAGGCATCTCTTCCATGTTCATGTTTTCTCACATGTTTATAATATATTCTTATATGAATCATTGATATGTTTTTACCTTACTAAGAATTTGAGCCCACTCCTTACGTTTCCCATTTCCAAAGAAAATTATACATAGTAATATAACTATGAGGAAAACATGTATGGATAATATTATATAGGTTTTTGAAGAAATAATGTTTAATAAGACATTTATATAGTGAATATTCAAATATAATAAACCTTTAGGTTCTAGGATTATGTGTTTTAATGTTGATATGTAATGATTAATCATGGAAATAAGGTAAAATATATGTGTATAATATTTGTTCCATCACATTATACATAAAAAATGAACTTATAAGTTATAAAAATAATTTAAAAATATGATTAAAGGGTTAAAATTTTAAATAATATGTTCAAAAAATTAAATAGATGATATGAACAGAGGATTAAATTGAAAATTTAATGTTATCATTATTAATATAATTAATAGTTATTTTATTATGCTGAAAATGGACGTTTTAATGTTGTTTTAATGTGTCACAGTGTTATTTTCCAATATCTTAATTCATACTTTTAATGTACGAATTTAAGTGAATTAATTAGAGTAATTTATTAACATGATTGGTGTTTTATTTGGTTTTATTGATGTATTTTTTTTGAAATAATGGATACAGGTCAATTAAAACTGATGTCAATGAGTTAGGGTAATTACTAATGGGATTTAGAGGATTTAAAATGAATCTTTTCTATTATAAATTTGCCTACATATACTATAAATTAGATTTTAAATTTTTATAACTGGACAATAAAATGGGGAATACTCGATTAATGGTAGTAGGTTTAAACTTAATATTTTTATACGAAATATAATGTTGGAATTGTGAGTTTATGTAATAATGAAGAAAATAAAACGTTTTTGTTGGAATTTTTTAAAATTTACTTAGTTCAATATAATTGGATAGAAATAATAAATTTTTAAGAGATAAAATTTCCAAATTTGAAGTGAAGTTGTTATATTAGTACATAAATCTTTAGTTGTAAAAGATACATGAAGTAGCTACTTATAGGGAGCTTTGGGTTGGGATATAATATGAAAAGAAAATATATGAGACATGAGTTTTTTATAAACCCTATGTTTTTCCTAGGATTAATTTATATGCCATGTTTTTTTAGGGCGTTTAAATTATCCATGTTTTTGGGTACTCATTACACTATTTATATCAATGTAAACATCGATATTCATCAAAGTATGCTCAAGGTTACTTATGTGACTTGGTTAGAATCTAATCTTTAATTTATATGCTTTAAATTATCTTATTAAATAACTTAATGGATTTAAACGTTTTATATTTGATCATTTTAAATTACATGAAATGTTTTGGGTTTCAATGGTTTCTATTAATGATTTATATCTCACTCCTTATATGTATACACCACAAGAGTGTAAATATTAAATGCATGATATTGTAAGTAAATGAAAGATGCCTTAATAGTTAGAAGATGATTCCAAGATAATTTTGAAACTATTATTCTTATGCATTTAGAGTCTTGTGTTGGGACTATTCACAAGCGTTTTATGGATTATTTTAGTCGAATCATTCGTGTTACACTACTTAGGTTTTATTTTAAAGTATATGTTGGATGTGTGACTCATATAGGAATTTGTTGGATGTTATTTTGAATGTATTGATCATGTTATAACTTGTTTCCAATATTATTGATATCATATTTTTTAAATTTATTATTTTATTTGGATAGACTATTAAAGGGTAAATATCTCACTATATGATATTTAAAAACCCTCAGTGCTCATCTCCAACCTATAATGATCGAAGAGTGAACTTAAGGCCATGTGATGTTTTGTCTTATTGAAATAATAAATTAAGGCTAGGATATTAACAAATGGTATCATATGGGTTTATTTTATGAGGTATCAATATTTTTGAAATTTATAGATTGAAGATTATGAGTTAGGACTTGGTATATATGCTATATGTGTGTACCTTTACACCATTATCAAAATATTAGTAAAAGTTATATGGGTAGTATGGGATTATATTTGGTCAATTTATAAATATATTTTGGGAAAATACACTAACTTAGTTTAGTATGAGTAGTGGGTTATTCATGCATAATTTTGGCATGTAGGGACATGGTGTATTTTTTTTACGCATGTGATTGAAATTTATTGATAATTTGATTTTAGTGAAATGAATGAATTATTAATAAAATAATTGGTTTTTTTCTTGAATAGGTTATTAATGAAAAATCAGTTAGCTAAAATCTATGAGATGAATATTCTTGATGTAATGTAATTAGTTTTACTTGTCTAATTACTTTTATTACATGTAGAGAAAGTTATTCATGATGTATTTATTAGATAAAAGTTTTGATATTGATTTTTAATTGGTGTTTTGTTTTTTATAGAATCATTAAGTCAAGGAAGTGAATTGATGAACCTCATGGGAAGGAGGTTGGGAAAGATCATTATGTTGAGGGTAATATGGATGGAGGAGCCTAACATATTACTCTGGTGTGAGATCCTAAGACTCCATTAGGGAAAAAGAACATTTAGAGTCTACTGAAGATGATTTAAAACATGGAATAAAGTCCATCTTATGGAGTGGTGTTTGTGTCTGATGTGATTTTATATTTTTGAGTACAAGAAAATCCTTTCTTCAAGGGAGATACTTTGTCTCTTGGAGTAGAGAAGTGGATGGAGGGTATGGACAAGATAATTGAGTTTATTGATCCAACATAGGAAATTAAAGTGAATCTTACCATATTTATTCTTGAGGTACTAACATGATTCTTGTGGTATATTTATGTCTACAAAAAGAATATTGAGGGATTTTTATGGGATTATTTCTATAATCCCTTCTTTGAGAAGTTATACCCATAGACACCAAATATATATAGAGTCTAAAAGTTCATATAGTTGAATCAAGGGAGTATTCCCATTCTTGATTATGCTTATAAATTTATAGACTTAATCCATTTTATATTAACCTTGGGAGGTGATAAAACTTTGAAAGATCTTAATCATTAGTATATAAGAAAATTAAAATATAATTAAAAGGTGTAATAATTTTTTTTAATAACTTTTACAAAATATATAAACAAGGATATCATGGAAGAAAAGGATATTGGTGAAGAAAAGAAGGCTTTAGTGGGAGTTGGTGGATCTAGAGGTGGAAATTAGAGAAAAATGTATGATTATCTTAGGGATAGTGAATGATCAGGTATCCAGTGGAACATTTTTTAATCTACTTCTTATAAAGGTATTGAACCATTAGAGTGTTATATGTGTGACCAGAATTTTCACACTTGATCTATCTCACCTAGTTATCCAAATGAGTTTCGTTATTATAGTAAAATAAGGCATGGGTGGAGGTTGTGATAGGGATCCATGTAGAAATATCATGTATGGGGTAGTGAACCATAATAGAGAATTAGTTGTATCTCTTATATGAGGCCTGATTGAGGAGATGGAAAGGATAATTAGAGATAGGTTTAATGGTGAGGTGTAGTATAAGGGAGTTGGATTACCTAGGGTTAGGGTCAAGGTGGTTGGTATAGTCAGTTATTTATTATGGAGAAGGTTCTAGTGTATATTAGTGAGAGGTATTTCACTATTAGAGACACTATCCTAGTTACATGTACCTTGAATAATGTTTTATTCAAATCTATTTATTATCATTATTTTATTTATAGTTTTTTATAATTTAATCTAGATTTTTATGTTTAGTTTATATCTTGAGTTTTTTAATGAATACCTTATTGGGAAGAGATTGGGATCACATTAAGAGATCCCCAACATGTTCTATTATTATATGTGGGTTTGGAAATATTTGATACATATTCATTATAGTGATGAAAATATTTTTGTGATCATTATAATATATTGGTTAACATGTTTTTGGGCACATATTGATTATTATTGGATATGATTGAAAATATTCTCATCTTGTGATGCATCTTATGTTCTTATGGGATAATGGAACTATAATACCACTAGAGATGACTATGAATTAAGTAAATTGTGGATTATTACATATCAAGTATCAAGGATAGTTCTTATATTAGTCTAGGGTTTTTGTATTATTATTTAACCCCTTTTTGGTTGAGACATATTAGGATGTGATTCTTGAAGAGTTTTTAGGATTTCCATCTGCGTGAGAGGTAGAGTTTTTGATTAACATAGTACAAGGCGCTGAGATTATCTTTTTATCTTCTTAAAATATGGTCCAACTAAGCTTAGATACTTGAAAACCCTATTGTAAGATCTTGAATATAAAGGATTCAGTAGAAAAAAGGTGTCTCATTTGGGCGATCTAGTGCATTTTTACAAGAATTTGGATGAAGTATTTCATTTGTGTGTTGATTATAATAGGATAAAACTGGTTACAATTAAGGATAAGTATCCTTTAGCATAAATAATTGATTTATTTTATTATAAAAGAGGAGATTTGTTTTTCTTAAAAATTGATATTTTATTATTTTATCATCATTTGATTGTTTGAACCAATGATATGAGAATGATAACCTTTCAAATAAGATATGTCTATTTAAAATTATTGGTGATGTCATTCAGAGTGATAAACACTATAAATATATTTATAGATTTAATGAATAATATTTTTGTCCTTATATATATTATTTTATGATACTTTCTATTTATGAATTATTTATTTACTCACAATCCTATGAGGATCATGGATAATATTATTCCATTGTATTGGACACATTGAGAGATCACTACATGTCTTAATAGATGTCAAAATGATATTTTTGGATTTGAGAAGTGAAATTCCTTATACACAATATATATGAATCTATAATATCAGCATATTTTGAGAACTTGGAAGCTATGATGTCTTGGGAGGTTCCGAAAAATAATTTTGAGATCAAAATTCTCTTGGTCATTTTTGGTTTTTATCATTGATTCCTTGGGAACTTGTCCCCCCTAGAAATTCTTATGTTGAAACTGACTAGGAAGGGAGTTAATTTTTAATGGTATTATAGGTGTGAGGTTTCATTTAAATATATAAAAATATTATATTAAAATCAATACCTATTCTCATTCTACTGAAGTCAAGGATGCTCTGTAAGTTTTGTTATAATGCCTCGAGGATAGCATTAGGGTGTATGTTGACGAAGGATAGAAAAGTGGTGGAATATGATTCTAAATAACTTAGGTCACATTAGAATAATTACCCTACCAATGATATCAAGATAGAAAAATTGGATTATGTACTTAACAGTTGGAAGCATTATCATTTTATTAATAAATTTTAAATATAAAATAACCATAAAATCATAAAGCATATGTTTTATCAACAAGAATTGAATATATGATAGTAGATATAATTAAAATATCTTCATTCATCCAGTTATGAAGTGATATATACTATTGGGAAAATATAATTCATTACTAATTCTTTATGTAAAAAGTATCAGGTGGATGAAATCTATGAATTAAAATATGAGTGAAAACTTATATCACTTTTCTATATGACGCAACTTTGAGGAGGATAAACATGTTTTCTTAGTACCTGTTAACAATAAAAACATAGAAATTTAAATAAAGGATGATTATCCATTTTGTTCCTTTATTTTCAACCATTATTTCTTATGATCATCCAAAAATTCCTAGCACCCAGCTACTTTTTCCCAATTCACAGGCTTCCTCATGCCCAACCACCTAGCCACACTCTTTTCCTTCAGCTGCCCATTCCTTGTACCCTACTCCAATAGTGCCAACTCACCTTACTAGGGTTCCCAGGGTGGTTATTATTAGTTACCTCATTTTCTATGGTTACCAACTTTCACTTTCCTATAAAAAGATCCATATGCCTCCCATTTGGGGATCTAGATCTATAGGTCCAAAAGGTGATATTTTAATTAAAACTCATTCACACTATAACCCCAATTTCTCCCTTAACTAGATATTTAAGTACAAACCTAAGGATGATAATGTGAATTTAAGGAATTTTTATCATCTAAAAGTGTTGAAATAAAAACCATCATGAAATAACACTTCCCCCATGCTTCCTTAAATCTAGGTTAAAGGACCCACCAATAGAGTCCTTGTAGGGTGACACTTTGTTGAGGCTTCCATGAGAGGATTGTTAGGGTGTCACTTTTCTCAAACCACTATAAGATGACTATTAGGGAATCACGTAATCTAGGTCACTAGGGGAGGCCTATTAAGGTTACACTTTTCACAAGACACTATAATATTACTACTAGTATTCCAATTGTATTAGGACATTAGAAGAGGCCTACTAGGGAGACACTTTACCCAGGCCCCCTAAGGATCCCACTAGGGATCCATTTCTTCCAAGTTGCCTAGAAAAGACCATTAAGGTATTATTTTTACCAAGTGGCCAAGAATTTCCCTTTAGGGATTGAATTCACCTAAGAATTTTCCTTAAGGGATTATCTAGGGTTAACAACCATGTCACTTAAACCTACTTTGAAGGAGACTAATCCATCTATAAAAATATCTCATGGAAAACCTCTTGCATGGGGAAAAACTGAAAAGAATGACATTCCCAATTCTTCCACATAAACACCCTATTTAAATTATTGGGCTACCATACACATTCATGTGATTACTTTAAATCATGTATTTTACTAATAATTATAATAAATTATCTTATAGAAAGTTTCCTAATGGTTTTTATACTTAACCAATAGGATCCTCAGAGTACTAAAAATCATTTACTTACTTGATACCAAGAACCCATATCCTTATAAAACTAGTGGAATCTATCTTATTATAGGATAATAATCTCAATAAATGTATACTGGGATCCATAGATATCGATAATTCAGTCAAAATAATTTTTTAAATCAATAAACCATTGGTGATCCACTTTCGGCTCAATCAACTTGCCTCACCCAGCTTGACTATTCTAGAATCAACACCATGTTCACCAAGAACCCAAATAATCCCTTTATCAACCACCCTTATGTCGAATTAAAGGTCAAAAGATATTAACGAGCCTACAACATGGTGTAGGAAATAACCTAAATTTAATTGATCTATCTACAAGGTTAAACTAGAAAGGGAAACACATGAATAAGTCCCGCATAATCCATCATTAGGGCTCTTTCAACTATAATTTCACTCAACATGACTTAAAACTATATATAATAGTTCCTAACCATACATACATAAACTATAAGATATAATGGTATTGGTTACATTACCATTTGTTTTATTTTCACAACCTTAAAAGGCATATAATTGGTCTTGGTTACATGACACTAATAGGAACATCATTGGGCCTAGACTAACAACCTAAAGAGAAACTTCACTGGTCCAAGATATATAAACTTAAAATAAACATATATGGTCATGGATTCATAAAATTAAAAGACACCACAATAGTCATTTTCTCATGAAATTAAAATTTATGGAATTAATCAATAAAAGAAACCAAGAAATGTGAGTTTTGATGGCCTTCATAGTGATATAATGGTATGTCTTCTCATGGGTACATACTAACTCATCCATACCCGCCACCTTCCTAGATGGAAATAAATTCAAAACTTCTTATCCGTATGGATTAAAAATAAAGTAAAACTAACCAACAATAGGGAATATGGATAGCTTATCATACAAAAAGTTGTTCACATAGATGCATGGGATCGATTGATCTATTTCATGATAAGGGTAACTATTATTGATATTGTAATGTATTTCCTAAATATGTATTAAATTTATAATAGGGTCCTAAAAAATTAATAAGACCCTTAACTGGATGATCTGACCTCCCACAATTTCAATATCAATACTAAATTTGAATCATATTTAGTTAATTTTAATTACCTACCACATTTGAAATGTGGGATCACAACAAAATGATATATGGTTTCAAACTCATGTGGAACAAAAACAATGATAAAACTGGTGGAAAATATTTTACCTATGAAAGGGTTCAATTGATTATTCACTCTTACTTGTGATGTTCCACTGACAAGATAACAATTTTTTGTTTATTTTCCTCAGATCTATTTAGAAAAACCAAAATTAAATAAATGTTCAACACATCATCAAGTACCAAACTCTCCAACTAGTATAAGGGAAATAGAGGATCAACTTGGGTTCCCATGCATCACCAGCAAGTGGATTCCTAGATGTAAGATTCATCTACAATGACTTTCACAACAATTAAACACTAACATATTATGTCACCCTCTTAGTTTCTTCACTTATAAGTATTATTAAGCCTTTTAGTGGTGAAAACCCAATGGTTAAATATAGAACTTTGAGGTGGATCATGAAATATTGTAGAAGCTAAATTCTCATAGGCCATCCCATCTAGGAAAGGCTAGTGGTAGACAAGTGGCCCCTATCACTCTATCAAAATACATTATAAGACTCTCAGAATAGAAAATAAACATGTATCTCCATTATTTTAGGTAGGTGGAGGGGTACATTAACTATATTTCAATGTATACCCAATAGATGCCTTGGAGGGACCACATCAACCGTGGCACCACTATCACCACTCAATTATGAATCCTTTATAGGTAGTATATGAAGCTATCGCCACTCCAGTTGTATGTACCTAATAACCAAGGAGTCAGACTTCCATGGTTCATTCACCATATATACCTAAGGGAATCCACTATTTATAATTCCATCAAAATATTTATCACCTATTAACATATCTTGATGGTGACTCAAGGGAGATTCCAAATCACCATCAGTAAGAATACATAGATCATGTTGAACATGGCACCAATGGAATGTTTAGAAATCCCCTCACCAATGAGTGAAGTAAGATACCACTGTGTAGGTCCTCCTCACAATGATAAATTCAAAAACTCTAGAGATCCTCTATAGAGTAAATATCATGACAGTACTCCCCATGATATTGGAAACAAAAAGCAAAAAAGTCCTCCCATGTAAGTCATAAATAAGTCACCAATCATGAAGGTATTCATTGTGATCAGATACAAGAAGGAAACCATAGAGGAACTCCCCATAGTTCTCATCATGACTGTACTACTTAGATCAATCTAAAGACCAACCATGGAGGCCCTCCCCTAAGTGTAACATTGTTCAATAGTCATGGAGGTTATTCATGTGTTTCCAGTTTCATAGGTTCTCCCTATATAGAAAATATTAATATAAATGAAGGTCCCACTTGTTAATAAAAAGGTATATAATGAAAATATAGGTCCTCCCCATTCCAGTTATAAGAAATCTAGTATCCATGAAGGTCCTCCCCATAGTGACCATGCTAAGAGATTTAGAGGACCTCCCCTAAGGAATATATGGTTGAGGTCCTCCCTATATCAAGATATATGACCAAAGATAAGGTCCTAACTACGATAAGAAAACAATAAATTCATAACCAAAAAGGTCCACCCTGTGGTGATCAAGAAAACCAACAAATAAGATCTACTCTCTATAATAAAAAAAGATATCAACAACTATAGAGGTCCTTCCCATGGAACATGTTGTAAAGGATCTCCTCATAGTGATATATCTTTTTAACATGAAGCTCATACCTATTTCAAAATGATTCCAATGTTTCTCTCATATCCATAGTCATTGGAAAAGCTAAAGTTATCCACACTAGGAACTCTTTCATCATCTAGTTGTGTTTATACTAACCAATTGACAAAATAAGGCAACGATCATCATCAATGCATCCCAAAAATTAAAAAACCCTGGATATAGATATGGATATTTTGAATTATACTTATCCTCTTGATAAAATGGCATGAAAATAATTTTTATTGTCATATCAAGTTGATTAAACAGTCAAAAAATATATGTAAAATTTAAACTCCTTGTGGAATGAACTGGTAAAAGATAAGATTTCGATAATGTTTTGGCCCATTGCATATCTTGGTATGATATTACTAAGACCTTAAAAGATGAATATATACCTCATATACAATGAAATGTATAGAAAAATATTCATAATCTAAAATATAATAACCTTACCTATGGGGGATACATTAATCACCTAAAGACATTGAATGAGCAGTATTGCTGTGTTGATTTGACAACATTTTCAACATCTCAAGGTTCCAAAAAAACGAGTGCCTCAAAAACTATTTCCTTAAGGTTCTGAAGACACACCACCATATGATCAAATATGTTTCATATATCATATATTTCAATGGTTGAGGAAGATATAAATATCTAGACTTAACTACACTTGAAAGACAACAAGGCTATTTAAGAAAGGAAACTTTCAATGTCATTTCCTCTAGCTAGGTCTTAGGTTCTGGGTCTGTATATTCTAGTTGAATAGTCTAATGAAACCCATATATACCAAAATCTCAGAAAAGACAAACTTGATGAAAATAGAACAATGATAGATTGTTGCATCAAGCTACCAGAAAGGTGAATCATGTATCCAATTTATGGAAATCTAGTTCATTGGAAGTTAAGATATTTTTAATGGATGATACTCATCATCTTGACAATTTATAGTGAAAATTTCATCCAAATCATGATAGAATGTGCTCCTAAAACGTAAATAGAGACATTAAAAAAGATTAGGTGGTTTAATAAAAGTAACCCATTCCTACAAGGTTTGGTGATTTTTTACCTCTATCACCACCTTTAAAACCAAAAAATTAAAAATGTGGTGTATCCACAAATGTTGATGAACAAAATCCATCTAGGACATAGCGATGAGTATTTTTTACCCCCCATTTATAAGGAATTCAGTCTTTTATTAACTGGGGAAAACACTAGAGGAAGCAACTCTACAGTTCATTCCATTGGCATTTTGTGATTCATCCCCTCCATCAGGATCATGATTAGTGAAAATTATCAGATATTCACTCAGTATTTTCTAAAATGGGGATTTATCTAGAAGAATTACCTCCATAGTTCATTATAGTAACATTTTGTGATTTTTTTCCTCCATCGGGATCACATTTTGTGAAAATTATAGGATGATCACTCAGGATTACCATTCATGAATGATTTACCACTCCCTCTCAATATGAAGGCCAAGGGACTTATTAGACCTTAAAGGGGTCATAATACAAAGAAAATTTCCCATAGGGAATGTTCAAAGGATAATTATATTCTATCTATTGGTGGATACTCAAACACTAATAAGGATCCATACTATTCTAACATAGAAAAATATCTGATTCCTCATACACAATTCATATTATTCAAAATATTCAATGAAAACTGTAAAAATAATATTAATCATGATACCAATATAGAAGACCAAGGAGGCATATATTCAGAATATAGTTCAAAATAAAGTATAAGTATAGGGAGTCCCAACCTGATAAAAAAGGTGGGATCATGATTTCGGAACTCCACTAAACATATCATTTTTTCCTAATAATTAAGCTTATTTCAAGGAAAAAGGGAAATATGTAGGTACATAGATATCCCAACCACCGCTTAGAGAAGTTTAAAAAAAATTTTGATGAAGAAACGTTCACCTAGTTTGAATTCATGCTATAAAAGTTGAGGTGAATTAATAATGAATTACTCAAAGGTAATATACACATAGAGTTTATCTCTTGAGATGAAATCGTCATGCCTCCTCTAGATAAACCCTTTTAGCAAGAGGATATTGCTCAAATTAAATGAAAAAAATAAAGGGATATAATAAAATTAAGATAAAAAACTAGTTTAACTGATCCCAACACTAGTTGATTTCCAAAAAAATTCTCTATTAAGAAAATAAACACAACCATTTTAAGCATGTTACTATAGATTAACAATAGCTACCTATTACTTCTAAGTAAAGATATGTTTTATATATTAGGATCTTCCAATCATTCCCACTTAGACACTTGACCAAATATTAATACCAACATATCTGTTTAAATCCATAAAATCTCTTACTACTTAAATGGAAACCATAGAAGGCTGATAAGTATTGATGTAATTAAAAAGTAAACCATATCCAGAGTGGGTGTATTTGAATCCTCCCCCAATTAACTTTTCCAATCCCACCATCAAAAAATTTAATTCCACATGAGGTCTATAACAACATCTTGTGAATTTAATGTCTTGATGTTGTCCAATATTGGGAATTCCAAAGTAGTAAGAAATAGTATATATCATTTGTTTTGTCTAGATTCTAGAAGGACCTAATTTTTTTTGGTACAATAATCTTTTATCCAAATCCATTAACAGTTAGGAAGATATTTTATGATAGTTACTATACCCATTTATTTCAACATTCAGGAGGAAATGTTTCCTTATCCTCTCAAATTTCAAGAAACAAGAAAATAAGATGGTTTTATATTTCATCACCAGGTGGAAAGGTTTAAACTATTATCCAAAAATGAAACCCCAAAAATATCTAAAATGATCTTTGAACATCACTCATATTGTTGAAGTATAATGAAATATTTATAGATTTTTTACAGTGTTTGAATGGTTGGAAGATACCATTCAGTGTTAAAAGGAAAAATCATGGATGAATTCTTTAATACAGGTAAACAAATATAGAAAAGTAGAGATTATGATTATCACTATTATGTTGGATTCAGTGATAGATTAATATCCCTAGCTTAAAAATTATCACGAAACACCTCCCACTAGGTAATTAAAATAGAAACACCCTTTCCAAGAAGGGAATAATGAAGCAAATCAGTGGAATTTCTAGGATAGGAAGAAAAAAGTGTATTATTTATTGAAAGGTAAAATACCCAAGTATTTGTTTTCTTCCATGGAAAACAACTTGGTTACATTTTTAGAATTAAAAATACTGAATTAGGTTGATATGCATGATTAAAGTGATTAATTCCATTAACATCATATGTTAGGTAATTACATCAAATATTTCATTATCTTTAAGGATTTACTCTAGAATATGATAGAAAATGGGTATATAAAGTTTGGTTATCCTATATCTTAGATGAATCATGATCTAGATCCTCCACCTAAAGAATAATGATATTGGTAGACATAAATTTGATGATTAGATGATTAGAAAATTGGTCAACCATGCACACGATATCATCATGGCATGACTGAATCAGACAATCATGACCCCAATTCCCTTGTAATATCCAAGGTGACATCTTCATCACAAAAAATATTCAGAATTCATCAAAACTGATAGAGGCGAAAAAACTATAATAAGATTTCCCATGGGTACCCATGTTGATCCATGCTCTATTAGAATTCATTACCCCATAATTGAGAGGTTGGGTGATCACGTAGAGATTCACTATTCATTTCCAACATTATAGAAAAGTTTTATTTATTTATTATTGTTTATAATTTATCAACTTTAGAATCATTTATACCCCACATGAAATTTATTTAATTCCTAATAAATACTAATTTAAAGGAAAATTGCACTTTTCTTATTGTTTTCATGGAATGCGGAGGTGATTTGGGGATCCCATGATGAAAGTTGAGAAAAAAAGGTTAAAAGTATGAAAAATACCATGAACATATGTGAATTAAAATCCAAATTTGACCTAATATGTCAAAGAAATTTTGATAAAATTTTGTGATAACATCCCTAACTAAAGATACCACTTTTTGAAGGGATTTATTTTTTGACAAATGATTTCACTGGTTGTTAATGTTGATCAATGAGATAGGAAGATCTCATTGATGTTAATATGATGATGTAGTTCTAAAGTTCCCTAATCTTGTATAGGGTTCTAAAGTCTTATAATTTGAAGAAACATATAAATGGTTTGAATACATTGAGTTCCTAAGGTGATTCATGTAGAATTAGTATAGATTCATTAAATAACCTTGGATGTCATGCTTGAATAATTCCCCTAGTAACTCTGACAATTGTTTCACTGGTTCCAAGTTCAAAGAACTTTTTTCAATGGTGATAAATTTTTTACAATAAAAATATAGTGGTATTTATAATGAAGAAGTTATTTGGAATTAATATTCCAAAAATAATAAAAGAATAAAATAAGGGCATGCACTATGTCATTATTGCATGAGAACTATGGAAGAGCTAACTTAAAGATTATTCAGATTCTTATTTTCATGAAGGAGAACCATGCTATATAATAACTATCTGAATTGGGTTTCAATGATTATGTTATCTTTGGAATTTATTTTTCAAAGATATTTGAAGGATTAATTAAGGAAGAAGAATATGTGGAATGCATTTGAAGGAGGGGCTTTGTTTTTATATGGTGTAAATTTTCACATAGAGTATTTTTTTAAGTGTTAATAAAAAATATGGCCAACCTTGTAATACTGGAAAGCCAACCTCAACTAGGGATCATGTAGAACCAAAAGGTCAACCATGACCTAGGAGGTCAGATCAAGCCAACCATGCATGGTGGTAGAGTAGTGGAGGGTTTTTTATAAGACCCTTGTAGGCCCAAGTTTAAGGCACATAGTGTGCATGCCCACAGGTGCACAAGGGTTAGACAAGAAGCCTGTAGAAAGACTATGTACCACATGTGTCTCAAACCACGTGGGAATGTTGTGATGTGTTGTCTCGGTGCCGAACCCTGTGTCAGCTCGAACAGAGAGTGTCCACCACTTGGTTGATATACCAAAGAGAAAGCACTATGAGAGTTTGATGTGGGATGGATTCTCATAGTTATTAATCCATGTGATTAAAAATGCATGGACATAATGAATCTGTCTGATTGAAGGATATCCAACAGTTATTCACCCTTCACATAGTCATTCCCTATCTCCCAATACTTGAGCTCTATTACTCCAGTAGTTCAATGATCAACCACCGCCAATGATCAGACCATGCATCGATTATTGACTCCAGTGATCGAATAAGCAAGAATGATCATCGGGTTGATAAAAATGCATGTATCACTTTACATGAACATATATTTTTAAAGATGAATCTTAAACTGAATGGAAATTAAATTTTAGGAGTCTATTTGGTTATTTTATATTCATGTATAATTTCATGATGTGGCATGTGATTTTCATCGCATGCACGTGAGGATATCACTACAAAGAAAAAGTCGATATCGCTAAGGAAAAATTCCATAATATTTAGTGTCATTAAACCATGTTTAAAGAATTCAAAGAAAAGGTATTAAACCATTAAAATAAAGTATTTACATGGAATTATTTGTGAAATTTTAAGGTGGTGAATGATCAGCACAAGGGTATGATCCTAACCTATAAAAGGAGAGGTTCCAAGCATATTGAAGGTGATTTTGCTCATATTTTTCATATGAGAGATCCCTTTTCTATAAAAAAATCATATCCATTATTATTATTCTGTAAAGGAGCAACAGAGAAACGCAGACCTCCTTTGAATCATGAATTGGGGTGTTCCACAAATCTGTTTCATGAAGAAGAATGTTTTTTGCACATATTGTGTGAGGCAGTTCTGAGGACATGTGACTGGTCTTCACAACTTCATTGTTCTTAAAGAATAAGGTTGGTTCCATGAATCAATGGAGAATATGTGACTATGTCTTTTGAAGGTAATACCATTATTTTTCCCTATTGATACATGACAACCAATTAGAGGAACTGAGCGTTACTATGTTTGCACAAATAAAGAAGCCACATAGTTTCACATGCATGATGATTATAGGAGGAGGAGGTGTTTCACATATAAATAATATTGTTTCATGGATATTAATAATAAAATTCCTTTAATTGGATAGTAGGTGAATACTACAATTCACATTAGGCAGTAAACATGCAAAAGGGAAGTCTGTGTGCATATTTTGGCATGTCAAGAGAAAGAATAGTTTGTAAAAAGAATAAAAGAGAACATAAATAGTGTATACATGCTTGAATGAACATTCATACATGAAATAAAATGAAATAATATATATATATATATATATATCTGTGTGTGTGTTCTACATTTTAAATGAAAGTTCCACGAAACACATGGATGAAGATTAAGAAGTTCATATGCAATATGCATAGCATAAGTAGTGTGAAAAAATTTTGAGACTAAAGTCAAGGAGAACATATGAACACTTCATATATAAGTTATTAGTGTATAAAGATTATGCAAGATCATTATTTCATGAATTAATATAGAATGTATGGTGTAATTTAGTTTCATTAAATACTAATTGCACCAAGAAGAACAAATAAGATCTGATAAAACATTCTCTGTTGATTATAGTAATAAAGAGAAATAATTGTGATGATGTTATTTTTAGATAATCTTTGTTATTATAATAATCACAAAGTAGGTTTTCAATTCTATCAAAGAGAAAAAGAATCTTCATTACCGATGGTCTTTCACTAAAGAAGAAAGACGTTAAGATGCTACCATTACACTATTACATATTATTGTATATCAAATAATAGATATAGAATAATAAATGACCATCCAATCTATATTATATTTAATATAATATGGTAAAGGGAGAATTTGGTTCATCAATCCAAAACACATTCATATTATTATGAATAATAAAATAAGAATAAAATACATCTTTCAGTTTTCTGTTGGGAAGAAGAAGGGTTTCTTATATGTAACACCCGAGACTTTTATGAGAAATATTTTGTTTTTATGTTATATAAATCATCAAAGGGATCTTTCACTACAAACAACCATATCTTGGCTTGCTTTATACACAATCACGACCTTCCTCGATAACTTGCGTCGTACGCAATACCGAGTTTCACTAAAGAACGATATGCTATTAAAATATTATTAAAACTAGCCGTTATGAATTGTAATAACCACTTTTTGAAATTTTGTAAATTTAATCTTTCAAAATGGACTTCATTTTTGGATTCGTAATATCGAAATTAGCCTAGGGTGAAATTTTGGTATTTTTCTGAAAACTTTCAATTTTTGATGAATAGTGAAAACATTGGGTTACTATTTAAAAACCGACTCTTTATTTAAATAATTATTTATTTTATTTAAATTTATTTTAGGTAAAAATTGATACATAATACCTATATATATTCAATTCAATTCATTGGAGTCATTTTATAATAATTTTAGATATATAAAAATTTTATTGAACTTTTTACCGTCGTTTACCCACCTCCTAGGAGAATTTCCAAATTCACATAAAACTTAATTTTACCGCTTCTGTGAGTGGAATTTCAAAAATACGAGAGACACGGTTGATGTCAGTAAGTAAAATGTGGTTCAATGAGATGAAAATAATTTTTGGTGAATAGTAACTTTTTACTTTTTTTACCACAGTTAAAAGTAAATAGGGTAATTAAGGGTAACAATGATATTATTATTACCCTAACACATGTCCTAATTCTATTGGATAAGTTTAATTCGAAAAAAACAACCTTAGGAATAAAATATGACCATTTAGGCCCACTTGGATTAGATTAGGACATTTAATATTAATTTATTTAAAGAAGGGTGAAGATAGTTAAAATCAAAGTTTAATAAGTAAATAATTTTTAATATAGGGTTATACATAAGATAAATTAGACTATAAATATTCATTAGAAAGATAAAAATATTTCCTACATAATGGTATTTTATTTGTAATTTTTAGTCCTTAAATAATTTAATTTATTTATGACACAATGATGATGTAGTAATTATCTTATTAATGAAACATTGACATAATTGATGTTATAAATACCCAAATAAATGTAATTTGAGACTTTTTATGAATTAAAATAATTTTATACGTTAATATGACATGTTAGTATTGATTTAATTAACTTTTTTCTAACTAATATTTCTGTTATGATTTTCCCAAAAATCAATTACCAAATAGTGTCAAAATTGACATAAAATAGTTTTTAAAACAAATAATATATTATTAATTGTTATTTTATTCCTAAAAATCTAAGGTTCGGCAAAATTAATTATATAAGGTTTTATATGTTAATAATAAACAACATGGGGTTCGTTTGTCTTGTTATAGTAAGTTTATTAACCTTAGAGTGTAAGAAAACAAGAAGACACGGTAAAAGTAAAATTATTTAACTTAAAGATAAATCTAAATGATAAGGTTAAAATAGAACACTAAACTTGTCTAAATTCTATTTTATGAGAGGATTTCGACCAATCCCCACATTATCTTCAAAATAAATCAATTTGAAGCTATTAAAAACCGAATATGGCTTTATAATAAAATAATATTTTTAGTTTTTCCAAAGGTGCCCCTCTCCTCTCTTATAAAAGGGTACCTCCTCCCTCTCTTCCTCACACCACTTTGAGCCCTCAATCTCGGACAACCCCTGCCAAATTCTCTTCTCCACTTCCCTAGAAACATCCTAGAGGTCCTGGTCTTCTTCAAAGACCAATTTTAGAGCCCTAAGAGGAGGTCTCAAAGAGGCACTTCAAAGAAGAGGTAATGTCCATTACCGATTCTTTCAACTTTATTTCTTCTTCCAATTCTTCTTATTTAGTTGTTTCATTATGAAGTAATAACATCAGTATCACTCATATACTGATATTTAATTATAATTATGAAACAAACCTATTTCCCCATCTATCCATCCTATGGAAAATGAAATCACCACACGTGCGTACGTACGGAATACCGTCTCCACGCCGTGGTGTAATCTATTTTCCACCACCACCTTACTTGGATGGGTAAAATGGTGTAAAGAATAACTATATATAATTATTGTAAAGTTATATTGATTCTTAAATAGTATACATACACTCCCATACAATTCCACAATCATGGGAACGATATCATTGCTCGTGCGTACGTACGGAATACCGTCTCCACGATGTGATGCGACTCATTCTAAATGATCTTCATTGCATAATGATTATATAAATGAATTGGATGAATGAATATGATATATATTACACTAATACCATTCTGGAAATGATGTATCTATAACCTAAAAATGAAGAATAAGAATTTATTCGACAAAACACGCATAAGAACCAAAAGCAATAAACACCCAAATAACAAGTAATAATGAAATATTACTAATAAGAAGCTACGAATATGACCATATATGATATCATAAAAATAGTATTATTCTGGAATAAGTCAATGACATTATTTAAATCATCATATAGGAGGTTTAGACACTTACGAAGAAAATCAGACCTAAGGTAAGGGAAAATCTCGCTATCTCAAATTTTATCCGAGATTGTTTATACTTCAGAATTTACTGAGGAATATTTATCATCCACATCCATGTTTCCTCAATATGTAATATTTATATCCTTCTAAAATTTTTAAGTCTAATTTTACCCTTCGGTGAGTTTTTAGTAAAAGATATGAAAGGAATATTTTGTCATTTTTCGTATGAGGTACTTTTTGACTTTTCCGACATAAGTACGAGAAGAATGTTTTTTAACTTATACGGCATGAATGGATTTTTAGAACATTATTTCCATGAAAATTACTTTACAATTTTTCATGTTTATTTTTAATAAACTTCATTTAGTTTAAAATTGTACGACATGTTAATAAAGGAAAAATGTTTTTGAAGTAGAAAGAATATTTTCCTCAAGAATGGAGTTTAAAGCATTTTATCAAAATTATTTTCCATCTAAGATAATATAGGGTTCTGTTTCTATCCCAATTTTTACATTGATTTGATTATGTTATGATGGAATTATTTTTATGAAGTCCTTTTATCTTATATGATTTATGTTATGATGGCATGATGTTTAAGAATCCCATTTTTATTACATGGGTTATGCTATGATGTATGATTTATGATCTTGTGGAACACATAAGAATGGTATCATTATGAGATGGGTGGGACCTATATCTCCCTCCAATGCATTGGGTAAAGATTTTATATCTCATGAGATAGACATGGCTGGAACGACAAGTTAAACCGGTTCAATAATACAGGACTGAAACGAGGAGTAAACTCGGTTCAGAAATGGACTTTGTCTGCTAAGATAGTCTTGGAAATGAGTCTTGAATAATAAGAAATGATTCTCTATGCTTATGTGTGTATGCAAAAAAGTTTCATGTTTTAAGTTATGATTATTTGGGATTAAATTTCACCACTATGATTTATCCCATGTTATGATATTATGATCTCTTTTGCAGGTTAAGTTTTACAAAATGTTATGTTCTTATGTATATGATGTGATTGATATTTCTTTTGTTTACCCTTACTGAGCATTTGTGCTCACCCTTTTGTATGTTTTCTTTTCCCAGGTTAGGAAGAAGGATATTAGGTAGGATATTCCAAAAAGTGACTATAGATATGATGAAATAAATGGGAGACAACTTAGATAATTTATGAACCAGTTGTTTTTGTTTCACAGTTTCTAAAAACACTATACCTATACGGTTCTTTCATGGTTTTGTTATATTTTGTAATAAGTATGATTCAATTTTGAAGTAATAACCATGTATGTAAAGTATGGGTCATTATATTATATGCTACTGTGAAAGTAACCAAGTGAATAATAATAAGTTTTTGGAAGATAAAAGAAACACTATGACTTAAAATAGTTGTCTCAACATGTGGAAGACATTATTAGTGTTACAAATAACTATATCAATAAGGTGTAGACTATTTTCAAAGGTAGTATAAAGATCCATCCAAGTGCTATAAAACATGAACTATCAATTGACTATAGTTAATTAAAAGTGAAATGGTATTTAATACTTGTTGTAACCACATTAAAAGTAGGAATTTATATTTTTTGTGGGATTGGATCATTTCTATACCATACAAAGGAGTTTCCACCCTTATTGAGTAGAGGACCATGTCAAAACATCATGTGTTATTATTTATTTCTCTCATATACTTTCATGTGATAGGGAAAATATAATATGAGAATAAATATCCTAATATTTCTAAGATGTAAAGAGATAAAAAGTTTTGATTGGATTAAAAATTAAACAAACTGATTCACCCCCTTCTCAGTGTTAGGAATATCCCAAAATGGTCCCCTCAAGTGATATCAGATCCAAGGTTCACCTCTGATGGATTATTTATAGTGAATATATTCTCTTTTAAAGATTTGAATTTATTTCTTGAATCAACAATGAAGTGAAGTTTTGGTGAAGATTCAATTATCTCTGAGGAAAATACTATATCTACCGAGACCATGATAAAAATGAAAGAGAAAGAGAATAAAATGTTTAAGAAAAAGTACTCTTTATCTAAGGAAGAGAAATTATATGTTTCTCCATTCCTTTTCAACAGTAAATACATATCATTCTTGGAAGTTAATGAGTAGGTGGGTCAAGTTTACACCAAGAAGATAGCTAACCCTCATACCTCTAGTGATCATGGGGTATGGGTTAGTACATTTGAAAACTATCCTCAAGATGAATATGCTATCACAAGTGGTGATGAATATCAATATAAAACTTATCTAGAATTATTAGAAGATAGATTAAGAGTTAGCCTATATGAGATTCCGTAAGAAAGATCATCCCTTGTTTGTGGAGTATTTCAATGTATACTGGAGGATATAAACTAGCTGCAAGGATAAGTTGATGTTGTGGATAAGGGCATGCAAGTAAAATTATAGAATGTTTAAATCTTGCAAGAATATTTATAACCTTTGAAAAAAAAATAAAAAACTTGAAATAGGTTCTTCTGTATATCTCAAATAAGTCGAAGAAAAATAGGGTGTCAAATATAATCTAGAAGAAAAGATCCATGAAATTGAAGATAAATTTAAAAACTGAACTATTGTCAAGAGTTTAAAATTGGAAGGAATATCTAAGAAGATCAAGAAACTTGACTATTTTTTTAGAAAAAGTTAAGTTATAGGAAGATGAAGTTGATAGAATGAAGAAGTCTTTTAAATATAATATGATTATGATTGAAAATTAGAAATTCATTGTCAATATGAAATGACTAGATTCAGAAGATTGTCTTTCCAATCTTGAGAAGACATATATTGAGACTTTATAAAAGAAGGAAAAAATTGATGCTGTTACTCAATTTTCACTGGAGTATTCTAAGGTAAAAATACTTCCAACATGTGATAATAAGTTCATCAATTTATTCAATGATATATCACAATAAGAATAGAAGAAAAATTTTGCATCTATACTATCAAGTAATAATGTTTCTAAATATGTTTCCAAAAATAGTGTAGGTTGTAAAAATATTATGAACAAGTATGGATAAATAAAGTTGATAAGAAACCTACCACCATAACTAGAGTGGATAAAAAAAAGAGTGTGGAAGTAGGTTCCCCCAAAGAACAAAACAATTCTTGAAGAAGACCTAAAAACCTTATATAGAGTAAATCATGAAATCAAGATTTGTTGGTCAATGTTTCTACTGCAACATATTTTATCATTTGGGATTAGATTGTTGGCATAATCTATAAAATGTAAAAGAACAAAGGAAGTCTATGTCATGGGGGGAATCCATAAATAAAGAAGCAACATACAAAGGTCTAGAAGAATATTTACACTAAAAAAATATTTTGAAAGCTTGATAACATTAGTGATGCATGAAATGGTAGTACTAATAAGGTTAGAACATTATCATCTTATCATGTATCCAAAGTTGATAAAAAAATAATACCACAATGTATGGATAAGAAATAACAATATACCTATGAAATAAATTAGAATAATGTTTTGAACAGAAATCCTCCCAAGATAGAATCATAGAAGAATAATTAGAAGACCTTAGATTCTAAATATTAGAAGTTAGAGGGTAGTGCATCTAAAAGAACTAATAATATGTATAACACTCAGAAGATCCAATGTTTAAGATCCAAACATATTTCCATAGTTCCTAATGATGTATTAGTTATCTGTCCAAAAGTTTCAGAAAGAATGGGGAAAAGTTAAAATGAATAATCTAAGGCTAGTGAAAAAGGAAAATAAAAGATTCCAAATGATGAAGACAAAGTGAAAAAAAGTTTTTAATTAAAAGAAAACTCTTATGTTAAATAATTTATGTGCCATAGATGTAATAAAGTTAATCAGATTGAAAAAGGTTGTTCAACCTTTCTAACAGAACAAGTAGCAGTCCTTGAGTGGAGTAATAATATATCATATATAAAGGCACTTAAAAAACAATTTTCTCCACAAAAATATGAAGATTATGTGAAGAAATCAATGCTTCACAAATATTAGTCAAAAAAAATGTTCAAAATGTGAAATCTTAAAGACTGGATCAAATGGATAAACTTGGTTGAAAAAAACATATCAACCTTGATTTTTATATTGATGAATCAGGGATGATCCACCTTTTTCCCTTAATCTTTGTGTATTGTATTTTTGATTATAATATAGGTAATTGAAGGTGAATCAAGTTATAATGGGGAGAACCTAATATGTAGTGAGTGTTGTCAATTATTTACTGAAAAGATGAATAAGTAACCATCCTTAAATGATTCCCTAATTTGATATTCAAATACAAACATTATAGAGGATCATATTTGATGAAGTTTAATAATATAATGTCTTATTATGGATATCCAAATAAATATATACCATCTTGGTATGATATTATTTCTTGGTGTCCTAAATAAAAAGTGTTCAAGAAGATCATCCTAAGTGAAGTTGTAAAAGTTGTCCAATCCAGATAGTCACAAGTTAAGGATCCATTTTAGGGTATTCTCTATACAAGAATTTCCTGAAATATATTTTTGTTGAGATCCACCATTTTTAATATGATGAGAAGTGTTTCTTATGAGGGATATAAAAATGAATAATTTTCTGGAATTATTATTTCAATCGGTATCAAATATGATTATTATGAATTTTTTTAAAGATCATGTCATTGGAAAATGTATGTCCCACCTATTCTCTCATTCTTGGTTACTCAATATAAATATTGTTTTATAAAGGGGTATTGAATGAATTAATAAATTTCATAAGAAACTTGGAAGATCCCCAAGGACACTTATCCTGCCTACTGTACTCAATTGTGTTTGATCTATTAGATGAAGTGAGTGCATGAGTTTTAGGTTAATTTTTCTTAAAAAGTTTCATATCACATTTAGATTCTTTAGTATAGAATAAAAGTGAATAATTCTTGAATATATGTTTATGTGTTATCATTTCATAAGTTAGGGTCTGATAAATTGAAATGAAATAATAGAAAAGTGAATGGGATAGATAAGATAATGATCTATATATTTACACATTCAATTAGAAAGAACTTAGAAGGAATTTACAACAAATAAAAGGGGAAGATTGAAGAGCCCACTTTGTGTATAGATTGTATTTGTTTTCAAATGATTGTGATTGCCTGTAAATAGTGATAAATGAGATAGAAATATCTCATAGATGTAAATATGATAAAGTAGTTACAATGTTCATAGAGCTTGGATAGAGTGCTAAAGTATTATAATTTGTAGAAAAATATAAATGGTTTGAAGACTTTGATTTCCTAAGGTGATTCCTAGATAATTTTTATGGATTCATTAAATAAACTTGTATGTAATGATTCAATAATTATCCTAGAAACACTAACAATTTTTAAATTTGTTCAAAGTTCAAAGAAATTGTGTCAATAATGATTCATTGTTTACAACAACGAATAAAGTGGATTTGATGATGAAGAAGTTATCTGGAATGAATATTCCAAAAATAATAAAAGAAGAAAAGAAAATCATGAACTAAGTCGTTATTGCATGAGAACCATGCAAGATCTAAGATGAATATTATTCAGATTTTGATTTGCATGAAGGAAAACCATGACATATAATTACTATTTTCACAAGGTTTTGATGAGTATTAGATCTTTGGAATTTTTATTCCAAATATATTTGTAGGTAGAATTAAAGAATAATAATTTGTGGCATGAATTTGAAGGATGAGATTTGTTTTAATATGGTGGATATTTCACTTAGAATAATTTAATAGTTGTTAATAAAAATGTGTCCAACCTTTCAAGGAAGCTTAGCTAACATTAAACAGGGAACATGTGGGACCCAAAGGTCAAGAACGCTCTTAGAGGTCATCTCAAGAAATAATTCATGGAAAAAGAGTAGCTGAGGGCTATATACAAGCCCTTGGACAGCTCGGGTTTATTGCACATAGTGTAAACGCCCATAAGCATGAATGTGTTAGACCAGAAGCCTACAAGAGTCCCATGGACTGCATGTGTCATGGAATGTGTGGGAATACTTGTGTTATGTTATCCAAGTTCCAACCCTAGTACCCACTCAATTGGTGAGTGACCAACACTTATTTGATATAATCAAGAGAAAACGCTATGAGATTTTGACGTAGGAGAGATTCCCATGGTTATTTTTCCTATGATTAAAAAATTACGGAAATAATGCATCCATCTGATCTAAGGTTTTCCAAAAATCAACCATCCTCCACACAGTCATCCACTACCTCCCAACACTTGATATCCTCGACTTTAGCAGTTCTATTATCGACCACTACTAATGATCAAACCATGCACCAATTATCAGATCTAGTGATCGATTAAGAATGATCCATGGGTCAATATGCATGCATGATTCACTTTGAAGTAAAATGGATGTTTTAATATAAAGATTCAGCTAAAATAAAATGAAATTATAGGAGGTCATTTAGTTATTTGATCTTTATGGATGAGTTCATGATGTGGCACGTGATCATCATCACATGTACGCGAGTATATCACCGCAAAGGAGTAGATGAGATCACTAAGAAAAGATTCCATAATATTTGGCATCATTTTAATCTTATTTTTAAGAATTAAAACCTAAGGTATTAATTCATTCAAAGATTTGATTTAGACGACATGATTTTTAGTATTTTAATTTGGTTAATGATCAGTTCAAGGTTGTGATCCTCACCTATAAAAGGAGTGGAACTGAACTTGTTGAAGGTGCAACTGCTCCCATTTTTCATATGATAGATCTAATTTTATAAAGAATAGAGCATCTATGTTCTTCCTATCCCAAAAAGTAGAAGCACAAAACCATGATCCTCCTTTTTATTGTGATGTGGGGTGTTTCACACATCTGTTTTATAAAGAAGGAAGTTCATTTCACATCATGTGTAAAGGACTTCCACGGACATGCAACTCCTGTTCACCCACTCATTATGCTTATCAAAGAAGGTTGGTTCCATAAACTAGTGGATAATATTTCAATGAGTATTTTGAATACAATACCATTCATTTACCCTGTTGATAAATGATGGCTAGTGAGAAGAACTGATCACTGCTGTGTTTCTGAAAAGGAGGGAGTCACATAGGTTCACTTGTGGGACAATAATAAGAGGAGGTGTTTCAAATTTAAATAATGTTTCTCACATTGATATTAATAACAAAATAAATTTAATAGGAGAGGATCTATGTACATTAGTTCACATTAGGTAGTAAACATATATAAGGGAAGTGTGTGTGCATATTTTGGTGTGTGAAGAGAAAGAACGATGTGCGAAAAGAATAAAGGAGAACGTAAATAGTATATGCATAATTTCTTGAAAATACATACATGAATATATGTGAAATAATATATATATATATGTATGTATGTATGTATCTATGTGTGTGTGTGTTTGTGTGGTAACTTTTAAATTAAATTTCCATGAAACACATTCATAATGATTAATAAGTGCATATGTAATATGCTTTACATAATTAATATGAAACAATCTTGATAATGATACTAAGAAGAACACAAGAATAATTCATATCTGAGTTATCGGTGTATTATAATTATAAAAAATATTTCTTGCATGAATTAATACAAAAATTATACTGTAGTTTAGTTTCATTAAATATTACTTTCACCATGAATAACGAAGAATATTTGATAAAATATTCTCTATTGATAATTGTTCCGAAGAGAAATAATTATGATGATGTTGTGTTTAACTAATCTCTATTTTTATAATAATAAAAACGAGGTTTGTGATTATATTAAGGTGAAGAAGAAGATTCAGTAAATTTGTTATTACACTGATGAAGAAATAGACCAATATAATACCATATACTATTTCATATTATTATGTGTCATATATCAGAGATATAAGAAGAAGTGACTGGATAATATATATTTTGTTGATTATAATTTTGGTTAGGGACAATTTAGTTCATCAGTAGAAAACTCATTCATATTATTGTGACTAATAGAAGAATAATAAAGTTCATCTTTTAGTTTTTTACTAGGAAGAAGAAAAGTTTATTTCCTATTACTATTCAAGGAACCATGTGAAGAGGAAGAAGTTTTTAGAATATCAAAGCATCACTGTGACATCCAACAACAATCTCAAATAGTGTAAGAATTTTATAGTGTACAAAGAACCTTATATAAAAGGTGAATAATATATTCAAAGTCAGTATAAATATCCATCCATGTACAATAAAACATGAATTATCAATTGACTATAGTTAATTGCAAGTGAAAGGGTATTTCCTACTTGCTGTAACCACATTCAAAGGATTACTTTTTATTGGTTGTGTGGTAGGATCATTTCCATACCATGCCAAGTAATAGATAATATTTTTGAGTAGTGAAACTTGTAAAAACACTATGTGCTATTCATTACATCTTTTATAAACAGTCATGAAATAGGAAAAAAGGAATAAGAGAAATTAGATCCTAATAGGTCTAAGAGGTAAAGGGATAAAAAGTTGTGATTTGATTAAAAAGTCCCCAACACTGATTCACCCCTATAAATGTTATTCATCTCCAAAATTGGTCTTATCACTAACCATGAGGGATAAATTTCTCTATAAGAATAAGAATCCCAATTCATCTATTTATAAGCCCAAAATTTATCTGAATTGGAGAAAATATTCATTATTTATAGTCATAAGTTCACTATTATCATTTAGAAATATATCTGGTTTAAGAACTCTAATTGAATCTATATTTTGTGTGTAGGTAGAAAATATGTGTAGAAAAAACTTTTAATTTTGTTAAATGAAATCTAACACTTCATACTAGCATAAATTTGTTTTCCATGTGGAAATATGAAACAAGGTTCCAAAACCACCATCCACTTTGCTTAAAAATTCGTACATTGGGCACCTCATTTTTAATTTTGTCCAATGGAGTGAATCTGTAACATTTTATAGATAAAAGGATTCATCTCTTCCACATATAGGTTTTGGATGAAGACTATATTTTGGATCATGGAATTAATATGGGGGAAACAAATATGGTAGAATACATTCTAAGATGACATAGGTTAGCCAACCACATCAAGGATCTCATCAAAGATGATCCAGACACAAAGGTTACATCTATATCCTAGAGATTACATAGGGTGATCAATTAAAAAAATTTAAAATTTTTCTAGAATAGTTTGGTAATTTATTATGAGGTTTGAATTGGGTATGGCATGTAATATTTTTGGGTTTCTCACTTTCCCTCAAAAGTGATTTCATAAATAAAAATTTTAAATTGAAGAGGAGATCCACTTGAGCATCCTCCTCATCTAGATGTCTGGATAAACATTGGGAGATCACTGTAAGAGAGATCCACACTTGGAGAGGGATTTACACAAAATAATTTTCTATTTTTTGGTTTATTTTGTGGTTTCAAATAGTTTTTTATATTTATGCTGATTTTTTTAAATATTATGACACATTTTTATGAAATAATTTTTATTTCATTACTGATCAGTTGGTAAATTTAAGTGTGTGACTTGTTCTATTTTTATTATTAAACACAATAATCCTTTTATTTATCAAAATTTTTAAATTTTAGTGTTCTTTGGAAGTAATTTTAACTTATATATAGGCTATAAATTGACTACATGATTATTATGTCATGGTTTAGTTATATGTGCATTATTTTAAAGGCTTAAAGGGTAATTAAGATCATAGTTGACCCTAAACAAAAGAATTATAACAAAAACTAATAATCAAAAAAGTAACAGGAACATTTTAAGAGGTGTAAAAAACTAGTAATGATCACCATCTCATATTTCTATCAAAAAATAATTTATTTTACTATTCAATTTTTTAAATTCAATTCAGATCATTTTTGTTATTAAAAGATTATAAAACCCCATGTTTTCAGTTTTTTTAAATATTATTTAAAATTCACACCATAAATATTTAATTATCCATGAGAGATTACCTAGGGTTAGAAATATAATATAAATCATCTCAAAAAACCTAATTAATTTTACACTTCTTGATAGTTCATTCAAATTTTGGATCATTTTTAGGGAGAAATATAGTTTTAGAGTGTTTATTTTTTATAATAACCATGTAAATTATATAAATACTTGTTTATTTATTTATATCACTCCACCTTTTTTATATAAAGCTTTGATATAACCTCTTTTTTGTAGGTTTTATGCATTATATTTTATTTTTTGAGTGAAATACCTCCTTTTGAACTCAAACTACTGAGGATACTATGTTATCGACACCGAAACACACAGAATGGTCCTTTGAAATTGGATACACAATGCCAAAAGACTCTTATAAACCCTTATTATTATGAATCTAAATTCGATTATGAAATAAGCTTATATAAAATGGATAAGAATTACCAAACATTAAAGGAATTAACTTCACCTAATCATTATATTCAAATGAAATATATTCAAATACAAGGTGAAACACCAGACATCAAATTATAATCGAGTTGAAATAATTTATTTCCAAAATTATAATGAATTTTTGGAGAAAACCAACACAAACACATAATGAAATTCCATATTATTTTCTCAACATTAAAACACATAGAATTGATTAAGGAACATTTAAAACTATGAGATTTTTTATTCTCTTTAGAAGACATTCTAAATGAATGGTTGTATTGTGTAAGCACCAAAATTAGCGGTTGGGTGGACATATAATGCCTTTTTATTAAAAAATACTTCCAAAACTCCTGAAGTGAAGAAGGATGAAAATAAATCTATATAATAATACAATATAATGTATAAATAATTCATGAATACTGAGAACAGTTTAAAATACTTTATGAATGTTTTAACCACCACAAAATAAGATATATTTTTTAATACAATATTTTTATGAAGGTTTAATTACTATTGATCATACTATGATTTATGTTGAAGTAGGTTCTGCCCCAATGGACTAGAATCAGATTAATGTAAGGACCATAATAAAAAAAATGGTGCAGAAGAATCTACAGTTTGGTTTGAGGTCTAGTGTACACATCAGAAGAGTCCATGAGGTGTAGAGTTCTAATTTTGACCAGAAGTTGGACACAATGTTTAAATAGGTTTGTACCCTACATCAAATTTCACCTTTCCATGAGAAATTGCAACCTTGTAATCTAGTTCATTATGGTATCCAAGCCAGTGATGCCCAATATTCTGACTAATTTTCTCTATTAAGAGACCCTTCTGAGAGTTGTGATGTATTTTCCTAGGCCACCCAAACAACTACGCCATTAGTAAGGAATCATACTATTCATACAACTTTTGATAGAAGTATAACCAAGATTAAGGGAAATGGGGTATTCCAACCAATATTAACAATCATAAAACCACATGAGGTAGGGTATTCATCAACCACCACCACCCAAAAATCCTCAACCACTAAAAAGACCTTTCCAATAACCCCTATAAAAACCTAACCAATCCTAGAAAACCTTGTGAAACAAATGGTCACAAAAAATATCTAATTCTATCATGTTGTTCCCAAAGGGTTCATTTCACTTGTTTTCAATATGTCAATATGTGTTTGGTGATGAAGGGAGGTGATGGTTGGATTATTGTTATAGATTGCATCCTTAAGCCTTAAATGTGATGAGTGTAACATGAAATTAAATATAAAAGAAACTATTTATGGTGAGATATATATATATATATATATAATATTTAATGGAAATTGTAAGGCATTAGGATTGATTGATAAAGGCCTGGTGTTATTGATAAGAGACTGAGGAAGGATCTGAGTGGGTAAACCAAGATTTCTATACATTTCACAAAGGTAGATTCTCATTTATATAGGACATGTAAGGGTAAAGTGAGATCTACACTACCCACGTAAAGGTAATTCAGAGTTTCCACTACCTATTTAATGGTTTTTTAGGTTCTATATAGAGGAAAATCATGAGATAAAATTGTTACATAAAGGTAAATCCATCTTCGTGTAAAGGCCAGATAAATATTTCACCACCTACACAAGGGTAGTCCAAAGTTGAGTAAAGTTAAATTAAGATACAAATGAGCTACATTAAGGTACATTATAGATGCATAAGATTCATATGAAGGTTTCAATAACTACATAAAGGTACATTTCACTCAAAATAACGGTAACTAGGGATTTACATGACCTATGTAATGGTAATAAGTGAGTTGTGAAGGAAATTCAAGTGTAAATATTTGTGTAGTGTGAAGGTAAGAAGGTATACAGTTAATATAGAAATTATTTCTATAGTCAATCTGGAGTGGTTAATATGGTCAATCTGAACAATGTTCATGTGGTCTATCCAGGAGGAATATACAGTCAATCCACCAACCTAATTGAGCATCATAGAATAGTCGATCCACTGAATGTATCACATATTAGTGATTGGTTGATCCAAACGTGTTTTATGGTTAATTGAGTGTGGTTGATTGGAATTATGATATGATGAATATTAAAAAATGGGAAGTAAGTATTAGAAATACCATGGTGCATGGTGTTTCATAAGAGATGCTCAACTGTGAGAAATATGGCACTTGAACATGTTGTAGTGAATAATGGGTGACTATTTTGAGAATCACTCGATACTGCAGGTTGAGATAAACGATCCTTGACACAATATGAATGATTTATAATTGATTGATTCATGCATGTGGTTCTATGTAAATTATTAAGAATTTATGGAAAAATGTGAGGCTTTATAAATTAATGGGATTATGAAGTCATGAGTTCTATAGAGAAGATGAAGCTTCTGTAATTTCTATACCATGTGGATGATTTAATCCCGAGTTTTAAGATATTTAAATGCATAATAAAATCATGAGGATTTAAATTATTTTTCAAGAGATATTATTGAAGATAATATCTATTTGAAAATGATTGAATCATATAGAGGTTTAAAACAATAAAAAATAGATATTTGATGACTGAATAAGAAGAAAATACTATAGGGAATCATGGGATATTAAATAAGAAATAATATCCTACAATAAATGAGAATAATATTCATGATATTATTGAAAATATATGTTGAATGTAGATATCAAAGAAGTTTCTAATAATTTATAGAGTTGATAAGAATAGTTTTTCCCTTGATAATTATTTTAAGAGAATTTAATATAAATAGGATTCAGGGGAGAACAAGGGGATTTGAAGCTAGGATTCCTTGAGGGAGATACCCTGAGTTTTCATGATGTAACGTCCTTGACCCAGAAGCCACTGGACCAATGCTCTGATCCAAGTCATCACATGACCTCAAGCGTGCCTCCCCATACGCCAGAGGCTGCCGACTAGCAGTGAGGGTCTGATAAGTCACATGGAGAGACTATACCCTCTTTATTAGAACAATCCAAAGTATAACACAATATAAATAGATGAAAAAACATGAACCAATAAGCATGCATAACCATACATTTTTCAAATGGGGTATAAAAACCAATCAAACACAACAATTTCATGCCAAACCAGCAGGGTAAAGTAAAGGAATGAAAAATAAAACAAATGGCCACAACTCCAAATACCTCTCGACTCTAAGTTTGGGTACTTCTGCATATACATCCAAATCCCAAATCAAAATACTAGAGTAGGGCCTTCACCATTTTCTTGACCTGAAACTAAGAAGTCTACTCGAGTACCAAATGGTGGCCCAAGTAGGGTGTGAGTACAAAACTCAGTAGGCCACCACCAATAGTGTCTACAAAAATATCCAGTCTAATAAATAGTGCATGAAAGTAAAAATAAATGGTATATAAGAAAGGGACAGTTCAGGTTACATTAGTTAATAAAGTTCATTTATTTCATGACTAGAATTTATCCCAATTCCATTTCTTATGCCATTTTTACAACATAATCCATTCTCAACACATTCTCTTTGGGTTAGGCATATACATCATCTATACATGGGTCTAAGGAAATAAATCACTATGAATAGGGGAAATAAATCAAGTCCCTATCTCACTAGGGATACATATATCACATCCACACATTATCCTCACCTCAAAGCCTCAGTCCGGGTGGAATGTAACTGTTAGAGGGATAGAGCCTCCATCCACTTCCTTAACCCGTTCATTTTGGGGTTGAGTTTAGAGCCTCAGTTTAACTCGACCCGTGGGTGTAGAACCTCAAGTAAATACCCCACTCTTCCAAGCCATGTGCACGTGCTTATTTATCAAGTCACCAAAAACATAACATAACAAAACCAAGCATATTTAATGCCACCAGAATTCACAATTGATAATAAACAACATGGGAATTAATGAAATTCAATAACCCATTAATAAATTTACCATTTACAATTCATGTCCATCTAGACAAATTCCCATTCCCAAAACCCCTATACCTTATCCAAATTCATTAGTGACCATACATTTACCCATTTAACCCATTTATCATTTCAAAATAATTCAACCACTTATTCATTTCAAGTACATTTCCCATATCTCATAACCCAACCACTTATTACATTCAACCATTAAGTGTTCCCCAATTACCATGTATTAACCTATTCAACGTATTCATCTATTTACTTATTAAATCACATTTACATGCTCCCCATTTCCCATTCCATCATCCAATTCCATGTTCACCATTTAATATGCACAAACCCTCTTATAAAATTCTAACCAAATTTCCTTAAACAATAGACATAATGTCATTCAACACAACTACCCATTTTCATGTCATTCCAACAACACCTTATGAATTTATCACTATAGTAACACTTATAATTATTCTATTTACAACATAATCAACCATTAAGAAAAATTCTACATGGGTTTCAAATTATTATTCAGAAACCCGTCACTTAACCCTACCCCACTATAAGTTCGAGTTTGCCGCCGCACCCCATGGGTGGACCTAGAATGGTAAAATCCTCCTCGACGCTTCCCATGAGGGATGTGAGGTATTCAATTGGTCACATAGAATCCCCTTATTATCAAACAATCCAATAAAACCTAGAACAAAATTAAGGAAAAAAATAACACAAGCTTCCATGCACAAATCCAAAATAAAACTATTGGATAATACTCGTAGACCACCTACCTCGAATCTGATGATGAAGGCACTCTTAATCATGGCCTCAGATCCGAATTAAAGCATACCTTAAAGCCCCAAACTAGATTTCACTGGAAAAGAGGGGTTTAGGTCATTATAAAGGGGATATAAGAAACTAAAAACCCTAATCTGAAAAAGAGGAGCAAGATTAGCGTTAGACTTACCAGGGGATTCGATCCAGAACCAACGATGCTCCAAATGACAAATACTATAAGGAGAATCACCTTTTGGAATCTTGGGTCATCCAAGTTCGTCACTAGGGTTTTAGGGTGTGGAATGGAGGAGAAAACTGAGTTGGGGTTTAAAATCACGAGATGGAAATTTTGTAAATTTTTCAACTTTTCTGGCCCACACAATTTACCCGCACAGTTTTCCAAACCGTGGGAAAACCCTACAAAAGATACTTCTTGAAAATTACCCCCTTCGCATAGTTTCCTCAGAATTATACATGGTTTTACAAACCTTGCGCAAACAGTGTGAATTTCTACTGCCCGCATGGTCTCCCATTGCATTATTTTCCAAGTCGTGCGTAAACCTTGCAGATTTCCCAGAGAGCCCCTTCCCCCCTTTTTCATGTCCCAAACCCCCAAAACACCCCCAATCCTTCTCAGGGACATGGGAAAACACTTATCTAGACATAAAGGAGAAATACAATCTAGAACTTAAACAAAAACATACTTTAAAAAATTATAGGACCTCACAACCTCCCCACCGTATAACAACTCGTCCTCGAGCCACTCTTCCAAGCATCACTATGCTTCTGGAACAATTGGTCATTCCACTATACCTACTTATCCATTCCCATACTCCATTTTTCTAGTTGCACATCACAAATCCTGTCGAACACGAAACAAGGGCACATACTTTCCCTACATACATTCCTTAATGCAACCACAACATGAGCTGAAAACTCTTCTAGGATGCATCCACTTCAACCATTCCCACCATAAAAACTCCATGGAAAAACATAGGTGAGAAAACCTAACTCACAAAACTTGTAAAATTAACACACATCATCACATAATCATATAGGAACCAATCAACACCTCATCGACCTGATCCTCTAGAAAACTCATGACCCAAATCACTTGGCATCATTTTCCTCTATTTTTCAAACTCTAACGGTGACAAAACCAGCATTACTTAGAGGAAAAAAATGTTCATTCCAACAAAATTTCTTGGAGATTTAATTCCAAAACTATACATACAATTCAACTCAAAACTCTCGGCTACCCGACCAATTAAATCGTGCCAAAGCTCTCAACCAGGTCCAACTCACCGAAACAGTGACTACTTGAGCCCTTCCAACTAAAAACTCTTATCACTTCATCAACCACCAATTTATCTGGTATGGTTCTCTTCACCATATTTGGTTACTTGGCCCCTTCTCCATTAATTAAGGATCACCATAACTCAAACCAACCTTCCCATCACCTAACATGTTCCAACTCACCGCGCCCACACATCCATAGGGAATTAACCTACATTAGCATCTAGCCGCACTGTCAAAACCATTCGGGTGGACATTCCCACACTATCCATACAAGGACTAAGATCAACTTGACCTCACTTAGGTACAAATTCAATTCAAAAGGCGCTTTCCGCTACAACATAGACCGCGATGCGGGTTACTCACATCACACACTTTCAAGTTTATCATCTCTGTCGGTCCACACCCGAATGGCTTTCCCCAGAGAACCCACTCTCCACTGATGGTACGCTACCCCCTTCTCTCACCTTCCCAAGGTTCTTACTGACTTGAAGCCTATCATTATCATCCCACACACCCACTGAGGTCATTTCTTGAATTCTGGTATCATTGCATCATCATGGCATTACCGCCCTCCAAACCGTCATCAGGATTCACCCTTGGCATGACACCATGTCAAATGTCCAAGGTTCACTAAAACTCACGATGTTTTAGAACCACTCAAAGAAAAATTACCCGAGTCTAAAACCTAATCTTAGTTGGAGTTATTGGACCCCAACTTATATTTCCACAACCTGTTATCATACCCAACCACAACCTACTATGAATCAGCACAGACATCAAAAGCTTCACTTCAAGCCAACTCTTGGCTCATTCTACATCTGGTCCAAGGACCACGTACCTCTCCGGAGAACCTAAAATGCACATCACAGGTTCCTCATTGGCACCTCAGTGCCACTACATTGACTCGATGTATTATTTTCCACATCTAGAAATGACTTATCACTCCCCAACATAGGAGTGTCGTTACCATTGGTCACCATGAGGGATTCTAACCACTGCTTATTACGCTCAATCACAAGTCGAACCCCCACCTTAGACATGGTCATACCACTTTTTTTCCACAAAAAGAAAATGTCATCACCCAGTTCCCATTCTTGACTTCCATGAACAACACCCATGGCATTTGTCATTATTCGGTAGCTCTTGAGGACCTCACCCCAAGCCTTAGAGGATGTACATCCCACCATCAAGCTCCAAACATACTGTTTCCATGAGCATAACCTTCACAATGTCCCTCATTCAACCAAACACCTACATGTCTCTTGGAGTGAGCCAGAGCTTCTCAACATATCTGGGACGATGTCAAGATGTTGTGCAAGCTCATCACTAGATGAGGTACACTAAGAATTTTTCAAAGAACACCACCACCAATATACCCATCTCTAATGTCGAAATATGAGACACCATGACATGCCAAGGATTTCAGGCCTCCCTACCAGACATATCTCAATAAAAATCAACCCGTTAATACTAACCAGTTCATCCATGTGACCACCCTCACTAAGGAATCACCATTAAATGAAATCATATAACCACACTTCATCCACCCCTGTATTTTCTGCTCCAAACAACTTCCCGACCACCATTAATACTCATCCAAATAGGTGAGTCATGAATCCATGTGATACGACCCTTGAAAACAAACCTCACCTCCTATCACAAACAATAGGGTTCCCTTATGAAAAAATCAGGGTGCAACTATACCATTTACTAAACTTAGTGGTACTCGACATGCATTGAAAACACCTCCAAAGCACCTCCCATGCTTCATATTCTGAGGTACCTACATCGCTGGGCTAACCTCCCACAAGGTCACCCTTGATTTCATGAGATTATCAACATGTAACCATAACTCGAGTAGCACCTCCGACCATCAAGCTTCCCACTTATCCCTCAAGACCAAAACTACACCATGAGATACTCTAATTACCACTATCAAAGTCCAAAACAACTACATTGAAACACGCAACCAAAATCACTATAAACCCTCTCCAACCTCTCTCATAAGTCACCTTAAAGGTTGAATGACACAAACTCCCTAGACTAGAGTCACAACCAAAAGAATCCATTGGCTCTCTATCCAACCACACTTATCATGGCACGAATAAGGCATTACTTTTGCATGGAAATCTCACACTAGTTCCGATACACAATATGCCTAGAACACCAAAGAACCATTTACTATAGGTTACACAACATAGGTGTACACATTTTTCTACACTAAAAGAAAAATGTCCTATCTGGGATTCAAGATAAAAATTGCGAGGTCTCTACTCAAATGATCACCAAGACCAAGACCCCATCCTTATGGTCCGTCATGAACACCGTACAGTTGCTAACCATGAGAGTTTTCTCCCTCACATTAATGAACAATGCCTCACAACCCAAAGTCCACAAACCCACCAATGGTTTTGCTAAACACACCACCTAGGAAATATCATAACCAACAATGACTCACAATCCAAATCCAAAGTATCAAAATAGGGCACTATCACTAACCCAACCCACACATACAAGGGTCCAACTGACAACAAAAGGGATACCCACTGTTTAACTCTAACATTCTAAATTTTAACTTATCGTTCACTCGACACTTTGAAGAATGAACAACATGATTTAACCATAGATGAAAAAGGTCTTACACTGTCAAATTGGAACAACTCATTCTCTATACTCTATCCCAATATTCCTCATCACCATTATAACACTACCCTCTACCACCCCTATTGTGGGTCATGGTAAACATGGGGTAACCAATTTACTTAATCACAAGTCTTTCATCAATAAATCATAAAACCAATTTTTATTTTACAACACGATCCTTTCTTATTAGGAATATTTCCCATTTCACAAAAATGTTAAAATCATCATTTTAACTTATTTACACCTTTTATTAGGAAAACATATTTACAATTTTACCATCATTATAAAACCCTGTTTCTTTTAGACAGAAAAACAACCATTACAATTTATCACAACCCAAAATTTTAACCTGGTCACAAAATATCTTTATACAAAATATTCCTTAACTATTCACATGCATTTATTTATTCACCCACTTTCACTACCATTATTAGGAATCATTTTGTTTCATATTTATAAAATAATTAAAATGAATTATACTCTCTACTCCCTACACAACCAGCCAATGTGTGTGCCTATAACGATACATGCCACCTATATTCTTAGGTGCCTAAAATGATGAAAGAATGAACAAAATATTTCCATTCTAGCCATGAGAAAAATATCATAAATCAATAAAGCCACACTACTTGTGCATCACCCAATGGTGAAATATCATTCAACTGTAACAACACACATCAATAACAAAAATTTCCACCCATTGTGGCTTGGGCTTTCCCTCGTACATGGTTTAGATACTCCCAAGCAAGACATCATTACCATGGCCCGAAACTATCCTAATCTACTGTCTACCATCCCAAAATAGTAACAAAAGTGAGAATAAATCCATTGATACCACTGTGTAACCTCCCTGACCCGAAAGACACTAGACCAGTGCTTTGAGCCGAGTTGTCACATGACCTCAAACGCACCTCCCCCGTACGCTAATGGTTACCAACTAGCAGTGAGGGTCTAGTAAGTCACGTGGGGATACTATACACTATTTATCAAAGAAATCCACAATATAACACGATATAAATAGTAGAAATAACATAAGCCAATAAGCATGCATAACCAAATTTCTCCCAAATGGGGTATAAAAACCAATCAAATACAACAATTTCATGACAAAATAGTAGTGAAAAGTGAAGGAACACAAAATAAAACAAATGGTCACAACTCTAAATAGGTCCTAACACTCTGTCTAGGTCCTTCTCCTTGTATATACCAAGACCAACTCAACATCCTAGAGTAAGGCCTTCTCCCTTGTCCTGACCTACAACCTAGAAGCACTACTGGAAAGATGATCTTTCCCAACACTTCTATACCAATGATTTGTAAAAACCATTGGTATAGCTACCATTTCCCAACAGTTCACCAAAACCGTTGGGAAAGACATAGATTTCCCCACCTTTCCCAACAGTTTTCCAAACCGTTGGGAAAGGGTCACTCTTTCCCAACAGTTTAGATAAACCGTTGGGAAAGGGTGTGTTTTGAGCCTCTTTCCCAACGGTTCACCAAAACCGTTGGGAAAGAGTGACCTTTCCCAACGGTTCACCAAAACCGTTGGGAAAAAACACCCAAAAATTCAACCTTCGCCCTAAAAAACCAAACCCACCCCTAACCTATCCCAACGGTTTTGAAAACCGTTGGGATAGGTTCTTTAATTTTTTTTCCAAATCTACTAACCGAGAACATTATATAAATCAAAATTTTAAATAATTATGATAATAAATATATATATTTATGAAATTATGTTTACAAAAGTGATGTTAGATTAGTGGTTAAGTCGTTCGATTATAAACGAGGGGTCCTGGGATCAAATCCCAGTGGATGTTTTATTTTTGGAATTTATATACCAATGGTTCCATTACCGTTGGGATAGATTTCATATTACCTATACCAACGGTTTTTGGAAAACCGTTGGTATAGACCTATCCCAACGGCTTACTTGGCTACGGTTCTTCATACTGTTGGTATAGGCTATACCAATGGTTTGGAGGCCTATACCAATGGTTCCAAACCGTTGGTAAAGGTTAGTTTTCCAGTAGTGAAGTCTACTCGGGTACCTAACGATGAACCGAGAAGGGCATGAGTACAAAAATCAATAGGCCACCACCGACAGTGTCTACAAAAATATTCAGTCTAATAGATTGTGAAAGAAAATAAAAATAAATGGTATGTACGAAAGGGACAGTTCAGGTGCCATTATTTAAGCAGGTTCATTTAATTCATTACTAGAATTTAACCTAATTTCATTTCTTATACCACTTTTACCACACAATACATTCTCAACACATTCTCTTTGGGTTAGGCATATATATAATCTATAAATGGGTCTAAGGCAATCAATCACTATGCATAGGGGAAATAAATCAAGTCCCTATCTCACTAGGGATACACATATCACATCAACACATTATCCTCACCTCAAATCCTCGGTTAGGGTGGAATGAAACCATTAGGGGAATAGAGCCTCCGTCCCCATCCCTAACCCATGCATTTTGGGTTAGAGTTTAGAGCCTCAGTCTAACTCGACCCATGGGTGTAGAACCTCAAGTAAATACCCCACTCTTCCAAGCCATGTGAACATGCTTATTTATCAAGTCACCACAACCATTCCATAACAAAACCAATCATATTCAATGCCCTCAGAATTCATAATTCATAACAAACAACATGAGAATTAATGCAATTCCATAACCCATTAATACATTTACCATTTACAATTCATAACCATCTATCCAAATTCCCATTCCCATGCCTTAACCCATGAGGTGTATTCAAAAACCCGTATGCCTTAGAAAAATTCATCAATGACCATACATTTACCCATTTAACCCATTTATAATTTCACAATAATTCACCCACTTATGCATTACGAGTACATTTCTAATATCTTATAACACAACCACTTATTACATTCAACCATTAGGTGCACCACAATTACCATGTATTAACCCATTCAACATATTCCTCCATTTCCTTATTAAAGCCCATTGACATGCTCCCCATTTACCATTCCATCATCCAATTCCATGTTCACCATTTAATATGCACAAATATCCTTTCTAACCAAATTTTATTAAACAATTTACATAATCTCATTCAACCCAGTTACCCATTTTCATGTCATTCCAACAACACATTATGCCTTTATCACTCTAGGTAAATTTATAATTATTCCATTTATAGATAAATCAACAATTAAGACATATTCTACATGGTTTTCACATTATTATTCAGAAAACCATCACTTAACCCTACCCCACTCTAGGTCTTGGTTTTCTGGCGCAGCCCATGGGGGGCCCTAGAATGGTCATGTCCTCATCCACACATCCCACAAGGACCGTGAAGGCTTCAATTGGTCACATAGACTCTCCTTTTTATCAAACACTCAAATAGAACGAAGAACACGATTAGGGAAAAGTATAACACAAGATTCCATGCAAAAATCCAAAACAAAACTATGGGATAATACTTTTAGAACACCAACCTCGAATCCGACGATTATTCCACTCTTAATCATGGAATTTGATTTGGATTCAAGAATCCCTTGAATCCCAAACCTAGATCTCCACAAAAAAAAATGTTTTAAGGTCTTTAAAAGGAGTTGGAATAAATTAAAAACCCTAATCCAAAAAAGAGAAGCAAGAGGAGAGTTATAATCACCCAGGGCTTTGTTTCGGAACCAATGACGCTCCAAATGGCCAAGAATAGAAGGAGAATCACCTCTTGGAAGCTTGGGTTGTCCAAGTTCATCACTAGGGTAGCAGGGGGTTGAATGGAGAAGAAACCCAAGTTGGGGTTTAAAATACTAGGATGGAATTCTTGTAATTTTTTCAACTTTTTTGGGCCGCACGATTTTACAAACCTTAAGCAAACCATGTGAAAGCTACTTCCCGAAAATCACCCTCTTCGCATGGTTTCCTAGGAATTCTACACAATTTTCCAGACTATGGGAAAACCGTGCAGATTACTACTGCCCACATGGTCTCCCCTGGCACGGTTTTCTAAGCCATATTTAAATGGTGAAAATTTCCCCGAGAGCACCCTTTCCCCCCTTTTTCATGTCCTGAACCCTCAGAACACCCCAATTTTTCCCAAGGACTTGGGAAAACACTTATCTAGCCACAAAGGAGATTTCCAATATAGAACTTAAAAAAAACGTACTCTATGAAAATCAGGGACCTTACCACCTCCCCACCTTATAATGGATCATCTTCGAGCCACACTTCCAAGCATCGCTAAGATTCTGAAACAAGAGTTCATTCCACTCTGCCTGCCTATCCATTAACATCCTCTTTGTTTCTTATTGCACAACGCAAAGCCTGTTGAACATGAAACAAGGGAATAGACTTTCCCCACAGTCCTTTTTCACTAAAACCACAATACAAGTTGAAACTCTTCAAGGATGCATCCACTTCAACCATTCCCACCATAAGAACTTCATGGGAAAACTTAGGTGACAACACCTAACTCAAAACACCTGGAATCTTAACACACAACATCACATCATCATGGAGGAACCAATCATCACCTCATCGGCCCAATCCTCTATACAAATCATGACTCAAATCAATTGGCATCATTTTCCTCTATTTTCTAAACTCTATTGGTGAAAAACCCAACATCACCTAGAGGAAAACACATGATCCTTCCAATGAAATTTCCTGAATATTTCATTCCACAACTATATATCCAACACAACTCCAAAATCTCAGATACCCAAACAGTTAAAATGTTCCAAATCTCTCTACTAGGGCCAAATCACCTAAACAGTGACTACTTAATTCCTTCCAACTCGAAACTCTGATCATGTCATCAAACAACCATTTTTCCAGTATGGTTCTCTTCACCATATTTGGTTACTTGGCCCCTTTTCCATTGTTGAAGGGCCAACAGAACTTAACCCAAACTTCCCATCTCCAATCTTCTTCCAACTCAATTAGCCCAAGAAAACATAGGGCATTACCCATCATTTTCATCCAACCACACCATTGAAACGATTCGGGTGGACATTACTACACTATCCACACAAGGACTAAGATCAAATTGACCTCACTCAGGTAAAAATTAATTTCAAAAGGCTCTTTCTACTACAACATGGACTGAGAGGTTGGTTACTCCCACCACACACTTTCAAGTTTATCATCTCAGGTAGGTCCACAACCGACTAGATTGCCCCATAGAACCCACTCTCCACTGATGGTACACTACCCCCTTCTCTCACCTTCCTAAGGTTCTTACTGATTTGAATCCTATCATTATCATCCCACACACCCACTGAGGTTATTTCCTGAATTCTGGTAGAATTCCATTATCACGGCATTACCGCCCTCTAGACCATCATCGAGCTTCACCCTTGGTACGAACCCCCATCACATGGACAAGGTTCACTAAACTTTACAACATTTCAGAACCACACAAGGGAACATTACCCGAGTCTAATCCCCAATATTCATTGGGGTTATATGAACCCAACTTCTCATTCCACAATCGGTTATCATACCCAACCACACCCTTTTATGAATTAGTACAAACATTACAATCTTCACTTCAAGCCAACACTTGGCTCATCATACCTCATGTCTAAGGACAACATGTCTTTATTAGGAACCTAACATGCACATCACAGGTTCCCCATTGGAACCCTGATGCCACTACATTGACTCTATATTTTATTCTCCACATCCAGGACTGAATTATCACTCCCCACCTTAGGAGTTTCATTACTATTTCTCACCATGAGGGATTCCAACCAACGCTTCTTACACTCAAACACAAGTCAAACCCCATCCTTAGACATGTCCATACTGATTTTTTTTCACAAAAAGAAAACAAAATCACACAGTTCCCCATATCAGTTTCCATGAACGAAACGCATGGCATTTTTCTTCATTTGGTATATCCTGAGGACCACACCCTAAGCCATCGAGGGTGTACATCCCACCATCAAGCTTCAAACATATTGTTTCCATGAGGCTAAACTTAATAATGTCACTCATCTAACCAAAAACCTACATGTCTCTTAGAATGATCTAGAGCTTCTCAACGTACCTGGGATGATGTCAATATGTTGGGAAATCTCGTCACTAGATGAGGTATGCTAAGAAGTTGTCGAAGAACACCACCACCAACTTACCCATCTCTGATGTAGAACTACGAGACAACCTGACCTGCCATGGATTTTAGGCCTCCCTACCGGACACATATCAAAAAAAACCAACCTATTCGTACTAACTAGTTCATCCACATGACCACCCTCACCACAGTGTCACCATCAAGTGAAATCATATAATCACACTTCATCCACCCTTGTCTTTTCTGCTCAAAACTACTTCCCAACCTCCATTAATCATAATCCAAATAGGTGAGTCAAGCATCCATGTGATATGGCCATTTGAAATAGACCTCACCTCAGATCAAAAACAATAGGGTGCCCTTATGAAAGAAATAGGGTGAAACTATACCATTTACTAAGCTCAGTGGTACTCAGCATGCATTGAAACCACCTCTAAAGCATATCCCATGATTTATATTCTGAGGTACCTACATCGATGGGATAACCTCCAATGAGGTCACCCTTTATTTCATGATATTATCAACACGTAACCACAAATCAAGTAACACCTCCAACCATCAAACTTCCCATGTATCCCTCAAGGCCAAACTTGCACCATGAGACACTCTGAGTCCCAATATGAAAGTTGAAAATAACTACATGTGATACACACACCCAAAAGCACTAGAAACCCTATCCTACCTCTATTATAGGTCACCTTGAAGGTTGAATGATACCAAATCCATAGACTGGAGTCACAACTAGGAGAAAACATTGGCTCTCTCTCCAACCATACATATCAAGGCATGAACAAGGTAGTGCTCATGCATGGCACTCTCACCCCAGTTCCAATTCACACTGTGCCTAGCGCACTAGAAAACCATTTACTATAGGTTACACACCGTAGGTGTACACATTGTCAGCACTTCAAGCCAGACATACTCTCTAGGATTCAAGACACAAATCGCGAGGTCTCTAATCACAAGATCACCAAGACCCAGGCACCATCCTTAGGGTCCAACATGCACGCTTTACGGTTGTGAACCAAGATAGTTTCCTCACTCACATTACCAAACAACACCTCATAACCCAATGAACACAACCCTACCAATGGTTCCCTAAACACACCACATTGGTCATATCAATATTGGAAAGGCCTTGAAATCCAAATCCAAAGTAACAAACTAGGGCACTATCACTACCCCAGCCCACACATACAGGGGTCCAACGGACAACAAAAGGGATACCCACTATTGAAATCAAACAATCTCATTTTTAAATTACCATTCACCCGACACTTTGATGAATGGCCAACATGATTTAACCATAGATGAAAAATATCTCACACTATCAACCTTAAACAACTTATTATATATATTCTATCCCAACAATACTCATCACCTTTAGAACACTACTCTTTACCATCCCTACCGTGGGTCATGGTCAACATGGGGTAACCAATTTACTTAATCACAAGTCTTTCGTCAATACATCTTCAAACCAATTCTTATTTTACAACATGATCCTTTCCTATTAGGCATATTTCCCATTTCACAACATGTTAAAATCATTATTTTAGCTCATTTACAAATTTCATTAGAAAAAAAACCTTAATAATTTTACCATCATTATTAAACCCTTTTTCTTTTAGACTCCAACACAACCATTACAATTTATCACAACCCAAAATTTTAACATAGTCCCAAAATTTATTTCTACATGATATTCATTAACTATTTATTTTCATTCTTTTAATTCACCCACTTTCATTTCCATTATTAGGCATCATTTGCTTCATATTTATCAATGAAGTAAAATGAATTCTACTCTCTATACCCCGCACACCCATCCCATGTGTGTGCCTATAACAACACATGCCACCTATATCCTCAACTGCCTAAAATGAGGCATGAATGCACAACCTCATGCCATTCAAACCATGAAAAAAATATAATAAATCAGTAAAACCACACAACATGTGTATCACCCAATGATGAAATATCATTAAACTGTAACACCCCACATCAAGAACAACAATTTCCACCCAGGGTGAGTTGGGTTTTACCTCATACATGGGTTAGATACTCCCATGAATGAGCTCATTAACAAGTCCCAACACTATCCTAATCACATTAATACCATCCCCAAATAGTACGAAATAGAAAATAACTCCTTTGATACCACTTTGTAAAGTCCTCAACCTAAAAGCAACTAGATCGGTGCTTCGAGTTGAGTCATCACATGACCTCAAGTGAACCTCCCTGTATGTTAGAGGTTTCCGACTATTGGTGAGGGTCTAATAAGTCATGTGGGGAGACTATACCCTCTTCATCAGAGAAAGCAATAGAAGAATAGAATATAAATATAGGAAACAATATGAATCAATAATCATGCATAAACAAACATTTCCCAAATAGGCTATAAAAACCCATCAAATACAACAATCTCATGCCGAAACAGAAGTGAAAAGTAAAGGAACCCAAAATAAAATAAATGGCCACAACTCCGAATAGGTCCCGACTCTAAGTACGGGTCCTTCTCTATGTGCATCCCAAGACTAACTCAAAATACTAGAGTAGGGCCTCCGCCCATATCCTGACTTGTAATTAAGATGTCTACTTGGGTACCCAACGGAAGCCCGAGCAGGGTGTGAATACAAAACTCAGTTGGCCACCACCAATGCTATCTACAAAAATATCCATTCTAATAGATAGTGCATAAAACTAAAAATAAATTGTAGGTAATCAAGGGGAAGTTTGGGTTCAATTAGTTAATAAGGTTCATTTAATTCATGACTATCATTTATCCCAATTCCATTTCTTATACCACTTTTACAACATAATCCTTTCTCAACACATTCTCTTTGGGTTAGGAAAATACATCATCTATACAAGGGTATAAGGAAATCAAACACTATGCATAGGAAAAATAAATCAAGTCCCTATCTCACTAGGGATACACATATCAGATCAACACATTATCCTCACCTCAAAACCTCAGTCTGGGTGGAATGCAACCATTAGAGAAATGGAGCCTCTGTCCCCTTCCTTAACCCATGTATTTGGGGGTGGAGTTTAGATCCTCAGTCTAACTCGACCCGTGGGCATAAAACCTCAAGTCAATACCCCACTCTTTCAAGACATGTGCAAATGATTATTTATAAATTTACTACAACCATACCATAACACAACCAAGCAAATTCAATGCAATCAACATTTACAATTAATAAAAAACAACATGGGAATTAATGAAATGCCATAACCCATTAATAAATTTACCATTTACAATTCTTAGCCATCTAGCCAAATTCCCATTCTCGTTCCTTAACCCATTAGGTGTATTTGAAAACCTCTATGACATAGCCAAATTCATAAATGACCATAAATTTACCCATTTAACCCATTTATCTTTTAAAAATCATTCACACACTTATGTATTTCATTTACATTTCCCATATCTCATAACCCAACCACTTATTACATTCAACCATTAGGTGTGCCAAAATTCCCATATATTAACCCATTCAACATATTCATCCATTTCCTTATTAAATCCCTTTTACATGATCCCCATTTACTATTCCATCATCCAATTCCATGTTCACCATTTAATATGCACAAATCCTCTTAAGAAATTCTAACCAAATTTCATTAAACAATCATCATAATCTCTTTCATCCCAATTACCCATTTTCATGTCATTCCAACAACACCTTATGCCTTTATCACTCTAGGAACATTTATCATTGTTCCATTTACAAATTAACCAACCATTAAGACCTGTTCTACAAGGGTTTCACATTATTATTTGGTAACCCATCACTTAACCATACCCCACTCTAGGTCCGGGTTTATCGGTGCACCCCATGGTTGGCCCTAGAATGGTTAAGTCCTTCTCCACACATCCCACGAGGACCATGAGGGATTAAATTGGTCACATAGACAATCAGTTTTATCAAAAACTCTAATGGAAACAAGAACACAATTAGGAAAAATAATAATGAAAGCATCCATGCACAAATACAAAATAAAACTATGGGTTGATACTTTTAGAAAACCTACATTGAATCTGATAATGGACGCACTCTTAATCAAGGAATTAGATCCGAATTCAAGCATACCTTGAATCCCCAACCTATATATCCCCATAAAAATAGGGTTTTAGGTATTTGGAAGGAGATGGAAGAAACTATAAACCCTAATCTGAAAAAGAGGAGAAAGAGGAGTGTTAGACTTAACAGGGGCTTCGATCCACAAACAAAGGTGTTCCAAACAGCCAAGAATTGAAGGATAATCACCTCTTGGAAGATTGGATTATCCAATTTCTTGTTTAGGGTTGCAGAGGGTGGAATCGATATGAAACCCGAGTTGGGGTTTAAAATCATTGGATTGCAATTTTGTAAATTTTTCAACTTTTCTGGGACGCATGGTTTACCCGTAAAGTTTACCAAACCGTGCAAAAGATGTGTGAAAGATATTTCCCCAAAATCACCCCCCTAACATTGTTTCCTGGGAATTCCACACAGTTTTCCATATCATGTGAAAACCGTGCGGATTGTTGCTTCCCTCCTGGTCTCCCCTCACATGGTTTTCCAAGCCATGCACAAACCGTGCAGATTTCCCAAAGACCCCCTTTCCCCCTTTTTATGTCCCAAACCCCTGAAACACCCCCAAACCTTCTCAAGGACTTGGAAAAACACTTATATAGCCACAAAGAAGAGTTCCAATCCATCACTTAAACAAAAACACACTTTAAGAAAATATGGGACCTTATAAATGAAGGTGTGAAGATCCAGATCTATAGAGATATAGAGTGGAGTTTTGAGATTGGTATATCTATTTGAGAAGATGTTGAATATCCCATGACTGGGGTATATAACCAGTTACTAAATAGTTTCATAGTTTTGGGGTATAACTATTTGAAAAAAATGAGGAAGGTAAGGGTGTATAACCATCCACAGAAGAGGATTTTGTCGAAGGATTATAGAACCAAGATCAACTAGATGATTGAATACTAAGGTGCATAACCGACCAAGTAAGAAGAGTTGGTGGATAGAGTATAAATCCAAGATCAACTAGACAATGAACTATTGGGATGTATAACAATTTTTTCCAAATCTATTGTATTTGTTAACAAGATTATAGTGGAAAATTATTATTAAGGCATTTAAAAAACATGGAAAATAATATATCATAGTACCAAACCTTGTAAATATCATCTATTTCACCCTAAATTATTATAAATACATACAAGGATAGGCTGATATATTATATTTAATGGACTGAAAAATTCAATATGCCCAATAAGTTGAGTTCAAAAAGAGAATAATTAATAAAAGATAACCACTATTCATACCATTATTAGTGGTCCATTCAGCCTAGGGAACTACTAGTGGTATCAAATCATCCATATTCTCTCTAAATATTAAAGTGTTTCTAGGATTAGAATTTATTATTCTATATGATGTTCAAATTCTTTGAGGAATTTGAACTACCTCATATGGATGTAAATAAAGAGACACCGCTAGTTGGCATTAATCATAATGGTAAAAGTCTGAATAATTATATTTATTATGATTCCTCTAATGAAGCCAATTAATGTTGTGATGATGATGTATTACTTAGTTAACTTCATACTAAAATTAAGAATCCATTAAATAAATTTCCCAAAGAATTGGTTGCTTTAATAATTGGTACTTTTAAGGGAATTGTTATTGAGAAAACAAATAAATAATAAAGAGTGAATTCTATAGAGTAGGAATTGGATAAAAAGGAATGTTATTGAAATAATATCACAAAGATTATTAAATACAATGATTAATTATTCATTCTTTTCAATCATAACATTTTATTGATCGATGAAAAATTTCAATGGTTTTTTTTGGAATTTTTTTGAAGGAGTTGTCAAGGAAGTGTTTCATGTGATGAAGAAGTTTAATTAAGTATACATGGATTTTAATTTTTTCCAATTAGAAGTTAAAGTATAAAAGATAAAATAGATTAAAAAATATCTACATGAAAGTATCAAGATTCATGCATATCAGGTGATTGGGATGAGAAAGGATTATAAGGAAAGGGTGAAATAACTTGAAGACCAAATGTATATACTAAATATGAAATTTATAGAGTTGGAAGTAAATATGAAAAATCTAGAATACAGACAATCTTGAAATTAACAATATTTTAAAAGGATGGGAAAATATTTTTCTTAAGAAGACTCATAATGATGGGAAAAAAGATTGAGATCGTGTGGAAAATACTTCTACCTCATCTCATGGAAAAAGTAATATCATTAATTAGTTGATTCTATTTTTACTAAATCTATGTCTAATATATATGTGGATTTCAATACAAAAAATTTATGAATATAGAGGTGTGAAAATGCTGAAAAACGGACCAAAGTATCAAGTATGGATGTTAGAATGTTTAAGATGACTAGTTCTACAAAAAGAACCCAAAATTTTGGGGTTTAATCCAAAAAAAAACAAGGATATATATATATATATATTATCCAAAAGTAGGTGAATTATAAAAATTGGTAGATGTTGATGTTTTTTGATGTTTGGGCATGGATCCCTTGAATTATAGCATAATATGTGAGTATGGGGAAAGAGTAGAAGGCCTAAATATAAGGGAGAAAAGTTGAAACTAGAAACAAACCTATTACACATAAAAGGAATAATCAATAAAAAAGGAAAATATTTTAATTACATGTAAATTTATATTATTTTTGCAATATATTTATTCATTGGTTTTATGAATGATGATATAATCATGAAAAGTATCATAGATTTACTAAAGAAAATAGAGGAACACAACAAAAGGAGAAGAAAGCGAAGAAAGTGAAAAAATATGCCTCCATGAGAAAAAAACAAAACACTTGAAACCCTTGAAAAGATAGAGAAGAAGAATAAAAGGACAACAAACCAACTGAGAAATGAATATTCTTTTATTGTTGTAAGAGAGTCCATATCATAGACCATTGCAATCAGGTAATAAAAGTTGAAGTGAATAACATAAGGATATAATATAAAAAGGGATCAATTTAAGAGAGAGATAATTAGATCGATATTGTTAACAACACTCCCTATGAATAAATTGAGAATCTACCCAAGAATGGTCAGTTAAATTCTGAGTGTTTGTGTGCAAGGTGCAAGATACTAGGACATGAAAACAAAAAATGATTGACGTGATTGTATGGAAAACAAGAATTATATAAGAATAAAATTAATTAACATAAATCCTCCTATGATCTAATGGATAAAGTTGATATTGAAATGGAATATAAGAGGAAATCTAAGGAGGAATGTGTAATAAACTGAGATTTTGGACTCTTTAAATCAATACAATCTTCAATAACTTGTGTCACACACAACACCAAAATAACACAACATATGACTAAAAAATTGAGAAATATTAAAATTAGATAGATAATATAATAATTATTAGATAAAAATAAAAAAATAAATTAAAATAACTATATATTATTGTTATTTTTTATTAACATTTTAAAAAAATTCCCTTTTAAGAACGATTAAAAAAGGGTATTGTATTTTTACTTAAAAAATTAAATTGATCAAAATTAAAATTTTATTATAATATTTAAAATTTATATTTATAAATTAATATTTCAAAATTTAATTATTTATAAATTTATGTGATATAATATTAAATATTCTTGAAAATTTAAAAGGCCATTTTTTAATAAAAATGATTTTCTTCATATTGTGAATTTTTATATAAAATATAAAATATAAATTTTAGAATGTTCATTTAAAAAAATTAGATTCATTTCCAAATTCCATATATCATTACTAATCTATGGTGAATTTTTGTGATTTTTCTAAAATTGATGATTTTTAGTGAATAGTAAAAAATATAGATTTTACCAAAATTATTAATTTTATGAATTTATAAGAAAGAAATATAAGTTTCTAAAACCTTTTTATTGTTAAAATAAGTATTTAATAATTATAATTATAAATTTTAAAAATACCATGCTTACTATATAAAACCTAGGATTAACATTTTAAGGACTTAAGTAATATTTTCCAATAAAAACTGGTGTTGCTCTTTTCTTTTAATCAAATATTATTTTTGGTAAATTTTGGTTTTGAAATGCTCTTGAATACACATAATGTTTTTTAATAATAATATTTATATAATTAAAATTAAATTAATTGATAATTTTACCCTATATATAAATTTTACGCTTAAAAATACAATTTTTTTTAAAACGGGGTTTGACAGGTTACATGCACTAATGTTAAATTTGATTCTTATTTCACATAGATATTTTATCTGATAAAATGGATTTAATATCTAATATATTTAGTTATAAGTTATTTAATATGTTCCATTTTTGGCCTTAAATGTAAATTACTTAGGTAAAACTTAGTTATAACGATAAATCAAAAATGGTAAAAGTGAAAATTCGAAGATCAAAGGATATAAAAACATGTTTAAAACATATTTTTAAATGAATTTTAAAGTTATTATAGACCTTATATCACCCCACTCTATTTTTTCATTTTTTGAGCCACTTGACATGTTTAACATGTGATCCCTTTATATTAAGCGGTTATAATTAAAAAAATTCCATTCCCACTACTTATAAAAGCATCCTCTCACTACCCATTAAAGACCAATCATATAATTATGTTTAAACTTTAAAATATACCAATAAACATTAATTTAGAATCATAATTATTTTACTTGAGCCTATGTCCAAATGATAATGTCTTAAGACCTCAATTTCCATGCAATCCTCTAAAGAAAAAGCAAAGATTTCAACTTGAGTACTCATTTTTCCTAACTTCTTTCCCTATATATATATATATTAATTTTTCAACTATAATTTTATAATTATTAAATGATGAAATAATTATTTATTATATAATTAATTTTATTATTCTATTAAAATAACTATTAACTACATTCCCTACTTTCTTTTAATAAAAATGAAACATTCATTTCTGTGTTGTAAGGACAACCACCTCCACGAAGCGACAAATTCTATTTTTTCACCACCACCTTTATTTACTAATTATAAAAGTGAAATTTATGAATAAATGTGAAAAATATAATATAAATATTATTATTAAGAGACAAATTATAATCCACCTTCTTCCCCTCTCATTCTTTGAGAAATCAAAATGTTAACCTCTGTTGTGTAAACTACAATATTCAAGAAGGAACATATCTCTTTTTTCATATAGTTTCTTTTTTATTTATTTAAACCCAATAAAATATGATCCAAAAACTTAAAATTATCTAAATAATACCATTATTAATATTGAATAATGATATTATACCAAATAAACGACTTTCATAATCATAATCATCCATTAATTATGGTATGTTCATGTTTAGGTAAGTTTAACCACCTACTTGAACAATGATAAAAAATAATGGAATGGATGAATATGAGAATTTAATTATGGAAAATATATGATATATATAAAAAATAAATATTTGGTTTTTGGTTTTATAATGTTAACATAAATATTAAGATCACTAATTATGATACCAATGTCTGTTCGTTGAAAATAATCTTACCATGCTCATAACTAAATTCATCTTTAAGAATTGTAACCAAAACTCCTATAAAATAAAATTATAAAATTATTAATAACTAAAAATAATCAATTACATTAAATTTTGTGAAATATTAATGGTTAACATTGGGATAAGAATAAAGAACAACACGATTATTATGAAACTAGTTCAACACTATCAAGACTACTCACACCCGATATTAAAAATAGATAATATTTAACTAATATATACATAGAATAATTTTAAATGATTTCTAAAAAATGTATAGTTATAAATCAAGTAATAAAATAATTTATTAATAGAGTTATTTTTTTTCATATAATAGGTTAGAGTGTATTCTACTAAGTAGGAATAAAATGTAAGGGGTTCTTCTCCCAAATTTTCACCCCTTGATACATATTTCTTATTATACACTATAGTTCTTTTAAAATTCTATATTTAATACTCATTTAATATTATTTTTATCATTATAATATCATTTTTCTTGGTATTACATGTTTCATTTTAAATTATATCCTTCAAGGGATTTTACTCGAAAGTTTCTAAGGTTGTAAGGGGTTCTTTGTCTCAATTTTAATTTTATTAATAAATGTTTGATACCACACACCAATTTTTTTATGATATATTAAATTCGGTATTACCTTCAATTATAATGAATATCTTTCATGTCATGATATTTTAATTTCCATTTAATTGTAACTATCCCTTATGTTCTTTTGATTTTTATGTTACCATTACCATTAGGGATTTTTGTTAACTAAACTCCCTTCATTGAGTTAAAATTATTATTATTAAAATTTATTCTTCCAAGATTGGTTTCTCAAACCATAAGATTTTATTTAATGGTAATTTATCTTCCTCTATAGAGGAAAATGAATTTTTACTTCAAATATTTTACCTTGATAAAATTTATTTTTCAAAATTATATCATTGTGGGAAAAGTTCCCATCATCATTAATGATGGTTTTCCATACATGTACAAATTTTCCTTTCCCAATAATTATATACTTAATAATTGTATACCTAATTATGGTTTATCTCAGGTGACCAACATATTTCCCTTATCATCATTTAAAATGTATGTTTTTCTACCTTTTTATGATGTGTATTTTTAATAAAGGTATTTCAAACTATTAAAAAGGTTCCCTATCCTTTCAAAATAATTTTTTTTATCTTCCACCACATATTTACATTTTATAACCTTTATGTATTTGAAGTTTGTTTCTCCAAAGTAAATATTTTAAAAGATTTTACTTCACCTTTTTGAAAATAAAATTTTAAAGTGAGTTGTGACTTATTATTTATAAGATAACATTAAAAGTGATTTTGAAATACTCTTTTAAAGTTTTTATTCCATGTGAACACATATTCACACTTCATTTGAAATTTTATATGAAAATTTACTTCAATATTTTAATGGTTTCTAAAATAAATTATTTTTATATATTTATAAAAAATTTCTTTTAAAATCATTTCAAAAGATCAAGGATATTAATTATTTCCAAAGCATTATTTTTCTAAAACTTATAAAAGGTAATTTTCATTTATGTTATTTTCCTTTGACATATATAAATCTTGGTCAAGGATATTATCCAAATGTAAACATATGAATTCTTTATTTGGATGGATTATTTAATGTTATTTTATATCAAATATATCATTCATCAATGCCTTTTTTCCTAACCACCCATCATGTATAGGAATTACTTTTCATTTAATGACTTTGATTTGTGAATAATCTATATTTCATTAATTTTATTGAAGTGTGTTAACCTAGATTCCATGGATTGATTGATTGGGTAAATCATTGACTTATTTGTATACTATTTATCTATAAGGTTCCAATACTATATGCTTTATCTTTATTGAAGGAGATTTACCTAGAATAATACTGAATATCTTTGGATACCCATTTAATTTCCATGGGATTATTAGGTTGATTGTTTCCAAATAAGAATCCATTTTAAAAGGATATGAAACCCATTATCTTCCATGGTTTATTTTTTATGTGATGAATTAGACCCATTTTATTTACAATGGGGTATTTATGATGTGTTCAGTGAGACACATTTTATTTCCTTGGGTTCTTTATGATATAATAAATGAATGATTTTTTTACGAAACACATAAATATGGTTGTGGTCTTATACCTCCCTATAATGTATTTTATAAAAGTTTATATATCATGAGATAAATTATTTATGAGAATGTTTTAGTTTCCTACAAGAGTGAGCCCTGATGGTGTGAATCATGATTGTAATATTCTATATACTAATGTATGTTCCATATTTGTAATATTTTTGGAATTCTATGTCACGCCCGGACTTCGTTGAGGTACAACATTAATTTTAAATTTTTATTTCATGAATTAATTGCCTATTTATTTAAATTTCTTGGTTGTAGCACGGGCTGAACCCGATGCAGGTTTCCCGTTGTGGCAACGATGTGTGCGCGCGAGCCTTACACCGCTCGACGCACGGGCAGGGCACGAGCGAAGCCGTGCAACTTTGTCATTTTAACGTGCAATGTCTGTTGCGCGGACGTTTGAAATACCAGATGATTAACTTCAGTTTTCTTATTATTATTATTATTATTATATTATTACCATTGTTATTAATTTTATTATTATTAAATCATTTTATCTTTATTTTATTTCATTTAGTTATTTTATTTTATTTTAGTTTGTTTTATTATTATTTTCCTTCCTCCTTTCCTCTCTTTTTATTTTATTTTATTTTATTTTACTTTTATTTATTTTCTATTCCATTTTTATTTTATCTTCTTTTTCTTTTTATTTAATCTATTTTCTTTTTTTTCTCTCCCCCTCCTAAACCATACCCTAGCTACCAACCACCTAATTCTCTTTCTTTTTTTCTTCTTCCTTCATTTATCCTCTCTCTCACGACCTCCTTTCTCCCCTCCTCTCCCCTTTTCTTCTCCTTCTCCCCTTCTCCTCTTCTCTCCCCCGCTCAGCCGCCCCTCCCTCCTATCTCTCCCTTATCCTCCTTCCTCCCGCACGCCACCCCTTCTCATCCTCTCCTTCTTCTTTTCCTTTTTTCCTTCCCTTATCTTCTCTTCCGCTGCGCCAACCCTTCTCCTCCTTCCTCCTGCGCGCCAACCCTTCTCCTCCTCTCCTTCTTTTTCTCCTTATTTTCCTTCTCTCCCTCCCTTCTCTTCTCTTCTATCGCGCCCCCCATCTTCCCCTCTCCATCTTCCCTTCCTCTCCTCCTCACTCGGCCCCTCCACCCTTCCCATCTTCCAGCCAGACCGGAAAGCAGCCTCCACACCCCGCTTGCACTGCCGGACCACCTCCCGCACCTCACCCGTGCTGTCGGACTGCCATCCCGCACACCACTCGCGCTCGCCAGATAACCTCCATCCCTCCCCTTGTCTCTTTCCTGATGTTCTACGATAAGGGTTTTTTTAATTTTATTTAATTATTTTGATCGGTTTAATTGATATTTATGTTATTTAATTATTAATGCATTGGTTTAAGTGTTAATTAATTAATTTATTGTTATTAAATTTGTTAATCATTTAATTTATTTTAATTGGTTAAATTGACAGTTAATTTATTTAATGATCATTACATTTGGTAAATTGTTAATTAATTTAATTTATTCTTTTAATCATCTTATTTAATTGAAATTGTTGAATTGTTAATTAATTTATTTAGTTAGTTTTGGAGTTGTATACTTATTAATCGACTTATTTAATTATTATTGGATGGTTTAACAGTTAATTAAATTGCTGATATTTTCTGGGTTGGCACTGTGGTGACTTGGTCTACTATTTTAGGACCTTTTGGATTGCTCCATACGGTGCGACCGTTGCAAAACGGGAGTTTTGCACCGTGTCGCTTTCTGTACCTATTTGAGGTAGGTGGTTTCGCATACTTAGGGCATTTGATCAATTAGTCTGCTGGTTTGATTAATTTAATATGTCATTTATTTAAATGCTGCTGTGAGTTTTCGGTTTGACTGGTAGAGCGTGGTGTTTTACTTTTATTAGTGGCTTGTTTAGATTGCCGGGTTTATACTGTGTTGTGCCTTCGTTTTTGAACAAATGAAGCAGTTGAAATTTGATCATTGTTACAGTATTAGTGTGTGTTCGAGTGGGTTTTTCACTTTTAATTGTGTTGTTTTATTTTCTGAAAACTCCTAAACCAATTTTTTTTTCAAATTTTTGATAAACATTAGTTTTGGTTCTCGAAATTCTGTAGTTCTTGGTTGTTGTGAGGTTCCATGTTGGTGTTGTGTCTTGACCTTGATGTGTAGGGTGAAATTTAAATATTGAGCACAAAAGGGGAAGCCTGGGTACTAGGTGGGCTGACTAGACTAGCATGCCAGTGATACGAGAGTGGCCTTGGCCTAGTTTCACTAAGCAGGATTGATGCTTACAACACTAGCTAAACATTGGATGATGACTGGAGACCACTACGGTAGGATGTGTTTCCCTGCCAGTGGCTCATACACAGGAATGTATGATATGGTTCACCGAGACATGAGGTTCTAGGTCCCCACACAGCTCTAGTACTTTAGGGCCTCTCCCACTTTTTATTGCTCCCGTGCGATTACATACTCATCACTAGTTGGTTTTGGTGACTTCTGTGGTTTCAAAAGGTAAGAATGTTTAATTTTATTTCAATACCAAAAACCCCTTTTTGCTATTTTAAAACTTTCTTTCTTTATTTAAAAATGGTTTCCATTAAAATGCTAGTGCATTTATTTACTTTCTCAAAAATTTGAACCTACAAACTGCTTTGGTCATCTAACCCCTTTTATGAGGAATCTTTTCCCTGGTGCCAACCTATTGGGCGATTGCTCACACCATACTTACACCCTTGGGTGTAAGTAGATCTAATTATGTCTGATGTAGGGAAATGCCATGGTTTTAAGCACGGTGGTCCGAGTTGTTAGTTGGCTCATATGATTTGGCCCTAGTGGTGGAGACCTAACAGTGATATTCTTCCATCAGGTGATAGTTGCTGGTTTGGTTTTTGGTCACCTTTTTTTTAGAGTGATTTGTGGTTGAGTTGTAGTAGATCATTTTGTCGAGACTCTTTCATGCTGTTTGTAAAACTTATGGTTGTAATGTTGATTTCAGAATTCAGTTTACTTATGGTTTGTTTCTGGTTGTTGTACGGGTAAATCGTTCCCAAAAATTCTAAATTGATACCCGGGCACTTGTGCCAGCCCGTGGGAATCGGGAACTCCCTTCAGGCCTTTCAGCGGGCTGGGTCAGGCGTCGAGTTGATGGTGACTTGATTCGGTTTGTGACAAAATGGTATCAAAGGAGGTTTAGCTCTTGGTTCATGTTATTTGGGATGAGTTTGGTTATATAGAAGTTGGGACTGTCAGGGCTCAGAATTCATGTTACGAGTAGGGTGCCTGGCCAGCATGCCTCTTGGTAGATACTGAGTCACCATGGAATGTCAGGATGTTTGTTTGACTTCTTTTCTAGGTGGGACGTACAGGCTGCAGACTGTACGTGCACACCAGGAAGGAAAGTAGAATTTTGACAAGAAGTCATTTTTCCATGTTTGGTTTACTGATGATTATTTATCTTGCTGAAATATATGGTTGCTCTTTAGATATGTTATATTGATGGTATTCCTTTATGGCTATTTCCCTTTGCAGTAAGATGCCTCCCCGGAGAGCTCCCATGCACCCACGGGAGGAATCCAGAGAGAGTTCTCCCGTGCCGCTTGATCAGAGATTGGTAGAGGCTGTGGTCCGAGCTGTTCAGGCTTTGGGACAAGGGGTGACTCCTGCCCCCACCCCTTTTCTAGCTAGAGGGGATGAATCTGGCTCCAAGAAGGATAGATCTTAGGAGTTTTTGAAGAACAAACCTCCTTCTTTCTGAGGTAGTTTAGAACCTCAGGAGGCACATGAATGGATTGAAAAGATAGAACGCATGTTCGAAATCCTCGACACGCCCGAGGAAGTCAGGGTGAAGTGTTCCTCATTCCAACTAGGGGGTTCCAGTCGTAAATGGTTAGAATTAGTGGTCCAGGCTGGGAAACATGAGCACATGAGTTGGAAAGATTTCAAGGTTATATTCAACGAGCAGTATTTTCTAGAGTTCCTAGCCTATGATAGATCTTGGGAGTTCATGGATCTTTCACAAGGGAATCAGACAGTGATGGAATATGTGAACCGCTTTGCTGAGATGGTGTGGTACACACCTAAGATAGTTTCAAGTGAATTCTTTAAAGCTCAGAAGTTTGAGAAGGGCCTTCGACCAGAAATACACTCTCAGATTTTCTTATTCAAGCTGAAGACTTATGAAGAGGTGGTTGATCATGCTTGCATGGCCGAGATTGACCAGATAAAAAAGTCGGGGTTTTCTGGATTAGTTTCAGGTTTTGGTAGCGACAATTCCTCAGAAAAGAAGAGGAAGCGTGGTGAGCAGTGGAAGAAGAGTGGTGGTGACTCAGGCCATCCCTCCAGGAAGACATCATCTGGGGCTTCTAATTCGAGGCCCATTATGTGCCATCAGTAAGGAAAGGCCATACACATCCGACCAGTGTGTCCACATCCTCCCAGACCTTTATATGGGTGCGGAGTCATGGGGCACCTACAACGTTTCTGCAGGACTGTATGCCCTTAACAGAGTGGGAATTGATCTGTAGATTCCAGGGGTGTATCAGTGCAGTCAGAGCAGATTGGGATGCCGAGATCACGGTTCGGTGGTCGTGGTGGCAGGACCGAATCATCTTCTGGGTAGAGCTAGATTAGGGCGGAGCCGCAGGCGAGAGGTCGTTCTTAGGTAGGGACCATGAAACTGCATGTTGTGGATCATGCACCAGTGGGATCTGATGCATGGCCTTCGACTGTTCGAGGTACCATTCTGGTTGCATATTCTATAGCTATAGTTTTATTAGATACTGGTGCTTTAGTTTCTTTCATATCATCTCGCCTTGTGAATTTGCTGAACCTACCAACAGAGTTGTTATCATTTGCTATGGAGTTGGAAACACCATTGGGGAAAAAGAGGGAGCAAGGACTTAGGTGCCCATCATGCACACTCTCTGTGTCGGGAGTCGAGATGGAATGGGATTTCTTGGTCCTTGACATGGACCTATTTTATGTGATCCTCGGTATGGATTGGATGGTGCGATTTCAAGCGTACATTGATTTCTCTCGGCGCCAAGTCAGTTTTACGGCACCAGATGGGACTCCCCAGTTATTTCATGGAGAATGGGATCCTCGGTCGGGATGCGTGGGACCTCCACTCCCTGAGTTGGGAAATCATGCTTATCAGTTATCGTTGCTCACACTGGAGGAAGATGGTGGTGTTCCTCAGGGCGGGTTACCTCGTGTAGTGGATGAGTTCTCGGAGGTCTTCCTAGATGATTTTTCTGGCATACCCCTAGAGCGGGACATGTAGTTATCAATTGAATTGGCTCCGGGAACACATCCTATATCTCTTCCCTCATATCGCATGGCCCCCACCGAATTGAAGGAATTAAAGATACAGTTGGAAAAATTTGGAATCCAAAGGATTCATTCGCCCGAGCATCTCTCCTTGGGACGCCCCAGTTTTATTCGTGAAGAATGCCAATGAAACCCTCCGGTTGTGTATTGATTACCAGAAATTGAAAAAGGTAACCATAAAGAATAGATAAACTTTTCCCCAGATTGACGATTTGTTCGACCAGATGAAGGGGGAAAAGTGGTTCTCCAAGATTTATTTGCATTCGGGATACCACCAGCTCAGGGTGAGAGAAGCAGATATTCCGAGGATGGCTTTCCAAAGCAGGTACAGTCACTTCGAGTACTTGGTCATGCCTTTCAGATTGAAGAATGCTCCTGAAGTTTTCATGGCGCTCATGAATAGGGTGAACCACCAATATCTCTACTCATTTGTCATGGTATTCGTGGATGACATCCTGGTTTATTCTGGATCTGAGGAGGAGCATGAGCATCACCTGCGCGTTCTTTTGGGTACTTTGTGAGGCCATCGACTATATGAAAAACTCTCGAAGTTCACATTCAGGATGAGGGAAGTGAAGTTTCTGGGGCATGTCATCTCAGAACAAGGTGTTTCAGTGGATCCTGAGAAGAGCAGGGAAGTTATGTCAGGGGAGAAGCCGAGAGATGTGTTTGAGATCAGGAGTTTTCTAGGCCTGGTAGGCTATTACAAGCATTTTGTTTGAGACTTCTCGTGGCTCGTCTCCCCCATGACTGCACTCACCCGGAAAGGGGTGAAGTTTGAGTGGAGCCCTCAGTGTCAGGAATCCTTTGTGGAGTTGAAGTGGCGATTGACCACCACACCTGTGTTGACCTTACCAGAGTCGGGAAAGGGCTATATGGTTTATTGTGATTCTTCAGGTACATGCCTTGGATGTGTGCTCATGCAGGATGACCATGTTGTGGCTTATGGTTCTCTCCAGCTCTGGCCACATGAGAAGAATTATCTGACTCACAACTTAGAGTTGGCAGCGGTGATGCATGCTTCAAAGATGTGGCGTCACTATCTCTTTGGGGAGAAGTTTGTGGTCTATTCTGACCATAAGAGCCTGGCATACATTTTCTCTCAGAAGGATCTCAATTTGAGGCAGCGCCGCTGGGTCGAGTACCTGTAGGGTTTTGATTTTGACATTGTCTATACCACTGGCAAGGGTAATGTGGTAGGCGATGCCTTGAGCAGGAAAGTACCAGTGCATGCATTGAGGAAGTCCAGTGATGAGTGGACCTTGATGGGTCTCTTCACTCAGATGCACTTGGAGAGCAGGGAGCACATCATAGGTACTTTCCTGGATAGCATTTAGTTGACTCCCACTCTTCTGGAGTAGATCCAGCGGGAGCAGCCTGGTGATGAGCTGTGTGAGCGATATATGCAGTTTCTTCATTGTGGGGAGACTCCTTCAGATTGGTACTTGTCTTCCCAGAGGGTCTTGTGCTTCAAGGGCCGTCCTGTGGTGCCATTGTCTCTGCAGAAGGTGGTGATGCAGGATAACCACCAATTTCAGTGGGCCATCCATCCTGGTACCACCAAGATGTACTACAATGTTCGCTGTCAGTTCTGGTGGCTAGGTATGAGAAGAGACATAGCCGACTTTGTGTCTAGGTGCTACACTTTCGAGTAGGTGAAAGCAGAGCATCAGAGACCATCTGGCCTACTCCAGCCATTACCCATCCCTACCTGGAAGTGGGACGAGGTCGCCATGGACTTCATCATTGGCTTTCCTTGGACACCTTGGGGGAGGAATGCTATTTGGGTAGTGATTGATCGTTTGACCAAGTCAGATCACTTTATCCCGATTAGAGATACAGTGAAGGTAGATGAGCTGGGCCGCTTGTACGTTCAGGAGGTGGTCAGACTTCACGGTGTGCCATTGGCAGTTGTTTCTAACTGAGACCCCCGATTTACCTCTCGGTTTTGGGGAGGCCTCCAGAAGGATTTGGGGTCACAAATTAAGATGAGCATGACATACCACCCTCAGACGGATGGCCAAACGGAGCGTGTGAATCAGATTTTAGAAGATATGCTCTGTGCCTGTGTGTTAGATTTAGAAGGTTCATGGGATAGATATTTGGGATTGGTTGAGTTTACTTATAATAGCAGTTACCAATATTCCATCAGAATGGAACCCATTGAGGCGCTCTACGGCCGGCCTTGTCGCTCTCCTCTATATTGGGCTGAGGTAGGTGAGACCTCGCTCTTGGGATAGAGCCTTGTTCAGGAGACATTTAAGAAGGTCAAGCAGATTAGGCAGTGGTTGTTGACAGCTCAGAGTCGTCACAAGTCTGATGCAGATCAGAGGCAGCATGATCTTTACTTTTCAGTGGGGGATAGAGAGTTCTTGAAAGTGGCCCCTCACTTGGGTCACCTTCATTTGGGGAATCAGGGGAAGCAGACACCGAGGTATGTTGGACCTTTTGAGATTCTTGAGAAGATTCGCAAGGTGTCATACATGTTAGCTTTGCCCTCACAGTTGATGTCGATTCACGACGTATTTCATGTCTCCCAACTAAAGAAGTACAACCCTGATCCGTCGCTTGTTCTGAATTGGGAGGAGCTGGAGATATAGTCCGACTTATCTATGTTTGAGCGACCAGTGCTGATAGTGGATTCTCAGGAGAAGGTACTGCGCGGAAAGTTCATTCCTTTGGTTCGTATTCTGTGGTAACACGGAAGTGATGAGAAAGAGAATTGGGATCGGAAGTCGTGGGTTGAGTAGGAGTACCCATTTTTATTCTATGATCAGGCATCGAGCTAACTTTCCGGGGGTGGAAAGTTTTCATGGTGGGGAGAATTGTCACGCCCGGACTTCGTTGAGGTACAACATTAAGTTTAAATTTTTTTTCATGAATTAATTGCCTATTTATTTAAATTTCATGGTTGTAGCACAGGATGAAATCGATGCGGGTTTCTCGTTGTGGAAACGATGTGTGTGCGCGAGCCTTACACCGCTCGGTGCATGGGCAGGGCACAGGCGAAGTCGTGCGGCTTTTTCATTTTAACGTGCGGTGTCCGTTGCATGGACGTTTAAAATACTGGATGATTAACTTCAGTTTTCTTATTATTATTATTATTATTATATTATTACCATTGTTATTAATTATATTATTATTAAAGCCTTTTATCTTTATTTTATTTCATTTAGTTATTTTATTTTATTATAGTTTGTTTTATTATTATTTTTCTTCCCCCTTTCCTCTCTTTTTATTTTATTTTATTTTATTTTACTTTTCTTTATTTTCTATTCTATTTTTATTTTATCTTTGTTTCCTTTTTATTTTATCTCTTTTCTTTTTTTCTTCTCTCCCCCTCCTAAACCCTACCCCAGCCGCCACCTCCCCTAATTCTCTTTCTTTTTTTTCTTCTTCCTCCCTTTCTACTCTCTCCCGCGGCCTCCTTTCTCCCCTCCTCTCCCCTTTTCTTCTCCTTCTCCCCTTATCCTCTTCTCTCCCCTGCTCGGCCTCCCCTCCCTCCTCCTTCCCCCTTCTCCTCTTTCCTCCCACGCGCCACCCCTTGTCCTCCTCTCCTTCTTCTTTTCCTTCTCTCCTTCTCTTCTCTTCACTTCCGCCGCTCCAACCCTTCTCCTCCTTCCTCCCGCACGCCAACCCTTCTCATCCTCTCCTTCATTTTCTCTTTCTTCTTTTCCTTCTCTCCCTCCCTTCTCTTCTCTTCCGCCGCGCCCCCATCTTCCCCTCTCCCTCTTCCCTTCCACTCCTCCTCACTCGGACCCTCCACCCTTCCACACTTCCAGCCGGACCGGACAATAGCCTCCACACCCCTCTCTCACTGCTGGACCGTCTCCCGCACCCCGCTCATGCTTCCATACGACCATCCCGCACACCGCTCGTGCTCGCCGGAAAACCGCCGTCCCGCCCCTTGTCGCTTTCCCGACGTTCCATGATAAGGGTTTGTTTTTAGTTTTATTTAATTATTTTTATTGGTTTAATTGATATTTAAGTTATTTAATTATTAATGCATTGGTTTAAGTGTTAATTAATTAATTAATTGTTATTAAATTTGTTAATCATTTAATTTATTTGAATTAGTTAAATTGATAATTAATTTATTTAATGATCATTACATTTGGTAAATTATTAATTAATTTAATTGATTTTTTTAATCATTTTATTTAATTGAAAATGTTGAATTGTTAATTAATTTATTTAGTTAGTTTTGGAGTTTTATACTTATTAATAAACTTATTTAATTCTTATTGGATTGTTTAACGGTTAATTAAATTGCTGATATTTTCTGGGTTGGAACCGTGGTGACTTGGTATACTATTTTAGGACCTTTTTGATGGCTCCAAACGGTGCGACCATTGCACAACATGAGTTTTGTGCTGTGTCTCTTTTCATACCTATTTGAGGTAGGTGGTTTCACATGCTTAGAGAATTTGATCAATTAGTCTACCGGTTTGATTTATTTAATATGTCAATTATTTAAATGCTGCTATGAGTTGTCGGTTTGACTGGTAGATCGTGGTGTTTTACTTTTATTAGTGGCTTGTTTAGATTGTCAGGTTTATAATGTGTTTTGCCTCTATTTTTGAACAAATGCAGTAGTTGAAATTTGATCCTTGTTACAGACTTAGTGTGCGTCTGAGTGGGTTTTGCACTGTTAATTGTGTTGTTTTATTTTCTTAAAACTCATAAACCAATTTTTTTTCAAATGTTTGATAAAATTTAGTTTTGGTTCTCGAAATTAATTAGTTCTTGCATGTCGTGAGGATCCATGTTGGTGTTGTGTCTTGAACTTGATGAGTAGGGTGAACTTTGAATATTGAGCACAAAAGGGGAAGCCTGGGTACTAGGTGTGCGGACTAGACTAGCGTGCTAGTGATACGGGAGTGGCCTCGGTCCAGTTTCACTTAGTAGGATTGATGCTTACAACACTAACTAAACATTGGATAATGACTGGAGACCACTACGATCAGAGGTGTTTCCCTACTAGTGGATCGTGCACGAGAATGTATGATATGGTTCACGGCAACGTGAGGTTCTAGGGACCCACACACCTCTATTACTTTAGGGCCTCTCCCACTTTTTGTTTCTCCTGTGCGATTACATACTCATCACTGGTTGGTTTTGGTGACTTCTGTGGTTTCAAAAGGTAAGAATGTTTCATTTTTTTTCATTACTAAAAACCCCTTTTTCCTATTTTAAAACTGTATTTCTTTCTTTAAAAACTGTTTCCATTACAATGTTAGTGCATTTATTTACTTTCTAAAAAATTTGAACCAGCAAACTGCTTTAGTCATCTAACCCTTTTTATGCGGAATATTTTCCCTAGTTCCAACCTATTGGGATATTGCTCACACTCTACTTACACCCTTGGGTGTAAGTAGATCTGATTATGTCTGATGCAGGGAAATTCCAAGGTTTTGAGCATGGTGGTCCGAGTTGTTAGTTGGGTCATCTGATTTGGTGCTGGTGGCAGAGGCCTGATAGTGATATTATTCCATCAGGTGATAGTAGCTGGTTTGGTTTTTGGTCACCTTTTTTTGGGTGTTAGTTGTGGTTGAGTTGTAGTTTCTCTTTTTGTCAAGACTCGTTCATGCTGTTTTTAAAACATGTGATTGTAATGTTGATTTCAGAATTCAGTTTACTTATGGTTTGTTTCTGGTTTTTGTATGGGTAAATCATTCCCAAAAATTCTAAATTGATACCCGGGAACTTGTACCAGCCCGTGGGGATCGGGAACGCCCTTCGGGCCTTGCCGCGGGCCGAGTCGGGCGTCGAGTCGATGGAGACCTAATTCAGTTCGTGACATTATTATATTATGATATCATGAATCATGTTTATCAAATCATTTTTCTATACTATTCGGGTTCATGTATTATTATATTCCATGCCTTACACTATGTTTTATGATTTAAGTTTTGTTGGGTATGATTTTATTAAGTATCACGATTATACCCATATTCCCTTCCTATAATCAATTATTATCATTGATTGTCACCATTTATGTTTACCCTTAACGATCATTTGATCTCACCATTTATTATTTTCCATGTCCTTGGGTTATGAAGATGAGTGTTACCTATAACATGTCTAGAAAGAAGTTTAGTGTGGGTTGATTATAGAGAAATGTTCAAAAGTTTATTAAAACAAATTTCTTATGTAATTAGTCCTTAAAGACACTAAATCTAAAGGTTCTTATAGTTTTGTAAGATTATTATGATATGTAATACTAATATGAAATTTATAATAGTTTATCTTGGAAAATATCACTTAATATCAAAGTTAATTTGTAAAAGTATTTTTTAGCACTAGATATGAGAGTGTGTATCTGGGGAATATCGATTGGTATGAGAGGAGTGTTTAGATAATTTTGAAGATTATTTAATTATTTTAGATAAATTAAAAAAAACCCATATGGGTAAGTCTATGTGATAAGTCTAAGTATTGGATAACATCCAATTTTTTTTTAAAAGTAGATATTGTGGGGTTTTTCCAAGAAATAAAATCCCTGTCTGGATACTAAAAGTGTATACAGGCTCTATAACTGATGTACCTAAGGGTAATAAACTTGAAAAGGGAATGTTGGGTACTAACTCAATCATCACATGGTGCATGAAAAAGAGGAATAACTGTATGGATGGTTTGATGCTCTCACAGGATATGATTTGGTTAATCACATTCTATTTATAAACTATTAAAAATTATTTGAGTATGATGTTAACTAATTAGGTTAGAGAACCTAATAAGAAAATGACCATGGATAACAAAGTATTTAGAAAATACAGTCATAGGTTTACCTGAAAGTATCATATGTAAAATATGAAGGTGTAATTGGAGAAGATAACTTACTATTGAGATTTCATATTCATATATTATGATTCTTTTGGATATTACCATGATTTTTTTTGTATTCAGTTGAAACAAGATTATTAAAATGGAGCTGGGAAAGTTATGCATCTAGAAACCAATATGTCTAATAAATAAATAATAGAGCACACTTAAATGGTTGATAATTTTAGTATATGCCTTTTATTATGTAAAAAGTGAGTTTTTATTCATACTTAAAGTTGTGAGGATGAAATTTTAATAGAAATTAAATATTGATACACTTAGTTATTTTCATTATTGAGTGATATTTATCGATAATATTTTGATATATTCAAAAATTTATGAGGATTATATAAAAAAATATAAGGTTTTTTAGTAGTTCTACTTTAAAGGTGTAGAAATATATATATAATGGTATAAATAACCTTAAAATTGATTTTATGAAAATGTTATATTTTGGGGGATAAATATTAGAGAAAACATTATTAGGTTATGGATAACTATTATATTTAATATATTCTTGATATTGGGGTAATAAAGGGTTTACGTATTTTAATAAAAGTTAGTCACACGGTATCAATAAACTTATATTTTATTATTGATTTAATGAAAAGGAAATCCATGATATTTTTGGTGAGTTTTATCTCATTTGTGGTATTATGATATAAATTTACTTCTATATGTCTTTATGAACTAGTGATTAATAAATTTAATTGTGAAATAAATAGTTAATTTTTGAGGAATATACAATATCATTGTTTTTTAATGTTATGAAGATTCAAATGGGTTTTGGAAAGGTATATTATGAAGAATATATGATTAGGGTGTATACATACTTGAGTATCTGATTGTATGACAAACTAATGTTGTTTGAGGAAATAAAAATAACTTTATATTGACTAAGAGAGTAAGATAAATGTCATATTAGAAGTTATATCATGAATTATAATATGTCAAATATAACCTCAACTACATTCATTAGTGAGAAATAATTAAAATTTCATTGAAACAATTTATTGGGGGGGGGGGTAAATGTAACAACCTGAGATTTTGGACCCTTTAAATTAATAAGATCCTCAATATCTTGTTCCACACTCAACACTGAACTAATGTCACACTCAACCAAAACAAACCATGATATATTTTAATTAAATGAAAAATATAATAATTGTCAGATAAAAACATAATAATCAATTAATCTAATTACATATTATTATTTTTCATCAATTAATATTAAAAAAAGAATCATTTCAAAGAACCATTAAAAGAAGGTATTATAACACCCCAAGCTTCTGCGGTACGCTTTTCTTTGAATAATCAGTATCATGTGTTGTACGCAACTTCGAGTTCTGACACACACCACAACCAATCAAACTAGCCGTTATATACAGTAATACCCACGTTTTGAAATTTTATAAATTTTATCTTTCAAAATGGACTTCATTTTTGGATTTTGAATCTCAAAAATAGCCTAGGGTAAAATTTTTGAACTTTTCGGATAACTTTTATATTTTGATGAATAGTGAAAATTACTAAATTTTAATTAAAAACAACTTTTTTTAAAAAATAATTAATAATGATAATTTATGAATTTGAGTGGTTTTAAAGTATATTTAGAATATATTTTTACCTTTTAATACAATTTTGGTCATTGGACATAATTTCATATTTAAACCAGATATAAACAACCGTCAATCTTTTGATAGTTATTATCTCTTAAAAACACGCTTTTTTGTTTTAACAATGGGAATTAATTTTAAATTAATTTCTGCCACTTATGTGTTTTCAATTTAGAAATATGGATTCCATATTTGGAATCAGGATTTCCAAATTTTTTGAATAGATAACTTTTATTTTTAGACATTTTGAATAATTACTTCGGTAAATATTTTATTTACCATGGTTAAAGGGTAAATTCGGTAAATAAGGGTACAAAAATAATATTATAATAATTATAAATTACCCTAAAACGTGTCCTAACCTTGTTGGATGATACATGTCCGACCATGGGCATATTTGAGCCGATTTTGGGACCCCATGGATCCACTTGTAAGTGATAAGGACACTTTATATTAATTATGTTAAAATAAATACAAAAATTACATAAGCATATATCTTTTAGAAAAACAATTTTTACATAGGGTAATATAGGTTGGATTTTCGAGTATAAATATTGATTAGAAAGATAAAAATATTTCCTAAATAATGGTATTTTATTTATTAATTTTAGACATTTAATAATTAATATTATTTATGACACAAAAATGATGCAGTATTTTCTTTATTAATGAAAGAATCAAATAATTGGTATTATAAATGTTTAAATAAATATAATTTGAAAGTTTTTATGACATCCATGAATTTTATTGGTTAATATGACATTATATTATTTACTAAATGAATTTGGTTCGAATTAATAAAGTTATTAAGACTTTAACAAGAATCAATTATTGAATAGTGTCAAAATTGACATAAATAAGTTTTTACAACAAATATTATACTAGTAATTGATATTCTATTCCTAAAAATCTAAGGTTTGGCCAAATGACTTATATCATGATATGTGTATCATTAAAGGACCACTTTGGGGTCTATTGGATGTATATTAAGTTTATTAACTATATAATATAAAAAACAAAGTGACATGGTAAATGTCAAACTAATTAACTAAGAGTTAAAACTAAAAGATAAGGTTAATATAATGACCAAACCTGTCTAAATTATATTGGTTGAAATTATTTCAACCCATACCCACCTTATAATTTTAATAATACACTTTTGGAGCCATTATAAACTGAATATGAATTTATTATAAAATAAAATTTTAAGTCTTTCCTAAGGTGCCCCTCACCCCTCTTATAAAAGGGCACTCCCCTTCTCTCTAATTCACACCTTCTATGCCATTTGGCTCGGCCAAAACCTACCCAAATACCCTCTAAAATATCCTACCTTCAACCTAGAGGACTTAATTTTATCAGAAAGCCAACCTAAGGAGCCCTTTTGATCAAATCAAAAGGATTAACCTGAAGAAGAGGTAATGATTTCACCACCCTCTTTCAAATTCCTTTCTTCTTACACTTACCTTTTCTTTGTTGTTTACATTATAAAATAATAACTCAAGTATATTATATATAATTTGACATAATTATAATTATGGTATAACCAAATTCATTATTCTATCCACCCTTTTAATGACATGTCACCATACGTGCGTATGTACGGCTTACCGTCTGCACGTCGTGGTGTAATTGTTATTCAATACATTATTATATGGATGGGTATAATAATGATGTTTATTTGTTGTAAATAATAAATATAACATGATAAGGATTATTTATATATTATATAACATCCAATTATATATTATATTAATATCAAAAGAATGATATTTTCACTCGTGCGTACATACAGATTACCGTCTGCACGATGCGATGTGATTCATATTCAAGTTCACCATTCATCAATGATTATAAAAATATATATTACTAATAAGTATGTAATATATGACATAATAATGCTACTGGAGATATATATATTTATATATATAAGTATTTATGTACTTACATATATCTTATTCACTTACTTCCATTCAATACTATATGAAAACGGAAACAACATTTATGCGTACGTACGGACTACCGTCTCCATAAATGGTGTTTTCCATTTCATATATATGTCTATTATAAATTTTTATATTCTAAATATATATGATAAATAAATAATTTTTTATATTCTAGAAGTATTTAAATCATGATCTAAGTGATACAATCAAGAGTAACATGTTAAAACACGTACGACAAAGAAAACGATTATTACCCGAAATATTAATATAGCCGGGAAATTATTATTAAATGGGTAGTATAAAGTCATAAATGAATAATGTATGATATCATAAATATTAATATGGTTATGGTATAATTTAATAACATACTATAGTCTTCATACAGAAGTCTAAACATACCATCGACTAAAGGAAAGTGCAAGGTAAGGGGTTTTCATCTCACTCCTTATTACCATGAGATTCATGCCATATTGCCACTATTACCTTTTGTGTGGTGTATGTACTGCACATAATTGTATTACTTGAGTAATAAAATTTAATATATTTTTATTCACATATTGATTGTATGATTCTTCTTTGATGGGGTGTATGTTTCATAAGTTACCAAATTGGTAAGGGTTAATTTCACAATCTCATTATTATCCATGGTTGTTTTGCGTAAGTATCTAATGAGACATATTTATTATCCATGTTCATGTTTTATGAAATAATTTTCAAAGGGATTATTTTAAGGTAATTTTAACTAAAACATCATTTCAAATGTTTTAAATATTTATTTTTCTAAATCTTTCTCATTAATTTCCATGTCTTCAAAATGGTTTTTAAGGATTTATTTATATGGACATGAATGTTTTTAAAATGTTAATTCCTTTCAAATGTTTCAAAGTTCTATGGGACAATTTGACTCAAAAATGTATTTAAATGACTTATTTTCCAAATTGTGTGACATTTAAATGTTTTCATGAAAAAGGGGTATTTCTCTCAAAGAGTTTTACAAATCATTTTCATCAATGTCAAAATCATTTAATGGATTTTAAACTTGTTTTGAAGTTGATTTATCATGATAAAAATCTTCCATATTATGTTGAGTGTTTTGTGATATGTTTGACTGTGGATGGGTTATTTCTATACCATTCATGGTTTTTGGGTAAAGTATTGACATTTCATATGCTAGTTTTGACATGAATGTTTATGTTATGTTTTGACCTTTTCATATGAGGAATGCATTGGACTTAGTAACTGACAGGTGGAGCCTGCTATAGCTCCTCGATGCATCGGTAGGTCTCATGAGATAAACTAGTGTCTTGGCATGAGGCCTTGACAAAATATTATTTGTAGTCTTGGCACGAGGCCTTGGCTACGTGGTTATGATAGTCTGGCATTATGCATTCTATCGTTATGAAAGTGGTTATTGATATTGCATGTGATTATTCGATTAGTAGAATATCCATGTGAATAAGTAAATGGAATTATTTCATTTTATTTCTTCCATATTATGCTAAATTTCAGGTTTAAAAGGCTTTTGTTTTAGTTTTATACATTTCCTTAAATGTTTAGGCTTATTTTTGAAAGTTTCCACTGTATTGCTTACCCTTACTAAGCGTTTGAGCTCACCCCTTTCTATGTTTTATTTTCCCAGGATTATAAGAAGTGTATTGTGATTTATATGCAGGGTTAAGCCAAGGGAATAATGGCATTCATAAAGGATTATTCATGTTGTTTTGTATGTTATAAAGTGTAATGTAACATTCATGTATGTAATATATTTTCCAAGACTTCCAAACTGATCGGTCCTTTGGGACTTGATTCCTTGTAATCATGCCAATGTATTAAAATAATGCACCGACTCTGGGTAACTGGATTTAGGGCATTACAGTTGGTATAAGAGGATGTTTATCAATAACCTTGGAAACTAGATTTAGATAAACTCTAATTAGAGAAAATTAACCTAAGATAGACTTTGAGGGTTAGTATAGAAGAACTTCCTAGAATTTTGGTAACGTAGATATTTTCTGAGTTTTCCAAGAAAATAAATCCCTGTCTGGATATGAGCAGGTAGAGGCGGCTCTGACACAGATATACCTAGGGGTAAAACCCGAAAACACCGCTTTGAGCTAGACTCGAATGGGAACTGGTGCACAACAACGGGCCTTGCTGCACTCTTGGTTACGACACTCTCGGAGGATATTCTTAGGATAATTCTGATTTTCTTTACAAACCATTATGAAGGGCTTATGAGTATATACTTACTCAAAGAAAACATTTTTATGATTATGGATTATATCCATGAACTGTTTAATTTATGTTAAGTGTTTTACAAGTTCGGGATTAGGTATTTCTATTCATAAACTAATCTAGTGTATGCCATTGTTTAAAAATGGCACCCAATAGAATGAATGAGAACTCTAGAAATACACATGATCCAAAGATTAAGAAGGATCATATCTTTCATGGTCCTAATCCAGAATTTAGAAGGGAAATAGTCTCCCGCGTATTATCATCATATGAAGAAATAGTATCATGTGTTAATAAGATAAGTAAAGATTTCATGGTGTCCTATGGCTTTGAAGGGAATCAAGAGAAGAAAAGGATGGTAGAGAGAAGGACATATAAAGGGAATAAGGTAAAGGGGGATTTTCCATATGTGATAAATGTGGAATGACTCACCTTGGGAAATGCTTGAAGGGAATGTTAGTATGTTATAAGTGTGGAGAAAAAGGACACCTAGTACGTGACTGCAAGTGTAAGAAAAAGGTTTCAAATGTACAAAGCTTCATCTACAAAGAGTTTGGACACTACGCAAACCAATGTCCCAGTCCTCAGACTATGCCACAAATGATGCTATTGGATAATAATCAAGTTATTATACTACCGTAGATGAAGAGGAGTGACTAGTGTTCTTATGTTGTTTTGGAATTATTTCATTTGAGTGTTGTATCAACAATGTACTGGTTCTAATAATTATTGAGTATATAAGGATTGTACTGCAGTACTATTTTATTAAGGACTTGAGAATGTGTGGATCCAAGAAAAGTTACCCAATAGTAGGTTAAATTTTTGGAAAATATATGGCTGAGAGAAAGATAAACCATAAAATGGTTCTGATAATGAGGTAGTGATTTTGTAATAATACAAGATTGATTTGGATAAATTATATTGGATATTCTTGACTACCTTAAAACTGATTAATGATTTTTCATCGTTGGAGTTTACAACATTTTTGGATAGAAGGAATATATCTAGTATTCTATAAAGAATAAGGGAGCATGAATGTAATCAATAAGGTTTCATGGTAATTCAAGATGTTACCATGTTATAAAATAATACATGGTGAAGGTGTTCACATGTTATTACATGGAAAAAAGGATCTTCATTGTTTTTAATTTCCTTATAAATTTTGGATTTTGAGTTTGGATAGTAGTATTTTGGATAATTCTAAAGGATGGAATGAATTAAGTTTGAATGGTTATTTTTGGATTTTTATAAAAGGACAACACGCAGACCGTGTGACAACCCATCGTGTCGGACAAAGCTACGGTAATCGAACCCACAACCATAGTGCGATTGAGATTTATCGCCTCCCACTGTACTACATGAAGTTCATGGATGGTATAATGTAGTTTCTTTTTTTAAAGGGTCTGATATGTGAGTTATAAATTCATTATATTTGGAACCCTATACGATTAGGATAAATAGAGTATTTTTGAGTTGTATTATGTTTTGGGGTGAAAGATGAGTTTGTGGTAGAAATTTTTTAATGGATAAAACTCTAATTATAAAGTAATTATATCTACTTATGATCTTATCCAATCTGATAAATAAATTCCTCAACATTATGAAAAGGAACTTAGAACAAAAATGTTGTCCTAGATGGTACCTTAGATCAACACAAATTTATAGCTTTGTGATTGATGGCCTTTTCATAGCCAGGTTCTCTACCACTCTCCATCAGAAATTGATGGTTAAATTTCTCTTCCATATCCATATTTTCCAAAATGGAACCCTAGTATGTTTTACTTTCAGTAACCTTCATACTTACCACTCTTTATTTTAAATAGAGGCCTTATTAATTCATTTTTCAATGTGAGATTTCAACTAAGATATTTTGAAATGTCAATCCCATGTTTCCAATACTGAGCATAAATTGTGAGGACATAATTTATTGAATTATGGGAGAATTTAATACCCCATGATTCCACGGTATGCTTCTATTTTAATAATACAGTTGCGTGTGTTGTACGCAACTTCGAGTTCTGACACACACCACAACCAATCATACTAGCCGTTATGAAAAGTAATACCCACTTTTTGAAATTTTATAAATTTTATCATTCAAAATGGACTTCATTTTTGGATTCTGAATATCAAAATTAGCCTAGGGTAAAATTTTGGAACTTTTCGGATAACTTTTATATTTTGATGAATAGTGAAAATTACTAAATTTTAATTAAAAACAAATTTTTTAATCAAAATAAATAATAATGACAAAATATTAATTTAAGTGGTTTGAAAGTATATTTAGAATATATTTTTACCATTTAATACAATTTTGGTCATTGAACGTAATTTCACATTTAAACCGGACATAAACAACTGTCAATCTTTTGATAGTTATTATCTCTTAAAAACACGCTTTTTGTTTTAACAATGGGAATTAATTTTAAATTAATTTTTTCCACTTCTTTGTTCAGAATTTAGAAATATGGAATCCATATTTAGAATCAGGAGGTCCAAATTGTGTAAATAGGTAACTTTTATTTTTATACATTTTGAATAATTACTTCGGTAAATATTTTATTTACCATTGTTAAAGGGTAAATCCGGTAAAAAAGGGTAAAACAATAATATTATAATAATAATAAATTACCCTAAAACGTGTACTAACATTATTTGTTGATACATGTTCGACCATGGGCATATTTGGATCGATTTTGGGACCCCATGGATCCACTTGTAAGTGATAAGGACACTTTATATTAATTAAGTTAAAATAAATACAAAAATGACATAAGCATATATCTTTTAGAAAAAAAATTTTTACATAGGGTTATATATGTTGGATTTTGGACTATAAATATTCATTAGAAATATAAACAGATTTCCTACATAATGGTATTTTATTTATTATTTTTAGACATTTAATAATTAATATTATTTATGACACAATAATGATGCAACATTTTCCTTATTAATGAAAGAATCAAATAATTGGTATTATGAATGTTAAAATAAAAATAATTTGAAAGTTTTGATGACATCCATGAATTTTATTGGTTAATATGACATTATAGTATTGCTTAAATGAATTTGGTTAGAATTAATAAAGTTGTTAAGACTTTAACAAAAATCAATTATTGAATAGTGTCAAAATTGACATAAATAAGTTTTTAAAACAAATATTATATTACTAATTGTTATTCTATTCCTAAAAATCTAAGGTTTGGACAAAGGACTTATATAATGATTGGTGTATCATTAATGGACCACTTGGGGGTCTCTTGGATTTATATAGTAAGTTTATTAACTATATAATATAAAAATACAAAGTGACATGGTGAATGTCAAACTAATTTATTAAGAGTTAAAACTAAAAGATAAGGATAATATAATGACCCAAACCTGTCTAAATTCTATTGGTTGAAATTATATTGACCCATCCCCCCATATACCTTTAATAATCCACTTTTGAGCCATTAGAAACCAAATATTAATTTATTATAAAATAATATTTTAAGTCTTTCCTAAGGTGCCCCTCACCCCTCTTATAAAAGGGCACTCCCCTTCTCTCTAATTCACACCTTCTAAGCCATTTGGATCAGACAAACCCTACCCAAATACCCTTTAAAATATCCTACCATCATCCTAGAGGCCTTATTTTGATCATAAAGCCAACCTATGGAGCCCTTTTGATCAAATCAAAAGGAAGAACCCGAAGAAGAGGTATTGATTTCACCACCCTCTTTCAAGTTTCTTTCTTCTTCCACTTCATTTTTCTTTGTTGTTTCCATTATAAAATAATAACTCCGGTATATTCTATATACTGTTATTTTATTATAATTATGGTATAACCAAATTCATTATTCTATCCACCCTTTGAATGACATGTCACCATACGTGTGTACGTACGACTTACCATATCCACGTCGCGGTGTAATTGTTATTCAATACATTATTATTTGGATGGGTATAACAATGATGTTTATTTATTGTAAATAATAAATATAACATGATAAATATTCTGTATATATTATATACCATCCAATTATATATTATATTAATATTAAAAGAATGATATTTTCACTCGTACGTACGTACGGATTACCGTCTCCACGACGAGATGAGATTTATTTCCAAGTTCACCATTCATCAATGATTATAAAAATACATATTAATAATAAGTATGTATTATATGATATAATAATTATACTGTAGATATATATATTTATATATATAAGTATTTATTTACTTACATATATCTTATTCACTTACTTCTGTTCAATACTATATGAAAACAGAAACAGTGTTTATGCGTACGTACAGACTACCGTCTCCATAAAAGGTTTTCCAATTTCATATTAACGTCTATTATAAATTTTTATATTCTAAATATATAGGATAAATAAATCATTTTTTATATTATAGAAGTATTTAAATCATGATCTATGTGATACAATCAAGAATAACAAGTTAAAACACGTACGATAAAGAAAGCGATTATTACCCGAAATATTAATATAACATGGAAATTGTTATTAAATTGTTAGTATAAAGTCATAAATGAATAATGTATGATATAATAAATATTAATATGGTTATGTTATAATTTAGTAACATACTATAGTCTTCATATAGAAGGATAAACGTACCATCGACTAAAGGAAAGTTCAAGGTAAGGGGTTTTCATCTCACTCCTTATTCCCGTGAGATTCATGCCATATTGCCAGTATTACCTTTTGTGTGGTGTATGTACTACCCATAATTGTATTCATTGTGTAATAAACTTTAATATATGTGTATTTACATATTCATTGTATGATACTTCTTTGATGGGGTGTATGTTTCATAAGTTACCAAATTGGTATGGGTTAATTTCACAATCTCATTATTATCCGAGGTTGTTTTGTGTAAGTATCTACTGGGACATATTTATTATCCATGTTCATGTTTTATGAAAGAGTTTTAAAAGGGATTATTTTAAGGGACATTTTACTAAAACATCATTTCAAATGTTTTAAATATTTATTCTTCTAAATTTTTCTCAGTAATGTCCATGTCTTCAAAATGGTATTTAAGGATTTATATATATGGAAATGAATGTTTTTAAAATGTTAATTCATTTCAAAAGTTTCAAAGTGGTATGGGAAAATTTGATTATAAAATGTCTTTAAATGACTTCTTTTCCAAATTGTGTGTCTTTTAAATGTTTTCATGAAAAAAGGGAATTTCTCACAAAAAGTTTTACAAATCATTTTCATCAATGTCAAAATCAGTTAATGGATTTTAAACTTGTTTTGAAGTTGATTTATCATGATAAAAATCTTCCATATTGTGTTGAAGGTTTTGTGATATGTTTGACTGTGGATGTGTTATTTTTATACCATTCATGGTTTATTGGTAAAGTATTGACATTTCGTATGCTAGTTTTAATATGAATGTTTATGTTATGTTTAGACCTTTTCATATGAGGAATGCATTGGACTTAGTAAGTGACGGGTGGAGCCTGCTATAGCTCCTCGATGCATCGGTAGGTCTCATGAGACAAACTAGTGTTTTGGAATGAGGTCTTGACAAAATCTTATTTGTAGTCTTGGCATGAGGCCTTGGCTACGTGGTTATGATAGTCTGGCATTATGCATTCCATCGTTATGAAAGTGGTTATTGATGTTGCATGTGATTATTCGATTAGTAGAATATCCATGTGAATAAGTAAATGTAATTATTTCATTTTATTTCTTCCATATTATACAAAAGTTAAAGTTTAAAAGGCTTTTGTTTTAGTTTTATACATTTCCTTAAATGTTTATACTTATTTATGAAAGTTTCCGCTGTATTGCTTACCCTTACTGAGCGTTTGAGCTCACCCCTTTCTATGTTTTATTTTCCCAGGATTCCAAGAAGTGTATTTTGATTAATATGCAGGGATAAGACAAAGGAATAATGGAATTAATAAAGTATTATTTATGTTTTTTTTGTATGTTATAAAGTGCAATGTAACATTCATGTATGTAATATATTTTCCAAGACTGCTAAACTGATTGGTCCTTTGGGACTTGATTCCTTGTAATCATGCTAATGTATTAAAATAATGCACCGACTCTGGGTAACTGGGGTCAGGGCGTTACAGTTGGTATCAGAGGATGTTTAGCAATAACCTTAAAAACTATATTTAGATAAACTCTAATTAGAGCACATTAACCTAAGATAAACTTTGAGGGTTAGTATAGAAGAACTTCCTAGAATTTTGGTAATGTAGATATTTTGTGAGTTTTCCAAGCAAATACATCCCTGTTTGGATACGATCAGGTAGAGGCGGCTCTGACACAGATGTACCTAGTGGTAAAACCCGAAAACACCGCTTTGAGCTAGAATCGAATGATAACTAGTGCACGACAACGGGCCTTGCTGCACTCTTGGTTATAGAACTCCTGGGGGATATGCTTAGGATAATTCTCATTTTCTTTACAAACCATTATGAAGGGATTATGAGTATATAATTACTCAAAGAAAACATTTTTATGATTATGGATTATATCCATAAACTGTTCAATTTATGTTAATTGTTTTACAAGTTCAGGATTAGGTATTTCTATTCATAAACTAATCTAGTGTATGCCATTGTTTAAAAATGGCGCCCAATATAATGAATGAGAACTCTAGAAATACACATGATCCAAAGAGTAAGAAGGATCATATATTTCATGGTCCTAAGCGATAATTTAGAAGGGAAATAGTCTCCCACATATTATCATGATATGAAGAAATAGTATCATGTGTTGATAAGATAAGTAATGATTTCTTGGAGTCCAATGGCTTTGAAGGGAATCAAGAGAAGAAAAGGATTTTAGAGAGAAGGACAAATAAAGGGAAGAAGGTAAATAGGGATTTTTCCATATGTGATAAATGTGTAAGGAATCACCTTGGAAAATTCTTGAAGGGAATGTGAGTATGTAATAAGTGTGGAGAAAAAGGACACCTAGTACGTGACTGCAAGTGTAAGAAAAAGGTTTCAAATGTACAATGCTTTATCTGCAAGGAGTTTGGACACTACGAAAACCAATGTCCTATTCCTCAGACTATGCCGCAAATGATGCTATTGGATAATAATCAAGTTATGATACTACCACAGATAAAGAGGAGTGACTAGTGTTCTTATGTTGTTTTGGAATTATTTAATTTGAGTGTTGTATCAACAATGTACTGGTTATAATAATTATTGAGTATATAAGAATTGTACTACAATACTATTTTATTAAGGATTTGAGATTGTGTGGATCCAAGAAATGTGACTCAATAGAAGGTTAAATTTTTGGAAAATATATGGCTGAGAGAAAGATAAACCATAATATGGTTCTGATACCAATGTAGTGATTTTGGAATAATACAAGATTGATTTGGATAAATTATATTGGATATTCTTGGCTACCTTGAAACTGATTAATGATTTTTCATCATTGGAGTTTACAACATTTTTAGATAGAAGGAAAATATCTAGTATTCTATAAAGAATAAGGGAGCATGAATGTAATCAACAAGTTTTTATGGTAATTTAGGATGTTACAATGTTTTAAAATAATACATGGTGAAGGTGTTCACATGTTATTACAAGGAAAAAAGGATCTTCATTATCTTTAACTTCCTTATAAATTTTGGACTGTGAGTTTGGATAGTAGTATTTTGGATAAGTCTAAAGGTTGGAATGAATTAAGTTTGAAAGGTTATTTTCGGATTTTTATAAAAGGACAAGATGCAGACCGTGTGACAACCCGTCGCGTCGGACAAAGCAGCGGTAATCGAACCCACAACCATAGTGCGATTGGGATTTATCGCTTACCACTGGACTACGTGAAGTTCATGGATGGTATAATGTAGTTTCTTTTTTTAAAGGGTCTGATATGTGAATTATAAATTCATTATATTTGGAACCCTATACGATTAGGATAAATAGAGTATTTTTGAGTTGTATTATGTTTTTGGGTGAAAGATGAGTTTGTGGTGGAAATTTATTTATGGATAAAAATATAAATATAAAGTTAGTATATCTCCTTATGATCTTATCCAATATCATAAATAAATTCCTCAACATTATGAAAAGGAACTTAGAACAAAAATGTTGTCCTAGATGGTACCTTAGATCATCACAAATTTATGGCTTTGTGATTATTGGCCTTTTCATAGCCATGTTCTCTACCACTCTCCATCAGAAATTGATGGTTAAATTTCTCTTCCATATCCATATTTTCCAACATGTAACCCTAGTATGTGTTACTTTCAGTGACCTTTATACTTACCACTCTTTATTTTAAATAGAGGCCTCATTAATTCATTTTTCAATGTGGGATTTCAACTAAGATATTTTGAAATGTCAACCCCAAGTTTCCAATACTGAGCATAAATTGCGAGGACACAATTTATTAAAGTATGGGAGAATGTAACACCCCAAGATTCCACGGTACACTTCTCTTTGAATAATACAGTAGCGTGTGTTGTACGAAACTTTGAGTTCTGACACACACCACAACCGATCAAACTAGCCATTATGAATAGTAATAGCCACTTTTTTGGTCACCTTTTTTTGAGAGTTATTTGTGGTTGAGTTGTAGTTGCTCGTTTTGTCGAGACTCTTTCATGCTGTTTGTAAAACTTGTGGTTGTAATGTTGATTTCAGAATTTAGTTTACTTATGGTTTGTTTCTGGTTGTTGTATGGGTAAATCGTTCCCAAAAATTCTAAATTGATACCCAGGCACTTGTGCCAGCCCGTGGGGATCGGGAATGCCCTTCGGGCCTTGCCGCGGGCTGGGTCGGGCATCGAGTTGATGTCGAATCGATTCGGTTCGTGACAAAATGGTATCAAAGGATGTTTAGCTCTTGGTTCATGTTATTTGGGATGAGTTTGTTTATATAGAATTTGGGACTGTCAGGGCTCAGAATTCATGTTACGAGTAGGTTGCCTAGCCAGCATGCCTCTTGGTAGATACTGAGTCACCATGGAATGTCAGGATGTTTGTTTGACTTCTTTTCTAGGTGGGACGTACAGGATGCAGATTGTACATGGACACCAGGAAGGAAAGTAGAGTTTTGAAAAGAAGTCATTTTTGCATGTTTCGTTTACTGATGATTATTTATCTTGCTGAAAAATCTGGTTCCTCTTGAGATATGTTATATTGATGGTATTCCTTTATGACTATTTCCCTTTGCAGTAAGATGCCTCCCCGGAGAGCTCCCATGCACCCACGGGAGGAAGCCAGAGAGAGTTCTCCCGCGCCGCTTGATCAGAGATTGGTAGAGGCTGTGGTCCGAGCTGTTCAGGCTTTGGGACAAGGGGTGACTCCTGCCCCCACCCCTTTTCTAGATAGAGGGGAAGAATCTGGCTCCATGAAGGATAGAGCTCAGGAGTTTTTGAAGAACAAACCTCCTTCTTTATGAGGTAGTTCAGAACCTCAGGAGGCACATGAATGGCTTGAAAAGATAGAACGCGTGTTCTAATTCCTCGACATGCCCGAGGAAGTCAGGGTGAAGTGTGACTCGTTCTAACTAGGGGGTTCCAGTCACAAATGGTGGGAATCAGTAGTCCAGGCTGGGAAACATGAGCACATGAGTTGGAAATATTTCAAGGTTATATTCAACGAGTAGTATTTTCTAGAGTTCCTAGCCTACGATAGATCTCGGGAGTTCATGGATCTTTCACAATGGAATTAGACAGTGATGGAATATGCGAACCACTTTGCTGAGATGGTGCGGTAAGCACCTAAGATAGTTTCGAGCGAATTCTTGAAAGCACAGAAGTTTGAGAAGGGCCTTCAAACAGAAATACACTCTCAGGTTTTCTTATTCAAGCTGAAGACTTATGCCGAGGTGGTCGATTGTGCTTGCATGGCCGAGATTGACCAGAGAAAAAAGTTAGGGTTTTATGGATCAGTTTCAGGTTTTGGCAGCGACAATTCCTCAGAAAAGAAGAGGAAGCGTGGTGAGCAGTGGAAGAAGAGTGGTGGCGACTCAGGCCATCCCTCCAGGCAGACATCATCTGAGGATTCTAATGCGAGGCCCATTGTGTTCCATCAGTGAGGAAAGGCTAGACAAATACGACCTACGTGTCCACATCCTCCCAGACCTTGCTATGGGTGTGGAGTCGTGGGGCACCTACAACATTTCTGCGGGACTGTATGCCCTTAACATAGTGGGAATGGATCTATAGCTTCCAAGGGTGTATCAGTGTAGTCAGAGCAGACTGGGATGCCGGGATCTCGGTTTGGTGGTCATGGTGGCAGGACCAAATCATCTTCTGGGTAGAGCCAGATTAGGGCGGAGCCGCAGGAGAGTAGTCATTCTTAGGTAGGGACCAGGAAACTGCATGTTGTGGATCATGCACCTGCGGGATCTGATGCATGGCCTTCGACTATTCGAGGTACCATTCTGGTTGCATCTTATATATCTATAGTTTTATTTGATACTGGTGCTTCAGTTTCTTTCATATCAGCTCGCCTTGTGAATCTGCTGAACCTACCAACGGAGTTGTTATCATTTTCTATGGAGTTGGCAACACCGTTGGGGAAAAAGAGGGAGCAAGGGATTAGGTGCCCATTGTGCACACTCTTTGTGTCCGGAGTCGACATGGAATGGTATTTCTTGGTCCTTGACATGGACATATTTTATGTGATCCTCGGTATGGATTGGCTGGTGCGATTTCAGGCGCACATTGATTTCTATCGGCACCGAGTCAGTTTTACAGCACCAGATGGGACTCCCCAGTTATTTCATGGAGAATGGGATCCTCGGTCGGGACGCGTAGGACCTCCACTCCATGAGTTGGGAAATCTTGCTTATCAGTTATCGTTGCTCACACTGGAGGACGATGGTGGTGTTCCTCAGGGCGGGTTACCTCGTGTAGTGGATGAGTTCCCGAAGGTCTTCCTACATGATTTTTCTGGCTTACCCCTAGAGCGGGATGTGGAGTTATCGATTGAGTTGGTGCCAGGAACACATTCTATATCTCTTCCCTCATATAGAATGGACCCCACCGAATTGAAGGAATTAAAGATACAGTTGGACAATTTGGAATCCAAAGGATTAATTCGCCCGAGCATCTCTCCTTGGGCCGCCCTAGTTTTATTCGCGAATAAGGCCGATGGAACCCTCCAGTTGTGTATTGATTACCAGAAATTGAACAATGTAACCATAAATAATAGATACCCTTTGCCCCAAATTGACGATTTGTTCGACCAGTTGAAGGGGGAAAAGTGGTTCTCCAAGATTTATTTGCGTTCGGGATACCACCAGCTCAGGGTGAGAGAAGCAGATATCCTGAGGATGGCTTTCCAAAGCAGGTACAGTCACTTCGAGTACTTGGTCATGCCTTTCAGATTGAAGAATGCTCCTGCAGTTTTCATGGAGCTCATGAATAGGGTGTTCCACCAATATCTCGACTCATTTGTCATGGTATTCGTGGATGACATCCTGGTTTATTCTGGATCCGAGGAGGAGCATGAGCATCACCTGCGCGTTCTTTTGGGTTCTTTGTGAGGCTATCGCCTATATGAAAAAATCTCGAAGTTCACATTCAGGATCAGGGAAGTGAAGTTTCTGGGGCATGTCATCTTAGAACAAGGGGTTTCAGGGGATCTTGAGAAGATCAGGGCAGTTATGTCATGGGAGTAGCCGAGAGATGTGTTTGTGTTAGGAGTTTTCTGAGCCTGGTAGGCTATTACATGCATTTTGTTCGAGACTTCTCACGTCTCACCTCCCCCATGACTGCACTCACCCAGAAAGGGGTGATGTTTGAGTCGAGCCCTCAGTGTCAGGCATCCTTTGTGGAGTTGAAGCGACGGTTGACCACCACACCTGTGTTGACCTTACCAGAGTCGGGAAAGGGCTATGTGGTTTATTGTGATGCTTCAGTTACAAGCCTTGGATATGTGCTCATGCAGGATGACCATGTTGTGGCTTATGGTTCTCTCCAGCTCTGGCCGCATGAGAAGAATTATCTAACTCACGACTTAGAGTTGGCAGCGGTTATGCATGCTTTGAAGATGTGGCGTCACTATCTCTTTGGGGAGAAGTTTTTTGTCTATTCTGACCATAAGATCCTGGCCTACATTTTCTCTCAGAAGGATCTCAATTTGAGGCAGTGCCGCTGGGTCGAGTACCTGCAGGGTTTTAATTTTGACATTGTCTATACCACTGGCAAGGGTAATGTGGTAGGTGACGCCTTGAGCAGGAAAGTACCAGTGAAGGCATTGAGGAAGTCCAGTGATGAGTGGACCTTGATGGGGTTCTTCACTCAGATGCACTTGGAGAGCAGGGAGCACATCAGAGGTACTTTCCTGGCTAGCATTCAGTTGACTCCCGCTCTTCTGGAGTAGATCCAGTGGGAGAAGCCTGGTGATGAGATGTGTGAGCGATATATGCAGTTTCTTCATGGTGGGGAGACTCCTTCAGATTGGTACTTGTCTTCCCAAAGGGTTTTGTGCTTCAAGGGTTGTCCTGTGGTGCTGTTGTCTCTGCAGAAGGTGGTGATGCAGGATAGACACCAATTTCAGTGGGCCATCCATCTTGGTACCACCAAGATGTACTACAATGTTCGCTGTCAATTCTGGTGGCCAGGTATGAGACAAGACATAGCCCACTTTGTGTCTAGTTGCTACACTTGCCAGCAGGTGAAAGCAGAGCATCAAAGACCATCTGGCCTACTCCAGCCATTACCCATACCTACCTGGAAGTGGGATGAGGTCACCATGGACTTCATCATTGGCTTGCCTCAGACACCTTGGGGGAGGAATTCTATTTGAGTAGTGATTGATCATTTGACAAAGTCAGATCACGTTATCCCGATCAGAGATACAACGAAGGTAGATGAGCTGGGCCGCTTGTACATTCAGGAGGTGGTCAGACTTCATGGTGTACCATCGGCAGTTGTTTCTAACTAAGACCCCCGCTTTACCTCCCGATTTTGGGGAGGCCTCCAGAAGGCTTTGGGGTTGCAAATTAAGATGAGCATGACATACCACCCTCAGACGGATGACCAAACAGAGCGAGTGAATCAGATTCTAGAAGATATGCTCTGTGCCTGTGTGTTAGATTTTGGAGGTTTTTGGGATAAATATTTGGGATTGGTTGAGTTTACTTATAATAGTAGTTACCAATCTTCCATCAGAATGGAACCCTTTGAGGAACTCTATGAATGGCCTTGTCGGTCTCCTCTATGTTGGGCTGAGGTAGGCGAGACCTCACTCTTGGGACCGAGCCTTGTTCAGGAGATGTTTAAGAAGGTCAAGCTGATTAGGCAGTTGTTGGTGACAGCTTAGAGTCGTCACAAGTCTTATGCAGATCATAGGTAGCATGATCTTTAGTTTTCAGTGGGGGAAAGAGAGTTCTTGAAAGTGGCCCCTCACTTGGGTCACCTTCATTTAGGGAAGCAGGGGAAGATGACACCGAGGTATGTTGGACCTTTCGAGATACTTGAGAAGATTCTCAAGGTGGCATACAGGTTATCTTTTCCCTCATAGTTGACGTCGATTCATGACGTATTTCATGTCTCCCAACTAAAGAAGTACAACCCCGATCCGTCGCATGTGCTGAATTGGGAGGAGATGGAGATATAGTCCGAATTATCTGTGTTTGAGCGACCAGTGCTGATAGTGGATTCTCAGGAGAAGGTACTGCGCGGAAAGTCCACTCCTTTGGTTCGTATTCTGTGGCAAAACGGAAGTGATGAGAAAGAGAATTGGGATCAGAAGTCATGGGTTGAGCAGGAGTACCCATTTTTATTCTATGATGAGGCATCGAGATAACTTTCTGGGGGTGGAAAGTTTTCATGGTGGGGAGAATTGTCATGCTTGGACTTCGTTGAGGTACAACATTAAGTTTAATTTTTTTATCATGAATTAATTGCCTATTTATTTAAATTTCATGGTTGTAGCACAGGATGAACCCGATGTGGGTTGCCTGTTGTGGCAACGATGTGTGTGCGTGATCCTTACACCGCTCGGTGCATGGGAAGGGCACGAGCGAAGCCGTGTGACTTTTTCATTTTAACGTGCGGTGTCCATTGCACAGACGTTTGAAATACCGGATGATTAACTTCAGTTTTCTTATTATTATTATTATTATATTATTATTATTATTACCATTGTTATTAATTTTATTATTATTAAAGCCTTTTATCTTTATTTTATTTCATTTAGTTATTTTATTTTATTCTAGTTTGTTTTATTATTATTTTCTTCCCCCTTTCCTCTCTTTTTATTTTATTTTATTTTATTTTTCTTTTCTTTATTTTCTATTCTATTTTTATTTTATCTTCTTTTTCATTTTATTTTATCTCTTTTCTTTTTTTCTTCTCTCCCCCTCGTAAACCCTACCCTAGCTGCCACCTCCCCAAATTCTCTTTCTTTTTTTCTTATTCCTCCCTTTATCCTCTCTCCTATGGCCTCCTTTCTCCCCTCCTCTCCCCTTTTCTTCTCCTTCTCCCCTTCTCCTCTTCTCTCCCCCGCTCGGCCGCCCCTCCCTCCTCTTTCCCCCTTATCCTCCTTCCTCCCGCGCACCACCCATTCTCCTCCTCTCCTTCTTCTTTTCCTTCTCTCCTTCTCTTATATTCACTTCTGTCGCTCCAACCCTTCTCCTCCTTCCTCCCGCGCGCCAACCCTTCTCATCCTCTCCTTCTTTTTCTCCTTCTTCTTTTCCCTCTCTCCCTCCCTTCTCTTCTCTTCCACCGCGCCCCCATCTTCCCCTCTCCCTCTTCGCTTCCTCTCCTCCTCACTCAGCCCCTCCACCCTTCCACACTTCCAGCCGGACCGGACAATAGCCTCCACACCCTGCTCTCACTACTGGACCGCCTCCCACACCCCGCTCGTGCTGCCAGACCACCATCCCACACACCGCTCGCACTCGCCGAACAACCGCCGTCCCGCCCCTTGTCGCATTCCCGATATTCCATGATAAGGGTTTGTTTTTAATTTTATTTAATTATTTTTATTGGTTTAATTGATATTTAAGTTATTTAATTATTAATGCATTAGTTTAAGTGTTAATTAATTAATTAATTGTTATTAAATTTTTTAATCATTTAATTTATTTGAATTGGTTAAATTGATAATTAATTTATTTAATGATCATTACATTTGGTAAATTGTTAATTAATTTAATTGATTTTGTTAATCATCTTATTTAATTGAAATTATTGAATTGTTAATTAATTAATTTAGTTAGTTTTAGAGTTTTATACTTATTAATAAAATTATTTAATTCTTATTGGATTTTTAACGGTTAATTAAATTACTGATATTTTCTGGGTCGGCACCGTGGTGACTTCATCTACTATTTTAGGACCTTTTTGATGGCTCCAAACGGTGCGACCGTTGCACAACATGAGTTTTGTGCTGTGTCTCTTTTCATACCTATTTGAGGTAGGTGGTTTCGCATGCTTAGAGAATTTGATCAATTAGTCTACTGGTTTGATTAATTTAATATGTGATTTATTTAAATGCGGCTATGAGTTGTCGGTTTTACTAGTAGAGCGTGGTGTTTTACTTTTATTAGTGGCTTGTTTAGATTTTAGGGTTTATACTGTGTTGTTACTCGATTTTTGAACATATGCAGTAGTTGAAATTTGATCCTTGTTACAATCTTAGTGTGCGTCCGAGTGGGTTTTGCACTGTTAATTGTGGTGTTTTAGTTTCTTAAAACTCCTAAACCAATTTTTTTTTCAAATGTTTGATAAACTTTAGTTTTGGTTCTTGAAATTCATTAGTTCTTGCATGTCGTGAGGTTCCATGTTGGTGTTGTGTCTTGAACTTGATGAGTAGGGTGAACTTTGAATATTGGGCACAAAACGGAAGCCTGGGTACTAGGTGTGCGGACTAGACTAGCGTGCTAGTGATATGGGAGTGGCCTCGGTCCAGTTTCACTTAGCAGGATTGACGCTTACAACACTAACTAAACATTGGATGATGATTGGAGACCACTACGGTAGGAGGTGTTTCCCTACCAGTGGCTCGTGCACGAGAATGTATGATATGGTTCACTAAGACGTGAGGTTCTAGGGCCCCACACACCTCTATTACTTTAGGGACTCTCCCACTTGTTTCTCCTGTGCGATTACATACTCATCACTGGTTGGTTTTGGTGACTTCTGTGGTTTCAAAAGGTAAGAATGTTTCATTTTCTTTCATTACCAAAACCCCCTTTTTCCTATTTTAAAACTGTCTTTCTTTATTTAAAAACTATTTCCATTAAAATGTTAGTGCATTTATTTACTTTCTAAAAAATTTGAACCTGAAAACTGCTTTGGTCAACTGTCCCTTTTAATGCGGAATATTTTCCCTGGTGCCAACCTATTGGGATATTGCTCACACTCTACTTACACCCTTGGGTGTAAGTAGATCTAATTATGTTTGATGCAGGGAAATGCCAAGGTTTTGAGCACGGTGGTCCGAGTTGTTAGTTGGCTCATCTGATTTGGCACTGGTGGTGGAGGCCTGACAGTGATATTATTCCATCAGGTGATAGTTGCTGGTTTGGTTTTTGTTCACCTTTTTTGGGAGTTAGTTGTGGTTGAGTTGTAGTTCCTCTTTTTGTCAAGACTCGTTCATGATGTTTTTAAAACATGTGATTGTAATGTTGATTTCAGAATTCAGTTTACTTATGGTTTGTTTCTGGTTGTTGTACGGGTAAATCATTCCCAAAAATTCTAAATTGACACCCGGGCACTTGTACCATCCCGTGGGGATCAGGAACGCCCTTCGGGCCTTGCCGCGGGCCGGGTCGGGTGTCGAGTTGATGGATACCTAATTCGGTTCGTGACATTATTATATTACGATATCATGAATCATGTTTATCAAATCATTTTTCTATACTATTCGGGTTCATGTATTATTATATTCCATGCCTTACACTATGTTTTACGATTTATGTTTTGTTGGGTATGATTTTATTAATTATCACAATTATACCCATATTACCTTCCTATAATCAATTATTATCATTGATTGTCACCATTTATGTTTACCCTTAATGATCATTTGATCTCACCATTTATTATTTTCCTTGCCCTTGGGTTATGAAGATGAGTGTTACCTATAACATGTCTAGAAAGATGTTTAGTGTGGGTTGATTATAGAGAAATGTTCAAAAGTTTATTAAAACACATTTCTTATGTAATTAGTCCTTAAAGACACTAAATTGAAAGGTTCTTATAGTTTTGTAAGATTATTATGATATGTAATTCTAATATGAAATTTATAATAGTTTAGCTTGGAAAATATCACTTAATATCAAAGTTAATTTGTAAAAGTATTTTTTAGCACTAGATATGAGAGTGTGTATCTGGGGAATATCTATTGGTATGGGAGGAGAGTTTAGTTGATTTTGAAGATTATTTTAGTTATTTTAGAGAAATTAAAAAAAAAACCCATATGGGTAAGTCTATGTGATAAGTCTAAGTATTGGATAACATCCTATTTTTTTTTAAAGTAGATATTTTGGGGTTTTTCCAAGAAATAAAATCCCTGTCTGGATACTAAAAGTGTATACAGGCTCAATAAGTGATGTACCTAAGGGTAATAAACTTGAAAAGGGCATGTTGGGTACTAACTCAATCATTACATGGTGCATGAAAAAGAGGAATAACTGTATGCATGGTTTGATAATCTCACAGGATATGATTTGGTTAATCACATTCTCTTTATAAACTATTAAAAATTATTTGAGTATGATGTTAACTAATTAGGTTATAGAACCTAATAAGAAAATTAACATGGATAACCAAGTATTTAGAAAAGACAGTCATAGGTTTACATGAAAGTATCATATGTAAAAAATGAAGGTGTAATTGGAGAAGATAACTTACTATTGAGATTTCATATTCATATACTATGATTCTTTTGGATATTACCATAATTTTTTTTGTATTCGGTTGAAACAAGATTATTAAAATGGATCTGAAAAATTTATGCATCTTGAAACCAATATGTCTTATAACTAAATAATAGAGCACACTTAAATGGTTGATAATTTTAGTATATGCCTTTTATGATGTAAAAACTGAGTTTTTTATTCATACTTAAAGTTGTGAGGATGAAATTTTAATAGAAATTAAATATTGATACACTTAGTTATTTTCATTATTGAGTGATATTTATCGATAATATTTTTATATATTCAAAAATTTATGAGGATTATATAAAAAAATATATGTTTTTTAGTAGTTCTACTTTAAAGGTGTAGAAATATATATATAATGGTATAAATAACCTTAAAATTGATTTTATGAAAATGTTATATTTTGGGGGATAAATATTAGAGAAAACATTATTAGGTTATGGATAACTATTATATTTAATATATTCTTGATATTGGGGTAATAACGGGTTTATGTAATTTAATAAAAGTTAGTAATATGGTATCAATAAACTTATATTTTCTTATTGATTTAATGAAAAGGAAATCCATGATATTTTTGGTGAATTTTATCACATTTGTGGTATTATGATATAAATTTACTTCTATATGTCTTTATGAACTTGTGATTAATAGATTTAATTGTGAAATAAATAGTTACTTTTTGAGGAATATACAATATCATTGTCTTTTAATGTTATGAAGATTCAAATGGGTTTTGGAAAGGTATATTATGAAGAATATATGATTAGGGTGTATACATACTTGAGTATCTGATTGTATGAAAAACTAATGTTGTTTGAGGATAGAAAAATTACTTTATATTGACTAAGAGAGTAAGATAAATGTCATATTAGAAGTTATATCATGAATTATTAATATGTCAAATATAACCTCAACTACTTTCATTAGTGAGCAATAATTAAAATTTCGTTGACACAATTTATTGGGGGGGGGGGGGTAAATGTAACAAACTGAGATTTTGGACCCTTTAAATTAATAAGATCCTCAATAGCTTGTTCCACACTCAACACTGAACTAATGTCACACTCAACCAGAACAAACCATGATATATTTAAATTAAATGAAAAATATAACAATTATCAGATAAAAATATAATAATCAATTAATCTAATTACATATTATTATTTTTCATCAATTAATATTGAAAAAAGAATCCTTTCAAAGAACCATTAAAAGAAGGTATTGTAACACCCCAAGCCTCTGCGGTACACTTCTATTTGAATAATACAGTAACATGTGTTGTATGCAACTTCGAGTTTTGACACACACCACAACCAATCAAACTAGCCGTTATATATAGTAATACCCACGTTTTGAAATTTTATAAATTTTATCTTTCAAAATGGACTTCATTTTTTGGATTTTGAATCTCAAAATTAGCCTATGGTAAAATTTTGGAACTTTTCAGATAACTTTTATATTTTGATGAATAGTGAAAATTACTAAATTTAATTAAAAACAAATTTTTTTTAAAAAAAATAATTAATAATGATAAATTATGAATTTGAGTGGTTTTAGAGTATATGTAGAATATATTTTTACCTTTTAATACAATTTTGGTCATTGGACATAATTTCACATTTAAACCGGACATAAACAACTGTCAATCTTTTGATAGTTATTATCTCTTAAAAACACGCTTTTTGTTTTAACAACGGGAATTAATTTTAAATTAATTTCTGCCACTTCTGTGTTTTGAATTTAGAAAAATGGATTCCATATTTGGAATCAGGAGTTCCAAATTGTGTAAATAGATAACTTTTATTTTTATACGTTTTGAATAATTACTTCGGTAAATATTTTATTTACCATGGTTAAAGGGTAAATCCGGTAAATAAGGGTAAAAAAATAATATTATAATAATAATAAAGTACCTTAAAACATGTCCTAACCTTATTGGTTGATACATGTCTGACCATGGGCATCTTTGGGTTGATTTTGGGAACCCATGGATCCACTTGTAAGTGATAAGGACACTTTATATTAATTATGTTAAAATAAATACAAAAATGACATAATCATATATCTTTTAGAAAAACAATTTTTACATAGGGTTATATAGGTTTGATTTTCGAGTATAAATATTCATTATAAGGATAAAAATATTTCCTAAATAATTGTATTTTATTTATTATTTTTAGACATTTAATAATTAAAATTATTTATGACACAATAATGATGCAGTATTTTCCTTATTAATGAAAGAATCGAATAATTGGTATTATAAATGTTTAAATAAATATAATTTGAAAGTTTTGATGACATACATGAATTTTATTGGTTAATATGACATTATATTATTGATTAAATGAATTTGGTTCGAATTAATAAAGTTTTTAAGACTTTTACAAGAATCAATTATTGAATAGTGTCAAAATTGACATAAATAAGTTTTTAAAACAAATATTATACTAGTAATTGATATTCTATTCTTAAAAATCTAAGGCTTGGACAAAGGACTTATATCATGATAGGTGTGTCATTAATGGACCACTTGGGGGTCTATTGGATTTATATAGTAAGTTTATTAACTATATAATATAAAAAAACAAAGTGACATGGTAAATGTCAAACTAATTAACTAAGAGTTAAAACTAAAAGATAAGGTTAATATAATAACCAAACCTGTCTAAATTCTATTGGTTGAAAGTATTTAAACCTATCCCCACCTTATAATTTTAATAATACACTTTTGGAGACATTATAAGCCGAATATGAATTTATTATAAAATAAATGTTTAAGTCTTTCCTAAGGTGCCTCTCACCCCTCTTATAAAAGGGCACTCCCCTTATCTCTAATTCACACCTTCTAAGCCATTTAGATCGGCCAAAACCTGCCCAAATACCCTCTAAAAAATCCTCCCTTCATCCTAGAGGACTTAATTTGATCAGAAAGCTAACCTAAGGAGCCCTTTTGATCAAATCAAAAGGATTAACCCGAAGAAGAGGTAATGATTTCACCACCCTCTTTCAAGTTCCTTTCTTCTTCCACTTCCCTTTTCTTTGTTGTTTAAATTATAAAATAATAAATCAAGTATATTATATATACTTTTATGTAATTATAATTATGGTACAACCAAATTCATTATTCTATCCACCCTTTGAATGACATGTCACCATACGTGCGTACGCATGGCTTATCGTCTGCACGTCGTGGTGTAACTGTTATTCAATACATTGTTATTTGGATGGGTATAATAATGATGTTTATTTGTTGTAAATAATAAATATAACATGATAAGGATTATTTATATATTATATACCATCCAAATATATATTATATTAATATCAAAAGAATGATATTTTCGCTCGTGCGTACTTACAGATTACCGTCTGCACGATGCGATGTGATTCATTTCCAAGTTCACCATTCATCGACGATTATAAAAATATATATTACTAATAAGTATGTAATATATGACATAATAATGCTACTGTAAATATATATATTTATATATATAAGTATTTATGTACTTACATATATCTTATTCACTTACTTCAATTCAATACTATATGAAAACTGAAACACCGTTTATGCGTACGTACGGACTACCGTCTCCATAAATGATGTTTTCTATTTCATATACACGTATATTATATGTTTTTATATTCTAAATATATATGATAAATAAATAATTTTTTATATTCTGGAAGTATTTAAATCATGATCTATGTGATACAATCAAGAGTAACATGTTAAAACACGTACGATAAAGAAAGCGATTATTACCCGAAATATTAATATAGAATGAAAATTATTATGAAATGGGTAGTATAAAGTCATAAATGAATAATGTATGATATTATAAATATTAATATGGTTATGGTATAATTTAATAACATACTATAGTATTCATACAGAAGGCTAAACATACCATCGACTAAAGGAAAGTGCAAGGTAAGGGGTTTTCATCTCACTCCTTATTACCGTGATATTAATGCCATATTGCCACTATTACATTTTGTGTGGTGTATTTACTACCCATAATTGTTCTACTTGTGTAATACACTTTAATATATTTGTATTCATATATTCATTGTATGATAATTCTTTGATGGGGTGTATGTTTCGTAAGTTACCAAATTGGTAAGGGTTAATTTCACAATCTCATTATTATCCAAGGTTGTTTTGAATAAGTATCTACCGAGACATATTTATTATCCATGTTCATGTTTTATGAAAGAATATTCAAATGGATTCTTTTAAGGGAATTTTTACTAAAACATAATTTCAAATTTATTAAATATTTATTTTTCTAATTCTTTCTCATTAATGTCCATGTCTTCAAAATGGTTTTTAAGGATTTATTTATATGGATATGAATGTTTTTAAAATGTTAATTCCTTTCAAAAGTTTCAAAGTGGTATGGGAAACTTTAACTCAATAATGTCTTTAAATGAATTATTTTCAAAATTGTGTGACTTTTAAATGTTTTCATGAAAAAGGGGTATTTCTCTCAAAGAGTTTTACAAATCATTTTCATGAACGTCAAAATCATTTAATGGATTTTAAACTTGTTTTGAAGTTGATTTATCATGATAAAAATCTTCCATATTATGTTTAATGTTTTGTGATATGTTTGACTATGGATGTGTTATTTTTATACCATTCATGTTTTTTGGGAAAAGTATTGAAATTTCATATGCTAGTTTTAATATGAATGTTTATGTTATGTTTAGAACTTTTCATATGAGGAATGCACTGGACATAGTAAGTGACAGGTGGAGCCTGCTATAGCTCCTCGATGCATCGGTAGGTCTCATGAGACAAACTAGTGTCTTGGCACGAGGCCTTGACAAAATATTATTTGTAGTCTGGGCATGAGGCCTTGGCTACGTGGTTATGATAGTCTGGCATTATGAATTCCATTATTATGAAAGTGGTTATTGATATTGCATTTGATTATTGGATTATTAGAATATCCATGTGAATAAGTAAATGGAATTATTTTATTTTATTTCTTCCATATTATGCTGAAGTTCTGGTTTAAAAGGCTTTTGTTTTAGTTTTATACATTTCCTTAAATGTTTATGCTTATTTTTGAGAGTTTCTGCTGTATTGCTTACCCTAACTGAGCGTTTGAGCACACCCCTTTCTATGTTTTATTTTCCCAGGATTCCAAGAAGTGTAATGTGATTGATATGCAGGGTTAAGCCAAGGGAATAATGGAATTCATAAAAGACTATTTATGTTGTTTTTTATGTTATAAAGTGTAATATAACATTCATGTATGTAATATATTTTCCAAGACTGCTAAACTGATCGGTACTTTGGGAAATGATTCCTTGTAATCATGCCAATGTATTAAAATAATGCACCGACTCAGGGTAACTGGGGTTAGGGCATTACAGTTGGTATCAGAGGATGTTTATCAATAACCTTGGAAACTAGATTTAGATAAACTCTAATTAGAGCACATTAAACTAAGATAGACTTTGAGGGTTAGTATAGAAGAACTTCTTAGAATTTTGGTAATGTAGATATTTTGTGAGTTTTACAAGAAAATACATCCCTGTCTGGATATGAGCAGGTAGAGGCGGCTCTGACATAGATGTACCTAGGGGTAAAACCCGAAAACACCGCTTTGAGCTAGACTAGAACGAAAACTGGTGCATGACAATGGGCCTTGCTGCACTCTTGGTTATGACACTCCCAGAGGATATGCTTAGGATAATTCTCATTTTCTTTACAAACCATTATGAAGGGATTATGAGTATATAATTACTCAAAGAAAACATTTTTATGATTATGGATTATATCCATAAACTGTTTAATTTATGTTAAGTGTTTTACAAGTTCGGGATTAGGTATTTCTATTCATAAACTAATATAGTGTATGCCATTGTTTAAAAATGGCACCCAGTAGAATGAATGAGAACTCTAGCAATACACATGATCCAAAGAGTAAGAAGGATCATATCTTTAATAGTCCTAAGACAGAATTTAGAAGGGAAATAGTCTCCCACGTATTATCATCATATGTTGAAATATTATCATGTGTTAATAAGATAAGTAAAGATTTCTTGGAGTCCTATGGATTTGAAGGGAATAAAGAGAAGAAAAGGATGGTAGAGAGAATGACAGATAAAGGGAAGAAGGTAAAGAGGGATTTTTCCATATATGATAAATGTGGAAAGAATCACCTTGGGAAATGCTTGAAGGGAATGTGAGTATGTTATATGTGTGGAGAAAAAGGACACCTAGTACGTGACTGCAAGTGTAAGAAAAAGGTTTCAAATGTACAAAGCTTCATCTGCAAGGAGTTTGGACACTACGCAAACCAATGTCCCAGTCCTCAGACTATGCCACAAATGATGCTATCGGATAATAATCAAGTTATGATACTACCATAGATGAAGAGGAGTGACTAGTGTTATTATGTTGTTTTGGAATTATTTCATTTGAGTGTTGTATCAACAATGTACTGGTTATAATAATTATTGAGTATATAAGGATTGTACTGCAACACTATTTTATTAAGGACTTGAGAATGTGTGGATCCAAGAAAAGTTACTCAATAGCAGGTTAAATTTTTGGAAAATATATGGCTGAGAGAAAGATAAACCATAATATGGTTCTGATACAGAGGTAGTGATTTTGTAATAATACATCATTGATTTGGATAAATTATATTGGACATTCTTGACTACCTTAAAACTGATGAATGATTTTTCATCGTTGGAGTTTACAACATTTTTGGATAGAAGGAATATATCTAGTATTCTATAAAGAATAAGGGAGCATGAATGTAATCAATAAGGTTTCATGGTAATTCAACATGTTACCATGTTTTAAAATAATACATGGTGAAGGTGTTCACATGTTATTAGATGGAAAAAAGGATTTTCATTGTGTTTAATTTCATTATAAATTTTGGATTGTGAGTTTGGATAGTAGTATTTTGGATAATTCTAAAGGTTGGAATGAATTATGTTTGAAAGGTTATTTTTGTATTTTTATAAAAGGACAACACGCAGACCGTGTGACAACCCGTCGTGTCGGACAAAGATGCGGTAATCGAACCCGCAACCATAATGAGATTGAGATTTTTCGCCTACCACTGGACTACGTGAAGTTCATGGATGGTATAATGTAGTTTCTTTTTTTAAAGGGTCTGATATGTGAGTTATAAATTCATTATATTTGGAACCCTATATGATTAGGATAAATAGAGTATTTTTGAGTTGTATTATGTTTTGGGGTGAAAGATGAGTTTGGGGTAGAAATTTGATAATGGATAAAACCCTAATTATAAAGTAAGTATATCTCCTTATTATCTTATCCAATCTGATAAATAAATTCCTCAACATTATGAAAAGGAACTTAGAACAAAAATGTTGTCCTAGATGGTACCTTAGATCATCACAAATTTATGGCTTTGTGATTGCTGGCCTTTTCATAGCCATGTTCTCTACCACTCTCCATGAGAAATTGATGGTTAAATTTCTCTTCCATATATATATTTTCCAACATGGAACCCTAGTATGTGTTACTTTCAGTAACCTTCATACTTACCACTCTTTATTTTAAATAGAGGCCTTATTATTTCATTTTTCAATGTGGGATTTCAACTAAGATATTTTGAAATGTCAACCCCATGTTTACAATACCAATCATAAATTGCAAGAACATAATTTATTGAATTACAGGAGAATGTAATACCCCATGATTCCATGGTACGCTTCAATTTGAATAATATAGTTGCGTGTGTTGTACGCAACTTCAAGTTCTGACACACACCACAACCAATCAAACTAGCCGTTATGAATAATAATACCCACTTTTTGAAATTTTATAAATTTTATCTTTCAAAATGGACCTCATTTTTGGATTCCTAATATCAAAATTATCCTAGGGTAAAATTTTGGAACTTTTCGAATAACTTTTATATTTTGATGAATAGTGAAAATTACTAAATTTTAATTAAAAATAAATTTTTTAATCAAAATAAATAATAATGATAAATTATTAATTTAAGTGGTTTTAAAGTATATTTAGAATATATTTGTACCATTTAATACAATTTTGGTCATTGAACATAATTTCACATTTAAACCGGACATAAACAACTGTCAATCTTTTGATAATTATTATCTCTTAAAAACACGTTTTTTGTTTTAACAACGGGAATTAATTTTAAATTAATTTTTGCCACTTCTGTGTTTTGAATTTAGAAATATGGAATCCATATTTAGAATCAGGAGGTTCAAATTGTGTAAATAGGTAACTTTTATTTTTAGACATTTTGAATAATTACTTCGGTAAATATTTTATTTACCATTGTTAAAGGGTAAATCCGGTAAATAAGGGTAAAACAATAATATTATAATAATAATAAATTACCCTAAAACGTGTACTAAAATTATTTTTTGATACATGTTCGACCATGGTCATCTTTGGGTCGATTTTGGGACCCCATGGATCCACTTGTAAGTGATAAGGACACTTTATATTAATTAAGTTAAAATAAATACAAAAATGACATAAGCATATATCTTTTATAAAAACAATTTTTACATAGGGTTATATATGTTGTATTTTCGACTATAAATATTCATTAGAAATATAAACAGATTTCCTACATAATGGTATTTTATTTATTATTTTTATACATTTAATAATTAATATTATTTATGACACAATAATGATGCAGCATTTTCCTTATAAATGAAAGAATCAAATAATTGGTATTAAGAATGTTAAAATAAAAATAATTTGAAAGTTTTGATGTCATCCATGAATTTTATTGGTTAATATGACATTATAGGATTTATTAAATGAATTTGGTTCGAATTAATAAAGTTGTTAAGACTTTTAAAAAAATCAATTATTGAATAGTGTCAAAATTGACATTAATAAGTTTTTAAAACAAATATTATATTACTAATTGATATTCTATTCCTAAAAATCTAAGGTTCGTCCAAAGGACTTATATAATTATATGTGTATCATTAATGGACCACTTGGGGGTCTCTTGTATTTATGTAGTAAGTTTATTAACTATATAATATAAAAATACAAAGTGACATGGTAAATGTCAAACTAATTTACTAAGAGTTAAAACTAGAAGATAAGGATAATATAATTACCCAAACCTGTCTAAATTCTATTGGTTGAAATTATATCGACCCATACCCCCCTTATACTTTTAATAATTCACTTTTTAGCCATTATAAACCGAATATGAATTTATTATAAAATAATATTTTAAGTCTTTCCTAAGGTGCCCCTCACCCCTCTTATAAAAGGGCACTCCTCTTCTCTCTAATTCACACCTTCTAATCCATTTGGCTCTGACAAACCCTACCCAAATACCCTCTCAAATATCCTACCACCATCCTAGAGGCCTTAGTTTGATCATAAAGCCATCCTATAGAGCCCTTTTGATCAAATCAGAAGGAAGATCCCGAAGAAGAGGTATTGATTTCACCACCCTCTTTCAAGTTTCTTTCTTCTTACACTTCATTTTTATTTGTTGTTTCCATTATAAAATAATAAATCCAGTATATTCTATATACTTTTATGTTATTATAATTATGGTATAACCAAATTCATTATTCTATCCACCCTTTTAATGACATGTCACCATACGTGCATACGTACGGCTTACCATCTACACGTCGTGGTATAATTGTTATTCAATACATTATTATTTGGATGGGTATAACAATGATGTTTATTTATTGTAAATAATAAATATAACATGATAAATATTCTGTATATATTATATACCATCCAATTATATATTATATTAATATTAAAAAAATGATATTTTCACTCGTACGTACGTACGGATTACCGTCTCCACGACGGGATGAGATTTATTTCCAAGTTCACCATTCATCGGCGATTATAAAAATACATATTAATAATAAGTAGGTAATATATGACATAATAATTCTACTGGAGATATATATATTTATATATATAAGTATTTATTTACTTACATATATCTTATTCACTTACTTCCGTTCAATACTATATGAAAACGGAAACTACGTTTATGCATACGTACAGACTACCGTCTCCATAAACGGGTTTCCAATTTCATATTTACGTCTATTATAAATTTTTATATTCTAAATATATAGGATAATTAAATCATTTTTTATATTCTGGAAGTATTTAAATCATGATCTAAGTGATACAATCAAGAATAACAAGTTAAAACACGTACGATAAAGAAAGCGATTATTACCCGAAATATTAATATAACATGGAAATTGTTATTAAATTGGTAGTATAAAGTCATAAATGAATAATGTATGATATCATAAATATTAATATGGTTATGGTATAATTTAATAACATACTATAGTCTCCATATAGAAGGATAAACGTACCATCTACTAAAGGAAAGTTCAAGGTAAGGGGTTTTCATCTCACTCCTTATTCTTGTGAGATTCATGCCATATTGCCACTATTACCTTTTGTATGGTGTATGTACTGCCCATAATTGTATTTCTTGTGTAATACAATTTAATATATGTGTATTTAAATATTCATTGTATGATACTTCTTTGATGGGGTGTATGTTTCATAAGTTACCAAATTGGTAAGGGTTAATTTCACAATCTCATTATTATCTGAGGTTGTTTTGCGTAAGTATCTACCGGGACATATTTGTTATCCATGTTAATGTTTTATGAAAGAGTTTTAAAAGGGATTCTTTTAAGGGACATTTTACTAAAACATCATTTCAAATGTTTTAAATATTTATTCTTCTAAATTTTTCTCATTAATGTTCATGTCTTCAAAATGGTTTTTAAGGATTTATATATATGGACATGAATGTTTTTAAAATGTTAATTCATTTCAAAAGTTTCAAAGTGGTATGGGAAACTTTGATTAAAAAATGTCTTTAAATGACTTCTCTTCCAAATTGTGTGACTTTTAAATGTTTTCATGAAAATGGGTATTTCTCTCATAAAGTTTTACAAATCATTTTCATCAATGTCAAAATCATTGAATGGATTTTAAACTTGTTTTGAAGTTGATTTATCATGATAAAAATATTCCATATTGTGTTGAAGGTTTTGTGATATGTTTGACTGTGGATGTGTTATTTTTATACCATTCATGGTTTATTGGTAAAGTATTGAAATTTCGTATGCTAGTTTTAATATGAATGTTTATGTTATGTTTAGACCTTTTCATATGAGGAATGCATTGGAATTAGTAAGTGACGGGTGGAGCCTGCTATAGCTCCTCGATTCATCGGTAGGTCTCATGAGACAAACTAGTGTTTTGGCATGAGGTCATGACAAAATCTTATTTTTAGTCTTGGCATGAGGCCTTGGCTATGTGGTTATGACAGTCTGTAATTATGCATTCTATCGTTATGAAAGTTGTTATTGATATTGCATGTGATTATTCGATTAGTAGAATATCTATGTGAATAAGTAAATGGAATTATTTTATTTTATTTATGCCATATTATGCTGAAGTTCACATTTAAAAGGCTTTTGTTTTAGTTTTATACATTTCCTTAAATGTTTATGCTTATTTATGAAAGTTTCCGCTGTATTGCTTACCCTTAATGAGCGTTTGAGCTCACCCCTTTCTATGTTTTATTTTCCCAGGATTCCAAGAAGTGTATTGTGATTGATATTCAGGGTTAAGACAATGGAATAATGGCGTTCAAAAAGTATTATTTATTTTGTTTTGTATGTTATAAAGTGTAATGTAACATTCATGTATGTAATCTATTTTCTAAGACTGCTAAACTGATTGGTCCTTCGAGACTTGATTCCTTTAAATCATGCCAATGTATTAAAATAATGCACCGACTCTGGGTAACTGAGGTCAGGGCATTACAGTTGGTATTAGAGGATGTTTAGCAATAACCTTGGAAACTATATTTAGATAAACTCTAATTAGAGCACATTAACCTAAGATAAACTTTGAGGGTTAGTATAGAAGAACTTCCTAGAATTTTGTTAATGTAGATATTTTGTGAGTTTTCCAAGCAAATACATCCCTGTCTGGATACGAGCAGGTAGAGGCGGCTCTGACACAGATGTACCTAGGTGTAAAACCTGAAAACACCGCTTTGAGCTAGACTCGAACGGGAACTGGTGCATGACAACGGGCCTTACAGCACTCTTGGTTATGGAACTCCCGGGGGATATGCTTAGGATAATTCTCATTTTCTTTACAAACCATTATGAAGGGATTATGAGTATATACTTACTCAAAGAAAACATTTTAATGATTATGGATTACATCTATAAACTCTTTAATTTATGTTAAGTGTTTTACAAGTTCAGGATTAGGTATTTCTATTCATAAACTAATCTAGTGTATGACATTGTTTAAAAATGGCGCCCAGTATAATGAATGAGAACTCTAGCAATACACATGATCCAAAGAGTAAGAAGGATCATATCTTTCATGGCCCTAAGTGAGAATTTAGAAGGGAAATAGTCTCCCACATATTATCATGATATGAAGAAATAGTATCATGTGTTGATAAGATAAGTAAAGATTTCTTGGAGTCCTATGGCTTTTAAGGGAATCAAGAGAAGAAAAGGATGGTAGAGAGAAGGACAGATAAAGGGAAGAAGGTAAAGAGGTATTTTTCTATATGTAATAAATGTAAAAGGAATCACCTTGGAAAATGCTTCAAGGGAACGTGAGTATGTTATAAGTGTGGAGAAAAAGGACACCTACTACGTGACTGCAAGTGTAAGAAAAAGGTTTAAAATGTACAATGCTTCATCTGCAAGGAGTTTGGACACTACGAAAACCAATGTCCCAGTCCTCAGACTATGCCGCAAATGATGCTATTGGATAATAATCATGTTATGATACTACCACAGATAAAGTGGAGTGACTAGTGTTCTTATGTTGTTCTGGAATTATTTAATTTTAGTGTTGTATCAACAATGTACTTGTTATAATAATTATTGAGTATATAAGAATTGTACTACAATACTATTTTGTTAAGGACTTGAGATTGTGTGGATCCAAGAAAAGTGACTCAATAGAAGGTTAATTTTTTGGAAAATATATGGCTGAGAGAAAGATAAACCATAATATGGTTCTGATACCGAGGTAGTGATTTTGGAATAATACAAGATTGATTTGGATAAATTATATTGGATATTCTGGACTACCTTGAAACTGATTAAGGATTTTTCATCATTGGAGTTTACAAAATTTTTCAATAGAAGGAATATATCTAGTATTCTATAAAGAATAAGGGAGCATGAATGTAATCAAAAAGGTTTTATGGTAATTCAGGATGTTACAATGTTTTAAAATAATACATGGTGAAGGTGTTCACATGTTATTACAAGGAAAAAAGGATCTTCATTGTGTTTAAATTGCTTATAAATTTTGGACAGTGAGTTTGGATAGTAGTATTTTGGATAAGTCTAAATGTTGGAATGAATTAAGTTTTAAAGGTTATTTTCAGATTTTTATAAAAGGACAACATGTAGACCGTGTGACAACCCGTCGCGTCGGACAAAGCAGCGGGAATCGAACCCGCAACCATAGTGTGATTGGGATTTATCACCTACCACTGGACTACGTGAAGTTCATGGATTGTATAATGTAGTTTCTTTTTTTAAAGGGTCTGATATGTGAATTATAAATTCATTATATTTAGAACCCTATACGATTAGGATAAATAGAGTATTTTTGAGTTGTATTATGTTTTTGGGTGAATGATGAGTTTGTGGTAGAAATTTATTTATGGATAAAACTATAATTATAAAGTAATTATATCTCTTTATGAACTTATCCAATATCATTAATAAATTCCTCAACATTATGAAAAGGAACTTAGAACAAAAATGTTGTCCACGATAGTACCTTAGATCATCACAAATTTATGGCTTTGTGATTGCTGGCCTTTTCATAGTCATGTTTTCTACCACTCTCCATCAGAAATTTATGGTTAAATTTCTCTTCCATATCCATATTTTCCAACATGGAACCCTATTATGTGTTACTTTCGGTAACCTTTATACTTACCACTCTTTATTTTAAATAGAGGCCTCATTAATTCATTTTTCGATGTGGGATTTCAACTAAGATATTTTGAAATGTCAACCCCAAGTTTCCAATACTGAGCATAAATTGTGAGGACAAAATTTATTGAAGTATGATAGAATGTAACACCCCAAGATTCCACGGTACGCTTCTCTTTGAATAATACAGTAGCATGTGTTGTACGCAACTTTCAGTTCTGACAAACACCACAACCGATCAAACTAGCCGTTATGAATAGTAATAGCCACTTTTTGAAATTTTATAAATTTTATCTTTCAAAATGGACTTCATTTTTGGATTTGGAATAACAAAATTATCCTAGGGTAAAATTTTGGAACTTTTTGGATAACTTTTATATTTTGATGAATAGTGAAAATTAATAAAATTTAATTAAAAACAATTTTTTTAATCAAAATAAATAATAATTATAAATTATGAATTTATGTGGTTTTAAAGTATATTTAGAATATATTTTTACCATTTAATACAATTTGATAATTGGACATAATTTCACATTTAAACCGGACATAAACAACTGTCAATCTTTTGATAGTTATTATCTCTTAAAAACACGCTTTTTTGTTTTAACAACGGGAATTAATTTTAAATTAATTTCTGCCACTTTTGTGTTTTGAATTTAGAAATATGGAATCCATAATTAGAATCAGGAGGTCCAAATTTTTTAAATAGGTAACTTTTATTTTTATACATTTTGAATAATTACTTCGGTAAATATTTTATTTACCATTGTTAAAAGGTAAATCTGGTAAATAAGGGTAAAAAAATAATATTATAATAATAATAAATTACCCTAAAAGGTGTACTAACCTTATTCATTGATACATGTTCGACTATGGTCATCTTTGGGTCGATTTTGGGACCCCATGGATCCACTTATAAGTGATAAGGACACTGTATATTAATTAAGTTAAAATAAATACAAAAATGACATAAGCATATATCTTTTAGCAAAACAATTTTTACATAGGGTTATATATGTTGGATTTTTTAGTATAAATATTCATTAGAAATATAAATATATTTCCTACATAATTTTATTTTATTTTTTATTTTTAGAAGTTTAATAATTAATATTATTTATGACACAATAATGATGCAGTATTTTCCTTATTAATGAAAGAATCAAATAATTGGTATTATAAATGTTAAAATAAATATAATTTGAAAGTTTTGATGACATACATGAATTTTATTGGTTAATATGACATTATAGGATTTCTTAAATGAATTGGGTTCGAATTAATAATGTTTTTAAGACTTTGACAAAAATCAATTATTGAATAGTGTCAAAATTGACATAAATAAGTTTTTAAAACAAATATTATATTATTAATTGATATTCTATTCATAAAAATCTAAGGTTCGGCCAAAGGACTTATATAATGATAGGAGTATCAGTAATGGACCACTTGCGGGTCTCTTGGATTTATATATTATGTTTATTAACTATATAATATAAAAATACAAAGTGACATTGTAAATGTCAAACTAATTTACTAAGAGTTAAAACTAAAAGATAAGGATAATATAATGACCCAAACCTGTCTAAATTCTATTGGTCGAAATTATATCAACCCATCCACACCTTATACTTTTAATAATCCAATTTTTATCCATTTGAAACCGAATATTAATTTATTATAAAATAATATTTTAAGTCTTTCCAAAGGTGCCCCTCACCCCTCTTATAAAAGGGCACTCCCCTTATCTCTAATTCACACCTTCTAAGCCATTTGGCTCGGCAAAACCCTGCCCAAATACTCTCTCAAATATACTCCCTTCATCCTAGAGGCCATAGTTTGATCATAAAGCGAACCTAAGGAGCCCTTTTGATCAAATCAAAAGGAAGAACCCGAAGAAGATGTAATGATTTCACCACCCTCTTTCAAGTTCCTTTCTTCTTCCACTTCCTTTATCCTTGTTGTTTCCATTATAAAATAATAACTCCAGTATATTACATAAACTATTATTTTATTATAATTATGGTACAACTAAATTCATTATTCTATTCACCCTTTGAATGATATGTCACCATACGTGCGTACGTACAGCTTACCGTCTCCACGTCGTGGTGTAATTGTTATTCAATAAATTATTATTTGGATGGGTATAATAATGATGTTTATTTATTGTAAATAATAAATATAACATGATAAAGATTATTTATATATTATATACCATCCAATTATATATTATATTAATATCAAAATAATGATATTTTCGCTCATGCGTACTTACGGATTACCGTCTCCACGACGCGATGAGATTCATTTCCAAGTTCACCATTCATCGACGATTATAAAAATATATATTACTAATAATTATGTAATATATGACATAATAATGCTACTGGATATATATATATATATATATATGTATTTATGTACTTACATATATCTTATTCACTTACTTCCGTTCAATACTATATGAAAACAGAAACAACGTTTATATATACGTACGAACTACCGTCTCCATAAATAGTGTTTCCAATTTCATATATACGTCTATTATAAATTTTTATATTCTAAATATATATGATAAATAAATCATTTTTATATTCTGGAAGTTTTTAAATCATGATCTAAGTGATACAATCAAGAATAAAAAGTTAAAACACATACAATAATGAAAGCGATTATTACCCAAAATATTAATATAACATGGAAATTATTATTAACTGGGTAGTATAAAGTAATAAATGAATAATGTATGATATCATAAATGTTAATATGGTTATGGTATAATTTAATAACATACTATATTCTTCATACATAAGCATAAACATACCATCGACTAAAGGAAAGTGCAAGGTAAGGGGTTTTAATCTCACTCCTTATTCCCATGAGATTCATGCCATATTGCCACTATTACCATCTGTGTGGTGTATGTACTGCACATAATTGTATTCCTTGTGTAGTAAACTTTAATATATGTGTATTTACATATTCATTGTATGATAATTTTTTGATGGGGTGTATGTTTCATAAGTTACCAAATTGGTAAGGGTTAATTTCATAATCTCATTATTATCCGAGGTTGTTTTGCGTATGTATCTACTAGGAAATATTTATTATCCATGTTCATGTTTTATGAAAGAGTTTTAAAAGGGAATATTTTAAGGTACTTTTTACTAAAACATCATTTCAAATGTTTTAAATATTTATTCTTCTAAATCTTTCTCATTAATGTCCATGTCTTCAAAATGATTTTTAAGGATTTATTTATATGGACATGAATGTTTTTAAAATGTTAATTCCTTTCAAAAGTTTCAGTGGTATGGGACACTTTGATTCAATAATGAATTTAAATGACTTCTTTTCCAAATTGTGTGACTTTTAAATGTTTTAATGAAAAGGGGTATTTCTCTCAAAGAGTTTTATAAATCATTTTCATCAACATCAAAATCATTTAATGGATTTTAAACTTGTCTTGAAGTTGATTTATCATGATAAAAGTCTTCCATATTATGTTGATGGTTTTTTGATATGTTTGACTGTGGATGTGTTATTTTTATACCATTCATGGTTTATGGGTAAATTATTGACATTTCGTATGCTAGTTTTAATATGAATGTTTATGTTATGTTTAGACCATTTCATATGAGGAATGCATTGGACTTAGTATGTGATGGGTGGAGCCTTCTATAGCTCCTCGATACATCGGTAGGTCTCATGAGACAAACTAGTGTCTTGGAATGAGGCCTTGACAAAATCTTATTTGTAGTCTTGGCACGAGGCCTTGGCTATGTGGTTATGATAGTCTAGCATTATGAATTCCATCGTTATAAAAGTGGTTATTGATATTTCATGTGATTATTCGATTAGTAGAATATCCATGTGAATAAGTAAATGACATTATTTCATTTTATTTCGTCCATATTATGCTGAAGTTCAAGTTTAAAAGGCTTTTTTTTAGTTTTATACATTTACTTAAATGTTTATGCTTGTTTTTGAAAGTTTCCGCTGTATTGCTTACCCTTACTGAGCGTTTGAGCTCACCCCTTTCTATGTTTTATTTTCCCAGGATTCCAAGAAGTGTACTGTGATTGATATGCAGGGTTAAGCCAAGGGAATAATGGAATTCATAAAGTATTATTTATGTTGTTTTGTATGTTATAAAGTTTAATGTATCATTAATGTATGTAATCTATTTTCCAAGACTGCTAAATTGATCGGTCGTTCGGGACTTGATTCCTTGTAATCATGCCAATGTATTAAAATAATGCACTGACTCCGGGTAACTGGGGCCGGGGCATTACAGGTATTTTATTTTCCCTCAATAAATTAAATTGACCACTGAAAAAAGTATATTATATATATAATATTTATTTTTATAAAATAACATGAAAAAATTCAATTATTTAAAAATTTATATGAAATAATATTAAGTACACTTGAAGATTAAAAAGTTCATTTAAAAAATCTATTTCATTTATATTTTGAAGTTTCATATAAATGATAAACTTATAAATTTTTGAATTTAATTATTAAAAAATTAACTTCATTTTTAATTACACATATAATAATTTTTCTAAGGAGATTTTTTAGGATTTTTCTAAAATAGATGATTTTAATGTGAATAATGAAAAATACAGTTTTTACCAAAACTATAAATTTTAGGACTTTATAAGGAATAAATATAAGTGAATAATAAATTTTAATTTTTAAAATATGTATTTAAGAAGTAAAACTATACATTTTTAAAATACAATATTGAATTTAGAAAACCCAAGTTTAACATTTTATGACTTAAGTAATATTTTCCAATACAAACTAGTTTGATATTTTCTTTTAATAAAATATTATATTGTTAAAATTTGGTTTTGTATTTATTTGAAATAAATATAAATTTTATTTTTTTCATAATAATCTAAATTATATCATAAAAAAATAATTCATTTATAATTTTACTCTACAAAAAAATTTTAAGCAAAAAATACAGTTTTTCTAGAAAGATATTTTTACGTGTTACATGCATAAATGTCAAAACTAAGTTTTCTTAAATAGTGAAATATTGTCTAATAAGATGGATTTCATATTTAGAATTAGTATGTCCAAATTGTGTAATAAGCTCCATTTTATTTTTATTTATTAAAAGTAAAATACTTAGGTAAACATTATTTACCACAATACAACCAACAATTTTAAGTGAAAACAGGTAATGTATCGATGTCACTGATAGAAACATTTATATTCCCAAAAAAATATTAGAAATATAAGTAAAATATATTGATAAAATTATTGATATTTCAAAAATACATGTCCCTATAGAATATTAGGGAGCTACTTAAATGATTAAAATAATCTTCACTCAATCCTTCAAAGGTATCATCAAAATAATTATAGGTTGAGTAACCAATTGGAAGAGACAATTAAATTATTTTGGTGAAAGAATCACCATAATAAAAAAATTTATTTCATCCACCCCCATACATATTTTTATTATTATTGGGGATTCCAATAATTTCTCTTTAAGAATCAGTAATATTTTGAACAACTAAATTTGGGACTCAAAATAGGAGGGCATACATCACGGGGCCTGTTGGTCTAGGCTGACAAGGATTTATGATGTGGGAGGAATTAATATTAAAATAATTGATGAGACCATGAAATAAATTCGTTCTAAACTATAAATGGAAGCTATTTCATAAAATATTTATAGGGAATATTTATTTTTAAGAAGTGTGGAAAATATCTAGTGATTTTTCTTGAGCAGGAAGAGAAGGGATCTCAGATTTAGATGATTTTATAGAATCCATCATTATCATTCAATAAAAATCTTATTGGATGTTAGGGAATGGATAAATTTACTTTTGTAAAGATATTTGGACTGGTTACACTTTCTTCTTCTCTTTATTCCCAGTTCCCAACATCAGTTTTGTGTAGGAAATATTGGATCTTACATTCATTACACCCATGCACATTTTTAACCATATATCCCTTCATTAATCTCTTCTATTTTTATGGAACCAGATGTATGAATCTTGACTCCAAATACCTCTAGTTATTTTAACCTTTCATTATACCATTCTATTACTTGTGTGCTGTAAGGTAAGGATTACTAGAACAATAAACTTTGGTGAAAGGAAAAATGAACTTCCATGTGTGGTGTGCCCATAATCATACATTAACTATAGACGTCTAAGTGCATAAGAAAGTTATATATATGGATTCTATGTTCATGTGAAATGAGAGGTAAAATATGAAATCGATCACCAATTTTTTTTGTTGATGGGGATTTAGATAGACTTATATGGTTCCATATTTAAGGATTCATGGGATATAACATCAGATTTTATTCCATCAATCATTTATTTTCCTTATATTTCTAGAATTTCATAATCATTTTAAAGGAATGTTTTATTCTATTTCCCATCTTCATCACAGGTTGGTGGGTGATCTAGGACATGCACAATGATGCCCACTGCCAAGGAGGAAAACCTATGAAAGTACATATTACTGATAAATTATGATCCTATGTGGATGATTTATTTTTTATTTTTAGGATCATTCCTCTTTCTTCATTCACCATGATCTTTACTACAATCACATCTCTACTGAATATTACAACTCCTATAGGAGGCCTCGACCATTGAGTTCAATGGAAAACAGCTAGTTGAGGACTCAAATTGAACTCGAAAGATTACATTATATAATCAATCATGCATGGTGTTATTATTTTATGATACATTATGGGTTTAATACTACAATATTTTTTATTTTTTTATGATAAGGGTAATTCACTGATCATCAAGGCCCAAGCTTTTCTTATTGGCTTAACTCTTTTCTCCTAGAAGAAAATTACTATTTATAAGATTGAATTGGATTAACACTTGATTGTTTTATTCCTTTTTTGTACCTCACATTAAAATAGATCATTGTATATACCATGAATCTCTATAGAGGTATGCTTCACCTAGGAGTATAGATCATTCACACCATGTGTGAGGGGAATTTCATTGTGGCCAATCTAGATTATAAAGAAGTTCAGGAGGAGGCACTAAATAACTACTAGATTCTCGGTTCTTTACCTATATATTGTAAGTAGTTTATTAAAGGGGATGCACTATGACTCCACAATTTTAGTTACCCATGATGTATTTTATTATTTTCCCATTCCCCAAACTGCAATTTCTTAAATAAAAAGATTCAAATTGTTAGTTTGTAAAAGTGAAAAATCAAAGAGAAAAGGACATATATATATATGTTTAAAACATGAAAAAATGGTTTATGTATTGTCATAATTATCTTATTCCCAATAATTTTATTTTCCATTTTTATCTAATTGACATGTTTAACATGTTATCTCTTTATATAAACTGTTTATAATTATAAAAATGACAATCTTACCACTTATAAAAGGGGCCTCTCACCACCCCTTAAAGAGCACTAAAATAATTTTTCATCCACCTAAAACTCTAACCATTTTATTCCTTTATAATAATATCCCTTTTTTATTTATCCTTTATTCATATGATATTATATTAAGACCTTCATTTATGAGGAATTATCCAAGGAAAACACAAATATTTCAATGCGAGTAATAACTTTTCCTAACACCTTTTCCGATCTACATTAAAACTTCAATTATAATTTTATAATTACTATATTATTACTTAATTATTTTTTATAATTAATTTTATTATGATAATGGAATAAATACTACCTATCATTCTCTTTTTCTATTATGAAAAATTAAATCGTCATTAATTATGGTGTGTTCATGTTTGGGTAGATCTAACAACTACTTGAACAATGATATAAATTATTATCATTAATGAATATGAGAAATTTAATAATGATAATATATTATATAAATAATAAAATAAATATTTTAATTTTGTTATGCAATGGTATCATTAATATTATTCTCAAAAATTAAGATACCAATGTTTGTTCCTTAAAAATCATCGAAACATGCTCATCTTTGAATTCATCTTTAAGGATCATAAAAAAATACAATATAATGAAATTATAAAATTATAAATAATTATAAAAAATAATTTCCAATACCTTTTATGATATGGGGATGATGACCTTTGGGAGAAGAAAAAAGAAAAACACCCCTATTATGGAAGTAGTTCAAAACGATCAAGCCAAATCACAGCTGATATTGAAAATAGATAATACAGAAATATAAATGTAGAGAATAATTATGAATAAAGGTTAAAAAAGGTTAGAGTTATGAATAAATTTATCAAATAAGTTATTAATGTAGTTATGTTTGTTATATAGGAGGATAGAGTGCATACAACTAAGTGAGAATACAATGTAATGGTTTCTTATCTCAAACCCCACTAAGACATATTTTTTATTATACACCATTGTAATGGTGTATATAATTCCAATTTAATATTTTTTATCATGATCCTATAATTATTTATTGCATTAAAATTTTCATTTTAAATAATATCTTTTAACATTTCTAAGTCTCTAAGGGATTCTTTGCCTCATATTTAAATTTATTGATACATGTATGATATTGCACACCATAATTCATTTTTATGGTTGTATGATTATAAATTTTTTCGAGATGCATCATATTCATTTTCAAGTAGTATTTTTTCATTATTTTTGAGAATATTTTTTTTGGGTTTTTTTTGGGGTTGTTTTGGGTGAATTTGGAAAATTTTGGAAGTTTTTTGAAGTAAAAGGTTTATTGCACGGTTGTTGCATGGTTTTCCAAAACAATGAACCCACCCACAATAAACTATAAAAACCCAAATAGAGGGAAATTTCATGGTTAGGGAATGGGTTTTCAAACCATACACCCCAACCCAGAAAACCATATGTGTGGGATTTATTTATAGGAAAATTTAATTTAAATTTTTTGAACCCCACAGTATTAACCCCAAATAAACTCAACTCAGCCCTAAAATTTTTATCCATTTTTGAGAGTTCTATGATAGATTTATAGGATCCTTGAACTCTGTTCTTTTCCAATCAAAGATCTTGTTGAAAACTATTTACGTCTATAGTATTTTATTTATTCTCTGTATGGTTTTATATCTCTCATGTTCATATTTATAAATAAATACAAATGATTTATACTCTACTGGAGTTTGTTTAGTTCTAGGTTTTGATGGTTACGTTCCCTTGGATATTGTTCTTAGGTTTTAGGTTCTAGATCTTCCGTGCCATTTTGATATTGGTGGTTTTACTAAAATTTAGGGATTTAGATTTGAAAAACATCCATCAATGATCTTGAGTTTGGAAGTATAATTGTCTATTCTCATAGTCTTGATTATAATTATGTGTATAGAATTGTGAAATAGAATTTTCCACATTTGGAAATCACATCGTGAATTGGATTAATTAACAGTTTAATTAGTTAATAGAATGATGTGATTATGAAATTGGTTAATTAATGGGATTGTTAAATTGGTTGATTAATTTTCTTTGAATTTATTGATATTGGAAATTAAGGGATGGTTGGATTAACCTTATAGGGATACTATTTTATATGATTAAATTTTGATTGAAGTTTCAATGGTGAATTTTTCATATTATTCCCTGTGATTAAAGTGAAGAACTATGTTTGTTATGATAAATTGAAATGATGTACCATGATGATAATTTTTGATAAGAATGTTAAGGATGATTAACCTTGATAAAGATGATATATGTGATGTTTGTGATATATGTGATGTTTTTGATATATGTGATAAAAAGTGTAGGATAAGGACCAATGCTTCAAATACCCATTTTTGATAATGAGTGTGGGACAAGGACTGATGCTCCAAATACCCATATGTGATAATGGGGTGTGGGAAGGGGACTAAGGATCCAAATACCCATCAGGTTCTAGACATGTAATTCTACACCCATTACACTGGTGTTGGAATATGGTTCTAATTAGCCATGAAATGAAATTGGAATTAAATTGATAATGAAAGACCATGTTATAATGAATTATGATTCCTAATGTGATATGGTTTAGACTCTAACTTGGGACAAATCTACTATTGATGGTTTGTGTGTCATCGTGAACCTAAAGAGTTATGTGGTTAAATAAAGAACAATTCAATTGGAAAACTATTTACTTTATCACATATAATTTATTATTTATAAAATGTAATACACTTTGATTAACTAGATATTTTTTTAGACACCATTGGTGGTGGAATACTGATTTTTAATCACACCGTATTCAGACTTCCTGATTGGTACATGAATATACTTCATGTTCACAGGAAAAGATAAGTGAAAGAGTTCTATGTTAGATGGATGAATAGGGATGAAGCATGGATGAGGGAACCCGAATAGTTTTTGGGACCCACTTGGGAGTTTTATATTGTCTTTATTTTTATTTTTCATTTGACTCTTGACACATATATGGTATGACATTTCTAATGTTTTAGTTTTGTGTATTGCTTTCCAATTTTGGTTCATCATGTGATACTAGTATTTATTTGGTTGTGATATTATTTTGGTTATTAGTTATATCATTAGGTTTTTTCTTGATTTATTTCCACTGTTATGATTCTTTGATAAACAGGGTATAATATACCCATGTTATATTTTTAGACCATCAATAATAGTTAGTAGCCTCTAGCGTATGGGGAGGTGAACCTGAGGTTATGTGGCCAAATGGCTCAAGGCTATGGCATGTGGCACTCAGGTCAAGATGTCACAAAGTGGTATCAAATGAGTTTTATTTTATTTATTTTACATTACTATTTGGGAAGGGTGTACAGAATATTAGGATGAGTGGGGCCTGGGTCATGAGCTTATTCATGGGAGCATATAACCTATGTACGAGAGAAGACCCAAGTACCCAGGTCTGGATTGTTTTTATTGATGTTTACTGTTAGAGTTGAATATTATTTCACCTTTTTTGATGCAATTTTTTTGTGGTATTATGGGTTTTTTGATATTTTTATTCATGTCTTGGTATGACACAAGATTTAAGTTTACATCAATAATTCTAGGAACTCAAGATTTCTATATGATATGCATCATTTTATACACGCATAGAAAAAACGTTTTGGGTAAGTAGTTCAAATGAAAATGATTTTCTTTACTTGTGTAATTTAAATAAAATAGGTGTCAAATATGAAATTGAAAAATTTTAAGTGATTTCAAATTTTGTATATAAAATGGATAGAATAAGTTTTTAAAGAGGAACATGATTTATGAAAGTGTTTACCCTTTGTTAGCCATAACATAGATGATGGATGATTAAGGTTAGTGATAGTGACTTGGTTATGATCATGTTGAGGTTTATGAGGGATGAATTATTATAGATTTATATGGATTCCTCTTATTTAGATGTTGATGATAAGTTATGTTTTCTAAGAGGTGTGTTTGGAATTGTAGAGACATAAATCCACGACGATGCTTGATGATAGGACGATATGAGAAAATGGATGGAAATGTGCCTTCAGTAGTGGAACCTAATGCTCCAATAGTGTCAGGTGAAGGAGTAGAAGAGCAGTTATGTGAGAAATTTTTTTGATTTATGAAGTTTATGGAAAGATACCTAGGGCAGTTTGTGCAGAACATGTCTAATTTGACATGGGAGTTTGAATTGCAGTGCCCTCTGACATTCATCAGAGAGGGTGGACCTAAGGCAACTGAGTTATGGATTAAGTCTATCTAGGAGATTCTTGATCACTTAGAGACTCCATATGAGAATAAAGTAAAGATATTGGTTTATATATTACATGATCAAGTGAATAATTAGTGTGATTTCAAGACTCAAGATAGTTAGTTGGAGAATATGTAGTGGAAAGACTTGTAGGATAAGTTCTTGGAACACTTTTACCCCGAGATAATCTAGTGGGAGAGGGAAACAAAGTTCTTTTTGATGAACCAGGGGAGTATGTACATGATAGAATATGCTGGTTTTTTTACTAATTTATAATTATTTGTTCCAATGTTGTATGGAGATAATGATATTGTGGTGAAATGGTTTCAAGGTGGGATTAAATGTGAAATTAAGTCCTAGGTTAACAAATTTTGGCTGAAGAAGATTTTTTAAGTAGTGAATTGGGCTCTTGTATATAGGGGAACCTAACGGTGGATTCAAGTGGAGGACTAGTGGTTTCTACTAGATATCTATGAGGTATGTATTCCAAGAGTAGAAAGTATCACTTTGAGAATGTCAACCAGGGAGATTGTAAAAAGAGTGTCCAGGGGGAACAATAAGTTACCTAGGACATTACTAGAGTGATCTACCACTAGTGTGGTAGGCCAGGTCACTTACATAAATAGTACCCCAGCCATTGATAGAGTATCAAGCTTGCGGAAGGATGAGACATCTACAAAATTTCAACCGGAACCCATGGAAGGTGTGTAATGATAGAGGATCTAAGTATAATGAGATTGTTGTAATGGGTCATTCTAACCCATATTAGTTTGGATGTTGTATTTCTAATTGATGTGGTAGTAGATTTAGTGTTTGTGGTACTATAGGTCAAGAGAACTCATATCAGTATAGTGGTGTAGCTTATCATACTCATACTACAACACAAGGATGTGGGGAAGGAAATGTGCATGTAGTTCAGCCTTTACTGGTGAATTGTGAGGCTAGACCCTCAACAATTAGAGATAATATTCTTGTAGATCCAAAAATTTCTAGAGATTTATTTGATACAATATCCTCTAATTGTTTTATATTTTCATAACTTATGAAAGGGTTTATTCTAATGGAGGAGTTTGTGACTGGGGTTATGACGATCAACACACCATTGGGAGTACGGTCAAGGAAAATATGTTTATACAAGGGTTATTATCTCATGGTTGGAGAGTATCGTTTAAGTTGGGATATTTATATCCTTGATATTTTAGGCTTCAAATTGATTCTGAGAATGGGATAGTTGGTAAAATATTGATCCCAAAAAGATTGTTTCCATAAGATAGTGACTTTTATGACTCCCAAGGCTGACAATTATATTCATCAAGGAAAGTGCGATATATAGGCACACCATTCAAGGATAGTTTATCAACAACTGGGGGAGATCAATACCCATGTTTCAAGTTTTTTGTTAGATGATGGGGGTGTAAATCATGATGTATTTTCTCCCACAATGGACCTGTTTCATGACGTGTTTCTTAAAGACTTATAAGGGCTTCCACTTGAAAGATATATACTGATTTTACTATTGAGATAATTCCTAGAGATAATACATTTTCTGTTCAATTATATAGATTGTCACCAACATAGATTCAAGAGTGCAAGAATTAGCTAAAATTGTTGAGGAATAAAGGGTTTATCTTTCAAAGTATGTCAACTTGGGGTTCTCTAGTTTTTTTCTCAGAAGGCTGCCGAGACCTTGCGATTATGTGTTGATTACTGAAAGTTAAATTGGATAAAAGTGAAGAACTTGTATCCTATTATGCGTATCGATGATCTCTTTGAAAAATTATGAGAGTTTTGTGTTTTCTCATAGATTGACTCAAGATTAGGGTATCATCAGTTGATATTTCGAACTTCTGATATACCGTAGATAACTTTAATAAGTAGGTATTGCCAATATGAGTTCATTTTGATGCCCTTTATGTTGAATAATGATACTTCTATGTTTGTAGACCTGATAAACAAATTATTCCACCCAAACTTTGATTAGTTTTTGTTTCTTTTTGTGGATGAAATATTAGGGACTCCAAGAATTATAGAAATCATTCCCAACATCTTGACATCATTTTGAGTACACTAAGAGAGCATCGAATATACACCAATCAATCTAAGTGACAATTTTGGATTGACATGGTACACTTCTTGGGTCACATAATCTCAGAGGAATGTGTTTTAATGGAACCAGATAAGTTGTAGGAAATTGTTTCTTGGGAACAACCTAATAATATTTTTGACATCCTTAGCTTTCTGGGTTTAGCGGGTTATTATTGGATGTTCATCCAAGACTTTTCCATCTTGGAATCATCTATTTAAGGATTTACCAAGAAGGAGATTAAGTTTTAATGGTCTATATGTTATGAGAATTACTTCCGAGATTTGAAGGATTGTTTGAATACTATACCAATTTTTATCCTACCCATGCCAAGGGAGTAGTATACCTTGTTTTGTAATGAATTTGGTATCAGACTTGGAACAGTTTTGATAAAAGGGGATCAAGTTGTAGAGTATGGGTCACTGAAATTAACGAAAAAATAATGGAATTAACCTACACACAATCTGAAGTTAGTAATAGTGGTTTATATTTTAAAGTGTTTGTGGTGTTATCTTTTGGGTGAGAAGTTTACTATGTATACCAACCAAAAGAGTTTAATGTATATCTCATTGCTATGAGATTTTAATAGATGGATGTAGATATGGGTTAAGTATATGAAATATTCTAATCTTGGGATAGTATATATTCATAATAAGGGAAAAATGTTTATGTTTCTTGGAGCATAAAAACATAGACTTAGGATGTTTAGAAATCTAGTTTTATATGGAAGATGATGTATTTTCTAGATGAGATTCATATTTTGGTTTGTTATGGTTAGGAGAAAATGACTCCTGTATCATTGTTTATGGATTCCGTATTTTTGAACCAGATAAGAGAGAGTCAATATGAAGATCTAGATAGCTTGAAATTTATGGAAATCCTTGAAGGTGGGGAGTCACCTTCAGATTGGACCATAGAAGAGGATGAGATAATATATGTTCCAGGTCATGATGTTGTGCCTACGTGTATGAGTGAGGAGAAGATGCATGAGTATCATGCCTTAGAGAGGGAAGTACATTCGGGTTTGACCAAAATGTACTATGACCTATGTCAACAGTATTAGTTAGCGAGCATAAAAAAGGAGATTGTAGGGTTCGTGACACGATGCTACACCTGTTCACTTGTGAAGGCTAAGAATCAACAACCTAGTGATTTTCTATATTCATTTCCTATTCTGGAATGGATGTGGGATGGAGTTACAATGGACTTAGTGGTGGGAATTCCAAGAAGGCGCTTGGTACATAGGTATTTCTGAGTATGGGATTCCACCCACAGACAGATTGGAAGTTTAAATTTACTATATAGGTGCTGGAGGATATACTATAATAATGAGTTATATACTTTTGTGGGTCTTGGGAGATGCACCTTGCACTTTTTGAGTTTTTATATATCAAAACTAATCAGGGAAATATTCATATGGAACTATACGAGGTTCTTTATAGAAAACCATGAAGATCACCTCTATTCTAGATGGAGGTCGGTGAGTCAAAGCTATTGGGACATAGTCTCATGTAGGAGACATAAGAGTAGGTTCAACAAATTCATAAATACCTGGATACATAACAATGTAGGTAGAAGTCATATTCTGATCAACATTGATGATATCATTAGTTTAAAGTGGGTGATCATGTTTTCCTTTGAGTGTCACATAGATTGGGTTATCACAAGATTCATAAGCAGGGAAAGTTGGTGCCCAGGTTTGTTGGACCTTTTTAGACTGTGGAAGGAATTGGGCTGGTGGAACACCAATTTTCTCTACCATAAAGGTATAGTTCTATGCATGATATTTTTCATATGCCACATCTTCAGTAGTGTCACCCTAACCCTTCTCATGTGATCGATGTTGATGATGTTGAGCTTGAGACTAATGCATCCTTTGAGGAGCATCTGATACATGTTATGGATTGTAGTGATAAAGTGTTTTAGGGAATTATTGTGCCAACAAATCGAGTATTGTTCCAACATGGCCATGTTCATGAGGAAACATGAGATAACGAATCAAATATATGGGATCAATGGAGTGATATTTTTTAAAAAACAATCTTTGATATTCTTAAGAGTATAGATCAAGGATGAGTGGGTATCATGTGGGGAGATTTTATGATCCCGACCTTTCTGAAGATGTCTTGTACTCATTTTCATGCACTCTTTTTCCATTTTTGAGCATATTTTGGTAGGGTTATTGTTTGGGGTTGTTTTGGTGAATTTAGAAAATTAAGGAAGCTTTTTGAAGAAAAAGGGGCAGTGCATGATTGATACACAGTTTTCCCAAACCATGTACCTACCCCTAGTAAAATGTGTAATCCCAAATAAAAGGAAATTTCATGGTTGGCACAGAGTTTTTCAAACTGTGTGACCTTTTAGTAGAAACTATGCACCCCTAAGGAGAGACACACTGTTAGGGCACATTGTTTTGAAACCATACTCTATATCCTAAGAAAACATTCATGTAAGATTTATTTGTCTGAAAATTTATTTTAAAATTACCAAACCAATCAGTATTAACCCAAAATAAAACAGATTTAGACCTAGTTTTTTCCTTCATTTTTGGGAGCTCACAGACAGATTACAGGGCTCATTAAACTTTGTTCTTGATGAATTGGAGATCCAGTTGAAGGAGTGTGCACCTCTTTGGTATGTTATTTCTTCCCCTTATGGTTTTATATCTCTCCAATCTCTCTTTCTGGATGGATATGAATGATTTGTCAACTGTTGGAATAAGTTTAGATCAAGGTTTTGATGGTTATGTTTTTTTGAATCTTGATCTTAGGTTTTAGGTTATCGATCTTCCACGCCACTATAATATTGGTTGTTCATCATCAATCTGGGGTTTTGGATTTCAAAAAATTCCATCAACCACCTTGAGGAAGGTGGTCTAATTGTTAATTACCATATTCATGATTTTAATTTCCTGTATGGAATTGTGAAATAGAAATTTCCATGTTTATAAATCATATCTGGAATTGGATTAATTAATTATTTAATTAATTAATGGAATGATTTGTTTATGAAAATTTTCAATCAATGGGATTTTGAAATTTGTTGATTAATGTGATTATTAATTGATTGATAATGGTAATTAAGGTATGGTTATCTTAACATTAAAGGGTTAATGGTTTATATGATTACATGTAGTTAAATGGTTTAATGGTGATTTGTTCATATCATTCCATGTGTTTAATGTGAAGAACTATGTTTATTGTGATAAAATTTAAATGGTGCACCCTGATGAGAATGTTTGATGAGAAGGTTAATTATGAATAACCTTTATAAAGATGATATAAGATATTTTTATATTATATGTGATTTTTTTGATATATGTGATAATGAGTGTCGGACAAGGAATGATCTTCTAAATACCTATATATAATAATGAGTGTGGAAAAAGGGATAATTCTCTAAATACCCATATGTGATATTGGGGTGTCGGATAGGGCCTGATTCTCTAAATACCCATGAGGTGCTTGATATGATGTTCTATGCCCATGACATTGGCATTAGACTATGGTTCCAAGTAGTCATGATATAAAATTCGAATTAAATGGACAATGGAATCCCATGTTATAATGAATTGGGATTCCCTATGTAATACATTTCAGAATTCGGAATGGAATGAAGAAGGTATTGATGGTTCAGGTGTTATCATGAACCTAGTGAGTCATGTGGTTAAATAAAGAATAATTAAATTGAAAAATTGTTTACTTCATCACTTGTAAATTATTATTTATAAAACTGCATACACTATTATTGACAAGATATTTTTTTAGATGCCATTGGTGGTGGCCTACTAAGTTGTACTCACACCCTACTTGGGCTTCCCAGTTGGCACCCAAATGTACTTCATGTTTGTAGGATGAGATAAGGGAAATATTCCAATGTTATATGGATGCGTTGGGATGGAGAATGGATGAGGGACCTAATATTGGTATTAGAAACATCATGGGAGTTTCAATGTGTCTTTATTTTGGTTTTACATTTGAAACTTGACATGTATATGTCATGAAATATCTACATTTTTAGTTTTGGATATTTCTTTCTTGTTTTGGTTCATTATGTGATACAATTCTATATTTTCTTATGGTATTATTATTATTATTGGTTATATAATTTGGGTTTTTTATTTATTTATACTATTTTTATGCTTTGATAAAGAGGTTATAGTCTCCCCATGTTATATATATTAGACCCTTGCAGCTATTCAGAAGCATTTGACATATGGGGAGGTGCGCCTAACGTTATGTTTCCATCCAACTTGGGGCTCCGACATATTGAACCCAGGTTGGGATGTCACAATGGTGTATTATATTGGAACCAATTCAGAAAGAAGTTGTTTTAGAAATTAAAGAATATTTTATATAATGTATTTTATTTTTTTATCAAAGAGAAAATGAATCAATTAACTTTATAACAGTTGACCATCAGAATCACCATCATAATCAGTTGATCATACTCAAATTACTTAAGAAAGTCCATTATACTAGGAATATGTTTTCTAGGAAAAAAAGGATCATCAAACTCACCTAAGGTCTGATAATAAATTTTGGATCGTAATAAGGTAGTGTTTAAGAGTTTGAATGACTCCAATAAAAATATGATGCTGATTTCCTATTTTGTATTTCACAAAAATTATTATTTTTTTGGAGAACATATGATTCCAGAATTATGTACGTAAGGGGTATAACATATGCTTCCAATCATATTCAAGTTTTCTTGGAAGGAAAGAAGCATCAAAAGAAAGAGAAGTTACAATACATTCTAATGAAAGTCAAATTATACTCTGTTGATTTTAATCTTTCTCAAAATCATGAATTTCATGAAACAATAATAAGTTTTTGGAAGATGTAATTTTGTGAAGTCAATGATTTCCAGTCTCAGTTCATCGATGTGAGAACACCAGACATAGATTTGTTGGATGTATGGTTGCTTTGAGTGAAACATATAAAATGAATATATAAGTTTTCAGTAAAAACAATAATCCATAATTTAAAAAACTTTGAATAATAATCTAGTGTGTATTGTAATCAGGAAGGAAAAAACGTTGATGAAGATGAAGCTGTTGATACCGATCCATCAGTTCCAATGTGCCACCGAACAATCATAGGTGGAATAATTGGCATTGGGAGATGTTGGAACCAATGACGATGAAAATAGTGATGCTTTTGGGGTTGATGAAGAATGAGATCATATACCAATAAAAAAATTTATCAATCATTTTCATCAATATGGATTTTTGATTGTTTTCAATGGGATCAAGCAAAAATAAAAACTCTAATCATTTTTTTATCAAATGGGTCGTAATAATAAGATTATATGTGATACTGTCTATCAGACTAGAGCTATAACCGATTATTTTAGTGATAAAAAGGCTATTCTATAAGGTGTAATATATCATCGATAAATGTCATCAAACACTGTAATTTATTGGATTCAAGATCATCGGTCTAGGAAAAATAAGAAAAGAAAATTTTTTTAAAGCTCTTACAAATGTGTTGTGAAGGGGAGCTTGAAGTTTGATATTGATGCTAAAGTGTTTTTGAGGAAGTGTATAAATATTTAGAAGTTACCAATATGTTTATGAAAAAATAAATGGGAATAGAGTCTAAATGATTTGTAATAATGTTTATGGAAGAAATGTTTCAAAGTTTTGTTAATGTAGTTATGTTTGTTATATCGAAAGCTAGAGGGGTACTATAGTAGCCAAAAAAATTCATCTATTTGGGATTTCAGGCCACATATTTAGTCCTTGGGTCCTTCAAGGCCTTCAGGCCAACCAAGGCCTTCTGGCCAATAAGGCCTTCAGGACACGTCAAGGACTTAGGGCCACCTCAAGGGCCTTGGGACACATGAAATTGTGCTTAATGGACTAGGAAAACTCTATAAGGAGTAGGCTCTATATGAGGATATAGAGTAGGCACATTCACCAGAGCAAAAGATAACTGATTTGAAAAAATGATAGGGTATGGAAATTAAAATTGGGACCAGCCTGTGCTTGCATGGGAAGCCAATTCGAATATCCATGAAAAGGTGGAGATATGACATCATGAAGAAGATGCTGGGGATGGGCAGTTCCAAGTATTTATAGTCTGTATGAATTCCTCTAAGACTTTCGGGTCATGTAATGTCTCAAAGCCTATATTCCATTTAAGAGTTCCCCTTGAACCCTTAAAATGGGGATTATAAAAAATGAATAAAAATAAGGCCTTTGGGCCATTCGGGTGTGTGAGGAGGCTAGAGTACAAACGATTAAGTGGGAATACAATATAAGGGTTTCTTGTCTCAAATTTCTCCCCTTGAGACATATTTCTTATTATACACCATTGTAATGGTGTATATAATTTCCATTTAATATTTTTTTATCACAATCCTATAATTATTTATGCAATTAAAATTTTAATTTTAAATAATATCTTTCAAGGGGTTTTGACTTGAATGTTTCTAAGTCTCTAAGGGATTCTTTGTCTCAAATTTAATAGTATTGAGACTTGTTTTATATTGCACACCATAATTTATTTTTAGGGTTTTATGATTTTGAACATTCTATATGTTCCTCGTACTCATTTTTAGGTAGTATTTTTCCCTTCTTTTTGAGCATATATTGGTTGTTCTTTTGTTTAGGGGTTTTTGGGTGAATTTGAAATGTGTGGTTGCTTTTGTATGAAAAATGGGAATTTCATTGTTGTTTCATGGTTTTCCCAAACTATGCACCCACCATTAACAAACTATAAAATCCCAAATAGAGGGGAATTTCATGGATGGGTAATGGGTTTTAAACCACGAACCCTAACCTAGGAAAACATATGCATGGTATTTATTACTAGGGAAATTTATTTTCAAATTATTGAACCCCTTGGTATTAAACCCAAATAAACCCGACTCAGGCCTAACATTTTTTTTATTTTTGGGATTTCCCAAATCGATTTAAATGATCCTTGAACTCTATTCTTGACCAATCGAAGATCTTGTTGAAGAATCATCACCTCTCTAGTATGTGATTTATTCCCCGTATGGTTTTCTCCCTCTCCCATCTCTCTTTAATAATAAATATGAATTATTTATCCTCTATCGGAGTTGGTTTAGATCTAGGTTTTGATGGTTATGCTCCCTTGGATCTTATTCATAGGTTTTGGGTTATAGATCTTATGCACCATTTTGATCTTGGTTCTTCTACTATAATTTGGGGATTTTGATTTGGAAAATATCTGTCAATGATCTTGAGGTAGGTGGTTTAATTTTCTATTCCCATAGTCTTGATTATAAATATGTGTGTCAAATAGTGAAATATCATTTTCCATGTTTGGAAATCACATCTTGAATTGGATTAATTAATCGGTTAATTAATTAATGGAATTATGTGATTATGAAATTGGTCAATTAATGGGAGTGTGAAATTGGTTGATTAATGTGTGTTGTCTTTATTAATAATTTGAATTAAGGGGTGATTGGATTAATATTAAAGGGTTAATGGTTTATATTATTACATTTTTATAGAAGTTTTAATGGTGAATTTTTCATATTATTCCACATGATTAAATTGAAGAACTGTTTTTTGTTATAAATTGAAATGGTGTACTATGATGAGAATATTTGATAAGAATGTTAATGATGATCAACCTTGATAAAGATGATATATGTGATGTTTTTGATATATGTGATAACAAGTGTGGAATAAGGACTGATGATCCAAATACCCATATGTGATAATGATTTTAGGACAAAAACTGATGTTCCAAATACCCATATATGATAATCAGGCATGGGATGGGGACTAATGCTCCAAAACAACCATAGGGTGCTAGACATGTCATTCTACGCCCATTTCAATAGCCTTAGAAAATGGTTCCAATTAGCCACGATATGAAATTAGAATTAAATTAATAATGGAAGACCATGTTATAATGAATTAGGATTTTGTATGTGATATTATTTAGACTCCATCATGGGATAAATCAGGTATTGATGGTTCAGGTGTCATCGTGAACCCAAGGAATTATGTGGTTAAATAAATAAAAATTCAATTGGTAAAATATTTACTTTATCACCAAAAATTTTTATTTATAAAACTACATACAATGTTATTGAATGGATATTGTCTTAGAAATTGTTAGTGGTGGCATAATGAGTTATACTCCCACCCTACTCGGGCTGCCTAATTTGTACATGAATATACTTCTTGTTTTTAGGAGAAGACATGGGAAATAGTTATATGTTAAATGGATGAGTTGGGATGAAGCATTGATGAGGGAACTAGACATGGTTTCAAGACCCACTTGGGAGTGTTAGTGTGTCTTTATTTTTGTTTTTCATTTTACTCCTGACACATATATGGAATGAAATATCCAATGTTTTAGTTTTGGGTATTGTTTTCCTATTTTGGTTCATCATGTGATACCAGTATGTATTTTGTTATGGTATTATTCTGGTTATTAGTTATATCAATGGAATTTTGTTTATTTATTTCTACTATTATGATGTTGTGTTAAATAGGGTATCGTTTCAACATGTTATATATATTATTGCATTACTACAAGTCAGTTGCCTCAAGTGTACAAGGAGGTTCGCCTGAGGTTATGTGGCCAATTGACTCAAGGATCTGTCATGTGGCACCTAGGTCGAGATGTCAAAAATTGGTAACAAATGTGTTTTCTTTTATTTATTTTTCCTTACAATTTGGTAAGAGTACATAAGATATTAGGATTAGTCGGGCATTGGTCATGATATTATTCATGGGAGGACCTAACCTAAGTACGTGGGAAGACCCAAGTACCCAGGGTGGGATTGTTGTTATTGATGTTTACTATTAGAGTTGAATATTATTTCAAATTTTTTGATAAAATTTGTGTGTGGTATTATTGTTTTTAGAGATTTTTCTTCATGGAATAGTATGGAATCATAGTTGAGTATACATGAATAGTTCTAGGAACTCAGGATTATTATATAACATGCATCACTTTAGGCACATAGAGAAAATATAGTTTTGGGTAAGTTGTTAAAATGAAAATGACTTTCATTACATGTTTAATTTAAAAGAAAAATGTTCCTAATATGAAATTGAAAAGTTTTAAGTGTTGCTAAATTTGGTATATGAAGTGGATAAAATAAGTTTTTAAAGAGGAACATTATTCATGAAAATGTTTACACTATATTAGCCATAACCTAGATGATGGATGGTTGAGTTTAGTGATAATGCCTTGGTTATGATCTCATGAAGGTGTATGTGTGATGAATTGTTGTGGATTTATGTGAATTAATCTTATGTAAATGTGAATGATATGTTATGTTTCCTAAGATCTGTGTTTTTAATTTTAGAGATATGACTCCAAGACGATGCTTGATGATAGGATGACATGAGGACCTGGATGGAGATGTTCCTACAGTAGTGGAACCTAAGGCTCCAATAGTGTCAGGTGAAGGAGGTTGAGAGCATATATGTGAGAAATTTTCTTGATTTATGCTATTTATGGAAATACACCCAGGTTGGGTTATGCAGAACATGTATGATTTGACATGGGAGTTCCAATTGTATCACGCTCTGACATTCACCAGAGAGGGTGGACCTGAGGCAATTGAGTTCTGGATTTAGTATATCTAGATGATTCATGACCACTTAGATACTCATGTTGGGAAGAAAGTAAATATGGTAGTTTATATGTTACATGATCAAGAGAAGCATTGGTGTGATATCCAAATGCATGATGGTTAGCTGGAGAATATGGAGTGAAAGGACTTTTAGAAGAATTTTCTGGAGCACTTTACCCTGAGATGCCCAGATGGGAGAGGGAATCATAGTTCATTTTGATGAATCATGGGGGTATGTCCATGAAAGAATATGCAGGTTTCTTTATTGATTTACAATGATTTGTTCCAACATTGGTGGGAGATGAGGCTACAGTGGTTAAACAGTTTCAAGATGGGATTAAATGTGAAATTAAGTCCCAGGTTAACATCTTTATGTTGAAGAAGTTTTCTAAAGTATTGAATTAGGCTCTCATTTATAAGGGGAACCTAAAGGAGGATTCAAGGGGAGGAAAGGTTTTTTCTACTATATTTCCATGAGGAATGTATTTAGAGAGTAGGAAGCGTTGCTTTGAGAATGTCAACTGTGGAGATAACAAGAAGATTGGCTAGGGGGAACAATTAGTTACCCATGACATTACTCAAGTGCTCTGCCACTAGTGTTGTAGGCTAGGTCACTTAAATAAATAGAACCCCAACCATAAAGAGAGTTTCGAGCTTAAGGAAGGATGAGACATCTATAATGTTTTAGCCAGAACCCATGATAGGTGGGTAATGACATATGATCTAAGTAGAATCAGAGTTCCAGAAGGGGGCCTTCTACCCAATATTAGTTTGGAAGTAAGAGTTCTACTAGATGTAGTAGACAATTAAGTGGATGTGGTAATATAGGTAAAGAAAACCCATATCATAGGAGTGGTGTATCTTAGTAGACATATACTACAACACAAGGAAGTGGGGAAGGACAGGTGCATGTAGTTCAACCTTAAGTAGTGGATTGTGTGGGTGGACCATCAACATTTTGAGATATTATTCTTGTAGCACCTCCACTTTCTTATGATCTATTTGATACAATATCCTATAATTGTTTTATATTTTCAAAAAAATTTTAATGGGTTGAGTTTGATGGTGGATTTCATGAGTGGTGTTTTGACGATTGACACACCATTGGGAGTACGGTTGAGGGAAATCTATTTATGCAATGGTTATTCTATTAGGGTTGGGGAGTATATTTTCATTTGGAATATTTATATACATGATATTTTAGGCTTCAAATTGATTTTGGGAATGGAATTTTTGGTAGCATATTGATCCCACATAGACTGTTTCCATGGGAGAGTGACTTTTATGTCTCCCAAGGGTGACAATTATTTTCATCATAGAGAGTGGGATATATAAGAAGGCCATGTAGGTCTAGTTAATTAGAAACTAGGGGAAATCACCGCCTAGGTTTCATGTTTGTTGTTATATGATTGGGGGTGTAAAGCATGATGTCTTTCCACCTATAATAGACCAGTTTTAGGATGTTTTTCCTAAATACTTCTCAAGGATTCCACTTGAGAGGGATATGTTGAGTATACTTTTGAAATCATTCCTGGAGCTGAGCCAGTTTCTATTACACTATATAAAAATGGAACCATCAGATATTCAAGAGCTCAAGAATTATCTAAAATAGTTTATTAATAAGGGATTTTTATTTCCAATTATTTTACCTTGGTGTTCTACAATTTTATTTTCTAATAAGTCTACCAAAATCTCATGATTATGTGTTGATTAACGAAATTTGAACTAGATGATAGTGAATATATGGTATCCTCTTCCATGTATCGATGATATCTTTAAATAGTTAAGAAGAGGCTGTGTTTTCTCATTGATTTAATTGAGGGAAGGGTATCATCAGTTGAGATTTTGACCATTTGATATTCCACATACTACTTTCATAAGTAGGTATGGCCTATATGAGTTCGTTGTGATGACCTTTGGGCTGATGAATTCTCCTGCTATGTTTATAGACGTGATAAACCAAATCTTACACCCATACATAGTTAAGTTTTTGGTTCTTTTTGTGGATGGAATATTGGGGAACTCCAGGACTCATGCAAATTATTCACAACAACATGACCTTATTTTGAGGACACTAAGAGAGCATCAAATATACACCAAGATATCTAAGTTTCTGTTTTGGATCGACATGGTACACTTATTTGGTCACATAATCCTAGATAAATGTGTTTCAATGAAACCATATAAGATATAGGGAGTTCTTTCTTGGGAACAACCCAAGAATGTATTTGATATTTGTGGAATTTTGGGATTAGTAGGTTACTAATGGAGGTTCATCCAAGACATTTATTTCTTGGAATCACCTTATTAGGGATAGACCAAGAAGGTGATTAAGTTTGAATGGTCTAGATATTATGAGGATGCCTTCCAAGATTTGAACGAGTGTTAGAACACTATATAAATTATGATCCTACTCGAGCTAAGGTAAGAGTATATCCTATTTTCTGATGTATCTGAGATCAGAATTGGAGAATTTTTGTTTCAAGGGGATCATGTTTTTGGAGTATGGTTCATAGAAATTGAGTCCATAGGAATGGAATTACCCTACCCACAATCTCGAGTTAGTTGTAATTGTTTATGGTTTAATGTTTTTGTGGTATTATCTTTTGGGTGAGAAGTTTACTATGTATACTGACCAAAAGAGTTTAAAGTATATGTCTTCACTATGAGATTTTAATCTATGGAATCAGAGATGGGTTAAGTATATGAAATATTTTTATTTTGTGCTAGTATATATTCATAAGAAGGGAAACCATGTTTATGACACTTTGAGCATTAAAACTTATACTTAGGAAGTTCATGAGTCTAGTTAAAAGTGGAAGATGATGTATTTGCTGGATGAGATGCATATTTTGGTTTGATAAGGCTAGGAGAAAATGACCCTTATATCATTATCTTAAGATTCCACACTTCTGAGCTAGATAAGAGAGTGACAATATGAGGATCCATATAGTTTGACATATATAGAAATCCTTAAATGTGGGGAGTCACCTACAGATTGGACAATAGATAAGGATGAGATAAACTATGTTCGAAGTTGTGTTATTGTGCCTACGTGTATGCGTGAGGTGTTTATGCATGAGTTTCATGCCTTAAAGTAGGTAGTACATTCAAGTTTGACCAAAATGTACTATGAACTATGTCGATAGTATTAGTGGGAAGGCATGAAAAATGAGATTGTAGGGATCGTGACATGATGCTAAACCTATCAATAGGTGAAGGATGAGAATCAAAAACCTGGTGGATTTCTACAGTCATTTCCCATTTTATAATGGAAGAGGGATGGTGTTACCATGGACATCCTGGTGGGAATTCTAATAACTCCTTATAAGAATGATGCTATTTGGGTAATTATGGATTAATTGATGAAGGTAGAACATTTTTTTACGTATTTGGGAGACCTTATCAGTGGATTAGTTTGGGGAAATATACTTTTTATATATATTCCATCTATATGGGGTGCTACAGAGTATAATTTCAGTCCATGACTCACGTTTCACTTTTTTCTTCTAGAAAGGATTTTAGAAGGTTCTTAGTACCTAGGTATTTTTGAGTATGTAATTCCACTCACAAAAATACGGGAAGTTAAAATGTACTATACAGGTTATGAAGGATGTTCTATGAGCACACCTTCTAGACTTTGGTGGGTCTAGGGAGAAGCACTCAGAACTCGTTGAGTTTTTTTATAATAATAGTTATCAAGAAAATATTTAGATGGAACCATATGAGGCTCTTTATGCAATACCATGAAGATCACATCTATACTAGATGGAGGTAGGTGAGTCAAAGATATTGGGACTCAGTATCATGTAGGAGACATCAGAGCAGGTTCTTCTAACTCAGAAATACATGGCAACGACTCAAAGTTGGTAAAAGTCATATGCTGATCAATGTTGATGATCCCTTGAGTTTATAGTTGGTGATCATGTGTTCCTTCAGGTGTCACCTAGAATGGGTCATCATAGGTAGGGAATGTTGGCACCTAGGTTTGTCGGACCTTTTGGGATTGTGGAAGGAATTGGGTTGCTGGCATACTGATTGGATATACCACAATAGTAAAGTGCTATGCATGATATTTTTCACGTGTCACATCTTCAGTAGTATGACCCCAACCCTTCTAATGTGATCGATTTTGATGATGTTTAGCTTGAGACTGATGCATTCTTTGAGGATTATCTAATACAGGTTATGGATTGTAGTGACAAAGTGTTTTAGTGAAAGACCGTGCTGGTAGTTCAAGTATTGTTCCAACATGAACATGTTTAGGAGGAAACATGAGAGAGAGAATCAAATATTTGGGCTCAGTGTACCAATATTTTTAAAAAATAATATTAGAGATTCTTGGGAGTATATCTCAAAGATGAGTTGTTATAATGTGGGAATATTTTATGATTCTGAACTTTTTGGAGATGTCTCGAACTCATTTTCAGGTAATCTTTTACCATTTTTTGAGCATATTTTGGTTGGTTTTTTTGGGTTGTTTTCATGAATTTAGAAAATTGTGGAAGTTTTTGGAAGTAAAAGAGGAAGTTCATAGTTGGTGCATAGTTTTCCCAAATCGTGTGCCTAGCCCCAGTAAAATGATTAATCCCAAATAAAGTGGAATTTCATGGTTGGCACACGGTTTGTCAAACTTTGTGACCTCTTCGTACCCCTAAGGAGAGACACATTGTTAAGGTGCATGGTTTGGAAACCATACTCCCTAGCCTAGGAAACCATTTGTACAAGATTGATTTATCCAAAAAATTATTTTAAAATTTCTAAACCGATCATTATTAACTCCAAATAAAAAATACTTAGACCTAATGTTTTCCTTCATTTTTGGGAGCACCCAGATGGATTAAAAGAATCCTTGAACTTATTTTTTAACGAATTGAAAATCTGGTTGAAGGATTGTGCACCTATTTTATATGTGAATTTTTCCCCATATGGTTTCCTATATCTCTATTCTCTATTTATGAATGAATATGAATGATTTATACTCTAATAAAATTGGTTTAGATCTATGGTTTTATGGTTATGTTTTGTTGGATATTGATCTTAGGTTTTCTGTTATTGATCTTCCACATCATTGTGATATTTGTTGTTTAGCTTCAGTTTTGGGTTTTTGATTTCGAAAACTTCCATCAATGACCTTGAGGTAGGTAGTCTAATTGTTAAGTCCCATATTCATGATTATAATTACATGTATGTAATTTTGAAATAGAAATTTCCACATGTGGAAATTGTATCTTGAAATAGATTAATTAATTTTTTAATTAATTAATCGAATTATGAGATTATGAAATTGGTTGATTAATGGGATTGTGAATTTTTTTGAATCATGTTATTATGAATTGATTGATAACAGTAAATAGGGGATAGTAATCTTAACCTTAAATGGATAATGATTTATTTGATAAAATTTTGTTAAATGGTTTAATGGTGATTTGTTCATATTATTCCATGTGTTTAAAGTGTACAACTATATTTATTATGATAAATTGAAATTGTGTACCAGGATGATAATTTTTTATAAGAATTTTAATTATGATTAAGCTTCATAAAGATGATATATGTGATGTTTTGATATATGTGATTTTTGTGATATATATGATAACAGGTGTAGGAAAACGACTGATACTCCAAATACCCATATATAATAATGAGTGTTGGACAAGGGCTAATGGTCTAAATACCCATATGTGATAATAGGGTTTGAGATAAATACTGATCCTCAAAATATCCATGATGTGCTTGACATGATGTTTTATTCCCAAAACATTGGAATTGGACTATGGTTCCATATAGTCCTGATATGAAATTCGAATTAAATGGACAATAGAATCCCATGTCATATTGAATTATGATTCCCTATGTAATAAGATTAAAATATTCACATGGAATAATGAAGGTTTTTATGGTTCTAGGGTCATCAGGAACCTAAAGAGTCATGTAGTTAAATAGAGAAAAATTTAATTGGAAAAAGTTTTACTTCCTCACTTGTACATTATTCTTTATACAACACCATACACTATTATTAACTGGATATTGTTTTAGACACCATTGGTGGTGGCATACTATGTTGTACTCACATCCTAATCGGACTTCCTAATCGTTACCCAAATATACTTCATGTTTGTAGTACAAGATAAGGAAAAGATTCCTATGTTAGATGGATGAGTTGGGATGGAGCATGGATGAGGAAACCAAGATTGGTATCAGGACCTGATTGGGAGATTCATTGTGTCTTTATTTTGGTTTTTCATTTGAAACTAGACATGTATATGTCATGAAATATCTAATTTTTTAGTTTTGGATATTTATTTCCTATTTTGGTTCATCATGTGATACAAGTATGTATTTGGTTATGGTATTATTCTGATTATTGGTTATATCATTTGGGATTTGTTTATTTATTTCTACTATTGTGATGCTTTGATAAAGAGGTTATAATCTCCCCATGTTATATATATTAGACCCTTAAATCTATTTGTAAGGCTTTGGTGTATGGGTAGGTTCACTTAAGTAATGTTTCCAACCATCTAGGGCTCCGATATGTTACACCCGAGATAGGATGTCATAATGGTGTATTATGTCAGGACCAAGTTGGAAAGAAGTTGTTTTTTGGAAATTGAAAGATGCTTGTATACAATTTTTTCCTTTTTATTGAAGATAGAAGAAATAAATTAACTTTATAATAAATGAAAATTAGACCAACCATCATAATCATACTATCAAACTCCAATTACTTAAGAAAGTCCATCAGACTGGGAAGATGTTTTCTGGGAGAAAGGGATCATCAAACTCATTTGGGGTTTGATAATAAAGTTTGGATCATAATAAATAAGTTTTATAGTCTGAATGACTCCAATGAAAATATGATGATGATTTTCTGTATTGTATTTCAGAAAAGTCATAATTTATCCCAATAACTTATAAAATAAAGGGGGAGAACAAGTACTTCCAATCATAGTCAAGTTTGGTTGGAAATAAAGAATCGCTAGAATGATGATAAGTTATAATACATTATAATGAAATTAGGATCATAATATGCTGATATTAGTCTTTCTAAAAAACATGAAATTCATGATACAGGAAAACATTTTTGGATGAAGTAAGTTTGTGAAGTAAAAGATTTCTAGTCACAGTTCATCAGTGTGAGAACACCAGACACAATTTTGTTGGAAGTCTGGTTGCTTTATGTGGAACCTAGAAAATAAATATGCTGGTTTTTAGTCAGACCAATACGCCGTAATATGAAAATATTTGAAGAAGAATTTAATGTGTATTATAATAAGTAAGGTCAATAATTTTCTGAATCTAAAGCTATTAATACCGGTCCATCAGATGCAGTGTGCCAATAATCAATCGGAGGCAGAATCGTTGGTGTTGGGAGATGTTGTAAACAATGAAAATGAAAAAAAGTGATTTTTTGGGGATGATGAAGAATGATATCATAGACCGATCAATAATGTTGTCAATAATTTTCGTAAAGATTTATTTTTGGTTGTTTTCAATGGGGCCAATAGAGAAGAAAATATCTATTTTTTTTTATAAAATGGGTCACAATAACCAGATTATATGTGATTTTGTCTATCAGACTAGAGCTGTAACTAATTATCCGAGTGAAGTAGAGACTGATACATCAGGTGTAGGTTTTCACAGATAAATGTCATCAGCCACTTTAATTTTTCAGACACAATATCATCAGTTTGGGAAAAAGAAGAAAATAATTTTTTAAAGCTGTTACATAAGCGTTGTAACAAGGATGTTGAATTTTTAAGTTGATTTTGAAGTGTTGTTGATGAAGTGAAAGAATATTTAGAAGATACCACTATTTTTAGAGAAATATAAAGGTGGCTGAAGTCTAAAATTGCAACCATGTTTATGTAAGAAAGGTTTAAAAGTTTTATCAGTTGGTATAGAGCATCAAAATGATCGGTTTTTTATCATTTAGTTATGATAATCATAATGAGAAGGAAATTTCTTTTAATATATTTTATTCAGTTCGGAGAAACATAATGAAAAATATAATGCTAAAAAAATGACTTAATCATAATGAAGAAATCAGATTGGAATTCGAAATTGGACTAAAGAAAGTTTAGATATACTGAAGAAAACTAAAGTTGTGAGAAGAATAAAAAAAGGACTGATAAGGAATAAGAAGTGTTAAGAATCTTTAAAGAAGTCAAATATGAAGCCATGTTTTAAGGGGAATTGAAGATTTTGGAAAAGTTGGATGGGTAGGAAAGCTTTTCCGAATCCTGCTTAAATGAAATTTAGAATACCTATTAATAGATAGATGTACCTTTTACTTTATAACACTTGTACTATTCATAGTTTTAGAGAGAATGAGGAGAACAAAAATTTTATAGAGAGAAAATGTTTCTCTATTGAGTATTCTTGAGGAAGTTAACCAAACGGAAGAAGAAGACGAATGAAGATTATTTTATGAGTTTCTTTGACCAGACTATTCCTTCAGACTGGGAATAATATTGGAATTTATAGACTGAGACAAAAGTTTTTCTAATTTGTTTCAATGGTATTCTGGAATAATTATGTCATTATACTGAGAAATCAGACTGGGGAATCATACTGGGGAACCAGACTGGAAATTGGAATGAGTGTCATTATGAAGTCCAAATAAGTTATTACCATCTACTGGGTAGTAATGGGAATAATTATTTTGAATATCATATTTGTGAAAGTTGACAAGGTAGCATAGTAACATGTTTCTTAACTTAGTATAAAAATGTTTTTACATCATTTCATGATACTTGAGTCGCAAACACTATTGTATTTATCATTGTGTTGTACAAGTGTAAGGGTATATCTTACTTGTTGTATCCACACAAAAGGATTGTTTTCTATTGTATTGTGTGGTATTGGATTATTTCCAAACTAGACCAAAGAAATACATACTCTTCTTGGGTAGTGAACCTGGTAAATTCTTTTGTTCTTATGGATGTGTGATTATTTTGTTTTTTGAAAATTCAAAACTATTTAATTAGAGGAAAATTTTTATTCAAAATAAAGGATACATAAAATAAAAATATATCATTTATTCACCCCTACTCTTTTCAGTGATACTTAGATCCTGGTCAGGTAATATAAATTGGTATCATAGAAAAGTTTCCCTTCATTTAATCTATGCCTAAGAATTTGAAAGAGAAGCTGTTCTATAGAATCTCAATTTTTTGAACAGTAAGGGGATTCCATTCTTTTATGGTAATAAGTACCATATCTAGAAATATATAATGTTTCCTTATCTTATGTCTCTCGGGTACGATGTTCTTGAAGCTACAATAGATGTATTTCATCTCTTTCATGAAAATTTTCCTCTCAAATTTGTTCAGTAGAATAATCTTGAGAATGATAGATGAGTTAATAATTCTTTACTCTCATCAATTTATGAAAGTTAACTTTTAATAATGAAGGGTATTTCCACTTCTAAAGCTATCAGAGATAAGAAAAAGAACATTTTAGAAGGAAATAAAAAATTTAAGAAGGAAAAGTTAAAAATATGGAGGCTGGAGAATGAATATATGAGAATGGATAAGTATGAATTCATTAGTGACTTCATTACTAGGGTGAATGATATTGTTTTAACTATTAGATGTCTTTGAAATTTTTTGGAAGACCAAAATATTTGTTGAAAATATGTTGATAATTGTTTTTAAAAAATTCTATACGAAAGTTTCATTTTTGGTTGATACAGATATTGAAACTCTATCTTTTGATGGTCTTCATAGTACTCTCATTACATATAAAATGAGAGGGATGAAATATATAAAAGGAAAAAATAAAAGTTGACAGATAAATTTATTTCAAGTCTACCAGGCTAGGAAATTCTAAAAAGGTTCATGAAAAAGAATATGTTACTGACTTTGATTCCAAAAATGAGGTATGTAAAATCTTGATGAATTTTTATCCTTATTTTCTAAAAATGTGAAAAGAGGTACAAGAAAATATAAAGGAAAACCTCCCTTAAAATGTTTTGAATGTAGATCTGTTGGATACTTTGAAGCTAATTTTTCTTAAAGAAATAAAGAATATGATAATCATAAATATTATAGAAGGAAAAGAAGATCATGGAAGAAATAAGATGCTAAAGATAAATACTATTCCCAAGGGAAAGATATAATGTTCTCAAAATATAAAAGATATTTTTTTTCTAAATATGATGAAGAAGAAGACAATGAAGCTGAATCTAAAAAGTATATTGAAAAGGATGGAGAGATGATTTTATTATAGAAATTAATAATGAATATTTTAAAAATAGTATTTATGAAGAATAATAAACTCAATTATAATTTCAATATAATGAAGAATTGAAATAATGTCGGAGAATAATTGGGAGGATTTGAAAAGGAAACTAAGAAGTTAAAAAATGAAAATTCTTCAACAAAAAATCAATAATTTTCTCTTAATGATAAATTTATTCTACTGAAATAGACTGATGATTTGAAGAAATCCCTTGATAATGAAAATAATCATAATGAGCATATAGAAGTGATGTTTATGTAAAAATAAGAAGAGTTTGAACATGTTGAAAAAACATTCTAAAGATGAATAGAGAGTTACAAGTTTCAATAATTCTATCTATGAAGTTAGAAAAATATTTGGAAAGGGTAAACCTAAAAAGGATCAAAATTAACCTATAAAGGTTGGTAATAATGTTGAAATTGTTTCAATGAAGAAGAAAGGTTGGAAAGTAATCTATGTGGTAAAAAACAACAATATAGAGAAGTCTGAAGTTTCTCAAATATCATATTATGTAAAATTTTATATTACTACTAGTTATAATAAGGAAGAAAAGAAAATCAAGATGAAAAAGAATAACCCAATTTATAACATAAAGGATGGTGGTCAACAATGTTTTGAAAATAAATCTGAGAAGGTTTCTAAGAGACATGCTCACAATTCCAGGAAGTATGGAAGTTTTAGAGGAAAAAATAATTTCTATGTGTAAAGACCCGCAAATTTCAAGGAAATTTTTTTTTCTTCTTCTTAATTTTCTTTGGAATTTTACGAGAGCGCAGATTCAGACGGCACCTGATTCCGAGGCCCGGTGTGCCCGGAATCAATTTCCGAAGTTTGGCTCGGGTACGTTCAGTGAACGGACGAGCGGGTTTTTCTATCTTTTGAAACGGTGCCCGAAATCAAATTCTGAGGGCACCGATGAAATCGCAGCGCCGTTATTTTCTTAGAAACGCCTCTTCCGGAGTTGCGTTTGCTCAGACGTGGTTTTTAAATTTTGCGGCTTTAAGTCAGAAATAAAATAAATTTGTGCGACAACTTTATTTTATTTCACTTAAGCTGCTTGGAAGCCACTTGAAGCCACTTAAAGGCGGCTTGAACTGTGTTGAACTGGATAGGATGCTATCCAGAAATATCCTACCCCCTTGATAGGATATTTGTGAGGTGGGGCCCGCACGAGCCCCGCCGTTTCTTTCGCTAAGTAACGCACCCGCGAAAACCCGTCAAAGAAACTGAAAAGTCAACCGACGCGTTTCTTTAATTCTTAACAGACCATTTAATTGGGCGGTTTCTTTCGTGAATTAAATGGGCTGTTTCGCTCGTTGAATTAATTCAACGAATTAATTGGGTCGTTACTTATGCGTTTTACGTTTGTTGGCAAAATAATAAAATAGACAAACTTGTCTATTTTGGAGGATTGCTATCGTTGTGCAATTCCTCTGAGCCTCCACCCTCTCCGCGAAGAACGCGAAGAATGCGAAGAACGCGAAGAACGCGAAGAACGCTGGAACCGGAATCCGACGACGCACGATCCGCGACGTCAACAGCTTTTCCGCGACCTTCTTCTTCTTCTTCGGTGCCTCTTCTTCCGCGGCAAACCTGCGATCGGCGGTTAAAGGTGAGAATCGAAACTTCTAAATTCTCCCTTCTTAATTTCAATAACAACGGATTTAATTAATTAAATCTGTTTGTTCTTGATCCGGAGATTGGCGACGCGACGCCGGATACCGCGACGACGCGACGATCTCCTTCTTCCGCGACGAGCGATTCCGCGACGACCTCTCGTCCGACGACGACTTCGAGGTAGGGATTTTATTTTGGAAAAGCTACCCCTTTTAAATTTTCTCGTGAACGTTCTTGAAAATTTAAAAAGCCGGTTTCAAGCGAACAATTTTATCTTTAAATAAAATTGTTGGATCATGTGTTGATCATCTTATTTCTTTTCTCCCGTTGTTTATGATTAACGCGGAGGGAGCGGGTCTAATGAACAAGACCCGACAACCCTCCGCCGATCTCTTTTGTTGTGCGGATATGGCAGACGACGACAAACCGCGCGGCAGGGGCGATCCGTTGTTTCCGCAGTGAAGGTCGGCATCCGGGAGGGGCATCGGCGCAGACGGGAGGCAAATCGGGCCACCGGAGCATCTCCGGCGGCCCGCGGAAGGAGGCGGCGGCGCCCGGCGCGCCGCCGGAGGAATACGCCGCGGCTCGGCCGCGGCGGCGGCGAACCAGCGGACCCGCGGTCCGCGGGTCCGGTCCACCCGGTCGGGACGCGGCAATGCGCCGCGTCCGCTGACCACCCGCGCGGCCCGCACGCGGGCCGCGGCTCCCTCGACCGCGGGCTGCGCCCGCGGCCTTCCACCCGCGCGGCTGGCCAAGCCGCGCCGGCCGAGCCGGCCGGTCCGGTCGGCCGGGCCGCGCCCAGGCCGGACCAGACCCGGCCGAGCCGGTTCGGTCCGGTTCGGGCCGACCCGGTTCGGCCGACCCCAGGGGGGGGTTCGGGCCGGGTCGCCCCGGGCCCAGAACCCCCGTTTCGGGCCCTCTTCGGTCCTTCGCCCATATCTTGGGCCTGGGACCTCCGATTGACGAACCGTCAGCGGCTACGCGATCCTTGGATCAAGACAGTCGTTTCGGTATATTATACTCAAGGTTTCTGAAGACTTTGGGTTCGGCCGGGTTGGTTCGTACACGAAACCAACCGGGCCCTCGGAGCGGAAACGCTCATAACTTGAGCTACGGACGTCCGATCGACGTACCGTCAGCTGTGGTAGTTTCCTCTAAGTGAGACGGAACTTTTGGCATGCTCCGCCCGAGGATCGGATACAGGCGGAGCACGGTCGGGTTGGTTTTTCCCTAAAAACCAACCGGGCCCCTGGGACGAAAATGCCAATAACTCTCAGACCGGGCGTCCGTTTGACGCGCCGTCTGTCGCGTTGAGATCCTGTTGTCGATACGGAACTTTTGGATACATCAACTTCGGACTACGTGTCAGTTGATGTATCAGCCTCTCGGCTCGTGGAGCGGACCCTCCTAAACGAGCTCGCTTTGTGCGGGAACCCTAGCGCTGGCTGTGACTTCGACGACAGAGCAGAGATCCTTCGTGGACTGCGACGATGACAGAGCAGAGATCCTCCGTGGACTGCGACGACGGCAGAGCAGAGATCCTTCGTGGACTGCGGCGACGACTGTGCAGAGATCCTCAGTGGACTGCGTCGACTACTGCACTCAGCGATCCTACGTGGATCAGTGCTACAGGTTCTGTGTGAGCCCGATCCTATGTGGGTCCTTACTACCGGTTCTGTGTGAGCCACTGCCTACAGGTTCTGTGTGAGCCCGATCCTGTGTGGGTCTTTTGCGGGGGTTAGTACCTATCGATCCTTCGTGGGTCCGACGACTTAGATGGATCAGTGATCATCTTTGACGTCATCTGAAAAAGTATACCTGGTTGAGCTGAATCTTATGTTACTCTCCTTTGTGGATTGTGTTGAACTATCCTATGTGGATTTACCGTTTACTCTCCTTGTGGATTTGAGTCTTGCTTTCCTTTGTGGATTGAGTTGTTCTTGAGCTCGTGAGCAGAGCTAGAATTGGGGACTTAGGTATATGTATGGGCATATACCTAAGTCGAGTCAGATGTTACTTCGTGATTGCATCTTTCTTTTGTGCTATATCCTTTGTGGATTTCGGGAGACCTTCGGGGGTCTCGGGGTCCTTACTGAGTAGCTTGTACTCACCCCTGCACGGGCTATGCCCGCACCTTGTTGTGTTGGTTGCAGACGACGGACAGCGCTGATCACGGTTGGGCGTGGAGCAGGACGGTACCTGGAGGTGGACCACTGGGCGGGACGTGCTCGGAGCGGACGTGGGACCCGAGGAGCCTGGAGGCTATCTGTACCCACCCTTCAGGTGGGATTGCCAGTGGACGACACGAGGCCGCCGTCTTTTCTTCAGTTGCTGTACTTTGCTTTCAGTTGTACTTTACAGTTGGGCTTGTATTTCCGGCCCCTTTACTTTTCTGCACTTTACTTTCCTCTTGCTGACTCTGTGTGGTTGTTTCTTATAAAGGCAATGCCTTCCCTGTTTACTGGGATTTTACGCCTTGGTGCTAGTCGCCAGCCCCTGGCCTATGGAAGGCGGGCTTGGGGTAGTCACGGCACGGGCCCCGAGGACGGGTCGTGACAAATTGGTATCAGAGGTGGTCGGTTCTACCGCGGACTCTGATCGTCCTTTCTTTCTATGTGAAGCAATAGTGTTTAGTGTATTGAGTGTGGTTATCAGTTCAGGGAGCCCAGTGTTGGTGCGGCGGCCGACGTATCCGTACACCAGGACCCTGACTCCTGATTTCCGACTTAATGCATGAAAACATTGATTGCGTGTGTGTTTCAAGTTTTCTTTGTGATTACTTGTGTCAGCTCACCGGGTATACTGATCTGCTTTATGAAAGTCTCAAGTTTTCCTTGCGATTACTTGTGCCAGCTCACCAGGTATACTGTTCTGACTGTGGTGCTCTTGTTCTCCTTTTCAGGATGGCCCCGCGACGACAGCCAGCTAGGGTTCCGAGTGTAGGGCGCGACGGCAGCCCACCGAGCGACGAGGCCTCGGTGCAGGGCCCTTTGCCAGCTGTGGCACCGGCGGTAGCTTTACCCGCCGAGCCACCGATGCTACCAGTACCAGACGCTGACGATGCACGTCGCCTCAGGGCACTGCATGAGTTTCAGAGCCAGCGACCGCCCAGGTTTCGCGGTGAGGCGGACCCCCAGGCCGCCGAGGACTGGCTAGAGGCGGTGGTACGGATCTTCAGACTAGTGAGGACACCAGCGGATCTCATGGTGATTCTCGCAGCGAGCCTCCTGCAGGCGGCGGCAGGACGATGGTGGAGCCTGATGCTCCAGGTTCACGATGAGGCATCCTTGCTCTGGGCGGACTTCGAGAGCCTCTTCCGCTCTGAGTTCGTCCCGGCCACCCTCCGAGCGGTGCGCATCCAGGAGCTTCTCCAGCTGCGCCAGGGCAGCATGACGGTCGCTCAGTACGCGGCGAGGTTCACGGACCTATCTCGCTACTCGACCGACATGGTACGGGACCCCTTCTTCCGGGCCCGGACCTTCGAGCAGGGCTTGCGACAGGAGATTCGGGCGTCGCTGATCTCCCTCAGCATTCCGACCCAGGCGGGAGTGCTGGAGCGAGCCCTCCTGATCGAGAGCTTCCTGGCAGAGCCTTCTTCAGCGGCGAGACCTAGCGCAGGGCGGCAGGTAGCTGAGTCTTTGGCAGCAGGTAGCCGACAGATGACTCACGGGTCCAGGCAGACCAGACCCCCACGCAGACGGCCTCAGGACACCGGCTCAGCAGTACGAGGCACACAGCGGAGTGCCAGCCTTTCGAGAGGCAGGTTGTGCTACTCTTGCGGCGGGCAGGGTCACATGGCTCGTGACTGCCCGACTCGCCGATCAGAGGAGCAGCAGACGGTGGAGGGGCCACCCAGGCAGAGGCAGAGGGTCGACCGTGGCGGTCCGCAGGGAGGAGGCGGACGAGGCAGAGGAGCTGGCCGAGCAGCGGGTGGTGGGCGACGCTTCCAGGCTCTACCCCCACCACCACCAGGAGGGCCACCTCGACCACAGGGAGCTGGCGGGCAGGGACAGGCCCAGCTCCAGGCAGTGGAGGCCTACAACCCCGACTTGCCAGAGATGATTCGAGGTACGATCTGTGTCTATTCCACCCTTGCTGCAGTACTTATAGACACAGGAGCGAGTCACTCTTTCATAGCCTCTGCCCTTGTTCGGAGCTCGGAGATTCCGACTGAGCCGTTGGCTCGATCCTTACGGCTAGAGACTCCTACGGGAGCAGACTCGACGATTACGCACTGGTGCCGGCAGTGTGAGCTTACTCTAGGAGGCGAGAGCTTCGGCTGGGATCTCCTTGTAGCGGCGTCGAGGCCTTACGACGTCATCTTGGGTATGGATTGGCTATCCACGGTTCATGCCCAGATCGACTGTTTTAGGCGCAAGGTGCGATGTGTTCGCGCCGACGGGAGCAGGTTTACCTTCACCGGCGAGAAGGGAACCTTTGCAGCACAGGATGGACTTCCGCAGAGGAGAGTGCAGCCCATCTCTCATCAGTTGGCTAGCCTCATCCTAGGAGCAGTGGACGTGCGGAGTCCGGCTTTTCCTGCAGTGGTGGACCAGTACGTGGACGTCTTTCCCGACGACGTTCCAGGGCTACCTCCTCGTAGAGAGGTAGACTTTTACATCGACTTATACCCCGGGACAGCCCCGATATCTACTCCAGCATATCGGATGGCCCCCGCCGAGCTTCGGGAGCTGCGGGTACAGTTGGAGGACCTGCAGAGCAAGGGGTTTATCCGACCCAGTGTTTCACCCTGGGCTTCCCCGATTTTGTTCGCCAAGAAGGCGGACGGGAGCTTGCGACTGTGTGTCGACTATCGTCACCTGAACCAGGTGACAGTGAGGAACAAGTATCCGCTGCCACGGATTTATGACCTCTTCGATCAGCTCAAGGGAGCGCGGTGGTTCTCAAAGATAGACCTCCGGTCAGGCTATCATCAGCTCAGAGTTCGAGACGAGGACGTGCAGAAGACGGCCTTCAGGTGTCGGTATGGCCATTATGAGTTCTTGGTTATGCCGTTCGGCGTAACCAATGCTCCAGCAGTGTTCATGAGCCTCATGAACAGGATCTTCCAGCCATACCTCGACCGATTTGTCGTGGTCTTCATTGACGACATTTTGGTATACTCGACGACTGAGGAGGAGCATGCCTACCACCTGCGAGTTGTGCTAGACACGCTCCGAGAGCACCAGCTTTATGGCAAGCTCTCAAAATGCCAGTTCTGGTTACGTGAGGTCCATTTCTTGGGACACGTCATCTCTGAGGCGGGAGTTGCAGTGGATCCCGCGAAGATCGAGGCAGTGCTAGCTTGGGAGCCACCCAGGAGCGTGACAGAGGTGCGGAGCTTCTTGGGCCTAGCGGGATACTATCGAAGATTCGTGCCAGACTTCTCCAAAGTTGCGGCACCACTCTCAGCGTTGACGAAGAAGGGGAAACCCTTCGTATGGTCAGACAGATGTCAGCAGAGCTTCTAGGAGCTGAGACAGAGATTGACCAGCGCACCTATCTTGAGGTTGCCTGAGGAGGGAGTTGGATACGTAGTTTACTGCGACGCATCAGGGACTGGAATTGGGTGCGTCCTGATGCAGGAGCGGGCCGTGATCGCCTACGGATCACGTCAGTTGAGACCGCATGAGCAGAACTACGCCACTCATGATCTGGAGTTAGCAGCAGTGGTCTTCGCTCTGAAGACTTGGCGGCACTATCTGATGGGCGAGCGCTTCACGGTCTTTTCTGACCACCAGAGTCTCAGGTATATCTTCTCTCAGAAGGACCTGAACCTGAGACAGCGGAGATGGCTTGAGTTCCTCCAGGACTATGACTTTGAGATAGTCTATACTCCTGGGAAGGGGAACGTGGTAGCCGATGCCCTCAGCAGGAGGACGGGCATTCAGCTGCTTGAGGAGGCGACAGAGCAGCTAGCCTCCTTACGGATATCCTTCGTGGATAGAGACGGAGCAGCCTTTCTTCAGTCTCTCACAGTCTCTCCTCCACTTCTACAGCGGGTCAGAGAGGCTCAGCGTGGGGACGCTGACTGTGAGACCCGGCGTGCACTGATATCCTCAGGTCAGGCGCCTGATGGTTTCTCCCTTGGAGCAGAGCACGACATCCTTTTCAGAGGGCGTACCTTCGTACCAGTCGCTCTACGAGAGGAGGTGCTGAGAGAGTTTCACACTTCTCCCTTGGCGGTACATCCTGGAGTGGCGAAGATGTACCAGGATCTCAGACGACAGCACTGGTGGCCGGGCATGAAGAAAGCTGTGGCTGAGTTCGTTTCACGATGCCTCACCTGCCAGCAGGTGAAGGCAGAGCATCAGGTACCAGCAGGCTTGGTACAGCCCTTGGAGGTCCCGGAGTGGAAGTGGGACGGCATATCTATGGACTTCGTGACTGGACTTCCACGCACTTCCAGAGGTCACGACTCCATTTGGGTGATTGTCGACCGACTCACCAAGTCGGCACACTTCTTACCCATCAGAGAGCAGGGCTCAGTGGAGAGCTTGGGACGTCTTTACGTCCAGGAGATCGTACGACTTCACGGTGTGCCATCGTCTATCGTCTCCGATCGAGATGCTCGTTTCACTTCCCGGCTTTGGAAGGGGCTGTAGGAGGCGTTCGGGACGCGGCTCCATCTGAGCACAGCCTTCCACCCTCAGACGGATGGTCAGACGGAGAGGACCATACAGACGCTCGAGGACATGCTCCGTGCATGTGTTCTCGACTTTGGTCGCAGCTGGGAGGACCACCTACCCTTGGTGGAGTTCGCGTACAACAACAGCTACCACTCCACCATCGGGATGACACCATATGAGGCGTTGTACGGCAGACCCTGCAGATCACCGTTGTGCTGGACAGACCCTGGGGAGTCAGCACTCGTGGGACCAGAGATGGTCCGAACCACGACAGAGAAGGTCCAGATCATCCAGGAGAGGATGAGGACAGCTCAGAGCCGGCAGAAGTCATATGCTGACAGGAGGCGGAGGCCACTAGAGTTCGAGGATGGCGACCACGTCTTTTTGCGTGTCTCACCTCGACGTGGTTTACGGAGATTTGGCCGAGGCGGCAAGTTGTCTCCACGCTTCATCGGGCCTTTCCAGGTCCTCAGCAGGATAGGAGAGGTGGCTTATCGCCTGGCTCTACCACCTCAGTTGCACCGGGTGCACGACGTCTTCCACGTGTCTCAGCTGAGGAGATACGTGCACGACCCGACGCACATCATCGACTTTGGGGAGCTGGACGTGGACGATGGGGCGACTTTTGCGGAGGTCCCAGTGGAGATCGAGGATCGACATGAGCGGGTCCTACGTGGGCAGTCGATTCCTCTTGTGCGCGTCAGATGGCAGCACGGGAACCTCCAGGAGAGCACTTGGGAGCGGGAGGCTCAGATGCGTGCTCAGTACCCCCATTTGTTCCCCTAGTTTTTGATGTATCTTTACGGGGACGTAAAGCCCTGAGGTGGGAGTAATGTAAAGACCCGCAAATTTCAAGGAAATTTTTTTTTCTTCTTCTTAATTTTCTTTGGAATTTTACAAGAGCGCAGCTTCAGACGGCACCTGATTCCGAGGCCCGGTGTGCCCGGAATCAATTTCCGAAGTTTGGCTCGGGTACGTTCAGTGAACGGACGAGCGGGTTTTTCTATCTTTTGAACCGGTGCCCGAAATCAAATTCTGAGGGCACCGATGAAATCGCAGCGCCGGTATTTGCTTAGAAACGCCTCTTCCGGAGTTGCGTTTGCTCAGACGTGGGTTTTAAATTTTGCGGCTTTAAGTCAGAAATAAAATAAATTTGTGCGACAACTTTATTTTATTTCACTTAAGCTGCTTGGAAGCCACTTGAAGCCACTTAAAGGCGGCTTGAACTGTGTTGAACTGGATAGGATGCTATCCAGAAATATCCTACCCCCTTGATAGGATATTTGTGAGGTGGGGCCCGCACGAGCCCCGCCGTTTCTTTCGCTAAGTAACGCACCCGCGAAAACCCGTCAAAGAAACTGAAAAGTCAACCGACGCGTTTCTTTAATTCTTAACAGACCATTTAATTGGGCGGTTTCTTTCGTGAATTAAATGGGCTGTTTCGCTCGTTGAATTAATTCAACGAATTAATTGGGTCGTTACTTATGCGTTTTACGTTTGTTGGAAAAATAATAAAATAGACAAACTTGTCTATTTTGGAGGATTGCTATCGTTGTGCAATTCCTCTGAGCCTCCACCCTCTCCGCGAAGAACGCGAAGAACGCGAAGAACGCGAAGAACGCCGGAACCGGAATCCGACGACGCACGATCCGCGACGTCAACAGCTTTTCTGCGACCTTCTTCTTCTTCTTCGGTGCCTCTTCTTCCGCGGCGAACCTGCGATCGGCGGTTAAAGGTGAGAATCAAAACTTCTAAATTCTCCCTTCTTAATTTCAATAACAACGGATTTAATTAATTAAATCTGTTTGTTCTTGATCCGGAGATTGGCGACGCGACGCCGGATACCGCGACGACGCGACGATCTCCTTCTTCCGCGACGAGCGATTCCGCGACGACCTCTCGTCCGACGACGACTTCGAGGTAGGGATTTTATTTTGGAAAAGTTACCCCTTTTAAATTTTCTCGTGAACGTTCTTGAAAATTTAAAAAGCCGGTTTCAAGCGAACAATTTTATCTTTAAATAAAATTGTTGGATCATGTGTTGATCATCTTATTTCTTTTCTCCCGTTGTTTATGATTAACGCGGAGGGAGCGGGTCTAACGAACAAGACCCGACAACCCTCCGCCGATCTCTTTTGTTGTGCGGATATGGCAGACGACGACAAACCGCGCGGCAGGGGCGATCCGTTGTTTCCGCAGTGAAGGTCGGAATCCGGGAGGGGCATCGGCGCAGACGGGAGGCAAATCGGGCCACCGGAGCATCTCCGGCGGCCCGCGGAAGGAGGCGGCGGCGCGGGTCGCCGGCGCGGCGGCGCCGGCGACCGGGGGCGGCGGCGCCCGGCGCGCCGCCGGAGGAATCCGCTGCGGCTCGGCCGCGGCGGCGGCGAACCAGCGGACCCGCGGTCCGCGGGTCCGGTCCACCCGGTCGGGACGCGGCAATGCACCGCGTCCGCTGACCACCCGCGCGGCCCGCACGCGGGCCGCGGCTCCCTCGACCGCGGGCTGCGCCCGCGGCCTTCCACCCGCGCGGCTGGCCAAGCCGCGCCGGCCGAGCCGGCCGGTCCGGTCGGCCGGGCCGCGCCCAGGCCGGACCGGACCCGGCCGAGCCGGTTCGGTCCGGTTCGGGCCGGCCCGGTTCGGGCCGACCCGGTTCGGCCGACCCCAGGGGGGGTTCGGGCCGGGTCGCCCCGGGCCCGGAACCCCCGTTTCGGGCCCTCTTCGGTCCTTCGCCCATATCTTGGGCCTGGGACCTCCGATTGACGAACCGTCAGTGGCTACGCGATCCTTGGATCAAGACGGTCGTTTCGGTATATTATACTCAAGGTTTCGGAAGACTTTGGGTTCGGCCGGGTTGGTTCGTACACGAAACCAACCGGGCCCTCGGAGCGGAAACGCTCATAACTTGAGCTACGGACGTCCGATCGACGTACCGTCAGCTGTGGTAGTTTCCTCTAAGTGAGACGGAACTTTTGGCATGCTCCGCCCGAGGATCGGATACAGGCGGAGCATGGTCGGGTTGGTTTTTCCCTAAAAACCAACCGGGCCCCTGGGACGAAAATGCCAATAACTCTCAGACCGGGCGTCCGTTTGACGCGCCGTCTGTCGCGTTGAGATCCTGTTGTCGATACGGAACTTTTGGATACATCAACTTCGGACTACGTGTCAGTTGATGTATCAGCCTCTTGGCTCGTGGAGCGGACCCTCCTAAACGAGCTCGCTTTGTGCGGGAACCCTAGCGCTGGCTGTGACTTCGACGACAGAGCAGAGATCCCTCGTGGACTGCGACGACGACAGAGCAGAGATCCTCCGTGGACTGCGACGACGGCAGAGCAGAGATCCTTCGTGGACTGCGGCGACGACTGTGCAGAGATCCTCAGTGGACTGCGTCGACTACTGCACTCAGCGATCCTACGTGGATCAGTGCTACAGGTTCTGTGTGAGCCCGATCCTATGTGGGTCCTTACTACCGGTTCTGTGTGAGCCACTGCCTACAGGTTCTGTGTGAGCCCGATCCTGTGTGGGTCTTTTGCGGGGGTTAGTACCTATCGATCCTTCGTGGGTCCGACGACTTAGATGGATCAGTGATCATCTTTGACGTCATCTGAAAAAGTATACCTGGTTGAGCTGAATCTTATGTTACTCTCCTTTGTGGATTGTGTTGAACTATCCTATGTGGATTTACCGTTTACTCTCCTTGTGGATTTGAGTCTTGCTTTCCTTTGTGGATTGAGTTGTTCTTGAGCTCGTGAGCAGAGCTAGAATTGGGGACTTAGGTATATGTATGGGCATATACCTAAGTCGAGTCAGATGTTACTTCGTGATTGCATCTTTCTTTTGTGCTATATCCTTTGTGGATTTCGGGAGACCTTCGGGGGTCTCGGGGTCCTTACTGAGTAGCTTGTACTCACCCCTGCATGGGCTATGCCCGCACCTTGTTGTGTTGGTTGCAGACGACGGACAGCGCTGATCACGGTTGGGCGTGGAGCAGGACGGTACCTGGAGGTGGACCACTGGGCGGGACGTGCTCGGAGCGGACGTGGGACCCGAGGAGCCTGGAGGCTATCTGTACCCACCCTTCAGGTGGGATTGCCAGTGGACGACACGAGGCCGCCGTCTTTTCTTCAGTTGCTGTACTTTACTTTCAGTTGTACTTTACAGTTGGGCTTGTATTTCCGGCCCCTTTACTTTTCTGCACTTTACTTTCCGCTTGCTGACTCTGTGTGGTTGTTACTTATAAAGGCAATGCCTTCCCTGTTTACTGGGATTTTACGCCTTGGTGCTAGTCGCCAGCCCCTGGCCTATGGAAGGCGGGCTTGGGGTAGTCACGGCACGGGCCCCGAGGACGGGTCGTGACACTATGATTACAGTTGGTATTTTTTTTTGATTTGGATACCTGAAAAATACTTATTGGGTTAATAAAAAAAATTACTTCTACTCCACAAATTATAGAAGGAAAATTTTGAGGGGGAGTTAATCCTTTGAAAAGAATAAGTTTGAGAATGATGCTTTGAAGAAACTGGAGAAGGTTGGTGTGAATGTTGAAAATAGGTTCCAATATTTGGAAACTATTTTTGAATGATTTGAACAACTTAGAAATACTGTAAAAGAATATTTTGTTTTATTATCATCCCAATAAATGATTGTTAACAATTCTTAAAATCCGATTGTGAATAAAGATAAAGGAAAATGTAAGAATCCTGTTGTCAAAACCGCTCTTAAATATTCAAAAATAGAACAAACTTAGATTTTGGATAGTGGATGTTCTTATTATATGAAAGTAGACTTAATATTATAAAAAAATGTGAAATAATTCAAATAAGGAATATTGACATTTGGAAATGATAAATCCCTCAGAACTAAAGGTGTTGTATATTCTATTATTGGGGAATAAAAGTTGATGTCCAAGAAATATTTTTTTGTTGATGGGATGAAACCAAACATGCTAAGTGTTTCAAAACTATGAGATGAAGGTAACAAAGCTATTTTTAGAAAATATGGGTTTTTTGTGAAAATAGAGAAATATGGAAAGATTGTTACGAGATGAAAACATAAAAAAGGGAACTTGTTCCAAGTTGGTGAGGTTAAAAACTTTTATTACTTAGGAGTGGTTGAAGAAAATAAATTTTGGCATAAAAGGTTGGGGAACATGTGTTAGAAAAATAGGATATAATGTTATCAAAGCAAGACAGTGTCCATGGAATTATTGATATGTCAAGAAGAAGAGATTTGTGTTGCATAATTTTTTAGAAAGTAATGATTACAATCTCTGTACATAAGAAAGTTGAAATTTATTCAAAAGGACCCTTAGAACTTATTAATTACGATTCTAAAAAATCTCATCCCAGGGAAAGAAAACAATTAGAAGATCAGAACATAATTGGTGATCAAAATCAAGGGATTCAAACAAGAAGAACATCCAAAGATATTACACATATTTCCTTATATTCATAAGTTGAGATGAAAGATGTGAATGAAGATTTTGAGAATCTGGAATGGTTTGAGGCTATGAATGAAGATATTTATTAGATAAAAAAGAATGATAATTGGTAACTCACAACTAAACCAAATAATAAAAATGTTATTGGTACAAAGTGGGTCTTCCGAAACAAGTTTAATTAAGATGATGAAGTTATAAGAAAAAAAATCAAGATTAGTGTGAAAAGGTTACTCACAAATAAAATTCCTTGATTTTATTGAGTGTTTTTCTCTGGTGGAAATGTTAGAAACAATCAGAATCTTTATTTTTATTGTTTCAAAATGAATTTACAAGATATTTTAGATGGATGTAAATTTCACATTTATAAATGGGTGTATTGAGGAAGAAGTATATATGGAACAACCATGTTTCTTTGTTGTCGGGAAAGATGAATGTTATGAGTGCAAGTTGAAGAAAGTATTGCATGGGATAAAACAAGCACCAAGGTCATGATATTCCAAATTGGATACTTTCATAAGGAAGATGAATTTTATGAAATGAAGATTCAATATAAATCTATAAATCAAATAAATTTATTTTTTCCCACATCATAATTATTTATGTTGATGATATTATGTTTTTTTGGAAATGATGAAAGAAATTTTGAAATATTTTCTGAAGAAATGAAAAATTTATTTGAGATGTCCATGTTGGGATAAATGAAATAATTTCTTAGGTTATAAATATTATAAAAAAATAAATACATTTTTATTTCTCACGAAAATTATGTTAAGGAAATTATTATGAAATTCATAATGGGAAATTCAAAACCAGTTTCCACACTGATTTCAATGGGAACCAAGTTGTTTAATGATGGAGTAAGTGAGGAAGTTGACACTAAATTGTTTCATAAGTAGATTGGAAGTTTGTTTATTTCAATTCCTTAAGACCCTACATTGTTTATATTGTTACATTTTGTGAAACATATCGAAGTGTTCCAAAATAATCACATATATTGACTAGAAAAATAATTCTCAGAGATATCAAAGGAAAAAAATATAGAATTAGGTATGATATCACAGAATGTTTTTAATTTATTTGGTATTCATATAATGATTGGGTAGTAAATATTGATTATTGAATATCCACATATGGTGGGGTTTTATTTCCAAGAATAGGTTTAATTATTTTTCATAAAAGGAAACAAAATTCAATAACTCTTAGAATGAATGAAGCTGAGTATGTTTCTATTACTCAAGATTTTGTCCAACTTATATATATGAATACTTAGTTGGAAGACTTACTTAATGATGTTAAGTTACCCTTGATCTTGGGTTGTGATAATCAAAGTGCTATCAACCTTAGAAAAAAATTTGGTACGACATTCTTGTTCAAAAAATATTTACATGAAGTACTACTTAATCAAATAGTAAACAGAGAAGAAGGAATTAAAGCTGGAGTATGTTCCTACACCGGAACAAGTTGCTGAAATTTCTAAAAAACCATTAATGAAGGAATATTTTTATAAAATTAGGTTGAACATGGGAATCCAACCACTTTCTCATCAATTTTGAGGTTTGTTTTTCTACCCCCTCTATCATCTAGTGTTTGGATAATGTTTTGAAGGGGTATATTAGTTTCATAAATCTATCCATTGATATGTGATAAGCCTTTTAAGGAAAAATATATGTAGGTGGAGTTGTGGGTAAGTTGTGAACTAATAATGTAAGTGTGTGAACTATTCTAACTGATTGTTTGAGTGGTTTAAAAAAATTTTGATTATAAGAAAGTGGAAGAAGTGAAGAATGTTGTGAAGAAAATATGGAGATGTTTAATAAGTCAATAGTTTTGGATAACATGGTTTTTCTATCAATAAATCTTATTTCCTATAATGATTTATCACATAAATTCTAGAATTGTTGATAAGTAATCCATAGATTGTGGTTAAAAATATCAATAATTTATGAATATTGGTTGACAACAAAATACAAAGGGGGAGATTGTTGGGACTAAGTTGGGAAGAAGTTATTATTGTAAGATGAAAGAAGTTTGTATTCATTATTTTTTATTTTGTTTTCAAAGAGAAATTAAATAAATTTACTTTATAAGATTTTAAAATCAGATTCACTATAGTAATTAAAATATAAAACTCAAAATAATTAATAAATTCCATCAGATTGGGAAGATTTTTTTTCTGGGAGAAATTGTTCATCAGACTCACTATAGATCTGATAAGAAATCTCAGATCATAATGAGGAAGTGTATGGGAGTCTGAGTGACTCCAACGAAACTATGATGATTATTTTTTACTTTTTATTTCATAAAAGAATAAGTTTTCAAGATAAATGTTGATGAAAGACTTATTAATGAAATGGAAAGAACGAGTGTTGTCAATTGTATTTAGGTTTGGTTGGAAAGAAAGAAGTGTTAAAAAGTTGGGAAGATACAATACTTTACAATGAAAGTTAGAAGATTCTATGTTGATATTAATCTTTCTTAAAATCATGAAATTTATGATATAAGAATATTTTTGTGGATGGAGGAAGTTTTTAAAGAAAAAGCTTTCCGATCATAGTTCACCGACATTAGAATACTAGATGTAGATTTGTTTAATGGATGGTTTCTCTGTGTGAAATGTAGAAAATGAAGATGCTAGTTTTTAGTTAGACCAATAAGACACAAGATATAAATTTTTATAGAATAATTTATTTTGTATTGTAATCAATATAGGAAATAATTTGCTGAATCCAAAGCTACTGATACCAGTCCGTAGGATGCAATATGACACTGATCAATTAGAGGTGGATTAATTGGTGTATGGAGATATTGGAACCAATGAAATGGAAAAAATTGAAGTTGTTGGGGGTAACAAAAAATAGTATTAGTGATCTATCAACAATGTTTTTATTCATTTTCAACAAGTTATATTGTTTTTCCTTTCCAATTGGGTCAAAAGAAAAGAAAAGATCTGATTTTTTTTATCAAATGGGTCACAATAATCAGATTATACATGATTCCAAATATCATATTAAAGTTGAAACATATTATATGAGTGAAGTAGAGACCAATACATTAGTCATAGACTGAAAATGGTAAATTTCATTGGACTGTAGGCTTCACCGGACGTAAGATCATTAGTCTAGGAAAAATAAGAAATGAATAATTTTTTTTATGTTGTTACAAAAATTTTTTAATGGGGAGCTTCAAGTTTGAAGCTAATTATGAAGTATTCATAAATAAGTTCATGAATCATTAGAAGTTTCCACTGTTTTTATGTAAAAAAGGAGACTTAATTCTAATGGAGTTGCAAAAATGTTTATGGTAGAATGGTATCAATATTTTATTAGTTAGTACAGATCATCAAAACGATCAGTTTGTTATTAATTGGTTTTGAGGATCATAATGAGAAGAAAATTTATTTTAGTATCTTTCATTTGGTACAGACCAATATAATGAAGAATATTTTTCTAAAAAAAGGTATTCATTATAATGGAGAAATCTGAATTGTAATCAAAATCATACTAAAGAAATTTTATAATTAACTAATAAATCTAAAGTTATGGGAGATATGAGAAGGTTTAAGAAGAAGTGAGGAGAGTTAAGAAGTATTGAAGAAGTAAAATATAGATATGATATTTAATAAGAATTTATGATTCATGATTTTTTTTTGAGCGGGAATATTTTTTAGAATCCTAACTAAACAACATTCACACCACCTATAAATTAAAGAAAGTACTTTGTACTTTCTAAAACTTGTACTATTCATGGTTTTACAGAGAATAGGGATCATTGAAAGTTTCTAGAGAGAATGATTATATTTATTTATCATTCCTAAGGATGTTTTTAAAATAGACGAAGAAGAATAAAGATCATATTCCATGTTTCTCATATCAGGTTGGGCCATCAGATTTGGAATTGGATTGGGATTTATAGACTGAGATAGAAGTTGTTATGATTTATTTCATCTATATTCTGGAAGAATTATATTATTATACCGAGCAATTAGACTGGTGAATTTGATTGGTAAATTATACTAGGAATCTAACTGAACATCATTATAAAGTCCATATAATTTCTTACCTTCTATTGCACAGTAAAGCGAAGAATTGTTTTGGAGATCATATTTGTGAAAGTTGACAAGGTATCATAGTAACATGTTTCTTAACTTGTTTAAAAACTTTTTTTACATCATTTAGTTCAACATGAACCATCAACATTGTTTTATTTATCATAGCACTACACAAGTGTACGGTCATATCCTACTCAATGTATCCACACAAAAGGACATTTTTAGTTGATTGTGGGGTACTGGATTGTTTCCAAACCTTACCAAGGACATAACTAGACTTGTTGAGTAGTAAACCTCATAAATTCTTGTGTTTCTATGTATTTGAGATTTTTTTTAAAAAATAACAACTCTTCAATAGGAGGTGAAGATACATTCAAAATAAATGAAACTTAAAAAAGAAAAAGATATCATTGATTCACCCCTCCCCCTCTTAGGGATACTTATATCCTAGCTGGATAATCTTATATTAACTAATTTATTACCTTAAATTGTAATGAGTATTTTTCGTCTCATAGTATTTTAATTACTATTTAATGGTAAAAATCTTTTATGTTATTTTGAATATTATGTTACCATTACTATTAGGTTTTTAACTCAAATCCCTCATTGAGTTAAAAAAATTCTTGAACGTTTTTTCTAAAATTAGTTTCTTATACCCTATGATTTTATTTAAGGTTACTTTATCTTCCTATCTGGTATAAAATTACCTTGTAATTTAAATATTTCACCTTGATAAAATTTATTTCTAAAAAGTATATCCATATCATCTTTAATGATGGTTTTCCATCCTTGTCCATATTTTCCTTCCCCTACAATTTTATATTTTATAATTGTAAGCCTAATTATGAATTATCTTATGTGACTCCCATATTTCCCTTATCCACTTTTAAAAAGAAGGTTTTGTTATTCTTTTCATAATCTGTGTTTTCAGTAAAGATACATCAAAATATTAGAATGGTTTTCAATCCTTTCAAAATAAAATGTTTTATCTTCAACCCCACATTTATTTTCATAAACATTTTTAATTTTAAGTATATTTTTCAAAAGTAAATGTTTTTGAAAAAATTTCTTCACCTTTTTGAATTATTTTTAAAAGTTACTTATAAATTCTTCTTTTTATGATAATGTTAATATTTTTTATAAAGACTATTAATTTTTTTTTCTTCCATGTGAATGCATATTTCCACAACCTATGTCATTTTATATGAATATTTCCCGATTTTTTCTCACTTTCTAAAATAATATAGTTTTCTAGACATATAAAATATTTCTATTAAAAGTATTTCAAATGATCATAGATAATTATTTTTTCAAAATTATTTTTTCTAAAATCCATAAAAAGTTTTTATTTATCCAATACTTTATCATTTGACATATCTAATGATTTATCAATGATATAATTCAAATATAGCCACACATATTTTTCGATGGATAGACAATGTAATTTTATTTTTTTGTCAAGTATATAATCTAACACTACCTTTGTCCTTCCAAACCTTCCATTATGAATATGCATAACTTTTCATCCAATAAATTTTCTTTGAAAACATGATATATTTACTTAATTTAATTGAAGGGTGCTCACTTATATTCCATACATCGATTAGTTGGGGTAATTATGGACTTAACCATGTAAACTTTATTTATATGATGTAAATACCATATTATTTATCTTGATTAAATGATATTTACTCAGAAATAAATTTAATATACTTGGATACCCATTTAGTTTCCATGGGATTGTCATGTTTATGATTTTTTTATGTGAATCCATTTGAAAAGGACGTAAAACCCATTTTCTTCCATGGGTTCTTTTTTTTATGTGGTGAATGAAACCCATTTTCCTTTCACTGATTCTTTATAATGTTTTGAATGAAACCCATTACCTTTCCATGGGTTCTTTTTGATACGATGAATGAATGATTTATTATAGAACATAAAATTATGGATTAATAAAGTGTGGGGTCTTATATATCCCTCCAATGCATTGGTTAAAAGTTTATTTCTCATTAGATAAAGTATTCACGAGTACATTTTAGTTTACTGTAAGCATGGACACTAAAGGTGTGGCTCATTAAAATAGTGTCCCCTATACTAATATATTGTAACACCCCAAGATTCCATAGTATGTTTCTCTTTGAATAATATAGTAGCATGTGTTGTACGCAACTTCGAGTTCTAACACACACCACAACCAATCAAACTAGCCGTTATGAATAGTAATACCCACTTTTTTAAATTTTATAAATTTTATCTTTAAAATTGGACTTCATTTTTAGATTCGGAATATCGAGATTATCCTAGGTTGAAATTTTTGTATTTTTCTGAAAACTTTCAATTTTTGATGAATAGTAAAAAACACTAAGTTATGGTTTAAAACCGAATTTTTATTTAAATAATTATTTATTTTATTTAAATTTAATTAAGGTCAAAATTGATACATAATACCTATATAATTTCAAATTAATTCATTGGAGTTAGTTTAGAATCATTTTAGATCTATAAAAATTTTATGAAACTTTTCACCGTCTTTTAACCACCTCCTAGGAGAATTTGGAAATTCACATAAAACTTAATATTACCACTTATGTGAGTGGAATTTAAAAAATTTGAGAGACACAGTTAATATCAAGGAGTAAAATGTGGTTCAATAAGATAAAAATAATTTTTGGTTAATAGTAACTTTTTTACTTTTATTTACCGCGGTTAAAAGTAATTAGGGTAATTAAGGGTAAAAATGATATTAATATTACCCTAAAACATGTTCTAATTCTATTGGAAAGGTTTATATCGACCGAAAACAACCTTAGGAATACAATATTATCATTTAGGTCCACTTGAATTAGATTAGGACATTTGTTATTATTTAATTCAAAGAAGAGTTAAAAGATTTAAAATCAAAGTTTAATAACTAAAACATTTTTAATATAGGGTTATATATAATATAAATTCGATTATAAATTTTAATTTGAAAGATAAAAATATTTTCTATATAATGTTATTTTATTTATAATTTTTAGACATTAAATAATTTAAGTTATTTATGAAACAATGGTGATTCCATAATTACCTAATTAATGAAATATTAAAATAATTTATATTAGAAATATCAAAATAAAAGTAATTTGAGATTTTTTACGAATTAAAATAATTTTATAGGTTAATATGACATGTTTTTATTGATTTAATTATGTATTTTTTAAGTAATCATGCTGTAATGATTTTGAAAAAAATAAAATACCAAATAGTGTCAAAATTGAGATAAAAGAGTTTTTAAAACAAATATTATATTATTAATTGATATTCAATTCCTAAAAATCTAAGGATCGGCCAAAAGACTTATATAATTATAGGTGTATCATTAATAAACCACTTGGGGTTCTCTTGGATGGATTTGGTAAGTTTATTAACCATATAATATAAAAATACAAAGAGACATGGTAAATGTCAAACTATTTAACTAAGAGTTAAATATAAATGATAAGGTTAATTTAGTGACCCAAACCTGCCTAAAATCTATTGGATGAAAGGATTTATACCCATACCCACATTAAACTTTAAATAATTCACTTTGGAGCCATTTGAAATCGAATATGAATTTATTATAAAAGAATATTTCTAGCTTTTCCAAAGGTGCCCCTCACCCCTCTTATAAAAGGGAACTCCCCCTTCTCTCAAATTAATACATTAAAATCCTTTTGGTTCATCCAACCCCTGACCAAATATCCTATAAACTTCCCTCAATTCAACCTAGTGGCTTTAGTTTGATCATAAAACCAACCTCTGGAGCCCTTTTGATCAAATCAAAAGGAAGAACCCAATTAAGAGGTAATGTTTTCACCACCCTCTTTCAAGTTCCTTTCTTCTTCAACTTCTTATTTCTTTGGTATTCATATTATAAAATAATAAATCCATTATATTATATATATTGTGATGTTATTATATATATGGTAAAACCATATTCAGTATTCAATCCATCCTTTTAATGAAATTTCACCATACGTGCGTACGTACGGATTACCGTCTCCACATTGTGGTGTAATTGTTATTTAAAACATTATTATTGGGATGGGTATAATAATGATGTGTAATTCATGTAAATAATAAATATAACATGATACTTATTCTTTATATATGATATACCATCCAATTATATATTATTTTAATAACAAAAGAATGATATTGTCGCTCGTGCGTACGTACAAATTACCGTCTCCATGAACGCGATGAGATTCATTCCCCATCGTATCCATTCAAGACTAAATTTCATTTAATGATAAAAAATAATTTTAGACACATGATATAATTATGGATACGAATAATATACATCCCATCCATAACAAATATGGCTCACATGACAAAGAATATAAATAAAAAAGAATCCGTTAACACCCGAAACGATGATAATATCAAGATATTAATAACAAATCAATGTTAAAATATCATATATGATATCATATTAATGTATACGATTATTGTATAATTTAATAAAATTTATTTCACCATTATACAGGAGGTTAACCTACCCTCAACTAAGGAAAAGTACAAGGTAAGGGTTTATTTCACAATATCTTCATTATCCGAGGTTGTTTATACGTAATTATCTATGAGGACCTCTTTATCATCCACATAAATGTTTCTTAAAAATGTATTTCAAATAATTATTACTATTTACAGACTATGGGTTAAACTCAATTATATCCTTTTTGACTTTTTATAATAAGTTTATAAAGGAATCTTTTTGTCGTTTTCGAAAAAAGGTCCTTTTTAACCTTTTCGACAGAATTAAGGTAAGAATGTATTTTTTTAACATATACCATGGGTGCGACTATTTTACACTGTTATTAAATCATGTAAAATTCCCTTAAAAGCTTATAAGAATATTTTCAAAGTAAATTTTTTATTTTATAATTATGTGACTTTTAAATGATTTCAAAAAAAGAGATATTTCTCTCAAATAGTTTTGATTTCATCTATGTCAACATCCTTTGATGAATTTTAAGCTTTTTGAAGTTTATTTATTATGAAACAAAACATCCATATTGTATTTAATGTTTTTGTGATATGTTTGACTGTGGATGTGTTATTTTTATACCATTCATGGTTTATGGAGAAAGTATTGACATTTCGTATTCTAGTTTTAATATGAATGTTTATGTTATGTTAAAACTGTTCATATGAGGAATTCATTGGACATAATAAGTGATGGGTGGAGCCTGATATAGCTCCTCGATGCATCATTAGGTCTCATGAGACAAACTAGTGTCTTGTCACAAGGCCTTGACAAAATATTATTTTTAGTCTTTGCACAAGGCCTTGACTATGTGGTTATGATAGTCTGGAATTATGCATTCGATTATTATAAAAGTGGTTATTGATATTGCATGTGATTATTCGACTAGTAGAATATCCATGTGAATAAGTAAATAGAATTACTTCATTTTATTTCTTCCATATTATGCCAAAGTTCATGTTTAAAAGGATTTTTATTTAGTTATACATTGCCTTAAATGTTTATGCTTATTTATAAATGTTTCCGCTATATTGTTATCCATACTGAGCATCTGAGCTCACCCCCTTTCAATGTTTTAATTTTTCCCAAGAAGTGAAGAAGTATTTTATGAATGAACTGTAGGGAATGTATGAGGGGATATGAATACAAGATGTTGTTTTAGTTTTTACTTTATGATGTAATGTAATCTTTATGAATGTATCTAGTTATTCCAAGGCTACTAAACTAATCGGTATTTCAAGAATTGATCTTTTGTGATCATGCCAATTTTATGTAATAATGCACCAAATCTGGATAACTGGGGTCAAGGCGTTATAGTTGGTATTAGAGGAAGTTTAGTACAAACCTTGGGAACTACATTTAGATAAACTGTGATTAGAGGGCATTGCCCTAAGATAGACTTTGAGAAATAGTATAGAAGTACTTCCTAGAATTTTGGTATTGTATAGATTTTGTGAGTTTTCCAAGAAATACATACCTTTCTAGATATGAGAAGGTAGATGTGGATCTGGCCCATATGTACCTAGGGGTAAAACACGAAAACACCGCTTTGAGCTAGACTCGAACGAGAACTGGTGCACGACAATGGGCCTTGCTGCACTCTTGGTTACGACACTCCTAGGGGATATGCTTAGGATAATTCTCATTTTATTTACAAACCATTATGAAGGGTTTATGAGTATATAATTCCTCAAAGAATTTTTTTATGATTATGGATTATATCCATAAATAGTTCATTTTATGTTAAGTGTTTTACAAGTATGGAATTATGTATTTTGATTCATAAACTGATATAGTTTATACTATTTTTTAGAAATGGTGCATAGTGGAAGAAATGGAAACCATATAAATGCACACACTCCATATAGGTATTGCCTTCCTGCTTAAGATAATTATAGTGGAGCTAGTGATGCAACTGGTGCGGATTAGCTAATCACCATACTGGGACAACTCACTCAGGTTATGAATAATAACCTTACCCGTCTCGAGCACACTGATCTGCTGCATGGAGGATCAAAGTTAGACAACTTCATGAGGAAATAACCACCAACATTAAATGGGAGTACAAATCCCTTAGTAGATGAGAAATGGATAAATTCCCTAGAGAAAATATTTCAGGTTTTGGGGAGTAGTGAAAGAGGAAAAGTTATCATGGCAGTTTATCACCTCACTAGAGATGCTGATCAATGGTGGTCATTGATACAAAACACAAATGAAGATGATAAAGTATCAAATATGGAATAGAGGGAGTTCAAAGTGATTTTCTAAGAAAATTACTTTCCTCATGACAATCGAGAAGATATGGAAAGTCAATTTCTATGTCTGAGGAAAAAGGAGCATGAGAATGTCACAAACTATGAGGATAACTTTAAAAGGTTAGTGAGGTATGCTACAGATTATATACATAGCCTAGGAAGTAATATTGATCATTTCTTTTATGGGTTAAAACCATTTATCCATCAAGCATTAGTCTCACAAACCTTCTTATTGTACGAAGATATTGTCTCATGTGCTATCAAGACAGAAAAGGAATTCTCTAAGTCTTATGACTTTAAAGAAAAGCATGAGAGGAAAAGATCTGATGATCACTCTAGGAATGGAAATAAGGGTAAGAAATGAAAAGTTGAATATCCATCCTGCAGTAAATGTGGAAAAAACACCCCAGTACTTGCTTAAAAGGATTGGAAGTCTGTTACAAGTGTGGTGAAAAAGGCCACCAAGCTCGTGATTGCAAGGGGAAGAAGGAAGCTACCAATGTCCAATGCTATAATTGCAGGGAGATGGGACATTATGCAAATGAGTGTCCTAAGCGTCAGGGGAATTTACCTCAGAAAAGGACAAGAGATCAAGGCCAAGCTTATGATATCACTAATACTGAGGTAGAAGCTCCGAAAGATGTGGTGGTGGGTAATTTAATGGTTTCCTCTTGTTTAGAAAATACATTATTTGATTCTAGATCGTCGCATTGTTTCATATCTTCCCAGTTTTCTAATAAAATTAGATATTTCCAATTTGATTTAACAAGGGAGTTGTTAGTTAAAACTCTTAAGGGAAGTATCATTGCAATAAAGTTTTGTGAATCAGTCCCCATTAGAGCACATAAATGTTATTTTTCTATGGATCTCATAGTTATACCTATAATGGAATTTGATACAATCCTAAGTATGGATTGGCTTTCAGACCATGATTCAAAAATTTATTTTAAGAATAAGGAGGTTACTATTTTTTATGATGATGATAAGGAACACCTTATCTTTAGAGTGGAATCATCACCACCTAATTCTTACCTAGATCCACCCCCATTAGATCAACTAAATTCAATTATTGGGAAGGAAGAGAATGAATTAACTGTGGGTAAGGAAAGGAATGTTCAAATAGAGGATGTGCCTATTGTGAAAGAATATGTCTATGTGTTTCCAGAAGATTTACCTGGACATCCTCTAGAACGAGAAATTGAGTTTTCCATTGATTTAATTCCTAGATCAAGGCCCATATTATATAACCCTTATAGAATGTCCACTATAGAATTAGTGGAACTAAAGAAACAACTAGAGGAATTGAGCAATAAGGGATTTATTTGCCCTAGTGTTTCTCCATGGGGATCCCCTGTCCTTTTTTTAAGAAGAAATATGGATCTCTGAGGTTATGTATCGACCACCGGAAGATCAATGCTATAACAAAAAAGAACAAGTATCCCCTACCTCGCATTGATGATTTATTTGACCAACTACATGGAGCTCAATACTTTTCAAAGATTGAACTTCGATATGGTTAACATCAGTTGTGTGTGAAGAAAGAAGACATTACGAATAAAACATTTCGAACCAGGTATGGGCATTACGAGTTTATAGTAATGCCTTTTGGGCTGACTAATTCACCCTCTATATTCATAGATCTAATGAATAGAGTTTTCAAAGAATATCACGATGATTTTGTGGTGGTATTTATTGATGATATCTTGGTATACTCCAAAAGATACGAAGATCATGAAAATCACTTGCGCATTATCCTGAAGACTCTGAAAAGACATGAATTATGTGGGATGTTTAGCAAGTGTGAATTCTGGATTCAGGAGATTTCTATTCTTGGCCATATTGTCTCTAAAGATGGAATCTCTGTAGATCCTTCTTAGACCCAGGCAATCCAAGAATGACCTGCACTGATGAGTATAACTAAGGTATGCAGTTTTATTGGTTTAGCAGGTTATTATCGACGTTTCGTCCAGAATATTTCCCGGTTGGATAACCCATTAACAAAGATCACACATAAAGGGGTTAAATTTGTTTGGGAAAAAGAGTGTGAAGAATGTTTTGAAAAACTAAAGATAAGATTAGTCAATGCTTTTATATTGACTCTACCATCGGGGAATGATGGGTTCGTTATTTATTGTGATGCATCGAAGAAACGAATTGGTTGTGTCCTTATGCAGAATGATAGGGTTATTTCCTATGCATCACGATAGCTAAAAATTCATGAGAAAAACTATCCTACTCATGATCTTGAGTTATCTGCTGTAATCATTGCTTTGAAGATATGGAGACATTATCTCTATGGTGAAAAATGTGAGATTTATACTGATCACAATATTTTGAAGTATATTTTATCATAGAAAGAACTCAACATGAGTCAAAGGTGATGGCTTTAACTACTCAAGGATTATGATTTCACGATACACTACCACATGGGGAAGGAAATTAAGGTGGCAGATGATTTGAGTAGATAAGATCATGGAGTTTTTAACATGATGAGAATTGAAAGGGATCCCATTTTAATGGATCCAGTAAAGTTGGATATGGGAATAATTATAGAAGGTGAACCATTGATACTTTTTCAAATCGTTTCCAAACCATCTGTACTAGAAAGGATAAAGAGTTCTCAGACTGATGATAAAGAATTTCAAAATAGGATTAAAGCTGTCAATGATGGGAGATTGAGTGACTTTGTGTACGAAGATGGAATTTTGAAATTTGGGAAGAGACTTTGTGTTCCCATTATACCTGATCTAAAAATGGAATTGTTGGACGATGTTCATAGTTCCAATTTCTCTATACACCCTGGGAAGACCAAAATATATAGATATGTAAAGGAACATTTTTTGTGGGACAACATAAAGAGGAAGATTGTTGATTTTGTGTCAAGATGTATGGTTTTTCAACAAGTGAAAACTGGAAGACAATAGCCTGGAGGAGTCATGCAACCTCTTCCCATACCAGAGTTGAAATGGGACAATATTAAGATGGAATATGTCATGGGGCTACCAAATACTCCTATAAGGAATGATGTAATATGGGTTATTGTTGATCGTCTTACCAATTCAGCACATTTTCTTACTATAAGAGAAGATATACCACTGGAACGTCTAACAAGACTATATATTAATGAAGTTTTGAGACTTCATGGAGTACCACTATCAGTTGTTTCTGATCATGATCCCCATTTACTTCAAGATTCTGGAAGAGTCTTTAGAAGGCCTTGGATACTGAACTTCGTTTGAGCACTGCCTACCACCCTCAAACAGATGGACAATCAGAACAGACTATTAAAAACTTAGAAGACATGTTGAGATCATGCTCACTTGACTTTCAGGGTATATGGGATCAATATTTACCTCTGGTAGAATTTTTCTATAACAATAGCTTCCATTCAAGTATTTGGATGGAAGCATATGAAGCATTATATTGAAAGAGATGTCTCACACCAACCTATTGGGATGATGTTGGTGAAAGAAAACTTGTAGGCCTAGAACTGGTGGATGAAATGATGGAAAAGGTGATGGTAATCCAAAACCACATCAAAGCAGCTCAAAGTAGGCAGAAGAGCTATGCCGATTATCAAAGGAAGGATTTGGAATTTCAGGTAAGAGATCTTGTTTTCTTGAAGGTATATCCATGGAAGGGAGTTATACGTTTTTGTAAGAAATTTAAATTGAGTCCCAAGTACATCAGACCTTTCGAAATTCTAGAACGAATTGGTGCTGTAGTTTACCGATTAGAAATGCCGCCAAATCTATCCAATGTTCACGATGTGTTCCACGTATCACTGTTGAGAAAATACATGCCTGACCCAACACATGTACTCACCTATGAGGAAATAGAACTATAACCTAATCTATCTTATTGTGAAGAGCTCATCAGGATTCTTGATACTAGAGAACAAGTGCTAAGAAATCAGACGACTCGTATGGTAAAAGTTCTATGGAGAAACCAAAAGATGGAAGAGGCAACGTGGGAACCCGAGGAAATTATGGTGAATAATCACCTGAGTCTTTCCATGTGGAAGTATTCTAGAAATTTAGAGGATGAAATTATTTGAAGGAGGGGAGAATGTAACACCCCAAGCTTCCATGGTACACTTCTCTTTGGATAATACAGTAGCGTGTGCTATACGCAACTTCGAGTTCTACCACACACCACAACCAATCAAACAAGCCATTATGAATAGTAATACCCACTTTTTGAAATTTTATAAATTTTATCTTTTAAAATGGACTTCATTTTTGGATTCAGAATATCGAAATTAGCCTAGGGTGAAATTTTGGCATTTTTCTAAAAACATCCAATTTTTGATGAATAGTGAAAAACACTGAGTCGTTGTTTAAAACCTATTTTTTTATTTAAATATTTATTTATTTTCTTTAAATTTAATTAAGGTCAAAATGGATACATAATACCTATAAAAGTTCAAATTAATTCATTGGAGTTAGTTTAGAATCATTTTAGATATATAAAAATTTTATGGAACTTTTCACCGTCTTTTACCCACCTTCTAGGAGAATTTGGAAATTCACATAAAACATAATCAAACCGCTTCTGTGAGTGGAATTTAAAAAATCTGAGAGACAAAGTTAATATCAAGGAGTAAAATATGATTCAATAAGATAAAAATATTTTTTTTTGTGAATAGTAACTTTTTACTTTTATTTACCACGGTTAAAAGTAAATAAGGTAATTAAGGGTTAAAATAATATTAATATTAGCCTAAAACACATACTAATTCTATTGGAAAAGTGTATCTCTACCAAAAACAACCTTAGTAATAAAAAATTATCCTTTAGGTCCAATTTTATTGGATTAGGACATTTATTATTATTTAATTCAAAGAAGAGTTAAAAGAGTTAAAATCAAAGTTTAATAACTTAAACATTTTTAATATAGGGTGATACATAATATAAATTATATTATAAATATTCATTGAAAAATATAAAATGATTTCCTACATAATGGTATTTTATTTATAATTTTCAAAAATTAAATAATTTAATTTATTTATGACACAATGGTGATGGAGTAATTACCTAATTAATGAAATATTAAAATAATTGATATTAGAAATATCAAAATAAAAGTAATTTGAGACTTTTTATAAATTCCAATAATTTTATAGGTTAATATGACATGTTATTATTTATTTAATTATGTTTTTTGAAGTAATCACGCTGTTATGAGTTTCGAAAAAATCAAATACCAAATAGTGTCAAAATTGACATAGAAGCGTTTTTAAAACAAATATTATATTATTAATTGATATTCAATTCCTAAAAATGTAAGGTTTGGCCAAGAGACTTATATAATGATAGGTGTATCATTAATGAACCACTTGGGGTTCTCTTAGATTTATATGGTATGTTTATTACCCATATAATATAAAAATACAAAGAGACGTGGTAAATGTCAAACTATTTAACTAAGAGTTAAATATAAATGATAAGGTTAATTTAGTGACCCAGACCTATCTAAAATATATTGGTTGAAAGGATTTATATCCATCCCCACATTAAACTTTAAATAATCCACTTTTGAGCCATTAGAAAACGAATATGAATTTATTATAAAATAATATTTCTAGTTTTTCCAAAGGTGCCCCTCACCCCTCTTATAAAAGGGAACTCCCCCTTATCTCAAATTCATACCCTCAATGCCTTTTGGATCAGAAAACCCCTGCCAAAATATCCTATAAACTTCCCTCACTTAAACCTAGAGGAATTAGTTTGATCATAAAGCCAACTTAAGGAGCCCTTTTGATCAAATCAAAAGGAAGAACCTGATTAAGATGTAATGTTTTCACCACCCTCTTTCAAGTTCCTTTCTTCTTTAACTTCTTATTTATTTGATATTCCTATTCTAAAATAATAATTCCAATATATTCTATATACTGTGATGTTATGATAAATATTGTACAACCATATTCAGTATTCTATCCATCCTTTTAATGACATGTCACCATACGTGCGTACGTACGGCTTACCGTCTCCATGTCGTGGTGTAATTGTTATTCAAAACATTATTATTTGGATGGGTATAATAATGATGTGTAATTCATGTAAATAATAAATATAACATGATAATTATTCTCTATATATGATATAACATCCAATTATATATTATTTTAATAAAAAAATAATGATATTGTCACTCGTGCGTACGTACGAACTAACGTCTCCATGAACGCGATGAGATTCATTCCCCATCGTATCAATTCAAGAATAAATTTTATTTGATGATTAAAAATAATTTTAGAGACATGATATCATTCTGGATATAAATAATATACATCCCATCTAAAATAAATAGGTTTCACATAACAAATAATATAAAGGAAAATGAATCAGTTAACACCCAAAACGATGATAATACTAAGATATTATTAACCAATAAATGTTAAAAGATTATATTTGATATAATATTGATGTATATGATTGTTGTATAATTTAATAACAATTATTTCACCATTATACCGGAGGTTAACCTACCCTCAACCAAGGAAAATTACAAGGTAAGGGTTTATTTCACATTCTCTTCTTTATCTGAGGTTTTTTATATGTAATTATCAACTGGGACCTCTTTATCATCCACATCTATGTTTCATAAAAATCTATTTCATATAATTCTTATTATTTTACAGACTATGGGTTAAATTCATTTATACCCTTGTTGATTTCTTATAAGAAGTTTATAAAGGAATCTTTCTATCGTTTTCCAAACAAGGTCCTTTTTAACCTTTTCGACAGAATTAAGGAAATAATGTCATTTTTTAACTTATACAGTGGGTGCAGCTATTTTCTGCCATTATAAAATCGTCGAAGCATCCCTTACAAGATTATAAGAATATTTTAAAAGTAAATTTTTTCTTTTATAATTATGTGAATTTTAAATGATTTCAAAAAACAAGATATTTCTCTCAAATAGTTTTGATTTCATCTATGTCAACATCCTTTGATGGATTTTAAGCTTATTTGAAGTTTATTTATTATGATAAACATATATATTTTATTGAAGGTTTTTTGATATGTTTGACTGTGGATTTGTTATTTTTATACCATTCATGGTTTATAGAGCAATTATTCACATTTCGTATGCTAGTTTTAATACGAATGTTTATGTTATGTTAAACCTGTTCATATGAGGAATGTATTGGACTTAATATGTGATGTGTGGAGCCCACTATAGCTCCTTGATGCATCGGTAGGTCTCATGAGAGAAACTAGTGTCTTTGCATAAGGCCTTGAAAAAATCTTATTTGTAGTCTTGACACAAGGCCTTGACTATGTGGTTATGATAGTCTGGCATTATGCATTCCATCATTATGAATGTGGTTATTGATATTTCATGTGATTATTTGACTAGTAGAATATCTATGTGAATAATTAAATGGAATTACTTCATTTTATTTCTTCCATATTATGCTGAAGTTCATTTTTAAAAGGCTTTTGTTTTATTTATACATTTCCTTAAATGTTTATGCTTATTTATGAATGTTTCCTCTATATTGTTATCCTTACTGAGCATCTGAGCTCACCCCTTTAAATGTTTTAATTTTTCCCAGGATGTGAAGAAGTATTTTATGAATGACCTGAAGGGAATGTATGAGGGGATATGAATAAAAGATGTTGTTGTAGTTTTTAATTTATGACATAATGTAAACTTTATGAATGTATCTAGTTATTCCATGTCTACTAAACTAATCGGTCTTTCAAGACTTGATCTTTGGTGATCATGCCAATGTTATGTAATAATGCACCGACTCTGGGTAACTGGGGTCGGGGCATTACATATATATACCCTTTTCATAATTTATTATTCATTATTCTATTATACTCTCATGGATCATGTTTATTGAATCATATTTCCATACTATATTTATTCATGTCTTATGATATTTCATTCCTTACACCATGTTTTGTGATCTTAGTTTTGATGGGTATGATTTTCTTAAGAATCTTGATTATACCCTATTATCTTATTATGATTACTTATGATCATTGACTATTTTCTCTTATGTTTTCCCTTACTGAGTGTTTGATCTCACACTTTCTTATATTTTCATTTCCCTATGTTATAATGATGAGTGAAACATATGTGAAGTCTTGAAAGGAATTTTGTATGGTTTGATTATGATTAAATGTTCACAATTTTATCAAAATAAGTTACCTATATAACAATACCTCAAAGTGATTGAACAAAAGTTTTCTCTTAGTTATATGATTTAATTATGAGTTTCAATACTAATATAAAATTTGTAAAAGTTTATCTTGGATAATCTTACATAGTATCAAAGTTAATTTTTAAAATTATTTTTTTAGTATATGACCCAGGAGTTTGGGGCTTTGGTGCCTTTGAAATGAAGTCTAACATGGGACTCATGTATCAACATTGATTCATACATTAATGTAGCATTGAATCTATCATTATTCCCTAATATTTTTTTTATATTTTATTTACTTATAGGGAATTGAAGGGGATGGATTGTGTTGTACACACTATAAAAAAGTTTGAGGTTTTTAATATTGAACATTATGGGGAAATAAATACTCACGGGGTATCCCAACTACTATAAAGTGAAGGAGAAGAGTGTATCCCTTTAGGGGGATAAAAAAAGAATAAGGATTTCAAAAAATCATTTCATGTAAATATGTAATTTATGTCCCATCTCATAAAAATTTGGAAGGAGGTATGTTAATCACACTTATAACCCTTTATTATGATTTTATTCAACACATTTATGAAGGGGAGTGTTGATTTAAGAAAATAATATAAAAGGGGGAGTTATTCCTATTAAACATTGAATTTTTTATGTGTTTGTTGAAGTGTGAGAATTATTACATTTCTATTGATATATATAACTATAAAAACTCCTATAATAATATTTTGAGCATGGTATCACTTGTATTAGTTTTATGGAAAATATAAAAAACTTTTGCTTTTTTCAATATTCTTTTCTACACTGAGTTTTCCCATGTAGATTTAGAGTATAATAATTAAAGGACATTTTCTAATAAAAACATGTGATGTAATATTTATCTCATGATAATACATAACACTATTCTAGTTCTAAAAGGGAGAAGAGTATGAGTGTTTTAATGGGATAAATTCAAATGGGAATACCCCCATTGTCCCATTTAATTTTATTTTTAATAAGGGGGAGAAATAACTAATCTAACATATTGACATATGTTTTTATAGGTATTGGAAAAAAATACTGGGGGGGATTTTTGTGATCAAAGTGTGTGATTGAATTTTTTTCAATATTTTAATATATATAGTGAGTTGATTCTTATAGTATTATTATAGATTGAATCATCAAGTATGAAATGATATTATTTTTTACTTGTATTCAAGCTAAAGGTAACTACTAATAGAAATAATGTTGTAAATAACATTTGATAGAAGTAAGAAGGCCTCAAGATTGATTAAGAAAGGCCTAACGTGCTTGAAATGTGATTAAGGATGGCCTTAAGTTGGTAAAAAAGATTTATATTCCCTAAATAATGGTAGATATAAATTTATACATGCTATTTAAGGGTAAAGTGAGATTTAACTACCCATTTAAAGGTAACAACAAGTTTCCAGTAACTATATAAATGTAGGTTCAGTGTTGCATTGAGGTAAATATTGAGATCATCTAGGTATGTAAAGGTGAAACCATATCTGTGTAAAGGTTATATAAAGATTGTAATACCTACATAAGGGTAGTAAAAATTCATGTAAAGGTAAATTAAGATACTAATGTTCCGTTTAATGGTACATAACAGATGCATAAGGGTCATTAGAAGGTTTAACTACCTATATAAAGGTAGTTTTTACTCAATGTAAGGGTAATATAAGATTTATACCCCCTCTATAATGGTAAGAATTGAGTTTTGAAGGCGACATAAGGGTAAAGGTTGAGGGTTCATGAATGTATAAATGTATGTGATCGATCCATACATTGATCATATAGTCTATCTAAATTGGTTCATATGGTTGATCTGGATATTTTTCATGTAGTTATTCTAGGAGGATGGCATAATTGATCCACTTACCACATTGATCATCAATTCACAATCAATACAATAACCATAGAAAGTATCAGTGAGTTTTTAATCCATCCTTGTATTATAGTCCATCCATAAAAATCAACTAGATATCTTTGAATCATCAAAAAACCAGAATCTTTTCCCTAATGAGGTTCTCAAGGAGGAGAAAATAAAGAGGTAAAAATATCTTTCTTTTTATTTTAATTTATTTTCAAGTTATTTTATTTTCTTATTATATCCTCACCTCCCATTATTCTAATAACATGATAAATATAGTATCTTATATATACTATAATTTTATTATTATAATGGAATTATCCATCATCAATCTCCTTCTCCTCTCCCATTTATTCTAAAAATGTAAACGTCGTCCATGTGGTGTTATTTTATGGCCTTCACAGATGACATGTTTTCAATTTCCTATAAAATACTCAAGGATATTTATAAAACCATTTTAATGGTTTAAAAATATTATAAAATTTATATAAGAAACCTTTTTATGTTCTAAAATTAACATATTTACATAATACTAAATGATAAAACAAAATGAGTTCATTGTGATCTAAAACCTCTAAAATTAATCTAGAATATTATCATTAACATATTATTAAATGATTCATCCTCATATATGGGAAAAAAGTATAAAAAAATACACTAATTTTTGTTCATTAATAATTCATAATTAAAATTATAGATAATTATACCCATTTTACATGAACTTAATTTTTATACACATGCAAACTGATCATGAAAATTAAGAAAGTAGATGCTCTCGAATGATGAAATTAAACTCTATATCTCATAAATAAGGCCTTAAATAAACTTAATAAAATTATACTAAATAAAATAAATATTGAAATGGTTATTAATTAATTTATTAATGGATTTAATCTTACTTATCCAGGATATTATGATCAAGTGCATAACACATTCAGATATTAGGTAAGAGACTTTGTCTCAATTTACATTTCATTAAGAATTACTTGGTACTGTGCACCTAATAATTTTTATGTGGTGTACCTACCACCAATTTGATTTATTTTTTCATTTGAAATTATATTTCTATTAAATATCCATATTATGGTATCATGTATATGATTATTGTCTTAGTCGTATACCATTTTACTTGCGGTGTTTATTTTGAATGTTGTTTTAACTCGGAAAATATTGATGAATTCGTATCTTATACTCAATATTGATACTAAAAATGCATATTATAATTGAATTAAATCTAGTTATGAATAATTATTTGGATATTCAGTGATTTTTTGGGCTCATTATAGTCCCTCGATGCATCAAAAGGTCACATGAGACAAAAAAGTTAGCGACAAACGCTTCATGTTTGTTTCCAAATAGAGTCTGACAGGTATCTACACATAGACTTAAACCATCATGATGATATGATGGTTCATGTTCCCAATAGATGACGTCCAAATAATATTAATTTTATTTATTATGTATTTAGTTAATACTCTCCATAAGGTTTTCACTTACGCAAAATATATGGATGCATTATCATGCTCATTGTAATGATGTCATGTGTTTTCCAGATTACTTAACTTAGCATAATTTCTATTTATTATTGTCTATACTTCACTTATTATTGTTTTATATAACCCTTAATGAGCATTTTAACTCTCCTTTTTATTTGTTTTGTTCCCGAGGTTGTGAATATGAAATTTTTCAATAAGTTATAAGAATCGGTTTATGATATATGTTTAATTACCAATGTAATAAGTGAACCATGTATGTATCTAGTTTCTTCAAGAATAATAAACTATTAAATACTTGGTGATGTTATATTTTTTTATCTATGATATTTTAATAAAATGAACACTGAATCCATGCTACTGGGGTCGAGGTTGTTATATAAATATTCTCTTCTAGTAAGGAAATGTTATGATTTGGTTAGGTGATCAATAATAACCCATATTGAATAATTGTTTGTAGGAGTATTTGGTAGACCCATGAAAAATTCCATAGTAATGTCATATTGTTTCCAAAAAAGAAAATGAAGAGGTTCCATGACTCCTCTACGATGATGGCTTATAGCTTTATCTTTTTGATAAACTAAATATCTAGACACATAATAAGCAATTTCCCACATCATGTTATCCTACCAAAAATGTTCCTTCAAATATCTATACATTTTTGTGATACCTGTGTGTATAGATAAATTTTATCTTTGGAAGTCATCCAACAATTCCCTTTTCTATCTTTGGTATTGATGGAACAAATAATCTATTCACCAATTTTAGGACTCTATCTTCACAAATAAAATATGCTAATTACCCATCATTCATGGATTTAATTTTCTTCTAAAAGTACTCATCATCAGATTGGGAATTATTTATCCTCACTAATAAATATAGTTTTTCAAGATTTTGAAAAATGATTGATGTATACACTTCCTTTTAAATTCCCATATCCATCATTAACAGATCCATGAACTTAGCTTCTTTCTCAATTATTATTTTGGTTAGAACACCATGATCCTTCACAATCAATGCATCCACTACCTTATTTTCTTTACCTAGGTGGTATTCTATTGACAAATAATAATATTTCAGTAACTCAAGCCATCACCTTTGTCTCATTGATTTTTTTTAAAATATGTATTTTTGGATTTTTTTCATGTATATCTCATATCTTTCACTATAGAGATAATGTATCCACATTTTCAAAGTGAAGATTGCAACTAATAACTCAAGATCATGTGTTGGGTAGTTCTGTTAACGATTCTTTAATTTCCATAATGCATATGTAATAAAAATATCATTTTGAAATAGTAGACAAGCAATTCCCTTATAATATGAATGAATAAATATGAAAAATCCATTACTTTTAGATGGTAGAGTCAAAATTGGATCATTGAACAGTATTTTATTTATCTCATTAAAAAATTATTCACATTCCCTTATCCAAAAAAACTGAACATCACTACATGAAATATTGGTTAATGGCTTATCCAATTAGGCAAACAACTGAATGAATCACCGATATTAACCCAAAAAATAATTAAACTACATACCTTAGTTATGTTTTTTGGTCTAGGACATTCTTTAACAACCATTTTCTTTGTAGGATCAATTGATATTTTGTATTTAGAGATAATATATCCATGAAAAGAAACTTCTTGAATCTAGAAATAACAATTACTAAATTTACCAAATAACTCTAAAATTCTAAGAATATTTAGAATTATCTTTAAGTGATTCTCATAGTCCTCATAGATTTTAGAATACACCTAAATATCATAAATGAATACCACAAAAAAAATCATCAAGATATTTCTTAAGTACTGTGTTCATTAGGTCCATAAAAATAGAGGGTTCATTAGTCAATCCAAAGGGAATTACAATAAACTCATAATATCCATTATTCATTTGAAAAGTGGTCTTTAGAATTCATTCATTCATTACACACAATAGGTGATACCCAAAATGAATATAAATCTTTAAAAAATATTTGAATCCATGAAGTTGATAACAAAATTCATCAATTCAAGGTATAAGATACTTGTTCTTTATTATAATAACATTGATTTCCCTATAATAAATGCACAACCTAATGGATCCATATTTCTTCTTAATGATAAAAATAGGGGATACCCATTGTGAAACTGTAAGGTGAATAAATCTCTTATTAACTAAATACTCTAGTTGTTTCTTCAAATCCATTAATTCCAAAATGCCCATTCTATAGAGAGTATTCGATGTTTTCCTTTCATAGAGTACTAAATCAATGAAAAATTCAACTTCACGCTCTTGGATATGTCTAGGTAATTCCTTAAGAAATACATCAATGTATTCCTATACAATAGGTACATAGTCAATTGGAATATTACCTTATTCATCAGTAGATGTTGTTTTCTCTTATTCCCCAAGAATTTTATTCATTAAAGCTACTAAGAGTGGATATAAATGAGAATCATATGATGATGTTTTTTTCTCTAAAGATATAGAATTCTAAATCTTCCTCACAAATTATAAATTCATTATTCTTGAAATAAATTTATGCATCATATTTTGAAATCCAGTCCATACTGATGATTATATCAAAGTAACCCATAGGTGTGATAATAAGGTCTTCAAAAAAAATCACATTTATGTGTCATAACGGCGACTCTCTGACACAAACTTGTTGTAATGATACAACTCTTAGGAGTTTTGATTGAAAACTTCCTCATTAAATCAAAATGTAAATTTCTATTTTTTTATAAAAAATGGGTAGATATAAAAATGTGTGATGATCCAAAATAAAATAATTAATTTGATAAATTTTAATATTGGATTAATGTACCCGTTTCCATATCATTGGGGTACTTCTACCTCAGCTATCGAGATTGCATAAGTTTGGACATCTCCCCTTAGAATTTTCTATGGTGGATTCATTTGATGATTTGGGAAGTTGTTTGCATAGTTTCCCATATCCATGTAGTTATAACACTGAATAAGAATGTTTTCCTTCTTTACTTTTCACTACATGATGTGATGACCCCTTTCTATATACTTATAAAAAACTCCCTTTCCTTTCATGAATTTCACAAGGTGAATCTTTCCACAGTTCTCAAATGATGAAATATTATAAATATTCTTCTTTGATGAATTCTCTTTCACCTGGTGTTCAAATTTCCTCTTCTACTCTTGATACCCCTTGAATATATTGATTATAGAAAATTACTTCTTCATTTATAAGTCACATAAAACTATTTCATAATATGAATTTTTTTTGGGAGACCAGTGCCCTTAGAGGACTTGGATTAAGTCCTTTAAAAATTGATCAAGCATTCACTCCATGTTTCCTTTATAATTTATAAAATACCTGGATAACCTTGTAACGTTGGATTTATAATTAGCGACAATTTATTCTTCATTTTGATTTAAGTTAAGGAACTTTCTATTCATATCAATTTGTTGCACATTATGGAAGTATTTATCAAATAATGCATCCTTAATTGTTCTCCATTCTATGAGTTCTATTTCTTCTTCCTCCCTAGTATTTCAGATTAATGACCACCATTGATCAACATCACCATTGATACAATACACCACACGTGTAACCTTTTCATTTTCATTGCATCCCAAGGCCATAAATATTTTCTCCACAGACATAATCCATTTCTACACTACAATTGGAATATTAGTCCCACTAAATTAATGGGGCTTCTATCACAAAAAGTGATCCAGTATAAGATATTCTCACTGTGGAATTGGTTTATCCATTTTGGAAAGGTTATTTTTCATAACTTGATTAATATTCCATAATATAGCCATAATTTACTCCATTCCAATAATAGTTGAATTGGTTTCCTCATTAGGGAAATATATATACTTTCCATAAGTGTTGATACCATCCATCATTCCAAGAATCATTCCTAAATAACAGAATACACTAGATTAGATGATATCATATTGAAACATAATTTGCAATCCCAAATCAAGTTAAATATATAACATAAATTGAAAAATTAATGCTTATATAATATCATAATCATAAAAATGGTTTATTTGGGTTGTTTTTATATAATTATACTCAAATTAAGTCATAGGGTCATGTTCCATAATATATATTTTTAAAATATTGTTTCCAAGGTTTATACTAAACTTATTCTGATACCAACTATAACGCCTAGTGTAACATCTCGACCCCAATTACCCAGAGTCACTGCATTATTACGTAACATTGGCATGATCACAAAAGATCAAGTCTCAAAAGACCGATTAGTTTAGTAGTATTGGACACACTAGAAAAATTTATAAGTATTACATTACATCATAAAGTGAAAACATACAACAACATAGTCTCCATAGTCCACACTCATATCCCCTTAGACTATCCCTACAGGTCGAACATAAAATACTTCTTCACATCCTGGGAAAATTAATCATAGAAAGGGGTGATCTCAGATTCTCAGTAAGGATAACAATATAGCAGAAAAATTAATAAATAAGCATAAAAATTTAAGGCAACGTATAACAAAAACAAAAGCCTTTTAAACTTGAACTTAATCATAATATGGAAAAAATAAAATGAAATAATTGCATTTACTTATTCACATGGATATTCTACTAGAGAAATAATCACATGCAATATCAATAACCACTTCCATAATGATGGAATGCATAATTCCAAACTTTTATAACCACATAGTCAAGGCCTTGTGCTAAGAATACAAATAAGATTTTGTCAAGGCCTTGTTACAAGACACTAGTTTGTCTCATGATACCAACCGATGCATTGAGGATCAATAGAAGGCTCCACCCGTCACTTACTAAGTCCAATACATTTCTCATATGAACAGGTTTAAACATAACATAAACATTCGTAATAAAACTAGTATACGAAATGTCAATATTTTTTCCATAAACCATGAATTGTATAAAAATAACACATCCACATTAAAACATATCACAAAACCTTCAATACAATATGGATGTTTTGTATCATAATAAATCAACTTCAAATAAGCTTAAAATCTATCAAAGGATGTTGACATAGTTTAAATCAAAACTATTTGAGAGAAATATCTCTTTCTTGAAATCATTTAAAAGTCACATAATTATAAAATAATAAATTTACTTTAAAAATATTAATATTATCTTGTAAGGGAAGCTTCGACGATTTTATAACGGCGGAAAATATCCGCACTCGCCGTATAAGTTAAAAAAACATTCTTACCTTAATTTTGTCGAAAAGGTTAAAAATGACCTTGTTTGGAAAATGATGGAAATAATCCTTTACAAAAATCTTATAAAAAGTAAATCAAGGGTATAAATTACTTTAACCCATAGTTTATAAAATAGTAATAATGTTTTGTAATACATTTTTAAGAAATATGGATGTGGACGATAAAGAGGTCCTAGTGGATAATTACATATAAACAACCTCGAATAATGAAGAGATAGTGAAATAAACCCTTACCTTGTACTTTTACATAGTTTAGGGTAGGTTAAACTCTTGTATAATGATGAAATAATTGTTATTAAATTATAAAATAATCATATACATTAATATGATATCCTATATGATCTTTTAACATTGCTTTGTTAATAATATCTTAGCATTATCGTCATTTCAGGTGTTAACAGATTCATTTTACTTTATATTATATGTTATGTGAGTCATTTTTTTTATGGATGGGATTCATATTATTCATATCCAGAATGATATTAAGTCTTTAAACATTATTTTTAATCATATAATGAAAGTTAGTCTTGAATGGATACGATAGGGAATGAATCTCATCGGGTTCTTGGAGACGGTAATCCATACGTACGCACGAGCGACAATATCAATATTTTGATATTAAAATAATATATAATTGGATGGTATATAATTTATAGAGAATCATTATCATGTTATATTTATTATTTATATCAATTACATATCATTATTATACCCATCCAAATAATAATGTATTGAATAACAATTACACCACGATGTGGAGACGGTAAGCTGTACATACGCACGTATGGTGACATTTCACTCAAAGGATGGATAGAATAATGAATTTGGTTGTACCATATTTATAATAACATCATAGTATATAGAATAAACTGGAGTTATTATTTTATAATATAAAAAATAATGAAAAAATAAGTGGAAGAAGAAAGGAACTTGAAAGAGGTGATGAAATATTTACCTCTTCTTTGGGTTCTTCCTTTTGATTTGATCAAAAGGGCTCCATAGGTTGTCTTTATGACTAAAATTAGGCCTCTAGGATGAAGGTAGGATAGTTGAGGGTGTATTTGGGTAGAGGTTGGCTGATCCAAATGGCTTTGAAGGTGTGAATTAGAGATAATGGGGAGTGCCCTTTTATAAGAGGGGTGAGGGGCACCTTAGGAAAGGCTAGAAATATTATTTTATAATAAAATTATTTTCGGTTTTTAATTGATACAAAGTGGATTATTTAAAGGATAAGGTGGGGATGGGTCTAAAAACACTCAACCAATAGGTTTTAGGTAGGTTTGGGTCATTATATTAACTTTATCTTTTAGATTTAACTCTTAGTTAAATAGTTTGACAATTACCATGTCTCTATATGTTTTTATATTATATGGTTAATAAACTTACTATATACTTCTAAGAGAACGCCACGTGGTTCATTAATGATACACATATAGTTATATAAGTCCTTTTTCCGAACCATAGATTTTTAGGAATATAATATCAATTAATAATATAATATTTGTTTTAAAAACTCTTTTATGTCAATTTTGACACTATTTGGTATTTTGTTTTTTCTAAATTTATAAAAGCATTATTACTTCAAAAAAAAATTCATATAACCAACCCTAATATGTCATATTAACCTATAAAATTACTGGAATTCATAAAAAGTCTCAAATTACATTTATTTGGATATTTATAATATCACTTATTATAATATTTAATTAATTAGGTAATTATTACATCCTCATTGGGTCATAAATAAATTAAATTATTTAATTTCCTAAAATTATAAGTAAACTATCATTATATAGGAATTATTTTTAGATTTATAATGAATATTTATAGACAAATTTATCTTATGTATAACCCTATATTAAAAATGTTTTAGTTATTAAACTTTGATTTTAACTCTTTTAACTCTTATTTAAATAAAATAATAATAAGTATCCTAATCTAATCCAAGTCGATCAAAGAGGTTCATATTTTATTCCTAAGGTTGTTTTTGGTCGAATTACACTTATCCAATAGAATTAGGACATGTGTTAGGGTAATAATAATATCATTTTTACCCTTAATTACCCTATTTACTTTTAACTATGGTAAATAAAAGTTAAAATTTACTATTCACAAAAAATTATTTTTATCTTATTGAACCACATTTTACTCCTTGATATTAACCATGTCTCTCGGATTTTCGAAATTCAACTCACATAATCAGTAAAATTTAGTTTTATCTAAATTTTCAAATACTCCTAGGTGGTAGGTAAAAGATGGTAAAAAGTTAAATAAGATTTTCATATATCTAAAATTATTATAAACTGACTCAAATGAATTACATTGAACATATATAGGTATTATGTATCTATTTTGATCTAAAATAAATTTGAATAAAAATAAATAATTATTTAAATAAAAATTCAGTTTTAAACTATAACTTAGTGTTTTTCACTATTCATCAAAAATTGAATGTTTTCAGAAAAATACCAAAAATTCACCCTAAGCTAATTTTGATATTATGAATCCAAAAATGAAGTCCATTTTGAGTGATAAAATTTATAAAAATTTAAAAAGTGGGTATTACTATTCATAATGGCTAGTTAGAGTGGTTGTGGTGTGTTAGAAGTCGAAGATGAGTACAATAGATGCTATTTTATTATTCAAACAGAAGCGTACTGTGGAAGCTTGGGGTGTTACATTCTTCCCTCCTTCAAATAATTTCGTCCTTGAAATTTCAAGAATATTACTATATAAAAAGACTCGGTGGTTCTTCATCACAAGTTCCTCGGGTTCCCACGTTGCGTCTTCCATCTTATGGTTTCTCCATAGAACTTTTACCAGACGAGTTGTCCGATTTATCAACACTTGTTCTCTTGTATCAAGAATTTTGATAGGATCTTTGCAAAAAGATAGATTGGGTTCCAGTTCTAATTCCTCACAGGTAAGTACATGCGTTGGGACATGCATGTATTTTCTCAACAGTGATACGTGGAATACATCGTGAACTTTGGAGAGACTTGGCGGCATTGCCAAACAGTAAGCTACAGCCCCAATTTGTTCTAGAATTTCGAAAGGTCCGATGTAACTGGGACTCAATTTACCCTTCTTACTGAAATGTATAACACCATTCCATAGAGATACCTTCAAGAAAACATGATCTCCTACCTGAAATTAGAAATCCTTTCTTCGGTTATCGGCATAGCTCTTCTACCTACTTTGAGCTACTTTGATGTGGGTTTGGATTACCTTCACCTTTTCCATCATTTCCTCCACAAGTCCCAGGCCTACGAGTTTTCTTTCACCAACATGATCTCAACAGGTTGGTGTGTGACATCTCTTTCTATTTAACGCTTCATATGGTGCTTTCAAAATACTTGAATGGAAGCTATTGTTATAGGAAAATCGTACCATAGGTAAATATTGATCCCACATACCTTCAAAGTCAAGTGAGCATAATCTCAACTTGTCTTCTAAGGTTTGAATAGTCCGTTCTGATTTTCCATCAGTTTGTTGGTGGTAGGAAGTGCTCAAAAAAAGTTCAGTATCCATGGATTTCTGAAGACTTTTCCAGAATCATGATATAAAATGGAGATCCCGATCAGAAACGATCGATAGTGGTACTCCATGAAGTCTTACAACTTCATTAATATATTGTCTTACCAATCATACAAGTGGAAAATATTCTCTTATAGCAAGACAATGTGCTACCTTGGTAAAACGATCAACAATGACCCATATTGAATCATTCTTTCTAAGAGTATTTGGTATTCCCATGAAAAAGTCCATCGTAATATTATCCCTCTTCTACTCTGGTATGGGAAGAGGTTGCATGACACCTCTAGGCTGTTTCCTTCCAGATTTCACTTGTTGACAAACCATGAATCTTGACACAAAATCAGCAATCCCCCTCTTCATGTTGTCTGACAAAAAATGTTCTTTCAAATCTCTATACATTTTGGTGCTCCCAGGGTGTATAGAGAAATTGGAACTATGAGGATCATCTAAAAATTCCCTTTTTAGATCAGGTATATCGGGAACACAAAGTCTCTTCCCAAATTTCAAAATTACATCTTCATACACAAATTCACTCAATCTCCCATCATTCACAGCTTTAATCTTATTTTAAAACTCTTCATCATCGATCTGAGAACTCTTTATTCTTTCTTGTAAAGATGGTTTGGAAACCATTTGAAAAAGGTTTGATGTTTCACCTTCCATGGTGATTCTCATATCTATATTTACTAGATCCAGGTATATAGGATCTTTTTCAACTCTCATCTTGTTCAAAAATCCATGATCCTTTCTACTCGAAGCATCTGCCACTTTATTTGTCTTCCCCGGGTGGTAGTGTATAGTGAAATCATAATCCTTGAGTAGTTCAAGCCATCTCTTTTTCCTCATGTTGAGTTATTTTTGTGAGAAAATATACTTCAAATTCTTGTGATCGGTATATATCTCACATTTTTTACTATAGAGATAGTGTCTCCAAATATTCAAAGAAAATATTACAACTGCTAACTCAAGATCATTATTAGGATAGTTTTTCTCATGAATTTTTAGCTGTCGCGATGCATAGGAAATAACCCTATCATTCTGCATAAGGATACAACCAAGTCCTTTCTTTGAAGCATCACTATAAATAACGAACCCATCATTCCCCAATGGTAGAGTCACGATAGGAGCATTGACTAATCTTCTATTCAATTATTCAAAACATTATTCATACTATTTTGTCCAAACAAATTTAACCCCATTTCTTGTTAGTTTTGTTAATGGGTTAGCCCACTGGGAAAAATTATGGATGAAACATCGATAATAACCTGCTAAACCAAAAAAACTACATACCTCAGTTATACTCATTGTTGCTGGACATTCTTGGATAGCTCTTGTCTTATAAGGATCAATAGAGATTCCATCCATAGATGCAATATGGCCAAGAAAAGAAATCTCATGAAGCCAGAATTAACACATGCTAAAATTCCCATATAATTCGCGTCTTCTAATAGTCTTCAAGATAATGCGCAAGTGATTTTCATGATCTTCGTAGCTTTTAGATTATACCAAGATATCACCAATAAATACCACTACAAAGTCATAAAGATATTCCTTGAAAAATATTATCATTTGATCCAGGAAAATAGAGGGTGCATTAGTCATCCCAAAAGGCATTTCTATAAACTCTTAATGCCCGTACCTGGTTTGAAATGCTGTTTTCAGAATGTCTTCCTCCTTTACACACAACTGATGATATCGAGATCGAAGGTCAATCTTTGAAAAGTATTGGGCTCCATGAAGTTGGTCGAATAAATCATCAATTCGAGGTAGGGGATACTTGTTCTTTATTGTTATATCATTGATCTCCATGTAGTCAATGCACAACCACATGGATCCATCTTTCATCTTAACAACAAGGACAGGGGATCCCCATGAAGAAACACTTGGGTGAGTAAATCCCTTATTACTTAATTTCTATAATTTTTTATTTAGTTACACTAATTCTACAGTGGCCATTCTATAAGGGGTCTTCAATATGGGCCTTGATCTAGGAATTAAATCAATGGAAAACTCAATTTCTCATTCTAGAGGATGTCCACGTTAATCTTCTGGAAACACATAAACATATTCTTTTCCAATAGGTACATCCTCTATTTGAACATTATTTTCCTCACCCACAGTTATTTCATTCTCTTCCTCCACAATAATTGAATTTAGTTGAGCTAATGGGGGTGGATCTAGATAAGAATTAAGTGGTGATGATTCTACTATAAAGATAAGGTGTTCTTTATCATTGTCATCAAAAATAGTAACCTCCTTCTTCTTATAATAAATTTTTGCATCATGGTCTGAAATCCAATCCATTCTGAGGATTATATCAAATTCAATCATGGATATGGCGATGAGATCAGCAGATAAAGAACATTTATATGACCTAATGGGGACTGATTCAAAAAACTTTTTTGCAACAATACTTCCCTTAAGAGTTTTGACTAACAACTCCCTTGTTAAATCAAATTAGAAAAATCTAAATTTTTTAGCAAACTGGGTAGATAAGAAACAATGCAATGATCCATAATCAAATAAAACATTTTCTAAACTTGAGGAAACCATTAAATTACCTTCCACCATGTATTTTGGAGCATCAACCTCAACAGTAGTGATAGCATAAGCTTTCCCTTGATCCCTTGGCCTTTTTTGAGGTAAGTTCTCCAGACGCTTAGGAAATTCATTCGCATAATACCCCCTTTCTCTACAATTGTAGCATTCAACATCGACAACCTCTTTCTTCCCCTTTAAATCACGATCTTGGTGGCCTTTTTCACCACACTTGTAACAGAATCCCATTCCCTTCTGGCAAGTACCATGGTGTTTCTTACCACATTTACTGTAGGATGGATATTCAACTTTTTCCTTCTTCCCCTTATTTCTATTTCTAGAGTGTTCAACAGATATCTTCTTCTCTTGCTTTGCTGTAATGTCGCAAGACTTAGAGAATTCTTTTTCTGTATTGATATCACATGAGAGAATATCTTCATACGATGAGAAGGATTTTTAGACTAATTATCGACAGAGAAATGGTTTTAACCCATCAAATAAATGACCAATCTTACTTATTGGGTTACGTATATAATCTGCAGCAAGCCTCACTAACCTTGTAAAGTTATCCTCATACTTTGTGACATCCTCATCCTTCTTTTTCCTCAAACTCAAAAATTGCCTTTCCATATCCGCTCGATGGTCACGAGGAAAGTATTTTTCTAAGAAAAGATCTTTAAACTCCCTCCATTACAAATTTGATACTTCATCATCTTCCTTTGTGTTTTGAATCAATGACCACCATTGATCATCATCTCCAGTGAGGCAGTAAACTCCCATGACAACTTTTTCCCTTTCACTACTTCCAAAGGCATGTAATATTTTCTCTAAGTAATTTATTCATTGCTCAGCTACTAATGGATTTTTACCCCCACTGAATCTTAGTGGCGTTTACCTTATGAAGCGATATAACATTGATCCTCCACGCTGTGGTTCAAGGTGCTCCATACAGGTAAGGTTATTATTCATAACCTGAGTGAGTTATCCCAGTATGGTTATAAGCTGATCAACACCAATTGTATCACCAGCTCCACTATAATTATCTTGAGCAAGAGGGAAATCCATTCATGGAGTGCATGCATTGATATAGTTTCCATTTCATCCACTAGGTGCCATTTATAAACAATGACATACACTAGATTAGTTTATGAATCACAATACATAAATCCAAACTTTTAAAACACTTAACATAAATTGAACAGTTTATGAATATAATCCATAATCATAAAAATTTTTCTTTGAGGAAGTATATACTCATAAATTCTTCATAATGGTTTGTAAAGAAAATGAGATTTATCCTAAGCATATCCCTCGGGAGTGTCATAACCAAGAGTGCAGCAAGGCCCGTTGTCGTGCACCAGTTCCCATTCGAGTCTAGATCAAAGCGGTGTTTTCGGGTTTTAACCTAGGTACATCTGTTCCAGAGCCACCTCTACCTGATCATATCCAGACAGGGATGTATTGCTAGGAAAACTCACAAAATATCTACATTACCAAAATTCTAGGAAGTTATTCAATACAAATCCACAAATTCTATCTTAGGGTAATGTGATCTAATCAGAGTTTATCTAAATCTAGATTCTAGGGTTTGTACTAATCTTCCTCTGATACCAACTGTAATTCCCCAACCCCAATTACCCAGTGTTGGTGCATTATTACTTAACATTGGCATGATCACAAAAGATCAAGTCTCGAATGACCGATTAGTTTAGTAGCCTTGGAAACACTAGATACTACATTCATAAGTCTTACATTACATCATAAAGTGAAAATCTACAATAACATAGTCCCCATAGTCCTCACTCATATCCCCTAAGACTATCCCTATAGGTCAGTCATAAAATACTTCTTCACATCTTGAAAAAAAGTAAACATAGTAAGGGGTGAGCTCAGATGCTCATTAAGGATAACAATATAGTGGAAAATTTCATAAAAAAGAATAAACATTTAAGGAATTGTATATCTAAAACAAAATCCTTTTAAACTTGATCTTAAGAATAATATGGAAAAAATAAAATAAAATAATTCCATTTACTTATTCACATGGATATTTTACTAGTAGAATAATCTCATGCAATGTCAATAACCACTTTCATAATGATGGAAGACATAATGCCAAACATTCATAACCACAAAGTCAAGGTATTGTGCCAAGACTACAAATAATATTTTTTCAATGCCTCGTGCCAAGACACTAGTTTGTCTCAAGAGATCTACCAATTCATCAAGGAGCTATAGCAGGCTCCACCCATCACTTACTAAGTCCAATGCATTCCTCATATGAACAGGTTTAAACATAACATAAACATTCATATTAAAAATAACATATGAAATGTCAATACTTTCTCTATAAACCATGAATGGTATAAAAATAACACATCCAATGTGAAACGTATCACAAATCATCCAATACAATATGGAAGTTTTGTATCATAATAAATCAACTTCAAATAATCTTAAAATCCATCAAAGGATGTTGACATAGATGAAATCAAAACTATTTGAGAGAAATATATCTTTTTTGAAATCATTTAAATGTCACATAATTATAAAATAAAACATTTACTTTGAAAATATTATTATAAGATTTTAAGGGAAGATTCGACGATTTTATAATGATGGAAAATAGCCACATCCTCTGTATAAGTTAAAAAAAGACATTCTTACTTTAATTTTGCCGAAAAGGTTAAAAATGACCTTGTTTGGAAAACAACGGAAATATACCTTTATAAACATCTTATAAAAATTCAATCAAGGGTATAAATTAATTCAACCCATAGTATATAAAATAGTATGATTTTTAAAAAAAACATTTTTAAGAAACATGGATGTGGATGATAAAGAGGTCCCAATAGACAATTACATATAAAAAACCTCAGATAATGAAGTGATTGTGAAATAAACCCTTACCTTGTACATTTCCTTGGTTGAGGGTAGGTTAACATCCTGTATAATGGTGAAATAATTGTCATTAAATTATACAAGAATCATATACATTAATATGATATCATATATGATCATTTAACATTGCTATGTTAATAATATCTTTGTATTATCGTCGTTTCGGGTGTTAACAGATTCATTTTCATTTATATTCTTTGTTACGTGAGCCATATTTGTTATGGATGAGATGTATATTATTCATATCCAGAATGATATCAAGTATTTAAACATTATTTTTAATCATCTAAATAAAGTTAGTTTTGAATGGATACGAAGGGGAATGAATCTCATCGCGTTCGTGGAGATGGTAATCCGTACGTACGCACAAGCGACAATATCATTCTTTTGATAATAAAAATAATATATAATTGGATAGTATATCTTATTTTCAGAATCATTATCATGTTACATTTATTATTTACATCAATTAAACATCATTACTATACCCATCCAAATAATAATGTAATGAATAACAATTACACCATGATGTGGAGACGGTAAGCCATAAGTACGCACGTATGTTGACATGTCACTCAAAGGATGTATAGAATAATGAATTTGGTTGTAACATATTTATAGTAACATCACAGTATATGGAAGATACTTGATTTATGATTTTATAATGTAAACAAAAAAGAAAAAAGAAAGTGGAATATGAAAGGAACTTGAAAGAGGTGATGAAATATTTACATCTTCTTCAGGTTCTACCTTTTGATTTGATCAAAAGGGCTCCTTTGGTTGGATTTATGACTAAATGTATGCCTCTAGGATTAATGGAGTATAGTTGAGAGGGTATTTTGGTAGAGGTTGGTGGAGCCAAATGGCTTTGAAGGTGTGAATTAGAGAGAAGGGGGAGTGCCCTTTTATAAGAGGGGTGATGGGCACCTTAGGAAAGGCTAGAAATATTATTTTATTATAAAATAATTTTCGGGTTCGAATGGATCCAAAGTGGATTATTTAAAGGCTAAGGTAGGGATGTGTCAAAAACCACTCAACCAATAGGTTTTAGTCAGGTTTTTTTACTATATTAACATTATCATTTTGATTTAACTCGAAGTTAAATAGTTTTACATTTACTATGTCTCTTTGTATTTTTATATTATATCGTTAATAAACATACTATATACTTCCAAGAGAACCCCAAGTGGTTTATTAATGATAAAAATATCATTATATAAGTCGTTTTTTAGAACCTTATATTTTTAGGAATATAATATCAATTAATAATATAATATTTATTTTAAAAACTAATTTATGTCAATTTTGACACTATTTGGTATTTTGTTTTTGATAAATTCATAAAATCATTATTATTTAGAAAAAAATTCATTTAACCAACCCTAATATGTCATATTAACATATAAAATTAGTTTAATTAATAAAAATTGTCAAATCACATTTATTTGGATATTTATAATTTCATTATTATAATATTTCATTAATTAGGTAATTAATGCATCATTATTGTGTCATAAATAAATTAAATTATTTAATGTCTAAAAAATATAAACAAAATACCATTATGTAGGAAATAGTTTTTTTTATTTCTAATGAATACTTATAGTTTAATTTATCTTAAGTATAACTCTATATTAAAAATATTTCAGTTATTAAACTTTGATTTTAACTCTTTTAACTCTTCTTTAAATAAAATAATAATAACTATCCTAATCTAATACAAGTGGAGAAAAGATGTTCATATTTTATTCCTAAGGTTGTTTTTGGTCGAATTACACTTATCAAATAGAATCTGGACATGTGTTAGGGTAATAATAATATCCTTTTTACCTTTAATTGCCCTATTTACTTTTAACCGTAGTAAATAAAAGTAAAAAGTTACTATTCACCAAGAATTATTTTTATCTCATTGAACCAAATTTTACTCTTTGATATTAACCATGTCTCTAGGATTTTCGAAATTCAACTCACAGAAGAGGTAAAATTTAGTTTTATCTAAATTTGGAAATACTCTTAGGAGGTAGGTAAAAGACGGTAAAAAGTTCAATAAGATTTTCATATATGTAAAATTATTATAAACTGAGTCCAATGAATTACATTAAACCTATATAGGTATTATGTATCTATTTTGACCTAAAATAAATTTAAATAAAATAAATAATTATTTAAATAAAAATTCAATTTTAAACTATAAATCTGTGTTTTTCACTATTCATCAAAAAATGACAGTTTTCAAAAAAATACAAAAAATTCACCCAAAGCTAATTTCGATATTAAAAATCCAAAAATGAAGTCCATTTTGAATGATAAAATTTATAAAATTTCAAAAAGTGGGTATTAATATTCATAACAGCTAGTTTGAGTGGTTGTGGTGTGTTAGAACTTATAGTTGCGTACAACAGACGCTATTGTATTATTCAAAGAGAAGCGTACCGTGGAATCTTGGGGTGTTACTCCTAGACCCCAGAATCCCGGAGTCAGTGCCTTTATTAAATTTTCGCAATTACAAGGAATAAAAAACATAAGATCTAATCAGTATAGAAGTTTTGGAAAACTAGATTGCATACATGATACCCATATTACATTGGGATATAGAAAATAAAACAAGATACATAAAAAAATTAAATGAACAAAATCATTGAAACTCATTCAAAGGATTCATATTTATAACCTGGGGAAGGGGGAAAAATAAGGGTGAGATAAAATGATCAATAAGGGTAAGTAAAATAGAATTAGTAATAAATCAATGATCACAATCAACATGTAAATGTAAATAATTGAGAACACTTTCCATATAAATATTTGGATAGACACATGCCATTTTATAAATAAACTGAGAATGAAATGAATCCATAGATAATTTAAAAGAAAAAATCTCATGGATAATAATAATAATAAATAAAATATTAATAAATTAAATGCATAATTATCAGATTCCATGTTTCCTAGGTATGTGGTACCTTTATCAACACAACCTTTCACATGATGATTTAGCATATCTGGTAGAAAGCCATCTGATCTCGCCAATTTATTCATCTCACGAGACTATCGATGCATCAAGGTTCTTAATTTAAATAGTCCCCAACACATATAGTACTAGTAAAAATCATTCCTTATATATATAATAGTTTATTTAATTCCAAAAAAATGTTCCTTATCATATATCCGTATTGTGTAAAGGATACCGATTTATTAATATTTACCCAGTTAATCAAATAATATTCAAAGTAGACACTGTATATAAATATGATATATGATTTAATATATAATCATATACATAACAAAATAATTTGTATTCTTGATAGGAATTTAATTTCCAATTAAAAGTATTATAATAAAGTGAATATTTTAAGGGAAAGTTAACATTCACAAAAGTGAGATTGCTCAATAACTTTTACCACTTGGTAATTTTCATGTCAAAATACCTTGGATGAAATAATTGAAAGTGAAAATTAAAATACCTTGAAGAATAAGCGAATCATTATATTACATGTCAAAGGGATAGAATATACACCATATATAATTTAATTGGTGCATAATAAAAAATAAGTCTTAATGGAATGTAAATTGAGATGAAATCTCGTACCTTATTCTTCCTTTTGGTTGAAAACACCTTAAACACCTATATAATGGTTTTAATAATGTTATAAAATTAAAATATAAAAATATAAAAAATATTATATCATATATAGTCCTTTTATAACACATTTAACCTGTTCGTTAATAATCTTTTATCATTTTCATCATTTTGGGTGTTAATTGCCTTATTTCTCGAGTATGTTTCGACTTGTAATTTTTCTTCCTATTAACTAGATAATTATTTAATAATCTCCAGAATGTAAATCAGAATGTAAATATAATATATATTTAGTATATATTTATATATAATAATCCATAAAATTTGGGTATCGAAAATGAGATGCATCGTTCACGGAAACGGTAGACCGCACATATTATTGAACACTACTTCCATTTCCATACCGTTTTAAAAAGAAAGTGAAATATATAGATATATTATCATTAAAGTATCATATTTATTTCATATTTATTACATATTTTTATTAGAACCATCCTTAATACATTCAATATAAATTGTGAACGACTCAGATTACTTTGAGGAGATGATAGTCCACACTTCCCCAACTATGTTATCGTGTTCCCACAAAATGGAAAGCATGAAGGTATGCATTATATAAAAATTAAATTATAATAAATAAACTAAAAATATTATATGTATCATATATAAACTATAAATCCAAAAATATTTCCAACCATTAAATGTGGTAATGGAATAATGAACGACATCAGTTTGCAAGGCGGTAGTCCACCGCACACATGAACGATGATTGTGTATCCCATTTGATGGAAGTATGTGTGAGTGTAGGTAACAACCTTGAAATAGAAAAAATATCATAATATTTAATATATTGAGTTTATTATATAAAAATTAAATAATAATAATTTAAGTGATGTAGAATTAAATGAAACAAAAGTGATCATTAAAGAACATTACCTTTTATTTGGGTAACTCCTTTTGGTTTATACAAAAAGAATTCGTTAGTTTGCTTTCCTAAACAAGTGGGAATTGTAAGGTGAGGGTAGGGTTTTTGGGGAGATATTTGGGCCAATTTTGGAAGATCAAAATGGCTTGAAAAGTGTGAATATGTGTTGGGGGGGGGTGAGTTCTTCTTATAGTGGAGGAGGAGTGGCATTCTTGTAAAATTTTAAAAGACGGAATTACAACCACATTTTTTCCATGTAAAGTGTCTAAAATAATTAAAAAAATAGATAAAATATATTATATGGTCTAAATATGTCCATACAATGGATTTTGGAAATGTTTATATGTCATTTGGTCTCTCAAGTTTAATGTTTAGTCCATTATTTATCTAGTTTTTCTTTTAATCACTCTAATTAATTTTTATTACTCTCACGATTTTTTTTGGAAAAATATTAAGTTGAACATATTAATAATTATAAATTATATTGATAAAAAATATATAATCAATTTTTACAAATTAAAATATCATCAATGGAAGAAATTAATTTAAAATTAATCCCGTATATGGGATGACAAAGCAGTTTTTTAAAGTAAAAATGTTAAAAAGATTGAAATGTTTTTTATAGAATTTAAATTTTAAATTGATTACAATGAACTAAATTGGATTAATTTATGTATAATTTACCAAATTAAACTTTAATACCAATTCAAAATATTTTTTATTATTATAAATTATTTACATGAAAAGTCAGTTTTTAATTAAAATTCATCATTTTTTCACTATTCATCAAAAAATGAAACTTATTAGAAACAAAATTCCCTAATATAATTGAAAAATTGATATTTAAAAAATTATTTTTATTTTGAAAAATAAACTATATATATTTTTTAAAAAATTATTTTAAAACAAATGCACCATTAAAAGGTGGAAAAACCGTCTTTAGAAAAATATAGTTTTTTATGTGTAAAATTAGGGTTTTTGTTATCTTATGCATATAAAATATATTGGATGAATGTAAAAAACATTTAATGGATATATATGATATAAATTTACCATATAAAGTTTCTAAAAGTGAAAAAATTTAATTAATTGTGAGAAACATAACTATATAGTGTTTTGTTTAAACCTGATGTTGTATTAATTATAAGATATAAAAAAAATTAAATTTATTACAAATAAAAAATATTTTAATGTTTTGGAGTGTTACATGTAGAAATTTAATTTTATAATAAGTGTGAAATATGTGATACAAATAATTTTTTATAAAAATATAGTATTAAGTGTAAAATCAGATTTATTTTATCTTATGCCTAGAAAACAAAAAAGATGAATTCTAAACATATGATTGAATATATAATATATAATTTTCATTAAAATCATCCAAAAAAATTCATTTTTTTAATTTACTACGGTAAAACATGTTTTTGTGTATAAAAATAGTTTTTCAGAAGAATATTTTCTTTTTTCAAATAGTTCTTATTTCATCTATAATTTATTTTTCAATAATGAATTTATTATATATACATATGAAAACCATATTTTTTATAATTTAGTCAATACTGTTCATAATATCCATTCCAATAGCTCAGTGATAACTACCATATTAAATAATAATATTTTAATATCACGTCACATTTTGTTTAAAGTATGTATTGCCTGTAATGCAATATCAACTCAATGTTGAGTGTAACAAAAGATAAAATTTTCATTGTGTGTAATTCAAGATGAAATCATCCTTACATGTAATGAATGCTAAACATATTGTTGAATGTAACACAATATTAACATAGATTTTCATATTACACAAGCTAAAAATAATATTTCATGTAATGAAATCTAAACTCAATGTTGTGTGTAACAAAAAATGAGGAAAAGATTAAATTTATTAAAAATATATTTCACAAAATATCATGGTGTTACAACCATCTATTTCATCATCAATATTCCCAAAACATATAAAGGAAACAATTATATCTTTATAATGGTGGACCTACTTACAAAGGTAGAACACTTAATTTCTATTTGAGAGGATTTCTCAGTCGGTCAACTTTCTATGTTATACATAAAGGAAGTGGTAAGGCTAAATGGAGTACTAATTTAAATTATATCTGATCAATATATAATTTTTTCCTTACAGTTTTGGAGGAGTATTCAACAAATATTAGACATACAGATAATATTTATTAAAAATTATCATCCTCAAACAAATTATTTATTTAAAATTATCATTCAAACTTTGAAAGATACATTGAGATGAAGCTCAATGGATTTCAAAAGTGGTTGAGATCAATTTATTTATTTGGTTGAGTTCTTATATAATAACAGTTTCTACTCTATTATTCAAATGGTACTAGGGGTGGGAAAAAACTACTAAACCGAACCAAACCAGAGACCAAACCAAACCCAAATAATGGTTTTTTCTTTTGGTTTAATTTATGGTGTAGATTGAATAAAACCCTATAATTTGTTTATTCGGTTTAGGCGAAAAACTGAACTACACATGTTAAACTGAACCCCATTTATTTTTCTCTTTTTTATGATTATGTTTTTCTGTTGCCATTATAATTATAGGCTCTAATTATTGGATTAATTACATCATGGAAAAAATATTTACTTTGATATAAGGTCAAGGATAATATCATGTCATGCTGTCAATGATTATGTATAAATTTTATTTAAATTATCTTCTAATATTTATAAAATACAACTGATCCATATCTATGATATTAACATAAAAAAATGGTTAATACATAATCCAAAAAAAATTAAACTAAAAATTAATGGTTTATAATTTTTTCAATTGGAACTAATCCATTGTTAAATGGTTTAGGTTTTTATTTATAAAAAATGGACCAAAAATTGTGGTTTGGTTTTGATTTTAGTCAAAAATAAACAAATACAAACTACACCCACCTCTAAATGATACCATATGAGGCTTTATATGGAAATAGATGTAGAAGTACAACATATAAGTATGATGTTAGAGAGAGTAAGCTATTGTGACTAGATCTTGCTTCAAAAAGGAAAAAGAAGGTTTAAACCATTCAACGACATAACAAAGCAACACAAATTTGATATAATACCCATGTTTATAATTATCGATGAGATATAAAATTTTAGGTTGGTGATAAATTTTTCCTCATATTATTAAAATTTAATAGTGTTATGATATTTAAGAAGAATGGAAATTATATCCTTAGATACATCGGTTCCTTTGAGATTCTTGATCTTGTCGGTACCATAGCTTATTGTTTAGTGATTCCACCAAATCTATCTTAAAAGCGTGATGTTTTCCATGTATTAAGTTTGAGGAAATATATACTAGATCTATCACATTTACGAAACTCAAATTTTGTATAACTAGATCATAGTCTCTCTTATGTGGAACAAATGAAGGATGCATTAGATCACAAAGACAACTTATTATGAAATAATATCACAAACCTGGTCAAAGTTCAATAGAAAAATAATAATTTTAAGTATGCAATGTGGGAACCTAAATATATTATGAGACAAAAATAAAAATGTCTATTTTATTTATAGGAATGAATTTTTGTGGGTGAATTTTTTTAAGGGAGGTAGAATGTAACACCCTAATTTTTTAGTATGAATTTTCCTTTAAGTCAATCATTTGTGTTCAATAGTCTAGATTACATGAAACATACAACTAAAATCTGAAATGACTTATTTTATTGTGGTATAATAATAGTATATGAAATTAAATAGATCACAAGATAAATTAAATAATTTTTTTTATAAAAACAATAAAATTAATGAAACCAAAAGTAAATAAAATTCAACAAGGTTGAAATTATGATTATCATGATCTTCCATAAATATCATACCATCAATGATAACTACGAAAAAAAATAAAACATGATAAAAATATAATAAAAATATCGATAAAAGTAATTATGGAATATGATAAATGATTTTGAGAAGATTATAAGAGAATATATAGGAATTAAATGTGGTTGTTATATGGCTATTTCAAATGTATAACCCTTGGACATATATTACCATTAAGATTATATAGTCATCTATCACATTTAACCATTGTGAATTTACTATTATTTGGGTAAATGAATAATCATTATAAAATTTATTAATTGTTTTATAATATATAATATTAGATAATTCATTATAGTAATCATGAAATGTGTCTGTTACTATATAGAAATTTATATAGTGGGTATAAATAGAAGTAATCATATTATAGAATTTATATATAAAGAAGTTATTAAATCAAGTAGTACAAGTATTACAGAAGAAGATAATTTATCTAATATTGAGAATGAGGTTTCAACACTAGAGTTTTAACTTAAATAATACCAAGATGAAATTTAATAAGTAATAATTAAGTTGAATCATATGTGGGAGAAGTTCGAGCTCATCTAAATCACTATGAGATCCACGCTAACTAAATTACCACCCATGACCTCCATAATTTCTTGTCTCGCCCTTAGGTCCCATGTAGAGGTATTGATTGTTTTTTATGTAGAATTTATGATTATATCAGTATGTAATTATTAATATATTATTGGAACCGAAAAAAATTCATACGACATACTTCACCATAGAATCCATACGATCCTCATTCAGACAACACAAGTCGAGTTTGAGCAGAAAATAATTTCAATACCCTAATAATAAGTGAATGATATTTCCATATGCTACATGATTTCTCACACACTGAGTGGTAGATAACCTTAACATATGTCTCCAAATTTTGAAATGTGGTTCTACTATCCTACCCCAATACTATGTAATGGATTTCATAGATTTCAAAAAAATAGGTGTCAAATCCTTAAAACCCATTTTGTGGGAGTTTTGGGAATTTTTTTCCTAAAAAATATACTTAGGGAAAAACTATAATTATGGGAATATTCACTTAATAGGATTTTATTTTTTGGTTTTGGATCCCAAATGGACTTACAGATCAAAAGTTTTGGCTGTATAAAATTGGGAACTTTTCTTGAAGAAATCCAAGTTTGTGCTTAGGCCACAAGCCTAGATCTTTTACGTAGTTCATTCACCCAAATCACACACTCTTAAAAGTATAATAAACTAGTTAAAAAAACCTTAGTGTCATGTATCCAAGTAATACACTATTAATAACCTTTTTAAACCACATTTTGTGCTCGGTACTTGCGCCCAGGTGTCCTCGTGTCTATAAATCGTCCCCTCACCTCTAAATTTTGATACACATGTTCAAAAAAGACTGATCGATGTAGTATTTCCCTTCACCAAATTATCCCATGGATTATATAATAGGGTAAGTTTTCACACTAGTAATCCTTAGAGAGCCCAATACTAGGAAGAACCACTCAGGTTCCTAGGATCCTTTCATGTAGAGCTACACACTTCCCTCAAAGAGTCCATAGAAGGGAACACTAGATTTGAGTGCCTAACCAATTTGTAATTAGTGGTCAAAACCTAAGAAACCCTTCAACTAAGGCACCTCAAAAGGGAAGAACAATTTTATTAGGTATCATAACTAGGTTCCCTTATCAGGGTGAACTCATTCACCCAGGTCCTTCACCTAGGAATCCCTACTAGGGAGAATATATTTTTGCAGGTTTGGGAACCCCTACAAGGGAGAACCTCCTTCGTTTGGGTCTCACACCCAGGTTCCTCTACCATGGAGAACCCATTTATCTAGGGATCACACCTAGGTACCCAATAATATGGTTAACCTTCACCCAAGACACCCTACTAAGGAGAAAATTTTGCAATACCACTCATATTGGGGTTCCACCCAAGTCCCTACTAGGGTAGCCCACATTGCCATAGTCCAATAACATAGAAAACACTTACGCATGTCTCTTATATGGGTTTCAATTTACCTGGGCCCCCTATCCAGGTTCTAGGCCATACCATATAAACCTTCAGTCAAGATACTCCACTTGGTTTCCCATATACCTCAAGTAGAGATAATCCTCTTGGTTTCCCATATTAACCTAGAGTTGAGATACTCCTCTTGGTTTCCCATATACATTTAATTGGGATACTCCAATTAGTTTCCCATACACCTTGAGTCTATATACTCTTATTGTTTTCATAAATTTATTTGAGTTGATATGCTCCTCTTAGAACCCAAAATACCTTTACTTGACTCACTGACTAGGCTAGGTACCTTTTGTAAGCACATTCATATTCCCAATACAAATCCATCTTTCTCTAAAGAAAATGTGCAAACTCCAATGCATAATCCACACTAATTTTCTATGTTTACCACTTTTATTACAAAAACACCATACCAAGGCCACCTATTAAATATAAGACCCAAAACGTACTTCCTTCACAAGATCCACTTATTAGGTTAGGAATATCAGGTAAATATTCAAACATAATCCCAACAAAAAATATTTTGAGCTGAGATAGTTCTACTGGTTTTAAAACATATTGTCCTCCTACTAAGTGTGATCCAAAAACTCTCTAGTCTTCCATCATCATGTAATTACCATTATACAATAGTTTGACATCCATATATGGTCCTCTTTATAGTTGTAAGCCTATACCATATATTTTTACATCAAGTTAAAAATAGATTGGTTGAACCCAATGAGTAGATCATGCATAATCCTCACTCAGTAAACTGTTATTTCCCTTTTTATAGAACCAAAATTCATATATTTACCTACTACTAAATGTAAACCCCAATCCTTATTTCTTTCACCTAAGTCACTTATTAGGTTATGAATCTCATGTCATCCCATTGTGTAATCCCCAATCAATCCCCTATTATGCACTCTATTGCAATACATATAACCAACTATTATCTCATATTTTTTATACTGAGCATGAATCATGTGAGATTATATTTTTTAGTTTATTTTTTTTATCATGATTGAGATGAGAACACTTATGTTCTCAACCAGGTTATGTAGGATTCCACTTTGAGGTTTAATCCCAACAGTCATAAAAACTATATTTTCTCTAATGAGATGACCCCAAGATGACCCATTTTACCTTGAGATGAGATACCCTTTTTGTTTTCCTATATTTATGCCACCTATTATACCCCAACCTAAGATATCCATATCTTATGTAATAATAATAAGAGACCCATGTGATTATCATGGTACAACCCAAACCTTCATTAGGTGATGAGTCTGAGGAAATAACAATCAACCTCCCCTAGGTGACAATCCTAAGACCCCCTATGTGATGAGAATATGATCTCCATATATTAATGAGCATAAAGTGAATCGTCTTTCTCTAGTGATGATCCTGATATTCCTTTGGTGATGAGCCAAGGGTACATCTAGAAATTATTAAAGGATGTATTTAGTAATGAGCTAGGTATAACAGATCATCTCTCACATGAAAATCATGTTATTACCTTATTATGTGATATGAGGAAGAAAAATTGGGATGAATCCTTATGTGTAATCCCTAACCACACCATATCATGTTTAGTTACCAAAAGAATGGATGAACCAAAAAAGGGTTTCTCTCACATAAGTCCCATACCATCCATTTCTAGATATAAATAACCTATTAGTTCACTCCAAATGAAATTTAATTCCTTTGAATTGGGCATGGCTACATGACCTAATGAGGAACCGCAATGGTCCTTGTCATAAGACATTAAAAAGTATGAAATGTTCCATTAAGAAGAACCAAAAAATGTGGGTTATAATCCTCTTCATTGGAATATGTATGAATCAATCTTTATAAACCTGATCCCAACAACACAACACCTACCACCTCCTAGGATGGTGATCCACCCTAGATTTCCCAAGTCCATCTTTAAACCAAAGCATACTAGTTTAGTAAGAGAAAGATAAAGAAACTCTAATAAATATTGATGTTCATATTGATACATACTTTTGATTATATCATTTGAACCAGGTTAGAAAATCCTACACTAGGATTTGGGAACAATTCCTAGAAATATCATAAATCTATAAGAGAGTCTCAAAGTAGGAAAGAATTCCCCCTAAAGGGTGTGATGAGCCTGGCCTCCCATCCTCTTGACCAACATGCATCTAAAAGGATCACTGGTAAGAAACCTCAATGATGACTAGCTTTTAAATATCAGTTGGTAATGAAATTTACAACAAACTACCATTGATTTGAGATCCATCATAGTTTCCAACAAAAACATATATTAAACAATATTTTTTATTATATTTATTTATAAATATTTTTTGTTTTAATTAATATATTAATTTTAAAAAATTATTCAAAATATATTCATAAATATAAGAGAATTATTTTAATAAAAATATATTAATAAATTTAATTCATGATTATTAAATAAATAAAGGATTTTAAATAAATATAAATAAAAGAATTTAGTATTGAAAAAGAGATTTTTCAAATAAATGTTTTTTTGTGTCATATTATGTCTTACTAAATTAAATTAACCACTATTATATAATAGTTTTAATTAAATTTATTTTTTATATATAGAAAAAAATAAATTTACATTCATCTAATGCTTATTACTTGGCAATGAATAAGAATAAATTAACTTTTATAATTAAAAATATAGTTTTCTAAAAATTCCTTTTTATTTTTTTAATTTAATAATGGATTTAATTAATTTTATATAATTAATCTAATAAAAATTAATTACATATTTCGAATCACCATTGAAAAATTTAGTAAAAAGTTCAAATTTTTTCTGGAAAAAAGATAAGTTAATGAGATAAAAGTGAGATGCCCTAATAAATGGTAAAATGAGGTTAAAATGATAATTTATGGTGGAAAGTTCACAAATATATCTAAATTTATCTCTAAATTGGATGTATAAGAGGATTCACAACTCATATCCATTATTTTCTGACTTTGGATCCACTTTCCTGAAAAAACTACATTCCCAATTCATTAAAGAATGAGTACTTGTAAAAATGACACTCAATATCACCTATATGAGTGCCCTCCTATAACCATTTCTAATAAAAAATATCCTTATATTTACTATTTAATACCAACTTAAATTAACTTTCTAATAATCCACCCAATTTTGATGTTTTGGTCATAATAAGGATCCCATAATCATTTATTTTAAATATGCTCACTCATGGAAGATTCAGGTGTTCAACCTACGTGTTATCCTATCTCTAATCATTTTTATTTATCTCATTCATCAAGAAATTATGAAATTTAATTTATCACTTTGATAAACTAATTTTTAAATCATTACTCTTCTTTAAAACTGATATTATATCTATACAAAAAATGTTCTTACTCATTCAATCATTATGATGTGTTCTTCTTTTGGTTGATTGTACCACCTTGATGAATGATGTTATATTGTTTACATCATGAATTATATAGAAAAATATTGGCAATATGTTATAACAATAAAAATTAATTCAATATGTTTTCAGAATTCTATAATATTAATATATAGATATATATATAAATTAATTAAATTCAATTCTTCTTATTCAATCAAAATTCACAAAAATGATATTTTAACCGATATTTATGAACCATCACAATAACTTCCATGAAATACACATGGGAATATATAAATACATAAAAAAATATGTATCATATTTAAGTTCATTCTATAGGGATTTAACATGTAATAAATTATTAAGGATCATCAAACCATCCGTGGAACAAATAGAAGAATTTTCACCCACTGATTGATTTTAAATGAATAATTATTAAATGGGTTTTAAATAATTATGATTAATGGTATTAAGAAAAATCATTTTGAAAAATATTATGATATAGATTAATAATGAACCTAAATTTATTATATAGGAAGTTAAAGAATTCATAACTAAGTAGGAATCAGAGATAAGGTTTTTTCTTGCCTTAATTTTCATTCCTTGAGTCATAACAATACCTCTTTGACTATATTCTTCTCAGTTTTAAATATTATACTTCGTTATCTATATCATATAATATTTTCCCTTTCTTTATAGGGAAATTATATTCTTTATATAAACATTTCCTTCTTTGATATATTTCATACTTGATAAAAATGTGACATTATTAAGAATAATTCCCATCTTCTTTATTAGCTATTTCTACTCCATATCCATATTACTTCTTAAAAAAATGTTTTAATTTATAATTTTTAAAGATAAATATGTATCCTATTTTATAACCTTCATATTTATCTCTATATATTCTCAAAAGGAATTTTTTAGTTCTTTTATCAATGTGGGTTTCATTAAAATTGTTAAAAAATTATTAAAATGAACTTCCTTCCATTTCCATATATTTTTTATCTTTCACTATAAATTTATTATACATTAACCTTATTTATTTTGTGTGTTATTTTTTAGAATTTTTACATTTAAAGTAATGTTTTAAATGATTTTTTTACCTTTTGAAAATGATTTTGAAAGTGTCTCATAACTTCATTTTCACAATATTATCACAAAAAAGAAAAGAAAACTATTTTCTTGTTTTCATTTCCATTTAAATTTATTTATCTAGAAGATACACCATTATTTTACTATTTCATGTCACTCATGTTTCACCCTTAAAGTGTCTTATTATGCACTACTTTTGGTTGACTCAAGTTCGAGTGTCATCAGATCCAATTCGTGATGGATTTTTATACGATACCTTATGGAATGTTTTGAAACCCAGTTTCCTTACATGGGTTATTCATGAATCAATATATGATTGATTTAATGTGGTAAATATATATATATATATATATATATATATTATCATTATCTGATGGGTGGGTCTAGAATTATATAGAACTTTATTTCAATAGGTTAATATTTATATCTCATGAGATTATTAAGGGACATGTGTGGTTAATCCAAGTCTAGTATGTCCTGGGTCATTAGTGTTTAGACGAAGTCCATTATGTTATTTGATATAGGTAGTTATCCTTGTTGACTATGATATGAATTTTTTTTTAGTTAAGATTAACACATACTATGATTTTTCTAAGCTGATGCATATGCCACATTCAAAAATTATATTACCATGGTATATGTTTATTTCTTCAATGTTATAATACAATGGTTTATGTTATACATTAATGATGATCTAATTATGATACTATATTCTTATTCCTTGATCTATGATTATGAAATCATGTTTTATATAAAATATTATGATTCATGTTCTTATTAATTATGTATCTCTCCCATGTTCATTATTTCTCACATGTTTATGATATATTTCTATACGACTAATTGATATGTTTTTACCCAACTGAGCATTTGATCCCACTCCTTATGTTTCCCATTTACCTATAAAATTATACACTGGTATATAACTAGGATGAATACATGTATGGATAATATTATAAAGAATTTTGAAGAAATAATGTTTAATAATACATTTATATAGTGAATATTCAAAGATACAAAACCTTTGGGTTCTTGGATTATGTGTTTTAATGTTGAGATGTAATAATTAATCATGTAAATAAGGTAAAATATATTTTTATAATATTTGGGCGATGACATTATACATGAAATACGAACTTCTAAGTGATAAAAATATTTTAAAAATATGATTAAAGATTGAAAATTTTAAATTATATATTCAAAACATTGAATTGATTATAGGAACAGAGGATTAAATTGTAAATTTAATGTTATAATTATTAGTAGATTTAATAGTTATTTTTTATCCTAAAAATAGATGTTTTAGTGTTGGTTTTATGTGTCGCATTGTTAATATCCACTATATGAATTTATAATTTTAATTTATCAATTTAAGTGAATCAATGAGAGTAATTTATTAACATGATTGGTGTCTTATTTGGTTTTAGTACTGATTTGGTTTTAGAAATAGAGGATAAAGGATAATTAAAACATATTTTAATGAGTTAGGAAAATTACTAATGGGATTTAGAGGATTTTAAATGAATCCTTTCTATAATAAATTAGCCTACATATACTATATATTATATTTTAAATTATTATAATTAGATAATAAAAGGGGGAATACTCAATTAATGGATTTAGGTTTAAACTATAGATTTTTATATGAAATATATTGTTTGAATTTTGAGTTTAATTGATAATGAATAAAATAAAACTTTTTTGTCATCTTTGAAAATTTACTTGGTTAAATATAATTGGATATAAATAATAATTTTGTTAGAGATCAATGTCATAGTTTTGAAGTGATGTTGTTATATTATTACATAACTCTTTAGTTATAAAGATCCATGAAGTAGCTACTTATAGGGATCCTTTGGTTGGGCTATGATTTGATAAGAAGATACATGATATGTGAGTTTTTTCTAAACCCTATCTTTTTTATGGGGGTTAATTTATATGCCATATTTTGGGAACATTGTTTACTTTATCCAAGTGTTTGGGTACTCATTCCATAGTCTATATCAATGTCAACATTGATATTCACCGAAGTAGGTATGAGGTTACATAGGTGGCTTGGCTAGCATCTAATATATAATTTCTAGGATTTAAATGATCTCAATAAATCATTTAATGGATTGAAAAATTTTATATATGAACATGTTAAACTATATGGAATGTTTTAGGTTTCAATAGCTTCTATTAAGGATTTATATCTCACTCCCTATATGTGTACAACTAATGAGTGTAAATATTAGAATCATGATATTACAAGTAAATGAAACATGCCTCTATAGTTAGAAGATGATGTCAGGATACATATTGAAACTCTTTTTCTTATGCATTTAGAGTCTTGTGCTAGGGCTATTCATAATCTTTTTATATATTATTTTAGTTGTAAAATTCATGTTACGGTACTTGGGTTTTATTATAAAGTCTCTATTGGAGGTGTAACTCATATAGGAATTTGTGGGATGTTATTTTTACTGTATTGATAATGTTATAACATGTTTCTAGTACTTATTGATATCATATTTTTTAATTTAGTATTTTATTTTGAAATACTATTAAGGGGTAAATATCTCACTATGTGATATTTATAAACCTTTAGTGTTCGTATCCAGCCTATAAGGATTGAGGAGTGAACTTAAGGCCATGTTATGTTTTGTTTTAGTGACATAAGAAATTAAGGTTAGGATAATAACAAATGGTATCATAGTGGGTTTTTATGAGGTATTGATATTTTTGAAATTTATATATTGAAGATTACTAGTAAGAAATTGGTATATAAACTATATGTGTGTGCCTTTCCAACATAATCATAGTAGGAGTACATGTTATATGGTTAGTATGGGATTATATTTGGTCAATTTTTAAATAGATTTTGGGTAATTACACTAATTTTAGTTGAGTATGAGAAGTGAGTTATTCATCCATAATTTTGGAATGTAGGGATATGGTCTATTTTTCTGTACATGTGACTTTAATTTATTGATCATATTATTTTAGTTAAATAAATAAAATATTAATAAAATAATTAGTGTTTTATTTAATAGGTTATTAGTGATATATTAGTTAGTTAAAATCTATGAGTTGAATTTTCTTGATGTAATTTATTTAGTTTTACTTGTGTAATTACTTTTATAACATGTATAAAAAATGATGCATGATGTATTTATTTGATGAAAATTTTGATATTGTTTTTTAATTAGTGTGTTTATTTTTATAGAATCATTAAATAAAAGAAGTGAATTGATGAACGTCTTGGGAAGGAGGTTGTGAAAGGTAATTACAATGAGGGTAATATGGATATAGGGGCATATGATATTTCACTAGTGTGAGATTCTAAGACAGAATTATAGAAGAAGATACTTGAGAGTATACTGAAGATGATTTAAAACATAGAATAAATTATATATTAGGAAGTGGCATTGGTGTCTAATGTGATTTGATATTTTTAAATATAAAAAAACTCTTTTCATCAAGGGAGATTCTTGGCCTATCTTAGTAGAGAATTTGATAGAGGGTATGGAAAAGTTATTTGAGTTTAATAATCCAACATAGGAAATTGAAGTGTTTATTACTATCTTTATGCTTGAGGGACTAGCACGATTCTAGTTGGATATTTATGTCTAGGAAAATAATATTGAGGGATTTTCATGGGATGCTTCCCAAAATCCTTTCTTTAAGAAGATCTACCCATTGAAACCAAATATAGACAGTGTATAAGAGTTTATAGAGTTAAATCAATAGAGTATTACTATTCTTGATTATTACTCTAAGTTTATATACTTAATCCATTTTATTTTGACCTTGGGAGGTGATAAATCATTAAAATATATTAATTTTGAGTATATAATAAAATTAAAGTTTCATTCAATGTTTTAATCATTTTTTAATGAATTTTACAAATGATATGAATAAGAATATCATGACAGAAAAGGATATTGTTGAAGAAAATAAGGATTTAGTGGGAGTTGGTGGATCTAGAGGTGGAAATAAGATAAAAATGTATGAGTATCCTAGGGATTGTGAATGATAAATTATTTAGGGGAACAATTTTTATTCAACCTCTTATAAAGGGATTGAACCATTAGAGTGTTATATGCTTGGACGTAATTTTCACACTTGATCCATATACCCTCGTTATCCAAATGGGTTTAATTATTACAGTAAAATATTTCATGGGTGGATGTTGTGATTCAGGTTCCATGTAAGCATATCATGCATGATCTAGTAAACCATAATATTGAATTAGTTGTTTCTCTTATATAAGACCTGTTTGAGGAATTGGAAATGATTCTCAGAGATATGTTTAATATTGGGGTGTTTTATAAGGGAGTTTAATTACCGAGGGACAGGGTTTAGGTGGTGGGTATGGTCAGTTATTTACTATGGAGCAAGTTCTAGGGTATCTTAGCGAGAGGTATTCCACTATTAGAGATACAATCCTAGTTACATGTACCTTGCATAGTGTTTTATTCAAATATATTTATCATCATTTTTTATTTCTACTTCTTTATAATTTATTCTATATTTGGATGTTGAGTTTATATCTTTAGTTTTTTCTATGAATACATTACTGGGAAGAGATTAGGATCACATGAGAAGATTCCCAACATGTTCTATTATTATATGTGGGTTTGGAAATATTTTATACATATTAATTCTAGTGATGAAATGATTTTTTGGTCATTGGAATATGTTGGTAAACATGTTTTTGGGTGTATATTGATTATTATTGGATATGTATGAAAATCTTCTCATCTTGGGATGTATCTTATGTTTTTATGGGAGAATGAAAAAATCATACCACTAGAGCTGACTATGATTTAAGTTAGTAGGGAATTATTACATATCAAGTACCAAAGATAGTTCTTATATTAGTTGAAAGTTTTTGTAATATTATTTACCCCCTTTCTGGTTGAGACATATTAAGATGTTATTCTTGAGATGTTTTCAGGATTTACATTAGTGTGAGAGGTAGATTTTTTGATTAACATAGTACTAGGTTCTAATATTATCTTTTCACCTTCTTATCATAAGGTCCAGCTAAGCTTAAAGACTTGAAAACCTTCTAGGAATATATTTATTATAAAGGTTTCTTTAGGAATAATGAGTTTCATTTGGGAAATATTGTGTATTTTTACAGTAAAGTCAATGGAATCTTTCATTTATGTGTTGATTATAATAGGATAAACCATGTTCAAATTAAGGATAAGTATCCTTTACCTGAAATCATTATTTTATTCGATTAGAAAAGAGGATATTTTTTGTTCTTAAATATTGATATTTTATTATGTTATCATTAGTTGAGTGTTTGAACTGATGATGTGAGAAAGAAGACCTTTCAAATAAGATATGTCTATTTCAAATTCTTGGTGATGTCATTCAAAGTGATAAACACCAGAAATATGTTTATGGATTTGATGAATAATATTTTATATCCTTATTTACATTCATTTATTATATTGTTTGTTAATGAAATATTTATTTACTCACAATCCTATGATGATCATGAATAATATTTTTCCGTTGTATTCTACACATTGAGAGCTCATTAATTGTCTTAAAAGATGTAAAAAATGATATTTTTTTATATGAGAAGGGATATTATTTAAAAAAATTCTATATGAATCCATAATATCAATATATACTGAGAAAATCGAAGCTATGATGTCTTGGGAGATTCCCAAAAATTATTCTGAGATCAAAATTTTCTTGCTCCTTTTGGGTTATTATCATTGTTTCCTTTGGAATTTATCTCACCTAGAAATTCCTATGATGGAAATGACTAGTATGGGAGTTAATTTTTAATGGGATTATAGGTGTGTGGTTTAATTCAAATATTTTAATAGGATATTAACATCAATATATATTCCCATTCAACAGGAGTCAGAGAAGCACTGTAAGTTTTGTTACAATGCATTGGGGATGGGTTCGGGTTGTATATTGATGAAGGATAGAAAAGTGGTGGAATATGATTCTCATTAACATAGGTTACATTAAAATAATTAACCTATCCATTATATTGAGCTAAAAACATTGGTTTATGTACATAATATTTGGAAGCATTGTCATTTTAGTAATAACTTTTTCATATACCACAATCAAAAAAGCATTAAGTATTTATTTTATCAGTAAGAATTGAATCTATGATAAAGGATATGATTGAGATATCTTCAGTCAACCAGTTATGAATTTATATATACTATTGTGAAAATAAATTTAATTAATAATTTTTTTTGAGTAGGAAGTATCAAGTGGAAGCAGTTAATGAATTAAAATATGAGTGAAAACTTATATCACTTTTCTCTATGACACAAATTTGAGGAGGAAGAACCTGTTTTCCTAGTACCTATTAACACTCAAAATTTAGAGATTATAAAAAGGATGATTAACCATTTAGTTCCATTATTTTCACCCATTTTTCTTATGATCAACCATGAATTCCTTGCACCTGGTTTCTTTCTTCCCATTCATAGGCTTCCTCATGCCCAACAACCTAGCCCCACACTTTTCCTTCAACTACCCATTCCTTATTCCCTACTCCAATAGTGTCCACTCACCTTATTAAGGTGCCCAAGGTTGTTATTATTAGATACCCAATTTTATTATATTCCCAACCTTCACATGCCTATAAAAATATCCCCATGCCTCCCAGTTCTGGATCGAGGTGCATAAGTCCAAAAGGTGATGTTTAAATTAAAAATCATGCACACCATAACCCCAATTTCCCCTTTAGGGGGATATTTAAGTCCAAATCTAAGGAAAATAATGTGAATGTAGGTAATTTGTGTCATCTAAATGTTTTGAAATCAATAATTTCATGAAAAAACACTTCCCCAATGCTTCCTAAAATCTAGGATGAAGGACCCACCAGGAGAGGCCTAGTAGGGTGAAACTTTGTCGAGGCTTCCATGAGAGGATTGTTAAGGTGTCACTTTTCCCAAACCACCAGAAGATGCCTATTAGAGAATAAATTAATCCAAGTCACTATGAGAGGTCTATTAGGGTTCCACTTTCCCCAGGACACTAGAAGATGACAACTAGTATTCCACTTGTGTTATGACATTATGAGTAGCCTAATAGGGTGACACTTTTCCCATGGTCCCCTAAAGATCCCACTAGGGAGCCATTTCTTCCATGTATCCAAGAAGAGACCATCAAGGAATTATTTTCCCTAAGTGGCCAGGAAGTTCCCTTTAGGGATTGAATTCACCCAAGAATTTTCCTCAAGGGAATATCTAGGGGTAAAACCACTATCACTTAAACCTCCTCTGAAAGGGACAAATCCATCATTAAAAGTATCTCATTGAAAACCTCACGCATGAGGAAAAAACTAAAAAGAATTGCACACCCATTCCTTCCCCATAACCACCCTATTTACATGATTTGGATACCATACATATTCATTTACTTTCTTTAAATCATGTATTTCATTAATAATTTGAATAATTTATCTTTTATCATGTTTCCCATAAGTTTTTATCCCTAACTAATAGGGTTCTCATGGTACTAAAAATAATTTATTTCCTTGATAGTGAGGATCCCTATCCTTATAAAAATAGTGCCATATATCATAGTATAGTTTAATAATCTTAATAAATGTATACTAGGATCCATAGATATTGATAATTTAGTAAAATTAATTTTTTTAAATCAATCAGCCACTAGTGATCCCCCTTTGGCTCATTTATCTTTGCTCACATGACATGGCTATTCTAGAATCAACACCATGTTCACCAAGAACCCAAATAATATTTTTATTAGACACCCTTATGTATAATTAATGGACAAAAGATAGTAATGGGTCTCTAACTTGGTGTAGGCTCTAACCTAACTTTACTTGAGCAATCAATATGGTTAAACTAGAAAGTCACCCATGAAAAAGTCCCGCATAAACGATTTTTAGGGCTGTTTCACCTAGAATTCCATTCCATTAGACTTAAAAACACATAGAATAGGTCCTAATCATAAAAAAATAAACTATATGATAAAATGGTCTTGGTTACATGACCATTTTTATTATTTTCACAACTTTAAAAGGCACATTATTGGTCTTGGTTACATGACATTAAAAGGAACATCATTAGGCCTAGACGCATGACCTAAAGAGTAACTTCACTGATTCTAGATATTCAACCTTTAGAGGAACTTATATGGTCATGGATTCACAAAAATTAAAAGGCACTACAATAGTCCCTTTATTATGAACCTAAAATTTATGGAATGTATCATTAAAATAAACAAAAAAATGCGTGTTTTGATTCCATTCATAAGGATATATTGGTATTCCCTCTAATAATTACATACTAACTCATCCAGACCTAGATCCATCCTAGATGGAAATAAATTTGAAACTTACTAGCTATATGGATTAAAAATAGAGTGAAACTAACCAAAAACAAGGAATATGGAAAACTTATCATACAAAAAGATGTTCACAATGATGCATGTCTTCGATTGATCTGTTTTATGATAAGGGTAACTAGTATTGATATTGGAAATTTTTTCATAAATATGTCTTAAATTTATAATAGAGTTCTAAAAAACTAATAATGAAACTGGTGTAAAATATTTTACCTGTGAAAGGGATCTATTGATTATTCACTCTTACATGTTATTATACACTAGAAAGTTTACTATTTTTGTTTTATTTCCCTCACATATATCCAGTAAAATATAAATGAAATAAATTTTGAAAACTTCATCAAGAATCAAACTCCCTAACTAGTATAGGGGAAAGAGTGGACCAACCTAGGTTCCCATGAATCATGAACAAGTGGATTACGAGATGTAAGATTTGTCCACAATGACTCTCATAGCTAGTCAACACTGACGTGTTGTGTCAACATCTTAGTTTATTCACCTCTAAGTATTAATAACCCTTTTAAGAGTGAAAACTCAATGGTTAGATCTAGAACTTGGAGGTGGATCATGAAATCCTATAGAAGCTAAATCTTCATAGGTCATCCCATCAAGGAAAGACTAGTGGTAGAAAAGTTCCACTTATTAGTATATCAAAATACTTTATAAGTCTCTCACCAGAGAAAATAAATGTTAATATCCCTTATTTTATGGATGTAGAGGAGTAAATTCACTATATTTTGATGTCATCTCGAGAGATGCCTTGGAGGGATCCCATCATCCATGGTACCACTATCACCACTCAACCAAGAATCCTTTGGAGGTAGAAAATGAATCTATCACCACTCTCATTTTATCTAAATAGTAATCATGGAGTTATACTTCCATGGGTTATCCACCATATATACCTAAGGAAATACCACTATTTATAAATCCATCAAAATCATTATCACCCACCAACATATCTTGATGGTGACTTCAGAGATATTCCAAATCATCATCAGTAAGAAGCACAAAATCATGTTGAAGATGACACCAATAGAGAGTTTATAAATACCCTCACTAATGGGTGATGTAAAAAACCAATGTGGAGGTCCTCCTCACAGTAATAAATTCAACAACTTTGGATATCATCAATAGAGTACATATCTTGATGGTACAACCCATGATAGTGGAAACAAAAAAGCCTGAATGTGATCTCCATGTAAGTCTTAAACATTTCACCATCCATGAAGGTCCTAATTTTGGTGAGATACAAGAATTAAACCATGGAGTAACTCCCTATAGTTCTCATTATGAATGTACTACTCAGATCAATATGAAGACTAACCATGGAGTACCTCCCCAAAGTGTAACATTATCCAACAATCATATAGGTTCTCCCTATGTTTACAGTTTTATTGGTTCTCAATATATTTAAAATATTAATATGAATGAAGGTAAACTTTATTAATAAAAATTTATATAATGAAAATATAGGTCCTCCCCATTCCAGTTATAAAACATCCAACAACCATGAAGGTCCTCCCCATAGTGATATTGCTAAGAGCTTTGGAGGTCCTCCTTACGGAATATATGGAAGAGGTCCTCCCTCTAAAAAGATATATGTTCAAATTTAAGGTCCTAACTATGATAATAAAATAATAAATTCATAACCAAAAAGGTCCACCTTATGGTGATAAAGAAAATAGATAAATTAGAGCTACTATCCATAATAAAAAAAATATGATATCAACAACTATAGAGGTCCTTCCCATGTAAAATTTTTAAATGGCTCTCCTGATAGTGATATATCTCCCTAACATGAAGGTTAATCATATTTCAAAACGATTCTAATGCTTCCCTTATATAAATATTCATTGGAAAATATGAATTTAACCACACTAGGAACTCTTCCAGTATCTAGTGGTGTTTTGTATGAACCAATTGACAAACTAAGGCAGCGATTATCATAGATGCTTCCCCCAGATCAAAAAAACCTAGATATAGATATGGATATTTAGAATGACCCTTATACTCTTGATAAAATAGCATGAAATTAATTTTTATTGTTGTACAATGTTGAAGAACCACTCACTAAATATGAGTAAAATTCCAACCCCATGTGGAATGAACCAGTAATAGATAAGATAATGGTAATGTTCCAGCCCATTGTACATCTTGGTATGATATTCATAAGACCTTAAAAAAGGAATATATAACTAATATCCGTATAAATGTATTGAAAAATATTCACCATATAAAATGTATGAACCTTACGTTTGGGGGATAAATTGATCACCTAAAGACATTGGATGATAAATGCTTCTGTGTTGATTTGATAGCACAATCAATATCTCAGTGTTCCAAAAAAAAAGAGTGCGTCCAAAAATATTTCCTTAAGGGTTTCAAGACACTCCACCATATGATCAAATATATTTCATATATCGTATATTTTAATGTTTGGGGAAAATATGTAGCTCAACCCTTCACTAAACTAGTAGGACAACAATGTTCTTCAAGAAAGGTAGCTTTCAATGAAATTTCCTCGAGAAAGGTCTTAGGTTATGGGTATTTATATTATAGTTGAATAGTACAATGAAACCCCTATATACCTAAAGCTTAGAAAAGGTGAACTCAATTATTATAGAACAATTACATATTGTTGCATCATGCTACTAGAAAGGTGAACCATGTATCCAATTTATGGAAACCTGATTCATTGAAAGTTAAAATATTTTTAATGGATGAAACTTATTATACAAAGAATTTAGAAAGAAAATTTCATCCAACTCAAGATAGAGTGTGCTCCTAAAAGGTAAATAGAGACATTAAAAATGAATAGGTGGTTGAACCAAGGTAACCCAGACCTACAAGGTTTGGGGATTTTTTCACCTCTATCACCACCTTTTAAACCACCAAATTTACAAAGGCATGTATCCAAAAATTTGGAGGAAAAAGCCCTCTAGGATATAGAAGTGGAATTTTTACACTTATTTCTAAAGAATTTAGTATTTTCTTGATAAGGATACATATATTAAGAATATGGTTCAAAATAAAGATTAAGAAGAGGGTGCCCTAACCTGACACCAATGGTGGGCTCATGATTTGGGAACTCCATTAAAAATCTATTTGTTTCCTAATCAATAATCTTATTTCAAGGAAAAATGGAAATCCATAGGTACATAAATATCCCAACCAATACCCAGAGAAGTTGAGGAATTTTTTGATGCGGAAAAGTTCAACCAGTAGAAAGTCATGCTATAAAAGTTGAGGTTAATTAACAATCAATTACTCAAAGGTAATATACACATAGATTTTAACTCTCATGATGAAATCTTCATTCCTCCTATAATTATAACCTTTTGACTAGAGAATATTGCTCAACCAAAATGAGGACAATCGAGGTATACCATGAACTCAAGATCAAAAAAACTAGTTTAACTAATCCCAACACCAGGATATTACAAAATTGTTTCTCTATTAGGATAATAACAACCGAAATTTTAATCATGTTACCGAAGATTAACATAGGCCAATTATTAATTATAAGTGAAGATAGGTTTACAATATCAAGACCCGCCATCCATTCCCACTCATACACTAGGCCTAATTGTAATACCAATAGAGCTTCTGAAATCCATAAAATCTCTTAATACTCAAATGGAAACCATAGAAGGATGATTAGTAAATATGAAATTATAAATTAAAACATATCTAGAGTGGGTGGATTTGAATCCTCCCCAATTAAATTTTTCAATCCCACCTTCAAAAAATTTAATGGACCATGAGATCTAGAACAAAATCTTGTGAATTTCATGTCTTTATGCTGCCTTATATTGAGGATTCCAATGTACCAGGTACCAGTAAAGATCATATGTTTTTTATAAACTCTAGAAGTACCTAATTTTTTTGGTAAAAAAATTGAATCCAAATCCTTGTTAGGATGATCTTTTGTGATAGTTAGTGCACCAATTTTTTTCAACATTGAGGGGTAAATTTTTCCATAACCTCTAAAATTGAAAGAAACATGAATACAAAATGGTTTTAGATTTCATCCCCAAGTGGAAAGGTTTAACCTATTATCCAGACATGAAAATATCACAGGAGAAATTGGTGGATATATATAGAAAATATTTAAAATTAGATTTAAAAATCACTCATATTGTTGAAGTATCATGGAATATTTATATAATTTTTTACAATGGTCGAATAGTTAGAAGATTCCATTCAGTGTTAGAAGGCCTAATCTTGGATGAATTATTTGATACAGGGAAGAAATATAGAAAATTAGAAATGATGATTAACACTTGTAAGTTGTATTGGATGATAGATTCATATCCCTAGCTTACCAACTGTCATGCAACATCTATTTCTTGGTAATTAACATAGAAAAATCATTTCCAAGAGGCAAATAATGAACCAAATTAGTGGAATTTTGACAATAATAAGAAAAAAGTATATTATTTATAGAAATATAAAGTCCCCAAGTAATTTTTTCATTCTTGTAAAACAACTTGGTTACATTTCTATAAATAAAAATGCCGAATTAGGTTGATATGTATGATTGGACTGATTACTTCCCTTAACATAAGATGTTAGGGTATTACATAAAATATTTCTTTATCTTTATGATTTTACACTAGAATATGATAGAAAATGATTATGCAATGTTAGGTAATCCTCTATCAAAGGTGACTCATGCACCGGCTACTCTACCAGAAGAATAAAAAGATTGGTAGACATAAATTTGATGATTGGATGACCAAAAAATTGGTCGACCATGCACATGCTATCATTCGAGCATGACTGAATTAGAAAATCATGAACCCAATTCTCCTGTAATATAAAAGGTGAAATATTCATCATAAAAAACATTCATAATTCATAAAAACCGAAGGAGATGAAAAAACACTATAATAAGATCCCCCATCATTACCTAATCTAATCCATACCCTATAAGTTTTTCTTACCCCATCATTGAGAGGATGGGTGATCACATAGCGATCTACAATGGGTATCCAAGTTGATCTAGTTACCCCTATATCCTGACACTTTAGCTCCATTACTATGTTATTTCAATGACCAACCACCACCAAAGTCAAAACATGCACCGATTATCAAATCCAATAATCAAACAACAAAGAATGATCTTCGGGTTGATATGCATGCATGTTTCAGTTTTCATGAAAATAGATATTTGAAGATGAATATTAAAATAAATAAAAATGAAATTTCTAGAGGCCATTCAATTATTTGATCTTTAGGGATAAGTTCATAATGTGGAATGTGATCCTCACCGCATGCATGTGAGGATATCACTGTAAAAGGGAAGTTGATATCGATAATGAAAAATGACATAATATTTGGTGTCATTTTAACCTAAGAATAAATAATTCAAATACGAGGTATGTATTTATTGAAATACAATATTTACATGGAATTATTTGAAAGATTTTAAGGTAGTGAATGAACGGTGCAAGGTTGTGATCCTCTCATATAAAAGGAGAGGTTTTGAGCATGTTGAATGTGCTTTGTCTCTGATTTTTCATATGAGAGCTACCTTTTTCTATAAAAAATATCATATCCATTATTCTTATTCTATGAAGGAGAAACAGAGAACCACAAACCTCCCTGGTATCGTGAATTGGGGGTTCTTTTCATCTGTTGCATGATGATGAATGTTTTTTGCATATATTGTGTAAAGGAGTTCCAAGGACATGATTAGTGTTCACACTATTGTCATGATTCAAGAAGATGTTTGGTTATGTGAATCAATGTAGAATATTTCACTGTGTCTTATGAATGTAATACCATTATTTTACCATTTTGATACATGACGGTCAGTGAGAGGAACCGAGAACAATTGTTTTTGCTCGAATGAAAGAGCAGTACCGTTTCACTTGCATGATGATTATAAGAGGATGAGTTTTTGAACATATAAATAATGTTGCCTTCATGGATATTAATAATGTAGTGAATTGAAGTGGATAATAGGTGCATAATACTATTCACATTTGGTAGTAAATATACAAAAGAGAAGTTTTTGTGCCTATTTTTGTGTGTGAAGAGAAAGAACAGTTTTTGAGATGATGAAAAGAGAGAATAAATAGTGTATGCATTCTTTCATACACATACATACATGAAAAACATGAAATAATATATATATATATATATCTGTGTGTGTGTGTGTGTGAGTTCTAAATTTTAAATGAATGTTCCATGAAACACATTGATGAATATCAAGAATTACATATGAACTATGATTTTCATAAGTAGCATGCAAAAATATTGACACTGAAGTTGATAAAAAATAAGAATACTCCATATCCAAGTTATTAGTTTATTATGTTTATTCAAGATCATTTTTTCATGAATTAATATATAATGTATGGTCCAGTTCAGTTGCATTAAATACCAATTGCACCAAGAAGAACAAAGAAGATATGATAAAACATTCTATGTTGATAATTATACCAAAGATAAATAATTGTGACAATGATATGTTTAGATAATATTATTTTCTCTAAAAATCTCAAATTAGGTTTTGCGATTCTTTTAAGGAGAATAATAAGATTTAGTGTAGTTGGTATTGCACTAAAGAAGAAAGATATCAAGACACTACCATACACTATTACATATTATTTTGTGTCAAATATCAAAGATAGAATAACAAGTGACCATCCAATATGTATTATATTTATTATAATATGGGATAGGGAGAATATAGTTCATCAATCCAAAACACATTCATATTATTGTGACTAATAGAAGAGAAAGAAAATAAAACTTTTATTTTACTGCTGGGAAGAAGAAGGGTTGATTGTTTTCTACTGTGAAAGTAACCATATGAAGAAGAAGAAGTTTATGGAAGATAAAAGAAACACTAGGACATAAAATATTAGTCTCAAAAAGTGGAATAATTTATTGGTGTCACAGATAATATAATAAATAAGGTTTATACTGTCTTTATAGGTAGTATAAAGATCCATCCAAGTGCTATAAAACATGAACTATCAATTGAATATAGTGCATTGAAAGTTAAATGGTATTTAATACTTATTGTAACCACATTTAAAGGATTAATTTATAGTGGTTTTGTGGTTGGATCATTTTCATAAAATACAAAGGACTAACTACCCTTATTGAGTAGTGAACCTTGTAAAAACATCTTGTGGTATTCTTTACTTCTATCATTTTCTTTTATGTGATAGGGAAATATTTTATACGAATCAAGATCCTAATAGGTCTAAGAGGTAAGGGGATAAAAAGTGATGAATGGATTAAAAAGTCCCCAAACTGAATCACCCCCTTCTCAATGTTAGTAATATCTCAAACTGGTCTTATCAAGTGGTATCAAAGAAAAGGTTCACCTCTATTGGATTATTTATAATGAAGATATTCTATTTTCAATATTTGAATTTCATTCCCAAATAAAAAATGAAGTGAAGTAATAGAGAATATTCAATATCTACCAAGACCATGATGAACATGAAAGAGAAATATAAGAGAACATTGAAGAAGAATTCCTCCTTATCCAATGAAGTGGAATTATATGTTCATATATTCCTTTTAAACAGTAAAGATATACTAATCTTGTAAAGTAATAAGTAGGTGGATCAATTTTCCACCAAGAAGATATCTAACCATCGTACCTCTAGTGTTCAGGAGGTATGTGTTAGTAGATTTGAAAACTATCCCCATGATGAATATAGTTTCACATGTGGTGATGAACATCAATCTATAACTTCTAATGAATTATCAACAGATAGATTAAGATTTAGTCTATATGGTATTCCATAAGAAATAGAATCCCTTGATTGTGGATTATTTCAATGTATACTGGAGGAGATCACCCAGTTGGAATGATAAGATCATGTTGTGGAGAAGGGTATGCAATAAAAAATATAATTTTTTTAAATCTCACTAGAATATTTCTAACAATTGAATAAACAAAGAGAAAACCTGAAATAATTTCCTCAACATGCCTCAAATAATTTGAAGGAAGATAGGGTGAAAAATAGACTATAAAAGAAAAGATCCATGAAATTGAAGAGAAATTGAAAAATATAACTAATTTCAGGAGTTTACAATTGGAAGGAATATCCAAGAAGATCAAGAAACTTGAATCATTGATTCATAAAAAAGTTAAGCTTCATGAATATGAAGTTGATAGAATAAATAAGACTAGTGAAGATAATATTATTATGATTGAAAATAAAAAATTAATCCTCAATATGAAATTTCTAGATTCAGAAGACCAGTTTTCCAATCTCTAAAAGACATATATTGATACTTCACAAAAGAATTAAAAAATTGTTGCGGGAACTCAATATTAATTGGAGGATTCTAACATAAAAATACTACTAGTAAGTGATAATAAGTTCCTAAATTCATTCAATGATATATCCCAATAAGATGAGATGAAAAAGGTACCATCCATACTATCTATTACAAATGTTTCAAAGTCTATTTCCAAAAATTTTGTAGGTTATAAAACATATTCTGAACAAGTATGGATGAAGAAAGGTGATAAGAAACCTACCACTATAACTATAGTGGATACAAAAAATTATGTGGATGTAGGTTCCCCCCCAAAGAACATGAAAATTCATGACGAAGACCCAAAAACAATATACAGGATAAATAATGAAATTAGGATTTCTGAGACAATGTTTCTACTTCAACATATGTGGTCATTGTGTATTAGATTATTGGCACAATCCATAAAATTTAAAATAATAAAGGAATCCTATGTCAAGGGTGGATCTAGAAATAACGAACCGTCATCCAAAGGTCTAGAAGAATATTTATACTGAAAACATATTTGGAAAACATGACAACATCTGTGATGTATGAAATGGTAGAGGCCATAAGGTTGAAACATGTTCATATCAACATGTATCCAAAGTTGGCAAATAAAGAATACCATAATAGCTGGATAAGAAAGAACAAGATACCATGGGAATAAATTAGAATAATATTGTGAAAAAAATCATTCCAAGATGGTATCATAGAAGAATGGTGATATGACCTTATATTCTAAATCTAATAATTAAAATTTTAGTAAATCCAAAACAACTACTAATAGGGATGAAACTCATAAGAAACCATGTGGAAGATCCAAACACTTTTCCACAGTTCCAAATGATATATTAGTTATCTATCTAGAAGTTTTGGAAATAATGAATAAAATTGAAAATGAATAAGATACTGCTAGTGAAAAATGAAAAGAAAAGATTCTATACGATGAATTCAAAGTGGGAAAAAGTTTTTAAATAAAATAAAATCTAATGTTAAAGAATTTATATTTCAGAGATATAATAAATTTGGCCAGATTGAAAAATGTTGTCTAACCTTTCTAATAGAAAAATAGAATTCCTTGAGTATATTAATAATATATCATCAATAAAGGTTTTTAAAAAGAAATGTTCTCCACTAAAATATGAATATGATATGAATAAATCAATGCATCATCAACATAAATTAGAACAAATGTTCAAATGTGAAAGCATGAAGACTGGATCAAATGAAAAAATGTGGTTGAGAAAAAAATATCAACCTTACTGTTCATATTGATGAATCAAGGATGATACAATTTATTACTTAATCTTTGTGTATGGTGTTTTTAATTTCAATATAGTTAATTGATGGTGAAGAAAGTTCTCTTGGGGGGAACTTAAGAAGCAGTGAGTGCAATCAATTCTTGATAGAAAATATGAAGAAATAACCATCCTTAAATGATTACCCAATTTTATATTAAAATAAAAACATTATGGAGTATCATATTTGATGAATTTTAATAATAATATGTCATATTCCAGAATGTTGGGATAAATATATACCATATTTGTTTTATCTTATTTTGTGGTATCATAAAGAAAAAGTATTCAAGAAGATCATCCTTAGTGAAGTTCTGAATATTGTCCTATCCAGACAGTCACAATTTAAAGATCCATTATAGTGTATTATCTACACTATAATTTCATGAAATATATTTTTTTTTGAGATCCACCATTTTGAATATGATGAGAAGTTTTTTACCCTAAGGGGTATAAAAATGAAAAAGATGATAAAATTATTGTTTTAATTGGTATCAATTTGATTATTATGGAAATTTCATAAATATAATGTCATTGGAAAAGTTATGTATCTCTTATTCTCTCATCCTTGGTTACTCAAGATAAATATCATTTTATAAATGGTATAAATTGAATTAATCAATTTCCTTATAAATGTGGAAGTTACCCAAGGCCAGTTATCCAGCTTATTACAGTCATATATTTTTTATCTATTTTTTAAAGTGAGTGCAAGAGTTTTAGGTTGATTTTTCTTAAAAATTTTCATATCACATTTAGATTATTTAGTGTAGAATAATAGTGAATAATACTTTAATACAAGTTTATGAGTTATCATTTCATAAGGTATGGAGAGATAAAGTGAAATGAAATTATTGAAAAGTTAAGGGGATAGAGAAGATAATGATCTATATATTAACACATTCAATTAGAAAGAACATAGAAGGTATTTACAAAAAATAAGAGGAGGATATTGAATATCCCACATTTTTTATAGAATATATATTTTTTAAAATGATTTTCATTGGTTTTAAATGGTGATAAATGAGATATTAAGATCTCATTGATGTGAATATGGCGAAGTAGTTCTAAAGTTCACGGATCTTGTACGGAGAGCTCAAGTATTATAATTTTTAGAAACATATAAATAGTTTGAAGAATTTGAGATCCTAAGGTTATTCCTAGATAATTTTTATGAATTAATTAAATAACCTTTTATGTTATGCTTGAATAATTATCCTAGTAAATCTAACAATTTCTTCACTTGTTCTATGTTCAAAGAAATGTTTTTAATAATGATTCATTGTTTACAAAAAAGAATAAAGTTGTTTTAATGTTAAAGTTATTTGGAAGTAATATTCCAAAAAATATATAAAGATGAAAATAAGGTCATGCACTATGTAATTATTTTAAGAGAACCATGTAAGATCTAACTTGATGATTATTCATATTTTGATTTCCATGGATGAAAACTATGCAACATAATTACTATTTTCCGGAGGTTTTTATGAGTATGAGATACTTGGAATTAATATTACAATGATATTTTAAGGTGGAATTAAATAATAATAAGATGTGTCATGAATTTGAAGGAGGGTATTTGTTTTTATATGGTGGAAATTTTCACATTGAATAATTTACTAGGTGTTAATAAAAATGTGACCAACCTTATAAGGCAGCCAATCTAATCTTAACTAGGGAACATGTGGGACCCAAAAATGAACCACAACCTTAGAGGTCATCCCAAGACAACCATTCATGAAAAAAGATTAGTGTATGGCCATGTACAAGCCCTCATCTCTCTCGTTTTTAAGGCCCACAGTGCGCATACCTATAAGCATGCATGAGTTAGACCAAAAGCCCACAAGAATCCCATAGAACACATGTGTAATGGCATGTGTGTGTGTACTTGTGTTATGTTATCCATGTTACAACCCTAGTACAAGTTCAAACGGTGTTACACCACAACTTATTTGATATATCTAATAGAAAACACTATGAGATTTTGATTTTGGACAGATTATCATGCTTATTGTTCCTATGACTAAAAACTTAGGGACATAATGTGCCCATCTGATATGAGGCAATCCAATGACCAGTCATCCTTCAAATAGTCATCCCCTACCCACTAACACTTGATCTCCATTACATTATCTATTTGATGATCAACCACCATTAATGATCAAACCATGAACCTATTATCCAATCTAGTGATTGATTAAGAAAGAACGATACTTGGGTCAATATGCATGCATGATTCACTTTGAATGAAAATGTATGTTTGAAGATGAAGCTTTAAATGAATGAAAATTCAAGTACATGAGGTCTCTTAGTTATTTTATCTTCATGGATGAGTTCATGATGTTGCATGTGATCCTCATCACTTACACATGAGTATATCACTGCAAATGAGAAGCTGAGATCACTAAGGAAAACACCATAATATTCAGCATCATTTTAACCTGATTTTGAAGAATTCAAACTCGAGGTGTTTATTCATTCAATTATTGTATTTATACAACATGATTTTAAGTATTTTAATTCAATGAATGATCAATTCAAGTCTATGATCCTCACCTATAAAATGAGTGGCACTGATCTGGTTGAAGGTCAAATTGCTTTCATTTTTGATCTGAGAGCTCTAATTTTATATAAAACTGAGCGTCTTCATGATTTCTATTTAAAAATTAGAAACACAGAACACTGATCCTTCTTATCATTGTAAATTGTGGTGTTTCATTCATCTCTTTTACAATTAAGGATGTTTCATTTACAAAAGGTGTAAAAGAGTTCCATAGACACACGACTGGTGTTCACACCCTCGTAATGCTTATAAAAAATGGTTAGTTCCATAAACTAGTGGATAGTATCTCAATGTGTCTTATAAATACAATACCATTCATTTACCTTGTCTATACATAATGTCTAGTGAGAATAACCAATGACTGTTCTATTTTCACAAATGAAAGAAGTCACATAGTTTCACTTGCACGATGATAATAGGAGGAGGAGGTGTTTCACATGTAAATAATGTTTCTTTCATGGATATTAATAATAAAATTACTTAAAGAGGACAAGAGGTGTGTAAATTAGTTCACATGAGGTAGTAATCATATAGAAGGTAAGTGTGTGTGCATTTTTTTTGTGGGTGAATAGAAATAATAGTGTGTGAAAAGAAAAGGGAACACAAATAGTGTATGCATACTTTCATGAACATACATACATGAATGTATGTGAAATAATATATCTATATATATACACAAAAACATATATATATATATAAATGTGTGCGTGTGTGTGTGTTTAAACTTTTAAATGAAATTTCCATGAAACACATTCTTATAGATTAATAAATTCATATGTAATATTCTTTACATAAGTTGTGTGAAACAATCTTGAGAATGCAGTTGAGTAGAACATAGGAATAATTCATATCTGAGTTATTAGTGTTTTATATTTATACAAAATAATTCTTTCATGAATTAATTTTTTTTGTTGTAATTAATTATCAATAAATATTACATTCACTATGAAGAAAAAAGAATATTTGATAAAATATTCTCTATTGATAATTGTATAGAAGATAAGTAATTATGATGATGTTGTGTTTATCTGATCTGTATTTTTATAATATAAAAAAGGAGGTTTGTGATTATATAAAGGTGAAGAAGAAGATACAATTAATTTGGTATTACACTAAATATGAACAAGATCAATATACCACCATATACCATTTCATATTATTGTGTCAAAGATCAGATATATAAGAAGAACTAACAAGATAATATATATTCTGTTGATTATAATTTGGGTTCAAGAGAATTCAGTTCATTATTCAAAAACTCATTCATATTAGTGTGACTGATAGAAAAATAATAAAGTGCATCTTTTATTTTTTTACAAGGAATAAGATGTGTTTATTTCCTACTACTGTGCATGTAACCAAGTGAAGAAAAAGAAGTTTGTAGAAGATCAAAGTATCACTATGACATCCAACAACATTATCAAAAGGTGAAATAATTTCTTGGTGTTACAAATAAACATATAAAAAAGGTGAATACTATATTCAAATTCAGTATAAAGATCCATCCAAGTACTGTAAAACATGTACTATGAATTGACTATAGTTCATTGCAAGTGAAAGGGTGTTTCCTACTTTCAATAACCACATTCAAAGGATTACTTTATAGTGGTTCTATGGTTGGATCATTCCTATACCATTCTAAGGATTATATAAACATATGGAGTAGTGAAACTTGTAAAAAATTATGTGCTATTATTTAATTCTTTGATATACTTTCTTGAAACAAGGAAAAGAGAATAAGTGAATCGAGATCCTAACAGTTCAAAGAGGTAAAGAGATAAAAAGTTTTTATTTGATTAAAAATTCCCTAATATAGATTCATCCCTATCATTGTTAGACATCCCTAAACTAAACCTATAACTAAACATGAGATATACTTTCTATATAAGAATAAGAATCCCCTTAATCCATTTAGAATCCCAAAAATTGTCACCTTTAGAGAAAATATTGATTTTTCATAGTCAAAAGGTCACTTTTGTAATTTAGAAATATATCTAGTTCAAGAGATCTAATTGAATCTATATATTTTTAGGTAGTTATGGGTAAAAAAATAGTTTTGTTAAATGAAATATAATACTTTATAATAGCAAAAATTTGTGTTCCAAATGGTATTATGAAAAAGGTTCCAAAACCACTTTTTACTTTTCTTATAAATTGGAACCTGAGGCACTTAATTTTTAATTTATTCTAAGGGAGTGTAACTGTAAAATTTCAGAGATAAAATGATTCAAAACTTCACCTTATAGGTTTTAGAGAAAGACCGTATTTTGGCTCATGGAATCAATGGGGGGAAAATAAATCTGGAAGAATACATTCAGACCTCAGACAGGTTAGCCTACCACTTCGAGGATCTAATTAAAGATGATCAAAACAGAGAGGTAACATCTACCCCCAAGAGTTTATGTGGGGTAATAAATTCAATTTTTTTTAATGTTTTTCTGGAATATTTTGGTGATTTCTTTTGAGTTTTAAATTGGGTATGACATGTAATCTTTTTGGGTTTCTCACTTTCCCTCAAATGTAATTTCATAAATTAAAATTGTAAATTAAGGAGGAGATCCACTTGAGTATCCTCATCCTCTCAATGTCGAGTTAAAGATTGTGTGACCATTGTAATGGAGGTCCACACTTGTATAGGGAGTTAAAAAAATAATTTTCTATTTTTGGTTTATTTTTTGGTTTTAAATATTATTTTATACTTATCTTCACTTTTTAAATATTATGATGCATTTTCAGGAACCTCTTTTTTTACTTAATTACCGATCAGTTTTTAAATTTAAGAGCATGACCTATGCTGTTTTGATTAAAAAACACAAGAATCCTTTTATTAATAAAAAATTTGAAAATTTTGTGTTCTTTGGAAGTCATTTTAACATGTAAATGAACTATAAATTGACTACATGGTTGTTATGTCAAGGTTTAATAATATGTACATTATTTTAAATTCATAAAGGCAAATTAAGATCTTAGTTAACTGTAAAAAAAAGAATTATACCAAAAAAAATCAAAAAAGAAAAATAACCTTTTAAGAGGTGTAAAAAACTACTAATTACCATCATCCTATATTTCTCTCAAACAATAATTTATTTTACTAATCACTTTTTTAATTCAATCCACATCATTTTTTAAAATATTGTCAAACCCCATGTTTTTGGTTTTGTTTTTGTAAATATTACATTAAATTCACACTTTTAATCTTTTATTATCCTTGAGAGATTACATAGGGTCCTAAGTATATTATAAATCATCTCAAAAAACCTAATTAATTTGACCCTTCATGACAGTTCTTTCAAAATTTGTAACATTTTCCAAGGAACATTATAGGTTTAGAGTGTATTTTTTATATGAACTTTGTAGATTTTATAAATATTTTTTTATTTATTTTTCTCAATTAAACTTTTTTATATAGAGTCATGATATAACCTATTTTTGTAGGTTTTATGCATGAATTTTTTTTTTAAGTGAAATAACTCCTTTTGAACTCAAACTACTGATATCCTATGTTATCAACACTAAAACTCATAGAATATTCCTTTGAAAGTGGATACAACAGAATCCAAGACACTTCTAAACCCTTATTATTATGAATCTAAATTCAAAGATGAAATAAAATTATATAAAATAGAAAATAAAAACCAAAAATTAAAAGAATTAACTTAACCTAATGTTTATATTCAACCTAAATATATTCAAATACAAGGTGAAACACAAAATATCAAATTACCGTCCAGCCAAAATAAATTTTTTCCAAAATTACACGAACTTTTTGGAGAACACCTGCACAAAAACATAATGAAATTAGACATTATTTTCTCAATATTAAAACACATAATAGTGATAGATAAACTTTTAAAACATTGGTGGTTTTCATTCTCTTTAGAAGAAACTCCAAATGTCAGGTTGTATTGTGTAAACACCCCAATTAGTGGTAAGGTGAACATATAATTCCCTTCTATTAAAAAATATTTCCTGGACTCTTGAAATCAAATAAGAATAAAATAAATCTATGGAATAAGACAATCTAATGTATAAAAATATCATGAATACAGATAAAATTTTAAAATAACTTGTGAAACTTTTACACACCACCAAATAAGTGATATTTTCTTAACAGAATATTTTTATGAAGGTTTAATTACTATTGATCATAATATGATTGATGTTTCTATAAGTAGTTCCCCAATAGACTGGAATTGAATTAATGTAAGGAACCTCATAGAAAAGATGGCGTAGAAGAATCACCAGTTCAGTTCGAGGTCCAGTGTACACACCAAAAGAGTCAATGAGGTGACAAGTTGTAATTTTGAGAAGAAGTTGGACACAATGTTTAAAGAGGTAAGTAACCTACATCAAATATCACTTTTCCATGGGATATTTCAAACCCATACTATAGTTCATTATGGTATCCATACTAGTGATGCCTACTATTCCGACTAATTCTGTCAATTAAGATACCCTTATGAGAGTTATGAGCTAGTATTCCTAGGCCTCCTATACAACTATCCCATTAGTAAGGAACCATACTATTCATTCATATTTGTATGGAAGGATAACCAAGATTATATGAAATGGGGTATTCCAACTGATATTAAAATTCGTAAAACCACATGAGGTAGGGTAGTCATCCTCCACCACTAGCCAAAAATCCTCAACCACTAAAAATACATTTCTAATAATCCCTATAAAACCCTAATCTAGCTAAGAAGACCTATCGAAACAAATAGTCACAAAAAATCACCAATTTTAATATGTTTTTCCCAAAGTGTTTGATTTAAATTTATTTCAACATGTCAATATGTGTTTGGTGATAAAGGGAGGTGATTTTTGGATTACTGTTATAGATTGAAACCTTAAGCCTTAAATGCCATTACATTAATATGAACTTCAATATAAAAGATACTACTAATGGTGAGAGGGTTATATATAATATTTAATGGAAATTTGAAGGCCTTAGAATTGATTAATAATGTCTTGACATGTTTAAGAAGTGATTGATGAAGGCTATGAGTGGGTAAAATGATATTTCTATACCCTTAATATAGGTAGATTATCATTTATATAGTACATGTAAGGGTTAAGTGAGATCTACACTACCCACTTAAAGGTAACTGAGAGTTTCCATTACCTATGTAATTGTTGGTCAGGTACTGTATAGTGGCAAAGTGTGAGATAAAATGGTTACATAAAGGTGAAACCTTCTCCGTGTAAAGGCCAACTAAAGATTTCACTACTTATATAATGGTCGTAAAAAGTTCTGTAAAGGTAAATTAAGATACTGGTGAGATGCATTAAGTTTCATGATAGATGCATAAGGGTCATATGAAGGTTTTAATAACTATATAAAGGTGTATTTTACTCAATATAAGGGTATCCTATGATTTACATGACATCTGTAATGGTAATAAAGGAGTTTTAAAGGAAATTAAAGAGTAAAGGTTGGGGTTGTGTGAAGGTAAGAAGGTATATGTTGAATCTAGAAATTGTTTTTGTCGTCAAAATGGAGTGGTTAATATGGTCAATCTGAACCATGTTTATGTGGTCTATTTTGGAGGAAGACATGGTCGATCCACCAACCCAATTGAGAATCAACGAATAGTCGATCCACTGAATGTAACATGTATCAGTGATTGGTAGATCCAACCTTATTTTATGGTTAATTGAGTGTGGTTTATTGGAAATTATTATATAATGAATATAAAAAATGTGATGTATGTATACGACATACTTTGGTGAATGGTTTTTCAGAAGAGAAGTTCAACTATGAGAAATAGGGCCCCTTACCATGTCATAGTGAATATTGGGTGACTACTTCAAGAATAACTCAATACTGAAGGCTAAGATAAGAGATCCTCATTATAATATAAATGATTTATAATTTATTGATTCATCCATGCAGCTTTATGTGAATTCATTTTAACTAATCGATAAAATGTGAGGATTTATAATTTAATGGGTTTATGAAGTTGTAATTTATGTAGAGAAGATAAAGCTGTAGTAATTGAAATACCATGTGGAAGATTTAATCCCTTGTTTTAAGAGATTTAAATGTATAATAAAATCATAAGGATTTAAATGAGTTTTCAAGAGATAATATTGAAGATAATATCTATTTGAAAATTATTGAATCATATAAATGAGTAAAACAATAACAAAATGTATATTTGATGTCCCAAGAAGAATAAAATCCTATAGGGAATTATGGGATATTAAATAAGAAATAATATCCTATAATAAATGAGAATAATATTCATGATATTGTTGAGAATATAAGTTGAATATTGATATCAAAGAAGTTTTTGAGAATTTTTAGAGTTGGTAAGAATAGTTTTGGCCTTGATAATTATTCTAAGGGAATTAAATATAGATAAGATTTAGGGGAGAATAAGGGGAGTCGAATCCAAGAGTCCTTGAGGGAGATACACCTGAGCATTCAATGAAGATATGAAGATCCATATCTATAGAGATCTATAGTGGAGTTTTAAGATTGTTAGATCTATTTGAGAATATGTTAAATATGTTGTGACTGGGGGATATAAATTGGTACTAAATAGGTTCATGGTAATGGGGTATAACTAGTTGAGGAAGATGAGGAAGGTTATGGTGTATAACCATCCAAGGAAGAAGATTTGGTGGAAGGATTATAGAACCAATATCAACTAGATGATTGAATACTAGGGTAACCAAGGAAGAAGAGTTGGTGGATGGAGTATAAAACCAAGATCAACTAAAATATTAAATAATGGGGTGTATAACCAATTTCTTCCAAATCCACTGTATTTTTAAAAAAAATTATATTGCAAAATTATTTTTGGGGCATCTAGACAATATAGAAAATAGTAGATCCTACTACCAAATATTGTAAATATCTTATATTACACCCTCAATTATTATTTATACATATAAGGATAGACTAATATATTATATTGAGGGGACTAGGAACTTTAATAGGCTCAATAGGTTGAGTTTCAAAAGAGAGTAATAAAAGTAGACCACTGTTCCCACTTATCTTAGTGGTCCATTCAATCTAGGGAACTACAAGTGGTATCAAATCATCCAGATTCCATCTAAATATTGAATTTTTTCTATGATGAGAATTTATTATTCTATATGAAGTTCAAATTTTTGGAAGACTTTTAAATCCCTCATATGGATTTAAAGGAATAAACACCACTATTTGTAGTTAACCATAGTGGTAAAAGTATTGATAATTATGTTGATCTGGATTCTTCTAATGAATCCAATTCAAGTTATGATGATGATTTATTACTTAATTATCTTCATATAAAATAAATAATCCTTTGAAGAAAGTTATAAATAAATTGGTTTCTTTTATAATTGGTACTTTTAAGGGACTTATTAATGAGAAAATAAAGAAATAAGAAGAAGTTTATACTATTGATTAGTCATTGGATAAAAAGTTATGTTATTGAAACAATTTCAGAAAGATGATAAAATAAAAGGATTAATTATTGCATCTTTTCTTTCATAACATTTCATTGATCGTTGAAAAATTGCAAAGGATTTTTTTAATAAAAGATGTTTGAAGGAGTTTTTTGGGAATTATATCATGTGATGAAGACATTGAATTAAGACTTCATGGATTTTAATTCTTACAAATTTATGTTAAAATAGAAAAGATAAAATTTATTAAATAATACCTACTTTAATGTATTAAGATTCATTAAGATCAGGTGATTAGGATAATAATGGATTATAAGGAAAGAGTGAAATAACTTGAAGACCAAATGTATATAATAAATACAAAATGTATATTGTTAGAAGAAAATATGAAAAATATCTGAGAAAACCATGATTGAAATTCAAAATCATCTAAAAGGATGGGAACTTTTACCAAAAAACTTCTCAGATGAATATTATTCTCAAGAAGAGTCATAATGGTGGAAAAATTCTTGAGGTCATATGGAAAATAATTCTTCTCAATATCCTGGTAAAGTAATATCATAAATTTTTGGATTCAGTTTTTACTAAATCTATATCTATTATATATATGGATTTTAATACAAAAATTGTACACATATTGAGGTGAAAAAATGATGTGAAACCCTCCAAAGTATCAAAGATGGATGTGAGAATGCTTAAGAAGACTAGTTATCCAAAAAGAGACCAGAATTTTGGTTTTTAATCCAAAAAACACAAGGAAAAATATATATATATATATATTAATTTCATCAAAAATTAATATAATTATAAAAATTGGTAGATATTGGTGTTGTTTGATGTTTGGGTATAGATCCTTTTATTGCTGGCATAATATCTGAGTATATGGGAAGAGTAGAAGGTTTAAATATAAGGAAGTAAAGTTGAAACTAGAAACAAACCTACTACACATAAAAGTAATAATAAATCCACAAGAAAAATATTTTAATCACTTGTAAATTTCTATTATTTTTGCAAGATATTTGGTCATTGGTTTGATGAATACTGGTATAATACTGAAAATTGTCATATATTTTCTGAAGAAAAGAGATAACCATAACAAAATGAGATGTAGGTGAATAATATTGAAAAATATTCATCCACGGTAAAAAAAAAATACACTATAAACCCTTGAAGATACCATAATGAAGAATGAAAAGGATGACACACCCAGTGAGAAAAGAACATTCTTTTATTATAGTAAGAGAGGCTATGTCATGGACCTGTCCAATCAGTACATAAAATTTATAGTGAATAAAATAAATGTATAATCTATAAAGGGATAAATTAAAGAGAGATACGATTAGATCTATAATTTTATTAACACTACCTATGAATAAATTGTGAATCTACCTAAGAAGGTTCAGTTAAATTCCGAGTGTTTATGTGAAAGGTGCAAGATATTAGGACATACAAACAAAAAAAACTTAACATGGTTTCATGGATAGATAGGATTATATAAGAATAAATTGAAATTATATAAATCATCCTATTACTTAATGGATAAAGTGGATATGAAAATGAAACATAGGAGAAAATTTGAGGAAAGTGTATCAAACTGAGATTTTTGGATCCCTTAAATTAATACGATCTTCAATAACTTATGTCACACACAACACCAAAATAACAAAACACATGACTAAAACATATATAATAATATTAAAATTAGATAAATAATATAACAATTAGAAGATAAAAATATAACAATAAATTAAAATAACTACATTTTATTGTTATTCTTTATTAACATTTAAATTTTTTTTTTAAAGAACCATTAAAAAAAGTTATTTTATTTTTCATTAATAAATTCAATTGATAAAATTAAAAGTTTATTATAATATGTAATATTTATATTTATAAACTTATATTTCAAAATTTAATTATTTATAAATTTAAATGAAATAATATGAAAGATGCTAGAAAATTAAAAAGACAATTGTAAATAAAAATGATTTTCTTCATATTGCGAATTTTAATTTAAAATATAAACTATATATTTTATAATATTAATTTTTTAAAAATAGATTTATTTTCAAATTCCACCTATCATTACTAAACTAAGGTGAATTATTTGGATTTTTCTAAATTTAATGATTTTTAGCTGAATAGTGAAAATATAGATTTTACCAAAATTGTTAATTTTATGACTTTATTATCCAGAAATATAAGCGTACAAATTATTTTAATTTTTAAAATATGTATTTAGTATTTATACATATAAATTTTAAAAATACTATTCTAACTTTATAAAATCAATGATTAACATTTTAAGGAATTAAGTAATATTTTCCAATAAACACTATTTTTGATCATTACTTTTAATCAAATATTATTTTTGGTAAATTTGGAATTTCTATTTCTCTTAAAGTCACACAATGATTTTTTAACAATAAAATTTGTCTCATGAAAATCAAATAAAATGATAATTTTACCCTATATATAAATATTATGCCTAAAAATACATTTTTTTATAAAACCGAGGCTTGACACGTTAAATGCACTAATATTAAATTTGATTCTTATTTCACATAGAGATTTTATCTGATAAAATGGATTTAATATTTAAAATAATTAGGTAAATATTATTTAATAAGTTTGTTTTTACTTTTTGGAATTAAATGTAAATTACTTAGGTAAAAATTAGTTATAACGATAAATCCAAAAATAGGACTAGTATAAATTCTAAGACCAAAGGATATAAAAACATGTTTAAAACATATTTTAAATGAATTTTCATGATATTACAGACATTATATCATTCCCTTTTCCATGTTTTTTCATTTTTTTGAGCCACTTGAAATGTTTAACATGTTCTCCCTTTATATTAAGTAGTTATAATTACAAAAATGCCATTCCCACCACTTATAAAAGGGGCCTCTCACTACCCCTTAAAGAGAAATCAAATAATTATGTTTAAAATTTGAAATATTCCCAGGAACATTAATTTATAATCATAATATTTTTACTTGAGCCTATGGTCAAATGATAATAACTAAAGACCTCCATTTCCAAGGAATCCTCTAAGGAAAATGCAATTATTTCAACACAAGTACTCATTTTTCCTAACTTCTTTCCTTATATATATATATATATTATTTTTTAAATTATAATTTTTAAAATAATATACTATGAAATTATTATTTTCTATATAATTAATTATATTATTCTAATATAATAACTTTTATCTATATTCCCCAATCTTTAAATAAAAATGAATCCTTAATTTGTGTGTTGTACGGACTACCGCCTCCACAGAGTGATGAATTCTGTTTTTTCACCACCACCTCGATTCATGGATTATAAATGTAAAATTTATGAATAAATGTGAAAAACATAATATAATTATTATTATTATGTGAAAAATTATAATCCACCTTCTTTCCCTCTCATTCTTTGAGAAATGAAAATGTTAACCTGCATTGTGTGAACTACAATCTCCACAAAGTAATGTATCTCATTTTTCATATAGTTTAATTTTCATTTATTTAAACCTCTTAAAATATGATTCAAGACATTAAAATTATCTAAATAATATCATTATTGTTATTTAATAATGATATTATACCAAATAAACAACTTTTATAATCACAATCATTCATTAATTATGGTAGGTTCATGTTTAGGTCAATTAAACCACCTACTTAAAAAATGATATAAAATATTATCATGTATCACTATGATAACATAATTATGGAAAATATATTATATAAATAAGAAAATAAATATTTGGTTTTGGTTTTGTAATGGTAACATTAATTTTAATCTCATTAATTAAGATACCAATGTCCATTCGTTAAAAATCATCTTAACATGCTCATAGATGAATTCATATTTAAGGATTGTAACCAAAAACCCCATAGAATGAAATTATAAAATTATAAATAATTATAAATAATCAATTACATTATATTTTATGATATATTAATGATGAACTTTGTGAGAATAAGAAAGAACAATAATGTTATTACGAAATAAGTTCAAAACAATCAAGACTACTCACACCTAATATTAAAAATAGATAATAAATAACTAATATAAAAGTAGAAAATTTTTAAATTAAGGTTAAAAATGGATAAAGTTATGAAAAATTTAATAAAAAATGTTTTTAATAGAGTTATTTTTGTCATATAATAGGTTAGAGTGTATTCGAATAAGCGGGAATAAAATGTAAGGGGTTCTTCTCCCAAATTTCACCCCTTTGAGACATATTTTTATTATACACTATAGTTATATTAGAATTATATATTTAATACCCCTTTAATATATTTTTTAACATGATACTATCTTTATTAATGGTATTAAATTTTTCATTTTAAATCATATACTTCAATGGGGTTTTTACTTGAAAGTATCTATGGTGGAAAGGGGTTCTTTGTATCAAATTTAATTTTATTAATAAATGTTTGATACCACACTCTATATTTTATTTTTATGGTATATAAAATTATGTATTAACTTAAAATATAAATAATATATTTCAGGTCGTTATATTTTAATGTCCATTTAATAGTAACAATCTCTTATGTTCTTTTGAATTTTCTGTTACCATTACCTTTCGGATTGTTTGTTAACTCAACTCCCTTTATTGAGTTCAAATGATTCTTACAAAAATTTATTATTCAAATATTGGTTTCTTACACAATAATATTTTATTTAATGGTACATTATCTTCCTCTATAGTGGAAAATGACCTTTTAATTCAAATCTTTTACCTTGATAAAATTTATTTATCAAAATTATATCATTGCTAAGAATAATTCGCATACTCTTTAATGATGATTTCTCATACTTGTACACATTTTACTTTACCAATAATGTTATCCTTTAAAATTTTAAACCTAATTATGGTTTATCTAATTTTACCTACATATTTCCCCTATCTTCTTTTAAAAAGTATGTTTTTTAATATTTTTAGGATATTGAATATAATAAATATATTTCAAACTATTAAAAAGTTTCTCTGACATTTCAAAATCAATATTTTTACCGTAAACCCAATATTTTTTTTAATAACCTTTATGTATTTTAATTTTATTTTTGAAAAGTAAATATTTTCAAATTTTTTAAATCACATTTTTGAAAACATAAATTTAAAGTGAGTTGTAACTTCTTCATTTTAATATAATGCTAAAATGTTTTTGAAAAACAATATTTTAATTTATTTCTTCCATGTGAACACATCTTTCCATTTCGTTTGACATTTTGTATGAAACATTACTTCTATGTTTTAATGGTTTCTAAAAGAAATTATTTTTATATATTTATAGAATATTTCCTTTAAAATTATTTAAAAATACAAGGATATTAATTATTTCCAAAGAGATTTTTTTTCTATAAATTCTGAAAGGTATTTTTTTTTCATTTAAGTCATTGTCCTTTGACATATCTAAATCTTGATCAAGGATATTATTCAAATGTATATATATGAAATAATTCTCTGGATGGATTATGTAATATTCTTTTCTATCAAGATATCATCCATCACTACCTTTATTTTTCCTAAACACCCATTATGAATAGGAATGATTTTTTATTCAATTTATTTGATTTGTGAACACTCTATATTTCATTTTTTATGAATTGTATTAACCTAGATTCCATTGATTAATTAATTTTGTAAATCACTGACTTAGTTGTATACTATTTATCTTTATTGTGAAAATACTAAATGCTTTATCTTTATTAAGGGATATTTACCTAGAAGGATAATTAATATATTTAGATACCCATTTAATTTCAATGGGATCATTGGGTTTATGATTTCCTTGTGTGAATCAATTTGAAAAGGATATTAAAACCATTATTTTCCATGGGTTATTTTTGATGTGATGAATCAGACCCATTTTATTAACAGTGAGTACATTATGATGTGTTTAATGATACACATTCTCTTTCCTTGTGTTCTTTATGATATGATAAATGAATGATTTTCATGGAATACTTAATTATGTTTGAATGATGGTTAGGGTCCTATACCTCTCTCTAGTTCATTGGATTATTGTTTATATGTCATGAGATAAATTAATCCTGAGTATGTTTTAGTTTCTCGCAAGAGTGGGCACTGATGGTGTGACTCATGAAAGTAATATTCTATATACTAATGTATGCACCATATTTGTAACATTTTTTGTATTCTTATATTATGATCTCATAAATCAGATTTATTGAATCATTTATCTATATTATTTTGGTTCATGTATTATTATATTCCATTCCTTACACTACGTTTTATGATTTAAGTTTTATTGGGTAATATTTTATTATGTATCACGATCATACCCATATTATATTCCTATGATCGATTATGATCACTGATTATCATAGTTTATGTTTACCCTTACCAAGCATTTGAGCTCGCCATTTCTTATTTTTCCATGACCCAGGTTATGAAGATGAGTGTTACCTATTAAAAGTATAGAAAGTAGTTTAGTGTGGTTCAATTATAGAGAAATGTTAATAAGATTATTAAAACACATTTCTTATGTAATTAGTCATCAATGAAACTAAATCGAAAGATTATTCTAGTTTTACAAGATTATTATGAGATGTAATAGTAATGTGAAATTTATACTAGTTTAGATTGGATAATCCAACTCGGTATCAAAGTTAATTTGTAAAAGTATTTGTTTTAAGCAGTAGACCCAAGAGTGTGTATCTGGCGAAGATCAGTTAGTATAGGAGGAGAGTTTAGTTATTTTTAAATATTATTTTAGTTATTTTAGAGAACATTAATAAAAAACCTGTGGGTAATTTTATGGGATAAGTCTAAGTATAGGATAACATTCTACATTTTTTTTAAAAGTAGAGATTGTGTGGTTTTTCCTAGAAATAAAATTTCTATCTGGTTATTAAAAGTGGATAGAGGCTCTATAACTGATATAATTAAGGGTAATAACCTTGAAAAGTGTGTGTTGGGTACTAACATAATCATCACCTGGTGAAAGAAAAAGGGAAATAACTGCATGGGTGGTTTGATACTCTTAAGGGATATGCTTTGGTTAATCACATTCTATTCATAAATGATTAAAAAATATTTGATTATGATGTTAACAAATTAGGTTAGAGAACCTAACATGAAAATGACCATAGATAACCACGGACTGAGAAAAAAGGGTTATAGGTTTTACCGAAAGAATAATATGTTAAAAATAAAGGTGCAATTGGAGAAGATAACTTAATATTGAGGTTTCATATTCATATACTCTAATTATTTTGTATATTATCATGAATATTTTTTTAGTATTTGGTTAAAACAAGATAATGAAAATGGTGCTGATAAAGCTCTATATCTCGAAACCCATATGTCTTATAACCAAATAAATAGAGCATACTGAAAAGGTTTAAAATTTTAGTATATACCTTTTCTAATGGAAAAGGTTAGTTTTCTAGTCATACTTAATGTATTGAGGATGATATCTTAATAGAAATTAAATATTGATACACTTAGTTATTTTCATTATTTTGTGATATTTAATGATGATATTATGATATATTCTAAAAGTTAAGAGGATTATATAAAAATAGAAGGTTTTTATTTAGTAATTATACATTAAATGGGTACAAATATATAATAAATGTTATCAATAACCTTGAAAACAGATTTTTATAAAATTTTTATATTTTTTGGGATAAAAATAAGAGAAAAAAATATTGAGTTATAGATAAATATTATGTTTAATATATTGTTGATATTGAGTTAAAAAGGGTTTATTGATTTTAATAAAAGTTATTAAGATGGTATTGATAAACATGGAATTGATTATTAATTTAATGAAAAGGAGATCCATGATTCTTTTGGTCAATTTTATCTCATTTTTGTTATTATGTTATATATTGACTTGAGTATTTATTTATGAATTAGTGATTAATACATTTAACGGTTAAATAATGAGTTACTTTTAGAGGAATATACAATATCATTTTTGTTTAATGTTTTGGAGATTCAAATGGGTTTTTTAATGGTATATTTTAGAGAATATTTGATTAGGGTGTATACATACTTGAGTATATGATTGTATGACACACTAATGTTGATTGAGGAAAGATAACTAACTTGATATTAACTAAGAGAGTAAGATAGATATCATATTATAATTTATATATTAAATGATAAATATGTTAAAATAACCTCAACTAATTTCATCAGTGAGAAATAATTAAAATTTCATGGACACAATTTATATAAGTGGTGGTAAAATGTAACAACCTGAGATTTTGGACCCTTTAAATTAATATGATATTCAATAGCTTGTGTCACATGCACTACTAAACTAATGTAACACTCAAATAAAAAAACCATTATATATTTAAATTAAATGATTAATATAATCATTATCATATAAAAATATAATAATCAATTAAAATAATTACATATTATTATATTTCATTGATTAATATATTTAGAAAAGATTCATTTCATGGAACTATTAAAAAATGTACTCTATTTTCCCTCAATAAATTAAATTGAACACTATTAAAAGTTTATTAAATAGATAATATTTATATTTATTAAATAACACAGAAAAATTCAATTATATATAAATTTATATGAAATAATATTAAATACACTTGAATATTAAAAATGTCACTTAAAAAATCTATTTTTCTTTATATTTTGATGTTTCGTATAAATGATAAATTTATAAATTTTAGAATTTAATTTTTACAAAATTAACTTAATTTTTTAATTACACATAAAATTATTTTCCTAAGGTATGTTTGTATAAATTTTCTAAAATTGATTATTTTTATATGAACAATGAAAAATGTAGTTTTTACAAAAACTATAAATTTTATTACTTTATAAGCGAGAACAAGAAATTTATAAAAAAATTTAATTGGTAAAATATGTATTTAAGTAGTAAAACTATAAATTTTTAAAATACTATATTGAATTTTGAAAACTCGTGTTTAACATTTTTAAGACATAAGTAATATTTTCTAATAAAAACTATTTTGGTCTATTTTTTTAATTAAATATTATTTTATTAAAAATTGTTTTTGTATTTATTTTAAATCCCTATAAATTTTATTTATTTTATAATAATAAAATTTATATAATGAAAATAAAATTCATTTATAATTTTACCCTACACATAAATTCCAAGCATAAAAATACACTTTTGATAGAAACAAATTTTTACGCATTACATGTGAAAATGTCAAAATTATGTTTTATTCCACAGATAATCTTTATTTGATAAAATTGATTTCATATTTTGAATAAGTAGGTCCAAATTATTTAATTTGGTCCATTTTATTTTTATTCTTTAAAATTAAAATACTTATGTAAACATTAGTTACCACAATACAACAAAAAATTATAATTGAAAAATGGGTAATGTATCGGTGTCCCTGATAGAAAAATTTATATTTCCAAAAAATTATTAGGAGGATAAGTAAAATATATAGATAAAAATATTGATATTTCCAAAATACATTACCCTATAGAATATTTGGGAGCTACTCTACCAAATTAAATAATATTTACTCAATCCTTCGAAGGTATCATCTATAAAATTATTGGTTGAATAACCAATGGGATGATCCAATTCCTTTTTTTGGTTGAATAATCACCATTATAAAAAATTTCATTTAATAAATCTTGATTAATATTTTTTCAGTAATTTGGGATCCCAATACTTTCTCCTGAATAATCGATAATACTCTTAAAAACTTCATTTTAGACTCAAAATAGGAGGGTAGATATCACGAGGCCAGTTGGTCTAGGCCGACAAGGATTGTAACGCCCTGACCCCAGTTACCCAGAGTCAGTGCATTATTACATAACATTGGCATGATCACAAGAAAGATCAAATCTCGAAAGACCGATTAGTTTAGTAGCCTTTGAAACACTAGATATATTCATAAAGTTTAACATTACATCATAAAAATGAAAACTACAAAAACATAGTCTCCATATTCTACACTCTCATATCCTCATACTATCCCTACAGGTCATTCATAATTTACTTCTTCACATCCTGGGAAAAATAAAACATAGAAAAGGGGTGAGATCAAATGGCCAGTAAGGATAACAATATAGCGGAAACTTTCATAAATAAAAATAAACATTTAAGGCAATGTATAACTAAAACAAAAGCCTTTTAAACATAAACTTCAACATAGTATGGAAAAATTAAAAAGAAATAGTGCCATTTACTTATTCACATGGATATTCTACTAATTGAATAATCACATGCAATATCAATAACCACTTTCATAATGATGGAATGCATAATGCCAAACTATCATAACACATAGCCAAGGCCTCATGCCAAGACTACAAATAAGATTTTTCCAAGGCCTTATGCCAAGACACTAGTTTGTCTAATGAGACCTACCAATGCATCGAGGAGCTATACCAGGCTCCACCCGTCACATATTAAGTCCAATGCATTCCCATATGAAAAGGTTTAAACATAACATAAACATCAGTATTAAAACTAGCATACGAAATGTCAATTCATTCACCACAGACCATGAAGGGTATAAAAATAACATATCTGTAGTCAAAAATATCACAAAACCTTCAATATGATATGGAAGTTTTGTTTCATAATAAACCAGCTTCAAATAAGCATAAAATCCATCAAAGGATGTTGACATAGATGAAATCAAAACACTTTTTAGAGAAATACCACTTTTTATTTTGAAATCATTTAAGAGTCATATAAAATTAAACATTTTCTTTGAAAATATTCTTATAATATTGTAAGGGAAGCTTCAACAATTTTATAATAGCGGAAAATAGCCGCACCTTCCGTATAAGTTAAAAAAACATTCTTACCTTAATTCTGTCGAAAAGGTTAAAAAGCACCTTGTTTGGAAAACGATGGAAAGATTCCTTTATAAACCTCTTATAAAAAGTCAAAAAAGGGTATAAATGACTTTAAACCATATTATAGTAAATAGTAAAAAAAAAATTCAATAGATTTTTAAGAAACATGGATGTGGATGATAAAGAAGTCCCAGTAGATTATTACGTATAAACAACCTCGGATAATGAAGAGATTGCGAAATAAACCCTTACCTTGTACTTGTCCTTGGTTGGGGGTAGGTTAACCTTCTGTATAATAGTGAAATAATTGTTATTAAATTATACAAGAATCATATACATTAATATGATATCATATAAGATCTTTTAACATTAATTTTGTTAATAATATCTTAGTATTATCGTTGTTTCGGGTGTTAACTTACTCATTTTATTTTATATGTTTTGTTACGCAAGCCATGTTTTTCATGGATAGGTTGTATCTTATTCATATCTAGAATGATATCATGTCCTTAAACATTATTTTTAAATCATCAAATGATAATTATACATGAATGGATACGGTGGAGAATGAATCTCATCGCGTTCGTGGATACGATAGTCCGTACGTACGCACGAGCGACAATATCATTCTTTTGATATTAAAATAATATATAATTGGATGGTATATCATATATACAGAATAATTATCATGTTATATTTATTATTTACACAAATTATAAATCATTATTATACCCATCCAAATAATAATATATTGAATAACAATTACACCATGATGTGGAGACGGTAAGCCGTACGCACGCACGTATGGTGACATGTCATTCAAAGGATGGATAGAATACTGAATATGGTTGTACAATATTTATAATAATATTACAGTATATAGGAGATACTGGATTCATTATTTTAGAATGAGAATAACAAAGAAAGAATAAGTTGAAGAAGAAACGAATTTGAAAAAGGGTGGTGAAAACATTACCTCTTCTTCAGGTTCTTCCTTTTAATTTGATCAAAAGGGATCCTTAGGTTGTCTTTATGATCAAAATAAGGCCTCTAGGTTGTAGTGAGGGATATTGAGAGAGTATTTGTGCAGTTTTGGGCCTAACCAAAAGTCTTTGAAGGTGTGAATTAATGAGAAGGAGGAGTTCCCTTTTTTAAGAGTGGTGAGGGGCACCTTTGGAAAAGCTAGAAATATTATTTTATAATAAATTCATATTCGGTTTCTAATGGCTCCAATGTAGATTATTTAAAGGTTAAGGTGATTATGGGTCTAAAAACACTCAACCAATAGAATTTAGACAGGTTTGGGTCATTATATTAACCTTATCTTTTAGTTTTAACTCTTAGTTAATTGGTTTGACAGTTACCATGTCACTTTTTATTTTTATATTATATAGTTAATAAACTTACTATATACATCCAAGCGTCCCCCAAGTGGTCCATTAATGATACACCTATCATGATATAAGTCTCTTGGCCGAACCTTAGATTTATATGAATTTAATATCAATTAATAATATAATATATTTTTAAAAAACACTTTTATGTCAATTTTGACACTATTCAATAATTGATTTTTGTAAAAATCATAACAGAATTATTACTTCAAAAACATTTAATTAAATAAATCCTAAAATATCATATTATACTATAAAATAAGTTTAATTCATAAAAAGTCTGAAATTATATTTATTTGTCTGTTTATAATATCAATTATTTTAATTTTTTATTAATTTAGTAATTACTGCATCACCATTGTGTCATAAATAAATTAAATTATATAATTTATAAAAATTATAAATAAAATATACCTATATAGGAAATAGTTTTATATTTATAATGAATATTTATAGTCTAAAATCCAACATATATAACCCTATGTAAAATTTTTTTTTCTAAAAGATATATGCTTATGTCATTTTTGTATTTATTTTAACTTAATTAAAATAAAGTGTCCCTATCACCTAAAAGTGGCTCCATGGGGTTCCAAAATCGACCCAAAGATGACCACGGTTGGACATGTATCCACCAATAAGGTTAGGACACATTTTATGGTAATTTAGTATTATTATAATATTATTTTTTAACCCTTATTTACCGGATTTACCCTTAACCATGGTAAAAAAACATTTACCGAAGTAATTATTCAAAATGTCTAAAAATAAAAGTTACCTATTTACATAATATGAACATTATGATTCTAAATATTGAATCCATTTTTCCAAATTCAAAACATAGAAGTGGCAGAAATTAATTTAAAATTAATTCCCGTTGTTAAAACAAAAAGCGTGTTTTTAAGAGATAATAACTATCAAAAGATTGACACTTGTGTATGCCCGGTTTAATTGTAAAATTATGTACAATGACCAACATTGTATTAAATGGTAAAAATATATTCTAAATATACTTTAAAACCACTCAAATTCTTAATTTATCAATATAAATTATTTCGATTAAAAAAGTTGTTTTTAATTAATATTTAGTAATTTTCACTATTCATCAAAATATAAATGTTATCCGAAGTGTTCCAAAATTTCACCCTAGGCTAAATTCGATATTCCGAATCCAAAAATGAAGTCCATTTTGGGGGAATTTTTTTTTAAAATTTCAAAAAGTAGGTATTACTATTCATAACGGCTAGTTTGATTGGTTCTGGTGTGTTAGAACTCGATGTTGCGTAGAACACACGCTATCACATTATTCAAAGAGAAGCGTACATTAGAGGCTTGGGGTGTTACATTATCCCCTCCTTCAAATAATTTCATCCTAGAAATTTCTAGAATACTACCGCATGAAAAGACTCAGGTGGTTCTTCATCATAAGTTCCTCGGGTTCCCATGTTGCCTCTTCCATATTATGGTTTCTCTACAAGACTTTTACCAGACAAGTCGTCTGGTTTCTCAGTACTTGTTCTATCGTATCAAGAATCCTAACTGGATCTTCGCAATAAGACAGATCAGATTCCAGTTCTAATTTTTCATAGGTGAGTACATGCATTGGGTCAGGCATGTATTTCCTCAACAGAGATACGTGGAACACATCGTGAACTTTGGAGAGACTTGGCGGCATTGCCAATCGGTAAGCTACAACCCCAATTCATTCTAGAATTTCGAAAGGTCCGATGTACCTGGGACTCAATTTACCTTTCTTACCAAAATGTATGACTCCCTTCCATAGAGATACCTTCAGGAAAACATGATTACTGACTTGAAATTCCAAATCCTTCCTTCGATTATCGGTATAGCTCTTCTGCCTACTTTGAGCTGCCTTGATGTGATTTTGGATTACCTTAACCTTTTCTGTCGTTTCCTCCAACAGTTCTGGGCCTACGAGTTTTCTTTCACCAACGTCATCCCAACAGTTTGGTGTGCGGCATCTCTTTCCGTATAACGCTTCATATGGTGCCATCTGAATATTCGAATGGAAGCTATTGTTATAGGAAAATTCTACTAGAGGTAAATATTAATCCCACATACCCTGAAACTCAATTGAGCAGGATCTCAACATTTCTTCTAAGGGTTGAATAGTTCGTTCTGATTGTCCATCTGTTTGAGGGTGGTAGGCAGTGCTCAAATGATGTTCAGTATCCAAGGATTTTTGAAGACTTTTCCAGAATCTTGAAGTAAAATGGGGATCACGATCCGAAACAATCGATAGGGGTACTCCATGAAGTCTCACAACTTCTTTAATATATAGTCTTTCTAGACGTTCCAGTGGTAGATCTTCTCTTATAGAAAGAAAATGTGCTGACTTGGTTAGGCGATCAACAATAACCCATATTGCATTGTTCCTTCTAGGAGTCTTTGGTAGTCTCATGACAATGTCCATCGTGATATTATCCCATTTCCACTCAGGTATGGGAAGAGGTTGAAATACTCCACCAGGCTGTTGCCTTCCAGCTTTCACTTGTTGAAAAACCATACATCCTGGCACAAAATCGGAAATCTCCATCTTCATGTTGTCCCACCAAAAATGTTTCTTCAAATCTCTATACATTTTTGTGCTCCCAGGGGGTATATATAAATTGGAACTATGAGCATCATCCAATAATTCCCTTTTTAGATCAGGTATATCGAGAACACAAATTCTCTTCCCAAATTTCAAAATTCCATCTTCATACACAAAGTGTCTCAATCTCCCATCATTCACAGCTTTAATCTTCTCTTGAAATTCTTAATCATCGGTCTGAGAACTCTTAATCCTTTCTAGTAAAGTTGGTTTAGAAACCATTTGAAAAAGAATTGATGTTTCACCTTCCATGGTTATTCCCATGTCCATCTTCATAAGATCCATGAAAATTGGATCCCTTTCAATTCTCATATTGTTCAAAACTCCATGATCTTTTCTACTTAATGCATCTGCCACCATGTTTTCTTTCCCCGGGTGGTAGTGTATCGTACAATCATAATTCTTGAGTAATTCAAGCCATCTCCTTTGCCTCATGTTGAGTTATTTTTGTGAGAAAATATACTTCAAACTCTTGTGATCAGTATAAATCTCACATTTTTCACCATAGAGTTAGTGCCTCCATATCTTCAAAGAAAAGATCACAGCTGCTAACTTGAGATCATGAGTAGGATAGTTTTGTTCATGAATTTTCAACTATCGTGATGCATAGGCAATAACCCTATCATTCTGCATAAGGACACAACCAAGTCCTTTCTTCGATGCATCACTATAAATAATGAACCCATCATTTCCTGATGGTAGAGTCAATATAGGAGAATTGACTAATCTTCTCTTCAGTTCTTCGAAACATTCTTCACACTCTTCTATCCAAACAAATTTAACCCCTTTACGTGTGAGCTTTGTTAATGGGTTAGCCAACTGGGAAAAATTTGGGACGAAACGTCGATAATAACCTGGTAAACCAATAAAACTACATACCTCAGTTATACTCGTCGGTGCATGCCATTCTTGGATTTCCTTGGTCTTAGAAGGATCAACAGAGATTCCAAATTTAGAGAGAATATGGCCAAGAAAGGAAATCTCTTTAAGCCAGAATTCACACTTGAAAAACTTCCCATATAATTCATGTCTTCTCAGAGTCTTCAGGATAATGCCCAAGTGATTTTCATGATCTTCGTAGCTTTTGGAGTATACCAAGATATCATCAATAAATAACACCACAAATTCATCTAGATATTCCTTGAAAACTCTATTCATCAGACCCATGAATACAGAGGGTGCATTAGTCAATCCAAAAGGCATTAATGTAAACTCTTAATGCTCGTACCTGGATCGAAATTCTGTCTTAGGAATGTCTTCCTTCTTCACACACAACTGATGGTATCCAGATCGAAGGTCAATATTTGAAAAGTATTGAGCTCCATGCAGTTGGTCAAATAAATCATCAATGCGAGGTAGGAGATAGTTGTTCTTTATTGTTATAACATTGATCTCCATGTAGTCGATACATAACCTCATAGATCCATCTTTCTTTTTAACAAAAAGAATAGGGGCTCCCCATGGAGAAACACTAGGGAGAATAAATCCCTTATAAATCAATTCCTATAGTTGTTTTTTTAGTTAAATTATTCTAAGTGGCCATTCTATAAGGGGTCTTCGATATAGGCCTTGATCCCGGAATTAAATCAATGGAATACTCAACTTCTCGTTCTGGAGGATGTCCAGGTAAATCTTCCGAAAACACATCTACATATTCTTTCACAATAGGTACATCCTCTATTTTAACATTCCTTTCCTCACCCACAGTCATTTCATTCTCTTCCTCCCCAATAATTGAATTTAGTTGAGCTGCTGGGGGTGGATCTAGATAAGAATTAGGAGGTGACGTTTCTGCTCTAAAGATAAGGTGTTCCTTATCATCGTCATAATAAAATGTAACCTCCTTCTTCTTACAATAAATATTCGTATCATGGTCTGAAAGCCAATCCATACGGAGGATTATATCAAACTCAATCATAGGTATGACAATGAGATCAGCGGATAAAGAACATTTATATGCTCTAATGGGGACTGATTCACAAAACTTTGTTGCAATGATACTTCCCTTAGGAGTTTTAACTGACGAATCCCTTGTTAAATCAAATTGGAAATATCTAATTTTCTTAGCAAACTAGGAAGATATGAAACAATGTGACGATCCAGAATCAAATAATGCATTTTCTAAACTTGAGGAAACCATTAAATTACCTTCCACCACGTCTTTCGGAGCTTCTACCTCAGTAATAGTGATACCATAATCTTGGCCTTGATCCCTTGGCCGTTTATGAGGTAAGTTCCCATGACTCTTAGGACATTCATTTTCATAATGTCCCATCTCCTTGCAATTGTAGCACTGAACATTGGTAGCTTCCTTCTTCCCTCTGCAATCACGAGCTTGGTGGCCTTTTTCACCACACTTGTAAAAGACACCCATTCCCTTCAAGCAATTACCAAGGTGTTTCTTCCCACATTTACCACCGGATGGATATTCTACCTTTCCCTTCTTCCCCTTATTTCCATTCCCAGATTTATCAGCAGATCTCTTCTTCTCTTGCTTTGCATTAAAGTCATAAGACTTAGAGAATTCCTTTTCTGTCTTGATAGCACATGAGACAATGTCTTCGTACGACGAGAAGGACTGTGAGACTAATGATCGACGAAGAAATGTTTTTAACCCATCAAAGAAATCATCAATCTTACTTCTTGGGTTACGTATATAATCTCCAGCATACATTTCTATCCTTGTAAAGTTAGCCTCATACTTTGTGACATTCTCATCCTCCTTTTGTCTCAGAATCAGAAATTGTCTTTCCATATCTGCTCGATGGTCATGTGGAAAGTATTTTTCTAAAAACAGATGTTTGAACTCCCTCCATTCCATATTTGATACTTCATCATCTTCCTTTATGTTTTGAATCAATGACCACCATTGATCAGCATCTCCAGTGAGGTGGTAAACTGGCATGATAACTTTTTCTCTTTCACTACTCCCAAACCCTGAAATATTTTCTCTAGGGAATTTATCCATTGATCAGATACTAAGGGATTTGTAATACCATTGAACATTGGTGGTTGTTGCCTCATGAATCGATCTAACATTGATCCTCCACGCTGCAGATCAGGGTGCTCCATACGAGTAAGGTTATTATTTATAACATGAGTGAGTTATCCCAGTATGGTGATTAGCTAATCAACACCAGTTGCGTCACCAGCTCCACTATAATTATCTTGACCAGGAGTGAAATCCCTACATGGAGTGTGTGCATTGATATGGTTTCCATTTCTTCCACTAGGCGCCATTTCGAAATAATGGCATAAACTAGATCAGTTTATGAATCAAAATACATAATTCCATACTTATAAAACACTTAACATAAATTGAACTATTTATGGATATAATCCATAATCATAAGAATGTTTTCTTTGAGGAAGTTTATACTCATAATCCATTCATAATTATTTGTAATGAAAATGAGAGTTATCCTAAGCATATCCCCCGGGAGTGTCGTAACCAAGAGTGCAGCAAGGCCCGTTGTCATGCACCAGTTCCCATTCGAGTCTAGCTCAAAGATGTGTTTTTGGGTTTTACCCCTAGGTACATCTGTGCCAGAGCCGCCTCTACCTGCTCGTATCCAGACAGGGATGTATTGCTCGGAAAACTCACAAAATCTCTACAATACCAAAATTCTAGGAAGTTCTTCTATACTAATCCTTAAAGTCCATCTTAAATCTATGTGCTCTAATCAGAGTTTATCTAAATCTAGCTTCCAAGGTTTGTACTAAACATTCTCTGATACCAACTGTAACGCCCAGACCCCAGTTACCCAGAGTCGGTTCATTATTACATAAAATTGGTGTGATCACAAGAAAGATCAAGTCTTGACAGACTGATTAGTTTAGTTGCCTTAGGAACACTAGATATATTCATAAAGTTTTACATTACATCATAAAAATGAAACTAAAACAACATAGTCTCCATATTACACACTCTCATCCCCTCATACTATCCCTGCAGGTCATTCATAATTTACTTCTTCACATCCTGGGAAAAATAAAACATTGAAAAGGGGTGAGCTCAAATGCCCAGTAAGGATAACAATATAGCAGAAACTTTCATAAATAAGAATAAACATTTAAGGCAATGAATAACTAAAACAAAAGCCTTTTAAACATGAAATTCAACATAGTATGGAAAAAATAAAATGAAATAATTCCATTTACTTATTCACATGGATATTATACTAATCGAATAATCACATGCAATATCAATAACCACTTTCATAATAATGGAATGCATAATGCCAGACTATCATAACCACATAGCCAAGGCCTCGTGCCAAGACTACAAATAAGATTTTTCCAAGTCCTTGTGCCAAGACACTAGTTTGTCATATGAGACCTACCGATGCATCGAGGAGATATATAGGGCTCCACCCGTCACATATTATGTCCAATGCATTCCCATATGAAAAGGTTTAAACATAACATAAACATTCGTATTAAAACAAGCATACGAAATGTCAATACTTTCACCATAAACCATGAAGGGTATAAAAATAACATATCCGTAGTCAAACATATCACAAAACCTTCAATACAATATGGAAGTTTTGTTTCATAATAAACCAGATTCAAATAAGCTTAAAATCCATCAAAGGATGTTGACAGAGATGAAATCAAAACTCTTTTTAGAGAAATATCTTCTTTTATTTTGAAATCAGTTAAGAGTCATATAAAATAAAAAAATTTCTTTGAAAATATTATTATAATATTGCAAGGTAAGCTTCAACGATTTTATAACGGCGGAAAATAGCCGCACCCGCCGTATAAGTTAAAAAACATTCTTACCTTAATTCTGTCGAAAAGGATAAAAAGCACCTTGTTTGGAAAACGACAGAAAGATTCCTTTATAAACCTCTTATAAAAATTCAAACAAGGGTATAAATGAATTTAACCCATATTCTAGTAAATAGTAAAAATGTTTTGAAATAAATTTTTAAGAAACATGGATGTGGATGATAAAGAAGTCCCAGTAGATTATTATGTGTAAACAACCTCGGATAATGAAGAGATTGCGAAATAAACCCTTACGTTGTAATTTTCCTTGGTTGGGGGTAGGTTAAACTACTTTATAATGGTGAAATAATTGTTATTAAATTATACAAGAATCATATAAATTAATATGATATCATATATGATCGTTTAACATTGATTTGTTAATAATATCTTAGTATTATCGTTGTTTTGGGTGTTAACTTACTTGTTTTCTTTAATATGTTTTGTTACGTAAGCCATGTTTTTCATGGATAGGTTGTATATTATTCATATCCAGAATTATATCAAGTCCTTAAACATTATTTTTAAATCATCAAATGATAATTATACTTGAATGGATACGATGGAGACTGAATCTCATCGTGTTCGTGGAGACGGTAGTCCGCATGTACGCACAAGCGACAATATCATTCTTTTGATATTAAAATAATATATAATTGGATGGTATATAATATATACAGAATCATTATCATGTTATATTTATTAGTTAAATTAATTATACATCATTATTATACCCATCAAAATAATAATATATTGAATAATAATTACACCACGACGTGGAGACGGTAAGCCGTACGTACGCACGTATGGTGACATGTCATTCAAAGGATGGATAGAATACTAAATATGGTTGTACCATATTTATAATAATATTACAGTATATAGGAGATACTTTATTCATTATTTTAGAATGGTAATAACTAAGAAAGAAGAAGTTTAAGAAGAATCAAATTTGAAAAAGGGTGGTGAAAACATTACCTCTTCTTTGGGTTCTTCCTTTTGATTTGATCAAAAGGGCTCCATAGGTTGGCTTTCTGATCAAACCAAGGCCTCTAGGTTGTAGTGAGGGATGTTTAGAGAGTATTTGGGTAGGGTTTTGCCGAAAAAAAGGCTTTGACGGTGTGAATTAATGAGAAGGAGGAGTGCCCATTTATAAGAGGGGTGAGGGGCACCTTTGGAAAAGCTAGAAATATTATTTTATAATAAATTCATATTCGGATTCTAATGAATCCAAAGTGTATTATTTAAAGTTTAAGGTGGGTATGGGTCGAAAACCACTCAACCAATATAATTTAGACAGGTTTGGGTCATTATATTAACCTTATCTTTTAGTTTTAACTCTTAGTTAATTAGTTTGACACTTACCATGTCACTTTGTATTTTTATATTATGTAGTTAATAAACTTACTATATACATCCAATAGACCCCCAAGTGGTCGATTAATGATACACCTATCATTATATAAGTCTATTGGACAAACCTTAGATTTTTAGGAATTTAATAACAATTAATAATATAATATTTGTTTTAAAAACTCTTTTATGTCAATTTTGACACTATTCAATAATTGATTTTTGTAAAAATCATAACAGAATGATTAGTTCTAAAAAAATAAATTAAATCAATAATAACATGTCATAGTATCCTAGAAAATTAGTTTAATTCATAAAATCCTGAAATTATATTTATTTGGGTGTTTATAATATCAATTATTTTAATTATTTATTAATTTAGTAATTACTGTATCACCATTGTGTCATAAATAAATTAAATTATATAATGTCTAAATTTTTTAAATAAAATATCATTATGTAGGAAAAAGTTTTATCTTTCCAATGAATATTTATAGTTAAAAATCGAACATATATAACCCTATGTAAAATTTTTTTTTTCTAAAAGATATATGCTCATGTCATTTTTGTATTTATTTTAACTTAATTAAAATAAAGTGTCCCTATCACCTACAAGTGGCTTCATGGGGTCCCAAAATGGACCCAAGATTCCCATGGTCTGACATGTATCCAAAAATATGTTTAGGACACGTTTTAGGGTAATTTAGTATTATTATAATATTATTGTTTAACCCTTATTTACCGGATTTACCCTTAATCATGGTAAATAAAATATTTACCGAAGTAATTATTCAAAATGTCTAAAAATAATAGTTACCTATTTACACAATATGAACATCCTGATTCCAAATATGGAATCCATTTTTCCAAATTCAAAACACAGAAGTGGCAGAAATTAATTTAAAATTAATTCCTGTTGTTAAAACAAAAATCGTGTTTTTAAGAGATAATAACTATCAAAAGATTGAAACTTGTTTATGTCCGGTTTAATTGTAAAATTATGTAAAATGACAAAAATTGTATTAAATGGTAAAAATATATTCTAAATATACATTAAAACCACTCAAATTCATAATTTATCAATATAAATTATTTCGATTTAAAAAGATGTTTTTAATTAAAATTTAGTAATTTTCACTATTCATCAAAATATAAATGTTATCCGAAAAGTTCCAAAATTTCACCCTAGGTTAAATTAGATATTCCAAATCCGAAAATGAAGTCCATTTTGAGATGTAAAATTTATAAAATCTCAAAAAGTAGGCATTACTATTCATAACAGATAGTTTGATTGGTTGTGGTGTGTTAGAACTCGATGTTGCGTACAACACACGCTATCACATTATTCAAAGAGAAGCGTACTGTAGAAGCTTGGGGTGTTACAAGGATTAATGAAGAGGGGGAAATTAATATTAAAATAATTTATCAAGCAATGAAATTCATACATACTAATCTGGAATGAAAATCTATTTCAGAATATATTTATGGTGAAAATGTATTTGTAAGAAGTATGGGAAATATATAGGGATTTGTCTTGAGTAGGAAGAGAAGGCCTCTTAGATATAATAGAGTTTATGGGATCCCATAATTATTATTCAATAAAAATATTAGTGGATTGTAGGGAATGGATAAATTTACTTCTGGAAAGATATTTCGAATGGTCACACTTTATTCTTCTCTAGATTCCCAGTTCCCAACATCAGTTTTGGGTAGGCGATCTTGGATCTAACATTAATTACACCCATGCACATTTTGAACCATAGATCCCTTCATTAATATATTATATTTTTTAAGGAACCGAATGTACGAATCTTCACTCTAACTACCTCTAGTTATTTCAACCTTTCATTATACTATTCTATTACTTATATATTATAAGGTGGGGATGACTAGTACAACAAACTTTTGTGAAAAGAAAAATAACTTCCATGTGTGGTGTTCCCATTATCATACATTAACTATAGACATAAAATTGAAGTAGAAATTTATATATATTTATGTATTCCATGTTCATGTGTAATGAGAGGGAAAATATGGAATCGATCACTAGTTTTTTTTGTTTATGGGGATCAGGATAGACTCATATAGTTCCCTATTTAAGGATTCTTGGGAGATAACATCTAATTTTATTCCATTAATATTTTATTTTCCTTATATTTATATAATTTCATAATCATATTAAATCCTTTTTTGATGATATTGGCCATCTTTATCACAGTTAACTGGGTGGTCTTGGACGTGCACCATGATGCCCACTACCAAGGAGGAAAACCTAAGAAAGTCCATATTATAGATAAATTAAAATCCTATATGGATTTTTTATTTTTTATTTTTAGGATCATTCAACATTCTTCCTTTACCATGTTTTTTCTATCAATCACATCCACCTTAATATTACAACTCCTAGGGAAGGCCTCAACCATTGAGTGCAATGGAAAGCATCTGGCTGGGGATTCATATTAAACTTGAAAGAATACATTATATAATAAATAATTCATGGTGGTAGTATTTTATGATACATTAGGGGTTTATTCCTCCAATATTTTTCATGTTTTTATGATAAGGGTAATTCACTGATCATGAAATCCCAAGATTTTCTCATTGGCTTAGCTCATTGCTCCTCGAAGAACATTACAGTTTATAAGAATGAATTGGATTAAAACTAGATAGTTCAATTCCTTTTTTTGTACCTTCCATTCTAATATATCATTGTATATACCATAAAAATATATAGAGGTATGCTTCAACTAGGAGTAGAGATCATTCACTCTATGTGTAAGGGGAATTTCACAGTGTACTATCTAGATTCTAAAGAAGTTTAGGAGGAGGTGCTAATTAACGACAAGATTCTGGGTTCTTTACCTACATATTAGAAGTGGTTGATTAGATGGTATTCACTATATCTCCATAATTTTGGGTCCCCTTGATGTATTTCATGAATCTCCCTTTCCCCAAATTGAAAATTCTTAAATAAAAGGATTCAAATTGTTGGTATTTAAAAGTGAAAATTTAAAGAACAAAGGACATAAAAATATGTTGAAAACATGAAAAATAATGTTTTATGGATTTTAAAACTTATCTCATTCCCAAAACTATTATTTTAAATCTTTATCTACATGACATGTTTAACATGTTATCTATTTATATTAAGTGGTTATAATTATAAAAATGACAATCTAACCACTTAAAAAGGGGGCCTCTTTGCAGCCTTTAAAGTGTACTCAATGAATTTGGTATCCACCAAAAACTCTACCAATTTCATTCCTTTATAATAATATCCCCCTTTTTCTCTATCCTATATTCATATGATATTGGATTAGGACCTGAATTTTTGAGGAATTCTCCATGGAAAACACAACCATTTCAATGCAAGTAATAAAATTTTCTAACACCTTTCCCAATATATGATAAAATTTCAATTATAACATTCTAATTACTATATTATTACTATACTATTTTTTTATAATTAATTTTTTATCCTAATTGAATAACTATTAACTATCATACCATTTTTCTATTATGTAAAATGAAATCATCATTAATTATGGAATTTTCATGTTTGAGTTGATCTAACAACTACTTGAACAATGCTATTAAAAAATATGATGAATTAATATGATAAATTTATTAATGATAATATATTTTATAAATAATCAAATTAATATTTTATTTTGGTTATGCAATGGTATCATTAATATTAATCTCATCAATTAAGATACCAATGTTTGTTCATTCAAAATCATTGAAACATGCTCATCTTTGAATTCATCCTTAAGAGTCATAAAAAAAGTACAATATAATGAAATTTTAAAATTATAAATAATTATAAATAAAAAATTCTAGTAACTTTTATGATATAGGGATGATGATATTTGGGAGAATAGAAAATAACAACACCCCTATTGTGAAAGTAGTTCAAAACTATTAAGACTAATCACACTCGATATTGAAAATAGATAATAATAAACAAACATAAATATAGAGAATAATTATAAATGATGATTAAAAAATGTTATAGTTATGAATAAATTTATCAAATAAGTTATTAATGTATTTTTGTTTGTTATATAGGAGGATAGAGTGCATACGACTAAGTGAGAATACAATGTAATGGTTTCTTATCTCAAATCTCCCTAAGACATATTTATTATTATACACCATTATAATGGTGTACATAATTCCAATTTAATATTTTATATCATGATCCTATAATTATTTATTTGACTAAAATTTCCATTTTAAATAATATCTTTGAAGGTGGTTTTACATGAACTTTTCTAAGTCTCTAATGGATTATTTGCCTCACAATTAAATTTATTGAGACATGTTTGATATTGCACACCGTAATTTATATTTATGTTTTTATAATTATAAAATTTATGGAGATGTATCATACTCATTTTCAATTAGTATTTGTTCCTTATTTTTGTGCATATTTTGGTTGGGTTTTTGTTTGGGGTTGTTTTGGGTGAATTTGGAAAATTGTGGAAGTTTTTTGAAGCAAAAGGGGTAGTGCACAGTTGTTTCATAGTTTTCCAAAACAAAGAACCTACCCACAACAAACTATACAATCCAAAACAGAAAGGAATTTCATAGTTTGGAATGGGTTTTCAAACCATGCACCCTAGCCTAGGAAACCATATGTGTGAGATTTATTTATAGGAAAAATTATTTTAAAATTCATAATCACCTCGGTATTAACCCCAAATAAACTCAGCTCAGACCTAAGTTTTTTTATTTATTTATGATATTTCTTAGATTGATTTATAGGCTCCATGAACTCTATTACTTAACAATCAATGATCTTGTGGAATTATCTTTACCTATCTAGTATATGATTTATTTCCTGTATGGTTTTCTATTTATCCTATCTCTTTTCCAAATAAATACAAATGATTTATCCTCCATTCGAGTTGGATTAGATCTAGGTTTTTATGGTTGTGTTCCCTTGGATCTTCATCTTAGGTTTAAGTTTATAGATCTTTCCATGCCATTTTGGTATTGGTGGTTCTACTACAATTTAGAGATTTTGATTTGTAAAACATCCATAAATGATCTTGAGGTTAGTGGTCTAATTTTATATTCCCACATTCTTGATTATAATGATGTGTATAGAATTATGAAATAGTGTTTTCCATGTTTGGAAATCACATCTTAAAATGGACTGATTAATTGGTAAATTAATTAGTGGAATGATGTGATTATGAAATTGGTCAATTAATGGGAGTGTGAAATTTGTTGATTAATGTGTGTTGAATTGATTGATAATTATAATTAAGGGATGGTTGGGTTAACCTTAAAGGGATATTGGTTTATATGATTAAATTTTGATAGAAGTTTTAGTGGTGGATTTTTCATATTATTCCATGTGATTATATTGAAGATCTATGTTTTTTGTGATAAATTGAAATGATGTACCATGATGAGAATGTTTGATAAGAATTTTAAGGATGATTAACCTTGGTAAATATGATATATGTGATGTCTGTGATACATGTGATGTTTTTGATATATGTGATGAAAAGTGCGTGACAAAGACCGATGATCTAGATACCCATATGTGATAACAAGTGTGGGACAAGGAATGATACTCCAAATACCCATATGTGATAATGGGGTGTGGGATGAGGTATAATGCTCCAAATACCCATAGGGGTATAGACATGTCATTCTACAACAATTACATTGGTGTTGGAATATGGTTCCAGTTAGCCCTGATATGAAATTGGAATTAAATTGATAATGGAAGAACACGTTATAATGAATTATGATTCCCTATTTGATATGGTTTAGGCTCTAACATGTGATAAATCAGGTATTTATGGTTTGGGTGTCATATTGAACCAGAGGAGTTATGTGGTTAAATAAAGAAAAATTCAGTTGGTAAACTATTTACTTTATCACCTATAATTTATTATTTATACAATTTCATACACTGTGATTGACTAGATATTGTTTTAGACACCATTGGTGGTGGAATACTGATTTTTACTCACACCCCAATCAGGCTTCCAGATCGGTACATGAATATATTTCATGTTCACAAGAAAAGATAGGGTAAAGAGATCTATATTAGATGGCTGAGTGGGGATGAAATGTGGATGATGGAACCTGAATTGGTGTTAGGACCCACATGGGAGTGTTAGAGTGTATTTTTTTCATTTGACTATTGACATGTATATGGTATGACATATCTAATGTTTTAGTTTTGGGTATTCCTTACCAATTCTGGTTCATCATGTGATACTAGTATGTATTTGGTTATGGTATTATACTAGTTATTAGTTATATCATTAGGTTTTTCTTGATTTATTTACACTATTATGATTCTTTGATAAATAGAGTATAATGTCCCCATGTAATATATAATAGACCATCAATATTAGTTAGTATCTTCTAGCATATGGAGAGGTTCATCGGAGGTTATGTGGCCAATCATCTGAAGGCTGTGGCATGTCACACTCTGGTCAAGACGTCATAAAGTGGTATCAAATGAGTTTTCTTTTATTTATTTTTCCTTATTAATTGGGAAATTTATATAAGATATTAGGATGATTTGGGCCTTGTTCATGATCTTGTTCATGGGAGTGGCTAACCAATGTATGAGAGAAGACCCAAGTACCAAAGGTGGGATTGTTTTTATTGATGTTTACTATAAGAGTTAAATATTATTTCACATTTTTGATGCAATTGTTGTGTGGTATTATTGTTTTTTTTATATTTTAATTCATGTCATAGCATGGCACGGAATTCAATTTTACATGAATAATTTTAGGAACTTAGGATTATTATATTACATGTATTATTTTAGGCATGCACAGAAAAAATGTTTTGGGTAAGTTGGTCAAATGAAAATGATTTGTTTACTTCTATAATTTAAATAAAATAGGTGCCTAATATGAAATTGAAAAATTGTTAGTGATGATAAATTTTGTATATAAGATGGATATAATTAGTTTTTAAAGGAGAAAATGATTGATGTATGTTTTTACCCTATGTTATCCATAACTTAGATGATGGATGGTTGAGGTTAGTGATAGTGCCTTGGTTATGATCATGTGGAGGTGTATGAGGGATGAATTTTTGTACATTTATGTGAATTAATATTATGTAAATGTTAATAATTTGTTATGTTTCCTAAGAGGTGTTTTTAGAATTATAGATATATGAATCCATGATAATTCTTGATGATAGGACGACGTGAGGAAATTGATGGAAATGTGCCTTTAGTAGTGGAACCTGAGGCTCCAATAGTGTTAGGTGAAAGAGTAGGAGAGAAGTTATGTGAGATATTTTCTAGATTTTTTTAGTTTATGTAAAGAAACCACGGGAGGTTTGTGAATAACATATCTTATTTGACATGGGAGTTCCAATTGCAACACCCTTTGACATTCCTCAGAGCGGGTGGATCTAAGGCAATTGAGTTCTGGATTGAGTCTATCTAGGTGATTCTTGATCACTTAGAGACTCTGAATGAGAATAAAGTAAAGATATTGGTTTATATGTTACATTATCATGTGAATAATTAGTGTGATATCAAGACATATGATGGTTAGATGGAGAATATGGAGTGGAAGGACTTTTACGAGAATTTATTGGAACAATTTTACCCTAAGATACTCTCATGGGAGAGGGAAACAAATTTCATTTTGATGAAAAAGAGGATTATGTTCATGATAGACTATGATGGTTTATTTACTGATTTACAATTATTTTTTCCAACGTTGTAAGGAGATGAGAAACTGTGGTGAAATGGTTTCAAGATGGGATTAAATGTGAAATTAAGTCCTAGGTTAACATATTTAGGTGGAAGAAGTTTTCTATTGTGGGGAATCAGAATCATGTATATGGGGGGAACCTAAAGGTGGATTCAAGTGGAGGAAAAGTGGTTTCTACTAGATTCCCATGAGGTATGTATTCCAAGAGTAGGAAGCATAACTTTTAGAATTTCATCCTGGGAGATAGTCAGAAGAGTAGCCAGGGGGAACAATCAGTTACCTAGGACATTACGTGATTGATCTACCAATAGTGTTGTAGTCCATGCCGCTTACATAAATAATACCCCGACCATTGATAGAGTGTCAAGATTATGAAAGGATGGGACATCTACAACAGTTCAATAGGAACCCATGGCAAGTGGGTAAAGATAGAGGATCTAAGTAGAATAAGATTGCTAGAATGGGTCCTTATACCCCATATTAGTTTGGATGTTTATGTTCTAATAGATGTGGTAGTCGATTCAGTAGTTGTGGTACTATAGGGTAAGAAAACCCAAATCAGTGTAGTGGTGTAGCTTATCAAACTGATACTGCAGCACATGGATGCTAGGAAGGACATGTGCACGTAGATCAGCCTTCACTGGTGGAATGTGAGGATAGACCATCAACAATTTGAGATACTATTCTTGTAGCTCTTACAATTTCTAGTGATTTATTTGATACAATATCCTCTAATTGTTTTATATTTTCACAACTTATGAAAGGGTTGGTTCTGATGGTGGATTTTGTGACTGGGGTTATGACGATCAACACACTATTGGGAGTACGGTCGAGGGAAATATGTTTATCAAGGTGTTGTTCTCCCATGGTTGGGGTGTATCATTTAAGTTGTGATCTTTATATACTTGATATTTTAGGCTTCATATTGATTCTCGGAATGGACTAGTTGGTATCATATTGATCCCACATATATTTTTTCCACAAGAGAGTGACTTTTATGTCTCCCAAGGGTGAAAATTATGTTTGTCAAGGAGAGTGTGATATCTAGGCAAACTATTCCATGCTAGTTTATCAGCAACTGGGTGAGATTAGTTCCCATGTTTCAAGTTTGTTGGTAGATGATGGGGGTGTAAAGCATGATTTATTTCCACCTATAGTGGACCAGTTTCACGAAGTGTTTCTTAAATAATTCTATGTGATTCCACTTGAGAGAGATATGTTGAGTTTACTATTGAGCTCATTCCTGGAGTTGATCAATTTTCTATTCTATAATATAGAATGGCACCAACATACCTTCAAGAGATGAAGAATTAGCTAAAATAGTTTAAGAATAATGGATTTATCTATAAAAATATGTCACCTTGGCGTTCTTTAGTTTTGTTTTCTAAGAAGGTGGCTTAGACCATGTGATTATGTGTTGATTACAAAAAGATAAACCAGATAAAAGTGAAGAACTGGTATCCTCTTCCTTGTATCGATGTTCTCTTTGACCAATTAAGAGAATTTTATGTTTTCTCATAGATTGAGTTGATATAAGGGTATCATCAGTTGATATTTAAAACTTATGATATATAATAGATTAATTTTATAAGTAGGGATGGCTTATATGAGTTCGTTGTGATTCCCTTTATGATGAAAAATGATCCTTCTATGTTTATAGACATGATAAAACAAAATTTCCACCCATACCTAGATGAGTTCAGGGTTATTTTTGTGGATGAATTCTTAGGGTACTTCAAGACTCATGGTAATCACTACCAACATCTTGACATCATTTTGAGTACACAAAGTGAGAATTGACTATACACAAATTTAACTAAGTGCCAATTTTGGATCGATATGATACACTTATTGGGTCACATAATCTCAGAGAAATGTGTTTCAATAGAGCTCGATACATTAGAAGAAATTGTTTCTTGGGAATAACCCAAGAATATTTTTGATACCCTTAGTTTTCTGGGCTTAGTTGGTTATTATTGGATGTTCATCTAAGAATTTTCTTTCTTGGAATAATCTCTTTAGGGATTTACCAAGAAGGGGATTAAGTTTGAATGGTCTAGATCTTATGATAATTCCTTACAATATTTGAAGCAGTGTTTGAATACTACACCAATTTTGATCCTACCCAAGCCAAGGGATTAGTATACCATATTTTTTGATGCATTCAGTATTAGACTTAGAGTAGTTTTGATGCAAGGGATCGAGTTGCGGAGTAGGGGTCATGAAAATTAAGGCCAAAATAATGGAATTAACCTACACACAATCTAGAGTTTTCTAGAGTGGTTTATGTTTTAAATTGTTTTTGGTATTATATTTTGGGTGAGAAGTTTACTATGTATACTGACCACAAGAGTTTAAATTATATCTCAGCACAATGAGAATTTAATCTATGGCAGTAGAGAGGGGTTAAGTATACGAAATATTTTTGTCTTGATCTATTATATATTCAAAATAAGATAAATAGTGTTTATGATGGTTTGAGAATAAAATCACAGACTTAGGTAGTTCAGAAGTCTAGTTCTATGAGGAAGATGATATATTTGATGTATTAGATTCATACTGTGGTTTGATATGTCTAAGAGAAAATGAACTTTGTATCGTTATCTGTGGATTCCAAAGTTTTGAACCAAATAAGAGAGAGGTAATATGAGGATCCAGATAGTTTGACATTTAAGGAAATCCTTGAAGGTGGGGAGTCACCTTCATATTGGACCATAGATGAGGATGAGATAATATATGTTCAAGGTTGTGTTGTTGTTCTTATGTTTATGATTGAGGAGTAGATGCATGAGTTTAATGTCTTAAAGAGGGAAGTATATTCAGGTTTGACTAAAATGTATTAGGAACTAGATCGACAGTATTAGTTGGTGAGCATGGAAGAATATATTATAGGGTTTGTGACATGATGCTACACCTATAAACATGTGAAGGCTAAGAGTCAACAACCTATTGGTTTTATATATTCATTTCCCATTCTATAATGGAAGTGGTATGGAGTTACCATGTACTTCATAGTGGGAATTCCAAGAAGGAACTTGGTACATAGGTATTTTTGAGTATGGGATTCCATCGACAAACAGATGGGATGTTGAAATATTCTATATAGGTGCTGGAAGATATGCTATGATATTGTGTTCTAGACATTAGTGGGTCTTGGGAGATGGACCTAGAACTTGTTGAGTTTTTATATATCAACAATTAATAGGAAACTACTAATATGGAACCATATAAGGTTCATATTGGAAGACCATGAAGGTAACCTCTATTATGGATGGAGGTTGGTGAGTTAGAGCTATTGGGACCAAGTCTCATGTAGGAGACATTATAGTAGGTTCTTCTAATTCACAAATACCTAGATACATCTAAAAGTAGGAAGAAGTCATATTATGATCAACTTTGATGATCTCTAGTGTTTAATGTGGGTGATCTTATGTTCCTTTGAGTTTCACATAGATTGGGTCATCATAGGATTCATAGGCAGGGCATATTGGTGCCCAGGCTTGTCGTACCTTTTTAGATTGTGGAAGGAATTTGTCTAGTGGCATACCAATTTCCTCTACCATAAAGGTATAATTATATACATGATATTTTTCATATTTCACATCTTCAGAAGTGTCACTCAAACCCTTCTCATGTGATCTTTGTTGATTATGTTGAGATTGAGACTGATGTATCCTTTGAAGATCATCTGATATGTGTTATGAATTGTAGTGAAAAAGTGTTAAAGGGAATGATTGTGATGATATTTCGAGTATTTTTTCAACATAGTTATGTTCAGGAGGAAACATGAGAGATAGAGTCAAATATATGGGCTCAGTGGACCAATATTTTTAAAACATAATCTTAGATATTCGTGGGAGTACATCTCAAGGATGGGTGGTTATAAGGTGGGGATATTTTATGATCCTGGCCTTTCTAGGTATGTCTTGTACTCATTTTCATGTATTATTTTTCCATTTTTTGAGCGTATTTTGGTTGGGTTCTTGTTCGGGGTTGTTTTGGTGAATGTAGAAAATTGTGGATGTTTTTTGAAGTTAAATGGGTAGTGCATGGTCGACGCACAGTTATCCCAAACCATGTGCCTACCCTTAGTAAAATGTGAAATCCCAAATAAATGGAAATTTCATGGTTGGAAAATAGTTTTCCAAACCATATGAACTCTTAGTAAAAACTATGCGCCCCTAAGGAGAGACACACTGTTAAGTCGCATGGTTTTGAAACCATACTCCATAGACCCGAAAACCAATCATGTATGATTTATTTTTCCAAAAAAAATATTTTAAAATTACTAAACCGATCAGTATTAACCCAAAATTAAACAGACTGAGACCTAATTTTTTCCCTTCATTTTTGGGAGCTCACAGATGGATTCCAAGGATCCTTAAACTCTGTTTCAGAGGAATGGAAGATCCATTTGAAGGAGTGTGAACCTCTTTGGAATGTTATTTCTTCCCCATATGGTTTCCTCTCTCTCCATTCTCTATTTTCGTATGAATATGAATGATTTATCCTTTATTGGAATTAGTTTAGATCGATGTTTTGATGGTTATATGTTTTTAGATCTTTCTCTTAGGTTTTGGGTTATCGATCTTACACGTCATTGTTATCTTGGTTTTTCAGCTTCAATTTGGGGTTTTTGATTTCAAAAAAGTCCATCCACCACCTTGAGGTAGGTGGTCTAATTTTTAATTCCCATATTCATGATTATAATTTCCTGTATAGAATTTTGAAATATAAATTACCACATTTGGAAATCATATCTTGAGTTAGATTAATTAATTATTTAATTAACTAATGGAATGATTTGATTATGAAAATTTTCAATTAATGGGATTTTGATTTTTTTTTGATTAATGTGATTATGAATTGACTGATAATGGTAATTAAGTGATGGTTAGATTAACCTTAAAGGGTTAATGGGTTATATGATTAATGATGATAAATGGTTTAATGGTGATATGCTCATATCATTCCATGTGTTTAAAGTGAAGAACTATGTCTATTGTGATAAATTGAAATGGTGTACCATGATGAGAATTTTTTACGAGAAGGTTAATTATGATTAACCATTTTAATATGATATATACGATGTTTATTATATATGGGATATTTTTTATATATGTGATAATGAGTGTGGGACAAGGACGGATCCTCCGAATACCCATATATAATAATGAGTGTGGGACAAGGGATAATGCTCTAAATACCCATATGTAAAAATGGGATGTGGGATAGATATTGATGCTCCAAAATCCCATAAGGTTCTTGATATGATGTTTTATGCCCATGCCATTTTCATTGGACTACTGTTCCATGTAGTCGTGATATGAAATTCGAATTAAATAGAAAATGGAATCCCATGTTATAATATATTGTGATTCCCTATGTGATATGGTTTATAATTCATCTTGGGATGAAGAAGGTATTGATGGTTAATGTGTCATCATCAACGTAGAGAGTCATGTGGTCAAATAAAGAATAATTGAATTGATAAAATGTTTAATTCATCACCAGTACTTTATTCTTTATAAAACAACATACACTATTATTAAATAGTTAATGTTTTAGACTCCGTTGGTGGTGGATTACTAAATTTTAATCACAACCTACTTGGGCTTCCTGATCGGTTCCCAAATGTACTTCGTGTTATTAGGACATGATTAGGGAAAGAGTCCTATGTTAGATGGATGCATTGGGATGGAGCTTGGATGAGGGAACCAAGATTGGTATCGAGACCATCTTGGGAGTTTCAGTGTGTATTTATTTTGGTTTTTCATTTGACACATGAAATGTATTTGTCATGAAATATATTCTTTTTTAGTTTTGGATATTTCTTTCCTGTTTTGGTTCATTATGTGATACAATTATGTATTTGGTTATGGTATTATTTTTCTTGTTGGGTATATCATTTGGGTTTTTCTTATTTATTTATACTATTGTGATGCTTTGATAAAGAGTTTATAGTCTCCCCTTGTTATATATATTATAACCTTGTAACTATTCAGAAACATATGGCATATGGGGAGGTGCTTCTAAAGTTATGTTCCCATCCAACTTCGGGCTCCAACATGTTGAACTTGGGTTGGGGTGTCACAATGGTGTATTATGTTGGGACCAAGTACAAAAATAGGTTTTTTTAGAAATTGAAATAATCTTGTATACAATGTATTGTATTTTTTTATCAGAGTGAATATAAATCAATTTACTTTATAATGTTCTACCATCAGACTCATTGTCATAATTAGTTGATCATACTAAAATTACTTAAGAAAGTTCATCAGACTGGGAGGATGTTTTCAATGAGAAAAGGATCATCAAACTCACCTAGGATCTGATAATAAAGTTTGGATCATAATAAGAAATTCTTTTAGAGACTGAATGACTCCAATGGAAGTTTGATGATGATTTTTTTTTGTATTTCACAAAAATCATAATTTGTTTGAAGAATATATGATGCAAGAATTATTAAAGTAATAGGGAGAACAAGTGCTTCCAATCATATTCAAGTTTGTTTGGAAAGAAAGATGCACCAGAAGGATGAGAAGATATAGTAAATTCTAATGAAAGTCAAATGATAATATGTTTATCTTAATATTTCTCAGAATCATAAATTTCATGAAACAAGAATATGTTTTTTTGGATGAAATATGATTGTGAAGTCAAATATTTCCACTGTCAGTTCATCGATGTGAGAACTCCAAACACATATTTTTTTTGTAGTCTGATTGCTTTGTGTGAAACCTAGATAATGAATATGTCAGTTTTCAGTCAGAATAATAATCCATAATATAAAAAACATTGAAGATGAATTTAATGTGTTTTGTAATATGGAAGGGAAAGAAGTTTCTAAGGATGAAGCTATTGATACTAGTCCATTAGATGCAATGTTCCACCAAACAATCATAGGCATAATCATTGGTGTTGGGAGACGATGGAAGTAATGCAGATGAAAAAAGGGATGGTTTAGGGGATAATGAAGAATGTGACCATAAAAAGATCAAAAATGTTTTCAATCATTTTCATCAATATGTATTTTTGATTGTTTTCAATGGGATCCGGAGAATATAAAAACTCTAATTTGTTTTTTATCAAATGGGTCACAATAATCATATTATATGTGATTATTTCAATCAGACTAGAGCTGTAACTGACTATTTGAGTGAAGCAGAGACTATTCCACTAGGTTCAGGATATCACAGATAAATGTCATTAGACATGATATTTATTGGACACAAGATCATCGGTCTTAGAAAAAAAAAGAAAATGAATTTTTTTAAAGCTATTACAAAAGTGTTGTAAAGGGGAGCTTGAAGTTTGAAGTTTATGTTGAAGTGTTTTTTAGGAAGGGTAGGAATATTTAGAAGTTACCACAATGTTTATGAAAAAATAATGGCGACTAAAGTCTAAACGTGTTGTGATAATGTTTATAGAAGAAATGATTCAATGTTTTATCAATTGGTATGGATAATCAGAATGATCAAGTTTTTTATCAATTGGTTCTGATAATAATAATGAGAAGAAAATTTTTTCTCATATGTTTTTGTTGGTACAGAGTAATGTATTGAAGAATCTAAATATAATCAAATGTCTTCATTATAATGAAGAAATCAAAATGGAAATTCGAATTGGACTGAATAATGTTTTGAATGTATAAAGAATACAGAAGTTGTGAGAAGATTCAAGAAGTTTTGACAAAAATAAGAATATTTAGATATCATTTAAGAAGTCAAATATGGAGCTGATATTTAAGGGTAATTGACGATTTGTAAAAATATGGTTGAACATGAATGTTTTTCAAAATCCCAGATAAACAACATTTGGAACACCTATAAATATATGGAAGTACTTTTTACTTCTTAACAATTGTATTATTCATAGGTTTAGAGAGAAGGAAGAGTGGTAAAAGTTTATTAAGAGAATGAGTTTCCGGATTGAGAATTACTCAGGAATTTTACCAAACAAAAGAAGAATAATTAGAATGAATATTGTATTATGAGATTTTTATATTAGATAGGGCCATCATATGGGGCATCATATTGGGATTTCAGAACATTGAAAGAAGTTGTTATGATTTGTTTTGGTGGTATTCTAGAGGAATTATATTATCATATTGAGAAATAATATTGGATAATTAGACTAGAAATTAGAATTAGAATCCTTATGAAGTCCAAAAAAATTTTTACCTTTTATTGGGTAGGAAAGTGAATAATTGTTTTGAATATCAAATTTTTAACATTTGACAAGGCAGCACAAAAAAATGTTCCTTAACTCCTTACGAAAACTTTTTTATATCATTTCATGGTACATGAGTCATAAGCACTGTTGTACTGATAATAGAGCTACCCAAGTGTAATGGTATATCATACATATTGTATCTACAAAAATTGATTTCTTTCTAGTGGATTGCGTGGTGTTGGATTGATTCCAAACCAGACCCATGAAATATCCACTCTTTTTGAGTAGTGAACCTTGAAAATTGTTATGTTCCAATGGATGTGTGATTGTTTTGTTTTTATAAAATTCATAACTCATTAACAGGAGGAAAATTTTGTTTCAAAATATATGTAACTTGAAAGAAAAAATATATGACTAACTCACCCCTACCCCTCTCAGTGATACATAGATCCTAGTTGGGTAATCTCAATTGGTATCACAAAAAGGTTTCCCCTCCTTTACTATTTACTGAAGAATTTGAAAGAGAAGTTGTTCAATAACATCTGAATTTTGTGAATAGTAAAAATATTCCATTATTTAATGGCAAGAAATACCATATATAGAAGATATACTATTTACTTATCTTATATCTCTTGGGTATGGGGTTCTTAAAGTTATAATAGATGGATTTCCTCCTTTTTATAAAAAAGTTCCTCTCATGTTTCTTTACAAGAAAGAACCTGAGAATGATAGAAGAGTTAATAATTATTTACTCTCATCAATTAATGAAAGTTAATTTTTAAGAGTGAAGGGTTTTTCCACTACTAAAGGTATCTGAGATAAGATGAAGAACATTTTTGAAGAAAATACAAAAGTTAATAAGGAAAAGTTACAAATATGGTGGCTGGAGTATGAATATATGAAAATGTATGAGCATAAATTCATTGTTGGCTTCTTTACCTGAGTGAATGATATTTTTAGTACCAGTAAACGTGTTAATTTTTTTTGGACAACTCAACTATTGTTGAAAGGATGTTGATAATTCTTCCTAAAAAATTTGATGCCAAATTTTCATCATTGGATGATAGATATATTGAAACTCTATATTGGGATGATCATTATAGTACTATCATTACTTATAAAATGAAAAAGGATAATTCCATGAAAGTAAAAAACAAAATTTGATTGATAAATGTCCTTAAAGGATGCCAAGAAAGGAAAGTCTAAAAATTTTATTCAATAATAATATGCTGCTGACTCTGATTTCAAAAAATAGGTATTTAAAAATCATGATGAATTGTTTTCCTTATTTTATGAAAATGTGAAAAAAGGTATAATAAAATATAAATGAAACATCCATTAATTTTTTTTGAATGTAGATCCATTGGGTACTTTTATGCTAAATTTCCTTAAATAAATAATGAAAATGATGAAGATGAAGATAATATAAGGTAGAGGAGACCATGGAAGGAAAAAGGTGACAAGGCTAAATATTATTCCAAAGTGAAAGATAGAAAGTTCTCTAAATATTAAAATAAGAATATTTTTTGTAAATATGAAGAAGAAGAAGATAATGAAGTTGAATTAGAAAATTCTATTGAAAAGGCTGGAGAGAATACTTTCATTACAAAAATTAACAATGAAGAGTTCTAAAATAGTAGTTTTTAAGAATAAGAAACTCAATTAGAATGCCATATTAAATAAGAAATGAAATAATTTTTGAGAACTATTAGGAGGATTGAAATGAAAATCAGGAAGTTAAAAAATGATAATTCTTTAACAAACAATCAGAAATTTTCTACTGATGAGAAAGTTAAACTACTAGAAGAGAATGATTATTTGAAGAAATCCCTTGATAAAGAAAATAATCATAATGTAAATATAGAAGTTAGGTTGCTGAAAAAATAACAATATTTAGAACATACACAACAAAAACATTCTAAATATGAACAAATTATTACAAGTTTCAATAATTATATCTCTGAAGTTGGGGAAATATTTATTCAGGGTAAACCTGAGAAGGATAAAAATTCACCTTCAAATGTTGAGAAGAAATTTTAATTTTTTTAAGAAGAATAAAGCTAGGGAAGTCATGTATTTGGACAAAACCAATAATAAAGAGAATTCAGAAGTTTCTAAAAATTATTAGTATAAAAAATTTTATATTTATTATGGTTATGATAAGGAAGAAAAGAAAATCATGCTAAAAAATAAGAATCTAGTTGATAACAGAAAGGCTGGAGGTCAACAAAGTTCCGATAAGGAAGATGAGATGGTTGTTAAGAAACATGCTCCCCATTCTAGACTATGTAGAATTTACTGAGGAAAATATTCTCTCTATGGTTAATATTAGTATTTTGATGGATTTGGAAACATAGAAAATATGGGTTGGTTCAATAAACAACATTACTACTATTCCACAAACTATAGAAGGATCATTTTGAAAAGGAGTTACTCCTTTGAATGGAATAAGTCAGAGAAGGATATTTTGAAGAAAGAAGAGAAGGTTGGTCTGAAGGTTGAAAATAGGTTCCAACCTTTGGAAACTATTTTTGAATTATTTTAACAACTTATAAATCTTGTAAAAGACTATTTTGTTTTGTTACCATCCCAATAAGTAATTCTTAACAATCCTTAAAAGAAGATTGTGATAAAATATAAAGAGAAAGAGATGACTATTATTGTAAAACAATGCTCCAAATGATTCAAAAGGAGAAAAAAATTAGATCTTGGATAGTGGGTGTTCATCCCATATGAAATTAGACTTAATATTTTTAAATAATGTGAAAGAGTTCAAAGAAGGAATGATGACATTTGGTAATGATGAATCCCTCAAAATCAATGGTGTTGGATCTTCTTTTATTGGGGAATAAAATTTAAAGTCCATGAAAGATTTTTTGTTGATGGGATGAAACCCAAAATAATAAGTCTTTCAAAACAATGAGATGAAGGGAGAAAAGATTTTTTTCCAAAAATATGGGTTTGTTGTAAAAATAGAGGAATATAGAAAGATAGTTACAAGAGGAGAACATGAAAAGGGAACTTGTTCCAAGTTAGCGACATTCAAAAATTTTATTACATTGGAATGGTGGAAGAAAATAAGTTGCGGCATACAAGGGTGGGGAAAATGTCTTAGAGAAACATGAGAATGTTATCAAAGTGAGATAGTTTCCATGGAATTCCCAATATGTCTACAAGAAGAGGTTGGTGTTGCACGGTTTTTTAAAAAGTAAATATTACGAGATCATTTCATAATAAAGTTTATTTTTTTTTTCAAAATGACCCTTGGAACCTATCTATTTTGATATCGGTGGTCCAATGATAAAAAATAAACTAATGAAGATAGGTACTTCATTACTTTCATTGATTAATTTACTCACATTACTTGTATTATGTATATGAATGAAAAGTTAGATTCTCTAATTTTTTTAAAAGTTACAGGAGGAAAGATGGGAAGGAATCTGAGTATTCAGTAAAGAAGTTGAGAATAGAAAATGGTGGGGAGTATAAAAATGAATAATTTTAAAGTTATCTTGTGAAGCATTGAATTCTAAATGAGTTCATTATACCATACACTCCTCAATAGAATGGTATTGCTAAAAATAAAAAATTGAAGTTTGGTTTAAATCGGGTGAAATATTTTGCTGGACAAAGGTATCTCTCATTACTTTTGGAGGAAATCCATGAGAACTTCGGTTTATATTTAAAACTGATGTTTCTATCAGCCAGGTTCTGATATGAATCCTTATGAAATGTTTTATGATAAAACTCTATGTTTTAAACACTTAAGAGTTTTTGGGAGTCCTTGTATCTAGAAGAAGAAAGTTGGAAACCTTAAGAAGTTTGAGTAGAGAGGAGAAGATATAATTTTTCCTGGCTATTCTCTGTAAGGAAGAGGATATGGATGTTTTAACAAAGTGACATTAATATTAGTTAACATTGTTTATGTTATAGTTATTGAAATGTCTAAAGATTATGTTCAACAATCCCATAGTGATATGAAGGATGAAAAATATGAAATAAATTTTATTTATAATTTTGATAAGGTTACAATAAATTGTAATCCTACTCAAGAAGAAGAATCAGACTCAGCTATTTATAGTGACAAATATGATTTAAAGAAATCTCTGCCCATGACAAGGAAACAAGTGGAAGCTCAAAACATAATTGGTAATCAAAATAAATGGATTGAAACAAGAAGAATATAAAAATATATTACACATATTTCCTTATATTCTAAAATTGTGATGAAATATGTGAATGAAGATTTTGAGCATCCAGAATGGGTCCAAGAGATGAATAATGAGCTGGATTAGATAGAAAATAATGATACTTGTGAACTCACACATAAACGAAAAAATAAAAATGTTATTAGTTCAATGTTTGTTTTCCAAAACAAGTTGTATGAAGATGGTAAAGTTATAAGAAACAAAGAAATATTAGTGTGCAAAGTTTACACACAAATTAAATGCATTGATTTTGTTGAGTCTTTTCCTATAGTGGAATGGTTAGAAACAATCAGAATCTATCTTAACATTGCTTCATAATTAATTTACAATATATTTTAGATGGATGTGAATTCTAAATTTCTAAATGGAGATCTTGATGTATAAGTATATATTGAACAACCATGTTTCTTTGTTGTTGGGAAAGATGAAATTTAGTAGTTCTGTTTGAATGAAGCCTTGTATGGGATAAAATAAGCTCCAAGGGCATGGTCTTCCAAATTGAATATTTTCTTATGGAATATGAGACAGAGGACTTTATAAAAATCTATAAGTTAATGAAATTTTGGATTTTTACCTCATAGTAATTTTCTATGTTGATGATATTATGTTTTTTGGGAATGATGAATGAACTAGTGGAATATTTTTGAAGAAATTAAAAAGTTGATTGAAATAACTATGTTGGGAGAAAGGAAATACTTTCCTGGGTTAAAAATATTACAAAAGAAGAAACACATTTTTTTTTTCTCAAGAAAATTCTGTTAATGAAATTATTAAAAAATTGAGCAATGAAAATTCCAAACCAGTTTCCACACCGATTTTAGTGGTAATGACGTTTTCCAAAGATAGAGAAGGTGATGAAATTTTCCATAAAGTGTTTCAGAATCCGATTAGAAGTTTTGTTATATTTGAGTTCCTTAAGACCCTACATTTTTTATAATGTTAACTCATGTGAAATATTTCAATGTTTTCCAAAATAATCACATCTATTGATTGGAAAAATAATTATCATATATATTAAAGGCATAATTTTTTTTTGAATTAGGTATGATTGCTCAAAAAATATTAAATTATTTGGGTATTCATATGCTGATATGGTAGAAAATGTTGATGAGATAATATTCACATATGGAGGAGTTTTATTTCTTGGAAATGGTTTAATTATTTATCATACAAAGAAAAAAAATTCAATTACTCTAAGAACAAATGAAGTTGAGTATGTTGTTGTTAGTCAAGGTAGTGTCTAACATATGTAGATGAATACTCAGTTGCAAGACATACTTATGGAAGCGATGTTACCCTTTCTCTTGGGTTGTGATAATAAAAGTGCAATAAAACATAGAAAAAATATAGTACAAAATTATCATTCAAAAAATATTTAGATGAAGTACCACTTCATCAAATTGCATGTAGATAAAATTAATTGAAGCTAGAGTATGTTCTTACATTGGAACAAGCTATTGAAATATTCGCCAAACCTCTACTGAGGGAATATTTTTGTAAAATGAGGTTGAATATCGGAATCCAACCCCTTTCTCATCAATTTTGAAGTATGTGTTTCTATACCCTCTCTCGTCTAGTATTTGGATAGTGTTGTAAAGGGGGATATTTTTTTCATAAACCATTCCATTGATATGTGATAAGCCTTTTATAGAGGAATGTATATAGGGGGAGTTTTAGGTAAGATGTGAACAAATAATGTAAGTGTGTGAACTATTATAAATTTTAGTTGGAGTGGTTGTAAACAAATTTGTTTACAACTGTTGGTCGGAGTGGACACTCAAGAGGGGGGGATGAATTGAGTTCCAATTTAAAATTTCCGTTAAAAACAATTTCTATTAAAATCCCCCAATTTCAAAAACAAATTAAACTGTAGTGAATTTATATAGATTATAAAGGTTCAATTAGTTTCTCGAAGATTGATTAGTTCTCAGTTAACTTAATCTTATGATTAAATTAACTTTTGAAACTAACTTACTGATTTATAATAAATATAAACACTTGCGAATTTAATTATCAAAGTAGCTTTGAAGATAAATTATATTTCAAAGTAATAGCAGCGGAATATGAAATAAATATGTATAGTATGGATAAAGTATGTAGCTACAAACACAGAGAATTAACCAAGAGGTTCAGTCTCAAGACGAGACTTAGTCCTCTCAAAAGTTTATATAAGAATGATCCACACCCTGGATCGGGGTTAACAACAGTGAACACACTGTCCAGGTCACAAGACCTCTACCACAGTTCTACGTGGGAAAACAAACAACAGAAGCCAGCTGTCCAGGTCACAAGACCTCTACCACAGTTCTACGTGGGAAAAAGAACAACAGAAGCCAGCTGCCCAGGTCACAAGACCTCTACCACAGTTCTACGTGGGAAAACAAACAACAGCAGCCAGCTGTCCAGGTCACAAGACCTCTACCACTATCCACAGTGGGAAATGAAGTGTAAAAGGTTTTCCGAGGATTTACAGATCCTCCAGTGAAAGTACAGGAGTCAGTGTGTGTGTTTAATACATAAGATAACACACACTGCTCAAAATGTAGAATAAATAAATCACAGAGCAGAGATGTAGAGTTTATAAATGGATCTAGTGATTTCAGTGTAGCACTGGACTCGTTTTGGAATTGATCAAAAGTTATTCTGAGTCCTCTTCTCGATTTTGTTTGAGAAGCAGAGTGTCGTATGCTTCAGGTTCACAGGCAGTGAGATGTAGTCGATGAAGCTCTTCGATATTCTTTTGTATGCACAGAACTCTTCCTGAGTAGGCTTGATTGTATATATGATTCTGTCTTTCTTGGTTCTTCTTGTATGCATAAAGATCTTCTTGAGTATGTCGTATGTCTTCCTTATCTCTGTGTGTGTTATCTCGCACATCTCTTCTGCAGAGTCTTCTTGTATTTATGTCACGTGATCCGTAGGACAGAAGAGGTTTCCTTTTCGCAGGTACGAGGTACGGTTTCCTGACATCTGAGAACCTTTATTAATTATTTTTCAGGGTATTAAAATATAACTAATATGACCGTTGGTTAGAATAAATAAAGATAAAGATAAAGAAATTCAAACAGTTGTTTATGACTGTTCAAGTGATCGGTAGGTCATCAGAGTAATGATCGGTGACTCAGATAGATCAACATCGGTCTGTCATCTGATCGGTGAGTCATTTGCATCGGTGACTCATTTGCATCGGTGAGTCCTTGGATCGGTGCGTCTGATGGATCGGTGAGTCTGATGGATCGGTGAGTCTGATGGATCGGTGAGTCTGATGGATCGGTGAGTCTGATGGATCGGTGAGTTTGATGGATCGGTGAGTCTGATGGATCAGTGAGTCTGATGGATCGGTGAGTCTGATGGATCGGTGAGTCTGATGGATCGGTGAGTCTGATGGATCGGTGAGTCTGATGGATCGGTGAGTCTGATGGATCGGTGAGTCTGATGGATCGGTGAGTCTGATGGATCGGTGCGACCGTTGTCCTTTAATATTGGATCAGGGCTTCCGATGTCTGTTGAATCCAGAAGACTTTCAACATAATTTGTAAGTCAATAAGCATAGAGAAAAACATAAAAACATGATAACAGATTCATTTACAGATTGTAATTAAGTTTATGAGAAAACAAACCAGATTAAGCATTAATGGTATGTGATGATTTGTGATTATTAAAACATCAAACATAGACATGAAATCAACAATCTTCCAGAGGGCTCAACAATCTCCCCCTTTTTGATAATCACAAATCTTTATATATATATATATATAAAAATCAATCAATAATAAAAACATAAAATCATAATGAGAATAAGAGTAAAGAGATATAAATCTCCTTCTTAAGTTAACATTCCCATATATATAATATTCAGATTTCTCCCCCTGAGATATGGATCTCCCTGAGATATTCACATCTCTCATATATATCGTTCTCCCATTATATATATCAGATCTTTCTCACCCTTTTGGATAATCAAAAAGGAGGGAAAACAGATAAGAGAAAGTGAAAGTAAAAGCAGTCAGCAGAGAGTAGAGAGAGAAAAAGAAAGAAAAAAAAGTGATAAAGTACAGATTATTACAAGTAGCACATTGTTCACCCCATCAAAGACAATACACAACTATTTGGTGGGATACAAAGGGGATTTTCCTTTGTCTTTGGGATCAATAGTAGGTAAGGTGGAAGGTTTGGAGACATGCTGGTCTTGGCGAATCTGAAGTGGTGGTAGGACAACTCGGGCAGGTGTAGGAGCAGGTACCACAGAGGGTTGTTGTTGAGAAACAGGAGCTGATTGAGGAGCTTGCTGAGGAACTGGTCTTAATTGAGATAGAGCTTGGGCAACAGACAGCTGATTTGGAGCTACATCAGAGGCACTGAGAGGTTCAGAAGTAGGAAGTACAATTGCAGTGGCCGGTGCATCCAAATAAGGCTTCAACAGATGAATGAAGTCCTGGATGACTTCTGCTCCATACTTCATAGCTTTTTCAAAATCATCTTTATTCTCCATGAACTGTGCTAAGGAAGGGACAAAATCTTGCAATTGGAGAACTTGAGTTTTGAAGGCCTGAGTGACAGGAGGTAATTTCAGATTCTCTGCTAACACCTTGAAGCTTGCAGTCATCTCATGTTTTGTATAAATCTTGGAAAAGTAAGTATCAACTTTTTCCTTGATCTCTTGCAGGGCTTTCTTAGCATCTGCTGAATATACCAAGGCCATCTTATGACTATTATCACAGAGCTCTTTCATCTTCCTCAAGGATTCTAAATCAAGAATTTGTCTTACAGCAGCTAACTCTTCACGCACAACTTCTTTTAGAGCTTCTATCTCACGGGTAGTGATCTTGGTTACCTTGCCTGTACTAGCTTGGCCGACTATGTGAGTTCGTTCAGCTTTCAACTTCCTCAGGTCAGACTTGTTGAGATGTTCAATCAGATTTCTCAAAACTTCCATCATACCAGAGATGGTTGATCGGAATTCGCTTGATAGAGATACCAGGCCGGTGTGAAGATCTTTCATAGTCTGATTTAGAAAGGCTATTTGCCTGCCAATAAGTTCACCAGTATTGGCTAGGTCTGGCTTCACAGCATTAGATACTCTCTCTGAGAAGGCTTCCAAAGAATTTTCAGAAACTTGTAGAGACACTTGAGTAAGAGCATTAGAAACTTCTTCTCTAACTATGGTTCTCACAGCAGTTATCAATTCAAACTTAAACTTATCAAGATCATCTTGACTGATTCCAGAACTAGGGAAATTATTATTGGAAGGATCAACAGTAGGAACATACCTTGCTTCTCGTGGGAGGTTCCTCTTCACAGCTGCAGCAAATTCTGGCATTGCTTCTTCGTCTTCAGAATATTCTAAGCCCAACACAGCATAACCAGGGTAGTCATCCCAAACGGCAGCACACAAAGTGTATTTTGGTTTTTCATAGCTTGCTGTTCCACTGATTTTGGGTGAGTCATCCTTGCCACTGATATGGATTTCTTGTACTGACTGAGGTTGTTCTACTTGATCTACAGCAAGACCATCCACCGGTCTGTTAACACCATCAACAGCAGCTTCAACAACATCAGCATCATCATCATCATGATTGTCATCAGCATCACCTTGCTCATTATTACTCTGCTCGGAGGCTTCAATGTGATATTCTTCAGTATCAGCATCTTCTTCATCACCAAGAATAGGTTCTGACTCTGGTAGGGTTAAGGGTGGACTAGCAGGTCCAAATTCTATTCTTTTCTTGGGACTAGCAGTGTCAGGGTCACTCCTATCATCAGGAGAAGACACACTTCCTTCTGCAGTAGCAGCTTCTTCTTGCTCATCATCATCAGAATAAACTGGTTCCTCATCTGGTTTTAATCCAGGATCTCTCAAATCCATTGGCCTCTTGCCATGATCTATGGGATTGTAGGCTTCATACAATTTATCTTCATCTGCAACCCAGCACTTCTTCCATGGATTCCAATTTATTTTCATCCTCTTGCAGATCTCTTTGTTAAGACAGAAGGTATGGTCTGTTTTATTAACTTCATCATCTTCATCAAGACAATCTAGATTCTTGAGCATGGTAGATATCATCTTTGAATAAAACAAGGCAGTGGCTTTCATGGATGGTTTTATCATTCCAGCTATGTGTACCATCACATATCTACACAAATTTATTTTCTCATGTGTCTTCAGAAGAAACAACAGGAAAACATCTTGGTATTTTACAGCAGCAAAATCTCCTCTCCTAGGGCAAAGTTGGTGCTGAATATACTTGAAAAGAAGTCTGCACTCACCATCTAATTCTGAAGCTGTTATTCTTCGTGACTCTCTGTTTCCTGTCAGAAGCTCCAGAGCTAGCTCATAAGAAAAGTAATCAGATGTCGGAGGAATATTCCCAGCATAATCCTCATACCGACCTTCATGAGGTACGTTCAGGCACTCAGCCCACTGCTTAGATGAGAAGGATATTTTCTTTCCTTTTACCACAGACGACATCCGGGCAGCCTCCACACCATCTAAAGTGATTTCCAAATTCATATAGAACTCATGTACCAGCTTCGGGTAGTCTATTCGAGTGTTGTCAGAAAACCAGTCTATCCATCTTTGCGATTCAAGAACTTGCAGCAATAGTGACTTACTTGACAAAAGCCAGGTAGAGTTTACTTCTTTTTCTACAGCAACAATCCGAGTTTCTAGGTTCAGATTTACTGATAGTTGAGAGGTACTACTCGACTCGCCTCGAGCACACTTTGAAGGTACAGGGCTATCCGGTCCTTTGCTCGGTCTCTTTTTCTTAGCCATTCGAGGATTGTGAGAAGGCAGGAGTTCGAAGGTTCGAAGTAGAGGGGAAGAGATGTTGAGAGGTTCGGCGGGAAATGAAAGGTCAAAAGGTTTAGGGAAGATAAATAGCCGCGTATCATTTATTTTATCATTTAGGTTTTCCATAAAAAGTAATTTACTAATTAATAAAAAGTAATTGAAAATAGATAGGTTTGACAGAACAGTGTGACAGATTGGTTCCACAGATCGGTTTCACAGATCAGTTTCACAGATCAGTTTCAGAGATCAGTTTCACAGATCAGTTTCACAGATCAGTTTCACGGATCAGTTTCACAGATCAGTTTCACGGATCAGTTTCACAGATCAGTTTCACGGATCAGTTTCACAGATCAGTTTCACAGATCGATCATACACAACTCTTGTTTAATAAATTTCATTCTTTCAGAGCTTAAGGGCTTTGTGAAGATATCAGCTAATTGATTTTCAGAACTAACAAATTCTAGAGAAATATCACCTTTCTGATAATGATCTCTTAGAAAGTGATGTCTGACATCAATGTGCTTAGTTCAAGAGTGAGACACAGGGTTTTTAGATATATTTATTGCACTAGTATTGTCATAGTTAATTGAAACATGTTTAAAATCAAATCCATAATCCAATAAAGTGTGTTTCATCCACAAAATTTGTGCACAACAACTACCAGCAGCTATGTATTCTGCCTCGGCAGTAGACAATGCAACTGAATTCTGTTTCTTACTACACCATGATACTAGGGATTTTCCAAGGAAATGACATGTTCCAGATGTGCTCTTCCTATCTAACTTACATCCTGCAAAGTCAGCATCTGAATAACTCATTAACTCAAAGAATTGTCCTTTTGGGTAAATCAAACCTAAGTTAGCCGTGTGTTTGAGATATTTAAAAATTCTTTTGACAGCAAGCAAATGAGATTCTTTTGGATTAGCTTGAAATATATCACACATACACACACTAAACATAATATCAGGTCGACTAGCAGTAAGATAAAGTAAACTACCAATCATACCTCTGTAATTGGTTTGATCAACTGGTTTCCCAGTTTCATCTGCATCCAATTTACAGGTAGTACTCATAGGAGTTTCACTTTCCTTGATACTATCCAGACCAAAACATTTTAAAAGATCCTTTGTATATTTTCTCTGATTCAAAATAATACCATTTTCATTTTGAAATACTTGAAATCCAAGAAAGTACTTAAGCTCTCCCATTAAGATCATTTCAAATTCATATTGCATACTTTTTGAAAAATCAGTACATAAAGAGTGTTTAGAAGATCCAAAAATAATATCATCAACATATATTTGTACAACTAAAACATCTTTAGAAATTCTTTTAATGAAAAGAGTTGTATCAGCAATCCCTTTAGTAAAACCTTTTGAAATAAGGAAATTGCTAAGTCTATCATACCAAGCTCTTGGAGCTTGTTTTAAACCATAAAAAGCTTTAGAAAGTTTAAAAACTTGATTTGGAAAATGGGGGTTAGTAAATCCAGGTGGCTGTTCTACAAAAACATCTTCAATTATAAAACCATTTAGAAATGCACTTTTCACATCCATTTGATATAACTTGAAATCCAGATGTGCAGCATATGCAAGTAAGATCCTAATGGCTTCTAGTCTAGCTACATGTGCAAAAGTATCCTCATAGTCTATACCTTCTTCTTGACTATATCCTTGTGCAACTAGTCTAGCTTTGTTTCTAACTATATTTCCAGATTCATCTACTTTATTTCTAAAAACCCATTTTGTGCCTATTGTTAAGGTGTCCTTAGGTCTGTCAACTAATTCCCAGACTTTGTTTCTTTCAAACTGATTTAATTCTTCTTGCATAGCCATTACCCAAAACTCATCATTGATAGCATCATTGATATTTTTAGGTTCTGACTGTGAAAGAAAGGCTTGATGTTCAACCTGATTTCTTAGAGAAGCTCTAGTTTGTGTTCCTCTATCAAGATTACCAACAACAGCTTCTAAAGGATGCTTCTTTAGAATCCTTGTTGATCTGGTAAAGGTTGGACTAGAAATTTCAGGTTCATCTATAGGTTCGGGTTCAACAGAAGCAGGTTCTGGAGAATTTCCAGAGCTGGATGTTTTAACTATAGTTCCATTGTATTTATCATTGAGATTCAAACCAGAGAGATCATCTTCAAGAGAGATTTTAGGTTCATGTGGATCAGTTTCATCAAATTTGATGTGAACAGATTCTTCCACACATTTGGTTCTTTTATTGAAAACTCTATAGGCTTTACTAGAGATAGAATAACCTAGGAAAATTCCTTCATCACTCTTGGATGCAAATTTGTCAAGATTGTCTCTAGTATTGAGAATGAAGACTTTGCAGCCAAAAACTTTGAAGTAGTTAACCTTGGGTTTCCTATGGTTCCACAACTCATAAGGGGTCCTCTTAAGAACAGGTCTAATTAAGACTCTATTAATGATATAACAAGCTGTATTAACAGCTTCATCCCAAAAGTAAAGAGGCAGTTCATATTCATTGAGGATGGTTCTAGCAATTTCTTGCAGGGTTCTATTTCTTCTTTCTACTACACCATTCTGTTGGGGTGTCCTAGGGGCAGAAAAGTTATGAGAATAGCCATTGAGTGAGCAGTAAGATTCAAAATCTTGATTTTCAAACTCACGACCATGATCACTCCTCAAGGTTTTAATCTTAAGTCCACTAAGGTTCTCTACAGACTTGGAATATTTAATAAAGTAAGAACAAGCTTCACTTTTGTGAGCTAGAAAGTATACCCAAGTATATCTAGAAAAATCATCTACAAGAACATAAACATAGTGCTTCCCATTTAGACTAGAAACTCTTGATGGTCCAAACAAATCCATGTGAACCAACTCAAGTGGTTGAGAAGTTGAGACTTCTTTCTTTGATTTAAAAGAAACATTATGTTGCTTTCCCTTTTGACAAGGATTACAAACTTTGTCTGCTGGAAATTCAAGTTTGGGTAAGTCTCTAACTAAGTTCTTCCTAGAAAGTTTTCTAAGTGAGTGTACATTGCAGTGTCCTAATCTTCTGTGCCATAGCCAAGATTCTTTATGAAACGCATTTAAGCAAGGAATGTTCTGTTTAGCTAAAGAATCTAAATCAACAACATAAACATTTTCATTTCTTAAAGCAGAAAATACTAAAACATTTTTAGAGTTAAAAACACTGCAAGAATTATTTTTAAATTTCACATAAAAACCATCATCACACAACTGAGAAATGCTTAACAGGTTATATTTAAGTCCATCGACAAATAAGAATTTAGAAAATAATACTGAGTCAGTGTTACCAATCTGGCCTAAGCCGATGATTTTTCCTTTTGAATTATCACCAAAAGTGACAAAGCCTCCATCAACTTTTACTAAGCTCTTGAAACATGAAAAGTCTCCTGACATATGTCTTGAATATCCACTATCTAAGTACCATATCTTCTTGTGAAAACTCTTCAAGCAGGTCTCCTACAACACAGATTTAGATGGGAGATGATTTTGGTACCCAGATCTTCTTGGGTCCAGACAGGTTAGCCAATAGCACTTTAGGTACCCATATTTGTCTAATGGGTCTCATATAATTTGTAGAATTATCATTCTTTAAAAGATAAACCTTATTAGATCCATAACTATGAATATAACTAGTTTAGGCATATGAAGTTCCAGAATTAACTATCTTCTGTCCAGATTTAGGAATGAATCTAGTTTTGGCAACTTTCCTTTGTCCAGGTTGGTATCCTATACCAGTAGTATATTTAGGTGCAACTTGCTTTCCTAGCATCTGTGTTAGAGTATTCTTTCCATTTGTGAACTTCTCTAAGTCTTTTCTGAGTTGTTCATTAGACAATTTTAGTTCAGTATTCTCTTTAAGCAACTGAGCATTCTTTTCTACTTCTATATCCAGATCAGATTTATGCTTAACACTTAAAGCATACTGTTTCTTTAAACCTTTATATTTATCCTTAAGCTCATTACAAGTTTCTTCTAACATGTCACAGTATTCAAAAAATTCAGATTTTGACATGTTTTCTGAGTCAGAATCTTCTCCAGAATAGTATGAATTAAAAACAGGAGTCTCTGATGTTACCTTAGAAGTGTTTGTCATGAAACACATGTTGGCCCGATTCTTTTCAGAGTCTGAAGATTCAGATTCACTTGTGCTGTCTTCTGAAGCACTCCAAGTAGCCTTCATGGCTTTCTTGTACTTGTTATCCTTGTATTCATACTTCTTTCTGTATTTTAGCTTTGGACAGTCTGTTTTTATGTGCCCTTTTCTTTTGCATTCATAACAGACAACTTCATCAGTTCTGTCAGCCTTCTTCCAATCCTTTTTCCATTTTCCTTGTGGGTCATACTTTCCCTTGTAATTTGGTTTCCTAAAGAATTTCTTTTTCCTATAAAACATTTTGAATCTCCTGGCTATTTGAGCCATCTCAGCATCACTGTCAGAATCATTCTCACTTTCCTCACTGCTTGAACTTTCATTGATATCATGAGGCTTTTCTTTATCCTTATTCTTTGAGGTTGTAGTCTTGAAGGCAATAGACTTCCTTTTAGGTTCATCATCTTCTTCTTTATTTACTTTAAGCTCTTCTTCATACATCATCAATTTACCAATTAATTCCTTGACAGGCAGTGTTCCAATGTCACAGGATTCTCTAATGGAGACAGAGGTTCCTCTCTATCTTTCAGGTAGACATCTCAAAATTCTCATGATTTGCTCCTTTGCTGGAACATCCTTTCCCAAAGAAGTCATTGTGTTGACAATTTCATTGAAACTGAGATACATATCAGAAATGGGTTCATCAGGCTTCATCTTAAAATTATCATACTTAATAGTATAGGTATTCAATCTCATCTCCTTAACATTAGTTGTTCCTTCATGAGAAACAGCTAAGGTATCCCAAATTTCATATGCAGTTTTACATGCATAAATTCTATTAAATTATTCATCTCCTAGAGCACAGTACAGAGCATTCATAGCTTTACAATTGTTATTATAAGCAGTCTTTGTAGGTTCATCCCAAGTAGATCTAGCAGTAGTGGGAATTTTGTATTCTGATTCAATAGCAGTCCAAATATCAAAACCTATGCTTTCTAGATGAATTTTCATTTTCAGTTTCCACTGAGCATAATTGGTTCCATTGAAGAAAGGTGGCCGGTTAGTAGCAGCACCCTCAAGTCTATTGTCCATAATGAGAGAATTTTAAAGAGATAAAAATTTACATATAACAGAAATTTTAAGACCTTTAAAATACAACTAAAATCACAGTTCAAAAGTAGAGTACTTTTAGAAAGTATTTTCAAACCTCTGATACCAAGTGTTGTTCGGAGTGGACACTCAAGAGGGGGGGATGAATTGAGTTCCAATTTAAAATTTCTGTTAAAAACAATTTCTATTAAAATCCCCCAATTTCAAAAACAAATTAAACTGTAGTGAATTTATATAGATTATAAAGGTTCAATTAGTTTCTCAAAGATTGATTAGTTCTCAGTTAACTTAATCTTATGATTAAATTAACTTTTGAAACTAACTTACTGATTTATAATAAATATAAACACTTGCGAATTTAATTATCAAAGTAGCTTTGAAGATAAATTATATTTCAAAGTAATAGCAGCGGAATATGAAATAAATATGTATAGTATGGATAAAGTATGTAGCTACAAACACAGAGAATTAACCAAGAGGTTCAGTCTCAAGCCGAGACTTAGTCCTCTCAAAAGTTTATATAAGAATGATCCACACCCTGGATCGGGGTTAACAATAGTGAACACACTGTCCAGGTCACAAGACCTCTACCACAGTTCTACGTGGGAAAACAAACAACAGCAGCCAGCTGTCCAGGTCACAAGACCTCTACCACAGTTCTACGTGGGAAAACAAACAACAGCAGCCAGCTGTCCAGGTCACAAGACCTCTACCACAATTCTACGTGGGAAAACAAACAACAGCAGCCAGCTGTCCAGGTCACAAGACCTCTACCACTATCCACAGTGGGAAATGAAGTGTAAAAGGTTTTCTGAGGATTTACAGATCCTCCAGTGAAAGTACAGGAGTCAGTGTGTGTGTTTAATACAGCAGATAACACACACTGCTCAAAATGTAGAATAAATAAATCACAGAGCAGAGATGTAGAGTTTAGAAATGGCTTTAGTGATTTCAGTGCAGCACTGGACTCATTTTGGAATTGATCAGAAGTGATTCTGAGTCCTCTTCTCGATTTTGTTTAAGAAGCAGAGTGTCGTATGCTTCAGGTTCACAGGCAGTGAGATGTAGTCGATGAAGCTCTTCGATATTCTTTTGTATGCACAGAACTCTTCTTGAGTAGGCTTGATTGTATATATGATTCTGTCTTGCTTGGTTCTTCTTGTATGCACAGATCTCTTCTTGAGTATGTCGTATGTCTTCCTTATCTCTGTGTGTGTTATCTCGCATATCTCTTCAGCAGAGTCTTCTTGTATTTATGTCACGTGCTCCGTAGGACAGAAGAGGTTTCCTTTCCGCAGGTACGAGGTACAGTTTCCTGACATCCGACAACCTTTATTAATTAATTGTCAGGGTATTAAAATATAACTAATATGACCGTTGGTTATAATAAATAAAGATAAAGATAAAGAAATTCAAACAGTTGTTTATGACTGTTCAAGTGATCGGTAGGTCATTAGAGTAATGATCGGTGACTCAGATAGATCAGCATCGGTCTGTCATCTGATCGGTGAGTCATTTGCATCAGCGACTCATTTGCATCGGTGAGTCCTTGGATCGATGCGTCTGATGGATCGGTGAGTCTGATGGATCAGTGAGTCTGATTGATCGGTGAGTCTGATTGATCGGTGAGTCTGAAGGATCGGTGAGTCTGATGGATCGGTGAGTCTGATGGATCAGTGAGTCTGATGGATCGGTGAGTCTGATGGATCGGTGAGTCTGATGGATCGGTGAGTCTGATGGATCGGTGAGTCTGATGGATCGGTGAGTATGATGGATCGGTGCGAACGTTGTCCTTTGATATTGGATCAGGGCTTCCGATGTCTGTTGAATCCAGAAGACTTCCAACATACTTTGTAAGTCAATAAGCATAGACAAAAACATAAAAACATGATAACAGATTCATTTACAGATTGTAATTAAGTTTATGAGAAAACAAACCAGATTAAGCATTAATGGTATGTGATGATTTGTGATTATTAAAACATCAAACATAAAAATGAAATCAACAATCTTCCAGAGGGCTCAACAACAACAAAGTGGAATAAATGATGAAAGTTGTGAAGAAACAATGGAGATGTTTCATGAGTCACTACTTTTGGATAACACGGTTTTTATATCAATAAATATTATTTCATATATTGAGTTAGATCATTATGTATTATAATTTTTTATAAGTAATCCATAGTTTGTGGTTAAATTTTTTAGTGATTTAGGAATCTTGGTGGACAACAAAATCCAAAGAGAAAGACTATTCGGTCCAAGGTGGCAAGAAGTTGTTCTTAGAAGCTGAAAGAAGTTTTTATTCAATGTATTTTATTTTGTTTTCAAAGAGAAAATAAATCAATTAACTTTATAAAAGTTAAAAATTAAACTCGCCATATTAATTATAATATCAAACTCAAAATACATAGGACATTCCATCATATTGGGAAGATTGTTTTGGGAGAGAAGGTTTATCAGACTCACCTAAGATCTGATGAGAATGCTTGGATCATAATGAGGAAATGTATGGGAGTCTGAATGAATCCAATGAAAATATGATGATTATTTTCTATTTTTTATTTCACAAAAATCATAAATTTTTTACAGAAATTATGATGTAAGACTTATTAAAGAAACATGGAGAATGAGTACTGGCAGTCATATTCAGGTTTGGTTAGAATGAAAGTAGTGATGAAAGGATGGGAAGTGACAATACATTAAAATAAATGTGAGAACATTCTATTTCAATACTAATATTTCTTAAAATCATGAAATTCATGATACAAGAATAATTTTTTGGAAGAAGGATGTTTTTGAAGATAGAGCTTCACAATTACAGTTCATCAGTGTGAGAATACTAGATACAAATTCATTTAAAGGATGGTTTCTTTGTGTGAAATATAGAAAATGAAGATTCTAGTTATGATTCAGACCAATAAACCACAAGATAGAAATTTTTAAATAAGAAGTTAGTGTGTATCTTAATCAGGAAAGGAAAAAAGTTTCTGAATCCAAAGTTATTGATACTATTCCATTAGATGCAGTATGAAAATGATCAATCAAAGGAAGAATCAGAGGTGTTTGGGGATATTGGAACCAATAAAAAGGAAAAGAAGTGAAGTTGTTGGGGATGATGAAAAATGGGATTAGAGATCCATATACAATGTTTTCAATCATTTTCATCAAGATAAATTGTTTTTTGTTTTGAATTGGTTCATGAGAAAAGAAAATCTCTGATTTTTTAATCAAATGGGTCACAATAATCATATTATTGGTCATTTTAAATATCATACTGAAGCTAAAACCTATTATATGAGTGAAGTAGAGAACGATCCATTAGGAACAGGATGACCCTGGTAAATTTCATTAGACATTAGACTTTATTAGATGTTAGATCATTGGTGTAGGAAAAAAAATAATTTTTTAAAGTTCTTATAAAAGTGCGGTAAAGGGGAGATTGATATTTGAAGATAATTTTGAAGGGTTAAAAAATAAGTACTTGAATATTTATAAGTTTCCACTATCTTTATTTAAAAATAATGGTGACTGATTTCTAATGGAGTTACAATAATTTTTATGGAAGAAAGGTTTCAAAGATTTATCAGTTGTTGTAGAGCATCAGAATGATCAGTTTGTTATAAATTGGTTCCAATAGTCACAATGAAAAGAAAATTTATTTTAATATCTTTAACTTGGTATGAGAAATGTAATGATGAATATATTTCTGAACAAATATAATAATTATAATGAATAAATCTGAATGGTAATCAGAATCAGACTGATGAAAGTTTAGAATGAATTAAGTAATATGATGTTATGAGAAGATATGAGAAGGTTCGAGAAGAAATGATAAGAGTTAAGAATAATTGATTAATTAAAATATAGAGAAGAGATTTAATGGGAATTTAAGGTTCGAGAAAATTTTTTGAAGTGGGAAAGTTTTTCAAAAACCTTCCTAAAAAACATTTAGAACACCTATAAATAGAGGAAAATACATTTTAATTTCTGAATCCTTTATTTTTCATGGGTGTAGAGAGAAGTTGGAGCACTAAATTTTTATAGAGAGAAAGATTTTATGGATTGAGCATTCATCTGGATGTTTACTAGAAAGAAGAAGAAGAAGGAAGGAAGATCATATTATGAGATTCTCAGATCGGGCTGGGACATCTGACTGGGAAACAAATTAGGATTTATGTACAGAGATAGAAGTTGTTCTAATTTCTTTCATCGGTATTCTGAAAGAATTATATTATCATACCCCACAATCATACTAGAAAATCAGACTAGTGAATTAGACTTGGACTATAACTAATCATAATTATGATGTCCATAGAATTTCTTACCCGCTGTTGGGTAGGAAAGTGTAGAATTGTTTTGGAGATCATTTTTGTGAAAGTTGACAAGGTAGCTCAGTAACATGTTCCTTGACTTATTACCAAACAATTTTTACATCATTTTATTCTACTTGAACGAGAAGAATTTTTTTATGGATCATAGTACTACAAAAGTGTACGGGCATATCCTACTTGTTTTATCCACACAAAAAAAAATATTTTTTATAGTGGATTGTATGGTATTGGATTGGTTCCAAACCTTACTAGGGACATAACTTTTATTTTTGAGAAGAAAACCTTATAAATTATTGTATTCCTATGGATTTGTGATTTCTTTTTTTTTTAAAATAACTATTTAATAGGAGGTGAAGATACTTTCAACATAAAAAAACTTAAAAGAAAAACATATCATTGATTCACCCCTCCCCCTATCAATGAAACTTAGATTCTAGATGGGTAACCTTATATCAACTACTTTATTGACCTCAATTATAATGAATATTTTTCATCTCATGGTATTTTAATTACGATTTAATGTTAAATATCTCTTATGTTATTTTGAATCTTATTTTACCGTTAGTATTAGTTTTTTTCAACTCAACTCCCTCATTTATTAAAAATACTTCATCTTGATTTTTTTTCTAAAATTAGTTTCTTCCACCCTATGATTTTATTTAAGGGAACATTATATTCCCCTATGGTATAAAATTACCTTTTAATTGAAATCTTTCACCTTGATGAAACTTATTTCTCAATAGTACATCCATATCCTATATAATAATGGTTTCCCATCATTGTCTATATTATCCTCTCCCTATAATTTTATAATTCAAAATTGGAAATCTAATTATGAAGTATCTCATTTGAAATCCATATTTCCATTCTCCACCTATAGAAAATAGGTTTCTTACTATTTCCATAATGTGGGTTTTTATTAAAGATACTTCAAAATATTAGTAAGGTATTCCGTCCTTTCAAAATAAAATGTTTTTTCTTTTAGCCCACATTTATTTTCATAATTTTTTTTGTATTTGAAGTATATTTTTTAAATTTAATATTTTTAAATAATTTACTTCACCTTTTTGAAAATAATTTTTATAAGTGACTTATAACTTCTTCTTTTTATGATAATGTTAATATTTTGTTTAAAGACTATTTTAATGTTTTTATTCTTTGTGAATGCATATTTCTACAACCTGTATCATTTTATATTAATCTTTCCATCATTTTTATTGGTTTCTATAAGAATTTAGTTTTCTATAATTATAAAATATTACTCTTAGAAGTATTTCAAAATATCACTGATATTTATCTTTTTTTAAAAAAAACTCTCTAAAAACCCTATAATTATTTTATATATATAATAATTTATCTTTTGAAATATATATTTCTGTATCAAGGATATTATTTAAATGTAACCATAGTTATTTTTTCTATGTATAGATTATATAATTTTACTTTTAATTAAATATATAATCCACCACTTCCTTTGTCTTTCCTAACCTTCCATCATGAATATGCATAACTTTTCATCCAATTACATTTCATTTTAGACACTATATATTTCCTTACTTTAATTGAAGAGTGATCACTTATATTTCATACATATATTAATTGGGGAAATTATTGACTTAACCATAGAAACTTTATTTATATGATGTAAATACCATATTATTTATATTGATTGAATGATATTTACTTATAAATAATTGAATATATTTGGATCCCCATTTATTTTCCATGGGATTGTCATTTTTATGATTTTTTATGTAAATCAATTTGAAAATAATGTGAAACCAATTTTATTCCATGTGTTCTTTTTTGTGCAGTGAATGAAATCCATTTTCTTTCCATTGATTCTTTATGATGTGTTGAATAAAGCCCATTAACTTTCCATGGGTTCTTTATAATATGATGAATGGATGATTTCTTATAGCACATAAAATTCTGGATGAATAAAGGGTGGGGTCATATATCTCCCTTCAATGCATTGGTTAAAAGTATATATCTCATATGATAAATTATTCATGAGTACATTTTATCTCTTTATAAGCATGGAAAATGATGGTGTGGATCATTAAAGTAATGTTCCATATACTAATGTATATGAATTTTTCATAAGATATTATTCATTCTTCTCTCTCATGTATCTTGTTCATTAAATCATGTTTCCTTGCTCTATTGATTCATGTATTATGATATGCCATGCCTTACACCAAGTTTTGTGATCTTAGTTTTTATGGGTATGATTTTTTATGTATCTTGACTATACCCTATTCTCTTATTATGATTACTTATGATCATTGATAATTTTCTATTATGTTTCACCTTACATAGTGTTTGAGCTCACCCTTTATTATATTTTCATTTCCATATGTTAAAAAGATGAGTGCAACATATGATAATTATAGAAATGAATTTAGTATAGATTTATTATGGAGAAATGATCGCAAGTTTTTCCAAATAAGTTACCTCTATAACAGGCCCTCAAATAGATTGAACCAAAAGGCTCACTAAGTTATGTCATATTATTGTTAGTTTCAATACTAATGTAAAATTTTAAATGTTTATCTTGGATAATATCACCTGGTATTAATGTTAATTTTTAAAATTCTTTTTTCTATCACTAGACCTTGGAGTGTGGGGCTGGGGTGCCTTATAAAGGAAGTCTAAGTTGGGACTCAAGTATCGAAATTACTACTTACATTAAAGGAGCATGGAATCTATCCTTATTCCCTATTATTTTTTAGATTGCATTTACTTAAAGAATTCAAGTGGATGGATTTTTTTGTACATACAATATACAAATGAATGTTTAAGGATTCTACTATAGAACATTATAGATAATCAATACTAATGGGGTATCCCAACTACTATAAAGTTAAGTAGAAGAGAGTATCCCTTTAGGGGGATTCAAAATGAGAAGAAGGATGCCCAAAAAATAATTTCATGTAAATATCTATTTATTGTACAACCTCATAAAAATATGGAAGGAGGTATGTTAATAACAATTGTAACCCTTTATTATGATTTTATTCAAAACAATTATGAAGAGGAGTGTTGATAGAATAAATTACTAGACAAATGGGGAGTCATTCATATTACACCTTAACTTTTTTATGTGTGTGTTGAAGTGTATACATTATTATGTTTCTATTGATAAATATATCTAAAAAAACTGCTAGAATGATATTTTGAGCATGGTATCACTTGTATGGGTTCTATAAATACTATGAAAAACCATAATTATTTTAATTTTCTTTTCTATACTAAGTCTTCCCATGTAGACAAAGAGTGGAATAATTAAAGGATATTTTATGATAAAAACACGTGATGCAAACTTTATCTCATGAAGATACATAAAATAATTATGGTTCTAAAAGGAAGAAGAGTATGATTTATTTAAATTGATAAAGTAAAATGAAAAACCCCCATTTTATCATTTTATTTTATTTTCAGTAAGTGGGAGAAATAAATAATCTAACATATTGACATAATTTTTTGTAGGTATTAAAAAAAATAATGCGGGGGGGGGGGATTTTTGTAATCAAAGGGTTTGATTGACTTTGTTTTCATTATTTCAATATATAGAGAGAGGTGATGCTTAGAGTATTATTATAGATTGCATCATCATGCAATAAATGAGATTATTTTTTATCAGTATTCATGTTAAAGGGAACTATTGATGGAAATAATATTTTATATAAAATTTGATAAAATTAAGAAGGCCTCAAGAATGATTATGAAAGGACTAAGGTGCTTGAAATGTGATTGAGGATGGACCTGAGTAGGTAAACTGGGATTTCTATTCCCTAAATAAAGGTAGATTATAATTTATATAGGCTACGTAAGGGTAAAGTGAGATCTACACTACCCATTTAATTTTAACAACATGTTTTTAATAACTATATAAATGTAGGTTCGATGTTGCGTTGAGGTAAAGTGTGAGATAGAATAGATGTGTAAAGGTGAAACCCTCTCTGTGTAAAGGTTTTATAAATATTGTAATACATCCATAAGGGTATTAAAAATCCTTTTATAGGTAAATTAAGATACCAGTGTTCAATGTAAAGGTCTATAACAAATGCATAAGGGCCATCTAATGGTTTCACTACCTAAATAAAGGTTGTTTTTAGACAATTTAAGGGTAACATGATATTTACACAACCTATTTAATGGTAAGTAGGGAGTTTAGAAGGAAACATAATGGTAAAGTATGAGGTTTTATGGTGGTATAATGGTATATGATCAATCCATACATTGTTCACATAGTCGATCTAGACTAGTTCATGTGGTTGATTTGGATATTTTTCATGTGGTTATTCTTGGAGGAAGGCATGATTAACCCACTTACCACGTTTATCATCAATGCAAAATCAATCCACTAACCACATAAAGATTTATCAAGAGCATAATCCATCCTTGTCTTATGGTCTATCCATTGGGGTCGACTTGAAATTGTGAAATGAAGAAGATGAAAAAAATGGAAGCATGTGCATACCATGTTATAATGCATGGTATTTTAGAGGAGATGTTCACCTATGAGAAATGATGATCTTGATAACACTATAGTCTATATTAGTATTCCATTTGGAGAATTAATAAAAAATAAAGGATATGATAATTTTTCACATCATAATATGCATGCATGTATATAGATTTATTCATTCATGTAGTTTCACATGCATGCATGTGATTAAATGGATAAAAAGAGAGGCTATATAATTTAATGGAATTATGATGTAACCACTCTTGTAGATAACATTAAGATTCATTAACTGAGATAATATGTGGAATAATTAATCATATGTTTTACGAGTTATAAATTTAGAACAAAATTATGTGTATTTAAATGATTTTTTAAGATATATTATTAAATATAATATCTTCTTGAAAAAGACTCAATATTTTAGAGGATTAAAGAAATATCAACACAGAGATTTCATGACCCATAAAGAAGAAGAAGTAAATCCTACTAATAATTTTAGGATATTAAATATGAAATAAAATCATAGAATAAATTATAATAATATTCATTATATTATTGTGAATATAAGTTGAATGTAGGCATTGAGGAAATTGTTTAGAATTTTTAGAGATTATAATAACTAGTTGAGCCATTATAATTATTTTGAGAGAATATAATATACACTATATCGATGAGAGGAGAAGGTGAGATAAATATAGTAGTCTCTAAATGAGAAACACCCGAGTATTCAACAAAGATAATAATATTTAGATCTATCAAGTTTTGGAGTGGAGTTTTGAGACCAAAAATTCTGTTCGAGAAGCTGATGAAGATATTGAAGGTGTATAAGATAAATTATGATCCTATAGGATCCTAAATAAGATTAATATAAAGTATTAGGATTGAAATAGATTTCAAGATAAACACCAATAAGGAGTATTGGGTGACTGTGGCATATAACCAGTTGCTGAAGAGGCTTTTGGTTATTTTGTGTAACCAGTTGAAGAACAATGGGAAAGTTGAGGTGTATAACAAACCAAGGAAGAAGAGTTGGTGGATAGGGTGAATTACCAGGATTAACTGGATGATTGAGTAATCAGGTCTATAATTAGTTTTTTCCCAATCCATTGTAATTATGACAAATATTTTAGTTGATAATCCATTTTAGGGTATAAAAAACATGACAAGGAGTAGGTCTTAGTACCGAATATTAAAAATATGATGTATTTCACTGTCTCTTATTATTTCTTATTACGAGGTGAGGATATGATAGAATATTGTGTATATCAAAAAAAATCAATAGTTATATGTGTTTTAGTTAAGAATGAAATTAATTTTTAAAATGTTTCCACTGTTTACTACCTCGCATTGGTCTATTCAACCCAAATAACTTAATAAAAAAGAAGAAAACCTACAGTACAAGACCAAAAAACACAAGTATAATAAATTTATAAATCAATGGAAGAAATAAAAAGTCAATGGTTGGGTAAAATAATTTCTTAGTCTATATTTAAACCATGTTAAACGGGAAATGTTCTTACAATCACCCATCACAGTGGTACTTGACTGAAAATCCAAATCACACCTCAATTTGAGTCATCTAATCCCATGGAAACCACTATTACAAATGTACCTATAGAACTAAAGGTATAAAATACTTATACTAATATAAATACCACCAAATGAAGTAGAGTTTCAATTGATGAACCCTATAGCCCATATATTATCCATCTATTACCCTAAGGACTAACCAGCCATGGAAACCAAAAATAAACTGAACCTGAGAAAGAAATAATGGAAACAATCAAAAAATTGTATGTTATCATTCTCATGATTAATTCAATGAATCAAATAACATGATAAAAAAATTCATAAAGGATAGGTGTTCACAATAATTGTGACTTTGAGGTGATTAAAATGTGACATTGGGAAGGAATTCTTGAGTATTGATCAGACTATCACTTCCCTATTAATTCAAGGATCCAAAAACATTATTGATTTTATGTGCTATAGGGGAGTATTAATTTTTTTATGAATGATTGACATGGATTACTATATAAATGTGATGCTTCACTCTATTTTATCTTCATTGTAGGTTAGGGAGTTGAATCCTATAGGAAAAATTATTCAATTGGAAAACCTGAGTACCACACACCGTGCTTGTGTTCTAGCGGATGTTCTTATGAAAGTTAAAAACTTAATTTTTACCAAATATATTTTTATGGTTATAATGTAATATGATAGGATGATTTATATGACCCAATTATATCAGTGATACCTTTCTTCTAAACCACCAAAATCCTAACTAATGTACACTATGATACATTATCTATGGATTTTTTGTGACATTTTCCACTATAAAAACCTTGATGCCATAAAGAACCCCTAAGACAAGAATTAATCTACTCTAATTAATTTTATTGATGTAATACATATCCCTATGGAAGCTTATATTATTTCCACTGATCCTGTATTTGAATTTCTATCATTGATAGGCATTCTAGGTAATGTTTCATGTGTTGAATTCTATAATAGTCTAAAAACTACATGCTTGTTTATTAATTAATAATTTCATATAAAATGAGGATCCTATAATCATGGATAATTCAAATAAACTTGTAAAAGATTAATTATCATTTTAAGATTTTATCATTTAGTATTTAAATGAGATCATGGACCCAACCCTTTTTATTTCCAACACATCAATAAAAAATGTTATAGAAATGAAAACTAAACTCCTACCTCAAAATTTCAAATATTCATATCATGATAATGAAAGAAAATTTGTGTATCATCATTTATAGTTCAATCACTTTAGAGAATGAATTATGATTTATTGATTTTTTTTATTATAAATCGTTATTGGTATGGATAACTTTTGAAATTCCTAGTATTATCCCATGAAATTAAATGTTTCATATGTTACTAAATAATGAGGTTAAACTGGTGAGGCATGTACATCGCTGACTGAAGGCAAACCTCATTGATATAGTTAAAAATGACGTAACCAAATTTCTGGATTCTCAAATCATTTTCCATACCTCTTAAAACTTATGGTTCAGTCCAATGTATGTATTTTCTAAGAAAACTGGTCTAATTATAATGAAAAATGTTAATAATTAATTGGTACAAAACCATGAATAGAATAACTAGCATGACTATATAGACTATCACTAACTAAACCATAACACTAAGAATGACCATTTCCCATTACTCATAATTAATAAAATTCTTGATAGGTTAGTGGGGAAATCCTATAACTATTTCCTATATGGGTATTCCAGATATTTATACATCTATATTACACCCGAGGATCAAGAAAATACATCCTTCACTTGCCTCTTTAGAACATTTTCATATAAAAAGATACCATTCGGTCTGTACAATGCTCCAAGTAATTTCTAAGGATGCATGGTTAGTATATTTTGGATTATATAGAGAAGTACATGGAATTATTCATGGATGATTTCAATATTTATGGTTCATATTTTGATGTTTTTTTATAGTTTAAATGTTTTATTTCGTTGCTTTATTGAAAAAGTGTTGTATTAAATTAATATAAATTCCATTTCATATAATAAAAAGGGATAGTACCTAGACATGCTAATTTTGGGGATGGTATCCAAGTTGATAAATCAAAAGTATATGAATTTTCAGTAGTTCTATTCCCCATGAATATGCATGATATTTAGTCTTTCATAGATTAATTTGGATTTTATCTTATATTCATTTATAACTTTTTCAATATAGTATTCCCATCCAAATTACTTAAAAAATACTAAATAATTTATGTTTGATAAAAAATAGGAGTATGATTTTAATAAATTGAAATTGATTCTCAGTTCACCTTCGATAGCCCAACCAATGTGGTTGGATTTACCATTTTATCTCATTTTTTGCTTCTAACTATACATTTGGGGGTTTCTAATCATAAAATTTTTATTGAGATCCACATATCATTGTATATACCTCATAAAAACTTGACCATGCACAAGTAAACAAAAAAAAATTGAAATATATTTTCTTTATATTGTGTTTTCCTTGGATAAATTCAGGTAATATCTTTTAGGGTTGAAAGTGATTGTGTATTCTGACTATGCAACCCTATGGAATCTCTTTAAGAAATTAAAGTTCAAACCACATCTCATTTATAGTATTCTCATCATTCAAGATTTTAATTTTGAAAATAGGTATAAAAAAGGAGCGATGAATATGGTGGCTTACTATATTAGCAGGATCCTTCAATCATCGAACATTGAATCACCCCCTATATTTACTTAAATGACATATTTGTTGATGAGAATTTGTATTGAGTGTTATATGATTTTACTTGGTATGCTAAAAATGTAAATTATTTGGTATCATCCTGTATTACTACTGATTTTAAAAAAAACCATGTTTAGATTCTTATGCATGAGTCCTATTGGTATATTTTGGAAAATCCCCACCTTTGGTGTATAAGTAGTTAACATGTCCTATAGAGTTGTGTTATAGAAAGTGAGTTTTAGTATGTTCTTAGGTTTTATAACACTATTTCATGTGGGAACAACTTTTTTCCCTAACATATTGCTTGTAAGGTTCTTGATTCTTAGCAATATTGGCCAACAATATTTTAGGATGCCTATGTTTTTCTTAAATCCTATCCTCCTTTTGTAGGGACGTGGAATGTATTCAAAATAAGTGAAATGAAAAAAAACTTGATTTTCCCTGATTTTTTTGATTTTTGGGGCATTAAATTTGTGGGGATTATTCCTAATTCATTTGGAAACTTATACATTCTTTTGGTAGCGTATTTTTTGTATAAATTTGTAGAAGCATGATCTATAAGGACTGATAACTCAATGGTCTTTATAGAATTTTTGAGAACCAAAATCTTCTATAGTTTTAAATTTCATAGGTTCATCATTAGGGAACATAGTTCTTATTTCTACAATCACTCAATGAATGTACTTTTATATCATTATGGGGTCAGGAATTGGGTTTTCACAGCTTATAACCACCAAAACAATGGAAAACATAAGGTCCCAAATAGAGAGGTAAAATAAATTCTAAACTAATGTTCTAACATAATATGAATGATTAGAGTCCTAAAATTGATGATTCATTTTGGGATTACTGAAAAAAAAATTAGAACTCCCTTTTTAATGTCAACTTATTAGATTGTATTTAAAATGAGTTACCACCTACAAATTGAGATAGAGAACCAAGCCTGTTGGGCTATTACCAATATAAAATTATAATTTTTATGTGTATAGGTTATCAAAATAAATTATATATTAAGGAGTTGGATGAAACACAAATAAATTCATTTGTGAACTCTCAAATATATAAGGAATGAACCAAGGATTCTCATAACAACCTCATCCTTCATCGTTAGTTCCACATTAGATAGAATGTACTCCATTACAATAATAGGATGATGTTTGTAGCCAGGTAATATTCTTTCCTACAATTTTGTCCCATAAATTATCACGAATGTCTATACTTTTAGGGTTGTATAGGTTAAAAATGAAGAATGAAATAGAAATTAACTATCAATGGGCAGTAGCTGAAGCACTTTTGTAAAACCCTTTAGAGTCTCTATTGGAGTAAGTTTACCTTCAATAATCCATCTACCAGTGACACTCTCTAGGTTATATCCTTTCATCCCATATTCACTTTAATTACCATGATATAACTAAAAATTTTGGTTTTGTGTTTGTGTGTGGGGGTGGGGGGGGGGGGTGGTGGATACATTTACGATTTAGTTAGGTTTATTTCCATATTTCTTAATTTTCTCTCTCTTTTTAATATTCATGGTATTTTTATGTTTTTTTCTCTTTTTATTCTCTTTTAATTTTGAATAATAAAAAAAAAATTCATATCATCATGGAATTTATTTAAATTGATACTGAATTTCCCAATTTCAATTTTTAACATTTAAGGAATTTTTTTTTCATTGATGGAATATGATCACAAGGAATAATTTAACATTAATGGGTGATTTTATCGTAATTATTATTATTTTCAATGATATGATATGTTTTATCACTATAAAACCATTATGACATTGATACCCTATGTGTGATCAGTTTAGGGGTAAATTATGTCATTAACATCTCCACATATAATTTCACTCAAAAAAGTGTTAATATTTCATAAATAATTGAAGGTATATATAACCTTGGTTAATGTATGTTGGATTTCAAAAATGGGTTTTCAATACATTCATTTATTATCTGATTAGTTTAATTATTGTACAGGATTTACATATGATTTAGACCAAGTGTTGTAGTTGAAACAAATAACCAAAAAATTAAAAAATATTCATATAAAAAAATATAGAAAAAAAAGAAAAAAAGTGTTAATTTTGGTAAAGATTAATTGAGTGGGTTTGGAAATTTTATTATAATGGGTATGAGGTAGGTTTGATGGAATGAATTAAGAAATCCACTTTTTTTAAAATGTTTTATATTTAATGGATAAAAAGTGTAAAGATAAACATGAATTAGTTTTCACACACACACACAATGGGATTGAGTGATATGGTTGAGTCATAGATTTTTTATGAAGAATATCATTCGTCACATTGATTTTTTTCCAATTCAATTTATGAGACACTTATTTCCATGCTTACTAAGAATGAATCCATGGTGTGGTTCTTACTTTGTTCACACTACTAACGGAAAGTGAATTTCATTTGAATGTTAAACATTAATGTACTACATAATATCTTCATGTATTTATCAATTGTTTTAACAATTTATTAAATGTGAATTTTCCTAAGAGTTTTAATTTTTAGGTGTGGGGGTGTTATCAATATAAGGACCCACACTTAAAACATTACATAATACTGAATTAAGTTAATAATTAACATTTTTGATCTTTTTTAGGTTTATAGTTTTAGAGAATTAGGCCATAACTATTACATTGAGTCTCAAACAAAATGTAGACACTTCTACTAGGTTTCAATATTTTTCATAAAATAAAAAATCTCTTGAAAAAAAGGAGTCATGTCTAGTTCCATGTTTTAGATAGCATGACATTTCAGTGATCCCATCCGTGAACCAATTCATCTTTAAGTCCTATGAAAAACATTTCAAAACTTGGGATGAGCATAAAAATCTCAGTAAGGGTTATAAAATAAATAAAGAAAACATCAGTCTATAAATACATAAAAAGAATAATATCTTTAACACACCTCATGAAAATAATAAGATTTATGAATAACACATAGAAATCATTTTTCATAAATGTAACTTGGGGCATCCATAACATACTTATCTTATTCCTTTCATAGCTATGTAGGGAGTTACGTTTAGAATACATATCATAGTATATGTCCTAAATCACTTAGGATAAACATTAACATTTACCTTTTTCATGTTAGCCAATGTATTGGAGAGCTATCTCGGGTTCACCTACCCTAGGTTTATCACGGAACCACCCATATACGTAAATGATGCCCAATAAACGTGACATGATCATAACACCTAAGACAAACATAATGGAATGATAAAATTTATACACCTCAATCACAGTATATCATTTAAATATATTGACATAACCAATCAATTATCAAAACCATTTTCAATACCAAAATATCTTAAAAGATTATATGGTATTTATTTTCCCATTAAAAACACTAGGACTCGTTAAGGAAGTGAAATATCAAATAACGCTCGTGGTGATAGAAAGGTTGTTGTCACAACATATATGAAAAAGAAACATTCCCTTTGTCTTTTAGTAAATCTCTACGTAGAAAAAGATTCTATTTGACTGAAATGAAAGCTCAAAGTTTATTATACACCATATAAAAGAAAGTCGCGTATAAATCAAAATATGCCTCAATGAAAGGAGATAGAGACGAAGTCCCTTACCTCATATCAGACATGACTCGTTCATTATTTAATCTCCTGAATAATAAACTAAAGTTAATTTTTATTGCTTCAAAAAATTTTTAGGGTTATTATTCCTTTTATATCACTTATAACCACTTTATAAACATTATATAATCATTTATGTTAATACCGGTCATTTTGTTGATATTTGTTACTTGAGTCAAAAATGAACTTATTATAATTTGAAGTTGTTCATGTGGTCAAAATTATATTATCTCTAGAATGATATTAATGATTTAGATATTGTATATATCTAGTATATATATGTATTTATAATAGTACATAACATTTTGAGATAAGAAATGAAATGCACCATTCATGGAGATGATAAGTCGTACGTACGCATGAACACTACTTTCATTTATATTTCGTATTTTAATGGAATGAAAAAATAATGATACATATGTATATTATAATTATAGTATAATATCACATATACTTTCATTAACACCATCCTTTATACATTACACGTATGGCATGAAAAAGTCATATCACTTTGAGGGGCGAAAGTCCGCACTTCCTCAACTGAAATTATCATATTTATCTAATATGGAAACCACAAAGGTATGATATAAATGAAATATATATAAGCATATAGAAAACATACACATAATATATATCATATATAAATATAGTTCCATTATAATGACCACCATGAGAGGTGGTTGGATATATTTGAACAATCATCATTTCGTGAGGCAGTAGTTCGTCGTCCACAAAAATAGTATGTTCGTATCCATTAGATGAAGGTGTGTGGATGTTTAGTTTGAATACATCTCATAAAAAAACCTAGAATATTTATGATATTGGTGTGGTTAAAAAATAAAATAATAAATATAGTTTAGGGGGTTTGATATGTAAAATTATATAAAAGAACATAAGAGAAGATGTTACATTTAAATCGGGTATCTTCCTTTGTTTTGAACCAAAAGGTTAACTTGAATTGCCTTCTGCCTTGGAAAAGGATTCTAGGAGGAAGATAGGGATGTAGGGAGCTTAATTGTGTAGATTTTGGATCACCCAACAGGCTTGAGAGGTGTGAGTAATGGGTTAGATATGATGACATTTTATAAGGGGGAGGAGGGGCTCTTTAAGAAAGTTTGAAATTATTTTTTTATTATAAACTTATTTTTAGTTTCAAAAGGTCAAAATATCTTTAAATTTTATGATACAATGAATATTGTTTGAAATAAAATTATTAAATAAAAATTGGATAGGTTTTGGATATTTTTGTTAAAGTTTTATATTCTAAATTATTTAAATCATCCATTAATAAGGTAATCATTGCATCATCATTTTGTCATAATTTTTTTATTTATTAGATGTCTAAAAATTATAAATAAAATACCATGATATAGGAAATATTTTTATATTTAAAATTAATATTTATAGTTGAAGAGATAACTTATATTACCCCATATAAAAATTTTATTACTGAATGATATATGTTTATGACATTTTTTCATTACTTTAAAATAATTAATATAAAGTTTCTTTTTCACTCCTAGGTGGATTTATGAGGTCCCAAAATCAACCTAAGGATTCCCATGGTCGGACATGTATCAAACAGTTGGATTAAGACATATTTTAGGGTAATTTAATATTATTGTAATAATATTTTTTACCCTTATTTATCATATTTACCTTTTAACCATGGTAAATAAAATATTTACTAAGGTAAATATTCATAATGTATAAAAATAAAAGTTAACTATTTAAAAAATTTGGACCTCCAGATTCAAAATATGGAATCCATTTTTCCAAATTCAAAACACAAAAGTTTCAGAAATTAATTTAAAATCAATTCTCATTGTCAAAACAAAAAGCGTGTTTTTATGAAATAATAACTATCAAAAGACTGTCACTTTTTTATGTTCAATTTCAAAGTGAAATTACATCCAATGACCAATATTGGATTAAATGGTATAAATATAATATAATTACACTTTAAAGCCTTTTAAGAATATAATATTACCATATAAATAAATTATATTAAAAGGTAGTTTTGAATTAAAATACAGTATTTTTTACTATTAATTAAAAATTGAACATTATAAAAAAAATACCAAAATTTCATCCAAAGTAAATTTTTATGTCTCAATTATAGATAAGAATTTTATTTTGTCAAATATAACATATAAAAGTGACAAAAACTATATTTAAAAGGGGTTTCCTTCAAAAGGTGGTAAATCTACCTTTTAAAGAATTTTAGAGTATATATGCTTAAAATTGGATTAATTCACATTTTAAGCCTCTAAATTTTATTAGATAAATGTAAAAACATTTAAAAAATATGTGTAATCATATTTTAGTTAAATTTATTCATTACTACAAATACAACAACTATGAATTAACTACAATTTAAAATAATAATATTATATTATTATTTTTCAGTATAACTCAATGTGGTGTGCAACGTAAGATTTCAAAGAAACCTATTGTTGCGTGTCGGGTATGCCATCAAACATAGAATCTCCTTTAAAGTAAAATTAATATTTAATTCAAAAATATCAATAAATATGAAAATATCATATCCCTTATTTACAAGGGATGTTACATCCTTTCCTCCTTTTGGAAATTTCATCCTCAACATTTTATTCACATAACAAATAAATGGGGGTATTTTCCCTAATAGAATTTTCAGATTTCCACATTGCCTCTTCAGCCATATGGGTTTTACATAAAACTTTTACCTGATGGATTACCTTATTCAGCAACACTTGCTCTCTTCTATCAGAAATCTGGACTGGTTGTTCCTCATATGAAATATTATCTTCCAACTAAACAACCTATGGTCTCAAAACATTAGATGGACCCAAATATACTATCTCCACATTGAAACATGAAAAACATTATGTACCTAGGATAAAAAATTAGGTAAATCCACTCTGTAGGCAACTGATCTGACTTTCTCTAAGATTTTATAGGGTCCAACAAACCTCAGACTCCTTATTCCCTTCATACCAAAACACATAACACTTTTCCATGAAGAATGTTTTAGAAAAACATGATCACCAACCTTTAAAGAATGATCCTTCCTCCAGTTATCTGCATAACCATTCTTCATACTCTGAGTTTTTCTATTGTGCTTCTGAATCAACTGAACGTTTTCTACCATCTCTTCTACCAATTCTAGCCCCATCAGTTTCCTTTCACCCACTTCATCCCAAAAATCTAGAGTTCGACATCACTTTCCTTATAATTCTTAAAATGGATCCATCTGTATACTAGAATGAAAACTATTATTATAAGAAAATTCAACCAAAGTAAGATATAGGTCCCAACATCCCTAGTAATACATTGAGAAAGCACGTAGCATATATTCCAATGTCTGAATTGTTCATTCTAATTTCCCATGTGATTGAGGATGAAAAGCTGTACTAAAATATAAATATGTACCCAATGACTTATGAAGGCCTTTCCAAAAGTTAAAAGTAAACCTAGGATAACAATTAGATATGATGGAAAGGGGAAATCCATGTAATCTGACTATCTCTTTAACATACAACCAAGAAAGTTGATCTAAAGAAAAAGTATCTCGAATTGGAAGGGAATGAGAAGATTTATTCAATCAATCAACAATAACCCCAATTGCATTATTACCAAGAGATGCCTTTTGTAATCCCAAAATGAATTCCATGGATAAAATTTCCCATTTCCACTATGGAACTGGTAAATCCCGAAGCATCCCTTTTAGTAATTTCTACTCTACTTTAACCTGTTGACAAGTCAAACACTTCACAGTAAAGTCAGAAATATCTCATTTCATTCCATCCCACCAGTAATACTCATGAAGATCTCTGTACATCTTAGTTGTACAACAAAGAAATTAAAACAGAGAACCATGAACTTCATATAATAGCTCTTTCTTCAACTGTGATTCATAGGGCACACATAATCTCTTCCCAAACATAAAAAAACAATCTTTATCAATGTTTAATTAAGATAATTTACCAATCTGAACCAACTCTACCTTTTTCTGCAACTCACTATCTTCCTTTTTCACTTTCTTAATTCTCTATAATAGAGATGATTTCACTGACACCTAAAAGAAAATAGTGGAATTTCCGACACCAAAAAATTCTATGCCAAATTTTAACAATTATTTAATCAAAGGATCTTTTTCCAAATGTAACATGGTTAATATAGAATTAATTTTTGACTCAAACATCAACTAATTTATTTGAATTTCCTTGATGGTAATGAATCATGAAATCATAATCCTTGATTAATTATATCCATCTCCTCGGTCTCATGTTTAATTCTATCTGAGTGAATATATAAATCAAACTTTTGTAATTAGTATATATTTCACATTATACTACATACAGATGATGCCTCTAAATTTTTAAAGAAAAAACAATAGAAGATAATTTCAAATCACGTGTAGGGTAATTTAACTCATGAGGTTTCAACGTACATGAAGCATAAGCAATTACCTGATCATTCTGCATAGGGACACAACCATGTTCTTTCAATAAAGCATCACTATAGATAACAAACTCACAATTTCTGGAAGGCAATGCCAAAATGGGAGCATTCACCAATATTTTTCTCAATTATTAAAAAAAATCATCACATTATTTCGTCTAAATGGACTTAACACCTTTTCAAGTTAACTAAGTCAGTGAGCTAGATAATAGTGAAAAATTATCAACAAACCTCCAGTAATAACCTACTAAATCAAGAAAACTATAGATATCAATTATATTTTGGGGTCTTGGTCATTTTTTTTAACAACTTTTGTTTTAACAGGATAAAAAATTATGCCATTTTTTGAAAAAATGTGACCAAGGAATGAAATTTGTTGTAACCAAAACTCACACTTGCTGACTTTTCTATATAGTTTCTTTTCTTTTAAGTTTTTTAGGAAAACCCTTAAATGGATTTTATGTTCCTGTTTACTTTTTGAATAAACCAAAATATCATCAATAAATTCGACCACAAATTTATCCAAAAACACTTGGAAAATTCTATTCATAAGATCCATGAATGAAATAGTTGAATTGGTTAATCCAAAAGGCATAACTAAAAATTCATAATGGCCATATCTAGTATGATACAAGGTCTTTAGAATGTATAATTCCTTTTCATTCAACTGATGGTACCCTGATCTCAAGTCAATATTTGAAAAATACTGAGGTCCCTAGATTTGATCAAACAAATCATCAATATGTGGAAAAGGATACCTCTTCTTAACAATGATGTTATTCAAATCTCTATAATCAATGAAAAGTTTCATTGAACCATATTTCATTTTAACATACTAGATAGGATATACCCATGGTGATGTGATAGGTCGAATGAAACCTTTCTTTATTAACTCCTTAAATTTCTTCTTTAACTCTAAAAGTTCAATTTGAGCCATTCAATAAGGGGGTTTTAAAATTCGCCTAGCATCAGGAACTAATTCAACAATAAATTCTACTTTCCGATCCAGTATTATACCATTAAAATCATAAGAAAAAACATTAAGATACTCATTTACCACTGGAACATCATTAATCTGAACAGTTCCTCTGTTTTCAACAAAATATTCAAGGTAGAATTCATTTACAATTTTTACTAGTTTCTATGCTTCCGGATATGTTATCAAAAGTAAGGGTTCATTATTGTACACAAATAGAAATTATTTCTGAATAGAAAACTATTTATCTCTATATTCAATCCAAGCATGGTAAATAGAAAGCAAATCCATACCCTAAATAACATTAAAGTCTACTGGAGCAAAAAATTAAGGTTTGCAGGTAAATTTTTTCCACACACATGGACATGATGGTTCTTATAATTTCTTTTTTTCATAATATCTCCTCTTTGTGTTTTTACCATAAGTTAAGGATTCATATCATGAGATGGAATTCCAATTTACTAGAAAACTTTTCAAAAATCAAATAACGTGTAGACCCTAAATGAAACAAAACATTGACATAATCTGGATTAACAAATAGTGTACCTGATACTACTTCATTTAATGGCTCAACAACTGCTGAAATAGTTGAAAAGGATTTCACAACACCTTTCTTTTTGTATTCTAGATTCTTTCCCTCAGTTGAGTTCTTCATTAGAGACTCATTTTCATAATGACCCATTTCATTGCCCTTAAAACATTTTGTTGAATGTAAATCGTATTTTGTCTTACAATTACCCTGATCTTTTTCAGTGCAATTATGAGCCTTATGACCCATTTTAACACATCATTAGCACTTACCATAATTCAAAATATATTCCCATATGGGCTTTTTACAACAATTTTCACAAAATATAAACTTAAGTTTCTTACCATCAGACTTTTTTGAAGAGTTTTTCCCTTTCGTCTGCCACCTCGAACTCTTATTATATTTTTTTTCAAAGAACACATGATCATCGAAAAACCCCATTTCCAGCATCTCCTCACATCAATTTTTTTTTTGATAAATTTTGAACTCAGGAGAAGTTAAATCCATACGATTAATTGGCGTTAATCCTGAGTAAAAAAGATTGATTTTGCTATCAAGATCTCCCAAGAAATTTGATGCATACCATACCGGTGGAGTAAATTTTAGTTCATAAGTAGCCACTGAGTCATCTTCCAACCTCAATTCCAGGAATTGTTTTTCCATCCTAAGATGAACCAAATTAGGAAAATACTTCTTAGGAAACATACTGTTGAATTAATCTAAATCAAGAGATTCGATCTCCTCAATATCCATGGTATTTTTAACCATCAACCTCTATTTATCGGCTTCACCTTCAAAAAGGTAAACAAAGAGACTAACCTTTTGATGTTCTGAATGCACCATGAGATAAAAAATATTCTCCAGTGCTTTAATCCTTCCTTCATCTAGAACAAGGTTATATGATCCTCTGAATGATGGGGGATGTTGCCTCATGAAATGATACACTACCTACATGTTATTATATGGTTGATCTGGCTGATCTTGGTCATGGATTCCACCACCATTTATAGCCTTATTGAACCATGACATCACTAAAAAAATTGTTTAGTTCCGATTCCAACCATCTCAGGTTGCTGATTTGAAAGGTTCTCTTCCTCCTAATATCATCCCATTATAGCTGTCATATTTCCTATGCATAAAACCATTCTGAACACAGAAATATCTTAGGCTAATCAACATGGTAATATATAAATACTATATCATTTCAATATTAATATATATTAATTTATGGATATTAATTTAATAATACCCTAACTCCTAATGTTTTTTAAACTGACCTCTAAAACGAACTAGAAGGACCCAGCCTTAAAACATTACATAATCTTGAATTAAGTTAATAATTCACATTGAGGATCTTTTCAGGTTTAAATTTCAGGTAATTAGTCCATATCTATTATATTGAATCTCAAAATAAATACAAAGTAGAAAATTCTACTAAGTTTCCTTATTTTTCATAAAATAAAAACTCTTGAAAAAAAGAGTAATTTCTATTTCTATTTTTTTGACAGTATGAATTTTCCTTGATCCCATCCTTGACCCTATTAATCTTTAAGTCATGTGAAATAAATTTCAAAATTTGGGATGAGCATAAAAAGCTTAGTAAGTGTCATAAAATAAAGAAAGAAAAAATTAGTCCATCAATACAAACAACACATAAGCTTTTTAACATACCTCATGAAATCATAAGATTTATGAATAACACATAGAAATCATAAATCAAAAATGTAACTTGTGGAATCCATAACATACTAAATTTTTATCTTTCACAGCTACGTAGAGAGTTACCTTTGGAATACCCATCACAGTATATTCCCTAAATCTCTTAGGAGAAACATTGATGTTTACCTCCATCAAATTACCCAATGCGTTTGAGATCTATATCGGGCTCACCCACCCTAGGTTTATCATGGAACCACCCATATACATAAAAAATTCCCAAGAACCATAACCTGATCATAACACATAAAAAAACATAAAATAAAGATAACATTCGAACTTTTCTATCACAATATATCATTTAAATATAATTTCATAACCAATATATTATCAAAACCATTTTCAATACCAAAATATTTAAAAAGAGTATATAGTTTTTATTTTTCCTTTAAAAACACTACGACTTATTAAGGAAGCCAAATATCAAATAATGCTCACGACAGTGGATAGGTCATTGTAACTGTGTACGTTAAAAAAACATTACCTTTTTCAGCTAGTAAAATGCTACATAGAAAAATATTCCCTTTTAAATGAAATGAAAAGTCAAATGGTTTTATACACCATATAATTTTTTTTTGTATAAATCAAAATATTCCTCAATGGAAGGAGATTGAGATGATGTCCCTTACTTCGTATCTGACTTGACTTGTTCATTCTTTAATCTTCTGAATATTAAATTAAAGTTAATTTATACTTTATTTAGAACCTCTTTCAGGTTTATTATTCCTTTTATATCACTTTTTACCGTGATATAAACATTATATAATCATTTAAGTTAATAACTATTGTTTTGTCGGAATTTGGTACTTGAGTCAAAAAATGAACTTATTATAATTAAATGTTTCTTATGTGGTCAAAATTAAATTATCTCCTGAATGATATTCATGATTTAGATATCATATAATTCATATATATCCAGTATATATAAGTATTTATAACAATACATAAAATTTGGAAATAAGAAATAAAATACACCGTTCATGGAGACGGTAAGCCGTATGTATGCATGAACACTACATTCATTTTTATTTCATATTTTAATGAAATGAAATATTTATTATACATAGGTATATAATAATTCCAATATAATATCATATATAATTTCATTAACTCCATTCTTTATATGTACCACATATGGAATGCACGAGTCATATCACTTTGAGGGGTAGTAGTCTGCACTTCCTCAAATGAAATTATCATATTTATCAATAATGGAAACCATAATAGTATGATATAAATGAAAAATACAGAATAATAGTGAAAAAAATTATATATATCATATATTAATATATTTCTATCATAACTACCACCATGATAGGTGGTTGGAGATATTTTAACAATCATCATTTTGTGAGGCAGTAGTTCGTCGTCCATAAAAATAGTATGTTCGTATCCATTATATGGAGGTTTATGGATGTGTAGTTAAAATAATTCTTATAAAAAAACCTAATTTATTTAGGATACTGTTTTTATTAAAAATTAAAGGAATAAAGAGAGTTTAGGGGGGAAGATAATTAAAATAAAAAAAAGAACTTCAGAGAAGACATTACCTTTAAATCGGGTATCTCCCTTTGGTTTGAACCAAAGCGTTTCCTTGAAATTTTTTATGCCAATAAGAAGGCTTCTATGAGAAAGTAATGGATGTGGGGAGAATAATTTTGAAGATTTTGGAGGAGACAAGGGGCTTGAGAGGTGTGAGTAATGAGTTAGAGGTGATTTCTTTTTATAAGGGGGAGGAGGGGCTCTTTAGGAAAGTTTGAAAGTATTTTTTTATTTTATACTTATTATTGATTTCAAAAGGTCCAAAACTCATTAAATTAAATTTTAAGATGAATCTTGTTAGAAATTAATTCATACAATAAGAATTGGGAAGGTTTTGTATATTTGTTTAACTTTTATAATCTCATTTATTTAAATCATTCTTTAATAAGGTAATCACTACATCATCATTGTGTCAAAATGTATTTTATTTATTTGATGTCTAAAAATTATAAATAAAATACGATGATATAGGAAATTGTTTTATATTTCAAATTAATATTTATAGTCAAAGAGATAACTTATATAGCCTAATATAAAATTTTTTTTACTAAAAGATACATGTTTATGTCATTTTTGTCTTTACTATATATTAATTAATATAAAGTGTCATTATCACTTCCAAGTGGCTCCATGGGGTCACTAAATCGATCCAAGGATGTTCATGGTAGGAAATGTATCAAAAAATAATATTAGGACACATGTTAGATTAATTTAACATTATTATAATAATATTTTTTTACCCTTATTTACCAGAATTATCTTTTAACCATAGTAAATAAAATATTTACTAAAGTAAATGTTCATAACGTCTAAAAATAAAAGTTAACTATTTAAAAAATATATATACATCATGATTCCAAATATTGAATCCATTTTTCAAAATTCAAAACACATAATTTTTAGAATTTAATTTAAAAATAATTCCCATTTTTAAAACAAAAAGCGTGTTTTTAAGAAATAATAACTATCAAAAGATTGACACTTTTTTGAGTCCAATTTCAAAGTGAAATTACTTATAATGATCAAAATGGATTAAATGGTAAAAATATAATCTAATTAAACTTTAAAACCATTTAAAAAGATAATATAACCATATATATAAATTATATTAAAAGGTAGTTTTGAATTAAAATATAGTATTTTTTAGTATTCATAAAAAATGAACATTATCAGAAAAATACCAAAATTTCAATCAAATAAAATTTTGATGAGATGATTCTAAAAAAGAATATTATTTAGAAAAATAACAAATATTAAATTTACAAAAAATATATTTAAAAAGGGTTATCCCCAAAAAATATGTAAATCTTTCTTTTAGAGAATGTTAGAGTATTTATGTTTAAAATTGGATTCATTTGTATTTTAAGCCTCTAACTATTATTGGATAAATGTAAAAACATTGAAAAACATGTGTAATCATATTTTAGTTAGTTATGTTCATTCCCAGTAATTAAATGGCTATGCGTTAACTACCATTTAAAATAATAATATTATATTATTATTTTTCAGTACAACTCAATGTTGTGTGCAACATAAGATTTCAAAGAAACCCGTTGTTGCGTGTCATGTACGCCATCGAAAATATGATCCACATTAAAGTAAAATTAATATTTAATTCAAAAATAATAATAAATATTAAAATATCATATCTTTTATTTACCTAGGATGTTATAATCACATAGTAATTCCCTATTCATTTCCACCCTTAAGCCAACATTTTTAATAACTTTTGGGTTATAATTTACCAACATTGTAATCTCTAATAATTCAAATATAATTCAATAAATTCATAATAAATACTATTTAAAATGAAATTTTCACTTTTATTAAAGTTTAAATGGTAGGTGGTAGTGATTTAGGGAGCCTATGATGAAATTTGAGCAAAAAAGAATAAAACTATTAAAAATCCCAAACACACATTTGGAGTAAAATAAAAATGTTTCCTATCATATAAAAATAATTGGGGCAATTTTTTTAATACCTCATTTAATGTGTGGTCTAAAATTCTGTAGAATATTAAGAATCCTAATTTTTTTTAATTTAGATGCCCAAAATGTGTCATCATTGGAGAGAATATTCACTGTTTATAGTCCGGAGTTTACATCTATAATTCAGATATGACATGGGTCTAGACCACTAATTGCCTCAAAAATTTATGCATAGAAAGTAAATTGGTGTATTTTTTTATTTTGAAAAATATTTATAAACCTATTTTTCCCCCAAATATGGGTTCCAAGGTGTATTTTAAAAATTGGGTACTAAAACCACCTTCCACATTATATATAAATTGGTATCCTGGGAACATCATTAGAAAGTTCAAATAAGGTTGTGAAAATATTCCATTTTGTATATATAAATGAGTCCTATAATCACCATGGAGGTTTCGGAAATCTCTATCCTCATATGGATAATTGAAATGGAAAAGGAGATCTACTCGATCCTCCTCCCCATCTTGATGGAAAGCTAAATTGTGGGTGATAATTATTAGGGATATAAACACTTAGAGAGGGAGTTTTAACCCATAAATTACTAATAAATTGGTTTAAATTATTTTTTAGATTTATCTTGAATTAATTTCAATGTTTTTATACATTTTAATGAAACACATTTTAATTCATTACCCATCAGTTTTTAAATTTTATCCATGTAACTTATGTTGTTCATATTAGAAAAAACAATAATCATTTTATTTCTAAAAAAATTTATATTTTAGTTTTATTTGAATGTTCATTTATCATGAATATAGGCTATAACACGACTACATGATTGTTATTCCAAGGTTTAGTTTTACCTGCATTGTTTTAAATATATATTGGGTAACCAAGATCTTAATTAATCCTCAACTAAAGCATAATACCAAAAATTAATATACATATAAAAACAAGGAACTTTACTAGAGATGTAAAAACATAGTAATGATCACATTATCATATTTTTCTCAAAATTTAGTTAATTTTACGAATCAATTTTCTTTATTCAAGCTATATCATTTTTTTGTTTTTAAAATATCAGAAAACCCTATATTTTTAGTTTTTTTGCAAATATTTTTTAAAATTCACACTTTAAACCTTCAAGGATCTTTGTTATATGACCCAAAGTCTACCCTATAACATAAATAATATCTATAAAGATAATTAATTTTATACATCATGATATCATATTCATTGAAAACCACCCCACTAATCATTATTTTCATCAAATGAGGTTCCAATTTATTATTACATCAATATATTCTATTTAAAAGATCCCTATGATGATGATTATGGTTCTTATGAAGTATAGTGCACTATAGAAAATAATATAGGACACATATTATAGAGAAGGTTATACCATGGTGGACCCCTACATTCATGAATAATTATTGCTGAGATCATACATACAGTTGAGACTCGAAGGAAAGTTCTTGAATGAGATCAACGAGAGACTTAGAATGATATTGCATCATATAAATCACGTTATAATCCAATAATATTAGTAGAATATATAAAAATGGTAAAATCATCTGATAAAACTTATGATATGAGAAGGATGACCCATTCTGACCATCAAATGGAAAGAATGAAACTTAATTTTGATCGCAGAAATGATTCAACGACTCCGTCAGCTCTGAACCCTAAAAACTAGGATTAAAAAAAGGTGTTTGGTAGGAAGTGAAAGTCCTTGGTTCAAAATTACAATGTTTTTAAACACCTCTTATTCATACCTTATATAATTTCAATACTTTATTCTATTCATATCTCCTTGGAACTTAAATATGTGCTTATTAAGGAACATTCAGTCCCTTTGGAGTTGAAGATTTTAGTTCCTATAAATAAAACATATTATACAGAGACACATTATAATTAGTGTCATTTTTTCATTTTATTCATATAAAAAGATTGAAAAACTACTATAAAAAGAAACATCAAACCCATATATGTTTTTGGAAAGAAAAATGATGTATTGATTCACTAATCCTTAGATGTAAATAACTCTAAAATCAACCACATCCCGTTTTAAAACATTTAACATTTCAGATATAGTGAAGAAGATTTTTCTTCTTTTAATATGATATTCCAAGGATATGACATGAGTAATTAGAGTCAAATCGAGAGGAAAAAGTTAAAGAACTAATTTAGAGGTATCATCTCTAACTTGTAATTCTTGGTGGTCTTTTAGGATATTACTTTTAATTCTTTAATAGAAAAGCCATGGATTCATATGCATATAAAAGAACCCTCATTCAATCATAAATGCCCAAAATACTATATTAATGGGAATGTTTGGGTAATCTATGGTCATAATTCCCTTTCGGAATCCTATAAATCTCAATAAATTGACATATAATACTATAAGAGGTAGGGATGAACTTTTGAAAAATAACAACATACAAATTTCATCCACTAATGGATTGGAAATTGACCATATTAGTCATTGGATTTAACTTGGAAAAGATTCCATGTTCCCCATAAATAAAATCAAGGTAATATATCTATATATGGGAATTCACTAGGTCATGTTTTCTAATGACATGGATCCCATGATCACCATCCTATCCTATAATGGCTAGGTATACACTTACATTAAACAACCACTATCAATAGAATAAATATTTCCCTTGTAGTCTTTGGAAATTAATATCTCCATTGAACACATTTATCTAAATGTTTTCTTGAATTACTTTAATTAAATATAACCAAGTCTATTTTACTAGTTGGTTATGAACCGTTAAAGGATAAATTACATTTAAACACATTCAACTACCAATATATGGAATTAAATACATGTGAAAACCCATAACACTTCTCAGATGGGTTTGGTCATGGTGGTATCATGACACTCCAACACCAAATTCCAAATCTCTATATATCATTCCATATTCTACTCCTGATAATGACATTGAGAAGATATTTTTGAAACTCCACCAAACTATGAAGAAGGTTTCTAATCCACTATTGATGAAATTTAAAAGGTGAATTTAGGAACATAATATGAACTATGAACAACACTGATTAGTGAACCCATAACCCATGATGATCAAGAATATTACATATATTTTTTGAAGTGAAATAGTGATTTTTTTTCATTGAATTAAACTAAGATACCTAGGTTAGATCCCACATTTTCTCTCATCATTTTGGTTTAGAGGATAACCACCACATTTACAAACATGAGACATGGAGAATGAATTCAACTCATGTCACTAAGGTGGAAGTTGAATTTGATAAGCTAATGTGAGAAAATTTCATCAAGGAAGTTCAATACTCAGAATGGATTTCCAAAATTGTCCATATCACGATGAAAAATAAAAAAATTAGAGTCCATATGAACAATATATTCATAAAAAATTATTGTAAAAAGGATGATTTTCCAATATCAATCACATATATTCTGATTGATGAAATAATCCATTTTAGCCCCTATTATTTATTGATGGGTATTCTTGTTACAATCAAATATTAATGTCCCATGATAATGAAGAGGGAACTAATTTTAGGGAACCTTAAGGGTTATTTTTCTACCATATGATGCGCATTTTCATTAATAATTATATCTCTACATATAAATATGGACTGCACTATATTTTTGAGTTTTTTCTTGGGTGGATTATGTAATACTATGAAAATGATTCGTTAGTTAGATCCCACTAACTCCATGATCACCTTTCCAACATTAAGTTAGTGGTTGATAAACTGTGACAAAATATCCTAAAAATGAATTAATTTAAATGATCATATGGGAAGATGACCTTAAAATTACTCAACTTTATGGAATACCTTCATGACATCGATTCAAGTCTTGATGTAGAAGGTATCTATATATCTTGAAAGGTATATTTAAGAAAAATATTTCCATATCTACTTATAATCAGTTTTATTTCCTTAATTATGTATGCATGTGGGTATAATCTAATGTCACCATAACCTTCGGTTCCTGAAATTCCATAAATATATTGAATTCTTTATAGGTTACCTACCATAAATGCTTTTCATAGTAGAATGTATGGTGATGACATGGTATAGATTCCTTTATTTTCCCTCTAAAAATGTAATCCAGCTTGATATAATTTTAACCTCTTGTTAGGTGGTATCTTTGATATTTTCATACCATCACTACTTTTTATAGGTTTTTGACCCCAAGAGATGTTTTGTATGATGCTGAGACCTGGGTAGAGTTTTTTATAATTAGAAGATAATGAAGAAGTGGATATTTTTATTATATTGTATTTTTAATGCATAAATCATATTTAAACTCACATTAAAGAGAGTTAATTATGTTAGGTGAACTTTTTTTTAAGTTTAAATATTTTTGAAACAGGTCTGGAGATGTTTGAAAGTAATATGGAAGTGTCTTTGGAGATGTAAAGACATGAAATTATTTGGCTATATACCGTACGTAATAGTTATTCAAGAGTTCAAAGTGTGAATTTTGGAAAATTTGAAATACCATAAGGGTAATTTGACTTATCATAGGGGTAATTTTATCACTCTTCAAGGGTCATTGACATCATCATAATGGTAAATTTCTACTTCTATAAGGGCTATTTCCCAGTTCTGTAAGGATTATTTTCTAGTTTCGAAAGGGTTATTTCCTAGTTCTATAAGGTCCATTTATCCATATCATAAAATTAAAATACCCAAATTATATGTTTGAATAATAAAATATGGGAATAAAATATTTTATCAAATTTTGAATTTTTATAATTATCCAAGGATTTATTTTTTTGAAACTAAAAAATAATTATTAGATAATTTACTTTCATAAATTAAAATGAATTCAAGATATTAAAATATGGCGATTCCAATACCAATATTTATTTATTAAAATATTTAAAATGAATTTTCGATTCAATAAAAGGGGGAAAGATGGTTTATATCATGATGAATATTGTTATGATATGAAGGACGTAAAAGGAAGCTATAGTTAAGGATACCAATTTATACATTTTGTGATAGATACTATTTTGTTTTGATGAACCAGTATAATATTTTTAGGAAAATAATGTAGTGTGAAGAAAAATTATAAATTGATATTTGTTAGAGACAATTTTCTATCAAAATATTAAATTTGATATATGAAATTTTAAGGAGGAAATCACTAATACTTGATATATAATATTTTATGTTTTATAAAAATATTATAGTAAACTAATATCTGATGAAAATAAATATTCATATATTATCGAAGATAGAGAAATGAGGTTTAAGATGAATATAATTTCTTCTGTGCAAAGATAATAATAATAATAGGGATAACATAATGACAACTTGATGATATTCTTATTCAACATAAGATTATCCCATTTTTAAAATATTATATATCATTACACCTATATGATAGTCACATTTTAAATAAATATAAGAATTTTTTGTAACACAAGTTTTAATATAAAACCTTCTCATTGGAATTCACTTGTTGATACTAGTGAACTGTATGATCCTTGGTGAATCTGGATCATCCTGAGGATTAGCCTTCTCATTTTGAGAGGTGAACCTTGTAAAAAATATAATGTTTCATGAGTGTGTGTGTGAAAGTGGTCAAAGTAATAAATTTAATAGGTCAAGAAATATGTTTCAATAAATAAGCATAAAAATAATTTTAATCATTGGCCCATCCCATTTTAGTGATTTACCATTGATCATCAGGGTATTTTTATGTGATATCAGATCCATGGTTCCCTTTATAGAATATATGAGTTTTTATTAAAGGAGTTTATATATTTTTTATATATAGGCAATGAATTCTCATTATACATAATGAAGAATAAAAATATAGTGAACAATAAGGGGATTTCCAACTTTTAATGTGAAAATTCACTACACATGGAAAGATCATATGTTGTGTTATATTTGATAAATATGTTTTGACCTTATGGAGGCCATAACTAATGTATTTATTCCTCTTGATGGATTTGTTTATATGATAGAAAAAATATAAAGAATTTATAGAATGATGGTAATTATAGGAATTAAATTTTTCATCTCTTTCAGATAAATAATTTATAGAGGATAAAAGAATAAATATAGCTAATGTCACAGGGGATAAACTTTAAAATATTGATGAAGGTAATAAAAAAGTGAGGTAGGTCTAAATATTTGTTTAGATATTAGAGAATAGAGACATAAGAATATTATAAGAAAAAACAATGGATGGATTCTTCATAGGGTAAAATGAATCTTTGAGAACAATTAGAGGTTTTGGTTAAAGTACTAGATTGTATAACAATTGTAGTGAAAATACTATACATTATTTCAGATAGGTTTGATGAAAAATCATTAGAGCATAAAGACCATGATCTAAGTACTATTCCTTTTCATGTCTTACAGAACATTATTATTTTAAATGAAATGTGTATGGATATAATTTTCAATAATAAGTCCATGGATGAAAAGGAAATTTTATTTAATACCTCAAAACATGAAAAGTGAAAGAATCAATCACTCATTGAAGAAGGATATTTTAACGAAGAAGAACATATCGAAGATAAGATTAAAAAACATATTTCACTCATCTATATAAGTGTGATAGGATGACAATGTATATTTGAGGGGTGTCTTTAACCGATGTTCTTCATGTGTGAAGCTGTTATAAATTTCATATAAAACACTCTAAATTTGAATGAAGAAAAATCTAGTGAAGATAGGGAAGAGTGTCCAATGAGATCCTTTAAGAATAAAAGTACAAAATTTGATAAAAAACGGATTTATCCATGAATTATGGGTAATAATTTCCATTAATATAAGAAGATAAATTTATTATCTAGGTTAGATAATGTTGAAAACTATGATGATGATGTGGAAGTTCATACTTCTAATGATCATGTTGTGAAACTTTTGATTCCTAAATTTATTGAGGAATAATTAACTAGAGATGATATTAAAAATTCTAGGAGTGATAAATAAATATAAATGAAGTTTATATTTATGGAATAATTCAAGTAGTATATTTCAAAAATCTAAATTTTATAAAATGAGATAAAGAAATTAAATAAAGATAATCAGTATTCATGCACTAATGAATTTTTTATACTAAATAAAAATCCATGTTAAAGATATTGTTGAATATAAGAAATTTATTATCAAAGTGAACAATATAATTTTTTTTATGGAATATAAGGTTAGAAATACATAGATAGTGATTAGTAATTTCTAACTCATTTTGATCAGTTCTATGAAATTTTTTGATATATGAAAATTAAAATTTCACAATTATGTTAAAAAAGGTGGTGAAATTTCAAAGAAGGAGGCTGTGAAAAATGACGCAGTTTCATAGTTCGATGAGGAAAATTTATACCTAACAGATTTTTAGTAAATGGTATTGAAATATCATAGAAATTTGGGTTTAAATTATTAGATTAATTCATAGTTTATGAAAATCAATTTTTTGGAAAAAAGTGACCCTCATAAATATGAAATTTTTTGGAATTCTAGCATAAAAATAAAAACTACTATAATAGTGACAAAAAATGGATTTAAATCATTCTATATAAAATAATAATATATTGGGAATATAAAATTTTCTTTTATAAAAAATATCCAATAATTATGGTAAAAATAATAAAGAAGTGAAGGGGTCAACTTCAAGATGGAAAGCTATTTTCATAGGAATGTTTGAATTTTATAGGAAATTTTGGGACTATAGAAGATTCTTGAACTTGGAAATAAATTTTTGGTTTAATTAAAAATATTCCTATAATATTATAAGGGTTTTTAGATTATATTTAGGTAGATTCAATCCACTCATATTATTAAATTTCAAAAAAACATGAAAAGTCCAGACTCAAGGCTAAAATAATTTGAACTATTGCATAAAGTGTGTAGAAGATGTAACAAGATGATTCACTTTTCTAAATATCTCCTCACTATATTACCATTCCATTTGAGTATGAATTTTAATACTCAATATTCTCATAATATTAAATATTAAGGAAAATTAAATGTTTTTTGGTTGAAGTGTAACTTAAAGCTTTAAAAGGAGAGTGCATATTGATTATGGATAGTGTATGTTATTCTCACATGATATGAGATTTAAAAATATTTTGATACATTAAAAATTTAAAGATAATTTAAGTGAAATTATGAAATTATGGGAAAGAAAAAATACAACGAGTTGGTTCAAAAGTGATTGGAAAGAGAAGTTGAAGTCCAAGAACACTTAATATGTTAATGGGACAAAACAAAATTCATTAACTGTTTCTCATAAATGTTATGATTTTAATGAAGTGTTATTATAGAATAATGGTTTCTTTTTTAAGAGTTTAAAATATATATGTGTTATGATAATAGGACATTATACAAGTGGTAATTTATTTCAGTTTAGAGATACTGAAAATTCATGCTACATAATATTGAAAGAATAAAATCAATCATGGTATAATAGACTTTTAAATCTTGGACAAAATTACATAGGCAAGAATACCTGAAGAGATAAATTTTTTAAAGTTCCTATACTTATGAGAGAAAGAAACCATATATTATCTACATGTTAAAAAGATTATATTATTAATTATCAACATAAGAAAGTTACGATTCAAAAATTTCATCAATTTAGGATTATTCAATATTTGTGGATCTATGAAGAATAAACCAATAAAAAAATATACCTAGTTTTTTTATTTTTTATGAATTTATTTATATAATTGTCATTATGTTTTAGGAATCATACTTTAAAGGTTTCACAATTTTGTAAGAGTTTCATAAGGACAGATGAAAATGAGTGTGGTTTCTAGCTGAATAAGATATGAATAGAAAATGGTAAAAAATACACTAGTGGAATATTTTTTACTTATCTTAATAATCATGGTATTCAACAAGAACTCAGTAGACCTTACACCACATAAAATGTTTAGTTTCTGAATGGAAGAATAGAACTTAGTCGAGAAAGATCAGATCATGATGAATGAGCATGATACTTCTCAGTATTTATGCAGACATGAAATCATTGTAGTGGTTCACATTGAAACCCATTTCTTTTATAGAAGAAATTAAAATATATATTAATATTATATGTATTATAACAATTCCCTAAGTTATAAGTATTTAAGGGTGTTTGTACGACCTTTTATTATCAATGTGAAAGGAGAAAATCATGGGAAGGTTGAGAAAAAACGAGTTGATGTGATATTAATAAGTTGTCCTCAAAATAGAATAGTATACAAATTTTACAAGAAATATATAAGGATTGTTGTTGAAATAACTTATTTACAAGTGCTGTAACATTCAAAAATCATAATCACACATCAAAAAGAAAATTCTTGAATTGATTAAAATGATACTTTTTGGTTAAAGAGAAATGTTAACATTCTATAAATAATGTGATATTAGAATAAGGGAAGAATTAATATGATAATTTAACCACTTTTAGTGACAAATAAGAACCTCTATTTTCTCATATAATGTGTGTTAAGTATGCAAGGATTAAATTAACAAGGAAGAACAAGGATATCATGTTCAAACTAAAACACCTTTGAGAGAAAAAACACATACCTCACTATTATCACTTATTATACCAATATTTGTTAATAAACTATTAGAGAATGATGAGTTTATTGATTCTATGAATAAAGAATTATATCAAATTTAGAACAATTATTCTTTGGAGTTGGTACTCACACATAAAAACTAGAATGTTATCAGAAAAAGTGGGCATTTTAAAATAAGCTGAATGAAAGAGGAGAATCAATTAGAAACAAGTAAATACCTATGTTCAAGGGATAGTAATAGGTATAAGTAATTTATTTTGATTATACCTTCACACTAGTTTCGAAACTATATACAAAAATGATATTTATTTCTTTTGTAGAAAAAAATAAATACAAGCTTTTCTAAAGGAAATTTAAATCAGACTTCTTTAATGGAGAGCTTTAATATGAGTTATACATTGATATACCATGTTTTTTTATTTATTATAGAATAAAAAATTTTCTTTTTAGTATAAAAAGTATCTGTAGGGGTTAAATAAATTCCCAAGAGAGTAGTATTCAAAGTAACATGCATATTTGACATAGTTGATGTTGAAGAACAGAAGAGTGGACTACAATATAGACATTAAATATGAACACAAAAAACCTATCATTGTTATTATTTATATATATGATAATATTTGTTTTCTAGAAATGAATAAAGTGTTTGTAATTTTTTACTTTGGAGATAAATAAGTTGTTTAAAATTTCCATTCTTGGAGAAGTGAAATATTTTTTGTGTTTAACAATTTATTTGGAGGAAGATTATATATTTATTTGTCCAGAAAAGTATTCCTAAGAACATGTAATTTTTTTTGGAATGGAGGATTAAAATATAATTTTTAAAAACATTTCAGTAGGAAATAAACTGTCAAAGGACATTGAAGGGGAAGAGGTTAACCCAAGACAATTATGAAAGGTAATTAAATTTTTTTTATACTTGAGAGCTTTATAACTCGACATTTTATATGATGTCACATTATATAAAAGGTATAAAAGCACACCATAATAATATAATTAAATTTTTGGAAAGATAATTCTTAGGAATATTAAAGGATTTAAATACTCTAGTCTAAAATATTATAGTAAGGTAAATCTAATTTTTATTGGCTATATAGATTCAGATAGGGCAGTGAATATAGTTGATAGAAGTTCCACATTTGGTAGAGTTTTCTTTTTTCGTGAATTGTATTTGTTTTAGAAGGTAAATTTTTTTTTGTGAAATGTATTGTTAATGAAGAATAATATGTTACTACAACTCAAGACATAACCCAATTAATTTAGATGAGGACTTCGTTGTAAGATCTAAAGGTAGAAGTTAATCTACCACTAATTTTGTGTTGTGATAATAAAGTGCTAAATATTTATTGAGAAATACTATTCAATATTCAATATTAAATAACATATATATATAATATCACCTAAAAAATATATTTTTGAGTATAATTTGTTGAATTATTAATTTATTACAATAAAGGAGAAAATATAAAATATATTCACTAAGCCACTAATAAAGGATTCAATTTCAAATATTAATATTTTTGATGGGAGTTAAACCACATTCCTCTAAAATATATTAAATCCATCTCATATCTCACTTTTTATATGGATATTATCTTCAAATAGTGAGAAAGATAACATAAATTTATTATGTTTTCATCCTTAAAATTTATTCATAAAAGAGGATAAAACTATATGGGTGTTAAATCTACAAATTATTGTTTTACCTATTTTGGGAGAAATCTATTATTTAGGGGGAGAATTTATTTAGAGAGAGTTATTAAAATGAAAAATATTTAAATTAAAAATGTGGGTTTATGAATTTTTTTGACATTTTAACTCTTCTAGAAATTTTGTGATCATGAATATAGAAACTTGTATTCAAATGCTCTGTAAGTAGTTCTAAGAAATAGAAGAAAAATTAATTATAAAGTGGTATCTGAATGTGGTATAAATGAATGAGTAATGTTTATTATTATATTGTTATAATGAGGATCAATAGGTGTGAAGGGGTGAATGAAAGTCAATGTTTTTAAAATAAAAAATAATTTTATTATTCAATGTTTTTATTTCTTACACCATGTCCACTAATGTATAATTATAAATATTTAATGATGATTATTTGATAAATATCTTGAGTTTGAGAGTGATTTATGATCTTTGGTTTCAAACAAAATCGAAAGGGGGAGATATTTGAGACCAAAAAATGTTTTGGGAGATGTTGAGTCCCAATGATAGTTTTTTGTGATGAGAAGCTAAATAAGAAGTTAATATGTTTATTGTGTATATTTTTTAAATTAATAAATCATATTTAAAATCATATTAAATTTATTTCATTATGAGAGGTGAACATGTTTTTAAGTTTGAATGAGTTTAAAACAACTTTGGAGATATGTGAAAGTTATTAGGAAATGTCTTTGGAGCTATGAAGGTATCATAATATTTGGCTATGTACTCTACAAAAGAGTTATTATGGAGTTTTTAGTGTGAATATTGGAAAACTAAAAATACCATAAGGGTCACTTGACATATCATAGTGGTCATTTTATGACCTTGTAAGGGTCATTGAAATCACTATAAGGTTCATTTCCTAGTTCCATAAGGGAAATTTTCTAGTTCCATGAGGGTCATTTACCAATCCCATAGGGGTCATTTCAATATTCAAAAGGGTTCATTTATCTGTATCATAATATTAATTTACCCTCATTATAAGGGTGTCTTACGAGATAGGGTAGTACTAGAATTTTCTAGAATTTTTAAAATTATACATGGAATTGTTTTTTTACGAAATGAAATTGGAATTATCTAAACAATTGTTTTAAAATTATAGAGAATGAGATATATTCAAATTAAACGATTCTAATGACAATCAATAGTAATTTAAACATCATAACGATATTTTTGATTCAAGAAAATTGAGAAGATTGTTCATGCCATGAAGAATATTTTTTTCTATGATGGAAGAAGATGAAAGTTACCATTAGAGATAACTGTTTAGACACATGGAGATGTAAAATATTGTTACATGATGATATATAATAGTTTTTAAAGAAAAATAAATAATCAAGAATAAAAATTAGAATCTGAGAACAATTAGATACAATTATCTACTTAATTTTGGAATTTTAAATTTATTATTCGAATGTGGAAATCACTACTACATGATATATAATATTTTCTGTATCATGAAAATATTATGGGATGAGAATATGTTATGAAAGGAAATATTCACATATTATAAAAGATCTAGAAATAAATAAGAATAGAAATTTACATCTGTTTATAAAAATATAAGAAGAATAATAAGAAACTACCCTATGATAACTTGATGGATGTCTTATTCCATGGAAGACTCTTTTATTATTAAAATAATTTATATTATTATACCTATGTTGGAAAAAGGATTACACTATCTAGAGGCATTTATGTAAGATGATTTCTATGATAAATTCATTTAATTATAATATAAATATTGATAATAGTGTTCCATATGATCTCAGGTGAATCTAGATAATGCTCTGGATTAACATTCTCATTTTGATAGTAAAACATTACAAAAATAGATTTTGGACTCTATGTGTGTGTTTGTGCATGTAAAAAATCAATGAAATCACTTTAATAGGTGGTGAATGGATGAATCAAAAAATAAGTATAAAAATTAATTGTAATGATTGATTCGCCCCACTCTCAGTGATTTCTCACTAATCACAATACTCTTTTCATAAGTTCTCAAAATAACTATTTATTAATATTTTGGTCAGTGTACCCCTTATTTAATTCCTACTCATAGGGTGTTAGCCTGAAAATAGTCTAGTTCCATGTGAACCTAATGAAAACTACGATTTTAAATTAATAACAGTTATAAAAAATCATTATATATATAATGATGTTTGTTATTCCATTCTTGGTTATATTTATCATATTATTATTCCATGCTATAATTTCTATATTTTCATTACATTTTATACTAGATCAATATGTATATTTATTTGTTTATGTATTGCGATGTATGGAAGGGGGTTTTTTATAATAATTTTCACTATTATCCAGTATTTATTTGACATGTTTCTAACTTTTACTTTATACATTATATTCTAATCATAATACATAGCCTACTATCAGATTTATTCACTACCCTAGACCAATTAAAATATATATATTTTTTATGTGGAAATTAATAGGTACACACAAATTTACCAACTTTTGGATTGTTTAAGACATGATAGAAACACCTCAAATCATTGTACTCATTCATCTATCCCTTGGCATGGGGTATAAGATTTCCCTAAATGGTTATAATTAACTCTGTTTCCCCTAAGATGGGTCACTAGAACCCCAAACTATTTTACAGAAATCAAAATATATGTGTGGGTATATATGTGTACATGTGTGATCAATTTATAGAACTATAACTTCCTTCCACTATGGATGGTGATAAATTACATCTTTTATTTTGAGCATTATGTTTAAAGAAAGTAGTACTGGTAAGGTCCCTTCCCTAGTGGGTGTTACTTTTAATTTATAATGTTACATCTAATACTATGGTATGGAATTTATATTATTATATATATTATTCCTCTATATTATTACTATTTCTTCAGTTCACTTTAGTTTATAATAGTTGTATAAGGGCATGTGGTGACTAATTACTAGGTATGTTATACACACACCCAAAATAAGATACATGTAGAAACTTTTATGTGTAACCTAATTAATGGAAAAGAACTCAGTATGGGATCTAGGAAATGTGGATTATAAAGCTTATAGAGACTCTTCATAGGCTTTTGATGGTTGGGTGAGTGGTTTAAATATGGGTTATAGTAGGCACCTTTCGGGAGAGGATTCCCATATGGAAACATAATCATGGATCCTTAGTCCATGGATGGTCTTCATCACTTTTATATATGTAATTTTTATCCAATATCACACACTTTTTACAAATTTTGGATGTTTTTAAAACTTTTATGTGTAAATTTTATTATTCATACTTTGATATGAATTTTTGGCATTTAATTACAATAAACTCACTTTTATCCACCATTATTTTTATATTTGGTGTAACCTATTGATGTATTGGTTATTACACTTATATATATATATATCACATTTTAATTATTATTCATTTATAAAAGGGAAAAACCATATCCAACTCATATATTTCTCTACCCCTAGTGTTTATTACAGGATCAAGTGATCGAAATGTGTGCCTAAGATGTTACGGAGATGTGATCTGTGTGTCATATGGGTATTATTTTATAGACAGTAAAAAATGGTATCAAAGTACACACCCATGTCTCTTGGGTATGATAATTAATAGTTGATAAGGGAATAGGATCATTGAGACTCAAGAACTAACCCATAAATATACCTAGATAATATAATTATGGTGAAATTATGAGTTACTAAGGGTATCTTAGATATATTTTTCTTTTACCATCTGAGTTCATTCTATATCCTTATGTCTCATACATCATTCTAGGAATTGATAGGTACAAATAAGTAGGGTATCTCGACATTCAATGTGATTTCCTATTTTTTATTATATTATTATTTGAACCATTTTATGAATCATATTTACTAAAACATTAAAAATAAATAAATGAAATTTCCCATATATTTATTATTAATGAATAGGTAAATATGGGTCAATAACTGATTACATTGAGTTGATAATTTTTATATATATTATTCATAGTCAGTTTAGTTTATATTATACCCAAATAATGACTTACTTGTTTCAAAATAATTTGTAGAGCATTTGAAACCATTTAAAAATGGTTTATAAAGGGTTATTTAAATTTAAAAGTATTTTGATAAATTAATACAAGGGAGAGAGAATGAAGTTATAATTAACCTATATAGTGTAGTTAAATATTTGTGGTTGGTTACTAAGAAATAGATTAATGATATTATTCTCTACATTATTGTATAGGATGTTTCCTCATTGACCACTTCTTATAGAGAGTAAAGTGGTGGGGGTCATACTGCTCCTGCTCAACCGATTTCTGAAACTTTGGTATTAGAGATACTTGAAAAAATATATTCAATTTACCAGTTGATGAGATTAATAAAAGGATCCTATAACCTATGATGTTATGATGTATTTTTATTTCCACCATTATCTGACCATTCAAGATGATGTGTCTACCTAGGATGATGAAGAGTGGATTAATCACCTCCACCATATCTTTGAATGCATCGACACCCCCTAGAAACACTATTTTTAGATATCTACCTTTATTTTGAAAAGGGTAGATTGCTAGTGGTGGGACATGATGCTCTAGGATAATAAGAACAAAGGTCTCACCTAGGTGAATTTTTAATATCTCTTATTCAAGAAATTCTATATAGGTACCTTGTATCAAGTAAATGATAAAGAGTTCATGACTATTTATAAAGGCTAAATTTTAGTTATATACCATGCTTATACTTTTATAAACATACTTTAATTAACTTTACATCTGAGAATAAATTATAAATATTAAACAATGTGTTCTAAAATGGGGCCCAAAGAGCCTTTGTAAACATATTTGTTGTTCTTTCATCTGGTGACCTTTTCATAAGTGCATAAGAAAAATATCCTCACAGATAGAAGATTAAAAAGAGGTTACATAGTGGGTGGTCTACTATCAGGTTAGACCTTTGGTGATATAACTTCTTATAGTTACAATCTATGGTGATAGGAGGTGAGAAATGGTGGAACTTATCAGAGAAACTAGGGTGGCTGTGTTCTTGTTTCACCTAGCTTAGAAAGAACCCCCTTTTATTGTTTTTAATGTGTATAACTTGGATAGAGGAAGCCTAATTGTACCTACAAAGAAAACAATTTCATATCCACAATCAGTATGACCACCTTTAGCAGTTCAATTAGTAGTGTATGTTAGATGGAAATGGAAAGAATCCTCAACCAACCAAGGCATCACATGGCTAGTCAGTTGTATGATATACCGATAAATGTTGAACACTATCAAAAAGATATATTCATGGTCTGTGATGTAGTATTCAGGCACCACTAGATACTATTCCATATTATGATAATGGATTTATTACATAGGGTCAATATGAGGGAACATGAAGTATGCATACTATGGGGAAACCTATAACAGATGCCATAGTTATTCCTTTTACAGTTAAAGTTAATATCCTAGCATCCTCTAATATAAAATTATCTTTATTTTATTAAAGTGATTCTTATTATTTTATATATGATCAATTGTTATCACTTATTTATCTTAATGTGGATGTGTTACCAATGTATATGAGGTTTTATACCACCTTAGAGAAGAATATTTAAAAGAATCAGAAATGATCATCTTATGCTCTATAGTGGGACATTTTATGCATATCAGGGATTTTATGGTTCTCAATATCAATTCATTCGATTTCATTCTCAGAATGGATTGGTTAACTTAGTTTTATGTATGTATAGACCTCTATAATATTATAATATATTATTTATGTCCTGTTATTATTCAGTATAGACTACATAGAGATTAATAGTATCAAGATGGTTGAGTATGTACTAATTAGGGTCATGTAGGAGAAAAAACTCTTGAGAAGGATAAAATTATTTTTATAATATTTTATAATAAGGGGAAATAATTCTTACCTTCTATGTTGGATTTATATCCTCATGTATTCCTTAAAAAAAATTTATGGTTTACATTAGTGTGAAAGGTGGAGTTCCCTATTTATCATTTTCCTAGAACAAAATCAATCACACCATGTCATATGGATCTAACCATATTAAGGTAATTAAAGATACAAATAGAGTAAATATAATATAAATGATTCATTATACCAATCATGCCAACTTGGTATGCGATGATCCTCTTTTGACAGGGATGTTTATGGATGTTTATGTTTATGGGTAAAATACCAGAAACTAAACCAAGTCATGATAAAACACAATTACTTGTTACCTTAAATTGATGATATATTTAATCATATAAAATGGGGAAATTATTTTTTTAAGATTTAATTTCACTCAAGGTACCATCAAATTTGAGTCAAGTAATAGGATATTCAAAATACATCTTTTTGAAGCCATTATAGGGATTTTTAATACCTGGTAATTCCTTTCATGCACATAAATTCTCATATTATATTCATTTATTTAATAAAAAGTATTATTCAAACATTTTTATGATATCTAATTGTAGTATATATAGACTATTCCTCATTTACTACAAGTCTCTTTTCTAGAATGTTTGACATCATTGCGTTGTGTTGGACACCTTATGAGAATATAAAATTTATTCCCCAATATTGAAATTTTACTCTAGTTTTCAAAAATAAAATTCTTCAGGCATGTGATTTCTAAAGTAGACACCTTTTTGATTCTTAAAAAGTGTAATCCTTCATGTATTATATAATTATATGAATTTAATTCAGGATAATAATTTTTCTTGTTATTTTAGTTCATTACCACTTCTTTATCTAGGAATTTTTATGAATAGATGCCCCTATGATAGCTTTGAACTAAAAGGGAATCAAATTTGGATTTTTAAAAAAATTTTAATATAATTTCCTAGAGTTGAAGGATCAATTGAATTTTTTTTGATTCTTATTCTACATCAACTATGTGAGGGATTTATGAGGTATTGTTATTCTTTATTAGTGGGACTTGGATGTGTTCTTATAAAAGATAATGGGGTAGAGGTGCATGGTTATAGAGAGTTATGACCTCATGAATGGAACTACCCAACCCACAATATAGAATTTTACACTACTATTCATGCCTTAATGTGTTGAAGACACTCTATACGGTGAAAATTTCATGATGTACATAAACTACTAGAGTCTAAAATACATATTTCCTCAATGATAATTTAATATTAGGAAAATAATCTAGGTGTAATACTTTTAGTCATTCAATTTTAACATCCAAGATGATCATAGTAAAGGAAACATAGTTGTAGATGCACTTAGTCAACAAATTTCACTCTCAAAAGGTGATAGAAGTAATGGTTGAATGAAAGTTAATTTATCTCATACATAAACTTCACTTGGTTGTTATTGATGACCATGGTGGAATTTATTTATGCCATGTCGACATTAAATCGCCAATTATATAACATGTAAAAGATTAAAAACCTAGTTACTTAGAGAATAGTTTTTCCTTCTGTAATTAAATATATATATTCATTATAAATGTATAATTAAATAAATAGTATTTATAGAAGTTAAGGAATCTATACTAATAGAATAGTAACCTGACCATTTGAATAGAAATGATAACATTAGGAATAACAATATTTAAATTAGAATAATAATCTCATCTATGAAATTATAAATAAAATTTTGGTATCTCATCAGTGAAAAACATGATAAATTTATAAAATTAAATAAGAAAATAAATGTTTTAAAAATGATAAATTAAGGGTTGGTATTTTTGTGAAATATAAATATTTATTTAAAATTTTATAGTTAATATAATGTGTTTTAAAATATTATACAAATAAAATATATTTATAAATTAATTTTTTGTTGTATTATAACTATAGGATAATTTAATGAGACCTTAATTAATTTTTCAATGGGTCATAAAATCAGTTACAATATTAAAATTAGTATTTTTCAAATAAATGATGATTTTAATTAAAAATTAAATTTTTTCATATTTATAAAATTATTTTCATAAAATGAATTCAATTTTTTAAATATAAATTCTGAAAAAATTAGCGTTATTTTTTGGGAAAGTTCTAAAATAGATAAATTTTTGGTGAATAGTGAAACATGCTAATTTATGTTATTTTACATTATAATTAAATAAACAAATTATTGAGTCATGGATGATGTATGGATGATGTAACAACTCATTAGTTCAAAATATAATTCTACAGTTACTATATTTATCATGGGAATCAACACTATTGATAGTCTTGAGCCAAAATAATAAACAAATCTTAAAAAATGAAAACACCCCTCTACTCTCCCTATAAAAACCACCCCTCACCAACCCTTCTCATATAAACTCTAAAGCATCGTATCTTGGATAAATTCCACCCAATAAACTTCCTAATAATATTCACCACATCAAATACCAAACGCTTTCACTAAAATATGAAAACCATGTTCCTTAAGTAGCTTCTTAAGGAGACAATATTAAAGATGTAAAATCATCTTTCTTTCTATTTTAAATTATTTATTTCTTTTAAATTATCCTAAAATTATCTATCAAAAGTGACATGGTAACCCCATTATCATACATTTACTATAATTCTATCATGTTAATGAAATATCTATCATCAAAACTTTTATATTCTCCTCTTATTATACAAAATGAAAACATCATACATGACATGTCAATTCACCGCCTACATGGACGATGGGTTTTCATTTTACATTATTTCCTTCAAGGATGGTCCTAAAACAATTATTATGGTTAAATTTTCTTAATATGTAATTATAACTTGTTTAATGTTTTGGAATTAATTTATATATATAATTTTAAATAAAATGAAAATAATTTGCGATGGTTGGAAAAACTAACAAAAATAAACCAAACATTTATCATTAATATTCAATCTAATGAATCATCAACACATTAGAAAAAAAATGAAATGTGGTATTATTTAAAATTATGTCAGTATATTATTACCATTTATTTACACTTATGGAGTTTTTCTTCCATTTGGCAAGAACTATTTTAATTATATTCAAGGGAACCGACCATAAAACCATAAAACAAGCACTCCCGAAATGATGAAATTGAACTCTATAACTCATTAAAATGGTCATAAAAAATGTAATAAAATTTAAATAATTTAAATAAAAGAATTATAGGTTTTTAATTAATTAATAAATCTAATATTACTATATATTATGTTAAGTGAAAGTCAATAACACTTTTAGACATAAGTTATGGTAATTGTTAACCCAATTTCGTTTTTTTGGGTAAACCTTCTACATCATTGATTAAACCATGATAAGGTTATTTTGGATATTAATATTGATTATATTATGTTTTATTAATTTTGTTTACAATGAATATATAAATTTCATTATTTTTATTAATTCTCACTTCAATTATATGGTATTTAAAAATGAATTTTCTTTAAAATCCTATTTAATGTATCTTTTTACCAAATTTAAAAATAATTTTTTTTATCATGCACAGTACGAATATAATTTATCTATTTCATTAAGATTTAATTTTTTAAAGATTCCTTTAAAAGTTATAAATTTTCTTTTCAAATAAAATGTTTTCATTTAGGAGTGCGTGACATTGTAAAAAACAAAATGTGATTTAAAAATGGAAAAAATTGTCTTCCTTAAGAATGTTTCATTTATATAAGATTTATGTGTTATTGTTAGGATATAGATCATAGGAATTATTTATAAGGAATGTAGGTTACATGATAAACTGGGGATAGTTGATCCTTTTATATCTCTTCAATTTATTTGGTAAAGGGATAGATTTAACTGGTTAAGTATCTCCTAAGTGATTATGGGAATATACTATGATGGTTATTCCAAGATTAACCAGGATGGTTACCCCATGTATAGTTAAGGGATATAATTTACCAATAAGAGTGATATGAAGATGATTACATAAGTAAAATTTTATTATTTATGTATGCATTCTATGGGTTTATAACAAACTTCTGATTTCATAAGGTAAGATAAAGATCATATCCTTTATATGTAAAACTTATAACTATGGGATTTCATTCATAGGCTAATAGTTTCTTTCTTCATTTCTATGTATCTTACTAAACGTTTTGTGATCATAATGAGTTTTAAAATTTTGTTGATAGTGTTTATGGATGGGTAAAGTAAATGAATAATTTATGATTATATACATGATGTTTTGTTACCTAAGGAAATATTTTTTTCAAGTTTAATTTTGTTAAAAAAATATATATTGAGTATAAATTTTCAGTTTGTAATATATGAGTTTCTATGTATTATGTTGTTACCTTATTCTCTAAAAATATAAAACAAAAATATCTTTAGGAATTTAGGAATGTGAATTCCAGTTGAATTAAAAAGATTACATAATATTAATGGTTGGGCCCTCATAGTTGGTATCTGAGAAAGAGTTAGATAATTTTGGGGTTTATTATAATGTTAATAGAATACCCATAAATGTTTTTAATTTATTTTTATGTTTAAATTATACATTATTTAAATATTACCATGTTTATACATCTAAGATATGTATGTTTAGAATGGTTTTCCTCGGAATAATTAGGGAAGCTGAAGGAGGAAGTCACTAAGAGGATGATATCATTCTGAATCGGCATCCTGGAATAGTTGGATCAGAACTGAGTAGTTTGTGATAGTAATGTATTAGTTTATATTGGCTATAAGTAGAGGTGAAATCCATGCAAGAGATCAGCTAGATCAACCACTGAGAAATATGGCATTGGTGGGACATTTAATGAGGAAACACTCATCTGCATTTAGCAGATCTTCTAACCCAGTGGTAGCTGAAGGGTATATTTAAGTGCTAGAAAATATTTTTGATTTCATGGGGTGTTCAAAACATAAAAAGGTTAGCATTTCTGTTTACCATTTCATAGAGAATCTTACTAATGTTTTTCAATGTTCAATAATATCAAGTATATTGAGGAGATTAATTCTTTGGAATATAATGAATTAAAAAATATTTCCAATGAGAAATATTTTCCTAAGATGATTTGAATTAGGATGGAAAAAATCATGGAATTGAGATAGGAGGAGTATTCAGTGGATGCATACGATTGAAAATTCTAATGATTGGTAAGGTACACTCCAAATAATATCCAGGTGATTGATAGTAAAATCAAACATTTTTTCTCAGGATTGAATCCAAAATATTGAAGGGAATTAGTTTATTGTGAATTAATTTTTTTTTTGAAAAACTTGTTCAATGTATGGAGAAGGTAGAAATGGAGTTTACCGATGATCATGTATTCTTTGAAAACTATAATAAGAAGAGTTAGAGGTGGTAGGAAAACGGTAAAAATGTGTCAATGATGTTTTATGGTATGAAAATTAAGTTTTTTAATTTTGAGAATTATGGTGAAAACACACTAGGTAATGCCTTTTTAATTTTGATAAGTGTTTATGATGTGGTATGTTTGGTAATATGGAAGATAGTTTCAATGAAAAAAGCTTGTTTTTAAAAAGAACAATTCTGATATTTACACATAAAAATGTTTTAAATGTAATGACATGGGTCATTATGAAAACATGTGTCTGAATAGTAGCCCAAATGATATGAAGCATCCAGACTATAAGAAGAATGGTGTAGCAAAATACTTTACAACTACTTTAGTAGATTTTTGGACATCCAATAAAGTGGTATCTGGTACATTTTTTTACTCAAAATTTACTAATTTTTTGTTTGATTTTTGGTTTACACATTCTTTCACATCTAAGAAATTTTATTGTAAATTAGAAATTACATGTCAAAAAATGAAATCAGAACTTATAAAAAACAATAGTGGTAAATATTATGGGAAAAATAAATTATAATAATATTCTTGTCAATTTCTATAGAAATAATTTATCTGAAAATCATTTTGTATTACCCCTAGTATAATTTGATGTTATTTTGGGTATGGATTGGATTTCTATTCACCATGCTAGTATTGATTGTGTAGTTAAATAAGTTGTTTTTTAGAAATAGTTTCAATTTGTTTATAATAATGAACCCATACCATTTATAACATATCAAGAAGTTAATAAACTATTAATATAAAGAAATTAATTTTATCTTTCACATATTGTTGAAAAAAATGAACAATTCTGATTAATGATTTTTTGGTGTTAAATCAGTATCTGGATGTTTTTCAGGATGATTTTTTTAGTTGTATACTTAATCAATAGGTTGGGTTTATTGTTGATTTACTCCCTGATGCTAAAACTATTTCAAAACCACATGATAAAATAGATCATTTATAACTCATATAATTGAATATAAGTTTCAAGAGTTTCTAAAATAATGTTTTATTTGAACCAGAACTTCACCTAGGGTGATCATATTTTTTATTAAAAAAATATGGTCCCATGAGACTTTTTATTGATTATTGAGCACTGAATTACATCACTAATAAGAAAAATTATCATTTACCTCATATCAATGATTTTTTTGATAAGATCTAAGGAGAACAATAGTTTTCAAATATTGATCTCATGTCAAGGTACCATCATCTAAAGGTAAAAGTTGAAACATTCAGAAAAGGGATTTATGAACTAGATATGTGAATTATGAGTTTGTTGTTATTCCATTTGGTTTGAAAATATCTCATGTTATATTTATGGAAATAATGAAGATAATCTTATATTATTTTTTGGATAATTTTGTTATTATTTTTTTGATGATATTTTTGGTTTATTAAAAAATTAATAAGGATCATGAAAAACTAATAAACATTTTTCTACAAGTCATTAAAGAAAAGAAGTTATATAAGAAATTTAAAAAATGTGATTTATGGTTAAAAAATATTCTTTTCATGGTAGGATTGTGAATAATGATATAATATCAGTTAGTCTAGAAAAAAAAATAGTTGATAAATGGAAAAAACCTAGAAATGTTACTGAGATTTTTAGTTTTATTGGATTAGTTGGATATTACTTGCATTTTGTTAAAAAAGGATTCATAATTATCTAGCCCTCTATCAAAGTTAACATGAAAATGGGTTAAATTTATTTAGATAGATGAATTTGATATTTTTTCTTAGACTAAAAAAGGATATTATTGAATGCTCCAGTTTTGGCCTTACCTTTCATAAATGATTAGTTTTTCATCTATATTGATACTTCTTTAATTGGAATTGGTTGTGTTCTGATGAAGAATGATTAGGGAATTTCCTACGCTTCATGGAAAGTGAAACCACATGAGTAAATTATCCCACACATGATATGGAATTAGAAACTATTTTTTTTCAATTTAGTAATTTGGAAACATTATTTATATGGATCCAAATGTGAAATATATTCTAATAATAAAATTTTGAATTATATGTTTACTCAAATTGAGTTGAACATGAGGTAGAGAAGATGGGTAGAATTGAATAAGTATTATGATTGCATAATTCATTACCATCCCAAAAAATAAAATAAAGTAGTTTATGAATTGATTTATAAAAACAATGCTACATTAACGACATTACGTTTGGAATATGAGCCCTAGGTTAATTATTTGATGAATTTTGACTTGGAAGTTGTTGGTGTATAAAATTGATTAGTTTTGTTTCAAGTGTTAGTGAAATCATTGCTATTAGACAAAATTTAGAAAGAGAAGAAGGAAAACTATAAGTTATAGAAATTTTTCTAATTGGTTTAAAAGGTTAATTTCCTTCAATTTAACATTGATAAATATTTTGTTCTAATATTTGGGAAGAGATTATGTGTTCCTTGTGATTCACAGTTGAATAAAGAGTTATTAAGTGAAACTAATAGTTCTCCCTTTTCATTTCATCCTGGAAGAAATAATATGTACAAATACATTCTGGAGTATTACTAGGTAAATGGAATGAAAATAGATACATCTGATTTTACCATGATATTTTTCACTTTTAAATTTGTAAAATAAGAATATAAAATTACCGAAGGGGATTATTTATCCTTTTCTAGTGATAGAGTGAAAATTGGAAAATATATCCATGGATTTTGAAGATGGATTACTAAAACCTTATTGAGGTAAATATGTTATTTTGGTTACTCTAGATCAATTAAAAAAATCTACACATTTTATTCCTATTTCAAGACACTTTATCTCTAGATCAAATTTCCCATTTATATCTTAAAGCGATAGTCAGGTTAAATGGATTTCCTCTCTCCATTATATCTTCTCATGAAATAAAGTTCACTTCTAAATTTTGTAAGGTCATTAAAAATTAATTGATAGCTAAATTAAATTTGGAAAATGGTTTTCAACCTCACTATGATGGATAATCACTCCAAACAATTTATAAATAGGTGGATATGCTTTGAGCTGGTTCAATGGATTACAGAGGAAGTTGGGATCAACATCATTTTTGGTTGAGTTTTATTTTAATAAGAGTTTTCATTCCAATATACAGATAGAAACTTTTGAAGAATTATATGGGGATAAGTTTCAAAATCTATAATTTTAGGACAATGTAGGTGAAATAAATTTTATGGGACCATAATTGGTAGAGGAAAAGACAAATAAAGTTCAGTCGATTCAACAACACTTGAGGACAACTCATAACATGAAGAAAATTTATAAAGATAACTGTAGGAATGATCTTTATTTTGAAGTAGGTGATCATTTATTCCTCAAAGTTTCTCTATGGAATTTTTTGATAGGTTTTGGTAAGAAGGGTTAGTTTAGTCCATGGTTCATTTGTCCCAATGAAATCCTATATAATGTTGGATCAGTTGCCTACTGATTGGCTTTGCTTACGAGATTTTCCCAAGCATACAATGGATTTTATGTTTTGATGTTAAGAATATATGTTTCATATTAAACTCATGTTATAAGAATGAATAATGATCAATTATAATAGAACCGTTCATATTAGGAAAATACTATTCAGATTATTGATCGAAGATATCCATTATTGTGAAATAAAGCAATTCACCGGGTTAAGGTTTTTGGAAAAACCACATGGTTGAAAAAGCAACATGAGAAAAGTGAATAAAATCATGAAGAAATAATTTATATGGGGAGAATGTAACAACCCGAGTAATTATATAATATTTTTCATTTTGTAATTAAATAGTTGAATTAATTAAAAATGTTTAATGAAAAAAATGGGAATTAAAGAAATTAAAAAATCTATATGAATGAAATAATAACACGACCCTTGGAAGAGTAATATGACCATTATGAATAGTCATATGTCTATTATAATAATTACCCAACACATTAAAGTATAAATATACTTTATATGTCTCATAAGTGAAAATATGATATATTTATATAATGGAATAAGTAATTAAATTTTCTAAAAATGATTAATAAAGTGTTGGTATTTTTGTGAAGTGTAAATGTTTATATAAAATTTTATAATTAATATAATGATTTAAAATAAAATTTAGTTTCATAATATAGATTCATAAATTATGTTTTTTCTATATTATAATTAAAATATTATTTTATGATACCTCAATTTATTTTTTGAAGTGTCTTAAAATTTGTTATAATATTAAAATCATTATTTTTAGAATATGTGTTGATTTTAATTAAAAATTAAATTTCTGCTATTTAGAAAATTATTTTAATCAAATGGATTCTGATTTTTAAATCTACACATTGAAAAAATTTTAGGGTTATTTTTTGGTATTTTTCTAAAATAATTGATTTTTTAGTGATTAGTGAAATATGGTAATTTAAAGTATTTAAGATTATAATTAATTAAATGAATTATTGAGTCCTAGATGATGTATGGATGAGTTAATCAATCATTATTTTAAATTCACATACTTTATTTACTTTATTTAGTCATGGTAATCAGCACATTTGATAGTCTTGAGCAAGAATAATAAACTAATGAATAAATAAATAAAACACACTCATCTCATCTCCCTATAAATACCACATCTCACAACCACTTATCCTCTCACATCCAAAGCCTTTTATATTATATAAATTATTCTCAATTCCCTTAAAAATCATATTTCTCACATCCAAGACTTTCTAGTCTCAGTCAAAGACCAAAATAATGTTTCTTATGGAGATTCTCAAGGAGATGATTTTCAAGAGGTAGAATCCACTTTATTTCTCTTTTTAAATTATTTATTTATTTTACCTTATCCTAACCTCCCCTAAACAAAGTGAAATGATAAATCTAGTAAAATAAATATAATGGAATTTTATTTCTTTAATGGAATATCCATTATAAAAACTCTTCCCTTCTCTTTATATTCAAAAAAATGAAACAAATCATCTATGATGTCTCGATTCACCGCCTTTGTGGATAAAAAATTTTTATTTTTATTTTTCACCTTCAAAGATGGTAATAAAACCATTATTATCATTAAAAAATATTTAAATGTGCATATCCTAATTTTTTAATGTACTGAAACTATTTTATAGACATAATATACAATAAAACAAAACTAGTCTATGATGGTCAGAAAAATTACCAAAAATAAACAAAAAATTTAAAATTAATGTTTAATCTAATGAATCATTATCATATAATATAATATGATATAAGGGACGATTTAAAATTATTGAAATATATTAATACCATTTCTTTCTACTTCATGATATTTTCTTCCATTTAATAAGAACTCCCATAATTATTCTAAAGGGAACTGACCCTAAAACCATAAAACAAACACTCCTGGAATGATGAAATTGAACACTATAACTCATTGAAATATCCATTTATGAACTTAATAAAATTATATGAAATTAATTAATTTAATAATAGGTCTTTATTAAATAATTAATTAATCAAATTTTATTAGCCAGGATGTTAAGTGAGAGTGGAGAACACTTTCAGACATAAGGTTAGGGAATTCTTAACCCAATTACCATTATTTTGGTTAACATTCTAATACATTGGTTATGCCATGATAAGATTATTTGTGAAATTAATTTTGATTATATTATATTTTATTATGTGTATTCACAAAAAATATACATATTCTATCCATTTGATAAATTCTCACTTCAATGTTATGATATTTAAAAATTACATTCCTTTAAAATCCTCTTTAATGTGTCTTTTAAAAAATTAAAAATATTTTTTTAACATATAAGGCATTAACAGAATTTTCCAATTTCCAAAACATTTAATTTTTTGAAGATTCCTATACAATTTTAAAATTTTATTTTCAAATAAAATATTTTCATTTATGTATTCATGACTTTGTAAAAACAAAAAATTATTTAAAAAAAGAAATATTATTTTCCTTAAGAATGTTTATTTTATGGAAGATTTATGTGTTTTTCTTATATTATGGTTCTTGGGAATTGTTTATTAGTATAATTGGTTATATGATAAACTAGGTTTAAGTGAGATAGTTATATCACGTCAATGTATTTGGTAATGGGATGTATTTAACCAGTTTGGTTTCTCCTAAAAGACTATAGAAATATACTGTGATTGTTATTCCAAGCATAATCAGGATGGTTACTCTCTATTTAGCTAGGAGAGGTAATTTATATGTAAGAGTGATATTAAAAAAAATGAAAAAAGCTAAATTTTATTATTTATTTAGGTTTTCTAATATTTTATATGAATATTTTTATTTCATAATGTAAGATAAAGATCTTATGTTTTATGTGTAAAAGTTATAACTTTGCGAAAATGTTTTCATCCACAGACTAACAATTTCATTCTTCTTTTCTATGTCCCTTGCTATGTTTTTTGTGATCATACCAAGTTTTAAAATGTTTTCCCCATGTTTTATATATGGTTAAAGGAAATGAATTTTTCAATTTTAAATTCGTGATGTTTTGTTACAGAAATAAATCATGTTTTATTTTAATATTTCATACTGTAAAAAATGGATATTGAGTAGAAGTGTGTGCATTGTAATATATGAGTATCTATTTATTTGGTTATGAAATAATTCTATAAAACTACAAACCAAAAATATCTTTGGTAATGTATGAATGTTAGTTAATGTTGAATTAACTAGATTATGCATTGTTTAAGGCCGGTTCCATACACAATGACACATCAAATTTTTAATATGATTATACAATCATTAAATAGAAACTATATGGTGGAGTGATCCTTGATGGTTAGTGATTTAATTATTCATCTTTTATGTTTGTAAATTGAATAATATCTATCCCCAATGTAATAAGATAAATAATGATGAAAAATTATCATGCTTCTAGATGGGTTATGCACCCTAAAAATCTTGAAAATGTATCATGACATTAATTATCAGTTATGGATGCCTAGAATGAGCACATACATCACATGGGTTTTATCCATATTCCTTATCTGTTACAACATAAAGCTATGGAAAAAAGGAAAAAAATTTCTCTTTAACCACTTCCTTTAAGAGTGTAGAAGTGGGATGAGATCATTATGGACTTTATGACTAATCTATTGAGGACATCGGGTGGTCAATACATAATATGGAAGATTATGTATAGTCTATACAATGTGACTCAATTATTACTAATTAAATAAGATTATTTATTTAATGATCTTAATAATAAGTATCATAGGGATATTGTTAATCTATGTGGTATTCCATCTATCATCATCTTTAATTGGGTCTCGGGGTTCATGTCTTAGTTTAAGAAAGGACCTCAATATAGATTGAGTACTCAATAAAATATGAGTATATAATTTTATTCTTATAGTGATAGATAATTATAATGAACCATATATATTCTAGAGAATATACATCAATAATTAATTCATAATTAAATTTTCTCATAGAGAGTCACCTCTCTTTGATGAAATTCTCATATAATAATAGATATATGTCATCTATCCAAATTAATCCTTTTGAAGGTATTTATGGGTGACCATGTCATTATTCTATATGTTATAATATAATAGAAAACTATTCTATGTCTAGTCCTCGTATCATCTAAGAGATGAATGAGTAGGTAAAATTCATTTAAAATAATCTCTTAATTTATCAAAGACGACAAAATTATTATGATAATCATAGAAGGTGATTCTTGTAATTCAAGGTGGGTGATTATTTCATTCCTAGAATCTATATGAGAATAGGTCCTAAAAGAATGGGTAGATAGAGAAATTTGACACAAATATATATTAGAAATCTCAAAATACTAAGTCAATTAAAGAAAATTGTTTTATAAACTTGATCTACCTTTGAAGTTCATTCCAGTGTATAATAATTTCCATATTTACTAACCTGTTAAGTATATCCCTAACCCTACAAACGTGATTTATGATGATGATGTTGAGATTTAGGCTGATACATCTTATATAGATCAGAAAATCTGTATCCTTAATTATATTAAGAAGGTACTACAAGGAAAGGTGATTCTTCTTGGTTGGGTTAAATGAAAGTATAGAAAGTCATAAGATGAATCATGGGGGAAGGAAGCTGAGACAAAGTTGAAATGAACAAATTTATTTTATTAGGATGCTAGTAGAAGCATCTTAGGAATGAGAATATAAATTATGGGGAGATTTTAAATACCCCCACAATAATGAATATGTAATATTCTATAATTTTTATCAATTTTAATTTATTTTTGGTGTATCTTAGAATTTTTTATGGAATTAGAGGAATTAGGAGAGGAAGGGGAGGAGAAAGAGAGAGACCCAAGGTTTATTTGGACACTATGTAGCCAAGTGACCTAAATTGGGTACATGATCTAGGTATTAGGGGTAAAGTGGTTAAATTTGAACTACCAATCACCTGATAGAATTCTAATGGGTACCCAGTGGGTTCCCTGAAAAAAACCATAATTAATGGATTTCTCTTTTAAATTTTAATCATTAAATTACCTATAAAATTATAATGGAGGATAAGTATTTTTTTCTTATTTCATTACACTGGAGTGTCTCTAAATCCTCCTCTTAACCATGAATCATCCCCAGAATATCTCCCCTCAAGTATTAATTAAGGATGCCTCTATCGATCTCAAAAGTTTTATTTCTACAATGTAATTACATTACTCCATCTAATTATATCTCTCTCTTTCATTATCTATTTAAATGGGTATAATTCCAATTTTCACTAACCTAGGTTTCCTAAAATTTTAGAAATCTCTTAGATTCATTTAAGGATATCTATTAAATATGATTTTCATTGGTGAAAATTTGGCGATAAATTGAAATGTATTCTCAGATTCACCCTCCTCAATTAGTAGTAGTGTTAAACTAATTCCAAACTCTTGTTAGGTGGCCTCTTTGAGTTTTTTTGTGGTATCAATTATCTTCCCAGGTTCCCAAAGGGGCTATCTCCAATTAATTTGGTAGGTGCAACCATTCTTCCAATAGTATTCATAAATATTTATCTTGGAAATGGTTTGAGGCTAATTTGTCCAAATTAAAACAATGTTTTTAAATTTATTAAAGTTTGTTAAAATATTTATATGAATAAAGAGTTTTTATTCCATTCTTGGATGTATTTATCATATTATTATTCAATGTTATAATTTAAATATGTTATTATCATTTATAATGGTTTTAAAAGTCTATTGATTATTTTATTTCTTATGAAGTAAGAAATGGGATGTTTTTATATTACATTTCATTGTCATGCACTATTAGTTACCCATTTTTCTAGCTTATACTCCATGCCTTACACGATCTTTATAATACATGGACCTATAATAAATTTATTCACCTTTTTATCAATGTTTAATATAAATTTATATTATAGTATATGGAAATTAGTAGGTACCCACAAGTTGATAGATAAGTGGGTGGTTTGGGATGAGCTCAAATTCCCTAACTTATTATACATAATTCACATTCTTTTCAGATGGGTCTTTAAGACCCTAGATTCATTTACACACATCAAGATATATTTTAATATTCATATATATACATGTGAGATATATTTATTGGTGTTAAAAGTTCCTTCCAAAGGGAATATCATTGAATTACCATCTTAGATCCAGAGCTTAGGTTTGAGGAAGGTAGTATTGGTAAGGGTCCATCCCAAGTGGGGTGTGTCTTATAATTTCCAATGTTATGTCTAATTATGATAAGTAGTTAGGAAAGCGAGATGACCGACTATAAGGTATGTTATACTAACACCCTTCATGGGACCCAATGGAATTAATGGAAACCCTTTTATGCATAACTCGGGTAAAGTAAAAGCCCCCAAATATAGAATCTATAAAACATTTAACATGAAGATCAAAGATACTATTTTGGTATTTTAATGGAGAAGAAAGTGTATGAAATACAATCTATCCCTAGTATGTTTCTGCAGAGTTTTCACAGATAAAGGAACTATCTTGGATCCTTAGGCCATGTTTGGTCTACACCGTATATATATATATAAATAGTTTTTTTTATTATAAAACATACTTTTTTTTGTGTTTGTGGAGATGTTATATGTAGAGTTTATTATTCATATCATGCTATGCATTTTTAGAATTTACTTATGATATGATCACGTCCATCCACTTTACATTGTATATTATTTGTAACTTATTAATGTATAGGATATTCCAATCACATGTATAATCATTGTCCACCCTCATTAATTTCTAAAAGATAAAAAAAATACCCCCCACTCATGTATTTCTATAACCTTGTAATTTATTCAATCCTCTAGTGATTGAGATGAGCGAATTTTTTGAATCATTTTATAGGTTACTTACAGGTATTCATGTCACAAAAATTACAAGTATTGACTAATCCTTGTTTTATAAATTGATTTTTTATTATATTCCTTGGGTTTGGAATAATGTTTTCATGACCAATGTGTTTAGCTATTTGTTCCATTATTGATATCAAAGTTGACACTAACATTTGTTGAAATAGTTATGAGGTTACATGGGTGACTTTCTTAGCACCTAATAGTTTAATTTTCATTCAATAAATTATCATGTTAAATCATTTAATGTATTTAAACCATTTATGTATGAATATGTTAAACTATAATGTATGTTTCAGGTAGCAGTGATTTATATAGAGAATTTACTTCTCACTCCCTATACATACACACCACGTGTGTGTAAAAATTATAAGTATTTTATAGTAGATGAATGAAATAGGTATAATTCATAATGATATGACTCCATGAGAGATTTTGGATCTATTTTTACTATTCATTTAGAGTATATTTAAAGGATTTACATATCTTATTTTATAATTTATGTTAATTATATTGTTCATGTTATTATATGTGGGGTTTATTTGAAGGTTTCCATTGGATGTGTGACACTTTTTTGAATTTATGGGATGTTAATTTGACTTTATTGTTGGGACCAAGATTTTTTAATGTTATTATTATTGAGAAATTTATCTTAAAGTGTTGTATTTCGTTCATTGTAATATACATGACATTATTGAAAACATAAATCACATAACATTATTGAGTTATTAAAGTGACCGGACAAAGTCCATCAGCTGAATGAGAAAACATAAACTATTTTAATAAATACAATAGATAGAGTGTTGAAAAAAAATTTATCCAAGTAAACACAAAAGTTCCATTAGATAGAATATTTGATGAATTTTTATTCAGGTGATGCTTTACTGTTCATAAAGATCCAAACATCACAAGTAGTAAAATTTCTAATGATCTAAGATTAATTCCATTATGAGGTTTTGAGGTATGATTTTAAAAATATCATGATAAGAAGTTGTCTAAAGTACACTAGTAATAGGTTACCAAACCGAGTCTCATTACAAAATTTTATCAGTTAGACATTTATAAATTCATTCTTCTAGGGTAAATTTGAAGAAGTATTGAATAGATTCCTCTAGGAAATATCCCCAGATGGTGTTCATAAAATGAAAATTTATCAATTAATAATAAATAGTCTAATGAACAAACCTAAGTGTATGGAGTTCATTTTTTAGAGAAAATATTGTGAGTCTATTGAATAATGTTTTATATTTTCATCAAACAAAATAATGGTTTCTTGTGTACAAAGTCTATTAGATAGACTTATACAAAGTTTCAAATTGATGTTTTTACAGGATAATCATAAGGAATTATACATATCATTGGATATTATTATATATATTAATTCATCCTTATAAATTTCATTAAAAATAGGTTTATAAGCGATATAAATGGTATAATGTTTCTGAAGTAAGTGATCAGATAAAATAAGATGATTTTGAAAGATTTAAAGAAGTTACTATGATGTTGTGAAGGAACACTGGATTGTGTTTCACTAGATTAATGTGGTGTTATGATGTTTTATTAGATGTATGGTTCAAATATCTCGATTAAGTTCTTTTAAAATAATAAATATGATGATGCTTTTTTGGATATTCAATGACATTTTAATCATGAACGAAAAACCATGATTCTTACTGGTATTAATGAAAGGAATAAATAAGTTCCATAACTTCAAGTATTAAAGAAAGTTCATAATTTTAAGGAATATTGATTGTGGTCAAACATTTATTGATTTTTAGTTTAATATGTGATGTTTAATTTGGTTTTACGCCTTATGTTTTTAAGAAATATTGCCCATATAATGGGTGTTGGTGCGATGAGTAGTGTGGGTTAATTTTTTGGTAATTAGGAAAATTATTGTATTAGTAAAGAGATGATTGAATCAATATGCCATTAGATTATGGATACCAATTTTTTATTAGTGGGTATCAAATGAATGGTTTAGAGAGGAAATTAGACGAACAACTTGTAAAATTTATTGAACAAAAATGTTTTATAAGTATGAATAGGGAATCACACTAAGGATATGAGATTTTTTTATCTATTTGTATCATATGAACAGTTTGAATATGTGATTAGATAAATAGGTTGTAGAAGTGATTAGCTGATTAGTGTATCAAACAGAGTATACTATACCCTGAAGTGATTATATAGAATTTATTTATAGAATTCCAGATGGATGTTCTTGTACATAGTAATGCAAGGAAGTGAAGAGAAAAAGGTACTTTAAAGAAAGTAATGTTTGATGAAATTTCAAGAAATAAATTCAAAATATATTAAATCTTGTTGTTTAATGTTCTTACATTTATTACAAAACATTGTTATATCATTTATCTTTGTGAGGATTACAATAACTGTCTACTGGATATTATGCTACATAAGTGAAAAGATATTCCCTTCTTTATGTAACCACATAAAGGATTATTTTATAGTGGTTGTGTGGTCTTTGGTTACTTCTAAACCATTCCACGGACTGTATACTCTTATTGAGTATTGAACCTTGTAAATTCCTATGTTCTCATTATTTTTCTTGTTTATTTCATAGTAGAATAGATTTTTACTAACATGAGGTGAAGTTTATTTATTAATTAAGAAAACATAAAGATAAAATATCACCTATTCACCCCTTATCCCTCATCGTGATCATAAACATCCTAAATGGACCTTTAAATTGGCATAATATTGAATGTTTTTCTTCATTGAATCTTTTCATATGTTTTAAGAAGAAGAAGGTTTCCACGAATTTCCAGAACATTGTGAAGAATAATGTGATTCCTATCTTTAATGGGAAGAACTATCATATCTATAAGGATATAATGTTACCTTATATTATATCCATTATATATTAATTTCTTAAAGAGGATTCATATGGTTTATATCCCTATAATAAGGGTTTTTCCTTAATACCAACTGATAAGACAAATTTGGATAATGATGGGTGTCCTAGAAGCTACACACTTTCTTCTATCTCTAAAATTTAATTTAATTAGGTTAATGGTATTATAATAGCTAATTCCATATGGGAAAAATTGAATAACATTAATGAAGGAAATAGAAAAAATTAAAGAAAGAAAAACAAAAAATCAAGAGATTAAAGTACGATGATCACAATATGGGTGATGATGAATCTATTAGTGACTTTTTTCAAGAGTAAATTATGTTGTAATAACCATAAGATAAATTAGAGAGAAATTAGAAAATTCAACTATTGTTTAAAATATCATAATAATGAATCCAAATAAATTGGATGCTAAAATATAATCTTAGGATGATAGATATCTTAATACTATTTTTATAGATGATATACATATCATTATCGTCACATAATAAATGAGAATATAAAGTGTTTTCAAGAACAAAGTAAAGGATGATGGGTAAATTTCTTTTGAAGATGATAAGAAATAAAAATTTAGAAATTTATTAAGAAATATGCTAGTGACTCTAACAAAAAATTTAAGTTTAGTATAAAATTTGATGAATTTATTCCCTTATTTTCTAAAATGGTTAAAATATGAATTGATAGGTACAAAGGAAAGTTACCACTGAAGTTGTTTGTCTATAAATACAATAGAAATTTTATAGTAATTTTTGTTTGAGAAATAAAGATAAATAAAGTGATGAAGAAGATATAAATACAATAATATCCTTAAATAATAGAGCTAAAAAATAAAAATTATATTCAAAGGTAAAGGATATGATTTTCCCTAAACATAAAAATAGAAACTATTTGTCCTAACGTGAGGAAGATGATGATAATGAAGTGGAAGTTGAAAAATCCAGTTATGATACCAGTAAAATATTACCAATTGAAAATGTGAATATTTAAAAGTTCACCAACTATGAAAGAATTGGTTCTGAATAAGAAGAATAAGAGTCTCATATGGTGTTTATACTTAAAATACAGTTGAGAAAATTTATTGCCAAGATTATTAGGCTTGAGAATGAGAACAAGAAGTTAATTAAATATGATCTTTCAAGAAAACATAAATAACCATCCATTAAAAAAATATGTTTATAAATGGTACTGATTTTATAAATAGGTTACTTTATGAATATAATAATCTCATCATTAATCTTTAAGAAAGTTTTAAGGTAAAATAGAAACATTTTGATCTTGTTCAAGAAAACTATTTGAAGATGAGTGAGAAATAAATAAAATTCAAAAACCTAGTTTCATAATTTAGAGAAATTATAATATATGTAAGCCTCATAATTATCCATAAATATTATTTTCATAGGTTAAAAATAAGGATAAATATACTCAAAAAAGAAATCAATTTAAGAAGACCATCTATGTATCCAAGAAAACTAGAATTGAAAATCCTTAAATTTCTAAGGTTTCAATGACCAAACCAAAAGATGATTCTAACATTGATTTTATCAATGCTAAAAAAATATAATCATAAGTAGAATATTTTGAGTGAGTATCAAAACTTTGGTAAAAAATAATGTTCTAAGTTGGATGGTAATAATGTTGATGGAAGGATGATATAAAGTTCTGAAAAGATGTAAGTTATAGAGGAACATATTATTTTTATGGATATTTCTAGTACTATAGAGGATTTGAGAAGATGTAAAATATTTTTTGGTTCAATAATGAACACTAAAATGATTCTAATATAAAATAGAGGTTTATTTTAAGGGGAAACCAACACACACAATAAAAAAATGATACGGATAGTTTTAGGATTGAAAACATATTTAAACAATTTAATTTTTATAAAAGCTATTTTAATCATAAAAATCTTGATAAATTTGTATTTTTATGTTTATTGTATAAAAAATTTATATATAAAATCCCAAATCCTCAAAAGAAGGATGAAAAGGGAAAGTAGAATTCTTAGTTATTGAAATTTATCTTTAAACCACTAAACCAGAATAAAATTAAATACGATATAGTGGGTGTTCTTCATATATGGCTAGATATTGGAATTTTTTTAATAATGAAATATTACAGATAACGGAAAATGATTTTTTTAAATGATGAGACACTTAGAATCAAAGGCATTCTATATGCTACCATTGGGGAAGAAAAGTTAAAATCCAAAAGTGCCTTAATTGTTGATGGACAGAAACAGAACTTTTTAAGTGTTCTATAAATATATGAAAAGTATATGAAGTTTTATTAAAATGAGATGGTTTTATTTTAAAATTGATTTATTATTGAAAATATGTTATAAATGGACAAAAAAATAAGGAAAAATTATTTTAAGTAGGTGATTCATAGACTTCATTCTTTTTGAGCATGATAGAACAAAGTCTTCTATGACATAAGAGGGTAGGGAGTATTTATCATAGGAATATGAGAAATTTTAAAAGGAGATAAAGTAATTATAATATTTCTGAAATGATATGAATAATATATTGGTGTTTTTAAATATGTCATAAAATGAAGATGACAAACTCAACACATATTAAAGTTGAGATACACTCAACTCATCCTTTGGATCTTATACATTCTGATATATGGGGGACCATGGGAAAGAAATAAAAAAATTGAGATAAGTATTTTATTTCCTTTAATGATGATTTTAATCACATTACTTGTATCATGTTTTTGAACCATAAGTTATAGTCTCTTTAAATGTTTAAGATTTTCAAGAGAAGTGATGGAAATGAATGTGGTTATTCCATAAACATGTTTCAAACTGACAATGATGAAAAATATAAAAATGGAAATTTTAATGACTATCTTTAAAAACATGGAATTAATCATGAATATAGTGCACTATAAATACCACAATATAATCATGTTACTAAAAAAAGAAGTAGAAGTTTAGTTGATATAGAATGAACAATATTGACTGAACATGTTACTTCTTGATTATTTTGGAAGAAAGATTTTGGAGGAAAGGTTCATATTCAGAATCAATATTTCTTTATTATAAACTCTAATATTACTCTTTATGATATTTATTACAAATAAAACCTAAGATTTAAATAACTATGGTTGTTTAGAAATTCCTTCATTACCAAAGTTAAGGGTGGGAATCTTGGGAAGTTTGATTTAAGTGGTGACGATGTAATCTTTATTGGATACCATTTTAATGGAATAGGTTATATATTCTATAATAAAGAACCATGGAATATTATTGATTCCAATGATATATAAGTGTTAGAAACAATATTATATAATAACTTCATAATCAGTCGTAGATATAAGAGAAGGCGAATATGATATTTTTACTACTAAGAAGTATAGAAATGATGCAAAAAGGTGGGAACAAAGAATTTATAAAAGATGGATATATTAACACAACAATATCAAGTAATGAGGAATATATTTTTTCATCTCATCCATGGATGAGGAATAAATTGGAGGTCTAAAATATTATTAGAGATCAAGGGAAACACGTTAAAAAAACATCATGTTTAGTTTCACATACCTCGTTATATTTAGTGGTTGAGCCAAGAGATAATGAAGAATCTTTTATAATCAAGAGTGTATTAATTACATGAATGAAGTTCGAGATTATATAAGGAAAAAATATGAATAATAACTTATACCCAAACTAGAAAATAATAACGTGATTGATAAAAAATGGGTTTTTCAAAAAAAGTTGAATTAAAAAGGTGAAGTGATTAGAAACAAGACACAAATGGTTTGTAATGGTTACTCACAAATTTAAAGAAATGATTTTTATGAGATCTCTACTCCAACACCAAGTCTTGAAATTATCAAAATTGTTCATTTTATCATTTTTCAAAGGATATATAAGATATTCTAGATGTATTCCAATTTGAATTATCTTATTGGAGAGCTCAATAAAGAATATTGTATTGAATAATTGTGTGGTTTCATTCTCGGTCAATATGAAATCTATATGTATAATTATAATATTGATTTTTATTCGTTTAAGAAAGGCCCAATATATTGGTGTTATAAAATGGATAGTTTCTTAAGGAAGTTGAATTTAAATAAAATAAAAGTTGATAGAAAACATGATATGAAATAAAATATAGAGGTTTCCCCTATTTTGATTTTTTATTTAGAAGATATCATTTTCATAGTAAATGATAAAGATATGTGTGAAATGTTTTATTATGAGATAAATAATCCATTTTAAATTTACATAATTAGAGAAATGAAATACTTCTCTGGCTTAAAAATATCTCAAAAGAAGAAATACATTTTACTATATTAAGAAAATGTGCTTAAGAACTTATGAAGAAGTTTTTAAATGAATATATAAATCCTATTTCCACACCCATTTTAGTGGGATTAATGTTTTCAAAATGTAATAAAGGAAAATTTGTTGATTCAAAAGATTTTAGAAAGTTGGTTTGAAACTTTTTATGTCTAATGACTTTGAGAATAGATATTTTGGTTGTTGTTACATTGTGTTCTAGGTATTGAAGTACACAAAAGGAATGCCATATTATAGAACTAGAATGTGTTCTTAGATATATAAAATGAAAAATATATTTTGGGTTGAAATATTCCAATTCTATAATGATTGATATGTTTGGTTACACACACATAGATTGGGAAAGATGCATTGAAAATGGAAGATCCACATCTGGTGGAGTATTCTTTCTGGGAGAATGATTTGTTAGTTATAATTTAAGGAAGAAAAATTTAGTGACTCTCAGCATGATAGAAGGTAGTTATTTAGCTCCAAATCAAAATACAACACAGTTTATATGGATAAAGACATAGTTGAAATATTTGACGGTTGATGTGATGTTTCCCCTTCTATTGTATTGTGATATTCAATGTGATATAAATGTCTCTGAAAATATAGTGTAACATTCTAATTCCAAGAACATTTCTCTTAAATATCACTTCATCAAAGAGCATGTGAAACAATGTACTGAAGCTATAGTTTGTTTCTATAGTTGAGAAATTTGATGATATCATCACTAAACCATTTCCAATGGAAAAATTTAATAATATAAGGTTGATAGTGACCGTCAAAACTCCATCTTTTTGAAGCTATGGTATCTGATATCCATAACATCACTCATATTTACTTTTTATAGTATTGTCAATATGGTAAAACAATAATGCAATATAAATCTATCCATTGGTATGAGATTTAACTTTTGAGAGAGAGAATATATTTTGGGGGAATTTTTAAAGGGTAACATTTTTATTTTTTCATGCTTGATGTATTTGAATAGTATTTTGAAACAAATGTAGTAATTTTTATCATGAAGGTTTCTAGGATGTGTGACTGAAAAGTTGTTTGCAATGTTTTTAAACAATATATGAGAATAGAAGAATTATAAGAAAGGTTTCTTAAATCACTACTTAATGATAGAATAGTATAGTTGTCCATGGATTCATGTTTCCTACACTCAGTTCTCTAAAGTTGGATTAGAATTGTTTTATTATAATAAATTGATCTACTTTTAGTGTTTCAGTGATTTTTGTTCCTTTTTTGAAAACAAAATATAAAGGGGGATATTTTTGGGACAAATTTATTATTTATTTTATGATTATTGTGAATTTTTTATTAAAGTGTTTTTTTTTCATGTAAAAAACTTAACATCGTTGAGAACATAAATCACATAGCATTTATGAGTTACAAAAGTAATTGTATAGAGTTCATCAGATCGATAATAATAGGAATATTTCATCAGACTAAATAAAATAGATAGAGTGTAACACATAATTTTTATCCAAGTAAGAACACAAGGTCAATTAGAAAAAATATTTGATGAATTTTAATTTAGGAGATGATTTTTTGTTCCTAAAGATAAAAAAATCATGAGTTCTAGAAGTACTAAATATGCATTTTTAGTCCATAGTGAGAGTTTGAGGTATAACTATATCGTGATCATGTTATAAAGTAGTGTGCAGTATGCCAGTCTGATGTTACCAAATTGAGTCTCATTAAAAAATGTTATCGATTAGAAATTTATAAATTTGTCCAATCAGGGGATGTTTGAAGAAGTATTGAATATAACTCTATAGGAAATTTAATTATATAGTATTTTTTATATGGAATTTTATGCATTCATAATTCATAGTCCACTAGATGGACCAAATCATATGCAGTTCATTAGTTAGAAAATAGTTTGAGAATCTACATAACATACATTTACTTGTTCATTAAAAAAATAATGGTTTCTTGTGTACAATGTTTATTAGATAGAATTGTATAGAGATAATAATAAAAGTTTTTATAGGACGATCATATAGAAGTATATATATTATAACATTAAAGAAACTTCTCTATTTTAGTTAATTAAAAAATGGTTATATATAAAGTTATTTGGATAGAGGTTTCCAAGCAATGAAAACAGTCAGGAATTTCTAAATAAACTCATTGTATAATCGAAGAGACTTGTGAAAGATTTCAGGAAGTTACTATAAATTTATGAAGGATCAACATATAGATTTTAAAAAGATATAAGTGGGGTAAAAAAGTTATATCAGACATAAGGTTTGAATATCATTAAAAAGTTTTCATAAAGTCAAAAATGTGATGATTTTTTAATGGAAATTCAACACCTTTTCGATCATGAAGAAAAAATCATGGTTCTCATTGAGTTCTTTGGAATGTTTTAAAGAGTTCATTGATATAAGGTATTATAGAATTTACTAACTTTAATAGATTTTTTAGGTGGTAAAATGTTGAAAGAGTTTGAGTGGTTTTTTCAATGTTTGAGTAGGATATTTTAATTTTAATTTCAGGTTACACCCTATATACATGGAGAAACGTAGGCTATGAAAATAGGGTTGGTTCACAGAGTATTTTGCATGGATTTTGTGGAAATCTGGCGATGTGATATAGAAGAAAAGAGATTATCAAAATAATAGAGAATCAGACAAAGGTTACCAGACATATTTTTCAATTTGTTGGTATCAGATGAATGGGGTGTAGAGTTGATCATGTAAATATTTTTCAAAAATGATCAAATGAATAGATTTTTGAATTGATATTATGAACAAGGAATCAAACTAAGGATACCATAATTTTTTTTCTATTAGTTGGTATCAGATTAATGGGTTTCAAAGGTGACCAGAAAAACATTCTTTAGAAGAATTTAAATAAACAGGTTGAAGAAGAAATTTTATGAACATGGAATTCGACTAAGTATACTAGATAAAGAAGTGGTTTTAAATATAGTTTCTATATAAGTTCATAAATAAGTTATTTATCACTACTATACATGAAAGTGAATAGGAATAATTTATTTCACGAAACTCAAGTGTGAATAAATTTCCTGATGGACAGTGACAATGTATCAAAGCCTATTGGTTAAGGTTCTTATAGTTTTTGCAAGACATTTTAATATAATTTATTTCTATGAGGATAATATTCCATATTGGTTGAATATAGTTTTATGAAAGTAAAATGATATTCCCTACTTGTGGTAACAACCAAAATAAGATTATTATCTAGTGGTTTTGTGGTCTTAGATTACTTATAAACAATTTCAAGGAATAACAACTTTTATTGAGAAGTAAACTATGTAAAAATCTATGTTCATATGGTATTTCTAGTTTATTTTCCATTATAGTTTATTCTCACTGAGATAAAGAGAATATTGTTTCATAAGTAAAAAATCATAAAAAAATATCACTAATTCATGCCCTCCCTCTCTCAGTGATCACACAGATCCAGATTGGAAGTTTCTTTTATTGAGGATGTTATCCACTGTTTCCACTAATTATTCATACCATATTTCTTAATTTAGTATTTTTTATGTGATAACCCATTATTGGGTAAATTGATCCCTGATCGGTATTCACAAACTCCTAGTTCTAGTCCCTAGTTTCTAGATGTGTGGGATCTTACTCAAGTAAATGTGATGTTTCACCTCAGCAGTATGACCATTCCAGGGTGGGATGTCACAAATTTACCATTACAAACCCTATTATAAAAACCATCTAGAATCTATCAAATACCCGATTGTATTTCACTGGGGATAATCCCACTAAATTGATCATTGTGTTCTTAATGATAAGAAATAAGGTATCTAATGGAAACATATAGCATAATCCTTCAAATTTTAACTACACAAATTAAAAAATCACTATGGGATTTACTAATAACCTTAACCCCACAAAAGCCTCATTATAAAACATCAAAAATATTATAAATGATTATTTATTCAATAAAATTTTAAAAAGATTTTATTTTACCATTTAAATTTCCAATTTAAATCCATGTGAACACCTTAATTAGATCAATTACGTTAAAATTAAATATAAAATCCCCAATACAAATACTTTTGTCCCTAAAAATCCAAAATATACTCTTATATAAAAATTAACTCCCTCGTTTAACCTCTAATTCACAACTAGTACTACGGTATATCCAAAAACATTCAACATTCTTCTAATGCACAACTCCTTGAAACAGAACAAAACCACTAAATTCTCAAGATCACAATTTCAAAAAGACATGTTAAGACTTATTTATTCCAAAATACTGATAATTAAGCTAACTATAAACTAATTAATATACCAATCATAACAACCCTATATGAATTATCATAACAAAATTTTCTACTTAATTTCAAAATCTTTTAAAATTCACCAAATAATCAAAATAGTTTTACATAATTTCATGTTTCATTTTATATATTACAACTTAGTTTCATTTAAAAACCCCCTAAGCTCATAGGGCCAATTTATATTTATAACGTTTTATATATAAAACATTTCATAGTTGGTTTCAAAAGAAAATACCCTCGTAAATATTTAAATCAACTTTTACAATTCCTTATATTTAAAACATTTTATTATCAATATTTTTTTTAACTTTCAAAATATGTTTTTTTACTTAACTAATCAAGGATATAAACTATAAGACATATAGTTTTGTACATCACTATTAGAGAATATATCATAAATATAAACATATATGTACTTAAGAGTGACTTTAGTTAATTTGATCAATTATAATAAGGTATTAAAGAAAAAAATTGATTAATCTATTTGATTAAAATTAATTTAATTGATTCACATATAATAATCGTAATAAATATAATACACATTTATTACATGGTACTAATCATATAAATCATGAATAGATGAATAAATTTTCTTCTATTGAGCTTTATAACTCAGAATGAGTATTTCCTATTAATACATTAGATATCAAACAAAAGGGATCTCATACCTAATGTGCCTAGATTGAACACCCAAACTTCCCTGGTAACTTTGGTTTCCACCATATCCATATTTCCTAGACATGTATGCCACATACCCCTTAAGTACCAATAATTTTGATTTTTCTTATAAAATCCCATAAAATAAAAAAAACACTCTAATATAACTTTTATAGAGACCTTATCCCTTTACAAAAAATATTACATGATTTCAAGCATAATTATCCATTAGATACAATTCATGGATCGATAGGACTAGTGTATTTGGAATAAATTGTAAATAAAATTGAAAAAAAGATCTAGAATAAAAAATATATTTATCAATATCTATAACAATATCTTAACATACTTTGAGCTCCTACATCTTCATACAATAACGTGGGGAATACATAGACAAAAACAGAAATGAAAAAATTCCTAGTAAGGGTATAAACATGGCACATGATTCAGAAGGAATAACATGATAAAATAAAATTCATGGAACATGAATAAACTTGTAGAGTCATATAATATAGAACCTAGAATTATATAATCATCGAAATATAGTAATGCGGAAGAAAAACGTAATATGACATAAACATGAGTTAAGGCTTACTTTTAAGATGATTTCACATGGAGGACAAAGTCCCATAATGAAATAGGTTTAATCCCTAATCACATACATAACATCTAATGTGACAAAAAATTACGAAATTCATTGGAATGATATATTGGATGACCCATAATAACATGTTCATGCTCCTGTGTTCCACATAAATAAATTAAACATAAGGAATAATCATAAGGCTTACCCTTGGAAAGAAATGGGTTTTGCAATCATGTCATAAGGAAAAACCAAAGGGCATATCATAATGGTACCCATGAAATAAGGGATTAAATCATTATTTTCCATTCATAATGAAAACATATGAATAGAACTTAAATAATTATATTCAACTGAATTTTGTTTTAAAAAAAGAGAGTGGTTAGTTAACATTAGAAATGTACCACTTAAGTGTGGTTTTAAGGAAAATAATTATGTTTCTTTAAAGTGGCTACATCAATAATTGTTTTTATAATACCATAAATGAACAATGAAAAATTTTCATTAAAAATTAGTTATTTTATAAAAATATTGGTTGCATAAAATATTTTTTCAAGTATACTTGAATATGGGTAAGAAACAGAAAAGTTCCCTTTAATTGGGCTTTCTTATCGAGAGGAATTGAGAAATGATCCTTTTAAAACATGTATTTACCCATTAAATAAATATTAATTAAGATATATACACATTTATGGAATATTTAAACAAAATTGAGGATAATTATATAAGAATAATAAAGAAATACAATGGGTTAAAGAGAGAGGAAGCGTAACCCAATGGAAAAAATGGTTGTTCGAGATGATCCCTTACCTTATGTCTGAATGTGTCATACAATTGAAATTTTTATCATTGATAATAAATTTATATTCAATAATTACTAAATTAATAACCTATAACACATATATTTTTTATGTTATAATTTTATTATGTTCATTTATGGCCTTTTGGATGAGTTATAAAGTTCAATTTTGTCATTCCGAGAGTGTTTGTTTCATGGTTTCATGATCAGTTCATTTGTGTATAACTATGGAAGTTATTTTGAAATTGGAATAATTAAATTAAATTGAAATTATATGGTATTAATTCATTTAAAAAAAATTAAATTCACCTAGATATCATTTTTTCATAAATTAGGATGATTATTTTGAAAAACCTTAATGAAAAATGTTTAGTTTATTTGGGCGGTTTTATGACCATCATAAACTACTATCATTTTATTTAATATCATGTATATATATATATTAGTTAAAGAACATAAAATAATTTATAATATAGATATTAAACTATTATTAAACCATAATAATGGTTTTATGTCCTGCCATGAAGGTGGTAATGGAATCCAAAAATTCATCGTCAATGTAGTTGGTGAACCGACATATTACGGAAGATGTTTTCATTTTTTCAATAAAAGATAAAATGGATTTTATTATTGATATTACATTAAAAAATAACAATAAATTATATATATGATACTCTAGTTATCATATAAATTTTTATAGTGGGTGAGCAAAAGGTAGAATGAATAAATAATTTAAAAGAGAAAGATGGAGGATTTTAACCCATGAATATTGTCTCTTTGAGAACATCCACAAGGAACATGGAATTGGACTTTTAGAGAGACTAAAAAAACTAGTACATTGGGATTAGTATTAGAGAGTTAATTGGGAAGAGTATTGGAAAGATACAAATCTTAAAGGTGTGAGGAGAATATGTGGCGAGGGGTGGTATTTGTGAGGGGAGGAGAGGGGAGTTTTTCTTTATAATATTCATTAGTTTATTATTTGAGCTCCAAACTATCAACAGTATTGATTATTGTTACAATATAAAGTAAGTATAGTTTTTCATTTCTAGATTATGGGTTCTTACATCATCAATTATGATAAAATTCATGTATTTGGATTATATTGTTAAATGACGTAAATCACTGTATTTCACTATTCATAAAAAATCAACTATTTTATAAAAATACCAAAAAAATCAACCTAAAATTTTTTCACCATGTATATTTAAAAATTTATGTCCAATTTAAGAAAATAAGTTTTTAAATTTGATAAATTTTCTTTTTAAATAAAATTGTTATTTAATTGAAAAATACTAATTTTAATATTATAATCAAATTTGTGACCCTTTAAAAAATTATTTATTGTCTCAAAAAATTATATTATCATTAAAATAAAAACTAATATTAATTTATAAACCAATTTTATGTAAAAAAATTAATTTTAAATCATTATATTTATCATAAATGTGTGATTAAAACATTTATAATTTATAAAAATATAAACAATTAATTTATCAATTTTAAAATATATATATTGTACCATGATGTAAATATATCATATTTTATTTTTTTAAGATACACAAATACTATATTAAATTTTCAAAGGTGAGGTTACAATTTTAATGGTAAAATTATTATTCTTAACAGTCAGATTACTATTCCAATGAGGTTACTATTCCAACAGTCAGAATACTATTCCAATGGTCAGATTTATAACAATAATATGGGTTCAATACTTCCTATAAATACCTATTATACCAATAATTATTCATTAAATTTTATATTCTCTCAATAATATTTATACATTCATCTTCAAAATTATATTTTTACTAACATTATATTTTATTTATACATCCTTTTTTGTGAGTACAATCATTTTGGTGGGCTAAATATATCCAAATTATCCCTTTATTATTAAATTATTTTATGTTTAGTATCCCAATATAATATTTTTCATTCCTATTGGTTTATTTTTAGACTAATTTTTCATTCTACATTTATTAGAATAATATTTTTTTTCTCTATGTGATATTTGTGTATGACATAATTAAAAGAAGGGAAATTCCATTAATAAAATCTTGGGTTGTCAGTTTCATTCCCACATATGAAATTTATCTCTAGAAATTTTATTTTACATAGTAAGGTGAAAACATGTGAAGGTACTTCTCCTTCATCGCATCTTCTGGTTCCCATATCAGCTGTATATGTTTATGGTTTCTCCATAGTACTTTTCCCAAGTGAGTAGTCTTGTTGTGTAGAACATTATCTCTATGTTCAAATATCTTCAATAGATTCTCCTCATAAGATGGATCATTTTCCAACTTTACCACCTCTAAATTTATTACTTGTGATGGATTGGGTATGTACTTACATAAGAGGGATATATAGAATACATCATGTAATTGAGACATGGTCTGTAGAAGTGCTAGTTGATAGGTCACAACTCCAATGTGAACAAGAATCATGAAAGGGATGATGTACCTGAGACTTACCCTTCCATACATCCCAAATATCATTACTATCTTCCATCAAGATATGCAGAGGAATACCTTTTCTCCAACTTCAATCCCTATATACTATTATTGATTATTCACATAGATATTGTGTTAACATAGGGCTACCCTAATGTGCTTCTAAATGGTTTTAACCTTTTATACCATTTCTTCAACCATTTTAGGTTCCAATTGCTTTCATTTTCAACAACTTCATTCCATAATGCAGGTGCCCTACATATCCTTCCAAAATGGATTAATATGTGGAAATATGAATTCTTGAGAAGAAAATATTATCATAAGCGAACTCAACTAATGGACGATGTTATTCCCACACTTCAATGAAGTCTATAGTAAATTCTCCCAAAATTTATTCTAGTATCATAATAGGCCGCTTAGATTGTCTATCAGTATGGTGGAAATAAGCATTGATAATGTTCATCTTAGTGTTTAGATCTTTTTATAGACTTTTCTAGAACATGGATGTAAATATTGGATCCCGATATAATATAATTGATAATGGTAATCCATGAAACCTCCCCGGTTTACTGATGAATATATGTGCAAGTTTATCAAGTGATAAGGCTTCTAAAATTTAAATGAAGTGAGAAATGATTGTATGACAATCCACAAAAACCTATATAGCATTATTTTAGAGGTATTTCACCAAAAGTACAATGATAATGTCTATGGTGATGTTCTTCCATTTCCATATAGGTATAGGTAATGGTTACATCATACCCTTATAATTTTTCCTTTCAACATTCACTCGGTGAAAAACCAAGCACTTATATGGATGTTCAGTGATCTATTTCTTCATATTGTCCCACAAATAGCTCCCTTAGATATCTCGACACATCTTTGTGCTTCATATGTTTATTGAGAAGGTAAATCTATGTGTATATTTCAAAATATCCTTATTTATTTTAAGATTTTATGCTACACATAATCATGACCCAAATAATACAACTCCTTCATCATCAATTTTTAACTCCAAGGATTTCCCATTTCTGATAGATTCCACCTTCTTCTGAATTTCCACATCATTTCATTGAGCATACTTTATCTTCTCCATAAGAGATAGTTGTGAAATAATTTGATAAAATAATGATGATTTTCTATCCCTTATGATTCCCTTGTAAATCCTTTGTAATTCTAAGAACATTGGATCCTTCTCAATTCTAATAATTGATAATGTTATAGTATCATTTCTACTTAGAGATTCTTCAATTTTATTCGACTTATCAAGATGCTTGTGGATTTAAATGTCACAATCCTTAATAAGATCTAACCATATAAATTGGATCATATTAATCACCTTATTGGTGAATTTATATTTGAAGCTATTTGGATCAGTACATATCCAACAATACTCCCTATAGATATTATTCCAATAGATTTTCAATGTAAAGATCGCAACTACCAACCCTAGATCATGAATAATATAGATTTACTTAGTAAAGTTCAGATTCCTTAAGGTGTAGGATGACACTTTAAAACTTTTCATTATTACACAACCTAATACCTTATTTGAAACATCACTGTATACCACAAAAGGTCCCCACTTTTTGATAGTGTGAGTACTAGTGCAGTAATAATCATATTTTTCAAATCTTTGAAGAATCCTTCATATTCAAAGGTCCATAAAATATTTACTCCCTTCTGAGTAATCTTAGTTAGTTGGTTCGATAATAATGATAAGTTCTTCACTAGTAATAGGTAATACCCAACTGGACTATGAAAAATTTGGATCACTATTACAGATGTTGTCCTGATCCACTTCTAAATTGCATTTTTCTTATAAGTTTCCACATATATCCCTCTACTGGTGGTAAAATTCCCTAATAATGATACTTCCTCCATATAGAACTCACTTTTACTATACATTTCATATATTTTCTCCATTTTCAAATCCTTTAACACAGTATTCAAATGCTCTTCATGCTCCTCCTTGATCTTTGAGTAAATAAAAAAATCACCTATAAATATTATCTCAATTATTTCAATATAATCACTAAATAGTCTATTCATTAGGTCTATTAATATTTTAGGTGAATTACTATGTCCAATAGTCATAAATCTGAACTCATAATGTCCATACCTTATTCGAAAGATAGTCTTTGAAATATCTTACTTCTTCACCTTTAATTAGTGATATCCCAACCAATGGTCTACTTAGAGCAATACATGACCCCATATAGTTGGCCGAACAAGTCATCTATCCATGGTAGTGTATAATTTTTATTTATCATCAATTTTTAGACCTCACAATATTCAATTAAGAGGTGAATTGATCCATCGTTCTTCTTGAAAAAGAGAATTGGTGCCCCCCACTGTGAAACACTCATGCATATGAATCCTTTTTCTAAATTATATTGTAACAACACCTCCAATTATTCCAACAAAACAATGTCTATTTTTTAAGGATTCAATAATATGGGTAGAGATATAAATATAATTTCAATTGATAATTCAACCTCTCATCCAGGATAAATACCATACAATTCTTTAAGGAACACATTAGTGTAGTCCATCAGAATAGCTTTGTATTCAAGAATTATTCTCTCTTCTATATCAATCATTTGAGGTAGAAATTATTTATCATATGGAAATATTATCCATGATTATGAATAATATTCCAAATTATATCCATACACCTCCTGAAATTTATATAGAATTGGAGGATTCCTTGAGATGGGAAGAGTGATATCCCTTTCCCAACAGTTGAAATTGGATTTATCTAAAGATATCCAATCCATGCACAATATATAAACAAACTAAAACAAAGAAAGTAAGAAGAGATGTTTTAGAGGTTCAGTCCATAAACATTGAACTAGGAGGACTTATATAATTTGGATGCAATAATTTTACCATTATCTATTCTCAGATAAATCAATATACATATTTTTATAAGGTTTTTGAATAGTTATAATAAACTTGAATGATATAAAAGAATGCAAAGAAGTAGAATCAAATAGTATGTTTACTATTCCTTAATGAATAAACTATTTACCTAGAACCACATAATTTTTGGGCTCCACCTTAGCAATAGTAATAATATATTCCCTTTCCTTACTACCTTGGAAGTTGTTGTCATTGATTTTCCACAACAACCCTTTTTTAGGGAATTGGATCACATAATTTTCATTTTATTTATAGTTGAACAATATACTATATGACGACTATCGATTTAAATATTCCTTTTTTCTTCTTCATTTGTGGGATTCTTTATACACCTTGAACAATAATTAGCATGATGCCCCTCATTTTCACATTTGAAATATTATGGTCCCCCATAGATAGTTCCTGAGAGGATTCCTACCACACTTTTTTCATGCGAGATGTTTGGTTTTATTTCATCCATGGGATTTATATGTTGATCCCCCTATATTAACCTCTATTTTTGTATTTTTATCGCCAAGACCATGAGACCAATGACAGTCTCCAATATCTATCTCAATTACAAGGGAACCACAAAACAATATCCTCAAAACATTAAAAACCTTGAATCACTAAGGTTTTTCATAAAGTCATATTTAATCTAATGAAGAATTGAACCACATTTCTTTTAGTGGTTATGATAAAGAAAAATGTGTATTGTTAAATCCTTGTTATGTTTTCCTCATATGCCTTGATATACTCATATTCATTTTGATTTAGTCCTAGGAAATCCCTCCATATATTAATAAAATGCTTTTTAGAAAAATATTTATTGAAAAATATTTTTCATGAAACCTTCCCATTTAATGGAATCAATTTCATCATTAGACCTCATTTTTTTTTATCAGGTTCCACCAATGATCAAATTCCAATCAAATTAATAGACCAATATCACAACTTACTCTTCTTCTGAGCATTGGAGGATAAATAATATCTTATCAATGGAGTTAATACACATGTTGACACTGAATTTCGGATAGGTCCATGAGGTGCTCTTTTTTGAAGAAACCAAAGTCAAATTGAGACTAAACAGATGGTTCCACGAAAGGAGATTGTAACAGCCCAAGATTTTATAAAAAAATATTCTTTTTAATTTTATTAATGTCTTGTGTTGTACGCTACACCAAAAGGAGCTTGCACAACACACATCCTTGACTTGACTTGCATTACACGCAATCGCGACCTTCCTCGATAGCGTGTGTAGTACGCAATACCGAGTTTCACTAAACAACGATATGCTATAAAAATATTATTAAAACTAGCCGTTATGAATAGTAATAACCACTTTTTGAAATTTTATAAATTTTATTTTTCAAAATGGACTTCATTTTTGGACTCAGAATATCGAAATTATCCTAGGGTGAAATTTTGGTATTTTTCTGAAAACTTTCAATTTTTGATGAATAGTGAAACCACTAAGTGGTAGGTTAAAAACTGATTTTTGCATAAAACTTAATTTTACCGCTTCTGTGAATGGAATTTCAAAAATCCGAGAGACACGGTTAATATCAAGGACTAAAATGTGGTTCAATGAGATGAAAATAATTTTTTGGTGAATAGTAACTTTTTACTATTTTTACCGCGGTTAATAGTAAATAGGGTAACTAAGGGTAAATATGATATTAATATTACCCTAACACATGTCCTAATTATATTGGACAAGTGTAATTCGACCAAAAACAAACTTAGGAATAAAATATGACCATTTAGGCCCACTTGGATTAGATTAGGACATTTATTATTAATTTATTTAAAGAAGGGTTAAAATAGTTAAAATCAAAGTTTAATAAGTAAATCATTTTTAATATGGGGTTATACATAAGGTAAATTCGACTATAAATATTCATTAGAAAGCTAAAAAGATTTCCTACATAATGGTATTTTATTTGTAAATTTTAGACATCAAATAATTTAATTAATTTATGACACAAAGATGATGCAGTAATTATCTTATTTATGAAATATTGACATAATTGATGTTATAAACACCAAACTAAATGTAATTTGAGCATTTTTATGAATTCCACTAATTTTATAGGTTACTATGATATATTAATGTTGATTTAATCAACTTGGTTCGAACATTTAATTCTGTTATGACTTTCACAAAAATCATATATCAAATAGTGTCAAAATTGACACAAAATAGTTTTTAAATCAAATATTATATTATTAATTGTTATTGTATTCCTAAAAATCTAAGGTTCGGCCAAATGACTTAGATAAGGATATATATATTAATAATAAATAATGTGGGGTTCGTTTGGCATGTTATAGTAAGTGTATTAACCATATAGTGAAAGAAAACAAAAAGACATGGTAAAAGTTAAATTATTTAACTTAGAGTTAAATCTAATTGATAAGGTTAAAATAATATCCTAAACTTGTCTAAATTCTATTGGTTGATAGGATTTCGACCCATCCCCACTTTAGCTTCGAAATAAGACCCTTTGGAACCATTATAAACCGATTTTGACTTTAATATAAAATAATATTTTGAGATATTCCTAAGGTGCCCCTCTCCTCCCCTATAAAAGGACACCTCCTCCCCCTCCTCCTCACACCAATTTGAGCACTCAAGCTCGGCCAAACCCTGCCATTTTCCCTTCTCCACTTCCCTAGAATAATCCTAGAGGTCCTGGTCTTCTCCAAAGACCAATCTTAGTTCCTTAAGTGGAGGATTCAAAAAGGCGTTCCAAAGAAGAGGAGCTTCAGACACGAACAAAGCAAATCGGACCTAAGGTAAGGGAAATATCACAATATCATTTTTATCCGAGATTGTTTATTCGTAAGTATTTACTGGGGTGTATTTTATCATCCACATCCATGTTCCCTCAATATGTAATATTGTTTCCATCCACTTGAAATAGTTTAAATCCAATTTTTCCCTTAGGTGAGTTTTTAGTAAAGAATATGAAAGGAATCTTTTGTCATTTTTCCGTACGAGGTACTTTTTGACTTTTCCGACAAAAGTACGAAGAATGTTTTTTTTAACTTATACGGCACGAACAGATTTATACTGTTTTATAAAGACTTATTTTCATGAAGCTTCCTCTAAATAATTTCATGACTATTTTCAATAAAATCTCTTTCTTTAAAAATTGCATGATGTTTTGTGAAAAGAAATTGATTTTGAAGAAGAAAGGATATTTTCCTCAAGAATTCAATTCAAGTGTTTTATCAAAATTATTTTCCATATAAAATAATAAAGGGTTCTGTTTCTATCCATATTATTACATTGATTTGACTATGTTGTGATGGAATTATGTTTATGAATTCCTTTATTTTATATGAATGGTTTTATGATGTCATGTTGTTTAAGAATCCCATTTTTATTACATGGGTTATGCAATGATTTATGATTTATGAATTCCTTTATTTTATATGAATGGTTTTATGATGTCATGTTGTTTATGAATCCCATTTTTATTACATGGGTTATGCAATGATTTATGATTTATGATTTTGTGGCACACATAAGAAAGGATTCATTAAGAGATGGGTAGGACCTATATCTCCCTCCAATGCATTGGGTAAAGATTTTATATCTCATGAGATAGACATGGCTGGAATGGTAGGTTATACCGGTTCAGTGAAACAGGACTGAAACGAGGATTACTCGATTCAGAAAGGGACTTTGTCCACTAAGATAGTCTTGGCAATGAGTCTTGACTAACAAGAAATGATTCTCTATGATTATGTGTGTATGCCACAATGAGTAATGTTTTAAGTTATGGTTTCATTTTCACTACTATGATTTATCCCATGTTATGAAATTATGCTCTCTTTTGCAGGTTAAGATTTCCAAAAATGTTATGTTCTTATGAAAATTATGTGATTGATATTTCTTTTGTTTACCCTTACTGAGTATTTGAGCTCACCCTTTTATGTTTTCTTTTCCCCAGGATATAAAGAAATGTTTTAGGTAAAAAAAAGGAAGATCTTTGTGGGAGATTTTGAAGATCTTTCACCAGGATTAGAAGATTACGTTCTGAGTTTCCAAAGACACTAAACTATTACGATCCTTGTGTGTGTGTTTTTGTTATGTACTAAGTATTCCGCAAATGTAATGTAATGTCCATGTACGACAGGATACAGGTCTCTACAGTTGGTATCAGAGGAAAGGTTTAGTCAACCTTTGGAAACTAGGATGCGAAAACATTAGTGAGATCCCTAGAGATATTTCTAAGGTATGTCTAGGGATGTCCCTAGGGATAAGTATACGTATAGGTTATAGTAATAGAATTATGCTAACGATCATAGAATTAAACCTAAGATGTTGGATATTGAAGGTACTCCCCCTTTATTATGTTGTTTTCCCTAGCATGATTTTTGCCTCTCACACTATTCTTTTTGGGTTTTAGACGATGGCTGGAACCCGAAGGAACCGTGTTGATCAATGCAATGGAAAATGCAATGATTGCCCTCCTGAACAAACAAATGTTATGGGAGATGGAGTGCAAAATCTAATTTCTATACTTACACAAGCTATGAATCATTCTGGACTTCCAAATGAGCAGAGAAGGGAACAATATTCTATTGAGTCCTTCATGAGGCAACGTCCACCTTCTTTCAGTGGGACTTCCGATCCACTTGTTGCAGAACAATGGATCAGTACCACTGAAAAGATATTTTCAGTTCTTCAATGTTCTGAACATGATAAAGTCATCTTAGCAGTATATCGTTTGGAAGGTGAAGCTGATCAATGGTGGAATCTTATCAAGAATACGAGGCCAAGGGATGAAATTGAGTCCATGGAATGGGACGAGTTCAAGAACTTGTTTTTCAGTAAGTACTTCCCTCGTATTCTTCGAACAAAGATGGAAAAGGAGTTTATTGAGCTGAAGCAGAAGGATGATGAATCTGTTGGTATATACGAAGCGAATTTTACAAGACTTGCAAGGTATGCATCTGGCATTATCATCCAACCTGAAAGTAAAGTTGATCGATTTTTCAGTGGCTTAAAACCAAGTCTTCGAAGGGCATTAGCTATAAGAGACTTCAGTAGCTATGATGAAATTGTGCGTTGTGCTATCAAGGTAGAAATGGAAGTTGGTGTTACATATCCATCTCATGGTTTTGACAAGAAACGAAAGATGGAGTTCAAGGAGAAATCTCATAATAATGGTGAAAAGAAGATGAATGTTTCCTTATGCACAAGGTGTGGAAAGAAGCATGGTGGAGATTGTCTTAAAGGAACTAGAAAATGTTTTAAGTGTGGAAAAGAAGGTCATCGAGCAGCTGAGTGTCGAAGTAATGGAAAAAGGGTTTCTAATGATGGGAATAAAGCAAACAATGCAGATAACGCACCACCAACACTTCAATGCTTCAAGTGCAAGGAAATGGGGCATTATGCTAATAATTGCCCTAATCCAAGGGTTAGTGATGATCAACATGAGCAACCACTGAAGGCAAAGGACAAAGGGAAGTCACATGCGATCACTATTGGCAATGTTGAATATGACAACGATGTGGTGGTATGATTAAGTGTTTATGTAATGGGATTCCAAAATAATGTTGTATCATGGAATATTGGAATATTTATGTATTGGTCTAATGTGGTATTCAAAGTGATTGAGATATTATGCGCATAATGAAGGGAAAACGAGATGTTTAACAGTATTCATGAGCTCATGATTGATATAAGGACTAAGTTTGAGTATATAGAATTTTGAGGATTTTGGTATGTGAAAAATGTTAACTTTTAACTGCATTCATGTTTTCACTAAGGTATTCAATAGAATACACGATTAAGGACTTTGAAAGTTTGGAATGTGACCAACAAATCATATCTTATGGGATCGACGATGGTGTTAAATCTCTGGTAATCGTTTTCACTATGTTATGAGAGTGGACTGCAGTATTATGGATAAGCCTAAATATTAGAATGGATTATGTTGGACATAAGTTAGTATTGTTTAAGGATAGAAGTTTTTTTCGATATTATTGATGGGATGTTATAGTAATGTAGTCTTAGAAAAAGGACAACCTGCAGGATGGGCGACAGCCCATCGCTTCGGACAAGGCTGTGGGAATCGAACCCACAACCGAAGTGCGACTTGCCTTTATCGCCTACCACTGACCTACAGGAAGTCCCTGTTTAGTAGAAACTAGTTTTATTATATTAATTAGTATGATATGTGATGTATAAGTTCATTTTAGGAACCATATATGATTAATCTCACTATAGATGGATTTATGTATTTTTTGATAACTTCTCTAACCTTTTGTTTGAGACAGATGGAATGACCCATCATTCTATCACATGATCTTCTAACACATCGCGAATGACAAATTCAACTTCATTTCTTTAAGAGATGATGTGGAAATTGTTTAAGGCACGGACAATAGTGAGATTGTACCAAAATAAAGTAAGTATTTATTCTAATTCAAATTTTCAACTTTAGGGAAATGATCTTGAAAACCAAAAATGTTGTCCTAGTGATCTTATACCTGATGAATCAGATGGTACCTTATATCATCACAAATCTATGGATTTGTGATTACTGGCTTTTCCATAGCCATGTTCTCTACCACTCTCCATCAGAACATGATGGTTAGATTTCTCTTCCATATCCATATTTTCACCTATGTGGAAACCCAGTGATTAGTTTATTTGGGTAATCGTTACATTTCATACTTTAGTTTTTAAAGCCAAGTTTTGGTATTCCCTTTTACGATGTGGGTTTCTATTAATGAAACTTTCAAATAGTAAACCATTTATAACCCCGACGAATTTCGAGGGCAAAATTCATTTTAAGGGGGGTAGAATGTAAAAGCCCAAGATTTTATAAAAAAATATTCTTTTTAATTTTATTAATGTCTTGTGTTGTACGCTACACCAAAAGGAGCTTGCACAACACACATCCTTGACTTGACTTGCATTACACGCAATCGTGACCTTCCTCGATAGCGTGTGTAGTACGCAATACCGAGTTTCACTAAACAACGATATGCTATAAAAATATTATTAAAACTAGCCGTTATGAATAGTAATAACCACTTTTTGAAATTTTATAAATTTTATTTTTCAAAATGGACTTCATTTTTGGACTCAGAATATCGAAATTATCCTAGGGTGAAATTTTGGTATTTTTCTGAAAACTTTCAATTTTTGATGAATAGTGAAACCACTAAGTGGTAGGTTAAAAACTGAATTTTGCATAAAACTTAATTTTACCGCTTCTGTGAATGAAATTTCAAAAATCCGAGAGACACGGTTAATATCAAGGACTAAAATGTGGTTCAATGAGATGAAAATAATTTTTTGGTGAATAGTAACTTTTTACTATTTTTACCGCGGTTAATAGTAAATAGGGTAACTAAGGGTAAATATGATATTAATATTACCCTAACACATGTCCTAATTCTATTGGACAAGTGTAATTCGACCAAAAACAAACTTAGGAATAAAATATGACCATTTAGGCCCACTTGGATTAGATTAGGACATTTATTATTAATTTATTTAAAGAAGGGTTAAAATAGTTAAAATCAAAGTTTAATAAGTAAATCATTTTTAATATGGGGTTATACATAAGGTAAATTAGACTATAAATATTCATTAGAAAGATAAAAAGATTTCCTACATAATGGTATTTTATTTGTAAATTTTAGACATCAAATAATTTAATTAATTTATGACACAAAGATTATGCAGTAATTATCTTATTTATGAAATATTGACATAATTGATGTTATAAACACAAAACTAAATGTAATTTGAGCATTTTTATGAATTCCACTAATTTTATAGGTTAATATGATATATTAATGTTGATTTAATCAACTTGGTTCGAACATTTAATTCTGTTATGACTTTCACAAAAATCATATATCAAATAGTGTCAAAATTGACACAAAATAGTTTTTAAATCAAATATTATATTATTAATTGTTATTGTATTCCTAAAAATCTAAGGTTCGGCCAAATGACTTAGATAAGGATATATATATTAATAATAAATAATGTGGGGTTCGTTTGGCATGTTATAGTAAGTGTATTAACCATATAGTGAAAGAAAACAAAAAGACATGGTAAAAGTTAAATTATTTAACTTAGAGTTAAATCTAATTGATAAGGTTAAAATAATATCCTAAACTTGTCTAAATTCTATTGGTTGATAGGATTTCGACCCATCCCCACTTTAGCTTCGAAATAAGACCCTTTGGAACCATTATAAACCGATTTTGACTTTAATATAAAATAATATTTTGAGATATTCCTAAGGTGCCCCTCTCCTCCCCTATAAAAGGACACCTCCTCCCCCTCCTCCTCACACCAATTTGAGCACTCAAGCTCGGCCAAACCCTGCCATTTTCCCTTCTCCACTTCCCTAGAATAATCCTAGAGGTCCTGGTCTTCTCCAAAGACCAATCTTAGTTCCTTAAGTGGAGGATTCAAAAAGGCGTTCCAAAGAAGAGGAGCTTCGGACACGAACAAAGCAAATCGGACCTAAGGTAAGGGAAATATCACAATCTCATTTTTATCCGAGATTGTTTATTTGTAAGTATTTACTGGGGTGTATTTTATCATCCACATCCATGTTCCCTCAATATGTAATATTGTTTCCATCCACTTGAAATAGTTTAAATCCAATTTTTCCCTTAGGTGAGTTTTTAGTAAAGAATATGAAAGGAATCTTTTGTCGTTTTTCCGTACGAGGTACTTTTTGACTTTTCCGACAAAAGTACGAAGAATGTTTTTTTTAACTTATATGGCACGAACAGATTTATACTGTTTTATAAAGACTTATTTTCATGAAGCTTCCTCTAAATGATTTCATGACTATTTTCAATAAAATCTCTTTCTTTAAAAATTGCATGATGTTTTGTGAAAAGAAATTGATTTTGAAGAAGAAAGGATATTTTCCTCAAGAATTCAATTCAAGTGTTTTATCAAAATTATTTTCCATATAAAATAATAAAGGGTTCTGTTTCTATCCATATTATTACATTGATTTGACTATGTTGTGATGGAATTATGTTTATGAATTCCTTTATCTTATATGAATGGTTTTATGATGTCATGTTGTTTAAGAATCCGATTTTTATTACATGGGTTATGCAATGATTTATGATTTATGATTTTGTGGCACACATAAGAAAGGATTCATTAAGAGATGGGTGGGACCTATATCTCCCTCCAATGCATTGGGTAAAGATTTCATATCTCATGAGATAGACATGGCTGGAATGGTAGGTTATACCGGTTCAGTGAAACAGGACTGAAACGAGGATTACTCGATTCAGAAAGGGACTTTGTCCACTAAGATAGTCTTGGCAATGAGACTTGACTAACAAGAAATGATTCTCTATGATTATGTGTGTATGCCACAATGAGTAATGTTTTAAGTTATGGTTTCATTTTCACTACTATGATTTATCCCATGTTATGAAATTATGCTCTCTTTTGCAGGTTAAGATTTCCAAAAATGTTATGTTCTTATGAAAATTATGTGATTGATATTTCTTTTGTTTACCCTTACTGAGCATTTGAGCTCACCCTTTTATGTTTTCTTTTCCCCAGGATATAAAGAAAGGTTTTAGGTAAAAAAAAGGAAGATCTTTGTGGGAGATTTTGAAGATCTTTCACCAGGATTAGAAGATTACGTTCCGAGTTTCCAAAGACACTAAACTATTACGATCCTTGTGTGTGTGTTTTTGTTATGTACTAAGTATTCCGCAAATGTAATGTAATGTCCATGTACGACAGGATACGGGTCTCTACAGAGATAGTGGTGCATGCAAGAATTAGTATGTATGCGCAAGATTCCCCTCAGCATGCAAAATATTGTGCGCCCATTGAAACGTCAAATAGGGACTTCCTTGGCGACTCGCCATGAAATCGCCAAGGCACATGCATACAAAAGTTCTAGGGAGCACACAAGACTTCCTGCGGTGCAGAATGGCTTGCCCACCCAATGCGACATCAATTGGACCATTTTGTGTCCACCTTCTCCAAAAACTAGCCAAGGAAAGGGTGTGAAGGAAGAAAGTATTGCACACAAGTGTCCCTAAGGTGCGGAAACCGTTGCGTGCCCAATGTGACATCAAATGATCGTTTGTACATAGAAACTATTGTGAGTCGCCTCTGAGGATTTCTGTTATAAAATGAAGTGTACCCGATGCCCTTCGGGGATAGTTACAGAAGATGAAGTGATTCAATTCTCTTCAGAAGAAACCTATTCTATGAATGTGCAGAAAAAAATATAGCCTCAAGGTATTGGATTTTGTACGACAGGTCCCCCAAGGGTCCTCATTCAGGTGGGCCCTCATGGACTTGATCCTTGTCCATTTCCTTTCACCCTAAGTCATTTTCACACAAAATATTCCTCTTGCACACAGATTACCCTTGCATTAGACCTCTATTTGGTGCATCCTTCTGGTTTGCACACAACCATTCTATCTTGTGCACAACCTATCATCTTGCGTGTGGACCTCCTTGTTTGCTCCAGGTGTCACCCTTACCTTAAGGTACCATTTCTGATCCCCTATTATGCACAAAAAACTTGTGCCATGATCTTTTCTCCAATATGAACCTCCGGGTTTTAACAAAGTGATTTCAAGGTCCCTTGGGTGGTGCTTTAAATTGCGTTTCTAAGCCTTATGCTTCTTTGCATAAGCACACTAACATTTTTTTCTTCTTCATATAATCATGCTAATGTGGGCCCCTCAATGGATCACTCCACAATACACCATAAACATCACATTGATGATGCCATCCCCTCCCAAAGGGTGGGTGGGTATTAGTTATGTAACACCCCAAGCTTCCATGGTACGTTTCTCTTTGAATAATAGAGCAATGTGGGTTGTACGCAACCTCGAGTTCTAACACACCGCGACCAACCAAAGTAGCCGTTATGAATAGTAATACCCACTTTTTGAAATTATATAAATTTTATATTTCATAATGGACTTCATTTTTGGATTTGGAATATCAAAATTATCCTATGATGAATTTTTGTTATTTTTCCGAGAACTTCTAATTTTTGATGAATAGTAAAAAATACTTAAAAACACCATTTTTAATCCAAATAATTTATAGTGATAAATTACACTATTGAGTGGTTTTAAAGTATAATTAGAATATAATTTTACCGTTTTATCCAATGGGGGACATTTGAATTAATTTCACTTTGAAATTGGACATAAACACTTGTCAATCTTTTGATTGATATTATTTCTGAAAAACACGTTATTTGTTTTGACAACAAAAATTAATTATAAAATTAATTAATGAAACTGATATGTTTTTAATTTTGTGAAATAGACATCATTTTTGAATTCGGAATATCAATTATATCTTAGGGTGAATTTTTGGTATTGTTCTGAGAAACTTCAATTTTTGATGAATAGTGAAACCACTAAGTGGTAGTTAAAATACTAATTTTTTGTTTAAATGAAACTTTACCACTTTTGTGAATTGAATTTAAAAAATCTTACATGCATGGTTTTCATTATTAAGTAAAATGAGGTTCAATGAGATGAAAATAATTTTTTTGAATAGTAACTTTTAAGTTTTATTAATCACGATTAAAGATAATTAGTGTAATTTCAGGTAAATATAATGTTATAATAATATGAAATTACCTTTACACTTTTCCTAACATTATTTTATAAGTCATGGACTACCATGAAAATCCATGGTTTGACTTGGGGACCCCATGTAGCCACTTGGGTAAGAAAATGACATTAATAACTTTTTATTTAAAGTAAAAATAAAATTGTCACAAACTTGTGTTGTTTTACTAAAAAAATTATTACATTGGGTTATAAAAGTTACCTTTTCAAAAATAAATATTAATTAGAAATCTAATTATATTTCCTACATCATGGTATTTTTTTATAATTTTTAGGCATTAAATAAATGAATTTATTTATGACACCATGATGATGCAGTGATTACCTCATTAATGAACAATTTAAATAATATGAAAAGATAAGGTAAAATATAAGAATTAAACTGGTCTAAAACCTATTGAATGGGTATATTTCGAACCCTTATAACTTTATCCTCGAAATATAGCATTGTGGGACCTTTAAAATCTGAAAAGTATTTCATAATAAAGTGACATTTCATGAATTTCCAAGAGTGCCCCTCTTCTCCTCTTATAAAAGGCCCCCACCTCTACCACCTTATTCCCACCATAAAAGCCATTTGGCTCGGCCAACCTCTGCCCAAATACTCTCTCAACTTCCCTCTATTACTCCTAGAAGCCTCACTCTTGGCAGAATTCTTCCCAAGGAATCCTTTGGCTCAAATCAAAAAGAGTTACCCAATTTTAAGGTAATGTCTTCTCTTATGTTCTTTTGTTTTATTTTGCTTCTCCAACCCCTTACATCTTTTTATTACTTTATTTTGTAACAAAACCAGTATATTAAATATACTAGGATGTTTTTATGAGAAGGATTTTATTTACACTTACACACACCTTCATCTAATGGTTAAAGAACATACTGTTTCTGTGGGTGGTGAATTACTGCCTCACGAAACTATGATTGTTCAATATTCTTTTAACACCTCTCATGGTGTCCATTAAGATGTCAATATATTTATATATGATATATATTATTTTCATGTTTTCATTATTCTTCTGTATTTTACATTTATGGCATACCTTTATGATTTCCATTATAGGTAAACGCGATAATTTCATTTTAGGAAGTGCGGACTATCGCCCCCTCAAAGTGATTTGAATCGTTAATTCCATATGTGGGACATATAAAGGATGGAGTAAATGATATTATATATGATATTATACTGGAATTATAATATACCTTTACATCATTATTATTTCATTCTATTAAATACAAAATAGAAATGAAACTAGCGTTCATGCATACGTACGGCTTACCGTCTCCATGAACAAAGCATTTCATTTCTTACCTATAAATGTTATGTAATATTATAAATGAATGTATATACTATATACGTATGATATATATGATATCTACACAATGAATGTATATACTGGATATAATGGATATTTTACCACGTGAACTACTTGTAATTATAAGAAGTTTATTTTTGACTAAAGTACCAAAGATCGACAAAACGAACATTATTAACATAAATAATCACATAATGTTCATAACATGGTAATAAGTGATATAACAGGAATAATGAACTTGAAAAATGTTCTTAAGAAAGTATAAATTAACTCTAGTTTATTATTCAACAGGTTAAAGAACAATCGAGTCAAGTCAGACACGAGGTAAGGGACTTCGTCCCAATCTCCTTTCATTGAGGCATTTTTGGTTTTATACAAAACATTCTTTTATACGGTGTATAAACCCCTTCGACTGTTATATTTAGTCAAAAGGAATATTTTTTACATGAAATTTTTTACTAAACGACAAAAGGGAATGTTTTTTTTGTCGTACGTATGCGGCGACAACGACTTCTCCGCCGTCATGACCATTATTTGAGTTTCAGCTTCCTCTACAAGCCATAACTTTTTTTAAAATGAAAAATAAATACCATGTTTTACTTTTCTATTATTTCGGTATTGAAAATGGTTTTATTATATCAATGTGTTGTATTGATATCTTGTGATTGAAATGTGAAAATTTTATGTTTCCTTTATGCATGTTTTATGTAATACAATTATGTTATGGTTTATGATATGTTTAAACATTATCCTATAAGGAATGCATTGGACTTAGTATGTGATGGGTGGAGCCTGCTATAGCTCCTCGATGCATCGGTAGGTATCATGAGACAAACTAGTGTCTTGGCACAAGGCCTTGACAAAATCTTATTTTTAGTCTTGGCACAAGGCTTTCAATATGTGCTTATGATAGTCTGGCATTATGCATTCCATCATTATGAAAGTGGTTATTGATATTGTATGTGATTATTTGGCTAGTAGAATATCTATGTGAATAATTAAATGGAATTATTTCATTTTATTTTTTCAATATTATGCTGAAGTTCAAGTTTAAAAGGCTTTTTTTAGTTATACATTTCCGTAAATTATTAGGTTTATTTATGAAAGTTTCTGCTATATTGTTATCCTTACTAAGCATCTGTGCTCACCCCTTTCTATTTTTTATTTTTCCCAGGATGTGAAGAAATATTTTATGACTGACCTACAGAGATAGTTTTAAGGGGATATGACTGTGTACTATGGGGACCATGTTATTTTAGTTTTTCACTTTATGATGTAATGTAACATTTATGAATGTATCTAGTGTTTCCAAGGCTACTAAACTAATCGGTCTTTCGAGACTTGATCTTTTGTGATCATGCCAATGTTACATAATAATGCACCGACTCTTGGTAACTGGGGTAAGAGCATTAAAGTTGGTATCAGAGGTAGTTTAGTACTAACCATGGAATCTAGATTTAGATAAACTCTGATTAGAGCACATAGCCCTAAGATAAACGTTGAGGATTAGTATAGAAGAACTTCCTAGAATTTTGGTATTATAGAGATTTTGTGAGTATTTCAAGCAATACATCCCTGTCTGGATACGAGTAGGTAGAGGTGGATCTAGAACAGATGTAATTCGGGGTAAAATCCGAAAACACCGCTTTGATGTAGACTCGAACGAGAACTGGTACCCGACAATGTGCTTTACTACACTCTTGGTTACGACACTCCCAGTGTATATTCTTAGGATAATTCTCATTTTATTTACAAACTATTATGAAGGGTTTATGAGTATATACTTCCTCAATGAAACTTTTTTGATGGTTATGGATTATATCCATAAATTTCTCAATTTATGTTAAGTGTTTTACAAGTATGGAATTATGTATTTTGATTCATGAACTGATCTAGTTTATTCCATTGTTTTGAAATGGCACCTAGTGGAAGAAATGTAAACTGTATCAATGCACGCACACCATGCATGGATTTCCCTCATGCTCAAGATGATTATAATGGAGTTGGTGATACAACTGGTGCTGATCATCTTATCACCATACTAGGGCAACTCACTCAGGTTATAAATAATAACCTTACCAATATGGGGCACGCTGATCCACAACATGGAGGATAAATGTTAGACCGCTTCATGGGGAAACAGCCACCAACATTTAATGGGGGTACAAATCCATTAGTAGCTGAGAAATGGAAAACTTTCTTAGAGAAAATATTTCAGGCTTTAGGGAGTAGTGAAAGGGAAAGACTTTTTATGGAAGTTTACCGCCTCACTAGAGACTCATATCAATGGTGGTCATTGATTCAAAATTAAAAGGAAGATGAAGAAGTATCATGTATGGAATGGAGATAGTTTAAAGTGGTTTTCTTAGAAAAATACTTTCCTCATGACCATCGAGCAGATATGGAAAGGCAATTTCTGAGTCTAAGGAAAAAGGAGGATGAGAATGTCGCAAAGTATGAGTCTAACTTTACAAGGTTAGTGAGGCATGCTGCAGATTATATATGTAACCCAAGAAGTAATATTGATCATTTCTTTGATTGGTTAAAACCATTTCTCCGTCGAGCATTAGTATCACAATCATTTTCAGCGTACAAAGATATGGTCTTGTGTTCTATCAAGACTGAAAAGGAATTCTCTAAATCTTATTACAATAAAGTAAATCAAGAGAAGAAGAGAAAGGTGGAACAAGAGAAAGATAACGGGAAAAAGGTAATGATGGATTTTCCATTATGCGATAATTGTGGGAAGAATCACCCAGGTACTTGCCTAAAAGAAATGGGAGTTTGTTATAAATGCGGAGAAAAAGGTCATCAGGCTCGTGATTGCAAGGGAAAGAAAGCAGTTTTCAATGTTGAATGCTACAATTGTAGAGAAATGGGGCATTATGCAAATGAATTCCCTAGGCACCAAGGAAACTTACCTCAGAAAAGGCCAAGGGAGCAAGGCCAATCTTATGTTGTTACTACAATTGAAGTTGAATAATTATTGTATTTGTGTTTTTGGATTCAAGAACTATATTATGGTTATAAGAATAATGTTATATATATAAGGATTGTACTACAGTACTTGTTGATTTCATTAAGGTTTTAATATGATGAAGGTAATCATACTTTCAGGATGTGACAATACGATAAACTTTACTTTGTTTGGGGAATCTGATGTTACAATTGATTTTGGAATTTAGAGACCTTTTAGAGGGAGTCTGGACACCGGTATTTTGAAAAAATATAAAGGTTGGAATGGATTAAGTTGAAATTTGGATAGTATTGTTTATGTTTAAGATATTTCTGACGATTATTTTTGGAATATTATAATACTATAGTTTTAGGAAAAGGAAAACCTGTAGGTTGGGGGATAACCCGTCGTGTCGGACAAAGGTGCAGGAATCAAGCCCACAACCATAGTGTGACAGAAATTTATTATCTACCACTAGCCTACAAGAAGTCCCTGGTTTTTACAAAACAGTTTTCCTAATCTAAACGGTATGTGTTAATATTTGGAACCTTGTAAGATTAGGATAAATATAATATTTATGAGTTCTATTAACTTTTGGAGTGAAAGATGGGTTTGTGTTAAAAATTTATTAAAGAATGAAGGTCTACATGACAAGTAAGTATATTTCCTTACATTTTTAGTAAATCTTTTAAATAAATTACTCAACTTTATGAAAGGTAACTTAAAACAAAAATGTTGTCGGTTACCTTTTCCTACCGGGGAATGAATAACCGTTTAACCAATCACAAGTTTGTGATTTTCTTATAGTTAACTTTCTCATAATCATGTTTTCTACAACTCTCCATCAGACCTTGATGGTTTGTTTCTCCTCCATATCCATGTTATCATAGAATCCTAGTATAGTCTATCTCAGCTGACCTTTGTACTTCTCTTTATTTCATTTAAAGTTATATTTTTATTAACCCTATTTTTGATATGGGTTTTCCAAAAAGGTATTTTCTATTTTCATCCTTTTTACTTTCAAAGAGAAATTTTAAATTTCGAGGATGCAATTTATTGAAGGAGGGGAGAATGTAACACCCCAATCTTCCATGGTACGCTTCTCTTTGAATAATAGAGCAGCGTGTGTTGCACGCAACCTCGAGTTCTAACACACCGCGACCAATCAAAGTAGTCATTATGAATAGTAATACCCACCTTTTGAAATTATATAAATTTTATATTTCAGAATGGACTTTATTTTTGGATTCGGAATATCGAAATTAGCCTATGTTGAATTTTTGGTATTTTCCCGGGAACTTCCAATTTTCGATGAATAGTGAAAAATACTTAAAAACTACATTTTTAATCAAAATAATTTATAGTGATAAATTATACTATTTAGTGTTTTTAAAGTATAATTAGAATATAATTTTACCATTTAATCTAATGGTGGTCATTAAAATTAATTTCACTTTGAAATTGGACATAAACAATTGTCAATCTTTTGATTGATATTATTTCTTAAAAACACACTATTTGTTTGGACAACGGGAATTAATTATAAAATTAATTAATGAAACTTATCTATTTGGAATTTTTTAAAATATAAATCATTTTTTAATTTTGAATATCAATTATAGCTTAGGGTTAATTTTTGGTATTGTTCTGAGAAACTTCAATTTTTGATGAATAGTGAAACCACTAAGTGGTAGTTAAAAAACTAATTTTTCGTTTAAATAAAACTTTACCACATCTGTGAATTGAATATTTAAAATCCTAAAAACATGGTTGTCATTAGTAAGTAAAATGTGGTTCAATGAGATGAAAATATTTTTTGGTGAATAGTAACTTTTAAGTTTTATTAATCGCGATTAAAGGTAATTAGTGTAATTTAAGTTAAATATAATGATATAATAATATGAAATTACCTTTACACTTGTCCTACCCTTATTGTATGAGTCATGGACGACCAAGACAGTCCATGGGTCAACTTGGGGACTCCATGGAGCCACTTGGGTAAGAAAATGACATTAATAACGTTTTATTTAAAGTAAAAATAAAATTGTCACAAACATGTGTTGTTTTACTAAAACAATTATTACATGGGGTTATATAAGTTATATTTTCGACTATAAATATTAATTGGAAAGATAAAACGATTTACTACATCCTGATATATTTTTTATAATTTTTAGGAATTAAATAAATAAATTTATTTATGACACCATGATGATGCAGCGATTACCTCATTAATGAAAAATTTAAATAAAATGAAACGATAAGGTAAACTATAAGACATAAACTTGTCTAAAACCTTTTTTATAGGTATAGTTAGACCCCCTATCACCTTATACTTGAAATATATCATTTTGGGACTTTTAAAATCCGATAATCATTTCATAATAAAGTAACATTTCATGACTTTCCAAGAGTGCCCCTCCTCTCCTCTTATAAAAGGCCCCCACCTCTACCACATTATTCACACCATATAATCCATTTGGCTTTACCAAACTTTGCCCAAATACTATCTCAACTTTCCTCTATTACTCCTAGATTCATCACTTTTGGCAGAAGTCTTCCCAAGGAATCCTTTGGCTCAAATCAAAAATAGTTACCCGATTTTAAGGTAATGTATTCTCTTATGTTCTTTTGTTTTATTTTGCTTCTACAAACCCTTAAACTCTTTTTATTCCTTTATTTTGTAACAAAAACATTATCTTATATATACTTGTATGTTTTTATGAGAAGTATTTGATTTAAACTTACACACACCTTTGTGTAATGGTTAAAGAACATACCGTTTCTCTGGGTGGCGAATTACTGCCTCACGAAACGATGATTGTTCAATCTCCTTTTAACACCTCTCATGGTGGCCATTAAGATGTAACTATATTTATATATGATATATATTATGTTTATGTTTTTCTCATGCTTCTGTATTTTTCATTTATGGCATACCTCTATGATTTCGATTATAGGTAAACGCGATAATTTCATTTTAGGAAGTGCGGATTACCGCCCCCTCAAAGTGATTTGAATCGTTAATGTCATATGTGGGATGTATAATGGATGGAGTAAATGATATTATATATTATATTATACTTGAATTATAATACACCTTTATATCATTATAATTTCATTTCATTAAATATGAAATATAAATGAAAGTAGCGTTCATGCGTAGGTACGGCTTACCGTCTCCATGAACGGTGCATTTCATTTCTTACCTCTAAATGTTATGTAATATTATAAATGAATATATATACTAGATATTTATTATATATATGATATATAAATCATGAATTTAATTCTGGATATAATTTATATTTTACCACATGAAAAACGTTTGATTTTAAGAAGTTTATTTTTGACTCAAGTACCAAAGATCGAAAAAACGACTGTTATTAACTTAAATAATTACATAATGTTCATAACATCGTAATAATTGATATAAAAGAAATAATGAAAATTAAAAATCTTCTTATTCAAGTAGAAATTTACTCTAGTTTATTATTCAGGAGGTTAAAGAATGACCGAGTCAAGTCGGACATGAGGTAAGGGACTTCATCTCAATCTCCTTTCATTGAGGAATATTTTGTTTTATACACAACATTCTTTTATATGGTGTATAAACCTCTTTGACTTTTACGTTTATTGAAAAGGAAGAGTTTTTATATGAAGCGTTTTACTGAATGACAAAAGGGAATGTTTTTTTGTGGTACGTATGTGGTGACAACGACTTCTCCGCCGCCGTGACCATTATTTGAGTTTTGGATTCCTCTACAAGCGATAACTTTTTTTAATGAAAAATAAATAACAAGTTTTACTTTTATTTTATTTTGGAATTGAATTTTTTTTTATTATATCAATGTGTTGTATTGATATCTGGTGATTGAAATGTGGAAATGTTATGTTTCCTTTATGCATGTTTTATGTGATACGATTATGTTATGGTTTGTGATATGTTTAAACCTTTTCATATAAGGAATGAATTGGACTTAGTATATGACGGTTGGAGCCTGCTATAGCTCCTCGATGCATCAGTAGGTCTTATGAGACAAACTAGTGTCTTGGAACAAGGCCTTGACAAAATCTTATTTGTAGTCTTGGCATAAGGCCTTGACTATGTGGTTATGATAGTCTGGAATTATGAATTCCATTATTATGAAAGTGGTTATTGATATTTCATGTGATTATTCAACTAGTAGAATATCCATGTGAATAAGTAAATGGTATTATTTCATTTTATTTTTTCCATATTATGCTGAAGTTCAAGTTTAAAAGGCTTTGGTTTTAGTTATACATTGCCTTAAATGTTTATGTTTATTTATGAAAGTTTCTGCTATATTGTTATCCTTACTGAGCATCTGAGCTCACCCATTTCTATGTTTTATTTTTTCCAGTATGTGAAGAAATATTTTATGACTGACCTGTAGGGATAGTCTGAAGGGGATATGAGTGTGGACTACGGAGACCATGTTATTGTATTTTTTCACTTTATGATGTAATGTAACATTTATGAATTTATCTAGTGTTTCCAAGGCTACTAAACTAATCAGTCTTTCGAGACATGATCTTTTGTGATCATGCCAATGTTACGTAATAATGCACTGACTCTGGGTAACTGGGTTCGGGGTGTTACAAGTTATGTAATTCCAAGGGGTGAAGAGTGAAATTTACTCTTCCGAGCTGCAGGACTTTAAACTGCTAAGAACTATCATCCTCAGCACATGACGCTAAACTGTGGCCTCACCCCGTGCCTTCTGTGCGGGATGCCCGACCTAAGAAATTCACCACGCCTTCTCATCTCCACGGGAGTGAGATATTCTTAACATAAAATGAGTTCCTCTTTTCTAGAGTGATTCCTGTCTATGGGGAAGGGAAACCATCATTGTGTAAGCCCCTAGACTTTCTTGTAGGATTCAACACCCTGCTCCTACTTTGTTCTTCGGTGCCAAATAATAAGAGGTGAGAGGGGCAGAGGGACCCTTGATACCCCGTACCTCTCCCTATAGGATTTTTCACCACCGAGCAACCATCCTAGAGTAACTACCAATATTCATCTCCCTATGCTGATCAACACGTATTTCCATGTTTCTTCTTTGGGTCGCTAACCATATGTAATCCCCATCACAATTTCCACGGATGCACCTTTTTTGATGTGATCGTGAGGTCTTTGCTGCCTCTGGTTTCTCACACCGAGCATGAATCACGTGGGCTTAGAGTAATCATTGACCACAACATCCTTCTTGGGCCACATTAGAGCGTACGCCCCAAGTCTCCAATCTGAATTATGTGGACATTGATCCTTTCTAAGGAAAGGTACATAGGAATCCTCCATGAGGTTCAATACCAAAACCTACTTGTCTCGATGCCTTCACATCAGTTCAACTTCATCCTGCATGACGTTAAACCGCATCCACCATTCCGATCTATATGGACATTGATCATTTCCAAGGAAAGGTACGTAAGAATCATCCTTGAGGTTCAAGCCCAACACCTACTTGTCCCGAACCCTTCACATTAGTTCACCTTAATCCCGCATGATGTTAAACTACATCAAACATTCCAAACAACATGGAATTTAATCCTTTTCAAAGAATGGTACGTAGTAAGCCTCCATATGGTTCAAGCGAAACACCTACTTGTCCCAACACCTTCACGTCGGTTCACCTTCATACCACATGACGTTAAATCGCATCCACCATTCCGAACTACATGTATTTTGATCCTTTTACCCTAGGAAAGGTACGTAGGAAGCCTCCTTAAGGCTCAAGCCCAACACCCATCAATCCCTACCACTTCACATCAGTCCACCCTCACCCCGCATGATGTCTAACTGTACGCCCATTTTTATCCCACAAGACGTCAAATTGTACCCATTTTAACTACATGGGATTTGATCCTTTCCTCCTAGGAAAGGTATGTAGGAAGCCTCTATGATGTTCAACCCCATCCAGTGGTAATCCATTGTACCCCATTAGCAGTAATCCATTGTGTTCCCCAATCAATGGTAAGTCATTGAACCCCATCAGTGGAAAGCTGTTTTGATGCATAATTGATGTTAAGACATTGTAGTCCCCTTTTTTGGGACCCACTTATCTAGTCCTCCCCTCGGGCATCAAACCAACTCAGGCTTCTAACCACACATAATCTCCAAACATCATCATCAGTTTGTAGTCCTCTGCTCACACCTCGATTTTATGCCCTCATTATTAACTACATGGACTTTGATTCTCTGCCATGAGAATATGTAATAATCCTCTATGACGTTAAAGCCCGAAAGTCACATCTCATCTTGGTCTTTCCCTTGAGACTGTGTGTCTCGGTAAGGTCATGTCTCAATGCAGATGTTCCACTTCCTCTGGGTCCCATCCATGCATCAATTTTCAAGGTCTACCTCCTCAGGTGTCATATCGCCCCACCAAACTATGCAAAAATTGATTCCCTTCCATGGAGATACATAGGAAGTCTCTTCGTAACTCAAGCCCAACATCACTATTGCCCTTGCGTCGGCTCCATCTCACTCTCTATACACTCTCAACTATCCATAACTATCCCGATTCTTACATAGGTCACCACATCCTAGCAAGATCATGTCACCCACTCTCTCGCTACTCTTAGAAGTAATCATGTAACTAACCATGAGTTAGCACCAACATCACTCTAGGGGTTTCACCTAGCTGATCCACTCTTATCAGTGTTCTGATCAGTCTCATCCGTCTTCACTAGACGTCAAACTCATAGTATACCCTATGTTAAACATGGGAAGCTGAGGAAAACCTCAAAGACATGCCTATGGAATATAATTCCCCACATTCGACAAGGGATACATTGGGCTTCTACACCATTGATAAGACCTATCATAAAAAGAAGAAACCCAAACTCACTAGTGTTCCAGTGTCCAGACACGCCAGCAGTGTCCAAACATAACTACTCCCCTGACCGAAGATTTCTTCCCTAACCGAACCCCTTGGAATGTCCTGATCGAAGTAGTGTAATTAACTGGTGTCCATGAAGACATGGAATTGATAGTAGTTTTCAAAACAATGCATTAAGTCAATGAGGGAAACCTGGACTAGGCAACGAGTTCCAAGGATGAATCCACAGAAGGAAGAACCGACATCCCATCATCATGTTTTGATCAAGGAGAAAATGTCCCTAAACAAGTGATGGATTCCGCACACCTTTGGAATGAATGAATGCAGGGAAATAGTTGTGTGTCCTCCAGAAGAGACAGATGTGTGCCTTGACGAAAGCATCATTAATAGAAATGGTGAATCCGATTTGAAATTATTCTCCTAAATGTGGGGAACATATGTGTTTGAGACATCAATGGACTAGCATGTCACCAGATCTAGTTATATTTTTCCAGATCCCATCAATAAAAATGTGTTCCTAGCATGAAACACACCAGAAATTAGGGCAATTAAACATTGGACATCCAGGTCTGTGATGTTATCAACTTGGATCCTTCTTACCATCCATGGAAGATGGAATGGTGATGAGGAACTGGATGTCGATTTCCTTCTGTCACCACTAATGGTTTAATCTCACTATCTTCCAAGACCCAAGATGCCGTATCAAGAAATCGATCACCACCCACCTACTAATCCAGGCGCATGGGAAACATTAGTGAGACAATTCTGGGTGGACTCATTTCCCCCATGGAAGCTTCTACATCCACCACTCCTGGGCTCCCACACCCCATATACCCATCTAAAATCATTTAAAGAATGCTGATAAATGACCTCATTCGGCGATATGAGGAGGGGATTATCTTAACCCAGGATATGGCCCGTCAACACATAGAAGTTTCTGTATCTCGTCACCACCACTTCCCCCTTGGGTTGCACAAGGAGCCGCTACTCCCCACTCTGACTTATAACTGTTTCAAGAGCCTCTCGCTGGAACATTTCGATGACTCCATCCACTATGTCGATGAGGTGATGGATTTCCAGGTTAGCCTGGCTGGGATCCATTTATAGGGGATCCCAAGAAGGGCTCCCGTTAGGCCGTGTCAACACCGCCACCTTACCCAAGAGGCTGAGGATTAAGTAAGCTATGTTCTTGCACCACCGGACCTAGTTCAGTTAACACGACGCTAGTGTCTGGAACATGCTACGAAGGATGCCTGCTGAGGGGTGTCAACGTCGACAACCACCTTTGCACGTGCCACCACTAACATATACCATTAGTCCCCTGTTTATGTTGAGTGGGAGAACTCATACGCCCGACCTGGATCAAGGCCCCAAATTCTCCATGAGTAGTCTAGGTCGAATCTCATAGACGCCGATGTAGGTAGCGTCCACCGCGGGCTAACCCGTTACAATGACACCGAGTATGGAGGTCCTCCTCGTACCATCACCAATCAGAGCGCAGGTCCATCCCACTCCAAAAGCTCAATGTGGAGGTCCCCCCCACACCAACTTCAATTTGAACGAGGGTCATCCCAACTTTAGTGGAGCTCACTATAGAATCCTCCATCACACCCACGACCTAGGTATGGAGACATTCCACAAATCCTAGGTCACCAGTGTGAAGATTCTACACATCCGGTCAACTGTCAACATGAGAGGACTCCCCCTTGTCCATAATGAAGCTGAAAAAGGTCCTCCTCGTCCTAGCAACCATAGATAAGTAGGTTTTCCTCTATTCATAAACACCCAACACGGAGGTCCTACCTGTGCTCTAATTGACCAGTATAAGGACCCTCCTCACCCCAACACTACAAAAGGGAATAATTAGGGAAGTCCTACCCATGATTCTATCAGCTCCAGTGGAGGTCCTACATGCTCCATCATATCCCGCATAGATTCCTTCTATGCGTCAGCTAGTGGACAAAGAGGTACTCCCTGTATTCCCTTTGACATTTGTCCAGGTTCTCTCCACACCCCATCTCACACTAGTGGAAGTCCACTCTGCTCCAGCACCAGTTCAGCTGAGGGACCTCCTCGAGCCAAAAATATACCCTGCCCCGAAGATCCATCCTGGGGAAGGAGGGTGGGTCACCACTTCCATAAAAATAATGTCTGGAAGATGTAGAACGCGATTAAACCCATTTTCTTCTCATATTATAGGGAATAATGCGACTCAACAATGTGACCCTCACATTGATCCTCTATGTCAATGGTCGGGGAAGGACTAAGGCGCATCAGCCTCATCCATCTGGAACATGAGGTCCACCAGATCCCTACCTCACTCTGCAGATAAATCTTGGATGATGAAGAGTCAGCGTCTCCCCAAGGATTGGATGCACAATCTCCACTATCATCATTAAGAGAACTCTTTACCTCAACCAAAGATCATGAAGATTTATTGTGGGGACTGATGGAAGATGAGCAACAACACGGTCCACTACCAGCAGCCATAGTCCCTACGCTGGAAAATCTGGTCACCAACCAGTCTTATTATGATGTGGTGGCTAGACACTACACTATTCATAGGATATCCTGAGATGCAACGGTCTGTCATCCAAATCGTCGTATTCTACACTGACTAGATTACTATCTCAACAGTCTTCTTCAGTAGTGCTACCAGTTCCTCATCCACCTCCAGTCGACGAGTGGGGAAACTAGGTTCCATACCCTGAGTTTGAATCAAGGAGTTTGTGGTACATTCTTGTAGCATACCATTTCCTAGAAATGTTTTTACCTGTCGCAACACCGAATTTTAGAGCACCATAATTTCTCGCCCAGGATGAATTTGGATGATTTCTCCAAACACTATGGGTGGCACACTTTTGTTTTTTTCACCGATGAGTGTCTTACCTAGAGTCAGGAACACTTTGAAGAACATGGCAAAAAATTCCGTTTGATTGACTTGGTTTCACTCCCTAAGGCCCAGCGCCCTGAGTCACTTGGTCTCCATCGGAACCTCCAACAATGATACATTCAGAGTATTAAAGTGCTCTATAGAATTATTAAGGAGGCTTCCCCCACATTCAGGTTCATGGTAGGGGATGTGCACATCCATCCTCTTTAGTTTTATTCAGCACCAACCTGAGTTGCTATGAAATATTGTGGATATTACTCTAGTTAGAGTCGCGGTTAACATGGTCGATCTATCAAAGGAAGAGACCGAGAGATAACTCCTTGGAGAGAACGTACCCCCCGAGTTAGTACCACATTTATTGGATCCACTGGGAAGGGTTACTCACTAGTAGAGGAATCTATTGGGTCTTCCCATGTCCATCAAGGCATTAGTCCTCATCCAAAATCCTAATAAGGGAAAAGAGAATCATGTGGCTAGAAAACATTTTGACCCATCTAGCTCAATGCAGAAGATAAAGGATGATCCTGAAAAATTCGTGTTGTGTCAATATCTCACAAAGCCCAAAAAGATAGTTGATGACCTCCTTACTAAACGGGCTGTGGAATGGAGGCCAGACTATGGTGATCCTCAGCCGGGGTAGTAGGGGCAGACACAACTTCCCCCCCCCCCCAGAAAATTGCCTCCAGGTGACCCTGACCATCCTATCCACACATAGAGGATAGAGGCTGGAACTTATGGTAAAAGGGCATTGTATGTGTTTCCAAATCCGCCTAAGCAGTGTGATAATCCCTGGGACCTGACACAGGTTCCCCTAGCGGCTCCGTGAGTGATCGCACCAACTTCTCCCTTAGCCGCCATGCCTTCTTATCAGGTTGAAGAACCTTCCAATGCACTGGTGGTCAGGGATCCCCGTTAGGATAGGAACCCCCTCCTAGATGATCCTAGGGTGGTGCTCATTAGTCACCTTGAGGCCTTGGAAACATTATAGGTGGAAATCCCACCTGATGGAAAGCCATATCCGACGTGGGTGGATGATATTCCATCACCCCCGAGTTTTGTAAATCCCACCTTCTCCCCCTTTAATGGGACGGGTGACCCGCTGTAGCAGCTGGCCCACATCATTTCAAGGTGTGGGCCCATGTTGGGAACTCCAGTGCAACAAGAGGCCACAAAACACTGGTGTTTTGTACAGACATTAGAAGGGAATGTGTTTGTCTGGTACATCTTGCTACCCATCAGGTCAGTAGTCATCTAGGAAGATATTTGTAGCCAATCTCTTTATCAGTTCAGTTCGACCACTCAATATATGTGTATTACAGACCTCTTTAAATACAAACATAGGCTTGATGAGTGTGTCAGATACATTGTCACATGGTGGAAAGGACTTACCTACTCCTTTGACATGCCTCTGACTCAGGAATAGATGCTGACAATGTGTGTGGGAATGGTCAAGACTGAACTGGTCCCCTCTCTCATTTCCCATAATTACCTTGGGGGATTCCAGGATTTCTCTGATAAGGCCCAGTACCTAGAGGAAGCCTTACAATAGGCAAAGCAGGCATGTCAGTTGCCTTCTGCAATTATCGCGTGGAGGATAGCCAAGGCTGAGCCCACCATGGTGACCCAAATAGAGGCCCCTAGGAAACTAGAATTATTACAAGTGGAGTCTCCTCCATAGCCTTGCAGAGGCCTACCACCATAGGCCCATCTTATGGCCCAGTAGTGCCCGCTTCAGAATCGACAGGGGTGCCTGCGTAATGTGTCACCACCAAACTGACGAGATAACCAGGTTCTGCCTCCTTGTCAGGCTCGTACAGCCCCTCGTTGGGGCCAGAACCCTAGATCCCCCTTCCTGGATAGAAGGAATTGGTACAACACATTCAATGAGGATCTGGTCCATGATTATTTTTGAAGCACCTTGGAACAGGGACTCTTGCAGTTCCCAGAATACAGGAGGCCAAAAGAGGCGGATCTCACTGATCGCCCCAATTACTACCCCTATCACCTCAAATAGTGCACAACCTCAAATAGTGCAATGTTTTTAAATACTGGGTTTAAGACTAGGTCAACAACAACATAGTTAGGTTGGGCCCCACTCTGACATAAGGGGAATGTGTATTCGTGAAGCCTAATAGTGGGAGTGATGGCGAAGGTGAGTGGAATCAGGTTTCCAACCATGAGTCCCAAAAGTATGACGACTAGATGTCTCATAAGATAGTCTCCCATGCCCATGGTATTATATGTACATGCCTGAATCGACCTAAGCCTTTAGAGGCTCCTGTGTCACTCGCAACTACCACTTCTCCATCATCGTCTCAGCCTTCCACTTCCCAGAAGACGTGGAATTGGCGAGGCAAGGGAAAACAAAGTCCCCCATCAATGTTGTCATCTTACCATACTCTCTAAGACTTTATGACTCTCGAGATGAGGATTTCCAATAGGTTCCCTCCAGTGGTGGAGGAGTTTTCAAGTGAATGCATAGGGTATGATTTGGTTAATACTGTGGAGTTGGTAAATCCCCATATGATTCTTGACAACGAGAAGAAACAAACAGATCCTCCCAATGTCCCTAGGCATTTCCAACCTCAACAGGGCCATGGTCATACGATTCGTTGAATTTCTTCAGTCAGCACTTCCAGTCAGGTTGTACATGCCACGAAAACTAGACAATAGACATAGTGTAGAGATCAGCATGCACAATCTTCTCATCCGGCTTTATTAAGTCTATCTTTTCTTCCTTTTGTGCTACTTGATTAGGCAAAGCTACCCTGACCGAGCCGCGATCAGCCATGCCCTGTTACGGACCAACCTCAGTCATCTGGACCACACCCGGTAGTCACTCAATGAGCTTCTAATAGTTAAAAATAGGGAATTCCTAGCACCAGTCAGCCACTGGTTCAACTATAAGTGCAATTCATTTTTCCTTCCACAGAATGGCTTTTTGTAAGAAGCGGCTCACGCTTAGTAAGGAAGTATGATGTTTTTAATAATCTCTCCATCATTCCTATGAGACTCTCCATCCTCGAGACTCTTCTTTTTTCAGTAGATATTAAATAATCCCTCACAGAGGATTTAAGAATCCCCCTTCAGTTTGAGATAGAGGTAGGAGCTGTAGAAGCCTTCCATGCTGAGGCGGCTGAGAACGCAGAATGTCAAGACATCACCACTTTCTGTAGAGAAGATGACGGCTCTCCCGTAGAGGGGAACAATAACCCACTGTATATCATTGGCCACTTCATGGCATGGAGATTCATCGATGTGTTCTCGACACAGGCTGATGGATAAACCTTATCCCGACATGGACACTCCATAAGATGGGGTTATTTGAGGATGAAAAGATTCCCTATAGCCTAAAAATCCAATGTTATGATAAGATGAAACAAACACCAGTTGTCAAGATCCACCTGAAAACCCAGTTTGATGGTCTGGTATCCAGCACCGAGTTCATGGTTGTTTCAAAAGACACATCTTACGATACATTTATGGATAGACCATGGGTCCACCTGTATGTGTAAGTCCATTCTTCGTATCACCAATACCTGAAATACTTCATTAATGGTTTATTAGGCATACTCCAGGGTGACGTGTCTCCATTTTCCTCTTGTGAATCCCCCTACCTAGATGTCGACTATTAAAAGATCAAAGGAAACCAAATCCAAGCTCACAAAGTTAAGCCTGTTATGACAGCAACTAACCCATGGACAGGCTTAGGTGATGCCTATGTCTTCCTGATCCATTTATTGGAAGCCAATACTCTTAATTTGAGAAATGTTTTTTTGTATCTAGAATGAGGGGGAATCACATTCCCAAGTCTATGTGATGCCCGAAGATCACCTCGTACGCCTACAAAAATCAGGCTCGAGTGATCCCAGTGCCCCTACCCCCATAAGGTATCAGGATGTGTTCCCTATGGCTTGGAAAATACCTCATACTTACATGTTTTTATAGTCTGGGATAAACTGGCTCAGGCAGATGCCCCAATACTACTTTTATATCATCAATCATGGCCCCTTTGGCCGAAGAACATATGGGATCAGATCAACAACTTTCATTGCTATGGTTTCCTCAACACTAGAGTCCCCTGATGTAGTGTCTACCACTCCTCAGGCTGGCACCAATTTCTCATTGGGATCTGTCGACCCTAAGGAAACTCCCCCCATCTAGGATCCCTCCTCCGTAAGTGAAGAAGAGGATTTATAGGTTGATCCTCCTACCTTTGAAGAGGGTGTCTCTACCATAGTTAATGAACTGGAATAGGTGAATATCGATGGAGAGACAGATCCGAAACCCACATTGATCTATGCCAATATTCCTCTCAAGAAGCAGCAATAGTACATGGAATTCTTGAAGCTGCATCATGATGTATTCTCCAAGAGTTATGACATGATTCCAAGACTAGATCTTCTGGTCTCCATACACCACCTCGGTCTTCCAGCAATTCATCACGGGTTCGAACAAACTCCCAAAAGGATGCACCCTTCTCACGGTGCCATGGTCGAGGCCGAAGTTGATAAGCTCATTAGAGCTAACTTTATTAAGGAGGACCAATACCCTCTATGTATAGACAACATTTTTACAATCATAAAGAAGAATAGGTAGATCTGAGACATCATCAACTTTTGGCGTCACAATCGGCACTGTCCGAAGGATGATATTTCCCTCCCCTTGATAGAGCTGTTGATTGATGCTACTATTGGGTTACATGCCCTCTCCTTCATGGATGGGTATTCCAGGTATAACCAAATCTTAATGGTCCCCACGTATGAAGGAGAGGGCCTGTAACCCAACAGTATAATTCTATGGGGATAATCTGGTCGTCAAATATTTCCAGCATTGGGACCATCTCAAAGATCATGATAAAGTGTTCAGATTCAACTGTTCTCATAATTTGAAGAAGATCCCATTGAAGTGTTCCTTCGGGGTCACCTCCGAGAATTTTTTGGCTTCATTTTTAGATATAAAGTCATTCAGATCAACCCGAAGAAGATCAGGGACATCATCCAGGTGTCTCCCCTGAGAAATATTCGAGAGCATGGAGGATTACAAGGACACTTATCCTACAAACATTGATTCAATGATAATTTGGCTGTCATGTGTATACCCTTATCTTGGATCATGAAGAAAGGAACTATTTATCAATGGGACAAAGAATATCAGGCTGCTTTTGAGGAAATCAAGATGTATCTTCTTCAACCTCTGGTTTTGATACCACCAATTTCTAGAAAGTTGTTGTCCCTCAATGTGACCACCCTAGAACGATCTCTCAGTTCCCTTCTCACTTAGAAGAACAATGAGGTAACATAGAATAGTCTCTATTATCAAAGTTGAATTTTCCTCGATACAGAGACTAGATACTACCCAATTGAGAAGAGCTTCCTTGATCTGGTATTTACAGTGCCAAAATTACAACATTACTTACTAAACCATGAAGTACAACTATAGTCTCAAGTGGATCTGCTAAAGTGGATCCTAAACTGCACGATATTGACAGGCTTTCTAAATTGGTGGGCAGTGACCCTCCAACAGTTTGGCATCAGGTTTTTCCCTCAAAAGGACACCAAGGGGAAACCATTGGATGATTTACTTGCTACCCATCCATCTCCCATGAACCAATCTCTGGACCTCAGTTTTCTTGATGAGGCAATCCTCTCAATAGACTAAGTCATTCTATGTTGGAAAATGCACTTCGATGGTGTCTCCCAAAGTCATACTGGTAGAAGGCTAAATGAATATAGGCTCAAAAGAGTGTGACTGGGTATCGTGTTCATCACGCCAACATTGGAATTTCTTTGATACTCATTATTGTTATCAGAAGGTTGTACCAATAATGAGGTAGAGTATCAGCCTCTCATCATCAGTCTCGAACGGGCCCTCGAGATCGAAATTCCCCATTTACATGTGAAAGGGGACTCTGAGTTGGTCATCAAGAAAATAAATGGTTACTACATCATTAAAAAGCCATAGCTCATACCATTACTCAAACGTACCGGCCAGTTGATGACCCAGTTCTCATCTCAGCCAGAGGTTACTCATGTCCCTCATTTGCTGAATGGTAGAGAACACTCCTTGGCCAGCTTGGATGCATCTCTTGTGCAACCTGACCAGGATGATTTTATTATCCATGTGGCACACTGGAGATTCTTCTCCCATGTCACTCCATACAACGATGATAGCCTACATGTAAGACACTTTACCTCTAGTGCCTCTATGTCAAGACCCCCAGGCCCCCCTGCCTCAATGTTGGAAGTATCCCTTGACTGAAGGAAACCCTTGGTGGAGTATCTTCAACATGGTAATCTCTGAAAAGATCGATCCGAGCACGAGCTAGTCTGATGCCACGTGTTGTAGTTTACTCTCCTGAGTAGTTTCAGTCTCGAGAGGATCCTCTACAAGAATGGATTTGAAGGGGTTATCCTCTTTTTTGCATTCATGGAGTTGATATTTCTCACGTCATGCAAAAGATTCATTTTGGTTCCCACAGGGCTCATCAGACTGTGTCAAAACTATGTCACTAGATCCAGAGACTAGGATATTTTTGGTCTTCCATGATCTGTGATTGTATCATGTTTTCCAATAGATTTCATGTATGCCAAATCCATGATAACATTGTGCATTGGCCGCCAGAGCCTCTCCACACTACCAAGTACTCTTATCTATTTGCTGTCTAGGGACTAAAAGTCTTGGGACCCTACTCACCGATGACAGATCGCCAGTGTAGGTTAATCTTGATCGCTATAGATTTCTTTTACAAGTGGGTAGAGATAGCTTAGCTAAAGGAGGTCAAGGCCATGTTCTATTGTTGACTTTGTGAGCTCCAATATCATCCACTAGTTCAGACTCCCTCATGCTATCCTCATCAATAATGGCCCGAAATTTCAAGCGACCGAACTGATGAAGTTGTACACCAATTACAACATCTGTTTGAACCATACCTATCATTATCATGTGTAGGCCAATGGGAAGATTGAGGCATTTAAAAAAACCATCTCTAACATTATGCAGAAGATGGTTGGAAAAAACAAGAAGAGTTTTCCAGACATGCCCCCAATGCCCTCTAGGCCTATCAGACAACAACTCCAAATTCCACCCAGTTGACCCCATACTCCTTAGTGTATGGAAAAGAGGCAGCCCAACCCATCTAGATTCAGTTTCCTTAATTGTACACAATGGTATATGATCATAAGACACAAGAAAAGGTGCCAAAAATTAATCTAAAAAAATTGAACCCACTCAACAAAAACAGGCTTTGTGCCCTACACAATCTGGAGAAGCATTAGAACAAGATAGCTAGAGATTTCAACAAGAGAGTTTTCATCTGATCTTTCTTTCAAGGTGACAAGTTGTTGGACTTGAAAACATAAAAGTTACCTGGATAGAAACCACCCAAATTAGAGCCCAAATGGGAAGGACCTTACATCATTCACAAGGTTTACCCCAATGGAACATAATCTCTAGTTACCATGGATGGTGAGCATATAACTCATCCCACCAATGCCAAATTCCTCAACAAATACATTGCATAAGACTAAGGGTACTACATGACCTTAAACTATTAGGTCCCTCTTGAAATTAAACTATACGTTGTCCCTGCAAGATGTTAAACTGTATCCGGTCATACAAGACCTTAAACTGTTATGTCTTGCATGACATTAAATGGTATGTAATCCCGCATGAAGTTAAACTGTAGATGGTCCCGCATGACATTAATTTGTCCAACATAAGTGTTTCATGATGTTAAACTACACAAAAAATTCGAGAACTACGTACATATTGATTCCCATCCTCATGGGATACGTAGGAACACTCATACTCTTCAACTTAGATTCTATCCCCAAACTCTTCTCCTTTACTACCCTCTAGGTGTAGTTCTCTCAGAGGATCACATGTGGTCTAGTGTATGATTATTTGGATTCATCGGTGCCAGGTTAACAATGGACACACCATGCGTCCCTCCTGTTATTCAATCCTCCCTCATCCTCGCCGCACGATGTTAAATTGTATGGCCCTTTTAGAACTACGTATGGCTTGATTCCCATCCTTATGAGATATGTAAGAACGCCAAAATATTTTTTTTTCTGTAGGCCAATCCCTAAACATCAAAATTACCCCTTGTTCTATCCCCTCGGCCTAAATACCTCCCCAAACACATGGGGGTGGTGTAGGATTATGTCCTCATTTCACAGTAGGATTATCATAACTGCACCATGTGTTCCCCTTCTTGGAGGTCTTCATCTATTATTATCCTCACTGCAAGCTATTAAAATGCGAACAGGCTGGAAATTCTTAGCCTTAGTTCTACCAGACTTTTCAGGCCCTAAACCATGTTCTCACACAGGATTGTATGGTGTGGTATGGGCTTATGTCCTTGTTTACATCAGGTTACTCACTATGCTATACACTTTCCTCATTGAGATGCCTTTCTCCTATCAACATCCTTACTGCATGACGTAAAATTGCACAACATCCCCCAGAACTATGTATGTCTTGATTCCCATCCTTATGGGATACATAGGAACACCCAAACATTTATCTTTCGAGTCAAGCCCCATTTCATTGAAACCTTCCTTTCTTCATACCCCCTGGACTGATTTCTTCCAGGAGAGAAGTATATGGCGTGGTATGGGCTTATATCCTCATTCATGTAGGGTTTGTAATGACCATGAAACATACTAATTCCTCCTAAGATCTCTTCATCAACTCCTTCCACACTCATCTTTTTTAGTTGGTTGATCTTGAATTGGGCCCCTTGGACCTCTTTTTATGTTTTCCAATGTGGCTAAGGGTACTCTGGTTCAGGGTCGAGGGTGTTGAATTCTACATAGACATGTTCTCACCCATTTTCATGCTTCATGATCCCCGTAATTTGGGGATCCCGTCATCTTACACATCTGAAAGGACCCCAAAATGTCATGGATGCTAGGCCCCAGGTATCTCCTACAATTTCAGGCCAACATCCCTGAGGATTTCGAAAGAAATTTTGATACATGTCCCACGTTGCAAATATAGTCAGTGTTCGACGCTTGTTTGTTGTTCCCATTTCAGGTCACACAATATGGATGCTATGTTCTGAACATGGTCAACAATTATCCTCTATCATCACACCACCCACATTAATCCATGAATATTGGTCACATGATTCACATACTTTTCCTCTCCCTAATGTCAAGTGGAATCTTGACACTCTTGGTAATGTCCTACAGTGCACATTGACATAGTGAGGCATCATTCGAGACTCCTCACTGATTTCCCCTTTGCGTGTATTCCATGTGTTGAAAAGACCTTCCCTACCCTTGTTTCTCAAATCAAGTGTATATCATGTGTGCTTAGGTATGTGGTAGAGGTTTGTGCCCATTTGGAATATTCTCTCTTATTTATGGTCTAAGCTCTAAGACCTTAAACTGAGATCTCATTGCATCCTTCTCCCATGACATTAAAATGAATTTTCAGAACTACGTATGGCTTGATTCCCATCCTCATGGGATATGTAGGAACACCCGGACATCTTTTCTCTAGGTTCAGTACCATGTTTCCTACCCTTTTTCTAGCCCCTTGGCCTGAGGTTTCTTCCCCAGAATTGAGCGTGGTGTGATTTGGACCTCATCCTCATTCATGTCGGGTATGATTTATTACTCCATCCAAATTACCCCCTAAAACCTCATTTATTCCATATGTGTCTAATACATATGAATTTAAACTATGTTGACCAGTCCCACATGATATTATATTGTTACTTATTTACTAAAAGTTGTTAAAACGTAGGTGATGTTCCTATCGTATGACATTAAACTGTGACCCTATCATCCTGGCCGAACAATGAAAAACAGAACCACTTTGATATTTCTTCACTCGAGGAGATATCATGTTTGGTATTAGTCATTCACGATACCATTATCATGTCTTTCATATGGCTTTATTCCTATAGTGATTCCTTGATCCTTCATCCTAGGTTTCTTTCTTCACAAAGAAAAGAGAACATACATCCATCCTAAAGAACTGATGAGATCTATGAAATTCCACTTCTTTTGATGTTTAGGCCAGACCCACTTGACAGTATTTCCCTTGGAATTAGTAACATACCATACCACTTAAAGAAAAATGTTTGACATGATCCCCATTATAATAGGGTATATAAGAACGCCCATCCACTTAGCCCTAGTTCGAGCCCAACTCTCATTTATGGTCCCTCGACCTACAAGTTTCCCAGGGAGCACATGGTGTGATGTGGGATTATGTCCTCATTCACATCAAGTTTTTAAATTAATACCCCATGTGTCTCCCCACCCCCTTTCCGTTTACGGTCCGAGATATAAGTCCTTTAAACTAAGATCCAATCATCTTGGTCGCTGGACACTAAACTACGCGACATCCTCTAGATCTACATATGGCTTGATTCCCACCATCATGGGATACGTAGGAATGCCCAGATGTCCCGTTTGTGGGTCCATCCCCATGAATCGTTAATCTTTCCTCCCTTTTATGGCCCCTTTTCCCAAACACCTTTGGAATCATTTGGTGTAGGGAGCACCTCTTGAGTTCCCATTCACGTTTGATTTTGCGACAACCACACCCTGTTTCTTTCTTATCACTCCCCATCTTGGTCCAAGTTTTATGAACTTAAACTAAGATCTCCCCATGGGAACTATGCATCAGTTTCGACTACTTTTCCACCATACGAGCACATCATTAAATAATGTACCCTCTTAATGGTCTATTTAATGACCTTAACCTAGAAGCATGTGACCCTAAGACCCTTTTCCTTGGAAAGGGACTCGGTACCCTCTATCTGATATGTCTTATTGTCATACTCATATGAATCATGACAAAGAGACCACATAGTTGAATTCTCACATAGACATTCCCCCATTTCATGTACAGGCTTCATGAGCCCTTTATTTGGATCCTCATGCTCTTCCATTTCTGAAGGGACCCCCTTTACGGCCTGGTCTTATGCCACATTAGCTCACCTAGTATCTTGTTCTATCTTCCCTGGAGACCTTTAACAACATTTGCGACATGTTCTGTGTTTCAAACATGGTCAGTAGTCAACCCTCATTTATATGTTCCCATTCTAGGCTAACATGAAAAGTATACTGTGTTCTGAACATGGTCAGTAGTTATTATCTAACTTCACGCCACTATCATTGTGATCGATATCTTGAGAATAGTGATTCACACCTTTCCACACCTTATGTTTAAGTGTAATTCCAACACAATCTGTTTTACACCATCGCGCTTCTACGTGCATTAAATAGGTCGGTATCTAATAGCGGGACATCATTCACTTAACATCCCATTTTCCCTGTTGTGTGCCTCCCTGCACCATGAAAGTCCCACAAATACTCTTGGTCTCCCACATTGAGCACTACTTGCATGAAATTAGTGGTTTTGAAAGGATGTGCATAGGTATAGATGTACCACATAGGCGTGTCATCCCACACAAAATTAAACTGTTATCCCAAAACTACGTGCTGGTTAATTCCCATCATCATGGGATACGTAGGAACGCCCACACACTTTGCCTTGGGCCCAGCCCAACTCTCATTCTTGGTCCCTTGACCAGACAAACTTCCATGGGATATACGTGGTGTGGTGTGGACCTCGTCCTCATTCACGTCGGGTTTATACCTACCACATCACGTACTCCCTTATAGGATTTCCACTTACAATCCCCATCCTACTGTATGGAGTTAAACTACACAAGTCCACATGTCCTCAACACCTGACATTAAACTATGGTTTTACCCAGAACAAGTTCAGGAATCCCCATGTAAATGTTGGGATGCGTCAACTTACTCGTAGAGAGGATTACCACTACCAGCTATGGTCTCTGACCATTAAATACTTTACGAAATGCGTTTGGATTGATTCTCATCCACATGGGATACATAGCAACATCCAGGCCTTTCACCTCAGGCCCAGACCCAGATTCATTAATCCTTCTGGCCCCTCAGCCCCAACCTCGGTCCAGGCAGAATGACCATAAAACAATGTTCAACATCGAGGTCATATGGCCTTAAACTATTCCATTATTCATCCATATCCATATGATGTGGTTCATATTTTCACTAGAGAGGTCCTTTCTAGAAGTAGGTATGATCTCTGATCAGAACAATGTTCCCACCTAATGTGTTTCCACCACAGTGGCATAATTTTAAGAGTGTTAGACTCTATTCTAACAACCATTCACTCCACCCTCCATGCTTTGTGTGACCTGTATTTGGATACTCATCCTATTTCACTTATGAAATAACCCCTAATAGTATGGATTCTTAGTCTATGGCTTGCCTAATGTTATAGGCCAATGTTTTGGAAGAATAATGGATAATATTTTGAGTCAGGCCCCATGTTTCGAACATAGTTAGTAGTCGACCCTTTTTTGTTATCCCCATTTCATGCTAACACAATAGGGGTACTATGTTTCGAGCACGTCAACTATTATCCTTCATCGTCATGCCACCCTCAAAGAATTACGAATTTTGGGTATCATGATTCACACATTCCTCTCCTTTATGTTTGGATTGATTCTAATTCCCCTAGCATTACCACACTCATGCACTAGAGAACATTGGAGAAATGAGAATTCGACTATTCTGAGAACTTCATTTTCTAGTCAGGCCTCCCCCTTTCTTCTCGGAAGCCTAGATGGGTCATTTATACCCCTGATGCCCGAATTATGGTTGGCACTCCCACATTCAAATGATGTTATAATTAAACCATCCATTGTTTCTCACATCGGGAACGACCCACATGAGCTTAGTGATTTATTGTTAATTATTTCACAATTGTGGTCGAAACACATTGAATTGAACAAGCATGTGAATAATCAGTTCATGCACGCAGTTCATAATTAGAAGCAGTAAAAAAGGATAAGTTTTTGGGTTCAGCCAAAATTTGTCCCTTAAGGATCAATGTTTTGGATGGATTGCTTCCTTGTCACCACCTTCTGGCTTGTGGCCTCTAGGATTAATGTCTGCCCCCTAAGATCCTTCTCTTCATTAGCGGCCGCAAAGTGTAATTCATTGGCCCAAGTCCGTGCTTTCTCTTGTTTAGTTTGGAGATCAATCATTTGGTGGCTCACCTGCATTATCTTCTCTTGGGAATCTACTAGCTGGGCCCTAAATTCCTCAATGAGCTCGATGTGGTTTATAATGAATGCCCCCTTTCATTTTTCCTTACCTTCAAGGTTTTGGACCTCCTACTCTACCTTCATGAATTAATAGGTATTCTGTGACTCTTTCTAGAACCGGGAAATGTTGGAGTGTTGTCTATTCTACCATATTTTCCCATCCATATAGTTTCAAAAAATTATATGAATACAGCGAGCGTCCTCCCCTCCAACGCATAGAAAATGAAACCAGGTGCGAAGAGAGTCCATCTGGCTTAGACATTCTACATGTGATTCGATGGAAAAATGTTTGATAAACTTCCACACCTTTCACCATGTCATATGGCTCTCCTCACCTATGTCTGGGTCATAATCGTCTCTCTCCTCTGGGTCTGCAGGTCTATACACTGAAAATACATCCAGGAGTTTAGGGGTAGAGTCCTCTTCTGGGATTCTTTCTCCTCCAACAGCTTCACCCTCACCGGCCTGGAGCTCTACCCCAGTAGTATCATCACCCATGACTATAGCCCTAGATCTACGAGCAATGGGGTGAGGTCAGCATGAATTTTTGGATCTATAGGAGTGATTGTAGTCACTAGCATGGATCCTAATGATTTTCCCAAGTCAATTTCATCTCGAGCCTCTAAATATTCAATTAAAGCAATGAGAATCAATACCTCAGTCAGCTGAGCATCCGGATAAAATATGAGATCCAATAAGTTTAAATACTCACAAGAGACAAGCGTTCTAGTATCTAGTTCATGTGTCACAGTAGGAACCACCACTAAAATATATCCCACGACACTTATAAGATCAATAACTAGCATAGGTTTGTTTTGAACGGTAGGAACGATGTGGAACGCAAAGGCCACCTTTTCATCCATTTCTTCTGGCTTGTCGCCTCCTACTACAACCATAACCGACTCACTTCCTCACTTGGTTCTGAGAATATGTTCTTGAGGACGTTCTCTTGCTTCCATGGGCACATCCTCATCCCCCTTGGGGAAGGCATCCTGGGAACCGTCATCAATTTGATCCTAAAAAGGCGGAAATTTGGTGGATAATCTAGGATTTTAGAGAGGGAAAGGTTAGGGAAGACAAGAGTTAAAATCACCCAAAGATTCTCAGCCAATTTTTCATCAGAGCCTACAATTCCTCCACTATCATAAGGGATTCCTTAATGAGAGTGTGATTCCAAAGTTCCTTCAATAATAGGACCTTCATCCTATTAAACCACTTCATCCTCATCCTCATCCTCCTCCTCATCATCATCATCATAATCATCATCATCATATTCTTCTTCTTCTCCATTTACCCCCTCCTCTGCCTCTTCCTCTTCTTCCTACTCTACAAATTCATCCACAGATGGTAGCTTTTCTAGGTCATGTTCCTAGGTGAGCATCACTTTCACTAGGAGATGAGGCTCTTCATACTGCCCCTATTAGAAAGAGTAAATATCCATGGCCATCAGGTATGAATTTTGGTGGTGAAAGTTTACCCTATATTACACCTGGATGTGCCCTATGTTTGGATACTCAAGACCAGTATGCACTAGTCTCTGACATAGTTATTCGGTTGACATGGATTTCCATAGAGTCCTCTAGGATGACCAGAGGGATGAAAATATAGCAGTAGAGGTTGGCATCTAGAGGTTTCTGAGCTACTTTTCGGAGAGTTCTGTAGCTAGAACATGGGGCTGCTCGCAGGACCACCACTCCTCAGAATGCGAAACCACACTCTCACCTTATGGTGCTCCTGTCAATGATGTTCTAGCTTGTGCCATGTTAGCGACCAAGCATTTTATTCCTCTTCCCTCCTCCATACCAATCCATCTACCTCCATACTCTTTGGGCTCCACACTAGATACTTTGAGCTATTGGATGCATTTCCGTAGAATCACCTTGGGATATTTCTTTTTCCAGTGTTCAACATACACTACTGATAGGTATGCACTAACATCGGTGGGGGTGGGGAGTGATGAATTCACCCAGGAATACAGTCGTAAACATAATCCATAGTCGGTGAAGAATGCAGGGATGTCGTTCTTCCCAAACCTTTGTATAATTTTTTTTTGGCATCCGCTGCATGCACCTGAACTGCCCGACGAACCTGGTCAGCACATGTGGTTCAAAAAGGATTTTTTCCATCGATCCAGGATTCCCGCACACCACCCCTAATACATGGAGGATACTCCCTCTTCACAATGGGACTCTCCCAACATCTTCCATCTAACCAACTGGGGTCTGGAATCGGTGATAGTCGAAATGGGTATGGTTGTCGATCTTGAGCTTGATCCCTTATTCTTTGAGCGTCTGTGGGCGGACTCCAACAATGTTCAATAGGGATAGCCACATACCGTCACATGGAGGGAGAATAGCATTTGAGAAGTCATTAACCCCATAGTGGGATGTGACTCATCCATGAAGGATCTGGAATGGGTCACATATTATTTTGGACGTACTTCCCCTTGAGATGCGCCCCCGAATACTATATAGCCTAGCTAATACTAGTACCTCCAGGTTAACCGTGTCTTCACCGCCACAATCCTGACCATCACTAATGTTCCTGGCCAGTCCCTCATATTCGTATCCCTCACTAGAAATATCCAACATCTCATGAATGTAGCAAGACACCTGGAATATCAAACATTTGGGTCCCGAATTTCATTTATGCCGAATCCCCAAGATCGATACACTCTTGCCTCTAGGACCATCCAATATGATTCCACTTTTCCCCTCTCAGATGTATTCATGCATTTCATCCCTTAGCCTAGAATATTTATTTCCGTGTCCTTTTTAAGGAAAATACTGAACCATACCAGAAAAGATATGTCCTTTAGAACATATTTTATTTTCAACTTCTCTTTAGACACCTCTAGTATATGCCATTTCAGGATGGGGGTGTGTGTCCTATCCCCCCAGGCATTCTCTTTTAGGAGGAAGTCATCATATTGGTACCCTTCCAAGGGGATTCCATTGATACAATGAATTTCCCACATACTGATACCTACCTCCTTGTGGTGTTGGTGAAAGGTGTTGGTGTCGGGGGAGCAACAGATGAACCGTTTTGGTACCAGGTCATGTTGTCTATGGAAGTGAAATTGGGATGTCCAAACTACTTCGAGGGGCCTTATAGACCGAAAATAAGGACCAAAATCCTTGCATGTTTGGCTTACCCAGTACTCCCATGCCCATTCACTTGTGAAGTTACCTATGAACATGAAGTCTAAATCCTTCCAACCTTTCATCTCATCAGTAATACTGCTTCAGAAGGTTCTTGCATAATAAGATGGAGATTCATTGAGGACCAGGTCACTCCCTACAATAGTCTATGTCCTTGAATTCTGGAAGTAGATGGAAATGTTCTGTATTTTCCTGGAAGGATGTTCATTGTTCATAATGTTGAACTATAAAAGACTATCCACGCGGGTCACCCATGACCGCGACATATCGGTTTTGAATCCAGGCATCAGCACCTCTTAAAAAATTTCAATGTTCTATATCAGTAGGCTATCACTCAATACATAATCCTTTCTTGCTTCCATAAGAATTCCAAAAAGAATATTTTTATTATACATGACCCTCCTTGTAGGAAGAATTAGGGGGTTTGTGATCACTTGAGTCCTCTTGGTAGCCAAATTAGCCTCCCTCTCGGCATCAGTTTGCTGGGAAGATATTTTGGAAAAATTTAAAAAATTCGAAGGGTGGTGTGTGAAAGAATGGAGGTTCAACATACAAGAATTCGAATATGTGGGAAAATGGTTGGTTGCACGAATGTTATCGGACCGCGCGCGAAACTCAAGATCGACCGCCGAAACTTTTTCATAGATGGGGAACTTTTGCACGCACGAGTCACAACGCCAGTCATATGGAAAAATTCAAAGTGGGAACCTAAGGGGGACCCTCAGTGTATTTATAGTGGCATACCAGGTCTTGTGCATGTGTGGAAAGGGTTTGCACTCCTAAAACTTATTTTTTCATGCACCAATCAGAAGCTCCTCTATAATTCAGTATGACTCTCAGAATCCAACCTTTAGGTCCACCTTTTTCTTTGATTCGGAGGGGGGGGGGAATTTTTTGATGCCGAATTTCAGATAGGGCCATGAGGGGCTCTTTTTTTTAATAAACCAAAGGAAAATTGAAACTAAAAGGATGATTCCACCAAGGGATAGGGTGGTGCGTGCAAGAATTAGGATATGCACACAAGATGCCCCTCGATGCGCAAAATTGTGCGTGCCCATTTCAAAGTATAATGTGGACTTCTGTGGTGACTCACCTCAAAATCACCAAGGCACAGGTGCACAAGAGTCCAAGGGAGCGCACAAGACTTCCTGCAGTGCGCAAGATTCCAGGGGAGCATACAAGACTTCATGCGGTGCACAATACCTTGGGTGACCAATGTGATGTCAAAGGGAACCTTTTTCATCCACCTTCTCTAAAAAACATCCAAGTCAAGGGTGCGAAGGAATAATGTTTGGCACACAAGTGTCCCCTATAAGCACAAACCCTTGTGCGCACAATGAGATGTCAAATGGTTGTTTTCATGCATCAACTCTTGTGCGATGCCTCTAAGGATTTTGTCTATAAAACAAATCATACCCCCGCCTTTTGTCGAAGGTAATAGATGATGAAGAGACACTCTACTATGCAAAAGACACCTCTTCCGTGACCATGTAGACAACACTCTATCCTCAATGCATAGGATTTTTCACGACAGGTCCCCCAAGGGTCCTCTTCTATATGGGCCCTCTTGGGCTTGATCCTCATCCATTACTTTTTACCCTAAGTCATTTGCACGCAAAAGATCCCTCTTGCATGCAAATTCCCCTTACATCATATGTATTTTTACATGCATCCTTCCAGTTTGCATGCATCCATTTAATCTTGTGCACAACCTCTCATATTGTGTGCAGCCCTCCTCATTCACTCCATGTGCCGCCCTTACCTTAAGGCACCATGCCTGAGCCCCTCTTATGCACAACACACCTGTGTCGCACACTTTTCTCCCGTACGACCCTCCAGGTTTGTACGAAATGATTTCAAGGTCCCTTTGGTGGTGATTTACTTTGTGTTTCTTAACCTTATGCTTCTTCGCATAGGTTTTCTAATAGTTACTGCTTCTTCGCATATCCATGATAATGCGGGCCTCTCAATGGATCACTCCACAACACCCCCTAACCATTGAATTGCTGATGACACTCCTTCCCCAAGGGTGCATCGGTATCTATTATTTTAGTCTTTTGGGTGAGAGTGAACCTGCCTTGTCCGAGCTACATGACGTTAAACTGCCAACCACCATCATCCCCAGCACATGACATTAAACTATGGCATCACCCCGTGCCTTTTACGTAAGGTGCCACACCTTAGACATTCTCCATTCCCGCTCGTCTCCAAGGGAGTGATATCTTCCTCACATGGAATGATATCCTCTTTGCTGGAGCAGTGCCTGTCTACGGGGAAGGGCAACCATCATGGTGTAAGCCCATATCCTTTCTTGGAGGAGGTAGCACCCATGCTACTCCTTTATTCTTCAGTGCCAATGACTAAGAGGGGAGAGGGGCACAAGGATCCCCGATACCTAGTACCTATCTCTCTTGGATTAGTCACCACTGGGCCTCCATACAAGAGTAACTCCCAATATCCATCTCCTTGGGCCGCTCAACGCGTAAGTCCCTATTTCTTATTTGGGCCACTAACCACGTGTAAGCCTCATCCCACTTTCCACAGAAGTAGATTTTGCGACATGATCATCAGGCCTTTCCTTCCTCTTGTTTCTCTCACAGAGAATGACTCATGTGGAATTAGAGTAAGCATTGACCCTTGAATCCGTCTTGGTCCACCTTAGAGAATAAGCCAAAAGTATCCATTCCGAACAAGGTGGAATTTGATCCTTGCTAAGGAGAGGTACATAGGAAGCCTCCCTAAGATTCAATACCAACACCTAATTGTCCTGAACCCTTCACATCGATTCTACTTTGTTCTCCATGACATTAAACCGCATCCCCGATTCCGAACTACATGGAATTTTATCCTCTCTAAGGCATGGTACGTTGGAAGCCTCTCTAAGGTTCAAGCCCAACACCTGCTTGTCCCGACCCCTTCATGTCGGTTCACCTTCATACCCTATGAATTTAAACATAATCCACCATTCCGAACTATGTGGAGTTTCATCCTTTATAAGGCAAGGTATGTAGGAAGCCTCCTTGAGGTTCTAGCTCAACACCTACTTGTCTTGTCCTCTTCACATCTATTCACCTTCGTCCCGCATGACATTAAATCGCATCCACCATTCTGAACTACATTGATATTGATCCTTGTCTCCTAGGAAAGGTACATAGGAAGCCTCCCTGAGGTTCAAGCCCAAAACCCATCAGTTCAGACCACTTCACATCAGTCCACCCTCATCCAGCATGACATTAAATTGTATGCCCCTTTTTGTCCCGCAAGACATTGAACTGTACCCATTTAAACTATGTGGGATTTGATCCTTGTCTCCTAGGAATGGTATGTAGGAAGAATTTATGAGGTTTAACCCCATCCAGTTGTAAGCCATTGTACCCCATTAGCGGTAAGGAATTGTGTTCCTCAATCGACGGTAAGCCATTGTACCCTATCAGTGGTAAGCTGTTGGGGTCTGCAACTAACGGTAAGCTATTGTAGTCCCCTTTGATGGGACCCACATCTCTGGTTTGCCCCTCTGGAATTAGACCAACTTGGGCTACAAACCACGTGTAAGCTCCATCATCATCATTAGGTCGCTTTCCTCTGCGCACACCCCGATTTTATTCCCTCATCCTGAACTACATGGACTTTGATTCCCTACCACAGGGATATGTAGGAAGCCTCCCTAAGGATAAAGACCGTCACTCACATCTCATTATAGTATTTCCCTCAAGAATATCTGTTTCTAGAAGGTCATGTCCTAACCTAGAAGATTCACTTCCTCTGGGTCCCATCCATGCGTCAATTCTCATGGGCCACATCCTCAGGTGTCCCATCTCCCCCACTGAACAATGCATACTTTGATTCCCTACCATGAGGATACGTAGGAAGTCTCTTCAAGGGTGAAGACCAACATCACTGTTTCCCTCACATCATCTCCATCTCACTCTACATACACTCTCAACTATCCATATCCATCCTGATTCTTACCCGGACCGTGACATCAAGATGAGATCATGTCAACCAATCTCTCGCTGCTTATAGAAGCAATTGGGTAACTAACCACGAGTTATCCCCATCATCACTCCAGGGGTTGCACCCATCTGATCCACTCTTATCAGTGTTCCAATCATTCCAATCCATCCTTGATAGATGTTGACCGCATGGCATACAATGTTTTCAACATGGGAAGTTGATGAAAACCTCAAAGACATGCCTATAGAATAAAATTCCCTGCATTCAACATGGGATGCCTCGGGCTTCCGTGCCCTTGAGAATCCCTATCATAAGGGGAAGAAACCCTAACACACCTGTTTTACAGTGTCCAGACATGCCAATGATGTCCAAACTTGACTACTACCCCGACCTAAGGTTGCTGACCTGAACAGACCCATTAGAATGTCCTTATAGAAGTAGTGTAATTTACTAGTATCCATGAAGACATGGCACTGTGAAGATTTTCACAAACAACGTCTTAAGTCGCTGAGGGAGAAACATACTAGGAAATGTGTTCTGAGGAGGAATCCACAGATAAAGGAACTGGCACCCCATAATCACATTTCAATCAAGGAGTAAATGTCCCTGAATAAGTGATAGATGCTACCCGCCTTTGGAAATCCGGAATGCAGGGCAACAACTATGCGTCCTCCGAAAGAGATGGATGCATACCCTGAAGAAAGTGTCAAAAACAACATTATTCCATGATGAGAGGATCAGAATATCCACTAAATATAAGTGGCCTTTTTATATAAAGGATTCATCCAAAATTTTATATTTCTTAGGAGAAGGGGGGATTTTTACATGATTGAATTTACTAATAATAACTTGATCCAATGGAGCCAACACTATCATGAAGTTTTGAGCATCAATTCCCATCGAGTTTGGCAACTCATTAGGGAGATAATCACATTTATTATAACATTGGTTGTTAGAACATGGTCTCAAATTTCCCAAAATTAACTGTATATATAAATAAATAAAATCATGGGGCAAGAATACTTAGCTAATGAGCATAAAAAGTAAACTACGAACATATAAGGATAAAGTTATAAATGAAAATTATATCCTGACTTATGATGAACTAAGTTTAATTTTAGGTTATTCCTGATTATATAATTATCCATGGGGTCCTTACTAAAATTTAATAGTCATAATACTAAAAAATAACTAGAACATGCTCTGATACCAACTATAGTATCCCTATCCATTTACACATATTATTACATGATTTTAAGCATTATTATCGATTTAATTCCTAACAAGGATAAAAAAGAATAGTTTCTTTGAAAAACATGGTATATAAAATTGAAAACATAGAAATATAATAAAAAATATATTTATTAATCTCTATAATGTGATCTTAACTTTCTTTTAGCTCCTAAAACTACAAAGGATAACATGGGGAATACATAGATAAAAAGGGATGAGCTAAAAATCTCAGTAAGGGAATAAACATGGAAAATGAGTTAAAATACAGAAAATGGTAACATAAAATGAATTTAAGAAGAATAAACATGTAGAGTCATAGAATATAGAATATATAATTAAATGATAATAGAAATATAGGAATGTGGAAGAAACACATAGCATAATATAAACATGAGTAACAGGTAACTGGAAAAACAATATCACATGGTAAAAAATGTCCCATAATGGATTAGGTTTAATCCATAATCCCATACTTAATATATCATTAGAAAAAACATTACCCAATTAATTGTAATGTTATATCTGTACACCCATCATACATTTTCCAGGAATATGTGTTCCACATAATGAAATCAAACATAAGGAATAATCCTAAGGGTTACCCCTAAAAAGTAGAGGGTTTCGTAATCATGTCAGAAGGAAAAACCAATGGGAGTATCATAAATATATAAATTAAAGAAGGGATTAAAAAATTATTCTTCATTTATAACTGAAAAATAATAAGACATCTTGAATAATGATGTCAAACTGAATTGAAAAAAAGAAAGATAGTGGTTACGTAACATTAGAAATGTCCCACTTAATTGTGGTTTTAGGGAAAATGATAATGATTAATTTAATAGGAAAAAGGTAAAAAAAAATTTATAATAAAATCAAGTAACACCCAAAGATTGTATAGTATGTCATTTTTTAAAAAAATTTAGTCTCCTTAATAGCTTGTGTTGCATGTAACACTGAATTCAAACAGACCGAAATCTATTATTATGTGACCGTTATAACCACTATGTTAATTTGGTTGGAATGAATAGTATTAACTAATTGTTTTAAAAAATATATTTATATGGTTTATACATTTATATAATAAAATTCATTGGTTATCAATTTGTTAATAAATATAATAATAATAATGATAATGAATGATGTTTTTTTTTGAAAAAAACTCTATTTTTGGTGCACGCTCTATTGTCATGTCATAATAAATTGAATTAGTAAATATTGGTAAATGTTTTAAATAAAATAAATATATTATGTATTTAATAAAATGTTTTAAAATTCATATAATATTTTTACAATGCATAGGATAAGAATAAATCTAGTTTTATTCTAAAAATAATCATTTTCTAAAATGTAATTTTTATGATGTCTAGTGAACATATTTTAATAATAATTTCTTCCAATTATAGGCATTGAATTTTATAAAATGGATTAAATATTTTGAATAAGGATTTCCAAATTTATTAAATATGTACCTTTTATTTTTGTTCAAAATGAATAGTAATCGTGCTAAATTTTACCACCTCAACAAAGGGTAAATTGGATTAATTTAGGTAAAATATAAGTGATAAGGTCATAATTATTAATAATTTTTCATATTGGATAAATAGGAATAAAAAATTAGCATATAAAGATCTAATTTTGATTATTTAATGGAAACGAGTCTATGAAAAAGACTTATATAATATTGAAATCAAGAATATTTACAAAATGTCACTCTCTTTGTTTTTATTATATTTTTTTTCCCGCTTGGGGACAAAAGGAAGATACGGAAAACCAAAAATTTTAACTGTAATATTAAAGAAATTGTTATCATTATAGATTTTTTATTAATTTTTATAAATTATATAATTACCTTAAATGCATCTCCAATGTGAATACAATATTTATTTAATTAATAGAAATATAATAATTGCTTCTAAAAATTTTACATTAGATATAATTAGACTATTTAATGTGTATAAGGTGTTTTATAGATCTATAGGATATATTATAGATGTGTGAAATCATTATATTCAAATTCCCCCTTTTTCTTAATGTATTTGAGTCAAATTAAATGAATAGTGACAAAATTGATATTAATAACAATTTATCGAAATAATAAATTATTAAATTATTTAAAATTTATAAAAAACATATCTTTCGAAATTTGAATGTTAAATAGTTGAAAATACCATCAATGGTCCATTTATGGGTCATTTTTTCATTTATAGTAAAATTATTAACCCTTTATAATTAAAACACTGGTTACGAGGGTTAAAGTCCAAAATAATTTACCAAGGAGATAATAAAAAAGATAAGGGTTAAAATAACACACAAACAAGTGTAAATTATATTTTTTATGATAATACAACCTTATAATATCTCATCTTCTAATAATTTCCCATTTTAAGCCATTTTAAAATGAAATTTCATTTATATTAATTTAATATTTTGAGGGTTTCTAAAAGTGCCCCTCACCTCAATTATAAAAGGGAACATCCTACCTCACATATTCACACCATATTGAGCCTTCTATCTCAACCATGTTGAATATATTTATCTTCAAAACATCATTATACACGTTATGGAGTCCGTGATCTTTCAAAAGGACCAATCCAAGATCCCTTAAGAAGAGATCTAAAGGAAATCTTTTGAAGTGGAGGTAATTATTTTTACCTAATCATTCAAATTCATTTATCCTTATACTTCTTATACATGTTTTGTTTCCCTCCTAAAATAATAAATAGAGTATCATATATATACTAAGTTGTTATTATTATTTTTAAATAACTTTATTTTGCATTTTATCCATCCTAAGAAAAAATAAATCACCTCACGTGCATACGTACAACTTACAATATCTATGTAGCAGTGTAATTCATTTCACATCACCACATTATTTATGTGGTTATAATAATGAATATAATGGATATATATGATAATTATGAAATGATTCTGATTTTATAAAATTATTATTCTATCTGCTTCCTTACCCTTTCAACTATTTATAAATGATATCATCGCTCATGCGTATGTACGACTTACCATCTTCGCAATGCAATGTGTTTTATTTTCTATGATAAACATTGAAGAATTGTTATAAAAATTTATTTAATAATAAAATATGATATTTATGACATTAAAGTTGTTCTGGACATGTTTTATCAATATTTCAACAGAACCAAGGATTTCAAGATAATCAAGCATAAGAAAACAAGGCAATTAACAACCAAAATAGTGAAATTAATAAAATTTTATTAATAAAATAGTGGTAACATGTTATGTTCGTATCATATATGATTTCATAAATATTAATATGATTATATTATAAGTAAATAATATGTTTAAAGCCACTATACTTGAGGTTTAAACATTTATAGAGGGAATCAGACCTAAGGTAAGTGTTATTTCACAATCTCATTATTATTCGAGACTATTTAAATTTATGTCTCCACTAGGGTATATTTTTCTTCCATTTCTATGTTTTCTAAAAGAAATTATTATTTTTAATATTATCATTTGAATATTTAAATATAACTATACCCATTTTTTACTTTTTTTTAATTTTTTTTGAATTTTTTTTCATTTTCTAAACAAGGATATTTGTGACTTTTATAACAAAAATATATAGAAAGATTGTTTTTTAACTTAAAAAAATTAATGTTATTTACCAATTTTATAACTCTTTAATGTATTTAGGAATAATTTATAAGTTTACAAGGCTAATTTCAAATTAAATATTTTCTTTTGTAATTTCAACACTTTTTAAACAAATAATTTCAAAGTTGAAAAATTTATTTCTCTTATGAATGTTTCAGTGACATTATTAGAGTGTTTTTATCTTTGTAAATATCATATTTTTGAATATTATACTTCATTAATGTTCATTTATTATCATACTAACCACCATATTTTATTACATTTTTTATTATCAGTTTGATTATGGGTGTGTGTTAGTCCAACCTGGTGAAATACCCTGAGGGGGGGGGGGTGAATCAAGGTATGGAAGATTAAAACTAATAAGCCTTAAGATCTTATTTCATTATTAAGAAAAACAAATTTCTCTCCATTTTCTATAGAAATTTATAAACAGAAATGAAATCATGAATGTGTTATAAAACTTTTACTTGGTTCACCCGTATTGGGTTACATCTATAGAGTATACAAAGGCATTGTTCCTATGCACCAAATCCACTAAAGCACACTTTTGTTACCAAGTTTGTGGCTGAATCACTACCCTTAATGGTTTAAAAATCATGATTTGAAAACTCATTTATCTCTCAAATAAATTTCAATCCTAATATTTTAGAATATTCTACTTTGATAAATTGAATCAGAATGTTTTACGGCTCATTTAGTGCATCATTCAGTTCAACTTTCATCAACATAAATAATACCACATTACCATAGAATTACAGGGAAAATAATTATAGGGTTATACTACTTTTTTTATTTCATATATCCTTTGGTTGAATTGTGTGCAACTACAACACCTTGGATACAACATTTTTTTTCATGAAACTCTAAACATATGCACAAATACTAAATTTTTGTAAAACTCCCAACATCCACACAACATTTGTATTATCATGGAACATTATATTGGACACAAATTTTAAACTTGGTCATGAATACACAAGTCCTCTTTTCCATGGAACTAATAAATGGGTCATTGCTTCACACAAATCCTTTTGCGTGAAAACCTTTTTCATTACATGAAAATCTTATGTGATTCGGAGCCCTAAAATTCTATTATGGTAGAGAGATTAAAATAAGTGGAGTGGGTAGAAGCCAATGTATAGACATATCCAACCTTGTGCACAAATTCCGTATGTGAATTCACTATATGTGCATATTTTTTATTTATTAAAGGAACTCCCAACTTGAACACAACAATACTTGAAAACTATACATCAATTATTTGATGTCACTTTTTGCATGAAACATCCTTTATCACCTTCCACTGTGCGCATGAATTCCTTTGTCACATGACACCACCTTTCACCCAATTTATGAACTTCCACACAATATATTTATTTTCCACATTTTGATGTGACAATCACTAATATTCACTTTAATTAAACTTTTTGAATGACCTTCATCCTTGCATGCTACTTTTTTCATTTACAAAAAAATAATTCCATTACTAGAAATATATTTTTTCAACCTCTAGATTTTGGATACATGAGGAATTGATACCACCATGCATATTAATTTTTTCATACCACTTCCAAATCATCAATTCATTTCTTTTGGATATTTTCAACATATTCTGTAAAAAATCTCTCATGAATCCCACAAAATAAAGTAACAAAATTTTCTCTAATAGACACAATAAAACGAAAAATACTGCATTGTTACATTGATGTATTTTTTCCAACAATACCCCTTTGGTTTGGATGACAACTGTTCACATTTTGATACCTAGTTAAATATTCTTACATATTATATCAAACTTTCACTTCTTGAAAATCAAATAGTGATAAAACAATTTAATCAACACACACTCTAAGGTCACATGATTCATGCTTAGTTTGAGAAACAAGAGTATCCAGAAATGTTTATCAATGAGAAACATATTTCTTAATACCTATTGTAACACTACCTGTGGAGCTCAAGAATACACCAATTTTCATCCATATATTGTCAACTTCAATAATCCCAAACTTCTATCATGGTTTCTCTTAATTAAAAGTATCACTTTAACATAATCACATTTAAAAATTTCCCCTACTCCAATAATCCCCATATCAGCTTCTCCACTATCTTGATACCCCGTTTTCTAGTAAAAAATTCTATCATTTGTTAATGAACTTGAAGGTCACTCCTTTGTGGTATTAAATTGGGAACATAACATAGATCGACACATTAGGGAATGAAACACTATACCATAGGGAGAGAGGGTCCCCCATCCACCCACTTTCTAGTGTGGGGAGTAGACTGAACTCCAAGATCCATTCAATACCTCTCAAAAACCTCTTTTGGAAAATCCTTCATGATAATTTCTGCACCCTATGGTTATGTAGGTTCATAATCCAACTTCACAAGCCCATGAACCAACTTCAAATTGAAAAAGTGATACTTAATTTCAATGTAATTTTTCCTCAATTGATGGAATATATATTTGATAAGATTTATAGGTCTTGAATTATGGTAATGGTTTCTGATTGGAGGATTCACTTCAAATACCATATCAGAAATATTTTTCTTCATCCAAATAAACTACATGAATTCTTGAGTAGCCACAATATATTTAGATTTGGCTGTGCTTAATGGAATGAAATCATGTTTCTTGGTTAACCAATAAATAAAAAACCCTCTATGATAGAATGAAGCAATTTATATTGACTTTTTTATCATCTACTAACCCAATCCAATAAGTATATGTATATCCTAATAACTCTTTATAAGAATTTTCATCATACAAAAAAATTAAATCTACCCTCCCCTTGATATATCAAAGTATTATTTTTTAAAATCATGTACATTTCTTTCATTGGGATTAATTTAATATCATACTTCTTGGAATGTGGAAAAAATAATACCAGGTCATGTCATTGTTAATTACAACAGATTACCAATGATATTCCTATATAATATGATATTAACATAATTTACCTCATTGTCTTGTGATTGTTTCTTCAGGGTAGCCATCAAAGTCACCATATCTGTGAAATTATACCTTTTAAATTGCATAAGGCCCTCCTTGACATATTTGGATTGAGAAATTAATAATTCATTCCTTCTTTGGGTCACATGTAAACTAAGTAAAAAGGCTAGTTCACCAATCATTGACATTTCAAATTCTCTTTTCAGGAATTCTGTGAATTTCTTACATTGTGCTTTATCTGACCCACCAATGATTATGTAATTAACATACCCCATAACCATCATACTTGTATTAGTATCATCGTTTTCATAGATATTGTAATCAAATACACTATAACACTTGAAGAGTTTAGGACCTGTATCTTTTTGAATTTAATTTTTTTTATAACAAAGGATTAACAAAATACCAAGCTTAAATGAATAATGATATACAATTAAATATCATAATTTTAAAATGATTGTTATAACCAAGCCATTAAATTTATGTGAATAAATAGTATTAATGAAATTTATATATTATATATTTAATCAATTTTATTTACATTCCCACAAATTATTTTATATTCATAATATAGGAATGAATCCAATTTTTTGTATTAAAAGACTATTTTTCTAAAGGCAGTTTAACCAACTTATAACAGAGCAGTTGTTTTAAAACAAACTTTTTACAATTTTAAAAATTATATTAAACAATATAAAATTTAATTTTAAATGAATAATTTAAAAATTATCTTAGGGTGAATTTTTGGTTTTTTTTGAAAATATTTATTTTCCAGTGAATAAGTAAGAAGTCAATATTTTTATAAAATTGTCATTTTCATTATATTAATAGTTTATTTATGATTTGAATTGTAACATCACCTGTGAATGAATAAATAAAATTTAGTCATCCTAAAAATGTTAATATTACATAATTATATCATAGTACAAGTAAATAAATGTTTTATAAATTATTAATTAAGTTTTGATATTCCTATAAAAATAAATGTTTATCTTCAATTTTATAATATATATAATGATTTAAAATAAAATATATTTTCATAAAATTTATTCAAAAAATACTATTTTTATTTATTATTATTATAAGATAATTTTTCAAGACCTGAATTAATTTTTCAAAGCGTTATAAAATCAATTATAATTTTAAAATTGGAATTTTCCAAGTAAATTATGATTTTAAATAATAAAATTAAATTTCTTATATTTAGAATATTATTTTCATAAAATGGAGTTTATTTTCAAAATTTACATGTTTAAAAAATGTTATGGTGAATTTGTTTTATTTTTCTGAAATAGTTGAATATTTGGTGAATAGTGAAATACTGTAATTTATGGTATGTATACATTATAAGACAAATACACTATTCATTGATTCATGAATGATTTAGAACCATAATATAAATAATTAAATAATTATTTAACATATTTAATTTTAATTATTAGACTTTTCATAATATTTAGCTAAAATAATACACTAATGAATAAAATAATTAGAAAACACCCATCTCCTCTACTTTAAATACCACCCCACCTTATCTTCTCCCCAAACCTATTAAGCCTTGAATATTATCCAATTTCTAACCAATACACTTCCCAAGTCTCTTACCCACATCTAGGAGCATTTGGTCTCACCGAAATATCAACCCCATGCCCCTTAAGAATGTTCTGAAGGAGAAGAAATTCAAGAGGTAAAATCCTATTTTGATTTCTTTTATTTTCTTTTAAATTTATTTTCTTTTCTTATCCTTTGATTACCTCCTTTTTCCAAAAATGAATGATAACTATATTATCTTATATATAATATAATTTTATTATGATTATTGGATATCCAACATCAATTCTCTTATCTTCCCCCTTTTACTCTAAAATGAAAACATTGTCCGTGAGGTGCCGATTTACTACCTTCATAGATGTCCATTTTTTGTTTTCAATTCCACATTCATGGATGATCATAAAAACAAATTTTATAGTTAAAAATATTATAATATATTTATTAAATCCTATTTAATCTTATTTAATCATTATATATACATGATATTAATTGATAAAATAAAACTAGTTTTTGATGATCGAAAAACTGCCAAAATAATAAAAATGATCATCACTAACATCTCATATAAAGAATCAACCTCACACAAAATAAAAAAACATATACAACCATTTCAAATTCATAAATATCATTAATAACAAATAATTTTAATTTTTTATATCTATTTTTATTTTACATGATATTTCATATATGTGTAGAAGTAAACATAACATTATAACAAAGGAAAAGAACACCCCCAGACAACGAAATTTAATCTCATAACACATCAAAAAGGCCATAAATAAACTTAAGGAAATTATAATAAATCAAATAAAATTAGAATAGGATCTTAATTAATTTAATAATTAATCTAATTTCATTATCTATGAGGTTATGTACAATTTAAAAATGTTTCCAGACATAAAGTATGTGATTTTACTTGATCCTCAATCTTTTATTTGGGTTGTGTTATTTTACTCCTTACCACAATGTAATTATTATTTATTTTTTATACCTCTTCTAAATCCTATTAATATGTTCCAAAATAATTTATCCAGATCATTTTATCTCTATTTAATGTTGAAATACTTTTTTTACAAGGTTCCATTCTCAATTTATTCCGATACAGAAGCCTCATTAAAGGGATCTACTATATTTGTTTACACATTTTCAAGTACCATAAATAAAAAGTTTAAAGACACCATTATTTTCCTAAAATCATTAATTTTTTAATGGAAAAATATATTTGTTCATTTCTTGTTTTATAAAAACAATTATGAAAAATTAAAATTATTTTTATTAAAGAGATCTTCTTTCAAAAGTAAAAAGGGTATTTTTCTCGAGAATTACATGATGATTTTATTTGAGTATTTTAATCCATTTAAACATATTTTTTGAATATTATGATTTATTGAGATTTATTTCTCATTATTTTCATCTACCATATTCTATTAAATGGTTCATGATTAGTTTTACTCTGGATGTGGAATCTGGATACCATTCACCATACTACTCACAATGGTTAGTGATTATGTTTATAGATTGAGGAAAGTTATTTATATTTCTTATGTATATATTGTTTATGTTTATCCCCATTTATATTAAATATTAAGTTTACTTAGTGAGTTATAAGTGGGTCCTTCTATAGTTCCTCGATACATTGGTATGTATAATGATTCAAAATAGAAATGAATTTTGTTGAGGCCTTAACCATTTATTTCCAGATGTCTTGGCTGATGCCTTGATGAAATGTTTATGATGTATGAAATTATAAATTCTCTAAATATAATATTATCAATTTATATTCCATGAAATTATTCTACAAGTATAATATCAATGATTATGTTTTATTATCATGTGATTATTTACATTTCAATATTTATTCAGACTGTATTCCTACCATATTATGATCAAGATTATGTTTTAATGGAATGTGTTTTAGATATTCACCTAGAATTATTTTTAATGTTAATGACAACATCCATTGTATTAATTACCCTTAATGAGAATCTTAGATCACCCCTTTATTATGTTTTATTTTTTCTTAGGATGAAATGATGTGTCTTATGAAGGACTTTCAGGGATGATCTTGGAGTTTATTAGTGTTTTCTAGGGATTTTATTTATTTCTTTTTCTTTAAAGTTGTAATGTAACAATTATTTTTTTATATGGTTTTCCAAAGATACTAAACTATTCAGTCCTTATGTTTGTGACTTACATATTCCTTATACCAATTTTATTAAGGAACCAACTCCTGGCTATTGGGGCCGACATATTTACAGTTGGTGTAATAGGAAATTTAGTAGAATCCTTGGAAAATAGATTCAGAAAATATTGATTAGGGAACAAAAACCTAAGATATAATTTTAGGATAACCATAGAAGAATATTATATAATTTTTTAAGGTATATATTATGTGGTACTTCTAATAAATATTTCCATGTGTAGATACTATATGTGTAAGTGGTTCTAGAACAGATGTCCCTATGGGTAATAACTCTAACATGGCGCATTAGGCATGACTCGGTGTAACATAGTACATAAAAGAGAGCCTTACTATACACCTAGTTTGCAAATCCTAGGTGTTATTCTTAGGACAATTCAAATTTCCTTTATAAACTATTATGAAGGATTTAATAGTAAATATGTCTCCAAAAAACCTTTTTTATGATTCTAAGATTATCTATGCAAAAGTTTTCAATTTATGTTTATTATTTCAGTAGTTTTGGGATTACATATTCTTTTTAATAATTTTATGATGTAATCTAGTGTATTAAATTGTTTAGAAATGTCAGATAGTGGAAGGAATGGAGACCACATCAATGTACATAATCCAAAGGGTAAGAATGATCATTTGTTCGATGGGTTTAAGCCATTTTTTCAAAGGTAATTAGTCTCCCAAAATATTATAATCATATGAGGAAATAATATCATGTTCTAACAAGAAATAAAATGAATTATCCAATTCTCATGTCTTAAAAGGGAAGTAAGAGAAGAATATGAAATTTGGGAAAAATATAGATAAAGGGAAGAAGGTAAAGAAGTATCTTCCCACTTGCATTAATTGAGGAAGGAAAAAACATTGTATATTCTTAAGAGGAAAATGAGTTTGTTTCATGTGTAAAGAAAAAGGACCCCATTCTCATGATCTAAAGGAAAGGAAAGAAGTTTACAATTTTCAGTTATTTAATTTCAAGGATATAGGACACAGAAAAATCAATGTCTCAAGTATCAAAGGAATATACACAAAACAATGATAATGGATCATGTTCAATATTATGATATTACCATAGAAGAAGTGTAATGACTAATATGATTGTGTTTGGATTCAAGAATTAAATTATTTTATTATTTTAATAATAATAATTTGGTTATAATAATCATGAAATATATAATAATTCTACTACAAAACTTATTCATTATGGAATTTGAATCATGTGATGAATAGAACTCATAATCCATAGAAGTGATTTTATTGTCAGTTGATCTTTTAGAAAACACCTGACTTTTTAACGATAACACTAAATATTTGTTTTATGTTTAGATAATGTTAAATATATGTTTATGGGATAGTATTGGTGACCATGAAGGTGGTTAGTGATCAGATGGTTTATGTTATACTAGAATTTTTAGATTTTTGGGATTTAAGGACGACCTGAGATCTTAATCTTGGAAGAATGCATGTTTCATAAATGTTTAAAGAAGATTAAGGTATTCAAATATTTAGAATGTGGGATTAAGAGATACATTATTTAGATAAAATAATGTTATATTGATTTTGGAAATTTAGTGACCTTCTTTATAAATTTTTCATTGAATGTGGACAGACATGTTTTAGATGAGTCTAAAGATTAGGAACTTGTGGAATGGGTCAAGTAAAAATATTAGAAATTATTATTCATAGATTAAATTGGGTAACATTATTGTATTAAGTAAACATTTAAAAGTATAAGCAATTAATTAATGACCATATGGTTCATTAAGAGTCCTTCAGTCACGAATAATTCATCATGAACATTCATTTCTAAGTGAAATGGAAGAAGTGAAAATATATCGAAGCACAACCAAAGGATGATAATATGATTATGACATGGAAAATAATCAATTGTGTTTATTTTATCAAGTGATTTATGGATATTAAAATAATACCTCAAAAATATGATTAATATTTTAGAACAAAACATTAACCACTTATTTTTTCTTCTAATAAATCAAGGATCTTTTAATTGGTTAAAGGATATTAGGTTTTGTGGTGGTTAACATTCTAATGACCATGTTCTCTATCACTCTCCATAAGAAATTTATAGGTATATTTATCTTCCATGTTGACGTTATCACTTTCCAATAATGATTTTCTACCCTAAATCCTAGTTTTATGGCCACCTTCACATTTCCCATTTTCCTCTTATTAAGTGTACATTTTATTAACCCTATTTTAGATATGGGTTTCCCACAATGAAATTTTATATTATCAAGCTTTATTTTATGAAGTAAAATTTTGAATTTAGAGGACAAAACTTATTGAAGGAGGAATGTAACAAAACAATACTTTATGATATGTATCTTTTTTAATTCAATTTTTTTGACAACATAGGTTTCACACAACACCAAACTTAAATGTATAATGATATTCAATTAAGTATAATAATTTTGAAATGACTTTTATAACTTTTCCATTAAATTGTAGGGAATTAAGATTATTAATAAAATTTATATATATTATATTTAATAATTTTTTTTACATTCATCCATATGATTTTATAGGCATAAGATAAGAATGAATCCAATTATACACATTAAAAGGCTATATTTTTCTAAATAAGGATTTATCACCTTTTCATGGTGCACTTGTTTTAAAACTAAATTTTTACACTTTTATAAATTTTATAGAACAAAATAAAATTCTTTTTAAAAAGTGTAATATCAAAATTACCTTATTGTGGTATTTTTCTGAAAATATTTATTTTCTAGTGAATAAGTGAAAAATATCAATTTTTATAAAACTATTATTTTCATTATATTAATAATATATTTTTGTTTTTAATAATATCCTCACCTATGAAATTATTAATAAAATTTGGGAATCCTATAAATGGAAATATGATATAATTATATCAAAGTATATGAAAATAAATGTTTTAGAAATTATTAATTAATTTTGTTTTATTTACAAAACATAAATGTTTATTTTCAATTTTTTATTTAAAAAAATGATTAAAAAAAATATATTTTCATAAAAATATTCCAAAATTAATATTTTTTTTATGATAATAAAGAAATTTTATGAGACCTTAATTAAATTTTAAGTGTTATAAATTAAGTTATAATTTTAAAATTGGCATTTTCCAAGTAAATGATGTTTTTTATAAAAAAACGTAAATTTATCAAATTTTGGAAGTTATTTTAATTAAATGGATTTCCCTTTTGAATTATACTTGTTGAAAAATGGTTATGGGGAATTTTCGGGATTTTTATGACGTAGTTGAAGTTTTGGAGAATAGTGAAATAGAATAATTTACGGTATATATATACATTATAAGATCAATACACTATTACATGAGTCATGAATGATGTAAGAACAATAATATAGAAGCTAACATCATTATTTAATATATTTAGTGATAATTCTTAAAATATTCATATTCTTGTGCCAAAAAAAATAAACTAATGAATAAAATAGTGAGAAAACACCCCTCTCCTCCAGTATAAATACCACCCCTCACCACCTCTTATCCCCACACCTATTAAGCCCTTAATATTTTTTAATTTATATCAAATAATATTCCCAAGTATCTTACCCACATATATAAGCCTTTGGTCTCACCAAGAGACCAACCCCAAGCCCCTTAAGTAGGTTCTCAATGAGAAGAAATTAAAGAGGTAAAATCCTCTTTCATTTTCCATTATTTTATTTTCAATTTCTTTTATTTTATTTTCTACTCCTTAAGTCATCTATCCAAAAATGCATGATAAGTAAATTAAATTATATATACTATAGTTTTGTTATTATTATTTGATATCCACCATTAATTTTCTTCTCTATTCCCTTTTATTCTAGATTGAAAACATCGTTTGTGAGGTACCGATTTACCGCCTTCGAGGACGAAGAGTTTTTGTTTTTCATTTTCACCTTTAGGATGGTAATAAAACCATTTTTATGATTGAAACATATTATAATATATGTATTAAATCATATTTAATTTTCTAGGATCATTATATATACATGAAATTCATTGATAAAACAAAACTAGTTTGTGATGATCGGAAACCACAAAAATAATCTAAACGATTATCACTAACGTCTTATATAATGATTCGTCCACACCCCAAATAACCAAATTACCTATATAAACTTCTAATATTCTGTAAAATAATATATAAAATATAATTTTAATTATGTAAATCTATTTTCATTTTACATGATCATCCATATATATATAAAAGCAATCGGATCATAAAAACAAAGGAAAAAAGAACACTCTTAAATGACGAAATTAAATATCACAAATTATCAAAAAGGACATAAATTAACAAAATAAAATTATAATAAATATAATAAATGATTAATAAGTTCTGAATTAATTTTATTAACCAATCTAATTTCCTTATCCAAGACATTAAGTACAAGTGCAATATGCTTTCGGACATAAGATATGAGATTCTACTCGAACCCCCATTTTTCATTCGGGTCACACTACCTTACTCTTTACCCCAATGTTATTATTAATTATTATTATATACTTATTCTAGATCCAGTTAATATGTTCCTAAATTAGTAATCCATATCATATAATCTTTATTTGATAAAAAAATACTTGTTTTAAATGGTTCCCTTATCAATTCTTCCAGATACGCAAGCCCGATTAAGGGAAACGTCTCAATTTCTTACCCATATCATGTACCAACCATAATATGTTTTAAGACACCATTATTTTTTAAAATAAATATTTTTTTTCATAAAAAATTATATTTTTTCATTTTTGGTTTTATATAAACAATCATGACAAGTACAAATTATTTTTTCAAAATAACTGTTATTTGTGAATTAAAAAACGGTATTTCTCTCATGAATTCCTTGATAATTTTATTTTAGTATTTTCATCTATTTCACCAACTCTATTTAATATTATGATTTATTGAGATTTATATCTTATTATTATCATCTACCATATTTTATTAAATAGTTTATGATGAGTTTGACTATGGATGTGCTATCTTGATACCATTCACCATACTACTTAGAATGGTTAGTGATTATGTTTTCAAATTGGGGAAAGCTATTGACATTTCATATGTATATATTTTTTACATTAAACACCATTAATATGAGGAATGAATTGGAATTATTAAGTGATGTTAGGGGTCTTATATATTCCCTATGTACAAAAGTATATCTCATGAGGCAAAAAAGAATTGTATTTGGTTGAGGCCTTAGCCATTTATTTTCAGTTGTCTTGGATAAGGCCTTGGCAATATATTTAGTATGATCAGAATTATGCATTACCAACTAATAGACCATGTGATTATTTTAATAGTGTAATATAAATGGTTAAGTTTCATTTTCATGGGATTATTTATATGTCACTATTTATTCATATTTTATTCCTTCCATATTATGCTCAAGATTATATTTTAATAGCATGTGTTTGAGTTATTCAACATGCCTTATTTTTATATTTAGGATATATTCCACTGTATTAATTATTATTACTAATCATATAATCCCACCCATTTATTATGTCTTATTTATACCAAGTATGTGAATATGTGTATTATGAATTACAATAATTGATGATCTAGGAGTTTGTTAGTGTTTCCAATGGAGTTTCTTTATTGATTTTCTTTCAAGTTATAATGTAACAAATTTGTTGTTATATGGTCTTACAATGATAATAAACTATTATGTCATTTTATATGAGACATACTTGTTTATTATATCAATGTATCTAATTAAGGCATAGAGTCAGGATACTGGGGTTGGGGTCTTTACATCCACCACGCTTAAGAAACCCAACTTCTTCAAAAACTGATCAAGCCTTGAATATCATGCTCTCAGTGTTTGCTTCAGCCCACATGGATAATTTCTAATCTAAAAAACACTTTTCTCATCTTAAATAATGATAAAACAATCAGGCTAATAAATATAAACTTATTCTTCTAGAGCCCCATTTAAAAAAATTGACTTTACATCCATCTAAAAAACTTTGAATTTTCAGTGCACTTCTATTGTATGATCCTGACCTTTTTTGGTGATTTCACATGCATTATTTTTTATACTCTTTTGTAAGTATTTGATTATTTTTTGTTTGGGTTGTAGCTTGGAGTGTTTTTTTTTTCAATTTTGAGAAAAAATGAAGGAAATAGGGTTTTTTCACAGTTCACACATAGTTAGAGCAAACCATGAAACCCTGGACAATGGGAATACAAGCGGTAGGTGCACAATGTTTCAAACAATGTGACCTAAAGGGAAAAAACATGCACCCCTAAAAAACATGCACATGTATGGTGCATGGTTAGGGAAAACCATGATCCCCTTATTAGGAAACCATGCATTATTTTTAAAGTGTTCCTAAATTTAGTTTTTAATTTCCCTGAACCACTGAAACTCACCAATTTCGACCCAAAACTGCTACCTAATCAACCTTTTACAATGCTAAAAATGGCCTTAATAAACGCTAGAGAAGCATTTACAACTAGAGAGAGATTAAAATTCATCTTATTTTATCTTCATTAAAAAGTTCTGATAAATGGTTCTTTTATTAGTGATAAAAAAGCACTGTTATATAGATCATTTATCAACAATTTTTTAGTATTGATGAAAGAGGCATTTATCGATACTTTTATTTAGCATAGATAAAGAGTACCATTATCAGTGTATTTAAGAAAAATGATAAAATAAACATTTATAATCACTTTAAAAAGTGTCCATAAAGTATGAATATATCTACCCTTTCAAAATTGTAACACCCCAAGAATTCATAGTACGTTATCTCATTAAAGTAATTCAATAGCTTGCGATACACGCAACACTGAGTTCGAGCACACCACAACTTACCATACTAGCTACTAAAAAAGCGGTTATGAATCGTTTTAACTTAATTTTGTATCTTATATACTCTATATAATTTTAATATCCATATTATTTTTTTCTTATAAATAATATAAGAATAAATTCAATTTTTCTGATAAAATAAGTATTTTTCAAAAAAATTCAATTTTGCTGCATTTAAATGGAGAACCCTTTTTAAAACCAATATTTGAAACTTTTATATATTCATTTTAATGAAATTAAATTATTACTAAGAATCGGGACATAAAAATGTAGTTTGGATAAATTTTTGGTACTTTTCTGATAACTTTCATATTTTGACGAATAGTGAAAAATACTAGGTTTTAATTGAAAACAACTTTTTTAATAAAAATAATTTATAGTGTTATATTATTAATTTTAATGGTTTTGAAGTATAATTAGATTATATTTTTATTATTTAATACAATTTAGGTCATTATATGTAATTTCACATTTAAATTTTACATAAACACATGTCAATCTTTTCATAGTTTTTACATTTTAAAAGACCGCTTTTTGGTTTTGACAACAAAAATTAATTTTAAATTAATTAATTAATCTTCTAGGTTTTGAATTTGGTAAAATAGAATTAATTTTTGAATTTGGAATATCAAAATTACCTTAAGGTGAATTTTTAGTATATTTCTGAAGACATTCAATTTTTGATGAATAGTGAAAACACTACGTTATTGTTTAAAACCGACTTTTTATTTAAATAATTATTTATTTTATTTAATTTTTTTAAGTCAAATAGATATATAATACCTATATAAACTCAATTTAATTAATTGGAGTCATTTTATTACAAAATTAGATGTATAAAGTTTTATTGAACTTTTTATCGTCTTTTACCCACCTTATAAGAGCATTTAAAAATTTGCATAAAACATAATTTTATCGGTTTTTTGGGTTGAATTTATAATATCCTAGAGACATGGTTGATATAATTAAGTAAAATTTGGTTCAATAAGATGAAAATTAGTTTTGGGGAATAGTGACTTTTGACTTTTATTTACAACGGTTAAAAGTAAATAGGGTAATTAAGGGTAGAAATGATATTATAATTACCATAACACATTTCCTAATTCTATTGGATAAGTGTAATTCGACCAAAAAAACTTTTTTAATACAATATGATCCCCTTTGTTCTATGTGTATTAGATTAGGACATTTATTATTATTTTATTTAAAGAAGAGTTAAAAGAGTTAAATTCAATGTTTAATAACTAAACCATTTTTAATATAGGGTTATACATAAGATAAATTCAACTATAAATATTAATTAGAAAGATAATAATATTTCCTACATAATGGTATTTTATTTATAATATTTAGACATTAAATAGTTTAATTTATCTATGACACAATGATGATGTAGTAATTACCTTATTAATGAAATATTAAAATAATTGATATTATAAATATCCAAATAAATTTAAATTGAGACTTTTGATAAATTAAACTAATTTTATAGGTTAATATGACATTTTATAATTGGGTAAATAAATTTTATTTGAAGTGGTAAAGTTTTTATGGATTTTAAAAAAATCAAATACAAAATAGTGTCAAAATTGACACAATTGAATTTTAAAACAAATATCATATTATTAATTGATAATATTCCTAAAAATCTAAGTTTTATACAAAGGACATAGATAAGAATATAAATATTAATAATGAACCACATGAGGTTCTAATGGTTTTTTATAGTAAGTTTATTAACAATAAAATATAAAAATACAAAGAGACATGGTAATTGTCAAACTATTTAACTAAGAGTTAAATACAAAAAATAAGGTTAATATGATGAAATAAACCTTTCTAAAACCTATTGGTTGAGGGTTTTTTGACCTATCCCCACCTTATTCTTTATATAATTACTGTTTGAGTAATTATAAACCGAAAATTATTTTATTATAAAATAATATTTCAAGCTTTTCCTAAAGTGACCCTCACCTCTCTTATAAAAGGGCACTTACCCTTCCCTCAAAATCACTCCTCGTAAGACATTTGGCCCGGACAAACCCTGCCCAAATATCCTCCCAATATCCCTCACATAAACCTAGAGTATTTACTTTGATCATAAATCCTACCAATGGAGCCCTTTTGATCATATCAAAAGGAAACACTCGAAGAAGAGGTAATAATTTCTCCACCCTCTTTCAAGTTATTTTAATCTTTCACTTCATCTCTCTTTGTTGTTTCCATACCAAAATAATAACTCCAGTAACTCCTACATAATGTGATGTTATTATAAATATGTTACAACCATATTGGTTATTCTATCCATCCCTTAAATAACAAAGTCACCATACGTGTGTACGTACGACTTACCGTCTCCACGTTGTGGTGTAGTTTGTTATTCAAACAATTCATTATTTGGATTGGTATAATTTGAGTATAAATGATGTAAATAATAAATAAAAATTTTTAATGATTCTTTATACAATATATACCATCCAATTACATATGATTTCTCTATAAATTTAATGATATTGTCACTCCTGTGTACGTATGGATTACTGTCTCCACGACGCGATGAGATTTATTCCCATGTTCACCATTCAATGATGATTATAAAAAATATATTATTAATAAGTATTTAATATATGAAATAATAATTCTACGGGATATATATATATATGTATGTATGTATATATGTACTTACATATATCTTATTCACTTACTTTCGTTCAATACGATATGAAAACGGAAACATCGTTTATGCGTACGTATGGCTTACCATCTCCATAAACACTTCCTTCCATTTCATATATCTATTTATTATAAATATTTATATTATAATTATATATGATATATAAATCAATGTTTATATTCTGGAATTATTTAAATTATGGTCTAAATAATACGATCAAGAATAACAAGTTAAAACACGTACGATAAAGAAATCGATTACTACCCAAAATGTTAATTTAACATGGAAATCATTATTGAATGGGTAGTATAAAGTCAGAAATGAATAATGTATGATATGATAAATATGAATATTGTTATGGTATAATTTAATAACATACTATTGGCATTATACAGGATATTAAACATACTATCGACCAAAGGAAAGTGCAAGGTAAGGGTTAATTACACAATTTCTTTATTATCCGAGGTTATTTTTACATGATTATCTACTGGGACATATTTATTATCCACGTCTATGTTTCGTAAAAGATTTTTCAAATGGATTATTTTAAGGGACGTTTTTTACAAAAAAATAATTTTAAATGTTTTAAATATTTATTCTTCTAAACCTTTCTCATTAATGTGCATGGTTTCAAAATGGTTTTAAGGATTTATATATATAGACATGAATGTTTTAAAATGTTAATTACTTTCAAAAATTTCAAAGTGTTATGGGAAAATTTGATTCAAAACTATATTTTAAATTACTTCTTTAATAAATTATGCGACTTTTAAAGGATTTCAGGAAAAAAGGATATTTCTCACAAAGATTTTTACTGATCATTTTCAACTATGTCAACATCCGTTACCAGATATTATTCTTGATCGAGGTAGATTTATTATTATAAAAATCTTCCATATTGGGTTGATGGTTTTGTGATATATTTTACCGTGGATGTGTTATTTTTATACCATTCACAGTTTATGGTTAAGGTATTGACATTTCGTATGCTATATTTAATACGAATGTTTATGTTATGTTTCAACATTTTCATATATGTTATTTATTTGACTTAGTATGAGATTGGTGGAGCCCAATATAGCTCATTGGTGCATCAATATGTCTCTTGAGACAATTATACATGGAAATGGTTGAGGCCTTTCCCAATTTATATATGGTTTTGGCTGAGACCTAAATCATTTTTAGATGTCTTGGAAGAGGCCTTGAAAAGAGGTTTCAGTGTGTCTAATATTATACATTCCCTCGCTATGAAAATATTATTGATGTTTCATGTCGTTATTTGACTAGTAGAATACCCATGACTATGTTTGTTATAAATTTATTTACTCATCCCATATTCCTGCCATAAAGTGTTCATACATATTATGTGTAAAGGAATGTGTTATAAATTATTCACCATGCCTATGGTTTATGTTACCTTCCATTGTATTTCATACCCTTACTGAGCATTTGAGCTCACCCCTTTCTTCTGTTTTATTTTCCCAGGATTCCAGTAAGTATATTATGATTGATAAAAATGGTTAATCTAGAGGATTAATGTGTTCTCAAAGTATCATTTTTGTTGTGTTTTATTTCATAAGGTGTAATGTAATGATCATGTATGTAATATATTTTCCAAGACTGCTAAACTGATCTGCACTTCGAGACTTGATTCCATGTAATCATGCCAATGTATTAAAATAATGCACCGACTCTGGGCTTTTGGGGTAGGGGCGTTATAGTTGGTATCCGAGGAAGTTTAGCAACAACCTTGGAAATATATTTAGAAAAACTCTTATTATAGAACATTTCCCCAAGAAATAATTTGAGGATTAGAATAGAATAACTTTCTAGAATTTTGGAACTATAGGGATTTTAGGATTTTTCCAAGCAATTCATATCTGTCTGGATATGAGTAAGTAGAGGCGGCTCTGGCACATATGTACCAAGGGGTAAAACCCGAAAACACCATTTTGAGCTAGAATCGAACGAGAACTAGTTCACGACAATGGGCCTTGATGCACTCAAGGTTATGACACTCTTAAAGGATGTGATTAGGATAATTCACATTTTCATTACAAGCGATTATGAATAATCTATGATTAAATAACTCCTCAAAGAAAACATTTTATGATTATAGATTATATCCATATTCTTTTCAATTTACATTAGGTATTTTACAAGTTTGGAACTATGCATTGTGATTCATAAAATAATATAGGGTATTTCATTGTTTAGAAATTCCTAGTAGAAGGAATGAGAACTCCAACAATTCTCCTGATCCAAAGATTAATAAGGATCATATCTTCAATGGTATTAAGAAAACATTTAGAAGGGAAATAATCTCCCATGTATTCTCTTCATATGAATAAATAGTATCATGTGTTAATAATATAAGTAAAAAATTATCCAAGTCCTATGGTTTTGATGGGATGCAATAGAAGAAAAGGATGGAAGATAGAAATATAGATAAAGGGAAGAGGGGAAAGAAGGATTTTCCCATATGTGATAACTGTGGAAAGAATCACCATGGTAAATGCTTGAAGGGATTGAGAGTTTGTTATAAGTGTGGAAAAAAAGGACACCAAGTACGTGATTTCAAGGGTAAGAAAAAGGTTTCAAATGTACAATGCTTCATCTACAAGGAGTTGGGACACTACGTGAATCAATGTCAAAATCATCCGAGTATACACCAAATGCTGCTATTGGATAATAATTAAGTCATGATACTATTGAAGATGAAGAGGAATGATTAGTGTTATTATGTTGATATTAAATTATTGTTTCATTTGTGTATTCTATTAATTATTTACATGTTATAAGAATTAGAATGTATATAAGGATTGTACTGTAGTACTATTTCATTAAAGACTTGAGATTTTGTGGATCCAAGAAAAGTGACTCAATAGCAGGTTAATTTTTTTTGGAAAATATATGGTTGAGAGAAAGATAAACCATAATATGGTTTTGATATTGAGGTAGTGATTTTGGAATAATATATGATTGATTTGGATAAATTATATTGGATACTCTTGACTACCTCGAAACTGATTAATGATTTGTATATTCCATCATTGTTGGAGTTTACAACATTTTTGGATAGAAAGAGTATATCCAGTATCCAATGAAGAATAAGGGAGCATGAATATAATCAATAAGGTTTTATGGTAATTTAGGGTATTACTATATTTTAAAGGAATACATGATGAAGATATTCATATATTATTTCGTGGAAAAAGAGATCTTCATTTTGTTAACCTTCTTTATAAAATTTGAACTGTGAGTTGGGACAGAAGTATTTTGGATATGTCTAAAGGTTGGAATGGATTAAGTTTAATGTTGGATACTGTTATTAAGGTTAAAGCATTTTTTAAGATTATTTTGGATTGTTATAAAATTTACACCACAGAGGTCGGACGACAACCCATCGCGTCCGGAAAGGGTGCGAGACTTAAACCCACAACCGATGGGCGACAAGGGTGAATCACCTACCACTAGCCTACGTGATTTCTTGGTTTGTGTAATGTATCATTTTAAATAGTTTGACAAATAAATTATAAATTCATTATTTTTGGAACCCAATATGATTACTATAAATAGAATTTTTTAATTTTATTATATTTAGTAGTGAATGGTGAGTTTGTGTTAGGAAGTAATTGAAGGAAAAATCTACTTATAAAGTGTATTTTTTACATCTTGTTCTATGAATAAATTAATTCTTAAACTTTAGGTAAGGGATCATAAAACCAAAATGTGTTATCCTAATACCTTATGTTCTGTTGAACCGATGATATTTTACATCATCTTAGATTGATATATTTAAGGCCCTCAATTTTACACTTATTTGTGATTGATGACCTCAATCATTCCTTATAAATATTTACGTTTTCCCTAAAATTATGTATCTCTAATTTGCACCAATATTCTCCTAATCGAGATCATAATTTTGTGGTCACTCTTTCATTTCCCTTTATCTCTTAATAAGACTAAATTTTATTTACCCAATTTTTGTTGTGGGTTTTCCATAGAGGTATTTTTCTATTTTAAACCTTTTATTTTCGAAGAACAATTTCAAATTGCGAAGACACAATTTATTGAATAAGGGGAGAATGTAACACCCCTAGATTTAATAGCACTCCATCTCATTAAAGTAATTCAATAGCTTGCGCTATATGAAACACAAAGTTCGAGGGCACCACAACATAACAAACTAGTTGTTCAAAAAGTAGTTAGGAATAGTAATAACTGCATTTTGAATCTTATATAATCTATATAATTTTAATATCCATATTATATTTTTCTTATAAATAATATAAGAATAAATTCATTTTTTTAGATAAAAGAAGTATTTTTCAAAAAAATCAATTTTACCTCCATTAAATGGAAAAACCTTTTTAAAACCTATATATGACACTTTAATATACTAAATGTAATGAATTTAGATTCTTCTTTAGAACCAGTACATAAAAATTTATTTTGGATAAATATTTGGTACTTCTCTGATAACTTTCATTTGTTGATGAATAATGAAAAATACTATGTTTTAATTGAAAACAACTTTTTTAATAAAAAATAATTTGTAGTGTTAATTTATAAATTTTAATGGTTTCTAAGTATAGTTAGATTAAATTTTTATCATTTAATACAATTTAGGTCATTATAAGTTATTTCAAATTTAAATTTGAGATAAACACATGTCAATCTTTTGATAGTTTTTACTTTTTAAAAACCCGCTTTTTGGTTTTGACAATGGGAATTAATTTTAAATTAATTAATGAAACTTTGGTGTTTTGAATTTGGTAAAATATAATTCATTTTTTAATTTAGAATATCAAAATTATCTTAGAGTGATGTTTTGGAATTTTTTGAAAACATTCTGCTTTTGATGAAAAGTGAAAAACACCGCATTATTGTTTAAAACTAAGTTTTTATTTCAATAATTATTTATTTAATTTAAAGTTATTTAAATACAAATATATATATAATACCTATATAAGGTCAATTTAATTCATTAGAGTCATTTTTGAATAAAATTAGATGTATAAATTTTTATTGAACTTTTTACCGTCTTTTACCCACCTTCTAGGAGAATTTACAAATTTGCATAAAACTTCATTTGACTGCTTATATGGGTTGAATTTCAAATATCTGAGAGACATGGTTGATATTAGAATGTAAAATTTGGTTCAATAAGATGAAAATAAATTTTGGTGAATAGTAACTTTTGACTTTTATTTACCACGATTAAAAGTAAATAGGGTAATTAAGGGTAAAAATGATATTATAATTACCCTAACACATGTCCTAATTCTATTGGATAAGTGTAATTAGAATAGAAAAAAACTTAGGAATAAAATATGATCCTCTTTGTTCCACTTGGGTTAGATTAGGACATTTATTATAATTTTATTTATGAAAGAGTTAAAATAGTTAAATTCAATGCTTATTAACTAGTTTGTTTTAATATAGTGTTATATATAAGATAAATTCAACTAAAAATTTTAATTAGAATTATAAAAATATTTCATACTTAATGGTAATTTATTTATAATTTTTAGACATTAAATAATTTAATTTAGTTATAACACAATGATTGTGAATTAATTACCTTATTAATGAAATATTAAAATAATTGATATTATAAATACCAAATAACTATAAATTTAGACTTATGATGAATTAAACTAATTTTATAGGTTAATATGAAATTTTAGGATTGTTTAAATAAATTTTATTCTAAGTTATAATGTTTTTATGTCTTTCAAAAAAATCAAATACTAAATAGTGTCAAAATTGACATAATTGGATTTTTAAAATAAATATTATATTATTAACTGATATAACATTCCTAAAAATATAATGTTCAGTCAAAGGACTTAGATAAGATTATATATATTAATAATGAACCACATGGGGTTCTCTTATCTAGTTATGGTTTGTTTATTAAACATATAATATAAAAATACAAAGACATGGTAAATGTCAAACTATTTAACTAAGAGTTAAATCTAAAGGATAAGGTTAATATGATGACCTAAACGTGTCTAAATCCTAATGGTTGAGAATTTTTTAACCCATATCCACCATATGATTTAAATAATTCAGTTTTGAGCCATCGGAAACCGAAAATGAGTTTATTATAAAATCATATTTCAAGCTTTTCCTAAAGTGACCCTCACCTCTCTTATAAAAGGGAACTTCAACTTCTCTCAAAATCACACCTCCAAATCCATTTCGCTCGGCCAGACCTAGCCCAAATATCCTAAAAACTTCTATAACATCAACCTAGAGTCCTTAAATTGATCATAAATCCAACCTAAGGATCCCTTTTGATCAACTCAAAAGGAAATTCCCGGAGAAGAGGTAATAATTTCCCCACCCTTTTTCAAGTTCTTTTTATCTTCCGCTTCCTCTTTATTTGATGTTTCCATTACAAAATAATAACTCCAGTATCTCTTACATACTTTTATGTTATTATAAATATGGTACAACCATATTCATTATTCTATCTATCCTCTAAATGACAAAGTCACCATACGTGTGTAAGTGTGGCTTACGGTCTCCATGTCGTGGTGTAGTTTGTTATTCAAACACTTAATTATTTGGATGGGTTTAATAATGAGTATTACTAATGTATATAATAAATATATCTTTTAAATTATTCATTATACATGATAAACCATCCAATTAAATATGATTTCTCAATCAATATAATGATTTTGTCGCTTGAGCGTACGTACGGATTACCGTCTCCACGACGCGATGAGATTTATTCCCATGTTCACCATTCAATGATGATTATAAAAATATATATTATTAATAAGAAATTAATTTATGAATAAATAATTATAATGGATATATATGTGTGTGTGTGTGTGTCTGTGTGTGTGTGTACTTACATATATCTTATTCACATACATATGTTCAATATGATATAAAAACGGAAACAAAATATACGCGTATGTATGGCCTACCATCTCCATAAACGGTGCCTTCCCTTTCGTATATCTATCTATTATAAATATTTATATTCAAAATATATATGATTATTAAATCCAGCTTTATATTCTTGATGTATTTATATCATGATTTATATTATACGATCATAAATAACATGTTAAAAGATGTACGATAAAGAAAGTGATTATTACCCAGAATGTTAATTTAAAATAGAAATCATTATTAAATGGGTAGTATAAATTCATAAATGAATGATGTATGATATAATAAATATGAATATGGTTCTGTTATAATTTAATAATATACTTTGAGCATTGTACAAGAGGTTAAACATACCCTCGACCAAAGGAAAGTGTATGGTAAGGGTTAATTCCACAATATCTTCATGATCTGAGGTTGTTTTTACGTAAGTATCTATTTGGAAATATTTGTTATCCATGTATATGTTTCGTAAATTAGTTTTCAAATGGATTATTTTATGGTTCTTTTTTTTACTAAAACATCATTTTAATTGTTTTAAAGATTTATTCTTCTAAACCTTTCTAATTAATATCCTTTTTTCAAAATAGTTTTAAGGATTTATATATATTGACATGAATGTTTTAAAATGTTAATTACTTTCCAAAATTTCAAAGTCGTATGGGAAACTTTGATTCAAAACCATATTTTAAATGAATTATTTTATAAATTATGTGACTTTTAAATGATTTAATGGAAAAAGCAGATATTTCTCTAAAAGATTTTTATTGATCAGTTTCAATTATGTCAACATCCTTTACGAGATATTATTCTTGATAGAAGTTGATTTATTATGATTCAAATATTCCATATTGTGTTGAAGGTTTTTTTGATATATTTTACTACGTATGTGTTATTTTTATACCATTAATGGTTTATTGTTAAAGTATTGACATTTCGTATGCTAGTTTTAATATGAATGTATATGTTATGTTTCAACATTTTCATATGAGGAATGTATTGGACTTAGTAAGTGACAGGCGGTTCCCTCTATAGATCCTCGGTGCATCAGTATGTCTCATGAGACAATTGCATGTGTAATTTTATGAGGCCTTTCCCAATTTAATATATGGTTTTGGCCAATGCCTAAATCATTTTTAGACGTCTTGGCCAAGGCCTTGAGAAGATGTTTCAGAATGTCCGACATTATTCCCTTATTATGAAAATATTATTGATTGTTAATGTGGTTATTCGATTAGTAGAATACCCATGACTATGTTTATTATGAAATTATTTACTCATCTCATATTCTTTCCCTAAAGTGTTCATGTTTATTATTTTTAAAGGCATGAGTTTTATATTATTCACCATGCCTAATGTTTATGTTACCTTCCACTGTATTGCTTACCCTTAATGAGAATTTGAGATCACCCTTTTCTTATTTTTTATTTTCCTAGGTTTCCAAGAAGTATATTATGATTGATAATCAGGGTTAAGCTAGATTATTAATGGCGTTCTTAAAGGATCATTTATGTTGTGTTATATTTTATAAGGTGTAATGTAACGTTCATGTAATTAATATATTTTCCAAGATGCATAATCTAATCGGTCCTTCAAGAATTAATTCCTTGTAATCATGAAAATGTATTAAAATAATTCACTGACTCTAGGCTTCTAGGTCAGGGCGTTACAAAAAGCATAGATAAAGTACATATTTATATGTTCCTTCAAAAGTGCTGATATAGGTTAATGTTGCAGTGTGTTGTAATAGCACGCTAAAAATAACAAAAATGTGCTGTAATAGCACACTAAAACACTACAACACCACTATATGTCAAAAAAATCAAGTACCAATATAAAATTTAAATAAAATGAAATTTAAAATAGAAATTCAAGAAAAAACACTATATTATAGAAAGTTTGAACATTTTTTATACAATTAAATAAGTACAAATTGTTACATACATTAAAAAACATCAATGTTCCTATGTCTTTTAATCCTGACCACGACTCATGTTACTTACAAAAAAATATCACTGATCGAAAAAAAGTGCACACTTGTATAAGAAAAAAAATCTTATTTTGGTAATAATATAATGAAATAAATTAACAAAAATTATTAATTTTAAACTAAACATTCGGTCATACTAGGAACAATGTGTATCATAATGTGTAATGGATGATTCTTACAAGTCAAAATTTATTGTTTATATTATATAACTATATCTATAAAAATCAATTAAATAATTATTGAAAAAATCTCTACGAGTGCAACCAAGTGGTTGTGTGAGTGGCATTTTCTAAACTAAAATGTCGATTTTAAACTGACAATGGACACTTTGTGTCATACCAGACACATCACGTATCATATTTAGGTGTGTCTAATTTCAACATGTCACAAATGGCATATGGATAATTTTTATAAAGTATCAAAATAAACAGAATGTGTTTCCTTGGTTTTGAGTAGGTAAGTTGTCCCTTTTACTAAAATCGATGTCAATTTTAAATAAGAAGACACACTTGGAGTCATATCAGTCACACCATAGATCAAATTGATATTCATAAAATTCATACATGTCTCAACTGACATATGCATAATTTTTCTAAAGTATCAAAACAAACTATATTTTTTTGATCTGTTTAGAGTAATCCAATTGTCCATTTAACTAAAAATGATGTCAATTTTAAATAAAAAATGCACTTTGAGTCATAACGGTCACACCATGCATTATAGTGTGTTTAAAATTATTCTTAAACATCTCAAATGACTTGTGTATTATTTTTATAAAGTATAAAAATAATTCGAATTTGTTTTCTCTATTTTGAGTATCTCACATGTCTTCATTACTAAAATTTCATTTTAAACTGGAAACATGCACTTTGACTCATACCGATCACATCATGTATCAATTTGATATGATACTAATTCATATACATCCAAAATGACTTGGGAATCATTGTACTAAATTATCAAGAAAATATGAGCATGTTTTATTGGTTTTTAGTGATTGAATGTCTTTGAACTATGTTTTCAATTTTAAACTAATAAGAGAAACTTTGAGTTATACTAGGCACATCATGTATTGGATTGAGTTTTGGATGATTCCTACCTGACAAAAATGATTAATGGATCATTTTAATTAAGTATCAAAACAATATGAATGATTTTTTTGGTTTTGAGTAGGTCAGTTGTCCATTTTACTAAAATTTATGTCAATTTAAAATAAAAAAAGCACATTAGGTCATACTAATCCCATCGTGAATCGTATTGAGGTTCAATAGATTAATAAACTTCTAAAATGACTTATGGATCATTTTACTAAAGTATTAAATAAATCATAATTTTTTTTATTAGTTTGGAGTATGACTAAAGTTATTAATATTTTCATAACTTTTTATATACTCCCTTTATATATTTTATATGATATGTGCATAATTTGTGTGAAATATTAATGTTTGAATACTAAATATAAATTTTGAGCATTTTTAGAAGTATTCCAATTGAGTTAGTTTACTATTTTATTTATAATTATCATCCTACAGATCCAAATAGTGTGATTTTTCTTTTTTAGGGTTCCTAATTCAATATAAAACATTTCATATGAATGAATCTTGTGCCAATTCTGCCATTTGATGTGCCATATGTACCACACAAGAAGGCCCACAGAATCTGTGAAGAGACTAGAACATACATGAAGACTGAATTAATGGGAATAATCCAGAAGTGAAAATTCATTCATTCTCATCAAACAGTTGGTGGAAAATATAAGGAGTCTTGGATAAAAATTTCAACACCCAACTCCAAAGACAAAAGGCCCAACTGATACATTAAAACTCAGCCCACTATTCTGGCCAGGAATTAAAATCTTGTACAGTATTAATGACATATCTCTTGATGTTATATTCAAATAAAGCTTTGATTTTGTAGTGAGAAATAGAAGACATAGGTGGCCGACTTTTTTGAAGACAATGTTCAGATTTTAAGGCATATTCCTATTCATAAACCCTTTCACATTTCAGCCTTCTAAAAAGTATGGATTCAAATGGATAGTTAAACTTTGTTTAACAAAACCTCCATAATTTTTCTCCATAAGTACAAATGACTCTAAATTATAAGATTATTCGGCCAATATTATTATCTAAAACTTTGAAGAAGGATATATTTCGAGATTCAGCTATCTAGATGTCCAAATCGTTGAGCCAGGTGGAGAAGTAGTTTTGGAATGCAAACAGCCCACCACCTTGGGATATAAATACATCCACTCCTCTCCTTTCAAAAGGGTTGGAATTTCCAAAGAGATGAGAACATATTTTCATGACCAAATCCTTGAAAAGTTCATGGGAGGACCTTACATTCTCAATTTTTCACTTGATATACCCTTCCTCCTCTCTTTGTTTCCTTTTAATTTTGTGTTCTTTATTATTGTAATCTTGTAAGTATTTTTTTGTAATTCTGTTTAAATGCATGTTTCTTCATCAATATATTTTATCCTCATCCACCTTATATAGTTTAATATTTATCTTCCTAAAATAGTTTAAATATAGTTGAATCCCCTTCCCTTATCTTTCTTTTTTATTTAATCCAATGTTCGTTTTTAATTATCATCATCATTTGTGTGTGTTTTCGACGCACCACTATTTTATTATCCCTTTATTTTTCTTATCATCTTAATTTATCATCATAATAATTATAACAAGATTGATAATAAATTTAATGGATGAGTAAATCTCTCATTGGGGTGAGTTATAATTTAGGAATGTTAAGCGATTGAGTGTATTTTCTCGATGAGTATTCTTTAATTTAACATTTCCAATGATGGAATTAACATTTCATGGTTTAATGACATATTTTATTTAATGTGTGGTTTCCATGGATTATTGGAACCATAAATAAAATACCATTAATAATCTCTGATTGAGATTAGATCCCTAAGATAAGTTAAAGCTTGGATTAAAGCCTTAACACTTAGGAATTCCAATCAACACTATCTTGTGTAGTGGGTGTTAATTTAATGTAATATAAAGGGAAGCTCAAGGATATCACAAGTTTAAATCCCGAATAATGAACTCACCCCAATATTTATCAAATTTTTAAATAAATATTAATTGAACATAAGTAAATAAATTATTTCATAATCTTGGCAAAAAACCCCCAAACAGAATACAATCAACTAAAAAAATCGAATATTAAAAAGCATCATCGCTTAGGATTCGACCTGAGTGTTGCTATATACATTAATAGAGCACCGGAACCTTGACCGGTCGATAGGTGACAATTAGTCGTGCTTTCAAATGGGATTGTTTCTAGGGATGGTGGTTTAAGTTGGAGTTAGTTTCTAGTTATTGTAAAACAACCAATTTTTTTAAAAAAATGTGAAAAAAACAGAATGAAAAACCCGCCTTCTCATATAAATCACAAAAAGAAAAAAGAAAAACATGACTTCATCTTTCTTCCAAAATCACTCTAAATTCCATGTATCCTCCCAAACAATCCTGCGGATTTGTTTTGACCCTAAAATTGAGAGAACACTTTTCCAATGTAGGAGGAACATTAGGGAATATCAAATAATTCAAAAACTAGTCCTTGTCCTACCGGTTGAATTAGAAATGATCAATTCTAGGGAACAAACACTTAAATTACTTTTTCCCCTAATATGAATTACACACCTCTTGGAATTAAATATCCAAAAATTGAGTCTAACTTCAACTCAAGTTGGGTTTCATTCATCTTCTCCCTCATTTCCGTAGGCTATCCGGTGAGGATACACATCTCCACCTTAAAGAGTTCCAAGTTGTGTGCACTACCATGAATCCAAAATGGATTTTTTAGGATCAAATCAAACTCCAAGCATTCGCTTTATCCCAAGCTAACACTGCCAAGTCATGGATTTACTACCTCCCTCCTGGTTCCATAACCAAATGAAATGACATGAAGCGAATCTTCTTAGAAAATTCTTTCCTTCTTCTCGTACTACTTCTTTCCGAAAGGAAATAAGCGGTATTGGTCAATTCCCAAATGAAACACTCCATGTGTACATGGAGAGGTTCAAAAAACTTGTTGAAACCTACACACACCACTATATCACTGACCAAATATTGATCCAATACTTCTACGCGAGGTTATTCTCTATAGAGAGAACTCTCATTGATGCTGCAAGTGGCGATTCTCTTGTTAATAAAACTCCTACAGCTTCAAGAGATCTCATAAGCAACCTGGCTACAAACACACAACAATTCCATACTCGAGCACATGCTCAAGTAAAACATGTCCAAGACAATCAATCCATATAGATAAACTAGATGACCGAGTGGATGAGTGAACATACAGGTCTTTTGTGTCAACTAGCCATGGATTAGAAAGCCCCACCCTCATATTTTCCACAATAAATGTTTCCTGGACCTATGAAAAATTGTGGAATCTGCAACTCACCAGCTCATCCAACAGATGCCTGCCCACAACTTCAAGATGACCCATCAGAATCATCTTGACCAATGGAGCTCAATGTAGCCTATGCATAGCAGAACACCAACCATCAACTATCAGGATTGTTTTTTAGAAACTTGAACTAACCTCACTTTGATCCCTTCTATTATTCCTATAACCAAGGCCTAAAGTATGGTAATCCTATCTCTCATCCCCCTGAATTCCCTCCTCAAATATAAAACCAGTTTTAATATGGTCAAGGTGTTGGTAACTTTCAACAGCTTTATCCTTTTTTTCCTCAACAAAAAACGATAAATCCTCCTCCTACCCCTCCAGGCTTCCACAATCCTAGTGATCCTTCTCAAATCCCAAAAAAAAATCAATCATTTTCTCAGGAACCAAAATCAAGGCAATCCAAATCAGGGACAAGCCACTTATTCTAAGCTTCCATGGGAAAGTGTAGTGGAAGATCTTTCCTCCTTCACCCATTCCAGCATAAAAAAAATTGAGACACAAATCGGTCAAATTGCATCCCACCATAGTCTGAAAAAACCATCCAATTCATCCCAACTCCCAGCTCAACCATTACCCAACCCCATTTGTAATGTAAGAGCAATTTCACATAGTTCATGAAAGCAATTTTCTATGCCTCAAGATAATTCTTCCAACCACCATTTAAATGTTTACCTAGAAAATGAAATGAAAAAGAAACTTGAAAAGGAACCTGAATCCATTCCCTCACCTCCTTCCATTCCACTTAGGCATCCAATTTCTTTTACTCAATCCATTTCTAAGATAATGAATTCCTTTGAACCTGATCTTGAAATGATCGACTTGTTTAGATGTGTTGAATTCAATATTCCCATATTATATTCCCTAAAACAAATCACTATGTATGCCAAGTTTCTTAAGTAATTGTGCACCCACAAGAAGAAACCTAGAACCTTCGAAAATGTTTACACCCAACAGTCTATTTCCATAAAGTGCAAAGATCCAGGGGCCTTTATGGTTCCATGCCAAATTGAAAGTTCCAACTTTGATGATGCACTAATAGACCTAAGATCCTCTATTAATGTCATGTCCAAATCCATTTTCTCCAACCTAGGTCAAGGTCACTTACATCCAATGAGTGTTGTCATTCAGTTATCCAATCAAATCATAGCCAGTCTTGAGGGAATAATTGCGGATTTCCTTTTTCGAGTCAATGATCATATCTTCCCCATTGATTTATATGTCCTTGACCTAGAAGGTGAGACGAACTCTTCTTGATCTCCCCTAATTCTAGGAATACCATTACTAATAACAGCGAGAACCAAGATTGATGTCCATTCATGCATCTTATAAAAGGAATTTGGTGACCAACCAGTCAAGTTCAACATTTTCCAATCCATGAGATACCAATCTGAGAATCACTCTAAATTCTAAATCCATTTTTCTGAGGACACTTATGAGAGTCATTTGAACCCCATTCCATCATGTTCTTCCATTTATACTGATAAAGGACCTTGTTAAATATTCACCATGATTAACCAAGTCATAAATATATAATTTTATGTTGACATTATAAATGCAAACTCCATTGATCTAAAGGATCTTTAAAACTCTTTGGAATCCCATATCTGCTCTGGCCTCCACTGCTCCAACTTGGATGGTAATGGGAAAAAAGAACAAGAATGTTCATTTTATTGATTCAAATCTGATTATACAACATTCACCATTTCTTATCCATGATTCTAAAAATTCTATTATTTGTGAGGTGAACCCTGAACCCATGTGTTTATATTATCCTGATGGTAGTGATGTTTGGGATATTTATTCCCTAATTAATAATGTGATCACTGGTGAGGTTGAAATTGACCATTATTTGGTGAACAACATTGATACAAAGGATATTGAAAATTTTATTCAGTCTTATGACTCCATTTATCGTCATTACTCTACATCAGTTAGTGATGAAATAAATGAGTCGAAAACAATTGGAATCTTATATTATGGTTTTGTGTTATCTGAACATTACATAAATGAACCATTAGAATTGAGACATCTTCCAGAATTTCCAAGCATAGAAAACCTGCACATTGTGGATAACGTCATTCCTCAAGTTGAATACCAAAGAGAGGATAGAAATATTCTCTTTCCACCACCATTGAATTGAAAACACATCAATAAGGATAGGATGAAATAATCCAATGAAAAATCACGCATCCCAAATTAGATTTTTTTTCTAGAATCACACTGGTGTTGAGAAAATATGGTGGCCACCATCAGACTATGGGTAGTCTAAAGCAACTGTCCAGCTATAGACAAAATAAATTCAGCACTTCTTGGGAGGAAACCCTTGTTTTTCTTTAATTTTATGAAATTTTAATTTCTTTTTCATTTTTAATTAAATGAATTTTTATTTTTGATTTTGTTTCTATTTTAGGTAATGATAAATTTCTAAAAGCATCACCATGAGAGAATACACAATCATAGAACCACATCAACTTCCATCAGATCCCCAACATTTGTAGTTGACCCACCACTAGATGGAGATGGCATCCCAAAAAATCCAAACCACGGGGCACCTCTTTCTCTTTTCTCTCTCTGTTACTTCTTCTTCCTCCGTCATTCTAATTTTTTACCACTTTCCTTATCACACTTTTTTTATTTACTTTTTCTATTTTGTGTGGGCATGTCTTTATAAAAAACTAAAAAAAACTAAAAAAATCATTAAAAAATGTATGAAAAATAAAGAGTCAAATTTAATCACCTTTTAATTTTCAAATTTTGACCAACCATTTTAGGGATACAAAAGACATGGTTTCATCTCAAAAAAAAATTTTGTTTCTTCATAAATTTGGATAATGAATATTGTGTCAAAACTAAAAAATTTAGAATTCCCAATTTTTGATTTGGAAACAGATTTTCCGACTTGTGAGGAACACCATTTGCTATCATGCCATTGCCACCAATTGACATCTTTTTAAAAATGTGTGTTTTCACCCACATTTGTCAGTCATGAATTTTTGGACCTTCAAGCTGAATTTCTTACTTTGGTGTGCATTAATATGATAGAGGCATTCTCTGAACCACATGAGAATCACAATAGCCAAATAACATCTCATTTCACATAAATTAACCCTATTTTTGAAAGCCCCATAGAGCCTATGAAAACCTTTTTTTGATAGTCACAATACAAGCCCAATACCTTATCCCACCAAATATCTACATGGATTTACAATTCATTATTTATTGAAATTTAAGTGTGGGGTGAATGGATATCATTTTGGGTACCATTTTGTTGATTTTCACCATGTTATCATATGCTTGAGGAAAAACATAAATTTAAGTTTGGTAGAGAGGTTTGCATTCAATTGGGGGTTTTAGAATGTATATATGGAATTTTTTAAATGTTATTAACAAATGTTCCAAAAAATCAATAACAAAATGAAAAAAGAATCAAAAAAATTATAAAAAAAAAAGAAACAAAAATAGGTTATGTCATGGGTAGGTCGAAAATCACACTTCCTAAACCTTTTATCTTGTTATAACTATTACAATTAGTGTTGTGAGGAGATCGATCATGGGTTGGGATATGAGTGTGAGATCATTTCCAAGTTCAACTTTCAAAAAATGAAAAAAATAAAAGAAATGAAAAATAAGAACATGTATGTCATTGGAAGAAGTTATGTGTTTTGTAAATCTTTCATCTTCTCATCCCCTTCAAATTTTCTTCCTATATTGTGTCTTTCTTTACATAATCATTCCCTTTTAAATATGTGTTTTCATTTCCTTCCATGTTTCATTTAAAAATAATATTACATTATTTTTTCCATGTTGGTGTTTACCCCATTTTTCCTATCTTTTGGATATTATATTCCTACCATGCCATAGCCACAAAAAACCCCCCTAAAAATATCTCTTGATTTTTTAACACTTTAGGATAGGGAGTGGAATCTAAGAGCAATTACAAACTCTAAGATTTTCAATTTTGGTTGGTGAATGAGTGAAGCTCCAAATATTAATTTTATAATCTTGAGAGGAGTAAGTATTGTGTGCCACAATTTTCCATTTTTAAATTTGAGAAAGAAAAAATTAATTGCTTTTTGAGAATTTTTTCTGTAACAACTTGTGGTGGAATTCAATACAGATGAGTAAAATTGTCTAAACCTCCCCTGATTGGAGAAAACAATACTTTAATATTTATTTGTGAGTAAAAATGGTTTTTTATGTTTTTTATATTTTTTGTATAGGAGGACATGCACAAGACTAAATGTGGGGTATTTAATGTTATTAATATGTTCATAACTTTTTATTTACTTCCTATACCGATTTTATATGAAATGTGAAAACATTGTGTGAAATATTAAGGTTTAAATACTAAATATATTTTTTGAGCATTTTTAGAAGTAGTCTAGTTGAGTAAGTTTTCTATTCTATTTATAATTATCATCTTACTAATCAAAATAGTGTGATTAATGTTTTTTAGGATTCCTAATTCAATATCCAACATTTAATTATAATGAATCTTGTGCCAATTCTACTATTTGAAGGGCTGTATATACCATACAAAAAGGCCCACAGAATCAGTGATGAAACTGGATCATCCATGAAGATTAAATTTCTAGTATCAATCCAGAAGTTAAAATTCATTAATTCTTATCCAAATTTCTAGGGAAAATATAAGGAGTCTTGGATAAACATTTGATGTCACAACTACAAATACTAGGGACCCAAATGATTTATTTAAACTCATCCCACCATTCTGGCCTGGAATTAAAATTAGTACAGTATTCATGACATATCTCATGATGTATTCATAAAATCAAGCTGTGATTTTTTAGTGTGAAATAGAAGATATATATGGCATACTATGTTGATAAAAGTTTTCATATTTGAAGGCATCTTCATATTGATAAACCCATTAAAATTTCATCCTTCTAAAAAGTATGGATTGAAAAGGACAGTTTAACTTTGTTTAATCAAACCACCATAATTTGGATCCATAATTTCAAATGCCTCCATATTTTGAGAGTAGTCATCCAAAATTATTATATATAAATTTTAAGAAGGAGATATCTTGAGATTCCGCTATCTATATGTCCAAATCGTCGAGCCAATTGGGGTGTAGTTTTGGAATGCAAACAGTCCACCACCTTGGGCTATACATACATCCCCTCCTTTCCTTTCAATATGGTTAGAATTTAATAAGAGAGGAGAACATATTTTCACGACCAAATCCTTTTAAATGGCTTTGGAGGACCTTAAATACTCAATTTTTCACTTGAGATACCCTTCCTCCTCTCTTTGTTTCATTTTACTTTTGTGTTTTTCATCATTATAACCTTGTAAGTATTTTTTTGTAATTCTTTTTAATTCATGTTTCTTCCACAATATCTCTTATTCCCATTCACCTTCAATAGTTTAATATTTATTTTCTTAAATTAGTTTAAATACAGTTGAATCCCCTTCCTTTATTTTCCTTTCTCATTCAATCTAAAGTTCATTTATAATTATCATCATCATTTGTGTGTGTGTACGACACACTAGTCTTTTCTTATCCCTTTATTTTTTCTATCTTCTTAATTTATCATAATAATCATTATAACCAAATTACTAGTCATTTCAATGGATAAGTAAATATCTCATTGGGGTGAGTTATAATTTATTGATGTTAAGCGATTTAGAGTATTTGATCGATGAGTATTCTTTTATTTAACATTGTGTATGTCAGACTTTACATATCATGGTTTAATGAAATAATTTGTTTAACATGTGGTTCAAATAGATTATTGGTACCATAAATACACTAACATCAATTATATCTAATTGAGATTAGAACCCTATGATATGTTATGGCTTGTATTAAAGCCTCAACACATAAGAATTAGAATCAACATTATCTTGTGAAGTGGTTGTTAATTTAATGTAATATAAAGAAATTCTCAAGGATATCACAAGATTAACTCCCTAATAATGAACTCACCCCAATATTTATCAAATTGTTAAATCAATCATAATCAAACATAAACCATAAATTATTTCATAATCTTGGAAAACAAACCCCGCAAACAGAATACTATCAACTAAAAACAATCGACTATTAAAAGGTATCATCGCTGAGGATTCGACCCGAGTGTTGCAATACACATTAACATAGTAGAAAAACCTTCACTGGTCAATAGGAAACAATCGTCCACACATTCAATGAAACATGTATTTTTTACAAAGATTTCATTTTAAATAGGAAACACACACTTTGAATCATATTGATCACATCGTGTGTCAGTTTGATGTGAGACCAATTCCTACACGTCAAAAAATGGCTTATGAATATTTTCCATATAATATCAAGAAAATATGAGTATGTTATATATTTTTCAGTTAGAGACAATTTTTTATCTAAAATGTCAATTCAAAACTAATAAAAAGCACTTTGAGTCATAATGGGCACATCCTGTATCAGATTGAGGTAAAGATGATTTATACAAATCAAAAATGACTTATGGACTTTTTTAATGTATCAAAACAATATGAATTTTTTTTCTCAGTTTTGAGTAGGTCAGTTTTCCATTTTACTAAAATTGATGTCAATTTCAAACAAAAAGACGCACTTGAGGTCATACCGATCACACCGTGTGTCAGATTGAAGTGTAGAAAATTCCTACACATCTCAAATGAATTAGGGATCATTTTAATAAATTATCAAAACAATATTATTGTCATTTATCTGTTTTGAGTACGTCACTTCTCTTTTTTCTAAAATTTCATTTTAAATTGGAAACACACACATTGAATCATACCGATCACATCGTGTATCGATTTATTGTGAGACTAATTCATATAAGTCACAAATGACTTATGAATCATTCTCTTATATTATCAAGAAAATTTGAGTGATTTTGATTGGTTTTAAATGAGTGATTGTTTCTGTTCTAAAATGTCAATTTTAAGCTGATAACAGACACTTTGAGTTATACACGGTCATCATGTGTTGGATTGAGGTGAATCTAATTCCCACACATCATAAATGACTCATGTATCCTTTTTGTAAAGTATCAAAATAATATAAATCCATTTTCTTGTTTTTGAGTAGTTCAGTTGTCCATTTTACTACAATTGATGTCAATTTTAAATAAAAAGATTCACTTGTGGTCATATTAGTCACCCCACTCATCAAATTGATTTGAGGATGATTCCTACACATCTAAAATGGAATTTGGATCATTTCAATAAAGTTTCAAAATAATATTAATGTGTTTTATTGATTTTGAGTACATCAATTACATTTTTTTTACTAAAATGTCATTTTAAACAAGAAATATGCACCTTGAATCATACCAATCACATAATGTATTGGTTTTATATGAGAGTTATTTCTACATGTAAAAAGATAATTATGAATCATTTTCCTAAATTATTAAGAAAATCTGAGTTTATTTGATTAGTTTTTAGTGAGCAAATATTTTTTATCTAAAATGTCGATTTTAAACTAATAGTGGACACTTTGAGTGATACCAAGAACATTGTGTATCAGATTGAGGTTTGGCAGATTCCGACATGTCAAAAATGACTTATGGATTATTATCCAAAAGTATCAAAACAATATTAATATATTTTCTCAGTTTTGAGTATGTCAGTTTTCTTTTTAATTAAATATATATTTAAATTTTAAATAAAAAGAATCAATTTGAGCCATACAAGTCAAATTGTGTGTCAGATTGAGGTACGACTAATTACAACACATCCCAAAGTCTCAAAACTCCCAAAATTTCATTATTACAATGATTTAAATTGCCTTTATTTATCAAAATAAAAACATTATATATTGATTATATCTTCCTAGTTGAAAAACATGTCTCATTATTGAAATATAGAAGAGAGAGGAAGATCATGGTCTCATTATATCACGAGAAGTCAACATAATGATGATATAAGATTCCTGTACTCTTTAAGATTTCAACAAGAAATTTTTTCTGCTAACAAAATCAATTCAATATGACTTTAGAAATATATTTGAAAAAAATTAAATAAGTATAAAATAAAAATGATAAGGAAATTAACTTAAATATAGTAGAAACAATGATGAAAAAACTAATTAAATAATTAGTTGGGATTCATCTTTTTGTGATGGTTTTACGAATTCTTGATTCATTTCCTTATTTTCATTATCTAAGTTGCAAGATCAAAGTCCAATCTCTCATGAGCATGAGAATCTTTGAACAAACCACCCCAACTTGAAAAAATAATCCATCTATATAAGAAAGAAATTATAATGTGATTAATACTAAAAATAAATTAATAAAACATAAATATGAAAAAAAATACATTAATTCTATATGGATAATGATTTTACTGTGAAAATATCAATATTGCCTCTATGATTGATCAGTGAAAGGAACTTGAAAAAAAGTGACAAATTCAACATTGTAGGGGTGAAAATGTTTTTAGGGGATGAAGTATGTGGATTTTTTTGTGGAGAAAGGCCTGAAATATGGACTGAACACCCCATATCGAACAAATAATCCACCTATATAATAAAACAATTATTATATGAGTAATACTAAAAATAAATAAAATAAAGATAAATATGAAACAATACATTAACTATATAGAAATTTATTTTACTATGTGTACATCAATATTAACTCTGTGATTGAGTAGAAAGGACCACATTTCTCTTCCTGTAAAGGCATGATAGATGGATAGAAATATTCTAAAATCAAAAAACTCTACAGGGAATACTGAAAATCAAATTAATGTTCCATTATATAATTTTTTTATTAAAATATATAATGTATATCACAATATTAAATTTACATATTACGAAATGGTTTCTTTAATTATAGTTTGTTATTCTGAGGGATTGGAAACGTCATCTTGTGAAGAAGACTTTTTCTGCCTAAGTATTCAAACATTTAATTTATTTTATGTTAATGTAGTAAAGAACATATGATATTATTATTAAAAAATTGTACTTTAAAAAACACCTTTACCTTCTTATGGATCTCACGTACTTTTTTATTGTTTTAGGGACTTGAATCCTCTATAAATAATACAAATCCCCTCTTTGTGGTCCCCTTTAATTTACTAGACATTGTCTATAATGGGACCGATATGAACTGACTGTGATCTCACAATAAAAGGGTCATCCTTGATTAAATTTTCATCTGATGAAAATTTATTTTAGTCTCCAACAGGGAAATCGACCAACTCTTATTTGGTGGATCTGAGACTTAAAACATTCACTGCTTGTGATGCCATTAGGAACAACTCATCTTTTCCCCTTCCACACTGAAATTCACCTTCACTATTCTTATTTTATAAAATTCCACTTCACTAATATTGTCAAACCATTTTCAATGGAAAATGAAAACTTGCAATTTTGTATAATTTGACTCAAATAGCTATTTGATAATGCCAAAATATGACATATTTCCCAAAATTAAATTTCTATCCTTGGAACAATATATGGGCATCAGTTTATCCACAAGCATAAATCCACTTTTTTGCATCATAAATTATCCATAGTATTCTTTTTTATAGAATTTCTAACCATTTATTACAAATCCTTTCAAAGAGATAACATTTTTATTCGGTCACTAATCCAACCATTTAATTCATTTGTCAATTGAATTCATATTTTTAAATAACTAATTATAAATATTATCGTGAAACCATGCTATAAATTGTTGATTAGGTGTATTGGATATCCATCCTTCATCCCTAGAAAAATTCAAATCTCTACGAATTTCTTTGTGGTCCTCAATGTATGGATCAACATCTACACTATTATGTAAAATTTAAAAGTGTTCTTGCTCCCACTATATCAAGATAATTAAAAAAACATCTCTTCTGGAAATCACTTCACCCATATTGTGTTCACTATGATAAGAATTTGGCAAATCCATGTTTTGAACATCTAATAGGCTATTGGTGGAGAATTAAATATCTTCTTCAATAATATACCATTCTACAATACAAACTTCTGGACAACTTAGATTAGTGAAAAACCCTTTCAAAATATTCACATACCATTCAATGGGGTATATCCATTTATAATGGATCAGACCACATAGTTGAACCTCTCTAACCAAGTGAACAATTAGGTGGACCATTATATCAAAAATTATGGTGGGATGAACATCTCTAATTCACATAATATGACTGAAACCTCCTTATTCATGATGGGAAACTTCTCAGGTCTATAACATTACTACATGTGAATTTGAAAAAGAAGTAGAGTTTGGTTAATTAATGTCATACATATTGAGGCATAATGAAATAGAAATAAACATACATCAAATCTTGCATCAAAACATGACAGTTGTGTGATTTTAGTCCTTATATCTTCAAATTAGTCATTAAAACAACATTCTTGATATTTGATGAATATCCTTGTGAAAAGTTTACACTACTAAGGAAATTAAATATTGTAATTTTTTCTATCTATATAGAGTGTAAGTTTCTATAGGAATAAAACTCCACCTTTTACTCTTTACAGGTTCCAACTCTTCCCTTATGCCCATTTCAATCAAGACCAACCTATCCTTGATACCATCATTCTTTTTTTCTAAGAATATTTAGTAATGTTCAAGTAACACTATCAAATTTATTTTTTTCTACATGCATGACATCAAGAAAATTTATGATATAAAAACAATTCCAGTATGGTAATTAAAAAATGATATCTTCTTCCAACCTAATTTTTAATAGTTATTTGAAAATGGTTTACCAGAAAAAGTGTCAATATATTCTACATTATTGTACAGTTGATCACCTGTTACTGGAGATGGTGTTGTACCTTGTTTGATATTCTCATTGAATGTTGTCATCTAGGATCAATATTTATATTGTTAAGGTAATAATATCTGATTTTCTAAAAACATAGTATTCAAGGAATGTTTCAACAGAACAGAGTATGTGCATTTTTTTGAAATGGGGAACCCCCCCCCCCAACATCCCTTTAATGTTAAGGCCTTATAAATTGAGATAAGATGAGAAATTATTTATCATACCTTACAACATGGAGCTCAATGTGAATTATTCAATTCTAGAAGCATCATATGATGTAACACCTATATATCACATGAATTTCAAATCATCGATCAATGGACCCAAGTAGTCATCAATATCATTACTGGGTTTCTTTGATCCAGATAGAACTAGATAAAATAATATGTATTTTTGCATCCTTCATAACCATGGTGGAAAGTTATAACTTAACAACATTACAAACCATGTACTATGTGTACTAATTTTTACTCAAAAAGGATTTAGTTCATTTGAAGATTGCACAAGATGAAAGTTTCTCATCTCATTTCCAAATTTATGATACTCGTAATCAATGTTCTAACACTAAGGAGAATCTGTTGGATAATGTAGGTTCCAATATTTAATTATTGTGTCTGCATTCCATGTCTAATTTCTCACAGTTTCTTAACAACCATATAGTCTTTTCAAATATGGAATAATAGGAATATACCATATAGATTTCAAAGGACTTGAGTTATTTTTCTTGTATCGATCTCCACCACACATATGGCATGTTATGAGTGATTCATGATGCTTGTGAAACAATATGAAATCATTTGGACATGCATGTATTTTTTAGAGATCATGTCCATTGAACATAACATTTTTTTGTTTCATATGTTTAACATGGTAGTTCATTTTGTTTTGGTATCATATCCTTCAATAGACCAAGTAGTTTTTTAAAGATGGTATCACTCCATCTGTTGCATGCTTTTAAATTATACAACTTTAAAATTGATGAATTATTTATTTATTTATTGAAACTATTATACAATGTTCTCTCGGAACATCTGTTTAATTTCACAAACAACTTTGTACAATCATGAAGGTCATCTTCAATTGTTATTTTCATTTCTCTCAAGAAATATCCATCATCATTTACACCAGTATTCATATAAAATTATCCCTAAACTGCAGTATCATCACAATCAACATCCAAATTCAGTTATTCTGCTTATTTAGTATAATATTTATAGCTCTGATATATTTTTTGAAAAATAAAATTCTATTCTAACTCTTCCAGACTAATGTTTATTGAATAACAACAGCGTAAACATGGAAAAAGTATTTGAGAAGGTTAGTGTGAATGCTCTATTTCAAACTTGATGAACTATTTAACATCATCTTTATACTCTTTTGTTAAAAAATATGTGCGCATCCATTTTTTATTCATATACTTCCTATTGGGTTTATCAAATATTAATTTTGTATAATAAATAAATAAATACACATAATATATTCATTATCAAAGGTGAAAGTTATAGACAATCATAATAAGGGAAACCAAACATTTTATTATTTCAATGAATTTCAGTATGATTGGAAGAAAATGAGTAATTGAATTTAAGGGAATAATTAATCCACTATGGAAGGTGTAATCCGTTGAATTCATTCAAAGGATATAGTTATAGACAACTTTCATACCAATCATCCCATTTCCTGAACATTTATCATTTCATTTTGTTGTTTGACTCACATCCTCCAACTCTTGTGGACAAGAACTTATGTTTCTTGAAATACTCTATGTATTAGTCATCCATGGGATGACTAATGCTTAAAGTAGAAAAATAAACATAAAAGAGATGGAGGATGACTCTCAAGAAAAAAATTTCAATAATAACTATTCATGAGATGAAGTTGATGAGGATGAAAATTGTATATAAAAGAAATGGGGGATGAGATTCAAGAAACAAATTGTAATAATAACTATTTTTGACACACATTAGGCCTTTATTAAACCCCCTAAAGAAATGAAAATATAATATAGGAAATTAAAAAGTAATAAGAAACTCAAATATGGTGAATAAGAATAATAAACTCTCATTTTATAAACTAGAAGATATAAAAATGTATTCATAAAACAATTTAATAAATAAATAGTAATTTCAAATTCATGGTTGGTAATCAACGATTCCTAGGGTTAGAACCAATACACATAGACCCAAAATGATGAATACCTAAAAATAATTTCTAGTATACAGAATTTTATAACATTAATAATATTTTTTTTGGAATGAGTGATGTAACAACCTATGGAATTATTACATTTAATATTAATGTTATATCAAATATTTTAAAAAATAAAAAAACATTCAATTATTTCCATTTCCTATTCAATTAATCAGAATTTTTAATTCGTATTAATTTTTAATTATAAACCATTATTCACTAAATATATATGACTATTTAATATAAATAATAAATATTTTTTATTATATAAATCATATTTATATATATTCATATACATCAATATACATAATATAACATAGTTATTATAATTATCAATTATTACCTAATTAATAAAATATTAAATAATTTTCTCAATTTACTTTTTTTTAATTTTAATTTGTTTAATTTTATTTTTTAAAATATTAATAAATTTGATAAATAATATTTATGAGTATTTATAATTTATGTATAGTATAATAAATTTATTCAGTTTTATAAATAATTATTTAATGGACATTATTTTTATTAAAATCATTTTTGATTTTATTTATTTATTTAATTATTTCATTTTATTCGAACATTAATCTGTGCATAAAAGTACTAATAAAGGGTACCCTTTATTAACTCTAAAAATAAAGAACTGATAATGTTTTGTCATTATCAGTGCTAAAAATATAGCACTGATAAAGGGTACCCTTTAGTAGTGATACAAATAAAGGGGTGATAAAGGTGGGCCTTTAACCACACTTTTTTTAGCACTGTTAAAGATTCCCCTTATTATTTCTATTAAAGGCCTTTTTTGAAGTAGTGAAAACACAAACCCTTATGATTATGGGTAGTTTCATATATTTTTGGAGGGATTCCAAGGTTATGCGACCTCTGTTTTTTTATTCAAAGCCCAGATCTTAGATTTGCACCTACCTCGGTAAGTGGATTATGACTTGTTGTGTTCTGTTCATCCTCTTTCGTTTTCTCATTTTGTTAGTGGGTAGTTATCTTATATTATTTTCAACTATATATCTATATTCAGTAGATCTTGATTTAGGCTTCTAGATATAGATGTATGATTAAGGTATCATGCTTTAGTTAATCTTGATTTAAGGTTTTAGATCCAGATCCTTATCTATATCATTGCACTTCTCAATTTTTGGGGTTTCTTTTGGGTTATCATTTATCAATGAATCTAGGTAGGTGGTCTATAATTCAAATCCAAATGTCTTGATTCCAATTATATATATGTAATTCTAAAATTTCTATTAGCTGGTTATCAATTGAGTTCTTGATAAAATTAATTAATTTTGTGATTTAATTAATTGAGACAAATTTAGGAATTAGAGATAATAGAATTGTAGATCTTGAATAATTAATTATTGAATTAATTATATCGGAACATCTATTATTGAATTTAGAAATTAATTGAGGAATTAATTAGGATTAATAAATTGATTTATATAGAATAATTAATTGATGAATTAATTGGGGTTATTAAATGGATTGAGATAAATAATTTAATTGAGGAATTAATTGGGCATATTAATCCAGTTGAGATGGAATAATTAATTGATAAATTAATTGGTGTTGTTGAATTGTTTAGTTGAGATTAATTAATTGATGAATTAAAGGGATTTATGTGATTATTTAATTATGGAATTAAGTAAAGGGATTAATTAATTTTTTAATTAATTAATGGGAGTTATATGATTATTTAAATTTTCAATAAAATAATGTAATTAATTAATTGATGAATTAATTCATGAGAGTTATGTGATTATTTAATTTTATAATTAAATATGGGGATTAATTTATTGATGAATTAATTAATGGATTAAATAAAAAGATCAATTAATTGATGAATTAACTAATGTGATTTACATGATTATTTAATTGTTGAATTAAATAATGGTATTAATTAATTGATGAATTAATTCATAGGATATATATGATTATTTCATTGTTGGAATAAATAAAGGGATTAATTAATTGAAAAATTAATTAATGGGTGTTATGCGATTATTTAATTATAGAATTAATTAAATGTATTAATTAACAGGTGAATTAGTTAAGGGGAATTATGTGATTATTTTACCGTAAAATTAAATAATGAGAATAATTAATTGATAAATTAATTAATGGGAGTTATGTGATTATTTAATTGTTGAATTAAATAAAGGGATTAATTAAATAATGAATTAATTAATTAGAGTTATGTGATCATTTAATTGTTGAATTAAATAATGGGTATAATTAATTTACGAATTAATTAACGAATAGAAATGTGATTATTTAATTGATGAATTAAATAATAGGATTGACAGGATTGGTTAATTGGTGAATGAATTGAAGGAGTTAGATATGATTAATTAATCATGGAACTAATTAGTGGGATTAACATAAAAAATTAATTGCTGAATAAATTGATGATTCAAATTTTTAGACTATGGTTTTGGATAATTAATTTTTGAATTAATTACGAGATATAGAGATTATTGATTAGAATAAATGGTATTATTAATTATGAGATATTGAGATTTTGAATTGAGACAACTGATTGATGAATTAATTATGAGATATTGAGTTTGCTGATTTGAGATAATTAATTGATAAATTAAATATGAGATATTGATATTTTTAATTGAGAAAATTTATTATGGGATATGATTAATTAATTGTTGAAATAATTAATGTTATTTATCAGATTAGTTAAATGGTGAATTAACTAAAGTAATTTTTGTTATTAACTAACAACTTCACCCAGAAGATAAGCTTATGACCATTAATTAAAAATAAAATAAAAAGTACAAGAGAGAGGATCAGGGACAAGCCAAGTAGCCTTATCTCATCCATCAAGTACCAAATTATAGATTATAATAAGACATTTCATTCACAAAATCAGAATCATCACCTTTTTCCCATTTAGATTGGGACGTACTCTGGTGGAAGATCTTAAAAATATTAGTATTGAACTTTCTCGACAACTTCTAAGAAGATCGGGTAGACACAATGTGATGTATGTTAGAGTATTCCTTCCCCGACCTTCTCTATAAGGGAGTAACACTGTCGTATATTTTCTCGTTTTTAGATAAGAGTGCATCCTTAAAAGATTTAGGGTCACCGATGCCCATTTTCATCCCTTCTGTGTTAGAGATGTCACCCCACTTCTCAATAATCCAAGAGGAGTTCAACAAATTAAGGATATCATGATGATAATCAACATGTTGAGGAATCCCAATATGACCATCCAATCTAGGATCAGGCACACCAGTCCCACCACGTGTCAGGATTACACTAGGAAAATCAAGCTTGATAGGGTTTAAAGTGTCAGTGTAAGTCGGAGACCCAACAACTGTGGGGAAAGCATTCCTTCCAGTCTCAACTAATCCAATTGGAGAAATAACCGGACCATCATTGGATGTATTCTCATTAACAAATCCAACTTGAGTCGTAGAGGGGCAACTCATCAGAGACTTCTCCACCATAGGGCCATTTCCATTCAAAATAGGAACTTGAGAGACATATTTTTCAGAAGAAAACATCTCAACCTTAGTGGAAGATGATTTTTTCAGAACATCTTCATTGTGTTCAAGAGACTTTGACAAAGTCACGTGCTTCTTCTCAGGTTTCCTTCAATAGAGGTCGGCGGGATGACCCTTCTTCCCACATCTCTTACAATAAATCTTCCTCCGAGATAACACCAATAAATACCCAATAGCCATAAATTTAGTATAGAAAAGGTGCTTCCATTCATATTCAAAATCAATATGGATATTATCAGAGAGATTATAGAGAGTTACCTTATCAATCAAAGTTGATCTTAGATCAATCTCCACTAACATTCTGGAAAAATTCCCAAATTGAACAACCACAATTTCCTTATTGAGGCTTATAGAAGTCCTAATTTCTATGCCAATGTCATGCAGTATTTGTTTGTGCCAAAGGACCCAATTAAGTAAATAAAAAGTAACCCTAACCTAAGAAAAATAATTCCTTACACGCGAGGCATTGAATTCTAGGGACCATTCATGTAGGTGACACCATCCAAGTTTCAGAGACAGAGACCCGACACTCCACACATGTATTTTGAAATCATTCGAAGGGAAAATGCAATGAAAGAATCCACAACCAAGAGAAAAAAATATCCACTCAATAGATCCCAACAAAAATGAGATCTATCTTACTAGATACTCAAACCTCCATGAATTCTCACCATTCTATAAAACATGATTTCAAATCTGATTAATCTTCCCAATTGAAATCCTTTTAGAAAACACATTTGGGTTAGCCTCAACTTAGGCTAATGGACCATTTCAGAGAATCCTTCTAGATCCAATGTCAAAGATAAATGCAAATGGGGGTGTTGTTGGTTCTTCTACTACTAATACCGGGACCTTAAAATTATCACTACCATTTAAGGCCTTCCAAACACCCTTCGATTTTACCTTTAGCATATCAACAATCACATGATTTGAGGGAGAATTCATCACTCTCTTCAACCCCAACGGCAGATCAGAAAAATACCACATATCACCATCAAATTGAAGACTACTATTGGTCTAACTGTCTAGAAAAGATCTGGAAACACACACCTTAGAAGCATACTTCAAAGAAATCGATAGATCCTGTATAGTTATATCAATGCCTTCCAAGTGAGCGTTGCACTGTGCATCACAATCCACAACCTTCGATTTTTTTCATACGACATCACACTTAGTGACGCTGCCTCTAGGAAATCGCCGACCTTCATTACATACCCATAATTAATTTTTGATTTAGTTATGTGTAAAATAATGGTATCATGATCATTATAATGTGAAGAGTATTAATGGAAACATTCTCATTACCTTCTGAGTAAAGTAATTAAAACATGATCTTCCAATTGAGAAGTATAAATGGTAACATGGTCATTCTACTTGTGAGTAAAGAAATAGGAACATAGTTATTAAATTAATAAGTATAAATGGTAACACATTAATTTTACTTGCTAATAAAAGATTGAGAACATTTTAAATATTTTATATAATGAATGAGTGGTAAAATGTGCATTCAATCATGAATTTAATAATATTAATGTGAAAAAATAAAGTATTAATTAAGGAATTCTAACAAAGGTACTCCAAGATATGACCTCACTCGAGAATACGTCAGGGCATGGTATGAGCCAAAGCAGGTATTGAGATATGATATCACCTTTGAATACTTCGGGATTCAGAATGATTTGAAGAAGGTATTAAGATATGAAATTACCTAGAACACATCTGGATCTTGCTTGAGCCAATGCTCGCATTGAGGTATGGGTGTCCTCGGGAACCCTAGAGTTAATGTGGTTTAGTAAATAATAAATGATAATGTTATAACTATTTACTTATGCATTGTACTTATTTATTTATACAACTATAAATACTATTTGAATGGATATTATTTTAGTCACCGTTAGTAGTGGCCTACTGAGTTGTAATCATGCCCTACTTGAACTTCCTGATCGGTACCCAAATAGATTACATGACCGTGGGACATTTTAAGAGGAAAGTCCCAAAGATGGATAGAAGAGTTGGGGATGGATCATGGATGAGGGAACCAGACATGGTTTGGGACCTTCTGAGTTGATGTCGATATGTTTAGTTTTTATTTTTCTTATTAACACTTGACACATACATTAACAATACATATTTATTGTTTAGTTTGACATTATAATTCATGATTTTGATATCATGAGATATTGGTATTGTTTTGGTTATTTAGTTGATCATTGTTATTTATTCTTGTTGCTGTATTAATATAATTAAATAAGATGTTATAGTCTGCCCATTATTGAAAATATACCCACACAGCTAGTAGAAAGCCTCGGGCATATAGGGAGGCACGCTTGAGGTCATGTGACCGACCAGTTTGGGGAACTAGTGTGTGGCACCTAAGATGGGATTTTAAAAAGTAGCATCATAAGAGTTTTATTTTCTTTTTTCATTTTGTCTTACTATTTGGGAAAGGTATACCTAAGAATAGTATGAGTCGGTCCTAGCTTATGAGATTGTGCATGGGAGTAGCTACCCCATGGATGGGGTAGACTCAAGTACCCTGGGTGGGGATTCTTGTTATTGATGTTTACTATTACAGTTGAATATTAGTTCTCCTTGGGTGAAAAACTTGTTGTGTGATGTGATATTGTTTATGATATTTTCTATGAATTGACATATGGCTTGGTATGGCACAATATTTGAGTTTGAATGCATCATTAGAGAAATAGAGGATTATTTTTTGACATTTATAATTTTTAGCATGCATTGGATAATGGGGTTTGGGAATGTTTTTGAACAAGAACTAATTTTCCATTCTTATGATATTCAATTGAAAATGGTGCCTATGAAATTGAGAAAGACTGTAAAATGATGCAATATGAAAAGAAAGGGGTGCATAATGAGAAACTTGAATAATGAGAATGATTTTACATTTTTTTTAACAATGACATAGATATAGGATGGTTAAGGGTAGTTATTGTACCTCCATTTTGACATCGTGACAGGGAAAAGGGGGAATAATTTTATTATTTTGTGTAAATACCCCTAGTTAAAAGTGTTAATAATGTGAAATTAGAATCCATTTTTTATAAGTCCCTTGATGTGGGTGGTTTGTGTAGTGATAATTCCATAGTTTGAGAACTCAATTGTAGGTTATGCGAGGGACAGTCTGGTTTTGGATCGGTGTGGTGAGATGTTGGTGGACAATAAAGGCAAATATTTGTATAGGTTATGGTGTTTCTGTAATGGGAGGTTATATAGGTGATGTGGGATTTTTTGTGGTATTCGTTGAAGACTTCGTAATGTGTTTTTAATTTGTGATGATAATGTCCTTTTCCTTGAAATCATCTTCGGTATTCTGAGAAACCTCTGGAATTACTCCTTGCTACATAAATGTGTATTGGTTGGATATGTTGCCTCTTAGAGGATGCACTTATGAAGCAGTTTATATATGGAGTTGTATGGTGCAAGGTGCACCATCAAAATTTTATGGGTGATGTTCTCAAGATGGACTATAGGTCAATGAATACCATAGAGTCCGAGTTTCTTGACCAAGTGGGGGGAACAAAGCTTCTAAGGTGGGGATAGATGTGTCACATGTAGGTTAATAGAGAAAGACTATGGGTTAGAAGTGGTGGAATCAAAATTCCAATGAGGAACCTATAAGGTACAATCTTAAATTCATCCTTGAAAGGTTGGGTGGGCCTTTGAGGTGTCATATGTACATCCCACCCAAGTGTTATTTATAGCAAGGTTAGGTGCTAATGGCGAATTAGGAAACATATCATTTATGTTGTGAAAGGAAATATTGAGACCAATGCGTCCTTTAAGGAGAATATGATACATGTGTTGGATCACAATGAGAATGTATTGCGAGGAAAGACCATGCTGATAGTTTTTGTATTGTGGAAAAGTGAATGAATTCAGGAAGAAAATTAGGAAAGAAAATTTGATAAGAGGGGGAAGTGTCCTGATCTTTTTTCCACAAAATCTTAGAGATATACATGGGAGTGCAACTCAAGGAAGAGCTTCTATATGGTGGGGAGACTGTAAGGTCCTGAAGACTTTTTTGGAGATGTCACAGGCTTGTTTTGAGGTACTATTTTGTCCTTATTTTAATACTTCTTGTTTGGGTTGTAACATGGGGTGTGTTTTGATTAATTTTGAGAAAAATTGAAAGAAATAGGGTCATGCATGGTTTGGGAACGGTTTGAGAAATTTGTGTTCCCCATCCAAACAAACTGTGCATTCTTGGACAATGGGGGTTCACACAAATGGCTCATGATTTTTCAAAGATTTCACCCTAAAAGGAAAAACTATGTACCCTTAAAATAATAGAAGCACAGTTGGTGAAAGGTTAGGAAAACACATGTTCCCCAGCCCAAAAACCATGTGTGATTTTTATTGTGGCCTGAAAATTAGTATTTAATTTTCCCGAAACCCCGAAACATAGCCCTTTCGTTCCATTCTCAATCTCTTGTGATTTTAGATTTTTTCAATGATTTCCAGATGGATTATGAAGTTTTATGTCCTCGGTTCATCATGATTCGAATCTTGGATTATATATCCACACCTCTCCCAGTAGGTTGATCATATCTCATTGCTTTGTATTCATCTTCCCTACTTCTCTCATTATATTATTTGGAAGTTATCTTATTTTTTTATATCTTGCTAAAGATTTGATGAATCGAGATCTAGTCTTGCATATCTATATCTATAATTAAGAGATATTGTTTTGGTTAATCTTGATTTAGGGTTTTAAATATCGATCATGATCTACATTGTTCGGCTTCTGAATTTTTATTGTCTTTGTTAGGAAACCATTCATCAACGAATCAAGGTAGGTGTTATATAATCCAAATCACAATGTCCTGATTTCAATTATGTGTATTTAATTTTAGATTTACTATTAAATGGTTAGAAATTGAGTTCTTGATATAATTAATTAATTTGGTGATTTAATTAGTTGAGGTGAATTGTGGAACTGGGGATATTGGAATTCTAGATGTTGAATAATTAATTTTTAAATTATTTATATAGGAATTAATATTGTTAAATTGAATAATAGAGTAATTAATTAGGGTTACTAAATTGATTGATATAGAATAAGTAATAGAAGAATTAATTGGGGGTTATTAAATTGATTGAGAATGAACATTTAATTAAGGATTTAATTGGGTATACCGAACCGATTGAGATAGAATAATTAAGTTATAAATTAATGAGGGTTATTGAATTGTTCAGTTGATATTAATTAATTGAAAAATTAATGGGCGTAATGGGATTATTTAATTATTTAATTAAATAAAGGGGTTAATTAATTGAAGAAATAATTCATGGGAGTTATGTCATTATTTATTTGTTAAATTAAATTATAGGATAAATTAATTGATGAATTAATTATTTGGTGTTATGTGATTGTTTAGTTATTGAATTAAATAAAGAGATTAATTAATTTATGTATTGATTCATGGGAGTTATGTGATTATTTAAGTGTTGAATTAAATAAACATATTAATTAATTGATGAATTAATTCCAGAGAATTATATGATTCTTGTATTGTTTAATTAAATAAAGGAGTTAGTTAATTAAATAATTAATTAAATGGAGTTATGTAATTATTTAATTATTGAATTAAATAAAGGGATTAATTAATTGAATAATTAATTCATGGGTGTTACATGATTATTTAATTGCTAAATTAAATAAACATGTTAGTTAATTGATTAATTAATTTACGGAATTTATGAGATTATTTAATTGTTGAATTAAATAATGGGAATAACTAATTTATGGATTAATTATTGGGAATTGTGTGATTATTTAATTATTGAATTAAAAAAATGTATTAATCTATTTATGAATTAATTAATGGGAGTTCTGTGATTATTTAATTATTTAATTAAATAAAGGGATTAATTAATTGATGAATTATTTAATGTGAGTTATTTGATAATTTTATTATTGAATTAAATAAAGGGATTAATTGATGAATTAATTAATGAGTAGTAATGTGATAATTTAATTGATGAATTAAATAATTGGATTGATTAGATAAATTAATTGGTAAATTAATTGAAGGAGTTGGATATGATTAATTAAATTTCAAAATAATTAATGAGATTGACCTGAACAACTAATTTGTGAATTAATTGATGGATAAAATGTTTAGATTATTATTTTGGTTAATTAATTATTAAATTAATTATGATATATAAAGATTATTGATTTGGATAAAGGGTATAATTAATTATGAGATATCAAAATTATGTATTATGATAATTTATTGATGAATTTATTGTGAGATATAAAGTTTGTTTATTTGAGATAATTAAGTGATGAATTAATTATGAGATATTGGGATTGTGAATTGACAAAATTAATTATTTAATTAATTAATGGATGTGGTTAATTAATTTTAGGATTAATTAATTATATTAATATGATTAGTTAATTGATTAATTAAATAAAGTAATTTTTGTAATTAATTAATTATAGAATTAATTAATATTTTTGATTTGATTAGTTAATTATTGAGTCAATTAATGGAATAGTTGGGTTCAAATAATAGTGGAATTGGTAATGAAATTGATGTTGATAATTAATTATCTAAATTAATTATGTGTAAATGAATAAGAAATTGTTCCTTCTAATGCGAAAAGTTTGAATGGAAACATGGCCATTCACATGTGAGTAAATAAATGAGAACATGGTCATTCAATTAAGATGTATAAATGGTAACACAATAATTGTACTTGTGAGTAAGGTAATGGGAACATGGTCACTCAATTGAGAAGTATAAATGGTAACATGGTCATTGTACTTGTGAATAAAATAATGGGAACATGGTTATTATTTTGTGTAATGCTGGAGTGAAAAAATCGGCATACAAGCATGAATTTTGTAATGGTAACATGGTCAAATCCAGGTGGAGGCATAATTTATGGGGGTACTATAGTAGCACTGTTGGAGGACTGTAACAGGTGCTGTAGCGGGAACAATAGTAGTACCATAGCATGTACTATAGTGGGAACTGTAGCAGCTAAGAATATTCCCCCGTTTGGGCCGTTGGGACACCGATTTGGTCTACGAGTCCTTTAAGGCATGCGGGCCACCAAGTCCTTCAGGTCAGTAAGACTTTCGGGCCACCTCAAGGCATTTGGGCAACCATAAGTCCTTCAAGCCACCTTAAGTGCAGATGCAAACCAAGCAACCTACAAGGAACATGTTCTAGAAGGATGATGAGCAAGGGGCATTCACCATAGCTGAAGCTAAATAGATTACAAGAATGAGAGGGTATGAAACCTGCCATTAGGACATGCCTATACTTGCACATGCAATCCTAGCCGAACAGCCATGCGAAGGCAGAGAGTTTATTTTACGATGAAGATGATGGGGAGGTACAGTTCTGAGTATTTAGTATGGGTTGTTTGTAATGTTTGAAGCCTACCGACAATGAATTCCTATAAGGCCTACAGGCCATGTAATACATAGGTCTATAGGCCATGCGAGGGTTCCACCTCACCCTTTGAAACGTGGATGATCAAAATCAATAAAAAATGAAGGCCTTCAGGCCATTGGAGGGGTACCTAAAGCTTCTGCATGATCCAAAGTATGTATCGAGAGATGATATCACATTTGAATACATTGGGCTCTGATATGATCTGAAGTAGATATTAAGATATTAAATTTCAAGTAACACATAGGGATCTGACATGAGACAATGAAAATATTGAGATACGATATCACCTTTGAATACTACAGCCTCCTATAGGACCAAATGTAGGTATTAAGATATGATATTACCTAGGAACAGTTTCGGTGGTGGCATGAGTTTAAGTTGTCATTAAGGTATGAGTGTCCTTGGGAACTATGGGGTTAATGTGGTTAAGTAAAGAATAAATAATAATGTGATAATTATTTACTCATACGTAGTAATTAATTTATAATACAACTCCATACACAGTTTGAATAGATATCATTTTATACACCATTGGCAGTGGACCAATGAGTTGTACTCACACCCTACATGGGCTGCCTAATCTACAAGTTAATAGATTACATGCTTGAAGGGCATATTAAGGAAAAAGGACCCATGTTGGATAACTGAGTTGGGGATGGAGCATAGATTAGTGAACAAAACGTGGTTTGGGACCCAATTAGGTTTCTTCATTGCCTTTAATTTTGATTTTTCATATTGACACATGACCCGTAAATTAGCATGATATAATTATTTTTCTGTTTTTATGTTGTAATTCATGGTTTGGTTATCATGATATATTGGTATTGTTTTTGTTATTTATTTGATCATTGTTATTGTTTTCTACAGGTGTATTACTCTGATAATGAAAAAAAGAGGTTATAATCTTCTCATTATTAATAATAGACCTTCACTACTAGTATAAACCATATGGAGTATTGGGAGGCGTTCTTGAGGTCATGTGACTGACTAGATCAAGGCATCGATGTGTGGTACATAGGCCAGGATGTTACAATTATGTCCAAGAATAATATGATTGTATCTATCAATGCATCAAGTGAAAATGTTTTATCTACATCAATATCCTCTATCTGTGAGTACCCTTTACACACTAGTCTTCATTTTTTTAGAATCACATTACCATCTTCATTCAAATTTTTATAGAATACCCATTTGGTCATGATGAAAATATAATATTTTAGTCTTTAAAAAATCTGTCCAGTCCAATTCTTCTCAATTTACTCAAGATCTTCATTCATAGAATGATCCCAATTCTTATCTCCATCAGTTTATTCAATACATTAAGGATCTACCTGAAATTGGAAGGGTTATTCTATAATGACTTCACTCTATGTGTTTGAACTAGTGCTGAATAATCACAAATAATATTTTTCCTCTCAATTTTTTCTAAAATATTCATCTTCTATAAAGATATAGATTTAACTTCCTCGTAATCATAACTAGTATCTTATTCTGAATTACATACTATCACTTATTCTTCCTCTAAGTATAATATCTCCTCATAACTTTTATCAGGGAATTGTTCACTATGTTGTTGATGATTATATTTATTCTATAATACAATGAAACCATTTCTTTTAACATCATTTCCCAACATATTGTTGAAACATTTGAATGTTTTATTTTTTAATGAATACCAAAGGAATGTCCCATAATCTCCATGATATTCAAATTTCATATGTTTCTCCTTATTTATAATAAAGCACTTAATTTCAAATATTAAAAAGTATTTCAATGTTTTATTCTTTTCATAAAATTGTTCGTATGAAAACATTTAATCCTTTGGATATAATAGAGCCTTGTTGGATATGTTGGCTTATGTTAAGACTGTTTCCTTATATAATTTATATGGTAGTTCATTTTCAAAAATCCTTGTTCTGGTCATTTTTTATGATTTAATTTCTCATCTCAACCACTCTATTTTGTTGAAGAGTTATCACTTATAAAACATGATGCCCTATCACATGTTTCTTGAGATAATATCTAATCAGGATGTTTGTGAGTTTAGTACCATTATGAATACAAAGCTTTATAATTTTATATCTAAGTATGCTTTCAGATTACATTTGATATTTTTTTATAAAACTAATCTTGTCATACTTGTGGGAAATGAAAAAGTCCAATTCCAATCTACTAAAATCATCAATAAAAGGAATAAAACACATCTTCCCATGAATAGATCTTGGTGAGATGGGTCAACACTAATTCAAGCACCCTGGTTAACATATGTTCTTTCACCTTGCTTATATTTCTGATAATATTCCTTTATTGACAAGCAACACAAGTGTGTGTACGATCATTCGATTTCTTGTGGTGATCATGAGGTACCTCATATTTGACTATATCTCCCAGGGACGGTTAACATAGATGAAAAGATTTTTGTGCCATAATTTGTTTTATTACTCTTTGGATAGAAAGAACATATCTTCTTCTCCACTCACAAGGTTGATATCCCCCTGCATTCAATTTACCTATAAAATAACTTTACCATATTTTTCCTTTATGATACACAACTTATTGGTATATATTATAGCATGGATCAAGTCACATATATTACTAACACTTAGAAAGTTGTTATTGAGACCTTCAACAACCAATACAGCAACATGTCCAATATTTTCCCCTAAATTTGGATTCTCTTGAGCCCACAATATTCCGGCATTAATCATTTAAAAATTTGAAAACACCCTACTTGTCATATTTGACACATATAAAAATTTACATATTTCCTATCATATGGGAGGTGCATCTACTATCAAGGATCCATACACCAGCATGTTATATTGATTTAAGGGAAATATTTAAAACCACTAAATTCTCAGATATTTTATTTTTGATCCACATCAATGACTTTATATCTATTGTGGAAGGATATTTTTGATCATCCTCAATGTATGATGGACTAATATCGTCTTTCAAAAATGAAAATTTATATTTCATTCTCAACTCATCTGTTGATTTAGTAAATTATTACTTATGACCCTTGGGTGTAATTTAACAGATTCCCATGTATTTTTGTTGAGAAAAATCTATCCATGTGTCTAAACCCCCATAGTATAAATAGTTACCAATAAAATCAGGCTCGAAATATCAAACATTATTTGACCTCATTATTTTTTTATTCTATTTAGTACACTTTGGATATAGAATAGACATTTTTAGAATGTCCCATCTTTCCACAATAACAACACCTGATATGAGGTGTATTCTTGTAAATTATTGTATGAACATTTCTTCATTGGGTTCTATAATTATTCTGATTCTTTATTGTACCCAAATCAATTTTCAATCTCACAGTGGGTTCTTGAGGTCTAACATCAATCACTACAACAATATATTTTCAATCAAGACTCATACCAGTCTTATCATTTGGATTTGACTATTTCTCCTATTTTTTAGACCACTTTGTTTCACTGCTATCTTTTATATGTCTAGATTAATCTTCTTTGTCGATGTTATTCTAAAATTCATGAGTCTCTATTGATCTTATAATTTTATTCAAAGGTTGAAAATTTACTCTCTAATTTCATTGACACATTTGATTTAATCTTTTTCCATAATAGTCAAACCATTAATCAATCTTTTCTATTCTTCAACATTGAATTTGTACACAATTTTTTTTAAGTCCTTTGGAAAGGATGAAAAAATATTTTCAATTTATTCCATCAATAGTGACTTTTATTCTTCCCACTACTTCATATAGAGTTTGGAATCATGATCTAATCTATTGGATTTCTTTATTTTGGATCTATAAACATATATCTGTTCATGAGAATCCTGTAATTCATAATGAAGATCAAATCATCCTATAAATTCATATTTATCATTATCGATTTATTCACTTATATGGTAGACACCTATAATTACCACCATTGCATTCTCTCTCTTATTTTGTAGTTTCTGTATCTCTTCAACCACAAATTATTTTGAAAACCCATTTTCTTATAAAAGAAAATTCTCGAAAAAAATTATTACCTTTCACATTGGCTAAAGAATTCTTTATGGGAATTTAAACTTTATCTTCATCATCATCTTGAAACTTATTAGGAAACCTTGATATAAGATTTCTAACATTTCCAAATAAAATAATAGGCACAAGGGGGTTTCCATTTGAACTTTTCTTTTCCTATTTATAGATTTCCAGAGAGGAATGACATGACCTCATCAGTCTCTTCTTCCTGGCCATCTTCAATAGTGAGATTTATAATGGAATTTAATGCCACCTATTTGAATTACATTTTTTCATATACTTAATACCTTCATTTATTATGTCATATGTGACAGGATTAATATGCAGGTTATCCATCATAAACTCCTTTAGATCTTTATCTTCCATTATAGAGACTTTTGGATCAAACTATGAAGAATGTCCTCTCAATATGCTCTTAACAACTATTACATCTTCAAGAGTTACTCTATGATCATTCATGTCATCCAAAATTATATTCACATAGTAAAATTATGAATCTATGGACACATTAGTGTTCATTATCTGATACTCATATTTGATTCATTGAACTTATAATTTTTCATCTCTAACTTTTGAGTCTCCCTTATAAATATTTAGAACCTTCTCTAACATAGTATGTGATGATTTTCACGACATGAAATTCATATATTTTTCATTGGATATGGCTCCCCCTAAAGTATTGATTCCTTTGGTGTAATCATAAAATTCTATTGTTTATCTTTTAATGAAGAACCATTGTCCAAAATGGATGAAATACCAAGCATCGCTACTATAAAGGCATCAATTCCTAAATAATATAGGTAGTTATTCATCTGATTCTTCCATAACTGAAGTTTTTTCCATCAAATATTTGAATTCCTTTATAATTTAAAACCTCCATTGAATACCTTTATATAAAATCAATGATATTAACCTTTTATCAGATACCAATTGTTAGTCCAATGAGGTTAAATACCAAGAGGGTGGAAGTTGAATCGGGGTATGAAAAATTCAAATTACTACCCCTTTAGATATTGTTTCATCATAAAACAAAACACTTTTCTCTCTCTTTCAGATAATAATTTAAGAAAAAAATGAAAGGATATATGAGATATAAAATTACTTAGTTCAACCACACTAGGCTACACCCAAGGAGTATACAAAGGAAATTTGAATATGTACCAAATCCACTATAGCACATTGATGTTACAAAGTTCAGATCAGACTCACATTCCCTCATACTTTTCAACCAATCATGATTTGAATGATAACTGCTCTCTAAACTAAAGTGTTCTCACTTATATTTCATAACATTCTACATTAATTACTTGAGTCATTATGTTTTATACCTCATTTAGTGCATCATTCTATTCAAAAATCATCCAATTAATGAATACCCATTTTCCACATAATTAATTGGAAAATCATTATAGGTTCATGATACATTGTATTTTGGAAAACAATGGATGAATATAATGTAAATCTACCATTTTTACACAATAATTAAAAATTTTCATGAAACATCCAACTTTGGTGAATATTCTTAATTTTTTCTGAATGCCCATATTCCGTACACCTTCCAGATTATCATAGAACATTCACTTTCATGAAACTTATACACATTATGCACAACTCCCTTGTCCATGAAGACACAAGACCTTTTCTATATGCAACTAATAAATGATTAATTTTTGCATGAAACTCCTTTTACACTCAACTCTTATTCTTTTCACACACCTCTAACAAATTTTTGATCCATGGTATTCTATAAGGGTTGATCTATAGAAATGAGGGGGATAGCTTCCTATTTATAAAAATGTACAACTTTGTGCACAACATCCATACACACCTTCACTATATACACAACTCTACCCATTTTTTAGGAACACTCAATTTGTGTAATACTTTACTTAAATATTTATCATCAACGATTTGACATTTACTTTTGTTTGAAACATTAGTTCGTGCCTTCCAGAGTGTAAAGAACTTCCAGTTTCATGAAAATCCCACTTTCAAGAAATATATAAACTTTCATGCAACATATTTCTTTACCGTATTATTCTGTGACATCCCCAAATATTCACTTGTGCATAACTTTGTTAAGCACCTTCATACTTGTGTGAAGCATTTTTTGTTTATTTGAAAATAATTATTTTACCGAAAACACTTTGTTGTATTCTCTATATTTTGGAAAATCTGGGAAATGGTGCCACCATATATACATAATTTTCATGTACTACTTTCAGAACATCCTTTCCTTCCTATTGGATTATTGTCATTATACCTTACATATAATATCTCAATTATTCCAAAAAATATAATTAAAACCTAATTTTTCAATAAACAAAATTAAATAAAGAATTCTATAATGTTATCTTAAGGTATTTTCTCAACAATGTTCAATTTGATGTCATTAATCATATTACTCAGGATGGTTTATAGTTATCGATAAGGGAAAATATTCACATTTCGAATGCCAGTATTTCAATATGATTTTTTATGTTTCTATGTTTAACCATTTTCATTTGAGTATTTCATTTGAATTTGTATGTGATTGGTGGGGCCCAGTATATCCCCTCAATGCATTACATTGTCTCTTGATAAAAAAGAGTTAGTGTATTGAATGATGTATTACCCATTTATGCATGGTATCTTGGGTAAATCCTTGAAGGTATTTGTATAACATCTGACATTATTAATTCCATCATTATGAGATTACTTATTAGTTATAATGTGATTATATGATTAGTTTTGATATCTAGGGATAAGTTTTAGCTCATGTTATTATTGAGTTCTATTATTTATATTTAATCTTTCCATATTATAATCATGTTATTTGTTTAATGTAATGTGTCTTAGTTACATACCATTCCTTAATTATTTATGCTTATTTATGATAGCTTCCACATTATTCATACCCTTACTAAGTAACTAAGCCCACCCATTTGTTATGTTTTATTTTTTCTCAACAGTCTTAGCAGTATATCATGATTTATATATAGGGTAATTATAAGAGAATAAGGGTGTTTTCAATGCAGTTACTATTATATTTTATATTTTTAGTTATAATTTAATATTCAAGCATGCATCTAGTTTTTAAAAACTAAAAAACTATTCAGACCGTTGAGATAAAATTATTATTTTTTGAAAATATGTGAGAAACATTCCCTAATGAAAATCCTTTATTATTAGAAAAAAATAATATTAAAACAATCTAAAGGATGGAATTTTACATTTATCTTTTTGAAAAAGAGGCATAAACTCATCAGGGAGGGTATTAGATAAGATAAGGCCATAAAAACTTACTCCCTTATTTATAATATCATTAATAATAAAATTAACTTCATGAAATTTTGGCATGATAAAATAGTTCATTTAGGAGAGCATGTCCAGGAATTTGATCCATCAAGAAGTTATATACGAGGAGAAGTAAAAATTACAAGTTCTAACCGCTTGACCAAAATATGTAGAGTCATACTCAATCCATAAATTTTTCTTGTTTTATTGGTTTTTTCAAATTGATTGAATTTATTAAGCCAATAATTTCAGATTCCAAATAAGTGTCAATTCCTTAGGATTTAGATAGGTATCCCATGAAAGTTCCATTAGAATCTCTAAAGTAATTTTCAAAGCCCTCAGGCCCTGTATTTCCTCTTGATTCCCCATCAGAGTTACATATAATCTATCCAATAAGAGGTTATATCCGAATGACTTCAAGAGTACCAATAGGTTTGCGATGATTACCTTAAATATTATGTCTTTTGAGAACTGATGAATCATGAATATAATTACTATAGTTATCATGTTGTAGAGAGTTAGCATTCTACGATGCCAAAATAATTTTCAACATGGAAGATTGAATGTTGAAATATATATTCTCTTGAATATTCTTGTTCCTACCATGACAAATGATGTGGATGAATTCTGTGTTGGCCATCTGAAAAATATTAAGAAGCTTCTAGGAAAGGGAGATCCTAGAGAACTCTTTGATGTAATTTTTTATGGGATCAACAATGGGAGGATGAATCCTAAATATACCTAATACTATTTTCCAGAGTGTTGAGGCTATAGTGAAATATATGAAGAGATTATTTACATATTCCCTGTATTGAATCCATAAGGAACACCTTGTGAAGAGTGAAATATTTACTCATTGAAGAGATGAATCGTCCATGAGCTTTGAGAAAGAAAATCTCTATAATAACATAAATCTGGAGGGAAAATATATATTTTATTCAATGATATGATCCAACTATATATATTACACTAAGTAAGATTTATAAAATATAGATTAGAATTTATATTTCCATCCATAATCGATTCCCATATGAGTATATCCTCATGAACAATGATGTTATGTATATTATCAGTTGAACTGACTATGTCTGGAAGAGATTCAAAGAAGTGAAATTGTACTTTAATGGTTGTACTCATATCAATCATTTTTTCATAAGATTCTATCAGACCAGCCTGGGGAATAACTTTCCAATTATAAAACCGAAAACTAAGATAATATTTTTTATTAACCAACCCATGATATTTCATATTCATGCTGAAAAAGATGGATTTAAAGTAAGTCCATATTAAATATTCCATATAATTATCATTTACAAATTTCAATTTATCAAGGAATATTGATCTAAGAAAAATGAGCTAGATAGATTCCTTATTTATCATCCTCCAAAAAAAATTCAAAGATATTGTTAGAAATTGTATAGTTTTTCAATCCCAATACCACCAAGAACATAAGGATGGAAACATTATTTCCATAGCATAATGATAACCTTTTTTTAAAAAAAATTGACTCCACTCCAGAAGAAATTCCTTGTGGAGGTGTTGAGGTTTTTAATTAAATATTTAGTCTATTTATACACAATGAAAGAATAAACTAGTTTAGAAACAACAATATGTTTCACAGGGAAGACTATCAATGCCATGAGGTTATAAGCCTTCTAATTTTACCAATAATGTTTCTAAAAGAATATCCCATATGTAATCCCCAAAACATAGGGACTCCATGGTAATTGAAATGGATAGTACATTCTCTAATGACCAATTCCCTAATCATACTAAATCTTTTCCTATACGAAATATTTTTCCCCAAAAAAAATAATGATTTTTTCCAACTAGTCTCTTGTCTTGATATTTTTTATAATGAAGGAGAGAATGTTTTATATTTATGATGTTATTTTAATCTACCTATGTAAAGAGGATGATTCCATTATCATAGAATAAATGTGAAGAAGAAAAATAAAACTATGGAATCTATGATAGTATTCCAATCACCTTTTTTCACAATATTAATAAGAAGTTGACTATGGAAATCCTTTGAAATATAAAAAAAATGGTTGATAGGGGGTCACCTTGTCTAATACCTCTTGAACAATATATCTTGCCCATAGGGGAACCATTTATTATAACTAACATGTGAGATGAGGTTAAAATAGTTTTGATCTAATGAAAAAATATATCCTCAAAGACAAAACTAATAAAATGTTTACCAATGAAACCCCAGTCCATTGTGTCAAAGGATTTGTTAACATAAGTATTTAATGTAATATTACCCAAGGTAGTTTTCTTGAAAAGATTCATGCACTATGATGCTATGATTAGGTAATCATATATGGTTCATTGTTTGATGAAGATAAACTTATTGAAAGATATGATCTTATTTGAGACTCTAAAAAGCCTATTAGAATGGATTCTTCACATGATTTTTTGAATAGTGATAACAAGAACAACTAGTTTTTACTAGCCTACATCATATCTATTTTCCACATTTGGAATAAGGTAAAAGAATTGAGAAAATTAACCAAAAGTGAGTAGACCACCATTGAAAAAATGTATGACCAATCTACAAAAATCCTAAAGAATGATATCCTAGAAGGTTTGGAAAAAAATATTAGTGAAACCATTAGGGTGAGTAGTGCTTCTAATATAAAGGGAAAATACCACCTATTTAATCTAATTTTCATGTAGGATCGATGTAAGAATGAATTTGGTGTTCAAAATTCACCAATCTGGGAACTATTCCATCCAATAAGGTTGATCTAGTGGAAGGTCCATTAAACATATTCATGTAGAAAAAGACAATGTGATTATTAAGACCATGTTTTCTATCTAAAATCTGTTCACCATCCTTATTCCAACACAAATGCCTATAATAATTTCTATATCTCTAAATAGAGTTGATTTATTTTTGAATTTATATTCCAATAATTCATCCATATGATTATGAAATTTTACTTTTGAATATTCTCTTTGAGAATTAGAAGGTTGTTGATATTAGACGAGACATCAACTTCATGCATAAGGGATCCTAAAAAATATCTTCTAGTTATGCATTCTTAAAGTTGATACAATGAATAATCTAGAGAATCAATCTCCTAGTATGAAGTAATGAATTAATTTATTCTCTAATATTTCATCTTTATATTGAGTAGTTTTTTTTGAGAATGCAAGATAAGTAATTGTATATGAATTCAACAAAGTTTCATGTGTCATGAACAAGACTACCAAAATTCAGATGGAGGGACCAACTATTATTAAATCTGAAGGGAAGGGGCTATATAAATTCATTATTATATATGTTAATAAGTATTATATGGTGGTAAAAATTAATTATTTCCAATCATGTATAATTCATAGATCCTTTAGTGATTAAGGAAGCCTCATTAGCGAAGTCTCTATCAATTTTACTTGCTACCATTCTAATAAAACGATTTGGTACCATGTGAATTTATATCCCACAATGTTTATCTAAAACAATTATTTGTCTTCAATAAATATTATGATTTATTTTGGATTAAATTTATTTTCTCATAGTTCCAAGATTTTCATCAGGATGGAGGATGTAATTAAAATCCTCAATTAGAATCCAAGGGTCTTTAATGATACTTTTTTATGCTAATAGTAACCTTCAACTCTGTGCTACTAAAGTTAGGGTCTTTATGAAAATGAAATAAAATAGTTTCTCAGGATAAAATAAGTGATTTTAGAAAAATATTGGTTGCTTAAAGTATTTTATGGAGTTTAGTTCAAAATGAGTAAGAAATAGAGAAGTTCCCTTAAATAGGGTTTTCTTATTAAGAGGAATTGAGAATGAAACCTTTTAAAACCTGTATTTCTCTGTCAAATAAAAATGAATTGAGATATATAATCATCATTGGAACATAAAAATAGAATGTAGGATATTTATATAATAATAATTAAGAAATAATTTGGGCTAAAGTGAGTGAAATTGTAAACCAATGGAAATATTGATGTTTAGAGAGATCCCTTACCATATGTATGAATGTGCTCTTTACATTCAATTAAAGTCATGGATAATCAAATTTGATTCATAAATTATATAATTTAGAACCAATATCACATATGATTGTTTATTATAAATTGGTAAGTTCATTTATGGCCATTTTTATGTATTATAAATTTAATTTCGTCGTTCCAGGAGTGTTTGTTTCATTATTTCATGATCAGTTAACTTGTGTATAATAATGTAAGTTATTATAAAATTAAATAAATTACCATTAATAGGAATTATATGGTATTAATTAACTTCCATACTTTTATCTTTTCCCTTATATCATTTTTTCCTAAAATGTGGATGATTTATTTGATAAAACTTTGGTAACAAAATTTTAGTTTTTTGGAGGTTTTTACGATCATCATGAATTTGCATCATTTTATTTAATATTTGATATATATATATCAGCTCTATAACATAAAATAATTTATAATATACAAATTGAAATATTATTTTATAGTAATAATTATTTTATTACCATACTTGAAGGTGGTAACAGAAACCGAAAACTCATTATCCGTGAAGCGGGTGAACTAACATATTAGAGAAAATGTTTTAATTTTTACTTTAAAAGGAGGATAGCAAGGATTTGATATTGGATATTCCATTTTCATATCAAAATTACAGTATATATATGACTATATAGTTACCATGTCACTTTGGATAGGGGATTAAGATAATTTAGAATTAATAAAGAATTTAAAAGAGAAAGATGGAGGATTTTACCTCTTGAATGTCGTCTCCTCGAGAACCTCCTTAAGTCACATGGAATTGGTCTTTTAGTGACAAAAAAATTGTAGAATGTGGTGACGTGTCTTTTGGAAATAATTAGAAATAAAATTTTTAATATTCAAATTTTGTAATGTTTGAGGAGAAGGGGTGGTGAGGGGTCGTATTTATAAGGAGAGGAGAGATGCATATTTTGATTATTATATCCACATGTTTATTATTTTGGATCAAGATTATCAATAGTATTGAATATTCTGACTATATATAGTAAATGGTGTATTTGATTTTGATATAATGGGTGCTTACATCAACCATGACTCAAAAATTCATGTATTTGGCTAATAATAATAAATACCTTAAATTACAACATTTCATTATTATATGAAAATCAACAATTTTAAAAAAAACCAAAAACAATCCATCCAAATTATTTATCAATGTTTACATTTCAAAAATGGACTCTTTTTTTTGAAAATAATTTTCTAAATATGATAAATTTAATTTTTTTTAAAATCAGCATTTATTAAAATAATACTAAATTTAATACTATAATCGATTTTATGACCAATTGAAAATTTATTTATTGTATCATAAAATTATATTTTCATTAAAAGAAAAATAAATATTAATTTATAAATGTATATTATGAAATTAATATTTATTTTAAATCCTTATATTTATTATAAGTGTTGTTAAAAAATTTATATTTTGTAAAAATACAAACAATTAATTTATCATGTTTAAAACATTTATTTACCTATAACCTGATATAAATATATAATATTTTAATTTTATAATATACCTAAATTTTATATTCCATTTTAATAGGTTATGTTACTATTATAATATCTAGATTTCTATTCCTAATTGTTAGATTACTATACCAGTGACCCAATTACTATTCTAATGGTCAGATTAGAATTCCAACAATCAGATTTATAACAGTCATATAGGTTCACTGATTCCTAAAAATATTTCTTATCCCAATCATTATTAATTCATTTCTATATTCTCTCAAGGTTATTTGTAATTTCATCTTCAAAATGAATATTTTATTTTTAACATTATGTTTTATTTCTAAAACTTTTTTCAACAGTGCAGACATTCTAGTGGACCATGTAGATCCAAATTATCACATTCTTATTCTCTTATTTTCTATTTATTCTCATGATATAATATTTAATATTCTTATTTGTTTCTTTTCTGATTCATGTACCATTCTAAATTTATGATAATATTAATTTTTTGGTTTCTCTATGTGATAGTTGTGCCTGACATAAATATAAAAATGGAAATTCCATTGATAAAATTCTTGGTCATTAAAAATTTTTAATCACTTTACTTGGACCTTAAATCGACCTAAATAAGAATTACACATAACTAAGAACTTTATTCAATTTTCAAGGGCTGGTGACTTGTTATATGTGTCTAAATTTATCATCTGGGGATTATTTTCATATGTGGAAGAAAACAGGTTCCAATTCTAGAGAGAACCTTCTTTGTTTTTATAATAATATATAGATGATAACCTATATATATACACAACAATACAAGGTAACATTCCAAACATAAATGATTACAACAACAATAATAGATAGAATATAATATTGAATGACTCTCAAATAATTAAACTAAATAAACATGGTAATGTGGAAAATATTCCTCCTTCCAATGATATCCTTCCAATCTATAGTGCTAGGTTGGGATCTAGTCTACCGATTCATCACAAATTCCTAACTATCATATATTCCATCCAAGTAGTTATCTATATACCTTTTTATGAGAAAAAAATTATAATAGTGATACTACATGTCCACTTGGGTGAATATGAAATACATCAGTTTGAAAAATCAGTTGGCACTACCAAGAAACCTTTACCTCAAAATGAAATAGTCTGGTAAATGCATGTGAATGTGTCTTTAAAATTTACATATTATCTATGTTATGAAATCCATAGAAAAATGAAAAATTTATGATATATATCAATAAAATAAATAATAATAATAATAATAATAATAATAATAATGAATAACTCTTTCACCCTTAGGAGGATCCATACATTCCTTGATCCATTCTCTAGATCTACAATAGGAAAAATTGTATCTTGGTAGAATTATGTTCACAAACTAAAACTGTCTGCCAATGGAATAATAGAAAACTCATTAATAAAGTATAAAATAAACATTTTTATCGACAAAGGGATATATTAATTGTAATCCATTATGCACACACATGTGGGAGAGGGGAAAACATATCGAGTTCCCTATGAACCCCTATATGAAATATCAAGTGACATAGACACCCTGGTATAGTTCATTGAATTCCCCCTCATCATAGACCACTATATCAATGATTTATTCATCAATGACCTATTAATATATTGAGTAAAAATTATAATAATTAATTAATAATAATTAGTAAAATGAATCATAGGAATAATCGATAACTTTTAGGGTTTTAACTCGCTCATGGTGGTTCGACACCTCCATGGATTCAATCTTCATCTTCCTCATAATAGATCTGCATTGACAATTCTCCCTACATTACCTATGTTGTCATTGTATCTTTTCCCATGAGACTCCACTGAATTTCACACCTTTAATGTTGTGGAAATGACGATAGTTCAAGTATGTTCTCATTCAGTCTTAGATTTGATTTTGGTCTCCACATCTGAGAATGATTCATGTCTTGAGTTCCATATATCTAATGATTATTTTTTGTTATTGAATGTTACTACCAAGTGTGGTCTTTTGAGGGAGCCAATTGTTCAGAAGGACACAATAGTGACAAAGACTCATGGGGATGTTTTGTTACAAAGAAATCACACCAATGTTGTTCTTCCTTGAGGTGATAATTCGCACGAACCTCAATCCTATGATGATTTAATGAATAACCTATCAACTACAACACCAAATCTGGGTAGATCCAAATTGTCAGCTCTAATATAGGATTCATATCCTAGAATAATCATTTTTAAGGGCTCATTACCCCACATGGAATCCAACCCTATATCTCTCACCGAGATAATGGAAATCGGAAAAAATCTATGATTACATTCATTATTTTACCTAAAGGTGTGAATCCCTGCAATCCTGATGTTTTTCTAAGTAGGATCTCACATTTTTAGGATTTCTTTAACTGAAAATGTGTCTCTCTTGGTCGAGGATTTTTTCACTACCTTTTTTCAATCAAACTAATTAAAGATTCAAGCATGGAGATTCGGGTCCCTGTTGTTGAAACTTGAATGGATTCATTTTCACAAATGGTCTTTGGAAATTAATGTCTCATGTTCATGAAATGCCTTTTGTTAGGTATTGGTTCATATTCATGGAGTCAATTGGGTCCTTTGGCATCTGAATATTTTTCATGACATTGGAATGATAATTTGGTCCCTTATTCATCTTTACAAGGATGGTGAGGATGATCAATTTGGATAATTTTCTAGGATTTTGGTGGAGATTAATCCCAGATCTACCCTGATTGGCAAGGTAACCCTTTATAATCCTTTTTATAACATCAAAATTGATGTTGAGTTTGATATCAATATTCTTTTTTTTCAAGGAATTTATGGGTGTTGGAAACTCATTAGAGCTATTTCAGAAGAGGGTTTCATGCGAGGGATATGAGATGAGAGGTCATCCATCTTATCTATATATAAGGAAGTGAAATACAAAATGTGAAGATTTCTCAAAGCCCATCGTTCATGATGAAGACTTACTTAAATGGCCAGTCCACACTATGGTTGATGGGTTGATTATTTGGAAACCTGACTCTTAGGATCCCAATCAAAATGGAAAGGAGATATTGGTGGATGAGCCTCTGGTGAGAGATAATAGATACCCCTCTAATAATTGAGTCAATTTTTTTAAGGAGGGTTCCTCATTAGAGAAACCTCTATAGGGTCTCCAGGATTGGTGACCCCTGACCCTGTTTAGGTAGATGTCTCTAATAAAAATTATACACATTTGCATGTTGATTTTTATCATCAAATCTATAAGATATTTCAATCCTATAAATTATCTATGAAATGGGGGAACATCTCTAAAGTAGAAGGGGAGTATTTTGGTAATCATATAAGGGATTCGAGTAGTAGTGGGCATGCCTCTTTCAAGGATTCAATCTTATGTGGCAAGGAAAAGTTGACTGGTGGTGAGGGAATCACCACTATTCATTCAAAGAGGATACCAAAAAAGGATTATTCTAATCTACCTATAAATGTGACTACCAGATCATCTTCTAAGGTGACAAGGAAGGTTGATAAAGAAATACGTAATATTTTTAATTGGGGTAGGTCTTAATCTAAGTGGGAAATTATTGGTGACTCTAATTATGGAAATGATATGTCATACTAAGATCCCTATAAATGTTGTTGGTCGGATAAGGGAAAGTTTTCCTGTTTTGACCCTATCCTCCTCATTTATAGTTTTTATTTATTCTCAATAAATGGTCAGAATATTTTCTTCTAGATGGACTTGATTGGTAAAAGTAGGAATAATCATATAAGGTGTAGGCATCACCCATAATGACTAGTGGTACCTACATAGTCCATTATTAAAAATTATAGAATAAATAATAATCACATAGAGGGATACCATTCCTATCATGGAACAACATAAATAATGAAAAAAAGATGATCTCTAATATTGAACAAGGCAAGGTAACCAAAATTATTTAACTCATCTATTCATTTTAAATGAGGTAAAAAAACATAGAAAGGAATTAGAAGTACATTAAAAAAGAATTTGGGGGAATAAGGGTTTGAGTATAGTCTTTATAGATAAATCCAAACCCAATTTTCTATCACACCATATCAATCCAAATTGTAAGATGCTTAGAAATAATATTGAAATATGTGGTTACACAATCTTACCTGACCCCAATAATATACACCACCTAATAATCTTTAGGAAAACCCAAGTAATTCAATTAAAATTTACACTACCAAAACACCACACAATCCTAAATTTATCTATATAACTAAACCAATATTATATATATATAAAAACAAACACATGTATAATTATATGAAAACATTATTAAAATTAATAATAACAAGAATACTTTTTTCCAATAGAAATGAGACTCCAGGTAGGAATGAAATAGTAAGGTGAGAAAGAAAGTCCATTTTGGCACCCAAAATTTTTCAATGATTAATATAAGATGAGGTTTTATAAATTGTACAAGGAGAATTAATCATGAAAACCATGTGCTTATTAATCCCTAACTACCTTAGTACTAGCCTTATCGAATCTCAACTGCCTCAAATATGACGTTCTTATGCTCATTTAGACTTATTCATAGATCGTATTTGACCTGACCTTCACGTGCCTGGCCTACCACATTCCTGAGGTAAAACCCACTCACCTCATTAGGCCACCCAAAAATGCTCGCAAGTTATTACGACACTATCTAAGGCACATTAACTAGTTTTTCCTCTAAAAATACCCACATACCTCTAATTTTATGGGATTCTGATTTAAAGTTCTATAATGGGATTCTAAATATTGAGATTCTTCACCCAATAACTAACTTATCATCTAGGAGACTCTCTATGTCAAAAAAAGCTAAATAATGAGAATTTTATTTATTTGTGTCATTAAAAGGTTTTAACAACCAAACAATTCATGATAAACTATTTTTATCATGGAATACTTAGGTTAGGGTGAAGTACCATTCTGTTAGGCCTATTAGGGTTCTAATTCACTAATGTTATCTAGAGAGGCCCACTAGGGTGCCGGTTCTCCCATGCCATCATCAAAGGCCTACTAGGTTGATAATTATACCATGAAATCAATAGATTTTTATTAGGGAACCAATTCAACCATTACATCCAGGGAGACCTACTAAGATGCTAATTATCCATGGAAATTGTGAGTGGTCTACTAGTGAACCAAATTTCCTAGGCTATCTAGAGAGGCTTACCAGGGATCAAATTCACCCAAGCCATCTAGAGAGTCCTACCATGGTTCCAATTTTCCTAGAATATCTAGAGAGTCCAACTAGGACACCAATTTGGATAGGTTATCTAGTAACAATCATTAGAGTGTCAAATCAGCCAAGCCATCCAAAGTGTATTACCATGGAAAAAAAAATTCAGACCATCGAGAGAGGTCCACTAGGGTTCCAATTCTCTTATTAAATCTATAGAGGCATACTAGGTAATTATTTCACCTAGAGAATATAAAGAGGGCTACTGGATCACTAATAAGCCTAGGGTCCCAAAGAAGAGCATGATTATGGTTCCCATTCGCCTATACCTATTGGTTGTGATCATTATCAAAATCATTACTCATGACTATAATATGTTGTCAAGGAGTAATTATTTATAGTCTCAAGAACCATATTTGGGAGGCATATTCATCCATCCTACCAATATAGGCTACCTAGTCACCTTGTTCCATTACCCTAGCCAAATAAGACTCCTTACTACTAAATTCTCAAGGTAACACTTGAATACCCTTTTATCTGGGTCAAAATCATAATTGGATGCCCAAATTAGGAATCCTCCACAGCCACCTAACAAACATTGTAGCATCCCCTTTTCTAGAATAGATGAAATGCCAAGGGAATCCAAATTTTTCCATTTAGTGGATAGTCTATTTTCTGAAAGGATATTTAAAAAATAATTACAGTAGTTAGAACACTTAAATGTGTTGTTTTTCGATGTGGTTAGAGACCTAAGGGGTCCCTAGGGTGTTTTTTTGAGTTTCAGGAGTTCCAAACCCTAAAAACCAATGTTCGAGATGGATTAGTAAGGGTGCATGATTTTCTAAAACCGTTCTCCCCACACATGAAAAACATAAAACCCTTGTAGGTGAGAAGAAGTGATCCACACTGGTTGTGCTTAGTTTCCCAATCTGTACACCCAACCCAGACACTTAGTGACATTTGGCCAATGTGTATGAACTATCCAGTGCCTAGTTGGCACATAATTATTCAAACCATGTGAGACAATTGTGTGAGGTGTGGTTCTCAAGTAAGAAGATCTTCATGGTTGGTGTATCATTTGGACAAACCATGTGGCCAAATTTTGTATCCCAGTTTTGAAGGGTAAAATTATAATTTTCCCTACAATGAACTTTAAAACAATTTTACTTCTTTCTTTATCCCATTTCTAGTGGGTGCCACCTTCTTCCTCATGCACAAATCCACTCATCCACTAATGTAGGGTTCTTGATATCTTCTTCATATATTCATCCAAATAAATCACCATAGAAAGAATCAAAAATATTTAATTGATCTCTAAAATCCTCATAATTCTATTTCTCTTTCCTTCCATCCTCCATTATGCTATTTTGGTGTGATCTAATTCACCATATTTTCATGATACTTATCCATTTCTTTTATTTCTCTTGAACCAGACCAAATTAAAGATTGATATTGAATGTGTGGGTTGTACTTGGTATAAGGTAGGTGGTATAGCTTTTTTACCATAGTTTTGTTTCCTTTCACATGGTGTGTCATAGTTCCGTGTGCCATAACTTCACGGTGACACATTTTATTTGATAAATAAATTGAATTGAATATGTTTCCATGTCCAGTACAACCCTAATGAGAAGAAACTATCCACTTTAGGAGATTTCTTTGATTTTATCCACTTCAATGGGTGAGATTCCTCCTTTGGGACCAAATTCTTTTTAACTCGATGCCTCATTCCTTATATTTATTTTCCAATATTTATGCTTCACATTTTACTCCTTGTTCCACATGCTATATACTTTATTACTTCATTTTATGTTTCTTGTCGCATTGCTTATTGCTTATGAAAATTGCTACATACCATATAACATTCTCATTTTTCTTATTATTATTAGTTCCATATGATAAATTCCTTATGCCTTATATCATATTTTTCGTGCATTGTGCTTATCTCTTTACTGATTTATTTCCTTGTACAGTTTCCTTCTGATGAGATTGAATTATCTAAATTTAATGAAATGAATTGTTGAATAAAAATATCATGTTTTCTAATAAAACCCATTGATGAGGTGAAATTTATTCAATTGGAAAAGTCCATGTGTGTATCCATTATAGCCTAGTGAATATGCATATGATTAGTGAAATGTGCCCTTTTCTTTGTTACATAGTTATTTGGTTTGGATAAAATGTTCGGGCTTCCAGGATTATCTATTATATATATGATATGCGTTGTTGATGTGTGATGTTGACTGCCTGTGGTCTGGGAGAGAACATTGGTCCTGACTTAAGGATTATGTGGATGGAATCTCCATGTTTGGATTGGTACAACATGATGCCTAGGAGATATCCTTTGTATTTTCCTTGGATGGGATTTATGGGAAGTGTTTCTATACTCATAAGTGATAATACTTCCCTAGGGGAGAAACCATGGATGGACTTCTTGGAAAGATGTCCATGACATGCATTGAGTGAAACCTAGTCCCCTATACGAGATAATTTGTACGGACTCAGAGTTTACCATTCCATGAGTGATATGAGGTACACTGTTATGGGTCACCTAGGAAAAAAATAGTGGTATTGGTTATATCAAGGGTTAAAGTAGTGACCTAGGGGATTCCATTATGGATCACTTTAGATGGGTTCAGGTTTCCATTACATGATTTTATGGATACCATGTATGTATTACCTGTGGTTATTTATTAATTATTATCATTTATATTATTACTATGTGTTATAAAAATGATTGAATTATTTCTTAAGGGTGTGACTACTAAGCTAAATCACAATCATGGGGTTGACCTGCTATTATTGATTATATATATGATGCCATGAATAAACCTCATTTCATATACATGTTCTTCAGTTCATGCATCTGGATTAGAGTGAATCATGTAAAATTGGTTGCGTATCCATTTATGTACTAGACCGACGTGTTAATTATTTATTTCTTTACTGTCCTGTTTTCATTTATGTTAACATACTTTTATTTTTTTAGTGCATAAACTTGATTGATATTGACACTGTTAGGGGTGTCTTATAGAGCATACCTTACACCCTACTCTGGCCTCCATTGCACCAGGGTACCCGATAAGATCTTCAAGTTCACTGGTACTTGGTTTATTTCTTGTGTTTTTATTATTATAGAAGGGATTTAGGATTATATGACGATGTTGGTAATCATGAATCTTGTGGAGATTATCCTCTGGGTATTTTCTCTATGTTTTATTTATTTTTGTTGTATTTATCTGTATCCATAGCTGTATGTTTCCGGATTTATTAGGTATCATTACTTGGACATGCATGAATGGTTAGTCATTTTTTGTAATTTTCCATGTTTGCTAAATTGTTATGTGTATCCTTCCACTGTTTTTTTCTCTTTTATTTCTACTTCCACTATTGACTACTTATTTACACCCCATATAACATTGTGCTAATCTAACCATGAGGGTATAGTCTCCCCATCATACCACCATTGGACCCTCGTTGCTAGTAGGCAGCCTCTGGCATATGAGGATGTGAACTTGAGGCCATGGGATGACCAATTAGACTACCAGTTTAGCAGCCAGTTAGGCCAGGACAATACAAAGTCATATACGAGATCTTTTCATTTTGTCCTAATATTTTTGGGATGGGATATAGGTGACTAAAAAAGTGTCAGTTATTGGTAAATAGCTTTTTCTAGGAGTGATCAACCCACATATGGGGGGAAATTACAAGTGGTCAGGGATTGTATTGTTCTTCATGTTGTTTGATATTATATTTGATTATGATTTCACATTGACTGAATAGTGTACTCTATACTGCTTACTGATTTATAAAATCCTAGAATTTTATGCTGGGATAATATGTAAATTAAATAACATCACATGAATCATTATAAGAACATTGGAATTGACATGACATTCATATTATATTCGATATAGTTAGAATTTTTAGGTTATTTGAAATTTTTGATGTGCCTTGTGAGTTATTTTATTATAGATTATATTCTATGGTAGGTTATTTGATAACATGCTTACCTTTTACCAATTTAGGTATTTCCTTCTATGGATGTATATATTATGTTTATGTGTTTAATTAATGGGATTTACTTGATTGTTATGCAATAATTCCATGATTTTAGCATTATAAAAAAACATTTTTTTTCTTCCTCAGTTATATAGTATCCTTCCAGGGTTAGTTGCCAGGATTTCCTATTTCATTTCCAGGTTAAACCATATGAAATTTTGTTTATAGTTCCTCTTTAACTCTTTAAATTTGAGATTCTTTATTGATCCCAAAAAATCACTAACAAATTATGACATGATTAAGGCATGAACCATTGGTTCCGTGGGATGAAAATTTATGATTATGGTAAAATGGAAGCCAACTTCCAATTTTAATGTGTATGGGTGCTTTATGAATTGGAACAGATAAAAAAATGTCCTTTAATATTGATATATAAGTGCTAATAATGTGAGCAATGTTAAAGGGTTGGCTTTAATAGTGCTTGTAAAAAGTGTTGTTAAAGGCCACCATTATCATCACTTTTTTATAATTGTTAAAGGCCCCCTTTATCAACACTAAAAAAAACTAATAAAGTTCCCACTGATAAATGGGGATTAATTTTTTTGGAACCACTTCCCTCCACATCTTTTATCAATGCTTCCCATCCCCTTTATCAATTATTTTGCCTTATTTATCAATACTATAGATAATTCCACCCTCTAGTGTGTGCCCCTACCTTCAAAATGTTTTGAACCTAAGACCTCACGCTCACATGCCCACACCTTTCCCACTCCACGATATTTTTTTACATTTTATAATATATCTATATATTAATATATATTTCATTACATTTTTTCCATATATTTATTATATGTTTATATATCTATTATTAAATTCATATATAAAATATATTTTTTGTGTGTGTGTATTAAAAAATTCACACACACACACACACACACACACATATATATATATATCTGTGTGTCTGTGTGCGCATCTATAAATTTAATTATATATATTTATATTTATTCACATATATTATATATCAATATTCATATACATATATTAGAATATATACATAAATATATATCTATTTTTAAATATGCACACAAATGTAACATTATAAACACCATAATTGTATAGGTATATAGATATTAATACATTTTTAATTTATATAAAATGGATATTAGTTTTTATTTAGATTAGGATTATATTCTGTGAAATATATTTTATATATAAATATGTCAAAATATTTATTCATAAAAATAATTTTTTATGTGGGAATATATAAAAAATAAGTATAGATTTTTTTATATTTGATTATAAATAATAGTACAATATGAAAAAAGATAAAAATTTAAAACCATAATATCAATGTAAATGTAAGACCTGAGAATAAATTCAGTCCCCACTAAAAATGAGAAAACAACCACATTAAATGAGGCTTAAAGTCCATGGAAAATGTTGTACCCTAACTAAAAATCCAGGTTTGGAGGTGTTCTAAGACATATTTTGAAAAAAAATGTGATCTAAGCTTTCCCCAAGTCACTAGGACATAGAGGTCATCACAATATTTGATTTGATATGTGGTAGAGCTCAAACGGAGACCCGAATCAAAATTTATGATCATTTGAAGTTTGAGTTACATTTTAATCTTATTTTAGATATTGTATTAATATTTTGATTTTTTTCATCTTCAAATTGTTATTGATTGACTATTAATCGACAATTATTAGCAAATTATTAATGAAAAATATTTTATAAGCAATTTTCACTAAATATCTTATATATTATGTGTAAATGCCTATTTATCCTTATCTAAAACATATTTTAAAATATATATATTATATTTATATCTATATAAAAATATTAAAATCTTAATATATTTCTTTTAATGATTTTTTTAAATATACTTTTTATCAATGAATTTTTACAAGAACTAGTAAAGTCCCCTTTTTATCAACACTTTTTTACTAGTTCTAATAGAGCCCCCCTCCCCTTTATCATTTCTTTATAATAGTGTTGATATGGGGATCCTTTATTAGTTCTTTTTTACAAGCATCAATAAATTTCCCCCCTTTAACAATATTTATTAAGAACTTTTTAAGACCCCCTTTAACTATACTAAAAAAGGGATTGTTAAAGCTCTCCTTTAATTGTGCATTTTATAGCACTAACGATGTGTGTATTTCATAGTGTTTTAACTAGTGTTGATAAATACCTATAACTTTATAAACCATGTTTTGAAGTAGTCCCATATAATCTAATTCATCTAGATGAACCTTGTATATTTAAAGGCATTTTCATAAATGTTGAGGTTTTTGGGTTTTATTTTAATACTAGTTACAATAGTTGTTGTTAGATGGGAACCACCTCCAACTTGTAAAGTGTATAGGTGCTTTAAAATTTTAGAGGTGGTAACCCATGTAGCCAAACCATCTGTTATGAGATTTATAATTATAAATTGCTTTAAATATAGATGTTGGTCAAATTTTTACATGGAATGAATTTGTTTACATTTAAAATATTATACCATTTTCCAGGGTCTTAATGACCTATATGACCAAATTTTTTAAATACACCATGAGACCCAATTAGATCAAGGGGAATTTTGCTTATGTAATGAACAATTAAGGGTGTTTATAAAAATAATTTTTTAAATTTTTGTGTTGATTTTAATAGAATGCAAAATGGATTAACATGACCCTCCTAAGTCACCCTTTCATTTCATATTTCCTAGTGATTTTTCCATGGTAGTGTGATTATGGTATGTTTTGACAGACATTTAAAGTTCATGTGGTCACCTATAAGGTTTATCATGTAAATATATGGTGGAATCCCTTCTGACCCGACCTATTAAATTAATAAGTGACCTCTTGTTTTCTTTGAGCTGTAAATTGTGTGAGGCATTATAAATATTTTAATGGTGTTAAAAAATGGTGTTATGTGATAAAATGATCACATTTTAACTATATGAAAATGAATAAAAAATTCATATAAATGAATCTTAACATAACTTGTCTGTTTTTCTTTATGGCCTTGGCTAAATAGAGTACCAACTCACGTTGTCTTTTTATCAGAATATGATGTTTTAAAAATGCTCCTTTAATTTTTTTAGTTCAGATGTAAATAAATTAACTAGATGAATGAAACCTTATAGTGTGTTTTCTTTAGTTTTAACCCTCATGTACGAGTACATTAAATACTTTCATGGTTTTTTTAAATCTCACCTTAAAATGGGAGCATGAACGTTTTTGTAGGACTTTTCTCTTACAGCTCGAACCTAAGTGATAGTATATTAAGACTAGTGAGGTTTTGCATGTGTGACCTTATTTTTGGTCAATTCATTGAGTTTCAATAAGGGGATATCCCACTATAGACATCTTCCTTTGATCCTTAAAAGACATGATAAATGATATGTGCTTCCAAATGAGTGGTACTGTTTGAGTGTTGTTGCCCATGTTGGACTCTTAGGTTCCCAATCAACCCCCTAGATTTTATGGGTGGTTGTGTATTTTTTTACCTTTTCTATAATGGTGAGTGTTATGAAATTCTTAGTTCTAGAATGCTAGGCATTCCAAGGGCATGAATAGTCATTTAGTAGGTCATGTGACCCAACATGTCCACCCACTTTAGCATTGGATGAATCAGGAGGTCGTCAACCTATTTTACAATCATACAGAGTAATATGACTCTGGGATAGTCCTATTGAATAGGACATCAGATAATTGAATGAATAAGGATAACAATCTTATGGGATGTAACAAGGACATTCCATCTAATCCTTTAATCTCTAGGTAGTATGCGTTCAAATATGTGGTACTTTTCATCTTGTTACATTGTGCAACAAACTGTTTTTGTATAGTGGTAATAATTTAAACCTTGAGCTATTACACTTTGAATTCCAGTTATCTAAGAAGTAGAGTGACATGGTAAATATCAAGGACCCCAACTTTTCATAATTTCTATGACGATGTTTTGAATAGGATCAAATTTTAACATGGAAGTTAGTCATTTTGGATTTACATCTAATGCTAGGGGGAACATGGGAATAACTGTGAAGGAGATGTGTATGTCTATATGTGAATCTAATCGAGAACTCCTAAGTGGCTGGTTTACCATCTCTTTAGTTTAACACTTGTTAAAGTGTGATGGCCACATCTATGACTCACGGACAATGTTCAATGGAGCATGTGGAATATGATGAATCCCCTTCGTTAGTGGATCTGATGGATAATTAAAATTATAAGGTGGTGAGAATCAAGTCAATTCTAGTTGAATCTATCCTTCCATGTACAAGTAACCCAACCTATAAGGACCATTAATAAATAACCAGTTATATTTTAATTCCCTTGGGACTTGTGAGTCTTATAACATGTTGGTTTTTCCAAGCTATCACAACAGTGAATGGAAAGTTGGGTGTGAAAACTTTTTAAACAACATTCATCAGGAAGAGACATTGGTGGTTACATTTATGTGGGATGGAATGCCTTTTATAGTAGGGATTTTTGATCAGTTGATGGAAACATGTCGGTAGGTCAAGAAAATATTTCTTTAAAAATAATTCATCCAATGATGTTTTGACTGCTCTCCCATTCTGAAGTTGGTATGATTTAGTTAAAAGCATTCCAAGAACATCACCTATTTATGGTGAAAGTGTACGTAGGGTCTTGAAAACTTCAAAAAGGTATGGAAAATACACCCAAAAAATTGATGAAGGAATAAAATGTAGGCTCGATTGACAATCTAAGAAGAAGATTAAAGAAATAGAATTTGGAAAAGGACTAAATTGGTATGCATACTGATTTTCAGGAATCGTACATGGATGGTATTTATTGTGAACTAAATGGTATGCAGATAGCCCATGAAATACTAGCCCATGAGGCATTGGCCAAAAAACAAGGAAATTAGCATAAATAAATGAGGAATGGAACTGATCCCCTGTGAACCCTGTCATTGGCGGAATAGAGGCATGAAAATTCTACCCACAAACCATGGCTTTGTGAATCGTGTCATTGGAAAAAAGTTATGGTGAGGTACTCCCCCACACCGTCCCCACAAACATCATTTTCAAACAAGGTGAGGCTGTCCAAATCCCGTGAACTTCTTCATTCGTGGGATTGAGGTGGTGATTGTTTTTTTCTGCAAACAGAAGTCCCGCAAATCTCTGTTGATGAAGTCATCCATGAGCTGGAGAATTTTCCCATGGGCTACCGTAAAAGGTGTCATGTGACCCATAGATACAGCCTCGTGGGCACTCTATAAAAATACCCTGAGGAATGTTGAGAGATATGATCATATCTGATTGTATTTTCAGAGTTATTGGAGTTTAAGGACGGAGGACTTTGAAGGAAAATCATCGAAGAAGTACGAAACCACAAATGATTTTCAGTATGTATAATCTCATTGCGAACCATAGAATGAAGGAAGGATAGTAATATTGAAAAATCATGAACCTAATTGGAAAACTTCAAACACATTACCTTCATAGATGAACTTCATATTAACTGCAGGAAGAATTTCTCTTCTTCAATCTAGTGTACATAACAAACCACTATGTGGATGAAACCTTTCCCTATGTAGTGTTCCACAGCACGGACCAAATCCAGCACCACATACCACACCAGAATATGGACAGAACCTCATGTCGTGTACCACTAAAATACATATGCCACACCCAGGTCCACATACCACTTTAGTAAATGGATGGAACATCTACCCCCATAGAAGTACGATATGTGGAGGGATCCCCCTACCGCGTGAAGAACAAGTATGAAGAATGGCATTCCTTTGGGTGTTCCACCATCCGGTTCCAATCCTGTCTTCCCATACCCATATTTCCCTCCATGGATCCTCCCCAAAACAATCCAAAGGCATAAAAAAACCTTCCCAAGACACCAGCCCTGTATGAAAAGACCATCAGGCACATCAGCATTCCTTTCTGAATCTACATACCCATGTTAATAAGAGTCACATGGGTAATATTCATAATAGCATAGACCCCTAGAATTTTCTTAAGTCTACATTCCCATGGTAACCTATAGCCCATCCTTGAGATACTAACGTGAAGCTCCCCATTCTAGGGATCGAGGTTAATCACTAGATTTTACATTCCTTGAGGGACAATGATAAGTGAAATTGATCACGCTTTTCATCCCCTTAGATAACGAACAATGTTCCTCCCCTTTCCTACAACCCATTTTAGGGGACTCCCACTGAGGTAAGTACCTAGCATTATTGCGAGAGAGGGGCACTCTTTCTCCAATTGACCTCATCCCAGGATGTGTTTGAATAGATCACTAGATGTGACTTTCCTGGATATCAACACTATTGAGAATGGGAATATTCAAATCCCCCCTCTCTCTACCTTGGAGTTGTCACCCAACCTCTTCTATTGTCATCCTCTTTTACCATAAAAAGAAAAGGGAAGGTGTGTGGTCTGTGGGATCTACTGTTTCCTATTGTTTCTCATACCCATCATGAATCACATGGGCATAGAGGTTAACAATGGGAAAAACATCCATACTATCTCTTAATGACTACATGAACTTTGATTCCGGCTCTAACCAGGCTATGTAAGATGCATGACTGAATGTCTAAGATCAAATGGGTAGTTCCTATGTGAAATCCCCAATCATATACTGTCTCTAAATGAACTATTACAACTATGATTCCTACACTAACCAGGATACATAGGATGCCAGCCTAAGGTCCGGGCTCAATGGACATTCTCCTAAAAAGTCAGTCCCAATATAATTCCCCCTAAGTCATTAAGGAACCCCCTTTAGGTATTATCCTCAAGGTGAATCTTCCAGAAATGGATCCCTTATAGTGTAACTACCAACCATATACCCTAAATTGGGAATCCTTGACACGTAATCCTGACCCAACAAAACTACATGTGATTTGATCCCGGACCAACTGGGATATGTAGGGAGCCTCCTGGAGTTCTAAACCTGTCACCCGAGTCACCCTAATGTTCACCAGCCCATATCCTCAGTAGGGATATGTTCACCTAGAATACCATATCTCTTTTTTTCATCTCAGGATCCCTTGATGCAAGGTCCAAATCGAATTTTGACTAGGCACCTTTCACCCAGACATCCTTTCTGCATGATGCTAGTCTGCATAGATGGGTCCCTGTCATACAAACTTAAAAGGTGATGTGTCTAGTTAAGTGGCACCAAACTATGTGATTTCTGATTCCTCTCATGAGGATATGTAGGAATCCCATCTCATGGGTTTTGTCCTGATATTGAAGAAACTTATGGACTCCCTAGACGACGATAAACTCTAGAGAACCTCATCATCGAGATTAAACAAGAGTTGTCTTAGTAATTCCTAATCCATACGTATCCATGATTAATTTTGAAATTTATCGGTATTCTATGGATACATGCTTGGGAAAAAACCAAGGATTCATGAAATTAAGAACATTTCTTAAATATATAAGAGAGTCCTGAAGTATTCAATAATTCCCCCAAAAAGGTTGTGATGAGCCTGACCTCCCATCCTCTCAACTAATGGGGTCCATAAGTGTCATTAGACAAATATTCATCCAAAGAGAACCTACATTTGGAAGGTAGGTCCATCATTCATAGATACAAGATTCGTTGGGTGCTTTTTTCTCCATGAATAAACCCATTGGTGACCATAAAATGACATCATACTCAACATTGAGTGATTTCACACATACTCGACCCCCCTGCAATCACCTTCGGGGACCATTCATCTATGGAAACCCCTTCACAATATGGTAATGATACATTTCCCAGTCCCAGTTGGGATGGACTCAAAAATCCCCCATCACCCGGCATGTGATGTGAATCAGGTCAAAACAAATGATGGTAAATCTAATGTGGATCACTCCAAAATAATTGAAAATTGGTTACTATCTATCGGTCCATTTTTTCTACCCAAGTATGATGCAGATCATGTAAAAATAAAAATGGTGAAACCAACATGAATCCTTAACCAAGGTGGTAGTATTATCCCTCCATAATCTCATTTCATCCAAAAAGGAAGAGGACAAAGTATGACTTTTCATAGTGAATGTGATCATGAGACACCACTTTGAAGACATTTTGTTGTCTGTATATGTCCTATATAAATTGCAGGAATTTCGCAGATCTCACTTCAATCCAAATGGAATCCCAACAATTTTCTCTAACATGTGTGTCATCAACCACATAGGTAGTTGGGTCCCCAACAAAGAATAATACTCCCTCGCCTACCTAGCACCATCAATGTTAGGTTTCAAACATGCTGATCAAAGAGTACCACCAAAGCAGTACTCTCTCTATGGTGGAGGTTTCAAGGTAGGAACTCCAATCAGTGAAAGCTCACCAACCACCTCTTCAGCTGCAGCTAGAAATCCAGAATAGGACGACTCCAATAGTCATCTCAAATTTTTTTGGGAGCCTGTCCCTAGAATAAAACAACAAATACATTCATTATCATAGGGAGGCAGATGAATTCGACACCAATGATATCATCCTAGCTATATAGGAACCCCACTCAAGGGCTCCTGTTAGATGAAGTCGGAACTAGCGGCGTACAACTCGATATCCTCGCTCCGAAGAGGATCCCATGATGAGGGAACCTACTAAATTACAATGGAAACATGCCCCTCTAGCTTCCATCCATGGGTGGAAAATGAACAATCAAGAGAATTTTATCACCCTGGTTCTTAAGAAGGAGGTCCTCTAAAGAAACACGGTAGCATAAAACTGGAATTCGTACAATTATCCCCCCTACTAAAGCCATCTATGAAAAATATTTGTGGAAATATAGGAGTGGATGTATACCCCTACTTGCTTTTATGAAGACCATCATAGAACTAGGGTGGAACAATATGAGAAAACAAACATTCTTACCAGTTCTCGCCAGTCTCACCACAAAGACAGAGTGGAAAATTATTGGCAAATGCAAATCTCTATCAATGTGCAAGAATCCCATCATATATATAAGACGAAACCAAGCTATACGAAGGAAAAAATCCATGCTAACATAGACAAATCCAACCATCCAAATAGGGTAGAAAACCATGGGTAGTCATATAACACTACTTATGAATAAGAATCACACAAGTCAAATATGGTGGTAATACACAGGCAAGTGAAAATTTCTACCTACCACAAAAAATCCCACCAGTCAATTATGGTGGAATGAAAATATTACTAGAGTCAAATTCCTGTGAATTCATAGGAATACCAATAACCAAATATACCGGCAATCAGAGAAGAAATATGGTGGAAGACACATTCCAATGTCCTAACATAATAGAACTACTAGAACCCACTAAAAACTCATAGAGGACTTGAACATGTACAAACTCTTGCTCCAACATTGGAATGGGAATTAATACCTATTCTTGCCAAAGACATATCTCAAAACATATTGACCATGATGAAGGATCATACATTGATCCCAAAATATATCCTATAGACATGTCACGTTGTCATTTCCTTAGCAGCAAAAGCGAGGAGTTAGTCCCACGATCCTGTCTCCTCTGGTGGGGTGATTCATCCAAAAAATCATATAGTCATCCTGAAGTAGACCTGCATTCATACTCTGGTTATAGAGTTTTTATGGACATATAATATGATACAAGGACATCCAGATCGGGAAAAAACAACCATTCCAAAGGACTCTAGTCTAACGTGGCAGCCGCTCCAGGGTAGACATATGCCCCTGCTAGAACTCAAGATGTTTGACGGCTTATCCCAGTTACATAGTGAGAACCAAAAAAAAGGGTCTCATATATTAAGTCCTCTACCAATAGTAGGATACCTTAGTTTCCCACAAAGAAGAACCCAAACCTAAAAGGTGATAATGGAAACCAGAAAATGAAGATCATAATCATTATTATCATATTCTAGAAGCTGGTGTTCTTGATGCCATCAAATATCCATCAATAGAGTCTCCAAAACATATCATCCCATTACCAAATCGTGGAAGTGGAAGTAGTAGTTTCAACGGTCCTTCCCATAATGTCTCTACTAACAAATATGAAGTTCCTCCCTAGATAACACACGAGGGATTACTCCAGGGGCCAGAGACTATCGATCACATGAGCCTATCTCCTAATGCATGTCAGGGTAACCCTCCCCTTGACCAAAATTTCAAACAACAAGAAGGCCCTCCCCTTATTATCATCTAACCTGATTGTCTCGACCAGGTTATACACTTTATAAATGTTTCTCACAGTAGTTGTACATCAATATGTGATGGTAGTCCTCACCATTATGGTAGTTGCTACAATGTCCCTCCTTGTAGTGACATCATGAAACAAGAAGGTCCTCCACTCATTGTAGTACATCCTGGAGGACCTCAATAGAATGTACACTTCAGATACTCTCCCTATATATAGAGAAATAGTGATATTCCTAACCATGATAGAAGTCATCGTGAAGTCCCTCCACTCAAGAATTCTAAGCAGCAAGAAGTTCCTCACCTTACTATAGTCTTCCCTAAATGTCCTCCCTAGAGTATACATTGAAGAAGTCCTCTATATGGATAGAAACTAAGCCATGATGGTAGTCATTTCCATCATGTCGCTGACTGCGATGGTCCTCCCTGTAGTCAAAATTTACACCTGCAAGAAGGTCCCCCCCTCGCCAGGTCAAATGAGAGAAAGCCATCATATGCAGAGGTGGTTGAAAAAATGGAGTACACAATTTTGGGTAATCTCCACATGAAAAGTGACTTTCTTTCTAAAACAGAGGATGGAATGGGGCCACGTTCATCTTCCATGCTACCCTCATACTATTCACATTTCAATGAGACTCCTACTAACCCCACTTCTTGGAACAAAATATTTAAGGGGTAGTCAAACTAGGCGGATCAAGGATATGATTACCTGGTAGAACAACAACAAGATATGTTTCTTTTGAGAAGACAACTAGATAGGGATGACATACCAGTGATGTATTAGTTCACATCCACTTCTTAGTTCAACATATCGAGAGATTTGTCTATAAAATGTATACATAACAATTTTCTCAATATCTGGGAAACTCTTTTCCCATTAAAATCAATGTTTTTCCATTTGATGGGTATTCAAACCATGTTAATGTATTGGGAGAGCTTCACCATGAAATAGAGCTAGAATCCCTTCCGTTTTCAGTGTGTCCAGAACCAAAAAGGTGAATAAACGACATTGAGCTGGCCTGCCTCCATGCACTGCACAAGTTTCATTTCTTTATCAGTAGTGCCAGGTTTAGTGTTCATATCCGGGGATGGGGAGAACATGGAGATCTACACATCACCCCACTTCTCATCAAAAAGAACCCACTAGATGTGACTTCTTACAATGTCATCATTTATAGATGATAGTCTAATAAAGTCCCTACTCAGGAAAGGTGGATGCTCGACAAGAACTAGCATGAGTACGTCTCAAAAGCATCTGACCCGAAGTGAGAAAGACATTGAGAATCACTTAAACCAGGACAAAAAGAACATACAAAAAGACTTTAATCTAAGGAATCCAATATACAAGCACTACTCATGGCCTCATGAGCAAAAAATTCACATCCATACCTGACACCATATTCGACTCACTCCCGCCTGGGACAGTGTGAGATCAAGAAGAAAGAAATAGTAGTAGACACAATAGAAAAATGGGATCAACCCCATCACATAGGTATGGGGAAAATTTTAACAATAGATACCCCTGTAAGTCAATAAAATCTAGACCGAGACACATCAATAGAAGAACAAGAGTAACCCCAGCCATGCGTGCTGAGAGAATTATTAACAAAAATTCATTCCCAATTTTTTTTATATTCTCCCATTGGGGGAGAACAATGGATAGAGGGGTCACCCATTACATATCATCCCATGACTCACATCCCCTAGAATAGAGGCATATTGTAAGTTCATATCATAGCTCACTTCTATTCACTCTTCGCCAAGAAACCCAAAGTGCATCATATAATAACCAGAGATGATCCAACAAAGCATACAAGAAGATCTCCTACCATTCAACTCCCAATACACCACCCCCAATTTAGTATTCCTCGATGAACATTGTGCAAATCATCCCCATATACCTTGATAAAAATGATAAATATAATGAGGAAATAGAAGAATAGGGTTCCCTCCCCGAGATGGTCCACATCTAGCCTAGAGGTGTGCACACCATAAACCAAAGAGCCGTCTTAAATTTGAACACCCCCTCATGAATCTTCCACCACCTCCCATGTGAATACCCAACAAGGAAAAGAATAAGACCAAGTTCTACGACCCACCACCTCCTCCCTTGAAAAATGACACCTTGACACTTGAAAAGATATTTTCTCAACAGGGGAATAAATGAAGGAGCTATGAAAAATCAATGTTGATCTACTAAGAGAAAGTTGTCCTAGTAGGTATGTATCTCAAGTGGAGTGTCAACACACACTTTCATCAAATGTACCTATGCCTCATGGGATCACCCCAAAGGATGATGTATTGCTAGAAAGCTGATTCAATGTATTATTCAGACCATTAATCTACCTAAACCCAATCCCAACAGGATATCAATATTTCCCTCCATTGGGAAAGCACACAGAATATATTCAGAAAAAATCCACAAAGGTTGCCTTCTTCTGGGTATCCACCTCATGTTCCTGCAACACTAGCACATCCAATCTTTCCCCTTCTACACCCGCTCATAATCAAGTCCAACAAGGCATGCATCAAGGGATCCTAAATACTAATGAGTTATTTAAAACCTTAATAGAAGAAATGTAGGGACAGTGCACTCCAATAAAACCAGAACTGAATCCATTCCACAATTGGGTTTGCAACGTCCCTCCACTTCCAAATTTTTCAAAACCCCCTATTCCCAGTGTATAATGGCTCATGGGACTCGGAGGAGAATCTAATGTAGTACTCTTCATAGTATGATCCAATTATGGGAACCCCAAAGAAACAAGAAGATGTCAATCTCAGATGCTTTGTGTTAACCCTACAAGGATAAACCTTTGTGTGGTACACTAGTTTGCAAGCTAACTCAATAATAGGATGGAAGGATTGCAAGAGTCAGTTCATGTTTCATTTCTAATCGATGTTGCCAAAAACAATAGTTAGTGACCTCATGAACTAAAAACAATGATAGAATGATAGATTTTAATACTTCATTTCCAGTTGGAAGGGTCTGAATTACTCCTTGAACTAGCCACTACCCCCAGATGAGAAGTTTTCGATGTGCATCGACAACCTCTGTGATTAGCTGCGAACACCACTTATTCTGGTGAAATATATAAGTGGGTTTTGAGACTTCTCCGCCATATCTCAAAGGATAAAATAATACTTACAATATACTAATTTCAAGACTCAAGAAGCCTAATAATCCATAGTAAAAAGATTACGGATAATTGAATCAGCATTTGTCATGCCTAAGCCACCCCTGCGCCAGCTCCAGCTCAAAGGCCCCCACCAACCCATGTAGTGCCCAATGGACATTAGGTACCACCCCCACCCCATAAATATAAGTAGAGGGGGGATAAAAAAATAAAATATATGAAGAAAGAAATAAATTTTATTCATTCTGGGATGACCAATTCCATGGATACTTTGTAGCCATGATGAATTTCAACTTTCTTCAGCTTCTGGAGCCAATGGGGGCAGATGAAGTAAGTCTTGATGATCGTCCAGATTATTTTCCCTTACAACATATACTAGGGAGAAACATTCATGAGTTCTTTATCTTCATGGACATACTTCAATTAATGATAGATTCTAGATAGGTTGATATGAGACCACCGCCAACACAAGTGGTGTATGTTTACACCAGAGATCCAGATGAAGGAGGGGAGTTGCAAATTTTTTTTTAAAAAAAGGTGTAAAAGTTCGATAGTTGGATGAAATAGAAAAAAATCCATGGTATCTTCTCTGAAAAGTTGAAGTACTCAACTCTGCCTCCAACAGCTCCTGATGTAACACAAATTACATTCTCATCCCCAAAATCCTCCAATGTTCGACCACCCAAAAAGAAATCAAATTAGAAGGGTGGAAAGCAAGTGCAGGGACATGAACTTGCATCGAATCCAATGTTGGATTTGACACTGTCATATTTCATTCCATCATAATTTAGAGTATGTGAACTTCACTACCAAATGGAACCACCTGGGGAAGATGATAAGGCAAAGTCATCATATGAAGAGGAGTTGAGTTCTTTCTTCATCAATTCCATCCATTTGATGGATCCCTTCACTGAAAAAGAGTATGGTTATCAACAATAATTTACCATACCCAATAGGGGAGTTGGGTGAAGAATCGGCAGAAGCCATAGATATCTAGGTAGATGCATCCATGGAAGAAATCAAGCTTATGGCCACACCCCTGATCAAATCATCAGTATTGTATAAATAAGAAGAAGGGCCCTCTAGAGGAAACAATAAGAACTATAGTATTTCTATAATCCTATTAGAAGAAATCCTGACCGGATTGCCTTCGAGTATCCATCAATAGGGGAACACATGACCAGTCATCCAAGGAATGTGGATAGACCTGCCCAACCAAATCCAGGAAGGACGGAAGCCCCTTCTGCTCTAATCCCAAGGGCCCAAGGGCTGACATGTCATCAACAAATTATCATGACTCTAAATCACCAGTGAAAGCGTGTCCTCAAGAAGGGATTCATTGGCCATTATATCATAAATATTATATTCATAAGTAGTTAGCTTTGGTAGCAGCTGAGATGTCAATCATCGATGCACTAAATCTATCAATAGATCTTAGGGAACCACTCATCGAAGCTGTGATAAGTCCCCATGAGTTTGGAGCTGAGGTAGCCAATGCTGAAGTCTACCCGACATAGACTAATCCTGTAGAATAATATGAAGTTATATCCTTCATAGATCAAGATGAATATACAACCATGAAAGTATACATCAAACACTTATATGTGTCTCTAAAGATAAATGGGGTTGATATCTAAAAATTATTCAATGACAACAGCTCTAGAGTTAATATTATTCCACTATAGAAGCATATTCCATTATGTTTCAATGAGGATGCTTTAACACCCTGCAACATGACCCTATTAGGATATGACAAAAGAGATCATTATCTATTGGTACAAGTCAAGCTCGAAACCTGGTTCGGTAACCACATAGATCATCTAGAATTTATAGTGGTCTGAAATAATACGACCTTCAATGACCTTCTAGGGAGGCCTTGGATGCATAAACATGCAACAAACCCCTATTCATACCATCAGTGCCTGAAATATAGAATTAATGGATAGAGTGGGACAATACCTATCGATATAGCCACATTTGACCTCTTTGAATCACAATATATTGATGTATGGTTCAATAAACTTATGTGGAAACAACCCTTAGCTGATGGAATTGATTGGGTCACTTCCCAAAATGGTTTAAAAATGTTTACTACTGATTCCCTCAAGAATCTTGAAGAAGAATATATATTTCCCATCGATTATATTGAAAGAACCAGTCCAAATTTAAATGTCTATTAAGTATTCCTCATGATTTATGTTATGGTTTATGAGCCTTGTAATGTTGAAAATCTCACTGAATCCCAAGAAAATTGTGGGGATTCGGATGAAAAGGTCCTATAACCATTATCAAAATTCCATAAAATTCCCACCTCACCCACTAAGGTAGGAGGAAGTGTATCATCACTCAAAGAATATGGGAAAACTCTTTTAACCTTCAATATATCGTCATTGGAGATTCCTTGAAAAATGGATGAGGTAGAAGAGATGGATTCACCTCCCTAACACCAAAATATCCATTCTTACCTAAACAATTGAGAAATCATCTCAAGGATTGTTTCCCCATAAGTAGATAAAGAGGAATATGGAGAGGATATAGAATAGGAAGAAGAACACAAACGATATTCCCCTATAGAATTTGATGAAGGAATCACTACCACCATTGATGAACTAATGGAAATCGACTTGTTTACGGAAGAAAACCAGTGACCCACTCTGGTTAGTGCATCCATGACTTCTGAAGAGAAATATGTATACACCTCTTTACTAAAGCATAAGTGAGTGTTTTTTACCAAGAAGTATAAAGAAATGTCATGTCTTGATCCAAAGGTGGCCACTCACCACCTGGGCCTACAAGAGGACCACTATTGTCACAAGAATTCCACTAGAAGGATGCACCTAAATAATGATTCCAATATAGAGGCTCATGTCGATAGGCTCATTAGAGGTAACTTCATTTGGGAGGTGTAATACCCCATATAGATAGTAAACATTGTCCCCATCAAGATGAAAAATGGAAAGATTAGGGTCTGTAGTGATTTTAGAGACCTCAACCAGCACTGCCCGAAAGAGGATTTCCCAAACCCTGCCACAGATTGATGATCGATGAAACTACTGGATACGCGGCTCTAAATTTCATGGAATAATATTAATGATATAACTAGATTTAAATGGAATAATAAGATGAAGAATCCGCCTCTTTAGGGATTCCCAGGGAGTGTTGTTATATAAGGTGATGTATTTCGATTTGAAAAATTTCATCACCACATATGAGTGCTCCATGCACTGCATTTTCAAACCATTATTTAGAAATTCCATTTAATGTTATATTGATGATTTGGTGGTTAAATCAGAAAAACACTCAGATCATCTAGCATATCTTGAAACCATCTTCAATAAACTATGAAAAAATAGTATGAAAATGATCCCATTGAAATGTTATTTTTGTGTAATGTCAGGGAAATTATGTTGCTTCGTCGTACGCCACCGAGGAATCAAGGTCGACCCGGAGAAGAAAAAGTCCATCCTTGGTAGTTCACCACCTCACAACCTCACTAAGTTAAGATAAATCTAAGGACCCCCGTCCAATATTTGGAATTTCATAGCCAACCTCAAAGGTAAATGCTTTCCTTCACTAGGTTAATGAAGAAAAGGGTAGAATATAAATGGACTAAATATTGTTAGGAAGTGTTCGAAAATCTCAAGAAATATATCTTAAGTCCACCTGTGATAATTTTTCCTATCAAAGGAAGACCACAAATTCTATATGTAACTACCTTGGATTGACCTCTAGGAGAATTCCTCACAGTGAAGAATAATGCTGACAATGAGAATAGTCTATATTACCTCAACTGAACCATGATTGATGCTGAGACTCATTATTTGAAAGTAGGAAGGGATTCCATGTATTAATATTTATGGTGCAGAAGGAGAGAAATTACTTGAATCACGATGAAGTCCACTTAGTCTCACGTTGCAACCTACTTAAGTATATTCTCAGCCATCCAATGTTAACTAGATGCCTATCATGGTGGGTGGTCATCCTATTACAATTTGATATATAGTTCATATCGTAGAAATCCATCAAAAGCCAGAAATTAGCATATTTCCTAGTATAGAATCCCTTAAAAGAGTTGGCCCCATTAGATGCTATGCTAAATTATGATGAAGTTTTATTTATTCAATTGAACTCCCAAATGTGGTAAATTCAATTCAAATATGACTCTAGAAGATCAATAGGAAATTGAATGGAAGACCCCATGTTCAAAAAATGTGGGGATGAGAGTCATGCTCATATCCATAGAAAAAGTAGCTCTACCCTATTATTTAAAACAGTCAGAAGGGAGCAAGAACAATGAAGCAGAGTACCAGACCCTCATTGTAGGCCTAGATTTTTCATTTCAACAACAAGTTGTAAACCTAAAGATTAAAGGTTATTTAGAACTGGTCATCAAGAAAGTCAATGGTGACTATCCTATCAATAATAAGGAGTTGGTCCCTTTGATGAACCATTTAGAAGAACTAATAGTAGTATTCCCATCAGATCCGACATTCGGTTATGTCCCCTAGTCAAAAAATTCACAAGTCAATATATTGGAAAGTGAAACCACTAATCTGGACGACCCGGATCAAAATGAAATAGTCATCAGTATCACCCACGGATGGATGGTCTTACCATTATTTTAGGAGAACATGAAATAAATTAATGAAATTAGTCCCATATTTGAGCCTCATTGTCCTACAACTAGATAGATGACTCCCATTGTAGATTACCTTCAAGTGGAGAGCTCCCATTAGATATGGATGGAAGGGAGAAAATCCAGATATGGAAAATCAAGCTCGGGATGTATGATGACACAAACAAGCAGAAGGTAACTTATAAGAAAGGACATGATTGAGTCATTCTCAGGTGCATTGATAGAGAAGAAACCAACACCTTTATAAAATAACTTCCTTCTTAAACTTTAGAGTCACATAAATCAGTGCCTAATCTCTCACAACAGATTTAAAGGCTTAGGTACTATTGGCCCACCATGATGCAGGATTGCGCCGCATTCACCAGGAAGTGTCATTCCTGCCATGTTCATAAAAATTTCATCCACAATCCCCCAGAGTTACTTTACACATCGAATTACTCTTAGATATTTTACATATGGGGAATGGATGTCATGGGACTATACACTCCCACCACATCTATATAATTCAAATATATTCTCACATCAAACATCTTCTTTTCCAAATTGGAAGAAGTTTTACCTCTCAAGGAGGTCGGTTAAAGAAGCATTTTTAGCCTTGTTAAAGTCAAAATTATCACCAGGCTTGGTGTCCTGTAACAGCCCGAGATTTTATGAAAAATATTCTTTTTAATTTTTTTAATGTCTTGTGTTGTACGCTACACCAAAAGGAGCTTGCACAACACGCATCATTGACTTGCCTTGCATTACACGCAATTGAAACCTTCCTCGATAGCGTGTGTAGTACGCAATACTGAGTTTCACGAAACAACGATATGCTATTAAAATATTATTAAAACTAGCCATTATGAATAGTAATAACCACTTTTTAAATTTTAGAAATTTTAGCTCTCAAAATGGACTTCATTTTTGGATTCGGAGTATCGAATTTAGCCTAAGGTGAAATTTCGGTACTTTTCGGATAACTTTCATATTCCGATGAATAGTGAAAATTACTAAATTATAATTAAAAACAACTTTTTTAATCGAAATAATTAATAGTGATAAATTATTAATTTGAGTGGTTTTAAAGTATATTTAGAATATATTTTTACAATTTAATACAATGTTTGTCATTGGTTGTAATTTCACATTTAAACCAGACATAATCAAGTGTCAATCTTTTGATAGATATTGTTTCTTAAAAACACGCTATTTGTTTTAACAGCGGGATTTAATTATAAAATTAATTAATTCAACTTCTATGTTATGAATTTGGTAAAATAGACTTCATTTTTGAATTTGGAATAGGAAATATAGCTTAGGATGAAATTTTGGCATTGTTCTGAAAAAACATCAATTTTTGATGAATAGTGAAACTACTAAGTGGTAGTTAAAAAACTGAATTTTTCATAAAACGTAATTTTACCGCTTCTGTGAATGGAATTTCAAAAATCCGAGAGACACGGTTGATGTGATTAAGTAAAATGTGGTTCAATGAGATGAAAATAATTTTTGGTGAATAGTAACTTTTTAGTTTTTATTTACCCCGGTTAAAAGTAAATAGGGTAATTAAGGGTAAGAATGATATTAATATTACCCTAACAAATGTCCTAATTCTATTGGACAAGTGTATCTCGACCAAAAACAACCTTAAGTGTAAACTATTATCATTTAGACCCACATGGATTAGATTAGGACATTTATTATTATTTAATTCAAAGACGAGTTAAAAGAGTTAAAATCAAAGTTTATTTACTAAAACATTTTTAATATAGGGTTGTACATAAGATAAATTCGATTGTAAATATTAATTAGGAAGATAAAAATATTTCCTACATAATGGTATATTATTTGTAATTTTTAGACATCAAATAATTTAAATTATTTTTGACACAAAGATGATGCAGTAATTATCTTATTTATGAAATATTGACATAATTGATGTTATAAACACCAAAATGAATGTAATTTGAGACTTTTTATGAATTCCACTAATTTTATAGGTTACTATGATATATTAGTGTTGATTTAATCAACTTGGTTCGAACATATAATTCTGTTATGACTTTCACAAAAATTATATATCAAATAGTGTCAAAATTGACACAAAATAGTTTTTAAATCTAATATTATATTATTAATTGTTATTTTATTCCGAAAAATCTAAGGTTAGGCCAAATGACTTAGATAAGGATATATATATTAATAATAAACAATTTGGGGTTCGTTTGGCATGTTATAGTAAGTGTATTAACCATATAGTGTAAGAAAACAAAAAGACACGGTAAAAGTTAAATTATTTAACATAGAGTTAAATCTAATTGATAAGGTTAAAATAATAACCTAAACTTGTCTAAATCCTATTGGTTGATAGGCTTTCGACCCATCCCCACTTTAGCTTCGAAATAAGACCCTTTGGAACCATTATAAACCGATTTTGACTTTAATATAAAATAATATTTTGAGATATTCCTAAGGTGCCCCTCTCCTCCCTTATAAAAGGACACCTCCTCCCCCTCCTCCTCACACCAATTTGAGCACTCAAGCTCGGAACACCCCTGCCATTTTCTCCTCTGAACTTCCCTAGATTAATCCTAGAGGTCCTGGTCTTCTTCAAAGACCAATATTAGTTCCCTAAGTGGAGGATTCAAAGAAGCGTTCCAAAGAAGAGGTAATATCCATTACCGATATTTTCAATTTCTTTGTTCTTCAACTTCTTCTTCTTTAGTTGTTTCATGATAAAGTAATAACATCATTATTTCTTATATACTGATATGTTATTATAAATATGAAACAACTCTAATTAACCTTCTATCTATCCTACGGAAAAAGGAAATCACCGCGCGTGCGTATGTACGGAATACCGTCTCCACGCCGTGGTGTAATCTATTTTCCACCATCACCTTACAAGGATGGGTATAAAGGTGTAATGAGTAACTATATATGATTATTATAAAGTGATATTGATACTGAAATAGTATACATACACTTCAACACAATTCCACGACCATGGGAACGATATCAACGCTCGTGCGTACGTACGGACTACCGTCTCCACGACGCGATGAGATTCATTCTCAATGATTAGCCATTCATGAATGATTATAAAGTATATATAATAAGTACTAATGAAATATATGTCCTAATAATGATACTGGAATTATTTATATTTATATTTATGTCATCTACTTAATTCCATTCAATTCAATAAGGAAACGAAAACAGCGTTCATGTGTACGTACGGACTACCGTCTCCATGAACGGTGTATTTCTTTCCATTTACTGATTTATTATATATGTATATCCTTAATATATATATATAAATTATGTTTTATATTCTGGAATTAAGTAATCATGATCTATGTAATGATGTGAATAATTACAAGTTAAAAACACGAACGACAAATGAGACGATTTTACCCAAAACGATACTTTAACATGAATTTACAAAAGAACGGGTAATATAAAGTCATAAGTGGACCATATATGATATAATAACAATTAATATGATTCTGGAATAAGTCAATAACATGATTTAAATCATTATACAGGAGGTTCAGACACTTACAAAGCAAGTCAGACCTAAGGTAAGGGAAATATCACAATCTCATTTTTATCCGAGATTGTTTATTCGTAAGTATTTACTGGGGTGTATTTTATCATCCACATCCATGTTTCCTCAATATGTAATATTATTCCCATCCACCTACAATTGTTTAAATACAATTTTACCCTTCGGTGAGTTTTTAGTAAAGGATATGAAAGGAATCTTTTTTCATACGAGGTACTTTTTGACTTTTCCGACAAAAGTACGAGAAGAATGTTTTTTTTAACTTAAACGACACGAATGGATTTTTACGGTTTTTATAAAGCCTTATTTTCATGAAGCATCCTCCAATAGATTTCATGACTATTTTCAATAAAATCTATTTCTTTTAAAATTGCATGACGTTTTGTGAAAAGAAATTGATTTTGAAGAAGAAAGGATATTTTTCCTCAAGAATTCATTTCAAGTGTTTTATCAAAATTATTTTCCATATAAGATAACATAGGGTTCTATTTTTATCCCTATTGTTACATTGATTTGATTATGTTGTGATGGAATTATTTTTATGAATTCCTTTATCTTATATGAATTGTTTTATGATGTCATGATGTTTAAGATTCCCATTTGTATTACATGGGTTATGCAATGATGTATGATTTATGATTTTGTGGCACACATAAGAATGGTATCATTATGAGATGGGTGGGACCTATATCTCCCTCCAATGCATTGGGTAAAGATTTTATATCTCATGAGATAGACATGGCTGGAATGGTAGGTTATACCGGTTCAATGAAACAGGACTGAAACGAGGGTTACTCGATTCAGAAAGGGACTTTGTCCACTAAGATATTCTTGGAAATGAGTCTTGACTAACAAGAAATGATTCTCTATGATTATGTGTGCATGCCACAAGGTTTCATGTTGTAGGTTATGCTTATTGGGATTTCATTTCACTACTATGATTTATCCCATGTTATGAAATTATGCTCTCTTTTGCAGGTTAAGATTTCCAAAAGTTATGTTCTTATGAATATGATGTGATTTTTCTTTTGTTTACCCTTACTGAGAATTTGAGCTCACCCTTTTATGTTTTCTTTTCCCCGGTATATAAAGAATGGTTTTAGGTATTAAAAAAAGGGAAGATCTTTATGGGAGATGTTGAAGATCTTTCACCAGGATTAGAAGATTACGTTCCGAGTTTCCAAAGACACTAAACTATTACGATCCTTTTGTATGTATTTATGTTATGTACTAAGTATTCTGCAAAAGTAATGTAATGTCCATGTACGTCAAGTTTCGGGTCTCTACATTTGGTATCAGAGGAAAGGTTTAGTCAACCTTTGGAAACTAGGATGCGAGAACTTTAGTGAGATCCCTAGAAATATTTATAAGGTATGTCTAGGGATGTCCCTAAGGATAAGTATACGTATAGGATACAGTCCTAGAACTATGGTAACGATCATATAATTTAACCTATGATGTTAGATATTGAGGATACTCCACCTTTATTATGTTGTTTTCCCTAGCATGATTTTTGCCTCTCACACTATTTTTTTTGGTTTTAGAAAATGGCTGGAAACAAGATGATTCACGATAATGGAGGATATGATGAACAATGGAATGATATTCTTCATAATGAAATGGGATTTGGAAGTCCAAACATCATTATTATGCCGAATCAACAATCTCATAATATGATCAATAAAGTAAAATTTGTTAAGTTTCCTGACTCGGCTAATAAGAGAAAGATGGAGTTTCATGATGATCATAGAGGAAAGAAAGTTCAATTTCCCCTATGTAAATCATGTGGGAAGAGGCATCAAGGAGATTTTTTGAAAGGAACTGGAAGATGCTTTGGGTGTGGAAAAGAAGGACACAAAGCAAGTAAGTGCAAAGGGAAAGGTTCAATTAACACCATGGATGAGGATAATGGTATTGCTACGACATCAACAATGGTTAAATGTTTTAAATGTGGAATGTACGGGAATTATGAAAACCAATTCCCTAAGGGAAATTCTCATGAAGATAATCAGTATGGTCGTATGGGAAGTATTTATGTTGATGATGATGAAGAGACTACAAATGATATGTGAGATGAAAGAATTGTTGAAGTTCGGTCAATGGTTTAAGAATGTAGTGGAATGATTACATGTTTATCATGTGTAATGTTGTATAAGAAATCTCATGGTACTATGGAATAAAGAGACATCTAAGGATTGATACACTGTTGTCTTTCCTTGAGTTATGAAAGTGTATGATTAATGGTACCACTATCCATGAAAGGTTATTCAGATATTTTTGGAATTTAGATGATATGCTCATAATGAAGGAATAATAAGATAATGAAGTGTTTGATTGTATTCATGAGCTCATGACTGATATAAGGAGAAGGTTATATCATGGTTTGAGTATATAGAATTTTTGGATTTTGGTATGTGGAAAGAGTTAACTTTTAACTGCATTCATGTTTTCACTAAGGTTCAATGGGTATTCAAGAGAATACATGATTAAGGCCTTTGAATGTTTGGAATGTGACCAACAAGACATATCTTATGATATATGGAGATTAACGACAGTATTAAATCCCTGGTAATCGTTTTCACTATATTATGAGAGTGGAATGTAGTATTATGGATAAGCCTAAAGATTAGAATGGATTATGCTGGACATAAGTTAGTATTGTTTAAGGATAGAAGATTTCCGATATTATTGATGGGATGTTATAGTAATGTAGTTTTAGAAAAAGGACAACCTGCAGGACGGGCGACAACCAATCGCATTGGACAAGGCTGTGGGAATCGAACCCACAACCGAAGTGCGACTGGCCTTTATCGCCTACCAATGGCCTACAGGAAGTCCCTGTTTAGTAGAAACTAGTTTTATTATATTAAGCAGTATGATATATTAAGTATAAGTCCATTTTAGGAACCATATATGATTAATCTCACTATAGACCGACTTATGTATATAATTTTTGCTAACCTTTTGTTTGAGACAGATGGAATGACCCGTCATTCTATCACATGATCTGCTAACACTTCACGAATAACAAATTCAACTTCATTTATTTAAGAGATGAAGTGGAAATTGTTTAAGGCACGAACAATAGTGCAATTGTACCAAAATAAAGTAAGTATTTATTCTAATTCAAATTCTTTAACTTTAGGGAAACGATCTTGAAAACAAAAAATGTTGTCCTCGTAATCTTATATCTGATGAATCAGATGGTACCTTAGATCGTCACAAATTTATGGCTTTGTGATTGCTGGCTTTTCCATAGCCATGTTCTCTACCACTCTCCATCAGAACATGATGGTTAGATTTCTCTTCCATATCCATATTTTCACCTATGTGGAAACCCAGTGATTAGTTTATTTGGGTAACCGTTATGTTTCATACTTTTGTTTTTAAAGATTGGTTTTGATATTCCTTTTTACGATGTGGGTTTCTATTAAAGAAACTTTCGAATAGTAAACCATTTATAACCCCGACGAATTTCGAGGGCGAAATTCATTTTAAGGGGGGTAGAATGTAACAGCCCGAGATTTTATGAAAAATATTCTTTTTAATTTTATTAATGTCTTGTGTTGTACGCTACACCAAAAGGATCTTGCACAACACGCATCATTGACTTGCCTTGCATTACACACAATCGACACCTTCCTCGATAGCGTGTGTAGTACGCAATACCGAGTTTCACGAAACAACGATATGCTATTAAAATATTATTAAAACTAGCCGTTATGAATAGTAATAACCACTTTTTAAATTTTAGAAATTTTAGATCTCAAAATGGACTTCATTTTTGGATTCAGAGTATCGAATTTAGCCTAAGGTGAAATTTTGGTACTTTTCGGATAACTTTCATATTCTGATGAATAGTGAAAATTACTAAATTATAATTAAAAACAACTTTTTTAATCGAAATAATTAATAGTGATAAATTATTAATTTGAGTGGTTTTAAAGTATATTTAGAATATATTTTTAAAATTTAATACAATGTTGGTCATTGGTTGTAATTTCACATTTAAACCAGACATAATCAAGTGTCAATCTTTTGATAGATATTGTTTCTTAAAAACACGCTATTTGTTTTAACAGCGGGATTAAATTATAAAATTAATTAATGAAACTTATATGTTATGAATTTGGTAAAATAGACTTCATTTTTGAATTCAGAATATGAAATATAGCTTAGGATGAAATTTTGGCATTGTTCTGAAAAAACATCAATTTTTGATGAATAGTGAAACTACTAAGTGGTAGTTAAAAAACTGAATTTTTCATAAAACGTAATTTTACCGCTTCTGTGAATAGAATTTTAAAAATCCGAGAGACATGGTTGATTTCAGTAAGTAAAATGTGGTTTAATGAGATGAAAATAATTTTTGGTGAATAGTAACTTTTTACTTTTATTTACCACGGTTAAAAGTAAATAGGGTAATTAAGGGTAAGAATGATATTAATATTACCCTAACACAAGTCCTAATTATATTGGACAAGTGTATCTCGACCAAAAACAACCTTAAGTGTAAAATATTATCATTTAGGCCCACTTGGATTAGATTAGGACATTTATTATTATTTAATTCAAAGAAGAGTTAAAAGAGTTAAAATCAAAGTTTATTTACTAAAACATTTTTAATATAGGGTTTTACATAAGATAAATTCGATTGTAAATATTCATTAGAAAGCTAAAAAGATTTAATACATAATGGTATATTATTTGTAATTTTTAGACATCAAATAATTTAAATTATTTATGACACAAAGATGATGCAGTAATTATCTTATTTATGAAATATTGACATAATTGATGTTATAAACACCAAAATAAATGTAATTTGAGACTTTTTATGAATTCCACTAATTTTATAGGTTACTATGATATATTAGTGTTTATTTAATCAACTTTTTACGAACATATAATTCTGTTATAACTTTCACAAAAATTATATATCAAATAGTGTCAAAATTGACACAAAATAGTTTTTAAATCCAATATTATATTATTAATTGTTATTTTATTCCTAAAAATCTATGGTTAGGCCAAATGACTTAGATAAGGATATATATATTAATAATAAACAATTTGGGGTTCGTTTGGCATGTTATAGTAAGTGTATTAACCATATAGTATAAGAAAACAAAAAGACACGGTAAAAGTTAAATTATTTAACTTAGAGTTAAATCTAATTGATAAGGTTAAAATAATAACCTAAACTTGTCTAAATCCTATTGGATGATAGGATTTCGACCCCTCCCCACTTTATCTTCGAAATAATACCCTTTGGAACCATTATAAACCGATATTGACTTTAATATAAAATAATATTTGGAGATATTCCTAAGGTGCCCCTCTTCTCCCTTATAAAAGGACACCTCCTCCCCCTCCTCCTCACACCAATTTGAGCACTCAAGCTCGGCCAAACCCTGACATTTTCTCCTCTCCACTTCCCTAGAATAATCCTAGAGGTCCTGGTCTTCTTCAAAGACCAATATTAGTTCCCTAAGTAGAGGATTCAAAGAAGCGTTCCAAAGAAGAGGTAATATCCATTACCGATCTTTTCAATTTCATTCTTCATCAACTTATTCTTCTTTAGTTGTTTCATGATAAAGTAATAACATAATTATTTCTTATATAATGATATTTTATTATAAATATGAAACAACTCTAATTAACCTTCTATCCATCCTACGGAAAAAGGAAATCACCGCGCGTGCGTACGTACGGAATACCGTCTCCACGCCGTGGTGTAATCTATTTTCCACCATCACCTTACAAGGATGGGTATAAAGGTGTAATGAGTAACTATATATGATTATTATAAAGTGATATTGATACTGAAATAGTATACATACACTTCAACACAATTCCACGACCATGGGAACGATATCATCGCTCGTGCGTACGTACGGACTATCGTCTCCACGACGCAATGAGATTCATTCTCAATGATTAGCCATTCATGAATGATTATAAAGTATATATAATACATACTAATGAAATATATGACCTAATAATGATACTGGAATTATTTATATTTATATGTATGTCATCTACTTAATTCCATTCAATTCAATAAGGAAACGAAAACAGCGTTCATGCGTACGTACGGACTACCGTCTCCATGAACATTGTATTTCTTTCCATTTACTGATTTATTATATATGTATATTCTGATTATATATATATAAATCATGTTTTATATTCTGGAATTAAGTAATCATGATCTAAGTAATGATGTGAATAATTACAAGTTAAAAACACGAACGACAAATGAGACGATTTTACCCAAAACGATACTTTAACATGAATTTACAAAAGAACGGGTAATATAAAGTCATAAGTGGACCATATATGATATAATAACAATTAATATTATTCTGGAATAAGTCAATAACATGATTTAAATCATTATACAGGAGGTTTAGACACTTACAAAGCAAGTCAGACCTAAGGTAAGGGAAATATCACAATCTTATTTTTATCCGAGATTGTTTATTCGTAAGTATTTACTGGGGTGTATTTAATCATCCACATCCATGTTTCCTCAATATGTAATATTATTTCCATCCACCTACAATTGTTTAAATACAATTTTACCTTTCGGTGAGTTTTTAGTAAAGGATATGAAAGGAATCTTTTTTCATACGAGGTACTTTTTGACTTTTCCGACAAAAGTACAAGAAGGATGTTTTTTTTAACTTAAACGGCACGAACGGATTTTTACGGTTTTTATAAAGCCTTATTTTCATGAAGCTTCCTCCAAAATATTTCATTACTATTTTCAATAAAATCACTTTCTTTTAAAATTGCATGATGTTTTGTGAAAAGAAATTGATTTTGAAGAAGAAAGGATATTTTTCCTCAAGAATGCATTTCAAGTGTTTTATCAAAATTATTTTCCATCTAAGATAACATAGGGTTCTGTTTTTATCCCTATTGTTACATTGATTTTATTATGTTGTGATGGAATTATTTTTATGAATTCCTTTATCTTATATGAATTGTTTTATGATGTCATGATGTTTAAGATTTCCATTTGTATTACATGGGTTATGCAATGATTTATGATTTATGATTTTGTGGCACACATAAGAATGGTATCATTATGAGATGGGTGGGACCTATATCTCCCTCTAATGCATTGGGTAAAGATTTTATATATCATGAGATAGAGATGGCTGGAATGGTAGGTTATACCGGTTCAGTGAAACAGGACTGAAACGAGGGTTACTCGATTCAGAAAGGGACTTTGTCCACTAAGATAGTCTTGGCAATGAGTCTTGACTAACAAGAAATGATTCTCTATGACTATGTGTGCATGCCACAAGGTTTCATGTTGTAAGTTATGCTTATTGGGATTTCATTTCACTACTATGATTTATCCCATGTTATGAAATTATGCTCTCTTTTGCAGGTTAAGATTTCCAAAAGTTATGTTCTTATGAATATGATGTGATTTTTCTTTTGTTTACCCTTACTGAGCATTTGAGCTCACCCTTTTATGTTTTCATTTCCCCAGGATATAAAGAAAGTTTTTAGGTATTAAAAAAAAGGGAATATCTTTATGGGAGATGTTGAAAATCTTTCACCAGGATTAGAAGATTACGTTCCGAGTTTCCAAAGACACTAAACTATTACGATCCTTTTGTGTGTATTTTTGTTATGTACTAAGTATTCCGCAAAAGTAATGTAATGTCCATGTACGTCAAGTTTCGGGACTCTAAAGTTGGTATCAGAGGAAAGGTTTAGTCAACCATTGGAAACTAGGATGTGAGAACGTTAGTGAGATCCCTAGAGATATTTATAAGGTATGTCTAGGGATGTCCCTAAGGATAAGTATGCGTATAGGATACAGTCCTAGAACTATGGTAACGATCATAGAATTTAACCTAAGATGTTAGATATTGAGGATACTTCACCTTTATTATGTTGTTTTCCCTAGCATGATTTTTGCCTCTCACACTATTTTTTTTTGGTTTTAGAAAATGGCTGGAAACAAGATGATTCACGATAATGGAGGATATGATGAACAATGGAATGATATTCTTCATAATGAAATGGGATTTGGAAGTCCAAACATCATTATTATGCCGAATCAACAATCTAATAATATGATCAATAAAGTAAAATTTGGTAAGTTTCCTGACTCGGCTAATAAGAGAAAGATGGAGTTTCATGATGATCATAGAGGAAAGAAAGTTCAATTTCCCCTATGTAAATCATGTGGGAAGAGGCATCAAGGAGATTGTTTCAAAGGAACTGGAAGATGCTTTGGGTGTGGAAAAGAAGGACACAAAGCAAGTAAGTGAAAAGGAAAAGGTTCAGTTAACACCATGGATGAGGATAATGGTATTGCTACGACATCAACAATGGTTAAATGTTTTAAATGTGGAATGTACGAGCATTATGCAAACCAATGCCCTAAGGGAAAGTCTCATGAAGATAATCAGTATGGTCGTATGGGAAGTATTTATGTTGATGATGATGAAGAGACTACAAATGATATATGAGATGAAAGAATTGTTGAAGCTCGGTCAATGGTTTAAGAATGTAGTGGAATGATTACATGTTTATCATGTGTAATGTTGTATAATAAATATCATGGTACTATGGAATAAAGAGACATCTAAGGATTGTTACACTATTTTCTTTCCTTGAGTTATGAAAGTGTATGATTAATGGTACCACTATCCATGAAAGGTTATTCAGATATTTTTGGAATTTAGATGATATGCTCATAATGAAGGAATAATAAGATAATGAGGTGTTTTATTGTATTCATGAGCTCATGACTGATATAAGGAGAATGTTATATCATGGTTTGAGTATATAGAATTTTTGGATTTTGGTATGTGGAAAGAGTTAACTTTTAACTGCATTCATGTTTTCACTATGGTTCAATGGGTATTCAAGAGAATACATGATTAAGGCCTTTGAATGTTTGGAATGTGACCAACAAGACATATCTTATGATATATGGGGATTAACGACAGTATTAAATCTCTGGTAATCGTTTTCACTATATTATGAGAGTGGAATGTAGTATTATGGATAAGCCTAAAGATTAGAATGGATTATGCTGGACATAAGTTAGTATTGTTTAAGGATAGAAGATTTTCGATATTATTGATGGGATGTTATAGTAATGTAGTTTTAGAAAAAGGACAACCTGCAGGACGGGCGACAGCCCATCACTTCGGACAAGGCTGTGGGAATCAAACCCACAACCAAAGTGCGACTGGCCTTTATCGCCTACCACTGGCCTACAGTAAGTCCCTATTTAGTAGAAACTAGTTTTATTATATTAAGAAGTATGATATATGAAGTATAAGTCCATTTTAGGAACCATATATGATTAATCTCACTATAGACCAACTTATGTATATAATTTTTGCTAACCTTTTGTTTGAGACAGATGGAATGACCCATCATTCTATCACATGATCTGCTAACACTTCACGAATAACAAATTCCACTTCATTTATTTAAGAGATGAAGTGGAAATTGTTCAAGGCACGAACAATAGTGTGATTGTACCAAAATAAAGTAAGTATTTATTCTAATTCAAATTCTTTAACTTTAGGGAAACGATCTTGAAAACCAAAAATGTTGTCCTAGTGATCTTATATCTGATGAATCAGATGGTACCTTAGATCGTCACAAATTTATGGCTTTGTGATTGCTGGCTTTTCCATAGCCATGTTCCCTACCACTCTCCATCAGAACATGATGGTTAGATTTCTCTTCCATATCCATATTTTCACCTATGTGGAAACCCAGTGATTAGTTTATTTGGGTAACCGTTATGTTTCATACTTTTGTTTTTAAAGATTGGTTTTGATATTCCTTTTTACGATGTGGGTTTCTATTAAAGAACTTTCGAATAGTAAACCATTTATAACCCCGACGAATTTCGAGGGCGAAATTCATTTTATGGGGGGTAGAATGTAACAGCCTGAGATTTTATGAAAAATATTCTTTTTAATTTTATTAATGTCTTGTGTTGTACGATACACCAAAAGGAGCTTGCACAACACGCATCATTGACTTGCCTTGCATTACACGCAATCGAAACCTTCCTCGATAGCGTGTGTAGTACGCAATACTGTGTTTCACAAAACAACGATATGCTATTAAAATATTATTAAAACTAGCCGTTATGAATAGTAATAACCACTTTTTAAATTTTATAAATTTTAGCTCTCAAAATGGACTTCATTTTTGGATTCAGAGTATCGAATTTAGCCTAAGGTGAAATTTTGGTACTTTTCAGATAACTTTCATATTCTGATAAATAGTGAAAATTACTAAATTATAATTAAAAACAACATTTTTAATCGAAATAATTAATAGTGATAAATTATTAATTTGAGTGGTTTTAAAGTATATTTAGAATATATTTTTACAATTTATTACAATGTTGTTCATTGGTTGTAATTTCACATTTAAACCAGACATAATCAAGTGTCAATCTTTTGATAGATATTGTTTCTTAAAAACACGCTATTTGTTTTAACAGCGGGATTTAATTATAAAATTAATTAATGCAACTTCTATGTTATGAATTTGGTAAAATAGACTTAATTTTTGAATTCGGAATATGAAATATAGCTTAGGAAGAAATTTTGGCATTGTTCTGAAAAAACATCAATTTTTGATGAATAGTGAAACTACTATGTGGTAGTTAAAAAACTGAATTTTTCATAAAACGTAATTTTACCGCTTCTGTGAATGGAATTTCAAAAATCTGAGAGACACGGTTGATGTCAGTATGTAAATGTGGTTCAATGAGATGAAAATAATTTTTGGTGAATAGTAACGTTTTTACTTTTATTTACCACGGTTAAAAGTAAATAGAGTAATTAAGGGTAAGAATGATATTAGTATTACCCTAACACATGTCCTAATTCTATTGGACAAGTGTATCTCGACCAAAAACAACCTTAAGTGTAAAATATTATCATTTAGGCCCACTTGGATTATATTAGGACATTTATTATTATTTAATTCAAAGAAGAGTTAAAAGAGTTAAAATCAAAGTTTATTTACTAAAACATTTTTAATATAGGGCTGTACATAAGATAAATTAGATTGTAAATATTAATTAGAAAGATAAAAAGATTTCCTACATAATGGTATATTATTTGTAATTTTTAGACCTCAAATAATTGAAATTATTTATGACACAAAGATGATGCAGTAATTATCTTATTTATGAAATATTGAAATAATTGATGTTATAAACACCAAAATAAATGTAATTTGAGACTTTTTATGAATTACACTAATTTTCTAGGTTACTATGATATATTAGTGTTGATTTAATCAACTTGTTTTGAACATATAATTCTGTTATGACTTTCACAAAAATTATATATCAAATAGTGTCAAAATTGACACAAAATAGTTTTTAAATCTAATATTATATTATTAATTGTTATTGTATTCCTAAAAATCTAAGGTTCGGAAAAATGACTTAGATAAGGATATATATATTAATAATAAACAATTTGGGGTTCGTTTGGCATGTTATAGTAAGTGTATTAACCATATAGTGTAAGAAAACAAAAAGACACGGTAAAAGTTAAATTATTTAACTTAGAGTTAAATCTAATTGATAAGGTTAAAATAATAACCTAAACTTGTCTAAATCCTATTGGTTGATAGGATTTCGACCCATCCCCACTTTAGATTTTAAATAAGACCATTTGGAACCATTATAAACCGATTTTGACTTTAATATAAAATAATATTTTGAGATATTCCTAAGGTGCCCCTCTCCTCCCTTATAAAAGGACACCTCCTCCCCCTCCTCCTCACACCAATTTGAGCACTCAAGCTCGGCCAACCCCTTCCATTTTCTCCTCTCCACTTCCCTAGAATAATCCTAGAGATCCTTGTCTTCTTCAAAGACCAATATTAGTTCCCTAAGTGGAAGATTCAAAGAAGCGTTCCAAAGAAGAGGTAATATCCATTACCGATCTTTTCAATTTCATTCTTCTTCAACTTCTTCTTCTTTAGTTGTTTCATTCTAAAGTAATAACATCATTATTTCTTATATACTGATATTTTATTATAAATATGAAACAACTCTAATTAACCTTCTATCCATCCTACGGAAAAAGGAAATCACCGCGCGTGCGTACGTACGGAATACCGTCTCCACGCCGTGGTGTAATCTATTTTCCACCATCACCTTACAAGGATGGGTATAAAGGTGTAATGAGTAACTATATATGACTATTATAAAGTGATATTGATACTGAAATAGTATACATACACTTCAACACAATTCCACGACCATGGGAACGATATCATCACTCGTGCGTACGTACGGACTACCGTCTCCACGACGCGATGAGATTCATTCTCAATGATTAGCCATTCATGAATGATTATAAAGTATATATAATAAGTAATAATGAAATATATGACCTAATAATGATACTGGAATTATTTATATTTATATGTATGTCATCTACTTAATTCCATTCAATTCAATAAGGAAACGAAAACAGCGTTCATGCGTACGTACGGACTACCGTCTCCATGAACGGTGTATTTCTTTCCATTTACTGATTTATTATATATGTATATTCTGAATATATATATATATAAATCATGTTTTATATTCAGGAATTAAGTAATCATGATCTAAGTAATCATGTGAATAATTACAAGTTAAAAACACGAACGACAAATGAGACGATTTTACCCAAAACGATACTTTAACATGAATTTACAAAAGAACAGGTAATATAAAGTCATAAGTGGACCATATATGATATAATAACAATGAATATGATTCTGGAATAAGTCAATAACATGATTTAAATCATTATACAGGAGGTTCAGACATATACAAAGCAAGTCAGACCTAAGGTAAGGGAAATATTACAATCTCATTTCTATCCGAGATTGTTTATTCGTAAGTATTTACTGGGGTGTATTTTATCATCCACATCCATGATTCCTCAATATGTAATATTATTTCCATCCACCTACAATTTTTTAAATACAATTTTACCCTTCGGTGAGTTTTTAGTAAAGGATATGAAAGGAATCTTTTTTCATACGAGGTACTTTTTGACTTTTCGGACAAAAGTACGAGAAGAATGTTTTTTTAACTTAAACGGCACGAACGGATTTTTACGGTTTTTATAAAGCCTTATGTTCATGAAGCTTCCTCCAAAATATTTCATGACTATTTTCAATAAAATCTCTTTCTTTTAAAATTGCATGATGTTTTGTGAAAAGAAATTGATTTTGAAGAAGAAAGGATATTTTTCCTCAAGAATTCATTTCAAGTGTTTTATCAAAATTATTTTCCATCTAAGATAACATAAGGTTCTGTTTTTATCCGTATTGTTACATTGATTTGATTATGTTGTGATGGAATTATTTTTATGAGTTCCTTTATCTTATATGAATTGTTTTATGATGTCATGATTTTTAAGATTCCCATTTGTATTACATGGGTTATGCAATGATGTATGATTTATGATTTTGTGGCACACATAAGAATGGTATCATTATGAGATGGGTGGGACCTATATCTCCCTCCAATGTATTGGGTAAAGATTTTATATCTCATGAGATAGACATGGCTGGAATGGTAGGTTATACCGGTTCATTGAAACAGGACAGAAACGAGCTTTACTCGATTCAGAAAGGGACTTTGTCCACTAAGATAGTCTTGGCAATGAGTCTTGACTAACAAGAAATGATTCTCTATGATTATGTGTGCATGCCACAAGGTTTCATGTTGTAAGTTATGCTTATTGGGATTTCATTTCACTACTATGATTTATCCCATGTTATGAAATTATGCTCTCTTTTGCAGGTTAAGATTTCCAAAAGTTATGTTCTTATGAATATGATGTGATTTTTCTTTTGTTTACCCTTACTGAGCATTTGAGCTCACCCTTTTATGTTTTCTTTTCCCCTGGATATAAAGAAAGTTTTTAGGTATTAAAAAAAAGGGGAGATCTTTATGGGAGATGTTGAAGATCTTTCACCAGGATTAGAAGATTACGTTCCGAGTTTCCAAATACACTAAACTATTACGATCCTTTTGTGTGTATTTTTGTTATGTACTAAGTATTCTGCAAAATTAATGTAATGTCCATGTACGTCATGTTTCGGGTCTCTACATGTCCCTTATAAAATATTGAAGTATAACGACAAAAATTTGTGCTATGTTGAATTAGACAATTTATATCAGGAGCATGGCATCAATTCCAACCATTCATCACACTATCATGCATTGAACAATAGTAAGATAGGGGCCCTAAACAAGACCCTATCTGATATAATTTATATTATGGTCACCATGATAAGAAATCATGGCTGGATAAACATCATCCACGCTCTATGGCCTTACCAGACCATGTATCGCTCCACCACTCAGGTAACCCCACACTCATTAGTATACGGGACAAAGGTACTTATACCCATTGAAATTCAACTTTCATCACTCTGTGTCGCTATATGTGATCAATTATCTACATTTGAGAAATCCAAAATATGATTTGATTATATAGATCTGTTGAATGATAAAATATTTCACACTTTACACCATTTAGAATTCTACAAAAATTGGACTGTATGAGCCTTCAATAAGAAGGTTCTCCTCCAGTCTTTCCTTGATGGAGAAATGGTGTTAGTCCTCAAATCCCTGATTATTCTGAAGAATAAGGCTCCAAATTTGGAGCCTAAATGGGATGTAACAAATTTTATACACAATTTCAACTCTAATGAGTCAAATGTATTAATTTTAGTAGATGGAAAACTCTCTACAACACCCACCAAATAATGGTTCCTAAATAATTACTCTGTGTAATCGTATCAAACTCATATTTGCTACATATCGTTAAATTTCATAGAAACACATAAATCTATGTTACATGATGTTAAAATGTATAGAAATGGTACTGATAGCATGATATAAAACTACATGATGAACTTGTCTTAGCTGCAATATATTAAATAGCATAGCGACATATGCATCCACGTCATACGACATTAAACTTATTTGCATCTTTGTCTTTATTGCAAGAATTTAAACTGCATGGTGATCATTTTTTCTAGTATAATGACTTATTACACATGAATCATATATATGTGAGGGAAAGGTAAAAATGCCCCATTATACGCTTGCATCAGATCAACATAGAGAGTGTATCTCAGAACTACATATGGATTGATTCTCATCCATCAATGGAATAAGTAGTGATGCCTGGATTCTACATCCTAGTCCAAACAATAGTCAAATTCAAAAACCCACTTTCCCCGTGTACATGTCATACATTCACATGGGAATCCAAGAAAAGTCCTAACCGTACGACATTAAACTATAGGGTACCTCAAGAATTATGTACGCCTTGATTCCTACCCAAATAGGATACATAAAGACACCTTAACCCTAATTCTTGGTCCATCCACCACAAGATACAAATTAACCCCCTCTATACAGTAGTTAGACTGGAAGAGAGAGTTTTCATGAACTACATGTTGCTTGATTCCTATCCTCACAGGATATGTAGTGATGCCCAGATCTTTCATCCTAGTCCAGCCACCATTTAAAGCAAAAACTATTCCTTCCATATGCATGGGTTAGAGTGTCATAGGGTACATATTATTAGATCTACAAGGACTTTGATTCCAAACTAACTAAGATACGTAGGAAACATCCAAAATGTTCAATCCCAACACTTCACTCACCTCAAGCTTTTCACATAGGTTCACTCTCATCCTTACCGTATAATGTTAAACAATATATGATATTATAACATTATGTGGTTTTATTTCCCTCCATCAATGGGATGCGTAGTTACACCTAGTCATTCCTGGGTCTAGATTCCATGAAACCAATGCCTTAACCCTATATATAATCCATATTAGCATAGGTAAATGCATGATTCATAACCTCATGATGATAAATTTAATAGAAAAAGAAGTCATAACCACCCTAAATTAAACCGTAAGGTATCTCAAGAGCTACATGTCAATTGAATATTAGTATAACAAGACATATAGGGACACTCAAGCTAGAAATCCAAGGTCCAACCACACATATTAAAAAAAGGGAAAAAATTCTCCCAATCTCCTTCATAAGGAACTCAAATAGATGTAGGGTATTTCATATCTAGACTCTTACATCTAGAAATATCAAAAGACGATGATTCCTTTTACATACAGATCAGATCACTGTAGAGGATCTCATACCTTAGAATTAATCATGGTCTAGATATTTCTCAGATACCCAGCCATCCCCTTTTCATCCATTAAACTCCAAGTCCTAAGAAATCTCAGATCACCATAATCACCCATGACTATCGGAAATGGAAATCTACTGTCTTACAGACACCTCTGTTGGACTATGCACAGAATTCCATGGGGAATCTTCATATGTTTCCCACAAAAAAATGTCCTATAAACCAAATGAAAATTTTTCCTTGGGAGGGGTTGGTCCTACTTCAGTACACCTATTGGCTTCTAAGCCTCACATTATCCCTCCCAACTTGAGGGCTTCTGGAATCATGGTTTACAACTTCTTATCCCTACATTGTCTAGGGAATACCAGGAATATCCCAGTATGATTATCTCATATTTATGCATGATACCGTTTATATTTAATCCATACAACATGAAATTAAATGGTGTTGTCAATTTCCATTCAGCAAGACTTAAAACTACAGGGTCTGACAACATCTAGCTCGTTCACAACGAGTCACCCACGTCCTCACCACATGACGTTAATCTGTAAGGACAAACAATGCCCATTTCATTGATCCTTACATACCTAGGTGGTTGAGTGAAATGATTACTACCCATTTTTTTTATCACACTAAGCATAGAACATATGGGCATAGGAATTTAGGTAGGCGATTCCCCACAGAGCCAGTGTGAATCAATATACAAAGACTGGCCCTACTAGTAAGACATTAAAACAGAAAATTAGTGTTTTACCATAAATATTGGGAAACCAAAAGTACTGAATATATGAAATTTAATATAATGTTACCCGAAATATATTTTAAATCCCCCCATGTGCATGTACCAATCCTTTATAGGGAACCAGATTTCGGGACATTAGGATCTCCATGCTCGGGTCCAGCCCCAACAAATGAATAACAATCCCCACACTCCTTACGCATGGACCAAACATGTGTTTGGAATATGATATTGGGACACTTTGATCTTCAAAACTAGGTATTAATCCAATAAGGGAGTCAAAATTTCCCTCCTCACATATAGGTCAAATCTATGTAGTGGGACTCCCAATTCATTGAATAATCATGACCTTAGTGTTTTTAATATGTCCAAACTAAATATTTTCCTTATTCAAACTCCGTTCTTTGATTGATCATGGATAATCATACTCATTCATGGTCATCGAGAATGGATATTTGGTGTCCTATATATACCATTGTTTGACTATGATGACAATTCTCTGGTGGCTCTGCATACATTTCCCACAAAAAACGGCCTATCAACCATAGGAAAATTTATCCCTAGGATAGGTTTTTTCTATTTTCATGCGAATAATGGATTTGAAGACCCATGTCATTTCTAATGATCCAAGAGCCCAAGAAACCATGGTTTACACTCTCCTCCCATCCTATGTCCTATACATGTTAGAACATCATAGCTTCTGTACCCTCCAGTTACCGAGTGCTTATATGTTAATATCCTAATCACATGATATTTAAACTGCATGATACTCAATACTCGATATTCAATGTTAGGCCAAGTCACATAAATGGGTATTTCCCCTCATGACCCTCCACAAGAAATTAATTCCTACAAAAAAATTTGACATATGCCCCACCTCACTGGTGAATCCGTATCCAAAACAAAAATGATCCATCCATATGTGTGAATCATATCTTCATAGGAATGAGCCTTAAAAGAACTACATATATCTTGATTCCTATCATCACATGATACATAGTGACATCCAAATCTCATATTTCAGGTCCAACCATGAAATGGAATTGTCCCATCCCTACCCATGAAAGGATCAAACCGAAGTAAGGAAATAACTCACATGGATAGGATAAAAATGCCTATACTGTTTCCCAGTATTCGTGATAATGTTCAACCTAAAATGCCACCATTTTGTGATCATGCACCCTATTCACACACCATAATCTATGTCAAGAAAGATATGAATCCCCATAAACATCCCTATCCATCAGAAATGAATGGCTAGTGTCCTATAAACACCTTTGATAGACTATGCACACAATGCCCCAGTGGATCTACATATATTTCCCCAAAATGGCCTATCAATCAAAAGAAATTTCATCCTCAAGAGAGGATTTTTATATATATGTATTCCCATATGAAGTATCACTTTATTTCCAGGTTTGAAACTCCAACGTATTATAGTTTACATCTTCCCCCCCCCCTTATGCCTAAAGGTGATAGAACATTGCTGATCAAACTGTCATAGAAAAGGAAAATTGTTTCCTCCCTACGCTTAAAATAAATTCTTTAACCCATCAATCTAAAAAGACCAAACTGTACGACGTTAAGTTATACAATCCAATGTCACACCTTTTCACATGTCAAATTCATGTAGATGTGGTTTATATACCAGAACCAATATAAATACCCCTAGACACTACTGGATTTTGTGCTATTTGCAATGTTCTATTTATGACGGGATCCCATTGTAAATAAGCTTTAGCGAAGGGGTCCCGTCGTAAATAGACCGTTATAGAAAATGACATTGCAAATACCATTTTTTGCGACAAGCCCATTACAAAAAAATTTCCCTGGGGAAGTTCCCCATCGCAAATAACTCTCCGATTATATACATTATATATAAATAAACTTTTTACGATGGACCCTTGGTTTCGTCGCAAATAGTATTTAAAAATATATATTTAACCTTTTTGTGACGGGATCCGGTCGCAACAGGTCCAGTCGAAAATAATAACAAAAATAAAAAATATATATATTTAATAAAATTATAACTAAGGATAAAATAATATTAATATTATTAAAATAATTAAAAAATAAAATATTTAAAATTCTCAATATTCTAGAAAAAATATAAAAATATCATAAAATATTATTATTATTATTAGTAAAATAAAAAGACATTAAAATATATAATACAAAAAATATATTTAATAAAATTACTATTAATGAAAAAATAATTTTAATATTATTAAAATAATAAAAAAATATTGAAATTTTCAATATTCACAAAAAAACATAAAAAACATATAAAATATTATTATTATTATAAGTAAAATAAACAAACATTAAAAAATATAATAGTAATAATAAATAATAAAATATTAAAAAGAAGAAAAAAATTAAATTTTTCAATATTCGTAGAAATATAGAAGTCAGAAACGGAAAATAGTTCATTTTACAACAAGTCTTGAATTCAAAATTTTTTAACATAAAAACAAATCACTGGGGGGTCATCGTATGGAGAGGTGGAGGAGCTGTATGAGATGGTGGAGGAAACTCCATCCCTAAACTACGAGTCAGACGACGCATGCAGTTCATCTTCTCGTGATGCTACTACTGCCATAGACGCATCTCCTCATAGTGATGTTGCTACGACTGTTGTTGACACATCTCTTCATGCTGCTTCTACAAACTCTCTATAAGCTTAGACTGAGTTCGAAACTGCTCCTGATACTGTGAGGCAGAAGATGATTCCTCTCCACAATATCCTCTCGAGTTGGACACCGACAACACAACAGTACCATAATAAGTACCATGAGACATATGAAAGACGATGCCAACTACTCGGCCCTTCTCAAAGCCATACTGAGTCTCCTGCATCCATACCGCCTCATTGAAATGGGGGGCACTCGTCTGATCAGTCACCTCGTCCTGACTCCCAACCTGTGTCTGAGAGGTCACAACCTAACATGACTCCTTCAATTCCAAATTCAAATTAAAATTGTGAAAATATTATATGCAGTTAATTTTCGAACTGAAAAAATAATACTAACCACAATCTGATGTTAGCGATCGCCTCGAATTTTTCAGTGGCTGGATCTCTATACATCCTCTGATAAATGTCGTACTCCGTAATATCGGGATTCTCGACTACCTATAAGAATATAAAATAAACTATTTATTCTTAATGTTATATAAAATATTTAAAAACTATACTTACCAGATGCTCTCTATGTGCACTAAATATATGGCTACTAGCTCGATGCGTCACCTCATGTCGCCCTCGGTTATGCCGACCCACTGAAGACCTCCTCTGAAATCCATCACCCAACCAGTGTAAACATAATCCATCCCAAACGTGAGATGAAATGTACTCTGGTAGGTGGGCTCTACAAGACTCATCAAAATCTGTCACTCCTGCTTTCTTAATGGTTTTCCTTCCCAAATTGTCAAAAAACTTATGGAAACAGTCACGCAAAGACTCCTCTTATGCCGCTTGGATAGCGTCATGTATTCTATCATTGATGGGATACAATAAAACCAAGAAATAATATATAATATCAAGTTATTAAAAAAATTAATTTCAAAATAAATATTATTTATTTATGTACCAACCAATGATTGAACGTGTCGAGCTGTACATCAACGGGAATGTGTACCCATGTGATCCATATCTGAGAAAAATAATTTGTCAAGATAGCGCGCCCTCCGTCAAATAGCTACATGTGAAAAACTATGAAAAAAGAATAAATAATCAAACAATTAGTATACATGTAAATAAATAAATTAATGATAACTAAAATATACAGGTTACCATACCTCCGTATGTGTGGATCGAAGCCAAGACGTGGACGTCGGTCGGGGATAGGGTCATGAATCATCTGTCATACTAGACTGCGCCCCTTCTGTGTACCCCCTAAACTTCTAGTAGGCTGAGGCTCAGATGATCCCAAATCCCCCTCTTCCAAAGTTAGCTCAGCCTCCTGTAACTCACAAAATAGATCAGGGTCCATCTGAAACACGAAATTATTATTGTTAGTAGATAGTTGAAAATAACTAATATGTATAGATATATATTAGTTATGATGATAACCATCATTTAACTGTGTCAATTTTCACCTTCATCATCATCTTCATATCTGACGATGTCAATGTCTTCATATTCCTCTTTGGAAACATCAATATCCATATGAGTTTTAGTTTTATCATCTCTTGTCATTTCAAATTCATTTGTAACATCATTATCATCTTCGTCACCATCGACCCATAATTGTGGGGTGTTATATCAATATTCATGTATCTTTGTGAAAAATATGGATTTTGAGTAGTCTCTTGAAAAATTTCAATTCCATCCACTTCAACGGAACAACATTCAGTTTGAGTAAAAAGATTTTCTGATGAATTCATTTTTATTATGCTCCACCAATCACTCTGGTCTTTTGAAGTAGCACAGTACTTTGCATAATAAATTTGATGTGCCTGTTGAGCCAGTATAAGTGGTTCATTTACAACAAGAAGAATTTATATTTAATATCGATGATTCCATGATTTGGATGAACACACAAGCCTCTCTCAGTATCCAACTACCGAAATTTAATCATTGTTATGTAATTCTGTCCTAGATAACGCAGCTCAATAATTTCATTCAGAATGTTGTAAAAGTCAACATCAGTTTCTCTATGATGTGATTCTCTCAAACAAACTCCACTGTTCATTGTTTTTTTTGATTCCTCATATTCACATCTATGAAATCGAAAACTATTCACCACATATGAATTATAATATTTAACCATTTTGGATGGTGGGTTACTCAATATACACAGTCGCTTATCAATTTTATCAGTATGTTGAGACACCTGAATATTTGTAAAATAATAATCAATATAATAAATAGTAAACTGAATTGATATTAAACCATCAATAATTTTTGTTAGCAGTTTTCGAAACCATTGAGAAAATTATTTATTCCACGTTCTTCATAGAATTCAACAAATCTCTAAATCCAATCAGCATAAGTCTTTCTATTGTAACATGAAAATCATGAATTTTGAATCTTGTAATATGACCATTCATAACACATATGCCCAAAATGGAAGCATAGCCATCGAGAAGTCACAAATCTACAATCTATTGTCAAAATAATAAGGGACAATCTTTGTATAGTCTATAAGCTGCTTTTGGCTTCATTAACCTCTGTGATATGATATTTTCAAATAATTCAAGTTCTGGTCACCTGCAAAATTGGGCACAATCTAATCATGCTTTTACAGTATGTTTGGTCTTACCTGGTGTATCCAAAACTATTTGAAATAAATTATCAAAACAGTTCCTCTCAATATGCATGTCATCCAACATGTGGTAGACCAACAAATCAGACCAATATGGAAGATCCCAAAAAATGCTCCATTTTATCCAATTATGTTTTTTTTAAACCCATGAATTTGTAATTGGTTAAATATTGGCCCAAATGTGATGTGAGGTAATGAAAATACAACTGAATTTAACTATGTACCTGAGATCATTTTTGGAGGTTCATCTCTTTCAATTGTGCCTTTTCTGAAATAAGATTTATTCCATCAAAAAGGATTATTGAATGGCAGAAATATGTGATGACAATCAAAATAGAATGGTTTTTTCAATTAATGAGCATAAAGGATTTGTTGTCTTTCTTAAATTAAGGACATGATTTTGGAACATGTGTACTCCAGCCAGATAACATGCCATATGCAGGAATGTCACTAATCATCCACATCAATGCAGCTTTTAATATAAAATTTGGTTTCGTAGAAACATCATATTTACTAACACCATTAATCCACAATGCATTTAACTCATCAATCAATGGTCTCAAAAAAACATCAATTTTTTTCAGATGTCCTGGGATTAATAAGGTCAAAAGGATATAAGGATCCTTCATCAACATCCTTGGAGGTAAATTGTACAGAGTTATAATGATAGGTCAACATGAATGCTGACTACCATAAGAACCAAACCAACAGAAACCCTTAGTAGAAAGTCCCAATCGCACGTTTCGGGCTTCTAAAGAAAAAGATAGATGCAAATGATCCAAATGTTTCCATGAATCACCATCAGATGGATGATTCAAGCTTTTATCGGTCGAAATATTGGTTTTGTTCCATGACTTCATTAATGCTGTGTTTTGAGACATAAATAAATGTTGCATCCTAGGTTTAAGGGGAAAATATCTGAACTATTTTACAGGAATGGATATAGACATCCTTGGTAGAGCTTCTTTATACATCAATTTTCCACATGTGGCACAATTAACCTATGATTAATTTTCACCAGAATATAATATGCAATTATTTGCACATGCCTGAATCTTCCGATAACTAAGGCCCATATTATTATCCAACCTCTTTCTCTCATAGTAATTTGTAGCCAACAGATTTCCTTCAGGTTATAGTGTTTTAACTGAAGATATTATCTGATCAAAATAGTTGTATGAAATTGAATTATCTCATTTAATAGCCATAAATTTTCTAACTGCTTCTAATTTTCTTATCTTGTAACCAACATATAATACATCCTCTGCAGACCCCAACAACTCATAAAATTCTTATGGTGCTATCTAAAGAGTTAAATCGATATCATCTTGAGTTTCAGTTGGTTGAATAGATATACCTACAACATCATGTACTAAATTTTGAAATGGTGATGGATCCAGAATCAAGTAATTATTTTCTTCTCTGAAACTGCATTCATTGTGTTGATACCAAAAAACATAATTTGGTTGAAAACCAAACCGTAGGAGATGTCCTTCATCCTTGTCAAATGTGTCAAACATTCTCAGAGCACATTTTTTACAAGGACACTTAATTGTGACCTCTAAAACATATTCTTGTTTTGATGATGCAAATGATAAGAGAGCTTCAACACCCTCAATATATACAGGATTTAAACCAGAACCGTTTGGATTTCTTCACTGATTTATCCAAGTGTGATCATCTCATACTGACTGAAGTTGATTTCCTTGTTCTATATTTTTTTTAAAAAAATAAAATCATCACTATTTTTGAATTATTTGAAATTATAAAAACTATATCTGAAAAAGGAAGATAAATAATTACCACAACTTCTTAATAGATACCATTAATTTTGGCTGACACAATTTCTAGTGGATTGATGACTACTCTTTTCTCTGATAGCTCATATACTTGGTAATTTCTCTCACTAAAATTACAATGAAGAATCTACTTGAAAGTACGTATATTCATTCTCAAGTATACGATAATGTATAAGTATACCTTTGATAATATTCGTCATTGTGATTTCAGTGTGAGAAAGATTCAAGTAAATGAGCTGTCGGACAAAAGATCCCCCTTTTCGTCGATGAATCATCGTCTTGCATTTATCACCGCTTGAAAACATTATGAAAAATATGATCCTATGATTGGATATTCAATGTCGTGCCTACGAGATTGGATATGCATACATAGAAGCATACTTTTCATAAGTTTTTGAGTTAGTAAAAGTTGAATGAAGAAGAGTCATCAAGTAAAAGGAGTGTCGTCAATCCACTAGAAATTGTGCCAAATTATTATAAGTTATTAAAATTTATTACAATTGGGATTATAACTAATTATTACTAATTATTACTAATTATTACTAATTATTACAAATTATTACTAATTATTACGAATTATTACTGGTTATTCATAATTATTACTAATTATTACTAATTATTCCTAATTATTCGTAATTATTCATACTTATTCTTATTTATTCCAATTTATTCCAATTTATTTCTATTTATTCTTATTTATTCCTATTTATTACCACTAATAACATTTTATTCCTATTTATTCCTGTTTATTCATATTTATTAATATTTATTACTATTTATTCCAATTTATTCCAAGTTATTCCTATTTATTAATATTTATTAATATTTATTACTATTTATTTCAATCTATTCATATATCTTCCTATTTATTCCAAATTATTCATAATTATAACTTATTATTACTATTTATTACTAGTTATTCCAATTTATTATTAATTATTGCTAATTATTCCTAATTATTGCTAATTATTATAATTATTGATAATTATTTCTAATTATTTCAAATTGTTTCCAATTATTCCAAATTATTGCTAATTATTTCAAATTATTCATAATTATTTCTAATTATTCATAATTATTTCTAATTATTCCTAATTATTCTTAATTATTACTAATTATTACAAATTATTCTTAATTATTACTAATTATTTCTAATTATTAATAATTATTACTAATTATTACGAATTATTACAATTTATTACAATTTATTCTTATTTATTCGTAATTATTACTAATTAATCATAATTATTGCTAATTGTTCGTAATTATTGCTAATTATTCGTAATTGTTTCTATTTATTCGTAATTATTACAAATTATTATTATTTATTGTTATTTATTCCTATTTATTGCTGTTTATTCCTATTTATTGCAAATTATTCTAATTTAATGAAAATTATTTGTATTTATTAGTAATTATTTCTAATTATTCCTAATTATTACGAATTATTACTAATCATTACTAATTATTTCTACTTATTACTATTTATTCCTATTTATTACAATTTATTATTATTTATTACTTTTTATTTCTATTTATTGCTATTTATTTATAATTATTCATATTTATTTATAATTATTCATATTTATTTCTAATTATTGCTATTTATTTCTAATTATTTCTAATTATTCCTAATTATTGCTATTTATTCATATTTATTTCTAATTATTCACATTTATTACTAATTATTTCTATTTATTGCTAATTATTCTTATTGTTTACTAATTATTCTTATTTAATTCAATTTATGACTATTTATTACAATTTATTAGAAATTATTCCTATTTATTACTAATTATTGATATTGATTACTATTTATTAGGAATTATTCCTATTTATTACTAATTGTTGCTATTTATTACTAATTGTTGCTAATTATTACTAATTATTTCTAATTATTACTAATTATTGCTAATTATTACTAATTATTCCTAATTATTACTAATTATAGGTAATTATTTTTAATTATTGCTATTTGTTACTAATTATTACTAATTATTGTTAATTATTACTAATTATTCCTAATTATACCTAATTAATCCTAATTATTTCTATTTATTCATATTTATTACTAATTATCCATAATTATTCCAAATTGTTCATATTTATTACTAATTATTCCTTATTATTCCTATTTATTACTAATTATTCCTATTCATTTCTATTTATTACTAATTATAACTTTCTATTACTATTTGTTTCTAATTATTGCTATTTATTCCTATTTATTGCCATTTATTGCTATTTATTACTATTTATTAATATTTATTAATATTTACTACAAATTATTACAATTTATTACAATTTATCACAATTTATTGCTAATTATTCTTATTTATTACTAATTATTTCTATTTTTACAAATTATTACTATTTTTAGCTACTTATTCCTATTTAGTAGACATTATTCCTATTTATTATTAATTATTAAAAATTAGTACTAATAATTTCAATTTATTATTACCAATAAATACTGTTAACAAAACAATTTAAATCTAATTTAATTACAACTAATCAGAAATAATTTAAATTAACTTAAAAAAATGAAATTAATACTAAATTAAATAAAATATATAAACCTCTAAACATGATCTCCTATTGATGTAGACAACTTCACAACATTTTCGTGAAAAAAAACTAACTCGAACAAAATTTCACTCTAAAAATAGTGTTCAGAGAGAGAGAGAGAGAGTGAGAATTGAGAGGAGGATATGAAAAAATGGGTGGGGGAATATATAGGTTGGATTAGTTGCAATGAGACTATTTGCGACGGATAGCCCGTTACAAAATAGTATTTGTTGCGACGGGACCCATTGCAAAAACCTTCACCCACATTAATTACAGTCGGCGGTTAAAAGAGTATTTGCGATGGGACCCGTCGCAAAAGGTACCTGCCGACACACTTTTTCCGACAGGAGAACATCCCGTCCCAAAAACCTATTTACCACCATCGGGTATTTTCGATGGGTCCCATCGCAAATACCCTCCAATCGACGCACTATTTGCAACATCGCGATCCCCCCGTCATAAATAACCTTCTTGCGGTTTTCTGCCCAAACCGCACCAATTTTTTTGGGACGAGACCCCAAATCCCGTCGCAAATAACCCATTATTTGCAACGGGGAGAATCCCCCGTCGCAAATAATCTCTGGGACAGAATATTTGCGACGGGATTAATTCTCATCACAAAAAGCTATTTTTCCCGTAGTGATACTTTCAGAAATTGTTCCCTCAACATGCCATCCATTGTGGTCCTCAAGCAAATATAGATTTCTATAAAACTTTCCTGGCCATTGTAAATGAGTGGCCAATGTCTTAATTAAACATTTGTTTCACTACGCACAGAATTCCCCTGCGGCTCTGCATAAATGGCCTACAAAAATGGCCTGTTAACCAAAGGAAAATTAATTATTAAGAGTCTATACTTCTGTATGCCCAAAGGATTCCATGCCACATGTCATATCACATTCTCCAAAAAAAAAATTCAGGGTCATGAATAATCCCTCATCCATGTCTAAAAGTTTCCATGACATTATCAGTTAATGAGTCCTAAATTGGGGCCTTTTCCCTATAAGTCATGGTCAAAGTTGTTTTAACAAAAACATTAGTAATGATAGTTTGGTTTTCAAGACTATAATGTACCAATGAAAAAGAAACAACACTCACTAGGGTGAAAACCTACAAAGGGAACCCTACACAATATTTGAGTACTAGCTCGCTAAAACTATAGTATATACGATTCAGGAAAACATCAAGTAATCAAAAAATCATCAAGAGATGCAAATCATGTTTAGTCAAAAAAACCCAAAGGGTGGCCTAAGAAAAAGTCAAGTATACCCATTAAGCCTACACCACAAAATTCTTAGGAAAAAATTTGGGTGATAATGAAAAAGGCACAAAGTTTGTAGAATTTTCTATGTGACCCTAGTAACTGTGAAACTACTCTTGTTGAGTCCCTCGGCTCAGGAAAAAAAATTAAAGCTGGATTTGATCATTTCACTCATCCTGATTGATAATTCAAATTGAAATCTATTTGAGATTATTGTTCAAATGTTTTAAATTCTAAATGACTGATATTATAGGAAATGGTAACGAAGAAGGACTGAAGAGAAAAATATTTTCATTCTATACAATATGGTATAGAGGGCCTCCAAAACCAAGTGCCTATCCATGTGGGTTGGACGTGAACCTTACAAAAGATGTTCATCAGTCTCATATAGTTGTATTCATTCCTGATTCAACTATTCTATATCCCAAAAAAGACTTAGCAATGTCACGGTCTTGGCCTCCACACCTTCCCACAATTCCTCTACCTCCTGTGTTTCCTCAAGGATAGCCTTTTCCACATCCACTACTAGTTGTTGTCCCTTATTAACTGTGGTCATGATGCGGGCTTACACTTGTTTGATCCACTCCATTTTTCTAATCCACTGTTCTAGTTCTTGATCGAGCTTCTCTACTGAAGAAATTTGTTTTGTGACTTCTCTCTATAGCCTCACGACTGCTCCAGTTTAACTAGAAGCATCATTCATAATAATTTGTCTGATTATAGGAAGATGATCCATGGACTCTCCAATATAAATATGGGACTCAAACATGGCATATTTATCCAAGGACATGACCACCTACCTCACTATGTCATAAATGTCAGGGAAATAAAATCCTCTAAACCCCAGGACAACAAACTGGTGACATTAATTTGTTAGCTTTGTTGGAATATCGTCAAGTGGTGTTTGAGAAATCTGTATCGAGATGTTCTTCTCGGCCCTTTGATGGCTGGGTCGAAGGCTGACTAGGCCCTCTTGATCATTCTCAGAATCATTCCCAATTGAAGAAATATTTTCATGAATGAACGTCACTTGGGAGGGACCTGATTCAATGTCCGCAGCGTAACTGGATCCCTCAGTAGCCTCACTTGTGACAGTTGCAATATAGGGTATGATCGAAGTCTCTAATGTAATCGTCAGTGCATACGATTGTGATCCTAAAGTCATAAATGAAGCAATTAAAGACCATCAATCCCTAAAAAATGGGGAAACAAAGGTTGGTGGTAGGAGGATTGAGAAAATGACCTCCAATTTTTAAAACACTGATTCCCTCAAATTCCATGGTGGAATTGCTTCTAGATGAATATGGTGTTGCGTCTTCAATTCACAATCGAGTTTTAGGGACGTCCAAGGGTACCCAAGACTCAGGTCTATCCCGAAATGGACTTGTATCCCCTGAATTAGTTTCTAGGAGATCACTTATAGAAATTAGGATCATAGGAATAATCATCCTAGGAAAATGAATGATAGCCTATTCTAAACCCATAGGAACCTAGACCATGACTGCTGTTGTAGTTACAGAGAAAAGTAACAATGGATCATTCTAAATTTTATGGATCTATGATATCACCGTCCCCTACAGGTGTGACTTCTATGGAATTATGATTAACAATATCAACTGGAGAATAAACCCATTAATTAATTCCCTATACAAGTGAGGGGTCATCTGTTTGGCGGGGGGGGGGTCAAGTCCTCAGGACCTGGAGCCCCTCCGGTATCCTGAGACAATTAGGTATCCTTACTCAATTTAAATTCTACTATCAATGTCATCACATCCTTCACTATATAAGTGAGATAAACATTCTTGGTTATGATTGCAACCTCTAAATTCCCATCCTCTATCGGGGAAGATGTCGTCTGATTTGGGGGAGGAACATCTACAGGGATCAGAATACCCCCGGTCTCCTCATCTAGTCTTGTATCTCCACCCTATTCAACCACAAATTCTGGTCTTCATTCTTCCACCACATAAATAATAGGATCCACATGCACAGGGGAAACTGTCTCCTAATAACTTTTTGGTTATGCATCAAAATATTCATGTGATAAATGTTAATCAAGATAAAAGAACATGGTCTAAAAGACAGATATGCAGATATGAAAGTTACTTATAATACCCACTCTGAGGCATTTCGACAGTTGGTATGCTTGTCAGTGTTTCTTGGTACTCTATAGGGATAACAACCTAATGAGAATATCAAGTAGATTCAGAGGAGGGAATTCTATAAAAGGATTTTTAATAACTGCCTCCATATGTTCGGTAGCACCGGGAGAACCTTCCCAAGAAATACCCACACCCGAAGGGACAAGATCTGTAGCCGCAGTTCCCTCAGGGATGTATACTAGAGAAAAAAACATCCACTGAGACTCCTCAAGTCCCTATGGAAGTAAAAAACGATGGTTTAGAATATTCAAAATGAAGGAAATTAAATTTAGGGTTAGTAAATAGAAGGACCTCTCCTTCAATATTAATTGTCTTTGAGAGTACCACAATCCATTCCACCCGGTTAGACCAGTAAATTATATCTTCGGAATCATGGAGAAACCTATTCATGTCACTCAAAAATGAAGCTACTTCATATGGATATTCTTCAGAAGAAATATATTTAGGGTATATGGCTACCCCAAAACCCTAAAGATCAAAGCACCCTCCTTGAAGTAGTTTCTAAATGTCTTCATCGTAAGCATTCAACCTAAAGTCATCCCAGACCCTCTATGTGCTCAGAAACACAGTTGTAATGGGGATGGATAATGCTGGAGGATCATCATAGGGAAGTGGAGTAGGTTTCATCAATCACAATTGCTTCCTGTATGACTCCTCAACCCTAGGACCCTCAAGAGTTCAGTGCTTATGGGGCTCTGGGTGCTAGTGAGGAGCTTCCCATGCTACATCCCCATCATAAAAATTAGAAATCTCATCACCCTATGAAGAGTGATGATCATCATCACCCTCTTTATCATTATCTAAATCGAAGTATGGAGTGTAATCAATGAGAGTATTTATAACTATTGTTTCGGTAATATATTAGGGTTTCAAGGTCCTAAAGTTAACATTTTTCCACCTCAGGATCATAATCGTAAGAATTATTAGTCGGTGATGACTTGTGAGCATGGTTAGTGAGTGAAATCTCTCTCTCTTGGAGAAATTACCACAATGTATGAGTGGAATGATCACACAAAGATTGGTGATTCTTCAAAATATATCACTTCTTCTAGGACACTAGAATGGAAACATCAGAAGGGATGGGTGGTTGAGTCACAGTTTTAGCCTCAACCGCTTTGGAGGTCACACCCCAGTCATCTAAGACCTTGGTCAGGGGTTTAGAACTGAAAGGATTTTGAAGGACCTTCTATGATCAGAAATGTTCAATAGTTTCTTTTTTCATCCTCTTTTCCCCAGATTCCTTAGAGGTTGTAACGATGGGAACTAAATCTAGAAACTGAACATATAGATATGATTGAACCCAAACATCATCATAGGCATTTGTGAGGAAAGGTATAGAACCTTTGAGACCAAAAAATTTGATCATAAAATGTGTATCATCTTCGGTAAATATTATCCACAACCATCGGGATATCATGAGATGTTTTTTCAATCATGGACTATTGAGGGTAGGGGAAATAGCATCTAGCCACAGTTAAACTAATAGTCGAACCTAAAAGGCATGTATCCATCATAGATAAGTTCTCTATGAATATGGGTGACAAAGATAACCTCTCACAATGAAAAGAGGTATCCAAGGTTAATAAAGCCTTTTGATTTAGAATTAACAATGGTACTAGTAGGGGAAGTGTAAGGGTGATAAGTAAAGTAGTATTGACAAGTGATTTGAGTCAACTATTCTTGTTCATTTCGATCGGTTCAGTTTTCTTGCTTAAATTGTGTGGCCTATCGCACCAGCATAACCCAACTAGTACTTTAAAGTTATGGCTTAAGAACAACATGTGGAATTAATAGGGAATTGATAAATGTATATCCCCATATGTGGGCTCATATCTTACCTCAAAGGATCTGGAAATGTCCAATTACTTCATGAGGTGGTCTCCCTTCACTGACCTGGCCGAGTAATTGATATATCCTAGAGAATAAAAGAACATCCAAATGAATAGACTAGCCAGTTGCTAGCTGATCATCTATGACTAAGGTCATAACTCTTACACCACTAGAATCATGTACTGGTAGAATCCTTCCATTCATAAGCATGGCCAAGAAGGCTGCCAATAGGAAAAATCGATTGACATTTGGAAAAAGATCCCATCACCATAAAAAACTAGCCCCCCTTCAAGGTAGTCCACTAGGAACCTGCTCACCTTCATGTTTCCTTGGTAAGGAAGGACCTGGGTCTACATACGTAGGGCTCTAGACTGCTTCTCTTAACAAAAGAACCAATCCCATCAAAGAAAGAAATGTGTTGTTTTAGGCAGGAGTCAATGTCCTTTGAAAGTTTTTTTCTTGGGAAATGAGCCTCTTAAGAAAAAGAAAAGTCATATCCTCATCATCCTAGGTTGAAGGAGGAGGTAGAAACTCATCATACATATCTCTGACTCTGGGGACCCCTAAAATTAGGCAAATATCATAGAGGATAATGTTGAAAACCCCAAGGACTAAATGAAAGGTATTGGAATCTGGACTGCATCTTCTCAGATGTTGCAAAATGTGGGTACTGGTATGATGAGAATTGGTAGGGAATACCAAGATAGACTCCTAAAACCCCACAGTCTGTTGTTCAACCCTGAATTCTTTACAGCTCTGACAAACCCAGAATATCCACCCCTAATCCAAACTAAACGAACCTCTAGAACGAAGGTCCCAATTTGATGAACAACAATGTTGGTCATTTTTTGGGGCCCTCCATGCATTTATATGGTATCAATAGACCATTTCATTTGGATTTAATCATGAAACCTGCAAAGAATGAGGGGAATAGTTTAATAAGAACCCAACAACAGTTTGATTCTCTATGAACCGTCATTTTGATGAAACAAGGACCTTGGGAATGGTGCTATTGAACATATAAGTAGTAGGTTGGTCAGTATGACATGGTTCCAAAATATTTGTATCAGACAATAGACCAAATACCTAAATAGGCATCCTGTGTGAAATTGTATACTCCCTCAGACTTGTAGTAAGAAGTTTTTCTAAATATTGATGTAGTGGGATGATGGGGATGTTGTCATCAGTAGATTTCGTCATATTCTTGTGCCTTTATTAAACAATTAAATGGGGTGCAACAACAATACCATCCCCAAAAAAATCATTAGCAGCATCCTATGGAAGAGTCATCTTCTTCTTGCATTAAAAATACTATAAAAATATCAGTCCAATAAAATATTTGTGAAAAAGACCAAAAATTGGAAAAGTACTACAAGAATTATACACTGGAAGGCTCCACATACTGAACATTGGAAACGGTTCATGAAAGGAATTCCCCATCAACTGATAGTTTGCAGAACACCACACAAGATGATGGCCTGCGAAGCGTTGGCCAGTGAATCAAGACCATTTCATGGAATGGGTATGCTACACATTGATCATCACTATGCAGTTTCCAAAAAAATTAGAAATAGAATATTTAATGTTTTATTTGTAAATTTGAAGTTCATTTCCCTGAATTGATGTTTAGTTCAAAGAGTAGGTGAACATGGTAGTGTCTTACTATTCATTTGTTCAGATTTACGTTTTATGTTTCATAGTTTGGTTTTTGGATTCAATGTTCATTTTGTGGATGTGAGCGACTGTGAAGAGTTTATCGTTCATGGAATATGAATCACGGTTTGCGGATGAAAAATTTCATGAAGAAACTAGTACGCAGAAGCAAGGGAAGCTAAGTGAAAATGAGGAGAGCTTTCTTTCAAAAAATGATGTAAATGAAAAATGACCTACCCCCCTTATATAGGAATGGTATCTCCAATGGGTCTACCTTTCTACCGAAAACCAGTTAAGTTTAGGGCCACTTTCTATATCAGAATAACCACATCTTAATCTTGATTGGAACCCATTACGATGTGGGGAATTTGTAGGGTCCTAAAAAACTCCACAAAGGGAAGGAAAATATTTCCACAAATTTGATGAAGGAATATGACATAGGCTCGATTTAAAATTTGAAAAGAAGATTGAAGAAATAGAATTTGTCAAAGGACCAAAGTGGTCTATGTAGTGATTTGTGGGAATGGTATGAAAATGGTATTTCCCACAAACTAAATGGCACCCAAACAGCCCATAAAATACTGGCACTTGAGGCGTTGGCCGATGAGCTAGGCAATCCATGGAAATAAATGTGGAATGATGCAGATCACCTGTGAAGCACATCATTGGCCGAATGGAGGTGTTGAAATTCCACCAGTGAACCGCGACCCTGTAAACCGTGTCATTGGATAAAATGTAACAGAGAGGTATGCCCCTACACACCATCCCAGAAAACTCATTTTGCGAATAAGGAAAGGTCGGTGGTGTCTCATGAACTGCGTCATTCGCAGGATCAATATGGTGATTTCTGCCACAGTGAACCAGAGCCCTGAAAATCACAATTGACTGGGTTGTCTATGGACCATATTATTTCCTGATGATTCTACAAAATGTGTCGTGTGACCCATAGATACATCCTCTTGGGCACCCTATAAAAGGACCCTGAAGGGAAATGAGAGAGTTGATCGTATCAGATCGAATTTTTGAGAGTTTTGTGTTTATGGATAGAAGACTTACAAGGAAAATGATCGATGAAGTACAAAACTGTGAATGATTTCTAGCAGGTATAAACCCACCAAAAACCATAAAAATAAGGAAGGATAATAATATGGGAAAAAAAGAATCTAATTGGGGAATCGAGAGCCATACATATTTTAATGATGAACTTCAAGCGAATTCTAGGAGAAATGCACCTTCTTTAATCCAGCGTACCACATAGCACATACCTATAATGATGAAACCCTACCCCACGTAGTGTTCCACCACATAGAGACACTCTAATGCCATATAACACCACTATACATGGATAAAGGCTTAGGCTTTGTACCACTATAGAACACAGACCACACTTAGGTCCATATACCACTTTACTATGTGGAGGAACCCTCTTCCTGCATATAAGTATGCTATGAAAAGGGATACACCTTCCGCATGAAGAAAACATACACAAAATGCGGTTCCTTTGAGTGTTCCACCTTCTAGTTTTGATCATGTACTTCCATAAGCATCACTCCCTACATGGATCCTCCGCAAACCAATCCAAAGGCATCTAGCCAAAGCCTCTTCCAAAGCCACTGGACATGTTTGAACAAACCATCAAGCACATCAGTGCACCATTATGAGTCTATATACCAATGGTAAGTAGAGTCACCTAAGTAATCTCCATAATGGATTAGACCACTGAAATTTTCTTAAGTCCAAATTACCATGGTAACCCAGTGCCCAACCTTAGGATACTGGGGTGAACCTCCCAATTCTAGGTATTGAGGGTAATCACTGTATTTTCCATTCAATGAGTGACATTGACAAGTCAAAGGGAACATTATTTTCTTCCCCTTTGATAAAGAACAATGCTCCTCCCCTTTCCTAGAACACATTTCATTGAACTCCCACTAAGTTAAGTCCCTAGGCTTCTTGTGGGATGGGGGAACTCTTGCTTCTCATCGCCTTGACTGGGGATGTGTCCAGATAGATCACTAGATGAGACTATCCTAGTTATCAACACGGGTTCAAATTGTCACAATCAAAGCCCCACTCTTTCTCCCTTTAATCCTTCACCCCAGGCTCTACCACCATCGTACTACTTTCCCATCAGAGTAAAAGGTAAGGTGTGTGGTCTCTTGGATATACCTATTCCTCTTTTTTCTTAAATAGAGCATGACTCATGTGGGCTTAGAGATTAATTATGATCACACCATTCATACTATCTCTCAATGAACTACGATAACTCAGATTCAAGCTCTAACTACGATATGTAGGACATCTATCTGATGGCTCAAGCTCAAATGAGTAGTTCCTATGCGCAAGCCCCTATCATATAACATCTATCAAGGAATGAAAAGAACTCTGATTCCATATCTAACCAGGATACATAGCATGCTTTCCTAAGGCCTTAGCTCAAGGTACATTTTTTTAGAAGTCAATTCAAATAAAAATCACCCTAGCTCATTAAGGAATCCTCTTTAGGTATACAACCCGACATGACTCTTCTAGAAAGTCCTCATATACAACTTAATTGCCAACCATATTCGCTAATTTGGGTAACTTCCATGCATAAGCCCCACCCAACCAAACTATGATAGCTTTAATTCCTAGCCAACTTTAATATGTGGTAAGCCTCCCTGAGGTCCAATCCTGACACCCGAGTCACCCTAACATTCACCAAGCCATATCCCTGGTAGGGACATATTCACATAGAAGACCATATCTATTCTAGAAATCTCAGACCGCCCTGGTGATAACCCCACATTGAATCATTACTAGGAACCTTTTGCCTTGAAATCCTTTCCGTATGATGCTAAACTACATGGATGGGTCCCAACCACACAACCTCAAAAGGTGATGTGTCTAGTTAATTGGTACCGAACAATGTGGGTTCTGATTCCTCTAATGAGGATATGTAAGAATCCCATATCATGGGTTCGATACTGATATTGAAACAACTTTTTTCCACCCTGTATGATGATAAACTCCATAGCATCTCATCATAGGGCTTATACTATAGATGTATTAGTAATTCCTAATCTATGTGTATCCATTATTGATATTCTAAGTCAAGGGTAATCCATGTAAACATTCCTAGGAATGAACCAAGGATTAAAAACTATATGAACCTTTCATAAATCTATAAGAGTTTCCTAGTTTAAGAAATAATTCCCCCCCCCAAAAGGGTGTGATGAGCCCGACTTCCCATCCTCTCAACCAATGGAGTCATTACATATCTTTGGCCAAATCTTCATCCAAAAAATGCATTACTTTAGAAATTAGGTCCATGAATCATTGATACAAGGGCAATTTGGTGTTTCTGGATCCAAAAATAAACCCATTGGAGACCATCATATAACACCGTACCCAATTCGGGGTGATTTCACACATACTCAACCTCCATACAATCACCCGCATGGACCATTCATCTTTGGCACCTCCTTCGTAATATGAGAAGGATACACTACCCAATACCATCCAAGATGGACCCCAAAACCCCCATTACCAAGGGTGTGATGTGAATCAAATCAAAATAAAAATGGTAAACCCGAAATGGAACCTTTCATAATAATGGACAATTGGTAACTACCCATCTAACCATTTTTTCTTGCCCTAGTACGATGAAAATCAGGTATAAACAGTGTCTCAAATACTGTTTGGAGATCGTTTAAATCATGTTAGTGTACTATAATATTAAATAGGACCATTCCCTATATCATGGTATCATATGGGTGCATTGAGAGTGTGTTGGTATTACACCACAATAAAACTTTTAAAGGTTACTGGGCAAGATTGCGTTGTTTCTATTAGAATGTGCTCCCGAAGGCATGGTTGTTCTTATAAGAATGGTTGGTCCGAGGTGATACCAAGGTTCCGAAGTGGTTACACCATGGACGAGCTCATATACACTAGATGTTTCTTTTAACATGATTTCCTTGGTAGATTATACTCAGTTGTTAGTCAGTGTCCTCGAAATGTAGACTTTTGATCGTTTAACAATGTACGATTGTAAGAGAAGGCTTATAGATTGCCTTGGATGACCTCCTCAGACTCCCCAGTTTAATTCTAAGGGGACCCCTAGACAAAAATCGGTCTTCTATATGTCATTTGAGTTGTAACATTCTTTGTGTGATGGATTTGGATTACATTTATGGTCATGCTAAGGCAAGACCTCTTAAAGTCGGGTTTTAGCTAGAGATATCACTAGAATCCTGTGATGGAATTAAATGATTATGATTTAAGAAAATATTAGGTTACATTTAAATAAATTAATTGGGTACATATTTTTAAGTACACCATCCATCTAGGCCAATCATTTTGAGAATGGTCTGTCGATAGTGGATTAACATATCTCCCACTGGTTTGGTTAAATATGGTTGGTTCAGAATCGATCTTTCAACTAGATTGTGTCTCTGTATCGATATGCTTGGGAAAGATTCATATCAATATTTAAGTTAAAAAAAGCATTTTCTTGAGATTGTATGGCTCTTGGACCTTATGTTAAGGTGATTCTTAGAGGTGCATTGGGTGTTTGGAAATGCAATGTGGAATTAGAGTAAGAATTCGTGACCCGAGTAAGTCAAGTGATGTTATATTAATTTACTTATGGATTTTGAAGGATGAGAAGTTATAAGGTGGGGATATTTTAGTGTAATGTGTTTTTGGACCAATTGATATTACAAGGGAATTCAAATTATTTAGTTTACTCGATGGTGTGTTTTGTGAACTAAGCATCAAAATGGAATTATTAGAGTTGCAATACTTGAATGTGTTGTTTTTGTATGTGGCTAAACGCATGATGGGTAAATTGGGCATTCTATCAAGTTTTAAGAGTTTCAGGACCCAAAAACCCAAGTTTGAGAAGGTCTGGTAAGGGCGCATAGTTTATCAAAAACTGTATGACCCATCAGTTAGAATAGTGAAACTTCTATAGGTGAGTGGAAGTGATCTACATGGGTTGGGCACAATTTCCCAAACTGTGCACCCAGACTGCCTGATTAGTTCTATTTGGGCATCATGTGTTCATTTTCCATTGCACAGTTAGCACATGGTTAGTCAAACTATGTGAGACAACTATAAGATCTATGGTTCTCAAGCTGTAGGTGTCGCATGGTTAGCACATGGTTTGGCCAAATCATGTGGCCAAACCAAGCACCTAATTTTAAAGGGTTAAATTACCCCTTTCCCTTAATGATCTTCAAACCTGTTTTCTTTTTTTCCTTCACCAATTTTCAGTGGGAACCTCTTTCATTATCAGACAGAAATCCCCTCCTCCTCCAAAGTAATGTTCTTAATATATATTTTTTCAATCATCCAAATCACTCACCTTCAAAATAATCATAAATCGTTAGGTATGATCTAATATCCTCTTCATTTTATTTCTTATTTATTCCCTCCTCCGCTGCCCTATTTTGGTGAAACCTAGGATTCCTTATTTATAGTTCCTTCATATTTTTCATTTATTTCATTCGAACCATGCCAAATTAAATATTTATATTGGATGTCTGGGACATCCTAGGTATAAGGTTGGTGGGATATCTCATTTTCCATAGTTTCATTTCCATTCACATGGTGTGCTATTTTTCTTCACACCATAACTTCTTAGTGATGCTTCATTTTTCTAAATAAATTAAATTGAATATGTTACCATGTATGGTATGACACTATTTTATATAGAATCACCACTTTGGGTGATTTCCTTGATCTTTTCTACTTCATTGGGTGATCTTCCTCCTATGGGACCATATTCCATTAAGCTTGATTCCTGATGCCTTATATTTATTTTCCATGTTTTATACTTCACATTTTATGCCCTGGGGCATATGTTATATACTTTATTCCTCGGTTGTATGTTTCATGTCTCATTTTTTATTTCTTATGCTAAGTGGTACATTATTTAGGCCTTTCTCCTAATATCTATTCTTAATCTTAACATCGTTTGATAAATTCCTTATGCCTTATGCCATATATATCATGCATTGTGCTTATCATCTTTCATATGTCTTTATTTTCACTCTTTCCATTTGATGAGATTGAATTATATAAATTGAATGAAATGAATTATTGAAAAATAATGTCATATTTTATAATGAAACTCCTTGATGAGGTGTGATGTATTCAATTGGAAAAGTCTATGTGTGTATTCCTTATAGCCTTGTTCTTATTCTTATTCTCAGTAAAATCTTCCCTTTTATTTTTTCCATAGTTATTTGGATTGGTTAAAATGATTGAGTTAGCTTATGTATCTATTATATATATGATATTCATGGTTGTTGTGTGATATTTACTACCTGTAGGTTAAGAGAGAACACAAGTCCCAACTTAAGGACATCATGGATGGACTCTTCATGATTGGATTGATATGACTTGAGGTGCAGGGTGTGGTCCTTTGAATTTTCCATTGATAGGATCTCCAGATGGTATTTATATACCCATGAGTGAAACTCATTCCCTAGGGGAGAAACCATGGATGGGCTCATTATAAATTTGGCTATGTCATTCCTTAGGTGATACTCGGTCCCCCATGTGAGATAATTTATAAAAAATTAGAGTTTACAATACCTTGATTGATATGAGGGATGCTATTTTGGCCTCACCTCAGACGAACATAGTTGTATTGGTTATATTGTAGGAGCCAATTGTGACCCATGGGATTGGATTACAAATCATATGGGATGAGATCAGGTTTCTATTATTGGATTTGATGGATACCTTTTATGGATTACTTGTGGTACCTTATTCATTATTATCATTCTTAATATTACAAAGTGTAATAAAAATTCTTGAATTACGTCCAAAGGGAGTGACCTAAATGATAAAGAAGATGCCTAGGGTAATCCAAATTCTATTAAATATATATATGATTCTATGCACATACCACATTTATTCTATAGGTTCTTTCATTTCATACATCTAGATTAGGCTGATAAAGGTAAAATTAGCCAAGTATACATTTAGGTACCGAAGATAAGGGTTAATTTATTATTTCTTTATTTCATTGTTTTAATTTTTATTAGAATTCTATTGTTTAGTTAGTGAAAAAGATAACTTTATGTAAGAACCAATGGTTGTGGACTACTATGTATATATCACAATATTCACAGGCTGTGATTTCACTAGGGTACCCGAGTAGATCTTCATGTTAGTAGGTCCTTGGTTCATTTATTGGGTTGTTTCACATGTAGCTGGGAGTTAGGATAACATGGCTGAGTTGGTACTTGGGATGTTCATAGAGGCTGTCCTTGGTGAATTTTATCTATATTTTATTTATTTTTATTTTATTACTATATATCCCCTATTGTATGTTTCCTATTTATTAGGTATCATCACTTGGACATGCATGCATGGTTAGATTATTTTGTCATTTTTCATGGTTCCTCAATTTTTATATTTATCCTTACATTATTTTTTCCTTTTATCTATTATTCCACTATCTTCTATTGATTTTCACATGATATACCATTGCACTACTCTGATCATGAGGGTATAGTCTCCCCACCATACAACCATTAGAACCTTGCTTCTAGTCAGTAGCCTCTGGCATATGGGGAGGTACGCTTGAGGCCATGTGGCGATTAGTATGGCTACCATTTTCGATTTTAGGTAGGCTAGTACATTATATAAATGATTGGGGTATGAAAATTATTGTGCTCCATTTTGATCAGGTTTAAATTTGAAAATGGGAATCATCCATCCTATATGGTATATACTCCAATTTAATCATTGACTGATAGGATCCCCAAGATATAAACAATGATTTATTCCCATGATAATGATTATTATAAACCCGACAATAAATCCTTTACCCATGAAATATATCAATTGATAATGCACTCCTACATGTAATAATTCACTGATGGGTTTTTTGTTTTTGGATCTATTCTTAAGACTCTACTATAATATAAAAATATAATCATCGCTCGATATATAATCAAGTATTGAATTCGACAGCTAGGACATGGGTAATGGTGGATCAACTAGAGTTTTCATAAATTATCAATAGGTTTGTCCCTGGATGTATGTATCATCTGTAATTACTTACACAACCCCTCAATCTTGACGGTTCCTGAATCCTTCTCATCATATTCAGTTCCTTGTGGTGAATGATCTGGTTTTGGAATATAAATATAATGGTTCCATACAAACTCAAGAGGTGGCTCATGAAATCCTTCAGGATATGAATCCACATATGATGTTTGATCAATGGTAGACCAGTGTGAGACAAGTGACCCATGTCATGAAATAAAATAAATTTGGAATTCTCTCACCAGTGAAGAAAAACCTATTCTTATGTCCATAGAGAAGTGTAGGAGGTTATTCACTAAAACTTGATGGACACCCAAGACCCACCTCAGATAGATCCCAACAACCATGTCCACTATAATCACCACCCAACCTTGATCTCTCAGGAGGAATCAAGGAATGTTATTTCCACTATTACCACTTCAATTATTTGATCTTAAGAACTAGGGATAAGGTCCAATTGAGTTTCATCCACTATAAAAGACCAAGAATATGCCCCTACTCTCATATACACCAATAATACTAGAACCTACTAACATATACCAACAATGACTCATGGATGATTCGAAATCACCATTGGAAGGTAAATATATATCATATTGAGGATAACATTTTTTTGGTTATTTTAGCTAGTCCCTTACTAGTGATATTTTTAAAAAAAAATAGATCTAAACATCATCTCTATAGTATAAATCACAAAGTTCCTCCCTTGGATAATTAAAATTTTAATAATAGCGGCCCTATCCATAGTGAGAACCAATAATTCATTTGACATAGAGGTCCACCCTATGGTCAATTGCAAGAAGGAAACCCTATAGGTCCTCCACATAGTTTTTATTTTGAAGGCCCTATTCATATTAATATGAACACCAGCTATGGAGGACCTCTTTATTATGAAACATCATCCAGTATTCGTGGAGTTATTATCCACAATTATAGTTTTGTGGTCCTATTTGGAATGAAAATATCAACAAGCAGGGAGGTCCTCCCTTGTTAATCAAGTAGTATTCAATGACTATGGAATTAATCCTTGTGGTATATAAGTTGACGATAGATTTATTATATGTACTAACTATCTTAAAAAAAATTAAATTAATAACCATGAAGGTCCTCCCCATGGTGATCAATCTAGTATCTCCAGCGACAGAACTCCTAGAATATGTGGCAGAGGTCCTCCTGATGGAACGATATATGAAACAATTAGTGGTCCTACCAAAAAAAACAAAAATTTATGACCTCAATGGTCCCCCCCATAATTATATATAATAATCCAAAATATAGGTCCTTCTCATGATAATTAATCTAAAATAAACCATAGAGTTCCTCCCACAGTACTCATCATGAAATTCATTACTATTATGTCAGTCACATTACTCCTCCCCACAATGAAATGATCAAATGATAGGTAGGCCCTACCCTTATAAATCAAGAAATATCCCGAAACCATAAAATACTCTCTAAGTTGTTTAATAAATAGACAAATAAAATATAGGTCTTCCCGATGTCAGTGATAAATAAAATATCACCCACTAAGGTTCTCCTCATGGTGATCAAGACAATAACATTGGATGTCATCTTCAGGGAATATATTTCAATGGTACCCTAAGTGAAAATATATATAACCAAAGAAAAATCTCCCCCAAATATGGTAAAAAATAAATCTATAATGATATAGGTCCTCCCTATAACATTCATGTAAAAATACAAAGTGGAAGTCCTCTACATGATAGTGAATTTGAAATCAGTAGCGAAGACGGACCTCTCCATGTTACTCATTGCAATGTTCCTCCTTCTGATGTAAGTTGTAGAGGTACTCCCCATAATGTAAATCTAAATAGGAATATATTTAATCATATTTCAAATTATTTCATTTTCAGTTTCCACATAGGTCCACCCTAAGGTGTTTATGAAATAGATAACCTGAATGTTTCTCTTATCTATATTGTTGATAAATAAACCAACAACCATAAAGGTCCTCCCCATGGTGATCAAGAATATGGATCTAGCAGTCCTCTCTAGGTCATATTATATAGGGGTTCTATCTATGAAATTTTTTTTGTCTTAATTTAAGGTCATCCCCATGTTGAAAAATAATAATTCTACTACAATGGAGGTCATACCCTTTTAGATAAAGAAAACAAATAAAGTGGAGGTTTCCACACAATGGAAAATATAAAATAAAAAAATAAAGATCCTCCCTATGGTAGTCATTTAAATGTTCCACTTTTTTTTTACACATCTCTTTGGCATAGAGTTTCATACCATATAAAAATGATTTCAAAGATTCCCTCATATAGACAGGATTTGGAAAATCTAATATCTTCTATAATAGGAACTCTACCATCACTTATTAGCATAATGTATTAATTAACGGATTAACTGAGTAAATGACCATCATTAGTGCCTAACCTAGATTGGATGACCCTAGATATAAATAAGGATATTCATAATGATCAAAACCCTATTGAAAAAGTGGTGTGAAATTAGCCTTTAGTGTCCAATATAGTCAAGGAACCGCTCACCAATGATAAATAATATTCCATCAACAAGTGGAAGGAACTATCAAAAATAACATACTGGTAAAGTTATTTCTTACTAAAACATATTAGTATAGTTTTACCAAATCATTAGAGGAGAAATGTGTGGCTTATATCTATTTAAACCTATGAGAGACACTCAATCGTCTCAAATTCTATCACATTCCCCTGATAAATACACTAATCACCTCAAAACGTTTGATCAAAAGTGTGACCATATTAATTTGGAATCCCTCTTGGTATATCAAAATCCCAAATTGGTAAAATAACATGAGTTATTCCAAGAATCACACACCAATGGTTTATAGATAATTTTTTATATGGTTTTAAATGTTTCATATAACATACATATCAGAGGATAGGGTGAATTTAGATCTCCATACTTCACTCCACTCGTGGTCTAGAAAATTCATTAAGGTAAGCCAGCATAATGTTATCACCATTCAAAAAAATATCTTATCCTAAGTCTGAATATGCTAGTTATCTAGAAAAATGGAATAATTCCAGACATAGATCTCATAAAAGAATAATTGTACACGAACAAGCTATTGATGGGATCTAGTTTCATGTTTCCAAAAAAAAGTGAAGATAATAAAAAATTTAGAAAAATATAATTCCATGAAAGTGGAGACACATTAGGAAGATGATACCTCTTTCCCATAGTGAATAGAATGAAATATGAACAATATTATGGTAGAGTGTGATCTTGAAAAGGGAATAGAGATGCTACCAAATCTCTATAGGCAATATGGGTGTAGCCCCTACCTAAAAGGTTAATGATATTTTTACCTCTACAACCACCCCTAAAACAATAAAACATAAAACACGGTGTATTCATGACCATAAGAGAATAGGTTACACCCTTTCCCACATGGATTAGGGTATTTTTACCCCCCCCCCCCCAAGGAAGTCTACCTTTTCCAAACTAGGAGAAATGAATAATAATAACCATCATGGTTTTCTCTATTAAAAATTCTTGACTTATCCCATCCACTAGGATCATGTTCAGCGAATGATATGATAGATTCTATTTTGAACACCATTAATTGATGTTTTTTATATAAATCAACCAAAGATTTGGGGGATGAGATTAAATCCTTAAAGGTGATATAATACCATGAAATATTACACTAGATAATGATACACGAAATAATAATTTTTATCCCTCAAAGGATATATAAACACTAATGAGGCTCCACACTCATACACTGATAATGATTTATAATTAAAAAATAAGGATGTCCCTTACTATTTGTATACAGATGAGGGTTTGATCTATACAATGAAATCCTCTAAATAATGTTTTTTGATGAGGAAAATGTAGATAATGTATGTGTGATACCGATATAGAATAACATGATGAGGAGATATATGTTCAAAATATGTTCTATACATAGGTGTGATAAGGAATACTGACTCACCAAAAAATTAGGACTCAGGATTTGGAATCATTACCAAAAATAAAATTTCGACCTAATTAATGATATAATTGTAAGTAAAAATGGATATGTAAAGAAATATCCAAAACCAACATTCCACTCAAAGAAGTAGATACTCTTGCTGTAGAGGAAAATATTTCCCAGGGTGAAGACATGTTAGAGAAGTTGAGGATACTTAACACTAAATTTAACAGAGGAAATATACCTCAAATATGAAACTATTTTTGTTGTTGTTGTTTTTCCTCCTCATAATGACCCTCTCCAATAAGAGAAGATTGTTCGATCAGTAAGGGTAGAGTTAAGTTTTCGAGCTCACTTGAGATTAAAATAACAAGTTTACCTAAACCCAAAACTTTTTGAATATTAGGAATTTCATCCACTATGAAAATTACCTCCCCTAATTTAGGTTAGTTATCCTAAGACAAATTAGTCTTGTTATCAACCATGATCATATATAGTATTACCATATCAAGATCTTATAGCTGTTCCTTCTCATGTACATTTGTTGTAAGTAATACCACAAGATATTCTTGAATCTGTAAGATCTTTTGATCCTAAAATGTAAACAATAAAGTTTCTATGAGTTTCTTTGATTACTAATCCGAATAAATATCAAGAGTGGGTAGATTATACTCCTATGGTACATAAATTTTGGAATCCCACCTCCTTATAATTAAGAAAGTATAATACCTAGAGAAATATTTTTCAAATTTCATGTTTTGATGTACTCGTACGTTTGGAATCTAGATCGTTATAAAGTAGTGAAGCTCCAATAATTCAAATAGACTTTTGAAGGACCTCATTTTTTCTAGTATAATAATATAGTATTTAGGTAAATTTACTATTGGGAAGTTCTTTTGTTAGACTAGTTAAAAAATCAGGAGGGAATCCATAATTGACCTCTCTTACTGCATGTAGTTTGAAAAGAAGAGTGTTATAGATTTTATCACCAAATGGATGGGTTTATCATATTATTTGAAAATGTGGATTCTAATGAGATATTTTTTGGGAATATGAATATATAATTTATGATATTATCTATGAACATAACTCATGCATTTAAGGTATCCTGATAGATTCCAAGAATTTTCTATAGTGGTTCAACAGTTAGAAGATACTCTATGACATTATAAAGGAAAATACTAAAAACTATTATTAACATAAGAAAAAAATATATTTAGGTAGAAATGAAGAAAATAAATATAAAACTATTAAAAGTTCTATCTTTGGCTGTCAGTTTTCCAACTACATCACAATATCTCCTTCTAGGAAGAAGAGACAACACCCCCATCAAGATGGAAATAAAGAACATAACCAATACAATTTTTATGATAGAAAGAATAAGATCTATTAATTAATAGAAAATAATGTGATATGGTATTGAGTTACCATATTATAATATAATTGAATACATTTATATAGATCAAGATACCTAATAAGGTTTATCTAAATGATTGGCCTTATTATAATACTTACCATCTTCGGGTTGAATCCAACATCCCAGATACCTTCATTTTTAAGGAATTTCTCAAAATATGATAGGCCTTGGGCTTATAAAGATGGTCCTCCAATATCTAAAGTAACTCATGTGTCCAATTTTACAACATATGAATAAGAAGACTGGTAGGAAGTCCCATGTAAACATGCCTAAAAATTTGATTATTGGATGAGAAAAAAATCAACTAGATGTGATTACACCATCATAAAAGAATGAATAAATTATCCCTTAATTACCAAAATTACTTATATAATACCTAATTAGAAATATTAATCTTTAAAATATTACATATTTTATGAAATAAACGTTAAAAGAGAATATAATATGAAGAATATCCCCTAATGGTGCCCATCCTATTTCAGATTCATCTAAACTTTCTTCTCCCATCATTGGGAGGATGGGAACAACCCCACCAAATGGAATATTAATTAAATGAGGATATATATTATGGGATTTTCATTTAATTTAGATTAAGGATACCTTTGGTAATAAATTAGGTTCTTATGAATCATATTTATCCAATATGAATTGTTTAATAGAATGTAGAGGATGAGGAAGTTGTGGTTGTGGTGAAGTACTAAGAATAAGAATCATCCACATTGAAAAACTATATGTATATGAGACTTAAATATAAACTCTTCAATGAGCTCCAAAGATTCATAACTATAATCCTAAAACTTATAAGGATAACTAATATCTAATCATATTATTAGACCATTTAGAAGATAGCCAATGAATCAGTCAACCTTGGGACATGAAGATCCTAACCCAATCTATCCATCAAAACATAATTATTCCTTTGATTTAGATATTATGAGGGTTTAATTTTAAAAAGGAACTCTGAACCGTAAAACTAATGTCTAGGAACAACAAAGTTAAAGGAATCAAATTCCATTTTCCTAAAAGTATGATTTATTAATGCATCTCCCAATCACCCTTCCCAATCCTTCAATCCTGGAATCCCTTATTCTATCCAAGGAACTCAGGGAATCACTTATTTAATAACATTAATATACTAAATAATTTTAAACTAAAGTGGTTTCCACTACAAAAAAAAACACACATAGATAGGTTCCATGAAGTGTCATATTGTCATTTAATTCACTAAACAAGAACATGAAACTTCCATACAGGGGCATATACGACCATTACATATTTCTAGAAAGCATGATGATATTGATATTCATTGAGAATTAATTGATAATCCATCTGTAAAAAATATTATCTCGATACATACGATCTACTATTAGGAAAATTGTGAAACCAATCCGTATTCTTCCAGCATGAAGCTCTAAGGATATGTTAAGATAGAGAAAATACCTCATAGGAGAATCAAACTGAATACCAAATTTGGATATCACATTTCTAAATAATAATTCATGGTGTTTTAACAAGACATGAATTATAATGATTTATTGGAAAGTATGTGGATTTATATGCATGTATAGGTTCCCTATTCACAAAACCAATGATTAAGATATTTCATTGATTAGTATCATAGCATAGTCTATTGTAACAAATACCCTAATGAATCATGTGAATGTCAATACATTGATGTTGGGTATTATAAAATGGAGGGAAAACCAACATTAGCTAGTGATACCACGTAAATTACTTCCCCTAATGGCATGGAAGTTATTCCAATAAATCTCAGAAGTGGAATTCGTAAATAGTTTGTGATGCTCATAGATAGTATTAAAGAGAAAACTCCATATATGGGGAAGTATTGAATCATATTAGCTAATGAAAAAGACCCTGAAATCACATTAAACTCCCACAATGATTAGATACGAGCTTACAATAAACAATAACTATCAATAGAGGAAAATATTCCCATAAAGTCTATGAAAATAAATCATTCCCTCAAGAATCTCTACTTAAACAAGAGATTGAAATATATTCAACCGTCATATCCATGGCTCTTTTACTAGTTGTACATATACCCCTGAAGGAGAACATAGGGTTTATGAACCTTTTCCCTTTAATATATGGTGTTTTTCACCATAAAACCCCTCACACCTTTTAGATAGGTGTCATATTAAAGTAAGTTGTGACAATACTTTATTGTTTCTTAGATCTCAATAGATGAGTCCATATACAATTTCTAAAAATTAAGAATTAGAATATATCAAGGATTCTCCGCCAACATTTGAAGAGGGTATTGACATGACTATGGATAAACTCTGAAAAGTGAATATGGGTATTGAAGGGAACCTATGAAAATCAATTATTAGTGTATCCATGACCCTAAAAGAAAATAATAATACACATCTTTACTTATGTAGAGCCATGATATGTTCATAAAGAATTATATAAATATACCTAGGTTAGAACCCCCATGTACTCATCATTTGGTCTTACCAAATAACCCCTATAGTTATCAATAGGGGAAAGGATAATACATCTAACTCATTCTACTAAGGTGGGTATTCTAGTCAATAATTTTATCGAAGAAAACATTATCTGACTGATTTAATACCCAAAATTTACCAGTTTTATCATCCATATAAATGTGAAAAATAATAAAATAAAGTTTTCATTTAATTTAGATATTTGAACTATCATATTCAAATGGATGGTTTTCTATTTCTGATCATGAAGTTTCTAATTGTTATGATAAAACATTTCTAGTAAATTTTATTCATGGATGGATTCATTGGATACTATGGATACAATTAACTATAAATGGAACCTATGGATGAAGAATTCACTACTATTATGGTACACTAAGGTATATATTTTTATTATGTGATTCCCATTGTCTTGAAGAATGCTAGTGGAACTTATCAATATTATATTAAACATTTCTTCAATCCCTTTATGGAGAGGATAATATAATGTTATGTTGATAATCAATATATAGCATCCCACCTTTTTAATACATAAATTTTCATTACATTTTACAAACAAATGATCTTTAAAGTCTAGTGTCTCGGAAATCAGGAACATAATACATGAAAACAATAAAAAAATTCTTCATAACACTTGAAAGGGTTCTTCATTGTTCATACTAAGTTCATTACAACATCTCATAACCTAGGAGAATACATCAATGGAAAGGGTGAGTAGATGGCCTAGTAAGGGAAACAAGAGAAACATTTTACATGTGAACTTGAGAAACATCAATAAAGTCACGATAAATAACTTTAAGGCATCAGAAAGAGATCATGATTCATATCATATTAAAAATAATGTGTTTTATAACTTGAAGATGTGGATACAACATTTAACATAAAAAATCATTTATGTATTACCAAGGTCCATCCCCAAGGTGTCATTAAATGAATTAACAATGTTATTCACCAAGGTATCGTTAAAATGGTAATCTCTAGAGATTATGTATTTACCCAATGCATTTGAGTGCTATCATGACACACCGTTAATTTTTATTTATTATCATGTGAACAACATATATCTTCATAAAACATTTCATAAATAACCCATATAGAAAAAAAGAAATGGGTTTCATTTCATAATCATAATGTTTTAAAAACAGCTTTAAAGACATGATCTTTATGTCACTTTAAACCCACAGAAAAGAAAACCGGGTTTCATGCATGTAAATACCAGAATTAAAATAGAAAATTTTGATATATTTGTGAATACCCTTGTAGAAGAAAGATCATTCAGTATTCACCTAATAAAATAAAATAATTTGAGAAAAAGATAGAGACATTTTGAGACAAAAATTCTACAACATAACGGCTATGTTACAGGGTTTTAGAAAAAATTGAAAAGAGAGGTAAAAAGGGTCACCCACTCATAAATGATCCATAAAACAGTATAGGGATAGAATATAAAGGATATAAGAACATGGTAATTAAATTTTAAATACATACCATATGAAATGAAAAACATCAAAGGAAGACAAAAATAAGATTTCTCTTATGAAAATTCGGCAGCCTAACGACGTTACTTAAAACATAAAAAAATGAATTAATGTGATAAAATAGGGTCTCTCATCATATGAACATAAATGAACAGTATGATGGATATATATATCATACCCCAACATAAGGAAAAGGAACTTGAAAGAATTGACATCAAAATGGAACTTGAAAATGAGAAGGGTGAAAGAATCCCATACGAAAATTCGGCAGCCTAACGACGCCACTTAAAAATTCAGAAAATGAAATGATGAGAGTAAAAAGAAGTCTCTAGTTATATGAACATATAAATTACAGTAAGATTAATATAAAAGAACATCCTCCAACTTATGAAAATAGAGCATAAAATAAATTACATAAGAGAGAGTACTTGAAAAGAAAAAGAGAGGTAGAATCCCTTACCTTGAAGAGTAACTTCGAAAGCATGAAGGTCGGGACCTTGGGAAGATTGAGGGAACCTTGGGATGAATCTTTGATTAGAAAAGATCCCCTAACTTAATTGGGGAGGATTTGGAAATGAAATGAATGAGGGAACGTCTTGGTATTTATAGGAGAAGTGAGGGGACAAAGCATTAATTGCCACGGGACACCTAATCGGTGGTATTGGAAAAACCATGGGATTGCCCATTGTATTGGCCATTTGAGACACCTCATACCTTATCTTACTATTCAAAAGTTAACCAGAATTATTTCTTAATTATTACATCCTTAATGATGTCATTAAACACCTGAAACTCATAAATTATATTTTCACTATTCACCGAAAATTCAACATTCTCAGAAAAATCCCAAAATTTCACCTTAACCAAGTATCGATGCTAAAATTTCAGAAATGAACTCCATTTTATGAAAATAATTTTCTAAATAATTTTTATTTAATTTTTAAATAAAAACACTATTCATTGAAAATTCAACTGATTCAGAAAAATCCCAAAAATTCACCTTAACCAAATATCGATGCTCTGATTTCAAAAATGGTTTCTATTTTATGAAAATATTTTTATAAATATTTTTAATTTAATTTTTAAATAAAAATCACTATTCACCTAAAAAACTGATACTTAACCAATAATTTCTGAAATAGTTATTTTCCTATTTTATTGAATCGCATTACTTAATCATGGTGCCTAAATTATATTAATACTTTCTTAAGTGAAGTTACTTACTCCATTTAGTCACATTACTAATCATAAGCATAAAATAACTATTAATAATTTACTATTCACCAAAAATTAGGTTGATCTTATTAAACTCTAAATTTCATACTGAACACAGCTATAAAAGACCATTTTTTGAAAATCATTACACATTATTAATTATTTAAGGTTTACATAAATATTTTTAAAATATCTTTTTTATAGAATTCATCAATAATATGCATACTATATTTATCCAGACATTTATAAATTCACAAACTTTACTATAAGAAGACATCACAGTTTTTATTTTAATCAAAGGATTACACAAGGCAATTACGGTCTCGTTACATAACCCCTTATAACACCAGCATAGGACCTAAGAGTAAGGTGTGCTAGGGTGATAGAATCTTGGGGCGGCTCGGCCTAAATTTCCCGATTAGTGATTTATATCTCTTTGAACTTCTCACGAATGCGATTCCGTTCCAGCTCCACACGATGAAGTTCAGCTAGGGTTTGGTCTAGACCAAAGTCCAAAGGTGCTACCTCCTTCCCGAGTTCCATCAGATGGGCTTCGATCGGCCCGAGACTACTGGATGGGGCCATTGAATCTTCTCTCTATAATAATTAATCAAGATCACTTATATTAATATAAAATAACCCTAAAATTTAGTTTCCCATGGTCTTATTGACCAACGGTCATATAACAGTTGAAACTCAACAGTCTTATTTTAATTATACTCATTTTTATTAAATAAAATATTTTTGTAGAGTAAAAAATAAAATATCACACAAAGTTAGGGAAAAAAATTTATTCAAAATTTCGGGTCATTACAATCTTCCCCCCTTAAGAAATTGCTTCCCCACAATTTTAAAATTTGGCTTGGAAATTTTGTTGAAAGTGCCACATCGGAAAAAGAGTTAGTAAAACTATTATTTTAAAACAAAGAAAGAGAATTACAAAGGTCACCCGAGTTAACCCATACTAAGATTCCATGTAGGAATACATGGATATGGAAGAGAAAACAAAGGGTCAAGTTTTGATGGAGAGTGATAGAAAACCTGATTAGGAGAAAATTAACCACAAGAAGATCACAAACTTATGATGTGTTAAACGGTCTTTGATTACCCTGTAGGAAACGTAAACCAACAACGTTTTTGTTTTACGTTCCTTTTCATAATTTTGAGGAATTAATTTACTACACAGAATAAAAATATAAGGAAATATATTTACCTTCAATTAGAGTTTCATCCCTTAAAAAGTTCCCACCAAGAATAATCATTTCTCCAAAAAAGAGCATTCAAATTGACTTGGTCTCATCAAAAGAACAAGAATCATCTTCTAGAGAATCAAATAATCCAAAATAGAATAACAATATTTTTACCATGTCATTATTCATCAACTAAAACCAAAATTGTTAGTACAAGATCATATAATCCCCAAAAATTATAATCCTATATAAAAAGAAATATGACTATTAATCTCCAAAATTGAACAAAAGTACTCAATGTTCCAGAAAGACCATTTAATACACAACCATCCTTAAAATTCATTAGAATAATCCAAACTAATATTGGAACCCAAAACTCAGAAGGATTTAATCACATAGTATTCCTTAATAAATCCTAACATTTATCTCCAAATAACATCGACTACTATTAAAGTCTCATACTAATGTGTAGTTAACCTATTCACATATTCTCTATACTAGTTTTATCATTTTCCAGAAATAACCCAAATTGCCATATGTCCACAATAAATACATAAATTCTTAAAAAAAATTCAATCATTCCTCCTCAATTTAAATCCTGTAGTATTTTATTTCCCTTAGGCATATAGTACTCCAAAACAGAAAACATCATCCAAAATAACCTTTATCATTTAATCACCAAATAATTTTCCTATACAAAGGATATCAATTTGATAAAACATAAGTTTCCAACATCATCTTATTCTTGATCCATAAAAATAGCAGGAGAATTAATTAGTTTGAAGGGCATAACAATAAACACATAATGACCATATCTTCATTGGAAGGTAGTTTTTGGAATATCATCATTCTTCACTCTCAATTGATGATAACCAGAACAAAGATCAATATTAGGGAAGAATTGAGTCCCACAAAGTTGGTAAAATAGAGCATCAATTCTTGGAAGAGAGAATTTGTTCTTCAGTGTGATCCCATTCAGTTCCGTATAATCAATGCATAGCTGCATCGATCCATCCTTCCTCTTCATAAAGAGAACTCGTGCTGCTGAAGGAGACACACTTGGTCGGATAAACCCATTCTCCAAAAGATCTTCGAGTTGTTTCTTTAATTCCTCTAGCTCTACATTTTCCATCCTATAGGGTGTCTTTGAAATCAGATGAGATCCAGGCACGCGTTCAATGGATAACTCTACCTCTCTTTCTAGGGTAGGTCTGGGTAACTCCTCAAGAAATACATCAACGTATTCCTAGACGATGGGAACATTTTATAAAAGAATAAATCCTTGATGAGAAACTTATTTCATTTATGAATATTTTAACAAAGAAGGATTTTATCTCTTAAAACTTCATCCTTAGACAATTACATTTTTCTATTGTTCCTTTATAATGATTCATAAAAATCTTGTGATTAACCAAAAATATCCCGCAAGAGTGTCGTAATGAAGTGTGCAGCAAGGCATGTTGTCGTGTACTAGTTCCCATTCAATTCAAGATCAAAGTGGTATTTTTTGGTTTTAACCCTATGTACATCTGTTCCAGAGCCACCTCTACCTGCTCGTATCTAGACAGGGATGTATTTTCTTGGTAAACCACTTACTCAATACTCACCAAAATACCCAGATGATTTCCTATATTTAAACTTTTCTATAAGGTTCTTCCTTAAGTTTTCATATACTAATTTCCATAAATAACTAAACTATCCTTTGATACCAACTATAGAATCTTGCCTTTTTAATACATAACTTGTCATTACATTTTACAAACAGAGGATATTTAAAGTCTAGTGTCTTGGAAATCAGGAACATAATACATGAGAACAACAAAAACATTCTTATAAACACTTGAAAGGATTATTCAATGTTCATCTTATGTTCATTATAACATCTCATAACCTGGGAGCATAAATCAAAGGAATGGGTGAGAATAAGGCCCAGTAATGGAAATAAGAGAAACATTTTACCTGTGAACTTGAGATACATCAATAAAGTCATGATAAGTAACTTTAAGGCATGAGAAATAGATCATGAGGAATATCATAATAAAAATAATGTGTTTCATAACTTGAATTGTGGCTAAAACATTTAACATATAAAATCATTTCCGTATCACCAAGGTTCATCCCCAAGGCATCATTAAAAAAATTACAAAGGTTATTCACCAAGGTATCGTTAAAATGGTCATCTCTAGAGATTATTTCTTTCCCCAATGCATTGGAGCGCTATCATGGTGATACCTTAATTTTTATTTATTATAATGGGAGCCACATATATCATCTTCAAATATTTAATAAATAACCAATTAGCATAAAATAATTGGGTTTCATTTCATAATCATAACGTTTTAAAAACTGATTTAAAGACATGATCTTTATGTCACTTCAAACCCACTGAAAAGAAAATTGGGTTTCATGAATGTAAATCCCACAATTAAAATAGATGATTTTGATATATATGTGAATACCCCTGTAGAAGAAATATCTTTGAGTACTCACTTAGTAAAATAAAAGAATTTGAGAAAAAGAGAGATATATTTTGAGACGAAAATTCTACAGCATAACAACTATGTTACAGGGTTTTAGAAAACATTGAAAAGAGAGGGGACATGGGTCACCCACTAATAAATGATCCATAAAACAGTATAGGGATAGAATATAAAGGATATAATAACATGGTAATGAAATTTTAAAGACATACCATATGAAATGAAAAACTTGAAAGGAAGACAAAAATAAGATTTCTTTTATGAAAATTCGGCAGCCTAACGACGTCACTTAAAGCATAAAAAAAAATGAATTGAAGAGATAAAATAGGGTCTCTCATCATATTAACATGAAATAATAGTATGAAGGATATTGAGATCATATCACAACATAAGGAAAAGGAACTTTAAAGACTTGACATGAAAATGGAACTTGAAAATGAGAAGGGAGAAAGAATCCCTTTCGAAAATTCGGCAGCCTAACGGCGCCACTTAAAAATTCAGAAAATGAAATGATGGGAGTAAAAGGGAGTATCTGGTTATAAGAACATAAAAATTACAGTAAGGTGAATATAAAATAACATCCTCTAACATAATAACATGGAGCATAAAAGTAATGACACAAGAGAGAGTACTTGAAAATAAAGAGAGAGGTAGGATCCCTTACCTTGAAGAGTAACATCGAAAGCCTGAAGGCTGAGACCTTGGGAGGCTTGAGGGAACCCTGGGATGACACTTTGGGAGGTAAAGAGACTAGAACTTTTTTGGGGAGGACTTGGAAATGAAATTAATGAGGGAAAGGCTTGGTATTTATAGGAGAAGTGAGGGGACAAATCATTAATTGCCAAGGGACACCTCATCGGTGGTATTGGAAAAACCATTAGCTTGCCCTTGGTATTTTCCCATGGCATTGTCCAGTTGGGACACCTCATACCTAATCATACTATTCATAAGTTAACCAGAAATATTTATTAATTATTACATCCTTAATGATGTCATTAAACACCCGAAACTCAAAAACTATATTTTCACTATTCACCGAAAATTCATCTTTCTTAGAAAAATTGCAAAAATTAACCTTAACCACGTATTGATGCTCTAATTTCAAAAATGAACTCCATTTTATGAAAATAAATTTCTAAATATTTTTGATTTAATTTTTAAATAAAAACACTATTCACTGAAAATTCATCTGTTTTAGAAAAATCCCAAAAATTCCCTTTAACCAAATATCGATGCTCTTATTTTAAAAATGTACTCCAATTTATGAAAATAATTTTCTAAATATTTTTAATTTAATTTTTAAATAAAAAAAACTATTCACCTAAAAAAACTGAAACTTAACCAATAACTTATGAAATAGTTATTTACCAATTTTATTGAATCACATTACTCAATCAAGGTGAAAAATTTTTATTAATACTTTTTTAAGTGAAGCTACTTAATCCATTTGGTAACATTACTAATCATAAGAATAAAATAACTATTCATAATTTACTTTTCACTAAAAATTAAGTTGATCTTATTAATCTCTAAATTTCATACTGAACACAGCAGTAGAAGACCATTTTTTGAAAATCATTAAACATTATTAATTATTTAAGCTTTATGTAAATATTTTAAAAATATCTTTTTTATAGAATTCATTAATAATATGCATACTATATTTATCCGTATATTTTTAAATTTAAAAACCTCACCATTAGAATACATCACAATTTTTATTTAAATCAAAGGATTACACAAGGCAGTTGCGGTCTCATTACATAACCCTTTAAAACACCAGCATATGACCTAAGAGTAAGGTGTGCTAGGGTGATAGAATCATGGGGCGGCTCGGCCAACATATCCCGAGTAGTGATTTATATCATCTTGAAATTCTCATGAAGGCGATTCCATTCCAGCTTCAAATGATGACGTTCAGATTGTGTTTGGTCCAGAGAAAAGCCTAAAGGTGCTGCCTCATTCCCGAGTTCTGTCAGATGGGCTTCGATCAGCCCGAGACTAATGGATAAGGCCATTGTATATTATTGCTATATTAATTAATCGATATCACTTATATTTATAGGCAATAATCATAACATTTAGTTTCCCACGGTCTTATTGACCAACAATCATATAATAGTCAAAACCCAACAGTCTTATTTTAATTATTATCATTTTATTAAATCAAATAGTTTTGTTGAGTATAAAATAAAAGATCACACAAAGTTAGGAAAAAATATTTATTCAAAATTTTGGGTCGTTACACAATAGTATAATCCTTCCAGGGTTATGATCACCTTGCCATCCTTGAGGTAGTATTCAATTAATTATGACAATTTTACTTGAAAATAAACTCACTAAAATAAACTTTCAGCATGACAACATAAAAAAGTATTGGGTTCATGGTAAATCACAATGAAATTTAATTTATCCATGATTAATCTATGGTGATACATAATATCTTCCATACTTGGAATGTTCAAGAGTTGACTGGAATTCAAGGACATCTAGCCTACATCAGTAGCTTTATAAAAAACCTTGATGGTAAATACTTACCCTTCATGATGCTGATGAATTAATGAGTAACGGATTGTGTGATAATTATTGAAAACATTCATTCAATGACCTCACGAAATATCTTATACAACCTCCATTATAGATCCAATTTTAGAAAGGAAACCCATTACACCCTATGTAGAATCCACATAGCGGTCACATTGTGTCATCCTTGCCATAAAAAATGATACATGAATGGAAAATAGACTTCATTGCCTTAGTATAACAATATTGGAATTTCATAAAAATACATAAATTTTAAGAAGAACTACCTTGAAATAATCTTTATAGTGTGAAAGCATTATAATTACTAAAATTATCATGAATTGTACCTAATTTCTCATATGTACCCTATAAAATACATTCTCGGTCGCCCTGTGCCGATAATAAGATTAGAAATATGGGATTCCATCCTAAATGAGTTTGAAATTTTATTTATGCACTAGTAGAAAAATATGATTATGTGTCAAAATTTTAACATCGATTTTCCCAAAACTGATTTTATAATACCGAGATATTTTTACCATCATTTTTTTTTAAAATAGTTCCACAAGGATTTTAAAAATAATTTATTATTTATTAAACTTTATGCATTGTTTTTTTAAAAAAATGATGAAGAATGTTTATTTTTAAAATATTTGAAATTTTATTTTTTAGAAATCAACATCGGTTTTTATAAAAAACTGATGTTGAATGTTTTGAATTTTTTTGACTTTCTAAATTAGTTTTTATAAAAAAAATAATGCACAAAGTCTCATTTTCTCACTTCATCTATTGGTTTTTATAAAAGGATATTTCATGGGTGTTTTAAAATAAATCAAAAAAAATACCTCTCATTCTTTCTTCTTTATTTTTCCCAAAACCTTAATACTCGAAATTATCGATGAGGTCCTCTAGTTCATATCACTCTATATTCCTCATTTAAACTTTCTTTTTTATTCATTTTCACTATTTTTCTTCCTTATTTTCCATGTTTATTTTTCCCAAAACCCTAATACCCATGATGCTCGATTGTCTAACATGGTTCATATCACTCAATCACCCTAATTTAATTTTATTATTTTTCCATATTCTTTATTCTCTATTTTATCTTCCATACTCATCAATTAATTCATTCAGCTCATCAATCTCTATTTTAAAAAACACTAATATGATTGGTGTGGGATTATCTATCCTTGTTCTATATTTTTCCTATCAAATGTTCATTAATCACCATTTTGGATATCTCTATCATTGATTTACAATTTAAATATATATATTCTGTAATAGGAATGTTATTTTTTAGTGTATTTATTTAATATTTTTTAGTTTGAAATAGTATTTATTGGTTTTTTTATATAAATATTTTTAAATTATAAATTATTATGGTTATAATTAATTTATGAATATTAATTTCATTGTGATTATAAATTATTTTTTATTATCGTATAATTTCTTTGTTATTAATACTGTTTTTATATGTTTTTCGGTTTATAAAATTTTTATTATTTTTTTATAGTTAAACATATTTATAATTAGATAATGTATGATATATTTCTTAGTATTGAGTTATATGTTTTGATATTAGAGCTTCTTCAATGTAGGGTACCATTTTAAATATACTCATGTATACATTATTTTATATTTACTTAACATATTAAATTTAACTTAATTTGTTTTCGATAACATAAATATATAATAAATTTTTAGGTTTTAATAATATAAATAATTAAATTAAATTATATAAATAAAAATATTCAGAATAAATAGATTAAAATTAATATGATCATGTTGTTTTTATTGTATGTTATTGTGATATATCTTTTAATATTGTATTTGTGCCTTTTTAGTTTATCTCATATTTATTTATATTTTTAAAACCATAAGTCACCCTACTGACTCACCATAGTGGAATAAATTTTAATTTTTTTTCCTGATTTTTCAAGTGAAGACAGAAATCTCATAATGAGGTAGTGCATAGATGAAATGAATCCTTATCAGAGTCTCAATAATAAAAAATTTAATTGAATATGTTTTTGTTATTTTACAATTTTACCCTATAGATATGTATAATGACAAAAATATGTTATGATAATCTTGGCTAATTCATGACCAAAACAACTAGGAAATGATATATCTATTTATCTATCACTATTGATTGATGATTTGAAATTTCTATGGGAGATAGGTTTTGCATTTTTTTATGAATACAAGAAATTTTTTTTATTTTACATGCTATGATAATGTTCACTGAAAATTACTTTCATGGATAAGGAAAAATAACTGGATACAATTTTAAGGGAAATATATCATATCCAATTTGTGAATTAGGGACTTCAAATTATCAATTTTATAATGGAATAAATATAGTGTACATGATAAATAAAATTTTATTAAACATGGATCATCCATATCATAAATTGAAAAAAATAATGATTTATGGTAATATAATCTACCCAAACCCATTTTTGGTAGAAAAATATTATGATAAAGTAAGAAATATTTATTTCAAATTTTGAAATAAATGAATTTATGGTATTAAAAAAGATATCTATAAGAAATTGTATATCTTATTCAAGATTTTTAGGGATAAAACATAACATTGATGTCATAAATATTGAGAAAAACATATGTGATTGTTTGATTTAATTTGTTTGGGAAATAAATGGCAAGAAAAAAAAATAGATTATATGCTATATTGGACATGATATCCATGGAAATAAGTTTGTTCTTATCTCCCACAATGAAAGGAAATAGAAGATATCTACCTCATACAGTACGAAATTGTGAGAAGATGAGTTTTTATCAATTTTTTTATGGTATTAAAGTACCTAGTGGATATTATTATAATGTGAAGAATTTGGTGTCATTAAAGGATTTTAAATTAGTAGGTATGAAATATTATGACTATAATGAATTGATGAAACTACAACAACTGGTCCCACTGCATGGTATATTAATGATACCTATAAAAAAAATACTCTCACTAGTTTATGTTATTTTTTAAAATCCATTTTTAGATTATTCAATGATCCAAATTTTTTAGATGTGTTGACGAATGAGCCTTTCCTCATAATTTTTAAAATATTAATGTTTCACCCAACAATTGTTTTTAATGTAATGTTTTATCTGATGATTCATTTTTTGAAGTAGATAAGAATATGTGGTCCTATTTATTTACATTGGATGTATCCTACTGAAATATATATGAATATTTTGAAGGGATATGTTAAATATCATCATTAGAGGGAGGCCTATATTGTTCCAAAATATATATTGGAAAAGGTGATTGATTTTTTACTGATTATTTGTATGAAGTGGATAATAATAGTATTCCTATATATTTAATTTTGATAGTTGATATTTAAGGTATATGGATTCACGGCTTAAAAGAAAATTTCATTCCACATGGTGAATTGATGCAGACACATTTATACATTTTTTAATAACACAGATGAGTTTAAACCATATATATCACGACATATTATAGGACTGAAGGTATGATATGTGAATATAAATGAAAAATGGTTGATTATTGAGTATAATAAGACATTTTTTGTGCTTTAAAGAGAGAGCCAACAATGATTTTTTATATTAGAAACATTGAAATGGTTGGAAGGTAGACCATCTCTTAATGTGATCACATGATCTAGATTTGATATTAATCATTAAAAATTAGAAATGAAAAATCAAAATGATAAGAGTTCCATTAAAAATAGTGGGGTAATGGTCATCAATGAAGAATTAAATTTTTTATTTAAAAATATAAAATCCCAGTTTCAACATCAATAACATATTTTGGAGTTGTTCAGGATATATGGGAAATTGATTTTCCAAAAATTCAAATAATAGTGTTTATGTTTAAATAGTTTATTAGTAACACTAGTGTGAAACAAGATGATTTTGGATTTACACTTGTTGATTTAAAAATATTTAGTTGGAAAGAGGAATCATTTATGATGGAATTACATGGAAAAAATATATTATGTTACCGAACCATCGAATGATCAATGGTCCTTCATTTTTAAGGGAAACAATTAATTTGGATGTTGAGGATGAGGATGATGTTATAAATTTATGTGAGGTTTCTTCATCTATTATGTTATTTTTGGGTCATAAAATTGACTATAACATATACATATTCCATATTGTACGACATGATCATGTTGAAGGGATATGTGAAAACACTAAGTTACTATCCAAATAAATCAGGTCTATATTTATATTATATATTTTTTTTGAAATTCACATATGATAAAACACCATTTTTTATTTAAATGTCTAAATATATTTATATTTATTATTTTTATTGTTTTTTGTTATATTTTATATTAACAAAAGTCTACTTAAACGTTTTTTGTTTGAAAAACCTTATGTACAACACTATGTTTTGGTTAAATTTATGAATACCAAAACACTCTTTGTAACTATCATATTTAATTTTATAATTGTTTTATCATTTATATAATATTTGAAATAATTTTTAAATTTATTAGTTTATGTTACATATTATATTTTTAAGAATCATGACATCAATATATTTTTTAATCTTACACGTGCATGACACTATTTGTTTACTTACAAATTTTTGTATTCATTGTTTGTGGATATTCACATTTATAATAAATTGAAGGTACCCAGAATAACATTACATTGAAGTATTTAAATTACATACATAGAGGTATCCGATCATTTACTAAGGTATATTTATGTTTTTTCCATATTATTAAATATTTAATAATTAAATAATTTAATTAAAGTAAACTTTTAATTTTTCAAATTATATTTGATGGACTACTAGTCTGCCTCAAACAGCGAGGTATTCTTATTCATCTCTATATATTATGATTCTTAGAGTTAGTAGACATGGGATTACACATTTATTAAAAATTTCACTGACTTATGGATAAAAATGATGTATATTAATTATGTTGATAATAATAACCCAACTAGCCTAAATACAACATAGTTTATGAGTAATATCACGATATATAACCATTATAGGATTAATATTTTATGTCCATATTTGAAATACATTGTTAATATTGTGAAATAGTAGCTATGGGAGTCTATAATGGTAAAATATCTCAATTGATTTATTTTGATCTCAATATTTGAATATTATATATTTTATATGACTAATATTTAAGGATTTCAATAACATATGACATTTGAATTTCATGAAATGAAAGAAATTTAGACAAGGTGTCTATATTTAGATGTAGTTGGATGGAGAGATTTCAAAATAAAACTGATAAAAAAAATATTTTTTTGGGCTGTTACAAAATGAAAACCCATCCCACAAGTATGGGTATTTAGATTTAGATACAAGGACTAAAGGTTTTATAAAACGATGTGATGAAGAATTTATGGTATGATAATTGATTTAAATTGTAAAATTTCTTAAATATTGCCTAATTATTTATTCATTTATTTTTATGTAACATGCATCCAGAATATCTCACCAAGAGATCTTGTTGTAGAATATATAACCACATACATTATCATGTGAAGGGTATCGTCTAATGGAAGATAAAGTCAATGTATAAATCATTTATGGATTAATATATAAATCTTGTAGTGGTTTCTAAGTGTTATAGTTAGGACCTCCATCTTCCCTCTCCTCATTCACTATGAAAAATGGAAGAGTGGAAAAGAATTCTTTTTATTAAAAATAAATTTAAAGGAGTAGCCACCAAAATTATTAAAAATTAAATTATATTTTTATTTATTTTTTATATTTTTAAAATTAAAACAATTAATATAAAATTTTAATAAATCATTTCAGTATAGAATTCAAGATAAAGAGGAATACATTACTTTTATCCCAAAGGGTAGGATGGTAATTATTTCCACCACATTAGAAAATCTAGAACACCCTGATCACTTTAGAGGCTGTGAGTGGGTTTTATTATTACAAATGTTTTTTGTTAGAAATTAATAAGTCAAGGGATGTCGAAATTGATTCATTAAAATCTAATATGGTAGTTCTAAAATAGTCCATGGGTGATCAGATTAAATCTATTGTTCCATAAATTTTTGAAAAATGATGAAACAATAAAACCCAACACAACTTGATTTCTTAAAACCTCAAACTCCTCATTTAGAACCAACCATATACAATGATTTGTATGTTGTAGATCCCCGTGTGCATATTATAGTGGAAAACATGATATATATATTTTTTGGGATTATATACATCACAAACCTATGCTGTTGGGGGTGGTAAGAGTATCTGTACTTGATATTTCTAATGAAAATGTTGCTATGCCATTTCCTATAGAGGAGGTGACCATAGTTGGATATTGTGTGGGTTATATTTTATTCTATCCATCTAGCCTTATTTTATAATTCACATATGAGGTGTGTAGTGTTTTTTAAACATAATTTAAATTTGATTGAAGATCACTTATAATTTTTACTTATATTAAATTTATATAGGGGTATCTAAAACCAAAAGAATTAGTTTAAAAGAAACAAAAGGTTTAGGAACCAAAAAATTTGGATACCTCTAAGATTTCTGATGAGATGAAAATATTATCGCATATTTCTTCTTTCATGAGTGATATTTAGGATTTTTTTGATGATATTTCATATATATAGAAAAGAATAAGAATTAATAATATTCAAAAAAGTATATCACAGTTCTTGTTTTTTTATGATCTCACTATACCATTTTTGTAGTTTTTTTCAATGTAAGTAAATATATATTTGTCTTTTTCATTCATTAAATAAATATGACTAAATGGAAAATATTTTACTACTTATTTAATTATGTATTTACACAAAATTTTCATTAAAAATTAGACCACTTCCATTTATGGTTTTATAGATCTAGAATACATTTCAATGGATATGAAATATCTAAATGATGATGTTAGAGATTCATATATATGTGCTAGATTAGAAAATATGGATATTGTGTGTTGGTTTCTTCCGTCCCTTAATGGGTAGGAATACTAAAATAATTGTGAACTAATATTAATTATATTGTCATTAATTGTGAACTATTCATATTGCAGTAGCCATGGGAGGGTTGTGCTGTCTCCGACATTGTCTTCCCCTGCTTCCTCATTATTCTTTTTCCCTCCCCATTCTCCCTTACCTTCCTCATTCCTTGTTTCTATTCCCACACCTCTTCAGTTTCATCCCTTTGGAGACCTTCGTCCCCAGGGTAGCCCGTGTCAGCTCTTCCCCTACTCTGGCCTCCTGGTTGGCCGCGTTTCCAACCCCACACTGGCCTGGTGTGTTGATCCTTATTTGGAAGGTTTGGGATGTGTGGGTTGAAGCTCATGGGTTTCCCATATCCATGGATTGTGTCTAGCCTCTTCTTTCTTGTGGCTTCAAGGGTTCAGTTTGGAGGTCCTGGTGAGGATGCTTCTCTCTCGAGGACGTGTCTGATTCATTGCTACTCTGGAATCATGTTCCTTCACCAATATCTGGGTCGGACTATTGTGATGGTTTCAAGGACGCTCTGGGATGTGCACTCGGTTGGACATGGTGTTCCGGTAGGCAATACCAAGCCTCGATCTGAGCTGGATTGGTCTTCTTAATCTTTGATACGGATTGTTCTTATGCAGAGTTCTGAAGGATTTTTCATCGGTGACTGCAGTTTCTACTTTGGATCTGGTTTGGTTTTTGGATTTTTGTTATCATTTAAAGGTTATGATGCTTTTTTGGTGATGGCTCTATTTCTCGTCGAGATCTTGTCTTATTTTTGCGTTTGATTTTCTTCGATGGCCTCTATCGAGTGGTGTTTGTACAACAATGATGACAGTGATGATGGGTAGAGATGTTTTCAGTGGTGATTTTTGTAGTTTTCAATTAGTTTGAATGGTTCTATGGTTATGTTTTCCCTGGTCACTAGCTGCGGTTGTGATGGAGGGTGATGAGGATGAAGATGGTTCAATGATGGAAGATATTAGGCGATGATGGCTGATTCAGGTGAGAAGTCTCCACCCTCACGTGTGGACCATGGATTGAGGTCTCCCCATGCTAGGTTTCCCTTTTTAAATTTCATATTTGGTCAAAACATGTAATTTGGTATCCCACGTGACTTATGTGGTTACCTCTTATCCTTAAAGAGGTTATTTTTAAAATAAAAATACCAGAATGGGTAATGGTAATATTTTAGTAGCCATTAGATGTTAGGAGTATTATTCCCACATGAATGCACATTAAATTGGGTTTTTCTTATTTTTTAGGTGGAGTTTATAAATATTTTAAAAAATTATGGAAACCATATGTTTTTTTCTTTTTTATATGTTCTTCAATATTATTTATTCTTCTTATGAAAGTTTTAGCAGTTTATGTATGAAAATAAAGGTCATGGGTAATGTTTCACAATGATCACTTGTCGATGCAAGATCCAAATAAAATTTAATACTTGAAAGTAAAGGCAAATAAATTTTATATTAGATAACATTTTATTTATTATATATATATATATAGGTTTTTATGTTAAAGTTCACATTTCATTAGCATAGTTTCATCATAAAAAATGAAATGTCAAATGTGGCTATTATGTTTTAAGATTTATGTTCGATATCATCACAACTGGGGAAACAATGAAATTTAATAAGGTTAATTATATTAAATATTTTAGGTTTTATATGAAAATATTCTATTTTTTAATATTATAAATTTTTATATTATATATTTTGAATGATGTCATGTTGTATATGGGTGAATACCATACCAACCTTTAAAGTTTGTTTTCAAACTATTTTTTAAGTATGGTTAATTTCTAAATTGAGTATCAGGTGTGCTTCTTTTAAATAAATTCTAAAAAATAAGTATTTTGAAAAATGAATCTACTTTATATTGTTTTTTCTCTTTTTTGTATTGGAAAAAAAATTTAGATGTTCTTGGCGCAATTATTGTATAATTTTTTTTCAAAAAAAAATATAAAACTTTTCATGTAATTTTTTATATAAACCGTTTTGTAATATTAAATATTGTGCCTTTGAAAATAAATTAGTAAAAAATGATGTAGAAAACTGTACAATGTTTTCACAATTGTATATTGTGACATCATGGTTTACCCAAAAGAAACGTCCAAAAGTCTTTCGATGTAGGTATCGTGTAAAACATGACCTCAAAAGCTATGTTTTGCTTTTGGAATTTTGTCTTTTGATGTTGTTTTTTACAAAAAAATGACATAATACCCATTTCAAATGATGGTTTTGGGTAAAAAAACATTGAAAGATAAAATTTCTAAATAATTAGATAGTTTTAAATGTTTTTTTTACTTAAAAAGAATGTGAAAATCCAAAAATATAAAAAATTACTTTTATTTTGATGTCGGTAATATTATTAAACCGACATAGAAACTTATTTTCAAAATTTTTATTTGTAAAAACTGATGTTTAAATATCACATAAATTCTCTTTTTTATTTAAGGTTTTTCTATCAGTTTTTTGATAATCTATATTGAAACTATAAATTTTTACAATATATTTAATCAACTTCAATTAAATAAAAACGTTAAATATTGAAAAAAAATAATGTTAAAAATTCTATTTTCTACTAGTTGTATCCTAAAAGGTGATCCAAGGATAAGATTTATCATTTTTTCCTTACAGAACTCCCTACCCTAGAGGAATCACTATTAGATACAATAATTACCAATGAAGATGTTTTATCCATCCATGATGCATAAAAAATGTGACAAATTTATCTTGATGGTTCTTCTTGAATTGCAACCAATAGAATGATAGATGACTTATTATTCAATCAGTTTGAATTTTGGATTATGTTTGTTTCCAAAACAATGTTATTTTTTCCCTAACATTTTCAATTTCCAAAATGGTATACCTACAATGAGGTATAATTCATGGGTCTTATCATAGGTTCTGAAATGTCTATATAAATACTATTTGAGCAATTAAATATCCATGGAATTTTAGAGTTGGTGATAAGGAAATGAAACAAAGACTATGCCACTAAGAAAGAAGAACTGATAATGCTCATTGACAATGTATTAATGTTGATGTAATAGTTTCCTTTAGAGACAATCTATACCATATTATAGGCTCATAGAATACTCAATCTATTGTATTAACAAATACATCTACCAACTTAGAAAACCATAATTGGGATGGGTAAGTGATTCACATCACACATCACATAATGGTTTATCCATTTAACTATAATGATATAATGGAAAACAATATTGTTAATTACACCACCAGTAAAAGTGAGTCATTTCCCTTTTAAGAAGACACCATAGTTATCCTGATGTCTCCTATAATAGAGTTTCATCAAAATGTGAACCTTATCTATGATCAATCCAAGAATGAAAAAATCCTTTGACAAGATTTTTTTATCCATTATAATGGTATGAATTATCATAAAGTTATCTACAAATGAGACTTTGATGGGGTCCTACTCATGTTTAATGAAGGAGGAAATTCCCTAATTGTTTTTTATAAAGTCCATGTTGACACTTCTTATATTCATTAGTTAGGTTCAGGATCTTCTATTAAATCAAGAAACATTGATATCACTATCCATAAATGATGAAAAAATCTTATAAATCACCATGAAATTCCATGCATGTAATATTTATATAAATTTCATTAATTAGCCCCTAAAATTATTTCATAACACCAGATAATCATATCCATTCATTGTATAGGGGATAAATGTCATGGGTCCATATCATCTAACCACAACTAGATAGTTCAAATTCATCTTTATTACTACTGAATTTATATTCAAATAGGATGTAGATATACCTATAAATTAACTCAAGAAAAAATCTACCACTATATTCATCAATTCCAATATCATTACCACATTTAGGGTCATTTATATAATCCTCATAGACAATGGTATGAACTTTGGTTCCTTTGAACTGAAGAAATTGTTCTAGGAGTATACTATTCTATCTAATTGTTCATATCGTTATCATGAAGGGTAAAAAAATAGATATAGTACTTAAATAAGACTCTATCTAATATCCTTTATATGATGGGGGATAAGAACAATATTTCTTGGCTTGAAATATTCATTCATTATTTGGGCCTATCAACCCATGACCCAAATAAACACATGGGTAACCCCATATGGGATATAAGTAGTCCTAACTATAAAAGCCTAGTTTTCCTTACTTTTCATTGATATTTGTGATCAAGTATCTAAAGATGAACTGTCTCAATCCTAGATTGATGAATTGGAATGACTTGATGAAAAAAGGTTAGGCATGCAATATAGTTTTTGTGTCAATCAAAATCATGTCACATCTGGATTCTATAGGATGGTTCGATTATATTTATTTATACTAGGGGAATTGGTATTTTATTGTGATAACCAATGATACCTAGAAATAATCCTCTAAATATTGAGTAGAAATTGGAATGAACTTACATTATACATATGGTCTACTCCAATAGAGCTTATTTCCAGACCATGATTGATGGAGAGTGTGTCATACCTTCCATCAATGAAATGTTTATCAATAATTAATTTGAATAAAATTACTAAAGTCCATTATAAATGAATTTAAATTGGTTTTAATAGGTACTTATTATATGAAACTAAATGACATGGAACTTAGGCCCTCTTTGAATGTATCTGAACTATATATCATATAATTTTTATTATATGATGTTAAAATAAAAAGTATCCAGGCCATCCCTAAACATCCCTTAAACATCAGAGAGCATTTTGGATAGTATGTTCTAATTTACTTAAATGGGAGTCTGGTCCTCATAATATCCCAAAAATTTATTTTTACTTATTCATAAGCCTATTCTAGGATCAACATGCCTCTATATTTAAGACCAACACATGGTTCAATTCATGTTATTCCATGATATTTAATAACATTCAAATATCCCATCATGAACTTAGCCACATATTCTACTGTCACTTAATTTACCACTCCATCCAAATTTTTTGGGTTTTCTATTGATTCATGTGGGGTTATCCAATATCCTTTTAGTAGGACAAAAATATTTTTCCCTTAGAATTTATATCTATTTTTATTCTTTTAAATTTTCATTATCCTTTATCTAAGTATGGAAGTTATTCATTTAGTATCATTTCCCTTATGTTTGAGCTACATCTATCACAAAACATATCTAAGAACTATATGTGGATCAATTCCATTAATAGAAACATATATAGTGATTCATAGATCATATACTTTAATCCCATCCTAAAATTTTATCACCATAAAAACCCTCCTAGTGTATTGTCTCATCATTTCTGTTAGGTTTTTTGAATTTGAATCTATAATCATAAAATATATAATTACTTTTCAGAAACACATGTGGATTTATTCTTGTAATCTTGAGATACATAGAGACTACAAATTAATCTTTCATAGACCAGATTTCAAAATCCTCATCAACATTCCATCCTCTCCAATGTTCCAAAATGATCCCATCTGGGTTGGTCCTGAACAAGAGTGTTTTAATTACCATTTCAATATTCTATTATCACATTCCAAAATTTTTATCAAAAGTATTAGGAGAACCCCAAATCCTACATGAATAATAGTAACATGTGAAACTGGTCTTCATGGGCCCCATTGATTGGTTATGGATTATACACTACATATATGGGCCACCTGCGACCAACCCGAGGCATGTTTTTTGTCTTAATGAAAAGATCATCTAACACCATACACCCTGAATAAAATTTTATTGTAACAAAATATTTTTATTTTGTGAGTGATCATCCTCAATAATCTTGATCAATGGTACAATAATGGTCCCATATTACTATCAAAGTCCATGATTATATTATCATATCCATTATGATTTTATCATTTCCAAAATAAAAAAATTCAGGTTATGTACATCACTTTAATCCTGAGATTAAAAGGTGTTGAAGTGGTTCAACTTCTATAAAACCCTTTATAGGTTGTCACAGTTTCCATTAGTCTAAGAAATATGACCTTAAAAAACGTCAACCGTTCCCTGAGTCTATATATATTATTATTGGGATTCTAACCCACATTGGGTTTTCGACTCCCTAATTACAGTATAAGTCGACCCATCTTTTGGTCAAAACTGTATGACCTTAAAATACATTATAATTTTTCTCATATATTTTTAACCTTAAAAGTAAATCCCCATCTTGTTTTGACTAGTAATAATTTAAAATGAAAAGGGTAACACATATCATATTCACCATGCTAAAAACACGCAAAGGGTAGCATGAGGAAAAGATGAGCCTCTGACGGATAATATTCTTCTTTGAATGATGTATAAAAAATTAAATTATTTTAAAGAAAAAAGGTGATAATATTGTTATGTTAACATCCAAAAAAGGAATGTAGAGGAAAATCTATGTTTCCTCCCTTTTATCATCTCATAATTATCACATAGTGAAAAGTTTTTTCTAATGAAGAAAATGACACAAAAATTCGTGAGGATCAATATATAGACCTAGAAAAAGAAAATCCATGCCCACATGGTCTATGGATCTAGGAAAAGTTTATATAATAAATCTATCATCATATATATTAGAATAAATCATTTGTGCGAAACAAATGATGATATAATTTCAAGGTATTTAAAACCACTTTTGCATTGAACCTTTCATGAAAAATACCTTACTGATTTTAATTGTACCATGTCATTCACTCCCTCATATCTGAATGTGCCTTAACATGGATTATAATTATGGTAAATTCACTACATATTCAACATTTATATATCTGTCCTAGAGGATAAATTTAGGAGGATACAAAACTGCAGTCATTTATTCAACTGGTTAGCCTCATCTTAGGGTGATGGTAGCTTTGCTGTAAATCCAACATTCCTATATCCTTATGGGATCACATGCATTAAAAGATGATTTATTGGTCCCCAGTTCATTATTTAAATCATCACTTTTGAGATTGATATTTACCAAACCAATATTTATTTAATTTTTAAGTGTATTAAATTATTATGATGTTACTCTATTTTATTTTACATGGATTATAAATGATCCATAGTCAAAGAAATGGGAAAATTTAGGAAATTGACTATAGTTTTAGGAAATGAAATAGTTATTTATTAAATAAAAGAGGGCAGGAACATCCATATCTTAAAGTATCATACCAATTTCTATAAAAATTTAAGAGGAAAATAAAATTATCGGAACATTATAACACATACTCTATCGACTCAAGAAATCCCATCATCAACAACTACAAGTCATTGAAATTGAGATGTAGTTTATAAATCCTTTCAGTTTCCACATCTTTCTATAAATTTGATCATCCTTGGAAGGAAAATTATTTTCTACGAGCTCTGCCACATAAATAAGACTTTTTTTGTTATTTAAACATATCATCACTATTATTCAGTAGTTAATAAAGAAAAAATTCCAAGGAAATCATCTTGTCACTTAATTTTCCCTAATTCACTACCATCACATCCAAATAAGATTTATCTTAAAGGGATATAACTCTTAGTTATATAAGGTTTTACAATAGACCTTCCATCAAAAACTCTTAGATTAAGGTATTAATGTACCTCCATACCATCTAACTAATAATTTATTGGAGTAAATGTAATTAAATATTATAATTAAATCCCTTCAGAGATATAAAGATATAATATAACACCAATTTTATATGAGAGACTGAAAAATAAATTCCTTCATAAATCTACAGTGTCCTTGATTATAAAGAAACTAGAATGGATGTTGTTTTAATTCATTTATCAGCATCCTTAGGTGGTATCACTAAAATAAATCCTCAGAATATATGTATTGGTTATAAAATGAAGAAGTTATAGTTGGAAATTATTGATGTTAACCTCCATCATCAAGGGTTCAAACATATATCATTTCCATTTTTCTATTGATTAGTCTTATATTAATGCCTTCCATCACCATTTCAACCTCACTAGCTTCGTCACTAGCTTACTTAAGAGGGAAAATATATTTTTCTACTAGTGGTATATTGATCTGAATAGTAGAAGCATCCTCCATAAGTGGGACCCTATATGTATCTTTAACTAAGTCCTAGTAAAATCATGGAATTCATAGCCAAGGCCCCTATTTAAGAGAGACAAGGAAATTAGATCATAAATACATGATGGTCATAGATTCTCATTCAAGGATACTTCTATATAAATTATCTCTAAACAAAGCTGTAGGAATTCAAAATTCAAATCAACTAGTAATGTAGGCAATTCATGAAAGAAACATTGAGCATAGAAACAAAATTGCTAGGTCCTTGATAAATTTTATTAAATTCAATGAGATGTGTTGAATTGTCGTGAGTGGTTGTCTCTAGAATCTCCCTCGCCCCTTTATCTCTATCCACATGTCCCACTATTCATTCATGACTTGTTTTTGGAAGATGACTAGAATGATCAAAACATTTTATTAATATAGTTCTCAAAATATCACGAAGGTATTCCTCCTAATTTCTAGATGTTTTAATAAGTGTAATTCCTAGTATAATGTATATTGTAGAAAAAATCTCCAAATGGGTCTCATGTACTTCAACTATGAAATCCTCATCCCTAGTGGCCAATAAATCAACTCGAGATGTTGGGAGAACATAAAAAATTATGAAATGTTTATATTTGGATATCATGATTCTCTTATTATAGTTGGGGCCTCTACCTTTAGCACTATTAAAATATACAATATTTTATCACTCCTCACACTCTTCATCCTCTCCACTTATAGAATAAGACAGTGTAGTAAAAATTGAGTAACACTAACAATTCAAAAATTATTATGGGGAATGATATGATTATGGGTGAATATATAGTTTACTATAGAAAGGTTAATTAAAAAATTGAATACATTTTATTACCTCATTATCAGTTCTTGATTTATAAGATAGAATCTCTAAGAGGTGAGATATTGAAATTACAAAGAGGTAAAAAATTAGTATCTGAATAAGAATTTAATAACATAGTTCAAATATCAACTCCATTTGCCCATATGAATATGCACCCCAAATATATAATCTCTTCATCGACACCTTATTACGGATAATGATTTTTTAAACATCATTGTCTACTCAAACGACCCCATAACAAGGAAGGTATTGAGTAGATCATGTCTCTATACATACAATATCATTTTATAACCTGGTGATAGTTCCTCCTATAATATAATTATAGATTCTACTCCACTACTAATTGAAGTGACTCTTTTAGTGTACCGTGAAGACTATATCAGTTCCTTCACCTCCCATGTCCTCTGTAAGAAAAAAAATGGGCATGATAGAGGTAGCCTAAAATTGAATTCATATTTTTCAAAGATTCATCTTGTTAAATATTTAGGTTTAAGAATATCATCCCATTAATCATCAATTGATTTGATTGATCACCCATTTTGTGGTTCCTTGGTCAATTAGGTTCCATACCCACCTCGTTATAGGAAATGTTTCGTACATCATGTGTATTTTCATCTCTAGATCCCTGATATATTTTCTAACCTCACTGGGATCACTCTCAAAATAATTTTTTTTGGGTGCCTTTAGGTTTTCAATTTAGGGGATGTAGATGACACCCTGAAGGGAATTACATAGTCTTACATCATTATATAGTTTCCACTTGTACAACAACTAAAATTCCTTAGTATATAAACAATCTATGGGTGTGTTAATATGTTCCTTTCCAATATTACAGGTGGTTTTAATAACCTTAAAATTTAGTTATTTTCTAGGACTTTCACCCTCAAAAAGGAAAATATCTACGCTACCACTGTCTAGTTTATCTCAAACTAAGACAAAGCTATGATACTTCCTCAATGGTGAGTTTTTGAAGTGTTTTAGAGCATGTAAAGCCATGATAATCATATTCCTCAGTCATGGTTCTATTATTTCAGGATTACACAGTACCCCACATCCCTTTACCAATGTCTGATAACTAAGTGGACTTAATAACATTTTTCACAAGAATCTTATATGGGTATGAAGATATCCAGGGGCATACATACATAGGTGTCATGTCAATGAACACATTTAGGTAGGAAAACCTAATTTTAGCTCGAGTTATCTCTTGGTCCATCATTACCTAAAACATTCATGACACTCTAGGAGGCACCTTATTTATTTCATATGTCGGAGAGACCATTACCTATTTTTTACATTAAGATTGACATGAAAACCTATATAGTTCATAGGCCTCACAAATGATATAATAATATATCCAGTCTATCTAGATAGATTCACTTATAAAAATCGTATATGATGGTGCATCATATCTATTGTGATTGTTAGGTATGAATAATCCAGAGGGAACCTCTCTATATGAAAATAAATTGAATTTTAAATTTTTCATTAGAATCCTAAGGGATTTATCAAACTTTATTGATAATTCCTTGATACCACAAACACTAGAACAAGTATCTTGTAATTTTAACTTCACTATGGAGCTCATATAAGTTGAAATGTGATACTATCCATCCCCACAACACTAGAATGAACCTAAAATGATAAATGGGGATTTTCTATTATATACATGTAATATAAATTGATGGATCTTGGATTGAAATAAAATAACCAAGATGGCATGTCTCCCTTCATCTAGAGTTGTCTCTACCACAAAGGTACATGGTCTCATGACCATGTGTGAATCACATGTTCACATAATATATTTTTTGAGCCATATAGGGAGAAAGATGATAACAAAAACACGGGGGATTATGTTATATTAACATGATAACTTATTTACATATTTTTATTTCTCTAGTATGAGTTAATAGGTTCCCCAGGATCCCCTCTTCAAAATAGAATTACACCTCATTCAGAGTTTTGAGGTTATCACAACCTAATATGGGATCATAAATATATTAATCCATGTTTCAAAACTAATATCCATATATAGGGGAGTATCCTTATTTGTGTCCCCCTCAATCTCCTCTAGTAGTGCAGAGGATAGTGGTTTCATTCAAATATAATTTCTCTGAGATAACATGGGGAGCAATAATTATTCATACATTCACTAAGAAGCAGTTACCTAGAGATCTTGTATAATTCACATAGTCTAATTCAGAATTCTCTATGCATTAAATGAAATCTTATCACATTAGGAATATATATACTTAGTATCTCAAGAATGAAATATGAAATCTTGTACACATATTTTTGTGATATCAGAGCAACTTAATATATCACTACTACTTAAAAATAGATATCAAAATCATCAAATACATATCAACAAAAGTATATCCACATAAATTCACATTTTATGTAATGAATCTTATTTTTACATGTGTTACATTAGAATATTATATGGATTAATTTTAAAGATAGTAATTCATATAACATGAGATTATTTGACCTCGTGAGCCTAAAATTAATATTTTAAATATATTAACTATATTAAATATCATGCATGATTTTTTTTGAAAAAAGTAAAATAACTTGTAAATGGAGGCTCAGATAAGAAATTTGAGTCCATAATTGAAATCAAAGAATGAGCATTACTCTAGACAGGACCTAACATTTGAACATGTCAGATATTTATGTTGATAATAGTTTTTGATAGATTGTTGAATAAATAAATTAAATAATTTTTTATAAAATTTATTCTCCATGACCTATAATGGTCTATAGATAAACTTATATGGAAAAATACTAGGGTTATATGCATAAACATAGATAATTTTGATAGATAATTGAAAGAACATTATCATGTAAATAATGACTAGATCATGGATCATCGACCGATGTTCAACGTGATTCAACTATTTTCCTTATGATAACAAAATGGATTCATTCTTTATCTTCTATAAATGAATCTTGTGGTAGGAAATATTTTAAAGTGGATTTATCGTATTTGATTATTCCAATGATGGACTCAAGTCAATCATCTAAAAGATTGATTAATGGATTGAGAATATTATGGGACAAGTTAGATTATCTGGGATTTGGAGACTTCTATTGTTGATTATATTACATATCTCCATTAATCATTATATGGTAAATTAATCAAGGCCAACACAAACATTATCAGAGTTCCATTCCTCATGTTAATTTTTTGTGTATTTCTCCCCCATTCTATACGCATTCATCACTGATATTTTTTTAAGGTGGTTCAGAAAATACCCAGTAATCAATCATTGCACTACCTTTTCTTTTTAAAATGGATTGATTCCATAGATATAGGTTTGAATTGGTAATGGGGTTGCACTACGATGATGAATTATGAATCTCTGATCGTGATTTAGGCACGCGACACTGCAGAGGCATGACAGTGGGAATTTTATAAGTATCAGATACGTTACATGTCTAGCCAATGATGGTGGATGATATTTGGAGAACCCCTAATCCACAATAAATGACACATTCCATGACAAAATCGAAGTCATTGGAGGTATGGAGTAAGATGTGTAAATAATACTATGGGTTCTATTAAAAACATGACTACACAGTGTGTAGTCCTATGAACACACACAGTGTTGTCCCTCATATGAGGAATTATAGTTTTTTCAAAGAGATAAGTACCATATGACATGTGATTCATTTCAGACACCATGTGACCCTTATCAACTAGCTCGATGTGTACATGGTCTGCATTCCTAGGAGGATGGGTGGTGTTACACACCCTATGGTACATTACACATTCCATGTACATGGATCAATGTGTATAGTAGAACATTCCCAATAGATCATGTGTCCCCACTCGTTGTTTGTGTAAGGCCACACACCATGTACTTGGACATGGAAATGGGAAAGAGCCATGTTACATTGGTAGAAGCCAGTGCTGAAGGGACACACTGTTTACATTTTCAAATAAGGATTGGAGCACTTTTCTTCTTCATATTGGAAAAGTTTCAATAGGGTATATTCCCTTGATCCTTTCCCTAAAGGATATTATAAAACTGCATATGGATCATAGAATGGTGTCTCCCTCTAAGGAACTTCAATCTCGAATAGGGTTACTAGAATCCCTCCACAATTCATAGAGTAAGATCCTCTATAATCACCATTTTCCATAGGTGGGGTTCTAAGAATCATAGTGACCAACACTACATTGGTGTTGATCCCCTACATATTTTGTTAATCCATATTGGATTTTTGGTATAACCCATGGACCTGGGTGTGATCCCCATATATGTATTTATCTCTTTATACTTCTAAAATTTACTTGTTATGGAAAGACCTAATGTTCAAGACATATCATATGAACACCATCAGTTCTATAAGACCCATAGAGTGTGTTTTCCTAGAAGAGTGTTATATGGAACATTTGAGTTGTAATCCAAGACTAGAATTATGGTTGTGACCTTACCATGAGACTATGTGTCTAAGATGAGTATATATAGATGTTATTGTTATATATAGGTTGTTGAAATATCTCTATAATGAGATGACAAATATTCTTGACGCTATATTAAAAGTGTTTTGGGGTGTCCTATTGTGTATTGTTATATTCACCCATGTATGAGAAATTCTCACATGCGTCTTGCCTTATGTAGATGACCGACCTTTTAATGGAGTCCTAGAGGGATCAGGACTAGGAAAAGCTTAGGGAACCAAAAAGACCAAGTTATTCCAGTGGTTTCATTGATAACATCCAACTCCTGGTTCATAGGTTAGACTTGTTTTAAATTTCATTTTGTGGGATTATATTTGGAATTTTTTTTCTAGTTCTTGTTTTCATACTACAGTGGAGGGATTTTGGATGTATGCATGCATGGTTATTGGTTGTTTTACATTTAACGATTGTATAGTCTTGGATATGTGTGTCTGTGTTTATGTACATTAGGATAAGGCCTCCCATATGCGTGATATTTATACTAAACATTGGTCTATATCCTATAGCCTATTAGAGGTAGGCTTGGGGCCATCATGGCTTTGTCCCCAATGGGATGGTTCATGAAAGATTGGTATCAAAGGATGTCAGTTCTATATTAGGCCGTGATTATATGTGACTGGTTTAGGTTTTATTGTCATAGTGATAAGTGTTCTAAGTTCATCTCTTAGGACATGGACTCCAATATTGGTGGAGTGGTTGAAATATCCATACCACTGGACGATGAAAACCTTCTTATTAACAAGGTACATGATGAAACTGTTTTTAAGGAAATCATTGGTATATGCATCATCGATGAATGATTTTTGGGTTCCATGTACTTCTTGAGTAATCTCTCTAGATATAATCACTAACTGTGGTACATATTTTCTAATTTATGATACCACCATAATGTTTTCCAGTGTTGATTTAGAAGAGGGATTATGAGGATGATCCCCTCAATGATGAGGCTTCAATATAGGGTCATGTTTAGGTGTGGATAAATCTAGTTGTTGCACTGTTCTTACAACCACCTTTAGTAAAGTAGGTGTTACCAGCAATACTAATATATGAGGTGTGTTGGATGAGTGTTCTTCACGAGTTTCAATAATAATAACCCCTCAGGTTCTGAGGAAAGCCCGGCCCACAGGCATTTGAGGATTTTTTGAGGTAGTGATGTGATTATTTCATCTCTTCATAACACCTATAGACTATATAGTGTTCCCAGAAGTGATCCTTATCTTTGGCTCTTTAGGATGACGGTGATTTTTAGTGACTCATTTGTATGATGAGATGAATCATTCATTGTCATAGTTTGAGAGCCTTTTGAAAGAGGTGTTTTCTCTAGCTAAGTTGAGGTTTGTTTTCATCTAGAAGAATCTATAGATTAAACATGGCATTATAATTATGGGTGATTGTTCATTGAGTTTCACCAACCTCTATTGGCACTCATTGGATGAGTTGCGTAATCGGATCTTTCAGGGTCAAACCATCATGAAATTTCAACATAGAGATAAATGAGACAAAATTATACCTCTATGAATTAATACCTATACTATGGTTCTAGAGTGTTCATTTTTAGTTGAGAGTTTCCTGGATGAAAAGAAACATACATTTGGAGTCGGTAGTGGGCACATATGAGAAGAGACTTTGGATGTAGGGAGTTGATGACATTCATAGGGACTAGAATGTATGATACATTTTAAGAGGATATACCTATACAAAGGGTACATGGTTCATGGCTCACATTATGTATCTAGTCTTCATAGAGAGAGATAGTGCTACTCTTTGGATGGTCAGGGAAATATTTCAAAATATTTCTTGACCATACTGGAAACTAATAGAGAGATAGTGGATGGGCCATCTTGGAAGAGGCAATAGTAGGAGAAGGCAGGTCTTTATGGTGGTGGACATAGTAGAGTATCTTGGAGAGTAGCTGGAGGTGTCTGACAATATGAATTGTTACCACCACCACCCATAGGTGGTCTTATATAGGCTCAGAAAGATGATGGTCCATGACGGCGGATGTTGCATATGGTCAAAAATTAGGACCCAAAAGCTTCAGGGGTTATATGAGGTGCGATATGTGACTTATCCTATTTATCAAAAATATTGATATATATATTTATATAGATAATTTATATCCACTAATCTATTTAGAGACTTATATATTCTCTTTAATCGCTTCATGTGACCCTTGCGATTGGAGACTCCTACTAGAGGTGACTTAGTTATCACACATTTATATAAACAGTGTGAATTTAATCTTGGATGTGAGAGTTCCTTTTGGGGTCTATTTATTATAGTGATTGGGCCTTACAATTTCATCTTGGTTATGGACTGATTATCTATAGTTCATGCCCTGATAGATTTTCTCTATCCTAGGATGTGTTGTGTGTATAGTGATGGGATTATGTTTTCCTTTGTGTGTGAAAAGGATACCCTGATGGATTATTACAGAATCATATATTGTAGGGTGTATCCAGTTACATAAAAGTGATATAGCATGACTCTTGGTGTAGTGGATGTTAGGAGATTTTAGTTTCCTATAGCGGGGGTAGATTATGGTGACCTCTTTCCCGAGGAAATATCAGTCTTACCTCCCCATCTATAGCTAAAATTATATATTCTTCTACACCCTAATACGAACCTAAAATCTGGGCAAACATATTTTATTACTCATACATAGATTTAAAATTTGAGGTTCTTGTGGGAGGACTTATAAAGGAAGGAATTTTTAGTCCTAGTGTTTCACCTTGGTAGCCACAATATTATTCTACAAGAAGATGGATGAGAGATTAAGGTTGTGTGTGGATTACCATATCCTAAATCAGATGACCATAAATAACATGTATCCACTTCTAAGGTTTTATTAAATCTTCAACCAGTTGAGAGGGGTATAATGGTTCTCTAATATCAAATTCATATTAGGTTATCACTAGATATGAGTACAGAATGAGGATATATCAAAGACGACTTTACAATTCTCTTAGGATCACATGAGTACTTGGTAATGACATTCAACAAGATCAATGACCTAGATATGTTTATGGGAATCCTGAATCAAATCCTCTAGCCTTGCTTTAATCAGTTAATGACAGTATTCCTTGACATTATCCAAGTATACTTGACATTTGAGGAGGAGAATGAAAGGCACTTGAAAATGGTTTTGGATTTACTCTAAGAGCACCATATTCCTGAGAAGATCTTGAATTTGAGTTCTAGATCTAGAAGGTCCAAGTTCTTGGGCATGTCAACTCAACATGCGATGTGGCAATGGACATGATGATGGTTGATGTAGTGTTAGCTTGGGATCCACCTAAGAGCATGATAGAGGTGTGATGCATCCTTGGGTTGGCATGATAATATTGAAGATCTATACCATATTTATCTAGGATATCATCTCCATTGATAGAGTTTATCTATAAGGGGAATAGTTTCATGTATACGGAGAGGTTACCGTAGGTTTTCGAGGAGTTGAGATAGAGATTGATGATTTACCCTATCTTGAGATTTCCAGAGGAAGGTGTCGAGAATGTAGCGTTCTATGAGGAATCAAGGAAAAATATTCTTTGTGCTCTGATGTTGAGGCTAAAAATAATTAACTATGGTTAATTTCAGTTGATACCACATGAGCATAAGAACATGACCCATGATATTTTTCTAGCAATGGTAGAATTTTCACTGAAGATGTGATGACAATACCTTATTGGTGAGTGGTTTATCATATATTCTTACAATAAGATTATCAAGTATTTCTTATATCAAAATGATATTTACATGAGATAGAGGAAATCGATAGAAGTCCTCCAGGATTACGGAATTCAGATTGTATATACTAATGGGAAGGGGAATGTGGTAGTAGGTTCCCTTAGTAGGCGATCTTGTTGGTAGTATCAAAGTAAAGAATCAGATTAGTTGGCCTCATTATAGTCATCATTTATAGATGTGGATAGAGAATATTACCACCCTTATATGGCTATTACTACTCAAATTTTTCAATGAGTTGTAGAGGAATAACTTTTGGATACTTAATGTGAGACTCTACGTACACAGATATAGATTGGAAGTGCTTCTGATGGATATTCTGAATATAGGGAGTGTGTCGTTCTTTTTTGAGGATGGAGGATAATCCATTTGTGCTGGGAAGGGAGGTACTGAGATATTTTCAAACTTCACCCTTAGATGTATATCCAGGGTTGATAAATATACTCTAATACCTTTAAAAATAGTTATTATGGCTCTGTATAAAGATGTTTATTTTATAGTTTTTCTATCGATGCCTTATTCTTTAGTATGTAAAGACTTAGAATTATATTCGAGTGAGTTTATCTCAACACCTAGAGGTACCTGAGTGGAAGTGGGATGAGATATACATGGAATTTGTGATGGGTTTACTACATATTTCTAGGGGACACAATTTTATATAGGTGATCGTAGACAAAATCACCATGTTAGAAAACTCCCTAGCTATTCGATAGCATAGTTCAGCAGAGATCTTGGAATGAATATACATACAAAAGATAGTTTGTCCCCATATAATTCCCTAAATGTTCATTTTAAAACTTTATTCCAACTTTACATCATATTTATGGTGCGGATTGAAGGAGGAATTTGGGTCTTAGTTGCGTTTGAGAACCACATTTAACCTCCAGACCGATGTTCAGACTCAGTGGACCATTAATGTTTTGGAAGACATGTTTCATTATTGTATTTTATACATTTTCCATAGCTGTGATGGTCACCTACCTTTGTGTAGTTTTCATAAAACAACTGATACCAGTCCACTATCGTTATGGCACCATTCGGGGACTTGTACGGGTGACTCTAACAACAATGAATCAAGGCCAATAAAAAATTTCCTGAGGATAATTACTCATTTTTTCTGAATTTATCCCACTTTTCTTCATTATTTCATGATAGGAATTCGTTTTGGATAGTTGTTTGACAAATACCCAGTAATCAATCATTCTACACCTATTTTATTGTTAAACGGACTGATACCACAAATATGGGTTTGGATTGATGACGAGGTTGAGTTATAATGATGTATTGATAGTCCAAAATCCTAATTTGGGTGTTCATAATTGATGAGATGAATTGTTGTGTAGCTTCTTAGCACTTGATACGATCAGAATCCAGCTAAATATGGTTAAGGAGGTTCGATAAACCCAAAATTGGTGACAAATGATGCATTACATGGATGAATTAAAAGGATTGGAGGCATAGAGTATAAAACATGGAGAATCCAATGGGTTATATGAAAACCCTGATAACATGGTGTGTATTACTAGGAACACATTCTGTGTAGTCCCATATATGAGGCACTAGGGTTTTAGTGTAGAGATACGTATCCCATTTCGTGACACTTGTGTCACACATTGTGTGACCCTTACTGACTAGCTTAGTGTGTAATGGGTGTACATGCCCAAGCGGTTGGTGGCGTTACATGCCATGTAGGAAATTGTAAATTCCATGTACAACTAGGAAGAAGGATCGACACGTACATGGGGCACACAATGAAAATATTGTGTGGTCCTATATACCTTGTTTGAATAGATACAGATAGTGTGGTCTGAAAAGGACATAGGAACTCTCCTTGTTACAAGGGTAGAACTCTAGTTCTGAAGGGACATGTCAGGTAATAATAGTACATGATGTATACCATATTAAAGAAGGTTTAGATCTCTTGCCTGATTCATCTTGGGCATGTTTATATAGGGTATGTTCCCTTGATCCTTTCTCTGAGGGTGATTATGGAATTGTGTCTTATATATAGGATGGTGATCCCCTATAAGGAACTTCAATCTCAAATAGGTTTTTTGGAATCCCTCCATGAGGCCTAGTGTAATATCCTCTATCATCATCATTTTCCTTATAAAGGTTCTCAATATCTTCGTGACCAACATTACATGGTTGTCAATCCCCTAATTAGATGGTTAATCCAAGTTGGTTTTTTGGTATACCCCATGGCCCTGGGAGGGACACCCATATTTTTATCAATATATTCGAACTTCCAGAGTGTATATATTATGGAGAGACCCAATGAGCATGACATCTTATATGGACATAATTAGTGTTATCCATCTCATTGAGCGTGTTCTACCAAACGAGTGTTATATAGAACCTTCAAGCCTAAATCCTTGGATGGAATTTCTATTGAGAGATGAAGTTGAGATCGTGTGTCTACTATGTGTGTATATATATGTACTTTTTATATATACTCTATTTATATATCCTTATCATGAGATGAATTTGATTCTTGATGTTATATTCTTAGTGATTTTAGGGTGAAATACTAGGTATTATTATACTGACACCTGATTGATATTTTCCAGCCGGTTTCATGTCTTATGTAAATGAATGAACTTTTGATGGAGTCTTAGAGGATCAAGGCCAAAAATAGATCAGTGATCTAGATAGACTGAGGTGCTCGAATGGTTACATTAACATCATTACACTCCTACTTCACATGTTATAATTTTTTCATTTCATTTGGTGGGATTATATTTAGAACATTGATTTCTAGTAATCATTGTTGTACTTTGGTGGTGGAATTTTAGATGTATCCATCCATTGTTATATATTATTTTACATTTCATCATTGTATGGTCTTGGACATGTGTGTGTGTGTGTGTGTGTGTGTGTGTGTCTAAGTGCAATAGGCTAAGGCCTCCCATATTTGTGATATGCGTACTTGGAAATGGTCCCCAGCCCTTTCCCTATTAGAGCCAGGCTTCAGGTATCTATGACTCGGATCAAATTGGGTTGTGTTATTATAATTTAATACACCTATAGGGTTAAAATCCCAATCCACAATATAGTATTGATGTTGGACAATATCCGATTAGCAGAACATGGAGGTATAATAATGTGTTTGGGGATATGATGCGTATGAGCGGTTTTTTGAGGTGGATTTTGAGTGATGTATGACGTATGAATGTATAACCTGAAATTTATTTATATTTAATCCATTTTATAAGATATTGGATCTCCCTAGGTTTTCACACTCAATGAACTAGGAATTTGATAAATTGTTTTCATTATAAGGGATGTCGATGTTGGTAAATAATTTGTTGAACTATAAGGGGAAAAAGTATGAAAGTGGGAACATCAAATAATAGAATAGTATAGTTTATTCAATCACAGATAGATAAGGTCAAAAACTAATGATTTTCCCTATTTCATAACTATCCACGAATTTATCAGGATAGATAATAGCTTCTACACTAGGAACAATATTATTAGATAATGCTATTTTTTCAAGGAAATTCAATGAAGCATTATCGAAATTTCCATAAAACTTTTGAAGAAAAATTAATTTGGGAGAAAAAGGTATGAAGTAGCAATAAAAATTGAAATGGGTGAACTTTTCAACAGGTAATTTTTTCTTCCAGATAATTTCACACCCGAGATATATTTTTCATGTTTTTGGAATAATCATCAATGGATGACATTGAAACACTAAACCACATGTTCCTAGAATCTTATGACCATGATGGTTCATGAGTATAGAACCGAAAAGATAACATGAGCTAGTGGAACCCACAACTATCCTAGCGAATGTTAAAAGTTGGAGTAACTAATGTGATAAGATTGAGCTCAAAGTCTACAAGACTCACCCAAGTAAGAATAAGTGTGCCTTGACTACAAGATACCCTAATACTTTTAGAAGGGGGCCCAATTTAATCACATCCCATACCTATGTAGATACCACTAGAAATGCGATAAATGTGACACTAACATTTTGGAAATGTGAACATTATATTCTCTTTAGATATGCATGTTCCCTAATCATAGACAGTGTGATGATTTCTTCATTGAACACACAAAAATTAAATTGATGTTTTATTCGGTTTTATAGAGTAGTGTAACTTAGGTTCTTTAACAAGGGATAAATGAATTAATAAATTATATTTTTTTCACTTTGAAAATTTATAAAATTTTGAATAAGGAGGGGTTTTATATATATTTTTAAAATATTGAAACTATGTTAATAAATAGGAGAAACCTTTTATAAAAATGATGATAAATATTGAGAAAGTGTCCCATGATTCTAAAACATCATAGATCACAGAGGATATGTGATAAATATTTGAGTCTGTGATTTATACCACCAAAAATGGAAATTTTATATGAATTTTTACTAATTTAACAACTATGATTATATTAATCACATAATATTTATTATTGGTGACCACTCAAAATTAATGAAAGGGTGCTGATGTAAAATTAAAACACATCAATTAATTATATAAATGATGTTTTTTGATGATATTATTTAGATAATATTTTAAAATATTCTCATTATTTAAACATGAATATTCATGATTGTTTACTTGTTTATCTAATTTAACAACACAATACATGAGATCATTCGTGAAATGAAAAAGGAGAGATAAGAAACTAACATCTTAAATTATCATATGATCAAATTTATATATGATAGAATGATAATTAAAGGTCCATTTATTCCTATATTGTGATTCTTTAAAAACATATAAATAATATAGTTAATTGAATAATAATATATTAAAATTATATAAATTCAATTATCATTTTATAAAATACAACTAATGAGCTCATAATTATAATAATAAACATTCCATATATTTATCACTAATAGGTTAATAAGTACCTGACTTGGAAGAAGAATAAAATGAATTAATAAATATATAATGATTAAAAAAACTCTACCCTAAGACATTCCAACATTGAAAATGTTCCATCATTGAAAATGTTCCCTAATGCACTTTTAATATGAATTTTTTATGTTGGATCCATGAAATGTTAAAATTCTATGTGTGTAGGTGAGTTATTCATGATATATTTTTTCACCTAATGGCTTGTATGGATGATTTAATTTTATATAACATAATTAATTGTTTTTTAATATTTTGGAATTTGAATTTTTATTCTATAACCTTTTTAACAAGTCTAATTGGACCCTCTTAGCCCTTGTTTTTGTACAAACACTATTGGTGGGTCAAATTTTTATTTTCCAAAATTACTCTTCATTATGGGAATCCATTGGGCCTCTTATGATTGGATCCATCCTTTGGCCTAGTTCAATGAATTGAATCCCCATGATTATAAAATCCTAATAGAAGGAATATTTAAATTTGGACTAGTTTAGTGATATAATTGATAACAATGACAAACTATTTTCAAATTGGGAAATTATGAGAAAATATATAATTTTATGATTTTCTCCCAAAAACTGATTAGACAACCAGATTTATTCATCAAATGAAGAATTTTTTTGGATATATGAAAATATTTGTAAATAAAGTTTACTTATCTAATCTCATACACATAAATTTTTCACATCAGGAACAAACTGTATATGTAAATCAAAATCAACACTTAAATCAAATGTTTAAAACATTTCACAATTCTTTCCAAGTTAAATCCCTTGTGTATCCTTTATGAAATCAATTTTAATTTAATTTTTTTTATTGAATTCAATTTTTTAACATAATTCATTCACCTATCTAACTTCTCCCGACTTACTTCATAATAAATTTATATCACTCATCTCTGAAGTTAAAAATATATGCAAATATATCCTCATCTCATAATAATACATGTCAGATAATAGGATTGATTAAATCCTTAATCCCCATAAAAGAGATAAAAAACATGTTCCAATTATGTGTATTTTCAAGGGTGTGCATTGAGGCTTAGGTTTAGTGCATATACATTTAAAAATTATGGTTATGGAGATGAAAAAATTTCCTGAATAAAAAGAATGATAAAAAATTAAAAATAAATTAGATTCCACACTTAATGTACCCAGACATCAATCCCCCAATTTTATTTTCCCTTTCATGAAAATTCCATATGTCATGATGATTAAATTTCCCAAAAAATTACAAATATTTTTGGTTATATATATTTATATATTTTTCTCTTTTCTTTATTTTTTGGATAATTGGAAGGAAAGTGAATATATTTAATGAATAATATCATTTTTTATTTTCTTTTGGTGAGGTTTAAGAATCAAAAAAATAAATATGATGAAGGATCTTATTCGTATTCTCTCTCTTTAAATTTGTATATATTTTATCAATTTTTTATCAAGTGAAAAAATAGATATAATGAGACATAAATGGATTTTGGACATTTCCTCAAATTTCAACTCAACTCCACATTTCAAAACAATTAAAATACCCCTAGATAACTCATAAAATACCCCTATTACCCTACATTTTTATTAACTAATATCATAAAATAAATTCAAGAATGAGGGAATGTGAAAACAATAATATTGCAATATATATAAACTTTAAGTAATTCCATTTTAACTATGGGATTTTGATGGGAAATGTATGGTTAGATCTCAAAAGTGGATAAAAACTAGATCTCTTTATGAATACGTTCTTTAATCACACTAGCACATTTATTTGTTCTCAAAAGCTTTGATAAAGTATAATACCATGTTCTAGGTGAAATAATATAATATGAGTTCACTCAATAATCGATGGTACTAGGAAGACTATGAGAAAATTAGGTTAGAGTACATATTGGCATAATTAAATTAAAATTGGTTAGTGTTAATGAGAGATGGGTTTTAAAAATTCACCAAAATCAGAAGAATGTTTTAAAAATTAAAAATCTAGAAAAATATCCCATATTAACACTCATTTGAATTTTATTTTAAAATACCAATTAATTATCTCACTAGTGACCCAATAATGTAAAATGATTTTGGATATTTAATTTTGGATGAATGTTTAATAAAATAAATAAATAAATAAAATGTTATAAAATTAAAACACACCAAAATTGTAACATACAATAATATATGGCCCTCTACCCACATGATATTATTTTATTATCCTCAATAAAGCCCAATTTATAATTATAATTCGTTTCTTTTTATAAGATGAAAAAAATAAAGTGTCATTGAATGATACAACCTGGTGATCTCATTGATAAGTTTTATAGTGGAGACAAACTTCCTCCACCACTAGATCCATGAATTTATCATGAAAGGGATTCAGACTTTTCCAATTGACCAGGAATCATGAATTATTATATTGATTAATGATTTTAAAAAATTCATATAGAAAAACAAGTTAAACTGTATATGGGTCTAACCAATGAGAAAAAAGCTTACCAGCAGCAAATCATTTTTTTTGTATTTATCAAAGCCGGTTTAAGGAGAACTGGTAACCAAACACACCCTCAAAATTCAAACATAAAGATTCCGAATTCAAATTAAAAATTCAAAATTCATCTCCACCGCCATCATCACCTTGAGCCATGAGCCTTGGCATGCGACCTGAGACCTCACGGGATGACCTTGAAAACAGAAACACTCGATTGCTGCGTCACCTCGGCAGACGCGTCTTCGTTCCTCTCCACATCGAACTCGAGATGCGAGTCATCGTGAATCCCAACGCCACCTCTGTCCAGGTCGCCGGTGAGATAAACCGGACCTACCATTGTCTTCATAGTCCTTCAGCATCCATCGACATCGCAGGATTTCAAACCATTCACCGATATGGAAACGCATCAACGACGCAAGCCAGATAGCATCAAGAGAAACCGTAGAAAACCATCACCACAGTCGAAAACCATCTACGCACTGAAAAACATCATCCTTGAAACATTGAGAAATATATTCAACCAATGCTCACAAAGACACATGAACAGAAAATAACTGAAGATCGAAACCCTGCAAAGGAACAAGAAAAGAAGAATAAAAACAAACATCCCAAAATCACACCGAACAGGAAACCAGCAAATACCGCCACCACCGAGCACACCAGCCGCATCAGGCACAATGAAACCCTAAATCAGTCACCAGAGAAAAGGCGGAACACCAAACCGCTGACGCGTGAGCGCGACCTTCATGTTTTCTTATGTGATGGGGCATTATGTGTGATGATCAACCTCAACTTAAAGGTTACAATATTTAAAAAACAATAATTAAAATTGATAAATACTAAATAAAGTTTAAAAATTAGTATTATATGACAAATCATAATCATATAATTGAGTATTGTATCTTTTATACTAGGATGAGTCATTTTTCCAATATTATGTTAACCACCCAGTAAAAATACTATACAAGATCATTAGTGTGGGGATGATTTAATGTAGAAACTAAGTATTTTTATGTACTAATCCTTAAACATTACATAATATTGAGTTTTAACTCAAGAATTCATTATATTACATTTGAGGATCTTTTATGGTTTAGAGTTTCATAGAATTACACCATTAATCATACATTAAAAACCAATATAATACAAAGTATTCACATTCGATTAATATATATATTTTCTGATATACATAACTTTTAAAAGAAAACATGCTTTTTTTATTAAAAATATTTACAGATCTCAACATGACCTCTTACTTTTCATTACCCATACTTAAGACTCAATTTTTTTTTAAATTTGGTATTAGAATAAAAAACAAAGTAAGATACATAAAAATAATAAAATAATTAGTCTAGTGAAAAAATAAAAACCCATGATAAATATTTTCTTAAAAAACAAAACTTTTTACCCAAATAGGTAATTACAATTCCTTTTAAAAGAGAATTTACTTTACCTTTGGAAAAATTATTTTCATGAGAACTTATTAGAGAGTAGTGAAAATTCATGTAGGTACTTTGGGAACCAGCTAATAGATCCCTTACAGAACCCTTACAAAACCCTTACAAATTTAAATAACCATATGAAAAAATTCCAATAGAATTATCTTATGTACATAATCATCAGCTAATGCATTGGATATCTATTTAGATATCTTCAATTTATAATCTATAACATTCTCACCTAATGCTACATAGGTGCACCCATCATATATAATGTTCACGAACCAAAATATCAACAAAATATTTTATCAATTGAAAAACTTTTATAAAATCTTTGGGAAATCACTTTTCGATATTAAAATACAATTTCCTTTATAAAGAAAATTTTTATTACAAAAGATAATTTTATTTTGAAAAAACCATTTTAAATACCAAAATTACCAAAAAAACAAGGAAATTTATTTTTTCATTTATGAAATCATGTATGATTTAAATGATGATATAAATCATATATTATTCATGATGTTAAGAAAATTCATTGTTAACATATTCTTTAAAAATAGAGCATTCCTTTTATAGTTTGTGAAAATATTCAATAAAACACACGTAAAAAGATTAATTTTGAAAAAAATTTAAATAATTTGAAATGAAATCCATAAATCATTTATGAACATAAAAAAATATTTCAAAAATCAGTTTAAAAACAAGGAAATAGAAGATAAATATATTTTTAAGGAAAACACTAAAAGTGAATTTATTTAAAATAAAAGTCACTTATACATTTGGAGAACATTAAAGAATAATCCCCATGAAATAAAAAAATTAGAAAACATTAAAAACCAGTATAATAGATAAACTATTTTTATATCATGTCAATGGGGCATTATATACACTTTATAAAAGAATATTGGTCCATAACATCAAAAAATTCATCAATGAATGTAAATTGAGATGAAGTCCCTTACCTTGAGTTTGACATATCACACGTGCCTTTATCATTATGAATAATAAACATATGTTAATTATCTATTTTTTAGAACCTTTTGTAGAATTATTATTAGTTTTATTTCAATTATTGTCATGTTATTTAAAATTACATATTCACTTAACTTTACATCAGATATTTCGATGATATTTGAATTATGTGTTAAAAATGACTATGGTAGGTTAACTATGGTCAAAGAGGTAATTATTTAAACATATAAATAAAATACTAATTACATAATTAACATCGTTATACATCAATTATACTTTTAAAATCAATCATGAAATATGGTTGTGAAAAATGAACTTATTTCATGATCATTGAGATGGTCGAACGTACGTACACATGAGTGATGTTTCAATTTTTCAATGATCATTATAGAAAGAAGGTGAGTAATATATTAACATTTAAGAATGATAATTATATCATAAATAACATAATATTTAATTTTATATACTTATATATATCATTGTTGTGATGTGGTGATTAAAAAATAAATCACAATGCTTTTATAAGGCGTTAGTCCACACATCCATGAACGACGTTATCACTCTTTCATTGAGTAAACAATATTAAATAAAATGATATATTATATTTAAATAATGATAAATCTGACATTAATATAATTAATATTTCATTAATATCACATATTTACATTATCGTTACCCTTATTACCTTCCATATAACACGTTAGTGAAAAAAATCACATCACTTCGTGAGGTTGTAGTCCACCTTACGCATGAGCGAAGTTATTGTATCCATTACGACATGGAACTTAAAAAGGTATATATGATATAATAACTACCAATATATAATTATGTTATAAATATCATATATAATCATTATGTCTACCATAATATCCAACCATGATAGGTGGTAATGGAAACATTAATTATATCATTTTGCAAGGTTATAGTCCCCTGGACACACGAATAATGATTTCATAACCCATTTGACAGAAGAGGGAAAATATTTAGGTTAATAAATTAACATAAAATATTTATGTATAATTAATATACCATTTATATTATATAATCACGGTTTAATAAGAATTTAAAGGGTGGATAAAGAAATAAAATAAAATCACTCATTAAAGAACATTACCTATTCTTCAGGTATCCTCTTTAGGTTTTCATGAAAAGAAACTATAGGATTGATTTTTGAAAAAAACAAAGATTCTGAAATGCGGGTATGGAAGTTAGAAATTTATTTGGCCTACTATTTTTCAATAAAAATATTTTTTAAGGTGTGAAGAGAGGAGGAGATTGGGTGCCCTTTTTTATGTGGGGGAGAGGACATACTTTATATTTTTTTATACGAATTAAGTGCATCCATGTTTTTCAAATGTCAATAGAGTAAAAAATAAAAAATTATTTAACCTTATATATTTAATGGCCTAAATATTTCCAAAAAATATTTTTATACAATTTTATATATCCTTTTTCTCCTTATATTTTAGGTTAAACCCCCCCTAATGATTTTTTACCATAACGACGGTAATTTATATCTACTATTTTCAATATTAATGTTGGTAAAAATTAATATAAACATATTATAAATTATAAATTATTAATATTATAAATATGGAATCTATTATTTTTTAATTCAATTCATAAAAATGGAAAATTTTAATTTAATATTGTCCTAGGAGAAACATCGGGACAACATGTTTTTAAGAAGAGTATTTTTTTTGAGAAAAAGATGATTCTATATTAATTATATAACAAATATTAATAATTTTGTATAAATAAATTAATATTTTATGATATAAAAATAATAAAGTTTATTTAAAACATTACACAAAATGGATTATTTTAATTAATTAAAATGGAGAAACATTATGCATTTTAAATCAGTTGTTAGATACCCATTTTTAAACCCAAAACAAACATTTAATAAAAAAGAATATAAAATTGAAAATAAAGAAATTAAGTGGATCTAATATAAATAAATAGTTCATAGGTTACATTAATAAATATTCAAAAAATGTTAATAATTTTAAATTAAAAAATGTATTAAAAAGAATTCTTTTTACAAAAATTATTATTTTTCACTATTCTCGGAAAAATAAATACTTTTCAAAATAATACAAATATTTAAACCAAATTAAATTTGGATATAATTAATTAAAAAATTATATTTATTTATTCAATTTTAAATAAAAAATTTATAATTTAAAATTTTATATAAAACATTATACTAAAATATTTTAGTTAAAAATATTTCCTTTTTTATTTAAAAATTAATTAATATTTTTATAAATGATATAAAAATATAATTAATATTAATTTTTTTGAAATGATTAGTTTTACCATTAACTAGTTGTTACATTGTTTTCTTATTTTATGAATTTATTCGTCATAAGTTTCTCCACTTATTAAATAAGTGGTGATATTTTTGCCTGCTAACATTTTCAGATTCCCATGTTGCTTGTTCAACCATTTGTTTTTTCCATAACAACATAACCTAGAGAATAAAAATATTCCAAAAAATATTCTCTTATGGTCATGAATCTGAACTAGTTATTCCTCATATGATTTATTCTCATCCAACGAAACTACTTTAGGGCTAAAATCATGAGATGAATCTAAAAAATATGTCATTAACATTGAAATATGAAATACATTGTGTGCCTAAGATAAACATGGATGCAAAGATAATCAATTAGAAACTAATCTAAATTTCTCCAAGATTTAATATGGTAAAAAGAACCCCATACTTATCTTATATTTCTTACTAAAACACATAACACTTTTAAAAAGAGAAACATTGAGAAATCAAGATCACCTACCTTGAAAGAATGATCTTTCATCATGTTATCTTTATAGTTTTTTTTCTATTTTAAGATATCCTCATTTGTTTCTGAATAAATCACACATATTCATGCATTTTCTCCACTAAATTTGTTGTCATTAATTTCCTTTCTCATACGTCATCCATGAAATCTGGTGTGTGACACCACATTCCATATAATTCCATAAATGGTGCCATATGAATATTTGAATGAAAAATATTATTATAAGAATAATAAACCAATGAAATATATTTATCCCAATAACCCTGGTAATAAATTTAACATTTAAAAGGCATATATTCCATGGTTAAATTGTTTTCAAAGACTATCCGTCCGATTGATGATGAAAATCTGTATAGAAATATAATTCAGTACGCAATGAATTATGAAGTCATTTTAGAAAATTAGATGTGAACTCAAGATCACGGTCTGATACAATAGAGAGAAGCACTCCATATAACATGACTATATCCATTGGATTCAATCATGAAAAATGATTTAAATAAATTATTTATCTAATTTTAAGGAAATGTGTAGATTTTTTTAATAGATAAAAAATAAACATAATTTCTTAATTTCCTTTAAAATTATTTATAAATACTACCAAAAAATTTATTGACAAATTTTCCCACTTCCACTGTGAACCTGGATAATGTTTAATCACCCATTTGGTAATTTTTATTTATCTTTTACCTACTGACAAGTCCAACACTTCACAATAAAGTTAGAAATATTACAATTCATTCCATCACACAAGTAATACTCTCGAAGTTTTATATATAAATAAGTGATATTATAATTAATATAAAGCATTTAACTGTGATCTTAAGTAACTCTTTCATCAATTAGAAATTACAGGGAACACATAATCTTTTTCCAAATTACAAAACACCATATATATCAATTTTAAAATTAGAAAACTTACCCTTCTTAATGGATTCTACATTTTCTTATAAATATTGATCCCCCTTATGAGATTTCTTATGTATTTATAAAAAATTTTATTGTATTGAAACTTGTAAAAATAGAGGATGTTCTAACATTTAAAACTTCTAGGATGAGATTTATCAAATCATTAACCCGAGGTCCACGTTATAAACATAATATAATTAAAGTAGAATATATTTTTGACTTAAATAATCTACCACTATGTTTTAATTTCTATGACAGTTTTCAATCATGTAATCATAATCCTTGATCAGTTCCAACCATATTCACAATATCATGTTCAATTATTTTCTAGTTAATATATACTTCAAAAAATTTGTGATCATTATATATTTCAAATATTACACCATAAAAATAATTCCTCAAAAATTTTAATGACGAAACCACATAAGATAATTTCAACTCATGTGTAGTGTAATTTATCTCATGAGGATTCAATAGAAATAAATCATAAATAATTACCTGATCATTTTGAATTGGGACAGAACCAAGTCCTTTCACTGAAGCTCCGCCATTGATGAAAAATTCTCAATTTCTGTAAGGTGGGGCCAAAACTAAATCATTCACCAATATTTGTTTTATTTTATGAAAAGAATAATCAGATTGATTTTTCCAAATGAATTTAAATATTTTTCAATTTAACCTAGTTAGTAGTCTAAGAAATCGAGAAAAGTTTTCTACAAACCAATGGTAGTAAACAACTATCCCAAGAAAAATACAAATATCTATAATATTTGTGGGTCTTGTAGATTCATCTAGATAATTTTTAATAGGGTTAATAGTTATACAATTGTTAAAAATAATATTGTAAGATCCTGGGTTTTTCTTGAGTGCAGATCATTCCATTTAGGTTAAATATTTGTTTAATTTCTTTATTGTCTTAGACCCTATGTCAAGTCATGGACTGGTTGGGTTGTTTTTACTATAGAAGGGGATGAGAGGGAGAAAAGGGCTGAATGTTGGCTGCAGACTAGGTACACATCATGTACTTGGACTACACGATGTGTACTGGACCGTCACAACGTGCGACCTTTCTGGTTCAGAAAAAATAGGGCAGTACACGCTGTGTAGTTTCCCTATATTTCGTGTATAGGTCCGCCATGTTTTTTTATAAAAGAGTTAGTAGCCTCATTTTCTTACGCACAAACTCTTTTTCTCTATTTTTGGAATCCTAAACCCCTCTAAAATGGGTTTTCAGATTTAAAAGCTATCTGGACTCGGATTCAAGTGTGGCTTGTCTCGTTGGAACCAAATCGGTAAGTAATCCAATCGTCTTTAGTAATTCTTGATTCTTCTGAACAATGAATGCATAATTTAGATTTAGGCTCTTATGCCCTAATTTCTTGTTTTTTTCTTCTATTCATCAGATTTCTCATAAACCATGAATAATTAATACTTGGTGCTGGATGATCTCTCTACTACCATGTTGAGGTAGGTGTTCTATACTATCTTTCATATTTCTGGGTTCTTTTCAAGCATTCAACCATCACCCCATCTGTCAGACTTTCCGATGAGGCCTCATTTTTTAGAATGTTTCTTGTAGTAGTTGTAGTTGAACCTACTGAGGATCCCTGTGGGTTTTTTAGGTGAATTTACTCTCATTTCTCGATTCAAGGTCACCCATGGGATGCTCCTTTAGTATATTCCTTGTTAATACCTATTTAAACCTCCCAAGGAGTGTGTGCTTGTTCATTCTTAGTTAAAGGAAGCCTTTAGATGCTTCGATGGTTTTGAATATCTTTCTTAGAATATGTATTTCCCCCTTTACTTATTATATATGGTTTTTCCATACTTTATTAATCTAATAGGGATTGTCAAATGTATGATATGGGTGGGTATATCTATGTGAAATGATCAATGGCACGTTAAATGGATTACATGGGAGGGTAGTCCAACATGATTTGTATTTGATAAATTGATTTCATGAGTGGGAATACACATGGCTTGTGTATTTTTATGTGAGTGGGAATATTAATATGGAATGAATTTTTAAATTGAATTATTAGTTTGAATTGTTTGATAGATGTCATGGATTTCTCTACATTGATCGGGAATGCAGTAGTGGATGCCTTAGGTTGACTCTGCCCCTTGGGTCTTGATTCTATGGGATGCCTCGGGCCTTGATACCTTATGGATCCGGATTTCATGGTCTCATGTAAGACATTCCATTTCCATGTTATTGGACCCCATCTTGTTCTTAGATCAAGTTTCCTCTGGGATGCCAATGATATTTGATGTGTATGCCTTGGACGAGCTCCTTGGATTCGGCCCTTCATGGTCTAGATATAATATATGGATACCTTGGTCTATGACACCTTGGATCCAGCCCTTGGAGTCTTCCTTTCACTGTACAGTGTGGCCGTGTAATTCTACTTTCACTTTACCATGTGGTCGTGGGATTATAGTTTTCACTATTATGCATGGGCATTGGATTCACTTGACTAATTTATATAACGAGGTTTTTGGTTAAATGATACAGATGTTTGTATAACATGGCCATGCGATTTGTTTACTTTTTCTTATGGATAATTAGTTAGGAGATGACTCTTTTTGAGGAAGCCTTGAGGGCTATTCAGTTTTTCCTATCAGAGTAGACTTTAGCCCTGGGAATAAACACTTTCTTTGTTGTTTTATTTACACTTACCATCACATTGTATATTACTGTTAGATCAATATAGATATGGGTGGTTTCCTTCTAAGATGTTTTTCTCACACCCGGTTTGGTCCTCCCTGGGGGCCCAAACAGATTATATTGTTGCAGGTGATGATGGGGGAAAGTTCCCTGGTACATGTTTTTGAATCTGACTTTGGAGAAGGGGAGAATAGCACCAAGATGAGGCTTGTGATGCTACGAACACTTGGGGTATTTTTTTCTTTTGGGATACATATATTTTATTGTATTTCAATTTACTATTCTAGATGATTTCTTGATACCTGTATCATTTGCATCGTTTTGTATATGAGATGCCTCTGGTCATTAAAATGTATTCATGTCTTGTCTTACTTTCAATTGAGTGTTGTTTATCTGGATTCCATTATTTATTTTATGTTTTACTTTCATTGTGACACTCTGGTGATGAGGTCATAATATACCCATTGACTCACCTAAGCCCTCACTTATTGTTGGCAGCCTCTGGCATTTGGGGAGATGTGCTTGAAGCCATGAGGCCAACCAGGCTCGGGGCACCGTTGGGTGGCATTTGGGTTTGGGACATTACAAATTGATATTAGAAGAGTTTTTATGGGTTTATTTAATTTTTGGTGATAATATATTGGGATAAGAATGAAATGGAATTTTGTAATAAGTTTTTCCTAGGAGTAGCTACCCTATGTACAAGGAAAATCCAAATTGCCTAGAATTGTGTTCTAATTTTTTTGGATTTTCACTATTATAGTTGACTCAATTTCACCGTTGGGTGACACACATGATTTGTACTATTACTATTGATGCCATTGTGGGTTCTATTTTAGATTCGACCTAATGATATGAGGGTTTTCCATCTTATGAATCATATAAAAACTTGTTAGAATCACATTTCATGCATTATGCCATTCCATCTAGGATGAATTAGATATTTCATGTTGTTGTGATAGTCGATGTGATATTTGTGGCTATTTTTTTGTTAGTTTTGGTGTAGTGGATAAATGAATGATGTTATATTTCAATCCATACTGATTATGGGACCTTATGAGTTGGGAAATGACATACCAATGGATTGAAAATTCTAAATGAACTTGATATAAGTATGGTTTCAATGGGAGCCAAGTTTTGGGTTCATGAGGTGTAATGGGTCCTCTTGGATTCAAAATTGGTAACCCTTGGAGAAATTTCTTCGATAACTCGATGTGAATAAAAAATAAAAATGGATGTTGGAATGATGGATAAAGACATGTACTAGATTGGTCTTTTGAGTGGGAAAGAGGCATAGTTTCTAGTGGATCGATAGCTGTTCTTTATATAGTCTTAGATTTAGGACAAAGATTTGGGTTTGAATTAGTTTCTAAGAGGGATTTGACTTGTTCTAGGATTTGACCTATGTGCATTGATGTTGTACTTTCTTGAGGCATGTGTTTGGAATTATAAATACATTCCACCATGATGTCCTCTAGTGGTATGATGCTAGGTATATGATGACCATACATTAGTGATGGTGGGCCATAGGCTATCGGTTGATCCTCCTATAGCTCCAACTATGGAACTAGGATTTTTTCTTAACACAGGTGTTAAGGCACAGTTCTGTGAGGGTTTCTTTAATTATATTTAAACGTTCTAGGGAGCACTGGAGCTTGCCTTGACTACGGATGAGCTGACACAGGTGTTCCAGTAGCACAATACTCCCCCATTTGGAAGGGATTGAAGACCATTGGTAGTATTCCTATGGCTATATACTATATTATAAATTTTTTATCATCTAGAGATGCCTCTATAGAGGAGGGTCAAGCTCATGACATATATGCTACGTGGAGTGGAAAAGCGATGGTGCAACATTTTCAACCAGGCTAATGGGATACAAAATATGGGTTGGGATAAATTACAAACCTTCTTTTTTGACTAATTTTACCCCATAAATCTAAATAAAGAGTGGTATTGTGAGTTCATGAGTCTGGAGTAGGGTGTGGTGAAAGTTATAGAATACTCAGCACGCTTTACAGAGCTATAGAGTTTTGTGCTGATGTATCTTAATGATGACTTGTCAAGGGAGATATGCTTTGAGGAAGGTCTCAAAAATGCTATGAAGTATCAGGTTAATGTGATCAGATTGAATTATATCACTGAGATTGTGAATCATGCATTGATCATAGAGCGTAACCTGAGTGAAGTTGGGGGTACAAAATATGGGAGATCTATTTCTCACTCCAGTCGATCTACATCTTTAGAAAAGAATCTACATTTTGAGTCTTCCCATTATTTTTGTGCTAATCAGGCTATGGGTCCAAGCAACATGGTGTTTTCCCATGAATGAGGTAGGTGAGACCACATGAAGGATCAATGTGATCGCGACCGAATTGAGTGATGAGATTGTGCCAGGATGTGGTATATGATGTGGTTTTTCAATACCTTACCTAAAGCTATGAGTGGTTGGGGGTCAGCTCCAACATCATGTCAGGAGATAGTTCTTTAGCTCAGTATCAATACGAGAGCTAGAGTAGTGAAGGTCAGCTAGGCTAAGTTAGTGGTGGTCATGGTCATGGTATCCATACATGAGGTTCTCAGAGATAGCATGATGGATCAGCTCTGGGTAGCCAAGTAGGGTCACAGGGATATGGTACAGACTAGAATTATGCAACTCAATAGATCCAATATGATTAGGATACAACACCGTATATAGTGAGATGTACGATCTTAGTTTCTTATACTATTTCATCTTCTCTTTTTGATAAATGTTCATTGCACAGTTTTATATCTACATGGCTGGTTAAAAGCCATGGGCTCATAGTTTTTCCTTTTAAGGACATTTTTATGCTAGATACCATGTTCGGAATAAAAAAAGGTGAGGTGTTCAAGTGTATTGAGTGTCCCATTATATTCGTAGGGTGTCACTTCATTTGGGATCATTATTTCCTTGAGATGATAGGGTTTGATGTCATTATCAAAATGGAATCTCTAGTATCATATTGAGAGTACGTTAACTGCTATCGCTGGAGGGTGACATTCACATCACCAGAGGGTGTAGTGTTTACTACCATGGGTGATGGGGATTTCTAGCTATGGTGCGATGGACCGGAGCATCATGGTTTGGGTAGTATTATAGCCTAGCTTTCTATTTTTTTTGGATGATCTGGGAGGGAGTTGGAAGGAATTCCCTTTAGTAGTTGAAGGGCTCATGGACATCTTTCCTGATGACATTTCTAGGTTACATTCTAATAGATAGGTGGAGTTCTCCATCAATATAGTTCAAGGATCTTCACCAATGACAATTCCTCATTATAGGATGGCTAAGAAAAAGTTTCAGGAACTCAAGAGGCAGGTAGAGGATTTTGAGTAAAATGGGTTTATTAGACCCATTTCTTCTCAATGGGGTTCACTAATCCTTTTTAGGAAAAAGGATGATGAAAATCTTAGGATATGTGTGGATTATTTGAAACTGAATGAGATTATGGTTAAAAAATGATGTCCCTTGCCCCAGATAGATGACATATTCCATCAGCTTTGAGAATCATAGGTTTTCTTGAAAATCGACCTGAGGTTCGGATATCAAAAGGTGCGTGTTTGACCGGCAAACATACATTGTACATCCTTTTGTACTATGTATGGGTTATATGAGTATCTAGTTATTTTATTTGATCTCATGAACCTACCAGTTTTTTCCCTGGAGTTGATGAATATAGTGTTCTATCCATACTTGAATTCTTTTTTTGTGGGTTTTATGGATGATATATTGGTGTAATATTGTATTCGACACGACCATACCAACCATCGTAAGATTGTTTTGGATACGTTGAGAGATAATTAGTTATAGTATAATCTCACAATGTTCCACATCTGGGTGGGTTAGATTCACTTTCTAGGTCACACTATCTCAAAGATAGGAGTGTTAGTAGACCCAAAGAAGCGGAGGGCAGTAGTTTACTAGGAACAACCCATGAACATTTTTGACATATAGAGTTTCTTGGGGCTAGTTACTTACTATAGGAATTTTATACAGGGATTCTAATTCATAGAAGTTTCATTGATGAGATTGACTAAGAAGGGTGTGATGTTTGTGTGGTCAGAATCTTGTGAGATATCCTTTTCGGAGTTAAAAGGGAGGTTAACATCAACACCAGTGATGATAATACCAGATCAAGGAAAGATCTACATAGTTTATTAGAAAAATTTAGGTATTGGGATGGGGGTAGAGATGATGCAAGGAGATCGAGTCATGGTGTACATGTCTTAGTAGCTGAGGCCCCACGATATGAATTACCCTACACATGATCTCGAGCATGATAAAGTTGATTTTTTTATTGTGCTATTTGAGGAATTTATTATTAAGAGAGAATTTTGTGGTCTACATGGACCATAAAAGACTCAACTATATTTTTACACAATGTGCTATGAATTTGAGTAATGGAATGTTGGTGGATTGCCAATATTCCTTTGATTTCAAGCACGCCTACATGCCTAGTGAGAGAAATGCAGTGGCCGATGCACTGAACATAAGGACTTAGATACAGGTAGTGTAGTAGGCCCGTGGTGGGTGGAAAATGTTTGTCATATTCTCCAAGATGTATATAGAGTTACACGACATATAAAGAAATATTTATCTATATTCCTTATATGTGGCCTATACCTTTTTGGATAGATCTAGGATGAGGAATCTATCAGATTACAAAGGCCTAGTTCTACAAGAGTTTGTAGAACGTGATGACCCTACTCCTGGTTGGATGGTAGGATATGATGGGATACTACATATCACTAGACGTGTTTGGGTACCAGTGGATATACATGAGGAGCTGATGTGGGAGTGTAATGCTTCATATTGGTTAGTGCATCTCGGGGTCACCAACATGTACCTTGACTTTTGATGTTAGTACTGGTGGCCAGGAATGAAGTGTGATGTTGATGGTTTTGTTACGAGATGTTCCACCTTTTAGCAGCTGAAGGTGGAACATCAGGGATTGGTTAGGCTTTTATAGTAGGTACCTATTCCAATGTTGAAATGGGATGATGTTGCGATGGATTTTTTGACTGGTTTACCAAGTTCTCCTTGAGGTAATGATGTTGTGTGGGTTTTTGTTCATAGGCATAGTAAGGTCACCCATTTTTTACTGATCAAGGAGACCTTCAATGTGGATTAACTTAGTAGTTTGAATATCTGAGAGTTAGTACAACTACATGTGGTCCCTTGCACTATCACTTCAGATAGGTAAGTCTAATTTATGTCTCATTTATAGAATATTTTTATAGGGAGATGAGTACACAATTGATTCTAAGTATAACATACCACCCTCATACTGATGTCTAGTCAAAGCCTATGATACAGGTGCTAGAGGACATGCTGCGATCATCTGTCCTAGATTTTGGCGGCTCTTGGGAGAGGCACATTACCCTAGAAGAGTTCACCTACAATAATAGTTATCCGGAGACGATACATATGGAACCTTATAAGTGTTTATATGGTAGGCCATTCTGATCACCCCTGTGTTGGATAGAGTTTAGAGATGTAGCATTGCTGGAACTGCGTCTTGTGCACAAGGCTTCTGAGAAGGTCTAGTAGATATTGAAGCAGATGTGTAATATATAGTATCTTCAACAATCATACAACAATTATTGTCGATGAACTCTAGAGTTTGAGGTTAGGGATCAAGATTTCTTATGTGTTTCACTAAGGTTGGGAGCCAAAAGGATTAGGAGACTGGGTATGCTTTCACTAAGATATGTTTGGAAATTCGAGATTCTGGAGAGATTCTGGTTGGTTTCTTATCAGTTTTAGTTAACTCATAGGTGCCGCTCCAATAATGAAATCTTCCATGTATCTCAGCTTCTCCACTATCAATTAGAATTGTCTCATTTTTTTAGCCCGAGGAGGTTGAGATTTAGGTTTATGTGTCCTTTGAGGACAATCTGATTCATATCGTTGATAGTATCATGAAGGTTCTATGAAGAAGATCAGTTCCTCAAGTAATTATGATATGGATGCATGACTGTTTACAGTATGTGACTTGGGAGTGGGAGGCCAACATAAATGCTCAGTGGCTAGAGTTGTTTTGAAATGAATCTTGACCACCCTTCAGATAGAAATTTGGGGATGAATTTCTATAAGGGGGAATGTTTGTAAGATCCTGGGTTTTTATTGACGATAGATCTTTCCTTTTGAGTAAATTTTTTTTCTTTCCTTTTTTTCTTAAACACTAATTCGGGTCATGAGCTAGATGGGTTGTTTCTGGGAATGAAGGGGAAAAGAGGGAGAAAAAGGCTAACAGCTTACTGCAGACCATGTATACATCATGTACTTCAATTAAATGATGTATATCCATTCTCTTTTAAAAAATGGTGGTACATGACATGTACATTTTCCTACACGTTGTGTACTAGACTGCTGAGTTTTATTAAAAGATGTAGTAGCCTCATTTTCATACAAACAACCTCCTTTTATCGATTTTTTAAAGTCAAAAACCCATTAAAATGATTTTTTAGATTTAGAAGTCGTTTGAACTCTAACTTGAGTATGGTGTGTTACATTGGAACCCAATTGGCAAGTAATCTATTATTTTTTAGTCATTATTGATTCTTTGGAATAACGACTGTGCTATTTGGTTTTAGGCTGACATGCCCTAATTTTTCCATTCTTCATCCGTTATTTAGATTTATCCTAAACCAGGATGAATTAGAAATTGACCATGGATGAGATATCTACGACCAAGGTGAGTTATTTTATCTATAATTTCGTTCATCTTTTCTAGTGTTTTTTAGGAATTTTTTCTTTTCTGCATCTATCTTACTTTCCATCAAGGCCTTGTTTTTAGCGAGTTTCTTGTAATTTTTGTATTCAGACCTAGTGAGGATTCTTGTTTGTTCATTTTAAGTGATTTGGAACTTTTTTCTTGATTCGAGGTCACCCATGGGGTGCACCATCTAAAAATGGATTTTTATACCTATTTAAACCACCCAAGTGGTTTTTTCTTATGCTTTCCTAGATAGAGGAATCCTTTATATTCATTAATGGTTTTGAATAGTTTTATTAGGATATGTACTACCTCCTTGCCTTGTTATTTTTGGTAATTCCATACTTGTTTAATTTAATTGGGATTGTTAAATGGATGATATGGGGGGTATACCTATATGAAATGATCAACGACATGTTAAATAGATTATATGAGAGGGTAGACCTATATGGTTTGTAGATGATAAATGGATTTCATGAGCGGTTATACTCATGGATTATGAATGTTTATGTGAGAGGGTATACTCACTTAGAAATAATTTTTAAATTGAATTTTTAGTTTGAATGGGTTGATAGATTCCCTAGACTACTCTCTAGGGATCTAGAATGGGGTAGTGGATGCCTTGGGTTGACTCTGACCCTTGGGTATTGATTCTATGGGATTCCTTGGGACTTGCAACCTCATGGATCTAGATTTCTTGGGATTGTGTAGGACATGCCATTACCATACTCCTAGGACCCCAAACAATTCCTAGACCGAGTTTCCACTGGGACACCAGTGTGACTCGATGTGGATTCCTTGGAAGAGCTCCTTATATCCATCCCTTCGTGGTATATATATATTACATGGATACCTTGGTACATGACACCTTGGATTCGGTCCTTGGGGTCTACCTTTCAATATACAGTGTGGTCGTGGGAATATAATATTCTCCATAAGGCATGGTTGTGGGATTCAATTGACTTATTTATACGTTGTGGATGTGGGTTACATGATAAAAATTGAGGTATGATGTATCCATGTGACTTGTTTAATTTATATTACAGCTGCCTTGTTAAGAGTTGTCTCTTTTCCAGGTAGCCTTGAAGGTTTTTCAGTTTTCTTATTATAGTAGACTTATTCTATGGGAATATACACTTGCTTTTCTATTATCTTTACACTTGATAGAACATTGTATATTATTGTTGGAACTATATAAAGCTAGGTGGTTGCCTACTAGGATGTTTATCACATACCTAATTTGGGCCACCTTGGGGAACCAAACAGATTATAAGTTTACATGAGATGATAGGGGAAAGCTCCCTAGTACATGTTATTGGCTGTGTCTTTGGAGCAGGGGAGCATATGACCTAGATGAGGATAGAGATGATACAAACACTTTTAGTTATTTGGTTCTTTTGGGATACTTGTATTGTAATTTATTTCTATTTATTTTTATGTTTTCTTTCTTGATACTTGTATCATCTGCATCATTTTGTATATGAGATGATTCTGTTTATTGATATGTATTTCTGTCTTATTTTACATTCATTTGACGGTTGTTTATTTTGCTTCTTCTATTTACTGTATGTTTGACTTCCGATGTGATACTACAGTGATGAGGGCATCGTATACCCACTGACTCACCTAAGCCCTCGCTGTTAGTTGATAGCCTCTATTTTTTGGGGAGATGTGTTTGAGGCCATGTGTCCAACCGGGCTCAGGGCACCATTCGGTGGCATCCAGGTCCTAGACATTACCAATAATCTATGTAAAGATTTTTTTTTAAAAAATTCAAACATTCTAAATTTCCCATATAATTTATTTTATTTTAATATCACTACTGGAAAATGTACATATCCCCACGGTTTTCACCAAAACTGTGGGTATAGGTAAATGTTCATGACCTATACCCACGATTTGCCAAAACCGTGGGTATAGGGGGCTCTATACCCACGGTTTTGGCAAACCGTGGGTATAGGTCATGAAAATTTACCTATACCCACTGTTTTCCAAAACCGTGGGTATAGGGGGGGTCTATCCCCACAGTTTTGGTGAAAACAGTGGGGATAGGTCTGGGATAAAATACCTATACCCACGGTTTTGAAAAACCGTGGGTATAGGTCAATTTTGTGTGCGCGGGAAAATTTTTTTTCCTCGGGAAGGAATTTTTTTTTTGGCGGGAACCCTATACCCACGGTTCTTCCCTCTATACCCACGGTTTTTATAACTATATTTAACTAAATATATATATATATACATATATGTGAAGTTAGGGTAGTGGTTAGACGCGGTGTTTGCAGCGAAGAGGTTGCGGGATCGAAACTCGGCGCCTGCATTATTTTAGGACCTATACCCACGGTTTTGAAACCGTGGGTAAAAGCCGTTGACACCGTGGAAATTCTCTATGTTTCGGTGACACGGTGGCAGGACACCTATACCCACGGTTTTCCAAAACCGTGGGTATAGGCTGGGGACCTATACCGACGGCATTCCAGCCCACGGTTCCCAAAACCGTGGGTATATGCCATTTTTTCAGTAGTGTATTTTATAAAAAACCCATAAGTTTCGTTCATGTTCCCCTTGAATTTTATAATTTAATAAAATTTCATCAATATACACAACTAAAAACATGTCCAATAACACATGAAAAATTCTATTTATAATTTCCCTAATTATAGTTGGAATATTAGAGAACCCAAAAGGAATAACTCTAAAATCAAAGTGTTCATATCTAGTCAAAAACATAGTCTTCAAAATGTCTTCTTCCTTCACATTAAACTGATAATACCCCAACCTAAGGTTAAAATTTTAAAAATACAATGTTCCATGTAAGTGATAAAACAATTCATAAATTTGGGGAAAATGATATATATTGTTCAAAATAATGTTATTCAGGTCCCTATAATTAATACAATGTCTCATTGAACCATCAATCTTTTTAATATAAAGTAGAAGAGAAACCCATGGTGATGTGCTTGGTCAGATAATTCAATTATCAAATAACTCATTAAATTTCATTTTCAATTATAAACATTTGACTTGATCTATTTTATAAGGGGTTTTATAAATATACATACCATTAGGTACTATGTAAATAGTAAAATCAACCTCCTAATTATGAATAACACTTGGAAAATCAGTAGTACATTCATACTTGTTTTCATTTACCAATAACACATCACTAATTTAAAAACATTCATTCTTTTTAGTGATCTGATCTATTTAACATTCACAACCATCAATATTTAATTTTTCAAAATCTTGGTAAGTTATAGAAGCCATAAAATAATTAACAAAAAATTTATTCACACTACAATCTATCTTAGCATGATAAAATGAAAGTCAATCCATACTCAAAATGACATTGAACTCTATTATGGCCAGTTCAACAAGATTTATTGGACATATCATCTCACTAAGAACAATAATAATATTACTAAAATTCTTTGTTTATTTAATAATTTCTCCAAAGGTTTCCACTACAATATACATCTTAGAATCCTTAGGTGATATTACCAATTTACATAAAAATTCCTCAAAAATGAAAGAATGATAATATTAGGAGTCAAACATGGTATTGAAATTTTTTTAATACCCATGAAACGTACCTTTAAGCACTTCATTTTATGGCCCAACATCAATTGAAATAATAGAAAATGACTTTTTTACTCCTTTTGGTTTCCGATCATGATGATTTCCTTCCTATACAAATAAACTTGGACATGCATTTTCATAATGCACAAATTCATTACAAATAGATCATCTTTCAATTGGATGACTATTATTTACACCATTATTTGAATTTTTAGGAATCCTTTCCTTCATTCAGGGTGAAATGTAATAAATTTTCACATTGGAAACACTTCCCTGACATTATACGACATTCTATAGGGTTATTTTTACCACACTTACCACATGAAGGGAACATCATTTTTTATATCCAAATTCCTTTGTTTTATGTTTCACCATTACCTTCCATCACGACTGCTTCATAATTTCAACATCATGAGGTATATAAGAGTAAGAAAACTCCATATAATCTTTATCAGCAAAAGGAACAACTTTCTTAAAGAATTTAAATTCCTAAATGGCCAAATATCTTCATACAGTTGGTTTCAATCCTGAGTAAAACCTATTAATTTATCTATCGATATCTCAATTAAAATATAACACATTATTGGGAAATATTTTTATGATTTATTTATATGATGGTACATAATATTTACCTTTTTACCTCATCTCAAATAAGTTTTTTTCAATTCCGAGTCAAAAAACCTTTGTGAAATATTTATCAAGGAAAATATGCATAATTTTTGTCATTCAATGTCATCAAGATCATCTTTATCTATGGTATTCCAAACCTAATAACACCATCGATCGACTTCACCATCAAAATGATAAATGAAAATAGTTACCTTTTGATGTTCTGAAAATCCCATAACATCAATTATCTTATCCAAAGAATTTGATCCATACATTTTCTACCATACGGTAGTTGATCCAGCAAATAATGTGGGACGTTTTATCATGAAATGACACACAATATACAATTTTACTTTGTGGTATATCAGGTACCTATCTATTGTGGATACCACCACCATTAATCACTTCTATTTCAACTAATGCATCATTGTAACAAACTAATATTTTCCAATCAAGAGCATCTTGGGATGTAGATTTGGAACAATATTTTCCTCTCAATTACATCCCATTAGAACATTAATATTTCTTCTATATAAAACCATTATAAACTTACAAAGTTTAAATGAAGACATATTGAAATCTTTGAATGCTATATCATTTTTAATAGACCATAAGTTTAAAAATTTCAAATGCATACTATTAAGATTATCCTAAACTATATAGTTATCTAAACTGGCCTATGATACCAACTACAAGGACTCATCGTTAAACATTACATTATATTGAGTTTCAATTAAACAATACATTATCTTAAATTTTAGGATCTTTTTAGGTTTAGGTTTTATATAATTAGAACATAAATCATATATAAAAAACCAATATAATACGGTGTGGAAATATTTGACCAGTATCCATTTATCAATCCATATAAATTTTTTAAAACAAAGCAAAATTTCATTACATAAAATATCTAAATGAATTTAAACATGACCTATTCCTTTTCATTACCCATCTTTACGTCCTATAAAAAACATTTTATAAAAGAGTTATGAGCACATGAATATCATTAATGGGTATAAAAATAATAAAATCAATATTCTAGTAAAAAAAATTAAAACCCATGAAAACCATTTTAGCAAAACAAAGAATTTTTTTTACATAGAAATTGAATTATCATTCCTTTTAAAATATCATTGATGTTAACATTTAAGAAAAATTATTTTCATAAGAATCACTATTTTAGTAAAAAAAATTAAAACCCAAGAAAAAAATCTTCTTAAAAAAGAGATACATTTTTACCAAGAATGGGAATTATCATTATGTTGAGAAGATCATTTATTTTAACTTTTTATAACAATTTATATCCACGAGAAATCATTTGTGTATAGAAAAGTATTGTAGGTACTATAGGAAATTATCTCATATAACCCTTACACAACCCTTACAAAAACCATTCAAATTTGAAAAACCACATTACCAACTTCTAATATAAATATCCAAAGAACATAATCATTACCCAATGCATTAGAAGGCTATCTGAATGCACACATCTTATAATCTATAACATGATAACCCCACACTATCTGGAAAAACCCATTTTATATAATTTACAAGAACCAAAACATCTATATTAAATTTTATCATTTGAATGACTATTTTAAAATAATATTAAAATCAATTTTAGTTATTAAAATACCATTTTATTTAAAAATCCCATATTCAATATAATATTCACTTTTCTATTAAAAACAATTTCAAAGTGAAAAATACCCAAATAATAGAAAAATGATTTTTTATTTAAGAAAATATGTAATCGTAAAAATAAATATAAAAATAAATTAACATTCAAGGGGGAAACAAAATTCTTTGTCACCATATACTTTTAAAAAAAATTCTATTTGTCATTTGAAAAAACATTCCTTTTGACACATGAAAAATATCACTTATGTAATTTATTAAATAAAGTAAAATAAAATTTATAAATATTTTATGTCCATATAAAAACATTTCAAAACCTTTTTTAAAAACAAGGAAATAGAAGAAAAATATATATTAAAAGAAAATATTAAAAGAGGATTTATTTAGAAGAAATTTCCCTTATCCCTTTGTAAATATTTAATTCATAATCCCCCTGAAAGAATAACATTAATCAAAACCTTAAATACCATAATAATATTTAAAATCATGATATAACATGTCGAAGGTGCATTATATACACATCATAATGTAATATATGTGCATTAATTAAAAATTTTCTCAATAAAAGGAAGGTGAGATAATGTCCATTCCCTTGAGTTTGACATGTTATTTATGTATTTATATTCAAAAATAAGAAAATTATTTTAATTAAGTAATTTCTTAATAAAATATTAAAGATTATTATTAGTTTTATTTCACTTATCATCCAGTTATATACAATTACATAATCACTTAAGTTTGAATCATATATTTTGTAAATATTTGGCTCATGTATCAAAAGAAACTTAGGTAGGTTGACTATGGTCAATGAGGTTATTATTTAAAGATATTAAGAATAATAACGATGAACTAATTATTGCCTTTATAAATCAATTATACTTTTAAAATCAATCATGAAATGTGGTTAAAAAAATGAACTAACATTGTGATCATAGAGACGGTAGTCCATACGTATGCCTGAGTAATGTTTCTAGTTTACAATTATCAATATGGGAAGAATGTAATTAATATTTTATATTTAAATAATGATAATTATATCATAAATACCTTAATATTTAATTATATATATTTATATATATCATTTTTGTAACACACAATGTTTTTATGGATATTTTTTAATAAATTAAAATTTTCATCTTGAAATTCACCAAGTGAAAGATTCCTTTCACACTAAATTGACTTGTCATATATTACACGCAAAACTAAGTTGGCATAATATACATGAAACACTGATTTGGTGTACAATACATGCAACACTACGTTTCTACAGAACATTATATTATTTTTTAAATAATTTAATCATAACCTAGATCTTAAAATTAGTTATATTCATAGTAATAATTAAATTTCAAATATTTTTTAATCTATTTTTATATAAAAAATTATTGGTAATAGAAGATATGATTTTTAGTAAAGTCATTCTATGTCTAAAAATAATGTTTTTATTTTCCTTATAATGAAATTAATTTCTAGCACATAATGATTTTTAATTTGATAAAATAAACCTCATTTTTGAATTTATAATGTCAATATTATCTTAGGGTGAAATTTTTGGATTTTTATATAGAGAAATTAACAGATTTTAATTCAAAATGTATTTTTAATTTATTTTATTTATAAGGTTAAAATATATTATAATTACATTAAAATGTTTAAATAGATAATATTTTTATCAAGTAATCCAATTTTGGTCAATATAACTATTTCCACATTTAAATAGGACATATTGACTTATCAAACTTGTAATCATTTTTTCTATAGAAAACTCGTAGTGTTGTCCCGACAATAGGAACATTTTTTAAATTAATTTCTACCACTTGTGTGATTATAATTTTCAAAAATGGATTCCGTATTTAGAATCATCATAATTTATAATATCTAAAAAGGTCAACCTTGTTTTTTTACAAAAAATATTAGTGAAGGTGACTAAAATTAATTACATCGGTTAAGAGAATAATTATGATAATAATGTAATAAAAATTAAATATATGACCCAAAATGACCAATAAACATGTTTAGAGAAAATTGGATGTCCATAGTTCGGCTATAAACCTTCCATTGTTGAGTGATTTTGGTTTGGTGTTACTTTTTTTAGGTAAGAACATATTCACACCTAACATATTTTTAAAACATCCATGTGAGTCCTTTTCCTTCTCTATAATAGGCCACCACCTCTACCCATTCCTCACACCTCTAAAAAATTTTAGTTCATACAAGTTCTGAAACAATAGTGTCACAAAAATCCTCCATTTTACCTTGAATACTCTTTTATTTCATAAATCATATCAAGGAAACCTTTTGTCCCAAATCAAAAAGAGATACCTTATTTAGAGGTAACCTCTTTTCTCAAGATCATTTCCATTATTTTATTTATTCTTCCCTCCACTCTCTTTATTATATTATCATGTGAAAAACCCAGTATCATATATTTAATAGGATTTTTTATGAACATAGTTCTACAGACACATTCCCACACCTCCATCTAATGGGTATTGAATATATTATTTCTATGTATGGTGAAATACTACCTCACGAAACGATGATTATAAATTTCTCATTTTCAAGCAATCATAGTGGCCATTATGATGAAAAATATTTTTATATATTGTATTTATTATATTTATTATTTATTTATTCCTATTTATTCCTTTTAAAATACAGATCTATGTACTTTACCTTCGGTGTTAATTAAGTAATATCATTTGAGGAAGGGTGGACTACAACACCCTTAAAGCGATGTTATTGGTTCACACGCCACATTGAATGTATTAAGGATGGGTTTAATGAAATTATATGATATATAAGACATATCCATTCTAATATAATGATGATATTAACACACACACACACACACACATATATATATATATATATATACATATATACATATATGTTATTTTCAAACATTCATTCAATACAACAATAAAAACAAAAACAACATTCATGCGTACGTATGACTTATCACCTCCATGAACTGTGTATTCCATTTAATACATCATTATGATATATATTATTATAATATAAAAATACTAGATATACCTTATTTTTATATCATGTTATATATTCTGGAATAATGATATAAGTATAAGGTTCAAAGATATAACAAATTAAGACACATGCGAAGAACCAAGTGAATATTGCCCGAAGTTAAACATTAACATTGGATCGTTAAAAACATGGAAAAATAATGTCATAATCAAAAAAATATATGGTATTATGTATAAGTATATTCTTATATAAAATAATTATAAAAAAAATATATTTATTCTATGGGAATCTAATACGAGTACAAAGAGAGTCAATACACAAGGTAAGAGGATTTCATGTCACTTTTAATTTCCATTAGATACATGTTAAGTTATCCAATATTTCCTTTTGTAAAGTTTACGTACTTTACAAGATTTTATTATATATATATATATATATATTAATTAAATTTATGTGAATTCACCGGCCCATTTTATTATCCTTCTTTCATGGGGTTTAACTATCAAAATTTACCAAATTGGTAAAAAAAATTTGTCGCAATTTGACTTTTTTGAGACTCATGTTCTGTTATGCACATTTTTCAAGGTGTATATAATTAAAATTTACATGTTATATAATGAAAATTATTCTTTCATGATATTTTAATCTTCATGTGATTTCTTTTTCTTCCATGAAGACTATGATCCCAAGTTACGAATTTATAAGAGTTCACTAAGACAATGTAATCAATTTTAGAGATTTCTTATGTTTATGATTCAATGATGAAATATTATAATCCATATCTTAAGAATATTCATGAATTTACTTCCCCTCTATTCATTCCTGATATCCTCTCTTGTTAATACAATTTTCCCACTCTATGGTACTTAAGATAATTTTTATGTAAATATGATTGTCTCTCTCTTCGGTCAGAAATCTATTGTATTCAAAAACCATATTTTCAAAAATGTTTTCAAAATGGTTTAAAAATATCGTTGATGATAAATTTAATGTAAAAATTATTTTATTTTTTTACTATTTTTAGAGGATTCTTTATAATTTTTTAAATCTATTTTCAAAGAAAAATGTTTTTAAATGGTTTTATGTAATAAAAATAATTTTTTAAATAAGAAATGATATTTTCCACAAGAAATGTATTTAAAAGACCATTCAAAATTATTTCCAATATAGGATAACTTCAATTGGTGTTAGTCATTTTTTATGGGGAAATTATTCAATGCCTCCATTCATATTATTTCTTTTAATGGATAATGTTTTTTGAACTGGTTTTTATGAAGTATGTATCTCATTCATTGGTTATATGCTTTTGAAACCCGCTTCTTTTAATAGGTTATGTTTATGATGAAATGATTATAAAACCCATATCTTCCCACAGGTTATGATATGTTTACATGTTTATGATACTCATTTCAATTCTTGTGTTTTGATATGTTTATTTATGATATTGTGGAACACATATGTATGATTTCATTAGGTGACGAGTGGGACCTAAATATCCCTCCAATGCATTGGGTAATTCTTTATATCTCATAAGACAAACTAAGATGGTATTGAGAGTGAATATTGACAACTATAATGGCCATGTGAGTGAACCCTGGCTACTAAGATGGTATGAGGAGTGAACTCAGGATACTATGATGGCCATGGGAGTGAACCATGACAACTATGATTTTATGTGGTGTGAACCCATAACAATAAAATATTTTTGGAAGTAATTCCTTTACTACCATGGAAATAATTCTATGATTATGTGTTTTCCACAATTAAAGGTTTTACTCTTACTTTATGTTTTCATGGATTATGCTCTCTATTTAAATATGATTGTGTTTTTACAAAATAAAAATAATTACGCCATTATCTCTGTTACGATCTTTGATATAAAGGGTATGATATTCTATTTTTATGATCACATTATCATACACTTGTGATCAAGTTTATTCTTACGTCTCTCCCTTGTTTACCCTTAATGATCATTGGATATCGCCCCTTTTATTTTTCCTTTCTCCTAGGTTATAAAGATATTTATTTTGTTTGATATTTATAAGAAGGGTTTTAGTCAATAAGAACCAAGTGGGAGATGATATAGCTCATATATGTACCAGTGTTTATGTTTCCATGTTTCCAAGGTCATGATACCAACTATGGTCTTTGAGCGTTTGTTTTTATATTGTATAAGTATTCTAAAAAAGTCATTTAATGTTAATGTTTGAAAATAAAGGGTTTATATAGTTGAATCAGATCAAAGGTATGGATAAAATTTTGAAGATAGGATGAGAAAACCATAGTGAGAACACTAAAGACATGTATAAATATATGTCTAAGGATAAAGAAAAAGTATAGGAAAATGTCCTGGAATTTTGGTGATGGATATAGTGAGCGGTATCCTAGAAATGCATCCATGTCTATATACTACAAGTGGATGTGGATCTAGAACCGATATACCAACGGGTGAAAACTATGATAAGATGTTTTAGGCTTGACTGAGGATAATATGGTATACAGAAAGGGGTTATGCTGCACACCTAGATTGACACTCCCGAGGGATATGCTTTGGGAATTCACAAACTCTTCACGATCCATTATGAAGGATTTCAAAAAATGTTTTCTATGAATACCCTATGATAAACCTATAGTGTAATATATTAAGGAAGGTGTCATAAGTTAGAAATATAATAATTTCTGTTTCATGGTTATGTCGTTCCTTATTATGATAACTATTTCTTAATCTATGCTTTTGGTTTTGGCCATTAGCTGGAACTTAAAGAAAAAACATTAATGGTTATTGTGACATATAATGCAATGATGGTCCACCTAAAAACCTGAATTCTATGGGATCTATAATGCAAAAACTTTGTTAATATGCTCACACACCTTTCTCAAGCTATGAATCATAGTAGACTTCCAAATGAGAAAATGAGGGAACAAAATTCTGGTGAGTCTTTAATGAGGCAACTCCCACATTCTTTCAAAGGGTATCTTGATCAAATTGTTTCTAAATAATGGATAAGTACCACTGAAAAAATATTCTCTATTAATCAGTGTTTAGATCATGAGAATGTCATTCTAGCTGTTTATCAGTTACAAGGTGAAAGAAATTAGAGGTGGAATCTAATCAAGATTACACGACTTCATGATGATATTGAATCCATGGTTTAGGATGGGTTAAAGAACTTATCTTTTAGTAAGTACTTTCCATGAATTATTCATACCAAGATAGATAAAGAGTTCCTTGAGCTGAACTAAAGCGATAATGATTCTGTTGGTACCTATAAGTCTAATTTCACGAGACTTGCGATGTATGCTTCAGGTATTATCATCAAACTCAAAAGTAAAGTTGATATGTTCTTTAAGGGCTTAAAGACAAGTCTCAAAAGGTAATTTTCCATAAGAGAATTTGGTATCTATAAAGATATTGTGAATTGTGAAATCAAGGTTCTTATGGTGGTTCAAGTAATGTATTAGTCTAATGCCTTTAACAAGAGGAGGATGATAGATTTTAAAGGAAGCTCCAAAAACCAGGGGGAAAAATATTAACTTTACTTTATGCTCTAGGTATGGGAAGAAGCATGGAGGAATTTTTCTTAAGTGGTATAATAAATTCCATATCTGTGGAGAGGAAGACCGTCGAGCAATTGATTGCTGAGGTTATGGGAAGAAGTTGGCTCAATACATTAATGTAGAAAAATTCACACAGAATGAACCTCCCACTATTGAGTGCTACAAGTGTAAGGAGAATGGAAATTATGATAACTACTTCCCAAACCCAAGGGTTGGTAATGACTATCGATGTTAAAAACAAATTAAGATGAGGCATAAGGGGAAATCCCATGAAATGTCTATATCTAATGGAAGTTATGATAATGATGCGATGAAAAGTACACCAACCATCCATTCTAAAACTGTTAATGTCATATTTTATTTTAAATCTATCCACTCTTTAATATATAAAAAATTTTCTATGGGTGTTAAGATTCCTCCAAAACAATTAGAGGTGGAATTAGCAGTGATAACTCCTAATGGTGCAATGATTGCATCTTAAGTCTTTGATTTCTCTCCGACTGATGTTTGTGGGAATGTGCTTCCTAAAAATCTTTTCATTATTCCTTTGACTGAATTTTATGTCTTTCTAGGAATGAATTGACTTTCTCTACATAAATCCCACATAAATTACCAAGGATGATAAGTTAAATTAGATATTTCAAACCCTCATATGATCATACATCAACGTGATGATAATTATAAAGATCATACAGATATTACATCCACTGTATAAGAATTAATTCCCATTAAAAAATGGGTTTTATCCAAAATGGTTGGGGAGAATATTGAAATTGATTATATTCCTTTTGTTAGGGATTTTGTGGATTTTTTTTTCTTGAATATTGCATATTCCTCCTCCAAAAAATGTCGTTGAGTTCTTGATAGAACATATATTTTCTTCCCTAACAATTTTATAGAATTCTTAAAGAATGGACCTAATTGAGTTGCAGGAATTGAAGAAGAAACTACGAGAAAACCTTAATAAGGGATTAGTTCATCCAAGTGTGTCACCTTGGGGTGAACTTGTTCTTTTTATGAAAAATAATGATGGATCAATGTGTCTCCGCATTGATTATCATGAGTTTAAAAATATCCCAATCAAGAACAAGTATCATCTTCACCGTATTGATGACTTGTTTGATCAACTGCATGCAGACCAATACCATTCCAAGATTGACCTTCATTCTTGATATAAACAATTGAGTTTCAGGAATGAGGATAAACCCGATATGGAATTTTGTAAAGGTATTTTCATTATGAATATATAGTGATACCTTTTGGTCTTACCATTTCACCTACTATCTTTAGGGATTTAATGAATATAGTTTTTATAGATTACCTTGATATATTTGTGGTAGTCTTTATAGATGATATTCGTATCTATTGAAAGAGAATGGAAGATTATTAAGATAAATTGAGAATTGTACTGAAGACCCTAAGGAAAAATAAGTAATATGAAAAATCTACAAATTGTGAATTTTGGGTACAAAAGGTTTCATTTTATGGTCACATAATCTCCAGAGATGGTATAACAGTAGATCCATTAAAGATACAGGCTATTGAAAGATGGAATGGACCAACCATAGTGACTGAGATCCATAGTATTCTTGGTTTAGCTGGATATTATCGATGGTTTGTGGAGAATATCTCAAGATTATCTAATCCCCTAACCAAGTTAACTTGAAAGGGTGTTAAGTTCGTCTAGACAAATGAATGTGAGGGATTTTTCATGGAACTAAAAATAAGGTTGGTCAGTGCATCTATTCTTACATTTTCCTATAGTGGAGAAGGATTTGTAATTTATATTGATGAATCCAATAAGGGATGTGGATGAGTTCTTATAAAGAATAACATGGTTATAGGCTATGCCTCACGACAGTTAAAGATTAATGAGAAAAATTACCCAACTCGTGATTTGGATTTAACATCATTAATTTTTTCATTAATCATACCAAGAAATTATCTTTAAGGGGAATGTGTGATATATATATGCATACAAAAAGTCTAAAGTATATATTCACATAGAAGGAGTTGAACATGCTTTAGAGAATATGGTTAGAGTTGATAATGAATTATGATTCCTCAATACATTACCACAGTGGTAAAGTGAACAAGTTTGTTAATGATTTGAGTCAAAAATATATTGCTAGATTATCTATGATGAGGATCACAAAAGATACTATATTTATATATTCTCAATGGATATATCTAGAAATTATGAAGTAAGGGAAAAAATATTATCTTTATCAAATGATTTTTCAACCCTCTATCCATGTGAAGATTAATGAGGAACAAAAGAAAGATGAAGAACCAAAAAATAATTTTAGAAATGTTCCTAAGTTAATCCCTGATTAGGATGGAATAATATGGTTTATGAACCATGTATCTGTTCCTTACATGCAATATTTGAACTAACTATTAGTGTAACCACATAGTTCTTCATTATCCATTCCTCTTGAAAGTATGAAGATGTATAGAGACTTAAAATTATACTTTTGGAGGGATGTAATGAAGAGTGATATCCTAGATTTTGTATCTCGGTGTTTGGTATTCCATCATGTTAAGTCTAAAAGACAAAAGTCTAAAGGGATGTTGCATCCACTACCCATACCAGAATAGAAATGGGAGAACATCACTATGGTTTTTGTCGTTCGAAAACCCAAAACCTCTAAAGGGGTTAATTCTATATGGGTGGTAGTGGATCTCATTACAATGTCATCACATTTCATTTCTATCCAAGAATATTTCTCTATAGATCATCTTTCAAAAATATACAATAAATAAGTTGTAAGGTTTCATTGAGTACCACATTCTATAATATCTGATCGGGTTCAAAAGTTTACCTCAATGTTCTGGTGAAGTATTCAATATGTACTTGATATAAAATTTATTATCAACACTTATTATCATCCTAAAATATATTTTCAGTCTTAGAGAACAATTAAAACCCTAGAGGATATGTTGATATATTCTTCTCTATATTTCAAAGGTGGATGGGGTCAACACCTCCCACTAGTTGTGTTTTATTACAATAACACCTTTCACCTAATCATTTATATGGAATCGTATAGAGCCCCATATGGGAATAAATATACGGATCCAACATGATAAGATCAGGTTGGAGAAATAAATATATTGGGTTCTGCGATCGTGGAAGAAATAGTCGAGAAAGTTATAATCGTTCAACAACATATCATGGAAGATCCAAGCTGGAAAATAAGTTATTTTGATAATCATCGACTTGATCTATAATTTAAATTTTGTGAAAAGGTGTTTGTATGAATATCATGCAGGAATAAATTTTTGAGATTTAATAAGAATGAGAAACTAATCCCTTGGTATATTTGTCCCTTTGAGATTCTTGGTCGTATCGGGATGGAAACCTATCTCTTAACACATCCTCTAAATCTCTCTCAAGTCCATGATATGTTCCATGTATTTCTCCTGATAAATTACAAACCTAAACCTCCACATGTACTAAACTTAGTGGTCATAATGTTGGAGCAAGATCTTTTTTAAGAAGTGAAACTTCTTGAAATTATAGACCGATCAGATATGGTTCTACGAAACAAGACCAATCACCTAGTCAAGGTTTTGTGGAGAAATCACCGGTTAAAGGGAGATATGTTGGAACATGTGGATATGATAAAGAATAAGTGTCCTTATTTTTTTACCTGAGTGATGAATTTTTGGGGAGAAATTCATTTTAAGGGTGTAGAATATAACACCATGAGTTTTTATGGACCTTTTTTTGAATAAATTAAAATTTTCTACATCTAATTCACTAATTAAATGATTCCTTTCACCCTAAACTAACTTTTTTTACATAACACACAACACCGAGTTGGCGTATGATACACACAACACTATGTTCGTGTACGATACATGCAACATTGATCTTCTACAAAACATTATTTTATTGTTTTATTAATATAATCATAACATAACCATCAAATGTAGTTATATTAATAGTAATAACTATATTTCAAATATTTTATAAATTTTTTTATATAAATAAAACATATTGATAATGAAATATATGATTTCTGGTAAAGTCATTATATGTCTAAATATATTATTATAAACTTCATACCAATAAAATTATTTTTAGACACATTTATAAATTTAATTCTGAAAAATAAAGCTTATTTTTGAATTTGTAATGTCAAAATTAGATTAAGGAGAAATTTTGGGATTTTTCTAAGAGACTTCATTTTTGGATAAATAGTAAAAAATACCTGATTTTAATTCAAAAATACATTTTAATTTAATTTATTTATAGGTTTAAAATAAATTTTAATTTCATTTAAAAGTATAATTATTAAATTGTTTTTATAAAGTAATCCAATTTAGGACATCATAACCATTTCACCATATAAATTTGACGTAAAGAGTTAGAAAACTTTTGATCATTTTTTCTATAAAAAATCATAGTGTCATCCCGACAACTTGATTATTTTTTAAATTAATTCATGTCACTTCTATGATTAAAATTTGGAAAAATTGATTCCCTATTTGGAATCAGCATAATATATAATTTATTATAATTTCAAACTTTATTTACACAAATCATTAGTGTAGGTGATTTAAATTAATTACATCAGTTAAGAGAAAAAATTGGTTAATATAGTAATAAACCTTAAATTGAAGACCTAAAATGTCCTATAAACATGTCCAACACTGCCTTTACTATCCATTTTTTGGACATAAAACTTCCATTATTTAGTTTTGTTGGTTTTTTATGATTTTTTTAGGTAGAAAGATGTGCACAACTAACTTGTTTCCAAAAATTTCTCGTGAGTCCTTTTCCTTCCATATAAAACGCCACCACATCTACCCATTCCCCAAACATAGAAAAACTTTTAAGCTCAGTCATGATCTGACTAATTAGCCTCCCAAAAATCCCCCCTTTTACCTCAATTCCTTTCTTAGGGAATATATCTTCTCCGGTAAGCCATTCGGCCCAAACCAAAAGAAGTTACCTGATTTAGATGTAACGTCTTCTCTCAAGCTCATTTCCTTTACTTTCTATATTCACCCCATACACTATCTTTAATAAATTATAATTTGACAAATACATTATCCTACATATAATAATATTCGGTTTTGAAAATGGTTCTATAAAAAATTGTACACACCTATATCTAATGGATATTGAACATATTGTTTCTGTGTTTGACAAACTAGTTCCTCACAAAACTATGATTGTTTATTTCTCCTTTACCACCAATCATGGTAACCATTATGATAGAAAATATATTTATAAATTTAATATATTAAATTTATTATGTATTTAATCTTTTTTTCCTTTTAAAACACAAATATCTTTACTTTATGTTTGTTGTTAATATGATAATCTCATTTAAGGAAGTGTGGACTAGCATGCCTTCAAAACAATGTGATTCGTTCACACACCACATGGGATTTATTAAGGATGAGTTTAATAAAAATAAATGGTATATATAATATATTAATTCAACATTAATGATGATATATATATATATATATATATATTATTTACGTACTTTCTTTCAATAAGATAATAAAAAATGAAAACAACTTTCGTGCATACATACAACTTACTGTCTCCATGAATACTGTAATCCATTTCGTACATCATTAGGATATATATTATTATAATATAAACATACTGAATATAAATGATATTTATATCATGTTATAATTTCATTAATCATGATATAATCATACAGATCAACAAAATAAAAAATTAAAATACATGTGAAGAACAAAAAGAATATTACCCAAAGTGAAATTTTAACATAGAATCATTAATAAAAGAGTAATATACGACCATAATAAAAAATATATTATATTATAAATAATTATATAATTCTTTAAAGGATTAATAATAAAATTATATTCATTATACAAGAATATTGTATGAGTATGGAGAGAGTCAAGACACAAGGTAATGATATTTTATCTCACTTTTAATTTCCATGAGATATATGTTATGTTATCCACTCTTTCCTTTTATGTGGTGTAAGTACTAACCATGTTTGTATTATATATATCCTGTACCGAAATATATGTGTACTGAAATTCCCATTTTATGATCCTTCTTTCAAGGGGTTTACCTTTCAATAGTTACCAAACTGGTAAAATAATTTTCTCTCAATTTTCCTTCTTTAAGACTCATTTTTTTATGAACCTAAACTCTTATTAGAGGTGTAAATACTTCTATTTTACATGTTATATCATGAATCTACTAATTTAATTATATATTAAGCATAATTTAATTTCATTTTATTAAATAAATAGTATGATCAATCCCAAGTTAACAAGTTATAAGAGTTTATTGTGATAATCTCATCACTTTTCGAGATTGTTTATGTTTATGATTCCTTGATGAAATATTATGATCTATATTTTTTGAATATTCATTATTTTCATTCCCCAGTATTTATTAAGGATTTATTATGTTGTTATTAGCATTTTTCCACTCTGTTACTTTAGGTAAATTTTTTATGTAAAATTATATAGTCTCTATCTTCGGTCAGAAATCTATTATATTCAAAAAATATGTTTTTTGAAAAACTTTTCACAATGGTTCCAAATGATCCTTGGAGATAATTTTTAATGGAAAAATATTTTATAAAAAAATTATCATTTTCAATGCTTCCATTGTGTTTTTTCAAATTTATTTTAAAATAAAAATGTTTTCAAAAGGTTTTATGTTGTAAAAATCATTTTTCAAATATGAAAAGATATTTCCTATAAGAAATGTTTTGAAAAGATCATTACAAATTATTTCCCATCTAAGAAAATATTCATTGACGTTATCATGACTTTATGGTGAAATTGTTCAATGTTTCCATTCATATTCTTTCTTTTAATATATTATTTATTGGAATGATACTTATGAAGCCCGTATCACTTTCATAGGTTATATACATTTGAAACCTACTTATTTTCATGGGTTATGTTTATGATGAAATGATTATGAAACGTATATCTTCCCATAGGTTATTATATGTTTACATGTTTATGATACCCTTTTCATTTCATGGGTTATGATATGTTTATTTATGATCTTGTGGAACATGTATGTATGATTTCCTTATGACACGGGTGGGACCTATATCTCCCACCAATGCATTGGGTAATGTTTTATATCTAATGAAATATACTAATATGGTAGTTGGAATTATCCTTGAATACTATGATGGCCATGGGAGTGAACCATGACTACTATGATGGTGTATGCATGAAATCATGCGACTATAATGGCCATGGGAATGAACCATGACTACTATGATGGCATGGGAAGTGAACCCATACTACTAAGATGGTCTTGGCTGTAATGACTTGGCTACCATGGAAATTATTTTATGCTTATTTGTTTTCCAAAATTCCATGTTTTATTCCTATGACACAATTTCATGGCTTATGATCTCTTTTTCATTAAGATTCATTTCTTACAAAATTCCAATATTTATGTCATGATCTCTATTATAATCATTGATATATATGTTATGATCTTATATTTTCATGATCAAATTCTCATACCCTTATGATCATGTTTATGCTTATATGTCTCCCTTATTTACCCTTACTGAGAATTGGAGCTCACACTTTTGATGTTTCCTTTCCCCATAGGTTATGATGATATGTACTATATTTTATATGTCTAAAAATATTTCTAGTCAAGAAGAACCTAGTGAGAGACGAGGCAGTTCACATATGTACTAGTGTTAATGTTTCCCTTTTTTCAAAGGCAGTATACCAATAACCATATTTGGGTGTTTGTCTGTATAATATTTAAGTATTATAAATAATTTATGTAATTTTAATGTTGGAAAAGTGAGGGTTTCTATAATTCTTGTGATGTAGTGATAAAAAAATGGAATCATATCACTTTTAGGAGGCGGTAGTCCACACATCAACAAATGACGTTTTCACTTTTTCAATGAGTGAAAATGTAATAAAGAAAATGATATATTATATTTATAGAATGGTATATATCTCATGAATATAATTATTATTTCACGTATTTCACATATATTCATTATCTTTACCCCTATTACCTTCGATGTAATAAGTTATTCAAAAACAAATCTTTTCATTTCGTGATGCGATTGTCCATCATACACACATGAAACGTTATCTTGACCCCTATGGTATAGAATGTAAATGGTATATATGATATAATGTATAAAGAGGTATAATTATGTTATAAAAAATCATATATTAAATTTCTATTCATCCTCATACCAATCTGTGAGAGGTGGTAATTGAAAAACGAATGACATCATTTGGGGAGGCGACAGTCCATTGTACACATGAATGATGATTTTAGAACCCATTTTATGGAATATGGAACAAATTTAAGATATGATATTAAAATAATAACATATAAGTATATTTAATATACTAATGATATTATATATTCTTGGTTTAATAATAATTTAAGGGGGTGTAAAATGAAATAAAATAAAAATGCTTATTGAAGAAAGTTACTTCTTCTTCGGGTATCCTCCTTATGTTTCCACCAAAAGCCTTACTATGATGGATTTGCATCAAAATAATGCCTCTAGAATATGGGGAGTGAATTTTTAAAGTTATTTGTTAATTTATAGTCCTCAAAAATATGTTTTTTCATGTAAAGAGAGAAAAAGAGGGGGTGGACCTTTATAAGTGGGGTAGAGGACACAACAATATTCTTGAAAAGAATTGAGTGCTCCTACATTTTTCATATTTCACAAGGGTACCCAATGGAACATTAAAGAATATTAGGGGTGAAATGGTCTAAATATTTCGATAAAATAGTTTTCATATAAATTTATATCTTATTTTTACCCCTATCTTTTTAGTTTAACTCCCTTGTAAACCCATTTTTACCTTAACCACAATAATTAATTTTTATATATTCACTATTTATTTTGGTTATTAATTTATTTAAAATTATTATAAAATATAATTTATTATTAATCAAAATATTAAATATATTTTTTAAAAATCAATTCACAAAATTGGAAAATTTTAATTTAATATTAATCCCACATATGTGGCATGACAATAGGTTTTTAATAAGAGTATTTTTTGGGAAAAATATGATTCAATATTAACTTTATGACCAATAGTAACCATTTAATGAAAATAATATAATATTAAATGATATATAATAATAAAAAAATAATTTATAAAATTCCACATTATTTATTATTTTAATTAGTTAAAATGGAGAATCATTATACATTATAAAACTGTTTTTAGAAAAAACCAATTTTTTAACCAAAAAACAAAATTATAATAAAAACCAACATAAAAATGATTAAAAAGTAATTAATTTAATTAAATTTAAATAAATAATACTTGGTTTATTTTATATCATATTTAATAATTTATTAGGTTTTTTAATTTACTAAATTTATTAAAAAGAATTTTCTTTTTACAAAAATCAATATTTGTCACTATTCATTGAAAATTAAATATTTTCCAAAAAATCCCAAAATGACACCCAAAAAAATTATATTATAATTTCAAAAGTTTTATTTTGTTTTTAAAATTTAAAAATTAAACTTTTATAAAAAACCTTATAATAAAAGATTTAATTAAAACTATTTCTTTTTTTTGTTTTAAAAATCACTTAATATTTTTATAACTAATATAAAAATATATTACGTATAAATAAATTAAAAAATGATTTATTCTGTAATTAGCTAGTTTGATACAGTATAAATCCCCATAGTTACAAAAAAATAATTACATGATTTTATAATAAATGTGAGACCCATAGTCAATAATAATGCAATGGGTTAAACTAAAACTACAAAAGAAGTGGGATCTCAAAAAATTGATTATGAATCCTGAGTAATTAAACTTTGTTTCCTCTTACTCCACCAATTTATAGACATAATCATATTTAATAATAACATACACATATCCAAAAAAACATGGAAAAGTTCCAATGAAGTCAATACCCTAAACATAAAATATATCATAAAAGAGGATAGGTTGTTGGGGTATCTCATTCCTCTTAGTGAAATTTCTAGTAATTAAAACCATGCACATAAATAAACAATTTATGATCATATAAAAATAACATTGGTTAAAAAATACTAGGGTTCATGACTTTCCATGAAGTTATTTTGGTACAAAAGTCACCCTTACGTATATGAGAAATAAAAAATGTGGGGATAGAAGCAAACTCATGGTTACATATATATCATTGTATAAATTGGTCATTAAATAGTTTTAAAAACTGGGGGTCATCCATAATTTAATACCTATAATCACTACTTATATTATACAATTATTATTTATTAGTTAAATGAAGTGCATATTTTTTTTAAAATAAAATCACCAAGTTAGATAATTGTTGGATGGTATCTTGAATAATGTACAAAATCCCATTAAGTGTGATTTATAAAATTGGTTATTTATAAGATAATAAGATATTGAGTTCAATGGTAATGTAACTTATATGGTTATAACCTAGATTTTAGAGTCCCCATTTATCCTAAATTTTGGTATCAAAGTCCCGAAGTAGGTGAATACATTAAATAAGACATACTTTGGAAATAGTCCTCCTTAATAAATATTTAATGGAATCATAGTAATGAAACACCACTACTTTTGACCAAATGAGATATTAATTTAATATTTGCAAATAATTTTATTTATTAAGGAATTATTCTTCCAATTGCGGTGTTATTATCTTATGTTGGGTATAGAGTTTACAATTTTTATGCAATGACATGAGAAGTACGATCTAATCATTGTGAATTGACATCAAACAAACCATATTAGGGCCATCATAGATTATTTAAAAGGTCATATCCCAACCTGGTGGTCTAATAATTGGTTGTTAATTGAGATTATTTTTAAATAAATAAAATTATAATTAATAATTTTTATAAAAAATTGTATTCATATCATTTCGTTAAACTTGATATAATAGGACTGAAATTATACTAAAAAGATTAGTAAATAAAAAATAGAAACCTAAATTCCAAAAAAATGAATACACATATTGAACAAAATTTTGATAGAGTGATGAATAAATAACATCATTTTCAAACTTATCAACTTGAATAACAACCCTATAATCACCATGACGGAAAAAAATACATCATTACACCATAAAATCACATTTTCCATAATTTAAACAAAAAATATTTTCAACGTATCGATGATGAAAAAAATAAATATTATAAAAAATTCCTGATAAGTGAACTAGAAGTATTGAAATTATTTATAATTATATCTATGTAGTACTCTAGGTAATCCAAGAAAATACTAACCATGAAACATTGGAAGGTACCTGAGGAATTAAATAGGATGAATGAAATCATCCAATATGAAAATGAAGAAAATTTTCATGTAACAATTTTTCATTTTCTAATCCTAAATGGATATTTATATATCAAAGAATCCAAATAATTTACCATGTTAATAATAATGAGACTTACTTTCTAAAATTTGCAACATTTTCTAAAAAAATTGTAATGGGAAATGGTCTTTTCATGAAAAATTGTAAACCTTAAAATAGTCTATATAAACTCCCCATCTGTTATGCAATGTAGTTGGAACCAATTCATTATACTCTTTCAAAACAATAGTAATATGAGAATTGTTTTTTAAAAATGTTTATTACAATAAACCATTTACTATCAGTGATATGATATATGATCCCAGTTATTTATTTTTTTCTTAAGTATATATTGAAAATGTGAAAGAGGCTGTGATTAAGTAAAATTTGTGATTATATAATTTGTTTAAACTCATTTTCAAGGATACTTATATGGATTCAAATAAAAGGGATAATACAAGTTATATTTTTCAATTTACATATAACTTACTTTTTTACTCTCCCTCAAAAGTTCAAGATATTGTATTTCATTCTTTAAAGAGAGTTCATTGGAAATAATGATAGGTAATTGATTGCAACCTTAGGGAACTAATATTTTATGTTACATGGAATTGTTTTCAATTCATGAGAAAGAGGGATGAGAATAAAAGACAATGATTTCATGGGACCTGTTAAATGTTTCTCCCCCTAGTGGGAAATACAATACCAATTGTCATTATAGAGTCATGAATGGTTTCATAACTCATAATATGTATGAAATAATTTTTGTACATATATTCATAGAATTTTTTAACACCAATTCAGTAATATATTTATGATGAATCACCCAAAATATAAAAAAGTTAAGACAAATAGAAGAGATGATAAAAATGAATAGTTTGTAATTCTATAATTTAATTGGATCAGATCAATATTTTTAATTGAGAAGATTGAGTCCTCCTACATTGGTATGTTTCATTGAAAATAGAATTCTAAAACTCTTAAAATCATCACCTAATTCCATGGATTGGGTTCCATTATTTAAATTGATTGATGTTTTTATATTTTTTAAAATGACCTAATGAGAAATAGTGATGTGTTTACTTGAATTTTTTCATCCCCTATTTAATGTACATAATCATATTTGACGAACCAATTTCTTCAACCTAATTAATACATCCTCCAATACTCAGGATGGGTATGTTATACTCTGATTTACTAATTAATCTATGATTCCCTTGGTATTTAGTTCTCCATCCTACAAATTATATAATATTGTGTGATGTATAAAATTATTAGAAGCACTAATATCAACCATATAATAAGAGAAATGGCTCTACCCCATTGTGAATATAATTGAGAAGGTTCCTATATCCATACATTTTTTTAGTAATGTTGGATAAATCAATGGTGGAACATTTTTACCCATGCTTACCCTCTCATCCTCTCAAAGTGGTTTGTGGGGTGTAAAAAATTCCTTATAAAACTTCACATATCGAGGAATTTTCTTTATTATATTAAAAAGAAAGATGTTAACTTGAACCTTTTTAAATGTATCAATATTTTCTTTATAAATTTGAATTTTAATATATTTCTTAAAATTTTGGACTCTTTTGTGAAATATAATAGTTAAATTTGAATTCATCTGTGGATTATTAACTACTTTTTTACACTTTTCATTTTAACTTTTTTTATTTAAATCCATTAAAGATTATGAAGGAGATATTTCAACAATGAGACATACCTTTTGGGTGAATTTATCATTTCTATAAATTTTTGAGGAGACAGATATTTAATAATAAAAGGATTCATAAAAAATACATTACCATTCTTGTTGGGACTGAAAAATGTTTAAGAATTACGTTTTCTGAAGACATACGAATTTATCTCCCCAATGGTATATTGAAATTTTCCTACTTAAGTATACAAGTCTTGAATTACTGATTTAGTTTTTTTTAGAACTGGAGATTTTGGGATGCCATTTTCTTTATCATTTCCTTAATAATTGGTTCTATATTCAGAGTTAGTAGAGGTGCATTTCATGGTGTTGGGGGATGATTATGGTTACATCAGCCATGATGGTACCAATACCGAATAGTATTTTTCGATTCTCCCCCTTTTTTGTATTATTTTCATATTTTATACCATGGTTTTTTGTTTCTTCTAAAATTTTATTACATTGAATGAGGATTGTTTTTGGAAAGTATTACCTGAAAAAAATCATACGCAAGACTCATATGATTCCCCAATTTAGGGGAATTAATCATATAATTGAGTAATATCCGTAAAAATACTACAATGTTGAGGAATACGCGAAGATTTATAATTACCCTAGTAAAAGTATATTTTTCACTGAAGATTATTTATTTCATCAAATTAAGTGTCAATATTATGTTGAAGTGCCAAAATATTAACCTCATTATCACCATTATTGGGTTTTATCACTAATATCTTGATTTGTTTTTGTGAAATTTTAACCATGTTATCTATGAATTCATTAGTGGAAGAAAAGTGTTTTTCTATAATAGATTCACTAACCAAAACATCTATAATTTCATAATATATGGAAAAAATACCTCATAGAAGCATTGTATTATTTTTGGTCTCTAATTTTGTTCTGATGTAGACTAGTGTAAAACCATTTAAATCTCATTCAATATCCATATAATGTATCTATTTAGCATTTCTTAATTCAAAATATTTATTTAATAATTTATGTGGTTTGGTAAGATGGGGGAAAATTATCTATAAAGTGTTATTTAAGGTTAGTATAACCACATATGGTTGTAGGAATGTAGTATAACTAGAAATTTCATACACTGTCAAGGGAGTAAAGGAATGAACTATGTTTAATGAGGTATTCGGTGACAACCTGAGGTTTCATGGTGGATAACACAATGTGGGAATCCTTTAGGAGGTTTGAGGGTCCTCACTATGAAGGCCATGAAATTTATAAAGAATATGGGTAAACCCATACCTAAATTTAATTTTGGACGCCTCTTTTGAATAATGGATATATATAGGTTGGTACAGCACATTAGGGGTACTCAAATATTTTAAGATTATATTATTTCCTTTTATTATATCAATCTATTTATTTGTTTTACTCTTATTTTTACTATGACCCCTGAAGGTTATTTTTTAATTATTTATTTAGTTAATTTTGAATTCCCTAAGCTAGACACTTGATCTTGGATGAAATGTTCTTTTTAGTTCCATGTCTACTTCAATTTACATAACTCTTGATGATCTTTTTAGGAAAATAATTAGAGAAACCTAAAATGAAAATTATTATATTATTATATAATAGTAGAAATGTAAAACAAGAAAAATTAAAGGAAACAATTAAAAATAACTAAATAAAAATAAGGGAAAAAGTAAAAAATGGATAAAATTACAGAAAAGGTTACCCAAAGGGTTGAATTTGAAAAAATATGATTTGTCTCAGTTAAGAGTATTTCTTAGAAGACTATTAATCCTTTTATACATTGTTTTAGAAAAATTGAAACAAATTCAATCAAGTTAGTATATGTGATCCCAATCGAATCAATATCATTTTCAAGGAATAATTGGAAAGAGATAAAAAGTGGAAGAGAAATACAAAAGGTATCAACTTAAAAAACTAACATTTGCTTCCCAAAAAATAGTGTCAAAATTTTAATCACATCTTTGAACCTACTAAAATAAAATTTATGATTTACTATGTTTTATAGTATTGCATAACCTAGGTCGTGTACTAAGGATGTGATGAATCAATTAATTAGAGTATATTATCCCATGTAAAATTTAAAATAGGATTAAGAATGTTGGGGTTCTATTATGTTTAAAATGAAATTGGAACTATATTAATAAATGATATAATCTTATTAGAGAACTCATGATTATCCAAGGGTAAGTGGATCTTTACACTCAACCATCATCTCTAATAATGGGGTATGGGAGTCATATTGTTTTCTTGACTTATAAAACCTAAAACTGGAATGGTATATGAGATCCTACTATCTCTATAAGTAGAATTTGATCAGTCACAAAATTTTGATTATGGGTGACTTCTTAAAACCAATGAATGGGTTTTGATGTAAGATTATAACTCATAAAGGTATTATTCCAATGATCATATGTTATGAATAGATTTGGATCTTTTTTTAAATTATTCTCATGATATAAAAATTCATATTAATGTGTTTGGGATTCTATATTTCCAAAAATAACAATATCAATATGAATATTCAGGAAAAGGAAATGGAGTGAAAAAAACTAATTTCACAAATCATCACATGATTTGATCTATTCATGATAGTATGAGAATTATCAATTCCAAATTTTTATATTGTAATAATATATAAATAATAGAATCAATGGAGATAATTGAATAAAAAAAATACTATTTATTTAATTATTCTACCACAATCTACATGAAATGAAGTTGGAATTATAGAAATGAATACATCGAATATTGACCACTAAGAGGATTAAATGTAAATAAAATGGAAGAAGAAGAAAATAGATGAATAAAGATATAAATCTTGACCAACCTCCACCCCTATAAATTGAATCCTTTCAAATGAGCCATGGATTACTTTTAATGTGAAATTTTACAAGTTGGATATATGAGAAGTCAAAAACATATGGGTGTAGGTGAGATGTTTATGATATATTTTTTCAGCCATTTCACTCTAATGTATGACTAAATTATTCATGGAATATTGAATTCATATTTTATGAATATTTTGTTATTATAATAATATTTAAATATAGTCTATAACAATAAAAATTGAATCCTTTAATCCCACGTTATGTCCCAAACACTATATGCTATCAAATCCATATTTACCAAACTTTTTCTTCCTTATATGCCTTCATTGGGCCTCTTATGGTTGGATATTTCCCTTTTTACAGTTTAATGAATCGAATCCCCTTGATAATAGAGTAATAATAAATGAATTTTAATGTTTATACCTGTTTAGTGAATGTTAGGATTGAAACAAAAAACTAACATCAAATATGGTTATTATGTGAAAATATATAATTTTATGATTTTCGCTAGAAACCTATTAAAAATATAAATTTATTTTTTTAATGACTAATAATGTGGCAGGAAAATCCTTAAATGGGTCCATAAATGTCAATAATCATGCACATACCCTAAATCTTCAATCTATATGCACACATCCTTGTTGAATCCACATCTGGGCTAGTGTGTCATTTTCCTCTAAATTCAATTCTTTTTATCCCAATTAAATATGATTATGAGGGGGACATTTTTTGGTGATCAAAATAGTTCAAGGAAAAATACTGGATGATATTTTGAAAAATATTTATTGGGGAATATAACAAGAAATTAAATTCATTTCCATGCCTAACTCACCTCACACACGACCTTCTATCTCTAGGAATGTTTCATGCTTGGTCTTATCATTCCCATCATTCCATATCTCAACTTTCTCACATACGTTCTACCTTTCACCCATCCTTCTTATACCTTTCATTATTTCAAGCCAAATTGTTGCCTCTCCTTCTCATACTCAATATTTCTATTACTTGATGTTATTCAGTATCACTTCATTTGAAATTTTAAAGAAGTTATGAGGGGATACCACATAATCCTAAGAATCCTACCTCATTTAACCTATAAAATTCCCCCATTCCAACATTTTAATGAGATTCTAAATATTATTTTCAAAAAGTAACACCAAATCTCAAACTTTTGCTCCCAAGACCCAACTTTTTTTAGGTTCAATCTACATTAAAGTAAAAGGTTCAAATGGAAATTAACAGTATTTTTGTTGTCTAAAGTTTTTTTCACCCAAAATATTTATGAAATACCAATTTTATTAAACCCTAATAAGGATAAGGAAAATACCCTCCCCTAAGGCCTATAAGGGCTCCAATTTTACTTTTCCATCAATAGAGGCCCACTATGGAACAAATTCAACCAAGATACATGGAGAGTACTAAATGGGTGAATCTTTTCCCAGGCCATCTAGAGATACCTATTAATGCATCAATTGGAACATGCCATCCAAATTGGTTTACTAGGGAACTATATTTCCCCTACCATCTAGAGAGACAGACATGGAATCCAATTCACTGAAGATATCCAATGAGGCTTACTAAGGTGTTATTTAATATAGGATAACCTGATATGACCAATATGGTCAAAATTCACCCAAACAATACCGAGAGGCCTATTGGGGAACCAATTCTCTTAGGTTATATTTTGGATCCTATTATGGTTTCAATTCTCCTAGGATATCTAGAGAGGACTATTTGGTCTCTAATAATAACCTAAACTCGATTGACCTAGAGTCAGGGTCTACATTATTATGTTTTCATTATATATAAGGTATCGAATAACCAAATATCGATCATTTTAGTATTTTTGATGAACCAGATACAATCATGCTTCCCATTTTACCTTGGACATAAAATATAAAAACACAGTTAAAGTAATATTATTTATACATTAAATCATTCAAATAGTTCTTATTCGTATCCTGGAAAAAAGATACAAAATAAGTGAAAGAAAAAATTCTCAGCAAGTGTTACTTATAGTGGAATATATCAAGTGTAAATAAATCATAATCAATATGAAGTTGTAAATAACATAAAACACATGTAATTTAATCAAGAAGTTGATCATTAAATGAATCCATGGATAATATCAACGAAATAATATCATGGAAAACAATAAATGAATTATCATTAAATAAAATAATAATGTATGACATCATGATCTTAGACATCATGATATAAATACCATTTATGCCTTTTACCAAGATAGTTTAATTTATGTGTTGGTGTACACTAAAAACCCATTTAAAAAATCTAACCAACTAGTTTGTCTAATGAGACCTATCGATGGATCGAGGGGCCATGTATAACTGGGCCCCACCCACAACATCATATTTAATACATTCCTTCTATATTTAATGGTCAATTTAATTCCTAAACAATATTTCTTATCAACAAGTATCTGCATTGAGTAATGAATATAGAATATTATTATTTCCACATTCAATCATATAACATTCATAGAAAAATACCATATATAGTAACAAAACACAGTTTAGGAAATAATCATATATATGATACAAATAATAGGGACATTTAAGTTATATGTAATGTTCATTTAATTATAGTGACATTAAAGTTAATGTTTCAAGATAATGTTAATGACCAAAAAATTAATAAGATATTAATTCATTGAAATATAGGTTTGGTACTAAATTATTATATATAATAAAATGAATGAAAAACATTAAAATAAGTTTTAATTTATGATATTTATTTTTGAAATCATTTCAAACTTGTAGAATATGCTAAATATTTACAAATAGTTATAGTAACGGGATAGACCATTAATGTCGTATAGGTTTAAAATAAAAAATAAATTTCTAATTTTTATAAAGAAAATATATTTGTTTTCATAAAATGTTATAAATATTTCATTAGAACCCTTTAAAAAGTCAAGGATGACCTAAAATTTCCTTAATAAGTCATTTGAGTAAATTAAAAGGTCTTTTGTAAAACAATTTTCAATCATATGGTCCTGGAAAAAAAATATACCCTATTAAGAAGTGATATAATATCATGTTATATTTTAAACATTTATTTTCATGATTTATAAGGACTCAAACATTAATATAACTATAGGAAAAATATTTTCAATTATTTTATTCTCAATTTCAATGTTTTAAATCCCAAAAATGTGTTATTTAAGGGAAAATGTCACATTTTATGTTATAAGAGTATTTCTTAGCACAATTGGAAAATTTTTTATTTTGGATTTAAAAAGTTTTAATTCATTTTAATGATTTAGACATAACATTTTCTAAACTGATCCAAATTGAAAAATACTGATTTTATAGGTTTTTATGTTCGATTTTAATCATTTTATCCGTATAGATCTAAAGCTAAATCCATCATTTGGAAGCTCAAATCGAGATAAAAAGTCAGGACTCGAAAATTGTGCACAAAAATAAGGAATTTATTGGTTGGTCCCATATCTCATAAATGCGGGAACCATTAGAGATTCTAGTTTTCATGTATCAAGAAGATATCCGGTGGAATAAGTTTCATTAATATTTCAACATATGATTATTTTATTTTAAAGTTCATAAATGCATTGGAACTTGGTGCATTGGAATAAAAACAATCTGTCTGGCAGAATTAATTATTCTGAGTGCATCCACCATAACTCCTTACTTTCCTGTCCACTGAAGCTGGACTTTCGTGGGTTGACAGATGGGGGTAGGGGAACAATGTTCAAGAAGGATGATTTCCAAAATTCTGTCATTAATGAGGTCCTCCACATGCCTACATTTAGAGAATAATTTTGGATCCAAACTTTCACTCCCTTTGCCAATAAAAGTGTATCCCTCTTTAATTTCAAGTGTTTGGAAACATAGGGGTAGACTTTGTTGGAAATTTTATTTAGTTTAGTATTGTATTTTATTTTAATTTAATTTTGTAATTTCATTTCATTTTATAATTTATGTGTTAACCTTTCTACACTTTTCTTTATATATTTTGTTTTCTCTCCCTGTTTTCTTTTCACAGTGAACTCTTATGCTCGTGATCATGAGTAGCTAACCTGAGAAAGTTCTTGGGGGTGTAATCTAGTGATGAACTGAAGTCTTTGATCTATAATTTTTAATTTTTCTTGTTTTATTAGCATAATACCGAGGGGGATCTTAGTGGTCAATGTTCCTTTGTGTCTCCACTTGCCACCTGAGGTTTAGCTTTCACTTCTGTAATATTTTCTCTCGATCGAGGAGATGGATGTGTGGTCTCTCGGTGATCATTGAGAGTACCATATATTCAAAACCAAATTAAGAGGAGGATTATCACACATACTATGATTTGTGTTCATTATGTAAATTATAAACTAATAATGAGACGATGAATGTTCTCTCTGGGCGATGCTCTCGGGGATGTCTCCCTTATTCTAACATCATTATATTTGCATTCATTGTGTTTTCATTGCATCTGCATATTATATTTTAGTATTTCATTCTTGATTCTAAAATATCATTTATGGTCATTTTATTTCATATATATATATATATATATAATTTTAATTATATGTAGTGAGTGATTGACTGCGAAAGCTCCTCAAGATATCAGCCTAGGGCAGCCACTGTGTTTCACTTAGTATAAATATTGTTGATAGAGTGCATGATAATGCTTCATCAAATTGGTGCCGTTTTCAAGGAGGAAAATGGTTTTCACTCACTATTTTTATTCACAAATTCTAAATTATTTTTCTTACTTTAATTTAAAAAAAAATCATAAATTTCAAAAACATAAAAAAACTCTCTTTGTTCATGATGTCATTCAAATCAAATTTTTATGCATGGAAAGATGAATCTCTGGTGCCAGAATAATTATTAAATGATCTTGATTCTATGTATAAAAAGATTAGTTATGTAGTCAAAAATATAGAGGGCCAAATAAGGTTTATAGTTGAATACATACAAGCATTTCAAGAGAAACCTGAACCAGATCTTGAATTAGAACCTGAACCTGAATGAGTAGTGGAAGATATTTCACCAATAATTTTTTACATTAATAAACCCGAGGAGGGTGATAAGGAGATTCTTACAGAATTAATCATATCATCCCGTACTCAACCATTGCATCAGGAGTTCCCTAATGTACACATTCCAGCTGATGAACTTATGGGAGAACAACAATTTTTGGGAGAATCCTAGAATATCTTTCTTGAAGATAACCTGAAACTTGATCTTCCCATCATTGATATCAAACAATGAGAACCTTTTTACCTCTATATTGTTAAGGAAGACAATGAATAAGATGTACCTTTTGAGATAGAGTTTCCAATGGTATTTCCTGGAGAGTTAAATTTTCTTGCTAACTTACTTCAAAGGGAAGATTTATTTATCGATTCATTGTGTTTTAATCTTATTCAAATAGAATTATTTTCCGAATTCTTCTTTCCTAAAATTTTTGATACATCAAAAATGAAGAATTCCATGGATGATAAGAAAGAGACAACCACTGTTGTAGTGATTGAATAAGAGGAGCTAGATAATCATGTGGTTTTACTACCTTATATGCAAAAAATTGGATACTATATGAAGGAGGACACCAATGAAGTTGACAGAAAGCACTCCTATTTTCTTTTCCCTCCCACATTGGATCTCAAATTCTATCTTTCTTCTTTATTAATGGTTTATAAATTTTTTATTTTATTTGGGGTTCTATACTCTTGGTATTTAATGATGGACACTAGGAAAAGTCACATATGGTGGTTTCTCTCAATGAAACCACATCCACCTTCTAATTGGGGATAATCCACTGTAACTGCCTGACTAGGGGCATTAAAAACCTTGAACCTATCTGGGGGTGAAACCAAGAATTCACTCTTATCTACCCCTTTTTCAATTTCATTTTAATTATTTTTCTTCGGTATTTTCATTTCTTTCTTGAATTTTTAAAGTGGTAGTAGTTGGATGCTTAAATCAAGGCTACCATTAAAAAATAAATCAGGTTGTTTCTATCCTTTTCTTTATTTTGTTTTCTTCCCAATTTAAATTCCGTGTGAACATCATTATTTATCTCAGTTGAGATAAAAAGAGGTTAGTAAATTTAATAAGTGTGTGGGAGGGATATTAACATGTTTTTAGGAATTTATTTGTTCCTTAATTTTATTTTTCTTGTTGTTTTATTGAAATTTTCATATTTTCTTTTTCCATTTTTTGGTGTGTTTTTAAAAATTGTGAGCTGAATTGAGTACTTTGGAAAATTAAAACCATCTAGGTATTTTCGGAACATTTATTGATTTTACTATTTTAGGATTTAAATTATTTCTTTATTGATATTGTCTCTTGATTTCCAATATTTTCATTTGATGAAGTTTGGTTGACTGTGAAACTCATGTGCACAAGTACTGTCTGAATTGAAAATCATGTCAAACCCGAGAGGTTTCTAAACCTATTTGAAATATTCTAAAATTTATCTTTTTTTACGAGTCATGATACATGTTGTGTGATACAGAACATTCATTTTTTATCTTTTTCAAAGCTGTTAGAGTTCATGGAATGTGTCATGTATGATTGAGGCATCACTTTGAAAGACATTTTTCATTCAACTCTTATTGTGGCCTACAATTATATCTAACCTTATTTAATCCCCTAGTAGAAAGAAAATACCGTGTTTTGTGCCACATTAAAAGCCATTTATCTCTTTACAAAATTATCTTGAAGTTAAGTGCATGATTATTATTAAACTCAAGTGTGGGGGAGGGAGAAGTTGGGATGTGTTTTACATTCCCAAAGAATTAGTTTGAGATGAATTGAATGTGTTCCCTTATTTATTGCTTCCTGGGTAGAAGATATATCATGATGAGAATATTTATGGGTGACACAAAATATCATTAAAAATATGTTTTGGTTGTTCACCAATATTTGAAGATCAAAACCTGCCTCTCTTTTCCCTCAAAACATGATTCTGAAGAGAAATCAAGATCTGAATTCAAGATTAAACAATGCTACAGTTGGGGAAAATAGGGATGAAATTCATGGATGATTAAATTACATGTGTTAATATCCCAAATAAAGAGGTTTTAATGGTGATCAATTTTTTGAGCAGATTGGGGAGCACACCATTCTTGGGGAAAAGTATTTTCAGGCAATTACTTCACTTTAGAGCTTAACCCTCCTCAATCTGCCTCAGAATATTTTACATTTATAACCTGAAAAACCTCAACATCAGAACAACCCATGAAAAATAAGTCACGATTGAAACATTTTTTGACTATTGGATGTGGAGATACCAGGAGGATAGCAAGCCTATGGAGAGCACACATGTTTTGAGAATGAGAAAAACTCCACATTAAATATCCTTGACTAAAGTGAGAAATATTTTTTTCAGGGACATAGGTATAACATGAATGTTAGTATTATCATGTGATTTAATGGATTAATATTATTTTTTATGAGTTCTTAAATTTTTTTCCATGTAGGAGGCATGATATTTTATTTGATAGGATAATTGAGTTGCGTTGTCATTTATGCTTTGAGAGGTTTGTTTTGACCATGGTATATGATGATTGTCCAAGAGTGAAATGTTTAAGTTTGGGGTAATTGATAGAACAAATATTTTAAATTAATTTCTTTTAAATTTAAATGTTTTTAATCCCACCAATGTGTTATTTAAATGGAAATTGACATATTTTATGGTTTAGGAGTATTTTTTTTATCTAAATTGAAAAATGGCTTATTTTGGATTTAAACAGTTTTAATTTATTTTAATGTTTGAGCCTTTACATTTTTTACACAGATAAAAATTGAAAAATTATTCTTTTATAGGTTTGTATGTTCGTTGATATTTGTTGTATCCTTATGGACCAAAAGCTCAATCCATCATTCAAAAGCTCAAATCTAGCTCACAAATCATGCCTCTAAAAATGTACATAGAACTGAATAATTTTATTGTTGGACCCATATCACATAAATGGAAAACCCATTATAGATTAAAATTTACATGGTTCAAGGAGATATAGAGAGGAATATGTTTCATTAAGATGGATTCATATTATCATTTCATTTTCATGGCCATAAATGCGTTGGAAATCAGTGCATCGGAATAAGAACGATCTGTTTGGACGAATTAAATATTCTCCGTTCAGAGGCCATACCTACTTCATTTCCCAGCCCATGAAGCCGAAAAATCGTGGGTAGACAGAGGTGAGGTAGCGGAACAACTTTAAAGAATGACTATTTCCAAAATTCTATCATTAATGAGGTCCTCCATGCACCTACATTCGAAGATGATTTTTGGATCCCAATTTTCAATCCCTTTGCCTATAAAAGTGTATCCCTCTTTAGTTTCAAATGGTTGGTAACTTAGGGGCAGCCTTTTTTGGCCATTTTATGTAGTTTAGTATTGTATTTTATTTTCCTTTCATTCTGAAATTGCATTTCAGGTTTTAATTTAAGTGTTATGCTTTATCTACATTTGTTTCTCTCTTTTGTTTTCTCTCCCTGTTTTCTTTTCACTATGAACTCTTATGCTCATGATCATGAGTAGCTAACCCGAGGAAGTTCCTGGGGGAGTATTCCAGTGATGATCCCAAGTATTTGAGGTATCATTTTTAATGTTTCTTGTTTTCATAGAGCTATATTGAGGGTATTATTATTGGGTAAGTCTCCTTTGTGTCTCCACATTCCCCACGAGGTTTAGATTTCACTTCTCTAATATTTTCCATCGATCAAGGAGGTGGATGTGTCATCTATCAGCAATCGTTGAGAGTACCATATAGTCACAAACATATGCAGTGGAGGATTCTCACACACATGATGGAGTGAGTTCATTAAGTAAATTATAAACTAATAATGAGGTGATGAAGGTTCACTATGGGTGATGCTCTCCAGAATGTCTCCTTTCTTCTAAAATCATTCTGTTTTCTTTCATTGTGTTTGCATTGCATCTCCATATTAAATTTTAGTATTTCATTCTGGTTTTTAAAATCTCATTTATGGTAATTTTATTTCATATATATATTTAAATTGAATTATAAGTAGTGAGGTATTGGATGTGAAATCTCTTCAAGAGATGGACTTAGGTCATCCACTGTGATGCACTTAGTATAAATATTTTTGAGTGCACACGACAACTCTTCATCACATAACACAATCTTCAGTTTTTAAGTCTAGAATTGTTTCACATACATTTGAATATATTTTTAGGGATAGAGATTTAGAAAATTAAGAAGAAATATAAAATAGTGTATCCATATGTTACAAGTGGACACTTATACCTAGTGTCCATTTTTTACAAAAATATGACCTTAAAACAATTCTTTACTTATTTTCAGGAAAAATCGTTACAACAATCATCTGGGATTATTATTTTCTATTACCCATCCATAAACCGAGTGATTTTTTTAAGATATTGGATGAGAAAAATATATTAATAAGGGTCATAAAAATAAAGAAAGAAACCATTATTCTATTAATACTAATAAACACTTGAATTAGTTTGAAAAATATATACATCTCAGCCATAAAAATAATATATAATTAATTTTTAAAAAAAGGTAGTTTCCATATTACAGTGAAATCACAAATAAAAAAATAAGAACCTTGGGACATCATTTTCTTATCATACATACATATAATTGTAATGCTCAAAGATACCAAATGATTTGTAACCCTCACAGATACCTTATGATGTAACCCTCATGATATCCTTATGATGTAACACTCAAAGGAACCGTATGGTGTAACTATCATAGTTATATGAGGAATAACCATTACAGTGAACTTGAAATATACCTAATGAATTGGAGGGCTATCATAGAACCACCCATATTTAGTTCACAATAGAACTACCTATCATCGTAAAAAATTCCCATGAACTAGAACATAATCATAGAACATGAATAATTACTTCATGAAAACATTTATTAAAGAAAATAACATATTTTAAAGGAATGCCACACACATAAAAATTGAAATAATTTTTGAAAATAAAAATATAATCATTTAAATGACAATTCAAAATATCAAGGAGTCATGAAATCGAAAATATCCACTCACGCCTTATAAGTTAAAAAATTTATTTTTGAATTTAGTAAAAAGAGGAATTATGTAGGATTTAAATGAAACGTCCCTAGCCTTATGTATGAAATATTTTTTCACTTGTACTTAACATGTTTTATTATCAAATTAGATAAATTAATTAATTAATTTAGAACCCATTCCTCATATATTTTATTTATTTTAATTTAATGAATTTATTTTATGGACATTTTGTTGATTTATAAAGATCGATTTTTCTTTTCTAAGGGTGTTTGTTTCATGGGTGGTTAACATTTAAATATTTGTGAATGTTCATTAAAAATGGGAATAGTACTCTAGAATTGAAATTATATTTCATTAATTCAACTCATTAAGTTTAAAAGGTCTCATATATCATTTTTCTTTCTAACATGATGAATATTAATTTAATAAAACTTTTAATGATAATTATTTAGATTATTATGGAGGTTTTTCCGACCATCACAAACTAATTTTGTTTTTATTAATTTTATAATCATATATATTAATTATATAATGTGAGACCGTATAAAATATTTAAATAGGTAATTTTAAACAATTTTAGCTGAATTTATTCTTTACAGGAATGTGGTTACGGTAAAAGAAAATTCATCATCCACGCTTGTGGTGAATCAACATACCATGGATAATGATTTCGTTTTTAATAACAAAAATAGAAGAAAAGAGAGATTTTATATTGGATATACCATTAAATCATATAATTACAGTATATATGTTATGATATAGTTATCATGCATATTTTGGTATGCGTTGATGATCATGTAGAAGAGTGAAAAAAAATTAAAGAGAAAGAATTAGGATTTTAGTACTTGAATATCTTCACCTTAAGAACCTCCTTAAGGAACTTGGATTTGGTCTTTTTTGAGAAACAAATACTAGAATGTGTTTAGGTATGAGGCTAAAAGAATTTGGTAGCGTATGGTTGAGATAGAAGGCTCAAGGAGATGAAATTAATTGGAAGAAAGGGTTCTCTTTTATAATTAGGGTAAGGATCACTTTTGGAATTTCTTAAAATATTAAAATATAATAATTCTATTTTAGGGATAATGACTTCCAAAATTACTATCATGATAAGTGGATAAAATTTAAAAAAACTATTATCCAATATTTTATTATTTAATATTTTGAATATTTTTAAATTATTTAATAAAAGATTATATTCTTGAAATATCATCATTCTAAAATTTAACACTATTAAATTTTATGACATTAAAAAAATAAAAACAAATATTAAAATTAGAACAAAATATTTTATTATATATTATTAAAGTCATATTTGTCTAGATAATCCATGGACCATCTTAATTTTCTAAAATTATATTTATTTTAATATTTTTAATATCATTTATTTAATTTTTCCATTAATTTAATAATTAATGTATCATCGTTGTGGAATCCTTTAAGGTAATTATTTCTTCAATTAAAATAAAAAGTAAATTAACATGATGAAGATAAATATTTAATTTTTTAACATAATATTATGGTAGAAAAAACCTTTTTAAAAAACCATATATTAAAAAGTTAAACTAATTAAAAACTATTGTTTGAGAAACTTGACTTTGTTTTAAATAAAATACTCTATGGGGATTAAAATCATTCTAGTTCATCCCAATTGCCTCAAATATGAAAAAACGTCTATTAGGATAGAAATTTTTTCATAAAATAATATTTATCCAAATTTTTAAGTAATTTAATTTTTCTTATAAATTAAATTAAAACCATATAATTGATTTTTCTTCTACTTGCACAAGCACTGTGTTTGTGTTGCATATGAATTGAAGATAATTATTTTATAAAAAATTGGAAATTAATCACCATCAAAAAAATAAATTAATTATGTTTAATAAAATATTTTAAATTAATTTATTATTTATATTTACTCATATCTAAGTCTAGATAACTTCTTTAATTTGTTAATTTGAATTTTCTTGCCTTGTATAAGCATTGAATAGACATTTGGATAAGATCAATGTTATATAACTCAAAAATTAAAAAATATCAGAAAAAATAATCATTCATAAATAAAAATTAATAAAAAAATCATGTAAATACATTTTATCAGCCAATTATTATCCATAAGAAACCAAATTTTGCCTTCATAATTCTTGTGCAGAAATTGTATCAACATTGAAAATGTATTTTATATTTATCATGAAATAAATTATAATTTACATGTTTTAAATTATTTATGTACAATAGTAATTTCATAATACCATAATTTATTCATATTATAATTTTTATAAATTTAACATCATAATTATGTCTTCATGACACTACAAAATATAACGTATTTTATAAAAAATTTATTTTTTATTATTCACCAACAATTTAACTTTTTCATAATAATATCAAAAAATCATAATAAGTTAATTTTGAAATATTTAATTAAAAAATTAAATACACTTTTTCAAATTAAAATTATTTAATTTTAAAATTATTATTTTAAATATAACCATAAAAGAAATTAGTTTAATAAAATAATTTATTTTAAGAATTTCATAACATAATGAATTTAGATTATTTAATTATATATTACTAATAAAGCTGAAAAAATTATATCACTACCTAGGTTGTTAAATCCCCCACCCCCATTTGGAAATTCTATCCTCATAATTTATTCACATATTAAATAAATTGGGATACTTTCCCTCATAACATTTTTAGATTCTCGTGTTTCTTCTTAAACTGTATGGTTTCTCAATAAGAACTTAACTTGGTGAATTTTCTTATTCTCTAATATGTTACCTCTGCCATAAATAATTTGAATATTATTTTCCTCATAAGAATGTTTATCTTCTATCTAAACTAAATTATGTTCCAAAACATGAGATGAATCTAAAACATACTTCCTGAAAATCAAAACATGACAAATATTGTGTACCTGGGATAAACTTGGAAGTAAGGACACACATTGGGAAACTGGTCCAACATTAGTCAATATTTTATATGGTCCACCAAACTATAGACATAAATTTCCCATCTATGAAAAATATATATCACTTTATTATGGAGATATTTTAAGAAAAACATGATAACCTACATTGAGAGAAATGTCTTTCCACCTGTTATCCACATAACTTTTTGACCTTCTCTATGATCCCCTCATATGTTGTTGAATCATTTTCAACTTCTCAGCCAATCCCTTTACTAATTATTATCCCATTAACTTCATTTCACCAAATTTATCCCAAAATGATATAGTTCGTTACTTCTTTTCATATAATGGCCCAAAATGTTCCATCTGTATACTAGAATGAAACAAATTTTTTAAAAAAAAAACAAATAAAGAAATTTGATGATCCTATCATCTCTAATAATCTATTGAACGAGGAAACAAATTTCTTAAATGGTAAAAATTGTTAATTTCTAATTTCCATCAGATTAAGGATGAAAGGCTATGCTGAAATGTAATTTGGTTCCCAACAACTTCTGAAGGCCTTCCCAAAACTAAGAAGTTAACATAAGATCACAATCAGATACAATAGAGAAAGGAACTGTATGTAACCTGACTATATCATTAAGATACAATCAAGATAGTTTATGTAAATTCAAATTATCTCTAATGGGAATGAATTTTTCATATTTAGTCAGTTGAGAAACAATAACGCAAATTAAATTCTTACCTCAAGATGCCTTTGGTAGTCCCTCCATAAATTCCATGGATATATTTTCCCATTTACACTCTTGAACTAGAAAATAGTAATATATCCCTTTTAGTAATTTTCCTTATTCATTAACTTATTGAATATTTAAACATTTCATGGTGAATTCATCATTATCATTTATTAACTCATCCCACCAGTAATACTCATAAAGGTCCCTATACATCATAGTGCTTCTAGGATGAACTGAAAATGAAGAACAATGAGCTTCACTTAAAAATGCTTCATTCAACTAGGAATTAAAAGAACACAAAATATCTTTTAAAATCTCAATAATTAATCTTTTTCAACATTAAATTCAGAAAACATACACTTCCTTACAAGTTCTACCTATTTGTATAACTCAAAATCTTCCTTCCGATCATTCTTAATCCAGTATGAAAGATATAATTACAATGAAACTCCAAAAAAATCGAAGAATTTCCTTCACCCACAACATCCCGGTTAATATTCATTAAAAAAATTAATAAAAGGGTCATGTTATGAACATAACGTGGTTAATTATGTATGCTTTTTTTGACTCAACGAGTCTACCACTTTATTTTCATTTCATGGTTGGTAATATATCATGAAATCCTAATCCTTTATTAGTAAAAACCATATTTTTTGCCTCGTGTTCAATTACCACAGAGTAAATATATAATTCAAACATTTATGATTAGTATATATTTCACACTTGGCTTCATATAAATTATGGGTCCAAATTTTTAATGTAAAAAAATAGTAGCTAACTCTAAATAATGTATAGGAGAATTTTACACATGAGGTTTTAGTTTCCATGAAATATATGAAATTACTTGATCATTCTACATCATAATGAAACCAAATCCCCTCAATGAATCATCATAGTTTGTAGAAAAATCACCCTTTATTGTGGGAATGTTCATAAATAGGTCATTAAAAAAATTATTTCTAAGTTCCAAAAATCAATAATCACAATATTTTATCCATATAAATTTAAATTCTTTTTGAGTTAACATAGTTAGTGGGATAGATAACCAATATTTTTTTTAAAAAAGACACAGTAAATAGAATACTATTCTAATAAAACTTTGAATCTCAGTAATATTTTTTGGTATAGTCCATTCATCAACCACTTTTATTTTTTCAGGATCAAATGTTATGACATATTTATTGAAAATGTTCTCATGGAAAGAAATTAGTTTTAACAAAATATCACTTTTACAAACTTTTCCATATAACTTCTTTTTTAAGGGTTTTCATAACAACAATTAGATGTTTTCATAATCCCCAAAACTTCTCTAAAAACAAGAATTTCATCAATAAAAAAACCGTAAACATATCCAAATATTCATGGAATATTTAGTTAATTAAATCCATAAACACAATAAGGGGATTATAAAAATAAAACGTCATAAAAAAAACTTATTATGAAAATATATAGTATGAAATGATTTTTTCATAATTTCAACCCCTTCAACTTTAGATGTTTGTACTTGGATATAAATTAAATCATTAAAAAATAATGATATCCTTGGATATAATTAAACATGTCATTAATATGAGGAAATAGATACATATTATTAATAATAATTCAATTAAAACTCTATAATAATTTAAAAGTCACATGGAACAATGATTATTTTTAAAAAACATTACAGAAGAACCCCATGTTGAGGTACTTGGATAAACGAAACCTCTATCATGTAACTCATGCTACTGATTTGTCAATTATAAATGTTCCACTTGACCCTTCAATATGGGTGATTTAATATTGGCTCAGCATCCAGAACTACATTAATAGTAAACTCAACATCCCGATTAGGTATAAAACCAAGAACCTCATCAGAAAAAACATTCAAGTGTTCATTTACCACTAACACATTGTTAAAAGGAATATTTCACTTATTTTACACAATATGTGAAATATAACTTTCAATTGCATATTTTATCCATTTTCAACTTCCTGATATATTATTAATGGTATGGGTTCATTATTCTATAAAAAGTAAAACTAATCCAGAAAAAAACTTATTTAGCTCTAAAATATATCTTATTATGGTAAATAAAAATCCAATTTATACCTAGTATAATATCAAGATATTATAGGCGGAAAAAGAAGGTATTCAAGTAGTTTATTTCCACATACTATAACAATAAGATTATTATAATTCCTTTTTCCTTAATATTCCCCGGGTGTTTTTACCAGGTCTTTTAGATTCAATTCTTAAGGAGAAATTTATAATTTTCCCTAAAACTTCTCATAAATAAATGAATGTATAGACCCCATATCAAACAAGATATTAGTATAATATAAGTAAATAAACAATATACATGATACCACTTCAATGGATGGACCAAAACCCTCTAAAGTAGTTGTAAAGGACTTCACTACACTTTTTTATTATAGTTCAGTTACTTCCTATTATTTAGATCCTTCTTTGGGAAGTTATGTAAATAATTCCCCATATCAGCATATTTAAAACACTTTACATTTTTCTTATCATAATTGAACATTCCAAAACTTGGATCTTTTTCATCTGAATAACTTTCCTTATGTCCATACTTACCACATGTGAGGCACTTCTCATACTTGTCAATTCATTCCCTAGTGTGATTTTTACCACACTTTCCACAAACATGTAACTAGATTTCCATACATTCATATTTCATTGATTGATTTTTACCAATTTCCTACTATTTAGACTTTTCTTATATTTTTTTAACAAAGTAAACATGATCATCAGAAAAAATATATTTCTACCCTCTCACCACATCGAACAAGTTTCTCATAACTTTTGAATTCAAAGAAGCCAATTCCCTTCGATATCTTGGATTCAATACTGATTAAAAATGATTGATTTTAATATCAAGAACTTGAATAATATTTAGAGCATACATTTCTAATAGAGTTAAATTTTCATCAAACATGATAACTGAATCATCCACCTTTTATTCAGTTACACGAATTTATTTCCCATCCTCATATGAACCACCATATGAAAACATTTTTCAGGGAAACATTCTCAAATTCATCCCATTCCAAGGCATCAATCTTTTTTCTTTCCCTAATATTCTTGACCATTGAACACCACTGGTAGAATTGATCTTCAAAAAAAAAATATAAAAATTCTAAAAGATTTATTATATAAACACCACATTACATTAGATATATTTTCAAGGGCTTTAATCCACCCTTCATCCACCACTGGTTCAGATGACCCACTAAAAGTAAGATGGTGTTTTCACATAGAATGCTCAACTATAGTAATTTTTGTGTGTGGTTGCTATGGTTTTTATCTTTCATGGATTCCACCACCATTTTATAGTAAGATTGAACTAAACCATTACCATCACAAACTTTTCAACTCTAATATCTACTATTAGAAGTTGCAGATTTGGAAGGATATCATCCTCTTAGTGACTTCTTACTTAGTTTTCCCAATTTAATTTGTGGAAACCGATTTTTAACAAAAAAAATATAGATGAAGAAACCTGTTAATCTTCAAATTATATATTAGTTTAAATTAAATATAATGTAAAAATAATTTATGGTATTATATTAACATTATCCTAACCCCTAAAATTATCTAAAGTATCATGTGATACTAACTATAAGGACTCGGCAATAAAAATTACTTAATATTCAGTTGTTAAGTCATGAAATAATTCTATTGAATTTGTGGATCATTTTATTATTGAATATATAGAAAATTAAGACAAAATCTTACATAGTAAATGTATACATTATAATTGGAAACATGTTTGCAATAACAATTTTTCTAAAAAACATTAAAATAAAAAATGATTTCTTTTCATGCGAATACTTCACAACATTTATCTTGACTCCTTCCTTTCTTTTACACATAATTAGACCCTATGAAAAACGTTTTTATAACTTGGGATGAGCCCAAAAGTCTCAATAAGGTACATAAAAATAAGGAAAGAAACCATTAGTCTATAAATACCTAAAAACACAGGAATTTATTTTCACAAAGATATACTCCTCACCCATAAAAGTAACATATACCTTCTTTTTAAAAACATTAGGTTCCTATAAAACATTACAAGAATAAATAAACCATTAGGTAACTTGGGGAGTTATTTTATTACAATACATACTTATGTTTTCAACCGTCATAGATTCCATATAATTTGTATCCCTCATGAACGCATTACAATATATCCATAATGACTACCTTATGATGTAAAACTCATTGATACCTTATTGTGTAACTATCATAGTTACCCATGGAATACCCATTAAAGTAAACTTTCAACATACCGAATTATAAGGACCAAAAGGGTCCTGGATATCCTAAGAGGGGGTAAATCAGGGTATGAATATTCTTTTCAAAATTGTTTCAACCCCACTGGATCTTGAACTCTTTATTATTAGACTCACTTTGTTTTCTTTTATGTGTCAATACTAATATTATTATTCTCGTATTTATCTTATGATGATTATTTAAATGCAATGTAAGAATGAAAGTAGACTGAAACACATATTTTTACTTGGTTCACACTCATTGGGAAACATCTAAGGAGCAAACAATAGCAATGTAATGATATACTGAATCCACTAAAGCTCACATCCAATTATAAGATTTGGGATATATCACTTTTATGGCCAGGCTCAGTACCTTTACAAGGATTAGGGTCATATAACTACTTTCCCAAAGGTCACTTCCTATTTGTCTCTCTTTGGATCACTTATGATATAAAGGATAACCTTCTTTCTCTTCTTGTACTCACTTCTCTGGAAAGGATCAGATCACAGTTTATAGACATGTTGGTCCCTACATTATCTATAATGAATTTATCCTCCATTGTATATTGATTCTCTTTTGATGTCTAATTTTCATCCACTTATGAATACCACATTTCCACTAAACATTGGGAAATAACCTTTTAAATAAAATTGTAAAGATCATTGTTTCTCAATGATCTATAATTTTCAAAGCTCAAACAAGCCTTCACAAAGTTCCAGCCTCTTCAATAAGCACACACCCTCGTAGAGCACACTACTTCACAAAGCTCACTGCTTTGCAGATATCAAGATGTTTCAAAGATCAATCCTTTGTGGAGCTCAAGCTATCGAAGAGATCAAGCCATCACAAAGTGACTTCCATCGCGAAGTTCACTGAGCCAATGAAGAACACACCATATTCGCAAAGCTATCAATACATAGAGGCATTAACATTGTTCAAGACTAGAATAATATTTTCCCAAAACCCAAGCCTTGCTTTGAAACCGTCCTTTTTAGAGAATCCCTTGCTTCACGAAATAAAAATGACTTTATATTTCCTCTCTTACTCCCATACATAATGAAGAGGGGTGGCCTCTTATTTATAGGTGTGGAAAAATGATGAGGTCCACTTCTTTCGACATGATTTTTGGATTGGTCAAAATAATCTTTGTGGTACATCTTCCCTTTGTAAAGAACCACTAAATTTTGTTGTTGTCACAATTCTCTCCGTGAAATGCTTCACTCCACTGCTGAAATTCTCCCTCACAATTCTCTTCACCTCTTCCATTCATAAAGCTCGTCATAATTGTAGAGCTCACCCCCACAATTATTTATGTCCTTGGAAAATCCACTTCATGATGCAAATCTTCATGAAATTTATTCCTTTTACATATTTTGATGATATCTTCAAGGAAATCCACATTTAACAATGCTCACCAAACTCTAGATTTTGGACCCCAAAAATTTGGCAAACATTAGAAAATGGAAACACATTGTATACGTTATTTTATATCACCTTCAAATATTCTATTCATTTTTCATGGTAATTTGATAACATGGATTGTAAAAAAATCTCGGGAACATGAAAATTAACCATAAAAACATTCTTTTTCAACAAACACAGCCAACCCAAAAATGATGCAATGTTACCTTAATTTATTTTTCCCAAAAATATCCCCCTTGGGATTTGTTGACAACTCTTATCATAATTATTCTCCACAATTAGATACCTCACTACTTCTCCTTACATAATCCACCATCAATCGCCTCTTGTAATTCAAATAGTGACCAAATATTCACTCACCACATACTCTAAGCCTACACGAGCAATTCTAGCTATGAGAAACAATAGTAGAATGAAAATTTTATCCATGAATCAATTCATTTCTGACTAAAATAATTGATACCATTACAACACCACTCTTCTTCTTACATAAAAAATCATAGCTTCTATTATATATAATATTTTATTGATCAATTCTAGAATCGTCTGATTTAAAACTCTCCCCTATATCATTGCTCCCCCAATCTCACTGCTCCACCTATCATCTACTCTCTGTGAATTGACTAAGAAATTTTCTCCTGTCAAAATCCACACTTTCTCCCCCATGAACAGTTACATTTTCTCCCCCTTTGAAGATGATCCCAAAGGTCACTACTTTATGATCTACAATTGGATTAAAACACATATCAATATATCACAGAAAAACACATCATACCTTGGGGACAGAAGGGAGTATCACATCCACACATTTTAAAGTGTGGGGAGTCAACTGAACTCCAAGAGATAGTAGATGCCTCTCAAATTCTTCTTTGGGTAAGGCCTTTGTTAGAATTTCTGTAACCTATAGATTTGTAGGAACATACTCCAACATCACAGTACCTTTCTCCACCTTCTCCTTGATAAAGTGATTTTTTTCAATGTTATTTTTCATTGATTTAGGAATAATAATTTTTCTATGATTGATATCACTTGAATTATCCCACTGGATTCTGATTGGATAATTGACTTCAACTCCAATGTCATCAAGCTACTGCTTCATCCACAATAACTGTGTGCATTCTTGAGTTGAATAAATATGCTAAACTTCTATATTGCCCAATGAAATTTAATCTTGCTTCTTTCTTATCCAGTAAATAAAAAATATAACAAGATAGAAATTACCTTTACATGTTGAATTCCTATAATCCGCTAAATAATCCCAATCTGTTTACGTAAATCCTAATAACTCTGGCTATGATTTTTCATTATACATCAAACTGAAATCCATAGTGCCTCTAATATACCAAAGTATTATTTTCACTACAATATTTTGGATCTCCTTGGTGTTGAAATGTGGAAAAGATAATATCAGGCCTTATTTCAATCAAGTACGATAATCTTTCAATGAATTTCCTACATTGTGTGATATTAGCTTTATTTACTTTATCAAACCATGGTGGACTCATCCAGGTAGACACTATAGTCTCAATCTCCCTGTAATTTCCATCACAGACATTATCAACACTTCCTCAACATATTTAGATTGATAAATGAATATTCCATTCTGTCCTCGTGTCACTAATACCATCATTATTTGATTATTTTATTTGTTCACAAATAAATTCTAATCAACTCCACCAAAATTTAAATCGATCTTGTTCAGAAACTGATCTATCATTTAATACCATTCCCTTGGTTCTTACTTCAGTCCATATAAAGTCTTATTCAACCAAAAACCCATGGTATCATCTTCATGTATACACTATCATTGTCAGATTACCAATTATATCTTTCAATTCAAATTCAGCACTACTCTTCAAATTTCATGCTGATATTGATTGGACTTCCTCATGTTCATTATCAGTATCATCTTCTAAATTAGGATTTTATATATTTACTCCCCCTGAGTCTCTTACCACTTCATCTATTTCAATATAAACTTTGTCGCTATGGCATTGTTCATTGACATCATTTCTTTCAACTACATTTTACAGCTTCTTGTTGAAACAATGTGGATATTCTATCATAGCTTCTTGGTATCCTAAAAATAGTCAATTAATACCATATTATTAGAACAAATTAGATAATCATGAAAAATTGGATTGTTTCATCATGTCCCTAATCACCCTTATCGAACATAAACATTCATTATTTATATCCCATTGAGATCTTTAATATGAATAAGAGATAGATATCTCCCCCTATGATGTGAAACTCTTCCTATTATTGAGACCAATGTTTTGACCCAAAATCATGCTACTTATCCGGCATAATTTATTCGCATATGGAAATTTACTACGAGCCATCATGTAAAACACTTATACTATTGATTCAAACTCAGTGCAGGAAACAAGAAATAAAGTTAATAACATAATCATGATATATTGCTCTCAATTACATCCATGTATCTGAGGAAACCATATAACATTTAATTATTTCATGGATTCTTCTAGATTCGTTCTTTAGCTCTAGTATCTAATTTGAATCAGTTTACATTTTGGATCACATCACATCACTACTTTGAATATTTTGATTCCACTTCCCCTTAGATTATATCTCCCCTTGAACTTGAAACCTGTGAACAACCGTTACTATCATTTACACACAAAGGGAGATGGGATCTTATAGAATCCATAAAAAAGGGATTTTGGTGGATACAGATGGGTCAATCCTTTTATTTTTTTCTTGAAAATCATGGGACTCTTTCCTTACCTTCTCCAACTACCTTGTCAAACTCAATTATTTTGTCCAAATGAATATGCATTCATTGCCACATTTTGATTCTTCTTCAAATATTTAGATTTTGATGATTGAATTTTTTCACAATTTTAGAATTAATCTAATTATTAGAAATTTTCTTCCTTGATGCTTCACCAATATCCCATTTTTCACGAATCTTTCTCTAATTAGGAATCTCTCCATTGAACATCTGCTCTTTCTTTTTTCCTCTATTAGCGATCTCTTTCTGTTTCCTCCACTTCCTGATGTGTGGTATGAAAGGAAAATTTTCCCAGACATTCTTTAGTTGCATTTATTTTATTAATTGTTCAAGCCACACCACCTTTTCATGTTGGGGTTGAGTCTTCCACTGACTTTACATTCTTCTAAATTATACTTGGGGAAAATCCTCTTTTTTCTTCTAGTTTTTTCTACATCCAATCTAGGGGAGTTTTTCTGACTGTAAAAGAGGGAGTGACTGATACACCTTTCATTGAGCACCTTGTGATTCCCCTAGGACTATAAACCTATTTTTCATGTTACCACGTTGTCTTCAAGTATAGGAATTTTCATTGTACACTGCTCATACTGGGGTTCCCCTTTTGTGTTCCTTTTCCTTACCTAATTTCTTATTGCTATTTTTTTTTCAAATTCCCATGATTAGAGTAAATCGAACATCTTCCATAAAAGATATATCTTATCTCATCATTTCTCAGATGAGATGTTCATTTTTCCCTCGTTCTTATTCTGACATTGAGTTCATGGGCTTCGTGACACATAATCATAGTGTGTCCCATTCTTAAACAATAGAAGAACATCATGGATATTTTATTCTGAGAGACACTCATTTTATATTTCTCATAATGCTTCTTCATATTCTCATATTTTGAAAAAAAAATATCCTGACAACATAAGATATATTCATGAGCCTATAAACAAAATCTTGATGAATGACCATGAATCATACTAAAAGACCACATGAAATCATTATATATTGTAAAATACATGTCAGGTTTATCATTAGAAAATGAACGTCATTTTCTATTTCTAGAACTATTTGTGGATGTATTTCTATCATGCATGGGAGAGGATTCATCCAATCCAATGCCAATTTATTCAGGGTGTATGGCCTTTTACATGAGAAAATATGTTCTTGTTTCAATTTAGAAATATAATATTTTTTCTTAATTTCATCATCACCTACCAAAGGATAATCAAATAGTAAGTGCAAGATATCCTTCATTTTAGGCTTCCCTCTAGAATTGGATTTCCCAACTACTTTTTTACCGATAATATCGCTTCTTCCAACGTTTGAATCTTTATATCCCTTGAATCAGGTAGATAATTATGTTCTATTCTACTCATATCATCTTCCCATTAATGTTTGAGCTTATCCACCATGTTGCTATGCTCCTTAATTTCAAATTTTCCTTGAGAAATAGAATTAGAACAAAATTAATTATCTTGTTCTAGACTTCAATTATTTTGAACTTGTTCAGACAACTGTGTAGAAAGATCATCATTTTGGATTTCAAATTCTCATCTTCATCTAACTTTTTATTCTGTTCATTTTCATGAGCATTTTGTTTTCCTTTACTTCTAGACATATTTTGCAGTTCTTAGCCTTGAGAATCATTCTTCTCTCTTAGAACAGTATCCAAATCAATAAGCCTTTGATATAAACATATTAGCATGCTGACCTCAATTTATAGTGCTTGGATCAAGATATCTTTAGATTTAATATTTTCTTGCAATTTATTTGTTTCATGGAAAACATCTACTTTTTACTATCTCAGAGTTTCTTCATCATCAGTAGTTCTAACATCAATCAGAATATATGGTTCTTCGCTCATTCCATTAGCATCATTGAAAGAGTAATTATTTTCACTGTATGATTTATCAAAATCTATAATGTCACGTGTTTTATACTGTGTTTAAATATGAATGTTTTCAAAAACTTTCTTGCGTAGTGATGTGCTGGTTTTTAAACCGAGCTTTGGAACATTATTATGAGTATTGGAACACTTAATGGTTTTGTTTTTGGACTTGGTTGAATACTAGATAATTTTTACAGGTGCCCCTTTAAGGCTTCAGAGAACCAGATTTGGAAATTTAAACTTTAACAGATCTACACGGACTGCGCATTATTGCGGTCCAACCCATGCAGCTTACGCAGTTTAATATATTATTTATTTAAATTAAATAATATTAAATTGGATATTAGTGTTTAAATAGAATAACATGTTAATAATAATAATTTTGTTATTATTATTATGGTTTCATAAATTATTTATATGTTAAAAGATTATAATTGGATGATTAATGGGGTGTAATAGGGTCGGGCCACTGGTTCATGGGTGAGTCAGGTTCAGACATTAGAAAGTGGTATTAGAGGTTCAGCTTCTCTTTCTTTTCCTTTGTCTTACTAGTTTGGGGTTGGTAGAAACAAGAATAGGAATGTGTTAGCACTTGGTTTAATAGCCATTCATGGGATTGATCAGCGCAAGTATGAGAAATGACCAAGTGTCTAGGGATGGGAATTGATGTTTGTAGTATTTGATGTCACAGTTGATATGATTTCACCTTGAGTGACTGGTGTATTTTCCGCTGCTTATGGATTATGAGAATTTTGAAAAACAATTGTCTTGGTCTGATAAAGCCAAAAAATTTCATACACACATTATCTTAGACACTTAGAGACTTACATGTCATGCATAAAGTTCATGCAATGTAGTTACGTTAGTATGATTCCTGCTGAAATGGATTCTGTGCATTGAATATGTGTCAGGACTTGTACTTATTTAGATTTACTTTTAAAATATCATGTTTCAGTGATATTTTTAACCTAATTGGGTGTTTATATGCCATGATTCCTCTATGATTAGCATGTTTTATAATTGTTCCATGCTTTTGTGTTATAACATGCTGTCGTGTTACTGCTTATGATAGCATGGTAAAGATGTTTGGATGTGTGAAATAGCTTCAAAAGATAAAACATTAAATGAATGTTGATTGTAATAAAAGAAGCCAAATTATAGTGATAAGGTGTATGAGTGGCTTATCAAATATTAGATGACCACCCATGTGTTTGAACATTATATTACCAAAGTATGTTTGAAAATGGTTATAAATTCAAAACTGCTGAGTTTTTATTTAAATGAACTTTTGTTGGGTTATTTTTTGAAGAACCCAAATTGAATAAATGGGACCCCCAGAGGCCGTTTGATTTTGTAAAAGGAACTTAGATTGTAATTTTCGGTTTATATTTGGAAAACACTGAATGTTAAATGATTTAAGTGGATGTTGGTGATAGCATTCCTATTTTTCTGTGGGGATTTTTTTGAAAACCAAGTCACATGTTATGAATAATTACATGTGGGTTTTTAGAAATCCATTCAAATGTTTAAGGGTTGAAAAGAATTACTTAAATGGATAAAATGAAAAAAGGGATTTTGATCTTTGTGGTTTCAGTTTTGCATGACCAAGAGATAGGTTTTATGTTTATGTTTTCTAAGGGGCTAACCCAGGGTAGGTATTACCCTTATAATGTTTTGGGCGTTATGGTAAGTTTGTTCTACTACTGAGAATGATTTTTGGTGCTGGAGTGTTTTGACACGCTGATAGGTTTAATTTAATGCTTTTATGATCAATGTTTTGACATGGTGATCATGGTTCTAGTAATGTCACACACATGCATTAAGGTGTTCTAAAATAGCACAATGGTGAGTAGCTAATCTTTTCTTACAACGACCTGAAAAATCCTTTTGTGGGTTGTGAAACACTAGTATGATTTGAAACAAGATGAATAATTTTGATGATATAGGCATTGAGGATTGGTTGATGATTTGTCAGTAGGATAAGCTAAGCTTTTGTGTAAAGAGTCAGCCGATGATAGTGCAAATCATCTTTTAGAGACATGGGTTTTCTCTTAGTTTTTTCTTTTGAATGAGATGAGAATTTCCCTTATCATGACCTTGTCATGGAGACCCTAAGATAGTGTCGTAATAACAACATGCAAATTTTTTTAATGTTGTTGGGCTTGATGAGTGTTTGTTATCTAAGTTCTACATGGTATGTGTAGTTTCTTTGGGCTATGCCTTCATTCATGTTGGGGAACATTTGTTTTTTTTAAATAGCCTTGCAATGGCTTGACATAAGAATGTCACAAGATGTCAAGTAAGGACTTCGATATACATTCGGTTGGTGATATAATAATTTTAAAAGTCACGTTACTAGTTTAAGGGTCACTGTGTGTTTTGGGACCATAATATATTTCCCTGAAATCATGTGCAACCAGTTTCTATTGGTCGATCGAGATTTGACCTTTATCTTCAATTAGGTCCCTATATTGACCTCATATGTAATCTCGATTTCGTTGTTTAAATGGTAAAATAATATTCTGCTAATGCTTTAAAGAAATAAGTTGTTGGAATTATGTTTTAGTTAAAAGTATATTTGGTGTTTTGAAACATAATGTGGTTGTTCAAATAAAATATATTATTGACCTTGGTAGCTCAACAGATGTTGTAATATTTTTTGATGGATTCTCGTGCATGATAAGTATCTAAGGTGGGTAGATTGTAAAGTCCCATGTTTTTTTATCAGGTTTAAATATGAAGGTTTTCAAATTTTTATCACATTGATTGATGGGTCTGTTTTCAAACTGTGCTCCAAAACATTATTCTGAGTGTTGGAACACTTAATGGTGTTTGTATTTTGACCCAGGTGAATACTTGATAATTTTCACGGGTGTCCCGATAAGCCTTAGGAGCATAGGATATGTAAAATTCCACATTAATGGATCTGTACGGGCTGTGCACAGTTGTGGTCAAACACATGCAACTTACCCAATTTAATATTTTATTTATTTTAATTAAATAACATTAAATTAAATATTTGTGTTTAAATAGAAGAATGTGTTAATAATAATCTAGTTATTATTATTTTTATGGTGTCATAAATTATTTAGATATTAAAATATTTTAATTCGATGACTAATGAGGTGTAATAGTTATGTGAAATTAATAAGGATTTTGGGTATCTCAAAAAAAAATTTAAATGGGGATTTTCAGATTTAATGAAGATGTGTTTAATTAAATAAGGAGTTTCATAATTAATAATGAAGCGTTCTTATTTAATAGAGGTGTTAGGTTTTATCCAAAGTTGAATAATAATAATAATAAAATTATTATTATTATGGTTTAATGAGTATAGTAATAATTATTAACAATAGTTGTTATTATTATTGTGATGAATAAAAATAAGGGAATTTGGGTTTTTTAATAAACTCCAAGGATACGGGGGATTTAATTAATTTTTGTGAAACTATGGTTTCATTTAATTAAATTGAGTTAAACAGAATTTAATTAAATGATTTGTAGTAGGGATTATTTGGGTTTTATCAAAGAAGTTTTTTATTAGTGTTAATAATAATTGTGTTTATTAATATGGAGGATTCAATTATATAATTTGAGGTTAAAATTAATTTAATTAAATAAGTTTTTGGGGTATCATTTAATTAAATTAAAGTAGTGATAAATAATTTAAATGACATGTAAATGAGGAGTTGGGTGTTATCAATGAATGGTAATATTAAATGTTATAATTAAATGATTTGTAAATGAGGAGTTGGAGGTTATTAAAAAATGGTAATATTAAATGGTAATGTTAAATTTGGAATAAATGTGGAGTTGGGTATAATTTAATTATATTCAAGGTAATGATGAATTTAATTAATTAAGGTGAAATAGATGTTGTATTTAATTAAATTGACGGTTAAAAAGAAGTTAATTAATTGATGTGATGTGGGGGTTTTATTTAACTAATTCATGTTGAGATAATAAATTAATTAAATGAGTTAAAGATTTTATTAAATTAAATTCTTTTAGAGAGAATTTAATTATTTTGAATTGTTAATGAAGTATTAGGTTTTACCTAATAGGGGTGTAAAATACTAAATTATAAGGATAATAATAATAATAATAATAATAATTACATTAAATCTATTAATTTTAATAAGGTATTAATTTGATGATTGAGGGAGGTGACTGAAAAGAGGAGGCACACTGTATGAGCAGCACTACCCCCACCAATCCTCCAATGAGGCACGCTACACACCTTCAATAGGGATCCTCTCTATGCATCAAATCATTCTTGTGTCTTCACGAGTCTTTTCCTACACATTTATGTCAGTCTGTTGGCATATGTTTCATGTTTCACATCGACTGTTTGGCTCCTCCATCACCCTGGTTTCTTAGTCGAAACCCTTAGGCTCATGATAAATTTGGTTTCCTTGTTTCGTTGGTTTTAAAGTTGGGCAATAGGCTCCTCTAGACCCGTTGTTCAATTTTCGACTACTGCAACCATGGGAGAAGTGTTTTGTCTCAATTTCGGTTCATCACTACCATATTTGGGTAAGGGAGTAAACCTGTTGTTTGGTTTCACACCCCATGATTTGGATTCTTATGGTGTTTTTGTATTGCGGTGAATATATTGGGTGTGTGTTGGTTAACGTCACACTATTTATCGGTGATGTTTAATGGAATGTATGTGCAACTGCATGCCTATAACAACTGGTTACCACCATGTAAACCAAAGGGCTATGTATTTGAATTAGGTCACACCTTTAGGTAGGATCAATTTTCATGTCCTAATATTTATTAAATGCATTAATAAAATTCTTGCTTCACTTTTGTGGGAATTTAAATTATGATGTGGAGTATTTATATTTAATTTCATTCAAATGAGAATTTAGTATGTTTGATTAAATTTCTAAATGTGATATGTGATATGTTGATGCATGGATTTTGATGTTATTAAATGACGATTTCCATATTTGATAAATGCAGAAATGACCATGTGTTGGTTTTAAGCATGTATTGATTAATTGATTAAATTGATACGATAAAATAATTAAATGACATAATAAATTATTTGTTTTTTAAAAAATTAGTAATTTTGATAAGTCATTTTGGTTTAATAGATGTAATTAATGGTGAATTAATTATTTTCTTTTATAGTGATTGGTTTGAATAATTAATTATGGAGATTAAATATGGAGAGTGGAGATTCAGAATGAGATAATTATTTTTTGGAAAATTAATTATGGGATGTGATTTGTTTTGTAGATTAATTAATATATGGAATAATTAATGGTAATTTGTACTTAGTTAATTATTGCATTATCTAATAGATTTAATATATTTATCTAATCGATTGAATTAGTAATAGAATTAGGATAGTTGATTTGTGAATTAATTATCATGTTTTCAATAATGGAATTGGGATAATAAAACATTGAGTTAATTATCTAGTTGACTTGTTTGTGGTTAAGAATAATTAATTTTTAATTAATTATTAACTATTTTTATATTGAAGGGTTAACTGATTATATAATTATTTGACTGGATATTTATGTAGTTAATTCGTTTTAAAATTAATTAATTAATTTGATTAATTAATTTTTTAACTAATTAATGGATTGTTTTGGGGTGTTAGACATGAAATTTGTAACGCCCCGACCCTAATTACCTAGAGTCGGTGCATTATTACATAACATTGGCATGATCACAAGAAAGATCAAATATCGAAAGACCGATTGGTTTAGTATCCTTGGAAGCACTATATATATTCATAAGTTTTACATTACATCATAAAATGAAAAACTACTACAACAACATAATGTCTCCACAGTCCACACTATTATCCCCAAATAATATCCCTGCAGTTCATTCATAACTTACTTCTTCACATCCTGGGGAAAATAAAACATAGAAAAGGGGTGAGCTCAAATGCCAAGTAAGGATAACAATATAGCGGAACATTCAAAATAAGCATAAACATTAATGGCAATGCATTACTAAAACAAAAGCCTTTTAAACTTGAACTTCAACATAGTATGGAAAAAGTAAAATGAAATAATGCCATTTACTTGTTCACATGGATATTCTAATAATCGAATAATCACATGCAATATCAATAACCACTTTCATAATGTTGGAATGCATAATGATAAACTTTAATTTCTTTTCATGGCCTCGTCCCAAGACCTTGGGGCTAACTGTAACCGGAACCCAACCCGGAGTGCCTCTAATAACCGAACACCAACCCGGAGTGCCTCTAATAACCGGACACCAACCCGGAGTGCCTCTAAAAACCGGAGACCAAACCGGAGGGCTTACTTTTACCAGTCCCCAACCTGGAGGGCTTACTTTTACCAGTCCCCAACCTGGAGGGCTTACTTTAACCAGTCCCCAACCTGGAACATACTTGTCCAACACATTCATATGAAGTAAAGGTTGAAATATAACATAAACATTCTTATTGTAACTAGCATACGAAATGTCAATACTTTACTCATAAACCATGAATGCTATATAAATGACACATCTACAGTCAAACATATCACAAAAATTCATTACAATATGGAAGTGTTAAATCATAATAAATCAACTTCAAATAATTTTAAAATCCATCAAAGGATGTTGACATAGATGAAAATGTTTTTTTTAAAAATTATTGAGAGAAATATCCCTTTTTCATGAAAACATTTTTATGTTACACAATTTAAAAAGTAAGGCATTTAAATACATTTTTGAATCAAAGTGTCCCATACCACTTTGAAACTTTTGAATGGAATTAACACTTTTAAAACATTCACTTTCATATAAATAAATCCTTACAAACCATTTTGAAAATGTGGACATAAATGAGGATGATTTAGAAGAATAAATATTTAAAACATTTAAAATGATGTTTTAGTAAAAGTTCCCTTAGAAATAATCCCTTTGAAAACTCTTTTATGAAATATGGACATGGATAGTAGATATGTCCCTGTAGATACTTACGTAAAGACAACCTCGGATATTAAAGAGATTGTGAAGTAAACCCTTATCAATTTGGTAACTTATGAAACATACAACCCATGAAAGAGGTATCATACAATGAAAATGTAAATAAACATAAGGTAAAGTGTATTACACAAAGAATACAATTATGGGAAGTACATACACCACACAAAAGATAATTGTGGAAATATGGCATGAATCTCACGGAAATAAAGAGTGAGATGAAAACCCCTTACCACGTTAATCAACTGAGTCGTATGGCCATAAGTTAATAACCACCAAATGATTTACAGAATAAAATTAATATAAAGAGAATCATGATAATATATATCAAATGGCAGTACACAATACACAACTTTCAATAATTTAGTGGTGAACAATGGAAATCTCACGGAATTGAATGTGAGATAAGAAAATCCCTTACCTCGTACTTTTCCTTTGTTGGGGTAGGTTAACCTCCTGTATAATGGTGAAATAATTGTTATTAAATTATACAAGAATCATATACATTATTATGATATCATATATGATCTTTTAACATTTCTTTATTAATAATATCTTAGTATTATTGTCATTTCGGGTGATAATCGATTCGTTCTTCTTAAATGTTTGGTTACGTAAGACATGTTTGTAATTGATAGATTATATATTATTCATAATCAGAATTATATTAACATTATTTTTAACCGTAAAATGAGAATAATACTTGAATGGATACGATGGAGAATGAATCTCATCGCGTTCGTGGAGACGGTAGTCCGTACGTACGCACGAACGCTACTTCCATTTAATTTTTATTTTAAAAGAATCGAATCAAAATGATACATAGTTATATTACAATTCCAGTATAATATAATATTTTATATATGTTACTTAAGTTCATTAACACCATCCTTTATTCGTTCCATGTGTGGTATGAACGAGTCATATCATTTTAAGGGGGCGGTAGTCCGCACTTCCTCAAATGAAATTATCGTATGTATATACAACATGAAACGAATAATGATATGAAATAAAATGGAATTACAGAAGCATATATATAAAATATATATCATTAATATCATATTTAATTACAGTGCCATCATAATGGCCACCATGAGAGGCGGTAAGATGTATTTGAACAATCATCGTTTCGTGAGGCGTTAGTTTTCCATCCACAGAAACATTATGTTTATCATCCATTAGATGGAGTTGTGTGTATGTGTAGTTTGAATCAATATTATAACAACATCCTAGTATATTGTGGATACTGTTGTTGTTACAAAAGAAAGGAAATAAAAAGAGTTTGGGGGTTGGAGAAGCAAAATAAATGAAAATAATTTAAGAGAAATCGTTACCTTTAATTTAGGTAACTCACTTTGGTTGGAACCAAAGGACTTATTGAAATGATTTCTATAGAATCCCGTCTTTTTATAACATAATTTTTCATCCCATTACACGGAACTGAGGATCTTTAAGGTTTAGTGTCTTGGAAACAAGGAACATAAAACATGAAACAAAAAAAAAATTCTTCTTAAACACTTGAAAGGCTTCTCCTCATGTTCACCCTAGGCTCATTACTGCATCCCATAACCTGGGGACATACATCAAAAGGAAGGGTGAGCAGAAGGCCCAGCAAGGGAAACAAGTGAAACATAGTACATATGAACTTGAGATACATCAATAAAGTCATGAAAAGAACTTTAAGGCATGAAAATGAAATCATGAGGAATATCATAATAAAAATAAAACTTTTTCATAACTTGATGATGTGGCTACATCATTTAACATAGACAATCATGAACATATCACCAAGGTCCATCCCCAAGGTGTCATTTTAAAATTACCAAGGTTATTCACCAAGGTATCGTGAAAATTGTAATCTCTAGTGGTTACATCATTACCCAATGCATTGGAGCGCTATCAGGGCGCAACCTTAAATTTGTCTTTATTATCATGTGAGCCACATATATCATCATCAAAAATTTCATAAATAACCCATATAGCATAAAGAAAATGGGTTTCATTTCATAATCATAACTTTTTAAAAACTGCTTTAAAGACATGATCTTTATATCACTTTAAAACCCACAGAAAAGGAAGGTGGGTCTCATGTATGTAAATCCCCGAATTTGAAATAGAACATTTTGGTATATATGTGAATACCCCTTTAGAAGAAAGAGCTTTGAGTATTCACTCAATAATGTAAAAGAACTTTAGAAAAAGAGAGAGACATTTTGAGACGGAAATTCTGCAGCATAACGGCTATGTTACGAGGTTTTAGAAGACATTAAAAAGAGAGGGAAAATGGGTCAAACATTCATAAATGACCCATAAAACAGTATATAGACAGAATAAGAAGGATACATGATCATGGTAATGACATTTCAAGGACATACCATTTGAAATGAAAAACATGGAAGGAAGACAAAAATTAGATTTCTCTTATGAAAGTTCGGCAGCCCAACGGCGTTACTTAAACTTCAACAAAAATGATTTGAAAAGATCAAAGAGGGTCTCTCATCATGTGAACATAAGAGTTAAGTATGATAAATATATAGACAATTCCCCAACATAATTAAAAAGGAGCTTGAAAGATTTGACATGAAAGTAGAACTTCAAAACGAGAAGGGTGAAGAACCACTTAAAAATTCGGCAGCCTAACGACGCCACTTAAAACATCAAAATACTGAATTGAAGATATCAAATGGGGTCTCTCATCATATGAACATAAGAGTCCAGTATGATATATATAGATATCATACCCCAATATAACAAAAAGGAACTTGAAATAATTGACATGAAAGTAGAACTTCAAAACGAGAAGGGTGAAGAACCACTTAAAAATTCGGCAGCCTAACGGCGCCACTTAAAACATCAAAATACTGAATTGAAGAGATCAAATGGGGTCTCTCATAATATGAACATAAGAGTCCAGTATGATATATATAGAGATCATACCCCAATATAACAAAAAGGAACATGAAAGACTTGAATGAAAATAGAACTTGAAAACGAGGAAGGTGAAAGAATCCCTTAAAAATTCGGCAGCCTAACGGCGTCACTTAAACATTCTTAAAACGAATTGATGAGAGCAAGGGGGGTCTATCATCATATGAAAATGAAATAGGCAGTAGGATGAATATAAAATAACATCCTCCGACATAAGAAAATGAAGTATAAAAGAAAAGACATAAAAGAGATTACTTGAAAAGAAAGAGAGAGGTCGGATCCCTTACCTTAAAATGTAACTCTTAAACCTCAAAGGTTGGGACCTTGAGGGCTTGGGGGAACCTTGGGAGGACTCCTTGGGAGGTAATGATACCAGAAATTCGTTGGGAATGAGTGGGGAGTCTAATGGATGAGAGGAGGGCTTGGTATTTATAGGGAAAGTGAGGGGACAAGGCATTAATGGCCAAGGGACACCTCACATGTGCTTTTCTCAAACCCATGTGCTCTCCCTTGTCATTTATCATGGAGTTAGGACACATGGGGCCCCCAAAACAATAATTCATAACCCTTGGCCGGCCAACCCTCAAAATATCTCATGACATCATCATGACACCGTTATGATGTCATTAAACATACCGAAACCCTAAAACTGTATTTTTACTATTCACTGAAAATTCAACTTTCTCAGAAAAATCCCAAAATTTCACATTAACCAAATATCAATGCTCTGATTTCAAAATTGAAATCCATTTTATAAAAATAATTTTCTAAATATTTTTAATTTAATTTTTTAAATAAAAACACTATTCATCGAAAATTCATTTTTTCAGAAAAAACCCCAAAAATTACCATAACATAATATCGATGCTTTGAGTTCAAAAATAAAGTCATTTTTATAAAAATAATTTTCTAATTATTTTTAATTAAATTTTTAATTAAAAAACACTATTCACCCGAAAAAACTAATACTTGAATAATAATTAATGAAACCGTTATTTAACTATTTTATTGAATCACATTACTTAATCAAGGTGCCTAGATTATTTTAAAACTTTCTTTAAGTGAGATTACTAATCCATTTGGTCATATTGCTAATCCTAATCATAAAATCACTATTCATAATTTACTATTCATCAAAAATCAAGTTGGTCTTATTAGACTCTAAATTTAGTACTGAACATAATTGCAGAAGACCATTTTTTTGAAAATCATTACACATTTTTAATTATTTAGGGTTTACATAAACATATTTAAAATATCCTTTTTCTAAAATTCATCAAAAATATGCATACTATATTTATCCGGTCATTTCAAAATTCATAAACTTCATCATAAGAAGAAATCCCAATTTTTATTTAAAACAAGGATTACACAAGGTAGTTACGGTCTCTTTACATAACCCCTTATAATACCAGCATAGGACCTAAGAGTAAGGTGTGCTAGGGTGATAGAAGCTTGGGGCAGCTCAGTCAACATTGCCCGGGTAGTAATTTCTATCAGTTTGAACTTCTCACGAAGGCGTTTCCGTTCCAGCTTCACATGATGAAGTTCGGCTTGGATTTGATCCAGAGCAAAGCCCAGTGGTGCTACCTCCTTCCCAAGCTCTGTTAGATGGGCTTCGATCGGTCCAAGACTACTAGGTGAGGCCATCGAATCTTCTTTCTATAATAATTAACCAAGATTACTTATATCAAAACATTTTGTTCACAGCGGTCATATTGACCGATGGTTATATAATAGTCAAAACCCACTAATCTCATTTTAATTATAATCACGTTTATGAAATAAAACGTTTTTGTTGAGTATAACAATAACACATAAAATTGGGAAACAAAATTTATTTAAAAAATTTCGGGTCGTTACAATCTTCCCCCCTTAAGAAATTGCGTCCTCGCAATTTTAAAATTGGGTTTTGAAATTTCATTGAAAGTCCCACATCGGAAAAGGTGTCAGTAAAACTATTACTTTAAAATAAAGAAAGGGAAGTACAAAGGTCACCCGAGTTAACCCACACTAGGGTTCCATGTAGGAAAACATGGACATGGAGGAAAAAACAAAGGGTCAAGTTCTGAGGGAGAGTGATAGAGAACATGATTAGGAGAAAGTTAACCATGAGAAAATCCCAAACTTATGATGTGTGTAAACGGTCTTTGATTACCTAGTAGGAAACGTAAACCAACAACATTTTTGTTTTACGTTTCTTTTCATAATTTTGATGATTTCATTTACTACATAGAACAAAAACATAAGAAAATATACCTACCTTCAAGTAGAGTTTCATCCTTTAACACGTCCCTACCAACACTAATCTTTTCTCCAAATGATGAGAATTCAAAAACACTTGGTCTCATAAAAGCACAAGAATCATATTCTATAGAATCACATAATCTACAAAAGATTAATTATCTATTTCTTCTATCTTTAAACATTATCCCAAAAACAGAAAGGTTAAAGTAAAACAACTCTTCAAAAAGAAAGAATCCCATATGAATGGAAACTACTTTTAAATCATAAAAGTTCCATGGTACTACCCAAAGTTCATCATAGACCATTCCATAAATAACGGTCCTTAAAATTCCTCAAAACAAACCAAACTAAGATTGAAACCCAAATACAATAAGGATTTGATAACATAGTCTTCCAAAACAACTTCATTGTTCATCTCCAGACAACATCAACCACTCCTAACATCTTATAAAAAAAGTAGCTAACCTAAACATATTTTACCCAAGATAGGTTAGTCATTCCCATAAGTAACCTAAATTACTATAAGTTCACCTTAAATTCATCGATTCTTCAAAATATAAGTCAACCTTACTCCTCAATGAAAATATCGTAGTAATCTATTTACCTCGATCAAATATGGTTCCCAAAATAATGAACGTCTTCCAAAATAATAATCATATTTTAATCCCCTAATAATCCCTGTCATATTAATACGAAAATCGTCGCATTTCCTATCACATTGGTTGTCGGAACACGTTCTTCCATTTCCCACCATTAACTAAGAAGAGAAAGCATAATTAGGGGCTTAAGTACTTAGCTAATAATCATGAAAAGGAACTGAAAGCATATAAGAATAACTTGTATATGAAAGGTATACCCTAACTTGTGATCTCCTAGGTTCCCATCTAGGTTATGAATGATCATATATTCTTATGTGAACCTTTATTTTATTTTATCTTTGTTCCTTTAACAATGGTTCATACCAAGCTTATGAATTTACCAAAGCATATCCCCCGGGAGTGTCGTAACCAAGAGTGCAGCAAGGCCCGTTGTCGTGTACCAGTTCCCGTTCGAGTCTATCTCAAAACGGTGTTTTCGGGTTTTACCCCTATGTACATTTGTGCCAGAGCCACCTCTACCTGCTCGTATCCAGACAGGGATGTATTTTCTTGGAAACCCCTTACTCAATACTCACCAAAATACCAGGAAGATTTCCTATATTAAACTTTTCTATAGGGTTCCTCCTAGAGTATTCATATCCTAATTTCCACAAATAACTAAACCATCCTTTGATACCAACTATAGCATCCCGTATTTTTATAACATAATTTTTCATCCCATTACACGGAACTGAGGATCTTTAAGGTTTAGTGTCTTGGAAACAAGGAACATAAAACATGAAACAAAAAAAACATTCTTCTTAAACACTTGAAAGGCTTCTCCTCATGTTCACCCTAGGCTCATTACTGCATCCCATAACCTGGGGACATACATCAAAAGGAAGGGTGAGCAGAAGGCCCAGCAAGGGAAACAAGTGAAACATAGTACATATGAACTTGAGATACATCAATAAAGTCATGAAAAGAACTTTAAGGCATGAAAATGAAATCATGAGGAATATCATAATAAAAATAAAACTTTTTCATAACTTGATGATGTGGCTACATCATTTAACATAGACAATCATGAACATATCACCAAGGTCCATCCCCAAGGTGTCATTTTAAAATTACCAAGGTTATTCACCAAGGTATCGTGAAAATTGTAATCTCTAGTGGTTACATCATTACCCAATGCATTGGAGCGCTATCAGGGCGCACCCTTAAATTTGTCTTTATTATCATGTGAGCCACATATATCATCATCAAACATTTCATAAATAACGCATATAGCATAAAGGAAATGGGTTTCATTTCATAATCATAACTTTTTAAAAACTGCTTTAAAGACATGATCTTTATATCACTTTAAAACCCACAGAAAAGGAAGGTGGGTCTCATGTATGTAAATCCCAGAATTTAAAATAGAACATTTTGGTATATATGTGAATACCCCTTTAGAAGAAAGAGATTTGAGTATTCACTCAATAATGTAAAAGAACTTTAGAAAAAGAGAGAGACATTTTGAGACGAAAATTCTGCAGCATAACGGCTATGTTACGAGGTTTTAGAAGACATTAAAAAGAGAGGGAAAATGGGTCAAACATTCATAAATGACCCATAAAACAGTATATAGACAGAATAAGAAGGATACATGATCATGGTAATGACATTTCAAGGACATACCATTTGAAATGAAAAACATGGAAGGAAGACAAAAATTAGATTTCTCTTATGAAAGTTCGGCAGCCCAACGGCGTTACTTAAACTTCAACAAAAATGATTTGAAAAGATCAAAGAGGGTCTCTCATCATGTGAACATAAGAGTTCAGTATGATAAATATATATACAATTCCCCAACATAATTAAAAAGGAGCTTGAAAGATTTGACATGAAAGTAGAACTTCAAAACGAGAAGGGTGAAGAACCACTTAAAAATTCGGCAGCCTAACGACGCCACTTAAAACATCAAAATACTGAATCGAAGATATCAAATGGGGTCTCTCATCATATGAACATAAGAGTCCAGTATGATATATATAGAGATCATACCCCAATATAACAAAAAGGAACTTGAAATAATTGACATGAAAGTAGAACTTCAAAACGAGAAGGGTGAAGAACCACTTAAAAATTCGGCAGCCTAACGACGCCACTTAAAACATCAAAATACTGAATTGAAGAGATCAAATGGGGTCTCTAATAATATGAACATAAGAGTCCAGTATGATATATATAGAGATCATACCCCAATATAACAAAAAGGAACATGAAAGACTTGAATGAAAATAGAACTTGAAAACGAGGAAGGTGAAAGAATCCCTTAAAAATTCGGCAGCCTAACGGCGTCACTTAAACATTCTTAAAACGAATTGATGAGAGCATGGGGGGTCTCTCATCATATGAAAATGAAATAGGCAGTAGGATGAATATAAAAGAACATCCTCCGACATAAGAAAATGAAGTATAAAAGAAAAGACATAAAAGAGATTACTTGAAAAGAAAGAGAGAGGTCGGATCCCTTACCTTAAAATGTAACTCTTAAACCTCAAAGGTTGGGACCTTGAGGGCTTGGGGGAACCTTGGGAGGACTCCTTGGGAGGTAATGATACCAGAAATTCGTTGGGAATGAGTGGGGAGTCGAATGGATGAGAGGAGGGCTTGGTATTTATAGGGAAAGTGAGGGGACAAGGCATTAATGGCCAAGGGACACCTCACATGTGCTTTTCTCAAACCCATGTGCTCTCCCTTGTCATTTATCATGGAGTTAGGCCACATGGGGCCCCCAAAACAATAATTCATAACCCTTGGCCGGCCAACCCTCAAAATATCTCATGACATCATCATGACACCGTTATGATGTCATTAAACATACCGAAACCCTAAAACTGTATTTTTACTATTCACTGAAAATTCAACTTTCTCAGAAAAATCCCAAAATTTCACATTAACCAAATATCAATGCTCTGATTTCAAAATTGAAATCCATTTTATAAAAATAATTTTCTAAATATTTTTAATTTAATTTTTTAAATAAAAACACTATTCATCGAAAATTCATTTTTTCAGAAAAAACCCCAAAAATTACCATAACATAATATCGATGCTTTGAGTTCAAAAATAAAGTCATTTTTATAAAAATAATTTTCTAATTATTTTTAATTAAATTTTTAATTAAAAAACACTATTCACCCGAAAAAACTAATACTTGAATAATAATTAATGAAACCGTTATTTAACTATTTTATTGAATCACATTACTTAATCAAGGTGCCTAGATTATTTTAAAACTTTCTTTAAGTGAGATTACTAATCCATTTGGTCATATTGCTAATCCTAATCATAAAATCACTATTCATAATTTACTATTCATCAAAAATCATGTTGGTCTTATTAGACTCTAAATTTAGTACTGAACATAATTGCAGAAGACCATTTTTTTGAAAATCATTACACATTTTTAATTATTTAGGGTTTACATAAACATATTTAAAATATCCTTTTTCTAAAATTCATCAAAAATATGCATACTATATTTATCCGGTCATTTCAAAATTCATAAACTTCATCATAAGAAGAAATCCCAATTTTTATTTAAAACAAGGATTACACAAGGTAGTTACGGTCTCTTTACATAACCCCTTATAATACCAGCATAGGACCTAAGAGTAAGGTGTGCTAGGGTGATAGAAGCTTGGGGCAGCTCAGTCAACATTGCCCGGGTAGTAATTTCTATCAGTTTGAACTTCTCACGAAGGCGTTTCCGTTCCAGCTTCACATGATGAAGTTCGGCTTGGATTTGATCCAGAGCAAAGCCCAGTGGTGCTACCTCCTTCCCAAGCTCTGTTAGATGGGCTTCGATCGGTCCAAGACTACTAGGTGAGGCCATCGAATCTTCTTTCTATAATAATTAACCAAGATTACTTATATCAAAACATTTTGTTCACAGTGGTCATATTGACCGATGGTTATATAATAGTCAAAACCCACTAATCTCATTTTAATTATAATCACGTTTATCAAATAAAACGTTTTTGTTGAGTATAACAATAACACATAAAATTGGGAAACAAAATTTATTTAAAAAATTTCGGGTCGTTACAATTTCTTTCTAAGGGGAAGCTTCAAGGAGGAGGAGAGGGATGTGGGGAGCGTATTTGGGCAGGGTTTGGACGAGCCAAGTGTCTTGAGAGGTGTGAGGAATGAGTAGAAGTGGTCTCATTTTATAAGGGAGAGGAGGGGCTCTTTAGGAAAGAGTGAAAGTATTACTTTATAATATAATTATATTAGATTTATAATGGTCCAAAAATCATTGAGGTCGAAGATAAGATGACTCATTTTCTAAATAACATCAACCAATAAGAATTGGACAGGTTTTAGATAATATTTTAATCATTATAATCTTATTTATTTAAATGATTTATTAATGAGGTAAACATTGCATCATTATTGTGTCATTAATAATTTAACTTATTTGATGTCTAAAAATTATGAATAAAATATCATTATGTAGGAAATCTTTTTAGCTTTCTAATGAATAATTATAATAGAAAATCCAACATGTATAACCCTATGTAAAAATTGTTCTTCTAAAAGATGTAAGCTTAGGCCATTTTTATTTTTATTTTAACTTTATTAATATAATGTGTCCCTACCACATACAAGTGGCTCCAAGGGGTCCCCAAATCGACCCATTGATGACCATGGTCGGGTATGTGTCCACCAATAAGGTTAGGACACGTTTTAGGGTAATTTTGTATTATTATAATATTATTTTTTAACCCTTATTTACCGGATTTACCCTTAACCATGGTAAATAAAATATTTACCACAGTAATTATTCAAAATGTCTAAAAATAAAAGTTACCTATTTACACAATTTGGACATCCTGATTCCAAATATGGAATCCATTTTTCTAAATTCAAAACACAGAAGTTGCATAAATTAATTTAAAATTAATTCCTGCTGTCAAAACAAAAAGCGTGTTTTTAAGAAATAATAACTATCAAAAGATTGACACTTGTTTATGTTCGGTTTAATTGTAAAATTATGTCCAATGACCAACATTATATTAAATGGTAAAAATATATTATAAATATACTTTAAAACCACTCAAATTTACAATTTATCACTATTAATTATTTTGATTAAAAAAGTTGTTTTTAATTAAAATTAAGTAATTTTCACTATTCATCAAAATATGAAAGTTATCCGAAAATTACCAAAATTTCACCTTAGGCTAACTTCGATACTCCGAATCCAAAAATGAAGTCCATTTTAAAATATAAAATATATATAGTTTCAAAATTTAGGTATTACTATTCATAATGGCTAGTTTGATTGGTTGTGGCGTTTGTTAAAACTCAAGGTTGCGTACAACACACGCTACTATTTTATTCAAAGGAAAGCGTACCGTGGAAGCTTGGGATGTTTTATTTTAAATTTTTTGATGTCCCAATTTGTTCAGATAGTTTAACATATTTTATTTAAAAAGGTTTCACTATTAAAAGGTCATAAAAGTGCAATACTGGAAATGAATCTGTTCTTGCATTATGACTAAGAAACTCATAATAGGGATTCTAAAATTATAAGGATTATATAAAGTTCAAAATGTAGTTAATACTATTCATGACCTCTTTTAATGGATTTTTTTTGTACGTCATGGTGTGATTGAACTTGGTGTTGCGTGTAGTGCAAGTTATTGAATTATTTTTTTAAGAAATAACACACTATGAAATCCTGGGGTGTTACATTCTCCCCTCCTTCAATAAATTGCATCCTCGCAATTTGAAATTGTTCTTAGAAAATAAAAGGTTGAAAGTAGAAAATATATTTGTGGGAAAACCCACATCAAAAATTGGGTTACTAAAATTTAGTCTTAATATAAGGAAAAGAGAAATGAAAGGGTCACCACCAAATTATGATCTCAATTAGGAGAACATTGGTGGCAATTAGAGACATATGATTGGAGGAAAAACGTAAATATTTATAGGTAGTGATTGAGGTCATCAATCAAAAACAAGTATAAAATTGAGGTCCTTAAACTCATCAATCTATGATGATTTGAAATACCATCGGTTCAACAAAACATAGGGTATTAGGATAACACATTTTTGACGTTTCAAAATATCTTAGTTGAAATCCCACATCGAAAAATGAATTAATGAGGCCTCTATTTAAAATAAAGAGTCAAAATTATGAAGATTACCGAAAATAACACATACTAGGGTTCCATGTAGGAAAATATGGATATAGAAGAAAAATCTAACCATCAATTATCTGATGGAGAGTGGTAGAGAACATGGCTATGAAAAGGCCAACAATCCCAAAGCCATAAATTAGTGATGATTTAAGGTACCATCTAGGAAAACATTTTTGTTCTAAGTTGCTTTTCTTAATGTTGAGGAATTTATTTATGAGATTGCCTAAGATCATAAGGAGATATACTTACTTTATAATTAGAGTTTTATCCATTAATAAATTTCTACCACAAACTCATCTTTCACTCTAAAAGATAATAGAATGTAAAAAAATTCTATTTACACTATTCGTATAGGGTTCCAAAATAAACGAATTTATAATTCATCTACATGATATTTTAATAAAAACTACATTATTTAATCTAGGAAATCTCATGGGCCAGTGGTAGGTGATACACCCTTGTCGCCCTTCGGTTGCGGGTTCAAGTCTCGCAGCCTTGCCGGACACGACGGGTTGCCGCCCGACCTCCTGGTTATCCTTTTATGGAAATCCAAAATAATCCAAACTAGAACTATCCAAAATAATTCTGTCCAAACTCATAGTCTAACATTTATAAAGAAGGTAAACATAATATAGATCCTTTTTACTCCGTAATAGCATATGAATACCTTCATCATGTAATACCATATTCCTTATTGATTACATTCATGCTCCCTTATTCCATATAGAATGCTGGATATACTTCATTAATCCAAAAATGTTTTAAACCCCAACAATGATGGAATATACAAATCATTAATTAGTTCCAAGGTAGTCAAGAATATCCAATATAATTTATCCAAAACAATCACATATTATTCCAAAATCACTACCTCAGTATCAGAACTATATTATGATTTATCTTTCTCTCAACCATGTATTTTCCAAAAATTTATCCTGCTATTGAGTCACTTTTCTTTGTTCCTCACAATCTCAAGTCCTTAATGAAATAGTACTGCAGTGCAATCCTTATATTATTATAACAAGTACATTGTTGATACAACATTCAATTGACATAATCAACATAAGAACTCTAATCATTCCTCTTCATCTGTGGTAGTATCATAACTTGATTATTATCCAATAGCATCATTTGCGGCATAGTCTGATGACTGGGACATAGGTTCGCGTAGTGTCCAAACTCCTTGCAAATGAAGCATTGTACATTTGAAACCATTTTCTTACCCTTGCAGTCACGTACTTTGTGCCCTTTTCCTCCACACTTATAACAAACTCCCATTCCTTTCAGGCATGTTCCAGGGTGTTTCTTTCCACAATTACCACATATGGGAAAATTCTTCTTTTCACTCTTCCCTTTATCCATCATTCTCTCTTCCATCCTTTTCTTCTCTTGCTTCCCTTCAAAGACATAGGACTCAGTAAACTCTTTACTTATCTTATCAACACATGATATTATTATTTCTTCATATGATGATAATACATGGGAGACTATTTCTCTTATAAATTCTAGCTTAAGACCATGAAAGATATGATCATTCCTTCTCTTTGGATCATGTGCATTTCTGGAGTTCTCATTCCTTCTACTGGGTGCCATTTCTAAACAATAGAATACACTAGATCAGTTTATGAACCAAAATACATAATCCCATACTTATAAAACACTTAACATAAATTGAACTATTTATGGATATAATCCATAATCATAAAAATGTCTCCTTTGAGGATGTATATACTCATAAACCCTTCATAATGGTTTGTAAAGAAAATGGGAATTATCCTAAGAATATCCCCCAGGAGTGTCGTAACCATGAGTGCAGCAAGGCCCGTTGTCGTGCACCAGTTCCCGTTCGAGTCTAGCTCAAAGCGGTGTTTTCGGGTTTTACCACTAGGTACATCTGTGCCAGAGTCGCCTCTACCTGCTCGTATCCAGACAAGGATGTATTCCTCGGAAACTCACAAAATCTCTACAATACCAAAATTCTAGGAAGTTCTTCTATACTAATCCTCAAAGTTCATCTTAGGTCTACGTTCTCTAATCAGAGTTTATCTAAATCTAGCTTCCAAGGTTTGTACTAAACTTCCTCTGATACCAACTGTAACGCCCCGACCCTAATTACCTAGAGTCGGTGCATTATTACATAACATTGGCATGATCACAAGAATGATCAAATATCGAAAGACCGATTGGTTTAGTAGCCTTGGAAACACTACATATATTCATAAGTTTTACATTACACCATAAAATGAAAAACTACAACAACAACATAATGTCTCCACAGTCCACACTATTATCCCCTCATAATATCCCTGCAGTTCATTCATAACTTACTTCTTCACATCCTGGGGAAAATAAAACATAGAAAAGGGGTGAGCTCAAATGACCAGTAAGGATAACAATATAGCGGAACATTCAAAATAAGCATAAACATTAATGGATATGCATTACTAAAAAAAGCCTTTTAAACTTGAACTTTAACATAGTATGGCAAAAGTAAAATGAAATAATGCCATTTACTTGTTCACATGGATATTCTACTAATCGAATAATCACATGAAATATCAATAACCACTTTCATAATGTTGGAATGCATAATGCTAAACTTTAATTTCTTTTCAAGGCCTCGTCCCAAGGCCTTGGGGCTAACTGTAACCAGAACCCAACCCGGAGTGCCTCTAATAACCGGACACCAACCCGGAGTGCCTCTAATAACCGGACACCAAACCGGAGTGCCTCTAATAACCAGAGACCAAACCGGAGGGCTTACTTTTACCAGTCCCTAACCTGGATGGCTTACTTTTACCAGTCCCCAACCTGGAGGGCTTACTTTAACCAGTCCCCAACCTGGAACATACTTGTCCAACACATTCATATGAAGTAAAGGTTGAAATATAACATAAACATTCTTATTGTAACTAGCATATGAAATGTCAATACTTTACTCATAAACCATGAATGCTATATAAATGACACATCTACAGTCAAACATATCACAAAACTTCATTACAATATGGAAGTTTTAAATCATAATAAATCAACTTCAAATAATCTTAAAATCCATCAAAGGATGTTGACATAGATGAAAATGTTTTTTTTAAAAATTGTTGAGAGAAATATCCCTTTTTCATGAAAACATTTTAATGTTACACAATTTAGAAAGTAAGTCATTTAAATAAATTTTTGAATCAAAGTGTCCCATACCACTTTGAAACTTTTGAATGGAATTAACACTTTTAAAACATTCATTTTCATATAAATAAATCCTTACAAACCATTTTGAAAACGTGGACATAAATGAGGATGATTTAGAAGAATAAATATTTAAAACATTTAAAATGATGTTTTAGTAAAAGTTCCCTTAGAAATAATCCCTTTAAAAACTCTTTTATGAAATATGTACATGGATAGTAAATATGTCCCTGTAGATACTTACGTAAAGACAACCTCGGATATTAAAGAGATTGTGAAGTAAACCCTTATCAATTTGGTAACTTATGAAACATACAACCCATGAAAGAGGTATCATACAATGAAAATGTAAGTACACATAAGTTAAAGTGTATTACACAAAGAATACAATTATGGGCAGTACATACACCACACAAAAGATAATAGTGGAAATATGGCATGAATCTCACGGAAATAAAGAGTGAGATGAAAACCCCTTACCACGTTAATCAACTGAGTCGTATGGCCAAAAGTTAATAACCACAAAATGATTTACAGAATAAAATGAATAAAAAGAGAATCATGATAATATATATCAAATGTCAGTACGCAATACACCACTTTCAATAATTTAGTGGTGAACAATGGAAATCTCACGGAATTGAATGTGAGATAAGAAAATCCCTTACCTTGTACTTTTCCTTTTTTGGGGTAGGTTAACCTCCTGTATAATGGTGAAATAATTGTTATTAAATTATACAAGAATCATATACATTAATATGATATCAAATAGGAACATTTAACATTGCTTTATTAATAATATCTTAGTATTATCGTCGTTTCGGGTGATAATCGATTCGTTCTTCTTAAATGTTTGGTTACGTAAGACATGTTTGTAATGGATAGATTATATCTTATTCATAATCAGAATGATATTAACATTACTTTTAACCCTAAAATGAGAATAAGACTTGAATGGATACGATGGAGAATGAATCTCATCGCGTTCGTGGAGACGGTAGTCCGTACGTACGCACGAACGCTACTTCCATTTAATTTTTATTTTAAAATAATCGAATCCAAATGATACATAGGTATATTACTATTCCAGTATAATATAATATTTTATATATGTTACTTAAGTTCATTAACACCATCCTTTATACGTTCCATGTGTGGTATGAATGAGTCATATCATTTTAAGGGGGCGGTAGTCCGCACTTCCTCAAATGAAATTATTGTATGTATATACAACATGAAACGAATAATGATATGAAATAAAATGGAATTATATAAGCTTATATATAAAATATATATCATTAATATCATATTTAATTATAGTTCCATCATAATGGCCACCATGAGAGGCGGTAAGATGTATTTGAACAATCATCGTTTCGTGAGGCGTTAGTTTGCCATCCACAGAAACATTATGTTCATCATCCATTAGATGGAGTTGTGTGTATGTGTAGTTTTAATCCTTATTATAACAACATCCTAGTATATTGTGGATTTTGGTGTTGTTACAAAATAAAGGAAATAAAAAGAGTTTGGGGGTTGGAGAAGCAAAATAAATGAAAATAATTTAAGAGAAATCGTTACCTTTAATTTAGGTTACTCACTTTGGTTGGAACCAAAGGACTTATTGAAATGCTTTCTGCCTAAGGGGAAGCTTCAAGGAGGAGTAGAGGGATGTGGGGAGATTATTTGGGCAGGTTTTGGACGAGCCAAGTGGCTTTAGAGGTGTGAGGAATGAGTAGAAGTGGTCTCCTTTTATAATGGAGAGGAGGGGCTCTTTAGGAAAGAGTGAAAGTATTACTTTATAATATAATTATATTCGGTTTATAATGGTCCAAAAATCATTGAGGTCGAAGATAAGATGACTCATTTTCTAAATAACATCAACCAATAAGAATTGGACAGGTTTTAGATAATATTTTAATCATTATAATCTTATTTATTTAAATGATTTATTAATGAGGAAAATATTGCATCATTATTGTGTCATTAATAATTTAACTTATTTGACGTCTAAAAATTATAAATAAAATATAATTATGTAGTAAATCGTTTTAGCTTTCTAATAAATATTTATAATCGAAAATCCAACATGTATAACCCTGTGTAAAAATTGTTCTTCTAAAAGATGTAAGCTTATGCCATTTTTATTTTTATTTTAACTTTATTAATATAATGTGTCCCTACCACATACAAGTGGCTCCAAGGGGTCCCCAAATCTACCCAAGGATGCCCATGGTCGGGTATGTGTCCACAAATAAGGTTAGGACACGTTTTAGGGTAATTTTGTATTATTATAATATTATTTTTTAACCCTTATTTACCGGATTTACCCTTAACCATGGTAAATAAAATATTTACCACAGTAATTATTCAAAATGTCTAAAAATAAAAGTTACCTATTTACACAATTTGGACATCCTGATTCCAAATATGGAATCCATTTTTTCTAAATTCAAAACACAGAAGTGGCAGAAATTAATTTAAAATTAATTCCCGCTGTCAAAACAAAAAGCGTGTTTTTAAGAGCTAATAACTATCAAAAGATTGACACTTGTTTATGTTCGGTTTAATTGTAAAATTATGTCCAATGACCAACATTATATTAAATGGTAAAAATATATTATAAATATACTTTAAAACCACTCAAATTCACAATTTATCACTATTAATTATTTTGATTAAAAAAGTTGTTTTTAATTAAAATTTAGTAATTTTCACTATTCATCAAAATATCAAAGTTATCCGAAAAGTACCAAAATTTCACCTTAGGCTAAATTCGATATTCCGAATCCAAATATGAAGTCCATTTTAAAATATAAAATATATATAATTTCAAAATTTAGGTATTACTATTCATAACGGCTAGTTTGATTGGTTGTGGCGTGTGTTAAAACTCATGGTTGCGTACAACACACGCTACTATTTTATTCAAAGGAAAGCGTACCGTGGAAGTTTGGGATGTTTCATTTTAAATTTTTTGATGTACCAATTTATTCAGATAGTTTAAAATATTTTATTTAAAAAGGTTTCACTATTAAAAGGTCATAAAAGTGCAATACTGGAAATGAATCTCTTCTTGCATTATGACTAAGAAACTCATAATAGGGATTCTAAAATTATAAGGATTATATAAAGTTTAAAATGTAGTTAATACTATTCATGACCTCTTTTAATGCCTTTTTTTGTATGTCATGGTGTGATTGAACTCGGTGTTGCGTGTAGTGCAAGTTATTGAATTATTTTTTTAAGAAATAACACACTATGAAATCCTGGGGTGTTATAAAATTCTACACCAATGATAAATATATATGTAAAATTGATAAACAGGTTGTGAGATAGGGACTGATGCTCCAAATACTCACGGGGTACTAGGCATGGCGTTCTAGATCCAAATTTCAGAAAAATATTCTTTTATGGGATTGGGACTAATGCTTCAAATACCCATGGGTTGTGGGACAAGGATTGATGCTCCAAATACTCATGAGGGTGTTAGACATGATGTTTTTTACCCATTAATTGAAATTGGATTGTGGGTCCAATTGGTCATAAATGAACTGAATTAAATGGATAATGGAAGCCTATTTTATGTAATAATTTGTGATTGAATAAGGGAAATGGTTCAAACCCAGGCCCAACCGAGGTAGGTATTGAGATACGGGTGTCCAGGGGAACCTAGGATCAAATCACAATGTATAGTGGTTGAGCTCAGATTTTGAAATTGTTTGGGAGAATCACTAGTTTTAGAGGATGGGATCGAACATAATATATAAAAGATTAAAGGAAATAACTTATGAGGTGTTATCCAAAACAATGAATATGCATGGATTAAATCTTTATTTTGATTGCTTTGATATTCTTTAGAGACATCTGTTGTGAATGACTTATATGGAGGATATTAGGATTATGCCAGATCTCGAGACTTATATAATTTAATGAGGTTTTAATATTTGATAAATGATAATGAATGTTTGATGACTATTGTGGAAGCATGAAAAACATAAAATTCAGGTTCATACACCAGCTAAGGGCTGAATAAAGTACTTAGGTATATAGTTACATGGTATTCCTTACTATATTTTTGCATGCTTTCACACTATTTAAATTATTTAATGAAATTATGGATTTGGGGTAGAAACTAGTGGTCCTAGCCTACTAAGATTTAAATATCAGACCCTACTCGGGCTACCATTTCACTGGGGTACCTGAGTAGACTCTATTTGTCTTCAGGATTTTTTTTTGCATACACTTGGGAGATAAGAACAGAGGACTGAGGGGAAGATTGGGATGCTCCATGAGATCGCCCTCGAGGTTGTGTGTCATTTTTTATTTATTTCAATAATTATATTTAAAGCATGTTATATTGTTTATCCCATTCATATTTTTACCATCATAACATGCATGCATTGCATACCATTGGTGTTTTCCATTTTGTTTTATAAAAGATTTATAAAATTATGTATTATACTACTTTATCATTATTCACACTTCTTTCACCATTTGCCGATATTTTTCACTTTTTGTGCTCTAATAAGAGGGTATAGTCTCCACACTGACTGTCTTTAGACTCTCTCTTCTAGTCGGTAGCCTCTAGAATATGGGGAGACATACTTAAGGACATGTGGTGACCGATTTGATCACTGGTTTAGGGGTGAGCCAGATACAAACATTAAAAAATCATTATTCTGTTCACTACATGACTCGTTCAACTGAATCACACTCTTTCCATAGATACCTCCACTCATAGTAATATCACCAAACTTCTGCTTCATCATTGAAGTTCTTCCCTTTCCCATGTCACACAAAGATAATAATAGACTAAATCTTTAACATTAATAATTGAATGAACCATGCCAGAGAAAACAAATATGATTAAATAAATATTCCCTTTGATATGAATTTTTTGGACCAAATGGGACCTAGATACCCAAAGAGGGGGGGGGGGGGGGTTAAGGTGTGGATATTTGTTTTCAAAATTATTCATGCCACATTAGATCTTGACCTCTTCATTATAAGGATCACTTTGTTTTCATTTTTTTGATAGTACAGATCTTATACTTCTTAAATTTATTTGATGATGATACGTTGAATGAAATACAAGAATTCAAGTAGATTGAAACAAATATTTTTACATGGTTCACCCTCACTGGGTTATGTCTACATAGCATACAACGAAAATGAGTCGATGTACCAAATCCACTAAATTTCACTCCCAATTAGAAGATTCGGGCTAGACCACTTTTATGCCTTGGCCCACTACCTTTATAAGGTTCAGTGTCAAATCATTACTTTCCCAATGGTCACTCCTTATTTCTCTCTCCCTAGATAACTGCTGATAGAATGGATAGCCTTCTTCGTATTCATTTTCTCACTCCTCTTGAAATGATCCACTCATAGTTTATAGACATGTAGGTCCCTCCATTATCTCTAATAAATGCATACTCCACTGTATGAAGATTCACTATTGATGTCCAATTTTCATCCACTGATGAACACAATATTTCCACTGAAGACTGGGCAATAACCTTTGATATAATTTTTCAAATATCATTGCTTTATAAATATCCATATTTTTCAAATCTCAAACAAGACTTCATAAAGTTACCACTTCTTCGCAAAGCACACACCTTTGCAGAGCACACTGCTTTGTAAAGCTCAAAAATTCACAGAGCTCACTATATCACAAAGATCACTTCTTCCCAGAGATCAATCCATCTTTGAGCTCATGACTTTTTGAAGCTCATGCCGTTACAGAGCTAATTCCATCGTAGAGTGACTTTCTTCTTGAAGCTCACTAAGAAAATGTAGAACAACCCTTATTCACAAATCTATCTATACATAGGGGCATTGACATTGTTCAATACTAGAATACTATTTTTAGAAAGCTCAATCCTTTCGTTGAATCCTTGCTTCACAGAGCACCCCTTGATTTGAGAAATAAAAAATGAATCTGAATTTTCTCTCGTAAGCTCATATGAAATGAAGAGGGTGGACTCTTATTTATAGGTGTGGTCAAATGCAGAGCTCCACTTCTTCTAGCATAATTTCTGGATCGGTTAAAATTGTCTTGAAGTCACATCTTCCCTTTGCATTGCACCACTAAATTTTTTCATTTTCACAATTCTCTCCATCAAACGCTTTTCACCACCACCACAATTCTCCCCTGCAATTCTCTTCATGTCTTCTATACGTAAAGCATGTCATAATTTGCAGAGCTCACCATCAAAATTCTTCATGTCTTTGTAAAATCCACTTCATGAATCCCATTTTCACAAAAATTTATTCCTTTTCTATATTGTGATGATATCTTTAAAGAGATATACTTTTTTTGAATGCTCACCAACCTTCAATTTTTGGACCACAAAAATATGGAAAACAATGGAAAACAACACCACTTGGTATATGTTATTTTGTACCACCTATAGATCTTTCATTCATATTTCATGATTCTTTTTCAACAAGGATTGTCAACAACAACTATGGAACTTGAAAATTCACCATAAAAACTTTCTTTGTCAACGAACACAACCCACCCAAAAATGCTACAATGTTACCATGATGAATTTTTTTCCTAAAAGCATTGGAGGGATGTCATGGAACCACCTATATTTAGTTCATAATATATCCACCCATCATTATAAAAAATTCCCAACATCCAATACATAATCATAAAAGAGGAATAAATGAATCATAAAAACATTTCTTGAGGAAAATCACTTATTTGTAAAGGAATATTGCACACATAGAAAGGGAAAAAATTATTTAAAAATGAACATGTAATAATGAAAAAGGGGTTTAAAAAAATTGAGGAATAATTTAAATATTCTCTTTTCATATAAGTTAAAAAAATGATTTTTGAATTTGTAAAAATAGTCCTTAAAAGAAGATTTCAAATAAAATTTCCTTACCTTATGTATGAAATAATTCTTCACTTGTACATAACATCCTAGATAATCAAATTAAATTTATAAATTATATAATTCAGAACCTATTCCACATATATTTTATTTTTTATAATTTTTTGAAGTTCCTTTATTTAAATTTTTTTGAGTAATAAAGATGAATTGCGTTGTTCTCAGAGAATTTGTTTCGTGGTTTGTTAACTTATGATTATTTATAGATTTTATTTTCAAATGGGAATATTAATATACAAGTTAAATTGTATAGTATTCATATAACTCAAAAATTTTAAGAGGTCCCATATCTTAGTTTTCATTATAAAAAGAGTATGTCTCATTTGAGAAAACATTTAATGAAATTTTTTTAGTTTATTATTGATGTTTTTTCTGACCATTACATACTACTTTAATTTTGTTTAATATTATGGATATATATATTAATTCCAAGATGTGAGACCATATAAAATAAATATATTTAGGTCATTTTAAATAATTATAACTAAATTTATACTTTCTAGGAATGTGGAAATGTGAAATGAAAACTCATAACCCACAAAGTCGACAAATCAATATAACATGGAAGACAATTTTGTTTTCAACATTAAATGGAGAATATTAGATATTTGATGAAAGATACGATATTAAAATAGTACGATTATAGTATATATTTGATACTATATTTATCATAAAACATGGATATGGGTGAGGATATGGTATATGAGTGAAATAATTTTATACAGGAAGAAGGTGGATTTTATCTGTAACACCCCGACCCCAGTTACCCAGAGTCAGTGAATTATTACATAACATTGGAATGATCACAAAAGATGAAGTCTCAAAAGACCGATTAGTTTAGCAGCCTTGGAATCACTAGATACATTCATAAAGTTTACATTACATCATAAAATGAAAACTACAACAACATAGTCTCCATAGTCCACACTTATATCCCCTCATACTATCCCAACGGGTCATTCATAAAATACTTCTTCACATCCTGGTGAAAATAAAACAGAGAAAGGGGTGAGCTCAAATGCCAAGTAAGGATAAAAATATAGCGGAAACTTTCATAAATAAGGATAAACATTTAAGGAAATGTATAACTAAAACAAAAGCCTTTTAAGCTTTAACATCAACATAATATGGCTGAAATAAAATGAAATAATGCCATTACTTATTCACATGGATATTCTACTAGTCGAATAATAACATGCAATATCAATAACCACTTTCATAATGATGGAATGTATAATTCCATACTATCATAACCACATTGTCAAGGCCTTGTGCCAAGACTACAAATAATATTCTGTCAAGGCCTTGGGCCAAAACACTAGATTGTCTCATGAGACCTACCGATGCATTGAGGAGGTTTAGCGGGCTCCACCCATCACTTATTAAGTCCAATTCATTCCTCATATGTACAGGTTTAAATAAAACATAAACATTCTTATTACAACTAGCATAAGAAATGACAATACTTTCTCCATATACCATGAATGGTATAAAAATAACACATCCACATTCAAAAATATCACAAAACCTTCAATAAAATATGGAAGTTTTGTATAATAATAAATTAACTTCAAATAAGCTTAAAATCAATCAAATTATGTTGACATAGATGAAATCAAAACTATTTGAGAGAAATATCCTTTTTTTTGAAATCATTTAAAAGTCACCTAACTATAAAATAAAACATTTACTTTGAAAATATTCTTATAATCTTGTAATGGAAGCTTCGACGATTTAAAAACGGTGGAAAATAGCAGCACCCAGTGTATAAGTTAAGAAAAGACATTCATACCTTAATTCTGTGGAAAAGGTTAAAAAGGACCTTGTTTGGAATCGACAGAAAGATTACTTTATAAAATTCATTTAAAAAGTCAAAATGGGTATAAATGAATTTAACCCATAGTCTGTAAAATAGTAAGAAATATTTTAAATACATTTTTAATAAACATGGATGTGGATGATAAAGAGGTCCCAGTAGATAATTACGTATAAACAACCTCGGATAATGGAGAGATTGTGAAATAAACCCTTACCTTTTACTTTTCCTTGGTTAAGGGTAGGTTAACCTCATTTATAATGGTGAAATAATTGTTATTAAATTATAAAAGAATCATATACATTAATATGATATCATATATTATCTTTTAACATTTCTTTGTTAATAATATCTTTGTATTATCATCGTTTCAGGTGTTAACTAACTCGTTTTCTTTTATATGTTTTGTTGCTTAAGCCGTGTTTGTTATTGATTTGTTTTATATTATTCATATCAATAATTATATCAAGTCCTTAAACATTATTTTTAATCATAAAATGATAATTATACATGAATGGATATGATGGGGAATGAATCACATCGTGTTCGTGGAGACGGTAGTCCGTATGTACACACGAGCGACAATATCACTGTTTTGATATTAAAATAATATATAATTGGATAGTATATAATATATAGAGAATCATTACCATGTTATATTTTTTATTTACATGAATTACACATCATTATTATACCCATCCAAATAATAATTTTTTGAATAAAAATTACACCATGACGTGGAGACCGTAAGCCCTACGTATGCACGTATGGTGACATGTCATTCAAAGGATGGATAGAATACTGAATATGGTTGTACCATATTTATAATAACATCACAGTATATAGAATATAAATGAGTTATTATTTTAGAATGGGAATAACAGTGAAAGAATAAGTTGAAGAAGAAAGGAACTTGAAAGAGGGTGGGGAAAACATTACCTCTTATTCGGGTTCTTCCTTTTGATTTGATCAAAAGGGCTCCTTATGTTGGCTTTATGATCAAAGTAAGGCCTCTAGTTTGAAGTTAGGAAATTTTAGAGGATATTTGGTCAGGGTTTGGCCGAGCCAAAAAGGCTTTGAAGGTGTAAATAGAGAGAAGGGGGAGTTCCCTTTTATAAGAGGGGTGAGGGGCACCTTTGGAAAAGCTAGAAATATTATTTTATAATAAATTCATATTCGGTTTCTATTGACTCCAAAGTGGATTATTTAATGTTTAAGGTGGGGATGGGTCTACATCCTTTAAACCAATAAATTTCAGACAGGTTTGGGTCACTATATGAACCTTATAATTTATATTTAACTATTAGTTAAATAATTTGACATTTAACATGTCTATTTTTATTTTTATATTATATAGTTAATAAACATACTATATACCTCCAAAAGACCCCCAAGTGGTCCATTAATGATACACCTATCATTTTATAAGTCCTTTGGCCGACCATATATTTTTACAAATAAAATATCAATTAATAATTATATATTTGTTCTAAAAACACTTTTTTGTCAATTTTGACACTATTGGGTATTTTGTTTTTGATAATTTCATAATAACATTTTACTTAGAATAAAATTTATATAAAAAATCCTAATATGTCTTATTAACCTAAGAAAATTACTGGGATTCATAAAATGTCTCAAATTACATTTATTTTTATATTTATAATATCAATTATTTTAATATTTCATTAATAAGGTAATTACGACATCACCATTGTGTTATAAATAAATTAAATTATTTCATGTCTAAAAATTATAAACAAAATATAATTATTTAGGAAATACTTTTATCTTTCTAATGAATATTTATAATATAATTTATCTTATGTATAACCCAATATTAAAAAATTTTTAGTAATTAAACTTTGATTTTAACTCTTTGAAATCTTCTTTGAATTAAATAATAATAAATGTCCTAATCTAATCCAAGTGGAAATAAATTTTAATATTTTATTCATAAGGTTGTTTTTGGTCAAGATATACTTTTCCAATAGAATTAAGACATACTTTAAACCGTGGTAAATAAAAGTAAAAAGTTTCTATTTACCAAAAATTATTTTTATCTTATTGAACAAAATTTTACCCTTTGATATTAACCGTGTCACTTGGAATTTCAAAATTCTACTCACAAAAGTGGTAAAATTAAGTTTTATGTGAATTTCCAAATTCTCCTAGGAGGTGGGTAAAAGAAGTTGAAAAGTTCAATAAAAATTTTATATATCTAAAATTATTCTAGACTAACTCCAATGAATATCATTAAACTTATATAGGTATTATTAATATATTTTGAACATAATTAAATTTAAATAAAATAAATAATTATTTAAATAAAATATTTATTTTAAACTATAACTTAGTGTTTTTTCACTATTGATCAAAAATTGAGTGTTTTCAGAAAAATACCGAAAATTCACCCTAAGCTAATTACGATATTACGAATCCAAAAATGAAGTCCATTTTCAAAGATAAAATTCATAAAATTTCAAAAAGTGGGTATTACTATTCATAACGGCTAGTTTTATTGGTTGTAGTGTGTGTTAGAACTCGAAGTTGCGTACAACACACTCTATTGTATTATTCAAAGAGAAGTGTACCATGGAATCTTAGGGTGTTACATTCTCCCCTCCTTCAAATAATTTGTTCCATGAAATTTATAGAATACTACCGCATGAAATGACTAGGGTGATTCTTCATCATAAGTTCCTTGGGTTCCCATGTTGCCTCTTCCATCTTATGGTTCCTCCATAGAACTTTTACAAGACGAGTCGCCCAGTTTCTCAGCACCTGTTCTCTGGTATCAAGAATCCTAATGGGCTCTTCACAATAAGACATATCATGTTCCAGTTCTAATTCCCCATAGGTGAGTACATGTGTTGGGTCGTGCATGTATTTTCTCAACAGTGATATGTGGAACACATCATGAAGTTTGGAGAGAGTTGGCAGCATTTCCCAATGGTAAGCTACAACAACAATTCGTTCTAGAATTTCGAAAGGTCCGATGTACATGGCACTCAATTTACCTTTCTTACCGAAATGTATAACTCCCTTACATGGAGATACCTTCAATAAAACATGATCTTTTACCTGATATTCCAAATTCTTCCTTTGATTATCGGCATAGCTCTTCTGCCTACTTTGAGCTGCTTTGATGTGGGTTTGGATTACCTTCACCTTTTCCATCATTTCCTCCACCAGTTCTTGGCCTATGAGTTTTATTTCACCAACATCATCCCAACAGGTTGGTGTGAGACATCTCTTTCTATACAACACTTCATATGGTGCCGTCTGAATACTAGAATGGATGCTATTATAATAAGAAAATTCCACCAAAGGTAAATATTGTTCCCACATATCCTGACAGTCAATTGAGCATGATCTCAACTTGTCTTCTAAGGTTTGAATAGTCCATTCTAATTGTCCATATGTTTGAGGGTTGTAGGCAGTGCTCAAATGAAGATCCGTATCCAAGTCCTTCTGAAGACTTTTCCAAAATCTTGAAGTAAAATGGGGATCATGATCAGAAACAATCGATAGGGGTACTCCATAATGTCTCACAACTTCATTAATATATAGTCTTTCTAGACGTTCCCGTGGAAGATCTTCTCTTATAGCAATTAAATGTACTGACTTCGTAAGATGAAAAAAAATAACCCATATTGCATCATTCCTTCTAGGAGTCTTTGGTAGCCCCTTGAAAAATTCCATCGTAATATTGTCTCATTTCCACTCTAGTATGGGAAGAGGTTGAATGACTTCTCCAGGATGTTGTCTAATAATTTTCACTTGTTTACAAACCATACATCTTGACACAAAATCAGAAATCTTCCTCTTCATGTTGTCCCACAAAAAATGTTCCTTTAAATCTATATACATTTTGGTGCTCCTAGGGTGTATAGAGAAATTGGAACTATGAGCAGCGTCCAACAATTCCCTTTTTAGATCAGGTATATTGGGAACCCAAAGTCTCTTCCCAAATTCCCAATTCCATCTTCATACACAAATTCACTCAATCTCCCATCATTCACAGCTTTAATCTTCTTTTTAAACTCTTCATCATTGGTTTGAGAACTCTTTTTCATTTCAATTAATGTTTGTTTGGAAACCATTTGAAAAAGCATTGATGTTTCACCTTCCATTGTGATTCCCATATCCATCTTTAGTAGATCCATGTATATAGGATCCTTTTCAACTATCATCTTGTTCAAAACTACATGAACCTTTCTACTCAAAGCATCTTCCACCATATTTTCCTTCCCCGGGTGGTAGTGTATCATGAAATCATAATCCTTGAGTAGTTTGAGCCATCTCATTTGCCTCATGTTGAGTTATTTTTGTGAGAAAATATACTTCAAACTCTTGTGACCAGTATAAATCTCACAATTTTTCACCATAGAGGTAGTGTCTCCATATCTTCAAAGACAATATTACAGTAGCTAACTCAAGATCATGAGTAGGATAGTTTTGATAATGAATTTTTAGCTGTAATGATGCATTGGCAATAACCCTATAATTATTCATAAGGACACAACCAAGTCCTTTATTCGATGCATCAATATAAATAATGAACCCATCATTCCCCGATGACAGTTTCAATATAGAAGCATTGACTAATCTTCTATTCAGTTCTTGAAAACATTCTTCACACTCTTTTATCCAAACAAATTTAACCCCTTTATGTGTGAGCTTTCATAATGGGTTAGCCAACTGGGAAAAAATCTTGACGAAACGTCGATAATAACCTGCTAAACCAATACAACTGCGTACCTCAGTTATACTCGTCGGTGTAGGACATTCTTGGATTTCCTTGGTCATAGATGGATCAATAGAGATTCCATCTTTAGAGCCAATATAGTAAAGAAAATAAATCTCCTAAATATAGAATTCACACATGCTAAACTTCCCATATAATTCATGTCTTCTCAGAGTCTTCAGGATAATGCGCATGTGATTTTCATGATATTGGTAGCTTTTGAAGTATACCAAGATATTATCAATAAATAAAACCACAAATTAATTGAGATATTCCTTGAAAACTTGGTTCCTTAGATCCATGAATATAGAGGGTGCATTAGTCAGCCCAAAAGGCATTACTGTAAAATCATAATGTCCGTACCTAGTTCGAAATGATGTCTTCGGAATGTCTTCCTTGTTCACACACAACTGATGATATCCAGATCGAAGGTCAATCTTTGAAAAGTATTGAGCTCCATGCATTTTGTCAAAAACATCATCAATAAAAGGTAGGGGATACTTGTTCATTATTGTTATAGCATTGATTTCCCTATAGTCGATACATAACCTCATATATCCATTTTTCTTCTTAACAAAAAGGACAAGGGCTCCCCTTGGAGAAACAATAGGGTGTATAAATCCCTTATTACTCAATTCCTCTAATTGTTTATTTAGTTACACTAATTACACAGTGGCCATTCTATAAGGGGTATTTGATATGGGCCTTGATCCAGGAATTAAATCAATGGAAAACTCAATTTCTCGTTCTAGAGGATGTCCAGGTAAATCTTCTAGAAACACATCAACATATTCTCTCACAATTGGTACATCCTCTATTTGAATATTCATTTTCTTACCCACAATTATTTCATTCTCTTCCTCCCCAATAATTTAATTTAATTGAGATACTGTGGGTGGATCTAGGTAATAATTAGGTGGTGATTATTCCTCTCTAAAGATAATGTGTTCATTATCATCATCACTAAAAATAGTAACATCCTTCTTCTTACAATAATTTTTTGTATCATGGTCCGAAATCCAATCCATACCAAGAATTATATCAAATTCAATCATAGGTATGACGATGAGATCAGAAGATAAATAACATCTATGTGCTCTAATGGGAATGGATCCACAAAACTTTGTAGCAATGATAATTACCTTAGGAGTTTTAACTGACAAATACCTTGTTAAATCAAATTGGAAATATCTAATTTTCTTAGCAAACTATGAAGATATGAAACAATGTGATGATCTAGAATCAAATTATGCGCTTGCTAAACTTGAGGAAAATATTAAATTACCTTCCACCACGTCTTTCATAGCTTCTACATCAGCAGTAGTGATATCATAAGCTTGGCCTTGATCCCTTGGCCTTTTCTGAGGTAGGTTCCCCTGACTCTTAGGAAATTAATTTTCATAATGTCCCATCTCCCTGCAATTGTAGCATTGGACATCGGTAGCTTCCTTCTTCCCCTTGTAATCATGAGCTTGGTGGCCTTTTTCACCACACATGTAACAGACTCCCATTACTTTTAAGCAAGTACCATGGTGTTTCTTCCCACATTTACTGCAGGATGGATATTCAACTTTTCCCTTATTCCCCTTTTTTTATTCCCAGAGTGATCAGAATATCTCTTCTTCTCCTGCTTTTCATTAAAGTCATAAGACATAGAGAATTCTTTTTCTGTCTTGATAGCATATGAGACAATATCTTCATACAGCAAGAATGTTTTTGAGAATAATTCTCGATGGAGAAACAGTTTTAACACATCAAAGAAACGATCAATATTACTACTTGGGTTACATATATAATCTGCAACATACCTCTCTAACCTTGTAAAGTTAGCCTCATACTTTGTGACATTCTCATCATCCTTTTTCCTCATACTTAGAAATTTCCTTTCCATATCTCCTTGATGGTCATGAGGAAAGTATTTTTCTAAGAAAAGATCTTTGAACTCCCTCCATTCCATATTTGATACTTCATTATCTTTTTTGTGTTTTGAATCAATGACCACCATTGATCAGTATCTCAAGTGAGGCGATAAACAACCATGATAACTTTTTCCCTTTCACTACTTCCCCATGCCAGAAATATTTTCTTTAGGGATTTTATCCATTCCTCAGCTACTAAGTGATTTTTACCCCCATTGAACATTGGTGGTTGTTGCCTCATGAAGCGATATAACATTGATCCTCCATACTGCGGATCAGTGTGCTCCATATGGGTAAGGTTATTATTCATAACCTGAGTGAGTTTTCCCAGTACGGTGATTAGCTGATCAGCACCAGTTGCATCACCAGCTCCATTATAATTATCTTGAGCATGGGGGAAATCCCTATATGGAGTGCGTGCACTGATACAGTTTCCATTTAGTCCACTAGGCTCCATTTCTAAACAATGGCATAAACTAGATCAATTTATGAATCAAAATACATAATTACATACTTGTAAAACACGTAATATAAATTTAACTTATTTGGATATAATCCATAATCATAAAAAAAAAATTTCTTTGAGGAAGTATATACTCATAAACCCTTCATAATAGTTTTTAAATAATATGAGAATTATCCTAATCATATCCCATGGGAGTGTCATAACCAAGAGTACAGCAAGGCCCGTTGTTGTGCACCAATTCATGTTTGAGTCTAGCTCAAAGCAGTTTTTTCAGGTTTTACCCCTAGATACATCTGTGCTAGAGCCGCATCTACCTGCTCATATCTAGATTGGGATTTATTGCTCAAAAAACTCACAAAATCTTTACAATACCAAAAATATAGGAAGTTCTTCTATACTAATCTTCAAAGTCCATCAGGGGTCTATGTGCTCTAATTAGAGTTTATCTAAATATAGCTTCCAAGGTTTGTAATAAACTTCCTCTGATACCAACTATAGTTCCCCGACCCCTGTTACCTAGAGTCGGTGCATTATTACATAACATTGGCATGATCACAAAAGATCAAGTCTCTGAATACTGTTTAGTTTAGTAGCCTTGGAATCACTAGATACATTCATTAAGATTACATTAAATCATAAAATGAAAACTACAATAACATAGTCTACATAGTCCACACTCATATCCCCTCATATTATCCCTAAAGGTCATTAATTAAAACATTTCTTCACATCCTAAGAAAAATAAAACATAGAAAGGGGTGAGCTCAAATTCCATGTAAGGATAACAATATAGCAGACACTTTCATAAATAAGCATAAACATTTAAAGAAATTTATAAATAAAACAAAAGCCTTTTAAACTAGAACTTCAGTATAATATGGAAGAAATAAAATGAAATAATTCCATTTACTTATTTAGATGGATATTCTACTAGTTGAATAATCACATGAAATATCAATAACCACTTTCATAGTGATGGAATTCATAATTCAAGACTATCCTAACCACACAGTCAAGGCCTTGTACCAAGACTACAAATAAGATTTTGTCAAGGCCTTGTGCCATGACACTGGTTTGTCTCATGAGACCTATCGATGCATCGATGAGCTATAGCGGGCTCTACCCGTCACTTATTATGTCTAATGCATTTCTCATATGAACATGTTTAAACATAACATAAACATTCGTATTAAAACTAGCATAAAAAATGTCAATACTTTCTCCATAAACCATGAATGGTATAAAAATAGCACATACACAGTTAAAAATATCACAAAAAATTCAATACAATATTGACGTTTTGTATCTTAATAAATAAACTTCAAATAATCTTAAAATACATCAAAGGATGTTCACATAGATGAAATCAAAACTATTTGAGAGAAATATAACTTTTTTTGAAATCATTTAAAAGTAACATAATTATAAAATAAAACATTTACTTTGAAAATATTCAAATAATCTTGTAAGGGAGGTTTCGATGATTTTACAACGGTGGAAAATAGCTACACCCACCATATAAGTTAAAAAAATAATTTCTTACCTTAATTCTATCGAAAAGGTTAAAAAGGATCCTGTTTGGAAAACGAAAGAATGATTCCATTATAAAATTATTATAAAAAGTCAACAAGGGTATAAATGACCTCAACCCATAGTCTGTAAAATAATACGAATGATTTGAAATACATTGTTAAGAAACATGTATGTGGATGACAAAGAGGTCCCTGTAGAAAATTACGTATAAACAACCTCGGATAATGAAGATATTGAGAAATATACCATTACCTTGTAATTTTCATTGGATAAGGGTTGGTTAACATCCTTTACAATGGTGAAATAATTTTTATTACATTATATAAGAGTCATATACATTAATATGATATCTTATATGATCTTTTAACATTTCTTTCTTAATAATATCTTAGTATTATCGTCATTTCGGGTGTTAACTTACTCATTTTCTATTATATGTTTTGTTACATAGGCTGTGTTTGTTATGGATAGGTTTTATATTATTCATATCCAGAATGATATCAAGGCCTTAAACATTATTTGTAATCATCAAATAAGAATTAGACTTGAATGGATATGATGAGGAGTGAATCTCATCGCGTTCGTGGAGACGGTAGTCTGTACGTACGCACGAGTGACAATATCACTCTTATGATATTAAAATAATATATAATTGGATAGAATATAATATATAAAGAATCATTATAATGTTATATTTATTATTTACATGAATTCCACATCATTATTATACCCATCCAAATAATAATGTTTTGAATAACAATTACACCACGACGTGCAGACGGTAAGCCGTACGTAAGCACGTATGATGACATGACATTCAAAGGATGGATAGAATAATGAATATGGTTTTCCTATATTTATAATAACATCACAGTATATATAATATACTGGATTTATTATTTTAGAATGGGAATAACAAAGAAATAAGAAGTTGAAGAAGAAAGGAACTTGAAAGGGGGTGGTGAAAACATTACCTCTTCTTCGGGTTCTTCCTTTTGATTTGACCAAAATGGATCCTTAATTTGGCTTCTTGATGAAACTAAGGCCTCTAGGATGAAGTGAGAGAAGTTGAAAGGATATTTGGGCAGGGGTGGGCCGAGTCAAAAGGTTGGATGGTCTAAATTAGAGAGAAGGGGGAGTTCCCTTTTATAAGAGGGGTGAGGGGCACCTTTGGAAAAGTTAGAAATATTATTTTATAATAAATTCATATTCAGTTTATAATGGCTCCAAAGTATATAATTTAATGGTTGAGGTGTGTATGGGTCTAAATCCTTTCAACTTATAGTTTTTAGATAGGTTTGGGTCACAATATTAACCTTATCATTTATATTTAACTCTTAGTTAAATAGTTTGACATTTACCATGTCTCTTTGTATTTTTATATTTTATAGTTAATAAACATAATATATACCTACAAGAGACCTCCAAGTGGTCCATTAATGATAAAAATATCATTATATAAGTCCTTTTACCAAACCATAGATTTTTAGGAATAGAATATCAATTAATAATATAATATTCGTTTTAAAAACTCTTTTGTTAATTTTGACACTGTTGGGTATTTTGTTTTTCATAATTTCATAAAAGAATTATTACTTCGAAAAAAATTTATATAACCAATCCTAATAAGTCATATTGACCTATAAAATTAGTGAAAGTCATAAAATTTCTCAAAGTATACTTATTGGGATATTTATAATATCAATTATTTTAATATTTCATTAATTAGGTAATTAATGCATCACCATTGTGTCATAAATAAACTAAATTATTTAATTTCTAAACATTATAAATAAAATATAATTATGTAGGAAATATTTTTTTCTTTCTAATGAATATTTATAATTGAATTTATCTTATGTATAACCCTATATTAAAAATGTTTTAGTAATTAAACATTGATTTAAAAACTTTTAACTCTTCTTTGAATTAAATAATAATAAACGTCTTAATCTAATACAAGTGGAACTAAATGATAATATTTTATTCCTAAGGTTTTTTTGGTCGAGATACACTTTTCCAATAGAATAAATACATGTGTTTGGGTATTATTAATATCATGTTTACCCTTAATTACCCAATTTACTTTTAACCGTGGTAGATAAAAGTAAAAGGTTACTATCCACCACAAATTATTTTTATCTTATTGAACCAAATTTTACTCTTTGATATTATCCATGTCTCTCTTATTTTCAAAATTACACTCATAGATGTGGTAAAATTATGTTTTATGTGAATTTATAAATTCTCCTAGAAGGTGGGTAAAAGACAGTGAAAAGTTCAATAAAAATTTTATATATCTAAAATTATTCTAAACTAACTCCAATGAATTTCATTAAACATATATAGGTATTATGTATCTATTTTTACCTTAATTAAATTTAAATAAAATAAATAGAAATTTAAATAAAAATTTGGTTTTAACCTATAACTCAGTGTTTTTTCACTATTTATAAAAAATTGAATGTTTTTAGAAAAATACCAAAAAAATTACCCGAAGCTAATTTCGATATTCCGAATACAAAAGTGAAGTCCATTTTGAAAGATAAAATTCATAAAATTTCAAAAAATTGGGTATTACTATTCATAATGGCTTGTTTGATTGGTTGTGGTGTGTGTTAGAACTCGAAGTTGCATACAACACACGCTATTTTATTATTCAAAGAGAAGCATACAGTGGAAGCTTGGGGTGTTACATTATCTCTTTAATATCGTCTCTTTGAAAACCTTCTTAAGGAACATGGAGTTTATAATTTTCTAAAGACAAGAAACACTAGAATGTGCTTAGTGATGATGATATGTGTATTTAGAAGATTATTTTTAAGCTATTTGGATGAAGGTGGTGAAATTAAGTGAAGTAAGGAGTGCACTTTTATAATTTATGTGAGGGAATCATTAGGAATTTCCTAAAATATTAAAACATAATAATGTTACGTTAGGGGAAATGACTTCAAAAAGGCATATAAAGGTCATAAGATTAAATTTTTTACAAAATATTGTACGATTTTCCCTTATTTAATTTTTTATAACTTTTAAATAATTTAATAAAATAATATATTCATGAAAAATCATTATTGTAAAATTTAACACTATTCCTTACTTTGTATTTTAAAACATAAAAAAAATTAAAATTCAAACCAAAAATTTTATTATACCATATATTGTCATTTTTATCTATATATTTCATCGATCAGTTTAATTTTCTCAAATTATATTTATTTGAATGATTTTCATTTTGTTTGTTTTATTTTTAAAATTAATTTAATAATTACAACTTCATCGTTCTAGAATATTTTAAGGTAATTATTTATTCCCATAAAATTCAAAATAAATTACCATGAATAATATAAATAAGTTAACTTAAAAATAATATTTATGGTAAAAAATGTCTTCTTGAAAATCAATCATTAAAAGTTATTATAATTAAAAACCATAGTGTGAACATATTAAATTTCTTTCAAATAAAATATTATAAGGGACTTAAATTCATCCATGTGGATCCCAAAGGTCCCAAATTAGATCCAAATATTCTTATGGTCGAAAAATATTCATTGAATAAGACTTATAAAAATTATTGGGTCATTCAATGGTTCTTATAATTTTAATAATAATCATTTCATTGATTTTTTATTCTGCTTGCACAAGCACTGCCTTAGTGTTGCATAAGAATTAATTGTAATTATTTCATAAAACAAATTGAAAATAAATTACTATCATGAATAGAAATTAACCATGTTTAATATAAGATGTTTGAATCATTCATTGTATATTTTTTTACTAACATCCATGTCAAGGAAACTTATTAAATTTGTTAAATTGGCTTTTGTTGCATTTCACAAGCATTGGACATTCATTTGTATACGATTAATATTAAAAAAATCTAAAATTAAGAATTATTAGTAAAAATAATCCAATATACAAAATAATTAATATAAAATTCATTCAAATACCTTTGATCACTCAATTATTATCTATAAGGAACCAAATTTTTCATTTCCAATGCTGCGTATGCACTGTGTCAACACTAAATGTTTTTTATATTTATTATGAAGTAAATTATAATTTAAGGTTCTGAATTATTTTGTAAAATATTTATATTATAATATCATAATTTAGTAATTAAATAAGTTTAATAAATTTTATATCTTAATTATGTCTTGATGATATCACAAAAGATAACCCGTTTTTTCAGAAAAATATTTGTTTACTGTTTACAAAAAATTTATCTTTTTCAAAAGATTCTCAAAAATTCATAACAAGATAATTTTGACACGATGAATTAAAAAATTAAATTTCTTTTGTCAAATTAAAATTAAATAATTTGAAAAATAATATTTTAAATAAAACCATATAAGAAATTAGTTTAATAAAACTATTTATTTAAATAATTACTTAATTTAATTAACTAAGCTTATTTAATTCAATATTACTAATAAACATGAAAAACATTATTCTATTTGTACCTAGGTTGTTACATGATTAAAGTGGATATAGGGGAAAAGTTATAAATAATTTTTTACTCTTTAAATATTCATAGGATGAAAAATATATGGAGTTTATGAATGATGGATTATAATATTCCTTCCATTAAAATAAGAGAAATCCCAAAAAATTGAGATTATAAAATAAATTATTACCTATTTAGTAACATTTACATTTTATTACATTGAAATTTGTAAAATTATTTGAAGCTTTATTCATCATGAATAAATATATAGTCATTTAAAATACATCAAAGGGGTAGTATATTCACCATATAAAAAATAGGTGTATAGTACCAAATATGTTTCAATGCAATGGAAATTGAGATGAAATCCATTACCTCAAGCTTGCACTTAGTTGAATGTGATTTAAAATACTTTTTAATGGTTTTAAACATGTTATTAATTTATACAAGAACCATATTCATATTTATATTATCTTATATGATCCTCTTATAACTTCTTATTTCCCATTCATTAATTATATTGCATATTACCATTATTTCAGGTGATAATTGCTTCATTTTATCATGCATATTTTGTCATAGAAGATCTAGTTCTTGTACAAAGGATATTGTTTTATCATCTCTATAATGATATTAATGTTATTAAATTATAATTTATTCATTATATAAATTTTATAATACATATTTAAATGTGGACATGGAAAATGAATGGCATCGCTTTATGGAGACAGTAAACCTTATGTACGCAAGTGCGACGTTATCATAAAAGATTGAAATTGTTCGAAGTTATATGATATAATAAATTTATATAATAAATTTAATGTCATAAGTATCATAAATATTTATTATTTCCAACATTATGACTATCCATGTGAGGTGGTGATGAAAACCAAATTACAACAGTTCATGAGGCGGTAGTCCACTGTACACACAAGAGGTGGGTTTGTTACCCATTTAAAGAAAAAGTAAAAGGATAAATATTATTCCATGAACATAAAAATATATTAGAATAAATGATATAACAATTTTATTATATTTGAATTAATAGCACATAATTGAATGCTGTAAAAGAAGAAGTAAAAAAAATAAAGAGCTTCATTAAGATGATTACCATCTCTTAGAGATACCTCCTTTAGATCTCTTATTATGGAACCGAGGGATGGAAATTTTGGAACTAAAAAACCTCTTTAAAATTAATAATTATTCATGGGGTAGATTTATATAGGTTTTGGTTGTGAGGAATGGATAAAAAGGATTGAATAATTGAGGGGATGAGGTGCCATTTTATAATTTGGGAGAGTGGAATACTTTTAATTTTTAATAGTTTTAAAAAATTATAATGTCACTTTATTGAAAAAATGGATCTAACATGACTCATATTAGAGTTTGATAATGATAAGGCCATGATAAAACCATAAAATGAGTTTTAAGAATGTTTTTATTTCATTTTTACCCATATCATTTTAGATTAACCCCTTGTAAACCAATTTTTGTCTTTAACCATCATAACCAATTATTATTGTTTTTAATATTAACTATAGAAACAAATTAAGCTAGAATTATTTCATAATATTAAATAATGTTATTAAAAATATGGAATACATTTTATAAAATTCAACAAAAAAGTGGCAGAATTTAATTGAAAGATAAACCTACAAAATGTGATGAAAAAGATGCTTTTTAGGAAATTTATTTTTCAATCATAAGATGATATTGCATTAACTATATGAATTATAATCACGCAATAATGAATAATTTTATCAATATAGTTTTCCAACATCTTATATAGTCGTTTCTTGTTAATTAATATAATATTATATAAGGTACACACACCACATGGTAAAACCAAATACATTTTATTATATTAACTTGAACATTAAATTTAGAGAATAAAAATAGACATAAGAAATAAAAGTATTATAATGGAAAAAATAGAAAATAATATTATAATATTCAGAAAATTTGGATATGATTGATCGCCCATAATAATTGCACTCACAAAAAAGTTGAAATGAAAAAGAATGTTAGTAAGGAAATATGAATTTTAAAAGTGAAATTATATAACCATGTGAAAAAATTTAAGTGAATAAATAATGAATAAAATATGAGGTATTTATAGAAATTTTAAATCCAATATACCTTTTACAAATTTTACCATCAGAATAGTAATTTGATCATTGAATAGTGACCTGACTACTGAAATAGTAATATGGCTCTTAGAAATAGTAACCTAACCTTTAGAATTGTATATTAACCTATAGAACTATAAAATTACCTTTATTTATCTTATATAATGAAAATATGTTATATTTATATCATGGCACATGAAAATAATTGATTTTAAAAATGATAAATTAAGAGTTGGTATTTTTGTAAAACATAATGGTTTTAATTTAACTTTTATAATAAATATAATGATTTAATATAAATGTTATTTTCTTAAAATGGTTTTATAAAGTGATATTAAGGGGTATTATAACATTATGATAATTTGTTTAGAAAGTATGTTATTTTTCAAAAGATCTTAAAATTTATCATAATATTAAAATTCATATTTTTGAAAAAGAAGATGATTTTATTTAAAAATTAAAATCCTCATAATTATAAAATTATTTATATAAAATGGGTTTTGATTTTAAAATCTATAAAATGAAAAAAATGGGTTATTTTTGTTATTTTTCTAGAATAGTTGAATTTTTTGTGAATAGTGGAATACAATATTTAACATAATAAGATAAATATATGATTTTTTCAATCACAAATGATGTAAGTATCATTAATTAAAACTCACATGCACCATTTACTATATATAGTCTCAATAATTAACACTATTTATATTTTTGAGCATAAATAATAAACTAAGGAATATATTATTCAGAATCACCCCTCTCCTCTTACAAATACCATACCTCACCACCCATACTCCTTAAAAATTATAAGATTTGTATATTAAAAAATTTATTTCTATTTTTATTTTAATACAATACATCCTATTTATTATGGTATCACTAAATATACATTTCATGCGGCCCTAATGGGTAGCCTAATAGGAGACAACCAAAGGAAGTGGTAAGATTCTCGACATATCTATTTCAATTTTTATTCTTCTCCCAACCCCAAAAGATTCCCATAAACTTAAATGTTGTAAAATAAATTATCCTAAAAATAAAAATATGTTATTATTATTTTGTAATATTCATCATATACCTTCTATAATTTCATTCCTAAAAATGAAAATGTTATTTAGAATATGGTTTCTTCAAGGCCTCCATGAAGAACATAATTCATTTTCTTTACCATATCCAAGGATGATAATTAAAGTATTATTATGGTTAAATATTTTGATAATAATTATATTATAACTTTATTTATATTATAGAATTAGTATATAGAAATAATATTTAATTATACGAAACTAGTTTGTGATGATCAGTGAAACAACATAAGTGAACTAACCATTTAACAATAACATTTTCACTAAGTGAATCATCCTTATGTAAAAAAAGATATTTCGGACAATAAAAACGTATAGAAGGATATAAATATATATTTATTTTATAATTTGAGTTATTTTTTATTTTGAAATAAAAATAAAAATTCTCCACATGTGATCTGACCTTGGAACTATTAAATGAACACTCTCAAAAGAACAAGATTAAACACTATATCTAATGTAAATGGTTATAAATGAACACAATAATGTTATAATAATAAAATAAATATGTAAAAGGTTATTTATTAAGTAACTAATTAATCTAATTTCATTATATTTGATGTTATGTGAACGCGTAGAACGAATCTATATATAAGGAAAGATATCTCTCTCTAACAACAATTTTCATAGGGTTATGGAATTTCACTCTCTAAATAACTTTCAATATCTTTTTAAAATTATGAAATAGTCTTAATTATCAATTTATTTCTCTTATATAACAACCTATATTATTCTCCTTTCCTTTCATGAGTTAATATTTTACTTAAGTTCATTTCTCAAATAATTTTTTTATGAAATTTTATTTGGTTATAATACAAGGAATGATTATGCAACCAATTTTTTCCATGGGAAATTATTATATTTATGAATTATGATTGGTTCCATTTCATAAAACACATAAAAATGTACATGTTACGATGTGTGCACCTAGATAGTTCTCCAATGAGTTGGGTAATGTTTTTGTCTCCTGGGGCATATTTTATGGGATTTGCGAGTGAACCTAATCCTTGATGGTAATTTGTGAACCATGTGATGTTGTATTGGAGGTTTTCCTTGAATTATAACTTTATAAAGATTTATGTTTTTGAAAAATTACTATTATTCCATGATCTTTTGATTCCTTGTTCTTTATGTCATGTCCTCATATAATTAACCATGTGCCTTCCTTCCATATGATATCATGTTATTCATTTTGATTGATATTTTATGCTTCTTAGTCATGTTTATTTACTTATTGGGATTTATATGTCATCCCTTTATTTTATGTATTATAAAAGTTATAATATGATGTATTAAGAGCTCAACATGATTTAGGATGAAATTATAAATATTAAAATAAAAAAGTATTATTTTTCCCTCATATTTTAGATTTATGTACCAAGTATTTCAAAGACATTTGGCACTTTAATCCTTTGGATATATTTAAAAGATTTTTTTATTAAAAAATTTAATAATATGTGTAAAATATTTCCATCACTACAGTTGGTATTAGAGGATGTTATAGTTATTTTAAGTATTAGGACAAGAAAATTTTTGTAATAATGCTAGGAACATGTCTATGTAAAGAAGAATATCCACGAATATTCTTTAAGAGTAGAGTGAGTGGTTTCTAGGAAAATATAACCATGTTTGGATTCTAAAAGTGGATGTGGCTCCAGGATAGTTGTACATAGGGGTAATATCCCTGAGATATCAAAATTGGGTTTCCATTCAATTGTCACCTATTTCATGATAAAAAGCCCTTACCACACACCTGCTTTGGGCCTTTAGAGGTATATGCATTTGAAATTCAAAATCTCTTTACAAACTATCATGATATATTTGAAAAAATTGTTACGTTTGAAAACCTAATAGGGAAAACACCATGGATATCCCTGATTGAAACCTAGTGACTCATAAGTTTGGATTTATATGTTATCTATAAATTATTACCTCAATTTTCATAGTTTCCCTTTAATTGTCATCTCTAGAAGCAGAAATTTTGGGAGTGATTCCTGTGGTGGAATTTTCCAAAAAAAAGGGTTGGAACAAGCTGTGGATTGAATGTGATTCAACCACTATGGTTTAAGCTATCTAGATGTGGGTGGTGCACCTTTCCTGGCCGCTTACTTATCGATGGATGAAATGACTTGCTTTGCTCACAGATCTCAACTACATTTCCACTCATGCTTTTTGTGAAGCGAACATGGTTATTGATAGTCTTTCCAACAAGGGGGTTAATCAGGATATTACCTAATTGGATGATATGCCTGGTGATTTTCTCCCTTTTTATGATAAGGATTGTAATAAGATTCCTTCTATAAGACTTTTGTAAATGACTTTATTTTTTATTTAATAAATTATTCCTTGGTCAAAAAAAATAGTTTCCCTTTAATAATATTTTTAGTTAGAATTTTTTTTACAGTATATTAGTTAATGGTTGGAAATAAAAGGAACCTTTCCATAAAATAATTTGAAAGGAAATGTGATGATTTGACAAATTATAGGCCTAACCTTATAGAATAACAAGCTTGGATCTTCATGGAATTTCTATATTAGATGAATCATAATCTGGATAATAAAATGTGTTAGGTGGATCACCCTGCTTCATCGAAGAAAATCTTTATTCTAGTACTTTACATGAAATAGAAACCAAATATTAGTGTATCTCATAATCCCATCATCACATAAAAATAGATTAATTCAATTTAGAAAATATTATATATATGGTGATGCTTAAAATAAGAGAATTTCATGCTTTATATCTATCACCTTAGAGGTGATTCCAATCAATAGTAGACAATAATTGGGAATGTGAATTCCAAAGAAGATATTAATTCCATGGAATGTGAAGGAATCATGAAAATATTTTTCAATAACTATTTTCCCCAAACTCCCCATATTATAATGGATAGAGAGTTCATCAGACTTAAAAAAAAGGAATATGAGTACATCATGGTGTATAAAAAAAATTCAAAAGGCTTGAAAAATACGTGGTCCTACCCATGTTTGCCCATGTTTTCTAGTTTGAAGAGATAACATGTAGTGTATCATGAGTTTCTGAATCATTTGAGACATTATAAGAAATCCAAATATACATACATTCTAAAAGGGAAATTTGGGTATTAATTATAAAACATTGGATTGGTTTCAGATGGTTTATAAGAACATGAATAGACCTATGTGAATTCAATTTATGTGGAAGAGTTGATCCTAGTTTATTATAAGGGATTGATTGGATGAAGTTATTCCTAAATTATTTCAATTTCATTAACATGAGAAGGATCAATTCATTGATATTTATATAAACCATAAAATAAACATATTAATGAGCTATAAACTTGTAAAATCATTTTCAAGGGAACTCGTATGTAAAAGATCTAATTATAACATGAAAATGCGGGATATAAAATTCAATAATGATGTGGAATAAATAAAATCATTGAATGAAAAACTAAAATAAAAGAAATGATTAAACATTTAAAGTGTGAGAAATAAAATCCAATATATCCCTTTTATACTCACTTATATAAATCCATGAGAGTGTTATCCTTCTATTGGTACATATATTTTTATGGAAGATGAGAGTAGACTCATGAGGGGGGGATTAAAGAAGTAAAAACAATGAAATAATGAAAACTCCACCATTGTGTGAAGAATTTTACAAAATATTATGTGAATAAACAATATCAATATGATATAATGAAGAATATTATAGGATAATAAAAATAAATTTTATTAAGAAGAACATGTGATTCATAAAACATAAATGTAAAAAACAAATGCATAAATACAAAGCGGCATTAAAACATTAAAATCAGAATAAGCACATCATCCTCTCAAATAAACCACCACCACTACATAAATAAACCTTTTTGGAGCCTTGTATTGATCCCCTAATATTATACGTCTTCCAACCTGATTTTGGTAGGCTTGGGTGTTGGAATGTTTGTGGAATGTGGAATTTTCTGCCATTAAACTAAAATTGGAACAATCTTTCATGACTTAGAAAATGTGTTCAAAAGAGATTCTCTATGGAATAATTTTAGTGATTTATATAATAATAAATTAAATCCAAATATTTAATCTAAAATACTATAAAATCTGATCCCAATTGGATATTTCACTTTTGATATATTACTGATATGGTGGGCTATCATTCTAGCACACATATCCTGGCTTTGAATTTCATAATGAAATTGGGATACCTTGAACTCTCTTAAAAACTTGTAATGAGTTCAATAAATTTTTAATGAATTGTTCCCCAGGATTTCCACTTTTTACAGTTCTAATTTTATATTCATTGGTCTTATATCATGGTTGCTACAATCATTTTTATTAGGATATTATCTACTTCACTTCACCCTGAATCTTCTAAGATTAGGGCCCAATTTTGTCATCATACAAATTAAATGTTAAATAGATCCTTTCAGATAAAAGGTTTATCATATCATGTGAGACCGTAAAGTGAAATATGAAAATAAAATCAAGTCCACTGGGTGTTTTAGGTTGTGTTCAAAAAATTTACCATGTTATAGTTCATTTTAATAAAGATTAAAAATATAATAATAAAAGATGTTCAAATAGAAAATAGAACTAGTAAAAGTGTTTATGAACATTTAATCACATGAATATTACAATTTAATCTTTAAATATTAGCCTCTTGTAGTGGATAATCAAACCACCAAACTTGAGTTTTTCTACACCTGATAAAAAAGTATCAAAAAAATATGAAAATTGACTTCCCTTTTCTAAGCACATTTTAACAAAAAATGCTTACAATTTTGAATTAATTTAAAAAAATCATCAAACATAAAAAAATAATCTAAAATAATATAGGTTAAAAAGCATATCCCAAACTCGATCCTTTTACTTTTTTCCAATCCATCGTCTCATTCCTCCGGTTTTAATGAAGCGTAATTGTGTGATTTTCATCACAAAAGGCACAGGGGTTCATTTTTAATCAAGGGGGAAATGAAAGCTCTAAATGGAATCACATTTTAATATTAAGGTTATTATTCATTAATTTATTTATTTATTTTAGTGTTTTTTATAGTAATTGAAATTGTAATCTATCAATTCAACCCCCATAGTGAGACATTGCAGGTGAATCTCATGCTCAAAGACATTAGGAAACCAAGTGGAGCTCACATAGATTAGCATCATCTGATGTTAACTCAATAAATAAAAAGATGAAACAAATAAAAATATACATAGAATTCCCAAATCAGGGCTATAAGATTCTAGATTCATGGTCCCCAAGTGCCAAAATCCATTCATTAGGTCAGTCCATTTCTCTACATGTGTTTTTTTTAATATTTTTAGGTTTTTTAATGTTTTTGTGTTTTTTTGGAATATTCTTTTGAAAATTAAAATGACCATCAAAACTTTGATATTTATTGAGGGCCCCCATGAACTTAATATAATACCCCATAATCGAAAGGATGTTACAATTGATATTTTGATTATATATGATGAAAATGTGAATAGTTAAAAATAATATAAAACCACTACACTCTCTAAAATTTATTCTCATTAACATAAACATGGATTTAAATTAGAATCAATGTTTAAAAATTATTGGATATCCATTTTCAATGTTTTATATTTGTATTATCATGATCAAGTTTAAGGAAAGCTTTCCATCCATTAACGCGCATTTTTTTCATTTTTTCAATTTTTTCTTTTTAAAAGCATAATAAAACCAATTTTTTTATTTAATACCCCCAACATAGAATAAAATTATCCACAATGATTTTAGAAAATATAATTTGGAATGGGGTAAAGTAAGAGGAGAGTAGTTTCAAAATAAAATATGAAAATGAGAATCAATGAATTAAGTTAAATGATGGTCAAAGTTAAATTTAATGCTCATACCATTTAATACCTTTTTCTCAATGATACTAACAGAATACACCTGAATGATGAAATTTAATGTTTTTACACCCAAAATAAATGTTATTTGCATAATATTTCATCAATTTCAGCAGCCCCTTAATCATACACACCAACTCTATTAGAACAAAATGGAAACCCCTTGTGGTTACCATAGCTAAAAAAGTCAAAATTAATGGTTAAAAAAATACCTATTTATTTTAAACTCCAAACACTAAGTAAATGGATAGGTAAAATGCACGTTACCTCATGGAAAGATCTTCTTTTAATGTCATTATCTTGATATAGACAATAAATCAAGAATTTTTTGTCATGTTCATAGGTTGTATTGGTTAACTCCTACTTTATTTCTTTTTTATTGAATGATTTAAAGAATGGTTTTAAACTATAACCATTACTATTAAATATTGGACCACTAATGTGAACTTGAATCTATACTTCCCTATGGGGTACAAATGATTCCATGTGTAAAGCCCTGACCATATTGACCTTAACTTTCTTGGGTGTAATTAAAATTTAGAACTACATAGTAACACATATTTTTGAGGTTCAATATTTTTTAAATGAAGTATCATAGATTGTTTGGATTGAAATAAATATTTATTAATCCTTCAATTTTCATAAGCCCAATCCTAAGATCATCAAGTTCATATAGATATAATTTCCTCTTTATTTTGGCCAATGACAAGTCATTGTTCATTTTTTGATTACCCAAAAGGCCATATGATCAATTTCAAATGGTAAATGGAAATAATTTCCATAAAATAACATATAGGGTGACATTTCTAGTATAATTTTTAATATAAAACCATATACCCAAAGGGAATCAAATATATTTTTAGACCAATATTTTCTAGAGGGATAAATATTTTTTTAATAGTTTAGTTATTTTCCAATTTTCTAACATAGATTGTCCATTACATTGAGGATGATAAGAAGTGGTATTTTTTTGAGGAATTAAATACTTATACATGACTAGTGAGAAGCGATTATTAAATAAATGCGTTCCAAAAAAACAAATGATAAACCTAATAATTCCAAATCTAGAAAATATGCATTCTTTCATTAATCGGATCAGAACATGATGGTCATTGGACTTAGTGGGAATGACCTATAACCATTTTGATATATAATAAATAGCTAAGAGGATGTAGATACATACCAAAGAGTTTTTGAAGGGTACCTTGAAATCAATCCCCAACAATCAAATATTTCATTGAACTGAATGTGAGTATGGGGAATTTGATTCCTTTTGGTTATAGATCCAAATTTCTAAAAATGAGGACAACTTTGGAAGAATTTGAATGAGTATTTAGTGATATTAGGAATAAATAAACCAATATATAAGTCCTTTCTAGTGGATTTACTTGTGGAAAAGTGGCACCCCCATGACACTCCAGGGCAGATTTTATAGATTGACTCTTTCTCGGACTCAGGAAAACATATCCTAATAATTGGATCGAGACAAAACTTGATGAGGTATGGATCAAAAAACACATAGTGCTCGAAATAATAAATGACATTAATTATATCTTGGGTCCCAAGTAATTTTGTAATGACCCCCAGAACCAAGTGGTTTTCAATTTTAGCATACCAAGGGATGTCAGTCATAGAATAGAGGTGATAATTGGGTAATGAATTAGACAATGAAATGTGAAGGGAGTTTTCTTTTAATTCCATCCAAGAGAGGTTATTAGCTATAAAATTTTAAAACCCATTTTATAATCAATAGTTATGTAAAACCTTTAGAGAAGAAGTACCCACCTAATTAATCTAAACTTGGAATCTTGTTTTTGGAATAAGTATTTTAGGGATGAATAATCCATGAAGAAAATGACATTGGATCCTAATTTATAGGACCTTAATTTTTTAAAGGAAAATTAAATTAAAATAAAATATTTCTTCATAGTGTGTAGTTTATTTTTGCATCATATCATGGTTTTTTGGTATAATAAATGGAACATGGGGTTTTACCACAATGTTGTTTTCCTAGGAAAACTCATATAGTGAAGTCACTCTCATCACACATGAGTTCAAATGGATGTTTCCAACAGGAATATTGCATGATAGGTGGAGAGATAATATATGTATTGATTGTGAATAATGATTCCTCATAGCTTTGTATCTTTAAAAATGGATAATATTTCCATAGTAGAGGAGAAAGTGGTCAGTAAATAGAGTGGAAATTTCAAAATAAACACCTATAGAAAGAAGAATGTTTTATGATGGACCTCACTTCATTGATGGTTTTTAGATAGGTAAGGTGAATAATGATATAAAACATATATTTAAAAACATTAATTCCTCTTCCAAAGACAAGATGTCCCAAAACTAGTCTAGCATTCTATAAAGGGAAATTGTATTTCAGGTTACAATAGTTTAGATTTCTATAATCTGTAACACCCCAAGATTTTATGAAAAATATTTTTTTAAATTTCATTAATGTCTTGTGATGTACGCTGCACCAAAATTTTCTTGCACAACACACATCCATGACATGGCTTTTATTACAAGCAAGCATGACCTTCCTCGATAGCGTGTGTTGTACACAATATCGGGTTTTACTAAACAACGATATATTATTAAAATATTATTAGAACTAGCCGTTATGAATAGTAATACCCACTTTTTGAAATTTTATAAATTTTATTTTTCAAAATGGACTTAATTTTTGGATTCCGAATATTGAAATTAGCATAGGGTGAAATTTTGGTATTTTTCTAAAAACATTCAATTTTTGATGAATAGTGAAAACACTAGGTTATTATTTAAAAAACGACAATTTATTTAAATAATTATTTATTTTATTTAAATTAATTTTAGGTCAAAATTGATACATAATACCTATATAAGTTCAATGCAATTCATTGGAGTCATTTTATAATAATTTTAGATATATAAAAATTTTATTAAACATTTCACCGTCTTTTACCCACCTCCTAGAAGAATTTGCAAATTTAAATAAAACTTAATTTTACCGCTTCTGTGAGTGGAATTTTAAAAATCCGAGAAACATGGTTGATGTCAGTAAGTAAAATGTGGTTCAATGAGATGAAATTAATTTTTGGTGAATAGTAACTTTTTACTTTTATTTACCACAGTTAAAAGTAAATAGGGTAATTAAGGGTAAAAATGATATTTTTATTACCCTAAAAAATGTCCTAATTCTATTGGAAAAGTGTAATTTGACCAAAAACAACCTTAGGAATAAAATATGACCATTTAGGCCCACATGGATTAGATTAGGACATTTATTATTAATTTATTTAAAGAAGGGTTAAAATAGTTAAAATCAAAGTTTAATAAGTAAATAATTTATAATATAGGGATATACATAAGATAAATTCGACTATAAATATTCATTAGAAAGATAAAAATATTTCCTACATAATGCTATTTTATTTGTAATTTTTAGACAATAAATAATGTAATTTATTTATGACACAATGATGATGAAATAATTATCTTATTAATGAAATATTGACATAATTGATGTTATAAATACCCAAATAAATTAAATTTGAGACTTTTTATGAATTAAAATAATTTTATACGTTAATATGACTTTCTTTTAGTGATTTAATTTACGTTTTTTTAACTAATACTTCTGTTATGATTTTCACAAAAAATCAATTACCAAATAGTGTCAAAATTGACATAAAATAGTTTTTAGAAACAAATATTATATTTTTAACTGTTATTTTATTCCTAAAAATCTATGGTTAAGAAAAGGGACTTAGATAAGGTTATATATATTAATAATAAACAACTTCGGGTTCTTTTAGCTGGTTATAGTATGTTTATTAACCTTATAGTGTAAGAAAACAAGAAGACACGGTAAAAGAAAAATTATTTAACTTAAAGTTAAATCTATATGATAAGGTTAAAATAGAAACCTAAACATGTCTATATTATATTGGATGAGAGGATTTATAACCATCCCCACCATAGCTTCTAAATTAATCAATTTGGAGATATTTAAAAGTGAATATGACTTTATAATAAAATAATTATTTTTACTTATTCCAAAGGTGCCCCTCTCCTCCCTTATAAAAGGGAACCTCCTCCCTCTCTTCCACACACCAATTTTTTCCTTCAAGATCGGTCAACCCCTGAAAAATTCTCTTATCCACATCCCTTGAAATATCTTAGATTTCCTGGTATTCTTCAAATACCAATTTTAGTTCCCTAAGAGGATGTCTCAAAGATGCGCTTCAAAGAAGAGGTAATGTCCGTTAACGATTCTTTCAACTTTATTTCTTCTTCTACTTCTTCTTCTTTAGTTGTTTCATTATTAAGTAATAACATAAGTAACAATCATAAACTAATATGTTATTATAAGTATGAAACAACACTATTTCACCATCTATCTATCCTACGGAAAATGAAATCACCGTGCGTGCATACGTACGGAAAACCGTCTCCACGCTGTGATGTAATCTATTTTACACCACCACCTTACCTGGATGGGTATAATGGTGTAAATAATTACTATATATGATTATTTTAAAGTTATATTGATTCTGAAATATTATACATACACTTCAATACAATTCCACGATCATGGGAATGATATCATCGCTCGTGCGTACGTACGGACTACCGTCTCCATGACACGATGAGATTCATTCTCCATGTTAACCATTCAATAATGATTATAAAGTATATATAATAAGTAATCATGAAATATATGACATAATAATGATATTTTATTTATGTATATATATATTTATGTCATCAACTTAATTCCATTCAATTCAATAAGGAAACGAAAACAACGTTCATGTGTATGTATGGCATACCGTCTCAATGAACGGTGAGTTTCATTCCATTTATCGATCTATCATATATATATATTCTGAATATATATTACATATAAATCATGCTTTACATTCTGGAATTATGTAAATCAGGTTATAAGTAATAATATCAAGAACAACAAGTCCAAACATTTATGATAAATAAAACGATTTTACCCAAAACGCTATGTTAAGATGGAACTTACCAAAGAACGGGTAATATAATGTCATAAGTGAAACATATATGATATCATAACAATGAATATGATTCTATAATAAGTCAATGAAATTATTTAAATCATTTTACAGGAGGTTCGGATACATACGATGCATATCGGATCTAAGGTAAGGGATAACCTTTCCAATCTCGTTCTTATCCGAGATTGTTTATTCGTAAGTATTTGTTGGGGTTATTGTTATCATCCATGTCTATGTTTTCTAAAAGTTTATTTAAGTATGTTTAATGTATTTTTTACCCATTTTTGTCTTTTACTACATGGTATGTATGGAATCTTTCTTTTACGAGGTACTTTTTGACGTTTCCGGCAAAAGTACGAGAAGAATGTTTTTTTAACTTATACGACACGAACATATTTTTATGGGTTTATAAAGCATGATTTTCACGAAGCTTCCTCCAAATTATTTCAGGACTATTTTCAAAAAAAATCATTTTCTTTTAAAAGTTCATGACAATTTGTGAATATAAAATGATTTTGAATAAGAAAGGATATTTTCCTCAAGAATTAATTTCACGTTTTTTATCAAAACCATTTTTCACCTAAGATGACATTATTTCATATGTATATGTTTCAAGTATAATATCTCTATAATTTACATTATTTCACTTTTCTTATTATGAAGTGATATCCATTTCTTTTATATGGATTATGTGATGATGGGATGATGTTTATGAAACCCATTTTATTTATTGGGTTATTATGAATGATGTATGTTTATTTTGTGGCACAAGTAAGAATTATTTCATTATGAGACGTGTGGGACCTATATCTCCCTAAAATGCAATGGGTAAAGATTTATATCTCATGAGATAGACATGGATAGAATGGTAAGTTAATCTGGTTCAGTGTTACAGGACTGAAACGAGGAGTAAACTCGATTCAGAAAGGGACTTCGTCCACTAAGATGGTCTTGGCAGCAATGCCTTGGCTACTATACAAATCATAACATGTTCTTAATGGTTTCCAAAATTACATGTTTTATTCCCATGCTATTTTATCATGATTGATGTTCCCTTATGATATATTCCTTACGTACTTCCAAGATTCATTTCTTTGCTCAAGATTTTGATGTTTTGATTTTATGTTCATGTTTTTACATTCAAATGCTTATGGATTGTATTATGTTCTCTATGTTTACCCTTACTGGGCATTTGAGCTCACCCCTTTTATGTTTTCTTTTCCCCAGGATATAAAGAATGGTTTTAGGTAAGAAAAAAAGGGAAGATCTTTATGAGAGATGTTAAAGATCTTTCACCACGATTAGAAGATTATATTTTGAGTTTCCAAAGACACTAAACTATTACGGTCCTTAAGTGTTGGTTTTTTATGTATTAATTATTACACAAAATTAATGTAATGTCCATGTACATCAATATTTGGGTCTCTACATAATCAATGCATACTCTCCATGTAATACATAACATTTTGGGGAGAAGATCACCATGTTCATTGGTAATCACAGTTATTCTGGCCTTCTTTGGGATAACATTAAATGGGATTACCCACTCACACTTAGAAACAGGGTAAATGATAACCGATTTTAAAAACATTAGAATTTGATTCCTTAACATATCTATAAATTGGGTATTGAGTCTCTACTAAGGTTGAATTTTTTTTGGAAGTTAGATTCCATAAAAATACTATGAGTTTCAATGAGTGGGATAATCCCAAGAATATTATATATCATCCAACCAATTTCTTTCTTCTTCTTTCTCAAGACATACAGATGCATATTGTGTTGATTGGATTTAAGAGAAATAGAAATGGAAACCAAGAAGATTATATTTTACCATAAGATTTCATAATTTATTGATGAAGTCCAGACCTAAAATTTAATATTAGTTTGGTTAACAATTTAATTTTTTTTTGGAACTTTTCATCAAACTCAGTTTCTTTTTCCAAGTTTCGTGACCAAATTAGTTACTTTTTAATAGAAGTTTCAGCCAATACATTGGCTGGATCAATTTAATTAATGGTTTTAGAATTATTATTTTTAAAATTAATAATGGTTTCATTTATTCTTTATCCTAAAAAATCATCAAATGAGATTTCTGGAAGTGATTCAAGAGAAGGAGACAAATTTCCCTCATGAGAAAAAAGGAAATCAATTTCATCTTGAATTTTTAAATTCTTCTATAATTCATCAATGTTACTCTAGATAACATTCCATGTTTCCAATTCAATTCACATCATGGATCTTTTAATCATCCTCAATTTTATATTTTCATTAATTATGTTCAAATTGAGGCTCAAATTTCCAATGTTTGTTATCTTGTTCTCATTCCTAACAGAGATGATTGAGATGATTGTTTCTAAGAAAAGATGACCAAAGATGATGGTGGTTTTCTCCCTATGACCTAATTTTGGTTGATTGTAAATAACAATTAAGTTAGTAGGTTAAATTAAATTTTCAACATTCACCACAATATCCTTTAATATCCCCTTAAGAACATAAAAACTATGATCAGAAAGTTGAAGAGTGAAAGATATGGGTTGGAGTTCCTCGAGCCCTAACTAATGATACAAAGAATAAATAACGAGGTTCACACTAGATCATATATCACAATGGGTTTTGAAATACATCATTCTCTTTTAAAAAAATGTTGATGTAAGGATATATTATGTTTTTAAACATAAGATGAATGATCCCTTGAATGGTATAACCCACAATATTAGACGAAATGACTTGGTTTTTTTAGAAAATTTCAATTTAAAAGTGAAAAACTCTTTAAAGATCATTATGTTGGTAGGTTTGGTTTTCATTTCATCAATAATGTTAATTTTTATATTATCCTAAGACAATATTTCCCTCAATTTATCATTAATTTCTAGTTTATATTTTCCACTCATACCTTGATGGAAGCAAGGAAGTTGTTTAATTGTATAGTGTTGTTTTGTTTCCCTAACGTTCTCATTGGGTTTTTCCTAATATGAAGGTTGTTCTTCATAATTTTCATGTGATTTTGAATATTTTAATGGTTTTGGAATAGTTTTTTTTTATTTTTTTCAATTGGTTAACCACTTATTATTACTATCATTCAGTATAGTTGCTTAAGTAATGATTGTGTGTAGCTTGATTCTCCCCTCAAGGTTGGGACAACCTGACCTAGCAAGTGTACTTTTCTAGTTTAAATACTTTTTAATTAATGTTTATGTGATGAAACTTCATAATTCAATATTTAATTTTGTTACACAATTTTTTAGTTATTGGGAGAGGAAAAAATTGGGCAGGGGATTGTGTTGGTCGGTTGATCCAATTAGTATACATTGTATATAAGATTGGATTTTGAATGGGTTATTCGATGGGTTGTTGGAATTGGAAAAGAGTAAATTGGTATTGGACAATTAGTTGATAGAACTGATTATGGGTTTGAATATTTTGTCAAGGGTAGGGTTTTAGTCCTTGTGGATGACTATATTGTTGGTTATTATTCCACCGGAATCCTATATGGTCATTGTACCTTGTATTGAAAGTGTTTTGGTACAGTGGGTTCTAAAAGTTCAAATAATTTACCTCTACTGGAGGTTATCCTAAAAGAACATCCTTTATGGAAGTAATATTTGGGAAATTTTCGTATTTGTGGTCATTGTTTTCACAAATTGTGAAAACAGGGTAAGTAGTTTAGATTTTGTAGACATTCTAAAAATAAATATCCTCAACTTTTCTAGTGAGTGATACATGATTTTAATTGCTACTTTACTAATCCATAAGAGTGTTAATTCCATAATATTTGGGGTGCATTCTCAAAGTATGTTGATGTTCCCCAAGTTTGGTTTTGTTTGGATAGACCTTCTAAACAATCATAATCATCATTTGGTGTTTTTGTTTTTATGGTTCCATTGCACATAATAAAAATGAATTGTTTGTTTCCAAGACCCAACCCTTCATATAAAAAATTGAATTTTATTGGGATTGAAAATAAATGGTGATGTACCATGTTATGTGTGTCTTTTAACCCTTCGTATGTTTTATAAAATGACTCCCCTTTTTTTTCAAAAAAGTATTGTATTCTATTTTTAATTGTAATTGTTTTCTGATGGGGGAAGTATTTTTGTAGAATTATCTTTTTAATTTCTCCCATGAATTGATTAATTTTGGTATCATATTATTTAGAAAATTATTTTTTTAATCCTTCAATAATAAAGGAAATAGTCTCATATTAGCTGATTCAAGTGGATGTGGTGGGAACATGGTTTCAACATTGTCATTGCATTCCTTAGCCTAATGGTTTAGCATTTACAACTCCATCTCTTCAAAGGTTGGATGGTGGTTTAAGAAATAAGGTTTGAAGAAATAGTAGGGTTATCTAAGGGAATCATGTATAATTCATGAGGGATAATTGGTATAAGATGGTGTGAGGTAGTCATTTATGATTTGGTTGACTTCATTCCCTATGTTAGGAGTTATTTGGATTTCTATTTTGGTTCCCTCCTGGGTTTATGAGCTGGTTTAATTGAAAACCCTCCATTGGAATTAGATCAATTTTTTAATCTATAGTGTTATGAATATTACATTATATTGTAAAAAATACCCATAAGTTTACTTTATTCCCCAACCCCAGGACAGTCCACTATAATTGGACTGTTTGATTAGTCACGAGTATAGACAGACATGTTCCAAGAAAAGTTAAAAAAATAAAGGAAAAAAGATAAGATATATTGTGGTGAGAAAATAGAAATTTTGGAGAATATAATTAGTGATATGTTGACATACCTAATTCCCTATGAATGGTGAAAAAATTTTGTTATTTCAAAATTTACCCAAGTTTTTAGGGTTGAAGATGTCACATGTAGTGTAGCCTGGGTTGTCAAATCCTAGGGGACCTAGGAAGAAACATAAAGACACATACTTTTTAAGAGGACTATTTCTCTAAGAAGTATCCATAGTTTTATTTTTTATGATGTTTTATATGAACATGATGTGACTTTAGTTTATTGAATTTATGAAAAGGGGTTGATCCTAGGTTATTACAATTGATGGATTGGATGAATTTTTTTTAAAGTATTTAAATTTCATTAATTTGAGAAGGTTTATTCAATTAAATCAGTATAAACTCATCACATATTAGTTTAAAAATTTTAAATATAAATTATAATCACATATAGACTAGTAGGATTATTTTTACGAGAACTCCTTTTAAAAGGACCATATTCGAACATGGAAAGTGTAGTGATAAAATTCAAAACGGAGGAGGAAGAAAGAAAATCATTGAATGAAATATAAAATAAAATAAATGACTAAAAATTTAAAAAGTGAGAAATACAATCCAATATAAACCCTTAAAAATACCTTAAATCAACCCATGATAGGGCTATCCTTCCATTTATTCAAATATTTTGATGTAAGATGAGAGTGGACTCATGAAGGAAGAATTGAAGATATAAAACCAAAGAAATAATAATCCCTCCACCATTGGCTGAAGAATATAAAAAAAATTATTTTAATTGATTCACTCATTTATGAAAAGTTATAAATATAATATGGAGAAGAACATAATAATATTATATTAATAAATTTTTTAACAAACATAGGCAATTTGAATAACTTACATGTGAAAATAAACATGTGAATACAAAATGGAATCATAATATTACAATTGAAATAATCACATATTCATATCAAATAATCCACAACCAATTCTGTAAATGTTGGGGAATTGTTTAGATTCCCAAATACTTCAAGTCTTCCTTGTTTATTTTGGTAGGCCTAAGTTGGTGGACGGTTTTGAGAATGTGTTCTTTTTAACCCTTTACCCGAAATGAGAGAAAAACTTCATGCCTACAACTGATGTGTCCAAATGATCATATATGAATTTTAGTGGGATATAGAAGAATAAATTGAAGAAAAATATTTCAAATAATTGTTTTTAAAATTTTCTACCAATTTGATGAATTTTATCAGAGATATGATAGATCTGGTGGGATATCATCCAAGGCCACAAAATCTAGCCCATAATTTCATCTTCAGGTTGGGATACCTAGCAATCCTTTCAAACCTCATAATTACCTCTATAAACTACTTAATGAAATGTTACCCATTATTTAATATATCTACAGTTCAAATTTACTATTCATTACTCTTGGAGGATGATAACTAATTTAATTTTATTGTTCTGTTGTCCAGTTAACATCACCTAGAATGATCTAGTTTCAAGTCCCACATTTTTCATCATCCAAATTCAATTTTTAGTATCTACATATGGGTAGAATGTTACTCATATCATTAGAGACTTGAAAATGAAATATAAAAGTAAAATAAATAACATTAGGAGTTTTAGGATGTTTTAAAAAATGCACCATTTAATAGATCATTTTTAGAAGCACTTACAAATATGATAAAAAGTTATTCGAATTGTAAAATGAACTAGTAAAAGTGTTTATGAACATTAAATCATATGACAAATAAAATATAAAAAATTGAATATTATCCTATTTCTGTGTCTCATAAATATTCCTCTATCTTTGTCATGAACACTGAAAGCATTATTAACCACTTCTTTAGTGAATTAAATATGAGTCTGTGAAAAGCCTAGGTGATTAAATACTTTGAGTACCATTACGAGATTGTTCATTATTCCCTTATGGTTGATATAGTTATTGGAGACTCTCAATGGTCTTTTGTGGCAGGAAATAAAAAATTCATAAAATAGATTTTAATTTATGTGGATCAAAAGATGAATCACTTCGAAAAAATAAAACCCAATATCCCATTTGTCAAAAGTGTGGGAAGAAGACTTTGTAAAACAATCAAAAGGGAACAAAGAGATGTTTAAAACGAAAAAAGTGGGGAATAAGGCTAATATATGCCAAATTTAAATAAATAAACCCAGCAATTTAGAAGAAAAAAATAAGGTTCATATAAACAATCATCCTCAAATATAATGTTTCAACTGAAGGGAATACATGCATTTTGCAATCCATTCCTTAAGAAAAGTGTTGTTAGATAAAATCAACTACAATAATATTTGAGGCATAAATAGATGGGAAGGGAATATTTTATCACTAATATTGAGTTGGATCTAGAAAACCATGTCTTTATAGGTATTTTTGTTATTCATTATATCATATAAACATATTTTTTTATTTTAGTTCTATGCATTATTTCCTATATTTCATGTTTTATAATAATATTAAAATTCCACCTCAAATCATAGGGGTTGAGATATCTATGATAACAACAAATAATTTTTTCATCCCAAGTATATAACTCTTCTTTGGTCAATGTTTTTGGTCTAAACCTTTCAAAAAATATCTTCTTACTTACTTTAGTAGAGTTTGAAGCAATATTGGACATAGATTGGTTATCCTTATATAAATACAACATCAACTATTGGGAAGGGGTGATCACTCTTCACATCTGAAGTCATCCTCCGATTCTATAAAAGTTTAAGGGGGAGGATGAATAACCTTAGAGTATTTTTATCAAGTGTGTATATTATATATATATATATATTAAGAGACAATACCAAACTTAGATATCAACCAATGAAAAAGTATATCAAACCGGGGAAAAGGATAAAAACCAACAATTAAACCCCCAACGACTCAAAAAATGCAACCATAAAATGAGCCGCATGATTTCCCAATATCCGAAAAAAGGATGAAAAAAAGTATATATCAAAGACAAAAATGATTTGATGATGTCAATAGAAGACTTAAGGATCGGTGGCCACCTTCATCCCCCTCCAATGCATTGATAATAACATGAAAATCAGAATCAACCATAATATCCTTCCATCCAAGAGATTAGATGAATTTCATACCCTACCAAATATCCATGACCTCCACCATATGAGGAGACCAAAAAAATGATAGATTGATTTTGAGCCTCAATAAAATATCTTGGATGATCCTGAAGAACCTTTCTAAGGCCAAACAAACATCACCAGGAATCTATATGTCAGAAATATGTTTTAAAAGGGACAGAGGGGGAGGAACCCTTCTAACAAGATTAGAATGAACATGTGTAGGTTGATGAACCCCCTCAATATCATCCCATTAATAGCCCAATTGTGCATCCTGTAAATACATACACTTTCATATTTAACAATGTTTTAAAAAATAATGTGGTTTTAGGAAAACCATATAATCTAGGTATAGATATATAGAACCATGATAGTCTGAGTAGACAAAGATTTGAACCAATCCCCCACAACAATCATAATTTTTCTAATATATATTAAAATAATGAGATATTGTGTCACACAAATTCACCAAAAACCAGTGACCCATGGGAAGGAAAAAACAACATGTAATTCAGTCTCTACCATAACTCCACAGAGTAGCCACATGCTGTTATTATAAGGGTTCCTATTGTCTAGGTGATCATATGGGTATGATACCCCTACACATTTTCCAACAATTTTTTTTAACCATGGACAGAGAATTTAAATCCCATATTTTTTTTCAAAGTGGTGGAAAGTACCTTCTCCTGCTATGATGCACAATCTCTAACCCAAATTGATAGTGTAGCTACTGAGGAGTCATGAGACTAGAATAGCATGTCTGGTCGTACATAGTGAACCACTATAACCGTTCTGATAAAATTCTGATTAGACTCAGAGAACCAATGATTGAGCTTCAAAAGTACCCAGCCAGAAAGTTCATCAACCAGGATCACTACCACAACAATTTACTCATGGCTGGATGCAAGTGAAGATGCAAGAATCAGGACATCTAAATTAGGATGTTAGGGGCCACAATACATATTAATAAAAACACCATTAGAAATTATCAAATATATTCCACAGTTCAAGATGAACATTGACCGCCAAAAACACATCAAAAAATATGTCAGTCTAGAACCTAAGATGGAAGACATAAACTAATCATGGAGAAAATAATGATCTTTGGTAACTCTGCCACACCAAATTTTTGGGTTTTGTGAAAGGCGCCATAATTTTTTGGCTAGAAGGGCAATGTTAAAAACATTAAAATCACAAAATACCATTCCCCCGAAAGCCTTATAAGACAAAAACTCTCTATATAGAGCCAATGTAAATTATTTTTACCATTATCAGGACCCAATTAAAAATTAATAAAAGGATAAATGATGTTTATGGATAAAGAAATCTAGGAGCTTTTAAAGGGACATCTTTTAAGATGGAACACATTGGGAAAAAACTTTAATATGAACATCCTTTACAACCCTATACATAATTTTATATAACCATCCCAATATTTTTTATGTACTTTATCAAGAATTAATGAGAATACCTCTCTTTAAAAGTGTTTTAAGACTTTATGGAGGCCTATATTTTTTTTATGATTCTCCATGACCTCAATACCACACAACCAAGCAATAATGTCACTCATCCATTCGTGAACACCTCATACAAAAGAAATCATAGAATTAGAAAAATTGGGCCGTTATTCTGAATAATTAGTACATACATAAATAATTTTTAGAATTGATTGGAACTCTTGATAATTAGATCTTGAGAAAAGGAGGCAATCATCGGTGAATAAAAGATGAGTAATGGGGATACTTTACCCAAAAAAACATTTCCTCGTGAATGATTCCATACAAAGTACAATTGGATAAAATATGAGATAAAACATCAACAACAAGGGGAAATAATTAAGGGTAAAGAGTATCACCCTTATGTAGGCCTCTAGATGGTTTAAAATCACTGTTACGAAGCCATTAATAGTGATTATCTAATAATCAATTTTAACACAACTCATGATCACTCTCAACCATTTCGGGACAAATTACTTTTTACTCATAACCTCTTCTAAGAAATCCCATTTCACTCAATCATAAGAATTTGATATATCCAATTTTACAGCCAAAATCCCCCTCTTAGAGATTGAATGAGTTTTCATAAAATTTAAGATTCTATGGGCCACGATAGCATTATCTATAGTGAGACTCTTGGGAATAAATGTACTATGGTTCTCAGTAATAATGTAGTTGAGGAATAAATCCTTATGGTGGGATATGACTTTTGGGAAAATATTTTAGAACATTTTACAGAACATGATAGGCCTAAAATAAAAAAAATCTACCATACCAGAAATTTTTAGAATTAGAAAAATATGAGTTTCATTAACCATGTACATACTTATAGAACCAGACCATGATCCCTATAAAAATAAATATTGGTTGGACCCATAATATTCCAAAATATCTTAATGAAAAGGGAATATAACCCATCTGGACTTGGAACCTTTTAATAATAAATGCCTTTCAAGGAAGCCATAATTTTATCCCCTGAAATATAACCTCACAATTTGAAACCATAAACTCAGCCACCATAGGCTCTATGTAGCTCCGAAGGTCCCCCTTAGTAGTTTCTACTATCTAATCAAAATAGATTTTTATAAGAGTAATCGATCAACTCAAATATCTCCATCTCATCACAAGTTATGTTTCCATTCCCATCCTCCAATTTGGAAATAAGGTTCTTCCTTCTTCTAGATGAGGCCTTTTCATGAATCTACCTAGTATTTTTTTCAACTTGTTCAATAAAGGCCACACATGACCTAGAAAAACAATTAATTTATTTATCTCTCAAGGACTCATCATTTTTTCATTTCAAAAGTCACAACTACATTTAGGGAAAAAATAATAATGTTTTTCATAGCATCTAGTGAGAACATTATTAAGTCAAAAAATTCTATGGTCAAAATACGTGAAGTTATTTCAACCCCAGTACAGTAATTATGTGTCCACCTCTTTATTTTTATACCAAATATGGTCCTAAAATGAGGACCAACAAACATTGACACATCCTTATCGATATCCATGTAGAACCAAAATCATTTGAAATGGAAGCTTCACATTGACTTACCAACCATGGGCACAACCTACAGCTGTAGGAAAATAGGACAATGGTCAGATGATACCGGAGGTAAGTGTGAAACCACGTACCTCAAGAATGTTGTAATCCATTTGCAAGATGCCACAAACATATCCAGTCCTTCTGAAATGCTGGAATCTTGATTACTTCTATGAAACCAAGTAAACAAGCTCCTTGAGAAATAAAGATCCAAAAGACCTTCTTGAAGAAAATAGTATCAGAAGAGGTGCATGGAAGAATTACTATGTCTAGTGCTGCAAATAGTCTCATGGTGTTACATGATCTCACTGGAATCCACACCAAACAAAATGTCCCCCCCATAAATATGTTTTTGAAGGAATTGACCAACTCCAATGATCTCCATTTATTACCCACTCATGACCAGGTGTAAAATCCCATATCATTCCATATTGTTTCCCAAGGATGGTGAGATGCGAAATCAATGTGGTGATCAAAGAAGTTAACCATGGAATAATTAAAGTCATCTTTCTATATGAAATAAAGGCCTATAGCATGTTTAGACTATCCAACAAAGAAACAGTTTTGAAAAATAGCCTTCGAAGAAATTCCTCTCAATCCTTTTCTTTACAAAATGGTCATAGACAAGAATACCATGTCAGGTCTATACTTAAAGCTCCATTGGTATATCATACATACTAACAATGGGTTTCCATTCCCAAAAATATTCTAGTACAAGGTTTTCTTTTTGAAAGTCATAGATGTTTCATTCTAGCCCCTACCTCTGAATCTACAAGATGATAACCGTCAGCCAAGACTCTCCATATTTTTGGGAGAAGAAACTCAAGAAGAAAAGCCTCAGAACCCTGATTAGGAGAAAAAAAACTATATCATGACTGGAAGATCCCAAACCCCATTTTTAAAACATCTTCCATGTTCGGTTATTTTTAGCACCCAACCTCCACCATGAATGTTTACTCCTTCATCGGGTTAGGGAACAAAAATATATGTAGAAGGGGGAGGCTTAGGTCAAGAGGGTTATAGAAAATCCATTTTGGCTCTTTGGGGGGAATATTTGTATCCTTATATGCTAATCCTACCCATGTAGGTTGAACAACCATCTCTAAATGGGAATTGTACTTACCATTAGGAATAATAACGAAGGAATTGGAAGCATAAAAGGGATATTTATACAAAAACATCGTCGTAAGTCCACGGTGAATGGTTGGAGATATGCAAGGAGGATGGACTTCCTAGTCTAGATAATCAGTTATCAGGGGGTTGGGGTGTTACAACATCACTTCACCTGGCATAGAAGTAATTTTTCCCACACCACCATAGATTAAAAAATGTTTTCATTATAGGGGACCTTTATAGACTCCTGAACAACCAATGAAGGAAGAGATAATTGATGAGAGAGTAGAGGACCTAAAAACTAGCATTCTGCTAAAAAAATGTGTTCTGTATGGTGTAAGGTCGTCCAAATGTCATCATATTTATATTCATGGTGAAACTTTCCTCGTAGTTATGAGACCCCTTATCAAATATCCTTTGAAAATAAAGTCCATGATCTGATGGAATTCAGACCCACAAATGAATAAAGGAAGATATATCTGGATAAATGTGGAAAGAGGATAAATCCAATGAGATTATCACTTCCTTAGCACTGGAGGGGCCTTGAACCACCCTCCTATTGATCATAACTTGGGACATTTATTTTTTAGACTCTTAAGTAGAGTTTCAGTTTGAGGATTTAGCCTATAACCATGGGTCATATCACAATGTAAAACGAACCTCCAAATTAGATTTATTAATTTCATAATATTTAACAATGTGACCAATGATTCCACAGAAAAAATAAAAAAGGTTATTTTTACAAATTCATGAGACACCCAAGTCTTGTCTTCTAAAAATTTCAAAAAAAACTCTATTAAGAGGTTGAGATATGGCCACTATAACCCTAATAGTCACCAAGGTATGACACTAAATCAGATCAGAATCATCCTAATCAATAAATTCCATGATAGAATTCCCAATCCTAATAATTAATTGCTCACTTATTATTGTAAAGGGGATAAATTTAATGCATATATAAAAAGGGGAGTGGGGTAAAATCATCTCATTGATATTAAATCCATTTTTAAAGTCATTGATCACTATACAATGATTATCAAAGGTCAATAGATTTCTATTAAAAACTCTTATCTTATCAAACACCCTAGGGAATTTCAATATAATTACCTCAACAATGATTTTACTAATACCAATTCCAACTTCCAATATCCAAATTGAATGAATCAATTTTTTTATGATGTTAATGTTAAAAGTATTGTTAGATGAAAGCATTCCCACAAGGAGATAAGAGAGGTGATTCTAGAGATTAATTTCCTCTATAGTGAAAAATTTTAGAGTGTATTTTTTCAGACTAGTAATTGAAAACTTATACCAATGATTTTCTAGATAATACTTCATAACTATGAAGGGAATATACATTGAAAAAATACATCGATGATGATTTATATTTCGATTCAACCTCCCTAAATTCCAATGCATTTATTTCCTCGGGAGAGATCATCCAAAAAACCACGAGACCATCGAAACAAGTCCCCTTTTCATGGAAACAAGAACACTTCTATATATGGTAAGAATAATTTTTCTCCTGGCCAAAAGGATCATATTATAGGCCTTTGATTCTACATTTATTAATGTAATGCAATAGATTGTAGATCCAGTGAAGTCAGAACGGAAGAGAAATGGTGCGCTACACCCAGTGGTCCATGAACACTGATCCCACAAAATGCTCATCGAAGTGACGTACTATAGCACGACTGTATCGGGGAGAGAACTAGATGAATCATTTGTATAACTATAGGTGGAAATACCAATCTATGCACAGAGAAGATTATCCATAGATCCACATAACAAATAGATGAAGATTAAATACACTAGAAGATAAAACTCAAGAATCCAATCACATGTCGTAACACAATATGGGAATCAGATCCACAGATCCATCAGTGTGAAAAACTGAATAATAGTAGGGTAAGCACCATAAAATCATCAATACAAAACCCCCAAGGAAAGAAAACAGGGAAGCACTAAACCAAGGGAAGATCAAATACTTCCACCCAAGAAGAAAGGACTCTGGTGAGTTACTGTCACAACAAAGAATCCCAACACAGCTCAATACCCTAGAAGAGACCCTCTCATACTGGGGGAGACAATATTAATTATATGGATATTATTTATATATGAACAAGCATATCTATCTGAAATAATTGAGACAAAGGATAAAATCATGCTTGAATACATGCCCATTGTAAGGAATTATACAAATGAATTCCACGAAGAGTTTTCTGCTGTTTATCTAAATTGTTAGGTTTAGTTATGAGTGAAACTTATATCTTGATCTCTTTCTATATCTGAGACTCACAATATAATGCCCACCATTGAGTTTGAAGAACTGAAGATGCAGTTAGAATAGAAACTGGATAAGGGTTTTATATGCCTGAGTGCCTCATTGTGGGGTGCACTGTAACAACCCAAGATTTTTATCAACTATTTTTAATCTCTTCGATATCTTATGGTAAACAAAACCCTGATATCTTCAAATAAAAACATTTTGTTCGATAGATTATTCGATATAGAACACCAAGATTAAATGACCCACAAAATATATAACTTAAATATGACTGTTATAACATAGTTATTGAATTAGCGGGTATTAATAGAACCAAATAATTTATGAAATATATAATATTTTATTACTGAATTTATATTTAGAGATATATTCTTAGTAAAAAATCATACAAATTTTTAGAAAAGTCATTTTATGCATCAAAATATATATTCTTAAAAAATTGGTATTATTTTTCATTTTACCTTTGGAATTATAAAAAAATTATTCACCTTTTTGAAAATATATTATATAAGAATTATTTAATTTTTAAACTAATAATATAAAAATTAACTGTGGGTGTTGTTTTATTTTATGAAAAGGTTTATTTTTCAATGAAGAGTGAAAAACTGATTTTTCAAATACCACTTTTTCCTTTTAATTAAGTTATTTAATCTTAAATTATAATTACACTTTGTAATTTATTTATAAGTAAAAAAAATATTATTTAATAAAATTTAAAAAATATTATTTACATTTTAATCATCCCTATAACTGATTTGTTATAAGATTATTTTTAAGCTTAAAAAATCAATTTTTTGAATTTTTTTATATGCATAATTTTTCTTCATTACAATTAATTAAAATAACTATTAATGATGAATTATTTAAATGAAATTTATATAATATATAACAAAATATAATAATTTAAATCCATATCAATATTATTACAAGACATGTAGTTAATATAATATTATCTTGTGCTTGAAAAATCCATTTACTGAAAAATCTTTTTTTGACACATCATTAGGTTTTATTTTAAATTAAACTATTCAAATTATTTGAATTAAATTTTTAAAAATGGATTCCATATTTTTAATCAAGATAATTTATATTATACAATATATTTAACTTAATTTTTTTTAAAAAAATGAATAGTGAAATTAGTAAAAATAGTTTACAATTGTTAAGGTGAAAATGTGTTCACGAGGGGATTAAACTAAGAAGATACAATATAAAATGACATAAAACTTGTCTAAATACTATTTTTGGACATATTTGGACCTTACCACATTTATATTTCAATGATGATCCATTTTTTCATTGTGTCTAGTAAAACCATTGGTGCGATTTATTCTATTCATAAATTCCTTGAGGGTCCTCCTCAATTATAAAAGGGAACTCCTACCCCTCATGTCCACACAACTCTCAAGCCATTAAGTTTGAAAAAACCCTAAAAAATATCTCCTGAATTTACTTATACACATTATAGATTTTTTGGTATTCCCAAATGTCCAACCATAGTGTACTTAACAAGAGATCCAAATGAGGGTTTTCTATGAGAAGGTAATTGTCCTCACTATGCTTATTCTTTTTAATTCATCTTTCTATACCTTAAATATATATTAAATATTCCAATATAATAACAAAAATATATACCATATACTTATATGTTATTTTTTTGATGGAATAAAATCTATCTATCTTCTTCTCCATCAAATGGGAAACAAATCTATCACTCTTGTGTACGGAGGACTACCGCCTTGAGAACTGATGTAATTTTTTTCCAACATTGAATCACATATGTAGACATAATGATGGAAATAATTTATATAAATAATATATATTAAATTATATAAATAATATAAAATTAATATATTATCCACTTCCATACCCTTTCAGCAATTAAAATAATGGTGTTGTTTCTCAAACGTACGTATAGCCTACCATTTGCATGAAGTGATGCACACCATATTCCATATCCAACATTGATGAATGGTTTTAAAAACGAATCTAATATGTAAATATGTTAATTATAACATTAATATTTTCCTTTATATGAGGTATTTATTTTCTATAACAATGAATAAAAACATTAATGACAAAATACGCATGAGAAACCAAAACAATTAACACATGAAATAATAATAATAACAGAATTTTATTAATGAATGGGTGGTAAGATGTTATAAGAGGATCATATATGATATTATAAAAATGAATATAGTTCCAGTAAAAATTAATATCATTATTAAAACCATTATATAAAAGGTTAAATCCTGTTTAACCAAAATGAAGTGTGAGGTAAGATATTTTTTGTTAGTTTTAATTCATTGAGGCATATTGTAATGTTATGCACCAAATTTATTTTATACAGTGTAAATGATTTCTATTTTACATGTAATATCAAGAGTACTTAATAATTAATGGTATTTTAAATTTTAAATTTAATTATTTCATCGAAAGATATTCAACTTGAATGTTATGGAGTGGTAAAGAATTTCATAACTTAGTTTCTCTTCATTGGGTTATATTACTTATTCATTGTTTTTAATATTATAAGTTTATGTTATTCATTATTTATTTTTTTATGTGTGTTTAAATATGATATAAATAATATATTAATTAATTAATTATCTCTTTAATGTCATGATCATTGTATGGGTTTCTCGTCTAAAATTATTTTCTTTGGTGATGTGTAATGTTATACACCTATATCCTTTTATGAGGTTTATCTACTGAACATTTGATGTGTTCTATCATGAATATATTTATATTCATGGTATTTAATATTTCACATGAATTTTCATTCATATGTATTATTATTTGTATTTTATGAGTTTAGAAATAGATTTATATTACAATATCAATTTAACTAGGATTATTTATGTTTTAATTTACATTAAAGGAAATTATTTGACCCTTGTCAAATAAAACCATTTAGTTTTATTACCCTTGTAATGACCCGGACATTCATTAATAGAAATTACTCTTGATGTAGTTAAATATTTTATTATAGTTATATAAAATTTTAACTTCATTGGATTTATGTTTCTAGAATTTAAAATACCTTTATGAATTGTTACTGTTGCTTATATAGTTGTTGAATAGTGATCACATTATTAGTATAAATATAGGGTTTTAACAAATCCATTTTACCCAGAAAAAGAAGTGATGGACTCATCCAGTAGACCGTATCCATAAAAGATCATTTATTAGAGCTTGTAAAGGAGGTAGTGCCATTGGGCTTCAATCTGGATCAAGCCCAAGCCAAGCTTTACCCCATTATGCTTGAGCAAAACTGACTATGGGAGAAGTGGAAGATAATTGAAATTACTACTCGAGCGATGTTATCTAAGCAACCCCAAGAGTCTGTCACCATCTCAGACCTTACCCTTTGGTATTATGTAGGTGTTACAAGGGGTTATGTAATAATACCCTAGCACTATGACTATGTTCATTATTTTTTTATAATGAATGTGCATTCATTTTATTATTGTTACTTTGTAAATAGTTTTTAAAGAACATATAGTATTTTTAGTTAATATTAAACTAAGAAATCTATTTTGATGAATTAATGGATTTTATAATTAAATAATATTTTAATAAAATATTAATATTCATTTAACTTTTTTAAATATAAATGATCATATAATTTTATGAATGCCATTGTACTTTTTATTTAGGTTTGAAAACTATTTTTGTCAAAATATATGAATTTTTAGTAAATGTCAATTTTTATTTTAAAAGTTAAAATTAACATATTTGTAAAGTTATTAATAAAAAATAAATATTATTTTTGGAATCAAGATGTCAAAATTATCCAATGGTGAATTTTTTATAATTTTCTATGATACTCGAATTTTTAGGTAAAAATTAAATACCATTTCTATATATAATGTATTTTATTACATCATAATGACCCAATAGTGATGTAATAAAATATTATAAACATTATGTTCTGCCAATATATGATTTATAATTAAAATAATGCGATTTTAGAATTTTTTGATTTATATTACAAATCTTTTGTGGACCCTCCAAGACTTATAAAACATTTTGTCTTTCTAAATTATTTTCCTTGACAGTGTGACTCACCTCCACATAAGAAACCCTGTTAATTTATGAAGTTAGTCCATTGGACTTATAAAATATTGTTTTCCACTCCCCTTTGTCCAAAAACATGGGCAAAAACCAAGGGATGGTTTGTGGTTTGGATTAGTTTAATGTGAGGTGTCCAAAATTTAAATAATTAAGAATTCCCTCTCCTTTCCTACATAATCCCACCCAAGCTTCCACTTCCTCTTCACTCAAGGCCTTTGGAGTTCGAACAACCCCTTCCCTTATTTCTATAGAATCCTCCCAAGATTCCCCAAGATTCCATGAATCCTCTCTCAACCCACCCCCAAGCCTTTGGGATCAGTCATCCAAATAATGGATTTCTTTACTTCTCATTTTGTCCAATTTTATTTTAGTTGTCATTCCCTTTTATTTTAAATTCAAAATGTTGGGGTAAAATTTTTCACCTCCCCCATACATCCCACTTTATATATGGATGATGGGAGACCCATTTCTCTCTCATTAATACCTGCCATGTACACCCGTTACCATGCCGAAATTCCATGAGGGATTTCTCTCTCCACTTTTACATCCGAGTAATTATTTTGAATTATGCATATAAATTCAATTAAATTTGTTGGGAGATGCATTTATATGACCCCATTACTATCCATTTAATGTAAATATTATGAGAAACCCCTTTATCTATAATCAATAGTTTTTCATGATTCCTTATGTCACATCATTAGGATGCCGAAATTGCACCATGTTTTTTCAAGCCAAGATCATTGTGTAGTGAATACCATACCCATGTCTCTATCAAGGGTATTCACCTTTATGCACATATACATATCGAATGGTAAATTCATGTATTTATTCTACATTACATAACCGTGGAATAACTTATGATGTTGATTTATTCCTGGTAATATAATCCATGGGGCCCACTTATGCGTGAAATGAAATGTTTAAGAAGGGTGCACACTGATAGTGCTTCAATGCATTGGGTAAGGTATAGTATCATGATACATCATGTGAAATAAGTGTTGAATCGTGCTAATTCAAGTGAAATAAGGGTTTACTTGTGCTTTATGTGCAATGAGGATTTTCTCATGCTCCATGTGCAATGGGCCTTAGATCATGCTAATTCCATGTTTAGTGTTATTTCCACATTTCCATGTTATGATTATCATGATTTATCATGCATTTATATTTATGGTTCTCTTATGCTTCATTGATATGCCTATTGTCTAACATGTATTGTATTCCTCATGTTATTACATGTTTATTCCCCTATTAGGCTTTATATATCACCCTTTTCTTATGCATATCCTCAGGTTATCCCATGCAATGCTAAGTAAGAGAGAATGTAGTGGTCATGTAAAGGATGTTTTCTATAAAGATGTTGTGTGTTTTATGTTCTAAGTTATTATGTAATTTTCATAATCCCCAAATACAATGGACCTCTCATTGTTATATGTTGTATCAAGTGAATATTTTATGTAATAAATCAGGTTTAAGTGTGTAATAAAAAGATGGCATGTTATAGTGGGTATTAGAGGATAAGTTTAGTTATTTTTTGAATTAGGATTAGAAAACCCTAGTAATGAATTAATGACAATAATTTGTATAATAAAACATCCTTAAGTATTGGTGAGTATTGATTAAGTTGTTTATCAAACAAAGACATCCATTTATGGATATTAGTAGGTAAAGGCGGCTCTGGCATAGATGTATCCTAAGGGTAAAACCCAAAAACCCGCTTTAAGCTAGCCTTGAACAAGAACTGGTGCATGACAATGGGACTTGCTACACTCTTGGTTACAACACTCCCGAGGGATATTCTTTGGTAAATTAACTATATTAGTATGAAAAATTATTAAGGTAATTTAAAAAAATTCCACTAAGAATATGTGTTAGAAAGTAGATCATGAATATCATAGATTGAAGCCTATGGGTTCATATGTTACGGAAATAAAAGTTATTTATAAGTCATCCATGTTTGTCCTTGGATTCCCCTTTATGTGTTAATACATTAACATACTCATACCTATGTTTATATTGGATGGAGTAGAACATGGATCAAAAAGTGAAATGTAGGGTTATCTCCCATGGTTCTACGCATTCTTTTATACCCAAAAAGTTAAGTAGAACAATCCCAACACCACTACAAATCATGAAATTAAAGATGTCAGTGACTATGTAAAATGGGGAAATCATTGTATCCCATGAATATAACTCCTCCCCTGTTAGAATCTGTGGATTGAATTTCTCGAAGAACCTCATTATACTCCCTCTGGTGGAATTTGATGAAATTCTTGGCATGGATTGGCTTTCCTTATATAGAGATAACATAAATTTCTGTGAGACGGAAGTAACCCTCCATGTGGAGAATCAACCCTCGAATATATATAATTGAAAGGAAGAAGATGAATCTTTTTTAGCTCCATCATCTCAAGAGTGGACATTACTACCCTTTGAGCACGTGTTTCTGTCTCAGATGATTGATTCTATGGAGGTAACCATCCTTGAATACATGCCCATTATGAGGGAATTCTCTGAAGTGTTTCCCGAGGAATTGTCTATTCTTCATCCTAGAAGAGATGTTGAATTCTCAATTGACCTTATTCCTAGGGTGTTGCCAATATCCAAGACTCTGTATTTAATGGCTGTTGTGGAGATTGAGGAGCTGAAGAAACAACTATAGAACAATCTGGATAAAAGGATTATATGCCCAAGTGCTTCCACATGGGCTACACCATTCTACTTTGTCAAGAATAAAGATGGGTCAATGCACCTTTGCATCAATTATTATGAGTTCAAAAAATCATGATAATGAAATAGTATCCTCTCCCATGAATCGATAAATAGTTTGATCACATGCGTGGAGCACAATACTTATCCAAGGAGGATTTGTGCTGAGGATGTTATCAAGTATGGGGGAAGAAGGAAGATATCCCCAAGACTACATTTCGTACAAGATACAGGAACTATGAATTCATATTAATGCCTTTTGGACTCAGTAATGCTCCAACAATCTTCATGGACTTGATTAATAGGGTCTTTAGGGATTACCTCAATGAATTTACAACACTCTTTATAAATGATATTATGATATACTCAAAAAGAAAGAGGATCATGATGAGCATCTAAGAACTGTACTAGAGACCTTGAAAAAGGAGAATATCTATCAAAAGTACCACAAGTGTGAGTTTTGGTTGAAGGAGGTCTCATTCTTTGGACATATCATTACAGGCAATGGGATATCAATGGATCCCTCCAAATCATATGCAGTTGAGGGATGGTCGAGGCCAACATCGCTAATGGATATCTGTAGATTCTTGGGGTTAGCTAGATATTATTGATGATTTTTGAGAAATTTATCATGATTTTCCAACCCTATTACCAAGACAACTCATAAGGGAGTAATGTTTTCTTGGAGTGATTAATGCGAAGAAAGATTCAAGGAGTTAAAAAAGAGGATTATCAATGCGCCCGTGCGAACATTACCCACAAGTGGAGATCTTTTTGTGGTTTTAAATGATGCATTGAAGAAGGGCCTAGGCTGTGTGTTGATACAAAATGAAAAATTCATTACCTAGGCTTCAATGAAATTGAATGTTCATGAGCAGAATTATCGAACACATGATTTGGAGTTGGCTTTGATGATCTTCATTTAAAAAATTTGTCCAAATTACCTCTTTGGAGAGAAGTGTAAAATATATATGGACCACAAAAGCCTCAAGTATATATTAACATAGAAAGATTTCAACATGCACCAATGAATATGGTTAGAGATGATCAAAGACTAAGACTGCTCAATCTATTACCGCCATGGGAAAGTAAACAAGGTGGCATATTCTCTAAGTAGAAGGGACCCATCGATTCTATCGTTGATGAGAATTTAAAAAGATCTAATCTTCTTAGATTTGATGAACATGGACATGGGTATCATAAAGAAGGTAACATTATCAATACTTTCACTCAACCATATCTTTTGGAAATGTTAAAGGATTCTCAAAAGGATGATCAAAAAATTCAGAAGAACGTGGAAGCTAACAGAAGAGGGAAATCCTAAGAATTCAATGTTAATGAAGAATGTATTATGAGATTTTGGAAAATAATATGTGTTCTATCAAGTTCAGAGCTGAAGAAAGAACTTTTTGATGATTCACAGAGTTCATATTTCTCTATTCACCCAAGAAACACAAAGACATGTTGAGATCTTTGAGAGCATTATTAGTGAGATAATATGAAGGAGAACTATGAATTCACATCAAAGTGTTTGGTTTGTTAGCAAGTGAATGACGAAAGGCATAAGTCTAAGAGGATGATTCAGCCATTACCCATACCAGCATTGAAATGGGAGAACACCACCATGGACTTTTTCACCGGACTTCTAAAGAAATCCAAAGACAATAATGCAATATGGGTTATTGAGGATCATCTTGCAAAGTATGAAAACTTCATTGAAATTTGGGAGGATTTATCCTTGGATAAGTTGGCACATATATATATTAGGGAAGTGGAAAGGATGCATGGACTACTAATATTTATTATATCTGATCGAGATCCATGATTCACCTCTTAGTTTTGGATGAGTCTTCAACATGCTTTGGATACTGAACTGAACTTCAGTATGGCCTATCATCCTCAAACTGGTGGCCGATATGAGAAAAATGTTTAGAAACTCAAGGATATATTAATATAATGTTCTATGGACTTCAAAGAATGGTGAGATCAACATCTTCCTATGGTTGAATTATACTACAATAAAGGCTTCCACTCGAGCATCTTAATGGAACCTAATGAAGCCCTATATGGGAATAGGTGCATAACACTGGCATGTTGGGATAATGTTGGTGAACGTAAGATTCTAGGACAGGAAATGGTCAAAGACATGGTGGAGAAGGTTAAACCCAATCAACAGCATATCAAGGCTGCCTAGAGACGACAAAAGAGTTATGCAGATAACCATCGATGAGACCATGAGTTTATAGTTGGAGACATGGTTTTTCTATGAATATCTCCATGGAACAAGGTCATGTGATTTGGATGGATAGGGAAGTTATGTCCTTGGTACATCGGACCCTTCGAGATTCTTGATCGTGTTGGTGTTGTGGCCTATCGACTAGCACTTCCACTAACCATTTCCAATGTACATGATGTATTTCATGTATCCCTCTCAAGGAAGTACATACCAGACCCTTCACATGTACTCCATTCTGAGGTATTAAAACTAGAGAATGATCTTTCTTACAATGAGAAACTAGTGAAGATCTTAGATCATAGGGAAAAAGGTCTATGAAATAAGACAATGCCCCCAGTCAAGGTGTTGTGAAAAAACCACACGTTTGAAGAAGCGATGTGGGAATCTGAGGAAGTGATGAAGCAAAGTTACCTGCATCTTTTTTAGTGTGGAAAAAGGAAATTTCGAGGGAAGAATTTATTAAGGGGGGAAGATTGTAACGACCCAGAATTTCATTAATGGAAATTCATCTTGATCTAATTAAATGTCTTATTATGGTTATATAAAATCTGAAATTCATTGGTTTTACATTTCTGGATTTTAAAATATAGTTATGAATTGTGACCATTTCTAATATAGTCATTGAATCGTGATTACATTATCAGTATAAATATAGGGCTTTAACAAATCCAATTTCTCATAAAATTGAAGTGATTTACCAATCTAGTAGACTTTACCCATACAAAGCCCATTTGTCGGAGCATGGAAAGGAGGTGGAGTCATTGGGCTTCACTCTTGACCAAGCCCAAGAATAGCTTGAAGACGTTATGCTTGAGGGGAATAGACTAGTGGGGAAGTTGAAGTTAATAGAGATTACCACCCGAGAGATGTTATCCGAGCCACCCCAAGAGTCTATCAACATCACAAACCTTACCCTTCAGTCTTATGCGGGTCTTAAAATGGGTTAGTTAGTAAGACCCAAGCATTATGACCATGTACATTATTTTTTTATAAATAATGTGCATTCATTTTAATATTGTTACTTTGTAAATAGTTTTTAAAGCAAAAATAGTATTTTTAGTTAATATTCAACTAAGAAATCTATTTTAATGGATTACATGATTTTTTAATTAAATAATATTTTAATAAAATATAATTATTAAATTATTTTTTATTAAATATAAACGATCATATAATTTTATGAATCCAATTGTAATTTATATTATGTTTTAAAAACTGTTTTGGTCTAAACCCCTGCATTTTCACTGATTGTCAGCTTTTATTTTAAAATTAAAAAATCACATATTTATAAAATTATTTAAATAAAATTATATTATTTTTGTAATCAGGTCATTGAAATTATCCAACGGTGAATTTTTCATAATTTTCTGATACAGTCACATTGTTGGGTAAAAAATAAAAAACCATTTAAATATATAATGTGTTTTATAACATCATAATGACACAATAGTGATGTAATAAAACACTATAAACATTATGTTCGGCCAATATATGTTTTATCATTAAAATAATGTGATTTTATATTTGTTTGATTTATATTACAAATATTTTGTGGATCCTCCGTGACTTATAATACATTTTTTCTTTTAAATTGTTTTTCTATGAGAGTGTAATTCACCTCCACATAAGAAGCCCTATTATTTTAAAAATTTAGGAAATTGGACTTATAAATTATAGTTTCCCAATCACCTTTGTCAAAAACCATGGAAAAAAACCATAGGCTGGTTTGTGGCTTTGATTAGTTTATTGTGATGTGTCCCAAACCTAAATAATAATGAATTCCCTCTCCTTTCCTATATCAACTCCCCTAAGATTCCAGTTCCTCTACACTCAATGCCTTTGGAGTTGAACCAAACCCTCCCCTTATCTCTCTAGAATCTTTCCAATGTTCCCCAATCTCTCAATAATCCTCTCTCAATCCACTCCCAAGCATTGGGATCACACTTCCATGTAAGAGATTTCATTCTTTCTCATTTTTGACCAATTTTCTTTAAGATGTTATGCCCTTTTATTTTCAATTAAAATAATTGGGGTATGATTTTTCACCTCCCCCATATATCCCTATTTATGTTTTGATGATGGGAGACCCATCTCTCTCCCATTAATGCCTCCAATTTACACCCGTTACCATGCCGAAATTCCGTGAGGGATCTCTCTCTCCTGTTTTACATCCATGTAATTCGTTTTAATTATGCATCTAATTTCCATTACATTTGTTGGGAGATGTATCTATATGACCCACTTACTCCCCATTTCATTAAAAAATTATGAGACACACCATTTATCTCTCATCAATTTTTTTTTCTGAATCCTTATGTCATGTCGTTATGTTGCTGAAATTGTACACATTTTTCCATGCCAAGATCACTATGTAGTGAATATCATACCCATGTCACTATCAACGATATTCACCTTTATGAACATATAAATATTTAATGGTACGTTCATGTATTTATTCAACATTAATTAATCAGTGAATGACTTATGATGTTGATTGATTCCATGTTACGTGATATATGTGGCACACTTATGCATGAAATGAAATGTTTAAGAAGGGTGTGCCCTGATAGCGCTCCAATGCAATGGGTATAGTATAGTATCGTGATACGTCATGTGCAATGAGTGTTGAGTCATGATAATTCAAGTGAAACTAGGGTTTACTCATGCTTCATATGCAATGAGGATTAATTCACGATCCATGTGCAATGACCCTTGGCTCATGCTAATTCCATGTTAAGTGTTGTTTCTACATCTCCATGTTATGGTTGTCATTCCTTATCATGCCTCTATGTTCATGTTTATCTTCTGATCCATTGATATGCCTATTTTATATCATGTATTGTATTTCTCATGTTATTCCATGTTTATTCCCTTACTGGGATTTATAGCTCACCCTTTTCTTATGCATTTCCTCAAGTTATCCCATTCAATGCATAGTACGAGGGAATGTATAGGTCATGTAAAGGAAGTTTTCAATAATGATGTTGTGTGTTTTATATTCTACGCTATTATGTAATGTTACTAATCCCCAAAGAAACTAGAAATATTGATCTTCTATATTGTATCAAGTGTAGATTTTATGTAATAAATCGGGTTTAATTGTGTAATAAAAATCATGGTGGTTATAATCCTAAGGTTAGTCATGTTGTTTTCATGAAATAGAATAATTTTACTCTCTTTAGTACTTCAGATGAATGGGAAAATATTATTAATAAAATATGACTTCATCTCTCCCATTAGTTGAAAATTGTTTTTCTTCCAAATCAATGATTTCCAACAATGTTTTCTAATTTTTATTACTATGATTGTTCATAGTTATTTTAACCCATAATTGGATTTTTTTCACAATGTTTTAATTCGAATATTCTTGTTGTTTTCCAAAATGATACTTTTGACTTTTCTTCTAAAAATATGAATTGAAACATTGTTTTTAACATACTCAGCATGAAAAAAACATTCGACCGTCATGACCACACATTTCATTGAAGATTATTTTAAAAGTGATTTTCAAAGTGAAAAGTGTACTTTCCACAAAAATATTTGTAATGATTTTTTAGGGTATTTTTATTCATCAATGAAGAAAAAAATCATTATTGTATATATACTCATCTAGGTATATATTGTAATGATACTATCCTTAGAGTTTTTCAGGATATTTTATGTTTAGTTTGACCAAGGAAAATATTGACATTATCATTCTTGATTAATTTTCTTATCATTCACTTTCACTATGGGAAATATGGATATTGGTGATAGGGTATTTGAGAGGGAGAAGTGTCCCATCAAAAATAGTCCAGTAGGAGGGACTATTTGTGACATGACCCTCTTCTCGTCGGAAATGTTTTGGAGCGATTTGCACACCAAACCATAGTAAGGGGTATTTGTGACGGGCATAAAAACCCATCCCGAATACCCAGCGACGTTTTTTAGTATTTGTGATGTGATTTATCTCCCATCGTAAATAGTATGTCGGTAGGTTGGTATTTGTGATGAGACCCATCATAAATACCTTTTTAACCATGTTAGTATTTGTGATGGGACCCGTTGTAAATAATATAACTGATATATACCCCCATCTGATTTTTCTCCTTTGATTCATTTATCTACCCCTCTCTCCCTCTCTTCTTACCTTTTTTTGATCAAATATTTTTAACGTTTAAAATTCTAAATCAGAGAAATATTCACGGCTTCTATCCTGCAAAAGATTCAGATTTAACGTATTTATTTATTTCTTTTATTTTTTTGTAAATTAAATTTATTTTATTTTAGTTATAATTATTTTTAATTAGTAGAAATTAATTTCAATTGGAATTAGATAGTTTAACTTTGGTTAGAATGGACAAAAGGCCTACAATGTAATATTATTATTGATAATCCACCTTTGAAGGGGTGAGGTGGAACCCTTTCAAGGCTCGAAGGCTTAGATACAATTACATGACATGTATTTCTTTGAGGGAATCACCTAGAGAACACAACTTGGAACTGTTCCTCCCTAGAATATGCCATAATATCAGCACTACACCTTCACAGGGCTGGTCGGGTAGTTGTCCTATGCTATCTTGCATGGGCCCAATACCGATGGAAAAATCACACCCTCTCTTTCTTCCAAATCTTGTTATCTATACCCTAGGGAATGCGTCTTCCCTGATCCTCATCTGATGCCTTTTCCCTTTTAGTTTGACCAGTACATCTGCATCAAGTGGCCTGAAGGCCTTGGGGTGGCCCTAAGGCCTTAAGGTGGCTTAAAGGCCTTGAGAAACAACTGACCCGAAGGCCTTGGGTGGCCCGAAATCCTTGCCGGACCCAAGGACCAAACCGGTGGCCCATAGGCCCATATGGATGAATAGTTACGACTGTTACAGTACCGAACAATGTTTTCTACACTTCCTGCTATTGTACTGTTAAATTACCCAGATATATGTCTCCACCCGGATTTGATCCCGGGTCTCTTGGATGAACTTGTTGAGTCCCCACCAACTGAGTTGAGGCTCATGTTCTCTATAGTTTTTATTTTTCAATATTTGTTTATACAAATAATTACATGTGATTTGTATTAATTAGTATTAATTAATAGTTATTAAATTAATTCTTATTAATTAGTAGCAATTGGTATTATTAAGAAAAATTATTAATAATTAGTCATAACTAGTAATAATTAGCGATAATTTGTAATAAATTGGAATAAATATCTTTAAATATTAATAAATAGATATAATTTGTTATAATTTGTGATAATTAGATATAATTAGCGGTAACAAGTACAAATTATTAATAATTAGTAATAATTTGTAATAATTATCCAGAATAAGTAATAACTAGCTGAAATTAGTAATAAATTATAATAATGAGTAATAATTAGTAAGTATTGGTAATAATCAGTAATAAATTGTAATAAATAGTAATAATTAGCAAAAATTAATAATAAATTATAATAATTAGTAATACAATTGTAATAATTTATAATAATTAGTAATAATTAGTTATAATTTGTATTAATTAGTAGTAATTAGTAATAAATAGTGATGAATAGTAAAAATTAGTAATAAATAGTAATAATTAGTTGCAAAATAGTAATAACTACATATAATAATTAGTTTTTAGTAGTAAATAGTAATAAATAGTATTAATTAGTAATAATTAGTCATAAATAGTAATAAATAGTAATAAATAGTAATAATTATTAATAAATAGTAATAAATAGTAATGGTTTGTAAAAATTAGAAAAAATTAGCAATAAATTTTAATAAACTGTATTAAACTGTAATAAACTGTTATAATTAGTAATAATTACTGTTAATTTGTAATAAATATGGATAAATTATAAAAATCTATAATAAATATTATTAAATAGTAAAAATTACTTAAAATAGTACTAATTAGTAATAAATAGTACTAATTCCTTATAAATATTAACAAATTTGAATAAATAGTAACAATTAGTAACAATTAGTAATAATTAGTAATAATTAGTAATAAATATGAATAATTATTAATATTTAGTAGTAATTTGTAATAATTATTAATAGTTATAAATAATTAGGAATACATAGGAATAATTAGCAATAATTGGTGTTAGTCGGAGTGGATACTCAAGAGGGGGGCTGAATAGAGTTCCTACTTAAAATTTCTTCCAAAACATTATGATAAAGACCCCCCAATATTAAAACAACCCAATTAATTAAGGCAGTTGAGATATAGATTGTAACACCCCGAGCTTCCACGATACGCTTCTCATTCAATAATGCAATAGCTTGCATTGTACGCAACTTCGAGTTCTAAAACACCGCGATTAATCAAAGTAACCGTTATGAATAGTAATAACCACTTTTTAAAATTATAGAAATTTAATATTTCAAAATGGACTTCATTTTTGAATTTGTAATATCGAAATTATCCTAAGTTGAATTTTTTGTAACTTTCTGAGAACTTCCAATTTTTTTTATGAATACTGAAAAATACTTAAAAAAACTTTTTTAATCAAAATAATTTATTTTGATAATTTATACTATTTAGTGGTTTTAAAGTATAATTAGAATATTTTTTTACCATTTTATCCAAGGGTGGTCATTAGAATTAATTTGACATTGAAATTGGACATAAACAATTGCCAATCTTTTGATATAAATTGTTTCTTAAAACACGCTATTTGTTGTGACAGCGGGAATTAATTATAAAATTAATTAATGAATCATATATGTTTGGAATTTTGTAAAATAGACATCATTTTTGAATTCGGAATATCAATTATAGCTTAGGGTGAAATTTTGGCATTGTTCTGAAAAACATCAATTTTTGATGAATAGTGAAACCACTAAGTGGTAGTTAAATAACTGATTTTTCATTTAAATGAAATATTACCACTTCTGTGATTTGATTTTCAAAAATCCAAAATACATGGTTTTCATTAAGAAGTAAAATGTGGTTCAATGAGATTAAAATATTTTTTTGGTGAATAGTAACTTTTAAGTTCTTAATCGCGATTAGAGGTAATTAGTGTAGTTTAAGGTAAAAACAATGTTTTAATAAAATGATATGAGCTTGACACTTGTCCTACTCCTATTGGATGAGTCATGGCCGACCAAGAAAACCCATGGGTCAACTTGGGGACCCCATGGAGCCACTTTGGTTGGAAAAATGACATTAATATATATTTATTTAATGTTAAAATTAAATTGACACAAACATGAGTTGTTTTTCTAAAACAGTTTTTAAGTGGGGATACACAAGTCCACATTTTGACTATAAATATTCATTAGAAAGATAAAAATATTTCCTACATCATAGTATTTTTTTTATAATTTTTAGACATTAAATAAAGTAAATTATTTCTGACATCATTATGATGCAGCGATGACCTCATTATTTAACGATTTTAATAAAATGAAAAGATAATGTAAAATCCAAGGCTTAAAATTCTCCAAAGACTATTGGATGGGTAGATTTAGAACCCTTATCACCTTATCCACGAATTATATAAGTGTGAGACCTTTAGAATCCGAAAAGCATTGTGTAATAATGTAACATTTCAATCTTTCCAAAAGAGCCCCTCCTCTCCTCTTATAAAAGGCCCCCACCTCTCCCACCTTATTCACACATTAAAGCCATTTGGATCTGCCAAAATCTGCCCAAATACTCTCCCAAATTCCCCCTATTACTCCTAGAAGCCTCACTTTGGGCAGAACTCTTCTCAAGGAAGCCTTTGGCTCAAATCAAAAAGAGTTACCCGATTTTGAGGTAATGTCTTATCTAATGTTGTTTTGTTTTATTTTTCTTCTCCAACCCCCTAAACTCTTTTATTAATTTCTTTTGTAACAACACCAGTATCCTAAATATACTAGGATGTTTTTATAAGAAGGATTCGAGCTACACTTACACACACCTACATCTAATGGTTAAAGAACATACGGTTTCTGTGGATGGAGAATTTCTGTCTCACAAAATGATGATTGTTCAACACTCATATAACACCTTAAAATGTGGCCATTAAGATGTAACTATATTTATATATGATATATAATGTGTTTATGTTTTAATTATGCTTCTGTATTTCTCATTTATGGCATACTTTATGATTTCCATTATGGGTAAAATGCGATAATTTCATTTTAGGAGGTGCGGACTACCGCCCCCTCAAAGTGATTTGAATCGTTAATGCCATATGTGGGATGTATAAAGGATGGATTAAATGGTATTATACAATATATTATACTGTAATTATATTATAAATTTATATCATTATGATTCCGTTCCATTAAATACGAAATAGAAATGAAAGTAGCGTTCATGCGTACGTACGGCTTACCGTCTCCATGAACGGTGCATTTCATTTCTTATCTCTAAATGTTACGTGACATTATGAATGAATGTATATACTGGATATATATCATATATATGATATCTACATCATGAATATAATTCTGGATATAATAGATATTTCCCCACATGAACAAATTGAAATTATAGGATGTTTATTTTTGACTCAAGTACCAAAGATCGACAAAACGACCGTTATTATCTTAAATAATTACATAATGTTCATAACATGGTAATAAGGGATATAAAAGGAATAATGAACATGAAAAAGGTTCTTATGTAAATAGGAATTAACTCTATTTTATTATTCATGAGGTTAAAGAACGGTCGAGTCAGAACAGGACGCAAGGTAAGGGAATTTCTTAACCCAATTTCCATTCTTTGGGTTAATCTCCTAGTTTAAAATTATGTCATGATATTATTATGTCCTATCATGTATTTTTACTTTCTTTATGTGTAATTATAGTGAATACACATAATAGATCTATTTTATTTTAAAAACAATCTTTGTATGGGACTTCGTCTCAATCTCCTTTCATTGAGGCATATTTTATTTTATACACAACTTTCTTTTATACGGTGTATAAACCCCTTTGACTTTTAAGTTTATTCTAAAGGAATCTTTTTTATACGAAGCGTTTACTAAATGACAAAAGGGAATGTTTTTGTCGTACGTATGAGGCAACAATGACTTCTCTACCGCCGTGACTATTATTTGAGTTTCGGCTTCCTCTACAAGCCATCTTTTTTTTAATGAAAAATAAATACAATGTTTTAACTTTCATTTATTTTGGTATTGAAAATGGTTTTGAAAGAATTTTTATTATATCAATGTTCTGTATTGATATCTTGTGATTGAAATGTGGAAATTTTATGTTTCCTTTATTCATGTTTTATGTGATACGATTATGTTATGGTTTATGACATGTTTAAACCTATTCATATGAGGAATGCATTGGACTTAATAAGTGACGGGTGGAGCCCGCTATAGCTTCTCGATGCATCGGTAGGTCTCATGAGACAACTGGACATGGAATTGGCCGAGGCCCTTTCCCAATTTGATTTATGGTTTTGGCCGAGGCCTTAATCATTTTAGACGTCATGGCCGAGGCCTTGACAAAATGTTTCAGAATGTCTGGAATTATGCATTCCATCATTATGAAAGTGGTTATTGATGTTGCATGTGATTATTCGACCAGTAGAATATCCATGTGAAGAATTAAATGTCATTATCTCATTTTACTTTTGCCATATTATGTTGAAGTTCATGTTTAAAAGGCTTTTGTTTTAGTTATACATTGCCTTAAATATTAATATTTATTTATGAAAGCTTCCGTAATATTGTTATCCTTACTGAGCATCTGAGCTCACCCCTTTCAATGTTTTAATATTTTCCAGGATGTGAAGAGTATTTTATGAATGACCTGTAGGGATTGTCAGAAGTGGATATGAGTGTGGACTATGGAGACTTTATTATTGTAGTTTTTCACTTTATGATGTAATGTAACGTTTACGAATGTATCTAGTGTTTCCAAGGCTACTAAACTAATCGGTCTTTCGAGACTTGATCTTTTGTGATCATGCCAATGTTACGAAGTAATGCACCGACTCTGGGTAGCTGGGGTCGGGGCGTTAGAGTTGGTATCAGAGGCAGTTTAGTACTAACCTTGGAAGATAGATTTAGATAAACTCTAATTAGAGCACATAGCCCAAAGATAGACTTTGAGGATTAGTATAGAAGAACTTCCTAGAATTTTGTTATTGTAGAGATTTTGTGAGTTTTCCGAGCAATACATCCCTTTCTGGATACGTGCAAGTAGAGGCGGCTCTGGCACAGATGTACCTAGGGGTAAAACCCGAAAACACCGCTTTGAGCTAGACTCAAACGGGAACTGGTGCACGACAACGGGCCTTGCTGCACTCTTGGTTACGACACTCCCAGGGGATATGCTTAGGATAATTCTCGTTTTCTTTACAAACCACTATGAAGGGTTATGAGTATATACTTTATCAAAGAAAACATTTCTTTTTATGATTATGGATTATATCCATAAATAGTTCAATTTATGTAAAGTGTTTTAAAAATATGGAATTATGTATTTTAATTAATAAACTAATCTAGTTTATGCCATTGTTTAGAAATGGCGCCTAGTATAAGGAATGGAAACCTTATCAATGCACGCACTCCGTGTAGGGATTTCCCTCCTGCTCAAGATAATTATTGTGGATCTGGAGATACAACTGGTGCTGATCAACTTGTTGCCATACTGGGACAACTCACTCAGGTTATGAATAATAACCTTACTCGTATGGAGCACCCTGATCCGCAACGTGGAGGATCAATGTTAGACCGCTTCATGAGGAAAAAACCACCAACATTTAATGGGGGTACAAATCCGTTAGTAGCTGATCAATGGATAAACTCCTTAGAGAAAATATTCCATGCCTTGGGGAGTAGCGAAAGGGAGAAGGTTGTCATGGCAGTTTACCGCCTCACTGGAGATGCCGATCAGTGGTGGTCGCTGATTCAAAACACAAAGGAAGATGACGACGTATCGAATATGGAATGGAGGGAGTTCAAAGAGCTTTTCTTAGATAAATACTTTCCTCGTGACCATCGAGCAGATATGGAAAAGAAATTTCTGAGTCTGAGGCAGAAGGAGGATGAGAATGTCGCAAAGTATGAGGCTAACTTTACAAGGTTAGCGAGGTATGCTGCCGATTATATACGTAACCCAAGGAGTAATATTGATCATTTCATTGATGGGTTAAAACCATTTCTCCGTCGATCTTTAGTATCGCAATCCTTCTCATCATACGAAGATATTGTCTCGTGTGCTATCAAGACAGAAAAGGAAATCTCTAAGTCTTATGACAACAAAGTAAAGCAAGAGAAGAAGAGAACGGTGGAACAAGAGACAGATAAAGGGAAAAAGTGAAAGAAGGATTTTCCATTATGTGATAATTGTGGGAAGAATCACCCTGGTACTTTCCTAAAAGGAATGGGAGTTTTTTATAAATGTGTAGAAAAGGGTCACCAGGCTCGTGATTGCAACAGAAAGAAAGAGACTATCAAAGTTGAATGCTATAATTGTAGAGAAATGGTTCATTATGCAAATGAATGTCCTAAGCGTCAGGGAAACTTACCTCAGAAAAGGCCAAGGGATCAAGGACAATCTTTTGCTGTTACTACAGTTGAATCAGAATAACTAATATATTGGTGCTTTCGGACTCATGGATTATATTTTGGTTATTAGAATAATGTGACATATATATATAAGGATTGTACTGCAGTACTTGTTGATTTCAGTAAGGTTTTAATATGATGAAGGTAATTATATTTTTAGTATGTGACAATAAGAGAAACATTACTTTGTTTGGGGAATCTGATAAATTGATTTTGGAATTAAGAGACCTTTTAGGGAAATTCTGGACAGAGGTATTTTGGATAACTATAAAGGTTGGAGTGGATTAAGTTTATCTTTGGATAGTATTGTTTAAGGTTAAAAAAATTATGAAGATTATTTTTGGAATATTATAATACTATAGTTTTAGGAAAAGGACAACCTGCAGGGTGGGGCATAACCCGTCGCGTCGGACAAAGCTGCAGGAATCGAACCCACAACCATAGTGCGACATGCCTTTATTACCTACCACTAGCCTACAGGAAGTCCCTGGTTATTACAAAATAATTTTACTAATCTAAATGGTATGTGTTAACATTTGGAACCTTATACAATTAGGATAAGTATAATATTTTTGAGTTCTATTATCTTTTTGAGTGAAAGATGAGTTGAAGGTTGAAACTCTAATTTTCAAGCATAAATATATATATACCTATCTCTTATTCAATGAATAAATTAATTCTTAAACATTATTAAAGAGATATTAAAACAAAAAAATGTGTTATCCTAATACCTTATGTTTTGTTGAACTGATCATATTTTAAATCAACATAGATTGAAGGCTTTGAGGCCCTCAATTTTACAGTCGATTGTGATTGATGACCTCAATCACTCCCTACAAATATTTACATTTTTCCTCTAATTATATGTCTCTAATCTCCAGCAATGTTCTCCTAATCGAGATCATAATTGGATGGTGACTCTTTCATTTCCCTTTCCCTCTTATTAAGGCTAAATTTTATTAATCTTATTTCCAATGTGGGTTTTCCACAAAGGTATTTTCTATTTTCAACCTTTTATTTTCAAAGAAAAAAATTTCAAATTGCGAGGACGCGATTTATTGAAGGAGGGGAGAATGTAACACCCCGAGCTTCCATGATACGCTTCTCATTCAATAATGCAATAGCTTGCATTGTACGCAACTTTGAGTTGTAAAACACCACGATTAATCAAAGTAGCCATTATAAATAGTAATAACCACTTTTTAAAATTATAGAAATTTTATATTTCAAAATGGACTTCATTTTTGAATTCGCAATATCGAAATTATCCTATGTTGATTTTTTTGTAACTTTCTGAGAACTTCCAATTTTTTTTATGAATAGTGAAAAATACTTAAAACAACTTTTTTAATCAAAATAATTTATTGTGATAAATTATACTATTTAGTGGTTTTAAAGTATAATTAGAATATATTTTTACCATTTTATCCAATGGTGGTCATTAGAATTAATTTAACATTGAAATTGGACATAAACAATTGCCAATCTTTTGATATAAATTGTTTCTTAACAACACGCTATTTGTTGTGACAGCGGGAATTAATTATAAAATTAATTAATGCAACATATATGTTTGGAATTTTGTAAAATAGACATCATTTTTGAATTCAGAATATCAACTATAGCTTAGGGTGAAATTTTGGCATCGTTCGGAAAAACATCAATTTTTGATGAATAGTGAAACCACTAAGTGGTAGTTAAATAACTGATTTTTCGTTTAAATGAAATATTACCACTTCTGTGATTTGATTTTCAAAAATCCGACATACATGGTTGTCATTAAGAAGTAAAATGTGGTTCAATGAGATTAAAATAATTTTTTGGTGAATAGTAACTTTTAAGTTCTTAATCGCGATTAGAGGTAATTAGTGTAGTTTAAGGTAAAAACAATATTTTAATAATATGATATGAACTTGACACTTGTCCTACTCCTATTGGATGAGTCATTGCCGACCAAGAAAACCCATGGGTCAACTTGGGGACCCCATGGAGCCACTTTGGTTGGAAAATGACATTAATATATATTTATTTAATGTTAAAATTAAATTGACACAAACATGAGTTGTTTTACTAAAACAGTTTTTAAGTGGGGTTACACAAGTCCAAATTTTGACTATAAATATTCATTAGGAAGATAAAACGATTTCCTACATCATAGTAGTTTTTTTTATAATTTTTAGACATTAAATAAATTAAATTATTTGTGACATCATTATGATGCAGCGATGACCTCATTATTTAACGATTTTAATAAAATGAAAAGATAATGTAAAATCCAAGGCTTACACTTGTCCAAAGACTATTGGATGGGTATATTTTGAACCCTTATCACCTTAGCCACGAAGTATATAAGTGTGGGACTTTTAGAATCCGAAAAGCATTGTGTAATAATGTAACATTTCAATATTTCCAAAAGAACCCCTCCTCTCCTCTTATAAAAGGCCCCCACCTCTCCCACCTTATTCAAACCATCAAGCCATTTGGATCGGCCAACCTCTGCCCAAACACTCTCCCAACTTCCCCCTCTTACTCCTAGAAGCCTCACTTTGGGCAGAACTCTTCTCAAGGAAGCCTTTGGCTCAAATCCAAAAGAGTTACCCGATTTTGATATAATGTCTTCTCTAATGTTGTTTTGTTTTATATTTCTTCTCCAACCCCCTAAACTCTTTTATTAATTTCTTTTGTAACAACACCAATATCCTCAATATACTAGGATGTTTTTATAAGAAAGATTCGAGCTACACATACACACACCTACATCTAATGGTTAAAGAACATACGGTTTCTGTGGATGGCGAATTTCTGCCTCACAAAATGATGATTGTTCAACACTCATATAACACCTTCAAAGGTGGCCATTAAGATGTAACTGTATTTATATATGATATATAATGTGTTTATGTTTTACTTATGCTTCTTTATTTCTCATTTATGGCATACTTTATGATTTCCATTATGGGTAAAATGCGATAATTTCATTTTAGGAAGTGCGGACTACCGACCCTCAAAGTGATTTGAATCGTTAATGCCATATGTGGGATGTATAAAGGATGGATTAAATGGTATTATACACTATATTATACTGTAATTATATTATAAATTTATATCATTATGATTCCGTTCCATTAAATACGAAATAGAAATGAAAGTAGCGTTCATGCGTACGTACGGCTTACCGTCTCCATGAACGGTGCATTTAATTTCTTACCTCTAAATGTTACGTGACATTATGAATGAATGTATATACTGGATATATATCATATATATGAAATCTACATCATGAATATAATTCTGGATATAATGGATATTTCACCACATGAACAAATTGAAATTATAGGAAGTTTATTTTTGACTCAAGTACCAAAGATCGACAAAACGACCGTTATTAACCTAAATAATTACATAATGTTCATAACATGGTAATAAGGGATATAAAAGGAATAATGAACATGAAAAAGGTTCTTAAGTAAATAGTAATTAACTCTATTTTATTATTCATGAGGTTAATGAACGGTCGAGTCAGAACAGGACGCAAGGTAAGGGAATTTCTTAACCCAATTTCCATTCTTTGGGTTAATCTCCTACTTTCAAATTATATCATGATATTATTATGTCCTATCTTGTATTTGTACTTTCTTTATGTGTACTTATAGTGAATACACATAATAGATCTATTTTATTTTAAAAAAAATCTTTGTATGGGACTTCGTCTCAATCTCCTTTCATTGAGGCATATTTTATTTTATACACAACTTTCTTTTATACGGTGTATAAACCCCTTTGACTTTTAAGTTTATTCTAAAGGAATCTTTTTTATACGAAGCGTTTACTAAACGACAAAAGGGAATGTTTTTGTCGTACGTATGCGGCAACAATGACTTCTCCACCGCCGTGACTATTATTTGAGTTTCGGTTTCCTCTACAAGCCATCATTTTTTTTAATGAAAAATAAATACAAAGTTTTAACTTTCATTTATTTTGGTATTGAAAATGGTTTTGAAAGCATTTTTTTTATATCAATGTTCTGTATTGATATCTTGTGATTGAAATGTGGAAATGTTATGTTTCCTTTATGCATGTTTTATGTGATACGATTATGTTATGGTTTATGATATGTTTAAACCTATTCATATGAGGAATGCATTGAACTTAATAAGTGACGGGTGGAGCCCGCTATAGATCCTCGATGCATCGGTAGGTCTCATGAGACAACTAGTCATGGAATTGGCCGAGGCCCTTTCCCAATTTGATTTATGGTTTTGGCCGAGGCCTTAATCATTTTAGACATTTTGGCCGAGGCCTTGACAAAATGTTTCAGAATGTCTGGCATTATGCATTCCATCATTATGAAAGTGGTTATTGATGTTGCATGTGATTATTCGACCAGTAGAATATCCATGTGAAGAAGTAAATGGCATTATCTCATTTTACTTTTGCCATATTATGTTTAAGTTCATGTTTAAAAGACTTTTGTTTTAGTTATACATTGCCTTAAATGTTAATGTTTATTTATGAAAGCTTCCGCAATATTGTCATCCTTACTGAGCATCTGAGCTCACCCCTTTCAATGTTTTAATATTTTCGAGGATGTGAAGAGTATTTTATGAGTGACCTGCAAGGATTGTCAGAAGAGGATATGAGTGTGGACTATGGAGACTTTGTTATTGTAGTTTTTCACTTTATGATGTAATTTAACGTTTACGAATGTATCTAGTGTTTCCAAGGCTACTAAACTAATCGGTCTTTCGAGACTTGAACTTTTGTGATCATGCCAATGTTACGAAGTAATGCACCGACTCGGGGTAGCTGGGGTCGGGGCGTTACATAGATGTTTAGTTGGTCAACATGTTTCTCAATGGGTGATTAGTCCTCAGTTGAATCAGTGTAAAACACTTCTTCAACTTTTGAAACAATTTTACTAAATTAGACACCTACACACACTAACTAGAACTAACTATCAAAGTATGTATAAAAAGAGATTTCTGTTTTTTAAAATAATGAGCAGAATAATATAGAAAAATAGAGTATAACAAATTATGGTACACATAAAAGATAAACAAGAGGTTTAGTCTCAAGATGATATTTAGTCATCTTCACTTGGTGATCACCTACCACAAAGCAGTTTATATTGAAAATAAACTTGATAAACCACCCGTATCAGGCTTTATAGTACGTTGAACAAATAGTCCAGGGTTCACACCCTCTACCACAGTTCTTCATGGGAAAAAACAAGAAATACAGACCACACATGGTCTCTTCCATTGTGATATGTGGGAAACAAGGTGTATGTGAAGAATGATGTGAGGATTTTTAGTATCCTCTTTTTAAGCACCAGAGACAGCGTGTGTAACACAAACACACACTTCTCAGAAGTGTAATATAAATGAAAACAATTGAATTTTTTTTATAATATTGAGTTTAGAAGGCTCTATGTGTTTACAGTTCAGCTCTTGCCTCTTGGAGTGAAGAAATTTCATTTCAAGTCTTTTTCTGAAAGTCATCCTCGAAACCGACCGTTACAACACTAGGTTCTAGGTGTTCTGCTTCTTGACTAGATAGAGAGTTGAAGAAGGGAAAAGTGGTAAATTTGATCTCCCAAATGATCTTTGAGATGCTCCTCAATTCACAGTGTGAATTATAGATAGTTCTTCGTTGATGTCAGGCATAAGTTCTTTCTTGTATATTTTTCCTTTGTGCACATGTATGCATCCACACCACCACACTCCTTTTCATCCTCAATCTTCTCTTTTATATTTGAGGTCTGAAAATATGAATGAGTAAATCATGTGCAGTCCTCATCATACATCATACTGTCCCCAGATAAGTTCTCTTGACATGTCTACAATCCACATTAATTAATGTCAGAACCATTAAAGTTTCCAAATATTACCATTATGATAATTTTAAGAATATGAGAAATTATAATAGGGTAGGAATTGGTATATTGGTAATGGTATCCTTTACGATGGTAGGCTTCAACAGTAGGTGTGCATCCGTATCCTTTATTGGTGACCTTCTCAACGGTAGCCTTCAGTAGTGGCCTTGCATCGGTGACCTTCTATCAGTGACCTTGCATCAGTGACATTGCATCGGTGACCTTTGAATTGGTGACTGTGCATCGGTGACCTTTGAATCATTGAACTTTGTATCAGTGACCTTGCATCGGTGGCCTTTGCATCATTTACCTTGCATTGGTGACCTTTTCATCATTGAAATTTTCATCGGAGACCTTGAATCGGTGACCTTTGCAATAGTGACCTTGAATCAGTGACCTTGCATTGGTGACCATTGCATGGGTGACCATTGCATCAGTGACCTTTGCACCTGTGACCATGCATCAGTGACCTTTGCATCGGTGACCTTACATCGGTGACCTTTGCATCAGTGACCTTGTATCAGTGACCTTGCATCGATGACCTTTATACTTAGAGAAATTTTTCACTGTAAGCATAAACAAGGAAGGAGTCAGATTAAAAGTACATAGATGTTACATTCATATAAACATGATTTTCACATAAATGATTATCAGGTAAGAGAAAAATAATTATCATATAATATAAAACATGATTTAGGATTATCAAAACATTATTTGGGATTATCAAAACATGATTTGGTATTATCAAAACAGGCGAGTCCATCAATCTCCCCATTTTTGTTAATCACAAATTATGTCAATATTTTTGAATCAGGGTTAAGCACATTTGCTAAATAGTTAATTGAAAAACTTATTCCTCTTTTAGTTACCCTATAACATCTCACCCTTTGTGATTAAAAAAAGAGAGTAAGTCCAAATAGATGTCAATAGAATATTTTATTAACCAGTAAGTAAGAGTATAGTATAAAATAGTGTACAAAAGATCCCTATCAACCAAGAAATCCCACATTTAATCCATATCTGATATGTCTAGTGAAACTTTTTATTTATAAGCTGAGGAGTAAGGTTTAAAATATGGTGGGATATGCAGAGTGATAGCAGTCAGCAGGGTTGGAGGAGTTGCAACAGAAGCATCAGTAGACCTATTGCAAGGAGATCTATGAGGAATGGTGGGGGTAATGATTCTAATGGTCTGTGCAGGAGTCATCAAGGGATCAGTACTGGAAGATCCTGATGCATCATAGGAATAAGTTAGAGATGGATGAATTATGATAAGAGTGAATTCCACATGGAGGAAGGGAAAAATAAGATTTCTGAAATCTGTAATGATACTTCCTCCTCTCTCCATAGCTGAGTTAAAATCATTCTTATTCTCCATAACTCTCTCTAAAGAAGAAGTCAACTCTCTAAGACTGCTAACCTGATCCATAAAGGCTTGAGTGATAGGTGGAATCCTCAAGTTTTCCAATAGCAGCATAAAGTGACCATCCATATGATTCTTATTATAAACCATTTTGTAGTAGAAGTCAACATTCCCTTTGATTTCCTTTTGATCATGAGCAGTTTCCCTTAAATAATTTGTGTTGGAATCCTCATGGTTTTATCAATTTTTAATGATCAGAAATAAAATTTAGTCTCTAAAACATGTTAACTCTATGTAATCTATCTCAGTTCAATTGTACAGTAACATAGAAAAAGTTATCCAAAGATCTTAAGTTCTATACACTCAGTTTGGATACTATATACTATCTTTTGATTCACCTTATAATTATTTCTTTGACAAATGATCATGTTTAATTCATTTCTTGAACATCACTGCTTAAGCCTGAATATAGATATTGTCATATGTCTAAGAAACAGTGAAGTAGACACTTTGAACAAGACACCAGGAAGTAGACACTATGAACCAGACATCGTGACCATGAGACACTGTGAAGAAGACACCGTGAACAAGACACCATGACCACGAGACATCATGAAGAAGACACTATAAACAAGACACCATGACATCCATACACTAGGAAATCCAGACACCATGACATCCAGACCCTCTGACATCTAGAAACCGTGACCACAAGACACCGTGAACAATCTAGACACTGCGTGAAGGAGACACTATTTCCATGACATACTGTGACACCGTTTGCTAATATTTTTTTCGCCTTTTGATTTGATATCTAACAGTCATATTTGAATACTTTAATGCACTGACATAATTAATGTTTCTTTTGTAGACATGTCATTGACAGTATGAGGTACGAGGTGTAGAATACATGCTACATATCAACTCAAACACATGCACTCCATGATAAAATAGTAATGCGGACTATAAAAAAAAGGATGATATACACAAGTGAAATTTCACGGTACTGAAAAAAACAAGCTGCTGGGTGTGTGCGTGACAACAGAATACACTTAGAAAATTGTCTCATGCAACTTGAATCTACTAAAGAACACACAAATCATACTGGAATCATAGAATCCCTAGAGAAAATTCACACTATAAAACACCATGAAGAAGACACGCTAGATATGTCTGACTTGCGACATTCTATTTTCCATATGAGTACTTGAGTTTTGCATCTGCCTCATCTCAGAAGTCTAGAGATATAAATAATAACACATAGAGCACTTCTAAACCTATCTCAATACTTCATCTCTATTGTGTATCATTTTATTAACGTTCGAGCTGAGTGTGTATCTATATTACAACAAACTATATCTCTTGCATTAAATTGATGAATACATGATATCCTTACTGAAATATTCCTTTCCTCTTATGTACACCCATGATATGTGTGGAAGAGGTCCATGTGTGGCCTGGTTATTTGTAACAACAAAAAACTATTGAAGAGGTCCATGTGTGGCCTGGACAGTCTAGTGTACTATTGTTAACCCTGCTCTAGGGTGTAGATCAATTTGATTTATATAAACTTCTTGGTGGAAGGTGATCACCCAGTGGAGTGGATTAGATATCATCTTGAGACTGAACCACTTGTTTTATATCCACTGTGCAGATTAATTTAGTCTTCACTGTTTTACTACTTTATTGTATAATTCAAATATCAATAAATTCTCTTTGATAGTTAATCTTGGAAGGAAGTTATAATTGTCTTGTCTTAATAGAATAGCTTGAAAAGAAATATTAATATCTGACATTAAGATTACTGGAACTAATCAATCTTCTAAAAAGTTATATAAACATTCAAACCATTAAAACAATATAACCTTTATTAATCGAGCTGTATTTAACCATTTTTGGAATCCTTTTAGAAATACTTTTTAATCAGAAATTTACTGTTACTCAATTCACCCCCCCCCCTCTTGAGTAATCTACTCCGACCAACATTTTTTATCAAAGGATGTTTATTAAGACTTTGTTTAACCTTATTAAACTATGATTGTAGTTTTAATTTGAAGATCAGTAAATTTCTGTTAATTCTTAATTTCCATCTCTTTAAAAGTATATTTTTATTATAGATAATAGATTGTAAGGTGTTACAACCAACATACCACCATTCTTTAATAGAACCAACTATACTCAAAGGAAAATTAAAATTAAAATACACGTAGAGACTATGGGTTTTGAAATTTTATTTTCCATTATAGATGAATAAAATGTTCCTACCACTGATAGAATCACATTAGATGAACCTATCAAAAAATCCTATAATAATAATTGAAAAGCTATGAATTCTTTCTACTTCTACTTTGGACATGAAGAGTTCAATATAATTTCTTCTTGTAAAACTGCCCATGAAATTTGGGATACTATATCAGTCTCACGTGAAGGAACATCTAGTGTAAAAAAATGAGACTTAATACTTATACTATTAAATTTGATAACTTTAAAATGAAACCTAATGATCATATCTTTGACATGTATCTTGGGTTCAATAAGATTGTCAATACAATTATTTATCATGGAAGAGATGTCACTGACATGGAACAAATCATGAGAATTCTAAGATGTTTACCTGAAAGATAGAGAGGAACCTCTGCCTCTATTAGAGAATCATGTGACATCAATAAGCTACCCGTAAAAGAATTCATTTTGAAACTGATGATATATGAAGAGGAACTGAAAGTAAACGAGGAAGATAAGGTTGAACCGAATAAGAAATCTGTTACATTCAACACCACCACCACTAAACACAATGAAAACAAGAAATTGGAAGCCTATATATAATGTTCTAGTAGTGAACAATTATCAACTAAGAGTGATGAGGAAATGGCTCAATAATCTAGAAGATTCCTAAATTTTTACAAGAAGAAGAACCCTTTTCAAAAGCCTAACTTCTAGGAAAATTATGACCAAAAAGGTAATTGGATGAAGGACTGGAAAAGAAGTGACAAGGCTGATGATATTGTCTGCTATGAATGTATGTGTAAAGGAAATATCAAGGATGACTGTCCAAATCTCAAGTAAAAAAAGAGATATGAGGACAAGGATATGATGCAAAGAAAGGCTATGAAAGAAACCTGGAGTTCTTTTGAGGATAGTGCAAGTGACTCAGAAACATCACATGATGAACAGAAAAACAAAGATAATACATGTTTTAAAACAAACACATCTGAGGTAACACTGGACTCTACTGTATATAATTCATACTATTCTAAAAATGAGAGTGTCTCTAAAAATATGGCTAGTGAAGAAATGTTTTAATACTATAACATGATTGAAGAAACATGCCATGAATTAAAAGAAAAATATAAATCATTGAAGAAATAGTATTCTCTTACATTGACTGTTAAATTCGAACTCATGACGGAAAAAGAAAAAAATAATCAACTGCTCAAAGAGAACAACGAATTAAAAATGTATAATGAGCAATTTAAGAGTGACCTAGAAAATTTTACCAATTTGAAGAATACCCTTAATCAAATTCTAGGAAAATAATTCACCCATAAATATAAAACTGGGATTGGTTATCGACCTGGAAAAAGATATCTGAGTAGAACAAATTTGGTTTCAAAATCATGGACATATAGTTTTACTCTGAGTTATGGACACAAATCAACTAATTCTATTTATGATATGTCTTCTATTGTTTTAGGGTTTTCTCGATCAAATAGAGTTTATCTTCCAAATACATTACTTAATGATTATAGGAATCCTATGAGGCAGATATGGGTTCTTAAATCACTTATTACTAATATTGCTAGACCTAAACAAGTATGGGAACCAAAATATGTTTTTGCTTAATAATTTGGTATGAATGATTCTTAAAGAGTTCTTATAAAAGTGTATAGTACTTGGACAGTGGATGTTCAAGAAACATGACAGGGGACTATTCATGCTTCATGAATCTAATAAAAATAGATGGAGGAAATGCCACATTTTGTGACAATGCCAAAAGAATGATCATTGGACTTGGCTAAATCTGCCACTCTAACTCTATTTTAATCTGTGAAGTATTGTTTGTTGATGGATTATAATATAATCTTCTTAGTATCTCACAATTATGTGATGATGGATTTTATTTTATATTTGAAGTTGATTATTGCAGTGTCTTTAATTCTATAGATGAGTGAGTGTTTTCTGTATTATGAAATGAAAATATTTACTCTATTAACCTAGATTCTTTAGCTTCTCAAAATCATTCATGTTTAAGTGTATTTCATAAAGAGTCTTGGATCTGGCATAGGAGTCTAGGACAATTAATATCCACTCCCATAGAAAGATAACTAGAAAGTGATCAGCTAAATACTTACCCAAACGTGAGTTTCCAAATGAGAAAGTTTGTAATCCCTATCAAAAGGGAAAACAACCCAAAATTTCTGTCAATCCAAAGAATGAAGTATAAAATTATCAACCTCTTGAACTGCTTCACAAAGATTTATTTGGACTATCTAGAGTTTCTAGTTTAAATTGGATGTACTATGTTTATGTTCTTGTCGATGACTTTTCTAGATATACTTGGACCTTCTTTCTGGCTCGCAGAAGTGAAGCCTGCTCTTATTTAAATAAATATGACAAGTCTGTGGAAAATATTAGTGGACTTAGAATTAAATAATTAATATGTGATCATGGCCGTGAGTCTGAAAATCAAAAGTTCGAATCATTTTTCTCACAAAATGGTTATATTCACAATTTCTCTACCCCTAGAACACCTCAACAGAATGGAGTAGTTGAATGAAGAAATAGAACCCTACAATAGATTGGTAGATAAATGCATAGTGAATGTGACCTATCCATTTATTTTTGGGCTGATGCTGTCAATACAACATGCTACATAACCAATAGAGTGTTAATCAGACATATTATTAAGAGGACTCTTTATAAGTAATGGAACAATAGAAAACCAAAGGTTAGCTACTTCAAATTTTTTAGCTGCAAAGTCAATATTCATAATACTAAGGACAATGTTGAAAATTTGCATATAAGAGTGATGAAGGTATCTTTTTAGGATATTCCATATCCAGTAAATCCTATAGAGTGTTCTATAAAAGAACTAAATGTGTAGAAGAATCTATCCATGTCATATTTAATGAAACAGATCCACAAGATCCTAAAACCATTCTAGAAAACCTCGAGGATGATGTATCAAATCTGAACATTAATCCAAAATCCTCATACTATTATGTGAATGAATCTATATTCCAGTTCTGGAAATTATTTATACTGAAGCCATAATGAAACTGAACATATTAATGAACCTGAAATCACTAGTCCCTTCTTTTCTAGAGCTGTTATAACTCTTAAGAACCGTCCTTTAGATGCTGTTTTAGGAGACCGAGACAAAGGAACTCAAACTAGAGCTTCACTTAGAATCAGGTTGAACATGAATTATTCTTATCGAACATGAACCAAAAAACATTAATGATGCTATCAATGATGAATTTTGGGTGATATATATGCAAGAAAAACTTCATTAGTTTGAATGGAATAAATTTTGGAAACTTGTTGAAAGACCTAAGGAAACATAAACCATAGGCACTAAATGGGTGTTTAGAAAAAAGGTAGATGAGGTTGGTAACATTTTTAAAAACAAGTCATGATTAGTGGCATAAGGCTATAGTCAAGAAGAATGAATTAACTATGTGAAGACCTTTGCACCAGTAGCTAGTCTTGAAGCCTTAGGAATCCTACCTTCTTATGTTTCAAATATGAATTTGAATCTATATTAAATTGATGTTATGAGTGCATTCATTAATGGGTATACAACTGAGGATGTCTTTGATGAAAAACCCCCTAGTTTTACAAACCCCCATTTTCCAAATCATATTTTTAAATTATCAAAAGATTCATATGTTTTGAAACAACCTCCAAGAGCTTGGTATGATCAGTTGAGTAATTTTCTTATTTCCATTGGTTTTATAAAAGAAATAGATGATCATACTCTTTATTAAAATAATTTCAAATTTTGTTTTAGTTGTTCAAATCTATGTAGATGACATTATATTTGGATCTTCAAGAAATTTTTTATGAGTTGATTTTTCCAAAATAATGCATAAGGAATTTGAAATGAGTTTAATGGGTGAACTAAAATTCTTTCTTGGATTTCAAATCATTCAAAAAAATTATGGTAGTATTTTACTCAAAGTAAATATATGAGAGGTCTTCTAAAATGTTTTGGATTAGATATCACTAAATGTAGTGACACTCCCATGAGTACCACTTGTATGTTGGATCTTGATGAATTTGGAAAATCTTTTGATAAAACCACATATAGATGAATGATTTGAATTTTACTCTACATAACATCTAGTCAACCTAACATTATGTTTAATGTGTATATGTGTGCTCGTTTTCAAGAAAATCCTAAGTAATATCATTTAAATGCTGTAAAGAGAATTTTCAAATAACTCATGTATACACCCAATACAGGATTATTCTATCCTAGAGAAAAATTATTTGAATTAATTAGTTATTATGATGCTGACTTCGGTGGCTGTAAGTTAGATAGAAAAAGAACCTCTAGAACATGTCACTTTTTAGGAAAGTCACTAGTATCATGGTATAGTATGAAACAAAATTCTGTTGCATTATCTACTACAAAAGCTGAATACATAGCTGCTGGAAGCTATTGTGCATAAATCTTGTGGATGAAACACACATTACTAGAAAATGGATATCAATTTAAGCATGTACCTATAAATTGTGACAACAACTGTGCTATTAACATTTCCCATAATCCTGTTTCACATTCCAGGAAAAAGAATATTGATATAAGACATCATTTTTTGAGATATCATTATCAAAAGGGTAATATCTCTTTGGAATTAATTGGTACTGAGTATCATCTTGCTAATAAATTTTCCAAACCACTAAATTATGAAAGAATAGACTACATCATTCATAAATTAGGCATGATAAATCTTAAGTAAATGTCTTACTTTTTTATATCTTTCTGTTTTATATTTTAAAAATTTATGTCTTACTATTGTATCTCTTACTATTTCAGGATTATAGTCTCATAGTTAGTGTTTTGTGACTATTGTCTGATAGTCACTGTCTCATCATAATGTTCATGTTTACTGTCTTACCATAAATTTCATTCTTACAGTCTCATCGTAATGTTTATTTTTACTATCTCACCGTGACATTCATTTACTATCTCACTGTAAAAACCCGATATAGTCTCACCATAATGATTCTTTATGATTTTTATTTATGAATTAAAAACAGTATCATGGTAATTATTCAGTTCACCTCTTTATTTTTCCGCATTTTTTCATTTCCAACGTTTGGTATTCATAAATGATAAAATAACCAAAGTACCACTTTTCCTTCACTCAGACTCTCTTCTAATCACTCGATTTATAACCCTTGTTCAACCCTTCAACCCTTCACTCTCAAACCTTCAGTGAATACTTAGGTTGAAACAACCCTCATCATTGACTCCAGAGAAACATAGCTCAAAGAAGAAGATAATTGCACCCAATCTAGCACCTGATGCTCCTCTAAACCAAAATTTAGTAAACTGAGTTATAGTACCTAAGAAAGGGGTTTGACCCAAATTGCTTCTATCATGTAAGTATCTGTTTTTGAATGTTTTAAAATAGAAACGCTTGTTATAGTGGTTTTCAATGGAAGATAGACCAATCTATCTTAAGTTAGTGGCTCAATTTTATCTATATGTTCAGTTCTCCATTGATTCTGAAGATGGGTATATTGTGAATAGATGGATAACTGGCAATAAATTCTCATTTTCTTCATGGTTATGGGCTGCATGACCTAGGATACCTCCTGAAGGCATCTGTGAGGACCATCAATGAGGACCTACACCTTCTAGTGAGTACTTTGTGTTTGAAGATTCTCTAAAAAGCATAACCATAAATGGAACCATGAGAAGTGTCATTGCTGCTGCACTAGATAGAGAATCAATACTGTAGTTTATGTTTATATAGAACTTGATTATCCATAGAAAGGATGATTTTTCTGTTCTAAAATATCATTTTGTTTTTATGATTCATCTTTTGAAAAATGGGCATAAGATCATCCTTTGTAAGTATATCATACACTATATATGTGAACTGGTCCAAACCACATCCAAGTCGACCTCCCTATTTTACTCTCGTCTTATCTCATCCATTATTCATGCCAAAGGTAAGGTTGGACCTAATGTGGATGTTATCAAGGATTGTGAGTTCTAAATTTTGAAAGTCACTATAAATAGGTTGAAAATAAATTGGAATCCTTGGAAAAATTCATGGGTAGAAGACAATGATAGAATTTAGGAAAAAATCATTCCAGTAGAAAATCCCTCAAGACCAAGAGATATTTCTGATCCTAGTTTGGAACTAGATTAGGTTCTTGAGTATTCTGAAGAAGAAGTTCAAGATGCTGCTATGCCTCTAAGGGAAACTATTTTTGATAAATAAGACATTACTTTTTTCCCTCATGTAGTAAGTGGAGAAGAAGTCCCTTCTTCTAAAGATGTTGTTAATCTAGAAGATCAACTAGAGGTTGAAACATAATCTGTTGTCAAAGACACTGAAAAGAGGGATGTGGAAGAACCTATAGAAGAAGAATTACTTATTGTGCAAGAAACTGACCTTGAAGAACTCCCAGTGGAACCATTTATTCTAGAAGTCAATCCTTCAGCTGAGGAAAGGCTAGAATTGGATTTTCAGATATCTAGGAAAGAAATGGGTGAGGAACAAAGAGATTAATTTGTGGAATTAGATCAAGACCCTAAGATTCTCAGTCCTGGGAAAGATGAAACTGTTGAGGGGGAGCAACCCCAAAATATGGAATCTACGGAAGTACCAAACCTGATAGTTTCAATCCATCTAGACACTCGTATAAATTCCCCACTTTTTATGAGAATTCCTCTTAGAAAGTTTTAGTAAAAGGACTTTACCATTCAACTATGTTTCAACTCAAATATGACTTTAATATTCTTTTTGTGAAGGGACCTGATCCTATATCAGTCCCTATTTATGAACCTTCATAAGAATAACCATCCTTAGTGAGTAAAAATGATTCGAAAGAGTTTGGAGCCACACTTTTTTCTGGTGTTGAAGAAGTCCTAAATTCCCAACCTGCACTTGTAACTCATCCAAGTAATAAAGATGCCTCACTATTTTTGAAAAACGTTATTTGTCATATTCAACCCAAAATGCTTCATGAGATTCTGGAACATCGAGTTGAAAATATACTTCTTAGTGATGAAGTGAAGACACTAATAGGTATGATTGAAGAAATTAAGAAAGAGTGGAATTTGAGATCAAAGCTTGCTTCTCATCCTGTAGAACCTGTTGTTCCTCAAGCCCCATAGAATGGTGTGTCCCAGATTCAACCTATTTTAGCTTCTTTAGCTGAAAAGGTCACTGAAAGGAACAAATATATTATGAAGGATTTGAGAGAGATTTTTGTTAATCTTAACAAGCTAACTGATGAGTATACAGGGTGTCTTCCAAAAGTGCTAAACAAACTGAAATCTCTGACCTCAGCTGTCAATGCTTCTAAGGCATCCGGACAATATTCTCAACCTTACCTTGACAGTGAGCTACTGAGAACAGTGGTCAAAGAAGAACTTCATACTGTGATTAGTGGTTTCATTAAATATTATCTATATGAAGTCGTCAAGAACAGTGACAAAGTTATTGATCTGGTCCAAATCCATTCAAAAATTGATAATGATGCTCACCAAGAATTTTTCAAGGGAAGGTATTTCTCCTTCAACGGAATCTTCTCAAATAATGACATACCCAATCACATTAAATATCTTGTAGAAAATCTGAGGATTCCTCCTATTACTCATGATTTAAAGACCCGTGTTCGAAAGCTCGCATAGTTCAATCGTCTGTGGGATATGTTTATGTAAAACAAGGATGAATTTGATAAGTCCATGCAATATAGTGGAGGGATAGTTGTAGATTTTCTCAAACTTATAAGGCCCCATCTTCACGTCCATAGTACAACCATTGTTACTCCTACGACTACACCTCTGAGACCCAGTTTGCCTACATTCACCTATGCCCTTGAATCCACTTCTATATCTATTAGTTAGGCACTAAGTCAGATTAGGCCTGTGATCCTTGATCAAAAACCACCTCGGTCTTCTACTCCACCTACTCTCGCTCCCTCTGTCTTTGAAGGCCTTCCATTACCTTCTCTATCAACTAGCTCACTCCCTTCTTCTACCTCAACTTCTGATCTGATGGATTCCACTTCTGTTGCAGCTACTAAAGGCAAAGAGAAGACTAGTTAGTGAAGAAGGAAAGTTTTTACTCTATTTTTATGGAAATCCTGTTTCATTTGATTTAAATTTTTTAATTCCACTCTTTAAATCTAATACGTTATTAACTTTTATTTTCTTTTTTTTTCTTTCTTTTCCATCGTACTTTTTGATAATTGCAAAAGGGGGATAAATATATGAGAAATGCATATATGTGAAATATATGAAAAAACATGGGAGAAATATATGGAAAAATATTGGGGAAGAGAATACTCACTCTATATACGTTATATCCGTTCATCTATGTTGTTAGGGTAAATATACACTCTAAATATACATGGATTGTGATCATAAAAAAGGGGGAGACTGTTGGAATCTCTATGTATTAATCATGTTTTAATGATCACAAATCATATTTAGTCTCTAAATATGTCAAATCTATGTAATATATCTCACATCAAATGTAAAATAGTTTTGTAAAAGCTATCCAAAGCTCTTAAGTGATATACACTTAGTTTGGATACTATATACTATCATTTGATTCTCATTATAATGATTTTGTCTGACAAATGGTTAAGTTTAATTCATTTCATGAATATCACTACATTAGTCTGAATACAGATATTTTCCTAAGTCTGAGACATCGTGAAGCAGACACCGTGAACAAGAAATCGTGAAGTAGACACCATGAAGAATACATCGTGAAAAAGACACTGTGATCATGAGACACCGTGAAGCAGACACCAAGAACAATACCCCGTGACCTTGAGACATTGTGAACAAGACACTGTGACATCCAGACACTGTGACATCCAGGTACCGTGACATACAGACACCATGACATCCAGACACCATGAAATCTAGACACTGTGACATCCAGACACCGTGACCACAAGACACCATGACCAATCCAGACACCGTGTGAAGGAGATATCATTACCATGAAATACTATGACACTTTTTCCTAATACGTTTTTCATCTTTTTCATTTTATATCTAATGGTCATATTTGAAGAATTTAATGCACTGATATAATTAATGTTTCTTTTTTTGACATGTCCTTGACAGTACGAGGTATGAGGTGCAGAATACATGAAACCTATTACTCAAACACATGCTCTCCAAGATAAAAGTATTATGCGGCCTAGAAACAAAAAGAAGATATACATGAGAGTAGTTGCATGATACTGAAAAAAACACAAGCTGGTGGGCATGAGCATGACAATAGAATACACTTAGATAATTGTCTCATGCAACTTCACTCCACTGAAGAACACATGAACTATACTGTAATCCTAGAATCCCTTGAACATCATGTCACTGTAAAACACCACGAAGAACACAAGCTGGACCTGTCTGAATTGTGACACTCGGTTTCCATAAGAGGACATGAGTTATGCTTCTCCCTCATCTCATAAGTCTAGAGTTGCAAAGACTAACACTCAGAGCACTTCTAAACCTATCTTAATACTTCTGCTCTATTTTGTATCATTTCATTAACATTCGAGTAGAGTGTGTATCTGTATTACAATAATCTCTATCTCATACATTTAAAATAATGATAAATGATACCCTTACTCAAACAATCATTTACTCTTATGTATACCCACGGTAAGTGTAGAAGATGACCATGTGTGGCCTAGAAAGTTCAGTGTATGTTGTTAGCACTGATCCATTGTGTAGATCAAGTGTATTTATATAAACTTCTTCGTGGCAGGTGATCACCAAGTGGAGTGGATTAGGTCTCATATTGAGGCTAATCCACTTGTTTGATATCCAATGTTCTGATTAATTTAGTCTCCTCTATTTTACTGCTTTACCGTATAATTCAGATATCACTAAATTCACATTGATAGTTAATCATGGAAAGAAGTTATAATTGTATTGTCTTAATAGAATAGCTTCCAAAGAAATAATAATAACCGAAATTAAGATTACTGAGAACAAATCAATATTATAAGATGTTATTTAATAAATAAAACATTTATAATAGTATATCCATGATTAAATAGGTTTTATTTAACCTTTTGGGGAAACCTTTTAGAAATAATTTTTAATCAAAAATTTTTATAGTTACTCAATTTACCCCCACCCCCTCTTGAGTAATGTATTCCAACCAACAATTTCCCGCATGTTTATGAATTTCTCTAGTAGTAGAAATGACCCGAGTCATAGAATGAGGGTCTGAAGTACTTGCACCAGAGAACTTCTCCACTTCTTCATTGACAATGAACCTGAAGGCTTCAAGATCAACTAGAGGAGGATCTGAAGATGAAGTAGTTGCACATAGATGTGACATAGTGGAAACAACTGTCTCCGTAGAGGATTTGGCTAGACCACTGATCAACTTCTTCACATCATTATCCTATCTACTCACATAAGTCACCAGATACTTCTTAAAGTCCTCAAATACAGTAACCTTTTTCGGTACCACAGTTTTAACATATCTAGGATCTCGGTCCACCTGAACTCTTGAAGCCATATAGAATTCTAAAATGGTAGTAGGCTGCTTCACAGATTCCATAGACTCTATCAATGCTCTAACCTGATTCTAAAAATCATTGACTTCTTGTAGCATGGCTGAGTGAGAGGTAGAAAATAGACATTCCACTGCTGATGTCGTATGTCCTTTATTGTGCGCTACTGTTCTCTCTATCTCAATAGTTTTCTCATCGAAATTCCTCTTTAGATATGACTTTAATGAATCCAAATCATCCTTCTTCACATAGTCTCAAGGAAATCACACTACTAGTTGTACAATAGTAGTCTCTGCAACTAAAGGAATAGGAGGACTTCTAATAAGTTGGTCATCATCATAATCTCCATAGTCTAAGCCCCAAACATCAAACCCTGGGTCTCATGAAAAGTCTTCTATCCCATGAGTGACAACAACTGAACTTGTGGCAACATGTTCCTACCGCTCACTTGGAGCATTCTCTTGAACAACCACATCCAAATCTACCATACCTCCTTGAGCAACTTCAATAACAAGAGGGTCAACTACCACTTCCTCTACAAAATCTTCAACTATAGCCATGAAAATTCCCATTTCAATCTAATAAACAACCTCTTGATCTACATTTTCAACCATTTCTATATGTCTTATCAGAGGATTGAGACATAAACATTCCTCTTCACTTGCATCTACAGCTCTCTCAAAGTCATCATGACTTTATTCAGTGTCTTTATCCTCATCTGAGGTCTCTTTAATATCTATGAAGACATTTTTCCCCTTCTTATTCACTTGTTTCACCATCATCACTATCCCATGGGACAATATCCCTTCTTGGTAGTCTTTTTGGTGGCCTTGGCTCACCAAAAGATACAATATTAGAATTATTATTTGAGGGAAGGTCAAGATCACTCATTTCATCCATAGGAGAATCCTCTCTTTCTTACACAACATCTACCTATTCCTCTTCATCTGAATAAGAAGCCTCCACATCAACAGGATTTAGAACACCGTCTCTCTTATCCATAGGCCAAGTAGGAGGGGTAATAATGTTGAATTCATCATAAATCTTAGCCTCATAATGCACCCATATTCATTAGCAAGGGTTCCAGTTTATCTAGATCAACATTCATATAATCTTAATAATGTAGAAGTTGTCACTTAATAAAACTGTTTCCTCCTTGTTTCCAGCAATTCCTTTCACATTCAACATCAATGATATCATTCTGGAATTAAAAAATGCATTGGACTTGGAACTGAGCTTTTTCATATCCTTTAGTTGAATCATCAGCATCCTACACAAATTTATCTTTTGTCGATGCTCAATAGATAAAAGAGAAACACATCGTGATATTTCAAGGTCGAAAAATCCCCTCACATGGGACTCAAGTCATGTTGAACAAATTTATACAGCAGCTTTTTTTCTCCTTCAATTTCAGCATCAATGAAATTCTTAGGGATCTCAATCCCAATCAGTTCAACTAGAGCCTCATCATAACAGATGAACTCGCTAGTTGGAAGAACCCCTCCTACATAGTCGTCAAAAATCCCTTCAGGTGGCACTCTCAAACACACAACCCATTTAAGAGAGGAGAATCTTATATTTACTCCATTTACCTTTGAAGAAATTTTTTCTTCTACCTCAGTCTGCTCAAACATTAGTGACTCATATAACTCCTTCACTAGCTTTAGGTAATAAAGTCCATTGTTGTTTGCAAAGCGCTCGACCCAAAAACGAGTTTCAAGTGCCTTTAGAACTAAAGACCTACTCTACATCAGCCATTCCAAGCTGAGATCCTTCTTAACTATGATTTCCCTCTTCGACAAATGAGGTTGGATTAACATTTCCACTACATGGATTCCACTACTCGAATAATATCGAGGTCTTTTTGGATTTGGTGCATCTCCTTCATCAACATACAACAATCACTTCATAGTAGAAATTTAAATCTAGAGCGGTTCAAGGGTTTCAGTAGGAGGTAGGGTTATTAGGTTAGGGTGCAAGAGGTTCAGGAGAGAGTATACATGGATCGAAATTTGGTGTGTTCTTTATTTTTATCATTTAGGGATTGAAAAAAAATCGAATAAAAGAATTAAGTAATACAGAAAATGATTCAGATTCCAGCAGAGAAAATGATAATTCCTAAGATCATTGACTATCAGTAATGTAACAACAGTGAGGTCTATCGATAAGTTTCTAATAGTGAGTTCTATCGCTGAGGTTCTAACGGTGAGGTCTATCAGCGAGGTTCTATCTGTGAGGTCTATTGGTGAGGTTATATCGGTGAGGTCTATCAGTGAGGCTCTATCAGTGAGGTCTATCAGTGAGGTTCTATTGGTGAGGTCTATTGGTGAGGTTCTATCAGTGAGGTCTAACAGTGAGTTTTCTAATGGTGGGGTCCAACGGTGAGGTTTGTAATGGTGAGGTCCAATGGTGAGCTTTCTAAATGAGAGGTCAAAACTTAAGAGTTTATTAAACATAACTCAAGTTTGATATAATTTTACCTCTAAGAATTAAAATATTTTATGAATATATCAGCCAATTGATGTTCAGTGCCAATGAATTCAAGAGTGATATCACCTCTTTGACAATGATCTCTCATGAAGTGATGTCTCACATCAATGTTCATTCTCCTAGCATGATATTTTGGATTTTTAGAGATGTTTATACCACTTGTTTTATCACACTATATAGAGACATGTTTTAATTGATATCCATAGTCTAGTAAAGTGTGTTTCAACCATATGATTTGAGAACAACAACTACCAATAGCTATATATTCAGCTTTCACAGTTGATAATACAACATAATTCTCTTTCTTAATACACCATGATACTTGTGACTTTCCCAAAATGTGACATATTCTAGAGTTTCTCTTTTTTTCTAACTCACAACCAGCAATATCAGCTTCCGAATAACACATCAAATCAATTGATTTTCCTCTTGGATAAAATAGTCCTATGTTTGTAGTAAATTTGAGATATTTAAAAATCTTTTTAATAGAATTTAAATGAGTCTCTTTGCCATTGGATTGAAAACAAGAACACATGCATAAAATGAACATAATATTAGGTATACTAGTAGTAAGATAGATAATACTCCCAATCATAACTCTATAATTGGTTTTATCCTCTGGTTTACGAGTTTCATCACCATCCAACAGACAAGTTGTACTCATAGGAGTATCACTACCTTTATTGATATCCAAACCAAAATGTTTCAAAAGATCCTTAGTATATTTACTTCCATTTAAAATTATAAAATTTTTATTCTTAAAAATTTTAATCCAAGGAAAAATCTATGTTCCCCCATTAAACTCATTCCAAATTCATCTTGCATCATTTTTGAAAATTATTATATAATGAATTTTTAGATGATCTGAAAATAATATCATCTACATAAATTTTTAATATTAAAACATCTTTAGAAATCATTTTAATAAAAAGTGTTTGATTATCTATTCCTTTAGTAAAACATTTTGAAATAAGGAAATAACTAAGTCTGTCATACCAAGATCTTGGAGCTCGTTTTAGATCATATAGGGCTTTAGAGAGTTTATGAACATGTTTTGAAAAATGATGATTTTTAAAACCATGGGGTTGTTCAAAAAATACATCTTCAACTATGTACCCATTTAGAAATGCACTTTTGACATCCATTTGATAAAGTTTGAAATTCAGATGAGCTGTATAAGCAAGTTGTATCTGAATGGATTCTAGTCTGGATACAAGGGCAATTGTTTCCTTATTGTCTATTCCTTCTTTTTGACGATAACCTTGTGCAACTAGCCTAGCCTTATTTTTTACTATGTTTCCAGATTCATCAACTTTATTTCTAAACACCCAATTTAGTTCCTATCATAAATGTTTGTTTAGGTATTTCTACTAAATCATAAACTTTGTTTCTTTCAAACAAATTTAATTCTTCTTGAATAGATATCACTCAAATTTCATCCTTGATTGAATCATGAATATATTTGGGTTCAAGCTGTGAAAGAGAGGCTTGATGTTCAACCTTGTTTCTTAGAGAATGTCTAGTTTGTGTCCTCTATATAGATCACCTACTATATCATCTAAATGATGATTCTTGAGAGTTTTAATACCTCTATAAAGAGTTTAAATAGACTCCTTTCGGTGGTCTATAGGTTTAGATTCATTATTCTTAGATTTTAGAAAATTTCCACAACTGATTGTTTTCACAAAGGGTTCATTGTCTATATCATTAAGGTCCAGAATTGACATATCTTCCTCAAGTTGTTCAATGGTGTTTTTGGGTTCATGTGGATATGTCTCATCAAATTTGACATGTACTGATTCTTCCACAAATTTAATTCTCTTATTGAATACTCTATAAGCTTTACTAGAGATTGAGTAACCTAAGAAAATTACTTCATCACTCTTGGAAGAAAATATGTCAAGGTTATCCTTAATTTTTAGGATAAATACTTTTCAAAAAAAACTCTAATGTAATTTATCTTAGTCATACTATTTTTCTAGAGCTCATAAGGGGTTATCTTAAGAGCCAGTCTTATTAGAACTCTATTGATAATGTAACAAGCTGTATTAATAGCTTCATCCGAAAAATAGATAGGTAGATTATACTAATTAATCATCGTCCGAGAAATCTCTTGAAGTGTTCTATTTCTTATTTCTACAGCTATATTTTGATGAGGTGTTATAAGAGCATATAAATTATGATTATAGTCATTTTGTGAGTGAAATGATTCAAATTCGGGATTTTCAAACTCACGACCAGGATCACATCTCAAGGTCTTAATTATAAGTCCTCTAATATTTTCTACAGATGTGGAATATTTAATGATGTAAGAACATGCTTAAATTTTGTGAGATAGAAAGTATACCCAATTATATATTGAAAAATAATCTATGAGAACAAAAAAATAGTACTTCCAATTAATAATTGAAACTCTAGTTGGTTTGAAAAAATCCAAGTGAATGAAAAAAATCAGTTGAAATGTAGAAACTTCTTTCTTTGATTTGAAAGAAACATTTTTATGTTTTCCATTTTAACAATGATTAAAGACTTTGTTATGTGGGAATTCCAATTTAGGTAAGTCTCTAACTAAACCATTCATAGTTAGTTTCATTTGTTAGTGCACATTGCAGTTTCCTAATCTTCTATGCCATATCCAGGATTCTTTATGAAACACATTTAAACTATTAAAATTTTAATAACTAAATAATTTAAATCAACAACATATACATTTTTCTTTCTAAGAGTAGTGTATATTAAATAATTTTTATAATTAAAAACATTGCAAGCATAATTTTCATACATAAAATTGAAACCATCATAAAAAACTGATAAATACTAAGTAGATTGTATTTTAAGCCATTAACAAAAATTACCTTTGAAATTAATATAGTGTTATGTTTACCAATTTGGCTTAAGCCAATGATATTTCCTTGGAATTATCACCAAATGTGACATGTCGACCATCAATTTTAATTAAGATATTGAATCATGAATAGTCTCCTATCATATGTCTTGAAAATAAACTATCTATGTACAATAGAGTTCTATAACAACTCATCAGTCAATTTTCATGCAAAAAAGATTAAGTGTATGGTAACTTTGGTACCCGTATTTTATTGGGTTCAGAGAGGTTAGCAAGTAAAACATTGGGAACCCATAGTTGTATCACATGTTTCCTAAAATCAACCAATAAGTTTTGAGACGTGAGAACTTTGTTCGGTCATTTTGAAAGTTAAAAAGATGGTCCACAACTTTAACTAATAGTGAACTGTCCAGATTTTGGATCAAATTTTTTTTAATAATCCTTCTCTATCCGGGTTGATATCCTAGTCCAGTTAGGTATTTTGGAGCAATTTGATTTACCAGCAACTGAATCAAGCTATCTCTACCTGGATAAATTTTTCAAGATCCATTTTTAATTTCTCGTTTTATAATTTGTGTTCAATATTTTTCTTTTAACAACTATGCACATTTTTCATTCTCAATATCTGGATCAGATTAATAATTATCAATCAAAGCATGTTTTCTTTTTGATAATTTTATTTTCCCTTGTGTTCATTAAAGGTATCCTCAATAATTATATAGTATTCTAATAGTTCATATATAGTCATATTCTCATCATTATTTGATTAACTGTCAATCCCAAAATAATAAGCATTTGATATAGGATAATTGCGTGTTACCTCAGATGTTTCTGTCATGAAACAAATGATTTCATGTTTATTATTCTCAATATTGGAAGTGTCAGATCCATTGGATATATCATCTGATAAACTCCAAGTATCTTTCATAGTCTTTTTATATCCATTTCCCTTGTCTTCATATATGTTTTTTAAATTTTAGCTCGGGGAAGTCAACTTTCACTAGACCTTTTCGTTTACACTCAGAGAAGACTATTAAATTTGTATTGTCATTCCATTTTCGGTCATTTTTCAACTTCCCCTTATTATCATACTTTCCATTATTGTTTGAATTTACCAATAAATTCTTTTTACGATCTAATTTTTTTAATCTCTTAGCAAGATGAGCCATCTCATCATCACTGTCAGAGTCCGAGTCTTCACTGCTGGAAGTGTCTATAAGAGCATGAACTTTTTCTTTATCCTTGAGTTCATTAAAGGTATCCTCAAGAATTCTACATTATTCAAATAGTTCATCCATAGTCATATTCTCATCATTATTTGACTCACTGTCATTCCCAGAATAATAATCATTAGGTATAGGATAATTGGATGTTTCCTTAGACGTTTCTATCATGAAACATAGGTTTGCATGTTTATTACTCTCAATATCAGAAGTGTCTGATCCACCAGATCTTTCTTCTAAAGCACTCCAAGTATCTTTCATAGCATTTTTATATCCCTTTCCATTGTCTTCATATTTCTTTTTAAATTTCTTCTTGGGGAAATCTGATTTCACATGAACTTTTTATTTACACTCATAATAGACTATCTCATTTGTGTTGTCATTCCATTTTATATTATTTTTTATAACTTCCTTTATTATCATACTTACCCTTCATTATTTGACTTTATAAATAACTTCTTTTTATGATATAACTTTTTGAATCTATTAGCATGAGGGGCCATCTCAACATCACTGTCAGAGTCTGAGTCTTCACCGGTGGAAGTGTCTACAAGTGCTTGAACATTTTCTTTTTCCTTGTTCTTTGAGGTAGCAGTCTTGAATGCTACATATTTCTTTTCTGGTTCTTCATCTACTTATTTATTTACCTTTATCTCTTCTTCATACCTCATAAGCATTCTAATTAGTTCCTTCATTGGAAAATTTCCTATGTCATGGGATTCTATGATGGAAATGGAAGTTCCTCTACATCTATCTGGTAGGCATCAAAGAAACCTCATAATCTGATCCTTGTTGTCCATAGGTTCCACAATAATACTAATGGTATTGACTATTTCATTGAACCTGAGATAAATTTCAGATATAAGTTCATGCATGATTTTAAAATTATCAAATTTAAAAGTAATAGTATTTAATCTCATTTCTTTTACATTGGTTGTTCCCTCATGGGAAATAGCCAAAGTATCTAAAATTTCATATGTAATTTTATTGACAGATATTATATTGAATTCTTCATCACCCATAGAACAGTACAAAGCATTCATTGCTTTATAGATATTATTATATGTAGCTTTAGTCAACTAAGACCATTTGTCCCTAGCAGTAACAGGTAGTACATGTTGTCCTTCTATTGTGTCCTTGATTTCTAGACTAATTCTCTCTAGATACATTTTCATTTTTAGTTTCCAGTGATCACAGTTATTTCCAGTAAAGAAATGTGTCATGTTAGTAGCATCACCCTCAAATTTTTTATCCATTACTAATTATAATTTTAAAAAATTGAAAATATAGATATGATTGAAATTTTAAGATCTTTAAGATACAACTAAAATCACTGTGGAATTTAATTTGAAAACATTCAAAATAGTTCATATAGTGGTAATAAAACAATCAATCCTTAGATATCAAATGTTGGTCAGAGTGGAACACAAGTGGGGGGGAGGGGTGAATTGAGTTCCTGCTTAAAATTTTTGCTAAATCTTTTGGATAAAGTTCCCCCAATATTGGATCATCACATTTAATTATGGCATTATAGATATTGATGTTTAGTTAGTCAATATGATTCTCAAAGTGGGATTTGTCTCCAGTTGAATATGTGTAAAACACGTCTTTAACTTTTCAAACAAGTTTTATGAATTAAACACCTACACACACTAACCAGAACTAACTATCAAAGTTAGTATAAAAACAATTTTCTGTTTCCTAAAATAATTGGCATTGAAATATAAAAAAAACATAGTACAACAGAATATATTACACATAAAAGTTAAACAAGTTGTTCAGCTGAAGCTGAGACGCAATCCCCTCCACTTGGTGATCACCTTCCACCAAGTAGTTTATATTAAAAAATAACATGGTACACAACCTATATTGGTATTTACAATGGTTTTCACAAACTATCCAGGGTTCAAACCCTCTACCACAATTCTTCGTGGAAAAAAAATAGTACATACCACACATGGTCTCTTTCACAGTTATGTGTGGGAAACAAGGTGTAAGTGAAGTATGATGTTAGGATTTTCAGTATTCTCTGTTTAAGCACATGAGACATTGTGTGTAACACAAACACACACTTCTTAGAAATGTAAAATAAAAGAACAAAGAAGAGAACATAGTATAATATTGAGTTTAGAAGTCTCTATTTGTTTTCAGTTCAGCTCTTGACTCCTTGGAGTGAAGAAACTGCAGTTCATGTCTTTCTCAGAATGTTTTCCATGAAACAGAGTGTCGCAACTCGATGTTCTAGGTGTTATACTTATTGACTAGACAGAGTGTTGAATAAATAAACAAGATGAAAATTTGATAACCCAAATGATCTTCTATATGGTCTTGAGTTCACAATTTGAATTCTAGATGGTTCTGTGTTGATCTGTTGAATATGTTCTTTCTTGTATATTTTTCTTATTTGAACATGTATGAATCCGACCACCTGTAGCGACCCCAGTACCCAGGGTGCCTCATGAGACATGATATGCTTAGCATTTCATTACAGCATTTACAAAAAAATATATCATGTCTCATGACTACAGAAGATCGCGAGGCTCAGGATTCTGGGAAACCAGCTGCTCTGATAAACTTCATCAGTACATTCCATGCCTGAAAAATTTTAAACAAAACGTAGGGTGAGCAAAAATGCCCAGTAAGGGGTTTTAAAAACATTTTAAGAAAATCCTTTCTCAAAGAAGACCTTTTCAAAGAAAATAAAACACTTTGATAAAACTAAAACATTATCTTTTCTTAAAACATGAGGTCCATTTTTCTTTGAAAACCACTTGCACAAAGAAGCACGTACTTGAAATGAACTTAAATATAAACATGATCAGAGTGCGCAATATAAGAAGAATAAATAATGCATAAAGTTAAAACAAAGTTACTTTACTTCTAAAAGAATTATATGACTAAACAGGGAAGACATGCATGTCATGGATCAAAAATGCAGGTCATCTAATAGTTTACCATATGAAAACAGTTCTTGTTGCATAAAGTACATTTTCATGACCTTGGGAACTTTCAACTAGGGGTTTTCCTGTTAGTTGAACTAACCCCTGGTTAACCTTTATCATTACATGCAGAGGGGATGCATAATACCGGACTTTGTCAAGACCTCACGTCATGACCATAATTTTGGTACGGGTCAAGGCCAAATGCCAATCCCGTTTCCCATGGTAGCACGAGCCATGGCCATTTGCCAAGACCGTTGCACATGATAGCACGAGCCAAGGATATTATCCAAGACCGTTGCACTTGATAGCACGAGCCAAGGATATTCTCCAAGACCGTTGCACTTGATAGCACGAGCCAAGGATATTCTCCAAGACCGTTGCACTTGATAGCACGAGCCAAGGATATTCTCCAAGACCGTTGCACTTGATAGCACGAGCCAAGGATATTCTCCAAGACCGTTGCACTTGATAGCACGAGGAAAGGATATTCTCCAAGACCGTTGCACTTGATAGCACGAGCCAAGGATATTCTCCAAGACTGTTGCACTTGATAGCACGAGCCAAGGATATTCTCCAAGACTGTTGCACTTGATAGCACGAGCCAAGGATATTCTCCAAGACCGTTGCACTTGATAGCACGAGCCAAGGATATTCTCCAAGACCGTTGCACATGACGTCTCATGAGACTCTTGCTTTACCCAATGCATTGGAGCGCTGTATAATTCCGGGCGCACCCGTCCATAAACATTTAAGTCCTATACATCCCTCACATATCTTGACATGGTCATTCATTCATGGGGTTCCATACATTCATAATCGAAACTCCTTTTTACATACATAATCATAACTTGAAGGGGATCATAACGTAGATGTAAAAAGAACTAGGCCATTTGCTTAAACATTGATGCAAATAAACTAAATCAACTTACACATTGCACATGCAGAAATAACTGGAATACTAAACATAGCAGATGGTCATGTAAAATTTCATCACATTCATTAAATAAAAACATAAATTCATATTTCATACCTTTAAACATGCAAAACACATTCTTTATAAGTATAAGTTTCATTGAGGGTACTTAAATTTTCAGGTTAAGCCGGTCCACTGGTGCGATACACATGTTGGCTTAGCATCAATTAAAATTATTAGAAATTTATGTGTCTATAATTATATATATATATAACCAAGTCCTGATAATAATTAAATAAAGAAAAGGTTTTGGAAACTGAAATTTTGAAATCACATTCACTTGGAAACATATAAATTCTTAAGGGGGGGTTCATGCCACACATTTTTACAAAAAGTGCACGAATTGACAAAACGCTGATAAATGAATATTTTCAAGCTAGAAAAGTCATTTTGACATTAAACCAATCCTGAAACTTCACCATATATATATATATAACCATATATATAAATAGTCTTGGCATCGCCCTTGGATTAAAAGTTTTAAAGGGCATATATAATTTTAGTAACTCGTCATGTTATACCAAAAGTATTAAAACATATTAATCATACTCATTCATCATATATTATGAAAAATAGGTGTATCCGTTCAAAGTTATTTATATACATTTAGGTACACATATACATACCAAGATAATATATATATATTCATATATACATAGAGTGTATATCACATGTAGGTTCACCAAAACTCAAACCAACAAGACAGGAACCCTTACCCTCGCTTGACTCGTAAAACAGGAAGAGTGAAAAACAGTTATAATGAAGTTCTTTACGGCCTTGAATACAATTATACATGTTTATATTAACATATACAAAAATAAATATAAAGAAAATAAATGGATGCGTCGAATAGGGGAAGAGCAGAACAAACAGAGAATTTCCCTTACCTTCGTTCGGAGGGGAGGTTTAAAGGAGGCAAGGGGATCCACAAGTGTAAACACAAGAGGTATACCTATGTGTATATATAACCCGTATACGTGTACATGTATATGAAATCTGAAGTTTAAAACTTAACAGCCAGAGTTCGACCCTTACCAGATGACGAGGAGGAGGAGATCACGAGGTGGCGACGAGGTCTCGGAGATCGGAGAGGTCGTGAGGGCTCGGGTGCGCAACCTTCGGCTTCGGTGCAACAGTGTTAAAAAAAAGAAGAAGAAGGAGATAGAGGCGTGCAAGCAAGGAGGGTATCCGAGGCTGAGCATTTAAGAGGCGGCGCCGACTTTGTGGAAAGAGGTGTCCGTTGTCCATTTAGGCGGAGAAAAACGAGGGCCTACGCTACTGGTTCTGCTGTGCGGCGAGGAAGAAGAAGAACCGCAGGCGAGGGGGAAGCAAAAAAAAAACGAATGGACAGGATCAAAACAGTCCAGATCGGACGGACCGAGGTCGACGTGGGGTTTATAAAAAAAACGAAACACGCGGTTTCGTTCGTTTTCCCTTTTTTTTACGCAATATCATTTTATTTCAACGTTTTTAACATAAAAAAAACGGTTGTTTTAATATTTTATTAAACCTATTATAAATTCACTAATATAACCTTATTAATAAACTATTATTATCCTAAGTCAAGGGTTATTAATACCCCTATATATTAGACTATTAAACCCTTATTTTAAACATAATTTGTATTTTCATTTTTCTCTATTTCTTTTTATCAAAACATATAAATACACATATGTAAGTTTTATACATAAAATAAAAAGTGAACTCAAGTATAATAACATATATACTTATGATTTCTAAAAAAAATTACATTCGGATTATTTTGAAACAAAAAGAAAGTGTTTAATATTAATAAGTTTATCTCTAAATAGGTAAAATGTCAAAGTTAAAGCAACAAAATTATTAGGTTTTAGTAAGAACAAATTTGTGTAGTTTTATTTATTTAACATTATTATATAAAGAAATTCATAAATTAATTTTGTAAATGGGTAAATATACATCATTAACACTTTTATGAGAAGTTAACCGTAAATATAATTTATAAAAAAAAATTAGTTTTATTGATAATTTTATAATAATTTAAATTTAATCAAATTTTATGCTAATAAACCAAAACCATATATATATATAGATATATAAATTACAACTATATATATAAAAGAAAATACATATTACTTATCAATTATTTCAAAAATATACTTAATAAGTTTTAACACGTCGACAAAAACTGAATTTAAACATTATTTGGGTAACGGTTAAAAACAAAACATTGGATACTTTGGGCAAACAACGGTCGAAAACAAATATAGCCGTTTGGGGTGCAACGGCCATATTAGGGTGTTTATAAAAAGAAAGGTTTTGTCTCGGGTGTCCCTTACCCCAAGTGACTGAAGGAGAAGGAAGATGGTTCGCGTGATCCCCTTGGTGTTGAGCACGGTCGCGGTGGCTTCAGCAATCCTTACGTTTCTTATGATGGATGCTCGAAATCCCAACCGCATTTTCGGGCTCTTAGTAGTTTTAAGCAGTCTACCCATTATTGTAATCGGGTTCTTAGTTGGGATATTTGGTTAGTGAGTTTTCCTTGTAGTCCGAAAAATGTAAGACCCTTCAGTGTTGAGTTCATTAAATAAAAGTTACGTGTTTTTTTTTACATTCTGATTGTTTTAGAGAGAACTTTAAAAGCACAAAAAAAAGAAAAAGCCCAATTTTCATTTAAGAGGTTTGAAAACTTCGGGGTGTTACATTATCTCCCCCTTCAAAGAATTGCGTCCCCGCAATTCTATCATAAAACAAAAAAAGGAAACTGAAACCCCAAACGTAAAACTCTACCGAAACAGCGGGTCTGGCTCGGTTAACAGGACACCAAAGTTGGCACACAGCTCTTCGGTTTCCCTAGTCCAGATGCACCTCGAACAGTGCTCCTTGTACTCCTGGTCGTGTGTACTACACACGGGCTTCCAAAGGGAGGCTCGTGCGATGCAAAGCTCGGATATATCCGAGTAGATAAACTCCTTGACGACTCTTCTGGCCACATCCTGCTCGAGGTAGTCGAGAGGGACGGTGCGATCGAGGAGACTAATGTTCAAGACTTGGAACATATATGCTGCGCTGAGCTGGCCATCCTGGGCAGCCACAAGAAAACACGCTCTGGCAGTAAAGTTTTGTGCCAGAGTGAAACATTGGAACAGGCCCTCAAAGTACATTCCCCTTTGCCTATAGCAGGGGAGTTGAGCAGCAGCGATGAGCTGAAAGACGCGTTTATTCTCTTGACATAGCCGAAGAATCTCTGGACCGTTTGCTAAATTGAGCAAACGCTGGCAGGACCCTCGTAGGTGGAGAAATGATGCGTAATCCACCATGCATTCCTTGATCAAAATGACTTCTACTAGCTCATCGGGTAGGGATGAGAAGTTCGTTTGTCCAGCCATCTGAAAACAAACATCGAGGGGAAACTCTTAACAACATAGATACGGTGAAGACATGAAAAGAAACAAGAAACTTCCATTTATGAAAAAGTTTACACGGCAAAGTCTGAGTTCACAAGACGTACGCCACAAAGAGTGGCAAAACAACCTAACTCTTCAAACCACACACATGATGAACATACAGGACTAAACTCATGGGAACATTTATAACGCCTCCTGAGTTTAGCGTGAGGGGTGTGGAGTTGGGAAACATCGGTGTGCACTTCTTGCCTAAGAGATACACGGGTGGACTCATTTTCCAACGCTCCGAAGTCCATTAACTGGCCCCAGAAGCCGTAGTGCAGGACTTGGCACAGATAAGCTGCTCGGAGGTCTCCAGCAGCAGCAGCTTCTTCAAAAGGGTTATCTAGCATTGTGCCAGATTCCTCTCCAGCTGTGAACACTCGGAAGAGTCCTTCGTGGTACCTTCCCCGACGTGCATACGAGGGAAACTGGGTCATCATCATTAGGAGATAATCCATCCCCATTCCCCGGTGGAGACTAAGCACCCTAGATGAGTTTGACACATCGTACAAGTGCTTACACGTCATGCGAATTTGGGCATAATTCAGGAAGTTTTCACGGCTGGCTAGAGATATAATGTTCTCTAGAGCCTCAGTGGGGAGTGACAAAAGGTCGGTAGGTACATCAGCCATCTGAAAGTTATAACATTCTTACTTAGTTAGTCTTAGCAATATATCTATATCACCTGGTTTTCCAGAGTTGCCTGAACCTATCCTCTGATACCAACTGTAGCGACCCCAGTACCCAGGGTGCCTCATGAGACATGATATGCTTATCATTTCATTACAGCATTTACAAAAAAATATATCATGTCTCATGACTACAGAAGATCGCGAGGCTCAGGATTCTGGGAAACCAGCTGCTCTGATAAACTTCATCAGTACATTCCATGCCTGAAAATTTTTAAACAAAACGTAGGGTGAGCAAAAATGCCCAGTAAGGGGTTTTAAAAACATTTTAAGAAAATCCTTTCTCAAAGAAGACCTTTTCGAAGAAAATAAAACACTTTGATAAAACTAAAACATTATCTTTTCTTAAAACATGAGGTCCATTTTTCTTTGAAAACCACTTGCACAAAGAAGCACGTACTTGAAATGAACTTAAATATAAACATGATCAGAGTGCGCAATATAAGAAGAATAAATAATGCATAAAGTTAAAACAAAGTTACTTTACTTCTAAAAGAATTATATGACTAAACAGGGAAGACATGCATGTCATGGATCAAAAATGCAGGTCATCTAATAGTTTACCATATGAAAACAGTTCTTGTTGCATAAAGTACATTTTCATGACCTTGGGAACTTTCAACTAGGGGTTGTCTTGTTAGTTGAACTAACCCCTGGTTAACCTTTATCATTACATGCAGAGGGGATGCATAATACCGGACTTTGTCAAGACCTCACGTCATGACCATAATTTTGGTACGGGTCAAGGCCAAATGCCAATCCCGTTTCCCATGGTAGCACGAGCCAAGGCCATTTGCCAAGACCGTTGCACATGATAGCACGAGCGAAGGATATTCTCCAAGACCGTTGCACTTGATAGCACGAGCCAAGGATATTCTCCAAGACCGTTGCACTTGATAGCACGAGCCAAGGATATTCTCCAAGACCGTTGCACTTGATAGCACGAGCCAAGGATATTCTCCAAGACCGTTGCACTTGATAGCACGAGCCAAGGATATTCTCCAAGACCGTTGCACTTGATAGCACGAGCCAAGGATATTCTCCAAGACCGTTGCACTTGATAGCATGAGCCAAGGATATTCTCCAAGACTGTTGCAGTTGATAGCACGAGCCAAGGATATTCTCCAAGACTGTTGCACTTGATAGCACGAGCCAAGGATATTCTCCAAGACCGTTGCACTTGATAGCACGAGCCAAGGATATTCTCCAAGACCGTTGCACATGACGTCTCATGAGACTCTTGCTTTACCCAATGCATTGGAGCGTTGTATAATTCCGGGCGCACCCGTCCATAAACATTTAAGTCCTATACATCCCTCACATATCTTGACATGGTCATTCATTCATGGGGTTCCATACATTCATAATCGAAACTCCTTTTTACATACATAATCATAACTTCAAGGGGATCATAACGTAGATGTAAAAAGAACTAGGCCATTTGCTTAAACATTGATGCAAATAAACTAAATCAACTTACACATTGCACATGCAGAAATAACTGGAATACTAAACATAGCAGATGGTCATGTAAAATTTCATCACATTCATTAAATAAAAACATAAATTCATAGTTCATACCTTTAAACATGCAAAACACATTCTTTATAAGTATAAGTTTCATTGAGGGTACTTAAATTTTCAGGTTAAGCCGGTCCACTGGTGCGATACACATGTTGGCTTAGCATCAATTAAAATTATTAGAAACTTATGTGTCTATAATTATATATATATATATAACCAAGTCCTGATAATAATTAAATAAAGAAAAGGTTTTGGAAAATGAAATTTTGAAATCACATTCACTTGGAAACATATAAATTCTTAAGGGGGGGTTCATGCCACACATTTTTACAAAAAGTGCACGAATTGACAAAACGCTGATAAATGAATATTTTCAAGCTAGAAAAGTCATTTTGACATTAAACCAATCCTGAAACTTCACCATATATATATATATAACCATATATATAAATAGTCTTGGCATCGCCCTTGGATTAAAAGTTTTAAAGGGCATATATAATTTTAGTAACTCGTCATGTTATACCAAAAGTATTAAAACATATTAATCATACTCATTCATCATATATTATGAAAAATAGGTGTATGCGTTCAAAGTTATTTATATACATTTAGGTACACATATACATACCAAGATAATATATATATATTCATATATACATAGAGTGTATATCACATGTAGGTTCACCAAAACTCAAACCAACAAGACAGGAACCCTTACCCTCGCTTGACTCGTAAAACAGGAAGAGTGAAAAACAGTTATAATGAAGTTCTTTACGGCCTTGAATAAAATTATACATGTTTATTTTAACATATACAAAAATAAATATAAAGAAAATAAATGGATGCATCGAATAGGGGAAGAGCAGAACAAACAGAGAATTTCTCTTACCTTCGTTCGGAGGGGAGGTTTAAAGGAGGCAAGGGGATCCGCAAGTGTAAACACAAGAGGTATACCTATGTGTATATATAACCCGTATACATGTACATGTATATGAAATATGAAGTTTAAAACTTAACAGCCAGAGTTCGACCCTTACCAGATGACGAGGAGGAGGAGATCATGAGGTGGCGACGAGGTCTCGGAGATCGGAGAGGTCGTGAGGGCTCGGGTGCACAACCTTCGGCTTCGGTGCAACAGTGTTAAAAAATAGAAGAAGAAGGAGATAGAGGCGTGCAAGCAAGGAGGGTATCCGAGGCTGAGCATTTAAGAGGCGGCGCCGACTTTGTGGAAAGAGGTGTCCGTTGTCCGTTTAGGCGGAGAAAAACGAGGGCCTACGCTACTGGTTCTGCGGTGCGGCGAGGAAGAAGAAGAACCGCAGGCGAGGGGGAAGCGAAAAAAAAACGAATGGCCAGGATCAAAACAGTCCAGATCAGACGGACCGAGGTCGACGTGGGGTTTATAAAAAAACGAAACACGCGGTTTCGTTCGTTTTCCCTTTTTTTTACGCAATATCATTTTATTTCAACGTTTTTAACATAAAAAAACGGTTGTTTTAATATTTTATTAAACCTATTATAAATTCACTAATATAACCTTATTAATAAACTATTATTATCCTAAGTCAAGGGTTATTAATACCCCTATATATTAGACTATTAAACCCTTATTTTAAACATAATTTGTATTTTCATTTTTCTCTATTTCTTTTTATCAATACATATAAATACACATATGTAAGTTTTATACATAAAAAAAAAAGTGAACACAAGTATAATAACATATATACTTATGATCTCTAAAAAAAATTACATTCGGATTATTTTGAAACAAAAAGAAAGTGTTTAATATTAATAAGTTTATCTCTAAATAGGTAAAATTTCAAAGTTAAAGCAACAAAATTATTAGGTTTTAGTAAGAACATAATTGTGTAGTTTTATTTATTTAACATTATTATATAAAGAAATTCATAAATTAATTTTGTAAATGGGTAAATATACATCATTAACACTTTTATGAGAACTTAACCGTAAATATAATTTATAAAAAAAAGTTAGTTTTATTGATAATTTTATAATAATTTAAATTTAATCAAATTTTATGCTAATAAACCAAAACCATATATATATATATAGATATATAAATTACAACTATATATATAAAAGAAAATACATATTACTTATCAATTATTTCAAAACTATACTTAATAAGTTTTAACACGTCGACAAAAACTGAATTTAAACATTATTTGGGTAACGGTTACAAACAAAACATTGGATACTTTGGGCAAACAACGGTCGAAAAAAAATATAGCCGTTTGGGGTGCAACGGCCATATTAGGGTGTTTATAAAAAGAAAGGTTTTGTCTCGGGTGTCCCTTACCCTAAGTGACTGAAGGAGAAGGAAGATGGTTCGCGTGATCCCCTTGGTGTTGAGCACGGTCGCGGTGGCTTCAGCAATCCTTACGTTTCTTATGATGGATGCTCGAAATCCCTATCGCATTTTCGGGCTCTTAGTAGTTTTAAGCAGTCTACCCATTATTGTAATCGGGTTCTTAGTTGGGATATTTGGTTAGTGAGTTTTCCTTGTAGTCTGAAAAATGTAAGACCCTTCAGTGTTGAGTTCATTAAATAAAAGTTACGTGTTTTTTTTACATTCTGATTGTTTTAGAGAGAACTTTAAAAGCACAAAAAAAAAGAAAAATCCCATTTTTCATTTAAGAGGTTTGAAAACATCGGGGTGTTACACCACCACACTCATTTTCTTCCATGGTCATCTCTTTTATATTTGAGGTATAACAATAAGAATGAGTAAATCACTTGCGGTCCTCCTTTTACATTATACTATCCCTAGATACAGTCTCTTGATATGTCTACAATCATCATTAATTAATGTCAGAAGCATTAATGTTTACAAATATGGCTATTATAATAATTTTAACAATTTAGAAATGTATGTAATGGTAGGTATCAGTAGACTAGAAATAGAATCCTTCACAAGTGTAGGCTTCAACAATAGGTGTGCATTGATAACATTCATTAGTGACCTTCTCAATGGTAGCCTTTAGTGGTGGCCTTGCATCTGTGACCTTACACCAGAGACCATTCATCGATGAACTTTTCATCGATGAACATGCATCAATGACATTTGCATCAGTGAAATTTGTATCAGTGAACTTGCATTAGTGACCTATGCATCAGTGAAATTGCATTGGTGACCTTTCATCGGTGACATGTGCAACGGTGACCTTTGCATCGATGACCTTGTATCGATGTCCTCACATCAGTGACCTTTGTACAATGAGGAATTTTTCACTATAAGATTAAACAAGAGATCAGTGAGATTAACAGTACATAGATGTTATTTTGATAGATATGATTTTCACATGAAAGAATATCCTATAAGAGAAACATAATTATCACATAAATGAAACATTATTTGGTATTATCAAAACATGATTGGGGATTGTCAAAATAGTTGAGTCCAACAATCGCTTCTTTTTGATAATCACTAATTATGTAAGTATTTTTGAATCAGGGTTAAGCACATTTTCTAAATAGTTAAATGAAAAACTTATTCTCCTTTCAGGTATCCTAAAACTTCTCCCCCTTTGCGATTAACAAAAATAAAGGAAGACCAGGGAGATGTAAAAAGAGGATTTTATTAACCAGGAAGCAAGAGTATAATATAAAAAAAGTGTACAAAAGATCCCAATCAACTATGACATCCCATATTCAATATACATCAGATATGTCTAAGGGTGATTTTTATTTGGATGTTGTGGAGTCAGGTTCTGAGGATGCAGGGATATGCTGAGGGATAACAGTCATCAGGGCTAGAAGAGCTGCAACAGATGAATCAGTAGACCTGTTGTAAGGAGTTCTCTGAAGAATTGAGGGGGTCATGCTTCTAATGGATTGTGTAGGAGTCATCAAGGTAGTAGCATTGATAGATCCTAAGGTCACAGTGGAAGAAGTTAATGCTGGAGGAACAATGATAGGACTCCATTACACATGGAGGAAGGGAAAAATAAGATTTTTTAAGTTCATAATGATACTTCCTCCTCTCTTCTTACCTGAGATAAAATCATCTGTATTCTCCATAAATCTATCTAAGGAAGGAGTCATCTCTCTGATCCTTCTTACCTGATCCTTAAAGGCTTGAGTGATATGTGGAATCCTCATGTTTTCGAATAGAAGTTTAAAGTGACCAAACATTTGATGATTAGTATAAACCCTTTTATAGTAGAAGTCAACTTGCTCTTTGATGGACTTTTGATCTTGAGATGCTTCCCTTAAATAATTTCCCTCAAGGTGATGAATTTATCTGGTAGTAGAAATTACCCGAGTCATAGACTTAGGGTCTGAGGTACTTGTACCAGAGATCTTCTCTACTTCTTCTCTAACAACTAACAAGAAGGCTTCTAGATCAACAGGAGGAGCAGATGAAGATAAAGCAAATGCCCATAGGGGTTCCATAGTAAAATCCACTATCTCCTGAAATGATTTTGTAAGACCACTAATCATCTTCTTCACATCATTATCCTGGACACTAAAATGTGTCTCCATAGACTTCTTAAAGTCCTCAAATATAGTGATTATTTTCTATACCATACTTTTAACATATCTATGATCTCTGTCCACCTGAACTCTTGAAGCCATATAGGATTATAAACTTGTAATAGACCGATTTACCAATTACATAGTCTATTCCAATGCTCTGACCTGATTATTACATTCCTTGACATCATGTATCATTAATGAGTGTCAGTTAGAAACAAGTCTATCCACTGTAGATACCATAATTTCTTTATTGTGAGCTACTGTTCTCTCTATCTTAGTAGTTTTCTCATCAAAGTGTCTATTTAGACCTAACTTTGATGAATCCAAATCATCCTTATTTTCATATTCTCAAGGCAAAAACACTACTGGCGGTACAATTGTAGTCTTTATAACTGAAGGAATATTAGGAATTCTAATAGGTTGTTCATAATCATAATCTCCATAGTCTAAGCCCAAAACCACAAATCCCAGGTCTTTTTAACAGTCTTCAATCCCATGATTGACAGCAAATGATATTGGGGAAATAGGTTCTTTCCACTCACATGGAGAATTCTCCCGAACAACCACATCCATCTATTCCATACCTCCTTGAGCAACTTCATCAATAGGAGGGTCAACAACCACTTACTCTAGAGAATATTTAACTCTAGTGGATGCAATTTTAGCTGCAACCGAATCAACTACCTCTTCATCTAAATTTTCTACCATTTATGTATCTTCTATCAGAGGATAGAGACTTAAAAATTGTTCTTCACATGTATTAATAGCTTTCTCAAAGTCATCATTAATAGATTAAATGTCTTTATCCTCATTTGAGGTCTCTTTAATGTCTCTTAAGACAATTTTTGTCCCTTATTCTTCCCTAGTTTCTTTATCATCACTGTCCCTTAGGATAGTCTCCCTTCTAGGTAGTCTTTTTAGTGGGATGGGCTCACCAAAAGATAAAATATTTGCATGAAGATTTGAGGGAATATTAGGATCACTACTATCATCTATAGAAGAATCCTCTCTTTCTTGCACAGCAACAACCTCTTCCTCTTCATTTGAATAAGTAGGCTCCAATTCATCAGGATTTAGACCAGGGTCTCTTTAATCTTTATGCTATGTAGGATAGGTAATAGGGTTGAATTCCTCATACAGTATATCCTCATCAAGCACCCATATTCTTTTCCAAGGTTTCAAGTTTATCTTATCAACTTGAAAATCATTGTAGTAATGCCGATATTTCCCCTTAATACAATTGTTTCCTCATTATTTCCAACAATTTATTTCCCCTTCAACATCAAGGATATCAATCTAGCATGAAACAATGCATTGGACTTCGAACTGGGCTTTGTCAATACCACTAATTGAATCGTCAGCAGCCTACACAAATTTATCTTTTGTCCATGCTTCAATAGATACAAGAGAAATACATCTTGATATTTCAAGGTAGGAATGTCCCCTCTATTAGGACTCAAGACTTGCTGAAAATATTTAAACAAAAACATGTCTTATCCTTCCATTTCAACAGCAATGACTTTTCTATGGATCTCATTCCCTATCAATTCAGCTAGAGCTTCTTCATAACAGAAGAAGTCACTATTGGGAGGCACCAGAATTGTGTAGTAGTGAAAAATACCATCATGTTGTACTCTCAAACACTCATCCGATACACGAGAGGACAATCTTATACATACTCTATTTCCCTTTGAAGATATTCTGTTCTCAGCCTTGGACTTGTCAAACATAAGAGACTCATCGATATCATTCACTAGCTTGGGGTAATAGGGTCCATTCTTGTTTGCAATGCACTGGACCCAACCATGAGATTCATGTGCCTTTAGTACAGAATACCTGCTCGACATCAGCCATTCCGGGCTCAGATCTTTCTCATTCATGATTTCCCTCTTCGAAAAATGAGGGTTGATTAGCTTTTCCACCGCTTGGATTCCACTACTTGAATCATGTTGAGGTATTTTTGGATTTGGTGCATCCCCTTCATCTCTGACCAACGGTTGCTTCAACCTTTCAATTTCAATCTGGACCAGTTCAAGGGTTTCATTAGGAGGTGAGGTTCTTAGGTTAGGGAGAAAGAAGTTTGAGAAAGATTAGATGTGGATCAAAATGTGGCATGTTATTTATTTTTATCATTTAGGGATCGAAAACAAACCAAATAAAAGAATTAAGTTATATAGAAAACGTTTCAGATTCTGGCAGAGAAAACGCTAAGTCCTGAGAACATCGACTATCAGTAAGGTAACAATTGTGAGGTCTATCAGTAAGGTTCTAAAAGTGGGGTCTATCAGTGAGGTTCGAATGGTGGGGTCTATCAGTGAAGTTCTATTGTCGAGGTTCTATCGGTGAGTTCTATCGGCGAGGTTCTATCGATGAGGTCTATTTGCATGGTTCTCTCAGTGAGGTTTATCAGCAAGGTTCTATTCGTGAGGTCTAAAAGTGAGGTTTCTACTAGTGAGGTCCAACATTGAGGTTTCTAATAGTGAGTTTTCTAATTGTGAGGTCCAACCTTAACAGTTTATTATACCAAACTCATGTTTGATGTAATTTAATATCTCAGAATTCAACTGTCTTTGTGAATATATCATCCAATTTATGTTCAGTGCCAATGAATTCATGAGTGATATAAACTCTTTGATAATGATCTCTCAGGACGTGATATCTCACATCAATGTGCATTGTCCTAGCATGAGAAATTTTATTTTTAGAGATGTTGATAGCACTTGTATTATAACACTTTATAGATACATGTTTGAATTGATATCTATAGTCTTCTAAAGTGTGTTTCATCCATATAATTTGAGCACAACAACTACCAGTAGCTATATATTTAGCTTCTAAAGTTGATAATGAAATATAATTCTATTTCTTACTACACCATGATACAAGTGACTCGCCCAAAATGTGAAATATTCCCGAGTTTCCCTTTCTATCTAACTTGGAACCATCTAATTCAGCATCCGAATAACTCATCAAATCAAATGATTTCCTCTTAGATTAAACGGTCCTATGTTTGTAGTAAATTTGAGATATTGAAAAATATTTTAAATAGTAGTTAAATGAGACTCTTTGGGATTGGATTGAAAACAAGAACACTTCCATAAAATGAACATAATTTTAGGCTTGCTAGCAGTAAGATAGAGCAGACTCCAAATTATACCTCTGAAATTTGTTTGATCCTCTAGTCAACCAGTTTCATCAGCATCCAACATACATGTGGAACTCATATGAGTAACACTACATTTATTTCTGTCCAAACCAAAACATTTCATAAGATCCTTAGAATATTTACTTTTATTTAAACCAATACCATTTTCATTTTAAAAAATTTTAAATCTATGGAAAAATTTAAAATCCCCCATTAAACTAATTTCAAATTCATCTTCCATCATTTTTGAAAATTAAGTACCTAATGAATTTTTAGAATATCTGAAAATAATATCATCTACATAAATTTTTACTATTATAACATATTTGAATATCCTTTTAATAAAAATATTAGGATTAGCTATTCCTTTAGTAAAATCTTTTGAAATAATGAATAAACTATGTCTGTCATACCAAGATCTTGGAGCATATTTTAGACCATATAGGTCTTTAGAGAGGTTAGAAACATGATTTGAAAAATACGGAATTTTAAAAATATGGGGTTGTTCAACAAATACATCTTCAACTATGTACCCATTTAGAAATTCACTTTTAACATCAATTTGATAAGGTTTGGAATTAAAATGTGCTCCATAAGAAACGTGTATCCTAATTGCATCTAGTATTGATATAGGTGCAATGGTTACCTCATAGTCTATTCCTTCCTCTTGACTATATCCCTGTGCAACTAGTATAGACTTATTTCTAACTATGTTTCTAGATTTAACAACTTTATTTCTAAACACCCATTTAGTGTCAATGGTCAAGGTGTATTTAGGTATTTCTACTAATTCCCAAACTTTGTTTCCTTCAAACCTATTTAATTATTCTTCCCTATCTACCACCCAAAATTCATCATTGATTGCATCATTAATATTTTTAGGTTCAAGCTATGAATGAATGGATTGATGTTCAACTTGGTTTCTCAAAAAAGCTTTAGTTTGTGTTCCTCTATTTAGATCACCTACTACAACATCTAAAAGATGATTATTGAGAGCTCTATTACCTCTAGAAAAAGTTTACCTAGACTCCTTAGGGTTGTATATAGGTTCAGATTCATTATTCCCAGATTCTAGAAAATTTCCAGAACTGGTTGTTTTCACTAAGGAATCACTGTCTTTATCATTAAGGTCTGGAATTGACATATAATCCTCAATTTATACAATGGGGTCTTTGGATTCATGTGGATCAGTCTCATCAAATTTGACATGAACTGATTCTTCTACACATTTGTTTCTCTTATTAAATACTCTATAAGCTTTACTAGAGATTATGTAACCTAGGAAAATTCCATCGTCACTCTTGGAAGTGAACATGTCAAGGTTATTCATAGTTTTATGGATAAAGTATTTGCAACCAAAAACTCTAAAGTAATTTACCTTAGGCTACCTATTATTCTAGATCTCATAAGGGGTTCTCTTAAGAACCAGTCTCATTAGGACTCTATTAATAATGATAAAATCTATATTAATAGCTTCATCACAAAAATAGATAGGTAGATTATACCCATTAAGCATAGTCTAGGAAATCTCTTGAAGGGTACTATTTCTTCTTTCTACAACTCCATTTTGTTGAGGTGTTTTAGGAGTAGAGAAATTGTGGTTATAGCCATTATGTGAGAAAAGAGATTAAAATTTCTAATTTTAAAACTCACAACAATGATCACTTCTGAAGGTCTTATCTCTATGTCCACTACGATTTTCTATAGACATGGAATATTTAATAAAGTAAGAACATTATTCACTATTGTGATCTAGAATGTATACCCCATTATATCTAGAAAAATCATCGACCATAACATAAACATAATGATTACCATTAAGACTTGAAACTATAGATGGTCCAAACAAATCCATGTGAACCAACTCAAGCAGTTGAAATGTAGAAACTTATTTCTTTGATTTGAAAGAAAATTTGTGATGTTTTCCATTTTGACAAGGATTAAAGACATTATAATATGTGAATTCAAATTTAGGTAAGCCTCTAACTAAACCTTTCCTAGTTATTTTCCTAAGTGAGTGCACATTGTATTTTCATAATATTCTATGGTATAATCAGGATTCATTATGATACACATTTAAAAAATAACCTTTTTCCTATCTAAAGAATTTAAATCAACAACATATACATTTTCATTTCTAAGAGCAGTGAATATCAAATAATATTTAGAATTAAAAACATTTCATGCATCATTTTTAAACACAAAATTGAAACCATCATCACAAAAACAAAAAAATCTAATCATATTGTATTTTAAGCCAGAAAAAAATGTACTTTTCAAATTGATATAGTGTTAGTGTTAACAATCTGGCCTAAGTCGATGAACTTCCCTTCACCATCATCACCTAATGTGACATGTCCACCATAAACATTAATTATGATCTTGAAGAATGGATAGTCTCATATCATATGTCTTGAACATCCACTATTCAAGTGCCATTGTGTTCTATAGGGACACTTCAGACAATTTTCCTAAAAAATATATTAAGTGTAGGGTAACTTTGCTACCCTGCTTTTCCTGGGTCTAGAGTGGTTAGAATGTAAAACATTGGGAACCCATACTTGTCTCACTTGTTTACTAAAATCAAAAGATAAATTTTGAGACATGAGAACTTTGTTAGGCCTTTTAGAAAATTCAAAAGATAGTCCAGAACTTGAACTAGTAGTGAACTGTCTAGATTTTTGGAACAAATTTATTTGTAATAATCCTTCTCTATCCTGGTTGATATCCTATACCGGTTGTGTATTTTAGAGAGATTTATTTTCCCAGAAACTGAGTCAAGGTATCTCTACCTACAGTAAATTTCTCACGATCAATTTTTTTTATCTCATTTGATAATTTATGTTCAGTATTTTCTTTTAATAGATGAGAACATTATTCTTTCTCAATAGCTAGATCAGACTTATAATTAGCATTTGAAGCATGTTGTCTTCTTAATAATTTATATTTATCCTTGAGTTAATTAAAGGTATCCTCAATAATTCCACAGTATTTAAATAGTTCATGCATAGTCATATTCTCATCATTATTTGATTCACTGTCATTCCCCGAATAATAAGCATTAAGTATAGGATAATGGGGTGTTACCTCAAATGTTTCTGTCCAGAAACAAAGGATTGCATGTTTATTACTCTCAACATCAGAAGTGTTTGATCCACATGATCTATCTTCTAAAGCACTCCAAGTAGCTTTCATAGAATTTTTATATCCATTTACATTGTCTTCATATTTCTTTTTAAATTTCTTCTTAGGGAAATTATCTTTCACATGAACTTTTCATTTACACTCATAACAGACTATCTCATTTGTTTTTTCCATCCATTTTCTATTCCATTTTCCAGTTTCATTTATTATCATAGTTAACTTTTATTGTTTAAATTTATAAAGAACATATTTTTATGATATAATTTTTTTAATCTCTTAGCATGAGGGGCCATCTCATCATCACTATAAGAGTCTGAGTCTTCACTGGTGGAAGTGTCTACAAGAACTTGAACATTTTATTTTTCCTTGTTCATTGAGGTAGCAGTCTTGAATACTACATATTTCTTTATAGGTTCTTCATGTACTTATTGATTTACCTTGAGGTCTTCTTCATAAATCATAAGCTTTCTAATTAGTTCCTTCACTGGAAAATTACCTATGTCATAGGATTCTCTGATTGAAATGGAAGTTCCTCTACATCAATCTAGTATGCATCGAAGAAACCTCATAATATTATCCTTGTTATCCACATGAATCCCAAGAAGACTAATGGTATTGACTACTTCATTGAACCTGACATACATTTCTGATATAAGTTAATAAGGATTCATTTTAAAATTATCATATTTAATAGTATAAGTATTTAATGTCATTTATTTGACATTGGTTGTTCCTTCATGGGAAATAGCCAATGTATCCCAAATTTCATATCCAGTCTTACAGGCAGATATTCTATTTAATTCTTCATCTCCTAGAGAACTATACAAAGCATTCATTTCTTTACAGTTATTGTTATTTGTAGCTTTAGTCAACTGAGACCCTCTGTCCCAAGCTATAATAGGTAATACATGCATTTGTTCTATAGTGTCCAAGATTTAAGGACCCTTGATCTCTAGATACATTTGCATTTTTAGTTTCCACTGAACATAATTATTTCCATTAAAGAAAGGTGTCCTGTTAGTACCAGCACCCACAACATTGTTATCCATTGTTAATTATAATTTTAATCAATTGAAAAGTTAGATATGACAAAGATTTTAAGATCTTTAGGATACAACTAAAATTACAGTTGAAATGAAATTGAAAACTTCCACAATAGTTTAGATAGTGGTAATAAAAAAAATAATACTTTGATACCAAATTTTTTTCGAAGTGGATACTCAAGATGGGGGGGGGTGAATTGTGTTTCTATGTAAAATTTTTGCTAAAAAATAGGGGTAAAGATCAACCAATATTGAAACAACCTAGTTAATTAAGGTTGTAGAGATATAGATATTTAGTTTGTCAACAGGTTTCTCAAAGGGTGATTAGTCCTCAATTGAATTTCTGTAAAAAACTTTTTCAATTTTTGAAAAAGGTTTTATGAATTAAACAACTACACACACTAACTAGAACTAACTATCAAAGTAAGTATAAAAACTTTTGTATGTTTTTTAAAATAATGAGCTGCAGAATATTGAAAAATATTTTATTACAAAATATAGTTCACATAAAATTTAAACAAGAGGTTCAGTCTCAAGCTGGGACGTAATCCTCTCCGCATGGTGATCACCTGCCTCCAAGCAGTTTATATTCAAAATAAATTTGATACACAACATGTATCGGGCTTTACAACAGTTTGCACAAGCTTTCTAGGGTTCACACTGTCTACAATAGTTGTTCATGAGAAAAAAACAATACAGACCACACACGATCTATTCCACATTTATGTGTGGGAAACAAGCCATAAGTGTTGTATGATGTGAGGATTTTTAGTATCCTCTGTTTAAGCACATGAGATAGTGTGTGTCACACAAACACACACTTCTCATAAGTGTAAAATAAAAGAACATAATATAGGAAATAGTATAATATTATGTTTAGAAGGCTCTGTGTTTTTGCAGTTTAGCTCTTGAATCTTTTGGGTGAAGTTATTTCAGTTCGAGTCTTTCTATAAATGTTTTCCTCGAAACTGAGTGTCGCAACTCTAGGTTCCAGGAGTTCTGATTCTTGATAGGACATAGTGTTGAAGAAAGAAATAAGATGTAAATTTGATCTCCCAAATGATATTTGAGATGCTCTTGAGTTCACAATGTGTATGCTAGATGGGTTTTCACTGATCTCACGAATAAGTTCTTTCTTATATATTTTTTTCTTCACACCTATATGCATCTTCACCACCACAATCCTTTTCTTCCTCGGTCTTCTCTTTTATATTTGAGGTCCAACAATATGAATGAGTATGGTATTCCTCATACCTTGTACTATCCCCAGATACGGTCTCTTGATATGTCTTTAATAAACATTAATTAATGTCAAAATCATTAGTGTTTCTAAATGCGACAATTATAATAATTTTAAGAATTTGACAAAGTATGGAAGGGTGGGCATCAGTAGATTGGTAATGGTAGACTTCACAATGGTAGGCATAAACTGTAGGTGTGCATCGATAGCCTTCATTGGTGACTTTATCAACAAATAGACTTCAGCAGTGGCCTTGCATTGTTGACCTTACATCGGTGACCTTGCATCAGTAACCTTGGCATCAGTGAACTTGCATCGATGACCTTTGCATCTGTGACCTTTGCATTAGTGACTTTGCATCAGTGACATGTGCATCGGTGACCTTGCGTCGGTGACCTGTGGATCGGTGACCTTTGCATCAGTAACATCTACATTGGTGAACTTTTCATCGGTGACCTTGCACCGGGGACCTTTATTCTTAGAGAAATTTTGCACTCTAAGCTTAAACAAGAGAGGAATGAGATTAAAAGTACATAGATGTTACTCTGATACAAACATGATTTTCACATAAATGATTATCCTATTAGAGAAACATAATTATCACATAAATGAAACATGATTTGGGATTATCAAAAACATGATTTGAAATTATCAAAATAGGTGTGTCGAGAAATTAGTAATAATTTGGAATAAATAGTAATAATTTGTAATAATTACTAATAAATATGAATAAAAAATAATAAATTGGAATAAATGGAAATAAATAGTAATAAATAGTAATAATTAATAATAATTACAGATAATTACTAATAATTAGTAATATTAGAAATTAATAGTAATAATTTGTAATAAATACTAAAAAATATGAAAAATAGTAATAATTACTAATAAATATTAATAATTAGTAATAAATTGTAATATTGAGTAATAATTAGTAATAATTACTAATAAATAGTAATAAATAAGAATAAATAATAATAACTAGAAATAATTATTAATAATTATCAGAAATTAGTAATAAGTAGGAATAATTGGGAATAATTAGGAATAATTAGGAATAATTGGGAAGAATTAGTAATAATTAGTAATAATTAGTAATAATTCGGAATAATTAATATTAATTAGGAATAAATAGAAATAATTAGGAATAATTTGTAATAATTAGAAATAAATAAGAATAATTAAAAATAAAACGGATTAAATAGCAATAAATAACAGTAAATAGTAATGAATAGTAATATATTGTAATAATTAGTTATAATCACTAATAATCTATAATATTTAGTATTAATTAGTATTAATCAGTATTAATTATTAATAACTTGTAATAAATTTTAATAATTAGTAATACATAGTAATAAATAGTAATAAATTGTATTAATTTTGTAATAATTAGTAATAAATATTAATAATTTGCAACAGATTGTAATAATTAGAAATAATTCGTAAGAATTTGAAGTAATAAGTAATAAATTAGAATAATTAGTTATAATTTGTGATAATTTGTAAATATAAGTAAAAATTAGTAATAATTAGCATTAATTAGTAATAATTAGAATCAATTAGTAATAATTAGCATTAATTTGTAATAAATAGTAATAACTAGTAATAAATAGGAAGAATTAGTAATAATAAATAAAAATTAGTAGTAATTAAAAAAACTAGAAAAAATTAGGAATAATTAGTAATAATTATCAATAATTGTAAAAATTAGTAAAAATTAGAAATAAATAGTAATAATTACAAAATGTTAGTAACTCATAGTAATAAATAGTAATAATATGTAATAATGAGTAAAGATTATTAATAAATTGTAATAAATTGTAATAAATAGTTATATATTGTAATAATTAGCAATAAATTGTAATAAATTGCAATAATTATTAATAATTAGTAATAATTTGTAATAATTATTAATAATTAGAAATAATTGGAAATGATTTATAATGATTAATAACAAATTGTAAAAAGTTGTAAAAAATGTCATAATTTGTAATAATTAGTAATAACTAGTAATAATTATTAATAAGTAGTAACAATTAGTAATAATTAGTAACAAAAAGTAATAATTTATAATTGTTAGTAATAATTAGTAATAATTTGTAATAAATAGTAATAAATTGTAATAATTTGTAATAATTAGCCATAATTAGAAATAAATAGAAATAAATAGAAATAAAGACCAGTAAATAATAATAAATACCTAAAATTAGCAATAATTAATAATGAATAGAAATAATTCACAATAAAAAGAAATAATTCACAATGAATCATGGTAATTAGAAATACATAGGGGTAATTAGCGGCAATTTGCAGTAATTAATGGTAATTAGAAATAATTTGGAATACGTAAAAATAAATAAGAATTTTTTATTTTGGATAATGTTTTTATAATATCAAATAATTCATGAAAAACTAATTATTTAATATATTTTTTAGAAATATGTAACACAAAATTCAACAATAGTCATTATTAGATGACCATTCTTGGATAAATGCATACATGAATCCAAATTATTCTTGTATAAATATTATATATAATGTGGGTGTTGAAATTATATTATCAATTTTATCATCAAAACTAGAATTTGTTTCAGTAGGGAAAATTATGTGTCCATATAAAAATGTGGTATGAGGATGTTTGACACTTTAGACATTATTGTGGGTCATTTGTTGCATTTTGGTTTTCAAATAGAATACATTTTTTTGTGACAACATGGTGATCTCAGTTCCAGATAAGATACTTATTATTTAGTTCTAGATCCATCAAGGTTTCAAAATTTAGTTCATGATGTTTAGTTTCATCTTTTCAACGAACTAAAACTCATGATGATATTAACATAACTATTGGATTGGAACCATATAATTTTTATGAGTTGATGATGTTCGATTAGGATGCCTTATATCCTGGTTGTAAGATAAGAAAATTTGAAGCAGTTGCAGAATTTATGGCTATTAAATCGGATATGGGAATGTCAAATAGTTGTTTTGATAAGATATTGTCTTTGGTAAAAACTCGGTTACCGAAGGAAATGGGTTGCCTATAAATTTATGAGAGCAATAGGATGGTTTTTAATCTAGGTATTGGTTATAAGAAGTTTCATGCATGTTCAAATGATTGCATCTTATATTATGGTGAAAAATATTCGTTGAATAGTTTTTTATATATCTATAATCAATGTATAAATTGGCTCATCTATGTATGTTTGGATTGATTACTGTAAAACAATTGAGGTATTTCCCACCTATACCAAGATTACAGTGTTTATCTATCTCTCCGAACACAATATTGTTGATGTTATGGAACTAAACCAAATTTCAACTTGTAAAAGTCTGAAATCATCCCTATAATGTTGATTTAAGGTAAATTTTTGACCAAGTTCATCCATATTTTTCTTTAGAATCCTGAAACGTGTGATTAGATCTTCCTACTTGTAGTTTCTATCTATTTGGTTCTTACAGTAGTTATTTTTCATGATGGAATATCTTTAAAACTCTGAGAAATATACCTCCTAGGATATTATAGAAGGAGGCATATATCTTTTTGACCTTATTAATTCAAGGACATCTAAAAAGGAATATTGATTTATATTTAAAATCACTGATTTATGAGTTAATTAATTATGGTGTAATTGTGTCAGAAAATGTGATGTTGTTGTGAAACAAAATTTCCAACTGAAAGCGTCATTGATGTGGACAATTAGGGACTTCCCAACATATGTCATATTATTTGGAGAGAGTACACATGGTACAAAATCATGTCCATACTGTATGGGAGTCAACTAAGTGTTTATTCTCATCAATTGAAAAAACCATGTTTTTTTCGACTATCATCACTAATTCCATCCAACCAATCATCCTTTTTAGTGGAACAAATATCATTTTAGAAAATGTACAATTGAAATAGATTGACCTATATCCATGATTGTGGGTACAAAGTAAAAATCAATTGTATCTTAATTACATCCCATAAGTTTTTGAACAACAATAAATGAAAAGAAAATTCATGGCTTTGTGAAAGCACACAATTGGATAAAACATATCATCTTTTGGGACCATCCATATTGGTTTGATTTTTGGTCCATCACAAGTTGGATATCATGCATATTGAGAAGAACTATTTTGATAATTTAGTTCATATAGTTTTTGGATATACCAGGTAAAACCAAGGATAAAGTAAAGACATGATTAGATCTTGCCCAAATTTTCTGGTGAATAGAACTTTAACTATTTAGAAATGTCATATCATAAAATTTAATTAAGCCTAAATAATCTTGCATAGTTTCCAATGAAAATAGATTATTATTTTTTTAGTGGATTATAGATTTGAGACTTTTAGATTGTTATGCTTCCAATTTCCACTGATTTGTTAGAAATGGTCATATTACGGGATTAAAAAGTCATGGTTTTCATTTTATAATGGAAATAATTATACTGAATATATTTAGTGTTTTGTTGAATTATATGATTTGGTATGTGATAATAGAAATATGACATTTCTTCTGAGACATTTGTGTGGCGATAATAGTCTACGATGCACTAAGAAGACTAGAATAATATGTTATTTTAATTTTATGTAAACTGGAAGAAATATTTTCACTGGATTTTATTAATGAAATGAATCATTTGATATTAGATTTTCCACATAAAGAAAAATGTGCATCTCCGATATATTTTTGAAGGATGTACCCATTTGAGAGATACATGTAAAATTTGGTGAAAAAAGTACGTAACAAAATCGGTTGAAGGCTCAATTACAGAAGCTTATTCATACTTCAATTTTCTTATAATCTCCTTATTTTCAATCTAAATATCCCTAAAAAAACCACATGGGCCATAATTAGTGAAATTTCAATGATGAAATGAATAATCAATTATTAGTTTATAATCTGTTCAAACTTGGATTCAGTGGAGTTCATGAACGATGGATTTCAGATGATGAAAATCATAGAGTTCATACATATGTTCTGCTCAAATTTAAAGAAATGACACAATTTGTACTGTGAGTACTCATATAACTTTTTATATTTTCTTTATTATAGTAATTTAATATTATTTTATTTGTAGGTTATACGATAATAATATCTAGAAATAGATTTCACAGTTTATAAGAAATTCACTTGAAAAACATTGAAAAAATAAATTTTCCTATTGGTTTAAAAAATTAGAAACAGAAATCCTTTTTGGTTTAACATATGAAATATATTTATTACTTGTTATATTGATAATTTTTGTACAAATTTATAGTTATCTCAACATGATAATAAAATTGATAATTGGTTGTGTGTATTGAGTAACCCACAATAAGAAATGGTTAAATCATATAATGCATATGTGGTGAATGGTTTCTCATTTCATATATGTGCATATCAGGAATAAAAAAGTAATTAATTAATGTGTTTTCTTAAAAGGATCTCAATATAGGGAAACTGAAGTTAACTTTTATGGAATGCTGAAAGAAATCATTGAACCTTGTTATCTAGGATATTATTACACAATGATGATTAAATGGTAGTTATGGTATACTTAGAGAGTCATCCATGTTCATATAAGATATGGAATCATTGATATTAAATATCAAATTTTTCTAATAGTAAATTATCCATTTTTATAGGATCATCCAGAAATATAAAATTTATTATGCAAATTACTATGCTCCTTTAAGAGAGTTAGGTGATTGGTGAAGTATAATAAAAACTGAATCCTGAGAAAATCCTTTTACTCAAAGTGAATGTGGTTTCTCAGAAGTGAAAGGAATTGAATTTTTCAAGTGACTACTCCTAATCCATCTTTTTCGTGAAGATACATTAATATAAATGATGACACCCCCAAGTTAAGGGTCGATGCTGATGATGATATTGATAATGTTATAAATAGATTGAAAATGAAAAGAGAGGATGAAAATAAAAATCATATGGAAATTGATGATGCTGAGGAGGAATAGAAAGATATTATTATCGTCATATATGGAGATGAGGATGAAGATGAATATTGAAATATTTAAATGTTGGTTATAATCATATATAATATATATTTATATATAATAGTTCTTTTAAATTTTTTTCTAACAACAATCATTTTGTGTTTCAGATGGACGAGGGTATGTTTCGTCAGTTTCTGGAGACTGGTCTACCTTTTGAAAAGTTTCATGTTGGATTATCAGTCCCTCAGACTAATAGTAGTTCATGAAGGACTCATAGGGGGCATGGTCTTACACAATTGATGATTCCTAAACCTATCCCCAAGTGACATATTCATATTGGCTTCGATCCGTGCATGTAGGGGTAGGTTTACCTATTTATTTTAGTTAGTTTTTATTAATTTAGAAATATTCTAATTTTTTGATTTTTTTGTTCTTTTTTGTTCATAGATCTTCACATTAATTTATTGGAAATGGGATCATTATATTGAAAAATTATTTATCGGAATCATGGGTCATATGGGATCAAATTACCATTGATGTTTAGTACCACATCTTCGATCATTGGATGGTATGTAAATAAATAATATTAATTTTAAAATTTATATAATCAATAGTCTGATATTAAAAATTATGTGTAGTGTTTATGGTATCCCATTGATGAGATAATATGTGGCAGTATCTATAAGGCATGAGAGGGGTTTATGTGTGAGGGTCACCATCTATTTTTACAAAATTTGGGAAGGATAGAAATGAAGAATTTAGGAATGTGAGAGTTTGAGGCATCTTGTCACACCCACCAACCTGATTACATTTCATCTTAGGTTGGAGATGGATTATGTTCACACTGGATGAGTTGTTTTTTTTGAGGATATCATCCGTAGGTCGACAAAATCATGAGAGAAAAGAGGTGACCCATCGAGTTGGAAGTCATACATTCAGTGCGCATAAGGAACATATGGTAAGTAATTTTTTTAATAAATAATATAGATTTCATTAAATGTCAACTATTTATTTTATATACATATAGGAATTAAAAATACCAGATATTATGAATTTCAATGTTTATATGAGGATGTATAGTTATCCAGTAACTAGAGAAAATATAGGTGATTGCCAGCGTTAGATTGTGGTTAGTGTAATTTCTTTTTGAGTTTTAAAATTAACTAAAAATAATTTTTTTACTATTTTTAATTTTAAATTACTATTGAAGGAGCTATATGAGACCATGAAATATTAAACATAGACTGAGAGTACAAACAAGACCATGGATCGGACCAATGCCCATCGATTTGATGAGGCAACATAGATGCTGGAGACCTAGTATGCCTTTGAGAAAGTCCGAGTTGTTTGTATCATCTCTTGATTGATCCCTGAGAGTTATTATGGGACCATTGCGATGTCGGCATGCAACTCAAGAGGATCTCATAGATATTAATTATCATTTCATGCATATTATCTGGAGTAGTTGTGATCTCTGAGTGAGCTTATAGAGAGTATATGTAGGGAGTAGGAAGAGCTCCATCTAAAGTAATAACACCTATAAGAGGGGATGCGTCGATCACAACAGGAGTAGTATGAGTAGATGATAGAGTTAATATGTCTTTTGACTCTTGGTTTAGAGATCAATTTCCCTCCACCATCTCCTCCAGCTCCTCCAGCACCTCTAAAAGATTCCCCTAGTGATGCATTTACATTTTATTATAAAACTTTTGAATGTAATTTTGTTTTGTAATATAATATATTTACATTTATATATTGTGAATTATCTATATTGTTGTGAATATTGTGATTTTTTTATTTTATTACTTTATTACTTTATTTAATGTTTTTATTATTTTAATTATTTTATTATTTATAATTATTATTTTTTAAATTATTAATTAATATTATTTTATTATTATTATTATTTAATTATTTTTATTTTTTGTGAATATTGATGTTTTTCATTACATTATTATTATTATTATATTTATTAATATTAATTTTAATAATAATATTATTTTTAATATTATTCATAATATCATTTTTATATTATATTTTTATTATTATTATTATCGATATTAATACTATTGTTTTATTAATAATATAGTATTAATAATAATATTATTTAATTATAATTATTATTATTTTATTAAAATTATTTTGTTTTTATTATTATTAGTTTATTATTATTATTTAATACTATTTTATAAATATTATTTTATTATTATTAAAAAAGTTTTATTAATATTATTTTATCTTTTTAAGACCTTTTAAAATGGGCCCCTCATAAAAGGTTTTTAAATACCACATGTGAACTATTTGTGACAGGAGACATTTTCATCACAAAAAGTAATTTTTGCGACATACCATCACAAAAAAACATATTTCTGATGTGATTTTCTATAATGGGCCCTCGTCACAAATGATCTTTTGTGATATGACCCTTTCATAAATAACTAAATTTTCAATATTGTTTCTCTTGAAATATTCACCTTTTTATAATCATTGAACATTTTATTTACCCTAAATATCCATATTATTTATCATGGATATTATTATTCCTTAAATATTATATCATTTCTACATATGGTGTTTTACATTAAAATTTATTTAATTGACTAGGTAAATATTGTTATTCTGAATTTTTTTCAATATAGATATCTATTAATAAAGAATATTGTTCATGAATTAAATCAATCATTCAATATATGGGGAATGCGTTGAACATGAAAAAATTGGTGAGCACTAGAATTATATATCCCCACGACGCATCGACCATCTCATAGGGTGACTCAATAAACTAACCATAAACGAGGATTTACCCATAGTTTTAAATTGTGTTGTGAAAGGTCATGATAGTATCGATATTGTAATTTTTGATTAAGAAGTTACACATCATACATTTTTATTCCTTGAGTTTTACAATTAATAAATACTTACTTAAAACATGTTTTCTAAATTTTTATGTCCCATGTGCTTTAGAATACTTTTTTAGAAAACATTACCTTTTACCTTACATAAAAAAGTTTTGATGTATTTAAGAAATAAGATTTCTATTCTTCATTACAATACTCATAATGTGTTTGTTCCCAATAAATAGGACTCATGTTCATCATAGCAAAAGTCAGAATTTAGTCATGTCCCTCTTATTAAAAAATGACTTGATTATCGATTGATACTATTACCAAAAAAATTAAACTGATACTCATAAAGGTTATTGTAATGATAATAATAAGGAAGTCCATCAGACGGACTTGGGTTTATAATTATATTCCTAAGAATTGTTTCCCGTGTATGGAAATATTTTTACACTCTAATGCTGTAACAAAATTCTAAAACAGGATTTTAGTTATGCCAGATCATCATGATCTTTCACATGCCATGTGTCTAAATTCATGGAAACTAACTAGAACATATGCCTATTAAGAAATAAAAATATGACTGTCGGAAGGATAACTATTAATACAAGGTCATTTGAAGAGTTTTGAGCATGCTGATTTATTTTTAATTTACCCATTTTTTGAGAGCTATGAAGATTTCTTAGCACAAATACCTTATTCTTAGTCTTTGTATTTGTTTAGTGTTTTTTAGTTCTATGGAATCCATGTCAGTGATGTTTCATTAATAATATTTTCATTGTAATCTATGTCAAATAATCATAATGATCATGGGATTATTGAGATTCGATGATAGAGAATTTTATCCATGAGATCAAGGGATTACATGGATTGTAAGACATAGAATCTGATCATCATATCGAGGAATTTTAGGGATATGAAGGCAAATCCACTACGTTATTTGTAATGAGAGATTCCCCAGTAAGGGAAAATAGAATTTCTAGTATGTATAAAACAATGGATGCCTTTATTCATGGTTATTAACTACCATAATCTTAATGTTAAAATTTGTAAACATTCAATACAAGCTTATGATTTATTTTTACTATTAAACTGTTATTATATTGCTTGTTTTGAAAAGTGTTTATTCACCTAAAAATTTTATAGAAATTGAGTCATATTATTCAACTTTCTATATTTTTTGTTTTATATGTACTATTGTTTATGATAATAAACATACTCAGATAAATTAGATCTATAGTGATTAAACTTTTTAGTCTAATATAACCAAACTTTTATGATTTTGATTCTATAACTTTTTTATCAGACTGACAGCCATGTCTGATAACCTACTTAGAGGGGTTCTTAAAAGGTTTAGTTTAATTATTCAAATCTAAGGGTTTTAAAACTATAATTCACAACCTATTATAGTATTACCATCATAAGACAATTACTCTGATCCTAATTATTATATTTGGATATATTGATCCAACAATTTTTATCAAAGTTGGTATCTACTCGTCAAATACATGATGGGGTTTTTTCTGGAATATTGTAAGTTTTTATAAAGTTTTATATAATTTATTTATATAAAAATATTACACTAACATGTATTTTTAGAAAATAATATCTTTTGTTTTATAGATAGAAGGTCTATGTTTTGGTTCTACAGACAACATGAATATGAAAAAATTACCAATCTTTGATGATGTTGACTATGAGTACTTGAGATATAAGATAATGGATATTATTATAGACACTCGGGTTGATAATTTTGTTTTTCTGACTAAAGATTATACAATACTAGATAATGATGTTACACTATTTACACAAAAAAAGTGGAATATTTGTTAAACTACAATGTAAGGAATACTTTCATATGTTCCATAAAAAGAAGTATTTACAGTCAAATATTTTCTTGTGAAGTAGCCAATATTATTTGGAAAAAACATGAAGTTTCAAATTTTGTTACGTGAATAGTTTTTAGGACTAGTAGATCTATGATAAGAGAAGATTTTCAAGCATTTTATTTTCTTCAGAGTGAATCAGTTATAATTATACATCATATATTCATGACTATTATCAATATTTTAAAATGTGTTGGTGAAAAATAACTAAATAATGAAATTCTTGTGGAGAAGATAACTGATATCTTGCCTAATGATTGATAATCTATGAGAATAGCATTAGATGAGACTAGAAAGTTAAACAATCTTACTCTTGATGATTTTATTGGATCCCTTATGTAATATGAGGTAAGAATGAAAAGAGATGCTGAGAATGTGAAAAATAAAAATGGAGGTGTTTTCATTACAACAACAACTGTACCTGCAAAATATAAAACTCTAGAAAATGTTTTTAAATATTTGAGGAAGAAGAAAATTTTCATTAAATCTGATTCAAGTGTTTTTGAACATTCTAAAAATGAAATAGAAAACATGACCATAATAAATGACAAGATAGTCTGAAAGAAATATTTTATGTATCAATATAAAAAAGAGTAATAAGGAAAAAACTGATAATAAGGATAAAGTCAAATGCTATGTATAAGGCCCCATCCTTAAACATTACATAATCTTGAGTTAAATCAAGAATTCATATTGAGGATATTTTTCAGGATTATATTTTTAGAGAATTTGAACACAACTATTAGATAAAAATTCAAATATTACAAAGTAGAAAAGTCTACAGAATATACAATTTTTTTATAATAATTTTTTTAAAATAAATCATTATTTATATTTTCATGATAAAATTTTCATAAAATTCAACTTGAATTATTCCTTTCTCTTACCCATCACTATACCATGTGGGATAAAATTTCAAAAACATGGGATGAACACAAAAATAATTGTAAGGGATATAAAATATATTAAGAAACATTTAGTCCATGAATACTTAAAACTCTTGAAAACATTTTCACAAAATTATACATTTCGACCATAAAACATAAAATCATTAAAATAACTCATAAAACAATAATATTCATGAAAACTGTATTATAAATCATAAATCATAAAGTTAAATTGTGTAATCTATACTATTATTACATTTCATCTTTCACACCCAAATTGGGAGTAAACATGAGGGTTACATTAGGAATACCCATCACATTATATTCCTTAAATATGATTTCAGAAACATTTTTGTTTAACACCATTTCATTATCCAATTCATTGGAGAGATATTATGGGATCACTCAGCCTTATTTTTCTGGGAACAACCCATATACATAAGAAATTCCCAATATCAATAACATAATCATAACACATAAAACAATCATAAAGGAAAATAACATTTCCACTTTGCAATAATGAAATATCATTTCATTATATTAGTATAATAAACCAATTTTCCATACAAAAAATAACGGAGAATAAAAAATGGTATTTATTTACAAACATTATGGATTAGAGAGGAAGCTGAATACCAAATAATGGTCAAGGCGGTGGAAAGGTCGTTGACACAACAAACATTAAAAAAATACCTTTTTGTCGTTAAGTAAAATTGTTAGTAGAAAAATATTCATTTTAGAAACACTATAATGAAATTAAAAGTAATATTTTTTATTATACATCTTATAAAAGAAGGTGGTGTATATTATTGAAATATGCCTCAATAAAAGGAAATTGAGACGAAGTCCCGTACCCCGCGTCTAAATCATATCATATGTTCATTATTATCCTAAATAATAAACTTTGGTTGATTAATAATTTCTAGAGAACCATTTTCATGTTCATTATTCTTTTTAAATCACTTATTACCATGTTATAACAATTAAATAATGATTTAAGTTCACTTTAGACATTTTATTGATATTTCGTACTTGAGTCGAAAATTAACTTGGTACAATATCAATAGTCAATGAGGTCATAAGTCCATCCACTCTAGAATAATATTCATGAAATTATTATCATTTTAAAAATAAATTATACCTTTAAATCAAACAATTAAGCTTGGTTATGAAAAATGAACAACATTATAATTGTGGAGATGGTAAGACATACGTACGCATGAGTATCATATTCCATTTTTCATTTATCGTCATGGAAAGAAGGTAATTATTATTTTATCAGCATAGAATGATCATAATATTATTAAAATCATAATAATAATTGATATATACTTATATATATATATATATATATTTATCATAAAAGTGATGTGGTGAATAAAAATGATTCACATCGCTTCGTGGAAGTGATAGTTCAAAAATACGCATGAACGAAGTTGTCAGTTTTTTGTGCACGAAGAGTAAAAAAATAATGTATATAATATAATATTATAATGATAAAAATGTCACAAAGATAATATATAAATTTCAATTTATGTTTTATGACCAGTCTTGAGATATGGTAATTGAAAATGAACTATATATGTTTGTGGGACGATAGTCCCCCGTACATACGAAAGGAAAATTAATTTCCCATTTGAAGGAATATGAGGTGGATTTAGGTGATTTTATTAACATAATAACATCTCAGTTTATTTAAGATACTATATTTATTATGTAATCTTTGATGATGAATATTTTAAATAAGTGAAAGAATAAATAAAATAGAAATACTTAAAGAAAACAATACCACTTCTTCGGTTGATCACATTTGAAAAACAAATTAACTACTACAAGGAAGGTTTTATTCTTAAAATAATTATTCATTAATGTGTGGAGGGATTATAAGAAAGGGTTTCGGTTAGATCTTGGCCAAAAAAAGGTTTTGGAAGTGTAAGTAAAAGATAATAGTGGGTACCTATTTATAAGAATGGGGAGGGGCACCCTTGGAAATTCTTACAATATTTAATTAATATAAATTAATTTTTAAATATAAAAGACTCCAACATGAGTTATGTAGAATATTAGATTATAATAGTTCGAAATCCTATTAACAAATAATTTTTAGAGATGTTTTTATTTCATTTTAACCCTTATTATTTGATTTTACCCTTAATTATTCTCTATTAATTTTAATTGTGCTAACAATAATATAAATATTAAGAGGCTTTAAATTTTACTTATATTGGGTAAATTACCGATATTTTGAAACTATATACACCTTTATACCTTATAATATAAATGTTGTAATTTTATAATATTTTTATTATATTTAAATAATTTAATATATTTGTTTATAAAAAATCAGTAGTGTTAATTTTGAGACTATTTATTTCATTGAATTTAAATAAAATATATAAAAAGAGATAACACAAAAAAAACCATTTAATAGAATTATAATATTTCATAGTCACATAAAAAATTTATGAAGTTCCCTAATTAATTATAATTATATATATTTTAATATTTTCACATCATTTATTTGATACTTCTTTTAATAAATAATTAATGTGTCCTTGTTGTGTCAGTATTTATGGTTATTATTTAATCTCGAAGAATTATAAATAAATTCACATGATATATTAAATTACAATCTATTTGTAGATAATATTTTTGATCGTTGTTTTATCATGTTTATCCTTATATTAATATCATTGTACTTATAATAAATTAGAGGGTGACATGTAGTCACTTTCTTTTGTTTTAATAATATTTATATCACCTTCATGGAAAAAAGTCCATTAAATAAGTCAATTTAGATCCTTAGGAGTTAAGGGTTGAATTTTATTCATCCAATAAGATTATTCTAGTGTTGGGTTAAATTTATTATCCTTATCATATTATTTGTTACCCTAATTTACCTGATTTACCTTTAACTATGGTAAATAAATGTTACTAATGTTACTATTCATAAAATTCCAAAAATAAAAGGAAGCTATTTACATAAATTAGACACAATTATTACCAATGTTCAATTAATTTTTTAAAATTTAAAACATAGACGTTTTATTAATTAATTTAAATTTAATTACGGTTGTCAAAATGAGAAAATGTGTTTTTAAAAGTAAAATTCTTCAAAAGATTGACATGCTTTTATATCCAATTTAAAGTTAAAATTACATACAATGATCAAAATTTGATTAAAATATAAATTTTAATCAAATTATACATTAAAACCAATTACAAATATAATCTAAAATTATAAATAATTTATATGGAAAATCAATTTTGAATTAAAATGCAGTATTTTTGACTATACATTGAAATATGAATTTTATAAAAAAAATATCAAAAAATTATACAAAATAAAATTTTATGTCCCGTATCCAAAGAAGAAGTTTATTTTTTCAAATAGAACAAATTAATGTGTCAAGAATATATTTAAAATGGGTTTACCCTCAAAATAAGGTAAGGCAACCTTTTAAAAATATTAGAGCTTTTATGCATAAAATTTGATTTATTATTATTTTAAGCCCATAAAATTTAAAGGAATAAATTAAAAACATTTAATAAAAATGTATAGACATAATATAGTTATTTCTATTCATTCCCTCTAATACAAAGTCTATGCCTTAACAACCATTTAAAATAATAATATTAGTAATGTATTATTTTTTGGTATAACTAAGTCTTGTGTGTAACATAAGATTTTAGAGAAACTTAATGTTGCATGTCGAGTAAGATATTAAAAATAGCATCCCTGTTAAGGTAAAATTAATATCTAATTCATAAATATTAATAGATATGAAAAGGTATTATTCTCTAATTACCTAGGATGTTACATCATTCCCCCTTATGGAAATTACATCCTCATAATTTTATTCACTTATCAAATAAGTGGATGTATTTCATTCTCATAGAATTTTCAGATTCCCATGTTGCCTCTTGAACAATATATTTTTTCTAAAAAAACCCATAACCTGATGAATCACCTTATTTCAAAACACTTTCTCTCTGACACCAAGAATCTATATTAGTTGTTCATCTTAGGAAAGATTATCTTCCAACTGAACTACCTCTAGAATCAAAATATGAGATGGATCTGTCAGATACTTTATTAACATTGAAACATGAAAAACATTGGGTGCCTCGGATAAAATCAGAGCTAAATCCACTATTTAGGAAACTGATCCAACATTATACAGGATTTCATAGGGTATAATGAATCATGGACTCAGCTTCCAATTATTACTAAAACACATCGTACATTTCCATGGATAAACGTTGAGAAAGACATGATCAGCTATCTCAAATTAAAGATCCTTCCTCCAGTTATCCTCAAAACTTTTCTACCTTCTATAATCTATCATCAGGTGTTTCTGAATCAACTATACTTTTTATGCCATATCTTCTACCAATTGTGGTCTCATCAACTTCCTTTCAAAAAATTCATACCAAAAAGTTTGAGCTCGACACCATATTCCACATAATGCCTCAAATGGTTCTATCTTGATATAGGAATGAAAACTGTTTTTATATGAAAACCCACCCAAAGAATGGTATTGATCCCAAATACCCTAGTAATCCATTGAACATGCTTGTAAGAATATCCTCTAATATCTGATTTTTTCATTCTGACTACCAATCTGATTAAGGATAAAATGTTTTACTGAAAATTGATTCAGTACCCAATGACTTCTGAAGGCCTTTGAAATTTTTTTAGGTTAACATGGGATCACGATCAGATACAATAGAGAGAGGAAATCCATGTGACCTAAATATCTCTTTAAGATATGACCATGAAATTTAATAAATAGATAAAATATGTCGAATATGAATAAAATTAGATTACTTATTCAATAAATCATTAATAGCGTAGATCACATTTTAACATTGAGAAGTATTTAGTAATCCCAATATGAAATCCATTGATATATTCCCCCATTTCGACTCTGGAATTGGTAAAGGATAAATCATCCCCTTCAGAGACATCTAATTTTCTTTAACCTGCTGACAAGTCAAACACTTCATAGTAAAATTAACAATATCTATTTTTATTCCATCCCACTAGTAATAATCCCAATGATCTTTGTAAATCTTAGTACCATAATGATGAACTAAAAATTGAGAATTATGAGCTCTATATAACAAATCTTTCTTCAAATATGAATCATAAGACACCCATAATATCATTCCAAATCTAAAAGAACAATCATTATTAAAATTAAATTAAGGCAACAATTCCTTTTGAATCAATTATACCTTTTTATAAAACTCATTGTCTTCCTTATTTTCTTGTTTAATTCTGTCAGATAGAGATTATTTCACCGATATCTAAAACAAAATAGAGGGATTTCCTGCACCAATAACTTCTAAGACAAAGTTCATAAAATCATTAACCGAAGGATCACATTCCAAACATATCATGTTTAATATAGCATTAATTTCCCAAGTAAAAGCATCAAACACTTTGTTTTATATTCAAATATAGTAATGAATCGCGCAATCACAATCTTTGATTAGTTCCAATCAACTTCTCTATCCCAGGTTCAATTATTTTTGAGTGAATATATACTTCAAACATTTATGGTCATTATATATTTCACATTTTACTCCATACAGTTGATGCCTCCAATATTTTAAATGATAAAACAATATAATCTAATTCCAAATAATGTTTAGGGTAATTTAAATCATGAGTTTTCAACTAACGTGAAAAATAAGAAATTACCTAATCATTCTTCCTTAGGAAACATCCATGTATTTTCAATGATGCATCCTGTTAGATAATAAATTCACCATTACTAGAAGTCATGCTAAAAATGGGAAATTCCCTATTATTCTTTTCATTTCCTATAAATAATCATCAAATTATTTAGTCTAAATGACCTTATCACCCTTTCAAGATAACTTAACTAGTAGACTAGATAACTGTAAATTGTTTTAAAAAAACCTCCAAAAAAATCCTACTAAACCTAGATAACTATGAATATTAGTAATATTTGTGGGTAATGGCCATTCTTCATCAATATTCATTTTAGCATGATCAATAATTATTCCATCATTAGATACATTGTGACGAAGGAAATAAATTTTTTTCAACCAAAATTCTCTCTCTCAGAATTTCTCATAATATTTATTTTCTTTTAAGGAATTCAAAATAAACATTAGACAACTTTAATACTCCTCTTTACTTTTAGAATATATCAAAATTTCATAAATAAACATAACCACAATCTAACACAAGAACTCATATAATATTCTATTAATACGATCCATCAAAACAGAAGGTGTTTTAATTATCCCAAATGACATAACCACAAAATTTTAATGGCCATATTTATTACAAAATGCAGTCTTCAAAATGTATACTTCCATTACTTTCAATAGATAGTACCCCAACCTCAGGCCAGCCTTTAAAAAATATTCTTCTCCTTATATCTAATCTAATAAATCATGGATATGAGGCAATGAAAACTTGTTATTAATAGTGATGTTATTCAATGATCTATAATAAATGCAAAGTCCTGTTGAACCATCTCCATTTATAACAAACAATATAGGATCACCCCATGGTGATGTACTAGGTCAAATGACACATTATCTAATAACTCCTGCAATTTATTCTTCAATTCTAAAAGTTTAATTTGTTCTATTCTATAAGGGGGTTTTGAAATTTTATTAGCATTAGTAACTAAGTAAACGGTAAATTTATCTTTTCGATTTGGTATAATACCATGATAATAATAAGGAAAAACATAAAGATGTGCATTTACTACTGGGACATCATTAATCTAAAAAATTCCTATACATTTAAAAATATGTTCAAGGTAACATTAATTTCTATATTTTTATAGTTTCTCATCTTCGTGATATGTTATCAATGGTAAAGGTTCATTCCTGCACACATAAATCTTATATATTTATCTCAATAATAAATATTAGCTTGGTAAAAAAATCCAATCAATGGCCAGAATAATATCAAACTCTACTAGATGAATAATAATAAGGTTTTTTGGTAAATTTTTTCAACAGAAGAGGGCATTAATATTCTTATAATTTCTTTTTTTCCTCAAAATTTCCCCCAGGTGTTTTTACCCTAATTTCTAGATTCATTTCTTGAGGTGGAATATCCAATTTACTAGAAACAATGTCAAAAATGAAAAAATGTGTAGAGCAGAAATTAGAAAACACATTGATATAATATGAATAAAATAACAATGTACATGACATCACTTTATTTAAAGTCCCAAAATCTGCTTAAGTAGTTGAAAAGGACTTCACCACACCTTTCTTCCTATAGTCTGGATGCTTCCAATCATTCAAAATCTTCCTCAGACACTCGTTTTCAAAATGACCCATCTCTTTACATTTAAAACATTTTAGTGACTCCAAATAATATTTTCTCCTACCATTACCTTGATCCTTTTCAGTACAGTTATGAGCCTTATGTATAATTTTACCACATAAGAAGCACTTTCCAGAATTAAAAAAGGAATCACCCATTATTATTTTTACCATAGTTTTCACAAACATTAAACTAAATTTCGTTACCATCATAATTGTTTTGATGAATTCCTCCCTTTCATAGGCATCCTCAGTCTCTTCATCTAATGGTTTTCTAAGAACAAATTATCATCATCCAACTCCATTTTCACCTTCTCGATACATCGAAAAAGTTTTTCATATGTTTTAAACTCACGGGAAGACAACACCCTTTGATAATTTGGATTTATTTCTGAGTATGAATGATTGATTTTACTATCAAGACTCTAGATAAAATCTGGATCATACCTTGCTAGACGATGGAATTTTACAATGTATACAACCACTAAATCCCTCATCTTTCCTAAATATAAATTATATTTTTCCATCTTAAGTCAAACCACTTTATGAAAATGTTTTTTAGGAAATATATTCGTAAATTCATCTCATTCCAAAGAAATAATTTCTTCATTGTCCCTGATATTTTTAACAATAGGACACCACTGATCAATTTCACCTTAAAAATTTTAAAGAAAGACTACACTATTGATTGTATGAACACCCCATGACATCAGAAATATTTTCTAGTGATTTAATCCACCCTTCACCTATCACGTGGTTATATGATCTTTTGAATTATAGAAGATTTTTCATCCTGAAATGCTCTAAAACAGACATGTTCCTCTATGGTTGATATAGCTTATCTTGTTCATTGATACCACCAAACGAGATATCCTAAGTCAACTGCACCATCACTATAACAAAATATTCACTTCTGATTCTGACCATCTCTGGTTGTTGATTTGGAAGGTTGTTTTCCTATGGATGTGTTCCCAACATATCAAACTTATTTCCTCTATAGAAAACCATTATGAACAGAGAAATATTAGATTAAGAAACAAGGTATTATTCAAATACATTATTATTTCAATTTTATTATAATGTAAAAATCATTTACAGATATTATATTAACCAAATCCAATCCCCTAAAGTTATCTAAAACTACCTATGATGGAAACTATATGGTCCCTTCCTTAAACATTACATAATAAAGAGTTAAATCAATATTTTACATTGTGGATGTTTTAAAATTTAGTGTTTCAGAGATTAATACAATAACTATTAGATAAAAAGTAAAATATTACAAAGTAGAAACGACAACTCAATATATATTTTTTCATAATCTAAATCATTTTAAAATAAATTATAATTTATTTTTTCTTTATAAAATTTACATAACATTCATCTTGACTTATTCCTTTATCTTACCCATAGTTATACCCTGTGGAAAAACATTTCAAAAAAATGTTATCATCACAAAAAGGTCAATAAGGGATATAAAATATGTTATGAAATTGTTAGTCTATAAACACTTAAAACACTTGAAAATATTTTCACAAAATTATACTTTTCACCCATAAAACATAAACACTTTAACATACCTCATGAAATTGTAATATTCATGGAAAACTTTTTAGAAATCAAAAATCATAAAGCTAACTTTTGACGTTCATATCAAAATTACAATGTAGCTTTCACAGCAACATACAAAGTAACCTTCATGGTAACATTTGCAATACCCATCATAGTGTACTCCCTAAATATCATAAGATAATCCTTATCATTTATCTTCATACATTAATCAATTAATTGGATTGAAATAACATGCTCACCTAAGGTCAGTTTATCATGGAACCACCCATATACCTAAGAAATTCCCAGGATACATAACATAATCCTAACACATAAAACAAGTATTAGGGAAAAAAAATTTCCACTTTAAAATCACAAAACATCATTCCAAGATATAGATAAAATAAATCCATTATCAAAACCATTATGAATACTAAAATACCTATAAAGGAAAATAGTATTTTTTTTAAAACATTATAGCTTATAAAGGAATCAAAATACCCAATACTGGTCAAGGAGGTAGAAAGGTTGATGTCTCCACATAAGTTAAAAAACATTAATTTTTGTTATTCATTAAAGGATTCATAGAAAAATATTCCCTTAAAAAACCATGGATTGAAATTAAAATTTAATGGGGTTTGTTATGAACTGTATAAAATAACGTGGTGTATATTATTCAAATATGCATCAATTAATGGATATTGATACAAAGTCCCTTACCAGAAGTCTGAATCATCTGGTACGCACTATATCATCCAGAATAAAAAACATAGGTTAATTTATAATTTCTTGAGAAAATTTTTCTTTTTTATTATTCCTTTTATATCTCTTATTACAATGTGTTAACAATTATATAATTATTTAAGTTTATGTTGGATGTTTTTTCGATATTTGGTACTTGAGTTGAAAATGAACTTGATATGATGTCAATAGTCCATGTGGTTATAATTCCATCATCTCCAAAATAATATTCATGACATTATTATAATTTTTATACATAAATTATAACTTTAAATGAATCCATGAAGTATGGTTATGAAAAATTTACAATGTTATAATCATGGATACGGTAAGTTATACATACGGATGGGTAACATTTTCCATTTTTCATTGATCATTGAGGAAACACGTTATTTGTTATTTAATATTTCTAGAATAGTAATAATTTTTATAAAACCATAATAATAATTAAGAAATATATATATATATATATATCATACAAGTGATGTGGTGAATAAAACTGATTCACATCGCTTCATGGAGGTGATAGTTCACACGCACACATGAAAAACATTATCAGTTTTATGTTCATCAAAATTAAGAAGATAATTGATATATTATTCTATTATAATTATTTTTATGTCATTAAAATAATATATAAATACTAATTCCATCATTATGAAAAATGTTGAGATATAGTAATGAAAAACAACCTATATTAGTTCATAGGGTGGCAGTCTGTTATACACACAAATGAAAAGTTCATTTACCATTTCATGGAATTAGAGATAGATTATGGTGATGATTGTTGGATAGAATTATACTAAATATACACAAGAGGGGGTTAATTGTGTCTTTTCCAAAATCTTTGTGAGATCGTGTTCTTCCCTTTAAATTTAATCAGATGAATTAATGTAGTGGAAATTTAAATAGCCGAGACACCAGATATATAGTGGTTTGGGGAATAGAAGGCCCCTAGTCCACTCCACCAACAACCTACTCCACGAGCTTAGTGATTTTCACTATCTGGTCCTCGTTTCCACAGACCCTTTCACAAATGATTACAGGAAGTTGAAACCTTTACAAAATAAAGAAAAACAAAGCCTTCTAGTTCACTCATAGAACCTACACAGCTTAGTACGTGAATCCAATCACTCAAGAATAGAAAATAATGTTATCGGTATTTTTTAAAATACTTTCTTTTTCTTATTCACAATTGCAACAGAATCCAATTGACAGAATATGGATAATCACCTTCAGAAATAATGATCTTAAAATAAGAGTCTTTCTAAGTAGATCCTGTTGCAGTAGATATTGAAATATAATTCACAAATTCAGTAGTAGCAGATTCAAAAATGATCTTCGATGATGATGTGAGCGTTTTTGTCGTGAAACCCTCAATCAATATTTTCCCTTTTTATGTAGCACAGTGGTGACCACAGGGTTGTCTCTCGAGGAGGTTGCAGTTCGAGTTGTAAAACTATCACTTTTGTTGTTTTGTTTGTTTTTAATGAAATGAAAATGGGGGTTTGATTAACAATTTGAAAATAAAATTTTAATTAAATTCTAAACTTAAATAATTTTAAAGGAAAGATAATTTGGGTTTGAAATCAAGAATAAAAATAGCAGTCGCAGACAAGCATCACCCTCTCGGACACTCCCCTCTTCCTTGTATATAAAAAAATATCTCTTATTTTAAATTCCTAAATGTACCCCCAAGGACCCCCAGGTTTACACTCAAATTTGAAAAGACACCATATTTAAGACTTCAATATGATTGTTGTCCTACCTATAGAAGTGATTCAATTACTTAAATACCTCCAAGTAATTGAACCTAATTGAATTCGCTATGCTCAATGACAAAACCTCACCAAAGAATTTTAAATAGCGAAGTGAATTGTTCTAATTTATAGATGGAACAATGGTCAAATAAAATTTGTTGAAAATATAATTAAGAAAGAAAACTACCAGATTCATTCAAAAATATAGGTTCAAGAGAAATTTAAAAAAAATATTACACATTAAAATCCAAACTCGGAAGAGAGTGTTCATCGGGTGTCACCGTCCGCAACCACTTGCCGCTTAGCCTTCCATCACATGAGAAGCCTTCATCTTTTCTATTGAATATTCAAAGAATTTAATCTTCCTAAGGATCAAAATCTCCACCTTCCTCTTCTCTCTCTCAATCCAACTCCCTTTTGTGAGGGATGGTGTGGTAAAAAATAGAATATCTTGAGAGGTAGGAGCTCCCCTCCTTTTATAGGAAGATTTTATCTTCACCAAGTTGTAGCGTTTTAGACCCATTAAATGGCCGATTCACACGTGGACCTCTTCATCAATATTGTTCATAAATGTCTTGGACGTCCACCCTCACAATATCAGATTTATTGGACGCGTATTGAAGGATTTATGGGTTTTATATTAAAAATTGATTTCTCTGGATGAAGCTTCCTGGAAGCTTCCTTCAAAACTCTACCACTAAACGGCCACCATAAAAGTTTCCAAACGGCTTGAAATTTATTTAGGAGACGCGCCTTGGAGTCCTCTGTCATATCCAGGTATAATAGAATCATTTGGAGTAGTTTAGTCCGAAATTTGCTTCCATTACTATGGTGGAGTCAATGCAGTCCTCCCGGAAAAAATTGTCAACTTCATTGATTTGTTTGGGCACCATTATTATCGATTCAACCCCTGGTCCTGAAGAAAAAGTTGAAGGAAATAAAATAAGGGTTCAAAAAAAATTCGAATTAAAAAATTTGGAAATATATTTTATATGAAATGACCAAAATACCCATGTGATAAAAATCTGTTAGAAATCCAGAATTATGAAATTTAAACTTTTTATCCCAAAACACACTATAAATCCAAAATTGTTACAAATAAGATCAAATTTTCAAATTTGTGAGGTTTAAATCATTTAAATAGACATTAAAAATATTAGAAATATTATCTCTATCAATTCCCCCACACTTGGCTCTTGGACTCCTGGACAAGTGAGCACGGTATAAAGAAAAATAAAACACATACCAATGGGGTTTACCAATTTACCACAATGAATTAAAAAGATATCATGCCTCATTAAAGAAAAATATTTAAAATTCTAAATTCAAATCATTCAATCCATTTCCACTTATTTTGTCTTCTCATGGACACAACACACTTACGTCACATTCATTTTTCTCTCAGCACACAATATAGATTTGCAACAAGGTTTTCTCATCCAACTCGTGCAAGAATTACCATAGGCTTGATAAATTTCTACATCTCCACCCGATGTGAACCAAGAACATGTGATTATCATGAGGACATTACATGGTTTTTCTGTGGCTTCGGGTTGGTAGGTTTCAAATGTGAAAAATTCTGTGGCTGAATAAGGAGGGTTTGGCTCTTTTTGAATTAGAAATGCATGATTCTAATTTTTACTCAAGTATGGTCTCCTCCATATTCTCTTAAAATAATCAGCTATGATCTTCTTTTTTCCACCCCATTCCATCAATATTTCAGTAGAAGGTATGATTTTTTTTTTAAAAAGCTCCAGATAGGCACAGCTCCATTTCATTTGAGAGCTCCAGATAGGCACAGCTCCATTTCATTTGAGAGCTCCAGATAGGCAGAGCTCCATTTCATTTGAGAGCTCCAGATAGGCACAGCTCCCAGAAAAATATATTCCAGCATCACAAACTCCTTCAATGTTTAAATGTTCTCCCAAAGCAACACTAAATGAGGTAGCACATCATGAGTCATCTTCCCCTTCACACTTAAGTTCAACTAGATCATGCATTTATACTTCCAGAGCCGGTTGGAAAGGGAAATTTGGCTTGTAATGTGGCTAACCTAACAGGCTATACATGGCTACTAAGGGATCACGAAGGATAAAATGTTCAAGGAAGGCCAAAATAAAAAGGATAATCATGAAAAGGAGGCTCCAATATTCAAACAAATGCCTCAATCATTTTAATCACATGTATCTCAGCCCTCAAGTTTTGATAGAAATAAATCAAGTTCTGGTTTAAACAAACACGAATTGGTTCTCTCAAGAAAGAGGTAAATCTGAAGAAGATGTAAAAATGGGTCCAGAAGCCTCACATGAATGAGAATTTCAATCACAATTCCAGTGATATGTGCCATGATAATTAAACATCAGTGGTCATTTTAAGAATTTTCCAAATTTTTGAACATAAAACAATGTCGTATTCAGCATTCATTTATCTTTAGTTTCAAAGGATAAGTTGGTTCACTCCATGGCATGAGTTTCAAATGAAATTCAATAAATACCAAAACCCTTTTTTTTAAAAAAACACGAAGAAAGAAGAAGAAAAAAAAAGAAAAAAATGGAAAGAAATTTTGACAACAAAAAATTTCAAAAACAAAGTTCATAAAAAAAATCTACTCTACCCAGCATTGTGTCCCCCCACACTTATTCTATGCAATGTCCTCATTGTGTAGTTTTTTTTAGCATGAAATTCAGGAAATTAAAGACAAAGCAAAAATAAATGATAAGGAAAGACACAACCTGGAATCAATTATATTCCGTGTCATGAAGTTGAATTTCCTCCCCTAGAGGATCATGAAAATTTTCTCGAAATATCTTCAACCGATGCCCATTGATAGTGAATGATGTCTCTTTGTCTGGATCTTTAATCTGTATTGCACCAAAAGGAAAAACATGAGTAACAATGAATGGGCCAGACCATTTGGAACGAAATTTACCGGGGAAGAGCTTCAATCTGGCATCAAATAGCATAATTTTGTCTCCCTCCTTGAAGTTTTTGTTGAGAATCCTCCCATCGTGAAAGGCTTTGCTTCTCTCTTTGTATAACCTGGTGCTTTCGTATGCATTATTTCTGATCTCCTCCCACTCCTACAAACAATATTTTCTTTCTTTCCCAGCAGAATATAGGTTCATGTTACATGTTTTTACAGCCCAAAAGGATTTGTGTTCTAACTCAACTGGTATATGACAAGCCTTTCCATAGACCAATATAAATGGTGACATTCCAATGGGGGTTTTGAAAGCAGTTCTATAGGCCCAAAGAGCATCATGAAGTCTCAAACTCCAATCCTTTCTATTTGGGTTCACTGTTTTTTCTAGGATTTGTTTGATCTCCCTATTAGACAACTCAGCCATTCCATTTGTTTGAGGATGATAGGGTGTAGAGACCCTATGATTAATGCCGTATTTATTCAAAAGTGATTCCAAAGTCCTATTACAAAAATGGGTACCTTGATCTGTAATTAGAAACTTTGGAAATCCAAACCTTGAAAACAAATTTCCTTTCAAAAATTTAGACACAATCTTTGCATCATCAGTTCGGGTGGGGATAGCCTCTACCCACTTGGAAACATAATCAACAGCCAATAAGATGTAGAGAAATCAAAATGAATTAGGAAAAGGCCCCATGAAATCCATTCCCCATACATCAAAAACATCACAAAACAAAAGTGGGTTTTGTGGCATCTCATTCTGCTTGGAAATGTTTCCTTGGAATTGACAATTTTTACAGGTTTTGCAGAATTCAAAAGCATCTCTAAAAATGGTGGGCCAATACAATCTAGAATCAAGAACTTTTCTTACTGTTCTTTGTGGTCCAAAGTGTCCTCCACAGTTTAATGTGTGGCAGAAATTTAGGATGGATTGAAATTCAGAGTTCGGAATGCATCTTTGTATCATTTGATCACTACCAATGTGCCATAATTAAGGATCATCCTAAATGTATTTCTTTGAATCTCTCCGAAGTTTATCAATTTGATTTTTGGAAAACCAATGGGGGTATTCATCAAAAGCCAAATAGTTTACAAGATTATGGAACCATGGTATTTCACTTTGAGCAGCAAATAAATCCTCATCTGGAAAGGTTTCCTTAATTGGGGAAAACAACTGAAATTTCCTATTCCCAATAGATGGTATCCTGCTCAAATGATCAACAACAAAATTCTCACATCCTTTCTTATCTTTTATTTCAACATCAAACTCCTGTAAAAGCAAAATCCATCTCAGAAGTCTTGGTTTTGCATCATGTTTCTTCATCAAGAATCTGATTGCAGAATGATCAGTAAAAACAATCACCTTAGAGCCCAGCAGATAACTTCTAAATTTGTCTAGAACAAAGACAACAGCCAGCAGTTCTTTCTCAGTTGTTGTGTAGTTTGATTGGGCTTGATCAAGAGTTCGGGAGGCATAGGCAATCACATGAGATTTCTTTTCTATCCTTTGACTCAATACTGCCCCAAGAGAAAAATCAGATGCATCTGTCATTATTTCAAAGGGAATGTCCCATATAGGAGGTTGAACAATGAGAGGGGTTATCAATCTTTGTTTTAGATCATGAAAAGAATTTATGCAATTCTCATCAAAGAAAAATGGGACATATTTTTGGAGTAATCTGGACAATGGAAGTGAAATCGTACTGAAATCTTTAATGAATCTCCTATAAAATCCAGCATGCCCGAGGAAGGATCTCACATATCTGATAGTTTTTGGGTATGGTAATGAAGAAATGAACTCAAATTTGGATTGATCAACTTGAATTCCATCACGGGACACAACATGTCCATGAACGATCCCTTTAGCAACCATAAAATGGCATTTTTCGTAATTTAGAACAAGGTTCTTTTCAATGCATGTTTTCAGGACACGTTCCAAGCTTATCAAACAACTTTCAAAAGATGATCCATACACCGTGAATTCATCCATAAAAACTTCCATGAAAGTTTCCAAAAATTCAGAGAAGATGCTTATCATACACCTTTGAAAAGTTCCTGGGGCATTACATAAACCGAAGGGCATCCTTCTGTAAGCAAAAGTTCCAAATGGGCATGTGAAAGTGGTTTTCTCTTGATCCTCAGGTAAAATGTGAATCTAAAAATATCCAGAGAATCCATCCAGAAAACAATAGTGGGTTTTTCCAGCTAGTCATTCAAGGACTTGATCAAGGAATGGTAACAGGAAGTGGTCTTTCCTTGTGTAACACCCCAAGCTTCTACGGTACGCTTCTCTTTGAATAATGTGATAGCGTGTGTTGTACGCAACACCGAGTTCTAACACACCATAACTAATCAAACTAGCCGTTATGAATAGTAATACCTACTTTTTGAAATTATATATATATATTATATTTGAAAATGGACTTCATTTTTGGATTCGGAATATCGAATTTAGCCTAAGGTGAAATTTTGGTACATTTCGGATAACTTTCATATTTTGATGAATAATGAAAATTACTAAGTTTTAATTAAAAACAACTTTTTTAATAAAAATAATTAATAGTGATAAATTATGAATTTGAGTGGTTTTAAAGTATATTTAGAATATATTTTTACCATTTAATATAATGTTGGTCATTGGACATAATTTTACAATTAAACCGAACATAAACGAGTGTCAATCTTTTGATAGTTATTATCTCTTAAAAACACGCTTTTTGTTTTGACAGCGGGATTTAATTTTAAATTAATTTCTGCCACTTCTGTGTTATGAATTTAGGAAAATGGATTCCATATTTGGAATCAGGATGTTCAAATTGTGTAAATAGGTAACTTTTATTTTTAGACATTTTGAATAATTACTGCGGTAAATATTTTATTTACCATGGTTAAGGGTAAATCCGGTAAATAAGGGTTAAAAAATAATATTATAATAATACTAAATTACCCTAAAACGTGTCTTCACCCTTTTGGTTCATACATGGTCGACCATGGGAATCTTTGGGTCTATTTTGGGACCCCATGGATCCACTTGTAAGTGATAATGACACTTTATTTTAATTAAGTTAAAATGAATACAAAAATGACACAAGCATATATCTTTTAGAAAAACAATTGTTACGTAGGGTTATATATGTTGGATTTTAGATTATAAATATTCATTAGAAAGATAAACAGATTTCATACATAATGATATTTTATTTATAATTTTTAGACATTAAATAATTTATTTTATTTATGACACAATAATGATGCAGTAATTACTATAATAGTGAAAAATTAAAATAATTGAATTTATAAATACCCAAATAAATATAATATGAAACTTTTAATGAATTAAACTTATTTTATAGGATAATATGATATATTATGATTGGTTTAATTGACTTTGTTCGAAGTAATAAATCTGTTATGAGTTTCAAAAAAATCAACTATTGAATAGTGTCAAAATTGACATAAAAGAGTTCTTAAAACAAATATTATATTATTAATTGATATTAAATTCCTAAAAATCTAAGGTTCGGCAAAGAGACTTATATCATGATAGGTTCATCATTAATGTACCACTTGGGGGTCTCTTGGATTTATATAGTATGTTTATTAACCATATTATATAAAAATACAAAGAGACATTGTAAAAGTGAAACTAATTAACTTAGAGTTAATACTTAAAGATAAGGTTAATATAAGTACCCAAACCTGTCTAAATTCTATTGTTTTAGTGGTTTTCGACCTATCCCCACCTTAACCTTTGAATAATCAACTTTGGAGCCTTTAGAAACCGAATATGAATTTATTATAAATTAATATTTCTAACTTTTCCAAAGGTGCCCCTCACCCCTCTTATAAAAGGGAACTCCTCCTTCTCATTTCTTCACACCTTCAAAGCCTTTTGGTTCGGCCAAACTCTGCCCAAATACTCTCCCAACATCCCTCACTACAACCTAGAGGCCTTAGTTTGATCAGAAACCCAACCTAATGAGCCCTTTTGATCAAATCAAAAGGAAGAACCCGGAGAAGAGGTAATGATTTCACCACCCTTTTCTAAGTTCATTTCTTCTTCCACTTCTTCTTCCTTTGTTCTTACCATTCTAAAATAATAACTCCATTATCTCACATATACTGTGATGTTATTATAAGTATGGTACAACCATATTCAGTATTCTATCCACCCTTTGAATAACATGTCACCATACGTGCGTACGTACGGCTTACCGTCTCCACGTCGTGGTGTAATTATTATTCAATATAATATTATTTGGATGGGTATAATAATGATGTGTAACTCATGTAAATAATAAATATAACATGTTAATGATTCTGTATATATGATATACCATCCATTTATATATTATTTTAATATCAAAAGAATGATATTGTCGCTCGTGCGTAAGTACGGATTATCGTCTCCACGAACGCGATGAGATTCATTCTCCATCGTAACCATTCAAGTATAATTATCATTTGATGATTTAAAAATGATTTTTAAGGACTAGATATCATTCTGGATATGAATAAGATACAAAAACCATGGCTTATGTAACAAAAAATATAAATAAAATGAGTAAGTTAACACCCGAAACGACGATAATTCTAAGATATTATTAACAAATCAATGTTAAAAGATCATATATGATATCATATTAATATATATGATTCTTGTATAATTTAATAACAATTATTTCACCATTATACAGGAGGTTAACCTACCCCAACAAAGGAAAAGTAGAAGGTAAGGGTTTACTTTACAACCTCTTCATTATCCAAGGTTGTTTATACGTAATAATCTACTGGGATCTCTTTATCATACACATCCATGTTTCTTAAAAATGCATTTCAAAACATTTTTACTATTTACTAGAATATGAGTTAAAGTCATTTATACCCTTTTTGACTTTTATAAGTGGTTTATAAAGGAATCCTTCGGTCGTTTTCAAAACAAGGTCCTTTTTAACCTTTTCGACAGAATTAAGGTAAGAATGTTTTTTTAACTTATACGGCGGGTGCGGCTATTTTCCGCGGTTATAAAATCATCAAAGCTTCCCTTAAAAGCTTATAAGAATATTTTCAAAGAAAATGTTTTATTTTATATGGATCTTAAATTATTTCAAAATAAAAGGAGATATTTCTTTAAAAAGAATTTTTATTTCATCTATGTCAACATCCTTTGATGGATTTTAAGATTATTTGAAGTTGATTTATTATGATACAAAACTTCTATATTGTATTGAAGGTTTTGTGATATGTTTGACTGTGGATGTGCTATTTTTATACCATTCATAGTTTATGGTGATATTATTGACATTTCTTATGCTAGTTTTAATACGAATGTTTATGTTATATTTAAACCTTTTCATATGGGAATGCATTGGACTTAATATGTGACGGGTGGAGCCCGCTATAGCTCCTCGATGCATCGGTAGGTCTCATGAGACAAACTAGTGTCTTGGCACAAGGCCTTGACAAAATCTTATTTGTAGTCTTGGCGCGAGGCCTTGGCTATGTGGTTATGATAGTATGGCATTATTCATTCCAACATTATGAAAGTGGTTATTGATTTTTGCATGTGATTATTCGATAATAGAATATCCATGTGAATAAGTAAATGGAATTATTTCATTTTATTTATGCCATACCATGTTGAAATTCAAGTTTAAAAGGCTTTTGTTTTAGTTATACATTGCCTTAAATGTTTATTCTTATTTATGAAAGTTTCCGCTATATTGTTATCCTTACTGGGCATTTGAGCTCACCCCTGTCTGGATACGAGCAGGTAGAGGCGGCTCTGGCACAGATGTACCTAGGGGTAAAACCCGAAAACACCGCTTTGAGCTAGACTCGAACGGGAACTGGTGCACGACAACGGGCCTTGCTGCACTCTTGGTTACGACACTCCCGGGGGATATGCTTAGGATAACTCTCACTATCTTTACAAATCATTATGAAGGGTTTATGAGTATATACTTCCTCAAAGAAAACATTTTTATGATTATGGATTATATCCATAAATAGTTCAATTTATGTTAAGTGTTTTATAAGTATGGAATTATGTATTTTGATTCATAAACTGATCTAGTTTATGCCATTGTTTAGAAATGGCGCCTAGTGGAAGAAATGGAAACCGTATCAATGCACGCACTCCATGTAGGGATTGCCCTCCTGCTCAAGATAATTATAGTGGGGCTGGTGATGCAACTGGTGCTGATCAGCTAATCACCATACTGGGACAACTTACTCAGGTTATGAATAATAACCTTACCCGTATGGAGCACCCTGATCCACAGCGTGGAGGATCAATGTTAGATCGATTCATGAGGCAACAACCACCAACGTTCAATGGGAATACAAATCCCTTAGTAGCTGAGCAATGGATATTTTCCCTAGAGAAAATATTTCAGGCTTTGGGGAGCAGTGAAAGGGAAAAAGTTATCATGGCAGTTTACCGCCTCAGTGGAGATGCTGATCAATGGTGGTCATTGATTCAAAATACGAAGGAAGATGATGAAGTATCAAATATGGAATGGAGGGAGTTCAAAGATCTGTTTTTAGAAAAATACTTCCCTCGCGACCATCGAGCAGATATGGAAAGGAAATTTCTGAGTCTGAGACAAAAGGAGGATGAGAATGTCACAAAGTATGAGGCTAACTTTACAAGGTTAGCGAGGTACGCTGGTGATTATATTCGTAACCCAAGAAGTAAGATTGATCGTTTCTTTGATGGGTTAAAACCATTTCTCCGTCGAGCGTTAGTCTCACAATCCTTTTCATCGTACGAAGACATTGTCTCATGTGCTATCAAGACCGAAAAGGAATTCTCTAAGTCTTATGACTTTAAAGCAAAGCAAGAGAAGAAGAGACCTGCTGATCAATCTGGGAATGGAAATAAGGGGAAGAAGGGAAAGGTTGAATATCCATCTTGTGGTAAATGCGGGAAGAAACATCCTCGTACTTGCTTGAAGGGAATGGGAGTCTGTTACAAGTGTGGTGAAAAAGGCCACCAAGCTCATGATTGCAAGGGGAAGAAGGAAGCTACCAACGTTCAGTGCTATAATTGCAGGGAGATGGGGCATTATGCAAATTCATGTCCTAAGCGTCAGGAGAACTTACCTCAGAAAAGGACAAGGGATCAAGGCCAGGCTTATTCTATCACTACTGCTGAGGTAGAAGCTCCGAAAGACGTGGTGGCAGGTAATTTAATGGTTTCCTCAAGTTTAGCAAATGCATTATTTGATTCTGTATCATCGCATTGTTTCATATGTTCCCAGTTTGCTAAGAAAATTAGATATTTCCAATTTGATTTAATAAGGGAGCTGTCAGTTAAAACTCCTAAGGGAAGTATCGTTGCAACAAAGTTTTGTGAATCAGTCCCCATTAGAGCACATAAATTTTCTTTATCTGCTGATCTCATCGTCATACCTATGATTGAGTTTGATATAATCCTCGGTATGGACTGGCTTTCGGACTATGATGCGAAGATTTATTGTAAGAAGAAAGAGGTTACGATTCTTGATGATAATGATAAGGAACACCTTATTTTTAGAGCAGAATCGTCACCACCTAATTCTTATTTAGATCCACCCTCAATAGCTCAACTAAATTCAATTATTGGGGAGGAAGAGAATGAAATAACTGCGGGTGAGGAAAGGAATGTTCAAATAGAGGATGTACCTGTTGTGAAAGAATTTGTAGATGTATTTCCGGAAGATTTACCTGGACATCCCCCAGAACGAGAAGTTGAGTTTTCCATTGATTTGATTCCTGGATCAAGGCCTATATCGAAGACCCCTTATAGAATGGCCACTGTAGAGTTAGTCGAACTAAAGAAACAACTAGAGGAATTGAGTAATAAGGGATTTATTCGCCCTAGTGTTTCTCCATGGGGAGCCCCTGTTCTTTTTGTTAAAAAGAAAGATGGATCTATGAGGTTATGTATCGACTACAGGGAGATCAATGCTATAACAATAAAGAACAAGTATCCCCTACCTCGTATTGATGATTTATTTGACCAACTGCATGGAGCTCAATACTTTTCAAAGATTGAACTTCGATCTGGATACCATCAGTTGTGTGTGAAGAAGGAAGACATTCCGAAGACAGCATTTCGAACCAGGTACGGGCATTACGAGTTTACTGTAATGCCATTTGGATTGACTAATGCACCCTCTGTATTCATGGATCTGATGAATAGAGTTTTCAAGGAGTATCTCGATGAATTTGTGGTGGTATTTATTGATGATATCTTGGTATACTCCAAAACCTACGAGGATCATGAAAATCACTTGCGCATTATCTTGAAGACTTTGAGGAGGCATGAATTATATGGGAAGTTTAGCAAGTGTGAATTCTAGATTCAGGAGATTTATTTTCTTGGCCATATTGTCTCTAAAGATGGAATCTCTGTTGATCCTTCTAAGACCAAGGCAATCCAAGAATGGCCAGCACCTACGAGTATAACTGAGGTACGTAGTTTTATTGGCTTGGCAGGTTATTATCGACGTTTCGTCCAGAATTTTGCCCGATTGGCTAACCCATTAACGAAGCTCACTCGTAAAGGGGTTAAATTTGTTTGGACAAAAGAGTGTGAAGAATGTTTCGAATAACTGAAGAGAAGATTAGTCAATGATCCTATATTGACTCTACCATCGGGGAATGATGGGTTCGTTATTTATAGTGATGCATCAAAGAAAGGACTTGGTTGTGTCCTTATGCAGAATGATAGAGTTATTGCTTATGCATCACGACAGTTGAAAATTCATGAACAAAACTATCCTACTCATGATCTCGAGTTAGCAGCTGTGATCTTTGCTTTGAAGATATGGAGGCACTACCTCTATGGTGAAAAATGTGATATTTATACTGATCACAAGAGTTTGAAGTATATTTTCTCACAAAAAGAACTCAACATGAGGAAAAGGAGATGGGTTGAATTACTCAAGGATTATGATTGTACGATACACTACCACCCAGGGAAGGCAAACAAGATGGCAGATGCTTTGAGTAGAAAAGACCATGGAGTTTTGAACAATATGAGAATTGAAAGGGATCCAATTTTCATGGATCTAGTGAAGATGGACATGGGAATAACCACGGAAGGTGAAACATCAATGCTTTTTCAAATGGTTGCCAAACCATCTTTACTAGAAAGGATTAAGAGTTCTCAGACCGATGATGAAGAATTCCAAAAGAAGATTAAAGTTGTGAATGATGGGAGATTGAGAGACTTTGTGTATGAAGATGGAATTTTGAAATTCGGGAAGAGACTTTGTGTTCCCAATATACCTGATCTAAAAAGGGAATTGCTGGATGATGCTCATAGTTCCAATTTCTCTATACACCCTGGGAGAACCAAAATGTATAGAGATTTGAAGGAACATTTTTGGTGGGACAACATGAAGAGGGAGATTGCTGATTTTGTGTCAAGATGTATGGTTTGTCAACAAGTGAAAGCTGGAAGGCAACAGCCTGGAGGAGTCATGCAACCTCTTCCCATACCAGAGTGGAAATGGGACAATGTTACGATGGACTTTGTCATGGGGCTACCAAAGACTCCTAGAAGGAACGATGCAATATGGGTGATTGTTGATCGTCTTACCAAGTCAGCACATTTTCTTGCTATAAGAGAAGATCTACCCCTGGAACGTCTAGCAAGACTATATATTAATGAAGTTGTGAGACTTCATGGAGTACCCCTATCGATTGTTTCTGATCGTGACCCCCGGTTTACTTCAATATTTTGGAAAAGTCTTCAGAAATCCCTGGATACTGAACTTCATTTGAGCACTGCTTACCACCCTCAGACAGATGGACAATCAGAACGGACTATTCAAACCCTAGAAGACATGTTTAGATCTTGCTCACTTGACTTTCAGGGTATGTGGGATCAATATTTACCACTGGTAGAATTTTCCTATAACAATAGCTTCCATTCGAGTATTCAGATGGCACCATATGAAGCGTTATACGGAAAGAGATGTCGTACACCAACCTGTTGGGATGACGTTGGTGAAAGAAAACTTGTAGACCCAGAACTGGTGGAGGAAACGGTGGAAAAGGTGAAAGTAATCCAAAATCACATCAAAGCAGCTCAAAGTAGGCAGAAGAGATATGCCGATAATCGAAGGAAGGATTTGGAATTTCAAGTCAGTGATCATGTTTTCCTAAAGGTATCTCCATGGAAGGGAGTCATACGTTTTGGAAAGAAAGGTAAATTGAGTCCCATGTACATCGGACCTTTCGAAATTCTAGAACGAATTGGGGCTGTAGCTTACCGATTGGCAATGCCGCCAAGTCTCTCCAAAGTTCACGATGTGTTCCATGTATCTCTATTAAGGAAATACATGCCTGATCCGACACATGTACTCACCTATGAGGAATTAGAACTGGAACCCGATCTGTCTTATTGCGAAGAGCCTGTCAAGATTCTTGATATGAGAGAACAAGTTCTGAGAAACCGGACGACGCGTCTGGTAAAAGTTTTGTGGAGAAACCATAAGATGGAAGAGGCAACGTGGGAACCCGAGGATCTTATGATGAAGAACCACCCGAGTCTTTTTATGCAGTAATACCCTAGAAATTTCGAGGACGCAATTATTTGAAGGAGGGGATAATGTAACACCCCAAGCTTCTACGGTACGCTTCTCTTTGAATAATGTGATAGCGTGTGTTGTACGCAACACCGAGTTCTAACACACCATAACTAATCAAACTAGTCGTTATGAATAGTAATACCTACTTTTTGAAATTATATATATATATTATATTTGAAAATGGACTTCATTTTTGGATTCGGAATATCGAATTTAGCCTAAGGTGAAATTTTGGTACATTTCGGATAACTTTCATATTTTGATGAATAGTGAAAATTGCTAAGTTTTAATTAAAAACAACTTTTTTAATCAAAATAATTAATAGTGATAAATTATGAATTTGAGTGGTTTTAAAGTATATTTAGAATATATTTTTACCATTTAATATAATTTTGGTCATTGGACATAATTTTACAATTAAACCGAACATAAACGAGTGTCAATCTTTTGATAGTTATTATCTCTTAAAAACACGCTTTTTGTTTTGACAGCGGGATTTAATTTTAAATTAATTTCTGCCACTTCTGTGTTTTGAATTTAGGAAAATGGATTCCATATTTGGAATCAGGATGTTCAAATTGTGTAAATAGGTAACTTTTATTTTTAGACATTTTGAATAATTACTGCGGTAAATATTTTATTTACCATGGTTAAGGGTAAATCCGGTAAATAAGGGTTAAAAAATAATATTATAATAATACTAAATTACCCTAAAACGTGTCTTAACCCTATTGGTTCATACATGGTCGACCATGGGATTCTTTGGGTCTATTTTGGGACCCCATGGATCCACTTGTAAGTGATAATGACACTTTATTTTAATTAAGTTAAAATGAATACAAAAATGACACAAGCATATATCTTTTAGAAAAACAATTGTTACGTAGGGTTATATATGTTGGATTTTAGATTATAAATATTCATTAGAAAGATAAAAAGATTTCCTACATAATGATATTTTATTTATAATTTTTAGACATTAAATAATTTATTTTATTTATGACACAATAATGATGCAGTAATTACTATAATAGTGAAAAATTAAAATAATTGATATTATAAATACCCAAATAAATATAATATGAAACTTTTAATGAATTAAACTAATTTTATAGGATAATATGATATATTAGGATTGAATTAATTGACTTTTTTCGAAGTAATAAATCTGTTATGAGTTTCAAAAAAATCAACTATTGAATAGTGTCAAAATTGACATAAAAGAGTTCTTAAAACAAATATTATATTATTAATTGATATTAAATTCCTAAAAATCTAAGGATCGGACAAGAGACTTATATCATGATAGTTTCATCATTAATGTACCACTTGGGGGTCGCTTAGATGTATATAGTAATTTAATTAACCATATTATATAAAAATACAAAGAGACATTGTAAAAGTGAAACTAATTAACTTAGAGTTAATACTTAAAGATAAGGTTAATATAAGTATCCAAACCTGTCTAAATTCTATTGGTTGAGTGGTTTTCGACCTATCCCCACCTTAACCTTTGAATAATCAACTTTGGATCCTTTAGAAACCGAATATGAATTTATTATAAATTAATATTTCTAACTTTTCCAAAGGTGCCCCTCACCCCTCTTATTAAAGGGCACTCCTCCTTCTCATTTCTTCACACCTTCAAAGCCTTTTGGTTCGGCCAAACTCTGCCCAAATACTCTCCCAACATCCCTCACTACAACCTAGAGGCCTTAGTTTGATCAGAAAGCCAACCTAAGGATCCCTTTTGATCAAATCAAAAGGAAGAACCCGAAGAAGAGGTAATGATTTCACCACCTTTTTCTAAGTTCATTTCTTCTTCCAATTCTTCTTCCTTTGTTATTACCATTCTAAAATAATAACTCCAGTATCTCACATATACTGTGATGTTATTATAAGTATGGTACAACCATATTAAGTATTCTATCCACCCTTTGAATAACATGTCACCATACGTGCGTACGTACAGCTTACCGTCTCCACGTCGTGGTGTAATTGTTATTCAATATAATATTATTTGGATGGGTATAATAATGATGTGTAACTCATGTAAATAATAAATATAACATGTTAATGATTCTTTATATATGATATACCATCCATTTATATATTATTTTAATATCAAAAGAATGATATTGTCGCTCGTGCGTACATACGGATTACCGTCTCCACGAACGCGATGAGATTCATTCTCCATCGTAACCATTCAAATATAATTATCATTTGATGATTTAAAAATGATTTTTAAGGACTAGATATCATTCTGGATATGAATAAGATACAACAACCATGGCTTATGTAACAAAACATATAAATAAAATGAGTATGTTAACACCCGAAACGACGATAATTCTAGGATATTATTAACAAATCAATGTTAAAAGATCATATATGATATCATATTAATATATATGATTCTTGTATAATTTAATAACAATTATTTCACCATTATACAGGAGGTTAACCTACCCCAACAAAGGAAAAGTACAAGGTAAGGGTTTACTTTACAACCTCTTCATTATCCAAGGTTGTTTATACGTAATAATCTACTGGGATCTCTTTATCATCCACATCCATGTTTCTTAAAAATGCATTTCAAAACATTTTTACTATTTACTAGAATATGAGTTAAAGTCATTTATACCCTTTTTGACTTTTATAAGTGGTTTATAAAGGAATCTTTCGGTCGTTTTCCAAACAAGGTCCTTTTTAACCTTTTCGACAGAATTAAGGTAAGAATGTTTTTTTTAACTTATACGGCGGGTGCGGCTATTTTCCGCCGTTATAAAATCTTCAAAGCTTCCCTTACAAGCTTATAAAAATATTTTCAAAGAAAATGTTTTATTTTATATGGATCTTAAATTATTTCAAAATAAAAGGAGATATTTCTTTAAAAAGAATTTTGATTTCATCTATGTCAACATCCTTTGATGGATTTTAAGATTATTTGAAGTTGATTTATTATGATACAAAACTTCTATATTGTATTGAAGGTTTTGTGATATGTTTGACTGTGGATGTGATATTTTTATACCATTCATAGTTTATGGTGATATTATTGACATTTCGTATGCTAGTTTTAATAGGAATGTTTATGTTATATTTAAACCTTTTCATATGGGAATGCATTGGACTTAATATGTGTCGGGTGGAGCCCGCTATAGCTCCTCGATGCATCGGTAGGTCTCATGAGACAAACTAGTGTCTTGGCACAAGGCCTTGACAAAATCTTATTTGTAGTCTTGGCGTGAGGCCTTGGCTATGTGGTTATGATAGTCTGGCATTATGCATTCCAACATTATGAAAGTGGTTATTGATTTTTGCATGTGATTATTCGATTAGTAGAATATCCATGTGAATAAGTAAATGGCATTATTTCATTTTATTTATGCCATACCATGTTGAAATTCATGTTTAAAAGGCTTTTGTTTTAGTTATACATTGCCTTAAATGTTTATTCTTATTTATGAAAGTTTCCGCTATATTGTTATCCTTACTAGGCATTTGAGCTCACCCCTTTTCTATGTTTTATTTTTCCCAGGAAGTGAAGAATTAAATTATGAATGACCTGCAGGGATATTTTTTGGGGATATGAGTGTGGATTATGGAGACATTATGTTGTTGTAGTGGTTTTTCATTTTATGATGTAATGTAAAACTTAAGAATATATCTAGTGTTTCCAAGGCTACTAAACCAATCGGTCTTTCGAAATTTGATCTTTCTTGTGATCATGCCAATGTTATGTAATAATGCACCGACTCTGGGTAGCTGGGGTCGGGGCGTTACACCTTGTAACCAAATTGAGTTTCTTGTAATCAATGCACATTCTCCATTTATTTGGAAGCCTTATGGGGACCAGATCACCAAATTCATTCCTTGAGATTGTAAATCCACTTTTTTTAGGAACAACATGTGTAGCGACCCCCAAAAAAAGGGTGCTTAATGAGACATGATATACTTAACATTACATCATTTCAAGATTAAATATCATGTCTCATCACAACAGAGGATCGCCAGGCTCGGGGTTTTGGGAAACCAGCTGCTTCTGATTAGCTTCATTAATATCAACCGTGCCTGAAAAATTTTAAACAAAACATAGGGTGAGCAAAAATGCCCAGTAAGGGGTTTTAAAACATTTTATGAAAGTCCTTTATTAAGTTCTTTTGAAAAGAATAAAACATACTTTGCTAAAACAAAACATTGTCATTTCTTAAAAACATGAAATCCATCTATGTTTGAAAACTACTTTCATAGAGAAACAGGTACTTGAAATGAACATGATCAGAGTGCGCAAAATAAACAATGCATAACGTTAAAACAAGGTTACTTCAATTCTAAAAGATTTCTATGACTTAAGCTGGGAAAGACATGCATATCATGGTCCATGAGTAAAAAGCAGATCATCTAACAATTTACCATACGAAAAACAGTTCTTGTCACATAAAGTACATTTTCATAATCTTAGGAGCCTTCAACTAGGGGTTGTCCTGTTAGTTGAACTAACCCCTGGTAACCTTTATCATTACGTGCAGAGGGGATGTATAATCCTGGACTTTGTCATAACATTTCATCATGACCGTATAACATACTTAACAGGTCGAGGCTCACCGCCCGCCCTGTTTCTTTAGCACAAGTCAAGGCTAACTTGCCAAGACCGTCGCACATGTTCGTCTCATGAGACTCTTGCTTTACCCAATGCATTGGAGTGCTGTATAATTCCGGGCGCACCCGTCACATCATTCTTGTTGCGCTATATAATTTCGGGCGCACCCGTCACATGTAAGTCCTATACATCCCTCACATATCTTGACATGGTCTTACATTCATGGGGTTTCATGCATTCTTACTTTAACTCCATTTTCACATACATAACATGAAAACAGTTTTTTTCATTAAAAACATTAAGACATGCATGCTCATGCTTTGTGCATATAAAAAGATGACATTCGAAAACATGGGTTTTAAGAAAGTAAACATAACACTTAACATTCCATACATCAAAAATTTCCAATTAAAGCATGGTCACTCATTAATTACACATGTGATGATAAATGGACATACTAGGCGTTTAATACAGGCAGCTGAGGTTACCAAATGCATAATCAAGTTCATCATGTATGTTTGTGTAAACTTTTCCATTAGCACTTGGGAACACACCTACTAATACATGAATGCATTTATGAAAGTTCAAAAAGCCCATACTATCCATTTTAAGGAAAAATCCTGATTTTCTGAAGCAGTGATAAATGAAAATTCTCAGTTTCGAGAGTGATTTTGAAATCCATCCAACCCATAAATTCACCATGCTATACTGTAATACATTACAAAAACGATAAGAAAAACCAAGTACACATTGGTGTGCATATACATCGATATAATCGCATGTATGTATTTACCAATATAATTCGTATACTTGCATGATTTTTCATGTTCGTACAATTACCCAAAACCTCCATGTTCATAGGCGAGATAAAATTCAGGGTTATAAACACGAAAGAAGAATTGTATATTTGCATATGTCCACTTATTCTTATGTGTATGTAAATGTATATATATATATATACATTTATATACACAATGTGTATAACATTTAAACGGAGATAGAATGAACTCTAAGAGAATACTGCCTTTAACTTAATTGAATTCAGGAAGAAGAAAACAGTGGTAACCAGTTCTTAATGCCGTGATGAAAATTCATATACACACATATATTTATGTAAGGTGTGTATAAATTATAGTGTACCAAGGCCGGAGGAAACTAAACATAAGAAGGGGTTTTCCCTTTTTACCCACTATTCGATTTATCAAACTAAGAGAGAGATCTCAAATTCTGGGTTCGCACCTAGGAACGCACATATAATATGTAGATATAAAAATGTATACAAACTTATATAAAATTGAATCTTGTCAAAACCCAACCAATGTGAAAACATGTTCCGACCCTTACCAGAACAGATAGGAGATGATGCGGAAAATGAAATCCAGTGCAAAACCACCGGATGTATATATATATACATAACATATATAAATATATGCCAATATATAAAAAAAGATCTCAAAGATGAACCACAACCGAACTTCAAACATCTCCCTTACCTAAACTCGACGAAGAGGAGAAGGAGGAGGAAGACCAGAGCAACGACGGGTCTGGAGGTCGGAGAGATCAAAGGAGATCGGACGCAGCCCTTCGGCCTTCGGTGCAACAGGGGGTTTTAAAAAAACAACAAGGAAGGAGAAGACTTCGGGGGGAGGAAAGGAGTCTTCGGCCGAGGCATCCCGAGGCCGAGGCGCTCCTACCGCGTGGAAAAATGAGGGCGACGCCGGGTCCACTTGCTGGACGAAGACATGAGGAGAGGGAAAAGAATACAGCAGCTGTGTGCTGCTGGTTCGACGCGAGGAAGAAGAAACCACAGAGGAGAAAAACGCGAAACGCGATGAACGGCCGGGATTAATTTCTGGTTGATCGGAGGGCTGGGGATGATGCGGTTTTTAAAACGATCGGACGGCTGCGATCAAGGGGAGAGGATCAGACGGTCCTCGGTTCGCCGCGGGTTTAAAACGTGGTTTCAGCCGTTTCTTTCTTTCTTTCTTTTTTTAAAACAAACTTTGTTAATATTAATTTATTAATTCATTGACTTTATTATTATTAATGAATTCTATTATTAATCCACATTAATTATTTTAAAAAAAATTCATTGGTTAATGAAAATATAAACTAATTCAATTAAAACATCTATTTATATTAACATATGTAAATTTATATATTCCATTTTAAGATTCCAATAATTCATATTATGCTATCTTTATTATTATTAAACCTCTTTTATTATTTTAGTAAAAACATTGGTCAAATAAAATTATAAATTTATCAAAACATCTTATTATATGTACATACATATATATTTCATTTTCATTTTTTTTAAACATCCAAAATTTAAATTATATTATCATTATTATTAAACCTTATTTATTAACTACTTAGTATTTCATTATGATAATTAAAGATCAAGAACATTGAGTAATAAAAACATAACACAAGTATATATATTTTAATTTCCTTTGCTAGTTAACTACCATAATTTTCTTAATTAATTAGTATCATTTAATGCAACTATATTTTATCACGCATAAAAGTGTGTTGATGAAAATACTATCACCACAAAACACACAAGTGAAATAAACCATAATTTGACATAGATTTCAAAATAGTTAATAAAGGATAAATTATACGAGAGATGATGTATCCAATTTGATGCAATATAAATATATAACTCATGAAAGAAATCCATCAGGTTTGATATAACTAGAAAAACAAGAGCTTAATTGTTCAAATCAAAATTTAAAGTGGAAGAAGACAATAATATTAATTTTTCTCCATTTGAAACATAAAATAAAATTCTTATTTTGAAAAAAAAGGTAATTAACATTGGTGTCATAAAGAAAAACTTCCCACTTATCATTCCGATCATTTTACCCCCAACGGTCAAAATGAACAAGGGATTCGTTGGGAACCAACGGTCGGATTTATGGCCGTTTGAGGTCCAACGGTTATCTTTGGTGCTTATAAAAGGGTTGGGTCTTGGGTGACCCTTACCCCAAGTGACCCGGAGGAGATAAAGGAAGATGGTTCGTGTGATCCCCTTGGTTCTGAGCACGGTCGCGGTGGCTTCAGCGATCCTTATGTTCCTTATGATGGATGCTCGAAATCCCTACCGCATACTCGGGCTCCTAGTTGTTCTAAGCAGTCTTCCTATCGTTGTAATCGGATTCTTGGTTGGAATCTTTGGTTAGTGATGTTTGATCGTGGGGAGTTGTAATCGTCATTTTTCTTAATAAAGGAGTGTTTCATTCATGCTTGTTGCTACGGGTTTTCATTCATTTTCTTTTTATAGCAAGATGGTCCAGTTAAAAGGGGAAACATATAAAACATGAATTCTCGGGTTGTTACATCATCTCCCCCTTAAAAGAATTGCGTCCTCGCAATTCTATTCGTAAAAGACAAGAAAAAGACTTCGGTCGCACAACGTTACCAAAACTGAAGGCCTGACTCGGTTAACGGAACCCCTAAACTGGTACACAGCTCCTCTGTTTCCCTGACCCAGATACACTTTGAGCAATAAGACTTGTACTCCTGCTCATGGGCACTACACGTAGGCTTCCACAGGGAGTCCCGTGCAATAAACAACTCTGAGACGTCCGAGCGGACGAATCCCCTAGTAACCCTTCGAACTTCATCACGCTCGAGGTAGTTGAGGGGGACGACGCGATTGAGAAGTCTGACGTTCAGGATCTGGAACATGTAGGAGGCTCTGAGGTGGCCATCCTGGGCTGCTACGAGAAAGCAAGATCGGGCGGAGAAGTTCTGTGCCATAGAGAAACACTGAAAAAGCCCTTCATGGTATCTCCCCCTTCGCCTATAGTAGGGGAGCTGGGTGGTGGCAAGGAGGTGGATCACATGTTCATTCTCCTGACATGCACGGAGAATTTCCGGACTATTCGCTATATCCAGAAAACGTTTGCAGGACCCTCGTAGGTGGAGAAAAGAGGGAAAGTCCACCATACAAGTTCTGATCAAGACAACCTCTACTAACTCGTCAGGTAGAGATGAGAGGTTCATCTGACTTGCCATCTGGAAGAAAAGGAAAACAAGAAAGGTCACTTAACAACACTAAGAGGAAAGAGATCATAAAATTTTTAATTAAGAAAGTTTACACATTAAAGTCTGAGTTTTCCAGACGGACACCACAAAGAGAGGCGAAACTCTCTAACTCCACAAACCATACACATGATGAACATACAGAACTAAACTCATGGGGACATTTATATCGCCTCTTGAGTTTCGCGTGAGGGGTGTGAAGTTGGGAAACGTCGGTGTACACTTCTTGCCTAAGAGACACACGTGTGGACTCATTCTTCAACCCTCCGAAGTCCATTAACTGGCCCCAGAAGCCATAGTGCAGGACCTGGCACAGATAAGCTGCTCGAAGATCTCCGGCAGCAGCCGCTTCTTGGAAAGGGTTATCTAGCATTGTGCCAAATTCCTCTCCAGCCGTAAACACTCGGAAGAGTCCTTCGTGGTACCTTCCTCAACATGAATACGAGGGAAACTGAGTCATCATCATTAGGAGATAGTCCATCCCTATTCCCCGGTGGAGACTAAGCACCCTAGATGAGTTCGACACATCGTACAAGCGCTTACATGTCATGCAAATGTGAGCAAAGTTCAGGAAGTTTTCACGGCTGACTAGTGATATAATGTTCTCTAGAGCCTCGGTGGGGAGTGACAGAAGGTCAGTAGGTACATCAGCCATCTGAAAATTATTTTTACTTAGTTAGTCTTAGCAATATATTTATATCACCTGGTTTTCCATAGTTTCCCGAACCCATCCTCTGATACCAACTGTAGCGACCCCCAAAACCGGGGTTCTTAATGAGACATGATATAATTAACATTACATCATTTCAAGATTAAATATCATGTCTCATCACAACAGAGGATCGCCAGGCTCGGGGTTCTGGGAAACCAGCTACTTCTGATTAGCTTCATTAATATGAACCGTGCCTAAAAATTTTTAAACAAAACATAGGGTGAGCAAAAATGCCCAGTAAGGGGTTTTAAAACATTTTATGAAAGTCCTTTCTTAAGTTCTTTTGAAAAGAATAAAACATACTTTGCTAAAACAAAACATTGTCATTTCTTAAAAACATGAAATCCATCTCTGTTTGAAAACTACTTTCATAGAGAAACACGTACTTGAAATGAACATGATCAGAGTGTGCAAAATAAACAATGCATAACGTTAAAACAAGGTTACTTGAATTCTAAAAGATTTCTATGACTTAAGCAGGGAAAGACATGCATATCATGGTCCATGAGTAGAAAGCAGATCATCTAACAATTTACCATACGAAAAACAGTTCTTGTCACATAAAGTACATTTTCATAATCTTAGGAGCTTTCAACTAGGGGTTGTCCTGTTAGTTGAACTAACCCCTGGTAACCTTTATCATTACATTCAGAGGGGATGTATAATCCTGGACTTTGTCATAAATTTTCATCATGACCGTATAACATACTTAACAGGTCGAGGCTCACCGCCCGCCCTGTTTCTTTAGCACAAGTCAAGGCTAACTTGCCAAGACCGTCGCACATGTTCGTCTCATGAGACTCTTGCTTTACCCAATGCATTGGAGCGCTGTATAATTCCAGGCGCACCCATCACATCATTCTGGTTGCGCTATATAATTCCGGGCGCACCGGTCACATGTAAGTCCTATACATTCCTCACATATCTTGACATGGTCTTACATTCATGGGGTTTCATGCATTCTTACTTTAACCCCATTTTCACATACATAACATGAAAACAGTTTTTTTCATTAAAAACATTAAGACATGCATGCTCATGCTTTGTGCATAAAAAAAGTTGACATTCGAAAACATGGGTTTTAAGAAAGTAAACACAACACTTAACATTCCATAAATCAAAAATTTCCAATTAAAGCATGGTCACTCATTAATTACACATGTGATGATAAATGGACATACTAGGTGTTTAATACAGGCAGCTGAGGTTACCAAATGCATAATCAAGTTCATCATGTATGTTTGTGTAAACTTTTCCATTAGCACTTGGGAACACACCTACTAATACATGAATGAATTTATGAAAGTTCAAAAAGCCCATACTATCCATTTTAAGGAAAAATCCTGATTTTCTGAAGCAGTGATAAATGAAAATTATCAGTTTCGAGAGTGATTTTGAAATCCATCCAACCCATAAATTCACCATGCTATACCGTAATACATTACAAAAAGGATAAGAAAAACCAAGTACACGTTGGTGTGCATATACATCGATATAATCGCATGAATGTATTTACCAATATACTTCGTATACTTGCATGATTTTGCATGTTCGTAAAATTACCCAAAACCTCCATGTTCATAGGCAAGATAAAATTCAGGGTTATAAACACGAAAGAAGAATTGTATATTTGCATATGTCCACTTATTCTTATGTGTATGTAAATGTATATATATATATACATGTTTCGCACGGAATCTGGGGATGACCTCCTGGATGGGAGATTCAAACGTTCCGATCGGTTTCTAACGGGTTTGTTCGTAGAACCGGAAACATCCAATGATTCCACATCTGTTTGGACCTACTTTCCAAAGGCAGGCGCTCATTAGCTTGTGGACTAATGAGGCTTAGGAATTTTCATTGGTCGAGAGGATGGGAGGTCGGACTCATCACACCTTTTTGAAGGGAATTATTGTCTACTCCGGGACTCTCTTTATAGATTTAAGTTATGTTCGTGAATCCTTATTACATTACCAAGTATAAAATGTGCTTTCCTTTAGTTTTAACAATCAATGATTAAATATGAAAGAAATTTAGAGAATCTTTTATATGTATTCGAGGTTCTTCATCAATAGAGAATCATCTATATCTGTTTAGAGATTCTTGGTCAATGGTATCCTTCAAAACATTTATATAAAAGTCTCTTGGTCATTATGATGACCAGGCTGGTTTTAAAGCCACTCAGTGGGGCACTTGAAGTTTATCATCATTCAGAAGGACAGAGATTATTTCAAAGTTGGGATCGAACCCATAAATGGGCTACCTACGTATCCTTTGTTTTGGAAAAGGAATCATAACCCACGTAGTTCGAGGAATGGGGTATGATGTTTATGATTGATGGCTCAAAGATGAATGTCATAATTAATTTTACACTCTAAGCTCACGTGAGTCATGCTCGGTGTGAGAAACAAGAGGTATTGATAAAATTTAGACAATTGTGCCATAAAAGATGCAATCATAATAATTTGTTTGGGGCTTATGTATAAATGACTGCCCAGATAGATGAAGGTTTAGGATTTACTTTTAGGGATAAAATCCATGAATAGGGTCCATAAAGTTATATGTGCTTCATGGAGATTTGAATACTCTAATCTTGGGGCTTACTCCTAAGGAGGATTCCCAAGTAAGGAGGGGAATTATGATTGGGTTTTATTCCTGAAAAGGAAACCCAAATCAAAGGTAAATTATGACTGGTTAAGAAAAGTTTAAGGGACTTGGAGCTTACTCCTGAAAAGGAAGCCCAAGGTTATGACTGAGTCTTATTCCTGAAAAAGGAGACCCAGGGTTATGACTGAGTCTTATTCCTGAAAAAGGAGACCCAGGTTAGGGATTAAGGTTTGGGGCTTACTCCTGAGGAGGATGCCCATATTTGAGGTTGGGGCTTATTCTTAAGAAAGATGCCCAAGATTGGGAACGTTAAGAATTTGGGGCTTACTCCTGAGGAAGATGCCCAGATTAAAGGTTTTATAACTGGGGATTATTCTTGAAAAGGAGACCCAGGTTAAGATTCTCTCATCTTAAAGGATGAGGTTGAATTAATGAACTCTCCTAATTTTAGTGACATAAGGATATTTAAATCACTAGACTTTTGAGAGAGATTCCACAGAATTCCTTTCAGATAAGAAAGTCATATCAAGAAATCATGCCATAAATGGCTTTGAAGAATTTATTGAAGACTGAATCTTGAAAAGGAAAGGTGAAATGGCTTAAGAGGGGTAAAAATGGGCAAGATGGGCACCCAAAAAGATAGGGGCGTGCAAGTCTTGAAAGGCGCGCAAGTCCTGCGGCGGCGCGCAAGTATTGGCCGCACAAGTATACTTGCGCGACACATGGTGTACTTGCGCGATTTTCAATCAGAATTGAAATACTTGAGCGACTCTTGATAAAACCCTTTAGAATCCCCTTGAGGTTCTTCCAGAAAAGAAACGCGCAAGTTATATGGAAGGAAATAAGTCGGCGCGCAAGTGTTTGATAAGTTTCAACACTTAGGCCTTCTTCTCTTTATATCTTCCGTTCTAGGTATGAAATTACCTTAGAAGTGTTCCGGAAGCTTTGAGAAGAGACTTGGGCGTCGGGAGCTTCAATCCGTGTTTCTGGAAAAAGATCCTCTCGAATGGGGGGCCCACAGGGTCTATTTATAGGCAAAAGAAGACCTTGGGCGGTTACCGGGCGGTTACCGGGCGGTTACCACTTAGGTCGCGCAAGTACTTGCACGACCACTAGGCGGCGCGCAAGTACTTGCACGACCACTACGTGGCGCGCAAGTGTACTTGCACGACCATGAGGGAACTTGCGCGACCTATGGGAAATGTTCTCCTTGTTCATCCCTTTGTCGATTTTTGATGTTTTTTTCAAAGGATGAATCACGTTTTGCTTAGATATTCCCTTTTCCGATCTTAAAATTCTGTGATGAAAGGAGCGTCAACAAAAGTCCCCCCCTCAGAGTTGGATCCGGAGAGAAATGAGGATTTGACTCTGAGGAAATCGAATCCATTCAAAGGAAAAGGGTGGCGCGCAAGTCTTCAGTGCACAGAGGGCGGCGCGCAAGTGTGCTGGAACTTGACTTTTATTCAGAGTTCCTTTGTCTTTTGTGGGCAGTTTAAAGTCATGCATGCCGGACACAAAGGGGCTAATGTTTAAGGTCGAAATAGCTTTGACCGAAAATGGATTAAAAATGGATTCAATTCCTTGACAATTTATCTGAAAACATATTACCATACTCAAGTATGAGGGAAAAAATGTAAACTATGGCTTAGGAATATTTGAATCTGAGGAATGATATGAAAAAAGAGCTAAAAGGCATTAGAAGAAGTAGTTTCCAAGAATGAAGTTACTATTATTTAACAAAACCCGTTAGGGGGTTGAAATATGCATGGCCACCTATGGGCATTGGCTGCATGGTCAAATAAATAGCATCTTTTGGCTGACAAGTCTGTTATGTGGACTATTTATGCAAGTCCACCTATGGGCACGTGCTGCATAGTCAGGCAAAAGAACTCCCAGAAATTTACTTTCCTAGTGCTAAAAGCCAGTGAAAGTTTATGGAGATTCAAATTTTCTAAAGTATAGAGTTTGTTGTATGGAAAGAGGTACTTGAATATGGAGAAGATATTTCCAAACAAGAATATCGAAGAACTGGATGAATATCACTCCTACGAAGGTCTGACCCAAACGTAGGGAAGAAGAATAAACCATAGACTTGAATACTTTCAGATCACGAAAAAGGATATGGGACAAATATGTTAAGGATGGCTATTTTTTGCGGATCCCTACATATTGTCGTTTAAGACAAATAAGGACAAAAGAGGCATTCTTCCCAAGAATGAAGTTACTATTATTTAACAAAACCCGTTAGGGGGTTGAAATATGCAGGGCCACCTATGGGCATTGGCTGCATGGTCAAATGAATAGCATCTTTTGGCTGACAAGTCTGTTATGTGGACTGTTTATGCAAGGCCACCTATGGGCACGTGCTGCATAGTCAGAAAAAAGAATTCTCAGAAGATTGACATTTTTGTGACTAGAAGTCATGAAAAAGGGTTATGAAGATCTGAAAATATTTAAGGTTAGGATTATAACACATAAAGATGGGTATTGTCCAATGTATATAGAGATACATAGGTCAATGAAAACCATAATCATGTTGTGGCTGGGTCCTGAATTGAAACTTGGACTTCACTACGTATCTCATAAGAATGAGAATCAATCCATACGTAGTTCTTGAAATGCAGTTTAACGTCGTGCAGGACGAAAGTATGAGTGATCTTAGTTTAGGGTCATAGAATTCGGACCATAATAATGAATACACAGTGTGTGTTTTCATGAGGACTTTTCAGCCAAGGGACTGAAAGTGAAATTTGGGGTTAGTCCCAAAAGACTTGGGACTGGATTCGAGGGATACTCGAATGTTCCTACGTATCCCATAAGGATGGGAATCAAGTCCACGTAGTTCTAGAACTACCCTTTGTACAAATTTGGTTCGTACATGTGAAGGGTGAAATGGGACTTTAGTGCAATGATGGTTTAACCTGAGATAAAAAGTTCAGGCATTACCATGTATGCACGTAGTCTTTTGAAAATGAAAACCATGATTGAAAAATCAATGTCAATAATAGTTCTCTCTCAAATGAGGAAATCAAAGAATATTTTAGTTTATTGTCGTACCAGACAAAAGTGTTGTATAGTTTAACATCATATAACAAGGACAAAAGTGAATCAATGTAAAGATATTGATTCCAGGGGCGGTTTCACAAATCAACATCATATGAGGTTGTGGTGAACCGATGTGAAGAGATTCTTTTTGGGCTTGAACCCTGGGAGGTTGCCTACATACCCAGCCTGGAGGGCAAGGATCAAAGTCCGTGTAGTTCAATTAAAGAATGAATCAATGATCAAGTTGTTCTTGTGGACAATGATCTAATAAAAAATATTGTTGGGACATACACATGGTTAGTGGCCCAAAGGGAGTGTTATGGTTGATGTTCGCTCTAAGCTCACGTGAGTTATACTCGGTGTGAGAAACCAGAGGTAATAACAACCTTAACGATGTACAGTTTAATGTCATGTAGGACATAAAAAGGGGACTATGCAGTTTAAAGTCTTGCAGTTAGGACTATTGGTGCTGCACAGTTTAGTGTCATGTAGCAGGGACAAAATACAGTTTAATGTCATGTAGGACATATCAAGGATTTTCTGTACAGTTTAGCGTCATGTAGTTAGGACTATGGGGATAAAATAGTTTAACGTCATATTGGACGAAAGGGGGACTGTGCAGTTTAATGTCATGCAGTTAGGACAAAAGAGTGTACCATTTTAACGTCATGTTGGACGAAGGTGCGAAATAGTTTAAGGTCATATGCATGGACCGTGAATGGTGAAGTTTAATGTCATACTGGATTTTTGAGATTATATAGTTTAACGTCTTTCCGGACGTGAGGGACTTTTATACAGTTTAGCGTCATGTAATTTAGGACGTCACAGTTTAACGTCTTGCTGGACATAAGGGATTTGCAAATAGTTTATGGTCATATACATGGACCAGGGATGATGCAGTTTAAGGTCATGCTGGACGGTTTAGGGAACTTTTTCACCGTTTAATGTCGTGTGGGACGAAGCTGCAGTTTAAAGTCATACTGGACCATTGCTGTATAGTTTAACATCATATAGCAAGGACGAACTGGTGCTGTACAGTTTTAAAGTCATGTAGCTAGGACTAAGGTGAACCAATATGATGATATCAGTTCTGGGGACTTTTTACAGTTTAACGTCATGCTGGACGATGAAAGTGCCACATAGTTTAATGTCATGTTTCTAGGACACAATATAGTTTAATGTCATCTCGGAAAAAATATAGTTTAATGTCATCTCAGACAAAATATAGTTTAATGTAATCTCGGACATTGAAGGTGACACAGTTTAACGTCATGTTGGACGAAGTTGCAGTTTATGGTCATACTGGACCATTGCTGTATGAACCAATTGTAAGAGTTTTGGTTCTGGGAACAATATTTTGTGTTTATACAAAATACTTCTTCAGAAATCTGGCATTAGTTGGAGTCGTGATGTGTTCTCCATCCATTGAGATCAGAGAATACGCTCAATTGGAGTAGACCTTATGTATTGAATAAGGTCCTTCCCATTTTGGTTCAAGTTTGGGAGGCTTCTTTCCTGGTATCATTGGTGCTCTGAGAACCAATACCAATTCTCCCTGAATGAATGAACGAAGACGAACTTTTTTGTTAAAAGCTCGTGTTATCCGATTCTGATAGATTTCCAAGTGGTGCAAAGTGTACAATCTTTTCTCATCTAACTGTTCCAATTCATTCAACCGCTTTTGGGATTTCTCATCTGTTGATAACTGATCACAAATGGCTATTCTGAGTGAGGGAAATTGAACTTCAATTGGCAAGACTGCTTCTGTTCCATATACCAATGAATATGGAGTAGACCGCGTTGCATTGCGAGTGGTAGTCCGATAAGCCCATAAAGCATGAAAGAGTTTATCAGGCCATGACCTCTTATATTTATCCACCATCTTTTGAAGTATATTTGAAAGAGTCTTGTTGAAGGCCTCTATCTGGCCATTAGCCGCTGCATGATATCGAGATGAATGGTTGGACTTAATGTTGTATTCTTGATACAATTTCTTTACCTCAGAAGAACAGAAGTTGGTGCCGTTGTCCGTCAATATGGTATGAGGGACACCAAATCTAGTAATGATGTTAGACTTGATGAAGCTAACAATGCATTTAGAACTGACTTCTTTGAGAGGTACTGCCTCTGCCCATTTGGAAAAGAAATCAGTAGCAGTAAGAATGTACTTAAACTGCTTGGCCGTTGCTGAAGAGTAAGGTCCCACCACATCAATTCCCCATGTGGAAAATGGCCATGAGTATTTAGCTGTATGAAGCAACTCTGGAGGTTGATGAATGAAGTTTCCATATACTTGGAATGAATGACACTTCTTTGTGAAAGTAACACAATCTTGTATCATTGAAGGCCAGAAGTATCCAAGCCTTCGAATTTGATCAGACAGTCTATGTCCAGACTGGTGGGCACCACAGACTCTTGCATGCACTTCTTTTATGACAACCATCGTCTCTTCACCATCAATACATCTGAAGAGAACTCCATCAAAACCACGTTTGTAGAGAATTTTCTCGAGGTGGTTTGGACCATCATAAAGAGTAAAATTGACCACACGTCGCCGAATTTGTTCTTTCTTGGCTCTATCAGGTGGAAGTGTTCCATTTTGAAGGTATTCCCTGATAGGTGACATCCATCCTGTAGTATGACCATACGGTTCAGGAATGGGACTAATTTCATTAATTTCCTCTGTTCTGACTTGAACATAAGGTGAAATTGCACGACGGTGGGCAATACAGATGGTTGTCTCGTCCCGATTTGGATCTGCTAAAGCTGTGGCTATATTAGCCAGTGCATCAGCTTGAGCATTTTGTGATCTTGGGACATAAGAAAATGTCGGTTCTGAAGGGAATTCCGACATTAACTCTCTGATGTAATCATACAAAGGGATTAATTCTTCTTTTCTGATGGCATAATCCCCATTGACTTGTTTGATTACCAGGTCTGAATCACCTTTCACCTTTAAGTGAATCACTTGTTCTTGAAGCGCTAACTCCAAGCCTGTAATGAGAGCTTGGTATTCAGCTTCATTATTGGTACCACCTTCCCACAACAAAAAGGAATAAGGTAACACTGCCTTATCTGGAGAAATGAGCACAATTCCTAAACCAACTTTTTTGAATTTAGGATTTTCCATTTTCTTCCCTGTTGGACTTCTAGAAGCACCATCAAAATACATTTCCCATGTTTGAGGACTCTCTTGAATAGAGAAAACTTCCTCATCAGGGAGTTCGATATCTGAATATGTGTCTTCCACTGAAGGATGTTCAGCCAGGAAATCAGCCAGAGCTTGGCCCTTAATTGCCTTTTGAGACACATACTGGATGTCGAACTGCTGTAGAATAACCGCCCACCTTGCCAGACGTCCTGTAAGCATTGGACGACTAAGGATGAATTTGAGTGGATTATTACGAGATACCAATTGGACCTCGTGATGTTGCGGGTAGTGTCTCAGTTTCTGAACTGCAAAGATTAATGCTAGGCAGCACTTTTCAATACTCGAATACTGGTTTTCTGCTTCAAGCATAGTTCTACTGAGATAGTAGAGACTATTTTCATTCCCAGCATCATTCTTTTGAGCGAGAAAGGCACCCAATGATCGCTCTAAAGCTGTCACATAGAGGATAAGAGGCCTACCCTCAACAGGTTGCATGAGTACTGGTGGACTCAAGAGGTATTTCTTGAGAAAATAAAATGCTTCTTGACATTCTTCAGTCCACTGGTAAGTGACTCCTTTCTTCAATAATTTGGTAAAGGGTAAACTTTTGCCTGCCAAATTGGCGATGAAACGCCGAATATAGGCTAAGTGTCCTTGATGTCCTCTTAATTCTTTCAAATTCTGAGGAGGTGACATACCAAGGATTGATTTGGTCTTCTCAGGATCGACTTCAATACCACGATGGCGTACAACAAAGCCGAGGAATTTTCCTGAGGCTACCCCAAAAGCACATTTTAAGGGGTTCATCTTCAAATTATGTTGTCGAAGCTTGTGGAATATGACTTCCAAATCAGCCAAGTGATCAAAACGTTGTTTGGATTTAACCACCAGATCATCTACATAGCATTCAACAAATTTCCCTAGAAAAGGTTTGAAGATACGATGCATGGCGCGTTGATATGTTGCACCTGCATTCTTTAAACCAAAGGGCATCACCCGGTAACAAAACACACCTTGAGGAGCTCTGAAGGCTGTATATTCCTCATCTTCTGGGGCCATTCGGATCTGATTATATCCAGAATATCCATCCATGAAAGAAAGTACTTCATAGCCAGTCGTCGCATCAATTAAGAGTTCTGTAATCGGAACTGGGAAATCATCTTTAGGACAATACCGATTAAGATCTCTGAAATCAATGCAAACCCTAATTTGTCCGTTCTTATTCTTTACAGGGACAATATTAGCCAACCACATGGGATATTAAACTTCTCTGACGAAGTTAGCTTTGATAAGCTTATCCACTTCAGCCTCGATTTTGGAATCATAGGTTGGGTGTGTTCTTCTCGCGGCTTGCTTGAATCCTCGATGTTCTTTTGGCAAACCCAAATGATGGGCGGAAACATCAGGATCAAGGCCATGCATCTCTGTATAATTCCAAGCAAAAATATCTTTATTTTGCTTTAGAAAAGAAATATGCATCTCTTGTTCTTCAAGGGTCATGGCCGCAGTAATTAAAGTGGGGCGTGGATCTTTCTCTGTACCCAAATTTACTTCTCTGAGTTCATCCACAGTGGTAGAGATACCCTCTTCAAATGCTGGAGGAGCATCTCTAAGATCTTCCTCTTCCTCTTCATCATGTGTTATTTCTTCCGTTTCTACTTGCAAAGTAGATGAAAAAACGAAATTCTCATGATCATACGAGATGTCAAAATTTTCACATTTTGAAGAAGAAGCTTCCATTTCCGACCCTATTGATGAAAAAGGGTCTTCTTTGGGAAATAAAGAGGAGATGATGGATTGAGAATCGACATCAATATTCACCTCTGGTGTTGCTATAACTTCTTCTGGCCTGATTAGCGAAGTATAGACTTGTTGGATTTCAGCAGACGAAATGAAAACGTCACCACTTATGCTTTCATCACTGCTTGGTAAGTTACCAATTTCTCCCATGTTGTCTAGCTCGATTACCGTAATTGACATTATGGATCTTTCCATAAGAGTATTTTGATTTGGGCCTATTTTGTCAATTTGACTGATAGGTAACACATAATCTGTACTCACATGTGAAAATGGATTTATTGGAATTTTTTCCAAACCATATGGAGCATTAACTTTGGTAATTTCCTTCACTGTAGATTTTTCTCTTCCCTTCATGTGATAAAATTCCGCCTCAATGTATTGAGACTCACATGTCTTGAACGGGGCCTTATCATCATACAATGTTCCAACTTGACCATCGAAACAGTATTTGAGACATTGATGGTATGATGATGGAATAGCTGCATGCTGATGTAGCCAGGGTCTTCCAAGCAAGATATTGAAAGCTGAGTCTTGATAAACAATCATGAAATCCGAATTGGAAACAAGATCTCCAAACTGAGTTCTGAGCGTAACTTCTCCCAGTGGTTCTTGTTCATTTTTATCATATCCTTGCAACATCATGGTAGAAGGAAATAAATCAGATTCCGTGAGGCCCAATCGACGAAGTGTGCGAATGGGCATGAGGTTGACTCCTGAACCATTGTCAATAAAAGCTCTTCGAACATCTATACCATTGAATTTTCCAGATAAGTACAAAGGTTTTATGTGCCCATGCACAACATCATCTTCATCTTTATCGGTAAAAGATATCACTGCATGGAAATCTGCAGGATTATTCTCTATGTGATAAATTTCAGCTGCAGCAATTTCAGCTTCAAACTCCTGAGGACTTGAAAAAGCTTCGATGAGTGCTTCCCGAAGATCTCTTGATAGATTCAAGGAATCCAAAATTGATAATTTCGCTGGTACTTGGGCCAAGTGTTTCAATATATCATACTTTTGATCTAGAGGTCTGCGTTTCCCAATATGAATATGCGGTTTAGCAGGTACCTTGGAAGCAGATGCTTTGGAAGCTGATGCATCTTGTATTGAAGTTGGCAACATCTTTGGTTTTGGAAAATTAGACTGATTAGATCCATTTACTTGCTGAGATAAAGAAGATGGAACCTTTAATCGGTCTTCCAAAATAACTGTGCCAAAGCTGAGTTGGCCATTGGCAGAAGAACTTGCTTTTTCTTTTTGAGCTCGCTGAAGGGCTCTACCACGAGTTTCTGCTGCATATACAGTGCTAGCAGGGGTAGAATTAGAGTAGTGGCTTCGGAAAGATCCATGTCTTCTACTATATCCTGAACCTCTAGAATTTCCTCAGGTTCCCTTATTTGATACAGGGAATTCAGGCTCATCAAGACTGGAATATGAATCTGTTAATTGAATCATATTAACAGAACCAAAGATTAACTCTTCTTCTGATAAAGACTCTACCTGGTTAGCCTGTTTAGGCTGTGCCGTTTGGTGGGACGGTGCCCGTGGCTTTGAAGTAGATGGCATGAAATCTGCCAGAGTCAAAGACAATTTAGGCTTTGATACATACTCATCTTCTCCTGATTCCTCTTTCTTCTTTGAATTGCGCTGCCCTTTTGAGGATTTTTCTTTTGATGGAGGCTTTACTGCAGCTTTTATAGGAGACACAATTGGCTTCTTCAATTGTGTTCGCAAAATGGAATGGGTCCAATTGATTGTCTTTCTGACCATCCAATCATCATATTTTTTCGCAGTTTTGCTTTTGACTTCCTGCCACTCGCCTCCTTCCTCTGGATCTGTAGCGGTAATACACGCTACATGAGCTGAAGAACCCTTCAATTTGACTTGTCCCAAGTCGACCATCTTTTGCAGGAGGTCTTTAAAGACAAAACACTCCTGGATGGGATGCCCCAACATTTGATGAAAGGGACAATAATTGGGACGGTCTTCATCTTCTTCCTTCTTTGGCCTCTTCGGCACTGGTAATTGAACCAAATTATTTTTCAGAGCTGAAATGAAGTAACCAGGAACTTGATCACTTCGGAAAGAGTATGTTTTACTCTTCATATCCTCAAATTGCTTTCGTCGTTGATCTTTTTGATCATTTGGATGAAACAGCCTTTGTTGTTGGCGTTCAGGAGGTGGAGCCCTTCGAGAAGATGAAGGTTTTGAAGTAGAAATAGGTACAGGTGCCTGTTTAAGCATAACTGTGGCAGTTTCTGCTTTACCCATTCTTCTTCCTGGAGCTGATGTAATTACACGAGATTTAACCTTAGCCTGTATAAGGGAATCTTCAATCTGTTGAGCGATTGAAGTAAGGTCTCGAAACCCTCCTGTGTATTTCACAGGGATCAATGGCGTGTGTAATTCGTCACGCAAATTTGCCACACAGATTGGCAACAAATACTCCCGAGGGAGTGCTAAACTCAAGGAATACGTTAATCCCTTCCAACGAGCAATGAAATCAGAGACTCTTTCATTCTCCCTTTGCTTGCAGTTTGTAAGATCGAAAACTGTCGTTTTTGGCAAAGTTGAGCTAAACTGAAGAAGGACCTTTTGATGAAGATCATCCCATCCGATGACTGACCGGGATTGCAAGCTTGTATACCAGACAAAAGCTGGTCCTTGCAAGGTTCGCATGAAGCATCTGAGTTTCACTGCTTCTTGCTGCTCTGGAGTTCCCATCATAGGATCACAACAAGACACGTAATGCGTCAAATGTTGTTCAGGGTCTCCTGAACCATTGAAAGTAGGGAAAATAGGGTTTCCAAAACTGGATGGAGGAGAAATTGAGTCTACCCATTCAGGGTAAACTTTCTTTTCAGGTTGAACTTGTGCCTGTTTCCCTTCCATAGTTTCTAACCGAGCTGTTAATGACTCAATAATAGTTATTAACTCTTGAGAAACGTCAGGTTGAACTTGGTTTTGGGTAGGTGCAATGAATGGAGCTTGGACAGACGTGGTGGTTGGTGCTGCAACTGATGGTAGTGCTGCCAACCATTGTTGCGTTTGACCCATAGGATTAGACCTCTGTGGGTGTACTGATAAAGGAGGATATTCTTGATCCATCTCAGTAGTTACAACAAATTCCTTCGGCCGTCGGACTTCATCATTCTTAAGAAGAAGACTACTCTGAAGTAGTTCTGCATTCAACCTTATTAATTCTTTCATTTCTTCCTCCTGTCGTGCAAACCTTTGCTCTAATGAGAGCGATTGACCTCCTTCAGAGGAAGGGTGAGAAGAAACCTGATTCTTTCCTTTCCCCTTATTGGATCCTTTTCGGAGAGGGGGAAGTGGGTTACTTGAAGGAATACACAAATTTTGGGTAAGCCTTTGATTACGTGTGCACACACCTTCTTCATTTAGGTCTGTGTGCGCAACTTATTGAGCAGGAACCTCTTCGTCTGATCCCTCTGATTGAGCCTCATCTGGTGAATCAGCAGCAACGGCATTGATGAAATTAATGGATGCATATTTCATGGAATCCTTTCTATCAGCATTTCTGTGATATTGTCTCCTTCTATGTCCATGATGAGACATGGCATTCTGTTGACTTGATCCCTCAGGAATTTCTTGGAGAACCGTCACTTGGAGAGAATCTCCTGACAGCTTGGCTCTTCGTTCCTCTTGAGGCTTATTCCCTAATCGAGAGAATACTGACTTTCTCTGAGGGAAGGATTGAAGATTTGAAAAAGTCCCCAGTCCGGTGGACTGGGGATGTTCCTGCTGCTTCCGCTCAACTCCTCGAATCCCATTCATTGACTCTGAGGGTTGGGTTAGAGAAGTCCCCAGTCTGGCCAGCTGGGGTGTCTCTTGACATGCTATGTCTGAGATATTCTTAAAATCTCTCTTGATCTTGTGAATCTTAGTTCGGAAATTAGCTGGATGCATTAACCTGTATCCACTTTTATCACCTAGTTCAACAGACCGTTGGATGATTTCCGAAACTTCGGTCATTTGATGACGTGTTTGCTCCAGACGAGAAGCTTGTGCAATATTCTCACCTTCTTGATGTAGGAGCAATTCAACAACTTGTTCTCTATATACTTGATTTTGAGAAGAACTAGTTGAAGCTTGTTCTTGAGCAAGCATTTGATTATGAACAAAGCCCATTGACTGTGGTCGGCCATGGGCAATAACATTGCATGAGACCATTTTCGGCGGGCTTTGCTGACCGGAAAGCACTGTGAAATGTAGTGCTCCGTGAACACCCCATCCTCTGATATGAACATCAGATGGAGCATTGGAAATTAACTGACACAATATTTTTAGTGCACCAAGGCATGAACGTTGTAGGGTTCTCTGTTGCTTTTCGGCCTTTGGATACCGAGAGACTGATAAAGATGCCAAATCAATCTGGCGTTGTAACCCTTCTATTATCTTAAGATGATATTCATATTCATCATAAGATAATACCTTTTTCTTTAATTGACAAAGAGTTTTCCATATGTTGAGACGAATATCATGGATTCCATCATCCGTCAACATCTTTGGAATGTCGTACTGGGAGTCAGCCAAAGGCCAAAACATGACTGGTACTTCACCTTTTGCCAGTTTTTTCCTCTTGTTCATAATTTCCTCTTTATCATTAAATGAAGATTCTTCTACCTATTTGGACCAGAGTTGGTGTTTCCCTGTTGCTTCATCGGATTCAACAAGATTGGTAGAGAAATCACTATTCATGCTGGAAGATGAATGACCCAGGGAAGGTTCGGAGAATAACCTGAACCCCAGGCTATCTTCTGATGGAGAAAGAGTTTCACCTGCCGATAGTAAAGCATCAGACATGACTGGTTTTACGTTTGCAAGTGCCTCGAGATAGGAGGGCTTTCTCGTCACTACATTGCCTTCTGAAGAATTTTCGAGACAATGTGAATCACTACTGCGAAGAGGACTTTCGCAGCGAAGTTCATCACCATGAGGAGGACCGTCATGATGGGTTACAGCAAAAGATGAAATCTCTTTCTCCTTGGTCTTATGACCACACAGAGGGTTCCTGTGGTTCTCATCTGAAGAAGAAACTTCAAGATTGACCGAATTTTCATGAAGCAAGTCTTCATGAGGAAGTGTCTGTTGAAGACCTTCAGAATTAATGTTCCCGTTATTGGGAACTGAGGGAGTAGAATCTTGAATTCTGACAGATAAATGTCTGAGGGCTTCAAGAACTCCAGCATCGAGCAAGGCCTTGTTGCAGATTGGCCTTTGATCTCCTGACTGTGCTGGGCGGATCTTTTTCTTAGATGCATTCTTACTCGCTTTAGAAACCACTTGATGACGAAAGTGATTGCTCTGAGCAGGTGTATGTGCCTGATCAGGAAAGATGGTCAGGTTAGGCTGACGATCTCCACTCAAATCAGGTGTATGTGCCTGACTTGGTTGTCCGTATGATATGGGGGAGTATGCCCCATAACCCTCTTGGACTGGAACAGATGTGTGTGTCTGTTCCAGAGTGAATCGTTGATGTGTCACTCCATTGCTAGGGATATATTTATGTGTCTGTCCCTGAGATGATGCTGAAGCTGTTATGATATCCTGGCAAGCATCCAAAATATGAGCAGGAATTTTCTTCTGCTCTTTCACCATTGACAAAATATGTTTGGTGACTTCAGCCGCCAGAATGGGGATATACGTCCATTCTGGGCTTGGAGTAGGTGTATGTGCCTGCTCCTGTCCTCCTTTTCCTGTCAGAGAATCTTGACAGTACTCAAGTGTGGAGGCAGAGAGTTGAGTCTGCCCCCTGTTTGTCATCGGGACATTCCGACTGACTTCTCCGGGTGCTACCAAGCGAGACTGTTGGAAGGCCTGATTAGTATTAGCAGGTGTATGTGCCTGCTGATTACACTTCGCCAAACGCGGTTGAAGAGATCCATCATATGTAGTCTGACAAGCCTGCTGACTAACTGGTGATGTATAAACAGGTGTATGTTCTTGCATATGGTACTCCGCCGAAATTGCCTGGCGGGATCGTCTTGATGCTGCCAGACGAGTCTGCTGGACAGCTGAATTAAAACGGGCAGGTGTGTATGCCTGCTCGTTGTTTTCCACCAAGTTAGGTTGGTGGACTTCTCCGGAGATGGCAGGGATGACAACCTACCTATTGTTAACCAGATTCCGTCTCTGGAGGTTCATCTTGCCTGCTCGGGTTCGAGGAACCTGAGCTGAATGCCTGGAGTCGGTACCCTCATCATGTTGAGGGCGCACTACCGCACGAGTCTGGCGGTGATTGTTGATGGGAGCCCTCGGGAAGGACTCCTGTCTTTTTGAATTAAGGCCCCGAGGGACCTGCTCATTCACTTCCTCGGAGTAAGGGAGTGAATGGAAATTGCGTTCCGGGGATAACGACCCGAAACAGTTGGAGACGGTAGTCAGCACCGTCTGCTTCTTGATTGCTGGCCGCCGTTTTTCGGACAACCAGGTAGAGTTGTTAACTTGGAGGGCTTGACGAGCGGCCTCCAGAGTTGGGATAGTACCGTTGCGACGGTACTCCTTAACCAGTGCATTAGAAACATAGCGTTGAAGACGCTGAGTTGGTGATGTCATCCTCAGAGCGGATGACGTTCCAGCAGGAGTAGCAGCATTGGTTTTCATAGCAGCAGACCTCACAGTAGAGGTGTTCACAGCAGCAGTATTCACAGGGGTGAATTTAAGGAAAGCCATTTTTGCAGAAGATCTTGAGAAAAGAGTTCATGTTCCATGTAACAGACATAATCAAGATGAATCCGGCCACTGCATCTTTTGGATGAGCATGTGTCAATGATTGCCTTGTTGGCCCAAGGGGCCTAAAAAATAAGAAGAACATCACTTTCACTTGGTTAAGGATTCACGTCGGGTTCACCATTTTTGTTTCGCACGGAATCCGGGGATGACCTCCTGGACGGGAGATTCAAACGTTCCGATCGGTTTCTAACGGGTTTGTTCGTAGAACCAGAAACATTCAATGATTCCACATCCGTTTGGACCTACTTTCCAAAGGCAGGCGCTCATTAGCTTGTGGACTAATGAGGCTTAGGAATTTGCATTGGTCGAGAGGATGGGAGGTCGGACTCATCACACCTTTTTGAGGGGAATTATTGTCTACTCCGGGACTCTCTTTAGAGATTTAAGTTATGTTCGTGAATCCTTATTACATTACCAAGTATAAAATGTTCTTTCCTTTAGTTTTAACAATCAATGATTAAATATGCAAGAAATTTAGAGAATCTTTTATATGTATTCGAGGTTCTTCATCAATAGAGAATCATCTATATTTGTTTAGAGATTCTTGGTCAATGGTATCCTTCAAAACATTTATATAAAAGTCTCTTGGTCATTATGATGACCAGGCTGGTTTTAAAGCCACTCAGTGGGGCACTTGAAGTTTATCGTCATTCAGAAGGACAGAGATTATTTCAAAGTTGGGATCGAACCCATAAATGGGCTACCTACGTATCCTTTGTTTTGGAAAAGGAATCAGAACCCACGTAGTTCGAGGAATGGGGTATGATGTTTATGATTGATGGCTCAAAGATGAATGTCATAATTACTTTTACACTCTAAGCTCAAGTGAGTCATGCTCGGTGTGAGAAACAAGAGGTATTGATAAAATTTAGACAATTGTGCCATAATAGATGCAATCATAAGAATTTGTTTGGGGCTTATGTATAGATGACTGCCCAGATAGATGAAGGTTTAGGATTTACTTTTAGGGAGAAAATCCATGAACATGGTCCATAAAGTTATATGTGCTTCATGGAGATTTGAATACTCTAATCTTGGGGCTTACTCCTAAGGAGGATGCCCAAGTTAGGAGGGGACTTATGATAGGGTTTTATTCCTGAAAAGGAAACCCAAATCAAAGGTAAATTATGACTGGTTAAGAAAAGTTTAAGGGACTTGGAGCTTACTCCTGAAAAGGAAGCCCGAGGTTATGACTGAGTCTTATTCCTGAAAAAGGAGACCCAGGGTTATGACTGAGTCTTATTCCTGAAAAAGGAGACCCAGGTTAGGGATTATGGTTTGGGGCTTACTCCTGAGGAGGATGCCCATATTTGAGGTTGGGGATTATTCTTAAGAAAGATGCCCAAGATTGGGAACTTTAAGAATTTGGGGCTTACTCCTGAGGAAGATGCCCAGATTAAAGGTTTTATAACTGGGGATTATTCCTGAAAAGGAGACCCAGGTTAAGATTCTATCATCTTAAAGGATGAGGTTGAATGAATGAACTCTCCGTATTTTAGTGACATAAGGATATTTAAATCACTAGACTTTTGAGAGAGATTCCACAGAATTCCTTTCAGATAAGAAAGTCAAATCAAGAAATCATGCCATAAATGGCTTTGAAGAATTTCTTGAAGACTGAATCTTGAAAAGGAAAGGTGAAATGGCTTAAGAGGGGTAAAAATGGGCAAGATGGGCACACAAAAAGATAGGGGCGCGCAAGTCTTGAAAGGCGCGCAAGTCCTGCGGCGGCACACAAGTATTGGCCGCGCAAGTATACTTGCGCGACACATGGTGTACTTGCGCGATTTTCAATCAGAATTGAAATACTTGAGCGACTCTTGATAAAACCCTTTAGAATCCCCTTTAGGTTCTTCCAGAAAAGAAACGCGCAAGTTATATGGAAGGAAATAAGTCGGCGCGCAAGTGTTTGATAAGTTTCAACACTTAGGCCTTCTTCTCTTTAGATCTTCCGTTCTAGGTAAGAAATTACCTTAGAAGTGTTCCGGAAGCTTTGAGAAGAGACTTGGGCGTCGGGAGCTTCAATCCGAGTTTCTGGAAAAAGACCCTCTCGAATGGGGGCCCACAGGGTCTATTTATAGGTAAAAGAAGACCCTGGGCGGTTACCGGGCGGTTACCGGGCGGTTACCACTTAGGTCGCGCAAGTACTTGCACGACCACTAGGCGGCGCACAAGTACTTGCACGACCACTAAGCAGCGCGCAAGTGTACTTGCGTGACCATGAGGGAACTTGCGCGACCTATGGGAAATGTTCTCCTTGTTCATCCCTTTGTCGATTTTTGTTGTTTTTTTCAAAGGATGAATCACTTTTTGCTTAGATATTCCCTTTTCTGATCTTAAAATTCTGTTACGAAAGGAGCGTCAACAATACATTTATATACACAATGTGTATAACATTTAAACGGAGATAGAATGAACTCTAAGAGAATACTGCCTTTAACTTAATTGAATTCAGGAAGAAGAAAATAGTGGTAACCAGTTCTTAAGGCCGTGATGCAAATTCATATACAAACATATATTTATGTAAGGTGTGTATAAATTATAGTGTACCAAGGCCGGAGGAAACTAAACATAAGAAGGGGTTTTCCCTTTTTACCCACTATTTGATTTATCAAACTGAGAGAGAGATCTCAAATTCTGGGTTCGCACCTAGGAACACACATATAATATGTAGATATAAAAATGTATACAAACTTATATAAAATTGAATCTTGTCAAAACACAACCAATGTGAAAACATGTTCCGACCCTTACCAGAACAGATAGGAGATGATGCGGAAAATGAAATCCAGTGCAGAACCACCGGATGTATATATATATACATAACATATATAAATATATGCGAATATATAAAAAAAGAACTCAAAGATGAACCACAACCGAACTTCAAACATCTCCCTTACCTAAACTCGACGAAGAGGAGAAGGAGGAGGAAGACCGGAGCAGCGACGGGTCTGGAGGTCGGAGAGATCAAAGGAGATCGGATGCAGCCCTTCGGCCTTCGGTGCAACAGGGGGTTTTAAAAAAACAACAAGGAAGGAGAAGACTTCGGGGGGAGGAAAGGAGTCTTCGGCCGAGGCATCCCGAGGCCGAGGCGCTCCTACCGCATGGAAAAATGAGGGCGACGCCGGGTCCACTTGCTGGACGAAGACATGAGGAGAGGGAAAAGAAAACAGCAGCTGTGTGCTGCTGGTTCGGCACGAGGAAGAAGAAACCGCGGAGGAGAAAAACGCGAAACACGATGAACGGCCGAGATTAATTTCTGGTTGATCGGAGGGCTGGGGATGATGCGGTTTTTAAAACGATCGGACGGCTGCGATCAAGGGGAGAGGATCAGACGGTCCTCGGTTTGCCGCGGGTTTAAAACGTGGTTTCAGCCGTTTCTTTCTTTCTTTCTTTTTTTTAAAACAAACTTTGTTAATATTAATTTATTAATTCATTGAATTTATTATTATTAATGAATTCTATTATTAATCCAAATTAATTATTTTAAAAAAAATTCATTGGTTAATGAAAATATAAACTAATTCAATTAAAACATCTATTTATATTGACATATGTAAATATATATATTCCATTTTAAGATTCCAATAATTCATATTATGCTATCTTTATTATTATTAAACCTCTTTTATTATTTTAGTAAAAACATTGGTCAAATAAAATTATAAATTTATCAAAACATCTTATTATATGTACATACATATATATTTCATTTTAATTTTTTTAGACATCCAAAATTTTAATTATATTATCATTATTATTAAACCTTATTTATTAACTACTTAGTATTTCATTATGATAATTAATGATCAAGAACATTGAGTAATAAAAACATAACACAAGTATATATATTTTAATTTCCTTTGCTAGTTAACTACCATAATTTTCTTAATTAATTAGTATCATTTAATGCAACTATATTTTATCACGCATAAAAGTGTGTTGATGAAAATAATATCAACACAAAACACACAAGTGAAATAAACCATAATTTGACATAGTTTTCAAAATAGTTAATAAAGGATAAATTATACGAGAGATGATGTATCCAATTTGATGCAATATAAATATATAACTCATGAAAGAAATCCATCAGGTTTGATATAACTAGAAAAACAAGAGTTTAATTGTTCAAATCAAAATTTAAAGTGGAAGAAGACAATAATATTAATTTTTCTCAATTTGAAACATAAAATAAAATTCTTATTTTGGAAAACAAAAGGTAATTAACGTTGGTGTCATAAAGAAAAACTGCCCACTAATCATTCCGATCATTTTACCCCCAATGGTCAAAATGAACAAGGGATTCGTTGGGAACCAACGGTCGGATTTATGGCCGTTTGAGGTCCAACGGTTATCTTTGGTTCTTATAAAAGGGTTGGGTCTTGGGTGACACTTACCCCAAGTGACCCGGAGGAGATAAAGGAAGATGGTTCGTGTGATCCCCTTGGTTCTGAGCACGGTTGCGGTGGCTTCAGCGATCCTTATGTTCCTTATGATGGATGCTCGAAATCCCTACCGCATACTCGGGCTCCTAGTTGTTCTAATCAGTCTTCATATCGTTGTAATCGGATTCTTGGTTGGAATCTTTGGTTAGTGATTTTTGATCGTGGGAAGTTGTAATCGTCATGTTTCTTAATAATGGAGTGTTTCATTCATGCTTGTTGCTACGGGTTTTCATTCATTTTCTTTTTATAGCAAGATGGTCCAATTAAAAGGGGAAACATATAAAACATGAATTCTCGGGTTGTTACAACATGGACTGGACTTACCCATTGACTATCAGATATGGGAAAAATAATTCTAGCAGCCAACAAGGTGGTGACTTCTTTCTTCACAACCTCCAAAAGTGTTGGGTTTAGTCTTCTTTGAAATTGTCTTACCGGTCTAGTGTTCTCCTCTAGTAAAATTATGTGCATGCAAACCGAGGGGTTGATTCCTGTTAGATTAGAGAGAGTCCATCCTATGCCTTCCTTGTGGGACTTGAGAACTTCCAACAATTGGTTTTCCTGGACTTCTGACAATTCTTTTGAGATTATTACAGGGAATTGTCCCTTATGACCTAGGAAGGCATACTTGAGGTTATCTGGAAGGGGTTTCAATTCTACCACAGGTGGGTTGGTTTCATTGATAACTGGGAACTCTTCAGAAGTTTGATTGTTTGGTGAAGCTCCATGTTCATCATAGTTTTCTCTTTCTATGATATCATGACTTGTTTCATGTGAAAAATTGGAATCCTCTCCTTGAATACCACTAACAGATTCAATGGTTTCTAGAAATTCATCTTCATCATTTCTCAGATATCCAGTCTCAACATCCCAAGACTCTTCATAGTCTCCAATTTCATCCTCATTTTTATCAGATTCGGTATCCTACAAATATCCCTCTTCTTCCACATCAGTTGGTATTTCATCACAGAAAAAATTAGGTAACATGCCAGTGGAAAACCAATCAATCATGTTTACATGGGGAGTTGAATGATTCTCAACTGGGTGTTTCATTGAATGAAAAATGTTGAAATGAACAAAGTCTCCTCCAAATTCCAGTGAAAGTGTTCCCTTGTGAACATTGCTGATAGATTTTGCCGTTTTTAGAAATGGCCTCCCTAGGATGAGGGGAGCATGTGTGCTGAACCGATCGTCTTCCATATCCAAAACATAGAAGTCAACAGGAAAAATCATGTCTCTCACTTGAACAAGAACATCCTCTATAACTCCAGCAGGTTTGGTGGTACTTCGGTTTATGAGTTGAATGATAATTCCAGAGGGTTTTAAGTCTCCAACCTGAAGAGATGAGTAGACAGAATGTGGCATTAAATTGATGGAGTCCCCTAGATCAAGCATCACATCTTTGAATTCACATTTCCCAATGGTACAGGGAATGGTAAATGTCCCAGGGTCTTTACACTTGACCGGAAGGGCATGTTGAATCAATGATGAGACATTCCTTCCTAAGTTTACTTTTTCTCCCCCTTTGAACTTCCTCTTGTTGGTACACATGTCTTTCAGAAACTTAGCGTACCTCGGAATTTTTTTCACAGCATCGAGCAATGGAATATTGACTTGGAATTTCGTGAATGTTTCCAAAACCTCCTTATCCAATTCTTTTTCAGCACTTGACTTTGGTGGTGGTTCACACCTTGGATAAGGCAGTGGAGGTTTGAATGTTTCTGGGGTATTCTGAGTATGTTTCGGAGGAACATAAGGGCCAGACATCCTATTCCAATCATTCTTTGTTCTTTCAAACAAGATTTCTTCTCTTGACTCTGAGTTTCTATCAACTTCATATTTTTCATCATTTTTAGCAAGGGTAGGATTTTCATCAACAGTATAAGAAGAAGGCTTGATGTTCTCAATCTGAGGATTTTTCAATTTTGTTCCACTCCTAAGTTCAATTGTACTCACATTTTCCTTCCCATTATTCCTCGGATTTACTTGTGGCTGTGAGGGTAAACCACCACTCATTTTATTTGTTATGCAATTAATACTAGAAGAAAGTTGACCCATTTGATTCATCAAGGTATTCATTTTGTTATCTTGCTGTTTTTTGTATTCTTTTAGTCCCCTCATTTCCTCTTGTTGTTTCCTCATTTCTTCTTCAAGGTTCCTATCCGAGTTTTTAGTGGGAGGGGTAGGGTGAAAATTGATTCAATAATGAGCATTGGTTTGCTCATTGAAATATCTTGGTTGATAATTACTTGATTGTCCTTGGAAAAATCCTCTTGGTTGTTCAGGTTGAAGAAATCTTTCATTTGAGTTGTTGTTCCATCCTTGATTGAAATTTTGGTTGTTTTGAAATGGTCTTTGCTGGTTTGGTTGAAATGGTCTACCAGGAAAAACTGCATTGCAGTTCTCAGGAGGTTCTTTCATTTGCGGGCATTGGTCACTAAAATGTTCATTCGAAGAACAAATCCCACAGTGGACATGTAGTTGGAAAGCCGATTCAGGTTTGGGTTGGGTTGGTGGGGTGTTAGACAACATTATTGACCTTACCATGGTGGTGAGATCAGATAGTTGACTTGTAATTGTGTTGTTTTCGGGACTAGTAGTAGGGAATTCTTGTGCAGCTTTTACAAGAAGAAGGCCTCTGGTTCCAAATTGTTGGGAATTCTGGGCCATGTTTGCAATTAAAATCCTAGCAGCAGCTGGTGTCTTATCAAATAAAGCTCCTCCTGCAGCAGCATCGATCATACTTCTATCAGTGAGACACAATCCTTCATAAAAGTATTGAATGAGAAGCTGGTCACTGATTTGATGATGGGGGAAACTAAAACAAAGACGTTTGAACCTTTCCCAGTATTCGTGAAGCGTTTCTCCTTTTGTTTGCCTAATTCCACAAATCTCCTTTCGAATGGAGGCAGTTCTAGACGTAAGGAAATTTTTTTCAAGGAAAATCTTTTTTAATTCATTCCAATTTCTAATAAAGGATGAGTGAGAATAGAAAAACCATTCCTTAGCAACTCCATCTAGAGAAAAAGGAAACGACCTAAGCTTCATTTGATCGGCATCAACTTCATGAGGTTTCATATTGACACACAGATAACTAAATTCTTGGAGGTGTTTGTGTGGGTCTTCACCGGGAAACCCATTGAATTTGGGAAGCTGGTGGATGAAACCAGACTTGATTTCAAATCCAGTAGGGGCCTCAGGGTACTCAACAGGATTCTTGTGATTTTCATCATAGGACGAAGCCAGTTCTTTCAAAGTTCTATTTTCAGCCATTTGGATTTCAGTTTCAACTAAGTCCCTCCTAGGTGTATTGGTGGAAGATTCACAACTTGAAACTTGTGGATTATTACCTCTAACCCTAGTGTGAAAAGTTCTATCAATTTCTGAATCTAAAGGTAACAAGTTCGGTTCAGAAGTTCGGGTCATGCAAGAGAAAGGAAATATATATATATATATATATATATATATATAACTAAAATAAAATCAACTCTTGCAACCTCCCCGGCAACGGCGCCAGTTGATGTGAGCGTTTTTGTCGTGAAACCCTCAATCAATATTTTCCCTTTTTATGTAGCACAGTGGTGACCACAGGGTTGTCTCTCGAGGAGGTTGCAGTTCGAGTTGTAAAACTGTCACTTTTGTTGTTTTGTTTGTTTTTAATGAAATGAAAATGGGGGATTAATTAAAAATTTGAAAATAAAATTTTAATTAAATTCTAAACTTAAATAATTTTAAAGGAAAGATAATGTGGGTTTGAAATCAAGAATAAAAATAGCAGTCGCAGACAAGCTTCACCCTCTCGGACACTCCCCTCTTCGTTGTATATAAAAAAATATTTCTTATTTTAAATTCCTAAATGTACCCCCAAGGACCCCCAGGTTTACACTCAAATTTGAAAAGAAACCATATTTAAGACTTCAATATGATTGTTGTCATGCCTATAGAAGTGATTCAATTACTTAAATACCTCCAAGTAATTGAACCTAATTGAATTCGCTATGCTCACTGACAAAACCTCACCAAAGAATTTTAAATAGCGAAGTCAATTGTTCTACTTTATAGATGGAACAATGGTCAAATGAAATTTGTTGAAAATATATTAAAGAAAGAAAACTACCGGATTCATTCAAAAATATAGGTTCAAGAGAAATTTTAAAAAAAAGATTACACATTAAAATCCAAACTCGGAAGAGAGTGTCCGTCGGGTGTCGTCGTCCGCAACCACTTGCCGCTTAGCCTTCCATCACTTGAGAAGCCTTCATCTTTTCTATTTAATATTCAAAGAATTTCGTCTTCTTAAGGATCAAAATATCCACCTTCCTCTTCGCTCCCTCAATCCAACTCCATTTTGCGAGGGATGGTGTGGTAAAAAATAGAATATCTTGAGAGGTAGGAGCTCCCCTCCTTTTATAGGCAGATTTTATCTTCACCAATTTGTAGCGTTTTAGACCCATTAAATGGCCGATTCACGCGTGGACCTCTTCATAAATATTGGTCATAAATGTCTTGGACGTCCACCCTAAAAATGTCAGATTAATTGGACGAGTATTGAAGGATTTATGGGTTTTCTATTAAAAATAGATTTCTCTGGATGAAGCTTCCTGGTAGCCTCCTTCAAATATCTACCACTAAACGGCCATCATAAAGGCTTCCAAACGGCTTGAAATTTATTTAGGAGACGCGCCTTGGAGTCCTCTGTCATATCCAGGTAGAAGAGAATCATTTGGAGTAGTGTAGTCCGATATTTGCTTCCATTACTATGCTGGAGTCAATGCAGTCCGCCCGGAAAAAATTGTCAAATTCATTGATTTTTTGGGCACCATTAATATCGATTCAACCCATGGTCCTGAAGACAAAGTTGAAGGAAATAAAATAAGGGTTCAAAAAAAATTCTAATCACAAAATTTGGAAATATATTTTATAATAAATGACCATAATACCCTTGTGATAAAAATCTGTTAGAAATCCAGAATTATGAAATTTAAACTTTTTATCCCAAAACACACTATAAATCCAAAATTGTTACAAATAAGATCAAATTGTTAAATTTGTGAGGTTTAAATCATTTAAATAGACATTAAAAATATTGGAAATATTATCTCTATCAGACAAAGAACGAGTGAATATTCTATATTGATTCTTCTTCTTCAATAAATAGATCTTTTTCATTTTTTTGAATCAGCAGATCTATGTTTTTGATATTCTCCGTTTTTATTCCTTTTTATTAAATGATCGATTGATTCCATTTGAAAAATATCCCAACTATATAATAACGTCAAGCACTTCTCCTATAAATTTTGATCCACAAAAGTTGCCTTCTGGCTTGTGATATTCATACATTTGAATTTATAGAGTAATCATAACTTCCCTTGAAATTCACAATGAAAATCACTTTTTATTTCAATTCTTAAATGGATCTGAACTCGTCAATGAAATGTTTTAAAATCAGCTTTAAATCTGGCTTGAAATCATCTTAATAAACAGCTTGCTCACTGTTGCATAATAATATCATCTTTAAACTCTCCAATGCGAAACGTAAGGTTGAGTTGTATAGAATGCATCCTTTGAACATAACATATAAAATAAATGTAAGATTAATGACGTAGCTTTCCAACGTAAAGTTTTCCACATATGGTTGATCACAAACGTAGGGTTGGCCATCCATACTTTTTCTCTTCAACATTCAAATGTATGATGATAGATCCATACTTTTATAAGCTTTCAAAATAAAGGTACTTGATACATACTTTTCTAGGAACGTATGGTTGTTTAAAAAAGTGAGGTTGATGAACAATACTTTTGAGAAACAAAAGTTACATTTAAAACATACGTACAGTTCTTCTTCTATACTTTTTCAATAACACAAACGTAGGGTTCCTTCCTAAAGTAGGTTTCCTCTTCCATTCTTTTCTGGTAACACATAAAGTATACACTGTTTTTCATCCATACACTACATTTCCCCACGTAGGGTATAAATAGTGTTTCCAGAACATGCTTAAGTAGATCACGAATTTATAGATCCTGAATTGTATTTCTAGGAACATGCTTATGTGAATACTTTATTAATTAATACTTGTTGTTCAATAACTTAAATATTTCATCCAGAAATAAAAATATAATGAATAATAAATTCTTGCAATACAGTTACCAAATAAAATCATTAGAAAATAATTAAGGGTCTTTATTGCATCAAAATTATCATAAAGAGATAGAGTATTGTTCTCAACAAACTCCCCCTTTAAATAAAAAGATTATGTATTGTTGAAAACAACACTTTCTCAACAATCTCTCCCTTTTTGATTATTAAAAAACCCATTAAATGACCAACGAAATTAACATGAAAAATTAATGACATATATTTTTGAATGTAGAAAAGATAAATACAATATTAGATCTAACTTAATTTATCCATCTAATTTCTTCCACAATAAAGAGAAAAAAATTAAAGTCTATAATATGAAACAATTGAAATAAAATGTATTTTGTATCCAAAATTTTCCCCCTTTTTGTGATATCAATAAGAATAATAGAATACGGAATAGAACACATTTAATGTAGCACTGAACTTAATTTAATGCTATATTATTAACTGTTTATCAATAATTAAATCTGGATTACTAGAATATCAAAACTAAGAGAGGAAAACAAATAATAATAAATAACATGAATCCAAATTTTCATTGATTACATGGAATTGGTATAATGATGATGAACACATGAATCGAGGTTTGGTAAGGGTATGAGATAGGTTCTATATCCTCTGAACTACAGATTTGATTTTTGTCAACTACTCCCTCAGTCTTTTCATCATTCCATCACCAAGCCTAACAATAAGATCCCTAGTCTCTTGAGTCATATGAATGTCTTATATGAGGTTTTATCTGAAAAACTCATGAAGTATTTCTTCTTATTCCATAAACAAGGACAAAGTTTCTATGATCTTAGTTAGAACATCTATAATATTTGGTTCACTTAATGTCAACTGATCAACCAACAATTTCTGATTATATAACAAGAATGATAATGGTGTGTTGTTACATTGAATATCTTGAAATTTTTCGTTCATATCGCTCATGGAAGCTCTTATAGCTTGAAACCTTCTGATTAAATCAGGTGAAGTACCAAATCCACTAGCAGCACTAGTCCTCACATATGCAAATTGTGTCTCTAGAAATTCTTTAAATTTTAACAGAAATGACTTCTTTACCATTTCTGAGTTCATCTTGTATACCTCTGTCAACATCTATTGCTTAAAATTTACAACATCTTGTCATAAGAATGTATATCCATTAAGTCTCTGAAATTTCTACTATTCTGTTTCTAAGTCTCTCCTAATAGTAACATTTTTAGATTCCAAATGAGACAACATTTTGTACAGCTTTTCCACTTCCTTATTTATGGAATCAGAGGCACCATGTGCTTGATTCTCATTCTCAGTTTCAATGTGATGCATCAGTACAGAAGGCATCAAATCTACCTCAGATTTTTCTTTTTCCTTCTCCTAAGTTGTTTAATCCATAGATTTATCCTTAGAGTCATTTATAGACTCTTCCATAGAAAAATCCTCATGAATTACTTCTGTTTGTACTTCAAAATAATTCTCATCACAAACACCAACAATCTTTTTTTCCATTGAATTTTTGAAAATAATATCTTATGGAGTTTCTTGTGGACTGGACACTTCAACACCAGGCTCTGCCTCCTATTCCTATTGAAGTGAAACTTCTGCGCCAGCTACAACTTGAGGTTCAATTTTAGTTTGGACTTGTGGATTCACTATAATTTGAGTAGTATCCTATTCCGGTAGATTCCCAACGGGTTTTTCACTAAAAAACAATAAGAGAGTAAATCTCTTGTTTTTATTACAGGGGAAAAAATATCATCATTAATAGTTCTTTTTCTTTGATTATGACGTCCCTCTTGATTTATTTATTCTTGAGTATCTTCAGTTTCAAATATTATTCTTCTTGCAGTATTTCTTACTTGTGATTCAGCCTGTCCCTCTTCGGACATAGAAAAATTAGCTTGAGCACTCTCAGATTCTTCCTCAGCTCTAACTGGAAAAATTTTCCCTTTTAAAGTGCACTAGAAATAGCCAATTTTTCTCAGGGTCCCAGCACTAATGGTGTCACTATGATGGAATCTTACTCTAGCTTCCACTATCTTCACCATATCCTTTTTGAAATTTGTTTTGATATGAATCTACCAAAACGGATAAAAATTCATCCTATCTTCACTTTGAAAGTAGTAATGAAGATACCTTATCATGTACATATGAAAGTTATGCTTTATATCACTCATTAACAAGAACATTATATATATATATCTGGATACAATATTTTCTCCAACTCAGACATCCTCAGTGCAATCCCTGTTTGCACAAATTTTACAAGAATTTTCTAATCTGGCTCCAGGTCCTTTATGAACATAATATTTACATGAGTAGAAGAAAAAAAGAAAAGGCATGATATCTTCAGACTTATGCACAAAATCTCCTATATTTTTCAAATCAAAATGAAAAACTCCCTCATGATGGCAGTTCAGAATCTGACCAATCTCCATAGAGGATACAGAGAAATATCGATCTTCTATATTAGATACCATAATATCCTCATCATCTTCTAGAATAAATTGTACAGACTTGACGAAATATCATAGTTCTACTTCATACCAAATCTTAGAATTCTCACCATTGAAGGTCTGCTCTAAATTTTGAAAAGTGGGAGCTCGATTCAACAGAAGATTCGTCTAATATAGAAATTCTAGGTCTATGATCTTTCCTTGCAAAAGTTTTATTCCTTCGGAGCGCTATTTCCTAACGGTGCTGGTCTTAGCCTCATCGGTTCTCCTGGTTTTGGCCATTTCTACGAGAAATATCTGATGGTTCGAAAGAGGATTAGGGTTTCGAAGGTGTTAGGTTCTAATGGAAAAGATCAGTAAAGCGTTGTGAGTGTGAAAGGGTTTTTGGTAGAAATAAGACAATTTAGAATTCGAAAGGTTTCTGACAGCCTTGATTCTCATGTCATCACTAATTATTACTTAGGTTTTAAAAACGAATAAAATTGATTGCGCAGGGGAAAAACATATTCTGTTTGAAAAACAAATAACTAATTTATTTTAAAACAATATTAAGATAAAAAAACATACTAAAATAAAACTTTATTTAAAATTAAATAAACTTTTCTCCCCTATAATAAAATAAAACCTTGCAGTGGGAAGTGATTTAAAAAATATATTAGCTAATATAATTTCAGAACATACAAATTCCTATGATATATTCTTTTTAAGAACATGATCTCTTAGAAAATGATGTCTGATATCAATATTCTTAGTCCTAGAATGATTAATAGGATTTTTCGTAATATTAATTGAAATATTATTATCACATAAAATAGGCGTATTATTAAACTTTATTACAAATCCCATAATAGTGTTTTTCATCCACAACACTTGTGCACAACAACTGCCAGACCAAACATATTCTACCTCGTCTATTGAAAGTGCAACTGAATGTTGTTTCTTACCTGACCATGACACTATGGATTTCCCTAAAAAGTGAGAAGTTCCTGAAGTTATTTTTCTATCTAATCTACAACTTTCAACATGAGTATCCGAATATGAAATTAAATTAAAATCAGTCTTTTTGGGATAAATAAGAGACTGAAAAACAGTTCCCTTTAAATATCTAAAAATTATTTTAGTAATAGTTAAATGAGATTATTTATGATTTGATTGAAATCTTGAACCAAGACGTACTGAATAAATTATATCTAGCCTGGGGTTCAGTTATTATTTCCTTCAGTTCTTTATATGGACCAGGTACCTCTACGGGTGAGGAGTTTAGAGCCATTCTTTCAGGTTTGATGGTATGCAAGAGGAAGGGTCTCCTAGTGATGGTGGTGGAATAGGACTCGGAGGTTCTAATCAGATCTATGCAGGGCTATCACGACATCTCCTGGGATTTAACGTATGTTTATCGAAGGTTTATAGTGGAGACTAATCAGGGAAGGATGGTTCACCATAGTCTGAGGGAGTCCAACTTTGCGGCTGATGCGTTGGCTCATTGGGGCCGATCCGAGGAGACTCTGGTGGTTTATGATATCCTCAACTCTCTTCCTTTGGAGTGTGTTAATGTGGTTCCGAAGGACTCTCTTGGCCTCCACTATTTTTTTCCTCCATGACGTGTAATTTGGTTTTTTTATGATATTAATAAAAAATAACTTTCATCTAGCCAAAAACATTTTCATAAATTTGATGTCCTAAAAAGAAATATAATTCTTCTATCATACTCATTTAAAATTATTTTTTCATTTGATTTGAAAACTCATGAAAAATGAATTTATTAGTTGATCCAAAAATTACATCATCAACATAAATTTGAACGAATAAAATATTAGAATTTATATTTTTCTTAAAAAGTGTTGAATCTGCCATTCCAATAGTAAAATCATTTTTTAATAGAAAGAGCATAATATTTCAAACCAAGCTCTGGGTGATTGTTTAAGGCTATAAAGAGCATTAGTAAGTTTAAAAATAGAATCTATTTTATGTGAATTTTCAAAACCAGGAGGTTGCTCAACATAAACTTCATCTTCTAAATAACCATTTAAAAAGGCAGACTTAACATCCATCTGAAATAATTTAATGTTCATATGAGATGCATAAGCTCAAAGGATTCTAATGGCTTCTAATCAAACTACAGGTGAAAAGGTTTCATCATAATATATAAATTATTCTTGATTATATCCTTTAGCTTAAAATCTAGATTTATTTCTAGTTATTATTCCTTGATCATCTAATTTATTTCTAATGACCCACTTGGTTCCTATCACTGGATAATTAGGTGTTCTTTCAACTAATTCCCAGACTTCATTTCTTTTGAACTGGTTTAATTCTTATTACATTGTTATGATCCAACATTCATCATCTAATGTTTCTTCTATAGACTTGGTTCTAATTGGGATAGAAAGGTAGAGAATTCTACAAGATTTTCTATATTTATTCTAGTTTTTGTTTTTTTGTTTAAGTCGCCTATTACAGTTTTTAAAGGTTAATTCTCTAGGGTTATAGTCTGTCTAGGCTGTACACATATAGGTTTTTCAGTATCATGTTCTTCTAAACTGGGAATAATTTTATTCATATCCTTTTCAAAATCATTTTTCATGTTCTCAAGTCTCATGTTATCATTAGAGTCAGATTCATCCAATTGATTTGTTCTTTTCTTAATGGGATCAGATCTATCAAATTTAACATGAACTGATTATTCAATAATCATTGAATTCTTATTATAGACATTATAATATTTAGAAGATGCGGAATATCCTAAGAAAATTCCTTCATCAGATATTGGAACAAACTTACCAAGATTTGCATTGGTGTTTAAGGTGTAAACCTTGAATCCAAAAACATTAAAGTAATTTACAATAGGTTTTCTGTTATTCCAGAGTTCATAGAGTGTTTTTTTTCAGAATTGGTCTAATTAAAACTCTAATCATTATATAGAAGGCTGTGCTTATAGCTTCTACCCCCAAATAGGTAGGAAGACTGTATTCATTTAGCATAGTCCCATAAATTTCTTGAATAGACCTATTTCTTCTTTCAATAATTTCATTTTGTTGAGGCGTTCATTGTGCATAGAATGTTTTTTTAATACCAATATTTGAGAAAAAGGAATTAAATTCTAGATTCTCAAATTCTCCACCATGATCACTTCTTAATTAAATTATTCTAAAACCTTTTTCATTTTGAACAGCTTTACAAAATCATTCATATAAAATAAAAGCTTCATTTTTAAATTTTAAAATAAATATCCATGTAAATCTGGAATAGTAATCAACTAAAAAATATACTTATAATTTACCAGCCAATATTTCTACTCATTAAGGTGAAAAAAACATATGGATAAGTTATATATTTTTAGATGTTGCAATTTTTTTAACAGATTTGATGGATGATTTGGTTTTCCTTCCAAGTTGACATGCATCACAGAATCTGTCACATTCAATTCTGAGACTAGAGAAATCAGAAAATAATTGTTTCGTAGATAATTTTTCTAAAACATATACATTAAAATGTCTAATTCATCTATGCAAGATCCATGATTTATTTATGTTAGCAGTTAGGTAGTTTACATGTATTTTACACAAAGAATTTAACTCCAGGTTATACACATTGTCGGTTCTAAGTGCTCTAAATTTAAGCAGTTTATTCTTGAAAAAAGAATATAAATTGTTAGAAAAATCAACAGCATAACCATCATCACATAGTTGAGAGATATTTATCATATTGTATTTCAATCCTTGTATATAAAGTACTTTGTTTATTGAGATAGCTTCTGGATCTCCAACTGTTCCAATAGCAATGATTTTACCTTTGACATTGTCACCAAAAGTGACAAGTCCACCATCTTTTTAATTGAGTGTAGAGAAATTCAATGAGTTTCCACTCATATTCCTTGAGAATACATTGTCCATATACCATATTAACTTTTTACATTTGTGACCTACTCCCTAAAAAGTCATTTGTACAATTTTCTTTGGTACCCATATTCTGTTGGGTACACGGGTGTTAGCCAACATTGATCTGGGAATCCAGACTTGCTTTAATTTTCTAATTACAGAAGAGTCAAATAAATTATTTGTTACAAAATATTTCTTAATACAACTTATTTGGGGGTTTCTTATAATCAGGTTCTTAGAAATATTTCCCCTTGTTCCAAAGTAATTACAATTTAATTTTTTTTACTTGGAATAAAATAATTCTTATACAGCTTATGTTTTTCACCTTTAATGCCAATTCCAAACATTCCTTTTTAATGATATTTCCCAATAATTTCATTTAATTATTTTATCCTTTAGTAAGAACAAGAGATGAATTTTTATAAGTTTCCACTTCAGTTTGTAGTGTTTTGATCTTTCATTAATAATCATTATTGTTAGTGTTAATTGAGTTAAACTTTTCAGTTAACTCTTTATGCTGTTTTAGCATTGTATCTATTTCATCATAAACAGCCTTATGACTTTTCATTAAAGACTAATGCTTCTTAAATAGAGAATAATATTTTTCTTCATGCATGTTGTGTTAGGCTACATGTTTTTCATTAGAGTAACTATATTCTGAACTAGAATCAGAAGAGTAGTAAGATTGTGCCTCATCTTTTTCTACCATAAAACACATGTTAGATTTCAGATTTTATTCTTCCTTCTCTGAGCCTAATTCAGTAGTGATACTGGAGTCTTTAGATACACTCCATGTAGAATTCATTTCTATGTTTTCATTATGCTCATAATCATTTCTTTTGAAGACGTTCTTTTTCTTATCTTCTTTTAACTGAGGATAGTCAGGTCTGATATACCCCATTTTCATGCACTCAAAACATCTGACTTCCTTGTCATCCTTTTTAAAGGATTTTCTGAAGCCCCTCTTTTTTCTATAGAATTTAGTAAATTTGATGGATATCTTAGCCAATTCCACAATTGAATTTGATAAATCAGAACTTTCTAATTTCACTTTTACACTTTTTTATTTCTTTGTGTTTTTTCTCTATGATGAAACTTTCATGGAAGTGTCATCTCTCTTGATAAACACTTTATGCTCATTTTCTTCATCACACATCTCACCTTAATACATAATTAGTGTTCCAATCAGTTCTCTCATGGTTAAGTCTTTGACAGGTGTCGAATATATGATTGCAGTAGAGATTACATTCTTTCTTGTAGGCAGTACACATAGTTCTTTTAAAGCTTGATCAGCGTGTTTAATGGGATCTCCCAAGGTGGTTATGTTATTGAAAATCAATTTCAATCTTCCATTCATTTGATTAATACTTTCAACTTCAACCATTATAAATATATCAAATTTAAAAATAGCATTAGCATATCTCATTTCCCTGATATTGTTAGTTGTTTCATAAGCATCATTAATAGTTTTCCACATTTCATATGCTGTCAGGCATTGAGATACTCTGTTAAATTAATCAGGTCCTAGACCACATATAATTGCATTCATTGCCTTCGTGTTCAGATTATATTCTACTTTAGTAGCTGCACTACATGTTTCAGGTTTTTTTGGTATTTCATATAGAGTCAGAAACTTAGAATATACTCTGTATCCAAGGAATTTCAGAGAGATTATCATTCGCGACTTCTAGCATCCATATTTTTCTTTATTGAAGTACGGTGCTATGACCATAGACATTCTCTCTCTTGTATCATTAATCTTGCTCTATTTATAATCACTTTCATCTTTTTAAGGCATTATCAGAAAGCTCAAACTTTGATACCAATTATGGGATCAGATTATACAAAATATACACAAGAGGGGGGTGAATTGTGTATTTTAAAAAATCTTCATGAGATCGTGTTCTAACCTTTGACGTTAATAAGATGAATTAATGGAGTGGAAATTTAAATAGCAGAGACACAATATATATAGTGACTCAGGAAATAGAAGGCCCCTTGTCCACTCCACCGATGCTCTACTCCACGAGGTTGGGGATTTTCACTATCTGGTCCTCGTTTCCATAAACCGTTTCACAACCGAGTAAAGGTAGTTGACACCATAACAAACTAAGGAAAAACAAAGTCTTCTGGTTCACTCATAGAACCTACAGAACTTTGTACGAGAATCAATTCACTATAGAATAGAAAAGAAAGGTATCTGTATTTTTGAAAATACATTCCAGTTATTCTTCACAATTGCAACAGAATGCAATTGATAGTAGATGGACCATCACCTTCGAAAATAAGGATCTTAAAATAAGAGTTGTTCTGAGTATATCCTTTTTCAGTAGATATAGAAATATTATTCACAACATCATCAGTAGTAAATTCACAAATGATCTTTGATGTAGAACGAGTGAATCTTCTATCGTGATCCTTCTTATTTAATAAACAGAGCTTTGTCGTTCTTTTGAATCAGCTGATCTGTGTTTTTTATAGTCTCTATTTTTATTCCTTTTTATTAAATTATTGATTGATGCCGATTTAAAAATATCACATCTATATAATAACATTGATCACTTATCCTATAAATTTAGATCCACAAAAGTCGCATTCTGACTCGTGATATTCAAAGATTTGAATTTACAGAGTAATCGTAACCTCCCTATAAATTTGCTAAGAAATGTTCATTTTAATTCGATCCTTAAATGGCTCTGAACTCCTCCAAGAAAAGTTATAAAATCAGCTTGAAACCCATATGGAAATCATCCTAATAAACAACTTACTGACCGTTGCATAATAATATCAACTTTATACTCTCCGATGCCAAATGTAAGGTTGAGTTGTACAGTATGCATCCTCTAAACTTAATGTAGATAATAAATGTAAGAATGATGATGTAACCTTCAAACGAAAGGTTGTAAACATATGGTTGATCCCAAACATAGGGTTGGAAATGTATGGTTGATCATAAATGTTGGGTTGGACATCCATATGTTTTCTCTTCAACTTTCAAACCTATAATGAAAGATCCATACTTTTATAAGCTTTCAAATGAAAGTTACTTGATCCATGCTTTTCTAAGAACGTATGGTTGTTTACAAAAGTAAGGTTGATGAACCATACTTTTGAAAAACAAACATAACATTTAAAACATATATAAGGTTCTTTTCTATAATTTTTCAATATCCTATACATAGGGTTCCTTCCTAATGTAGGGTTTCTCTTCCATACTTTTCTGGTAAATCATAAAGTATACACTGTATTTCATCCTTACACTATGTTTCTACATCTAGGGTATGAATAGTGTTTTCAGAACATGATTAAGCAGATCCCGAATATGTAGAGAATAAACAGTGTTTCTAGAACACATTTATGTGAATACTTTATTAATTAATCCTTGTAGTTCAATAACATAAATATTTCTTCTAGAAAAAATATATAATGAATAATAAATTCATGCAATACACTTAAAAAATAAAATCATTATAAAAAAATAAAGGGTATTTGTGTGCATAAAAATTATTATAAAGAGATAGAGTATTGTTCTCAACAAACCCCCCTTTAAATAAAAACATTATGTATTGTTCAAAACAACACATGATCAATAATGATATTAACATAATAAAATAGCAGTATATTTAGGATTATATAGTTATTATTTAATATTGTAATAATAAGATTTTATGAATGTGAAAGAAAAAATAAAATACAAATACATAAAGAAAATGATACCCCTTCTTTCATTGTTCACATTTTAATAACACCATAACACCTATATGGAAGGTTTTCTTCAAAAAATAACACTTAAAAATATAAGGAGGGACTCTTGGAAGGGTTCTAGGTAGATCTTGGTAGAATAAAAATGTTTTTGAAGTTTTATTAATAGAGACATGTGTGTAAATTTTTATAAGTGAGGGGAGGGGAACCCTTGGAAATTATTAAAACATTAAATTAATATAAATTAAATTTTAAATAAAAATGACTCCAACTTGAGTTAAGTCAAATATAAGATAATTAAAATTCTAGACCATCTCAACCGATAATTTTTAGACATGTTTTGATTTCATTATTAACCATATCATATCATTTTACCCTTATTTATTATCTTTAAATTTTAATTGTGGTAATAAAATTTTAAATATTAAGAGGCTATAGATTTTTCTTATATGGAATAAATTACACATTATTTGGACACTTAATTAACTTTTACACCTTATCATATCCACTTTTTAATTTTCAGATATTTTTATTATATTTAAATAATTTATTAAATAATAATTTATAAAATATTAATAGTGTCAATTTTGAAACTATTAAACTCATTGAATTTCAATAAAATCAAAAAATATATAATTTAGAAAAGAACAATTTAATAGACATTTAATATTTCATAGTCACTATGAAAATTTATGAAGTTCCCAAATTAATTGGAAATATATTTATGTTAATATTTTTCATATCATTTATTTGATATTTCTATTAATAAAATAATTACTATGTCACTATTGTGTCAGCATTTATGATAATTATGCAATCCCTAAAAATTATAAATAAATTTCAATGATGTAGATAATTTCATTATATTTATAGATATTATTTATGATATAAGTTTAATCATATTTATCCCTATATTAAAATTATTATAATTTTAAGAAATAAGAGGGTGACATGTTGTCACTTTCTTTTATATTTAAACTATTTATATAACATTCAGGGACAATAGTCCATTAAATAAGTCAATTCTGATACATAGGTGTCAATAATATAATTTTTTTTATAAGATAGGATTTTTAAGGAGTTAGGTTAATTTTATTACCTTATCATATTATTTATTTCCTAATTTAACTGATTTACCTTTAACCGCGGTAAATAAAAATTACCAAAGTTACTAGTTATAAAATCCAAAAAACAAATAAAACGAACCTATTTACATTATTTGGACCCCATGATTTCAAATATGGAATCCATTTTTAATATTAAAAACATATAAGATTCAATAATTAATTTAAAATTAATCTCTGTTGTCTAAATGAGAAAATGAGTTTTTAAAAGCAAAAGCAATCAAAATATTGACAAGCTTGTATATCTAATTTTAATTTGAAATTACATAAAAAAATGGATTAAATGATAAAAACATAATCAAATTATACTTTAGAAATAATTAAAATGATAATATAAAAAATTTATATAAATTAGACTGAAAGAATGTTTTGAATAAAAATGAAGTATTTTTCATTATTCATTAAAATATGAATTTTATTAGAAAAATCCTAAAACATTATTAAAATCTAAATTTGTATGTCCCTTCAAAATAAGATACTTTTTTCATCAAATAGAACATATTAACGTGTTAAAACATGGATTTAAAATGGGTTCTCCATCAAAAGGCGATAAAAATACCTTTTAAAAATATTAGAGTTTTTATGCATAAAATTGGATTTATTCTTATGTTAAGCCCGAAAACAGATTTGGAAGAAATTAAGATCAATTAATAAATGTGTCTAAGAAAAATATAGTTAGCTCTATTCAATCCATCTAATACAATGGTTAGGTGTTAACTACCATTGAATGTAATAATATTAATAATGAATTATTTTTTGTATCACTAAGTCTTGTGTGCCACATAAGATTTCATAGAACCCCATTATTGCATGTTGATAATACTATTGGTCATATAATCTTATTTAAGGTAAATTAATATGTAGTTAATAAATATTAATATACATGAAAAATTATTATTCAATAATTACATAGGATGTTACACTATGAACATAAAAAAGAAGGACATATCTGACCAGATTATCATAAGCTGAAGAAGAAATATAAGAAATAATGATTTTATAAAAGAAATGGTAACGTGTATTACAGAATTAAGGGGAAGAAAGTGATATGTCTCATTAAAAGGTATTCAATCATATTTTTAAATGGTCTCATCAAGTTGATGTACATATTTGGATGCACGCTGATCAATTTCATGTAATAAATGAATATTTTGTAGAATAAAAAATTATGTTAATGTGTAATCATCTCATATAGATGAAAGAGTTACATTTTTGAAATACTTTCGAGATGAAACAGATGATCGTATCAAGGAGGATAATTTTTTATAGAATAAGACCCTACAAATAGAGCATCAAATGACCAGACTCTGATTTGTAAAGGTCAATATTTTCATTTTCAAGGAATAGAATAAAATGTTTCCAAATAAATTATAGAAGATAAAGCCTTTTAAAGAAAAAGTTTAGAAGCTTTAGAAAGACCATCATTAGTTCTAGAAGATCATGGAATCTAAAAAATCTTTGATGGAGAAAGATTTATTCAATTTTTTTGAACTGTCACGGTATTTGTTATGAAAAACATTTGAATGTTTCTTTATGAATGAATGGGTTTTTAATCAACTTTTTATTTGTATAAATGTTTTCCAACTATGATTTGCTGTATGTTGTTTCATATTATTGTGTATGAATAATCAATTCAATTTATTTTTTCATATATTATTTCTGCTAAAAAATTTCAGGAAACTCCAAATTATTTCTCATTTCATTTTATAAATAATCGAGGGGGTGGAAAAGTATAAATTGGGGAGAAATTATTAAAGTAGGTGAAGTGCACTGTGTTGCATTTGTTGTCAATGAGACATGTTGTTGTCTTAGAATGAATGGATGTCAAGAATTGTCAAGATGTGAATGCCAAAGGTGGTGATGGTTTTGGTGGTGAAAGAGAATGGCCATGGTACTAAGATGCATGTCACTTAGGAGATTCACTAAGTAACATATGATGTTGTGGTTGAAACATTCTCTATGAAAATCAGACGATTGTTGAACTGATCTTTAAGTTCCAAGAACTTGTATCTAGTGGATACAATGTCACAACAATGTTTGAAGACCATGCATTGTATTGACAATACATGAGGAGATGAAGAAGATCCATCCACAAGTTCAAAGTGGATGAAGTGAGCGGATGGAAGAGTCCATGCACTATCACTTAGTGCATGTGAACATGAAGTTGATCTGACTTGATCTCTGATTGGATCAATGAAGAACATTGGAGATTTTATGTGATTCAAGAGCTCGGTTGATGAAGAACCTTCAGAATTCCCTCCTAAGTTGTGAAATGTTGAAAAGTTATTAAGAACATGAGGAGGAGATGGGAAATTCCTAAGAAGAAGAAGAATTATGAAGAAGATGGCTTGAAGTGGCATTTGGCATATGGGGATACTTTGTTTTTATACAAAGTCTTTATTCCTATACTTAGCAAAAATTAGGCCAGCCAAGGCCAGCCCACGGGTTCAACCCCAAGGCACATGTGGGCCTAAGGCGCCACGCCCATGGGGGATCCCATGGTGCAAGCACAAGGCGGCAGTGGCCGTGTATAAGCCCCGAGGCCACGCGGTGATGAAGCCCGCGCAGCGTGAGCGCGAGGAGCGCGCCCGGAGGATGCATGGTGGGCGCTAGAGCGCAACCGCAGGAGGCATTAGTGGGCGCAGAGCGCGCCCGCAGGGAGCAGAGGTGGGCGCAGAGCGCGCCCGCATAAGAACTCGGTGCGGGGCGGCACCGAGAGGGGAGGAGATTCAATTGAGCCGGCTGGGGGAGCGGATGGTTGATAAACCGCGGCAAAATCCTGCGGCGTTTCGATGTGGGACGGCGAAAATTCATCAGGGATCTAATCGCGGCCGTCCGTTCCATCGCGCGCCGATCTGGACCGCTTATCTCATTTAGCGCCGAGATGTTATAATCCTGGCCGTTGAGCATCATTAAACATCGACGGCCGAGAGCTCGTCTTCATCCTCGAGCTCGTCCGAGGCCTCCCCGAAGCCACCCGCTTGCCGCCGCTGAACCAGAGCCTCCCCGAGGATTGTTTTGAAGCTCCCAACCACCATTGTCGAAGATAAAGGCACCATGGAGCTCGTCTGTCCCTTCTGAACCCATCCATGCACGAAAATGAGTTTGCATGCAACGAGAGGAATATTTCGGTCGAAGCCGAAGAAAACCAAAGGTGCGAGGCGTTGAAGAATTCGTGTTTTGCATGGGATGGCCAAAACAGAGGCTGTGCATGCGTTCTAAATCACATGCACGAGGAGGAATGAAAGAGGAAGATAAAGCCGCGTGAAACAGCGAAAGAAAAACAAGATTTTGCAGAATCTTGAAGAACCGAAAATCTCGGGAGTTTGAATTTATATCCACGCGGATTGAACGAGATGCCTCTGCCTATATAAGGAGAGCCCGAGGCATTGGATGCTTGCTGAAACTCTGTTGAAAATCCGAGTCCCGTGAGAGCTCTGCCTCACGAAGTTGAAGCCCCGCGCATGTAAACTTGCGCGACTTGAGTTCCTTGCATGCTACTTCTTTGCGCGACAAGAAGAAGAAGGAGGAGGAGATCCCTGTGCGCACCTCTTGCGCAACAGGAAGGAGCTGAGCCGCATATTTGCGCGCTCGAGACTCTTGCCCTCGCTGCCCGCAAACGTATGCGGCAGGAGGTGCTTGCGCGACAAGAAGTGCTCTTGCACCCTTGCTCTTGCGCGCCTTCACTAAGGCAGGGGCTCGTGTTGAGAAGACCACACCCTACGGGTTGTGGGTGCTTGGAAAGGAGGAAGGCTGAGGCTTAATGCCTTGTGCATGCACCATGTGAATACCACACCTCATTTGTGTGTGTGTGCCAAAAGGAGGAAAAGGCCGTGGGTATTTGTGTGTGTGCTAAGTGAAGAGGAAGAGCACACTTGGCCGTGTGTGTGCAAGGAGAGAAGGAAAGGTCGTAGCCTTGTGCAACCAAAGGAGACCCGAGACCTTAGTGCCTTTGTGTGCAAAGTGGAAGAGTACAAGAAGGGAATAAGGCCATAGGCACTTGTGTGTGCAAGAGGAAGAAACAAGTTGTGCTTGCAAGACAAGTTGGCCGAACCTATGTGTGTGCACTAAGAAGTGTGTATGCATTTAGAAGAAGAAAAGGAAGGAAACTCACACAAATTATAACACACATTTATGTGTGTGTAATCAAAAGGAATTAAACGTGTGAAGAAGTGAGAAGGTGTGTGCTCAAAAGAGAATTTACACCCATTGTGGGTTTATCACACCAAGGAGAAAAAGGAAGTGCATGCATGCATGCATGCACGTGCACACGTGATCAAAGCCTAATCCGGTTGTGTGCATTTGAGTTGACCAAGACCAGAGGATCTTGACGAATTTGAGAGACCATGAAATCAGTGCATGAGGATGCAGAGATGCCATGCATTTAGTGCATGAAGTTGTTTTGAAGTGAGACTGGACCAGAATGAAGTTAAAGATATCAGTTTTCTGAGTATTCAGTAATTGGAGAGAGGATGGGTCATCCTTAGAAGAAGGTGATAAAGCCCGAGCAAGACGAGAAGACCTGTTCACCACAGGTGATCAGAAGAAGAGCAAGGCCAGCAGTCTTTATCCCAGACTGCTGAAGATACTTGAAGAAGCTTAAAGAGAAGAAGAGTTACTCGTGTGACTCGAGGAGCAAAGAGAAGACCCTGTGGGACTCAGGGAGAAGAAGTCTTCAGTGGGATTCTGGAGCAGGCCAGTGGGACTCTGGTAACACTGTGGGACGCAGTATAAAGACCCTCCTGTGGGACTCAGGAGAGATACGGTGGGAAGCTGTATCGACCATTGTAATACTAACAGATTATAATGGGAGAATCCATGCTGGGAGAGCATGGCAAGGATGTAGGCCTTTGGTGCCGAACCTTGTAAATCCTTGTGTCCTGTGCCTTTTCATTACTGCATTATCCGGGAAAGGTTGAGTGACATAAGAATAGTGGATCGAGGCCTTAACAAGCCATAGAGGTTTAATTGATTAAGAATCAATTAGTAAAAAGTTTTAAAGGATCACTGATTCACCCCCTCCCCCTCTCAGTGATTCACGCTGATCTAGGCACTTCAATTGGTATCAGAGCCAGGTTACCTCTAAAAGATCCAAGGGAGTCTTTATGAAGTGCAGATTTGAGGAAATGAGTTACCAGCCTCAAATGGAGATATCTGCCAAGACTCAGAAAAATAGAAAGAAGAAACAGGCTAAGAAGATGAAGAAATCCTGTCCTAGCTGTGATGAAGTTGGAATAATGAATGATCTTCAAAATGCAATCGAATATCTTCAGAAGACAGTCCCCAAGGAAGTGGAAATGTGTATAGCTACAGGCATCCTTGATCTTCAAGAAGAAAAATCACAGTTAGAAGAAGAAGCCAATGCAATGGAAGATCAATTGGCAAAAAGGGTTGGCATAACCAACACTCTCAGAAAGCTGGTGAAGGCTAAAGATGAAACCGTTTCCCTTTGCAATGAAAGATATGAAGAAACTACTGAAGAATTGCAAAGAAGACTTTCTGAGAAATAATTCTTTATGATATTGGTCAAAGATGTCTTCCATGCACTGGAAAAGAGGCATAAAGTGTCAATGAATGTTAAAGATGCTCAACTTGAAGACAAAGTCAAATTGGTGAAGGAGCTGGACAATTCATTGCAAGAATTGAAGAAGGTGCATGAAGACTAGATGAAACAACTGGTGGAGAATTGGGAAGGAAAGCTAAGAACTGTTGAGGATGAGAAGAACTCCCTCAACATGAAATACTTAGAACTGGAGGTGATATTGAAACATCTGCAATCACCTAAAGCTGAATCCTCCCAGTCAGCTGGAAGAAGACATGTTGCTACTCAAGTATGCTTTGAGCAGGATGATTCTAAGAGAAAGACATCCTCTAATAAAAGTTCAACATCTTCTAGAAAGAAGGTACCATCCATACCATCTTGTACTGATGCTTCTAATTGTGTTTTCACAAAAAATACAGGATGGAAGAATAATTCCAAACAAGTATGGATGAAGAAAATGAAGAAGCAGAGCTCTCTTGAACCAACACAGCAGCTCCAGAAAAGTACCCTAAAATCAGAAGGACTGAAGAAGTCAAGATTTGTGGGTCAATTTTGGTGTTGTAATAAGTATGGGCACTGTGCAAAGGACTGTTGGTACAATCCACTAGATGTCAAAGCACAAAGGAAGCCCATGCCAAGGGGGAGCAAGCCAGAAGAAAAGAAGCAGCATCCACAGGTCCAGAGACATCTGTTTACTGCTAACAGATTTGGATTACATGACAACATCTGGGATGGTTGCAAAAGTGGTCAAAAAAATGATACATGTCAATATCCAACTGTATCCAAAGCTGGAAAGAAGAAAAGATCACTGAACCTGGCTAAAATGGAATCATTGGGAAGCAAGAAGAAAGTTGAAGATGCTCCCAAGAAGGTTTTGAAAAAGGAAAAGAAGTCCTTGGAATTCAAATCCAAGAAGGGTGATGCATCCAGAAGGACCACCAAGAAATGCTTCTACTGTGGGAAGAAAGGACACATCATGGACCTTTGTAAAGAAGCCATGAAACTAAATAAGAGCAGACTGAACTCCAAAAGACAATCAATCCAGAAGAAGAAGGGATTGATTGAAAATAAGTTGCCTAAGAGAGGTATCTTGACAGCATCTATGGAACCATGTGGAACTTCCAAAACTGAGGCCACTCTTCCAAATGATTTACTAGTCATATGGCCAAATCAGTTGCAACATGCCAGAGAACTGCAAAGAGCTGAATATAAAGTTCTGGCAATTGCTAAGGCAAAAGGGAAGAAGAAGATTTCACATGAAGATGTTTTGAGAACCACACCAGCACAATCATCAATGAAGATCAAATGTGCAAGTGTGAAGACTGGTGAAAATGGGACATCTCGGTTGAGAGAATCTTCTCAACCTTGTTGTTCACATTGATGAACCAAGGAGGTTCCATCTTATTCCCTTATACTATTGGTATTTACATGTGCTGACATTGTAGGGAATTGAAGATGATGATCATTCTCAACTGGAGGATGGTTTGGACAGAATGGAGTGCACCCCTTGAGGGGGAGCCAATCTGGAGAAGATGATGTTCTGAAATTAATATCATCTTGAGAAAGTAGATGAAAGGGGGAGCTTTATCTTTTCACTTGAACTTTCTAATGTGTTTGGTGAAGTTGTGCAGGATTTAGCAAATTCATTGTTATATCTGAAAAATTTCAAACCCCTAAGCATGATCTCACATGTGTAGAGAATTATGGACAGATTTGAATTCCTTGGTCATATCACTCTTGTTTTCTACACCGGGTTAGCCCAAGTAGACTTAGAGCTGATTTACTAAAGGTTCTTTGCTAAAGAGAACATGTGACATCATCCCTCTCTCAGTGTTTTTCAAGAAAATGCTTTTATAAGGGAGGAAGAGATTTTTGAAAGAGAACCACACCACACCTTTGCATTTGATTGCCAATAAGGGGGAGAAATATTGGCACACATATTGACCCATTAATATGTGCTCGAGTGTATTGACAACAAATACAAAGGGGGAGATTGAAGTGCACTGTGTTGCATTTGTTGTCAATGAGACATGTTGTTGTCTTAGAATGAATGGATGTCAAGAATTGTCAAGATGTGAATGCCAAAGGTTGTGATGGTGTTGGTGGTGAAGGAGAATGGCCATGGTACTAAGATGCATGTCACTTAGGAGATTCACTAAGTAACATATGATGTTGTGGTTGAAACATTCTCTATGAAAATCAGACGATTGTTGAACTGATCTTTAAGTTCCAAGAACTTGTATCAAGTGGATACAATGTCACAACAATGTTTGAAGACCATGCATTGTATTGACAATGCATGAGGAGATGAAGAAGATCCATCCACAAGTTCAAAGTGGATGAAGTGAGTGGATGGAAGAGTCCATGCACTATCACTTAGTGCATGTGAACATGAAGTTGATCTGACTTGATCTCTGATTGGATCAATGAAGAACATTGGAGATTTTATGTGATTCAAGAGCTCGGTTGATGAAGAACCTTCGGAATTCCCTCCTAAGTTGTGAAATGTTGAAAAGTTATTAAGAACATGAGGAGGATATGGGAAATTCCTAAGAAGAAGAAGAATTATGAAGAAGATGGCTTGAAGTGGCATTTGGAATATGGGGATACTTTGTTTTTATACAAAGTCTTTATTCCTATACTTAGCAAAAATTAGGCCAGCCAAGGCCAGCCCACGGGTTCAACCCCAAGGCACTTGTGGGCCTAAGGCGCCACGCCCATGGGGGATCCCATGGTGCAAGCACAAGGCGGCAGGGGCCGTGTATAAGCCCCGAGGCCACACGGTGATGAAGCCCGCGCAGCGTGAGCGCGAGGAGCGCGCCCGGAGGATGCATGGTGGGCGCTAGAGCGCGCCCGCAGGAGGCGTGAGTGGGCGCAGAGCGCGCCCGCAGGGAGCAGAGGTGGGCGCAAAGCGCGCCCGCAGAAGAACTCGGTGCGGGGCGGCACCGAGAGGGGAGGAGATTCAATTGAGCCGGCTGGGGGAGCGGATGGTTGATAAACCACGGCAAAACCCCGCGGCGTTTCGATGTGGGATGGAGAAAATTAATCAGGGATCTAATCGCGGCCTTCCGTTCCATCACGCGCCGATCTGGACCGCTTATCTCATCTAGCGCCGAGATGTTATAATCCTGGCCGTTGAGCATCATTAAACATCGACGACCGAGAGATCGTCTTCATCCTCGAGCTCGTCCGAGGCCTCCCCGAAGCCACCCGCTTGCCGCCGCTGAACCAGAGCCTCCCCGAGGATGGTTTTGAAGCTCCCAACCACCATTGTTGAAGATAAAGGCACCATGGAGCTCGTCTGGCCCTTATGAACCCATCCATGCACGAAAATGAGTTTGCATGCAACGAGAGGAATATTTCGATCGAAGCCGAAGCAAACCGAAGGTGCGAGGCGTTGAAGAATTCGTGTTTTGCATGGGATGGCCAAAATAGAGGCTGTGCATGCGTTCTAAATCGCATGCACGAGGAGGAATGAAAGAGGAAGATAAAGCCGCGTGAAACAGCGAAAGAAAAACAAGATTTTGCAGAATCTTGAAGAACCGAAAATCTCTGGAGTTTGAATTTATATCCACGCGGATTGAACGAGATGCCTCTGCCTATATAAGGAGAGCCTGAGGCATTGGATTCTTGCTGAAACTCTGTTGAAAATCCGAGTCCCGTGAGAGCTCTGCCTCGCGAAGTTGAAGCCCCGCGCAAGTAAACTTGCGCGGCTTGAGTTCCTTGCGCGCTACTTCTTTGCGCGACAAGAAGAAGGAGGAGGAGGAGATCCCTGTGCGCACCTCTTGCGCGACATGAAGGAGCCAAGCCGCATATTTGCGCGCTCGAGACTCTTGCCCTCGCTGCCTGCAAACTTATGCGGTAGGAGGTGCTTGCGCGACAAGAAGTGCTCTTGCACCCTTGCTCTTGCGCGCCTTCACTAAGGCAGGGGCTCGTGTTGAGAAGACCACACCCTACGGGTTGTGGGTGCTTGGCAAGGAGGAAGGCTGAGGCTTAATGCCTTGTGCATGCACCATGTGAATACCACACCTCATTTGTGTGTGTGTGCCAAAAGGAGGAAAAGGCCGTGGGTGTTTGTGTGTGTGCTAAGTGAAGAGGAAGAGCACACTTGGCCGTGTGTGTGCAAGGAGAGAAGGAAAGGTCGTAGCCTTGTGCAACCAAAGGAGACCCGAGGCCTTAGTGCCTTTGTGTGCAAAGTGGAAGAGTACAAGAAGGGAAGAATGCCATAGGCACTTGTGTGTGCAAGAGGAAGAAACAAGTTGTGCTTGCAAGACATGTTGGCCGAACCTATGTGTGTGCACTAAGAAGTGTGTATGCATTTAGAAGAAGAAAAGGAAGGACACTCACACAAAGTATAACACACATTTATTTGTGTGTAATCAAAAGGAATTAAACGTGAGAAGGAGTGAGAAGGTGTGTGCTCAAAAGAGAATTTACACCCATTGTGGGTTTATCACACCAAGGAGAAAAAGGAAGTGCATGCATGCATGCATGCACGTGCACACGTGAACAAAGCCAAATCCGGTTGTGTGCATTTGAGTTGACCAAGACCAGAGGATCTTGAAGAATTTGAGAGACCATGCAATCAGTGCATGAGGATGCAGAGATTCCATGCATTCAGTGCATGAAGTTGTTTTGAAGTGAGACTGGACCAGACTGAAGTTAAAGATATCAGTTGTCTGAGTATTCAGTAATTGGAGAGAGGCCGGGTCATCCTTAGAAGAAGGTGATAAAGCCCGAGCAAGACGAGAAGACCTGTTCACCACAAGTGATCAGAAGAAGAGCAAGGCCAGCAGTCTTTGTCCCAGACTGCTGAAGATACTTGAAGAAGCTTAAAGAGAAAAAGAGCTACTCGTGTGACTCGAGGAGCCAAGAGAAGGCCCTGTGGGACTCAGGGAGAAGAAGTCTTCAGTGGGATTCTGGAGCAGGCCAATGGGACTCTGGTAACACTGTGGGACGTAGTATAAAGACCCTCCTATGGGACTCAGGAGAGATACGGTGGGAAGCTGTATCGACCATTGTAATACTAACAGATTATAATGGGAGAATCCATGCTGGGAGAGCATGGCAAGGATGTAGGCCTTTGGTGCCGAACCTTGTAAATCCTTGTGTCCTGTGCCTTTTCATTACTGCATTATCCGGGAAAGGTTGAGAGACATAAGAAGAGTGGATCGAGGCCTTAACAAGCCATAGAGGTTTAATTGATTAAGAATCAATTAGTAAAAAGTTTTAAAGGATCACTGATTCACCCCCTCCCCCTCTCAGTGATTCACACTGATCTGGGCACTTCAGTAGGAGAAAATATTTAATGTGGATAAGTTTTTATAAAGAGAATTTTCATCTTTAAGGTGGATATATCATTCTATTGGGATTTCTTTATCAAAGGGAAGTTATTATCCTAAGGGGGAGTGTAACGTATTCAATATCATACTCTCCATCGCATTCAAAATATTTATAAACTCAAGGAGAATTATAGATTACAGTTCAACAATGAATACGAAGTTCTTAAAATCGATGGAATATAATTTTTTCTAGTTAATTTTTAAATTTATGTGTTGGGGTTTTTTATTCTAAAAAATGCTGGAGATTGTTGAGTCAGAAGTTATACATCATACATTTTGATTAATTTAGTTTTAAAAATCACAAATACTTACTTAAAACAAGTTTATTTACTTTTTATGTCGCATGTTTTTTAGAATGTTTTTATAAAAAAATTAAATTTGACCATATGTATAAGAATTTATAATGTATTATGAAAAAAAAGTTATATTCTTCATTACAAATATCATAATGAGATGTTTCCAATAAACTAGACTCACTTTTATCAAAACAAATGATAGACATTAGTCATGTCTCTCGTATTTAAATAATTATTGATAATCAGACCGATATTCGTACTGATAAAAATTAGACAAATACTCATAAAGGTTATCATAATGACAATCAAAAGGAATTAAATCAGATTTAATTAAGTTTATAATCACATTAAGAATAATTTTTTCTAATGTAAGGAATAAAATTTACACTATAATGGTGTAAACCAATACCACATCGGAATTTTGGTTACAATAGATCATCATGTGATATAATGTTCCAAGTGATCATAGAAATGGAAAAAAACATAGAAATATGACCATTGAAAGATCAAAATATTATCATCGGTAGGATTCCTATAAATACTAGGTAATTTGAATAGTTTTAAAAAAGATGATTTCTTTTTAATTTTCTCATTTTATAAGTGCTCTGAACATTTATTCACATAAACATTGTTCGTAGTCTTTATAATTGTTTAGTGTTTTTTAGTTCTAAGTATTCAATTGATGTTTCCTTAAGAAATTTTTCAATGTAAACTTTGTAAGATCATCATAACAAACATAGGATCCTGAGGATAGTACGACAAAGAACCTGATATAACATATCGAGGGATTATGGAGATAACATGAGAGTGAATTTGATCAATATATATAGGGCTTCTTGGGATAGGAAGAACGATCTGTTTTGATTCATATATTGAGGGCTTCTCTGGTAAGGTAATATATACATTCTTATAACTAGGAAAATGGGATACCATTAGTCATGTTTATTTACTAAATTAATGTTAAGGTTAAAAGATGTAAATTTTTAGTAATAGCTACTGATTCATTTTTACTATAACATTATTATTATACTTCTTATTTATATAAGTGTTTATTCCACAAAACATTTAATTGAAAGTGACTCATTGTATTCATCCGTCTATATTGTTGATTATTATAATAAAAATACTCTGATAAATCAGATTCATAGTGATTATTATTTTTAATCTGATATAATCAGACTTTTGTGATTCTAATTCTACAACTTTTTTAATAAGACTAAGGGATGTGTCTAATAACCTACCTAAAGCTGTTTTAGGTTTTTTAGTTTCATTATTTTAAATGTGGGTTTTTTAAAACTACAGTTCACCCTCTCTTATAGTATTTCCATCATAAGAGAATACTTATGATACTAATTAGTATATTTCTATATACTGATCCAATAATTATTTTTGAGATCATGACATCCAATAGTAATAATATACTTAATTAAGAATTTAATTATTATTATCAATTAGATTATTGCATTGGTATTATCCATGGATAATTTTTTTTTTTCTGATTTTACTAATTAAATGACATGTGTGTTCAATTATTTACCTTTCCTTATTGATTAAGTATTATATAATCATGGTATTAAATTTAATGATTAAATAGAATATTTTTTCAGATATTTAACTTTACATAAATATTATTCATTATTTATTATAATTTATTTACTCATAAAATTTTCCTATTTATGTAAGTCTTTCTAGTCATCAATGATTACCCTTATTTTTATTCATTTCCCCAGGATATGAAGAAGGAATGTTTAAAGAGTTCATGGATGCTGAATTTTTTTACCTTCACTATATTTTATTTCAATTTTTCAAATGTAATAAAAGACTCAAATATATATCTATTTTATGAATACAAATAAATTATTTGGTCCTTTAGGATATAATCAATTTTTTATATCACCAATGTAATAATGTTACCACCAAATATCGACCACCAAGGTTAGGGTATTTATAGATGGTATTAGAGAATATATCGAAGAAAACTTATGAACTAGATTTTGAGAAAAATATATTAGGGAACATAAACCTATTATATAATTTGATGATAAGTATATAAGAATATCCAAATGTTTTTGAGAGAAAGAAATTATGTGTTTTTCTTAGAAACACATCACAATCATTATACTTCAAGGGAAAATGTTTATGTATTAGATGTACATAATGGTAACAACTCTATATAGAGAGCATTGATATTTGACTGGATCATCAAATGATTCATGACAATAGGCTTTACTAAACACCTGGTTTGAAACTCAAAGGAGATATGAATTCCATAATTCATATTCCCTTAGATGATTCAAGAATGTGTTATCAATCAGAGGTTGTCCAAGCATCTTCCTAGATGGATCTCTCTCTTGCAACCTGGATTCATGATGGTTCGGTCCATACAAGGTTAAATTTCTCTATCATTGGAGATAGTAAGGGACATCAACTTTAAGGAAAATAGATCTAATATGGTAATCAAATTGGATATAAAAAAAGCTTATGATAGGCTTGAATGGAGTTTCTTGAAGAGATCCCTCATGGAAATTGGGTTTTAGTTTAGGGTAGTGGATATAATCATCAGAATCATATGTTCCTTGTTACAATCGGTCTCTTTTATGGGAAGGACCCATGGATTCTTCAAGGCTACCAAAGGCCTTCGTTTGAGAAACTCGCTATCTCCATGTTTATTCATCCACGCCTAGGATTCTCTCAATAGACTCATTAACCATGGAATACTTCAAGGAGGAATATTACCTTATGTGAGTAAGAGGAGAATCTCTTTTATCTCTCACCAAATGTTTGTAGAGGAAAAATAATATTCATTAATGGTGGGTGGATTTCTGTTCAAGCTATCAAAAAAGTCCTAGAGAATTATTGTATCTAGAATGTACATGTCATCATTAACTCAAAGAGCATCATCTTCTTCACCCACAAGAGCTCTTCCAGGTAGGCCTCCTCCATATACAGTCTCTTAAACATGCAACGGGGCTCTTTCCCAATAGGGTACCTTGGAAAACCAATCTATTCAGGTAGACATCTCATGTGTTTTTATCACATTTTTAACTAGATAGCAAGTCATGTTATTAACTAGAGAAACTAGTTTTTCTCATTTGGGGGATGTATATCCTTGGTTAGAAACATTCTATTTGTGATTCCTATTCACGATATGGCCTCCAAAAATGATCTTAAAGGAGTGATCCACACAATCAACCGGGTTTTATACAGCTTCGTTTGGGATGACAAAATTGAAGGTAAGAGGCATTGAGCCTTGTGGGGAAGGCTAGCGAGACCCATTCATGATGGCGGGGTAATTGTTTGGAGTCTTAAGAGTACTCTCCATGGAATTTATGCCAAGAATTTGTGGGAAATACTTGAGGATTGTACCCTCTGGGGTTAGACCATGTCTCATATATGCGAAAGTAGCATAGAGGATGGTTGTGGGTATGTTACTACCCTATGGTCAAAAATTTATCCTCTGTTCCAGACTCTTCAACAGAGGTCTGAGTGGATAGTTGGCACTGGAGAAACTCTTTTCTATAATAAGAGTTGGGAAGGCTCTATCCTTTCCTTCCTATGATATCTTGCTCTTCTGATCACGGTTAATGAGGCGGGGAAATAACCCATATTCACCAAGGCTATTTTTAATGAGGATCATATAGTTCTTCTTGAGTCGATTGAGATAATTTTAGAACCATATAGATGTCTGTTTACAACTTCTTCTTAAATTATTTTTTCAACAACATATTTTCACAGTTTGATCTCCTCATAGGAGATCCAAGACTGGTGAAATTAAATGGTCTACTACCGTTGTATCCCTAAGAAGTTCAAATTTCTTATTTGGGAATTCAAGAACCTTTCTGTTTCTAAAAACAATAACATCAAGAAACTAGGGATTATTATGGACTCAAGGTGTCCCTACTATAGAAAAAGGCAAGAGGAGAGCTCTAAACACTTGTTCTTCAAAGATGAATGTGATCATGTAGCTTGATCCTTCCTAGGAGGAAACAAAATTTTCTTCTCTATTGAGAAGAATGACTTACCTTTCTTAGAAAGGTGGATCCATAGCACATTGCGAGAAGAGAAGGAGCTACTAGACCATGATATGATATTCAATTCTTGGAGTTGGTGCCTTTAGTAAGGCTAGAAATCAGGCAATGATCGAAGGCCCAACATCCATAGTGTGGTCCATTTTTTTAAAATGCTTGTTTTTTTCTGATCGATATGGTTTCACTCATTACATAGTGGAAGGATTATCCTTACTTAAATTTATTGTGGGGAAGTGTATCCTTCGTAGACCATCCCCTTGTTAGAATGCAAGGAAAATGGGTGGGTTGGAATCCTACAGCCATTGGATACAAATTGAACAAGGATGGGCCCTACTCTATGGGTGTGATAATGGGAGGCGGTGTGGTTTGATGCACTGAGGGAAAAGTGGTGATGGCCTTCACTTAATCCTATGGTTATGGAACCTCCCTCTTGGCTGAGGCTAAATATTTTCTCATTGGGCCCTCTCTCTGCATCTAGGTGAATCTGGATATTTTCTAAGTGGAGGCTGCCTCCTTGATCTTTCATGATTCCATGAATGTTAAAGCCTCAATACCTTGGTCCATATCCTACAATGTTAAGAAATATAAATCTCTCCTTCATCACAACATCCAAGTGAATCATACATGGCATGAGTGGAATAAGGTTATAGATTACATGGCTTATTTAGATGACCAAAGCATTTTTAACACTTGCCTTCTCTATATTAACTGCATGAAATAAGAAGTTGTAAAGTTTATCTGAGGGGATGCCCTTATTATAAACTATTTTATACCTCCCTAAATGTAACACCCCAAGCTTCCACGGTATACTTTCCCTTGAATAATACAATAGCGTGTGTTGTACACAACTTTGAGTTCTTACAAACACCCCACATCCAATCAAACTACCCGTTATGAATAGTAATACCCAATTTTTGAAATTTTATAAATTTTACCGCTCAAAATTGACTTCATTTTTGGATTTTTAATATCGATATTATCCTAGGATAAAATTTTGTAACTTTTTGGATAACATTTATATTTTGATGAATAGTGAAAATTTCTAAATTTTAATTAAAAACAAATTTTTTAATCGAAAAAATTAATAGTGATAAATTATGAATTTGAGTGGTTTTAAAGTATTTTTAGAATATATTTTTACCATTTAATACAATGTTGGTAATTGGACATAATTTCACAGTTAATCTGGACATGAATAAGTGACAATCTTTTGATAGTTATTATCTTTTAAAAACACGTTTTTTGTTTTAACATTGGGAATTAATTTTAAATTAATTTCTGAAACTTCTGTGTTTTGAATTTAGGAAAATGGATTACATATTTGGAATCAAGATTTCCAAATCATTTAATAGGTAACTATTATTTTTAGACATTTTGAATAATTACTGCGGTAAAAAGTTTATTTATCATGGTTAAAGGGAAAATCTGGTAAATAAGGGTGAAAAAAATAATATTATAATAATAATAAATTACCTTAAAACCTGTCCTAACCTTATTGGTTGATACATGTCCGACCATGGTCATATTTAGGTCGATTTTGGGATCCCATGGAGCCACTTGTAAGTGATAATGACACTTTATATTAATTACGTTAAAATAAATACAAAAATGACATAAGCATATATCGTTTAGAAAAACAATTTTTATATAGGGTTATATATGTTGGAGTTTGAGCTATAAATATTAATTAGAAAGATAAAAATATTTCCAACATAATGGTATTTTATTTATAATTTTTATAAATTTAATAGTTTATATTATTTATGACACAATAATGATGCAGTATTTTCCTTATTAATGAATGAATCAAATAATTGGTATTATAAATGTTATAATTAATATAATATTAATGTTTTGATGACATCCATGACTTTAATTTCTTAATATGACATTATAGTATTGCCTAAATGAATTTGGTTCGAATTAATACAGTTTTTAAGATATTAAAAATTTCAATAATTGAATAGTGTCAAAATTGACATAACAGAGTTTTCAAAACAATTATTATATTATTAATTTATATTAAATTCCTAAAAATCTAATGTTCGGCCAAGAGAATTATATCATAATAGGTATATCATTAATGGACCACTTGGGGGTCGCTTGGAGGTATATATTATGTTCATTAACTATATAATATAAAAATACAAAGTGACATGGTAAGTGTCAAACTAATTAACTAAGAGTTAAAATTAAAAGAGAAGGTTAATATAGTAACCCAAACCTGTCTAAAACCTATTGGATGCGTGGATTTAGACCCATACACACCTTATCATTTAAATAATCCACTTTTGAGTCATTATAAATTGAATATGAATTTATTATAAAATAATATTTCTAGATTTTCCAAAGGTGCCCCTTACCCCTCTTATAAAAGGGCACTCACCCTCCTCACTAATAAACACTTTCAAAGACTTTTGGTTTGGCCAAACCCTACCCAAACACTCTCCCAAATTCCCTCACTACAACCTAGATGCCTTAATTTGATCTCAAAGCCATCCTATGGATCCCTTTTGATCAAATCAAAAGGAAGAACTCGAAGAAGAGGTAATGTTTTCACCACCCTTTTTCAAGTTCCTTTCTTCTTCAACTTCTTATTGATTAGTTATTCCAATTCTAAGATAATAACTCTAGTATCATATATATACTGTGATTTTATTATAACTATGGTACAACCACATTCAGTATTCTATCCATCCTTTGAATTACATGTCACCATACATGCGTACGTACGACTTACCGTCTCCACGTCGTGGTGTAATTGTTATTAAAAACATTATTATTTGGATGGGTATAATATTGATGTGTAATTCATGTGAATAATAAATATAACATGATAATGATTCTGTATATATGATATAATTTCCAATTAAATATTATTTTAATATCAAAAGAATGATATTGTAGCTCGTGCGTACATACGGACTACCGTCTCCACGAACGCGATTAGATTCATTCTCCATCATATCCATTCAAGTCTAATTCTCATTTGATGATTAATTATAATGATTAAGGAGTTAATATCATTCCCGATATGAATAATATACAACCTATCCATAACAAATAGGGCTTATGGAACAAAACATATAAAAGAAAATGAGTAAGTTAACACCCGAAACAACAATAATATTTAGATATTATTAACAAAACAATGATAAAAGATCATATATGATATCATATTAATGTATATGATTCTTGTAAAATTTAATAAAAATTATATCACCATTATAAAAGATTTTAATATACCCCCAACCAAGGAAAAGTACAAGGTAAGGGTTTATTTTGCAATCTCTTCTTTTTCCGAGGTTGTTTATACGTAATAATCTACTGAGATTTCTTTATCATCCACATCCATGTTTCTGAAAAATGTATTTCAAAACATTTTTACTATTTACATGAATATGGGTTAAAGTCATTTATACCCTTGTTTTTCTTTTTATAAGAGGTTTATAAAGGAATCATTCTGTCATTTTCTAAATAAGGTGCTTTTTATCATTTTCGATAGAATTAAGGTAAGAATGTTTTTTTTAACTTATACGGCGGGTGTGGATATTTTCTGCCTTTATAAAATATTCGAATCATCCCTTACAAGCTTATAAGAAAATATTCAAAGTAAATATTTTATTTTATAATTATGTGACTCTTAAATGATTTCAAAATAGGAAGAGATTTTTCTCTAAAAAGAGTTTTGATTTCATCTATGTCAACATCCTTTGATGGATTTTAAGCTTATTTGAAGATGATTTATTATTAAAAAATATCCATTTTGGGTAAAATCATTTCATTTATCGTACGTGTTTGGAATTATTGTTCTTGATATTATTACATATATCATGATTTACTTAATTCTAGAATGTAAAACATGATTTATATATAATATATATTCTGCATACAAATATATATTATAGATCTATAAATGGAAATGAAATACACCGTTCATGGAGATGGTAGGCCGTACGTACGCATGAATGCTCTTTTAGTTTCCTTATTGAATTGAATGGAATTAAGTAAATGAAAAGTATATGTAAATAAATACAGTATCATAATTATTTCATATCTTTCCTGGTTATTTATTATATATACTTTATAATCACTCTTGAATGGTTAACATGGAGAATGAATCTCATCGCATTCGTGGAGACGGTAGTCCATACGTGCGCACGAGTGAAAATATCATTATTTTGATATGAAAATAGTATATAATTGGATGGTATATAATATTTTCAGAATCTTTATAATTTTATATTTATTATGTATATCATTTATACTCATTATTATACCCATCCAAATGATGAAATGTTTGAATAACAAACTATAACACGACGTGGAGACGGTAAGCTGTACATACGCACGTGTGGTGACTTTTTCATTAATAAGATGGATAAAATTACTAATATGGTTGTACAATATTTATAATAACATCACATTATATATAATATTCTGTATTTATTATTTTAGAATGGAAACAACAAAGAAGGAGTAAGTGGAGGAAGAAAGGAACTTGAAATAGGTGGTGAGATATTTACCTCTTCTCCGGGTTCTTCTTTTTTATTTGATCAAAATGACTCCTATGGTTGGATTTATGAATAAAGTAAGACCTATATTATGATGGGAGGAACGTTCAGAGGGTATTTTGTAGTGGTTGGTAGAGCCAAATGGCTTTGGAGGAGTGAATTAGAAAGAAGGGGGAGTGCACTTTTATAAGAGGGGTGAGGGGCACCTTAGAAAAAACATAAAATATTATTTTATAATAAATTCATATTAGGTTTATAATGGCTCCAAAGTGGAATATTTTGAGGATAGGGTGGGATATGGTCTAAATACTCTCAACCAATAGGTTTTAGACAAGTTTAGTTACCCATTTTAACCTTATCATTTACATTTAACTCTAAGTTAAATAATTTAACTTTTACAGTGTCTTCTTGTATTCTTACACTATATCATCTATAACCTTAGTATAAACAACCAATAGAACACATATTGGTTCATTAATTTCATATATATTATTATATAAGTATTTTGGTCGAACATTATATTTTTAGGACCATTATATCAGTTAATAATATAATATTTGTTTTAAAAACTCTTTTATGTCAATTTTGACACTATTTGGTATTCTGTTTTTTCTAAATTCATAACAGCCTTATTACTTCAAAAATAATTCTCCTAACCATCCTTAATATGTTATATTAACCGATAAAATTATTTTAATTTATAATAAGTCTTAAATTACATTTATTTTGGATTTTATAATATCAAGTATGTTAATATTTCATTAATAAGGTAATTACTGCATCATCATTGTGTCATAAATAAATTAAATAATTTAATGTCAATAAAAATATAAATAAATTACCATTATGTAGGAAATCTCTTTTTCTTTCTAATTACTATTTATAGTTGAATTTATCTTATTTATAACCCTATATTAAAAAAGTTTTAGTTATTAAACTTTGATTTTAACTATTTTAAATCTTCTTTAAATAAGAAAATAATAAATGTCCTAATCTAATACAAGTGAACATAGAGGGTAATATTTTATTCTTAAAGTGGTTTTTGGTCGAATTACACGTATCCAATATAATTAGTACATGTGTTAGGGTAATAATAATATCAATTTTACCCTTAATTAACCTATTTACTTTTAACCGTGGTAAATAAAAGTAAAAAGTTACTATTTACCAAATACTATTTTCATCTCATTGAACCACATTTTACTTACTAATATCAACTGTGACTCTCTTATTTTTGAATTTCAACTCACAGAAGTAGTAAAATTATGTTTTATGTAAATTTGCAAATGCTCCTAGGAGGTGGGTAAAAGACGGTAAATAGTTCAATAAAATTTTTATATATTTAAAATTATTATAAAATGACCCTAATGAATTAAATTGAACTTATATATGTTTTATGTATCTATTTTTACCTTAAATAAATTTCAATAAAATAAATTATTATATAAATAAAATGTCGATTTTGACCAATAACTTAGTGTTTTCACTATTTATCAAAATCTTATAGTTTTCAGAAAAATACCAAAAATTCACCCTAGGCTAACTTCAATATTCCGAATCCAAAAATGAATTCAATTTTGAAAGATAAAATTTATAAAATTTTAAAAAGTGGGTATTACTATTCATAACGGATAGTTTATATAATATTTTAATAACACATCCTTGTTTAGTGAAACTCGGTATTGCATACAACGCAAGCTATTGAGGAAGGATTCTCTTGTGTGTAACACAATCCAAGAATAGTGTTGCATATACTAAAATCTAATACGGTGTTGTGTATAGCTCAAGATAATCTTGGTGTAGCGTACAACACAAGGCATCAAATAAATTAAAAATAAAATTTAACATTAAATATCGAGGTGTTACATATAAACCCTTCGTACACGAGGCATCTAATTTTATAACATCCCATATAATTAAAGTTGAAATAATGCACATTAGAAGATTATTTATTTCTTTTTAATCATGATCATGATATCCATTCTCTCCATAATTTATGTAAACTCATATTCCCTTTAAGAAAGTATCAGAGTGTTTTTTCCACAATTCTCATATGTTGGAAAATTATTCTTTCCTTCATTCCACATATCTGTTTTTCTATCCAATTTCATATTCTTCTCTTAATTTCCATAAAAACCATAATAATTGGATAAATATTTATCTATATTGCAATCACAAGATAATATTTCGTTGTATGATGAGAAGGATTGAGACACTATTTACCTCTAAAGTGTTGGATTTAATCTATATAAAAAATGACCAATCCTACTGTTTGGATTACATATAGAGTATGTAACCTGTATTTCTGACCTTGTAAAGTTACCTTCATACATAGTAACATTTTAATAATCCTTTTGTCCTAAAATCATGAATTATATATCCATACCCACTCATTTCTCACAAAGGAAATATTTTTTCTAGGATGAGTACAATAAAATCTTTCTACTTCTAGTTCGAAATTTCATTCTCATCCTTAGTGTTTTGAATCATTGACCACCATTGATTTGTAACCCTTGAGAGATAATAAATTACAATGAAAACCTTCTCCATTTAATTAATTTCTAGATTGTGAAATATCTTCTCCAATGATCTTATCCACTATTAAGATAGATATAGATTTTTAGTCCCATTGAATGATGGAGGTTTATAATGCATGATGTGGTTTAACATTGTTTCAACATGTAATGGATCAGAATGTTTTAGTATAAGGTAAAGGTTATATATCATATCAAGAGTTAAGAACCCCAATATATTTATAATTTTATTATTTATAGCTAAATATCTAGGTCTAACTTTATTTCATATCCCTATAGGTAAATCCCTATATAGATTATATGAATTTATATGGTTCCCATTACTTATTATAAGAAACATTTCTAAAAAATTAAATACACTACAGTAGATTATGAAATTATGAAACATAATTTATAGTCCCAAAATCAGTGAAATACTTACAGAAATTGAACAATTTATGCATAGAAAATCTCAAAATCACACACATGGTTTCTTTGGAAAAGTATTCAAATCATAAAATACTTTCAAATCCTTCATAATGGTTTGTAAAATTAAATGTGAATTATCTCAAGAATATACCCCAGCAATGTCAAAATAGGTGTTCAGTATGGCCTATTTTCATGTTCTAAGAAAATGATCAAGTCAAAGATCAATAAAACATTTTCAACGTTATTACCCCTAGTTATAAATATGCAAGAACCATGTCCTCTTATAGTATCCAGTCTGGGATGTATTACTAGGAAAAACACAAATCACTTTCTTAGAAACCTTTAGTATGTTCTTAAATCATTATCCTTAATTTATATCATCTGGTTATGTTCACCAATCAATATTTTAGTAAATATAGTTTCCAAAGTTTATACTAAACTTCATATAATTCCAACTGTATATACCCTAACCCTAGTATCTTAGAGTTTGTGATTACTTTATTTCATTAGAAAAATATACAAGGAATCACATCATAAATGACCAAATAGTTTTGTAGTCTTCATAATATATATACATACTTGAATCTCATATTACAATTGAAAATATAAAATAAAACATAGAATTTTCTTTGGGAACACCATAATTACCCTAATTATATAAATGTATATCAATCCTAAAACACGTACAAACAACACAGGGAATGGAAAATTAAGAAAGGGTTGAGCTCAACACATAGTAATATTATGAGTACAATGGAAGATATCATGAATGAAAAATTCATAATAAGTTTGGATAGTAAAATATATAAAACATATTCCATTCAATAAATTACTTGAGAATAATATGGAAGGAATAATTGATGATCAAACAAATTCTATATAAATAAGCACAAGAGCTTTCTACTTACCTATGATTTTTCTAAATAATCGAATAATAACATAGAGATAATTATATAATCACATAATGGGGGATCACTTAAAGTTTTACATCACAACTGAACCATCAGGGCCTCGTTTCACCAAAGTCTTCATTTAGGTTGTCTCATTAGACCTACGGATGAATCGAGGTGTTATAATGGTCTCCACAATTCACATATCAATTCCAATGAATTAATCATATGAAATGGGTAAATATAAGTCAAAATAAACATTATTATTGAATATATATCAAATTGAAAGTTAACAATTACCCCAATCAATAAACATAATCATAAACCATCTAGTGTGATACAGAGAATTGAACAAAAATAGTACATCCCTAGTAACATTGATCATAAAAAATATGAAGAAATAATAAGTATGGCATCATTACAACATATTTTTGATGTATCATTAGTGAAATATTGTTTTTTTGTCATTTATGAATATAAATACCATAAAATTTCATTAAAAACATTAATAATGAAAATAATCTTTTAAATATTGAAAATTATATTTATAATATAGAAATCTAATGAATATTGGGAAATAAATTATCCTAAAAAAATCATTTAAACATTTAAAGGAATAATTAAATCAATCATTGGTTATTATAGTAGGAAATTCAATACATTCTGAATAAAAAATTCCTTTTATGGTATTTTAAAAAGGTTTCAAAGTGCCTCAATCTAAAAATAAAAAGAAGATTCGATTCAAATAAATTTTTAAAAAGTAAAACATGTGTAAATATTTATTTTATAAATCATTTTAGAGAAATTTAAATCATTATTTAATTATTTTAATAAAACATGGTTACAGAATAATAAGTGTTTTTGATCGAAGTGATAAATGAAGTCCGTTTTCTTTACTAACATTATTTTGGTTTATTTTTTTCTTGAAGAGAGTATAATGAGAGAAAAGTAATGTATTATCTAAAAATAACCATATTATAAAAAATTTAATGAGTTTATTTAAACATAGACCATATGATTTTTTCTCCAGAAACATAATCATGAACACTCCCAATAAATAATGACATTGTAACATAATCTATTACCACGTTAGTAACTTCTGAATCATAACCCCCATGAAATAAATAAAAACAAATGAAACATTAAATACGATGATGATAAATGGATTAATTATATAAAATATAAAATGGTAATTATATACACCATATAGAATAACCTAGTGGTGAATATTGCATGAGTCTCACAGAAGTAAAAGTGAAACAAGAAACCCTTACTTTAGGTTTGATTTCCATAATTTTTTTCATACCTCCTATATAATAAAATATATTTGTTATAAATTTAGTAAAAATATATAATAATATATTTAGTACCATATATTATTTACTTATAGTCATTTATAAACTTTTTATTAAAAGTTATTTGTTAAAATAACCGTTTTATGTGATAATTTCTCTGTTTTTCATATAAATTTCTGTTTGGATATTTTTCTCTTTTTAGTTTTATCATGGTTTACTCATTTCTATATTTCTAAAATTGATATAAATTTTACTTATAATCAGTAAAAAATTATTTATAATATTATAATATATATATAGGGTAAAATGTGTTACATTGTTCAAGGAGACAATATGACGTACGTAGGCATGAACCATGTTTCTATTTTCCCCACAAATGTAACTAAAAAGTGGTAAATAATGTTTAATATTTATAAAATAATTATTATGTTATATATTTCTCATAAATTAATTAAAAAATCCTTACTACCATTCATTTAAAAAAAGGGAAAATATTTCATAACGTTGTGTGGAGGCCGAAGTTCATGCATAAACACGAGAGATGTTATTATTTTACAAAGGATTGGATGGTAATAAGGTAAATTTGATATTATAATTATATAGGTATATTAATTTCATAAATATAATATAAATATATTAAAAATATCAATATATATATCCTTGATATGTGGCGATGGAAAACTAATTACATTAGTTCAGGAGGCGGTGGTCCGCTATACACACGATCAACTATTGTGTTTCTCATTTGATGGAAGATTAAACTTATATAGGTTATGATATTTACATAATAACATATTATTATACATTCTATACATTCATTATTATTTTATAATATTTTTATAATATTTTATGGAGTTATAAGTCGCAAATCAAAATCATATGGTCATGAACATTACCTCATCTTCGGACAACTTCTTTAGGTTTAAACCTAAATCCTTCTTAGATTAGATTTTTGATAAAAAATACATAGAGGATGTGTGGAAAGATATAAAGAGAAGAACTTATTATTAATTTTATGAACCAATAGGATTTGTTAGTGTGAAGAGTATAGGATAGGGTGTGTCCTTTTATAAGTGGGGGAGAGGACACACTTGGAATTTTTAAAACCATAAGATATACCAACATTTTTCATATGAAAAAAGGAATAAAAATGGATCATTATAAAACAATGAATGATATATGGTTAAATATGGCCATGAAATAGGAATTGGAAAAGTTTATAGGTCATTTTTACCATTACACATTTAGTTTAACACCTAGTAGACATGTTTTAACCTTAACCATGATAATTAATTTTTATTATTTTACTATTAATTATGAATAAAAATTATAAACGAATTTTTATATAATAGTAATTATTATGATTAAAATTATTGAATATATTTTTCCAAATTTAATTCACATAAGTTAAAAATGTAATTTAAAATTAACCCCATAGGCACGATGAAGAAGTGGGTTTTTAAAGAAAACGATTTCATAAGTATAAGATGTTTAAATTTAGAAATTCAAAATTAAATTGAATAAAATAATCTCAATTGAGTTTATTTTAATATGAACGAAATAATGTTACAATTAAAACAATTTTAAATCAAAATTAAACTTTTAAATACTCAAATATAATAGTCAGTTTTTAATAAGAGACCAGTATGTTTCATAATTCAATGAAAATTAATAATTTCATAAATTTATAAAAAAAATAACATTAAGTTAAATTTGGCATGATAGTTTAATAAATGAAGTTAAATATTTAAATGAATTTTCAAAAGGCGTTAAAAATTAATTTTAATTTATGTTGAAAAAGAAATTTGAATTCACATTTTAGAAAAATACAGTTTCATTGAAAAATAATTCATATTCATTATAATGGATATTTTATTTATAATCAATAATTAACCATTGAGTTTATTTTATACATGATTAGAACATATAATTTTTATAATTTATTTACTGCTATTCATACCCACTAATTTAATGGACTGGTTATAATGGTATACTATATAACAATCCATTCAGTGTTGGGGTTTAATGTACTATAGGCTATCGAAGGTATTAAATTTAAAGAAATATTTTTTACGGGAAATTTAAGATTTCTGTTGTGTATCGCATATTCTATCAAACATAGTGTAATTATTTTAGGATATTTATTTATGAAACCTTAGGCATAAAAAAATTCTTATTGGATATTCATTTCATGGAGTAAGATATAAAGTAGAGATTTATCGAAGCATATCAAAAGGATGAAATTTTGCTGATGCAATTAAAAAATTTCATGTAAGTATATTTTATAGTGTTTTATATCTCAATAGTAAACAAATTTACCAACTTTAGGAAATGATATTTAAAAAAATACACCTTTTTACCTTCATATTTGATAAATCAATGGTCTTTTAACTTGTTAAAAATATATAGTTTTAAAGTCATTAACAATTTATTGATCATTGACATTGTTGTAATAAATAATATATATCACTATCCTAAATTATTTATTCTTTTCTTCAATGATAATATTGTAAATTTCCACCAATTTTATCTTACATGGAAACCTTGTTGTGTTTTATTCCAGATTACCTTCATAATACCCTTTCTGTATTTTTAAGAGGAGGTTTTATTAACCCTTTTTACGATGTGAATAGCGACCCTAATTTATTTATATGACTATTACATTATTTTAAAGATAAAAAACTTAATATTTAAACATTAAATGTTCTAAAAGTTTGTTATATTTTGAAAACTAGGATCATACATCTATTTTACACAATACAACATAAAAATTTATTTAAATCTTTCTTCTTCCTCCTTTTAAAAGATTACATTCACCTTAGAACATGTAGTCACTTTTGGATATACATCAAAGAAAGGGGTGAGCTAAAAGATATTTAAGAGGAATAACAAGGGCCATGAATCAATATAAAATGGGAGATAATAATAATAATATTCACATCATAATCATTGGATCGTCATCATAGTCATGACGGAATCATTTGATAATGGAATGGAATGTGGAAATACATAAAATTGAAACATAATGTCAGAGCGGTCTAATACAATACATAGTTGTGAACAAATCTAGCATCATTGACACGAATAACAAATGTGCACAAATAAAAACATAATTATTCTAAAAAATCTAGCATTATTCTCATGAATAATACACATAATCGCATGAGAGACATAACATTTACCAATGAATTTGATGGATAAATAATTCTAGTCTCACCAATCAGATCTTACTATTCACATAATCAGGCATGCAACCTAGAATGTATAAAAACATAGTAATGATATAACCCATGGGAAGGAATGGATTTTATATTTATTTCATATATCATTCATTCTTGAATGAAATTTGGGGTTCTCAAATGTCAAAAAATCATACTTTTTAATAAATAATCATTTTTATCTATATAAGATAAAACACATGAGGATTTAAATATTTCTTTTTGAAAGATACGTCTTATTGGAAAATAATTATATTTTTTTAAAAATAAATATGGATACATGTATATTACTGATATAAAATAGAATAATAATGAAATGTTATTTATGTTACATTAATTGAATATTCATACTAATTTTTTTTTGGAAAGATGGAAAACCCAAACAATAGTATTTTGGTTTGAGAATAACCTTACCTTAATTCCAACATTATTTTATCTCTTTTCATCCTCATGATTAATAAAATTAGGAATCTTATAAAATAGTTACAAAAGTAAATTATTTTCATTTTTCACACTATTTATCTTTTATAATTATTGTATTCTATTTTATAACACTCTTTGTTAAACTTGAATTGTTTTGATATCATATTTTCATTAAATTTTTCAATTTTATTTTTAATTTTTTAATTTTGTTCAAAGTAATTATACATGAGTAGAATTTGTTTCAAAATTTAATAATTCATTTAATTAAAATTTTTGTATTATATATAATTCATATTATATATCCATGATGATGGTTATAAGTGTTTACAGGGAATTTTATCTATAGGTGGTTAACCAACCATTGACCCGACATTTTCTGGAGGGAAGGAAAGGGAAGTTTAAAATTTATATATATTTACAACATAATAAATAAAGTAAGTTAAAATAATTAATAAGATGTTAAATTATTTCATAATTAATATAATAGTTTTGTGTTTTTAAAAGGGAGGAGAAAAAAAGAATGAGAAAAAGAAAAAAATAGAAGGGTTGATCAAACCTTACTTAATCATATGTGTAACTTCACTTGTATGGCAGTAACACTCCCTTGATTCATGGAGATGGATTACTCTAGAGCAACCATAGTTATTCTAAGGGACTTTATTAGGATTATTTTTATATTATTTATTCTTTGTAAAGTGAGGGAGGATTGGTTTTCCGAGGGGAGAGAGAGGGGTTATTTATACTAAGGAGAGGGGTATTTTTAGAATAAAATATGAAATAAAATAATATATAAGAGGGAAAAATGGTAATATTTAGTTTTTTAAAAAGTTAATATTACATAAATATAATATTTTGGTTTTTTGTAATTTTAAACTTCTTTAGAAATTCAATTCAATTATTTAAAAAGTAAAGTGGAAAGAACAAAAAATTGTTATATTAAGGGATAAATTTTGTCATTAGGTTTTAGATAAGGTTTTTTAGGTTTCGAATTCGTGTTTATTTTATTTTAATGAAAAATTTATAAATTAAAATATTTAGTTATATAAATTATTAGTTCATTATTACATCATGAATTATGTAATTTAAGATACACAAGTTATAAGAAAAACTGTACTTTTTCTATTAACTAGAAAATTGGTGTATATTAAAACAATTACCAAAAAAATAACCGTTGTGAAATTTTAATGTTATGATTTCAAAAATGATATTTATTTTATAAAAATATATTTCTCTCTTTGTTAATTTTAGTTTTTAATATTTTTTTTTTATTTTTATGAAATACATTAAAATGATGTTCATTAAAATGTTCCGATATTTTATTTTAGATTTTTAATAATGAGATTTAATTTTTAGAATTATAATATTTATATTTAGTTAAATTATTCTTGATAAATATTATTTATATAAAAATTTATTATTTTGAGGTAATATTACGATTCCAATAGTTAGGTTACTATTCCCAATCGTTAGGTAACTATTTTAATTGATCATATTACTATTACAATGGTCACATTACTATTCTGACGACTGTAGTGCCTCCTATAAATTAAAATTATTACTAAAATTCCTTCCATGGTTATATAATTTCATTTTCACATAGGTTTATTGGTTTTATATTATTTTATTTATTTTCTATAGTTCTATTAGTGGGGGTAATGGTTTAAGCAGAGTGGGTTGATCCATATTTTCTCATTTTTTATTTTCTCTTATATATTTTTTGTCGAATTTTAATGTTTGGAATTTTTATTGGTTTCAATATTTATTTATATAATAGTATTTATTAATGAAATAATTTTTTTTCTCTCTCTTTATGTGTATAATACTATAAATTACTTTATAACAGGCATTTATTTCATGAGAATAATATCATTTATAAACTGTGTGTTGTTACCCTCTTCCCCCATTTAGAAATTTCATCACTAAAATTACAATTCATATCTCAGTAGAGAATATGTGTGGGTACTTCTATTTTATTTTTTCCCTCTAGTTCCCACATATCCTATTCATACTTATTGTTCCCCAGTAGCACTTTGACAAGATGAATTGTCTTGTCGTGTAGAACTATTTATTTATGGTCAAAGATCATCACCAGCTACTCTTTATAAGAGAGGTATTTATATAGTTGTACTAGCTTAGGATTCATTAAACCTGAGGGATTTGGTATGTACATACTTAGGAGAGATATATGGAACACATCATGAACATGAGGAATATTTGGTGGAAGTGAAAGTTGATAGACCACTACGCTTATGTGATTAAGGATCTCAAAGGGGCTAATTTACCTATGGTTAAGATAACCGTTCATTAAACATCACATGACTCTCTTACATGGTGCTATTCTAAGGAAAACACTGTCACTAACTCGATACTCGAAGTCGCTTTGATGGTTGTCAACATAAATTTTGTACTGAATGTGATTAGCTTTTATATGATGTTGGTTGGCTTGAACAATCTCTGTCATATGTTTCACAAGGTCAGGTCCAAGTATATTTCATTCTCTAACTTCATCCCAATAAGTTTGAGTTATATACTTATTCCCATATAGAACATTATATGGATCCATTTTGGTATTTGAGTAGAAGATATTGTAATATGATAACACAACCAAGGGGATTTGTTGATCCCACACACCTTTGAATTCAATTTAGAAGGTTCTTAGTATGGCCTTAAGAATCCAAATAGTCATTTAATACTGGATATCTATTTGGGGTTGATAGGACATACTAATCATCAATTAATTATTCAAATAATTTTGAACACTTCCACATAATTTATTAATGAGCCCTAGATCACGATGAGAGATGATCAAATGCATAATCCCATATAGCTTCATCACTTCCTTGAAATATATATAATGTAAATTTATTCTGGTGAGAAATATTCCCAAACCAAAATATTGTTGGTAGTCATGGTGAGTCAATCCATGACAACCCATATTGCATTTGTTCCATTATATTTATTTGGGAGACAAGTGACAATGTTCATAGTGAAATTCTCCCATTTTCATAATGGTATAAGAAACTGTTACATCGTCACTTTGGAATTATTATTCTATGATATAAATTGATGAAATACCAAACATCAATGGATATACTCTATAATAACCTTCTACATGTTCTACCACAAAAAGTTCGATCAATGTTCACGGTACTAATTGGTACTTCCATGATGGATATAGAAATGTGAGCTATGTGAATTATCCAATAGTTAGTTATTTTTCTTAGGTTATAATGTCATATAAAGCCTCATTCCAAACTCAATAAAACCATAATCATCGATGTGAAACTCATGTATCGTTCTTTTCTTTAATGAATTTTCCTTCTTTTATAGATCTAGATCATCCCTTTGTTCCTCCATGATTTTCTCTTAATATATTGCTGGGAAATCATATGTTAATTGTTAGACGTGTTCCCTATCATTATGATTTATATGCCCATATTTTTCATTTCATTGAAGATAGGTTCTTTCTCAATCTAAATCATAGATAGAGTAACAGATTCTTTAACTCTAATTTCATCACATATATTGTTTTTTCCTATATGGTATTGAATTGAGAAATCATAGTTCTTGATTAGCTTTAACCATCATCTCTAACTCATGTGGATAATCCTTCTTTATGAATAGAACTGGGGTACCACATGGTGATTCATTAGGGTGTATGAAAATTCTATCCAAATTCTCTTTCATATTCTTCTTTAAATCCTTCAATTTAATTGGGGACATCCAATAAGGGATTTTATATATATCAGTGGCTCAATGTATATGTTCTCTTGAGAAATTTACCTCATGATCTGAGAAACTTCCATTAAAATATTTTGGAAATACATTAGTGTATTACCTGTGAATGGTGATTTCCTCTAGGTCGATACCTTCCTTTGACTCAATCATTTGGGAAAGGTATGATTCTTGACAGGGTATCAACACCCACACTATTTGGTGATGTTTCAAATGAAAATAATGATCATTGTTGAATTTTTAAAAGACAATAAGATGGTTTGGAATATAAAAATAGATTTGTTTTCACAATAGTAGATGTCTGCTCTATATAATAATATCCAATCAATAAAAAATATAGAATATAATTCCAACAAAGAAAGGATTATGATATTCAATGCAATAAACTTTACACATATGCTTACATGATAAGAGTCCAATACATGGGTTGAAATGATCACACCAATATGTGTTTTCAGACACAAACACACACACATAGATGTATATATCAAATTCATGGTATCATTGCTTAGATTCAACAATTATTGAAAACTTGTTGGATATAAAGGAATAAAAAGAACCAGAATCAAATAAAAAAATTTCTATTCATGAGATAATAGTATGTGTACCTTGTATGATTCATTTTTCACACACCACTTAAATAGTAGTGATGAAATAATATTTCATTTTCTCCTTGGGAATTGGTTATTATTGAATATGATTACCCTCAAGGACCCTTGGGATAGTGCACTAGATTGAATAGTTCCCTTGTTCTCTACAATTGAATCATTGAACCATGGGTGGTGTGATAGGAGGATCCTTCCTATAATCCATCATGTTGGAAATATTCTTCATGAGTCTTCGAAATTACTAAACTTTGTGGATTTCTATCCAACACTTTAAGCATTTCTGAAATCATTTGAGGTAATTCCAATGATGTTTCTTCCAACAATTTTTACATGTGGGTAGTTTGATCATCTTTCTACATTTCTCATTTGACCCACCGTCTAGAAACTTCATATTACTCTTATTAGTTCCATAACCATGGGACCATTCTCTAAAAACCTTATCTTCTTTTAGATCACATCAAACCACTTTTTCATAACTTCCAAATTCATAGATATCCCAATCCTTTCGGATGTGTGGTTTTAAACCAATACAAAATCTATCTATTGTTATATCATTGTTCATAAAAAACCTAAGGTGTGTCTAGAAAATCATTTGAATTTTTCCTCCTAACAAATGACCGATTTTCCTTCATTTTTATTTTTTTATATTAATTTTCTCTATATATTTGTTTGAAGAGTTTGAGGGAAATACTAGTTCAGATATATTTTTGTAAATTTTTCTTACTCCATCTCTTCCATTTCATTATTTGGATTAGTGTTCTTTGTCGACACCCACCATTGACTGACATCTCCATCTAAATTCTAAACCAATTGAATCACATTCTCCTTCTTATAATAGTAGAGAAAAAAAAGGTCTTCTCCATTGAGTAAAACAACTCTACTATAACAAGTGGATTGAAAGATCTACTAAATCTTGGTGGCCTTTTCCACATAAAAGACTCAATACATATTTGTTCTATATATGGTGGAGGTATAAATTCCATGTGGTTCAGATTATTGTTCACATACTATGACATATGTGTAGGAATTTACATAATATTTTGAAATCCACCTCCCATTGAATTGGGAATGTCATTTGTCCAATCATTTTATTATCCCTCACATGACTTGTTAGCCGGGGTTCTCCTTGTTTCCACTGTTTTCAAAAATATAATCCTTTTAAACAAAATGTATGTTAGAAAAGAATGAATAAATAATATATTATTTTTTACAAGTAAATCTAATTTAATATTTTTTTATACCTAAGTTTATCATTTTTCAAAAACCATGTTTCATGGCTATTTACATATACTTAGTCTTATCTGAAGGGATTTAAATAATTTTTATAAAACTAATTCCCATATTAACTCTCCATAAATCTGATGCCATCTATAGAAACCATACTTTTCTTACATGAAAATTACAATATTATTATGACAAAAAAAATACTATTTGTACATTCAGTGGTTGAAAGGGTTAGTATCATGGAAAAATTAGGACCATACATGAATTTTACAAAATAAAACATAAATATGCATTTAAATACATCATATTTTTTCCTTCTGAAACATCACATTATACTTGGAACACGTAGTCACATAAATATATACATCAATGAAAGGGGTGGTATGAAATATCAAAAAGAGGAGTAATAAGGGTTAAGGATCATTATAACAACAAATATCACAATCATCATCACAACATCATAAATATATGATCATTATTATAATCATGCGGGATACATTTAATAATTTCATGGACTGTGTCAATGAATAAAAATGAAACATCATGTAATAGTGTTAAAATACCACACATAGTTGTTGAAAAATCTTGCATCATGTCTAAACATAACATATTTTCATCAATCATAACATCATCATTGTAAAAAATTCAATCAGCATGTTCACACATAATACACATAATATTTTGAGATAAATCACATTATAAATGTGTTAGAGGTTTATATAACTATTTGACCACCATCACATCACAATATTCATATAACGATGCATACCACATGGAATGTATAAAAAACATAGTCATGAAATATCCGATGGAAATAAATGGGTTTTATAAGAATTTTATAAACAATACATTCATTAATAAACTTTGTGGTTTACAAATGAAAAAGGATATTATAATATAGAATTAAAGATTATATTTTTAATGTATAAGAAACAAGACATGAGGTTTCAAGGATTTGTTTTGGGAATAAATGTCTTTTTTTTGGAAAATAATAGTATTTGGATAAAAAATAAAAATAGAAACATGCATGTAAGAGATAAGATGGAAGGACAAGGGGGACCTATTACGAGCATGAAGCTTATGCATAGGCTGTGTATGAGGATGACTAATGTTGTAGTAGATCATATATGGATATGATTCAGCCTGATCTCATTGGGCACAAATATGATTTCCATCTATTTTTATTGTAGAAGAAAATACCTTCAACTGGTGTGGTTCCCTAAGAAGAAACCAGCCTAAAGAATAATATTGTTGATGTCATTCAATTAGTGAAAGGATTTTCTTTCTACGACTTTAGTATTCTATCCCATGGAATATTCAAATAAAGGGTCATGTTTCACATGTCTCAGCTAATCAGGAGGCTTTGTAGGAGATGATTAGTGAATAAAAATACTCCATCATCATGTGTGTATTGACTCTGAAAGGTGAGAAGATGTGTAGGTTCAACGTTCTTTTCAACAGGATTTCTATGAAATAGTGCTTCTAGGATTAGTGGATGAATTCCATGGGAAGTGGTTATCTTTAAATTTTCTTCCCCTCTGATGAACATATGTAGTGTTCATTAATATTTTTTCCATTATAAAGAGTTATATAATTCTTTAAATTCAGGGATGGGACAAGAACATCAATCCCATAAATGATTTGAATACTTATAATCGGAAATGTATTTGTATATGTAGTCTCAACTGGGTGTATTGTCATCTTTTAATCATCTCTAGTATCACATATTCATGTGGAAATCTTATTAGATATTAATGGAAAATAGACAATCTATGATTTGGCCACATAGTGAGAGTACTGGTTGAAGTTGATATGACTACCACTCTTGTAGAGTAAGCAACCCTCATCACTAGGGATGATATCATTATGTTGGATATATTATATGAAATAAAACCACATTTTTTCAGTGATTAAAACTTATTTATTCATATTGCTTTTGAATGGAATAGGGAAACAATTTGGATCATTTTCAATTAAATAGAGTGTGATGATGTCTTATATAGATGGGTCAATGATAAGGAGAAAGGGAAGGAACTATCCTCTGTCAACCCCAATGTATATGGAAGGATTTTCCCTGAGGTGAATGATGTTCAAACTAAAAAGGATGATGTGCCTTCATCCTTAATTCCACAGTCCACTAGAAGCAATGGATCACCCACTTTTGAGGATAATTCTGGTCTACAGAATGATGTAGCTACCCTTGTTGGACTGGAAGAGGTTGTGAAATCCCTTCAACTACAATAAGTCAACACCCCTCTTATTATGGTTGACTTGAATGATGTCTAATGTATGGATGAATATGTTCCTATCCTTTACATTATAATGTTAGAGGACTCATGTGATGGAGAGGAGGAAATTGATCCTCGATGTCTTAATATTTTGAATTGACAACCATCTCAGGAGGATCTTCTCACAAAAGAAAACCAATCTCATCAAGACTGAGGAAATATTGTGAAGGCTCTAATGATCCTGGTGTCACATAATCAAAGTAGGAATCTATGTAAGGGGAATAATGATCTGAATAAGTAGAATAGATCCTCATAGCATGTGGCTTCCCTCCTTCTGGTCAAACTCTTAGTGAATAAGTGGTTCTAGTGATGCAGCATGAGGGTGGATGTTTTTCTAGTCTAGTAGACATTCCTCGAGTATAATCACCTGAGAGATTCCTAGACACTAATAACAATCATGAGAATGTTCATCATGCTGGATTTCCTCTAGATGTAAAAGTTGATTTAACTTTGGAAACTCTCTAATGGTCTCACATATCTTTAATAATCACCAATACAACTCTGGTATCTCATATTAAGATGTTTTTATATCATATTAAAGGATAATATACTACATTATGGAATCCTAGGAAGATCCACATGAGGTTACTAAAGTGAATACCCTCACAATTTTTGTTTCCCCTATTTAGGCTTTGTCTCACTAGAATGATGAAAAGGTTCCTTTCACTCAAGTCCCCATTAGAAAATCATCCATGGGGAAGGTAATTTTTAATGAGCCTATGGGAATTGATAATTAGAAAAATAAATTCATTTTATTGATTACTAGATTCTAGGATGATTACAATGATATTCTTCCCTCCACTAATGTATCCTATGATTCCTCTGAAAAAATATGGATTTGTTGGACACAAATAATAATATTTAGAAAGGCAGAGGTAAAGAATAAAAAAGTGGAATTATTATAGAAGGGAGGGAATCAAATGGGGGAAAGACATATCTTATCAAATTAATATCCACTATTTGAAATTTCAATGGCTTGGAAACTCTCCCACGATCATAGCCCAGAGACATTTCATTGTCACAAATAAACATTTGATTATTGGTCTTGCTAAACCATAAAAGAATTTTGAAAAAATGGAATGAATTCAAGTGGGGAACCCTAGGTTAGTATTTTTCCCATTGAAATCCAATGAAAATTATATATAGAATATCTAGGTATTAAAGAATAACAATATCTATCTTCACTCGTGTATGAAGAATCAACAAGTTGTGTCAGCTGATATTGGAATTCAGGGAACTCTAATTTACCTATCATTCATTTATGATTCCAACTATAATCTAAAAATAAGAGACCTTTAGAGATATATTGAAGTAAAATATGAGTATATTACCTACAATTTGGTTATCTTGGGTGACTTTATCAACATTCTATGACCTGATTAAATAACCATTACTGACTTTAATAGGTTTGATGACTCTGAATTTTCTTCTTTTATTGATGGATGCAATCTGATTGATGATCTCATTGCTAAAGTGGATTTTATTTGAATTAGGTATTCTATCAATGGAGGGGAAGCTAGAAAATTGGACAGATTCCTTGTACAGGTTGATGATAGGTACGACTTAGTTAATGTCTCTTGGATCATTTTGCTCAAATTCGTCTTCAATCATGACCTTCTTTTGGTGGATAGTTTAACTATAAAATTATTATGTATTCCCTTTCTCTTTAAGGTCAATAATTTATTTCTTTTTATGCATGGATGTATGGAATTTTTCATTGATTCTTGTAAGAATGGTCTTTCAGGTACTTCCCTCACAATTTTATACACAAATATTAAGCATGTAAAAATAATGATGAGATAATGGATCAAAGAATCATTTTACAACATGGATAATGTTATTAAGGATTCTAAAAACACCTATTATAATGTAAGAATGTAAATAAAAATTAGTATTCCCCTTCTAGGGATGAGATTATATCTCTCAATGATCTTGATGACAAGCTAGCTCTAAAGTAAAGGTTAAACTAGAATCAATAAAACATCAGGTGGCATTGGGAATGAGATAGAAACTTCAGATTCCTTCACTTCTTACATGTTGAAAAAATCAATAGAGGGGTCACTACCCTTAAAAATAATGAGTCACTTTTCAATTCATAAAATTGAATACTCAATGTTGTGGTAACCTTCTTTGAGAGTATTTACATAGAAAAAGAGGGTGACTATACACAAAAATTGGATGATAATATTGAACCCACTATTGAAATTCATCAGAATATGATATTAAATGATGCTCCTCGTGATAGGGAAATTGAAGATTTCCTCTATTCCAAAAATATTTATTGCATTGTAGGACCATATGGTTTTAATAAAAAAATCTTATTGTTCAATTGGGACATCCTGCATCAAGATATCACTTATTATTTATGATTATTCTTTAATCATGCCTCCATTCCATATGGTGTCGATTCTATATTATTTAAATGTTTCAGAAATGATAAAATGCACTAGATATCGGGATTTTAGGCTAGTTTCCTTTTGGAATGTGGTTCCAATGTTTATCAGAAAAAAATTTTTCTTGAGATTGGGAAATATTTCTATGGTTCAAATAACATTAAATCAATTTGGATTTTTCCTTAGAAGGAGCATTTAAAATTTCATATTCCCTTGATAATAATGTGTTCACATTATGAAAAGGAAGGTTAAAGATGGGAGTTCTCCCTCAAACATGATATTTATAAGGCCTATGACAAAATAATATGGAGCTTCATTTTTTTCAATTCTTAAAAGGCATAGTTATTAATTTGGTCAGTATCATTATCAAGAGTTTCAAGATCTCTATTCTCAATAAGGATCTCTAAGATGTTTTTTTCAATATTCCAGATGAGTCAAGAAATGGTATCCTCAGTCCAACCCTCTCTTTGAAATGGATGAATATTATGTAAGTGTTTATGTTAATGATCTTCTATAGGATGGTTTATGCAGAATAATAATGCAAGGAGGGGTCTTTTTACCCCCCCCCCCCCCCCCCCGCACACCTCCATTATACTGATGATATCCTTGTCATTGGTCATGATAATAGAATTATGATTTTTTATTTAAAATATGTTTGATCATTATATGGATATTGATAGAAAATCCATAACTTGTATTTTGTCCATTGTACTGTTTATGAGTGGATTAATAGTCTCTAAACATAATAAGATTTCTATACTACTTCTATTGAAGAATGGTTATCTTTATTTCAATTATCATGGGGTTCTTATTTTAATGGGTAATGTTAAATGGTGATACCTTGAAATTATCTATTCCATGATCATTGTCTAGATGGAAAATGTGGAAATGGAAAACCATATCTCAAGCGGAGAGAATCTTCCATGTGAAGTTAGTAATTACATCAAATTTGGATTCTAAATTATCTATTTATAGTTTTCCTAGAGCTATGGTTAAAGAACTAAAGGATTTGATCATAATTTTTTTAGACTAGATCCATTCATAAACGGAGTCTTGTCACTATGTCTTGTAAGGAATGTGTTAAGCCCACTGATATAGGAGGAATGGGAATTAAATACTAAGAATATTTAATGACTCCCTTATTTGAAAATTCACCTAGAATTTTTTAACCACATGTGATAGTTCCTTGGAGTTCCTCTCAAAATGATTCTTACCAAGGTTACAAAATTGTAGCTCAATTTATATTCCATCATATTTTTGGCCATTCATCAAACCCACCTATATTGATCTTATTCTTTGATCAAAGTGGATGGTTTGAAAACATTCCAATATAAAATTATGGGTTACGTTATGGATTGAAATTACAATCAGTAATGAATTGTCATTGACCCCCCCCCCAATGAAATACTTTTCAATTATTTACATGAATTGTAATAGTGATCTGAAGGGGTTTTGTTTCTGCAAATCAAACTCCATTTCTAAATTCACTCATTTATTGATGAAAATATTCTTATATGGACACCTAAATCAATAGGCAGGTTCAATTCAAGGGACTATTATATGTTCAAATATAATGTAAGTACCATTATTCCTCTATGGATATAGGTTTTTATAAAGCCATTCATTTCTTCATATCATAGGATGATTCTTGTGAGAATCTAGAAATCAATACATCCTATTCAAAAAAGCCTATAGTAAGTAAGGGTATGGATTTCCCTTTCCTGTTATCTCTTATTGGGATATTAGGAATCCATTAACCATATATTCATTCTTGGTTCCTTATCTTGCAGATCCTAGGATCACATTTAAGTAGTATTTACAATCAAGTTGAAGCTAGTAATTTTTGAAAACTTGATGATATTAATAACTTAATTATACCATAGTGATCAAATTCAAGATATGTTAATCAATATAGTGCCTTCCATCAGTGATTTTATTTTGAAAGAAACAAATGAATGTACCTTTGATAATTAGAGACCCTCTTTTCAAGAAATATTTAGTGTATAATACAAAGAAGTCATGGACACCTCAGTAATTTAGAAAGGTTCCATGAAAAATAAAATTTATGATCTTATTATATTGAAAAAAATTGGGGTTATTTTAAGGGTCAAGATTCCTCTAGTTCATAATTCCATTACATGGATCCCTACAATTTATTTTAGGCTGAACGTTAATGTGGATGGAATATCATTAGGAGCTTGAAGACCTTTGAGTTGTGGTTCAGTCTTCTGCACTCATCAGTGCTTCATTAATATGTGCTTCTATCATTACATTGGCAATGGTTCTTCCATTAAACCATAATTATAGGAAATGGTTAAGGTTATAAAGTATGTTTTCCATCATTATTGGATAAAAATTTGTGTGGAATATGACTCTACTATCAGGGTTAATTTCTTGAAAACTCTATTTATGTATATTCCATAGAGAATTATTTCTTTATTGATTGAATTTCTTCATATTTCTGAGAATCATAAATTGGATGAAACTCATGCTTACAGGAAGGACAACAATGTTGTTGATGCTCTATCCAAAGATAAATTGTGGTGGCCATCATGATATGGATTTTTGTTATTCTAGTTTTCTATTCACACCTATTAGATTCATATGTGTGTGGTGTTATACATTCCAACATTGGTAACCCCTATTGAGATGCCACATTTTCGATTTTCTAATAACTATTTTAGGAACGGTCTTTACCGTATTTTGATATTTTTTGAATAAGATAGAAACAGGTATATCCAAAAAAGGGTAGAATAATGAAATTATTTTTATGTAATATTAATGGAATATCCATAGTGAAATTTATGTGAATGAGGGATAGACCAATGAAAATGGGTTGGTTGGAAAATCCACTAACATTAATCCCTTATTTATTACATTTGTTTTGGACCTCATCAATAAAAACATAATATTTTTAAAAAAATAGTTTCAGAATTTAATTATATTCATTTTTCCACTATTTATCCATTATAAATGTTGAATTCAATTTTATAACACTCTTTGTTAAATGTAAATTGTTTTGATATCTTATTTTTATTAAATATTCATGTTTTTTTATTTCTCAAATTTTGTTAAAATAATAATAAAATAGAAAAATTAATTCCATAAGCATAAAATAAATGTAATTACATTTTTATATATTATATATATTTCATAATATTCATACATGATGATGTTTTTAGGTTTTGACATGAAAATGTATATGTTGTAGGGTAACCATCCATTGACGAGACATTATCGGTAGAACATGAAATCAAAGATTGAAATTTATATATATCATAAATATGATACATATAATTTGTTAAAATAATTAATATAATATTGAATTACTTTTTAATTAATATTATAAGGATTATTTTTGAAATGGATAGAGAAAAAATAAATAGAATAATAAAAATAAGAAGAGTTGATTGAAACTTACTTAATCATATATGATGATTCTCTTGTACGACACTAAAACTCTCTTTATTCTTAGATTTTAATTAATCCATAGTTTCTATAGGTATTCTAAGGGTATCGATATAGAGTATTTATGAATAAATTTTTTCTTGGAAAGTGACGTTGGAGTGTTTTTTCTAAGGGGAAGGAGAGCGGTTATTTATACTTGAGAAGAGGGGTATTATTGGAATAAAATATTAAATGAAATAATATATCAGAGGTAAAAATTGTTATATTAAATTTTTTAAATTAAATATTTTATATAAATATAATATAATGGGTTTTAATACTTAAATCCTCTTTATAATTATAATTCATTGGTTTATTAAAAAGAAAAGTGGAAAGAAAAAAATGTAATTTTAAGGGGTCACTTTTGACTTTAGGTTTTTGAAAATGATTTTTAGGCTTGGTGTAACAACCTTACCCCAGTTACCCAGAGTCGGTGCATTATTAAAAAACATTGTCTTGATACAAGGAATCATGTCTCGAAGGAACGATCAGTTTAGTAGCCTTGTAAGTACTAGATACATTCATAAGTTTTACATTACATAATGAAATAAAAACATCAACAACATTTTGTCCACTTTTGAACACACTTACATCCTTAGAAAAATTTTACAGTACAACCATAAAATACTTTTTCACATCCTGGAAAAAATAAAACATAGAATGGGGTGAGCTTAGATGCTCAGTAAAGATAACAATATAGTGGAAACTTTCATAAATATGCATAACCATTTATGGAAATGTATTAGACTAAAACAAAAGCTTTTTAAACTTAAACATCAGCATAATATAGAAAATATAGAATCAAATATTTCCATTTACTAATTAACAGGGATATTCTACTAGTCAAATAATCACATGTAATATCAATATCCACTTTCATAATTATGTAATGCATAATGACAGACTTTAAAACCACTTAGTAACGGCCTTGTGCCAAGACTAGAAATAATATTTTTTCAAGGCGTTGTGCCAAGACACATGTTTGTCTCATTAGACCTACCGATGCATCGAGGAGTAATAGCAGGATACACCCATCACTGACTAAGTCCAATGCATTCTTCATATGAGAAGGATTAAACATAACACAAACAATCGTATTAAAACTTGCTTTCAAAATTTCAATACATTATCCATAAACCATGAATGGTATAAGAATAACACATCCACATTAAAAAATATTAAAAAACCTTCAATAAAATATACATGTTTTATTATCATAATATATCAACATCAAACACGCTTAAAATACACCAAAAGGATGTTGACATATATGAAATCAAAACATTTTTTAGAGAAATATCTATTTCTATTTTGAAATAATTTAAAAGTAATATAATTATAAAATAAAACATTTATTTTATAACTATTCATATAAGCTTGAAAGGGAAGCTTCGAAAATTTTATAATGGTAGAAAGTAGCCGTACTAATCCTATAAGATAAAAAAACATTCTTACCTTAATTTTGTCGCAAGGGTCATAATGTACCTTATTTTGAAAACAACAGAATGATTCCTTTAAAAACATATAAGGAAAAATAAGGGTATAAATGACTTTAACCTTTTGTCTAGTAAATAGTAAAAATGTTTTTAAAAACATTTTTTATAAAACATGGATGTGGATGATAAAGAGGTCCAATTAGATACTTACGTAAAAACAACCTCGAATACTAAAGAGATTGTGGAATTAACCCTTACCTTTTACTTTTACTTGGTCGAGGGTAAATTAACCTCCCTTATAATAGTTAAATCATTTTTATTAAGTTATACAATAACTATATACAAAGAAATGATATATAATATGATCCTCTAATATTACTTTGTTAATAATATTTTAGGAGTATCATCATTTTAGGTCTTAACTGATCTGTTTTCATTTATATGCTCGGTTATGTAAGCCATATTTGTTATGGATAGGATGTATTTTATTCATATCCAGAATTATATTAATTTAATATACATTATTTATATTCATAAATTGTAAATTATTCTTGAATTATTATGATGGGTAATGGATCTTATGGCGTTCGTGGAGATGGTAATCCATACGTATGCACGAGCGACAATATCATTATATTTATGGTGAAATCATTTTTAATTGAATGGTATATCATATATAAATAATAATTAACATGTTATATTTATTATTTACATTAGTTATACTCATTATTATACCCATCCAAATAATCAAGTGTTTGAATAACAAACTCCACCATGACGTGGAGACGGTAAGCCGTACGTACGCACGTATGGTAGATTTTTCATTCATATGATGAAGAGAATAATGAATATGGTTGTACCATTTTAGTCACTTCAAATTATATAGAATATAATGGAGTTCTTATTTTATAATGGAATCACCAAAGAATGAGGATTTGGAAGAAGATAAGAACTTGAAAGTGGTGATGAAATATTTACCTCTTCTTCGGGTTACCCTTTTGATTTGATCAAAAGGGCTCCTTTAGTTGGATTTCAGACCAATTAAGGCCACTAGGATTAAGGGAGTAAGGTTTAGAGGATATTTGTGTAGGGGTTGTTTGATCCAAATCGCTTTGGAGGTGAGAAATTAAGAGAAGGAGAAGAACCCTTCATAAGAGATGTGAGGGTCATTTATTGAAAATCTTGAAATATTATTTTAAAATAAATTCATTTTCGGTTTCTAATGGCTCCCAAATGGTTTATTTAGAGGGTAAGGTGGGGATGGGTCGAAAAACATTCAACCCATAGGTTTTAGATAGGTATAGGTCACCATTCTAACTTTATCTTTTATATTTACTCTTTCTTAAATATTTTTACATTTACCATGTCTCTTTGTATTTTGGTATTATATGGTTAATAAACTTACTATAAACCTCCAAAATAATCCCAAGTGGTTCATTATTAATATATATAATGTTATCTATGTCCTTGGGCTTAACCTTATAATTTTAGGAATATTATATCATTTAATAATATATCATTTTTTTAAAACTCTTTTATTTCAATTTTGACACTATTTGGTATTTTGTTTTCATTAAAGTCATACCAGCATGATATGTTCAAAAAAATTTTATTTAATGATCCCTAACATGTAACATTAGCCTATAAAATTATTTGAGTTCATTAAAAGTCTCGAATTACATTTATTTTTTTATTTATAAAATCAATTATTTTAATCTTTCATTAATAAGGTAATTACTGCATCATCATTGTGTCATAAATAAATTTAAATATTTAATTTCTAAAAATTATAAATAAAAATTCATTTGGTTGGAAATTTTTTTATATTTTTAATTAATATTTATAGTTGAAATTATCTTACATATAACCATAAATTAAAAATGGTTTATTTATTAAACATTGAAGTTAACTCTTTTAACTCTTCTTTAAATAAAATAAGAATAAATGTCCTAATATAATCCATGTGGACCAAAGGGGATAAGATTTTATTCCTAAGGTTGTTTTAGGTAGAAATACACTTATTATATAGAATTATGAAATGTGTTAGGGTAATAATACTATCATTTTTACCATTAATTACACTATTTACTTTTAAGCGTGGTAAATAAAAGTTAAAAGTTACTATTCACCAAAAAATATTTTCATCTTATTGAACAAAAATTACATACTGATATCAACCATATCTCGGATTTTTAAAATTCATTTCACAAAAGTGGAAAAATTATGTTTTATGCAAATTTTCAAATGCTCTTAGGAGGTGGGTAAAAGCCGGTAAAACGTTCAGTAAAATTTTTATATATCTAAACTTATTAAAAAATGAATCCAATGAAATACATTTAACATATATAGGTATTATGTATCTATTTTAACCTAAAATAAATTTAAATAAAATAAATAATTATTTAAATAAAAGTTGGTTTAAACCAATAACGCAGTGTTTTTCACTATCCATAAAAAAATTGAATGTTTTCTAAAAAGTACCAAAATTTCACCCTATGCTAATTTTGATATTAAAAATTCAAAAATAAAGTCCATTTTGAAAAATTAAATCTATAAAATTTTGACATGTGGGTATTAATATTCATTATGGCTAGTTTGATTGGTCACGGTGTATTAGAATCTCGAAGTTCTGTACAATGCAAGCTATTGCATTATTCAAAGGGAAACATATTTAGGAAGCTTGGGGTGTTACATTCTTCCCTCCATCAAATAATTTAGTCCTCAAAATTCCTATAATACTACCACACAAAAAGATTATGGTGTTTCTTTATCATAAGTTCCCTTGGTTCCCATATTTCCACTTCCATCTCATGGTTTCTCCATAAAACATTTACTAGACAAGTCTTCTGATTTCTTAGTATTTTTTTCTTGTATCATGAATTTTGATAGGATCTTCACAACAAGAAAGATCAAGTTCTAGTTCAATTTCATCATTGATGAGTACAGGCATTGGGTGAGGCTTGTATTTTCTCAATAGTGATACCCAGAACACATCATGAACTTTAGAGAGACTTAGAGGCATTACCAAATGATAATCTAAAACTCCAATTCATTATAGAATTTCAAAAGGTCCTATATACCTAGGACTCAATTTACCCTTCTTACCGAAACATATAACACCCTTCAATGGAGATACCATCAAGAAAACATGATCTCCTATCTAAAATTATAAATCATTCCTTTAGTTATCAACATAGCACTTTTCCATACTTTGGGATGATTTTATGTGGGTTTGGATAACCTTCACCTTTTCCATAATTTCCTCAACAAGTTTTGGGCCTATGAGTTTTCATTTCCCAACATCATCCCAACAAGTTGGTGTGCATCATCCCTTTCCATATAACGCTTCATATGGTGCCATCTGAATACTAGAATAAATGCTATTGTTATAGGAAAATTCTATAAGAGGTAAATATTGATCCCACATAACTTGAAAGTCAAGTGAGAAAGATATCAACATGTATTTTAAGTATTGAATAGTCTGTTCTGATTTCCCATCAGTTTGAGGGTGGTAGGCAGTGTTCAAACGAAGTTTAGTATCCCGGGCCTTCTGAATACATTTCTAGAACCTGATTTAAAATGGGTATCGTGATCCGAAAAAATCGATAGGGGTACACCAAGTAGTCTTACAACTTCATTAATACATAGTCTTTCTAGACATTCAAGTGGTAAATCTTCCCTTATAGTTAGAAAATGTGCTGACATGGTAAGAATATCAACAATTACCAATATTTCATCATTCCTTATAAGAGTATTTGGTAGCCCCCTAAAAAAGTCCATCTTAATATTATCCCATTTCAAATCAGGTATGGGAGGAGGTTGCATGAATCCTATAGGTTGTTGCCTTCTAACATTCACTTGTTGACAAATCAAACATCTTGCCACAAAATCAGTAGTCTCCCTCTTAAGGTTGTCCCATCAAAAATGTTCTTTCAAACCCATATACATCTTACTACTACCAGGGTGTATAGAGAAATTGGAGCAATGATCATCATACAAAAATTACCTTTTTATATCAGGTATATCCGAAGCACAAAATCTCTTCCCAAATTTCAAATCCCATCTTTATATACGAATTCAATCAATCTCCCATCATTCATAGCATTAATTTTCTTCTAAAATTCCTCATCATCATTCTGATAACTTTTTATCCTTTTTAGTAAATATGAGTTGGAAACCATTTGATGAAGTTTTGATATTTCAACTTCCATGGTTATTCCCATATCCATATTTACAAGATCCATGAAAATAGGATCCCTTTCAACTCTCATATTGTTCAAAACTCTATGATCCTTTCTGGTTAAAGCATCTGCCACCTTATTTTCCTTCCTCAGATGGTAGAGTATTGTGAAATCATAATACATGAGTATTTAAATCCATCCCCTTTGACTCATGTTTCGTTATTTTTGTTGTAAAATATACTTCAAGCCATTGTGATCAGTATAAATCTCTCATTTTGACCATAGAGATAGTGTCTCCATATTTTCAGAGAAAATATAGTAGTTTCTAACTCATGATTCTGAGTGGGATAGTACTGCTCATAAATTTTTAGTGTCCGTGATGCATAGGCAATAATTAAATCATATTTCATAATGACAGAACCAAGTCATTTCTTTAAAGAATCACTATAATTAACAAACCCAACATTCCCCGATGGTAGAGTCAAGAACAGATAATTAAATAATCTTTTCTTCAGTTATTCAAAACATTATTCACACACTTTTTTCCAAACAAATGTAACCCCTTTACGAGTGATATTTTTTAATGGGTTAGCCAATCGGGAAAAATTATGGACAAAACACCAACAATAACCTGCTAAACCAATAAATCAACGTACCTTAGTTATACTCATAGGGGATGGCCATTCTTGGATTTCCTTGGTCTTTGAAGGATCAACATAGATTCAATACTTAGAGGCAATATAGCCTGGAAAAGAAATATCCTGTATACAGAATTCACACTTGCTAAACATCCCATATAATTCATTTCTTCAAAGAGTCATTAGAATAATGAGCATATGATTTTCATAATCATTATAGATTTTGGAGTATACAATGATATTATCAATAAATACCACATCAAAGTCATGAAAATATTCTTTGAAAACTGTATTCATTAGATCCATGACTACAAAGGGTTCATTATTCACTCTAAAATGAATTACATTAAAATCATAATGCCCGTACCTAGTTCAAAATGCTATTTTCAGAATGTCTTCCATCTTTAAGCACAACTGATGATATCCAGATCGAATTTCAATCTTGGAAAAATATTGAGCTTCATGAAGATGGTTGAATAAATCATCAATGCAATGTAGGGGATACTTGTTCTTTGTTGTTATATCATTTATCTCCTTGTATTCGATGAACAACATCATATATCCTTCTTTCTTCTTATCAAAAAGGATAGTGGCTCCCCATGGATAAAAACTAGGAAGAATAAATCCTTTATTACTCAATTTTTCTAGTCTTCTCATTAGTTCCACTAATTCTATAATGGACATTATATAAGGGGACTTCGATATGGGCCTTGAACCAGGAATTAAATCAATGGAAAACTCAATTTCTTATTCTAGAGGATGTCCAAGTAAATACTTGGAAACAAATCATCATATTCTTGCAGAATAGGTATGTCCCCTATTTGAAAATTCTTTTCCTCACCCATAATTATTTCATTATCATCCTCCCCAATAATTGAATTTTGTAGAGCTACTGGGGGTGGATCTAGATAAGAATCAGATGGTGACGTTTATGCTCTAAAGCTAAGGTACTCTTTATCATCATCGAGAAATGTAACCTCCTTCTTATTAAAATAACTTATTTCTCATCATGGCTTGTAATCCAATCCATACCAATGATTATATCAAATTCAATCATGGTAATGAGGATGAGATTAACAGATAAAGAAAATTTATATGACCTATTGGGAACTGATTCACAAAACATTGTTGCATCGATAATTCCCTATGGAGTTTTTACTGATAACTCCCTTGTTAAATAGAATTGGAAATATCTAATTTTCTTAGTATAATGGGAGGATATGAAATAATGCAATGATCCAGAATCAAATAATTCATTAGCTAAACTTGAGGAAACCATTAAATTACCTGCCATCATATCTTTTGGAGCTTCAACCTCAGTTGTAGTGATCACATAAGCTTTTCCTTTCTCCCTTGGCCTTCACTGAGGTATGTTCTATTGGTTCTTAGGGAATTTATTTGCATAATTTCTCTTTTGTCTACAATAGTATCATTCAACATTGACAACCTTTTTCTTTCCCTTGTAATCACAACCTTGGTGTCATTTTTCAGCACACTTGTAGTAAACTCCCCTTACCTTTCACAATGTAGCAGGGTGTTTCTTCCTAAATTTACAACAGGATCCATATTCAACATTTCCATTCTTCCCCTTATTTACATTTCCAATGTTTTAAACAGATCTCTTCTTCTCATGCTTTTCATTAATGTTGTAAGACTTAGAGAATTCTTTTTCTTTCTTGATAGCACATGAGACAATATATTCATATGATAAGAAAGATTTCAATAATAATGATTTTTGGATAAATGGTTCTAACTCATAAATGAATTTATCAATCTTACTCATTGGGATATGTATATAATCTGCAGCATGCCTTTCTATCCTTGTAAATTTAGCCTCATTCATTGCGACATTCTCATCCTTATTTAGCCTCAGACTCAGAAATTGACTTTCCATATCCACTCAATTTTCATGAGGAAAGTATTTTTCTAAGAAAATCTCTTTATGCTCCCTCCATTACATGTTTGATATTTCTTCATCTTCCTTTGTGTTTTGAATCAATGACCACTATTGATCTACATCTCCCATGAGGAGATAAACATCCACGACAACTTTTCCCCTTTTCTTACTCGCAAAAGCATGAAATATTTTCTCAAAGGAACTTATCTATTGCTCAGCTACTAACGGATTTATACTCCCATTGAATGTTGGTGGTTGTTTCCTCATGAAGCAGTATAACATTGATCCTCCGTGTTGTGGATCAGAGTGCTCCATATGGGTAAGGTTATTATTTATAACCTGATTGATTTGTCCCAATATAGTGATAAGATGATAAGCATCAATTTCAGCACTACCACCACTATAAATATCTTGAGTTGGAGGGAAATCCCTACATGGTTTACGTGCATTGATACTATTTCCATTCCTTCCACTATGCACCATTTTTAAACAATGGCATATAATAGATTAGTTTATGAATCGCAATACATAATTCTGAACATCTAAAACACTTAAAATAAATGGAAAAGTTTATGGATATAATCCATAGTAATAAAAAAATCTTCTTTGAGGATTTATATTCTCATAAACCCTTCATAATGGTCTGTAAACAAAATGAGAATTATCCAATGCATATCCTCTAGGAGTGTCATAAACAAGAGTGAAACAAGGACCATTATAGTGCACCAGTTTCCATTCAAGTCTAGCTTAAAGAGGTGTTTTTATGTTTTACCGCGAGGTACATTTGTTCCAGAGGTGCCTCTAAATACCCGTACCTAGACATGGATGTGTTGCTCAGAAAACTCAGAAAATCTACACCATAACAAAGTTCTAGGAAGTTCTTATATACTAATTTTCAAATTCTATATTATGGTAGTGTTATCTAATTAGTGTTTCTCTAAATAAAGTTTCCAAGGCTTGTACTAAACTTCCTCTGAAACAAACTGTAACATCCTAACCCCAACTACCTAGAGTCGGTATATTATTACATAAAATTGACATGATAAATGGAATCATGTCCTGAAAGTCCAACCAATTTAGTATCTTTGGATGTACTAGATACATTCATAAGTTTTACATGACATCATGAAATAAAAACATCAACAACATTTTTTCCCCTTTTGAAAAAACTTATATCCTTAGAATATCCCTATAGGTCAACCATAAATACTTCTTCACATCCTGTGAAAAATAAAACATATAAATGAGAGAGATGAGATGCTTAATAAGGATAACAATATAGCAGAAAATTTCATAAATAAGAATAATAATTTAAGGGAATGTATTAGACTAAAACAAAGGACTTTTAATCTTAAACCTCATCATAATATGGAAATGATAAAATCAAATAATTCCACTTACTTATTCAAATGGATATTATTTAAGTCGAATAATCACATGTAATATCAATAGCCACTTTTATAATGAAGGAATGAAAAATTTCAGACTTCATAACCACATAGTCAATACCTTGTTCCAAGACTAAAAATAAGATTTTTTCAAGGCCTTGTTCCAAGACACTAGTTTGACATATGAAACCAACCGATGCCTCGAGGAGTTATAACAAGCTCCGAACATCACTTACTAAGTCTAATGCATTCTTCATATGAAAAGTTTTAAGCATAACATAATCAGTCACATTAAAACTACCATTCAAAATGTCAAAAATTTATCCTTAAACCATGAACGGTATAAGAATAACACCTTGACAGTCAAAAATATCACAAAACCTTCAATACTATATGGAATATTTGTATAATAATAAATGAACTTGAAACAATCTTAAAATTTATCAGAAGGATGTTGACATAGATGATATCAAAACTTATTTTTTGAAAAATATGTCATTATATTTTGAAATCAATTAAAATCCATATAATTATAAAATAAAAAAAAATTTAAAAATTCTTATAATATTTTAAGTGAAACTTCTATGATTTTATAACTGCATAATATAGCTTCACTCTCCGTATAAGTTAAATAACATTCTTACAATAATTTTGTCAAAAAGGTCATGAAGTACTTTGTTTGGAAAACGATAGAAAGATTTCATTTCAAAAAATATTATTTAAAATAAGGGAATAAATGACATTAACCCATTTTCTTTTAAATAGTAAAAATGTTTTGAAATACATTTTTAAGAAAACATGGATGTGGATGATAAAGAGGTTCCAGTAGATACTTACGTAAAAACATTGTCGGATAATAAAGAGATTGTGGAATTAACCCTTATATTGTATTTTTCTTGGGTCGAGGGTATGATAACCTCTGGTATAATTTTTATTCATTGTTATTAAATAATACATGAAATATATATATAAATATGATATCATATATGATCCTCTAATATTTTATTGTTATTAATATTTTAGTAGTATAATCATTTCGAGTGTTAACTAATCCGTTTTCATTTATATGCTCAGTTACGTAGGAAATTGTTTGTACAGATATGATATATTTTATTCATATCAATAATGATGTTATGTTAATCGAAATTATTTATAATCATTAAATGAAAATTATTCTTGAATGATTATGATGGGGAATGAGTCTCATCGCGTTCGTGGAGATGGTAATCCGTACGTATGCACAAGCGACAATATCATTATAGTGATGGTGAAATATTTTGTAATTGGATGGTATATCATATATAAAGAATAATTGACATGTTATATTTATTATTTACATCTGTTATAATCGTTATTATACACATCCAAATAATTAAGTGTTTGAATATAAAACTACACCACGACGTGGAGACGGTAAGCCATACTTACACACATATGGTGACTTTGTTAATTATATAATGGATAGAATAATGAATATGGTTGTACCATTGTAAAAAAATCACAATATATATAAGCTAATGGAGTTATTATTTTATAATGGAAACAAAAAAAAGAAAGAGGAAGTGGAAGAACAAAATAACATGAAAGAGGTGACAAAAGTTTTACATCTTCTTCGGGTTCATCCTTTTGATTTGATCAAAAGGGCTTCATAGGTTGGATTTAAGACCAAAGGATGGCCTCTAGGATGAAGGGAGGAAAGTTGGGAGGATTTTTGGGTAGTTCTTACCTGAGCCAAATGGATTTTGAGGTGTAAAATTAAGAGAAGGGGAAGTGCCTTTCTATAAGAGAGGTGAGAGTCACTTTAGGAAAAGCTTGAAATATTAATTTATAATAATATACTTTTCAGTTTCTAATGGCTCAAAAATTATTTATTTTGAGGACAAGGTGCGTACAGATCTAAAAACTCTCAACCAATAGGTTTTAGACAGGTTTAGGTCACCATAATAACCTGATCATTTAGATTTAAGTCTTGATTAAATAGTTTGACATTTACCATGTCTCTTTGTAATTTTATATTATATGGTTAATAAACATACTATAAAATAACAAGAAAACCGGAAGGGATTCACTATTAATATATATAACTTTATATAAGTATATAAGTCAATCCTTAGATCTTTATCAATATTATATCAATTAATAATATAATATTTGTTTTCAAAACACTTCTATGTCTAATTTTGACACTATTTGGTATTTTGTTTTTGTTAAAGACATTAGAACATGATTAATTCAACAAAAAAATTATTTAATCAACCCTAAAATTTCATATTAACCTAGAAAATTATATGAATTCCTAAAAAGATTCAAATTATAATTAAATAGATATTTATAACTTGAATTGCTTTATTTATTCATTAATAAATAAAATTATTGCATCGTCATTGTGTCTTAAATAAATTTAATTATTTAATGTCTAAAAATTATATATAAAATACTATTATGTAGGAAATATAATTATATTTCTAATTAATATTTATAGTCAAATATATATTATGTATAACCCTATATTATAATGGTTCATTTTATTAATCATTGAATTTAACTCTTTTATCTCTTCTTTAAAGAAAATAATAATAAATGTCCTAATATAATCCATGTGAACCAAAGGGGATGAAATTTTATTACTAAGGGTGTTTTTGTCGAAATAATCTAATCAAATAGAATTAGTACATGTGTTAGGGTAATAATAATATGATTTTTTCCTTACTTACCCTATTTAATTTTAACTGTGGTAAATAAACGTTAAATGTTTCTATTCACCAAAAATTATTTTCGTCCTATTGAACCAAATTTTACTTACTAATATCAACCGAGTCTCTTGGATTATTTAAATTCAATTCAGAGAAGTGGTAAAAATATATTTTATGCAGATTTGAAAATGCTCTTAAGAGGTTGGTAAAAGACGGTAAAAAGATCAATAAAATTTATATATATCTAAACTTATTATAAAATGACTCAAATGAATTAAATTGAACTTACATAGGTATTATGTATCCATTTTGACCCAAAATAAATTTAAATAAAACAAATAATTATTTAAATAAAAATTCAGTTTTAACCAATAACACAACATTTTTAATTATTCATCTAAAATTAAATGTTTTCAGAAAAATACCAAAAAATCACCCTAAGATAATTTTGATAGTCCTAATTAAGGAAAAGATCATTTTGGAAAATAAAATTTATAAAATTTCAAAAAGTGGCTATCACTTTTCATAACATCTCGTATGATTGGTCTCGGTGTGTTAGAATCTCAAAGTAGCATACAATGCAAGGTTTTTAATTATTCAATGGTAAATGTATCATGGATGTTTAGGGTGTTACATTTGGAATTTATGTTTATTTTATTTTAATGAATCAATTTTGAAATTAATTATTTTAAAATATAATGTCATATAAATTATCAGGCCATTATTACATCATTAATGATGAAATGTAAGATACACCAGTAATGAGAAAAAACTATATATTTAATATTCATAAGAAAATTGAAGCATTTAAGAATTTTTTTAAAAAATCATATTACAATTTTGACGTTGTAATTTCAAAAATAATATTAAATTTATCAAAATAAAATTTTATCATATTAAATTTTAATTTTTAATAAAAAATTATGATATTTAAGAAATACATTAAAATACAATATATTTAAAATGTTTTTATATTTTATTTGAATTTTTTAATCATGATATTTATTTTTTGAAATTATTATATTTATATTTACTTAAAATAATCATGTTAATATTGTATATATCACAATAAAATTTTTTGAGTTGAAATTATTATACCCACGGTCCTGTTGCTATTCCTAACTATTAGGTTACTATTTCTGTTGGTCAGGTTTCTATTGAAATGGTGAAATGACTATATTAATGGTCACATTACATCATATATATACAAATAAATTCTAAAATTCCACCACATTTTATATATTTTCATTTTATAATATGATGATTGGTTTGCTAATATTTTGTTTCTTTTTTATAGTGTTGGAAGTGGGGGAGATTATTCTGGCATATTGGGGCAATCCATAATTTCCCATTTTAGATTTTATACATTATATTATTTTTCCAATTGTAATGTTTGGAATTTTTATTAGTTTCCTTATTGGTAAATGAAACAATATTTATTAATGATATATTTTTTTTTGTATAAAAAAAATATTATATTATAACACAGTTTTATCTGAAGTGAAAAATATCATCTATAAACTCTATTTTGTTATAATGTGTGTTCTCATCAGATAAATATTCGACTATTGAACACTTTATTTCTAAGTGAATGTTCAAATTTGGAGGGCACAATATATTGATTGTGGGGAGATTGTAACCCCATAATATTTTATATTATAATTATTTTAAAAATAATAATATCTTTAATATCTTTCATTACACTCTACCATTCGATTTTAAAATAATAACATTGTGTTTAATAGGATATATGACTCACAACACCGAGCTTAAATGACCCATAACATATATTATTTAAATATGATCACAATAACCAAGACATTTGATAAGTGGGTATGAATTGGATTATTTATTTTAAGAAATATATTCAATGGATCTTCTAAATATATATCTAATAAAAAATTTATTATAAAAAGTCACTCAAATTTTTATTAAATTTAGTTTATGCTAAAAATTACATATTCTTTACAAAATATTTTTTCATCTAAATATTATGTTTGGAATTATAATAAAATTAATCAATTTTATTAACAGTATTTTAAAAAAAAAGCATTTTTAAAATAAACATATCATAATTATCTTAGGGAGGAATTTTAGGATTTTTCCAAACATGTCGATTTATAATGAATAGTGAATAAGTAATATTTGTAATATATTTATTTCACTATTCATTAGATTAGGTAATTTGAACATCCCATGGTTTTTTGAATTTTATTTCAAATATACACAAGTATTATACAATTTTTATTGAAAATAATTATTACATTTGAATCTCCTTATACCTGATTTTTTATATATGTTTTTTAAGGCTTAAAAACAAAATTTTATTAAAATAGTTTTTAAATTCACATAGTGCACCCATTTTAATTAATTAAAATAATATTTAGTTATGAATGATTTAAATTTAATTTATAGATTATACATATATAACAATATTAATTTAAATCCATCTCATGATGATTTCTAGACAAATATTTAATATATGATCATCTTTTTCTTGAAAATATAATTTATTGAAAATCGGCTTCACGACAATGCTACAAGTTTTATGTTAAATTTAAATTTGTAACTTATATTAATTTAAATTGAAAAATGTATTCCATATTTTGAATCAAAATAATTTATATTATATAATATGGTCAAATTAATTTCTGTACATAGAGATTAGTGAAAACAGTAGAAATAATATACAATGGTTAAGGAGAAAATGGGTATACAAAGGGTTAAAATAAGAATATATTATTTAAAATGTCCTAAAAACATGTCTAAATCCTATTTTATGACGGTATTTATAACCTATTAACTCTATTTTTAGATAATGACGCTTTTTTTTAACCTATTGTCATATAAAAAACAAGGGCATGATTTACTCTTTAAAAACATTCCACATGAGTCCTCCACAATTATAAAAGGAACTCCCTCCCCTCATTTAATAACACCTATAAAGCCATATGTATCAATAAAAACCTAAAAAATTCTACACCCAACATCCTTATACACTTTACAAGTGTTTTGGTTTTCCAAACAAACAAACCCTAGGTTCCTTAATAAGAGATCCATAATTTTTTCTTCTAAGAAATGGTAATTGTATTCACTAAAAACATTATTTTAATTATTATTTGTACACCTTAAAATATGTACTAAAATAAAAAATATAATAACAATATTATATACTATATACTATGATATTATTATTTAGATGGCATAATATCGATCTATCTTCTTAATTAAATGGGAAACAAACTCATCGCTCGTGTGTACTGTTTACTACAACCTCATGAATTGATGTAATTTTCATTCCATCTTTGACTCACAAGGGTAGAAATAATGTTTAAAATAATTAATATATATTACATATTACATTATTTTTATTAATATTAATATACCCTCAACTTTTTTACCCTTTGGCCCATTAACAGAATGACATCGTTGCTCGTGTATACATTTGATGTACAATCTCCACCAAGTAATGTGACCAATTTCTATGTAAAATTTTTGAAAATGGTTTTAAGGTTGAGTCAAAAAATTAAATAATATATTTGTAACATTAATATAATTTTGTAGTTGATGTAACTATATCCTATATGCATGAATCATAACCTTTTTGAAAAAACATGAAGGAAAAAATAAGGTCATCAACACCCAAAATAATAATAATAAAATATCATATTATAAATATGGGGAGTAAGATGTTATATGATTATAAAATATCATATTATAAATATCAATGTATTTCTTTTATAATTTAATAACATGCCTAAAACCATTATACAGGAGGTTAAATCATGTTCAACTAAAATGAAGAGCGAGGAAAGAGATTTTGTCTCAATTTATTTTCATTGAGTCATATTGAAATTTTATACATGTAATTTATTTTATATGGTAGTTATAATACCCCTTTTACATGTAATATCATTAATAAATCATAATTAATGGTATATTATGTTTCAATTTGAATCATTTCATCCATGTAGATTTTATTTGAAAGTTATAAATTTGTAAAGAATTTACAATTAAATTTATTTTAATTGGGTTATATTACTTATTCATTATATTTGATATTATATGATTGTGTGTGAAATGAATTATGATTATCATAGGTTTCATTTACACTTGTTTTATTTGTATTTACATATTATACACATAATCAAATCATTAATTAATTCAGTCTTCAATGTTATAATCATTGTAAGGGTTTCTTAACTTATATTATTTTCTTTGGGATATATGTTATCCTACATGACTATATAATAAAATGAGGTGTATATACTACCATTTTGATATTTTTTTCATTAATATATTTATAGTCATGTTATTTAATGATTTAATTACTGTTTTTTTATTTCCTGGAGATTATGATTTAGAAGTTACCAATGTGTTAAGAGATTTATGTTTCAATCTTATTTTAATCAGGATTGTTTATGTTGTTATTTATATTAAAGAAAACTAATAAATAATTTTATAGTAAACCCATTTAATATTATTCACTTTTTTTGTTAATTAGGTTTTATAGTAATAATACCATTTCCTCTCTCTGTTAAAACAATAACTGATATTTTTTTTAATAAAACTATACTTAATTTCTCTCTTTGGTGGAAAATCCAATTTATTCCAAATACATGACTTCTAAAAATTATTTCAAAAAGATTAAATCTTATTTTTTAAATAAATTTTTATCCTTAATTGGTTTTTCAAAAAAAAATAAAAAATAATCTTCTAGTCCTTTTCCAAACAAGATACTTTTTAATTTTATTATAAAAATGTTAAAGGAATATATGTTTTTACCATACTCAGCATGAACAGAACATTCCATCATCATGAGAACACAATGACTTGGATATTAATCTACTATTTTATAAGGATCTTTTAAAATATTTTTTACCTAATATTCTTAGAAATATATAGTTTCAAATTTATTTTCAATGTGATTATGGTATTTCCCATCAAAAAATATAATGATCGTATCATGGTATTTCTATTTGTGAAAGTAAACAACCCTTATTTTTATGTATACATCACTAGGGATATGCTGTAATTAAACTATCATTATTCTTTATCAGGATATTCTATGATCATTTTGACAGAAGAAAGCATTGACCTTCATTTTATTTCTAAATTTTTGTTATCATTAACTCCCTCTTGAACTACTCAATTTTTAGTGATCACGAGACATTAAATTACCCCTAAATATAAATATTATTTATAATGTATATGATTATTAAATAAAAAATATATATTTTATATATTTTCAATTTTACATGGAAATTTATTTTTTTGACTATGAAAATAACAATATTCCATATTTTTATTCAATACGGCCATTTAAAGATAAGTTATATTATTCATGAATTAAATCAATCATTTGATATAAGAATAATGGGTTGGAAATTTAGTGATGGGTGGGGCCCAAAAATATATGTCCTATTGAAGAATCCAAAATCTCATTAGGTGAACTAGTAAGCTAGATTTAGATGAGTTTTTACCTAAATGTTATGATGGTGTAAATTTATGATTTCTTAGATCATGGTTTCCAATATTGATCATTTACTTAATAAATAATTATTTAATTATTATCCATGAGATTATTTCATTAATATTATACATATATGCATTTTTTTCTCTTTTTACAGATTTAATTGAACGTGTGTTAAGTTATTTATGTTGCCCTATTGATTATGCCTTATCGAATCATGATAGTCTAGTTACTAACTAATTGGAATGTGTGTTTATATATTTACAATGTAATATTTATTATTCCTTATCAATAAATCTTTATATATTCCTAATAACTTCATCTTTATAGAAATCATAAATAGAATATGAGAGAACCCTTATTTTGTTTTTATAGCCTAGGATATGAAGAAGGAATATTTGAATGAGTTCAAGGGTAAAGAATTTTTACTTTCAATTTATTTTATTTCACGAATTAAAATGAAATTCAAGACTCCAGTATGTATATAGTTTATCAGTACTACTAAAATATTTATTCCATTTGGATGAAATTTCTTGTATCAAGAAGAAATTTAATAAATAATGGACTGAATCAGGGATATTAGGGTTTCAGTATCCATCCTTGTTACCAAATAATGTTTACTATAATCCTTGGGAAGTAGATTTAGTAAAAAATATATTAAGGAACAAAATACTATGATATATTTGAGTATAATTATAGAAGAACATCATAATGCTTTGGTGAGGAAGATATTAGGTGGTTCTCATAGCAATACATCTATGTCAGGATACAAAAAGTGGATATGGTTCTAGAACTGTTGTACCTAGGGGTAATAACTATGAAAATATTTCATTTGTATTTTAATCAATCATCACCTAGTGTGTGAAAATGGTCCTTACTTTAAATCTGTTTTCACACTCTCTACAAATATTCTTTATATAATTTAGATTATCTTTAATTACAAATATGAATTATTTGAATATATGATAACAATGAATGGTCTAAGTTAATCCAAAGGGGTCTTATTTTGAGAAAAAGGTTGTCATTATTTAGAAATACAATAAATCATTACATGGTTTTCCCATTATGATTATTACTTCTCATACTAGGATTTTTGGTTTCAGTTTATTATTGGATCCTAAAAGAATCATGTTAACATTGAACATTATAGACTATGTTCTAAATATGAGAAACCAATTGGGATGATGTATAGAGTGAGAGATATCATGATATATGATTAAGAATATATACCTTATCCAACTATTTGACTCTCCAAAGAAGATAAGGATAGAGTCCTCTAAGAGTTCGAGTGGTGAAGACCATAGAGAAAAAGGGATCAATTGACATCATTTCAAATATGTTGAAAGATACAGCAATGATAATTACTCAAAGTAATATATAAATGTATTAGATGTAAATAAAATTATCATCGTAAAGAATTTTGGAGGAAAAGTTAAGATTTTAGTGGATAGAAATAAATTTCATCGCAAGAATCCATTTACAGTTCGTTATCATGAATTTGGGGAATGGTGGAATTATTTTAGCCAATGCCCAATTTTAAAGGTTAACTCTTAGACCAAGGAAGGTATTATTTTGAATTAAATTAATTGAAGTATTATATTATTTGTATATAATAATTAAATTGAAAATTCATTTTTATCAATTGTATTTTCTTAATAAGAATCATGAAACATTTAAGGATTGTGTAAATTTTTGGAATCATATATTTCTTTATCAAATATTAACTCTAAAATTATGGATAAAATCATGAATTTATGAGTTTAAAGTTGATCATGAGTTCAATGTATTTAGAAACAATTTTTTAGGTTTTATGTGATGGAGAGTTTATAAAGACTAAGGGTATTTTAGGATAAATTTATTGAAATACAACCGATTGGTTAATTATATGTTTTAGTGAAAACTGTATTTATAGAAGAATTAATTTACTTTTTTGGACATAATATTCAAGGTATTCGTAACCTATGTGGTTTATATTATCATTTGTGTTATAGAAATTATGGGACATCACAATTTTAAAATGTTTTAGAAAATATACATTAGTTTAAGAAAAAGGTCAACCTACATGCCAGGTCAAAACCCATCTTAGCTAAAACGGTCATGGGGCTTGAACCCACAATTGAAGGATGATGTTGGTGAGATGCCTACCCCTAGCCTATGTGGTATTCTGATTAGTATGAAATCGTTTTTATGTAAAACAAATCACTAATAGATACATATGGAATGAATTAAGTATAATTTTGAGTGTTACTATCAACGTTATAGAGATTAATGTATTATATTTACCCATATTGGATGACAAATTTTAATCATTTTGATTTTAGTAAGGGCTGATGGAATAACTTTATATAATTTTTTTGCAGTTGATAATCCATTAGATATCTATCTAATAGCTTCATGGATAATAAAATAATCTTGTACATTCAACTTTTGGAGTAATAAATGAAGTGAAAATTAATTGAAGAAAAAATAATGATTAAATTATGCTTATGAAATAAAATCACATCATGTAACTATATTATCTAGTGGTGCATATCTAGATAGAAAAAATAAAAATCTCTAAGAAATGATATTGAATAAAATGTTACCCTATTATCTTCATATGAATCATTTGTCATTTAGAAAATCCCATATTTATTATTTTGCAGTCGTTAACTTTCTCTTGATCACTCGCTTTCTTGTAATCAATGATCTCTAGTACTCTCCGTAATTATTTACATTTTTCTTTCTTGTCCATGTTTTCAAATCCAACCAATGTTCTTATACATAGAAACCTACTTATGTGTTACTTTGTATGTCATTCATAAGACCCTTTACATTTTCTTAGTGGATGTTTTATTTACCCTTTTTATGATGCGGGGTTTCAATGATGGATCTTTGAAATATCAAACCCTTTTTCTTAGTGTATGTTCAAATTTTGTGAACAAAATTTATTGAAGGTGAGGTTAATGTAACACATTTTAAATTTATAGTATATTTATTTTAAATAAATCTAATCTCTTTGATAGATTATGGTAAATGAACCCCAAATATTTTAAAATAAGAACATTTTGTTTGACAGTGTATATGATATAGAAAACTGAGCTTTAACAACCCAAAAAATATATTATTTAAATGTAACCATTACAACATAGTTATTGAAGTATAGATTAGGAATAAGATTATATATTTTATGAAATATATATAGATTTCCAACCCAATATAAATATATTGATAAATTCTTAGAAAATAGTCACTCAAATTTTTAGTAAAACCATTTGGTGATTCGAAATACATATTCTTCAAAAAAAGTATTATTTTTCCTTTTATGTTTGTAAATTAAAAAAATTATACCAATTTTATATATTTTATATTATTAAAATAATATAATTTTCTAAATCACAATATTAATATTATCTCAATGTAAAATGATTGTTTTTTATGGAAAGGCTGATTTTTTAGTGAATAATGAAAAATAACTATTTTTGAAATAATGTTAATCATTTTCACTAAATTAATTAATTTTAAAGAACCATTATGATTATAATTTTATTCAAATGTAAAAAATATATTTATTTAATTTAAAATGATTAATTTAATTTTAATCATATTTATATAGGATTTTGATATATTTTTATTTTTAGGCTTAAAAACACAATATTCCAAAAATAATTATTAAATGATTAATGTTCCACCATTTTAATTAATTAACATAATATTTAATTATGAATGTCTTAAATGAAAATTTTAAATTATATTTATAAATATATTAATTAAAATAAATAGAATAATTGTTACTAGATATATAGTTAGTATAAAATAATCTTATTCTTGAAAAATTCATTTCTTTAAACCAATTTTTCGACCCGGCATCAATTTTAATTTTAAATTAAATCATACCACTTATATGAATTGGATTTTTAAAAATAGATTAAATATTTCTAATCAGAGTAATTTATATTATACTATAATTTCAACTTAATTTTTTATCAAAATCAATAGAGAAAATAGTAAAATATTTTACCATGGTTAAGGTGAAAATATGTTTACAGGGTGGGGGTTAAAATAAGTATAATAGGAATAAAAACACCTAAAAACTTTTATAAATCTGGTTTTGACCATATTTCAACATTTTAAGAAATAAATTTTTAGAATTATCCATTTTTAATCATTTCAAAATGTGGAAAATGTGGGTGTGATTTATTTTTTGAAAATTTTCATGTCTGTCGCCCACCTCAATTATAAAAGGAAACTTCATCCCCACAATTCCTCACACCTATCAAGCCAAATGGATTGGACAAAACATTAGAAAATATATACAAAAAAATTACACACAATATATAGTGAGTTTATTACCAAAATACTGACCCTATGATCCTTAATTATAGATCCAAATAAGGCACTTCTAAGAGAATGTAATTGTCTTCACTAAGCTCTTTGCTTTTAAGTATTATTTATACACATTAAGTTATATATTAAATATTATAATATAATAACACAATTACCTCCCCTATAATATGATTTTATTATGGTTATGGCATAATATCTATCCATGTCATCCTCCATAAAATGGGAAATAAAGTTGTCACTCATGTGTAAAGTATACTACCACCACACGAACCAATGTAATTTTTTTCCATCACCAAATCACATGATAATTAATAATAATGAAAATATAAAATAAATTTGAAATTATATTAATTCTATAAAATTAATATACCTTCAACTTACTTAACCTTTTACCCATTAATGGAATAATACCTTTGCTAATGCGTACATACAACATACCATTTCCACAAAGAGATGTGACACGTATTCCATGTAAAACTATAATGAATGTTTCTAAAATGAGTAAAATTAGTAAATATTATATATATATAACATTCATATCATTCTGGATATGATATAACTATATCCTATACCAAATAAAATGATCTGTCATGATAAACCATTCATGAGCAAACAAAGCATTTAACACAAGAAACAATAACAATAATAAAATATTATTAACGAACAAATGATAATGTGTTATAATAGGATAATATAATATTTTATAAATACTAAAATCATTCTGGTATTAATTAATAATTTTATTAAAATAATTATACACATGTTTAATGCCCATTAAACCAATAGAAATCATGATGTAATATATTTTTCCTCAATTTCCATTCATTGAGAGATATTGTAATGTTTTGTGCCTAGTATATTTTATATGGTATATATAATAACCATTTTATATGTAATACCATAAATCCTTCATAGTACATAGTTTTTAGGTTCTATTTTTTATTATTTCACTAAATGCAACTTTACTTAATAGTTACCAAGTGGTATATTATTTTTTAAATCAATTTTTTTAAATAAGTTATATTACATCTTCAATGCCTCGGAAATTAATTAATTTTTGTGTGCGATGGATTTTGATGACCATATGCTGTATTTACACTTTTTTATATTGATATGCATATAATACACATAATTAATGCATTCATTAATCATTACATGAATGTAATGTTTAGAATAAGGGTTTCTCGTCTCAAAATGTATCCATTTAGACATATGATAGGTTATAAGTCTATATCCTATTATGAGGGAAATATACTAACCCATTGATACATAATATCATGAATATTTTTATTTTCATTATATTTGATGTTTCACTTTAAGTTGTATCTTTAATGTGGCTTATGATCATAATGTTACCAAAATGTCGAGATATTTATGTTTCAATCACTTGTTAATCCAGATTATTTGTGCTTGAAATTACATTAAAATAAATAATTTTGTAATTTCATAATAAAACCTTTTAATTTAACTATTTTCTAGTTATTCATGAATTTTTCAAGTAATATTACCATTTTACTCTCTCTTGTACTTAAAATGATAGAGAAAATGTTTTTAATAAAATATCACCTAATTTCTTACTTTATTTGAAAATATTTTATTATAATGATCAATTATTTCTAAAAATATTATAAAAATGTTTTTCTATGATTTATTAAATTTATTTTTACCCATAGTTGTATTTTTTTTAAAAAAATTAAAAGGAATATTTTTTTTTGTTTTCAATAAAATGTTCTGTGGACTTTTCATACAAAAATGTTAAAGGAATCATTGTTTTTTGATAATCAACATTAATAGAACCTTTCATCGTTATTACCACTTACATCTTTGAAGATTCCTTTACATGTTTATAAGTCTATTTTCAAAGAAATTGTTTTACTAATATTTTGGATTTTTTTAGTTATAAAATTTATTTTCAATTTCAAAAAGGATATTTTCCATTAAAATGTTTTTAATGAACTTTTCATGTTGTTTCTATTCATTAAATACAATAACCCTTAATTTTACATATAACAAAATTGTGATATGTGGTAATGATACCATCCTTATTCTTTATGGGAATTTTTCATAATCATGTTTATCAGGGAATGTATTGACATTCTCTTTCTTTATTATTTTTTGTGATTGTTAACATTCCCTTAAAATATTCATTTTCTTGTGATAATTGTAAATTACCTTTACCCTAAATATAAATACAATTCTTCATGGATAATATTAATCTCGAAAATGAATATCATTTCTAAATATAGTGTTTTTGGTTGGACTGTTATTTGATTGATTGGGGAAATATTGATATTCTGTAATATTATTCAACAAAAGCATTTATTGATAAGGTATATTGTTCATAAATTAAATCTAAATTTTGAAATATGATCAAGATTTTGTACAAGTTGTGAGGGGGGGGGGTTAATTTTATATCCAATTTTTGAATCAATAATCTCATTAGAGGAATTAGTATGCTAATGTTAAATGTGTTTTTACCCATAGTTTTAAATATTCTTATCCAAGGTCTTGATAGTATAGATATCATGATGTCTAAGATCATGAAATTAAATATTAAGAATTTCTTTAACTATGAATTCATTTTTTATTATCCATGTAATTATTTCATTGATATTATCCATGGGTGAATTTTTTTTCTCAATTTAATGATTAAATGGAATGTGAATTCAGTTATTGTTAGGAAAACTCCATCAAGGTATCCCATAAGTATGTTTTGGGTGTGATTGTTTTGGTTTACAAATCCAGATAACCATGAATGAGAATGATTGGTGTTTTCCAAATCAATGTTTCAAGGTGGTGTAGTTTTCCAGTGTTTTCAAATTTTTTGGACTATAAAATTGTGAGTTTGGTTTTTATAAAGGATGATTTCCATGTATGAGTGAACAATATGTAGACTATCAAGGAAATTTCGCACACTATGAATGGGGGTATGTGGAATATTGAAGGAAATTAGCAATTGAAGGGAACCACGAAGCACAAGATGTAAACCATGTACATGAACAATTTGTGGGGAGTAAACAGTTCATGGCGAAGTCATAAATTACACGAAGGGATTGCGATACTATGAATGAATTTTCATTCAAAAAAATGTGATGGTGATTTGTGGAATCATAATGGAAGAAATTATGTCTATGGTTCATGTAGTGAAGAACTTATTATGGTAGGATCATAGTATACGGTGAAGGAGGTACCACATTGATGATTTGGAATATCTCATATTAGTTTGTTTTGAATATATATTTTCCTATATAATGAGCACTAATCCCATCATTATGAAGAGTTATTTTCAATAGAAAACATATTTGATCAGAGAAGAAATGCAGCTAATTTGAAAAGAGTTCACAGGGAGTCCAAGAAGGAGAAGTGGTTTGTGGGGAAGTTATTTTGTGGAGGTTGAAGTGGTTTACAGAATCAATTTTGTGAAAGGACATTGCAAGGAACTAAAGACCAAAAATTAATAAGTGGAATGAGGAAGATGGAATCCTATAGGTGGTACGTTGAAGTGATGATGGTATACTAAAAGTGGATGTGGTACTAAAAAGGAGGTGGTATGTGGAAGTGGTACATGGAAGTGGAGGCAGTATGTGGAAGAGGCAATACACATAGCATACTCACTATGTAGTTTTCATAGGAAGGAAGATGGTTCTTAGAGGACTCAAAGAAGCCTGCAAAAGCATATAAATATTTCAGGAAGGAAATGTTTTCAAACCTAATAGTCTACAGAAAAGTGGATTTCATCTACTAGTGAAAATGGAATTCAATAGAGCATCCATTTATAGTTGAGGATTCATGAATTCATAAAATGGAAGGGAACTTCAAGTCCATAAACTGTGAGTGGATCCCTTATAATGGCAGTGAGTGAAGGAAGAGGAAGACGATGATCCTTTGCATCAGTTGTGAGACAGAAAAAGAGACATATAAAGTGACCCTTGGGAATATAGTGAGAATACCCAAAATCTTGTAAAGGTAGTGAGAATAGGAATATAAGTGATCTAGGACAAACATTATTATTAGAAGCAAGCCTTAGTGAATTTGGTACAACCGGAACATTTATATTGTATTCTCCTTGGATGTAGCCCACTGAGGGTGAATCAAGTAAAAATATCTAAATCCTTATGTTTGATTTATTTCTATAGTAACAGTGTATGATCAACAGATAAAATTGGAAAGGACACAATCAAAATTGACATTAAATTGAATAATAATTGAACCTTTTAATAAAGAGGTCACGATCTAGTGGAATATGAATAAGTTTGAGAAGAATATCCATACCCTAAATTACCCCCTCTCAGGGTAACTAAGCCCCTTTTGGACCTAAAAATTGGTATCAAAGGGACGGATTATTTTATCGTATTTGGTTTATATGACTTGGTTTTGTTGATCATTGATGTTAATGATTCAATCTTCTCTTATATTTTTGTTCCATGGTAAATGGAATAACATCAATGAAGAAGCAGAAGTCAGGATCTATTCCTCATTGTGTAAGTGTTTAAGAAAGAGTGTGATTCATTTTAAAGAATCCAATAGTTCATTGAAGAACGGTTTTCATGAATAAGAGAGGGAAACATAGAATCACAAAATAATGTTGTAGGAATTAGTGAAGAACTTGATACTCCATGTTATGTAGAAACTACTGATGATGAAGAATTTAAAAAAAGGACAAAAGTGTAAGATTTATATGAAAAAATGAATTAGATCATAAATTGGAGGAAGAAACTAAATATAAATATATCATGTTCTAAGCACTATGAATTTTAGTTCAACAATCTAAGAGGTTAAAATACAATTCTTATTGATGTGGCTATTGATATGAGGGAGAATAATGATTCTCAAGATGATGAACTATAAAATGTGTTTAGAAAGATTGAAAAACAAAAAATTGATGAAAATAAAGAGAATCTGAAATCCATAAATAGTGATCTTTCTACATAGCTATCTGAAATATTTCATATGAACCAAATTCTATATCAAGATAATTCATGTGGTTCTAGTTTTTTTATCAAATTTTTATTAATATAATGGAGAAAAGTGACATTGTGGATAATCACTCATGTGAATCGGAAAATGATATGAGTAGAGATAAGAATATCCATAAATGACTTAATTTTTACATTGAATCAATGGATATAAGGATTAAACAATTAAGAAAAGAGATGGAATTATTGAATAATTTAGTGGAAAATCCAATGCTAGGGAAATCCTAAAATAAAGGATGCCCTACACTTACTATTTGATTATCGTTTGGTAGGTGATGATTAAAATAAAAGTAAATATTCTATTCTTGAAGAGAAACAAGAAAATATTTTCTTATTTAAAACTATATATATTTTAGGAAAATATGGTATTAGATATGATAATCCCCCTCCCATGAATGATAGGAAGAAAGTTATGAAAAGTTTCAAAGATATGAAAAATCTTATAGGTGATGGAGACAAGCCTAAAAGAAATTTTCAAGTAGTGACAACATTTTCTATTTCTATGGAACTCAAGGTCCTACATCAATTTTTTTCAGAAGATCTATAACAAAATTCATTATTTAATTATATAAATCATTCTATATTTATGACTAATCATACGATACTTGAAAAAACAGAAAGGAAAGTCTCCCAGAAGAAAGTAGCTGTCATGTGATATTACTATGTAGGATAGGGACACACCATGAGTATGTGACAAGAAGCATGAGGGATCAACATTAGAAAGAAACCGGCTTCACCGACATCTCAGTAGATATATAATTAAATGAGGTATGCTTTTAATAGAAGATATTTTATATGTTCTAATCGTTGGAATTTGTCAAGACATTGCAGCAACAAGAATGCGGCGAAGGAATAAAATCCTAGAAGGAGATCCTTAACACAGATAGTGTATAATAAAAAATCCTATAGTGCTTGACAACATGGTAAGATTGAAAAAAGATCTACATCCTTAGAGGAATCAAAAGGTGCTCAACAAAAGTTGTACTAATCACGTCCTCTATTACACTCTCAAAAAAAATCTCATGGAATGAATGTGAACAACCCTAGGAGAAAACGGGAGGAGAAACTCTAGTTGTCAGACAGATGAATGTATGTTTAGTGAAGGACACAATCCCAGTACATCTAAGTAATTAAACTCCAGTAACTGATAAAAGAAAGATGAATAATGAATGTCTCATGAATGTAACTTGTCGTGATACAAGGAGAAAATTGAAGGAATGAAAAATACCCCTATAATTAGAGAATAAGCAATATAAGAAGACCCATGGAAAGAGATTCCTTCTCAGAGAAAGATTAATGAAAAATGGAATTCTGGTGGTGTCTCAAAGAAGGAAATTTATATTATTGGGTATTAACCGAAAATTGTGAAAAATTCCAAACCCATAGAACCCAAATATCATAAGAAAACTCAAAATGTGGTTAAATAATGTTTATTCATATGGTTAGAATAGTTGATGTTGGTTGGGCAGTTGGAACAAGAATAGAAAAAGTACAATACTTTACAAGAATGTATCAAAGGGTTGATCTATTACGATAGACCAAAAAAATCTTCTTGAGGATTCCATATACACCCCTCTCCCTATGTTAATAAATTATTTTAGCTAATGTGAAAGTGTTCTTAGTTTTAAGGGGAGATACAATGTAAGGGGAAGTGGTATCAAAAGACAAAAAATGGTGATGTTATGTGCTCTATAATTTCAACTAATTATAATCAATCTTAATTTATAAATACTTAATCTGGAAAAATTCATTGAAAGGATTTAATGGTTTAAGTATTCATGAAATGTATTGAAGTAATTGGGCATAATAGAAAATGATTCTGTTATTAAATTTATCTCTTGTTTCCTACACCGAGTTCTAACTTAGTAGGCTTAGAGTTTTTGTTGATGGGTCATTGAAAAGTGACACATGATAATAAAATATGTTGGTGAAGAATAATGATTATGTATCAAAACATTGTACCCAAAAACAAAAATAATGTCATATGGGTGATCATTATTTCTCTCGATTTGATGAAATATATAAATGGTATTTAAAGGTTGAATGTTTATAATATTTGACATCAAGAAGACCAATTGGGGGAGAAGTAGTAAAGCATGTGAATTTTATGATTATCTATTTTCTATAACTATATGGTATTAGATGACTATTTTTAGGATACCCCTCCCTTTTAATATGCAGCTACAAAAGTCAGAAAAATAAATTATGTTACTATTGTCAAGAAGGAACAAAATCTTTAACAAGAAAAATGAACTATTTACTTATGGAAGCAATGAGGACAGAAGAAAATATGGGTGAGTAAAAGTTTAAAATGTTGATTCATATGAAGATAATGATGATGAAGAAACTGTATAATTCAATCTATGAATATAGAGCTTGATGAAATTGTGAAAAACTGGATATGATAAATTATTTTGTTGCCAAAAAATAATAATATCATCAAGAAAAATTGAGTATTTCACCAAAAAACGAATGAAGATGGTGTTGTGATTCAAAAAGATAATGATTTTTGTGCAAATGGTACTCCCATATAGAGGGTATCAATGTTGATGAAACATTTTCACTTATTTCAAGGCTAGATATAATTCAATTATTCATGGCCATAACAGTTTAGTGGAAGTTCATGGTTTTTTAGATGGATGTCACATTAGTTTTTATCAATGGGGTTCTAGAAGAAGAAGTTTATATTGAGAATCTTGATAGTTTTCTCATTTATGAAGATGAAAACAATGTTTTTCAGCTAAATAAGGCTTTATACAGTTTGAATAAAGCACTATGTTTATGGTATTCATGACTAGACTAGTTTCTGAAAAATCTCAGTTTTCTGTATGTTGGATTTGATTACAATATATATGTCAACCATGATAGTAATCTAAGAATTATGGTGCTGGTATATTTCAATGAAATAATCACTGGAGGATCAGATGAATCACAATGAAGATAGTATTCTGAATTCATGAAATGTGAGTTCGAAATGTCAATGATTAGTGAACTGACAATTCTTCTCCGATTACAAGTTACACAAGGAACAAATGACTCGTTCATTTCTCAATCCAAATATTACAAGGACGTTTTTAGAGGGTTTGGAATGGATAGATACAAGGATATGAAGACTATGGTGGTTACTCGGATGAAACTATCTCGGGATGATGAAGGTAAAGTGGTCAATTTCATAACATACATCCAAATCATTGGAATTCTAGTATACTTAATAGTGAAATAACCAGATATTGTTTTATTAATGTGTCAATAAGAATATTATCAAATTAATCCCAAGGAAATACACATGATTGGAGTAAAAATAATATGTCGTCATATCAAGGGCATAATATATATCAGTTTTATATACAATGAGAAATCATAGTAAGAGTTAATAGGACATACAGATGATTATTGGTCCAATTAAGTTGTTGATTGAAAATCAACATCAGGTGGTGAATTTTATCTTAGTGGTTTGTATATTTCTTTTCTTATAAAGAATAAATATTGTATTTCATTTACCACTGAAGAAGTTGAATATATTACACATGATCAAGCATGCACACAATTTTTGTTAATAAAGCATCAACTTGATGATATGGGAGTGGAAGTGAAATCTCTAATAGAAATTCATTGTGAAAATTTAAGTGATATAAATCTTAAAAAAAATCCCATCCATCACTCAAGGACAAATAATACTGAAATCAAATATTATTTTTTCAAGGGGAAGGTTGAGCAGGGGCATTTGAAATTGGATTATGAACCTACAGATCAACAAGAGGCAAGTATTCTAGCAATTTCCATACCCAAAGATGCATTTTAAAGGAATCAACTGGATTTGGGAGTCCATTAAACTCTCTATACATGAAAAAGTGTGGATGTGGATCCCCCTCTCCATGAGGCATGGTGTGTTATTTCCTAATGTAAAGATATGTGTTCTTTAACTAGTTGAAAACAACCATGAAGTTCTCGTTGGTTTTATTGAAAAAGGGGAAGAAATTGTGGCTTTTATAAGGTAGAAACTGTCTTAGTCAAGACACATGGAGGAGATGATAGGTAGAGTAGTGATATGGTGGAAGTTGAAGATATGTTGAATCTACTTGGAGGAGCAGTTATATTAAAGGAGTACTGTTAGGATGGTATGTCTCTGAGTATGATATAATCTGTGATACCAAACTTAGGATCGAAATAAGAATGAGATTCTTAGATACAAGAGGGGGTGAATGGTACCTTTTAAAATTCACAAAGATAATTTTACACTGATTATGTTTGAAAAAGTTACACAAGATAATTCAAAAGACCTATATGAGTACTAAGGACTTGTTAGATTTCGGAATAGTGATTCTGAAAATGTAACATAACAAAAGTTACATGGATTAAGATTCTACCTTAAAGCGTATAGAATCTAACTATATCAAAGTACAAGTAAGGAAGTATAAAAAAGTTATACTTTCCTTAGAAATACAAAATTTAGTGGAAAAAAGTAGTAAAACTACAAGTAACAAACAATAACTCTTTTAACCCAAATAGAAGGGTATCCAACAACCTTGGATAAATGTCCCTTGATTTATACTTTCAAGCAAGTCTGTCTTATCCACAACAGGGTAATCCCTCGATACAAAGATTGGAGTCTGTCTTGCTATCCCTGCAAGCCCTCAACTATATGGTAGTCGACACCTCTATCTTCCTCAGTAAGGAAGCCCTCAACTTAAAAGTTTTAGAACCTCTGTCTTCCTATCCCCAGAAGCCCTCGATTGTAATCAGTAATAATTTGAGTCACACAAATCATGTCTGCAGAATGAAAAGTTTTAACAAGATATTCAAACTTTCTACACGAAGCTTTGAGAGTTGATAATAGCCTCTCTCTCTCTCTCTATAAATCACTTCAACAGCATGTAAGAACAGATCTCAATGATGTCAAAGATGTTATTTCGACTTTCAAATGATATCCTTTTTATAGGAGAAGCTCCAATGGTCGACTCTATCCTCCAATGGTCATATTTCTCTTTGAATTTCAAAGGGACATGTGCATGTGTCAGTCAACCAACGGTTAGTAAATAACTGAATGCACGACATCGTTTTGTAATGAAACAAGTGTAAGTTTATGCAAAACTGATGTTTAGAATGTAAGAAAAAAAAGTTCTAAGTCTAACCAAAATGGAATTCAGAGTCTATAATAAAGAGATATTCGTATTTTATTTTTTAGGAATTTGGATCCTGAATTCTATAGAAATACAGAGTCTGAATTTATAAAGAAATTTAGAGTCTAGTTCACTAGAACTTAGAATATGAAATTACAATGTTCAGAGTCGAACTAGTAGAAGTTCAGAGTCGAACTCATAGATGTTCTAAATCAAAATAGTAAAAGATCAGAGTTGAACTCATATAAGTTTGGAGTCAAACTAGTAAAATTTTCTTGTCAAAATCATAGAAGTTTAGAGTTGAACTATAAAAAGCTCAGAGTTGAACTCATAGATGTTCAGAGTTGAACTCATTAATGTTCGTACCCATAATTAGGAGTTAAACTTTATGAGAGTTCATATCCAAAATTTGGAGTTGAACTTTATGACAGTTCATATCCAGAATTTGGAGTGGAACTTCATTAGAGTTCGTATCCAGAATTCGGAGTGGAACTTCATTAGAGTTCGTATCCGGAATTCTAATCCTAAAACAGAATGCCTCATATCTATGTATTATATGATTCTGAGGTTTTAGGTATCAATTCGATTTTTATACATAAGAAAAATATTGATATGTATAAGGAAATCTAGGTAAGGTTAAATTTTCTTTAAGGAAGGAAATTTTCCTTAGAGAAGTAAAATATTGATTTTCTTAAGTATAAGGTTTTTGTGATTTTCAAAATAAGAAGGAATGTGAATGTCATAAGGAAAACCTCATTGACTCAACAATCTCCCACTTTTTGGAATGCACAAAAAACCATTCGAAAAAGAACATAATGACTTATAAAAATTTTCTTTAGAATTTGAAATTAAAACTTATCTCCCTTTTTTCATAGATTATTGTTAATACAACTAACTCCCCCTTAGGCTGAGGAACTCTAAGGATAGAATTTTGAATTTCCGGAATGGTGTTTTGATTATCATGAGAATGAAAAACTTTGTAATGGGAAACTCTACCTTAGATAAGACCCCCCTTACATAGGGATAATTCTTGACTTAAAAAGTTTCTTTCTCCCTCTTTTGAGTAGTTCTTTTCATTCTCCCCCTTTGTGATTTTCAAAAAGAATTTAGGGAATGGAAAATAAATAAGATACCTAAAACATTAGTACATAACAACACAAGATACAACCAACCAAAAATTTCATTTGAGATGAATTAATTTTCACAACAAAAAGCATTATAAAAAAATCAGATTTGTCTATTTGTCCTCATTTTCCTCGGGAATTAACTTCTTCAACAAAGTTTTCAGCTTCTTCAAGTCTTTCTGATCCTCCTCATCTTGCTTCTACAAAGCTTTTATCCTTTTATCTTGAGCATTCAGGACCTCTACCTGAGCCTTAATGGCCTCTTCCTACATTTTCAGTAGCTCATCTTGCTTTTCCAGTTTCTCTTAAAACTCAATCCTGAAATCTCTTTCCCCATTCCAGTTTTTAGAAACTGAGTTATGCTTTCCATTCAAATCCCTCACCTGTTGATTCCACATATTTTGCTCGTTGGTCAGCATATCCCTAAGATTCTTAATCTTTTCATCCTCGATATCAAAAGCAACTTTAACATCATTCTGAAAACGATCAAACTCATCCAAGTAATCATCAACTATCTTTGACCATAGAGTGATTTTACCGCAAGATTTCTTGTGAACATCATAATTGATAAGGAAATTTCTATGATCAACATCAATCTTCACACTCTTTTCCATCACCATAGATAAGGATTCTGACTTCTGATTCAGACTGTGTTGCATCATCTAGCATCTGGAGTCTATGGTAGGAAAAATTGGAATAGTGTCCACCAACTTCTTCAAAGATTCAACAAAAAAGTCATGTACCATTGCTGATGACTCTGAATCCGATAACTTGCTAGGGGATTTTTCTTCTTCAATTTCTACTATCTTTCTTTTATAAAAACAACCAACATCTTTCTTCCAAATGATATCTTTTGTTGGGGTGTCCATAAGCACTTGCCTCCCCTTATCAACTTTCAGAACTGCCTCATCATGAGATTATTTTTTGGATTCAGATACTTGAACGATATTGTCTTCAACTGGTTTCTCTATCTCTACTCCTTCTTCAAGAAAGTGCTTCTCATAGATTTCTTCTTCAGACAATTCATTCTCTTTTTCTTCTTCCTCGACATCATCTTTCTTACTATCTTTGTGATCCCCCTTTCCCAGAGTGACCAGCTTTGAAGATTAGGCCTTTTCATGATAATCCTCAACTTGTTTAATCAAGTCATCGAGATCATCACATACTTATTATTATTATTATTCTTCTTCTTCAATTTCATCAACAACTTCTTCCTCTACTTCTTCACCATCTTGTTTCTCTACTTCTTCAACAACTTGATTCGCTTTAGACTTTTCCAGAGTGAAGTAGTTCTTTCCAGGTGTCTCTAGAAATGGTTCAACAAGGAAGGTTTCTGGAACATGAATATTCTCAGAGGCTACCTCTGTTGCTTTGAAAAGGAATTGAATGATTTCAGTCTCAAACATCTTCTTCTTCATATTCTTTTCTTTGGCCTATTATTCTAACTCATCTGCAGCTTTTTCTCTTAAGGCCTTTTCCTCAGCAGGGTCCAATCCGAACTATGGATCCCCTTCTTTTATTTTCTCCTTATCTTCCGTCCATTTTGAAGCCACCTCTTCTGGATATGCATTCTGTTTTTTCGTCTTGGTAGGTGCGGATTGGGTTTCCTTAGCTTTGGGAGTCTTGTCTTCAGCAACCAATTCTTTCAATTTCCTCTTCTTTGTAACCTTCTTCACTGGCTAAAACTTCTCTACATTTCCCAAAGCGACTTCTACCTACTCTCTTGGAAGATCGTATAATTCACTAGAATCTTATGAAAAACCATCTTTCATCCTCTTTAAGGTGTCATCACTTATCAGCGTCACCTTACACATTCTCGTCTTGGAGGTGCAAGAAACATTGAACAAATCAAGACAAAGAATAATAATCTTGGAGATAAGAGCATGATACATAATGATTTGAGCCTTTAAAGTTACATTATTGATATTCTGAACTATAATAAGAACGCGCCTCATCAAGTTGATCTTTCTTAGATTTACCATGAAATCAAAGATGTAAATATCACTCTTCTTTAGATTATCTTTATCTCCTATTCTCAGAACAAAGAACCCTTGAACCCACAACTGGAGAATCTGGTTGTAGGTGGATAGATGAGAAATATTTGATGTTTTGTCATCTTTGAGCCCAAGGCACTTCATTGCCTTCACTTTGTTGAAACTTTCTTGCACATCTGGTAGCTTATGTGAACAAAAATATTTTTCACCATTATATGATAAGCCTTCCAAGTTTTCACCCTTGGTGTAAGAAATCTTGTAAGTCTTCCCATAAGGATTGAAAGAAAATTTTCCTCTGCCATCTTCTCCATAGAAGGAAACCGACTCATAAAATTATACAAGAAAATCCATATAAACAACATCCTGGCCCCCAGGTTTCGATACGAAGAAATCTTCCCAACCATTGAGTTTGATATTATTGGATATTAGAGAATAATACTCACTGAAAAATTCCGGATGAACTAACCTTTCCCTGTAAACTAACCACTTTGAAATTGGCTTCATCGAAGACATATCATGGGAAGTGTCTTCAACATAAATTCAGAATAGAGGAGCACTGGATGATTCAGAACGAGATTTAAGAACTGAGGCGGTGTTTCGACACGCGAGGGCTTGAAATCGATGTGGGACAGCATTAGGGGTCACCTTTTTATAGGCAAAGGTTGTGACATTTCAACTTTCAAAAACAATCTAATGGTTGAAAAACTCTCTAATCTGATCTAACGGTTGAAAACATACCCGCAAACAAATCCTGAATCCGGTCTTTTGAGGTTTTAACAAAAACATTTGGATTTTAGAAGAAATGAATCCGAAGAATTTTAAAAACAAAGGAAACTACCAGCAAGTAAAAGTGACTATGAAAACTTAAGTAAGGAAATCATACCATTCATATTGGCTAAGCAGATTATTCGTAATAGGTGATATTCTTCTTGAAGAAAATTTGACTATGAAAAACTCATTATTAAAAACTCACTACGAAAAAAATGAGTACGGAAATTCCCATTCCGAAAATTATCATTACGAAAAATTATCATTACGAAAATTATCATTACGAAAATTCTCAGTACGAAAATTTCGAGTAGGAAAACATCTTTACAAAAATTTCTAGTACGAAAACTTCAATACAAAAATTTCTAGTATGAAAACTTCATTACAAAATTTTTGAAAGGAGTCATTACGAAAAAAATTGAAGTACTCATTATGAATTTTTTTTGGAAGGACTCATTATCAAATGCACTCCCCCTAAGAAATGGAGTTTATTACAATAAGGATAATGGTTGAACAAGAAGTTTATGAAGGAAGATTACCTTAAGATTATCATTCCTAACTTCTGTTTAATGTATTAAAATATATCAGAGGGTAATGATATTGTTAAAATGTCAGCAAGTTGATCTTCTTTTCCGATAAAATGAAGAATGATATCTCTTTTTAGTGTGTGATCCCTAAGAAAGTGATGCCTAATATATATTTTCTTTTTACGGGAGTGATGTGTAGGGTTTTTATTAAGGGAAATGGCACTTGTGTTATCACGAAAAAAATTATGTCTTAGTTAAAATCAAGCCATAATCTGTGAGTGTGTGTTGGATCCACAACACTTGAGCACAACAACTTCCAACTGCTACATATTCAGCTTCTGCAGTGGAGAGTGCTATAGAGTGTTGCTTCTTACATGACCAAGAAACTAAATAATCTCCTAAGAAATGAGAAGTTCTGGATGTACTATTTCTATCCATTCTACATCCACCAAAGTCAGCATCTGAAAATCTTTTTAAAACAAAATCATTTTCAGAAGTATAAAATAGTCCTAAATCTGTGGTTCCCTTTAAGAAGCGAAATATTCATTTCACTGCCTTGATTCCTTAGGATTGGATTGATATCTTGCACATAAGCATAATGAAAACATCATGTCTGGTCGACTAGCTGTCAAGTAATTTAGACTACCTATCATACCTCTAAAAGATGTTTGATCTACTGGTTTCCTAGCTTCATCAAGATCAAGTGTGTTTGAGGTACCAATATGAGTACTTATACTCTTACTGTTCTCGTACCCATACATTTTAATAATATATTTAATGTACTTATGTTGGGATATGTATATTCCTATTGGATTTTGAGGAATTTCAAAACCAATAAATTTTTTTAACTCACCCATCATACTCATTTCAAACTCAGATTTCATTAGATCTGCAATGGAATTAGTTAAAAATTTCTGAGTTAAACCAAATATAATGTCATTAACATAAATTTGAACAATCAAAACATTTTTCTTATACTTATTTATAAAAAGAGTTGGTTCTTCATTTCCCTTAACATAGTTATTTAGAAGAAAAAATCTTGTAAGTATATCATACCAAGATCATGGGGCTTGTTTATGGCCATAAAAATCATTGGTAAATCTAAAAACATGATCAGGGTATTTTGTTTCTTCAAAGCCCGAAGGTTGTTCAACAAAAACATCCTCTTGAACATAACCATTAAGGAAAGAAAATTTCACATCCATTTGAAAAATTTTAAAATTGATGAATGCTGTAAAGGAAAGTAAAATATGAATAGATTCATTTCTAGCTACTGGAGCATAGGTTTCTTTATAGTATATTCCTTCCTGTTGATTATAGACATTAGCAACTAATCTATCTTTATTTCTTAAGATGATTCCATTTTCATCACACTTAGTTTTGAATACCCATATTACTCCAATTAAAGAAGTTTCCTTATGTCATTCAACCATGGTTTAGACTTTATTCCTTTAGAATTTATTTTGTTCATCTTGCATGGCTTTAATCCAATCTTCATCACCTAAAGCTTCGTCGGTGCTTTTTGGTTCTAATTGGGAATGGAATGCTAGATGTTCTACTTAATTTGTTAAGGAACATCTAGTCCTTATAGGTTGATTCACATCCCCAATGATATTATCACTGGGATGATTCTTTAGAAATGACTGGTTTGGGTTTTTTAAAAACTGTGCATCGACATAGGGTATGAAATATTCTAGGGTAAATGTTTCAGAAGTATCTTCTTGATGATTTTCCTTATCATATGTATTTTCTATCAAAGGTTGATAATCTGTTTTTGAAAAAACATCAGATGATGTAGGTTGGGATTGTTTGAAAAAAAAGGATCAGTTTCATCAAATTTGACATGTACTGTATCTTCAACAGTAGAGGTGTTTTTGTTGAAAACTCTATAAGCCTGAGAAGTTGTGGAGTCGCCTATGAAATTTCCTTCATCATATTTTGGTGAAAATTTATGTATTTTATCTTTAGTATTTAGGATGAATACTTTGCAACCAAAAACCATGAAGTAGGAAAATCTAGGTTTTCTACCATTCCATAACTTATAAGGACTTTTATTAAGAAAACGTCTAATTAAAACTCAATTTATAGTATAACAAGAAGTACTTACATCTTCAGCCCAAAAATCATTGGCAATAGAATACTCACTCAACATTGTTCTATTTATCTCTTGAAGAATTATATTTCTTCTTTCAACAACACCATTTTTTTGAGGAGTTCTGGGTGCTGAAAAATTGTGAGTAATACCTTTTCTACTACAAAAAGTTTCAAAATCAGAATTTTGAAATTCTCCTCTATGATCACTATGAATAGGTTTCAGTGGATGTCTTTTCTCATTTTTAACTTGGGATCTAAAACTTTTGAAATAAGGAAGTGATTCAGACTTCTTTGCTGGAAAATAGACTCATGTAAATATAGTGTAATCATCAACAAAAAAAATACGTAGTACTAGCCCCCAATGCATCCAGTTTGTATTAGACCAAAAATATCCATATGCTCCAACTATAGTGCATTAGTTGTTGAGACATCACTGATTGATTTAAAACTTGATTTATGTTTCTTGCCATATTGACAAGGTTCACATACTTTTGAACAATCAAATCTACGCTTCAGTAGATCCTTAACTAAACCTTTCTTAGAAAGTTTTCATAAGTTCCTAAGGTTACAGTGTCCTAACCTTCAATGCCACAACCAAGAGTGATCTTCCATTGCACTAAAGCAATGTAAGTCTTGGATCCTATGGTCTTTTAAGTTCAAAGTGTATACATTCTCTTGCCTTTGGGAAGAAAGAATAAATTATTCCTTGTAATTTTGTACTAAGAACTTATAATTCCTAAAATTCACAAGGTATACTTCATCACATAACTGACTTATGCTGATGAGGTTTTTCTTAAGAACATTAACAAACAAAAAATTTGAAATCAATTTTTTCCAAGAAAAACAGTGTTACAAATACCAATAATTTCTCCCTAATAATTATCTCCAAAAGTTACTTTTCCACCTTTTGTCTTGATAATATTTTCAAAATAGCTTTTGATACCAGTCATATGTCGGGAACATAAACAATCCATGTACCAAGTATTGGTGTTGGTACATTCCCTATTTTCCTGAAAATAAGAAACAAGTTCGGTTTTTGGAATGAAGACTTTCATGGATCTGGAATTGTTAGACAAAAAAATTTTGGGTATCCAAATTTGTATAGAAAAATATGCTTTATGAAATCTAAGAGATTGAACTTCATTCAAGGAACATTTTTTCTTCCAATTCCCACCACTTTGACACTTAGTGTAAAAAGGGGCTCTAGAAGGAATAAAATAGTTGTTTTTGAAAACCACTGTTTTGTGAGTATAACCTAATCTATTAGTGTCTCCTGGAGGTTTAATTTGAGAATACATGTTGTCAAAATTTCCCTTCCTAGAGGTAAATTTTTCAAGAAGCTTCTTAAGAGAAAATATATCAGATTTTAGTTTGATAACTAAATTCTTATCCTCAGGAATCATTTCCTTAGAGTTAGATTTTTCCTCAAAAACTTACATATTTAAAACATCATTCTTAAGACCTTTATAGTGTTTTTCCTTATCAGAATTTTCTTTCTCAAGGTCTTTATAATGTTTTTCTAAAAACTCTTTTTTATCTCTAATATTTGTAGTAAGATTTGAAATCTATTTTGTAAGAATTTCATCCCTAGTATTTTTCTTGTCTAATTTCATAGAAATTTTACAATTTTTTGCTTCATGTAACTTGGAAAATCTAGATACTTATTAATATGAAGGTTCTTCATTTTCTATAGATGAAGTATCTTCATTTGAAGTACTATTTTCGGAATAGTAAGTCTTCTCAAGAGATAAACTTGTTAAAGCCTCGGCAGAGCATACCTTGGCCATAAGACATGTATGTGGGAAAGACGTAGTAGCAATGAATCCCATATTCTTCTAAGCCAATGAATCACATTTAGATTATTCTCTTTCTAAAGAGTCTCCAAAACTATCACTCAAATTAGTATTAGCTTTTAGGACTTTCTCAGCTTTAGTTTTATAGAACTTCTTCCTGTTCCTTTCAGAATTCCTCTCTTTTCTTTCTTTCTTTTTGAGCATGGGACAATCTGGTCTTATGTGTCCTCTTCTCTTGCATTCATAGCACATGACATCTGAGTCATTATTATCTTTCCTTTCCTTCTTCTTATACTTGGATTGGAAATTTATTTGACCAGCTATTTTGTTCATTCTTCGAGCAAGATTAGCTAACTCATTTTCTGAGACATCATTCTCACTAGATTCGGATTGGATAGTAACCTTATTAGACTTGGATCTAGTTACTCTCCCGTGAATCTTAGCGTTTATGTGATTTGAAGTTGTAGTAAAATCAACACTACCATTCCCATTCTTCTTCTTTATATTGTCAGCATCTCTCTTCATTCTAGTTTCATGTTGAAGAAGAGTGCCACATAGTCCATCAAGAGAAATTTGGGTGACCTTTCTGTTTTCATCGATAGTAGTCCTCTTTGATCCCCACTCATTAGGTATAATATCTATAATCTTATCCACAAGAGATTCATCATCTAGACCTTTTTCTGCCATTGACGGTAGGTTGTTCACGATAGTCATAAACCTTTTCTATACTTTTCTTATAGGTTCTCCATAAGGAATATTGAAACCATGATACTCATCTCTCAACATAGCTCTTCTTGTCTCTATGAATTTGGATGTTCCAAAATGTGTAACTTCAAGTTTCTTCCATATACAGTTAGCTGTTTGACAAGAAGCAATTTGGCTATATATGTTCGTAGTCATTGAAAAAGTAGAGTATTACATACATTATAGTTTAGTTGGTAATCATGCTTTTCTTGAATAGTAAAAGCACTTACTTCCTAGTCAAGAATCTTATATCCACCAGTAAGCATAACAAATTTATCTACCCTAGTATTGATAATGAAAGTATTCATATGATCTCTCCAGTATTCATAACAATTTCCATGAAAAATTGTTGGTCTAGTAGGATTTATGTTTTCAATAGAACCAACATTTAAACCTACCATCCTTTAGAAAATCTTTGGCACACAAACTTGTCAGAGGTATAAGTTTGTTAACAAGATAAAACATTCTAAGAAAAAAAATTGTAACTCTAAGAAAAATAGAATCTCTACTATGAGTTAGAAAAAAGGTTCTGAAAAATATGAATCCGAAAATATGAATCCGAAAAAGAAAATCCGATAATTCTCTTCTAAATATTATCGTGAGTTTAATTCAGATTGAACCAAATACTCTAATACCAATTGTTAGGATGGTATGTCTCTGAGTATGATATGCTCTGTGATACCAAACATAGAATCAAAATAAAAATGATATTCTCATATACAAGGGGGGGGGGGGGTGAATTGTTCCTTTTAAAATTCCTTAAGGTACTTTTAGAATGATTATGTTTAACAATGTTAAAAAGATAATTCAAAAGACCTCTATGAGTACTAAATACTTGTATGATTTTGGAATAGTGATTCCAAAAATGGAACTTAAAAAAAGTTACAAGGATTACGATTTTACCTTAAAGCGTATAGAATCTAACTATATCAGAGTACAAGTAAGGAAGTATAAGAAATTTATAATTTCCATAGCAATACAAAATGAAGAGGAAAGAAAAGTTGTAAAACTACAAGTAACAAACAATAACTCTTTTAACATAAAGAAAAGGGTATCCAACTACCTTTGATAATGGTCCTTGATTTATACTTTCACGCAAGACTGTCTTACCCACACAAGGGTAACCCCTCGATATGAAGATCAGAGTCTGTCTTGCTATCCCCACAAGCCCTCAACTATAAGGTAGTCGGTACCTCTGTCTTCCTCAGCAAAGAAGCCCTCAAATACAAGGTGTTGGAACCTCTTTCTTCCTATCCCCGGAATCCCTTCATTGTAATAAGTAATAATCAGAGTCGCACGAAGCAAGTCTGTACAAGGAAAAGTTTGAACAAGCTGTTTAAACTTTCTGCATGAAGCATTGAGAGTCGATAAGACCCTCTCCCTCTAGAAATTAATTCAACATCTTGTTAGAACATATCTCAAAGATGTAAAAGTTATTATTTCGACTTTAGAATGAACACTTTTTAATAGGCGAAGCTCCAACGGTCGGCTCCCTCCTTCAATGGTCATATTTCTCCTTGAATTTTGGAGGGACCTATACACGTGTCACTCAACCAGCAGTTAGTAAGTAACTGAAAGAACGAAATTGTCTTGTAATGAAACAAGTGTAAGTATAAGAAAAACTGAATTTTGGAATGTAAGCAAACAAAATATTAGAGTCTAACCAAAATGGAATTCAGATTCTATAATAAAAAGATATTCGGATTCTATTTTGTAGGAATTTGGAACCAGAATTCTGTAAAAAAATCAGAGTCTAAATTTCTAAGGAAATTTGGAGTCTAGTTTCACTAGAATTCAGAATCTGAACATACAGAGTTCGGAATTGAACTAGTAGAAGTTCGGAGTCAAACTCATAGGGGTTGTAAATTGAACTAGTAAAAGTTCGGAGTTTAACTCATAGAAGTTCGGAATCAAACTAGTAATAGTTCGGAGTCAAACTCTTAAAAGTTCAGAGTCGAACCCATTAATGTTCGTATCAATAATTCGAAGTTGAACATCATGAGAGTTCGTATATAGAAATCGGAGTTGAACTTTATGAGAGTTCGTATCCAGAATTCGGAGTGGAACTTCATCAGAGTTCGTATCCAGAATTCATAGGGGAACATCATTAGAGTTAGTATCCGGAATTCGGAGTCGAACTTCATTAGAGTTCGTATCCAGAATTAGAATCATTAAACATAATGCTTCATATATATGTATTATATGATTATGAGGTTTTAGGTATGAATCCGATTTTTATACTTATGAAAAATATTAATATGTATAAGGAAATCTAGGTAAGGGTAAATTTACTTAAGGAATGAAATTTTCCGTAGAGAAGTAAAATATAGATTTGCTTAAGTATAAGGTGTTTTTGATTTTCAATACAAGAAGGAATGGAAAATTCATAAGGAAAACCTTATTGACTCAAAGAGTAATAAATCTTACACTTCTATCCATGATCTATCAAAGGATACATATCACGATAGATAATGTTCGTGATGAAAGTAGAAGTGGATTTCATATATGGGTTAAAACATGACTTCAATAGAGCATCCACTTATAGTTCAAGATGAATGCATTAATGAAAATGAAGAGGCATACAAGTATATAAACTATGAGTGTATCCCTTATAAGAGAATTGAGTAAAGGAAGGGGATGAAAATGATCCCTTCCCCCAGTTGTGAGACAGAGAAACAGACATAGTGAGTTACCCATGGTAATGTAGTGAGAAGACCCTAAATATTGTAAAGGCTTTGAGCTTGGGCATAGAGGTGATCTTGATCGAACACCATTATTGGTAGTGAGCCTTAAGAGAATTTGGTACATTTGTCACATTGCCATTGTATGCTTCTTGGATGTAGCCTAGTGAGGGTGAACCATGTAAAAATATTTATGTCTTCATGTTTGATTTATTACTTTACTTTTAGTGCATGATCTATAGATAAAATCTGAAAGGACCAGATCAACATTAACATTAAAGAGAATAAGTAGTGACCCTTGTAAAAAAGAGGCCAAGATCCAGTAGTGTAGGAAGAAGTTTGAAAAGAATATCTATACCATGATTCAACCCCCCTCTTAGGGTATCTATACCCTATCTAGACCTAATAGTTACTTACCTTTTCATATTTATTATAACTTATGTACTTATGATATTCATGTTACCGATTAAATGAAATTTTTGTTCAGATATTTATCTTTCTATATTGACTATTCCTTATTGATCATGATTTATGTATTAATAAAAGTTTCTACTTTACTTAATTCTTATAGAGCATTTGATCCCCTATATTTTGTTTCTGATCCCTATTATATGAAGAAGTAATCCTTGAATGGGTTTAAGGATGTATAATTTATAATTTCACTATTTTGTTTATTTTATGATTTCAAATGAAATGTGAATCTCATTTATGATTATAGATTATCAAGACTACTAAACTATTCTATAATTTGGTATGTGATCACTTATATCTAAAACCAGTGAAGTAAATTAACCACCAAATCTAGGCTATTAATGTTGGGGAATTTACATGCTCAAGTCCTCTTGATTAGGAAGAAGGATGGCTAATTGAACCTTTTCATGCACATCTTCATTTTTTAATATAAACTTTATAAAAACACGATAAAATAGATTTATACCCTTCCATGAATAGATGACTTATTTAATCAACTATATAGGGCCTTGTATTTTTCTATGGTGGATCTTCGATAGAGAAATCACTAATTTTTGTCAAATAAGGAAGACATTCTTAAGACTATCTTTCGATAAAGTTATGTATACTATGAGTATATATGGATTCTCTTCAACATCGTTAATTCTCTAAAAAAATTTATAGACATAATTTATAGATTTTTGTATATTAACTAAAAAAATTGTTTTAGTATTTATAGATGATATACCCATATACTCAAAAATCAAGGAGTTTTATGATGAGTTTTTTAAAAATGTACTAAAGACTTTTTGAAAGGATAATATAGATGAAAATTACACTAAATGGGGGTTTTTGATAGAGAAAGTATCATTTTTAGGGCATGTAAACACCAAAAATGGTATATCCATGGACCCTTATAATATAAATGAAATTGAATAGTATCTAAGATTAATATCTATAATAGAAAATCATAGTTTCCCTGAAATTTTTGGGTATTACAGATTATTTGTGAGAAAATTATCATGATTGTTGAACTTTCTAACCAAGATAACACGGAAGGGGGTAAAGTATCTATCGACTAATCATTGTGAAGAGATCTTTGAGGAATTGAATTATATGCTTATCACTTCACCAGTCTACAGACAACCCTATAGTGGGGAACTTTTTTTGGTTTATAGAGATTATTTCAAGAAGGTATTGGTACATACACTAATGCATAATGGTAATGTTATATCTTATGACTCATGATAGTTAAAATTTAATGAGATGAACTATCTAACACATGATATTCAGTTGGTTGTAGTGATTCTCACATTGAAAATTTTGTGAAATTATCTCTATAGGGAGAAATGGGAAATATATATGGATCATAAAATTCATAAGTATATATTCACATAGAGGGAGCTTAATATACCAAAACAAAGATGGTTAGAGATGATAAAAGAATATGTATTTTCAATCCACTACAATCCTGGGAACGAAAATAAACTGAAAGATACTCTAAGTAGAAATAATCTGAAAACCCTATCAAAGATGAGAATTGAAAAGGCTAAAATGTTCTTAGACATGAAAAGGATGGGCTTTAGAGTCTTATATAAAGGACCATAATCATTCATTTTTTAGATTATTAATCAACTATCCCTTCTATAGAAGATAAAGAATGATCAAATAAATTATATGTAAATTTTAAAGAAGGTGAAAGCTATTGTAAAAGGGAAATCATATGACTTTAATCCTGATAATGAAGATTTTTTTTACGATTTTGGTCATGACTATGTGTAGTATTAAATCTTGAGTAAAATAAGGATATTTTTGATAATGCACATAAATTGACCTTCTTCATCCTCCCAAAGAGCAGGAAGATGTATCAAGATCTATGAGAGCACTACTGGTGTGGAAATATTAATAAAAAGATCATAGAATATGTAGGATCAAATATGTAATAATGAGATGCTCAAATAAAAGAGGGGGGGGGGGGTGAATTGTATACATAAAAAATACATAAGGAAATTTTTTATAACCGAAATTCACAAAACCACTAAGCTCTAATAACTTGCTTGACTCTGGAAAAAGTGATTTTTGAAATGAAACTTAACAAAAGTTTACACCAACTAAGATTCTAACTAAGAGTGTATAGAATCCTATATAATGAGAGTACAAGTTTAAGGAAGTATATGAAAGTTATACTTTCCTCAACAACTAAAATACACTGCGGAAAACAAAATACTACAAGTAAAAACTAGTAACTCTTTTAACCCAAAGTGGAGGGTATCCAACAACCCAGAAAAAGATGTCCCTTGATTTATACTTTCAAGGAAGTCTGTCTTACCCAAACCTAGGTATGCCCTCAATATGAAGATCAGTATCTGTCTTGCTATCCCCACAAGCCCTCGATTTGTAAAAAATCAGCACCTCTAACTTCACAACCCAAAGCCTCCGATTTCAAGGAAATCGAACCACTACACTAAGAGAATCTGCACGAAGCGAAGTTTGAACAACCAGTTCAAAACTTTCTGCATGAACCACGAGTGTTTATAAGAGCCTCTCACTCTAGAAATCACTTCAACATCATGTAAGCACAGTTGCCAAAGTTGTTGTCAAAAAGTTGTGATCTCTTTCAAATGAGCTCCTATTTATAGGCACACCTCCAACGGTCAGCTCTCTCCTCCAACGAGCATATTTTTCCATTATTTTTGGAGGGACCTATACATGTGTCACTCAAACAATGGTTAGTGAGTAATTAAAAGCCCAACATTTTTTGATAACAAAATCAATGTAAGAATAACTAATATCTGATATTCGGAATGTAGGAAAATGAATGGTTTGAAGTCTAACCAAAATTGATTTCGGATTCTATAATACAAGGATATTCAGATTCAGTTTTCTAGGAATTAAGAACCTAAATTCTATTCAATTCTAGAGTCTGAATTTCAAGAAAATTTGGAATCTGGATTCAACAGTATTCAGAATCTAAACATAAAAATTTCAGAGTCTGATTTCATGAGAATTCGGAGTCAGAACTCTTAAGAGTTCAGAGTCTAAAATCAACAAACTCACATCCAAAACCCAGAAAGTTCGTAACCAGAATTCTGATTCAGAATTTGGAGTCAGAAATCAGAAAGTTTGTAACAAGAATTCATATTCATAATTCTAAGTTAGAACATAGAATATTCATATCCATAATTTGATGTTTGAACTTTGAAGAGTTTGTAACCAGAATTCAAATTCAGAATTCGTATCCAAAAATAGAATTCTTCATATCTAAGTAATTATAGGATTCTTAGGTTTTGGTTTCAAACCAAATTTTACACATAGATGAATTATTATATGAGTATTGAAAACATGGTTAGGATGAATTTCCTTAAGGAAGGAAATCTTTCCTTATAGTGGTAAATCCTAGGGTAAAATGAAATTTTCCTTAAGATAAGGTGTTTGTGATTTTCAAAACAAGAGGAATGGTAATGTCATAAGGAAACCATAATGACTTTAAAATCTCCCCCTTACATGAAGGAATGGAAAAGTCATAAGGAAAACATTATTGACTAAACAATCTCCCCCTTTTTGGAAAGCACAAACAGCCTTACGAAAAATAATATAAGGACTTAAAAAAATCAAGACATTGCAAATATAGCTTATCTTACTTTACTTATGATCAATGGTGAATACAACTAACTCCCCCTTAGGCATTGGAACTCTAAGGATCATATTCTAGATTTCCAGAATGAGATTATTCATTTGAATATGGAAATCTTCGTAATGATAACTCCCCTTTAATAAAATCCCCCTTACATAGGGACTTTTCTTCTTATACTTGGAATTCTTTTTCCCTCCCCCCATTTGTGATTTTCAAAAACAGTTTTAGGGAATAGAAATGAAATATGGTACCTGAAATATTAGTACAAACATCCAAGAAAAAACAAGAAACCACAATTACATTATGATTGGAATAATTTTTACAAGGAAAAATAGATACAACAAAAGATCGGATTTTGATCTATTTTAATTTTTTTTCATCAGTATCAGATTCTTCACGATTGTTTTTAACATCTTTATCTCTTTTTGATCCTCCTATAATTTTTTTTCTAAAGATTTGATCCTTTCTTCCTGAACCTTCATGGTCTTTTTTTGAGCCTTCAGCAATTCATCTTTCTTCACTAGTTTTTCTTGAATCTCAATACGGAGATCCCTTTCTGTTTTCCTGCTTTGGACAACAAAATTCAACTTCCCATTCAAATCATTGAGATCCCGAATTTGTGAATTATTCTCAAGATTTAGCTTTTCTTAAAAGCTATTTGTAATATCCTTTATTTTTTGTATTATAGGTATCAAAATACTCATTTACATCTTCTAGAAATTGATTAAGCTCTCTCAAATCATTAACAATCTTCTTCAACCACCTGATCATTTTCTTGCAGGATTTTTTATGGGCTTCATAATTGATAAGAAATTTTTTTTGTTTGGCTTCATCCATTACACACCTATCCATGACCATGGATATGGAGTCAGATTTCTGATTCAAGCTATGCTGGAGAATCTGTCATCTAGATTCAATTTCTGGAAGGATCGGAATGGTGTCCACTGACTTCTTCAAGGACTGAATGAAAAAATCATGTCTTAAGGCTGATGACTCCAAATATGACACTTTACTTGGAGATAGTTCTTTCTCTACCTCAACCAGCTTCCTCTTAGAATATCCTCCATCTTCCTTATTCCCTATAATTTCCTTTGTTGGGGTATCAACAACCACTTGTTTTCCCTTACTGATTCTTGGAATAGCTTCTTCATCAGTAGATTCATGCTCACTTCCAGATAATTTTTGAATTTTATCTTCATCAATTTTCTATTTCTCATCTCCAACATCAATTTCGTCTGAAAGAATGAAGTCATGATTATGACTATCTTCCTCAAACAACTTTTTCACTTCCTCTTCTTCACCCTTCTCATCAACTGTAGGAGTAGAAAGTTTTATGGATCTAACTTGAGAATTCTGGATTAACAACTTGTAGGAAGAACATTCCTTCTCATGTTGGTCTTCTACTTGCTTTATTTGATCAGCGGTATCTTTAGTGCGTTTAGCTTGTTGTTCTTCTTCCATATCATTATTTTCAACCTCCTTCTCTTTGGCTTTTTCTGGAGACATGATCTTTTTTCCTGGGGTCTCAAGGAATTGTTCTACGATGAAATTTTTCAGTATTGAAATTTTTTTGGATGCTACTTCAGTAGCATTTAAAAGATATTGCACAATCTCTGCCTCTAACATCGTTTTCTTGAGCTTCTTTACTTGGCTTGCTTCTCGAGCTCATCAACAACTTTCTCCTTCAATTCTTTGGCCTCTGCAGGATATAGGCCAAACGCTGGCTCCCCTTCCTTCTGATTCTTCTTATCCTCCCTCAATTTGGAAACAAAATCATCTAGATAGGATTTCTGATTTTTGGGATATGAGGATGTGGATTGATCTTCCTTGCCATTAGGGGGTTCACCTTCAGCTTCTACTTCCTTCAATTTTATTTTCTTCCCAACATTCTTTTATGGTTCAACCACTTCATCATTTCTCGGAATGACTTCTGCCTCTTCCATTGGAAGGTCATAAAACTCTCCTGATTCTTTAGAAAATCCAAAATTCATTCTCTTGAGGGTATCATCACTAATTATCATTATTTTTCAATTCCTCAGCTTGGAACTTCATGGGATCATGAAAGATTCAAGGCACCGAACTATCAGTTTGGATAGTAGAGGAGGATAAATGATAATTTGTGCTCTCAGATTCCCATTCTTAATGTTTTATATCATAATGAGAATATGATTCATCAGATTTATTTTTCTTAGATTCACCAAAAAATCTAAGATATACATATCACTTTTATTGAGAGTGTCTTTGTCACCCTTTCTCGGTATGAAAAATCCTTGAACCCATAGCTAGAGGATCAGATTGTTGGTAGAAAAGTGAGAAATCTTTGCGGTCTTGACCTCAGTGAGTACAATAGTTTGCATAGCCTTCACCTTTACAAAAATTCCATTAACATATTATAGATTGTGGGAAAAAATTAGGCCTCTCCTTCATATGGAAGCCCTACCAAGCTATCATCCTTGGTGTAAGAAAGAGCATATGACTTTCCATAACTTTTGAAGGAAAATTTTTCCCTACCATCTTCCTTAAAGAAACAAGCCGATTCATAAAATTCAATGAGAAAATCCGGATACACTACATCATTAGATCTTTTCATAGAAATGGCTACACATTCCCATCCATTGAGCTTGATATTATTGGAGATAATAGAGTAATACTTATTAAATAAGTTCGGATGCACTAACCTCTCCCTGTATATTTTCCACTCTGAAATCAGCTTGATAGTAGACATATCTTGATAAGGAACTTCTGCAGCAATTCGGTCTTTAGCACTTATGAAAAAAATCAGAACGTGCTTTCATAGAGGAGTAGAGCATTGACACACACAAACATTGATAACCGATATGGGAAAACTACCGAGGGTCCCCTTTTATTTGTGTTGAAGGGATGGTTCATCTTACCATTTCAATCCAATGGATGAGAATTCTTTAGATCTGATCTGACGGTTGAAATAAAAGCCACATGAAAAATTTTGTAGAATCCGATCTTTTGAGTTTTTTAAAGGAAAACATACATATTTAATAAAACTATAATCTGAGAAATTTTAAAAAAAGAAGAAACTAACAGCAAGAGAAAAGTTATTATGAAAACTAAATAAACAAACATTCCTTTCGGATTGTCGGGAGAATTATTCATATTGAGGAAAATTCCTCTTGAAGGACATTAGATTTCCAAAAATACATGGGTATGAAAAATAAATTGAGTACACATATCTTCATTACGAAAATATTCATTACGAAAATCTTCAGTATGAAAAACAACACTACAAAAATTTCAAGTACAAAAATTTTCATTGCGAAACATTCAGCTCTAATAATTTTCATTAAAAAACTTTAACGTTTGAGAATTTTCATTATGAAAATTATGAATGATTTTTTACGAAAAGAAAACATCATTACGAAAAATATGAATAACTTCATTACGAGAAATATGAAAAATATCATTACAAAAATATGAAAAATATAAAAAATACCATTACAAAAAATATGAAAAATACCGTTATGAAAAATATGAAAAATACCATTACAAAAAATATGAAAAATACCATTATGAAAAATATGAAAAATACCATTACAAAAAAAGAAAAATTCATGATGAAATGTACTACCCCTATGAAAAGGTGTTTATTACTATAAATAGATTTGTAAAAAATGAATATAATAGGAAGAATTATGTTACGGTAACCATTCGTAACATCTATTTAATATATTCAAATATATCGGAGGTAAATGATTTTGTGAAAATATCAGCAAGTTGATCTTTCATTCTGATAAATTAAAGAATAATATCTTATTTTTATGTGTGATCCCAAAGAAAGTGATGCCTAATATCTATGTGCATAGCACAAGAGTGATGTGCAGGATTTTTACTAAGGGAAATGGCCCTTGTTTTATCACACAAAATTTGAGTCTCAGTAAAACTCAATCCATAGTCTGTGAGTGTGTGTAGCATCCACAACACTTCAGCACAACAACTTACAGCTGCTACATATTTAGCTTCAACAGTGGAGAGTGCTAATGTGTGTTTCTTCTTACATGACCAAGAAACTAATGAATCTCTTAAGAAATGAAAAGTTCTGGATATACTCTTTATATCCTTTCGATATCCACCAAAGTCAACATCCGAAAAACGTTTTAAAATAAAATCATTTCCAGAGTTATAAAAGTGTCCATATCCATGGTTCCCTTTAAGTAGCGAAAAATTAATTTCACTGCCTTTAAGTGAGATTCCTTAGGATTGGATTGATATCATGCACATAAGCATACTAAAATCATTAAGTCTGGATGACTAGATATCAAGTAAATTAAACATCCTATCATACCTCTAAAAGATGTTTGATCTACTGGTTTCCCAGCTTCATCAAGATCAAGTGTGTTTGAGGTACCAATGGGAGTACTTATACTTTTAATGTTGTCATATCCAGGATTTTTAAATAGATATTTAACATACTTATGTTGGGATATATATATTCCTTCTAGTTTTTGGGAGATTTGAAAACCAAGGAAAAATGCTAAATCACCCATAATACTAATTTCAAACTCAGATTTCATTAGATATGCAAAGGAATCAGTTAAGAATTGCTGAGTTGAACCAAATATAATGTCATCAACATAAATTTAAAAAATCAATACATTTTTCTTATCTTTATTTATAAAAAGAGTTGGATATGAATTTCCCGTAACATAGTTATTTTGAAGAAAAAATCCTGTAAGTTTGTCATAACAAGCCCTAGGTGCTTGTTTAATGCCATATAATGATTTGGTAAGTCTAAAAACATGATCAGGATGTTTTGTATCTTCCAAAACAAGAGGTTGTTCAACAGAAACTTCCTCTTTAACATAACCATTAAGGACAACACATTTCACATCAATTTGAAATAGTTTGAAATTGAAGAATGCTGCAAAGGAATGTAAGATTCAAATAGATTCAAGTCTAGCTACTGGAGCATAGTTTGTTTCATAGTCTATTTATTCTTATTGATTATATCCTTTAGAAATAATCTAGATTTATAGCATACAATTATTACATTTTCATCACACTTATTTCTGAAGACCCATTTTAATCCAATAATAGATGTTTCCTTAGGTCTTTCAACCAAGGTCTAGACTTTATTCCTTTTGAATTCAATTAGTTTATCTTGCATTGCTTTAATCCAATAATCATCACCTAAAGCTTCATCAGTGGTTTTTGGTTCTAATTGGGAAAGGAATGCTAGATGTTCTACTTAATTTCTTAAGGAACTTCGAGTCATTAAAGGTTGATTCACATCACCAATGATACTATTACTGGGATGATTCTTGAGAAATGACTGATTTGGGTTTTGTAAACCATGTTCATCAATGTAGGGTAGGAAATCTTCTAGGGTAAATGTTTCAGGAGTATCTTATTAAACATTTTACTTATTAGAAGGATCTTTTATCAAAGGTTGATAATTAGTTTTTCAAAACACATTTGAAGATGTAGGTTGGGGTTGTTTAAAAACAAAAGGATCGGTTTCATCAAATTTCCCATGTACTGTTTCATCAATAGTACAAGTGTTTTTGTTGAAAAATCTATATGCCTTAGAAGTTGTGGAGTAGCCAATGAAAATTACATCATCAAATTTTGGTGCAGATTTATGTAGATTGTCTTTAGTATTCAGAATGAATACATTGAAACCAAAAACTATAAAGTAGAAAAGTCTAGATTTTCTACCATTCCATAACTTATAAACAGTTTTATTAAGAAATGGTCTAATCCAAAATTGATTTATATTATAACAAGAAGTACTTACAATTTCATCCCAAAAACGTTTGGTTATAGAATACTCACTCAACATGGTTCTGGTTATCCCTTGAAGAATTCTATTTCTTCTTTCAACAACACCATTTTGTTGAGGTGTTCTGGGTGCTAAGAATCTATGATTAATACCTTTTCTACTACAAAAGTTTTCCAAATTAAAAATTTTAAATTCTCCTCCATGATAAGTATGAATAGTTATCAATGTAAGGGTTTTATAATTTTTAACTTGGGCTCTAAGGATTTTGAAATAAGAAAAAGCTTCAGACTTCACTTCTAGAAAATAGACCCACATAAATCTAGTGTAGTCATCGACTAAGACAAATACATAATACTTGCCCATAATGCTTCCAGTTTGTGTAGGATGAAAAAGATCCACATGCACTAGCTATAATGTATCAGTAGTTTATACTTAACCGACTGATTTAAAACTTGAATTATGTATCTTGTATTATTAACTAAGATCATAGACTTTTGAACAATCAAATCTAAGATCCAGTAGATCCTTAACTAGTCCTTTCTTAGAATGTTTTCATATGTTCCTAAGGTTACAGTGTCCTAACCTTCTATTCCATAACCAAGAATGATCTTCCATTGCATTAAGACAAGGTAGATCTTGACTCCTAAGGTCTTATATGTTTAATGTGTAAAAATTCACTTGCAATGGGTAGAAAGAATAAATTCTTCCTTGGAATTGTGTACTATGCACTTTTCATTTCTAAAATTCACAAGGTAGCCTTCATCACATAATTGGTTATGATGATGAGGTTGTGATTAAGAACATTAACAAGTAAAACATTCGAAATCAATGTTTTTCCATGAAGAACGATGTTACCTATACCAACAATTTCTCCCTTAGAATTATCTCCAAAAGTTACTTTTCCTCCTTTTGTCTTGATAATCTTTTCAATGAATATTTTTTTACTAGACATATTCCGAGAGAATCCACTATCCATGTACCATGTATTGATATTGGTACCTTATTTATCATCCGAAAAATAAGAATGTTAGACTTTCAGAATCCATGATTTCTTGGATCTAGAATTTTTAGACAATAAAATTTTGGATATCCACATTTGATTAGAAAAATAAGCTGTATGAAAACCAAGAGATTAAATTTTGTTCAATGATCAATTTTTATTCCAATTATCACCTCTTTGAAATTTAGTGCAAAATGGGGCTCTAGAAGAAACAAAATAGATGTTTTTGAAAACCATTTTTTGGTGAGTATAACCTACAGCAGTAGCGTTTTCTTGAGGTTTGATTTGAGAATAAATCTTGCCAAAATTTTCCTTCCCAGAGGTATAATTTGTAAGAAGCTTCTTAAGAGAAAATATTTTAGATATCAGTCTGATGACTAAATTCATATCCTCAGGAAACATTTCCTTAGAGTTATATTTTTCCTCAAAATCATATATATTTAAAATATCATTTTTATGGTCTTTAGAATGTTCATCCTTAATAGAATTTTCTTTCTCAAGGTCTTTAGAATTTTTTTCTCAAAGCTCATATTTATGTCCATGATATATAGAATGATCCGAAATCTATTTTATAAGAATCTATTACCTTGTATTTTCCTTGTCTAATTTCTTAGAAATTTTAAAAAAAAATCTTCATGTAACTTTGAAAATCTAGATAATTCTTTATATGAAGGTATTTCTTCATTTTCTGAAGATGAAGTGTCTTCATCAGAAGTACTGTTTTCGGAATAGTAATTCTTATCAAGAGATAATTTTTTTAAATCCTTGACAGAGAATACCTTGGCTATAAGATATGTATTAGTGATAGAAGTAGTAGCAATGAGTCCAATATTCTTTTGTTTTGATGAATCATATTCAGAAGATTCATTTTTTGATGAATCTCCACAAATAGCACTCCAAGTATCATTAGATTAAAGACTTTTCTTATTCTTTGATTTATAGAATTTCTTCTTGTTCCTTTCTATGTTCCTTTCCTTCATTTCCTTATTTTTCAATAAAGGGAAATCAGGTCTGATATGACTTGTTCTTCTACATTCACAACATGTAACTTCTCTATCTTACTTATCTCTATAGTATTTCCTCTAGTACTTATTCTGATGCTTCTTCTAAGCTAAAATCTTGTTCATTCTACAAGAAAGATAAGAAAATTCATTCTCAGACATTTCTATGTCACTAGATTCTGACTAAATAATGACATTCTTTGACTTTGATCTAATTACCCTTTCTGGGGTCTTGGATTTCACACGTTTAGAAGTGGTTGTAAATGCAACTGCTCCTTTCCCATTTTTTTCATAACATTTTCAGCATCTCTCTTCATTCTGGTTTCATGTTGAAGGAAGAGTTCCGAACAACTCATCTAAGGAAATCTATGTGACTTCCCTATTTTCATCAATAGTTGTCCTCTTGGACTCTCATTCATTTGGCATGATATCTATGATCTTGTCTACAAGAGCCTCATCATCAAAATCTTTTTCTCCCATAAATTGAAAGCTATTCACAATAGTCATAAACATTTTCTGTACTTTTCTTATAGGTTCTCCATAAAGAATGTTAAAGCTATGGTATTCAGGTCTCAACATAGCTCTTCTTGTCTCTGTGACATTAGATGTACCAAAATGTGTAACTTCTAGTTTCTTCTAGATACTGTTTGTAGCTTTACTTGATGATATTTGACTATATATGTTCCTAGTCATGGAACATAACAATTTATTTCTGACTCTGATGTTTTCATGGAATTCAGATTTATCCAGATTCGTAAATGTTCTCAATTCCTTATTTGGAATCTTATAATCTCCAGTCAGAATTAGATAGTTACCAACTCTAGTATTGATGAAAAAAGTATCCATCCAATCAATCCAGTACACATAATCATTTCCATCAAAAATAAGAGGTCTGGTATGATTCAGATTATCAATATATCCAACATTTTAACCTACCATCCTTAAGAAAATATTTGCCACACAAACTTGTTAGTAGTATGTGTTTGTAAACAAGATAAAATATCCTAAGCAAGGAACTAGTTATTGTATCATTAAGAAAGAATAATTACAAGCCTTACGAATCCGAAAATATGAATCTAAAAATATGAATTCAAAAGTATGAATCTGAAAATTTTGGGCAGGGGAAAAAACATATATGTGAATATAAGTATTCTAGAAACCTAGATATGATACCGAATAGTGGATTGGATCAGAAAATGAGGTTTACATCCTCTGATAACAATTTTATGAACGAATATTTCATAATGAGATGATGAAATACAAGAGGGGGTGAATTGTAAACTTTAAAAATTCATAAGGAAATTTTGTATAAGAAAAATTCACCAAACCACTTAGCTCTAATAACTTGCTTGATTTCGGAAAAAGTGATCCCAGAAATGAAACTTAACAAAAGTTTAAACTGTTGTCTGAAAATCCCTCAAGGTATCATTGAAGTCTTTTTGAGGTGATTGGGTTTTTTGACAAAGTGGACAACTGTTGTGATTGTTGACAACAGAAAACACTGATATTCAAATTTTTTGACAAAGAAGATTTCATGGTGGAATGTCGAGTTCAAGATCTATGGTCAACGATCCATTTTTGATTCAAGAACGTCGATAAAGGAATGAATTATTTGGATGCGGCATAAAAAGAACAGATACAAGGTGGAACCATTTTCCAGTGTTTTCCAAATTTTTGGGCCTGAAAATCAACAAATGAAGAAAAGTGGTTTTTGGAAAAGGGACATGCGCGTCGTGTACATGAAGGCTTGGAAACGTGCGCTCCATATGTTTTTCATGATCAAATCATCAAAATATGGAAAAGAGATATGTTTCGCGCAAGTATTGGTAGTGTCATGTAGGTGACTTGCGCGTCATGAAGAGACTTGCGCACCGATGGCTTGGAAGCTTGAGAACTTGCGCACTTATGGCCTTTCAAGATCAGAAGATCAAAATAATGCAATGGAAAGAGGTTCAGAGAAGTTTAGAATTGGGTCGCGCAAGTAACTTGTAGAGGATGAGACATGTGCACCGAGACTTGCACGCCGAAGGGAGAGTTTCACACCATCACACAGGGTGACCAAATGCCTATAAATACTGGACCACCCCTCCTCATTATTCACCGGAGTTCAACACTTTGAAGATTCAAAGCTCCCATCGCGCAGGTGTGGTAGTAGGGCAGGTGGTGGTGTGTCGTGCAAGTGGGACTTGCGTGTCGATGTAAGAAGTTGTGCACCAGTTGGAAGTTGCGCACCAATGTTGGTTTGGGAATAAAAGGAAGAGAGTCATGCAAGTCTGGAGTTGAGGAAGCTTGTTTCGAACAAGTGTGTGTGGTGGACTTGTGCGCCAGTTGTGACATGCACACCGATACTTGCGCGCCGAGATTGACTTGCGCGCCAAGTATGGTTTATTTCTAGTAGTGATTTTCGAGCTGCGTGGAAGCTGGAAGATTTCATGATACCTTCGGTGCAAAGATATATTCATCTACATGTGAAATTTGGACTTCAACAGAGCATCTATATACAGAGGAAGATGCATTTCATCATGCTTGTGAAGAGACCTACAGGTCTATAAACTGTGAGTGGATCATTTCCGGAGTAGTGAGCAAAGGAAGAGGAAGAAGGTGATCCTCTCCACCGGCAGTGAGCCAGAGAGAGAGAAACAGGGATTGACCCTTGGGAAAGCAGTGAGATAACCCTAAACATTGTAAAGGAAGTGAGCCTGGGCATAGTAGTGATTTAGCACGAACCATTGTATCCACATCTAGTGAATAATAGGGGAATTAGGTATGACCGACAACTTGTCGGCGTATGAACCTTGGACGTAGCCTGGTGAGGGTGAACCAAGTAAAAATCTTTGTGTCTACCTGCATACATCCCTACATTTCATTTAAAGCATCATCATTAGATAAAGAAGAAAATAAGTGATCATAATAAACACAAAAGTGCCAAAAAAGTGACCCTTGTAATAAAGAGGTCAAGATCCAGTGTGGAAGGAAGAACTTTGAAAAAGAATATCCATACCCTGATTCACCCCCCCCCTCTCAGGTTATATAGGCCCCTATTGGTCCTAACAATTGGTGTCAGAGTGATAGTTTGTTTTATCAGATTTGTTTGCTTGGACTTGGTGTAGTCGATATATGTGGTTAAAGAATCAGTCTGCTCTTATCTCGATGTGCCATGGAAAAGAGAAAAAAATCAAAGAAGAATCAGAAGTCAGGTGGTATTCCTCTGTGTGGAAGTGTGTATAGAAAAAGTGTGATTCAATTAAAAGAATCAAACAGCATACTGAAAGAAGGCCTGGATGAATCTGATAGGGAAAAGATTTATTCACTCAATCAAGATGTAAGAATGAGTGAAGTATATGAACATCAATGTGATACCGAAACAACTGATGAAAAAGAAGTTTTGAGATGGAAGCCACCAGTAGATGTTGTCAACATGACAAAGAAATTGGACCCAAAATTGGATGAAGAAGTAAAATCTAAAGATATCAAGATAAAAGTATTGGAGATTTAGGTCAACAAGCTAATAGGGTTAAATAAAAGGCTTATTGATATGGCTACTGACCTAAAGGAGAAGAATGATTCTCATGGTGAAGAACTAAAAAAGGTGGCTAAAATGAAAGGAAAACAAAAGGCTGGTGATTATGAAGAGAATCAAAAGTCAGATGATGTTCAGAATATGAAAGCTAGAAATGATGATCTATCAATACAGTTGGCTGAAGAAGTTCAGAAGAATCAAAGGCTACAACAAGAGAATGAATCTGTCACTGAATCTGTTTCTGAGGAAAAATTGAAAGTATTGAAGCAAGGTGACATGGTAGAAAATCTCACACGGGAACAAGAAGATGAGTTGAGTAGAGGGAAGAATCTAAGAAAAAAACTCAATGCTCAACTTGAATCAAGAAATAAGAAGATTCAACAATTGGAGGAAGTAATACAGAAATCCAAGAAATAAATGGAGATATCTAGGGACAATGGAAAACCTATGTTGAAGGATGCACTGCACTTACTATTTTATTGTCCTTCGGAAGGTGACGATAAAGTGAAAAGGAAGTATGATATTTCTGAGGAGAAACAACAAAATATTTTCTCAGCTCAAAGACCATATAGCTTGGGAAAATATGGCATTGGATTTGATGAATCCCCTCCTGTGCATGATAGAATGTGAGTCAGTAATAGTTCCAGGATTGGAGAAAAACATATAGGTGTTGAAGATAGGCATTAGAGGACAGTTACAAAAAGAAGTGATGACATGTGCTTTTTCTATGGGATTCATGGCCACACGTCAAGCTTCTGGTCAGAGGCTCTGGAATACATCTCAGGGTGTGAAAACAAAAACATTACTAAATCTGAGAATAAGAAGAAGCATCATGAGAAATCAGAGAGAAGAGTCTCTCAGAGGAAAGCATACATTAGATGCTATTACTGTGGAAGAATGTGACACACCATGAGTATGTGTCAGGAAGCTCAATAGCCCCGTGTCAGAAGAATATCTCAAGGTGTATCACCATCTCGACATAGAAGTGACGAAATGAGGTATCCCTTTGATGGAAAATGTTTTATATGTTTAGATTATGGGAATTTGGCAGGAAAATGCAGCAAGAAGAACAGAAGAAGGGAAAGGGAACTCAAAAGGAGATTCTCGACTCCAATGATGCATTATGAGAAATTCTACACTGAGAGACAAAGTTGCAAGGAGAAGAATAGGCTTAGAGCCTCAGGGGAATCACATGGAGGTGAATGAATGGTGTATTAGTCACCTCATCTATCATACTCAAAATAGATCTCAAGGAGAGAATGTGAATAAACCTAGAAGATTAAGGGAAGATCTACTCCAGCTGTGATAAAGAAGAATAAATGTTCAATGGAGGACTCACCACCTATGAAAAAGAGTTTGGTGACTCAGAGATCTGATAAATGAATGATGAACAAAGAATGTAATGACAAATTCACAGGACGTGTTCCACAGCGAAAACTGGAAGAAGATGCAAGATCCTTGCAATGGTGGAAGAAGCAAGGGAAGATGACAAGTAGAGAGATTCCAACCCAGAGAAGGAATCAAGGGAAAGGGAATATTGGTGGAACATCGAAGAAAAAGATATGTACTAGTGGGTTTAAGCCCCAAATAGTGAGAAAATCCAAGCGTTCGAAATCTACATATCAGAAAAAGGCTCAGAAAGTGAGTAATTAATGCTTAGTCATATGGCCAGAGCAGTTGATGTTGGCTAGGCAGCTAGAACAAGCAAAGAAAGAGTGTGATGCTCTACAAGAAAGAATCAAAGGGTTGACCCTTCCGAATCAAACAGTATCCTCATCTTGAGGAGTCCAGAAGATACTCCTCTCTCTATGTATATAAATTCTATTAACTGATGATTAATGTGTTTCGGGTTTAGGGAGATATGATCCAAGAGGATGTGGAATCTCAAGATGCAATGCGGAGAAGAGATATTGTAACACCCCAGGTAAATAAAGAATATGAAATTTTTATATTTATCCATATTTGTGAATAAAGTATTAATATTACTTTAAAGGGGATGCTATGCTCGATGGCGTACCCAACACGCAAAAACGAGTTTCTTGGGAATCCTACGTTGCACTCTAATAATATAATAATAGTATTTTAAATAGTAGTTAACGCCTAGCCGTTGTAATGGTAGGAATGAACAGAACTAACTACAAAATGATTATATATGTTTGTCAAATATTTTTAGTTTTTACAATAAATGTTAGAGGACTAAAAATGCAATTGAATCCAATTTTAAGCGTAAACATTCAAATATTCTTTAAAAGGTCGATTAACCGCCTTTTGATGGAGAACCTCTTTTAAATCCACTTTTTGACAATTTTATGTGTTATATTTGACAAAATAAAATTCTTCTTTAGAATTGGGACATCAAAATTTACTTTGCGTAATTTTTTGTTATTTTTCCAAAAAATTTCAATTTTTAATGAATAGTGAAAAATGTTGTATTTTAATTCAAAACCCCTTTTTAATATAATTAAGATGATTAGATTATCTTTTGAATTGGTTTTAAAGTGAAATTAGAATATATTTTTACCATTAAATCCAATAGTGGTCGTTGGAATTAATTTCACTTTGAAATCAGACTTAAACTAGTGTCAATCTTTTGATACTTATTGTTTCATAAAAACACGCTATTTGCTCTGACAGCGGGAATTAATTATTAAATTAATTAATGCAACTTATATGTTGTGAATTTTTTAAAATGGACCTCATTTTTGAATTTGGAATATCAAATATATCTTAGGGTGAAGTTTTGGTATTTTTCTGAAAAACGTCAATTTTTGATGAATAGTTAAACCACTAAGTGGTACTTATAAAAACTGATTTTTCGTTTAAATGAAATTTTAGCACTTATGTGTTTTGAATTTCAAAAATCTGACATACATGGTTGTTATTATGAAGTAAAATGTGGTTCAATTAGATTAAAATATTTTTTTGGTGAATAGTAACTTTTAAGTTCTTAATCGCGATTAGAGGTAATTAGTGCAATTTAAGGAAAAAATGATATTATAATAAAATGAAAATATGTTGAAACAAGTCCTACCCTTATTGGATGTTTCATGGACGACCAAGACAAGCCATGTGTCAACTTGGGGACCACATGGAGCCACTTTGGTTAGAAAATGACATAAATACCTTTTTATTTAATGTTAAAGTAAAAATGACACACACATGAGATGTTTTACTAAAACAATTCTTACATGGGGTTATAAAAGTCAGATTTTTTACTATAAATATTCATTGGAAATTTAAAAAGCTTTTCTATATCATAGTATTTTTTTTATAATTTTTAGATGTTATATAAATTAAATTATTTATGACATCATGATGATGCAGCGATGACCTCATTATTTAACGATTTAAATAAAATGGAATGAGAATGTAATATCTAAGACCTACACATGTCCAAAACCTATTGGATGAGTGTATGTCGAACCCTTATCACCTTATACTCGAATTATATCAATGTTGGACCTCTAAAATCCGAATATCATTTTAAAATAAAGTGACTTTTCTTTACTTTCCAAGAGTGCCCCTCCTCTCCTCTTATAAAAGGCCCCCACCTGTACCTCCTTACCCACACTACCAAAGCCTTTGGCTCGGCCAACTCATGCCCATTGTTTCTATCCACATCCCTCTATAACTACTTTAGGCCTCAATTTTTGCATAAGTCTTCCGAAGGAATCCTTTTAGCTCAAACCAAAGGGAGTTACCCGATTTTAAGGTAATGTCTTCACTTGAGTCTTTTTGTTTTATTTTGCCCTCCAACCCCCTAAAATCTTTTTATTATTTTCTTTTGTTACAACTCCAGTATCATCAATATACTAGGATGTTGTTATAAGAAGGATTCGAGATACACTTAAACACACCTACATCTAATGGTTAAAGCACATACTGTTTCCGTGGATGGCGAATTTCTGCCTCACGAAACGATGATTGTTCAACACTCATATAACACCTTCAAAGGTGGCCATTAATATGTCACTATATTTATATATGATATATAATATGTTTATGTTTTACTTAATCTTCTGTATTTTTCATTTGTGGCTTACCTTTATGGCTTTCATTATTGGTATACACGATATCTTCATTTTAGGAAGTGCGGACTACCGCCCCCTCAAAGTGATGTGATTCGTTAATGCCATACGTGGGACGTATAAAGGAAGTATTTAATGTTATTATATATTATGTTATACAGGAATTATAATATACCTCTATATCATTATTATTTCTTTCCATTAAAGTATGAGATAGAAATGAAAGTAGCATTCCTGCGTACGTACGACTTACCGTCTCCATGAACGGTGCATTTCATTTCTTATCCTCAAATGTAATGTACTATTATAAGTAGATGTATATAATGGATATATATGATGAATGATACATCTAAATGATGAATATAATTCTGTAATGAAAATATACATACCTCTCATTTAGTTTTAATTCCATTAATATGACAAAGAAATGAAAGTAGTGTTCAAGCGTACGTACGGCTTACCGTCTCCATGAACGGTGAATTTCATATCTTACATCTAAATGATTATGTGATATTATAAATACATGTATATTCTAGATATATATGATATATATGATATACAAATCAGGAATTTTATTCTGGATATAAAGAACATTTGACCATACGAACAACATGTAATTGTAAGAAGTCCACTTTCGACTTAAGAACCAAATATCGACAAAACAAACATTATTAACTTAAATATTTACATAATGTTTACAACATGGAAATAAGTGATATAAAAGGAATAATTAACTTTAAAATTTTTCTTAATCAAATAAAAATTAACTCAAGTTTATTATTCAGGACGTTAAAGAACGATCGAGTCAAGTCGGACCCGAGGTAAGGGATCCTACTCCTCTCTTTCTTTTTAAGTACGCTCTTTTATGTAATTACTTTTAAAGCTCATCTTTCTTGTTATTGGGATGTTATTTTATATTAATCTTACTGTAATTTTTTATTTTTCATATGATGAGAGACCATATTCTCTCTCATCAATCCATTTTGGAAGTTTTGGGTGGCGCCGTTAGGCTGCCGAATTTTCGTAAGAGATCTAACTTCTCACTTTCTTTTTAAGTACTCTCCTTTATGTTGCTTTTTTTAAGCTCCACTTTGTTATGATTGAGGATGTTATTTTATATTCCTCTTTCTATACATTTTATTGTAATATGACGAGAGAACCTATTTTATATCATCAATCCATTTTTGGATGTTTTAAGTGGCACTGTTAGGCTGCCGAGTTTTCGTAAGGGATTTGTCATCTCACTTTTATTCCCATTGGATTTATGCTACATTTTCCACAATTTCCTTTGAGTGGTGTATGTACTGCCCATTATTTCACTCATTGTGTAATATACTTTCATTTATGAGTATTTACATCAATGTTGTATTGTCCTTCTTTCACGGGGTGTATGTTTCGAAAGTTACCCAAGTCGGTAAGGGAACCTTTCACCCTCCTCTTTTTAAAAGACTTTTTTGTTATGTCTTTTAATTCACATACAATTATATTGGGATATGTTCTTATATATCCTTATTGATGTAAATTTTATTTCCATGTGATGAGATACCCTTTTTATCTCTCATCAACTCATTTTTTTGAATTTTATAGTGACGTCGTTAGGCTGTCATATTTTTGCAAGGGAACTTCTTAACCCAAATTTGATTCTTTGGGATAATCTTGTAATCCTTGAATATTTCATTATATGAATATGTGTGAATATCCTCTGATTTCTTTACACTTAATATCCACTTATATTGGGTGTATTCGTTTGTCACACATAATTATGTAATTGACTTATCCTTAAACCAAGGATACCGTCTTTGTAAGGGACTTCGTCTCAATATCCTTTCATTGAGGCATATTTAGTTTTATACACAACTATCTTTTATATGGTGTATAAACACCTTTGACTTTTACTTTTATAAAAAAGGAATCTTTTTCTACGAAGCGTTTTACTAAACGAAAAAAAGGAATGTTTCTTTTAACGTACGTGGTGACAACGACATTTTCCGCCGCCACGAGTATTATTTGATCTTTGGCTTCCTCAACAGGCCATAATGTTTTTAAAATAAAATAAATACCATATACTCTTTTATGTATTTTGGTATTGAAAATAGTTTTGATAAATGATTCTATAATGTCAATATATTTAAATGATATATTGTCATTGAAAAGTGTAAATTTTATCACTCCTTTATATTGGTTTTATGTGTTATAATTTTATAATGGTACTTGGACATATTACGGGTGGTTATGTGATAAACCATATGACGGGTGGTGCCGTGAATACCAGGACGGGTGGTTACGTTATAACCTCCAATGCATTGGGTATGGAAGTCGGTCGTATGGCTATTCCATTAAGTATGTGTGGAAATCGGCTGTTTGTCTATTCCATTAAGTATGTGTGGAAGTCGACCGTATGGTTATTCCACTTAAGTTTTTTATGTCCCAAGTTAACTTTATATGTTATGTGATATTATATGGGTTTTATGGTAATCTTTTGGTTACAAAAGGGTAAGTAATGATCTTTTATTCAGTGAAGAGTTTTTACTACATCATAAAGGTGAAAAGTATTACTTTGATAAAGTATACATGTTTTACTTTTTGTTTTGATAAACTAACAGTTTTTATTCTGTGTGTATCCCTTACGAAGCTTTTTATGCTCACCCCAAGTTTCTTTGAAATGTTTTTTCACAGGGCTTAATGTGGAATAGGGTCAAGGATGGGATCAAGGGAATGTCATGCTATATAAAACATGGAACTAGAAATGTTCCTTTTTAAGAGTTTTTTTATTCTATGGAAACTTAGTAGAATTGTCTACTTTGTAATCTTTTGAGATGTAATAATTATGTTCTAATTCTATAAAACTCTAAACCTGAAAAAATCCTCAATGTGAATTATTCATTTAATTCAATATTAAGTAAGGTTTAAGGCCATGGCCTTATAGTTGGTATCAGAGGTTGGTTTAGATAACTTTAGAGGTTAGGGTATTCTTTAACCATAAGTGACATTACCATAATGGTTAGGATTTCAGAAAGAGTCATAGTTTTTAGACAAAGTGAATGAGTAAGTATATATTCCTCATTAATACATGATGGTTCTGTTGATATAATCACACTGAAATTTCTGTTTTTAGTGAATGGATTGATCTATCAGGCACCAAAGAGACAACATGTTTGAAGGAAACTATGGTGGTTCTCTGATTAAGATAATAGATAAAACGGAGTATTCAATGAGGAAACTCATGGTTGTTGTAAAATAACTATCGAGGAGTCATGATCAAACACTTGAACCTTGGTACATTCTGTAATGCATCATGTACGAGATGACCAATCGATGTGGAAGTTCAGGTAATATTTATAAAGGTAACCATTAGAGTTTATATGATCCTTACTATTGGGGTAATTATGGGTTACTCTATGATATGATGTAAAATGAAAGGCATGAGATAAACATGAGGTTAAAATATGTTATGATTTTTTTTGAATATTTTATCTCATTTTGGGGAATGTTTTAAGAGTTATATATTTTTAGAAAAAGGACAACACGCAGACCGTGTGACAACCCGTCACGTCGGACAAAGCTGTGGGAATCGAACCCACAACCAAAGTGCACCTGGTATTTATCGCCTACCACTAGACTATGTGAAGTCCCAGGTTAGTTTGACTGATTCTTTTTAGTTAGATGATTTTAGGAATCAACAGTAAGTTTATTTTGGGTTATCTATGGAAATGATTAACCTATCATGGAGGATATGTGATTAGGTTAATTACTTTTCAAAATGAGAATTTAAGAGCAACTGATGTTATTTAGAGATAAAAGTTAATTTGTACCTTGGAAGACTATGTGATTAAATCCTTCAAATATTTCAGTTTCAATCTTAGTTTGGTATACTTTGAAGAATTTTATGGACAAATTGTTTATCAGATGGTCCTCGTTGAACATTGGGTTTTGTTGGACAAATTTTTGAGATTAAGAATAGATTTTCTTTTTATAAAGGTTTATCCTTTTCTTGATTATCTGATCTTGTACTAACCTTTTTGGTTTTGGTTTTGGTTAAGGTCTAAAGATATGGGAAGTATATAGTTATCTTTTGTGGATTTGGTGATCCTCCAGAAGTTGATTATAGTACTCTTAATGTGAACATGTCTTCCTAAATACTCGTCTTTTGGGGAAAGTATGAGTTTGTGTAAGAAATCTAGTAAAAGTTGAAATTCAACATGACAAGTAATTATGTTTCATTAAGATCAAAAATAAATTCCTCAATGAAGAGTAACTTAAAAAAAAAATGTTGTCTGTTAAATTTTCCTAATGGGGAATCGAATACCGTTTAACCCATCACATGTTTGTGATTTTCCTATGGTTAACTTTCTCCTAGACATGTTTACTATCACTCTGCATCAGAACATGACCCTTTGTTTTTTCCTCCATGTCCATATTTTCATACGTGGAATCCTAGTATGGGTTATCTTGGGTGACCTTTGTACTTATCTTTCCTTATTTTAATGTGATTGTTTTACTGACTCTTGTTCCGATGTGGGAGTTTCACTGAAGTTTCCAAGCCCAATTTTAAAAATTGCGATGACGCAATTCCCAAAAGGGGGGAAGGATGTAACACCCCAGGTAAATAAAGAATATGAAATTTTTATATTTATCCATATTTGTGAATAAAATATTAATATTACTTTAAATGGGATGCTATGCTCGATGGCGTACCCAACACGCAACAACGAGTTTCTTGGGAATCCTACGTTGCACTCTAATAATAAAATAATATTATTTTAAATGGTAGTTAACGCCTAGCCGTTGTAATGGCAGGAATGAATAGAACTAACTACAAAATGATTATATATGTTTGTCAAGTATTTTTACTATTTATAATAAATTTTAGAGGATTAAAAATGCGAATGATTCCAATTTTAAGCGTAAACATTCTAATATTCTTTAAAAGGACGATTAACCACCTTTTGATGGAGAACCTATTTTAAATCCACTTTTTGAAAATTTTATGTGCTATATTTGAAGAAATAAAATACTTCTTTAAAATTGGGACATCAATATTTACTTTGCGTAAATTTTTGGTATTTTTCCAAAAAAGTTCAATTTTTAATGAATAGTGAAAAATGTTGTATTTTAATTCAAAGCCTTTTTTAATCTAATTTTTTAAGATTATTATATTATCTTTTGAATTGGATTTAAAGTGAAATTAGAATATATTTTTACCATTAAATCCAATAGTGGTCTTTGGAATTAATTTCACTTTGAAATCAGACTTAAACTAGTGTCAATCTTTTGATACTTATTATTTCCTAAAAACACGCTATTTTCTCTAACATTGGGAATTAATTATTAAATTAATTAATGAAACTTATATGTTGTGAATTTTATAAAATGGACCTCATTTTTGAATTCGGAATATCAAATATAGCTTAGGGTGAAGTTTTGGTATTTTTCTGAAAAACATCAATTTTTGATGAATAGTTAAACCACTAAGTGGTACTTATAAAAACTGATTTTTCGTTTAAATGAGATTTTACCACTTCTGTGTTTTGAATTTATAAAATCAGACATACATGGTTTTTATTAAGAAGTAAAATGTGGTTCAATGAGATTTAAATATTTTTTGGTGAATAGTAACTTTTAAGTTCTTAATCGCGATTAGAGGTAATTAGTGCAATTTAAGGAAAAAATGATATTATAATAAAATGAAAATACCTTGAAACATGTCCTACCCTTATTTGATGTGTCATTTCCGACCAAGACAATCCATGTGTCAACATGGGGACCCCATGGAGCCACATTGGTTGGAAAATGACATAAATACCTTTTTATTTAATGTTAAAGTAAAAATGACACACACATGAGATGTTTCACTAAAACAATTTTTACATGGGGTTATAAAAGAAAGATTTTTTACTATAAATATTAATTGGAAATATAAAAATATTTCCTACATCATAGTAGTTTTTTTATAATTTTTAGACGTTAAATAAATTAAATTATTTATGACATCATGATGATGTAGCGATGACCTCATTATTTAACGATTTAAATAAAATGGAAAGATAATGTAATATATAAGACCTACACATGTCCAAAACCTATTGGATGAGTGGATTGAGAACCCTTATCACCTTATCCTAGAATTATATCAATGTGGGACCTCTTAAATCCGAATATCATTTTAAAATAATGTGACTTTTCTTTACTTTCCAAGAGTGCCCCTCCTCACCTCTTATAAAAGGCCCCCACCTCTACCTCTTTACCCACACTACCAAAGCCTTTGGATCGGGAAACCCCTGCCCATTTTGTCTCTCCACATCCCTCTCTAACTCCTTGAGGCCTCACGTTGGGCTGAAGTCTTCCCAAGGAAGCCTTTTAGCTCAAACCAAAGGGAGTTACTCGATTTTAAGGCAATGTCTTCACTTGAGTCCTTTTGTTTTATTTTGCCTCTCCAACCCCCTAAAATCTTTTTATTCTTTTCTTTTGTAATAAATCCAGTATCATAAATATACTAGGATGTTGTTATAAGAAGTATTTGAGCTATAATTACACACACCTACATCAAATGGTTAAATAACATATTGTTTCCGTGGATGGCGAATTTCTGCCTCACGAAACGATGATTGTTCAACACTCATATAACACCTTCAAAGGTGACCATTAAGATGTCACTATATTTATATATGATATATAATATGTTTATGTTTTACTTAAGATTCTGTATTTTTCATTTGTGGATTACCTTTATGGCTTCCATTATGGGTATACGCGATATCTTCATTTTAGAAAGTGCGGACTACCGCCCCCTCAAAGTGATGTGATTCGTTAATGCCATACGTGGGACGTATAAAGGATGGATTTAATGTTTTTATATATGATGTTATACTGGAATTATAATATAACTCTATATCATTAATATTTCTTTCAATTAAAGTATGAGATAGAAATGAAAGTAGCGTTCATGCGTATGCACGACTTACCATCTCCATGAACGGTGCATTTCATTTCTTATCCTCAAATGTAATGTACTATTATAAGTACATGTATATAATGGATATATATGATGAATGATATATCTAAATGATGAATATAATTTTGGAATTAAAATATACATACCTATCCTTTAGTTTTAATTCCATTAATATGACAAATAAATTAAAGTAGCGTTAATGCGTACGTACGGCTTACCGTCTCCATGAACGGTGCATATCATTTCTTACCTCTAAATGATTATGTGATATTATAAATACATGTATATTCTTGATATATATGATATATATGATATCCAAATCAGGAATGTAATTCTGGATATAAAGAACCTTTGACCACATGAACAACATGTAATTGTAAGAATTCCACTTTCGACTTAAGAACCAAATATCGAAAAAACAAACATTATTAACTTAAATGATTACATAATGTTTATAACATGGCAATAAGTGATATAAAAGGAATAATTAACTTTAAAAATGTTCTTAAGAAAATAGAAATTAACTCAAGTTTATTATTCAGGACGTTAAAGAACGATCGAGTCAAGTCGGACTCGAGGTATGGGATCCTACTCCTCTCATTCTTTTTAAGTACTCTCTTTTATGTCATTCCATTTAAAGCTCATCTTTCTTGTTATTGGGATTTTATTTTATATTACTCTTACTGTAATTTTTTATTGTTCATATTATGAGATACCATATTCTCTCTCATCAATCCATTTTGGATGTTTTGGGTGGCGCCGTTAGGCTGTCGAATTTTCGTAAGAGATCCAACCTCTCTCTTTCTTTTTAAGTACTCTCCTTTATGTTGCTTCTTTTAAGATCCTCTTTCTTATTATGGGGGATGTTATTTTATATTCCTCTTGATATAAATTTTATTGTAATATGATTAGAGACCCTATTTGATCTCATCAATCCATTTTTGGAAGTTTTAAGTGGCGCTGTTTGGCTGCCGAGTTTTCGTAAGGGATTTGTCTTCTCACTTTTATTCCCTTGGGATTTATGCTACATTTTCCACAATTTACATTGAGTTGTATATGTACTTCCCATTATTTTACTCATTGTTTTATATAATTTCATTTATGAGTATTTACATCAATTTTGTATTGTCCTTCTTTCGTGGGGTGTACGTTTCGAAAGTTACCCAAGTCGGTAAGGGAACCTTTCACCCTCCTCTTTTTAAATGACTTCTTTTGTTATGTCTTTTAATTCACATACTATTATGTTGGGATATGTTCTTCTATATCCTTATTGATGTTAATTTTATGTCCAAGTGATGAGATACCCATTTTATCTCTCATCAACTCATTTTTTGAATTTTGTAGTGACGCTGTTAGGCTGTCATATTTTTGCAAGGGAACTTCTTAACCCAAATTTGATTCTTTGGGATAATCTTGTACTCCTTGAATATGTCATTCTATGAATATGTGTGAAAAACATCTGATTGTTTTACACTTAATATCAACTTATATTGGGTGTATTCATTTGTCACACATAATTATGTAATTGACTTATCCTTAAACCAAGGATACCGTCTTTATAAGGGACTTTGTCTCAATATCCTTTCATTGAGGCATATTTCATTTTATACACAACTATCTTTTATACAGTGTATAATCCCCTTTGACTTTTACTTTATTACAAAATTAATCTTTTTCTACGAAGTGTTTTACTAAACGACAAAAAGGAATGTTTCTTTTAACGTACTCGGTGACAACGACCTTTTCCGCCGCCGTGAGTATTATTTGATCTTTGGCTTCCTCAACAAGCCGTAATGTTTTTAAAATAAAATAAATACCATATACTCTTTTATGTATTTTGGTATTGAAAATGGTTTTGATAAATTATTCTATTATGTCAATATATTTAAATGATATATTATGATTAAAATGTGGAAATGTTATCATTCCTTTATATTGGTTTTATGTATTATAATTTTATAATGGTACTTAGACATATTACAGGTGGTTACGTGATAAATCATATGACGGGTGGTGTCGTGGATACCAGGATGGGTCGTTACGTTATAACCTCCAATGCATTGGGTATGGAAGTCGGCCGTATGGCTATTCCATTAAGTATGTGTGGAAGTCAGCAGTATGGATATTCCATTAAGTATGTGTGGAAGTCGACCGTATGGTTATTCCCCTTAAGTATGTTTATTTCCCAAGTTTCCTTTATATGTTATGTGATATTATATGGGTTTTATGGTAATCTTTTGGTTACAAAAGGGTATGTAATGATCTTTTATTCAGTGAAGAGTTTTTACTACATCATAAAGGTGAAAAGTATTACTTTGATAAAGTATACATGGTTTACTTTTTGTTTTGATAAACTAACAGTTATTATTATTTGTGTATCCCTTACTGAGATTTTTCTATTCACCCCAAGTTTCTTTGAAATTTTTTTCATAGGACTTAATGTGGAATAGGGTCAAGGATGGGATCAGGGGAATGTCATGCTATATAAAACATGTCACTAGACATGTTTCTTTTTAAGAGTTTTTTTTATTCTACGAAAACTTAGTAGAAGTGTCTACTTTGTAATCTTTTGAGATGTAATAGTTAAGTTCTAATTCTCTAAAACTCTAAACCTGAAAAGATACTCAATGTGAATTATTCATTTAATTCAATATTAAGTAAGGTTTAAGGCTGGGGGCTTATAGATATGCTATAGAGATTCAATTAATTCAAATCGGGTACCAAAGTTGAAGGAGAAAGGGAGAAACAGAGCACAATTGGAAGTGATTGTGATATTAACTCTATCTCTTGTTTCCTACACCGAGTCTCAACTCAGTAGGCTTAGAGATTTGGTTAGTAGCTCGATACTGAGTGCCATACTATAATAAATGATTCACGAGGAAAAGAAGAGTGTTTATGGGTCTAAACAGTGGGCATAACCCCAGGAAGTGTTTAATAACATAGGGGCAGCATTCAATAACAAAATCAGAAGCAAGATCCATCAATGAAATAATTGGATGACTCAACTTAGGAGTTTCCTATCGAGGGAAGAAATAATGATTGGTAGAAGAAGCAATAATCATGCATCTCATGCTTATCTATTTTATTCTAACAAGTGGTATTAGCTGACAGATTTCAGGATACCCGGAACCTGCTAGAGAAAATCAAAAGTGTGTCAACAAATATTTGATATAATATGTTCAAAGAAATGACATCATTGAACAACGACAAAGTGAAAAAATTTCTGTCAAAAGTGAGGAAGTGGTAAGAGACTCAGGGAGAGAAGAAGTGGTTGAAGATGATTCAAAAGAGGATACTGATTGTGAGTATGAGGAAGTAAAATCCTTATCTACACAAAAGCCAAAGAGTCAAGATGAAATTCACAGGAAGAATATCATCAGTGATCAGTGTGCTCCAGTTCAGACAAGAAGAATGAAATCACTGCAGCAGATGTCATTACTATCATAGGTTGAGCTGAAATACTTTGCTGATGTAGCTAGAGATGAAAACTGGGTTCAGACCATGAATGAGGAGCTAAATCAAATTGAGAAGAATCATAAGTGGGAGATTGTTTTGAGGCCAGCATACAAGAATATCGTAAGGACTAAATGAGTCTATCACAACAAGATGAATGAAGATGGAACAATGATTCTGAACAAAGAACGATTAGTGTGGAAAGGATACTCCCAGAAAGAGGGAATAAATGTTGATGAGACATTTGCACCGGTTGTAAGGCTGTAAACGATCAGACTATTTTTGGATATAGCAGTGCAAAGAAAGTTCAAAGTGTTCCAGATGGATGTCAAATACTCATTCGTAAATGGAGTTCTGGAAGTGGAGGTGTATATTGAGCAGCCGGATGGTTTTCTCATTCTTGAGGATGAGAACAAAGTTTGCAGGCTGAAGAAGGTGTTTTATGGACTGAAACAAGCACCAAGGGCATGGTACTCAAGGCTTGATCAGTACTTGACGAAGCTTGGTTTCCAGCATAGAGGAGTTGATTACAATCATTGTTTTAGCAATGACAGTAATCGAAGGATTATGGTGCTGGTGTATGTCGATGACATAATTTTTGGCGGATCAGATGAAGCTCAGTGCTGAAAGTTTTCCGAATTCATGAAAAATGAATTTGAGATGTTAATTATTGGAGAGCTAACGTTTTTCCTTGGTCTACAGGTGACACAAGGAAGTAATGTAACATTAATTTCTCAATATAAATATTACAAGGAGATTTTGATAAGGTATGGAATGGAGAATTCCAAGGAGATGAAGACTCTGGTTGATACCCGGATGAAATTATCAAATGATGAGGATGGAAAGGCAGTTAATATCATAGAATACAGGCAAATTATTGGAATTCTATTGTGCTTAACCACAACAAGGCCTGATATTGTTTTCGCCACATGCCAAGCAGCGAGATATCATAATAATCCCACAAAAAGCCACATGCTTGCAATGAAAAGAATACTTCGGTATATCCAGGGCACAATGGATTTCGTCTTGACATATACTGAAAAAGCTCAGACAGAGTTATTGGGATATACTGATGCAGACTGGGATGGTTCAGCATATGATTGAAAATTAACGTCAGGTGGTGCATTCTATCTTGGTGGATTGTGTATTTCTTGGCTTAGCAAGAAGCAAGATTTCATTTAATTGAGCACCGCAGAAGCTGAGTATATTGCGACCACTCAAGCATGCACACATTTATTGTGGATGAAGCAACATCTTGATGATATGGGAGTTGAAGTGAAGTCTCCAATCATAAGCCAGTGTGATAACACAAGTGCTATAAATCTCAGCAAAAATACTGTCCAAAAATCAAGGACAAAGCACATTGAGATAAAGTATCATTTTATCAAGGAGAAAGTTGAGCAGGGAATCGTGAAGTTGGAGTATGTGCCTACAGTGCTACAAGTTCCAAACATTCTGACAAAGGATTTACCCAAGGAAGCCTTTGAGAGGCATCGACTGGCTCTGGGAGTTCAGTCGAATCCCCGCACTTGAAATACTGTGGATGTGGAACAACCCCCCCCCCCCTCTTCCCGAGGTATGATGTGTGTTTTTCCCTAAATGTGATGATGTTTTTCTACTATGTTACAGACTTCAAAGGAGTGACCTTTGGGTTCATTGACAAAGGGGGAGAAAATAGTGTTTGTTCAAGGGGGAGACAGTGTGGAGATTTGATAAATAGTGTTTGTTCAAGGGGGATACAGTGTGGAGATTTGATAAATCATGAATGATATGGGGAGAAGCTGACAGGTGGAGGAGCCAGATAGCGGGAGAGCAATGAGAATGGGGGAGCGTATTAAATATGGCGATTCTAGAAGTGATCGATCAAATAATAGATATCACGACAGCTGAGGATGGTGATAAAATAAGAAGACTGGTCTTGGAAGAAGATCTCCAACAATTGGTATCAGATTGATAAAAATTGGTATCAGTTTGGTGTCAATAGTGGATGTCATAGTTGAAGTGATTCATTGATAAACTTTTCATTTACTCTTGTTTCTCATTCCGAGTATTGCTAATGTGGGATTAGTGTATGTGTTGAGTAAATCCTTGATCTCTTTCATAATCGCAGTGAGGCGAATGGTAGGTGAATAATCAATGACGTATCATTTTATGGTAGAGTTGTCAACAAACCCAAAGGGGGAGATTGTTTGGAAAAAATCCCTCATGGTATCATTGAAGCATTTTTGAGGTGATTGTGTTTTTTAACAAAGTGGACAACTGTTGTGATTGTTGACAACACAAAACAATGATATAAAAATTTGTTGACAAAGAGGATTTCAAGGTGGAATGTCGAGTTCAAGAGCTATATTCAACAATCCATGTTTGATTCAAGAACTTCGATAAAGGGTCTTGCGTGCCGTGTACATGAAGGCTTGGAAACATGCGTGCCATATGTTTTTCATGATCAGATCATCAAAATATGGTAAAGAGATATTTTTCGCGCAAGTATTGGTAGTGTCGTGCTGGTGACTTGCGCGTCGTGAAGAGACTTGTGCACCGATGCCTTGGAAGCTTGAGAACTTGCGCGCCTATGGTTGTTCAAGATAAGAAGATCAAAATATTGAAATGGAAAGAGGTTCAAACAAGTTTGGAATTGGGTCGCGCATGTAACTTGTATGGGATGAGACCTGTGCGCCGAGACATGCGCGCTGAAGGGAGAGATGCACACCGTCACGCAGGGTGACCAAATGCCTATAAACTATGAGTGGATCATTTCTGGAGTAGTGAGCAAAGGAAGAGGAAGAAGGTGATCCTCTCCACCGGTAGTGATCCAGATAGAGAGAAACAGGGATTGACCCTTGGGAAAGTAGTGAGCTAACCCTAAACATTGTAAAGGAAGTGAGTCTGGGCATAAAAGTGATCTAGCCCGAACCATTGTATCCACATCTAGTGAATAATAGTGGAATTAGGTATGACCGACAACTTGTCGGCGTATGCACCTTGGATGTAGCCTAGTGAGGGTGAACTAAGTAAAAATCTCTGTGTCTACCTGCATACATCCCTGCATTTCATTTAAAGCATCATCATTAGATAAAGAAGAAAATAAGTGATCATAATAAACACACAAGTGCCAAAAAAGTGACCCTTGTAATAAAGAGGTCAAGATCCAGTGGGGAAGGAAGAACTTTGAAAAAGAATATCCACACCCTAATTCACCCCCCTCTCAGGGTATATAGGCCCCTATTGGTCCTAACAATTGGTATCAGAGTGACAGTTTGTTTTATCATATTTTTTGCTTGGACTTGGTGTAGTCGATCTCTGTGGTTAAAGAATCAGTCTGCTCTTATCTTGGTGTGCCATGGAAAAGGAAAAAACATCAAAGAAGAATCAGAAGTCAGGTGGTATTACTCTATGTGGAAGTGTGTATAGAAAAAGAGTGATTCAATAAAAAGAATCAAACAACATACTGAAAGAAGGCCTGGATGAATCTGATAGGGAAAAGATTTATTCACTCAATCAAGATGTAAGAATGAGTGAAGTATATGAACATCAATGTGATACCAAAACAACTGATGATAAAGACGTTTTGAGAAGGAAGCCACCAGTAGATGTTGTCAACATGACAAAGAAATTGGACCAGAAATTGGATGAAGAAGTAAAATCTAAAGATATCAAGATAAAAGTATTGGAGATTGAGGTCAACAAGATAAGAGGCTTAAATCAAAGGCTTATTGATATGGCTACTGACCTAAAGCAGAATAATTATTCTCATGGTGAAGAACTAAAAAAGGTGGCTAAAATGAAAGGAAAACAAAAGGCTGGTGAATATGAAGAGAATTAAAAGTGAGATGATGTTCAGAATCTGAAAGCTAGAAATGATGATCTAGCAACACAGTTGGTTGAAGAAGTTTAGAAGAATCAAAGGCTATAACAAGATAATGAATCTGTCACTGAATCTGTTTCTGAGGAAAAATTGAAAGTATTGAAGCAAGGTGACATGGTAGAAAATCTCACACGGGAACTAGAAGATGAGTTGAGTAGAGGGAAGAATCTAAGAAAAAAACTCAATGCTCAACTTGAATCAAGAAATAAGAAGATTCAACAATTGGAGGAAGTAATACAGAAATCCAAGAAAGAAATGGAGATATCTAGGGAAAAGGAAAACCTATGTTGAAGGATGCACTGCACTTACTATTTGATTGTCCTTCGGAAGGTGATGATAAAGTGAAATGGAAGTATGAGATTTCTGAGGAGAAACAATGAGATATTTTCTCAGCTCAAAGACCATATAGCTTTGGAAAATCTGGCATTGTATTTGATGAATCCCCTCATGTGCATGATAGAATGTGAGTCAGGAATAGTTCCAGGTGTGGAGAAAAACATATAGGTGTTGAAGATAGGCCTAGGAGGACAGTTACAAAAAGAAGTGATGACATGTGATTTTTCTGTGGGATTCATGGCCACACGTCAAGCTTCAGGTCAGAGACTCTGGAATACATCTCAGGGTGTGAAAACAAAAACATTACTAAATCTGAGAATAAGAAGAAGAATCATGAGAAATCAGATAGAATAGTATCTCAAAGGAAAGCATCCATTAGATGCTATTACTGAGGAAGAATGTGACACACCATGAGTATGTGTCAGGAAGCTCAATAGCCCTGTGTCAGAAGAATATCTCAAGGTGTATCACCATCTCTACATAGAAGTGACGAAATGAGGTATGCATTTTATGGAAAATGTTTTATATGTTTAGATTATGGGCATTTGGCAAGAAAATTCAGCAAGAAGAACACAAGAAGGGAAAGGGAACTCAAAAGGAGATTCTCGACTCCAATGATGCATTATGAGAAATTCTACACTGAGAGACAAAGTTTCACGGAGAAGAATAGGCTTAGAGCCTCAGGGGAATCACATGGAGGTGAATGAATGGTGTATTAGTCACCTCATCTATCATTCTCAAAACAGATCTCAAGGAGAGAATGTGAATAAACCTGGAAGATTAAGGGGAGATCTACTCCAGCTGTAATAAAGAAGAATAAATGTTCAATGGAGGACTCACCACCTATGAAAAATAGTGTGGTGACTCAGACATCGGATAAATGAATGATGAACAACGAATGTAATGAAAAATTCACAGGACGTGTTCCACAGAGAAAACTGGAAGAAGATGCAAGATCCTTGCAATGGTGGAAGAAGCAAGGGAAGATAACAAGTAGAGAGATTCCAACCCAGAGAAGGAATCAAGGGAAAGGGAATATTGGTGGAACATCGAAGACAAAGATATGTACTAGTGGGTTTAAGCCCCAAATAGTGAGAAAAGCCAAGCCTTCCAAATATACATATCGGAAAAAGGCTCAGAATGTGAGTAATGAATGCTTAGTCATATGGCCTGAGCAGTTGATGTTGGCTAGGCAGCTAGAAGAAGCAAAGAAAGAGTGTGATGCTCTACAAGAAAGAATCAAAGGGTTGACCCTTCCGGATCAAACACTATCCTCATCTTGAGGAGTCCATAATATACTCCTCTCTCTATGTATATAAATTCTATTAACTGATGAATAATGTGTTTCGGGTTTAGGGAGATACGATCCAAGAGGATGTGGCATCTAAAGATGCAATGCGGAGAAGTGATATTGGAACACCCCAGGTAAATAAAGAATATGAAATTTTTATATTTATCAATATTTGTGAATAAAATATTAATATTACTTTAAATGGGATGCTATGCTCGATGGCGTACCCAACACGCAACAACGAGTTTCTTGGAAATCCTACGTTGCACTCTAATAATAAAATAATAGTATTTTAAATAGTAGTTAACGCCTAGCCGTTGTAATGGCAGGAATGAGAAGAACTAACTACAAAATGATTATATATGTTTGTAAAATATTTTTACTTTTTACAATAAATGATAGAGGTCTAAAAATGCGAATGAATCCAATTTTAAGTGTAAACATTCAAATATTCTTTAAAAGGTCGATTAACCGCCTTTTGATGGAGAACCTCTTTTAAATCCACTTTTGACAATTTTATGTGTTATATTTGACAAAAAAAAAATTCTTCTTTAGAATTGGGTCATCAAAATTTACTTTGCGTATATTTTTGATATTTTTCCAAAAAAGTTCAATTTTTAATGAATAGTGAAAAATGTTGTATTTTAATTCAAAACCTCTTTTTAATCTATTTTTTTAAGATGATTAGATTATCTTTTGAATTGGTTTTAAAGTTAAATTAGAATATATTTTTACCATTATATCCAATAGTGGTCATTGGAATAAATTTCACTTTGAAATCGGACTTAAACTAGTGTCAATCTTTTGATACTTATTGCGCTATTTGCTCTGACAGCGAAAATTAATTATTAAATTAATTAATGCAACTTATATGTTGTGAATTTTTTAAGATGGACCACATTTTTGAAATCGGAATATCAAATATAGCTTAGGGTGAAGTTTTGGTATTTTTCTGAAAAACATCAATTTTTGATGAATAGTTACACCCATAAGTGGTACTTATAAAAACTGATTTTTCGTTTAAATGAAATTTTACCACTTTCGTGTTTTGAATTTCAAAAATCCGACATACATGGTTGTTATAAGAAGTAAAATGTGGTTCAATGAGATTAAAATATTTTTTTTGTGAATAGTAACTTTTAAGTTTTTAATCGCGATTAGAGGTAATTAGTGCAATTTAAGGCAAAAATGATATTATAATAAAATGAAAATACGTTGACACATGTCCTACCCTTATTGGATGTGTCATGGACGACCAAGAAAAGTCATGGGTCAACTTGGGGACCCCATTGAGCCACTTTGGTTGGAAAATGACATAAATACCTTTTTATTTAATGTTAAAGTAAAAATGACACACACATGAGATGTTTTACTAAAACAATTCTTAAATGGTGTTATAAAAGTCAGATTTTTTACTATAAATATAAATTGGAAAGTTAAAAATCTTTCCTACATCAGAGTATTTTTTTTTAATTTTTAGGTGTTATATAAATTAACTTATTTATGATATCATGATGATGCAGCGATGACCTCATTATTTAATGATTTAAATAAAATGGAATGATAATGTAATATCTAAGACCTACACATGTCCAAAACCTATTGGATGAGTGGATTTTGAACCCTTATCACCTTATCCTGGAATTATATCAATGTGGGACCTCTTAAATTTGAATATCATTTTAAAATAAGGTGACTTTTTTTTACTTTCCAAGAGTGCCCCTCCTCTCCTCTTATAAAAGGCCCCCAACTCTACCTCCTTACCCACACTACAAAAGCCTTTGGCTCGGCCAACCCCTTCCCATTGTTCCTCTCCACATCCCTATATAACTCTTTGAGGCCTCAATTTGGGCATAATTGTTCCAAGGAATCCTTTTAGCTCAAACCAAAGGGAGTTACCCGATTTTAAGGTAATGTCTTCACTTGAGTCCTTTTCTTTTATTTTGCCTCTCCAACCCCCTAAAATCTTTTTATTCTTTTCTTTTGTAACTACTCCAGAATCTTCAATATACTAGGATTTTTTTATAATAAGGATTATAGATACACTTATACACAACTACATCTAATGGTTAAAGAACATACTGTTTCCGTGGATGGCGAATTTCTGCCTCATGAAACGATGATTGTTCAACACTCATATAACACCTTCAAAGGTGGCCATTAAGATGTCACTATATTTATATATGATATATAATATGTTTATGTTTTACTTAAGCTTCTGTATTTTTCATTTGTGGCTTACCTTTATGGCTTCCATTATTGGTATATGCGATATCTTCATTTTAGGAAGTGCGGACTACCGCCCCCTCAAAGTGATGTGATTCGTTAATGTCATACGTGGGATGTATAAAGGATGGATTTAATGTTATTATATATGATTTTATACTGGAATTATAATATACCTCTATATCATTATTATTTAATTCCATTAAAGTATGAGATAGAAATGAAAGTAGCGTTCATGCGTACGTACGGCTTACCGTCTCCATGAACGGTGCATTTCATTTCTTATCCTCAAATGTAATGTACTATTATAAGTAGATGTATGTAATGGATATATATGACGAATGATACATATAAATGAAGAATATAATTCTGGAATTAAAATATACATACCTCTCATTTAGTTTTAATTCCATTAATATGACAAAGAAATTAAAGTAGCGTTCATGCGTACGTACGACTTACCGTCTCCATGAACGGTGCATTTCATTTCTTACCTCTAAATGATTATGTGATATTATAAATAAATTTATATTCTATTTATATATGATATAAATGATATCAAAATCAGGAATGTCATTCTGGATATAAAGAACATTTGTCCACACAAACAACATGTAATTGTAAGAAGTCCACTTTCGACTTAAGAACCAAATATCGAAAAAACAATCATTATTAACTAAAATGATTACATAATGTTTATAACATGGAAATAAGTGATATAAAAGGAATAATGAACTTGAAAAAGGTTTTTATGCAAATAGAAATTAACTCAAGTTTATTATTCAGGACGTTAAAGAACGATCGAGTCAAGTCAGACCCGAGGTAAGGGATCCTACTCCTCTCTTTCTTTTTAAGTACGCTCTTTTATGTCATTACTTTTAAAGCTCATCTTTCTTGTTATTGGGATGTTATTTTATATTAATCTTACTGTAAATTTTTATTGTTCATATGATATGAGACCCTATTCTCTCTCATCAATCCATTTTGGAAGTTTAGGGTGGCGCCGTTAGGCTGCCGAATTTTCGTAAGAGATCTAACCTCTCTCTTTCTTTTTAAGTATTATCCTTTATGATGATTATTTTAAGCTCCTCTTTGTTATGATGGAGGATGTTATTTTATATTCCTCTTTCTATAAATTTTATTGTAATATGATGAGAGACCCTCTTTGATCTCATCAATCCATTTTTGGATGTTTTAAGTGGTGCCGTTAGGCTGCCGAGTTTTCGTAAGGGATTTGTCATCTCACTTTTATTCCCATGGGATTTATGCTACATTTGCCACAATTTCCCTTGAGTGGTGTATGTACTGCCCATTATTTTACTCATTGTGTGATATAATTTCATTTATGAGTATTTACATCAATGTTGTATTGTCCTTCTTTCACGGGGTGTATGTTTCGAATGTTACCCAAGTCGGTAAGGGAACCTTTCACCCTCCTCTTTCTAGATGACTTTTTTTTGTTATGTCTTTAAATTCACATACTATTATGTTTGGATATGTTCTTCTATATCCTTATTGATGTAAATTTTATGTCCAAGTGATGAGATACCCTTTTTATCTCTCATCAACTCATTTTCTGAATTTTATAGTGACGCCGTTAGGCTGTCATATTTTTGAAAGGGAACTTCTTAACCCAAATTTGATTCGTTGGGATAATCTTGTAATCCTTGAATATGTCATTCTATGAATATTTTTGAATATCCTATGATTTATTTACAGTTAATATCCACTTATATTGGGTGTATTCATTTGTCACACATAATTATGTAATTGACTTATCCTTAAACCAAGGATACCGTCATTGTAAGGGACTTCATCTCAATATCCTTTCATTGAGGAATATTTTGTTTTATACACAACTATATTTTATATGGTGTATAAACCCCTTTGTCTATTACTTTTATACAAAAGGAATATTTTTCTACGAAGTGTTTTACTAAACGACAAAAAGGAAAGTTTCTTTTAACGTACGCAGTGACAATGACCTTTTCCGCCACCACGGGTATTATTTGATCTTTGGTTTCCTCATCAAGCTGTAATGTTTTTAAAATAAAATAAATAACATATACTCTTTTATGTATTTTGGTATTGAAAATGGTTTTGATAAATGATTCTATTATGTCAATATATTTAAATGATATATTGTTATTGAAATGTGGAAATGTTATCATTCCTTTATATTGGTTTTATGTGTTATAATTTTATAATGGTACTTGGACATATTACGGGTGGTTACGTGATAAACCATATAACGGGTGGTGCCATGAATACCAGGATGGGTGGTTACCTAATAACCTCCAATGCATTGGGTATGGAAGTCAGCCGTATGGCTATTCCATTAAGTATGTGTGGAAATCAGCCATATTTCTATTCCATTAAGTATGTGTGGAAGTCGACTGTATGGTTATTCCACTTAAGTATGTTTATGTCCCAAGTTACCTTTATATGTTATGTGATCTTATATGGGTTTTATGGTAATCATTTGGTTACAAAAGGGTAAGTAATGATCTTTTATTCAGTGAAGAGTTTTTACTACATCATAAAGGTGAAAAGTATTACTTTGATAAAGTATACATGGTTTACTTTTTGTTTTGATAAACTAACAGTTTTTATTCTTTGTGTATCCCTTACTGATATTTTCATGCTCACGCCAAGTTTCATTGAAATGTTTTTCACAGGACTTAATGTGGAATAGGGTCAAGGATGGGGTCAAGGGAATGTCATGCTATATAAAACATGGAACTAGACATGTTTCTTTTTAAGAGTTTTTTTATTCTATGGGAACTTAGTAGAATTTTTTACTTTGTAATCTTTTAAGATGTAATAGTTAAGTTCTAATTCTCTAAAACTCTAATCCTGAAAAGATCCTCAATGTGAATTATTCATTTAATTCAATATTAAGTAAGGTTTAAGGTCGTGGCCTTATTGTTGGTATCAGAGGTCGGTTTAGATAACTTTAGGGGTTAGGGTATTCTTTAAGCATAAGTGACATTACTATAATGGTTAGGATTTCAGAAAGAGTCATAGTTTTTATACAAAGTGAATGAGTAAGTATATCTTCCTCATTAATACATGATGGTTCTATTGATATTCTCACACTGACATTTCTGATTTTAGTGAATGGATTGATCTATCAGGCACCAAAGAGACAACAGGTTTGAAGGAAACTGTGGTGGTTCTCTAATTAAGATAATAGATAAAACGGAGGATTCAATGAGGAAACTCGTGGTTGTTCTAAACCAACTATCAAGGACTCATGATCAACCACTTGAACCTTGGTACATTCTGTAATGAATCATGTATGAGATGACCAATCAATGTGGAAGTTCAGGTAATAATTATAAAGGTAACCATTAGAGTTTATATGATCCTTACTTTTGGGGTAATTATGGGTTACTCTATGATATAATGGAAAATGAAAGGCATGAGATAAACTTGAGGTTAAAATATGTTATGATTTTTATTGAAGATTTTATCTCATTTTGGGGAATGTTTTAAGAGTTATATAGTTTTGGAAAAAGGACAACACGCGGACCGTGTGACAACCCGTCGCGTCGGGCTAAGATGTGGGAATCGAACCCATAATCAAAGTGAAACTGGTATTTATCGCCTACCACTGGAATACGTGAAGTCCCAGGTTAGTTTGACTGATTCTTTTTAGTTAGATGATTTTAGGAATCAAGAGTAAGTTTATTTTTGGTTATCTATGGAAATGATTAACCTATCATGGACGATATGTGATTAGGTTAATTACTTTTCAATATGAGAATTTAAGAGCAACTGATGTTATTTAGAGATAAAAGTTAACTTGTACCTTGGAAGACTATGTGATTAAATCCTCCAAATATTTCGGTTTCAATCTTAGTTTGGTATACTTTGAAGAATTTTATGGACAAATTGTTTATCGGATGGTCCTCGTTGAACTTTGGGTTTTGTTGGACAAATTTTGGAGATTAAGAATAGATTTTTTTTATAAAGGTTTATCCTTTTCTGGATTATCTGATCTTGTACTAACCTTTTTGGTTTTGGTTTTGGTTAAGGTCTAAAGATATGGGAAGTATATAGTTATCTTTTGTGGATTAGGTGATCCTCTAGAAGTTGATTATATTACTCTTAATGTGAACAAGTCTTCCTAAATACTCGTCTTTTGGGGAAAGTATGAGTTTGTGTAAGAAATCTAGTAAAAGTTGAAAGTCAAGATGACAAGTAATTATGTTTCCTTAAGATCAAAAATAAATTCCTCAATGAAGATTAACTTAAAAAAAATGTGGTCTGTTAAATTTTCCTACCGGGGAATCGAATACCGTTTAACCCATCACAAGTTTGTGATTTTCCTATGGTTAACCTTCTCCTAGACATGTTTACTATCACTCTCCATCAGAACATGACCCTTTGTTTTTTCCTCCATGTCCATATTTTCATACTTGGAATCCTAGTATGGGTTATCTCGGGTGACCTTTGTACTTATCTGTCCTTATTTTAAAGTGATTGTTTTACTGACTCTTGTTCCGATGTTGGATTTTCAGTGAAGTTTCCAAGCCCAATTTTAAAAACTGCGAGGACACAATTCCCAAAAGGGGGGAAGGATGTAACACCCCAGGTAAATAAAGAATATGACATTTTTATATTTATCCATATTTTTGAATAAAATATTAATATTACTTTAAAGGGGATGCTATGCTCGATGGCGTACCCAACACGTAACAACGAGTTTCCTGGGAATCCTACGTTGCACTCTAATAATAAAATAATATTATTTTAAATAGTAGTTAACGCCTAGCCATTGTAATGGCAGGAATGAACAGAACTAAATACAAAATGATTATATATGTTTTTCAAATATTTTTACTTTTTATAATAAATGTTAGAGGATTAAAAATGCGAATGAATCCAATTTTATGCGCTAACATTCTAATATTTTTTAAAACGTCGATTAACCGCCTTTTGATGGCGAACCTCTTTTAAATACACTTTTTGAAAATTTTATGTGTTATATTTGACAAAATAAAATTCTTCTTTAGAATTGGGACATCAAAATTTACTTTGCGTAAATTTTTGGTATTTTTCCAAAAAAGTTCAATTTTTAATGAATAGTGAAAAATGTTGTATTTTAATTCAAAACCTCTTTTTAATCTAATTTTTTTAAGATGATTAGATTATTTTTTGAATTGGTTTTAAAGTGAAATTAGAATATATTTTTACCATTAAATCCAATGGCGGTCGTTGGAATTAATTTCACTTTGAAATCAGACTTAAACTATTGTCAATCTTTTGATACTTATTGTTTCATAAAAACACGTTATTTGCTCTGACAGCGGGAATTAATTATTAAATTAATTAATGAAACTTATATGTTGTGAATTTTGTAAAATAGACCTAATTTTTTAATTCTGAATATCAAATATAGCTTAGTGTGAGTTTTGGTATTTTTCTGAAAAACTTCAATTTTTGATGAATAGTTATACCACTAAGTGGTACTTATAAAAACTGATTTTTCGTTTAAATGAAACTTTACCACTTCTGTTTTTTGAATTTCAAAAAACCGACATACATGGTTGTTATTAAGAAGTAAAATGTGGTTCAATGAGATTAAAATATTTTTTTTGGTGAATAGTAACTTTTAAGTTCTTAACCGCGATTAGAGGTAATTAGTGCAATTTAAGGCAAAAATGATATTATAATAAAATTAAAATACCTTGAAACATGTACTACCATTATTCTATGTGTCATGGCCGACCAAGATAATCCATGGTCCAACTTGGGGACCCCATGGAGCCACTTTGGTTGGAAAATGACATAAATACCTTTTTATTTAATGTTAAAGTAAAAATGACACACACATGAGATGTTTTACTAAAACAATTTTTAAATGGGGTTATAAAAGTCAGATTTTTTACTATAAATATTAATTGGAAATATAAAATAATTTCCTACATCATAGTAGTTTTTTTATAATTTTTAGACGTTAAATAAATTAAATTATTTATGACATCATGATGATGTAGCGATGACCTCATTATTTAACGATTTAAATAAAATGGAAAGATAATGTAATATATAAGACCTACACATGTCCAAAACCTATTGGATGAGTGGATTTATAACCCTTATCACCTTATCCAATAATTATATAAATTTGGGACCTCTTAAATCCGAATATCATTTTAAAATAAAGTGACTTTTCTTTACTTTCCAAGAGTGCCCCTCCTCTTCTCTTATAAAAGGCCCCCACCTCTACCTCTTTACCCACAATACCAAAGCCTTTGGATCAGCCAAACCCTTCCCATTTTGTCTCTCCACATCCCTCTATAACTCCTTGAGGCCTCACTTTGGGAATAAGTCTTCCCAAGGAAGCCTTTTAGCTCAAACCAAAGGGAGTTACTCGATTTTAAGGTAATGTCTGCAATTGAGTCCTTTTGTTTTATTTTGACTCTCCAACCCCCTAAACTCTTTTTATTATTTTCTTTGGTAACAAATCCAGTATCATAAATATACTAGGATGTTTTTATAAGAAGTATTGTAGCTACACTTACACTCACCTACATCAAATGGTTAAAGAACATACTGTTTCCGTGGATGGCGAATTTCTGCCTCATGAAACGATGATTGTTCAACACTCATATAACACCTTCAAAGGTGGACATTAAGATGTCACTATATTTATATATGATATATAATATATTTATGTTTTACTTAAGCTTCTGTATTTTTCATTTGTGGCTTACCTTTATGGATTCCATTATGGGTATACGCGATATCTTCATTTTAGGAAGTGTGGACTACTGCCCCCTCAAAGTGATGTGATTCGTTAATGCCATACATGGGACATATAAAGGATGGATTTAATGTTTTTATATATGATGTTATACTGTAATTATAATATAACTCTGTATCCTTACTATTTCTTTCCATTAAAGTATGAGTTAGAAATGAAAGTAGCGTTCATGCGTACGCACGGCTTACCGTCTCCATGAACGGTGCATTTCATTTCTTATCCTCAAATGTAATGTACTATTATAAGTACATGTATATAATGGATATATATGATGAATGATATATCTAAATGATGAATATAATTCTGGAATTAAAATATACATACCTCTCCTTTAGTTTTAATTCCATTAATATGACAAATAAATTAAAGTAGCATTCATGCGTACGTACGGCTTACCGTCTCCATGAACGATGCATTTCATTTCTAACCTCTAAATGATTATGTGATATTATAAATAAATTTATATTCTAGATATATATGATATATATGATATCCAAAACAGTAATGTTATTCTGGATATAATGAACCCTTGACCACACGAACAACATGTAATTGTAAGAAGACCACTTTCGACTTAAGAACCAAATATCGAAAAAACAAACATTATTAACATAAATGATTACATAATGTTTATAACATGGCAATAAGTGATATAAAATGAATAATGAACTTGAAAAATGTTCTTAATCAAATATAAATTAACTCAAGTTTATTATTCAGGACGTTAAAGAACGATCGAGTCAAGTCGGACCCGAGGTATGGGATCCTACTCCTCTCTTTCTTTTTAAGTACTCTCTTTTATGTCATTCCTTTTAAATATCATATTTCTTGTTTTTGGGATGTTATTTTATATTACTCTTACTTTAATTTTTTATTTTTCATATGATTAGAGACCCTATTCTCTCTCATCAATCCATTTTGGAAGTTTTGGGTGGCACCGTTAGGATGTCGAATTTTCGTAAGAGATCTAACCTCTCTCTTTCTTTTTAAGTACTCTCCTTTATATTTCTTCTTTTAATCTCCTATTTGTTATGATGGGGGATGTTATTTTATATTCCTCTTGCTATACATTTTATTGTAATATGATTAGAGACCCTATTTGATCTCATCAATCCATTTTTGGAAGTTTTAAGTGGCGCTGTTTGGCTGTCGAGTTTTAGTAAGGGATTTGTCTTCTCACATTTATTCCCATGGGATTTATGCTAAATTTGCCACAATTTCCATTGAGTGGTGTATGTACTGCCCATTATTTTACTCATTGTGTAATATACTTTCATTTATGAGTATTTACATCAATGTTGTATTGTCCTTCCTTCACGGGGTGTATGTTTCGAAAGTTACCCAAGTCAGTAAGGGAACCTTTCACCCTCCTCTTTTTAAAAGACTTCTTTTGTTATGTCTTTTAATTCACATACTATTATGTTGGGATATGTTCTTCTATATCCTTATTTATGTTAATTTTATGTCCAAGTGATGAGATACCCTTTTTATCTCTCATCAACTCATTTTTTGAATTTTGTAGTGACGCCGTTAGGATGTCATATTTTTGCAAGGGAACTTCTTATCCCAAATTTGATTCTTTGGGATAATCTTGTACTCCTTGAATATGTCATTCTATGAATATGTGTGAATAACCTCTAATTGTTTTACACTTAATATCAAATTATATTGGGTGTATTCTTTTGTCACACATAATTATGTAATTGACTTATCCTTAAACCAAGGATACCGTCTTTGTAAGGGACTTTGTCTCAATATCCTTTCATTGAGGCATATTTCATTTTATGCACAACTATCTTTTATACGGTGTATAAACCTCTTTGACTTTTACTTTTATACAAAATGAATCTTTTTCTACGAAGCGTTTTACTAAACGACAAAAAGGAATGTTTCTTTTAACGTACACGGTGAAAACGCCCTTTTCCGCCACCACAAGTATTTTTTGATCTTTGGCTTCCTCAAAAAGCTGTAAAGTTTTTAAAATAAAATAAATACCATATACTCTTTTATGTATTTTGGTATTGAAAATAGTTTTGATAAATGATTCTATTATGTCAATATATTTAAATGATATATTGTGATGGAAATGTGGAAATTTTATCATTCCTTTATATTGGTTTTATGTGTTATAATTTTATAATGGTACTTGGACATATTATAGGTGGTTACGTGATAAACCATATGACGGGTGGTGCCGTGAATACTAGGATGGGTGGTTACGTTATAACCTCCAATGAATTGGGTATGGAATTCGGTCGTATGGCTATTCCATTAAGTATGTGTGGAAGTCGGCCGTATGGCTATTCCATTAAGTATGTGTGGAAGTCGACCGTATGGTTATTCCACTTAAGTATGTTTATTTCCCAAGATACCTTTATATGTTATGTGATCTTATATAGGTTTTATGGTAATCTTTTGGTTACAAAAGGGTAAGTAATGATCTTTTATTCAGTGAGGAGTTTTTACTACATAATAAATGTGAGAAGTATTACTTTGATAAAGTATACATGGTTTACTTTTTGTTTTGATAAACTAACGGTTTTTATTCTTTTTGTATCCCTTACTGAGCTTTTTCTGCTCACCCCAAGTTTCACTGAAATGTTTTTCATAGTACTTAATGTGGAATAGGTTCAAGGATGGGATCAAGGGAATGTCATGCTATATAAAACATGTAACTAGACATGTTTCTTTTTAAGAGTTTTTTTTATTCTATGGAAACTTAGTAGAAGTTTCTACTTTGTAATCTTTTGAGATGTAATAGTTAAGTTCTAATTCTCTAAAACTCTAAACCTAAAAAGATCCTGAATGTGAATTATTCATTTAATTCAATATTAAGTAAGGTTTAAGGATGGGGGCTTATAGATATTCTATAGAGATTCAATTGATTCAAATCGGGTACCAAAGTTGAAGGAGAAAGGGAGAAATAGAGCACAATAGGAAGTGATTGTGATATTAACTCTATCTCTTGTTTCCTACACCGAGTCTCAACTCAGTAGGCTTAGAGATTTGGTTAGTAGCTCGATACTGAGTGTCATACTATAATAAATGATTCATGAAGAATAGAAGAGTGTTTATGGGTCTATACAGTGGGCATAACCCCAGGAAGTGTTTAATAACATAGGGGAAGAATTCAATAACAAAATTAGAAGCAAGATCCATCAATGAAATAATTGGATGACTCAGCTCAGGAGTTTCCTATCAAGGGAAGAAATAATGATGGGTAGAAGAAGCAATAATCATGAATCTCATGCTTGTCTATTTTATTCTAACAAGTGGTATTAGCTGACAGTTTTCAGGATACCAAGAACCTGCTAGAGAAAATAAAAAGTGTGTCAAAAAATATTTGATAGAATATGTTCAAAGAAATGACATCATTGAACAACGACATAGTGAAAAGTTTTCTGTCAAAAGTAAGGAAGTGGTAAGAGACTCAGGGAGAGAAGAAGTGGCTGAAGATGTTTCAAAAGAGGATACTGATTGTGAGTATGAGGAAGTAAAATCCTTATCTATACAAAATCCAAAGAGTCAATCTGAAATTCACAGGCAGAATATCATTAGTGATCAGTGTGCTCTAGTTCAGGCAAGAAGAATGAAATCACTGCAGCAGATGTCATTACTATCATAGGTTGAGCAGAAATTCTTTGCTGATGTAGCTAGTGATGAAAACTGGGTTCAGACCATGAATGAAGAGCTAAATCAAATTGAGAAGAATAAGAAGTCGGAGATTGTTTTTAGACCAGCATACAAGAATATCATCAGGACTAAATGGGTCTATCACAACAAGATGAATGAAGATGGAACAGTGATTCGGAACAAATAACGATTAGTGTACAATGGATACTCCCAGAAAGAGGGAATAAATATTGATGAGACATTTTCACCGGTTGTAAGGCTGTAAACGATCAGACTATTTTTGGCTATAGCAGTGCAAAGAAAGTTCAAAGTGTTCCAGATGGATGTCAAATCAGCATTCATAAATGGAGTTCTGGAAGTGGTGGTTTATATTGAGAAACTGGACAGTTTTCTCATTCTTGAGGATGAGAACAAACTTTGCAGGCTGAAGAAGGCGTTTTATGGACTGAAACAAGCACTAAGGGTATGGTACTCAAGGCATGATCAGTACTTGAAGAAGCTTTGTTTCCAGCATGGAGGAGTTGATTACAATCGTTGTTTTATCAAGGACAGTAATCGAAGGATGATGGTGCTGGTGTATGTCGATGACATAATTTTTGGCGTATCAGATGAAGCTCAGTGCTGACAGTTTTCTGAATTCATGAAAAATGAATTTGAAATGTTAATGATTGGAGAGCTAACGTTTTTCCTTGGTCTACAGGTGACACGAGGAAGTAATTTAACATTAATTTCTCAATATAAATATTACAAGGAGGTTTTGATATGGTATGGAATGGAGAATTCCAAGGAGATGAAGACTCTCGTTGATACCCGGATGAAATTATCAAATGATGAGGATGGCAAGGCAGTTAATATCATAGAATACAGGAAAATTATTGGATGTCTGTTGTACTTAACCACAACAAGGCCTGATATTGTTTTCGCCACATGCCAAGCAATGAGATATTAGAGTAATCCCACAAAAAGCCACATGCTTGCAGTGAAAAGAATACTTCGGTATATCAAGGGCACAATGGATTTTGTCTTGACATATACTGACAAAGCTCAGACAGAGTTATTGGGATATACTGATGCAGACTAGGATGGTTCAGCATATGATAGAAAATCAATGTCAGGTGGTGCATTCTATCTTGGTGGATTGTGTATTTCTTTGCTTAGAAAGAAGCAAGATTGCATTTCATTGAGCACCGCAGAAGCTGAGTATATTGCGACCACTAAAGCATGCACACAGTTATTGTGGATGAAGCAACATCTTGATGATATGGGAGTTGAAGTGAAGTCTCCAATCATAATCCAGTGTGATAACACAAGTGCTATAAATCTCAGGAAAAATCATGTCCAAAACTCAAGGACAAATCACATTGAGATAAAGTATCATTTTATCAAAGAGAAAGTTGAGCAGGGAATCATGAAGTTGGAGTATGTGCCTACAGTGCTACAAGTTGAAAACATTTTGACAAAGGATTTACCCAAGGAAGCCTTTGAGAGGAATCGACTGGCTCTGGGAGTTCAGTCGAATCCCCGCACTTGAAATACTGTGGATGTGGAACAACCCCCCCCCCCCCCCCCTCCCCGAGGTATGGTGTGTGTTTTTCCCTAAATGTGATGATGTGTTTTCTACTATGTTACAGAATGCAAAGGAGTGACCTTTGGGTTCATTGACAAAGGGGGAGAAAATAGTGTTTGTTCAAGGGGGAAACAATGTGGAGATTTGATAAATAGTGTTTGATCAAGGGGGAGACCGTGTGGAGATTTGATAAATCATGAATGATATGGGGAGAAGCTGACAGGTGGAGGAGCCAGATAGCAGGAGAGCAATGAGAAAGGGGGAGCGTATTAAATATGAAGATTCTAGAAGTGATCGATCAAATAATAGATATCACGACAGCTGAGGATAGTGATAATATAAGAATAATGGTCTTGGAAGAAGATCTCCAACAATTGGTATCAGATTGGTAAAAATTGGTATTAGTTTGGTGTCAATAGTGGATGTCAGAGTTGAAGTGATTCATTGATAAAATTTTCATTTACTATAGTTTCTCATTCTGAGTATTTCTCATGTGGGATTAGTGTATGTGTTGAGTAAATCCTTGATCACTTTCAGAATCACAGTGAGGCGAATGGTGGATGAATAATCAATGACGTATCATTTTATGGTACAGTTTTCAACAAACCCAAAGGGGGAGATTGTTGGGAAAAATCCCTCATGATATCGTTGAAGCATTTTTGAGGTGATTGGGTTTTTTGACAAAGTGGAAAACTGTTGTGATTGTTTACAACACAAAACAATGATATAAAAATTTGTTGACAAAGAGGATTTCAAGTTGGAATGTCGAGTTCAAGAGCTATGGTCAATGATCCATGTTTGATTCAAGAACGTCGATAAAGGGACTTGCGCGCCGTGTACATGAAGGCTTGGAAACATGCGCGCCATTTGTTTTTCATGATCAGATCATCAAAATATGGTAAAGAGATATTTTTCGCGCAAGTATTCGTTGTGTCGTGCAGGTGACTTGCGCGTCGTGAAGAGACTTGCGCACCGATGCCTTGGAAGCTTGAGAACTTGCGCGCCTATGGTTTTTCAAGATCAGAAGATCAAAATATTTCAATGGAAAGAGGTTCACACAAGTTTGGAATTGGGTCGCGCAAGTAACTTGTAGGGGATGAGACCTGTGTGCCGAGACATGCCCACTGAAGGGAGAGTTTCACACCGTCACGCAGGGTGACCAAATGCCTATAAATACTAGACCACCCCTCCTCATTATTCACCGGAATTCAACACTTTGACGATTCAGAGCTCCCGTCACATAGGTGTGGTAGTCGCGTAGGTGGTGGTGTGTCTTGCAAGTGGGACTTGTGCGCCGGTGTTAGAAGTTTCACGCGGGTTGGCAGTTGTGCGCCAATTTTGGTTTGGGCGTAAAAGGAAGAGATTCGCGCAAGTCTAGAGTTGAGGAAGCTTGTGTCGCGCAAGTGTGTGAGGTGGACTTGTGCGCCAGTTGTGACTTGCGTGCCGATACTTGCGCGCCCAGATTGACTTGCGTGCCAAGTATGGTTTATTTCCAGCAGTGATTTTCGGGCTGCGTGGAAGCTGGAAGATTGCATGATACCTTCGGTTCAAAGAGATATTTATCTATGTGTGAAATTTGGACTTCAACAGAGCATCTATATACAGAGGAAGATGCATTTCTTCATGCAAGTGAAGAGACCTACAGGTCTATAAACTGTGAGTGGATCCTTTCCGGAGTAGTGAGCAAAGGAAGAGGAAGAAGGTGATCCTCTCCACCGACAGTGAGCCATAGAGAGAGAAACAGGGAGTGACCCTTGGGAAAGTAGTGAGATGACCCTAAACATTGTAGAGGTAGTGAGCCTGGGCATAGAAGTGATCTAGCCCGAACTATTTTATCCACATCTAGTGAAGAATAGTGGAATTAGGTATTACCAACAACTTATCGGCGTATGCTCCTTAGACATAGCCCAGTGAGGGTGAACCAAGTAAAAATCCATGTGTCTACCTGCATACATCCCTGCATTTCATTTAAAGTATCTTAATCAGATAAAGAAGAAAATAAGTGATCATAATAAACACACAAGTGAAAAAGTGACCCTTGTATTAAAGAGGTCAAGATCTAGTAGAGGCAGGAAGAACATTGAAAAAGAATATCCATCCTGATTCACCCCCCTTTCAGGGTATATAGGCCCCTATTGGTCCTAACATAAACCAACTATGATTTTACCTATAAGATTATATAATTCTATAAAAATAAAGTACATGTTTAATAATGTATATGAAAGTTATACTTTCCTCAACAACTAAAATACATAGTGGAAAATATACTATAAGTAACAAGTAGTAACTATTTTAACCCAAAGAGGAGGGTACCCAACAACCATGGATAAGAGGACCCTTGATTTATACTTTCAAGAAAGTATGTCTTACCCAAACCCAGGTATTCCTTCAATCTGATGATCGGTATCTGTCTTGCTATCCACACAAGCATTCGATTTGTATGGAAATTGGCTCCTCTGACTTCACAACCCAAAGTCTCTGATTTCAAGGAAATTGAACCTCTACACTAAGCAAATCTGCCTAAAGAAAAGTTTGAAAAAGCAGTTCAAAACTTTTTGCACGAATCCTGAGAGTTTATAAGAGCCTCTCTCTAGAATTCACTTCAACAGCATGTAAGCATAGTTGTCTAAGTTATTGTCAAAAAGGTGGGATCTCTTTCAAATGAGCTCCTATTTATAAGCACACCTCCAACGGCTGGCTCCCTCCTCCAACGTTCATATTTTCCTTGAATTTCAGAGGGATCTGTACACATGCCTCTCAAACAAAGGTTAGTGAGTAACTAAAATCACATCATCATTTTATTAAAAAAAATGTGAGCATAACTAAAATCTAATATTCAGAATGTAGGCTAATGAAAGGTTCATAGTCTAACCAAAATTGAATTTGGAGTCTATAATACAAGGATATTCGGATTATGTTTTCTAGGAATTTCGAAACTGAATTCTATAGAATTCCGGAGTCTGAATTCTGAGAAAACTCGAAATCTGGATTCACAAGTATTCATAATCTGAACATAAAATGTTCGGAGTCGGAGTTCACGAGAATTGGGAGTCAAAACACATAAGAGTTTGTAGTCTAAAATCAGAGAACTCAGAGTCATTACTCAGAAAGTTCGTAACAAGAATTCTTATTCAGAATTAGGACTCAGAACTCATAAAGTTCGTAACCAGAATTAATATTAAGAATTCGGATTTAGAACATAGAATGTTAGTATCCAGAATTCATATTCAGAATTTAGAGTCAGAACTCTGAAGAGTTCGTAACGATAATTCTGATTCAGAATTCATATCCTAAAACAGAATGCTTCCTATCTAGGTAATTATAGGATTCCGAGGTTTTGGTTTCAAACCAAATTTTACACATAAAAGAATTATTATATGAGTATTTAAAACATGGTAAGGATGAATTTCCTTAGGGAAGGAATATTTTTTTTATAGGGGTAAATCATAAGGTAAAATAAAATTTTCCTTAAGATAAGGTGACTGTGATTTTCAGAACAAGAGGAACGGTAAAGTCATAAGGAAACCTTAATGAAATAACAATCTCCCCCTTACATGAAAGAATGAAAAATTCATAAGAAAAACCATATTGACTCAACAGAATATACATTCAAATATCTGTTATGTCCGTAGTGGAAGGTGGGAAGTAAAATGTCTATGGGGATAATGTAACCTTTGCATATACGAATATAGAAATGGGAAAAAGTAAAAATAGGATTTTTATCGGTCTTTGGAAAACATGAAGAAGAAATTATTATTTATTTGTTGTGTTGGTGAATCTTACAAAGACTACTCATTTCTTTGAAATTATAGAGGACTTCGTACATGATCAACTTGCAAGGATATACATCATAGAAGTGGTAAGGCTTTATATAACACCACTATATATTATATGTCATCAATATACATGATTTAAATTCATGTTCCCAAAGATATCTAACATTAAATAATCACTGGTTTGAACTTCCTTAAGGTTTATCACCCCCAAAATTATATCCAATTTAAGTAAACAATATATTCACTTGAGGATATATTGAGATCTTGCTCGATTGACTTCAAAGGAGGAAGAGGTCAACATGATTCTCTGGTTGAGTTCTCATAAAATAATAAATTTTAATAATGAATCCAAATGTTTATATATGAATCACTTTATGGGAAGAGATGCATAAAAACATCATTTTGGGGTGAAGTTGGTGAATTCACGTTATTGGGATCTAAAATTGTTAAAGAAATTATAGAAAATTTCATAGTCATTCAGAAGAACATCAGGGGCATTCAAAGTATAAATAAGAACTATTGTGACTATAATTAATGAGTTTTGGAGTTTTAAATTAGAGATAAATTATTCCACCACATTTCTCTAGGGAAGAAAATAATGAAATTTCATAATAAGGGAAATCAATTTCACACGTATATCATCCCCTTTGGAATTCTCGATCGCATCTAATCTATGAGCAATAAACTAGCACTATCAGTAACTATATATCATGTACATTATGTATTACTTGTATCCATATTGATAAATAACATACCATATCCCTCACATGTTGTGAATTCATAGGTGGCATAATTGGAAAATTATCCCTCTTTTGAGGACTAGTCAATGAACCAATTGCACTATAGAGATAAATTTATATGTAATAATTCAACTAAGATAGAGAAGGAACTATAGAAAAATAATAATTTAGAAGCAGAGACATGAGATCATTTTTGGATAATTATTGATGTTATTTTCAAATGGGGCTACAACTTTATAATTTAAATGGTATTAATCTCAATAGTTATATATAAATGATAACATAGTTCTGCACTTTAACTTAATGTCATGGATACTCATTACAGAAAGAAGATAGATATTATTTAATCTTTATTGAATGATCATAAAATCATAAATATTATATTATTTATTTAATTATAATTATATATATCATCAATGTGGTATGTTTAGGATTAAATGAATCGCATCACTTCGTGGAGGCGAAAGTCCACACATACACATGAGCGCTGTTATTATTTTTTGTTTAACATAAAGGTGTGAAAAAAATGATATATTATCTTTCATTAATGATAAATATATCATTAAAATTATATATATACCTTAATTTCATCATTATAAATTATCATGTGATATGGTGATGGAAGAAAAATTACATTAGTCTTCGAGACGAGAATCCATAGTACACGCAAATAATGAATTATTTTCTCATTTGATGGATGTTTGAGATGGATATAGGTTATAATATTAAAATTTAACATATCCATATATGTAGGACATTGGTGTTATTTTATTCATTTTTGAAGAATATTTTTAGAAGGTGTAAGAAGAAATAAAAGAAACACGTGCTTAAAAAATAAACCTCTTCTTTGGAAAACCTAATTTGATTAACACCATAAGCCTTATAAGGTTGGAATAATCCCAAAAAAATACCTATTTAATATGGGTAGTGAATATATGAAGTTATTTTGTAATTGATTTTCTGATCTAATTGTGTTTTGAAGTTCAAATAAATGAAAAGAAGATATTCCCTTTTATATGAGAGGAGAGGGGAACTCTTGGAATTTCTCAAAATATTAAATTCGTCATCAAATATAAATAGATAAAAATGTATTTATTTTGAACATTGGACGATTATGGTTCTAAATAATCTAATAAAATAAAAATTATACATTTTTTATCTCATTATTACACTTTTCCCTTTGTTTTAATCCCTCATTATCCTCTTTCGCACTTATCATGATAACAATGATTTTTACACTTTGGGGGTCACTATAGTTACTATAAATGGAAAAAGTCCCATAAATGGACAAAAGATAATATTATAAACAGTATCCTAATAAAATTTATAAATATAATATTTTTATTAAATCAATATCTTTTAATAAAAACTATACCACTTATTAGAAAAACCACTTTTTCCTAACACCATAAGATATATGTTGTTAGAATTTTGACTAAAATAAGAACAATGGAATATGAAGATAGATTATATTAAGGTATTTTTCTATATCTTGGCCACAAAAAAATTGGTTTTTAAGTGTGAATAAATAATAATAATATATGTCCTTTTATTAGAAAAGGGACGAGTACTCTTGGAATTTCCCTAAATATTAAATTAATAATATTTAATTTAAAAATAATAATGGATCAAAAAACATTTATTTTGAATATGGTATGATTATGAATTTCAATAAACACATAAAGTATAAATTATACATGTTTTTTTCAAAATTTTACCATTATCGTTTTGTTTTAACCCTATTTTAACCCCTGTCACACTCACCATAACAACATAGAGTTTTACAATTTGAGGGTCACTATAGTAACTATACATGGAATGAAATATGATAAATGAAACATGGTTGATATTATAAACCATATAGTAATCACATAGATAAATATAATATTTTATATGAATTTTATTACATTTATTAAACTATTTTTTATTTTAATCTATCATTAATGTTAATTTTTATAACTATTGATTCCCTTGATTTTAAGAACATTAATACAACAAGTAAAATTAAAAAAAACTAAACATGTAATTTTAATCTATAAAAATCCTTAATCACATTAATTACCCCAAATATTATTAATTCTAGTTTTATTAATATCATTATTTGATTTAACCTTAATTGAAAAAATATTGTGCTAGTGTTGTGTAAATTTTTAAAGTAAGTATTTATTCAATAAAAATTCAAAAAAAAAACTACCATGATAAATATAAATATTATAGCTTTAAAATTTATATTTATAACTGAACAAATACTCTAGTTATTTCTAGGTTAAAAAATATTATTATTATTATAAACAAGAGTCTGACATTTTTTAATTTTCATTAAATAAAATATTAAAAAAGTATAAATCTCCTCACAATGGTAAACAAATTCCATATAATCTAATTTTGTATTATTATAGACGAAATATAATCATAAAATAAAATTAATGCATGTGTTGGAGTTATTTTATAGTCTTTATCCTTTTAAATTTTACTTTAATTATATGATTTACCAAGATAACAAGAATTACAAAGGTTATTATTCATATTGACCAAATATAAAAGAGAATTATTTTCCATATTTGGACTCAATAATTCTAAATATGGAATCCATTTTTAAAAATTCAAAACAAAATATTTTTTGGAATTTAATTTAAAATTAATCCGACAAGACCCAAAGAAAAATTGGTTTTCAGAGTAATTTTGTTTTTAAATATAAAATTTTACTATACAAATTTATGTATACAATTAATTTAATAAAACATAATTGGATAAATTTCAATAATATTTTACAAATGAAATTTTAAAAAAAATCCAAAATATTATATTACATTAAAAATAATTTAAAATAAAATTCAAATTGTAATTAAAAATAAATATTAATAACTATTCATTGAGAAATCGATATTTTTAGAAAATTCCAAAAAATACATCTTAAAAATTTTATGATAGGTTGAATTAAAAATTTAAATTCCTTTTATAAATAAATTTTCTAAAATTTACAACAATTAAATAGAACATTCACTCATAAAAATAGAGAAAATCTATTTTTGATGGAATCATTTTTTTAAAGAATAAAATGACTTTATTAAAAATTCACTTCGTATTTAAAAATATTTAAGAAATGTATTATAAATGAATAGGGTTGTAATATATTTTGTAATGTGGTCAATTATATTCATTGCCACCAATTTAACGTTTTGGTTATAATAATCACATATTAATACTTCATTATTTTCTTACGTTTGGTGTTTCATATCTTTCACGTTATCGAACACAATTTATATTTTTTTAAAAATGTGAGGATAATAAATGTAATTATAAAATTTTCATATTATATTATCGCACCAAAATTTTTCCTTATAATACATGTATATTTTGTATTTTCATGGTTTTATAGAGAAATTTTAGCTATGAGCAGTGACCCCCTCTCAAATGTGGGAACACTTTCATGCCCTTGGGTGGCCGTCTATGGGCTGATGAGGTGGAAGGTAATGAAAAATCTGCTATGCCCGTGGGAGAGGGTGGATTTGATGCTACCAGTGATGGATTGGATAGGTGTCTGGCCGCCGAGAAAGATGCTAGGAATAATGAAGGCACAATATGCCCAGAAGTTAACGTTGTCGCATCCGGTGGTGGTGGAAGTGATGAAATGAGTGGGGATTTAAGTGCGGACAGTGAGGTCGAGCTGGTGATGGGGAGTGTAGGTTGGGATTCAATTGGTTCAGGCTTGGAGAAAAGTGCTAACACTACCCCACTGAAGGAAGGGGACAGTGGGGCATGCCAAGCGACAAGAGATCCTCATAATATTACTGCTGCTGAACAGCAAAGGCAGAATTTCCAGGGTAAGAAAAAGATGAAACAGTTACAGGTGGATAGGAAAGGGGGACTCTAACAAGAGTTATGGCCAGCAGGAAATGAAGATCCTTTTTTGGAATTGTCAAGGGCTGGGTAACGCCCGCACGGTCAGGGCCCTTCGAAATTATCTCATGACCTATAAACCGATGTTTGTTGGTATTGCTGAACCATAAGTACTCTTTGAAAACTGGAAAGGATTCAAATGGGGCTCTCTAGGATACAGGTTCATTTCAAACAATCAGCATGCATCTCATATGGATCACTTTTGAATGTTAAAGCATGATGGCAGTAAGATCACTTCATGTGAAAATTGGAACCAAAGTATCCTGATCAACTACACATATGCTGGGCAGGATTTTTCTGTCTCTTTCGTTTATGCCTCCAATTATTATATTAAGAGGAGGGAGTTATGGGAAGATCTTAAGGACACTTCTAGGAGGTTGATTCCAAACTGGACGGTGATTGGTGATTTTAACACAGTTCTGAAGCCTGAGGAGAAAACTGGATCAAACTTCAATAGGGTGGCTGCTGTTGATTTTTCGGAATGTATTGATTATTGTAATCTGGAACAAGTCAAAATAGCTGGTGCAGATTTTACATGGTGTAGGTATACGAGGGAGGGGAAACAAGCAAGAAATCTTGATAGATGTTTTTTCTGCATTGGTGATCATGATACGGATCATGGGGTGTCTGGTTTCACACTCCCGAAGCATCATTCTGACCACAATCCGATGGTTATTGAGGTAATACACAGCGCACAAAGTCGGTTCCCATCCCCTTCAAATTCAACAATGGATGGCTTGTGACTCCAGGTTGTAGGGAGATTATCTTGGAGGCATGGAATACAGAAGTCATTGGGAGTCCTCTTCACCGACTTTCCATGAAGCTAAAGCACCTTAAGGGGCTCCTAAGAGAATGGAGTAAAATATCATTTTTGAAAATTGATGAGGACATCAAGAAGGCAGAGGAGGAGCTGGCCAGGACTCAAGTCTGTCATGATCAGCAGTCAACTATATCCAGAGAAGAAATAATGGTCCACAATAGGATGGATGACCTCTTAATGATAAAGGAAAGGCTATTTAGAAATCATCTGAATGTCAAATGGTTAATGGATGGGGATAGAAATTCCAATTTCTTCAACAGGTTACATAAGGAAAAGAGGGTCCAGGCAGGGACCAGGGTGATCAGCATTGATGGGCACTTGTACAGTGAAGATAATGAGGTATCACAGGCTGTTGCTGAATACTTCAAGGTAATTTATTTGGATAATGGGTAGTCCAACATCCATCGCATGGTTGAGAACATCAGCCCCTGCATTCATGATCACACGAATCAGCTTTTACTTGCTTCCCCATGAAAAGAAGAGATCAGAGCTGCTATTCTATCTCTTAATCTTGAGTGCGCTTTAGGTCCGGATGGGTTCACGAATAAATTCTTTATGTTCTATTGGGATATCTTGGAGAATGAAATTGTGAATGGAATTAAGGACTTCTTCGCGCAATCATATATGCCTCATGGAATGAATTCTTATTTCATCGCTCTCATCCCCAAGAAAGAGAATTCCCTTGACATTAAGGACTTCAGACCGGTTGCTATTGGGAACACGATACCCAAACTCATTAGCAAGGTTTTGGTGAACAGGATGGGTGGGGTGGTTAATGACATTATCACTGCGAATCAATTTGGTTTCGTCCCTAGGAGGAACATTCAAAAGTGTCTTTTTATGGCCTCGGAGAGTGTCAATCTTATGAGACAGAACACAAAGGAAGGAAATTTTGCCATCAAAATTAATATTTCCAAGGCCTTTGACACTCTTAAGTGGCGCTTTCTTCTTGATGTTCTTAGAAGATATGGCTTCTCAAATGACTTTGTGAATCTGATCTGTACCATTCTGGAGTCATCCAAGTTATTAGTTCTTGTCAACGGTGCCCCTAGGGGCTTCTTTCCTTTCACTAGGGGGTGCGGCTAGGTGATCCACTATCTGGCCTGCTTTTTGCTATGGCAGAGGAATACTTGAGTAGGTGTATCAATGACCTTTCTCATCTGGGTCTTTATAAAAGGATTAGGGCTGGTGTGAGTGATTATGCCCTGTCGCACTTATTGTATACCGATGAAATCTTGCTCCTTGGTCAGGCATCAAGGAAAACTATCTCCTCTATTAAAGCCCTCTTCAGTCATTATGAGGAGGTTTCTGGGAAAGCCATTAGTTGGGACAAATCGTCCATTGTTTTTGGAAATGGAATTTCAGTTGGGAAACAGAATAGAATTTTCAGACTTCTTGGGGTGAGGAGAGGCTCCTTACCCTTCCAATATCTTGGAGTCCCACTATTTTGGGGGAAATTGAAAAGACAACAACTTAAAGGAATCTCTGCTGGAATTGTTCATCAGATGGCCAGCTGGAAGGGGAAAGCTATGTCCATGGCTGGAAGGGTCTGTCTTATGAATTCAGTTATCACATCGAAATTTGTATACTCCTTCCCCATTTATCAATGGCCGAGGGGTATTCTCAATGAAATTCAGAGTATGGTACGCAATTTCATATGGATGGGGTCCCCACATGAAATAAAGCTAGTTACAGTGGCTTGGAAGGAATGCATTAAACCGGTGGAGATGGGGGGCCTAGGAATCAAGGACCTCCGGATGTTTAATGATGGGTTGATTGGGACGTTCACTTGGAACTTGATTACTCATGAAGCTGATGATGATTTTCCCTCAAACAGGATAACAAGGAGGCTCTTAAATGGACACAAATGGCACCTTGCCTCGTTGGTTTGGACTTCTATCAAGCAGGAGTATGTCAGAATCATGCATGATACCCGCTGGTTGGTGTGCAGGGATTCCACCCTTAACAGCTGGAACACAAGATGGCTCACACAGCCTCTTTGTGATTCTAATGTGCCACCTGAGGCAGCCAATTTGACAATTTCCAGCTTTCTCTCACAGCTACAATCTGCTTCTATTAGTGCTCCTGTGCAGGTTGAGCATGAAGTAAATGGTTACGTCTTCATGGAGCAGGATACTCTGATCTGGATGCATATCAGAACCGGGAAATTCAATAGCAGACACTTTTACAGGACCACATATGGGGATCATTCCTGTGCACCTTCATGGTTGCTGAAATACAGAGCATGCTTCATCAAACCTGCTCGGTTTTTTCTGATATGGAGGATCTGGAAAAATCGTCTGCCTACATTGGATGCTCTTAAGAAGGATGGGCTCCATATGGCTTCTATATGTTCCATGTGTAAAGTTGATGAGGAAACGGTCCATCGTGTTTTTGTGGGCTGCCATCATGCAAAGCAATTGTGGGATTACATCGGGCTTGTTTTTGGGGTGAATGTTGACACCTACATGCCGGTTTGTCAGGTGTTGTCTGCTGCTTTTCATGGCAGGTTTAGCGAACAGATTTTTAATATATTTTTGGCTTCAATTGTGGCGGCTGTTGATGTCATTTGGGAAGCCCACAATGCGGAAACTTTCACTGATCTGCGCCCCACTGTACAACAAGGGGTGAGGGCGATACATAAGGATGTCTATGCATCATCTTGTGTGCAGGATGGGACAATGTCTAACACAGTTGCAGATCTGCAAATCCTTTGTATTCTTGGTGTCTCGGGGCGGTCTCACTTGCCTCGGATGCTGAAGTATATTCGATGGATCCCACCCATCGGACCCTGCCTAAAGGTTAATGTTGATGGGGCTACGGTGGGTGTTCCTGGAACATCGGGATACGGAGGCGTGTTTCGCACCTACCGTGGGTTCGTGAAAGGATGCTATCATCACGCCATTGGAATTGGTACTGTGTTTGAAGCGGAACTTTGGGGCATGGTATATGCCATCAGGTACGCTGTCCGCTTTAACTGGGAACATATATGGATTGAATCTGACTCTTAGGTCGCGGTCCACGCCTTGAGCACCAAGACACACCAGGTTCTGTGGCGTGTACTGCCGCAATGGGTGGGATGTCTTAATGATATTGCGCGGATGCGGGTGGAGGTATCACATGCCTACCGAGAGGCGAATCAGGTGGTGGATGCACTAGCAAAGCAGGCGCTCACGGATGCAGGAGAGATGTGGTATTTTATGACCCCTGACTATTGCGCTCCACTGGTGGAGGCAGATTGGTGTGGGGTGGTGCACACTCTCTTTTGTAATATTCCCCTGTATGCTTGCCTCTTTTCACTCTCTTTATTTATTTTATTTTATTAGGACCGGCTTACACTGGATCCTGGATTTTCGGGTAATAATTCCCATATCCATATTATCTAAATCCGAATACAAAGGATCGCTTACAATATTCTTATTGGTATTAAATCCATACTCATTCTTGATCAATGGATCCACTGCCTTATTTTCCATCACAAGGTGGTTATTTAGAGAGAAATATTAATACTTTAGTAGATCAAGACATCGTCGTTTCCTCATGTTGAGATATTTAGGTGAAAACATGTATTTCAAAATCTTATAATCTATCTATATCTCAAAACATTCACTATATAGATAATACATCCACCTCATCAATGAAATGATTATTAATGACAAATCAATATCATGAGTTATATATTTTGGTTCATGAGTCATTGACAACCTTGATGCATAGTTAGTAACATTATAATTATGTAGTACACAATAGAGTACCTTCTTTGTTGCATCACTATATATCCCCAATACATCATTTCTTGATAATAGAGTAAAAAATTATAGAATTGAATAATATTCTATTCCATTCTTCAAATCATTATTCACATTCTTTTAACCTTCTGAAAATAACACCATTATATGTAATTTGGTTAATGTGTTATAAAATCAGGTAACATTTTCAAAAAATCACCAATAGTAACCATCCAAAACAAAAAATCATGTAACTCCATTTTTTCATTATTTTATGCCATTATTTTCCTAACTTTATCATCATAGGATCAACTAAAATTCCATTCTTGGAGATAATATGGCCTATGAAAGATACATTATAATACTATATTTCACACATACTAAATTTTCCATATACCGCTTTTCCTTTATGATTCTCAAGAATGATCCAGATGTGATTTTCATTTTCCTCATAGTTTTTATAATAAACCAATATATAATAAATAAATCCAAAAAAATAATCAATATATTCCTCTAATACGTTGTTCATTATATCCATAAAATAGTGGGTGTGTTTTTCAATCAAAAGGGAATTACGATAAAATTATAATGTCCATACCTCATATGAAATGTTATCTTCAGAATATATTCTTTATTTACTAATAATTTATGATACCCAAAACAAAGGTCAATATTTAAGAAAATTTGAACTCCATAAATTTGATTAAATAAGTCATCCATATGAGGTATGTGATACATGTTATTTATTTTAATAGCATTTATTTATCTATAATCAATGTAGAGTTTCATAGATTCGTCATTCTTCTTAAGGAAATGAAATGGGGATCTCTAAGGTGAAATAATAGGGCATATAAATCCCATATCACACAAATCCTCTATTTGTTTCTAAAACTACACTAATTGCATTGAGGGAATTCTATAGGGATTATTTGATATAGGTATTTCATTGGGGCTTAAATCATTGAGCAACTCAACTTCATTCTCGGGTGGATGTTGAGGTAATTCCTTAGAAAATGAATAAATGTATTCCTTTATAATATGCATATCCTCAAATTTATGATTGTCTTATCCACCTATAGACTGTATCCTATCTTCGCCGCCAAGAATATATTTCAAAATAGTTACCATGTGAGGATCTAGACATGACCTAAATGATGATTTCTCCTCTCTAAAGAGAGGTAATTCTTTATCATTGTCATGAATCATAATTTATTTCTCTTTATAATATACATTTTTCGTTATATTTTGAAAACCACTTCATACCAAAAATTTTATCAATTTCAACAATAGTTATAATAATAAAGATTACAAATAGGACATATTTAAGCCTCATAATGGGAACTAACCAACCCATCCTATTTATGGTGTTATTTACACTAGATGATTTGAATGATAAATCCCTTATTATGGTTTTCGGGAAATATATCATTATATTGGAAAACATGGAAGTTATAAATGCGTGTGAAGATCTAGAATCAAATAAATCCTTATGTAAATTTGAGGATATGATTAAAGTAATGGCCTCATAATATTTAAGAACATCAACATTTTCTATAGTGATTCCATAAGCATGGCCTTCTCCTATTCCCATATTATATAATAGTTTCCTTTTATTCCTGATACATTGGTTTGAATAATTCCACAATTCATTACTATTTAAGAAATGGATAATAGTTTTCACTTTATTTCCCTTGCATTAATTATCTATATGACCCTTATCTCCAAACCAGTAACAAACTCCCATTCCGTTTAATCATTTTCTACGACATTTCTCCATAAAATATTCATATGATGAAAATTTATTCAGTCCATTATTCTCTATGTTCAATCAAAATATTCTTCTATTCATTTCCCTTGAATGAATATGATCCTGAAAATTTTTTATTTTTTTTGGTGGCCAAAAACACTATTTCATCATATGATGGAAACAATTGAAAAACCAGTGAAATTTAGAGGCTTAAATAAATCCATTCAAATAAATAGTTAATTTTTCATTCTTAATTATTTTTCTAATTTCTTCCTTACATGGATTGTATTATAAATGTATCCTCACAAACCACAAAAAAATCTTCTTCATTTTTATTTTATATGAAAAATATTAACATAATTTGAGTTTTTTGGTCATGAGGGACTACTTGTTGTAAAAAGATAATTTATATGATCCACAATCCATGTGTTCTATTTTATATTCCTCCCTAGTATTTTGTATCAACAACCACAATTAAAGGGAATAACCATTAAGGAAATACACAACCAATATAACCTTTTCCTTTTCATTACATCCTAAGGACAAAAATACCTTTTCAAGAGACTTAATCCATGGAACAACTAACACTATATTAGTAGTTCCACAAAATATGGAGGATTTTTTCACATGAAATAATCCAATATTAGTTTTTCATGCCGCGATACATCATATTGCTCCATATTTCCAAGGATTTTATTAAAAACCCGGTTCATCTACACAATTGTTTCCATTATCTTCTTGGATCCAATACTAGTTTTATTGGATTTCTAAGTAAATAAAATTATACAGTGGAAAAAAGTATAAATACTGTAGTTTTTGTTATATTCCATTTCTAAAAACTAGCACATATAATAGTAGGTCATAACATTTTGAGTATTAAATCATAATTAATAATTATAACTTTATTATAAGACTTAAAAAACTCAACAATTGAGAATTATTAGTCTCAAAGTCATAATATATGTTACATTGAAAAAATATTTAAATAATAAAAATAATTTTTACTGTTTCAAAATAGTTTGTAAGGAAAATATGAATTATACCAATAATATACCTTGGGAGTTTCAAAATAGACTCACAATAAGAGTCCATTCACCATGCACTATAATTATGGCCAATATATATTTGAAAAACTCTTTTATGGTTTATTACCCCAAGACACATCTATGCTAAAACCACTCCCACATGTAGTATAAAAACATGGATTTTTTTCCAGGAACACCACATAATATATACCTTACCAAACAATTTATATTATTTTCCTACAATTAGAAATATCTTAAAATTCGTTCATATGGTTATTTTATTTAATACATGTTTACCAAATTATAGTTCCCACAATTTCTTAAAAATATGATCTGATACCAATTGTAACAACCTGAACACCAGTTACCCTAATTTAATTTCTACTTTATTACATTGAAATAAGATAAAATGGATCATATAACCATGTATTTATCAGTTTATTAGTCTTTAAGAACCACATACAATAATTCTTCCTATTTTACATTGGAAATAAAATATGAAAACATAATTAAAGTAATATTATGTGTCATTGAACTCATTTAAATATTTTTTTTCAAATTCAGGGGAAGGAAAAAATAGTGGTTATCTAAAATACATAGTAAGGGTTATTCACAATGTAATTTATCAATATTAAATAATGTATAATTAACATGGAATGATAAACAACTAAAACTAAATTCCATTTAATCAATAACATGAGCATAAAATGAACCTATGGATAATATCCATGAATTAATATCACATATAATAATAAAAGAATAATTAATGAAGTAAATGTAAATATTTTAACATAATGATCTTAGACATAATTATATCTTTACTATTAAGTCCTTGTGCCAAGAAAGTTTAATCGATGTTTACATATCCACTGAAAAACCATTTGATAAGGCTTGAAAACTAGTTTGCCTCAATATTCTTATTGATGCATCAATGGGATATTTATAACCTTTACCCACCCAAAACTCCATTTCCAATACATTCTACATAAATTAAATTATAAATTTAATTCATAAACAACATTAATTATCAAAAAATATCTGTATTAAATATTGAATAAAGAATATTAACATTCATCTAATAAATTAAATAAAATTCATACTAACACACCAAATAAAGAAATGGTATACAATTTATGAAATAATTATTTCCATGATACAATTTATATATACAATTATAATAAATGTAAAATCTAATAAATGGTTATCATAATAAAGTGAATGCTTCAAGAGATCTTTAATAAACAAAAAATTAATATGAAATTAATTCATTTGAAATATTGGACTTCTAATAAATTAATGTATAAAAGAAAATAGAAGTGAAACATTAAAATAATTTTACATTAAGGATATTTTTTTTAAACCAATGGAAACATATAAATAATTAAAATATCAAAAAATGATCATGGAAATGGGAAATTCCATTAGCATCATATATATTTAAAAGAAAACATTCCTTTTGAATTTTTATAAAGAAAGTAAAAAATAATCCTTTTATAAAACATTATATAGATTGCATTCAAATATTTTAAAATTTTGTGGGTACATTTAAAAGCTGTTAATAATTGATTTTATTAAATAAAAATCAATTTTTTTAGAACAATTTTGAAAAATATGGGCATGGAAGGAAAATAAACCCTATCATGAAAATAAATAAGTCATCCTTTTTTTAACATTTTTTCATGATTCATGTTGAAAATTAGAGAAAATATATATGAAAATAAGTTAAAAAAATTAATTATTCATTGGATATGAAAATAGAGGTATTTCATGAAAGATATCTTATAGTGTCTCTTAAATTAAAAATGTGTAATCCCAAAAATTGAGATTGTAAAATAAATTCTTACCTATTGTAAATTATAAATTATAAACCCATGATAGAGTAAAATTGAATGAAAACATTAATAATCATGAATAAATATATATTCATGTTAAATACATAAAAGGGGTAGTATATACCTCACATAAAAATAAATATATTCATAATACCAAATATCTCTCAGTAAAGTGGAAATCAAGATGAAATCAATTACCAGACTCTTCCCTTTATTTTAACATGATTAAACTTATTGTATAACTGTTTCAACCGTGTTATTAATTTATACTAGAAGAATGTTCATATTTATAATATCAAATATGATCCTCTTATAAAATATTATCACTCGTTCATTAATATTCTTTCATTATTCCCAGAATTTCAGGAGTTAACTACTTCATTTTCTGATGCATGTTTTTCCATAGAAGTTATAGTTATTGTGAATAAGATATAAATTTATCATATTAAAAATTATATTAATTTAATAAACTTCATATTTATTCACTAGGTGCATTTTTAGAATCATTTTTAAATGGTGGATATAAATAATGAATCACACAGCTTCGTGGAGATGGTAAGCGGTACATATAAAGACCGATGTTATCATTTTGAAATGGGAGAAAAGGAAAGGAATTATATGATATATTATGTTTAATGACAAATACATTATTTCATAATTATTATATTTTTTTATTAGTTCCATAATTATGAAAATTATTGTCAGGTTGTGATGGAAGCAAAATTACATCGGTTCGTGAGGCAATGGTCTGCCATACACATGAGAGATGATTTTGTTTTATATTTGATAGAGAAAGAGAGGTATAAATATTATTATTTGAACATGATAAAATATTATTATATAGTTTATTATGGTGTTATTATATTGGTATTGTTAGTGCACAATTGGCTATGGTAAAAGAAGATGTAAAAAAGAAATAGTTTCGTTAAAATAATTACCTTCTCTTAGTGAAACATCATTTGGACATCTTATTAACAATCACATTATTAGTATTTTGGAAATATTGGAACCTATATAAAATCTATAGGGACTTTGGAGAGAAATTTTGTAGGTTTTGTTAGATATAATTGGGTTTTGAGTTATTAACAAGTGAGGGGATGTGGTGCCCTTTTATAATTGGGGTGAGAGGGACACTTATAAGATTATAATGGTTTAAAAAATTTCTTTAAAAAAATATATATAGAATGATTAGTTTAAAAAAATTAATTTTAATGAAAAAAACAACAAAAATGATGTTTAAGGATGTTTTTATTCATCTTAACTGTTTTACTTTTTATTAACCCCCATAAAACCTGTGTTGACCTTAACGATGGTAATAAATTTTTATTGTTATTACAAATAATTATAAGCAAAAACTATATTGAAATTATTACCGAATATAAATTATCATAATTCCAAATATTTAATCGATTTATCATATTCAATTCACATAAGTGGAATAATTTAATTTAAAAATAAACTATAAAAATGTCATGAAAAAATGTTTTTCCAAGAAATGCATTTTTCAAGCATAAGAGAATATAATATTTACTATATAACTCGTAATAATAATTAAATAGATTTAAATTATTATAGATAAATATATAATATATTCATTTAATTTATATAATTTATTATTTAATTTTATATTAATTAATTAAAATGGAAGGACGTTATGCATTAAAAAACAGTTTTCTAAAAATATCCTTTTATACCTCAAAATTATTGTTGTTATAGATTAATTCATAAAATTTTATGAAATAATATTATATGTTTTCTAGGAAGAGGGAATCATTGGATTGAAATACCCATGTTTTAATATTAAATATATTTTTTGAGTATTATTTTAATTAATCAAGATTCGAGACATGTTACTATTTGAATCATAAATATTACTCTACTTACCCAAATTGTGTGATTATTTCTTTTTAGGGTTACTAGTTCAATGTACTACAATTCATTAAATTGTATTTTTTCTAAATTATTTCATTTTAAATGAAATATGAATCAAACAATAAGGCTTACATAATCTTTTAAACAAACTAGATCAGCTATGATGTTATATTTTCTCGGGTTAAAAAATTGAAAATTTCTGAATACTCCATCTGATGTCCAGGGAAATTCCATTAAAAATTATATAAAAATTAAAAAATCATAAAATAAATATAAATTCTATAATTGATACAATAAATTCCAACAAACAATTCAATATGCTATTTAAAAACATCCCACAATTCATGAAATTCCCCAATCCCAATCATTAAATTGAGAAAATATTTTGTGGTGTGAAATAAAAGATATATTATGCAAACTTTTAAAATACATGGTTATAATTTTATGGAAATATCATATAAATAAATGTATTCACATTTAGACCATTTAAAAACTAGTCTCAAAACTAGACAACAATATATGGTTTAGTAAAATAGCCATATATTTGGATGAAAAAATTTTGGCTACAAAATTGTGAGGGTAAACTAGACACACACAGACAAACACATACATATATATTTATAACTTTTTAGAAGTCTATTTATCCATATTAAACTACCAATGTTTCCAAATTGTCAAGGAATCTTGGTGGGGTGTTTTAGAATTCGAATTAGCCACCACCTTTTGTTATAAATTCATACTCACTTCTATATAGAAGGGGTTGGAATTTAAGAGCCTTGGGGGATAGTTTGGAATAAACATATCATTTTCAAGGGCCTATTTGTAGAGACCCGTATCTTGACGTACATATACATTACATTACTTTTGCGGAATACTTAGTACATAACGAAAACACACACACAAGGATCGTAATAGTTTAGTGTCTTTGGAAACTCGGAACATAATCTTCTAATCGTGGTGCAAGATCTTCAAAATCTCCATTAAAGATCTTCCCTTTTTTACCTAAAACCATTCATTATATCCTGGAGAAAAGAAAACATAAAAGGGTGAGCTCAAATGCTCAGTAAGGGTAAACAAATGAAATATCAATCACATCATCTTCATAAGAACATAACATTTTGGAAATCTTAACCTGCAAAAGAGAGCATAATTTCATAACATGGGATAAATCATAGTAGTGGAATGAAATCCCAATAATCAAAACATAAAACATGAAACTTTGTGGCATACACACATAATCATAGAGAATCATATCTTATTAGTCAAGACTCATTGCCAAGACTATCTTAGTGGACAAAGTCCCTTTCTGAACCGAGTCACCCTCGTTTCAGTCCTGTTTCACTGAACCGGTATAACCTACCATTCCAGCCATGTCTACCGCATGAGATATAAAATCTTTACCCAATTAATTGGAGGGAGATATAGGTCCCACCCATCTCATAATGATACCATTGTTATGTGTTCCACAAAATCATAAACCATATATCATAGAATAACCCATGTAATAAAAATGGGAATCTTAAACATCGTGACATCATAAAACAATTCATATAAGATAAAAATAATTCCATCAAAACATAATCAAATCAATGTAATAATAGGGATAAAAATAGAACCCTTTATTATCGTAGATGGAAAATAATTTTGATAAAACACTTGAACTCCATTCTTGAGGAAAATATCCTTTCTGTTTCAAAAACACTTTTCCTTTCTTAACATGTCGTACAATCATAAACTAAAAGAAATTGATTAAAAATAAACTTGAAAACTTTAAAAGGAAGCTTCTTGGAAATAATGTTTCAATAATCCATTCATGTCATATATGTTAAAAAGAAAACATTCTTCGTACTTTTGTCAGAAAAGTCAAAAAAGTACCTCATACGAAAAACGACAAAATATTCCTTTCATATCTTTTACTAAAAACTCACCGAAGGGTAAAATTCTATATAAACTATTGTAGAAGGATATAAATATTACATATTTAGGAAACGTGGATGTGGATGATAAAATACACCCCAGTAAATACCAAAGTATAAACAATCTCGGATAAAAATGAGATTGTGATATTTCCCTTACCTTAGGTCCGATTTTCTTCGTAAGTGTCCGAACCTCCTGTATAATTATTTAAATAATTTCATTTACATATTACAGAATCATATGATATCATATATGGTTCACTTATGACTTTATATTACCCGTTCTTTTGTAAGTTCCATGTTAAAGAGCGTTTTGGGTAAAATTGTTTCATTTGTCATCCGTGTTTTGACTTGTAATTATTCATATGATTACTTAGATCATGATTACTTAATTACAGAATATAAAACATGATTTATATATATATATATTCAGAATATACATATATATAATAAATCAGTAAATGGAAAGAAATACACCGTTCATGGAGACAGTAGGCCGTACGTACGCATGAACGCTGTTTTCGTTTCCTTATTGAGTTGAGCGGAATTAAGTGGATGACATACATATATATACAAATAAATCCAGTATCATTATTATTTTATATATTTCATGATTACTTATTATATATACTTTATAATTATTTATGAATGGTTAAAGTGGAGAATGAATCTCATCACGTCATGGAGACGGTAGTCCGTACGTACGCACGAGCGATGATATCGTTCTCATGATCGTGGGACTGTATTGGAGTGTATTTATACTATTTTAGAATCAATATCACTTTAAAATAATAATATATAGTTATTATTTACACCATTATACCCATCCAAGTAAGGTGCTGGTGGAAAATAGATTTCACCACGGCGTGGAGACGGTATTCCGTACGTACGCACGCGCGGTGATTTTATTTTCCGTAGGATGGATAGATGGTGAAATAGGATTGTTTCATACTTATAATAACATATCATTATATGAGTGATACTGATGTTATTACTTCATAATGATACAACCTAAGAAGAAGAAGTGGAAGAAGAAATAATGGTGAAAGAATTGGTAACGGAAATTACCTCTTCTTTGAAGCGCCACTTTGAGACCTCCTCTTAGGGCACTAAAATTGGTCTTTGAGGAAGACCAGAACCTCTAGGATGTTGCTTGGAAAGTGGAGAAGAGAATTTGGCAGGGTTTGTCCGAGCTTGAAGACTCAAAGTTGAGTGAGGAAGAGAGGGAGGAGGTGTCCTTTTATAAGGGAGGAGAGGGGCACCTTTGGAATAACTAAAACTATTATTTTATTATAAAGTCAAGTTCGGTTTTAAATAGCTCCAAATTGATATATTTGGAAGCTAAGGTGTGTATGGGTCTAAATCCTCTCATCCAATATAATTTATACAAGTTTAGGTTCCTATTTTAACCTTATAATTTAGATTTAACATTATGTTAAATAATTTTACTTTTACCATTTCTTCTTGTGTTCTTATACTATAAGGTTAATAAACATACTATAAGTAGTCAAAAGAACCCCAATTTGTTTATTATTAATATATATAACCTTATCTAAGTAATTTTGCCTAACCTTAGATTTTTAGGAATAGAATAACAATTACTAATATAATATTTGTTTTAAAAACTATTTTATGTCAATTTTGACACTATTTAGTAATTGATTTTTGTAAAAATCATAACAGAATGATAAGTTCAAAAAACGTTAATTAAATAAATACTAACATGTCATATTAACCTAGAAAATTAGTTTAATTCATAAAAAGTCTTAAATTACATTTATTTTGGTATTTATAACATCAATTATGTCAATATTTAATTAATAAGATAATTACTGCATCATCTTTGTGTCATATATAAATTACTTTATTTGATGTCTAAAAATAACAAATAAAATATCATTATGTAGGAAATATTTTTATCTTTCTAATTAATATTTACAATAGAATTTATCTTATGTATAGACCTATATTAAAAATGTTTTAGTAAATAAACATTGATTTTAACTCTTTTAACCCGTCTCTAAATAAATTAATAATAAATGTCATAATCTAATCCAAGTGGGCCTAAATGGTCATATTTTATTCCTAAGTTTGTTTTTGGTCGAATTACACTTGTACAATAGAATTAAGACATTTGTGAGGGTAATAATAATATCATTTCTACCCTTAATTACCCTATTTACTTTTAACCGTGGTAAATAAAAGTAAAAAGTTACTATTCACCAAAAATTATTTTTAACTCATTGAACCACATTTTAGATAATGAAATCAACCGTGTCTATTGGATTTTTGAAATTCCACTCACAGAAGCGGTAAAATTAAGTTTTATGAAAAATTCAGTTTTTTTAACTACCACTTAGTGGTTTCACTGTTCATCAAAAATTGAAAGTTTTCAGAAAACTACCAAAAATTAGGCCTAAGATATATTTGATATTATGAACTCAAAAATGATTTATATTTTACCAAATTCAAAACATATCAGTTGCATTAATTAATTTAAAAATTAATTCCCGTCATCAAAACAAAAGCCGTGTTTTTAAGAGATAATAACTATCAAAATATTGACACTTGTTTATAACTGGTTTAAATGTGAAATTACATCCAATGACAAACATTGTATTAAATTGTAAAAATATATTCTAAATATACTTTAAAACCACTAAAATTCATAATTTATCACTATTAATTATTTCGATTGAAAATGTTGTTTTTAATTAAAATTTAGCAATTTCCACTATTCATCAAAATATGAAAGTTATCCGAAAATTACCAAAATTTCACCCTAAGCTAATTTCGATATTCCGAATCAAAAAATGAATTCCATTTTGAAAAATAAAATTTACAAAATTTCAAAAAGTGGTTATTACTATTCATAACGGCTAGTTTTAATAATATTTTAATAGCATATTGTTGTTTAGTGAAACTCGGTATTACGTACTACACACGCTATCAAGGAAGGTCATGATTGCGTGTAATGAAAGGAAAATCAAGGATGTGTGTTGTGCAAGCTTCTTTTGGTGTAGTGTACAACACAAGACATTAATGAAATTAAAAAGAATATTTTTCATAAAATCTCGGGGTGTTACATTCTACCCCCCTTAAAATGAATTTCGCCCTCGAAATTTGTCGGGGTTATAAATGGTTTACTATTAGAAAGTTCCTTTAATAGAAAACCACATAGTAAAAAGGAATACCAAAACCAATCTTTAAAAATAAAAGTATGAAATGTAATGGTTACCCAAATAAACTAATCACTGGGTTTCCACATAGGTTAAAATATGGATATGGAAGTGAAATCTAACCATCATGTTCTGATGGAGAGTGGTAGAGAACATGGCTATGGAAATGCCAACAATCACAAATCCATAAATTTGTGATGATCTAAGGAACCATCTGATTCATCAGATATAAGAGCACTAGGAAAAAAATTTTGGTTTTCAAGATCGTTTCCCTAAAGTTGATGAAATTGGAATTAGAAGAAATACTTTCGTGATTTTGGTATAGTCTCACCGTTTGTCGTTCTTTGGAAAATTTACACATCATCTCTTAAAGAAATGAAGTTGAATTTTTCATTCATGATGTGTTAGCAGATCATGTGATAGAATGATGGGACATTCCATCTCTTTCAAACAAAAGGTTAGCAAAAGTTATAAGTTCATCTTATGGTTAATCGTATATGGTTCCAAAAATGAACTTATACTTCATATATCATAACGCTTAATAAAATAAAACTAGTTTCTACTAACCAGGGACTTCCTGTAGGCCAGTGGTAGGCGATAAAGTCCAGTCGCACTTCAGTTGTGGGTTCGATTCCCACAGCTTTGTCCAAAGCGATGGGCTGTCGCCCATCCTGCAGGTTGTCCTTTTTCTAAAACTACATTACTATAACATCCCATCAATAATATCGAAAAAAAACTTTAATCCTTAAACAATACTAACTTATGTCCAACATAGTCCATTCCAATCTTTAGGCTTATCCATAATACTACTGTCTAATCTTATATTATAATGAAAATGATTACCAAATAGTTCATATAACAAGCATGTTAATACCATCATTGATCCTCGTATATCATGAGATATGTCTTGTTGGTCACATTCCAAACATTAGAAGGCCTTAATCATGTATTCTCTTGAAAAATGAATACCCATTGAACCTTAGTGAAAACATTAATGCAGTTAAAAGTTAACACTTTCCAAATACCAAAATCCTCAAAATTCTATATACTCAAACCATGATATCACTTAGTTCTTATATCCATCACGAGCTCATGAATACTGTCAAACATTTCATTTTCTCTTTATCCCTTAATTATGCGCATATCATCTACATTTCAAAATATTTGAATCACTATTCATGGTTACCGGTACCTTAAAATTATTGAACACCACAATAGACCAATACATAAATATTTCAGTACACCATAAAAGTACCTCAACAACATTATTCATGAATACCAATACATAAAAACTTCAATCCATCCACTTCAATGATTGTCCTGGAATACGTCCTTCCTTGATTTAGAAGTAACTTTTTAGGTCAGGGCATTGAGTTGGGTAATGCCCATGTTCTCCACAAATAAGACATCGAACTCCATAACAATCTGTCACTCTATGACCCTTTTCTCCACATAGATAACATCGGTCCCTCCATTTGAGGTATTCCTCAAGGTTCTTCTTCCCTTCTTTAGAAATCTCAATCTTCCTTTCTTTATTCTCCTCAACATGAGAACATGCATAATAGTTTATCTTCCTCTTCTTTGATGAATTAGTCATACCAGTAAATTTCACCTTGTTAATCATATATCGCGATGACTGATTCGGCATAATCACAATATCTTTATCTCTAGGCATTACACAATTTTGTTGCTCATAGTCACCAATTTGTCCATTGTATTCAATGTTAACCGAATTCCTTCTGGTTCCCTCCATTAACTAAAAAACAAAAAGAATTTTGTGAGAGGCGAAATCATGCTAGGGAAGACAACATAGTAAAGGGGGAGCACCCTCAATATCTAACATCTTAGGTTAAATTCTATGATCGTTACCGTAGTTCTAGGACTATATCCTATACGTATACTTATCCTTAGGGACATCCCTAGACATACCTTAGAAATATCTATAGGGATCTCACTAACGTTTTCGCATCCTAGTTTCCAAAGGTTGACTAAACCTTTCCTCTGATACCAACTGTAGAGACACGTATCATGACATACATATACATTACATTACTTTTGCGGAATACTTAGTACATAACAAAAACACACCCACAAGGATCGGAATAGTTTAGTGTATTTGGAAACTCGGAACGTAATCTTCTAATCGTGGTGAAAGATCTTCAAAATCTCCCATAAAGATCTTCCCTTTTTTTACCTAAAACCTTTCTTTATATCCTAGGGAAAATAAAACATAAAAGGGTGAGCTCAAATGCTCAGTAAGGGTAAACAAATGAAATATCAATCACATCATATTTATAAGAACATAACATTTTGGAAATCTTAACCTTCAAAAGAGATCATAATTCCATAACATGGGATAAATCATAGTAGTGAAATGAAATCCCAATAATCATAACTTAAAACATGAAACTTTGTGGCATACACACATAATCATAGAGAATCATATCTTATTAGTCAAGACTCATTGCCAAGACTATCTTAGTGGACAAAGTCCCTTTCTGAACCGAGTCACCCTCGTTTCAGTCCTGTTTCACTGAACCGGTATAACCTACCATTCCAGCCATGTCTACCTCATGAGATATAAAATCATTACCCAATTCATTGGAGGGAGATATAGGTCCCACACATCTCATAATGATACCATTGTTATGTGTTCCACAAAATCATAAACCATATATAATAGAATAACCCAGGTAATAAAAATGGGAATCTTAAACATCGTGACATCATAAAACAATTCATATAAGATAAAAATAATTCCATCAAAACATAATCAAATCAATGTAATAATAGGGAGAAAAACAGAACCCTTTATTATCGTAGATGGAAAATAATTTTGATAAAACACTTGAACTCCATTCTTGAGGAAAATATCCTTTCTGTTTCAAAAACACTTTTCCTTTCTTAACATGTCGTACAATCATAAACTAAAAGAAATTGATTAAAAATAAACTTGAAAACTTGTAAAGGAAGCTTCTTGGAAATAATGTTTCAAAAATCCATTCATGTCATATATGTTAAAAAGAAAACATTCTTCGTACTTTTGTCAGAAAAGTCAAAAAAGTACCTCGTACGAAAAACGACAAAAGATTTCTTTCATATCTTTTACTAAAAACTCACCGAAGGGTAAAATTGGATATAAACTATTGTAGAAGGATATAAATTTTACATATTGAGGAAACATGTATGTGGATGATAAAATACACCCCAGTAAATACCAAAGTATAAAAAATCTCGGATAAAAATGAGATTGTGATATTTCCCTTACCTTAGGTCCGATTTTCTTCGTAAGTGTCCGAACCTCCTGTATAATGATTTAAATAATGTAATTTACTTATTACAGAATCATATGATATCATATATGGTTCACTTATGACTTTATATTACCCGTTCATTGGTAAATTCCTTGTTAAAGAGCGTTTTGGGTAAAATTGTTTCATTTGTCGTATGTGTTTTGACTTGTAATTATTCATATGATTACTTAGATCATGATTACTTAATTCCAGAATATAAAACATGATTTATATATATATATATATTCAGAATATACATATATATAATAAATCATTAAATGGAAAGAAATACACCGTTCATGGAGACGGTAGGCCGTACGTACGCATGAACGCTGTTTTCGTTTCCTTATTGAGTTGAGCGGAATTAAGTGGATGACATACATATATATAAACATAAATCCAGTATCATTATTATGTCATATATCTCATTATTACTTATTATATATACTTGATAATCATTTATGAATGGTTAAAGTGGAGAATGAATCTCATCACGTCGTGGAGACGGTACTTCGTACGTACGCACGAGCGATGATATCGTTCTCATGATCGTGGGACTGTATTGGAGTGTATGTATACTATTTCAGAATCAATATCACTTTAAAATAATAATATATAGTTATTATTTACACCATTATACCCATCCAAGTAAGTTGGTGGTGGAAAATAGATTTCACCACGGCGTGGAGACGGTATTCCGTACGTACGCACACGCGGTGATTTCGTTTTCCATAGGATGGATAGATGGCGAGATAGGATTGTTTCATACTTATAATAACATATCATTATATGAGTGATACTGATGTTATTACTTCATAATGAAAAAACCTATGAAGAAGAAGTGGAAGAAGAAATAAAGGTGAAAGAATTGGTAACGGAAATTACCTCTTCTTTGAAGCGCCTCTTTGAGACCTCCTCTTAGGGCACTAAAATTGGTCTTTGAGGAAGACCAGAACCTCTAGGATGTTTCTAGAGAAGTGGAGAAGAGAATTGGGCAGGGGTTGGCCGAGCATGAAGGCTCAATGTTGTGTGAGGAATAGAGGGATGATGTGTCCTTTTATAAGGGAGGAGAGGGGCACCTTTGGAATAACTAAAACTATTATTTTATTATAAAGTCATGTTCGGTTTTAAATAGCTCCAAATTGATATATTTCGAAGCTAAGGTGGGGATGGGTCTAAATCCTCTCATCCAATAGAATTTAGACAAGTTTAGGTTCCTATTTTAACCTTATCATTTAGATTTAACATTAAGTTAAATAATTTTACTTTTACCATGTCTTCTTGTGTTCTTATACTATAAGGTTAATAAACTTACTATAAGCAGCCAAAAGAACCCCAATTTGTTTATAAATAATATATATAAACTTATCTAAGTCATTTGGCCGAACATTATATTTTTAGGAATAAAATAACAATTACTAATATAATATTTGTTTTAAAAACTATTTTATGCCAATTTTGACACTATTTAGTAATTGATTTTTTTGAAAATCATAACAGAATGATAAGTTCGAAAAAAGTTAATTAAATCAATACTATCATGTCATAGTAACATATACAATTATTGTAATTCATAAAAAGTCTTAAATTACATTTATTTTGGTATTTATAACATCAATTATGTCAATATTTCATTAATAAGATAATTACTGCATCATCTTTGTGTCATAAATAAACTAAATTATTTGATGTCTAAAAATTACAAATAAAATACCATTATGTAGGAAATATTTTTATCTTTCTAATTAATATTTAAAATCGAATTTATCTTATGTATAACCCTATATTAAAAATGTTTTAGTAAATAAACTTTGATTTTAACTCTTTTAACCCTTCTTTAAATAAATTAATAATAAATGTCCTAATCTAATCCAAGTGGGCCTAAATGGTCATATTTTATTCCTAAGTTTGTTTTTGGTCGAATTACACTTGTCCAATAGAATTAGGACATGTTTTAGGGTAATAATAATATCATTTCTACCCTCAATTACCCTATTTACTTTTAACCGTGGTAAATAAAAGTAAAAAGTTACTATTCACCAAAAAATATTTTTATCTCATTGAACCATATTTTACTTACTGACATCAACCGTGTCTCTCAGATTTTTGAAATTCCACTCACAGAAGCGGTATAATTACGTTTTATGAAAAATTCAGTTTTTTTAACTACCACTTAGTGGTTTCACTATTCATAAAAAATTGAATGTTTTCAGAAAACTACCAAAAATTAGTCCTAAGCTATATTTGATATTATGAACTCAAAAATGATTTATATTTTACCAAATTCAAAACATATCATTTGCATTAATTAATTTAAAAATTAATTCCCGTCGTCAAAACAAAAGGCGTGTTTTTAAGAGATAATAACTATCAAAATATTGACACTTTTTTATAACTGGTTTAAATGTGAAATTACATCCAATGACCATCATTGTATTAAATTGTAAAAATATATTCTAAATATAATTTAAAACCACTAAAATTAATAATTTATCACTATTAATTATTTCGATTGAAATTTTTTTTTTAATTAAAATTTAGTAATTTCCACTGTTCATCAAAATATGAAAGTTATCCGAAAATTACCAAAATTTTACCCTAAGATAATTTAGATATTCCGAATCTAAAAATGAAGTCCATTTTGAAAAATAGAATTTACAAAAGTTCAAAAAGTGGTTATTACTATTCATAACGGCTAGTTTTAATAATATTTTAATAGCATATCGTTGTTTAGTGAAACTCGGTATTGCGTACTACACACGCTATCAAGGAAGGTCGCAATTGCGTGTAATGAAAGGAAAATCAAGTATGTGTGTTGTGCAAGCTCCTTTTGGTGTAGCGTACGACACAAGACATTAATGAAATTAAAAAGAATATTTTTCATAAAATCTCGGGGTGTTACACTACTATTACCTTCCAAACTCATTTTTCAACTTGATATACCATTCCTCTATGATTTGTTTCATTTACTTCAAGTGTGTTCAACTGTAATAGTATAAGTTTGTTTTTATTTCCGTTAAATTAAAATGAATGTTTCTCCTTTATAATCTTTAATTCGCATCAAACATTGTTTTTTAACAATAATGTTCTTAAATTTTTTAAATTAGGTTCAAATTCATTCCCTTCTCTCATGTTCTCATTCAATCAAATGTCCATGTTTAATTTTCTTCAATGTTTTTATGTGTGTTTAGCGCACTACTCTTCTCTTATACTATTATTTGTCTTCTATTTATAACATATCACCATAAGAATCATAAAATAAATTAATATCCATTTAAATGTATATTTAAATAATCTATTTTGGAAAGTCATAATTTGTTGATATTAAGTGAATTATATCTTCTCATCGTTAAATATTCTTTAGGTTGACAATTTGTGTGTTAAACATAAAATATCATGGATTAATGACATTTTTATTTATTGGGTAAATTCCATGAATTATTGGAACCATAAATATAATAACATAAACATGTATTACTTGAAATTATAACCTTAGTTATTTTATATATCGTATTAAAGCCTCAATAGTTGGGAATTTTGATCAAAACTATCTTGTGAGGTTGGTGTTAATTTAATGAAATATCTAGAAAAGATCAAGGTTATCAAAAGATTAAATCCATATTAATGAACTCACAAAATATTTATCAAATTGTTAAATAAACAATTATCCATTAATAAATTTAAATATGATCTAACCCCCCCTGCCCAATAAAAAATACAATAAATTAAAAATAATTGACTCTAAAAAAGTACAATCGCTGAGGATTCAACCCGAATTCCTCAATAGACATTAGGAGTGAACCAGAACATTGATCAGTCAATAAAAACAATCAATCATTCTTATAATGGAAATATTTCTAGGGATGGTTCAACTAGTAGATGATAGTTATAATTATTTAAAAAAATTAAAAAAAATAAACATAGATTAAGAAAAATCCAACGTCCCATAAAAACCATAAATAGAAAAAACACAAAAAAAATACACCTTTCCCATCATTTCAATGTTTCTATAAATACCCCATACCGTCCAAAAAAATAAATAAGTTATTTTTTAACTTGAAAATGAGAAAAATAATATATGGAATAGGTTTAACATTAGGGATAGTCAAATCACCCAATACCATTTCATTCCCCATACAATTAAACAAGATATGGCCAATACTTGGTAACAAATCCTTAATGAACTCACTACCCTAGATATGAATTACCAATTCCATAGTATTTAATATCCAAACATTGAGGCATATTTTTATTTCAAATTAGGTTTTATTTATCTTCAACCTCAGCTTCATGGGCTTTCCAATTATGATTCTCATCTTCACCTAAATGAGTTCCAAGTGGAGTTCCCTACCATGAACCCTCAATGAGTTTCTAAAGAAATAAATCAAACATTGATCATTCCCTTTCTCCGTAAATAAATTCTCTAATTCATGGCTCTACTACCTCCCTTGGTTCCGTAACAATATAGAATGACATAAAGTGATTTTTTTGCAAAATTATTTTCTACATCTGAAACCACTTCTATCGAAAAAGAAATAAGTTGTATCGGTCAATTCCCCAAATAATCACTTCCATAGTACTGGGAGAGGTTCAAAATTATTTTAAAAACCATCCCACACCACTAAATACCTGACCATGTCATGATCCAATACATTTATAAAGGGTTTCTTGATATGGAACAAACTATCATTGATGTCACATGTGTAGGTTATCCTATTGAAAAAACATCTACAACTACAAGAGATCTCATAAGAAACATGGATGAAAATATGTATAAATTCCATACTCAAGCACATTCTAATGTTGAAAAATTCTAGGTGAGTCAATCCATATATCCAAAAAAATGACCGAGTGGATGAGTGAAGTTACATGTCTTATTATTCAATTATTTGTGGCTCCCAAATCATGAATCTCATCTTCTCCAAAATATCTCTTCCATGGACCTATAAAAAATTATGGAATCTATATACCACCGTCATAACCAACTAAAACATGACCATAGCATCAAGATGGTCTATTAGATTTATCTATACTAATGTATCTCAATGAAACTTATGCTCACCCAAACACTAACCCCCAATTATTTGTCCAGTTCAATAGAAAGTCTAACCAACCCCACTTTGAAATCGTATCTTCTACTTTATCCCAAGATTGAGGTATGGTAATCCTGTATCTCATCCTCCTTAAGTCCCCCCCCCCCACAAAATCCAAACCAATTACAATATGGTCAATGTGGTGGTAATTTCAAACAACTTTATCCTTTTGTTCATCGACATCAAAGGAGAAATTATCCTACAGCTCCTCCAGGATTCCACTATACCAAAGAGCCTTCGTAATTACTAACCTTATATAATCCATTTCATAAGAACCAAAATAAAGGAAACCCCAATTCGGGAAAAGGTGCTTTTTCCAAGAAACCATGGTAATGTTTTAGTGAATATCATTTATCCTTCACCCATTCTAGACATAAAAACATTGAAAACCAAATTGGTGAACCTACATCCCACCTAAAGTAGGAACAAAAAACCAATTATTCCCAACATCAAGCTCACTAATTTTCCATCCCCAAGGGAAATGTAAGTAAAATTTCATATAGATCTTTAAAGAAAATTTATATACCTCATGTTGAATACTCTAACTCCAATTTAAATAATGAGTTGGAAATGAAAATAAAATAATGGAAAAAATTAATTAAAGACACTCCCACACATCCTTCAATTCCTCTATGTAACCCAATTTTTTCCCTTAAGATATCTCCTTGCGAAAGAAGACCTTTGAGCCCAATTAATAAATTATTGACATGTTTATATGTGTTTAAGTGAACATTAACCTCTTATATTCCATAAAAAAATTTCTCTAACTATGAAGTGTTTCTTAAGTAATTTCTCACCTATAAGGAAAAACATAGGACCATTGAAAAAATTTCAAGCAATAGTCCATACCCATGATGTAAAAAGATCAAGGTACCATTATGGTTCCATGAAATGTATAATGTTTCGTATTTGATGATTCACTCATAAAACTGGGAGCCAAAATAAATGTCATGAAAATTTCCATCTTAACCAAACATAGTCTACGTTATTTTAACCCAATTGGTATTGGCATCAAATTATCTAATCAAATCATTACCATTCATGTCAGAAAATTTGAGGATGTCTTTATCCAGGATAATGATCTTATCTTCCTAAATGAATTTTATTTCATTTACATAGAAGGTGAGATGAGTTCATCTGGATATTCCTTAATTATAGGTTGAACTTTCCTCATGATATGTATAACTATGATTTATGTCCATGCGAACAGCTTATCCATGTAATTTTGTGAATAATTGGTCAAGATAATTATTTTTCAATGAATGAAATACCCATTAAATAATTACTCTTAATTCTCTAACAATGTTTTTTTGGAATATTTTGAGAGTGGATTCACCCCCATTCCATCATGTTAATCATGGTCTATTGGGAGAGGATTTTTTGAATGTTTCACCACAATTAACCAACTCATAAATGGGGAATTTGATTTTGACTTTTCATTCATAGACTCCATCAATCTAAAAGATCATGAAAACTCCCTTTAATCCCATATCAAATCTAATATATACTACTCCACCATGTATAGTATTGAGGAAAATTAATGAAAACCAATTGAATGTTATTTCTCTGTTCTTATGGTTTTTCCCACAAATAATTGATGAAACATATCTGAAACCACTTCACGTGCACCTAAAATGTGAATTCCTTTTCCATGATAACACTTCTCCAATCGTTATCTCTAATGCACATTATAAAAATGAGTAGTGAAAACATTTTAAAGAGTTAGTAAGAAAAAAGGACTATGTTTGGACCCTAGATAACATAAAAATAATCAACCATTCCCTAAACATGAATCAAATCCATTTAGATGAATCATCTAAACCAATCATATAAAAACAAATAAAACTCAATCCAATCATAAATGAGTTATTTAAATAATAAATCACCAAGCTTCTTCAAGCTGGTATCATAATCCAAAATTTTGATAGTGAATGGGTATTTTTTATTCAAGTGGTACCTAACAAGTGTGGGATAACTTTTGTAAAAATTGAACTTGGGGAGCTGGTTACCACTTAAGAAAAAATGGATTTTTTGCATTAATTATATAATATTTATTGATGAAACACAAAAAAATCACTAACCCCTTCCATTCCATGAAAAAATTATATAAATATTAGTTAAAAATTTGGATTATTGATTTATTGATTGATACACATGCTACATCCAAATCCCAATCTCACCTCATGACCAAGAAAATACTACTTTCACTATACCCTTTAAAACATATGCATATAGGATAGTTTATTTTTTCCTTTTGAATTCTCTTGTAACATTACAAAGTTGTATGATATGTATCTTTTATAACTTCAATGATAATTTCCTAGAGGTCTTCGTGGATGACATTACCAATTACAGTGTGTCATTTTAATAATTCTTTCATTCACTCCCTCTAGTACTTCAAATGTTTTTCAAATGTAACCTTATGTTTAATTTTGAATAATGTCACCTCATGGTTAATAATTGGATTTTTCTAGGTCACATAACTTTTCAAGAGGGTATTTAATTCAATCCATCAAAAATTGATGTGATACAATCACATCTTGAACCCATATCAATTCAATAAATACATTCATTTTATATTTCGGTTGATTTCTATCAGTGATTAATCTAGAACATTAGTAGGATTTCCCTTCCACTCATATGGATACTCCAAAATGATATCACATTATATTTAAATTAGGATTTCAAGAGACCGTTTATTAAAATCAAATATGTTCTTTCATCTGCATAGATAATCGACACCTAGATTCGTCCTTACCCATTGAATTGACATGTGATGATTTTTATAGTTCCATCAGAGCTTTTCCATTTAAAATAAGAGGAAAAATTACTCTTTTAATAAATTATGACTCAAAAATAATATATTAATCTAAATCTCACTCCATTATCACTAAAAAATAACTTTTATCTATGTTATTTACTTGGAGAAATTATGGCCCTATCTCAAAGGTGTCAAAATAATAATCATTACAGACCATTCAAATATAAAGTTCCTAATCTGTAAAAGTAATTCCAAACCATGGATAATAAGATCGATCTTAATGATCTAAGAGTTTGACCTTGTAATTAATGATACACCTTGAAAATAAAACCCTATGGAATATCACTTGAATATAATTTCTAATTCATCTCATCATCAAATCCTTGATCTTAAATTTCCCACAAAACTCAAATCATCTCTCACTCCAAATTTACCGTTGTATTCCCAACATGTAAATTACTTTCTTTCTGGTGTTTGTATTGATAATATTTCAAAAATAAAAAGTAATGTTTTAATGTAATTCAAGAAACTATTTTTGGGATGATAATAATCTTGGGAAAATTAGAGCTGACACGGTAATTAGAAGATGTCTTGATGAAAATGAATGTTCCCTAATCTTAGAATTCTACCACTCAAGGCAGGGTGATTTCCACTCTGGACCATAAACTACCTATTGAAAGGTCCTTGAATCATGATTCTTCTACACTTCACTCTTCATGGAATAAAATTATTTTTTTCTTCCATGTCTCACTTGAACAAATATTAGAACAATTTTTAAATGAAATTAAATCCTTCATAAGCCATTAATCTTCTATGAGATCTCTGATGTTTGGGGAATCAATTCCATGGGACCATTATCTATTAAAATGGATTCTATTACATTATTCTTATGGTCTAATATGTTTCTAGGTGGTTCAAGGCCAAAACCACTTGGAAGGATGGTTCACAAACTATTAGTGCATTTTTAAAAACCCAAATATTCAACAGATTTGGAAAACCATGTTTCTTAATAAGTGTATTAGGTACTCATTCCTATAATGAAACCATGTAATCAATTTTGAAAAATATTTGGGTTATAGGTAATACATCACCTTCATATCACCTATAAGGAAATGGAATGGCTGATATTTCAAACAGAGAAGTAAAAAGAGATCTTAAGAGTATTGTTAAACCCAAATGAAAAGACTAGATAAGAAGAATAGGTGAAGTGATTTGGGATTATTTAATATCCTAAAAAACACACATTTCTATTGAGCAATGTATTGTTTTCAAACAATTAAAAATAATGTTTTTTAAAGGGGGAGATTATTTCAAATAATACTCTGTCTCTTTATGATGATTTTGATGCTCACAAATACCCTTAATTATTTACTAATTATTTCGTTGAGTATTTTGCAGGAATTTATTTTATTTATTTATTTCATACAATGAGATTTCATACTTCATTTATTCCAAGATCAATTTTAGCGTGTTCTGGAATCACTGTAGTGCAAGATCAATTTTAGCGTGTTCTGGAATCACTGTAGCGCAAGATCAATTTTAGCGCGTACTGGAATCACTGTTCATACCCTACGTTGATGAACGTAACGTATGGATGAAAAGTTTACTTTTTATGTTAAAAGAAACGTATGGTTAAGGAACCTTACGTTATTTTGAAACGTATGGTTAATGAATCTTACGTTGTTGAAAAGTATGGAAGAAGAACATTATGTTTGGAAGGAACCTTACGTTTTCGTTGTTGGACAAGTATGGAAGAGAAACCGTACGTTAGTTTTCAGTGTTTAGTTTGTTTCTCAAAAGTATGGATCATCAACCTTACTTTTATAATCAACCGTACGTTCTTTGGAGAGTTGAAGCGAGACAAAGTATGGATGATCAACCCTACGTTTGAATGCTGAAGAGAAAGTATGTACGTTCTGAACCTTACGTTTGTGAACCTTACGTTTGTGAACCCTACGTTTGGAGCCACGTCATCAACCCTACGTTTGGCGTCAGGATATTTTTGACAGACGATATTTCGTTTTTCATTGGTCAAACAAGCGGATTATTAAGCGGATTTCGAGCCGATTCTTAAGTACGACTTTGACTGAATCAAAGACGATTTTCAACGGATTACTGATTGATTTAAATGGAGCTTTTTATGCCGATTTCTTAGGGGAGTTACAACGGCTCTGTTATTTCATTTAATATCGCGAATCTAAAGGAGATTTTCATGGATCTATTTATGCGGAAGATTTTCTCAGATTTGAATATATATGTTCTATCTTGGAAACTTCGGATATATATATATACACAGAAAAGTGTGTGAAAGATATAGATTGATCTTTTAACGAGCAAGAAACAGAGACTGAGTAAAGGCGTTCTTTTCTGGTGATCGAGAAGAAGTGTAAAACCTTTATTGCCGAAGGAAGATCTTGATAGCAGATTCACGTGTTCTACATCGACTATCTGTTGTGAATCTATTGATGCTGAAGTTGTGAAGTTTCTGTTAATATCTATTGCAACTGGATCGACTCAGAACTGTTTTGATTACAGATCTTTATTTTCTGAAGACAACGATCTATCTACTGTCAATTGCATTCTGTTGCAATTGTGAAGAACAACTGGAGAAGTGTTTTCTTTATCGAAACCCTTTTTATTTTTTTGAGTGATCAGCTTCTCGTTCTAAGCTGTGTGGGTTCGTGTTTGAACCAGGAAGGCTGTGTTTGCCTGAATCTTGTAAAGGTGTCAACTGCCTGTACTCAGTTGTGAATAGGTCTGTGGAAACGAGGACCAGATAGTGAAAATCGCCAAGCTCGTGGATTTGAGCGTTGGTGGAGTGGACTAGGGGCCTTCTGTTCCCCGAACCACTATACATCCGTGTGTTCATGCTTTTACTTTTTCCGCTGCATATTTAATCGTGCAAAAGCATAGTGGACAGAATTTGTCTAAATTGAAGAGATTTTAATAATTTTGAAAAGACACAATTCACCCCCCCTCTTGTGTGTAATCCGTAGATTCAGATCCTACAATTGGTATCAGAGGAGGAGCTTCTTATTTTTAAAGTCTTATCAAGCTAGAAGTATTTAAAGATTATACATAGTGTATCATGGCTGATATGATAGAGGGAATGTCAATGGTCAGAGCACCTTACTTTAATGGAGATAATTATGGCTGCTGGAAATCACGTATGATTATTTATCTGAAAAATCTTGGTTACAAAGTCTATTCAAAGATTCTGACTCCCTATGAAATTCCTCAAAATCCCGATACATGGAGTGCTGCTATAGAGGCTGAGTATGACATAAATTCAAAAGCTATGAATGCAATCATCTGTGGTCTAGGACCAGATGAATTTAACAGAGTATCTCAATGCCCGACTGCATATGAAATGTGGCAAACAATAGCTGTTGCTTATGAAGGAACAGATAATGTAAGACAGATGAGATATGCAACTGCTAAGTTAAAATTCGATACTTTCAGAATGATTGAAGGAGAGAGCATCACTCAGATGAATGGAAGATTGACAGAAATTGTCAATAATATAACAGCTCTAGGAGAACCAATCAAGCAGGCTGATCAAGCGTTGAAGGTACTGAGAGTACTTCCTACTCGATGGAATGGAATCTCTGCAGCAATCAGACAATCAACTTCTGTTAAAGATCTAACTATGAGAGAACTGATTGGTACATTGATGATGTACGAAGCTGAAATGCAAGATGAGGTAAATGAGCATAAAGTCTACATAAAAAGAGAAAATACTGCTTTGATTGTGACTTCTCAACAAAAGGATAGAAAGATGAAGAACAGAGAAGTAAGTGCTAAATCAGAAAGCTCTGATTCTTCAAATTCGGATGAAGAACTGGCTCAGCTAGCCAGAAAATTCAGAAAGTTCTACAGTAAGAAGAAAGACTTCATGAAATCCTTCAAAAAGGATATCAAGGAAGTGAGATGTTATGAATGCAAAAATATGGGACATATCAGACCGGATTGCCCAAAATTGAAAGATGCAAAGAAGAAGAAATTCTTCAAAAGAGATGATTATGAACAGAAAGACAAGAAAGCTATGAAAGCTACTTGGAGTGTTTCTGAAGACTCAAGTAATTCTTCTGAATCAAGCTCAGAGAAGGAGGAAGCCAATTTAAAATCAAATATGTGTTTCATGGCTGAAACTGATGAGGTACACTCATATTACTCCTCTGACTCAAATAATGAATCAAACTCTGAAACAAGCTTCTCAAATAAAAAACTTACAACTTACTGCAATATGCTTGAAGAAAGGTATGACTCATTATTTAAAAAATATAAATCTATAAAGAACTTGCACAAAGCTATTTCAGATAAGAGAAATACTTTGCTAAAACAACATAAGGAATTAATTGACAAATACAACTCTGCTGACTCAAATAAAATTAATTTTGAATCAAAAATAAAAACTCTACAGGATGAAGTAGAATCTTATAAAAAGGCTGCATTAGTTTTTACAAAAGGAGAAAACACCTTAAATGAGATACTTGGAAAAACTGTAATTAAAAAGGAAAGGTTTGGAATTGGAAGTAAAGGAGAAAAACCTAAGTTATACAAAAATTATTTTGTTCCTAGCACTAAACAGGTTATTTGTAACTTCTGTGGAACAAAAGGTCATATAGCTAAAAACTGTTTTCTAAGACAACCTCAAATATGTGGAATTAAGAAAGCTTATATTTCCAACGATCTATATGATTCAATCAATTTTAAGGAAACAAAGCAAATCTGGATACCCAGATCACTGCTTGCTAACACTCCTGGACCCAACAAAATATGGGTACCAAAGCAATTTGTTTGAATGTCTTTGCAGGTAGCAGGTCACCAAAGAAAGAAAGAAATATGGTATATGCACAGTGGCTGCTCAAGACACATGAGTGGAACTTCAGCTAATTTCTCTTCTCTTACTCGAAAGGAAGGAGGACTTGTCACCTTTGGTGACAATGCCAAAGGAAAGATTATTGGTATTGGAACAGTTGGAGATCCAGAGACAGTCTCAATCAACAAAGTACTTTATGTACAAGGGTTAAAACACAATCTGATAAGTATCTCTCAACTCTGTGATGATGGATACACTGTTGATTTTACTAACAATAGTTGTACTGTTTCTAAAGATAAACTGTTTAAGTTTAGAGCACCCAGAACTGATAATGTTTATACTTTGGATTTTTATTCCTTGTGTAAACAACAAGTAAACTGCTTAACTGCTAATATAAGTGAATCCTGGATCTGGCATAGAAGACTTGGTCATTGCAATATATATGCTTTACATAAATTATCTAAGAAACATCTAGTTTCTGATTTGCCTAGTCTCAAATTTGAAAATGACAGATTCTGTGATGCATGTCATCTTGGCAAGCAACACAAATCATCATTCAAATCTATTAATAAAGTTGCTACAACTAAACCTCTAGAACTTATCCATATGGATTTGTTTGGACCTTCAAGAGTAGTAAGTTTAGCTGGTAAATTATATGTTTATGTATTAGTTGATGATTATTCTAGATTTACTTGGATTTTCTTTTTGAAATTTAAAAGTGAAGCTTTTAGTTTATTTGAAGGTTTTTGTAAATCTATTCAAAATGAAAAAGGTTTTAATATAATCTCATTGAGAAGTGATCATGGTGGAGAATTTGAGAACCAGGAATTTAATTCCTTTTGCTCAAACATGGGTATTAAACACACCTTCTCTGCTCCAAGAACACCTCAACAGAATGGGATTGTAGAAAGAAGAAATAGAACTATTCAAGAAATGGCTAGAACTATGTTAAATGAATATAGCCTACCTATATATTTCTGGGAAGAAGCTGTTAATACAGCTTGTTATATAATGAATAGAATTTTAATAAGACCTATTTTGAAAAAGACACCCTATGAACTATGGAATAACAGAAAACCTAAAGTAAATTACTTTAAGGTTTTTGGATGCAAGGTTTACATCTTGAATACCAAATATAATCTTGGTAAATTTGATCCAAAATCTGATAAAGGTATTTTCTTAGGATATTCTGCAACCTCCAAAGCTTATAGAGTCTATAATAAAAAGTCAAGGATTGTTGAAGAATCAGTTCATGTGAAATTTGATGAATCTGATCCTTTTGAGAAAAGGATAGAACAAATAGATGAACCTGATTCTAATGAAAACATGAGACTTAAGAATTTAAAGAATGATTTTGAAAATGATATAAAAGAAATTCAGTCCAGTTCAGAAGAACATGACACTGAAGAAACTTTGAATGTAATGCCTAGACAGTCTAGAACCTTAAAGAATCACCCTTTAGAATCTGTGATAGGTGACTTAGAGACTGGTATTCAAACTAGAAGAAGCTTTGGAAACATAGTTGAATTCTCTGCTTTCCTATCCCAACAAGAACCTAAGACCATAGAAGAAGCCTTAGATGATGAGAGCTGGGTAATAGCAATGCAGGATGAATTGAACCAGTTCAAGAGAAATAAGGTTTGGGAATTAGTTGAAAGACCACATGATTATCCAGTAATAGGAACTAAATGGGTCTTTAGGAATAAACAGGATGATCAAGGGATAATAACTAGAAATAAAGCAAGATTAGTAGCTAAAGGATATAATCAAGAAGAAGGAATAGATTATGATGAGACCGTTCCACCTGTAGCCAGGTTAGAAGCCATTAGAATCCTTTTAGCCTATGCATCTTATATGAATTTTAAATTATTTCATATGGATGTTAAATATGCCTTTTTAAATGGTTATTTAATGGAGGAAGTTTATGTTGAGCAACCTCCTGGTTTTGAAAATTCTCAAAAACCAGATTTTGTTTTCAAACTTACTAAAGCTCTTTATCGCCTTAAACAAGCACCTAGAGCTTGGTATGAAAGAATAAGTTCTTTTCTTTTGAAAAATGATTTTACTGTTGGACTAGCAGATCCAGCACTCTTTAAGAAAACTATGAAAAATAATGTTTTGTTGGTTCAAATTTATGTTGATGATGTAATTTTTGGATCAACTAATAAAATTCTTTGTCATGAATTTTCAGAATTAATGCAAAAAGAATTTGAAATGAGTATGATGGGAGAATTAAATTTCTTTTTGGGTCTTCAAGTATTTCAAAAAGATTTTGGAAATGTTTTAAATCAATGCAAATACATTACTGATTTACTTAAGAAATCTGGACTTGAAAACAGCAAGACATTTACAACTCCTATGTGTACTAATATAAAACTTGATTTGGATGAAACTGGAAAATCAGTGGACAAAAAGTTATATAGAGGTATGATTGGTAGTTTGTTATATCTTACTGCTAGTAGACCAGATATAATGTATTCAGTATGTCTTTGTGCTCGATTTCAATCAAATCCCAAATAATCCCACTTAACTGCTGTTAAAAGAATTTTTAGATATTTAAAAGGTACTATTTATCAATCTCTGCTTTATCCAAAAACCTCTGATTTTAATTTAATTTCATATTCAGATGCTGACTTTGGAAGCTGTAGATTAGATAGGAAGAGTACTTCAGGAACATGTCACTTTTTAGGAAAGTCTTTAGTATCATGGTCTAGTAAGAAACAACACTCAGTTGCCCTGTCAACAGCCGAGGCAGAATATGTGTCTGCATGTAGTTGCTGTGCACAGGTGTTGTGGATGAAAAACACTCTTATGGACTTTGGATTAAATTTCAATAATACACCTATTTTATGTGATAATACTAGTGCAATTAATATTTCAAAAAATCCTATTAGTCATTCTAGAACTAAGCACATTGATATAAGACATCACTTTTTAAGAGATCATGTGTTTAAAAAGGATATATTTTTAGAATTTGTAAATACAGAAAATCAATTAGCAGATATTTTTACTAAACCACTTCCCACGGCAAGGTTTGAATTTATTAAGGGGGAGTTAGGTTTATTTAATTTTAAATAGTTTTTTTTAATCTTATTCTGTTTTCGAATTCTGCTTAATTTCTGTTTCCCGCTATAAGTAATTTTATTTTGTTTAAATAAAAGTAATGATTAGTGATTACACGGGAATCAAGGCTGTCAGAACCGTTTCACCTTCTAAACTGTTTCACCTTTTTCGGAAACCCTTTCGAAAACCTAAAACCGCACATCTGCTCCAAAACCCTTTTCTGAATCTTCAAACCCTAAACTTACGAACCTTCAGAAATCGTTGTTGAAATGGCAAAGACTAAGCGTCCAGATGAAGCTGAGAGCAGTGCTGCAAAGAAACCTAAAGTAGTTGGTCGGAAAATACTGCAAGGTAAAGTCATAGATTTAGAATGGCTGTTTGAAACTAATTTACTGTTGAAGAAAGCGTTGTCGTTTCAAAGCCTTGAGCAAGCTTTTAATAGTGCAAATTCTGAGTTTCTATATGAGGCAGAAATGAGACATTTCTTTAGAACTGTTCAGTTTAGCCTTGGAGATGCGGAGGATAGTTTATTGGCTCAAATAGAGGATAAGGACTTTTCCATATCATCTGTAGAGATAAGTCAAATTCTTAACTGCCCTCATGAAGGAGTTTTTCATTTCGATTTACGGAATATTAAAGATTCTGTACATAAGTCTGAAGAAATTATGTCTTTTCTGTTTGGAACCAGAGTGATAAAGAAAATGTTTATTAAAGATTTGGAGCCCGATCAGAAAATCTTGGTGAAATTTGTTCAGACTGGTTTAGCACCAAGGATGGCTGAGATGGAGAAAATCCTATACCCTGACATGTACATAATGTATCTTCTGATGTGTGATATTAAGTTTAATTTTCCTCGGTTTATGATAAGATATCTGAGATACTGCTGTCAGAGTGAAGCAAGAATGGCCTTTTTCCCTTATGGAAGGTTCATTTCTTTGTTTTTGTTTAAAAGAGGAATGATCAGATTGGTAGATGCTGGGGTGAAATGTCACCACAGTAATGTTTTTAATGCTGGAACTTTAAGGAAAGTAGGATACTTCTGGAGCACAATTAAAGGAAAACTCTTACCTGTTGGAGCTGAGGAAGACTCGGAGAGTGCTCAGGCTCAACCGGCTAAGTCCAAGGAGGGACAAGCAGAATCAAGAGTTAGTACAGTGGAAAGGAGAATTCGCTTTGAGATGGAGGAAGTTGAGGAAGAGAGAAGTCAAGAAGGACTTCAATCTAGAAGGAAGAGGTCAATTGATGAAGAAATTATCTCTCCTGCCTTGAAATCCTATGAACCGGTAATTTCTTATTCATTTTTGAGAGAATCTGTTGTGGAGCAGAATGCACCGATAGAGGATCCAGTAGCTCAACCGGAAATCCAAAAAGAACCTCAATCTGCTGCTGTGGCTGTTGAAAAAGTAATTCCACAAGAACAACTTATGGAGGCAGTGCCTGGTGAAGAAGTGGCCCGACCTCAATATTTACATGAAAATATTGTTCTTGACCATTCATTAGAAGTTAGAGAGACTACTGTTCGTGATGAACATACTTCTGAAGCTAATACAGAGGTACTTCAGGAAGATTTTTCAGTGGAAGAGTTTCAGGCTTCAAAAGCTAGTTCAGTGGATCAACCTTGTCAGGACAAGGACAAAGAATAGTCAGATGCAGATTCTTTACCACTTGCCCTGCCTCATCAACCTATTTCTGGACATGAGAATAGAGCACAGGGTGCCCCTGATTCGAGAAAAGAAGAAGTTGTTGAGTTGTACAAGAGTATCTCTCAATTAGAATCTGAGAATGTTAGTCTCAGAAATTCTCTGAACTTAGAGCAGTTGAAGTTTCAGAAGCTGAAAGAATCTACTGTTTCAAGACAGGAAGTAGATTTGTTTAAGACTGATATGCTGCATGCTGTTGATCAGTTAAAATCAGAGATGGTAATGAAAGATGATTTGTCTGAGATGAAGATTTACATGGAGAATAAATTTGAGTCTGTTGCAAACAATGTTGTGAGTGGATCAGGCTCTTCACCTGATTTGATTTGAAGATTTCAAGCAATTACTGCAGCAATGAGCAATATGAGTGACAGATTACACGATCTTCAGTGTAATAGTGCCCCTTTGTCAGTTTTGCTAGATAATCAGAAATTTTTAGTGGATCAGTTGACATCTGGAGAGCAAACGATTAGGATTCTTTTGAATCAGTTATCAGAGAAACTGGCTCTTTTTGTTGAAAAAGAATAAAGAATGCATGAGTTTTTCAGAGTTAATTTGATTGAAGATATTCATATTACTCAAGAGAACAGAGATCTTATCATCAAGTTAGGAGATGGGATGATGAAGAGGCTCAGAGAACAGTTTACAGAGATCAAGACCGCGATTCAAAGGAGATAGACACCCTTTTTTTCTTCCCTGTCTTATCTATGAACCTTGATTCCTCTTTATATCACAATCGTTTATATATAACAGCTTGTGAATGAAAATTCTTTTCTTACTTTTTTTTGTTTTGTTGTTTGTTGATTTATGTTTAAGTTAGCCAGTATAACAAATTCACTTATTCATACACAGTTAATTATAGCATTTACTTATAGTTCAGTGCAATATTGAATGTGTTCAAATCAGTAATTTTTCATTCTTTTTGATATCACTAAAAGGGGGAGAATTTGGATAAACACAACATTTAAATTCATTTTTTTCCTATGACGAAATTCGGATATATAGGAGAAGACATTTATCTTTTATCTATTTTTTAGCTGAAAATTTAATTTTATGGGGGAGAAATTTTATTATAGTTAAATATTGTTTTAATCCTTTCAGAATTCTAAAATTTTATAAAACTTTTTTTTCAATAAAGATTGCAATTAAATTAGTTCTATTATTTTATGGGTTTTGTGATCATCAAAAAGGGGGAGATTGTTGAGCAATGTATTGTTTTCAAACAATTCAAAATAATGTTTTTTAAAGGGGGAGATTATTTCGAATAATACTCTGTCTCTTTATGATGATTTTGATGCTCACAAATACCCTTAATTATTTACTAATTATTTCGTTGAGTATTTTGCAGGAATTTATTTTATTTATTTATTTCATACAACGAGATTTCATACTTCATTTATTCCAAGATCAATTTTAGCGTGTTCTGGAATCACTGTAGCGCAAGATCAATATTAGCGTGTTCTGGAATCACTGTAGCGCAAGATCAATTTTAGCGCGTACTGGAGTCACTGTTCATACCCTACGTTGATGAACGTAACGTATGGATGAAAAGTTTACTTTTTATGTTAAAAGAAACGTATGGTTAAGGAACCTTACGTTATTTTGAAACGTATGGTTAATGAATCTTACGTTGTTGAAAAGTATGGAAGAAGAACATTATGTTTGGAAGGAACCTTACGTTTTCGTTGTTGGACAAGTATGGAAGAGAAACCGTACATTTGTTTTCAGTGTTGAGTTTGTTTCTCAAAAGTATGGATCATCAACCTTACTTTTATAATCAACCGTACGTTCTTTGGAGAGTTGAAGTGAGACAAAGTATAGATGATCAACCCTACGTTTGAATGCTGAAGAGAAAGTATGTACGTTCTGAACCTTACGTTTTTGAACCTTACGTTTGTGAACCCTATGTTTGGAGCCACGTCATCAACCCTACGTTTGGCGTCGGGATATTTTTGACAGACGATATTTCCTTTTGCATTGGTCAAACAAGCGGATTATTAAGCGGATTTCGAGCCGATTCTTAAGTACGACTTTGACTGAATCAAAGAAGATTTTCAACGGATTACTGATTGATTTAAACGGAGCTTTTTATGCCGATTTCTCAGGGGAGTTACAACGGCTCTGTTATTTCATTTAATATCGCGAATCTAAAGGAGATTTTCATGGATCTATTTATGCGGAAGATTTTCTCAGATTTGAATATATATGTTCTATCTTGGAAACTTCGGATATATATATATACACAGAAATGTGTGTGAAAGATATAGATTGATCTTTTAACGAGCAAGAAACAGAGACTGAGTAAAGGCGTTCTTTTCTGGTGATCGAGAAGAAGTGTAAAACCTTTATTGCCGAAGGAAGATCTTGATAGCAGATTCACGTTTTCTACATCGACTATCTGTTGTGAATCTATTGCTGCTGAAGTTGTGAAGTTTCTGGTAATATCTATTGCAACTGGATCGACTCAGAACTGTTTTGATTACAGATCTTTATTTTCTGAAGACAACGATCTATCTACTGTCAATTGCATTCTGTTGCAATTGTGAAGAACAACTGGAGAAGTGTTTTCTTTATCGAAACCCTTTTTATTTTTTTGAGTGATCAGCTTCTCGTTCTAAGCTGTGTGGGTTCGTGTTTGAACCAGGAAGGCTGTGTTTGCCTGAATCTTGTAAAGGTGTCAACTGCCTGTACTCAGTTGTGAACAGGTCTGTGGAAACGAGGACCAGATAGTGAAAATCGCCAAGCTCGTGGATTTGAGCGTTGGTGGAGTGGACTAGGGGCCTTCTGTTCCCCGAACCACTATACATCCGTGTGTTCATGCTTTTACTTTTTCCGCTGCATATTTAATCGTGCAAAAGCATAGTGGACAGAATTTGTCTAAATTGAAGAGATTGTAATAATTTTGAAAAGACACAATTCACCCCCCCTCTTGTGTGTAATCCGTAGATTCAGATCCAACAATTTCTATGTCTTATTTTTGGGTAGTTTTTGGTAAATAATTTCATTTATTAGTTAAAATCTAACACATGTATTTTTGGGCTGTGGAAATTTATAATTTTAATTGGTGAAAATTTGGGTAATAGATATGTTTTTAATTGAATGAATTGGTGGAACGTTTACATGATTATTTTGAGAATTAAAATTTATTAAATGAAAAATATATGCCACCGAATGAAAAACACATCCCATAAAAGGTATTCCCTAAAGGTAAATAAGAAATTCTCTTTAATTCTCTATTTTAGATTCACCTAGGTAAGCTTAATTCTCATTGGGAAGGACCTTTAATTATTAGTAATGTTTACCCAATTTTCCAATGAAAGTCCAAGACACTTCAACCTAAAAATACATTTATGGTTAATGGGAATCACATAAATCATAACCATGAGAGGAAACACAGCCCAAGACCCAGATAAACATCAATTAGATCCCAAACAACTATGGTAGACCCACCACTGGATAGAGATGTAGACTAACCAAATGCAAGCAATGGGGCACCTCTTTCTCTTTAACTCTGTCTCCCTATCTTCCTCCCCTACTCATTCTCTATCTCTCCCAATATTTTTCCATTTATTTTTATTCCACTATCATTCTAATTAACTTTAAGAAATTATTTTTTCAACACATTTTCACTACATTATTTATTTTGGGTTGTCATTTTGTTAAAAACTAAAAAAACTAAAAAAACAAAAAAAATACAAAAAAATAGAGTCAGAATTACTAACCTTTAAATTTTGAATTTTTTTACAACAATTTTGTGGAGTAAAAAGACATGCTAAAAACTAATATTTTTCATTTTCATCATAAAGATGTATAATGAATTTTTTGTCACGACCAATATATTTTATGTGAACATTTTTTGATTTAAAAAATGTTTCTACCAACCTGTGAGGAATAATGTCATATTTAATGCAAAGGTCGCCTATTGTATTCCTTTCCTATTTTTTTTCTCTCCTTAATTATGAGTCTTGAGATTTTAGACCTTTGAGCTGAATTTCTATCTGGTTTACATTAATAAGATAGAGGTATTTTTTAACAACATGAGAATCACAATATCCAAATAGCCTCCCATTTCCATCACATTGATCCTAATTTTGAAATCCCCTTAGGCATATGAAAACATTTTAGTAACCATCTTAAATTCCCAAAACCTTGTCCTAACCAACATATACATGGATTTTCATTACATAATTTATTAAAAATTTAATGTGCAGGGAATGGATTTCATTTTTGAAATTCTTTCATTTATTTTTATCTTGTAATAAAATTCTTGAGAGAAAGCACACATTTAAGCATGGGGGAGAGCTTATAATTTAGTGAGCATTTTTAATGGATTTATTTTTATAAAATGAAGTACAAATTATATTGGAAAGTGTTAAAAAAATTAAAAAAATAACAAAAAAATGAAGAAACAAATGGGTTCCCCTTTGGAAGGAAAAAAATAACTCATCATCAACAATTTATCGTGTTTTAACTATTAAAATTACTTTTTCAAGGAGATCCAACATGGGTAGGGAGATTAGTTTGATATTGTTTTCTAGTTAAACATTCAAAAAAAGAAAAAAATGAAAAATAAAAAAACACTTGGATTATCTTTTATTAGGATATAGGGAGATATTTGTGTTTCATACATATTTTATCTTTTCATCCCATTATAATTTTTCCCTATATTTTCATCATTCACACATTCATCCCCTTGTAAATGTGTTTCTCCATTTCATGTAATTAATCATTTAACAAACAATTGTTCATTTCTTTTCCCATGTTGGTGCTTTACCCCTCATTTCCACTATTTTGGACTTTATATTCCTACCATCCCATAGCCACTAAAAACCCATAAAAAGACCTCTTGATTCATTTGAACATTAGGATAGAAAATTTAACATGAGATATATTACAAACTCTATGATTATCACTTTAGGATGGTGAATGAGTGAACCTCCATAAGTAATTTTTTATCATCTTGAGATGAGTGGGTTCTGAGTGTCTAAATTTTCTATTTCTAATTTTGTTCTTGAAAAATGAATATTTTTTTGGAACATTGTTTTTTGAACCAATTTTTGATGAATTAATTATGGTTGCATTAAATAGTCTAGAACTCCTTTTGGAAGAAAAAAAATTTTAATATATGTTGGTGAGTACAAATGATTTAGATATGTATTTATATTTAATGTACTTGAGTACATGAACAAGACTAGGCGTTGGAGAGTTTTAGTGATTCATTAATTAATAACTTTTTATCAACTCATTTTACATATTTTTAAGGGAAATTGCATCTTTTGTGTGAGATACCCCGAATTTAATAATAAATATAATTTATGAGTATTATTTGAATTAATCCAAATTTAATTCGGTTTATCATTTTAATCACAACTATCACTATAATTATTATAATTATGTGATTATTTTTTGGGTTATTAATTCAATGTATTAAAAATTATTCAACATGAATTTTGGATAATTATTTCATTCTAAGGGCTATATTTACCACACAAGAAGGACTAAAGAATCTATCAATGAAACTGGATACACTGTGATGTTATATTTCTTGGGATTAATAAAGAATTCCAAATTTGGGTATACTCCATGAAAAGTATAGGGAAATTACATAATATCGTTGATAAAAACATCCATATCCCAAATCAACCAAAAAATGCCTAATCAATGAATTGAATTGCTGCCCATAATTCTGTATGGGATTTAAAAACAACCCACCATTCATGACCATTCTCCAAATGCATTTTTCCAATTGGGATGATATTTTTTGATTTGAAAGAGAAGATAAATTTTCCTAACTTTTTTGAATAATTTTTTTGGATTTTAGGGAATCTTCATATTGATAAATTCATTCTCATTTATACCATGTAAAAAATAGTCTCAAAACTAAACCGAAGCCTGTGGTGTAGAAAAAAATAATAAAATTGGATAAAAAAGATCAATGGATACAAAAATTAGAGGGTGGACTGTAAAAATCCATGTACAATAATTTTAATAACATTATTTTTTCAGATTGTTTTTTCATAAGTGGCTAAATGTACGTGGAAATATATTAGGAAGTTTTGTAATTTATAGAGTCCACCACCATTTTTTATAAATTCAATCCCCTATTGTCCTTTCAAGGGGTTTGAATTTCGGAGAATAAGTTGATAGGTTGACATGACATTGACTTTCCAAAAGTACAAAAGGACTAGAAAAACTAATGTTTTTAAACAATATATCATTCTTCCAAACCATCCTTTCATGTACTTCATGTGTTTTCAATTATAATAGTATAAGTTCATTTTCATTTCAAATAAACTTTAATTTATGTTCCTTCATCGTAATATATAATCCCATACATCATATATTGTGTAATATTAAATTTATTAAAAAACATTTAATCAAGTGGAAAATCATTCTCTTCTCTTGCATTATCATTCAATCAAAAGTCTATGTTTAATTTGCTTTATTGTTTATATGTGTAGTCAGCACAATATTCTTTTCTTGTCCCATTCGTTTTATTCTCTTTACAAATCATCACCATAAGCAAAATAAACCATATTAATAACCATTTAAATGGGTGATTAAGTCATATATTTTAGAGATGTGTAATTTGGGGAAGTTTAGTGATTTAATGATTTTTATCATTAAATATTGTTTTAGTTAACATTATATATGTTACGCATAAAATATGAGGGATGAATGAAATGACTTGTTTAACATGTGGATTACATGGATTATTGGTACCATAAATACATTACCATAAAAATAATGAATGATATTAAACTCTTAATTATGATAAAGATTGGATTGGAGCATCATCTATTACGAATACTGAGAAAAACCATATTATGAACTGGGTGTTAATTTAATACAATAAAATGAAAAGATAAAGGATATCATAAGAATAAATCCCCAACAATTAAGTCACCATAATATTTATCAAATTTATAATTAAAACATCATCCCTAAATAAATTTAAATAATATCTACAGACCCCCCCAATAGAAATAAAATCAATTTAAAAAATTAAAACTATAAAAGAACCATCACCAAGGATTTGTCCAGAAAGTCTCTATACCCGTTAGTGAAGCCACAGGCCTTTAAATGATTGATATGAGAAAATCGGTACTATTAAATGATATTATATTTATTTATGTGAAAATTATAATTAATACACAGTTTATTAGAAATATTATAATACAATTTTAGAAATATGACGATTAATAGTTAAATACTACATTTTTAATTATTTATAAAAGAAAACTTCTAAGGAAAATTTTTAAAAATCATTATAGGCTTATTTTGACCTAGTAAGTTCAATATTATTATTCATCCAAAAAAATTAGAATTTTTTAACATGAAATATAAATATATACATTTTATTATGGTTTTATTAAAATATAATGTTCACTTAATAAAATTGATGAACTGTTGTTACAACTCCAGTTCGCCCAATCCATCCAGAGAGGCCTATTAGGGTTTTAATTCACCCAAGACTTTTAGGGATGCCTATTAGGTTACCAGTACTCACACAATCACAATATATAAAACCCATATTTTACCCATTCATCAATATAATCCTCATGTGATCAGAAATAAATTCACCACTAATGACTTCGAAATATCTTTTTGTAGATTTCGTGCCAGATATCAATGACCATACATGTTCCACCCATTTATAAAACTTCTATAAATTGTATACCCTGTCACATTAGTCTCCTAACATTGATAAACAAAACCCCGTAAATATAAAATTCCAATATACATCTCTAGCACCCATTTACCTAGGTCAAAATCATATAAAGGATTCTCTACACTTGCCTCCAGCACAGCCTCCCAATGCACATGACTAAGGTATGAACAACAAAATACTCCATTACGATCATGTATTCTTGTGATAATGGTAATAATTCATCGTATAAGATATTTTATATTAGTTTTATCCTTGATCCATAATATACTCATGATACAGTATGTCACGTATTCTCTTGATAAAAATGAGTCTCTTTTTTGGGGGAATAATGGTAGATTGTCTAGGTTAACCCTATTGGGTCATGCAACATGGATATTTTGGATTTAAACCATGTACACTAGGGAAATTTATATTTCATTAATCATCCTCCCTAGTCCAATAATTTATCTATGAGTATTAATGGAGCTCCATTTTGGTTTTATCCCAAACCTACCTTCACCCGACCCATCAATCAGGTCAAACCAGAAAGGGTTGTTTATGCATATAACCCACACTAAACATTTTCATAACACTTTCTCCTATATTTATATTTCACATGATTCTAAAATAATAAAGAAAAGTTATAATAATATTTTCTTATACTATAATACATGATGTTCCTTGACACTTAGCATTAAAATCCACATCATTGGTTATGGATTCATGACCATATAATGTACAAAAATGGTTCATATAATAAGACCTCAATAGGTATGACGTGTATTTGTAAAATTAATTAAACATTGTGGACTTGGATTCACTTCATAGGGATAAATTGGTACCCATTTTCATTGGTAGAATCCTACTCCATCTCACTTACCACCTCTTTGGAGGGTGATAACTAACAGAGTACCAAACATTATAGATTTAGACTAGAATATGTCTTTTCAATGTGAGGGGATATCTAAAACCTCTCATAAATGTATATGTATAACCTCTTATAAATACATGTTCTCACATGGGTGATTGATGTTGAACAATACATTTCAAGAAAAATTTAACAGATATTGTTATTGAGAATACTTTCATGATTATGTATTAAATATATAATATTGTACTCTACTAGAAAATAAGAACCTTCATGGGATGATCTGTACTCCCATTATCTGGATCTCGATGCACAATTTGAAGTATATTTATTTCAATACATAGATGAAATGCATTTTTAGAAGTGTCTATATTACCTAATAAAAGAGCGAATATGAGGGAATGGGGGAACAATCCCAAATGAAAATAAAATTTAAGTTAAAAGCAACCAATGTAACTGTTAATATTTTTAATAATATATTAATAAATTTAATAAGTGAATAAAATTACCATGTAAAGTTAAGTGATCAAACATAATGAACCATAAAAAATTTATAACCAATTAGTTATCCATAATCAGTAATAGAATAACATTTTAAGAGACTCTTCTTTAATAAGTGACTCATCTGTTCAAATATACCTTAATTAAAAAAGGAAAAATATGTTAAAATTTATTAACTTAGAAGTAGTTAATTTATATTTGATTCAAATATATCTAGGTGATCAAACCATTATAATATATTCTACCAATCCCAACTATTACAAAGATACTGATAAAACCTATTAACTGAAGGATAACTGTTGTTCATTGACTTTTTTCTTCTTACTGATATTTAAGAGAATGATTGGTTTACTCATTTAATGATAAATAGAAACCAAAAAAATATACTTATTCATGAAAAAGTATATTTAATTATATTTTTCTAAGAACTAATCAAATATCACATAAAGAATAAAAATAAATAACCAATGATAGGCATAGTGAAAAATACATAACCTAATAAAATTTACATCTATTATAAAAATAATCAAATAAGAATTTCATGTCAAATTACATAATAAAAAATATAGTAATTTAATTAAAAATTGAAACATTTATATGATAACTCTATATGGGCATAGAACATAACAAGTATAACTGGAACATTTAATCTTGTTTGACACATTTAAAATAATGTAATGTATTTACCAATACTATATATGCCTTATGATAAAAGTTAATATAATAATAACTACCAAAACAAATACCACAATAACAATGATTGTTCACGTAATAATGTAAAAAATAAAAAATAAATTTATCAAAATAATTCATTTATGAAAACCATTGTTTTATAATAGAATAAATAAATTTTTATTGATTATAATTTTTTAAGTTAATTGGTAGATAAATATTAGGAATAAGCCCATCAAATGGTGGGGGGTTGAGACTTCCTACCATTACAATCAACTGGTGATATTTTCACAATAATGTAATCACTTAATAAGTCATTAGAATTCAAAAACAAATATCTATAAATAATGAATAAAAAACGTAGATAAAATCTATGATAAAAACTCTTTAAACACACTTGGAACAAAAATCATCAAATCCATTAATTTATATCCCCTAAATTACTATAAATTTGTACCCAAAACTATAAAATCCAAAAATAAACAACCAAATAAAATAAATCTAATATAAAATGAAGAGTGAAAATGATCTTCCAGACCTCCTCTTGCTATAATATAAAACAACACTAACATCTTGGGGGATTTTATCACACACAATTTAAATCTAGTAATAATTATTTAAAAGACTAATGAAAATTTTAGGAGAAGAGAGGAAGAGGGGATATGATAATGAAGAATAAAATCCTACTTTAATTTAACGACTTAGACTCCCTCGAATTTCCTTGGATTATTTTGGAGGAAAGGGGAAGAAAAGAGAAGGGTCTTAATATGCCTCTCATACTGTTCAATGACATAGATGAAGAGTGATCTGAGGTGAATCCCTTATTGAAGGAAACCATTATTGATGGTGAATTACTATTTTACCCTCTTTATAAAAACTATATAGACTTTATTTTTTACCTAGTGGAGTACCAAAAAGCTACCAACTAGGTGTCTAGTGGTGACAAACATGAGATAAACCCCATGATTTGAGAGAAATGATAAGAGGGAGTGAATCATTATTTCAATTCTGTTTTATGTATCCTTTTTGAAGCAACATCACCTACCTACTAAAGTGTTAGTTCTGTTTACCTCCAACAAATCTAAGAACACTCATAAATGGGAAAATAAAGATGATAATGTTAACCTCTGAAAATGAAAATTCTAATTATTGTCATGACCTGGATTTCCCCAATATCATTAAACCTTCTTGTACCAACATCTATGTTTTAAAATGAAAATAATATCAAAGTACTCATGTAATAAAAAATTATCCTAACTATGTTTAAGTTATTCCCACACTAATATAATGATAAATTATTTTATTTAAATAATATGAAATAATTCAAATAAACTAGATCTCCATAGATCGGTTGCAATTTAATTTTTATTTGTTATACCTAATCCTTTACTATCAATGGTTCTTTATATTGTTTCTACATGAAATGCATAACCTCTTCCTCCTCATCATCATCATAATCAACATCACCCTAATTATATTCCTTTTTTTCTTCATCTTCTTATTCCCCTCAAATAATATTCTTGATAATTTATATATATAGATGTATAATCTATATATTACCTTTATTTCAGCATTCATAATACATATATAATATCACAAAATAGTAGTAGTAAAAATCTATTTAAATGTTAATTTTAAATTCAACTTCATATGAATTAATTAATTTAAATATTTTATAACCACTTTTTATTTTCTTTTTAAATTTTAATCTATGTTAAACAAATGTAGAAGCATGAGTTGTAGTTTTTATAGAATTATATTTATAACTACTTCCCTTCCTTTACAGCACTACCTATTTATCATGACACAAATAATTTTCTCCTATTTCTGGTGTTATAAAATCAATTTTTTTATGTTTAAAAAAATATTTACTACACAGGTATCAACCCTATAATGGTTGTACACTATGAATATCAGCCTTATGAAGTTATTTACATTATGAAGTTTCATCATAGAGATCATTATACGAAACAAAGTCTCATAATACCCTACAAAGATACCCTTTATGATGTCTGTATGATATGATGATTGGTTTGCCATAAATATTTTCACTATACCATAAGAAGGTGTCATATGAAGCTTATCTTATCTGATTTTTTGAAATCTGTTAAACCTTCTGATTATCTGTATATTCCCAACAATGGTGTCTTATGAAGCCCAGAGCCAGGCCGTACACTATAAAGTATTGTACACTGTTGAAAAGTACAAAGATCAACAGTAGAATGTACCATACAAATATTCTTTTCAAATTTCAACTCAAAAATCTAATCCATCCAAATAACCAAAAATCTATTTCAAATCAACTCCAATCATCTTTTACTATTGAAACATCCTTCATATCATAACAAATAATTTTTTTTTGATTTTGAATATGATTTATGAATTTACAATAAACTCTAATATAATAGACCACATCCACTTCAAACATCCCCCAAATTTATTATCTATATAACTTGAAAATTCTAGAGGATCTTATTATCTCAATAATATCCTCAACTACTCAACATATTCAAAAGAACTCTTATTTTGAACAATCTCCCACATTATATTTTTCGTGGATATAAAGGATAATAAATCCATTTAAAAATAAACTATTTAACAATGAATTATCAATAAATAATTTTATTCTTTCAAAAGTAAAATAAGTATAGTCAGTTAAAAAAACTGAATAAAAATGTCATTTTTTGTAAAGTCCCGGAAATTTGAAGGAAAATGTTTTCTAAAAATCATTGGAATTTTACGACTGTGCAGTTTCTGACGACAACTGATTCTGAGGCCCGGTGTGCCCAGAATATTTATCTGAAGTTCAACTCGGGTACTTTCTATGAACGAATGAGATGGTTTTTCTATCTTTTGAACCAGTGCTCAGAATTGAAATCTAAGGTCACCAATAAACTCGCAACGCTGGTAATTTATTAAGAGGACCTTTATCGTAGTTGCATTTGCACGAGAAGAGAAGTTAAAATTTGTGGATTAAATAAGAAGTGAATAAAATTGTGGAACAATTTTATTTTAAATCTAATGTGTTTATATCCTACATGGGGGAGTTGGGGTGGGACCCATAATCACCTAACTACCCATGTGAGGATATTTGTGAGGAGGGGCCCACACGAGACCCAACCTTTCACATTACCTAAACTCCTTAAACCCCTACATTAATCGTTAACTCCTCTTTAAGTGAGTAACTCTTCCTCTCCCTCTCTCACTCCATTAAATTTTTCCAACCTACCTCTTAATTAATTAAATAACACTAAATTTAATTAATTAAGGGGATTTTATTTTTTAATTTTGAAATGCATGGCACGTTTAATAAAAATAACGGGGCCTTATTTAATTGGGTTGGCCTGTTCTGTGGGGATTTTGGGAGAACTCTTATGAAGAAAAAGAGGATTACTCATTTGTTGAAGAAGATCATCCTCAATGAAGAACAGATCTTCTCCAACGAAGAACATCAAAACTTCAACGTAGAATGACTCGGCAACCACGGTTCTCTATCCTCTTCTTCCTCTGTGACAAGGGAGTAGACACAGACGTGGGGAACTCACCGACGACGACACGTCTTATATTCTTTTCTCTTTATCAAGAGAGGTGACGTCACTTCCTCGAACACACTTCGACGACGCCTAAGAATCCTCACCTCGCAACGCCGTCTTCCACGATGCCTACGTATGACATCAATTGATGAGGTAGGTTGACTTGTTCCAATTTTATTTGAATAAAATTGTTCATTGTGCTTCGTGAAACCTTTTTCATCTTTGGCTGATTATTACTGACAAATGCAGAGGGCGCGGGCTGAAAAAACATGGCCCGAAGACCCTCTGTCATTTCATGGTCTTCATTGAATCGGTGACCAAAGGTGGAGGAAGAACAACGTTGTCGTGCCGTGCCGGGAATGCAGAGGAGGAAGCCGGCGTTGACATGCCGGCTATGAGGAAGGAACTGCGGCCCGCTTTGCGGGCCGTGTCGGCAGAAGAACTGACCAGCCCTTTGGCTAGCCAGGCAGAGGTGAGTCATGGTGCCAGGAGGGCGCTGCGCTGGAGAAACTGGTAGGCCCGTCGGCCGGCCAGGCAGATTTGAACCGCGATGCCAGGAGGGTGCCGCGCTGGAAGACCTGCTGCCCGCCCGTGCAGGCCGCTTGCGCAAGAAGGCCAGCCGGTTTGGGAATGGAGGCGCTGCTAGGCGCCGCCGGTTCAGGTAGCCGGGGGTCATTCCCTCACCTTGGACCACGCGACCTACTGGCCGAGCCACTCTGATTGCCAGCTGAGCCAGCTAGGTCGTGCCTAGTCGGGCTGCGCCGGGCCGCACCGCGCTACTTCGGGCCAGGCCGCGCCCATTCGTGTTGGTCCATGTCCATCGGGACGGTTCATGTCCTTTGGACCGAATTGCATTTTTCCTTTAGACTGGTCCGACACCCCTGTCGGGTCGGACCCGTTAAACTGGGTTACCCCAACCCGTCGGCCCACCGAGCTAAACGGGCCAGGCATGTTACACACTTATACGTGAATAACCTAATGACCACTCATCCGATCGATGGGCCGTCTGCAGCACTAGGACTATTTCTATGATATGGTCCTTTTGTGATACTATAAATAAGTTTTGGATAGCTTTGGTAAACGGCGGGTTTGGAACAAACATATTTCCAACCGCGCCCTGGAATAAAAAAGGCCAATATCTCTCAGACCAGGCGTCCGATTGGCGTGCCGTCTATCGCGTTGAGTTCCTTTTGACGAGACGAAACTTCGAGATACATCAACTCTGGACTTCATAAATGTTGATGTATCGACCCCTTGGCTTGAGGAGTGGACCCTCCTGGAATCGACCGTGTTGTGTGTGGGAACCCTTGAGTTGGCTGCGTCTGCAATGACTACCATACTGGAATGCTCTGTGGGTTCGACGGCGAAGACTAGCATACTTGAATCCTCCGTGGGTTCGATGACGACGACAACCATACTGTAATCCTCCATGGGTTCAGCAGTGACGACTATTGTACTTGTATCCTACCTGGGTCCGATAGTATTGAGTTCTATTGTAGTATCCTTTGTGGGTCCAAGAGAGTAGATGGAGTAGTATCCTACATGGGCATGACAGCTTAGCTGGTCTAGTATCCTACGTGGGTCCCAGCTTAGATGAATCAATATCTACATCTCATCATCTCTTTTGATGTACGAATGATGTGTACATGTGTGAGCTAAGTCTTTATTTTCAATCATTATCATTGATGTGATTGACTTACATTCATGTGTGTACTGGGTTGTGTTTTCCTCTGTAGACTGGGTTGTACTTGGGCTCGAGAGTTGGAGCCGAACTGGAATTGTTGACTTAGGTATAAGTATGGGCATGTACCTATGTATAGTCTGATGATACTTTGTGATTGTATCTTTCCTTTGTAGTTTATCATTCGTGGATACTGGGAGACCATCAGGGGTCTCGGGGTCCCCACTGAGTATCTTATACTCACCCCTGCATGGGCTATGCCCGGACAACGTTGTGTTGGATACAGATGACATACAACACTGATCGAGGTAGAGTCTTGTGGAACAGGACGGTACCTAGAGGTGGACCACTTGGCGGGACGTACACGGAGCGGACGGCCGAACCCAAGGAGCTGAGGAGACCATCTATACCCACCCTTCAGGTGGGATAGCCGGAGGATGACTTGATGGTTGCTGATTTACTTTACTACTATTGTACATTCATTTCAGTTGTAATGTACTTTCAGTTGGGTTTGTATTCTAGCCCATTTACTTTTCAGCAATTACTTTTGTACTCAGTTTACTTCGTGTTTAGTCCAGCTTGCGTACTATGTTGTGTGTTTACATTTATAAAGGAAATCTCTTCCCTTTTATTTGGTTTCACACCTTTGGTGCTAGTTGCTAGTCCCTGGCCTATGGAAGGTGGGCTTGGGGTTGTCATGGCATGGGCCCCTAGGACGGGTCGGGAAAAATTGGTATTAGAGGAGTTGGTTCTACCACAGAACTCAGGACTTTGATAATTTCTTCTCTGGGAAGAAATAGTGTTAAGAGTATTGAGTGTGGTTTTCAGTCCAGGGAGTCTAGTGTTTGTGCGGCGGTCGACGTATCCATACACCAGGACCCTGAATTCTGATTTCTGACTTAGTGCACGAAAATATTGATTGCATGTGTGTTTTAAAAGTTTTCTTTGTGATTACTTTATGCCAGCTCACCAGGTATAATGTACTAATCATGGTGCACCTATTTCATATTAGGATAGACCCATGAAGGCAACCAGCTAGGGTTCCTAGTTACATGCGGGATGGCATCCCACTGAGCGATGAGGCCTCGATGCTGGGCCCCATTACAGTGGAGGGACCAACGTTACAACTACCGACTGGGCCACCGATACCACCAGCCCAAGCAGCAGAGAGTGCACGCCGCCTGAGTGTGCTTCACGAGTTTCAGCGAAAGAGGCCGCTCAGGTTCCGCGGAGAGACGAATCCACAGGCAGCCGAGGATTCGATGGAGGCCATCATCAGAATCTTCAAATAGGTAGGAACACCAGTAGACCTTATGGTGATTCTTGCCATGAGTCTCCCGCATGCAACTACAGGTAGATGGTTGAGCCTGATGCTCTAGGTGCACGACGTGTCATTTCTACTTTTGATGGACTTCGAGAGCCTCTTACACTCGGAGTTTTTTCTAGCCACCCTCCATGCGGTGTGCATCCAGGAGTTACTACAGCTACGACAGGGTAGCATGCCAGTAGTCCAGTACTCAGTGATATTTACCGAGCTCTCGCACTATTCCACGGACATTGTACGAGACTCATTATTTTGGGCCCAAACCTTCAAGCAGGGACTGAGGAACGAGATCAGGGCTTCGATGATCTCCCTCAGCATTACAACGAAGGTAGAAGTACTAGAGAGAGCCCTTATTGTGGAGAGATTCCTTGCTGAGCTGATGCAAGAAGCGAGACCCACAGCAGGGCAACACGTAGTGGAGTCTTCTATAGGCGGCATTAGACAGACATCAGAGTGGTCCAAGAGGACCAGGCCATCATAAGAGTGACCTGAGGATACTAGTTCGTTTGTGCGGGGCACCCGAAATAGAGCCGGCTATACGAGGGGCAGGCAGTGCTACGCATGCGGTGGGTAGGGTCACATGGATCAAGACTGCCCAACGCGCTGTGCAGATGAGTAGCAGACAGTAGAGGGACCTCCCAGGAAGAGGCAGAGGTTTGACCATGGCGGTCTGCAGGGAGCAGGCAGACGAGGCAGAGGAGCTGGCTGAGCAACAGGTGGTGGATGATGCTTCGAGGCTCTACCACATCCACAACTAGGAGGTCCACCCCGACCACAGGGAGCTGGAGGACAGAGGTAGGCTCCGATTCAGGTAGTGGAGTCTTATGACCATGGTGCACCTGAGATGATTCGAGGTACTATATTTGTCTAATCCACCCCTGTTGCAGTTCTTATAGACACCAGAGCGAGTCATTCTATTTTTTCCACTACCCTTGTTCGGAGCGTGGAGATTCTGACGTAGCCGTTGGCTCGATCCTTACGGCTAGAGACTCATACGGGAGCAGACTCGACAATTACACACTAGTACCGGCAGTGTGAGATTACTCTAGAAGGCGAGGGCTTTGGTTGGAATCTTCTTGTAGTGGTGTTGAATACTTACGACACCATCATGGGTATGGATTGGTTATCTACACTCCATGCCCTGATTGACTGTATTAGGCTCCAAGTGAGGTGTGTCCGCACAGATGGGATAAGGTTCACCTTCACCAGTGAGAAGGGAGCCTTTTCCGCACATGATGGGCTTACACAGAGGAGAGGGCAGCCGATCACACATTAGTTGGCTAGTCTCATCCTCAGAGTATTTGATATGGGGAGTTCGAGTTTTCCTGTTGTGGTGGATCAGTATGCAGATATTTTCCCTGATGCTGTTCTAGGATAACCTCCTCATAGAGAGGTAGATTTATACATTGACTTGTACCCCAGGACAACACAAATATCTACTCCAGCATATCATATGGCTCCCACCAAGCTTTATGAGCTGCGGGTACAGCTGGAGGACTTACAGTGAAAGAGATTCATTTGAACCAGTGTTTCACCATGGGCTTCTCCGATTTTATTCTCCAAGAAGGTGGATGGGAGCTTATTACTGTGTGCCGGCTATTGTTGTGTGAATCAGGTTACCGTGAAGAACAAGTATCCACTCCCAAGGATTTAAGACCTCTTTGATCATCATAAGGGAGCACGATGATTCTCGAAGAAAGACCTCAGGTCAGGTTATCCTCAGCTCAGAGTTCGAGACAAGGACGTACAGAAGACGGCCTTCAGGTGTCGGTATGGCCACTATGAGTTCTTGGATATACCCTTTGGAATAACAAACACACCAGCAGTGTTCATGAATCTCACGAACATGATCTTCCAGCCTTACCTTGATCATTTTGTCATAGTCTTCATCAACGACATACTAATTTACTAGACTACTGAGGAGGAGTACACCTACCACTTGTGGGTTGTACTGGACACACTATGAGAGCACCATCTTTATAGTAAGCTCTCGAAGTGTCAGTTATTTATTCAAGATGTACACTTCTTGGGGAACATCATCTCAGAGGTGGGAGTTTCAGTGGATCCAGCGAAGATCGAGGCAGTGCTTGCTTGGGAGCCACCCTGGATCATGACAGAGGTGCGGAGTTTTTCTAGGTCTGGCTGGGTACTATCGGATATTTGTTCTAGACTTCTCCATAGTTGTCGCACCGCTTTCATTTTTGACGAAGAAAGGGAAACACAATGTGTGGTCAGATAGATGCTAGAAGAGCTTTCAATGGATGAGACTGAGATTGACCAGTGCACCCATCTTGAGGCTACCAGATGAGGGTGTTGGGTACATGGTTTACTACGACGCATCAGGGACCAGACATAGGTGTGTCCTGATGCACGAGCAGGAAGTGATCGCCTATGGTTCATGATAGTTGAGGCAGCATGAGCAGAATTATGCTACCCATGACCTGTAGTTAGCAGCAGTGGTCATCGCCTTGAAGTTGTGGCGGCACTATATGATGGGTGGGCTCATTAGAGTCTACTCTAACCACAAGAGTCTCAAGTAAAAATTCTCACGGAAGGACCTAAACCTGGGATAGTGGTGATGGATTTAGTTTCTCAAGGACTATGAATTTGATATAGTATATACACCAGGGAAGGGGAACATTGTAGCTGATGCTCTCAGTAGGAGGTCATACATTCAGCTACTTGGAGAAGCGACAGAGCAGCTAGCCGTTTTGCAGATATCCTTCATGGAAAGGGATGGTGAAGCCTTTCTACAGTCACTCACAGTCCCTCCTCCACTTCGTCAGTAGGCCAGGGAGGTACAATGTGGGGATGTTGACTGTGGGACGTGATGTGCACAGATATCTACAGGATAAGCAGCTGATGGACATTATGATAGAGGAGAGCACACAATACTCTTCAGGGGACGTACCATGGTACCAGTTGCATTACAGTAGGAGGTTCTATGGGATTTTCACACTTCCCCTTTGGCGGTACATCTAGGAGTAGAAAAGATGTACCAGGATCTCAAACGACAGCATTGGTGGTCGGCTATGAAGAAGGTTGTGGCAGAGTTCGTATCATGATGCCTCAACTGCCAGTAGGTGAAGGCAGAGCACCAGGTACCGGTAGGTTTGGTAATACCCTTAGAGGTCCCGGAGTGTAAGTGGGATGGGATATCCATGGATTTCGTGATGGGGCTTCCACGTACTTCCAGATGACACGACTCCATCAGGGTGATCGTCGACCGACTCACCAAGTCGGCCCACTTCCTACCTATCAGAGAGCAGGGCTCAGTGGAGAGAATGGGATGCCTATACGTCTAGGAGATCATACGGATTCATGGTGTGACATCTTCTATCATCTCCAATCAAGAATATTGATTTACTTCTCGGCTTTGGAAGGGGTTACATGAGGCATTTGCGACGCAGCTACGCCTGAGCACCGCCTTTCACCCTCAGACGGATGGTAAGATGGAAAGGACCATTCAGACTCTGGAGGACATGCTCCGTGCGTGTGTCCGTGACTTTGGTCGTAGTTGGGAGGATCACCTACACTTGGTGGAGTTTGCGTACAATAACAGCTACCACTCCACCATCAGGATGGCAACATACGAGGCATTGTACGATTGACCTTGTAGATCACCTCTATGTTGGACTGAACCTGGGGAGTCAGCACTCGTAGGACCAGAGATGGTTCAGGCTACGACGGAGAAGGTGTAGCTCGTCCTCGAGCTGATGAGGACTACACAGAGCAGACAGAAGTCCTATGCTAATAGGATATGGAGACCACAATAATTCGAGGATGGAGACCACATTTTCTTATGGGTCTCACCTCAATGGGGATTAAAGAGATTTGGCTGGTGTGATAAGTTATCTCTGCACTTCATCAGACCATTCCAGATCCTCAGTAGGGTAGGCGAGGTGGCCTATGGCCTGTATCTTCCACCTCAGTTGCACCGGGTGCATGATGTCTTCCACGTATCTCAGCTGAGGAGATACATGCACAACCCGACACATATCATCGACCCTGGGGGGCTGGACATCGATGATGGGGCTACATTCATGGAGGTCCTGGTGGAGATCGATGATCAACAGTATCAGGTCCTATGTGGACATTTGGTTCCTCTAGTGCCCATTCGTTGGCAACATGAGAACCTCTAAGAGAGCACATGGGAGCGGGAGGATCAGATGAATGCTTAGTACCCTCATTTGTTTCCTTAGATTATGTTGTAGAATTACGGGGATGTAAAGCCCTCAGGTGGGAGTAATGTAAAGACCTATAAATTTCAAGGATTTTTTTTTCTTAAATTCTTTGTAATTTTATGAGTGCGTAGTTTCTTGATGACACCTAATTTTGAGGCCCAGTGTGCCCGAAATATTTATCATAAGATTAGCTCAGTTACGTTCAGTGAACTAATGAGCGGGTTTTTCTATCTATTGATCCGGTTCTCAGAATTGAAATCTGAGGGCACCGACGAACTCGCAAAGCCCGTAATTTCTTGAGAGGACCTTTACCGTAGTTGTGTTTGCACAAGAGGAGAAGTTAAATTTTTTGGAGTAAATAAGAAGTGAATATAATTATGGAACAATTTTTTTTATATCTAATGTGGTTATATCCTACATGGGGGGGGGTTTGGGTGGGACGCATAAGCACTTAACTACCCATGTGAGGATATTTGTGAGGTAGGGCCCACATGAGCCCCAACCTTTCACATTTCTTAAACTCCTTAAACCCCCATACTTTAATTGTTAACTCCTATTTAAGTGATTAACTCTTCCTCTCCCTCTCTCACTCCAATAAATTTTTCTAACCTACCTCTTAATTAATTAAACAACTCTAAATTTAATTAATTAAGGGGATTTGATTTTTGAATTTTGAAATGCAGGGAATGTTTAATTAAAAAAATGGGTGGCCTTATTTTAATTGGGTTGGATTATTATGTGGGGATTTTGGGAGAACTATTGTGAAGAAAAAAAGGATTCCTCCTTTGTTGAAGAAGATCATCCTCAATGAAGAATGGATCTTCTCCAATGAAGAACATCGGATCTTCAATGCAGAATGACTCAGAGACCACGGTTCTCAATCCTCTTCTTCCTCCGCGACAAGAGAGGAGTCACCGACGTGAAGAACTCGCCAACGATGACACGTCTTATATTATTTTCTCCGCCACAAGAGAGGAGACATCACTTCCTCAGACGCACTCTGAAGACATCTATGAATCCTCACCTCACGACACCGTCTTCTACGATTCCTACATATGACATCAATTTTTGAGGTAGGGTGATTTGTTCAAATTTTGTTTGAATAAAATTGTTTGTTGTGATTCGTGAAACATTGATCATCTTCAACTGATTGTTACCGACTAACGGGGAGGACGTGGGCTGAACAAACACGGCCCGACGACCCTCTTTCATTTCTCGATCTTCTCGTAATCGGCATCCCAAGGTGGAGGAAGCATGGAGACGTCGCGCAGTTCCGGGAATGCGGTGGAGGAAGCCGGTGTCGACATGCCGGCTATGCAGAAGTAACGGTGACCCACTTTGTGGGCCGCCTCAGCGGAAGAACCAGCAGGCCCGTCGGCCGGCCGTGCGGAGGCAAGACGCGGCCCCAGGAGGGCTCCTCACTAGTGAAACCGGCTCGCACGTCGGCTAGCTGGGCGGTTCAGAACCGCGTTGCCAGGAGGGGTCCGCACTGGAAGACCCGCGTCCAGCCCGTGCGGGCCGCTTGCGCCAGAAGGTCGGCCGGCCTAGCCAGCCAGTTAGGTAAGGGCATCGCCACTCGGTGCCACCAGTTCGGGCAGCCGGGAGCCGCACCCCCTTTGTTGGTCCACTCGGCCTACGGGCTGAGCCAGGCCGCACCAGTTCGGGCCGTTCCGTGCCCCACCATGCCGGGCCGCGCCCCGCCATGCCGGGCCGTGCCCTGAGGGGCTGGGCCATGCCTCTTCGGGCGGTTCCATGTCCTTCAGACCGAATTGTGTTTTTCCTTCAGACCGGTCTGATACCCCTGTCGGGTCAGACCCGTTAAACTTGGTTAACCTGACCCTCAAGCCCACCGGGCTAAACGGGTCGGGCCCATTATTCACTTAAACCTGAACAACATAAAGACCACATGTCTGATCGATGCACCGTCTATGGCACTAGGACTATTTCGATGAGACGGTCCTTTTTCGATACTCTAAGTAAGATTTGGATAGCTTTGGTAAATGGATGAGTTTGGAATGATCCTATTTCCATCCGAGCCCCTGGAACGAAAAAGCCAATATCTCTCAGACCAGGCGTCTGATTGATGCGCCGTCTGTCGCGTTGAGTTCCTTTTGACGACACGGAACGTCAGGATACATCAACTCTGGATATCGTGATAGTTTATATATCGAATCCTTGGCTCAATTAGCGAACCCTCCAGGAATCGAGCGTGCTTTGTGCGAGAACCCTAGAGCCGACTGCGTATGCAATGACTACCATACTAGAATCCTCCGTGGGTTCGACGGTGGAGACTATCGTACCGGAATCCTTTGTGGGTTCGACAACGACGACAATTGTACTGGAATCCTCCGTGGGTTCTGCAGTGATGACTACTGTACTTGTATCCTACGTGGGTCCGATAGTATTGAAGTATGTTGTAGTATCCTACTTGGGTCCAACAGAGTAGCTGGACTAGTATCCTACGTGGGACCGACATCTTAGATGATCTAGTATCCTACGTGGGTCACATCTTTGATGAATCAGTTACTACTTATGTTCATCTCTTTTTCTTTATGAATGATTTTTACATGTGTGATCTGAGTCTTGATTTTCAATCATTATCATCGATGTGATTGACTTACCATCTTGTGTGGACTGTGTTGTGCTTTCCTGTGTGGACTGGGTTGTACATGGGATCCAGAGTTGGAGCAGAACTGGAATTTTTGACTTAGGTATATGTATGGGCATATACCTAAGTTGATTCGGTTGATACTTTGTGATTGTATCATTCCATTGTAGTTTATCCTTCGTGGATACTGGGAGACCTTCGGGGGTCTCGGGGTCCCTACTGAGTATCGTATACTCACCCTTACATGGATTATTCACACACTACAATTTGTTTTATGAAAACGATGTACAACACTGATCGAGGTAGAGTCTTCTAGATCTGAGTGGTACCTGGAGGTGGACCACTTAGCGGGACGTACACGGAGCAGACGGCTGGACCTGAGGAGCTGAGGAGACCATCTGTACCCACCCTTCTGTTGGGATAGCTGGAGGAAAACTCTATGGTTGATGATTTACTTTACTTCTACTGAACATTCTTTTCAGTTATACTGTACTTTTGGTTGGGTGTTTATTCTGGCCCATTTTCTTTTCATCACTTACTTTTGTACTCAGTTTACTTTCTGTTTACTCCAGCTTGCGTACTCTGTTGTGTGTTTTCTTTTCTAAAGTCAAGGCCTTCCCCTTTATAGGGTTTTACACCTTTGGTGCTAGTTGCAAGCCCCTGACCTATGGAAGGCGGGTTTGGGGCAGTCACGGTACATGCCCCAGGGATGGGTTGTGAGATTTTTTTCATAAAAATAGTGATTTATATTCACACCTTTACACCCTTTGACCCTCTTTATATCAAAATGAAAAAAAAAATCATCTTTGACACCAATGAAAATATTATTTAAGATAAAACATGATAACAAAAACATATTCAATCTCCGAAAATCTGTTGTTTCACAATAATATATTTGAATTCTTTATGAAATCAGATTCCTACATACATCCACAATAAAAATATTTAAACCATTCAGAATGAATCATACATCCACATATTATACCTCATAACATTCCCCTTTTAATAAAACTCTCTAAATATATCCCCACTGAATAAGCATTCTATCCAATATTTTGGATAACATATTAAAATGGATTTATTTTAAAAACAACTTACTCCCCCTTTGAAAGCACATAAAAGAATAAATAGATTTTTGTTGTCTTTTGTTTTTACTGTATTTTATTATCCACCTTTGAAAACAATAATCCAAATAACATAATGAGAGTGGGTACTGAATCGACCTACCTTATCCTTAGGAAGAATGAAGTTTAACAGCCATCATTAACATTAAAATTTGAAAATCATCCTTTGTAAATGGTTTAGTGAAAATATAATACACCTTATCCAACATGAAAAAATTCCAACATTAATAAATTTCCTTTTATAATTTCATTGTTAAAGTGATAAAATATATTAATATGCTTGGATATGAAATATTAAAATTTATACCTTGATAATTTGATAATACACTCATTATCACATCTAATTAGAAGTAGACGCTTTACAACAACCTGGAGACCTTCCAATTATGTTTTCATCCATATAATTTGAGTTATGGATTGAGTTGTATCCACATATTATACTTATATAAGGCTCGAGGTGATTGAAATTTGTTTCATAGTGTTGAAATCACACCATTCCCTGTGTAATAAAATTTCAATGGATATTGTTTTTTATAATCAAAACATCTAAACTGATAAAAAATAATCTTTCTAGTAAAAAATTAGTCTCTTTTAGTTCAGTTTGATATATAGTGAAACAGGTGAAACATAAACTATATCTACTATAAAATATGTTAAGTATAATATAAATTTAAAAACATTATGGAAATATAATGCATTTATAGCCTTTCCATGTTCAATAATGTATATGTTTCTTCCCACTAAAATAGTTGAATAAAGTTTTCTTGAGTCCTCAATGATTTTTTTGAGAATATCCCTTGCATACCTCTCTTGAGAATGAAAAATATTATCTCTCTTGAGAATTATATAATCCAAGAAAGTATCTCATCACCCCAAGCATAAATATTTCAAGTATCTTCATTATCTCAAAGGAAAATTCCTTAAAAATGCTTTTCAATTTACCTGAAGTTATGATGAGAGCTATATAGAAACTTCCAATATGAAATACCAGTTTTTCAACATTAATGTAGAGGATTCAATCTAATATCCCTTTTTGGAATTTCATCTTCATTAACCAAGTGTCCAACATAGAATACAAATATCTTAGGGATTTTTCATTCTATAGATGTACTTCTTCAACATCAAAAAATAGTTGTTATATTATCTAAGTAATAAAACACAAGTTTTGTTAATGTAGACCTCGTATTTCAAATCACCACTGAGGATGGAGGACTTAAAAACCATTTTAAAAAAATATTGATTTTGGGAAGTAATGTAAAAAATATTCTAATGCTTTCAAGTCTTGAAACTTTTGAAAAGGCATTATCAAATCCCACTCCTTCAACCTAAGAAAAACAATTACACATAAGTATTTCTTTATTTCCCTCAAGATCCTGTTTTTATTTATTTTATTCTAGAAAAACCATTAAGTTATAATACTATTTTGGTTATTATTGATTTGGTAAAAATATACATTGCTTCAATATTCTATATATGATATAATTATTCATTCATGTAATTTACCCACTATTTATGCTCTAATTCCTCTTCAACGTCACTTGGTTCATCATGTAGAAACAATTTTATATGTTATACGGTCATTAATGTTCTTCAGGCATAACAATTATTTACATGATCTATAATGATGTTTATACCTCCACTAGAATTATTATACTTTTATGAGATTAATTATTGTTTTACTAATTACATGATATGATTCAATCTACTTCTTTATCATACACATATTCTTAACTTTGATCATTTTATAAATTTTCTTCTGGTTGTTTGAAAAAAACCACTTCATCACATATAAAATAATATTTTTAATGTGTAACTTATCTATTTGAATGTTCCAAAACATTAACATTATAAGTGTATAATATCTTCACAATACCTTTATTGTATTGTCTATCATTTTAGATGATAATGTAGAACTATTCCATCAAAATATATTTTTTCAATCATGAATAGATTTTCATCATCAAATTTGATAATAATAGGGATTCCAATAACTCTTAGGTTCTTCACACATGTATATTATTTAAAATCCATCTCATACGATGAAATATATAAATTTGACATTTATAAGAAAATATTATCAATGTGAACTACTACACCAACAACTTTTTACCAAAAGAAAAGAGAGTAATCATGATCTATAAGAATAGTTTGAAATGTTTCTACTTAAACTCTATTCTTTCATTTATAGGAACTAGGTTTTTGTTGTATATAAGGTGTAGTGAGTTTATAGAGAATTCAATGATTTTTAGGATAAGAATCAAATATTACACAAGTATATTCAACACCATTATCAATCCAAATTTTATCAAAATGAAACCATAATCCTTTTTTTACACTTATTTTAGGATTCATAAACGTTTTTAGAGTCTCTGATTTATGTTTTATAAACATAATACATTAAATTTGAGTGAATTCATCAATAAATGGAATAAAAAACCTATATATAATTATTAATGTATTACTAATGGGAACTAAATTTTTTTTAATAGATAAGCAACACTTGATTAATTAATTTAATATCTACCCTTTTGTGTAGAAAAATAATAATATTTCACTTTTGTCATGTCGAGAGCATCTAATTAATATATATTTTCATTATATGAATATCAAAAACATTATCTCATAAAGTGATCTTACTCATGTTTTATTTTCCCAGATGATGAAACCTTATATACCATAGTTGATTTTCTTCTATCACACATAAGTAACATAAATATACAGTATTACCCACTTGTAATAGATTTTATACATCTTATTGTAATATTGTCAAAATAAATTCATATTAAATGATATTTAATAAAAAAATGACCTTTTAAAATATAACATCATTTACTTCATCACATAAGAGAGATGCACTATGAATATTCTATTTCAATCATTCATCTAATAATATATTTTGGATTTTAGTTGATCATTCCCAAAAAGAGATAATCCAACGTCATTGAATTTGACCAAACCACCATTATTAATGGTAATTGAGAATTTATTTCACTTTTCATTTTTTAATAGTTTTAAAACTCCTTTTTTGTTAGAGGAACATCTAGTATTCATAATCCATGGATTAACCCATTTTAATGCTTTGTGTTGCGCCAAAAAATATTTATCCTTACCAAATCTATTATACTTATGATTCTATTGAGTATTGTAACTCACATTTTATTATAATTTAATAAGTATTAATCCCTCATATTCATGGTAAATGGGAAGGTTGAATCTTTTATTTACTTCCTTAATCACATGAAACCTATTCTTTGTTTTCTGTATCGAATTCCCAATTTCTTTATGAACATACATCTTTTGAAAGGGATGAATCCAACTCAAACCATACCTCTCAGGACTATTATGAATTTTATATGGTGGGTAGTTAAACCAAAACACAATTTCCATACTCCCAAATCCTCCATATTTTGAATAAATTATAAATAAAGAATACTCACCTTTGTAAATAATTTGTTTCCCGGAATGAGATACTTTTATTATTTTATTATTTGATTCACTAATATTGACTTATTTTTTGTGAAAAAATATTTTGATGAACTCTTTAAATATTATTATTCATATAATTATCCTTATAATACTTTTTGGGGACCCAGTTGTAATGTTTTTGACTTGAAGTTGATGGTCACAAAATTTCTAGATTTTAGAAGGTCATTAAATTTTTCTTCAAACATTTACATTATATAATTCTTATAATTATCATAATTTTCACCAAAAAATTCGGGGGTTTTCACCCATATAGTTTAATTTTTTATTCTTATGATTAGTTCTTATTTGAACATTTTCTATCTTTTAAAATAGAATTCTAAAAGTTGTATTTGAAATAGTTCATTTTTTCTTCTAATGTTGCCAATTTCTATTTAATAGGATTAAAATATGTATCTTTATTCCAAAATATTTCTTCCATATTGATGTTAGGAGTCTTTTGATTATCCGTAACATTTTTATAATATTTCATATAATTTAAAAACATTCATGTTTCTTCAGTATAAAAATATTCTAAGTTATTGAAATATTGATTATTTTTCTTTAATATTTTGATCACCTTATATAATTTAGATATCTTTGAGATAAATTATTTGAAATACTTATTTATAAATAATTCCATCTTATTATGTTTCTATTCACTTCTATAACTACTATTATCATCACTGGTGATATTTTTATCTGTCCGTTTAGAAATGAAAAGTTTTTCATCAACTTAATCCTAAATACTATCAACTTCATATTCATCTTCAGTTCCATAAATTTATTTAAACATGAATTTTATATTTTTATATTTAGATAATCCATTATCCTTTTTTGTATGAAACCATTAACTTATTGGATTTTTTCATAGAAGATATTCTCAGATTTTTTTTCATTCACATCAATATTATCTTCATCTTTTTCTTTTAATCACGGATTTACCTTGAACCATCCATAGAATCATTTCACATTTCAAGATATAAGATAAATCAATTTATAATACTTGACATCTACATCTGAATTTTAATATGAAAAACTAGTGTTAAATTCATCAATATTCTTCTTATATGTATCATTATTTGAGGGATTTATTTTTCATCTTTCACTTACTCATGAACAAATTATATGTTGTCATCTAATAAGAAATTTAAACTATATAAAATTTATCTAGATGTATTTTTCTTAGATCATTATCTTCCAAAGAAGAAACCACTAGTATAAAAACCATTTTTTACATCACCATTTTTCAGGTCGATTTTTTAGAACCGATGTGAAAATATCTAAAAATCAATTTTTCACGTCGGTTATTATATAACCGACGTAAAAATACATTTTCGCTGTTTTTTCACGTCGGTTATATAAGAACCGACGTTAAAAATCCATTTTATCTGATTTTTCACGTCGGTTATTATATAACCAACTTGAATAATCAATGTACATCACTTTTCCACGTCAGTTATTAAATAACCGACGTGAAAAATATTTTTCTAGGAAAATATATTAAAATCTTCACTTATTTTTTCACGTCGGTTATTTAATAACCATCATGAGAAATGTTTACAAAAATTTAGTTACTTTCTCAAGCTTTAATTTGACAGGTCACGAAGCTCAAACAGAGTTATGGATTAAAAGTTATGGCCTTCAGAAGTTGATCATCTATAAACGATGTCTTAAGGATTTCCAACTTCTGAAGGCCATAACTTTTAATCTGTAACTCCGTTTGAGCTCTGTTGTAACACCCCAAGATTTCATAGTGTGTTATTTCTTCAAAATAATTCAATAACTTGCACTACATGCAACACCGAGTTCAATCACACCATGACTTAAAAAAAATCCATTCAAAAGAGGTTATGAATAGTGTTAACTAAATTTTAAACTTTATATAATCCTTATAATTTTAGAATTCATATTATGAGTTTCTTAGACATAATGTAAGAACAAATTCATTTTCAGTATTGCACTTTTACCAAATTTTAATAGTGAACCCTTTTTAGATACTATATTTTAAACTTTTTGACTAAATGGGGACATCAAAAATTTAAAATGAAACATCCCAAGCTTCCACGGTACGCTAGCGTGTGTTGTACGCAACACCGAGTTCTAACACACCGTAACCAATCAAACTAGCTGTTATGAATAGTAATACCTACTTTTTTAAGTTATATATATTTTATATTTTAAAATGGAATTCATTTTTGGATTTGGAATATCAAATTTAGCCTAAGATGATATTTTGGTACTTTTCGGATAACTTTCATATTTTGATGAATAGTGAAAATTACTAAATTTTAATTAAAAACAACTTTTTTAATCAAAATAATTAATAGTGATAAATTGTGAATTTGAGTGGTTTTAAAGTATATTTAGAATATATTTTTACCATTTAATATAATTTTGGTCATTGGACATAATTTTACAATTAAACCGAACATAAACAAGTGTCAATCTTTTGATAGTTATTACCTCTTAAAAACACGCTTTTTGTTTTGACAGCGGGAATTAATTTTAAATTAATTTCTGCCACTTTTGTGTTTTGAATTTAGAAAAATGGATTCCATATTTGGAATCAGGATGTCCAAATTGTGTAAATAGGTAACTTTTATTTTTATACATTTTGAATAATTACTGTGGTAAATATTTTATTTACCATGGTTAAGGGTAAATCCGGTAAATAAGGGTTAAAAAATAATATTATAATAATACAAAATTACCCTAAAACGTGTCCTAACCTTATTGGTGGACACATACCCGACCATGATCATCCTTGGGTCAATTTGGGGACCCCTTGGAGCCACTTGTATGTGGTAGGGACACTTTATATTAACAAAGTTAAAATAAAAATAAAAATGGCATAAGCTTACATCTTTTAGAAGAACAATTTTTTACATAGGGTTATACATGTTGGATTTTCGATTATAAATATTCATTAGAAAGATAAAACTATTTCCTACATAATGATATTTTATTTATAATTTTTAGAAATCAAATAATTTAAATTATTAATGACACAATAATGATGCAATGTTTACCTCATTAATAAATCATTTAAATAAATAAGATTATAATGATTAAAATATTAACTAAAACCTGTCCAATTCTTATTGGTTGATGTTATTTAGAATATTAGTCATCTTATATTCGACCTCAATGATTTTTGGACCATTATAAACCGAATATAATTATATTATAAAGTAATACTTTCACTCTTTCCTAAAGAGCCCCTCTTCTCCCTTATAAAAGGAGACCACTTCTACTCATTCCTCACACCTCTCAAGCCACTTGGCTCGTCCAAACTCTGCCCAAATAAGCTCCCCACATCCCTCTCCTCCTCCTTGAATCTTCCCCTTAGGCAGAAATCATTTCAAGAAGTCCTTTGGTTCCAACCAAAGTGAGTTACCTAAATTAAAGGTAACGATTTCTCTTAAATTATTTTCATTTATTTTGCTTCTCCAGTTGGGAAGAGAAAAACGGGAATGATGGCAAGAGGGGGGGGGGTGAATTGCCTTTTAAAAAATTATTAACAAATTAAAATCAAAGTTGAAAGTGCAACGGAAAATAAAAGAGGCAATCACACAAGAAATTGTTAACGGAGTTCGGCCAAAACCCGGCCTACGTCTCCGCTCCCAACTCAACCGTTGAGAGATTCTACCGCTTGCTTTTCAATGGTTTTAGCAAGAAAACCACTAGTCTTTGAGGTAGCACTAGAACCTATTACAGCTTTCTATTGATGGTTGAGCAAGAACCCACTTTCTTTTAATGGTTTATCAAGAACCCACTATCCTTCTTACAGGTGAAGGATAGCTCACCTATGTCTCAAGCTATTTAAAGGAAATCTTGACAACCTTTTCACACCTTAATGGTGATGTGAAACCCAAAAGAAAGAGGGGATGAGAAATAGAGTGGTTTGTAGACACAAACCCAAATTAAGCTCAAAAAGAGATATACAAGAAAAACCGTATTTAAGGAAGTCATGGGCGCCTTTGATTGATTGGAGATGTTGAAGGCCGCTTCCAAGCTTCTTTGAAGGAGCCCCTTGGATGTGGAAGTTGTTGGAGCAAGGTGGGTTCCTTGAAGGAAGTCTGCCGGAGGTACGCCAAAGATGGAAAATGTGTACGGTGGCTTTGTATATGATCTGGTAGGTGTCCGGGGCTTCCGTGGCCTTTATTTATAGGCATGGAACCCTTGGGGAGTCTTCGGAGCCGTTGTAAATGGCCTCGGAGCCGTTGGAGGCCAAAGGGAGTTGACTGGTCAAAGCCAACGGCTAGTTTGACTGGGCTACCGGCTGGCCGGTACAGCTCCACCGGCTGGCCGGTGCCTTGGCAGAGGAGAAGAAATTTGGTCCAGGCTCCACCGGCTGACCGGTGGAGGATCCACCGGCTAGCCGGTGGGGAGACAGTAGCTGGCCAATTGGTCTGGGTACCACCGGCTGGCCGGTGGTCAGGCCACCGGCTGACCCGTGGAACCTGGCAGTGGGCAATGCCTCTGCCAGGTCCATCGGCTGGCCGGTGCTATCACACCGGTTGGCCGGTGGACTGCAATTCAGTCCATTTTGCCAGCTTTCTTGGGCAAATCCTTTGGCAATCAATTGCCTATCAACAAAAACACTTAAAACACAATTAGATAAACATGAAAGTGATTGTGATCATGAAAATTAAACCACGAGGGGATATGAGAGGTACAACAATCTCCCCCTATTTTGATGATCACAATCACCAAAACAATTAATGTAAAATACTGAAATTGAAAGGAAATGCTAAGCATGATGAAAAGGATTCTCCCCCAATCAATCAAGAAATTTCTCCCCCTTTGTGATTATCAAAAAAGAATGGGGCATAAAACTTTATTGAGGGAAAGGGATTGAAAAACTAGATATTAGAATTGAAAAATCAATTGAGATTTTTGAAATTGAAATGAAAATTTGAATAACAGTTTGAATTGAATGTTTTGAATCAAAAACCAATTGAAATTTGAAATTTGAAACCAAATGAAATTTTTGAAATTGAGAGTTTTGAATCAAAAATGAATTGAAAATTTAAATTGAAAAATGAATCGAAAGAGTTTTTTTGAATTTAAGAAAATTTCTCCCCCTAAATAAAACAAAAGATCATCGGGGAAACGAAACTATTTTTGGCCCGGAGAGACTCGCCAAAAGGGATTTTTCAATCCAAATTTGTTTCATGGCGGGTCTTCTCCTATAAAATTCGTCCGAAAAGTAAATAGATTTAGGCATACCATAACGGGCATTTTTTCAATCGCATTCATAAATTAGGTGCCCGGATGTTTTACAATAATTGAAAAATTTATAACTAGAGCTCCCCCTTACAAAAATAGTGGGTGCATGGGAGGAGGAAGCTACATTGGTATATCCTAGCCCTTGGGTGGTTCTTGAAATTCGTTGGGAACCAAACAATTTTGAAAGATTTTGTTCCCCTTGGGTGAATTTGGCAAGGGATTCTCTAAGATCTTTGATGGTTGATTCCAAAGAATCAACATTTGGGAAATTTTGGATTTTTAGGGAGAGTTCCACCTTCTCTTTGAGAAGTTGTTCTTTTTCGGAGGAAAGTTTTTTGAAAATCTTTTTCAAAGAAACAAATTTTGACGAGAGTTCGTGAAAACCATTTTCTAATTGTTCTCGAGAATGTTGGAGTTCTTCATATGATAAATGATTAAAAGAATTAGAAGAACTAGAGGAGGAAGAAGAGGAAGAGGATGATGATACCTCATGTTTTGCCATTAGGCATTTTGTACCTTGGTCGCTTGAGGAGGAGGAGGAGGATGATGATGAGGTGTCACTCCATGTCGCCTTGAGGACCTTTTTCTTTCATTTTTCCTTTTGCGTGGCCTGATTTTTGTTGAGTGGGCAATCGGGCTTGTAATGCCCTTTTTGGCCGCACCCGTAGCATTTTACTTTGGGCTCGGATCTTGCGGTGGGTTCTTGCTTTCGCGCCTTGTGAGATTTCTTCTTCTTCTTGTGCTTCTTCATAAATTTGTGCATTTGGCGGGCGAGATCCTCCATTTCCGAGTCGCCGCTTGATGATGAAGAAGATGAAGATGATGATGATGAGGAGGAGCTTACTTCTTTTTGTACCTTGAGGGCGATGTTCTTTGGTGTCTTGATTGGTGTGCCCTCCTTTTGAGCTTGCCTCCTCATCGTGATCTCGTACGTCATTAGGGATCCGATGAGCTCTTCGACCGGTATGTTCTTTACATCCTTAGCTTCTTGGATAGCCGTCACCTTAGGTTCCCATGAGCTCGGAAGGACCCATAGAATCTTCTTGACCATTGCTTCAGCTGAAACATCATCACCAAGAGATTTTCTACCATTGCAAACGTCAGTGAAGCGTGTAAACATTTCAGAAATAGACTCATTTGGATGCATGGAAAAGCTTTCAAAATCTTGTCTATACATGTCTAACCGAGTATCCTTAACTTTGTTAGTGCCCTCATGGGTCACTTCCAATAGTTTCCAAATTTCATGAGATGAGGTGCAAGTGGAAACTCGGTTGAACTCATTTCGGTCAAGGCCGCAATGTAGAGCGTTCATGGCTTTGCCATCAAGCTCAAAGTTTCTAATATCGGCGGGGGTCCATTTGGATTCGTCGGGGGTAGACAAAGTATAACCTTGCATGACAATTTTGTAAATAGGATATCCTATGCTTCTTAAAAAAGTGGTCATGCGGGTTTTCCAATAATTATAGTCGGACCCATCAAAAAATGGAGCCCGACCCAAAGAAAAGCCTTCGGGGGCGAAAGAGGTTGAAGCCATCAAAAAAGATCTTGAATTTGAAACCGGTTAGGGTATTACTCAAATTTCCCTCTGATACCAATTGTTGGGTGGAGAAAAACGGGAATGATGGCAAGAGGGGGGGGGGTGAATTTCCTTTTAAAAAATGATTAACAAATTAAAATCAAAGTTGAAAGTGCAGCGGAAAATAAAAGAGGCAATCACACAAGAAATTGTTAACGGAGTTCGGCCAAAACCCGGCCTACGTCTCCGCTCCCAAGTCAACCGTTGAGAGATTCTACCGCTTGCTTTTCAATGGTTTTAGCAAGAAACCCACTAGGCTTTGAGGTAGCACTAGAACCTATTACAGCTTGCTTTTGATGGTTGAGCAAGAACCCACTTGATTTTAATGGTTTAGCAAGAACCCACTATCCTTCTTACAGGTGAAGGATAGCTCACCTATGTCTCAAGCTATTTAAAGGAAAGCTTGACAACCTTTTCACACCTTAATGGTGATGTGAAACCCAAAAGAAAGAGGGGATGAGAAATAGAGTGGTTTGTAGACACAAACCCAAATTAAGCTCAAAAAGAGATAAACAAGAAAAACCGTATTTAAGGAAGTCTTGGGCGCCTTTGATTGCTTGGAGATGTCGAAGGCCGCTTCCAAGCTTCTTTGAAGGAGCTCCTTGGATGTGGAAGCTGTTGGAGCAAGGTGGGTTCCTTGAAGGAAGTCCGCCGGAGGTACGCCAAAGATGGAAAATGTGTACGGTGGCTTTGTATATGATCCGGTAGGTGTCCGGGGCTTCCTTGGCCTTTATTTATAGGCATGGAACCCTTGGGGAGTCTTCGGAGCTGTTGTAAAGGGCCTCGGAGCCGTTGGAAGCCAAAAGGGAGTTGACTGGTCAAAGCCAACGGCTAGTTTGACTGGGCTACCGGCTGGCCGGTACAGCTCCACCGGCTGGCCGGTGCCTTGGCATAGGAGAAGAAATTTGGTCCAGGCTTCACCGGCTGACCGGTGGAGGAGCCACCGGCTGGCCGGTGGGGAGACAGTAGCTGGCCAATTGGTCTGGGTACCACCGGCTGGCCGGTGGTCAGGCCACCGGCTGACCGGTGGAACCTGGCAGTGGGCAATGCCTCTGCCAGGTCCACCGGCTGGCCGGTGCTATCACACCGGTTGGCCGGTGGACTGCAATTCAGTCCATTTTTCCATCTTTCTTGGGCCAATCCTTTGTCAATCAATTGCCTATCAACAAAAACACTTAAAACACAATTAGATAAACATGAAAGTGATTGTGATCATGAAAATTAAACCACGAGGGGATACGAGAGGTACAACATCTCCAACCCACAAACTCTTTTTATTTCCTTTCTTTTGTAACAACACCAGTATCCTCAATATACTAGGATGTTGTTATAAGAAGGATTCAAACTACACATACACACAACTCCATCCAATGGATGATGAACATAATGTTTCTGTGGATGGAAAACTAACGCCTCACGAAACGATGATTGTTCAAATACATCTTACCGCCTCTCATGGTGGCCATTATGATGGAACTGTAATTAAATATGATATTAATGATATATATTTTATATATAAGCTTCTGTAATTCCATTTTATTTCATACCATTATTCGTTTCATGTTGTATATACATACGATAATTTCATTTGAGGAAGTGCGGACTACCGCCCCCTTAAAATGATATGACTCGTTCATACCACACATGGAACGTATAAAGGATGGTGTTAATGAACTTAAGTAACATATATAAAATATTATATTATACTGGAATAGTAATATACCTATGTATCATTTGGATTCAATTCATTTAAAATTAAAATTAAATGGAAGTAGCATTCGTGCGTACGTACGGACTACCGTCTCCACGAACGCGGTGAGATCCATCCTCCATCGTATCCATTCAAGTCATATTCTAATTTTAGGGTTAAAAATAATGTTAATATCATTATGATTGTGAATAAGATTTAATCTATCCATTACAAACATGTCTTACGTAACCAAACATTTAAGAAGAACGAATCGATTATCACCTGAAACGACGATAATACTAAGATATTATTAATAAAGCAATGTTAAAAGATCATATATGATATCATATTAATGTATATGATTCATGTATAATTTAATAACAACTATTTCACCATTATACAGGAGGTTAACCGACCCCAACAAAGGAAAAGTACAAGGTAAAGGTTATTTCACAATCTCTTCATTATCTGAGGTTGTTTATACGTAATAATCTTCTGGGATATCATTATCATCCACATCCATGTTTCTTAAAAATGTATTTCAATTTTTTTTACTATTTACAAGAATATGGGTTAAAGTCATTTATACCCTTGTTTGACTTTTTATAAGAGGTTTATAAAGGAATCTTTCCGTCGTTTTCAAAACAAGGTCCTTTTTAACCTTTTCGACAGAATTGAGGTAAGAATGTTTTTTTTAACTTATACGGCGGGTGCGGTTATTTTACGCCGTTAAAAATCTTCAAAGCTTTCCTTACAAGCTTATAAGAATATTTTCAAAGAAAATGTTTTATTTTATATGGATCTTAAATGATTTCAAAATAAAAGGAGATATTTCTTTAAAAAGAATTTTGATTTCATCTACGTCAACATCCTTTGATGGATTTTAAGATTATTTGAAGTTGATTTATTATGATACAAAACTTCTATATTGTATAGAAGGTTTTGTGATATGTTTGACTATGGATGTGCTATTTTTATACCATTCATAGTTTATGGTGAAATTATTGACATTTCGTATGCTAGTTTTAATACGAATGTTTATGTTATGTTTAAACCTTTTCATATGGGAATGCATTGGACTTAATAAGTGACGGGTGGAGCCCGCTATAGCTCCTCGATGCATCGGTAGGTCTCATGAGACAAACAAGTGTCTTGGCACAAGGCCTTGAAAAAATCTTATTTGTAGTCTTGGCACGAGGCCTTGGCTATGTGGTTATGATAGTCTGGCATTATGCATTCCAACATTATGAAAGTGGTTATTGATTTTTTCATGTGATTATTCGATTAGTAGAATATCCATGTGAATAAGTAAATGGCATTATTTCATTTTATTTATGCCATACCATGTTGAAAGTTCATGTTTTAAAGGCTTTTGTTTTAGCTATACATTGCCTTAAATGTTTATTCTTATTTATGAAAGTTTCCGCTATTTTGTTATCCTTACTGGGCATTTGAGGTCACCCCTTTTATATGTTTTATTTTTCCCAGGAAGTGAAGAAGTAAATTATGAATGACCTGCAGGGATATTATGTGGGGATATGAGTGTGGATTATGGAGACATTATGTTGTTGTAGTAGTTTTTCATTTTATGATGTAATGTAAAACCTATGAATATATCTAGTGTTTCCAAGGCTACTAAACCAATCGGTCTTTCGAGATTTTATCTTTCTTGTGATCATGCCAATGTTACGAAGTAATGCACCGACTCTGGGTAGCTGGGGTCGGGGCGTTACAATTGGTATCAGAGGAAGTTTAGTACAAACCTTGGAAGCTAGATTTAGATAAACTCTGATTAGAGCACGTAGACCTAAGATGAACTTTGAGGATTAGTATAGAATAACTTCCTAGAATTTTGGTATTGTAGAGATTTTGTGAGTTTTCCGAGCAATACATCCCTGTCTGGATACGAGCAGGTAGAGGCGGCTCTGGCACAGATGTACCTAGGGGTAAAATCCGAAAACACCGCTTTGAGCTAGACTCGAACGGGAACTGGTGCACGACAACGGGCCTTGCTGCACTCTTGGTTACGACACTCCCGGGGGATATGCTTAGGATAACTCTCATTTTCTTTACAAATCATTTTTAAGGGATTATGAGTATATACTTCCTCAAAGAAAACATTCTTATGATTATGGATTATATCCATAAATAGTTCAGTTTATGTTAAGTGTTTTATAAGTATGAGATTATGTATTTTGATTCATAAACTGATCTAGTTTATGACATTGTTTAGAAATGGCACCCAGTAGAAGGAATGAGAACTCCGGAAATGCACATGATCCAAAGAGAAGGAAGGATCATATCTTTCATGGTCTTAAGCTAGAATTTATAATAGAAATAGTCTCCCATGTATTATCATCATATGAAGAAATAATATCATGTATTGATAAGATAAGTAAAGAGTTTACTGAGTCCTATGGCTTTGAAGGGAAGCAAGAGAAGAAAAGGATAGAAGAGAAAAAGATGGATAAAGGTAAGAGGGAAAAGAATAATTTTCCCATATGTGGTAACTGTGGAAAGAAACACCCTGGAACTTGCCTGAAAGGAATGAGAGTTTGTTATAAGTGTGGAGGAAAAGGGCACAAAGTACGTGACTGCAAGGGTAAGAAAATGGTTTCAAATGTACAATACTTCATTTGCAAGGAGTTTGGACACTATGCGAACCTATGTCCCAGTCATCATACTATGCCGCAAATGATGTTATTGGATAATAATCAAGTTATGATACTACCACAGATGAAGAGGAATGATTAAAGCTCTTATGTTGATTATGTCAATTGAGTGTTGTATCAACAATGTACTTGTTATAATAATTATGGAGTATATAAGGATTATACTGCAGTACTATTTCATTAAGGACTTGAGATTGTGTGGAACAAAGAAAAGTGACTCAATAGCAGGATAGATTTTTGGAAAATATATGGTTGAGAGAATGATAAACCATAATATAGTTCTTATACTGAGGTAGTGATTTTGGAATAATATGTGATTGTTTTGGATAAATTATATTGGATATTCTTGACTACCTTGGAACTGATTAATGATTTGTATATTCCATCATTGTTGGGGTTTAAAACATTTTTGGATTAATGAATTATATCCAGCATTCTATATGGAATAAGGGAGCATGAATGTAATCAATAAGGAATATGGTAATACATGATGAAGGTATTCATATGCTATTACGGGGTAAAAAGGATCTATATTATGTTTACCTTACTTATGAATGTTGGACTGTGAGTTTGGACAGAAGTATTTTGGGTAGTTCTAGTTTGGATTATTTTGGATTTCCATAAAAGGACAACCCGGAGGTCGGACGACAACCCGTCGCGTCCGGCAAAGCTGCGAGACTTGAACCCGCAACCGAAGGGAGACAAGGGTGTATCACCTACCACTATCCCACGAGATGTCCTGGATTAAATAAAGTAGTTTTTTAAAAGATCTGGTAGATGAATTATAAATTCGTTTATTTTGGAACCCTCTATGAATAGTATAAATAGAATTTTTTTTACGAGTGAATGATGAGTTTTTGGTAGAAATTTATTAATGGATAAAACTCTAATTATAAACTAAGTATATCTCCTTATGATCTTAACCAATCTCATAAATAAATTCCTCATCATTAATAAAAGGAACTTAGAACAAAAATGTTGTCCAAGATGGTACCTTAAATCATCACTAATTTATGGCTTTGGGATTGTTGGCCTTTTCATAGCCATGTTCTCTACCACTCTCCATCAGATAATTGATGGCTAGATTTTTCTTCCATATCCATATTTTCTTACATGGAACCCTAGTATGTGTTATTTTCGGTAATCTTCATACTTTCCACTCTTTATTTAAAATAGAGGCCTCATTAATTAATTTTTCGATGTGGGATTTCAACTAAGATATTTTGAAACGTCAAAAATGTGTTATCCCAATACCCTATGTTTTGTTGAACCGATGGTATTTCAAATCATCATAGATTGATGATTTTAAGGACCTCAATTTTATACTTGTTTGTGATTGATGACCTCAATCACTACCTATAAATATTTACGTTTTTCCTCCAATTATATGTCTCTAATTGCCACCAATGTTCTCCTAATCGAGATCATAATTTGGTGGTGACCCTTTCATTTCTCTTTTCCTCATATTAAGAATAAATTTTAGTAACCCAATTTCCGATGTGTGTTTTCCCATAAAGATATTTTTTATTTTCAACCTTTTATTTTCGAAGAACAATTTCAAATTGCGAGGACGCAATTTATTGAAGGAGGGGATAATGTAACACCCCAAGATTTCATAGTGTGTTATTTCTTCAAAATAATTCAATAACTTGCACTACACGCAACACCGAGTTCAATCACACCATGACTTAAAAAAATCCATTCAAAAGAGGTTATGAATAGTGTTAACTAAATTTTAAACTTTATATAATCCTTATAATTTTAGAATTCATATTATGAGTTTCTTGGACATAATGTAAGAACAAATTCATTTTCAGTATTTCAATTTTACCAAATTTTAATAGTGAACCCTTTTTAGATACTATATTTTAAACTTTTTGACTAAATGGGGACATCAAAAATTTAAAATGAAACATCCCAAGCTTCCACGGTACGCTAGCGTGTGTTATACGCAACACCGAGTTCTAACACAGCGTAACCAATCAAACTAGCTGTTATGAATAGTAATACCTACTTTTTGAAGTTATATATATTTTATATTTTAAAATGGACTTCATTTTTGGATTCGGAATATCAAATTTAGCCTAAGGTGAAATTTTGGTACTTTTCGGATAACTTTCATATTTTGATGAATAGTGAAAATTACTAAATTTTAATTAAAAACAACTTTTTTAATCAAAATAATTAATAGTGATAAATTGTGAATTTGAGTGGTTTTAAAGTATATTTAGAATATATTTTTACCATTTAATATAATGTTGGTCATTGGACATAATTTTACAATTAAACCGAACATAAACAAGTGTCAATCTTTTGATAGTTATTACCTCTTAAAAACACGCTTATTGTTTTGACAGTGGGAATTAATTTTAAATTAATTTCTGCCACTTCTGTGTTTTGAATTTAGAAAAATGGATTCCTTATTTGGAATCAGGATTTCCAAATTGTGTAAATAGGTAACTTTTATTTTTAGACATTTTGAATAATTACTGTGGTAAATATTTTATTTACCATGGTTAAGGGTAAATCCGGTAAATAAGGGTTAAACAATAATATTATAATAATACAAAATTACCCTAAAACGTGTCCTAACCTTATTGGTGGACACATACCCGACCATGAGCATCCTTGGGTCAATTTGGGGACCCCTTGGAGCCACTTGTATGTGGTAGGGACACTTTATATTAACAAAGTTAAAATAAAAATAAAAATGGCATAAACTTACATCTTTTAGAAGAACAATTTTTTACATAGGGTTATACATGTTGGATTTTAGATTATAAATATTCATTAGAAAGATAAATAGATTTCCTACATAATTATATTTTATTTATAATTTTTAGAAATCAAATAATTTAAATTATTAATGACACAATAATGATGCAATGTTTACCTCATTAATAAATCATTTAAATAAATAAGCTTATAATGATTAAAATATTATCTAAAACCAGTCCAATTCTTATTGGTTGATGTTATTTAGAATATTAGTCATCTTATATTCGACCTCAATGATTTTTGGACCATTATAAACCGAATATAATTATATTATAAAGTAATACTTTCACTCTTTCCTAAAGAGACCCTCTTCTCCCTTATAAAAGGAGACCACTTCTACTCATTCCTCACACCTCTCAAGCCACTTGGCTCGTCCAAACTCTGCCCAACTAAGCTCCCCACATCCCTCTCCTCCTCCTTGAAGCTTCCCCTTAGGCAGAAATCATTTCAAGAAGTCCTTTGGTTCCAACCAAAGTGAGTTACCTAAATTAAAGGTAACGATTTCTCTTAAATTATTTTCCTTTATTTTGCTTCTCCAACCCCCAAACTCTTTTTATTTCCTTTCTTTTGTAACAACACCAGTATCCTCAATATAATAGGATGTTGTTATAAGAAGGATTCAAACTTCACATACACAAAACTCCATCTAATTGATGATGAACATAATGTATCTGTGGATGGAAAACTAACGCCTCACGAAACGATGATTGTTCAAATACATCTTACCGCCTCTCATGGTGGCCATTATGATGGAACTGTAATTAAATATGATATTAATGATATATATTTTATATATAAGCTTCTGTAATTCCATTTTATTTCATACCATTATTCGTTTCATGTTGTATATACATACGATAATTTCATTTGAGGAAGTGCGAACTACCGCCCCCTTAAAATGATATGACTCGTTCATACCACACATGGAACGTATAAAGGATGGTGTTAATGAACTTAAGTAACATATATAAAATATTATATTATACTGGAATATTAATATACCTATGTATCATTTGGATTCAATTCTTTTAAAATAAAAATTAAATGGAAGTAGCGTTCGTGCGTACGTACGGACTACCGTCTCCACGAACGCGGTGAGATCCATCCTCCATCGTATCCATTCAAGTATTATTCTCATTTTAGGGTTAAAAATAATGTTAATATCATTCTGATTATGAATAAGATTTAATCTATCCATTACAAACATGTCTTACTTAACCAAACATTTAAGAAGAACGAATCGATTATCACCTGAAACGACGATAATACTAAGATATTATTAATAAAGCAATGTTAAAAGATCATATATGATATCATATTAATGTATATGATTCTTGTATAATTTAATAACAATTATTTCACCATTATACAGGAGGTTAACCGACCCCAACAAAGGAAAAGTACAAGGTAAGGGTTATTTCACAATCTCTTCATTATCTGAGGTTGTTTATACTTAATAATCTACTGGGATATCTTTATCATCCACATCCATGTTTCTTAAAAATGTATTTCAAAACATTTTTACTATTTACAAGAATATGGGTTAAAGTCATTTATACCCTTGTTTGACTTTTTATAAGAGGTTTATAAGGGAATCTTTCCGTCGTTTTCAAAACAAGGTCCTTTTTAACCTTTTCAATAGAATTGAGGTAAGAATGTTTTTTTTAACTTATACGGCGGGTGCGGTTATTTTACGCCGTTATAAAATCTTCAAAGCTTTCCTTACAAGCTTATAAGAATATTTTCAAAGAAAATGTTTTATTTTATATGGATCTTAAATTTTTTCAAAATAAAAGGAGATATTTCTTTAAAAAGAATTTTGATTTCATCTACGTCAACATCCTTTGATGGATTTTAAGATTATTTGAAGTTGATTTATTATGATACAAAACTTCTATATTGTATTGAAGGTTTTTTGATATGTTTGAATATGGATGTTCTATTTTTATACCATTCATAGTTTATGGTGAAATTATTGACATTTCGTATGCTAGTTTTAATACGAATGTTTATGTTATGTTTAAACCTTTTCATATGGGAATGCATTGGACTTAATAAGTGATGGGTAGAGCCCACTATAGCTCCTCGATGCATCGGTAGGTCTCATGAGACAAACTAGTGTCTTGGAACAAGGCCTTGACAAAATCTTATTTGTAGTCTTGGCACGAGGCCTTGGCTATGTGGTTATGATAGTCTGGCATTATGCATTCCAACATTATGAAAGTGGTTATTGATTTTTGCATGTGATTATTCGATTAGTAGAATATCCATGTGAATAAGTAAATGGCATTATTTCATTTTATTTATGCCATACCATGTTGAAAGTTCATGTTTGAAAGGCTTTTGTTTTAGCTATACATTGCCTTAAAAGTTTATTCTTATTTATGAAAGTTTCCGCTATTTTGTTATCCTTACTGGGCATTTGAGCTCACCCCTTTTATATGTTTAATTTTCCCAGGAAGTGAAGAAGTAAATTATGAATGACCTGCAGGGATATTATGTGGGGATATGAGTGTGGATTATGGAGACATTATGTTGTTGTAGTAGTTTTTCATTTTATGATGTAATGTAAAACCTATGAATATATCTAGTGTTTCCAAGGCTACTAAACCAATCGGTCTTTCGAGATTTGATCTTTCTTGTGATCATGCCAATGTTACGAAGTAATGCACCGACTCTGGGTAGCTGGGGTCGGGGCGTTACATCTGTGACCTATCAAATTAAATCTTGGAAAATGAACTATATTTTTGGAAACTTTTTTCACATCGGTTATTAAATAACCGACCTGACAAAGTCATCAAAACTGATTTTTCAAGTCGATTATTTAATAATTGACATGAAAGAGTGACGAAGATTGATTTTTCACTTCAGTTTTATAATAACCGACATGAAAAATAAGTGAAACTTTTAATATCTTTTCACTTTGGTTATCATAAAACCGACGTGAATGATATTTTTAATATCCCACGGACGAGAAATTTAATTTTTTTTACATCGCGGCATCACAATTTTGAAATGCCGCCTAAAATTTTTAATACCGCCTTTTCTCACAGAATCTCAATTATATGTTTCCATTATACACCCATCCTAATTTGACGATCATTTACTTCAACCATTATCGTTCCCCCAAATTGACACTTTTTCTCTCGAATGTGAATCAATTATTTCTTCTTTCCGCGATCTTGTCAAGGTATATTTAATCATGCATCCATCATTTATGGTTTTTATGATTTGTCTTATTAATTGATATACCATTTTATGATCATTTAATTCAACTATCATCATTCCACCAAATCATCTTGTTTTATATTCAACATGAATCAACGATTTCTTATTTCCCCAACCTCGTCAAGTTATTTGTAAATATTTTCCCATGATTTATATTTTATATGAGTAGTTTTCTTAATTGATATAAAATTTAACGATTGTTAATTTATTATAATGTTGGATGATTTTTTATATCATGATAAAACTACAAATCCCCCTATGGATTCAAAAATTCATTCTAATATGAAGCTACGGTTGGCTCATTCAATCTTTCCTCGAAAAAAATATCAAACTTTTGATGGTCATAAGTTTTCATCTGTAAATCCGTTTGAGATCTATGACCTATAAAATGAAAGGTTAGAAAATTTTCTACAAGATAGTAAACATTTTTTACGTCGGTTATTAAATAACCAAAGTAAAAAATGACTTTTAACGTAGGTTTTTTCAAAAAATACCGTAAAAAATGGATTCTAATAGCCATTTTCGATAATGTATTTCACGTCGGTTTTTTAAAAACCTATTTTAAAAACAATATTACCCCATTTTTTACATCGGTTATTAAATAACCGACGTAAAAAATCATATTTTTAACATCTCTCTCAATAACGTCGCTTAAAAATTGACATTAAAAAGCAAAAAAAACCGACGTAAAAAAGCTTTTTGTACTAGTGAACTTTTAAATGAAACTTATAAAGTGGCATGTGCAAGAACATTTGTAGCAGTGTATAATATTTTAACTTCTCAAAAAACATTTAATTATTATCAAAATATCATTTATTCTCTTCAAGAATCTATATATAGTTTCATTATATTTTTTTCTTCAGGTTTATATAGTTTCCAAATCTATATCTTTTCCAACATCACTTTAGTATTACCATCATATATATTCTTAAGATTATTACATATTCTATTTTTCATTTTTATTCCTTTGAATTTTAAAAATACACTCTCTAAAAGGGAATAAAATATATCATCTTAATAATATCGATATTTTTTAATATTATTCGTGTAAACAATTTTCACTGAAAACCCTTATAATGAGGAATAAATTTATGAATTTCTACTTCCAAGACATAAACATTGATAGATAATAGGTAAAAAAACATCATAATCGTCCTTATATGGTAACCCTTCCCATAAAATGTGGTAGTCCACTTATTAACCTAAAAATTATGATTATTAGTTGTTAATAACAAAAATTCCAAGACAAGAACTTAAACCTGAGATAAAATAAAATACTTTAAACACTGAAAAACATATTAAAAATGAAGTTAATCAGATTTAGATACCACTTTATACAACGTAAAAAAATTGGTGAGAAACACTGAGATAAATTGTGAATCATTGTTTTGAAACATTATTAAGATTACTTAATCAAAGAAACATCACCACCTATTACAATTTTTAGTTCTTTTTTCTACCAACACATCTAAACAGAAACATAAAATCTAATACATTATTTACAAAGATCAATACTAAAAATGAGAGTGCTAATCTTGGGCATGATCAAACATTCACTAAGACTATATAACCTACTAGTATCAATATGTGAGTTATAATGAGTAGGGAATATTAATATAATCGTGTTATATATAGTCTCCCAACTATATTTAAGTGTTTTATGTACAATTATAATGATAAATGAAATTATTTATATAATAATAAAATCCTTAAACTTAAATGGACTCCCATATAATTATTGCACTACTAATTTTTTTCTTCTTCTTAAACCTATGCTACCACTAGTTCTCTCTATTATCAATGTGATAAATACATAAAATCTTCTTTAACATCATTCAAAAATTATTATAAATAATTTTTTTAGAGATAATTATACTATTTCTGTTAACATGTTCAAATTTGAATATTAAAATCATATTAAATGTAATAAATTCCTTCTACTATTTTCCACCCACTTCTTCTTCTTACTGATTCTTCTTTATATTTTTAAATTTTATTCTATAACACTAAAACATGTTAGAATTCAATGAAAAGTGTATAAGAAGTTATATTTATAACCACTTCTCTTACATATTATATCAACTCATTTTTTACAACATTAACCTTTTTATCTTGTTTCTTGGATCGCAAAATCCCTTTTGAAATGATTAAATAATGGTCTAATTATTCTGGAATTATCTTATTTAATTCTTTCCTTTTGAATCAATGATTCTTGATTTACATTCTATAAAACTCACTTATTCAAAATTGAATCTGTTGAAACTTGTATATATATAAAACTAATGATTATTATACCCTAAGAATATTAAACTTATAAAGTTCTATACTTTAAAGAGTTTCATCTTGGTGTTCATTTTACCATAATTAGCCTCATGGTACACTATATATACATATCAAGAAAATTTTACTATAACATATTCAATTTACCTTACAAATTCCAACTACACCTTCTGAAGGTATACTATAAAGCACATCTTCTATCTATTATTACAAATTATTATACCTAAAATGGATTTAATGTACCGTACAAAGGAACCTTATGATGTTTATAACTCTGTTAAACCCTATAAAGTCCAGTAACATAGTGTACCGTACAACGATCAACATCATCATATTCCCTACATTGATATCCTTCACATTTTAGATCAAAATTCATATCCTTCCAAATAACAATAAATCAATTCCAAATTATCTTCAATCATCTTTAACCTCTTAAAAATCCTTCATCTCACCTTGAGCATCACATTTAGGTGATTTGGAATATTATTTATGCATTGGAAACAAAAACTAAGACAATAGACCATATGAAATTCATAATTGTACAAAAATTATTCTTATGATAACATCTATATTCTAGAGGTTATTTTTGTCTAAAAAATATAACTAATTACTATACATATCCCAAAAGTATCTACGGCTTATGAAACCCTGGTAGATTGATCACTGTGTACCTAGTGATAAGAAAACATATACCATGTGTCCATTTTCAACCACCTCATTCGTAATTTAACTAAATAATATAAAAACACTCAACTCTAGAATTTACTAATCAACTCACACCCACTAAAACCTCATTCAAAACCATATAAAATACTATAATTGACTCTTTCAATCAAATTTAAATAATTGAAATAATTTTTCAATTCACCATTTAATTTTTTTTATTTATTTTCAAATTAATAGATTAGTTACCATAATGAGTTCATGGCTCATTAAAATTTGAAAAAAATACTAATATTGGTGGGAATGTTATGAAGTACATCCTGGTCATGATAATAAACATAATCTGTTAAGGGATCCTTTTTAATAGCCATACCAACAACCACCACCATTTTAGTATGGGTATCTAAAAAATTTTCACTCTCCAACATACCATTAAATGAAGACAACTTATCATCCAATGAAATTTTTTCGATCAAAACCTCAAATACTATCTTATCCTATTATTGAGGAAATTCAAAAAATGAGTTTAAAAATGAACAATTATTTTGTATCATTAGTGAATATTAGGAATAATAACTCTGTATTTTTTCCAGCTCATTTACTAGAAAATCATAATAGAAATGTACGTATATGAATAATGAGAAGTAGTAAGAAAATTCACTGACCCTAATAACCAGATTTGGAATATTATAACAAAAAAACAAAGTGAAAATTAAATTAAATTCTAAAAATGTTGTGGTATAACCATAATAACAATATTAAATATATATTGAAGGAAAACTAGGCATTCCCATATGATTCCCATTTTGGATGTTGTAATCAAAAAATATCCACAAAAAAGAAATTTAGAGTTATGTCCTTCATACCTTTAAAAATGATTAAATAAAATTTCCTATTTAATAATACCTAAAATATATTCTAATATATAATAAATTGCAAAAAAAAATTATGAAAAAAGAAAAAAATACTCAATGGGTATGAGAGATATACCCATGAAAGGAATATTAGAACCTTGTATTTTCAACAAATTTTATCTAAAATAAATGATCCCGAGAAATTTTTAATTCCTTGTACAATAGAGGAGCCAAAATACACTAATGAATTATTTGATATTGATACCTTAGTAGTTATTATATCGAATTAAATGTTTACTTATTTTTAGATTAGATAATTAAGATAATAGGGGTGGTAGTTTAACTTATAAAGAGATTCACTACCTTTTTTACTTATGTTACTAAAAATGAATTGGTAAGGGGTAAGAATTTAATATTATTAGAATATATTTATATAAAAAACATATAGGATGATGAAAAAAACATAAATAAAATTTATTATGGACAACATTTAAAAATATACAAGAATATAATAAATTTATATACAGGAACCTTGAAAATGGAGTAATGAGGGAAAACTATACATTTTAACATATTTAACATTATGAGATATCAATAAGAGTAATATTCATTTTTATCACTTTTACACAATAATGATTATGACTCGCCAGAAAATAATGTTTTTCTAAGGTAAAAATTGATTTTTGTTAATAAATTTAAAACTACGAATTCATTAAAAGTTAAAAAAAATGACTTTTAGATTGGAGGATATTATGAGCTAACCAAAATTTCTGGACAATAATAAAAGCATGAGTTAATAACAAAATTATCTGACGTATTTAATTGTTTATTTTGAAGTGAAAATGATATTTATTTGTAATCTTCTGTGTAGTGTTTATAATATGGGGTGTTAATTGATCATAGACATTTACATTCATTAAATTGACCACTAAAAATAGAACTCAATAATTTTTCACCTGATCTTATATATATTTATCAAATGAAATGGTTTCCGATTATTGTAATTAAGGTTGTTCATGGTTAGTCCAAATTAGTTAAGGAAATCAGTTTCAACTAACCAGTCAAAAAAATATCTTAAATAAAATCTAAAATTGATCGATGATCAATCCAGAACAAGCATAAACTGAAATAATCAGTTCATCCAAATCAAAACCAATTTATATCAATAAAATAAAAATAGAAAAAAATTACATGATTAAATAATCTATAACATCCCCCAATCTGGAACTCTCTCACATGGAAGGAAATACATCTAGTGTGTCTCCCCATACAGCAGAGGCTACCGAATACCATCATGGGTGAGAAAAGCATAGTGGGGATACTATACCCCTTAGTATGGAGTGTAATATTAGTATAAAAAATTCATAATAAGATAGAAATAATCAATGTAAAAACATAGATAAAGACAAAAATAAAAGGCAATTGAGTAATCTATTAAATAAATAAGGAATAATGTAATGAAATATTAGAATGTAACAAAATTTAATGCTTGAAAAACTCAAGAAAAATTCATGCTGAATGAAATAGAAGATTCAAATTCTTGGGTCTTAAAACCCTTTTTGGTCCAATCTCAAAACCCCATCCCATCCGCAATTAAGAAACTAATAGCAATTTTCTTTTCCCTTGTCCAAAACAATACCCACATAATATTCTCTAGTTCTAAATGGTGGCCTAAATAGGTTGGGATTATAACTCAGTAGGTTGACACCATCGTGTCTGAACAAAACAAATAAAATAAAAGTCTATGCAATAAAGTGATAACTAGGTGTATAAATTAATTTAACCATTAATAAAAAAACCTTATTTGGATTTTTTTGTAATATCAATGATCATGTCTTATGACCAGGCCGAAAAAAATGACATAACCATGGTTAAATGACCTGATTTGGCGCCATACCGAAATATCTCAGAGAAACTCTTATAACCATTCCAGTCACAACCTTATAACGATGGTATAACCACAATAATATGGGACAAATACCTCTATGAATTACAAAATTAGAATTAAATACCTATAATCATTACAACATGGGACATGGCATAATATTTTCTCTTTAATAATTATAGTAAGGTACTAGGCCAATCTCACTCAATATCAGCATTACGACATATAAGTACACATGTGATTGGTCTGAGCCCAATATATAAAAATTACAGCATGTAACAAAGTCCCCTTCACACAACATGTATATCACAATACCACATCAAAATTATCAATTGATAACTATTATAATTATGATTATTCTTTCACATGACAATTGAAATTAAATTCAAAATTTATTAACATTTTTATAAATAAGAAATAATCCACGATTTATGGATTCTATAACAAGAAATAATCATATGTCATATGCCATGCTAAACATTCCATAATCCCATAGCCAGTTCAATTATAATAATGGTTATCTCATTCCATGGGTATCTATTATTTCGTTAAAAATATATTTGAATCCAAATAAATTCATGGAATAATTCCATTTATTTAATTAATTAATTTGGGTGCACACAACGATTGAGAAATTACAATATTTCTTTAAACATTGAAATTATAGAACAATAGTATTATTGAAACACCCTAAGATTTTATGAGTATATCATTTTTTATTTATTTGATTTGTTTTACTGCATGCTACACCAATATTATCTTGCACTATACACAACACTGTATTAGCTTTTAGTATATGCATCACTATTTTTGGCTTGTGTTACACACAATTTTATTTTCATTTGATAGAATTAAATTCACGCAACATTGAGTATAAAATTTGTTCAATATATAAAAGAAATATGTTTTTTTATTATGTTATAAAAAACACCAAAGGAATATTGCACTAAACATAACACTAACATGTCTTGCATTACACACAATATTGACCTTACTCGATAGCATGCATTGTACGTAATACCATGTTTCACAAAACAACGATATACTACTATAATATTATTTTTTAATAGGATATAAAATATCCAATATGATTATTATTAACAATATTTTAAATTTTATATAACATTAAAATTCATCTTATCTATTTTTAATACATGATATAAAAACAAATTCAAATTTTTTCGGACAGAAGAAGTAATTTTCAAAAAAATACAGTTTTTTGATCTTTTGATGGCGCACCCATTTAAATTTGGTTTGAGATACCTTTATATATTATATTTGACAAAATAAACATCTTTTTTAGATCTGGGAAATACAAATTTACTTTGGAAGAATTTTTGATATTTTTTGAATAATTATCTTGTTTTGATAAATAGTTATAATACGCTAAATTTTAATTTAAAACAACTTTTTCCATAAAAGTAATTTATATGGTTAAAAAATATTATTTAATGGTTTAAAATTATAAATGGAATATATTTTTATTTTTAATACATTTTTGGTAATTGGATGTAATTTCACTTTCAAATTGGACATCAACTCAGGCCAATCATTTGATATGTTTTTTCTTCTTAAAAACCAACTTTTGGTTTTTGACAATGGGAATTTATTTTAAATTAATTTTTTCCAATTCCTTGTTTTGAATTATTAAAAATGGATTACATATTTTTAAAAATAGGGTCCAATTATTTAAATAAGGTAATCTATTTTGTTTTGTATTATGAATATTAACTATGGTAATTTTTATTTGATGCAGTTAAATGTAAATCAGGAAAATAGGGTAACAAATAATATGATAATAAGAATAAAATGATCCGAAAACATACAAAAATACTTTTTTATGAATAAAATTATACCATGAAATATTCAGTTCAAAACCTAGTCATTTAAGGGCTACTTGACAGTTAAAATGACATAAATATTAATAAAACCAATGAAAGTGACAAAATTTCAATCTCACATTTCTTATAAGTTTAATAATTTAAATATAGGGTAAACCAGGTGATATCTTATAACATGAATAATCTATGTAATGATTAACAAATTAAATATATCATCAGAATCTATTTTTTAATTTTTAGGAAATAAATAATTTCCTTAATGTCTTATTCATTGAGGATGTAAAAATTACTTAATTAATGAGAAATCAAGGGACCAACTTCTATTAAAATAACAATAGCCATAAAAATGGTCAAACACATGAAAAAATCTAATTGGTCAATTATATCTAGAACCAAATTATCCAAATGTCATGATAGTGACCATTTGGAGCTTTATAGAAGAGATTGTGATATTTATTTTATTTTATTTAAAGTGATGTTAATATTATCGCATTAATACTTGAATAAGTATAACATTTTTAATGTTTTCATTTTTAGAATATAAACAAAACAAAATATATTTTTATGAAATCTTGTAAATTTATTTTATTTCACATATTTATTCTAGAAATATATATATTAAATAATTACACATTGTTGATGTATAGATTATTTTAATAATGATTATATCAAGTTAATATTATTAAAAAAATTATAATGAATATAATTTGGGTTAATAAATTTTTCCAATGAATTGTAAAGATTATCCTGACCCATTAGTAATATACTAAAATATTTTTTTTCAGGATAACACCTTTTCATGATATTTCAAAAAATCCATGAAACGACTAGTTTCAAAATTGACATAATTGATATTTCGTTAAAATAATGTTTTATAAAATTATTTAAAAATCATAAAATAATTTTAAAAATATATAATAATTATTATATGCTGTAAAAGCTTATAAATTATTCATTTATGTTATAATTTAAGTCCAACAAGTAAATATTAAACCCTTTTTTATTTAAACATTTTTTATCTTAATTAAAATAAATAGAATAACCAATTGTCAGTTAAAATGATAATGTTTAAATTGACATCAAATAATTTCTAAATTACTTTATTTGATAATATTTAAATCATATAACATCTTATCATTGAATATATCTCATTTTGGAGGTATTTTTAATGATTTTTCAAATTATTTTAGATTAATAATATTTCGGTTTCCAAAAGTGTCCCACACATCAATTATTGAAGGGCACTTCCTTTTTCAACTCTTCACATAATTTTTAGTCATCAAGATCGACCATATCATAACCTTTTAAATTTTAAACAATTATATAAATATTATGGAGGACCTGTTCTTCTTCAATGTCAAACACTAGTGCTCTTTGATGTGGTTTAGCAGAGGCACATCGAAGAAGAGGTAATATCATTTAAGGATTCATTCAAACTTTGTTCTTCTTCTAAATCCACCTTATTAGTAGATTGATTATAATTTAATTACTATAGTATTACTTATATACTGATAGGTTATTATGATTATTATATAATAACAGTCCACCTTCTACCCATCCTATGAAAAATGAAATCACCACGCGTGCATACGTACAACTTAACGTCTTTACACCATGGTGTAATCTATTATTCACGACCACCATACATGGATGTGTATAATGATGGAATTAACAAATATATATATATATATAATTAATATATAAATATATTTATTATGAGATACTATAAACTATCCACTTCAATAAAATTCAAAAATTATGGGAATGTTATCGTCGTTCGTTCATACCTATGGCATACCGTCTCCATAGTGCGATGTGATTCGTTCTGCATAATAATTATTAAATCATGATAATATAAATTAAATGAATGAATAAAATATATATATATATATATATATATATATATTATTCTAATAACATTTTTTAAATGATATATCTATATCCTAAAATTTTTAAGATGAACTTATCCCACAAAACATGCATAAGAACCTAAAGTAGTTAATATCCAAATAATGTGTAACAAGGAAATTTTACTAATAAAATGAAGAAAATATGATCATAAATGTTATCATAAAAAATATTATGATTCATTAATAAACTATTAACATTATTTTAATAATTATACATTATTTTTCGACACATACAATGCATACTAGACCAATGTTAAGGGATTATTTTTTTCTCACTTTTATTTCTGTGGGACATATACCTAAAACACCATCTATTTATTATTTGAATTTTTTATGTTACTCATGAAAATTATTATTATTATTATTATTATTAAAAAGGTTATGATATTTATATATTAATATAGTTTTCTTTATTTTATGTGGAATACTATTAAAATTATTATAAATTGTTAAGGGATAACTTTGAAAATTTCATTTTTACCTGAGATTGTTTATTTGTAAGTATTTACTTGGGTATAATTATCATCGACATCCATGTTTCCTTAATATGTATTTAAAATTATTCTTTATATCTTTCTATATATTTTAAATTCATTTTTTTCCATTGGTGAATTTTTTTAGTATATAGTACGAATATATTCTTTTTTCATTTTCGGTACGAGGTACTTTTTGACTTTTCCTGAAAAAGTATAGGAAGAATGTATTTTTAACTTGTAAGAAATAAATAGATTTTTATGATTTTAAAATAACTTATTTCCTTGAATCATCTCTAACAATATTACACATTTATTTTCATATAAAATTATATTTTCTAAAATTGTGTGGTATTTTTAGGAAGGAAAACATTTTTGAAGAAAAAAATGATAATTTCCTCAGGAATTAATATCAATTATTTTCTCAAAATTATTTTCCATCTAATCTGACAGTCTTTAAATAGGGTTATATTAATATCCCAGTTATTACTATGATTTTATTTATATTATTATGGAATGTTGTTAGGATGTTAATTTTTTTATATCAATTATGATGGAATGATATTTAAGAAACCCATTTTCATTCATGGGTCATGATATGGTGAATGTTTTTATATCTTTGTGGAACATGTAAGAATGGGTTCATTATTAGATGGTTGGGACAATATCTCCCTCCAATTCATTGGGAAATGATTTATATCTCATGAGATATAGATAACTAGAACAAAAAGTAAATATTTTTTTAGTAATACAAGAACTGAACATTAAGTTAATATGGTCCAGTAATACATGGATCGAATAGAAATTAAACCAGGTTCAGTAAAGGACTTTTCCCACTATGATGGTCATGGAAGCAATTCGTTGGCTACTATGAAAATCATATTATGTGCTTATTTGTTTACTAAAATTCCAGGTTTTATGCCAATGTAATTTTATCATGGATAATGTTTTTTTGATCTATTCCATACAAACTACCAAATTTATTTCATGAATCATGATTTTCGTATTTAAACATTATGTTCATGTTTTTAAATTATAATTTTTATGTTTTGTTTTATGTTCTCATTGTTTATCCTTACTGAGAATTTGAGCTCACCCTTTTTATGTTTTCTTTTCCCCATGATATAAAGAAAAGTTTTTAGGTAGGAAAAAGGGGAAAGCTATTTATGGGATATGTTGAGGATCTTTTACCATGTTAGAAGATTACGTTCCAATTTTCAAAAGACACAAAAGTAATATGGGTATTGGGAATCTGCATGTGTTATGTATTAATTATTTTGAAAAATTAATATAATTTCCATGTACATAAAACTGGGGTTGTTAGAGTTGGTATCAGTGTGAAGGTTTAGTTAACTTTTGAAAACAAGGATGTAAAAACTATAGTGAGATCAGTAGAGATATTTCTATGGAATATCTATGGATTTCCTTAAGGGTAAGACTAATTAGAGGTTACAGTAATATAATTATGGTAACAATCATGAATAATTGAGTATAAAACCTAAGATGTAAGAGATTGAAAGTACCCCCCTTGATTATGTTGTTTTCTAAGTATTATTTTTACCTATCATACTATTTTTTGGGTATTAGAAAATGGCTAGAAAAATAAGGGGATTCATTTTAATGGAAAATAAGATGGAAAATAGAATGATATACATCATGAGAAACCAAATAAAATGGTATTTATAAGGTGAAATATCATTATTATATGTAATCATAAATCTTATAATATGATCAATAATCTCAATAGTGGTGAGTTTCCTTAACAAAATAACGAGAGAAAGACAGTGTTTCATGGTGATCATATAGGAATGAAAGTTCAATTTTCCTCATGTAAATCATATAGGAAGAGGAATGAAGGATAATTTTTCAAAGGAAATGGGATATGATTTGGGTGTGGATTATAAGGCCAAAAAACTAGTAATTGCAAAGTAAAAGGTTTAGTTAACACAATAGAAAAGGGTAATGGTATTACCAAGACATCAATGAAGGTTAAAGGTTTTAAATGGGGAATGTATGGTCATTATGAAAATCGATTCCCTAAGGGAAAATATCATGAAGAGACTCCGTATGGTCATATAAGTAGTATTTATGTGGATGAATATGATGATACTACAAATAATATATGAGGTGAAATATGTGTTAAGGAATAAAACAATGAAGCTCAATCAATAATTTAAGAATATATTGGAATGATTACATGATTATCAAGAATAATTTTGTATAATTAATTTTATGGTATTATGGAATAAAGAAACATCTAAGGATTGGTACTCTATTGTTTCACCATAAGTATTTGATAGTATATTTTGAATGTTACTAGTAACCATTAAAAGTTATTTATATATTTTTGGAAAACATATGATATGTGAATGAGATATTTGATAGTATTAATGGCCTCATGAATGATATAAGGAAAAAGATAAATCATGGTTTGATTATAGGGAATTTGTTCAATTTTTGGTGTTTGTAAAGAGTTAATTTTGATAGAATACATGTTTTCACTATAGTTTTATTGTAATTCATGTTATTATCATGTTTCAAGAGAATACAATACTAATGTATTCACATGTTAGGAATTTGAAAAACCTGAACTGCCTAATGAGATATGGGAGACAAATGTTATGTTGATTTACTTAAAATCTTTCTAAAGTTTTATTTTTTCTGTTTTTGAAGGATTTTAATGTTATCCATTTATAGATATTATAAGTTTTATTTTGGTTGAATTATGTTATATTAATGTATTATCTCACTGTTGGTGGACTTACGCATATTTGATAACATGTTCTAACCTTTTTATTGAGATATATGGAATGATCTATCATTCTATTTAATGATCTGCTAACACTTTATGAATGAAAAATTAAACTTCATTTCATTAAATAAGTGATGAATTAGAAACTGTTCAAGGAACGAACAACAGTGAGATTGTACGGAAATCATGTAATTATTTCTCCTCATGAAAAAATTAATCAATATTAGGAAAAGGATCATGAAACCAAAAATTTAATCCTAGTACCCTCTTATCTGATGAATTATATGTTTTCATAAATCATCACAGATTTAGGGATTTCTAGTTGTTAGCTTTCTCCAAACCATATTCTCTATCATTATCCATTTGAACTTAATGGTTATATTTCTCTCCCATATACATGTTTTCACTTCCCACCTATGTTCTCTAGTGTGGATACCCAGAGATGATTGACATTGGTCAAACTTTATGTTTTTGACATACCTTTTTAAAATGATGTTTTTGTATCCATTTTAATGATGTGGGTTTCCATGAAAGAATATTTCAAGTAGTAAACAATTTATAACCCCATAGAATTTGAAGAGAAAAATTAATTTTAAGGGGGGTAGAATGTAACACCCTAAGATTTAATGAGATATATTCTTCATTAATTTCATTGATTTTTTGTGTGATATGATACCCTATGATTATATTGCGCTATATGAAACATTGTATTAGCTTACAGTACAAGGAACACTATTCTGGTCTTGTGTAACACACAATTTCAAGTTCTTTTGATATAATTCATTTCACGAAACACTGTTTATAGATTTTTTTCAATGCATAAAATAAATATGTCTGGATTGTGTTATATACAACACCAAAAGAAGCTTACACTAAACGAAACACGGACTTGGATTCCATTACATGCAAGAGCGACCATCCTCGATAGCTGTCATTTTATGCAATACCTAGTTTTACTAAACAACAGCATACTATAAAAATATTATTATTTAATGGGATATACACTAGTCATTATGAATAGTATTAACCACATTTTGAATTTTATACAACATTAAAATTCATCTAATGTATTTTCTAGAGATGATATAAGAAAAAATTTAATTTTTTGGACAAAAGAAGTAATTTTTTTTAAAAAAGTTGTTTTGTCACCTTTTGATGGTGAACCCATTCAAAATTCAGTTCTAACACATTAATATTTTAAATTTCAAAAAATAATTTTTTTTATAAGTGGTATATCAAAATTTACTTTGTATGATGTTTTTATATTTTTTTTGATAATTATCATGTTTTTATGAATAGTAAAAATAAGCATGATTTAAATTTATAACAACTGTTTCCATCGAAGTGATTTATATTGTTAAATCATATTATTTAATTATTTTAAAGTATAAATTGAATATATTTTTATCACTTAATTCAATATTGGAAATTGGATGCAATCTCACATTTAAATTGGACATAAAAACATGTAAATCTTTTGATATGTTTTTTGTTCTTAAAACCCCGCTTATGGTTTTTGACCACAAGAATTAATTTATAATTAATTTTTGCCAATTTTTTGTTTTGAACTAGGAAAAATAGATTCCATATTTAAAATAATTTTTTCCAAATTATGTTAATAGGACACTTTTATTATTTTTGGATATTATGAATTGTAACTACAATAATTTTTATTTAACAAGTTTAAAGGTAAATCATGTAAATAAGTGTAATAAAAAATATGATAAATTGAATAAAATGATCATAAAACATTCTAAAAACATTTTTTATAAATAAAATTATAAACATGACATCTTAGGTTCATAATTTATTAATTTATTATCTACATTAAAATTTAAATGACATAGATATTAATAAAACCAATGAAAGTAACCTAAGGTCAATCTCACATTTCTTAAAATTATAATAATTTTAATATAGGGAAAACTAGGTGATATATTAGAAAATGAATAATACATGGAAAGATAAAATAATTAATTATATCATGGTAACATATTTCTAATTTTTAGAAAATAATTAATAAGCTTAAACTATAATTCTTTGATGATGTAAAAATTAATTAATTAATGAGAAATTAATGAAAAATATTTTACTAAAATCGTAATAACCCTAAAAATGTTCAAAAACATGAAAAAAATCATATTGGATGATTATATCTATAACATAATCCTGAAAATGTCATGAAATTGACCATTTGGATCTCTATAGAGGATATTATGAGATTTATTATATTTTATTTAAAGTGATGTGAAAGTTTTCACATTCATACTTTAATTAGTATAAAATTTTCAATGATGGATTTTCCAAAAGATAAATTTGATTAAATATATTCTTATGAAATATTGTAAATTTATGTTTTTCATATTATTTTATTTAAAAACATTATTCTACAAATAAGTATATTATGTAATTACACAATATTTAAGTAGTGTTTTTTCTAATAATGAGCTTATCAAATAAATGTTACTAAAAGTATTAAAATAAATATAATTTTGTATATTTAATTTTTCTAATGAATTATATATATAACCCGGAACCATTACGGATATAATAATTTTTTTCAAGGATAAAAAATTATCTTAATATTTCTAAAAATCCATGAAAAAATAGAGTCGAAATAGTCACCATTGATATTTTGTTAAAATAATGTTTTATAAAATTATTTAAAATTCCTAAAACAACTAGGAAAATATAATAATAATTTAATATTATAAATTTTTTTAAATTATTCATTTATGGTATAATTGAAATCAAATAAGTAAATATTTTACCCTTTTAATATTGAAATATTTGTTATCTTAATTAAAATTAATTTGAATAACCAATTGTCTATTAAAATGATAATGTTAAAATTGTGCTCGAAACATCACTAAATTATATTGGTAGATGATATTTACATCGTATCATATCTTATATTTGAATATATATCATTTCATAGGTATTTGGTTTGATTTTTCAAATTATTATAAATTAATAATTTTGAGGATTCCAAAAGTGCCCCTCATGTCAATTATAAAAGGGCTCTTCCTCCCTCAACTCTTCACATCAATTTGATCATTATATATAGAGCATAACCTGACCATTTACCTTTTAAAATCTCCTAGAAACATTATATAGGTCTTGGTCTTCTCCAAATACCATCTCTAATTCTCTATGAGAAGATTTAGAGGAGGCACGTCGAAGAAGAGGTAATAACATTTACCGACTCTTTCAGTCTTCTTTATTCTTCTACTTCCAGCTCATTATTAGATTAGTTATAAAGTAATAACTCAAGTATTAATTACATAATTATAGGTTATTATTATTATGAAACAATTATAGTTCACATTCTTCCCATCCTATGAAAAATGAAATCACCACGCGTGCATACGTACGACTTACTGTCTCTATGTCGTGGTGTTATCCATTTTTCACAACCCCATTACATCGATGGGTACAATTATAGAATTAATAAATATATATATTTATTATGAGACACTATACACCATACACTCCAATACCATTCAACAATTATGGGAATAATATCATCGATTGTGTGTATGTACGGCTTATGTCTCCACAATGTGATGTGATTTTTTCTACAGAATCATTATGAAATATTGATTATATAAATGAATTGACTGAATAAATATGATATATATTTTAATAATACAAGTATATAAATTATATTAATATTACATAAAAATTGGAATAAGAACTTATCCGACAAAACAAGGATGTGATCATAAAGCAATTATTACCCGAATAATGAGTAATAATGAAATGTTACTAATAACGGATGAAAAAATGATCATAATTGTTATCATAATTTTTTTTATGATTATGGAATAAATAATTAAAATTATTTTAATCATAAAAAATGTGGTTCATATACATAAATATTATATTGGATCTAAGGTAAGGTATTATTTTCTCTCAATTTTATTTCTGCGGGACATATGCCTTATACACCATCTAATTCTTTTTCCTGGTATTTATATTATCCAAGAATGTTTTATTATTATTATTATGATGGTTATTATATATAAATATGAATATAGTTTTATTTATTTTATGATGTATATAATTCGACTAATAATTAATTAGTATGGGGTAAATTTTAAAATCTCATTTCTATTTGAGATTGTTTTTTTGTAAGTATTTACTAGAGTATAATTTCATCCATTCCCATGTATCATAAATATGTTTTTGAAAATATTATTTACATCCTTATATAATCCTTTAAATTCAATTTTACCCATAGGTTAATTTTTTACTAAATGATATGAATGGAGTATTTTTTGATATTCGATAAGGGGAAATTTTTGACATTTCCAGCAAAAGTACAAGAAGAATGTTTTTTTAACCTATATGACGTGAACTGATTGTTATCCTTTCACAAAACATAATTACATGAAGCTTCCCAAATTATTTTACATGTTTAATTTCACATAAAATAAATTCTTGTAAAATTGTGTGGTATTTTTAAGAAGTAAAACCTCTTTGAAAAAGAAAGAATATTTTCTTGAGGAATTAATTTCTTTTTTTTTCTTAAAATTATTTTCTATATATGATGACACTCTTTAAATAGGGTTATATTTCTATCATGGTTATTACTATGATTTTATTTTTTTTACTATGTAATTTTATTTAGTAAATAAATTTTTTTTATATCAATTATGATGGAATGGTAATTAAGAAACCCATTTTATTTTAGGGGTTATGATATGGTGAATGTTTTTTCTGTATTTGTGGCACACGTAATAATGGTTTCATTATGAGATGGCTGAGACCTATATCTCCCCCCCAATTAATTGGGTAAATATTTATATCTCATGATAGATACATCAATGTAATTGCAATTAAATCTGGTTCAGTAGTTCAACGCTGGAACGACATGTAAATCAGGCTCAGTATTACATGGCTGGAATGACAAGTAAACCCAGTACAGTAATGGACATTTTCCACTATGATGGTATGGGCATCAATGACTTAGATATTATGGAAATTATATTTGTGATTATTTTTTTTCTATAATTCCATGTTTTATTTCAATTTTATTTTATCTTGGTTAATGTTATCTTCTGATCAATTCCTTATGAACTTACCAGATTTAATTCATTAATCGTGATTTTGATATTTAAACTTTATTTTTATGCTTTTTCATTTTTATGTTTATGAATTGTTTTATGTTCTCAATGTTTACCCTTACTGATCATTTAAGCACCCCATTTTTAAGTTTTATATTCCCCATGACATAAGGAATGGTTTTAGGTAGGGAAAACGGGTAAGATCTTTATGGGAGATGTTGAGGATCTTTCACTATGTTAGAAGATTATGTTCCAAATTTACAGAGACACTAAAATAATATGGTCTTTGGGTTTATTTTTGTGTCATGTATTATATAATCACAAAAATTTAATGTGATGTCCTTGTACATCAAGCTTGGGAAATTATAATTTTGATTTATACACCCTAACATAAACTGATGACCAAACAATGCTTTCAATGGCCAACTCCCTTGCATAAGAGGGTGATTATGATTTTGAAGAGGACCCTAGATCAAAACTAATCAAGATAAAAACCAACAACACAATTGTTCCAAGCATTTAACCGTAGTTGTTTGAGAAGAAGGAATAGAAGGAAGAAACCTAACCAAAACGACTTACCAAGGCTCACTCAGAAAAATTTTACATCTAAAAATGAAGTTGATGCCCCCAAATTACAGGGAGAAATCCCTACGGTCAAGAAGATAAAAGATTCAGCAGAAAAAAATGAGAATTCAATAACACATCATGTTTCAAACATCATATTATGTATTTACAAGGCATGTTATGTTATTACACATAGTGTAATTTTTTTAATGTAATACGCCAAAAAACCCATCAACATGGATTTATTTTTTTAAATCACTCAAACAATTACATGATGTATAATCCATTTACACAGTGTGTAAATGATTTATAGTTGATTTTTAGGCCATTTTACTTTTAAGAAAACTGAACCTATTTAATATTTTTTAACTCACCAAGAACCCATGAATAAAATAACCCTTTTATACTCATACGACATTAATTCAAATAAGAATACATCCCTGAAAATTAAGTCATTCTCTACAATGAGGTATATTAATATATAGACTCAGTTATTTTTTTACTTTCCTTGTATCCCAAGACTGCATTTATTTAAATAAAAAACTTTCATGTTGAAAACATAACTGAAATAAAAGATTGTCAATAAGCTGAAAGAGAGATTTACCTAAAAATATATGATATTTACAAACTCCCCACCTTATAACAGCTCATCCGCGAACAGCTCCATGAGTCAATGTGAGGTCTCATTGAACAAGTTCAGCCACTCTAGTTTCATATCAGAATCCCCCTCCTAGGTATCCTCTTAAAGTCTTCTATTCTTCCACTCCACCCAAACCAATGGTATATTCGGGTCCCAAATATATTTCTCACTACGATTTAAAACCAATATCGGATGCTCCTCAAAGGATGCATCGACACAAATCTTGATGTATGTTATGTCTATCACATGAGAATGATTTTTATGATATATTTGTATTTTTGACACATATTATGGAATTATCCTTATACACATATTATTACATGATTTTATGAATAATTAACCATTAAATAAAAACCACAAATTATAATGTCTATTGTATTTGGATGATTAGGTATATAAAACTGAAAACATGAAAATAAAATAAAAAATCTTTAATATAATAGTCCATAAAAAGATCCTAACTTCAATTGATCTCCTAAATCATTATAGGATAACTTGGGGAATACATGAACAATATGGATGACCTAAAAATCCCAGTAAGTGTATAAACATAAGAATAAGGAAAAAAACATGGGTTGGGAGACATAACATGATGACATAAAAAGGAATCAAACCTGAATGAAAATTATGAAATATAACATTTAGGGAATGGTTACATGTAATAATGACACAATAGGAAGGTTTTAACAACATACAATCTGACATAATCATGTGTCAAGGATAACTACCAATACCATTGCATATGGAGGACAAATTCCCCTAAAGAAATTTGGTCCACTCATTATCCAAACATCATATAACAATAGAGTAAACATTAACTAATGAATTGGAGTGATATATAGTCACACCCATCGTAACATGTTCATGAATATGTGTATGACATGAAGAATAAACCATAAACATAAGGGATACCCATGGAAAGAAATGGGTATCAAAATCAAGTCACATAAGATAAAAATAGGGGTATTATAAATGTGTCAATGAAAGGGTAGATTTAGATCATACAAGAAAATTAATAAGGTAAAATAAAAATATAAAATGAAAAAGTATTTATAAATAAAGTGGAAACATGTAAAATGTGTATTTAATAAATGTTAGAAATAAATCATTTCTCTATATTTTATAGAAAATATTGAAGAGAATTTAAATAGGAAAACAAATATTTTTCGTTATAAAATGAGAAATGAACCAATATATTTTTTCTTTACAAAATTATTTATTTGATAAAATATTTATGGATTAAAATAGATTATGGAGTGCACTTAAAAATGGATGATAAATCTATAGGTTTTATTTAATCGGGCTTGCTTATCGGGAATATTTGATAAGGTATTCCTTTTGAAACATGTATTTCCATATGAAAGAATGATTAAAAGATATGGATACATGATTTTGACAAATATAAAAACAATTTACAATAAATATATAAGAATAAATTAAAATAACATTATGGTAAGGAGGGAGAAATCATAACATGATTGATCAATTGTGGTTCAGATGGAATCCATTACCTTATGTTCAAAACTGTTTTGAAATTGATCTTAATGACTTAAATAGTCATGTTAAATACATTAATTAATTAATTCATAAAATTTTATAAACATATTTTATTTATTATAATACTATTTCATTTAATTATGTCCTTTTCTATGAGTTATATGATACAATTTTATTATATGAGTGCATTCATTTCTATAGTTTTCATGGTTGATTTACATGTATACATGTAGGGAAAATCATGTAAAATGAGAAAAGTTATACATAATTAAAATTATAAGTTAGTAATAAAATTAAATAATATTAAATGGTCTTATATAAAAAATTTAATATGTGAGGATAATTCCTTAGATAAAACATTAATGATAACCATTTAGATTGTTTTGGTGTTTCTTGATCATCCCAAAATAGTTGTGTTTCATTAATTAGTATCATGTGTATATAATTCTTACAGAACATTAAATAGGCTATAAAATATATATTATAATCTTTTTTAAACATAAAAATGGTATTATTTCCATCATTTATGGCAGTAATAGAAATTGAAAACTCATCGTCCTTGAATGTGATAAATCAACATATCACGGATGATGTTTTTATTTTCAGTAAAAATGGATAGGCGAAGAGAAATAATGATGGGTTTTTAATTAAAAAAATAAAATTATATTATATAAAATATAATAGAGTTATAATTTCACTTAGATAATGGGTAATTAGAATATAATAAGAATAGAAAAAAAATAAATGGAATTAAAAGAGAATAGAAGAGGATTTTACGTATTGAATTTCTCCTCCTTGACAACCTCTTTAAGGAAATGGGTCTTTGTATTTGTTGAGAAAATAATCTCTTATATATTAGAAATATACTTGGTATGATTATTGGATAGATATAGGACAATATTAAAGGCATAAGTGGTGTGAAGAGAAGGGGTGGTATTTATAGTGGAGGAGTGGGGTGTTTTTCTATTATTTTACTAATTAGTTAATTATTTTTGGCTCAATACTATGAATAATATTTATTAATGTGAATAAATATTTTAAACAGGTAATGTTAGTTATAAAAAAATGTTATTACATTATCCATAAATCATACATGACTTAATAATTCCTGTATTTAGGTTATATCATAATTTCTGTATTCTACTATTCCCAAAATATTAAAATATTTTATAAAAATAAAAAAAATTCACCCTACCATATTTCAATGTTTAGATTTAAAAATAGGAATCAATTTTATGAAAATAATTTTAAAAATATGTGAAATTTAATTTTTATATGAAATCATAATTTATTCAAAAAATACCAATTTTAAATTTATAACTACATTTATAACACTTTGAAAATTTTATCAAAGTCTCATAAAATTATCTTATAATCATAGGAAAAAAATATATTAATTTATGAATATATATTTAATGAAAATAAAATTTCTTTTCAATAATTATATTAATTTTACAATTTTATATAAACATTTATGTTTTATAAAAATACCAAAACTTAATTTATCATTTTGAAAACATTTATTTACTTACACTATGATATAATTATATCGTGAATTCATTTATAAGATGCATAAATTTCAATTATTCTTTTATACATGATGTCCCCATTCTATTTTCTCGATTAGTATTTATATGGGTTATGTTACAATTCCATAGGTAAAGTTATTATTCCATTATTATAGGTTCTTTAGTTTCTTAAAAGTCCTCCTATTTCATTAATTATTTATTTATAAATATTGTTTTGTATTATTTATTTGATTTTATGTGATTTATACTATAGGATATAATTATAAAATTTTAAATTTCATTTATACAATTATATGTCATTACATTCTCCCCCCCCCATATGAAATTTTCCCTCGAAATTTCATATTACATATTATGGTGAAAATAGGTGGGGTTACTTATCCTTCATTGCTTCCTCTAGTTCTCATGTTTCCTATTCGTATTTATAGTTCTGCTATAGTATATTTTCTAAGTGAGTAGTCTTGTTGCATAGAACATTTTCATTGAAAATCTAAGATTGTCACTAATCGCTCCTCATAAGAGAGATCATTTTCAAACTATAACACCTCTCAATTCAGTACATGTGATGTATTATGTACATACTACCTAAAGAGAGATACGTGGAAGACATCTTGAACTAGGGACATAATAGGTGGAAGTACTAGTAAATATGCCACAACTAGGACAAGATCGTGAACCCCGAAGGGGCCGATGTACCTGAGACAAAGATTTCTTTTCATCCAAAACATCATGATCCTGCCCTTGGAGATATGTAGAGGAATACCACGTCCACAACCATACACTATTGCTTATGTAAAATATTGTTTGCATAGATATTCTATTGACCTTTGGGTACCTTGATGTGTTGTTGAATGATTTTCACCAATTTCACCATTTCTTTTACCATTTCAAGACCTAGCATCGTACATTTCCCAACCTCAACCCATCATGTCGGTTTTTTGTGTCTTTTCCTATAAAGTGCTTCATATGGATCCATTTGGATGCTTGAGTGGAAAATTTTATTTTAAGAGAACACGACTAGATGCATGTGTTGGTCCCATCCTCCTTTAAAGTAAATAAAAATTCTCTCAACATGTCTTCTAGTGACTTAATAGTCCATTCATATTGGCCATCATTTTGAGGATGATAGGACGTACTGAAGATCAATTAAGTGTTTAGAACATTTTTTAGAATTTTCAAGAAAATTATGGTAAATATCAGATCATGATTGAATATAATCTATAGTGGCACTCCATGTAACCTAAAAATTTATCTGATTTATATCTATACAATTTTAACTAGTGATAAGTGCTCTCAAATTGTGAGAAATTGATCTATCCTTATAATATTATCCACAAAAATACCTATAGAATTTTTTCCTCTTGTTGTCTTTAGATGTTCAGTGAAAAAGTCCATGGTTATATTTTCTCATTTCCTTGTTGGTATGGTTAAGGGTTGAAACATCCCATTAGAATGTTTCATTTTATCCTTCACTTGAATGCATAATAGTTTCTTTGATGCATATTCAAAGACCACCTTCTTCATATTGTCCCACCAATAGTGCTCTTGAAGATATCGATACATCTTTGATCTCACTAGGTGAATAGAGAAGGTTGAGATATGTGTGTCATTAATTATATCATTCATTATATTTGTATTGGATGGTACATATAGTCATGGCGCAAATCCCATGACTCTTTCCTCATCCATTTTTAAATCCCTGGATTTCCCATTTCGGATTGTTTCCACCTTTTATTAATTTCCACATCATTTCATTGAGAATCCTTTATTTAATCCATAATGGATGGTTAATAAACCATTGGATAATGCAATGATGATGTTACATACTTTATGATTCCCATTTCCATCCTCTGTAGGTCCAAGAAGATTATATCCTTCTCAATTATCGTCATTGATAAAGATGCATGAGGTTTTCAACTTGGAGAATCTTCCACCTTATTTTCCTTACAGGGATGGTAGTGGATTGAGTAGTTATAATCATTAATGATTTCTAAATCTCTTTGATGGAGCATATTAATCTTATTATGCATGAATATATATTTGAGTCTCCTATGATCTAATATATTTCACACTTCAACACACATAATTAATTTTTCTATATTTTTATTCTGAATATCACATCCGCCTACTCCATACCATGCATGGGATAGTATTGCTATTGAATTTTCAAATACCATGAGATATAGGATATAAATTTATCAATTTTCATCAGTAAACAACCTAATAAATTATTTTAATCATTTATTTACCCCACAAAGAGTTCACCACATATCAGTATTGTGAGAACTATTATAGTGAGAAGAAAATTTTCATCATGTCGAAGTAGTCTTCACATTTAATGGTCTAGGAAATCTTCACTCCCTTCTTAATTATCCTGGTTACGGGGTTTGAAATTCATGAGAAGTTAATCAAAAACCATCAGTAATACACTAGTATACGATGGAAACCATGGAAATCTATTACAAATGTTATCTTCGTACACTCTTTAATTTTCATTGTCTTAGAAGGGTCCACAGATGTTCATTTACTGGTGATAACATTCCCCAAGAATGATACATCCTCCATTTAGAAGACACATTTCTTATACTTTTCATAAAGTTAATCCCTTCACAAATTCTTTAACATAGTATCAAAATGCTCCTCTTATTCTTCTTTATTCGTGGAGTATATCAATATATCATCAATAAAGACTACTGTAAATTTATTTGGATAATCTATGAAGACTCTATTCATTATTATCATTTATATTACTAGTGAATTAGTGATTCCTAAGTCAATCACTATGAAATTATAGTGCCTGTACCACATTATAAAATTAGTCATGTGTAATCAATAAATATTTGTATTCCATAAAAATACATAATACAAATATTTCTCATTTAAATCAAACAACATTAAAATTAAAACACTATTGGTAAGAATGATATATGGTTTATGTAGAAAAAATATCCATGATAAATTATATAGATATTTACAGGGAATATAATATCTCATTATTACAAGGAGGTGAATAATTAAATGTAATGTTAATGACCAAAAAATATATCAAAAAAAAGAATGTCAATTGTTTACCAAGTCAAACTGATCGTAAACCATCCTAAGAAAGAAGAAGGATAATATAATAACAACATATCACTATTTAATTATATTTGAAATAAATATTTGTTGTCTATGATGCATAGAAATTCCATGAAATATCATTGAAAATATTTTTTTTGGAAAATAAACTTTTCACTATAAAAATGAAATTTAAAAGAAGAAATATACAAAAAAATAGAGAAACTATTTTATCTTTAAAAAATATGATAAAATTATAATGTATTTTAAAATGAAATTAGTGGTCAAGATGGCAGAATTTTTCATCATATGATAAAAACACATATTCCATTAACTTTTTGTAAGAAAAGTAAAAATATCCTTTTTTGGAAAAAAATTAGAAGATTCAGTTTATTTATGTTATATAAAAATACAATTATGGGTATAAATGGATTTTAACAGTCACGTTAATTTTTTTAAACATTTTCAGAAATCATGGATTTGGAATAAAAATGATTGTCAACCGAAAAGAGAAATAAAGGAACATTATTTTAAAAACATTTTCTAATAAATTTAAATAATAAAATACCGGAAAATTGTAAGATTTATTTTAAAAAACATTAATAACATAAGGAGAATAAAATTAAATTGGTTAATTATAAAATGATAAAATATTTTTATTTAATGGAAATTCATGCATAAAAATCCACATTAAAAAGATATTGAAACACATATTCATTACCACTTTGGATGCTTTTGAATCATAATCCCATTAAATGAAAAATATTTAGTGAAATATTAAATACAATAAACATTAATAGAAATATTATATTATAATAAAATTTTAGGTAAGTAATCATCATAAAATAATATTGTTTTATAAAATAACATATTTCTCATAGAAGATAATTTTAGAGGAGACACCCTCAAAACGATCATAACATTGATGTGAGAATTAATTAATTAATATATTATGTGTATAATATGGAAATTCTCAAAAAACAATTGGAAAAAAATAAGATAAAAAAAAAATTACCCACATAATCTTTGAAGATAAAAACAATGATGAATTAAAATAATTCAATGAATGAAAATTGATTAATGAAATTATTTACAACAACTTTACTTTCAAGTAAAACCACCTCATAAGAAATAATTCGAATTGAAACATAAAATAAAATTAATTATAAAGGATTCGTGTTATTGAATGTAAATGTAGAATTATATAAACCATATAAAATAAATTATTTTCATAACATTACAATATGTATCAATAAAAGTAAATTGACACCAAATCGCTTAACTAAAACTTATTTTTGGCTGAACATGGTTTGAAATACTATATAATAGATAAAATAATTGAATTAATTTATATAATAACCATATTCATCTTTATAATATCATATGTTATCATCTCAAAACATATTAGCACCAACTTTTTTACAATATATTATTATTATTATTATTATTATGATTATTATTATTATTGTTTCCTGTGTTAATTATTTTGTTTCCTCATGCATATTTTTTCATGAAGGTTTAGGTTATTATCTATAGGATATAGTTACATAATTTTTATAATTGAATTGATGTGATAAATATCTTAATTTCTTATTAGATTCATTTTTATTATAATTCCTGAATGTTCTACATGAAAATGAGTGACATCGCTTCGTGGAGATGTTAAGTTGTACATATATATCAGTGAAAATGTAATTCCCTTAATGGGTGAAAGGTTAATTAAGTAGATTGGATAATAATTTTATAGAATTAATATATTCCAATTTTTTTTAATATATTACTTATTTCCATCATTATTACTAAGAATGTGAGTCATTGATAGGAAACAAATTACATCGATTCGTGAGGTGGTTGTCTTCCATACACATGAGTAATGAATTTTTTTCTTGTTTAATAGAGGATGATATATATAGATATCATTCCATAATTATAATAAAATACTCATATATATGTTATATATAAGTTTAATTTTATTGGAGTTTTTAATATATAATTAAAGGTGGAAAAAGAATAATTAAAATGAAAGAACATAGTGAGGGAATTTACCATATCATATAACAACATCATTTGGATCTCATATTAAGTACACTAGGGTTGCTTTTTTGGGAAGAATATATCCTATATACTGTTTCTAATTATTCTAGGGAGATATTTTGGTATGTTTTTTCCATCCAAATCACAATAGTGTTTTGAAGATATAACAGAATGATGTTCCCATTAATAATTGAAGAGCAAGGCACATTGAATTTTTTAAAATAAAAAATCATAATGACATTATTCACATGCCACAAGGTTAAAATTGACTCATTCAATAAAATAATATTTTATAAGGTCATAATATTTCCATAAAATTGTATTTAGAAATGTTTTGTGTTCATTTAAACCCATATCCTCTGAGATTACCCCCCCCCAGCACACTCATTTTGACTTTAATTGTGGTAAAATATTTTTATTATTTTCACAATTCATTTTGAAAAAAAATTAATTTTAACATATTTTGTAAATGAAATTATTATAATTCAAAATATGGAATCTATATTTTTAAATTAAATTCACAAAAGTGGTAAAAGTTTTTTTTATATAAAATTATTATACTTGTCAAAAAAGTGGTTTTCAAAAAAATTCAATTATCAAGCATAAGATTATCTTATATTAACTATATTTCTACTAATAATCCTAAGAATAATTTGAATTTATATAATAATATATTATTTATAAATTTAATTTAAATAATACATCACTAAATACTATTTTAATTAATTTAAATTTAGTAAAATTATGCATTTAAAAACAGTTTTAAATAATTCTGTTTTAATACAAATAAAAACTTATATCAAAATTTGATACAAAGATGAAAAAATATAAATAATTTTTTTAATTATAATAAAATAATATTTTTGATAATTATAAATAAACATAAATGAATAATAAGAAATTAAAAATGATTAGTTTTCTAAAAAGGCATAACATTATTTAAAAAATTGTTTTTTTATTATTCAATAAAAAATATCACTTTTCATAAAATCCAAATATTTCCCATAAGTTAATTTTTATATGTTTATTTAAAATTTTATATTATTTATATAAAATAATGTTTTATAAAATTAATTAATTTATTATTATTCCAAATATAAAAATATAAATATAATCAACTTCTTTTATGAATTTGTACATTGATGCATAAAATGACTGTTTAAAATTTGAGTGATTATTTACGAAGAAATCATCAATAAATAATTATTGGGTGGAGCAATTATATATAAAATATTATATAATTTAGTTAATCATATTCATACACTCCAATTCAACGGTCAGGTTATAATGATCATATTTAAAAATATATTTCACGAGTTGTTTATGTTCATTGTTGTATGTCATTTACTCTATCAAACACGATGTACATAAATAGAAATCATGTCGTTACCTATAGAATCATATATAGAAGAGATTAAATTTATTTAATATACGTATACTATAAAATATTGAGTGCGTTACACCGCTGAAATTATTAGAGTCATCCAATGAAGTTGATATTCAAACTCGACAAAGGCATGACATCATAAGGGTGCTCCGAAACTTCAAAATAATAATATAAAATTTGGAATAGTAATAATATAAATTTAAATGGTAACTAAAAAACATGAAAGATAACACCTAACATCAAAATAGTAATACATCCACCATCATAAGAGTATCATTGAAAAATATATATTGTGTGAATAGTTGAGAAGAGTAATTAGCTTCTTCATCTTAGTGGACCAATACTAATAAGAGTAAACCAGTATTCAGAAGGGCAAAAAGTCAAATAAAAATTAAAAATGAAAAGTTTCAAAGTGAATACATGGATTTCATAAGGGTAATTATTAAATTATAAAATATATTGGTACATTATAAGAGTAAATAGTAGACATCAAAAGTGTAATATTAAGCCCAACAATTTGTGATGTTCTTAAAATTACCAAAGCATGAAAATTTAAAAACATCTAAATTAATATCCATAAGAATAAATTATATTAGATGATGTTTAATTCAATATATCAAGAATAAAATGTCATGAATATTTTTCAATACTAGATTAATTATTTTATTTGTTAAAGATTAATTTAATAGAGATGGTGATATCTTTATTTAATTTATGTGTGGTTTTAATATCTAAGAAATTTGAAATCAAAATTAGCAACCAACAATGAATAAATAAATCTGAAGATACAATGTTGTTCATTAATATATTAAACATTAAAAATAAATTTTGAATCTGACTGGGAATGACATGATCTTTCTGCGATGCATTTAAGTATTGAATATTTATGATAAATCTTAGAATTCTATTTTAGATTTAGTAGTTCCGCAAATAAAAGATCCTTTATATAAAATAAAATATTTCATTTAATAAAACAAAAAATATTTCAACTAAATTAGAATATTTATGGAAATTTTTTGAGGAATAATATCCAATAAATTATTATCTGTGCAAATGGAGAAATATTCAATGAGGATAAAATTAGAAATTCATAAGGATAGAGAAGGGAATTCATGGAATTATAATAGGTATAAAAGGTTGAGGAAAAACATACAACCATTATCATTGGGACGCATCCACATGAAAAGTTTATAGGAAAAAATATGAATTTTTGGACCACACCCACATGATTCCATAGTGGAAAATTAGTGGGGGGTCACAGTACTAATTTGATGTAGATTTTCTATATTCAGAATATAGAAAATATATTCCGAATATCTAAAGTATAAGATGTTTTATAAAAATATAAAAAATAATCCTATGTATATAATATAATATATTGGTAGAAATATATATTATCTTGGAGATAATTGGAGGAGAACATGATATATAATTTTAAATAATATATTTTCTAACTATAAAAGATGACAAATATGTTGACCTAAATGTTTTGATAAAATCCATTCAATCAATATAAAGGGATAATAAAGATAATGTATATGATATTATGTATTGTAAGGGCTAATTGAGAAGAAAAAATGAGAAAGGAAAACGTTTAAGGAGTTATAAAAAATTGTTATTAGGAGTTAAAAAATTTTACATGGAGGAGGTGAGTGAGAAGATTTTGAGAATGATTTAGGAACCGGGCTATGTAGTAAGACCAAGATTAATAATATTATCGATTATAATGAAAAGAAAGAAAATGAATCTATGTTTATAATAATCATATCACCCTAGTATATTTAAATAAATAATATTCATATTGAAGATATAAATCATTTTTCTGGAGGAAGTTGTGAACTAGCAGTAGTCAGTATAATGAAAATGTTGGAGGAGGAATCTGTTAACTTGTGTAATATGGTTTAAAATAACCATTTTATTATGATTAGAGCTTATATTTTGTTCCATTACCCAACCAATTGTAATTAGATATGGTATCATCAATGGAAAATCAATAGATTTGAATGAAACCTATCATAATAAGGATAATGTTTCTAACACTGGGTTCAAACGTTGTTGAAACCTGTTCTACTACTCATTTCTATATTCTATACTATAGATTTTTCATGTGATTGATTTGAGAATAATAGATTAAAATTGATATTAACATATATTAAATTTTAAATACTAATGGGGGTAAATAATTTAAAAGATAATTTAGAATTTGGAAACAGATTTAGAAACACCTGATTCACCACCCTCTTAAGTGTCTACCCTGATATTATTGGCATATCACTACTCATATTGTGTCACTAAACCTTTAAAAATTTTCATTTTTAATGTTAATTATTTATTACAATATCATTTATCACATTTAAATATATTTAGATAGCATTTTTATCGACTAAAAAAGGGAGAAAAAAGTATGAATGTTCAAAAAAAATTTGTGTGTATTGATTCACATAAACACATACCTCTCCTAATATCCACTTGGTAACATCACATTTTCATGTGATGAATATATATATAATAATAACTATCTTATTTTACATACATAATATAATTCATTAGTTTTGTAAGATTTATACATTAATGTTATTTAATCATAATAATTTGGTAAAAGTCATGAGATATATAAGTTTAATTTTTTGTAACATGTGTACAAATAGACTTTTCATATAATGAAATTTATATAAGATGCATATATTAAACAATGAGATACTTAATACTTATAATATAAAAACTATTTTAAAAAATAAAAATAAAATTCTTTTTAAGAGATAAATTCATATTATAAATTCTGAAATGTTCTTAGTTATATTATAAGTATTAAATATCTCATTGTTTTATATATGCATCTTATATAAATTTCATCATATGAAAATTCTATGTGTACACATGTTACAAAAAATTGAACTTATATATCTCATGACTTTAACAAAATTAATATGTTTAAATAACATTAATGTATAAATCTTATAAAACTAATGAATTATATTATATATGTAAAATAAGATAGGTATTATAATTTATATATTAATCAAATGAAAATGTGATGTTACCTCGTGGATATTAGGAGAGGTATGTGTTTATGTAGAACAATATACACATAAACATTTTGAACATTCATACCTTTTTCTCCCTTTTTTAGTAGATAAAAATATTTTCTAAATATCTTTAAATGTGATAAATCATAATGTAACAAATAAATAACATGAACAATGAAAATTTTTAAAGGTTTAGTGACACAATATGAGTAGTGAGATTCCAATAATATCAGGGTAGACACTTAAGAGGGTGGTGAATCGGGTGTTTCTAAATCTGTTTCCAAATTCTAAATTATCTTTTAAATGAGTAGTGATATTTCCTTTATTTATAACAATGAGATAATTCGGTAACTATTTATATATTTTACATTTTTGTTTCACATAGTTGGTTATCAATTTAATATAGGTTCCCAGATAAATGGTGTTGAGATAATCCCTTATGTGAGATTGTATATGATATTGTATTTTAATCAATATAAGAGATATATATTATATAACTGATAGTTTTATTTAAATAAATAGAAATTTAATTAGGGAAAATCAAAATTGGATAGAAATAATAGTGAGATATATATTATATATCACTAATATATTTTATATTAAAAGGTTATAATTTTAGTAGGAGTAGAATCTAAAATTTCTTTCATTGAATACTTTCATGAAAAATGACTCCCGCTCAATAAATATTATTATTATAGATTGAAATAGTTTTATAAACAAATTTTTTCATGCCAATGAGATCGATTTTATCATTCTTTTTCTACATTATAAATTCATATTATCAATCTTGAAATGTTCTCAGTTATAAATAAAGGAAATATGAGCCTATGTAACTGAATTTTATGAAATTCAATCCTTCTATTTCTAGCTCACATATGATAAAAGATATATATACTCTGATAAAAATAGATTTTTTAATAGAGATGTTGATTGTGTGTTCAAAATTGGGCAAGGGTTAAACCATTAGATATTTTAGTGTATTGTCAATATATACCCAATAAATTATCAATAAAATTATAAAATTATTATCAGTCTATATATATGACTAAGAAATATATTTATTTATTTTTTGACAATAGTGTATTATTTTTCATAATTAAGAAACCAATTTTTCTATATTTATAAATATAACATTTAATGAAATTGTACATGTGATTAATGGATTTAAAATCATGAACATGGTTAATATTGATTATAATAGTAAAAATAATAATATCAAGGTAAATGTTTTTAAAGATACATATATTTAGCCATGTTACATTGGAAATATAAATTATAAATTCTTGAAAATAATCTATAAGGGTGGATTATTAGAATAATTTGTTATAAATAATATTTTTTGGTTTTAATTAAAACATTCCCAATATGAAAAGTATCATTTATTCAAGAAAATAAAATTCACAAAAGTATGAAAGAATATTTCTTAAAAAAGTCATTATGCCAAAAAATGACCAGGAATATCATTTCACCATGTCAACTCAGGAGTAGTAATCTCATTATTCACAAACCCATCAGACAATTTATTTTATGCACAGTAGGTATGTGTAATGATATAATCAATAGACGAATTATCATCTATTCAATTGCTATACCTCGCAGTCATCTTCCATGAAATATGAATAGTACCACATCTAGTATCATGAACCATAGGGGTCAAACCATATTCAATCAATTTGTTGAGGTAGAAATTTTTCTTAGTATAATCCGTTGCATTAATAATCCCAATAATTTTAGTATCAAGATAGTTAAAGAAGTAATGAATTATTAGAATTAATATAGAATGATTTATTTAGTAATAAAAACAAAATAAATATTAGTGGTGATTAGTACTAAATAATTAATGTGTATATCATTTGGAATGGATAGGTTTTTATTAGGAATATAAAGTTATAAAAAAATTAAATATCTATAATATTTAATAATAAATTAAATAATCAACATGTTAAGAACATTAAAATACTATAATTAAATTTAAGTAAGGAATACATAATCCAAGAGTTTATTGAAAATATAATGGGATGTTTAATTATTTTAAAAATTAATCCTCCATGTTCAATAGATGTATAATATATATAAAATGAGGAATTATAACTTTTTTGATATAATTCAATTAATGAGGAGTTACTATAATGAACTTCATCATTATGGGTTATTAATTATGAAGGTAATTTAAATTTTTGGTTAGGTATGGTGTTTATTTTGAGGACCATAAATCACAATAGTATTATGAGAGTTTGATAATCTCTAAAAGGTTCCACTAAATGTGTTTTTTTAATTAGTGGGATACCTTGGGAATTCTGGAGGACATCAGAGCATTGGCCTAGTGTATGGGCTACTATATTGTGCATCAAAAGGGCATTCAAAACATGATTGGTGGATTTCATTCTGTTAACGGATAGTCATGGAAAGAATTCAATATATAAATGGGATATTTAATAGAGGGGATACATCTGGGGAGGGTTCATGGTGTGAACATACATTTCAAAACCAATAAATACCAGGGAATAGGGAACGTACTATCTCTCTGGTGGCCTTTATATTGAGAAAAATATTTTCATTTCTTGAATATCTATTGGATTAAACATCCTTAATTTATTTTTGTTAACTTAATTAGGGGTTCATTTATAGGAACCCGTATGGCTAATTTGTTTCCAATCATTCTAATAGAAGGGTGAGACCCCCTTTAGATATCTACTTCTTACCCTCCTTCCTCCTTCAATCAATTTTTTTTTGAGGAGTTTATTCATATCTATTAGTGTTAATATCTCTTCCCTTTCATTATTTCTTCACATAATTTATTCTAATATATATTTTAGATTGGATAGTTACGTTTTTGGGATGTTGATTTATTTAAAGTATATAAAAATCATATTTTTTATTGGGTATCTCATTTGCATGTATTAATGGTGTTCCTATAAAGATGTATTCAAGTGTTTATTCTCCTTTAAAATTTATTTATATTATTCTATTTATATTCATAGTTTATTTATCAAGATTGAATGAAATTTAACATTAAATCAATGTTATAATTTGGTAATTTTTTGAATATTTTGTTTGGGTTTGGGTCAGTAATTTACCCCACATTAGCGCTCGTAGTATTTGCGTTGTGAGGTTGTCTGAAGATTTTGGAATCATTTAAAAAATATTTTTAGTTTTAAATTTTTAATTTTTAATTTTCATAATTTTTTTGATGATAATTGTTCTAAAAGACTCAAAGGATGTAATTATGAATTTTGGATGGGATTATAGATTTCCATTGGGGTAGAGGGAATTGGAATTAATACAGTATCTTTGTTAATTAGTGATTTTATGGTTTGGTTCCATCACATGTAATATCTTTCTACATATTGGATGACTATGTTTTCCGTCCATAATATTGGTATGGGATCCTTTTGACTAAATAGTCTACATAAAAATATATTTCAAAATAGTATGATGGTTGTTTAAATGAGTATTAGTGGCCCTCTTTATGGTTTTTGGGTGTTTGTGTTGGATTTCAATGATAATGTTTTTCGTTTAAAAATACAAATTTAAATTGGGGATTTGAATAAAATGGAAGTTTAAAAGAAATTTTGAAATGTTGGTATTGGGTTTTGAAATGGAATTCAAAATCTAAATTTTTTCTTATAAATATTGTTTTATGTTATTTTTTCAAGGGAATAATATGTATAAAATCTCACATCATGAATTTATGAAATGATTTTAAAGAAGAATTTGACACGGAATCCAATGGAACCATAAATTTCTTGTTTTTTCTTTTAGGTTTGTTTAACATAATGTGGGAAATTATGTATTTTTAAAAGAATGTGTGACTTATATTCTACCCTAATTTACATTCATAGTTTTCGATTTTTATGTGATAATAACTAATATGTCTATATCTCTATCAAAACTCTTATTTGGGTATCAATGTGATTAGTTGGTCCATTATGATATAGAAAAACAGAAGTGGGTCATGATGGGTTTTAATGTAGGTTGAGATGTTGGGGTATGTTATAGGTGGCTAAAACCCAAGTTGTGAGTTGCTGAGTTGTGAGGTGGGTTGTGATAACTTTTTATTTTTGTATGTGCAAACTTTTTTATGTGTGGAATGCTTGTGTGTTTACTGAGGATTTGACTAATATTACTAATATGAGATAAAATACTAGAGAAATTTCGTTGTATTTTTTAACACCATGATATTTTTTAATATATTTCTGTTCATATAAATTTTAATTTTTTGATAGATTACTTTACATACAACACCATGTTTAAATAGTCTACAATATACTATTGAAATATAATTAATTAATGTGATTTTTATCATATAGAAGTAAAATTAGAGGGTATGAATATGACTAAAAAAATTTATTGAAAATTATTTTATACATATGTGTAAAATTAATTCATTGGTTTTTATTTGGATATATATTAAATAATAAAAATTTAATGATAAAGAGTGATGTTTTTCAAAAACAATATTCACACAATGTGTTTTAACTTAATAATTTAAATTAATTTCTATTTATGAATGATTTTAATTAAATTTTTTGTAATATATTTAATAACTTTTTTATAATTTATAAAATAGTTTTTACATGGACTAAAATTTAGGAAAATTTATATTTCGGAATAAATGTTGATGTTTTGAAAAACGGTTTTTCGTGCTTGATGAACTTATTTTAAAATGAATTTCGACAACTTGTAGAAATTGAATTTGGAAAAATGGTTTTCATATTTGGAATCAAAATGGCTAAAGTTAAGTAATAATATTAACTTCTGTTGTGATCATTATAAATAATAACTGAGGTAAAAATTCATTATTATGGTAAATGTTTTAAGGGCTTAACAAGTGATTAAAATAAAGATATAGGTGTCACACCCTAAATTTAGTATAATAAAGACAGTAGTTATTTTACTTCATTAAAAAATATAATAGATATCATCTTAAAGTATTTAATATTTTAATAGTCATGGGAGACAGGATACTTACATGAATCTCATATTATATTTGAAAACATCGAATACAAAACAATATTTTCATTGAGGATATAATTATTTTCAATTGAATATCCTTTCATATCATTCCTTGATAACATCTTGTGGTATTAGATAAAATACAAAAAAGAAAGTGGTGATCCTATATTCTCATTAAGAAAATTAATAAAACAAAAATAATCCTAGATTATGTAAAAAATGAATAATACGGTTGAGATTTATAATAATAGAATTTTAAGTATACCTAATAAATAATGGAAACTAAATCCACTATTAATATTAAAATAAAAATAATAACATTGATTATATAATTGTTTTTTATAATGATAAAATCTATAATTTTAGATATCATAATCATACCATTAAGTCTTTGTGAAAAGGAAATATATGTAAATTGGTAAAAAAGATGTTGAATAACCAAACTAGTTTGTCTCATGAAACATACTACTGAATTAATGGGTTATAAGAAGCCATGCCTGTCACATAATATACCCGAGGAATTTCTCATTTTAATGTGGTGAATAAAAATTTAATACAAAATCATCATAAAAATTCACATTACAATACTATCATACAAAATGGTTTTATTTTAATCAATAAATAAATATAAAATGATCATAATTCATTCAGTGTAACCTTATGGACGGTTTCAAAAGAGTATATCCCCTATGAAGAATAATATTCACCAAATAATGATGTCAAAGATTAAAATACTTTTAAAAAATAACTTGAATAAATCATTAGGAAATTGTGTTTTTGTAATATTAGTTAAAATTTTATTTTTCTAAAGAACCATTAAAACTTTTAATGGAAGAATCAAATTATAGAGTATTCATGATAGTAGGAAAATTTTTACATATGATTTATGTTAAAATAATGATTGTGTTCACACATTTTTTTTAAAAAAAGATCCTTTTTTAAATAATTGATAGACAATTCCTTTTAAGAAATAGAAATTAAATATGTTTAAAAATTAATTTAATCAATAGTATTATTATATTAAAAATAATTTTGAATATAATTCAATGAAAATAAGAACATGGAAGAAAAATATTACCGACCAAATTGAAAAAAATAGTTTTCCATAAAAACATTCTGCTGGTATTTTCTAGTTACCAAAAATTTATGGAAATAATACATGAAAACCATATAAATAACCATATAAGAAAAATGTTTGTAGGGATTATGGTAGAAATATTATATAATCCATCTAACTAAATTCTAAAAATAATAAATATTGAAATATTTGATATTGTTAAATAAGAACCTATCTCAGTCCCAACATTATTTGTACAAACATTGAGAATCATGTAAAATAAATTTAAATTTATTAATATTCTATAATATAACCATATAAATAACTATAATATCATATATGGTCCACCTATAACATTTAAATATATTTTTATTAATAATTTATTATTAAAATTACTGTTTCTGAGTGTTAACTGTTTTGTTATTCATGAATGATTTTGTATAGTAGTTTTGTTGCCTATATATTTTTCATACTTCCATCATATAAATATGATAATAATCATATAAATATCTTATATATTCATTATATACATATTTTTAATCATCTATTAAATGTTCAGTAATAAAAATAAATTACACCATTCCATGAGACGGTAGGACATACGTATACATGAATGTTGTTTTCACTTTTTGAAGGATAATATAGAATGATGTTAGATATTAATTCAAATTTAAAAAATAATTGTTATATCATATATATAATAAATATTCATTAAATATATCCCAATTACCATATATGTAAATAGTAAATGAAAAAAGAAATCACATAAATTTTTGGTGGTGGTAGTCCAAACGTATGCACAAGCCACAATATTATCATCCAACAGTATATAAAGTAAGAAGGTAGATATTAAATTAAAAAAGGAATAATTATTTTATTAATAACATATATATTAATTATTTTCATTTATTAACTAAACAAGTAAAATTGTGATGAAAAAATAATAACACCATTGTGTGGATAAGGTAAATTGTACGTATGTATGTGTGATGTTTTCAATTTTTATATGGTGTAACATAGGTGGATAATGGTTTTACCATAATATTAGTAAAATATAAATTTATTGGAATTCTATATTAATTGTTTTAGGATCCGTATGAATTATTTTGAGTATTTAAAACAATAAATAAACTTTAAAGAGTTATTAAGAATTATTGCATGTTCTTTAGTGCAAATCCTTTAGAGCCCTTATTAAATACCAATAGTATTGTATTTTTAGAGGCAAAAACTCAATGAAAATTGTCTATAGATATTGGAGACATATTCTAGTATTTTTTTCAAAGGAAAATTTCTGAATAGGAGTGAAGGTGTGAGGGGAAGAGGTTCCCGTTTATAATTGTGGTGAATGTCACACTTGAATTTTTTAAAATATTTAAAATATCGTTAAGAAAATATTTATTAACAATGGATAAAAATGAGACAAATTCAATGATGATAAGTCTATTATATAAATACAAGCAAAAATTTTTATTTGACCATTTTCTATTTCATTTAATCATTATCTACATAGATTAAACATTCTCTAAACCAATTTTGATATTATCCATAATAAAAAAATTAATATTAAAGGATTATAGAATTACGTATAAATTAAAAAATCATTAATTAATGTAAATGGGATGAAATTTTTGACAATTTATAATTCCTCTTGTCCTCTTTAAATATTTTTATTATTTATAAATAATTAAAAAATATTATTTTTTATAAAATATCATTAATTCCATTTTTGAAAATATTCATTTAATTTCACTTTAATGAAATCAAGATAGAAATTAAATTATAATATAAAACTTTTAATAATACCTAATATTCTATATTTATATATAAAATTCATGGGTCCCTAGAATTATCACAAGAAATATTACATTTTTTTGTTTTTTAAATACATGGTTTTTTTACAGCTTGCACAAGCACTGCATTAGCGTTGCGTAATCATTAACCATAATTACTTAATCACTTTTTTTATAAATTTTGGAAATATATTATCTAAACTTATTATTGTAAATTTTCCTCTACATTTCATCTCCACAGCAATTCTCGCATAAATGTCTCTTTCTCCTTCAATTGAGCTTAACCTCCCAGCATCTCCTCTCAATTTCCTCCTCCTCGTGCATCATCTCATCATATCCCCATCACCATATAGATACCCACCCCAATTTATTACAATATCATCATCCAACATTCCACCTCCATGCGTCCTCCTCTCTATCTCTCCCCAATCTATTTTCTCCTCATCTCCACCTATCAATTTATCTTTGACTAGCTGTCTCCCCGACCCCGTATCTCCCATAACTTGTTGTCTCCCTCTATCCCTATATCGTCATCTCTCCCCATTCCCCCAACCATCATACAATATTTCTTTATCATACCATTATTTTTTACTAAACAATATAGTTATTCTCTCACATATATTTCCTCTTTTCATTCAATAGAACCGTGTTGAATACGATCGATTATCAAATAAATCTTTACTCTATCATCGCATGTCATCATGTCAATTCCACTTCACAAAAATCAGCATCTGCATTGCCAAAACCTTTATCTCTCTAAAAATATGCCTTCATGATACCCTCAAAATCAGCCTATGTATTAAAATTCAATATTTTCCTTTCATCGATTCACCCCATCATGAGGTCAAAAACACAATGCAAATGGTATGAAGGACAAACCTACAAAATTTGTGATCCATGTCAATGAAAATGGTTCATTTAAATTTCCTCTTCATCTGATTTAAGGATTTTATACTTCATTTTATCCATTTTAATTTCATTACATGAATTCACATTAGGTTTTTCATACCTAATTTTGACTTTGAAGGGACAAAGTTGTTCAAAGAATCATCACCTAATCCCTAAACCACAGAATTCAGGTCTCTTTAATTTTATTTTATATTTTTTAATTTTTAACAATGAATAATATGAATTATTACAATAATCAATTTCACTCCATAATATTTTTTCCCACCATGAATATAGGAAAGAGAATGTGTAAGCCTGATCACCTTATCAAAACAATGGATTCCACAGTAGTGTCTTCTATTTCGATCTTAAATATCACATGCACTTCAATTTACCTACCTTTTAAAAAAATTTCTTATATAGTATTTTAATCATAAGTTAAATTTAATTACCAAGACCATAGGTTAAAAATTATATATCATATAAAACATCCCTTACTCATATCGTATAAAACATATTTTACCCATAAACATCATCTTAAAGAGTACAATATAATAAAAACAAATTTTTTCTATTTCTTTAATGTATCTTCCCTTATATTGTTCCAAATTTATTTCCCGTAGAAATTGGTTTCCCCTATTTACTCACCTTCTATTCCCATTTTTGAAATTCGTGACCCACCATTGCCTTTATAATCCTTAAACATCCATTTTGTTTCTGTTATAGTGAGGCAAATTAGAAATGGAGGTGAAGTAGAAGATCTTGATACTCATTGATTCTAGATGTGATGAAAAGTATATTTTTTATTCTAGTTCCTTTTATGGTAGTATTTAGTAGTTTTAGAGTCATAATAAGTGGTTACACATAAGGGGTTTGCGGGAATTAGAAGATAGATCACTACAAGTGGTCTTACAATAGTTATTACTTCTCTAATAATGAATCATGTGGTTTCTCCTCAAACTCATTCACTCATGACTAGGAAATTTCCATATACTCATTCAACAGTAAGATAACTTAACTATTAAAATTCAATTAATTCAAAAAATTTAATTCCATATTAACAAATAAATAAAATGTAAGAATCACATAAAATGTATAGTTATTTCTAAGAACTGACTTAAAATATTATTATCTTGTAGACTTTTTCTTTTGATGATACCTCTTGGTAATTTGTTTCAAGTAACAATACAGTGTCTTTTTCATAACCAAAGGTATGAAATATTTAATTTCTTGTATTTTTGAAATCTATATTGAAAACATTTTTTTCAAATAGGTTTATGTTTTTTTAAAATAGTTTCATATTTATTTATATTTTCTTCCAATATTCAAATTTATTAAAAAACTAATAGATTTAACATAAATATGTAGGTTTATATTTTATTATTATTATATTAATTTTTTTCTTAGGAATAATTTAAATACAATTTCATGTTTTTTTATTATATGAAAATGATCATACTTGTTCATATTTGGTTAGTTTTAATAGAAAAATTTCAATATTTGTTTATTAATATGAATTAAATGATTAAAACTATTTTAGATGTGTGTAAATGAAAGATGCATACTTCACTTTCACTAAACAAATGATCTCTATGTTGAATGAAAACTTCTCATCAAATAAGATCATATTGAATTTTTTTATATACAAAATGATGTTTTTTCAAATAGATTCATATTTATTAATATTTTTCACAAGGATTCAAATTTATTATCAAACTAATTGAATTAATTTAAATATCCTGGTTTATATTTTTCATTATTATATTTATTTTTGTATTAACAATAATTATAATACATTTTCATGTCTATTTATTATTGTATGAACATGTTCAAATATTTTCATATATAGTCTTGTTTTATATGAAATGGTTTGTTATTTTATTGTTAATGGGAATGAAAGGACTAAAACTTTTTCAGATGTGTGTAAACTACATACTATATGATTATTTCACTAAAAAATGATGTATATATTTAAGGAAAATCGTCATCAAACGCTATAGTGATGCACCTATTTTGTGCGAAATGACTTTGTAGTATGCTATTGAAAATATTAGTGTCCCATTTATTCTCACTAATATTAAAAACATTATTTTTTATTCAATTTTATTTTTTTAATTAATGTATTATATATTTTAATATTTTTACTAAAATCTATCATGGAATGAACCAGATGTTCAGTTCGAGAATTCAATTAGGAAAAAAATTAAAATCCAGGTGATTTATTCTATACAAATTGTATGTATCCATGAGATCCGGTATCTATATTAGAACCCATCTGGTATACACTTATTCTTTTAGTTAATTAATTTACATAAATAATTTATTACTCATTCTTTAGTGTGTAGATTAAGTACACGTGTAAGGTACTCTTCTTCCCATCTTCCCTCCCTTTTTATCGTTTATTTTTTTACTATTTATTAATGTTTATATTAGAACTATGTTCTTAATAATTATCCTTACATTTTATTTGCCTTAAAAATAGACCATTCTTTGGTCTCAAAGGGAATTTATATCCAACAAGGTATCTTATATTATATATACTAAAGTGTGTGCCTTTTATTTCCACATGTCAACACCAAAATTAATTCACTAGCGTACCCTTCCCTCTATGATTTCCAACTCACTTACAATAATTATTCCTCATCTTCATTGATAGTGATTTAGTTTCCTCTGAAATGGAATCATTTATTCTGTGCACCTCATAATCTTCATCTTCCACATTTATCTCATCCCCCTCCTTTATATTCACCTCTTCCTCCACCTTCGCCTTGGTCCCTGACAAAATCTCCAACTCCATCTCCTCTTCCACCGCTACCTCCAACTCCACTTCTACCTCTTCATCCCACTTCTTTTCTACTCTGACTTCATCTCTATATCCCACACCTTTATCACCTCCACCTTCATTTCCTCATATGCATTGGTATCCGCCTCTTCCACCTGTTATCTGGTCCATTTCATAAATTACAAGATCTATTACATTACCTTGAAAAATATTCTTTGTTTTGTAGTATCTACTTCCTCGATGATTCCCTGTAAAGTTATTTGTTTTCGACATCTCATTTATCTATGGAAATTTATCGTAACTATGATTTAATTTTCTATTCCATATGTTTGGGATTTTTTTTACTTCACATCTGGATTTATATATTTTAAATATATTTTTTGATAAAAAAACCTTTGTATATCATTAATTGAACTCAAATAGATTTGTTGTTTTATGTTTAAGAATTTTAATTTGGGATAAACTTATTTTGGGAAACCCAAACTGATATTCTTACTTCAGTTCATCACTTAAATGAATCTAGACCCCACATCCCTGATTTTGGAAATTCATGTTTGATTCAATGAGAAACATATTGTATTTTATAGGTTTTCCGATATTTTATGAAACACAATTGTCCTTTTTTTACTTCATCATCTTTATTTTTCCCTTTTTCCACACACTCACAAAATCACCCCTAACTCACTAGAAATTTTTTTAGGATTGTCCGTGTCTAACATAGGTGTGTCTATTAAACTCAATAAAAATATTCTACTTATTATTAGTTCTATTTTTTAGTAAAATAATTATATTATGCATGTGCATTTGATTCATGTCACAACATAACTAATTAAAAAAATTATAAAAAAAATTAGGAAAAAAGCAAAATAACACCTTATAAATAGTAACCACGTAGTTATTTATATGAATTGACCATTTCTACATATTATATTGGATCTATTTGTTCTCACTTTCTATTTTTTGTGTGAGGTTAAATTTTTTCAAAATCAAATGAGGTCATGGATTCAATAGTTTCAATTGTATAAAAACTAATTTCTAATCTATAAGAAGGATACGTTCTCAGGGAATAATTTTTTTATAGTAAAATACTCTCATGATATGTTTTTTGTTTAGGATTTATGGTGATGTGTTTCATTGTAGCTAATGTGACTTATTTGGTATAAAAATATATTGTTTTGAGGCCTATTCTAGTCAATGGAATTCTGATTGAACTAAAAATAATAAAAAGTTTTGGAAACATGATGGAAAATAAAATCAGATAATCCACTTACATTTTCTACAAGGGTGAGATTAGGGGGTATGATTATTTTTGATTCAGTTAAATGGTAATTATTGTATAATTATTACCATACATATCATTTATAAAAACTATTACAAAAAATTACTACTATTTTTTTGTAAGAACATTCAAATTATTTTAATCATAGGAGTAGAGACATAAATATACATCTTATGGTTGTTTCTATTATTCATGGTTTACCAATTTGAAAAAAATATCAACATAGAGATAAGAAAGTAATAACTATTGGAACTACATGGATACATTGAGATATAATGTCTACTATAGATATCCATCTAATAGTGGATTTTATCAAACCATAATATTTCTTATTTTAGGTTTTAACATTTTGTATTTAATGAAAATATAGAAAAATATTTGTTTAAGTTGGCCTAAGTGGTAGGCGTGGAAATATAATTTACATGGAATCTATATATTCTCTTAAGAGAGTTTTATATCACATGAATGGAATGTTCTAATGTTTCTTACAAGAGCTCCATCCTTTGGAACAATTTTTTTTATTGTTTCTCTATTCACTTCGATAGCTACATTCTACCCCCACTATCTTCTATCAACCGTCTAATGAGTATAAATGGTTTTTATGTTTTAGAAGCTCATGTAAATGTATTATGTTACATTTTATTTATTTTATATGTATTATAGAATTCACATGTCTTTCATATACCATATTCGTATATTTTTTAACATATTATTTCATTCATTCATTCTATTTTGGAGTATGATTGAATCATATTAATATTTTCCTTAGAGTTTCTTCAATTTAACTATCTAAAATTTACATATAAAAATAAAATAGTAAATAATTTACATTTATGTATATGAATTACACTAGATTTGAGTGTAGATAATGGTTCTTCAATATCTCCTTTCTCCAACACTCCTAGGTGACGTGAGTTATTAATCTATTGTCCATATACATTATCATTAATCTATATATCTATTTAGATTGTGAAACATGTTATTTTGACTCCCATGATTTATTAGGATCATTTTTCACTAATTTATGAATTTTATTTTGATTCACTAAAATTTACTTTTAATAATTTATTTTCATATTCATATTGTAAAATTTACAATCCAAATTTTATCATATTCTTGCACAGATTTTTATAATAAAGTTTTAGTTAATATTACCTGGGATATAAATACATTTTTTCAATATAATCTTTATTTCATTTCTTATGATTCTATAATCTCACTCGTTGGCCCAGGAAGATTGGAAGTGCTAGATCTAATAAGCATTACCTAAGTGGTTCTGAACATTCCCCCATCTATTGGAGCTTTACCCTCTCTCAAATCCTTATCCTTTCATGAGATAGAGTACCTAGAAAATTATTTATACATGGTGATGCAATTTATTATTCGTTCACTTTTTCTCCTTAAATACACATCTCAGGTATTTAAATTAAGCTACTATTATTTGAAATTTTCCTAATTTTTTAAACACTTGCAACAAACACTTAATTACACTTGATGTCATATGGTGTCCAGGTTTAAAGTTTCTATAGAAATATTTTTCAATGGTTTATGGAATAATGGAAAATTTGTATAATGGTTTTTTTGTGGAAGCATTGCATCTTTTATAATCTTTGAGAATTGTCACATATTTATCATTCAATGTTAACCAAAACCAATATACTCTATAATATATATTATTTAGTTTTCTTTTCTGATTTTATTTTAATGTGAGTTGTTCTCAAGACAAATCATTGATTTTCTTATTAGATCATTCTTGTCCAGGAGAACCAAAAAAAGTTCATATTGGTTGGCCCACCCAATATTATTTACACCCTTTTCATGTTTGATGTCACTCAAAATTTTTCATCTTAAACAATCCATTGACATGTCATTCATTATGTCTTCCCACTTTTTATTTTAGGTATTTAGTTGTAGAACATGATCTTTTTCAATGTGATGGAAATGGGATTACGTTCATGGTAGAGGATCCCCTTAAGGGGTTTATCATAAAAAAACAAGCATATCCACCAACTCCCTTTGAGAACAATATGTTACTCCCCCATGGATAGATATTCATTGGATATATTGAATTTTATTTTTTCAATACATGTTTTATTTTATCACATTTCATCCTACTGTATTAACATATAATTTATTCCAAATGTGACACCATCAAAGGGAAGTTTTATATCATTGTCCCTTTTAACATATGTAGATGCATCTTTCTCACTTTACATAGACATCAATATTACTTGAGTTACTAATTTATAAAAATATATCATGTTATTAAATCATGGGATAACTATATGGTTTTTGGTTTCCAAACAATTCTAACTTGATTCACTATCACTCTCAGTGTAATGATGCCAACATAGTCCATCTCCCAAGTATTTTTTATCTTATGTTTTTACACTTGTAATTAATTTTGACGATATTGTTTCAAGCACAATATATGCCTTTTATTTTAGGTGATGATAGAGTCACCACCATGAATATTTTTTATAAAATATGATGGAGGAAGTGTAACTTCTCTGAATTATGGCTCAATAACTGCACTTATCAGCACTATACTAAAATTATGAGTTCACAAAATCAGGTTTCCAGCATTATTTTGATCCATCATATTTTAGTTTTCTGTTTTTTTCTGCATTCTTTTTTAGATATCCAAGTGATTTTAATTACATGGATTGGCTACATGGATTTTTTTATCAGAGGCATGTCCATATAATTGTTCTTACAAAATCTTAACAACCAAATAGATGTTATTGTCTAACTGTGATTTTCAAAATGATCATATTACCAATCTTACTCTAGGACCATAAAAAATTAGCATTGTTAGGAAACCATATATTTTTTAAATTAAAATTAAAATTTGAGAAAATTATTATTTTTATTCTTTGGCAAGCACACATAAAGAATCATTTTCAAGTGCACCTTTTATTTTCAACTCAAGTACATAGAAAAACCAGAGTTTTTTAGTTTTCCATTTAACATGTTTGTATTTATTCATGATAATTTTCTGTTCTTGAAAATGAAAATATTTTGAGTTTTTTTAATCTTTACATTATTTTATTTATCAATTCCACTACTATTTTTGTTAATATTTCTTGGAATCCATATCCATCCAATTTCATTTTGGTGTTTTATCCCGTGTGATGATAACTTTTTAATGCTTCATAATCACCTTATACTTCTATAAAATTAGTTCTCTATTAATATTTGGTACCCAACACTAATAATTCATCCCTTTCACATCATGAAAATATATGTCAGAGGATTTATGGTTGAATATTGTCTCTAAAGTTTTCTTCCTCTACACCATTGAGCGATGTGTATCTCATGAATTTTTCATTATCTTAATCCCAACTAAAGGATCCATGATTTTTGTAATTAATATATGGGATGGGAAAAAATTCGTATTATTCAGGAGTTGAATGAGAGGGGATAAATTTTTTTTTTATAGGAACAACATCATTAAATAAATTATCATGGTTTTAATTTGTGATTATAGGAGGAAAACAATGTGAGGCCACTTTTCAATGTTGTGGAGAAACTGATGTTCTTCTAAATCTATAACACAATCGTCCTCCATAACTTCATACTCCATCTACAATAGTGATTAATTTTAACGCTTCTAGATGACTCAACAATGATTCATTTGATTCCTATTTGACATTGATGCTATATAAAAATAAATAGTTCCATATATACATATTATTACTATTTTCCTCCGATAATTTGAATATAGTAGTCCTAAATTATATAAATTCCTACAATTACACTATATAATGTGATGTAATGACTTCATGTACATCTCTATGTGAATTTTTCAAGTTTCATGAATACATTTCATATAATGAATCTACATCTTCATGGCTAATTGTATAGTTAAAAGAATAATATTCCCTGATTTTGACTACATCTATATGAATCTTTTACAATATGCATCTACACTTATCATAACAATATGAGAGAATACAATTAATTTTTTATTTCGGGACTCTTCCGTATTAATTTCATTATACATACGAATTGACTTTAGAGTATGAAATATGTTGGTGTACAAATATTCTTTAATTTATATATTTTTATAGAATATAAAAATATGCGTAATTTTATTGAATGAAAAAATAGTATTGTAATATTTTGTGAATTTATGTACATATATTCATGTTTATGCTCATTATCTACTAAAAAATTTTAGTTATATAGTTACATTGTTTACTAAAAAATAATTTTTAATGACATGTATGGATACATTATGTATTCAATAAGAATGCATCTATATATATTATTTTAAATTACATTCAAATTTCATACAAGATATATAGAATTATTACCATTGTATCCTTTCTTAATGTTGGGTATTTGGATACCCATATTTATATTATATATGATTCTATTTTCTCAGTTATGATGAAAATGAATTCGATTCGGAATGTCTAGAAATATGAGAAGTCCAAGTAATTTAAATGAAAGAACATAAAAATCAATAGTGATTCCAATGTAACAGAAACCCAAACATGACATGTAAAAAAATGATTGAAAAGACCGAATAATCATCATTTAAATATCTAACTATTTCCCTAAATTTAAACGACCACTAAACCATATTACATATAACACAAACTCAATGATTTTTGTTTTAGTTCCATTATCTAAAAATATTCTCTCTACCATTTTATTCTCTTCTTTAACTATATCATCCTATTCACCTTTTATTATTGATATGGTTGTGGTGTAGGTTTTTTGTAGCAGTGAATATTGTAATGGACATGTGGAGGCCTAATTCATTATTCTGAGAATAAAGATTTTGATATTTTTTGTTTTTTCAAAAACAGGTGGAAAATATAGGGATGTTTTTATTCATTTGATGGATTGTATATTTATTATATTGTATCCTTATATTAAACAACGCATAAACTTAAGGAGTTGATGAATAATGATAATGTGATTTCAAAAATGAATTTTTATGTTCATTTTTCTATAAAAATTAACGTTGTTAATTTTTTTTAGATTTTAACTATTTTTTGTCTTTCTCTTTCTAGAAAACATGCTTCCTTATATAAAACATTACTACTCTGATTTCAATCATTTAATGATAAAATTATCTTCAATCATTAAAGGATAGATTTATTTTTAATCTTTTAATATTATGATTGATATTATGTAATGAGAATAAATATTAATAACTCACTAATAACATATATTACATAGTTGGTTTAAGATATTATATTTTTGTATACTAAAATATTATGATTAATTGACATCCCAACCATCATGTATTATCGTTATAAATACAATTAATACGTTAAAAATATATGAAATTATTCTACCCAATTTTTTAAAGTTATTTCCCAATAGTATTATTCTCAAGACACATCATATGTTCCATTTCCACTTATTATTATGTATTATGGTATTTTCATTTACATGATTAGAATTAATACATTGTTTTCTATAAGAAATATATTATTTTATTAGAATTTTTATTTTAAATGAAATTTATTATATATATCATTTCTACATTTATGTTATTAAAAACTATATTCTTATTTACTAATATGGGTAGAAGTAACTAATTTTTTCTTTATATAATATGTATTATATTATTTATTTATTTGTATAATGATTTTATTTTAATAAATATTATAGATCCATTGATTATAATTGTATGTTTTTTCTCAATATCTCAAACCACGAATATTATATTATTTTAAACTCTCTAAGGTCAATTTCAAAAATATTAGATCTAATATGATACTATTTATTTTTTCATTATCTAATGTTGAAGTTTTCTAATGAATCATGTTTCAAATATAAAATTCATGCTACATTTTTTCTTGTTTTAACTCAAATATATTAATTCTATTAAACCACAAGTTCTATCATATTTTATCATTTTTTGACAAAATATGAGTGTTTAGATGAGCTTATTTGACACATTTATTATGCTAAATGATTTTTAATTTAGATTCATGTTGTGGGATCAGTCAAGGTTTCAAAAAACATGATATTTAAAAACCTCACCACCATTAGCATCATCAATCAAAATTTGTATCTATATAAATTATGAGTAGTTTGTTTTATACTTTCTATAATACTTTTTTTGGAATCATGATGTGCATGTTTTCAATTTATTAGTCTTTATAGCCTTTGTTATATAGTACAAATAGAAATCATATCAATTAAACTATATATTATTTTTTCTTTTAATGATGTAATTTTTCTTTTTTGAAAAACATTTGACACAACATGCAAGATTTTTTTGGTATTGTCTGTTATTCACTCTTAAACTTCTTTATCTTCTTATATTTCATCTGTCAAAAGGTTAAATTCAAATTATAGATGGGTTTCTGTGAATTTTCAATTAAATGATTACATTATGAAAATGTGAATAATGGTTATACTCAACCCAGATTATGAATTTCAAATTTCTACTTATATAGAAAATAATTGTGACCTTACTATTGTATGTATTCTTTTATGCACTAATTTTACACTATTCATTATGTATATGCACTTATATATAATATAAGTTCTATCGTGTATACAATTATTTTCTAGGAATGCATGTTTGAAAAACCCAAATTATGTGTAAGTGAATGTGTAATTAAATAATAATGCCCTAAAAATTCATGGTTTGGGTAATATAAAATTCTAATATAAAGTTATAATCCTAATGAAATATAGTTTTTTGAAAAATTCATTTTTAAGAAATAACATATTTAACTTATATCATAATTGTAAAAATTTATTATTCAAATATAAATAAGTATCGTTTATATATATAATGGATCATATGTCACTTTTTGAGTAAATTAAAATTATAATGTATAGTTTTAATTAATTGATCTAATTAAAATAAATGGAAGTATTTGAATAATTACTATTTTCACTATTTGATGAAAAAATTAATCATTTCAAAAATATCCCAAAAATTCACCATAAGTAAATTTTTATATATTTATTTTAATAATAAATAAAATAAATTTTATAATTTAGTTTTTAATCACAATATTAAATTAAATAATATGTATTGTGGAGTTATTACTCTAGAAATAATAGAATAATCTAAATGATGCTCAAACATTATAAAAATAGTTAAAATGAACTAAAAAAATTTCTATATCATGTTGGATGCATATATATAATCTATATCCCATACAATATTTTATATTTATCCAATTTGGATAAACCATATCATGATAGTGACTCTATTATATTTTAATATTGTTAATATTTACTATTATGTAACTCCCTCCTATTTTAAATGGAACCCCCTATCCTCTCATCACCAGATCACGTGAGCCGTTTATCTCAACTAAAAAATCTCCATAATATCTTCTATTGTTTCCTATACATGTAAAAATTGTGATAATATTATAAAAAAACTCATATTTAATTAATAATATATTAAAAATAGGTTTCTCAAAGAGGAGGGGGTTTGAATGTGTACAATGCATGATAATAATTGAGGTAAAGTGTTAACATTACATTCTCATTTCTTTCTTCGATTATTTATGTTAAATCTTAATTAATAAAATTTAAATGATCCTTATCCATTAAAAACAACTGATTTGGAATCTTCTTCTTATTCTTAGAATCTATATGTTTTATTAAAATTTCACTCTAACTATTACTTAGTATTACCATGAAATTTTATATTTAAAAAAGAATACCTTATTTCCACCTAAATCGATGAAATTTTTCTTCCATGACCATGATCATAAAAATTATGTTCTGTTAGTTTTTACCTATACATAAAATATTTTTTTAAAAACACATTAATTACATTTTTTTCTTAATGGTTTTAATGGACTCTTTTAAAATAAACATTTTCCAAAAATGTCATTTTCGAATTTTTTACAAGAGGGTGAAAATAATGTTCTCTTTTAAAATTATAGAATGAATTTATATTCCCATAATCATAAACACTATATTAATTCTAAATTCCATTACATGTTTCCATGGTTTATTTAAAAAAATATGTATCCTAATAATCTTGAAATTTATAGATTTTAAAAAAGTTATTTCAAAATTAAAATTGTATTATCGTAAAAAATGTTCAAGTAATATTTCATTTATATTTTCATCCATAATAGTAATTGATATTAATTATTATTAATTGGGTATATGATAAAATTATTCTATCCCTATTATTTCTTTGTACAATTTTTTTTTATCATGATAAAATATTGATGAAGCCCATTTTCTACTCCATGGGTTAAGCTATATCCAAATGACAAATGATTTGATTATATTGTAACATACATATGAATAGATTATAAATACGTGATAGGTGGGATTATTATAGCACTATTATTAATTAGGTAATGATATATATATATATATATTCCATGATATGATGATAATCATGGATATGATTTTTAATAGTTATGTAAACATTTTTATGTATCATTATGATTTTTTCTAGTTATGGTCATAAAAATAGTCATGGACATGATTGAATATGGATATGTTCACATTTTTATACCTAAGTATAATTTATTATAGTTTTCATAATTATATTAGGAATATAAATTATTGGTAATATATATGTTCACAATATTGATATTTCTCATTCTTATAATCCCTTATTCAAATGTCATGTCTCTTGAATTATTATTGCTATTTTGATACCCATATTAATCATGCATGAAGATATGACATGATTTTATAGATTTTGATGATATATTAAAGGGGTATAAATGTAACACCCTGATATTATATAAAATAAAAAAATTGATAGAAAATGTGATATGTAACACTATGTTTAAATAGCTCATGAAATATTTTTTTTCATATTTAACCTCTTTAATAGCATTTGGAACACATAATCCCATGTAGAAATGAACCTTAATAGAGTATAACAATATATATCAGAATTTAACATGGAAGGTATGAATATTACCAACAAATGAAATAATATTATGCTTGTTTATTATTTAAAAATTAAAATGAGGAACATTTAAATGAAAATGAAATGTTTTTTTTGAAAAACTTATTTTTCTAAAAGATGGATGAGTCATTCTATGTTAATATAATATGAAGTTAATATTTAAAAATTTTAGGAATATTATTAGAAAAAATAAATTATATTTTTTAAATCATCATATCAATGTCAATAGGGAATAATTTTCTTGTATTTACTTAAAAGTTTTATTTATCAAGGAATAGTGAAAAATACTAAATTTTAATGGAAAACTACCTTTTCCTTTAAATATTTATAATGATAAATTATATTATTAATTAGTTTAAATTAAAATTATTTCAATTATATATATATTTATTCAATTTAGGTTATTTGAATCATTTTCATATTTAATTTGTGGTAAAATACCTTTTAATGTAATGAAAAGTTTCTCTTTAAAAACTTGTTTTCTCATCACATCTACGAGATTAATTTTAAATTAAATTCTTCCACATATTTGAATTTAATTTGAAAAATCTTATTTAATATTTGTAATAATAATAATTAACATTTATTATTATGGTAAAAAAATTCTAAATAATTATTATAGGAAAAATAAATTAATTATTATGTTTAAGGTTAAAAGTGTTCTTTTTTCACGTTACTCGCACTTGTCGTAAAATTAATTTTCAAAACCAAAAGGATTTTTACATGATATATTAAATTTCATATTTATAATAATTATGATCAAATTTTATAATAAGACTCATTTTATTTTAGCCTTAATTATTTAATTTCCCAGGCTGAAAAACCTAATTATCGTGTGGGAATGTAAAGTAGTAAAGAAGGTGTAAACTTAATGGTTATGGAATAACATGTTTTAAAAATGAGTTTTTTGTGTTTTTGATATGTATATAGAACATATCATCCATAAAATATATTATATTTTGATTTCTATTCCTCATGAGGTGATTTTGGTCTCCCATTATTGAATATGTTTGTGTATTTATAAAAATGAAACTCATCCTTAATTATAAAAGGGCACTAACTTTCTTCACTTCTTCACACCTCTAAATCCATTTGAATTAACCAATACCATCCCAAATCACCATAAAAAATCAATTACTTTATCCAATATGCATTATTTATGGAATAAATCATACCTTGTATGTATTTTATTACGAACCTAAAAAGGATTCCCAAATAAGTGGTAATGTTATTAAACGAGAATTTTTACATTATTTCTTCCCTAACCCCATCAAATTATTATTAAACTATTATTATATAAAAGTATTAGTATTATAAATATACTATTATGCTTTTATGTTATGTAAATGACCTAAACCCATCCAAAAATCCATAAACTGTGTTATGAAATCATCGTTAGTGTGTATGATAGACTACCCCCTAAAAATCGATGTTATTCAAATTTCAATCACCACATTTCACAATTAGGTATGTCGATGGATGTAAACTATAAATATTATCATTATATAGTAATTATAAATCATGAGTCATTATATCATATTTACCTTTTTTTCCTTCCACTCTGTAGTGGATACTATAACTTTTACCATATGTATTGCAGATTACTACCTCATGAAGAGATTTGATTCGTTTTTCACTAGCACTTTAGATGTAAGGTAATAAGGATAATGTAAATGAATATATATGATATAAATGAAATAATTATTGTATAAATTAATAATCTATCATTCCTAAAGGGTAATATATAATTTTATTTCTTATAATGGAAAAGGAAAACATCGTTTATGTATGTGTGGACTACTAGTTTCATGAGGCAATGTGACTCACTTTTCATAACCAACCCACATATATGATAAATATATATATGTATATTTAAATAAATAAAATGTTATATATATATATATATATTATATTATGATAAATATTTTAATATAAAATATCACATACCACCTTTACATAATGATCCTTTAAAAATAGAAACTTTACTCATGTGTATATACGACCTACCGTCTCCACGATCATAAAATACTTCATTTATAAAAACTATATTACATGGTAGGAATTAAAAGTATTATAAATATATAAATATGATAATTATTCTATGATTATTATTCTGGATATGGTTGAACCTTGATCATTGTAAGAGGAAAAAAAATTAGAAATAACACTATATATGAAAAACAAAGAAGTTTGTTAACCGAAGCATGATTTAAACAACGAATTGTTAATAAATGGGTAAAAATGGCCATAAGTATATCATATACGGTATGTGATATATAATTATGTTTATATAAAATATTTAAAATAAATTTATATTTATTATATCAGAGGTTTGAATTTGTATGAAAAATGTTGATACAAAAGGTAAGGGATTTTTAGCCTCTCTTTTATTTTCTAGAGACATATGAAAAACCACTACTCATTTATTTTTTATGGTGTATAAAATACAACATTGAAATTATATATCGTGAATCCCATTTTTTTACTGAAATTAATTTTTTTCATTTTATGTTATTCTTTATTGGGTATTACTATTCAAAAGACTACTAAAGCGGTAAGGGATTTTTGTCTCAATTTTCCTTATTTGGGACTTATATGATGTTATGAACCTATATAATTTTGTGAGGAATATATACAGACTCATTTACAATTTATATAATGAATTTAATTATTCACTGCATATTTTATATATCATTTTATATTATCCTTTCAGAGATCATAAATTCAATGTCACCAAATTGGAAAGATTTTTATTTACAATCTCATCATTTATCATGATTATTTATGATTATGATTCAAATGATGAAATCTCTTATATAACATGCAACAATTTTCATGAATTTTAATTTCCCCTATTTATTCATGGTTTTTTAATGTAACATAAAAAATTTTCCACTCTTTCATATCATTTATATTTCATTAAGAAAAACCATAGTTATTTCTCTCTTTGGTAGAAAACACTTTTCCTTCCCAAACCTCTAATTCTAAATAGGTTTTGATAATTTTAAAAAATATTAATATTATTTCTTAATTAAATTCTTATGAATGTATGAATTTTTAAAAACTAAATGTAATATCCATGTTGTTTTACCAAAAAAATCCTATTTGAGGTTTTCAAAAAATGTGAAACGAATATTTATTTTAAAGTGCACGACATGAATAGAATTCCCCACTGTCATAACCATTATTTTCATTCAAGTTTCCTGTGTTTATTATAAAGTGTATATTTAATGAAAAGTATTTCTATGATATTTTAGGTCATAAAAAGTGTTTTTCAAAATTATAATGATATTTTACTCAGGAAATATTTTAAATGATTTTTCAAGCTTCCTTTATATGTTTTCATGGCTATTTTCAATGAAAAAGATTTTCGAAATGTTTTAAATTATTATTTTAATAATGTAAAGGATATTTTCGTAGGTAATTTTGTAAATTATTTTTATATATTCCATTATATGTTTTCAAGTTCATTTTAAAATAAAAGTATTTTCAAAATATTATTTGAATTTTTAATTATTATAAATTGATATTTCAAAATGAAAAGGATATTTACCTACAAATTTCATTAATGATATTTTAATAGAATTACAATTTATCGACCTTAACACCACCTATCATTACTTATTATCCAATGGGGACATTTTTTTAAAAAAATTCCCCAGTCATTCATTGGATGGATTTATATTTTTTGAAGAGATTGTTATGGAAAATGTTTCTTTTCCAGGGGTTAACCATGTTTCTAATATATTATTATGGACCCCATTTATTTTATAAGTGTTATTTATGTATCAATGATATTTTTATAGAACCCATTTCTTTTCCATGGGTTAATCATGTTTCAATGGGGTTTTTATAGAACATTTTTCTTTTCAATGGGTTAATCATGTTTCAAAAATATTTTTATGGAAGACATTTCTTTTCCATGGGTTAATCAATTTATAAGAGGAATAATGATTTTTTATATGTTTTACAATTAAATTCTTGTTATATAATTTTTTATTTATTATTAGACATTGATATACGATGGGTGTGCCAAGACAGTATCGTGTAAGCCCATTATAGTTTGATATTGGGTGTCCCAAAATAGAATTGGGTGATCCCGATATAGATTATATGATGGCTTATCCCAAATAGCACACAGTGATCCTAATATAGATATATAAGGGGTTATCCATAATAAAACTCTAAATAATTGGGTAATAATTATGTTCTATATATAATTGTATTGTAATTTAATGAAATGGTTATTCCATTTTTAAGGTTTGGGTATGGTTTTTGTAAGTGTTCTATAATGATAATGTCCTAAGGCACAAATTAATTATATCTATGATATCCAATGTTTTATACTATTTTATTAGATTAATAATGATATCATATGGATCATGATAATAAATTATTATTACTCTTTCCATTTTTAAATCTATATTCCATGATTTAGGATTACTAATTTAGGAATTAAGGGGTATGAGTTATTTTATGATACTCTTAAGTAGTATGATTATATTGTCATACCCTTATGAACATGGTATACTCATTGATTGAATTCAATTATTAATACTTATTTTTATCCTTACTGAGAATTTAAGCTCACCCTTCTCATATTTTATTTCCACCAAGGTTATGAAGAATGTGATAGGATGAACTATGTATAGGAGGAATTTCATATAGACTGATGAAGACATGATCTAAAAAAAGAAAATATTGGCCAGAGTAGGACCCTCAAGAGGGATTGAATTGAGTTCCTATAAAAATTTCCATTTAAAGGCATATTTAAATTATTCCCCCAATTTAAAAAAATCATAAAAATCCAGTTATTCAAAGTAGATAATTCATAATATAATGATTGTTCAACTAATTTCTAAAAAGATTGATTATTTTTGCGTTGTAACAATATGATATATTGATTCAACTTTTGAATCTATTATAATAAGACAAAATAGTTATAAACACTAGCCAAGACTAACTATCAAAGTGAAATTCAGTTTTATGAAATACTGGAAAAAACATAGAAAACTAAATTTTAAAACACAGTGGATATAAAACAAGAGGTCTAGTATCATACTGGGACTTAGTCCTCTCTACTAGGTGATCAACGACCTCTATGAAGTATATATAGTTAAAGGTTTTGATCCATACCCTGGATTGGGGTTTAAACAATACTTTACAACTAGTCACATTACATTACCTCTACCACAATTCATCTTGGTAAAAAATATAACCAAGCCACACATGACCTCTAATATAGTTCTACGTGGGATAAAAAAGTGTAAAAAGATAGTCGTGTGGGGATATCTAGAATCCTGCTGTTCAGAGGAGGAGATGGTGTTTTTTTAAAAAGAGATGCACACACTGCTTGAGAAGGTAATAAAAGTAACACAATAGAGAAATAAATATTATATATGGTTTAGAAGGCTCAGTGTGTTATATAGTTTAACTCTGGAATCTTTGATGTATCAGAGATGAAGCTGGAGTCCTCTTCAAGAAGCAGACATTGAAATAGAGTGTCATGGGGCACCATGTTCTGTCTTCCAGGGGGATGATATGTTCTTATCATTAATTGTAGAAGGATTCTATAGAGATGTTTGACCTTTTTTGGACAGTCTTTCCCTGGTTCATAGGAAGTAGGAATGAATATTTCCTCATGTGTTATTCCTTTATTTATGTTTCTCATGTGGGTCTTCCACTATGTCTCATTGTAGCTTCTTATGAATCTCTTTCATGTGATTAATCTATCAAAGCAAGTATTTTTTTTCTTTTCTACTCTTACAGCATAGAAATTCGCATGTTTAAGGGATGTGTTGTACCTCATATTTCTGACATCCTCATTAAAGATGTCTATAAAGTTAATTAAATTAATCAGTCACATTAAAATACTCAAAATGTGAATGTTAGAAATAATTTTAAACAAAAGGAAATTTAAATAGTTTATCGGTGAATCCTTTGTCAGTGAGTGATGCATCAGTGACTCATTCCATTTGTGAGTACTTCTATTGGAATCAATTTCTCATTCTATCAGTTTATCCTTCTATTAGTCTATATTTTCATCGATGAATCCTTATGTTTTTAGAACCATGTTTTGGAAAGTCATTGCATCGGTATGTCCTTGCATCGGTAATTCCTTTCCTTGGTAAGTCCTTGCGTTCGTAAGTCCTGGCATCAGTAAGTCCTTGTGTCATTGAGACAATTGAGCTATCAATGAATCATTTGAATTATTCGTGAGACATTCAGTTTTTTGGTGTCTCAATTGCACTATCGGTGAGTCATCTATCAATGAGTCCTTTTGCATTATCGGTGACTCAGTTGAACTATATGTGTCTCATCTCTTCTATCCGTGTTAGTTTTTCATAATTAGAAAATATTTTTTCTTATATTGTCATATAATATAAATATTATAAGAATGTGTTAAACTGATATGTGATCATATATAATCATAATTACAAATATTCAAACTTAAATAAACATGATTTAAATGATTAGACATGATTTATAGGATTTGTAATGATTTTTAATTATTAAAACCACTAATACTAGAGAGGGTGTCCAATGGACTCATATAGGCCAACAATATCCTCCATTTTTATGATCACAAATCATGGAATTATAAATTAAAATCATTTTATTTGGAAAATAATCATTCTACTTATCATCTACCATTATTTGATAAATTTTTGCAATATATAGATAAGGGTCAGAGGTAAAATAAATAGTAATGCTATCAAAGGAAACAACAATAATAGTATAAAAAACTAATTCCTTTTCATCACAAATGTAATCTGATTTACGAAAATTAAAATACTTAAATGTGATTTCAAAGGTAAAATAAATATGGATACCACTTGTTCTCCCCTTTTTTATATTATCAAAAAGTGAAACAGTATCGAATAATAAAATAAAAAATTAAATGGATTCAATGGATTAAACCAAAAGAAAATAGATATCAAAGGAATAATATGTATCATAGAATAATAGATACAACACAGGTAGATGAAATACAAGAGCACTAAATTCCATTAATCAATGAAATACACTAGTATTACAATGATCATGAAAAGACAACACTATTACAATAAATTATCCCTTCTAAAAAATCATAGACCCTACTCCATATGATCAATAGGTTCATTCCCAGTTATTGAGGTTTCAATCGAAGGACTAATAGGTGGTGGCTAAGAAATTGGAGGGTCTGAGTGGATATTTAGAGGAGGTAGAAGTACTCCTTCTAGAACATTAGGTGCAAGGCTAGGCTTGTGTTGTGACAAAATAGGAGGATGAATCTCATATTGGATCACTGGTTGAATTAGAATAAAAACCTTAGCAACTTCCATTTGAGGTGGTGGAACTAGTCTAGTAGGTCTAATAGGTGTAGCTAAAGGCACCACAATTTCTTAACTTTTCACATGATTGTATGGATTCAATATAATGATGATATCCTTAAGGATTTCATCACCATACTTCAATGATTTCTAAATATCATCTTTATTCTCCATGAACGTGTCATGAATTGTGGTGAATTCCTTCAATTTATATACTTGGTATTCGAAGTCTTTGGTCACTGGAGTAATTTTCATGTACTCTGTCAAATACTTAAAAATATTTTTCAACTGATGCATGGTAATAATCTTCTTGAAATAATAATCCACCTTCTCTGTAATCTATGCATTGGAAGTCTCAACACTCTTGGAATAGAGCATAACTATATCATGGACATGGTCCCTATTCTTATCAATTGTTGTAAGTATGGCCAATCTAGAAGCATCAAATAAAATATTAATGCTATTCCTAAAGAAAATTTCACACTACCTCAATGATTAAGGCCCGAGATGACTAACCATAGGTAGAAGGAACATCAGTATCTGAGGTATTTGTCTTCAAAGCATTATGAATAGTATCCAGACATCCTTTTTACTCAGATTTCATATTATTTGTTACAAATACAAGCCGAATCAGGTATTTTATCAGATTTTTTGTGTTTACAACAATTGGTTTAGCTATTGTGATTATGTTGGGTTCAATTTTAGTTATAACAATTTCTGAAATTTTTTCTGCATCAGGCTCACTCACCCCGACTGCCCGAACTGATGTAGGAGGAGCTTGTACAGACTGCTTCATCTATTCAATTGATGTTTTTAGAGAGTGTAATTCATTAATTAGATGAATTTTTTCCATTATAACATGTTTAATATCATGAAAAATTTTAGATTCAACTGATACACCGACAGCTGAAAATATTTCATTCTTAAAACGTTCAATGTCTTCTTTAGCGACATAGTCACTGGGAAGGATCTTAGCCACTTATTCTATCAAAATAAGTACAAAAACCTCATTATCTGTGTCTTAATAATCCAATCCAAGTGCAACATATCCACTATTACTTTCCCATTCGCAGATAACAACATCATCCAAAGGGGTGAGAGTGTCAAGTCTCGCTATTCTTGCTTGATGCTCCCCCTCATCTTGATCTATCCTTTCATGATGCTCCCTTTAAACTGGAGGTCTACTTTCATGGGGATTCCCCTCAATCTCTATTCTCCTCATTGGTTTCTCACCATTATCATGAGGTCTCCTTCATTTATAAACCAACTGAGGTGCATGGATCATTTGATCTTCAACTTTTCATTGAGTTTCAGCTAATCATCTTTCTTAAATACAAACTTTAAGAGGTTATACAACAACTGTCTACACCAAAGCATCAATAATTCAAACATCTCAACCTTTATCATCTCCATGATGGTAACCACCACTTTCACTACTTTTATCATTTCCTTCACCATCATCTTCTTGTCCAGAGGCATGTTATCCACTTCCATTTATATGAGAATTTTCTTCACCTTCTTCCTCTTCACTACCACTACAATTTCCACTGTTAGATTTTTCTTCTCTATTATCTTCTTCTTCTACATCCAATTCATCATCAGAGATAACAAAATTTCTAACATAATCTATACTCCCTTACAATTCTGCCTCTTCATACCTATTAGTGCCAATAATGGGTTCATTTGATGTTAAAGAAAGTGGGGGACTTTGAGGTCCTAATGAAAAACCTTATTGAGCATCAGTGGAGTTCAGATCAATCTTTTCATTGATAGGCGACACTTGATCTCTGACTAGTGTTGAAGAATCTTCTTTCTCATCTAAAGAGTAAACAACATCCTCACCTGGTCCCAGACATGGATCAACCATATTCCATGGCCTAGTCGAATGGTCCACTGAATTGATGTTATTATAAATCTTTCATTCAGCCCCAAACAATTCATTATTACAAGGGTTCCAGTTTATCATCATCCTTTTATAGATATCTTTTCATGGCCAGATCCCACTACACTTATAAACAACTTCATATTTTTCACTAACACAACCTTTCTCTTTCAGCATGGCTGAGATTAACCTTGGATAAAACACGGAATTGGTTTTACAACAAGGCCTGATCATTTAATCTATGTTCACATAAAGGTATCTACATAGATTTACATTATCCCTTATCATTAGAAGATAAATAAAATAGATACATTGGTACTTTATAGATTCAATTTCCCATTCTTTGGACAGATCTGGTGTTGTATAAACTTGAAAAAATTCTACACTCCCTATCAAACTCTTTAGAAATGGGTCTTATGTTATTTTTATTTTCAGTAAGCTCCTTCATAGAAATATCAAGGATGAAAATGTCACTCTCAGGTGGAGAACTACCCTAGTACTCATCAAACATAACCTCATGGTGTACCATAAGACATTCAGAACACTGTCTAGATGAAAAAGATATTTTTTCCTTTCATTATGGACATAATCCCTATAACATCACTACCATGTAGAAACAAATCCACATTCATGTAAAACGAGTGAACTAACTTTAGGTAAACATGACATTCTTTATCAGATAACCAATAAAGCCATATCTAATCTAGAAACACACTGAGTAGCAACAAATTTTTTCCAACATCCATTCTATAAGAAATTCATTTTCTCAAGTCACTACATAGTTCACCAGGTTAAGATTCACAGGTCTAGAAGATTTTCTTGATTCACCTTTCTGTATCTTAGATACATTCTACTTATTGTCTGAACCTCCTTTAAGATCTCACTTCACATGAATTATTCCAATAGTTTGGTTTGAAGGTTCTAAGTTGAACAGTTGGGAGGTAGAGAGAAAAACAGTTGAGTGAGTGTAAGGGTAAAGAAGTAGTGTGAATAAAATCAAATTAATATAATTTAGGGCATTTGAAATTGAAATATCATGAACCAGGTTCAAAAAATAAAATAAAATAGCATCATTTTGGTAAAAACATAAAAAGGATAAAAATAATGAGCCATCAGTGTCAGCATGATAGATTTTTCATAACTCTAATAGTGTCAGCATAACAAGGCATCAATGTTAGCATCATAACATTGTCGGTGTGACAAAAAATTTGTGTCTCCATGAAAATTATGATGGCATGAGATAGTATCAGTGTGAAAACGTTATCTGTGTCATTTTGACATTGTTAGATTCATTCTATCAGTGTCGACATGACACTATCTATTTGAATTTTTCTGTGTCTGTATGACAAATTTACTTTAAATTTTCAATGGAATAACAACATAAGAACTTATAGATTTATCATTCCTAACTCATTTCTGATATAGTTAATTCTTTTATTGTTCAATAGATTAGTGAAAATTTCCTCAAGATGATGTTCAGTGCCAATGAAATCTGATGTTAAATAACCATTTTGATAATGGTATCTTGAAAAGTGATGTCTTACTTTAATGTGTTTTGTCCTAAAATGTTAAACAAGATTATTAGAAATATTAATCGCACTTGTGTAATCACAATTTATATGGAAATTTATGAAGTGATATCAAATGTATAGTAATGTGTTTTTCATCCAAAAAAAATTACAACAACTGCTAGTAGATAAGTATTCAGCTACAGTTGTGGATAATGAATCATGATTTTGTTTCTTACTACACCATGAAACTAGAGACTTTTCCAAAATATTGACTTGTCCGAGAGGATCTCATTCTCTCTAACTCACATCCACCAAAGTTAGTATCTGAATAACTCACCAATCAAAAGGTTGTCCACTATTATAGAATAGTTCTAAATTGGATCTATATTTGAGGTATTTAAAATCCTTTTGATATCATTTAAATGAAATTAATTTGGGTCTCCTTGAAAATGTGAACACATGAACATACTAAACATAATATTTTTCCTACAAGATGTTTTATAGATCAAAATCCCAATCATTCCTCTATAAGTGGTTTGATCAAGATATTAACTTTACCACCCAAAGATTTCATGGTACACTTCTCTTTTAATAATAGAGTAGCGTGTGTTGTACGCAACTTCGAGTTCTAACACACACCACAACCAGTCAAACTAGCTGTTATGAACAGTAATACCCACTTTTTGAAATTTTATAAATTTTATCTTCCAAAATGGACTTCACTTTTGGATTAATAATATCAAAATTATCCTAGGGTGAAATTTTGGTATTTTTCTGAAAACATTCAATTTTTGATGAGCAGTGAAAAACACTAAGTCATGGTTTAAAACAGAATTTTTATTTAAATAATTATTTAGTTTATTTAAATTTAATTAAGGTATAAATGGATACATAATACCTATATATGTTCAAAATAATTCATTGGAGTTAGTTAGAATCATTTTAGATATATAAAAATATTATGGATTTTTTACCGTCTTTTACCCACCTCCTAAGATAATTTGGAAATTCATATAAAACATAATTTTACCACTTCTGTGAGTGGAATTTCAAAAATCAAAGATACACAGTTAATATCAAGATGTATAATGTGGTTCAATAAGATAAAAATAATTTCTGGTGAATAGTAACTTTTTACTTTTATTTACCATGGTTAAAAGTAAATAGGATAATTAAAGGTAAAAATGATATTAATATTACCCTAACACATGTCCTAATTCTATTATAAAAGTGTATCTCGACCAAAAACAACCATAGGAATAAAATATAATCATTTAGCTCCACTTGGATTAGATTAGGGCATTTATAATTATTTAATTACAAAAAGAGTTAAAAGAGTTAAAATCAATGTTTAATAACTAAAACATTTTTAATATAGGGTTATACATAAGATAAATTCGATTATAAATATTCATTGGAAATCAAAAACGATTTCCTATATAATGGTATTTTATTTATAATTTATAGACATTAAATAATATAATTTATTTATGACACAATGGCGATGCATTAATTCTGTAATTAATGAAATATTAAAATAATTGATATTAGAAATATCAAAATAAAAGTAATTTTAGACTTTCATGAATTAAACTAATTTTATTGGTTAATATGACATGTTATTATTGATTTACTTATGTTTTTCTGATGTAATAATGATTTTATTATTTTCACAAAAATCAAATACCAAATAGTGTCAAAATTTACATAAAAACGTTTTAAAAACAAATATTATATTATTAATTGATATTTAATTCCTAGAAATATACGTTTAGTCCAAGAGACTGATATAATGATAGGTGTAACATTAATTAACCACTTGAGGTTCTCTTGAAATTATATGGTATGTTTATTAACCATATAATATAAAAATACAAGGAGATATGGTAAATGTCAAACAATTTAACTAAGAGTTAAATATAAATCATTAGGTTAATTTAGTGACCCAAACCTATGTAAGATATATTGGATGAAAGTATTTCAACCCATCCCCACATTAAATTTTAAATAATCCACTTTTGATCCATTAAATACCAAATATGGATTTATTATAAATTATATATTTCTAGCTTTTCCAAAGGTGCCTCTTACCCCTCTTATAAAAGTGAACTCCCCCTTCTCTCAAATTAATACCTTTAAAGCCTATTGGTTCGGCCAAACCCTACCCAAATATCCAATTAACAGCCCTCACTTCAACTTAGAGGCCTTAGTTTTATCATAAATCCAACCTAAAGAGCCTTTTTGATCACATCAAAAGGAAGAAAACGATTTAGAGATAATGTTTTCACCACCCTCTTTTAGGTTTCTTTCTTCTTCAACTACTACATTATTTGTTATTAGTATTCTAAAATAATAACTCCAGTATATTATATATACTATGATGTTATTATAAATAATGTAAAACCATATTCAGTATTCAATCCATCCTTTGAATGACATGTCACCATACATGCGTACGTACGGCTTGCCGTCTCCACGTCGTGGTGTAATTGTTATTCAAAATATTATTATTTGGATGGGTATAATAATGATGTTTAATTCATGTAAATAATAAATATAACATGACAATGATTCTGTATATATGATATAACATCCAATTAAATATTATTTTAAAAACAAAAGAATGATATTGTTGCTCGTGTGTACGTACGGATTACCGTCTCCACGAACGTGATGAGATCATTCCCCATCATATCCATTCAAGACTAAATTTCATTTGATGATTAAAAATGATTTTAGATACATGATATCATTCTAAATATAAATAATATACATCCCATACATAACAAATATGGCTCACATAATAAAGAATATAAATGAAAATGAATCCGTTAACACCCGAAACGATGATAATACTATGATATTATTATCAAATAAATGTTAAAAGATCATATATGATATCATATTAATGTGTATGATTCTTGTATAATTTAATATAAATTATTTCACCATTATACATGAGGTAAACCTACCCTCATCCAAGGAAAAGTACAAGGTAAGGGTTTATTTCACAATCTCTTCATTATCCGAGGTTGTTTATATGTAATTAACTATTGGGACCTCTTTATCATCCACATCCATGTTTCCTAAAAATTTATTTCAAATCATTCTTACTATTTTATAGACTATGGTTTAAAGACTTTTATACCATTTTTGAATTTTTATAATTATTTTATAAAGGAATCTTTCTGTCAATTTCCTAAAAGGTCCTTTTTATCCTTTTCGATAGAATTAAGGTAAGAATGTCTTTTTTTAACTTATACGGCAGGTGCGGCTACTTTTCGATGTTATAAAATCATCGAAGCTTCAATTACAATCTTATAAGAATATTTTAAAAGTAAATTTTTTCTTTTATAATTATGTGACTTTTAAATTATTTCAAAAAAAGAGGTATTTCTCTCAAATAGTTTTGATTTCATTTCTATCAACATCCTTTGATGGATTTTAAGCTTATTTGATGTTTATTTATTTTGATACAAAACATCCATATTATATTGAAGGTTTTGCGACATGTTTGAATGTGTATGTGTTATTTTTATACCATTCATGTTTTATGGAGAAAGTATTGACATTTCTTATGCTAGTTTTAATATGAATGTTTATGTTATGTTAAACCTATTCATATAAAGAATGAATTGGACTTAGTAAGTGACTGGTGGAGCACGCTATAGCTCCTCGATGCATCGATAGGTCTCATGAGACAAACTAGTGTCTTGGCACAAGACCTTGACTAAATCATATTTTTAGTCTTAGCACAAGGACTTGACTATATGGTTATGATAGTCTGACATTATGCATTCCATCATTATGTAAGTGGTTATTGATAATGCATGTGATTATTAGACTAGTAGAATATCCATGTGAATAAGTAAATGGAATTACTTCATTTTATTTCTTCGATATTATTCTTATGTTCATGTTTAAAAGGTTTTTGTTTTAGTTATACATTTCCTTAAATGTTTATGCTTATTCATGAATATTTACGCTATATTGTTATCCTTATTAAGCATCTGATCTCACCATTTCAATATTTTAATTTTTCCAAGGATGTGAAGAAGTATTTTATGAATGACCTACAAGGAATTTTTGAGGGGATATGAAGACAATATGTTGTTGTAGTTTACACATTATGATGTAATGTAAACATTATGAATGTATCTTGATATTCCAAGGCTACTAAACTAATTGGTCTTTTGAGACTTGATCTTTTGTGATCATGCCAATGTTATGTAATAATGCACCGAATCGAGGTGACTGGGGTCGAGGCGTTACATTAACCATCTTCATCAAGGTCCAATATACATTTTTTACTCATTAGAGTTCCACAACACTTAGTGCTTTAAATGATTAATATTTTAAAAATATCCTTAGTATATTAACTTTGATTCAAAATAATGACTTATTTATTTTGAAATATTTTAAGTCCAAGAATGAATTTGAGTTACCCCATCAAACGGATCTCAAATTCCCTTTTCATCATCATTGAAAACTAATCACATAAATAAATTTTAGAAGATCCAAAAACAATATCATCTACATAAATTTTTACTACAAAAAATTCTTGGGAAATTGGTTTTATAAAAATTGTAGGATCAAAATTACCTTTTGTAAAACCTTTAGAAATAAGAAATGTGATGAAAATATCATTCCAAGTTCTTAGAGATTTCATTAAATCATTTAAAGATTTAGTTAATTTAAAAACATGAATTTTAAAGTGTGGATTAGTAAAACTTGGGGGGTCTGAAAAAAAACATCCTTAATTATAAAACAATTTAATAATGCTCTCTTAACATCCATTTGACAATGTTTGAAATCAATATGTTCTGCAATGGAAACTATGATTATAATGGACTCAAGTCTATCTACTGGTGCAATGGTTTACTCATAGTAAATCCCTTCGATATGACTATATCCTTGTGAAACCAATCTATATTTTTTTCTAACTATACTACCATATTCAACTAATTTTTTCCTAAACTCCTATTTAGTGCCTATAGTCAAGGTGTCTTTGGTTCTATACACAATTGTTTTTGGAATTTATTTCATTCAAACTGATTTAACTCTTCTTGAATATCCATCACCCAAAATTCACCATTTATCACATCATTGTTGTTCATAGGGTCATGATGTTGGATGAAGGCTTGGTGTTCTACCAGATTTCTGAGATAACATCTAGTCTAAGTTAATTTGTCTAAATATCTAATTATAACATCTAATGGATGGTTCGCGAGAGTTCTAATAGGATTAGAAAAGGAAGGTCTAGTCACTTCAGGTTTTTCAATAGGTTCATGATCATCATGAAAAGAGAATAATGTATATATAGAACTAGATGTTTTAACAGATTCATTAACAGGATGGTTAGAAGATTTAGTATTGAGGTCCAGATTAGACATATCATCCTCAAGATTATCTAAAGAGGGTTTTGACTCATATGGATCTATCTCATCAAACATGACATGTATAGATTCTTCCACACATTTGGTTCTCTTATTGAAGACTCTATAGGATTTACTAGAAATGGAACATACTAGGGAAATTAATTCATCACTCTTGGAGGAAATGTTTTCTAGATTATCCTTATTGTTAATAATATATAATTTGAAACACAATACTTCGAAGTAGTTAACCTTGGGTTTTATATTTGTTGACAAGTCATAAGGAGTTATCCTAATAATTGGTGTAATGAATATTCTATTTATGAAATAGAATGTTTTATTGACAGATTATATACCAATGTATATAGGTTTGTCATACTCACAAATTATAGTTCTAGAAATTTCTTACAGGGTTCTATTTCTTTTATCTGTAACTCTATTTTTCTTGGGTGTCATAGGAGTAGAGAAGTTATGACTATAAAAATTTTGTGAGAAAAATATTCAAAATCATGGTTCCCTAACTCATTTCCATTTTTACTTCATATGATTTTAATTCTGAGACCCCTATGATTTTCTACAGTCATAACATATTTGGTGAAATGAGAGAATGCTTTACTTTTGTGATCCAAGAAGATGGTCCAAGTATATCTTGATTAGTCCACCACAAGAAAATATACATAGCGATTCCCACATAAACATGAACCCCTAGATGGTCTAGGAAAGTCCATGTGGACTAACTCAAGAGGTTGAGAAGTTGAAACTTATTTCTTTGGTTTGAAAGATATTTTCTGATGTTTACCCTTTTGACTAGGATTACCAACTTTCTTATTTAGAAACTCAAGTTTAGGCATATCATTGACTAATAATTTTATGGTAATATTTATAAGTGAGTGTATATTGTAGTGCCCTACTATCCTATACAAAATCCTCAACTCTTTATGAAAAGCATTAAAAAATGAGACATTTCAAGAAATCAAAAAATCTATGTTAACATCCTAAACATTCTATTTTCTATAAGCAGTAAATACCAAATCATTTATTTAATGTTATACATTGAATGAATAGTTTTCAAATATTACATTAAAACCATTATCTCATATCTGAGAGATACTATGTAGGTTGTATTTTAATCCATCAACAAAAAGTACATTGAAAATTAAAACTGATTTAGAGTTACCAATCTAGCAATGGCCAGTGATTTTTCCTTTTCCATTTTCACCAAATTTGACATGAACAAAATCAATATTTTTCATGTTCTTGAAGAATATGTAATACCCTTTAATTTGTCTTGAACATATTTTTTCCACATACCATAAGCTTTTACCGGATCACTTCAAACTATTTTCATATAAAAATAGATTAAACCAGAAAAAAATTTGGTACCTAGATTTGTTTGGATCTAATAACATTAGTAATAAGATCTTTGTGAACCCTTATTGGCTTCATGGGTTTCCTATAATCATCATTTATTGTATTTGAGAAATATACTTTATTTGTTCCAGAAAAACTTAACAATGTAGATGATTTTTCATGGTTGGAAGTTGCATAAATTTTTCTCTAACTGGGCATAAAACTAGATTTTATAGACTTTAATACAAAATGAGTTTTAGTAATATTCCACTATCTTAGTTGGTTTCCTATTCCAATATTATATTTATGACAAACTATTTTACCATGAATTTGGACTAATATATCTTTACCATTGGTAAACCATTCTAAATCAACTCTCAGTTTTTAATTTAACAATTTAAGCTCATTATCTTCCTTATGTAGTTGAGAATTTTTCATTGTTTCTATAGTAAGTTCAGATTTAATAGTGGTAGTCCAAACATGTTTTTTAATTAAATATTTTTATTTATCTTTTAGTTCATTACAAGGGTCCTCAAATGTTTTTCAATATTCAAAAATGTCCTTATTTGTCATGTTTTTAAAATCACTTTCATCTGTTGAAAAGTATGAATTATGTTTAGGAGAGTTTAGTGTTACCTTAGATGTGTTTGTCATAAAACCCATATTTTCCATATTATTATTTTCATCATGTGATGATTCTGAGTCACTTGAGTCCTCAAAATTACTTCATTATTCCTTCATAGTGTTTTTATATTTTTTTCAATGTCATCATACTTCTTCTCGTACTTTAGATTGGGAAGTCATCCTTTACATGTCCCTTTGTTTTGCACTCGTAACAGATTATTTAATATTAATTGTCACTTCTTTTCCAATACTTTTTTCAATGGCCCTTAGGATCATATTTACCATTGTATATTGGATTTTTGACGAATTTCTTGTTCATATAAAATTTCTTAAAACATATTGCAATTTGAGCCATCTCTTCATCAAAGTGTACTGATGATTGTTCATCACATTAACTTTCAGCTTCATATTGAGTTTTTTTCCTTCTATTTGGATGTAGTATATTTTAAAGAAATAGATTTTATTTTGGGTTCATAATCCTCTTATTTGGTTACCTTTAGTTCTTACTCATACATCATCCACTTGACTAACATCTCTTTTACTGGAAAAGTGTTGAGGTTATAGGATTTTCTTGTTGATAGAGAAGTCCCTCTCCATCTATATGGTAAGCATCTATGTATTCTCATGATTTTCTCATTAGATGTAACATCTCTTCCTTGAGAGATCATGGTGTTCACAATTACATTAAACCTAAGATACATGTTAAAAATAGAATCATCAGGCTTCATATTTAAATTATCATATTTAATAGTATAGGTGTTACATATCATTTATTTAACATTAGATGATCCTTCAAACTAATTAGCTAAAGTGACCCAAATTTCAGATGTAGAAGTACAAAAAAATATTATATTAAATTATTCATCTCCTAATGAAAAAATTAGAGCATTCATAGCTTTGAAATTTTTATTATAAGCAATCATTGTGGCTTCACTCTAGGTATTTCTAGTAGTCTTCGTATTTCATATTTATCTTCAATAACATTCCAAATATCAAATCCCATACTTCCTAAATGAATTTTCATCTAATTATCCCACTTGGTATAGTTTGTTCTATTAATGTAGGGAGGTATATTTGTAGAAGCACCTTCTAATATATTATTCATGCTAAAGAAATGAATTTTAAAGAACTAAAAAAATTAGAAGTAATAGAAATATTGAGATCTATGAAACAAAACTAAATGAATGTTTAGAAGAATTTAAAAATCATTGAGAATTTTTTAAATTAAATATTAAAAATGAAATCTAATACAAAATGTTGGTTAGAGTAGGATACTCAAGAGAGGGGTGAATTGATTACCTAAAAAATTTCTATTAGAAGGATTATTTAAAATATTCCCCAAATTTTAAAAGAACTTAATAGGATAGTTAATCAAAGTAGTGAATTTATAATAGTTTTCCTGATCAACTAATTTTTAAGAATATTGATTATTTTTCTGTTTAAACAATATGAGATATTGATATAAATTTTGAAACTAATATATTAATCCATAATAGTTATAAAAACTATCTGAGAATCACTATCAAAGTGAAATTTTGATTTCTGATATATATGTAAAAATAGGGAAAAATATATTGGAAAACATAGTGGATATAAAAAAAGAGGTTCAATATCAAGAAAAGACTTAGTCCTCTCCACTTAGTGATCACCTACCACCAATAAGTCTATATAGATAAAGGATTAGATACACACCCTGGTTCGGGGTTACCACAAAAGTTTACAACTGTCTAGGTCGCTGAAATCTACTGTAGTTCTACGTGGGAACAAAATTCAACCAGGTCACACAAGACCCCAACCATAGTTCTATATGGGATAAAAAAGTGTAAAAATATAGTTCTGTGAGGATATCTAGTATCCTCCAGTTCGGTGCCAGAGACTATGTCTGTTTTATCGAGATTTGCACACACTTCTCGAGAAGGTAATAATAGTAACACAACAAAGAAATAAATATTATACAAGGTTTAAAAGGATCTATGTGTTATTCAGTTCGTCTCTGGACTCCTTGATGTATCAGAGTTGAAGTTGAAGTCCTCTTCTAGAAGAAAACACTGAAACAAACAACCATCGATCGTTGTGTTCTGTCTTCCATGAGGATGAGATGTTCTTATCCTTAGGTTCAATTGGATGATAAAGAGATGTTGAAACATTGGTGGAAAGTAGTTATTTGGTTTAAAACAAGTAGGAATGACTAGTTCCTTATGTGTTCTTCCTTTCTTTATGTGGCTCATGTGGGTCTACTACTATGTCTACTCGTATATTCTTGGGTATCTCATTCATTAGATTTATATTTCAGCTCGAGTCCTTTTTTCTTTTATACTCTTACAGCCCAAAAATGTGAATGTTTATGTTAGGTGTTATACCTCATATTTCTAATATCATCATTAAAGATGTTTTCAAAAATCATTAAATGAAATGGTCTCATTAAAACACACAAAATGTGACTCTTATAAATAATTTTAAATAAAAGTAAATTTAAACATTCTATCAATGACTCCTTTGTTGGTGAATGATGCATCAGTGATCCATTCCTTTGGTGAGTCCTTCAATCTGTATCAGTGCCTCACTCAATCAGTGTATCCTTCTATTGGTCTATCCATTCATTAATGATTCCTTTATTTGGTATAACTATTTGTCTAAAAGTCATTGTGATGGTATGTCCTTGCGTTGGTAAGTTCTTACGTTGTTAAGTCCATGCGTCAGTAAGTCCTTGCATCGGTATGTCCTTGGGCCGGTAATTCCTTGCATCGGTAAGTATTTTCATAGGTAAGGCCTTGTGTTGGTAAGTCGATATGTTGGTAAGTCATTGCATTGATAAGCCCTTGAATTAGTAAGTCCTTTAGTAAGTCCTTCTATTGGTGAGGCAATTGAGTTGTTGATGACTCATTTGAACTATTAGTGATTCATTTAGTCTATGGGTGTGTCAATTTCACTGTCAGATAGTCATCTATCAGTAAGTTATTTTGCACTGTCAATGAATCAAGAGAAATGTCAGGGTCTCATCTATTCTTTTGGGGTTAGTCCATCACAATTAGAAAATATTTTTATATAGACTGTCATATAGAATAAATATTCTCAGAATGTTTTAAAATTATATGTGATCATAGATAATAACAATTACACATATTGAAACTTAAATAAACATGATTTATATGAATATACATAATTAATAGGATTTGAAATGATTTGTGATTATTATAACCATTAATACTATAGAGGGTGTCCAATAGTCTCTTATGGGCCAATAGGAATGTTGGGAAAACTGAGATAAATGATCATTTAAATACATTGTTATTGCTTATGTAATATTTCGTTTTCAAAATTCTTTAAATCCCTAATCCGAAAAGGACCTTGAGAATTTAAGTGATCAAATATTTCCTTTCGATGATGTATGGAATGGATGTGAAGAATATTGGGTCACATTTATTGATATCAAATCCAAAAATGTGACAAATATGACTTTAGCACCAGATCTGGGAGTGCGAGTTACACATATTTATAGTTTGCCTTAGATGAATGTTTTAGATATCATTATAGAATATGATTTTTTCATGTGAGGTTATCTTAAGGGTTATTGGTACCATCTTAGATATATAAGATTAAGGTTGATCATAAATTCAATGTCATAGACCCCACATTGATGTTTTAAGTGATGAGATCTTAATGTGACTAATGGAAATTTATGAAACATCCTACTGGGCTAAAGTATGTGTAATGATTTAGTTTAATGTGAATTATTCATTCACCTTTTTAGAAATATGTTTTACAATACTTATAAACTTTAGGGTGTATCTATCCAGGATATTTTGGTATTTACTAAAACATAATTTTTATAATATATATTACCATGGGATTGAAAAGTTTTGTGGTGATTACATGGATAATTTTTTTTAATGTAACATCAAAGGTAAGAGATAACCTTTGAGATTAAAAAACTCTTTAATTTTGAGTTTATTATGGTTATTTTGGGAATATCCTTCTTTAATAATTGAATTATTTAGTTTCTACATTTGGTATTACAATTAAATTTTTAATATTAATGTATTATATTAAGCCTTATTCATTTTTTCAATTATCTGACCATGTTCCAACCATTCATGTTTTAGTTAATGTCTAAATACATTATGAATAAATTTTCATTACTTTCATGGTTATTTGTTTTTTAAAATATTACTTTATTTCTTGATTAATGAATAATTCATGATGAATACTCATCATCTACTGAAAAATATTATATTGTGGTTGAAATTCACAAAAGGATGAAATTCTGGTCCTCAAGTATGTTTATTTCATTATTCTGTTAATCTATAAAGAAAATAATTCTTAAACTCCATGAAAAGGATCTGGGAAAAAATATTTTCCTATTACAATCATGTCTAATGATACCAATAAACCTTTTCATGACTCTTTGGGTTATGGTTTTTGTTGTTAACATTCTCTTGATCATTAACTTCCTTATTATTAATGATCTTTGTCACTTCATATCATTATTTTGGATTTATGATTTTTAGCAATGTCTAAATATTCACATTCCACCTATGTTAACATAATTTTATTCTTAGTATGTGTTTTTCAATATGACTTTTGTTCTTCCCTTTCATTTTTATAAAGAGAATGTTTTCTTATCTATTTTTAAGATGTGGGTTTAAAAAAATATTTTTAAATATGCAAACATTGATTTCTGAGAGGAAGATTATGTTGTGAGGACTAAATTTATTGAAGGTGAAGGGATATAACACCCCTATATTATTTGAATGAAAACTATGTTCAATATCATATTCAACAGGTAACACAGAGCAAAAATAACCCGTGAAATTTATTTCTTTAAATTTATCCTTTTTGATATCTTGTAGAATATATAACACAAAGTCGAAAAGGACCATAATATAGTGTACCATTATAAACCATATATTAAATTGGATTTTATGAATAGTAATAACTAAATTATCAAATTTATGGTTATCTATTGATTAGAAATAAAATAATCATTATTAAATAGAAAAAGAAATGATTTTTGAAAACTGCATTTTTCTAATAGATAGATTTGTCATGTTGTGAAAAAATAATTTAAAAATAATCATTAAAGTTTTTTGGTAAATCATTTGAAAAAAAAATTATCTTTTAAAATTATCATATGAAAATTAGCATCAGGTGAATTTTTTTTATTTTTTGAATTTTTTTTCATTTTATGATAAATAGTGAGAAATATTAAAAATTAATTGAAATATTCCTTTTAATTTAAATTAATTATAATGATAAATTAAATATTGATTTAATTTTAAAGTAATATTATTTAAATTATATATTTATTAATCCATTTTAGTTAATTGGAATTATTTTAATAATAAATATTGATTTAAAATCTTTATAAACTTTTGAACATTTTCTCTTTAAACAACCGCTTTCTGATCGCATCTGTGTGATTAATTTTAAATAAAATTCTACTAATTATATGAATTTAATTTGGTAAAACAGAATAAATATTTTTGATATTAATTATCAGTATTTTTTAATAGCTTCAACTTAATTTTTGGTAATATTAATCAGTAATTACAATTAAAATTAATTATCACGGATACGGTTAAAATAAGTATATTTATATGTTGCATGCACTTGTGAAAAAAGTAATTTTCAACAGCTAGAATATTTTTACATGATAAATTAATTCTAATATTTATAATCATTTGGTAAAAATTATCTAATAATACATATGTTTCTTTTAGATTAAATATTTAATTACCAAGGCAAAAAAACTAACTACTTTGGTAGAAATTGAAGTGGTAAAACGGATTAAACATAATGTATGAGGAATAAAATGTTTTAAAAAAATCATGTGTGGTGGGGGATTTTTTACACCACATAATCCCTAAAATAAATTATTTATTAATTTTTCCTCAACATGAAGTGATAGTGACTTCCCATTATTCAATACTTTTGGGTATTTATAAAAATTTCACTCCTCAACAATTATATAATGGAATGTACACCCTTCACTTCTTCACACATATAATTACAATTTTCCCAACCAATACCTTCCAAAATCACCTCCCAACTCTCGTACCCCCATCATAGAATAATTATTTTGGGTATAAATCCATCCTTGTAAGATATTTTGTTTAATCCTATGGAGGTTTCCCCAAGAATATGTAATTTTATTCAACAAACATTTTTATTTTATTTATTCCTCCAATCCTTAAGTAATTTTTAAGCCTTGAAAATATAATATACACAGTATATAACATATAATAATATGTTTTTATTTTATGTTAATTACCTAAAACCATCCCCAAATCCATAAAATGGGTTATGGAATCATTGTTCATCTATATGGACGAATACCATCTCACGAACCGATGATATTTTTTTCAATTACCACCAATCACGATTGGGTATGATGATGAATATAAAGTTTATATATGATATTTATTAAATAGTTATACATATGGAGTAATTATATTATATATATATACTCTCTAGTCCATAGGGGATATGATAACGTCGATCGTTTGTATGGAATACTACCACCTCATGAAGCGATGTGATTCTATTTTTCACTTAACCTTTACAGGGAATGTAAAAAGGATAATATTAAAGAATATATGTGATATAAATGATATAATTCTAATATTAATGACATATTTATAAAAATAAAAATACAATATATTAATTTATTAATTACACTGAAAAATGAAAACATTATTCGTGTTCGTGTGGACTACCACCTTCACAAAACAATGCAACTCTTTTCTCCTCACCACAACACATGGATACAATATATATAAATATATTTGAAGAAATAATATTATATATAATATATTATGATAATTATAGAATGTGATAATATTACATACCTCTTTTCGATAATTATAATTATAAAATGGAAACTTTACTCATTTGAATGTACCGATTACCATCTCCATGACCATAACATTCTTAATTTTACAAAAACATATTTTGTGATTATGTTGACGCTCCTTTTGTCACAGAATCTAAAAATCGGAAAAGGGGAATATCTGAGTCCAATGTGATTCATCCTTTGAAGAAACATCAAAAATCGCCAAAGCGATGAACAAGGAGAACATTGCCATAGGTCGCGCAAGTTCCCTCATGGTCGCGCAAGTACACTTGCGCGCTGCCTAGTGGTCGTGCAAGTCTACTTGCGCGACGCCTTATGGTCGTGCAAGTGACTTGCGCGACCTAAGTGATAACCGCTCAGTAACCGCCCAGGGCCTTCTTTTTCCTATAAATAGACCCTGTGGGCCCCCCATTCAAGAGGATCTTTTTCCAGAAACTTGGATTGAAGCTCCCGACTCCCAAGTCTCATCTCAAAGCTTCCGGAATACTTCTAAGGTAATTTCTTACCTAGAACGGAAGATCTAAAGAGAAGAAGGAAGGCCTAAGTGTTGAAACTTATCAAACACTTACGCGCCGACTTATTTCCTTCAATATAACTTGCGCGTCCCTTTTCTGGAAGAGCCTCAAGAAAATTCTAAAGGGTTTAAAAAAGAGTCGCTCAAGTATTTCAATGCTGGTTGAAAATCGCGCAAGTACACCATGTGCCGCGTAGGTATACCTGTGCGACCAATACTTGCGCGCCCACGGAAGACTTGCGCGCCTTTCAAGACTTGCGCGCCCCTATCTTTTTGGGTGCCCATCTTGCCCATTTTACCCCTCTTAAGACATTTCACCTTTCCTTTTCAAGATTCAGTCTTCAAGACACTCTTCAAAGCCATTTATGGCATGATTTCTTGATTTTACTTCCTTATCTGAAAGGAATTATGTGGAATATCTCTCAAAAACTAGTGATTTAAATATCCTTATGTCACCAAAGATTGAGAGTTCGTTCATTTAACCTCATCCTTTAAGATGAGAGAATCCTTAACCTGGGTCTCCTTTTTTAGGAATAATCCCCAGTTATAAATCCTTTAATATGGGAATCTTCCTTAGGAGTAAGCCCCAAATTCTTAAAGTTCCCCACGTTGGGCATCCTCCTCAGGAGTAATCCCCAAACCTTAATCCCTAACCTGGGTCTCCTTTCCAAGAATAAGACTCAGTCATAATCTTGGGCTTCCTTTTCAGGAGTAAGCCCCAAGTCCCCTAACGTGGGCCTCCTTTTTAGGACTAAGTCCCAGTCATAATCTTGGGTTTCCTTTTCAGGAGTAAAACCCAATCATAAATCCCCTCCTAACTTGGGCATCCTCCTTAGGAATAAGCCCCAAGATTAGAGTATTCAAATCTCCATGGAGCACATATAACTTTATGGACCCTGTTCATGGATTTTTCTCCCTAAAAGTAAATCCTAAACCTTCATCTATCTGGGTAGTCATACATACATAAGCCCCAAACAAATTCTTATGATTGCATCTTTCATGGAACAATTGTCTAATTTTTACCAATACCTCTTGTTTCTCACACCGAGCATGACTCACGTAAGCTTAGAGTGTAAAAGTAATTATGACATTCATCTTTGAGCCATCAATCATAAACATCATAATCCATTACTCGAACTATGTGGGTTATGATTCCTTTTCCAAAACAAAGGATACGTAGGTAGCCCATTTTTTGGGTTCGATCCCAACTTTGAAATAATCCATGTCCTTCTGAATGACGATAAACTTCAAGTGCCCCACTGAGTGGATTTAAAACCAGTCTGGTCATCATAATGACCAAGAGACTTTTATATAAATGTTTTGAAGGATACCATTGACCAAGAATCTCTAAACAGATATAGATGATTCTCTATTGATGAAGAACCTCGAATACATATAAAAGATTCTCTAAATTTCTTGCATATTTAATAATTGATTGTTAAAACTAAAGGAAATAGCATTTTATACTTGGTAATGTAATAAGGATTCATGAACATAACTTAAATATATAAAGAGAGTCCCGGAGTAGACAATAATTCCCCTCAAAAAGGTGTGATGAGTCCGACCTCCCATCCTCTCGACCAATGCAAATTCCTAAGACTCATTAGTCCACAAGCTAATGAGCGCCTGCCTTTGGAAAGTAGGTCCAAACCGATGTGGAATCATTGGATGTTTCCGGTTCTACGAACAAACCCGCTAGAAACCGATCAGAATGTTTGAATCTCTCGTCCAGGAGGTCATCCCCGAAATCCGTTAGGAAACAAAAATGGTGAACCCGACGTGAATCCTTAACCAAGTTAAAGTGATGTTCTTCTTATTTGTTAGGCCCATTGGGCCAACAAAGCAATCATTGACATATGCTCATCCAAAAGATGCAGTGGCCGGATTCATCTTGATTATGTATGTTATATGGAAAAGGCACTCTTTTCTCAAGATCTTCTGCAAAATGGCTTTCCTTAAATTCACCCCTGTGAACACCTCTATTGTGAGGTCTGCTACTGTGAAAAACAATGCTGCTACTCCTGCTGGAACGTCGTCCGCTCTGAGGATGACATCACCAACTCAGCGTCTTCAACACTGGGTTTCTAATGCACTGGTTAAGGAGTACCATCGCAACGGTACTATCCCAACTCTGGAGGCTTCTCGTCAAGCCCTCCAAGTTAACAACTCTACCTGGTCGTCCGGACAACGGCGGCCAGTGATCAAGAAACAGGCGGTGCTGACTACTGTCTCCAACTGTTTCGGGTCGTTATCCCCTGAACGCAATTTCCATTCACTCCCTTACTCTGAGGAAGTGAATGAGCAGGTCCCACAGGACCATAATTCAAAAAGAAAGAGGTCCTTCCCAAGGGCCCCCATCAACAATCGCCGCTAGACTCGTGCGGTAGTGCGCCCTCAACATGATGAGGGTACCGACTCCAGGCATTCAGCTCAGGTTCCTCGAACCCGAGCAGGTAAGATGAACCGCCAGAGACGGAATCTGGTAAACAATGTGCAGGTTGTCATCCCTGCCATCTCCAGAAAAGTCTACCAACCTAACTTGGTGGCGAACAATGAGCAGGCATACACACCTGTCCGTTTTAATTCCGCTGTCCAGCAGACTCGTCTGGCAGCATCACGCCAATCCCGACAGGCAATTCCGGCGGAGTACCATAGGCAGGAACATACACCTGCTTATACATCACCAGTTAGTCAGCAGGCTCGTATGACTAAATATGATGGATCTCGTCAACCGCGTTTGGCGAAGTGTAATCAGCAGGCACATACACCTGCTAATACTAATCAAGCCTACCAACAGTCTCGCTTGGTAGCGCACGGAGAAGTCAGTCGGAAAGCCCCGACGACAAACAGGTGGCAGACTCAACTCTCTGCCTCCACACTTGAGTACTGTCAGGATTCACTGACAGGAAAAGGAGGATAGGAGCAGGCACATACACCTACTCCACGCCCGGAATGGAGGTATATCCCCGTTCCGGTGGCTGAAGTCACCAAACATATTTTGTCAATGGTGAAAGAGCAGAAGCAAATTCCTGCTCATATTCTGGATGCTTGCCAGGATATCATAACAGCTTCAGCATCATCTCAGGGACAGACACATAAATCTATCCCTAGCAGTGGAGTGACACATCAACGATTCACTACGGAACAGACACACACATCTGTTCCAGTCCAAGAGGGTTATGAGGCATACTCCCCCATATCAAACGGACAACCAAGTCAGGCACATACACCTGATTTGAGTGGAGATCGTCAGCCTAACCTGACCATCTTTCCTGATCAGGCACATACACCTGCTCAGAGTAACCACTTTCGTCAACAAGTGGTTTCTAAAGTGAGTAAGAAGGCATCTAAGAAAAAGATCCGCCCAGCATAGTCAGGAGATCAAAGGCCAATCTGCAACAAGGCCTTGCTCTATGCTGGAGTTCTTGAAGCCCTCAGACATTTATCTGTCAGAATTAAAGATTCTACTCCCTCAGTTCTCAATAACGGGAACAATAATTTTGAAGGTCTTCAACAGACACTTCCTCATGAAGGCTTACTTCATGAAAGTTCGGTCAATCATGAAGTTTATTCTTCAAATGAGAGCCACAGGAACCCTCTGTGTGGTCAGAAGACCAAGGAGCAAGAGATTTCATCTTTTGCTGTAACCCATCATGACGGTCGTCCTCATGGTGATGAACTTCGCTGCGAAATTCCTCTCCGCAGTAGTGATTCACGTTATCTCGAAAATTCTTCAGAAGGCAATGTAGTGACGAGAAAGCCCTCCTATCTCGAGGCACTTGAAAACGTAAAACCAGTCATGTCTGATGCTTTACTATCGGCAGATGAAACTCTTTCTCTATCAGAAGATCGCCTGGGGTTCAGGTTATTCTCCAAACCACCCCTGGGTCATTCATCTTCCAGCATGAATAGTGATTTCTCTACTAATCTTGTTTAATCCGATGAAGCAACAAGGAAACACCAACTCTGGTCCAAACAGGTAGAAGAATCTTCATTTAATGATAAAGAGGAAATGATGAACATGAGAAAAAAACTGGCAAAAGGTGAAGTACCAGTCATGTTTTGGCCTTTGGCTGACTCCCAGTACGACATTCCAAAGATGTTGATGGATGATGGAATCCATGATATTCGTCTCAACATATGGAAGACTCTTTGTCTATTGAAGAATAAAGTATTATCATACGGTGATTATGAAAATCATATTAAGATAATAGAAGGGTTACAATGCCGGATTGATTTGGCATCTTTATCAGTCTCTCGGTATCCGAAAGCTGAAAAGCAACAAAGAACCCTTCAACGTTCATGCCTTGGGGCACTAAGAAAATTGCGTCAGTTAATTTCCAATGCCCCATTTGATGTTCATATCAGAGGATGGGGTGTTCACGGAGCACTACATTTCACAGTTCCTTCCAGTCAGCAAAGCCCGCAGAAAATGGTCTCATGCAATGTTATTGTCCATGGCCGGCCACAGACAATGGGCTTTGTTCATAATCAAAAGCTTGCTCAAGAACAGGCTTCAACTAGTTCCTCTCAAAATCAAGTATATAGAGAAAAAGTTGTTGAATTTCTCCTGCATCGAGCAGGCGAGAATATTGCACAAGCCTCTCGTCTGGAGCAAACACGTCATCAAATGACAGAAGTTTCGGAAATCATCCAACGGTCTGTTGAACCAGGTGATAAAAGTGGATACAGGTTAATGCATCTAGCTAATTTCCGAACTAAGATTCGCAAGATCAAGAGAGATTTTAAGAAGATCTCGGACATAACATGTCAAGAGACACCCCAGCTTGTCAGACTGGGGACTTCTCTAACCCAACCCTCAGAGTCAACAAATGGGATTCGAGGAGTTGAGCGGAAGCAGCAGGAACATCCCCAGTCCACCGGACTGGGGACATTTTTAAATCCTCAATCCCACCCTCAGAGAAAGTCAGTATTCTCTCGATTAGGGAATAAGCCTCAAGAGGAACGAATAGCCAAGCTATCAGGAGATTCTCTCCAAGTGACGGTTCTCCAAGAAGTTCCTGAGGGATCAAGTCAACGGAATTCCATGTCTCATCATGGACATGGAAGAAGACAATATCACAGAAATGCTGATAGGAAGGATTCCATGCAATATGCATCCATTAATGTCATCAATTCCGTTGCTGTTGATTCACCAGATGAGGCTCAACCAGAGGGATTAGACGAAGAGGTTCCTGCTCAAGAAGTTGCGCACACAGACCTACATGAAGAAGGTGTGCGCACACGTAATCAAAGGCTTACCCAAAATCTGAGTATTCCTTCAAGTAACCCACTTCCCCCTCTCCAAAAAGGATCCAATAAGGGGAAAGGAAAGAATCAGGTTACTTCTCACCCTTCCTCTGAAGGAGGTCAATCGCTCTCATTAGAGCAAAGGTTTGCACAACAAGAGGAAGAAATGAAAGAATTAAGAAGGTTGAATGCAGAACTACTTCAGAGTAGTCTTCTTCTTAAGGATGCTGAAGTCCGACAGCCGAAGGAATTTGTTGTAACTACTGAGATGGATCAAGAATATCCTCCTTTATCAGTACACCCTCAGAGGTCTAATCCTACGGGTCAAACGCAACAACGGTTGGAAGCACTACCATCAGTTTCAGCACCAACCACCACGTCTGTCCAAGCTCCATTCATCGCACCTACCCAAAACCAAGTTCAACCTGATGTTTCTCAAAAGTTAATAACTACTATTAAGTCATTAACAACTCGGTTAGAAACTATGGAAGGGAAACGGGCGCAAGTTCAACCTGAACAGAATGTTTACCCTGAATGGGTAGATTCAATTTCTCCTCCATCCAGTTTTGGAAACCCTATTTTCCCTACTTTCAATGGATCAGGCGACCCCGAACAACATTTGATGCATTACGTGTCTTGTTGTGATCCTATGATGGGAACTCCAGAGCAGCAAGAAGCAGTGAAACTTAGATGCTTCGTGCGAACCTTGCAAGGACCATATTTTGTCTGGTATACAAGCTTGCAATCCCTGTCATTCATCATATGGGAGGATCTTCGTCAAAAATTCCTTCTTCAGTTTAGCTCAACTTTGCCAAAAACGACAGTTTTCGATCTTACAAACTGCAAGCAAAGGGAGAATGAAAGAGTCTCTGATTTCATTGCTCGTTGGAAGGGATTAACGTATTCCCTGAGTTTACCACTCCCTCAGGAGGAATTATTGCCAATCTGTGTGGAAAATTTGCGTGATGAATTACGCACGCCATTGATCCCTGTGAAATACACAGTAGGGTTTCGAGACCTTACTTCAATGGCTCAACAGATTGAAGATTCCCTTATACAGGCTAAGGTTAAATCTCGTATAATTCCATCAGCTCTAGGAAGGAGAATGGGTAAAGAGGAAACTGCTACAGTTATGCTTAAACAAGCCCCTGTACCTATTTCTACTTCAAAACCTTCATCTTCTCGAAGGGCTCCACCACCTGAACGCCAAAAACAAAGGCTGTTTCGTCCAAATGATCAAAAAGACCAACAACGAAAACAATTTGAGGATATGAAGAGTAAAACATACTCTTTCCGAAGTGAGCAAGTTCCTGGTTACTTCATTTCAGCTCTGGAAAATAATTTGGTTCAATTACCAGTGCCCAAGAGGCCAAACAAGGAAAGAGATGAAGACCGTCCCAATTATTGTCCCTTTCATCAAATGTTGGGGCATCCCATCCAGGAGTGTTTTGACTTTAAAGACCTCCTGCAAAAGATGGTCGACTTGGTACAAGTCAAATTGAAGGGTTATTCAGCTCATGTAGCGTGTATTACTGCTACAGATCCATAGGAAGATGGCGAGTGGCAGGAAGTCAAAAGCAAAACTGCGAAAAAATATGATGATTGGATGGTCAGAAAGACAATCAATCGGACCCATTCCATTTTGCGAACACAATTGACGAAGCCAATTGTGTCTCCTACAAAAGTTGCAGTAAAGCCTCCATCAAAAGACAAATCCTCAAAAGGACAGCGCAATTCAAAGAAGAAAGAGGAATCATGAGAAGATGAGTATGTATCAAAGCCTAAATTGTCTTTGACTCTGGCAGATTTCATGCCATCTACTTCAAAGCCACGGGCACCGTCCCACCAAACGGCACAGCCTAAACAAGCTAACCAGGCAGAGTCTTTATCAGAAGAAGAGTAAATATTTGGTTCTGTTAATATGATTCAATTAACAGATCTATATTCCAGTCTTGATGAGCCTGAATTCCATGTATCAAATAAGGGAACCCGAGGAAGTTCTAGAGGTTCAGGATACAGGTCAAGACATGGATCTTTCCAAAGCCACTACTCTAATTCTACCCCTGCTAGCACTGTATATGCAGCAGAAACACGTGGTAGAGCCCTTCAGCGAGCTGAAAAAGAACAAGCAAGTTCTTCTGCCAATGGAAAACTCAGTTTTGGCACTGTTATTTTGGAAGACCGATTAAAGGTTCCATCTTCTTTATCTCAGCATGTAAATGGATCTAATCAGTCTAATCTTCCAAAACCAAGGATGTTTCCAACTTCAATACAAGATGCATCAGATTCCAAAGCATCTGCTTCCAAGGTACCTGCTAAACCGCATATTTCTATTGGGAAACGCAGACCTATAGATCAAATGTATGATATATTGAAACACTTGGCCCAAGTACCAGCCAAGTTATCAATTTTGGATGCTTTGAATCTGTCAAAAGATCTTCGGGAAGCACTCATCGAAGCTTTGTCAAGTCCTCAGGAGTTTGAAGCTGAAATTGCTGCAGCTGAAATCTATCACATAGAGAATAATCCTGCAGAATGCCATGTAGTGATATCTTTTACTGATAAAGATGAAGATGATGTTTTGCATGGGCACATAAAACCTTTGTATTTATCTGGAAAAGTCAATGGTGTAGATGTTCGAAGAGCTTTCATTGACAATGGTTCAGGAGTCAACCTCATGCCCATTCGTACACTTCGTCGATTGGGCCCCACAGAATCTGATTTATCACCTTCTACCATGATGTTACAAGGATATGATAAAAATGAACAAGAACCACTGGGAGAAGTTACACTCAGAACTCAGTTTGGAGATCTTGTATCCAATTCGGATTTCATGATTGTTGATCAAGACTCAGCTTTCAATATCTTGCTTGGAAGACCCTGGCTACATCAGCATGCAGCTATTCCTTCATCATACCATCAATGTCTCAAATACTATTTCGATGGTCAAGTTGGAACATTGTATGGTGATAAGGCCTCGTTAAAGACATGTGAGTCTCAATACATTGAGGCGGAATTTTATCACATGAAAGGAATAGAAAAATCTACAATGAAGGAAATTACCAAAGTTAATGCTCCATATGGTTTGGAGAAAATTCCAATAAATCCATTTTCACATATGAGTACAGATTATGTGTTACCTATCAGTCAAATTGACCAAATAGGCCCAAATTAAAATACTCTTATGGAAAGATCCATAATGCCAATTACAGCGATCGAGCCAGACAACATGGGAGAAATTGGTAACCTACCAAACAGTGATGAAAGCATAAGTGGTGATTAAATCCAACAAGTCTATACTTCACTAATCAGGCCAGAAGAAGTCATAGCAACACCAGAGGTGAATAATGATGTCGATTCTCGATCCATCATCTCCTCTTTATTTCCCAAAGAAGACCCTTTATCATCAATAGAGTCGGAAATGGAAGCTTCTTCTTCAAAATGTGACAATTTTGACATCTCTTATGATAATGAGAATTTCGTTTTTTTCATCTACTTTGCAAGTAGAAACGGTAGAAATAACACATGATGAAGAGGAGGAGGAAGATCGTAGAGATGCTCCTCCAGCATTTGAAGAGGGTATCTCTACCACTGTGGATGAACTCAGAGAAGTAAATCTGGGTACAGAGAAAGATCCACGCCCCACTTTAATTAGTGCGACCATGACCCTTGAAGAGCAAGAGATGTATATTTCTTTTCTAATGAAAAATAAAGATATTTTTGCTTGGAATTATACAGAAATTCCTGGGCTTGATCCTGATGTTGCTACTCATCATTTGGGTTTACCAAAAGAACATCGAGGTTTTAAACAAGCCGCGAGAAGAACACACCCAACCTATGCTTCCAAAATTGAAGCTGAAGTGGATATGCTGATCAAAGCCAACTTCGTCAGAGAATTTCAATATCCCAAGTGGTTGGCTAATATTGTCCCTGTAAAGAAGAAGAACAGACAAATTAGGGTTTGCATCGATTTCAGAGATCTTAATCGGTATTGTCCTAATGATGATTTCCCAGTTCCAATTACAAAACTCTTAATTGATGCGACGGCTGGCTATGAAGTAATTTCTTTCATGGATGGATATTCTGGATATAATCAGATCCGAATGGCCCCAGAAGATGAGAAATATACAGCCTTCAGAGCTCCTCAAGGTGTGTTTTGTTACCGGGTGATGCCCTTTGGTTTAAAGAATGCAGGTGCAACATATCAACGCGCCATGCATCGTATCTTCAATCCTCTTTTAGGGAAGTTTGTTGAATGCTATGTAGATGATTTGGTGGTTAAATCTAAAAAATGTTCTAATCACTTGGCTGATTTGGAAGTCATTTTCAAAAGCTTCGACAACATAATTTAAAGATGAACCCCTTAAAATGTGATTTTGGGGTAACCTCAGGAAAATTCCTCGGCTTTGTTGTACGCCATAGTGGTATTGAAGTCGATCCTGAGAAGACCAAATCAATCCTTGGTATCTCACCTCCTCAGAATTTGAAAGAATTAAGAGGACTTCAAGGACACTTATCCTACATTCGGCGTTTCATCGCTAATTTGGCAGGCAAAAGTTTACCCTTTACCAAATTATTGAAGAAAGGAGTCACTTACCAATGGACTGAAGAATGTCAAGAAGCATTTGATGTTCTCAAGAAATAACTCTTGAGTCCACCAGTACTCATGCCACCTATTGAGGGTAAACCGCTTATCCTCTATGTGACAACTTTAGAGCGATCATTGGGTGCCTTTCTCGCTCAAAAGAATGATGCTGGGAATGAAAATAGTCTCTACTATCTCAGTAGAACTATTCTTGAAGCAGAAACCCGGTATTCAAGTATTGAAAAGTGCGGCATAGCATTAATCTTTGCAGTTCAGAAACTGAGACACTACATGCAACATCACAAGGTCCAATTGGTATCTCGTAATAATCCGCTCAAATTCATCCTTAGTCGTCCAATGCTTACAGGACGTCTGGCAAGGTGGGTGGTTATTCTACAGCAGTTCGACATTCAGTATGTGTCTCAAAAGGCAATTAAGGGCCAAGCTCTGGCTAATTTCCTGGTTTAACATCCTTCAGTGGAAGACACGTATTCAGATATCGAACTCCCTGATGAGGAAGTTTTCTCTATTCAAGAGAGTCCTCAAACATGGGAAATGTATTTTGATGGTGCTTCTAGAAGTCCAACAGGGAAGAAAATGGAAAATCCTAAATTCAACAAAGTTGGTTTAGGAATTGTGCTCATTTCTCCAGATAAGGCAGTGTTACCTTATTCCTTTTTGTTGTGGGAAGGTGGTACCAATAATGAAGCTGAATACCAAGCTCTCATTATAGGCTTGGAATTAGCGCTTCAAGCACAAGTGAATCACTTAAAGGTGAAAGGTGATTCAGACCTGGTAATCAAACAAGTCAATGGGGATTATGCCATCAGAAAAGAAGAATTAATCCCTTTGTATGATTACGTCAGAGAGTTAATGTTGGAATTCCCTTCAGAACCGACATTTTCTTATGTCCCAAGATCATAAAATGCTCATGCTGATGCACTGGCTAATATAGCCACAGCTTTAGCAGATCCAAATCGGGACGAGACAACCATCTGTATTGCCCACCAATGTTCAATTTCACCTTATGTTCAAGTCAGAACAAAAGAAATTAATGAAATTAGTCCAATTCCTGAACAGTATGGTCATACTACAGGATGGATGTCACCTATCAGGGAATACCTTCAAAATGGAACACTTCCACCTGATAGAGCCGAGAAAGAGAAAATTCGGCGACGTGTGGTCAATTTTACTCTTTATGATAGCCCAAACCACCTCGATAAAATTCTCTACAAACGTGGTTTTGATGGAGTTCTCTTCAGATGTATTGATGGTGAAGAGACAATGGCTGTCATAAAATAAGTGCATGCAGGAGTCTGTGGTGCCCACCAGTCTAGACATAGACTATCTGATCAAATTCGAAGGCTTGGATACTATTGGCCTTCAATGATACAAGATTGTGTTGATTTCACAAAGAAGTGTCATTAATGCCAAGTATATGCCAACTTCATTCATAAACCTCCAGAGTTGCTTCATACAACTAAATACTCATTGACATTTTCCACATGGGGAATGGATATGGTGGGACCTTACCCTTCAGCTACGACCAAGCAGTTTAAGTACATTCTTACTGCTACTGATTTCTTTTCCAAATGGGCATAGGCAGTACCTCTCAAAGAAGTCAGTTCTAAATGCATTGTTAGCTTCATCAAGTCCATCATCATTACTAGATTTGGTGTCCCTCATACCATATTGACGGACAACGGCACCAACTACTGTTCTTCTGAGGTAAATAAATTGTATCAAGAATACAAAATTAAGTCCAACCATTCATCTCGATATCATGCAGCGGCTAATGGCCAGATAGAGGCCTTCAACAAGACTCTTTCAAATATACTACAAAAGATGGTGGATAAATATAAGAGGTCATGGCCTGATAAACTCTTTCATGCTTTATGGGCTTATCGGACTACCACTCTCAATGTAACGCGGTCAACTCCATATTCATTGGTATATGGAACAGAAGCAGTCTTTCCAATTGAAGTTCAATTGCCCTCACTAAGAATAGCCATTTGTGATCAGTTATCTACAGATGAGAAATCCCAAAAGCGGTTGAATGAATTGGAACAGTTATATGAGAAAATATTGTCCACTTTGCACCACTTGGAAATCTATCAGAATCGAATAGCACGAGCTTTTAACAAAAAAGTTCGTCTTCGTTCATTCATTTAGGGAGAATTGGTATTGGTTCTCAGAGCACCAATGATACCAGGAAATAATCCTCCCAATCTTGAACAAAAATGGGAAGGACCTTATTCAATACATAAGCTCTACTCCAATGGAGCGTATTCTCTAATCTCAATGGATGGAGAACACATCACGACTCCAACTAATGCCATATTTCTGAAGAAGTATTTTGTATAAACACAAAATATTGTTCCCAGATCCAAAACAATCACATTGGTTCATGATTTTGTCCTACATGACACTAAACTGTATTATGTCCTATCTACATGACGTTAAACTGTACAAAAGTTCTTATATTTTGTCCGAGATGACATTAAACTATATTGTGTCCTAGCAACATGACATTAAACTGTGTGGCACTTCCAACGTCCAGCATGACGTTAAACTATAAAAAAAAGGCCCCAGAACTGATATCCTCATATTGGTTCACCTTAGTCCTAGCTATATGACTTTAAACTGTACAGCAGCAGTTCATCCTTGCTATATGACATTAAACTATACAGCAATGGTCCAGTATGACTTTAAACTTCAACTTCGTCCCACACGACATTAAACTGTGAAAAAGTTCCCTAAACCGTCCAGCATGACCTTAAACTGCATCATCCCTGGTCCATGTATATGACCATAAACTATTTATGTCCAGCAAGACGTTAAACTATGACGTCCTAACTACATGACGCTAAACTGTATAAAAGTACCTCACGTCCAGAAAGATGTTAAACTATATAATCATCAAAGGTCCAGCATGACATTAAACTGCACCATCCACGGTCCATGAATATGACCTTAAACTATTCGCACTTTCGTCCAACATGACATAAATGGTGTGTTATTTTGTCCTTACTGCATGACATTAAACTGCACAATCCCCCTTTTTTCCAATGTGACGTTAAACTGTATTGTCCCCATCGTCCTAACTACATGATGCTAAACTATACAGAAAGTCCTTGATATGTCCTATATGAAATTAAACTGTTATTTTGTCCCTGCTACATGACACTAAACTGTGCAGCACCAATAGTCCTAACTGCAAGACTTTAAACTGCATAGTCCCTTTTTTATGTCCTACATGACATTAAACTGTGCATCGTTAAGGTTGTTATTACCTCTTGTTTCTCACACAGAGTATGACTCACGTGAGATTAGAGCGAATATCAACCATAATACTCCCTTTGGGCCACTAATCATGTGTAAGTCCCAACATCATTTTTTTATTATTTTTATTTATTAGATCATTGTCCCCAAGAACAACTTGATCATTAATTCATTCTTTAATTGAACTACACGGTATTTGATCCTTGCCCTCCTGGCTGGGTATGTAGGCAACCTCCCAGGGTTCAAGCCCAAAAACAATCTCTTCACATCGGTTCACCACCATCTCATATGATGTTAATTCGTGAAACCGGCCCCTGGAATCAATATCTTTACATTGATTCACTTTCGTCCTTGTTATATGACGTTAAACTATACAACACTTTTGTCCGGTACGACAATAAATGACAATATTCTTTGATTTCCTCATTTGAGAACGAACCATTATTGACATTGATTTTTTAAATCATGTTTCATTTTCAAAAGACTACGTGCATACATAGTAATGCCTAAACTTCTTTTTTTCATTGCACTAAAGTCCCATTTCACCCTTCACATGTACGAACCAAATTTGTACAAAGGGTAATTCTAGAACTACATGGACTTGATTCCCATCCATATGGGATACGTAGGAACATTCGAGTATCCCTCGAAGCCAGTCCCATGTATTTTGGGCCTAACCCCAAATTTCAATTTCAGTCCCTTGGCTGAAAAGTCCTTATGAAAACACACACTGTGTATTCATTATTATGGTCCGAATTCTATGACCCTAAACTAAGATTTCTCATACTTTCGTCCTGCACGACATTAAACTGCATTTCAAGAACTACGTATGGCTTGATTCTCATTCTTATGAGATACGTAGTGAAGTCCAAGTTTCAATTCAGGACCCAGCCACAACATGATTATGGTTGTCATTGACCTATGTATCTCTATATACATTGGACAATACCCATCTTTATGTGTTATAATCCTAACCTTAAATATTTTCAGATCTTCATAACCCTTTTCATGACTTCTAATCACAAAAATGTCAAACTTCTGAGAATTCCTTTGCCTGACTATGCAGCACGTGCCCATAGGTGGCCTTGCATAAACAGTCCACATAACAGACTTGTCAGCCAAAAGATGCTATTTATTTGACCATGCAGCCAATGCCCTTAGGTGGCCCTGCATATTTCAACCCCCTAACGGGTTTTGTTAAATAATAGTAACTTCATTCTTGGGAAGAATGCCTCTTTTGTCCTTATTTGTCTTAAACGACAGTATGTAGGGATCCACAAAAAATAGACATCCTTAACATATTTTTCCCATATCCTTTTTCATGATCTGAAAGTATTCAAGTCTATGGTTTATTCTTCTTCCCTACGTTTGGGTCAGACCTTCGTAGGAGTGATATTCATTAAGTTCTTCGATATTCTTGTTCGGAAATATCTTCTCCATATTCAAGTACCTCTTTCCATACAACAAACTCTATACTTTAGAAAATTTTAATCTCCATAAACTTTCACTGGCTTTTAGCACTAGGAAAGTAAATTTCTGAGAGTTCTTTTTCTTGACAATGCAGCACGTGCCCATAGGTGGCCTTGCATAAACAGTCTACATAACAGACTTATCAGCCGAAAGATGCTATTTATTTGACCATGCAGCCAATGCCCTTAGGTGGCCCTGCATATTTCATCCCCCTAACGGGTTTTTGTCAAATAATAGTAACTTCATTCTTGGAAACTACTTCTTCTAATGCATTTTAGCTATTTTTCATATCATTCCTCAGATTCAAATATTCTTATGCCATAGTTTACATATTTTCTCTCATACTTGAGTATGGTAATATGTTTTCAGAAAAATTGTCATGTAATTGAATCAATTTTAATCCATTTTGGTCAAAGATATTTCGACCTTAAACATTAGCCCCTTTATGTCCGGAATGCATTACTTTAAACTGCCCACAAAAGACAAAGGAACTCTGAATAAAAGTCAAGTTCCAGCACACTTTTGCACTGCCCTCTGTGCCCTAAAGTCTTGCGCGCCCCCTTTTCCTTTGGATGGATTCAATTTCCTCAGAGTCAAATCCCCATTCCTCTCCGGATCCAACTCTGAGCGGGGACTTTTGTTGACGCTTCTTTCGTCACAGAATCTAAAAATCGGAAAAGGGGAATATCTGAGTCCAATGTGATTCATCCTTTGAAGAAACATCAAAAATAGCCAAAGGGATGAACAAGGAGAACATTTCCCATAGGTCGCACAAGTTACCTCATGGTCGCGCAAGTACACTTGCGCGCCGCCTAGTGGTCGTGAAAGTCTACTTGCGCGACGCCTTATGGTCGTGCAAGTGACTTGCGCGACCTAAGTGATAACCGCTCGGTAACCGCCCAGGGCCTTCTTTTGCCTATAAATAGACCCTGTGGGCCCCCCATTCAAGAGGATCTTTTTCCAGAAACTCGGATTGAAGCTCCCGACGCCCAAGTCTCTTCTCAAAGCTTCCGGAATACTTCTAAGGTAATTTATTACCTAGAACGGAAGATCTAAAGAGAAGAAGGAAGGCCTAAGTGTTGAAACTTATCAAACACTTGTGCGCCGACTTATTTCCTTCAATATAACTTGCGCGTCCCTTTTCTGGAAGATCCTCAAGAAAATTCTAAAGGGTTTAAAAAAGAGTCGCTCAAGTATTTCAATGCTGGTTGAAAAGCGCGCAAGTACACCATGTTCCACGCATGTATACCTGCGCGACCAATACTTGCCCGCCCACAGAAGACTTGCGCGCCTTTCAAGACTTGCGCGCCCCTATCTTTTTGGGTGCCCATCTTGCCCATTTTACCCCTCTTAAGCCATTTCACCTTTCCTTTTCAAGATTCAGTCTTCAAGACACTCTTCAAAGCCATTTATGGCATGATTTCTTGATTTGACTTCTTTATCTGAAAGGAATTCTGTGGAATATCTCTCAAAACCTAGTGATTTAAATATCCTTATGTCACCAAAGATTGAGAGTTGGTTCATTTAACCTCATCCTTTAAGATGAGAGAATCCTTAACCTGGGTCTCCTTTTTTAGGAATAATCCCCAGTTATAAATCCTTTAATCTGGGCATCTTCCTTAGGAGTAAGCCCCAAATTCTTAAAGTTCCCCACGTTTGGCATCCTCCTCAGGAGTAAGCCCCAAACCATAATCCCTAACCTGGGTCTCCTTTTCAGGAATAATACTCAGTCATAATCTTGGGCATCCTCTTCAGGAGTAAGCCCCAAGTCCCATAACCTGGGCCTCCTTTTTAGGAGTAAGTCCCAGTCATAATCTTGGGTTTCCTTTTTAGGAGTAAAACCCAATCATAAATCCCCTCCTAACATGGGCATCCTCCTTAGGAATAAGCCCCAACATTAGATTATTCAAATCTCCATGGAGAACATATAACTTTATGGACCCTGTTCACGGATTTTCTCCCTAAAAGTAAATCCTAAACCTTCATCTATCTGGGAAGTCATACATACATAAGCCCCAAAAGAATTCTTATGATTGCATCTTTCATGGCACAATTGTCTAATTTTTACCAATACCTCTTGTTTCTCACACCGAGCATGACTCACGTGAGCTTAGAGTGTAAAAGTAATTATGAAATTCATCTTTGAGCCATCAATCATAATCATCATACTCCATTACTCGAACTACGTGGGTTCTGATTCCTTTTCCAAAACAAAGGATACGTAGGTAGCCCATTTTTTTGGTTCGATCCCAACTTTGAAATAATCGATGTCCTTCTGAATGGCGATAAACTTCAAGTGCCCCACTGAGTGGCTTTAAAACCAGTCTGGTCATCATAATGACCAAGATACTTTTATATAAATGTTTTGAAGGATACCATTGACCAAGAATCTCTAAACAGATATAGATGATTCTCTATTGATGAAGAACCTCAAATACATATAAAAGATTCTCTAAATTTCTTGTATATTTAATCATTGATTGTTAAAACTAAAGGAAAGCACCTTTTATACTTGGTAATGTAATAAGGATTCACGAACATAACTTAAATCTATAAAGAGAGTACAGGAGTAGACAATAATTCCCCTAAAAAAGGTGTGATGAGTCCGACCTCCCATCCTCTCAACCAATGCAAATTCCTAAGCCTCATCAGTCCACAAGATAATGAGCGCCTGCCTTTGGAAAGTAGGTCCAAATGGATGTGGAATCATTGGATGTTTCCGGATCTACGAACAAACCCGCTAGAAACCGATCGGAATGTTTGAATCTCCCGTCCAGGAGGTCATCCCCGAAATCCGTGAGGAAAAAGATTAGTATTAAAAGTAAAATTGATATAGAAATATGATAATTATTTAAGGATTATTATTATGGATATGATTTAATTATGTTCAATTAAATATTACTGAGTATAACAAATTAAATCATATATAAAAACTATGTAGTTGTTACCGAAACCGTGATTTTAACAAAGAATTGTTAATAAATAGGTAATAAATGGTCTTAAGTAGATAACATATGGTAATATATCAAATTATGGTTATATAATATATTTTTATTAAACTTAAATTTATTATAACGTTTTTCAATCATGTATGAAGAAATTTGATACTTAAGTTAAGTGATTTCAAGTCTCTCTTTTGTTTCCTGGATACATTCAAATTGTCCACTAGTTATTACTGTGTAGTGTATATACATCGAAATTGAAATGTTATATGATTAAAAAAATTAATTTCATAATATTTATAGTTTCATTTGATGTTATTTTTTTATTGGGGATTACTATTCAAAATAATAATCAAGTGGAAATGGATTTCTGTCTTTATTTTCCATCTTTAAGACTTATGTCATTTTATGCACAAATCTTATTTTATGAGGTGTATATATAGCCCCATTGACATTTAATATCATGAAATTATTTATTATCATGATATATTATGTATCATTTAATGATATACTATCATGGTTCCTATGATTAATACTTACCAATTTTGTAAAAATGTTATTTTAAATCGCATCATTTATCAAGGTTTCTTATAATTATGTCTCAAGTGCTGAAATATTATGATATATATCTAATTAATAATCATCTATTTAATACTCCTATGGTTATAAATGATATTTTAAACTAATATTAACATTCTTTCACTAATTGGTACTTAAAATAATTGAGAAAATGTTTTAAATAAAAACCATCTTTATTACGCAATTCGATAGAAAAAACTTTTTCTCCGAAAATATTATTTTCAAAAATAAATTTAAAAATTTTGTAATATTAATTCAAAATATTTATTAAATATATTTTTACCCATGGGTTAATTTTTAATATATGTTTTTAAAGGAGTATCAATGTATTTTTGAAACAGTTTCTCTTTTGGATCTTACTGAAAATGTGAAATGAATCTTTATTTTAACATGTACACCATGAATAGAGATTCTCGTAGAAATGATAATTAATTTATTTGAATATTCCATTGTATATTTACAAGATTATTCCATAATAAATTTATTTTAAAATTGATTTATATTTTAAATTGTTCTTTTCAAAATGGAATGGATATTTTCCACAAGAAATGTTTTAACTTATTTTTAAAGATTCCTTTATATGATTTCAAGGTTATTTTCAAAGAAAATCTTTTTCAAAATGTTTGTAATAGTTATTTTTATTATGTAAAATATATTTTAAACAATAAATATTCAACTGATTATAAATTTTTTTATATGTTCTATGTTTTTTTTCAAAGAAAATGATTTTCGCAATATTTTTTGAATTTTTAGTTTTTTAAATGTTATTTTTCAAAATAAAAATGTTTTTTCCTAACAATGTATTTAATGATATTTTAAAGGTAATACCATTCATTAAAATCAATATCCATTTCTGTTACAAATTCTCCAATTGGGATATTTTTGAATGTTATAGTACTCATTTTTCTCTAGATGGATTTAGATTGTTTCAAAATGATTTTTTTTGAAACCCATTTCTTTTCTACAAGTTAATCATGTTTTAAAGATATTATTATTGAACCTATTTATTTTATATGTGTAGATTTAATTTCAAATATTTTATTATGGAACACATTTATTTTTTTAAAAATAATGTTTCAATGATATTGTTATGTGACCCATTTCATTTCTACAGATTAATCAATTTTCAAAGTGGTTTTCATGGAACTTATTTCCATTAGACGAGTTAATCAAGTTATAAAGGTAATAATGAATTTATTTGTGATTTTTTTAATATAAATCAAGATCTATGTGATTTATTTATTTCTATTAGACATTTGTATACTATGGGTACACTCATATAGCGCTGATTAAGCATGTTATACATTATATGATGGGTACACCTAGATAACACCTAGTGAGCCCGATAGAGCTTATATGATAAGATTATCCAGATAATTCTCTAATAAATTATGTAATGATTATTATTTATGTATAATTATATTGGAATTAAAACATATGATTATTCAATTTTTACGGGTTCTGTAAGATTTTTTTTTTCAGTGTTCTATGAAAATAAATTCCCAAAATACCAATACATTTTTTCTCTTCTTATTGTGGGTTTATAATGTTTCCTTTGATCAAGATTGACATCACATGGATCTTTATTTTTTATTCATATTTTTATTTCCTTTTCTAAAGACTTATTCCATTTTACTTGATTTTTTATTTAGGTATTGATGGGCATGAGTTCTTTTATGATTCTATCATACACTCTAGTTATGTCTCCATAACCTTATCAATTTCTTATGTTAATTAACAAAATTCAATTATTATTGATTATGTTTACCCATTCATATTATTTGATCTCAAACTTATTATTTTTCATTTTCACTATGGTTATAATAAACATGTTAAACAAGTTATTTATAGAATGGATTTCATATGGATGATGATTATAAATTAATATAAAGATAAAATATGTTGGGTCAAGTTAAAGAAATTATCATTTGAAGACATTTTTATTTTTTTATGAGAGTTTTTCTGAATTAACTAAAACTATAAAACTAAATATTAATTTAGAAAAGAAGTGATCCGATATTTCTAATTGATGTTGTGTGTTCAGGATGGAAAACAAATTGGGTAACATTTATCAATATTAAATAAGTAAATGTAAAATTTATGATTTCAGAACCGGATCTGATAATGTTGGTCCGAGAATGTTAAAATGAAACTGTTATATTAAGAACATGCACTTTATTATGTATTAATACTATTATGATCATATTATTATCACTTATTACTGATATCTCTCTTGTTTATAGTTACTCAGTATATTATCTCATCCTATATTTTTTTCCATCCGCGGGTTTTAATGGAAATATCTATTATTCTTATGTATAGAAACTTTAATAATATCAATATATTTGTGCGATATATTTAATATGTTTTAAGAAATTTGTTTATTATGTATCTAGACTCCTAATAAACTAAACCATTGTATTCCTAAATCATGAATAATTGTGATATTTATTGAATATTCATATATAATGATGTAATATTTAGGAATATTATGCTTGTGTCACCTAATATTTGGCCTTATGGTCTACATTTAAATCCAAGGAAATGTTATTAGTAATTGGAAAATGATATTTTTATTAACTTATACATTCTATATAGAATTATGGTAGTTGATTCAACCCCATATATGTTAATTTTAGATTGTAGTAGACAGGATTCTTTGAATACAAGTAAGGGATGAGACCCCCATATGTTCATTTAAATATCCTTAGTATTTTTCTGTGGAATCAAGGTATGGGATAAAACTTCTAGAGGAATATTACATAGTTCTTGGTAGGGTATGAAACCACCAAATAGATGGAAATGGTTTTTTTATGAAAGTAAGGGGGCCCACTCATAGTATATATGATATGTCTAAAGATATCCAAAAATGGATGAATCAAGTAATATATTTAGTGTTTAGTTTGAGGCTAGGACTTAGTCCCCCTATGTGTTACCAAATATTTTAAGACACTCTGAAACTAGACATAATATGAATAATATTGGGAAATGGTTTCAAGTTAGTAATAGGTTCCTTGAGGTGGTTGGTGTAAATTGTTTAGAAATATCTATAACTATCCAAATTAGGTATAATTAGGGTGTGAGGTGTCATGTCGAGCACCAATTGACCTGACAAAAATGTTGGTTTTGATTTATTATTATATTTCGTATTGGGATAATTAAAAAGGCATAGCCACTCTTAATATATATTTATGTGTGTATGTATTTGTATTGCCCACACTTCTACATGATTGTAGTAGAACCCTATATTGTTGAAGAATTAGGGACTTTTACTTGCTCATCAGACTCACCACCAGTATTGTACACAACATGGGTTTCAATTAATGTGGACCTACATTCCTGGTTTTCAATAAATTTGTATTGAAAACCTAGATCTACATAATTGTTAGAGGTTTAATAGAAAATGAAGGTCGGGTATGTGGCTCCCCATTTTATGTGCAATGTTTTTGTGATTACCACTGTAAGTATGGTTCATTTTAAATATTTAGTAGATTCAATAATGAAACTAAATATTTATATTATAGGGAATAGTGTCCCTAAAACTATATTTTTACCTCTATACTAGTTGATATTATCTAGAATATGAGGTGACCCGAGGTCATGTATAGACTATAAATCGAGTGTAGTTTGGGATTTCTGATGAGGAGTTACCAAGATGTATCCAAGCATGTTATTGGATGGGGTATTTTTGATAGTGGTTGAGTTTATTTTTTAGTACATGGTTGGTAGATTAAAAAAATTATTATCTAACATTACATTAGTTTAAAATCTATTATCAATGTGGTATCTAGTTTTAGAGCTTTGAAATTTCGGATAGGTGAGGTGTTGTATTGGACCATGAATCCCAATGTGGGGTGGATAAGATTTGTGATGGGTCATAAGGAACAATAGAGATCAAATGATTTTTTATTTCATTGTGATGGTGTCATTCTTAGGGAATGATATATGCGCCTATGGGAGGTGTTGTTTGATATGATGCCTCATATAAATCATTTTTTTAATTCATAATCATATAATATTCTAAGTTTTTTATTGAATATACTAAAATCGGTCATTAGTTTAATATGGTTATGAGGGTATTATGTAATGGAATATAATTTTTCATGTTTTTCAACCAATGGGAAATTAATTTTTTATGTTGTATTCTTTTTGATAAAAACCTTTTTTTGAATAGAAAACCCATGTGGCTGTGTGAGGTGTGCATGTAATTGTTTTGAAAGTTGTTTTTATTAAAATATATCATGTATCCAATGATTTTAAAATTTATTGGGATTTTTGGGTTCCATAATATAAAATTATTCCTTTATATTATATAACAATTCATTACATTGGACAAATAATGGATCTTTTAATGTTTAGTTTATTGGAAATAAGGTATATAATACAAGGAAACCTAAATTTTTTTTTATCCACTTGAAATGATTATTTAGGGTTTATACTAAGTACATTTATTGCATCTCATAACCTGGGTACATACATAAAATTAAACGGCGATCATAAGGCCTAGTAATAAAAGCAACAATTTTTTTTTTCAAGTGATCCTGAGGATTATTAAAAATAACATGAAGAATATCATAAAGTCATGATATAAAGAAAAAATGATACATATGATAGTATAAATAACATTAATCATAACATGAAAAATTTATCTACAACATTTATTTGAGTCATCATAAGCATATCACCATGGTTTATCACTAAGGTGTCAAAAAAATTTCCAAGGTTATTCACAAAGGTATCTTATGAAATGTAATCTATAGAGATTAAATTCATTACCCAATGAGTTGGAGTGATATAAAAACACAAATAACATTTATTGATTAATTTGAGCCACATATAACATAAAACAATTCATAAATAACCTATGTAGAATAAAATAAATGGATTTCATTTCAAAATCATGGCATTTTAAAAAAATGATTACAGACAAGATCTTTATGTAAATATTCATCCAAGAAAAGGAAAGGTTGGTATAATTTAGTTTTATCCTATAATAAAATATATAATTTCAAAATATATGTTAATAGCCCTATAAAAGTAATAGTTTTGGGTATTCACAAAATAAAATAGGATAATTTCATGAGAAAAAAAGAAAAAAATTGAGAAGAAAATCTGACAGCATAACATGTAAGAAACCTAGTTTTTAGAAAACCATAAAAAGATATGGAAAAAGGGTATAACATTAATAAAAGAATCAAAAATGGAAAAAATATATAATAAAATGGAATTAATAAAATAACATTCAAATTTTAAAGGCATACCACAAAAAATTGATCTTGAAAGGAAAGGAGAAGTTGAGATTTCCCTTACCATGATGAGTAACTCCAAAAAATAGAATATTGGGATATTGGGGGATTTAGGAACCCTTGAGATGACTCCTTCGGAGGTATAACAATCCTATATTTGTGCAGGATGAACATGGAATGGATGATAATGGCGAAAATGGTGGGTTTTTTATAGAAAAATTGGGGGATTTGTTTTTTAATATCTTTGGACACCTAGGTAGTGGTAAATTCAAAACCATGGGATTTCCCATGGTATTAGCGACAATGGATAACTATTTTTTTATATTAATCCAAATGTTTCTGACAACATTTTATATTACATATTACATCATTATTATGTCACTAAACATTCCAAACAACTAAAATTGTATTTTTAGTATTCATTGAAAACAATATATTTTAGAAAATTCTCAAAAAAACAGCCTAGCCTAATTATTATGTGATGAATTAAAAAATGATGTTTATTTTATAATAATTATTTTATTAGTATGATAAATTTATCTTTCACAAATAAAATCCTTATTTATTAAAAATAATAATGGATAGAAAATGCATAGTAAAATTTCTGACACTTGAAACAAATTTTTCATTTAAATTTAAATAATAGTGTTTTAATCATACTATTTAAATAAAATAAACATTTTTAATAATAAATTAGTTTATTATAATAAGTATATGTTTACAAAAAATTAAAATTTCAATTTTAAAAATCAATTTATAAAATTCGTCTTATTCTTAAGAAAAACTAAACTGAAAACAGAATTGATGGAACACCAATTTATTTATACAATGGGATAATAAATTAAGTAATTATTGCCTTGAAACATAACTCATTATAACACCTACATACGACCTAAGGATAAGGTGTGTGATTTGACAGATTCATGGGGTGACTCAGCTTACATCAGCTATGTGGTAATTTCTAATATCTTGAACTTCTCCCTTATGTGATTTTATTCAAGATTCATTTGTTGAAGTTAGGCTAGCCCTTAGTCATGAGAGAAGACCAGTGAAACTTTCTACCTCTCAATCTATGACAAATAGACTTCGTATAGAGAAACTTTACTGGTTGGGGCCACCGGTTCTCCTTTCCCAATTAATAACCCAATATCATTTCTATTTATAACACTAATTATAACGTTAAACAATATTATTAAGAGTATAGTTTACAATGGTCATAATTAACCACCAGTCATATAAATATTGAAACATGATGGTCTCATTTCAAATTATACTTACTTCTTAAATAATGATATATAGTTTTTATTGAATATATTATATAACACACATTTTTCAAAGATAATTATCATTTAAAAAGTTCATGAAATTATAGAGAAAATAATATATTTTTCTAAATAATATTTCAAAATGAATTTATAAAATGAGATTGGTTTTCTGTAAATTGACATGATAGGAATGATGAATTTTCTAATTTTGGTAATTTTGGTTTTGGAAAAAACCCCTGGGATTCCAATGGGTGTTTTGGAAAATTCAGTGAGTTGTTGCCAATGTTAAATAATTTGAATAGTTTTTCTAATCAGAAACTGGTATCATGAAAAATATATTTTCTTGGAATTTTTCTTTCTCTTAGTTATAATTCAAATTATTTAATAGTTTTCTCCCCATAATATTATGTTTTTTAAAACCACCATGTGATGTTGGTGAGTGTAGACTAGATATTGTCAAATGACGGGGAAAAGTATCTAGTGTCAATATAAATTAGATTTATAGAATGTTGTGGTTTACCATTGGAGACTTGAGTGTTACATTATGTATTCATTGGTATTTCAATTTTTTTTGTGAGATTTATTTATGACAGTCTCATGAGGTAAATATTGATATTATGATTGATTTTCCACATGTATGTTGGTGGGTATAGAGATTTGACCTCATGATGCGTGCCTCGATGATTTTAAGGTTAAGATCACTTGATTTCTTTTTTCAATATATGATTATTCTAGTGGGGTGAAATATTAGAGAAATATGTTTTTTTCATGAAGTATTATGGTGGGAACACAACAAGCATCAAGATGAGTCATTTTTATAAAACATCAGTGTTTTGGGATCAAAAATTGTTGTTGAGAACCATAATTCTTTGTGATTGATGTTTTTTGTTAGTGATTAGGTAAAAGTATGTGAATGGATTTGGTACATTTTTTTCATACCAGATTTCACATAGGAAATCGTGATCAAATATTTTAGTTAGGAAAAGGGATTATAATGATACACTTTTGGGGGTGAGCATCGTATCAGTCACAGGTGAAATAAAATTATTTCAAAAGGGTCTTGGGTGTAGTGTAACTCTTCTATGGAAGGTTGAGATGGTATTAGGATGGTAGTGAGTCTAGAAACTTAATTTGGGAATTCGGGTTTGGTTTTTGGTTGAGTTTTTGTTTAGGAAACACCCTCAAAATCATGGTGGCATGATCAGTGGTTGAGTCATATCAGTATTGCATCAGTGCTTATGGGATGAATGTGATAGATGAATGGTTTGTTTGAGGTTAAAATCATAGAGAATAACGAAAAATAATTTTTGATTTTTGTGTGGGTGTTTTAATGGATTAATTATGAATTTTTTTTATAAAGTAATCATGTTCTATTGGTTTAGTACTGATATGATGCGTCAATGGGTGATGATGAGAAGTTTTTGAAAAGCTATATGGAGAAGGAAATACCATTTTTCTTTATTTAAATTGGATTTATTAAGATGGAAAACTAATCAAAGGATTCATTAGAGATACAGTGTTAATGTTATTTGGATGAAAAATGTCTTTTTTGGATAAAAAATTGGTGAATTTGGTCTCAATGTTTGGAGTTTCAAAGAAAACGCACATTCAACGCTTGTAGATGAGGTAAGGACGGTTAGTCATGAATTTATGAATTATAAAGGTCAGAGTTTGGGATTAATGGATAAAAATATCCTATCAAGTAAAATAAGAATTATATTGGGGAGTTTATAATGATCTGCATCATTACAGGTTTTGAATTCCATCTGGAATTTGGATTTTTGGTTTGTTGAGGGGTTCATTTTTAGAACTGGGAGACATAATGGTATTTCTTGAGTTTTAAAATATATAAAATGTTATTTTATATTATATTTTTTTCTTGGTGTATTCCATATGGATTCATGTGGACATCATAGTAGGGTTTGGGTGGATTGACTTTTTAAAATTCCTACAACAAGCCATTCATAATGTGAATGGTTTCATTCATTCCATAAATTACCACTCATTAGGTGTGTTCAAATAGCAAATATGGTAGCTAGGATAGGTGATACTATCTAAGAGGGTTCTTGATTTGGACCTATAATTTACACCGTGAAAGTTTCAATATAGAGTGTTTGGTTTAACATCAAATGTGAGGTGACCTGAACACACCATACATAAATATTTCATCATTTTAAATGAATATTCAATAAATTTCAAAATAATACAAGATTTAGGACTATATAGTGTTATTTTACATGGATAAAATATATATTATCAGTTTATTTCATAAAATATCATCAACATATCTATTTTTTCCTCTTTCATTGGTGTCCCTAGTGAGTCTCTACATGCTTTCATCCATTTCCATGCATTACAACTTTTCAAAGGTTGGATTCATTAATCAATTTCACAGGATAAGTCCGTAACTTGATTAAAACTAGGTGATGTGATGTCAATTACACCTTATATGGATTTCTCCTTAGTGATTGATTCCTAGTAAAGGTCTCCCTTATTGATTATTTTATGTTAATGGAACTCCTTCTTGGTTCCATCTCTATGTGGAAACCGGTAAATTATTCTATTTAGGTTTGAAAATGACAGCATCCTTTTTTCATAAGAGTAGTCACACTAGGAATCTTTGGACATGTATGTACATCAGGTATATTGTTCATGTGTAGATATTATTCTTTTGAGAGGCATCTCATATGAGGAATCATAGGAATGGACCGTAAGGCATCTTTAGTTTATCCCTGGGTAATTAATACCCAGGGAATGTGCCTTCCTAGGGTTTTTACCTCAAGAATACCATGAATAATTCATGGGGTAGGTATTTTGGAATAGGGAGTGAGTATAATTCTTTATGGAGATGAGCACAATATTATAGACTAGTGGGTACATTATGGATGTATGTTTAATGTATTGTGGTTACAATATGTGCACAAATTTAATGTCTTTTAGGGAAATAAATAAGGTAGATTTAATGTATTGTAGGGACATGATGGGAAGAATTTTATTATATTGTGGAGACAACATGGTAATAGTTTTAATGACATTAGGGGATAGGATGAGAATAGGTTTAATGTATTTCAAGGATATGATGGGTTTAGTTTTAATGTACTCTTGGGAAAAGATGTTCAAGAATCCCTATTTTGGATGATTCATAGGTGAATCCCTATGAGGAAAAATGTCAACCCTGAAAGGGTGGATTTAAACTCCCTATTAAGCTTGTTTTAGAGTTGTGTTTATATGAGATAGGATTTCAAATAGTGAGATATGTATCAGAATTCCCTATTGAGGTAGATCCAGAGGGGTGTCCCTAAGATTGAAGATGTTACACCTAGATGGTTGGGTCATGATTCCTTATTGAGGTATATCTGGGGGTGTGACCCTAGGAGGGAATATGTCACACTTGGATGGATGGATAAGAATTCCCTATTAAGGTGGATCTGTAGGTTGTTCCCTATGAGTGATGATGTCACACATCGACAGAATGCTAGTGATGATAGAACCCCAATGAAGAATCCTATATATGACCACCACTCATGTCCCTCTTGTCAGGACATGGAATTTTCACTCTCGTGGAGGAGTGGAAATCAGAAATCCTAACATTAGGTCCAATTATTGGGAGGAATGGTAATTATCATACCTATAATTAGGATAAATAGTTATGGTAATGGATAAACTAGAGTTATTGATAATTATCAGTAGTGGTATAAGAAGTTGTTGTGTGCAACATTTTTGTGTTTCTAGGAAAAAAATAACAAGCTGGTGGAATGATAATAAGAAAAACATATGGATTCAATATCCATAGTTACACACAAGATTTAGAGTTGTGTGAAAATCAGGGTTATGTGAAGGAGGATTATAATTGTGTGAACCCACCCAACATAAGGATTAATTGGGTGAGGATCACATTACCATATTCCAAGTCTTGTCTAGGCCCATAGAAGGTCCATCACACAATTTTTATACCTTTTAGGGTCCATGATCATTTGTGTTGCATGCTATCATGGAGTAAATGGAGTTTTGTAAATCTTACAATCACATGGTCTTCTAGAATGCCTCATCAATGGAGGGGTGACCTTTAATTTTTTAAACAATACCCGATTGTTGGCATAAAACTCCTTCGGTTGGGAACTATATTGTGTGCTTATCCATGCATTACCATTGGGGATTGGCCATGTAACAAATTCGGTTTGATGTCACCTTTTTCTTAGAACTTCATGGTCACAAAACATTGTTTCATTCATTGATCCTTTCATGTAACCAAAAATTATTTATTGCACTCATGAGTATTAGGAATGAGTTCAGACTATGCAACCTCTAGGAAACATCTCATCCCATTCAGTGTTTTGTTCTATTGTGTGTTGAACTACATCATTGCGCTAACGTGAAAAAACTTTCCCCTTTCTAGTTCACCATCATGGGAATGTTCCTTCAGGGTGTTTAACATGATTTGTTCATCCAAAACTATCTATTTGAGGTCTAAAATGTGGTTTTGGCACCAAAAAATGCCCCCCAAAAATCTATGTTAAAAGCGTACCATAAGGTAAGGTACTGAGGGAAAAATTGAACAGAGTTGCTCAATTCCATGTGGTTATGAAAATAATTTTTATGGTCGCAAAAAGGTGTCCTGTGATGCGCACAATCTTGCAGGCATAGCCTATAAATATAGGGGGTTTCCCACTTTTATACTACTAGATCTTATCACGTGATAATATTTTCTCTCATGTGCGGAAATCATTTTGTGTGATAAAACTCATGACTTGGCCACATATTTGACAAAAAAACCTCTTTCGCACAACTAATTCTATGACAAAAGGGACCTTATGCGTGAACTCTTCCAAAGTCTCATGAAATTTCAAACATTGTGTGCCTAGAACCTATTTTTGTGTGCATCTATGTTAGATTGTCCCAAAATCTCAATCCAGATAAACAAAGATGAAATCTATGATACAATCATCACTCAAACAGTCAAAATTTCAGCAACCCTAGAGATACCATGAGATGGTACGGTTATTTTTACAACCAAGTTCTTCTGGGAATGAAAATTGAAGCAAATAGAAACTATCGGATGAGAAACCTCCTCCCATTATATAATATTGGGTGGATGGATGTGGTTTCCATCCTAGTAATTGAGGTCAACACGATGTTCACTTGGTTCACATGTTATGATTATATCAACTGTTGGAATATCAACATTCACATTCTCCCTGACTGGGGGCATGGGGATATCATTGTCTACATACTGAGTGGACATATACGAATAGTTATTTTAACACCCCAGGTAAATAAAGAATATGAAATTTTCATATTTATCCACATTTGTGAAAAAAAATTAATATGACTTTAAAGGGGATGCTATGCTCGATGGCGTACCCAACACGCAACAACGAGTTTCTTGGGAATCTTACGTTGCACTCTAATAATAAAATAATATTATTTTAAATGGTAGTTAACATGTAGCCGTTGTATTGGTGGGAATGGATAAAAATAACTAAAGTATGATTATATATTTTTTTAAAAACATTTATCCAATAAAAGATAAAGGCATAAAAAATGGAAAGAATTCAATTTTAGGCGTATATGCCCTAATTTTCACTAAAGGTTCACTTATCGCCTTTTGATGGAGAACCGTCATTAAATATATCTTTGTTCACTCTTATACATACTTTTGGACCAAATAAAAATCTTCTTATGAATTGGGACATCAAAATTTACTTTGTGTAAATTTTTGATATCTTTCTGATAAAGTTCATTTTTTAATGAATAGTGTAAAATGTTGTATATTAATTCAAAACCCCCTTTTAATATAATTTATTTATATGATTATATTATCTTTTGACTTGGTTTTAAATTGATGTTAGAATATATTTTTACCATTAAATCCAATAGTGGTCGTTGGAATTAGTTTCACTTTGAAATCAGACTTAAACTAGTGTCAATCTTTTGATAATTATTGTTTCATAAAAACACGCTATTTTCTCTGACAGCGAGAATTAATTATTAAATTAATTAATTTGACTTATATGTTTTTAATTTTGTAAAATAGACTTCATTTTTGAATTCAGAATATCAAATATATCTTAGGGTGAATTTTTGGGATTTTTCTGAAAAACTTCAATTTTTGATGAATAGTGAAACCACTAAGTTGTACTTATAAAAACTGATTTTTCCGTTTAAATGAAATTTTTCCATCTTTTTGTTTTTAATTTCAAAAATTCTACATATATGGTTGTCATTAATAAGCAAAATGTGGTTAAATGGGATAAAAATAATTTTTTTGGTGAATTGTAACTTATTAAGTTTTTAATCGCGATTAGAGGTAATTAGTGTAGTTTAAGGTAAAAATAATGTCTTAATAATATGAAATGAACTTGACACATGTCCTAACCTCATTTCATGTGTCATGGCCGACCATAAAAACCCATGGGTAAACTTGGGGACCCCATGAAGCCACTTTGGTTGGAAAATGACATTAATATCTTTTTATTTAAAGTTAAAGTAAAAATGAGACAAACATGAAATGTTTTACTAAACTAATTTTTACATGTTGGTTATACAAATAATATTTTTTACTATAAATATTAATTGGAAAGATAAAACGATTTCCTAAATCATAGTATTTTTTTCCTAATTTTTAGACATTAAATAAATTAAATTATTTATGACATCATGATGATGCAGTGATGACCTCATTATTTAACGATTTAAATAAAATGGAATGATAATGTAATATCTAAGACATAAACATGTCCAAAACCTCTTGGATGAGTGGATTTCGAACCCTTATCACCTTATCCTCGAAAAAAATCAATGTGGTACCTCTTAAATCAGAATACCATTTTAAAATAAAGTGACTTTTCTTTACCTTCCAAGAGTGCCCCTCCTCTCCTCTTATAAAAGGCCCCCACCTCTACCTCCTTACCCACACTCCCAAAGCCTTTGGCTTGGCCAAAAGCTGCACATTTTGTCTCTCAACTTCCCTATATTACTCCTTGAATCCTCACATTGGGAAGTAGTCTTCCCAAAGAAGCCTTTGAGATCAAATCAAAGGGAGTCATCCGATTTTAAGGTAATGTCTTCACTTGAGTCCTTTTGTTTTATTTTGCTTCTCCAACACCCTAAAATCTTTTTATTCATTTATTTTGTAACAACTACGGTATCATAAATATACTAGGATGTTTTTATAAGAATTATTCGAGCTACACTTTCAAACACCTACATCTAATGGTTAAAAAACATACTGTTTCCGTGGATGGCGAATTTCGGCCTCCCGAAATGATGATTGTTCAACATTCTTTTAACACCTTCAAAGGTGGACATTAAGATGAAACTATATTTATATATGATATATAATAAGATTATGTTTTCCTTATGCTTCTGTATTTTTCATTTTGGGCATACCTTTATGGTTTCCATTATGGGTAAACGTGATATCTTCAGTTAAGGAAGTGCGGACTACAGCCCCCTCCAAGTGATGTGATTCGTTAATGCCATATGTGGGATGTATAAAGGATGGATTTAAAGTTATTATATGTGATGTTATAATGGAATTATAATATACCTCTATATAATTATTATACCATTCCATAAAAATATGAAATAGAAATGAAAGTAGCGTTCATGCGTACGTACGGCTTACCGTCTCCATGAACGGTGCATTTCATTTCTTATCCCCAAATGTAATGTACTATTATAAGTACATGTATATAATGGATATATATGATGAATGATACATCTAAATTATTAATATAATTCTGGAATTAAAATATACATACCTCTCATTTGGTTTTAATTCCATTAATATGACATAGAAATGAAAGTAGCGTTCATGCGTACGTACGGCTTACCGTCTCCATGAACGGTGCATTTCATTTCTTACCTCTAAATGATTATGTAATATTATAAATACATGGATATTATGGATATATATGATATATATGATATCCAAATCATGAATATAATAATGGATATAATGAACATTTGACCACACGAACAACATGTAATTGTAAGAAGTCCACTTTCGACTTAAGAACCAAATATCGACAAAACAAACATTATTAAATTAAATGATTACATAATGTTTATAACATGGAAATAAGTGACCTAAAAGGAATAATTAACTAGAAAAGGGTTCTTAATAAAGTTGAAATTAACTCAAGTTTATTATTAAGGATGTTAAAGAACGATCGAGTCAAGTCGGACCCGAGGTAAGGGATCCTACTCCTCTCATTCTTTTTAAGTACACTCTTTTATGCCATTCCTTCTAAGTTCATTTTACTTGTTATTGTGATGTTCTATTATATTACTCTTACTTTAATTTTTATGTTCATATTATGAGAGACCCTATTCTCTCTCATCAATCCATTTTGGAAGTTTTGAGTGGTGCCGTTAGGCTGCCGAATTTTCGTATGAGATCTAACCTCTCTCTTTCTCTTTAAGTACACTCCTTTATGTCACTTCTTTTAAGCTTATCTTTGTTATTATGGGGGATGTTATTTTATATTCCTCCTTCTTTAAATTTTATTCTAATGTGATGATATACCCTATTTGATCACATCAATCCATTTTTGGAAGTTTTAAGTGGCGCCGTTAGGCTGCCGAGTTTTCGTAAGGGATTTTTCATCTCACTTTTATTCTCGTGAGATTTATGATACATTTGCCACAATTTCCTTTGAGTGGTGCATGTACTGACCATTATTTTACTAATTGTGTAATATTATTTCATTTATGAGTATTTACATCAATGTTGTATTGTCCTTCTTTCCCGGGGCGTATGTTTCGAAAGATACCCATGTCGGTAAGGGAACCTTTCACCCTCCTCTTTTTAAAAGACTTATTTTGTTATGTCTTTTAATTCACATAATATTATTTTGGGATATGTTCTTATATATTCTTATTGATGTAAATTTTATGTCCAAGTGATGAGATACCCTTTTTATCTCTCATCAACTCTTTTTCTGAATTTTGAAGTGACGCCGTTAGGCTGTCAAATTATTGCAAGGGAACTTCTTAACCCAATTTAGATTATTTGTGATAAACATGTACACCTTTAATATGTTGTTCTATGATTATGTGTGAATGTCCTATGATTGTTTTACACTTAATACCCACTTATATTTCGTGTATTCGTTTGTCACACATAGTTATGTAACTGATTTATCCTTAATCCAATGATACCGTCTTTGTATGGGACTTCGTCTCAATCTTCTTTCATTGAGGCATATTTTGTTTTATACACAACATTCATTTATACAGTGTATAAACCCCTTTGACATTTATGTTTATCCAAAAGGAATCTTTTTATACGAAGCATTTTACTAAACGACAAAAGGTAATGTTTTTGTCGTACGTATGCGGCGACAACGACTTCTCCGCCGCCGTGCCCATTATTTGATTTTCGGCTTCCTCTACAAGCCATACCTTCTTTTTAAAAGAAAAATAAATACCTTGTTTTACTTTTCTTTTATTTTGGTATTGAAAATGGTTTTCATAATGTGTTTCTATTGATATCTTTTTATTGAAAGGTGGAAATGTTATGTTTCCTTTATGCATGTTTTATGTGATAAGATTATTTTATGGTTCTTGGGCATTGTTATGAAGATGGGTGGTTCCGTGATAAACTAATGGCGGGTGAGCCCGATATAGCTCTCCAATGCATTAGGTAATGAGAAGGAGTGAAACGTTAAGGTTTCTCCGAAGAGATTTAGGGAATATACTGTGATGGGTATTCCAAACGTAACCAACAGGGTTACTCTCTACGTAAGAATTTTATGAATGACTCAGGTTTCCTTTATGTCTTATGATTTCTATGATTTATTCATGATTTGATGAGGTATGTTAAAGTGCTTATCTTTTATGGGTAAAGTATGATTTCATTCTTATATATATATGTACCCATGTTTCCTTTCCATGTTTTTATATCCCTTAATGAGCTTTTTATGCTCATCCCATGTTTTTTGAAATGTTTTTCATAGGTCAAGGGAAAGGTACATGATATGATGATAGTGTCAAGGAAGTGTCAAGAAAGAATCTATGTTTTATTTTAAATATGTTTCCACTGATGGGAAAGAAGAATACTATCTTTATGTAATCACTTTGTTTTTATGTGGAATGTAATGAATGTTTTATGATCTAATTCTATAAAACTCTAAACCTGAAAAGATCCTCAATGTTTAATCTTGTAATAACTCAAAATTAAGTAAGGTTTAAGGCTGAGGCCTTATAGTTGGTATCAGAGGTCGGTTTAGATAACATTAGAGGTTAGGGTATTCTTTAAGCATAAGTGACATTACCATAATGGTTAAGATTTCAGAAAGGGTCCTAGTTTTAGATAAAGTGAATGACTATGTATATCTTAGTGTTTACCTTCCTCATTAGTACACAATGGTTTTGTTGATATACTCACACTGATATTTCTGTTTTTAGTGAATGGATGGATCTAGCAGGCACCAAAGAGACAACAGGTTTGAAGGAAACTGTGGTGGTTCTCTGATTATGATACTAGATAAAATAGAGGATTCAATAAGGAAACTAGTGGTTGTTATAAACCAAATATCAAGGAGTCATGATCAACCACTTGAACCTTGGTATGTTCTGTAATGCATCATGTACGAGATGACCAATCAATGTGGAAGTTATGGTCATAATTATAAAGGTAACCATTAGAGTTTATATGATCCTTACTTTTGAGGTAATTATGGGTTATTATATGATATGCTGGAAAATGAAAGGCATGAGATAAACTTGAGGTTAAAATATGTTATGATCATTTTTTGATGATTTTATCTCTTTTTGGGGAATGAATTAAGAATTATATAGTTTTGGAAAAAGGACAACACGCAGACCGTGTGACAACCCGTCGCGTCGGACAAAGCTGTGGGAATCAAACCCACAACCAAAGTGCGACTGGTATTTATCGCCTACCACTGGACTACATGAAGTCCCTGGTTAGTTTAACTGATTCTTTTTAGTTATATGATTTTACGAATTAAGAGTAAGTTGATTTTGGGTTATTTATGAAAATGATTAACCTATCACGGAGGATATGTGATTAGGTTAATTACTTTCCAATACGAGAATTTAGGATCAACTGATGTTGTTTGGAGATAAATGTTACGATTTAACTTGGAAGACTATGTGACCAAATCCTTCAAATATTTGGGTTTCAATCTTAGATTGGTTTACTTTGAATAATTTTATGGAAAAATTTTTTATCGGATGGTCCTCGTTGAACTTTGGGTTTTGTTGGACAAATTTTGGAGATTAAGCATAGATTTTCTTTTTAATGGGTTATCCTTTTATGGATTATCTGACCTTGTTCTAACCTTTTTTTGTTTTGGTTTTGGTTAATGCATAAAGACATGGGATTTATATAGTTCTCTTTGGCGGATTAGGTGATTCTTTAGAAGTTGATTATAGTACTCTTAATGCGAACAAGTCTCCCTAAATACTCGTCTTTTGGAAAAAATATGAGTTTGATTAAGGAATATAGTAAAAGTTGAAAGTCAACATGATAAGTGATTATGTTTCCATATGAATAAATTCTTCAATAAAAAGTAACTTAAAACAAAAATGTTGTCTATTAACTTTTCCTACTGGGGAATCGAATACCGTTTAACCCATCACAAGTTTGTAATTTTCTTGTGGTTAACATTCTCCTAGACATGTTTACTATCACTCTCCCTCAAGAACATGTCCCTATTATTTTTCATCCATGTCCATGTTTTTCTACATATGGGTTAACTCGGGTGACCTCTGTACTTATCTTCTTTTATTTTAAAGTGATTGTTTTACCGACTCTTGTTCCGATGTTGGACTTTCAAGGATGTTTTCAAGCTCAATTTTAAAAATTGTGAGGACACAATTCCCAAAAGAGGGGAAGGATGTAACACCCCAGGTAAATAAAGAATATTAAATTTTCATATTTATCCACATTTGTGAATAAAATATTAATATGACTTTAAAGGGGACGCTATGCTCGATGGCGTACCCAACACGCAACAACGAGTTTCTTGGGAATCTTACGTTGCACTCTAATAATAAAATAATATTATTTTAAATGGTAGTTAACATGTAGCCGTTGTATTGGAGGAAATGGATAGAAATAACTAAATTATGATTATATATGTTTTTAAATGTTTTTACATTTATCAAATAAAAGATAAAGGCATAAAATACGGAAAGAATTAAATTTTAGGCGTATATGCCCTAGTTTTCACTAAAGGTTCACTTATCGCCTTTTGATGGGGAACTATCATTAAATATAGTTTTGTTCACTCTTATACATCCTTTTGGACCAAATAAAAATCTTCTTAAGAATTGGGACATCAAAATTTACTTTCTGTAAATTTATGGTATCTTTCTGATAAAGTACATTTTTTAATGAATAGTGTAAAATGTTGTATTTTAATTCAAAACCCCTTTTAATATAATTTATTTATATGATTAGATTATCTTTTTAATTGGTTTTAAAGTCAAATTAGAATATATTTTTACCATTAAATCCAATAGTGGTTGTTGGAATTAATTTCACTTTGAAATCAGACTTAAACTAGTGTCAATCTTTTGATACTTATTGTTTCATAAAAACACGCTATTTGCTCTGACAACGGGAATTAATTATTAAATTAATTAATGTGACTTATATGTTTGGAATTTTGTAAAATAGACTTCATTTTTGAATTCAGAATATCAAATATAGCTTAGGGTGAATTTTTGGGATTTTTCTGAAAAACATCAATTTTTGATGAATAGTGAAACCACTAAGTGGTACTTATAAAAACTGATTATTCCGTTTAAATAAAATTTTTCCATCTTTGTGTTTTGAATTTCAAAAATCCGACATACATGGTTGTCATTAAGATGTAAAATTTGGTTCAATGGGATAAAAATATTTTTTTGGTGAATAGTAATTTATTAAGTTTTTAATCGCGATTAGAGGTAATTAGTGTAGTTTAAGGTAAAAATAATGTCTTAATAATATGAAATGAACTTTACACATGTCCTAACTTCATTTGATGTGTCATGGCCGACCATGAAAACCCATGGGTCAACTTGGGGACCCCATGAAGCCACTTTGGTTGGAAAATGACATTAATATCTTTTTATTTAAAGTTAAAGTAAAAAATGAGACAAACATGAAATGTTTTACTAAATAAATTTTTACATGGGGTTATACAAATCATATTTTTTACTATAAATATTAATTGGAAATCTAAAAATATTTCCTACATCATATTATTTTTTTTATAATTTTTAGACATTAAATAAATTAAAGTATTTATGACACCATGATGATGCAGCGATGACCTCATTATTTAACGATTTAAATAAAATGGAAAGATAATGTAATATCTAAGACCTAAACATGTCCAAAACCTATTGTATGAGTGGATATAGAACCATTATCACCTTATCCTCGAAAAAAATCAATGTGTGAACTCTTAAATTAGAATACCATTTTAAAATAAAGTGACTTTTTTTTACCTTCCAAGAGTGCCCCTCCTCTCCTCTTATAAAAGACCCCCACCTCTACCTCCTTAACTACACTCCCAAAGCCTTTGGCTTGGCCAATATCTGCCCATTTTTTCTCTCCACTTCCCTCTCTTAATCCTTGAAGCCTCACATTGGGCAGAAGTCTTCCCAAGGAAGCCTTTGAGATCAAAACAAAGGGAGTTAGCCGATTTTAAGGTAATGTCTTCACTTGAGTCCTTTTGTTTTATTTTGCTTCTCCAACCCCCTAAAATCTTTTTATTCATTTCTTTTGTAACAAATCCTGTATCATAAATATACTAGGATGTTTTTATAAGAATTATTCTAGCTAAACTTTCACACACCTACATCTAATGGTTAAAGAATATACTGTTTATATGGATGGCAAATTTCGGCCTCCCGAAACGATGATTGTTCAACATTCTTTTAACACCTTCAAAGTTGGACATTAAGATGAAACTATATTTATATATGATATATAATATGTTTATGTTTTCTTTAAGCTTCTGTATTTTTTATTTTGGTAATACCTTTATGGTTTCCATTATGGGTAAACTCGATATCTTCAGTTAAGGAAGTGCGGACTACCGCCCCCTCAAAGTGATGTGATTCGTTAATGCCATATGTGGGACGTATAAAGGATGGATTTAAAGTCATTATATATGATGTTTTACTGGAATTATAATATACCTCTATATAATTATTATCCCATTCCATAAAAATATGAAATAGAAATGAAAGTAGCGTTCATGCGTACGTACGGCTTACCGTCTCCATGAACAGTGCATTTCATTTCTTATCCCCAAATGTAATGTACTATTATAAGTAATGTATATAATGGATATATATGATTAATGATACATCTAAAGAATTAATATAATTCTTGAATTAAAATATACATACCTCTCATTTTGTTTTAATTCCATTAATATGACATAGAAATGAAAGTAGCGTTCATGCGTACATACGGCTTACCGTCTCCATGAACGGTGCATTTCATTTCTTACCTCTAAATGATTATGTAATATTATAAATACATGTATATTCTGGATATATATATGATATATATGATATCCAAATCATGAATATAATTCTGGATATAATGAACATTTGACCACACGAACAACATGTAATTGTAAGAAGTCCACTTTCGACTTAAGAACCAAATATCGACAAAACAAACATTATTAACTTAAATGATTACATAATGTTTATAGCATGGAAATAAGTGATATAAAAGAAATAATGAACTAGAAAAAGGTTCTTAATAATGTGTAAATTAACTCAAGTTTATTATTCAGGACGTTAAAGAATGATCGAATCAAGTCGGACCCGAGGTAAGGGATCCTACTCCTCTCTCTCTTTTTAAGTACACTCTTTTATGTCATTCCTTCTAAGCTCATATTTCTTGTTATTGGGTTGTTCTTTTATATTAATATTACTATAATTTTTATTTTCATATGATGAGAGACCCTATTATCTCTCATCAATCCATTTTGGAAGTTTTGAGTGGTGCCGTTATGCTGCCGAATTTTCGTAAGAGATCTAACCTATCTCTTTCTCTTTAAGTACTCTCCTTTATGTCAAATCTTTTATGATCCTCTTGGTTATGATGGGGGATGTTCTTATATATTATTCTTGCTGTAAATTTTATTTTAATGTGATGAGATACCCTATTTGATCACATCAATCCATTTTTGGAAGTTTTAAGTGGCGCCGTTAGGCTGCCGAGTTTTCGTAAGGGATTTTTCATCTCACTTTTATTCCCGTGAGATTTATGCTACATTTGCCACAATTTTCTTTGAGTGGTGCATGTACTGACCATTATTTTACTCATTGATCAATATTCTTTCATTTATGAGTATTTACATCAATGTTTTATTGTCTTTCTTTCACGGGGCGTATGTTTTGAAAGATACCCATGTCGGTAAGGGAACCTTTCACCCTCCTCTTTTTAAAAGACTTATTTTGTTATGTCTTTTAATTCACATAATATTATTTTGGGATATGTTATTCTATATCCTTATTGATGTAAATTTTATGTCCATGTGATGAGATACCCTTTTTATCTCTCATCAACTCTTTTTCTGAATTTTGAAGTGACGTCGTTAGGCTGTCAAATTATTGCAAGGGAACTTCTTATCCCAATTTCGATTCTTTGGGATAAACTTGTACACCTTGAATATGTTGTTCTATGATTATTTGTGAATGTCCTCTGATTGTTTTACACTTAATACCCACTTATATTTCGTGTATTCATTTGTCACACATTGTTATGTAACTGATTTATGCTTAATCCAAGGATACCGTCTTTGTATGGGACTTCGTCTCAATCTTATTTCATTGAGGAATATTTTGTTTTATACAAAACATTCTTTTATACGGTGTATAAACCCCTTTGACTTTTACATTTATCCAAAATGAATCTTTTTATACGAAGCGTTTTACTAAATGACAAAAGGGAATGTTTTTGTCATACGTATGTGGCGACAACGACTTCTCCGCCGCCGTGACCATTATTTGAGTTTCGGCTTCCTCTACAAGCCATACCTTCTTTTTAAAAGAAAAATAAATACCATGTTTTACTTTTCTTTTATTTTGGTATTGAAAATGGTTATCATAATGTGTTTCTATTGATATCTTGTTATTGAAAGGTGGAAATGTTATGTTTCCTTTATGCATGTTTTATGTGATAAGATTATGTTATGGTTCTTGGGCATTGTTATGAAGACGGGTGGTTCCGTGATAAACTAAGGGCGGGTGAGCCCGATATAGCTCTCCAATGCATTGGGTAATGCGAAGGTGTGAAACGTTAAGGTTTCTTCAAAGAGATTGAGGTAATATACTGTTATGGGTATTCCAAACGTAACCAAGAGGGTTACTACCTATGTAAGAATGTTATGAATGCCTCAGGTTTCCTTTATGTCTTATGATTTCTATGATTTATTCATGATTTGATGAGGTATGTTAAAGCACTTATGTTTTATTGGTAAAGTATGATTTCATTCTTATGTATATATGTACCCATGTTTCCTTTCCATATTTTTATATCCCTTACTGAGATTTTTATGCTCATCCCAAGTTTTTTGAAATGTTTTTCACAGGTCAAGGGAAAGGTACATGATATGATGATATTGTCAAGGAAGTTTCAAGAATGAATCCATGTTTTATTTTAAATATGTTTCCATTGATGGGAAAGAAGAATACTTTCTTTATGTAACCACTTTGTTTTTATGTGGAATGTAATGCAAGTTTTATGATCTAATTCTCTAAAACTCTAAACCCGAAAAGATCCTCAATGTGTAATCTTGTAATAACTCAAGATTAAGTAATGTTTAAGGCTGAGGCCTTATAGTTATGGGAGAGAAACCCAAGGCTGAATAATTCATGGCTTTCTATTCCATAATTTTCTAGAGCATTATCTAGGACACTAATAAGGTACATCATAAAAAATAGGATCGGTGGGATAGAGGAAATTTTAATAATGAATGGTCATTGGTGTACTGGGTACAATACACCATTCAAGAAGTATAGTATTGATATGTGTCATATTGGATTATATTAGGTGGTGTAAAAATCCCAATTCCACACATAGTAGTAATAGGTTATGCTTCCAAATCTCCACATCCATTGGTATCCAGAAACAAACAGTTTCCACCTTCACCATGGGGAGTTGGGCATCAGCCTTTGGGATTTACATTGCATCTGTGGCATTACACTGGGTGGATATAAATATGATAATTTTCTCTCAGCACTAAATATTTTAGGTGAGAGGCAGAAGACCCATCTCCTTGCACAAAATTTTCTTGTGGAATTGAATTTTATGCGAGATCATGCTCCCCCATTTCACAAAGACATCTCTTTCGAGACATGGTCAGGTATTTTCTTAAATAAGGACCCAAAAATGAAAATATATGGGCAGTCGAAGTAGTTTCCGACATCACCACAAAGGAGGAGTACAAGATAATTATTTCTTGTTCAAGTGTAAGAGAAATACGAGAATTGGCGACACAACATGGTGGAGGACTGGAAAACATTATTCAACTATAGAACATTCCGTTCCACATTTCTCAGTGGCTCGGTACACTAAGTTAATGAGGCATGCATGGGCCTTTTAAAAGAGATTCTTGTGATGGATGTGATCTTGGATGCTGACCAGTACGTGTAACTGGGTGTACCGGTGTTGGCCTGGCTCTACTACCAGCTTGGAAATGTGGTGATGGGGGACAAACCTATGCGGATATATGGCCACTCCCAATTCCAGAATGGATGTACTGTGGCACATTTCAGAGGCTATGAGTTTAAAAACACCATCACCCCTCATAATTCTATCATGTATCCCTCTTTACTCAACATTACAAGGGTCTGGACTTTAGCGCTTAGTGAGGTTGGGGTAATAGTCGGCATCAGTAACTATGAAACGATTAACTTCCATCTATTATAAACCTTAGTGGGAATAATTTTGAAAACCCTATAGTGTAAATTAGAGTATTAGAAAAACCATTTGTCCATCTAGGGTAGAGTGATGGTGGGTAGAATTTATGAAAACACCTACGGTGATCCGTACACTCCATATCAATTAACCTGATTGTTTGGATTCATACATAATCCAATGAAGTGAGTCTAAATGGGGTTTGGTGAAAAGATACATCCATGTATCCTTTTTCAGATGAGGTAAATTTCTATAGGAGATGGAACGGGGTAGACCATCTTGTGTCCACTAACCAATGTTAATTTCGGAAACTCCAATGATTATTATAAAAAAGGGTAATATAATATAATATCATGATATTGTGTTAAAGAATAATGTTGATTGCACCATCAGGTGTGGTTCATTTAAAGTAAGGATGTAGGCTGGATTCTTATCATGGGGTAAGTCAAGAATTGGGGGAAGATCATAATGGAGCTGGAGCAGGGGAAGCAAATGTTTTTTTCACCCGTGCATATGGGAGGGGAGGAACTTCCATATAAGTGGGCATGGGAGTAAGAAAGGGGATCTTAGACTGGAACTAGTAGTTAAAGGGAGGACCAAGGGTAATAATTTGTCGTATATTTTGGATCCAACCATTTATTCTTCATTCCACATGCATTGGGTGTCTTGGGGAATATAGAAGATGAAAATCTAATTAGATTAACTGTGGAATATTTTGACATCGTAAGGGTTCTAGATTCCATATGTGGTAAATTCTTATATCATATACACAAGTTAAATTCTAAGGAAGTTCATGTAACTAGTGGACATTCATGACTTTTCTTGTTAACATGGGAAACCGGAGATTCCTCCTATCCTGGTGCAGGTGATGTATTTTAGTGAACCCATTTGTGAAGAGATGAAATATATTGAGGAATAAAATAATAAGAAATTTAATAATGGTGGAATGTATGCCTCCAATGATGGAGAATCTTGGGGGTCATCCTTTTATTAGTAAATCCCCAAGGATATCATTGAACCTCTCTTTCAAATGATTTCGACTTGGTCAATTTCCTATAGGTAATATCACTATCTTATTTTTATGTTATAGTCCTTCCCCTATTATATTTAGAGGCATAAACTAGGATTCTTCTTGTCCATAAGTAAAAAAATGTATAGGGGACTCCAAATGGAGGGGAAGAGGGTGATACTTTGGGTTAAAGATATCATAGTCTAAGATATACAAATGAGGTTTATGCAAATGATGGGCCCATCGAGGAGGTAGGAGTGATGACTTCCGAGCCCTAGGTCCTCCCTGTCATCTACATGGTACCATTCCCTAGCATCCCAATGATGGTCTCTAGTGTTGGAAGAGCAGGTCACCTGAGGAAGTTCATTATTGAGATCCCTCTTCCTTTACGTAGGGTTGAATTCCAACCCAACTAACCATTTTTGAACATTCTTGGAGCTTTTTCACTAACATTTATGTATGTTCACATTGTGCTTCTACTCGAACAACATGGGGGGTTTAATGCTAGTGGTTGAGGTACAAACTGGATTCAATGTTTCCATTTTATTGAAACTCCCTATCAACGATCTAAGAGAATGATTTTTTGAAACCATTTACCTTTGTAATTATTTCTCCCCTTATGTGAGAAATTGTTTACCAACCCATTTTAATTGAACATACTATCTAGAATTACCTATTTTCTAAAACTGCTCAAGGGGATACATCCCTAGTATGTGGCTATAGATATGGGACTCAAGGATAATTCTCTATTGGTTGTTCCCTATCACAAGGATTCATTCATTCATGTTGAAACAATCTTGGTTCCCTGAAATAAACCTTCTATAGTTGTGGAAAATGGTACTTTTGGGGAGGAACTCAAGCCTGGAGGAGGCAATGCTACCTTGGAAAGGTCAAAAGAGGACATTCATCCACTTAAAATGTATCCTGACCTAACTAAAAGGATACTAGATGAGGACCCTTCTACTACTATCCTTATGGATTTCCTTGAATATGATCCTGCACCAATTAAATTTCTCTAGGACTTCGGGTGTGATATTTCTAAAGAGAACAACATTATATAGCATAGGGTGTAGAGGAGTGAACAAAATTTCACCCCAAGACACCAGAGTCATACCTAGTTATATAAATAGGGCATATACACCATTGTTTATGGAGCCTAAGAATCCTTGGATTTAATGATCACACTATTTATTCACGGGTCTATGACTACAATTTAGAGGGAGTGCGTGAAGTGATCTAGAATGTATATGTCTCCTGGCATAAGGAGATATTTGACAGCACCTAGAATCTTCTGTAGGCTGATTAAGAAATTCAACATCTAGATTAGTAGTTCAATGAGGGTGAGGCCATCTTCAATGATCTTGTAGAGTTTATCGACCAATTGAAGGATCAGCTAGTACTGACCAAGGATCACGTGAAGGGGGCCATATCTCAAATAGATGAGTACTAGGTTGAGTAAGACTTGGTGTGAATAAAAAATGATAAGTTCCAACTTATGGATGTGGAGGAGGAAGAAAATCACATGAGTGTATAGTAGGCCCAGGAGTCCACACACCAGTGTATGGATAGACTGGAGCACTCAGTCGCCAAGGTTGATTGGTATGGATCATTTTTTACTAATACATAAGAATGGTTCTAGTGTGTGGATGACCCTCACTAACAGCTAAATTATCAATTTTCTAAAACATTCCTCATGGAAGGAATTTTCTATTTCTTTTAATTTTATTATTTCACTGTAATAATATTCATGAGTCAACCAAAAATAAATCTTTAAGCACACATGAGTCGGGATCGGTGTGAGAAACAAGGGGAAACCATGAGATTTTTCATTAATATGAGTGTATCTAACAATCATTGAACAGTAGGGGATTGTATTTTTGATTTACCAATATGATTGTTTACGTATAGAGGGGATATGACTTGAATAACAGTGCTCCTAGAACAACTGACTTTTTATTCCAATATACACTAGTTCATGAATGGGGTAATGCTAGGGTAATTGAATTCTACCCAAATAGAGGGTATTAATGAGCATGAATTACAATTCTCGGTATTTGGAGAACAAGAGGAGTATAATGAAAATGGAGTATAACTACAATCAATTTTCGAAACATAGTATTAATTTTATTTTTTATGAGGGGGTTGTAAATAAATTAAGGGTAATCCACTAACAATTTTCTAAACACAAGACCTATATCAGAAATGTCATCCAAAGTCTTCCCATTCATGTACCACAGATGGTAGGTCATCCAACTTGGACATGAACCATTGTCATTTGAGGGCACATTATGACATGGATGAGGAGTTATATCCATATTAATGGACTTTCAGATTTAGTATATTGAGTGATCAGAAGTTTAAATTATGTTCAACCCAATTGGATTTATGCCACCATGGTTTTCAATACATTGGCGTAGGAATATCATTCTTATCAAAGGTTAAAATATTCTTCCAGGGGGAGTGTCAGCTCAGGTGATGAGTGATAGTGGATAAATAAGAATGCTGTGGTTGGTGACTAGAACTGATGGAAAAGGTTTCTCTGGAAATGGACTAATTTGTCTTATTATTTTATGTCATGAAATGTGTTTCATAGATAGGAAATTTAATGTCATATGCAGTGGATGTTAGACACATAACTTAATTTCAAATGGTGAGGATGTTGGACATGTTGTGTAACATCATAAAATGAGGCCATGGGTCATGTAGTTTAGTTTCACATGATGAGGATGATTTAGTGAACATTTTAATATCGTTCTATTAGGACATATGAGTGTAACTTAGTTTAAAGTCATGAATCTGGGACCATTAGAGGGAAAATAATTTAAATTCATAATTCTATGACCATTATCATGTATCAAAGAATTTATGTGTGGAATAAAGGAGATGTAACTAGAAGTGAATAAAGATCCTAAGAGGACCTACCACATTGAATATATTGGATACATCTTGTGTACAGTTTTATGTCCTGATTCGTAGAACATAAATATTTTCTTATGATCATAGAGTTAGGAACGTAGGGATAGCATCCAAAAATTACATGTGTATCATGGTAGAGTAATAAATTGATGTTAATAGTGGGAAATGGGACTCAATGCCATATAACACATTCTAAAGAAGACGATAACACATTTTAAATTAATAATGAATGGACTTTGACTCAATGTTTATTGTAGAAGAGATTGGAACAATGTCATAAATATCCAAAAAGGAAAATATGTAGCATGATAGAGTGACATTCCAAATGTAAATTGAGGAAATGGAGGCCCAACACCTTAAACACAAAATCTAGTAGTACTTGAACATAGTTTAGAATCATGATGCTTGTAATCGAGATCCATGTTTAAGGTCATAGAGTTTGGACCATGGGTCACTCACGTGCCTCAAAATTTATTTTGAAAAACATCATCGCCACTCCTAATACAACCTAATACTTGGTTGGTGTGAGAAAAAAGGACCGATTTAGAGTTCCCATTGCATGTAGGGGAGAACATAGAGAGGGGTGAAAGTGAATGTAAAAACCTTGGCTGGAAGATTTCAATTTCCAGGGCTTGGATAGTTAAATGGAAGTAAACGTTATATAGGGAATAACTATTTAACTTATTCAAAACCCATGTTCTATAAATAATTTGATTAAATATGGGACTCAAAATGTAAGATCAAGTATTTACCTAATTTGAAACACAAGATCCAGTATTTATTATCAATGATACTTTGAGGAATAAGCCTAGGACAATAAGTGAGATAGTTTAGCATGACACCATCCCATTAGGGATCGTTTTAATATCGATAGGATTATGATTATCCAAATTATATAAATAAAAACATGTATATGTTGATTTAGGAAATTGATGGACGGAATATTAGGTTCTCTAAGCGCTAACTTGACATGCGCTCAAATACACTAGCTGAATGTGTGGGTAAGATTGAATCGGGACTGGCCTAAAGTGGAAAACCCTTAGGTGAATCGATGTAATGACTATGCATAAGACTATATATTTAGGTTTCACTATGTAACACAAATGGTTATAAATACTTTTTCATGTAGTTCTGATACAAGGTGAGGTAGGAAACTAACACTGCTAGGGTGGCATCCTATCTAGAGAGTATATCATATCATCAAATATTATGAGTCATCGAAATTTTATAATGGGTAATGGGTGTTTCATATTATACATATCATATGTGGTATCCCTCCTCAATATAAGGTAATATTATCTATCATTAAGAGGTATCCCAGTTTTTATACAGGGTAATATCGTTGTTTAATGTTGTGCATTGGGGATATTGGTGCGATGTTTATCCCATACATATCATATGGGTAATATTTATTGAATATAGGGTAGCTTCCATTTTATTGTAATATAGATTAGACTAGGGGGAACAGATGTCCTCTAGATGTTTTTGTGACATAAAAGTGTGATAAACTGATGTGAAAGGATGGTTGATGGGACCATATTCCATACAAACACATTAAAAGCTACACAATGGGTCAACATAATGTCACTAGGGAAGGAACAACCTCTCAGTGAGTTGATAAAGGGACTGGTCCTGGGATGAAATATCTGGGAATCACTACATATCCCATGAGGATGAGAATCAAGGAAGATCTAATTTTAGAGAATGGTGTGGTAGGGACCAACACCAGAATGAGTATACACTCTAGATTGAGTATATTGAATCTTATAATGTTATGATTTGAAAAATTATAAATTAATATTGGTTAAGGTTGAAATTTATCATTTGGTGATGTGGAAAATGGAATGGATTGTGTATTGAGCTACCCATTCTTTTCTTCCACATACTGGATAATGAGGGAATCTCATCACGTTGATTGTTAAAGGTAAATTAATTGGTCATATTACTCAAATTGAAGACCATATAATCACTTCTTTGTGATAACAGTATAGGTAACATATGGATTTTTCTAGAATATATGAATAATCCTAGAGAAAGGATGTCTAGGCATCACTACATATCATATTAGGATGGGAATCAAGACACACATAGTTTTATGTAAGGATAAATATATAGTATGTCTAGAACACCAGGGATGAATAAAACTATATGAATGTGGGGTGAATTCAAATAGTTTAATGACATAATGCTTCAACTGAGGCTCTATTTTTGAGTTCCTAGAGCTTGGAACATCTGAAAATAGTTAATAGATATAATTCTTGGGTAATGGGGAGGTTCTTTGAGTATATTCATGAAGTGAAAGATTTAAAAACCAATGGGAAAGGATCTAAGGAGTCGATTATGTACATGAAACGATACTAAATTAGGTTCCACATAGTTTAACATCATAAAACCTAGACCATGGAAAAACACTTTAATGTCATAATACATTGAATATTAGTAAAAAATTTAATATCATGATTCTGCGAATATGGGAAAACATTTTAAATTTATGCTGATTAAACTAGGGATGTTTTTATTGAGGGTATTTGTGTGGGAAAAAACATTGTTAGAACCCTATGTAAACAGAGATAATAAAGGTATAGTCACCACACAACTACTAGGAAATTAATGTAACAAGGATAAAGGTTATAAGTACAAAAACCCTTCTCTTTATTTCACACTTAAACATAATTTATTACATAATATCATCACTTGATACAACATAAAATATCAAGAGGTCTAGTGTCAATGGGTATTAGTAACATTACATACAAACATAGAAAATGAAATTCTCATATTTATTGAAGACTTATTTTACATGACCACACACATTCCTTCATACATAGTATTTCATGGGATAACCCGAGGACATGCATAAGAAAAGGGTGAGATTTAAATCCCAGTAAGGTAGTAAACAAGTCATAACCAAAATAATACATTATATTTTATTCAATAGTCATATCAATCGATCTTAAGATAAACATGACTTTAAAGGCATGATATAGCATGATAATCACAAAATGGAAATGTGGCACCAACATTTAACATGATTCTAGCATGATCCAAGGCTCGTTGCACATGGATAATGAGTAAAACATCATTACACTTGAATTAGCTTGAGTAAACCCTCATTTCAGATGACATATCATGATACTAATCATTACCCAATGCTTTGGAATGCTATTAGGGCACACCCTTCTTAATCATTTCATTTCATGCATAAGTGTGCCACATGGATTATATAACATGGATTCATTAAAAATCATCATTTATTACAATAAAAGGGAATGTGTAATTTATACATAAAACTATATAATCAATAAATAATTGCCCATAAAGGTGAATACCCATGATAGAGAAATGGGCATGGTATTCACTAGGCAATGAATTTCACTTGGAAAATCACAGTGCAATTTTATCAGCATAACAGTGGGACATAAGAATTCATAAATATGGTTTATGAGAGATAAAGGGATGTATCATCATATTTAAATGATTTGGACAGTATTGGGGTTATATAGATACATTTACCACCATTATTATTGGAAATTTGATTCATAATATAATATAATTGGTTGAGTATAAATGAGAAGAGAGAAATTCCTTATGGAAATTCGGCATGGTAACATGTTTACATGGGAAGAATTAATTAAAGATAAAGAAGTATATCATCATTAAAAAATAAAGAGGGAAGTATGTGGGAGGTCAAAAATATTAACCCATCATTTATAATTAAAAATAAAAGGGTATAACAACATAATAAAATTGAGACAAAAATGAGAAAGGAAGAAATCCCTTACTTGGATGTGTGGTCCCAAAGGTTTGGGAGAGGCTTGAGAGATACTTATTGAGAGATTGGGGTACCATGGGAGGATACTAGAGATATGAGGGTAGATTAGGGACGTGATCGAAGGGTTTTTTGTGAACATAAGTGGTATATTAGGTGGTTTTATATTTTAAAAGAGTTTGAATTCCTTATTATTTATGATTTGGACAACACACATTAAAATAATCAAAACCATAAAACAAATAATGCGTTTTGACCATGGTTTTTTACTTTCATTTTGAAAAAGGGGAGTGGAGAAATTTATTTTATACTTCTAAAGTCCAAACTTCTTAAAATATTAGGCTTTCTTATGTTTAGGTGTGTCACACTCACAAAGAAATCATTTAAAAAGTTAAAACATTTTATAAGTCATGGATGGTCCACTAAGGCACCATAAAATTAATCAAAAATAACTAAAATCAAATTATTTTAAATGTAAAACATATATTGGAAAAAAAATACTATCTATAGTTTTTTATTACATCCCTGTTGGGTCATTATGATGTCATAAAACACATTATATATTTAAATAGTATTTAATTTTTACACAAAAATTCGACTTTGTCGGAAAATTTTGAATAATTCACCATTGGATAATTTCGACATCCTAATTCGAAAAAATAATATATAATTTTAATAATTAATTTTATAAATATTTGTATTTTTCCTTTAATAATAAAAACCAACATTTATCGAAAATTAATGGGGTTTGAAAAAACAGCTTTCAAACCATAATAAAAATTACAATTCTATTAATGAAAATTTATACAATCATTTATGTTTAATAAAAATAATTTAGTAAATATATTTTTCTAATATATTATTTAATTAACAAAATTCATTAATTCCTCAAAACATATTTCTTAATTGAATATTAACTAAAAATACTATTTTTACTATAAAATCTATTTACAAAGTAACAATAATAACATGAATTTATATTCTATATACAAAAATAATGCACATAATCATAGTGATACAGTGATTTTACCTAACCGTATAGAACACCCACATAATACCTAAGGGTATGGTTTGTGATGGTGATAGACTATTGGGGAGGCTTTGACAACATCGATTAGGTGGTAATCTATATCGACTACAACTTCTCCTGTTGGATGTTCAGTTTATACATAACATGTAATATCTTGGCATGGGCTTTGTCAAGAGAAAAGCCTAGTGACACTACATCATTTCCAAGCTCTAACAAATGGGCTTTTTATGGATCAATTCTACTGGATAAAGCCATCACATCCATTGTCTGAGTAAATTGGATTTGTTAAAGCCCAATATTTATACTAATCATGTGGTCACTGTTCAACGACTATATTCGCAATGGTAACAATTCATAATGGTATTTTGAAATCCAAAAACATAAAAACAAGGAAGTTTATATTTTATATAAACATTTTACATAATAAGGTATTTAATTAGATCAATATAAATTTCATTAATAAAAGTTTGTGTCGTTACAATCTTCTCACATTAAGAAATTCTTCCCTCAAAATGTCCATTTCCCACAAAAAAATAGATGAGGGTAACTCTACTTCATCAATTACTCTGATTCCCACATTTCTTTTTCAAACTCGTGGTTTCTCCATAACACCTTGAAAAGGGGTATTGTCTTATTTCATAGGAACATTTCAATATGATCTAATGTATTTAAAAACTTCTCTTCACAGGAGTGGTCATTTTCTAATATTACCACCTATGGATTGAGTACATGCGATGGGTCAGGTATGTACTTCTTCAAGACTGATACATGGAATACATCATGTACATGAGATAGGTTCAGTGGGAGTGATAGTTGATAGGCCAATACTCCAACGAGATCAAGGATCTCAAAAGGGTCAATGTACCTTGGACTAATATTTACCCTCTTCCGAAATCTCGTAACTCTCTTCCATGGTGATATGTAGAGAAATACCTTGTCTCCGAAATCAAACCCTAGGTCTCGTCGACGTTTATCAGCATAGCTATTTTGTCAACTCTGAGCATCTTTAATTTTCTAGTATATGGTCTTGACATTCTCCACCATCTCATCGACCATTTCTGTACCTAGGAGTTTTCACTCCCTAACTTCATCCCAACATGCCAGTTTTCTACACCACTTCCCATAAAGGGCTTCATAAAGATCCTTTTGGATGCTTGATTGGAAAATGTTATTATAAGAGAACTCAAACATATGAAGATGTTGATTACATCCTCCTTTGATGTCCATTGAGAATGCACTCAACATTTCCTCAAGTGTTGAGATAGTGCGCTTAGATTTTTAATTAGTTTGAGGATGATAAGTCGTACCAATTTTCAGATCAATATTCTGAGCGTGTTGGAGACTCTTCCGAAAATTAGAGGTGAATCATGGATCTTGACCAAATACAATAGAGTTTTGTACTCTATGCAACCTTACCACATCTCTGATATATATTCGTGATTGTTGATTCAATGATAAATCCTCCTGAATTGGAATGAAGTGAGTAGTATTTGTAAGACAATCCACAACAACCCAGATATCATTGTTTCATTTTATGTCTTCTTAAGTATGGTGGCAAAGTCCAAGGTGATTTTCTCCCATTTCCATGCTGGTATGAGTAATGTATGTATCATCCCCTTTAACTTTTGCCTCTCATCATTCACTTTCTGACATTACAAGCACATTGGTGTATACTAAGCGATCTCTATCTTCATGTTATCTCACCATCAATGTTGTCATATATTTCGATACATTGTTTTGGTTTACTGGGTAAATAGATGAATATGAACAATGTGAATCATCCAAAACATCATTATTTAACTTTGGATTTAATGGAACTCATAGTCTTGTCCCAAATATCACAATTCCTTCTTCGTTAACATTTAACTTTGAGGATTTCTATTTTCAGATAGTTTCCACTTTCTTTGGAATTCCTACATCATCCTTTTGAGAATCCTTTTACCTTTACAAAATAGATGTTTGAGAAATAATTTGTGATGGGATAGATGATGTTCCCTTATTTATGGTTCCAATGTCCATATTCATCAAATATAATAATATTGGATCCTTTTAAATTCTCATCAATGATAGAATCACTCAGCCCTTTCTACATAGAGAATCTACCACTTTGTTCACATTCCCTAGGTGGTAATCGATTAATATGTCATAGAATTTGATCAGATCTAACCATATTAGTTAGCTCATGTTCAACTCTTTCTGTGTAAATATATACTTCAGGATTTTGTGATCTGTATATATTTCACAGTTCTCTCCAAATAGGTAATATCGCTAAATTTTTTATGTTAAGATTACTACAGCCAACTCCAGATCGCGTGTTGGATTGTTTTTCTAATGAAAATAAAATTACCTAGAAGCATAGGAAATGACTTTGTCATTTTTCATCCACGCACATCCCATTACCTTCATTGAAGCACCACTAAATTCCAAAAAAAACTTATCTACTTGTGGGTAGTGTTAGCACATGTGCAATGATAAGCCTCCTTTTCAACTCTTTAAAGCTATCATCACATTCATCACACCCAGAACTTTTTTCTCCCTTTCGAGTTAGCATGGTATTACAGTTGGACAATTGTGATAAATTTCTCACAACTCAGTGAAAATATCCAGCTAACCCCATGAATCTATACATATATGCCACCTATGCTGGCCTCTATCATCCTTCAATTGTAGTTATCATAGAGGGATCCACTTATATACCATTGATTGTAATGACATGACCCAAGAATAAGACCTCTTTCAACCAGAACTCACACTTTTAGTACTTTTCATAGAGATTATCCTTTCACAAGGTCTCTAGTATAGTGCATAGATGCTCCTCATGCTCCTCCTTAGTTTTGGATTATATTAGAATATCGTTTGTAAATAATACCCAAAATTTTCGAGGTAATCACTGAAGTCTCTATTCATAAATTATATAAATATTATTGAATCATTATTGATCTCGAAAGGTATTATTATGAATTAATTGTGCCCATACCTTATACAAAAAGTTGTCTTGGGGATATCCTCCTCCTTCTCCCTTACATTGTAATAACCCAACTGCAAATCCACCTTGGAGAAGTATTGTTCTTCACATAGATGATCAATTAATTCATCAATTTAGGGAAGAGTGTACTATTTCTTTATCAAGATTTTTTTAGCACACGATAATCTATGGAAATGCGCATTGACCCATCCTTCTTCTTGATAAAGAGGACTGGTGCACCCCATGGAGAAACACTTGGAAATATGAACCCTTTATACAGATTCTTCTATATTTGTTTCCTCAACTCCTCAAGTACCACAAAAACCATTCTATATGGAGTATTGGATATTGGCAATTCCCCAGGTATAATATCAATAGGTAATTGAACATTTCATCTAAGAGGAAGACTAGAAAATTCCTCAGGAAACACTTTAGTGAATTCACTCACAATAGCCATGTCTCCAATTATCGTTGCTTCCTTAGAATCAATCATCTGAGCAAGATAGGCATTCTCATAGGGAAGTAATAAATATTCTTGATATGATTGTGCTAATGAAAATTCACCATTCTCCTTGAACCTGTACAACATCGGGGATTAATTTTCCATATGGAGAGTAATTTCTCTCTCAACAAAATATATGCTGGCTCTATATAGGGAAAGTTAATACATGCCACGAATTTCATAAAATTACATGAGAGTGAGTATGAAGAGGTTCTATATGAATTTCCAATCCACAAATTATGACAGGGGAGGAGATATATTCATGGGATGAAATGATTGTCCCATTTTCCATTCTCATCAACATCTTTAATTTCATGATTTTTTTGTGTTAAGATTGTTCTACTAAACATTCTAGATATAAAAGAATTCATAGAACTAGAATAAAAAATATCATTCTCTATTCTTGAATGATTAACTAGCATACCTGTCACCACATCATCGTCAGTGTTCACATCAGTGGTAGCGATGGATAAAGCTCCCCCTTTCTCCATTGGATGTTGTTGGTTTCCACTGAAAACCATTGGAATTGGTTACTATATTTCAAAGTTCTCTGGTTTGTTTTAGTATAAGTAATGAACAATGCATTGAGGATTGAATAGAGACTTCATCTCCTATATCATAGCCATGGGCTTTTCTTGTCAGCAGTTAATGGTTGGGTTTCCTTCTCTTCCAAACATAATGAATTTCCTCATCCCCTTCAAGAAATTTTTGGGGTGCTTATTTCTTCACCTTTGGAATGTGGGGTGCTAGATTTTCATAGCACCATTGGATTTATCTATCAGACTGAAATAATTAAAATCTACCATATGCTTTTTATCCCCATGATACCCCTGAGACTCTCCGATCTCCATTTCGACATTGAGGTCACATTGGACATTTTCCTCATAGCTCTCGAAGTCACAGATCACTATGGATTTACATAGGCTAGCTATTAGCCCACCAAAGAATAGGTCAACCTTTCATTCAGGGGTAATGAAAAAGGCGAAGGAATATCATGCAAGCCTTGTGAATCTTTCCACATATGCTCTGATGGATTCATTGTCTTATTTTTTGAAGCTAAGGAATCCCCTTTCCATCTTAAGTTAAATGGCACATAGAATGTATTTATCGAAATTTTTTTTCCATAAATCCTTCAATTCCAACACCTCGATCTCTTCCTTAGGCTTTGAATTTTTTATCAATATCAACCATTAATAAGATTCACCCTCTATATGATAAGCATCTAGAATAGCGTTATCTTGTTTAAACCATTGATGGGTGGAGAAGAACTTTTCAATGGAGTGGATCCATTTTTCTGCGATTGAGGGTTCGTATGATCCATTAAATGTATGAGGTCTTTGTCTCATGAATCTCTCAATTATGGATTTTTCTTTCATGGGGGGGGAGGGGGGGTGAAAGTTCCTCTTCACCCATGTTTCTATTCAAAACATGTGTTAATTGAGAGAGTATTATGAGAAAGTTTTCAATTCCCCCTCCCATTGAATTGGGCATCACATTAGCACAGTCATCACATTGATCTTCACATTAGTTGTTAGCCTGAGTCCTCCAATTACAGGACATTGGCTAGAATAAAAGGAATTCCAGGGGTAACACATAAAGGGGTATCTAATGAAAAAATAGACAACTTAAAAATACATTTATTTCCTTAACATAACTATGTTATCCATGATCTACTTCCCAACATATATTCTTAGGGGAATTTTTTAAATTTCCTTAATAATGGTTCATACTAAGATTATGAATTTGCCAAAAAATATCCACTGGGAGTGTCATAACCAAGAGTTCAGTGAGGCCCCTTGTCGTGCACCAGTTCTTGTTCGAGTCTAGCTCAACTTGGTGTTTTCGGGTTTTACACCTTGATACATTTGTTCCAAAGACGCCCATACCTATACTTATCATGATAGGGATGTATTTTCATGATAAATCACTTACTAAATACTCACTAAAATTTAGGGATATTTTTACTATACATTGTCTTATACATATGTGATTCACTAGGGTTTTCTAATCCTAATCCCAAAAATAACAAAACATATCCTTCGATACCAACTATTACATCCATGGTCTTTATTTAACACTTAATAATAATTTATTACATAAAATATTCACTTGATACAACATAGAAGATTGGTAGGTTTAGTTTCTTTGGGGCTTAGGAACATTACATAACAACTTAGAACATGAAATAATCATATTTATTGAAAACATCTTTTACATGAACACACACTTTCCTTGGTACTGAGCATTGCATGGGATAACCTGAGGACATACAAAAGAAAAGGGTGATCTCAAAATCCCAGTAAGGGTGTAAATAAGGAATAACATAAAGCATATAGTAAATGTCCGAAAATAGGTATATCAATGCATCATAATAGAAACATGAACATAAAGGTATAATATAGCATGATTATCATAATATGGAAATGTGGAATCAACATTTAACAAGATATTATCATGAGATATGGCTTATTGCACCTGGAGCCTGAGTAAACCCTAATTTCACTAGAATTGGTATGCGTAAACTCTCATTTCACTTGACATATCATGAAACCAATCTTTGCACAATGTATTGGAGCAATATCAAGGTTAACCCTTCATAATCATTTCATTTCATGCTTAAGTGTGCCCCATGGTTCATATAACATTGGATTCATTAAACATAATCATTTATTCCACGATAATGGAATATGGAATTCATACATGAAACTCAATAATCATTAAGTAAATGTGCATAAAGGTTAATACCCTTGATAGAGAAATGTACATGGTATTCACTACACAATGAAATTTTCTTGGAAAATCGTGGTGAAATTTTGGCAAAATAACGACATGTGATCGCGTTGTCACGCACGTCAAATTAGATGTTAATTTTTAATAAGAATTTCTATAGTATACCAGCAAAATAAGGTCATCTCTCGAAGGAGCCTTAGACCATCTATTACATAATGACGTTCCAATTAAGAATCTAAAATGGTAATGGGGTTTTATAAAACTTGGGTTTTGTTTCTTTAAGAAAAAAAAATGAAAGTATATTACTATCAAAAGAAACCGATTAGAGAAATCATGATCTACCCAGGTAAGTGTCCCTTGATCCTCAATCCGTCATTGCTCTCAAGGGAAAGGAAGGATCATTGATACCTTAATATTATTCATACGGAAACCAGTAATGGTATGTGAGTTTATACTTGGTTACCAACTACGATTTGATTGATGAAAGATATTGATTATCGAAAACCACTAAAAATCATTAATCATGAATCCACGTAAAAAATGAAACTCAATCAAGGCATCACATCAACAACGTGATGAAATGACTAGATTTGGTTCAATGACCAAATTATTCCACAAGATAAGAACATGCATATTCATTAGTCCAAGATCCTTGTTTCTATCAACTGATGCAATCCATTTGCACACTAATGAAAGGGAGGGGTGAGAAAATAGGCAACCATGCTCAAATCATCACAAGATCCGGGTTATGCATGCGAGCATGTTGATTATTGTTCCTTTTATTTTTATTTGATTATACCAGAATGAAAACAAATATTGAAGGTAGAAATGAAAAAAAAATTACAAAAAACATGGAAATCAATTACCTTATAAATATTACAAGTGTGGAACTCAGGATTACAACAATGGACACTCCCCAAATTGATCACTAAGAGGCTTAAAAGTAGATTAGGGAGAAGATAAATAAAATGGGAGAAGGGAGATCTCTAATTATACTAACCATTACCCATGGTCGTGACACATGAGAGAATAAGGGGGATGAGTAATTTTATGGACACAAACATCACACTTTCCACAAAAGAGGTCAAGTGCCTAAGGGACTAGGTCACTATTCAGGAATGAATTTTTATCCTTATTTATCCAACTGGTTGAAAGACCAAAACACATTCAATTGTCATGAAATTTGGTGGATAGGTGAGCCTTCGTGTTGGATATCCACAAGAGGTTTATTAGGAGAGTTGAATCTATGATGCCTGAGTTATGGCCCAAATACAGAAGGGTGTTTCAATATGGCCCGTCCAAAATGGTTTCATAATGTGGGCCTATTTTGGGCCTTTTAAATTGATGAATTGAGACTCATGATCATCTAGAGAAATGTTTCCCACATTTTTTTCTCCTGTAAATCTATTTGTAGCCCAATTGAATGCATGAAGTATGATCATTACAAATAATTTTGCACATGCATGCTTGGATTCACACACAGTTTGGCCCATTTTTCTTAAATTCCATCACAAGCTCTCCAAATCACCTCTTCCTATAATGTAAACACCAAAACAAGTAAAATTTCACTATTAAATAGTGATAAAAATTAATTCACTGATTCAAAAAAAAATTTAAATTTATTATTATATTTTGAATATTCATTACAAAACCAGTTTAAAATAGTGGTGTAAGGGTGGATTTGAATAGTGAATCACTATGCGATCAAACCCCCACACCAAAGCATTCACAATACTAGGAAAAGTTACTTATCCAAAAAATGATGCATATATATATTTCCAAAATAATTGTGTTAACATTTATGTAAATTTAAATTCATTAGAGTAATGTGATCAATGCACAAAAAACACTAAGGAGTTATTCCTTGTGAAAATGGAAAAATAAATCTCATAAATCATATAATAATGAAATTCAAAGACATTCATGATAAAAAATTGAGAAAGGAATCCAAGAGTAAATCATACCACTAACTCTCTATGTGTGGGTTAAAACCATTCCATGCTATTCTTTCCACTTTCTATCTAATAAATATAAGTTATTTTAACATTTTTCAGCTTATAAGGTTTTTTCAACCGAACCTAACCTATATCCTTTACAATAATATTTCAAGACCCACTCACCTAAGAATTTACAAAAGTCAAACCATAAGCTCCCAACATTGATATCTCCAAATGTTACACATTTCACCACTCACCTCATTTATTTTTTTGGTTTTTTTTCAGAAGTTGCATTTGGAACAAATCTCACACTTATCTGTGAACCATTGTATGATCTCCTCATGAAAATAATTGTAATAGTTATAAGAATATCAATTGTTGAGGAGGAGTGGTTTTGGACCTACCCAAGATAGAACTAATTTTTTTGAGGGTGTGCAATAGTCAGCTATCAAATTCACATGCACATGTCAATCTGGTACAGTAATAAAATCGACTGGATAAGGAACGAACATATGTAAATATCATATTAAGTGGAAAAATATTAACATAAATTATATTTATCTTCTAGTATATCATAAATATTGACACTTTATTTATGCAAAAAATGTATGGAGATATTAGTGAAACTATTTTCCCAAAAACCACTCACATAAGGGGCGTCAATCATCTCAATGGTTTAACATATATATAACAATTTATATCATTGAAAGAAAACCAATTCACCAAAATTAACTCCATGATGTTAAATTCATAAAAATATCCATTCCATTTTAGATACAAGTTTCATCAAAGGTTAAAACAACATGGAATCAAAAATTTCAACATGAATTTATAGTCAGTTCCATGATTTCCTGACCACAAGAGAGGGGGAACGTAAAAATACAATAAAGAAGACGAAAAAAAATAAAGAAGAATGAAAATGAAAATACTAATAAACCTAGAAAGATGGTGAAAAGTGAAAATACCATATGAAGGTGGAAAATATAAGAAAGTAGAAAGACGATAAAAATCCTAATGAACCTAGAAATATATCCAACCCCCCCCCCCCCCCCACCCCCACCCCCTCGCCACACACACACACACCTAGAATATGCATTTTCATCACTGTAATAATTGATAATGTGGGATGGAAGGATACAACCCCATGTGTTTAACAGGTATGTTGCTTCAATAAGGTGGATTTACACCCCTAGATTATTTGGCAAATCCTCATAAAAGTGTCATTGTCACTTCACATTGATGGTAAGACTTCATCCACTCTTCTCATGAAAAATCTGTATTTCACCAAAAGGGTAAACATTAGCAACAATATAAGGACTGAGCCATCAGGAACGAAGCTTACCTAGGAAGATATTTAGCCTGGAATTGTACGTGAGGACCTTATCACCAATATGGAACTTCCGCTAATGAATCACACTATCATGGATATCCTTTGTCTTAACTTTATATATCTGGGAGTTCTCATATGTATCACATAAAATTTCGTCCATCTCTGGAAAATATAGCTTCCTTTTCTCACCTTTATCTGAAAGATTCATATTACATTGTTTAATAGACCAATATGCATGGTGTTCTATCTCTACTGGGAGATGTGAAGCCTTTCCAAAAAAAATTCTATGTGGTGAAATTCAGATTGGGGTTTTATAAGCTATAAGGTATGCCCAATGTGAATCATCCAAGAGAAAACTTCAATCATTCATGGTGGGTTGTATAGTTTTTTCCATGATTCTCTTAACTTCCTGATTTGAGATTTCTTCTTGTCTATTATATTGGGGGTGATAAGTATTGGTGACTTCATGATCAACCACATAATTATAAAGAAATTTTTTCATGCTGCAATTGAAAAAATGGGAACCCTGATCACAAATTATGAATCTTAGGAAACTGAAGTGACTAGAAATTTGGGACCTCAAAAAATGAACAACAAATCGAGAGAAATCAGTCCTTGTAGCGTTTTCCTCATCAAATTTATACACATATCCCAAAGCTAACAAGATGTATATGATGGAAAATTAATTTGGAAATGGCCCCATGAATTCAATGACCTAGGCATCAAAGACATCACAAAATAACATGGGCTGTTGGGGCATTTCATTCATCATAGAGATATTCCATCTGAATTGACAATGACTACATAACTTGTGAAATCAATTGGCATCCCTATACAATTTTGTTCAATAAACTCTTGAGTCTATGACGTTTAGAGCAATTATTTGAGATCCAATGTGGCCCCCACAAGTCAATGTGTGGTAGAAGGTCAAAACAGTGGTGAAGTCATGGTCAGGGACACACCGAAGAACTAATTGGCCATAAAAAATTCTTCAAAAATATGGGCCATCCCAAATGTACCACCACGTATCATGTTTAAGTCTCTGGGATTGGAAAGTGCTAAAATCAGTGGGGACCCTATATGTTGCAAGAAAATTGACAATATTTGCCTACCAGGGGGTAAGGACCCCAACATCACAAAAGTTTTATTGAGGAAATAATTCAAAAATGGGGAAGGAATAGTTAGCATAGTGGTCTAGTGGTGGAGAAATTCTACTAATGTGGTCAGCTACAATATTTTACACTCCCCTATTATATCTAATCTCAATGTCACACTAGAGGAGGAGGAGCATCCACCATATGAGGCGAGGCTTAGATTTAGGTATCTTTAAGAGGAATTAAAGGGAAGAATGGTCCGAAAACACAATCACATTTGACCCAAGAAGATATGAATGTAAATTTTCCAAGTAAAACACAATAGAAAGGAGTTCTTTTTTAGGGGTTGTGTAGTTTACATGGGTAGGTTCAAGGGTATGTGAGGCATACACAATGACTTGCGGAGCCTTCTCAACCCTTTGTGATAAAACATCCCAAACTACAATGTTAGAGGCATCACACATAAGCTCGAAGGGGTGATCCCACCATGGTGGTTGGATAATGAAAGGTGATGTCAGACTCTTGTTTAGTAAATTTAATACATCCTCACATTTTTTATCAAACACAAAATCAGAATATTTTTACAATAATCGGGACAATGGAAGTGCAATATTACTAAAGTCATTAATGAATCGGTGGTAAAAACCAACATGACCCAAGAAATATCGCACCTCACAAACACATTTTGGATATGGAAGGGTAGAAATTAATTAAATTTTAAATTTATCAACATTAATTACTTATTTTAAATGAATTTTCCAAGATCTATCGCCCACTACACCATAAAATGGAATTTTACATCATTTAAAACAAGATCATATTCATTGCAACAGTGGAGGATAGAACCATGGTCTTCCAAAAAATCATCAAAAGAAGAAGCATATACCGTGAAATCATCCACAATGACTTCCATAAAACTCTCAAGGCACTCAGAAAAATACTCAACATATATCACGGAAAAGTACCTGGAGCATTACATAGACTGAATGGAATCCTTCTTTATGAAAATGTGTCGAATGGACAAGTAAATGTTGTCTTTTCATGATCCTCAGGGGTTTTATGGATTTGTAAATAACTCTAATATCCATTATGGAAATTATAATGGGACTTAACAACCAATAATTCTATCATTTGTTCAATGAATGTTAGATGAATGTTGTCCTTCCGCATGTCCTGATTCAGTAGATGTCAGTCAATATAGACTCCCCAACTATGTTGCTCACATGTTGGAACCTATTCATTCTTTTAAGTTGACACAACTATTATTCTTGTTTTTAGGAACCATTTAAACTAGGATAACCCATTTACTATGATATATTGGATTAACGATCCCCACAACAATTAATTTACTGACATCGAAGTTTACCACTTCAAGGAGAGTGGGATTCAACCGGCATTGAGATTATCTCACAGGCTTTGCCTCATTATCCAAAACAATATGGTGCATAAAAATAGTGGGGCTAATCCTGGGAATATCATCCAATGTCCATCCTATTTCCTTTTGACACTCTCTCAAAAGGTTGAGCAGTTTCAATTCCTATTGAGGAGAAAGGTTATTGGAAATAATGACAGGAAATTAGTCATTACCCTCAAGATATGAATATTTTAAATTCTAAGGAAATTGTTTAAGTTCTAACACCAGTGGTTTGGGGATTGAGGGAGGGGATTTAGGGGGAGTGAGGTCCATTAAACTTTCTATCGGTTCATGTTTATTCTTTAAAGGTATATAATATATTGAAATGAGATTTTCATAATCGTCGACGGTCATGGGTAGCTCATAATTAACACACTCATCAATTTAATCAAAAAAATTACCCTTTTTAGAACCCACACAACACTCAAAACTGGAATCAAAACACAAATAATCCAATGGTGAAGAATAGAAGAATGAATCAGAGTATGGGTTGAGGAGAGAATTGTGTGTGTGTGTGCATTATTTGAGATCACTTCAATCGAATAGATAGAAAGAATGGAGTGCTCGTCAGCAGGGTGTTTTATAGCCTCATGGATATTAAAACTTACCGTTTCTCCTCCGAACTCCATGGATAGCATACCATGTTTTAAAAGGTTTGGGTTGAAGCCTCATTTATTATTAAAGCAAAGAAAAGTCCTCTTTAACTGGGTAGAGGGAGACCCATTACATAGCCCAAAGTCCCAGTGGGAATTTAGCCCATTAAATGACCAGTAGGCCCATTTTTTAGCCCAAGGCCCATTCTGTGAATAGTACTGCTACAGAACCCACACTGCTATAGTACATCACCATACCCCCCCAATGCTACAGTACTCTGCTGCTGTTGCTACAGTGCCTCCGCTGCTACAATACGCTTCAGTAATGCTACAGTACCTGCGCTCAAGAATGTAAATATATGTAGGGAAGATGAGATTCTTCACTCGCATAAAGGCATCCTCAATCACTCCAGTTGGATGCGTAGGACTTCAGTTAGCTTGTTTTACAACAATGACCATTGGTTTAGGTTCTCCAAACTACAGAGAAGTGTACAAAGAGTGAGTCCTTACATCAATGGAAGAACCTAAATCTATCATAGCATCAGAGAAAAATGTCTCCCCTATGGTAGAATGTATTTTGAATGTCCCTAGATCCTTGAATTTGGATGGCATTGTTGGTTAGGTCAAGTCCATGAAATTCCTTACTAAGTTTACTATGTCACTCCCCTTTAGACTTCTTCAATGGGTGCAAAGATCTTTTAGAAATTTGGAATATCAAGGGATTTTTTAACTACATCCAATAGAGGAATGTTAACTTCATCATTTTTAAATGTATCCATTATTTATTTATTAATCTCAATATGAAAATTATAATTAGACTTAGAGAGTATTTGGGGAAAAAGAAGAGGAATGAATTGATGGGTTTCCACCTTCTTCCTTTAAAAGGTGATTTATCAATAATAAAAATATATAAAGGATTTTGGGAAATTCGATTGAAGAGGAATGGATTGCTCATTTGAATCATCAAAGATGACTTGATTACCCTTTTTGTCTGGTTTTTCATTAAATGAAATTTTTTAGGGTTGGGAAATAGAGATTTCAAGAGGGGGACATACCTGTTGTGTAGAATCAGTAGAATGAGAGACTTCTTTACCACTATGAAGTGTAACTGCCCGTAAATTACCTTTTTTCCTTTGGATTGACAGTGGATTGGTATGGTAGTTCTCTAGAACCTAGAATCTTAAGCTCACTGATGGTGTTTTCTAATTGACCCACTTGATTTCGTTGGTCTTGAATAGCTGATTGTGTGGTATGTTGGAACTGGAGGTTTTGGGAATCCATTTTCTTCACCATTTCCTCGAGGGTTGGTTCACATTTGGGAGTAGGAGGAGGATTATTTTGAGAAGTTGTAGTATACGAATATTGCATACATTTTCCATGTTTAAACTAATTCTTTTTGGGGTTGCTTGAGTTTCCCCCTTGTTGGTACTGGGCTTGTGCTTGCCACCTGGGTTTTGGATTTTGCCAGAATGGTTCATTCATGAAGAGAGGTGCTTGTTTGAATGGACACCATGGGAACACAGCTACAGAAGACTCATGTAAATCTTGGTGTTGTGTGCACCGATTAGAAAAATGAGTATTTTCATAACCAATACAATAATGTAATGAAACAAGAGGAGATTGTGAGTTACCTTGAGATTGAGATAAATGAGTTAGAAAGGTATGCATCTCATAAAGCTTATTATCTACCTTTTCTTCTAGATATGAATGACTTACCTCATGAACTCTTCGTGTTGGTGTAATAGATTGTGTACCAAGTTGTTATGAATTTTGAGCCATGTTTTCTGCTATGTAACTAGCAGCGATAATAGTTTTATCAACAAGGACAAAACATACTACTGCATCAATCATTCCACAATCCATGGGGATATGTCCTTAATAGAATTATTATATTAACATTTTTTTACTAATCTGGTGGTGGGGGCTTCTTGATCAAATAGTTTTTAAACTCTCCTAATATTCATGAAGGGTATCTTCTTGTGATTGTCTAATGCCAAAAATTTCTTTCCTAATTGATGTTGTTCTGGAGGCAGGGATGAAACTCTATAAAAATAGTCTTTTCAGGTCATTCCATCTTCAATTGTGGTAGGAAAATAGTATATCCAATCATTGGATACACCATCTATGGAGAAAGGGAAGGCCCTAAACTTAATTAAGTTCACAGAGACATTTTGTGGTTTCATGGTGGAGAACACTATGTGAAACTCCATAAGGTGTTTATGAGGGTCTTCGCTGGGAAGATCATGCAATTTAGGAAGTTGGTGGATAATTCATGATCTCATCTCATATTTTTCTGCTTCCTCGGGATATTGGATGTACACAGGTTGGTACTCCACATCCGGGGTGGTAAGTTATTTTAATGTTTCATTATTTGTAGCCATGTTTTCTTGGGTTTGATTGGGTTCAATTATTTATTGGATTGTGAACTATTGATGTTCCAAAATGGGTTCTTTAGTATTACTTGGTTGGCCTTCTCTAGATGCCTCGATTTGTATGGGAAATGTCTTTTCAATTTCCTGGTAAAATTCAAATAGTTTTTCTTTTTCAAATCAGGTCCTGAAAATAAGTTGTGAAGTTTGTTTTTTATGGTTTAATATGGATAGAATAACATAAAGAAGTGTAAAAAAAGAATATAATGTTATAATATAGAATTATAGGGAGAGATATTAAGAAGAAGAAAGAGGGAGAGATAGAATGGAAGAACACGATAAAACAACCAAAAATAGAAATAGGAAACCAGAACAAAAACAATCAAATGGGGGTGAGGTATTTAATGTTGTACTAATTTAAAATTGAAATAAATAAATAAATGTAAATAATGGAAAAACTGATCTTGGATCCCTGGAAATGTCCCCAAAATTTGATCGTGTTTCCGATCAAATAAAATTAGATGTTTATTTTTAACTAGAATTTCTACAGTATAACAACAACCGTAGGTCATATCTCGAAGAAGATATAGATCACTAATTAAAAAATGATTTTTTTATTAAGAAACTAAAATGGGAATGGAGCTTTTTAAAACATGGGTTTTGTTTCTTTAATAATATAAATTCAACAAATATTACTACTGAAAGAATCCAGTTGGAGAAATCATGATCAACCAAGCTAAGTATCCTTTGATGATCAATCTGTCATTCCTGACAAGGGAAAGGAAATGATAATTGATTAATTGATTTTAAACATAATAAAACCAGTAATTTTATGTGAGTTATTACTAGGTTACCACTTAGTATTTGATCGATCAACGATATTGATTATCAGCAACCACTCAAAATAAACAAACATGAAACGATGTAAAAAACATAACTCAATCAAGGAATCAAATCAACAACATGATGAGATGATGAGATTTGTGTAAATGATAAAAATATTCCACAAGAAAAAAACATGACTATTCGTAGGTTCAGTCTCTTAGATTTTATCAACTGATGCAATCCATTTTCACACTCACGAACGGGAGGGGTGAGAAATGAAGAAACCACATTAAAATTTTCACAATATCGGGGTTATGCATGGTAACATGTGAATTAATGATAATTTGATTTGAATTTTATCATACTAGAGTAAAAAACATTAGAAGGTAGAAAAGATGAATAGTTTACAACAAACCTGGAAATCAATTATCTTATAATTATTACAAGTGTGGAGATTTGGATTACAACAAAAGGCAATCCCCAAATTGATCACTAAGAGATTTAGAAGTACATGAGGGAGAAGAGAAATAATATGGGTGAAGAGAGATCACTAATTAGACAAAAATTAATCCCTATCTATGGCACATAATATAATGATGGGTAGGAGTTATTTTATGGACAAAAATATCACACTTTCCACAAAAAGAGGTCAACTGCCTAAGAGACTATGTCACTATTCAAGATAGAATTTTTAATCCTTATTTATCCAGCTGTTTGATAGAACTAAACGCGTTATATTATCCTGAAAATCGGTGGAGAGTTGATCCATTAGGTTATCTATCCATAGGAGGATGAATTAGATCAATTGTATCTTTTTGTCCCGATTTATGGCACAAATACAGATGGGTGGTCCAATATGGCCTACCCATAGTTTCATCATATTGTGGGCCCATTTTGGGACTCTAAATAGACGAATTGGGCATCATGATCTTCTTGAGAAATGCATTCCACATTTTTTTCCTCTCATACATCCATTTTTTAGTTAAATTAGATACACGTATATCCTTAGTACAAATAGTTTTCCACATGAAAGCTTGGGCTCTCGCACAGTTTGACCCATTTTGCTTGATTATTATCACGAGCTCTCCAAATCACCTCCTCCAACTATGTAAACACCAAAACAAGTAAAATTTCCCTATTAAACAGTGATAATACATTATTTATGGATTCATACATAATGTGAAATTTAATTTTATATTTTTAATAATCATTACAAAACCAGTTTAAAACTGTGGTGTCAGGGTGGATTTGAATAGTGAATTGCTATGTATTCAGCGTGACATAAGAATCCATAAAAATGGTTGATGAGAGGGAAATGGGTTTATCAGAATATGTACGTGAAATGGATAGTAAGGGGGTCATATATATACATGTATGAACATAATTAATTTAATTTATATTTATAATACAAAATAATTTCATGAATGTAAATGAGAAGAGAGAAATTCCTTATAGAATTTTGGCATGGTTACGGGTATACATGGGAGGAATTAATGAGAGATAAATAGGTCTCTCATCGTTCAAACGTAAGGAAAGATGTATGTGTGAGGTGAGAAATCATACCCCCACCATTTTTAATTGAAAATAAAAGGGTATAACAGTATAATGAAATTTAGATAAAAATAAGAAAGGAAGAAATCCCTTACTTGTATTTCCTCGGAGCGACATCCCTCGAATCCCCAAGGTGTCTAGGGTTTCCTGGGGATCGTTTCCAATTTCCCTTCTAGTCTGGCATGTTCACACGACAAATTCCTCTAGTTCTTCTATGACATTGTCCTGGGTTGGAGATGGAAAAGTGTGGTGGGGTTCTGGTGTCTTTCAGTAGTGTCACTGGATATTCTCAGTGACATCTGGACCAGGCGGTCAATTTCACTACTTGGTTCAATGTGGATAATCCCCTTCGACAGTGTCAAGTCACTATGTTGCTTCGATCGGTGGATCTCATATGCAGTGTCAGGTGGAGCAGCTTGGATCTGGCTCCTTGAATCGGTCTGGCTCCTCAAATTGGTCTGGCGCGGTCAGGCATCATCTATAGAAGACACCCTGTGTGGATAGGTGATGGATCTAGATAGGATCGGAGGCAGAGGTCTTGGTTCTTATATTTTTTTGTGAAGTTCGTCGTTTTTAGGCTTACAAGTTTGGTTTTTGAGGCATCAACGTCGTCAGTGACTCCCTACTACTTCTTGCTTGGACTCTACCGCTTCCTGCGGTTGGGTGGGGTTATCTGTGGATGGAAGCAAGGTTTTCCTTTTGTGGTGGTTCTGGAGACTGGTGGAGGTTCCATGGAATAGGCTCTCAGTTTGGGATCATCAATTATTGAAAGCGTTGATGGATTTTTGGGGAGGTCATGTGTTAATTTAGAATGTGGTATGGTTTGATGAAAACTATGGGGAGTCAGTGCTTCCATATTTGACTAATGGAATAGGCCGTAGAGGAGGACTCAGAGCTGGAAGTTCATCTTTGTATCACTATAACGATTTGGTAGTTTAGAGGGTATGTCTAGTTCTTTCGGATCAGGTCTGTCCATTAACACATGACATTTCTTTGTTGTATTGCCTTGAAATGGTGGAGAGCTTCATCATGGTTTATACTTGTGAGGGGAAGCTCCATTTTTTCAGTCTAGTTTTATTGTTCATTCCTTCTAGTGTGATATTTATTTAGTGCATGATGTCTATTGGGTTTCCCCCTTCCTCCATTAAAACAGGGCTTTCATAATAATAAAAAAATAAGGCCTTCGGTCAATTGGATGGAAAAAATCCATTACTTGGAAGTGTGATCCAAAAGGCTTGATAGTGGCAAGAGATTTTCTTATTATTATCATGGATCACATTTTGAGGAAACTAGATAGAGGAGGGTGGAGTAGTGATGTTCTACAAGGGTTTTTGAGTGAAGAGAAGTGGGAGCTTGGGTGGGTTTATATAGGAAAAGATAGGGAATTCTTTATTATTTTGGTTGTGGACACCACACATTAAACTAATCAAAACCACAAACCAACCCATGTTTTTCCAATGGTTTTGGTAAAATGGGATTGGAAAACATTATTTTATAAATTCAATGGCCTAACTTCTTATAATATTTGGCATGCTTATGTGGAGGTGAGTCACACTCTCAATGAAATCATTTTAAAAGTTAAAATGATTTTTATGTATTGGAGGGTTAACAAAGGCACCATAAAAATATTCAAATGAATATGATTTCACATTATATTAAAGGTAAAACATATATTGGCCAAAAAAACTTTTTTAGTGTTTTATTACAACACTATTGGGTCATTAGGATGTCATAAAACACATTATACATTTAAACGGTATTTAATTTTTACCCAAAAATTTGGCTGTCTCAGAAAATAATGAAACATTCACTATTTGATAATTTCAATATCCAGATTCCAAAATAAATATTCATTTTATCTGAGGATTTTACTAAATATGGGATTTTTTTTATAAAAACTAACATTTATAGAAAATTCAAGGTCTTTGAAAAAAAACAGCTTTAAAATATTTATAAAAATTATAATTGTAGTCATAAAATATTATACAATAATTTTTATTTAATAAAAATTAATTGAGTAATAATATTTTATTAAAATATTATTTATTTCAAAAAAAAAACATTATTTCATCAAAATAGATTTCTTAATTTAATATTAAATAAAAATACTCTTTCTGATTTAAAATATATTTACAATGTAAAAATAATAATCTGAATGAATATTATCTATAAAAAATAATGTACATAATCATAGTACTAGTGTATTGTTACATAAACCCTAAAACACCCCCATAATACCTAGGGGTAAGGTGTGCGATGATGACAGACTCTTTGGGAAGCTCAGATAATATCCCTCATGTGGTAATCTCTATCAACATCCACTTCTCTTATAGGTAGTTCCGTTCAAGAATAACGTGTTGAAGCCCAACTTGGGCTTTGTAAAAATTAGCCCAATGACACTACGTCTTTTACAATCCTTATAAATGGGCTTTATATGGAGAAATTCTACTAGATGAGGACATCACTTCCTTTTTCTGAGTAAATTATTTTTTGTTAAAACCCAATATTTATACTAATCATGTGGTCACTATTCAATGGCTATATTAGTAACGGTAATAATTATTAACAGTATTTTGAAATCAATAAACATAAAACAATGAAATTTAATATTTTATATAACAATTTTACATAATATGACATTTAATTAGATCAACAGGAATTTTCATTAATAAAGGTTTGGGTCGTTACAAATAGTCTTGGACTGGAGGTGAATGTTGAAAATAGTTGTTGTTCATGAAACTTGATCAATGGAGATCTTGTCCTAAAGGGAATATAAGTGGAACAGAATAGGTAATACCTAATGTGAATGGAACTACGGTGGCATGCGTACCACATGGACATCCTGAGATGAACTGCACACAGTTTATGTTCGTGGTTGTAAGACTATAAATTGTGATAAGGGGATGAAATGGTTGCTAAATTTATGGCTGGCCTAAAGATAGTATTTTTGTACATCACAATATTTTCCATGGGTATGGGAATCAAGACACACAATATTCTAAAACACATCATTGTATGAGAACAACACTGGTGGTGGGGGTTATCCTCTCTGACAAGGGAACTAATGCATCCCACTATTTTGGTGGGGCATCTCCTGCTTATGACACGGGGTAAGGCTAAAGTTTAATGTGAATTGATTAGTAAGGTTGATTTATATTCATATCATATCATATTAGGAATCCAAATTTTCTACGAGTTGTGGTTTTTGAGCATATCGTACTTATCGAATTAGGCATCTTTTGTGTATACAGTGTTTGACTTTGTGGATAATCTTATAATTATGGAATGAGGTATACCTATTTATATGGGGTTTGATAATATCTCATTAAGATTAATCCTGTTATTATATGGGTTATGATAATATTTTAACATCATGGGTTTATCATGTCAAACGTTTTAGTTTAAAGGAATATAAGTTGAACTGTAAGGGCTGCAAATTGTTTAAGGTCATAAGGCTTGGACTGATCGAAAACAGTTTAATGGACTACTACCTAGATTTGATGAAAATATTTTAAGGTCATACTACCTAGAACACATGGTTGTTGTTAGTTTAATTTCATTGATACTAGACCCAAAAATATATTTTAGGTTCATGTTTCATAAACCAATTGCATATAGATTAAGGATGTACTTCCTAGTAAAATTGAAAATAATTTAAGCTAGAACTACCTGGATCATGGGGCTACATTTCATGTTATATTATTAAATCTAGGACTCTTGAAAGAAAATTTTGGTCACATTTCATGGATCATGAAATCCTCACATGATTTAATACTTTAGAATATTTGTGTTGGTGGGAGGTCTAATACGATTTCAGTCCATGGTGATCAAAGAGTGTGCACTATTATGATATACCTTATGAATGATATATGGTCTTTCGCAATTGGGATTTAATTTTATTTATTTACTTTTTGTATTAATGGGATTCTAAGGGATACCACCCAATCACCCTAAATGAAGAAGAATAGAGAAACCTTATTGTTGAATGATCTCGATATCCTATTCTAGTGCCTTTATAGATAATGCATGGCCAAGATCCTATTTTATTTTAGGAAATAAATTTCATATATATAATCCTCTACCATTAATCCTAGAATATGATGATCATTAAATTATTTTAGATCCATAAAAACTAACCCTCCATAGGAAACAGTAACTCTATTTTGATTACTAGGGAGTATGCGGTCACTTGGGCGGAACATTGAGATGTTTTCTGATAGGCGCAGAGGGCATTGGGGCTTGTGAAAACAACTCTTATTAAATTAGATAGTAATTTTATATAGGATTTTGGAGATGGTATTGTTTTATGAATCATTCTACCAATTTTCCAAGGCGTTGTATCAAGAAGTATGGTTAGAATGGATGTTTTTCATGGAAAATAATTAATTCACCTTGGTAACAAGATGTTGGATCCATTGTCCATGAGTATAGAATGAGGGAATCAGAATCAATGAATGATGTAGGAGATCATGAAATATATCATTGAACTATATTTTAATTCATTTAGGGGAATAAATTCTTTGTACCTGAAGAAGAAGTCCATTATGATCAAAATCTACCTATACTATTGAGTTGTCAATGGAAGGTATGGCCCTCTGACATCGATCCCCAATTCTACAAAAAGAAAAGAATAATTGGTGTTATGTAGAAGCTATATCATCCAATGAAACCATTAAGCATTGATGTGAAAAGAATGAAACCTCTTGGATAACTTGATGCAGTCATAGTCCATGGTGGTCTGAAATTATTCATACCACCAAATCTTGTGGGAGAGATTCAATATTCCCTAATGGGTTTGAGAAGACGTAGAATCATCTTTTATAACCCTAGGGACATTATATTGATTTACTAAATAGATGATAATTCCATTAAACCCACTTTTGTAGAGATTATTTTCATGTTCTGTACCACTATGTAGGGTAAACTCTGCTACACTCCAACAATTTCTCTCATTCTTGACTCAATTTGGAAAGAGAATACCCCATTTGAGATATTTGATGAATAAAAATATACAATAGGGTGTTTTATATACTCTGGGGGTGGTTGTGTGTACTAGAATTGATGTACCAGTATCCATTTGGTTTACCTATTTACTATCATCATCATCTACAATAGAGGGGGCAATGACCTTTTAGTGTTCCATTTGGATTCTAAATTCATCCTGATTAGGCCCTACAAGATATAAAACCAGAATTATGAATTCATCAACATTACTATTTTATTACTATGGGACATGAGTCACTTTTATATGGGTTGTGAAATGGGCCATAAATATATTAGTCACCTCAATAAATGGTAGGAGCACTTTATTTCTTATTATACAGTATCCATTGATCTACATGATGAATATATCAGAGTCTCCCTTCACATGTAAGATGGGGATATTAACATTGAGGGATAAATTAAGAATATTAATGAGAGCCTGATACACTACATTTTTGTTTGAGAGGCCTTTTAAAAATAGGAATGAGTAAAAAAGGATGACTTGTGATGGGGGTGTTGAAGATGATCCCCAATCCCACTCTCTTGATCTTTTGATTGTAGAGTCTTCTATCGGCCAGGCTTTAGAAGGAACCATAAAAATGAATATTCAAATACATCACAACCTAATCCATTTAGAGGATAATCATGTCTATGAAATAATCATCTAGGAATAGTTATTCAAGGGATGGATTGGAAGACAAGTAGTCTGGAAATGATAGAACATTTACATACTTATATGGAACAAGCATGAGGATGAAATTTTGGAGGATCACCCTCAAATGTGCTAATTTTCCTGTCAGCATGTGGTGATTGATAATATACTATAAAAATTCCTCCTAAGACAAAAAATATATATCCATGTGATGTAGATAATCCCAAAACTATTTCATGAAAAAAACTGGTGCGGGGAAGTTCGTCTCAATAGGGTATTGTATGGTTTCGATGTCAAGAAGCATGCGACTAAGATAATATGAAATATTTTCAATTCCCTCACTATTTTTCTAAGAAATAAGGGCATTGAGGTTAAATTATAGGGTAGTCTTGTAGAGGACCAGACTGATTCCTAAAATAGGTGGTATTAGAATGGGTGGCTGATGAAGGTACAACTTGATGTCCATGAATGTGAACTGTTACTCCTTATAACATTGGTAAAAAGTGACTTTATTCATTAGCCTCGAGAAGGGATTACACATTTCAGCTAGGTTTTTGATAAATCAATTTATATAGGCTAAGTTTACTTAGAGACCACATAATGGGAATTCTGCCCAAAAATTTGGGCCTACGGGCTATGTAATGGGCTACAAGCCCACTGGACCTTCGGGCTATGTAATGGGTCTCCCTCTACCCAGTTAAAAGAGGGCTTTTCTTTGCTTTATTAATAAAAATGAGGCATCAGCCCCAACCTTTAAAAAAAAAGAGAGACCACATAACCCCTGAGGGTTGCTCAAGGTAAGAATTTGGCTGATGTCCTTGATATTCTATGGTTCAAAATCAATACCCTTGCATCTTATGATGATCCTGATATATTTCCTAAACGTTGCACTAAATCAGAACTTCATGGGCACTACATGAAAATTTCTTATACAAACAGAAATTTAACGACATATAATATAGTTTTTGTAAAAAATAAATAATTATAATTGATATTGAGTTTTTTTTATATTAAATTCATTTACCGACATATACCTTTACCAAAAAATTTATTTCTTTTTATTAACTATTTAATATTAACGAATATTTTACCGCAATTTTTTTTCCACTCTATAATATTAACATTGACATTTTTTTACAAAACAATAAATTTTTTATTAATCATTAATTTTGAAAACATTTTTTTTCAATATATAAATGTGTTTATATAATTTATTCACAAAAAATAAATCATTTCAAAAAAACATTGTAAAGAATTATGAAAAAATTAAAAAATATTCATGCATTAACAAAAAAGGGTTAATAAGTATTTATAATAGAGTTCAAATTTCATTTATCATATATTCTATATGAAACGAATTAAAATTATATCTTAGAAATATTTTACCAGTATGGGTTTTAAAAACATCAACAAAAGTTAAAATTAAAAATAAAATGAAAATAATAACCCCCAAAGATTCACATTTTACCCATATGGTTTTACATCCCCTCTCCCCACTTCATTGTCAGTCACACCTCCACATTGGCCACCTCAACCTGAACCTACTATGCTCATAGGCCCAGTTCCTCACTGTCACCCATATCGACACCCGCACCCTTAATTCTTCACCACTTCCTATACCACACTATTCACTGATGTTCAAATAATTTTCTCCTCAATTGATTATAAAGTCGTGATATTGAGAACAACATGTATCAAAACCCATTTCTCATTACATTAGTCTATGTTTGAGCCAACAAGATTGTATTTATTCTCATCAATTTTTAATCACATAAAATTATGGGAATATAATTTTTTACTTGATTTTAAATTAGGGTTTCATCAAAATTAAGATTAAATGAGTTTTCTTTTTGTTTTTGTTTTGTAGTTTAATTGTCTTATTATTTTAATATGATAATTATATACTCTAGTAATTTTTTGGTGATTTTATCACCCCATCCTATTGGGATAATCTTCATCCAAGTACTCAATTTCAAAACCATGACGACATCAATTCATGTCATAATGAAGGAATACTCAATATTTTAATGGTATTAAAAATTATATGAATCTAGTATTTATGAGTTGTGGACGGTTCTCATAAAACTGAAATACATTTCTACTACTGCATGGGTTTGAATATCTTCATTTGTTCCCTCTTTAATCACTCAAGGGATGATATTTAGATATTAGGGTGGTTGAGTTTTAGCTAAGATCTTTCCACATGATTACAAAATTAATTATGAATATGATTTTTGTTTTTTTCATTATCTCTACATTCTATTAGGTGTTGGATATTTTTGTGAAATAATTAAAAAAAACATTGAATGTTAAATAGTATTGTGAAAATGATTAACCATATATTAGTTCTCACATTTTCACATTAAAGGAAATGAATAAATAATATTGGTTTTCTTCACCTACCATGATAAACTTCTTGGTTAGAGATTCTTTCCCAATAGAGATTTGTGTGGCTTCGAAATGACTTAAATAATGGGGTACCCTTTTATTCCAGATCTTTTATGTACTCGTCCTTAACAAATGAATTGTTGGTTATGACCACATTTGGTCCTTGTGAGAACACTAAAAATGGATGAAAATTACAATCACCCAATACTGAGTTATAACAATTTTTAAATTTTTTAAATCCTTTTCATGGAAGTATTTTCTCGGAAGAATATTTAAATAATTTCATTTTTGTTTCCTGAACACTTTCAAGTCATGATTCTTAATTTTTATGTACTAATATGTAATGTAGAGTACCACTGATCGACGATGATGGTTTAATTTTTAATAGTTTCTAGTTTATTTTGTTATTCTACTGTGATTTGATATTTCTATTTTATCTGGGTTAACTAGTATAGTATTTTTCTATACCCATTGTGTAGTGGAATCCATGTTATTACAAAAATAAAATGGTTTTTCACATGAACATAAGAGACAGTTTAACTATTAACTATTGGTAAAAAACATGTAATAACACTCAGGACATCCATTTGTGTTTTGGTATAAACTTCATTATTTTTATATGAAAAGATTTTTGAATCATAGATTAATAATGAATTTTATTATTATAACAACAATATAAACCAATATATGTGTAATCAGAACACTTAAAAAGATAGTTTTTAAATCATTATTCCTAAATCCATATGTACACTCTCGATCAAAATTATGTTATATGTGTCTCTTTAAGGAATTTGTTTATAGCATTTGAGTCAAAGGTTATAGACTGAAATGAGATCAATAAAGTAGAATATGTTTTTAAATTTAACTCCATGAATTTTATCCCATATTTTGTAACTATACAGTATTGTTACCTAGTTACATCTAGTTATTCAACTATCATCCATATTTTAATTGTATATTTTAGTAGTATATATCATTGTGTTTTTATTCTATTAGAGTGAAACTATTTAAATAGTAAATAATTCATTTGTATATGGTTTCAATTTCAAAAATATATTGTTAAATTAATTTTTAATTCATTAGGTAACAAAATGAGTAACTCATATGAATAAACTCTATGCATATATGTTTAAAATATATTCATATACTATACATGAATACTATGGAATGAAACATTACAGGAATCAAGTGGATCTCATGAAATTGTTCTGGGAAATATCACATAGCAATCTCATATATCATATGATAATCTATACCCAATTCCATATATACAAGTAACTGGGTAAACTATTATGAAAAGAAACAATGTATATGATCTAACTACATATATTGTACAAGAATGATTTGGATCACTTCAAACTGTATACATATATGAGTAAACTGTGTATATATGAGTAAACTATATTAATATGTCATATTAATCCATAATTTTAAATGCTTTCATTAATTCATTTTCAAAGTGTACACATTTAACATTTACATATAGTGTTTTCCAAATAAATAAATCATTATGAATATAGTTTCATTTTTTAAAAGTTTCATTTTCATATTTAATCTTTGTACGATTTCAGTTTTTGAAACATACTACTGTATAACATTGATTCATGATTGATGTTACTCCAGAATTGTCATGTAATAATAAAAATGTTCATATTCTTCATTAGCATACAGTTTCAATTAATTCATCTATGTACAATATTTTAATGGACTTTTCTATTGATTTCTCTCATATCACATTATTTCATAGATGAATGTATTTTCTATGTTTTTTCTCTATTGTATGGTCATTAATCATTGATAGATATCTTTTGTAAGATTACATGAAATTCAAGAACATTAGGCATGACTTGGAATTTTATTAATGAATGGTCATACATTTTTAAATTTTGATGATCATATTTGTGGGATGATATCATGTCATACTTTACATGTATCTCTTAAAATAAAGAATTTATATATTTAAATTTTAAATTTTTTATGAATATTTTGGTGTGCAATGGCTGTTACTAGTGTAATGGATATATTTGAGTTCCAATGGCTCACCATAGGTTAATATTTGGAATTTTCTCCTCCAGTTCGATGGGAATTTTTTATTTGATTCATGTTGATTGAGGTGGTTTTTATTTTATCTATATGTGTGGATTTTTTATTTTTGTTTAGAGAAAAAAAGAATAGTTTCACTAACTTATTAAATGGGAAAAATATAGAATAGACACTTCATTTATCATAGGATTTAAAGAAAATAATTAGGGTATATGTTATTTTGAAAATGCATTATTGATTGGTCATGTTTTCACATTTTTAATTTATTATTTGGAGTCTAGTAATTATAAATCATAGGCATGTAAATATTTATAGTATTTTTAGTTTTGTAAATACACTATTGATTTATCATTTTTTTGAAATTAGAATTTCTTCTTTGGAGTTTTAATCTATAATATCTAAGATATTGGACATTTGAGGGTGATGTGCTACTATTACATGTCATTTCGAATAATGTTGGTTATGAATTTGGAATACATGTGGTGATATGAATGTTGAGACGAGGCCTGCAATGCTGTAAATTGGTGATTTTCTTCTATTTTTGCAAACTAAAATACTATTTTAATCCTTGTTATTTTGTTCGTTTCAAAAAAATTAAATTCAGTTAGTTAATTTAGTTTTTGGTTATTTCGATTTTGGTTGCTAATGTAGTAGGTTCATTTATTAAAGAATCATTGGTTGGTTATTGGTATTTCAAAATTATGAATAGTTTTAACCAAACTAACCATTTTATCACCCCTACAAACAAATTATATATATCTAATATGATTTTAATTTTCCCCTATTGGGTTATATTTTTCAAAATATTTATAACTTAGATGAAGTTAAAAGATAATCTTCATTATTTCATAATGGAATAAATCAATACAGGAAACAATGAAAATTATTCCTATGATTTAACATAATCTAATTTTTTAAAACATTTGTCTTCATATAAATCATATTACAAATATATATAGGCATAAAACCCCAATATTCATATTAGAATGCATATGGTGGCCATGTACTGATATCTCCATCTTTCTTGGAAAACACGAAACACAGTGCACATTTTCTTTAATCTCACAACTCTAGTTATTAGCAGTATTCTACATTTATCCCAGTCGAATTTTAGAACTATAATGCATGAATTTTTCAAATATCATAATAGTTGAATCGTTGAATTGTATTGTGACTTCTATTTTCTAGTATCATGAACCTCCATGTCATGCCTTCTATTTTTGATACATCATTTGTACTTATAACATGTTTTCATATGTGTTTATTTGTATATATGTGATTATTATTTAATCGACATATATTTTAAATCCTCATTTTTTATATAATAAAGGTTGCATATGTCTTTCTCTATATTCCATGAGCTTCATATTTCCATAAGCACGTTTAGTATGCAATATTATCATACACAAACTGAGGCCTCATTGCATGTCTTCTTTAGTCATGAACTGAGGGATTTATATATTGTAGGCTACATTTTGTTCTCCAACTACTTGAGTAATGGTTTCTTCTATTTTCGTTTTTACTATGCAATATTCTCTTTTAATTATGTAGTATTCTCTATAAGGCCTGAACTAAGGATTTTATGTACTAAAAACTACATTATATTCTCTGTTTACTTGATTTGTTTATTCCATATTCTTTTTTACTATGCATCATTCTATTTTAGTTATTTTTTTATTGATTTATGTCTTATAAAACTGTTGAACATATTTTTGTAGGTTATGGGTTGGTTATGATTGATTTTTTATTAAATATGTAAAAAATAAATGATATTATTAATTATGTTTGTCTCAAATATTGAATTTCCTTTTGGTGCTATTATATTTTTTAACAGTTTTAACTATTCAGATATTATTGTTTTTAGTTTTAGACTGTATATTAACAATTTTTCAACCCCAACTACTAGATAGGGGATGTGTGCATGATTGGGGATGATTATCTCCTTCTATCCACTAGTGTGAACGAGGACAATGATGACAGATGTGTGAGAGAAATAGATTGAGGATGAAGTGTTGGAGATGACTCACAGGCTGGTCCTTGGTGCTAGAGTTGGCATTGAGTGCTAGATCTTACTCATTAGTTGGAGCCGGCGTGGAGTGCTTTAATTTTCCTGGAGTGCTGGAGCTATCCTAGAGTGCTTGAGATGATTCACTGGATGGTACTTATTGTGTTGAAGCTGACTCACTGGTTGGATCTAGCCTGATGTTCTGGATCCAAACTCACTAGCTAGTCCCAATTGTTGGACATATATGTTGGTAAAATGTTTTACTTACAGAAAATAAAATTTAACGGACAGATTTTACATCATTGTAAAAAGTGAAATATTTTTTAGTGGGGGTTTATCTTCAAGTGTTAGCAGTGAAGGAAGCCAAACACTTCTACAAGACATTTGATATGGTCCTAGAGATGGTGGGATTTGAACGCTAAGTCATATACATTGTATTCCACAAATTTCCTATGAATTGGTTTGGTTAGGTGATGCATGGACTTGGGATAAGTGGCTTCTATATTATTCAGGTTGAAGGGATTCAACTAATAGAATAAGGTCCCTTATGGGGCGCTAATGTTAGTGGAATCATCATCCTTGAGGTCCATCCATATTTGATAATATTCATAGTATTCATCCATGAAGGAGAGGGAAAAGAACCCTATTGTAGCATTGATCAATAACTCTTTTACTGTAAGGGGAAAATCATTCTTCGGAAAATGGTATTTGAGGTCCCAAATTCTGATATTGATTCTTATTTTTTTATTCATTTTACATACTAAGATGATGACATCAAGCCATCTGAGGTCCAAGACACCCCTAACGATGTTTGATTTAATAATTCTATCAACCTCATTCACGACCATAACACCATGATCGGGGTGAATCTTTCTATGAGATAGCTTGAACTCATGATTACTCACTGAGAGGCTAAGATGGTGAATGGATAAATATGATATTTTCCCTGGCATCTCACCATAGATCTATTAAAAGACATCATGGTGATTTTTTAGGAAATACACATGTTGTTTTTGCACTTCCTGAGACATGGCTGTACGGATCAGTGTCAACATCAGATCATCCACATTACCAAGGTTTATATAGGTTAACTCATTAAACGTTCTGATGAAACAACATTAAAATGTTGGATTGGTTTCCTTGAAGTCATATTAATCATCTAATATATATTAATATGTGGGATGGGGTTGCTATTGTAGGCTTGCCAACATGGTGGAATAATTGGTGTATGCTTTGGAAAACACACAATCCTTATTGGGAGGTTCCTACATTGTTAAAACTATAGTGATAGATGTTTATAATCTAATTCATGTAACCTTCGACTAACATGTTTTCTCATTAATTCAAATCAATGGTAGTGTGTCACCATCTAGGGATTGAACCCTTCTTTCTAGAACATGAAGGGATGTCATGAATTGGGGGATATGGGGAAAACCCCTAATATTTCATTGGAATCAGGTATTCATGTATCACATTGGCCTATTTAGTGTATAATTAAAATGTAATTTGAAGGAATCCCTTCTTATAAGATACACCAACACTCGTTTTATTGTAGAAAACAAAACAACCCCTAGTTCATGTATTTTGAGATCTAGCAGATGAATCTAGAGGATAAAGCTATCATTCACATCTACACATGGATTAACTACTGTGGCCACCATATCATTAGGAGAATTAATATGGTCATCTTCATTATTCTAAACCTACTTCCCCTCTCTCTTATAATATATAGAGTATAGATTTTGGGATTAACTATATGATTCAAATGGGAATTCATCACCCTACAATACCCCCTACTCGACCATTGAGGGAAAATTTGAGTAATTGGTGACATGAGGAGGGGACTGTTACATGAATTTGTAACCATGTTTTACTGTAACACCCCAAGGTTTCATAGTACGTTATTTCTTCAATGAAATTAAATAACATGCACTACACGCAACACCGAGTTCTAACGCACTATGACGTACCAAACAAGTCATTCAAAAGCTGTTATGAATAGTATTAACTGAATTTTAATCTTTATATAATCTTTATAATTTTATAATCCATATAATGAGTTTCTTAGACAAAATGTAATAACAAATACATTTTTTCAGATAAAAGACGTATTTTAAAAAAATCCAATTTTACAGCCTTTTAATGGTGAAGCCTTTTTAAATCCAATATTTGAATCTTTTATATATTCAATTTGACAAAATAAACTTCTTATTTTGAATCGGGACATAAGAATTTTGTTTCAATAATGTTTTGGTGTTTTTCTGATAACATTCATATTTGGGTGGATAGTGAAAAATACTATATTTTAACTGAAAACAACTTTTTAAATCAAAATAATTTATATTGTTAAATTATAAATTTTAATGGTTTGGAAGTGTAAATATATTATATTTTTACCATTTAATCCAATGATGGTCATTATATGTAATTTACTTTTAAATTTGACATAAATAAGTTTCAAACTTTTGGTAGTTATTATTTCTTAAAAACACGCCTTTTGGTATTGACAGCGGGAATTAATATTAAATTAATAAATGAAACTTCTATGTTTTAAATTTGGTAAAATATATTTCATTATTGAATTCATAATATTGAAATTAGCCAAGGGAGAATTTTTTTTATTTTTATGAAAACATTCAATCTTTGATGAATAGTGAAAACCACTGAGTTATTGGTTAAAACCATATTTTTATTTAAATAATTATTTATTTCATTGAGATTTTTTTTAAGTCAAAATAGATACGTTATACCTATATAAGTTCAATTTAATTCATTGGAGTCGGTTTATAATAATTTAAGACATATAAAAATTTTATTGAACTTTTCACCGTCTTTTACCCATCTCCTAGGAGAATTTGCAAATTAACATAAATCTTAATATTACTACATTTGTGAGTGGAATTTTGAAAATCTGAGAGACACGATTAATATCAAGGAGTAAAATGTGGTTTGATAAGATAAAAATAATTTTTGGTGAATAGTAACTTTTGACTTTTATTTACCGCGATTAAAGGTAAATAAGGTAATTAAAGATAAAAAGTATATTATAATAATACAAAATTTCCATAACACATGTCCTAACCTTATTAGATGAGTCATGTCCGACCATGGGCATCCTTGGGTCGATTTTGGGACCCCATGGATCCACTTGAGAGTGATAATGACTCTTTAGATTTATTAATTTAAAGTAAAGACAAAAAAACACAAACAAATATCTTTTAGTAAATTAATTTTTACATGGGGTAATATAAGTTATATATCTGACAATAAATATTCATGTAAGGATAAAAATATTTTATACATCATGGTATTTTTTTATAATTTTTAAAAATCAAAAAATTTGGTTATTTATGACATAATGATGATGCAATAATTACCTTATTAATTAAATATTAAAATAATTGATATTATAAATACCCAAATAAATATAATTTTATACTTTTAATGAATTAAAAGAATTTTATTGTTTATTATGACATGTTAGGATGGATTAAATAAATTTTTTCGAATTAATAATGTTATTAAGACTTTAACAAAAATAAATTATTAAACAGTGTCAAAATTGACATAATGCAGTTTTTAAAACAAATATAATATTATTAATTGATATAATATTCCTAAAAATCTAAGGATCAGCCAAAGGACATATATAACGATAGTTATGTCATTAATGAACCACTTGGGGTTCACTGGGTAGTTTATAGTGAGTTTATTAACTATATAATATAAAAATATAAAGAGACATGGTAAATGTCAAACTATTTAACTAAGAGTAAAATCTAAAACATAAGGTTACAATAGTGACCCAAACCTGTATAAAATCTATTGGTTGAGTGTTTTTAAACGCATCCCCACCTTAGACTATGAATAATCCACTTTGGGGCCATTAGAAACCGAATTTGAATATTATAAATTAATACTTTATGTTTTTTCTAAAGATCGCCTCACCCCCCTTATAAAAGGACACCACTTATAACCAATTCCTCACACCTCTGAAGCTTTTTTTCTTGTCCAACCTCTGCCCAATTAAAATACCTACATCACTCTCCTCCTCCTAGAAGCCTTACTTTAGGCATGAGGCACTTTATGGGTCCTTTTTGGTTCAAACCAAAGGAAGTTACTCAAATTAAAGGTAATGATTTCTCTTAGATTTTTTTATTTTATTTTACTTCTCCAACCCCTAAACTCTTCTTATTATTTTATTTTATAACAAAACCACAATCCTAAATATACTAGGATATTGTTATGAGAAGTATTCGAACTACACTTACACACACCACCATCTAATTGGTGAAGAACATAATGTTTCACAATATCTTCATTATCCAAGGTTGTTTATACGTAATTATCTACCAGATCCTCTTTATTATCCACATCCATGTTTCATTAAAATGTATTCCAAAACGTTTTTACTATTTACTACACTATGGGTTAAAGTCATTTCTACCCTTGTTTGACTCTTTATAAAATGGTTTGAAAGGAATCTTTCCGTCGTTTTCTAAAGAAGGTCCTTTTTAACATTTTCGACAAAATTAACTATTATACAGGAGGTTAACCTACACTCCATCAAGTTAAAGTAAAAGGTAATGGTTTATTTCAAAATCTCTTCATTATCCGAGGTTGTTTATACATACTTATCTTCTGGGACCTCTTTATCATCCACATCCATGTTTCTTAAAAATGTATTCCAAAACATTTTTATTGTTTATTAGCCTATGGGTTAAAGTCATTTATACACTTGTTTGACTACTTATAAAATGGTTTGAAAAGATTATTTCCGTCATTTTCTAAACAAGGTCCTTTTTAACCTTTTCGGCTATATTAAGGTAAGAATTTTTTTTATCTTATACATCAGGTGCAGCTATTTTCTGCTGTTATAAAATCGTCGAAGCTTCCCTAACATGCTTATAAAAATATTTTCATAGTCAATGTTTTCTTTTACAATCATGTGACTTTTAAATGTTTTAAAGATTTATCTATATAAATATTTTTAATTAATGTCCATTTTTTCAAAATAATTTTAAGGACTTATTTATATGTACATGAATGTTTTTAAATGATAATTATTTTAAAAAGTTACAAAGTGGTATGGGACACTTCAATTCAAAAATCTCTTTTAAATTACTTCTTTTAAAAATGTGTGACTTATCAATGATTTAAAAAAAATATATTTATCTCAAATAGTTTTGATTTCATCTATATCAGAATATTTTGATGGATTTTAAGCTTATTTGAAGTTGATTTATTATGATACAAAACTTCCATATTGCATTAATGTTTTTGTGATATGTTTGACAATGGATGTGTTATTTTTATACCATTAATGGTTTATGGAGAAATTAATGACATTTCTAATGGTACTTTTAATACGAATGTTTATGTTACATTTACACCTATTCATATGAGGAATGCATTGGACTTAGTAAGTAACGGGTGGAGCCCGCTATAGCTCCTCGATGCATGGGTAGGTCTCTTGAGACAAACTAATTTTTTGGCACGAGGCTTTGAAAAAATCTTATTTGTAGTCTTGGCATGAGGCCATGGTGACGTGGTTATGATAGTTTGTCATTATGCATTCCATCATTATGAATGTGGTTATTGATATTTCATTAGATTATTCTACAAGAAGAATTCCCATGTGAATAAGTAAATGGAATTATTTCATTTTATTTCTACCATATTATGTTGAAGTTCATGTTTAAAAGGCTTTTGTTTTAGTTATACACTACCTTAAATATTTATTCTTACTTATGAAAGTTTCTGCTATATTGTTATCCTTACTAGGAATTTGAGCTCACCACATTCTATGTTTTATTTTTCCCAGGATGTGAAGATGTATTTTATGAATGACCTGTAGAGATAGTATAAGGGGATCTGAGTGGGGAGAAAAGATGTTGATGTAGTTTTCACATTATGATGTAATGTAAAATTTATGAATGTTTCTATTGTTTCCAAGGCTACTAGACTAATCAGTCTTTTAAGACTTTATCTTTTGTGATCATGCCAATGTTATGTAATAATGCACAGACTCTGGGTAACTGGGGTCAGGGCATTACAGTTGGTATCAGAGAAAGTTTAATACAAACCTTGGAAGCTATATTTAGATAATCTCTGATTAGAGCACATAGACCTAAGATATACTTTGAGGATTAGTATAGAAGAACATCATATAATTTTGGTATTATAGAGATTTCATGAGTTTTCTGAGCAATAAATCTCTGTCTGGATACGAGAAGGTAGAGGCGGCTCTGGAACAGATATGCCTAGGGGTAAAACCTGAAAACCCTACTTTGAGCTAGACTCGAACGAGAACTCGTGCATGACAATGGGCTTTGCTGCACTCTTGGTTAGGATACTCCCGGGGGATATACTTAAGATAATTCTCATTTTCCATACAAATCATTAAGAAAGGTTTATGAGTATATAATTCCTAAATGAAAACATCATTATGACGATGGATTATATCCATAAATAATTAAATTAAGTTAGGTATTTTACAAGTTTGGAATTATTCATTAAAATTCATAAACTGACCTAGTTTATGCTATTGTATAGAAATGGAGCCTAGTAGAAGGAATGTGAACTCCAGCAGTACGTATGATCCAAAGAGTAAGAAGGATCATATCTTTCACATTATTAATCCTACCTTAAGAAGGGAAATAGTCTCCCATGTATTCTCAACATATGTAGAAATAGTATCATGTGTTAATAAGACAAGTAAAGAATTCCCCGATTCCAATGGATTTGAAGGGAAGAAAGAGAATAAAAGGATGTAAGAGATAAAGATGGACAAAGGAAATAGGGAAAAGAAGAATTTTCCCATATATGATAATTGTGGGAAGAAACACCCTGGAACATTTTTGAAGGTAATGGGTGTTTTTTATATGTGTGGAGAAAAAGGACACCATGTACGTGACTGCAATGGTATGAAAAAGGTTCAAAATGAACAATGCTTCATCTTCAAGGTGTTGGGACACTACGTGAACCGATGTCCAAATAATCAGAGTATTCTCTAAATGATGATATTAGATAATAATCATGTACGTATACTACCACATATGAGGAGGAATGATTAGTGTCCTTATGTAGTTATTAAAGAATTATGTCATTTGAGTTTTGTATCAACAATGTACTACTTATAATAATTATAGAGTATATAAGGATTGTACTACAATATTTTTTCATTAAGGACTTGAGATTGTGTGAAACAAAGAAAAGTGACTTAATAACAGGTTAAATTTTTGGAAAATATATGGTTAAGTGAAAGATAAACCATAATATGGTTCTGATACCAAGGTAGTGATTTTGGAATAATACATGATTGATTTGGATAAATTATATTGGATATTCTTGATTACCTGGAAACTGATTAATGATTTTTATATTCCATCATTGCTGGATTTTACATCATTTTTGGACAGAAGGAGTATATCCTGTATTCTATAAGGAATATGTGATCATGAATGTAATAAATAAGGTTTTATGGAAATTCCAGATGTCGCTGTGATTTAAAAGAATACATTATGAAGGTGTTCACATGTTATTACGTGGTAAAAGGATCTTCATTGTGTCTACCTTCCTTATAAATTTTGGACTGTGAGTATGGACAGATGTATTTTGGATAATTCTAGTTTGAGATTATTTTTGGATTTCCATAAAAGGACAACCCGGAGGTCCGGTGGCAACCTGTCGCGTCCGGCAAGGCCGCTCGACTTGAACCCACAACCGAAGGGAGACAATGGTGTATCACCTACAACTAGACCACATAATGCACTGGATTGAATAATGTAGTCTTTTTAAAAAACATTCAGTAGATGAATTATAAATTCACTTTTCTTTGAACCCTATATGAATAGGATAAATAGAATATTATTTTTATGTTCTATTATCTTTCTGAGTGAAATATGAGTTTGTGATAGAAATTAGTTAAAGGATGGGACTCTACTTGTCAAGTATATATTTTTCTTATTCTCTTATTCTATGAAGAAATTAATTCTTATACATTAGTAAAGAGATCTTAAAACAGAAAATTTGTTATCCTACAACCATATGTTTTGTTGAACCGATGGTATTTTAAATCATCATAGATTGATGGATTTAAGGCCCTCAATTTTACACATTTTTGGGATTGATTACCTCAATCACTACAATTAAATATTTACATTTTTACTCTACTTATAAGTCTTTAATTTTCACCAATGTTATCCTAATAGAGATCGTAATTTGGTGGTGACACTTTCATTTCCCTTTTCCTCTTTTTAAAACTAAATTTTATTAACCTAATTTCCGATGTGGGTTTTCCCAAAGGTATTTTCTATTTTTATCCTTTTATTTTTGAAAAATAATTTCAAATTGTGAGGATGCAATTTTTTGAAGGAGGGAAGAATGTAACACCCCAAGATTTCATTTTATGTTATTTCTTCAAAGTAGTTCAATAACTTGGACTACATGTAACACCGAGTTCTAACAAACCATGACTTATCAAACAAACCGTTCAAAAGTGGTTATGAATAGTATTAACTAAATTTTGAACTTTATATAATCCTTATAATTTTGGAATCCATATTATGAGTTTGTTAGACATAATGTGAGAACAAATCCATTTTTTCAGATAAAAGAAGTATTTTTCAAAAAAAATGAAATTTTACTGCCTTTTAATGGTGAATCCTTTTTAAATATAATATTTGAAACTTTTATATATTCAATTTGACAAAATAAACATCTTATTTATAATCATGACATACAAATTTAGTTTCAATAATGTTTTGGTCTTTTTCTGATAACTTTCATATTAGGGTGAATAATGAAAAATACTATATTTTAACTAAAAAAAACTTATTAAATCAATATAATTTATATTGTTAAATTATACATTTTAATGGTTTTAAAGTATAAATAGATTATATTTTTACCATTTAATCTAATGATGGTCAATTTAATTAATTTCACTTTGAAATTGGACATAAACAAGTGTCAAACATTTGGTAGTTATTATTTCTTAAAAATAGGCCTTTTGGTTTTAACAGCGGGAAATAATTTTAAATTAATAAATGCAACTATATGTTTTGAATTTGGTATAATATAAATCATTTTTTAATTCGGAATATTGAAATTAGCCTATGGTGATTTTTTGGTATTTTTATGAAAACATTAAATTTTTGATATATAGTGAAAAACACTGAGTTATTGGTTAAAAATGACTTTTTATTTAAATAATTATTTATTTCATTTAAATTTGGTATAGTCAAAATAGATATGTAATGCCTATATAAGTTCAATGTAATTTATTGGAGTCAGTTTATAATAATTTTAGACATATAAAAATTTTATTGAACTTTTCACCGTCTTTTACCCATCTCCTAGGAGAATTTGCAAAATCACATAAAACTTAATTTTACCGCTTCTATGAGTGTAATTTCAAAAATCTGAGAGACACGGTTAATATCAAGGAGTAAAATGTAGTTCGATAAGATAAAAATAATTTTAGGTGAATAGTAACTTTTCACTTTTATTTATTGCGGTTAAAGATAAATAAGGTAATTCAATATACAAATTATATTATAATAATACAGAATATCTTTAACAATTGTCCTAAACTTATTGGATTAGTCATGGCCAACCATGGGCATCCTTGGGTCGATTTTGGTACCCCATGGAGCCACTTTAGAGTGATAATGACTTTTTAGATTAATTAATTTAAAGTAAAGACAAAAACAACACAAAGAAATATCTTTTAGTAAATGAATTTTTACATGGGGTTATATAAGATCTATATTTGACAATAAATATTCATTGGAAATCTAAAAAGACTTCCTACATCATGATATTTGGTTTATAATTTTTAGACATGAAATAAATTTGGTTATTTGTGACATAATGATGATGCAGTAATTACCTTATTAATGTAATATTAAAATAATTGATATTATATATACCCAAATAAATATAATTTGAGACTTTTAATGAATTACTAGAATTTTATTTGTTAGTGTGACATGTTAGTATTGATTTTATATATTTTGTTATAATTAATAAAGTTATTAAAACTTTAACACAAATAAATTATTAAAAAGTATTAAAATTGACATAAAAGAGTTTTTAAAACTAATATTATATTATTAATTGATATATTATTCCAAAAAATACAAGGTTCATCCAAAGGACGTATATTATGATAGGTATGTCATTAATGAACCTTTTGGGGTTATCTTGGATGTTTATAGTATGTTTATTAACTATATTATATAAAAATGCAAAGATACATGGTAAATGTCAAACTATTTAACGAAGAGTTAAATCTAAAAGATAAGGTTACTTTAGTGACCCAAACCTGTCTAAAATCTATTGGACGAGTGGTTTTGGATCAATCCCCACCATAGACTTTTAATAATCTACTTTGGAGCCATTAGAAACCGAGTATATATTTATTATAAATTAATACTTTTAGTTTTTCCTAAAGAGCTCCTCCTCCCCCTTATAAAAGGACACCATTTATAACAGATTCCTCACACCTATCAAGCTTCTTGGCTCATCCAAACTCTTCCAAATTAAGATCCCTACATCCATTTCCTCCTCCTAGAAGCCTTACCTTAGGCATAAGGAATTTGAAGAGTCTTTTTTTGTTCAAACCAAAGGGAGTTACCCAAATTAAAGTTAATGATTTCTCTTAGCTTCTTTTCTTTTATGTTACTTTTCCAACCCCTAAAATATTCTTTATTATTTTCTTTTGTAACAAAACCAGTATCATAAATATACTAGGATATTGTTATGAGAAGTATTAGAACTACACTTTGACACACCTCTATCTAATGGGTGAAAAACATAATGTTTCTATGGATGGGAACCAAACGCCTCACGAAACGAGGATTGTTCAATTATCTCCTACCACCTATCATGGTGGCCATTATGATGGAACTATAATTAAATATGACATTAATGATATTTATTTTATATATAATCTTCTGTAATTCCATTTTATAGTATACCATTATTCATTTAATGTTTTATATATATACGATAATTTCATTTGAGGAAGTGCAGACTACCGCCCTCTCAAAGTGATATGACTCATTCATACCATACATGGAATGTATAAAATACGGTGTTAATGAACATAAGTAACACATATAAGATATTATATTATACTTTAATAATAATATACCAATGTATCATTTGGTTTTGAATCCTTTTAAAATGAAAAATGAAATGGAAGTAGTGTTCATGCGTACGTACGGATTACCATCTCCACGAATGCGATGAGATTCATTTCCCCATCATATCCATTCAAGAATAATTATCATTTTATGATTAAAAATAATTTTTAAGGACTTGATATCATTCTGGATATTAATATGATTCAACCTATCCACCAAAAACATGACTTACGTAATGAAGCATATATAGGAAAATGAATCAGTTAACACTTTAAATGATGATAATACTAAAATATTATTAACAAAGAAATATTTAAAGATCATAGATGATATAATATTTATGTATATGATTCTTTTATAATTTCATAACAATTATTTAACTATTATAAAGGAGGTTAACCTATACTCTTTCAAGTAAAAGTACAAGGTAAGGGTTTATTTCACAATCTCTTCATTATCCGAGGTTGTTTATACATAATTATCTACTGGGAAGTCTTTATCATCCACATCCATGTTTCTTAAAAATGTATTCCAAAAAAAATTTACTGTTTACTAGTCTATGGGTTAAAGTCACTTATACCCTTGTTTGAAATTTTATAAAATGGTTTGAAAGAAATCTTTCCGTCATTTTCCAAACAGGGTCTTTTTTATCTTTTTCGACAAAATTATGTTAAGAATGTCTTTTTTAACTTATACGGACGGTGCAGCTATTTTTCTCCATTATAAAATCGTCGAATCATACCTTACAATATTATAATAATATTTTCATAGTAAATGTTTTCTTTTACAATTATGTGAAATTAAAATGTTTTAAAGATTTATCTTTCTAAATATTTTTAATTAATGTCTATGTTTTCAAAATAATTTTAAGGATTTATTTAAATGAACATGAATGTCTTTAAATGATAATTCTATTCAAATGTTATAAAGTGGTATGTGACACATTGATTAAAAAATCTCTTTTAAATTACTTCATTTATAAATGTGTGAATTTTAAATGATTTCAAAAAAAAATATTTCTCTCAAATAGTTTTGAATTCATCTATGTCAACATAATTTGATGGATTTTAAGCTTATTTGATGTTGATTTTTTATGACAAAAAACTTCAATATTGTATTGAAGGTTTTGTGATATGTTTGACTGTGGATGTGTTATTTTTATATAATTCATGGTTTATGGAGAAAGTATTGACATTTCGTATGCTAGTTTTAATAAGAATGTTTATGTTATGTTTAAACCTATTCATATGAGGAATGCATTAGACATAGTAAGTGACAGGTGGAGCCAGCTATAGCTTCTCGATGCATCAGTAGGTCTCGGGAGATAAACTAGTGTCTTGGCATGGGGCCTTGACAAAATATTATTTGTAGTCTTGGCACGAGGCCTTGGCTATGCGGTTATGATAGTATGGAATTATGAATTACATCATTATGAATGTGGTTATTGATATTTCATTTGATTAGTCAACTAGTAGAATATCCATGTGAATAAGTAAATTTCATTATTTCATTTTATTTCTACAATATTATGCTGAAGTTCAAGTTTTAAAGTCTTTTGTTTTAGTCATACATTACCTTAAATGTTTATGCTTACTTATGATAGTTTCCGCTATATTGTTATCCTTACTGGGAATTTTAGCTCACCCCTTTCTATGCTTTATTTTTCCCAGGATGTGAAGAAGTATTTTATGAATGACCTGCAGGGATAGTATAAGGGGATATGAGTGTGGAGACAAGATGTTGATGTAGTTTTCTCTTTATGATGTAATGTAAAATTTATGAATGTATCAAGTGTTTCCAAGGCTACTAAACTAATCGGTCTTTCGAGAATTGATCTTTTGTGATCATGCCCATGTTATGTAATAATGCACGGACTATGGGTAACTGGGGTCGGGGCATTACATTTACCTAGAAGATAACTTTAGGTAGTATCCTTCAAGACTACCATGAATAGAGTGCTCGATATCAATCCCTCAAATTAGGTATTCAACTTTACCTTTTCATGCAGTTTTTACTTACTCTTGTCATAACCCAGAAATATCATATTTGAGGGTGTATGATCTGATTTGGTAAATCTATATAATAAAGCATATGTGTCACTATGTGGTTAATCCCATAAGATGTATCCACTAGACAATGAGGGGTTTCCATTCCATTTAACTATCATATTATTTATATAATTTTTAGGTGCCACTATATGATAATGATCTTATCTTTCTTGGAAAATGATCAGATGGATCGACATTCCTCTTAACCATGCTCCTCTACATAGTAGTCCTTAATGGAAACTACCACAAATTATAACTGGAGTTTACTTTTCAAAGACGATGTATTTTCCTCACACAATTCATTTGATAATAGTAGGGAATTAATGATCTAAATACTCCAGGTATACCTTCAAGGTGATTCATCACATCATACTTCCATGTTAAGGGTATAAATTTTCAATATAGGGTTTGTCTTTGGAAGGGTGTTCAATAGGTGGTGTGGGATAAATTTCTAGGTTTTTAATATTAATGAAAATATTTTACTACTAACTATAAGAGCTACATAAAAAAAATTGGATGATCATATTTTGTTTGTGTTTACGATTTGTATTGACATAGTTGATCATGACGTTGTCTCATATGAGATGCTTGGCCAAATAACACAATTTTCTATGGAGGCATACCTAACGAAGCAATCTGAGAAGAGAGTGCCTAATTTTCTCTATGAAAATCTTATTTCCTAGTCTCAGTATCACAGATTTCCTGGTTAACCTGAAAATTCGTACGGCTCGATTGTCCTTAACCTTTCCTTTAGCAGTGTTGGCTAGAAGTAACTGAGGGGTTCGCATGAAATTCGACAATACAAGGAATAGTGAAACATTATAAAAGATATATGGAGTTCATATGTGAATACTCATGTTCATCCTCCTTGGATTAATCCATATTTGAGAAGACTATGGGTGTATCCTCTAACTTCACCAATAGGAAATCACCAATGGTGTGAGATGGATTCAGCACAGGCAGAGGAATATGATTTCTATTACACCGTCATTGCTTATTTTTATAGGACTTGGAAGGATTTAATACAGATGCGAAGGAAGTAGAAAAAGGGGGTGTGGAAACCACAAGAGGTCATATCATTCCCAAATGGCCACATATAACATAGTGAGCACAAGCGAATTCTTTATTATTTGACCAGTCATAATATTTTTTCATTTCATGATTAAATGCTTGTGTCCATTCACTAGAGCCCTCACTGTTGTTGTCAATGTTAGAATAGACATGTCCCACATGTTAAGGAATCTCACGCAACAAGACCAAGACATGATCTAATTGGTCTTCAAGCTAATCTTTGAACATGTATCATTTCTTCATGGTGTGTCTAAGGATCATGTGGTATTGGAAATGATTATGAAGTCTAGTGAGTCCAGCCTCCTAGGGAATCCTACACTTTAAGAATTTATTTATTTATTTCTCTAGTAAAAATATTACGAAGCCTATGACATGTGAATCAATGAAGCAATAGATCGGGTTCCTCTTGTCTAGGAAGTGAAATCTAAGAGTCTATCCTTAAAGAAGGGTAAGAATCACATTCTATTGTCTAGATAGTTTCACTTAGTGAGTCAGTACCTAACACTTCTTCTATGGATGAGGATGCACCTAATAGTGTTTTTATTAACAATGGTTCTCAATAGAACAATATCGTATGTTTATTAGCATGGGAACCTCTGAATGTATTTCATTAGTAGTGTCTACCTTTTCATGTCTCATTGTAGGAGCTGGAATGGGAAATGAGTTTGACTGATTTCTGTCCTTCTTATAGGATTATTCTAGACACTAATTCTTTTTATAAAACACATAGAATGAACCTGGATAGTTATTAGTGACGATGGTAGGTAATATATCACTCTTTATGTTCCACACACACATTGTGAGTAGATTTTCCTAGGACAATAACACATAAAGTGAATACGTGAGCCCTTTTAACTAGGAAATAAAATATAGGGATCTCTAATCAGAATTATGCATCTACATGAAGAGGTTTTAAATACCTGTATTGCGTGTGTTGGCGATGAACTAGTAGATGAACTATAAATGAAGGTGTTTCCAACTGGAAATGGACCCTATGGTCAACTAGAAGTACTAGATAAATTCGACTCCATATTGTGTTTGAATAAAAATTATATCTTGGTGGCCTCCTATTATTCTGGGGTTCCCAACATAAGACCACGCCTTAAAAAAAGTGGTCTAGGTACGATATCGGGCAACCCATCCCATTTAATTGGTTGAATATGTTAATTACAAACAAATTGGGTTCCCAAATATTGTCTAATCAGGCTAGGTATGGAATTATATAACGTTGGATTTCCACTAAGTGTGTGTTTTAGGATTCATGTTGAGAAGAGAAAGTGGATATCAAATCCTCTTTTTTAGGATATATCGACACCAATTCATTGATAGACTCATAAAATTAATGAGAAGTCTCATCGAATTAGAGAGAATCACAACCTCGATCTCGAGGAGGATAATCACATTGTTGACATAGGTTTACGACTCATAACTTGGTCACATTCCATATAAATAAGCCTCTTCTATGACCAGATTCATTACCCACCATACTTGATTGGGGGTTCCTATATGAGAAATACTTGTTTCCCCATTATAGTATGTCATAACCCATCCCCGGAGGCACATGTCATGACTACCCCATTCCCACCCTCCTTAGGCCAGGGGTTGGTGACTAGAACCAGAAATGAATATCTCAAAAAGAGAAGGCATTTCCTAAAAACCTGTACACATATAGACATGGAACATTGTGAACAAGTATAACACAATAGGAGAAGAAAGGTATAACCACAAATAAAAACCACTATTGAGTGTAGATGTATGTATTGAAAGTAAAAAGGGTCCATAATACAAGCCTAACTGAATGGGAAGTACATGTAAAAATAAAATCAACTCATGATGTTTCTCGCCAAGGATCCTACTTAAAGGGTATGTACAGCTCATCACTATGGCTCTCCATGTCAACCGGTCACATCCATACTCCTTTATGTCTTGGATCTCCATGTCTTAGTCAAATCTGCCCGTTATCTGCACAAGACACAATGAGGCGCCGACGAAGCCCGTGAAATGGTGAGTATAAAAATACTCAGTAGGGAAGCCGAGACCCCAGGTGGTTTCTCATAATTCCACAAAGGAATAACAATAATCCATGATCTCAAACACAATGTTCAAAGAAAAAGAACCAACTCTAAACATGTATATAACATAACAAACAAGAATAATGATGGTTAGTAATAAAGCATGTTCATCTTATTCTGGCAAGAGGATTTTGCTGCTAGGCTGCACAAAGTTTCTAGAGGCAATTACCCATAGAGGATAACTATAAGTTGAACCATATAGGTGTTCTAGGTGTTGTCCCATATAAGATCACTAGGTTTTTACCCACATAAGATAGTTAGGTACTAAACCACACAAGATCGCTAGGTGCTCACTCAGACAGGATCACTAGGGGTTGACCCACACATGATTGCTAGGTGATAACCCACATATGATCGCTATGTGTTGACCCACAGAGGATCCATCGGTTTTAACCCAAACTTGATTGCTAGGTACTGACCTACAAAGTAGTTCTAGGTGCATACCAATAGAGGATCGTTAGGTGTTGACCCACATAGGGTTGTTCTTATTTCTTCACATCACAGCTAGCCACTGGATTCCCACACTTAGTACGCTTGATTCTAGAGGATCTGATCCAAAATACATAAGTTTTATTTTTTCAAACACAAATTCCAATGAAAAGTAACCCAATGAACTTCAATTTAATAAGGGTTCCAACACAACATAAGACGTTTCAATCAGATGCCCAGTCTGTAAGTTATTGGCATTTTAGTTCCAGGGCCCGGTTGGATTTGAGGCTGATCCATCCCGGCTATTTTCCAACATTCTCCAAAACCTAATTTACGTATCTCAAAAGGACCTCCAATTATGAGGAGTTCCGGAACCATAGACAGTTTGTCAAACAGCTGTTCAGTTTATGAGATATAACACTTTAAATGATATTGGGCCATTAGTGGGTTTGAGTCCTGTCCTACCCAGTCAGACCGACTCGACTTGGCCCACTTGGCTTGCTCTTATTTTTCTGGACCTGGCCCGTAGAGGGATGCGACATGGGCTTGGCCCTCTTGACATTAGACTCAGCCCAAAGGCTAGGGACTCGACCTGTTGGGCCGCGAGACCGGTCCATCCCACCTCTCTAGGCAAGACCGATCGGGTTGTAGAACTGGTCAACCTGCTGGCCAGGTGACGAGGTTTAGTCCCCACCTGAACGGCTTGGCCGTTCGTGTCTACATAACAGCAACACTAGTTGGCACTAATCCACCTAGCCTATCTGATGGACGAGTCAACTTGGGAACTCGCGAACAGCAGTCCCGCCCTCCGTCGTGGCTCGAATCTGTGACCTTCCTCCATGGCTCATCGTTGCAGCGCAACACCGAACTCCAATGCGGCCGACGCTAGCAAAACACCACCTTCATCTGACGTGGAAACTTCGAGCGCCGCCATGTTTTCCAAGACAGTGGTTGCCAGCCGCCACCTTCTCCGGTCGATGGTGCCGCCACACCAGTGATGCTTCTGTTGGACACCAGTTGAGTTTTGGTGGTCTGATTTCATTCCCATCTGGGCCTATAGGCCTCCAGGGATGGCTCCTACACTGAAAACCCCACGGTTTCTCTTTGCTTCCCTATTTTATGGTCACCCATGATGAACGCAACCAATACCAAGATTTCCAGAGGGTTTGTGCCTTGTTTTTTCAGCCCGCACCCACCACGTTAGTAGTATGACATGGAAGAAATTCAATAAGCCACAGGTGTAGAAGAATTACAAAATTCTAGGAATAAAACCACGACCTTTAAAAAGTTGGTAGATGGTGCCGATGTGGAAGACGGGTCCACAATATTTGTGTGATTGTTGGTGTTCTTAGAAAACCATATTGAAACCTATAAGGCATGAAAGTTCCACTTTAAGTTGGAGGAAGTCATCACCAGCCCTTCTTCAAATGTTCCCCTCATGAGTTCACAATACCCATTCCCATGCTTTGTTTAAATAGATTAATATATGAGTTTAACTCAACGCCCGATTAATGAGGTTCATTAATGAATTCAATTAATGAACACATTTAGCTCCTAACAGTGTCGTTACACAAGAAAGTGTAACCTATCATTAAATGCTCATACAACCCAGTGGACCCACCACAATCACTCATCAGTTATAAATAAATAAATGCAACAATTTGTTGTGGTATTTTATTATTTTTTGGTAATGTCTAAAAATTAACCTTTTTGTTTTACTTTTTCCAAAATAATGTTAAACTTCCATTATGTGAATCCTAGCGATGTGAATTCAACGGTGCAGTCAAATTTTTAATCTGAACATCGGTTCCAATGTTTTAAATCTCCGCTCATATTTTTACTGAAAAAACCATAAGGAATGTTCAAAAAAAATTCTGGGCTCTCTTAGCCTCAGAATCACATTCTGTCAATTTTCACAGACTTGTAATAATTCCATTTATATAAAAACAATAACATGTAATTTTTTGGTCTTTACATGCTCCCACATTAGGTATCTTCATCCTATAATGCTACAACAAAATCTAGAGAATCAAATGGGGGTACTAAGCACGTATCTGAGCCTCCCACTCCCATGTGGTTTCCTTGAGGTTCTTGTGCTACGAAAAAACTCACACTAGAGTGAATGACCATCCATGAAGGAACTGCTCATGTCGATCCCTTATATCCACCGAGAACTCCATAAACCTCTCCCCATCATCAAGGTCCATCTCTCCCTAGTTGATAATGTGTGATGGATCATTCACGTACCTACTCAATTTCAACAAATGGAAAACATTAAGCACCTAGTGCATCTGTGGGGGAAGAGCTATGTGGTATGCCACTTCTCCTACTATGTTGAGGATCAAGAAAGGTTTGATGAACCTTAGTGATAGATTGTAACCCTGACCAAATCTCCATAATGATCATTGGGGTGAGACCCATAGAAAGACATGGTCTCCCTCCCCGAACTCCACATGCCTCTGTATCTTACGAGAATAAGACTTTTTCTTTCTCTGTGTAGTCTTCATTAGCTCCTGGATAATCTGCAGCTTCTCATTGGTAGCATGTACCTGCTCTGGACCCATAAGTACTGACTCCCATGGGTCTTTCCATCATAGAGGTGATCTACATAGAAACCCGTACAAGGCCTCAAACGGTTCCATACCGATGGTGGAGTGATAAATATTTTTGTATGAGAACTCCACTAGGGGAAATTCATCCTCCCAACTACAGACATAATCGAGGATGAAAGTTAGAAGAATTTCCTCAAGCCCTGTATTGATCCATGCTCTCAGATGGGTTGGAAGTTGGATAACTTGGTGAGTCGTTCAAAGATCTATCAGATGGAATTATGGACCTTGGATGTATGTGGTAGCCCTTTCACAACGTATATAGAGATTCCATCCCACTTACAATATAGAACCTCAAGTGGATGAATCAATTCTGCTAAACCCTGGTCCCCAGCCTTCACTTGTTGGAAAGTGAGGCATTATGAAACGAACTCTACCACTGCTTTCATTTTCCCTGGCCACAAGTAATAACACCAATGGTCCTGGAAAATATTCACCCGACCAGGTTGTACCACCAAAGGGGGTGTGTGGAACTCCCTCAACACCACCTCTCATAAAATCATTGGTATCATGGTACATCCTATGAAAATGTTGATGTGATCCGAACATTCATAAAACCCTTCAGGAGTCTGTCCTGAGGATATCTGAGCTCTTTAGGACTCACAGTCAACATCCCCATGTTGTGCCTCCCGTAATCTCTAAACGAGTGGGGGAGTGACAATCATTGACTAGAGGTATGAGGATCCACCACTATCCATGAAGGATAACGACAATGCTGCTCTATCGCCTCACTCAAAAATTGTATCTTAGACCTCTTGATAAGTGCATCTGCTACCACGTTCCCCTTCATATGAGTGTAGACTATCTCAAGGTCATATTCCTAGAGGAACTCTAGCCATCACCACAATATGTGGTTCTGGTCCTTCAGTGAGAAGATAAACCTAAAACTCTTATGATAATAGTAGATTGTAAATCGTTCACCCATCATGTAGTGTTGCCTCATACATAAGGAAATTACCAATGACGCTAACTATAGGTCATGTGTAGCATTGTTCTGCTCAAGCTACCTCATCTTCCATGAGCCGTAGGCAGTCACTGCTCTCTCCTGCATCCGGGCACATCCCAGTCTGGTCTCATATGTATCGTAGTAGACTATGTACCTGACACCCTATTCTATTAGCCTCACTGTGGGGGAAATTTTCAATCTCCACCTCAACTCATGGAAACTCTACTAGCTTCTCTCTATCCACAAGAAAGGTGGTCCCTTTCTGTCAAAATCCGAAAAGGGAGCCTCTACATTTGAAAATTCATGTATGAATCTCCAGTAGTACCCAATATACCTTAGGAAACTTTGTACCTCAGTCACGCTCTTGGGTAGCTCCCAAGAAAGTACTGCCTCTATCTTCGTTGGATCCACCACAGCTCCAACATTCGAGATAACGTGTCCCAGAAAGTGGACTTCTCATATCAAAAATTGATACTTCAAGAGATTTCCATAAAGTAGGTTCTCTCAAACTGTATCTAGAACCATTTGTAGATGCATAGAATGATCCTCCTCCGACATTTAGTAGTTAAAGATGTTTCCAATGATGACCACAATGAATAGATCCAGGAAAGGATGTAATATCCAATTCATGATACCCATGAACATTGTCATAGCATTGGTCACGATGAAAGGAATCCCCATGAACTCATATTGGCCATTTCAATATCTGAAGACTGTCTTCAGTACATCCTCATCTTTATCCTTGAGCTGATGATTGCTTGATTTGAGGTCTCTCATAGAAATCCATTGAGATACCTTCAGCTGATTGAAAATATCTTCAATCCTTAGGAGTGGATACTTGTTCTTCACGATCACCTGGTTGGGTGTCTATGCAGAAACATCCTATAAAGTAACAGGTGTTCCATGGTCAATAAGTTATACCTGGTGAGCTGACACTAAGAGATCCAAAAAATATCAAAACACACAAAAGTAGTGTTTTTGAGTACGATGTCAGAAATCAGAATTTAGGTTCCTGGTGTACGGATACATCAGCCACCAAACCAACACTAAACACCCCGAACTAAAACCCAAACACAAGACAATTAACATTATTTCTCCATTTAGAACATAGAATCTTAGTTCTTCTGTTAGAACTGACTGCCCATTGATACCACTTTGTCACGACCCGTACCCTGTGGCTCATGTCGTGACTACCCCAAACCCGTCTTCTATAGGATATGGGTTGGAGACTACCACGAAAAAGTCATATCCCTAAAAGGGAAGGCACTAACTCAAAACATGTACACACCCAAATAGGGAAAACTATGCACAAGTACAACATAATGGGATAAGAAAGGTACAACCATAACTAAAAAACACCAATGAGTGTCGATGTAAGAAATGAACGTAAATAAAGTCTAGAATACAAGAGCAACTAAAATAGATGTATAGGTAAAAAGGAAAACATCTCCTAAGTTAGCCCACCAAGGATCCTACCTAATGGGTAGGTACATCGCATCACTGCAACTCTCCATGTCAACCTATCACCTTCATAATCCATCAAGTCTTAGCTCCCTAAGTCTCATTAAATGATTCATGTCATCCTTACAAGACACAACAAGGTGTGGGCGAAGCCCATGCAGGGGTTAGTATAATAATACTATGTAGGGACCCTGAGAACCCTAAAAGTCTCTTTGAATTCCAAAAAGTAATAATAATAAATAATGATCTCAAACAAAAAGTAAAAAGACAAAGACATAGCTCAAACTAGGTATATAACTCAAAGAATATGAAGAAAGATGATTAGTCATAAAGATAGATCATCTTATTCTATCAAGAGGATTTTCCTGCTAGACCACACAAGGTCGCTAGAGGAGATGACCCAAAGAGGATTGCTAGGTGATGAAACAGATAGGATTGATAGGTTCTAACCCACATTGTATATATAGGTGCTGACCCACACAAGATCTCTAGGTGCTGCCCCACAAAGGATCACTAGGTGCTGACATACACATGATTGTCAGGTGCGGACCACCACATGATCTCTAGGTGCAAACTCACATAGGATTTATTGGTGTTGACCCAAACAAGAACAGTAGGTGTTGAACAACACAGTATTAATAGGTTCAAAACCACGTTGGATCGCTAGGTGATAACCCACGGAGGACCTCTAGGTTCGGAACCACACATGATCACTATTCTTTCTTCACGTTACATCTAGCCACTAGATTACCACACTTTGTACATTTGATTCTAGAGGGTCCGCTCCAAAATACATTTTCCATATTTTAGCCACCAAAAAGTACCAAAAAGATGTATCCCAAAGAACCACCATGTCATAAGGGTTCCAATGCAACAGGAAATGCGTCAATTGGACGCTCGTTCTGTATGTTATAGACATTTTAGTGTTGAGACCAGGTTGGATTCGAGTATAATGCAACCCAGTTGTACTCCAACGTTCTCCAAAACCCATGTGGAGTATCTCAAAATCACAACCCTATTTTAAGGGATCTTGCACCATAGACTGTTTGTCAAAAGGACATTCAGTTTAGAAGATATAGCCTTTTAATCGAAATTAAGTCGTATGTGTGTCCGAGTTCGGTCAGACCCGGTCAGGAAGACTCGACCATGCATGCTAGACCTAGCCCATAGGGTATGGGCTCATACTAGTTTGGTTGGGCCTAGAATAAAGGGGGTCGGTCCACGAGCTCATCCTACTGGGTCGTGGGCTCGACCCACTGACCACGGGCTCGACACGTTGGGCAGCGGGACCGGCCCGGCCCACCCGGCTGGGTGCGGACTGCCAGGTTGAAAAATCACCTGACCCATTTGTAGGTTGTGGGGGTACTCTCCCATCCCAAATATCATTTTTTATGGGACTTTAAAACTGGGGCACCAGTTGGCGCTACTCCTCCTGGCCGGTTTGCTGGACCGGTCACCTGCGGATCCCTCAGACCGTGAGTCCGCCCTCCACAGTGGCTTGAAACTGATACCCTCCTATCAAGCACGCTGCCTATCTCCAACCCAGTCAGCACTAGATATCATCCACCTTCATCCTATGAGGTTATTTTAGGCACTACCTCTTTCTTGTGGCCGACGGTTGTTGGACACCACCCCCTCTGGTCACTGGTGTCATCGCGCTGATGATGCTTCCGCAGACCCCCGATGGAGTTCTAGTGGTCTGATTTATATCCTGTCTGTGCCTACAGGCCTCCCAAGATAGATCCTACACTGCACATCCATTTTTTTACCTATCCTCCATATTTTCTAGTCGCCCATGAAGATCAGAACCAATACTGAAATCAGTAGAGAGTACGAGCCTTGTTCGTTTGGCCCGCTCCCTCCGTGTTAGCATTATAACATGGAAGAAATTGTATCATCAAAAAGAGTAGAAGAATAATAAAAAACATTTAATAAAACCCTTACCTTGAACATGTTGGTAGATGGTGTAGATGATGAGGACGTGTCTTCGTTCATAGCATGTTTTTTTTGGCTTTTGTCGATCTCTTGATTGAATCCTCTAAGGCCTCAATGCACCGCTCTATATTGAAGGAAGTTGTCGCTAGAACTTCATCAGAGGTTCCTCTCATGAGTTCACAATACCCATGCCCAATATTGGTTTAAATTGATGAGTATATGAGTTTAAATCACCACACAATTAATAAGGTTCATTAATTAATTCAATTAATGAACCCCGTAATCTCCCGACGGTGTAGTTACTCAATGAAAGTGTAACCAGCCATTAAATGGTCTGACAACCCAGTGGTCCCACCACAATCTTTCATCGATTACAAATAAAGAAATAAAATAACTTTTTGAGTTATTTTATTATATTTTTGTAAATTCCAAAAAAATTATCTGCTTTTTTCTGAACACAATTAAGCTTTCCGTAAGTGAATCAGAGTGCTGAGAATTTAATGGTGCCCTCATATTTTTAATCCAACACCGGTTCAAAATTTAGAAATCTTCGCTCACACATTTATTGAACGCGCCATAAAAAAGTTCAAAATTTCTTCCTGGGCTCTCTATGAGTCATAATCACGCACCTTGAATTTTCAACGAAATGTAATAATAACATTTATTTAAAAAAATACATGGAATTTTTGGGTTTTTTCAATGTAGTGATTGGATCTCATAGGTAATTTCCCTAATTCAGGAGCTACTAAAAATTAGTTTGTTAGTAATTCTTTGGTACTCTACCTTATAGATAATGGTTTCTATCATGATCTTCATATATACCTTTATCACATTCTATGATGGATCATAGGGATCCATATGTCCATTTCCCTTTTCAAGATATTGATGAGTTTGTAGAAATTTTTCATTGTGGGGGGGGGGGGGGCTTCTATGATGGGAGATGATGTTGGATAGAGGGTCTAGTGGTACTAAATCACCCCTTTAGATGGATATTCCCTATAATTAATTTCTTCATTTCCCCTATTCCTTTTATCATTATACCACTCATTGAATACCATGTGAACCATGCTGGTAACGAGAGGGGAACATCCATCATTGAAAGAAAATATATACTATCACATGATATGTATGAAATGGAGAGAAGCATATTATACCTGTCCTATGATGTGTACATATAGAGACTCCTCTTCTAAAACATAGAGGAGAACTGTGAGTATCTTGATGCATATTTTTTGTAGGGTTTGGTGGTAGTTTTATGACTTAGGGCATTCTCCCACTGGGATTTCTGTGATCTCAAACCTTCAGCACTGCTGGTCTATGGCATTGAGATGATCCTTACTTCATGGGTTGGAAAAATAAAGATTGTGGAGGTGGTAAAACATCACTCTGATAATCTAGTAGAAACACACTACATAGCCCTTAGACAGGGAATATTATATGTCAATGTATAAATATATTCGCAAATACAACAACATTAATCACTGATCATCAGCTAGAAACCTCCCACAATCCTTCTTTCTCATAAGAAGCATTGTGTTCTTGATCTGACCAAACACTGATTGGCACTGACCTTGATATGATGACCACTCCGATATGCACTGGTTTTTCTGATTGATTACCAAGAGAGGGTTCACTGTAAGAGTAAAATGATCACTGTATTCTGGAACATCTCTCAGGAGCAGTTCCAACACCATCACCACTTCTCCATAGGATGGGGTGCTCACTGGTGTATCATGGGTGGTGGTGGCGATGTCCATCTATAGATCAATAGAGTGATTTCCATCTCATGACATCAGGCCATTTCCATAAATCTCTCCAATATCTTTTATATCAGTAGATAAAATTGAAACCAGTGTGGATGAAGACTCCTACACTATGATCCCCTAAAAGGGGAACAAAACATCTTCTATATGCAAGTACTTGCAAAGGGATCTAAGGATTCTATGAACCTTATCTATCAAGATTTTGAATCTCAATTATTCAGATCCTTCCCCATACTCAACTTTTTTTTGTTGAGGCTCCATCTTCAAGTCATATACCCCCATAGAAAATGAGAGGACAACAAGGTCAATGATGACATGGTGCTTCCCAGGGTTTCACCCCTAACAGTTGGGATTTCTGTTTCGACCCGGAGATTGTACCTTAAGGAATTTTACATATTTTCCATGTGGTGGAACTCCATTATAGTTGGATATAATGTGTGTAGGTCTCTACTTAGGCTGACAGTATAATAGGTAGGACCACTATACTGATTGGTAGTGGAAGGGGTAGGATCTTCATGTTTAATGGTGGCAGTATGGAGAGGACCACCATATTAGATGATAAAGGATTAGGGAGAACCTATGATTTGATCGATACTAGAATGGGGAGGACCTTCATATAAGATTTATTGAAAATGGGACGGGCCTAAATTTTCGATATAGGGTACATGTGGAGGACCCCCATAATAGCTGGTTGTAGTGTACGAAAGTCCTTTTCAATGATTTTAATTGTCACAAGATGTCCCTTAATGGGTTTTAGTGGTTCCGATGATTGAGAGTGAAAAATCGTCCTACCGTTGTTGTTAGTAGGTTCTTAAACTCAATCGGGAAAAGACAGATCCCTATTCACCTATTGTAGGGATCTTGTGAGATATTTTAGTAGTGAAAGGGTAATTGGACCTGTAAAAGATGCCACTTATCATGCATCATCATGATCCTACCTCTGAGACCATCATTGGGTGCTTTGGGAAAGGGCTAGGGAAGTAAGGATAATTTTCACCTACTCTTCATCGTATAGGATCGGTCAGTTCTAGAATTTATGAGGCCCTATGCGAGATATCATGGGTGGCTCCAGAGTGGTAGTTGTTGTAGTTTTAAATCAAATTTCCAATAAAATAATGGAATTGGGGATATATTCAATATATAACTCTAGTTTGAGATCCCCAATTTTGTTTTTCATTAGAACATTGTGTACTTTCCCCTAGATTATCCCTTGAGGGTGGCAATTTCAATGAGGCGTAGAAGACTCTTTGTCATAGTGATCCATATACCTTGGGGGAATGACCAGATAAAATTTCTATTATATTAGCAAGGATTATATCACCTTCTTCTAATTGATCTCAAATGGAGACATTGGGAATGGCCTCCTGACGGTAATAGATGAGGCAGACGTCATGGAAGAGGTGTAGTTGTGTATGAATTATACAATAAGGGTTCTCCTACACAATGCGCTAGGGTTTTCTATCCTAGAGAGTAATTCTTATAAGTAATATGGTTTTTTCATAATTATAGTTGTAGGAAAATCAATTCCTAATTCCCCAACATAGTCTAATATTCTTAATATAGATAGGGATCCATATAGACAATATCATAGAAAAATGATGCCAAATGATATCTTCCCCTAGGCAGATGTTAGATTCATGTTGTGAACATTTTGTCTTAATGGGAAATGGATTTGAATATCTAGATCATTTGACATGCTAATCCACTAATGGCTTAAATGATACTAGTTATTATGCTTATGTATAAGTGTTTCACATCATGTTTACAATTTTTGAGGTGTATCCTGATTCTAGTAAATTCAGGGACCAATCTCGTTCCTAGTGTCCATCATTACCAGTACCCACGGTTAAAGGAGAATAGATTCACATCAGATTCACTATTTCAATTTCTAATGATTTATCTGAGGCTATTGGCATATCACTGCACACTGGATTATGATTCCCCGCATTCCCACTTCCCAAATGTGGGTGGATTTCATCACTATAATTGGTGATGTCTTTTCCTTAATCAAAACGGGATTATGAGATATCTACTAATCCATTCATATATTCCAACTTGAATCTATTTTCCTAATCTATATCTCCCTAAAATATTAATTAATGTTCATGTAACTCTTTCTCTGTACCATCTCTAGGTGGAAGTCAGTTAATTTCATTGCTTCTATCTAGATAGAGAAGAACCCTTTAGTTGGGAGACTTTTCATATTATCCATCATTGGGAATATCTATACATTGGTTATGTCGGTAGCCTATATCTATTCTATTTTTTGAGGGGCATCTCATAGGAGGCATATTTGGCACAAAAACCATGGTATCCCATGCCGATCATAAGGTAATTGATTCTAGGGGAATGGGTATTTCAGGGCCTTATCAAATAATCATTCAATGTAGGTGGTATTGGGTAGATATTCAGGATTATGGGCATAATTTTAACATCTTTCTGAGATGGTCACAATGTTAATGTCTTGTGGGGAAATGATGGTTGTGGGTATAATGTCTTACAATGATAGGATTGGTGAAGGTTTAATGTCTTGTAGAGATAGGATGGGCACATGTTAAATTTCATATGGTGACAGGATGGGCACAAGTGTAATGTGTTATGTGGATAGGATGGGAACATGGTTAATATCATGAAGGTAAGAATGGGAAGATAATTAAAGTATTTAAGGAACATGATTATCAGGATCCCTATTTGAGGTGGATCTGGAGGTTCATCCCTAGAAGATAAGTTGTCACACCTCGATAGATCGATCGAAATTCCATATTGATATGGATTTGAATGTACATCCCTAAGAGGAATGATTACACACCATGATTGATGGATCAAGATGCCCTATTTAGGTATATCATAAGTTTTTTCCCTATTAGGGTATACTACACCTAGATGGATGGATCAAAACTCCCATTTGTGGTAGATCTAGTGATATTTCCCTAACAGAGAAGATGTCACTACTTGTTAGATGGATCATAATTTGATATTGAGGTAGATCAAGAGGTGGGTCATTATGATGGAATCTTTTACCCTGATATGGATGAATCATAATGACCTATTGAAGAAGAACTGGAGCTTCTTCCCATAGAGAGAGGATTTTGTGCCTGGATGGAATGGTTGTCAAGATTGAACCTCGGGGAGGAATCATATGTACCATGTGTATTCTAAAGGGATCAAAACCCATGTAATCTGATGAGGTGGGTTATGTTCATGAAAAAAACTAATATATAAAGTATAATGTCATATAGTAAGGATTTTCATGTTGTATAAGGAGAGTGGAATAATGATGGTGTGGGGTTGATGTGCGGAATCTACAAAGAATGGGTTTCATATCTGATAGTTGGGAAAGACAGTGTGGGGATAATTCATGGATGCTTACTAGCATGGGAGTCACATCCTATGAATATGGGGGAAGGTGTAATATCATGATGACCATTCATGGGTCATCCTATTATTATCACATTGAGAATGTATAATGTTTTATAGCTTTTTCTGAGGACATTTTCATGTAGCTTAACATCATATGACTTTGACATAGAGCTAGGAAGTTTTACATCTTGCAACTCGGACATGATAGAGATTATTCTTAAAGGGAGGCCATGTCAAGTCCTGAGGAATATTTGTAATATGGACCCAAAGAAATTAAATTCACATTTTCTCTTGAAGATTCCACCTATATAGATTGCATGACCACTACTCATAAACATCGTGGCAGGATATTTCATTGGATCTACCGTTGAGGAATGAAAATCTAGAGGCCTAAAGTTAGGGTCCCTATTATTAGGATAAAATTGAATTAATGTACCTACGATTAGGAGGAAAATTTAATATAATGGTTGTGCTAGTGGCATAAGGAATTCCATTTTGGTCTCCAGGAAGTTGTTTCATGCAACATTGTTCGGCAGTATGCAAATATTGTGTGTGTAAGGGGGTCTATCATAAGGTAAATGTATCGATTCAAGAAATATATTTGGGTACAATATTTAGAGTTCTGTAAAGATCGGTGTTATATAACGGTACCTTATTATTGGGTGAACCTGACTAGCCATAGGTGTAGTTGTTTAAGGATAACTCTTCTTCTCGTGTAACCATGTATGGTCCCATATGAGGTATTCCATGCCAGTGCTCTACCTTTGAGAGTCCAGGATCATTGGTGTTGCATGATTTTGTGGAATAGAGGGAGTTTCACACATTAGACCATCACATCATATTTCAATGTGTATCCTCGAGGGTGGGGGTGAATTTCTATTTATAGATTAAATATTCAGCTATTAGCACAAAGCTTCTTGGTTGTACAATTGAGTTTCATACTTCTCAATCCTTTTTTTCTTGGTCATGGCCATGTAAAAAAATCTGGATTGATGTTTCCCTTATTGTGAAACTGTAAGGCCATACAATGTGATTCTGTGGAATGATCCTTTATTTCATGCAATTATCCTTTCTTACAAGCATGGGAATTGGGCATGCCATTGGACTGAGGGGCCTCCACAAAACTTCTCATAAACTTCAACACACAAGTATTTTGTACACAGAACTATATGAATAAATACACTTGTATAATCTTACTTACACCAATATCATCAAACCCAAAATGGTCGTTCAGGGTGGGTCACTTTTTTTATTCATCCAAAACTAGATGTTTGAGGTCCAAGATGATATTTTGGAACTAATAATATATTATACAGTTCTTTCTTCAAATTATTGTTCTATGAAATTTCATACATAAAAAATATATTCAAAACTTAGGGAAACTGGAAACATAATTAATTGTAATCTTTTATTCATAGTAAGGGTAAATATCAGAGATATCAGTAAATTATCAAAATTGAACATAAACATAAGGATATGATAACATGATCATAACATAATAAAGAAATACTCAATAAATTAGAAATATGTAATCATCTGTAGTCTATATTTTTATTTTCAGAGGACACTTTTAAAGGAAAATTGAGAACCCATAACACTCCAACTGAGAACTATCCCACCGACAACACAATCAGAATTGAAAAACAGCACATTATCAGAAATTTTTAAAAAAAAATTCAAAATGATTTCATCACCTCCATTCTCAGACCATGAGCCACCCACATAACATATTCACTATCAATAATTTCCCTTCCAACTATCATCATCATCTTCACAGGAGATGAACACATCCTCACTGGAGTCGAACTTGCTGTCATAGATCGAAGAGTCATCACCATCAACCGCGTCGCCCTAGCATTCATCCTTCCACGAACGAGCTATCACCAACCATCAGAATCAAAAACCTAAAAGTCATCATTAAAATTTACATCTTCCATCTCACTAGACATCCATGTGAAGAACTCATCTCCTGAAAGGTTTTGGACCACCCGAACATCACTTCCTCAAGCCACGAAGAACCATCACACTTGGCAAACATGGGGTGGAGAAATGGACATCAACAACCAGGAATATTTGGATGGATAAATAGCCCATATAGAGTTGATCCCTTCACCTTAAACCAGAATAAGACCATAAAAAATAAAAAATATTCCGCAACAATTCAACATCATCTGTGCTAATAAAAACAACCAAGATACATGACAACCAGAAAAAACATATGGGACTAACCTAACAAGAAAATCAACATAAGAAGAATCACAAATCGTAGAAACCATTGAATAATGAAGAAGAAAATGGGATCAAAACCCTAGAACGAACATTGAAGGAGATCTGTAATAAGTAAAAAACCTGAACCGTAAAATGTTAAATTAGGGAAAAACCAGAAACTATGATTGGGATTGAAACCTTAGGAAGAATAACCAAATCCGGTAATGCCTAGAATTATGTTTTCCACCAAATCGCTTGCCCAAACCCTTAGCATATCACATGCTCCAAATAGCTCCCATAGAGGAGCTAAGGATCACAAGAACATCATTTACTTATTCAAGGGTCACTATGATGACTATCATATTGGTTTTAGTTCACCCCCCATTCCATCATTTCATGAGTCAAGGTTAACTCCCATGAGTATCATTATGGATAAAGTCTCTTAATGAACAGGTTTCCCCCAATTATATTCATATTATAATATGATATAAAAAATCATCACCAAATTCATTATTGGGCTATATAATTTTAGACCCACCCACCACATACTAAAAATTGTACATATGTGTACCATAAGATCATAATACATTCATCATATCATCGTTAAATAACCCATGTAAAGTTAATGAGTTTCATAAACATCCCATCATCACATTATCATTATTCCATCATAGAAAGTAATTAGATGGAATCGTAAGAGACTTTATTATCTCATTGTAGCTTAATTAACCCATGAGAATGAAATTGGATTGATGTAATCATACCGATATCATTATAATAACACATTATCTAGAAAACTGTATAGAACCATAATATAATATCACAAATGAAATATAAAAATTATGGAATCTTGTTTATATAAATGAAAAATATATTTTAATAAATTATATAAATACACTTTGAAAATAAAGAGAGAAGAACCCTTTTATTTTGTTAACATTTAAAAAACATAAATTCCAATAATATTCAGAAAACATTTTCTCTTTTAAATAACTATGGGGACATTTAAAGGAATATTCAATGATAATAATAGTCATGATGGTGGGAAAATATGTTTGTGTATTAAATTTTAAAATAATATTTCCTTCCATAGTTTGTATAAAAAATCATAATTAACATCTTTAAAAAGGATTTTAATTTTTTTATTTAAATTAAATTCAAATATTTTGAAAAATGAATAAAATTAATCATTTAGTAATATGAAATTATATTCTTAAAATAATTTTTATAAATATGTACGTAGAAGAAAAAGTTCATTGGCCAAAGGATAAATTGTTTTGATTTCTATTGAAAACATTTTCTTTATTTTTAAGATAAAAAAGTGTGGAAAATATTATTAACACATAAAAAATACTAATAAATAGTTTATAAGAAAATTTATGGGTTTTAAAAGATTATATTTTCATAATATCCATAAATAGGATTTTATGATAGATTACCTAGAATAGAAAAGAAATGATAATAGAAACCCTTACATCATGTTTCATATTTCATTATTAACTTTAAAAAACTTTATATAGTAAATATAATTTTTAATATATATATTACAAAAAATATACTCATAAATAAAATAATATATATCATTCCTTTATAATATATAAATATAATTTTATTAAAAATTTTCTCATAAAAATGAATATTCGAGTGCAAATCTATTCATTATCAATGGATGTTTCATTTCAATTGTTCTGGTACTTACAAATCCTTCATGGTTTCATCATATATGTTATCTTAAATAGTACATAATTATAATATTTACTAATTATATATAATTTTATAAATATTCATGAATACGGTGGATGAAAAATTAATAACATCACTTCATAGAGGTGGTATTCCACACATATGCACTTGTGATTTTTTTACTTTTTGATGGATGGAATAAAATTGAGGTAAGTAATACTTCCCCTTAAAAGAATAATAAATATATCATAATTATAATATATATTAATTAACTCTATTATTATTAATATCTATCTAAAGATGTAAAAATCACACCACATCGCCTCTTGGAGGAGGTAGTGCACTCATATAAACAATCGACATCATCTTTTTCCAATGAATGTGAAGGTAAGAAGGTAGTTAAGTTATTATAATAATATAATAAAATATATTTCTTAAATATCATATATAAACATTTAATAGATCATAATTACTAATAATCCAAGGTGGTATTGGAAAATTAAATATATTTCTTCACGGAGATAGTAGTCCTTACGTACGCACGAATGATGCATTCATTTCTCATTATATAAGAAAAAGTGAGAGAAAATGGTTTAAAAATAATCAAAATAAAAACTAAATATAATTATGATAATTAATTTAGTATTTAAGGATGTATAAAATATATTTAGATTATGTATACGATGAAATGATCTTTGATAGATTTGGGTAAGATGATTACATATTATTTAAAGGGATAATATTGGCCTAAACCTTATGCCATACAATGATAGTATTAGGGTTAGGAAAAAAACTCATGAACAAAGGGAAGGTATCTAGGAAGGTTTTTGGTTATATATTTTATTATCTATAGTGATCAATGGTTGGGAATAATGGAGGATAATAGGTTCTATTTTTACATTAGTAGAGGGACACACATTGGATTACATTAACTATTTAAATAATATGAAGTCAGTGTATGTGAATGTGGCACCAAATAAGGAAGAGTTAAAAGGTATGATATTATAAGGTCAAAATACCTTAAAAATTAGGATTAATTGAAGCTAATATGGCATTTTTACACTTATCTATTATTTTAACTAAAGTTAAAACTATTTTTACCCTAACCGTGGTAAAAAAAACTTCGTCTATTTTTACTATTCATTGTGACCAAAAATGTAATTCGAATCATTAAAAAATTGTAAATTATGATTAAAAATATAAAAATAATTTTATTGAATTAAATCCATACATGTGGTCGAAATTAATTTAAAAATAAGCATGAAAAACACAATGAAACACATTTTTAGATAAATACATTTTAGGGATAAATAAAGGTTTATTCATATTCCAATCCTAAAAAACATTTTTTAAACGTTAAAATGTTTTATTAAATAAATTAACTATAAATTAATTAATATTATTAAACAATATATATTAATAAAATTTATTATGTTAAAACACATTGAACGTATAAAAATGGAATTGTAAAAAATATATTTTCCCTTTAAATAATTTTATTTTCAATTTTCACAAATTGATAAGAAGATATTTCATTTTATATGTTTATATAAAACAAATATTATCATAATTTATGTATTTTTATTCATACCTTCCAATCTAACTACTAGGAGATACTATTCACATTGAATAGAATTATTCCAATGGTACATTGAAGTTTGTTTAAATTCGATTCAGTGTGTAAAACAAGATATCAAATAAATCCAATTTATGTTAAGAAAAATTTATAATAGAATATCAGTTTTTTACATTATATCCCTTTATAAGAATTTTTTCCTCAAATTTCTATTACCCATAAAACTCAGGATACTTCTTCCTCATCACTCCCTCATGATCCCACAAAGCATTCTCAAATTTATTGTTTTCCCAAAAAACAACAACCAAGTGATTATTTACATTTTATATTACATTCCCTCTATAATACATAGAATACACTAGTTTTACCTTATATGAATGGTTATACTCTAATGGTAATAACTATATGGTCATTAAATGTGAAGGGTTAGGTATATACATTCCTAAAATCGATACATGTAACACATCATGATCTTGAGAGGGATTCAACAGAATATACATGAGATAGAAAACAATCCCAATACAATGAATAATTTCAAAATGGTTAATATATCAAGGGATTATATTTCCCTTATATTAAAATGTCATAACTTTCTTTCTATTAGATATTCATATGGATACCTTTTCACAATCTTTGAATTGAAAATCTCTCAAATGATTTTAAAAATAAATTTTCTACCTACAATGTGCTTCCCTAATGTGATTCTAAATGGATCTAAATTTCTATGTTATTTCCACATATATCTCAAGACACAATATCTTTCTTCCTCCATCTCATCTCAAAAAAAAATTGATCAGCACATCCTATAATGGAGGTCTTGATAAGTATACATTGGAATGCTTGAGTGAAATAGTTTATTATTGTAAAACTCGACCATGGGACATTATTGATCCTAAAAAACATTAAAATCCATATAACATACTCTCATCATATACTTTATGGTTGGAATAGTCCTATTATATTTTCCAATTATCTATGGATGATATACAGTACTAATGTTCATTTTCTTATTTATATCTTCCTGAATACTTATCCAAGCGTTGTGGTAAATCTTAAATCACTATCAGATTCAATTGAAGCTGGAACACTATAAAAATTTAACAATTCCTTAATATATAACCTTGAAAGATTAATAAGTGATAAATATTCCCTATATTCATGAAATGTGAGTAAGAATATTTATTACATATCAAATTGAATTATAGCCTTCAGATATCTTGAAGATTCCAACATTGAAATTCATGATAATTCTTTCCCTTTTATATTTTAGTATTGGTAATGGTTGTAACATATACATACACTTATTTGACTCTACATTATCTTTTTGACAAACTATGTATCATGATTCATACTCTTCAATATACCTTTTCATGTTTTACCAATTGAAATAATCTTCTATATCATTATACATATTTTTTATTCAATGAATAATAGAGAAGGATGAGCTATAAAATACATCTAATGACCCATTCTTAAAATATAGTATTGATGGGACATATACTTTTTTCTTGAACATTATCATTCCACCATAAACATGATTGAACTTAGGAACATTCCTCACCTTTTATTATAGTTCCACATCCTCTATCTATGCCTCTTTATTGCTCACATGAATCAATGGTTAAACATTTATATAATAATGATATGACAAATATAATTTCCTCTTCATTTCACAAAATATATTCTATAAATCCATATGTATTGGATATATCTAAATCCACTTCATGGAAATACTATCATGTTTATTCTAACATAGAGCATCATCCACCATTTTCACCTTTATAGAGTTGTAGTGTACATAGAAGTCATAATCATTAATCAACTCCAACCATACCCATTTTAACATATTCAATTATTTATACAAGAATATATACTTTTAGAATTTATTTTGTATATATATCACACCATTCACTATAAATATAATGCCTCTATATTTTTAGTGCGAATATTACCACTGCTAGCTCAAAATCATGTGTTAGGCATTTTTTCATATAAATAATAAATTGATGAACAACATGGTCACTCACTGCATCATTATACAAAAAAAATCCTATTATCCTATTTCATCCTTCACTATATATCACAAACCCTTCACCATAATAGGGTGGTGTTTGAAAAGTAATATGAAAAAACATCTTTTCAACTCCTTGGAATTTTCCTCCCATTCATTTGTTCATAAAAACATGGATCCATTACATGTTATAATGTTTAGTAGATTAGATACGCAATATAAATCTCTCATAAAGAATCAGTTGTATCTATATAAATATATAAAACTATGGATCTTAGTTACAATGGTTGTTCTAGGCCATTGCACATTAACTATTATCTATTAAGGGTCTATCAATATAACCTCTATTGAGATTATATGACCCAATAATGAAATCTAGTCGACCAAAAAATCCCACTTGTTAAATTTGGCATACACCCTCTCCCACCTTAAGGTTTTCAACTTAATATTCAGATGATGTCTATATACACACTTTAAATTTGAAGATACAATAATATAATATATATAAATACTGACAAAATTGATCAAGGTAATCTATAAGGAAATCCAAATAAAATTTCTATTAATTCATAACGACCATACCTTATATAGAAGTTTATCATTGATAAATTCTCCTTATTGACCCTCAATTAAGGATATCTAAAATGATGGTAAATCATTGAAATATATTTAGATCCATGTAGTTTATCAAATATGTAATCAATATGGCTTAATGGATATCTATTATTGACAATGATCTTGTAAAGTTCATTATTACAAATATAGGGACTCCTTGACCCATATTTCCTTATAATAAAAAGAACAATTCCACCCAATGGTGAAACACTCATTCATATAAATCCCTTTTTTGGATTATTCTAAATTTTCTTATTTAATTCCTATAACTAAATTAGGACAATTATTTATGGAGTCCTTGAAATAGGTATAAAACAAGGTATGAATTCTATTGGAAAATCAGCATCACCATTTTGGGAAATACATGGAAAATCATCAAAAAATACATCAGAATATTCTTGATTAATAGAAATATCTCCAATATTGAGTTTTTCCCTAACTATATGAGATAATCACCCCTCATGGATAGGTAATTATATTTATATAATGTATTTAGTTTCTATTGTAAGATCATATTCATCCTCACACAAATAGACAATCATGTTTTCATTTAGAATGTCAAATGTAAATTATTAGATATATAAATTTATATAGAATAAATATTTATAGGGATATTCAATTGTAAAAATGACCTAAAATCCGACTAAATAATGAATAATATTTTTTTATAGTGAAAATTCAAAAAAACATCGACATGAAACCAAATATTCTGGAGTGGGGGTGAGTGTTATAAAATTATCATGATCAACTTCAATGATTGGATAAATAAAAGAACTTCCTTTTTTTATAAGTTTTCCATTAAATTAGAAAAGTAATTCAGATAATTAATAAGTTATCCTTATATATTACATTGAACAAAAAATGGTAACATATGATGTAATTTATTTCCATTCAACATAATCTTTATTTTCTTTATCAATTAATTTCTATATACCCTTCTTTTCCAGACATAAAACATCTTCCCATTCTATTGAGTCATTTCCATGGGAGCTTCTTCCCAAATTTTTGAAATATAGGAAGCTGAATATTTTTCACCCCCTTAACTTCATCATCTATACTACCATGAAATTATATTTATCAATAATAGTTGTGTCAGAAAAATAACCCAAGATGAGGTGGTTAATCATATACCAATATATTTGGTTAATACTAATTATATTTTTTTATATTACAGATCTGATTTCATTTTGTTTCTCATGAGGATGTATATTTCAATGGCTATAACTTTTATAGTTCATATGATTTCTTCTCATTCAGACTAGTGAATAAAATAAGAAAAACTCTATGTGGGCCTCAAAAATAAATTATCAGAATAAATATTCATACGACTATGAAAGTATTTCATATAATGTCATAAATTATGAAACATTATTCAACCCATGACACATTAATTTTATATCATAACACTATATTTTATCACAAGTTGGATTATTTTATATCAATATATTCAATAGAATTGGTCCTTAACAGATTATGAATTAAGCCAAGAATATCCCCAGTCAGTTTAAATCTAGGTGTGAAATCTTTGTTCTACTCATCATGCACTGAGTAAATATTGAATTGATACTCATCCATACATTTTCATAGTATTTACAAATAGGTGAATCTGTACCACATCTATATCCACTTTCATTTACCCATAAAAGAATGTTAATGATAATATAAAAAAAATACACATCACTAAAACATCATGATATTATCCTATAATTAAACTTATACCTCTGTGTTTTTACAATGTTATCATATCGTAATCTATAAAAATAACTAAATATTTCAATGATACTTACTAAGGATACCTAACCATAATATATATAAAAAATACAGTATTTTAGATGAATATTCTATATATTTTAAAATAATAAACACATATGGTTCATAATGGATTACTGAATTTGGAGACTACATATATAATCAGTATATATCATAAAATATCTTTAACATATCAGTTAATTTTCTCCTCTTATAGTAACCTTTATAATAAATTCATAGTTCAATACTTTCTTCATAACTTGGGGAATGTATAAATATATGAAAAATGGATCTTAATTATTCAATAAGGGTAATCATAATTGATATAAATCAATTATAATAAGTGAGAATAAACATAAGTGTATAAGAATATGATCATAAATAAATAATTTGGTACCCAATAAATCATAGGTATTTAATGATGAATAACTGTTTATGTTTTTTTATTAACAAATAAAATGATCAATAAGATAATAGAATTATAAATATTATTTCAGTAGTATGAGTCATATGTTACAAATAATATATATGTTTTTGACATACACATTATTAGAAAAAATCAATTCCATAGTTCTGGACCCCTATCAAGTCTATCATAGTGTATTATATTTAATACAGATTACATTACATCCTTAGTTAAGGATAACTCCCAATATGATCAGAGTGGGTAGAGTACCTTAATAAACCAGGTTCACTTCCAATTAAATTCAATATTATCTCATGATATAACCATCATTACCTAGTGCATTTGAGGGATATATAAATTTAGTCCGCCCATAACATCATTAAAACTATAGATATATATTCCTCAAGATCATAACAATTCATCATATTATCATCTCATAACATATGGAAGTAAAATGTGTTTCATAAATATCACATCATCACATAATAATATTTCTATCCAGAGAAAGTTAGTGGATGGTATTATAAGACAATTCGTTACCTCATTAAATATTAATTAAATCGTTTCAATGGAATATGATTTATATAATCATCCAGATATAATAATCATCATAATTCATCTAGAAAAGTGGATGGAATAATATTATTGTATCCCCACTGATATAAACCAATCCTTTGTGTATTATTATATATTTGTAAAATTATTTGTAAAATTATTTAAAATATTATTTAAAAATCAATAGAAAAGAACATTTTTTTGATTTTTTTTAAAAAGGTAAGTTCGTAGAATGTGGAGGGAAATATTGTCTTTAAAATTTCAATTTAAACATGTATATTAAGCTTAAAATAAAATAATAGTTATGAAAGTGGGAAAATCAATTAGTGTAGAAAGTGTTAAAACAACGATTTATTTCACACATTAAAAATACATCATAGATAACCACATGAAAATAAATATACAAATTTATTTTTAAAAAAATTTGAATGAAAAGTAAAATATGTTTGAATGTGAATTAAAATATTAATTTTCTCATAGATAAGAATATTAATAAAATCTTTTTAATGATCATGGGCTTGAAAGAGAAAGTCCATCGACCAGCGTAGAAATATTGTGAGTTTTTTTAAAAAACATTATTGATCTTTGTATGTACCAAATTAGGAAAATGGTTGAAATACATAAAATTTATAGGAATATAAAATGTATAAAAAAATATATAGTGTTTAAATGGTAAGATAAATATAATTTCACTTGACTTAAATTTAGGGTAAATTAACATAAAATAAATGATATTATAATATATATGTTTAACTCACGTTTATTATTTCTTTATAGGCATTCAAAAATACAATATTATCAAAATATATTAATTATAAATATATTCAGAAGTCATTATATATCATTCCTTTATAATTTCCAATTATCATTTTATAAATAATTTACTCAAAAATATTAATATTATTTTGAAAACTATTTAATTTTGGATGTTTTCTTCCACCCATAGATTAAATTACACAGATTAGGAGTGAATTAATATGTTTATAATTCAATATGTTGATGTAATTATGATAATATAAAAAGAAGTTCCTAATTTAATGTCATTAATTTCTTAATTGGAAAATTATTCTTGGTAAAAGACATGGAATAAATGGAATACATAACAGTAAGAAGTCCCATAATAATATATCAAAACAATTGATTAGACAATGTAAAAATATTACATTATATATGATCTAAATTATAAAATTAAAAAACTTTTATCGATATTTGTCAATTAAATATTAAAAAAATTATGTTATTAAATTTAAAAATAAATAATATAAGATTTATTGTTACTTAATTACAAATATTTTTAATAAAATGAATATAATGGACTTATAGTTTAGTGATGGTTTTAACCAAGGAATCCCGTGTTATAATTCATCACACCAAAACATTTTAATATTATGAGAAAATATTATATCATTTCTTATTGAACATGATCATTAAATATATTTTAAAACCCCATAATAATAAGTTTAGCGTCTTGTGGAACTAGAATAATAAGATAGGGGATAATATTATAATAATATTTATTTAGTAATCTTTCAAAAAATCTCACATCAAGAAGTCTTATACCCTTTATAATATTAATGTATCATATTAGATCTTACATAAAAATAATGTGGTGAAAATATTTAATAAAGTGAATCAGAACATAATAGTGACATGTTAATGAAGAATTATCAAAAAAATATTTGATAGTATACAATATAATAATGAAATAGATAATTAATTATAATGATAAAAATATAAGGTAGCGGCAAAAATTTTATATAATTAATCCTCAATTAATATAAGATATCATCATATAATATAAAGAATCATCATGGGATATAATTTTAAAAAGGAATAAGTAGTGAATGATTACCAGAAACCGTAAACATATGGTCATAAGACCACTATGATAATGCTACATTGAAATATCAATGAATAATAATAATTTGGTAATTATAACTATTATCTCAAGGAACCCCGATAGAGATATGATATTGTTATGGACTATAATGAAAAATCTAGTAATCGTTATTATGATATAAATATTGTATCCCACCTATAGTATCATTATAGATGAATCATTACCAAAATAATTAAGGAAGTAGATAATTCCAGGAATGACAATCCCATAAAATTCCCATTAAAGTATGTAAAAATTAGAAGTAATTACCCATTTGATTTTATAACATTATACATTCATCAAATGGTATGAAAAATAAAAGGTGATCCTCAAACAAGGGAAGTTGTTATAATATTATGAAATTATAAAATAAATTTATTATATCATATAAATATGATATTTCATCAATAAATATGCTTTAAAAATTATTATAATCTCAGAGAATGGTAATCTCAAGGGTCAAAGGAATCTTGTTGAAGGTTTATTAAAATGATAATGAATATTTCCTTATTAGTAAATAAATTCAAGGAAAAGATAACCATAGGGATAAATGGTATTTTATAAGGGATTACATTAAGTAATGACAGGGGATATGATGGAAAAATACACTCTAAAATTAGTATTAAAGAATATCTACATTTGATCAATATAAGAGATAAAAATCTGTTATTAAAAAACACCTATGTCTTATGGCTTAGATGGAAAATATTTAATTATTACATTATAATATGTATTATAATTTGAGTCCCAATTAGATATAAAATAGTAACACCAAACAATATAGAATATAAAACGTATAAGAAAAATCATATCCATAATACCATAAATATATGAATACATAGGGGTATAGGTGTAAGAAATGAATTTTTTTCTAGAATTATAATTAATCATTATTGTAACATTATTGACTACTAAAAGGATCTTAATGAAAGGATTTGTATAAGAATAGTGTAGAGTTAATGAGATATATAAATATATAATTAATTCAATTTCTAAACTAAGATATAACCCTGAATGAAAAGAGATTCTTTTTTAAATTAAGGGAATATAGAAAGACATATAAAGTGAGGAAACACTTAAAATTCAGGAATATTTCCTAGAAAATGATAGAGAATAATTGAATCCAAAATTCTATCTTAATTGGTTCTTTAAAAATTAAAATTAGATTAAATATTTCATAGAATATTTTTAGTAAATATCAATTGGTATATAGTATGATATTTAAGGTGAAAATTGGAGAACAAATTAATAATTATTTATTTAAACATTATAATCTTGTTAAAAAATATTCTTATTTAAAAATACATAAATATATTAAATCCCATATCTTTTTACTTCCAAAATATGAAACTTTTTTAAAAATTATTTATATATACTTTTCATCCTAAAAAATGATATTTCTTATAAATAATATATAACTAAATATTAAGAATATTAAATTCTTTTTAGGGGATTAAATTTTTCTTATTCAACAAAAAATTAATTTTTTTTCGATGGATAAATAATATATTTTAAAATAATTTATTTAACCAAAAAATATTAATTTTTTAAAATGAAAAAACAATTTATTACAAAAAAGCTATATCATAATATACTCATTCGGTATACAAAATATCTATACTAGAGTTAAATATTCATACAAAACATGACTGTATCCAAAAATTAAATAATATTTCATATAATATATGTTCAATATTATAATTTCAAATTATATATCCATTTTAAGAAAATTATGATATAACTTCAAGAAATTTAATTATTTAATGAATAGATATGAAAACAGTCTTGGTGTAACGAATCTTATTCTTAACAACTACATTATTATTCCATCAGCCACATTAAATTACTATTTTAGAGATTATCCATATTGAAGGAATATATACTAAAAAAATATCTTATAAATTATATATATGGAGAAAGTAATATTTATTTTATTTTCATTCTACTATGTTTCAATTTCACATATTCTAATATTATTTCTTTATAATATGATTATTATAGGGATAATTTTAACTTCAAAATACAATTACAAAAAGTTATTTTTTACATTTTTGAATGTTTTTTACCATTAAATCTTACACCTAGTAGATTTTTATTATATTTACTTTATTATACAATTTAATGAAATAATGAGATAATTCTTAGGATTTCATGTTTATTTATTTATTATTATTACTAGTCTCTATGATTCATAGATAAAAGTAAATTTAACCCTAAAAATTATATTAAGACGGACATGGATATATAAGATACTCATTATCACCTGTGTGGGATAAGAAAAGGAGTTTTGGTGGTCTTAAATATTTGAATAAGAATTTTGGGGGCATAAATTAAACTAATGGGTGTGATGAAATTTATTTAAAATGAATTATATATTTGAGAAAATTATGATTGTGTGAGATATTTAATATGAGAGAAATGGAAGAAAAATTTATTTTATTGGGAAATGTAAATTCAGATTAAATAAAATCCCCTTTCATCACCAACTTTACCCCCCATGAAATAATTGGAAAAAAATAATCATGTGGTGATTTTTATGGAAATTTAAAAAATGGAATTATGGATCATCTCTTTATATTTTTTTGAACAACATATCTTATTCTAGATGAAAATTGTGACTAATTATATTATAGTTTAAAAGAGTGTTTTTTTAATATTTTAAGTATTTTGGATTATTGAAACATGTATGGAAATTATATTTTCGATTTTATCCTACATTTTTTAATTGAGTATGGTGGAAATGATTTTTCATTAATGGCCTCAATATTTGTTTCATGTTTTGTAAAATATTATTGTATTTTTAACTAAAATTGTAATTCCAATTTTTTCTTAATATTTTATATTAAATATAGTGATATAAATTAAATAAAATCGGATACTATAAATTTAAAATGTAAATGTGTATGTTGGTTGAAAATTATTATTTTCTAAATATATGTGATTAGTGGTTTGATATAACTATTATGGATAATTAATAATTGCTCGTTTCACTATAAAAATGGAGAACATAAATGAAACATGAACTAATCATGAGAAATTAAACCATTATATGTTATGTGATTTAATATAAATAATGATGAAAGGTTATATGGAAATCAAAATTGGATTGAAATAGAGTTTGTTCCATGTTATTCTTCTGAAGCCATTTTATTAATTGATTAATTATTTCTTTATGGTAGTTTATTTCGTATTCATTATATTTCAATGGTAATAAATCAAGAACATGTTAAATGGGGCTGATTCAAATTTTATCTATATAATTTCTTTTTAACTATTGTTATTTTTTTTATTTATCAAATAAAATAATGAAGGACATAGGGAGATTTTCGTACCATATTATTTAAATGTAAATGAGAATAATATATAATCATGTGAATTTATATCATGTCATTTTATATGTTAATTTAATTAACTCAATATTTGATTAGTAAGGTGCTAGATGTTTTGCTTTTCCCACATGTAATAGAATGTTTGTAGAAATATGTATTCTCAGTTAATCTAGATATAGTCTTCTATGACTGTCTTTATTTTTTTATAGTTGAACATATGGATAAGTATTTGTAACATAAAATTTTATTATTTATGAGGAATGTTTTTCTTGAAAAAAGACATATTCATTAATGATGGAAATCAGCAGACGTACAGATTGAAAGGCATGCAAGAAAATGGTCCAACTAGAGCCGGTTGACATCAATAGGGCCAGACGCCCCAAGTTGATGGGAAGCCTTGTTTCCTTCCCTTTTGGTAAAGGAGAAGGTACAAAAAGAAAAGCATTGATGGATGGAGAGGATTTTCTTGATGAGGGATCTAAAGTAATGCAGTTCGCCATCATTGAGGTTGATGGAATTGATAATGGTGAGGCAGTCTAACTCGATGATGATTTCGTCCCATCCACAGTCACAAGTGAGCATCATTCCTATGAGGATGGCGGCCACCTCAGCAACCACCGGTTCCCAAAAAACATAATGTGACTCCTGTTTGGCTGCAATGATTTGACCAATATAGTTCTGAGCTAGTAGTCTAAGGGTTACATGACCATCCTTCGGGAGAGCCGCATCCACATTAATCTTGAGAATTTATTCCAGGGGAGGGCTCCAAAGGGAGGAAAAAGAGGGGGTTCTGTAGGTAATGTTTTGTCCATTTTGGTGCTGCTATCCCTCTAACTAGGAAGAGGCCCGATCAATCTATAATTCGGGATGTTTGTGAAAATGGTTGAAAACGACATCATTGCAGTAGACCCAAATGATCCACGCCATGATACAAAGAGAGCTCGCTTCAGCCGATGAGAAGGAGGAGAACCATCACTTCAGAAGAGATGGGAGGTTAGAGCTCATGGTCAGTGAGGAATCAGCAGAACAGCTCCATTTCCATCAGCTCTCCTTTACCCCCAGACATAGGATGATAGCGGGAATGTGAGATTCTGGGACGTTCGGGAAGAAGGGGAAAAAATTTCATTGGAAATATGACGGAAGAAAATAAGGATCATGGTAGGGAGGATACCCTTAAACACCTGCCACAAAAAGTGTCATATCTTTGGGGGGATATTGAGTTTCCAAATTGATTTCCATGGCCCCCCTTCCCTCTCATCATGATTTACAATAGAGAGACAGTAAACAGATTTCACTGTATAGGCTCTGGAGAGGATGTATATCCAAAAGATATTATCAGGGCCAATGTCTGGAACACAGGGGATACTAAGGATAATATTCGTATCTCATTCATTAAACCATATTTGAATCATTTCCATGCACCAACCAAGCCCCTTATCATCAAAAAGGCATCTGATAGTGGCATCTTAAAGGTCTGGTTGGGCAGGGGACGATGCTCGTGCACCTTCCTTGTCAATCAGCCATGGATCGGTCCAGATGTTAACTGTTTATCCATTCCCAATCCTCCAGCCCAACCCTTATCCAAGAAGACTGCGGGCACCCCATATGGCTCTCCAGAGGAAGCTAGGATGGGGGCCAAGAGAGGATTCATTGAATTCCTTGTGGGGGAAGTATTTTCCATGGAGAATTCGCACACAGAGAGTGGAATAGCGGTTAAGGAGGCACTAACCCCTCTAAGCCATTAGTGCATCATTGAAGTAAATAAGATCCTAGAATCCCATTCCAACCTTGGATTTAGGTAAACATAGTTTCTTCCAGGCAATAAAGTGAGTTCGATTCCAACCATTATTTGTTCCCCACCATAATTTGTTTGTGCGTGTGTGTATCTGATTGACTATAGTAGCTGGGAGGTTAAAGAGAGACATGAAATAGCTGGGGATGGATTGGATAACAACTTTAATAAGGGTCTCCTTTCCAGCTTTGGAAATTCTTTTAGGGGTCCTGCCTTGAATTTTTTTCTCAATCCTGTCCAACATAGATAAGAAGATTTCTTTTTTGGAGCGGCCAATCACTGTAGGAAGACCGAGGTACTTTTGATGTTTATATACCATATGAATGCCGAAAATGGTGCTGAGTTCATATTTTTTGGATGGGGGAACCCCAACGCTGAAGGATATTTCTGACTTTCCAATATTTATTGACTATCTAGAGGCCCTCAAATAGTATTGGATCGCATGGATGATCACATGACACTTGTCAATGGTTGATCTGGAGAAAAGGAGGCAGTCGTCAGCGAAGAATATATGAGAGACTGGTGGGATTGCATGGAAAACCGTTTCCCCATGGATTGTATGAGAAAATGCGGCCCTAGAAATGAGGTTAGAAAAAACATCATCCACCAAGATAAATAGAAAGGTAGAGAGAGGGTATCCCTGGCGCAGGCCTCGGGATGGGGCGAAACATCGGGTGAGCGCCACATTGACAATGATTCATAAGGAGATAGTTGAGACACAGTGCTTGACCATGTCTGCCCATTTAGAGAAGAATCCCATTTTTTGCATCACGACTCTGAGGAAATGACATTCTACATTATCGTAATCTTTGGTCATATTTTTCAAGTGATTGAATTCGAAAATCTAATATAATTTACATATTTTATCATTTAAGGGTATTAAATTTAAATTTGTGAACATTTAATTTTAATTATAATTTTGAGATATTTTTTAACATAATTTATAAATCACAATTGAACCATAATATTCAAGCCCAAATAAATATACTTTATCATTATATTTTTTTAATATTTAAATATATTATTATTGGATATTTGTAATTATATTTTTATCTTTTATCCTTTTTAACTTATTATTTATTAAATTAATCATATTATCATTTACTAATCATATTTGATTAATTTATTTATAAAAGGATAAAGGCTTGTCGTTGAAGTTGTAAAGAATCAAGGGGAGTTTAAGCTGTATAAGAGTTACTAATTTTTCATCATTTATTTAAGTGTATCTCTATACTCATACTAAATATGTCAACTAACCTCGTGTGATGAACTGGGAATTCATCCTTGATATTTGTTACTATTTGGTACAAATATACAATTAACCCAGTCCATATGTGGTATGCATAAAATATTTATATTTTAAATTGAAGAAAGAGACTTTGTATGTGGTCATTAGATTAATTTTGGATTCCTTAATGCTCTATACTATTGAATGATATCAACTTAATATTAACAAGAATATACATACGAGAAAACACCATCTATATATGAAAAAATAAATTTGGTAGGTATTAAATAAGAAGAAATATTATGCTGATAAATGAAAAAGATGTGGTCGAGATGTGAAAGTGTAAAATAAGTCTACATCATTTATAAAATGAATCTCAACATAGAATATAAGAAACCTATGGGGAAATTATGTAATACCAAATCTCAATCAATAAACCATTTCAATCAATAATCAATAATTTTATCTACATAAATAATGATATAGGAGAGTGGATATTTTGGAGTTTGGTACTGAAAACTTAACATAACATGGTGGTAAAGGGTACATAATATTTACTATACATGGGGTTTTATCAATTTTAACACTCCATGCCATGTGAAATTGATCTATGGACCCTATTAATAAGGTTATTGGATTCATATTTAATATGTAGTATGAGAATAAAAAAGGGTCTAGTTGGTTGAGTAATTAGGTAATATGAGTTAAATTGTTGGAGAAGATTTAAATAAAGGAGTATATTTCGGAGCAGTTGTGTCAAAGAAATAATAAATTTGATAATGATGGGGTATATAATTCATAGAAGGCCTCACATGGATCTAATGAAATTTATACACCCTTGTAATTTTTTTTAATATTTCATGATTTCTATGTTTGGGTTTTTTCTATAATAAATTCATGGAGGAGTGGCATTTGATTGTTATTTAAGTTTGTTGACTATAAAATTTCTAGTGAGTAAATTGGGAATCCATTTATTAACAGCCATCTAGATGGACATTGGATTGTTGAATTTAGGGTGTGAATGAATAATGAATGTTTAGGTTAACATAAGCCATTATAAGACTGATTATTTCATCTCACTGTAAGGTTAGTGTAATAGAAGGACACCCTACAAAATTAAGGTCTAAAAAACCATATATACATGGCTTCTAAAATATTGTATCTAACATTTTTAAGAGGGTGTGCTTGCATGAAAACATTAACGAATCCTTGAAAAAAATTATCTAAGGTGGATCTAGATACTAATCCTTTTATAGACATATTACATTATTATATACACAAAAAGGGTGTCTTGAGAGGAAATACATGAAGGAATATTTATTTCTATATGATAATAGTATAGGAGATAGCGAGATAGCTCATTTGACAGTTTTTATTGAAATTATATAAATGTAGGGGCCAAACAAGAGAAAGGTATTCCTCGTATTGGTTCACTCTTAAGCTATGAACTTAAAATTTTTATCAAATCTTTATACTTATCAAGATGACCTTCATACCAATTTTTACTAATTTCCAATAAAAACCCATCCAAAAACACTTATAATCACACCTATCCATTTTTAAAGAACGATTCATTACACTGATATTATTATTGTATGATGAACATTTGCACTTAATACGTAATCTATATGTGAATAAAAATTTTCAACAATCACATTTTAAACCATTTTGAAGGATAAAATTTTCATTTATAAATTAGTTGTTAGTAATAAATATAAATTGAAAAAATAAAAAACAATAAAAATGAAAAAAAAATCATGAAAATATAATGATAAAAGTGTCATGATTTTAATCAAAGAATTAAATAATTGATACATTCTAATTGATAGAAATTATTTTTTATCCATTTTTAGTTTCAGTTAAATTCAACAAATCTAAAAATCTTCCTTAATCTATATTTTTGTATAGGAAATGAGGAACATTGGGTGGAGTTATCATCTTGTGGTTATAAGGTATATTTTTAGTGAGTTTTAGAATCAATATTGGTATTTTATTAGACCTAGTCCAAATTGTTTATTAGAATATGAAGTGATCTAAAAGGATCTATAAATAAAGGATCAAAAACATGTTGAGAGGAATGCACTAGTACACATTATTAGTCATTTATTTCTGGATGAAATTTAGAGAAACAATATAACTATAGTAATATAAATGAAAAGAATATGGATAAGGGATCCATGAATTTAATGATATATATACATATATTTAATTAAATTTAGAGTAGTATTATTAATATTTGGCCAATTCCCCAATGAACATACCTTTATTTGGAAAGGGTGCCTTGAGAAATATTTTGAAATGGGATTATAAAGAGAATATGAAGCCTCAGTTGAATTGAAATAATTCTTCAAAGAACTTTATAACCCCAATGTGGACATCTCTTATATAATTACAACTTTTCTAATCCCAAACTACATCATAAACTTTACATAGGATGTGTATTTCATCTTTATATTCATTGGGATAAGTTAAATCCATGTGTGTAGTTTAACCTTAAAATATATTGGATTTTACCATGGGTCATTGCACATTAAAAGGGGTGTTTTTATTCAATTGATAAAAGAATAATACAATAAGTGTTGGTTTTATTTTAATAATTTATATCCCCTATGCATAAGAGGATATTTCATTATATATACTATCTGAAGGGCACAAAATTCATGAAACTTCTGGCAAAGAACCTATCTTGTGTAGATATTTTTTTATTTTTGTTCACTATTTTTTTATAAATAATAAATCAATATTTTTATTTCATTAATTTATCTGTTAAGACCTATAGTGTCTCTTTATTTGAAGAGGAGAACCCCTAATCTGTTACTATATGAAATAGCTAGATTCAAGTATAGAGATATTGTAATATTACATTGTTTTTAAACTTATTCCTTTTATGTTTTAAATCCCAATAGTGAATTATTTTTCCACCACACATAGATATATTTATTAGATTCATATTTATGTTAATGTGTGGTGTGAAGATATGTAGTAGGGCTCCAACGTAAAAAACATTCATTTATTAACCTAAGAGACATACTACATAGGAGAAATATGATTTAGAGAATTAATGATAATATTCTAAGGAATATAATTTTAAAGTATATTAGTTTATTATTATATAAATTATTATTGAATTTAATTGAAATGTCATGAGTTATATTTTTTGACATTTTTTAGATTTATAACATTTAATAATATGATTTAAAATAATAAATATTTATAGGAATGACTCTGAATATTCTTGAATTTTTATAAAAGTAATTTTTATTTTTAATAATATAGTTGAGTAGTGTGTGTAAAAAAGGGTATAAACGAGTGTATAAAAATAAAATATAATTGAAATATAAATGTGTTAAAATTTAATCTGATATCTATTTTTCCACGATGATATTGTTCCTGGACTCTAAAAATAGTCATGGGGGTGACTGATATTAGTATTTCGTAGTTTGGGATTAGATTAAACTCCTGCATAAAGAAAACTATTTTACAGCTGGTTGTATAATGTAGTGTCCATGACTTGGTGATTGCACTTAATCATAAGGAATACTTAATTATTAAAATGTATATGTTCCTTAATGATGTATTCTACTCTTAAATAGGTAATTAACAGAAAATGAGAAGAATAAAAGTCCAAAAATTGTATGGTTTGAATATTACAAATCCTTGGAGAGAATAGAGGATGGTCTAGTATAATTTATTATTATGAAATTAGAATATTACATAAGAGTTTTATATTTAATTATTAAATTTTAGAGTGAATAATCTTACATTAACTTTGTACGTTAATTATTGAATTGGATGTTGAAAATAATTTCTTTAATGTTGTCTTAATATGTCACTAAATGATTATTAATTTAATGACTAGGAAATTATTTTATTCAAACTTATAATCATTTAATTCCAATTTGAAAAATTTTCAGGTTGATGCTTGAGGAAGGGCATGTATTATGTGTGCATGGCGGGTGATTATATAAATTCTAATATACTTTTTATAATAATGTTTAATGATTTTGTGTTATATTCACAAAAATTTCATGACGTTAATGAATTTTACATTTTATACATTACATGTAAGGGTAACTCCTTACTCGTTTAAGATTATTCATACAACCATGTAAGAATTAAAAAAATCTATCCTAGGTATACATGATTAATTTGGACCCAAATAATATTTAACTAGTCCATTCATAGGCTATAAAATATATGTCACATTTAAATGGAGTTGGATTTATATCTTGGGTATATATGATTAATTTTAGAATCCTAATGTCTATGTATGATTAAACATGGCTAAAATAAGGGAATCTAGAAAAAATGTAATAGTGGCCACTATCTACATATGAATAAACTAGTCAGTAAAAATCAATCATGAATAAAAAAAATTATTTTAAATAAATGAAGATGTGGGGGTGTGGTATTGGGATGGAATAATTATATTCCATTGACGAAAATAATTTCCACATGGTTGACATGTAACTAGAAGATACCAAAACGAATATCTGTATTAAATTATATATCCATTTTATGAAATCATCAAACTTTTTAGCGACATAAATCATGATCCAAAAAAGTGGATATTACGGTAAATAAAAATAGAATCAAAAAATATGATGGAGGAAAATGGTTCTAGATATTTACTATCCATATGGAGTTATCAATATACACAGTTCATGCGATGTTGAATTGGTCCATGAATCCCATTAAGAAATGTCAAGAATGGAAAGTTAACGAAGATGAATAGAATTAAGAAGTTTTTACATGTCTAATTAATGAGAGAATATTAGTTATAGATGTTGATTATACCTCTAAAACATGAAATTTATAGGGTTATATTCTAACTCTAGAAGAATATGGATATGGTTTGGTTGAAAAACTCATCGAGGACCATGAAAAAAATATGGTGATATTTCTCCTCTCATGAACTTAATTTTTGTATTTTATTCATTTCATGTATGGATTTTTTATGTAATGAAAATAAGCCTTAGTGATATGTTTATTTTTATTTTAGTATATTTTTTAATAAACTTACAGAAACCAAATTTAGCAACATTGTTCTTAACCCTCATTTATTTTTCCATTAGATGGATGTATTTAATATGTCATTGAGAAGTGAATATTGGGTGCACAATATGTATTAATATAGAGAATAATACACACATCAATAATGTTAGTGTGGTGGTGTGACACGAAACACCACTTTTTTTTAAAAAACCAATTCATTCATGACATGAAAACTCATTTGTAAAAATTGAATTTCAGAGGTAGTGAAAGCATCCCAATATCACTCAATCACTAAACATGATATTGTAATGGAAAAAATATAGAAACCCATATAGAGACTTAATTTTTTTAGGAATACATGGAGGTTGTTTAATAAATAATAATAATGTTTAAAATGGGGGTTTCTTTATAATCATAATGGGGTTAGTTAAAAAGATCACATGAGAATTTGGGATAAAGTTTCATAAAAGTAGAATCCACCCTTGTGAATGTTAAGACTTATAGTTGTTCACTATTTGAATATAGAAATAAAATCTTTAGTATATATATCAACTTACCAAACACAAATTATCTCTTAGTTGTACTTATATACTTTAAAAACATAACCATGAACACTTCTAAACACACCTACACTTGCAAAATAAATGATCTTGTAACCTTATGGTATTGTTTTATGGTTACCATTGGAAATTTAATTGGAATGTGTTGGAGAATAAATAATTGAATCACACACTATTGAAACCTTTTTAGGCATATATTGTTATGTTTGGTTGTGTTATTTGGATAATAAAATGGAAGAAAATTAAAACTTGTAATAAATATAAAATTCAAAATCACACAAATATTAATAAAATATTTTCAATTTGATTTATTAAATTCATATATTGATAAAATACTATTAAAAAGAGTTATTATTTATCATACTTTATTATTTTTTAATCAACCATGAAAATATTTTTCACTTGTTCATCTATATTTTTTAGAAAATAGAGATCCTCAAGTGGAGTTTTCGATAAGAGGTTGCATGTTATATTTGTGGATACCCATGGTTTCTATACTGGTGTTATTATATAAATTGGATAACATCCGATAGAGAATATAAAGTTATCCATAAGTATTGGGTGATGAAGTTTACAGACTAAGCTAAGAGTGAAAATGTAAGTCATGATCCTACTATGTTTTTTCCGAATAAAATTGATAGAATATATGTAATTTTGAATATTTTCATGTAAAAATTTATATATGTAATCTGTTATTTTGATGATTGAAATATTATATTTATATTTAAATTTAATGATCATGAGGAGAAATTGGTAATGGCCTGACCATAATCATTACTAATTATAATTATTTTAAAAACTATAATTCATATTATTTTCATATATATCATTTAGGTTTAGAGTGTTTGAGAATTCAGAAATACTATTTCATAGTAAAACCATACATTACAATTGGACACATATAAAGAATATCGATTTTTTTCCTAAATAAAATTCATTAAAATAAAACATGATTTTTTATAATTATATATCTTTAAATGTTTCCCTTCATCTCATACTTCTCCTAACTATTATATAAACCCTTTGAAAAACATTTTAAAACTTGGGATGAGACTAAAATCCTAGTCAGGTATATTAAGGAAGGTAAAATTTTAGTCAAGCGAAAATACCTAAAAAAACATTTTCATAAAAACAAACATTTTATTCCAAAAAATGACTCATTTTTTCTAAATGATTAATATCTTGCTTTTTTAAAATCAATTTATATTTATTAAAACACATTTTAATGAATATAATATATATGTAGGAAACATAGGCTATATTTAATCTCTAATGTAATAACCATGCAGTCAACTTCCATTAAAGTCACTCTGAAATATTATAAAACCATATGGTAGACTTCCATACATGTCACTTTTACAAAAATAAATACCATATGGTCTAATTCCACACATGTCACTCATAAAAATTGAATAGTCATATAGCTGACTTCTATACCCAATGCATTGGAGGTTATAACATAACCACCCATTATTGGTTTATCACGAAACCACCCATCATTGGTTAACCGTGTAACAACCCATTAGATGTCCTAGTATCATTACATTATCAAAAAACCTAAATGATTTTAATTTTCAACATGAAACTTATAAAATTTCATATTCAACCATAAGAAAACATTTTAATTTATTCAATAACCAAGATATTTTTAAACCCCATTTAAAACATTTAAAATGATATTTTGATATCAAAGTGTCTCATGCCACTTTAAAAAAGTTGAGAGAAATTTCTAAATTTAAATTTTAAAACATTCATATGTTTATAAATAATTAAATTAAAAACCATTTTGAAAACATGTACATGAAAGATAATTATTTAGAGAAATAAATCATTAAAATATTTAAAACGTTGTTATACGTAAAGAGTCTCTTACCTTGAGTCTGAATCATCATATATAATCTTTAAATTAATGAAAAAAACTTAGGTTAATTATTCACATGATTTATAACCTTATTAATGTTTATTATTCCTTTTATATCAATTATTATCATGTTATAATAACTACTTAGCTATTCAATTTCATGTCGGATGTTTTGACTATATTTGGTACTTGAGTCCAAAATGAATGTGGTATGATATCAATAGTCATGGTCAAAATTCTATCATCTCCAGAATAATATTCATTATATAATAATACATTTTACATATAAATTATACATTTAAAACCATTAGTAATATATTGTTATGGAAAATAAACTATGATAAAATCATTTGGATGGTATGTCGTACTTATGCGTGAGTAACATATCAATATTTAAATGATCATTATAGAAATATGGATAACATAAATTTAAATTTAAAAACTGATAATAATATCACTGACATATATATATTATTATTTCATAAAATATAATTATATATATTATCCATGTGATATGGTGATGAAAAAATGAATCACATCACTTTGTATAGGTGATAGATCATAGGTGGGCACGAACGAATATATCATTTTTACCTGCATGGAAAGGTAATAGAGTAAATGAAATATTATATTTTAATTATGATAATGATTTCCTAAATATTATATATAATCATTAATTATATAATTATAACCAATATTGAGATATGGTGATGGGAAATGAATTATATTGGGTCGCAAGGCAGTAGTTCATCGAATACACGAACGATAATACTTTTCCAATTTCATGGAACTATAAATGGATTTAGGTGATGATATTATCATAATTTAATATAATTATATTTAATATAATGTATTTATTACTTAAAATGGTTTAAAAATAACTTATTGAAGTTGAAGAACAAATAAAATAGAGATACTTGATTAAAAACAATACCTCTTCCTCTAACCATCTCTTTTGCTCAACACCTTAAGACCTCTATGGGTGATGTTCTTCATCAACTAAGAGATCAAGAATATGAAGGGGGTGGTACGGAGGTCTCTAAGAAGTTATTTTGGTATAAGTTTTCCAATCCAAATAGCTTTTTATGCATGAATAAAAATGAATAAAATCCTCCCTTTTATATGAGGGGGAGAGGAACTCTCTAATTTTTTTAAATTATTAAATTAATATAAATTAATTTTATATTTTAAATGGATCCAAAATGATTTATTTATAATATAGGATTATTATGGCTCGAAACAGATTAAATAAATAAAAATTAGATCAGTTTTTATTATTTTTTTCTTATCCTTTTGTTTTAACACTTATTTAACATCTTTAAATCTTACTGTGATTTCATGTAATTTATATTTGAAGGGTTAATAGAATTATAATAAAAATAAAAAAATAACAATAATCGGTCCATTAATAACATTTTTAGACTTTTCCCAATATGTTTATATAATTTTAGATTTTTAGTTACTTTATATAATTTAATAAAATAATAATTATTTTAAAATATCATTAATATCAATTTTGACACTATTAATTACATGAATTTTAAAAAGTATTATAAAAACATGATATCTTTGAATATACACGTTTAAATAATCACTAAAATGTTAAATTAAGAAATAAAATTCGTTTATGACATTAAATATTTCAAATTATATTTGTTTTAATATTTTTAATATCATTTATTTGATATTACTATTAATTAAACAATTATCGCAACATCATTGTGTAAGGATTTTATTTAATTATATTCCACTAAAATTTAAAAATAAATTATATTAATGAATATAAACGTTTTATATATCAAAATATAATTTATTTTTGAACATATCCCTTAAATAACATAGTATTATTAAATATAATATTTCACTTGTTAAAAAGAAAAATATGAAAAAATTTAATTTTTTGAGTTAAATACTATAAATGGATTAAAATCATCCATGTTTATATAATAGTTCATAAAACCAGATAAATAATGATTTTGGTCTACAATAACTCTTCCATTTAAATTAGTAAAAAAATTATTAAAATATTATAATATATATAATATTAATTTTACCCTTAACTGCCTGATTTACCCATAATCTTAATAAAAAAAATACAAAAGTTAATATTCATAATGTCCAAAAAAAGGGAACTATATAATAACTTTATAAATTTTGAATGAAAATATAGAATAAAATTTTAAAAATTTAGAAACCATAATTTTCGAAAATTAATATAAAATTAATCATGTGAACGGATCAAGTAAATGAGTTTTAAAGTAATAACGTCCAAAATATTGAAATATTTTTATATCAAAATTCATGGTGAAATAAATTCAAATGAAATAAATTTTATTTAATGATAAAAAATTGATGTAATTATACTTTTAAAACATTCAAATATATAACTTTACAGTATAATTTTTTTAACAAAAACGCAGTTTTCAATTAAAATCAATTATTTTTTCACAATTCATCAAAACATGAAACTTATTATAAAAATATAAAATAATCAACCACTGTAAATTTTAAAATTAATATTTAAATTAATATTTTCTTAAAATATAATTCATAAAAGTGTTAAAAACTATATTTAAAACAAGTGTGCCCTCAATTGGTGGTAAAACTACATTTCTACAAAAAATATTTCTTTTAAGCATAAAATTTGATTTCATCTTACATGTTCTCTAGAAAAAACATAAAATATATTTTAAAGATTATATGAAATATTATATATATATATATATATAATTAATATAATCTAATAAGCGTGATTTTTTTAAGGGTATAAATTACATTTGTACATATTTAAATTATTTTCCAAAAAACTATTTCCACATATATTCACAAAGGTTTTATTTTAATTTATAAAACATTATTCACAAAATTTTTCATTATATTGACATGTGAAAAATATATTTTCATAATTTATTTAATCTTGTTTATTCTCACAAATCAAAAATGTTAGGTTATAAGGATAACATATAAATAAAAATATTTGTTTGTATGATTAATCTCAATATGTCATATTATATAGGATATATAATAGAGTATTTGATTCATAAAATCAAGGGATGTTACAAAATTGGAAAAATACCCATTTTACATACCCTTAATTAGAAATATTTTAGAATTTTTTTTAAATGAAATAATAAATAAGAAAATGAACCCATGTGGGAAGTGAAAATCTAATCAAATAAACATGTGGAACTCGAAGAGGATGTCCCGAAATAATCCATTATCCCTATGGCCAAATTATATTGTATACATTATGGAAGAATTGTATTTTATCATTATATTCCCCAAAATATGGTAATTCCATGGGAATAATTCAACCTTTAATGGGATTGGATGTGCCAATGAGACTTTTACCTTAAAAGAAGATATTTTATACTAGTGGTCATATGAGAATCATATATATGTTGGTTTATTTTAGATAATCCACATTCCACTCCAGAAAGGGGATACTTTTCTTGGAATCCTAGTAGATGTACTTAAATTTTAATCATAGGTTGGTAGGTAGCACAACATGTCTTGGGATTTTATTTATTTTCATTATTTCCATTTAGTTTACTATTTTATTTTATTTATATATTATAAATGACTATTTGGATCCTTCTAATTTATCTTCAAATCCTTTATGTCTCTTTTGAGTAGAAGAGAAGAAACCCTAACCCAATACCAAAGGAAGGTGTTGTATCAACATTTTGGGAGTATATTATTTTCTATTTTCCTTGCTTATTTATATAAGATTTTAAATCCTGACTAAACATTCATTTGGATACCATACATTAGTTGGATTTATTATTTATATATCTTTGGCTATATGTGGGGAAAATATAGGCATTGGGATTTATACTTGGAAAATGTTTATTTATTGGCCTAATAAACATGTTTCTTATGAAAAATATGATTCTATAATTTAAATATCATTTAAAAAAAACTTAATTAATATTGTTATGAGTTTAGTGTTTGGATAAATGCTAATTAATTTAATTTTAGAATCCGTGAATTTTTATAGTTAATGTTTGTGTAAGAGAAATATTTCATAAAAACATTTTAAATTATAAATAGTTATGGTCATTACTCAGGGTATTTTAGAACTATTACAAACTATTTTAGTAGTTTTCGAAAATGGATTGGAAGATTTTTTTTAAAATATGTTCCAAATAATTAGAGTCTAAATAAAATCTAATAGATGACGTAAATGTTTCTTCCATGAAATGACTATCACAAATAGAATTTTGGGGTCCACCTATTAGAACTTCATAGTTTTAGATAAAATAAAACTCATGATTAAATAAAAAATATGTTGAATGATAGTCATCCAACACTACTTCCATGTCCTGGTTATTAAACATAATGGCACAAGAAAATACATAATGAAATTGATTAGTTTTATAAGAACATAATTCATGAATAAAAACTTGTTATACAGGCGATAGATTGAAAAAATCCCAAAAAGAGTGAGGTATGTGTAAACCCTTACAGAATAAATAATAGAGTATTGGTGAGTATTGATTCCAAATAATGTATTTTAAAACTATATATTATTTTGAAATTTTATTATAATGTTTTAGAGTGTATTAACATACATTGTTATTATATGAATAAATTTATAACATATTGATTAAAATAATTTCATTAATTTTATGTTAATAATGTAGTTAAATTATATTCATCTTATTTAAAAGAAATTTCTATGTTAAAACTTATAATCATATGATTCCATTTATCATAATATGGAGTTTATTTAATATGTATAATCATTGTTTATTTTTAGGGGGAGTGATGAAAAAAATTAAATGACATTTCATGTTATATTTAATTATATTTGAGTTATATATTATAGAAATCACATAGAATTTATTAATTCTATAATTTTTATGTTTTTTATGTATATTTTACAAATAAATATTTTATTTCTATTTTTAATATATTATGGAGAATGAGTATTATAAAAAAACAAACATTAATTTCAATGCTCTAATGAATTTATTTTTCATATATATATATAAACAATAAATTCTAATTTCACTAATTATTTAAAAATATATATTGACTTTAAAAAAAAATTGATTATTTTGTAATAAATTCCTATTGATATTTTCTAAAATTATTTATTTAATTTATTTTTTGAAGGAATATGTAAAAAAATAGGGAAATAAAATGTCATAGTGTGTTGGATATGAATAAGTTTAATTGGGGTTTTCAACTAGTTTTGTTAGTGTAGCTACTTACTCTCTTAAGATTAATATTTTATCCATGTATAATTAATTACGAATTTAGAATGTTAGTGTTTGTTTAGTTGAGACCAACGAAAAATTGTCCTCTTCAACGCATGGTATTCATGATATATTTTAGTTTTCCATATAGATGGAAGCATATATTGTATATATAAAATTAATTAAAAAATCATGAAGGTCATGAAATATTACTCGTGATCAACAATATAGTGACTAGAATTTATGTAAGAGTAACTATTGTATTATTTAAAAATAAAGTAGTTTAGTTGTTATAACCAAAGAATAAATACTTTTTTGACAAATCATGATGTTTTTTTAGTTTCTGAATAATTAAATAAATTATAGTAATTGATGAAATGGATATCTGAGTGGCATACATTAATCCCAAAAGGAAAAAAAGAATATTGGTACACAAATACTCAAACTTATTAGTCAATAATCAAATAAGATGTCCACATGGATTACAATCCAGAAGAGAGATATATAGAGAGACAAGATTTTGGAGTTTAGTGTTGAATCCATGATTATCATGGAAGGATATAGTGTTTGATCTTCATAGTACATATGTAGTTATAAATCTAAATACACCATATCACATAGAATTGATCCATTCTTTCAGTAAGGAAAATCCATATATGGTAATATATTAAAGAGTATGGGAATTAAAATGGTTGATGACTCGTCATGTGCATCCAAGATACCTAAGATCAAATATGACTGCAGGCATATTTTTATTGTTACTGTAGCAGGTACTATTTGATAATATAATAGTAGGAACTATTTATCTGTTTTGGCCTTCCGGCCACCGGTTTAGTCCTTAAGTATTTCAAGGCCTTCGCGCCACCCATGTCCATCAGTCCAGTAAAACTTTTTGTCCACCTCATGGCCTTCGGGCCACATCAAGGCCTTCAGGAAACCTCAAAACCTTTAGGCCACATAAAAAATGCAGATGTTACCAGACGGATTACAAGTAACAAGGCTCCAGATGAGGATTCAGAGCGTGTTCATTCACTAGAGAAGAGATAAATAGACTTGGAATATTAGTAGGGTATGACATTTCCATAGGCACCAGGCCTATGCAGCTCTGCCCAGGATAGCTTGTCGACCAGCCATGCGAAGGTGGAGAGATGGCATCACGATATTTGCTCAGTATAGGTAGTTCCAAGAGGTCTTTTTTGGGATTATTTCCTCTATGGACTATGGGTCATATAATATGTCACTTAACCCTTTGGGAATTATAAGGGTTCCTTCTCCTCCCTTGAATGGGGTATTATGATAAATAAAAATTAAAAGAAGGTATTTGGCTCATTCGGGCAGGATAAGGAATGTGGGAACATGGGATAGAGAATAAGAGTATAGTTGAACAAAAAAGGATATTTACAAGAATTATTTCCTAGGATGGAAGGACATAGATAAAGACCAGTTGGAATTATCAAATAGGATTTTATATATTTATAATGATAATTCCCCTATTTTACAAATTAATCATATATTTTATACTTTTCGTATAAAATATTCTATTATAATTAACTCAAGGATAAATGCTATTTTTATATTAATTCTATTATATTGAGTACTATACATGTGGTGAAAAAATATAGGTTGGGTGTTATTTTTTCATATCATGTTGAACATTGTATGGATAAATATATAGATTTAATATGAAGTGAAATTTAGGGTTTATACTGAGCATTAAGAGACAAAATTTTCATCTCAATGTGGGAGTAGTGTGGTGGAGTTACACCCAACACATGTGATGTTTGAAAATCAAAAATGTTTGGATTGTTGACTCATGTATTAAACATGATCTTATGAGGTAGTAGAAACACCAAAACATCAATTATTCATTGGACATAATTCTATAACATAGATCCTGATAATAGGCCTTATGGGGACCTATTTATTTATTTGAAAGACTTGGGAGTGATTTGTGAGACTATCCTTGGGGGAATAATGGTGTCTAATGGATAATAATATGATATATAGTTAACTATATAACATAGAAGTTTAGGTTGAAGTTCCTTATTATAGAAATCCAATTTAGTGAATGTTATACATGTTGGATGTTTACTCTTATGCTAGGAACTTCACATTATTAGACTATCTAACCACTTATCACACAAATATTCACCCTTAATTTTATGTTTTTTCTATATATCCCCCACCATGAACACTTTTAATCATTCATATTCCTATGAAAATAATTTCTATATACTCTAATGGTATTATGCTACAATGTCCTTGCACACTAATGGAGGAAGGTGTAACTAGAAACACATCTTCAGGAAGTGGTAATACTAGGTTTTATTTTACATTATACTTCACTCACATATGATATATATTAGATGTTATAATATTTATTTTCATAATTTCATAATATAATTACAAGATTCATTTGATGGATATTATTTTAATACATTGATTATTTATAATTTATTTATCTATTGATTATTTACATAATGATATCAGGTTTTTTATTAATATTTTATGGGTTATTTATGACATTTGTTTGTAAATTTACACTTTCAAGAACTGTTATCCACTAATGGTAGTTTATTGTGGTCATTGAAGAAATTATATATTTTTTTGTACTCACAGATATATATAAACATTCTATCTGTATGTAGATATTTTAATCGTTATATCATTAAATAGAATAGTTTCCTTGTTCAATGGTGATGAATGTTAGGAAGTCAATTAATAAATGATGACGTTATATAGATTTGTGGATTCATAGGTAAATTTATATATAAAACCATTAGTTTTTTATGTAGGGAAAAGTTCATGGAATTATATATATTTTTTATCAATACCCACTTAAGGTATTAAATATTTATTTTAATTCTATATTTGTCTAATTTAGTAATCAATATGAGAACTCATGAGTGAGTTATGGTTACAATTTTTGGATTTGTTATATATAGTTTCTTTCCAAAAATATATTCATTAAATATTATAAAATGATGATGGATAGTTTGTATTAATCTACGTATGATATTTTTTTCTCATATTCTACTTATATATTTTAAATTTATACTATAAATGTTTCTCTGTTAGTTTTTATTGAACCCCAATTGTAGTAATCAACCATTTAAATTCATTGATACTATATTGATATCATATTGTGATTCAATATGAAAATATTTATATTTATGGGAATGATTATTATAAAATAGTATCAAATAAAAGTCTTAAGAGTTATTTTTTTATAGGTATAATAAATATATTCATCATTTGAGATATAATATATAAATATCTACGACCAGTATAATTATATCCAAATTCATGTTTCATTGGGAATTGGGGATGATTGATATTTTCATGGATCAGTGTCACATTTTTTTATTTTAACATACTCTGATATATTATTTTTTATATGAATGTTAAATAAAAATATTAAAATCATAAATCAAATAAAAATAATATTAAATTTACTAAATAATATTTTTTTAATGAATGTTATTTACTAAAAGTGATGAAATAATGTATTTGATAACATATTTGTACAATTAAAATAGTAGTTTTTAAATATTTTAATCAAGTGTTTATGGTTAAAAACAAATAAAATTATGTTTTTGTATATCATGAGTTGATATTTACCTATATATAATACTAAAATTTTTCCTATGTTTTTTAATTTACATACCATCATAATAAGTTGAATACTTATTCTTGGAAAAATTCTGGTTAACATATACCAGATTTCTAATTGATATTAATCCATGTTTTTTATTATCTTTATTATAGATAAGAAAATTTATTCATTTTTGGTATTTAAAAACATGATAATAATATGTCGAATGTTATATAAAGGAATAATAATTTTTTATGCATACAATATAAGTTCCATTTAAATTATTATGGCAGATTTAAATTTTTGATTAGGATTTCAGTTAAATATTATGAGAGGATTTCTACCTAAAGTTTTTTAAATTTTAAACTTTTTATGAAATTTATTCTCTAAGAAATAAAGTAATTAAAATATTATAATGGGTTTACTAATCCAAAATATTCTTTTTGTGAGGCAGTTGATATTTAGAGGACCTCATAAATGGTAAATATGCTAAATCATAGTGAAAGTGTTTATTATAATCTACGAAATTGATTTTTTTATATTATCTTGGTTATATAATCCACATTTTTAAATCTGTGCAATAAAATATGAAATTTTGATGTTATTTTCAATTTGAATCGTCATAGTTAAAGGGTTTGAAAATTTTGAATTATGTATTTGCAAATATAATTGATTAAGTGGTGATATTAATAGTTATTAGAAGAAGAATTTTTAAAAATATTTTAGGTTGATAAGATTAATAATCTCATTGTTTTTATAATTCTATAGTTATTATATTTTATTTTGTGAAAATTTTAATTTCCCCCTAAAATTACATGATTTTTTTTGAACCGAGAAAAACGTACCATTATGTTACTCAAAATACAGTATATAGAAATGATAAACCTAATGTGTTACTATGTAACCATGAATTTGTTTACTTTCTAAATCATTTATAATGTATGGAAAAACCTACAATGTAGTCACCCATCGATTTATATGTAGTGGTATGTAACCTACAATGTAATTTTTACTAAGTAAATGTTGGGAAAAAATTCCTCAAGGTATCATTGAAGCATTTTTGAGGTGATTGACTTTGATGACAAAGTAGGTATAGATGTTTAGTTTGTTGACAAAGAGAGTTTACATTGTGAGTTATTGAGATCAGGAGATGTTTTCGACAATCCTTTGTTGAATTAAAACCCTCGACAATGAAATGGACGATTTGAATGTAGTACAGAAAGGCAAAACACTGGGTGGTGTCATTTTTTATTGGTTCCCAAATTTTTGGTCCTCAAAATAGACAAATGGAGAAAAGTGTTTTTGGAAAAGGGACTTACACGATAGTTTATTATTAAAATATAAAAAGTTACTTGCCATATGTATTTCTAGATCATAAAATAAAAATATGGAAAAGGAAAGAGGGGTTCCCATGTTTTGGTTTGGTCACATAAGGTGACTATGGCGATAGAGGATTAGGTGGCAGGACATGTGCACAAGGAGGAAAATTGTGCACAACACTCAGGTGCCAAAAAATCATATAAATAGAGGGCCACCCCTCCTCATTTGTGATGAAGGTCAACACATATAAATAATTCAATCTCTATTCATGCAAGTAGGTTTGGGTGCGCAAGTGGTGTTTTGGTCGTGCAAGTATAAAGATATTCATAAGTTGTGTGCCAGTTAATAGTTGTGCGTTAATATTAGTTTGGGCGTAAAAGGGTGTGAGTCTCCCATGTTGTTAGATAATGAAGGATGTGTCGCACAAGTGGTTAGGTAAATCTTGTTCTCCAGGTCTAGATAAGCACAACACGCTTAGAGAATTGTTCCAGGCTTAGAGAAGTACACCAACCATTCTAGGTCTGCATGAATGTTGGATGATTTCTTAGTACGTCAGGTACAAAGTGAGATTCATCTTTTGGTGAAAGTTGGACATCAAAATAGAAATTACATATATAGGAAGATCCATTCATTTGTGATAATTAAGAGACCTACAAGTCTTTAAACTGTGAGTGGATCTTCTGAAGAAATAGTGAGCATACATCACTTTAGAGAGTGGTGATCTTTAATATAGTGAGTGGTTGTAAACCGTGAGGGATAGTGAGTCTGTTCTGATCTTTTTAAACAGTAGTGCACTTTTTGAGGATTTGGTACATTAGCACCTTGTCAGTTTATATTAGATGGATGTAGCTCAGTGAGGGTGAAACAAGTAAAATTGTTGTGTTTTGTGTTTACTTAAATATTTGTTCATACTCAACAATGGGAAGAAGAGATAAGATAGTTTCTTCTAACAAGTAAACAAGATCAATAGGGGTAGTTTTTTACACTTTCATACCCTGATCCATCCCCCCCTCAGGGTATCTAACCTAGTAGAACTAACAATTGTTATCAAATGAAAATGTTGATATTAGTGTTTCTCTCTCAAATAGAGGTCACCAATCATGAAGGGACTCTGATCTTCAACGGGAAAAATTTTCAGCTATGGAATAATTAAATGCAACTATACATCCGATCTTTGGTAATGGATTTATTTATAGTAGCAATGCATGGTATAACAGCTGATATTAATAGTAGTGCATTATCAGAAGCCAAGTGAAGAGAACTGTATACCAATGATAATGGAATGAATGCATTAGTGGGATCCATATGAAATGCTATATATAAAATGGAGATATCATTAAAAATATCTCCTGACATGTGGGAAAAGCTGCTGAATATGTATGAAGGAGATACAAATGTCTGAGAGGAGAAGAGTCATGTTCTGTGGAACAAGTATTAACATTTGAGAATGAACTCGAATGAGTCTGTTTATGTATAATTTAACATGGTAAATATTGTTGTGGAATATAAGTGAGGTCTTATAGAATTCATTGAAGACATAATGATCGTGAAGTGCATATTATGAAAACTTGCACCTCAGTTCAATCTGAATGATTTAGTACTGGAAGATAATGATCTAAAAGTGCTCACACTGGACAATTTTCGTAGTACCTAATTGGCATATGAAATGAGTAATGATGATAATGAGGTTATGGAAAAGAGGAAGTCTAAGTAGGTGTCATTCAAGGCCATAAAGAAGCTCACTATTGAATATTCTCAAGAAGATGAAGTGATTTCATTCCTTTCCACAAACCTAAAAAGAGGAAAAGGAAAGTTCAATGGGGAATATACACTAGCATGTTTTTGATGTGGAATGATTATACATCTTGCAGCATGGTGCCCCAAGATGTTCCAAGAATTCTATGAGGATAAAGATGAAATTCCCAAGAAGAAGAATCCAGCCTATGTGAAAGGGAAGAAATAGTTCAAGAGAAATTTCCTTAAGTAAAAGAATCTTCTTTCACAAGAATGTGATAGTTCAAATGAGTCTCAGGTTGAGGAGGTTGAATAGATAGAGAAATACAATGATCATGGAGAAAATGATATGGTGGTAGTTGTTGGTAGTATAGAGAAAAAGGAAGAAAACGATATTGATAATGATGAATAAGTTGAATGATGAGTTGATATGCAAGTGAATTTAGAAGATTCTTTAAAAGAGATAGATGTCTGGAGAGCCAGAATAAAGAATTCTAATAAATTAGCTTGTGACACCAAAATCTATATACAGCTACAAGACGAAGTGATGTCTGAGTTGATGAATGAAATTGAGAAACTCAATTCATTAACACCATAGGACTCAGAATAATTTTGTAATTATAAAATCATGTTTAAAAATAGAAAAGATTGATAGGTGGCTTGGATAACACAGTGAAAGATCAAATAAAGTGTATCGAAGAACTTGAATGAGAAGTTATTAGTTTTTAGAAATATGTTAAGGACAAAGAAAAACTCTTGATTCCTAATATGACATTAGGAAATTAGGTCACTCAAAAACAGAGAAGCTGAATGTGAAGCCTAGTGGTTCTTCAGAAAGGATGTATCAATTATTTTTATATTCTAAGGCTGATATGGGACATGAATTAAAATAATAAGATATAAAAATTGAATTCACACTACAAGAAACTATTCCGAGATTGAAGGTTGATTTGGGGACAAAGCAGAATCAGAATATTCAGAGATCCCAAGGGGAAACATGCTGTGCCAAAGTGACATGCAGGAATGCCCCCGTTATCAGGATTTATTGTTGTGGAAATATGAGACTTTCACATTATGTGTGTTACATAGCCAAGAGATACCTAAGTGAACGAGAACAACAGTGGTTGCCAAACAGATTTCAATATTATAGATCATAATTTTAGGGACATTGTTTTTTTGGTGGTGGATTTGGGATCATGGATAGATACAGTACATCGATTATATAGATGAATATGCCAAAGTCGAATCAAAATGTTCACTAGCTGTAAATCAATAAACCAACAAGTGAGTTGAAAATGAAAAAAATATTTTAATCCTTGCATGATGAAGCAGTTGCATCATACTTTGAGAAAGAATATAAGTCTCAATATATTGTGAGTGTGAAGACAAAAATATGGACCAAGAATAATAGAGTAGAGAAGGTTGTGGTTGCTAAAATTTCCCTTAAAGGATCAGACTGTTCTTGTGTATAGATCCTTGATAGTGGTTGCATGTGTCACATGACAGGAAATAATGATCTAGTTAAAGGGAAAATATATAACAAATAATGAGTTTTCATGTTTGGAAACGATGATTTCCAAGATATAATTGGATTGGGAAAGGCCATGTTTGGGGGAAAATAAATAATACATGGTGATTTCATAGTTGTAGAAGGTCTCTGTCACAATTTCCTCAGCATCAGTCAACTATTTGACTCATGTCATTCTATACAGTTTACAAAGAAGATGTGTGTCGTTAACAGAATAGATGGTATAGTTATCCTACAAAGAAAAAGAATAATTGTTAATCTCTACCTGGTAAGTGGATAAGAAGACATGTTCTTTTTCTCCAGAGAGGAAGAAAATAAGTTGTGGCATAAATCCATGGTAATCTATTCCAACCATCCCTAGAAGAATTGTTAAGGTGTGATGAAGATAGAGACTCCCCTATGCTATCATGAAATCACAATCACACTTGTGATGCATGACAATAAGGGAATATCATCTGAAAGACGTATAAGGAAAAGGAAAAGAAGTCAACCATAGTGATGTAAATGGTGAATGCTGGTGTTTGTCGTCCTATTACAATAAGAGTGATTGTCTGAAAGAGGTATTATATTATTTTCATTGATGACTATAAAATAATGGCATGGGTATTTTTTATTTCTCATAAGCCTGGTCTATTTAGCTATTTAAAGTAATACCGAAGGGAGTGTGAAAGTATGCTTGGACAGAAAATTATGATGTTTCGTACTCATAATGATATGGAATTCACAAAGAGTCTGGTGGAATACTACCTTAAGAAACACGGGATAAGGCATCATGGTTCCTTGGTGATAACTCCCCAACATAATGGATTGGAAGAAAGGATAAATCAGATTCACAATAACATGACAAGAACGATGCTCATTTAAAATGACCTACCAATGAAATTATGGAAGGAAGTAATGTTAACATCAATATAAATTTATAACAGAGCTCTATTGTGTCTGAAAGAAGGAATGGTTATGAATGAGATGTGGTATGAAAGGTGCCAACAATGAAATACTTTCAAATCTTTGGAACTAAGTGCTTCATTCGCATCAAAGAAAAACATATGAAATTTGAGTCACATAGAGATGAGGGGATATTACTTTACTACTGGGAAAAAAGAAAGGCATAAAAATTATTTAACAAGAGGCAAGGAAAAGTGGTTGAGATAATTGAAGTCACTATTGTGGAAAATGAAGATAATACTCAGTATCATATAGAACAGTGTCTTAATGAATGTGAGGAATAGGAAAGAAACATAGGGGGAGCATAAGTTTCAGCTCCTGACTCAGAAGAAGATACTGATGATGAACACGAAGATTTCAAGTTTGTATTTTCAATGAATAGAAATAGTCATGCTGAAATTGACAAGCATAATATCATTGGTGATCAGATAGTGCAAGTTTAGATTACAAAAATGAAGTCACTACATCATACATATCCATTCTCCCAATTTGAACCTAAATGTTTTTTTTCGATGCAACTAAAGATGAAAACTGGGTTCAGGCAATGAAAGAAGATCTCGACTAGATTGAGAAGAATCAGACATTGGATATTGTTTCAAGGAAAACATATAAGAATTTCATTTGGAGTAAATGGGTTTTTCGCAATGAGATCAATAATGATGGAAAAAAGATTCAAAACAAAGAACTACTGGTGTGAAAAGTATACTCCCAAATATAGGGTATTGATGTTGATGAGACATTTTCACAAGTTGCGTTGTTGGAGAAAATTAGATTATTTCTAGCTATTGTAGTGCAATAGAAGTTCAAAGTGTTCTAGATGAATGTAAAATCTACATTTTTGAATGGGGTTCTGGATGTAGGATGTTTATATTGAGAATCCAAATGGTTTTCTTGTTCATGAAGATGAGTATAATGTCTATCGGTTGTAGAAAGTGCAATAAGGGCTGAAATAAGCACCAAGATCGTGGTAATCAAGGCTTGATTAGTATTTGAAGAATCTTTTTTTCATTATGGATGAGTTGACTACAATATATATTTCAATAACGACATTAATCAAAGAATTATGGTGCTAGTTTATGTTGATTTCATAATAATTAGTGGATCAGGTAAAGCTCATTGTAGAGAGTTTTCCAAATTCATGAATAATGAGTTCGAAATTTCGATTATTAAAGAGGTGACATATTTTATTGGTTCACATGTGACAAAAATAAGGAATGACATGTTCATTTCTGAATACAAATATTCCAAAGAGGTTCTGAGAAGATTTGGAATGGAAAATACCAAGGAAATTAAGTCTTCCGTTGCTACCCGGATGAAATTATTAAAAAATGATGATGACAAGGTAGTCAATATCATAGAATATAGAAAGATTATTGGAAGATTATTGTACCTGACAGCTACAAGACCAGATATTTTTTTTAACACATACTAATAAGCATGATATCAAAGTAATTCCTTGGAATGAAACAAGAATGTACTGAAAAGAATACTTCAGTATATCAAAGGAACTGTGGATTTTGGTTCATGTATAATGAAAAATCTCATCCAAAGCTATTTTGAAATACAGATTTAGATTGGCCTAGTTCAGTAAATGACAGAAAATAAACACCAGAAGGTGCTTTCTATCATGGAGGATTATGTATTTCTTGGCAGAGAAAGAAACCAGACTGAATTATTCTGAGCACTGCAGAAGCTGAGTATATTAGAACCATTTAAGTATGCACCCTGCTATTATGGATGAATTAGCAGCATGATGACATGGGTTTCGTCATGTAGTCTCTTATCAAAATTCAATGTGATAACTCAAGTGCTATCAAACGTATAAAGAAATTCAATCCATCACACTAAGAAAAATCACATTGAGATCAAATATCATTTTATTATGGAGAAGGAAGAGCATGGACTAATCGAGTTGGAGTATGTGCCTACAGATCTATAGGTTTCATATATTCTAAGGAGGTCCTTACCCAAGGAATAATTTGAGAGGAATTTACTGGCTCTTGAATTTTAGTCGATTCCCCTCACTTGAAAGAGTGTGGATGTAGATCCCCCCCTCCTGAAGGTATGGTTTGTTTTCATTACTGTTCTAATCTATGCTCTATAATATATTGCAGACTACAAAGGAGTGAACTTTGGGATTGTTGATAGAGGGGTAGAATGAGTGACTCCTAAAGGGAGGGAAACTATGGCTATAGAAGAGAGACAATTTATTTTTCAAAGACACAGGGAGAATCTGACAGGTGGTGCAGTGAGATAGGAGTAATTTATCAAGACAGGTGAAGAAGCTAATATGGAGATCACCATGATGAGATTATGTGGTGTTTGAAGTGATCAGCCAGAGCATAGATTGGACAACCTAAGTACCTAAGAAACAATGAAGGAGGAGGATTAAATCTGACGATACTTCAAGTGATCGATCAATGATTAGATATCACGACTACTGAGGTTCATGATGAAAGCAATTTATTATTACCAGTATGATATAAACAATTTGTGTCATAAATGAAGTGATTCATTGATGAGCTTCTCATACTACTCTGTTTTCTGACCCCGAGATTTTCTTATGTGGGAATACAGTATGTGTTTAGTGAATCTTTGGTCGCTATCTAAATCGCACGAGGTGAATGGTGGCAGATGATGGAAGGAGAATCAGTGAGGTATCAAAGATCAATTAATCATTATGGGAAGAGTTGTCAACAACCCCAAAGAGCTATATAGTTGGGAAAAAGTCACTTAAAGTATCATTGAAGCATTTTTGAGGTGATTGTGTTTATTGATAAAGCACGTATCGATGTCCAATTTGTTGGAAAATGGGATTTACAAGGTGAGCTGTTGAGTTAAAAAGATTTTTTAAGATTCCCAATTTTGTTGAAAAACCCCGAAAAAGGAATGTATGATATGGCGGTGGTACATAAAGAGTAGAAATAATGTCACGTCGTTTTCTAGTGTATTCCAAATTTATGGGCCACAAAATCGATAAATTGTGAAAAGTGTTCTTGGTAAAGGGACATGCATGATTGTTTCTTGGAGGCTTGGAATGTTTTGTGACATATTTTTTTCAAGATCAAAACATCTAAATATGGAAAAGGAAATAGGGGTTCCTATGTTTTTTTTGGTTGTGCAAGGTGACTAGGGTGACATAGGCTTAGGCTAATAGACTTGCGCGCTGAGAGAAAACTAGCATTCGGCAGTCAGGGTTCCAAAAATTCTTATCAATATAGGGATATACATCTTTATTTTTAATGAAAATCAACACATAGAAATAATTCATGCACACTTCATGTAAGTAGGATTGGGTGCACAAGTGGGGTTTTGGTTGTGAATGTATAAATATATTCAAAAGTTGCGTTCTCATTGATAGTTGAGCGTCAAAATTAATTTGGGTGAAAAGGGGTGCGAGTCGCCAAATTTTTGAGTTAAAAAGGGAGTTTCATGAAAGTGGTTAGGTAACACTTGCGTGTCGGGCATAGAGATCTGATCCAAGCTTACAGAAGTGCGCCAGGCATAGAGAAGCATTTTAGTTATTCTAGGCGTGCGTGAAAGTTAGAATATTTCTCGGTACATCCGGTGCCAACTATGAATCCAATTCGGGTGAAAGTTGGAATGGAATATAACATCTACATACATATGAAGGTGCATTAATTTATTATAATAAATGGAACTACAATTCTATAAACTATGAGTGGATCCTCTAAAAAAGCAGTGAGAACACATTATTTGAGAGAACAGTGAGATTTCCTGTTGCGAGTGGTTGTAAACCAGGAGGGACAATTAGTCTGCTCCAAAAATAATAAAAAATTGTGCACATTTAGTGGATTTCGTTCATCAGTACATCACTGGTGTATTATCATTTGATGTAGTCCAATGAGGGTGAACCAAGTAGAATTGTTGTGTCTTGTGTTTTCTTTAATATTTATTCATACTCTGCAATGGGATGGAGAGAGATGATAGTTTTATCTAACAATGAATCATGATCAATAGGGTAAGTTGTTTTAATCTATCATTCCCTTATTCAAACCCCTAAGGGTATCAAACCTAGTAGTCATAATAGTTACCATATCCTTCAATGGAAATTTTATTTAATCATAAAAAACTTATTATGTACATAATGTGAAAGGGCTATAACTTGATTCACATATTTTTAAGAGTATGTAATGGGTTAAAATGTTGATATCATTGGTTTAATATCAAATTAATATTATGTGAGAGTGACTTTGGTCACATTGAAAATTTTTAACAAAGACTTTCAAAAGATACCATGATGTGAAAATAGAGTAATAGTGTAGTGTAATCAAAAAAACCTGGAATTTATAACAAATTAAAATTCTGGTTAATTTACTGAAAACAAACTGTTTTTATTACTTACCATTTTATTTTTTCAATTAAGTGACTGTGAGTTCATAAATTATCCACTAACAAGAATATTATAGAAAATTATATTAACTCAGCTTAAAATTAATATCAATTTTTATTAGGGTTTGGATTTGGAGTCTTGGAGATAAAAAATTTGTTTTTAAGATTGACATAAAATACATTATAACATGTAAACTCGTATTTCACATCTTCAAAGGTCGAATAAAGAATATTTGACCTTATAAAATATATGCTCAAGACGGGTATCCAAATTTAGATATTTTTTATAAACAAATATATAAATGAAAGAGACTTTATGAGGTAAGTCATTTTATAATTTATTATAATGATATATTATGAATGATTTTATAATTTTAAAATTTAATTGAGATGAAAATTTTAGATATAATTGGGGTAGATAGTTCGCAGAAATTGTAGAATTACCAAACCCAAGGTTCTCCCTTGAAAAAATCTATAACGACATTCAGATCCATGAGGGAAATGATTTCTTCAATGTTTTATTTAATTTCATGGGATATAATATGGTACAATTGATGTTCTTACCCACTAAATATGGTGACATATTCTTTCTTGAAAAATTTGAAATGAAAATGGAACTAATGATATTCTACTAAGGAATTATGCATTTAATTAATTGTTATCAAATGGTTATGAAAAAATTATAAAATCACATGGAGAAATTAAATTTAAAATTAGATCCATAAAAATTATAATAAAATAATTTATAATTAATGATAAATTAAATTAATAATTATGCTACTATTTAATTACTTAGAACAATAGTTTATGTCTAAAACATTGAGATAAGAAAATATTATTTATTTGATAATTTAATTTAATACCTTGGATTTGTCATGGGTTTCATTAAATTTGTTTTTAATAAACTTGAATAGGTTTTTAGTTAAATATATTCAGTTATTATACTAAAATAGAATGAAAATTTTTAAATACTGACAATATACAGTATTTAATTATCCTTGGACTATCATTTAATGAATGAAAATGTTTAATTTAGAAAGGTTTACATGGATGATTTTGGTATTTTAGAAAATAATTTTCATCATAGAGAATTATATGATTACTAAAATTTAACTTAACTGAGAGGAATCAACTTTTTTGGATAATTGGAATACATAGGGTATTATTTATAATTTACTACAGTGAATCCCCTATGTGTTGTTAACATTTTTTCGTAAACAACTTCATGGGTATTTTTTGATGATTTTTTGAGTCATTAGTGGGTTGAAATTATATTCCAATGTATGTTCTAGTAATATTATTTTTTGTGTGTCGTGTTTTTTATCTAATATGCATGTTCATATGTAATTGTTGAGACATTTTAAAATACCATGTTTTGAAAGATAATTTTGGTTGATAGAAAGATATAAATATTTTAACATGACATTATATTAATAATAGACACCGTATGAAATTCTTATATGAATTTAAGGTTCTTATATTGGATAAAAAAGTAAAATTACTTTTTGGACATAGTTATAGTGTTCGGTGGATACAAGAGAGTGAAATTTGAAGAGCCTTGGGCATCTATATTATGATGGAATGTTAAGTGTTACGTACCAATATTTTTTTTGATCTATGAATGATGAAAAATAATAAGGAATTGAAATATTCATATCATGGTTATTGTTAATTATATTTTAAAATATCCTTGTATATAATTTCTACACACAATATATTTATTATAGATTTATTATTGGAACATATATTTATAATTTTGATTTTGGTAATTAAGATAATTATTTTAATAATATGTTGACTAGGATATTTATTATGGGAATAAATTTTTTTTGTAATATAATCTAATTTTATTGTTCATGTAATATTTACATTACATATTAATCATTTATAATATAATATATGAGTTTTGATCTTTCAAAGATCAAGGATTATCCCTTCGCACAAAGTGCGAGTTAATGGGGACGGTAATTTGGCTAATATAATGGACTGTTTTAGGAAATGAATCATAAGAAAGGGTATATATATTAAACATAGAACATATGTATGATCTAAAATTTATTCATATTTATGGCCTCTTTTTACACACCCTATCTATATTTTTTAATTATATAGTATTTACTGGTTTATATTGAAAGTAGTAAACACATCACATTATAATATAAATTCATGCTAATTTACATTAGTTTACTCTACATATGATCCCATTTTTGATGATGTGGGAACTTTGATCAAAGGTAAAGTGGTGGCCTTTATTATTGTATGGTTGGATGTTTGGTATAATTATATGATCAATAATTTGGAAAAAACATTCCACATGTAGACAAATCATGAATCTTCTTAAAAAAACTTCGATAACTGGGATTCTTATTTTCACCTTTCTAACTCATTGGATAAATTGATATATTAATTTTTCATTTAAATGTCTCTATATTATTCCCATAACTTATTTATATAGTAATATTATTCTACTAAATGAAGCCATATGTTATTTAATTTTAGACAAAAGGTAACGATCAAGGGAGATTAGAACCCTTAGTCTATTATTTATTTATATGGGAAAATGGATTCGACCTCTCCTTATAACCTTTAAGATTCTTCAAAAAACATTAATTTCTATTCTAGGTAATATTATCACACTCCTTCAAATTATAAATATATTTTTTAATCTCATTTTTTATTTAATTTGTTCTTTAATCATAGACAACTACATATTTCATTCAAGTGAAGGATGGTGTTCTCTAATTATATAAACATAAAAAATAAATTTCAAAATTAATTACACGGTGTGTGATCTATTATAGGGTTAAATTTTTGATACTCGGTGATATCTTGAAAAATAAATTGTATGATATTATATATTTATATAGGATCATTATATGGGAAAATTTTCTGTGATAATATTTGAGGCTCACCTAAAAAACACCATATCAAAATAACTTTTTAATCCACAAGATATACCTGAGTCACTTGATTAGAACTGAAAGATGTATTATTGTGATCCTTTTCATGTTTATCTGATATAAATTTCATTATTCATGAAATTTGTATGGTATTCACTTTTTCATTTCTGTGATGTTTTTGAGGTTAACGATTTAGTGGGGTGGTGTTTTAATCCAATATGGGTTTTTAAAAAACATTATTCCCTTTTAGTTTAAAAAAATGTGCGGCTAATACCTATATCTCATCGATTTGGATAATATCTCATTGATGGATTTATGTGAATTGTGACACAAAGTGTCAACATCCCTGGATAGTGTAATGTAATCTTACTGAGTTTCTAGATTAATATATCTCTAAAGGGTTTGATTTCTTGGTTAGAATAATTAATCGCATAAGTTAATAATCATATCATTCATAGATTTTTAGTTAGTTTACATTTCCCATATGCTTATAATGTTTTTAAAAAATTAGAAATTAGTCTGCTTCTTTGATAAATTGAGGCTTTGGTGTAACAACCAGAAAAAATGGATCCTTTAAAATGATATTAACTTCAATAGCCCGGGTCACATTCAATACAGTGAATACAAAACATATTAAAAATAAATTAAGAATATAATAATTATTAAAAAATACATTAATAAATTAAAATGATTACATAATATAACTTTTCTTTTATTAATATAAAAAAGGGATGTCTTTTGAAAAAAAATTTTAAAAAGGGGAATTATATTTTACCATAAGAAAGTTAAATATATTACAGATAAAAGTTTATTATAATAGGTAAAAATTTTATATATAAATTATTATGTAAAAAATTCAATTTTTTAAAATTAATAAGAATGAAGATCGAAGAAACTAACGATTCAAAAAGTGAATTTTTTATTAAAATTAATTTCTATTTAAATTTTTTATATTCAATTAAATAACATATAATATAAATTTTATAATTTGAAATATATAATATTTAAATAATTTTTTTCATTTATATTTTCAAAATTATCCTATGGGTATTTTTTCAACATTTTTATAAAATAAATGGTTTTTAGGTGAATAACTGAAAATATATTATTTTCAAAAATTATATCATTTATGAGCATATTAAGAATTATGTATGACATAAAAACTAATAAAAAAATTAATGATAAAATATTTTTTCAATATGTAAAATTATGCTTCTTGAAATAAAATTTTGAATATATAAAACCAATGTTTGACAATTGAAATAACATTTTCCACATTTTTATATTTTCTTGTAATTAAATATTATATTTGTAAAATTGGGTTTTGGATTTCATTAAAGGAAAAATAAATTTTATTTATTTGAAATATATTAATTTATATCCTAATATTAAAATACATTGATAATTTTACCCTACACATGGATTTTAATCTTAAAAATTATTTTGTTTAAAAAAAAGGGTTTTTGAGTGTAACATGAGTAAATGATTAAATTGTGTATTCATAGAAATATATTTTTATGTGATAATATTAGGTTCATATTTGTAATAATTAGTCATAAAATATTTATTAAGAGACATTTTTTAGTGATTAAAATTAAATTACGTTGGTAAAAATTACATACCATGATAAAACCATAAATGGTAAAAGTAAGCATTCTAAGAATAGAGGTCATAAAAATTTGTTTAAAAATGATTGAAATTTTATGATTGATTAATTATATATATAATAATTTCTATAAATCAATTATTATAAATTTTTAAGACTTATTGACCTTTGAATCATGTTCGCTATTTTTATAATTTAAAAATATATAAAAAGAATCCATTCTCCCAACTAATAAAAGGAAACTCTCACATTCTCTTTAAAACCACAACCGAAATTTAGAATTAACATTTAAATATAACTATAATAAATTCTTTATAAAAAAAAATAATATTTTTGGTCATATGTTCAAATGATATTGGATTAAGGATTGCATTTCTATGTAGACTTACAATGGAAAGACTAACCTCTAAACATAAGAACTTTTTTTACACTAAATTATTTTATTTTATTTCATACCTCACAGATTTACATTTATAATTACTTTATTTTAACATATTTATTTTTTTATAAAAATATTGTACTCCTATGTAATAACTATTAACTATCTTTACCCTTTTCTTTGAAGAAGAAACAAATCCTTCATTCATTGTACAGACTACCTCCACAACAAAGTGATATGATCAATTTTTTCTCCAATGGCTCTTTTTAATGATTATAAGGGTAAAATGTAACTATAAATGTGAAATAGTTTATGTAATTATGATTTTTAATATAAAAATTAAAATATAACGTCGTTCCAACAACTTCTTTGAGAAATGAAGACCTTAACTATGCATTGTTCAGAATATCGCCTCTATAAAGTAATGCCTATCATTCATGGATATAGTTTATTTATTATTTATTAAAAATTATTCAAATATAATTCAAAACCATAAAACTAATTATATAATATCGTTATTCATATAAAATAATGATGTTATTCCAAAATAAACAACATTTATAAACATAATCATCAATTAATTATGATATATTCTGGTTTGGGTCAGTCTAACCACCTGCATAAACCATACTATAAAATAATATCCTTGAATAATTTGAGAAGTTAATTAATTATAATATAATATATGAAAATGAAAATAAATATTTTTGTCTTGTTCTTGAATTGTAACATTAATATTAAATTCATTAATTAATATACCACATTTCAATTTTTAAAAATAATTGAAACATGAATTTCACTAATTTTTATCTACAATAAACATAACCAAAATGTAAATGGAATGAAATTATAAAATTATAAATAAATTGAAATAAAAAAATCAAGTAAATTATATTTTATAGGAATTATGAACTTTGGGATAACAATGAATTATAACATAACTGATATGAAAATAATTTAAAATAATCTGGATTACACACACCCAATATTGAGAATAGATAATATTAAATAATATAAATTTATTAAATAATTATAAATGATGTTTATATAAGGTTACATATATGAAAATAGTATTTAAATTGGTAGTTTGTATACTCATTTTCTTTATATATGAGATTCAAGTTCTTTAGTGGATGTTTGGAATTAAGCTTAGTGTTTCTCTGTCTTAATTTAAAAATCACGTGTTATATATTTGATTAGGAACACCATTTTTTTTATATGGTGTATAAAATGACCATTTGAGAAGATTTATCAATAGGTTTCTTCTATTCATATTCTTCTAATTTTAAAATCATGACCTCTTTGTAAAAGTTTATTAATTAAAATGACACTCACATCGTATGAGTTTTATTTCCAACATTATTTTCAAATAATTATTCATTCCGAAAGATGATCCATATTGGGAATTTTTATTCGTTATAAAACCCAAAATAATTATCTTGGATATTAATTTTGTTTAACATTTCCTATTGAAATTTAATTTCCACTTAATTCAATGTTTACCCAAAGGGTTTCTTGTGAGTGAAACTATCCAAGTCTATTCTTCTTGTTGAGGGACCTCCCTTCTTCTATGTCTATTTTCAATAAATGATTTTTAAAATATCCTTCTTTATAGCTCAATAAATGAATATGTTCATTTTATAACACTTGAAATGTAACATCCCCATCCCATTGGCCACTATATCTAGTTCCCCAAATAGGGTCATCACCTGGCCTTAGGTTCGCCACTACATATGTTAGAGACTTCTGAATTGAAGCGGGAATATAAAGGAATATGTCCGAAAGACTATACCAACTTATCATAAAAATTACATAATATAGAAAATAAAAATAGATAAAATTTATAATCTAAATATTAAATTGAAAAAATGTAGAAAAATCCATTATGTTTCCAAGTAACACATGAGATAGAAATATGATAAATACACTATAATTTATGCAGTAGTAAAAAAATGCCTATTATGAATAACATAAAATATCCCAAAAAAAGTATTATATAGCATCAAAATCCTGAAATCCCATGATCTGACCCAATATACAATAGGTAAACCATACTCTAGGTCCATTTTCTAAACCTATAACATAATCAAGTACTTTCTTCTTGGGTACCCAAGTGTCTTGGCGGCCTAAGCAGTGTGTGAGTACAACTCATTAGGCCACCACCAATGGTGATTAAAGAAAAAACCATCATTTGGAAAATATTATACAGAGAAAAGATTGTATTATTAAACATGTAATTGAAAATTCACATGTTTCATATTTAACAATTACCCATTCTATTTAATTTTATCAAGAATCTAGTTTAGAATTTAAACAATTACCAATTAATAATTCTATCCATAAGTTCTCTAAGCCCAACCAAACAACTAAACTAGATTTGGGCCCACGGAGAGACTATGCACAGTAATTAGGGGTTATCCACTTTACATCACACGATAATTCACCAATCCTAATTTATCTACATACCCCGGAGGCTCATTCTGATAATCAATCCATGTCTATGTGTTTGGGTAGCATAGAACCTCATTCAGACATCCCAAACCAGAACATGTCTATAAGTTGGGAGGCATAGATCCTCAGTTTGACATCCCAACAATACATTACATAACACCTAATTTATAGGCTCAGTCTAGGTAGTCTCGTAAAATTAAATTATTAGGGGAAAAATCCTCAGTCTGACTCCATAACCCATGTATTCTATGCGTGGAGCTTAGAGCCTCAAACCTACCCAACTAGTGGGCTCATAACCTTGAGTTAATACCGCACATACCACCAATAAATGTTCAGATTAATATTTATCCATAACACATTTCTATTTATATTCCTTAGCTCATTTCAACACATATAATATTATACCAAATTCTTTATTATGCCATTTTAGTAACTAAAAACAATTCACATAAAAATAATTTCATGATTCAAGATGACACACAAATCAAAATAGTCATTTTAAATCCTCTTGAAGACACCCATTTAAAAACATGTTTATTATGATTTGAAAACTAAACCTTTACCATAAGATTCCACTTTGATTTCCAACCATTTCAAATAATCATAAAATCGTTTTCACAAAAATGGGAACCACAACCTCATTTAAAATAATAATTTTAAATCTATAAAGAAAACCACTTTTAAAATCACCATGAGGACAATTCTTCCATTTAAAACAATGTCTTCTTTAAAAAATTCAATTTATTTATTTAAAAAGCACAACCAGATGAAAATCCAAAATGAATTATTTACACCATTTCAAAATCCCATTACGAATTTCCACAAATACAACTTAAAATCAATTCCATTTACCTTTTCGCCATGCCCACATACTAGATCAAAATTTACAACCCATAGGATCTTATATTTCCCATATCTCGACATTCATCAATTTATTTCACCATTATAAAGGGTTCTTAATAACCTATCGATAGCTTAAGGTCTAGTATCACATCATCATTGATTCTAATGTGGTCCTTGAAGGTCCCCACTCCTCAATGTAAATCTAAAATTACTTTCCAAAAGTCAATACATCAAAAAACATAAATCTTGTAATACCCCGAACACAGAATCCCAGAGTCCGTGTATTATTTTCATACATTGGCATGATGACAAGGAATTAAGTCCGGAAATACTGATCAATTTAGCAGTTTTGAAAAATAGATTACATACATGAATGTTCCATTACATTATAAAATGAAAAACAACAACAAAATTTTCTCTATTGACCACATTCATACCCCTTATACTATCCCTATAGGTCATTCATAATATGATTTTTCTCATCCGGAGAAAAATAAAACATAGAAAGGGGTGAGCTCAAATGCTCAGTAAGGATAACAATATAGTGGAGACATTCATAAATAGGCATAAACATTTAAGGCAATGTATACAACTAAAACAATAGCCTTTTTAACATAAACATCAGCATAATATGGAAATAATAAATCAAATAATTCCGTTTACATATTCACATGGATATTCTACTAGTTGAATAATAACATGTTATATCCATAGCTAATTTCATAATGATGGAATGCATAATTCCAGACTTTATAACAACATAGTCAAGTCATTATGCCAAGAAATCAAATAAGATTTTGTCAAGACCTTATTCCAAGAAACTAGATTTTCTCATGATACCTACCGATGCATCGAGGAGGTATAGTGGGCTCCACCCATCACTTTATAAGTCTAATTCATTCCTCATGAAAAGGTGAAAACATAACATAAACATTCATATTAAAACAAGATTACGAAATCCCAATACATTATCCATAAACCATGAATGGTATAAAAATAAAACATCCATAATCAATCATATAACAAAACATACAATAAAATATGTATTATTTGTATCATAATAAATTAACCTTGGTCAAGAATAATATCCCATAAAGGATGTTAACATAGTTAAAAATGATTAGAAAAAATCATTGAGAAAAATATCCCCTTTTTATTAAATCATTCAAAATTCATATAAAGGAATTCATTTAAAATATAGTTTTGAATCAAAGTGTCTCAATCCACTTTGAATATTTTTAAAGGAATTAACATTTTAAAACATTTATTCCCATATAAATAAATCCTTAAACCCATTTTGAAAACATATAAATTAATGAGAAAGGTTTAGAAGAATAAATCTTTAAAAAATTTAAAATAATGTTTTAGTTAAAAGTAAATTAAAAATCCTTTTGAAAACACATTTATGAAACATGGACATGGATAATAAATATTACATAATAGTTACTTAAGTAAAAATAACCTCGGATAATAAAGAGATTGTAGAATTAACCCTTACCTTGCAGTTTCCATTTGTTGAGGGTACGTTTAACATCATGTATAATGACCATTGTTTTTTATTAAATTATACAAGAACCATATTAATTGTTATTATATTATACAAGAATCATTTATGACTTTATACTACCCAATTAATAATGATTTCCATGGTAAATTTAAATTTTGGGTAATAACCGCATGGTTTATCATATGTGTTTTTACTTGTTATTCATGATCGTATCATTTAAATCACAATATAAATTATTCTAAAATATAAAACATGATTTATATATCATATATATTTAGAATATAAATATTTATAATAGATAGATATATGAAATTAATGGCACAATTTATTGGGATGGTAGGTCATACGTACACATAATCGCTATTTCTGTTTTCATATCGTATTGAACGGAAGTAAGTGAATATGATATATGTAAGTAAATATACATATATATATTTATCCAGTAGAATTATCATGTCATATATTACATACTTATTAATAATTTAAATTTTTTTAGTCATTGTTGAGTGGTGAAGGTGGGAATGAATCTCATCATGTCATGGAGACGGTAATCCGTACGTACGAGCGAAAATATAATTATATTGATGGTGAAATATTATATAATTTGATGGTATATCATATATAAAACATAATATAAATGTTATATTTATTATTTACTTCAATTATTCTCATTATTATACCCATCCATATAACGATGTATTTGAATAACAAACTACACCACGACGTGGAGATGGTTAGTCGTACGTACACACCTATGGTGACTTTGTCATTTAGAAGATGGATCGAAAAACAAATATGGTTATAACATAATTATAATAACATCACAGTATGTAGGAAGTACTGGAGGTATTATTTTGGCATGTAAACCACAAGGAAAGAGGAAATGGAAGATGAAAATAATTTGAATGATGGTGGTGAAATTATTACCTCTTCTTCGGGAATTTATTTTTGTGTTGATCAAAAGGGCTCCATAGGTTGGATTTATGATAAAAGTAAGGCATCTAGGTTTCTGTGAGAGAAGTTGGGAAGATATTTGGGTAGGGTTTGGATGTGAAAAATGGAATTGTATGTGTGAAATTAAGAGAATGGAAAGTACCCTTTTATAAGAGAGGTGAGAGTTACTTTAGGAAAAGCTTGAAATATTATTTTATAATAAAATCATTTTCTGGTTCCAATTGCTCCAAAATGATTTATTTCTAGGATAAGGTGGGGATGGGTCTGAAAAATCTAATCTAATAGGTTTTTGACAGGTTTACATCACCATATTAACCTTATCGTTTAGATTTAACTCTTAGTAAAATAGTTTTACATTTACCATGTCTCATTGTATTTTTATATTATATGGTTAATAAAATTACTATAAATTGCCAAAAGAACCCCAGGTGGTTCATTATTAATATATATATTCTTATCTAAGTCCGTTGGTAGATCCTTATATTTTTAATAATATTATATCTATTAATAATATAGTATTTGTTTTAAAAACACAATTGTTAAATTTTGACACTATTTGGTATTTGATTTTTTTGAAAGCCATAAATACTTTATCACTTCGAATAAAATTTATTTAATCAATACTAAAATGTCATATGAACCTATAAAATTAGTGTAATTCATCAGAATTATATGTTTATATTTATCTATTTATTTATAATATCAAATAATTTAATATTTCATTAATAAGGTAATTACTGCATCATCATTGTGTTATAAATAAATTAAATTATTTAAGGTCTAAAAATTATAAATAAAATACTATTATGTAGGAAATATTATTATATTTCAAATGAGTATTTATAGTTGAATTTATCATATGTATATCCATATATTAAAAATGGTTTATTTATTAAACATTGAATTTTACACTTTAAACTCTTTTAAATAAAGAAAAAATTAATTTTCTAATCTAATCCTTGTGCACCTAAAGGGTCATATATTATTCCTAAGGTTTTTTTGGTCGAATTAAAGTTATCCAATAGAATTAATACATATGTTAGGATAATTATAATTTCATTTTTATTTTTAATTACCATATTTACTTTCAACCGTGGTAAATAAAATTCAAAGGATATTTTTCACCAAAAATTATTTTTATCCTATTGAATGATCTAAACCGTGTCTCTCGGATTTTTGAAATTCAACTCACAGAAGTAGTAAAATTATGTTTTATGAAAATTTCTTAACGTGCATAGAAGGTGGGTAAAAGAGGTTAAAAAGTTCAATAAAAATTTATAAATATATTTTTATTATAAAATGATCCCAATGAATTACATTGAACATATATAGGTATTATATATCTATTTTGACATAAAATAAATTTAAATAAAATATATATTTATTTCAATAAAATGTCGGTTTTAAATAACAACACAATGATTTCACTATTCAACAAAAATTGAACGTTTTCTGAAAAATACCAAAAATTAACTCTATGCTAATTTTGATATTATTAATTAAAAAATGAATTCTATTATACCAAATTAGAAATAGAGAAGTTTCATTTTTTCATTTAAAATTAAATCCCGTTTTCAAAACAAAAAAGATGGTTTTTAAAAAGTAAAAACTATCAAAAGATTGACATGTTTTTATGTCAATTTTAATTTTAAAATTACTTATAATGACCTACATTGTATTAAATGATAAATATATAATATAATTACACTTAAAAACCATTCAAATTATTAATTTAACATTACTAATTATTTAGATTAAACAAGTTGTTTTCAATTAAAACATAGTATTTTTCACTATTATTCAAAATATAAAAGTTATCAGAAAGGTACCAAAAATTAATACAAACTAAATTTTTATGTCCCTCATATAAATAAGAATTTAATTTCATTAAACTGATTATATAAATGTGTCAAATATTGTTTTTAAAAATGGGTAGACATTAAAATGTGGTAAAATTGTATTTTTAAAAAAATACTTCTTTTATATGAAAAGTTGAATTTTTTCTCATATTATGTCTATGAAACACATAATATGGGTGTTAAAATTATATAAAGTATATAATATTAAAAATGATGTTAATAAAATTTGTAACGACTTTTTGAATGGCTAGTTTGGTAAGTTGTGTTTTTCCCGAACTCGATGTTGCATATAGAAAGTTATTGAATTACATTAATGAGATAACGTACTATGAAATCTTGGGGTGTTACAAATCTAGTGAAATATGAAAAATCCATATACATTAAACACAACAAGACAATGGGGAAAATTATTAATACCTACTACCATAGGTTTGTTGATTAATGCTTTCTTAACCACCTTCCTAGATTTGAAATCAAACACCTATTAAATTCCCAACATAGAATCTATTTGAAAAAGATGGTTTTTGGGATTCAATATAATTAAAATGATTCTATAAGACCTAATAACAAATAAAAAATGGAGAGGAGGGTTAGAATTACCTAGATATTCTACTTTAATCCAAACACTCTCTAAATAGATATGAATCGAAGGAGAATTAGCTTTTTGAAGTATAGAATTGTTTAGTTCATAACCCAAGGGGATGGAGGATCAGTAATGATGAAATTTGGGTTATATCCTTTAAATCCAAAGAGGAAAAAAACGTTAATTTCCCAATTTTTATGGGTCACATGATTTAGTCACAGAGTTTGAAAAACTATCTGCCAAATGTATGGCTCCCTTTGTCCAAGAGGGGCCCAGCCACATGATTTCTTGGAATCAACCATAGAGCTTGGTAAATTGTATAGTGACTGTGCACCAGCCTCTGTCAAAAAGGGGTTTTGGCTGCACAATTTCCCTTTCGAGGTGCACAGTTTTTACTAAGAGTGTGCCATCCATGAATTGCACACTATTTGGCCTCGTTTCAAATACTTTTAGGTATCAAACACACAAAACCCCACAAAAACATCTTGTAAACCCACGAAGAACATCATTATCCATAAAATTTTTTTTTACCAAAATATATATAGGAACATACATCTACTCGATGTAAGGATATTACAACATCCCCTCCTTGTTACATCTCATCATCGGGCTGCACTTCCCAATCCTCACAAAGCCTCTAAGGCTATATTTTGAGACATGAATGATGTGGCAGAGTTTTCATACTCTTTTCTACATCCTTTTTGTATTTCTATTTAATTTTTTATTCCAAAATGTTGTTTTTTGGAATTGTTGATAACTGTGGTTGTTTGCACCTCTCTATGCAAAATAATCAATTTTAGTCTAAATAATGTGTTTAGTTATTCATTATTATCAATTTAATTAATTATTAAATTAAATAAATTCTTCGGAATTTGAATTATTTTTATTATTTTATTTTCATAATTTTTCATTCTAGTTAGTTTATCAATTCATTAATTTAATAAATTATTTATTTTTAATTAGTAAATAAATACCTCTCTTTACTTTAAAAAATTAAATTGGTTTTTAACAATGTAATTTTATTTAATTTTTTAATTTAATTAAATATTCAATTAATTAATTGGTTAATTATTTGGTTAAATAATTTAAGCAAGTAACAATAATTACTTTAATTTGTGGTTAAATTAATTTTCTTATAATTTTTGATATAAGTAAATCCATCCTCTTAAATAATACATACTTAATTTTATTATTTAAGCTTGTTTTATTTAGATATTAATTCTATTATATTTATTTAATTTATTGATTTATTAATCCATTTTGTGTTGTATTAATGTTTTAATTTATTTATTTTTTGTTTTGTTTTCAAGGTGTTGTGGTGCCACTACTTCCCAATATTGATTTTCTCTCCGTGTCCTCCACCTTACTGTGCCACTGTTTTTATTAAACGGTGGCACCATTTCATTTTTCTTTTCCCACACATTGCCACCATGACTACACCCAACATTGTTGTGCCTCACTTGATTTCTCACTATTCCAACCTCATCCACCATTTCCTTATGGTCTAACCATGAGCATCATTCATGGTGCCTAAATCACTGTCTCACTATTTTTCTTCAACCCAACATTTTTCCCATTTTTGTACCAATATTTTCACCTGTTACAGTGTCACCGTCCATCACAAAATGGTGCCACTATTTCAGCCAACTCCCTCCACATCTCCTCCCCAAATTCTGTTTCCCATCCTCCATTCACCTTCTTCGATCATCCCAACTACAACAAAAGAAACAAAATCAAATAACAACATTGCAAAAACTCTCAAGAACAAAACAATTCAGAAACCACCTCATCAAATCATGAAACACAATTGAAAACTAAATTGAAAACCGAATTTCAAATTTACTAAATCTGAATACTAGAATTTATGTCCCGAAACTCTTAGCCACTACCACCTATCATCTTCGCGAACACTAATTGAACCCCAGAACTGAGTAGCCCTTGTAGTCCAGCTTCGCACTACCTTCTGCCACACTCCATTCTCCTCTATCCACTGCCACAAATCTGCATCACATGTGTTTTTCCTCTCTTCCTCTCCCTCAAAAACAGAAATCTACCACACTTCCCTTTCTCTTCTACTCATGCTGCATCTCGAACACTAGAAATCCTCTACCTGAACCGTATCGCTAACCACTGCCTCACTGCTTATAAACCGTTGCCATCCCATATCCCTGACGCCCCTGGATTAGTCATTGTCCCTCTCTGTGAACCCCGGTTGAGCCACATATCGACCTTCCCACTAAAACCCCTCATGCCTTTGCCCGCTTCTTCATCTCCCCTACAGCGAATCAACCCCCTACTTATTTTTCTTTGTTTCTTTTATTTTGTTTTATACACTATATAATATAAAAAATTAAAATAAAAAGACTTATATATATATATATATGATATTAATTACTTTTGTTTTATAATAAGTAAATATTAATAAATTAATATAATAGTTATTAAAACATATGTATTAATAATAATATTAGTTATTATAAATATATATATATATATATATTCTTAATTCATTATATAATATATGGTATACAATATATTCAATTTATTTTTATTTGACTGATGTGCGTTTTTTGGTGTTTTATATTATTTTGTGCAGGGGGAGCTGCTGGTAGATGTACGGATAAAGGAAATTGTTCCTGGGAATAGCGCAAGAATAATCACGATGTAGTTTTAGGGGAATTGTTTATAATAACTGAATGCTCACTCGGATTTGGTGACAAGCATTCTAATGGTGCGCCACATGTAATTTGGGCCTGACATTTTTTATCTTTTCTTTCAGTAGAGTATTGAAGAATAAGAGGACCCCATACTCCTCTCATACAATAGGAGAAGTGGGGGGCATCATTCCAAAATTGGGGGGGGGGGAGACTCCACCACCATTCATAATCTACTCCATCCACATCTCCCGAACTGGGATTGTCTTCGACCTGGAGACGAGTTCTTGATCCTCTATTTCATCCATCCTCCTTACTATGTTTTTGGTTTTTTAGGTTGAGTCTGTAAATATTTTCATAATGTGTCATGTTTTGTAATTAGAATTGTGATGTATGTTTCTTTTGGGACATGTTGTTTTTTTTTCTTCTCATCATTTTTTGTATGCGATCTCAAATATTCATAAATGGAGGACTAACATGTGAGGCCAGATCCGTGTAAAGAAAACGAATGCAATATTGAGATCTAAGAATCGATGAGATCACAACTTCATTCTTGGTCTTAGTAAACTGTGAAAGGTAATTGGGGTGCGTAGGGGCACAACCTTGCACTGGATCAGGGTTCTACTCTCTTGTCTCATATATACTCCCCTTATTGTCTTGATTTCTCTACATGAGAATCTAGATTGGCTATGAAATGTGACGATCTTAGTGGAATCATTCTGGTTTTTGGGAAATTATTTCCATAATGACTTTATTGAGCGAATCACTTTGCGGTTCAGAGGAATTCTTGAGTATTGAAGAACATCGATGAATGAGTGTTTAAATTTTATGTGAGATTGGTGTCTCATTTGAGACATCAGTCATGCAGAAAGAGATGTTGAGAATTTTTGAGTAATTTTACATAGATTTTTGATAGAGATTATAGGGTTAATTAAACTGTGTCTGACCTTGTTTACACTGACTTTTTTCTTTTATGTCTTGGTGTCATTTGTTTGATCGGTGACTTGTGTTGTGTATGGATTAGTCATTCTGAAAATATTGTTGTATTCTTAAATATTTTGGAAACATAAAAACAAAACTCATAAAAGAACACTAATCAGTGCTAAAGAGCACAGTAGAGAGAAAAAAATGATTGAAAAGTAACAAAAAAAACATGGAGACATAGGACAAAACTGGGAAAAGAGAAAAGGATCAGACAGAACACAAGGCACCAAACAAACAAATGACACTAAGAAATATAAGACAAAAGTCAGTGCGAATGAGGTCAGAACCTAGTTAATTCATCCTCTACTCTCTATCCTAGATCGACCAAAAGTTATTCAACAATTCTCAACATCATTCAGTGCATGACCAATGTCTCATATTAGACACTAATCTCACGTAAAAAATAAACACCCAAACACCGATTTTCTTCAATACTCAAGTATTCCTCCTAACATCAAGGTTATTCAATCAATAATGTAATTCAATAATAAATTTCTCTCAATCCAGAATGATTCCACTAAGATTGACACATCGCACAACCAATCTATATTCTCAGTTCTAGAAATCAAGATAGGAAGGGGAGAAAACATGAGACGAGAGAGTAGCACCCTGATCTAGCGTAAGGATGTGCTCGTGCGTACCCCAATTCACTTTCACAGTTTACTAAGAGAAAGAATACAATAGTGATCACATTTCTTCTCAGATCTCTAGATTGCATTGTGTTTCTTAACTTGGATGTAGCCCCATATGTTATATCTCCATTTCTGGAGATTTTAGATCACAAACACAAAACTAAGGGAATAAAAATGAACAACAAGTCACAAAAGAAACAAAAATCACAATTCAAATTAAAAAAATTTCAAGACTATGAAAGTATTTAACGACTCAACTTAAAACACAAAAAATAGAGTAGGGAAGATGGATGAAATGGAAGAGTGGGAACCCATATTCAGGTTGAAGATGATTCATGTCTCTGAGATGTGAATGGAGTAGATTATGAATGGTGGTGGAGTCTCATCCCCCACCCCCCATTGTGGAATGAGTCCCCCACTTCCCCTCCTGTAAGAGAGGATTTTGGGGTCCTCATATTCCCAAAAAAGAAAACTAAATGCAGAGATAAAAATGACATGCCAAAAATCCATGTGGCACGCCTTCAACATTCTTGTAAACAGATCCGAGTGAACTCCCAGTGATTGTAAATAATACCACTGCAAGAACCTCATGATTATTCTCATGCCTTTCCCAGATACAATTTCCTTTATCCCCACTTCTACCAGTAGCTACCCCTGCACGAAAGAATAGAAAAAATGTACATGAGTCAAATAAAAATAAAATGAAACTATTATATACCATAAATTATATCATGACATAGAAATAGAAATCTATATTTATTATAATAACTACTATTATTATTAATGTATATGTTTAAATAACTATTATATAAATTTACTAACAGTTACTTATGGTAAAATAAATGTAATTAATATCATATATTTATGTAATTTTATTATATGTTATATATATTATATATTGTATAAAACAAAATAAAAGAAACAAAGAAAAATAAGAATAGGGGGACGCGAGTTCGGTGTAGGGGAGGTGAAGAAGGTGGAAACGACTTGGAGGGTATCACCGGGCTGTTGGAGATGTGGGTCAACCGGGGTTCAAGGAGAGGGGAGAAAACTGATCCAGGGGTGGCACAGATGTGTGATGGCTAGGGTTTAGAAGTGGAGAGGCTATGAGTAGGGATACTATTTAGGTAGGGTATTTCTAGGGTTTGAGATGCACCGTGAGCATTGGAGGAAGAGAAGTTTGGTGGCCCCATGTTTGAGGGAGGGAATGATAGGTGCATCGCTTGTGATGTGGAACTATGGAGACAGATAGAGGAGAATGGAGCATGGTAGAAGGTGGTGTGGAGTTGGAATGCAGGGGTGACTCGGTTCCACAGTTTAGTTAGTGTTCGCCAAGAGGAGAGGTGGAAGCAGATAAGAGTTTGGAAATTTAAATTTTGGTATTCAGATTCAGTAAATTTCAAATTTGGTTTGTTGTTCATTTTTTGATTGGGCTGTTCAATTTGCTTCGATGGTTTCTGAATTGTTGTATTTTCGAGAGATTTTTCAAAGTTGTTAGCTGAGTGTGTTTCTTTTGTTATAGTTTGGAAGGGTAAAGAAGGTGAATGGGGGATGGGAAATAGATGTTGGGGAGAATCTATGAAGGGAGTTGGCTGAAATGATGGCACCATTCGGTGATGGACGGTGACACTACAATAGGTGAAAATGGTGGCACAACAGATGGGCGATACGGTGGGTAGAAGAAAAAAAGTGAGATAGATATTTAGGCACTATGAATGGTGGTCACGTTGAGACCATAAGTAAATAGTGGATGGGGTGGAATGACGTGACATAAAGTGAGGCACCACAAGGCTGGGTGATTCTCATGGTGGCAGTGTGTGGGAAAGGAAAAATGAAAAGGTTCCACCTTTAACGGTGGCATGGTAAGGCGGTGGACATAGTGAGACAATCAATAGTGGGAACCTGTGGCGCCACAACACCTGTATAATAAAAAAAAACTAATTAAAACATTAATACAAGTAAAAATGGATTAATAAATTAATTAATAAAAATAAATATAATATAATTAAAAACTAAATAAAAATGCATAAATAATAAAATTAAGTATGTTTTGTTTAAGATAATGTATTTATTTGTATTAAATTTATAATAAAACAATATTAAGATCAAACTAAATTATTTACAGTTGTTTTCTTAAATTATTTAACTAATTAATAAACCAATCAATTAATTAAATAATTAAGTAAATTAAAAAATTAATAAAATAACATTGTAAAAACCAATTTAATTATTTAAAGTAATGATCGTTTTTTTATTTACTAATTAAAAATAAAAAATAATTTCTTAAAATAATGAATTGATAAACTAACTAGAAATAACAATTATAAAAATAAAAGAATAAGAAATAAAAGTCAAATACAAAAGAATTTAATTAATTTAATAATTATTTAAACTGATAATAATGTACATTAAAACACATTATTTTGACTAAAACTAATTATTTTACACAACAATATATAGAAACTACAGTTATCAACTATTTAATAAAAAATATTTTGGAATAAAAATGTAAATAAAAATTTATAAAAGGATGTGGAAAAGAGTGTCAAAACACTTTCACATCAATGACCACCTATAAACTTTAATATTCCATCTTTATGCCTAAATTCGGTCATTCTATAACAACAATCAGACCAAGGAAACTATCCAATGCAAACAATTATTTATAAGTACTCGACTTGAGTATGAAAAAAAATTAAATTAAACATATAATTTTAATTTCTTTCACATAGAAGATATTTTTAGGATTATATTTTTAAAGAATTGTTCCACAACACATACATAACCAAAATATGAAACACAAAGTGGAAACTTATGATCAATATTTATTTTTCCTCCAGATAAAAATTAAAAAAAATAAAACATGATCCCTTTTATGAAAACACTTCATGATTTCCGACATGAATTCCTCCAATATATTACTCATCCTTATATCCAATGAAAAACATTAAAAATTGTGGGATGAACATAAAAATCTCAGTAAGGGATATAAAAAGAAGGAAACTAATAGTAAATTTATAAACATAAAATCACATGAAAAATTATCATAAATTAATAATTTACACCATTATTAAATAATAAATACTTTTTTTTGTAATAAGAAAAATTCATACCTTTTTCGTAAAAACATTATAACCATAAAATATATAAAAACATAGAATATACATAAAGGTATCTTGGGATATCATTATACATGTAACTATTATAAATGAAAAAATTAGGCAGTCAAATTTCATATATGTTACTCATACAAATGTAATAGTTATATGGGTGATTTTCATTCTCAATGCATTGGAGGGATATCACAGACCCACCCATTCATGGAAAATCACATAACTACACTTAATTGGTATTTTATGGAACCACCCATTTAATTACCAACTACCACTATATAATCATAACACATAAAAGAATGGAATTTTCATCATTTCAGTAATAAAATTTCATTTTCAATCACAATAAAACATTTCTTGATATTAAAATAATCAATCCACTCTGGAAATCCATTTTTAATAACATTATACCTGATAAAGAAAATTTAGGTTTCATTTCCTTTTTTCAAAATCAATTATTTTTAAGGATGCCATATATAAAAATACACTTTAAATTTTCTATATATTTATTTTATATACACATTAATAAATATATAAAATAATATCACGAATATTTAAATGGAATAATGAATAAATATTTTAACATTCAAAGTGTTCCATAAAAATTTGAACATTAATATTATAAGCCACATGAAAGAATAAAATTTAAAAAAACATTAAATAACATTCTAATAGATAAAATATAGATATGGAATGTAAAAGTCGCTATATAAACACTTTAAAAAACAATAAAGGTTCATATCAACAAGAATTTTCTCAATTGAAGGAGATTGAAACTAAATCTCTTACCTTGAGTTCGACATGACATGTGTTTCATAAAATTATTAAATAATAAACATATATTAAATATTTAATTGATTTAGAACCATTATAAATTTTATCATTACATTTATTTCACTTATTATAATGTTGTAAACATCTACTTATAGAACTATGTTTTTGTCAGTTGTTTTGACCATATCTGATTTATGTGTCAAAAACAACTTTGGTAGGTCAACTGTGATCAAAGGTATCATTAAATAAATATATATAGAATAATAATAAAAACACATTTATCATATTTATACATCAACTACATATTTAAAATCAATAAAAAAAATAAGATTATGAAAAATGAACCAATGATATAATCATGAAGAAGATAGGTCATACATACGTATGAGTAACGTTCCCATTTTACAATGATTGTTATTGAAAGAGGGTAAGTGACATTTATCTTTCCAGAATAAATTTTATATCATATATACCATATTATTTAGTCATATGTACTTATATATATATATAATTATTATGATTTAAAAAGGAATCACACCATGCCGTGGAGGCGACAGTCCATATGTCCACGGACCGAGTAATCACTTATTCAATGTGTGAAATGTTAATAATTAAAATGATATATTATATTTATAGAAATGAAATTATGTCATTAATATAATATATGTTTATTTTATGTCACTTATTTTTAATTAAAACTATCTTTAATACATTATATCTAAGGTGTGAATGTATCACATCACATTGAGGAGGCGGTTATCTACATGTCAACAAACGTGATTATTTACAGAAAATTAATTTTTTATAGATGAACCGACTTTTATGTGCTGAGGGGGAATCTATTAGTACATAAATGATTAAAAAACATCCCCTAAATGACCAAAATCTAAAGAACAAAAACTACATTCACTACATGATAGAAGCTCCTCCTAGCAACAAAAACAATAAGTCTAGATTCCATTGTCTAATCATTGCATCGCTAGATGCCCTATGAAAAAGAGAAAAGTCCAAGTACCTATAAAAATTCTAATGTCCAAAAATATCCATATATATGTTTTTTTAATATTTAATTAAATTATTTTGAGACTTCGTTCTTTGATGGAATATGATTCCGAGGCCCGGTGATCCCAGAATGGAATGTTAATTTTTTTTAAGTTTGATTAAGTGAATGTGTGATAAGGTTTTTTAAATCTTTTAAAATGGTGCTTAGATCAAAAATATGAGGGCATATTTGAACTCAAAACATCTATATTCTCATAAAAAGGACCTAACCTTGACTTGCATGGGTCGGAAAAAAATTTATTTTTCGGACTTTTTTGGAAAATAATAAAATAACATGAAATGATATTTTATTTTTCTTCCCTCACCGTTGAGTGACAGTTGGCGGTGCTACGGTGCAGTGATGAGTTACATTAAATGAATCTCATTAACGGCTCATATCTATGCAACATAATGAATCACTAATTGAAGCATAACAGGTATATGTATCATAAATGAAACAGCCTAACGACGCGACATCGTAGCATTATAGAAACAATGCGATGTGTTTTCTTTTTAATAGGATAATGCATTGGAGAAACAAGAATTACACCATGTAAATTCTCTGATGAACCTAAAACAAGTATTCCCTCTAAGGAAGAATGAAGAATTCCATAAGAATAGCTAGAAACGTCATCACTTTTTGAAGAATAGGGATGGGATGTGACGAATTTCAATGGAGATTGAATCCTTGAGGGTCGAGCGCTTCAATGATGAACATCGATCATGGTTGTTTTTTGTTTTGTTTTATGTTTTATCATTATTATTATAAAAAAGATGAATGTGGATTAATCTATTAACAAGTTGATCCACATATCATGCGTTCTTGCAGTAGGGTGTCTTTCATGGGTTTTCTATCCAGGATGTTATTATTTTTTGATATAAATGTAATTCCAAGACTCCCATATCATAAATTTATAATGATCAGGGTGAAGATCAACATGTACATGGACCAAGACCCTCCGCCTTATGTAATCTACATGTCCGAACATTTTAAATGGCAGCAAGGAAAATTCAAATCCTTTACAGGGAAGGTGACACCCCATTGAGGCAAGAGGAGCAGTCGTTATGAAGAACGGACCACCGATGTGGACGTAGAGGTCTCCAGAAAGACCCTCTGGTGCACCAGTGCTATAGGTGGTGGCCATAATCATGTGCATCAATGGCCGGGTGTGGCTGCGGGTGGAAGTGGCACGCCATGACGGCGCACCGGAGGTATCTTCGGCGGCCGACATGGACCGCATCGAATCAGGAGGAGCTTTCAGATGGTGGCCAAGGGAGGGCATCACTTCCTGGGAGCATGCAGTTCCCTAACCTTGAGTGGGAAATCTGGTTGGCTGGACTGGCCAACCATGTAGTGGTGAGCCCCAGATGTGATGTGAGTCCGGGTTGGAGGAAGCAGCCTAGCAGTGACCCATAGGGCGAGGGCGGGAGTCGGATCCACTCTAGCAAATCCGACCCACGCCATCTGTTCATGCTTGAAATAGGCTGCTCTAGGTCCAGGTCAGTTCAAAGGACACAATTTGGGTCAGTGGACCCCTGTCTGTGTCTGATCAGTTTGATCTGATTGGGTCAGACCAGACCCGGACTCCACCGACTCCTTTTTGGGAAAACACCAATATATTTCAAAAAATGCATCTGATTGACAAGCTATTTGCGGAATTGTAACACTCTTGATGAGGAAGATATTTTGTAATACTCTATGTATTATTTCATGAAATTTTAAATATGAATAATGGATTGGGTATCGGTCCTTTTGATATCAAGTGTGTTATGTGCCGAAACCATGCGGTTGGCTAAGACCTAAAGACCAGTGACAAGAAACCCTATATAGATCAGCTATTATAGACTAGTGGAAAGTTGATTATGTGTGAACCGGTAAGCCTATTATGGTTAGTGGCTTCTGTGTGACCCGGAAGACCCACGGTACTCGACAGGAGGAGTACCTCAGTATGGCCAAGGTGGGAAGCAGCTTCTTTGTGACACGATATGCCCATAGTGGGGAGCAGCTTCTATATGACCCATCAAACCTATGGTACTAATCAGAGATGAGTACCAATGTAGTCCGTGGTTAGTTAGAAGTGGCTTCTGTGTGACCCGAGATTCCACGTGTACTCATTGAGGAGGAGTAATCCAGCAGCCCATGGTCTTCAATGATGTGACTAATGGTCCTACATTCCTACTCTAAATTATACCTAGTGTGAGATGGATATTATCATGATCATGCTTCGTGATCAGGATTCATTGTTTTCTTAGTGGATTACTCTATCGTATTTCCATTATGTTTTTGTTTCCCTATTATATATTTTGTTACCCACCCTTACACGGGATTCGTTTGCACTTGTTGTGTCTTGAGAAGATGATAATCACCATGATGGAGGACTTGTTGTCCTAGGACCCCATGGTGTCTAGTGAGACCAGTCATGAGGGGAATCCTTCTATATCTTCCAACAACTACTATATACTTACCTATCAGGTGGGGTTTCTAATGGATGAATTTCTATGTTTTCCTTGTACTTTCATGTTTTCAATTTTTCTTTAGTTGGGTTTGTATTCTAGTTTATTTGACTTACAGTTTGTACTTTTACTCATTGTTTGTTTAGTGACATGCATGTTTACATATCCATTTATAGGATGTGGTTGTGTGTTCATGCATATTGGTACTTAGGTAAATGACTCCCACTTGTAGTTTGAAGCCTTTGGTGCTAGTTGCCAACCCCTAGAATTCGGGAGGCGGGCATGGGGTATGTCACAGCACTAGCCCCGAGGGATGGGGTCATGAAAAATTGGTATCATAGGTGGTCAGTTCTACCTCAAAGATTGAGATCCTATTGTTTTGTTTTTGGGGAAATAGTGTTTAATATTTTAGAGTTCTACTTTAATATTTGGGGAGTCCATTGTTGGTGCATCGACAGACGTATCCTTACACCAGGACCCTGAATTATGCTTTTTGGCTCTATACATAAAAACACTAGTTGCATATGTGTCTCCATATGATATTCATGAATGAGATCAAGCTCAACAAGTATAAGAATATAATTTTTTTACATCATGACCTATTTACGAATGCCACCACATAGATAGCCTTATAGGATTCTGATACGTGATCGTGTGGACAACTCACCTAGCGATGAGGTATTGGTTCAGGGATCAGTGCTATAGATCGCCCCGCTAGTTTGTGCACTGGTGTTTCCACCACCCATTGATCAGCAGTTACAACCATCATTGCCAGTAGAAGACGTATGTAGACTCAGTGTCTTGAAAGAGTTCCAGAGACAGAGACCTCCCCATTTTAGGGGAGAGGCAGATCATCCGATCATTGAGGACTAGCCGAAGGTTGTGACATGGGTCTTCCACTTAGTGAGGACACCGCATGAATAAAAGGTGATCTTAACTATGATACTTATTTAGGGTTTGGTAGGGAGATTGTGTATCTTGAACATACATTCGCATGATGAGGCGACAATCACCCAGCCAGACATCAAGAAGCTTTTTCGGGAGTATTTCTTCCCCGTGACCTTACAATCATTGTGGATACAGGAGCTACTTAACCTGCAGTAGGGCATCATGTCAATGGTTCATTACTTTATGAGGTTTATAGACCTCTCTTGATACTCCACATTTATTGTGTAGGAGCCTTTATTTAGGGCTCAGACCTTCGAGCAGGGACTCATATGGGAGATTAGGGCATCTATAGTGTCTCTCGGCAACCCCACTCAGGATGGAGTGATGGAGCTAGCCCTTCTTGGGGAGAGCGTCCTAGTAGCGCATGCACCGATAGGTAGATCCCCCACTATACCGTAGGTGGAAGAGTCTTTAGTAGTTCACATCTTGCTGAAAATGAGGGGACCTAAGGGAGTTAGATCATTCAGGGGACGACCCTAGGACTCGGGGATGGTAGTGCGGGGCTCCCAGAGTAGTGGGATTCAGTAAGGAACTAGGTTGTGCTTCACATGCGGCATGACAGTACATAGGGCACGTGACTTCCTGACCCATCGCATAGACAAGTAGTATACAGTCAAGGTACTCCCAAGGAAGAGGTAGGGGTTTGAGTGAGGAGGTCCAAAGGTTAGAAGATGTGGCAGGGTACTAGACCGAGCACCAGGCGGTGGATGACGGTTCGAGGTGCTACCACCACTACCCCCAGGTGGTCCCCCACAAGCCCAGGTATCCAACGTACAGGGGTGAGGAAAACTTCAAGAGATGTAGTCCTATGGCTACGACACAATATAGAAGATTAGATATACGATATGTGTCTTCTCCACCATAGTCGTAGTTCTTATATACATAGGTTCTAGTCACTCTTCCCTTTCCACGGACCTCATTTGATGCATTGAAATTCTGGTGGAGTCGTTGGCCTGATCCTTATGATTATAGACATCTAAGAGAGGGGATTCGATAATTACACACTATTGTTGGTAGTGTGAGATTACATTGGGAGGTGAGAGATTTGGTTGGGATCTCCTAGTAGTGGTGTCGAGGCCTTACAACGTCATCATGGGTATGGACTAGTTATCCACAATCCATGCTCAAATCGACTGTTTTAGACACAAATTATGTTGTGTCTTTGAGGATGGGACTGATTTTTCCTTCACCAATGAGAATGAATCTTTTTCAGCACATGATATATTTTCTCGGAGGAGGGTGCAGCTAATCACAAACAATTTGGCGAGCCTCACCCTCTATGTAGTGGATGAGAGGAGTCTGAGATTTCCTGCATTGGTGGAAGAGTATGAGGATGTATTTCCTATAGATTATCACGGACTACCTACTCACCAAGATGTAGACATTGGCATTGACGTATACCCCAACACAACACCATTATTCACACTTACATATCAGATGACTCCCGCAGAGCTTCGTGAATTGAGGGTATAGTTAGATGACTTATTGGAGAAGGTCTACGTGATGCTCGGTGTTTCAATAAGGGAATCCAAAGATTTGTTTTCCATGATGGTAGATGGGAGATTGAGGTTATGTGTGGACTACTGGCACCTAAACCAAGTGATTGTGAAGAACAAGTATCCACTACCGAGGATTGATGACCTTTTTGATCAGTTGAAAGAAGCGAGGTGGTTCTTGAACATATATACCTCATATCAAGAAAACATCACCTTTAGGTACGAGATGAGGACATACCGAAGATAGCCTTATGATGCCGATATGGCTACTATGAGTTCTTAGTGATACCCTTTCGCATGACCAATGTCCCAACAATGTTCAAGGGACTCATGAACAAGATCTTACAGTCATAACCTGATCATTTCATGGTAGTCTTTATTGATGAAATCTAAGTGTACTCAGCATCAGAGGAGGATCACTCTACACCCCTGCAAATAGTCCTAGATACACTTCAAGATCACCAACATTATGGTAAACTCTCTAAATAACAGTTCCTAATTTGGGAGGTCCAATTTCTAGGACACGACATATTGGAGGTTAGAGTTACAGTGGATCTTGCAATGATAGAGGTTGTTCTTTCTTGGGATCCACTGAGGGGCATGACTGAGGTGTGGAGTTTCATGGGGTTGGATGGATACTATAGAAGGTTCATTCCCAACTTTTCCAGAGTAATAGCACCATTATCATCCTTGATGCGGAAGGGAAAGCCTTTCATGTTGATGGAGAAGTTCCAGTATAGCTTCCAAGAGCACATATGGAGACTGACGAGTGCCCCAGCTTGAGACTACCAAAAGAGGGCATTGGTTGTTTGGTCTTTTGTGATGTATTGGGAATCAGACCGGGTTGTGTCCAAAAGCACAATTGGGTAGTGGCTATCTATGGCTCATGGAAGTTGAGGAATCATGATCAGAACTACATGACCCATGAACTAGATTTATCTTTGATAGTCTTCACCTTGTAGATGTGGTGACACTACTTGATGGGTGAATGTTTTACCATATAATCTGACCATAAGAGGCTTAGGGATATCTTCTCACAAAATGAACTAAACATGAGACAACAACGTTGGATTGTGTTCCTCCAAGACTATGAATTTGAGATAGTATATACTTATGTGAAGTGGAATGTGGTGAAAATTGTTCTTAGTCCGATGATTGGTTTACAATTACTGAGTGAGGCGATATAGCAGCTAGCTGAAATTTTGATATCCATCGTTGATGATGATGGAGCATCATAACTTCAGTTGATGACTGTCACTCCTCTACTCTTACTACAAGTTGGGGAGGAACAGTTGGTGGATGTAGACTACGAGGACCGACATTCTCAATTATCCTCAAGACAAACACTTGATAGATTTTAGATATGTTGAGAGAACATCATTTTATTCAGAGGATGCACTGTGGTACCAGTGATGTTACAGGATACGATCTTATAGGAGTTCCAAACCTCCCCTTTGGTGGTACATCCTGGTGTGGAGAAGATGTACCAGGACCTCCAACATCAGTACTAGTGGCTAGGGATAAAGAAAGTGGTGGAAGAGTTCCTTTCACGATGTCTCACATGTCAGCAAGGGAAGGCCAAACATTAGGTCCCAACAGGCTTGGCACAACCACTTGAGGATCCATAATTGAAGTGGTATTGTTTCTCGATGGACTTTGTGATTGGGATACCACTCACATCCAAGGTCCACAATTCTATCTGGTTTGTCATTGACCGACTCACCCAATCGACTCACTTACTTCACATTCGGGAACAAGGATCGGTAGAGGGCTTGGGACACCTCTACATCCCGGAGAAATTGCATCTACATGGGGTGCCGTCGACAATCATCTCAAAAAGCGATGCACACTCTACATCCCATTTATGGAATGGATTATAGATGGTGTTTAGGAGTCAACTACACGTGAGCACCACCATTCACCATCCTAACGATGGTCAGATGGAGCAATCCATATAGAATTTTGAGGACATGATTCTTGCTTATGTCCTTGATTTTGGTTGTAGTTCTGAGGACCACCATCTATTGGTGGATTTTTCATACAACAACAGATATCACTCCACCATTGGAATGGAACTATTGGTGGTGTTGTATGGGCATCCATACAGATCACCTATAGGATAGACAGACCCAGGGGATTCGGTAATCAAGGGATCAGAGTTGGTACGAGCTACCACTAAGAAGGTGAAGATCATCCAAGAGTGGATGAGGATTGTATAGAGCATGCAGAATACACCTGTTGATATGAGGTGGAGACCCATGGAGTTAGAGGTGGGAGACTATGTTTTCCTTCGGGTCTCACCCTGTCAAGGATTATAGTGATTTGGCTGGGGTGGCAAGTTATCTCCAAGGTTATTCAGACCTTTTCAGTTTCTTAAAAAAGTTGGCACACTGGCATATAACCAAGATCTTCCCCAAAAGATGCACTGTGTGCATTATTTTTTCCATGTTTCATAGCTGAGGAGGTATGTTTATAACCAATCACACGTCATTATCTTGGGAAAGTAGGAAATTGATGATGGTGCGACGTTTGCGGAGTTCTCGGTTGATATAGAGGATCACTAGAGCAGGTCATTCTTGTACGGTCGATTCCTCTAGTGCGTGTTTGGGGGGTATCATGAGAATCTGTAGGAGTTCACATGTGAGCAAGACACTCAAATTCATTCTCAATATTCTAATTTTTTTGTTTAACCATTTTTTTGGCTTTTATGGGTGTAATTAACTAAGGTGGAGAAAACGTAATTTTACATAATTTCAGTATAATTTCTTCTAAATTGTATGGAATTATTTCATAACCAAAGGCTTTGATGACACATTATTCTAAGGCCCAGTGGTCCAAGAATGGATTTTGAACAATTTTTAATTTTGTTTAAATAATGTTTCGATTGGGTTTTTATAACATTTAAAATAGTGCTCGAATAAAAAATCTGAAGGCTCCATTGAACTTAGAATGGTAGGATTCTCCATAAAGGGACCTAACATTGAACAGAAAGGGTTGGAAAGAAATGTTTGTTATCTAACTTTTTAGAAAATAATAAAATAACTTAAAAAGTTATTATATTTTTCATCTCTCACTGTGGAGAGGAAAACTGCGGCACTACGGTGCGGTTAGGAGGCACATTAATTGAAGCTCAGTAATGGTTTGTTTTTGTACAGCGTGATGATGCATTAATTGAAACATAATAGATATTTTGTTTCAAAAATTGAGCAGCTTAACGATGTGACATCACAGTATAATAGATTTTATGTGAAATATTTTGTTTTTAATAGGTTAGAGCAATGAAAAAAATCATAATTAAAATGTGGGAATGCTCTGATGAATCTATGACACAGATATCCTCCAAAAACAAATGACGAACACCGGTAGGATCGCTTGCAATAGGGATGCTTTACCAAGAACAAGACTAAGAATCATCGAACACCAATGGATCTTGAATCCTTGTGAGTGGATCGCTTCAATGAAGAATGTCGATCGAGGTAGGGGTCTATTTTGTTTTAATTTCTCCTTGTTCTTATTCTAAAAATGATGAACATGGATCAACCCCCAAACAGGTTAATTAGCAGATATTTCGTTCTTGAGGGAGGGGATCTTTCATGGGTTTTCTATCTCAGATTTAATTATTTTTTGATAGAACTATAATCTCAAGCCTCCCATGATTTGAATTTCTAACGTGGAGGGCGCAGACCAATATGAACAAGGCTCGAGCACCTCCGCATTGTGTGTTTTTTGTGGAAAAACAATCAAAATAGAGGACAGGAAACTTCGAGGCCTTCGTAATAATGGAAACACATCATGGAGGCTGGAGTCATAGTTGGTGTGAAGAATGGACCACCAGTACAGACCCGGTGGCCCACAGAAAGGCCATTTGGAGCGCCATCGATGGTGGCATACGACGATGACCGTTAGCGGGTACGACATACTGGAGGTGGCTGTCACAACTGGCTTGGGACATGGTGAATCAGGAGGAACCTCTAGCTAGGCAGGTGGATGGTGGCTAGGACATGGCCCCTAGACCACATCAGTAGAGTAGCCCAAAGCTGCATGTCTTGCTTCTCGGGGGCACGCGGTCCCCTGAGCGTGTGTGGTAACTTCGATCATCTTCATTGGTTTGTCGCGTAGTGGTGTGCCCCGGATGGACCATTGGTATGGGCTAGAGGAAGCGGCCCTGCAGAAACATGCGAGGTGAGGGGGGAGCCAAACCCGACTTCCAATTGCATCCCTTCTAGATAGACCTGATAGGGCGCAGGTAGGACACAGGGCTTGGGCCGAACCCATGGCGGGTCGGGGCCGGGTCTGGTCAGCAGACCCAGGTCAGGTATGTAGACCCCGGGTCAGGTCGGTCCAAATAGGCCAGACAGGACTCAGACCCCACATACCCCTTTTAGAAAAAAACACTAATGTATTCCAAATAGTTTGTTCGTTTGATGATCCATTTGTATTATTGGATCCCTCATGATGAGAGGGAATTTTTGGAATGATCTATGGATGACTTCATGAAATTATAAATATGATTAATGGCTTGATGAGTAGTTATCCCGAGATCAAGCGTACTACATGCGGAAACCCTACGGTTGGTTGTGACCTAACGAATGCTGACAAGAGGCCCTATGTGGATCAGCTAATATGGACAAACAGGAAGCGACTTCTATGTGACCCAGAAGGCCCATGGTGGGGAGCAGCTTCTGTGTGACCTGGGAGACCCATGGTACTGGATATGAAGAGTACCTCAGTATGGCCTAGGTGGGAAGCAACATCTGTGTAACCTGACTTGTCCATGGTGGGGAACAACCCCTGTGTGACCCAGTATACCCATGGTACACATCAGGGATGAGTAACATATTATTTCAAGGTTAGTGGGAAGTGTCTCTTGTGTGACCTAGAAGGACCACTGTACTCATTGGGGAGGAGTTCTCTTGTAGCCCACGGTGTTCAATGATATGACTAATGGTCCTAATTTCCTACTCCAAATTATACCTTGTGTGAGATGTCTTGTGTTGTGATCTTGCATCATGATCATGTTTTTTGGTTTACTCTATGGATTACTCAGAGGTATTTCTTTTTTGTTTTGGGGTATCTACTGTGTATTTTGTTACTCGCCCATAAATGGGAATATCCCGCACATTTTATGTTTGGTACAGATGATCGCTGCCATGATGGAGGACTTGGTGGCCCAGGACTTGGTTGTGCCCATTGAGACTTGGCTTGGAGGGTGTACTTCTATGGATTTCAGCAACTACTTTGTACATACCCATTAGGTGCGGTTTCTAGAGGATGACTTTCAGGGTTTTACTTGTACTTTTCGTTTTTCAGTTTATCTTATGTTGGGTTTTAATTCTGGCCCATTTGACCTACATTTTTTACTTTTACTCAGTGTTTGTTTAGAGACATTCTTGATTACTTTTCTAGCATTGGGACATGGTTGTTTGTGTGTGCATATAGGTACTCAAAAAAATTCCTCCCACTTTCAATTTGATCCCTTTGGTCCTAGTCACCAACCCTTGGCCTTCAAGAGGAAGTCATGGAGTATGTCATGGTACAAGATTCGGGGGATGGGTCGTGATAGTAATATCCATACACTCTCAAATATCTAAATCTGAATAGCCCTATAACAGTGAAAACACTTCTCTTAAACCTCATCTGGAGTAGCTTCCTTTAGATAGTTGGTTGATGAATCCCTTGGGCCACAGACCACTAAGTCCAAAATCAAAATCATAGCATCGTGGAAATAAAACCACAAAAAATTCATCCTAAAACCATCACCTAAACATTAGATTCTCCGATGATTCGGATTCACAACACCATGAAGAGACCAACCGACATCAAATCCTCAACACATCTAAATCCAAATAACAAAACCACAAACAAACAAACTTCAAAGAACATCATCGTCTCCAACACTCATTGGAAGGACCTCAACACATTATATCAAAAAATCATCTTCATGAACCACAAAAATTCATCCAAAAACCAAAAACCAATTTCAAAGATACAAAATCAAAACTATCACCAGCACACTGGAAGGACGTCTTGTGCAACCAAATCACACCGCCACCAACCAGGTCACTCACAGAGACCATAAATAACCCCATACACACACACACACACACACCAGATTTGAGGTGACATCCCTGAAGCTGATAAAGTGGGATCTGGGCCATTGGGCCATCACTGTGCTGTCAAGGGAAGTTCTATTCAGCGAAAAGGGATTTGGATGAGGAAGATGACAGAAACAGTGTGAAAATCTGAGACAATAATGGCCATGAGGTCACATGACAACACCACGATTGAGGATCTGCCACCATGATCTCATTGAGCAAGGGTAGGGGTGCTATGACAACCCAATACAATGGGAAGAGGCAGTGAAAAGGGGGAACTCTAGTGCATAGACTTTCTTCACAAATGAAATTATTGTATTTAAAAAAAATGGAATGCATGAAGGTATGTGTATATATAAATTCCAAATGTATGAATACATTATACATATCTTATATATATCATATAAAATTATTGTTTCCATCATAATTCCAGGACATGATAGGTGGTAATGTATTTATGAAGTAATTGTTGGGTGATGTGGCAGTTCATGGTACACGAACTGTAATTTTATCCCCCTTTTGATGGATATTTGTGGAGGTGTATATTTAAAAATTCTCATAAAAACATATTTTTATATTTAGGATACATATATTTTTATATAATAATGGATTAATATGAAATTAATGGAGTGGATATGGAATCAATGTAAAAAATTCAGGTTGATGAAACTTTCCTCTTATTCGGGTAACTTCATTTGGTTTGCACCAAAGGAATTATGGGTTGGTTTTCTACACACATAGATAATTCTAGTGTTAGGGGAGGGATTTTGGGAGCTTATTTGTTTTGTGTTTTCCTATGAAATAATGTATTTAGATGTGTAACGAAAGATAAGAGGATTAGAGGAATTTTATAAAATGCTAAAAGGGAACATTGTGTTTTCTTGAAAAGAATTGTGTGCTCTGCCTTTTTTACGTGTCCCCAAATGGTTGAACAAAAAATTAGTAGATCATTAAGGGTATAATGGTTTATATGTGGACAAAAATAATTTTTAAGAAATTTAAGGGTTATTTTTACACTTAATTTTCCATGTATAGTTATAAATTATGCCTACTTTTTTTCTTAATCACTATAATTAACGTTAATTACATTTTCTAATAATTTTGATAAAAAAAATAATTTGATCTATTTTTTCATTAACAATTATGAAGATTCCGAATATTAAAACTATTTTCCCAAATTCCAATCACATAAGGGGTAGAAATTAATTTAAAATTAAACACACATATGGGATGTGACATAGGGTTTTTAAAATGAAAATGTTTAAATGTTTGATAAGTTTTTATATCTAACATCAATTTGAAATCATTTGCAATGAGAAAAAATTAGATTTACTGATATAAATTTTTTTAGTTAGGCATTCAAACTAATCCAAAACATAATTTAACTATATAAATAAAATTTATGAATAATGTAGTTTTGATCTAAAATTTAGTAGTATTCACTATTCATCCAAGTATGAATGTTCTCAGAAAAATACCCAAAATTCACCTTATGTAAATTTTTATATTTCACATTAAAAAAATATGTTTATTATTTAACTAAAAAATTATAAAAGTTTAAAAAAAAGTACTTAAAATAGGTGCACCATTAAAAAGTGATAAAACTACCTATAACCAATATAGAGCTTTTATGCTTAAAATATGATTTATTCTCATTTTAAAACAATAAATTTAACTAGATGAATGTAAAAAAATTAATAACCATGTGTAAACATAATATAATTTTTCTTATTCATTCGTTCTGATAAATACCACTTAATTTAATAATATTTAAAATATATTATGTTTCAGTATAAATCAATTTTTAGTGCAACGTAATATTATAGAGAATCTCATTATTACATGTCGGGTATGCTATCAGACATAGAATCACTTTTTAAAAAAACTTCTATCTAATTATTAAATACTAATAAATCTAAAATTTACTTATTCTATCATTACATGGGACATTACAACCTTTCCCCTTTTGGGAATTACATCCCCGTAATTTTATTCACTTATCAAATAAGTGGGTATATTTTTTCCTCATAGAAATTTCATATTATCATTCATGTTTACTATTTAACATTATTGTTTTACCATAACACATTAACCTTATTAATTACATTATTATTCAACACTTTCAATTTGTAGGAATGAAATTGAAATATATTTTTTTCATAAGAAATATTCTCTTCCAGCTAAACTACATCAGGTCTCAGAACATGATATGAATCTGATACATACTTCCTTAACATTGAAACATGAAATAAGATGTGTACCTAGGAAAGACTTGGAAATTAGGAAAATTAGTAGGAACTAATCCAAATTTCTCTAGGATTTTATATGGTCTAGTGAACTATAGACTCAACTTCCAATTCCTACCATAACGATTCACACATATCTATGTAGATACTTTGAGAAAGACATGATCACCATCCTCCAAGGAAATATATTTTCTTCATTTATCCATATAACACTTCTTCCTAATCTAATATATCCAAATATGCCACTAAATCAAAAATAAAAATTCTTTATTATTTCATCTACCAACTCTGGCCCCATCAACGTCCATTCTCCTACATCATCTCAAAATGATGGAGTTCGACACCACTTTCCATATAATGACACAAAAGGTGCCTTACTTATACATGAATAATATCTTTTATCATAATAAAACTAAAACATTGAAATATGTTGATCCAAACATCCATGGTAATCCATTGTGCAATAATTAAGCCGATCGTCCATATTCGGAATTGTCCATTGTACTATCAGTCAGATTGGAGATGAAAATCTATAATATAATATAATACAATTCCCAATGACTTCTAAACTACTTTCCAAAAATTGGATGTGAACCTAAAATCGTGATATGATAAAATAAAGATAGGTACACAATGTAACATAATAATATATTTTATATATAGTATAGAACATTTTTCTGTCATGTTATAAATGGGAAGACACTGCGCATATTTTGATAATAAATCAATAATAACCCAAATAGAATTATTAACATGAAATTTATTAGGTAATCCTACCACAAAATCCTTTAGTATATTTTCATATATTCAATCCTAAACTAGAAATAGTTCAAGTATCCCTGTTGGTAACTGTCATTCTACTTTAACATTTTGACATGTCATAAAAATAAATATAAATTCATCAATATTTATTTTCATTCCATCCCACCAGTAATACAACTGAAGGTCTTTATACAAGTTAGTGATTCTTGGATAAATAGAAAATAGTGAACTATGAGTTTCAGAAAAAAAATTATTTCTTCAAATAGGAGTCACAAGGTAGTCATAATCATTTTAAAAATATTAAAACATCTTCTTCATCAATATTAAAATCAGAAAACTAATCTTTTTTAATGTATTATACCTTTTATTGAAAATTTTTATCCACCTTATGAACCCTTCTAATACTTTCTAACAAATTTTACTATTAACAAACCTAAAAAATAAATTATTTCCCTGTATCAACAACTTCTAGGAAAAAATTCATCAAATCATTAACCAAAGGGTCATATTCCAAACATAACATGGTTAATGTAGAATTACATTTTTGACTTAAAGCATAAACCACCATGTTCTCATTTCATGGAGTATAATGAATCATGAAATTACAATCCTAGATTAGTTCTAGCCATATTCTTTTTATCATGGTCATTTCATTATTAGTGAATATATTCATCAAACCTTTGTGATCGATATATATTTCACAATTTATTCCATACAAATGAGGCCTGAAACACTTTTTTTTAAATAGATAATTCTAAATCATGTGTAGGTTAATTCAACTATTGTGGTTTCAATAGACATGAATCATAAGAAATTTAATTTTCATTCTATATCCGGAAAAAACCATGCCCTTTTAATTATTCATGACTATAATTGAAAAAAATCACCATTTCTGGTTGCATGTTTTAAAATAAAAGCATTGACCAAGCTTATGTTCAGTTCATAAAAAAAACATAAAATTAACATATTTAGATAAAACTAACATCATTTCATGTAAACATAATTAGTGGGATAAATAACCAATAAAATTTTATAATCAACCATTAGTAATAACCAACTAATTGAAGAAAAATATTAATCTCTCTGACATTGGTTGGTCTTTCCCACTCTTCAAAAACATTTGTTTTAGAAGGTTCAACAGCTATTCTATCATTAGAAATAATATTACCATGGAATGAAATTTTTTTCCACCAAAATGCATTGTTACTTATCATTACATATAGTTTTTTTCATTTATGGTTTTGAAAATAATCCCTAAGCACCTTCTATGTTCCTCAATGATTTTAAAAAATAAAAAAATATCATCTATAAACCAAACGACAAACTGGTCCAAAATCTAATGTTAGACTCTATTCATAAGATTTATAAAAGCAATATGTTCATTTGATAACCCAAAAGGAATAACTACAAACTCAATATCTCAGATAAAATTTGGGATTTACCACACCCGTTAAGTGAAGTTTTCTTTATATGTAGCCACAGAATCTTCCCCCTTTTATATCAATTAAAAGAAAATTTCCCGTCCTATGTCCAATATCTTTAGAAAAATATTTTTCAAGGAAAATATTCTTAAATTATACCCATTCCAATGCATCAATACATTTAATTTCCATGATATTCTTAAACATTGACAACCACTAGTTATATTTACCATACAAATTATAAATTGCATGAAATTCCTTTTGGTGATCTGAGAAACACATGACATCAAATTGTTTTCAAGGGAATTAATATATCCATCAGATGAAAAGAGGTTTGATGATCCACAAAATTATGGGGTATATTGTTGCATAAAATGGTCCCCCATCGTCATGTTCCTCTAAGAAAGATATTTTTTCTATTATTCATGGACACCCTCACCGTTTGTTTCCTATATCAATTGATCCATCATTAAAACAAACTTCCATTTTCTAATTCCAACTATCTGAGGATGCTAATTCGGAATGATATTTTCCTCCCAATTCTGTCCAAGTATAGTTTCCTAATTTCATCTATGGAAAAATATCCTGAACAAACATACATTATAGTATGAAAAATGGTAAGTTTTATGTTCTATAACATTTCAACTTTACCATAAGGTAAAATATCTCAAGGGAAAGTTATTAATATTACCCTAACCTATGAAATTATCTCAACTGACCTCTGATAACAACTAAAATATGCATTCCTTAAATATAACAAAATCTTGAGTTAATTTAATAATTTTACTTTTTTTCACATGTAAGGTCTATTTAATTTTATAATTTTTGATAATTAGGTCATAAATCAAACATAACAAAACTATAAAACTCAAATTGAAATCTTCCAATCAGTATCCATTTTTTCACTATATAAAACTTTTGGAAAATAATGAATGATCACTTTTATGAAAACTCTTCTTGACTTTAAACATTAATTATTACAATCCGTTAATTATCCTTATGGACTATAAAAAACATTAAAAAGCATGGTATGATCCTAAAAACACAGTATTGGATATAAAACCAAGAAAAATTAAAGTCCATTTATAAATATTAAAACCCATGAAACCATTATCATAATATAAAAATTTTCTCCATTAAGAAATAGTAAATTCTATCCTTTGTAATAAGTTCATTTCATTAATTTTCTTTAATAACTATATTACCATAAAACCCAATGCAGACATAGAAAATACATAAATGTGTATTGGGACATCATTATACTTGTCACTATTATAAATGGAATAATCCTTTGGCAGACTTCTATAAATATCACTCATACTAATGGAATAGATAAATAGCTAACTTCCATACCCAATGCATTGGAGGGATATCGCAGACCCACCCATCCTTGGTTTATCACAAAACCAACAATTATTGTTTTAATACAGAACCACCTGTAAAATTTTCAAGTAACATGACATAATAATAACTCATCGAGGACTTCAATTTTCATCATTTAACTCATATAATTTCATTTTAAATCACAATAAAACATTCCAAGATATTCAAATTGTCAATCTATTCCAAAAACCAATTTTCAATAATAAAATACCCAATAAGAATATATATGTTTCGGTTTTTTTAAAATGAGAAGACATGTAAAGGAAAAAAATGAAAATAGGCATAAATTTTCTTCTATATTAATTTTATATCTATATAAATAAACATAAAAAATAATATCAAGAGTATTCAATAGAGGAGAGATTAAATCCTTAAACATTCAAAGTGACCCATACCACTTAGAACATTAAAATTATAAGACACATGAAAGAATAAAATTTTATAAAACATTAAATAACTGGATAATAGATACCATATGGATAATGAATTTAAAAGGGTCAGTATATAGAATTTATTAAAGAATAAAGGTTTATATCATCCAAAAATGTCTCAATGAAAAGAGACTGTGACGAAATCCCTTACCTTGATTTAGAAATATCATGTGTTTATTTAAAATCCTAAATAATAATCTTATGGTAATTATTTACATTCTTCCAAACCTTTATTATATTTATCATTACTTTTATTTCACTTATTACAATGTTGTAAACAACTAAGCTTTGATTGGTTGTTTTGGCCATATTTTGTTTATGTGTCAAAAACGACTTTGTTAGGTCAACCACGGTCAAAGGGGTCATTACATAAACATATAAAGAATAAAAATCATGAAATTATAATCATATTTATACATAAAAAACATGTAAAACAAATAATTTTTTAAAAAATGAACCAACATTACGATCATGGAGATTGTAGGTTGTATGTACGCTTGAGTAGCGTTCCAATTTTTTAATGATCATTATGAAAAGAGGTTTAGTAACATTTATCTTTAAAAAATGATATTTATATCATATATACCATATTATTTATTTATATATACATATATATATATATATAATTATTATGTCAAAAAGGTATCAGATCGTATAGAGTAGGTGGTAGTTCACATATCCATGAATGGCATCATCACTTTTTTAGTGTGTGAAAGGGTAATAAAGGAAATGATATATTATGTATCTAGAAACATAACTATGTCATGAATATCATATATATATCTTGTATTTCAAATTTTTTTAATTAAACCCATCCTTTATACATTTCATGTAATGTGTGAATGTATCACATCACTTTGAGGTGGCGGTAGTCTATACGTCCACAAACGACGTTATCGTGTTTACACAAAATGGACAGCTTGAAGGTATGTGTATATAAAAATTCTATAAGTGCGATTAAATCTTAAATATAATATATATATCATATAAAAATATTATGTACATCATAATTATGAACCATGAGAGGAGGTAAAGCAAGAACGAAAGACATTGTTAGGTTAGGAGGTAGTTAGTCATACGCGAATAGTAATTTCATCACCCATTTGGGGGAATTATGTGTAGGTATAGGTATAAACCATAACATAAAAACTTAATAGTATATTGAGTATAATAAATTTTGTGTATAAAAATGCAATAATAATAAATTATGTTAGTGGAGAAGGAAACAACGTAAAATATTCATGTTAATGAAATATATCTCTTCATTAGGTAACTCTTTTTAGTATTCCCCAAAGGAGTTTTTGGATTGATTTTTGACCAAGGTGATGCATCAAGGATGAGGGTAGGAATGTTGGGAGATTATTTTGGTATGTTTTTTCTGATAAAAAATGGATTGAGTGGTGTAAATATAAGGGGAGGCTATGAGGCATTTTATAGGAGGGGAAAAGGGCACATTTGGTATTCTTAGGAAGAATTGTGTGCTACCCTTGTTTTACATGTCCACCAATGGTTAACAATCGACCATTATAGATCCTTAACTGTTTAATGTTCTAAATATTGATAGAGAATAACTATTTTTTACATGTTTAGGGCCTTGTTTACAACTTCTTTACTATGTTTAGTCTTTAATTAAGATCTTTTTTTCTAAATTGGTATAATTAGTTTTAATTACATTTAATAATAATTTTTGTCAAAAAATTATTTGAAATTATTATAAATTATAAATTATGACTACATAAATTATTGAATCCATTTTACTAAATTTAAAACTCATAAGTGGAAGAAATTAATTCAAAATTAATATCGAAGACGGGATGTGACGCTGTGTTTTTAATGTGAGAATGTCGAAAAGTTTGGTAAGTTTTTATATATAAAGTCAATTGAAAATTATTTCCAATGAACTAAAATAGTTTTAATGATATATAATTTTTCTTATTACACATTAAAAAAATATATATATGAAATTATCAATGTAAATAAATTGGATAAAAAAATTGTTTTGAACTAAAATTCAGTATTATTCACTATTCTTAAAAAATATCAATGTTTTGGAAAAAATACAAAAAAATCACCCAATGAAACTTTTGATATTTATAATTAAAAAGGAAATAATTTTCCATATAAAATAAATAAAATATTCAAAAAAATTATTTAAAATAGGTAGGCCATTAAAAGTAAACAAAACTCCCTTTTAAAATTGGAGGTTTTAATGCATAATATTGGATTTATTCTTATTTTAATCCAATAAAAATTATTGGATAAATGTACAAAAAAATAACAAACATGTGTAAAAATAATATTGTTTGTACTATTAATTCCCCTTGATAACTACCAATTATAATAATAATATTGAAAATTTATTTTTTTGTACAACTCAATCTTCTGTGAAACAAAAGACTTCGGAGAAACTCATTGTTATGTGTCGAGTAAGCTATCATACATAACATCCATTTTTATAGTAAATTAAATATCTAATTCATAAATATTAATAAATATGAAAATGTATTATTCTATCATTACATGGGATGTTACACACTTCCCCTACCGTCCTCTATAATCACAATCCTGATGCTCCTGAAGGATGCATCCACACCAACTCATCATTACTAACATAAATACAAGACAATAGTTAGGGTAACATCATTGTTCCACTATACATGAGGATGTAAAAAAATCATTACACTACCTTGGGAAATATAATTGGAACACCTTTAGTCTGATCCTCTCCACACCGCATGGTACAAATCATTTTACGACATCACACCTAGATTACTAAAATTTTAAAGGTGACCCAAGCTCGATGTAACTTGAAGAACACAAAGATTCAAACTAGATTTCCCAACTTACATCAGTATAAAACTGAAGGCCTAAAAACGACACTTCATTTCTTAACATCTTAAGTACAACCCAATTATAACCTTCATCTCATGGTACACAACCTATCAAACCTGATTCAACTCCCTTCACTAATATAGGAACACTAATATAGATCCCACATGAGTCCATCCAACTCAAAAGATCAATAATGTCATTTACTGACTATTTCCCACAATGGTGATCCCCACCATATGCTTTATTTCAAAATTACTTTTTTCAGGTGTTGAGTGCCTTCATCATCAAAATATACTAGAAGAACCACAACACAACCCTAACAACTTACTCAACGTGTTTCCCTACTCACCATGCCCAAAATTCTACTAGATATCCACACTTTGGCATTCCTCCTTGCCATAGAAACTACCTAGATTGGTCGCACATGCATTATCCATATCTCAAATAGGGACTACATGGTTCTTACTCACAACACATTCCCATTACCGAGATTCACTTATTATTCCAATATTATTCGGAAGTTGATGACAACATACCACATCTATTCCATTTCTACCCAACTGAGTCGGACCATTCCTGCCAACTCGCTCTATTGGTGACTAACATCCACTGAAAAAATTTCTCCCCTCTACCCAGGCTTGATTACTTGTGACTTAAGGAATTACTACATCATTTTCAAGAAACCACATAAGTCCATTATTATCTTCTAGTGAAACGTCACAATCGCAGAACCTACTATTCTTCAAACTGTTGTTATCTCTACAACACGCACCAAACGACTCTGATGAAACCACTCAGATTTGCATGTTGAATTTTCTTGATCATGAAGCTACCGATCGGCTCAATTGAACACCGCAACCAAGGCCCAAGTTTCCTTCCCCAGAAACCAAAACGTGTACCATATAGGTTCTTATTGGAATCCTGATGACACTCCATATACTCTACTATCTTCCCTACACATCCGTAACTCATATAACGGACCACAGCTTTGGAATGTCATTTTCACCACATTCTTCAAAAAATTTACAACCACCCCAACATACATTTCAATCAAAAACTGAATCCCAAAACTTGGACAAAACCATATAGTTTTACCATGATGGGATAAAACATAACAAACCACTATTTGTTCCAAGCTTTTGATAACGGTAGACAAGACATTCCTCAAAATCCGGTCCATCCCAAGGACCGCTCCCAAAACTAGTGGATGGTGTGCTCTCCCACCATATGACTCCCAAAAACATATCTATTCTAGATTATATCCTCTGAAAGACTGTATTTCCATACAAAATATATTTATCTAGCTATGCATAAAGCAGGATCTCTTTCAACATACCAAAGACGATGTCAAGATATTGATCATGATCACCACTAACTAAATGTATGCCATAATTTCATTTAATAATACTATCATAATCCATCCATCACTGATGTCACTTACAACTATATAAATATTTGGACCTACCAAATTCATAGGGTTCCCTACACGATGAAATCTCATCACACCTATCAACACAACTGATCCAAGGGGATCATTCTAATGAAAACTCCTCATGACTTCCAAACTCTCTTCCAAAATTCCAAGACACAATAATTCCTTTAGAACTACATCCACCACATCAATCATGTTCTCCTAGCATGACCCTGATTATTCATAATGAAAACAAAACTCTCCACACCAATTCAAAACAATAAATTCTCTCCCATAATTAGCACTTCATGCTTGGTTTCATAGAAAAATACATGTACTTATCCTCAGCCACTTGCTCAACAACCCCAAATAGAATTGTGCCTTCCTAACACACGCCCACTTCTAGACCACATCAAATACCTTGAGTTCTCACACCATCCTATGACCATATAATAAAACTAACTCTAGGCCACACGATCCAAACATTACTAGGGATAGACCAAACACGTGCTTACATCACCATCTTGGCCTCCCAGTCTATCGACTTCATTAGACACGAGACATCCATAGTGTTCTCACCCAACAACACAACCATTCATGAAAACAAGCCCAACTATGTGACCACCCTCGCACCAATGTCACCTCCATAAGAAAATCATCAACCCCAGATTTGGTTACCCTTGTATTGTTCACCCCACATCAACATCGAGGCCCCCCATTGATTGTCATCATAACTGATGGGTCAACACAAAAATGATCTATGTTTTCGAAACAAGCCTTGTAACCAACTATAATAACTCAAGTTACTCACTAAGAATGAAGCAATGGTATAAACATGACATTTTATTGAAACATTGTGGAACCAACCATTCACTAATTCCACTTCTAAATCACACACTCATGATTCATATTTTTGGAACCTAAAACTATCGGATAACCTCCCTCTGAGAATACCCTCAAATTCCCATTACTTTTATCTCACATCCAAAACATGAGTCGCATCTTTAAAACAACTAACCTTTTTCTCTTTACCCTATAGGATAAACCCACACTACGAAATGCTATTTGTGTGCCACTAATAATGTAAAAAGTATATACCTATTCCATATGCACCCAAAGGCCATATAAATTTGGTCGAATCTCTTTCATGGGTCAACATAAATCCAAACGATACCAAATCCATAAAATTCGGAAACATCTAGAAAATTTTGTTGGATCTCTATTTAAGTCACACACATAAAAACTTACACAAACTGCTATACCCGGGCATCACTCCTACCCCCAATTCTAAAACACATCACTTATAACACTCCCAAAAAACAATTTACTATATGTTTCATGCTAAGGATACCCACACACATACATAGACACTATAATTCAAACACCCACTCTAGGATCCAAAACACAACTCATGGGGTATCACCGCACAAGGCTCATAGAAACCCAGGTACCAACCATAAGGTCTAACATAAAACCCACAGAAACATGTCCCGCACAGTTTAACATACTCACATTACTATAAAACATCTCATGGCCCAAAGGCCCCAACCCTACAAAGGGCACAACAAGTACATGTCTTACCATACCTCAAAACCCAACAAGACCTCATGACCCATAACCAAGGTATCAACTAGAAAAACCTCACTTCTTAAACCACCAATACATAGGGTTAAAACAAAACACTAGGGATGTTCATTTCTAGTTTTCCTATAGATATAATCATTTTCCCATTTCCCCTCTTAATTAAACTTTACCTTATAAATGCCATGGTTTTGAATTTAAAAACATTCCATTTCAAAACCCTTGCATTGAAATTTTCAAATTCATATTTCTAAACATTTTCATTAACAACCATTTCAAAGGAAGAACAATAATATTAAACCATAGGCATAAATCATGCTACTAACATGTGAATCTCAATGAACTATATATAATAGGCAACATAAGGATGACTTATCACTCATATGTTCCTAGAATGACACATGAACTCACACATCGTCTCTTTCCATACTATTATAAGAGATAAAACCTCAAAAATCAATAACATCACACCCAAGAGCACCAATAGAGGCTGAATTACCAATAAACTATAAAAGTATAAAATAAAACATTAATTCCCAGATCGGGAAACTTGTGTTTCCCCCCATACATTAGGTTGTAGGCATCTAGGAAAGATCTAATTACCATGCCCCAACAAGACCCTAGTCTCACGTCTACCATTCCCCAAATAATAAGATAAAATAAAACCAATTTTGATAAAACATTGTAACATCCCCATCCTAGTTTCCATTCTATTATGTGCCCGGATCTAAGACATTACATGACCTCAGGTGCACCTCCACATACACTACAGGTTGTCGATTAGAAGTGTGAGTCTAGAGGAATATGTTGGGGATACTATACCCTCTTACTAGGGTAATACCACAACCAAAAAAATTATCAACTGATAAAATATCCAATATGATCAATAAATGGTTGACATATAGAAAAATATAATAAGTAATCAACTAACACATGTTATAACAATATTATTAATACACTACTTGTTCGGCCATCATAATATTAATAAAATTTCTAGTACCAAAACCATAAAATATAACAAACACCTTTCTGAGTCTGAACCCAGTCCACACATCCCATGATCTAAACAAATAACTTGTGCATAAACTAAACACCATGTCCTTATCCATGACCGATAGAAGAAACATGTATCTTTTTCTCAGATAACCAAGTGTCATGGCTACCCAAGCAGGGTGTGAATATATCTTAGTAATCCACCACTAATGTTGTGTAATGAAATAATTATTCTATGCAATAGTTTTTGGAGGGAAACAAGTGAAATAATAAATATGGAAATGAAAATAAATATGTTTCACATTTAAAAATTACCCATTTAGTCTAATTTTGTCTAGACATTGGTTTTACATTTAAATAATTATCCATTAATATTTTTATCCATAAAGTTATTAAGGATATCCAGTAAACTAAACTAGCTCTAGTAACACTGGGAGCCTAATACATGGAATTAGGGATTATCCACATTAGATTATAAGGGAATTAAATTATCATAATTTATCGACAAACCCAAGAGCCTCAGTCTAGTAATCAATCTATATTCATGTATTTGGGAAGCATAGATCATCAGCCCTACATCTCAAACCACACCATGTCCATATATTGGTAGACGTAGAGACTCATCTCAATATCCCATCCATACATTAGAAAACACATAACATTAAGCCGTAGTCTAGTTAGTCTCATAAAATGAAACCATTAGGGGAATAGAGCGTCAGTCTGACTCTATGACTCATGTATTCTATGGGTGGAACTAAGAGCCTCAATCCAACCCAACCTGTAGATGTAGAACCTCTAGTTAATACCACACATACCACCATCCCATGTGAAAATGATTCTTTAACCATAAAACATTAATTTTTTTATTCCTTTCCTCATGTCAACACATATACCATTATCCAAAACTTCCCCTTATTCCATATTAATAAGTAAAAAAATTTCACATCAAAATCATTTCACGATCCATAATAACACAAAAATAAAAATAATACTTTAAAATACCCATAAATATGACTATTTAATACATTGTTAATCCTCATTGAAAACAAAACCATTCCCCAAGGGTTCCATTTCCATTTCCAACCATTTCAAATAATCATTAGAAATTTTCACAAAAAGTGGAACCACACCTTCATTTCAAACCATCATTTAAAATATATCAATAAAACCACTTTTTAAATCACCATGGGGTTATTGACAATTTTTATAAAATATACCACTTCAAAAAGAAAAAATTATTTTTAAAAAAAACATCAACTAGGTAAAAATCCAAAAAGCATTATTTAGACCATTTCAATGTCCCCTTATGAATTTCACCAAATATGAAGTTCAATTAATTCAATTTAAACATTAACAAAATTCCAAATACCTGGTAATAATTCATAAAACATACACTCTAATATTTCCTATATCTCAAAATTAATTAATTTATTTGACCATTATCAAGTTTTTGGAATACCATTGGGTTACCATAGATTTAGTCTCACATCATCAACAAGCCCGACGAGATCTATAAATGGTTTGTAACCTCAATATAAAGACAGTATTACTTCCCTTAACCCATGACCTAATAAAAAACCATGGAAATGAATTAACACATCAAAATACACCAATAGTACATCAATGCTATTGGTAAATGCTTTCAGACCACCTACCTGAAGTCAATTGAGAAATAATTACTTAACCTCAATACTTGATTTGAACACAAAAATCCATTTAATTATGATCATATAATCTTCTAGAAAAATATTTTTCAGGTAATTTGAAGAATTAGAAGGATTCTAAAATACATAATCATGAAAAAGGAATGAATAGGAGTGTTACTCTCACCCGGATCATTAATTCGCACCCAAACACTCTCCAAATGGCCAAGAATCGGAGGGGGATCATCACTTGGAAGTCTAGAGGGGTTAGTTTTTTCCCAAGAATATGAAGGAGGAATATACACTAAAATACGATTTAGACACCTTAATGAACATGACAGAAAATCTAGAATAATCCCACTTTTTAATGGTCACACGGTTTGGCCGCAAGGTAAGGAAAATCATGCACTTACTATATGGATCCATCTGTCATAGAGGGGCTAGATGCATAGAATTTTGGAAGAACCCCCATGGTTTGGAAAAACATTTGGTGAAATTATGCTATCCTCTATCTGAAATAGAGTTTGGCCACCAAATTTTTTTATATAGATACATGGTTTGTACTTACCATGTTATAATTGTGGGAAGCACAGTATCTGACTACTTTTCTCCTCAGTTCATGTCCCGCACCATCAAAACACCCCCAAAAATTCCCATAAACCCATGAAAATATTCATTATACATTATAAAATATGTTTAAACAAAATATAAACAAGTAAATACCTCCATTAAAGGTTGTGATCTTATATGAAATTTTAAAAATAAATAAATAAAAATTTAAAGCTTTCTTTATGGGTTGTTTTCATTAAAACATGATGTGCATATGTTTTTAACATTTTCCATGTAAAAACATATTTTACCTCCATTATTAATTTTATATGAATCTTTATATAAATGTTTTCATGTTTTTCAAATGAAATTATTGATATCCATGTTTTATAAAAATATTTCATTAAAAATGTTTTCAAAGGAACAACGATAAGTCTTATTTCGAAAGTGATGTTTCTAAAAAACATAAATTGGAATTTTTCACCTAGGTTATTTTTCATTAAATTATATTATAATTAATCAAGAAAATTTTACAAAAAATCCAATCCACCTTATTTTTATGGATTCATTATGTTATTTCTCTCTCTCTCTTGAATGAATTAGTCCTCACTGCCATTTTTTTATAATCACCTCTGATGTATAAAAATAATTTTTATTATAATTAATATACTGTATGAATACCCTATTTTTTATTCTTTTGATTATTAGGTGTTAAACTTGATTCCATACATCAATTGAATGGGGAAATTATTGACATAAAATTGTAATGTTAATCAATATGTTGTAAATACCATATAATTTATTATCTTGATTAATGTGTACTTGCCTATAAATTTGATCAACATATTTAGATACTCATATATTTTATATGGGTATATTATGTTACAATTATTTATGGAATTATGATTTTATTCTTTATATGCTTTAGTTTGTAAAGGATATGAATCCCATTTTCATTCTAAGGGTTCTTTAAGATGAATGAAACATAATTTTTTTCCATGGGTTCTTTGTGATGTGGGGAATGATACCAATTTTTCATCCTATAGTTTATTTATGAGATGGTGAATTTTTTAGGAGGAATATAAATGTATCGATAAATGAATGGTGGGGTTCTATATCAACCTCCAATTCATTTGTTAAAATTTTATATCTCATGAGATAAGTGTTCTCAAGTATCGTTTTGTTTCTTATATGACTGGGCACTAATGGAATGTATTATGAATGTAATTTTTCCCTACACCAATGCTTTTTCCACGTTTGAAAAATTTCACATTTTATACTTATTCTGATTTTCATGTTATCCTCTTATAGAACATGTTTATTTTCTCATGTTTCCAAAAACATTTGAGTGTTGTCTTATAATTCCCCAAGCCTTATGCCATGATTTAAGATATATTATTTAGTGGGTATAAGTTACTTATGTATATTGGTAACACTCATATGATCATTTTATTCTCACTAATTGTATTAAATTAGTATCACTTATGTTTAAACATAATGAGAATATTAGGTCACCCAATTATTTGGTTTTTATTTTCCCATCTTACAAATATGATTATAACATATGATAATTCTCGTGTGGCTCAATTATGAAGAAATATTAATATGTATTCTCAAATAAGATTTATGTATATCTAATCTTGAAAGGAACTAAACCTTCCATTCATGGGATTGTGAGATATAATAATTAAATTATGGAAATGATGCAATGTGGGGATATGATTATCTTAGGCCACTTTAGATTGTATACAACCATATTTTATTTATTTTAGAGGATTAGTTTAGTTATATTAGTTATAGAAATTGGTAAAATTAATGAAAACCCATGGTTTATGTCAAATGGAATAATTATATATATTTTAGTACATCTATATGTTTTACTAATTTAGATATTGTGCGTCTATCAAATAAATTAAATCATTTTATAGATACTGTAAAGTAAATGCATATGTAAAAAAATGTACTTAAGGGGTAATCACCCTGATAATGGATATTTTAGTTCCACCCAATATTTATCCTGGTGCATGGTGATAGGGCCTAAGACTGAACAGTTGGATGGAAGCTATAAGGGAATATTCTCTATCACATTCTCTTTAATGTACCACTATAATGGAATTTAGAAGGATTTTAACTTATTAATATAGAGAACAAATTATGAAAATGATAATGGGTAACCATGGATTAAAAAAATTGTTTTATTGGATAAACCATTAATAAAACATGCTAAAAATTAATGTTAAATAAGATAATAAATATATGAATTGATGTTTTCATACTAATATATGGTATATTATCATAAAATTTTTGGTTTTAAAATCATCTAAATCATGGCCAAGAAAATGAAGCTAAGAAATGTATGTCTCTTGAAATATATATGGATTATAATGGTATAAGAGAGAATAATTAAATATTTTATAATCTTATTATATGAATTTTATTGAATAAAATATGATTTTCCAATTATTACCTTTAGATAGTGACACTACAACTTTATTTTCCTTTATTTGATGTTTAATAAACTGCTTATAAACTTGTTTTCTTACAACAACAAACCTTCTCCCCCTGACTCACCTGACACCCCCGACACCCCCAACCCCGACGAACCTAGGTGAAACACCGGTGACACCTGCGACCCCCACGACAATGGCGACCCCCGTGACCCCCGGGGACTCGTGCATCCCCGATGACCATGTAACCCCATCACGACCTTGGAGACCACTAGAAGCCCTAGTATCCTTCGACTCTAGCGAGAACTGCGACCCCAGCGACCCTCATGACCCAGGTAACCCCTGCTACCACCTGACACCCTCGACGCATCTCACTGCCTCTCACCAAGCCTCACCACCCATCGTTGTCAGCCACTTCCTTCGCCGACCCTCTGATCAGGTCTGTATACATTTGTAGTGTAGTTGTTGTATGATTTTTGGGTTGTTTTGGTTGAATATTAGATCAAATCCAATATTCATCATTAAATTGTAGTAACCATTACTCTAAAATATCATAGTAATTGGATTGATCACCAACCAATTCCATATTTTGTGCTAAATCTACAAAAGCAGATTGTGCATGAATATGGGTGTGTCAAATATAGTGTGTTACTATGGTTACACTTCAAAATAGCACTAGAAATGGTGCCTGGTTGGAGAGAAATCACTAATCCATTTTAGCATTTTCATGCTAAAATGGTTTTGGTTGGAGATGGTCTTCATCCTTTATTTTCAATATTGATGGTTTTGGTGTGATCTAGCATTTATAGGTTCCCTTTTTGGTGTGGTCATGCTTTTCCACAATATTCTGAAAGTTTCCATGATTTTGGTATGTGATTCTATAATTTAATATTATTAAATTAATTTAGTATATTTTAGGTTATTCTTAATTATGTTTTATGATTTTTTTAATGGAGATTAATATATTTTCAATGGGTTTCGAGGTGCGTATGGGTTAAAAGATGATTTTGAAAATGAAATTGGATAGGTTTCATATGTGCCTTCTTTTTTATGTTTTCTAAATTTGTTCCATGAATTGTGTAAATATGAGTAATTATATATGGATTATTGAGTATTGAATGAATGATATTGGTTTATATCATTAAATTAGGTAATGATGTCTTATCCCCTATGTTATGAGAATCAAGTATTAATGCATACTCTTCTATATTAGTGGAAACATGTAGTGATATCTGATCCTCTATTTTATGATTTACTATGATTATTTCTATGTAAAAATTTCATGTCACACTCTTTAATGCCAAAATTATGATCAATTGATCATCTATATTATATTATGTTTTTTTAATCTTACACTATGGTATATGTTTGGTCATATGAGATTACATGTCCTTCTATCATGACATATGATCAAATCTCATTAATCTAGGACATTTTTAATATGTTATTCATACCATGCTCATGTTTAACATATACTTATAAACTAACCATTAATGGAATATTGATTATTTTTGGGTATTGAATATTTTATTTGAATTCCATAAAACTATGTATTTAATAGGTTATCCCACTCTATATAATTGAATCAAAATTAAATCGAAAATAAAAAGGTATATTGAAAACAATAATTTTTAGTGTTATTACAGGATCTATTTTGGAATATTTAACAGACATTATTTCATTTATCTTAATAATTTCATGTTTCCTTTGAGTTTGAAAAAAATACCTTATTCTTAAGCCTTGGATTCATCTACCCTAGCCATTAATCCTTTAACCCGATGATTCTTAGAATGTTCTAGATCTTGGTTCCCCATGTATTTTCTAAAGTAGTGAGTCATGTTTAGGGTAAGATTTTTTCCCATTCCATATTCAAATCCTCTATTAAATTATTATATGATTTATCAAGCCCATACCTTAGTGATATATATGTTATGGGATCAATAGTTTTTCCATATGTTCTGGTATAGCATTATATACAAAAAACTACAGGGATGGGATACTTGTTCCCCTCTTCTTTTATGGATATTTTTTATTTTAAGGCTTTGGTTTTCTGGTGGGCGGGATCATTATTTACCATGTGTATTTCTATATGAAAACAAACATTTATTTATTTATATTTTTTTCAACTAGTATATATGAATATCTTCCCCTATTTGGTAATAGTTACACATTTTAATTTTTTTAATCTTATGTAGGAATGTTTTGATATACATAGATAAAAGATGGATCACATTACTGAGGAACACACCTCATTATGCTAAGGGTTTAGAGGAGTTTTAAGATTTTTCAATTTCTAATTTATCCATTTAAGTAAGAATAAGAAGTCCATCTCCTAATTACAAATTTTGAAGATGTATGAAGAGTGATGAATTTTATAAACATTTAAAATTAAAGCAATTCCCTACTCAATATTTTTGTTGGGGTTGAAATGGAGAATCGAACATTATATAAATCCTGATATCTAATGTCAATCCATAGAAAGATCTCCCAACTTCATCGAAAATGGAAAAAGAGATGAAGAACATTATAAACGATGCATTCAGCATTGCATGACACCAACATTAACATTAAAATTTATCAGAACAACCAGATAAGGGTGCTATAATTACCAAATTGACATGTGATGTTTTTGATACTTCAAGACAACCAGATCACAATTTTAACATATCATTGGATCCTCCTCTAGATTCTGTAGAGAAAAATGTATGAGAAAAATTCACTGAGGAAAATATGTTTCATTCTTTAGTTGGTGATGGAAATCAAGAGTTGTATAGTATATCTTTGAAATATTCTAAACATTATTTTATGCTGAAGTTTTACCATATCAAATTACAATGTGGAATTAAAAATAAGGAAATTTCCATGATATTGGAACAGTTTCATGATTCATTTCCAAAATCAATCCTCCCTGTGTATTTTTATGATATGAAAAAAATTGTAAACATGATTTGTTTTAATTATATTAAAATACATTCACATACCAATGATTGTATGCCTTATTGGGGAGAGTATTCAAGTAGACATGATTGTAAAAATGGTTATTCAACTAGATGGCAGTCAATGGGTGATTTTGGAAGTCTGAAACAACATAAACCATAAAGAAGATGAAAAGGAACTCACATACAAATTTCATGCATTACTTTTATTTTAAATCCTAACTACAAAGATTATTCATGTAATCATAATCCACTGAACACGTGAAGTGTCATTATGTAGATAATAATAATGATGGGTTAATGTGACATCCATGTGATTCAAAATCATAGAAGGCATTTTATTCATTACATCCATATTTCTCATCTTATCCTAGGAATGTTCAATATGGATTCGCTGCCAATGGATTCAACCCATTTGAGACGTTGTGTACTAGTTATAGCATTTGGATAGTTTTTTTTGATCCCTTACAATCTGCCTCTGTGTATGTGTATGCAACAAATGTCTTTACCATTTCAATGATTATTCCTCGAAAAAAAATTCCTAGAAATGATGTTGATGTATACTTATGGCATTTAGTTGAATAATTACAGGAGTTATGAAGCAAAAATATTAGGACATATGATGCTTCTTCTAAAATAATGTTCAAAATGGATGATGCACTAATTTGGACCATTAGTGACTTCCTTGGACATGGGAATATATCAGGTAGGAGCACATTCATGGGTTTTCCATGTCCTATTTGTAACTTTGATTTTGGTCCCAAATGGTAGCCTCACAGTAGAAAATTGTGCTTCTCGCGAAATCAAATATTTTTTATGCATCTCATAGATTTTGGTTGAACAGATCAAAATTAAATGGTTTTATTGATTATAGACAACCTCTAAATTTGTTCACTAGTTCTAAAATGTTTGAACAACTTCGAAATTTTGAGGTAGAATTTGGTAAAGTGCATTATTTGAATGATAGTGGGAAACAAGTTCAAAGTGAATCCTTAAGTAAAATAGGAGCGCAATAATAGAAGAAAAAAGTATATTCTTACATTTCCATATTGGGAATTTAATTTTCTGTGGAATAATCTTGATGTGATTCATATTGAGAAGAATTTATTTTGACTATTTGATCTTTACATTGCTTAATGAGCATGGAATGTCGAAGGAACATCTAAATTCTCAGAAATACATACATGTAATGATCATAAAACGTGATCTCTGGCCACATGAGAATGAATAGTATGCTCCATCATTTTTTGGAATGAAAAATAGGGATAAAGATACATTCCTTCAAATTTTAAAGCATGTTAAGGTATCTGATGGGTATTCAAGTAACATTTCAAGAAATGTCGACTTAAATCATCATAGGTTACATGGATTGAAATGTCATGATTCACAAATTTTGTTACATCAATTACTACCATTGGCATTGCATACATTATTACCTGAAAAAGTTATTGCTGTATAAATCCCATTATGCAAATTTTTTGAAAACTTTGTGAGAAATATCTACATCCATTTGAGTTGGACAACCCTTAGGAGATGTTTGTATTGACACTTTTTTCAATGGAGATAATATTTCCTCCATCTATTGTTACATTCATGATGTATTTAATTGTAAATTTTATTGAGGAAGATAAATTAAGAGGTCTCGTACACTAATGATTGATGTATCCAATTTATAGGTACTATATTTATATATTTTCACTATTATATAAACAATTCATGGAATGTAATTAAATTCATAATTATGTTTTTTGTTTTGATTCGCAGATATCTTGGGCATTTGAAGTCATACGCTAGAAGTAATGATCAATCTGAAGGCTCTATTGTTGAAGGCTATTTGGTTGATGACTATCTTACCTTTGGTTCTAGATACAAGGATTATATTGAGACATGATTTAATCGAGTTGGACATGTTGACAACACATCAACTGAATCTCAAATACATGGGAAATCAAAAATATTTCTTATTATTGGTCGATTAGTTGGGAGGACCTCAAATTTTACACTGAAAGACGTTGAATTATTATAGGCACATAGATATGTGATGCTGAATAGTGAAATTGAAAATCCATTTATTGAATATTTATAGATAAAAACAAGGAGACAAAAGAGAGGGTAAATAGAAAATGATAAAGATATGAGTAAACCGGTTAATAAAGAGCATAAAGAATGGTTTTCACGACATGTATGTTCATAAATATTGCAATAAATATGGATATTTGGTTGACACATATATTCTATAAATATTATAAATACTTCTTTTTTAGATCATGAATACTGATACTTGAGTATTTTTTTAGAAGATTTGTTGTTTCTTGCTCAGGGTCCTTAAAAGAAAGTTAGAAATATTGACACTTACAGTATGAATGGCTTTAGATTTCATATAGTCGATCGAGAAGAGTGTTTAAAAACACATAATAGTGTTATATTTACATTTTATGATGTGACCTACTATGGAAGGATGACTAATATTATTGAATTAAACTACCACAATCATTTTTTAGTTGTTTTATTCAAACAGAATTGGGTCGATATTATCAGAGTTGTTAAAATTGATTCCTTGCAATTTACTTTTGTGAACATCTCTCAGTTGATTAATGTTGGTGATCATGAAATTCATGATGTTTATATCTTATCGTTGCAAGAGAAAATGGTATATTATGTGAATGATGTTGTGGATGAAGGTTGGAGTGTAGTTTCTCATGTAAAATAATGAGATTTGTATGATATGGGTGATGAAGTGGAATATTTGACCTCTAACATTGAATGTCATAAATAATAAGAATCATACTTATTTTTCCTTCATGATATTTAAAATATTATTCTATAAATAATGGATTATGTAAATAAAGTAATGGATAGGGAAACAGATATGATTTAAGCAGATAATGATTGTATGTATAGTTATCCATTCATTTAGAGACTACTTTTTTCATTTGTGTAGTCATACATTATAATTGTTATGTATATTTTGTTTATAAGTCATGTGCATCTATTATCATAAGATGACTGGATCTTCCCATGGGGGTATTTCATAGACTATTGGTGAGAAGGTAAATCAAAATAATATCAAAATCATTTAGCTTTCAATAATTTATTGTTTTTAAATTTAAATATAAATATACTATAATATTTAATTTTCAATATAATGTTCTTACAGATGTTAGAAGGAAGTAGAGATGGAACTGGAGAGGTTTATGAGTTTAGTTCATCATTGGACAATGATTATTGGTATTATAGATATGTTCGAAAAATATTGTAACTGTCGGTTTGTATATATATCATCTATGGACAATGTTTTCACTTAACATTTTCATGACCTAACATTTTCTTGATTTCACATGTTTCCTATCATGTATTATGAACCCATTATTATAAATACACTATGAATTTACAATCTTAATATTGTATTAATTAATAATTATATTAATGAATCATATCCTCAAGAACCTAGATAACATTCTCTGCTGATCTATCCATCTATGGATGATAATCCATACTAAATTTTATCTAGGAACCCATCACCTTCTACAAAACTATACAGAACCTGGATGTGAACCATAGGTCCCTATTAAAAAATCCTAAAGGGAAATATATGATGTATCACAATCTCTCAGACATAAAAGTCTCTGAGCTTCCCCATGTGTATCGTTTTTTTTTTGATAGGTAATAAAAACATCGAGTTTTAAGTTGATAAGTGATCACCAAAATCACATCATCCCCACTAGTATTTGGTGGAAAAAAAATAATTAAGTCCATATAAATATCATACCACTTTAATATAGGATTGTTTAAAGGTTGATACAAACTAGTGGTTCTCTTGTGTTCCGCCTTAATTTTCTAAAACCTAGACACCATGATACAAAATCTAAAATTGGCCACCTCATACAGGCCCACCAATGCATAAATATCATATTGTGACACATATAGGTAGCTCTAGGGTTTATGGACCAACATTATCCATTTACATTTTCCATCAACTCATACAAAAAATAAAATGGAACAACTAACGTATTATGGAAGCATAAATATCCACTGGGAGACCATCACCACTCACCTCAAGTCTCATTGCCATAAAGTATTTTAATAAAGAATTTGAACTCTATTTTTTTCACCTATTATTGATAAACCCACTAATAAAAGGATGATTTAGACTTAATCAAATCCAAGAACACCATTCCACCAATTTCATCCACTCCCAATATAATCTTAGCAAACAAACTCATAAGAGACCACCAAAAAAATTATTTCTTCACGACTTGTGTCAGTAATTTTATTCTCAATGCATCGAAAACCACATTCCCTTTTAATAATCCACAAAAAATTATAATACATTCATCTTACATATAATAAATAGTATAGGAAAAGTCCACAATGGCATGCTAGGAAAAAAAAATAATTTCACCTTATGGCCTATAAGCTGAACATTATGTTCCACTAACACATTAGGGTTCATTTGATAAGATGGAATAAAAATGGACATTATACTTGGGAGAATATCAGTAGTAAATTGGGCTTCTATCTAGGGCGGTAAACTATAAAAATAATCCTTACTTTAGGGTATCTACATACCACAATAGGAAGTTAACATCCCAAAACAAGGTAAATTGACATCAAGAAAAACCTTTGACCACAAGCATGATATTACCCAATTATAAGGAACAAAAATCCCCACCCTTCATGATCTAGCATCCCTATCACACTAAAAATCATGAGTGACCCCATTGGAAGATAAAAACTATACACAGTTAAGATAAATTACATTGTGGGCCTTAATGTTGATCATTTAATCTATTCCAAGTATCAGTTTGAAGATGTCAACATCAAGAACTAAAAATTAAAACACCACCTTGAAGTCATCTATCATAACCAGAGATGTAGGACACATGAATCCTTGTTTTTACCAATTATCCAAAGGTGTGGAAAGATAAAATATAAATGAAATAAGTTCTAAAATTAATTCCAACATGTAATCTAACATTGACAATATAATTGAATGATTGGAACATGTATCAAACAAATATAGAACAATAAAATATTAAATAAACATTTTACCTCAAACAGTAGTTAGAACTTATTTAGATTCATATATTCCATACTATTCCACATATGTAAATCTAGTATTAGCCAAATAATAATCCCCCTTGGACAAAGGATTAGACCCACCACCCATGGAATCATAGTTATGAACCTTTGTCCCTTGGTGAAAGTCGATCTATCCTTACGACCATGGGATATCTATTCTCAAAAACACTTTAGATGACTAAACTGTCCACAATGATGACAGGTTTTAGGATCCTGCAAAAAGTTAGGCTTTTTATGAACATACCTTCGAAAATATTATAAGAAACCTTTGTGCTACCTAGATAAATCCCCTAAAACAAATCCTAAATGAAACTGATCCCCCTTGCATATTATTTTCTGGATAACTAATAAACCAAGGGTAGCAACCCCTCTAAATGAATCTCCAACCAAAAATGTCTGTCTAGATATATCTACACAATCTAGACCTTATTTTTATACTACCTCTATGATGGTCAGAATACACATGATAATCAATATTAATTGAATATATGGACTCAATTCTAAGTCATACCATTTAGCCTTTTGTTACTAATTTTGTGACTAGCTCTGGTGCTAGATGCACCAAATGAGAAAAATGGGGGGAATACACTATAACGTTACACTTCCCCTTCTCCAATGAAAGAAACTACTGATAATTTCCAAACATAATTCATCAGGGTACAACTATTGGTTGAATATTTTCTTGAAGGAAGTCCAGGTAATTTCTTTGTGAAACATAGCTTGCAAGATAGAGTCCCACCATCTCGTACATGGTCCTTCAAGCATATACATAGAGAAACGCACCTTGAAGTCCTTATGAGTGTTCAAAAAATTTAGGATCCTCTCAATATGATCAATATATTCCTCAGATTCCCAGGATTCCTTATAACCATAGAAGATGGGTGGATTCTTCTAACTAAATTAAAATTGAAGATCCACTACTTGTCCTAATTTACCAACGCACAATTGACCTAGAGTTTGAATTGTATGGATTACATATTCAACAAGATATGGGTCCACTAAATAATTCACCTACAGATTCTATATCAAATTTTAATCTATCATCATTCACTATCCCTATTGGGAGGGGGAATTAGTGGAACATGATTCATTCTCTTGACCTGGCCATTTTAGCCACTTCCATTGGGTCCATCGTGAGTGGGAAGATATAGGAGATGTTTCAAATTGTTGGATAGAAATTGGTGCACGATGGAGAGATGTGGTCTCAATAATCATACCCCCATGCAAGATACTACATAGAAATATAAGAAGTTAAAGGGCCTTCATACATGGATCAGATTCTACCCTTGTCTGATCTAATATAGAACATTTTATAAATCCTCCAATATAAGAACATCTATATTGATGGGCTACCCCGTATCAAACATCACCACCTTAATGATGGTCCTTGACCACACCCCCATGTGTGCATCCCTCACAAGAAGAATCCAGTTATAGATCAATGTTGAAATTAACCACAAAAGCCTAAACATGGGAGAATTAGACATTATTTTATAGCCCCACAACATCTAATATCTCATCAATAGATTATTTATGTACATTTTATCCTTCCCCAATCAATTACACAATGGAATGTGTTCTGCCAGCCTAATATATTTTCATCTAGCTCATTCAAGAATTATTTAAACTACTTCTTGAATGGGATATTCTTTAATTATAGATTTTTGCATTGGTCCCTTTCACCAAACAACGAAATGCTCATAAAAGATATGGAATTTTTTCTTGGACCTCCCACACATTCTCTATATAGCGGAACTCATCATATATCACACCTTGAATCAAGATCCCAAAAAAATTGTTAATATCCCATAGTAAAAAATGGTATGAGTTATGACTTTATTAGTAAATGTCCCCTATGACTTTATGATTGAAATGGCATCGTAACTCCCTCTATGGATTGAGCTTCTTCTTTTAGAACTCTTATAGTGAAATATTTCAACCACAATGTGGTATCATATAATATCATATTTCTTCATACTACCATATTATTTATCTCTATTATATGTTTACAAATTGAATATGTGTGTGGATTTGAATATTCTTTTTCTGATGAAAATATGGGTTTCCTTGTATTCCTTTCGATGTAGAATGTATGTGCATGTTAAATTGGAATGTTTTTTCAGGGCACTCTTACTGGGGCTACAGAATCAGCACATTTTTTTATAAATTTACATTTAGTGGCGGTTTAAACTATTGCTATGTAAATTGATTATTTTTAGTTGTAGTTTTAACCACCACTATAATTTTGCATCTTACTACTGGTGGTTGTCAATACCACCTCTATACCCATGACCAACCTCCACAAAATGTGATATTTAGAATGGTTACTAGAAACCACCACCAAATTGAATAAACCAATAAATATTTGATAGTGACACAAAATTTAGCCGTGGTTTTTTGAAACCACTGCAAAAGCACATGGCTACAGTTTAAACCGCCGCCATCTCTAAAAAATTCCACAATGCGGTAGATTTCCTATAGTGTGATGTTAATATCTTAATAAAAATGAATTCAAGATACTCTTTTAAATTTTTATTAGTGAGTGATATTTATCATATTTTTTCTAGTGTATTATAAAATTTATGATGATTATGTGAAGCATGAAAAGATTGTTCTTTAATACTTCCGATTTAATGGTAGAAAAACATCTATTAAATGTTATCAATAATCATGATAAGTGAATTTTTATTTTTGGTGATAAATGATGAATAACGTGTTATTGGAATATTGAGAAACCTTTTTTAAATATTGATTCATATTTATAATAGTGAGGTTGATAGTATTGATATCATCGTTATTGATTGTTGATTTAATGAAAAAAATCAATGATATTTTATGTAAATCATTTATCATTTTTTGGATTATGATTTATATTTACTACTATGTAACTATAAGGACTAGTGGTTGAAGATATGAGTTAATTATTAGAAGAATATATAATTTATATAAGGTTTAATTTCTTAGAGATTTAAATGAATTTGGGAAATTTAGTTTATAGAGAGTATACGATTATGGTATATACATACTTAGGTATATAAAATTATAAAATATTTATGATCTTTTGGAATTATAAGTTACTTAATATGACTTAAGATTTTATGGTAGATTTAATATTAGAATTTATACCCCAAATGATTAATATTTTATGAACACACTCACCTACCTTAATCAGTGAGAAATAATTTAAATTTCAAGGATTCAATTTGTTTTAGGTGGTATAATGTAGTGACATGGGATTCTGGATCCTTTAAATTGATACTATATTCAATAGCTTATGTCACATGAAACATATAACTAGCACGAAAACCAAATAAAATGAACTAAGAAATATTAAACTTACATTCATAATATTTTCATTAGTAAATAAAATAGATAGTAATTGATTAAATTTATTATATAATATTTTTTTTACTACCATTTATTTAAAAGGATTCCCTTCAAAGAACAATTTAAAAAGCTGCATAATATGTTTACATAATAAATTAAATTTTTGATAGTTAGAAGTTTATTATAATAAATAATATATATGTTTATAAAATATTATTTATATATTAAATTATTTTAAATTTATGAGAAATAAGATTAATTTAAATTGATGTTTAAAAATTCAGATTTTTGATAAATTTTTTTTTCATTTAAATAGTTAAATATATAAATTTGATAATCTGAATTTGATTAAAATGAATTTATTTTGGAATTTAGAATCTTAAAAATAACTTAGGGTTGATTTTATATATTTTTCTAAAATAATTGTTTTTTAGGTGAATAATTATAAATTATGTTTTTACTAAAATCATAGAATATATAAAAATATCAAGTTGTGTAGAGTAAAAAATAATAAAATGAATTTATTGATCCAATATTTATTTTAGGAGTGAAACTATATATTTTAAAATTCTATTTTTGAATTTATATGACCTATGTTTGACAACATAAGTAATATTTTCCAACAAAAAATGCTTTTAATATTCCCTTTCAATTTAATATTATTTTTGAAAACTTGTTTTTTATATCACTGAAAGACACATAACTCTTATTTGTTTAATAATTGACCAATATATATATTTAAAATCAATAAAATTGATAAATTTCCCTTACACGTTAAACATAAGTATAAGAATACACTTTCCAAAAGCATTCTTTTCGGCGATACTTTGGCTATAGATAAATTTTATTTTCCTATAAATAATTTTTAACTGATAAAATGGATTTCATATTCCATGTTATTATGAATAAATTATTTTATAAAGTAAATTTTTATTCTATTAAATAAATTAAAATTACTTAGGTAAAACTTTTTTTACCGCAATAAGAAAATGGTAAAATGAAAATACTAACCGTAATAGACATAAAAACATGTTTAAAAATTTTGTGAAATTGAATGGTTGTGGTAATAATGAAATTACAAAATACTAAAATATATTATTATCCATTTTTTAGTCTTTATTTTTATGACACATGTTATATATTTATATTAATTTAATATTTGTATAGAAATTCCATTCTCACCACTTAAAAAATGAATCCTCTCCCCACCCCTTCAAATATACTCTTAAAATTAGTTTTCCATATGCAATTATACAAATTATCCATACATTATTAACCGATTTAGTTTTATCAATCATCTAATAAAACGATATTGGCTTAATTCATCCACTCTAAGTTGATTTCTAAGAGACAACCATTTCCCTCAACTTGAGTAATTTTCCCCCAAATTCTTTTATGTTATTTCTTAAAATAAAAATATAAATTTATAAATAATATATAATTAAATATGTATATTTTATGGATTTTATTATTCCTATTTAAAAAATACTAAACTCATTTTCTCTTTTCTGTTAAGAAAAATTATGTTTCCATTCGTGTATTGTGTGGATTATTGCCTCTACGAAGCGAAGACTTCCATTTTTTCACCACATCCTCTATAATGTGATTATATGATTGAAATAGTATAATAAATGTGACATGTTTAATATAATAATGATTATAATTTTTAGTATCATAATCAACCTTATTTCCCTCTCCATATTCAATAAATAAAATGTTAATTGTGTATTATGTGGTTGTTTACTCCCTAAAGTAATGTATCTTTGTTTTCATTGAGTTTCACAATTATTTATTAAAATTTTTTCAAATGTGATTCAAAATATATATATATATATATAAAATATCATCATTCATTAATAATAATTATTTTATTCCAAAATAAATGATGTTCATAATAAGAATCATCCATTAATTAATGTATGTTAATGTTAGGGTCGTTCTATGAACCTACTTGGACCATGGTTAAAAATAAAACAGATGACTATGAGAACATAATTAACTATAATAAATTATACAAATAAGATAATAAATAATTTATTTTTCATTCTGTAATGGTAACAATAATTTTAAAATCATTAGTTAATAGACCACATTTTGTTAGATAAAAAACACTAAATATTTTATATTCTAATTTTGTCTGTAAGACCGTTAACAAAAACTTTAATATAATATAATTCTAAAATAATAAATAAGTATATATCTAAAATCTCATGTCTTTTATAATATGTAAATTATGATATTTTTAAAAATTATGAATTACAATACCTCTATAATGAAACATGTTTAGAACGATCAAGAATAGACACACCCCATATTAGGAATTTATAATAACATAATAATATAAATATAAAGAATAAATATAAATAATGTATATGAAATTCTATAGAAATGATAAATGTTATAAAATTACTTTTTATGATAATTAATTTCTTTATTAATTAGATTCATGTGATTTAGTGTGAATATAGAAAAAAGGACTGGGTTAAAATGTCTCATTTTCAAATCCATGAGAAATGTTTTAATTTTCATGCTATATTTTTCAGATGTTGTATACAATGGCCATTTCATATGTTATATCAAGAATTTTATTTCATTCATGGACTTTGATGTATAAATTTCTTCCACCACTATAAATATGGTTTGATTAAATTTTTAGTCAAACCATAAGGGTTTTGTTTCAAATCTTAATATCATAACAGATTGTTTTTGAATAATAGTCCATATAGGTAATTTATATTATTTATAAAAACCCTTAACAATATATTTGGATATCACTGGGTTGTAACATTCCTATACCAAATTTAATTTCCATATTGACTTGTATTTTACCTGATGGGTTTATTTTATATGAAGTTGACACTGTCTCTTCTTATATGCTAAGATACTTCCTTTTTTCCCTGTCCATATTTATTTGAGGATTTTGTAAATGTACTTATATTTAACTTAATAACCGATTACGGTTATTTTTTACAAACTTTTCTTCATTATAATGTTTTAAATAAACTATTAACACTTTCAATATATTTCATCTCATCAATGTTTGAAAATCACATCTTCTTATTGTTTTTTGTGTGAACACATATTTATGGTGATGCTTTCATCTTATATGAAACATTATATATAAATTTTCACATTTTCTAAAAGAAATTAATTTTATCCTAGAATTGAAAAAAAGTTATATAAAACTATTTTCAAAAGGAGAAGGATAATTCTTATTTTTTAGTGATTTTTTAAAACTATTAAAAATGGATTTTTCTTCTAAGTTATCATTAATGGACTTATCTTGTACATGATTTGGGAAATTATCCATATGATATCATCAAAATTACTTACCTATATTGATTATTTAATGTAACTTTATTTTGGGGGAATGATAATTCATGACAGTTATATTTTACAATCATTTTTGTGTATAAAAATTATATTACTTTTAATGCATTCGAACTATGAATACCATATTTCTTATGGATTTGATTAATGTGTGTTCACCAAGATTCCATAAATTGATTGATTGGTGACATTATTGAATTAAATTTATACCCTTTATACATACAGTATAAATACTATATTCATCATTATCTTTTGGGGTGGGTATTTACCTAGAATTTTATTAAATATATTTGGATGCCTAGTTATTTTCCATGGGTAAATCATGTTATTATAGTTGATGGAACTATGATATTTTACTTAATAGATTTTATTTATAATTCAGTTAAAAATAAATTTCATTAAATAGTTTTATTATAATGAATGAAATCTAGTTTCTTTCCTTAGCTTCTTTTTGATGTGAGGAATGAAAATAAATTTTTTATCCCATGGAATCATTGTGAAACGATGGATGGTTTTTACCAAGTTAAAAATGTATGTATAGATGATTGATGGATGGGTTCCTATATTTACTTCCAATGCAATGGTTAAAAGTTTATATATCATTATATAATTATTCCAGAGTACATTTTATTTACTCTTAAAATGGGAAACAATTGTGTGGACCATGAAGGTAATGTTCTTACATACTAAGTTTTGGTCTATAATTGAAAATTTCCATAGTTTTATGCTTATTCTAATTATTTTTTATACCGTAAGGGATAATTTTTATTTGGTTTTTCATATAAAATATTTTGATTCATTTAATGTAATTTATTAAGAATTATTTTGTGATTTTTTATATATGATTTATTTGGTATAAGTTTATTATGTATATTGGTTATACCCATAATCTAATAATATGATAACTAATGATATTCAATTGTTATAAATAATGTTGCCCATTTTTTGGAATATAATTTAAAACCTTTTTTATTTTTATATTTCCCAATTTAATTAAGATTAATATAAATTAAGATAAGTTTATAAATATCCTAGTAACTCTCAGTTGTGTAGAATTTGTCACAATTTTTGTAAAACAAATTTCTTAAATAGCTTGTCCTCAAATACCCCCAACCTTCCATTCTTAGTATTGTGAGATTATTTTGTGGTATGGAATGTTTAAATTATGGCAATGATATAAAATAATGATATTATTATCATTGATCACTTTAATTGAGTTTGTATAAGGGTAGATTATTTATAATATTATATGTGTCTAATTATATATATTAATCATGAACAAGGTTCTAAATTTATATATTTCAAGAACTATGACATGAATCCATTATATTTACAACTATGTATTAGATCATAACTCAACGAATAGGTAGGGGATAAGAATACAAATAACTATAAATATAAAGAAATTAAAATTTTATCATTGTTTAGGAGAATTGAGAATAATGGTATAAAGGATTGGTTTGACGACATATTTTAGAATAAGGAGAAAATATCTATGATCTTATGAGGTTATTTATTCATGAATTGTTTTTTTTTCAATTTAATTATCCATCAATTAAAATTTCAAAAAAACACATTATTTACCCAAAATATTTCATCTGGTGGTATTGATTTATAACTTGATATATATATATATATATTATGAAATCAAAACTATACTATCGAACAAAAAAAGGAACAAAATTACTTGATATGAAATAATGGTAACAAATTTTTTTTTAATGATTTAGATCCACTTTATGTTTTTGAGGAAATAAATTCTTATAATGATGATATGGTAAAACCAAACCAAATTTAGTATATATTCACTTAAATAATTTTTATTATCTTTAAAATTTATATTTATAAGAATTATTGATTTATGATTAATTTGATATATATGATTTATATTTAATAAAAATAATAAGTTTTATGTTTGGTGATTGGTTTGAATTGAGATTCTTTTATAGATTAAAGTATTATTCATTGATGGTCCTAAATATTTAAATATATTTTAAATTGATTGAAATAAGAGAATATAAGTGGTCGTAAAGTTTTTTAAAAAATTAACCTTCTAATTAAGATCTTATTACATGATAAATTCAATATATTGGAATATTGATAAGAGTTTTTATTATCAAGAATGTGGTAAAACACAAATTATAATGTTCTGTTTACAATACTTATTTCATCCAAAATACATAAAAATCCACTAAAATCAAATATATGTGATCTTCAAGGAAATTTAAGGAATTATTTAATGGATCATGTTCATTTTATATAATTATTTAATCCTGATTTAGTGGGAAATCATGGACTATTTAATAAGAGTTTAAAATGGGTTATTATTGATAAATTAGGTTTTTGTGATTTTATATATTCAGAGAAAATAAAATAAATTTACTTCTTCCATATATGTCAAATATAGTTTTAAGGATCCATAATAGATATGGAAGAAGAAATGAGTTATAATATCTTCTGTTTGTAAAAGTTGAAATTTTATAAATAATTTGAATTTTCAATTGGTGTACTAGTCAAATTTTGAATCAGTATTTGGAATTTAATTATGATGTTTGGAATATCTTAAAGTGATATTTTTAAATAGAAAATATCTCTTAAATGATTACTCAAGTTATCAGATGAGACGTGGAAGGTTAAGGTTATATATATTATTATTCGGATAACTCTGGTAAATGTTTATGGTTTAGTGTGAATGGTTTAGGAGAATCTATGTGGAACCATAAAGAATTGGGAATTTTCTTTTCATTTTAAAATGTAGATTGTATTATAGTATAATTAGTGCATATATTATAAAAATAGTGAAGTACTTTGTGTGAACCATGTGACTCTGTTAGGGCTTCAGGGTCTGGTTCACATCTTGCACATGGTTACAGAAGAACTGTAAACATTTTTTGCATAGGTGTTTTCTTGTTGATGCATGATTTTGAAAACCATGTAGATTATTCATGTGTGGTGAGTTTACATAGATTTTTAAGGACACATAGTCAGTGTAAATATTTAAAATCCATATTGATAAACTCTACCTCTCATTGAAATATATATATTATGGGTTTCTCACTATGAGTATGATGAGGGGACCCCATATTTTCTGCTTCTTGCTTATGCATTAATCCTAGATGCCTGCTCTAATCTCCCACATTAACCCACTTATTTTGGTTGGTTTTTAGGTGTGTTTAGTTGATTAGTTGTAATTCCCCACGTCAATTGGAATATGTTTCTTCCCTCATTATCTTTTTCTAATTTCCATCTTCACTAGTTAGGGTTTGTTTTTGGATTCCATCAATGCATGGTGGAATAAAACATTAAAATTCAGGATTTTGTTCTTCCTAGGATGAGAGATTCCCTATATATTATCTGCTTCTTGTTTTCTAATTATTAGATAATCTATATCAATATTTAGGAATTTTATATATTTTTTCTAAATTAAAATTAAATTAATTATTATGATGTAGAATGTTAGGGATTTTTTCTGGTATGATGTCAGGGGAATGTTTTTAGTTGTTGGAATGCATTTGGTTGTGTTTTCGGTGTTGGGAGGATTCTGAATAGCTCTTTGGAAGATGTGTCCATTTTAAAATATATTAATGTAATAATATTATATGTTATAAATAATTGTTTGATGTTTTAGGGCGTGAATTAGGTGTATAGAATGTTGTGGGAGAATGGATGAGGTTTAATAGGCTTAGATGGGCCTTGGTTGAGCAGTCATCCTTTATACATAAACATGGAAATCTTCAAAAAAATGGTAAGTGGTATTTTTTACTTTCGGTTGTGGTATTTATAAATGTGATATATACATGTGGCATATAGTCTCTCTATATAGGTGATCCATTTGTATTAATTATATTTTTTTTATAATTATAGTCTATAATATATGAATTTAGTGAATAAATGAATTTTATTTAAATAAATAGATATTCCTCGAATAGATTTCAAAATTGACCAAGTCCCCAAATGGCCATCGTATTGGATGGTCTACCTCAACTGCTAATAAATAGGGCCATGAAAAGTGATATTATTATCCTAGATATATTGACTGTAGGAGTTGATGACAAGTTAGGGAGTGGACCATCCTTCTGAGACCTTGAAAAACGAGATGGGCTATGTTCTGTATTCTAACTATTGATAATACGAGATACCATGTATATCTGGTGAGATCATGTTTCCTTAATGATGGTGATGAGGCACATAGAATTCCTTGAACAAAAAACATTCGCCTAATACTTGGACTAAGAATAAGTACCAAAGTGAGGGTGACTCTATTATCCTGTGACCAAGGATACCCTAGTTAGTTCACTTATGAATAACCAATCCTAGGGTGAGTATATAGTTTGGGTAGTAAATGTACAAGGTGTTAAATCAAAACCCATAATAATGATGTGATCCCAAGGGGATCTGGATTGAGGAAAGGGAAAAGAGTTTTTAGAAAACCCCTACATTGACTTTTTTCATAAAATTCATATTCTTGATATAGCCATAGATTCTTAGATATGTTTCCTCAGACCTGAGCTATAATCCTGATGGTACATGGTGATATTGTTGAGAATTCCCAATGTTTATTCCTAGGATCCATCTTTGGTACCATGTAAAAATAATTGGGTCCCCAGGATTTTACCACTGGTCCTTGGAATGGTAAGTATATTAAGGATCTATTGGGTCGACATTTATAGTATTGGTATAGGTAGGTTTTATGTTAAGGATTCACATAAAGGGAATTTTTATTAATAATAGATTATGCCCTATAGAAGGTTTTGTGATTGGAAAAGGGAACTCCCTTTGGGAAGGTTTGTGATATTGTGGGATATGCCTTTATGATAATACTCTAATAAGGAGTGGTTTGTGATTATAATGATTAGGATTCCAGGTTTTAGAGCTGGGATGTATAGAGTAGTCTATAACATTCTATCATAGACGAGGTATCATCGTGGTGGATCATAGGACACAATCCTATATGGGTCTTCTATCTTTGAGTCATTTTTAGTTTGGTATACTGGGGTGATATTGGATCAAGTATTTTGATACTTGTGTCTTATTACAGGATGATAAAGATTCAATATGGGAGATATGTGATACTTGGGGATTATTCTATAATGAGAAAACTCCAATAGGGTATGTATGTGAAACTAAAAGGTTAATGAATGGATGAGAAAATGTAAATTATAGAGGTATGTGATACCTTTTTTCGTATTACCTTGATGAGAAAACACTCATAAGGGGAGGTGCATGATACGCTTATGAAAATTAAAATTGATGGGTAACTGTGATGTAATGGGTGGAATAGTATCATGATGTGCTTAGATGTTGCTCTCCAATATTTTAAAATAGGAACATCTTATTATATGGAATATATAACATAAAAAACAAATATTATTGGAGAATACAACACCCTAATACATTACGATATATTTATTTTTAAATAAATTCAATCTCTTCAATAGTTTGTGATGCATGCAACACTGGGTTTAAGTGAAACATGATAATCTATTAAAATATTATTATTTAAACATAACCATTATAACCAAGCTGTTATAGAAGTGGGTATTAATATTCATATTGAAATTTTAATAACTATATGGTTTAAATAAGTAAAAAATAAATTCAATGGTTTTTTATTGATTATAAAAAAATATGATCTATTTGATAGAAAAGGAAATGTTTTCCAAAAACATGTGTCTTTCAGAAAGGCAGGAAAGTCATTCTTTGTAAACATAAATTAAAATTAATTTTTTGAACATTTATAAACGATATATGACAAAATAAAAATCATAATTTAAGTAAGAATATCAAAATTATCTTAGGGATAATTTTTGGGATCTTTCTCTAAATTTTTATTTTTTGAGGAAAATTGAAAATACTAAATGTTATTTGAAAACTAAAATTTTAGTAAAATTATTTATAAAGATAAATTATATTTTCAATTTTTTGTAATATAAAATTCATTCAATTATTAACATATCAATACAATTTACTTAATTTTAATCTTTTTAATATTTTATTTTCAAATAAATACATTTTAAAAATTTGAACGTTTTCTCTTTGGAAACCTGCTTTCTTATCGTGTCTTAGGGATTAATTTTAAATTCAAAATTTCCACTTCATTAAATAAAATTGGTAAAAAAAAGGATTAAAAATTTGGAATTATCTAAATTTATTTTATATAATAAGTTCAACCTAATTTTTTAACAAAATCAATTTTAAGACAATAAAAATTAATTTCCGCATTTGAGGTAAAAATGGATTTACTATGGGTTTAAACTATGATTATAAGGGTTAAAATGTCCTAGAAAGTTGTAAAAAACCTATATTATGACAGTATATCCACCTTATACATCCTATGTTAAAATATAGGGTCATTTGGAAGAATGTTTAATGTGAATTACTTTATCCTTTTGAATTCTTTTGTGAAATTCCCAGATAATTTCAATGTGTGTTATGTTTCCCCACATATAAAAGGGAAATCCACCACATTAGTTATTGACACCCCTAAATAAAATTGGCTCAAACCCATACAAAAATATCTTCCCAAAAGTTTTATACATATTCCTGAGCGAATGGTCCTCCCAATAGACCATCCCTAGGGTCTTCAAGAGAAGATGAGAATGAGGTTTCTCTTAGAAGAGGTAATTATCTTAACAAAGCTATTTTGTTTTCCTTATTATTTTTCCAAATTTATTTTTTTAAAACATAATATATTATAAAACATATTTTCCCCATATAATTATATGTTACTATGTTTATGGAATAATATTTATCCATCTCATGTTCCATTGAATGAGAAACAAAATTATAGATCATGTGTATGGCAGCCTCCCACCTCACAAATCTATGTAATTCATTTTCTATCTCCACATTTGAAGAATGTATATATTAATAATTTTAATGCATAAATTTGATAAAAATTATATTATTATAATTAATTAATCATAATAGCAAATATTCCTTTTGTACATTCTATTTTGTTTCAAATACGATAACATCGCTCGTGTTTACAGCATACAAAAACCTCATGAAGCGATGTGATTCATTTTTCACATAAACATTACATAGAATGTAATAAAGATAAAATTAATTAATATATGTGATATTTATTAAATAAAATTAATATATCACCCACTTCCTTACACTTTTGCTCGTTAAGGTAATGATATCGTCGCTTGTGTGTATGTACGACATGCCATCTCCATGATGTTATGAGATATATTTTCCACATACTAATTTGACAAATGGTAATAATTTTCTTATAATAATTAAATATGGTATTTTTTAACATTATTATTATTCTATATATGATAAGAATTTATATTTTTATATATCCTATGCACATGACCTGAAACTTTTATGACAAAACAAGAATGAGAAAACAAAGCAATTAATACTAGAAACAGTGAAAATAATGAATTACTATTAATAAATGGAAGGTAAAATTATAAATATGAGTATGTTTTTATAGTAAAATAAAAAAAATAACTAAAACCGTTATATAGGATGTAAAAATTAATATAAATTAAACCAGACTTGTGGTGACTGGTTTTTTCACTAACTTTTACTTCAGTTCGACATACACCATATTCCAAAATTATTTATTTTTTCTTAGTGTATATAATTACAATTTTTTATTTTACATAATCAATTAATATATATTCAAAATATTTATTGTTTCATTTTATTTTATTACATTCTTGAGGCAGATGTTTCAAAATTTACTAAATTGTTAAGGGTTTATTTCACAATCAAATCATTTTTCCAGATTGTTTACATTTACATCTCCCTTCAGGGAATTATTTTATATTTATATCATGAAATAAAAATATTTTATTATCCTTCGGTTATTCATGATCTTTTGGATAATTAGAAAATATTTTCTACTCTTGGGTACTTAAAATGATTGAGAAAATATTTTTTAGAAATTTTTTCATTATTTCTCTCTTTGATCGAACATCTTTTTCCATCAATATCCATGTTTTGAAAAGTAAATTAAAAATTTTGTTTAAAACTTTAGAAAACATTTATTAAATATATTATTACCCATTTTGAATTTGTTATGAAGATTTATGAAATTAAAATTCATTTTATTTTAAAAATAATTCTTGTTTGTCTTTTATAAAAAAACATGAAAGAAATATTTATTTTAACATGAATAACATGAATATAATGTTACTCAATCATTTAAAATAAATGTTTTAAATATTAGTTTCAAGTTATCAATGGTTATTTTATTGTAAAATTGTATTAATTTTTTTGACATTTAATTTTAATAATATTTTCAAATAGAAAATGTTATTTTCCTCAAAAAATTTTTAAAGATATTTTTTAATTTAAAATCATCAATGAAATAAAACCTTAATTAAAATTATGATATTTTTGGGATATTATTTACTAGTATCATACTTATTATTTATTTGGGTGGTTTATGATCATCTTGACTGTGGATGTTCCATTTTGATACCATTTTTCATATTGCTCTAAATGGTATATGGTCATGATTATTGATTGGGGTAATTATTAACTTTTGGTATGCTAGTTTTCCAATATAAATGTTTACATTAATTATGTTTCCCCTATTCATATAAATAATTAATTGAAATATTTAATTGATGAGAGGGGATCTCTATAGACCCTCGATGCATATGTAGGTCTCATGAGATAATCTAGACTGGATTTTGGCTGAGACCCTACCCATTTATATAGATGACTACACACATGGAAATGAACTTATTATATGTCTTAGTAAAATGTATTGATACTACATTTTATATGTGTATAATTATGAAATTCATTATAATAAATTTATTTATAGATATTCACTATTATTATCCAATTAGTTAGAATATATATGGTAATGTTTTTAAGCATATTTGACTTTTTATATGGTGTTATTTGATAATCACTTATTTCTACAACATTATGACCATGATATTAATTAAATAGGATATATTTTATTCATTTACCTTAAAATATTTATTATGCCTTATTTATTAATATCTTCCTCTGTACTCTTACCCTTACCGTGAATTTTCTCATACCAATTTGTTATTTTTCATTATCCCTAGGATTCTTAGTAGTGTCTTATAATTGATATTTTGAGATGCATTGAGGGGAATAAGGGTATTGGTGAAGAAAAAGATTTGTGTATTTTATATTTTTAATTTTATTAATAATTATATGTATTTATAATGTTTTATATGAAAACTAAACTATTTGGTCCATCAGGATGTGTTTCCTTGTATCTTAGAGAAATATAACAAATTAAAGACCATCTTCAGACTACCGGGGTAAGGGTATCTACAGTTGGTGTCAATGTTATTTTAGTAGAATCATTGGGAATGATATTTAGAGAAACCTATATTAGAGGAAACAAACCTATGATATAAATTGAGGTTAATAATATAATGTCATTCTAATGTTTTGGTAAGGAAGAAGTTTTGGGGTGTCTCATTATAATACACCACTTTCTAGATACTTCAAGTCGAATTTTTCTGAGAACAGATGCACCTAGGGGTAATAACATATAAAAGGGAACATTGATCTTGACCCATTAATCACTTGGTTAATGATAATAGATCATGGTGTGTACCGAGTTTTTCAATCACAGGTTATACTCTTAGGATAAATCACATTTTCATTGTAAAACATTATAATGCTATTAAAAATAATGATATACCCTATTAAACCATGTTTATGATTATAAGATTATATATTCATAATTTATTCCTATTTATGTTATGTGTTTTACTAGTTTGGAGATTATACAATATTATTCGTTATGTTATGATCTAATCTAGTATATGAATTTTTTTAGAAATGGTGAATAATGGATGGAATGGGAACTGTATCCATTCTCGTATCCCATGTAGCAATTTCCCCCTTGGAAAGATAATGAATATAGAGATGGAATTGATCAAACTGTGAAAAAACTGGGTAAATAGACTCAGGTTATGAGTAATATCTATTCCCACATGGCATAGAATATTTATTCACCATACAATGTAATAATGATAAACAACTTCTTGTATTAGAAAATTCTATCATTCAATGGGACTACATATCTATTTATAACTGATAAATGGATAATTTATTTTCAAAAATATATCTAATACATTCAAAATTAGTGAAAGGGGGATAATTGTGAAGGATGTTTATCATCTCTTAAGAGATACAGACAAATGGTTGTCATTCATTAAAAATAGTAAGGATGAATAAAAATAGAAAACATATAATGTAAGGATATCAAGATACTCTAATGGTGAAAATAATTTTTTCATGAGAAAAGAGTGTATATAGAATAAAAATTTTTGAGTCTATGACATAAAGAAGAAGAAAATGTTTCAAAGTATAAATCCAACGTTACATGGGTAGAAAGGAATACTATAGACCATGTACGTAATCCAAGGAGAAGTATTGGTTATTTCTTTTATGGACATAATCCAATCATCAAAAGGGAACAAGTCTCCCAAACTTTCTTATCACACGAGGATATAGAAGTGTGTGTTATCAAGATGTATAATGAAATCACTATGTCTTATTAATTTAAAGGGATACAAGAGAATAATAAGATGGTAGTGAAATTTATTGATAATGGGATGAAGGGAAATAAATATTTTCCCACATATGATACTTGTGGGAAAAACACCTTGGTACATACATAAAAAGAAATGGTGTTTTCTTAATGTATGGATAAAAGGTCCACCATGATCATGATTTTAAGGGAAATTAAGAATATTCTAATTTTCAAAGCTTTTATTGTAAGGATATGGGGAACGATGGATATGAATACCTCAAGGGTCAAGGAAATAAACCTCAAAATTTGATAAGGGGTTAAGTTCAAGCTTATGGTATTATTATAGATGAAGTATTATGATTAATTATTTTGTGTTTGGATTCAAGAGTTTTGTTATTGTAGAATTATATAAATGATATTCTCGTTTAAAGGATTATGAAATTTATAAGGATTTTATTGTAGTACTACTTCATTATGTATTTAGGAGAATATGTTCAATGGAACGGATGACCATGATATGTGATTATGTGGAATGTTGAAATAATTATAAAACACATGATTGGGGGAGAATAACACTTAATATATTCTTGATGTTGGGATAATAATTATTTTTTATGGGATAGTTTTAGTGAAAATAAAATTGGTTTGATAGTTTTTTCCATTTTTGTTGAAGTTTAATTATATTTTTTATTTGGGAAATATATTTCATATCAAGAGATTTTATATTTAGAAGCATGATATTTTAAATTAAGGTTATATGGTGATGGAGATATTAACATATTTGAAAAGTTACATTAAAGTCCACTTTAAATTATTTAGGGAATATAATATTGATTCAGTAACCTTCTTTATATTTTTTGGACTATTAATTTGGAATGTAATATTTTGGATGAGTCTGCAGATTAACTATCTGGTGAATGGATTAAGTTGAACTTTCTTTGTTATTGGATAACTTTTTCCAACCAATTTGTTCTTAGAAAATATATTGTAATGGTAGAAATGACTGGTAATTATTTTATTGAAAAAATAACTTGTTCATTGTCAATTTTTGTGATTTTAGTATAAAAATGAATTTTGGATATTCATTTTATAGAATTGAAAATAAAGTGGTAATTGATCGAATCAGGGCCAAATGATTAAATTGGGATTATGAAATGTAATTATTTCATATAAGTATATCTTATGATAAAAATTCAACAAATTTAGGAATATGATCTTGAAATTAAATGTTATCCTATTACTATCACTTCTAATGATATCAATTTACTTTTTCACATCTATTTTGTTTATGGTTTATTGGTTTTTTATTTTAAAAATATCATTCTTTTTATTGTGATCAATGATCTCTGTTAGTCTTCATAATTATTTGGACATTGCACTTTTCTTTCATGTCCATATCTTTACCTGTCACTAATGTTCTCTTTCTTCGGATCCTAGCTATCAGTTATTCCATATGACCATTTTATTTCCATTCTCTTTTATCAAGTGATGTTTCATTTATACTTTATGTCTTTTGTTCCCAAAAACAATTTTTCTAAATGTAAAACCCGTTATTATTGATATCTACATCAAATTGAGAGGACACAATTTACTTAAGAGGGATAGAATGTAACACCTTGCGATTTTAAAAGAGGAACATCACATTTTCTAGTGTATTTGACATGAAACACGAATATTAGAAGATAATGTTATAAATTCCGTAATTATGATCTATTTCTTTTAAAATAAATTAAATCTCTTCAAAATAATGTGATACACTCAACAATAGGTTTAAACAAAATATGATACTTTATTAAACTATGTTTATTTAAAGTTGTGCATTATAAACTTGCCATTATGTTTGCAACAATGAATAGAAATAAAAAAAATTATGAAAATTATGTCTTTCAAATGTACAAAATAAATTCAATGGTTATATATTGAATAAAAATAAAATAAGAACCATTTGAAAGAAAAATAAATGTTTAATGAATAATTTTATTATTCTGAAAGGCACAATTATTTCACATTGTTTGCAATATTTTAAAAAAATATTAACACATTCATAAAATTTATTTGTTAAAATAAATTATAATTTTTAAATCACCGTATCAAAATTAGAATATGGTGTATTTTTTTAATTTTTTTTGAAATGATTCATTTTTATTGAATATTGAAAAATACTAAATTTTAATTCAAAATTTCAATTTCATTTAGATTATTTATAAAGTTAAATTATATTTTTAATTGATTTTAATGATATTTTTTAATTATATATATATATATATTAATTTAATTTAGTTTTTTGGAATCATTTTATTATTATCATTTTTTAAAAAAAAAGGTAAATATTTGATCAATTTTTCATTGAAAACCTGCTTTCTCATTGCATCTGCAAAATTAATTTTAAATTATATTTTGACCCTTATGTGAATGTAATTTAGAAAATTGGATTCTATATTTAGAATTATACCAATTTATATTATCTAATAAGGTAAAAATAGTTTTTTTTTCAAAATTAATAATGAAAATAGGGAAACATAATTATCATTGCTGTGGTAAAACAGGTTTTCTATGGGATTAATCTATGAAGATAAGGGTTAAAATGAAATGAAAATTTGCCAAAATATTATTGTGTGTCCATATGTCCTCATTTTCCTTAAAAAGATAGACTCTATGGTCATTATTATTGTTTTTAATTGGAATAACTTTATCATTTTTCATTCATTTGGAAAATTTCCAAGTAATTTCCAAGAGGGATCTCTTTCCCCACTTATAAAAGAGATCTTCATCCTCTCATGTTTTCACAACCGTAAATCCCTTTGTCTCTAAAGAAACCTAAAAATCCGTCTAAAACATCACTATAAATATTTTATATCTTTTTTTTCTCCCAAAATTCCATCCCTATAGTCATTAATAGGATATCTAAAGGACATTTCTCCTAGATAAGCTAATTATATGTATAAAGATCAATAATTTTATTTCATTTTTTCTCACCTTCAATTATAACTTAATACGAAAAATATAATAACACAAGTATATTTAATATACTAATATATTATTATATTGGTGACATAATATTTATCCATCTTCACATCCGTCAAATGAGAAAAAAATCATCAATCGTGTGTACGATAGACTAACGACTCACGAACTGATGCAGTTCATTTTCCATCATCACATTTAAATGATGGAAATAATGATAGATTAAACACATGTATATTATGTTTATTATATTATTATACTTCATAATGTTTAATATCATAAATCAATTTTTACATTACATTCTGTTTCAAATATGATAATGTTGCTCATGTATACGGCGAACTACCACTTCGTGAAGCAATGTGATTCATTTTTCACTTAATCTTTAAAGGGAATATAATAAGATTAAAATTAATGAATATATGTGATATATATGATATGATATTAATTATGGAAAATTAATATATCATCTACCACCTTACCCTTTCACTCCTTAGTGTAATGATATCATTGTTCGTATGTACGTACGACCTACCATCTCCACGAAGCGATGGAAGTCATTTTCAATGTCCAAATATCAGAAATGGTTGTAAAAATTTATCTATTTATTAATATGATATTTATAATAATATTATAACTATATAAATGATATATATATATATATAAATATATATCATATTTCTATGAAGTGACACTTTTATGATAAAATGTGCATGAGAAAAAAAGCAATTGACACAGAAAATAATGAAAATAATGAAATTTTATTAATGTGTGGTAAAATGTTATAAGATGAAAATTTATGATATATTAAATATAACTATGGTTTTGTTACTAATTAATTACATTCTTAAAATCATTATACATGACATATGGGCACATACAATGGAAATTGGACCTGAGGTCAAGGTTTCTTGTTTCACATTTACTTTCATAAGAAATACACTATATTCACCACTTATTTCTTTTGTGTGGTGTATATAATGACCATTTTCATGTTATATAATGAATTAATTTATCTTAATGAAATTTAATTTTTCATTTTACATCTTTTCATTCATGGGGCATATGATTTAAAATTTACCATCATGGTAAGGTTTTATATCACAATCTTATCATTAATATAGATTGTTTATATGTATGTCTACATTGGGGAAATTACTATATATCTATATATATCTTGAAATGAAACTATTTTCTTATCTTATGGTTATTATTGAAATTTTGATGAAACATGACCATTTTTCCAATCATTGGTACTTAAAATGATTGAGATAATTTTTTTTATTAAAATTTCACTTTATTTCTCTCAAAGGTGAAAAATCTATTTTCATCCAAAATCCATGTTTTCCAAAAATTTTAAAAAAATAACCATTTCAGAATGATTTATTAAATCCATATTTAAATATTTTGGTATTTTTATAAAATATTTTGAATGGAATAATCATGTCATTTTCTAAATAATGCTCATTTTGTTTTTACCAAAATCGTGAAATGAAACTTTGTTTTATCGTGTAAAGAAAGAATATAATTTTTCTCCGTTTGGAACAATAAAAACTTTAAAGCTTATTTTAGATGTTTTAAAATGGTGTATTAAAATAAATTGGTTGTCAAACATTCAGAGTAATATGATAAATGATAAAACATTCAGAGTAATATGATAAAACATTCAGAGTAATATGATAAATGATATCAACATATTTTGGGAACTTTTATTTTTAAAAATATTTTCAAATTGAAAAGCTTATTTTCATCAAATTGTTTGTATAGATCATTTTATTTTATTTCTAATTATTAAAAACATATTCTCTTTATTGAAAAAATAATCCACTAAGAATATATTGTATTGATATCATTATTATTTATTCATTGGATGGTTTATGCTTAGTTTTTTAGTGAATGTACTATTTTGATATCATTTATCATATTACTCTGAATGTTTTATCATCATGTTTATTGATTAGGGTAATTATTAACATTTCATGTGAAATTTTCTCAATATGAATTTTTACATTGATTATGTTTCACTGCATTCAAATGAGGAATAAATTAGACATAGTATGTTATGATAAGGTCTACTAAACCACGTCAATGCATCATTAGGTCACACGAGACAATCTAGATTTGGTTTGGATCGAGGCCTTACCCATTTATATAGATTTCTTTGGAAAAGGCCAAGATAATATTAGATATTTTGGAATAAGGCCTCGACGGTTCTTTCTATGCCCATAGTTATTTATTCCATCATTATAAATTCAGTTATTGATATTTCATGTGATTATTTTATTTGATACAATATTTAGGGTTATCTTTTCAAACTCATGTGATTATTTATATGAAATTATTTGATCATCATTTATTTAATCTACATTATGAACAAATTATTGATTAAATGGAATGAGTTTCAGTCATTTACCTTTTCATATAGATTATTCCTTGTTCATTCATAGCATATGATATACTCTTACCCTTACTGAGTATCTAATCTCACACATATCTTAATTTTTATTTGACCCAGAATATTGGGAAGTATTTTTTGATTGATATATAGAGATATTATAAGGGGAATAATGATGTTATCATAGAAAATAAATTGTGTATTTTATGTTTTTAATTGTAAAAATAATTTAATGTATATATCTAGTTTACTAGGAATACTAAACTATTTGGTCCCTTGGGATGTAATTCCTTGTATCTTATTCCATTGTAAAAATGATACACCAGCTCCGAGTTACTGAGGGTAGGTTCACAACATTATGGATGTTCCAATATTTATCCAAATATTGTATTGTTGGTTTATTTTTTTTTATTTAATGGTTTTCATATTTATATTGATCATGTCTTGTGTACATTACAATGAACATGCTCGTTATGGGATCTCCATGATGGTGGATTACTAAGTTTATTAGTCACGCCCTACATGAGCCGCCATTACTCATGGGTACCCAAGAAGCTCTTGCATGGTTATTATAGGTTCTAATAGGACATTTACTCATTTTGAATGATCAGAAATGATACCTCGGAATGCATCATTTGACTGGATGAGTTGTGTCTTGAGGTATCCATGATTTAATGTCTTATATTATTCTTTCATTAGGGTTTTTATAATTTCTTAACCCAGTGGGAGGCCATCTATTTTTTGTATGGTGTGGTTAATATAGAATTTGATATATTTCATTTGTTATCTATCATGTTATGTTTATTATTTCCCCCATTAATTTATTATATTTTCATTCTCTTTAATTTGATTTATATTACGCTTGGATTTATTTATATAATTGTTCACTTTGATACAAGGTGTATAGCCTCTCCATGATAACTCATATGCTCTGTACTGCTATTCGATGACCACTAGAATATGGGGAGGGGCAGGTGAGTTATAGTTATGACCATTGATCCATGCACTAGTAGTGGGATATTATAAGAGGTGGGAGAATTTTTTTTCTTAAAAAATAATTATAATTAACAATATAAGGAAAATATTAATGCTATAAAATATTAAAAAATATAAACCATAATAAATTTACTATAATGAATGTTTAGTGTGTAATAAGTAAACAAATAAACCAGAGATAACCCAAGAAATCTAAAGTAGTTTGGATCCAAACGATCCCATGTATACTCTTAACACTTTCAACCCAGAAGTAAGGGAATCCAATATAATTTATATCAATTTTAAATGAGCATGAAGACCCGTATTTCCCATCCTTCTTTGCATTAATAGTTTTAACATCAAATCATACTTTGAGATATATAATAATAACCAACCTTGACATTTATAAGAATATATATAACCTAGTTTCATTAATTTTATTTATCCTTGAATAACCCGATATGTACCATATAATGGGATTATGACCACTATGAAAATTGTCAATTAACTAAATATTTGAGTTTAAAAAACAAATATAATTACAAAATTAATGATAAAAATAACTCAAATGTTGTTATAATGTTTCAGATGTGTTTTCTAGTACATAATAATGATCCTAGACCCCTCATTATTAATATAGAATAATGAAACATTACGTGATATAGTAATTCCTCAACTAATAAATATTTAAGTGTAAAAAAATATATCCTCAGAATGTTTTGACACCTTATTATTACTATTGGAATCATGACATGTCTCATTTATAATATTCTTCATATTATTTTAGAGATGAACTTCCATAGCCTTGAAATAAATATTCATGAATATTTCAACTAATTGATCAACCCTAATTTCGTGTGGTCATACTATAATAAAATCAATGATCACTAAATTAAAACATTATGGTGAAATATAAAACATGTAAATCAAAATTTTTCCACTATTTAATTACTCTACATCGATAAATAATCTATATCCACAATTTCCTAATTAATGAGGTGTTTTATACATTATTATAATCATGTAGTAGAATGAATCTTTATATTTAATAATATGGGACCGAGATTAATCTTTATTCATAGAGCACATTTAATTTATTTGAACATGGAAATGCTCATTACTATTCTCTCATTACACAGTACTTATCATCTTGGTTTTAATCTCAAATGGTATGAAATAACATTTAACTAATATTGCATAACATTTATTACATGTATATATTCCCACTCAACACCTATATTTCATGATAATTATCTCCATAAAAAACACTTTCAGTGTTTAAGACAATCTTATGCATGTTTGTTCCTTTAATATATATTTATATATAGTGATACAAACTATTCTTTCATGCTGATTTCATAGTTTTCACGATTATTCTGTAGTGAATATCATTGAAAATATAAATCTCAAAACTTATATAATTAAAATAATACAACCAATATATTAATGGAACAATAAACGATATTAATCCAAACAAGTTTAAAACTAATATACAAACCACCACCACGAAATCATTATTTTACATTATTCAAGAGAAGATGGAAGAATAAAAAATTATAGTAGAAAGAAAATATTTTGAGAAACACCAAAATTATGGGTGTCTGAAATAAGGAATGCCAAGAGAAACCCCTCTATCTATGTTCACACCTTCCATAGTATGGACCCCAATCGAGATCATCAAGTGACCCTAACTCCAATATCTTCTATGAAATCAAGGTAATCAGTATATTTGTTTGGGTAATGAGAGTTGAGGACCAAAAAAGGGCCCTATTTTCAGTGATGTATCTGCATTATTATAAATTAATGTTAAATATCAATTAAATTTTAGATTCCAAATGTTTTTGGTACTTCATTAGTGTTTTCCATATTTTTAGACTAATACTGACATTAAGTGTCTGTTTTGGTCCTGGATCGTCATTATCTCAACTTTGATTCCCTAATTTCATGTGCGAAGGACTTCAGTAAAACTGTTTAGAAACCCAATTAAATGTGATAAAAAATAGTCCTTGAAATATTTTCAAGCCCTTGTATAGAATTATGAACTCAAGACCAATTTCTATTTAGCTACAAATTTGAAAACTGTTAGCATATAATTTTCTTTATCCAGTAGAGTGTCACCACTACCATAGAAAGAAAAAAATACAGAATAATAGAACCATTGGAATCTCATAATCTACCATCTCCTTTCATTACACCTATTTGTATAATACACAATAGGAAATAAACGTACCCAAGGATTCGACCCCACGATGCACGGCCCAAACCCCATACTTGCAATGGACTACCCAAACCCCAAACCCAATGCCACCCCAGCTACATGCGGGGGGGATATTACACACATACTACAAGATCCATATATATTTAGCATCAGGCCAGATATATGAGGATTCCAGTGGATGCATTGGCCTTAAGGAACAATATAGGAGATGGGTGAGTGTTTCCAACAACCGAAAGATCTCTAAGGGATAGAGCTTCCTCCTAATTTCTGAAAATTTATGAAAAAACAAATCATAAGAACCTGACTCTAATGGCTAGTGCTCTCTCCTCAGGCATGATATCCCTTCATGCCTGGATTTATTCCCCACCTGCCAGATACACCAACATCCTACTATGATATTGATCACTCACACTTTCTTTTCAAGGTATTTGTTACAAACTAAAAACAACCACATGATTGAGAAATAGTTGGTTGTTGAATCATGATTTGTGAGATCAATAAATCCACCAATGGTGGACCACACTGTTTGTGCATATTCACCTTCACATAAAATGTACACCCTAATTTCTTCCAGATGAACATTATACAAATGAAATATTTAAACCAGACTGATATATGTAAACTTATCATTCTAATCTGTGTGTAATCCATGATTACTTATGTTCCCTAAGAGGGAGTTTTATTTATAAGGAACATATTTTCACAAAATAAACTCCCCCCATTCCTCAGTTATATCCCAATCCCCCATCACTCTTCGGATGTCTTCAACAGAGAGGACACCCAATGAATTACCTATAAAAATGAATTTGTTTGCCTCAGAGATCCACACAATGAGATAAAAAATGCCTCACTGATTATTTTAAAGAACATAATGAATTAATATTAGGTTATTACTTTCCTAAAAAAATTATAATTTTGGTGTTGGGCACACAGGGAAGCCCATCTTGGTGTGGTGCCAAATTTTGTGGTTATAAACTAATGTCGTTCTTTCTGAAGATACATTTGGTATGGATCTAAAATGTTAGAATGTGAAGTTTATTTTCACCCCACCAAAAAAGATGTTTTCCATTAATGTTTCCCCGTAATTTGCCCATATTTTCCTATAATGATCCTACGCCACAGTGTGCATCCCTCAACAACCTACCATCCCAGCCTTCAATACATGAACTGTATCATGTCATAATTGTTGAAAATGTTAATGCCTCCCTCCATCATTTCTATTTCCATACTTTTCCAATAATCCTAATGATGTTATCCCTTAGTATGTGTGTCCCAAATGAATAAAGATATGATGATTTAAATTCCTTGTATAACACTTTCTTTTAACATGAGAGCTGAAAGAACGTGTATTGGTATGGATGAAAGAATGTAGTTTATGAGGGGGATTCTGCCTCCAAAAGATAACAACATATTTCTTAATTTCCTGATATGACTAGGGATCTTTTTAAACAACTTTTCAAATTGTTTTATCCTAATAAGGTTAGAGGAAATTCAGGTGGCAAGATACTCGAATGGAATGTTCCTTCTTTTCATGCACATACAATTCTCTGTGAAGCAAACATGCCTGACTGTGTAGAGATTCGAGATATACACACTATTTTTCTAATGATTCACTAAATTGACACTATATTTGTCATATTATTCCAAGAATTTAATAAAAAATAAAATGGGTCTCTTATTTTCATTAACAAAGTTAAAAATGTCATCCACAAACATTACTTATGAAATGCTATAGGGCGGTGTCATGCACTGTTAAATAAGAAGGTAGCCATCTTTTATGATTTTTTTAATGAAGGGTCTGATAGAATACTAGGAGAGGCTAAACGAACATGTGGATAATAGATCCCCTTGCCTCAATCCTTCGAAAGGTTTGGAAAAAATGAAAATTTTTCCACATGCAATAAATCGAATTCCACAATGAACTGAAACAACTAAATAGAAGGTCCGAGGTCTAAGAAGAGAACCCCAAGTAGGTAAGGACAATGAGAATATAGTATCATTTATGTCTGTCGTAGGCCGTGTCAAAGTCTATCTTGATCACAGTGCTTGATCTTGTACCTTGTGATTGATGTTGCATATCATTTTTTAAGCCTATAAAATTTTTCCATGAATAACTCTCACTTGAATAAACCCATGCTACTCCACATAAATCAATCAAGGCAGGTTCTTGGACAGTCTTCTAATTATTACTCAAACCAAAATCTTAAAGTGATGATTATACATGTTGATTGGCCTATAATGATGAATAGATGAAAATTCCTTGACCTTTGGGATTAGCACCATCATAGTGGCACTCAACACACAACGTAGGAAACCACCACGAAAAGAATAATGTTCTGTGATCACTAGCTCACTATTGACCAGCTCCCAGGAGATCACATAAAAGAAACATGGAAAACTATCGGGTCCTGGTGCACTTTCTGGGTTGAGGGACTCCACATTCTCATGAAATTCCACCTCACTATTAACTGATTTTAAAATGGAATTGTGAATATCAGAAACCATGCATGGGGCGGCATCCAAAATTTCTACATGACCCCTAGAATACACTCCTTTCATGTTGTAGTTTTGGATTGCAAAAAATGACAATAAATGTCCTTATGTAATACCTCCCACCACATACAATCATCATTGCAAGTACAATATTCCTTTAGAATATACGGTCTATTCATCCTCCTTCCCTTTCTTTATACTTGAAAATATGATGTATTTTGGTCTCCTTTAACAAGCCATTTAATTATGGATTGATCATAAACCATTCAAAAATCCTTCAGGATCAACTGAAATAACACGTTCTTTTTATGAAAAATCTCACCGAACATCACCTCATCCCATCTATTGTCAATTTCAGACTCCATACAATAAATCACCACTTTAATTGCCTCTAGATCCTAGAATATAGGGTGTTGGATATTGATCCATGCTTTAAGATCACCGCTTAGGCATCTTAGTTTGTTATGGAGGTGGATCCATGACCTTCCCTTTGAAAGATTAGACAATGATTCCATCACTACCTAATAGTATCCTATAAATGAAGTGCATTTTTCGGAGAAGTATAAATGGTCACCACATTCTTTCCTGGAAGACAGGATGACAAGAAAGGGGGAATGATCAGACAAGGATCAAAAAATATTTGTATCCTTAGAATTTGGGAAGGAGGAGATCACATTGTCATTGGTGAGTCACTGATCTATGGGACACCATGTGCATGCTTTCCATCATTGGTTGATACACAATGTAAAATGATCTCCCACATGCCCAATATCAAGGAGTCTGTTTTGGTTCATGAACATTGTAAAATACTAACTCGACTTAGGAGGGAAGGATATGCCTCCCATTATTTTATGAAGGATCCAAAATGATGTTAATGTCTCCCACACAGTACATCAAATGTCCCCTAGATTGAAGGATCCATGATCACACTGTAGAGATTACCTAGAAATGACATCTCATTTGGAATAAACAAAATAGATGAACAAAAAATTAGCTATTCTGCTTAATTTTGTAGGGAATAACTATTAAGAGGATACTATCAGTTCCAAGGAGATCCTTGATTTCTAAAAGAGCCAAATATGATGATTTAGATATTCCTCATGTAAAACTTCATTGACCCCTATTCATTGTGCCCAATACTCTATTTAAAAAGAAGGATACTTCAATTAAATAACAACGACCGTCTAAGGATTATTGTTGAGGAGTTAGTTAAAAATATAGCCCATTTATTACCCAAGATCCTATTCCTAGAGAATTATATATGATGAAAGAGATCATTGGAAGTTGATTCGGCTGGTTTTTTCCCTAGGCATCAATGAACCTTTGATAGATGCAGATGATTGGGAAGCAAAGCACAAGGATTTCAACATGTTGTAAACTCCATTGGGAAAAGGCATATAAAGAATCATTGAAGATTTTATACCTTCATGTGCATTATATAATGCACTATGGGAGGTTTATTAATAAAGGGGAGGGATATCCTGGAAAATGTAAACATGGGAAGGAATCTCAATAGAAACATGCTAAGGATAATCCTTGATCATCTCTCACTGGAGGGGTAGAGAGTTCATTGATCCTCAACCAAAAATCCATCATCTAGGTCCCTATGATCCTTGCACTAAATGTAAAGAATGATATCCTAGAAATTAGATTCTGATGATAAATTTTATGGCGTTGTTGGAGAGGAAAAAAGATCATAGGGGGAAAGGAATTGAAATATCAACCTCATATGTGACCTCCTGACCTAGTAATAATTTGGGAATCAAGTTGACATCCCTTGTCTTTGAAGAAGTTCTAGGATCTGATCCAAACGAATACTGAGAAGTTGGGAAAATAGGATGAAGCATCATGTACACATAATTAGATTAACTATGAAGGTGACATGTCATACCGAGGTGGGAAGGTGAAGGTTATACTAGCTTCTACCACCAAGCCACAAACTCCTAAAACCAAAGGAGAATCCCCCTCGAAAACTGTTTTAGATAGATCCATTTTGACACAAATCCGAGATGAGATAGCATCCTGGAGAAGGATGGTTTTTTCCACGAAGAGAAACACACCTATGTAATCCCCAGTTCCATGTAAAAGACCTGGATTGAAAAAAAAGAGGAAGGTTGGGGAGGTTAATCCAAACTACTGCTTGGGGACCGTTATATCGGTGACAGACCTCCACCGACCACTAGAATAAGTTGAATCTCCACCTTCCAATAAATTTGGATCGATGATACCAAATGTCAACAAAATACCCTCGAGAAATCTAGAACAATATAAAATGATATTTTACTAAGATATGAATCCATGTTCAGTCCCAATAAACCATAGGAATCCATGATGTTTTTGAAGAGGGAGAGGGTCAGTTTATCCACACCAAACCTCACTAATAAAGTCCGTCGATAGATATCAAAATCCTCATAAAAGGACATAGAAGGAATGTCAAGAACCTGTGATCCACACTCCCAGCTAGTACAATACTCCCCAAGTTGAACATCATGGAAATGACGGGGAGGAGGTAAAATCAATTGCGCCTGATGATGCAGGATGTTTTTTATGGGTCGTTCTATACTATTGGGACCGTAAATGATTGTCCCACCGGTGTAGTGATAATAAAGAGATAAAATAAAGTAAAAAAATGTGGAAATAAAAGGGACACCTTATGTAATATAGAAAACCCCCTAATGGAAGGGGTAAAAAACCACCATAAATTAGAAGGATCGCTATAGAGAAAAAGTGGGTACACACACACTAAATATTACACGGAGAAAACCCTAGTAAATATCTCTCTTGAATAAAAATGGAAATAAACCTCAAAAAACCACACAAATAACTGAATAACATCTGAATGTGACGAGATTTTTTTAGTTGATGAGATGCTGAAGGGAGACGATACTCGTGCCTTTTATAGGCTACTACCAGCCTCTCTTCTCTCCCTCTAATGGCTTTGGTGGTTTGGCCACCAACCGCCTAATACTACCACCAGCCTCCCTTTGACAATAGGAGGGATGGTTCTATCATGCAAATAAGATGCTTCCAACACATCTCCCATATAGATATTTGATAGATAAACAATCACATCTACACACATCCATTCTATCTACCAAATATTTTGCTCAAGTATGAGCATGGATACTCGAGGATCAGCACCATCTGAACTTATTAGAGTTAATTACCATCATTAGGATATCTGTCAGATTTTCTTTGATGTAAACCTTATGTATGTCCATACATCCTTCCTACACCACATCTTAATCTAAGTGATATAATAACCCAATGTGCATCATCCTGGAATGAAAAGACAGATTCCGTGCAATAACCAAGGTTCTTTGACTGTCACAAGACAATGAAATCTATGTCTGTCTGTGCCCGAGAACCTCCAGTAAATTTCTTATCCACATTGCCTCTTTGCAAGCTTGTGTACCCGCCATGTACTATACCACCATCGTGGATAAAGCCACAATGGATCGTAACTTCGAAATCCAGTTCACAACTCCTCCTGTAAGAGTAAACACAAAACCAGTAGTGGATTTACTCCCGTTAGAATCACTTGGAATATTTGAATCAACATATCCTATGATTGTAAAATCTAATCCTAAATAACAGAATATAGCATCTGAGTTCTCCTAAATGTATCTCATGATCCTCTTCACTGTGCTTTGATGCCCCATCCTGGATTCACCATGTACTGACTAACTGCTCCAACTGAATGTGTAATGTATGGTCTAGTAAAAACCATTGTAAGCATTAGACTATCCATTGTTGATTCATACATTACTCAAGAAATTTACATCCTCTCTACTTCACTACTAGGAATCATCATTGAGGATAACATAAAATTAATGGGATGTTGGGTAGATATTGGCTTATAATATTGTATGTTGAAGCGTTTCAAGACTCTCTATATGTAACTTTTCTGTGAAAGAAAAATCATTCCATTATTTCTGTCTCGGAAAACCTGCATCCCATGAATCTTTTTTGTCGGTCCCAAGTCTTTCATATCAAACTCCCTACCCAATAGTGCCTTCGTCTCCTGGATCTGATCAATTTTAGGGCCTGCAACCAACATGTCATCCACATACAATAGAAGAATGATGAAATCATTACCATCCAAACCCTTGAAATATTCACAAGGATCTTAATGAAGCATGTCGTATCCAAGGTTCATGATATAGGAATCAAATCTCTTGTACCAAAACCTTGGTGCATGTTTGAGGCCATAAAGTGATTTGTTCAGCTTGCAAACCATGTTCCCTTGGCCTTACTCTAAAAAACATTCTTATGGGAGCATATAGATCTCTTCATCTAGATCACCATGGAGAAACACAGTCTTCACATCCAGCTACTCTAGATGTGTGATCTATGTCGAACACATCACCAAAAGTAATAGAATAGTCATCAGCCTAACAACAGGTGAAAATATTTCATTGAAATCAATACCTTCCATCTGAGAAAATCATCTGACCACTAATCTTGCACGATATCATTCCACCGGGTCCTTTCCATCCCACTGGATCTTAGAGACCCATTTGTTTCTAATATCCTTCCTTCCACGAGGTAATAGAACAAGATCCCAAGTCTTGTTCTTGTGCTGGGATTCATGTTCCTCTTGCATCGCCGCCATCCATGAGCATAAATCTGGACTCTAGGTCACCTCCACAAATGAATATTTCTCTCCATCCTCTTTCAAATAAGTATTACGCAAAATTTAACTCAATGACTGAGTCTGAGTTCCATGATGGTGCTCTTTTATCTCGAGTTGACCATCGTGGTCTAGACATAACCAGTACTTGACTATTGTGCTCTGGTAATACCTCAGAGGAAACCAGTTCTTACTTGGATTTGTCCTCTACATCACATATTGTAGTTCTTGTATTCTCCTTCTTCGGGTCTCGATCAATTGACATTTTCACCTTATCATCTGTAAAAATGAAATCTCTGTAGATTATATGTTTTTGGGCAGTGGGATCCCAATAATGATACCCCTTCACACCAGCAATGTACCCCAAGAAGATACATTTCCAGGATCTCGAATCCAACTTTGATCATTCCTGGTCATTAAACATTACATATATAGGACTTCCTACAGTATGTTACTGAGAATAGTCAGAGGGTTTACGAGTCCACATCTCCATTGATGTCTTTAGATCAGTCACCATTGACAGATATATATTGATCACATAACAAGAGGTATTCACTTCTTCTACGGAAAAAGTTTTTGCAATTCCTGTAGTCTTCAACATTTCCCTTATTATATCAAACATGGTTCTGTTCACCTACTCTGCCACTCCATTCTGCTGAGGAGTGTACACCACCATGAACTGTCTCTTGATTCCTACCCATTGAAAAAAATTATCATACTCCTTACTTGTATATTCTCCACCATTTTCATTCCTCGAAAACATGATCTTCATTCCAGAGTGAAGCTCCTTCCGTGTTTTAAATTTTTATAAGAATTAAAAAACATCATCCTTCTCCTGATTGGGTTCACCCAACATCTCCTAGAATAATCATCACTGAATGACACAATATACCTTGCTCCCCCAGAGATATAACCAGTGATTTAGGAATTTCAGAATGGATCAACTCCAAGATCTATTGACATTTTTCTATTGATGTCCCGAACTTTAACCAATATAGCTTACTAAAAACACCATGCTCACAAAATGGTATGGATACCTTTTTTAGCCCAGGCAGAAACTTCTGATGCAAAAGAATCTCCAGGCATTGTTCTGAAATATGTTCAAACATCTGATGTCATAACATTGTCAACCCATATGTCAATGTAGTTGATGCAACAACTATCTTCACCTCCATGTACGTTTCACCCATAAGAACATGCAGGTTATTTGATATCTTCTCTTCCTTCATTACTACAAGCGCACCCTTCAAAATTATCTTCACCCCATTCCCAGTGCGAGTGTTGCATCCAACATCATAAAATTGTCCCAAAGACAATACATTTTTCTTCAGTCCCTTCACATGGCGTACTTCTTCGATGGTCTATATTATGCCATTAGAAATATTCAGTTTGATGGTACCAACTCCAAAGATCTTCTAGGGGTGATTGTCCCCATGTACACAATTACTTCTGGAATTGTTTCACACTAGTCAATCCATTCCCGACAAGACGTCAGGTGCCATGTTTCACCGGAGTCAATAATCCATGCATCGTCGAGACGTTGTCTACTTCCATTAGTAATTGCTGCTTCACTGACTTGTACATCTTCTTTTCCAGAAGTACTCTCCACATTCCCCTAAGAGTTTTCACCACTATTCTTATTCCAAAAATCCTTATTGACATTCCCCTTTTTACCACAATGAAAACATGTGATATTCTTCTTCTTACAACATGATTTGGACATTACCTGATTTTGGCTCCCACATGAACCACACTTTATTATCCTTCATCTCGTTATAGACAGAGCGTATTCTTGGTGAGAAGTTTTCTGTTTGTCTTCCTTGTTCTAGCGCCGACATTCTTCATCAAGAACCATGGCTAATACATCATTAAAGAGTATCATATACGTCATGATATTGTTGGTGAGGTTGACAATGAGTTGGTCATATGAATATGGAAAACTCTGGAGTAAAATCTTGGGACATTCAGTGTCCACAATTTTATAGCCCAACGCCATGAGCTGAGTGAACAAGGTATTGAGTTTCTGGATGTTGTTGGTCACTGATAATGACTCCACCTTCTGAAGTGTGTACAATTTCCTCTTCAGGAAAATTTTGTTGTGCATTGAATTGGCCTCATATTGCTTCGTTAGAGTATCCCATATTTCCTTCACCGTCTTTTTCTCCACAATGCTTGATAAGAACTCATCTACCAAAGCCAAATCAATGTTGGAAATAACATTCTGGTCCATATAGTTCCATTTCTCATCCATCACACCCACCTACATTTCTCCAATTACCAGTATGAAATTATCCGTCTGCAGCACTTCCTGCATCTTCCTTTTCCACAATGAAAAATTATTCCCGTTGAATTTTTCGATCTCGAATTTCACCTCCATCTGTACATGTTGTCATTCCTGAACCACCTCCTTTTCTCAAATGTGTATTTAATAAACTCAATAATTTTTTTTGATTTTATAGATCAACCAGAGATGAAATCATATAGAATATTGAAATTTACAAGAATTATTAATACTCGAAAATGTGTACAGCACCAGACCAATCTTTTCTTCTGATTCCACTTGTTGGGACTGTAAATGATTGTCCCACTAGTTCAATGGTAATCCTATGATAAAATAGAGAAAAATGTGGAAATAAAATGGACACCAGATGTAACATAGAAAACCCCCAAATAGAAGGGGTAAAAAAACCACGGGCAAATTGAAGGATCACTATGGGGTAAAAGTGGGTACACAGTCCCTCACTATTACAACGAGAAAACCCACGTAAATATCTCTCTTGAATAAGCATGGAAATAATCCTCACAAAACTTCTCAAATAACGGATGAAATTCATAATGGGATGGTATTGGTGAAGATGATGAGATGCTGAAGGGAGAGGATTCTTGTGCCTTTTATAGGCTACTACCAGCCTCTCTTCTATCCCACTGATGGCTTTGGTGGGTTGGCCACCGACCACCTAACACTACCACCATCCTTACTTTAACAAAATGAGGGGTGTTTCCATCCTACAAAAAAATTGCTGCCGATATCCACCACCTTGTCAGGTCTGCGAGGAAGAGACACCGCGGAAGGTTCTGAGCCAACTGTTGTTAACAGAGAAGAAAGATGACACCCTGATGATAGATCTGAGAGGGAGAATCGATACGTTCTAATAACCACCATGAATGATGCCTCTATAGATTCCAGGTAGCTGGAACCGACCCAAATGTAATTTTTTTGATATCTCATCCAAATTTTTTAAGATAAAAAAGATATAATGATATTTAATGGGTCATGTAAAAAAACTACCAGAAAATAAACAAGATCTGGGAATATAATAATTAATATCTCTCTGAATATTTTTAAAATATTGAAATTTAAATTAATTTATCTAAAAAATTTTCAAACAAAAAATAGTTAAAAAAATATTATATTTCTGTACAACTATCAATGGCAGCTTACACATTCTACAAACAAAATGCAGAAATTCACTGGCCAGAAGACATGACCCTGTGACCACACCAGAAACCTCAACCCTCTTGTACCACCCCAACCAAGCCTATGGGGTTAAAATGAGGTTAAAAAGACATAATAAACTCAAAAAATAACCAAAACCACCTAAAATTATTTATAATTTTAAAGAATTCCATCTATCAAAATATAAAATGATAAAAACAATATTGAATACACCTCTTTAAAAAAATTAATAGTAAATATACAACATGTAAACTCCAATGTAATAATATATTCTCTTCAAAGAGCTAGGAATCATGTGAATGATATTTAAATAATTGAAATAATTAAATAAAATTAATTAAAAATAATAATGAATAGTTAGATCATGTCATGTACAATTTATAAATAGAGTAAAATGGTACGGAACCAAAAAAAAGGTTAAAGTACAATCTTGCACACCAAAAAATAAAATTCTAATGTGGATGTGTATTATCTAGAATAAAATACATCACATGGGTCATTATAGAGGTTTAGATCCCACATGATTCTATATAAAACCTTTGGGAAACAAAACTAATTGATAAATCATAACATAACTTAATGGATATGTATAAGTTTACACATTTTTCTTTCCAAGTGGAATTCAAAAACATTTGTATCATTCAGTTGATAAATTTACATTTAATCCATATTGGAAAAAATTATGAGCAATCTAAAGGAAATTTTTTTTTATAGTCACATTTAACAAATCAAATGGAATGTATAGAGTTTACTTTTGAAACAATCTTATGGATATATGATTTTTTGAACTATTTGTATCTTCTATGACTTTAGTTGTGTCCTTTATCTTTCCATTTTCCTTCGGAAAAATTTCAATGTCATCAAAAAAATTTCTCCATGGCACTGATAAAATTGTTTTTCAATTATTCATTCTCTTCCTTTAACATCTAATTTTCACCCCAATGCTATGACACATCATAATCAACATTATTAAGAATTTCAATTGCATTAGTCAAATTATTTTTGACCTCAATAAATTTCTTATAGATTACCCTTAGTTTCATGTATATGGTATTTATTTTCTCAATATTTTTGGTTTTTGAACTTCTATCTCATTTAACTTTTCAAAACTAAACATAATGTAAATAGAATCATTATATAATGATTCACATGAGTTGGATGATGAACATGTCACATAAACATATTTAGTGATCAAACACACATGACCATAATATTTCATTTCTTCATATGATATACCAAATGATTTAGTAAAACTTTTCTTATTTCTTCAAAACATTATAATATTCATATGATATCTAGGAAACTCATAATCAAGTGTCTTGGTTTTTTACATTCAATGTGCAGTGGTTTAATATGAAATAAACAATATTCTATTATTTAATTCTGATATTTTTTTATTTAATTCTTTTTCATTGTCTAGCAGTCAAAAAATATATATAATCCCAGATTTTTTACGGTCTATATAAATTTACTTGATCCAAATAATAGTTATAAACAATAAATTTAAAAGAAAAATCCTATAATTATATCTCTAAAGGGTTAGCTATGATACAAATTAGTAACAACCACAATTGATACAGAAAGATACAAAGGGTCTGGGGGTGAAATTTTAAATATTAAAAACTTAATGTAATCATGTAATTAACTAATAATTATGGATTTCATTAGAATAAAAGATAAAAAATTAATATATAAATATTTTAGTGTAGTTACTATTTATTGTGTGAGAATAAAACAACTATACATGGGGTAACACTATTAATTTATAGTAGTTTGCACCCACATGATCCAATGTCTACCCATAACACTCTCAAAACAACATCATGGTAATCCATAGAAATTTATAGAACATATTAAGGAGATTAACCACTGTTATAACCCAGTATTTTGCAACCAAGGAGAGAAAACCCTATACCATACCATTTTAAGTGGAGTAATAACTAAACATTACTTTTATAGGAACAGATAAAACCATGTTTCTTTATTTGGGTTTAGGTGAGGAAAACCATGAATGCAAATTTTAATAGAGGTATAACCAGGGTGTCAGTTTTGTTATGAAATGAAAAATGACTTAACAGTTCAAAGATGATTATATAACAATTAATGAAAAAATTTAAAAATAAATTGTGTAATGCTGCAGATGGTGTGGTTAGTGTATAATAATGATCCTTGACACATTTGTATTGATGTAGAGGAGTGAATCCTCATATAATCCAATAATACCTTAGAAAAATATTATTTAAGTATAAGACAATAATGTTTTGTAATGTTTTAAAACATTCGTATTACTTTTGGAATATTTTCTTTTTTCACAATCAGTTTTCTATTGCTTCTCTTATAGAAAAACACATATAGGTAAATATATTGAATTAATCTCTCTGAATGTTTTGGCTATACTATCAACCCAATCATCAAATGGACATTACTTAACTCTCAATATGATGCTCTAATTAAAACAATTGTTTGAAATTGAAGAAATGAAAATAAAATTATCAATTCTTTTAATTACTCATTCGCTGTTAGGAAATGAAAATACATAATTTCCAAATTTATTTAGTGTTTCTTTTTATATCATAATTTAATATTATATTGAATCTCTGGAATACCTTTTTCTTAAGTTACATGGATTTCTATTTAATTAGATTTGTAAGACATTAATCTTGATTCATTGAGAATATTTCATTATATTGTATGTGATAGAGATTTTGTTTATTATCTCTTAACATAGCTCCAATAAATCACCATTTATTCTAACAAAACTACTAATTATGATTAAATTGACTTCTATTACATGATTTAGAATGTATAAAATGTAATAAATCTTCTCTATCGTGGTAGATAACTCCTTACACCGCACTTACATTACTTAATGAATTCATATGCCACATTTTCCCTTTGAGAATTATTCATATGTAGAGATATAAAATATTATTCCCTATACAATAGGATTATTCATTAGTATATTTCATTCATCAAATAATTTATTACAATTAAAAAATAATAAAACTAATAGGTAAATTAATAAATGAAATAGTTAAAATAAATCAATCCATATAAAAAACAATTATAACACCTCGTGATGTTATGATATATTTATATTTGTATAAAATCTATTGGTTTTATGGAATTCATTCCATGAAAAAAAATAATTAACTTACCATGATATACCATTTATTTAATATTTTTAAATGTGACTTCTATCACCTTGTTATTGGAGTGATGGGTGTAAATAAGGCTAAATAAATTATGAAAAAATATACATACAACATTCCCAAAATAAACATTTACTAGTTAATAAAATTTTAAATGATTAAAATAATATCAATTTTTAATATAATGATAATAAGATGGCTAAAAATAATGATAAAATCATTTTGAGGTCAAAAGATTTATTTTTTTAGAAACTTATTTTTATGTGCATAATGTATTTTTTTTTAATAAATTTATTTAATCACTATTTATGAATGGTAATAATGAAATTTTTAGTTATATTATTCAATAATATATATTCAAATTAATATAATTATTATTACTAAGATATTAATTAAATGAAATCATTTTTATGTATAAAAATACTTTTTTCTCTAAAAATGGTTTTATGTAATTTTTTCGTGGATATTAGAATTAATTTCAGACACTTCCATGAATTAAATCATATAAAATGGATAAATTTTGTTAGATTAATCATATTTAATTTTATGTTATAATCTCAAATTTTTATTTTTCATATTGAAAAATAACCATGTTAAAAATCTTTTTAACATAATAAGAGCTAAAAGGGTTAAAAGAGGGTTAAACCTAATAGATAAGGTTTAAAATATCACAAAAACCATTCTTCATTTAATTAGTAGATTTCATTTTGACATAAACCATATAATACATTATTTTAAAGAAAATTTAGAGCCACTTTTACTTGAGATTAAAATTATTATACTTTAATGTTCTTAATAATAACATGTTTTCCAACCACATCACATAAAAAAGGGAACCTACACTTCTCACTTATCCACAATACCTTACCCCTTTATCTTGACCAAAAAATGAAAGAATACTCTCATGAAATACATATCCTTTAAATTTAAGTTTTTGTCTTCCAAATATAACCATGCAAGATTCCTTAAGGTACATTTCAATGGAATATACTGAAGGGTTATATACTCTTACTGTGTGATTCTGAGATTCATTCATCGTAAACAAACTAATAATGTTCTATAATAATATTAAAATTATGGAATAAATATAACTACTATAATGATATTTTTTTATGTTATACTATACACATTTTTTATCTCCTTTCCATTCATTAAAAAATGATAACACAATTAGTCCATACATGTGGACTACCAACTCATTATTGAGATATGGTTCATTATTTATTTCCTATTTAGATGGATGGTCAAAAGGAATGATTTAATGGATGTGTATGGTATTTACGATATAATAATAATTACTTAATGTTGAATTATTTTGTAATTTTTGTTTATTCCATTCATCTAAATGTGAAAACATCACTCATGAATACTTAAGGACTATTGTCTCCACAGAGTAATGCAATTACATTTTTATCACAACATTATTTTAGTGGTTATAAATAGAATATAATGAATAAATATGATACTTATGAAATGACTAAAATTTTATAGATGATTAATCCATAACCATGTTTCAAGGACTGGAACTATCGAATCGAAATATGTGTGGAAATTGAATTAGTTTTCAACTGAATAATGATTTTATGGAAGTATTGATAATAAAATGTAAATTAAAAATTATAAGGGAATGATATATTTTATTATTTATTATTAATTTGGATTTATAATATATTTATAATAAATATATATTTATTTTAAATAATTTTTCAACACGTGTGATCCCAAAAAGACCTAAGGTAGGGGTTCTTCGTCTAAATATTAATTTATGGGGACATGATTCAGGTTATGCACCAATTTATAGTTGTATTATTTCACCCTTATATTTTATGAAATATTTTTTTTTCAAATAAATTTAATTTCTTTGATATCTTATGTAACATGAAACAACATGTTTAAATGAAAAATGATATATTATTAGAATATTATTATTTAATTTCTAGTTATCCCCTAGCTGCTGGATTGACAGGTATGGATATGAAAAAATAAATTATGTGAACTTTTTATTTACACATTAATAAAATGAATCAATTTTCTATAAATTAATTATAAATAAAACTAAAAATAATTTAAAAATACAGGATATGTTTTTCTGAAAAATAATTTATATGCACAATGTTACTTTATCTTAATAAATTAAATTGTTAACTATTGAAAATTTATTTTATTGAATTTTATATATTATATAATCAATAAAATATTTTAAATTTCATATAATATTTTTTTAAGAATGTTCTAAGAGGAAATATGGGTTTTTATAAAAACAAATTATTTTCTAAAGAGAGGTTTTTGCTCATTTATGTCACTTATTTTTTTAATTTATATATGCCACATAAAAATCCAACAATAAAAAAATGGATACAATATTTAGAATTTGGTGAAATAGATTTAGTAAATATATCTCTTTTATTATTGTTCAATAAAAATTGTAATCATAGTAAACTATTGTCACCACATTATGAGTTTTAGGTTACAATATCATTGTTTATTAGAATTGTTTTAGATTATGTTTCTGATGATAAAATATCATGATATACCTTATTATGAATATAATGAATTTTATTTCCCTCTGGTTATTTATGGAGAAGAAATTTTTCCATTCAATTCCCTCTCTTTAAGTACAATAGAGACCAAACAAATGTTTCTAAAGAAAATTTTATTTATTTCTCTCTTCAGTTAAACTTTTTTCATCCATGTCTTTGTTTTCACTAATGTTTTTTCAATAATTGTTTACTGATATTCTATGGGTTTTAAGTAATTTTATACTCATTTTTTAATTTTTGAAAATTGTTTTAAAATGGATTTTCTCTTCATTTTTGGAATGAGTAACATTTTTTCTTTTTATTGAATTCGTGAAAGGAATATTTTTCTAACCTACATTTTGACAATAATATTTTCCATTGTCATCACAATTCAATTATTTGTAGCATATTTAGAAATTTTAATTTTAATTTTCATTGAAAATCATTTCTAGAATATTTCATAATTTTATAGATTTTAAATAAGCTATTTGAAATTAAAGTGTTAATTTCCCCAACAAATATTCCACTGTTTCTTTTAAATAAATTTTCGAATATGATAACATGATTTGATGTTAATTATGTTTTTTATGGGATATATTCAAACTATGATATCTTTATTCATTCTACAAATTCTTTATTCTTATGATGATGATATTTTTAAAAAACACATTTATTTTCCATGGTTTATGCTGTGATGAAATTATGAAATGTTTATAAATCATGTTCTATTTGTTTGTGTTATGATATATTTTTTGGATGAATATTTTATGATCTTCTGTAACACATAAGTTTGGTTTCTTTAATGTGATGTATAAGGACCTGACCGTAAAAATTACTGATTCTAGTGACTTTTGACTAGAATTTATTTTCATTCCTTCCCAAGGATATTTTAGGACTAGAGTTTTGGTGAATTAGGAATAAATATTACAAAAACATTCAATATTACCAAGTAGATAAGTCTACACTCCATCCATTATATTTTTCAAAAAAAAACTATTAAAATAAAAATTGATTTTTATAAAGAAAAATTTCCAAATAATTTCATCATAGCTTCATCATTGTCTTTACCAATCATATGTCATGTGAAAAATATTTAAAAACATATGATGAGAACAAAAAGATCAGTAATGGATAAAAGGGAAAATAGTTTACTTATGATCTTGAGAGATATAATTAATAGAATGAGGACATTCATAAAAGAATAAGAATGCATAATATCATAATAATAAAAAAATGGATCATAACTTGAAAGTGTGGCTTCAAAATTTAATTTAGACATTCATAAAAATACATCCAAGGTCTATCACCAAGGTGTCATATCACCAAGGTCTATCTCTAAGGTGTCACAAAGATTACCAAGGTTATGAACCAAGGTATTGTAAAAATTATAAAGATTATTCATCAAGGTATTGTAAATATTACCAAGGTTATTAACAAAGGTATTCTTAAACCTATCATCTATATAGATTAATTTCTTTACCAAATATATTATAGTGATATCAGGGCACACCCTTAATATGTATTTATTTTCTTGTGATCCAAATATTTAATAATAAAAAATTTCATAAATAACCCAAAGAGAATAAAATAAATGGGCCTTCATATCAAAATCCTGTTGTTTTAAAAATTACTTAAAAACATGATCATTTTGTCATTTATAACCCACAGAAAGGGAATGACTATTTTATATATGTCAATTATAGACTAAAAATATCATTTTTATGTCTTCATGAATACCCCTATAAAATAAATAGTTTTGGGAATTCACACAATGAAATAAGAAAATTTCTTGAGAAAAAGGGAGAGATTTTGAGTCAAAAATTCTACAGCATAACGACTATGCAATATGGTTTTAGAAAACATTAAAAATAGTGGGTACATGTGTCCCCCATTCCAAAAAGTCTCATAATATAGTAGTGGGATAAAATATAATTAAAATAATAAAATTTTATGAAAAATTAAAAGACATAACATATAAAGGAAAACTTAATTGGTAAAAATAGAAGTTGTGAATTAAGTTATGAAAATTTGGCAGCCTAACGTCGTCACATAAAAACTCAAAAAATGAGTTGATGAGAGCTGTAAGGGTCACTCATCACTTGTAAATAAAATCTATATAATTAAGGTTATATAAAAACATACCCCAGCATAAGAAAATGTAAATTTAAAGACATACCATAAAATAAGTCCATGACTAAAAGAGAAGAGTGAAAGGTTCCCTTACCTTGAAGAGAAACTTCTAAAACTCTTAGATCGGGACATTTGGGGCTTGATGAAACATTGTGAGGACTCATTTGGAGTTATAAATATCAAATATTCATGTATAATAATTTTTTAATGAAATATAATGAAGGAATGGGTGGGTATTAATATCCCAAGTTAGGGAATATTTTATTAATTTCAAAGGACACCTCATTAGTGGTATTTGCAAAACCATGGGTTTGACCAAGGTATTTTACAATTGTATTGGACACTTGGGAAACATCATGATATATTTTAATCTTTAATAGTTGACCAGAATCTTATCTTACTAATTACATCTTTATGACATAATTATTATGTCATTAAACTTATTGAAAACTCAAAACTATATTTTTAATATTCACTGAAAATTCCACAGTTTCAGAATCCCAAAAATTCACCATAACCATTTTTCTATGTGTAGAATAAAAAATAGAATTCCATATTATAAATAATAAATTTTTTATATTAAATTAAATAAATAAAATACAAATACTTAAAAAATAATGTCTAAAACACTTATTAACATATACTATGATATAAGTATATCACATTACCACTAATGATGATTAAAAAATATTTATAATTCCATAGGCGAGGTTATTATTTCATTGATCAATTTACCATTCATAAGGATAAAAATAATATTCCAAAGGCAAAGCTACTATTCACCAAAAAATTATTTTCATCTTATTGAACCACATTTTTTACCATGATTACAACCATGTATGTCCGATTTTCGAAAATCTTTTCATAGAAAACGTTATTTAATAATAAAATATATTTTTACAATTTATCACAGAAACAATATTAATAAAATAAAATTCATTTAAAAACACTCTTCATCAAACACTATTCACCAAATACAAAAAAATTGAAACTTCTTAGAAAACTTCTAAAAAATTATCCTAGGTTAATTTTGACACTATTTAGTAATTTATTTTTGTTAAATTCATAAAAAAATTACTCATTAAAAAAACAAAATTAAATCAATGATAACATGCCATAATCATAAAAAAAATTGGATGAAATCAGAATTTTTAAATTACATTTATTGTAATATTTATAATATCATTTATTTGAATCTTTAATTAATAAGGTAATAACTGTATCATCATTGTTTCATAAATAAATTAATTAATATAATATCAAAAAAAATTATTTAAAATACCATGATGTATAAAATATTTTTAGATTTTTAATGAATATTTATAGACGAATAGATCCCTTATATGAACCCATATTAAACATATAATACTTATTAAAAACATGAGTGTGAGAGAAGTTTTAAACTAGCTTCCCTAGGAAGCGTTGTCCTTTTAATTAAATAACCTTCCACGAGAAGCATTAAACGGGATTATATAAGAAGATTTGTACATTTAATTAAAGAATATTTTATGATTATATTTAAAATGGCTTCCATTGGAAGCATATGTCTTTTTAAAAAAACATGCTTCTATGAGTAGCATTACAATAGCTTCCAAGGGACGCTTTATACTTTAAATTAAACAATCTTCTATGAGAAGAATTATACTAGCTTCCATGGCAAGATTTCTAAATTTTATTAAATAATAATCTACAAGAAGCTTTAAAATAGCTCATCCCATTAAATAATGACATGTGTATGGGTGATTTTATAATTTTAATTTTACCTTTAATTACACGATTTACCCTTAACTTCCATAATTATAAATAACTACTGAAGTTACTATTCATAATCTCCAAAAATAAAAGATACCTATTTACATAATTTGGACCTTATTATTCTAAAATAGAAATTAATTTTTTAAATTCAAAACCAGGAAGATTTAATAATTAAATTAAAATTAGTTCTCATTGTCAAACCAATATAACGAGTTTTTTTAAAGTAATAACCGACATAAGATTAACATGAGTTTATATGTAATTTCAATATGAAATTACTTACAATGACCAATATTAAATTAAAAGATAAAAAAATTGATTTATACATTAAAACTATTCTATAATATAATTTAACTATATAAATTATAACAATAGAAAATGTTGTTTTCAATTAAAATTAGGGTATTTTTATTATTCATCAAAACATGATAATTATCAGAAAAATATCAAAAATTAATCCAAAGTAAATTTTTATGTCCATATTATAAATTAAAAGTTTATTTTGTTAAATATCACACATAAAAGTGAAAAAAAAAAATTTTAAAAATGGTTCTCCATTAAAAGGCAGTAACACTGCATTTTTAGAAATATAAATCATTTATCTGAAAAATTTAATTTGTTATTATATCATATCTAAAAAACATATAAGATAAATTTAAGACATTACATTGAATATATAATATATATTTTTCAGTAAATAATAATCCATAAATAGTGATATGATTTTTTAAACACAATTATTCTCTATTTAAATATGTTTTCATAAAAACACATCGTTCATATTCAATTGGTTTATATATCCATTTGAAATAAATTTGGTAACCAATGATTAATTATTTAAACATATGTGAATCATATTTTCATAATTCACTCAATTCTATTCATTCCCACAATTCTAATGACTCGGTTGTGAGAGTAACATTTAAATAATAATATTTAGTTGTTCATTTAAGCTCAATGTAGAGTATCTTGTTTTCTATTTAACATAGTGTTTATTTATTTAAAATAGGTATGTTACATATTTACCACCATTTGGAAATTGTTTAATTGCAATTTTAAAATTGTGATCCTAAACATCATTGAAAATCCCACATTCGAAAAAGAGTCAGTGAAACTTTCATTTTAAAAGAAAGAAAGAGAAGTAAAAAGGTCCCAGAGATAACACATACTAGGATTCCATTTAATAAACATCGATATGGAAGAAAAACTAACCATTTTGTTCTGATGAAGAGTGATATAAAATATTATTAGAAAAATTTTAGCAACTAGAAAACCACAATCTTATGATGGGATAAACAGTATTTAATTTCGTGGCACCACAATTAAACCGACAACATTTTTGTTTTAATGTACTTTTCCTAAGGAAGAGGAATTTAGTTATAATATTAGAGAAGAAAATCATGAAACATACTTACTTATCATGTAGAGTAACATCCTTTATTAAAGTTTTACCAAAAACTCATATTTTCACTAATTGATTTGTATCCAAGATGACTTGGTCAAACCTGAAGCAGTAGAATCAACTTCTAGAGAAACACATTAACAAAAAAAATTAACTATCTATTCATCCGGTCTTGAAACATTAACCAAAACCAAAATGTTTACTAAAATATAAGAAAATCCCATAAAAATAAAAATCATTTACAAGGAGAAGGACTACTTTTAATCTACAAAATTCAGCAACAATCCCCAAGTTCTATATAGACCATTCAACAATCAAATGTCGATAAAATTCTTCAAGATAACCCAAACTAATATTGAAACCCAAAATTTATAATGACTTGATCCCAATGTCTTCCATTATATTTTTTAACAAGTATCTTTTAATAACATCAACTCCTCTTAATGTCTCACACTGAAAAGTAATTAACATAATCACATATTCTCAATAATATGTCTATCATTTCCATTAAAAACCCAAATCACCATATGCCCGAAATTAAAACATAGATTCATAAAAATTAATATTCAACCATTACTCTGTTAAAATCCCATAGTGTTCTATTTACATTAATCATATAATGTTTCCAAAACTGTGAATGTCTTTTAAAATAACATTAATCACATAATCACCAAATCAATTTCTGATACTAAGGAAATCCATTGGATAAAACATATATCTCCCAAATAAACATAATGTAAATATATAAGATCGTTTAACAAAATAAAAGGTCAAACTAACCAAGAAAATCAGGTTGGCCAATGGTAGGTGATACTCTCATGTCCCCGTTCAGTTGTGGGTTCGATTCCCACGGTCGTTCTGAATGCGATGGGTTTTCAACCATCCTACAGGTTATACTTTTTCTCAAACTATATCAATCATATAACATTATAAAAAATGATATAAAATCTACACAAATAACCATAAAATATTCTAACCTCAATGATTATCTCATACCTCTCATTTTGCAACCCAAAAATTAATAACCCATAATTTCCTCAAATGAGAAATTATCAAAAATACCATTAGTCACCATAATATTTCATATCATAAAGCCTCATAATGTGTTTCTAATACATTGAAAATATGATCTTAAAATTATAAACACATAATGATATCTATTAAACTTTATAAAAAAATCCAATATCCAAATTTTTCTATACTCTGCTTGGATATCAACTATAAAGACTCATCCTTAAACATAACTTATTCTAGTGACTTTTGACTATAATTTATTTTCATTCATTCCCAATGACCTTTTTGGACTATATTTTTGGAGAATTACGAAAAAATCGTACATAAACATTTATATTACAAATTATATAAGATTACATGCCATCCATTCTATTTTTCATTAAACAAATACTATTAAAAGGAAACATGGTTTCTTTTCAAGACAATTATTTAAATACATTCATCATAGTATCATCTTTTTCTTTACCAATATTATGATTTGGGAAAAACATTTAAAAACATGAGATGATAATGAAAATATAAATAAGTGAAAATAAGGGAAAACCATTTACATGTGATATTGATAGATATAATTAAGAAAATGAGTACCTTCATAAAGGCCTGTGAAAGTGGAAAATCATTACAAAAAGAACATGGATCATAACTTGAATGTATGGATACACCATTTAATTTAGACATTCATATGCATACCACCAAGGACTATACCAAAGGTGTCATATATCCAAGGTACATCCCCAATGTGTAATAAATATTTCCTTGGTTTTTCACCAAGGTATCATAAAAATTACCAGGATTATTCACCAAGGTATCATCAAATTTTCCAAGGTTATTCACCAAAGTATCATAAAATTTGTCATTTATAGAGATTAATTTTATTACGAAATGAATTGGATAGATATCCGAGAGAACCCTTAATATGTATTCATTTTTCTTGTGAGCCACAAATATCATAATAAACAATATAACAAATAACCCTAAGAGAATAAGATAAATGAGTTTCATATCAAAATCGTTACATTTTAAAAAGTGCTTAAAAACATGATCATTATGTCATTTATAACCAATATGAAGGGAATCAGGGTTTTATGTATATAAATTAGAGAATAAAATATATAATTTCAATGTCTTTATTAATCCCACTTGAAAAAATATGTTTTGGGATTCAATTAATAAAATAAGATAATTTTCTGAGAAAATGAGAGAGATTTTGGGATAAAAATTCTGCAGCATAACGACTATGCAATATGGTTTTAGAATACATTAAAAAGAGAGGGGATATGGGTCAAACATTAATAAAATACTAATTTTATAGTATAATAAGAGAATATAATTTAAATAAGATCATGATATAGAAACTTTTAAGACATAACAAAAAAAAGGGAACTTAAATGGAAAAGAGAAGTTGAAAATTCCCTTACGAAAATTCGGTAGCCTAACGACGACACTTAAAAATTTAAAAAATGAGTTGATGAGAGAGAAAAGGGTACCTCATCACTTGGAAATAAAATTTATTGCAGTAAGGATACATAAGAGAAAATCCAAGCATAAGAAAATGGAAATTAATAAACATAAAACAAAAGAAGTCTTTGACTAAAAGAGAAGGGTGAACGGTTCCCTTACCTTGAAAAGTTACTACTATAACACTTAGATTGGGACCAGGGGGGATTGAAGACACCTTGGGGGTACTCATTTGGAGGTATAACTAAAATAACATCATGGAAAAAGATTTTGGAATGAATTAAAATGAATAAAAGGGTGGGTATTTAATGATAATTGAGGGAATATTATATTAATATCCAAGGACATCCTATTAGTGGTATTGGAAAAACCATGTGATTGCCCATTGTATTTTCCCATGGTATTGGAAACTTGGGAAACCTCATTTTATATTTTTATCCATAATAATCTACCATTGTCTTATCTTACTCATTAAATCATTATGACATAGTTATAATGCTCTTAAAATTAACGAAAACTCAAAATTGTATTATAACTATTCAATAAAAATACAACCGTTTTAGATAAATCCCAAAAATTCACCCTAACCATTTTTTATGTATAGAATTTAAAATTTAACTCCATTTTATAAAAATTAATTTCATTTCAAATTAAATTAAATAAATAAAATACAAACACTTAACTAATATTTTTTAAAACATTTATTTACTTATACAATGATATAATTCCATCACATTATCACATAAGCTGACTAAAATATATTTATAATTCCATCGGTGAGGTTACTATTCCATTTTTCAAGTTACCATTCATAAGAGTAAAATTACAATTTCCAATAGTAAAGTTTCTATTCATTGAAACATTATTTTGATCTTATTGATAAAAAAATTTCACCCTTATTACAACCATATATTTCTGATTTTTGAAAATCATTCAACTGAAAATGTTATTTTATAATAAAATATTTTTTATTATTCATAAAAAATAATATTCATTAGAAACACTAATCATAAAATTCTATTCATCAAATACTTAAAAATTCAATCTTCTTATAAAACTTCTAAAAATTCAGCCTAAATTAATTTTGACACTATTTAGTAATTGATTTTTGTTAAAGTCATAAAAAATTTATTCATTCGAAAAAACTACATTAAATAAAATATAACATGTCATAATAATCCATAAAATTTATGGATGAAATAAAAAATTTCAAGTTACATTTATTTTAATATTTATAATATAATCTATTTGAATATTTCATTAATAAGCTAATAATGAAATCATCATTGTGTCATAAATAAATTAATTTATGTAATGTCTAAAAATTATAAATAAATTACAATGATGTAAGAAATATTTTTAGATTTCTAATGACTATTTATAGTTGAGTAAATCACTTATATAAATCCATATTAAAAATTTATTTCTTATTAAAAACATGAGTGTGAGAGAAGCTGTAAACTAGATTCCATGTAAAGATTTGTCTTTTTTAGTTAAAGAAGATTCAATGAGAAGCATCAAACTGACATCCATAAGAAGAACTGTACATTTAATTAAACAATATTCTATGATAATCATTAATATTTATTCTATGGTAAGATTATTTATTTTAATTTAACCAGCTCTTACAAAAAGCTTTATAATAGCTTATATGGGATGCTTTATACATTTAATTAAACGTGCTTCTATGAAAAGAATTATACCATATTCCATGAAAATATTTATCTATTTAATTAAAAATTATTCTTTGATAATTATTAAACGATATTGTCTAATAAAATTATGAAATGTGTTACGGTAATTTTGTAATTTTATTTTTACCTTTAATTACCCGATTTACCCTTTACAGCAGTAATTATAATTAATTACTGAATTTTTTATTCATAATATCAAAAAATAAAAGAGGCCTATTTATAATATTTGGACCTTCTAATTCAAATATGGAATCCATTTTTTAAATTTCAAAACATAAATTTTCAGAAATTAATTTAAAAATAATTTCCATTGTCAAAATGATAAAACTATTTTTTTAAAGTAATAATCCTCAAAAGATTGACATGCATTTATATATAATTTCAATGTCAAATTATATATAAATAAGAAAAATACGTTATATTTATACATGAAAAATATTCAATAATATAATTTAACTATATAAATTATCTCGATGGAAAAAGTTTTTTTCAATTAAAAATTAGCATATTTTTACTATTCATCAAAACATGATAGTAATCAGAATAATATCAAAAATTCAACAAAATTAAATTTTTATGTCCCTTTTCTAAATAAGAAGTTTATTTTTTCAAACAAAACATAAAAAAGTGACAAAAAATAATTTTAAAAAGGGTGCGCCATCAAAAGGTGGAAAAACAACATTTTTAGAAAAATACCACATTTATCTGAAATATTATATTTGTTCTCATATAATTTATAGAAAACAAAGAATATGAATTTAAAAAATTACGTTGAATATATAAAGTAAATTTTTTATTAAAAAATCCATAATAATTGATATGAATTTATTAACACAATTGTTCTCTTTTTAAATAGGTTTTTATAAAAACATCATTAATATTCAATTAGTCTTTATTTAAAATTTTAATATATTTGGAACCCAATGAATAATTATTTATACTTTTTTGAACCTTATTTTCATAATTTAGTTAACACTATTCATTCCGGACATTCTAATAGATATGTTATAATGTTAACATTTAAATAATAATATTTAGTTGTTCGTGTAAGCTCTATGTAGCGTATCATATATTCTATTAAACATAATGTTTCATTCATAAAACTAAGGATTTTACATGATGGATAATAATGGAAATATAAATACCTCTAATAAAATGGGTAATTTTTTAGGTCTTATGAAATAATTATGGGAAACATGTCTATTTTCTTGATAAACTATTGGAAGCAAGATAATCTGCTTGACAACTATGGGAAATAGGTGATGATACCTAATCTATTATGATATGATAAGTATATTCTGATTAATGATAAATTAGTATTTAATGGTCTCAATATTTTACATTGACATGTGAAGTGGAACATATAAATATTAAGGTTCCACAATTCCATGACATGAAATTTTTGTTTCTAATCGATTTGTGATGATTTCTCACACTTATGATTCAAGTATTTTGAAATGATAATGTTTTATTCTGTGTCTAATGTTCAAGATCTATGATTTATTGGGTATGAAAATTAATGTTATATTCATAATATTATACCTCTATCCTTATCTAACGCATCCATAGGATATGTAACATTTTGTTGGCTTCTTTCTAGAACATCATGACTCTTTTTTATATTCCCTTTTTGTTTGGGTTCATTTCAATCCTTTTGAGAATGAAGAAAATTTTTAGAAAAAAAATAACCTAATATTCCATGATTTATGTTTATTTCATATTAATTGAGTCTAGTTATAAGTGTTTCAATGGTTTAAAATAGTGTTCCCTAGATTCTTTTGGGGGTTTTTGGAAAGAATGTTGGTTTTTTATGGGATGTCGCATAGTGGTATAGGGGTGGCGGTATGGAGGGTCCCCTATGTTCCTTAGAACATTAAGCTATAGCATAAAAGATAATGAGGTCTGATAAGGATACATTATAGTCTTTTGGAAACTCTATGGATATGAGGAGGACATTTTTCATATCTACATCCAATTTCAGCATAGCTATGCCATGGAGAAAGGGTTGTAATATAACCCTCTTCTATCAGTTAGGCACTACGATGTGGAGATTCAGCTGTTATATAGATGCTTGAGTGAGTGGTTTGGGATTAATGTAGATATTTAATCATATTTTATGTGTGTTACATGGTCTATTTTGTAACCTTTCCCTTGGTGATACGGATCTGGGTAACATTTGCAGTGTATTTTTAAGAGGCTAGTTGACTGGGGGTGGCAGTGGTGTACTCTGAGGTAGATACACCTTTTCTATGAGGGATACCAAGTGGTCTGTTATTATATATATTTATATTCCCCAGGACCTATTTTATATTCCTTTTCACCCACTCAACTCTCAATCAAATTCTTGGCTCTTGAAGGATCCCAATATTTGTTTTGAAAACTCTGTACTCCATTCTTCTTGGATTATAGCTCTAATGGAAGCATTTGTTTCTACTTCGGTAAGTGATATATCCTCATTCTAGAATCCACTTTTTTCTATTATATCCATATTATAGAGTGTTTAATACTTATTATCATGAAAAATTAGATCTATTTTTTAATGGTTGGGGTTTCTATGGATTCCATCCCTGATCCCCATTGAATTTGTTACTCATCAGCATTCCCATTGTGGGTACTGACATTGTTAGATAGTTGAATAATGGTAGGTAGCTCTACGTGATTTTACATAAAATTAAAATGTTAAATTGTTTGATTTATTTTAAATGTGTTTCTAAATTTTTTATAAACCCTAATTTGATATTATTAATGATTTATTTTGAAAAAATAATGGAAATTGAGAAATCCAACAATTTCAATGTAATAGAAATTGATGGGTGGATTTGAGAAATATTAATGGCTCAAATTTTAAATTGATTTGATGAAATGATTTGATGTTGAAATTTGAGATAAATCGACTAAATTGAAAAATGATATGAAAAGGAATTAATTGATGAAACCTATGATTTTCATTTGAAATGAGAAACTCATGTTGGAAACTAAAATTTATGAAATTTTATTTTGAACTGATTATAAATGATTGATTTTCTATGATTGATTGATTTATTTACTAAAAAACATGTGATCCTTTATAGTGAGTGTATAATTAGGACTATAATTCTAGGATTTGAACCACTAATAAGGGTTTGACGGTGAAAATAATGACATAAACATAATGTGGTATTTTTTTAATGGAGAGTTGTGTCCTGATGACATCAGATGAGGATATGGAATCATAAATAGTTAAGATAATAGATTGAGGAGTATGAATATCTTTTTAAAAGAAACTAATATACGACATGACAAATTAAATAATTAAATAATATAATTGATTTAATGATTATATGATAATTTATTATTGTACTAGTTTATCCATGCCAACTATTTTATATAAGTTTTTTATATAAAATATCCATTGAACATTTTTTGATATATCTACCATCATTTGATTAAGAAACCTTGTTTTATTGAAAATATAAAAATACCATTCTTCGACTTGTATTAATTAAATTATAATCATTAGTGGTTTAATATTATGGTATTGATTATAGAACACTTGGTGAGACCCTATTAGGGTTTTTAGCTAACGCCCTATCTCCGCCTATGGGTGTTTATTGATTATCTTACGATATGTCTCAGATAAGGGAAAAAAATACATAGAGGTGGTGGATGTTCTTGATACTGGGGATCCAGAAGATGTATGTGACTAGTGGAGGTGTGATGCACCTAATACAAGGGGTATGTAAGACCTTTTAAATTGGAAAATGATGTTTCTTTTAATGATGTACTATTTTGGTATTGCATTACATATTTTATTTTTCTACTTTCCCAATTTAGATTATTAATTATGCTAACATGAATCAATTATCTTCTTTTATTTTGTGGAAATAATTATTCTTTATTTATTCTAATATGATTCCATGTTATAGTCTCCAACATATGGGGATTTGGAACTACCTTTGGGCTATGTGAGATCTAGATTAGGTATCAGCATATCAGGAAACCTAGGATGGTTCAGAACAAAGTGGTATAAAAAGAGGTTATTAAAATTTCCTTGATTTTTATATATAGTTTCATCTATCATGGTAGATATAAGATAGGATTTATGGGAAATAAGTTATATTTATAAGTGATATCATAGACATCTCTCTTCACAACGAGCCTTAAGTCACCATTGGTGTTTCAAAAAAGGTACTTTAGGAGTATTTTAATATAATTAATGTAATTTACTTAATTTTTATTATAGTATGTTAATATCCCAATCTTTAATTAATCTTGATGTAGTTGATGAACCTATGAATATTGTTTGAGATGACGATATGTTTATCCATTATGATTCTTTCTGTGTTGTATTTTGATATTTTGGAGTATCACACCTCTGAGAAGACATTTGAATATGCTATACGAGGAAGCTATTAGTGAACCACAATATGTGTATCCTTTAGTGGACCATAATCATGTTTGGAAATTGTTTTGTTTTATCCACGATCTATTAGATGTATTTACAGCCATTCACATTTAGGATCTAATAGTTGAATCTTGACAGGAAAACTCAGAGATAATGTCAATAATTTCTTCCTCAGAAACCACTATCATTCTAAAGATCGAATGATCCCCAAGAGAGAGAGGATTTGTTGGATATGGTATAAAATCATATTGGGGTTCTAAAAATGCCTGATTTTATTAATAGGAAGTGTGACACCTTCGAGATTATGGGACCTAGTAGGAGATGGTGGGATTCAATGGTGATAGTGAATAAGAATGAGGACATCAAGTTGAAATAAATTAATGTTATTGTACCTAATATGTTCTATCCAGAGTCAATTTTTATGGCGATGTCCACAAAATTTCATAAAATCTAGTAGGTTGACAAGACCATGATAAAATGTGATAGTTTATAACTAATATTGTTCATTTTTAACATGAAGTTATATTCAATGAAAATATAGGTTCTTGATGGATTGAGATGGGTCTCTATCCTAATATTCAATGATAGTTTTCTTGTTGAATATCGCTTTTTATGTTGAAGTGATGGATAAAGTATTGATGTTTGAGATTTAACAACTTGGTATGTTAGGGGTAACGAGAGTTCCTTTTTATCTAAGTGTTATTTATATGAGTACCTTTTGGGGAAAGTGACAGAATTGTGAGCCTAAAATTGGTTATAGAAATAAGTCATCATTCAGAAATCCTTCTTTGTCTAGAAGAATCCCTTTTATAAGTTTTCAGTATAGAATGGTTGGACATTTGAAATGGGTTTGGTATGGAGGAACCAAAGATATGTAGTTCTTATGTTATCCCATAAAACCAATAGATTTTCTTCCATGTATTAACTTCTCTACATAGTGGAATAAACTAATTAGATGAAAAATATGTGGATGCAATCATATTCTTCAAGAACTAAGGGGTTCTATAAACATGCATCTAGAATAATGCTTCTTCATATAGTGGAATATTATATTGAGGAAGTTGATAGGGGACCAGTGTCTATGGGAGGTACTATAAAAATAGCTTCATCTTTTGTGACCACCTTAATACATATTGGTGAATCACACTTGTTTATATTGAACCGTTCTATGAAATTGTTAAACCTTCCTAAGAAACTTTTGTATTATGTGATGAATGTTACTATGCCCCTCAAAATGGAGAGAGAACAGGGTCTTCAGTGCCCTGATTTTATTTTATCTTTATCCCATAATTAGAATACATTGTTTTTTCTAGTTCTTGACATGAAACCTCTAGAAATAATTTTCAAGATAGATTGGCTGATATGTCACAAGTCTTGGATTGACTATTACCACCCGTGGGTCTCCTTTAGAACACCCAATGGAGTGTGTTTTGTTATTTGGGGAGAATGGGATATGAGTAAATGTAAATTCAGTTATTTTTTTCCATAGTTGTCCAGGTTAAAATCAGTGTTTTATTTTTGAATTGAGTGGAATCATTCATTCATGATCATCATCATGTTTTCATCATGTTTCCAAAAAAATCATTCTGAATTCTCTAACTTGTGTATATTAAGGGAGGTGTTGTTTATTATTGTAATAGTTCCTTGTACTCATCTAATGTCTAATACTTAACACCATATGTACCCGATAATGTGGTAAGAGTTGGAATATTTGTTGAAAGTTTTTTTAGAGAAATTTATTATATGCCATATTTTCTCACCTTGAGTAACACATATTCTCATTGTGAAGAAAGATGATGGGACACTCTACCTACATATTTATTATTAAAATCCCAATCATGTTTCGGTAAAAAAATCCATTTCCATAAATGCTAGGTCCACTAGGCTAGATTCCCTAATGGGGGGGGGAATCAGGGTATGGCAGATTATAAAAATCCCCTCTATTTATCTTCTTTCATTATTGAACAAAACACTCTAATCTCCCATTCCCATTTCAAAGTATAAAAAAATATTAAAGCATACAAGGGCACCTCAATTTTACTTTTTTCACCCTCACTTGGCCAAATTCAAGAAGCTTACTCCCACGAGGTGCCGATGTACCAAATCCCCTATAAACTCACTTATGTTTATGAATATTGGAGTGGAATCACTATACCTCTTGGTTTACAACCAATAACAATTTGAAATATCACTGCTCAATCAACTGAAGTCTGATCACTGCTTCATCAGAAGATCCAATAATAGTTTATAGACATGTAGGTCCCTTTATTATCTCTAATGAATGCATAATTCCATGTATGTGGATGCTCTATTGATGTCACACTTTCATCCACTGATGAATACCTATTTACCTCAGATGTACTGGGTGACTCCAAATCTTTCACGCAACCCTTACTGCATCATACATGAAACACAAATTCCATACGTGCAATATTCCACTTTTATTTCAAAACAACAATTTTTCATAAGATTAATCTTATGTGCAACTCAAATCTTATGTGAAAATTTCATAGATTCCGTGCAACACAAAATATTTCAGGTAACTCACTTTGCACGAAATTCTTACGTGATCCAGAGCGCTTATTATCTCTAAGTGTTGAGCTACTTTGAATGACTGGGGTTAACTCCTATTTATAGGTGTAGCTGAACCCTTCACAGAGGATTCTACCTATTTCACATGATCCTCATTTTTTTTTCCAAACCCCTTTGGATGTCGCATTAGGTACACAGGTTTCTTTTACGCAACCTCATCTTTCACACACATTTCAAAATCGTTTATGCACACCATGCCTTTGACATTTTTTAATGTTATGATCCCAAAACAAGCCTTTCAAACATGTTCTCAATCCATATTTAATGTTTCATGGAACTTCCTTTTCCAAAATCATATATCTCTATATTCTTGATTTTGAGGCCCAATAATTTACTAAACACTAGAAAACAGAGCCGCCTTATATCTATTCTTTTTGTACCACCTCCAGATTGACCATTCCATTGTCATGGTTCCTTGTCATCATAGATTGTCAACAATATCTATGTAACTCAATAAATCAACATGCAAAACCTTTTTGTTATTGAAAAATCCCTCTTTGTTAACAAACACAATAAACCCCAAAATGCTTCAATGAATTTTTGAGGGATTTTTTCCCAACAATAGATTTGTTACATATTTGACCATTTGAAAGGGGTGAAGTGGCTCTTAAAGATTACTCATAGATATAGATATCACTTTTTGATAATTAAAGAACATGACATTCAAATGAAATACATTAGGAGTAGGTATGCCCCTTTTGATCATATTGTTATGCAATTTGGTCTAACCAATCCTCCAATAGTTTTTATAGATATAATGAATGGGATATTTCATGAGTACCTGGATTTTTTCATGGAGGTATTTCTGGATAATATTCTTGATTACTCTATGTATGAGAAGTACTATTCACTTCATTTGAGAAAAATTATTGAAATAATTATAAGTCACTAACATTATGTCATGTTATCACAATATAATTTCAATATTCGAAAAGTGAGTTTTTTAGGACATGTGGTCTCAAGACATAAATTCTTAGTTAATTGGTAGAAGGTGACATATTTTATGACATTGGAGATTCCTTTAAATGTATTTTAGATAAATAGATTCTTGGTATTCATGGGGTAACCCTGTATGTATATTAAATATTTTATGAAGATAGATTCTTCGATGACCACTCTCACTAAGTAGGGAGTGAAGTTTATTTGGGATGAGAAAATTTTAGAGTTAATTTTTTGGGGAAAACTTATTTTTACATCTCTACTAGTGTAGAATAATCTATAGGCTATGAAAGGCTATTATCATTTCTGTGATGCATCATGTCAGCTTTGGGTTCTGACCTTATTTAGTTTGATCATGTGGTATCTTATAGCTCCTGATAGATTTATCCACACGAGAAGATTTATCTTACCCATGATATCTAGCGTGTTATTGTGATTATTAATTTTAATGTGTTCTCTTATTAACATTACAATATAATTTTTACCATCTTTTAAAAGCATTAAAATCGTTAGTTATATCACATATTAAGAATATTTGAACATATGATCGAAGAATTGGGTGGTGTACCTATAGTCATTTGATTTAGACAATGTGTGCACCCCTACTAAGGGGAATTTCTGAATTGATGTTTTGAGTAGGAAAATTCAAACTGAATATGTGAAAGAATCATTAAAAGAGTGGAATAGGATGGATCACATTCCCTTGTTAGATTTTGAATTCAAAGAGAATGAGTCACTAGTTATTCTGGGAAGCATGCAGTTGGACTCCACTCTTCTTGAGATGATTATTCTAGATAAACAGTTTGATGATGGATTCATTGGGATTTGTGAAACTCTTTATTGTGGGGAGACCATTGGTGAGTGGTCATTCTCTTCAGAGGGCATCCCTTGTTTCCATAAATTGTATGTTTTTTCTTTTCTTGTGAAAAGGTTTGGGATGTGTGATTTTTATAATTTCTAGTGGTTTTGACGATTAGAGACATGGTGATTTTCTAAGTTATGCGCTGAGGATTCTAGTGTCTAGTTATAACACGATACATCACAAACATTGTATCTCAATATTATAACCTCCAATAAGTCATGTCTAGGAACTAGAGACAATCAGTTATTCTTCAACTTCTTCTAGTGTCAACATGGAAGTGGGATGATATTTCTGTTGACTTTTTGGTTATGTTTCCACATAACCCTAGATGAAATATTTTTATATGGGTTTTTATTGATAGGCTGACCAAACAATTTCACATTATACCCATAAAATATGAAATCAATTATTATGACATGAGATGTCTCTTAGTGTAGAATATTTTTAGATTACATTGAGTTCCATTTCGTATTGTTTTTTATAGAGATCCTCATTTTACATATCACGTATAGAGAGTCCTTCGGGAATAAATTAGGTCATATGTACATTTGAGCATGAAATATCATTTGAAAAGAGTTTTCTAGATAAGGTGGTCTATACAGATTCTTTAAGACATGCTATGGTCTTATGTTGTTGACTTAGATGGAGCATGGGATGACCATTTGGGACTGGTTGAGTTTTCATATGATAGTAGTTACCATCCTTCTATAAAAATAGTTCCCTTTGAGACCTTTTATGGATGAACTTTTAGATCCTCGTTTTGTTGGCCGGACATTGGGGAATGTTCCTGGGATGGAAAACGTTTAGTCCATAGCGTGATGGAGAAACATCTGTTGGTTATTTACAGAATGTTAATAGTGTAGTGTTGGTATAAATATTGGACAGAACATCATTTTCTACAATTTTAGTATTAATTTATTAAATTTGTTTTCTTGAGAGTTTCACTTTTGTTGGTTCACTACATTTTTTGGAATCATAGAAATCTTTCACCAATGTTTGTGGGTACTATTGTGATTAATGACCGGGTTGAAAAAGTGGCATGCCATTTAGAACATCCACAATATTTAACTTCGATTTAAAATTTGTTTCATGTATCACAACTTCGAATTTATCATTATGAACCTTCTTATGTCTTGATCTAGTAATATCTTGATGTTGTGCCTGGTTTATCTGTGACTGAGAATTTGTTCAGAATTTTTTATTCTAAGACAAGGGTTCTTCATTGAAAGAATATACCTTTTGACAATTTGATATGGATGCATTGTTCTACTTTATTGATGTGGGAGTATAGGGAACCAATGAGAGATATGTGGCCTCATCAATTTTATGTGAAATATTCATAACTAAATTTAGTGGTATTGAAAGTGTTAATGGTAGGTAGGCTGTAACAAACCGTTACATTATTCCAGATACTTCTTAATTCTTTTTTCATTCCCTTTTTTGGGTGTGCTTCAAGCCTTTCAAGGATCAAAAATGTTTTTTTTGTAAAAAATGACCTAATGTTTTGGAATGATTATATCTTTGAAATTAATAGAGTTTTGATATATTAAAGACAATGATTTTAATGGGTGCGTTCTGATTACTTTTAGCGTATTGGGATAAAATGTGGGTTTTTATTGGGGAGTTAAGACTTAGTGTAGGGGATATAGAAAGGTGTGTTCAATATTTACTATGGACCATTAGGTTAAAACTGTAATAGCCCACGATTTTATGGTATGCCTATTTTAAAATCAAATATCGTTGATTATTAATTTTTCACATAACACCGCGTTTAAAATTGTAATAAACCATTAAATATGACCATTGGAATAGTTATATAACCATTAGGGATAGTAATATGACCAATAGATTAGTAAATTTACCTATTAATGTAATAATAATATTTTGGTATCTTATAAACGATGATATAAAATATTTACATCATGGAAGAAGTAAATAAATGATTTAAAAATGATAAATTATGTTGTTGTATTTTTATGAAACATTAATATTTATTTACCATTTTATATTTAATATAATGATTATAAATAAAATTTATTTTCACAAAATAAATACATAAATTAATATTTTACTATCTTATGATTGTAAGATAATTTTTTGAGACTGTAATTAATTTTTAAAATTTTCATAAAATGAGTTATAATTTTTAAATTGGAATTTTTTGAATAAAAGAAGATTCTAAATTAAAATGTAATTTATCATAATTAGATAATTGTTTCCAAAAATTGGAGTTCATTTTTGAATTTTAAATTTTCAAAAATTGATTGGATTAATTTTTGGTAATTTTATAAAGTAGATGAATTTTTAGTGAATAGTGAAATATGGTAATTTAAAGTATATATACATTATAAGTTAAATACACTATTTCATGTGTAATTTATGTTGTAAGCACCATAATATCAAAATATTATTATCTATTTATTATATTTATTCATGGTAATTAAATTTATTCATAGTCATGCAATAAAATAATAAACAAATGAATAAAAAATTCAAAAAACACCCCTCTCATCCACTATAAATACCACCTCGTACCACCCCTCTCCTCACACATCGAAAGTCTGGAATCATGACAAATTTCTGACCAATACCTCTCCCAAACCTATTCCCCATTTTTTTCTTATTGGTATCACCCAAAATACCATTTTAAAGATCCCTTAGGAGGTTCTCTATGAGAGGAATTGAAGAGTTAAAATCCACATTATTTATTTAAAATTTTCTTTCAATTTCATTCCATTATTATCCTTTCCATAAATAATATTTGGGAAAAATGCATGATAACTATATTATATCATATATAATAGAATTTTATTAGGTTAATGGGATATCCCCCAACAATCCTCCTCTGTTCTCATTTTTATTCTAAAATTGAAAACATCATTCATGAGGTGTCAATTTACCGCCTTTGTGGATTATGAGTTTTCATTTTTAAATTCCGCTTTAAAGGTTATAAATAAACCAATTTTTATGGTTAAAAAATACTTCAAAATATATCATACAACTTATTTAATGTTCTTGAACCAATATATACAGAAAATATTAATTCTTAATACAAAACTAGTTCATGATGATTGAAAAAAACCAAAATAATGCAAATGGTTATCATTCAGGCTTATCTAATGAATCATACACATAACTAGTAAAAATGACATATAGGACCTTTAAATATACTTAATTTTCATTAATAAAAAATATTTTCAATTATTTATAACAATTTCCATTTTACATGATCTTTCATACATGTATACAAGTGAACCAATCATTAAAAACATGGAAACAAACACTTCTGAATGATGAAATTGAATCTTATAACTCATAAAAAAGGCTATTAATGAACATAATAAATTATAATAAATAATTTAATGTTGAATAGTTTTATAATAAAATTATTAATGAATCTAATTTCCTTATCCAAGACATTAATTTCAAGTGTAAAACACTTTCGGACATAAGCTATGGTTTTCTTCACGAACATCTTTTTTTTATTTAGGTTACACTTTCTCTCTCTTTTTCATAATGTAATTATTCTTTTTTTATATACATATTCTAAATTATATGTATATCTTCCAATCATATGTTTCTATATCAGTTCAACTTTATTTTATGGGGAAATACATGTTTTATAAATTCAATTTACAATTTTGTCGGATAAGAAAGCCTGATTAAAGGGTACATCCCAATTTCATACAAATTTTCAAGTATAATTCATAATATATTATAAGGCACCAATAGTTTAATAAAATAAAAAATTTTATCCTAAAAAACTATTTTTGTTTATCAATAGTTTTATTCAAAAAATTAAGCTTTTTCTTATTTAAAGACTTATACATTTTCTATTAAACTGCACTGAAGTGGCTCATTTATAAAGACTCTTTTTATATGATTTCACCTCATATGGATATCATTTATTCTTCAAATATAATATTTTTCAATAAATTTTATTTTTTGGATTAAAAATTGTTACATTCGTATTTTATAAAAATGTTTTTTCCAAAAAACTCTTATTTCCCAAATAAAAAAGAGTATTTATATCAAGAAATTCATAAAAGGTTTTTTAGAACATTTTCATCTAATTAATCTCCCTTTGTTGGATTTGATTATTGATATAGGTTTATATCTTATAATACCGTATACCATATTTTTTAAAGGGTTTAAAATAAGTTTGATTATTGAGGTGCTATTTTTGGTTTATGGTTGAAATATTCACATTTTGTATGATAGTTTATAAATATAAATGTTTATGTTAGGTTTCAAATTTTTCATACAAGGAATTCATTGGACTTAGTAAGTGACAGGTGGGGCCCACTATATCACTATATAAATCGGTTGGTATCACGAGAAAAAATAGACCAAGCCTTGGCTGAGGCATTGCCCATTTATTTTTATATATGGATTTGGACAAGGTCTTAACCATTTATTTTCAATTTTCTTGGATGAGGCCTCGATGGTATGTTTCAGATGTCCATCAGTATGCATTCCATCATTATGAGATTACTTATTGATGTTCCATATTATTATTCAACTAGTATAATATCAATGGTTATGATTCATTCTTAGGTGATTATTTAAATGGAATTATTTGACTAGCTTATATTCTAGCCATATAATGCTTAAGAATATGTTTTAAGGGCATGTTTTTGGAGTAATTCACGTTCCATTATTATTTATGATAAAATTCCATTTAATTGTATACATTTAATTAGCATCTTATATAACCCATTTATTATATTTTATTTTTCCATAGGATGTGAAAATTTATATTATGAAGGACTTGTCGGGATAATCTTGGATTTCATGGATGTTTGCAATAGAGTTGATTTTTTGTTTTCCCTTTTATGTTATAATTTAAAACTTATTTGTGTATCTGGTTTCCCAAATATAAAAAACTAACGAGTCCTTTGGGATGTGACTTCCTTGTTTATTATACCAATGTAATAATGAAAAGCACTAGATCCAACCTACTAGGGCTAGGGACATTATAATTTGTATCAAAGGTAGTTTAGTTGAATCCTTGTAATATAGATTAGGAAACACAACACTATGATATTATTTGAGGACATTCATAGGGGAAAATTCAAGAATTATGTTAAGGTAGAGATGATGTGGGTCATTCTATAAATAAAATCTCTCTCTGGATATTACAAGTGGATGTGGTTGTAGACCAAATGAACCTACGGGTAATAACTCTGACAAAATGTGTCAGGCCTAACTCGGTGAAACATGGTACATTATAATGGGTCCTACTGCAAACCTAGTTTGAAACATCGGGGGAGATATTCTTTGGATAATTCACATTCTCTTTAAAAACCCTTATCATGGATTTGAAAGTAAATGTGTCCCCAAAAAACCATGTTAATGATTATCTATACATAAATTTTCAATTTGTGTTAAGTGTTTTTCTAGATCGAAATTATGAATTGTGATTTAAAACATAATTTAGTGTATGCCATTAATCAGAAATGAAGTATAATGGAAGTAATGGAATCTGTATCAAGACACTTTTTTCATCTAGGGATTTCCCTCATATACAAGATAATAATGTTGGGTCAGGACCTGCAACCAGAGTTAAATGACTTTTAACTAAATTGGGACAATTGACTCATGTTATGAGTAATAAACTTACTCACATGAAGCATCCCTATCCACTATGAAGTGTAAAAATGATATAATGATTTTTGTGATACAAACCTGCATCATTTTTTAGGACTACAAACCCATTTGTAGCTGAGCAATGGATATGTTCCTTCGAAATGAAATATCTCACTTTGTGAAATAATGAAATAGAGGGAGTTATCATTAATGTTTATACTCTTATGAAATATATATCAATGGTGTTCATTAATTAAAAAATGTAATAGAAAGATTAAATTGAAAATATTAACCGAAAAGAGTTTATAGAAATTTTCATAGAAAAGTATTTCCCTTGCAAATAGTGAGTGTGTGTAGAGAGGAAAGATGTGAGTCTGAGTCAAATAGAGGATGAAAATGTTTCCATGTACGAAGACAACTTTACATGGTTTTCATGACATTCTATAGATTATGTACATAAACCAAAGAGCAAGATTGAGATATTATTTGATGGGTCAAAACCATTCCACCGAAGGAAATTGGTATCACTAATTTTACATCATAGGGAGATATAGTCCCATGCGCAATAAATATATATAAAGAAATATCTTTGTATTATTACTTTAAGGTAAAACAATAGAATAATTGGTGTAGGTGAAAATATTTGAAAAAGTGAAGGATAAAAAATAAATTTTACAATGTGTTATACTGGTGGAAGTAAACTCCCTAGTGCCTATATAAAAGGAAAATGTGTTTGCTTCATGTATGGTGATAACGACCATCATGCTCATGATTACAAGTGAATGAAAAAATATATCATTATTCAATTCAATAATTGTAAGGAGATGAGACACAATGAAAACTATTTTTTGATGTGTCGTGTAATTTTTCCTCAAAAAAAGGCCAGAGGATCAATGACATGCTTATACGATGGCAACTGCTAATGTTGATATTTCTAATGATTTATGGTCGGGTACATTAATAATGTCCTCAAATTTCAAAAAAGAATTATTTTATTTTGGATCATATCATTCCTTTGTATCATCATAGTTTTCTTGAAAAAAATAGATATTTTCAATTCACCTTAACAAGAGAGTTTTCAGTGAAGACACCTAGTGGTATCCTTATTGCAATAAATTTGAATCAAGTTATTCCTGTTACCACACATAAACATGCTATATTTGATGATTTTATCATCATAATTAGGATTTATTTTGATATATTCATTGGTGTAGTACAAATTTCAAAATATAATTCAAAAATTTATTACAGGTAGAAGGAAATTATGATTCATGATGAAGGTATGGATTTTAGCATTTTCAGAGGGAAGACATCATCATCTGAGTCATATCTGGATCCAACTCTAGTTTCTCATCTAAATGAAATTCTTGTGGAAGAAGAGAAAACATATTCTATTGATGTGGAATGAAATCTTCTAATAGTGTATGTACCTATTGTAAATGAATTCAATGATGTATTTATAGAGGATTTACCTGGACATTCTCCAGAGTGGGATGTTGAGTTTTTTATTAATTTAATCTCTGATGCAAGGACAATATCAGAGAATGATTATATAATGGGCACATTGGAATTAGTGGAGATAAAGAAATAATTATATAAATTGAGTCATAATTGATATATATTCTCCATAGTGTTTCTCCATGGGGAGCCCTGATTCTATATATTATTATGAAAGATGGATCCAGGAGGTTATGCATCGACTATAGATAAATCAATGCTATTATAATAAAGAATCATTATCATTTTCCTATCATTGATTATTTATTTGATCAACTTCATGAAGCTAAATATTATTCAAATACTTACCTTTGATTTGGATATCATCAATTTTCGCTGAGGAAGGAAGATATTCTATAGATAACATTACAAACCAAGTATGAAAATTAAAATTTTAGAGAAATTCAATTTGGATAGGCTAATAAACTCTTTATTTTTATGGATATAATAAACATAGTGCTTAAGGAATATTTTAATTATTTGTTTATTTTATTTATTAAATAATCTAGTTATATTCTAAATGCTATGAGGACCATGAGAACCAACTATGGATTCTTCTGAAGACTCCTAAAAGAAAAGAATAATATTGGGAGTGTAAAATGTAACACCCCGAGATTTTATGAAAAATATTATATTAATTTCATTAATTTCTTATGTTGTATTCTACACCAAGATTACCTTGCGCTATACGCAACACCGTATTAGCTTGCAGTATACGCAACACTATTCTTGGACAGTGTTACACACAATTTTGATAATAGTTATTCAACGCAACATTGAGTATATATATATATATATTAAATGTATAAATGAAATATGGTTGGATTCTGTTATACGAAACAATGAAGGATTCTTTCATAACACGCAACCCTAACTTAGCTTGCATTACACGCAATCGCGACCTTCCTCGATAGCGTGTGTTGTACGCAATACCGGGTTTTAACAAACAATGTTATATTATTATAATATTGTCATGAACTAGCCGTTATGAATAGTATTAACTAAATTTTGAATTTTATAACATTATTATTCATCTTACACATTTCTAGAACATGGTATAAGAACAGAATAAATTTTTAGGGTAAAATAAGTATTTTTAAAAAAATGCAGTTTTGTCACCTTTTGATGGCGCACCCACTTTAAATCTGGTTTTTGACATGTTTATATGTTCAATTTGACAAAAGAAAATTCTTATTTTGAATCAAGATGTAAAAATTTACATTAGATAAAGTTTTGATAATTTTCCGATAACTTTCATATTTTAATGAATAGTAAAAACACGCTATATTTTAATTAAAAACAACTTTTTTCATCGTAATATCTTATGTCGTTAAATTATAATATTGAATGGTTTTAAAGTATAAATAGAATATATTTTTACCATTTAATATAATGTATGTCATTAGCATTGATTTTACCTTGAATTCATAGGTTAAATCAATTCAATCTTTTGCAATGTTTTAAACAAAAACCCGTTTTTATTCGACAACGGGATTAATTTTAATTTAATTTCTGCAACTTCTGTGTATGGAATTTTAAAAAATGGATTCCATATTTGGAATCAGTGGGTCCAAATTATGTTAATAAGCTACTTTTTATTTTTGGGAATTATGAATAGTAACTACGGTAAATTTTATTTACCATAGGTAAAGGTAAATCGGGTAATTAAGGGTAAATATAATATTTTAAAATTACCCTAACAAATGTCAAAATCCTATTGGATGACTAAAAGTCGACCCATATCACCTAAGGGTCGGATTATAATCATTTAATGGACATTTGTCCATGAAAATAACTTAATTATTATTAAAACCAAAGAAAGTGACAACATGTCACTCTCTTAAATCTTATAAGTATAATAATTTTAAATTAGTGATAAACATCATAAAATTTCTAACATGAATAGTCTCCAGAAAGATAACAAAATTATCTACATCATGAGAATTTTTTTATAATTTTTAGGGATTAAATAATTATCATTAATTATGACACAATAGTGATGCAGAAATTGTTTATCTAGTGAAAAATCAAGAATAATGTTTTTCTTAAACTAATAGTGACCATAAAATGCACAAATACCTAACCAAAACATATTGTACATGTAAAGGTAAACCATAATCATTAAATGGTCGAATATGTGACCATTTGGAGCCTTATAAAAGAGATTATGACACTTATATTATTTTATTTTAAATGATGCCAAAGTTGTCACCTTCATAATTTAATAAATATAACAATTTAAATATTGTGATTTTAAGATTCTAAATTCGAGTAAAAGTATTATTGTGAAAGGTAATATATGTATCTTAATCATAGGATTTTATTTTAAATTTTTATACAACAAATAAGTATATTAAATAATTATACAAAAATGATGTAGTAATTATTTTATTAAGAGATAAACCAAATAAATGGTTTTAAAAATAATTAAATAAATATTATATGAACTATTTAATGTGATGCACTAATTTTATAGATACATATGACCTTTTATTAATATATTAAAGCTTTTATTTAGAACATATCTTCTGTATATATTTTATTTAAATTCAAATAAATGAATAGTGTCAAAATTGAAACTATTGTTATTTTACAAAAATAACATATTATAAAATTGTTTAAAAATCACAAAAATATTTAAAAATTATAAATTTATATTTATATGGCCTATAATGTTATAAAGTAAACAATTATGGAAAATTCACAAAAAATAAGTAATTATTCGTTATAATTTAAAATTTAGAATTTTATTACCACAAATAAACTTAAATAGATTAAATAAGGATAAATCAAAATGATAAGGTTTAAAATAAGATCCAAACATGTCTAAATTTGATTGGTTGATGATATTACAACCCTAGCTCATCAAATATTTGAATATGAGTAATTTTTGGAGGTTTTTAAGTGGGGTTAGATTTATTATAAATTAATATTTTTAAGAATTCCTAAGGTGCCCCTCTCCTCCCTTATAAAAGGGCACCTCCTCCCCCTCCTCCTCACACCAATTTGAGCACTCAAGCTCGTCCAACCCTGACAAAATCTCTTCTCCACTTATCTAGAAACATCCTAGAGGTTCTGGTCTTCCTCAAAGACCAATGTTTAGTTCCCTAAGAGGAGGTCTCCAAAAGGCGCTTCAAAGAAGAGGTAATTACCGTTACCAATTCTTTCATCTTTATTTCTTCTTCCACTTCTTCTTCTTAGGTTGTTTCATTATGAAGTAATAACATCAGTATCACTCATATACTGATATGTTATTATAAGTATGAAACAACCCTATTTCACCATCTATCTATCCTACGGAAAAAGAAATCACCGCGCGTGCGTACGTACGAAATACCGTCTCCACGCCGTGGTGTAATCTATTTTCCACCACCACCTTACATGGATGGGTATAATGGTGTAAAGAATAACTATACATAGTTATTAAAACATCATATTGATTCTGATATATTGTATAATCCACTCCAATTCAATTCAATATTTATGGAAATGATATCATCGCTCGTGCGTACGTACGGACTACCGTCTCCACGACGCGATGAGATTCATTCTCCATGTTAACCATTTAAGAATGATTATAAAGTATATATATAAGAAATAATAATGAAATATATGACATTATAAATCTACTGGATTTATGTATATATATACATATGTATGTCATCTACTTACTTCCATTTCAAGACAATAAGGAAAGGAAAACAACGTTCATGCGTACGTACGGACTACCGTCTCCATGAACGGTGTTTTTCATTTTATTTATCTACCTATTATATATATATATATACTGAATATATATGATATATAAATCATATTTTATATTCTGGATGTATGTAAATCATGATATAAGTAATAATGATGTCAAGAACAACAAGTCAAAACACCTACGATAAATGAAACGATTTTACCCAAAACGCTTCTTTAACATGGAATTTACAAAAGAACGGGTAATATAATGTCGTAAGTGAACCATATATGATATCATAACAATGAATATGATTCTGTAATAAGTCAATAACATGATTTAAATCATTATACAGGAGGTTTGGACACTTACAAAGCAAGTCGGACCTAAGGTAAGGGAAATATCACAATCTCATTTTTATCCGAGGCTGTTTATTCATAAGTATTTACTGGGGTGTATTTTATCATCCACATCCATGTTTCATCAATATGTAATATTATTCCATCCACCTAAAATTTTTTAAATCCATTTTTACCCTTCGGTGAGTTTTTAGTAATATCTATGAAATGAATCTTTTGTCATACGAGGTACTTTTTGACTTTCCTGACAAAAGTACGAAGAATGTTTTTTTTTAACTTATACGGCATGAATGGATTTTTAAAACATTATGTCCAAGAAACGTCCTTTACAAGTTTTGAAGTTTAGTTTTAATCAACTTCTTTTATTTAAAGTTGTATGACATGTTATGAAAGAAAAAAATGTTTTTGAAGAAGAAAGGATATTTTCCTCAAGAATGGAGTTCAAGTGTTTTATCAAAATTATTTTCCATCTAAGATAATAAAGGGTTCTGTTTTTATACCTATTATTACATGGATTTTATTATGTTGTGATGGAAACATTTTTATGAATTCCTTTATCTTATATGAATTGTTTTATGATGTCATGTTGTTTAAGAATCCCATTTTTATTACATGGGTTATGCGATGATGTATGATTTATGATTATGTCGCACACATAAGAAAGGATTCATTATAAGATGGGTGGGACCTATATCTCCCTCCAATGCATTGGGTAAAGATTTTATATCTCATGAGATAGTCATGGCTTGAACGGAAGGTTATTTCGGTTCAGTGATACAGGACTGAAACGAGGAGTGAACTCGGTTCAGAAAGGGACTTTGTCCACTAAGATAGTCTTGGCAATGAGTCATGACTAACAAGAAATGATTTTCCATGATTATGTGTGCATGCCACAAAGATTCAAGTTTCATGTTATGATTATGGGGATCTCATTTTCACTTCTATGATTTATCCCATGTTATGATATTATGAGCTCTTTTGCAGGTTAAGATTTTCAAAAGCTATGTTCTTATGTATATGATGTGATTGATATTTCTTTTGTTTACCCTTACTGAGCATTTGAGCTCACCCTTTTATGTTTTCTTTTCCCCAGGATATAAAGAAAGGTTTTTAGGTAAAAAAAGGGAAGATCTTTATGGGAGATATTGAAGATCTTTCCCCACGATTAGAAGATTACGTTCCGAGTTTCCAAAGACACCTAAACTATTACGATCCTTGTGTGTGTGTTTTTGTTATGTACTAAGTATTACGCAAAAGTAATGTAATGTCCATGTATGCCAGGCTTCGGTCTCTACAGTTGGTATCAGAGGAATGGTTTAGTCAACCTTTGGAAACTAGGATGCATGAACTTTAGTGAGATCCCTAGAGATATTTCTAAGGTATGTCTAGGGATGTCTCTAAGGTTAAGTATGCGTATAGGTTATAGTACTAGAATTACGCTAACGATCATAGAATTAAACCTAAGATGTTAGATATTGAAGTTACTCCCCCTTTATTATGATTTTTGCCTCTCACACTATTCTTTTGGGTTTTAGAAAATGGCTGGAAACAAGATGATTCACGATAATGGAGGATATGATGGACAATGGAATGATATTATTCATAATGAAATGGGATTTGGAAGTCAAACATCATTATTATGCCGAATCAGCAATCTCATAATATGATCAATAAAGTAAAATTTGGTAAGTTTCCTGACTCGGCTAATAAGAGAAAGATGGAGTTCCATGATGATCATAGAGGAAAGAAAGTTCAATTTCCCCTATGTAAATCATGTGGGAAGAGGCATGAGGGAGAATGTTTCAAGGGAACTGGAAGATGCTTTGGGTGTGGGAAAGAAGGACACAAAGCAAGTAAGTGCAAAGGAAAAGGGTCGGTCAACACCATGGATGAGGATAATGGTATTGCTACGACATCAAAAATGGTTAAGTGTTTTAAATGTGGAATGTATGGGCATTATGCAAAAAAATGCCCTAAGGGAAAGACTCAGGAAGAGAATCAGTATGGTCATATGGGTAGTATTTATGTGGATGAGGATGAAGAGACTACAAATGATATGTGAGATGAAAGAATTTTGAAGCTCGGTCAATGGTTTAAGAATGTAGTGGAATGATTACATGTTTATCATGTGTAATTTTGTATAAGTAATCTCATGCTACTATGGAATAAAGAGACATCTATGGATTGTTACACTGTTGTCTTTCCTTGAGTTTTGAAAGTGTTATGATTAATGTTACCAGTATCCATGAATGGTTATTCAGATATTTTTGGAATGTAGATGATATGCGCATAATGAAGGGATAAGGAGAAAATTAAATGTTTGATAGTATTCATGATCTCATGACTGATATAAGGAGAAGGTTATTTCATGGTTTGAGTATATAGAATTTTTGGATTTTGGTATGTGGAAAGTGTTAACTTTAAACTGCATTCATGCTTTCATTAAGGTTCAATGGGTATTCAAGAGAATACATGATTAAGGACTTTGAATGTTTGGAATGTGACCAAAAAAAGACATATCTTATGATATGTGGGGATCAACGACAGTATTAAATCTCTGGTAATTGATGTCACTATATTATGAGACTGGACTGCAGTATTATGTATAAGCCTAAAGATTAGACTGGATTATGATGGACATAAGTTAGTATTGTTAGAAGATTTTCGATGTTATTGATGGGATGTTATAGTAATGTAGTTTTAGAAAAAAGGACAACCTACATGACGGGCGACAGCCCATCGCTTCGGACAAGGCTGTGGGAATCGAACCCACAACGAAGTGCGACTGGCATTTATCGCCTACCACTGGCCTACAGGAAGTCCCTGTTTAGTATAAAACTAGTTTTATTATATTAAGCAGTATGATATGTGAAGTATAAGTTCATTTTAGGAACCATATATGATTAATCTCACTATAGATCGACTTATGTATATAATTTTGCTAACCTTTTGTTTGAGACAGATGGAATGACCCGTCATTATATCACATGATCTGCTAACACTTCACGAATAACAAATTCAACTTCATTTATTTAAGAGATGAAGTGGAAATTGTTCAAGGCATGAACAACAGTGAGATTGTACAAAATAAAGTAAGTATTTATTGTAATTCAAATTTTCAACTTTAGGGAAATGATCTTGAAAACCAAAAATGTTGTCCTAGTTCCCTTATATCCGATGAATCAGATGGTACCCTAGATCATCACAAATTTATGGCTTTGTGATTGCTAGCTTTTCCATAGCCATGTTCTCCTACCACTCTCCATCAGAACAAGATGGTTAGATTTCCCTTCCATATCCATATTTTCACCTATGTGGAAACCCAGTGATTAGTTTATTTGGGTAACCGTTACGTTTCATACATTTGTTTTTTAAAGATAAGATTGGGTATTCCTTTTTACGATGTGGGTTTCTATCAAAGAAACTTTCAAATAGTAAACCATTTATAACCCCGACGAATTTCGAGGGCGAAATTCATTTTAAGGGGGGTAGAATGTAACACCTCGAGATTTTATGAAAAATATTATATTAATTTCATTAATTTCTTATGTTTTATTCTACACCATGATTACCTTGCGCTATACGCAACACCGTATTAGCTTGCAGTATACGCGAACACTATTCTTGGACCGTGTTACACACAATTTTGATAATAGTTATTCTACTCAACATTGAGTATATATATATATATATATATATTAAATGTATAAATGAAATATGGTTGGATTCTGTTATACAAAACAATGAAGGATTCTTTTATAACACGCAACCCCTGACTTAGCTTGCATTACACGTAATCGCGACCTTCCTCGTTAGCGTGTGTTGTACGCAATACCGGGTTTTAATAAACAATGTTATATTATTATAATATTGTCATGAACTAGCCGTTATGAATAGTATTAACTAAATTTTGAATTTTATAACATTATTATTCATCTTACACATTTCTAGAACATGGTATAAGAACAGAATAAATTTTTAGGGTAAAATAAGTATTTTTAAAAAAATGCAGTTTTGTCGCCTTTTGATGGCGCACCCACTTTAAATCTGGTTTTTAACATGTTTATATGTCAATTTGACAAAAGAAAATTCTTATTTTGAATCAAGATGTAAAAATTTACATTAGATAAAGTTTTGATAATTTTCCGATAACTTTCATATTTTAATGTATAGTAAAAACACGCTATATTTTAATTAAAAACAACTTTTTTCATCGTAATATCTTATGTCATTAAATTATAATATTGAATGGTTTTAAAGTATAAATAGAATATATTTTTACCATTTAATATAATGTATGTCATTAGCATTGATTTTACCTTGAATTCATAGGTTAAATCAATTCAATCTTTTGCAATGTTTTAAACAAAAACCCGTTTTTATTCGACAACGGGATTAATTTTAATTTAATTTCTGCAACTTCTGTGTATGGAATTTTAAAAAATGGAAATTTATGTTAATAATCTACTTTTTATTTTTGGGAATTATGAATAGTAAACTACGGTAAATTTTATTTTACCATAGTTAAAGGTAAAATCGGGTAATTAAGGGGTAAATATAATATTTTTAAAATTACCCTAACAAATGTCAAAATCCTATTGGATGACTAAAAAGGTCGACCCCATATCACCTAAGGGGTCGGATTAGAATCATTTAATGGGACATTTGTCCATGAAAATAACTTCATTATTATTAAAACCAAAGAAAAGTGACAACATGTCACTCTCTTAAATCTTATAAGTATAAATAATTTTAAATTAGTGATAAACATCATAAAATTTCAAACATGAATAGTCTCCAGAAAGCTAACAAAATTATCTACATCATGAGAATTTATTTAGAATTTTTTTAGGGATTAAATAATTATCATTAATTATGACACAATAGTGATGCAGAAATTGTTTTATCTAGTGAAAAAATCAAGAATAAATGTTTTTTCTTAAACTAATAGTGACCATTAAAATGCACAAATACCTAACCAAAAACATATTTCACATGTAAATGTAAACCGTAATCATTTAATGGTCGAATATTTGACCATTTGGAGCCTTATAAAAGAGATTATGACACTTATATTATTTTTATTTTAAATGATGCCAAAGTTGTCACCTTCATAATTTTAATAAATATAACAAATTAAATATTGTGAAATTTTAAGATGCTAAATTCGAGGTAAAAGTATTATTGTGAAAGGTAATATATTTTATCTTAATCATAGGATTTTATTTTCAATTTTTATACAAAAAAATAAGTATATTAAATAATTATACAAAAAATGATGTAGTAATTATTTTATTAAGAGATAAACCAAATAAATGGTTTTAAAAATAATTAAATAAATATTATATGAACTATTTAATGTGATACACTAATTTTTATAGATACATATGACCCTTTTATTAATATATTAAAGCTTTTATTTTCGAACATATCTTCTGTATATATTTTATTTAAATTCAAAATAAATGAATAGTGTCAAAATTGACACTATTGTTATTTTACAAAAATAACATATTATAAAATTGTTTTAAAAATCACAAAAAATATTTTAAAAATTATAAATTTATATTTATATGGTCTATAATGTTATAAAGTAACAAATTATGGAAAATTCACAACAAATAAGTAATTATTTGTTATAATTAAAAATTTAGAATTTTATAACCACAAATAAACTTAAATAGATTAAATAAGGATAAATCAAAATGATAAGGTTTAAAATATGATCCAAACATGTCTAAATTTGATTGGTTGATGATATTACAACCCTATCTCATCTAATATTTGAATATGAGTCATTTTTGGAGGTTTTTAAGTGGGGTTAGATTTATTATAAATTAATATTTTTAAGAATTCCTAAGGTGCCCCTCTCCTCCCTTATAAAAGGGCACCTCCTCCCCCTCCTCCTCACACCAATTTGAGCACTCAAGCTCGGCCAACCCCTGCCAAAATCTCTTCTACACTTCTCTAGCAACATCCTAGAGGTTCTGGTCTTCCTCAAAGACCAATTTTAGTTCCCTAAGAGGAGGTCTCCAAAAGGCGCTTCAAAGAAGAGGTAATTACCGTTACCAATTCTTTCATCTTTATTTCTTCTTCCACTTCTTCTTCTTAGGTTGTTTCATTATGAAGTAATAACATCAGTATCACTCATATACTGATATGTTATTATAAGTATGAAACAACCCTATTTCACCATCTATCTATCCTGCGGAAAAAGAAATCACCGCGCGTGCGTACGTACGGAATACCGTCTCCACGCCGTGGTGTAATCTATTTTCCACCACCACCTTACATGGATGGGTATAATGGTGTAAAGAATAACTATACGTAGTTATTAAAACATCATATTGATTCTGATATATTGTATAATCCACTCCAATTCAATTCAATATTTATGGAAATGATATCATCGCTCGTGCGTACGTACGGACTACCGTCTCCACGACGCGATGAGATTCATTCTCCATGTTAACCATTTAAGAATGATTATAAAGTATATATATAAGAAATAATAATGAAATATATGACATTATAAAGCTACTGGATTTATGTATATATATACATATGTATGTCATCTACTTACTTCCATTTCAAGACAATAAGGAAAGGAAAACAACGTTCATGCGTACGTACGGACTACCGTCTCCATGAACGGTGTTTTTCATTTTATTTATCTACCTATTATATATATATATATACTGAATATATATGATATATAAATAATATTTTATATTCTGGATGTATTTAAATCATGATATAAGTAATAATGATGTCAAGAACAACAAGTCAAAACACCTACGATAAATGAAACGATTTTACCCAAAACGCTTCTTTAACATGGAATTTACAAAAGAATGGGTAATATAATGCAATAAGTTAACCATATATGATATCATAACAATGAATATGATTCTGTAATAAGTCAATAACATGATTTAAATCATTATACAGGAGGTTTGGACACTTACAAAGAAAGTCGGACCTAAGGTAAGGGAAATATCACAATCTCATTTTTATCCGAGATTGTTTATTCATAAGTATTTACTGGGGTGTATTTTATCATCCACATCCATTTTTCATCAATATGTAATATTATTTCCATCCACCTAAAATTGTTTAAATCCATTTTTACCCTTCGGTGAGTTTTTAGTAATATCTATCAAAGGAATCTTTTGTCATACGAGGTACTTTTTGACTTTCCTGACAAAAGTACGAAGAATGTTTTTTTTAACTTATACGGCATGAATGGATTTTTAAAACATTATTTCCAAGAAACTTCCTTTACAAGTTTTCAAGTTTATTTTTAATCAACTTCTTTTATTTTAAAGTTGTATGACATGTTATGAAAGAAAAAAATGTTTTTGAAGAAGAAAGGATATTTTCCTCAAGAATAGAGTTCAAGTGTTTTATCAAAATTATTTTCCATCTAAGATAATAAAGGGTTATGTTTTTATCCCTATTATTACATGGATTTTATTATGTTGTGATGGAAACATTTTTATGAATTCCTTTATCTTATATGAATTGTTTTATGATGTCATGTTGTTTAAGAATCCCATTTTTATTACATGGGTTATGCGATGATGTATGATTTATGATTATGTGGCACACATAAGAAAGGATTCATTATAAGATGGGTGGGACCTATATCTCCCTCCAATGCATTGGGTAAAGATTTTATATCTCATGAGATAAACATGGCTGGAACGGAAGGTTATTTCGGTTCAGTGATACAGTGCTGAAACGAGGGGTGAACTCAGTTCAGAAAGGGACTTTGTCCACTAAGATAGTCCTGGCAATGAGTCATGACTAACAAGAAATGATTTTCCATGATTATGTGTGCATGCCACAAAGTTTCAAGTTTCATGTTATGATTATGGGTATCTCATTTTCACTTCTATGATTTATCCCATGTTATGATATTATGATCTCTTTTGCAGGTTAAGATTTTCAAAAGCTATGTTCTTATGTATATGATGTGATTGATATTTCTTTTGTTTACCCTTACTGAGCATTTGAGCTCACCCTTTTATGTTTTCTTTTCCCCAGGATATAAAGAAAGGTTTTTAGGTAAAAAAAGGGAAGATCTTTATGGGAGATATTGAAGATCTTTCCCCACGATTAGAAGATTACGTTCCGAGTTTCCAAAGACACTAAACTATTACGATCCTTGTGTGTGTGTTTTTGTTATGTACTAAGTATTCCGCAAAAGTAATGTAATGTCCATGTACGCCAGGCTTCGGGTCTCTACATAAAAGGTGTGAAATGTGGCTTCAAATATTTTCTTTTCTTGGACATATTACCTCTAGAGATAGAATACCCATTGATTAGATTAATAAAACTATAGTATAGGAATGGAAAACAACCACAAATATAGCTAGGTTTGTACTTTCATTGGTTTAGCGGGATACTGTCGGTGTTTCATTCCGAATTTTACACGATTAAAAAATAGTTTAATCATGATTACTCATAAAGGGGTTATGTTTATTTTGAAAAATGAATGTGATGAATTATTTGTAGAGTTGAAGAGAATATTAATGAATTCTCCGATCTTAACTCTACCATCGGGAAAATGGAGTCTTTTTTATTTATATTGATACATCAAATAAAGGACATGGTTGTGACTATATTAATAATGATATAGTTACTGAGTATGCATCATTTCAGTTAAAAAAATCCAGAACATAACAATAAAAATCATGATATTGAGTTAGTCAATGTATTATTTTCTCTGAAGATATGGATAAACTATCACTATGGTGAATGATGTGAGATATATTTAGACAACTAGAGTATGAAATATATCTTCTCACCTGAAGAAATAATCATTGGGAGAATATTATTTCAAGAGTTACTCAATGATTATTATTATTTAGTATAATATCACCCAAGGAAGAAAAATAAGGTAACTGATTAATTGATGGGGAAAGATCATGGAATTTTAAACAAAATGATGTTTGAAAGGGATTTTGTGTTCATAGATTTAGTGAATATTGATATGGGAACTATCAATAATGGTAAAACATAACTAGTTTTTCAATTGGATTCTCAAAAATATTTATTTGCGAAGATTAAATGTACTTATTCTAAAGATGATAATCTTCAAAAAATAATTCTTTGAATGATGGTAAATTGGAAGACTACATGTATGAGGATGAAATTATGAAATTTGGTAAGAGGATTTGTGTTTCCTCTATACTTGAGCTAAAAAAAATTATTGGATGATTCCCAGTTCTATAATTTTTCTATACACCCTAGTAGTACAAAGATGTATAGATATTTGAAAGACCATTTCTAGTTTGACAATTCAAAGCATCAAATTTCTGATTATGTATCAAGATGTTTAGACTTTTAATAGGTGAAGGCTGTTATACAACACCCAAGAAGACTCATGAAACCTATGAATATTCCTCATGGAAATTGGATGACATTATTATTGATTTTGTAAATGGATTACCAAAAACTCAAATAAAGAATGATAAAATATGGGTAATTGTTTATCGACATACCAAACATTCACATTTCCTCGTAATAATGGAGGATTTTCCACTCAAGTGACTTACAAGAATCAACCTTAATGTAGTGGTAAGACTTCATGGATCAGATATTTTAATTGAGTCTGATCATAATCTATTATTTACATTGAAATTCTAGAAAAGTTTTCAAAAATCATTGGATACTAAGTGTCATTTGAGTAGTGCTTATCACCCTCAAACTGATAGAAAATATGAAAGGACAATCCAAACATCAGAATAAATTTTTAGATCATTCTTAATTGACTTTAAAGGCATTTGGTATCATTATTTACCTATATTAGAGTTTCATTGAACAATAGTTTCTATTCATGTATTAAAATTTCACCATATGAAGCGTTATATTGAAAGAGATATTATGCACCAACATGTTAAGATAATGTTGTTAAAAGAATATTATAGGCCCAAAACACATGGATGAAACAATAACAATGGTGAATTATATTCAAAAACATATCAAAGTATCTCAAATTAGGAAAAAGAGCTAGGAAAATAACCAATGTAATTTATGATGAAAAACTAACCCGATATTTTTATAAGGTGACATTCTAAATATTTTGAGTAATTTTTTTTTGAAGGAGGGGAGAATATAAGAACCTAAAACATTATTGTATAACTCGATTAAAATATATTATCTTCAACAGTTTATAATTTATGAAACAACGAGTTTAAAACCATAATATATTATTAAATATGACCATTTTTACAGTAATGTGACTATTATGAAAAATAATATGACCAAGAGAGTAGTAACATCACCTATCAAAGTATATATAAAATTTGGGTATTCTATAAATGATAATATGGAATATTTACAGCATGGAATAAGTTAATAAATGTTTTGAAAATGAAAAGTTATGTGTTGGTATTTTTGTGAAACAATAATATTTATTTAAAACATTATAATTAATATAATTACTTAAAAAATTAATTTCATAAAATATATTAAAATTTTAAAATTATGTTTTATTATGATAATAAGATAATTTTATGAGACCTTAAATAAATTTTAAAAGTTTCATAAAATCAGTTATAAATTTTAAATTGGAAATTTTTGAATAAATGATGATTTTAATTAAAACATTTTTTTGAATATTTTGAAACCTATTTTAAAAAAAATGGAATTAATTTTGGAATTCTACACATTGTAAAATGGGTAATGATATTATTTGGAATTTATCTAAAATAATTAAATTTTTTGTGAATAGTGAAATATGGTAATTTATGTTATATATAAATTATAACTTAAATAAACTATTTCATGAATCATAGACAATTTAAGAACTATAATATATAAATCTAATTCTATATATACTATATTTAGTCATGGTAATCAATATAATTCATAGTCTTGAAACAAAATAATAAACAAATTAAAAAAATATTCACAAAACACCACTCTTCTCTACTATAAATACCACTTGTCCCAACCTCTTCTCCTCACACCACCAAAGCCATTAAGATCAAAGAATTTCTACCCAATACCTCTCCCAGACCTCTCCCCAACGTTTTTTTGTTACTGGTCTCACCCAAAACAGAATTTTAATGTTCTATAAGGAGGTTATCAAGGAGAGAAATTCAAGAGGAAGAACCCCCTTTTTTTAAATTTATTTCAATTTCTTTTATTTATCATCCTTTTCATACATCCTATTTCCCAATATTAATGATAACTACAACATATTATATATTTATTAATTTTATTATGTTAATGGGATATCCATCATCAGCCATCATCTCTTATCATTTTTATTCTAAAAATGCAAACACTGTCTGTGAGGTGTTGATTTACCGCCTTCATGGATGATAAGTTTTCATTTTTCAATTATTCCCTCAAGGCTGCTTATAAAACCATTTTAGGGTTAAAACTAAAATTAAAATATTCCATAATACTAATTTAATATTTTGGAACCAGTATGTATGCATAATATTAATTCATAAGTCAAAAGTACTTTGTGATGATCGAAAAAAACAAAATTATGTAAATGGTTACCATTAACACATTATATAATGAATCATCCACATATATAAGAAATAATTATATTTAAGACCATTAAATATTATTTGAAATCATTAATAACTATTAATTGAAATTTTGGGCAAATATTTTAATTTTACAAGTTCTTTATTACATGTATAAAAGTGAACCAATCATGAAAATCAAGGAAATGAACACTCCAAAATGATGAAATAGAATCTTATAACTCAAAAAAATTTCCATAAATGAACATAATAAAAATATATTAATAAATTAAATTTTTAATTGGGATTCATCTAAATAATCAATGAAACTAATTTCATTATCTAGGACATTTGGTTTAAGTGCAGAACTCTTTGGGTCATAAGGTAAGAGTTTCTTCCTGACCCTAAAATTTTCATTTGGGTTATACATTAAATCTATTTAACCAAATGGAATTATAATTTACTTTTATATAATTATTCTATATTATGTTTATATTTTCCAAAATCATGTTTCCATATCACTTCGTCTTTCTTTAATTGGAAAGAAACATGCTTTATAAGATTCGATTTTCAATTCCAACGAATAAGAAAGCCTGATTAAAGGGTACTTCCCAATTTCTTACACATTTTAAATTACACTCCATAAGCTGTAATAAGGGAAGAATATTTTTATAAAATCGAACTTTTTATCATGAAAATATATTTTAGTTATGTTCTGGTTTTATTCAATGAAATTAAGTCATGTCTGTTGTAAAGACTCTTATATTTTCTCTTAACCCACACTAAAGTGGATCATTTCTAAAGACAATTTTTACATGTTTTTACTTCAATTGGACACCATTAATTCCATAATAATAACTTATTTTTCATTGATTTTTATTTTATCTGATAAACATGATTACAATTTTTTTTTATACAAATTAGTTTTCTAAAATAACTCTTCTTTCCAAATTAAAAAGGGTATTTCTATCAAAAATATATTAATGGTTTTACTATAGTATTTTCCTTTAATTAGAAACGCATTTTTTGATTTTATTATTGATAGAGATTGATATCATATGATACCATATTATATATTTTATTAATGTTTTTATGATCATTTTGACTGTGGATGTACTATTCATGGTTTATGGTTGAACTATTCACATTTTGTATCCTATCTTTTCAATACAAATGATTATGTTATGTTTCACCCTATTCATTTTAGGAATGAATTATACTTAGTATATGATGAGTGGGGCCTTCTATATCCCTCTATGCATTGGTAGGTCTAATGAGACAAAATAGATATAGACTTGGCTGATGTCATGCCCATTTATTTTTAGATATGGATTTGGTCGAGGACATAACCAATTATTTTTAGGTTTCTTGGATGAGTCCTTAACAATATATTTCAGATTCATTTCTTCATTACGAGATTATTTATTGATATTCGAAGTGATTATATGACTAATAAAATAATCATGATTAATTTTTATTCTCATGAGATTATTTAAAAGACATTATTCGATCTTCTTATATTCCTACCATATTATACTCAAGAATACATTTTAATGGCATGTGTTTATAGTACATCACCTTTCCCTATGATTATGATAATCTTACACTATATTTATTACCCTTACTAATCATATGATATCACCCCTTTATTATGTTTTATTTTTACCTAGGTTGTGAAGATGTATGTTATGAATGAATTGTGGAGATAATGATTGACTTTATAAATGGTTCCAATGGATTTTATTTAGTTTTTTTTCATTCAATTTATAATGAAAAACGTATTTTTATTTTTTATTTTTTCAAAGATACTAAACTAATTAGTCATTCAGGATGCGAATTACTTGATTATTATACCAATATAAAAAATGAAGGCACAATCCTATGAGATACTATAGTCAGGGAATTTACAAAAATATAGTGAAGATTAAGGTCAAAAAAGTCTATATCATTGGATTTTGGTTTCTTCAGGGAAGCTATGAGGGTAGTTGGTAGAGATACTAATAAGTTTGGAATAGCTACTCCTTGGAGGAAGGGTTTCCCCATAACCCGCTTTTATGAGTTTGTATATACGGCATAAGTGTATAACTGTGATGTAGTGGGTCATTTGGGAGAGTTTATATGCCAATAAACATTTTGGAATTCTTATGGTGTGGTCAATGGGTTGCATTACATCCTTAACCCTGGTCAATAAGATCTATGGTAGGTATGTGTTATGTTTTTTGGACGTCATTTTATTGAGGGTTCCAACAGCGTGGTATGAGGATATGACACTATGGTCTGGATGTCTTCATCATTTATACACTATATTTATGCAAGATATGGTGGGGTATATGTTTTTATAGAATTAAATTCCCCAAGTCCCATTTTTTATTCAATTTCTACGTCTCAAATATCATTTGAATGCTTAGCTATTTAAGGCTCTCAAGAATCATTTTGACACTTCCAAACTCTATTCTTCTCAAATCGTAGATCTGGTGGATGAATTTTATTTATCTGTGATAAGCGATATCTCTTTATTTTAGAAAAAATTGTTTTTCCTCATCTACATATATGAGATTTTTTAAATCACTTGATGATGATAATAGATTAGATCCATGATTTTAAAGATAGTGTTTCTAGGGAAGCCTTCCTTTATCTCCATTTCTTTTATTCAATATTGGTGTTCCCATTATTGGGGTTGAGTTGGTTTGATCAATGATTAATGGTATATGGTTTCATATTATTTTCCCTACAATTAGAATAATAATTTTCTTGACGGATTCAAAATAAGGTTGTAAATGATTGAAAAACATGAATTTGAGATGAGTGAGTATTGATTTTAAAAAATTGATGGAAATTATGAAAACCCATCAATTTCATTGGAATTGAAATTGTTGGGTGGATTTGAAATAAAAATTATGTATCGATTTGGAAATTAATTTTATTAAATGAATTTATGTTGAATCTTGAGATAAATGGATTACATTTAATGATTATTTCCAAAGTAATGAATTTATGAAAACAAATGATTTATTTAAATGAGAAATCAGTGTTGAAAATCTAATTTTAAGAAATTAGATTTTTAACTAATTTAAAATGATTTTTCCTATGATTTATTGATTGATTGAAATAAATACATGTGATACTAGGTAGTTATTGGGTAATTCGGTCATGTACTTTAAGATATGACCCTTTATCCATGAATTTCTGGTGATGAAACTAACATAAACTTATTACGACATGATTTTTGTCGATGGGTAGTTTAGTCTTCACAGCATATGCTGAGGGACATGGGAACACATTGGGGTGATATCACTAATTGAGTAGTGGGAGGATAGTTTTACCAAAAACTAACATGCCACAAGGATTATTAAAGGGTCATATGATATGATTGATTTCATTATTATATGCCAATTGATTATTGAACTATTTTATTCATGACAACTATTTTATGTATATATTATAGAGAAAATACACATTTATAAAGATTATTATGTATATACCATATTTTAATTATGAAATAATGTTTTTTGAAATTATTAAATTCCATGCCATGATTTTTTATTTAAATAAAAAAAATTATTTTTTATTGTTATGAAATAGATTATGGAAATCATGGTGAGACCCTACTTGTTTTTTAGCTCACCCCCTATGTTAGCCTTCATATTTTTACAGGTTGTCTTATGCTAGGTCCAAAAAAAGGTAAGTGCCACTTAGATGTGGAAGATATTCATGGTCCTTGGGACTTAGAGTAATTTAGGTGAACAGTGGATATTAGATCCACATGTTACATGGGGTATGTCTGAGCTATTACCATTGGATGTACTACATCTTGTGGGGATTTACTCTTCAGGAATTGTTTTACCTATTTTATTATGGTTAATTATCCCTTTTTAGTGTTCAAAATATATTCTTTTATTAATCTATTTTTTGGAAAAAATCATCCCCACTATATTCTATTATTATGGAAGGTGCTTGTAGAGACCTGAAGCTTGACGTACATGGACATTACATTACATTTGCGGAATACTTAGTACATAACAAAAACACACACTAAAGGATCGTAATAGTTTAGTGTCTTTGGAAACTCGGAACGTAATCTTCTAATCGTGGTGAAAGTTCTTCAACATCTCCCATAAAGGTCATCCCTTTTTTTTCTACCTAAAACCTTTCTTTATATCCTGGGGAAAAGAAAACATAAAAGGGTGAGCTCAAATGCTCAGTAAGGGTAAACAAAAGAAAAAATCAATCACATCATATACATAGCTTTTGGAAATCTTAACCTGCAAAAGAGCTCATAATATCATAACATGGAATATATCATAGAAGTGAAAATGAGATCCCCATAATCATAACATAAAACTTGAAACTTTGTGGCATGCAAACATAATCATGGAAAATCATTTCTTTTTAGTCATGACTCATTGCCAAGACTATCTTAGTGGACAAAGTCCCTTTCTGAACCGAGTTCACTCCTCGTTTCAGTCCTGTATCACTGAACCGAAATAACCTTCCGTTCCAGCCATGTCTATCTCATGAGATATAAATCTTTACCCAATGCATTGGAGGGAGATATAGGTCCCACCCATCTTATAATGAATCCTTTCTTATGTGTGCCACATAATCATAAATCATAATTTATCGCATAACCCATGTAATAAAAATGGGATTCTTAAACAACATGACATCATAAAACAATTCATATAAGATAAAGGAATTCATAAAAATGTTTCCATCACAACATAATCAATATCCATGTAACAATAGGGATAAAAACAGAACCCTTTTATTATCTTAGATGGAAAATAATTTTGAAAATCACTTGAACTCCATTCTTGAGGAAAATATCATTTCTTCTTCAAAAACATTTTTCCTTTCATAACATGTCATGCAACTTTAAAATAAAAGAAGTTGATTAAAAATAAACTTGAAAACTTGTAAAGGAAGCTTCTTGGAAATAATGTTTTAAAAATCCATTCATGCCGTATAAGTTAAAAAAACATTCTTCTCGTTCTTTTGTCGGAAAAGTCAAAAAGTACCTCGTACGGAAAACGACAAAAGATTCCTTTCATTTCTTTTACTAAAAACTCAAAAAAGGGTAAAATTGGATTTAAACAATTGTAGTTGGATGGAAATAATATTACATATTTATGAAACAAGGATGTGGATGATAAAATACACCCCAGTAAATACTTACGAATAAACAATCTCGGATAAAAATGAGATTGTGATATTTCCCTTACCTTATGTCCGACTTGCTTTGTAAGTGTCCAAAACTCCTGTATAATGATTTAAATCATGTTATTGACTTATTCCAGAATCATATTCATTGTTATGATATCATATATGGTTCACTTATGACATTATATTACCCGTTCTTTTGTAAATTCCATGTTAAAGAAGCGTTTTGGGTAAAATCGTTTCATTTATCGTAGGTGTTTTGACTTGTTGTTCTTGACATCATTATTACTTATATCATGATCTACTTACTTCCAGAATATAAAATATGATTTATATATCATATATATTCAGTATATATATATATATATATATATAATAGATAGATAAATAAAATGAAAAACATCGTTCATGGAGACGGTAGTCCGTACGTACGCATGGACGCTGTTTTACTTTCCTTATTGTCTTGAAATGGAAGTAAGTAGATGACATACATATATATATATATACATAAATCCAGTAACTTTATAATGTCATGTATTTCATTATTATTTCTTATATATACTTTATAATCATTCTTAAATGGTTAACATGGAGAATGAATCTCATCGCGTCGTGGAGACGGTATTCCGTACGTACGCACGAGCGATGATATAATTTCTATAAATATTGAATTGAATTGGAGTGGATTATACAATATATCAGAATCAATATGATGTTTGAATAACTATGTATAGTTATTCTTTACACCATTATACCCATCCATGTAAGGTGGTGGTGGAAAATAGATTACACCACGGCGTGGAGACGGTATTCCGTACGTACGCACGCGCGGTGATTTCTTTTTCCGTAGGATGGATAGATGGTGAAATAGGGTTGTTTCATACTTATAATAACATATCAGTATATGAGTGATACTGATGTTATTACTTCATAATGAAACAACCTAAGAAGAAGAAGTGGAAGAAGAAATAAAGATGAAAGAATTGGTAACGGTAATTACCTCTTCTTTGAAGTGCCTCTTTGAGACCTCCTCTTAGGGCACTAAAATTGGTCTTTGAGGAAGACCAGAACCTCTAGGATGTTGCTAGGGAAGTGGAGAGGATAAATTGGCAGGGGTTGGCCGAGCTTGAGTGCTCAAATTGGTGTGAGGAGGAGGGGGAGGAGGTGTCCTTTTATAGGGGAGGAGAGGGGCACCTTAGGAATATCTCAAAATATTATTTTATATTAAAGTCAAAATCGGTTTATAATACTTCCAAAGGGTCTTATTTCGAAGATAAAGTGGGGATGGGTCGAAATACTATCAACCAATAGGATTTAGACAAGTTTAGGGTATTATTTTAACCTTATCAATTAGATTTAACTCTAAGTTAAATAATTTAACTTTTACCGTGTCTTTTTTGTTTTCTTTCACTATATGGTTAATAAACTTACTATAACATGCCAAACGAACCCCAAATTGTATATTATTAATACATGTATCCTTATCTAAGTCATTTGGCCGAACCTTAGATTTTTAGGAATAAAATAACAATTAATAATATAATATTTGATTTAAAAACTATTTTGTGTCAATTTTGACACTATTTGATATATGATTTTTGTGAAAGTCATAACAGAATTATATGTTCGAACCAAGTTGATTAAATCAACACTAATATATCATAGTAACCTAGAAAATTAGTGGAATTCATAAAAAGTCTAAAATTACATTTATTTTGGTATTTATATTATCAATTATGTCAATATTTCATTAATAAGATAATTACTGCATCATTTTTGTGTCATAAATAAATTATATTATTTGATGTCTAAAAATTACAAATAAAATACCATCATGTAGGAAATCTTTTTATCTTTCTAATGAATATTTATAGTCGAATTTATCTTATGTATAACCCCATATTAAAAATTATTTACTTATTAAACTTTGATTTTAACTATTTTAACCCTTCTTTAAATAAATTAATAATAAATGTCCTAATCTAATCCAAGTGGGCCTAAATGGTCATATTTTATTCCTAAGTTTGTTTTTGGTCTAATTACACTTGTCCAATAGAATTAGGACATGTGTTAGGGTAATATTAATATCATATTTACCCTTAGTTACCCTATTTACTATTAACCGCGGTAAAAAAGTAAAAAGTTACTATTCACCAAAAAATTATTTTCATCTCATTGAACCACATTTTAGTCCTTGATATTAACCATGTCTCTCGGATTTTTGAAATTCCATTCACAGATGCGGAAAAATTAAGTTTTATGAAAAATTCAGTTTTTTTAACTACCACTTAGTAGTTTCACTATTCATCAAAAATTGATGTTTTTCCGAACAATGCCAAAATTTCATCCTAAGCTATATTTCATATTCCGAATTCAAAAATGAAATCTATTTTACCAAATTCATAACATAGAAGTTGCATTAATTAATTTTATAATTAAATCCCGCTGTTAAAATAAATAGCGTGTTTTTAGGAAACAATATATATCAAAAGATTGACACTTGATTATGTCTGGTTTAAATGTGAAATTACAAACAATGACCAACATTGTATTAAATTGTAAAAATATATTCTAAATATACTTTAAAACCACTCAAATTAATAATTTATCACTATTAATTATTTCGATTAAAAAAGTTGTTTTTAATTATAATTTAGTAATTTTCACTATTCATCAGAATATGAAAGTTATCCGAAAAGTACCAAAATTTCAACTTAGGCTAAATTCGATACTCCGAATCCAAGAATGAAGTTCATTTTGAAAAATAAGATTTACTGGATTTCAAAAAGTGGTTATTACTGTTCATAACGGCTAGTTTTAATAATATTTTTATAGCATATCGTTGTTTAGTGAAACTCGGTATTGCGTACTACACACGCTATCGAGGAAGGTCGCGATTGTGTGTAATGCAAGTTAAGTCAAGGATGTGTGTTGTGCAAGCTTTTTTTGGTGTAGCGTACAACACAAGACATTAATAAAATTAAAAAGAATATTTTTTTTATAAAATCTTGGGCTGTTACATTCTACCCCCCTTAAAATGAATTTCGCCCTCGAAATTCATCGGGGTTATAAATGGTTTACTATTTGAAAGTTTCTTTAATAGAAACCCACATCGTAAAAGGAATATCAAAACCAATCTTTAAAAAACAAAAGTATGAAATGTAACGGTTACCCAAATAAACTAATCATTGGGTTTCCACATAGGTGAAAATATGGATATGGAAGAGAAATCTAACCATCATGTTCTGATGGAGAGTGGTAGAGAACATGGCTATGGAAAAGCCAGTAATCACAAATCCATAGATTTGTGATGATATAAGGTACCATCTAATTCATCAGGTATAAGATCACTAGGACAACATTTTTGGTTTTCAAGATCATTTCCCCTAAAGTTGAAAATTTGAATTAGAATAAATACTTACTTTATTTTGGTACAATCTCACTGTTGTTCGTGCTTTGAACAATTTCCACTTCATCTCTTAAATAAATGAAGTTGAATTTGTTATTCGTGAAGTGTTAGCAGATCATGTGATAGAATGACAGGTCATTCCATCTGTCTCAAACAAAAGGTTAGCAAAACTTATATACATAAGTCGATCTATAGTGAGATTAATCATATATGGTTCCTAAAATGGACTTATACTTCATATATCATACTGCTTAATATAATAAAACTAGTTTCTACTAAACAGGGACTTCCTGTAGGTCAGTGGTAGGCGATAAAGGCCAGTCGCACTTCAGTTGTGGGTTCGATTCCTACAGCCTTGTCCGAAGCGATGGGCTGTCGCCCGTCCTGCAGGTTGTCCTTTTTCTAAAACTACGTTACTATAACATCCCATCAATAATATCGAAAATCTTCTATCCTTAAACAATACTAACTTATGTCCAACATAATCCAGTCTAATCTTTAGGCTTATACATAATACTGCAGTCCACTCTCATAATATAGTAACAACGATTACCAGAGATTTAATACTGTCATTGATCCCCACATATCACAAGATATGTCTTGTTGGTCACATTCCAAACATTCAAAGTCCTTAATCGTGTATTCTCTTGAATACCTTAGTGAAAACATGAGTGCAGTTAAAAGTTAACACTTTCCACATACCAAAATCCTCAAAATTCAATATACTCAAACCATGATATCACTTAGTCCTTATATCAATCATGAGCTCATGAATACTATTAAACATTTCATTTTCTCGTCTTCATTATGCGCATATCATCTTATTTCCAAAAAATATCTCAATCACTTTGAATACCACATCAATAAATATTGCAATACTCAATGATACAACATTATTTTGGAATCCCATTACATAAACACTTAATCATTCCACCACATCGTTGTCATATTCAACATTTCCAATAGTGATCGCATGTGATTTCCCTTTGTCCTTTACCTTCAGTGGTTGCTCATGTTGATCATCAATAACCCTTGGATTAGGGCAATTATTAGCATAATGCCCCATTTCCTTGCACTTGAAGCATTGAAGTGTTGGCGGTGCGTTCTCTGCAGTGTTTGCTTTATTCACATCATTAGAAACTCTTTTTCCATTACTTCGACACTCAGCTGCTCGATGACCTTCTTTTCCACACTTAAAACATTTTCTAGTCCCTTTAAGACAATCTCCACCATGCTTCTTTCCACACTTTGTGCATAAGGAAACATTCAACTTCTTTTCACCATTATTCTGAGATTTCTCCTTGAACTCCATCTTTCGTTTCTTGTCAAAACCATGAGATGGATATGTAACACCAACTTCCATTTCTACCTTGATAGCACAACGCACAATTTCTTCATAGCTACTGAAGTCTCTTATAGCTAATGCCCTTCGAAGACTTGGTTTTAAGCCACTGAAAAATCGATCAACTTTACTTTTAGGTTGGATGATAATTCCAGAAGCATACCTTGCAATTCTTGTAAAATTTGCTTCATAGGTACCAACAGATTCATCGTCCCTTTGCTTCAGTTCAAGAAACTCTTTCTCCATCTTTGTTCGAAGAATACGAGGGAAGTACTTACTGAAAAACAAGTTCTTGAACTCGTCCCATTCCATGGACTCAATTTCATCTCTTGGCCTCGTATTCTTGATAAGATTCCACCATTGATCAGCTTCACCTTCCAAACGATATACTGCTAAGATGACTTTATCATGATCAGAACATTGAAGAACTGAAAATATCTTTTCAGTAGTACTGATCCATTGTTCAGCCACAAGTGGATCAGAAGACCCACTGAAAGAAGGTGGACGTTGCCTCATGAAGGACTCAATAGAATATTGTTCCCTTCTCTGCTCATTTGGAAGTCCAGAATGATTCATAGCTTGTGTAAGTATAGCAATAAGATTTTGCACTCCATCTCCCATAACATTTGTTTGTTCAGGAGGGAAATCATTGCATTGTCCATTGCATTGATCAACACGGTTCCTTCGGGTTCCAGCCATCGTCTAAAACCCAAAAAGAATAGTGTGAGAGGCAAAAATCATGCTAGGGAAAACAACATAATAAAGGGGGAGTACCTTCAATATCCAACATCTTAGGTTTAATTCTATGATCGTTAGCGTAATTATATTACTATAACCTATACGTATACTTATCCCTAGGGACATCCCTAGACATACCTTAGAAATATCTCTAGGGATCTCACTAACGTTTTCGCATCCTAGTTTCCAAAGGTTGACTAAACCTTTCCTATGATACCAACTGTAGAGACCCGAAGCTTGACGTACATGGACATTACATTACATTTGCAGAATACTTAGTACATAACAAAAACACACACTAAAGGATCGTAATAGTTTAGTGTCTTTGGAAACTCGGAACGTAATCTTCTAATCGTGGTGAATGTTCTTCAACATCTCCCATAAAGGTCATCCCTTTTTTTCTACCTAAAACCTTTCTTTATATCCTAGGGAAAAGAAAACATAAAAGGGTGAGCTCAAATGCTCAGTAAGGGTAAACAAAAGAAAAAATCAATCACATCATATACATAGCTTTTGGAAATCTTAACCTGCAAAAGAGATCATAATATCATAACATGGAATATATCATAGAAGTGAAAATGAGATCCCCATAATCATAACATAAAACTTGAAACTTTGTGGCATGCACACATAATCATTGAAAATCATTTCTTGTTAGTCATGACTCATTGCCAAGACTATCTTAGTGGACAAAGTCCCTTTCTGAACCGAGTTCACTCCTCGTTTCAGTCCTGTATCACTGAACCGAAATAACCTTCCGTTCCAGCCATGTCTATCTCATGAGATATAAATCTTTACCCAATTCATTGGAGGGAGATATAGGTCCCACCCATCTTATAATGAATCCTTTCTTATGTGTGCCACATAATCATAAATCATAATTCATCGCATAACCCATGTAATAAAAATGGGATTCTTAAACAACATGACATCATAAAACAATTCATATAAGATAAAGGAATTCATAAAAATGTTTCCATCACAACATAATCAATATCCATGTAACAATAGGGATAAAAACAGAACCCTTTTATTATCTTAGATGGAAAATAATTTTGAAAATCACTTGAACTCCATTCTTGAGGAAAATATCATTTCTTCTTCAAAAACATTTTTCCTTTCATAACATGTCATACAACTTTAAAATAAAAGAAGTTGATTAAAAATAAACTTGAAAACTTGTAAAGGAAGCTTCTTGGAAATAATGTTTTAAAAATCCATTCATGCCGTATAAGTTAAAAAAAAACATTCTTCTCGTTCTTTTGTCGGAAAAGTCAAAAAGTACCTCGTACGGAAAACGACAAAAGATTCCTTTCATTTCTTTTACTAAAAACTCAAAAAAGGGTAAAATTGGATTTAAACAATTGTAGTTGGATGGAAATAATATTACATATTTATGAAACAAGGATGTGGATGATAAAATACACCCCAGTAAATACATACGAATAAACAATCTCGGATAAAAATGAGATTGTGATATTTCCCTTACCTTATGTCCGACTTGCTTTGTAAGTGTCTGAAACTCCTGTATAATGATTTAAATCATGTTATTGACTTATTCCAGAATCATATTCATTGTTATGATATCATATATGGTTCACTTATGACATTATATTACCCGTTCTTTTGTAAATTCCATGTTAAAGAAGCGTTTTGGGTAAAATCATTTCATTTATCGTAGGTGTTTTGACTTGTTGTTCTTGACATCATTATTACTTATATCATGATCTACTTACTTCCAGAATATAAAATATTATTTATATATCATATATATTCAGTATATATATATATATATATAATAGATAGATAAATAAAATGAAAAACATCGTTCATATAGACGGTAGTCCGTACGTACGCATGAACGCTGTTTTACTTTCCTTATTGTCTTGAAATGGAAGTAAGTAGATGACATACATATATATATATATATACATAAATCCAGTAACTTTATAATGTCATATATTTCATTATTATTTCTTATATATACTTTATAATCATTCTTAAATGGTTAACATGGAGAATGAATCTCATCGCGTCGTGGAGACGGTATTCCGTACGTACGCACGAGCGATGATATCATTTCTATAAATATTGAATTGAATTGGAGTGGATTATACAATATATCAGAATCAATATGATATTGTAATAACTATGTATAGTTATTCTTTACACCATTATACCCATCCATGTAAGGTGGTGGTGGAAAATAGATTACACCACGGCGTGGAGACGGTATTCCGTACGTACGCACGCGCGGTGATTTCTTTTTCCGTAGGATGGATAGATGGTGAAATAGGGTTGTTTCATACTTATAATAACATATCAGTATATGAGTGATACTGATGTTATTACTTCATAATGAAACAACCTAAGAAGAAGAAGTGGAAGAAGAAATAAAGATGAAAGAATTGGTAACGGTAATTACCTCTTCTTTGAAGTGCCTCTTTGAGACCTCCTCTTAGGGCACTAAAATTGGTCTTTGAGGAAGACCAGAACCTCTAGGATGTTGCTAGGGAAGTGGAGAGGATAAATTGGCAGGGGTTGGCCGAGCTTGAGTGCTCAAATTGGTGTGAGGAGGAGGGGGAGGAGGTGTCCTTTTATAGGGGAGGAGAGGGGCACCTTAGGAATATCTCAAAATATTATTTTATATTAAAGTCAAAATCGGTTTATAATGCTTCCAAAGGGTCTTATTTCGAAGATAAAGTGGGGATGGGTCGAAATACTATCAACCAATAGGATTTAGACAAGTTTAGGGTATTATTTTAACCTTATCAATTAGATTTAACTCTAAGTTAAATAATTTAACTTTTACCGTGTCTTTTTTGTTTTCTTTCACTATATGGTTAATAAACTTACTATAACATGACAAAAGAACCCCAAATTGTATATTATTAATACATGTATCCTTATCTAAGTCATTTGGCCGAACCTTAGATTTTTAGGAATAAAATAACAATTAATAATATAATATTTGATTTAAAAACTTTTTTGTGTCAATTTTGACACTATTTGATATATGATTTTTGTGAAAGTCATAACAGAATTATATGTTCGAACCAAGTTGATTAAATCAACACTAATATATCATAGTAACCTAGAAAATTAGTGGAATTCATAAAAAGTCTTAAATTACATTTATTTGGGTATTTATATTATCAATTATGTCAATATTTCATTAATAAGATAATTACTGCATCATTTTTGTGTCATAAATAAATTATATTATTTGATGTCTAAAAATTACAAATAAAATACCATCATGTAGGAAATCTTTTTATCTTTCTAATGAATATTTATAGTCGAATTTATCTTATGTATAACCCCATATTAAAAATGATTTACTTATTAAACTTTGATTTTAACTATTTTAACCCTTCTTTAAATAAATTAATAATAAATGTCCTAATCTAATCCAAGTGGGCCTAAATGGTCATATTTTATTCCTAAGTTTGTTTTTGGTCGAATTACACTTGTCCAATAGAATTAGGACATGTGTTAGGGTAATATTAATATCATATTTACCCTTAGTTACCCTATTTACTATTAACCGCGGTAAAAAAGTAAAAAGTTACTATTCACCAAAAAATTATTTTCATCTCATTGAACCACATTTTAGTCCTTGATATTAACCGTGTCTCTCGGATTTTCGAAATTCCATTCACAGAAGCGGCAAAATTAAGTTTTATGAAAAATTCAGTTTTTTTAACTACCACTTAGTAGTTTCACTATTCATCAAAAATTGATGTTTTTCAGAACAATGCCAAAATTTCTTCCTAAGCTATATTTCATATTCCGAATTCAAAAATGAAATCTATTTTACCAAATTCATAACATAGAAGTTGCATTAATTAATTTTATAATTAAATCCCGCTGTTAAAATAAATAGCGTGTTTTTAGGAAACAATATATATCAAAAGATTGACACTTGATTATGTCTGGTTTAAATGTGAAATTACAACCAATGACCAACATTGTATTAAATTGTAAAAATATATTCTAAATATACTTTAAAACCACTCAAATTAATAATTTATCACTATTAATTATTTCGATTAAAAAAGTTGTTTTTAATTATAATTTAGTAATTTTCACTATTCATCAGAATATGAAAGTTATCCGAAAAGTACCAAAATTTCAACTTAGGCTAAATTCGATACTCCGAATCCAAGAACGAAGTTCATTTTGAAATATAAGATTTACTGGATTTCAAAAAGTGGTTATTACTATTCATAACGGCTAGTTTTAATAATATTTTTATAGCATATCGTTGTTTAGTGAAACTCGGTATTGCGTACTACACACGCTATCGAGGAAGGTCACGATTGCGTGTAATGCAAGTTAAGTCAAGGATGTGTGTTGTGCAAGCTCCTTTTGGTGTAGCGTACAACAAAAGACATTAATAAAATTAAAAAGAATATTTTTTTTATAAAATCTTGGGCTGTTACAGTGCTGGTATCTATCCAATGTGGACCATGAATGATGTTTGGTCTATGTCAGATTCATCTTTGTATCTGTGCATCCGGGTACATTGTCTTGTTTGTGACATGAACCTCAAATGTTATTTCCAATTTTAATTTTGGGAAAATTTTATCTCACCCTTTCTTATGTTTCCTTCCCCATATTATGATGAATGATCAATGTTGGGTATGTATATAAAATTTACTAAATGGGAAGGTATTTATGGTAGATATTAATGATATCTTATATATTAAAAATATTGTGTATCTAGTCTCCAAGGAGTGTAGACCTTTATAGTACTCAAAACATTTATTTTTTAAATGTATTGAATATTGTCTAAAATAAATTAATATTTATGTATGAAAATATCGGGGCATGTTAGTTGATATCAAAGGATATGTTAAGTCAATATTTAGATAATAGTGTAAGAAATATCTAGAAAAACATTAGGGATATGTCTACATATAGGATAACATATTAATAATTTTCTCAGGTAGGTATTGTGAGTTTTTCCTAGAAATACATATATTTCTAGATACTAAAAGTGGATTATGTTTTGGAATAGATGTATCTAGTGGTTAAAGCCACAAATATAGTCAGTCGAGTATATCTCAACCATAATTCGGTTTCATGAAGAGAGTTTCCTTACCCAAATATGGTTTGAATCTCAAAGGAGATATTCCTAAGGTAATTCATAATTTCATTATAAACCATTATATACATTTTGAATAATTGATGAAATTAAATGAACTAGGTTAAACATAATGTTTCATAGGATGAAAAAAGTATTCAATATTTAAAAAACCTAATTTTTTTATGGATTATGTGGTTCTCCATTATGAATATTCTTTCTCATGATTTTATTCTTGGTTTTAATGAATTGATGAAACTAGAAGACATCAAACAAATAATGAATATTATGGATAATGAAATTATTTTCCACTTAAGAAAGAAAATACTTAAGGGGATATAATTCATAATCATGTTTCTATGATCACACATGTTTTTTTGGACATTAATCATGTTTAGATATAATACTATCAAATTAGGGAATAATATATATTGAGTTTTTCAGGAGGCAACATCCAATTCTATTAGTGCGTATTTTAATACAGTAGTGACTAATTAATGGATAAATTCCATTTAGAAATTATTTTATCTTTTCCAATTCCATAAACAAAAAATGGTGGTCTAATGAATTTCTCCTTTGGAAGGAAGATCTGATAAAAGGTGGAACTTGATAAAGAATATGAGACCATATGATAAAATTGACTCCTTAGAAGGGGATGAGTTTGAGAGAGAAATTTTCTATTAGTAAAACCCTCATATTATATGTACAAATATGGAGAAGTAATTGTGTTAGATTAATCGATAAGAGGAGGAATCCATTGGTGCATTTGAGAAAATAGTAACAAGGATTTCCAGGCTTGATTCTGGTTTATTCATTTAACCAAAAATAAAAATTGATCAATTATTCAGGGGATTAAAACATAAAATCCAGAAGGTGTTTTATATATGAAACATTAGTATCTATTATTAAATCATTCAACGTGAAAATAATGTAGAAATGTAAATTGGAATTCAATAAATTCTGATGGTTTTGATAAAAAAGAAATATTGAGTCTCCTGAAAACTTGATTAAATAACATGGTGGGAAAAAATAAATCCATATACATTCTGGAAATGTGGAAAAAAACACCATAGAAATTTCTTGATTTAAACTTAGAGAATCAATAACATTATAATAGTGCATCATAAATCCAATGAATTTTGAAATGTGATGAATGGGTTATTTAATGTAATAGAGGAGAAGTAGTTGGAAAATGATGCACCACTCACACTCCAATGTTTTAAATAAAAGGATTATGATAATTATTCAAACTAGTTCAAGAATAAAATGGTTTATAATGATTTTTGGAAATAGAAAACCCATAAGATCAATAAAAATTGAAAATATCATGTCATCATGAATGTATATGTGGGTTATGAGAATAATGTGGTGAAAGGTACACATATCATTTATTATATAACACCTACTGTATTTTTTGATTTTAGCTCAATAAACACTGAAATTTATAGAATATGAAAATTGTATAAACTTATTATATCAATTATTAGATACTGATTTAGTTGTAAATAATCTTAATGGTATGAAGGTCTCATCTCATTTCTATAGTTCTTCTCTGATTGAACTTTGTGGGAATGTTATTTCAGATAATCTTCTCAAAATAAATTTAGTTAAATTTTATTTTATTTTAGGAATGGATTAGATTTTATTATATGGATAATAAATAAATTGTTATGGATGGGTTGGAACATTTAATATTCCAATTAAACAACTATATTTTTCTTTCATGACAATAAATACGAAATTACAGTGGAAATCACAAAAATATAGTGGTTCTTAATTCCTATCTATAAAGGATATTTGTTGGCGCCAAAATATGGCACGAAAGGAAGGCACAAAAAAGGCTGGCGTGCTGCCTCGCGAAGCCCCGACGCGAAGCCCCGATGCGGAGCCCGTCGCGAAGCTCCAGAGGCGGTAATGATCCATGAACGCATTTGACGTTCGCGAGCCCGCCGTGAAGCTCCAGAGGCGGTAACGCTCCGCGAACGCATTTGACGTTCGTGAGCCCGCCGCGAAGCTCCAGAGGCGGTAACGCTCCACGAACGCATTTGACGTTCGCGAGCCCGCCACGAAGCTCCAGAGGCTGTAACCCTCCGCGGACGCCGTTGACGTTCGTGAGCGCTCCGCGAAGCACCTGAGGCGGCGCACGAGTTCTGCTTCGCGGCGGCCCTTGCCTATAAATACTGGACTCCCCCTGAGTCCCAGAGGATGGACAATCCGACCATTCGGCTTCTCCTATCCCGAATCGCGAAGCACTCTTTGCCCCTGAATCATGAGCTCTGTGAGGTACTTCTACTTCGCGAGCCGCCTTTTCTTTGTCTCGTTTTGAGCCCCTCTTCCGAGAGGGACGCCCTTCACGAAGATCAAGGTCATTCGCGAAGGAAGGGGATTCCCAAGGGAACTCGGGCAGCCGCATAGCGTTTATGATTCGCGAAACACCCAAACTGCACTCGTGATCCCTATGCTAAGGCAGGATCGCTACACATCACGAAGCACATTGCTTCGCATGACCCTGCTTCGCGAGGCACCTCTTCTTCGCAAGGCAGTGCTCCGCGAACACAGTTCCACTTCGCAAAGCACCTTCCACTCAAACCTACGCCCCATTCTAAGTCCAAGGCACTCCACTTCGTGAAGCACACTCCTTTTCTTAGAAATTACTCTTCCCGTGAGACCCTCCAGGTTTGCACGATGTGATTTCAAAGTCCCATGGACAATACCACTCGTAGCATTGCTTCACCTAATGCTTCTTCACATAGGCATGCTAACGACTATTTCTTCTTCACATAGCCATGCTAAACGTGGACCCCATGATGGTTCGTTCCACGACCCCCCTCGACTACGGCCTTACTGGTACCTTCCCTTCCCCAAGGACCAGAGGGTACCAGTTATGTAAGTCATAGGGGTGCGGAGTGAACCCACCTCGTCTGAGCTGCATGACGTTAAACTACCAAGCACCACGTCCTCAACACATGACATTAAACTGTGACCCGACCTCGTGCATCTCACGAAGGGTCCCCCCAGCTCGAACATTCTTTACACCACTCGTCTCCACATGAATGGAATCACCCATCCACAAGGGATGATATCCTCCTTATTGGAGTGGTGTATGTTCTCAGGAGAAGGGCGCCCCCTGCTCCCCAACAGATGGATGCACCTATGCATCTCCATACTTCCCCACTACCAAGGTTAGTGGAGGGCGTGATAGGGAATGAGGCACCTCACATCAGTGGTCCCAAATCCCTCTTTCGTTGCGCTTTGCCGCACCATGGGCCTCCATCTTGGAGTAAGTCCCAGCACCATGGGCCGCCTAACGCGTAAGCCCCTCTTCGCTTCTCATGGACGCATCCTTCGCGACGTGATCATCTGGTCCTTACAAACTCTTGTTTCTTACACCAAGCATGACTCACGTGGGATTAGAGTGAGCACTGAACCTGACCCCCAGCCATAACAAACTACAAGGTCTTTGATCCATGTCAAGGCATGGTACGTAGGAAGCCTCCATGAGGTTCAAGCCACATTACTCGGTCGTTCATTCACGTCGAGTTTTGCCCTCGTCCAGCATGACATTAAACTGCATGCCCTCATCCAACATGACGTTAAACTGTATGCCTTTGTCCCGCATGACATTAAACTGCACACCCATTCCCATATGAACTACGAGGTCTTTGATCCATGTCAAGGCATGGTACGTAGGAAGCCTTCCAGAGGTTCTAGCCAACCACTCATTGGACCAAGGTCCACCTTCACGTCGGTTCACCGGAGAAACCCCCCCCCCTTTTTTGAACTACAAGGTCTTTGATCCATGTCAAGGAGTGGTACGTAGGAAGCCTCCACGAGGTTAAAGCTCACCAGTCATCCAATTCACGTCGAGTTCTAACTCCGTCCAACATGACGTTAAACTGTATTCCACAACCCGAACTACGGAGACTTTGATCCGTGTCAAGGCATGATACGTAGGAAGCCTCCCCGAGGTTCAATCCCATCTCCCATCGGACCAAGGTCCCTCATTTACGTCGGTTCACCGACACCCACCGCTCGTCGTTCATTCATGTCAGGGTTCACTAACGTCCCGCATGACGTTAAACTGTATTCCATCAATCCTTTGAACTATGGGGACTTTGATCCAGGTCAAGGAATGGTACATAGGAAATCTTTCCAAGGTTCAATCCCACCACTCATCGGACCAAGGTCCACCTCCACGTCGGTACGCTGATGATGCCCATCGAACCAAGGTCCACCTTCACGTTGGTTCGCTGACGACATTCATCGGGCCAAGGTCCACCTTCACGTCGGTTTACCGGCACCATCTTGAACTACGCGAACTTTGATTCCCCGCCACGGGGTATGTAGGAAGCCTCTTCAAGGCTCAAGACCAACTTCACCGTCGCCCCTACGATGGTCCCATTTCGATCCCCCTCCACTCCATTCATCCACCTATCACCCGTCCTGATTCTCGCCCAGACCATCATATCTTGGTGAGACCATGTCGGTACGCTCCACTTCACAGCCGCTCATGAGCTGGCCCCGGTATCGGCATCCCGTCAAGGGTAATACCTCAATCCGATCTATCCTAGCTAATGCTCTGATCGGGTTGATCCATCTCCGCTAGACGTTAAACTCATGGCAAACCCTGTGTTAAACACGGGAAGTTGAGGAAAACCTCAGATATGTGTCAATGGAATATAATTCCCTGCGTTCGATGTGGGATGCCTCGGGCTTCTACGCCCTCGAGAAGCCCTGTGACTAGGGATAACAGATAGACATGCCCGGTTCTCCAGCATCCAGACACGCTACTGATGCCTCAACGTGACTACTCTTTCGACTGAAGGTTGCTGCCCTGACTGGACCCTCTGGAATGTCCCCACAGAAGAAGTGTAATTAACTGGCGTCCATGGAAACATGGCACTGGGAAGAGTTTCACGAACTACGTATTAAATCTATGAGGGAGACCCGGACTAGGTGACGAGTTCTGAGGAGGAATCCTCAGAAGGAAGAACAGACATCCCATCATCCCGTTTCGATCAAGGAGCAGACGTCCCTGAATAAGGAGCGAATTCTTCCCGCCTTTGGAAAGCGGGAATGTGGGGCAACAAGCGTCGCGTGTCCTCCTCAGCGGACGGACGGATGCGCTCGCGCCCCGGGAAAAGCATCGGAAACAGAAATGGTGAACCCGACATGAAGGTATTCTCCTCAGTAAGGAGATTAGTAGCGTTCGAGACACCAGTAGATTGACCTGTCACCAGATCCAGATATCTGGTGCCTAGTCCCACCAAACAAATAGCGGGCCTGTCGTGAAACTCACCGGAAGTCGGAGAAGTAGAACGTGGGGAACTCCGTTCTACAGCGTGTTGGCGTGGATCCTTCTTACAGACGTGGAAAATGGAAGGGCGATGGGGCACTGGTTGTCAATCCTTTTCCTCTCACTGTTGAGGAGTTGATCCATTCGTTTATCAGGAACCAGGTTGCTGTTATAGAGAAGCGATCACCGCCCGATCCTCGCCTACGCAGGGGAAAGGGAAACACCGCCACAGCCACCCCACATGGCGCCGCTACCTCCACGACGACTGCCACATCGCGAAATATGGGGCGCCCACGTCCCCTTTCCCCATTAGAGGTCGTCCAGCAAAGGGTGATCAACAACCTCGTGCGTAGGTACGAGGAGGAAGGGGTCATCCCAAATAGGGATATGGCCCACTTGGACCTAGAGGCCTCCAGGCCCCGCCGTCAACACCACACTAACAGGCCGCGTAGGGGGGCCCTACTCCCCACCCCAACGTTCAACCATTTTGAGAGCCTGTCCCTGGAATGCCATGACAACTCCTCGCCTTACGCTGAAGAGGTGGGCGTCGTCCGGCTCAGCTCGCTCAGGGTCCCGCCCAAGGGCTCCAGGCGAGAGCTCCCATCCGGCTGCGTCAGCGCCACCGTCCGACTCTGCCGGAAGAGTAGGCAGGCCATGCCCCTGCACCACCTGCACCATCTCGCCTGACCCGACGTCAGCGCCAGGCCCGGGCTGAGGACGCTCGCCCAGGCGCGTCGACGTCGACAGCTACAGTGGCCCGCGCCACCGCCGACGTGCATCATGAGGCCCCTTCATACACTGAGCAGGGTCACTCCTTCACCCAACCAGGATCGAGACCCCAACAGCCCCACGGGCGGGCTAGGTTGACTCACCGGGTGGCAGGCCTGAGTGGTGATCACCGCGAACTAACCCATGGTGATATCGCCCCGTACGGAGGCTCTCCCTGTACCACTACTTCACAGAGCGTGGGCCTTCCCCGCTCCTAAGATCATCATGGAGGTATGCCTCGCGCTACCCCCATCCCGAAGGAAGACCTGCCCCGCGGCAGTAACGCTCAGTGCGGAAACCTTTCCCACGCCCACTATACAGGGTATGGAGTCCATCCTCCTGCCCTAGACCACCGATCTGAAGACACCGTCCATCCAGTCATTCTCCAATGTGGGGGCCCTCCCTACATCCTCTCTGAAACCGGCAAAGGTCCTCCTCGCCCCAGCAACTCGAGGAGTTAAGGTCAGCCTCTCTCCGCCCGCATCGACCATGGAGGTCCTCCCCATGCTCCTGCTGATTCCAACAGTGGCTCCGCCTACATGGGTGTTGTTCATGGAGGTCCTCCCCATGTACCCTTCGACATTTTCCCTGGTTCCCCTCGCACTCCGGCTATCTCGAGTGGGGGTCCTCTTCGCCACGGTGCCACCGCCGCCCCGAGACTCCATGATAGGGATCAACCCTGTCCCGAAGAGCCACCCCAGTGTAGGAGAGCGGGTCGTCGCCGCCACAAGAAGAATCCTGGGAAGGCCCTGGTGGAGATCAAACCTGCCCGCTTCTCCGACTCTGAAGCGGAATGCGACTCAGCAATGGAACCTTCTCCCCGCTCCTCTGTATCAAGGACTGGGGCAGGAACCAGGCACATTAGCCTCATCCTCCCAGAATATGAGGTCCACCAAATTCCCATCTCTCTCCGCAGGTACATCCTGGAGGAAGAAATCTTGGGAATTCTGCAGGTCTCGACCACGCAACCATCGCCATCGTCACCAGAAGCGCCCTCTACCTCTACTAGAGATCACGGAGAGTTATTTTGGGGGCCAACGATGGTAGAGCGAAGACACGACCTGTCGTCGGTAGCTGCGACTCCTGTTCCGGAAGCTGTGGCTATCAGCCCATCGTATCATGACATCGTGGCCAGGTCACCTTGCTCTTCGGAGGATGGCCCAGAAATCAGTGGCCAGTCAGCTCATTCGCCATATTCTCCACCGCCGAGTTTACTATCCCAGAGGTCTGCCTCGGTACCGCTACCGGTCCCTCAGCCACCCCCGGTTGACGTGTGGGGCAACACAAGGCCAGACCCTGAGTCCGAGCCCAGGAGCTTCTAGAGTATTCATGCAGCGGATTACTTCCCGGAAAAGTTCTGGCCGACGACGGCGCTGAATTTTTGCATACCAGAGTCTCTTACCCCTGAAGAAGTGGGGTGCTTTTGTCGAACCCTATGGGCAACACACTTCCTCCTTCGCTACGAATTGGTGGTGTACCCCAGAATCTCAGAGAACTTTGAAGAAATTGGCGAGCATTGCCGCCTGATCGATGCGGCCGCACTTCTTGTGTCCCAGCACCCTGAGTCGCCAGGCCGCCAGGGCGCCCTCCAACATAAATGCATCCAGAGTTTCAAAGTACTCCGCATGATCATCAGGGAAGCCAGCCCCCATGTGAAAGTTCGTGGTTGGGGACACTATGTCGCTCTCCTCTTCGACCCTTTCTGACGGCAGCCCGATTCATTATGTGACATCGAGGACATGCCCTAGAGAGGGGTCGTGGTCCACATGGCCGACGTTGTGGACAAGGAAGACGAGATTGAATTCCCTGATGGAGACATACCCCCCGAGGGCGTCCCGCCACTGTTGGACCCGTCAGGGAGGGTTACCCGTCAGCAGAGGAACCTGATAGGCCTCCCTGTACCCACCGAGTCGCTGGTACTCGGTCAAAACACCGGAAAGGGTAAGGAGCACGTCAGAACTGTCAAGCACTCCGACCTGTCCGCCTCTGTGCAGAAAACGGACTAAGATACCGAGAAGGCCACGTTACGCCAGAAGCATGCTGAGCAGAAGAGGCTGGTTGATGAACTCTTGGCTGAGCGCGCTGCAGAGTGGCGACCGGAATATGGTAATCCCAGGCCGGGGCAGAAGGGGCAAGAATAATTTCCCCCTGGTGAGATGCCTCCGGGAAACCCTGATCATGCTACTTCCGCAGACAGGGCAGAAGCCGGAGCGTACGGCAAGAGGGCGCGATACGTCTCGCAAAACCCTCCCGAGCGACGTGGCAATCTGAAGAATCCAGTCCGGGTTCCCCCAGTCGCCCCGCAGGTCGTTCCTCCAGTTGATCCATGAGCTGCCGAAGCCATCTACCGTGTTGAGGAACCTGGAAATGCACCTGTGGTTAGGGATCCCCATCAAGAAAAGGACCCCCACCCAGATGATCTTATTGCGGCGCTCACAGCCGACCTCGAAGCATTGGAAACGTGGCAGGTGGAGGTCCCATCGGATGGCAAGGCTTATCCCTTGTGGGTGGATGATATGCCCGCACCTCCGGGTTTTGGGAACCCCACTTTCTCGCCTTTCAACGAGACATGGGACTTGCCATAGCACTTGGATCATTTTTCTTTCAGGTGTGGCCCCATGATGGGGACCCCGACTCAGCAAGAAGCTGCCAAGATCCGATGTTTCGTACAGACATTGGAAGGTCCGACATTCATCTGGTACAGCTAGCTCCATATCAGATCGGTGACCGGTTGGGAGGATCTTCGCTGGCAGTTCTTATACCAGTTCAGCTCCACCACGCGGAAGACCAGCATTGCGGACCTCTTCAAATGCAAGAAAAGGCCTGATGAGAAAGTCACAGATTTCATCGCCCGGTGGAAGGGACTTACATATTCCCTCGATATGCCACTGACTCAGGAGCAATTACTGACGATGTGTGTGGGGAATGTCAAGACAGAGCTGGTACCCTCCCTAATTACCCAGAACTACCCTATAGGGTTCAGAGATTTCTCAGATAAGGCTCAGCGCCTTGAGGAAGCCCTGCAACAGGCTAGTCAGGCAGGTTTGTTGCCCCCCATGATCCCGGCCAGGAGGACCGCCAGGGCTGAACCCGCCGTAGTGGCCCAAGTAGAAGCCACTAGGCAGCTGGAGTTACTGTCGGTGGCACCATCTCCGCAACCCCGCAGAGGTCGTCCACCTCAAGCACAAGTTCCTGCCCTGCAGCGACCGCCTCAGAACCAACAGGTTCCCCCACGCAATGCGCCACTGCCACCTAGGTGAGACAATTAGGCGCCGCCTCCTTGGCAGGCCCCTCCGAACCCTCGTCAGGTCCAGGCCCCCTATCCGGAAAGAAGATACCAGACATATTCGTTCAATGAAAATAAGGTCTCTGGCTACTTCCGAAGTGCTCTAGAGCAAGGGATTGTGCGCCTTCCCGAGTGCAGAAGGCCGGCAGAGGCGAATCTCACCGATCACCCCAACTACTGCCCTTATCATCAGATTTTGGGACACAACCTCAAGCAATGCTATGTGTTTTAAGACTGGCTTCAAGACCAGGTCAGAAACAACATAGTTAAGTTGGGCCCGACACCAGCATAAGTTGCGGGTGTCTTTGCAGGATCAGAGATCGGCAGCGACAGCGAAGGCGAGTGGCAGCAGGTCTCCAGCCGCGGATCCCGAAAATACGACGACTGGATGGCTCAAAAAACCATCATTCGTGCCCATGGTATCATCTGGGCACGCCTGAAGCAGTCGGAACCTTCAGAAGAAGTATTTGGGGCCTCCACATCGTCTTCACAGTCGACCTCTTCCCAAAAGGGCAAGCAGCGGCGACGCAAGAAGAAGCAACGCGCACCACCGGTGTCATCGTCATCCCATACTCTCGGTGACTTTATGCCCCCTAAAATGGGGATTCCTCCTAGAATCTGCCCAGAGGTGGATGACTCCTTGAGCGAAAGCCCGGGGTACGCTTCGGTTAACACCATGGAGCTGGTAAAGCCCTATATGACTCCCGATGAGGGGGAACGCCGGGCGGACCTCCCCAACATTTCCAGACGACGTCAACGTCTGCGGAATCGCAACCGCGACGGTCATCGAGGTATGTCAGCAGACACCTTTAGCCAAGACATGCATGATACTGAGACAAGACAATAGGTTCAGCATAGATCTCAGCACACACAACCCCATCTAATGCTCTCGGCTCTACCTCCACCGCCGTTCGTACTACTAGATCGGGGAGAGCTTCCTCGTTCGTGTCACAGTCAGTCTTGCTCGGATACAGGCCAGCCTCTTCTGTTCATTCCTAGTCTGGTGACTACTCTCCATGCTTCAAATAGTAGGCAATAGGACTTACCCAGTACTAGCTGATCGCCGGTTCAACCGGCAGGACCCGCTATACCTCCAAATGCCGAACGACCTCCTGTAAACAGAGGTTCACGTTTGGCATGAAAGTATGATGTCCTGAAGCACCTGGCCGACATTCCGGCAAGGCTTTCCATCATTGAGGCCCTTCGCCTATAATCCTAAATGCGCGAGGCACTTGCTGAGGCCCTAAGGAGCCCCTCCAGTTTGAGACGGAGGTAGCAGCTGAAGAAGCCTTCCATACCGAGATGATTGAAAACGCAGAATGTCAGGCAGTTATCTCATTTTCTGGTGTAGACGAGGACCCTCCTATACAGGGGCACATTCGCCCTTTGTACATCACCAACCACTTTAGTGGGGTGGAAGTCCACCGCTGCCTCGTTGACATGGGTTCCAGAATCAATCTAATTCCGACTCGGACGTTGCGAAAGTTGGGTCTCTCTGAAGGTGATTTAACTCCCTCTGACCTCAGAATCCAGGGGTATGACAGGACCAAGCAAACCCAGGTCGGAAAGATCCGCCTGAAGACTCAGTTCGGTGGCTTTACTGCCAGCACCGAGTTCATGGTCGTCTCTCAGGACACCGCCTACAACGCATTGATGGGTAGGCCATGGCTCCATCTGCATGCAGCGGTCCCTTCGTCGTATCACCAGTGCCTCAAGTACTCACTCAACGGTCGGGTAGGCGTACTCCAAGGAGATGCATCTCACTTCGCTTCTTGTGAGGCCCGCTATCTGGATGCGGGTTATTACAAAAGTAAGGATAAGCAAATCCTAGTAAGTGAGGATGAACCCGCCCCGGTCACAAGTGATCCCTGGGGAAGCATGGATGACGCCTACATCCTCCCGATCCACCGGTTGGAGGTCACGACCTCCAACATGGGGAAATGTTTTGTTGTGTCGGGTACACAAGGAAGGCATGTTACCGTATCCAAGCGACGGCAGAAAATCACCTCGTACTCCTACATCAACCAGGCTCAGGTCTTCCCAGAACCTCCTACCTCTGTACGGTACCGGATTCTCAAGATTATGACAACGACGGTATGCCATACGTGTCTCTTCCGCCAGGCTGGAATTCACCGACTCAGGCCGACACGTCACCACTGCTTTGATATTATCAAACGTGGCCCCTTAGGCTGAAGACCAGATAGGATAGGATTGACTGCCTTCATTTCTATGGTCTCAATGGCGAGTGAGTCTCCCGATGTGATGATCGCTGCTGGCCAAGCCGACAGCAGCTGCCCCTCGGGTTTTGATAGCCTAGAAGTATCTCCCGTCGCGGGAAGTCCCCCCACAGGTGGGGAGGAAGACCTGGAGGATGCTCCCCCGCCTTTGAAGAAGGCTTCTCTACCACGGTTGATGAACTGGTACATGTGAATCTTGGTAGCGAGGCAGATCCAAAACCAAAATTGATTAGTGCCGCCATGTCCCCCGAGGAGCGGCAGCAGTACGTAGACATCCTCAAACAACACCGTGACGTGTTTTCCTGGAGTTACAATGAGATTAAAGGTATAGATCCCCAGGTAGTCGTTCACCATCCCAGCCTCCCGGCAAAACATCGTGGTTTTAAGCAGCCTCCCAGGAAAATGCACCCTTCTCATGGTGCCATGGTTGAGGTTGAATTTGACAAGATTATCAAAGCCAACTTCGTTAAAGAAGTCATGTACCCCATGTGGCTTGCCAACATTGTGCCAGTCAGGATGAAGAATGGGCAGATCAGAGTTTGAATCGACTTTCGCGATCTTAATCGCCACTGCCCAAAGGATGACTTCCCACTCCCGGTGACAGAGTTATTGATTGACACCATGGCCGGTTTCCAAGCCCTATCTTTAATGGATGGTTATTCCGGGTACAACCAGATCCGGATGGCCCTCGAAGAAGAGGATTCCACTACCTTCAGGGCTCCCCAAGGTACCTTTTGCTACCAGGTTATACCGTTCGGTTTGAAAAATGCAGGTGCCACTTATCAGAGGGCCATGCATCGCATATTCAAGCCGATTCTTGGGACATTGGTGGAATGCTATGTGGATGACCCTTTAGTCAAATCATGTCAGCGCCAGGACCATATCAAAGACCTTGAGAAAGTGTTTGGTTTCCTCTGTTCCCGTCACCTGAAGATAATCCCGTTGAAGTGTGCCTTCGGGGTCACCTCTGGGAAGTTTCTGGGATTTGTTGTCAGATACATAGGTATCGAGATCGACCCGGAGAAGATCAAGGCCATCATCCAAATGCCACCCCCGAGCAACATTCGGGAGCTTCGAGGCCTTCAAGGCCACTTAGCCTATATACGCCGATTCATCACGAATCTGGCCGGCAAGTGTAAGACTTTTTCCCGGCTCATGAAGAAGGGCGCCGCCTACGAATGGGATGAGGAGTGTCGGACCGCCTTCGAGGAAATCAAGCAGTATCTGCTCCAACCTCCGGTCTTAATGCCACCCATCTCCGGAAAGCCGCTGGTCCTTTATGTGACCGCCCTGGAGAGATCCCTCGGTGCGCTGCTCTCCCAGAAGAATAACGAGGGTACTGAGAACAGTCTCTACTATCTCATCCGCATGCTTCTCGATACGTAGGTTAGATACTCCCCTATCGAAAAGAGTTGACTTGCGCTCGTATTCGCCGTGCAGAAGTTGTGACATTACCTACAAAAACATGAGGTGCAATTGGTCTCCTTGGTAGACCCCCTAAAGTACATCCTGAACCGCCCCATGCTGACTGGCCGACTAGCACGGTGGGCAGTGATTCTCCACCAGTTTGATATCAGGTTCGTACCTCAGAAGGCCATTAAGGGACAGGCGTTGGCAGACTTTTTTTCTACCCATCCAACCTCCGCGGATCAATCCCTGAACCTGGATTTCCCTGATGAGACGATCCTCTCAGTCGAACATGTTCTCCCATTTTGGAAAATTCATTTCGACGGCACCTCTGGGAGCCCCACCGGTAGGAGGCTCAACTATCCCAAGCTCAATGGAGTGGTCCTGGGTATTGTCTTCATTACCCCGGCGCAAGCTGTCCTGCCATACTCGTTCTTGTTGTCAGAAGGCTGTACGAACAACGAGGCAGAGTACCAGGCTCTCATCACCGACCTCGAGTTGGCCCTTGAGATCCATGTGCCTCATCTACATGTAAAGGGAGATTCCGAGCTGGTAATCAAACAGGTTAATGGTGACTACGTTGTCAGGAAGCCGGAGCTTGCACCGTTACTGGAGTACACCCTCCGCCTAATGGCCTAGTTCTCTTCTCGACCAGAGGTTACCCATGTCCCATGATCACATAACGGTCAAGAAGACGCCTTGGATGTCTTGGCCGCATCGCTCGCAGAACCCGAGAAAGATGATTTGATCATACATGTGGAACACCGGAGACTCATTGCCCCCGTAACCCAAGAGGACAATGATGGCCTGTGGGTAGGTCATCTCACCGCTGGACCCTCCACGTCAGGGGTCCCGGGTTCATCAGACATAGTGGTTGAAGCCACTCCTGACTGGAGGGCGCCTTTTGTCAAGTACCTTTAAAATGGTTGCCTCCCGGACAACCGGGCAGAGCGCGAGAGAATCTGACACCGCGCACTGCAATTTACCCTACAGAGCGGCCCTAGTCTTGAACAGATCCTTTATAAGCGGATTTTCGATGGTGTCCTCCTCCGTTGCATCCAAGGAGTAGAGATACCTCAGGTTATGCAAGAGGTTCACGCCGGTTCCTGTGGCGCCCATCAAGCTGGGCCGAAGTTGTCCCATCAAATCTGGTGGTTGGGGTACTTTTGGCCCTCTATGATCCATGATTGTATTGGGTATGCCAAGAGATGCCACACGTGCCAAGTTCACGCCAACTTCTTGCATCGGACGACGGAGTCCCTCCATCCCACCAAGTACTCTTGTCAATTTGCGGTATGGGGACTTGATGTAGTGGGACCATATCCACCGGAAATAGCCCACCAGTGTAGGTTCATCCTGATGACTACAGATTTCTTCTCCAAGTGGGCAGAGGTAGTTCCGCTCAAAGAGGTCAAGGCCCATTCCATCATTGACTTTGTGCGCTCCAACATTATCCACCGGTTTGGGGTCCCTCACGCCGTCCTCACAGATAACGACACCAACTTCCGAGCGGCTGAAATGAAGAAATTGTACGCCAAGTACGACATCCGGTCGAACCATACCTCCCGCTACTACGCGCAGGCGAATGGAAAGATCGAGGCGTTCAACAAAACCCTCTCTAACATTCTGCAGAAGATGGTTGGTTAGAACAAGAAAAGTTGGCCGGACAAGCTCCCGAATGCCCTTTGGGCTTACTAGACGACGACTCGCAACTCTACCCAGGTCACCCCATATTCACTGGTGTATGGAGCTGAGACCATCCTACCCATGGAGATCCAGCTTCCGCCATTACGCACTGCATTTTATGATCAGCAGACATCAGATGAGGTAGTCAAGATCCATCTAGCTGAATTAGAAGCACTGGACGCGAACCGTCTTCGTTCCCTACACAATCTGGAAAGGCATCAGGATAAGATAGCGAGGGCCTTCAACAAGAAGGTTCGTCTCCGATCTTTTCTATAAGGCGACCTGGTACTGGCCCTTCGAGCGCCAATGATTCCTGGTAAGAAACTGCCCAAATTAGAACCCAAATGGGAAGGGCCTTATATCATCCATAAGGATTACCCCAATGGAGCATAATCCTTGGTGACCACGGATAGAGATCGTATAACCCCTCCCACCAATGCCAAATTCCTCAAGCAATACTTTTCCTAGGGCAGAAGGGTCATGCATGACCCTAAACTGGGAGATGGTCCCGCACGACATTAAACTACATCCTCGTCCTGCAAGATGTTAAACTGCAAGCCAGTCAGGCCTTCCTGTCCAAGGCTCAGACTCAGGCCCCTTGGCCTCCTTGGGCCCCTGGCCCCCCGTCATTACTGCAAGACATTAAACTACAAGCCATTCAGGCCTTCCTGACCGAGGCTCAGCCTCATGCCCCATGGCCTCCTCGGGCTCACGGCCCCGTCTTCACCGTGAGACGTTAAACCGCAAGATGGTCAGGTCTCCCTGACTACGGTCCGGCCCCAGGCCCCTTGGTTGTTCCCCGACTTACCCTCTCGCGGGATTGTATAGTATAGTGTAGGACTACGCCCTCATTAACGTCAGATTACTTGCCGTACCTTACAGATCCCCAAATGAGATGCTCCTCGTCCCACATGACGTTAAACTGCATTTCAAGAACTACGTGTGGCTTGATTCCCATTTCAATGGGATACATAGGAATGCTCAGATGCCTCATTCTGAGCCCAGCCCTAAGCTTTTCTCTTCCACTATCCCCCCCTGGGAATAGTTTTCCTAGAGGATCTTTGTGTATCAGGGAGTAGGCTTTCTTATCCCCGCTCATACAACCCCGCTCACACATGGATTGTAAGGGGCGAACCATGTGCCCACTCCCGTTCTTCTATCCTCCCACGTCCTCACCGCACGATGATAAACTGCATGGCCTTCAAGAACTACGTATGGCTTGATTCTCATCCTCATGAGATACGTAGGAATGCCCAGGCATTTCATCCATTGGCCCAGCACAAAATCCAAAATCTTCCCCTCGGTTCAAGACATGGTGGGGTGCACACTTTTGCCCCAAATCACATCGAGCAAGCCTCGAACCGGCTCCACATCCCCCCTGTAAGTGTTTGCCTCTTTCGTGGATGGATACAGCTATGCTTCACCAACTCCTTGACTGGGATTCCATCATTTTTTTACACCCACAGGGACCCCCAAGAACGGCCTGGATACAATGCCCAAGGGCTATCCTTCCGTTACGGGCCAACGCCCCTGAGGGTTTTCAAGCAACAAGCCGATACAAGTCCCGCGTTGCGAATTTGGGCAGCGGTCGATGCTCATTTTTTGCTCCCATATCAGGTTACCATAGGAACACTGTGTTTCGAACATGGTCAACCATGTCTTGGATCTTCGGGTCCACCCCGTGATGTCCCAGACCTCGAGTGCAGTGATTCGTTCTGCCCCATTCCGAGGTGAAAAACTTACCCCCAGGTGGTGCTAGCGATCGGGCCCACGGCCCCGATTCCCCATAAGGGTATACGGTGTAGTGTAGGAATACATCCTCATTCACATCGGGATCATGTACCATGCCGTACACCGTCCCTTACGAGGCCCAGCCTCAGGCCCCTTGGCCTCCTCGGGTCCACAACCCTCGTCCTCATGAAAGATGTTAAACTGCAGACCCGTCAGTCCTTCCTGACTGATGCCTGAACTTAGGCCCCCGAGCCTTCTCGGGCCCCTCCGACCAACCACTTACCAGGTGTGTACGTTGTGGTGTAGGACTATGTCCTCATTCACGTCGGGATCATGTACCATGCCGTACGCCTTCCCTTACGAGGCTCAACCTCAGGCCCCTTGGCCTTTCCGGGCCACGACCCTCATCCTCATTGCAAGACGTTAAGCAACAAGCAGGTCAGGTCTTCCTGACCAATGCCTAACCATCAGGCCCCTTGGCCTTTCCGGGCCATGACCCAGGTCATCTCTTATAGGAGTGTACGTTGTGTTGTGGGACTATGTCCTCATTCACGCAGGCTTTTTCTCCATACCGCACACCTCCCTTGTTTAGGGGTATATTACTCCCCTTCTCGTCCCGTATGACGTTAAACTACATTTAGAGAACTACGTGTGGCTTGATTCCCATCCTCATGGGATACGTAGGACCACCTGAATGTCCAGGATTCGGGTCAAGCCCCATCTCTCGGGAATCTTCATCCCATCATGGTCCCTTGGCCTATCCTTCCTCCATGAGGGGATTATATGGTGTGGTGTGGGACTATGTCCTCATTCACGTCGGTCCCGTAATGACCACGCCATGTACCTCCCCCTACTGAGCTGTTCCGTTAATCCCTATTCGGCGGTTCACCAATGCGCCTAAGAGTACTCTGGTTTATTACCTGGAATGCTAAACTTTACTCGGACACATCCGCACCTGCTTTCCTGGCTTTCTGTATCCCTGCATCAGGGCTTCCATCATCTTTCACACCCGGAGGGACCCCCATGAACGGCCTGGATACTACGCCCAAGGGATCTTCTACCATTACAGGCCAACGCCCCCGAGGGTTTCAGGCAACGAATCGATAAAATCCCGCGTTGCGAATATGGTCAACGGTCGATGCTCGTTTGTTGTTCCCACCTCAGGCTAACGCGATATGGACGCTGTGTTTCAACCATGGTTAACAGTTTTCCTCTATCGCCACGCCAACCCTTTAAGCCCAAAATGTCGGGTACACAATTCACACCCTTCATCACTTCATCATGTCCAAGTAGAGTTTTGAAACTCTTGGTGCTTTTCCTCCGTGCACGTCTGCATGTTGGGGAAACATGCCATGTCGAAGGTGTCCTTATGGACTCTACCAACTCTAGTTTGACTCGCCCCAAGTATTGCGATGAGGATACCCTCCTTGTTTCCCACACTGAGTTTAACTCACGTGGGCTTAGGAATCAGGTTGACATCTGTTCTTTCTCGGGAAGTTGTCACCATTCACGGTCTGAGCTCTAAGACCATAAACTAAGATTCTCATCTGGAAGTACGTTCAGCTTGAGTCCCATCTTAATGGGATACATAGGAATTCCCAGACCCTTTTTCTGTGGGTCCAGCTTGAGTTCAGCAAATTCACCTCTCTGGTCCTGCCTTCAGGACCCCGACTACGGGACCGCGTGGCGTAGTGCGTGATTATGTCCTCATTCACGTCGGGTTTTCAATAGTTGCACCACGCACAAGCCTTTTTTGAGAGTTATCCCTCCTATTCCTTGTCCAACATGATGTTAAAAGGCACCCTTAAGGACTATATATGGCTTGATACCCATCTTCATGGGATATGTAGGACTGCCCGGACGCCCTATCTTCGGGTACAACCCATTTAGGGAACCAGTCTCTCCCCCTGTTTTACCTCTTACGGCCACTTGGACTAAGGTCTCCATCTCCGATTGGCGTACAATTTGATGTGGGATCATGTCTCTGTCAATTGTGTTTTATAACACGGCGCACATTTCCCGCCTAGCATCGTCTCTGCTACGTCTGCACTGCATGACGTTAAAATGCACGCTTGGTCCTATCATACGACCCTAAACTGTGACATTATCATCCTGGCCGCACGACGAAAAACGGCACTGCATTGTGGTGACCTCGTTGTAGAGGAAATCACATTGGGTATTGGTCACGTGCCATGCCATTTGTCAATGCCCATCACGGCTTGATCCTTGTGGCGACATCACGGCCTACTACTCTAGGCCTGTCGCTTCACAAAAAAAACCATTCACCTTAAAGAACAAACAAGATTCATCAAATTCCGCTTCTTTTATTGCAAGGTCCACGCCCGCACTCCCCTTTTCTCCTGGCACTGGTTTCTTACCATGTCACCCTCCAGAACTACGTATGTCTTGATTCTCATCTTTATGAGATACATAGGAGCGCCCGGGTACTTCCCCGTGGGCCCAGCCTAACCTTTGTGTTCGGTCCCTCGACTCGAGCATTTCCTCAGAGAACTCATTATAAGTAGGTCTTAGGTCCTCCTTCACGTCGGGTCTTGATGCCATGCGTCCCCTGCTCCTTTTACCCATTTATAGTCTAAGTTCCATCATGAACTACGTGAGGCTTGATTCTCATCCTTATGAGAGACGTAGGAGCACCCGGGCACTTCCCCGCATGCCCAGCTTAATTTTCGCTTTTGGTCCCCCGACCTAAATCCTATCCTAAGGGAATCGTGCGGTGTGATATGGGATTATGCCCTCATTCACGTCAGGTTGTTCATCACACCACACACACCCCTTATTCCCATTCACGCCAGGTGTTTGAGTTACTCCACCATTTGCCCATTTTTTTCGGGAAATTCCCACCATTACTACTTGTTTCCCACACTGAGCACGACTCACGTGGGCTTAGTGGTTTTGGCAGGATGTGTACCAACACAGTCGGGCTGCTCCTCGTCCCGCATGATGTTAAACTGCGCTTCCAGAACTACGTATGGATTGATTCCCATGGGGTACGTAGGAACGCCCGGCCACTCTACTTCGGGCCCAGCCCAATCCTCACTTTTGGTCCCTCGACCTGAAGAGTTTCCTCTGGGGGTATGTGGTATGATTTGGACTCCAAGTACTCATTCGTGTCGGTTTCATATCTACTGCGCCACACGCTCACTAGGATCTTCCCTTTTATCCCATGTCCTATCGTATGACGTTAAACTATAGGAGTCCATGTGTCCTCAATGCATGACACTAAACTGCGGTTCTACCCTGAACAAGTTCAGGATTCCCCAAGATCCCATTAGGAAGTGACAGATCCCCTCGCCCAAGAGGCCCTGTCTGAAAGAAGGAATGATCCATGATCAATCTGATGCACCCATCTGGCATAGTCCCACCATGGTGGTGTAACTACCTAAGTATTGGATTCTGTTCGGACAAACCATCACTCCATATTCCATGCTTTGCATGCCCCTTATTCAGACCCTCTTCCCCTTTCATGTCTCTCGGGACCCCTTAACGGCCTAGTCTCATGCCGCATCGGCTCACCTACCATCCTGGGACAACGTTCCTGAAGACAGGTCATGTCTGGAAGGACCCCCTAACAGTATGGATTTTTGACCTATGGTTCGCCAACTGTCCTAGGCCAACATCCTGAAGGATTGATCAACAACATTTGTGACATGGTCAGATGTTTTGAACATGGTCAACGGTCGACCCTCATTTGTTGCCCCCATTACAGGCTAACACAGTAAGGATACCACTTCTCCTCTAAAGTTAACGGTTGTCCCTTATTGTCACGCCATCCCCACAGAGTTCCGGATTTTGCGTATCGTGATTCACACATCCCATTTTCATCTGTTTGGACTGATTTCAGCGCCCCTGGCGTTCCCCCGTTCGTGCATTAGAGCACGCTGAAGAAATGGTAATTCGGATATCCTGAAAGTTCCTTCTCCGATCAAGCCTCTTTCATCTCTCAGAAATCTGGACTGGTAAACCAAATCCCGGATGTCCGGAGCATGATCCCCAATCCTATATTAGGTGTGATGAGAGGGCAACTATCTCCTGTTTCTCACATCGGGCTCGACCCACGTGGGCTTGGGGAATTGTCGCCGAACGTCCTGCAAACATTGTAGGGATGTAACAAGGAAATTCAAATAGTGGAAATTATGCGGGCTACGACATTCAAAGCAAAGAAGAAGAAAAAATTGAAGCACGAAAGTACCAATAAAAGGTTTTTGGGTTTGTTATAATACTCGGGGGTCGACTCCCCCCATGGACGTGTTGACCCCGTCAAAAGAGCGTTGCAGCTCTGCCACCTGTTGGCTTGTGGAATCCAAGGCTTTCTGCAACTGACTTAGCTCCCGCTCCTCCTCAGCAGCGGCGGGGCGTAGTTCGTCAGTCTTGGCTTTGTCCCTCTCTATGCCAGCTTGAACGGTAGCCATCTTTCCAGAGGTCTGCCTCATATGTTGTTCTGCCTCTGCCAGCTGGGCCTTAAACCATGAGACCAGCTCAGATTGTGCATCAAGAGAGTTTGAATGCTCATCTTCCCGGGTCTGCATCTGTATGACCTCACCTTCAGCCTCCAGGAGCTTTTTGATGCTAGTCGACTTCCTCCGCTGCCAGCCCACGCTGATCCCACAATCATGCTCCCGGATCTTCTAAGTCAGAAGATCTAGGATGAGTGCATGATGACGTTGGGAATCCACTCCCCCAACACACAGTTCGTGCAACTGCGAGTGGAGTCTATCCATCTCCGCCATCCATTGCGCTTGGGGGTGTCCTTGATAAAGCGTGTGATCAGCTTCCACGACCGGCGACAGACTATGCTGCTGTCTTCCTCGTCGGAGGCCGTTTTGTCCCAGTCTGCGTGATTGGTTGGATCGTACGCAGGATATTCCCACAAGAAATCCTCGGCAGGATCTACATCTGGTGTTGAATCCAGTATGACACCTGGCGCCGAAGCAGGCACGACAATACTGGGACCGACCGGTTGATCCTCTTCCTCGGAGTCCACCTCAATGACTTCGGGTACGTCCCTGCTGGTGGTTCCACCAGTGATGATGTGTGTCGCAGCTTGACAAGATGGGGGGACTATCACCACCATCACCGGCATGCCCCTAGGAGGGGTGCCACCAGACATCCCGACCAGTCTTGCCGCAGCAGCCCACGCCAGTCGGAGAACTGTACGATAGAGAGGGACATAAACGTTAGTTGGCAGGCATAGTCTACATATGATGACAGGGGAACCGATAAAGGAGACTTACAGAGATCGACCTCCTGGCACTGCCCTTGAGCCGGTACTGACGGGACCCCGAGGCAAGGCCCTCCGTATACTGTTGGAAGGTCTGGAGATTCTGGAGGAGCCACCTCGGGTGCTTTGGTCCCACCAGACGCAGAACTGGATGCGGCCATAGGCGCGGGTTCTGAAGGTCCCACATCATCACCCGCCGAGGGGCTAGAACGAGGCCTGCGAACAAGTTCCTCCTGTGTGGCTCAAACATCAGTGAGAAGTTCATAGTGACCCAAGAATGGATCGTAAGGAAAGAACTTCAGAATTCTACCTCGAGAGACTCTGTGAATTCGTCGGAATTTGAGCCTTGGTCTCCGACCTCACCCTCCTCCAACGGACTCCCTCCTCCAGCTTCATCCTCCCAAGAGGAGTCCTCTGATTCTTTCGGCAGGGGGAAGCGCTCCCTCAGATTGGTAGCCGATAACTGTGGGGGTACCATCTGATTCAACAGTACCCTCACCCGGTCTGTCATTGGGCAAGGGACACCAATAGAGTGGACAAAATACTCCAGCTCCTCCAGGTATTGTTTTTCCTCCGTCGGAGATGCAATGATTCCAGCCCGAACTGGGGCTATGCCCGGTAATTCCATATCGAGGTGATTCAGGTGGGCCCATATCTCGGGTGGGCTGAGGAATTGCCGGTTGACATCCCAAATGTCCCAGGCTTCCGGGAAGACAGCATCCTCTTCCATGCCGATATGACGTAGCCGCTTCCCCTGAGCCTGAGTAGATATCCTACGAAATCCCTTCAGTGCCTGCCCCTCAGGATGGCCCTGCTCTTCCGAAATCACCGGATCCGCCGCTGCTGCCATACCCTCGGCCGGTGCGGGTCTCGCCGCCATGGCATCCCCGCTACCGCGAGCGGCCCTAGCTGCCCTCCGACCCCAACCTCGAGATAGAGGAGGCCCACCGTCACTGACCCGAATAGTTGGTTGCTTCAGCATCTCCCCTGGGTATGCAGCCTCCCAACTAATGGCGTACTTCCTCACCAATCCGAAAGCGGCGGTGGATGGAGGCAATGTAATCCGCATCTTCCCATATTCCCATGTGAACATGAGCCACAAATGCCTCATCACACATGGGTGATCCTCGTGACGCACTTCCCAGTAGACCTGCGGGGTCAGCCGCTGGAGGCACTGGAACTGCCTCGCAAACCGATGCGGGGTGTACGGTTCGCAGAGTGGCTCACGATTTATCTGTTCCACCAAAAATCCACCTCGAAAGGCCATGAGGTAAGCCCGATGTTCTTCTGTTACCTGTCTGTCATTAGTAAGTATCCCCGTCGGCAATGGGAAGGGGTGGAAATTGAACTCATCCGCCCTCCACACCCGATTCAGCACCATCGGGATGGCCAATTTGAACGGGAAGCTCCCGACCGTGTTCAGTATGGAGGGGCGGAAGTTCGATCTCGGTGGCGAAATGGGGGTTGGATACTCATAAATCCCCCTGATATGCGCTTCGATCCACCCATACAGGAGGTGGAAGGCCATGCATATCCTTGGCAGATTCTTGCCCTCGCTAATGTGCCGCAACATTCTGTACATTTTGGTGAGCATCGGAATCCCCAGATTGATCCGCTGCCCCATGGCCAACATCGACGCCATAATAAACGAACTGGGTCGCACCCCCATGCTTGTATCCCTCACTGGTAGGATCCAACCACAGATGAGAGCCGCGATGAACGTCGCCAGCATGACTATCGGCTGTTGTTCAGTGCTGACACTAAAACCCCAAAGTCTTCCATTGGCTGTCCTTCAAGACCTGCCAATACGAGTGCCCCTTGCCCCGTTGGGCCGCCCTTGGACATGTTTGAGGCCTTAGAGGGAACTGTCGATTCTGTGGGAAATTCAGGAATCATTTGAACCATCTCATAAAGTGTACATCCCTCACTACCTCCTTGTCGTCTCCAGGGACAAGTGCCATCAGCGCCGACGCCAGTCGCGGCATTTGCTCCGTATCCTCCCACATGCTGATGACGGGGAGGAACTCATCATACATGGCCCCCAAGATCGGGACCCCATAAATCTGGTGGACATACCACAGGCTGATTCCCACCTCCCCGTGATGCAGGTGAAAGGTATTGGTCCTAGATGACCATCTTCTTAGCAATTCCTGCATCAGTTGCTTCGGTTGGTAAATGTGGAATTGGGAGGCCCATGCCGCCTCATACAACCCCACTCTCCTCAGCTCAGCTCCAAACTCCTCGCATGAGGCACCTACCCAGTAGGCCCAGGCCCAGTCATCATTAAAGCTGCCGCCCTGGTGCAGGTCCCACTCATCGGACCATCCCTTCTTCAGATCCTGCAAAGCCGCCTTCAGCATGGTACGGTAGAGAGGAGGGGACGTCTCCGGTTGCAGTGGCTTCCTGTCAATGTCATTCAAATGGTTGTAGAGATAGTCAGCGGTGACGGGTGTGAAGTTCTCTTGTGCGTGACCATCGGCCACCCTGAACCATTGGTGTTGGCATGGTATGCTCCTGAACCAGCAAGCTGGTTCATCCCTACTCGCCTCAGGGATAAAGACGTCATCCCTCAGCCCGAAGCCGTACAATGGCAGTTTCTTGCACTGCGGATAGTCCTTATGACCCTCCTATAGCAGATCTGTCAAAGTAGTGTGGTCCGAGTGGCTTCAGACCATCTCCCCCAGGCCTGGAAAGGTGCCCATCTCATCCCGACGAGCAGCATCTGCAAGCACCCCCAATACAGCCTCTTGATGGACCATTTCGATTCCGGCCCTCAGAAAAGAATTTTTTTATTTCAGCTGGATCGCAAAGCTCGACCGCGAAGCCGGATCACGAAGATCGGTCGCAAGACCAAGCCGCGAAGTCTGCCCGAGACCGAAAAATAGAAGTTTTCGTGGCGCGGACACGGAGTCGGAGACCCGCGGTTCGCCGCGAAGCTCGTTTCACGGAGGGCTGTCGCGGAGGGCTGGCGCGGAGTACGCGGAGCTTCACGAAGTCGAGAGCACAAAAAGACAAGTAAGTCACGTGAAGACAAAAGAGGTCAACCCCCCTATATATAGGAGGTGACCCCAGAGCATCGTGGCGGGCCTCACCCGCGCGGAGCATCGCGGCGCGTCCGGATCTAAGGCCCCGGTCTGCACCGCGGGCCCCCTTCGCGTAGCTGCATCGCGAACCACCGACAATTTTGGATATTTTCCCTCAGACTTCGACCCTTCACCCTTTGCGGCTCCAAGTATGAGGGGGGGCATTTGTTGGCGCCAAAATATGGCACGAAAGGAAGCCACAAAAAAGGCTGGCGTACTGCCTCGCGAAGCCCCGACGTGAAGCCTCGACGCGAAGCCCCGACGCGAAACCCGTCGCGATGCTCCAGAGGCGGTAACGCTCTGCGAACACATTTGACGTTCGCAAGCCCTCCGTGAAGCTCCAGAGGTGGTAACACTCCGTGAACGCATTTGACATTCACGAGCCCGCCGTGAAGCTCCAAAGGTGGTAACGCTCTGCGAACACATTTGACATTCGCGAGCCCACCGCGAAGCTCCATAGGCGGTAACCCTCCGCGGACGCCATTGACGTTCGCGAGCGCGCCGCGAAGCACCTGATGCGGCGCACGAGTTCTGCTTTGCTGCGCCCCTTGCCTATAAATACTGGACTCCCCCTGAGTCCCAGAGGACGGACAATCCGTCCTTTCGTCTTCTCCTCTCCCAAATCGCGAAGCACTCTTTGCCCCGGGAATCATGAGCTCTGCGAGGTACATCTACTTCGCGAGCCTCCTTTGCATTGTCTCGTTTTGATCCCCTCTTCTGAGAGGGACGCCCTTCGCGAAGCTCAAGGGCATTCGCGAAGGAAGGGGATTCCCAAGGGAACCCGGGCAGCCGCGGAGCGTTTATGCTTCGCGAAACACCCATGCTGCACTCGTGATCCCTATGCTAAGGCATGATCGCTACACATCGTGAAGCACACTGCTTCGTAGGACCCTGCTTCGCGAGGCACCTCTTCTTCGCGAGGCAGTGCTCCGCGAACACTGTTCCACTTCGCGAAGCACCTTCCACTCACACCTACACCCCATGCTAAGGCCAAGGCACTCCACTTCGCGAATCACACTCCTTTGCTTAGAAATTCCTCTTCCCATGCGACCCTCCAGGTTTGCACGATGTGATTTCAAAGTCCCATGGACAAGACCACTCGTAGCGTTGCTTCGCGTAAAGCTTCTTCGCATAGCCACGCTAATGGCTATTGCTTCTTCGCATAGCCACGCTAAACGTGGACCCCGTGATGGTTCGTTCCACGACCCCCTCAACTACGGCCTTACTGGTACCTTCCCTTCCCTAAGGACCAGAGGGTACCAGTTATGTAAGTCATAGGGGTGCGGAGTGAACCCACCTCGTCCGAGCTGTAGGACGTTAAACTGCCAAGCACCATGTCCTCAACACATGACGTTAAACTGTGACCCGACCTCATGCCTCTCACGAAGGGTCCCCCCAGCTCGAACATTCTTTACACCACTCGTCTCCACATGAATGGAATCACCCATCCACAAGGGATGATATCCTCCTTATTGGAGTGGTGTATGTTCTCAGGAGAAGGGCGCCCCCTGCTCCCCAACAGATGGATGCACCTATGCATCTCCATACTTCCCCACTACCAAGGTTAGTGGAGGGCGTGATAGGGAATGAGGCACCTCACATCAGTGGTCCCAAATCCCTCTTTCGTTGCGCTTTGCCGCACCATGGGCCTCCATCTTGGAGTAAGTCCCAGCACCATGGGCCGCCTAACGCGTAAGCCCCTCTTCGCTTCTCATGGACGCATCCTTCGCGACATGATCATCCGGTCCTTACAAACTCTTGTTTCTTACACCAAGCATGACTCACGTGGGATTAGAGTGAGCACTGAACCTGACCCCCAGCCATAACAAACTACAAGGTCTTTGATCCATGTCAAGGCATGGTACGTAGGAAGCCTCCATGAGGTTCAAGCCACATTACTCGGTCGTTCATTCACGTCGAGTTTTGCCCTCGTCCAGCATGACATTAAACTGCATGCCCTCATCCAACATGACGTTAAACTGTATGCCTTTGTCCCGCATGACATTAAACTGCACACCCATTCCCATATGAACTACGAGGTCTTTGATCCATGTCAAGGCATGGTACGTAGGAGGCCTTCCAGAGGTTCTAGCCAACCACTCATTGGACCAAGGTCCACCTTCACGTCGGTTCACCGGAGAAACCCCCCCCCCCTTTTTTGAACTACAAGGTCTTTGATCCATGTCAAGGAGTGGTACGTAGGAAGCCTCCACGAGGTTAAAGCTCACCAGTCATCCAATTCACGTCGAGTTCTAACTCCGTCCAACATGACGTTAAACTGTATTCCACAACCCGAACTACGGAGACTTTGATCCGTGTCAAGGCATGATACGTAGGAAGCCTCCCCGAGGTTCAATCCCATCTCCCATCGGACCAAGGTCCCTCATTTACGTCGGTTCACCGACACCCACCGCTCGTCGTTCATTCATGTCAGGGTTCACTAACGTCCCGCATGACGTTAAACTGTATTCCATCAATCCTTTGAACTATGGGGACTTTGATCCAGGTCAAGGAATGGTACATAGGAAATCTTTCCAAGGTTCAAGCCCACCACTCATCGGACCAAGGTCCACCTCCACGTCGGTACACTGACGATGCCCATCGAACCAAGGTCCACCTTCACGTTGGTTCGCTGACGACATTCATCGGGCCAAGGTCCACCTTCACGTCGGTTTACCGGCACCATCTTGAACTACGCGAACTTTGATTCCCCGCCACGGGGTATGTAGGAAGCCTCTTCAAGGCTCAAGACCAACTTCACCATCGCCCCTGCGATGGTCCCATTTCGCTCCCCCTCCACTCCATTCATCCACCTATCACCCGTCCTGATTCTCGCCCAGACCGTCATATCTTGGTGAGACCATGTCGGTACGCTCCACTTCACAGCCGCTCATGAGCTGGCCCCGGTATCGGCATCCCGTCAAGGGTAATACCTCAATCCGATCTATCCTAGCTAATGCTCTGATCGGGTTGATCCATCTCCGCTAGACGTTAAACTCATGGCAAACCCTGTGTTAAACACGGGAAGTTGAGGAAAACCTCAGATATGTGTCAATGGAATATAATTCCCTGCGTTCGATGTGGGATGCCTCGGGCTTCCACGCCCTCGAGAAGCCCTGTGACCAGTGATAACAGATAGACATGCCAGGTTCCCCAGCATCCATACACGCTACTGATGCCTCAACGTGACTACTCTCTCGACTGAAGGTTGCTGCCCTGACTAGACCCTCTGGAATGTCCCGACAGAAGGAGTGTAATTAACCGGCATCCATGGAAACATGGCACTAGGAAGAGTTTCACGAACTAAGTATTAAATCTATGAGGGAGACCCGGACTAGGTGACGAGTTCTGAGGAGGAATCCACAGAAGGAAGAACCGACATCCCATCATCCCGTTTCGATCAAGGATCAGACATCCCTGAATAAGGAGCGAATGCTGCCCACCTTTGGAAAGCGGGAATGCGGGGCAACAAGCGCCACGCGTCCTCCTCCGCGGACGGACGGATGCGCGCGCGCCCCGGCGAAAGCGTCGGAAACAATATTTATCTTAGATAGTTGGGGATTAAATAAACAAATAAGATATGCCTAATTTTTGGTGTTTATTGATGTATTTCAAGATGAATTTCATTCTTATCCCCAGATTCATAAATTTGAGTTTTCAATAGGCATTAGAATTTGGTTTTATTGTTTAAAAATGTTATTTGTATTGATAAATAATTACCTCATCATATTTAATTAAATTGAATTTTTGTTTTATAAAATTAAGCACATATTTTTACATGTTTATTTTATGTCTATTGTTTATTGATTGTTATAATGTTATTCAATTAATATTATTTAATAATTTTTTTTGTTTTGTAACAAAACTTTTGTTCATCCTTGTAAGCCACCAATGCCAGACCTGAAACACCCTTAGGGTACCCCAGGGGTAAACCCATAGGAGGGACATCTTTAGCTAGCCCACATATGGACTTTGGAGTTCTCATTCATGTATATGGGTTTTGATTTTCGTGCCAGTTGGGTCCAAAGCCCATGTATATGATAGTGTGACAAGTGATGGTCCTCAATAGCTAGCTTGAGTAGTGGGAAACTGCAATTTGTATGATATACCAGAACTTCACCAAAACATAGAATCAATGTGGGATAGTGAACAAAAATAATTTTCTATCATATTTTGAAATATAGAACACCATATTTGTCATTGTATATGATCTAATTAATCCATTAGACCATTATTTAGGCCACCTGTAAATTATAATTTTTTCCCATGCATCTCCTATTTGAAATATCTCATCTTATTCCGAGAAAATCTGTCAGTCTCCTGTATAATGAATAATGTCATAGAAACTCTGATGAATCTAACTGTGATTTTTAATATATGTTTAGCTTAATGGTTCATTTCATTTTGTCTCAACATATTTTTCATGATTTTAATTTTTTTCATTATTTCCATATTTATTCATGAAGATATTTTGACAAAGGATTTTAGTGGTGTTCCAGAAATGTTCTTCATCTTCATGCTTTAGTGCACCCACCTCTCAAAAATCTTCCCCATCACTTGTGTCTCCTTTCATGACCCATCAATATTTAATCACTAGTAGATCATTTCAACAATCAATTGTTGGTCTTGACAAGTAGATTCATTCATCCACCAGTAGATCGACCACCAATAGTACATTTAAAACCACCGGTAGATTTAACACCCCTGGTATATATTCTTCAACCAGTAAATTACTTTTAAACTAATATATGTATCTTTTCAAATAGAATACACCAACAGTGGACCCATTTTTTCTATATTTCCAACATTCAAGCCCATAGTGTTTTTTCCATTCATCTATAGATTGTTCAACGGTAGATTAATCCAACATTGTATATCCACTATTATAACACCATCATGGGTATATATACTTACAAATAGTATAAAGGCTCGGTAAGATCTTCTTCATGATATATTACATCTCTTCCTTTCATGATGGTTCATGAATAATTATTTCATAGTTTGAGATGATTTCTTATTTCTACAGTAAAATGGTTTTATGTTATTCTATAATAGTTCACCATTGTACAAATTGTAGATCAATCCACCCTTGGAAATAAATGGTAGATCAATACACTATTTGACATCAATGGTGTATCAATCCCCCATTAGTTATCAACAATTGATCAAGGTACCACCAGGTTGTTTAATCCACCATTAGTTCAAAAAATTGTTTCTAAAAATTTTATTCATTATATTTAATTATTTCTATTAAAATTAATATTTTATTATATTATTTATTATATTTTCTTGAAATATAAATGTAATTTGGGTAAAAAATAATTGTATGAATTATTTTATGTACATGTATACGTGCAGAGTATATACTATCACGATGCTCGGTTTTAATTTTTTTTTACAATCATAATAAACTACATTTTGACCCTATTTAATTTTACATATTTTATAATTATATAATTTTTATTACACTTATTATTTTAAATATTTCATATTTATATTTATTGTGGAAATATAAATCATTTTTTTCACTATTATTTTGTGTGACTTTTTGAATCAAAGGTACCAATAACATTTTTTATACACTAACAAGTGTGAGGTAGTTATTGGAAAAGTAGAATCCACTAGAATATTTTTCTATAATAATTTAGGAGATAACGTTATGAAATAAAGCAGTTTCAGTTCATATCATATGAAAGATTCATTAAAATATAACAGGAACATAATTCTTGGTTCTCTCATTCATTTTGAAAACTTCTACGACTTGTATACATTGGCTATGATCACAGAAGAACATCAACATTCAACATTATTTCATTCAACATATCAAAGATCATCAAGGTTCATCATATTCAACATTTTTTATCATCTTACCATCTCTATAAATTTCTTTCTCTTCTTGTAATATGTTATTCATTTTTTTAAGTATGGTTTGGCATTTACCCAATTAAAATATAGTCTGGAATTGTATGGTCATTTGACCAACAAAAATAACGGTTGGTTTGTGACTCTTGATCAAAATATAGGTCATAGACTAAGGTTTAATATCTCATTAAATAATAGTTTCATCCTCAATATACATTTAAAAGTAAATCTCTATAATAGGTTCTAACACCATTAAATGTGAGATTCTTATTTGGTAACAATATTATCTATTAAAAATTTTTATGGAGTTGTCCAGGATCTTTGTGTTCGAAAGTGCTAAAAATATTTTTTTCATTCATTTTCTTTTCCCTGGATAGTTATCCCTTCGGACTATTTTTTTTGTTTATTATTATCTATGTACTAACATAGTATCAAAAACATAAAAATTTAAGGAATAAAGTAAATGGTTTATTTTAATATGGATTTTGTAAATGTGAATGATGGATGGATTCCAAAAAACCACTCATTCATCGATGGAAATGACCATGAATTCCTGCCAAATATAATGGATGACAACTTGAAACAGTTAACTGAGGATCACTAGACTATCATGGATAATCCATACATGCAATCCAAAGTTTACCCAAAGACACTTTTAGTCAATCAATTGGTAAAATATGTTTTTAATAATAAATTTAATCATATTTTGTACAATGCTATAAGTGGCAGTCCCTATATCCATGTTATTTCTTGTAAGAAATCCCTTTATAAATGGAGAATACATCAAGAGACTCATAATGGGAATTAAAATATCAATATAATCAAGCTAATAATTCTCTCAGTATAATTCCAGTACATCAAAATGGGAGAAGAATAATTTGTAAACGATATGTTCCATTAATTACTAGTTTTATAGATAGAATGATTCTTCTTGGATAAGTTTTGGTCAACACAACTGAATTAGATAGAGTACTGAGAGCTCTTAGAAAATTTTTGGGATTAAAAAATATGTAAATAAGTGAGAGTAACAATTTCATGGATTATACATTAGATGAAATAATCATCTCTCTACTGTAGTATGAGTTATATCAAAAATTTATTTCTGATGAGGAATCAACAAAGAGAAAATTTATTACATTTAAATCTATGATTATTAATACCTCTAATGCCTAAAAATATTAGTTCTAGGAAAGTGACAATGAGATGAATAACTTTATTAAAAAGTTTTTAATGATCAAGAAAATTAAAATCAGAATAGATGGGTTTTAATAGGATTTCCAAAAATGATAATAAAAAAGGAAATACAAGTAATGATAACTGTGTTTTAGAATTAAAATGTTATGAGTATATGAAAAATGGTCACATTAAGATATATTTACATAAAATAGAACATCGAATGAAAGGAAAAAAGAAAAAATAAAATAACATTAATGTTTTTGAAGGTAGGGACTGCCTAGACAGTTCTAATACTAGTAGTGATTTTGGAAGTGAAAAGAAGATAATGAATCTTTCCTTAGTGGGTATTCAGTTTGAGGTAAATAATCCACTCTTCATGTAGTTAATTACTCTAGAAAATGACGATCCCAAGGTTTTATAAGAAAATGAAAATGAAAATGTTTCTTATTTTGGTTCTAATTTTGATTCTGTGAATTCAGAATTCAAACAACCACTTAATGTATATGATGAATTTAGAAATGTTAAGGTAAGGATTATTAAAAATTAAACTGATTTAATAATTAAAAATAATATGTTAATTAAATAAATTGAGATAATAAAAAGGGAATGTGATAATTTGGAAATATGCGTTTCTCAGAATGATAAATATAAAGTGTATTATAATTCTGATTTTTTTAAACAAAATGAGGAGAATTAAAGTATTAAATTTTTCTTGCATTGAATAATAATGATCTAGAAATAAGATCCAATTTAGTTCTGGATGATTTATATAATGTTTAAAATTACCATAATAAGTTTTATTAAGAAAAACAATATATGAACATGGATTCTGGATCTAATTAAATAGATTTTACATATATAGAATTTATTCAAAGAGGAAATATAGGTTTGAAAAATTAAGTTTTCAATCTTAAAAATAATATATTTACTTTTGTCAATTGAAAAGTTTAATATGATAAAATGATTTATTTACTGAAATAATCCAAAATAATAATGGTTATGGTTAAAAAAATTTAAAAACATTTTTAAATATGATTGACTTTATTAAAAGATCTAATGTATGTATTTCTAATGTATCCTGTTTTGAATGTATAGTGAATGGGAATTATGATAATGAGTGTTCACTAAGATTTTAACAGTCATTTTTACACACTATAACATTATTTTAAAAATATTTACTTTCTAATCATCCCAGTAATATATTCATTAAATGAATTTTGGTGCCAAAAGTTTTAGCAATTAATCCAGAAGGACTTAATTTATAATGGGTACCAAAAAAATCTGCGTGATTGTTTATTTTTATGAAATATTACATAATATTCTCAAAGACACGTGGTATTTAAAAAGTGGATAATCTAGAAATATTACATGAGATATTTCAAAATATCCATCATTTAATTCTTGGGATAGTAGAATTGTAATATTTGGAGCAACTCTAATGGTTAGATTAATGGTATTGGTGAATTTGGATTTTCTAAATAAGTTATTATTTCGAAAGTATTACATATAGTTGGTTTAAAAAATAATATTGTAAGTATATCTTAGTTGTGTAACAATTTATTAAATGTTATATTTAAAAATGATAAATTTACTATTATGAAAAATAAATCACTTTTATTTTATGAAAATAGAAAATAAAATGTATATAATATTGATTTTTCAAATTTAAATGAATAAAATCTTTACTACTTTAATATTATAGAAGAAGATAATATTTTGTGGTGTATGATTCTTGTGTATTCATATTTTATCTATTTCATAAATTTTTAAAACATTATCAGCTTCAAAAACTTCCCAAGATACATATAAGTATGTACTTTATGTTTTCTTCATGTTTAAAAGTTAAGAAAAATAAATAATGAATTAAACTGTAAAATTATGTAGTACTTATAGATGTTTAAAACATTTACTACATGAATTTTTTGGAGCTACACAACCTTTTAGTTTTGGTGTTAAGAAGTATGTATTTGAAATTATAAATGATTACTATATATTCTTAAGGATTTATTTCTTACCCCAAAAAACAAAACATTTTCAATTTTTTTTTCTTTATATAAACTTATTAATATTTTTAGAAATATGTCAATCATTTGTATCATATGTGATGGAGGTGATGAATTAGTGAAATTATAATTTGATATTTTTTTTTTAAAAAATGGATATAAACATTATTTCACAACCATCAGGACACCACAATAGAATATTCAGGTTGAAAGAAAGAATAGATCAGTTGAATACATGGTTAGATAAATCATAATTGAATTTTGGGTACCTAAATTATTTTAGACATAAGCTGGAAAGACATCATTCAATGTTTTAAATAGAGTTTCTATTATACCTTTCAAAAATAAGAGCCCTTATGAACTTCTTAATACTTTTAATCCTAATGTTGGATATTTTAGGGTCTGTGATTTTATAGTGTACATATTAAGTTAAAAAGATAATTTACAATAATTACATTCAAAATTAGATGAAGGGATATTTTTAGGATATTCTAATGCTATAAAATCATATAAAATTTCAATAAAAAATATTTACTTGTTGAATAATTTGATGATGTTATATTTGATAATTTTTTAATCAAATGGATTTTGATTAAAACAATGATAATAAAAATTATAGGGGATTCAGTTTTTGTGAAGTTAAAGAAAAAGATAATGATAATTCAACTATTAAGGGGGAGAAAATATCATCTCAAACTGATCCAAAATAATGAAAAACTATTAAATATTATACTATTTAAAAGGTAATTATTAATGTATAATCTGGTACTCAAACTAGAAAATCTATTTTACATTAATGTGGAAACTCTTCTTTTGTGGTTGATTTTGTTCCTGTTAATGTGGAAATTTATTTACATGATTTAAATTGCGTAAATCAAAATGATTGAGAAATTTACCACAAATTAAAATTACGTAAAGAAATGCTTGATGAATTAAATCAACATGAAAGGAATGAAGAGTAGGATTTTGTTTCATTTTCTAAATATAGAGTTTTTATTTGAAATAAATAAAATTTTTCATAGTAAGCATGGTGAAGATGGAATCATAGATAATAATGAAATATTATCATCTCATTGTTATTCATAGAAATTACGAATTATATTCAATAATTCTATTTCTTCTATTGATAGGATGAAAGTAATTATAATTCTATTGGCCATTTTTATATTCCAAAACATTTAATTATTTAAAATGATTGTAAAAGGTGAATTTTTAATTGGAATTACTTAAGAGGAATTATATGATAGATATCCCATCAAATTTGAAAATAAAAAGTTTCCAAATATTTTTTTAAACTTAATAAATCCCTATATGTTATTAAGTACGATCCATGATCTTTATATGAAATAATAACACATCTTTAATTAAAAGATGATTTTATTAATGGTAAGGTTAATCTAGAATTTTTTATAAAAAGGGTTTCATGTGATATAATAATTATACAAATATATTGATGATATATTATTTATTTAACAAATGAATCCTTTTGTGATGAATTTTATAAATTATTGACAAGTGAATATGACATGAGATTAATGGGAGAACTAAAATGTTTCCATGTTTAAAAAATTAATCAATGTAAATATATTATTTACATAAATCAATATATGTACAATAAATAACATGTAAAAAGGCTTGGGATTGACTATAGTTAGACTATGAAAACCTACAATGAGTACTAATTCTATATTGGACATAGATGAGTCTGGAAAGTCAGTTGATATTAACCTATATAGGGGTATGATATGTAGTCTATTGGATCTCAATACTGCTAGACTAGACATAATGTTCTCAATTAGTTTGTGTTCTTATTATTTTTCCATCCCTAAATAAAGTCATCTTAATGTTGTTAAAAGATAAATTAGATTTATCAAGGGTACTATTTGTACTCGATTTGTCTATTCTAATGATAATTGTATTTATTTACTATATTACTCTAATTCTGACTTAGGAGGTTGTAGAATTTACTAGAAGAGAACAACATGTACGTTTTTTAGGAAAAATTTTAATTTCGTGATGTTATAAGGAACAACTATTAGTAAAATTATCAAAAACTGAGGCTGATTATATTGTTGCGGCTAGTTTTAGTTCCCAAAGTATATAGATTAAACAAAACTTTTATGATTTTAATAATAGTTTTTATAAAATTCCATTTTACTATGATAATTAAGTAGCCATGGAAATTTAAAAAAAACACTTCAACACTCTAGAATAAAACACATACATGTTATATTTCATTTTATTATAGATTGTTTTAATGAAGGTGATATATGTTTAGAATTTTTTCTTATAGAGAAATTGTTGAATGATATTTTCACTGAACCTTTAGATTCTATTAAATTTGAGATATTGATGATTGAATTGGGTATTATAGAAGCTAAAAATCCCTTTTTAATATAATATTTGATATTTGAAATCTTTTTTACTTGGATTATATAAATTATTTTCTTTAATATTTTGATTGAATTATAATTAGATCATACTATTTAAAATTCATTGTTGAAATATTAATTTATTTTAATTTTTTTCATTATTTGAATACTGTAAAAATCAATTTACTATTATGAAATAAAACTACTCTACTAATTTTAATTTATTCAATTTAGATTAATATGTTGTAACTTTTTTATATATATTAATTTATAATATACTTTTTTATATATTTCAACAAGGGTGTATTTTTCATGAAATTTAAAAAAATGTTATGTTTGATAATTAATAAAAATGGGGAGTTTGTTAGTATTTTCAATTGGTTTAATACTTTAACAATGAGTCATATTTAGATAAATTACAATATCATCACATTTAATTAAATTGAAAATTGTTTTAAAAAATTAATCATATTTGTTTGCATGTTTTAATGATGTTAATTATTTAATGATTTTTATATTTTAATTCACTTACTGTTTATTGAAAAAGAAATTTGTGTTGCTTAAAAAAATATTTTGGCCATCCTTGTGAGCCACTGATCCTATACCTCATCCACCCTTAAGGGACCCAAGGGGTCCACTCTGTTAGAGATATTTCCACAGATATCTCACATAGAGGTAGTAGAGCTCTCAACCGATCATAGTGAGTTCATGGGTTTGGATTGGTAATCCCACTAGGTTGAAGCTTGTGAGTGTGTTGGTATAACTAGTATTGATCCTAATATCCAGCAAAAATGGTGTGAAGCTTCAATTTTAATAATATACCAAAACATCGTAGAACCACAAAATATATTTGAGACAATGAAGTAACATCAATTTTCATCCTCTCTTAAAATCATGGAATGATTATCATCCATCAAATTAGATCTAATTAAACCTTCTGATTAGTGTTTATATCTTATTTATATTTTCTATTATCCCATACAACTCTTATTAAAAATATCATAACCTCTTCCTTATCCTTTCATCGTTCTATAGTAAACTATCAAATGTCACAGAAACTCCGATGAATCTAATCAAGATTCCAAATTCATATCAAACTTGTGAGTTTATTTCATTTGGATCGATATCGTTTTCATGATTTTAGTTTCTTCTTTATTTTTTTATTTTTTAATGAATATTTTTTTATGTAGGATTTAAGCGGTTCACTAGAAATATTTTTCATCTTTAATCTTCAGTACGCATACCTCTCTATGATATTCTATATTTTCATAGTCTCCTTACATGACCAGTAGATATTGAATCAATAGTAGATCAGTAAAATGGTTGACCATTAGTCTTGATCGATATATTCATTCATATATTGATAAATTGAACCCAACTGGTAGATTGAACTCTACTAGTATATTGAACACCACTGGTTGATATATTTTCCACTAATATATATATCTTTCACCAATAGATGTATCTTCACCCATAGATTGTGTAAAAATCAACTCCTTATTCTCGTTTGTTTATACATGAACACCTTCAGTATTGTTTTACTTTCACTCATACACTGCCAACGATATATTAATCTACCATTTCACATAATCTGGTAGATCACCATCACTAGTATATTTCATTAGGGATAGTACAAAGGTGTGGAAACAACCTCTTCATGCTCCATCCGAGCTTTTCCTTTCTATACTATTGTTAAAGAATTCTTGCTTAGTTTTAGATTTTTTCTTATTTCAACAATACAATGGTTTTTTTACAACAATAGTTCATATTTGTTCCAAAGGTAGATCGATTTACTATTGTACATTAATGGTAGATCAATTCACCACTAGAAATCAATATTAGATAAATCTACCACCGATTTCATTAATCCCTGGTAATTTTAAAAAATATATTTTTGGAATATTTACTAATTATTTTTAATTAGTTTTTCAAAAATAAATATTTTTAAGTGTTTTGTTTTATATAATTTAAAATATAATGGTATCTTGTGTAAATGTGTTATTGTTTTTTGTTATCTACAATCGATTTTACAAACAAACATTATTGTAACATTATATTATTGTTATACAGTAACAAGTCTCATTCATATAATGGTAATGTAGATGCTCCTAAATATTTTTGACTTATTGATCAGAGAATAAAATTCGTGGAATAAAACAAATTTCTTTTCAGATCATTTGATGGGTTATTCAATATGAAAAATGGAAACATTTCTTAGTGATCTCATTAATTCAAGAAACTAATGTGACACATTTTCTATAGATTTGGTCAAATAAGAACTTTAACATTCATCATTATTCCATTCAAGTGATAAAAATGATCAAGCTACATCACCTTTGATATTTTTGTTCTTTATCTAGTCTCCATAGATTATTTTCTTCGAGTGATCTTTTATTATTAGGATTTTATTTATTCAAAGCTGGTTTATCATTTTTCAAATAAAAACGTATTTCTTTTTATGATTACTCATCCACTAAAAAGGATGTTCGGGTTATGACTCCTAATCAAAAGCTAGGTTAAAGACTAAAGTTTGGTGTCATATAAAAGAGATGGTTGTGTCTTCAATTTCTTATAAAATGTAGCTACAGTAACAGATTCTCAAATATTTAAAAATGTTGATAATATTGGGTACCAATATTTACCAGAAGTACTATGCCTTTTGTGATCTAAACCACTATATACATTAGTGTTCTTTTATTTTATTTCTATTACTCCCTAATTTTGGAACACTACACTCATGTCAAATCATTATATGAAAATCTATGATTGTTATCTTCAAATATTTATATGACTATTCACCCCTCTAGTCATTATTTCTATCACTTTTGGTCTAAAAACTATTTGAAAAACCATATATAAAATATCCACAATAGTGTTTGAATAATTGAAGAAGAATGTCAAGGAGAATCATGATATGGGATTTCTTCATCCATGTGCTTCACCTTGGTGTGCACCAATTATTTTGGTTAATAATAATGATGAATAAATTTCAATCTTCATTGATTATCGATTACATAATAATATCACTATCATAAAAAGTATATTATACACTATGTTGATTTGTTTTTTGTTAATTATGATTAGTTCAATACATTTTTAAGATTTCTATTTGATTTATGTACTATATATTTAGGGTTAAAAGTGAATTTATACCCAAGACAACCTTATTTATGAGTTATGAAACATATTAATTTATAGTTACTATATTTGGGCTTAAAAATGACCATGATATCTTCATGTATTTAATTAATGTAGTCTTTAGAGATTATGTTATTCAGTTTGTGATACTCATTATAGTTGATATTTGGATATATTCAAAGGGAAAGAATGAGCATGGTGTTAATTATATAATTTTTTTTAGTTCTCAAAGGATGGAGAAATTATTTGAAAAATTTATCATGTGTGAATCTTGGCTTTGATAAGTTTCATTCATGGGTCATATAATATCATATGAAGGTATTTATGTGGATCATTTAAAGAATAAATTTATTGAAAAATTTCCCAGACCAACCATGATTAAAAATATTTTTCTCTTTCATAGATTGTTAGGATATTATCAATTTTTTAGAGAATTTCTCAATGTTATATATTTTACTCACCCAGTTAACTCAGAAGGTAGCCAAAGTTCCTTTGAATATATGAATTTGAGGAAAATTTCATGTAGAGAAGAACATGTTTGTCCATGCACGTTTAATTACATTTCCCTATAGTGGAGAAGGGGGTTTAATCTATATTGATGCATTTCTGAGGGAACTATAATTCATTATCATATAAAATTATATTTTTAAAGATTATGCCTCATGATAATTTATGGTTTGTGAGAAAAATTACACAACTCCTGATTCAGAGTTAGCTATGGTAATTTTTCATTAACGATATGGATACATTATCCTTATGGTGAAATATTTTATAAATATAATGATCATGAAATCTCAAAAATAGGTAAACAGTCATCATTAATGAAGGTTCGAGTTAAGTAAATATTATGAATGATCAATAAATTACCAACATAAGAAGGCATACAAGGTGTAATATGCTCTAAGTTGAAAGGATCATACCAGTTTATCTGTGATGAGGATAAAAAAAGTTCCAAAGATTTAGGATATTCAATGAATGGATATGAAAATAAGGATGGAAGTGGATAAATCTAATATTTATCAATTAAATATTTAACCATCAATCATTGTAAGGATTAAAGAGGCACAAAATAAAGATGTAGAGATAAAAAAGAAGGTTACAAATGTCTTTGAGTTCAACCATTATTATAATGGAATGATAAGGTTGATGAACCATGAATGTGTCCTATCTATACTAGATTTGAATAAGTTGTTGTTTGATGAAACTCATATTTTTCATTCTCTATTCATACTTGTTGTACGAAGATGTATAGAGATTAAAAAAAGTATTTATGGTTGGAAAACATAAAAATAGAAATTATATAATATATATCTTGTTTACTAGTATGTTATAATGTTAAGGATGGGAGATAAATGTATAATGGGTTGTTATAGACATTACTCTTTCATAAATGGAAATGGAAAAAAAATCACCATGGATTTTTCCATCGAACTCCACCCAACATATAAAGGAAATGATGCTATTTGGGTTGTAGTCGATCACCATACAAAGACAACATACATTATTCTTATTAGGGAAGATTTATTTCTTGATCATATTTATATTATATACATTATGAAAATGTTATGTTTGTAAGATGTACCTATTATATCTGATCGGGATCTATGATTTTCCTCCGAGTTCCAAAAATGTATTTAGAAGGATTTGGATATAGGGTTATGTTTTAGCACACCATTCCTTCTTATTATGGATGGTTAGTGCACGATATCCATTTATATCTATTGGAAATTTTCATATCATTTTCTCTATAATTCAAATGTTGTTAGGATCAACACCTTCCTGAAGTTGAGTTTTCCTACAAAAATATCTTTTGATCAACCATTCATATGGATCCTTATGTGATCCAATATTATATAAATTATTGAACATATACATTTTTGGATGATGTTGCATAATGAAAGCTATAGATACCTGATCTAGATGAGGAAATGATAGATAATATTAGAGTCATTCAGTAGCATAGAAGTGAAACTCAATGTCAATAAATTTTTTATGCTAATGATCATCGTTGATAATTAAATTTTGATGATGATGAGTTGGTTTTTTTGTAAATTTATCCAGAGAATAAGGTTATGAGATTAAAGATGAAAGGACATTGTATCTTTAGGTATATATTACTCTTTTAAATTATTGATCTATTAGGGATGGTAGTTAATTTCTTCGCACTTCAACTGTACCAATATCAAAGTCATGATGCTTTCCATATATCTCTACTCAACGAGTATATATTAGATCCATGACATGTATCAAACAAAGAGGTTATACTTCAAGAGAATAATATTTCTTATAAAGAATAAATTATATAATTCTTTGATCATAGGGATAAATTGATACAAAATAAGAGTATTCACTTGGGTAATGTTCTATAGAGGAATGATAAATTGGAAAAAGCTACTTAGGAACCCAAGAATATAAATAAAAAATATCATCATTTTATTATATCTATTTCATAGAGTTGTGAGGGATAAATTATGTAAGAACCCTATTCTTTATTTTTGAGGTACATGTTTCTTATTTTCTCTTTTCATTAAGTGTTTTTTGAGAAAATAAGGAAAATGGGGGAAAATCCTAAATTTCGGGACTACACGCCGTGTACTATTCCATACTCCGTGTACTTTGGCTATGTTGGATGACTACATAGGGTGTGTAGCCATGTCGGTGACGAAGGGTGTAAAAACCTACAACACGTCGTGTAGTGGATATTTACACGTCGTGTAGTCAGTCGGAAGACAAATAGTAAAGCGATGGAAGCAGCCGCCAACGGAGTGGCAGTACACGCTGTGTACTCATGTCGACGGATGAATAGCCTGGCAGTGCTGCCAAAGGAACACTTAAATGAGAAAAGTACACGTCGTATAGTCAATAGTACACGCCGTGTAGTTTGTTTTTTTTGATTAAAATGGGCAGTAGCCAACCCTATTCATAGGATTGGATTAGAACTGGAGGAAGGTGTTGGGAGAGGAGGTAGGACCTTTGAGGATCTCCAAATCAAGCATCGGGAATCTGTTTTCACCTCTGACGATCTCATTGGAACCGCATGGGTATGCCCTCCACTCTCCTTAAGTCGTTCATGCCAGTTCTTCTTCTATGTGAAGTTATTTGTGTTTTAACGGGTATTTATTTCACCTCAGATCTACATTGTCTTTGGGAATTTCTGGAAGCAATGTTCACATCTACCATTCAGGGGCGTTTAAGGTAGGTGGCTTAGTGTTTTAATCCCAACTGCTGTGCGTTTTTTTTTCCGTTGAGCTACGAACCCATGTTGGGGTGTCGTGTGGCTGAGGCCTTACCTGTTTTAAATACCAAGAATTGTATAGGTAATTAAATGTGATAATAAACTGCTGTTTGGGATCACAGCTTGGATCCAGGACCACCCTAGGTGTGTGTTCCACTGTTTAGATATTTTTCCAGGATACCCGAGGGTATTCCATGTTTATTTTTTGCATTAATTTTTCCTCAAAAGTAATTTTATGTGAATTGTGTGTTCATATATTGGGAATGGCATGGTTACATGCTTCGCCTGAGGGAAGTGCTTTACATAGCCTGAGGTCAGTGTTACCTTTAGCCTGAGGGCAGTGGTTATTTCGGCCTGATGGAAAATTCTTCAGTTCCTGAGGGCAGTAGATTCTGTGCCTCAGGGCGAAACATCATATGCCCAAGGGAAATATCTTTTATTCCTATGGTCCATTACCTATGGTTTATGTTTCTGATTACCCGAGGGTAAGGGATTGCGTGTCTGAGGACACTGACTATTTACATAGAAATTCTGTGTCATGGTTTCCTTATAATAATGGATTAAATGAATAATAAAATGGACATATAACTGGTAAAGTTAGTTAATTTTGAGTACAAATTAGATTATTTCATTTTACTACTACACACTATTGTTGCATATTTTCACACAGTTGGGCATGAGCCTTTGGTGGGTGCCTACTTGGATTTATTTCTCACATGCTTTTTGGGTCATGTCTTCAGCCCAAACAAATTAGATTTATGTGGGTTTGGATAAGGGAAAGGGTCCCTATACAGGTACTTGATTACTACTGAGGAGTAGGGGAGCACGAGACCGGACTTAGGCTCGTGATGCTATCGAATATTTTGTTTTGTTTTGTTGTAATCGGTAGTGTACTGTACTGTATTGTTGTGTAACATGTTCTGGATGATTTATTAGAACATGAGACATGTTTCATCATTATCTATATAACTGTTGGTTTTCTTTTACTGCATTTGTTTATTTTAATTGTGTATGGTTTATTTCTTCTGATGTTATTGAATGTTTTTATTATTCCACTGCACTACACTTTGAAAAATGAGGTCATAGTTTCCCCACTATCATACCTAGTCCCTCGTTTCTAGCCGAAAGCCTATGGAGTTTGGGGAAATGCGCTTGAGGTCATGTGACCAACCACGATTAGGGAACCCGTTGAGTGGCACCAAGATCCTGGACGTTACAATGTGGTATTATAGGGGTTATTTTCATTGATTTACTATTTGGATCCTTAGTTTGGGATTGGACAGTAATGGTAGTTGGTAATAAGCTGTGCTCGGTAGTAGCTAACTTGTGTACAGGGAAAAACCAATTTACCTCGTGTTGCAATTTTATTGATTTTTCAAATTACGGTTGATTTGATTTCACCATTGGGTGACGCACTTGTGATTTTTCTGTTATATTTTATCCCTGGGTTCTATTTAGTTTCATCCTGATGATATGAGGGTATGCCATCTCATGCATCATTTAAGCACATGCTAGGAATCACATTCCATGCATAGTTTCCATGCCATGTTGGTGCACTAGATATTTCATGTTGTTGTGATAGTAGTTTTTCTAGAAAAGCATGTTGTTGTGATTGCTGCTTTGATAAACAATTGCTATGTTATAACATATTTTCGTGCGGGTCTGTTGATGGAATGGATGCCAATATTTGGTTTTTGGGGAGTATGGTCCCCCACTGACTGGAATTTTGTGGATCATTAATTTTTTATCTTGTTATAACACATATAAGATTCCAAACATTGATTCGCAGGGAGTATGGGCCCTCACGGATCAGAATTTGGCACTTATGTGTTGTTTTTCAGTATTTTCTGGGCTCTGGAGTAGTATCTAAGCCTTACTGTCTGGAAAACCCAGGATACACGTCGTGTAGTTCCTTGGACACACGCTGTGTGATCTTCTGTTTGGGAAGAAAAGATAACATTTTAAGTACATGTTGTGTACCCTCAGTACACGCCGTGTGGTCTCTTTCTGTGTCATAGACCGTATGGGCGAGGACACGAGGAAGGGAAATGTTTGGGGAAAACATGTCATGTTCTATATGTACACACCGTGTAGTGTTTACCCGGAGTCCGCCCGTGTAACTGAAAAACACGGACGGAGGAAACCTTAATACATACACTCTGTGTCCACTATGGAACACGCCGTGTAGTCTGACCTGGGATCCAGCCGTGTATCTAACAACACGGGTCGGTGTAATCCTTTCGTGTACACGTTGTGTGTATATGGAACACGCCGTATAGTGTGAGCCATGTATCCGACCGTGTAACTAACAACACGGGCCTGTGGAGCTCGTCTAGTACATGCCGTGTGCCTAAGGGACACGCCGTGTAGTCTTGTCTGAGGACAGACCATGTGGGTTTAGCCGTGTGGATGGGAAACAGGGTGGTGTACATGCCGTGTGCGAGTGTAACACGCCATGTAGTGTTTGCCGAGTCGTCAGTCGTGTCAAAAACAACACAGGGAGTTGGAAAATTACACCTTACAAGATGTGTAGTCAGTATACACGTCGTGTGGTTTTGTTTAATGGGAGTCGTGTGGCTTGGCCGTGTAGAAGGACCCGGGCAGGGGAAGAAAATTGAAGTACACACCGTGTAGTCAGTATACACTCCGTGTAATCTTGTTTTGCAAGTCGTGAAAGCCTTCTTCCTCCTGATCCTCTTTTTGGTCCCCTCGTTTTCAGTCTTTGATAATCTGGATCTAAGGTGTGCGTTTGACCTTGTAGAGTCATGTTGCTGAGACGACCATGCATTTTTCTCTAGGAGAGCAGCAATGATTATACTCTATAAATGGTGGGCCATGTACTACCAGTGGATCCCCCAGTAGATCTAGATGCGGTGCCAACCATTATACCGGACACAGGCATGGAGGTGCTGTTCTGTGAAGGCCTTATGCGGTTCATGCAGGCCTTTCAGGGAGCACCACCGGATGCCACATCTATGGCTGAGATGACTCATATTTTCCAGCAGCAGCATCCGCCTACGTTTTCATGGGATGTCGGACCACAGGTTTCGGAGTCTTGGCCAGGGTCTATGCAGACTTTTTTTGATCATCTTGACACACCTCCATGGAAGAGGGTCAAGTTTGTGACGTATATGCTGCGTGATTCCTCCAATAGGTGGTGGGATGTTACCACCCAATCAGAGCATCACCGAGACATTGCGTGAGAAGATTTTCAAACATCCTTCTATGACTTCTTCAACCCAAATATACTGAGGGTGGATAGAGATTGATAGTTCATGAATCTGTAGTAGGGAGCTATGTCGGTGATGGATTATTCTACTCATTTCACCTAGCTTCATCATTTTTCACCCGTTCTGGTGGGTGATGAGATGTTGAGATCCAGAAGCATTGAATATGGTATTCGATATGACATCTGTGAACTATTTAATGTTTTCAAGTTTCCATTAGTGCATGATATTTTCAACCATGCATATATTACAGAGAAGAACCTACGGGAAGCTAGTGGTGTGGGCCAGGGCGGTTCATCACCAGTTACTATTACCATTTCCACTGGAAGGAGGAAGAGACAGATGTAATTTTCTCATAGTGGAAGTTCCATCCAGAAGAATGATTCAGTTGGACAGGTCATGTGCTATTAGTGTGGTATGGAGGGGACAAGAGGCCTCAGTGTGCACGAGACCCAATGGAGTGCCGAGAATGAGGCAATATGGGTCATCTGCAGTACTTTTTCAAAGCGTTTCTACTAGTGGATAGTGAGAGGGGTTCTGTGCAGACTCCGAGTGTGGGAGAAGGACCAGTAGCTTCTTACCAGTCATGAAACTAGATTACGTTTGGGTGTACAGGAAGGGATGATGGTCGTGGCTGTGGTATCCAGACAACAGGATCACAGAGGCAGCAGGGCAGGACAGCTCAGGGTATCCAGGCTGTGTCGCAGGGCTGCGACACTGGGCAGGCATATGCAATCCAACAGACACATCAAGAGCAGGATCCATGACCTTCTAGTAGCTTCTGTTTTATCTTCATTTCTTTTTTATTCAGGGGCTATGCATAGATTTATATCTATACCCGTTGTGGAGAGCCTTGGGATCTGTGTTTCTTGTTTTTATACTAATATGACGCTAGACACTCTATTGAGATCTTTAACGGCTAGTGTGTGTTAGTTTAATGTGTTCCCCCTTGACGTTAGAGGGTGTCACATTATATGGGACCTCTATGTCTTAGAGATGAAATCTTATGACATCATTCTCAGGATGGGCTGGTTGGTTCCCTTTCGAGCCTTTTTAGATTGCTATTGTCGCAGGGTGAGTTTCACGTCACCAGAGGGCTGAGAGTTTCTATACAAAGGTGAATGGGATGTTCAGGTGAGTCGATCTGGACCAGAGCATCGTTGGAGAGGTGGTGTCAAAACCCAGATTGTGAGTATATATCTGGATGATTAGGGGACTTTTCAGCAGGATTTCCCTCCAGTGGTTGATCGTTTCGAGGATGTCTTTCCTGATGACTTTTCGGGTCTACCTCCAGAGCGTGAGGTGGATTCCTTTATTGAGCTTGTGTATAGAGCACCGCCTGCGTCCATTCCTCCTTATAGGATGAGTACAACAGAGTTTCAGGAGCTTAAGAGACAGTTAGAGGTGTTACAGGCAAAGGGTTTTATCCGACCCAGTACTTCTCCTTGGGGTTCACTGGTCCTCTTTGCAAAGAATGCAGATGGTACCCTCAAACTCTGTATGGATTATCAGAAACTGAACCAGCTGATGGTTAAGAATTGATATACCTTGACAATGATTGATGATCTTTTTTATCAACTTCATGGAGAACGGGTGTTCTCGAAGATTGACTTGAGATCAGGGTATCATCATTTGCACGTGAGACTATCGGACATACCGCTTATAGCTTTTCGGAGCAGGCATGGTCTGTAGGAGTACTTGGTTATGCCATTCGGACTCACGAACGTGCCAACAGTTTTTATGGATCTAATGAATCCTGTGTTCCATCCTTATTTGGATTCTTTTGTGGTTGTATTCGTGGACGATATCTTGGTGTACTCTCACACCCGACACGACCATGCCACCCATCATGAGATCATATTGAGTACACTGAGAGGTCATCAGCTATATGCTAAGCTCTAAAAGAGCCACTTTTGGATAGACCATATTTACTTCCTGGGTCATATCATCTCAGAGGGAGGAGTTTCAGTAGACCCAAATACGGTGAGAGGAGTAGTTTCATGGGAGCATCCTAAGAATGTGTTTGAGATATGATGTTTCTTAGGGTTGTCTGGTTAATACTGGAACATTATAAAGGACTTCTCTCGCTTCGCAGCGTCATTGACGGGTTTGACTAAAAAGGGTGTGAAGTTAGTTTGGTCAGAAGCTTGCGAGACTGCCTTTCCGGACCTGAAAGGAAGGTTGACATCAGCACCAGTCCTCATACTTACATAGCAAGGGAAGAGCTATACAGTTTACTGTGATGCATTAGGTATTATACTAGGAGTAGTGATGATGCAGGGCGATCGAGTTGTGGCATACGGTTCTCGGCAGTTGAGGCTGCATGAGAGGAATTACTCGACACATGACCTCCAGTTGGCTGCAGTTGTTCATGCATTGCACTGTTGGAGACATTATCTCATGGGAGATAATTGTTTGGTTTTCACCAACCACAAAAGTCTCAAGTACATATTTACTCAGCATGACATGAACCTGAGGCAGTGAAGGTGGGTTGAATACCTTCAGTCCTTTGATTTTGAGCTTGCCAGTACACCTGCTAAGTGTAGTGCAGTTACTAATGCATTGAGCTGGAAAACACAGACGTATGCGGTTCATGAGGCTAGTGGGGAATGGAAACTGATGGCACTATTCTCTGAGATGCATTTGGAGGTGCACGAAAATCCGGGGAAAACCTATCTTTCATCATAAGCTGTGACTTCTACCCTCTTGGATAGAGTGAGGATGAGACAACTATCTGATTCAGAAGGACTAGTTATACGAGAGTCAGTGACCAGTGAGGACACTTCTCCTGGTTGGATGATAGGCGATGATTAAGTATTGTGTTTCCATGGACGAGTATGGGTTCCGGGGGATATACGCGAGGATTTGATGCAGTAGTTTCATGCTTTAGCATGGGTAGTTCATCCCAGAGTTACCAAGATGTTCCATGACTTGAGACGTCAGTACTGGTGGCCGGGTATGAAGAGAGATATAGCGGGTTTTGTTATAAGATGTTCCACCTATCAGTAGGTGAAGGCGGATCATCACTGCCCAGCTGATTTGTTACAGCAGTTACCCATCCTGGAGTGGAAATGGGATGATGTCGCGATGGACATCGTGATTGGGTTTCTCAGGTCACCTCGATGCAATGATGCAATTGGGTTTTTGTGGACAGACTCACAAATCTATATCAATTATTGTCTACCAAGGAGGCCTTCAGAGTTGACGAGCTCCAGAAGTTGTATATCTGAGAGGTCCTACATCTTCATGGGGTTCCTTGTTCTATCTTTTCAGATAGGGATTGCCTCTTTACGTCTTGTTTCTAGAAGAGTTTTCAAAGGGAACTGGGTAAAAATGTGATTCTGAGCAAAATATACCACCCTCAGACTGATGGTCAGTCAAAGTGTACGATACAGGTGCTTGAGTAAATGATGTGTGCATGCATCCTAGACATTGGGGGCTCTTGGGAGAAGCATATAAAACTAGTTGATATTGTGTACAATAACAGTTTTCAAGAAACTATTGGGATGGAACCTTATGAGGCTTTATATGGTAGGCCATGCCGATCAACTTTGTGCTGGATAGAGGTAGGTGATGTAGCTTTACCGGGACCATGTCTCATGTAGGATACTTCTGAGAAGGTCTAGTTGATTCAGAAGTGGATGACTACCACACAGTATCATCTGAAATCTTATGGTGATTGCCACAGACAACCCTTGGGGTTCGTTGTCGGGGATCGGGTTTTCTTGCGTGTTTCACTGAGGTTGGGACACATGCAGATCAAGAGAAATGGTACAATTTAACCGAGGTATGTGGGGCCATTTGAGATTCTGGAGAGAGTTGGGATGGGTGCCTATCAGTTGTAGTTACCAAAGAGGTATCGATCCATGCCCGACGTTGTCCATGTATCTCAGTTGCGTCTCTATCATTCAGACCCATCTCACGTCTTTCAGCTCGAGGAGGTTGAGCTTGTGGTATATGCATCCTTTGAGGAGCATCTGATTCTTATCGTTGATAGGAGCATAAAGGTTCTCTGAGGATGGTCAGTTCCTCTCGTACGGGTGCTATGGAAGCATGGCCGTGTGTAGGATGAAACCTGGGAGTGAGAGAGTGACGTACATGCTCAGTGGACAGATCTATTCTAAGCTTTATCTTTTCCATCCATAGAATGGGAAATTCGTGGACGAATTTATTTAAGGGGGAATGTTTGTATGAACCTGGTTCTTTTTTTTGAGGTATGAGTTTCTTCTTTTCTCTTTTACTTAAGTGTTTTTGATAAAATAAGGAAAATGGGGGAAAATAATAAATTTTAGGACTATACGCCATGTACTATTCCCCATGCCATGTACATTGGCCGCGTGGGATGAGTACACAGGGTGCGTAGCCATCTCGGCGACGAAGGGTGTAAAAAATGAATACACATCTTATAGAGGAGATTTACACACCGTGTAGTGAGTCGATAGGAAAATAGTAAGGTGGTGGAAGCAACCACCAGTGAAGCAACAATACATTCCATGTAATCAGATATACACATCATGTACGCATGTCGACAGATGAACAGTGCAGTGGTGCCGCCAGAGGAATAGTTAAATGATAAAAGTACACGCCGTGTAGTCAATAATAAAATCCATGTAGTTTGTTTTTATCGGTTAAAATGGGCAGTATACAACCTTGTTCATAAGATTGGCGTAGAACTGGTGGAAGGAATTGGGAGAGGATGCCGAACCGTTGAGGATCTCCAGATCGAGCGTCGGGAATTCATTTTTTCCTCTGACGATCTCGTTGGAACCCCACGGGTAATAACTCCACTCTCCTTATGTCGTTCTTGACAATTCTTCCTCTACGGGTAGTTTTTTGTGTTTGAACGGGGATTTATTTCACCTCAAATCTACATCGTCATTGGGAATTTCTGGAAGCGACGTTCACGTATACCGTTCAGGGGCGTTTTTGGTAGGTGGATTAGTGTTTAAATTCCAACTGTTGTGTGTTTTTTTTGTATCGTTGAGCTATGAACCCATATTGGGGTTTCTTTTGGGTGAGGCCTTAGATGTTTTAAATACCTAGAATTTTATAGGTAATTAAATTTGATAATAAAATAAGACTTGGGATCACTTCTTGGATCCAGGACCACCCTAGTGGTGCGTTCCTCTGTTTAGCCATTTGGCCAGGATACCCGAGGGTAGGACATGTTTATTTTGCACATTTCTTTTTCCTCGAGGGTAATTGTATGTGAATTTTGTTATTCATATGTTGGGCATGGACCGGTAACATTCTTAGCCTGAGGGTAGTGCTTTACTTATCATGAGGGAAGTGTTTACTTTTTGCCTGAGGATAGTGGTTATTTCGGCCTGAGGGAAACTTCATCCATGCCTGAGCGCAGTAGATTTAGTGCCTAAGTTTGACAATTCGTATGCTTGAGGGAAATATCTGTAATTCATGTGGACAATTACCTACGGGTTATGTTTCGGATTACCTGAGGGTAAGGTATTGCATGTCTGAGGACACTGATTGTTTACATAGAGATTCACTATGGTGGTTACTTTATAATGAATGATTAAATGAATACTAAAATGGCAATATAACTTATAAAGTTCGTTACTTTTGAGTACATATTAGTTTATTTCATTTTACTACTGCACACTGTTGTTGAATATTTTCACACAGTTGGGCAAGAGCCTTTGGTGGGTGCCTACTGGGATTTATTTCTCACACCCTGTTTGGCTCATGTCTTCGGCCCAAACAGATTACATTTCTACAGGTGGGGATAATGGAAAGGATCCCTATACAGGTACTTGATTGCTTCCGAGATGTAGGGGAGCATGGGACCAGTCTTAGGCTCACAATGCTAATGAGTATTTTGGTTTTTTATTGTACTCTGTGTTGTACTGTACTGTATTGTTGTGTAACTTGTTCTGGCTGTTTTCTTAGAACTTGAGGCATGTTTCATCATTATCTATATAACTATTGGTTATCATTTACTGGAGTTGTTTATTTTAAATATGTATTGTTTATTTCTTCTACAGTTGTTGAATGTTTTTACTATTCCACTGCACTACAATTTGACAAATGAGGGCATAGTTTCACCACTATTAGACCTAGTCCTTCACTGCTAGTCCGTAGCCTCTAGCATTTTGGAAAATGTGCTTGAGGTCATGTGACCAACCGGGTTCGGGGCACCCGTTGAGTGGCACCTAGATCCTGGACGTTACAAATTTATATAAGTGGGGTTAGAATTTAACATCGTAATATTTTATGAGTTTTTTTCAAATAAATTTAATTTCATTAATAACATGTGTAATACACTACAAGGATTTTAAAAAAACTGAAATATACTTCAAAAATAAAATTATTTAATGTTGTAATTATAGCCATACTATTGGATTGAATATATGAATATGAATAACTCGATTATGAAACATATCATTTACCGATTTATAAAATTTATTCTTTAGTTTTCAATTAATTAGAATTAAAAATAATAATCAATTTAAAATAAAGGTGATAGTTTTCTGAAAAAATATTTTAATGCATTAAATGCATTTTTATGTTAATAAAGTAACTTGATCATATTTGGTTAATTGTTTTAATGAAATTTATTTATTTTATATTGAATAAAAATTTTAAACACTCATATAATATTTATTCTATTCATGAGATAATAATAAATCAAGTTTATGATTACAAATTTATTTTTTTGAGAAGCGGGGATTGTCCCCTTTTGCAAAATTTATTAAAAATGTTTTCTAACTAATTATAGAAATTTAATATTGAAAATTGTTTTAAAATTTTTGAATTATGATGATAAAATTTGGTAAAAAAGTCCTTTTTAAAATTTTTTTCAATATAAATACTAATCATTGTTATTTTTTGTCACCTTAGTAAGGGTTTTAAGTTGTAATCTCATTGATTATCAATATTCTTTATGATTATGTTTCTAATGATACAATTTCATTATATATCTCTCTAGAATATCGATAATTTTATTATCCTCTTGATGTTTTATAATAATTCATGCTTTCATTGAATTTTCCGCTTATTTATTAAACAATATCATAATGATTTTTTATGAATAATTGATACTATTTATCTCTTTTTTCAAAAATAATGTTTCATCCATATCCATGATTTTTTATTTTTTTTCAATAATGTTTTGTAATGTGCTTGACCCACTTTAAGTTATAGTTGATGATTCATGATCAGTAATGATTTAGAAAACTTGTGTCAATGTCTGATCCATTATTATTTTATAGTATGGGTTGTTAACCATGACCAATGAAATTATTTCTATACCTATGATAGTTTCATAATTCTATGAACTGAACTTATTGTTCATTATTGATTTATGACAATTTTTCAGTCTTATGAATCATTCATTTTGAAATGGTAGTGTTTTATTATATGAATCAAGTTTATAATATATGGTATACTTTTTATGAACTTTATATGTTAGATTCATTATATTATACCCTTAATGTTATCTTATTATTTTATATTATCATCAATTTATATCTCTCAGTTCTACCCTAACTAAGAATCTAAGTTCTCAATTTCTTATGTTTCCTTTCCCCGTGATATAAGAAATGGTTTAAGTAGTTTTTTTATGAATAATATTTAATGGGATGATATTATTGGTATATGTAGGAGATATTCATGAAATAAAAATATTGTGTATATAATCTCTAAATACACTATGTATTTATGGTCCCAAGGAATGTATTTGGGAATTATATTAAATATTGATAAGAAATGATATAATATTCTTGTATAATAGGCTTGAGTAACTTTATATGTGGTGTATATATTTCCAATTTTATATATTATGCAATAAATATCTTTACATTCCTGGATTTTAATTTTTTATCTGATTTTATTTCTATCAAGGGGTTTATGATTCAAAAGATACCAAAGCGTTTAGCTTTTATGTTACAATCATATTTCTTTGGGATTACCTAATTTTACATTACATATAAGGATATTATATAATAAAAAAATTTAAAACCAATATTATTTATTCACTTCTCGATATTCTGGGAATTTACAAGTATTAGTACCAGTTTCATCTACTTGGTACTAAAAATGATCAAGAATTTTAAGAAAAGTCAACATAATGACCACTTTATTCAATGAAATTTGTGTTCTACATCCATGTTCTTGAAATAAACTATAGAATATTTTATCTAAAAATAAATTTTAGATAAATATTATTTTTACTACCTTTCAGTTTCTTTTTAAATTATTAAAAGTTACATTTTCATATTTTTTACATATGAATCACTTTTTTATTTTCACAAAATTGTGAAATAAATGTTCAAAGATAATGTATACAGAGTGAAAAGATTTTCTCATCATCATGACCATTTTATTCTATGATAATTCCTTTATATTTCCCCATGTTTATTTTTAGAGAAAATATTTTTCTCTATATTATCATAATTTTTTAGAATTTAATGACACACATAGAAAATTTTATTATCCCTATTTTCAATGAAATATTAAAATATTATTTTAAATATATTTTTAATCAATTGCAACATATTTTAAGTGTTTTTATTATTCATATGAGATATTTTTTTTAATACCATCTTCTAATTTTCACTCGATGGCTAATGGTTATAATGTTTTAATAATTTTTTAGGAATCTTGTTTACTTACATGGGTTAATTATATAATGATAAAATCATTTGGAACCCAATTTGTTTTACACATGTTATGATATACTGAATTGATGAATATATTTAGGATACTATGGAATACTTATATATGGATTCCATTATATGATGGTTTGTATTGTAATTATATATTCTTCCAATGCATTGGGTAAAGATTGATATGTAATGAGAAAAAATGGATTGAAATGGAGAGTGACTCCTATTCAATAATGAAATATATCTACTATGATAGTCTTAGATGTGATCCTTGAATAATAAAATTAGGGAATGGGAAGTGAACCCAATCCAAAATGGGAATTTTTCCACTATGATAGTCTTATATGTGAACCTTGACTCTGAAAATTATTTTCAATGATTATGTATATGAAAAAAAGTTTGTATTGTGATTATGATATGTTCTGGTGGATTATTAGTGATTATTGATGATTCCACACTTGTATGAATTATGTATTTTTTTATAACAAATTTTTATTCCACAATTCATGATTAATGATACTTCACTAATTGGGAATGAATTTCGTAAGTTATTATCAGGTTCTTATACCCGTATTTCTATTTTATTCTCACTTGTTACCTTTTATTTATATATCCATTTTTACCCTTACCGGGTATCTAATATCATCAATTATTATGTTTTTATTTGAAAAGGTTATTAATAAATTTCTTATGTAGTGTATGTCAAATAAGGGTGATGTGTCATAAAAAATATGAGGAAGATGCCGAATATCACGTATGAAAAAAGTAGATTATGTATTTAGTCTCTAAATACACTAATCCTTTATGGTTACAAGGTGTGTGTTATTATGATATGGGTAGAATATTTATTTAAAATCATGTAATATTCTATGATTATAATTTGTGGGTTTCCACAATTAGTACCAGAGTATGGTTTATTTCTTTTTGAAGATTGGTCTTTGAAAACATTGGTGAAAACCTTGTGGATATGTCTAATTATATGATAGCATCATATAGTTTTGGTAATATAGAGATTACATTATTTCCTAAAAAATACATTTGGTTGGATGTAAACATGTGGATACAAACCCCAAAATATATTTACCTTTTGGTAATAAACTAGAAAGGCTTGTTGGGAATTAACATGATCATCACCTAGTTCCCAAAAATAAGACATGAAATACACCTATTTTTGACATTATATGGGTATATTTTGAAGACTAAAATTTTCTGTGTAGTATTCTTTGATTTTATAATGATTATTTTCAAAACCATGAACTGAGACGGTGTGTGATTCTAAGGCCTAGTGTGATTAGAATAAATTTAAAAAAAATAATTAATATATTAAATAACCAGAGTGCATAGATTTATTGAATATGTGGAATATATCCTAAATGGGGGACTTGATCAGTAATCTGAGGGCACCGTTTAGTTCAAAACGTGGGTTTTACCCAAGGAATGACATAATATTTTTTAGCATGTTACATTTGTGAAAAAGCCATCATGGAGCACTGAATTAATATAATAAATAAAACAAATTTATTTAATTTATTTATATCAATGTAGTGACCAAATTTCCTTTAAATATATCATTAATTATTTTGAATCATGGTTTTGTACTAAATAGTAGACCCCAAAATGCTATTGGAAGAGATTATTCTTGGTAAACGATGATGGATTAAGACCAGATCATGAATCATTGTGCTAATATAATTCAATGATCTCATCAATAACAACATCATAGCACCATTTTTTCTTAATGATTGATCAAAACATTATATAGGATGTTGATTTTTGTTTTCTATCCCATTCATTAATCCAAATTGAACATAGATAAATTCAATGACCAAAATCATTACATGCATTGTTGGTTGATTAATGTTGATAGAATTATATATGTTCATTACGATTAATTCCTCTTCTTTTGTCTTCTTCAATGAGAAATAATTGAGGTTTGATGAACAAAGGATGATTTCTATTCCTCGTGTAATATATATTGTGGATTTCTACCATTTTTTTCTCATGTTATCATGGTGATTTCATTTGGTCTGTGGATTAATGAATACTTGGTATAAGATCATTGTGTGGACATTAATTGGCATAATAGACCAATACTGTGGATTCATTTTTTGGTTGATGATATAATTGTTGTGTGATGATGATGGTGGGTGATCAGATGTGATTAGAATGAAGTTGCAGGTTCTATTCTTCCCAAATTTTATGAGTGATGACTGATTGGATGGACATATCCTTTCCCACGAAGATCTGAACCCGAATTCCATTTGGCTATAATGGAAAGGGTGTGAAAACCCTTGATCTATAGTTTTTGGTAATGGTTATGGCTCTGGTGACAGACAGGATGATGTGGAGGAAGATTCAATGATATCTAGAAAATGAAGGTTTACAAGCCATGTAAACCAGAATTAAATGACTTATTAGACCCTCATACTACAACACTAGGGTTTTGTATGGAGTTCAATATCACACAACATGTGACACATATTTGAAAAAACTTATTGTTCTTTTTATGTTACACAAACATGTCTATGGAACACAAGTAGGTTCACACCTTGTTTTCAGACACACACATGGCCAAATCTACATGAGATTGTACACGGGCACAACCATCAGTTCATGGAAACAGCTAGGTGACATGGGATGAGTGTCGAGTAACCTTTACATGCTATGCATATTGAGTTTTACATTCCACATGAGGAAGCATCACATGTATAGGTCCAAGATGGCCAAACCACATCGTGTACTCTACATAAACTTTGTGTACTCCCTTAGAGACATCATGGACCTCTTCATCTATTCAGCTCATTTCTGTGTCGGTTAAGTGGTTCTATCCTTGGTCATATCCATTGAGTGCATAGTTTAGTAGTATGTCCACATCTCCTGATTTTTATACACTCTAACGGACGAGTCTCTCATAGAGGTCATGGTGTCCCTCAATGAGATTGGAGTGTGATCCACAATCATTTTGATAACTGAGGTGGGGTTTGTGGATTGGGCATGAAATAATTATATAGGGCATTGATCCTTTAACTATTAGGACATATTGGTAGTGTTTTTAATATCATTGTCATATGATACCCTACATAGTGGGTTGATTCATTATGGATTCATGGTGTCCCCCATCGGTTCTAGGCATCACCCCCTATATGTGATTCAGGGCCTTATAAGACCAATGATCTTTCTTCAGTGGGGCCTAATGATCTTAACCTCCAAAATGATTGTTACTGGTGATATCAAGGATCTTATATTGGATTCTCTAGGAAAGAGCATGTCTTCAAATAGAATCTTATGGATAATAGTTGTTTTTGACTTCTTAGTGGTGCGGTGTCCTTCCAGAGTATATCTGGGTGATTTTTGTTATGCATTCATTGATATACCTTTGATTGAACTAACTGTACTAAATTCTTTGTATGTAGTGTTTTGTGGTGTCCTACTGGTAATTTTTATTCTCACCCTTGCATGGGATCTTCATATATGTGTCATATATTATGAACATGATGACACTTTTTATGGTTCCCAGGGATGATGTCAAGAAGGCAGAGCACAGCTTGAGCTAGATAGAAAAATAGTTTATTGAGATAATTCATTTTCTCTTAGTGCACTCCCTTGGAGTAGGTCAGAGTCTTTATCGTTTTTAGTTAAGATTTTATTTTCCCCCATTTTCGATTTCAGTACTTTACTATCATACTTATGTTGTGGGATTATAGATGTATTATTGAATTTGTTTCATTTGTTTTATATATAATCATTTTATGGTTTTGGAGATGTGAACTTTTTGTAGTTAAATTAGTCTAATGGCTCCCATTTGTGGGATATTTCAACTTGGTGCTTATCACCAACGCATGGTCTTTTAGAGGCTATCTAGGGGTAGTCACAGGTCAGACACTCATGGGTCGAGTCGTAAAAGAGTTGTATGAATTGATATGATTCTACCTTAGGACCAAAGTTAGTGAGATTGATTTGGATATAAAATGTTTAGTGTTTTGAATTCATGTTTCATGCTAGAGAATCTAGAGTTGGTTTGGAGGTCAAAATATCCGTACACCATGAATCAGATCACCGTTCATTAAACATAGTACATTTAAACACTGGTTTTAGGTAAAAAAATTATTATATGCACCATATTGGAATGGGTTTGGATTTCCATGTCCTTCTTGTGTTAGGTACCCTTATTTCCTCTTTTACCATGGTACATTTTTTTTTCTTTTAGATACCTCCATGATGATAGCTAGCCCGGATTCCAAGGTGTGACCATGAGGATGATACAAGAGTGATGATGTGTTAGTATAGAGTCATATATCATATATAATTCCTTGTGTTTTACAAGCTATACTACCACTCTTTGATCAGTATCTAGCATTGGTAGTGTCAGCTAAGGATGCACATTGACTGAGTTTGTTGTGTGAGTTTCCGAGGTATAAATGCCCCCATTTTCGGGTGAGCTAAATCTACATCTGGATAAGGAATGTTCAAAGGTATTCACTCATGTTTTTCACCAATGTAGGATGCCTACTGATTAGATTGTGGTCCTTACAGAAAGTCATATTGAGGGATCAGTTGGGCGATGATGGATCTTAGTGACCCAATTATATAAAGATACAACTCTCTCTTTCTCAGACTATGAGTTTCTCTTTAGGGAGGACTTTTATCTAGCCATGTTGTGATCAGTGCACCTGATCGAGCTTTTTGCATCTGCAGCAAGGCTGTTTGACTGTGGTAGAGTATTCATTGAGGTTCACTTATCTTTCACGATACTCCATATATGTCGTTAAGGATCTTTTTTTGGTGTATGGAACTTTGACCAGGGATTATGCCGGGACATCATAGATTCAATGAAAACACTTTTTATTCCCACCTATGCTAGGGTGATTGAGTGGGCCTTGGTGATGGAGATATTCATAGAAGAGAATTTACCAACAAAGGCTGCTGGTTGTGGGAACCCAGGAGATGATTCCTTGGATGTTGGTAGCTGATGACAGTCACATGGATCCCAGCATGTTAGAATCTATGGGAGGCAATCCGAAGAAAAAATGTAAGTGGTGAATGTCTCTTAGGATGGCTCGAATCACTTGATGGAGAGGATGTGTTTCTATTATGATTGTCAAGGGAATCTAGCTTAGGATTTTCCAACATGATAAAAATATGATCTATAGATGGTCGAGGGACCTCCGAGGTAGAGAGAGAGAGAGAGGACAGACGAAGATGGTATGAAATGCAGCTAACATGGTAGATGGGTTTACAGACTGGTGGGAGGTGGTCAGATGTTCAACATAGTACCACCACTATACCGAGGTAGTCCACACCATGCTCAAGGACGAGGCCATAAATAGGTTATATAGGCCTATCACCTTGAGGATCCCATGATGATACGAGGTATGATATTCGTGCTTTCTACATTATAAATAATATTGATATAAATAGGTGTGATTTATTACTTCCATTCCACATATCTTGTTTGAGGAATAGAGAATATGGTTGAGCCATTGGATCAAACCTTGTAGTTGGAGACTTTGATGGGTGGTGACTAAAAGATTACATAGTCATGACAACAATGTCATCCAACTCATTGAGGTGACATTTTTTTGTGGGAACTCTTTGTAGTAGTAATGAGGCATTAATAAATCATCCTAGGTATGGATTAGATATCCATAGTTCACTCTCAAATTGTCTATATTAGGTGGAGTATGTGGTGTGTCCGTAGTGATGGGACAAGGATTTCATTTGTAGGTGAAAAGGATGCCTTGAAATAGAAGTACAATATCATACATAAGGTAGTGTTGATGGTTTCTCACCATTTTTCTAGCATGAAACTATGAGTAGTGGATTCTATGGGATACCAATTTCATACGGTGGTGGTAGAGTATGAGGATGTCTTTCTTGAGTATATACCTAGTTTTCCTCCCTAATATTATCTACACATGTTTATTTACATACACCCTACGATGGACATTGTATAATCTCATTAATATCGTATGTCTCCCATAGATATTCACAATCAGAGGGTGTAGTTTGATGACTTCTAGGAGAAGGGATTTGTGAGTCCTAATGTTTCCTCATAGGAGGTCCTAGTGTTGTTTTAAAAGGCGTTTTATGATTGATTGAGGTTATTGTTGTATTAACAATTCTTGAATGATGTGGCCATGAAGAATTTGTATCCACTATCGAGGATCGATGAAATATTTTATCAATTGATATGGGCATGATGTTTCATGATGGTTGACCTAAAATCAGGTTATCAACAACTATGAGTACGAGACTAATATATACCAATTACGACATTTAGAAACCTCTATGGTCACTCTGATTTCATGGTGATACCATTTTATATGACGAATGCCCAGGTAATGTTGATGTGACCCACAAAAAAGATCTTAAATCCTTTTCATATATAGATTTTTAGTGGTGTTACTTGATAACATCCTAGTGTGCTCAACATGCGAGGAGGAGAACACGAGACACTTGAGGATAGTCTTAGACACACTTCGAGAGAACAAAATTTATCAGATGCTATATAAGATCCAGTTTAGGATTTGAGAGGTCCACTTGTTGGGAAATTTCATCTCAGATGCATGAGTATCAGTGGACCCAGTGAAGGTTGAGGTAGTACTTTATTGTGAGACACAAAAGCGTGTTACAAAGGTGAAGAGTTTCATTATGTTGTTAGGCTACTATTTAAGGTTTGTAAGTGATATCACTATAGTGGAAGCACTGTTGAAAACAATGAACCTGATGGGGAATCCTTTATCATGGGTTAAAAGGTGCTAGAAATGCTTTCAAGATTTGAGATAGAGATTGATGAGCAGCCCCCTATTGAGACTACTAGGGGTGGGTGTCAAGTATACAGTGTTGGATAAGTCATCTAGAATCGTACATAGTTATGTTATGATGCAGAGGTAGGTATTTAGTAAGTAGTGATAGTTTTCGCACAAAATATGTGGAGATACTACCTGGAGGTAGATAAATTTATCATTTAGTCCATCCATAATAGTGTCATGTATAAGTTCACACAAAATGATCATAACATGAGAAAAAAGATTATTGATAGAGTTCCTCGAGAACATTATCTTCGAGATTTTATATACTCCTATGAAGGAGAATGTGGTGGTAGATGTTGTTAGAAGTAGATATTGTTCTCTGTTATTGGCTAATGCATCAAATTTGTTAGCCTCATTATAATTGTCATATATGGACATGGATAGTGATTCATGTATTCCATTGATGGTTGTTACCCCATTTCATATACAATTTTTTCAGGGATTCACAGTGTGTATATACCTACTATAAGACTGTATGTACTCATATGCCCTCTAGATGTTCTATTGATGAATATTCTTAAGGAGGAGAGAACACTATATTTTTTATGAGGAAAACTGATGTTACCTTTTACATTGCAAGAGGAGGATATGGGGGAGTTTCATAAATCCCCTTTTACTATATATCCATGTTTGGAAGAAATGTACAAGGACCTCCCACATATGTTTTGGTGGTCAAGAATATAGAAGGGAGTTGCAGAGTTTGTATCTCAATGCCTCACTTGTTAGTAGATGAAGTTTGAGCACTAGGTTCCACTACATTTAGCTCAATGGAATGAGGTTCCGGAGATGAAGTGGGATTTTATATTCATGTGCTTCCTGATGGGATTGAAAAATACATACATGGGATGTGATTCTATATATTTGATAATATAAAAACTCACCAAGTCAGACTACATCCATGGTATTTGAGAGGAGAGTGCAGTAGAAATTTTGGGACTTCTATATTGTATTGAGATTTTCTGATTCAGTGGACATCCCTCAATGATCATTTAACACCATGATGCTCAATTCATATCAAAATTATTTATGGGATTACAGGAGTCCATTGATACTCAGTTGCACTTGATACATGCTTTTCAATGATAGACTGATGGCTGGACTGAGTGGACCGTTCTATTCTTGGAGGACATGCTATAGGATTTAATACTGGAAATTTACATTAGTTTTCAGGATCAAATAACATTTGTGATGTTTTCGAATAAAAATATCCATCATTCGTGCATTGGTATGGTACCATTTGAGGATTTTTATAGGTGACCCCACATGTCACCACTTTGTTGGACTAATTTAGGAAAGTTTGCACTCATGTTCTTGGAGATGGATAGAGAAACTCCAAAGAAGGAACAGATCATCTGGGAGTGTATCAAGACTGCATAGAACCATTAATAATCTTATGAGTACTGATGATGAAGACCTTTGATGTTCCAGGTGGGAGACTATGTGTTCCTAAAGGTCTCACCTAGACATTAATTCCATAGATTGGGTTGGGCAGTAAGATATCATGGGGATTCATTCATCCATTTCATTTACTATGTAGTGTTAGATAGGTGGCATACCTCTTAGCTCTATCATTGTAGTTGTATTGGGTACACAATGTCTTCTATGTGTTGCAACTGTGAAGAGACATGCATGACCCATCACATGTTATTTAATGGGGCAAGTTGGACATCGAGGCTGGTTCTACCTTTCTTGAGTACCTGATGAAGGATGACGATCAGTAGGCGTAGATCCTTAAAAGGTGATTAATTCCACTATTATGTGTTTGATTGTGGCATGGGAACTTTCACGATAGAACTTGAGAGCGGGATAACCTGACGCAATCCCATTACTCGCATATTTTAAATAGTATTTTCAATTATTGGGACAAAAATCTCTAAGGTTAAGAGAATATAATGACTTGAATTTTATTATTATTATTTTTTAATATAATATTGTATATTTTTGAGACTAGGTGCTGAGAAGAAATGTCATTTTCTGGTCTATTATTCCAAAAACAAATGTTTAGAAAATACTAAATATATATATTAAATAAAAAGTTTGTATAGTTTAACTGAAAAAGATAAATTACCTTTCAGGGGGGGTGGATTCGAAATTTGAGGGTACCTTTGAGTTAAAAATATAGGTTCTCACCTAGGAATAACATTATCATTGTCGATGAAATGAATTTTTTAAAAATTTGTCGCAGTTGAAGAAATACTAAAATAAATCAAATAAATTGACTTAATTTAATAAATCGACATTGCGACAAACTCTCCTTTATTAATAGGGTTATAAATAGTGTCTATAGGATGGAAACAAAAACCTGTAGACCTAGAGGATATTGGAGGAGAGTGTTCTTGGAAAATGATGATGGATTGGGAACTGATCATGGATTATTACACCAATGGAGTTCATGGATCTCATCAACGAAGACAACACAGAACTCTAATTCATCAATGATTAATCCAAAATCCTGGTAGGATGTTGATTTGGGATTTCCTTCCTATTATTTAATCCTATAATAAAATATATCAATTCCACTAACAGAATAGATATTCACATCATAGGTATATTAAAATTAGTTAAATTATAAATATTATATTTTTTTTATTTCTTCCACATCATTATAATTATTATACAATAAATAATCTTGACCAAACAAAAAAAAGGTTGAGGTTCTTCCCTCACATGTTATGTCTTCTATTATTCTACAACATTTCTTCCCATGTTCATCATGAGAATTTAGTTTTTCCCATTGTTCGTTGAATACAATGTATACGATTGCTGTGTGACTTCTCTTCAGTGTAATGGATTCATCGTTTGGCGGTAGTTTTTGATCGAGGCTATGATCATGGTATGATGACAATGGTGGGAAATCGTAGGTGGATAAAAATGGATTTTTGGGTTCCTTTATTTCTATTTTTTATGCTTGATGATGTATTGGTTTAAAGAACCATATTTTGAGCATATTGTAACATTTATTCCATCTAGATATGATGGAAAGGATCACTCAAACCCCGATCTACAAGTTACATAAAGGGTGGTAGATCCAATGATGCACATGATAACACGAAGGAAGATCCTAAAGGATTTAGAAAATATCATTTTACAAAGCCTGAAAATCAGGCATACATGCAGTGTGGGACCCCTGGAAGTGGTTCTAGGGTTTTAGTTTGAGTTAAACATAAAATTCTATCGGACACCACTCTTATTGATCGATGTTTACTATAGAAGGTACAAGGACATGAACAGAAGTAAACTTGTAGAGGAATTCCTCGTACACAGACATGAACACGACTAGTTGTACATGAGATGGTTCACAGTCATGAATATCAGTACACAGAAACAACCAAGAGACATGGGAAGTGTACCAAGATACCACCACACGCCACGGTTTTCACTCACATGCTACATATTTAGAGGTTTATATGTTGTATGATGAAAGACTACATGGGATGATCCATATTGAGAAAGGTGTGATGTGTACTATACATACATTCCTTGTACTCCCATATAGTCAACATGGAAATTTTTTCTCTTCTATTAAATTGAGTGTTATATGAATGGTTTTTCCCATTGGTACTTTCCCTAAAGGGTACAATGTTGAATTATTTCAACATCTAAAAATGGTGATCCCCTATAGGGGAGGAGTTTTTGATAGAGTTTATGGTGTCCCTCCATGAGACTGGAGTGTGATCCTATATCATAATTATACCTTAGGTGGGGTTTGTGGAGTATTTGTGACCCACTTGACCAGGTTGTTGATCACACATCTTCCAATTAATATTGGAATGATTTTTAGTATCATTGGCATACAATCCCTTAATTAGAGGTTTGATTCATATTAGGTTATTGGTTTCCCCCAATAGTTATGGACATGACACCTTATCTATGTTTTTTGGTCTTTTGAGACTTGTGAGACTTTATGGGAGAGGTCTAATGATCATGGCCTCTCAAATGAGTGTCTCTGATAATAGTATTAATTTTATAGTATGTTCTCTCAAAAAAAATAATGGCATCAATTAGAATCATGTGGCTGGCAGTTCGATGTGATCGCAAGGTGGTGTAGTTTCCTTCCTAAGTATATTTTGTCATTTTTGTCATACATTGATTGTTGTGTATTTTATCAGGATGAATATACTTGTTGCTTCACATTTAGTATTTTATATGTATGCTAATGGGTATTTTTATACTCACCCTTACATGAAATCTTCCCACACGTGTTGTATCATATGTATACGATGACCCTTTTGGCAGTGTCTTGGTAGGATACAATCTAGTTGGATAATTTCATGAGTTAGACGTACTAATTTTTTATCAGTTTCTTGCATTTTATCTTAGTCTACTCCCTTGACGTAGGATGGACCCTTTAATGTTTTTAGTTTGTCTTGTATATGGACCATTTTCAAATTTCAGTACTTTACTGTCACACTATAGCTATGGGATTATTGATTTATGAATTAATTGGTTTCAGTTATTTTACATTTCATAATTTGAGGGGATTCTAGTTGTGTGGGTGTGTATAAGTACATTAGGCTAATGAATCCCATTTGTGGGACATGCCAACTCGACAATGGTCACCATCCATTGGCTTGATAGAGGTGAGTTTGTGGTAGTCCTGGGCCGGACCCTAGTGGGTCAGTTCATCACATATATACATTAGTTAATTCAAATTCTCTTTATGAATCTTTATAATGAAATATATGATAGAATCTATGAAAACATATTATAATCAATATTTAAATGAGTTGAACTTAACATTTAATGTGTTAAATGAATGTGTCATAATTTTCGGCATAATAACAAAGATTTTCATAATTATATGATTTCTTACTCTAATTATTTATTTTTGATACTCACATTATGATTTTTTTTAGTCAATGGATAAAACCTGGAGGAATCTTGTGAATGTAGAATGTAATAGCCAATGAAATGACAACCCTCATAGGAAACCAAATGAAATGGGAGTAAGGATAATAATTCATGATGTAATTTTCATCTAACACTATTACTCAATCATTGCTGACATGAATAATGTTGAACATCCAAATGACTAAAGTAATGAAAAACTCACCATTATGTACTTTATGAAACAAATTAAACCATACATCGATGATTCCTCTGATCCCTTTATTACTGAAAAATTCATTACGGATATTTAAAAAAATTCCTCTAATATCTAGAACTCAGATCGTGAAATAGTAATTGTTTATGGGTACCATTTTTAGTGTGAATATGATTAATGGTGTAATATTACCAATGATACAAATAGAGATAAGTGAATAGAATCAGTGATAAGTGAATCATTTAAAAATGAATGTTTTAATAAGTATATTCCTCAATAACATTACACAAAGATATAGATGAAATTTATTCAATAGCAGAAGAGGGATGACAATTTTATTGGTACATATGTGGAATGTTAACTAAACATTTAAGGTATGCTTCTAATTTTAACATCAACAATGATGAAAAATCTAACAAATTATTTGTTTTCTTAAGAAAATGTCTCAAATTTCATGGTCTATATGATACTTTTATATCTATAAAGAAATATTTTGGTCCACTATGATGATAGAAATAGAGATGAGACTCTCTCATTGATCTCATCATTTTTGGGAATTGAAAATCAATAAGAAATTTTTAGGAAATAAAAATAATTAGAACCATGTTGAATGAAAATTAATATTAAGTAAAAGTATAATTATACAATGAATAATGGGTAAATTATGTAACACCCCAGGTAAATAAAAAATATGACATTTTCATATTGATCCATATTTTTGAAAAAAATATTAGTATTACTTTAAAGGGAATGCTATGCTCAAGGGCGTACCCAATACGCAACAACGAGTTTCATTGAAATCTTACGTTGCACTCTAATAATAAAACAATATTATTTTAAAAGTTAGTTAACGCCTAGCCGTTGTAATGGCGGGAATGAACAGAAATAACTAAAAAATTATTATATATGTTTGTCAAATATTTTTACTTTTATCCAATAAATTTTGGAGGCATAAAATGCAAATGAATCCATTTTAAGCATAAATATTCTAATATTCTTTAAAAGGTCGAATAACCGCCTTTTGATAGAGATCCCTATTTAAATATACTTTTGAAAATTTTATATGTTGTATTTTACAAAATAAAATCCTTCTTTATAATCTGGACATCAAAATTTACTTTGTGTAAAATTTTGTTATTTTTCTGATAAAGATCATTTTTATTGAAAATGATGTATTTAAATTCAAATCCTCCTTTTAATCTGATTTTTTTTCATGGATAGATTATATTTTTAATTTAGATTAATGTCTATTCAGAATACATTTTTACCATTTAATCTAATGGTGGTCATTGGAATTAATTTCACTTTGAAATTGGACTTAAACTAGTGTCAATCTTTTAATAGATTTTGTTTCTTAAAAACACGCTTTTTGTTTTGACAACGGGAATTAATTATTAAATTAATTAATGCAACATATATGCTTTGAATTTTGTAAAATAGACATCATTTTTGAATTCGGAATATCAAATATAGCTTAGGCTGAATTTTTGGTATTTTTCTGAAAAACATCAATTTTTGATGAATAGTGAAACCACTAAGTGGTAGTTTAAAAACTGAATTTTCGTTTAAATGATACTTTACCACTTCTGTGATTTGAATTTAAAAAATCCAACATACATGGTTTTAATTAGGATGTAAAATGTGGTTTAATGGGATTAAAATAATTTTTTGGTGAATAATAACTTTTAAGTTTGTAATCACGATTAGAGGTAATTAGTGTAATTTAAGGTAAAAGTAATGTTTTAATAATATGAAATGACCTAGACACATGTAATACCCTCATTGGAGGTGTCATGGCCGACCAAGACAATCCATGGGTCAACTTGGGGAACCCATGGAGCAACTTTGTTTGGAAAATGACATAAATTACTTTTTATTTAAAGTTAAAATAAAAATGTCACAAGCATGAGTTGTTTTACTAAAAAAAATTAAATGGGGTTATACAAGTCATATTTTTTACTATAAATATTCATTATAATCTAAAAATATTTCCTACATCATGATATTTTTATTATAAATTTTTAAACATTAAATAAATTAAATTATTTATGACATCATTATAATGCAATGATTACCTCATTAATAAAGTATTTAAATAAAATGAAAAGATAATGTTAAAACTATAACTTACACTTGTAAAATACCTATTGGATGAGTATATTCCGAACCCTTACCACCTTATCCTCTAAATACATCAATGTGGGACCTTTAAAATCCGAAAACCATTTGAAAATAAAGTAACATTTTGTAACCTTCCAAGAGTGCCCCTCCTCTCCTCTTATAAAAGGCCCCCACCTCTACCACCTTACCCACACCTATGAAGCCTTTGGATCGGCCAACCCCTACTCATTTTGTCTCTCCACATCCCTATCTTACTACGAGAAGCCTCATATTGGGCATAAGTCTTCCCAAGGAAGCCTTTAATCTCAAATCAAAGATAGATACTTGATTTTATGGTAATGTCTTCACTTGTGTTCTTTTGTTTTATTTTGCTTCTCCAACCCCATAAACTCTTTTTACTCATTTATTTTGTAAAAAATCTAGTATCTTCAATAAACTAGGATGTTTTTATGATAAGGATTCGATCTACACTTACACACACCTACATCTAATGGTTAAAGAACATACTGTTTCTGTGGATGGTGAATTTCTGCCTCACAAAACGATGATTGTTCAATATTCTTTTAACACCCTCAAAGGTGGCCATTAAGATCTCACTATATTTATATATGATATATAATATGTTTATGTTTTACTTAAGATTCTGTATTTTCCATTTATGGAATACCTTTATGGGTTCAATTATGGTTAAACACGATATCTTCATTTTAGGAAGTGGGGACTACCGCCCCCTCAAAGTGATTTGATTCGTTAATACCAAATGTGGTAAATGTAAAGGATAGATTTAATGATATAATATATGATACCATACTGGAATTATTATACTATTATGTATCATTATGTTTTAATTCTATTAGATATGAAATATAAATGGAAGTAGCGTTCATGTGTACGTATAGCTTACCGCCTCCATGAATGGTGCATTTCATTTCTTACCTCTAAATGTTACGTAATATTATAAATGCATGTATATAATGTATATATATAATATATATAATATCTCAATAGTGAATATAATTCTTGATATAATATATATTTTACCACATGAACAACTTGTAATTATAAATAGTATATTTTTGACTCAAGTAGCAATGATCTACAAAACGACCATTATTAACTTAAATAATTACATAGTGTACATAGAATGGTAGTAATTGATATAAATGGAATAATGGACTTGAAAAAGGTTATTAAGAATTTATAAATTAACTCAAGTATATTATTCAGGTGGTTAAAGAACGATCGAGTCAAGTCGGACCCGAGGTAAGGGATCCTACCCCTCTCTTTCTTTTTAAGTACACTCATTTATGTCATTTCTTTTAAGATCATATTTCTTATTATTGTGATGTTATTTTATATTACTCTTACTGTAATTTTTATGTTCATATGATGAGAGACCCTATTTCTCTCATCAATCCATTTTGGACGTTTTAATTGGCATCGTTAGGCTGCCGAAATTTCGTAAGGGGCTTTTTATATCACTTTGTGTTTTCGTGAGATTCATGCTAAATTTTCCAATATTTCCTTTTGAGTGGTGTATGTAATGTCCATTATTCTACTCTTTTTGTAACATACTTTCGTTTACGAGTATTTTCATCAATGTTGTATAGTTCTTCTTTCAAGGGGTTTAAGTTTCGAAAGTTACCCAAAACGGTAAGGGGACCTTTCACCCTCCTCTTTTTAAAATACTTCTTTTGTTATGTCTTTAAATTTTCATCTTATTATGTGGGGATATGTTATTTTATATCCTTATTGCCATAAATTTTATTTCAAAGTGATGAGATACCCTTTATCTCTCTCATCAACTCTTTTTCTAAAATTTGATGTGACGCCGTTAGGCTGTCAAGGGAACTTCTTAACCCAATTTCGATTTCTTTGGGTTCAACATGTAGTTATTGAATATGTAATCCTTTGAATATGTGTGAATGACCTTTGATTGTTTTACACTTAATATCCACTTATATTGGATGTATTTATATTTTTCACACATAATAATGTGATTTATTTATCCTTAATTTAATCATACCATCTTTATAGTGGATTTCATCTCAATTTCCATTTCCGTTGAGACATCATTGCTGTTATGAACCAATTCAGTCTTATATGGTGTTTATAATATCCTTAGAAATATTATATCATGAATCCATTTATTCTCATGATATTATAAAGTTTTGATTAAATGTCATTCCTCAATTATTGTATTCAGGTGTCTCTGATTTTGTTAAAAACCCTTTAACTAAAATATCGTTTTAAATGTTTTAATGATTTATTCTTATAAAAATTTCTCATTAATATACATGTTTTCAAAATGGTTTTTAGGATTTATTTATATGGATATTAAAGGTTTAAAATGTTAAGATATTCAATGTGGTATGAGACACTTTGATTTAATAATATCTTTATTAAATGTTTTAAATGGTTTTTAAAATGGTTTTTTAGAATGGATTCGTTATTTCAATATCTTAAAATGTAATATTGTTATTGAAATGTGGGAATGTTATCTTTACTTTATGCTTAAGTTATATGTTTTGATTATGTTATGTTTCTTGGGCATTGTTATAAAGATGGGTGGTTCTGTGATAAACTAAGGGCGGGTGAGACGGATATAGCTCTCCAATTAATTGGGTAACACAAAGGATTTAAATGTTAAGGTTTCTATATAGTGATTTAGGGAATATACTGTGATGGGTATTCCAAACGTAACCAAGAGGGTTACTCCCTATGTAAGAATGTTATGAATTCCTCATGTTACATTTGTATCTTTTGATTTCTATGATTTATTCATGATTTTATGAGGCATGTCAAAGTGCTTATTTCTTATGGGTAAAGTATGATTTAATTCCTATGTATATATGTACTCATGTTTCCTTTCCATACTTTTTATAACCCTTACTGAGTTTTTTATGCTCATCCCAAGTTTTTGAAATGGTTTTCACAGGTCAAGGGAATGGTACATGATATGGTGATAGTCTCAAGGAAGTGTCAAGAATGAATCCATGTTTTATTTTAAATATGATTTCATTGATGGGAAAAATGAATACTATATTTTATGTAACCACTTTGTTTAAATGTGGAATGTAATGAAGGTTTTATGATATAATTCTCTAAAACTCTAAACCTGAAAAGATCTTCAATGTGTAATCTTGTAATAACTCTAGATTAAATAAGGTTTGAGGCTGGGGCCTTATAGTTGGTATCAGATGTCAGTTTAGATAACTTTAGAGGTTAGAGTGTAGTTTAAGAAAAAGTGAGAAGTTGTGTATAACCACAATGGTTAGTATATTAGATGGATTCATCGTTTTTTAAAAGTTAGAATGATTTTGAGATAACTTGGATAAGAATATCTTGGTGTTTATCTTCCTCTTTTGTATTTCTTTATTTTACTGATATACTCACACTGACCTTTTTGGTTTTCGTAAATGGCTGGATCTTGCAGGCACCAATGTAACAGTGGACTTGAATAAAATTTTGATGGTTTTATGAAAGAACAACTAAATGATTTGAGAGATGCAATGAGAACTCTTGTGGTTATCCTCAACCAACTATCTGGAGTCATGATTGACCACCTGAACCTTAGTGATTTTTATAAGGCATCGTATATTCGAGAAACAAATCCATACGGAAGTTCAGTTAATATTCATAAAGGTAAGTATGTTCAAAAACCTATGTGTCAAATATGTGGAAATAAACACATAGGAAAATGTTTCAAAGGGACAGAAAGATTCTATATATGTGGAAATTAAGGTCATAAATCAAGAACCTGCCATGGAAATAGGAAGCATCTAGTTGACCATAGGAAAGGGAAGGAAGTTCTTTATGAAGGATAAATTGTATGTTTTAAATGTGGTGTGAATGGTCATTATGCAAACACATGTCCTACGAAGATGTTTCCGGAATGGGGTCACCATGATCGTACAAATATTCATTTACAAATACCTAATGCCATTTCGATTGAGGATGATGAAACTGACAATGATGAATGAAAGGTATGGATTATTTCCTAACATATGTTTTCCTATTATTGGAATCTTAGGATATGATTCATGATTTTGTTTGTAGGAAAGAAGTATTTCAGAATAAGTTTAAAAGGAATGGCTAATGGATCATAAAGAATGTTGAATGAGTAAGAAGTAATCATATAAGGGATTCAAGAGTTATGGTAGATTTTAGGATGGTGAAATTATTAGATGTATTAAGTATTTTTTGAGGATGGGGTTACATTAGAAGACTTTTTATAGTAACCAAGGTGTTTGATATACAAAAATTTTATTCAAGGAATAATTATCCTTTCTTTTGTGGATATAGTTATGAGGAACCATTTGGGTTTATATGATCCTTGAATTTGAGGAAATTACTAGTTAATACATTTTCGGTTTCAAAATGGAAGTTATTAGAGAACCTTTGTGGTTAAAATATGTTATGGTTATTGTTTATGAATTTATCTCTTTTTGAGGAATGTTATAAAATTATATAGTTTTTGAAAAGAGAAAACACGCAGACCGTGTGACAACCCTTCATAACGGACGAAGCTGCGGGAATCGAACCCACAACCAAAGTGCAACTGGTATTTATCGCCTACCATTAGACTATGTGAAGTCCCTGGTTAGTTTGAATGATTCTTTTTAGTTAGATGATTTTATGAATTAAGAGTAAGTTTATTTCTGGTTATCAATCGAATGGATTAGCCTATCATGAAGGATGTGTGATTAGGTTAATTACTCATTAGTATGAGACTATAAGAGTTACTGATGTTATATTGGAGAAAAATGTTAAAATTTATCTTAGGAGACTGTGTGATTAAATCCTTCAGAGAATTGGGTTTCAATCTTAGTTTGGTTTACTTTGTATAATTTTATGGATAGATGTTTATTGAATAGTCTTTGTTGAACTTTTGGTTTTGTTTAACAAATTTTGGAGATTAAGAATAATTTTTTTGTAAAGGATTATCCTTTTTGGGTATTATCGGATCTCATACTAACCTTTTTGGTTTTAGTTTTGATTAAGGTCTAAAGACATGGAAATTATATAGTTCTCTTTTGTGGATTAGGTGATTTTCTATAAGTTGATTATAACTCTCTTAATGTGAACAAGTCATCCTAAATACTCATTTTTTGGAGAAAATATTAGTTCGTGTAAGAAATCTAGTAAAAGTTGAAAGTCAACATGACAATTATGTATGCTTCCTTATGTTTTAGTTAATCTCAGAAATAATTTCCTCAATGAAAAGTAACTTAAAAAAATGTTTTCTGTTAATTTTTCCTACTGGGGAATCAAATACCGTTTAACCCATCACATGTTTGTGATTTTCTTGTAGTTAACTTTCTTCTAGACATGTTTAATATAACTCTCCATCAGAAAATGACCCTTTGTTTTTTCCTCCATATCCATATTTTCATACTTGTAATCCTAGTATGGGTTAACTCGGGTGACATTTGTACTTCTCTCCCATTCTTTTAAAGTGATAGTTTTACTGACTCTTGTTTCGATGTGGGATTTTCAACGAAGCTTCCAAGCCCAATTTTAAAATTGTGAGGATGCAATTCCCAAAAGGGGGGAAGGATGTAACACCCCAGGTAAATAAAAAATATGACATTTTCATATTTATCCATATTTTTGAATAAAATATTAATATTACTTTAAAGGGAATGCTACGCTCGAGGGCGTACCCAATACGCAACAACGAGTTTCATTGCAATCTTACGTTGCACTCTAATAATAAAATAATATTATTTTAAAATCTAGTTAAAGCGTAGACGTTGTATGGCGGGAATGAACAGAACTAACTACAAAATGATTATATATGTTTGTCAAATATTTTTACTTTTATCCAATAAATGTTGGAGGCTTAAAATGCAAATGAATCCAATTTTAATCTTAAATCTTCAAATATTCTTTAAAAGGTTGATTAACCGCATTTTGATGGAGAACCCTTTTTAAATATACTTTTGACATTTTTATATGTGTTATTTGACAAAATAAAACCCTTCTTTAAAATCTGGACATCAAAATTTACTTTGTGTAAAATTTTGTTATTTTTCCGATAAAGATCTTTTTTATTGAAAATGATGGATTTTAATTAAAAACGTCCTTTTAATCTAATTTATTTATATGGATAGATTATATTTTTAATTTAGATTAAAGTTTATTTAGAATATATTTTTACCATTTAATCTAATGGTAGTCATTGGAATTAATTTCACTTTGAAATTGGACTTAAACTAGTGTCAATCTTTTAATAGATATTGTTTCTTAAAAACACACTTTTTGTTTTGACAGTGGGAATTAATTATTAAATTAATTAATGCAATATATATGTTTTTAATTTTTTAAAATATAAAACATTTTTTAATTGGGAATATAAAATATAGCTTAGGGTGAATTATTTGTATTTTTCTGAAAAAGATCAATTTTTAATGAATAGTGAAACCACTAAGTGGTAGTTTAAAAACTGATTTTTCGTTTAAATGAAACTTTACCTCTTCTATGATTTGAATTTCAAAAACCCTACATACATGGTTTTCATTAGGATGTAAAATGTGGTTCAATGGGATTAAAATAATTTTTTGGTGAATAATAACTTTTATATTTTTAATCACGATTAGAGGTTATTAGTGTTATTTAAGGTAAAAATAATGTTTTAATAATATGAAATGACCTAGACACATGTACTACATTCATTGTATGTGTTATGTACGATCAAGAAAATCCATTGGTTATCTTGGGGACCCCATGGAGCCACTTTTGTTGGAAAATGACATAAATAACTTTTTATTTAAAGTTAAAATAAAAATGTCACAAGCATGAGTTGTTTTACTAAATCAATTTTAAAATGGGGTTATACAAGTCATATTTTTGATTATAAATATTCATTAGGTAGAAAAAATTATTTCCTACACCATGATAGTTTTTTTATAATTTTTTACACATTAAATAAATTAAATTATTTATGACATCATGATGATGCAACGATTACCACATTAATAAAGGATTTAAATAAAATGAAACGATAATGTCAAAACTATGACATACACATGTAAAATACCTATTTTATGAGTATATTTCGAACCCTTTCCACCTTATCCTTTAAATACCTCAATGTGGGACCTTTAAAATACGAAACTCATATGAAAATAAAGTAACATTTTGTAACTTTTCAAGAGTGCCCCTCCTCTCCTCTTATAAAAGGCCCCCACCTCTACCACCTTACCCACACCTCTCAAGCCTTTGGCTCAGCCAAACCCTTCTCATTTTGTCTCTCCACATCCCTCTCTTTCTCCTAGAAGACTCAATTTGGGTAGAAGTCTTCCCAAGGAATCCTTTGAGCTCAAATCAAAGAGAGATACTCCATTTTAAGGTAATGTTTTCACTTGTGTTCTTGTGTTTTATTTTGATTTTCCAACCCCCTAAACTATTTTTATTCATTTCTTTTGTAAAACATCCAGTATCTTCAATATACTAGGAATTTGTTATAAGAAGGATTCACGCTACAATTACACACACCTACATATAATGGTTAAAGAACATACTGTTTCTGTGGATGGTGAATTTCTGCCTCACGAAACGATGATTGTTCAATATTCTTTTAACACCCTCAAAGGTGGCCATTAAGATGTCACTATATTTATATATGATATATAATATGTTTATGTTTTACTTAATCTTCTTTATTTTTCATTTATAGCATACCTTTATGGTTTCCATTATGGTTAAACGCGATATATTCATTTCAGGAAGTGCGGACTACCGCCCCTCAAAGTGATTTGATTCGTTAATACCATATGTGGTACATGTAAAGGATATATTTAATGATTTAATATATTATTCCACACTGGAATTATAATACTATTATGTATAATTATGTTTTAATTCCATTAAATAAGAAATAGAAATGGAAGTAGCGTTCATGCGTACGTACGGCTTACCGTATCTATGAATGGTGCATTTAATTTCTTACCTCTAAATTTTATGTAATATTATAAATGCATGTATATAATGGATATATATGATATATATAATATATAAATAATTAATATAATTCTGGATATAATATATATTCTACCACATGAACAACTTGTAATTATAAAGATTTTATTTTTTACTCAAGTAGCAATGATCTACAAAATGACCATTATTAACTTAAATAATTACATATTGTTCAGAACATGGTAGTAAGTGATATAAAAGGAATAATGGACTTGAAAAAGGTTCTTAAGAAAGTATAAATTAACACATGTTTATTATTCAGGAGTTTAAAGAATGATCGAGTCAAGTCGGACCCAAGGTAAGGGATCCTACCCCTCTCTTTTTTTTAAGTACACTCTTTTATGTCATTTCTTTTAAGCTCATCTTTATTATGATTGGGATGTTCTATTATATTAATCATACTTTAATTTTTATGTTCATTTGATGAGAGACCCTGTTTTCTCTCATCAATCCATTTTGGATGTTTTCATTAGCACCGTTAGGCTGCCAAATTTTCGTAAGGGGTTTTTATCTCACTTTGTGTTTTCGTGAGATTCATGCAACATTTTCCAATATTTTCTTTTGAGTGGTGTATGTACTGTCCATTATTCTACTCTTTGTGTAACATAATTTCTTTTATGAGTATTTACATCAATGTTGTATATTACTTCTTTCATGGGGTGTACATTTCAAAAGATACCCAAAACGGTAAGGGAACCTTTCACCCTCCTCTTTTTTAAAAGACTTCTTTTATTATGTCTTTTAATATTCATCTTCTTATGTGGGGGATATGTTCTTATATATCCTTATTTCAGTAAATTTTATGTCCAAGTGATGAGATACCCTTTATCTCTCTCATCAACTCTTTTTCTAAAATTTGTTGTGACACTGTTAGGCTGTCAAGGGAACTTCTTAACCCAATTTCGATTTCTTTGGGTGCAACATGTAGTTATAGAATATGTCATCCTTTGAATATGTGTGAATGGCCTTTGATTATTTTACACTTAATATCCACTTATATTGGGTGTATTTATATTTGTCACACATAATTATGAGATTGATTTATCATTAATTTAAGGATACCATCTTTATAATGGATTTCATCTCAATTTACATTTCCATTGAGACTTCATTGTTATTATGCACCAATTCACTATTGTATGGTGTATATACTGTTATTTGGAATATTATATCATGAATCCCTTTATTTTCCTGATATTATAATGTTTTGATTAAATTTTATTCCTCAATTATTGTATTCATGTGTCTCTCTTTTTGTTAAAAACCCTTTAACTAAAATATCGTTTTAAATGTTTTAATGATTTATTCTTATAAATATTTCTCATTAATATCCATGTTTTCAAAATGGTTTTATGTATTTATTTATATGGATATTAATGGTTTAAAATTTTAAAATCTTCAATGTGGTATGGGATACTTTGACGTAAAAATCTCTTTATAAAATGTTTTAAATGGTCTTGAAAATGGTTTTTTAGAATGGATTAATTATTTAAATATCTTAAAAAGTTATATTGTTATTGCAATGTGGGAATGTTATCTTTCCTTTATTCTTATGTTATGTGCTATGATTATGTTATGGTTCTTGGGAATTTTTATGAAGATGGGTGGTTTCGTGATAAACTAAGGGCGGGCGAGCCCGATATAGCTCTCCAATGAATTGGGTAACACGAAAGAGTTAAATGTTAAGGTTTCTCTGAAGAGATTTAGGGAATATAAGGTGATGGGTTTTCCAAACGTAACCAACAGGGTTACTCCATATGTAAGAATTTTATGAATTCCTCAAGTTACCTTTATATCTTATGATTTCTATGATTTATTCATGATTTTATGAGGTATGTTAAAGTGCTTATGTTTTTTGATTAAAGTATGATTTCAGTCCTATGTATATATGTACTCATGTTTCCATTCCATACTTTTTATAACCCTTACTGAGATTTTTTTGCTCATCCCATGTTTTTGAAATGGTTTTCACAGGTCAAGGGAATGTTACATGATATGATGATAGTGTCAAGGAAGTGTCAAGAAAGAATCCATGTTTTGTTTTAAATATGTTTCCGTTGATGGGAAAAATGAATACTATATTTTATGTAACCGATTTGTTTAAATGTGGAATGTAATGCAAGTTTTATGAACTAATTCCCTAAAACTCTAAACCTGAAAAGATCATCAATGTGTAATCTTTTAATATCTCAAGATTAAGTAAGGTTTGAGGATGTGGCCTAATAAATTATCTTATATTTTTTAGGAAATTTTATTTATGTGTTTAAAATATGGTCATCATGAAGAAACATTTTGATGTAATTTCTATAGGTTATTCAATTAAATGGATAGTGAGATAGATCAATTGAATGTTCCACCCACACTAAAATTATATATTTACTTAAATTATGGTCATTAATACTACTAGTGAATTAATATGAGGTTTATTGATGAAAATTTATATCATTAACCTCTTTATTGAAGTGACAATGGGGAAGCTCATGCGATCACCACTACTGATGTGGGTTATGAGAATGAAGTGGTGAAAGGTACACATACATTCCAGTTTAGAATAAAAAATTGATAATTTTATTGTATATCTACCCACACATTCATTTATAATGTATTTTATATTTGTATCACCTAACCCCCTCAACTATTACATATCATTTTAATATTAAAAACTCATAATGTTATAGTGATTACATCTCAAGTCTATAACTCTTCTCTAATATTTTTTTATAATGTGCTTCATGAAATTATTATTATTAGACCTATAATATAATTATATGTTATTTTGGTTATTTATTTACTTTTTTTATATTGATACTATATCAATTTCAGTGGATGGGAAGTCACATTTTTATGCTGAATCAGTGTATGATCATCTTTCAGTGTGAGGATGAATATGAACAAACAATGGAAATTGAATCCATTGTATGGTTATTAATACCAATTAATTTTGTATATTTATCTCACATGGATGGATATAAACTCAATATTTAGCTTATTTAGATATTTTTTGTAAATATTCCAATGTATTTCCTGAATAAATTCCTTATATTCCCTCAAATTGTGAAGTTGAGTTTTCAATAGATCACAAACCTTGTGATACATATATTTCAAGTACTCCATATATAATGACTATAATTAAGTTGAAATAATTGAAGAATTAATTTTTGTATAATCTAGGTAAGGGATTCATGTTCCCAAGTGATTAAACATAAGGTTTACCAATGTTTTTTTTCAATAATAGTGATGGGTAAGTGCATCTTTTCAATGATTATTGGGAACTTAATAATATCACTAATATGAAAAATCACCCTCTACCCTATATTAATGATATGTTTGATTAATTATGAGGAGAAAATTTCTTTCCTAAATTAATATTTTATTTCGATGTCATTACTTGAGAATCAAAAAGTAAGATATACCCTATAAATTCTTTCGAATGACGTATGGAAATTATATTATTTTGTGTGACTCCATTTTGATTTTCCAATGACCCTTATACATTTATATAATTAATTAATAGAGTCATTTGAGATGTACTTGATTGGTTATTAGTAGTATATAGACGTGATACTCTTATATACTTCGTGATATAGGAAGATGAATATGTTCATTTAAACATTTTCTTAGAGACTTTAAGAAAAGATAAGGTGTATAGAAAATTTATCAAGTGTGAATTATTGATTCGAGAATTTTCATTATTGGGTTATATAACCTGAAGATATGTTATATTAGTGGATCCTATGGGGAGGTAATTTACTATGAAATTTCATAGACTAGCAATGTTCACCAATATAGTTTTCTTATGTTTAATGGATACTATATAATCAGTATGAGAACCTTCCCATGGTTATCAAATCAAATAACCATGTTGACATGGAGGGGAATGAAACTTAGATAAACAGATTCTTGGGAGGAAAATTTCATAGAGATTAAAACAAGGTTATTCTTTGAAACTATAACGATAAAACTATTCATGGAAAAAGTTATTATGTTTTATAATGATGAATCAAATAAGGTACTTGGATTCATTCTCATATAGAATGATATAGTGATAGATTATTATTTTTAACAATGTAAAATTCATGACAAAAAGGACATGACTGATTATTTGGATTAGGAAATAGTAATTATTGGATAGAAAATATAGAATAATTATTATTATAGTGAAATATGTGATTTATATACTGATAATAAAATCTTAAATTACATATTCACATATAAATAAGTTAATAAACACCTAATTATATGGTTAGAGTTGATTAAAAATTGTGGTTTCTCAAAATAATACCACTCAGGGAAGTCAAAAAAGGTTGATGATTCATAGAGTATGAAGTAGCATGCTACTTCATCGATGATTACGATTGAAATACATACTATACTTATTGTTTTGTAGAATATGGATTGTGAAATCAGGATGAAAGGTGATATATCACATCTTTCCTAGATAAAAGTTCAACCAATAGTTCATGTAAATAGAAAATAAGCGTATAAATAATGATATGGAACTAAAGAAAAAGGTGGGGAATTTTCATGAGATCAATAATGATTGTGATGTATTAATAAATTTTAGGACCCATGTACGATTCCAATCAATAATATATTTGATTATGGATCTATTAGATGAAGCACATAGTTTAGAATTCTCGTCATCATTAAAGAATAATGATATATGGATACCTGAAAGAGTATTTTAGGTGGGATAATAAGAAAATGGGTATTGTGGGCTATGTATCTATTTAGATGATATTTCAACAGGTTATTTTTTATATACCAATGTCTAAATGGATTTTATTACCCTTAAACATAAAATATTTTAAATTTAAAATATCACAATTGATTTTTTTCATCAGACTCCCCAAAACTAGATGAGGCCATAATTTGATTTGGGGTTTAGTAGATTACCTTAATGATTTAATATATCTTATTGTCATTAAAGAATATACATCTATTTATTAGCCTAACATGATAAAAATTAATGATGTTTTAAGGTTTTATGGAGTACCACATTCTATTGTATCTGATCGGGATATGTGGTTTGCCTTAATGATCTAAATAATTCATTAAAAATATTTGAACATGTAATTAAAATTTAACACCTCATATTATACTCAAACATTTGATAATCTATAGGGAACATTAAAACTCCATAATAAATGAAGATATATTTTTTATGTATTTAAAAATTATTTTTGATCAAGACATTCCTCTGGAAGAATAGTCATAAATAAAAGACTTCACTAGAGCATTCATATTACTCTTTATGATGACCGTTATAGTAGGAAGTGTTGATATAAAATTTTTTTAGGATATTATTATATATTGATAGATATTGGGACACGATATAGTGTTAGAAATATAAGAGAAGGTCATATCCATTCAACAACAAATCATGGTATCTTATAGTAAATCAAAAATTTAAATACCCAAATTTCTTATACATATATATTACAAATTTTACTAAAACACATGCATGAGGATTGTAAATGAGTTGTTACATTGGATACAAGGGAAAAAATTATTTCATGAATTATCTACAACATATCACATAAGTATCTTCTCACATAGTATTATTATTAGATATACCCTACTTAAATATTTCATCGTAAACTGGGGAATGAAAACAAAAAAATGGGTGGGCTCAGATTCTTATTAAATGTAATCATGGGAGATATGCAATCATAACATTATCATAAGTGTATGAGAAAATGAGAATAACATTTTAAAATAGTATGATTCTTATTAATGTTATTAATATTTGGTTATGGAGTAATGTTTGGCACTTCATAAGACATGAATCATAAGGAAATCAGAGAATATAAACCATGAGAAAATAACATCATCACATGAAATAGATTTTTGGAATAAACATGTGAAAAAAAATATATTTTATATGTAATAAAATCTCATTTCCAAATCTATTTGAGTGGAATGGGTTCACTCCACAAACCATCGTAGTAGTCAAGGTTCACACCCAAGGTTATCATAGTGGAAACAATATCTTACTAAACTAGGTTCACATACCATTCTAATCCTGTTTTTCTCATGAAATTTCAATCATTACCCAATTAATTGGAGGGAGATACATGTTCCAACTATCACATAATGAAAATAACACATATGTGTGCCACATGATCATAAAAAATTAATTAAATCAGAACCCATGAAGATAAATATATTTCATAATCATTACATCGTATCCTTACCCATAGAAATGAAATAAGATTCATATAAATTCCATCATTTCATAACCCATGGAAAAAGAACATGGTATTATAATTATTGTATCTTTGCATAACCATGGGAAAGAAATTGGTTTCATAAACATATGAGCATCATAAAAATAAACCATTTATAGAATGAATATGAATGGTATCCCTGGATCATATCCCTAGTAAATAAAATGTAAAATCAAAGAACGTCATCTTAGATAGAAAATAATTTTGAAAATACACTAGAGAGATTTATTGAGGAAATTAATGTTTCATTGAAAATATATTTTTAAGACTAAAAATTGGTAAATTAATCTAAAACTATTATTCATTTAAATTAAACACGGAATCTTATAGTGAAAGATTTAAAATTAATTTAAAATATTTCTTGATGAAAGTATCCTTTCCACATTGATTTTTTTAAATCATTAAAAGTTTAAAAATCCATTAATTTTAAAATATCCTTTGAAGCATAAAATATAAGATTTGATTATCATTTAAAGTATTTAAGTATGGAAGTACCCCTTAAAGTAAATAAAAAATTTAAATCCTTAAATATTTTGAAAAAAGTATTTTAAAATAATTTTGTAAACTTATAAAAAAAGATATAAAAATCATTTAAAACATTTAATGATGAAAATATCATTTCCACATTGATAAATAAATTGAAACATAAAACATTTTAAAAATAATTTTATTTTTAAATAACATTTGAATCATATACAGGATTAACTAATTTAATTAATGGTTCTGATATTGGGAAAAACCATACAAGCTTAACATTTTAAAACAAATATTCCTTTCACATTTTTGATAAAGATCCAAAGAATAAATGATTTGAAAATAGTGAATATTACTTTAAAAAAATGAAACAATTGTTAAAAATTTATACATTGAATATTTTAGGTAATGTAAAAAACATTTTTTTTGAAATCATTTTATTAAAAATAGATTTTTTTACGAAAATTTATTTTCGACCAAAAAGATAAATAATGTTGGTTTTCTGTAGAAATGTTCTTTTAGAATATTGAGTAAAAAAGAGTGGAAAATATATGGAAAACATGTATTCACATTATATAACTAGTGGGGAATAAAATACATGAGTTTATTTAGTAATGTATCATAATATTGCATCCTGAGAAGAAAAAATATAAACAATCGTCATAGTGGATGATATTTTTTAATAAAATAATTTCCAACGTTCTAATATTGAATAATAATCCCCGTGAAATAATAAAATGAAATGAAATTTAATATAATATAAATATAATGATATTCATGATATAATATCTTAAAGGTTTGTATATACATTTCATAGATGATGATAGGTTCATAACACAACTTATCTCTTGAAGAAAAAAAATTGATACAAAAATACCTTACCGATTTGGTAACATTTGAACCATAAACCCTATCAAAGTGAGACCCTATAATGGATATTTAAATCCCTATATTTTAATGATAAGAATAATAAAATAAATATGTATATGAACCGTATAAATGAAATAGGCGGTGAATATGGAATGTGTCTCACAAAAGTTAAAAGTGAGACAAAAATCCCTTACCATAAGTCTCAACCTACTTTTCACACATTCAAAATATCTATATAAAAAATATTACTTTATTATAAATATATTAAAAACATAAATTCGTGTTTATCATTCCATATATAATATAATTATGACCTTTATGATCCGGTTATCAGTATTTCTTTGACAAATTCACGTTTTCGGTATTAACTCCTTTGTTTTTCATGTATTTTTTTTATTTTTTTTATTTTTAGTACTCTTACAATGATCATGGTTAAATCATCTATATAATGATATAAATTATAAATATATTATATATATTCACTACATATGCATTTAGAGTAATAAAAAAATATAGAGATAGAAAATGGAATACATTGTTCCTGTAGACGGTAGGCCGTACATGCACATAAAAGTTATTTCAATTTTATCGATAGATAAAATAAAATAATGTTAAATAATATTTTAACTTTCAAGAATAATTATCCAACCATATATAAATCAAAATTTTTTATTCAAACTTATCCTAATTACTTTCTATGTAAAGAGTATTTGAAGAATGGAGCACATCACTATGCGTGGTGGTAGTCTGTTGTACCTAGGAATGAAGTTACCATATTCCCACAGAAAGGAAGGTCTGAAGGAAAATTTGATATTATGATTCCAGAACCATAATAGTATCCTAAATATCATATAAAAATAATATATCCATAATTATATCCAACTATTAGAGGTGGTGATGGAAAATGAATCAAAGAGGGATTCATATTATGAATTTTTTAGAAAAACATATTAATATATTAAATATTTGGTGGTTATTATAACAACATGGTTTAACAATATTTTAAATATGTGGAAGAATAAAAAAAAATCCATGGTTATAGACATTAGCTATTCTTCAGAAAACTTATATTGGTTTAGACCAAATTGACTATTATAAAGTATTTCTGATAATATTATGGATTTTTGTGCCATGAGCTATCACAATAGGGGTCAATCCACAACTCCCCATGCCCACCTCCAAAGTCTAGGGGATGAAATCCAGTATCTCATAGGCATATCACACACATGGGAGGAAATATCCTATCACACCTATACGCATGCACCCACATACACAATAATTAAATAGTTAAGAGATATATAAAATTGGAACGTATCATTCATGCATACATCTATCCCACAACCAAAGTAAAATAGAAGTGGAAAAAGAGAAATATATAGGGACAATAAAGAAAAACATCAAAAGAATCCAACATTCTCAGATATAGGGTATCACTATCAAATGAAACATTCAATAAGTGCCACATCTATGCTCGGATAAACACCTTGGTCAGTATAGTTCACTATGATACATCGTCTTCAGGTCCTCTTGAGACTCCATAGAATGACCTATGGTCTACATAATAAAAAACATGTATGAAAAAATATACTTCAGGTGTGAGTATAAAAATACCCAGTAAGTACCCCAAATACCCAAAAAAGGGAGCGACAAAAAGAAAACATTTTACTTGGACAAGCTACAGGTAACCCAATTGAGAGAGAAAATTCATTTTAAATGAACTTATCAATATATAACTAGCCAGCTCATACTACATGGTCAATAAAGCAATAAATTTTACAACACTGCAAGGACTCCCCAAAACAAACACAGATATACTCATCTCAAAAACTAAGTCTCTTGAGGATCGAACCTCATAACTAGAGATCATATTCAACTTGAGGCTCTAATGTAAACACACATCCGAAATAACACACCCCATAAAAGGAAAACCTTCCATCCCTGATGGCCCCTTAGAGAGAATATGCTCCATTAGGAACTGATTGAGGTCATACTCTATTTCCCATCACTAGAGGTCCTGTCAACATTGTCTCGGTCCCTACAGCAGCTCAACAATACTTATGTGGAGAGGCCCTCTCCTCACTAATACACACAAATGAGGGAGCACTACTTCAGTCTATGTACCATGTACCTCCTCTCTAAATAGAGGGCAAAAAGGGACCCATGCCTCACAATTTCCCGATAGTCAAAGAACTAATACCTTTTAAACATCTTTTGAAATCTCTAAAGGTCTTGTAGTGTGAGGCATGCATCTCACCATGTTTAGGGATCACTAACTCCTAAAAAAGTGTTTCATAGAATAATTGGTGGGGCCCAATTCTCATAATTCAGCTATAGGACTGAGGAAGATCCAAATCTCATGGATGAACCACTCCACACCACTACTCACACATAGGGGTGTACTTCAATGAAGGTGATGAACAACACCATGGAATGATATTGGAGTACCACTTCATGGAACAAGGACCTACACCATGAAATGGGGAGTATAACTCTATAAATTAAGGACCCATACCCTAACATAACAAATGAGTATGACTTTATAAGTAAGGACTCATTACCTAGAATGTTAGGTTAACACCACTCAAAATATAGGGTACTGTCACTATAAGGCCCCGGCCTTAAACCTTACTTAATATTGAATTAAATGAATAATTCACGTCGAGGATCTTTTCAGGTTTAGAGTTTTAGAGAATTAGAACACAACTATTACATCTCAAAAGATTACAAAGTATTCACTTATACTAAGTTTCCATAATAATAAAAACTCTTGAAAGAAACATGTCTAGTTCCATGTTCTATATAGCATGACATTCCCTTGATCCCATCCTTGACCTTAATCCATATTATGTCCTGTGAAAAACATTTCAAAAAAACTTGGGGTGAGCATAAAAAGCTCGGTAAGGGATACAAAAAGAATGAAAACTGTTAGTTTTTCAAACATCAAGTAAACCATGTATACTATATCAAAGTAATACCTTCACCTTCATGAAGTAGTAAAACTCTTCACTGAATAAAGTATCATTACTTACCTTTTTGTAACCAAATTATAACCATAAAACCCATATAAAGAACACATAACATATATAAAGGAATTTGGGACATAAACTTACTTAAGTGGAATAACCATACGGTCGACTTCCACACATATCACTTAATGGAATAGCCATACGGCCAATTTCCATACATACTTAATGGAATAGCCATACGGCCGACTTCCATACCCAATGAATTGGAGGTTATAACGTAACCACCCGTCCTGGTATTCACGGTACCACCCGTCATATGGTTTATAATGTAACCACCCGTTAAAATGTCCAAGTACCAGTATAAAATCTTAAAACATAAAACCAATATAAAGGAATGATTTCATTTCCACATTTCAATCACAATATATCATAAATATATTGACATAATAGAATCCTTTTTCAAAACCAATTTCAATACCAAAATACATAAAAGAGTATATGGTATTTATTTTATTCTAAAAACATTACGGCTTGTTGAGAAAGGCAAAGATCAAATAATACTCGCGGCGGCGGAAAAGGTCGTTGTCACCGCGTACATTGAAAAAAACATTCCTTTTTGTCGTTTAGTAAAACGCTTCGTAGAAAAAGATTCTTTTTGTATAAAAGTAAAATTAAAATGAGTTTATACCCCGTATAAAAGAAATTTGTGTATAAAACGAAATATGCCTCAATGAAAGGAGAATGAGACGAAGTCCCTTACCTTGGGTCCGACTTGACTCGATCATTCTTTAACGTCCTGAATAATAAACTTGAGTTGATTTATACTTGATTAAGAACCTTTTTAAAGTTCATTATTATTTTTATATCACATATTTCCATGTTATAAACATTATGTAACCATTTATGTTAATAATGTTTGTTTTGTTAATATTTGGTTCTTAAGTCGAAAGTTGACTTCTTACAATTACATGTTGTTCATGTGGTCAAACGTTCTTTATATCCTAAATGAAATTCCCGATTTGGATATAATATGTATCATATATATCCAGAATATACATGTATTTATAATATTACATAATAATTTAGAGGTAATAAATGAAATCCACCGTTCATGGAGACGGTAAGCCGTACGTACGCATGAACGCTACTTTCATTTCTTTGTCATATTAATGAAATTAAAACTAAATGAGAGGTATGTATATTTTAATTCCAGAATTATATTCATCACTTAGATATATCATTAATTATATATATCCATTATATACATGTACTTTTAATAGTACATTGCATTTGGGGATAAGAAATGAAATGCACCGTTCATGGAGACGGTAAGCCGTACGTACGCATGAACGCTACTTTTATTTCTATATCATACTTTAATGGAAAGAAATAATAATGATATAGAGGTATATTATAATTCCAGTATAACATCATATATAATAACTTTAAATCCATCCTTTACACATCCCACATATGGCGTTAACGAATCACATCACTTTTAGGGGGCGGTAGTCCGCACTTCCTTAAATGAAGATATCGTGTTTACCCATAATGGAAACCATAAAGGAATGACAAAAATGAAAAATAAATAATCTTAAAGAAAAAATAAACATATTATATATCATATATAAAAATAGTGACATCATAATGGCCACCCTTGAAGGTGTTAAATGAGTATTGAACAATCATCGTTTCGGGAGGCAGAATTTCTCCATCCACGGAAACCGTATGTTCTTTAACCATTTGATGTACTTGTGTGAGAGTGTAGCTCAAATAAATATTATAACAACATCATAGTATATTGAAGATACTGGTGTTGTTACAAAAGAAGTAAATAAAAAGAGTTTAGAGGGTTGGAGAAGCAAAATAAAACAAATGAACAAGAGAGAATGAATTATCTTTAAAAGTGTAACTCCTTTTTGATTTGAGCCTAAAGGCTTCCTTTGAAAGGTTTCTGCCCAAAGGGAATCCTCTAGGATGAGTAGAGGGATGTGTAGAGAGTAATTGGGTAGGGGTTGGCCGAGCCAAAGGCTTGATAAGTGTGTTAAATGGGGTAGAGGTGGGAGCCTTTTATAAGAGGAGAGGAGGGGCACTTTTGGAAAGTAAAGAAATATTACTTTATTTGAAAATGTGTTTCGGTTTTAAAAGGACCCACATTGATATAATTCGTGGATAAGGTGATAAGGGTTCGAAATACACTCATCCAATTGGTTTTGGCCATGTTTAGGTGTTATAGTTTTCATTATCTTTCCATTTTATTTAAATCGTCAAATAATGATATCATCGCTGCATCATTATTATGTCATATATAATTTAATTTATTGAATGTCTAAAAATTATAAAAAAATTACTATGATGTAGGAAATCGTTTTAGCTTTCCAATGACTATTTATAATCAAAATATGGACTTGTATAACCCCACTCAAAAATTATTTTAGTAAAACAATTTATGTTAATGTCATTTTCACTTTAACATTAAATAAAAATATATTAATGTCATTTTAAAACTAAAGTGGCTCCATGGGTTCCCCAAGTTGGCCCATGGCTTGTCTTGGTCGGCCATGACTCACCCAATTGGTTTAGGACAAGTTTCATGGTGTTTTCACATTCTTATAATACCATTTTTACCTTAAACTACACTAATTACCTCTAATCGCGATTAATGAAAAAAAATTACTATTCACCAAAAAATTATTTTAATCTCATTGAACCACATTTTACTTCTTAATGACAACCATGTATTTAGGATTTTAAAAATTCAATACACATTAGTGGTAAACTTTCATTTAACTGAAAAATCAATTTGCTTGATTATCACTTAGTGGTTTCACTATTCATCAAAAATTGAAGTTTTTCAGAAAATTACCAAAAATTCACCCTAAGCTATATTTGATATTCCGAATTAAAAAATTAAGTCCATTTTACAAAATTCAAAACATATAAGTCAAATTAATTAATTTAATAATTAATTACCGCTGTCATGACAAATAGCGTGTTTTTCTGAAACAATAAGTATCAAAAGATTGACACCAGTTTAAGTCCAATTTCAAAGTGAAATTGATTCCAATGACCACCATTGGATTAACTGGTAAAAATATTTTATAATTTCACTTTAAAACCAATTAAAATAATAATCTAATATTATAAATAATTTAGATTAAAACGAGGTTTTGAATTAAAATACAACATTTTACACTATTCATAAAAAAAGGAACTTTATCAGAAAGGTACCAAAAATTTACACAAAGTAAATTTTGATGTCCCGATTCTAAAGAAGAGTTATATTTGGTCCAAAATAAAGTATAAGAGTGATCAAAACTATATTTAATGATGGTTCACCATTAAAAGGTGATAAGTGAACCTTTAGTGCAAATTAGAGTATATATGCCCTAAAATTGAACTCTTTCCGTATTTTAAGCCATTATCTTTTATTGGGTAAATGTATAAACATTTAAAAACATATATAATCATATTTTAGTTATTTCTATCCATTCCCGCCAGTACAACGACTACTTGTTAACTAACATTTAAAATAATATTATTTTATTACTAGTGTGCAACGTAAGATTCAAAGAAACTCATCGTTGCGTATCGGGTACGCTATCGAACATAGCAACCCCCTTTAAAATAAAATTAATATTTAATTCGTAAATATTAATAAATATGAAAATTATTTATTCTTTATTTACCTGGGATGTTACATCCTTCCCCCCTTTTGGGAATTTCGTCCTCGCAATTTTATTCACTTATCAAAATAAGTGGGGGTATTTATCCCTCATAGCATTTTCAGATTCCCACGTTGCCTCTTCAATCACATGGTTTTTCCACAGAACCTTTACCTGATGAATCACCTTATTCTGTAACACTTGCTCCCTATGGTTAAGAATCTGGACCGGTTGTTCCTCATAAGATAGGTTCTCTTCCAGCTGAACTACCTCTGGGCTCAAAACATGAGATGGATCTGGCATATACTTTCTCAACATTGAAACATGAAAAACATTGTGTACCTGAGATAAACTCGGAGGTAAAGACACTCGGTATGCAACTGATCCAACTCTTTCCAGAATTTCGTATGGTCCAATAAACCTTGGACTCAACTTTCCTTTCTTACCAAATCTCATCACGCTTTTCCAAGGAGAAACATTGAGAAAAACATGATCACCTACCTCGAAAGATATATCCTTCCTCCGGTTATCTGCATAACTCTTCTGCCTGCTCTGATCTGTTCTCATGTGTTTTCTGAATCAACTGAACTTTTCTGCCATATCTTCTACCAATTCTGGTCCCATCAGCTTCCTTTCGCCCACTTCATTCCAAAATGCTAGAGTTCGACACCGCTTCCCATATAATGCCTCAAATGGTGCCATCTGTATACTAGAATGAAAACTGTTATTATATGAAAATTCAACCAAAGAAAGATGTCGATCCCATCTTCCCTGATAATCCATAGAACACGCTCGTAGCATATCCTCCAATGTCTGAATTGTTCGTTCTGACTGCCCATCTAATTGAGGATGAAAAGCTGTACTAAAATTTAATTTAGTACCCAATGACTTCTGAAGGCCTTTCCAAAATTTAAAAGTAAACCTGGGATCACGATCCGATACAATGGAGAGAGGAACTCCATGTAACCTGACTATCTCTTTAAGATACAGACAGGAAAGTTGATCAAGAGAGAAAGTATCTCGTATAGAAAGGAAATGAGCAGATTTGGTCAAGCGATCAACAATAACCCAGATTTCATTATTACCTCGAGATGTCCTCGGTAATCCCACAACAAAGTCCATGGATATGTTTTCCCATTTCCACTCTGCCATTAGTAAAGGCTGAAGCATCCCTTTCGGTAACTGCTGCTCTGCTTTAACCTGTTGACATGTCAAACACTTCATAGTAAAATCAGCAATGTCTCTTTTCATTCTATCCCACCAGTAATACTCCCGCAGACCTCTGTATATCTTAGTACTGCCAGGATGAAAAAACAACTCATTCTTCAACTGTGAATCACAAGTCACACATAACCTCTTCACAAACCTCAAAACACAAACACAAACTTATCCAAGAACTCATGGAAAATTTTATTCATAAGGTCCATGAATACAGAAGGTGCATTGGTTAACCCAAAAGGCATAACTACAAATTCATAATGGCCATATCTAGTACAGAACGCAGTCTTCGAAACGTCTTCTTCTTTTACTTTCAACTGATGGTACCCCGACCTCAAGTCAATCTTCGAAAAATACTGAGCTCCCTGGAGCTGTTACCACTTCATTCAATGGCCCAACATCTGCTGAAGTTGTTGAAAATGATTTTACCACCCCTTTCTGCTTGTAGTCTAGCTGCATTCCCCCAGTTGAGGTCATCGTTGGACACTCGTTTTCATAATGACCCAATTCATTACACTTAAAACATCTTACCGTTGGCTTTTCATTTCCTGCTTGATCATCTTCCTTACAGTTACGAGCAATATGACCAGACTTACCACACCAAAAGCACTTACTTGACTTGGATAAACATTCTCCAGGATGCATTTTACCACACTTCTCACAGGATGGATATTTGGTTTTCTTAACTCCTTGCTTCTTTGATGAATTCTTCCCCTTTTCCTGCCAACTAGACCTCTTATTCTATGGTTTGTCATAGAACACCTGATCATCGAAAAACTCCATTTCTACCTTCTCCGCACATCGAACATGTTTTTCATAACTTTTGAATTCACGAGAAGCAAAAGCCCTTCGATACTTTGGATTTAACCCTGAGTAAAAACGGTTTATTTTACTATCAAGATCTCATATGAAGTTTGGAGCATACCTTGCCAATCGAGTGAACTTTTCTTCATAAGCAGCCACTGAATCATCCTCCTGCCTCAATTCTAGGAACTGTTTTTCCATCCTAAGACGAACCACCTTAGGAAAATATTTCTCAAGAAACATACCTTTGAATTCGTCCAAGTGAAGATCCTCAATCTCATCACTATCCCTTATATTTTTCACCATCGACCACCACTGATCAGCTTCACCTTCAAAATGGTAAACAGCAAGACTAACCTTTTGATGTTCTGAACACGCCATGACATCAAAAATCTTCTCCAGTGCTTTAATCCACCCTTCAGCTTGCACAGGGTCAGATGATCCTCTGAATGATGGGGGATGTTGCCTCATGAAATGTTCCACCACTAACATGTTCCTCTGCGGTTGATCTGGCTGATCTCGTGCATGGATACCGCCACCATTTATAGCCTGAGTCAACTGTTCCATCACTGCAACAAACTGTTCAGTTCCGATTCCGACCATCTCAGGTTGCTGATTTGGAAGGTTATCTTCCTCCTGATGTCGTCCCAACATAGCTTCTTTGTTTCCTCTGCGGAAAACCATTCTGAACACAGAAATATCTTAGGCGAAGCAACATGGTAATCCGTAAATGCTATATCATTTCAATCATATTATAATTTAACACTTTTCTAACTCCTAATGTTGTCTAAACCGTCCTCTGATACCAACTATAAGGCCCCAGCCTTAAACCTTACATAATATTGACTTAAATGAATAATTCACGTCGAGGATATTTTCAGGTTTAGGGTTTTAGAGAATTAGAACATAACTATTACATCTCAAAAGATTACAAAGTAGTCACTTATACTAAGTTTCCATAATAAAAAAAACTCTTGAATGAAACATGTCTAGTTCCATGTTCTATATAGCATGACATTCCCTTGATCCCATCCTTGACCTTAATCCATATTAAGTCCTGTGAAAAACATTTCAAAAAAACATGGGGTGAGCATAAAAAGCTCAGTAAGGGATACAAAAAGAATGAAAACTGTTAGTTTTTCAAACATCAAGTAAACCATGTATACTATATCAAAGTAATACCTTCACCTTCATGAAGTAGTAAAACTCTTCACTGAATAAAGTATCATTACTTACCTTTTTGTAACCAAAGTATAACCATAAAACCCATATAAAGAACACATAACATATATAAAGGTAACTTGGGACATAAACTTACTTAAGTGGAATAACCATACGGTCGACTTCCACACATATCACTTAATGGAATAGCCATATGACCAATTTCCATACATACTTAATGGAATAGCCATACGGCCGACTTCCATACCCAATGCATTGGAGGTTATAACGTAACCACCCGTCCTGGTATTCACGGCACCACCCGTCATATGGTTTATAACATAACCACCCGTTAAAATGTCCAAGTACCAGTATAAAATCATAAAACATAAAACCAATATAAAGGAATGATAACATTTCCACATTTCAATCACAATATATCATAAATATATTGACATAATAGAATCCTTTTTCAAAACCATTTTCAATACCAAAATACATAAAAGAGTATATGGTATTTATTTTATTCTAAAAACATTACGGCTTGTTGAGAAAGCCAAAGATCAAATAATACTCGCGGCGGCGGAAAAGGTTGTTGTCACCGCGTACGTTAAAAAAACATTCCTTTTTTTCGTTTAGTAAAACGCTTCGTAGAAAAAGATTCATTTTTTATAAAAGTAAAATTCAAAGGAGTTTATACACCGTATAAAATAAATTTGTGTATAAAACGAAATATTCCTCAATGAAAGGAGATTGAGACGAAGTCCCTTACCTTGGGTCCGACTTGACTCGATCGTTCTTTAACGTCCTGAATAATAAACTTGAGTTAATTTATACTTGATTAAGAACCTTTTTAAAGTTCATTATTCTTTTTATATCACTTATTTCCATGTTATAAACATTATGTAACCATTTAAGTTAATAATGTTTGTTTTGTCAATATTTGGTTCTTAAGTCGAAAGTTGACTTATTACAATTACATGTTGTTCATGTGGTCAAAAGTTCGCTATATCCAGAATGAAATTCCCGATTTGGATATAATATTTATCATATATATCCAGCATATACATGTATTTATAATATTACATAATCATTTATAGGTAAGAAATGAAATGCACCATTCATGGAGACGGTAAGCCGTACGTACGCATGAACACTACTTTCATTTCTTTGTCATATTAATGGAATTAAAACTAAATGAGAGGTATGTATATTTTAATTCCAGAATTATATTCATCACTTAGATATATCATTAATTATATATATCCATTATATACATATACTTTTAATAGTACATTACATTTGGGGATAAGAAATGAAATGCACCGTTCATGGAGACGGTAAGCCGTACGTACGCATGAACGCTACTTTCATTTCTATCTCATACTTTAATGGAAAGAAATAATAATGATATAGAGGTATATTATAATTCCAGTATAACATAATATATAATAACTTTAAATCCATCCTTTACACGTCCCACATATGGCATTAACGAATCACATCACTTTTAGGGGGCGGTAGTCCGTACTTCCTTAAATGAAGATATCGGGTTTACCCATAATGGAAACCATAAAGGTATGCCAAAAATGAAAAAAATACAGAAGATTAAAGAAAACATAAACATATTATATATCATATATAAAAATATTGACATCATAATGGCCACCCTTGAAGGTGTTAAATGAGTATTGAACAATCATCGTTTCGGGAGGCAGAATTTCTCCATCCACGGAAACCGTATGTTCTTTAACCATTTGATGTAGTTGTGTGAGAGTGTAGCTCAAATAAATATTATAACAACATACTAGTATATTGAATATACTGGTGTTGTTACAAAAGAAGTAAATAAAAAGAGTTTAGAGGGTTGGAGAAGCAAAATAAAATAAATGAACAAGAGAGAATGAATTACCTTTAAAAGTGTAACTCCTTTTTGATTTGAGCCTAAAGGCTTCCTTTAAAAGGATTCTGCCCAAAGGGAATCCTCTAGGATGAGTAGAGGTATGTGGATAGAGTAATTGGGCAGGGGTTGGCCGAGCCAAAGGCTTGAGAAGTGTGTGAAATGGGGTAGAGGTGGGGGCCTTTTATAAGAGGAGAGGAGGGGCACTTTTGGAAAGTAAAGAAATATTACGTTATTTGAAAATGTGTTTCGATTTTAAAAGGTCCCACATTTAAATAATTCGTGGATAAGGTGATAAGGGTTCGAAATCCACTCATCCAATTGGTTTTGTCCAGGTGTAGGTGTTATATGTTTCATTATCTTTCCATTTTATTTAAATCGTCAAATAATGATGTCATTGCTGCATCATTATTATGTCATATATAATTTAATTTATTTAATGTCTAAAAATTATAAACAAAATACTATGATGTAGGAAATCGTTTTAGATTTCAAATGACTATTTATAATCATAATTTTGACTTGTATAACCCCACTCAAAAATTATTGTAGTAAAACAATTTATGTTAGTGTCATTTTCACTTTAACATTAAATAAAAATATATTAATGTCATTTTCCAACTAAAGTGGCTCCATGGGGTCCCCAAGTTGGCCCATGGCTTTTCTTGGTCGGCCATGACTCACCCAATAGGTGTAGGACAAGTGTCATGGTGTTTTCACATTCTTATAATACCATTTTACCTTAAACTACACTAATTACCTCTAATCGCGATTAATGAAAAAAAAATACTATTCACCAAAAATTTATTATAATCTCATTGAACCACATTTTACTTCTTAATGACAACCATGTTTGTCGGATTTTCAAAATTAAATACACATTAGTGGTAAACTTTCATTTAACAGAAAAATCAGTTTGCTTGATTACCACATAGTGGTTTCACTATTCATCAAAAATTGATGTTTTTCAGAAAATTACCAAAAATTCACCCTAAGCTATATTTGATATTCCGAATTCAAAAATGAAGTCCATTTTAAAAAATTCAAAACATATAAGTCAAATTAATTAAATTAATAATTAATTCCCGCTGTCATGACAAATAGCGTGTTTTTGTGAAACAATAAGTATCAAAAGATTGACACAAGTTTAAGTCCAATTTCAAAGTGAAATTGATTCCAATGACCACCATTGGATTAACTGGTAAAAATATTTTCTAATTTAACTTTAAAAACAATTAAAATAATAATCTAATCATATAAATAATTTAGATTAAAATGAGGTTTTGAATTAAAATACAACATTTTACACTATTCATAAAAAAATGAACTTTATCAGAAAGGTACCAAAAATTTACACAAAGTAAATTTTGATGTCCCGATTCTAAAGAAGAGTTATATTTGGTCCAAAATAAAGTATAAGAGTGATCAAAACTATATTTAATGATGGTTCATCATTAAAAGGTGATAAGTGAACCTTTAGTGAAAATTAGAGTATATATGCCCTAAAATTGAACTCTTTCCGTATTATAAGCCTTTATCTTTTATTGGGTAAAGGTATAAACATTTAAAAACATATCTAATAATATTTTAGTTATTTCTATCCATTCCCGCCAGTACAACGACTACTTGTTAACTAACATTTAAAATAATATTATTTTATTACTAGTGTGCTACGTAAGTTTCAAAGAAACTCATCGTTGCGTATCGGGTACGCTATTGAACATAGCAACCCCTTTAAAATAAAATTAATATTTAATTCGTAAATATTAATAAATATGAAAATTCTTTATTCATTATTAACCTGGGATGTTACAGTCACCATGGTATAACAGGGGAGTACCACTCTACATATATAATCACAATGGGGGACCTACAACCTGACTTGATAGGGGAGTATTGACCCTAGACCAGAAGACCCACACCCTAGAATGATAGGGGAGTACCAATATATTTACATAATATGTATGGAGTGACCATGCACTGACATGGAATGGGGCTCTATCATAAACTATACAAATGATATAGGGGAACCTGCACCTCAACCTATTAGGGGAGTACAATTCCTGAGATATCAACACTATAATTAGAGGACCTATACCATAAGTAAGGAAGAGTTATATCTCTACCAATCTGAGAGGTAAGGAAAACACACACCATGATATGATAGGGGAGTATCGATACTAGCATCTCTATAAACAACCCAAACCAATCTATTATTTTGGTCAATCTTCACTCAAAGGAGCACCATGATCATCACACCACATGTCACAACTAATCCACATGTAAGGGAAAAATTCCTTTTACGATAAGGGAGCAATACATTACTATATTAAGGAGTCTAGGAGACCCACATCCTAAGTTGAAGAGAAAGGATATTGACATTGATGTCATCCCATTTATCTGGCCAGATAACTTCCCATGGTATGGAACCACTTCTTCAGTTTCATGCTCGAAAAACACCCAAATGAACCTCCAAATCCACCATAGAAGCTACCATCACATTATAGGAAAAAAACCACTCAGCATAAGATACTCACAAGCATTAATCATAGTCCTATAAAAGGATATATGCTAGGTATAAGATCCTCCAAAAAAATTATATGATTTATATGGGGGTGTACATGCCATTTGACCCTGCCTAAACACCCAGTTGTGTCTTTACTACACACAACATTCCCAGTTGTGTATCCAACAAGGAATATACCTATGGTACATGGAATTTCCTATCAAAATTACCCCTTATTTGGGTCACATTCTCATACACGTGTGTGATACCCCTTTCTTGTGTGCTTTGGTTGTGTACTATTACACGACCATGTTATTTGACAAGCCTACCATGACCATGTCCCATAACCACATGACTTGGGGACACTAAACGAAGTGTAACATCGAAACATGGATTTTAGTCCCAAAAATTCAACTTCCCTGAATGGGAAGAACACAAAGTGTGTGACCCAATACTAAACGTGGTGTGATCAGGAATTATGAATGAGAATTCCCTGTGAGCTTCCTGAATCACCCCCATTGTACTTGAAACAAAATGACCAAACCTAATGGGGTCCCATGAAATTTTTTAAGGGATTTAAAACCTTTAAAAAACAAATATAAAGGGGATAAGTAATTAAAACTCAAATATACCCACATCATGGAGAAACAATGAATCTTAGAGGTCAAATCGGTATTTGGAATCTACTTCAACATGATATGGCAGTGATATCCATCAATATTGGAGATCGATTGCACTTCATCTCCTAAATTTATTCCTCACATTCTTCATCACTCTATTGGGGGAAGGGTATTCACCTCTCTTTTCATGGACACCAAGGGGTTTTTGGATAAGTTATATTATTTTAATTTTATAAAAATAGTATCCTACATTAAACACCTCACCCATGACATATCTTTGGCCAAATACTCGATATTCACTGATTTTATGTCGCTCCTAGGGAATGTTACACATTCTAAACCCACATGCGGTCTCAATGTTCTGATGTAGGAATCAGTTACAAAGTTATTCCTCATTCCCAAAGAAATTTTTCACATGTTATATAATATTTTTAATATTTTTAATATCTCTACATAGAGGCTCTCTAAGCCCTAGAATCCCAAGATGACATAGCATTTGACTGTGGAAATATTCCTAGAATTATTAAAAGATATTCAAGTGAATAAACGAGTCACTAAATCCCTCCCACCTTAATACATTATTCTTAGAAAGAGAAAACATATGAGGAATGAGATAAATTAAGATCTCGACTAGGACTCCCTTGCCAGTGATATCATTAAGGGGTTCCCATGCTGCCACCAAGCATCCACTCAGGGAAACCACATGGTCTGAACCACAACAAAAATCCCACTCAAACTAGGTCGACATTGGGCGAACATGTCTCTTGAGATATAATAGGTGGGAAAAATGAAGCACAAGATCCATTTGTAGTAATAGGGTCTAACAATACACCACATCACTAAACTGATGAAAGGACTAATGTAACCCCACCCAGAACACATATGTCAAAAAACCATCAACCAAATATTGATACTATTCATTTTGGGAGGAACTGGATTGACCACATAGTTTTAATCTCATCTTAAGAACACATCTTAGTGTGGGAAACATCACTAATTCCTAAGAGTCCAAATCCACATCAAATCGTTCCCCGACTTCCTTAGGAATATAGCATTCAATGCCGACGATGAACAGACTGGGGTAACAATGAAAAACACTAGGCGGCCAAAATAGAACCCATTGGTTTTACCACCCCCTCCCCAAAATCAACAAACCCAAAACCCCACCCCAAATAAAAGATTCAAATAAAATCATCTACCACACCTAGACACTATCTGCTTTGGGTGTAACTAACTTTCCATCATGATTTTAATCATGTCACAAAAATATGTCTCTAGGGTGGGGAAAATACCACTTGTTGTGAAATAAAATCTATTCTAAAAAAACCAACAAAGGTTTCAATGATGAAATATATCACCCTGGTCGAACCACAAGAATGAATTTTCATAAACATGGTACCTCGCAACATTTTTTTCCAATACTAATAAAATAGTTGGAAGAAAACAATGGATATATCTATTTTCCCAAAGAGCCTCTGGGTCATAGGCCTATATGGATAGAAGTTATCCTCACCCCATCCTCTAGCTCCCTAAGCATATCGCTAACCACTTGGGGGTGGTGGTGGTCACACCTTGAACTTTATCCGCATCCTTCTACCATCCCAAGTACTCTTCCACATCTATCATCAGGAAGAACTCTATGTCAGAAACACTTACTCTTCCAATGTAGTTCATCAAATATATCCCCACTAGCAACACACCTGGTCAAACAATCTCTAACAATATGTCCCTGACCGTCACAAGATTAACATTCATCTCCTTTTGTTGACCATGTCCCTACTGTAATTCCTTCTCTACATACCCACATGCCTGAGTCTAGGTATGGGTATGTCTGCTCCCCCAAGATTCCATTGTCATTAAAATTCTATCTACTATAGATTCCTCGACCTCATAGTCAAAACCCCAACTAAATATTTCCAACCACACGTTAGAAATAAATCCACCACTAGATATAACTACAAAACCCCCATATAAGTGGGAAGGCATAAGGACGCCACCCCTTCTCGGATGTTTCTAAGGAGTCTCGAATGAGGTCTAAAAACAATCTCGAACCATATCTAGGGAGTATCATGACAGGTCCATGAAACATGTTGATTATTCTTCCATGAAAATGATTCTCTACAAATTCTTCAAAAGCTCTTGGATATACACCAATATCACAATGAATATATAGAACTCTTCCATGATGAGTCAATCAAACTATACCTAAGTGAGTGTCACCTTATTATGGATCTACATCACCTGACTCTACCATCACCCGAATGAACTCTACCGAAGGATCATTGGTACACCCACCATCTTATCGAGATATGTAATCATAGAAGGAAAACATGCATGACTGAATGAAACCATTCATCAGCTCGTGGGGGGGTCTAGATCACCATAATACATTAGAGTTTGATAACATTGGAACTTATGTAGTGAACTCAACCTGAGAATAACCTTGGCCTACACCATTGAAATAAATTTATGGTAAATGGGAGGTTTCTCATATGGTGGACCGTATAGAGGTACTGCCTTAGGCCCAGTACCCTACACTAAATCCTCATCACTTGGTGGATCATCACCAAAATCCAGTCAAGGAACCTTATCTGGCTGTCATCACAAAGCATCCTGAGATAGAAGAAAGATGTAACATGGTCAAAGAGTATATATGGTGATGTGGCTCAAGGATAGGATACCCAAAACCTAGTACTATATGATTCATGAAATGAATTTCCCTACGACTAGTTCCCTAACATACAGTGTCAAAAAGAAGTCAAGGTGAATGGATATGTCAACTATCTCCCCATCATTGGAGTCCCTGTCAAGAAAGTTAAAATAATCCAACCTTCTCAGATGGAGGGGATCTCTATCAAATGAAATTGTCAATAAGATCCTCGAACAAGCTCCATTAAACACCACAACAAGTATAAAACACTAAGCTATGCCTACCCCAGGTCCACTTGGGACTCAATCGAAAACAAATTTCTCTAAAAAAGAACCAACAAGTGTGGGAAAATCCCATTTGAGCATGGGTATAAAAATATATAGTCAGAACCACAAAAAAACTAAAATAAAATGGAGAAACTGAAAGGAAACAGTCCACTAGACCCAGCCATAGGGAACCTAACCAATATATAAACTCCATATCCAATGAACATGGCTATATAAGACTAGTCGACTCATACCACATTTCTTTTCAATGCATAAATTTGATAACCCTGCAAGGAATCATAAAAACAAGCCCAAATATACTTGTCTCAAAATCCACATCTCATGAGTTTTTTGATCTCATATCCTTCAAAATGATTCAAAAATATGCTCTAAAAGAGACAAATGCCCAAATGAATATTCCCCATCAGAAAAGAACCTACCATCCATGATGGACTGTCTGAGAGAATTATATTCATTAAGAACTTCTCTAGGCCCCACTATTAGGCTTTGCACCAGAGGCCCTATTATAATTGTCTCGTACCCTATGCAAGATCACTGGTACCCTAGAATATATTTCCTCCCCTCATCACTATACACAAATGAGGGAGAACATATTTAGTCTAAGAACCAATTTCCTCATATCTAAAGTTAGATTAAGGAAGGATCAATGCCTCACCATAGACCAAATGTCAAGGGAGTACTATCTCTTAAACATAAAAAAGAACCTATGAAGGTAATATAGAGTGAGTAATTCACCTCACTATAATGATGGAAAACTAAACCCTACCCATGTGTCACACAAAACATGTCATGGTGCACAATCCTCATAAATGTGCCCCAAAACAGAGGGATATTCGACTCCCTTAGAGAACATGATCCCTGACACTACTCAAAAATGAGGGAGTAATACTCCACTTATGAATACATGCACCTTGGTAAGACATGGGAATATAACTCCATGGGCTGAGTACCCACACCCGAACCTGGAATGGGAGTAATAACCCCAAAACAGAGGTCTCACACACTAGTAAATCAGGAGAGTACAACTTTGTGGATAGAATTCTTGAATCCTATCACTATAGTGGAGTACCACTCTTTATATTCAATGAGTATAGATGGCCCATGAACTGACATGATATGTGAGATTTGTCTCAAAATTCACAAGCAATATAGGGGATCCCATGCCATGGACCAACACAGGAGTACCAATCCCAAGAGAACTACTCCATGGGTGTAGGACCCACACCCTAATTAAAGGGTAATTCTATCTAAACTAGTCCAATAGCTCAGAGAAACATACACCCTGATAGGTTAGGTGATTAACAATACCAAAATATTTATAAACAATAAAAATGGAACTTTCATTTCAATTAATAATATCTCAAGGGATAACCACTCCCAACATTCCTCACATTGCAATTCAATCACAGGTAGGTGTCTCATGCCCTGTTACGAAAGGGGACAATGATTCTACCAGAATAAAGAGTCTTGGAGACCCACATACTGAGGTGAAGGGGAATGATACGAACCCCTAATTCAACAGTGTGATCTACCCTGATCACATCCCAAGGTCTAGCACCACTTCAACAGCATCATTTTTAAAACACGGAAAAATGTTTCTCTAAATCCACCGTAGAGTCTACCATCACATTTTATGTGGAAATTATCTTAGGATAGGATATATGAAATCCAAAATATGAGACCTAATGAAGGATATAACCTATGGAGAATATCCTATAAAAACGTCTACATGGAGTGTAATGGGGTATACACAGTGTGTAACCCCACATGAACCCCAGACCTTGTCATTCCATTACACAACATTCCAAGATGTGGATCCCACAAAGCGTGTACTCTTCATGTGGAAAGTGGGTGCCCCAGAACCAACTTTTTTTTAAAATTTGGTTAACACTACGAGTATGTAGTTTGTTATAATACATGTGTGATTATGTTTCTATAATAGTTAATATACATCTAACTCAACTTTGTTTATGGTAATGTCCTTAGATTACATATCATATGAAGGGGGTATAGAATATCGCATGCTATAATGAGAACCCCAAGATACCATGACAATAATATTAAATAAATGTCCTATGGTCGAGTTACGTCATTCTGATAGGAAAAAGATGATGTGTGATAATCAAGAGCTGGGGGGATCATAAGCATTGAGTCTTCATCTTATTAAGTTCACACTTGATGATATGTAGTAGTTGAGATCTTGAGGACATACCCACATAATAGGAACACCACATGTTTCATGTGTCATTGGTCATTCCTATCTATGGACTTGTGTAATGGTCACCAGGTTTGAGATCATTATCAATGAACTCCATTTAATTACGTGCATATGATGCAAGGCGAGAACCATGGTGACCAAGTCGTGGAAGGAGAGTTTCTATTGGGTACGTCATTAATTGCATGACATTTATTTAATTATCAAGAAAGTATTTGTTGCTTCTGAGTTCAGGAAGAGATATCTTGGGCCAGGTTGATTTGGATGGTTTCACATTCATTAAATTCATGGCCATGGTAGTCGATGGTAAGACCGTCCGGACAAGTCAATGAATAAAATAATGCATGATAAAGCATGATGACACTAGTCTGCATTCGGTTTTATTGAGATATCAATGGTGAAGAGATTATATTACACAGACTGTGTTTGAAGGAAGGAATTCATTTCTTTGAATTTTCCTTATCTCTATATGGGGCCTCGATGGGTTGCTAGACCCCACTCTTGGTCAGTAGATATTATTCACTACTATTGAGGTAAAGGCCTCGAGGGTAACACACAATAGCGCTTTGAGAATCATCCCCATTCTAGGAATCAGAATATAGACTTTTCTGGGCCCCTCCAAATGGTCTAAGTACTATCGACGTTCTATGGACCACTAACGAATAAATAAATTAGTTTGTTATTCAAGTTTAGAATAATTCATTGAATTTATTCGTAACATTTATTTTAAAGTTTTATAGTAAATACAAGTATTAATATTATTCGAATGTATTTTAATATCCAAGGCAAGTTTAATATTGGCTAGAGGTGTGATTCTAGTTAAAGACACAAGTATATCACTTACTGTATATATATTACGAGTAAGTGATAAATTATAAATACTATTTATGGAATAGTTTTATTTTTCATAAATAATTATTTATAACACATATATAATAGACGTTTATTACACGGGTGTTAGGAACCCATACCGGGTTTTTAAAACATTCCTTATATATGTAAGAGAGAGTCTATCCCCTTTGTAACTATTCATCTGCTGGGATTGAGAGATTCTCTCTCCTCCTCGAATCTAGAGGGAGACTCTCTGAAGCAAAGGAAGATCTTCTAGTTCATCGATCCCAGATTGACTAATTCATTCCTTGTAGTGATCTTCACTGTGTCGAGGTGAGTTTTGATGATCCACGCAAGTACCCGTATCTCGATGAACGATGCACAATCAGATTCGAGAGGCATGTGTGGACGATCTAGAGGGCTTCAACATCGAATTATTCGAGTAATGATCACTAGAATCCTACGATGGACTTGCACACATCAAATCCGAACTAGGTACATGTTTAGTTTATTTTTGTGCTCTTTCAAATCCATACATGCTCCTCAGACCGTACAAGGATTTCTCACCGGAGTCGATGTTGTAACATCACTCTGGTTATATGAAAAATTTTAAATTCCTATCCGACCACCATTCGCTGCCCATCCCAGTACGTAACCGGGGTATTAGAGGGATAACATGATTTTTTACAGTCAAAATAAAAATTGAAATTCAAAAAATTTAAGTACTAGGAATTAAATTGGTTCCAACAGAACTGATCGTGTGTCAATACGTTTTTGAATGGCCAAGTTATGGAAATTAAAAAAATTAATTGGATCAACTCGTTAGTTCAAATTTTATTAGGATTAAATATTGATAAAAATGAGTTTTAACTTCATTAACATGTTCTTCAATATTACCGAAATCTGGCCACGCTTTGGCCGGAATCCGGTAGCCGGGAATAATTCAGTACATTTCATTTTAGGACATAAACAAAATAATATTATAGTATAATATATTTTATTTTTTTCAAATTAAAATATTATTTAAAGACATGGGGTCAAGTCAATTATTCCTTATTAGTTTTTAAAAAATGGGGAACAAGACTAATTTTAGGGTCATGTTTTCTTCCTTTTTAGTTTTATAAAATAAAGGGGAACCAAGAATCATTTTAGGGTCAAGTCATCATCCTTATGTTTTATAAGAAAAAAGAGAAAGGGTGGTGTATTTTTTTTAAGACAAATAAAAAATTTTTTCTTAGAAGACCAAAAGTGGTTATTATTCTTCACATGGGGTGCGCCTCCCATAGAGGGAGAATACCCTTGAGGCGGTTTGTCCATCAAACCACTGCCCCGCACCGCCCTCCTAATTGCGTCGCACCAGACCGTCATCTTAAGAGCAGCCCATCTGCCTGGTTGCGCCGCCCAGGACCACGCCGCCCTGCTCGGACTGTGAGGCTGCTCATAATTCCTCCTGTTTCCACCAACCTCATCTGGAGTGGCCCAGTCCAGCACGGATGGGAGTGGGATAGAACGGGCCACCTCCCTGATGGCAGGCTGGAGCAGCCGGTTGCCGCCCATGCAGCTGGCCGGATTGTTTCCTCACCTCCTCCTGAACCCTTCACTCCTAGCCAGAAGATGCTACCCAGCCAATGTCGCCGGACCGACCATCATGCAACGGTCACACAACGGTCACGTCGTGGTCACACGGCAATTATGCCGTGATTTATCCTTGATCCACGATGACAGCCCGTAGTAGATCGCAGTCCTTCTTGACTCCTCCCAAGCTAAAGGTAACCCCATTTTAAATCATTTGTATATAATTTTGTTTTTTAAAGTAAATTTATTAGAATTAATTTGGGGCTTTAAATTTATTTTAATCAGAAACATTAATTATATTAGAATTAAAATTAAATTAAATGATTAATTTAATTTTAGAATTAAAATTGAATTAATAGTTTAATTTAATTTTATAATTAAAATTAAATTGATGGTTTAATTTAATTCTGCAATTGAAATTAAATAAAATAGTTGGAATTGATAAAAATAAATTAATTGAATTTATTAAAATTCATTTAATTTATAAGGCCCCCATTCTATTTAAATATCATTGCATTTTAATTTTGATCATGCTTTATATTTACAGAATAGTCATGAGCAAGTGACCGAACTGTGTATGTATGGTGTTTTATTATTTATTTAATTGTTTATTCAATGCGTGTGATGATTGTAATAATTAATTAGATAAATGATGGTTTGAGAATCATCCATTTAATATAAAATATGTATAAGGGCATGCGTGTCCAATGCACAAGATGTATTGTGTACCCCTAGAACCATATCTTATGTTTGCGTACATTTGTAACTAAATGATGATCTATGACGCTGACCCACCAAGAAAATGCAGTAAACTAGACAGGAGAGGAGCAATTTACACTAGGCTAGCTGTGATGTGAGTCAAGTCACAACTCAGTTATGGATGACCCCAGGTCATGATTTATCCATTATGGATCGATCTTTATAGAATGATCAAGAATAGTAAGATTACATGATTTATCTTTATGCATTTTTTATTGTTTTATGGAAATTCATGATTATTGCATGATCACATAGAATAGTAAGGAAGATAAAATATATAAATATGTGATGAATTATATTATATTACATGTTCATTTGTGGGCATGACAACCTAATTTGAACATAATCAATAGAAAAGTATTATATTCATCAAAATCCCTCAAAGATCTATTGTGTCCAATAAATGCTTTCCATTACTCACATCTAAACAAAACAAGTTGTTTGGGGTGCTCGTCAGCCATAGTTGACAGTGCATTTTACTACCATGTCATTTTCATTAGAGAACTGGGTCGGCTTAGCTAAAGTGTGTGGTCAAGGATTAGACTTAGATAACATGCTATCACTTTAGAGGCAAGAGGTTGATGGAATCAAGTTCAGATTTCCAAAGCTGGGACATTACTCAACAACACAAGGAACCACAATCCAAGTGGTTGGCTTTCCTACATCTTACCTTGAAACCCTCCAAGTAGTGATGTAATCATAGCATGTAGACTACGAGGGCGGTTTCGACGATCCTTGAAACTAGAATACTCAATTTATAGAGTATTCCAAATCTAATAGTGACGGCTATTAAGGTTCGATAATCTAGTAGGAGACATTAAATGATAAATAAATTATTAATCATAAATGTCAAAATGTAATGAAGACAAATTACTAAATGCTAAATGTTTATCTGTTGTAGATTCAATATGGCAGTCACTAACACCATAAGTACTTTATCACTATGATAGCTTTTGGATAAAGAAAATATCCTGACCGACAATAATATCTTGTGGTGGTACATGCACGTTAGCATAGTACTATGCCAAGAAATGAAGTCATGTGTGCTAGAATCCCCAATTCCTACTGAGCCTCCTCATGGAGCAAGCAAGATGGAATAACATAAATAAAGAAATCATGTAGACAATGCACTTGATGTACAATCCATCATGTTGTCATCCAAGTCCAGCCAATTGAAAATAATGCATAAGGATGAGGACTCCTACAAGATTCTTTCACATATCCAATAATTATATTAGGGGAGGGCTAGACATGAAAGGTATGAGATATCAAATGCACTTTATAAGTGCAGGCTTGTATAAGCGCACCATGTCGGTCCTCACATACTCACGATGATTGTGTATATTGAACGAATTGAAGCCCTTGGGTTCAAATTGAAATAAGAACTAGCAGTGGATCTCATTTTTTCTTTTTTACCATCATGCTTCTCAGATTATATTTTCAATTATAATATGAATGATATGACAAAGTCTCTCCTAGACCTTTTGGATTTAGTTTTCCCAGCTGACAGGGAAATCAAAAACACCAATTCAATTTCCTTTATAGTGAACAAGGAAAATACGGTAAAGGAAAATGAGACTAAGTCCATGTAAAGGCCAAATACAGCAATGCATCATCCTACAGATAATCCAATGATATAGAGTCAAAGTAATGAGCAGGAAGTTTTCTGCTGTGGATGTGGCAAGATAGGCCACTGGAAGAAGAATAGCAGATCTGGGAAGAAGAATCAAACTAATGCTTCTATTTTAGGTATTTTTGTCCTTGAATTCAACATATCTTTATATACAAGTTGGGAATTGGATACTACATGGGGATCACACATTTGTATTCATACACATGAACTATGTAGGATCAATAAGATTTCAAAAGGTAAAGTGGATCTTTGAGATGAAAATGGTGAATGTCTGGCGGCCTTGGCAATGGTAGGCTATCACATAACTTTTCCAATTGGTTTGGTTGTAATTACAAAAAATTTATAATATGTACTTTCTGTTTCCATGAACATTATCTCTGTGTAGAATTTAGACACTATGGGATTTTATTTCATGTTTGGAAATAAAAGTTTTCTATTTTATAGGGATATCATATGTTATGGTTTAGCACATCTTAATAAAGGTTTATATATGTGGGAACTAGAGATCCTCATAATGGAAATCAATGACAAATAATAGCCATCATGACTCATATATCACCCGCCTATAGAACTTCAGGCTCGGTCATGTAAACAAGAAGTGATTACAAAGATTGCATCAAGAAGGGTATCTAGACTCGGTATAGTTAGAACCCTTAGATGTATGTTGAGATTGTTTACATGGAATGATGACCAAAACCTCTTTCACAAAAAGGGAGAAAGAGCGAATGCAGTGCTGTAATTAATACATACTGATGTATGTGGTCCATTTTCTGTAGAGGAAAGGGGTGGTTTTCTATACTATATTACTTTAACAGATGAATATAATGGGTATGGCTATATCTACTTAAAGCGGTATAAGTAAAATTCCTTTATGATATTTAAGCAATAACCAAATAATGAAAAAAACCAAATAAATTATAAGGTAAAATCACTCCACTCAGATCAAGGTGGAGAATATCTTATCCAAGCTTTCATTGATCACTTGTAGGAGTGTGGAATAGTATCCCAACTCACTACTCCTTATACACCACAGTGGAATAATGTTAGAGAAAGGAGTAATAAGACCATTCTTGACATGGTCAGATCAATGATGAGTCATGCAACTCTTCTGTTATTCTTTTAGGGATATGCTTTGCAGAAAGAAGCATATACCATTAACCAAGTACCATCTAAAGATGAAGATGGGATTCTATATCAGTTATGGTATGGAAAGAAACCCAGTATAACACACATATTTTTATGGGGGTGAGATGCGTTTTTCAAGACTTTACCAAGTGAAAAATTAGCATCCGGATGCACCATGTGCATATTTATAGGTTATCCTAAGGAAACTAGAGGATATTACATATAAAACCCTTTAGATAGAAAAGTCATTGTGGGAAGATACACCACATTTCTAGAAAGGGAACACATTTCAATTGGAAAAAATGGGAGCAAGATTGACTTCGATGAAGTTAATGTTCCAGATGCACAAGAGCTAGAAGTGGATCAATCTCAAGAGTACTGGTGAAAGAAATTTTTTTTCCTGATACATAGACACTGCATAGGTATTTGTGAGAGGTTATAGAACCATGGCGTTATGGTTTTCTTGTCATTGAGTTAGGTGACACATTATTCCTTGAGGATGATGAACCTCTAAGCTACAAGGAAGTAATAGATGGAAAAGAAGCTTCTACATGGAATGATTCCATGAATTATGAGATGGTGTCCTTATACCAAAATCATGTTAGGATTTTGGTAGAACCTCTAGATAATGTATATCCCATTGGATGAAAATGGGAATTCATGAAGAAGTTAGACATGGATGGTGAGATTAATACCTTTAATCCATGTCTTGTTACAAAGGGTTTCAGACAATGTCAAGGTATTGACTAGGATGAAACCTTCTCACCAGTAAAAATTCTAAAATCCATAAAAATATTGCTTGCAACAATAACCATTCATGATTATGAAAATTGGAAAATGGATTTCAAAACTACATTTCATAATGGGAAGTGGGTTGAATATTTATATATGACCCATCCCTAAGGGATTGTTATGTCATAGAATGCCAATAAAGTAATCAAGCTGCAGAAATCCATTTATGGATTGAAACAGGCAACAAGATCAAGGAATGTTCATTTCAATGAGGCCATAAGTTATTTTGGTTTTGTCAAAAATGAAAAAAACCATGTGAATATAAAAAGGGTCAATGGAATTCCATTGTTATTCTAGTATTATATGTTGATGATATAATAATTATCCGGAATGAGGTGCATGTCTTACAGTCAGTTAAGACATGGTTAAATGAATTCTTCTCCATGAAAGACATAGGTGAAGCTGCCTACAATCTAGGGATCAAGATCTATCGACATAGGTCTCAATGGATACAGGGGATATGTAAAAGTAAATACATTGACAAGGTACTCAAATGTTACAGCAAGGAACAATCTAAGAGGGGATTGTTACCTATGTCACATGGTGTTAATCTCTCCAAGAAAATGTGTCCACAGACACAAGAGTTGATTGACTGAATGAGTATAGTCCCATATTCTTCGGTAGTGGGTTATATAATGTATTCCATGCTATGTACTAGGTTTGATGTCGCCTTTTCTTTAAGCATGGTGGGTACATATCAATACAATCCAGGAGAGCTACATTGGACAACTGTTAAATCTATTCAAAATTACATAAGGTGTACTAAGGATAAGTTCTTGTTGAATTGAGGAGATGATAAACAAGTTGTGAGAGGATACACTGATGCTAGTTTCCAGATACGTCATGATGATTTGAAATCATAATCAGGATACATCTTTTGTCTGAATGGTGGTGTAGTGAGTTGCCAAAGCTCAAAGCAAGATATTGTTGTAGATTCTACTGTAGAGTCTGAATATAATGCAGCTTCTAATGTATCAAAGAAAGCGGTATGGATACACAGCTTTATCTCAGACATTGGTGTTGTACCAAGCCGTGCATACCCTGTACTATTGTATTGTGATAATATCGATGTAGTGGGGCTTGCCAAGGAGCCTATGTCTCACAAGAGGACAATGAAAATTATTTGGAAGTTTCATCTCTTGAGGGATTTTACTCAAAGAGGTGGAGTGACAGTTAAGAGAGTATCCATATAGGATAATGTGGGAGACCCCCTCACTAATGCCATTTCCCAGCAGAAGCATGATTCACATCTAAGAGCTAGTGGATTGAAAACCGTTAGAATTTGTCTCTAGTGAAAGTTTGAGTATTTAAAGTTTGTTATCTAGGCCCAACATGTATTGTACTTTGATTACCACTACATGTATGCAGTTTGTAATAATACATGTGAATTTATCCTTAGTAGTGTTGATACTTCTGCATCCACTTTGTTTATGATAATGTCCATTGATTATATGTTGTATCAACGGGGTATAACAGATCCTAGGATATAATGAGAACCTCGAGATACCATGATAGTAATATTAAAGTAATGTCCTATGGACAAGTTACATTATTGTGATTGGACATAGATGATCTGTGACCATTAGGTTCTAGGGGATCATAAGCATTGAGACTTCATCCCATGAAGTTCGCACTTGATGATCTCTAGTAGTTCAGATCATGAGGACATACCCGCTTAATAGGAACACCACATTTTGCATGTGCCATTGGTCATTCCTATCTATGGACATTTGTAATGGTCTCCTAACTTAATATCATTATCAATGAATGTCATATAATTAGGTACATTTTATGCAAGGTGAAAACCATGGAGACAAAGTCGTGGCTAGGTAGTTTGTATCTAGTATATTATTAATGGAATGATATTTAATGAATGATCGAGAAAGGATTTGTCACATCCGAGTTCAAGAAGAGATATCGCAGGCCTGTCTGATTATAATGGTTGCACTTTCATTAAATACATTTCCATGGTAGTCAATGGTAAGACCGTCTGGACAAATCAACCAATAAAATAAAGCAAGATAAAGGATGATGACACTAGTGTGCATTATACTTCATTGAGATATCAATGGAGAAAAGATGAATTTACATGGACTATCTTCATAGGAAGGAATTCATTGAATTAGATTGACCTTATCTTTATAGGGGACGTCGATGGGTTACTAGACCAAACTCTTGGTCAGTGGATATTATTCACTGTAATTGATGTAAAGGCCTAGAGGGTCATACAAAATAGCACATTGTGAATCTGCCCCTTTCTCAGAATAAGAATATATAACATGGTGGGCCCCTCCAAAGTGTCTGAGTACTGCCCAAGTTCTATGGATCTCCATAGAATAAATAAATTCATTTATTATTCATGTTTAGAATAGCTATTTAATTTTTTTATAACAAGTATTTAGAAATTATATAGTAAATACAAGTATTAATAGTATTCAATAGGATTTTAATATCTTAGGTTCAATTAATATTAGATGTTGGTGTGAGTCGAGTTAGAGACTCATAAATATCACGTAGTATATTTATATTACATGTAAGTGATAAATTATAAGTATTATTTATGGCATAATTTATTTTTAATAAATAATTATTTATAACACTTATATAGAGGACATTTATTACATGGGGTTCAGAAACCCATACCACCTATTTTAAACATCCTCTATACAAGTAAGAGAGAGGCTCTACCCTTTGTACCTATTCTTGTGTTAGGATTGAGAGCTTCTCTCCCCTCCTGGAATCTAGGGAGAGAGATTCTCTCAAGCGAAGGATGATATTCAAGTTCAACCATTTCGTATTACAATTTCGTGCCCTGCAGTGGTTGTTGCTGAACTAATGTGAGCATTGAAGATCAGCGCTAGCACGCATATCTTGATTAACGGCACGTGAGCAGATTCAAGAGGCATGTGTAGACTATCTATAGGGCTTCGACGTTGGAGTCTTCGAACAACAATCATCGGCATGCTACGGTGGACTTGCACATGTGAAATAAAAACTTGGTACATGTTCAGTTTATATTTGTGCTCTTTCATATCCATGCATATTCCGTAGACCGTATCAGGATAGCTCACCAGAGTCAACATTGTAACATCGCTCTAGTGATGTGAAGAATTTTAAATTCTCATCCCATTAGATTTTGCTGCCTGTCCATGTACTGAACAACTCATACATGGTGTGTCCCATAAAAATGGACCCTTAGATGTGTCTCTTACTCATTCCCATGTTTGATACCCCAGTCTTATGTACTTTGGCCATGTACTATTACATGTCTATGTCTCTTGACATGGATACCCCAAGAATGTCCCATGGTTACGTGACATTCGGTCACAACAAGACATGTATCCTTGATACTGAAGTGTATTCCCAAAAATTCAAATTCCCCAAATGAGAATAGCACATGAAATGTGATAATAAACAACACACTGTGTGATCATTAATTACAAATTGGAATTACTTGAAAGATTCTAGAATCTCCCATGTATTTCTGGAAAAACACAAATTGACTGTCTAGGGGTCCATTGAATTTTTTAGAGGGATATGAAGCATTAAAAAATGAATTAAAGGGGATTTATATGTAAATATTAGATATTCCTACCTCAAGGTGAATAATTGATCCTTTAGTCTCGAATCAGCACTGCGGATCTACTATTGCATGATCTAGAAAAAAATCCCTTTAAGAATGGAGATCAGTGGTGATTCTTTTCCTTGATTTGGCATTAGGGTCATCAGTCACTCAAAGGGATGAAGGGGATTCACCTCTTCCTCTATGCATACAAAAGGGGTTTGTGGGAAGTGATATTGTTTTAATTTAATGAAAACATATCCTCTATTTAACACCCAACCCGTGGCTCACCTCTAATTGAACACTTAACACCAAGAATTTTAATTTCATGCCTTGGGAAAACATTACGTTATGAGCACACCTGGGGACTAAGAATTCTAATTTGGGGATCAACCTGATATTTATTCCATGTTTCCAAAGAAACATTGTGTTCATGATAAAATACAGTTAAAATTATTAATATCACGGTGTCATTGATCTTTGGGCCATAGAATCCCACACTAACTCAACAGGTTGCTTTAGAAACATTCATATAAATATTCCAAGGTTAAAACAATAAGGACAAAGCCTTAAAAATACATAATATTGAATTAACTTAATAATTCATATTGATGATTCTTTCAGGTTTATAATTTTAGAGTGTTATGCCATAACTATTACATTTCAAAATATTAAAAAGTAGAGACTTCTACCCAGTTTCCGTTTTGGTCATAAAATAAAAACTCTTTGAAAAAAACGACTTGTCTAGTTCCATGTTTTAGAAAACATGACTTTTCCGTGATCCAATCCATCACCCTATTCCTCCTTATGTCTTTTGAAAAACATATCGAACATTGGATGAGAATAAAAAGCTATGAAACAGATACATAAATAAAACATCTATTAGTTTTTCAAAACAAAAAGTAAACCATGAATACTTTAACATTAGTAATAATTTTCAACTTTATGAAGTAGTAAATATTCTTCAATAAATAAAATATCATTTCATACCCTTTTGTAACCAAAATATTACCATTAAACTCAAATCAAGAACACATTAGATATAAAGGTAACTTTGGACATAAATATACTTAAATAGAATAACCATACGGTTGACTTCCACACATATCACTAAATGGAATAGGCAAACAGCCGACTTCCATACCCAATGCATTGGAGGTTATAACATAACCACCCATCCTAGTATTCACATCACCACCCATCATTTGGTTTATCACGTAACCACCCGTCAAATGTCCCATTACCATTATAAAATCATAAGAATGAAAACAAATATAAAGGAATGAAAACATTTCCACATTTCAATCACAATATATCACATATATATATTGACATAAAAAATACCTTATCAAAACCATTCTCAATTACAAAATACATAAAAGAGTATATGGTAATTATTTTCTTTAAAAAACATTACGGCTTGTTGAGGAAGACAAAGATCATATAATACTCGTGGCAGCAGAAAAGGTCATTGTCACTGCTTTCGTTAAAAGGAAAATTATTTTTTTCATTTAGTAAAAGGCATCGTAGAAAAAGATTCATGTTGAATAAAAGTAAAATTCAATGGGTTTTATACACCGTAGAAAATAATGTTGTGTATAAATGAAAATATGCCTCAATGAAAGGAGATTGAGATGATGTCCTTTACCTCGTGTCCGACTTGACTCGATCGTTCTTTAATCTACTGAATAATAAACTAATGTTAATTTATACTTTCTTAATAAACATTTTCATGATTATTATCCCTTTTATATCACTTATTACCATGTTTTAAACATTATGTAATCGTTTAAGTTAATAATGTTCGTTTTGTCATTATTTGGTACTTGAGTAAAAAATGGACTTCTAATAATTACATGTTGTTCATGTGCTCAATGTTTCATTATATCCTGAAATATATTCATGATTTGGATATCATATATATCATATATATCCCGAAAATACATGTATTAATAATAGTACATAACATTTATAGTTAATAAATGAAATGCACTGTTCATGGAGATAGATAGCCGTACGTACGCATGAACGCTACATCCATTTATATTTCATATTTAATGGAATTGAAACATAATTATACATAGTAGAATTATAATTATAACATGGTATCATATATAATATCAATAAATATATCCTCTATATGTACCACATATGGTATGAACGAGTCATATCACTTTGAGGGGGCGATAGTCCGCACTTCCTATAATGAGATTATTGCGTTTACCCCTAATGGAAACCATAAAGGAATTTTATAAAAAGAAAACTAAAAAACATAAAGAAAAAATAAACATAATATATATATCATATATAAATACATTTCCGTCATAATGGCCACTATGAGAGGCGGTAGGAGATAATCGAACAATCATCATTTCATGAGGGGTTAGTTTTCCATTAACATAAACATTATGTTCTTCATCCATTAGATAGAGGTGTGTGTAAGTGTAGTTCGAATACATCTCATAAAAAATCCTAGTACATTGAGGATACTACTGTTGTTACAAAAGAAAGGAATAAAATAATTTTAGGGGTTGGAGAAGGAAAATAATAGAAAACAATTTAAGAGAAACTATTACCTTTAATTTGGGTTTATCCCTCTGGTTTGAAACAAAGGACTTCTTGAAGTCCCTTATGCATATGTTAATGCTTCTAAGAGGAGGGGAGGGATGTAGGGAGCTTAATATGGAATATTTTGGATGAGAAAAATGGATTGAGAGGTGTTTGGAATTGGTTAGAAGTGGTCTCCTTTTATAAAAGGGAGGAGGGGCTCTTTAGGAAAGTGTGAAAATATTATTTTATAATATAATGATATTATTTTTAAAAAGGTTAAAAAATAAATAAATATGAATATAATATGTCTCATGGTCGAAATAAAATCATCCAATAATAATTGGACAGGTTTTGGACAATATTTTAATCATTATAATCTTATTTATTAAAATGATTTATTAATGAGGTAAATATTGCATCGTTATTGTGTCATTAATAATTTAATTTATTTGATGTCTAAAAATTATAAACAATTACCATGATGTATAAGATAGTTTTAGATTTTTAATGAATATTTATAGTCAAAAAGATAATTTACATAACCCATTGTAAAAATTAATTTACTATAAGATATTTTCTTTTGTCATTTTTTCCTTACTTTAAGTTAATTAATCTAAATTGTCATTATCACTCCCAAGTGGCTCAATGGGGTCACAAAATCGACTCAATGATGACCATGGTCATAAATGACTCATCCAATACGTTTTGGACAAATATTAATGTAATTTTGAATTATTATAATATTCTTTTAACCTTAAATTACACTATTTACCTTTAATCGCGTTAAATAAAAGTCAAAAGTTACTATTCACAAAAACATATTTTCATCTTATTTAACCCCATTTTACTTCTTGATAACAACCATGTATTTCATATTTTCAAAATTCAATTCATAGATGTGGTAAATTATCATTTAAATGAAAAAGTCAGTTTTTTAAACTACTACTAAGTGGTTTCACTATTCATCAAAATTGATGGTTTTTAGAAAAATACTAGAATTTCAGCCTAACCTATATTTGATAATCCAAATTGAAAATTATGTCTATTTTTTCAAATTCAATTCCAAAAAGTGGAATTAATTAATTTTAAAATTAATATCCGTTAACAAAACAAATTGCATGTTTTTAAGAAACAATAACTATAAAAGAAATTGATACTTTTTTATGTCCAATTTCAAACTAAAATTAATTCCAATGTCCAACAATGGATTAAATAGTAATAATATATTTTAATTTCACTTTAAAACAAATTAAAAAGATAATCTAACCCTATAAATAGATTATATTAAAAGGCACTTTTAAATTTAAATACAATATTTTTCACTATTTATTAAAAACTGAACTTTATTGGAAAAATTCCAAAAATTTACAAAAAGTAAATTTTGGTGTACCAATTCTAAAGAAGGATTTTATTTGGTCATATAAAATCTATTAATGTAACAAAAACTATATATAAAGAGGGTTCTCCATTAAAAGGCGCTAAATCAGCCTTTTAATATGAATCATGCTTAAAATTATTTTCAATCACATTTTAAGCCTCTAACTTTTATTGGATAAATGTGAGTACATTTAACAAACATGTATAATCATATTGTAGTTAGTTTCGCTGATTCCATCCAATACAATGACTAGGAGTTAACTACCATTTAAAATAATAGTATTATATTATTAGTGTGCAACGTAAGATTCCAACGAAACCTTTTGTTGTATATCGGGTATGCTATCGAACATGGAAACCCTTTTAAAGTAAAATTATATTTAATTAAAAAATATTAATAATTATAAAAATATCTTATTCTTCATTTACTTTGGAAGTTACATCCTTCCCCCCTTTTGAAAATTGCACCCTCGCAATTTTTATTCACTTAATAAAATAAGTGGGGGTATTTATCCCTCATAGTATTTTCAGATTCCCACTTTTCCTAATCAACCATATGGTATTTATAAAAAACTTTTACCTTGTTAATTACCTTATTCCGCAACACTTACTCACTACGGTCAAGAATATGTACTGGTTGTTCTTCATAAGAGATATTCTCTTCCAACTGAACTACCTCTAGGCTCAAAACATGAGATGGATCTGGCATATACATTCTCAACATCGAAACATGAAAAACATTGTATACCTAGGATAAATTTGGAGGTAAATCCACTTTATACGCAACTGATCCAACTTTATCTAGAATTTCATGTGGTCCAATGAACCTTAGACTCAACACTCACTTCTTACCAAAACACATCACACTTTTCCATGGAGAAACTTTGACAAAGACACGATCACCTACCTCAAAAGAAAGATCATTCCTCTGGTTGTCTACATATCGTTTCTCTCTACTCTGAGTTATTCTCATGTGCTTCTGAATCAACTGAACTTTCTCTATCATCTCTTCTACCAAATATGGTCCAATTAGCTTCCTTTCACCTACATCATCCCAAAATTCTATTGTTCGACAATGCTTTCTATATAATGCCTCAAATGTAGCCATCTGTATACTGGAATGAAATCTATTATTATATAAAAATTCAAAAAAATATAGATGTTGGTCCCAATATCCCTGGTAATCTATCAAGTAAGCACGTAACATATCATCCAAGGTCTAAATAGTTAATTTTGACTGCCCATCTAAATGCTGATGAAAATCTGTACTGAAATTTAATTCAGTGCCAAACGACTTCTGATGGCCATTCCAAAAGTTAGAAGTTTACCTGGGATCACGATCAGATACAATGGAGAGGGGGAAACCTTGAAACCTGACAATCTCTTTAACATACAACTGAGCAAGTTGATCTAGAGACAAAGTATCTCTAACAGGAAAGAAATGAGAAGATTTAGTCAATTGATCAACTATAACCCAGATTGCATTATTACCTCGAGATGTCTTTGGTAATCCCACAACAAAGACCATGGATATATTTTACCATTTCTACTCTAGTACTGGTAAAGGTTGAATCATCCCTTTCGGTAACTATCGCTCTGCTTTAACCTACTAACAAGTCAAACACTTCATAGTAAAATTATCAATATCTCTATTCATTCCATCCCACCAATAAAACTCCTGAAGGTCACTTTACATCGTAGTACTTCTAGGATGAACTGAAAACGGACAAATATGAGCTTTACATAACAACCCATTCATCAACTGTGAATCAAAAGGCACACATAATCTCTTTATAGACCTCAAAACATAGTCATTATCAATGTCAAATTCAGGCAGCGTATCCTTCTAACCAATTATACCTTTTTCTGCAACTCACTTTCTTTTTCTGTGCTTTATTTATTCTGTCTTATAGAGATTATCTCACTGAAACCTGATACAAAACAGAAGAATTTCTTGCACCAACAACTTCTATTCCATAATTCATAAAATCCAAAACCAAAGGGTCTCGTTCCAAACGTAACATGGTTAATGAAGTATTAATTTTTCTACTCAAATCAGGAGCCACTTTATTTGCATTCTTAGATGATGAAGGATCGTGAAATCATATACCTTGATTAATTCCAACCATATCCTCTATCTCATGTTCAATTATTTCTAACTGAATATATACTTCAAAATTTTGAGATCAATATATATTTCACACTTCAAACCATAAAAATGATGCCTCTCAAATTTAAAATCAAAAACAATAGTAGAAAATTTAAAATCATTTGTATAGTAATTTAACTCATGAGGTTTTAACTGGCGTCCTACATAAGCAATTACTTGATCATTTTGTAAAAGGACACAACCCATTCCTTTCAACGAAGCATCACTATAGATAACAAACTCACCATTTTTGGAAGGCAGTGCCAAAAATGGAGCATTCGCCAATCTTCTTTTCAATTCCTGAAAACAATCATCACATTCTTTTGTCGATATGAACTTAACACCTTTTTGAGTTAACTTAGTCATTAGACCAGATAATCGTGAAAATTATTCAAAAAACCTCCAGTAATAACCTTCCAAAACAAGAAAACTAAGAATCTCGGTTATATTTGTCAGTATTGTCTATTCTTCAACAACTTTTGTTTTAGAAGGATCAATAGTTATAACATTTTTTGACACAATGTGACCATGGAATGAAATGTTTTGTAACCAAAACTCACACATTCTAAATTTACCAAAAAGATTCTTTTCCTTTAAGGTTTAACTGATGACCCTTAAATGACTTTCATGCTCCTCTTTACTTTTTGAATAAACCAAATTATCATCAATGAAAACAACCACAAACTTATCCAAGAACTCACAAAAAATTCTATTCATAAGATCCATGAATAAAACTGGTGCATTGGATAACCCAGAACCAATAACTACAAATTCTTAATGGCCATATCTAGTATGAATCACAGTCTTTGAACTACCTGCATCCTTTACTTTCAACTAATGGTACCCCAATCTAAAGTCAATCTTTGAAAAATACTGAGCTCCCTGGAGCTGATCAAACAAACCATTAATATGAGGTAAAGGATACTTATTCTTAATAGTGATGTTATTCAATGAACTATAATCAATGCAAAGTCTCATGGAACCATCATTATTTTTAACAAACAAGATAGGAGCACCCAATGGTGATGTTCTAGGTTGAATGAAACCTTTATCTAATAACTCCTACAACTGCTTCTTTAACTCTAACAGTTCAATTTGAACCATTCAATAAGGGTGTTTTGAAATTGGCTTAGCATCATGAACTAAATCAACAGTAAATAAAACATCACGATCAGGTAAAATACCAGGAAACTCATCTGAAAAAACATCAAGGTACACATTTACCACTGGCACATCATTAATCTCAACACTTTTTTATTTTCAAAAATATGAGCAAGGTAACATTCATTTCCTCCTTTTACTAGTTTCTCATATTCCTGATATGTTATCAAAAGAAAGGGTTCATTATATTACACAAACTGTAAATATTTCTGAAATGAAACCTCTTTATCTTTGTATTCAATCATAGAATGATAAACAGACAACCAATCCATTCCAAAAATAACATCAAACTCTACAAGAGTTAAAACAATAAGGTTTTCATGTAGGTTGTTTCCGCACACAAGGACATGAATGGTCTTATGTTTTATTTTTGTCTCAACATTTCCTCCAGTTTTTTACCATTAGTTCAGTATTCATATCATGATATAGAATTCCCAATTTACTAAAAATCTTCTCAGAAATGAATGAGTGTGTAGACCCTGAATCAAAAAAAACATTGGCATAATATGAAAATATAAATAGTGTACCTGATACTACTTCGTTTTATGGCCTAAAATCTGCTGATGTAGTTGCAAAGGATTTCACCACCCCTTTCTGCTTGTAGTCTGGATGCTTTCCCTCAGTCGTGTTCTTCACTGGACACTGATTTCCATAATGACACATTTCACTACACTTAAAACACCTCACCGATGATTTTTCATTGCCTTTTTGATCATCTTCCTTACAGTTACGATCAATATGACTAGACATACCACACCAGAAGCACTTTCCAGACATCGATAAACATTCTCCAAGATGCTTTTTACCACATTTCTCACAAGTTGTATATTTAATCTTCTTACCTCCAGGCTTCTGTGATGAACTCTTTCCCTTTTCTAGCCAACTAGACCTCTTATTCTATTGTTTTCAACAAAATCTTTATCATCGGCAAACACCACTTCCACCTTCTCTGCACATCGAAGAATGTTTTCATAACTTTTGAACTCATGAGAGGATAAGGCTCTTAGATATCGTGGCTTTAGTTCTGAGTAAAATCATTTTATCTTACTATCAAGATCTCAGATGAAAATTGGTGCATACCTTTCCAGTCGAGTGAACATTGCTTCATAAGCAGCCATTGAGTCATTCTCATGCCTCAATTCCAGGAATTGTTTCTCCATCCTAAGACAAACGACCTTAGGTAAATATTTCTCAAGAAAAATACATTTGAATTCTTCCCCAAAAATTGCATCAATCTCATCATTATCCCTGATATTTTTAACCATCGACCACCACTGATCATCTTCACCTAAAATCGGTAAATAGCGAGACTAACCTTTTGATGTTATGAAAAACCCATGACATAAAAAATCTTCTCCATTGCATTAATCCACCCTTCAGCTAGCACATGGTCAGATGATCCACTAAATGATGGGGGATGTTTCCTCATGAAATTCTCCACTACTGACATGTTCCTCTATTGTTGATATGGTTGATCTCATACATGGATACCACCGCCATTTATAGCCTGATTGAACTATTCCATCACTGCAAAAAACTGGTCAGTTCCGATTCTGACCATCTTAGGTTGCTGATTTGGAAGGTTGTCTTCCTCCTGATGTCATCCCAACATAGCTGCCTTGTTTCCTCGGTAGAAAACCATTCTGAACACAGAAATATCTTAGGAGAACCAACATGGTAATATGTAAATTCAATATGATTTCAATATTATCATAAATTACTTTATGGACATTTATTTAACAATATCGTAACTCTTAAAGTTCTCTAAATTGACCTCTGATACCAACTATAAGGACCCGGCCATAAAAAATTACATAATCTGGAATTAAATGAATAATTCAAATTGAGGATCTTTTTTTGTTTAGAGTTTTAGAGAGTTAGGCCATAACTATTACATTGTAAAATATTACAAAGTATACACTTCTACTCAGTTTCCATTTTTTTCATAAAATAATAACTCTTTGAAAAAAAGTCATGTCTAGTTCCATGTTTTTGATAGCTTGAATTTTACTTGATCTCATCCTTGACCCTATTCCACTTTATGTCCTTTGAAAAACATTTCAAAACTTGGGATGAACATAAAAATCTCAATAAGGGATACACAAAGAAGGAAACTGTTAGTTTTTCAAAACAACAAGTAAACCATGAATAATTTAACATAATTAATACTTTTACTATTTATAAAGTAGTAAACACTCTTCACTGAATAAAAGATCATTGCTTACCCTTTTGTAACCAAAAGATTACCATAAAACCCACATCAAGAACATATAACATATAAAGGTAACTTTGGACATAAACCTACTTAAATGGAATAACCATACAGTTGACTTCCACACATATCACTAAATGGAATAGCCATACAACTGACTTCCATACCCAATTCATTGGAGGTTATAACATAACCATTCATCTTGGTATTTATGACACCACCCGTCATTTGATTTATCACATAACTACCCGTCAAATGTCCAAGTACCATTATAAAATCATAAGAATGAAAACAAATATAAAGGAAAGAAAACATTTCCAAATTTCTATCACAATATATCACATAAATATATTGACATAAAAAATCCATTTTCAAAACCATTTTCAATAACAAAATACCTAAAAGAGTATATGGTATTTATTTTCTTTTAAAAACATTAAGACTTGTTGAGGAAGCCAAAGATCAAATAATAATCATAGTAGCGTAAAAGGTTGTTGTCACCGCTTACATTAAAAGGAACATTCTTTTTTTCATTTTGTAAAAAACAATATAGAAAAAGATTACTTTTGAATAAAAGTAAAAGTAAAAGGGGTTTATACACCATATAAAATAAAGCTGTGTATCAATGAAAATATGCCTCAATGAAAGGAGATTGAGACGAAGTCCCTTACCCCATGCCCGAATTGACTCGATCGTTATTTAATCTCCTAAATAATAAACTAATGTTAATTTATACTTGATTATGAACCTTTTTCAATTTTATTATTCCTTTTATATCACTTATTACCATGTTATAAACATTATGTAATAATTTAAGTTAATAATGTTCATTTTGTCGATATTTGGTAATTGAGTAAAAAATGGACTTCTTATAATTACTTGTTGTTCATGCAGTCAAAGGTTCGTCATTTCTAGAATTATATTAATGATTTTTATATCATATATGTCATATATATCTATCATATACATGTATTTATAATAGTACGTAACATTTAGAGGTAAGAAATGAAACACACAGTTCATGGAGACGTTATGACGTACGTACGCATGAACGCTACTTCCATTTATATTTCATATTTAATGGAATTAAAATCTAAAGATACATAGTAGTATTATAATTTCAGTATGGTATCATATATTATATCAATAAATCTATCCTTTATACCTACCACATATGGTATGAATGAGTCATATCACATTGAGGGGGCGGTAGTCCGCAATTCCTCTAATGAGATTATCGCGTTTACCCATAATGAAAACCATAAAGTTATGCTATAAAAAGAAAATTACAAAATAATAAAGAAAACATAAACATAATATGTATATATAATATATATATATATTTCCATCATAATGGCCACCATAAGAGGCGGTAGGAGATAATTGAACCATCATTGTTTCGTGAGGCGTTAGTTTTCCACCCACAAAAACATTATATTATTCATCTATTAGATGGAGGTGTGTGTAAGTGTAGTTCATATACTTCTCATAACAATATCCCTGTATATTTAGTATACTGGTGTTTTTACAAAAGAAAGTAATAAAAAGAGTTTAGGGGTTGGAGAATTAAAATAAATGAAAATAATTTAAGAGAAACAGTTACCTTTAATTTGGGTAACTACCTTTGGTTTGAACCAAAGAACTACTTGAAGTGCCTTCTGCCTAAGTTAAGGCCTCTAAGAGGAGGAGAGAGATGTAGGGAGCTTAATTGGGAAGAGGTGGATGTGCCAAATGTCTTTAGAGGTGTATGGATTTGGTTAGAAGTGGTCCATTTTTATAAGGGGGAGGAGGGGCTCTTTAGGAAAGTGTGAAAATATTAATTTATTATAAAATGATATTTAGTTCCAAAAGGGCCAAAAATCATTAAATATGAATATATGATGACTCATGGTAGAAGTAAAATCATCCAGAAATAATTGGATAAGTTTTCGATAATATTTTACTCATTATTATATTATTTATTTAAATTATTGTTAATGAGGTAAATACTGCATTGTTATTCTGTCATAAATAATTTAATTTATTTGATGTATAAAAATTATAAAACAATTACCATGATGTTGGAAAACCTTTTATATTTTCAATGAATATTTATAGTCTATAATAGTATTTACATAACCCCTTTTAAAAATTAAATTACTAAAAGATATTTGCTTTTGTCATATTTGCCTTTACATTAAGTTAATTAATCTAAATTTTCATTATCACTCCAATTGGCTCAATGGGGTCCCAAAATCGACCCAAAGATGCCCATGGTCATAAATGACTCAACCAATAATGTTTGGACAAGTGTTAAGGTAATTTTGAATTCCTATAATATTATTTTAACCTTGAATTACCATATTTACCTTTAACCGCTGTAAATAAATGTCAAAAGATACTATTCACACAAAATAATTATCATCTTATTGAACTACAATTTACTTCTTCATAACAACCATGTATGTCGGATTTTCTAAATTCAATTCACATAAGTTGTAAAATTTCATTTAAATGAAAAAGCCAGTTTTTATAACTACTACTAAGTGGTTTCACTATTCATCAAAAATTGATGTTTTTCAGAAAAATACCAAAAATTCAGCCTAAGCTATATTTGATATTCTAAATTAAAAAATGATATCTTTATTTAAAAATTCAAAACATAGAAGTGGAATTAATTAATTTTAAATATAATTTCCATTATCAAAACAAATAGCGTGTTTTTAAGAAACAATAACAATCAAATCATTGAAACTTGGTTATGTCCAATTTAAATGTGTAATTAATTCAAATGACAAAAAATGGATTAAATGGTAAAAATATTTTTTAATTTAACTTTATAAAAAATTAAAAAGATAATATAACCATATAAATAAATTAGATTAAAAGGCACTTTTGAATTAAAATAAAATATTTTTCACAAATTATTAAAAAAAATGAACTTTATCGATAAAATTCCAAAAATTTACACAGTGTAATTTTTAATGTCCCCATTCTATAGAAGGATTTTATTTGTTCATTTAGAATGTATTAAAGTAACCAAAACTATATTTATTGAGGGTTATCCATTAAAAGGTGATAAATTGGCCTTTTAATATAAATTATGCTTAAAATTATTTTCATTCTCATTTTAAGCCTATAACTTTTATTGGATAAATGTAAATATATTTAACAAACATGTATAATCATATATTAGTATGTTTATTTAATTCCCACCAATAACACGACTAATACTTAATACCATTTGAAATAATAAAATTATATTGTTAGTGTGCAACATAAGATTCCAAAGAAACCTGTTGTTGAATATCTGGTACGCTATCAAACATAGCAACCCTTTTAAAGTAAAATTAATATTTAATTCAAAAATATTAATAAGTATAAAAATATCTTATTATTTATTTACTTGGGATTTTACAAAAACCCAAGTAGAACCATCAAGGATAATAAAAAGGAATTAATTACGTGATTTGTAAATCGATTTTTGGAGGCAATGAGTTTTGGAAGTGTGAAATAGAGAAGAGAGGTAGTGACCTTTATAAGTGAGTTGAGTGGAAGCCGTATAATTTTTGTAAATATAATGGTGTAACAATTTTTTTCACATTACAAGGTCCCCATAATGGGAAATTATCAAACTATGAATATATAAGTCTAACTGAAGTCTATAAAATTTGATCTGGACCAATGTTAGGTCATTTTTAACTGCTTTAATTTTCCTTTAAACCCTGATAAGTCCATTTTTTGGATTAACCAAGATAAATAATTTTTAATAATTTTATAATTAAGTATGGTATAACATTAATTTACCATATTATATAATATATATAATGATGATTCCCAGTATGGGGTCCATTATTTTGGTAATTCACCACCCCCAATAAATAAAAAATATCTTAATGCTGGATGGAGGGATCAAAAGGACTTTATATAAAAAATCAACATTAAATTTATTTAAATGAATTAAATTGGATTAATAGATATATATTATTTTAATTTTTAATTTTAAAACCATTCTAGAATAACTTGGATGTTTTCAAAGTCTTTTAAAGTTATGATAATTCTTAATAAAAACCAGTATTTTCACTATTCAAGGAAAATTTATACTCTCATAAAATTATAAACATTTCACCATAATACATTTACTTCATGATTATTATAAAAAATTATTTAATTTTTTCAACTGTTTTTAAAAATGTTTCACAATTTAATTTTAAATTAAGTGCACAAAATGACGTAAAACGTTTTTTTGGAAGAAATATAAATTTTAAGCATGGAATTAGATTTATTTTTTCTCATGCATAGCAAAAAGGATTTTTTTTAAATATTATAATGAGTATATAATATATAAATTTGTTTTATATAATTAAAAAAAGTGATGTTTTTAATTTATTGATGTAAAAAACACTTTTTCACATTATAATTGCTTTCAGAAATTGTTTTGCTTTATTTTTGAGCAGTATTTATTTTCATTTATTAATAATTATTCGAAAGATAATTCATATTATATATATAGAGACTATATATTTTCATAATTTATTTATTTCATTTCATATACTCCATTCTAATGTCTAGGTGATGATAATCATATTAAATAATATTATTTTATTAGTATTTCATGTTTTGTTTAAACTAAGTGTTGCGTGTATCCAATGTTACAATCAGTATTTCATGTAATTTGATCTAAAATCATAGTTTCATGAAATAAAATATATATAAATATTAAATTTATGTGAAAAAAATATATTTCAAAAAATATCGAGGTGTTAAAGTATACCCTCTTAAATAAATAACGTCCTCATAATTTGACCTTGTTCTCAGTAGACAAGGATTAAAATTAGGAAATTCCATCTGTGAAAAAAAAAATTCTTAAAATTGGTTAATATAAAATACTCTTGAATACAGATAAAGGGACGATTAATAGTCATCTATTAAATAACATATGTGATTTCCAAGTAGGTCTATTTAGGTGGGTAGTGAAAATTTTGACATGGTAGAGATGTGGAATATCTAAAAAATAATAGATACTGACAGAGATCATTTGTAATGAAACTGAAGTCTATATATTAATTTTCCCCTATTATAATAATGTAATATATTATAAATCACATAAAATAGCATAGATAACATAATATGAACTTTATAAATGAATAATTAATGAAACAAAAAATATTTATATAAAATTAAAGAACCCAAACCCATGGAATTATAAGATGACCTTTGGAATAATAATGTGATAATTATGAATAAATACCAAAAAATATAATATTAACCTCACCTATGAAAGTATAACTAAAATATAGGCATATTATAAATGAAAATATGATATATTTATCATGGAATAATAAATAAATATTAATAATGATAAATTATGTATCTATATTTTGGCAAAAAATAAATGTTTATTTTCAATTTTATAATTAATATAATGGATTAAATTAAAATTTATTTTCATAAAATAGATTCATAAATTCATATTATATTTTCTTATGATTATAATATAATTTTACAAGACTTTATTCAATTTTTCAAAGTGTTACAAAATCATTTATAATTTGAAAATTGGTATTTTTTGAATGAATGATGATTTTAATTAAATTTTACATTTACAATATTTAGAAAACTATTTTCATTAAATAGATTCCATTTTTTTTATTCTAAACAATAAACCATTGTTGGGGTTATTTTTTGGGAATTTTTTAAAATAGTTTCTTTTTTGCGAATAGTGAGATTTGAAAATTTGTAGTACAAGATAAATTTAGGAATTATTCAGTGATGGATGATGTATGAAAGATGTAAGAACCATTTATTCAAAATAAAATTCATAATTTAGTTTAATTAGTCACAAAAATTAACAATATTGATATTCTTCAGCCAAAATAAAAATTAAACATATAGAATAATCAAGAAACACCCCTCTCCTCTATTATAAATATCACACATCACCACCACTTCTACTCACATCCCAAAGTCATTTAATATTTTCCAAATTCTTCTTATGTATCTTATCCATATCGATGAGCCTTTTTTTCAATAAAATCCCATATTTATGTTTATTAAAGATGTTCTTAAAGAGAAGGGATTCAAGAGGTAAAATCCTCTTTCATTTTCATTTATTCTATTTTTATTTTAATTTATTTTCCTCTCCTCACATCCCCTTGTCCAAGTGACATGATAACTCTAGTATATTATATATAAAATAATTTTATTGTGTTTATGAAAAAACTAATCATAAATTATATTCCCCTATCCATTTTTTCTAAAAATAAAAACATCATTCGTGATGTGTTGATTTCAATCATTCAAGAATGAAGAATTTTAATTATCCAGAACTACCTTCATGGATGGTCATAAAACCAATTTTATTGTTAAATATTATTATAATATATGTATTACATCTTTTTTTTTTCTTAAAACAATATATATATATAATATTAACTTATCGAACAAAACTACCATGTTATGATAAAAAACATCAAAATAATCTAAACTGTTATCATTAACATTCTACCTAATGAATCATTCTCATATCTAGAAACAAATTAATATAAAATACCATTTAATATTATTTAAGTCAATTAATAAAATATAATTTCAATTCTATAAAACTATTATCATTTTATATGATCTTACATACACATATACATGTGAGCCAATCATGAAAACAAAGGAAACAAACACTTCTTGTACGATGAAATTATAACAGACAGCTCATTAAAAAGGTGATAAATAAGCTTAATAAACCTATAATAAATAATATACATGTAGAAAACGTTTTAAATTAATTATTTATTGGATTTAATTTGAATATAACAGAGATTATGTTTAGGTGAAGAACACTTCCAGACATAATGTAATGGATTTTTTTAACCTCTATTTTTTCCTTTGGGTTACGCTTTCTCTCTATTTACCCCAACATAATTCTTCTTTCTTTTTATCTAATTCTTATAAATTATATTTATATGTTCCAAAATAATGTAAATATATCATATCATCATTTTTTTCTGTGGAATACATGTTTTAAAAAGGTTCCCTTCTAAATTCTTCCCAATAAGGAAGCCTGATTATAAGGAACATCCCAATTTATTACATATTTTCAAGTAAAATACATTATCTATTTTACAAAAACAATATTATTCAAAAATTACTAATTTAATCATAAGAAACCATCATCATTCATTTTTGGTTTTATAAAAAAATTATGCCTATTTATTTTTAAATAATCATTAAAATTTTCACTTTAACCGTACTAAAGTGGCTCATTTTAAAAGTTTCTTAAAAACTATTTTTTATGTTTTCACTTTAGATTGATACATCATATAATTTTTTATAACTATTTTTTCTTATGAATTTATGTTTATGAAATAAATCCATTCTTTCATGGATATCTTCATGATACACCCATTTGTTATACCTTATGACATTATTACGATACCCGTTTCATTCCATGGATAACCATTATTTTTATTACTTATATTTTATTCATCATGTGGCACACATATGAATCAAAATGTTATAATGGGTGAACCTAGATAGAGATGTAATTTATTTGGTAATGTATAGTATCATGAGATGTCATTTTGGTATAATGAGTGATCTAGATTTCATTTATGGGGCTTTGTCTTTCATGTTCAATGGTCTTGGATGTTTACATTGTCTCATACTCCTCTATGTTAAATAGTCTTGGATGTTAGAATTGACTCATTCTAATTTCACTCCGAATGTTTATTTCACTTACCTATCATACCTTGATTACATTATCCCATGTTTTACATGTTATTCAATTATATGTTCATTCATGTTCCATCAAATTTTTTACGTTATCGTGTTATGCCTTCTTACACATGTGATTTGATTTATTTATATGTTTATTTCCCTTGCTGACATTTTTACCTCATCCCTCTATTCATTTATTCTGTATGATATCATATAATGATGTAAGGGGCCAAAGAATTTAGAAGCCCATAAAGAAGGTTAAGTAAAAGATGTTTTTATTTTTGTATCGTTCTTTCTAATTATCTATATAATATTTCAAATGCACTAGAATTTATGATCCTTGGATTGTATTTTCTAGTTATTTATAGTTAAAATAATGTAATAAAACGTGTAAAAGTCCAAGGTTACTGTAGTTTATGGTATAGTTATTTTTTGATATTTGGACTAAAATAATATTGTATGAACCCCAGTAACAATTCTATTACCATGTATAACCAATATTGAAAAATATAGAATAATAAATTAGGATATAATGTTCATTTATAATTTTATCCTTCTGTTATCAATTTTTATTTCTATATGATTATTATCTCAGTTTTCAAGACCCCCAATTTGAAATTCATTTTTTCATAGTTAATTTCTAGAAATAGGATAACTCTTGAAAACAATCAATGTGATAGGAAATGTGATTATTTACCTAATGAAATAGAAAATTTAATTGAATGGGTGATCAGAACATCATGAATGTAATTTCTCATCTTTCTTAAGTTATTAATCATTCCTTAAATCATGTGGAACTTCCATCTTCTCTTAAGAGAAATAATTTTGTAGTTGAATTATTCTTGCATGAAAGGCCTTCAATTTTAGAGTATCTAATAATCCCCTCATCATAGAATAATGGATTAACTCCATTTAGTAGATAATATATGTCCTTAAAAATTAGATGAAGTGAAAAATGAGTTGGAGGTCCATCATTTTTATGGGGAATCCAATCAGTGGTGGACATTGATCAAGAACACCAATTCCAAGGAAAACTGTGATTCCATGTAATAGGGAGATGTCATGAAATTTTTTTGTATATATTTTTCCTGAAATTCCCATCATAATATGGAGAGGGATTTCCTCAGTATTAATCAAAATGATGAAAAATTTATTAAGACATATACAAAAAACAACAAAGGACATGAATGATATGCCTATGATTTTTTCATGAAAACTGAAAGAAAGTTGTATCTCTTATTTAGAAGACTAAATTTGTGTCTATGAATTTTTTCTGTGATTTATGACATTCATAGTTATGATGATACTTTTCATTGTTCCCTTAAGGAAGAAATGGAGATCAGATACTCTTAGTGGTCTTATGAACCCAAAGATAGAAAAAGGAAAATAGAGTTTAATATGGGATGATCAACAGATTATTGCCATGATAAAAAGAAAACCCAACATCCCACATGTTAAGGTTGTGGGAAGAAGCATCCTAGGATTGACTAAAGGGAACTAGGAGATTCTACAAACGTGTTAGAGTGGGGAATCTGGATAATAACTACTAAAGGAATGTGAAAAATCCCACTAATATGGAAGAAGAAAAGAAAGTTACGATAAATAATCATCTTCTAGTGCAGTGTTTCAACTATACGATGCATGGGAATTATGTGAGCCATTTCTCAAAGACATGGATTTTCAGAGGTAGTCAAAAAAAATCACCAGGGTAGAAATAAATAACATATTCTATCACTATTTCTGGGGTGGAGCTTGGAAATGATGTGGTGATAGGTATGCCATATATTCATTAAATTATAACGAAGGTACTAATTGATTCTAGTTCTAAACAATCTTTCAAATCTCTCATGTTTAGTAGAACTATTCAGACACCACCTCAAAATATCAAGGTTAGGTTATATGTGAGAACAAAAAATTAGAAAAATATTGAATCCAAAGTATATAACACTTCCTCAGTTAATGTTTATAGAATAAACCTACCATAAAATCTTTTCTTACATCATTTGGTGGGATGCTATATTGGGAATGGATTCACTATCTTTATACAAAGCCAACATAAACACTCATGAAATGGATATCATGATTCACATCCTGAGGTATACTACAATTCTATAACAGTTTAATGAGATGGAAGAATATCTGTTAGAATCGGCATCCCAATTGTGGATATTATTGCATTATGTGAAATAATATCTATCTTAAATGATTTTGAAAAAGGAGAGATTCATACTCGAATACATTCCTATTATGAGGGACTACACTGATGTATTATCTGGAGAATAGTACTCTCTTCCTCCTGATCAAAATGTTTATTTCTCTATTGAACATAATCATAGTTCTATATTTATATCAAATATACCTTATAAAATGTACACTATTGAGTTGGAATAATTAAAGAAGTAGTTACCATAGAATCTGTACAAGGGTTTTATATGCCGGAGTGCATCACTATGGGGTGTTCCAGTCTTCTTCTTCAAAATGAAATATAGATCAATGGGCTTCTACATTGATTATTTTGAGCTCAATAAAATAATGATAAAAAATATCACCTTCCACAGATAGATGACTTGTTTGATCAACTACATGGGGCTATTTATTTCTCTAAGGTGGACCAACATTCGGGATATAAACGTTTAAAGGTGAGGAAGGAATATATTCCCCAGAATTACTTTTGAATAAGGTATGGGCATTGTGAGTTCATAGTTATGACCTTCAGAATCATTAATTATCCCATTAATTTTTGGGCTTAATGAATATATTTGATCAAGATTAACTCGATAAATTTCTGGTAGTCTTGATTGTTGATATTTTGATACATTTCAAGAGAAGAGAGGAACATTATGTGCATTTGAATACTATGCTAAGGACTTTGTGAAGGGATAAAATATATGAAAATTACATTAAATGTGAGATTAAGATGAATGATTCATCATTCTTAGGGTAATTATCACCTTCAAAGGAATATTGGTGGACTCTTCCAAGACAAATGTAATTGAGATGTGTCTCTGACCAACATCTGTAAAGAAGATCTGTAGTTTCCTAGGTCAAAATGGGTATTACTAATGATTTGTGAGTAACATATTATAATTTTGAAACCTAGTAACCATGTTGACTCAGATGTGAGTTATGTTTGTTTGGATTGGGGAATGTGAAGACTAATTTAAAGAGTTAAAAAATCGGATTATCCATAACTAGTGCTCACAATACCGATAATTGGGAAACTCTTTGTGGTGTACAATGATGTTTCACAGTAATTACTCAGATATGTACTAATGAAAAATGAAAAAGCGATAGTCTATGCCTCAATTATGTTTAATATTTATGTGGAAAAATATCATACACGTTATTTGAAGTTGGAATCTATGATCTTTGTGTTGAAAATCTTGCTAAATTATCTCTATGGTGAAAAGTGTGATATGTATACTGATTACAGGATCTAAAAATATTTATTCACGTAGAAGGATATTAATATCAACCAAGTGATGATTGTTATATCTCATCAAATATTATGACTACTAAATCCAATACCATCCATGTAATGAAAATAAGGTGGAGGATTCTCTATGTAGAAAGGATCTGTTATTTTTATCAATGACGAGGATTGAGAAGGATCCAATCATCTTAGACCTACAAATGATGGACATGAAAATTTTTAAAGAAGGAAAATAATAAATCATATCTTAAATTATTACTCAACCATCACTCATGGTGAAAATAATGGATTCTCAAAGAATTAATGTTGAAATTAAAAAAAAAGGAATTTATCATAAATGGGAAATCCTCCGAGTTCAAAATGGATGAGGAAGTATACATGATATTTGGGTCATGAATATATGTATGATCCTATCCATAGATAAAGAAAGATCTTATAAATGATACACATAGCTCAAACTTCTCTATTCACCCAGGGATCAAAAATATGTATCAGGATCTTCAATAGAAATATTGCCGGCATTATATAAACAAATATATAGTTGAGTATATAACAAAGATCCTGGTATTTCATCAAATAAAGGATGAAATGAGAAAGTATAAATGGATTATTATACCATTACCCATACCAATATAAAAGTGGTAAAAGATCCCCCGTTGACTTTTTCCCTAGACATCCAATGAAAAACTGATGAAATAATGATATATGGGTCAACCTAGATCATCTTACAAAGACAACTCACATTATCACAATTCCAGAGGACTTATCAAGTGATCAGTATGCATGAATATAAATTAAAGAAGTAGTGAGGTTGAATGGAGTATCACTATCTATTGTTTCTGAATTGAGATTTATGATTATACCTGCAAGATTTCGAAAAGAATCTAACTTGCTTAAAAAATGAGTTTAACTTCAATATGGTTTATCATCATCAAACTGAGGGTGAATCTAAATGGAGAATTCATAAATTGGAATAAATGTTAAAAACTAGTTCTATAGACTTCAAGGTAGGATGGGACAAACACCTACCTAAGGTTGAGTTCTCCTATAACAGTTGTTTCCACTCGATAATCCAAACAGATCAATATTAATCCCATAATTTGAAAAGTTACTTCACACTGGCATGGTGGGATGAGGTTGGTGAATGTAAATATTTTTGCCCATAAATGGTCAATGAAAGGGTAGAAAATGTGAAAAACATTCGACAACGTATATAGGTATCCTAAAGTCGAGAGAAGAGAAATGCAGACAATAATCGATAGGACCTGTAGTTTAATTTTAGTGACATGGTATTCCTATGCATATCTCCATGGAAGGGGATCATGAGATTTGGGAAGAAATGAATGCTAAGTAAGAGGTAAATCAACCCCTTCAATATTCTTGATCATTTCTGAGCTATGGACCATTGACCAGCACTTCTACCAAACGTGTCTCAAGTAAATGATGAATTCCATATATCCCTCTTGAAGATGTACATATCTGATCCCTCACATGTACTAAATTTAGAGGACTTATAGTTGGAAAATTATCTCTCTTATGAGGGTCATCGCATAAAAATCATGGTCAATATAGATAATGTTCTACAAAATAAGGCTAATTTCCTAGTTAAAGTACTATAGTACAACCATAAGTATGAAGAAGAATCATGGGAACTAGAGGAAGCGGTGAAGGAGAATTACCCCATCGTTTTCCACCTTAGTATTTAACAAAAAATTTCAAGGGTGGAATGTTAAAATGGGGGAAGAATGTAATGACCTAGTATTATATTAATTGAATTAACATTCTTATAATTTGGTCATATTGTATTAATCACATAAAATCACTGATAGATCCCAATACAAATTTTATAAATGAAGAATGAATGAAATAATATGTATTTATAGAAAATTAAGGAACCTAAACCAATGGAATAGAAACATGATCTTTAGAATAGTAATGTGAACATTAAAAAATAGTAACCTAACCAATAAAATAGTAACCTCACATATGGAAGTATAAATAAAATATAGGAATATTATAAATGAAAATATGATATTTTTATCATGGAATAAGTAAATAATGTATTAAAAATGATAAATTAATTATTGATATTTTTGTGAAATGTAAATGTTTATTTAAAATTTTATACTTAATATAATGGTTTAAAATAAATTAATTTATAATAAAATTGCTTTAAAAATTAAAATTCTTTTATATTATAATTATAAGATAATTTTATGAGACCTTAATTACGTGTTCACTGTTTCGTAAACTCATTTATAATTTTAATTTTGTATTTTTTGATTAAATAAATAATTTAGTTAAAAACTAAATTACACATATATTAAAATTTGTTTTCAAAAAATGGATTACATTTTTTAATTCTACACATCAAATAAATATTATGGAATTTTTTTGTCTTTTTCTAAAATAGTTGAATTTTTGTTAATATTGAACTACTATAATTAACATCATATGCTAAAAACATGAATTATTAAGTTCGTGGTGATGTAGGGATAATGTAAGAATAATTGGTCTAAACTAAAAATCACTTTTTTCTTTACATAGTCGAAATATTATACTCTGTTGTTAGTATAAGGCGGAAATAATAAACCAATGAATAAAATAATCAAAAAATACCCCTCTCCTCCACAATAAATACAACCCCTAAACACATCTTTTCTAAACATATCAAAATCCATGAATCATGTAAATATTATAACCACTCCTCTAAAAATGAATCTCCCTCACTTTTAGGAGCTTTTGGTCTCAATAAAATACCAATATAAAGTGTCTTAAAGTGGTTCTCAAGGAGAAGGAATTCATGAGGTAAAATCCCCTGTCGTTTTCATTTATTCTCTTTTCATAATATTTTATTTTTCTATCCCCAATTACCCTTATCCATGTGACATGATAAATCCAATATATTTTAGTTACTAATATATTACTATGTTAATGGATCAAACCATCATCAATTCTCTTCCCCTCTCCCTTTTTTCTAAAAATGAAAACATCATTCACGATGTGTTAATTTATCACATTCGAGGACGACGAGTTTTCAATTTCAATTAACACTTTAAAAGTCAGACATAAAACCATTTTTATGATTAAAAACATATAATATATGTATTAAATATTATTTAATGTTGTAGAACCAATATATATTAATAATATTAATTAATAAAACAAAACTTGTTTGTGATGATTGAAAAAAATACCAAAATAATCTAAATGGTTATCCTTAACTTTTTATATAACAAATTATACTCATATATTGATAGAATGAAATATAACACCATTTAATATTCCTTAATTTCTTTTATTACATATAATTTCAATTTTTGAAAAATATTCCCACTTTACATGATCTTCTATACACGTATAAAAATGAATCGATCATAAAAACAAGTACAATCCCAAACGATGAAATGGTAAAATACAATTCATAAAAAAGGATAGAAATAAATATAATAAATTTTAAATAAATAATATAAATGTTAAAAATGTTTTGTTTTAATTAATAATAGGATTTAATTTGATTATCTAAAAAATAATTTCAAGTGCAGAGAACTTTCAGACAAAAGTTGTAAGGGGTTATTTCTGAACATCCATTTTTTCACATACCTTACTCTTTCTCTATCATTAACCCAATTTAATTATTATTTATTTCTACTTAATTCTTATAAAATATTTTAGTATGCTTAAAATTCATGTATCCAAATCAAACCATTCTTAATTGATGGGGAAATACATGTTTTAAAAAGGATCCCTTTTAAATTCTTCTTGATAAGCAAGCCCTATTAAAGGGAACTTCCCAATTTCTTACCTATTGTCATGTTCACTCCATATTTTTTTAATCCAACATTATATTTTCTAACATAAATGATTTTACCATTGAAACATATATTGTTTTTTACATGATTTTATAAAAAAAATTATTCCCTTTTCTTTTCCAAGAATCATTAAAATTTTGCCATAAACCGCACTATAGTGGATCATTTATAAAGTTTCTTAAACACTATTTTTACATGTTTTCACATAAGTTGTAAATTAAATATCATTTTTTCCTATTTTACATTATGAATTTCCATGTATGATTTAAATCCATTCTTTTATAGTCACCTTTATGATGTGCCCATTTTTTATGCCTTATGACATGATTATGATACCCATTTCATTAAATTGATGGCCAATATTTTTATTCCTTATGTAAGATTATTCTCATGGTAGAAATATGCATGAAGAAGTTATTATGAAGGTTCCAAAATATAAATCCAATGAATTTTGTAATGTTTTGTCTCCTCAGACATCATGTTGGGACATGAAGTGAATCTGATTCCTTTATGGGACTTTGTTCGCCACCCACAATGGTCTTTTAAGTTTGCCATTACTCATGCTTGTGTATGTGAAATATTCTTTGATGTTATCCTTGAATCATTCTAATGACATTTTGTGAGTTTTTTCTCACAATTCTATTATACCACAATTACATGATCCTATTTGTTACATGTTATTATTTCTTATGTTTATTCATGTTTCATGCCTTTTTTATGTTATTATATTATTCATTCTTACCCATGTGATATGATTAATTTCATTTTTTATTTTATTTAATAAGTTTTTAGTTTATCCCTTTGTCAATGTATTCCATAGGTTATCCTGTGTAGTTTTAAGGGCTCAATGGATGTTATAATCTTATTATGATGATTAATTTTTTTTTTGGTTTCATGGTTTCTAATTAGCTATATAATCATCAAAAGAAACTATAATTTATGATCATTGGATTGTTTTTTAGTTAATTATGCAGAATTTGTTTAATAAAAGGTGTATGATAATATATTTACTATATAATTGATAACTATAAAGTGAATGATAATTTGAAAAAAACAAAAAAACCATAAAAAATGGTTTATGAAAAGGTCATTAAAACTATCAAAAATAATAATAATTGGATAAAATTGTATTTCATGATCCTTTTAATAATTTTAGGGAATTTTAATGGAAAAACAAATATTTACATGATTTTATTCTATTTAAAATTAACAATATCATCATTTGGTTGTGATTCAATCATTTTCCACTTCATCTCTTAATCCATGAAATTAAGATGACTTTTTATGCCTGAAGCACTTGTGGGTAATAAGAGCCATAAAATAATGATAATTCACTCCTTCTATTTCTAACTATAATAAAAAACATAATAGTTAGCACAATTTAACCAATAACATCCAAATTTTACTCAGTCTATTTTATGAATAGGTAACATTAAGGGTCCTCCATGCCTAACCAAAATGGATTTCCAAAAAATTTAAAATTAGGTCAATAAATTCCCAATTAAAAATTATCGTTAATCCCCCAGACAACATGAAGTAGATAATAAATCCTCATTCCAAATATTTGAATACATTGATCATATATTCTCCAAAAAACAATTAATATCATGAATTTCCATAATAACATAATTAATACATACCTACCTTAAAAAATTAACACCTTCATCATTCCATAAATAATATATTTAGATTATTGATTATATTAAATACAAAAATGTTGTAAACTCCATTAATGATAACATAAAACTATTTTATATCTAATAATTAATCACTTAAAAGGTAATAAATACTATCCATTTAAATTTTTCAATAATAATAATATATTTAACAAAATAATATAAATTTTCATAAAATTAGAAATATTTTATTGGTTATAATACCTTAATAAAATTATCTCCTTACAATTAAATCAATTTTCAATGACATCTACATCATTTAACATATTTTTATGACTCATTAATGATAAAATATAATGGAAGAATCCATTAATTATTCGTGATTCTAATAATCAAAATACCATTGATATAAATATATTTATTTTATTCCAATTACATAAAAACATCAATAATTACATTTTCTTCAAACACCATAAACCAAGATCCACCGTATTATTCCTTAACAATTATAACATTTTATTTTTCATTTGTATCATCATTATCATTATAAATATAACCATTACTCATAAAACCTTGCTGATTGACATTATGATCATTCCATTTAGGAAGTAAATTTGATTAATTCCAATAATTTTCAAATTTTAAACATTCAACCATATATGATACCATAGGGAGGCCAATATTCTCATCCATTTCATTTATCGATCAATTTATTTTTCATCTATAATTAATTTCTTTTTTCCAATATTTTCCAAACTCTCAATATGCCCATTGTTCCTATAATACATCCACTTTGGTGCTTCTTCCAAAATGTTGGCACAAAGAAAGATGAATATTCTATCCTCCATGATTTTCACCACTTGAACACTCAATGAACTACATCCTTTTCTTCTTTGGTCAGCCTACGATTTAGTTAAGTGGAATATTTTTTATCATATATCATCATAATTAAATAGGAATAATAATAATATCCATAAAGAATTTCATAATCCCTTTTTTTCTCATAAATAATCTGTGTATCACTTCCAATATTATTTTAGTTCCTTCTGGTCCCATCAATTGACTAAAATTAAGAATCCTAGTGTGGGTAACAATATTTATAGTGGGAAATAACATAATCATGAAAAATAACCTATAGGATGTATAAATCATTAAAAAACTTTTTAATATAGAACTCAATTGGATTAATCTATTACATTAATGATCAGAATATATTTAAATCGTTCATGATGGTTGCTAAATAATTTTTTAATTTCAAATCATATATCCGAGATGTTTCAGACCAACTATGTAGAAAGGCCTGTTTTTTGTGCACCTAGTGATGATCGAGTCTAGTTCAATGCGCCCTTCTTAGAGTTATTACACAAGGGTACCTCTATGATAGAGACAATCCTCTTACAGTATCCTTTCGGGAATGTAATTTCATGGAAACCAATCACTCAATACATGACTAAAATTTCCAAAATAGTTTCCATATTGTGACTTATCCTTAGACTTATCCTTAGACATATCCCTAGAAATATAATTTGAAATATCCCTAATGATCTCAATAAAATTATTCTCAAATTAGTTTACAATATTTAACTAAACCAATCATTTCAAACCAAGTGTGGAGGCCTAAACTTGTCACACAAAGATATTGCACCTTTTTAAATGAATATTCGTTACATTAAATAATCACAAGCCTAAGAATCATAAAGGTATAGTTCCTTTAGAGGCTAGAAACAAAATATATTAATTTTTTGAATGATCTTCCACATATCCAATAAGGGACATAAAAATAGAAACATCCTTAGGAATTCGATAATAAAAACCATTCATCACGACCCAATGAAAGGAAACATAAGCACGAGTGAGCTATAATGATTATTAAGAATAAAAAGGGAGATATGTAATCATAAAATTATCATAAGTGTTTGATAACATGAGAATAAAATTTGGAATCCAAACCCTACAATGAAAATTTCCTATTATGCAGTCAAGGAATAATCATATTCAATTCATAAGGAATGAATCATAAGGAAATTAATGAACATGAACCATGAGATCATAACATAGGAAACAAGTAAAATCATTTTAGCATACATATAAGTATAAAAAACATTTATTTAGTAGTAAAGGCTCATTTAAAATTCTATCATAGTCAAATAAGTTCACTACCCAACACATCATAGTAGTCAAGGTTCACTCCAAATTATATCATAGTAGAAGAATTACCTTACAGATATAGGTTCACTCTCTATTTTAGTCATGTTTATATCATGTGATTTCAATCAATACCTTATGTATTGGAGGGATATATATGTTCCACTCATCACATAATGAAAATAAAAAATATGTGTATTTGAATACCATAAATAATCATCAAATCAAAACCCATGAATAGAAATGGATTAAATAAGCATTACTTCATATAACAAACCATGGAAATTAAATGGGTTTCATATAAATTTAATAAATTTATCATTGCTTAATCCTTGCAAAATTAGTGGTTTAATAAGATTTTTAAGATAGTTAAACTCACGAAAAAGAAATAGGTTTCATAAAATAATTTTCATAAATAATATGAACCATTCATAGAAAAAATAAAACTGGTATCGTTGGATCACATACTCAGTATAAAAATTATCTTCAAATGATGTTATCTTAGATGGAAAATGATTTTAAAAATATACTTGATATATTTCTAAAGGAAAATAAGTTTTCATTGAAAATAAATTTTTAAAAATACAAAATCTTAATATATTTAAAAAATAAAATCTTTTATATTAAATATAGAAACATATTCATGAGTATTTAAAAATATTTTAAAATATTTCTTGATGAATGTATCCTTTCCACATTAAAAAACCTTTTAAAAAACTAAAACAATTTCAAAATAATATTTTATCAAAACATACATAGAAACATTTAAAGAAGTCTTTAGAGATCATTTAAATGATTTTTGGATTTAAATATCCAGTCCACATTGATTTTTATAAAGGAATTTTTTTTCTAAATCATTTTCTTTGAAAATACCACTGGAAAGTTATAAAATAAGTATATTGATCATTTATAAAATTTGTTAATGAAAATGACTTTTTTAATTTGAAAATAATTTTTAACACATATAACTTTTTTTTAAAAAAATTCATCTAAAATAACCTTTGAATCATATAAAAAAGGTTTAAATAAATTAATGGTAATAATATTGGAAAATTATATTCATTCCATGCATGTCATAAAAAATTTTCTTTTATATTTTTAGTAAAACCCCAACATGCATTGTTTGGAAATGACAATTATGATTTAATTTAATTTATTCCGTAATATTTAAAACGTGGGAAAAAATTCATTTAATTAATCATTTGGATAATGTTATTTTTTATTAAATCAGTTTAGAAAACATGATTTTTAATGAGAAATTAATTTCGACTGAAATGTTAAATATTACATATTTTCATTCAAAACATTATTTTAGAATCATGAATATATAAATAAAATTAAAACAAATGAAAACATCTATTCTAATGAAGTTACCAGAATAAAATAAAATGAACTTACCATAGGAAAATAAAATTCAAGATTCTATTGAGTGATGTTTTATATTATTTCATCATCAGAAAGCATAAACATAAAGAATCACAACAAATGATGGGATTGATTCATAAATCCATTACCACTTTTTGTAACATTGAATCTTAATCCCCATGATAGAATAAAATAAAATCAAAAAAATAACATTAATTTTAGAATATTAATAATAAAAAGTTTGGAAGGGGATGTATATACACCTCATTAAATAAAATAGGATACAATCATAACATAGGTCCCCATGAATGCAATTTGAGAAAAACATCTCTTTCCGTTTTGGGAACTTTTGATCCTTAATATCCATGGGAGATAAAACCTAAAATTCATATGTAAATGACTAATTTTTTTTCGTAATAATCATAATATAAATTAATTTTTTATATACACCACATAAAATAAATAGGCGTTGAATATTTCAAGTGTCTCATAGAATTAAAAACTGAGATGAAATTCTTTTATTACGAGTCTTATATTTCTTCATACAAGATAAATACTATTATATAATAAATATAATTTTATTATAAATCCACTACATAACAATAAAAATATATATATCACCATAATTTATTTACAATTTTATTATAATGTTGTCAACAATTCCTTGTTAAAATATCAATTTGGGTAATAACTGATTTTTTTTCATGTATGTTTTTATTTTTTATTTTACATACTATTAATTATTCCATGGTAAAATTATCTATAGAATGTTAAATAGGATATATGTATAACATTTATTAAATATATATTTATTTACAATAATCCATAAAATTTATAGATGGGAAATGAAATTCATTTTTCCTAGAGACAGTAGGTCGTATGTACGCATGAACATTGTTTCAATTTTTTCTATGGATGAAATAAAAGAATGGTAAATGATATATTGAATTTAGAGAATAATTTTAATATCATATAAAATAAAATATTTATTTAAAATTTCCCTGGTTAAATTCCATGTAAAGTATATGTGAAGAACGAATCACATCACTTGACGACGGGGTAGTCCACCATACAGACAAATGATGTTATTTTGTTCCTAAAAAATAAAATATATGAAGGATTTTTTTATAATGATTCCCTAAGAAAATTAATATCATAAATATCATATATAAATAATAAATACATCATTATATCCATCTGCGAGAGGTGGTTATGGGAAATGAATAACATTGGTTGGTAAGGAGGAAGTTTTCTATAAACACGAATAATGATTTCACAACACATTTGATGAATGAGGAGATAGATTTAGGATACTAAATTAACATAATAACTCATAATTATATTTAATATAATAAGTAGGTTATATAATTGTGGTCTAATATTTATTTAAGTTGTTATAAGAAAAAATAAAATAAAATGCTCATTTAGAGGCGTTACAAATTATTCAAACAACTTCTTTGTTTCACACCAACATGATTAACATGATAGATTTCTATCAAAAAAAATTCATATATAATGATATTAGGGAATTAAGGAAGTGATTTGGGAAGTTATTTTTGGATCCAAATGTTTTTGGATGTTTGAAATGTAGAGCAGGGTTTATGTCCTTTATTAGCAAAGTGAGAGACATTAGTGTAATTTTGTAGAAGAAAATGGTGTACCCATGTTTTTAGCATTTAAATTTTAAAAAAACTAGTTCATTATATTTAATAGACGTTATAATGTCTAAATAATTACATAAATTGGGATTTGAAATGATTTATGTCATTTTAACCCTTATCTTTTTAGTTTAATCCATGGAAAACCCATTTTTACCTTAACTATAGTAAAAAAATTACAATTTTTACTATTAATTATGGTAAAAAATTTTGTTAACATTATTATGTAATATAAATTATTTTGATTCTAAATATTGAATTAATTTTCCCAAAAAACATTCATTTAATTTTATAATTTTATTATAAAATTAATCACACATACACATTGAGAAATCAGTTTTCCAAAGAGAAAATATTCAAAAGTTTTAAAAGATTTTATATAAAAAATAAATATTCAACTTGTTCCAATGACCTAAATTGTATTAATATATAAATAATTTTACTAATTTTTATTTTAATCCCCTCTTAAATTAATATTTTATTTTATAATTATTCCAACGAAATTAAAATACTTTATAAAAATAAGTATTTTTAAGTATTTATAAAAAAATTATCATTTCCGACCATTCCAAAATTTTCAAAATAAATTGTAATTTTTATTTAAAAAATAAAATTAATTTTTTCAGTTAAATTTTAGAAAATTAGAAAAAAATATTTTTAAAAAAAATTCCTTAAATGACAAAAATATACTTTTTAGAAAAATAGAGTTTTATGTTTAAAATTGGAATTGTTCTATCTAATAACTAAAACAATAAAATAATGTTAGGTATTATATTGAATTTATAATATATTAATTTTAATAATATAATTCTATAAAAGTGATTTGATTAATATATTGACATAATGTACACTTCTGTGTATAAAAATAGTTTTACGGAAAAATATTTCCTTTATTTTCCAAGATTTTTTATTTTAAACTCGAATTTATTTTTCACAACAGAATAAATTTAACCTACATTTGTAGACTATATATTTTCATTATTTTGATAATATTATTCATAATCTCCATTCAAATATCTAGGAGATGTCTATCATATTTTAATAATATATTATGTTTTGTTTAAACTCAGGGTTTCATCTTTTGTAATATACACTCATTGTTTGGTGTAATCAAAGATAAACTCGTTGTTGAATTTAACTAAATATATTCAAATGATTACATTTACTTAAAAGGTATTTCTCAATATCATATGGAATTAAAATAAATTATGCTGGAAATCATCAGCAATATTAAGAGTTTGATACTGGTGAGAATGTATTCCAATTAATATCTCATAGGATGAAGGTTAAGAAATTTGACAATAAGATCTAGCTAAGCATTATGTATATTGTCCCCTTTGAGATTTTTTATCATGTAGATATGGTATCTTATCCTATATAACCTCTACTAAACATCTCTAGAGTTCATGATGTATTCCACTATCTCTCCTAAGAAAGTATATTCTAGATCCTTTACATGTACTAAACTCAGATATCATGACACTAGAGATTTATATCTCTTATAGTTAATAATAAGTGGGGATTTTGGATCTAAAAGTGATTTTTCGTGGAACAAGACCACTCACTTTGTCGATGATTTTTTAGTGAAACCATAAATTTGAAGATGCTATATGGGAACAAGATGATATGATGAGTTATAATTATCGTCATTTTTTCAAATCATTGTAATAAATTTAATGGAAAAAATTCTTAAAAGTAGAGATAATTTTCACCCCAATATTTTTTTATATCATTCTCTTTATATAAAATCAATGTCTTTGATAGATTTCATTACACCCTATACCAAGCTTAAATAAACTATGATATACTATTTAAATATTGTTATTATATGTGATTAATATCATTTAGAAGCATTATTTGATGTTAAGAATATTACTAAATGAATTATGAAAAGAAATATTTATAAAATATTTTCTTAATGGATATATATTGATTTAATCATGGGAAATAAGAACCCAATTTTTAAATGTAAAAAATGATATCATTTATGTTAAAAGATCAGTTTTTAAAAATAATTTATATAAATATGTTTTTTTATCACTAATAAATTATTATTTTTATGTAATATATTTGAATTAAATGTAAATAAAATGAATAACTTCTCATAATAATATTATTAATTGGTTATAAGTCATGATAAAGTTATTTGAAGGTAAAAATATTTAATTTTCAGATAATTATTTTTATAAGAACAATGTATTTTTATCAGACTAAATGCAATTGATTACAATTTATGAATGTTTTTAATCTAATGTGTAGATATTTTTTTCAATAAAATATATTAACCATAATATAATTTTTTTACTATGAAATGAATGGTAATGAATTCATTTTCATCCTTAAAAATTATTTTCCTCCAAGATTGGGTTTTACACATTTTTTTCATGGATAATAGAATTATTCTAAACCAATTGTAGTAATTTAATATTTTAAAAGTCATTAAATATTTATAATAATCATAATTAATAAAATTTTAAAAGATTAACATAATTTTTGATCAAAATGAATAATAACGATGGTAAAAATCTTGTTACCATGATAAGTGTTTAAAATATATGAAGAGGGGGTAACCTTAGAGATAAGGCTAAAAATATAAAAAATATTTCTTTAGTTTCAGTTTTTTAATTTATTTCGTCATTAAATTTATATTAAAATATTTTCACTTTTTATCCACTTTTATCTTATATTTATATTATAATATTTTTATTTTTTTAAAATATACATGTTTTCTACTAACCATAATAATAAAATAGAACATAATATTCTCATATTCCCACACTAATTGAGTCATTTATTATTACTAATATCTATAAAAATAATTTACCAACAACCTTATCCATGAAATTGATGCGATAGTGTACCCAAAAGATTATTCCAAGAATCGTTGTGTTTCTTTTCCAAGGTGGATACACAAAGAAGAGGAATATGTTCTTACCAATGTTTTTCTTTTTTTATTCTTCATACTCAATATAAAAATGATTTATAACCTTAATTACAAGATTAAATAATTAAATTTACTTTTTATTTTTTTATGTTAATGTGGAATCCATTTTCCTTCATCATACCATACATTGGTAAATGATAATACTACTTCTGTGTATGTGTAGACTACAACCTCCAAGAAGGGAAGTGATTCCTTTTTCATTTCATTATTAAAAGGAAGGTCATAAGTATTGACTTAATAATTATATATGATATTCATTATATCATTGTTATTCCTCATAGGTTAATTATTATTTACATTTCTTTGGTTGCATCCATTAAAAATTGAAATCACCACTCATGCGTACATACGAACAACCATCTCCATGAAGTGTTGTAATTAATTGTTTTCACCGATTTATATTAATGTTTTTAAAAGGGTATTTAATGAAAATATATTATAATTATGAAATGATTATTATTTTAAAGAATAATAAACAATAAAAAATGTCCAAGAACTCGAATTGTTGAACTGAAAATGCATGGAAGTGAAACTAGTTTTTAACAGAATAATGTTTTTAATGAAAAATTCTTAATAAAAGTGTAATAGGAAATTGAAATGGATTGATATATTGAATTATTTATATGAATAAATTGTTTATAATAAATATATATTTATTATACCGGATTTTTATAGACCTATGAGGGGAAATAGGACATATGGTAAGGGTTCTTTGTCACAATATTGTTTCATTGAGACATGGTTCAAGATATGTTACTATTTATATTGGTAGGGTTAATATAATTTCTATTTTACATATTATATTATTAATAATTTTATATTCATGGTTTATATAGTTTAATTTGATGTTATTTCTTTTAATGGGAATATGATTCAAACGTTTCTAAAGGGGAAATATTTTTTTATAATGTCATTTTGTTTATAGATTATCTTTCTTAAATTTACATTTAGAGAAATCCTATGAATCATTTCATTTAAAAAAATAATATTTTATTATCCTAAAAATATTAATTTGATATTCAATTATTGATAATATTTTTCCCTTTTTGGGGCTTAAAATTATTGATAATGTTTTTTAGGAAATGCAGTCCATGTTTCCTCTTTAGTTAATGAACATTTTTGTCCCTATCCATGTTCTTAAAAATTTAAAATGAATCTTTTTATCAATAATTAAATTTTTGTGAATGATTATATATACTAAATTTTAATTTAATTATAAATTAATAAAAGGATTCATTTAAAAAAATTTATATATGACTCACCATTAACATTTTACAAAACCATGAAAATGATGTTATCTTTTAAAGTATAGGTCATAAAATAATTTTAATTACATAATGAATATCAATTTTTTTTAAAATTTCCCTATTGTATTCCATGGTTATTGTTAAGGAAAATACTTCTCAAAATATTCTATGTATTTTTTGTTTTTTTAAATACCAAAATAAAATGATATTCTCTCTCATTTTAGTAAAATGTTCAAATTCACATTTAAAGGTATTTTTCATATATATTAACATGCATTAAGTATTTTTAAGTTTCAATGGTGATATTTTATTATAATACCATCAATATCATTTTTTTAAATCACATATGAGGATCATGTTTTATAAATGTATTTATGAAACCCATTTCTTTCTACAAGTTAATTACCTTTTAATAAATCGTAACAAAACGTGATTATTTTCCATATGATATAATATGATGAATCGATTACTTATATTATGATCTATGGAAGACATATATATGGTTTCCATTATGTGCTGGGTGGGCCGAAAATTATTATCCCTCAACGGAGTTTGGTAATGATTGATATCTCATGAGATATCAATAGGATGGAATGAGGAGTACATCCAATTCAGTATGGGCCATTGTCAACTATGATAGTTTGGAATGTGAACATTGAATAATGAAATGATTTAATGGGGAGATAACCCAATACACTATGAGAAATTTTTCACTATGATTATCTTAAGACACAACCTTGAATAAGAAAATGATTTTATTTGATTATGTGTAAGCCACAAATTTATGTCTTGTGCTTATGATATGTTCTATTGGCACACGATTGATTATTTATTACACTACGACCTTATGACTTATATCCTTTATTATGTTATTGATTTATTTAATGGATCATGATAAATGATATTTAGATGATTATGTATAACTTCTATAAGTTATTATAATATTAGCATACAATTATTCTAAGGATATACTAACATATGATCGTTGAATTATATATCCAATATTTACCCTTACTTACCATCAGAGGTAACCTTTTTTATGTTTAAAATTTAAGAGGACATGAAGAAAACTTTTATGTAGGGTATATATAAGAATGAAAAAAATGTGATAACCACATTGTGACTCGTTTTGAATATCCTAAATGAAAAAAGTTCATTATGTATCAACTCTATAAATACACTAATAATTTGTAATTATAGGGTGTTTGTAATTATGATATGTATTGAATATTCATCTAAAATAAAGTAATATATTATTATGTAATGCTATGATCATCTCAATAATATACATATTTTAAAAAATAAATAATATAAATAAAAAACATGATATTAAAAAAAATTTAGAAAAATAATAAATAATAAATGATAGATTTATGCGAATTTGAAAATATAAAAAATTACATGGTAAGGAGAAAATCACCATTCTCCCCCATTTTGATAAAATCAAAATCTGAACATACTTTCCCCATTTTGTTTAGATTAAAAAAACAATGAATTGATCATGTAAAAACTATCAATTAATAAATAATAGCTTGAACTATAATAAATAATATCTCCCCATATATTTATACACTAATGAACAGTTAATAAATCACACTAGATTTTTTCAACATTAATCCAAACCAATAATAAATAAAAATCATGAAAATATTTATATTAATAAAATATTATTAATAATACAAACTCAAATCCAATAAATAATACCACCAACATAAATAATTTATAATAATTTATAATAATAATAAATTATTCCAATAGTCAGAGATATAATAATAATAATAGTAAGGTATACACCCCTTAATATAATATTTCATCTTTAAAAATTATAATAATATGATAATTCATCATTTAAACTCCCTGATCTGACCTTCTAATAAGAAAAAATTAGACTAGATCCTTTGAGTGGTGATAACTCTCCCCATCTAGTAGATATATGGTTTCTCCATCGACATGAATCTGGAGTGAGAAGGCTCATACCTTAGCGTCGAGTTGAATGGTTTGGCATTTCCTCCCCTTCCTCCTTCTCAAGTTCTCCCTCAATGGTTTTGATGTTTGGTGGTTTTCATTGTTTGATTTGGGGGCATTGAATTTGGTGGATATATTGGTGGATTTATGGAATCAAAATCATTGGTAAGACCTTTTCCCCAAACTGTTCCTCCCTCCCGCTTCCAACGGTTTTCTTTTTTTGGACTCTAGTGAAGGTGTGTCTACTGTTCAAATCTAATCAGATCCATGCACAATGTGGCATGTCTTCTTCAATGTGACCCATACCCCCTAATCAGAGGCGTTACCTTGATGTGGTGTTGGTTCATCTAGACCTAAGTGATGATGGATCAACATCATGATCCATGGATTATCATCTGGTTTCTTCTGAGGCTCGGTGGCAGTGGGAGTCACATGGAGCACAATGAGGTTCATCAGGGATGCTGCATTCAGTAGAGGTGAAAATGACTCCTAAATGATCTATGGTGAAGGGTATTTTATAGTCTATGAAGGATTTTCTATGTGATGATGATGTATTTTTGGACTTCATGGAATGTAGTTTTTAGTGGTGATTGCATCGTGGCCCTTCAGTTTATGGTTTAAGGATCTTTGTAATCAGTTCCCCCAACAACTAGATGCTTTAGATGAGGTTCTGGAATTTGATGTTTGAGTGGTTATGGAATTTCCATTGGCACCAAGTCTGTGCATTCAAGCATAGTATATTGAACCAAGCAGTGATGAGAAGGTGGAAGCTAGAATTAATATTATTGACGATGGGTAGGAGATTTTATTTTTAGATTTTAATGAGTAGTTTTGGGGCTTGAATGCTTAGACTACAGAGTCCTGGATTTTGTTTTCAGTAATTGTTGTCATGATGGGTTCCCCCTTATCCCATAAAAGGGGGTTTATGTTAATAAAGAAATTAATTTTTAACCAAACATGTAAACTCCCCTATATAATACAATTATCTCCATGGATCCATTAAATATGTTAGTTATATTAAAATATTTAATAAATGAAATGTAATAAAGTAAAAAAAATAACGAATAGTTATCTAATTCCATGTAAAAATGATAAAAAACGTAAACCCATACATAAATAAAATAAAATAGTTAAAAAAAATTATAAAATGTCATAAAATAAAACAATAATGTTAATACAAATCATGAAAAAAGAAAATACATCAACGGGGTTGGTATAGTGTTATAACCACATGATTCAAAATAGTACTTTTGGGAACCTATAATGATGATACTTTTCTAACATAAAACACCAAATATGAATCAATAAAAACATTATTACATCCAAGTGGAATTATAACATTTTTATAACAATCAAAACCATAGTGTTCAGATAAGTTATATTTTACAAAAATAACATTATAACAATTTTTTCTCTATATCATCACATTTACCAAAATTAATCGGATGCAAAGATTTTACATATTAAACAATCTTTCTAAAATTGGTTTTTTAAAAAATATTACTATGTCTTATGAAATTATTTTTTTTCTACTTTAGCTTTCAATTTTTATTTTGAACAAAAATGATGTTTAATATAATATCTCTATGGTAATTGAATAAGTGTTTTTAAAATATTCATTATCATCCTTTAAAATCTCATTATTTTTATTATACATTGACACCTCATAATCGAAACTTATACACACATCAACCTGAGTAGTTTTATTGTTTTTCTCATAAACCAATTTCCTATATAGTTCCATAAGAGTCTTGTATATGGATATAATTTTCTCTTTTTCTTATATTCACGGATGATATTTATCATTATAATTTTCAAAACTAGGCCAATCACAACTATAATAATAAAAATATGAAGCAATTGAGGTACAAGAATATGATTTTACCTCGATAAATTTAGATATGAATATCACCATAGTAGAATATTTCATACATTAAGATAATGTGCCAAATGATTTGAAAGAAATGATCTTATTATGCAGAGAATTTCTTTCCTTCTACATACTAATAGGATATTTTTTAATCATATATTTAGGAATTTTACATTTCAATCATGTCGATTCCCCATGGTATAGAAACATTCCTGGAAATTCATTCTTTGAATTATTCTCTTCATGGTTTCATCAGAATTTATCTATAAAAAAGTGATTCCCTTGAAATTTTTTCCTACAAATAAAATTTTTAGATATATAATAATATATATAATAAATTCATTAAATAATTAAAAAAATTAGATCTCTAAGGGGTTCCACTAGTAAAAATTATTATGTCCCACAATAGAGATAACAAGACACATGATGGAGGAGGATGAATTTTATATCTTAAAATAATCAGAGTAATTAAAAATATAATATAGAATTTGGTAAATTAAAATAAGAAACAACTAAAATAAAAATAGTTTAGTGTAGTGAGTGTTCAGATTCTAACCAGTAATGAAGTAAATAAAAGTGAGAAAATGGAATTTGTAGTAGTTTTGATACAAATGATCCAACATATTCTCTTATTATTCTCGACATAAGATTATAGGTAAAAAATATAATTTATATCAATTATTAAGGAGAGTTAAAACAATTAAAATTATGAAATTTTCCACTCTTGGAGCCATAAATCCAAACTCTTCCATTTGATGTGGAGGAATAAACAACATTACCTTTTATAGGAATAGAAGGAACCTTGTGTCTTTATTTTTCGTCATGTGAGAATATTGAGACACATATAATTTAACAATAGTATAACTAGTTTGGGAGTTTTGTTATAACTCCTTAAATTACATTATATTATAAATATTATTTCATAATAGTCAAATAAATAAAATAAGAAAACTACTGTAATGTTACAGATGGTGTTTCTGGTGTATCATAATGATCCTCAACACATAAAGTTTTATATAAAAAAATGCTTTGAGTGATACATAAATAACATTAAAATAATTATAGAAATATTGAAAAATATATATTTACAATGTTTCAACATTTGAGTATTATCATTGGAATTGTGACTTCTCATTATACCAGTTTCCTTTGGGTTCTTTTGTAAAACAATATTAATGTATATATTTTTTTATTAGTATACCCAACCGTTTTTCATATTTATCAACTCTAACGTTATTTTTCCATTCCATAATAATATATATGATCATGTAATTACAATAATTATTTGAAATACAAAATATAGAAATAACATTGTTTCTATTATTTAATTACACTCGTATTAAAAAATAATCACAATCCCCAATTTCAGAATTTTGTATCATTTACCACTTTACCTTAATATTGTTGTATACTAAATCAAAGGGTGGTTATTATCTTATGTGATGTGGCCTTATATTTAATTTTGTGTTACTATTTATAATCAATATTCATAGAGAATGTTTCATTTTATATGGAATGAAAACACTTTCATCAATTCTCTCTTTACGTATCACCCAACCTCTGTTGATTAATCTCATGTGAAATCATGTCCTACATAAATAATATCTAATAACATTACTGTAAATTATTGTATTCTTATATAGAATCTCTATGTTGTTGTTGGTATCTCCATTCATAGATCTTATAGATATTATTCTATTCTAACCAATCCTCATTCCTTTTCACCATATTCATCCATTTCGACATAATGCCTTCTTTGATGGGTGATATGATTCTTCCTTAGTAAATTTATTTCATTAAATAAATATGGAAAATACAAAATAAATTATAATAATAGCTAAAATAATATTTATTTAAAAAACAAATTCATTGAAGCATAAAACAAATAGACACAAATAATATATAAAATAGATAATAAATACATGTATTAAAAAAAATAATCACAAACGTCCCATATTGGTATCCTATATAAGTTAGACGTGGAGACATGAGTGACCCCTGATGCTATACTCTAATAGGAAAAAGATTGGAGACTAGCACTAAGGGTATAAAATATATACATATGGGTAGTAGTAACCTCATTATACCTAGGAAATGAAAACGAATCCACCAATAAAATGTATAATATTAAATAATCAAATCATAATACATTAAATTTATATAATGAAAGACCAAAAATTACCACGAAAACTCTTATTAAAATGACCATAAACACCAATAACATTAAAATGAACTGCAAAAGTAAGTAACACCTAAATCTATCAACAATATTTTCTTACAGACCATTTAAATAGTAATGGATATATTGGATTGAGAATTTAGTTATAATCAATAACATCCTCTACAAAATATATTTTGAAAATATTGAAGAATCGTATTTAAGCTGCAAAGGTTAAATAGAGAAAAATCACATTAACTAAACAAGGTCAACTATTTCTATCCTCTACAAGGCTGTCTAACCTAGTTACCCATATATGTAGGTAAAATAAAATTAATTGAATATATAGAAGGTAAGAACCCCTGTTCTAATTTCCCACTGAACAAGCCACACTAAACCCCAATGTCTTACAACATATTTCTCTCATATCATCTTAAGTCGAAATATATAAATATCCATATCACCACATCCACAATTTCACATTAGAACCACAACAACATTATAATTCCATAATAACATAATATGACTGAGAACCAATAAAACTCATGTTAATATATTCTGAACCTTAATCTATAAAATCTAATGATTAAATAAACCAGTTATAACATTAATCCAATATATCTCATGTAAATATACAACACACCTTAATTAATCAAAACCCATGAATTAATAGACATTTAATAACAATAATTAATCAACATCAGATATATGTTCATACTATAACATTGAGACACCATATCCACATGCAGATTTATACCGTAACCTCAAGTAGTTAAAACCCATATAGTTGTGTGTAATATAACCACATTCCACTATAGCCTAAATATGCCAACATACATAATACTTCTAAAGGGGATGTAGGTGTGGGGGTGTAGACAACTATTTGTATCCACAATATTAAGAATGCACTATGAACCCATGGCTATGTTCTGGATCAATCACATTATCTAACATGGGTGGTTATGTGTAAGAAATAACAAAAAATAATGATATAATTATAAAAAACAATTTATGTCAAATGAAAATCATTGACACAATCTCTAGATAACCTCACACATGAAAACCCACCTACCATCTATAGAGACTAAAGAGCTAGTACATTCTTATGTACACAATAATCACGGTACAAAATTCTAATTCTATTTTCTATATCTTTTCCATTTAAATCTTTTACCCAAAAAATGTTTTTGACTTATTAGTGTATTTAATAAATATCATTATCACCCATCACGATTAGATTTTTTATAAGTAGTTTCCACTACATAATGTCATGTATTTTATGATTCAATGTGAACAACTAAATGGAAATGCATATCCTAATGATAAAATTTCAGAGTAACGTATCATTAATAAAATCCAAATGGATATCACTTTTTACTTCATTAAATTGTTACAATGTCATTATCATCACCATATCATATCATCCATAATATCTAATTATTACAATGTGGTTTTTTATTGATTTTAAATTTTAAAAATCATATCATGGAATTGTTAATTGAGAATGAGATGCTTTTAAATATATGAGATATTATCTTGTGGTGATTTAAGGTGCTATGAGAATGTTTGAAGAGATTAGTTAATTATTTAAATAAAATCTAGAATTCTATAGAAAAGTTGGAATTTTGTTATGTCTTACTTGCTCGACCTTTTTACAATAATTTATGTAATTTCAATAGTGTATATAATTTATATATAACATAATGCTTCAAGGAATTCAATAAGAAATTGAGAATATAAAAAATTCATGGTGTATTATGACTTTATAGTTCTATATGTATTAATTTTTTTCTATGTAAATCTTTTGATATATGGTGTAAAAAATCTCTTGATCTATTTAATAAATATCTATATCATAAAAGGAATTGAATAGTATGTATTTATTTAATTCCATGTTTTAAATTTATATTTTAAATAAGAATTTTTACATAGGGAATTCATTTTACTATACCAGATGAATTATATGTTTTCGAGAAAAGAAATTTTAGAGGTAAATTTAAACATGAATGTAATGATATAGATTTTCCGATGTGGAATCCATTTCACATATTAGAGTTTTCGATACTGAATCCATTATTATGTGTAAAATAGTAATTTTACCTAGTATAATGAATGTTTATAAATTTTCTGATGGTTCTATTGATTTTAAAGTATAGTTTTTCCCAATAAAATGAATTGTGTGATACTTCAAGTTAGGTGACTAAATCGTGATATTTAATATTCATTATATAAATAATTATTATATTATTCATATTTTAATGTTTATATCTAAAAAATAATGCAATATATTGGATTTTTTTGCTGGATTTTTTGTTCTGGAGTGGGGTATTTTACCTTGGAGATGTATAATCTCCATTCAGGATCAGGGACTGCGTAAAGCACAGTTAATGGGGTTTCCATTTTAATTTTTAATGTTATTGAAATTAATTATTATTTTCATCCATAATGAAATTATAATGAATATTTTCCCACTCTCTAGATATGAGAGGTGGTGATCGAGGGAGAAAACATTGTTCAAGAATGATCTGAGTTCCAATCGAAATGCAGTGATCATGGAACAAGAACCACATTAATGCAACTGAACATCCAATCAATTTTATTGTTATTTTCAAATTAAACTTTTAAAAAAAAGTTTAAACCAAAAATATTACAACCCAATAACACCATTAAAAAGTAAAATACATTCTAATCGTTTGTATTTGGAGAATCCGCTCCCCCACACCAACAACAATAAAACAGACCTCCACCTTGGAATGGCTGCATAACTACTTGTCCCGTGCAGGGTTGCAAAGGCCCGAAACTGTTATAAAGTCAAATACCCTCTCATTTAACCAAATCGAGATGGTCGTGTGATGCTGGATGCTTCCTTCTCTAAAACCACATCTGAGGAAGATCCTCGCAGAATGAATGAAGACTTTCACATAGAAAAAACATAAAAAATAACTAGGAGAAAAAACAAACTCTCACGAATTCAGTTAAAGGTAGCATAAAAACTAGACTTGGAACACTGTCTTATGAGACTTATTGTGTAAATTTAATTCCCCGAGTGCCCAAGTTCCTTCTTCTTGACACATCCCCTCAGGAAAATGGGAGGATAATTGGAAATATTCGGGTTATGGTCACATATTAGAGGACACACCTCGTTACCAGAACAGGGCCGATGAGTGGAAGAACCACCACCCAAGATGGGTGGAGTATTGGGAATTCAAATACCTTCCATATTTTCCCAGTGATTGGGCGGGAAAGAAGAACTCCTTAATACAAACCCAACCTTCCCATCTTGGAGGGAATAGTCCTTGCACATTTTTGACATCCTTCCTTGATAGGGAGTGAATCCTTCCTCATCAACCGCCACTTGATTTCCCTTATTCACATGAGATCGATGGGTATCATTCAGAACCTGAACCATAACAGTATTTACCAGAGAGGGGAGTACTCGGCCAAACCAACACTTCACTCATGAAAATCCCTGTTAGGATAGGGAGAAGTTAGGGAAATTCACATGAATGCATCTATAACCCAATGAAAATCCGATAATAGGTAGAAATCATTCTTTCAATTAAGACTCATTTTTATTCATGAGTTAATACATATTATTATATTGAATGATGTTTTTCCAATATGTTATTTTCCCATGAGATTTAGATTGAATATGTGGTGTTCATTATTGATTTTGGTTGATTGATGGAAAACTGCATCTATAAATCCTGACTACACACTGTGTATTCCCAACAAGGCAATTTTTATAGATAGTTAATGAATATGTGGTTGGAGAAGATTTCCAGTTGGTGAGATGGATATATAAAAATTATATATAGTGTCCTTTGGTACACAACATGGGGTTTTTCTATGTATGAATCCAGACACCTTGGGGGAGGGATATAACATGTACTTGTATATTCCATGATTAATTACACAAAAATAAATTTAGTTCAGGGTATATTGATAAGTAATTTTTTAACATATAGTCAGTGTGTATTAGGGATACTACATGTATTATGAATTCAAATTCCAGTTTTTTTTGGTATACACCAAATATCAGGTGTTTGGGAGTAAAAATGTGTATTTTTGGTACAGACTGTTCACAAACTTATTCTATAGGATAACACATTTTCTCACCCTCGAGTTAGATTTAGACATGGAATGATTACATTTTGAGTACCGTTATACATGGAGAGTGATGGTGGGGGACCACTACTCCATTAAAGGTCATTGGAGAGATGGTCAAATATTTTTTTTTCACAACATAATTACTTAGTAACAATGGAATGATCCAGATGATGGGGTAGAGTAAAATGGGTTCAGAAGGTCTACCTAGGGTGATTTCAAATAATTTTCATTTAACCCTCACACACCATTATTGATCAATTCCCCTTGAACATTCTGGGTTGTGATTAGAATCCCATGGGATGGGGTGGTTGTGGACAACAGAATTTAGCTAGACATGATTCATAATCTCTTCACAATAGATTAGCTTGATGAGACCTTGTAATATGTGAGACTAATGGATGAAACCATATATCACCCCATTCACCCCGGAGATAGTTTTTGAGCATTCATCTTGTGGTTTGGAGGATAGAGGAGTTGGATAACCACCCCAAAATCTAAATAAACTACATGGTCAATTTTTATTTAAATGGAAGATAACCATTATCTTTATCAATCTCTCTCAATATCTCTCCAACATTTCATCTTGAGTTAATCGAGGTAGATAAATTAGTGGTTGTGGAGAAATTCTGATGGTCTATTTCACCAAAAAATTGGAGTCAATGTCCATTTTGAAATTACAACATGATGTATGGTTTTAGGTACATTTTATGAGGCAATGTTCTATGTTGTGGAGTGATTAGTTAGTTTTCGTACATTCATTCAACATATCCTTACCTTATGGGTAATGCGTCATGAAATAAAGGGTATAGTTTTTCAGGGGCCCTTTCATGAGGTGTAGACTATCCTTTCATGTTTGGTGATATTAATATTTATATCTAATCTCACCATTAATGTGGAAAGGGATCCCTATTATGGTTTTAGTTATTTTATTCGTGATATATGTGGTTTTTGGTAGATATTTATTAGTGTCTTGGGTCAGCACCTCTTTTTCCTGGTTTTATTTACTAACAAGATGTTGTTCTCCTATAATGGTTTAAAATTTAATGGTTTTTTGATAATAATGGTTGACCTACATGGATGGTTCATTATTATAGTGTCTTATAGAGCATGGGCTACATTAGTTCCTTCCCTCGTAGTTTATTTTCATAAGGGGAGTGAGTTATGGTAGTGGTCAGTCTTTTAATGAATGTTTATATCCCCCTTTGAGTTTATTTGAGATTATGGTTCTTATCTTGTGTTTTAGTTGAATGAGTAATTCCTTTACAATAGAATATTTCATCCAAATACTTTTCATCAATGTTTATTCGGAACTATTTCTATCAACTATGTTCTATGATGTGCTTATTGTGACAGAACCCCTTATCTAGGGAATGATGGTATAAACATATTCCCATTTACTCAGCTTGTGTGAGGGTATCAGAACTGGTGAGGGTAGTAATGCTCGTGGTTTTTTTGTTCTTCATTTACTGGGGATCTTGAAATTTTCCATAGGGTGTGTTGATGGTGTTTTTATGTGTTACTATTTCACATATTGATAGATTTGGCCTTTATGGAAGTCATTAAGAAGGGGATTTTCTTCCCCTAAGGTGTGAGACCTATTCAAGATGTACATATTGTGTGGATAACTAACAGCTTGGTTATCACTAGTTGGAACTTATAAAAAATATTTCTGATCATGTGTGAGACATCAGTTTTGAATTATCCAGGAATTAATAATCCGTTAATGTTTTTTATTTTTTTCATATGGTTTGGCGATTCTTGTGTGGTGATCTATGACACTCATACCCTTTTATATTTTGGGAATCATAATGGGTATTTTTATAATAATATAAGATATATAACCCCAAACAATTGTCTTTATTTATTTTATGTAGAGGTTAGTGACGTCTTCTAAAGGCGTGGATCTTTTGGAGCTATTGGAGTGGGAGGAGATAGAGTGTGTTTGTGCCTGAGAGGGATCATTTTAGACATTTCTTGGAGTATAGGATAGGGAAACATGATTATCTATCCTTCACCTAATGGTTTGGGTAGTGTGTACCTTATTCTTTTGGGCCTTGTAGTATTTCCCATGTACCATATTATTTTATATCACTAGATAGATAGAAACTACATTAAAAAATGTTTTCATTTTCATATCATTATATATATAATTTATATTTGAAATATTTCATGTTGGATTGGTAGATTTAGTCACCTATAGTAATTTTTTCAAAGGCCATCAATATGATTTTTATTCATTCCTCCTGCTAGTCTCTAATACCTTGCCTATTAGAGGTGGTCTTGGGGGTCACTCATGTCATAACACCAGTCTAGGTAGGGCTGAGGTGGGTTACGTTGGTCAGTGTATCTATAGGTAGAGATGATTTCCACATGATGTTTTGGATATATGAAAACCCCATATATGACCCTTTGGTACATGAAATGTTGATTATCCATATACATCACAAGACACCCCATGTGAGGGTCATGGAGGTAAATTTTATATTATATGCCCTATCACATGACATATCATAGGCATGGACACATGGATAGGATGACATGTATTCCACCATCATGTGTTTTAAGTATACACCATTCATGAAGGAAGTGCATGTCTTGTTGAACTGAGTACACACCTAAAGCAAGGATCTTGGGAGTGCACAAAGTGTATCACCGATAGACACTATGTTCAACTCTATTTGGTGGGATTATACCTTTACTCAACCTAATGGCAGATTTCGAAATGATAGGAGTCTATTCCATGTACCTTTATTCATGAAGTGTGATTGTTGGTCCTTTTATTCCATTATAGGCTATTAGTGAGACAATTTAGAATTGGTTGGGGATTTTAATCCCTTACCAATGAAAACAAGTAATATATATTGGATTAGAAAATGTGTGATGGATTTAGACATACATAGGGAGCTTTTGGACACTGGGAATGAAACCCACTCACACCATTATAGATCATTACCCTCCAAGAGTTGATATAGGAGATAAGCTTCTCAAAGGATGGGGGTTCGTCTAATTTGATGTTTTTTATGCATGAGTGTTACACTCTTCACAACACAATAGTTTGTTGGAACCCAATTAGATGTGAGACTCATGTGGAATCCATCTATCTCCCCTTGAACCCTATAGTTTTGAGAGATTTTGGATTGGGGTTTATATGATATGGGAGATGTACCATCACTCTTTAGTTGAGATTTCCATCCTAAAATATCATTTTTTAGATGGTAGATAACATCTTCATATATCACGTTATATTTCAAGTTCATCATGATATATGTAGAAGAGTTTGATGATAATTATCGATAGACACTTTCACTAGATCATTAGCCTTTATGCATACTTTGGGGTTATGAAAAGATATTAGGATTCAACTACATTCAATAATATTATTTTTTAGTTCAAGGAGGGATGAGTTACTTTCAGTTGATGAAGTCATCATCCTCCTCTTAGGTGGTGTGTTGGTCCACTAATTTTTTCTATGTATTTTTAGAGTACTCATCATTAGGAACACACTATTGTTCCATGGCTGGTTATAGTACACCTCATTAATGATCTCACCAAGGGTGGTGCACAGAATTCCTAACATTCTTTCAATGATTATCTTAGTGTTGGTAGTGATTGTTCAAATGATATTGATCAATTTCTATGTTTGGTACCCCCAAAAGGAGGTCCTCTGTATCAGTAAATAATGATTCTCCTAGGATGGTTTAAAATTTACCTTTTTTATGATGAAGGAACATCTCTATTGATGGATCATTCCTTCATATACTTGAGGAGCGTGTGGTGATTTTGTTCATTCATACTCAGGTTTTTCAAAAGGAGAAGTGAGTTTGGATAATAGTTACTCATATTATGACAATTTCGTTCTTCATTTATGTGTGTATGATATTTTAGCATCCAATAATGTACATTTATTTTCAATGACATGACTATGCTATAGGTTTCTTATAGTGAGTTTTTCACTTCAATGATATTTGGAACTAGAGGGTGTTGTATGCAAGCTTTGGAGATCTTAGTATCTAGCATGGAATCATTTAGGGAACTATGGCTTAATGGAATTTATCATTACATTCCTTGAGTTTTAGAGGTTATTATGGAAATGTTAGTGTATTTCATGGTTTGGTGTGAATTCATTAACCTGGGATCTCATTAGATTATCTGTTTTTTGTTTCTAGTGTTGTGTGTTATTCCCCATTCCCAGACCAATTGAGTTTTTCATCAATGGAAGATGTTAAGAAAGCATGTGTATTCCTCCGATGCGTGGAACCTATTCATGGTTTACCCATGGTGTTTATGATTTTATAGTTGGGTTATCATAGGTTTCCCCTTGTAGAATAATTTGAAGATCAAATGTTGTAGTGGAGTGTTGGATTATCTTTGAGTTGGTTTTCCATGAGGTTTCATTTGATGGTCATTTAATTATTCTTCACATGTGTTCTAATAAAAATGTTGTTTTCATTTTTTTTTGAATCCTATATTGTATGTTTATACTCACCCCATCATGGGCTCTTCTCCCTACACATAGTGTGTCTATAAATATGAAAAACAACTCTACGATGTCTTCTAATATCTTAGAACTAGAAGATCTAACCGAACAATAGGAATTGAAGTGTAAGATTGTATGAGTAGTAATTATTCAAATGGTTCCTGGGGGGATAGGATGGTGCATCATGGTGATCCCCCCTTTTCCTGGATGTTTTTATAGAGATTATGACAGATATTTTGGGCCTCATAATATTACCCTTTAATAATCTTTTTCAACGTATATAAATTTGTTGTTATAAGGAATAACAATACATGATTTACTAATAATATGTTTATTTATTTCCTATTTGGTTGTTCAATTTCTTGTTGGATTAGTATATTGTTTCCCTTTAAGGTTAGTGAGGATATGGTCTCCCATATTATTTTCATTCATTTTTTATATTAGTGTCTTAAACTTAGCCAATTAGAGGTCGGATTGTGGTGTCACTCTTATCTTAATGGTGGTCTAGAAGGGCCCTATTTCTATTGTTTCATGATAGAGTTATGTCTGAGTAAGTATTTATTAGATATAGAGTTTAGATATGGATTTCTCATGGGTTCAGTTCATGACATGTGCCACAAAAATTCTTATTCTGCTTATGTATATTTATTAATGATGGCATCCTAGTTAGGGTGTGTCAATTAACATATTCCTAAATAAGGACTATAATATTCTGATTAACTTGCATCAATAAAAATATTTTTTTTATAGTGTATTGTTCGGTAGATCTAGACATCATGAAGTAGTTTGTCATTTTTTGATTTCATGGAATGATTTTCTATTTAGATGTGGGTTCTATGTGAGGAGGATGTTGGTATCCCTCATGGGAATTCTTTCTGTAGAGGTATATGTTATAAATTTTGTTGAGTATGATAACCATAGGACATGTCAAATATATTTAGTATTTTCTGGAGGATCTCAATCCACTTTTAGATAGTCAATGGCATCTTCTGAGGTGGTCAGTTATCCCCCTAACAGTTTCATTTGTGGTGTGTGAAATCCTCTATATACATGGTCAGTATTATGTCGATCTATAAATATTATATGGGATAGTTATCCTCTGTTATGTTTGGTACCCCTTGATATGTGATCAAATATTTAATGATGAATATATCCCTAAATAGTATTTTGAAGATTGACAACCCCCATAGATACAGGGGTTGTGTCCACTATTAATGGGGTGTGGGTCCTCTATTCAAGCATACAGTTGGTACCACATTAAACTTGATATGGTGTGAGAAATCCTTATTGAAGTAGTGTTGCTGACCAATGGTAAGTAGGGCATGGTACCTCATTTACTGGGGATTATGATTGCAGTGAGGTTGGTAATAACATAGTTCTAATGAGGTTTAGGTCATTCATTCCATAGAGGAGTCCTTAACGACTATGTGATATGGTGTGGGATCTCTATCTTTAGGGGATTCCATTCGATTTGGTATAGAATTTTATTATCAACAATTATATAATGATACATCAACCAATATTTTGTGTGAAATATCAACCGTGTATGATATCGGTATCCCCTCAACCAATCTATAAACACTCAGAGAGGTATGGCTCCATTATAATAGAGAATTTGTGGATATAAATTCATCATCACTATAATTCTTATTTGTGATTTTCAAATCGAGATCTGTGTTTGGGATGAACAATAGTTTATTATGGTATTTTATAATGGGATATATTGATTTGTTATTAATTAGTGTGGAACATTTTATTTCTGGATTGAGAGCCTTTGATAGATGATATATTTCCCACCCATGCATGCAAGACATCATTTTTATAGAGACCATGTCTTATAATCGTTTGTAGGTGGTAGATGGTGACGATTGATAATATCAATTTTTTGTGAATGATGAGAACAGATCAACCAATAAGAACTATATTAGGTTTAGTTATGATAAGTGACCATTTTTTAGCTTTCGTGTGCTTTTATACCCCATATGTTCCATTAGGTCTAGGTTTTATTGATGATTGGGGTACCAGAGGACCCTATGGATCCTCTGGAATAATGCTATTATACTAGATATATTATTTTACAGTGTTATTATATCCTCATTTCTACAAATGGTGAATGAAATTTTTAATGGTGACTTCCTTAGGGGGGTTTTCATGGTTGGTTGAGAGACCCAATTGATTCCTTATAGTGGAGGGTGGTCACCCTCAGACCAAATTTAGTTGTGTGGATATTTTAGTAATTAATTTTCATGATCAAATGAAATTACTAGAGTCTAGTTTGTTAGGAGTGGGATGGTCCTTGTAATAAACAAACCTTTTTGGTTTTATCTAGTTCCTTTAATGGTTGGAAATATTGGTTTCATACATTGTAGTTTATGGGGGTCATATTAGAAACTATAAAACTATGTAATGACCCATTGTTTTACTATTGTTTCCAATATAAGAAAGGAATCAATCGAGGAATCATGGGAAATGGTCTACTGTGAGGGTTCTTGAAGATATATGTTAGGGGTCTATATACGCATCTATTTGTTGGATTTTAGCGAACAAAGACACTTGTGTAGTTATATATCAATCCATTATCACTGGGATAACCATTATTTCTTCATAGAGATGCATCAAACAATGTAATATCAGTTATTGTGAGTATAGGGCTGACTAAAAACTATTCACCCTTTCCACATTCCATATTTATTAGTGTGGTGTGTGTTTATAAAAGAGTTTCCAATAATTCCACCTACAGATTTGGGTTCTTATGTAAAATTCACTAGATTTTTTATAGGTATATAAAATATAGAGTACATGAACCCTGAGTTTCATAGTTAATGTATTTTTTCACCTACGGTGGATGAGAACCTGGATGGGTTTGGAGGAGTAGAAATGGAATCCTTAATAGTGTTTATATAGTAAGGATGAGTGAGGATTATTTATACTGTAATCAAATGAACCAGACGATGTTGATGTGTATTCCTAGAATCTAATTATCTAGAGTGGTGGCATCCTCTCATGGTACACTTTATCATTCCTATTGATAATCCTAATAGATGTTGATGGGAAGATTGTTTTTTTGAAACATAGAAATGGTTCAACCCCCTTTTAATGTAAGTAGTGTGACACCCTAAGGAAGTGAAATGTTGAAGGAACATTATCTAATAGATCCCTTAGATTCATATATTTTCTACATACTAGGATCATTGGGAAACTATCCATAGGAGGGTAGAGGATTTTTAGTGGATTTCCTTGTTGAGTTACACATGAAATATTATTCATGGGATGAAACATTATAATGAAATGGGTTAGGGTTCCTCAGTGATAGAGGAATGAAAATCTAAGGGGTATAATTTCTATTTATAATTTTAGTATGGGATGAATACTAAAGATGGATATGTTCAAGATCCATTCATGATATAAACAACCAATGTCTAAGGAGATGATGTTGTGGAGTTCTTATCTCCTACCTAAGTATAGATTGGTAGATTCTCATAGAGTCATTGTGGTAGTTAATTTTCTAGGATTTAAATCATTAAAGAGGTAAAAATGTAATGATATTGATTTTATCATGTGAAATCCTTGTAATTTTTTGAATTTTCATATACCAAGGACCTTATAATAGTAATCTAGTCACTTTCCCAAGGGTAATGACCTCAAAAAAATTTCAGATGGTTCCATTTATTTTGTAACGTGATGTTTACCCTAAGTGTCAATTTGGTGATATTTATATTTTTTCTATAAAATTGGGATATTTTATAATTACTAAAATATATTTAACTATATACAGTGGGTTTAAACATTGATATATCATAAATGAATCAAAATATTTGAATTTAGACTTCATGGTTGGTTCTGAAATAGGGAGGATTTTTAGGTGAGGTATAATATTCCTAATGGTTTAATACGCGATATAGGACTATATAATGTTGTTTCACTTTTAATTAAGAATGATTTTTATATAACATGTACCCCTACCCTCTTATCCTATTAATTCATGAAGGATCAACTCCCATACTCATTTGATAATGTATAGACAAATTGAGATGATTGAAGGAGAAAACTTCATCTAGGAATGATCGAAGAATGTATTGGGAAGGAAAGATCATGATTTGGAATTAGAGGCATGTGATCGTGAAGCTATAATGATCCCCCTAAAAGTTGAAATTATTATTTAGATTCCATATCCCTTTATTGATAAATTATTTTTTATTAGCATTTTTGAGTATGAATTTCTTGTTTTTTGGTTTTCCATTTGTATTTGGTACAACATTGTGTTGTTTGGAATATATTTGGATAGATTTTAGGTATACTACATCTAGAAATACAAACCACACACCTTGTTTTCCCAATAATTCAGATATTGTGACTAGTCGACATGCCTCCAGTTGAAGATGACGTCCACTTGGTGTGATATCCATGAACAGAGAGTGTCTAGGATTCTTTCTTATAAAACGTGGGGTTTATCCACGTACACTGCATGGCACCCCATATGAACAACATTACATGTACTTGTATAACCCATATTGAGTTGAAAAACATGAAAAATGTTGGGGGATCATTGGTATGAAACTACTTGTCACACACCTCATGGTATATAGAAACAAATCATGTAATACGTAAGTTTACACTGACTTGGATTGGTTATAAGCATAAGGCTAGGAATTTTTGAGTTCACATTGTGTACCCTCGGTATATGTTTTGTACTACCCTATTTGTCGGGTCTTCACCTTTTCATGCCCTAGAGTTATATTTGGCCCTGAAAGGTGTCTATTTAGAGTTCTTTTATTTGTGAAGTATGATGGTGGGTTCCTATACCCCATTATAGGATGTTGGAGTGATGGTTTTGGACTAGTTTTTAATAATAATCCCCTAGTGATGATGGTGTAATCTAGATTTTCGAAGTGAGTAAGTAAATGGGATAAAACCTGACATAGGTCACTTTTAGGATCCTTTAATGGAACCCTCATATACATTCAATGATAGATTAACTCTAAGAGTTATTAGTGGTGCTATGATTCTTAAAGATGTGGGGGTCAAAAATATTAGTGTTTGCATAGGTGTGAGGATTAACCTATTCATAGTTGTGTAGTTTATGGGGACTAAGTTAGATATGAGAGTCACATAAATCAATATTTATTCTAGTAAACCTTGATATTGGTTTTTGTTCATTAGACTTGGGGTTAAGAGGTTGGAAGAGTTAAAACATTAATACTTAGTCAATATATCCTCAATGACTAGTCTCTGTTTAGATGGTAGATATCCTCTATCTCTCTAATTATTTATCTTCTGTTTATCTTGGGAGATTGAGAAGAATTTGTAGAACATTATTGATATTCTATTTCACCATACTATTAGACTCATGTCATGTATAGTTGTTTCATTGTAGTTTCTAGATTTGGATACTTTCCCTGAGCCCATGTGCTAGGTTGGAGAGTGATTTCTTCATTTCAACAGATAGAGTTGGCATCCATATGTATGGTGGGGGTGTGGGTCCTGAAATCTAGGTTGTGGTTATTTGGAGCCCCTCTTGTGAGGTATGAACCATAATTTCTTTGTAGATGGTTGGGCTATTCATATTGGATTTATCCCTAAGCATGGTGTGCAACCATCGACACAATTAAAACAATTGGATTAATGTTGGAAGTATTTTTTGTAGATATTAATTTGTGTTTGGCATCGGTACCCCCTTTTCTAGTATTCATATTATAGTGAGTCAGTGGTCATGCATGATGGTTTTACATTGGATGGATTTGTAAGGATGAATGATGACCTCCATTGAATTTTCATGTGCATAGTGTCTTGTGTAGTGTGTGGTGATTTAGTTCATTCCCCCACTATTTGTTTTATATAGAAGTGTGAGTTTTGATATTTTTTACTCTTCTATCAATTTTCTATACCCTCCATTATGTTCTTCTAGAATTCTAGGTTCCTATTTTATATCTAATTTTAATAAATAATAAAATTACCATGTATTTTACAAATCATGTAATTCATTTAAATTCACTTTGGGAATTATGAATTTTCATTTATGTCATCTCATGTGCATGATGTGGTGGAAGGCCACATTCAGGTAACATTAACATACTATTAGTTATAGTTACATTGCCTTTTTTATCGGTGATACATATGGTGAGGGAAGTGTTGTTCAATGTTTGGAATTCCATCAATATATAATAATCTAATAAGACACCTTATGTTTTGTTGATGGGTTTTTGAGGTGTTCTACTTTCCCAGATTGGTCATGTTTTCCTTATGTGGTGAACTTTGATTTGGGAGATGTCTTCCCTTGTGCTGTGTGACCTATTTAGCCTTTTCACGATGTGTATTTGAGTGTTTATTGGTATTTTAATCATGTTTACCCATGTAGAATATGGTTATGGTCATGTGTTAGAGTTCAATATTGTCTTCTCCCGAAGTTGGTGTTTCTTAAGGTTGTATTGAGAGTTTATATGGTTTTTTCGTTATTGTGAGTAGATCAAAGACTATGTATCCCTTCTGTTTTTAAGGAGTACTTATAAAAACCCCAAACCTAGTAGATTAGATATAGTGGCTACATTATTAAATTGTATCTAGTTACATGGAATCTCATATCAGAGGACCAAATAGTTTATTAGCCATGGTAAAAATGACACATACTTGAAATTCGCATTATATTTTAAAACATCAAACACAAAAAATTGTTTTCTTGGACAACACCATTATCCATCACAGCATATCCCTACATATCAATCTTAAAATTCAATTGGTTTCCTTGATAAATAAATCATATGAATGTGATGATATCATATACTTATTAAAGGTAATATTACACTCGAATCGATATTGAATAAATAAGAATAATCAATAGGTAATGGTAAATAATAGAAACACATTCCATTAAATCAATAAAATATGCATAATACAGAAGAAATTAATAATGATAAAAAAATCCATATATATAATTACATAAACATGAAACCTATAAATAGATTTTATAAATAGTTGAATAATCATATAGAAATCAATGAAAATATTCTAATGAGGGAATTCATAAATATGGATATGTCAAACATACTATGAAGACCATTCAAAAGATAATTCAAATCTATATGAAGAATTCCATCTAATATGGAAAAATGACTAGTCTCATGAGACCTATCAAGGCATCATGGGGTTATATATAACCATTCCCCGTCCATTATTTAGAAATTCCAATGCATACCTTATATGAAATGGGTGACACAAAATCTAAATATAAATTAATATTGATAAAATAACATATTAAATATAATCCCCATGTAAGAATTAAATTTTAATGAATATTTTAATTAAATTAATAGATATAGATTCATGATATAACATATTAAAAGGAAATTATATACCCAACATAATGGAATAATTGAGGAATATAGCGTATGTCTTATGAAAGTAAATGTGAGACGAGGAAACTGTCACCACTATTTTGAATTTATTGATATGTGTCCAAACCACTTATATAATAAAAATATTTTTATTATAAATCTATTTAAAAATAAAAATAATTTTTCTCATACAATATATTATATAATTATTGTCATTTACCTCCCTTTAATTTTTATTTCTTTGTTAAAATAACTAATTCTGGTGATAATTTCCATGTTTTTCAGGTATGTTTTAGTTCGATAATTTTGGTCCTTTTAATTTTATCATGTTTATATCAGAAAAATAATATTAATTATGTGGTAAAAATAATTTATTTAAATTATATATTTATTAAGTGTGATCTATTAATTTTAGTGGAATAAAATGGAATACATGAATCATGGAGACGGTAGGTCATATGTACGTATGAACTTTTTTTCCATTTGTATCAATAGATAAAAAACATGAAAAATATATATTAATTAAAATTTCTAAAATCATATCAATTTCATATATAAAATATATATCAATAAAATACATACTTATTACCATCTGTGTAAAAAGGAAATGAAAAATGCTTCACATCGCTATGCGGTAGTGGTAGTACACACTTATGCATGTTCATTATTATTCTGTTATAACACATTTTAATGTGAGAAGTTATATGTGGTATTATATTTTTATAAGTATTGTTGTATCATAAATATTACCTATTTTAATAAACAATAACCATTATACCGTCATGCAATTCATTTGAGAAAAAAGAATCACCTAATTTCACGCGGTAGTAGCCCGCCGTATACATGAGCGATGTAATCATATCCTCTACTAAATAAAAATTAGAAATAAATGTGTTATATCATAATTCACAAAGTATAAATATTTCATAAATTTCATATAAATATTTTAAATAAATAATTATATAAATTTTTCAAATATGGTTGTAGAAAATGAATTACATCGGTTTATATGGATTTAACACGCTATTAACACAGTCGAAGATTTCATTTTCTCTTTCATGAAGTAGAAATTTACCTTATTAATTACATTAAAATTATAATAAATTATAATATATAATATATTGGTGTTATTATATTAGTATAATTTATGAAATTTATAATTATTTTTATGAATAAATAAAAAATATGCACATTTATTTATTTTATTTAATCTTTAACGAACCACATAATGTTTATATCTAATTACATTTATGAGAGATTAATAATAGAAATAATTCCTATAGGATTTATGGATGGAATTAAGGAATACATTTAGAAATCTCTTGGCTGAACCATATTGTTTTGGATCTATGAAGAGAGGAGGAAAGGGTGTGGCATTTATAATTGGGGGAGATGAGACACATAAATGTTTTGAAAGGATAAAATGATCGCTTCTTTTGTCTCATTTAAAAAGTTATACAATGGGTCATTATAAAACAATAGGTGTGATATGGTTGAAATATTTCTATAAAATTATCTTTAGTTAAGCGTTGGTTCATTTTTACTCTTTTTTTCATAGTCCAACCCCTATGTAAAAACATTTTTTAGTTAACTACGATAATAGATTTGTACTATTTTAACAATTAATTATGTAAAAATTTAAGTAGACCATATTAGAGTATATAAATTGTTCTGATTTAATATATGTAATATATTTTCCCAAATTCAATTCATATAATTATCAAAATTTAGTTGAAAATTAAACCATAGATGCAAGGAAAGAGTAGTTATCAAAAGAAAAAAATCTCAAAAGTATGAAATAGTTTATTACTAAAATTCAATATGAAATTTATTAGAGTGCCAGAAATTAGCTAAATTTTAATATATTTGATGTAATTTTACATTATAACTAATTTAAAATATAATTTAACTTTTTAAATAATTTAAACAAAAATGATGTTTACAATAAAAATATGAATTTTCACATTTCATCCAAAAAATAATAATTTCAAAAAAAATTCAAAAAAAAACTGAAAAATATTTTGGACACCTATATTTAAAAAATAATTTTTCAAATTATATTTTATATAATTTTTAAAAATTAATTTTAAATTTTGTTTGCAGAGCACGACTATACCAACCTTTAGGAAAATCCATTTATTTAGAAAACATTCATTTTATTTTAAATAGTTATTATTTTATTTATAATCTATAATAAGCCATTGTATTAGTTTTAAATATTCATAAACCTTATATTATTCATAATTTATTTAGTAATACTAATACCTACAAACTAAATAGCTCAATTATAATGCACATTTTTAAATAATAGTATTTTAATCGAGTATCATGTTTCTTTCAAACCCTGTGTTGAGTGCATTCTAATCTAGTGAAGATATCAATTTTTTTAAAATAAGTACATCATAAATTATTAGGGTGTTATATTATTTCCTTTTTTTGTTTTCAATTTCATATACTCGATGAAATATTAATTTTCTCTTTAAAAAACACAAAGTGATATATTCTACCCCCTTAAATAAATTTCATCCCCACAATTTAATCTGGATATTGTTGGAAAATGGTTTGACATATGTAAATAGATTTCCATTAATTCCAAATTTATATAATTTCTAATAAGTCATTCTTTTGATAAGAGAGAAAGGGAAGTATACTATTCGTCTTGAATAATCACATAACGTGGTTTCCAAGAAGGTTAAAAATGTTAGGAAGTGAATATATAGTCATGGATGAAAATAATAAATAATTATATAGTCATAGATATCATTTATCACTAGAATGTGTGTGATCTAGAGAAGGTTAACGAACATAATACATAAGTGCATAAAGGGTGAAAAGTGTATTAGTTCATCATAAATGAAGGTATTTGGATAACATCTTTGTTTCAAGATCCTTTTTCTATAGTCGAGGAATTATTTTACCATGTATGAATATAAGGTAATATAATTACTTGATAACATTCAATTTTATACGAGCAATTTCATCATTTGGTTGTTCTTAGACAAATTTCCACTTTATAAATTACTCTTTGAAATGAAAGGAAAAATTATTTTTTATTCATAAGGAACTGATATTACCTTTTAATCGATCATATGATAAATAAAATAGTAACAATGTTTTCATCCTATATTTATGAGAAAAATGGATTAAAAAAGTATCCAATAACACCCAAATATAATCACAATCAACTTTATTAATATTTATCCTTAATAATCACCCAAAATATGTCTAACTATATTTAGAAGGAAGGTTACTAAATCAAAATTATAGTCCATATACAATGTAATGTTGTTATTAATATTAAATTCCAAATATGTTAATACCATGGTCAAGTTAATAGCATAATGAAAACATGAATGTTTAAAAAATTATAATCTTAGTATATCGAATATATTCCACAAATCCATACATATAGTATACTTGATAAGATATAAAATAATCAATGAAATTTCTAACCAATTTTGAATTCACTATTATTATCCCATAATTATATGTTCATAATTATTATCTCAAAATTGAGGACCCATTTAGGGACATCATAACCCAATAATGTGTTTTCCAAAATGATCAACATTCGATTAAATTATTTTTTCCTTGGAATTAGTACTATTCAACATATGCTCTCAAATCCTTATAAAAACAATTACAGAAAAATATTTATACATTTTATTAATATTTTAACAAATATTTCATTGATAAAATAAACATATAACATTACTCATAAATACAAACACAAGAAAACTAATCATTTACTTTTATTCTTAAACCATAAACTATGATTCATTATCTTCTTCCTTAATACCACCTTCAATTCATATGTCACATAAAGTCATTTTGTTATCAACCAATAAACATTACTCATAATACCATGCAAGTTTTCATTATGAATATCCCCCTAGAAAATAGAATATCATAACTCCCATATTTTCCAAATTTAAAACATTCAGCCATTGATAATACAATTGGTCGACCATTATTATCATCCATAATGTTAACAAAACATTTCCTTTTTTACTTGGAAACTACATTTTTTGTCTCCTTATTTTCCATATAAAAGACATTTTCTGATTCATTTAAGACAATCTGATATGTGTATCTTTCCACATTTCTAAAATTGAGGAAATTAATCCTTTTTTCTTCAATGGTCAGCACTATTTAAGATATTAATGGAATCTATCTTTGCCTTGTTTTGGGTATCCAATAATTGGTTAAGGTAAAAAAAATTAATCATATATCATGACAATATATTATTCATAATCACAATATCCTTCAACACAATCGCCATCCAATTTTTTTCTCATAAAAACATTTCCTATTAGATTCAATGTTAACCCAGTCCCCTTTGTTTTCATCAATTGATTACAACCAAAAATCATTGTTTGAGAAAAACTAGTCATAGTGGGAAATCACATAGTTATGAATAATCATTTATAGTATGTCTAATTTAGGGAAAATTCATTCCATTCTATGAGATATTATGTTTAACGAAGGATATTCATGGTTATAATCTATTCAAATCCTTCAATATAGTTTGTAAAAAATGTAAATTAACCTCAGAATTTTTACAGGTATTATTAAAAAATAATGTGAAGTACTAGACATTGTCATGAAATAAGATACACTAACCTTTATAATGATGCACCTTTTTAGAGTTATTATCTCTAGGTACATATATTATATAACCATAATCACTTTTATATTTAAGAGAGAGATATATTACTATAAGAAACAATATAATCTCTACCGAACATAAACTTTAGAATATTATTGTATACTTATCAACAATATCTATCATAGGGTATTATTCCATAGTATATGTTTTACCAAATATAGTTCCCATGGTTTCTCTAAAATTTCCTCTGATAACAACTATATTGACCTAGACTACAATAGCATAGAGTCAATGATTCCATTGTTACACTCACACTAGATATAAGCAATCACATCCTAAAAGACAAAATAGTTTATTACTCAATTTAAAATAGATAAAAACATGTAATTGAATATACATTTCAAATCATAAAATATAAAATTTATTTTCCTTGAGAACTCATTTATTCCGCAAAGATTATCCCTATACCTCTATCGAAAAACACATCTTATTATCTTGGGGAAAATAATTCTTATGAAAGGAGTGAGATAAAAATCTTTATAAGGGTAATAATAATCTGTAATCTATCATTAAGAAATATGAATAATCAATATGGAAAGAAAAAAAATTGAAACACATTACACTGAACCTGTAAAATAAGTATAATATAAAAAATAAAGGATGATCAAATAAATACACATAAATAATCACATAATCATGAATCATATCCATGGATATTATAAATAAAATAATAATCATATTGAAACAAATATCTGATATCCTAATGATAGAATGAATAATTTCAGACATATGAAACATACTTTCAAGACCATTCACAAGAAAAATTTAATTTTTGGGAAGAAACCCATCAAATTTGGCCAGCTGGTTTGTCTTTGGAGACATGTCGATGCATTGAGAGGATATATATATCGAAGACCCAAATAAAAAATATTAATTTAAATGAATTATATATATAATTGAAGAGGAATAATAAAAATAATCATTCATTTCGAAAAACAATGATATGACATATCAATACTAACCCCAATCAAATTAACATTACCATAAACCATCCAGTATACTAAGGTCAGTGGTAATAAAGTTAAACATCCTCAGTGAAAATGATCATAAACCATCCAATGAAATATTATGGATGATATAAATAAAACATATACCTAATTTATTATAAGTACAATATATTTTTGATTATGTTGGTGAATAAAATACCATATGAATGTAATAAAAAACATTTTTGAGGAAAATAATAATTTCACCTTGAAAATAACTTTTTTACACTAAACACTCACAAAATATTTTGAAAATAATTTTAATTGAAAAAACCTTTAGAAAAAAAATTATTCTCTAAAAAATTATGTGGTTATGATGGCATGAAATTCCATTAATTCCATACTTGTTAAAATAATAATTTCTTTAAATTTTTTTTGTAAAAGATAGATTATCCTTATTTTGAAACCAACATGAAGGTTCTTCTTAAAATATTTTTTAAAATATCAAAATTGGGAAAAACATTTATTGATAACTAATATATATAAGTATAATTATTTTTTAAAACATTTTTAGAAAAATGTATTTGATGAAAATGGGATTTTGACCGAAGAGATAAATAAAATTAGATTTTATTAAATACATTTTATCTATCATTTTAAGTACCAATGACTCTAAAAATAGTATTATTACTTGAAAATTTTCATGAATAAAAATAATATATTAAATTATATTTATTTTAAGATAAAATATAAATAATTTCCCTATGGGATACATAAACATAAACTATCTTAAAAAATTATGTGATTATGAAATATATATATACCATTTTGGTAATCAATGAATAAAAATACACCTGAAGGAATTAACATGAAATAAAAAATTAAATATCATGATGTTAAATATAATCATGGTATACCATATCAAAAATGTAATTATTTACACTATATAATGGAATAAGTGGTGAATATATCAAATGGATATCGTAAGTAAAGGTGAGAAGAGACAACCCATACCTCATGTTCAACTTATTTAGTGTCTGTCTGAACATCATGTATAAGAAACGTCAATTAAATAACTAAAATAATATATCACATTACCTATTTTATATAATTATATTTTTTATCACCTTTTACTATCAATTAATTGATAAAATCATTGTTTTGTTTTCCTTCTTTTTTTCTATGTATGTTTTAGTTCGGTAATTTTTGTCCTTTTAATTAGATCATGGTTAAATAATCTACTGAATCACAATTATTTTATAAATAAAATATATAATCCTTATATATATAGTTTAATATATTAATTTTAGAGGTAGAAAATATATTATATTGTTCATGGAGACGGTATGTCGTATGTACGCATGAACACTTCGTCCATTTTTCCCAATGGATAAAAGAAAAAGATAATAAATATGAATTCATATTAATAGAATAATTATTATTTAATATACAAAAATTATATTAATAAAACACATCATTGTAAAAAATCATATAATAATTAAATGGAGAACATTTCACATCGTTATGCGGAGGCTGTAGTCCACACGTACGCACAAACGACATTTTGATTTTAAACCTAATTGGAAGGAATGAAGATAGATTTGATATTATATTTCACGATGTATCTTTACATAATAAATATTTAATATAATAATTAACCATAACAAATTTTTTTTATATAAACCATATGTGAAAAACGAATCACATCGCTTAGTGAGGTGGTAGTCCTCCATACATATGAGCGATGTTATCATATTCCTCACAGAATTTAAAGTAAGTAAGTATATGTTATATATTAAATCAAGAAGTATTAAAAATTTACAAATAGAATCATATTTTTTATTACATTATTATATCCATATTTTAAGGTGGTGAAGGGAAACTAAATAAATCAGTTCAAGAGGTGGTTATCAGCTGTACGAACAATCTGGAGTTTCCTTTCGATTTTTGATCGAAGTGGAGATAGATCTAGATTATTTAATTAACATAATAACATCTATGTATTTAGGATATAATATTTTTATTATATTATCGTGGTTTCATATGGTTTTAATTAGGTTGTATAAGAAATAAAACAAATACACACATTTAAGAATTTACCTCTACTTTAGAAATCACCATTAGGTTTACACTTAAGTCATTATTAAGGGATTTTCCAAACAACAATAATAACTCTATGACGTGAGTAGAGGAAATTTTGACATATTTTCATAGTAATTTAAATAACCAATGGGTTTTTTATGTGTTATTTGAGGAGGATATGGGGTGGCCTTCTATGTATGGGGAGATGTAGGAAATGGAATTTTAGAAAAGATAAAGTGATACTGACATTTTTTCACATTTCAAAATCATAATAAATTATCATTATTGATATTTAGAGTTTATAATGACTAAATGTGGAAATAAAACTGATTATTGTTCTATTTTTAGGTAACTTTGGACACTTATATTCTTTGTTAAACCCATATTAAAACCATTTTACCTTAAACACAATAATTAATGTTTACTGTTTTCACCATTCAATATCGTAAAATATAATTATAACTTATTATATAATATAAATAATTATTATTCCAAGTATGAAATATATTGATCAATATTTATTTAACCAATGTGGAATAATTCAGTTTAATATTAAATTGTAGACGTGGGGAAATATTGGTTTTCCAAAAAGTAAATTCTCGTAAGAATATAATGTTTAAATAAAATTAAATTCCATATTAAATCGATTCCAATGACATAAATTAGTTAAATTTTAATAAATAATTCAAATTATACGATATCACTAATTTTTAAAATAATTTATTTTTTAAAAAAATTGAAAATCGAAGGTAAATTTCAATAACAATATATATATTTCACTATTTATAAAAAATTAATATATTAATAAAATTATAAACAATTCACCCAAAGATAATAATGACATGAGTATTAGAAAATAATATTTATTTTATCTTATATATTTTATAAATGTGTTAAAAATATTTTTAAATTATGATTGTAAATAACGACTTGACTTTCTTTTAGAAAATTATAGTTCTTCAGAAAAAATTTCTTTTTCATTCCAATGGATCTTATTTAACTTATAATAAATATATAACCATTGAATTTATAGTATATATGTTTTCACCATTTAATATAAATAACTTATTTAATATTATTAATAGACTCCAACATATTGGCTATGTTATAATGGTCATGTTTAAATAATCATATTTTAATAGAAAATTGTGTTTAATTCAAAATCGGTGTTGCATGCATTACAAGATATCAAGGATATTAAATTCATTTAAAAATAAACATATCATAATGAATCATTTTGTCTCATTATCTAATAAAATTCATATTTTATGTCATATATTCTAGTGAATATGATGATCCTCTTTTAAAATATCAATGTGTAAATTCCTATAATGATTTTTATCCTCAACAACTCATGGGACCAAGGAACCACCCATAGTGTGCTTATGTATATTTTATATATGTTAAAAATTTGTTTTTAGGGCATGGATCAAGAAGAGTTAGTAGATATGTAGGAGAAACATAGAATGTGATCATCAATTGGTTCATTGTGGAAGGCTATAGTCGTATATCATGGAGAGTAATGGTGATATCTAATTTTTTAGAGCATGAGGAAGTGTGTACCTTATTTTTTTTAGAACATGATGTAATTCCCTAATTCCATCATTTTCATTGTATATTTTGGGACGATTAGTAGGTATATTCAGTATTTCTTTTATTTTCTTCTAGTAATATATATCTGATGAGGTTATCTTTTTTGTTGTATTGGTGGTTTATACACCTAATAGGATGTTTATTATACAGCCTCCCACATGATTGTTTTTCCTTTATATTGATTGTATTCACCCCTTTTCTAATTGGAGGCTAGTATGGGGTTCCACTATCAATATACCACATGACCATATGTGGCCCATGTGGGTCATTTTATTATAGTAACAGTGTCAAAACTAATCTTCAAGGCTTAAAACATCATAATAAAAGTGTGATTCTACATGATTTATTTGAGAACATGAAATGAGAAATCCATTTTAGCATCTGTTTTATGTTTTTTATGATGTGTGTCTAAAATTTGAGAAGATCAACCAAAAAGTGATTATTTTTAAATACTTTCTAGAAAATATTTATTGAATGTTAAGTTCATTAATCTATTTCAGTTCAAAATTCAATTAATCACTAGTATATTATTATATAGTGATTTAATCTAGGTTTATGAGTATGGATGTTCAAGATACTAAGTATTAAAATATTTTACCATGAAGTCTTTCCTCACTCAACACGTAGTTCTATGATCATGAGAAAATAATATTATTATTCTGAGTGATGATGAAGAGTATTTTGAGTATTTTTTTAGTTCAGAAATACTTTTATATTTGTGTTATTATTAAATAATGATCGTATATAGTAAATATTCTCAAGTGGTACATTTAAAAATATAAAAGAGAAAACACGTAGGAGTGAAAATGAATATTATAAATGTAGCTATTTAAAATAAATACTATTCAATGATGGTGTTTTATTGTTTTGAGGATAAAAACATGAGAAAAATAAAAGGATCATGTTGTATGATTTTATTTATTAAACACTCAGAGAAGATGGTATGAATTTTTTTTTGGAATTCCAAATAAATTAAAAAAATAGGTACACATATATAAAGACTAATTTTTTGAAATGGAGATGAAAAGACCCTCTAGCCAATGTTTAGAACCAGTCTTATATATCTAGTTGATCTTGACCAATCAATGAATCAAATTAGTATATAAAACCCAAGATGATTATCAATATCAGATTATTCATAGAGTGAGCTGATTTCATTTGAATATTCTAGAGCCTCATAAATTAATATCATCTCAATTTTTGTTGAAGAAATCTATGTTGTAAAGAGATATTTCTCATTCAAGTTCTTTATATTTTATTTCCTTGAAAACTACATATTCTAATTTCATTTTAGATAAAAAAATATATGATATTATTAATATGTATGTTATTTGTAATGACTTGTGATTATAATAAATAATCTATGATTTTGGTGAATAAACAATCATAATGAGGAGTAATATTATCTTTAAGGTATTGAACCATATAAAAATATTTTTTTTCCTTTAAGTTCATTTCTCTACTAGTATTATTTTGGATACCAATTCTTATTTAAGTGGATAAAAATATAATGTGTTGTGATGGTTGATTTTAGTTGGAAGAAATTGTAACACTTATTCTCAACCGATTCCGTCCCCATATTTTCATGTACTAACCCTAGCCTTGGTGAATCATCAATAATCAGATCATGGTTTACTCTATTTTACCCATTAATGTGATAATGATGGACAATATGAAATCTATTAAAAATAGCGGTGTGCCTAAATTCGATGATAATTACTATCATAATTGGAAGAAGAATATATTTCCTAATTTTTTAGCCCATGGAATGGAGATTAGATAATCTATAATTACTGGATCTCAACATAATGTGGGCAATGGTCCAATATCTATTTCAGATAAATGAAATATAGAGTTTAATGGAAAAACACAAAATTCAATTTAATGTTATTTTCAGAGATGGTCAAAAAAATGCAATAGGTCATTAATCAACAAATTAAAATTTTAAAAATACGGAAAGTTGCTATGAATGATATGTGAATGTCAAATAGGCCAAATTATAGTTTTAACAAAGTATATATTATGGAATAAACATAGATTTTAAATAGAACATTAACTAATATTTTATAGTGGTTAATGAAATTTTAATCAAAATCCCCGAGTTTAGAGGAAAACATAAATATTATACCATTTTCAATAAGTTTATGTGAAACTTTACTAAATATATTTCTCTAAATATCATCACTATTGAAGATAGATAGGTCATCTGACTATATGAATTACATAATATTTTCATAGCTTATAGTGTTAGAAAACTCTAAGACATTAAGATTTTTATGGATGGAATACATTTATTTGGCCATGAGAATGTTGTAAATCAATGAAAATGTTGATGATATAGATTTAAGTTGATATTAAAAATAATAGGACAATAAAGGATATCCAAAAATAATTTCTCTTATTTTAGAGAGGTTTATGAGGGGAAAGAGAAAGTATACAAAAATTTCCACTGAGATGCGACATTTTCTATGGAATTTGAAATTTTTAAATAAACTATCCTAAGATAAAGGGAGAAAATTTAAAATTTTAAGATTACTAGAATCCCAAAACAAATAAGTGGGTTAAAATTAAAAAAATTCATCAAAATATGGATAAAGGAGGAAGCACTTTTCTAGATTTAAGAGAAAAAATTTGATGATAAAAGAAGAACATGATAATTATTCATATTCTAGTAAATATAGAAGTTAATATGATGATAAATTTACTAATTTCATATATTATATATAAAATTTATTTCTCAAAAATAGTATTGGAGAAGTTGATTCAGAAACAAGTTAGCTTGAACACATGATAAAGGTGAACTTGAATCTAGTTTTGAGTAGAATACCAAGTTAAATAAAGAAGAAAAAAATTTGGTGAAAGAAAAAAATTATTTTATTAAAAATAATAATGAGTTTTTTAATAAATAATCATCCTAAATTTATATTATAGAGAATTTCACCTTCAACAGTATAGAATATGAAAAAATGGTGAAGGATATAGAATCAATACTATCTATAAAAATGAATATTTATCTAATATACAATCTAATTTTCTTACTGTTGTGAATAATCCAAAAAATATAAAAGAGGAAATAAAATGTTGGTTTCAGTCATAGGATAATCCTCTAATGTTCATTTGTGGGAAATTAAAAATTAATAGTATTAAATCATCAATTAGTAAAACTGTATGTAATTCTTTTATAACTAATAGTTCAACTTCATTCTCTGAATCTAGTAATCTTTATACTAATAAAAATAGGAAAAACACATTTCTATATTATATTATGAAAAGGGGAACTCAATAAGATCATATATTGATAAATAAAATCAATATCATAACAATTCATTATATAAAAAACAATAATATGGATAACACTTTTTTATATAGAATTCTAATTATATTAATTGAATGAGATTTAAAGGCTATTGCTATTTTTTGGATCATTTTTTATAAATACTATAACTTCCTCTTCAATGTGTAACTATCTATTAATTGGAATAAAAATATGGGTATTCTTATATAATGTTATGAAACTAGATTATAAATAAAGGTATGTTGTGAAGAAAAATACTTCCAAATTTCTATCCCAGACCATATTTGGCTATTTTGAGGATGTTTTTCGTATGTTTGAGTTGACGATTTTTTATTTAGTAATGTGTAAGTTAATATTACCAATATTGGTTTCCTATTATGAAAAAAGGATAAGTATTATAATTACCAAGCTAAAAAAGTACATTTGATGTTCTATTTTAGGCAAGAATAAGAATAATATCATGGGTTCATGATAGTGGGTGATCTTCCTACAAGATAGGTGATCTATTTTTTTTTTTGAAAAACATTTTGATACAGGATGGTGGGAATTCACCTTTATTAATGATTTTTCTCTACAAATCAGTGTGACTAGCTATCCATTAATATAATCTCAAAATTCAAAACTAAATGATATTAATTATATAGAAGGAATGAAACCCAATCATTTGAGATCCATCAATCCCTTTGATAATGGTCATGTGGTTATTTTCAAAAAAAACTCACATATAATTTAATGTTTAATGGCTCGAAGGATGATATATTATGGATAAACAATAAATGATAATCTGTTTATAATTAATTTTCCAACCATTTCCTTCTTGGGGTGGGGGTAGTTGATTGTATACTATGGCATAAAATTATTTTTTATATTTTACAAAGAAGTATAAGAAATTTATAAAATATTATTTTAATATGATATATATATATAAGATGATAATATAATATGATAATGGATGCATAATATAAAAAAAGGAAAAATAAATCTAAAATCTCACTACCGGTAGACATTCTTTCCATAATACCACTATAACTCATTCAAACTAATTTATGTATTATTGTGTGGAAAATAAATATATGAGGTTATTTATAAATTATCAAATTCATTGATGATAATGCTCAAATGAAAAATGTGATATTAATTAATCCTACATCATAATCTATTGATATGTTTAATATATTTAGGAGACAAGTTTAGAAAGAAGTGGGACTCAATATCCTTAATTTGTGATCAGATAATGGAAACAAATATTCTTGTGTTTTTGTTGAAAGCATTATTTATAAGCATGTAATTAATAATTAAGTCAACACTTCATATAATACCTTACATAATGGTATTTTAGAGAGGAATAATATGGGTATTATTAACATGGTAAAGACACTACTATCTACATAAAATGTCTCAAAATGTTTTTTTGGAGAATATATGTGAATAGATATACACAATTAGATCATATATATTTTGTAACCTAAGGAAGACATTACTCATTATTTGATGTGATTATATAAGTATTTGTGTTTAAATTACATCAATTTATTTTTTATTACATTCTTTATAAATATTTAGAACATAAAATTGGGAATTAATAAAGATATAAAAAATAAATAAGTCTTTATTAGCTTGTTATCCGACATAAGTGGGTACATATGATAGAATAGAGGTTGAAATAGTTAGTAGGGTACAATGATGTCAAAATTATCGAAATTGTTTTCACATCATGTCACTTTATTTGATAAAATTTTGAATCTTCATATCAAAATTAGGTGAGAGTGATTTTTTTGGATTTTTTTGTAAAGATTTACATTTGATTGAATACCAAAATATACTAATTAATATTGAAAACTATATATTTTTTTAAGAATATACAATGTTATTTTCTGTTTTAAAATTTATAAAAGTATCATAATTTCTAATATATTATAAAAAATATAAATATCATTATTTTAATCATTTTTATTTTGAAATTTTGTATAAATACATTTTTGTACTTAAAAAGAATATTCTTAAAAATAGGTATTTCATTATGTTTTGTGTTTTTTTATTATACAAATTGTTACCACTTATAGATACTAATTTTTTGAAATTTCATATTATTTTTTTATTCCATAGGTTAGAATTTGGTAAATAATTAACTGTTATTTTTATCCATTATGAATACTGACCTTGGTATTTTTTTCACATCATTGAGTGTAAATCTGGTAAAATAGTGTCCCAACATTTGGATAAGACCTTAATATTTCACTTAAATATTATTTTACCCTATTTTATGATAAATGATTTTCAATTTAAATCTAAATATTGAAAATATTACCACTTGGTGACATTTTACATTGATATTAACTTTTATATTATTTAATGTAATGAATAATATAAAATATCACACTCTTGACATTAAAATTATATTTTAAACCAAAAAATGGATATAAATAACTTGTAGACAAATCGTAATTTTTTTATAATGAATTTTTTTATAATGATAATTTATTTAAAATTTTAAATTATTATACAATTACCTTAAATTATTACACAATTCATATAAAATATTTTTTCAATTGATTGAAAAATAAATTAAATTATTTATAAATTTTTTAAGGTTATACCTTTTTTTGAATTATTGTTATCACTACATGACCCGTACTATGGATTGGGCCCAAATCTATCCCAATAATTCCCCCGTAGGCAATGGGGTTGAGTCAAGCAGCGAAGGCACAATAACTCGGGGTGGCCTTTTCCTTTATACTTGCACACAGACACACACATGAAGCCAACAATATAAAAAAGTGACTAGGGAAAGATATAAAAGATGAAACACTATTGTAAAATATACCATACAGACAGACCACTAAAAGTATGGGTATAGTAAAGTAATATGAATGAGGAAAAAGAAAAAATACAGGCCTGACTGAAAGAGTCTCAACATGTCATGAAAACAGAATGTAAAAATACTGAAGAATCTCCACTCTTGAAACCCAATTGTTACCAACACATGTGGTCTAAGCACCTGTATCTTGAACACCTCTATAGTCACATTCAAACCTGTGTGTCATCTGCATAAGGAATGAATCATGTCGTAAAATCTCATGTAGGGGTGAGTATAAACATAGCCAATAGGATTCCCCAATAAGAAGGGGGAGAATAAAGAGATACAAGAGGAAAAGTACAATCAAATAGAACATAGTACAATAAATGAGTGTAGCTCAACCCAATAAAAAAGTAAATTAAGATCATCCAAACATAAAGAGATAGAGATTGTGAGAAGGTAGACTCCTTTCAACTCTTCACTACATAATGTATGAGAGTAGGATCATCCAACAATGAGAAGATAGACAGGAAAAACACATGGAATACCCCGCATGTATTCATCTCTCCTGGAAGGACAGTAACTCAAACACAAGAGTTGGTACTCCTATAGGTTTTAAAGATATATAAAATCATACCTAATAAACTCAATTTGCAGAGTAATGGGATCTCTATTTCAATGCTTAGCCTTGGTAAAGAGTCAGAAATAGTCCCAAAAGTAGCCACCACCGATGCCCAACATCCCAAACATCTCCCCTGAATAGCAAGAAAAAGGGGCACAATCACCACAACATGATACTATATGCATTCAGTAAAACTGTCTCAATCACACGACTTTAGGTCGTGTCACCAGGACATGTCTTGCTGGGGAAATTGAACCACTTACTCGTGAATCTAAAGTTATGAAAAAACATACCTCGTCACTAATTCATCTTCGAACCACACTACCCAACCCTACTCAAGGGTGACATGCTGGAGGGTATCCCTGATGAAATAAAAATGAACACCACTACCCAACCATGCTGGAGGATTAGCCCGGAAGAGAGAATGGTGAACTCCACAACCCAGCCCAACTAGATGGTAAGACCAGAAGAGAGAATGATTAACACCACTGCCCAACCCTGCTAGAGGGTAATCCTAGAAGAGAAAATGATGAGGACCACTGCCAAGACTTGATGGAGAGTAAGCCTAGAAGATTCATTAATGAACTCCATTGTGCAGCCCCATTAGTGGGTAAGTCAATTCTCCTCTGGTAATTCTAAAACCATCACTGCCACCACTACCATCATCAAACATCGCTAGACATGAATTGAGTTTATAAAACCGTTATTCATAACCCAGATTCCGAAGGTGAGGTCACCATCATATTCTACAAAGAAAAACAATCATGATAGGTTATTTATATTCGCAAAATCGACAACCGGTGGAAAACATGTTTTTCACCATAAGACACCCGAACAGGTCAATGTGAAGCCCGTATTCTGAACCCAAACATAAAATTATCAAAATTATCTCAAATGGTCCATATTGAGGAGAGAAACATGCTTCCATGGATGAAGAATGAAAATAATTCCCTACATAAAAGTTATAGACATTTGAATCTAAAAAAGGCTGTCCCAGGGGTCAGTTGACCGACTCGCGATCTATCGGTTGACTGCACCAGCACTATAGAAATGGCTGCATTAGTCTGTCTCCATGGCTAATCGTGTTTTGTCAACCACCAACAGACTTGGTTCATCCGAGAATCTGACCCGGTATAGACCGGCTCCACATATCTGCTCTTTCTAACATGGGTTGTTTCCGTCCCATTATCCCGACCCAACCCAATTCTGTCGGTCTGGCCCATGGTAGCCCGAATCGCTGCTAATAGGGGGTCCGACCTATGAGCGAGTAAACAACCACGTGAACGTGGATGATCATCAGTGGGTGTGGCCACCTGGGGTATCTCCACATGACCCCACCCGACCGACAGGTCGGGCCACGTGGCCTGCCACATTACGGGACCTCCGCCGGCCGCCACACAAATAACAACTTGACAATCTATTACGTGGACTGCTAGGCACAATTCGCTAGCACAATAATGATTTCGTCAGTGAATCAGGGACTCTTTCGATGTTTGATTCACTGTAATGGCCATGGATTACCAATCCACTTGTAGCTTAGTGTGTCCAGAAGTTGTCAGCTGATACTCGCGAAGAACAGATAGAAAAATGGGTTTTAATCATGGATCGATGGACGTGTTCATGTGGCCATCGATGATTGTTGTTTAGAATAGAAAACATAGTTATATAAGGAAGAAAGTATAATTAAAACATGAATTTTCACTCAAAATGAGATAAATCCTACCTCGTAACTGGATTTCGTTGTTGGTGATGCATCCACAATGCTCCTGCTTCGATCCCCCTGAAAAGATTGTGGAGTTTTCTAATAATTCCAATGAACAACATCGAATAATGGTATATAAAAAGAGGGATGGGAGAGGGTGATTAGGCATAGAGAGGGAAATAGAATAGGGATTATCTGTAATACAAAACACTTAACCATATTTCTTTCTTTCCAACTTGGTGAGAAAAAACCGAAACCATCACACCCAACAATTTTATGTTGCACAGAGGGAAAATAACCCATTATGAAATCAATGGTGGTCTCAGTTTTCCAATCCAAGTCCTCATTTGAAAGTTATTTTATTTGATTTTAAGGGTAAAATAATTATTTTTAACTATTTTTTATTACCATTTTCCCTCTAGGTGGTGTTTTTTTGCATGATTCCCTTGCCGATGAACATTATATCCCGCCTAGGGTAAATGACACATTATAGACTCAACCATGTGCTCAAATTTCTAATCTGAGTTACCTTTTAAGAGTTATCCCATTTCCATTTTGTTCATGTTATATAATATACTTGATATTTTTATAAAAATAATTTTTTTCACATCAGGCCTTGGAATTTCACATTGTCTTAACACCTATGTCTAGAAATTTATATATAAATATTTCAAATTATTACAATGGAAATTTTTTTCTCTACATCATTCCATCCTTTAATATTTTCATCCATGAAAAAAATAACTAAGAGAACATATTGGGATACTGAGACCGCATTTTTCTCTAATGTTCCCAAGATCTCTCCTGCGTATTTCTATGATTCTACAACATGTGATCGAAGGGGATGGAATATCCACGTACGGTTCTCTCATGTCAATCCTCTATTTCTACTGCGCTCTCTACAAGGGTGGATCCAACCTCGATGTCTAAGTCACTACATTTGATGGAGGGCATAGGATAATGCACATATCATCTCAACTATAAAATGTGAAAGACTTCGTGAACCCACTCAAGTAGAGGGTGTAGGGAAACGTGGTAGGCATCTTCACCAACCCTCCACCTAATCTCGAACAACCCAATAAACCATGGGGATAGCTTAACTCCCTGGTCGAACCTGTACATTCCACATCATAGGGTGACTCTCAAGAAGACGTGGTCTCCTTGATCAAACTCCAAGGGTCATCGACAGTGGTCTTCATACAATTTATATTTTCACTGGGCTATCTTCATCTATTCACGGACGACTTGTAACTTCTTTTTCATCGCTTGCCCCAAATCTGGCCCCATGATGGAATTTTTTCCAAACATTATCCTGCATAAAGGTAACATATAGGGTATCCTGTATAAAGCCTCATATAGAACCATGCCATTGGTAGAGTGGTAGCTGTTGTTATATGAAAATTCTACTAATTTTAGTTCATCATCCTTAATCAAGCTAGAATATAGAAAAAAAGGCTTCAACATATCCTCTAGTACCTGGATTGGGCGCTTAGTCTCCCCATTATTTTGGCTAACAAAAGACATACTCATTTGCAACCAGATCATGAATTACTCATTCAGGCCTCTCCACAACCATGACATTAAAAACACATCACAGTTTGATAAAATAGTTGAGGGTTCCCCATGAAGGCAGATGATTTCCTATAAGTACCACTGCCCCAAACTCTCCACCAAACAATGTTCCCTAATATAAAGGAAGTGTGATGACATGGTGAGTAAGTCTACTATCATCTAGATAGAGTAATAGTTCTTCACTGTTCTTTGAATCCCTGTGATGAAATCCAGGAATATACCATCCCACATCATCTTCTGGAAGTTGAGGGGTTGCAACAAACCTACCAGAACATGATCTTCTACCTTCACTAGAAAACATGTAAGGCATCGTGAGTTGAACTCAGCAAAGATCCATCTCATTCCAAACCACCTAATCTACCATTGACAATCTATGTACATCTCCCCAATCATATATATATATAGCTAACGAAGATGTATGGAAATCCCACGTCACTTCCTCCCTCGTCATGACAAGAATCACATTTCTACACTAGAACTAGATCTCGTGATTCCCTTATTCTGAATACCCATATGGGGAGATGACTACGAATATCTGGTTGCGCAAACCCTCATAGTTGATATCTCCTAACCAATATTCACTCACTTGCTCAGGGAGTGAAGGAATCGGCACCATTGACTACAGAAAACCAGTACACTCCTGCTCCACCAGGTTCAGCTGTATAGAAGCTAACACATCTGAAGTGTCCCACACTTTGTAAGCCTGAGACTTCCTATTGATGGAATCTTATACAATTTTTTCCTTCCCTAGGGTATAGATGATTTGAAATTCATAGTTCCGCAAGAACTGCAACCAGCATCGCTACCTCAGATTTAGATCTCTTTGGGTAATGATAAAACTAAGGCTCTAGTGGTCTAAGTAAACCACAACGTGCTCTCCAAGGAGGTAGTGTCTCCACATCATGTGGGTTAATACTACCATTGTGATCAAGATTCCATTAGTCACATATTTATTCTCATGGTTTCTCAACTACCTCGAACCTTACGTGATGACATCCCACAATTGCATCAAAACACAATCGATACCATCCCTTGAGGCATCATAGTACACTACGAACTCAACGCCCTCCTTCGGTAGTCTTAGAACTTGAGCACTTGTTAGCCTCTACCTTAACTCATCATAGGATCTCTGGCACAACTCAAAAAAGGTAAATGGTTGTCCCTTCCATATCATAGTGGTGAAGGGGACTATAATCACAGAGAAGTGTGGCACAAATCATCGGTATTACCCTTCCAAACCATGAAAGATCCCCACTTCTAACACATTTTTGGGTGTCTCCCAAGAAAGCACTACTTCAATCTTTAAGGGATCTAGGTATAAACCTTCTTCAGAGATGAAATTCCCTAGAAAGTGAATCTCGTGTATCCAGAATTCATACCTAGAGAACTTCCCATAAATCTAGTAATCTTGAAGCAAATCAAGGACCCTCCTTAGAAGATATGTGTGATCCTCCTATAAGGCCAAGTAAAAGAGTATGTCAACTATGAAGACAAAAAAACTTGTCCAGGTATGGATATAATACCAGGTTTATCAAGGAAATGAAAATGGGGGAGGAATTTTTCACATAGAATGTAATCACTAGGAACACATAATGTCTAAAGATAAAACGAATGAATAAATTTGGATTATCAACATAGAGAAATTTGAAGCTGGTGGTATCCAAATCTATGATCGATCTTGGTGAACAATCTCACACATTGAAACTATTTGAAGGGGTCATAGATCCTCAGTAAGGGGTGTTTTTTCTTTATCTTGGATTGATTCAGGTGACGATAATCAACACCAAGATGCAACCTTCCATCTGTCTTCATCTTGAACAGAACCCGAGCTACCTAGTTGGACACATTGGGTCAGATGAACCCTTATCGTGATGTTCCTTAAACTACAAATGTATCACATAGAGAATGGTGGGAACAATAGTATATTCCACATAAGACATCAGGGTAATCCCCTGTTGAAAATCAAAGTAAAAAATCCAACTGTATGCTCAGAGGTTGGCCTAAGACATCTTCAGGGAATATTTCTAGGTAATCCTCCAAAACTAAAGGAATATAGGTGCCTGAGGAGTCTTCTGCACCATGGGTGGCATTCTCTAACTGATGGAAAAAAGGATGTGGTCTCTTTCTCGCAAAACTCACCTTCCCTGATATGAAGGATCTTTTCCCAAAAAAGGTGAACCCCATCCCATCAGTGTGCATGCATCTGACTAGCCTATTGTATAAATCAATTGGGGTTAATACCAAGGAAATTCAATCCATCCCCAAGATGACGTAGTAAGGTTCTATCATGAGGAAAAGTTGGTCCCATATGAACATATTTCCTCCAAACGAAAGATCACACACTATCCGCAAATAAAAGATATAGAAGAATCATTTCCATTAGGAACCTGGAGATAATGATAATGTTCCAGTGCCTCTACGGGGAGTTATAACTACCATACTATGAGTAACAAGATTGAAAAGTGACTAGATCTTATGTCTAATAATATTGAAGCAAGAGTATAATAAACATAAATCATACCTTTGACCATATTGTGTGTTTGAGGATCACAAAATTCCATGGCCTCATGATTTCCTCAGCCCTAGAGTCTAGCTCTATGAGCATGATGTAGGCTTCTTGGTGGGGGGGACTCGTAATGCAATCCCCCACCTTATGGTCCTCTGGATCATATTCCTCTATTAGATTCTCCTCCCTGGGGACCACCATGGCCACAATGTTGACGCTTTCGCAGTGGTCCACCTGCTGTCGGCTCAAGATTCTCATCTCATCAGGTCAAGAAATCTCAGGTCATGTGACCTCATCGGTCACATACATAACATAAGCCCTATTCAGCCTGAGCTGGTGCACTATGTTGTCCTATTACAGTCTGACCCCGTGGTCGAGGCTTGTCCTAGGAAGGTGTCCTGTATCATGGCTCTGCCAACTGAAATCCTCCAATCCCCATGGATTTCCCTTATTGGAAGTAACCACCACCAATCCAAACTGACTAACATTCCTCTAATAGAAAAATATCCATCACGAGAACTTGTTCTAGCACCCCAACCTAGTTAGGGTTTCACAAGGTCACTGTACTCACACAAATCTCTTAGAGGAGACCTTGATCAAACTGTTGTGCTTAGAAGTAACTATCCCAGATAATATACTCGGAGTGGCATGCAAGTTCAGTAAACCAATATACATTCAAAAACACTATCTTGGCTCCCTATTGTAATCCCAAAATCTCCTGAATCCTGATGGAGCATAGGCATGAGGTGAAGTAATCCTCACAAAATATTTTATGGAACTCGTCCCATGAGAGAGTCATCTCATCACGCATCTGGGTAACTAAACCCCACCAATTCCCATCTAGCATGAGAAAAATGATGGATGCCAAAGCCACCATCTGGTTTGATGGTGTCCGCACCAGCCTAAAGAGGAAAACTACATATTCCAATGAGTCCTCCACTTCCTGGGAATACAACTCACCATGAACCCTCAGCAGCCTCTGGCACTAAAACTCATGAAGCATGCTAACTCGATGCTTTTTCTCAGCCTGAGAAGCTCGTACTAACTATTGCACTATAGGTGGAGGTACAAATTCTTGTTCACCTAGAGGAATGATATCACATGATATCCCCTAAACTACGGCCTTATCAATTTCAAGTTCGTCGTCACTGTCCAAAATGTGTAACTTGGCTAGATATCTTCACGGAGGCATCCTAAATATTATAAAAGTGTACTCCAATCAGATGAGCATATATATATATATATATCAAGAACAACAAAAAGGGGATCTAGATGAACAAGGAATGTCAAAGACTCAATCCTATATGATGCATGTACCAATGTTCCCTGGAATAATGTCTTAATGTGTCGAGTTGAAAAGTGTGTAATCAGTGTCTAGGTGAATGTCTCCATCGGTAGCCACACCATCACTTGAATCCATGTCTGAACATCATCTCTCGAGATGCATTGAAACTATTTCCCTAAACCCAACCAATTCCTTTCTATGGATTATTTGAACAACTTACCAATGAATGAACCACCTATCATACCACTTTTTCATAACCCGACCTATACCGTGGCTCGAGCCGAAACTACCCCAAGCTACCCTACATAGGCGATGAGGTGGCATCTAGCTTCAAAGGCACAATAACTCGAGGAATAATTTTCATAAATACCTGTACACACACACAAACAACACTATCCAATAGTTAAGAAGTAATGAAATAAAAGATGAAACACTACAATAAAATAAACCATACGTGGATGGACCACTAAAATCATTAGTACAGTAATTTATGATTGTTTCCCTCGGAATCCGGGGATGAACTCCTTGATGGGAGGTTCAAACATTCTGATCGGTTTCTAATGGGTTTGTTCGTAGAACCGGAAACATCTAATGATTCCACATCCATTCAGACCTACTTCCCAAAGGTATGTGCTCATTAGTTTGTGAACTGATGAGGCTTAGGAATTTGCATTGGTCGAGAGGATGGGAGGTCGGACTCATCACACCTTTTTGAGGAGAAATATTGTCTACTCCAGGACTCTCTTTAGAGATCTAAGTTATGTTCGTGAATCCTTATTACATTATCAATTATAAAATGAGCTTTCCTTCAGATCTGAAAATCAATGATTAAATATGTAGGAAATTTAGAGAATCTTTTATATGTATTCGAGGTTCTTCATCGATAGAGAATCGTCTGTATTTATTAGTGATTCTTGGTCAATGGTACCCTTCCACAAATTTATATAGAAGTCTCTTGGTCATTATGATGAACATGCTGGTTATAAAGCCACCCAGTGGGGCACTTGAGGTTTATTGTCATTCCGAAGGACATGGATTATTTTAGAGTTGGGATCGGACATGTAGATGGGCTACCTACGTATCCTTTGTTTAGAAAAGGAATCATAACCCACAAAGTTCGAGTAAGGGAGTATGATGTTTATGATTGATGGATCAAAGATGGATGTCACAATTACTTTTACACTCTAAGCTCACGCGAGTCATGCTCGGTGTGAGAAACAAGAGGTATTGGTAAAAAATAGACAATTGTTCCATGAAAGATGGAATCATAAGAAATAATTTGGGGCTTATGTATGTATGACTGCCCAAATAATTGAAGGTTAGGATTTAATTTAGGGAAGAAATCTAGGAACATGGTCCATAATGGTATATGTGCTTCATGGAGATTTTTAATACTCTAACTTGGGGCTTACTCTTGAAAAGGGGGCCCAAATTAAGAGAAGACTTATGATTGGGTTTTACTGCTGAAAATGAATCCCAGATAAACGGTAAATAAGGACTCGTTAAGAGAAATTAAGACTGGGGCTTACTCCTGAAAAAGAGGCCCACGTAAAGGATTAAGTTTTGGGGCTTACTCATGAGGAGGATACCCAAATCAGGGGATTGGGTCTTACTCCTAAGGATGATGCCCAGATTTGGGAACTTTAAGAATTGGGGCTTACTCCTAAGGAGGATGCCCAGGTTAAGAATTATGACTGGGACTTACTCCTGAAAAGGAGGCCCTTATTTGAGACGGGGGCTTACACCTGAAAAGGATGCCTAGGTTAAGAGAATTATGGTTGGGGCTTACTCTTAAGAGGATGACCATATTTGAGGACTTATGACAAGGAATTATTCCTGAAAAGAAGACCCAGGTTAAGGGATCTGGGGCTTACTCCTAAGAGGAGGCCCAAATTAGAGGACTTATGACTGGGGATTATTCCTAAAAAGGAGACCCAGGTTAAGGATTCTCTCATCTTAAAGGATGACGTTGGATGAATGAAATCACAATCTTTAGTGACATAAAGATGTGTAAATCACTAGGTTTTGAGAGATATTCCACAGAATTCCTTTCAGATAACGAAGTCAAACAAGAAATCAGGCCATAAATGTCTTTGAAGAGTGTCTTGAAGACTGAATCATGAATAGGAAAGGTGGAATGGCTTAAGAGGGGTGAAATGGGCAAGAAAGGCACCCAAAATGGCAGGGGCGCGCAAGTCTTGGCAGGCGCATAGGTACTGCGTGGTCGGTCAAGTCCTGGTCGCACAAGTATGCCTGCGCGACACATGCCATACTTGCACGACGGTTAACCAGCAAGATAATACTTGACCGACTCTTGATTAAATCCTTCAGAATCATCTTGAGGTTCTTCAAGAAGAGTGGAGCGCAATTTCTATTGAAAGAGCACGGCATCGCACAAGTGTGACCTTTTCCCTTAAGGGCTGGCCACTCAGGCGTGCAAGTGTTAATGAGTTTCAACACTTAGGCCTTCCTCCCCATCTATAGAACTTCCATTCTAGGTAAGAAATTACCATAGAATTGCTTCAGAAGCATTGAGAAGAGACTAGGGCGCCGGGAGATCAAATATGAGTTTCTGGAAAAAATCATGTCTAAATGGGGGGCCCAAATGGTCTATTTATATGATGGAGAATACCCCGAGCGGTTATCCTTTAGGGTGCGCAAGTGACTTGCACGACCACCTTTGGCGCGCAAGTGTACTTGTGCAACCATTTCGGCACACAATTATACTTGCACGACCATTGTAAAACTTGTGCGACCCTTGCACAATGTTCTTATTGTTCCTTCCTTTGCCATTTTTTTGATAATTGTCCAAAGGTTGAATCACTTTGAGCTAAGATATTCCCCTTTTCCAATCATTAGATTCTGTGACGAAAGGAGCGTCAACAAAATTCCCCCCTCAGAGTTGGATCCGGAGTGAAAATAGTATTTGACTCTGAGGAAAAAAGAGAGACAAGGGGTCATTGTGGATATTGGCAGTTTAAAGTCATCCATTTCGAAAATAAAGAGGCTAATGTTTAAGGTCTAAATAGCTTTGACCGAATGAAATAGAATTGACTCAATTTCTTGACAATTCATCTGAAAACATAGTTCCACACTCAAGTATAAGGGCGGGGGGGGGGACGTAAACTATGACTTTAAGAATATTTGAATCTGAGGAATGATATGAAAAAGAGCTAAAAGACATTAGAAGAAGTAGTTCCCAAGATTGAAGTTACCATTATTTAACAAACCCGTTAGGGGGTTGAATTATGCAGGGCCACCTATGGGCATTGGATGCATAGTTAAATAAAATAGTATCTTTTGGATAACAAGTATTTTATGTATATTGTTTATGCAAGGCACCCAATGGGCACGTGCTGCATAGTCAAGCAAAAGAACTCTCAGAATTTACTTTCCTATTGCAAAAAGCCAGTGCAAGTTTATGGAGATTCAAATTTTCCAAAGTATAGAGTTTGTTGTATGGAAAGTGGTACTTGAATATGGAGAAGATATTTCCAAACAAGATTATCGAAGAACGTAATAGATATCACTCCTAAGAAGGTCTGACCTAAACATAGAGATGGATAATATAAACCATAAACTTGAATACTTTTCAGATCATGAAAAGGGATATGGGACAAATATGTTAAGGATGGATATTTTTGTGGATCCCTACATACTGTCATTTAAGACAAATAAGGACAAAAGAGGCATTCTTCCCTAGAATGAAGTTACCACTATCCAAAAAAACCCATTAGGGGGTTGAATTATGCAGGGCCACCTGAGGGAATTTGCTGCATAGTCAAATAATAGTATCTTTTGGCTAACAAGTCTATTATGTAGACTGTTTATGAAAGGCCGCCTATGGGAACGTGGTGCATAGTCAGACAAAAGAACTCTCAGAAGTTTGACATTTTTGTGACTAGAAGTCATGAAAAGGGTTATGAGGATCTGAAAATATTTAAGGATAGGATTATGACACATAAAGATTGGTATTGTTCAATGTATACAGAGATACATAGATCAATGATAACCATAATCATGTTGTGGCTGGGTCCTGAATTGAAATGTTGGACTTCACTACGTATCCCATAAGGATGAGAATCAAGCCATACATAGTTCTTAAACTACAATTTATCATTGTGTGGGAATAAAGGAATAGAGATCTAAGTCTAGGGTCATAGAGCTTGGACCATTGTAAGAAATACACAGTGTGTGTTTTCATGGGGACTTTTCAGCCAAGGGACTGGAAAAAGAATTTGGAGTTAGGCCCAAAGACTTGGGGCTGGATTCGAGGGACACTCGAACGTTCCTACGTATCCCATAAGGATGGGAATCAATCCCACGTAGTTCTAGAAAAACCCTCTGTACAAATTTGGTTCGTACATGTGAAGGGTGAATGGGGACTTTAGTGCAGTGATGGTTTAACCCAAGATAAAAGTTCGGTCATTGCCATGTATGAACGTAGTCTTTGAAATGAATCATGATTGAAAAATCAATGAAAATAATGGTTCCCTATCAGGTGAGGGTATCAATGAAATTTGTAGTTTATTGTCATGCTGGAAAAATGTGTTGTATAGTTTAACGTCGTATAACAAGGACAAAATTGAACCAATGTAATGATATGAATTCTACGGGCGGTTTCACGAATTAACCTCATATGAGATGGAGATTAACCGACGTGAAGAGATTGGTTTTGGGCTTGAACCTTGGGAGGTTGCCTACATACCCAGCCTATAAGGCAAGGATCAATGTCCGTGTAGTTCAATTAAAGAATAAATTAATGATCAAGTTGTTCTTGGAGACAATGACCTAAAAAATTATGGTAGGACTTAGACATAGTTAGCGGCCCAGAGAGAGTGTTGTGGTTGTGGTTTTCTCTATGCTCACGTGAGTCATACTCGGTGTGAGAAAAAAGAGGTAACAACATCCTTAACGATGCATAGTCTAATGTCATGTTGGACATATAAAGGGACTATGCAGTTTAAAGACTTGCAGTTAGGACTATTGGTGCTGCACAGTTTAGTGTCATGTAGCAGGGACAAAATATAGTTTAATGTCATGTAAGACATATCACAGACTTTCTGTATAGTTTAGCGTCATGTAGTTTGGACGATGGGGACAATAGAGTTTAATGTCATGTTAGACCAAAGGGGGACTATTCAGTTTAATGTCATGCAGGGAGGAAAAAAGAGTACACCATTTTAACGTCATGTTGGACGCATTAGAGTTTTTTTCCACAGTTTAGAATCATGTTGGATGAAAGTGCGAGTAGTTAATGGTCATACAAAACCCTTGATGATTATGTAGTTTAACGTCTTTCCTGACGTAAGGGACTTTTATACAATTTAGTGTCATGAAGTTAGGACGTCAAAGTTTAACGTCTTGTTGGAGGTAAGGGACTTGCAAATAGTTTAGGGTCATATGCATGGACCGTTGATGATGTAGTTTAAGGTCATACATGACCTAGTTGTAGTTTAAAGTCATACTGGACCATTTAGGGAACTTTTTCACAGTTTAACGTCATGTGGGATGAAAGTACAAATAGTTTAAGGTCATATGTATGGATCGTTGCTGTATAGATTAACGTTATATAGCAAGGATGAGAAAGGTACTTTCCAGTTTATGTAAAATACTTCTTAAAAAATCTGGCATTGGTTGGAGTAGTGATGAGTTCTCCATCCATTTAAATTACTGAATAAGCTCCATTGGAGTAGACCCTATGTATTGAATAAGGTCCTTCCCATTTTGGCTCAAGCTTGGGAGGTTTCTTTCCTGGTATCATTGGAGTTCTGAGAACTAATACCAATTCTACCTGAGTGAATGGATGAAGACGAATTTTTTGTTAAAAGCTCATGCTATTCGATTTTAATAGACTTACAAGTGGTGCAAAGTGCACAATCTTTTCTCATCTAACCGTTCCAATTCATTCAATCACTTTTGAGATTGTTCATCTGTAGATGATTGATCACAAATGGCAACTCTGAGCGAGGGTAGTTGAACTTAAATGGGCAAGATGGCTTTCATTCCATATACCAATGAATATGGAGTTGACCGAGTTGCAGTGCAGGTGGTAGTCCGATAAGCCCGTAAACCATGAAAGAGTTTATCAGGCCATGACCTCTTATCTTTAACTACTATCTTTTTCATTATATTTGAAAGAGTCTAGTAAGAGGCTTCTATCTGGCCGTTGTCCGCTGCATGATACCGAGATTAATGGTTGGATTTGATGTTGCATTCTTGATACAACTTCTTCATCTCGGATGAACAGAAATTGGTTCCATTTTCCGTCAATATGGTATGAGGGACACCAAATCTGGTAATGATGTTAGACTTTATGAAGCTAACAACTCATTTAGAACTGACTTCCTTGAGAGGTATTTCCTCTGCCCATTTGGAAAAGAAGTCAGTAGTAGTAAGAATGTACTTAAACTTCTTGGTCGTAGCTGAAGGGTAAGGTCCCACCCCATCCATTCCACATGTGGCAAATGGCCATTAGTATTTAGCTGTATGAAGCAACTATATGGGTTGATGAATGAAGTTGGCATGTACATGGCATGAATGACACTTCTTTGTGAAATCGACACAATCTTGTATCATTGAAGGCCAAAAGTATCCAAGCCATCGAATATGATCAGACAGTCTATGTCCAGAATGGTGGGCACCACAGACTCCTGCATGCACTTCTTTCATGAGAGTCATTGTCTCTTAAACGTCAATGCAACTGAAAGGAACTCCATCAAAACCATGTTTGTAGAGAATTTTCTCTAGGTGATCTGGGCTATCATAAAGTGTAAAATTAACCACACATCGCCGGATTTGTTCTTTTTCAGCTTTATCAGGTGGAAGTGATCCATTTTGAAGGTATTCTCTGATAGGTGACATCCATCCTGTAGTATGACCATACGGTTCAGCAATGGGAAAATTTTCATTAATTTCATCTGTTCTAATCCGAACATAAGGTGAAATTGCACGACGGTGGGCAATACTGATGGTTGTCTCGTCTCGATTTGGATCAGCCAGAGCTGTGGCTATATTATCCAATGCATGATCTTGAGCATTTTCTGATCATGGGATATAAGTGAATGTCGGTTCCAAAGGGAATTCCGCCATTAAATCTCTGATGTAATCATACAAAGGGATTAGTTCTTCTTTTCTGATGGCATAATCCCCATTGACTTGTTTGATTACCTGGTCTGAATCACTTTTCCCCTTTAAGTGATTCAGTTGTTCTTGAAGTGCTAATTCCAAACCTACTATGAGAGCTTGGTATTCTGCTTCATTATTGGTACCACTTTCCCACAATAAGAAGGAATAAGGTAACACTTCCTTTTCTGCAGAAATGAGCACAATTTCTAAGCCAACATTGTTGAATTTAGGATTTTCCATTTTCTTCCCTGTTGGACTTCTGGAAGCACCATCAAAATACATTTCCCATGCCTGAGGACTTTCTTGAATAGAGAAGACTTCCTCATCTGGGAGTTCAATATCTGAAGATGTGTCTTCCACTGAAGGGTGTTCAGCTGGGAAATCAGCTAGAGCTTGGCCCTTTATCGCTTTTTGAGACACATACTGAATGTCGAATTGCTGCAAAATAACTACCAACCTTGCCAGATGTCCTGTAAGCATTGGACGACTTAGGATAAATTTGAGCGGGTTATTGCGAGATACCAATTGGACCTTGTGATGTTGCAGGTAGTGTCTCAACTTCTAATCTGCAAAGAGTAATTCCAGGTAGCGCTTCTCAATACTTGAATACTAGGTTTCTTCTTCAAGCATGGTTCGAATGAGATAGTAGAGGTTGTTTTCATTCCCAGCATCATTCTTTTGAGCAAGGAAGGTACCCAATGATCGCTCTAGAGTTGTCATGTAGAGGACAATTGGTCTTCCTTAAACAGGTGGCATGAGTACCGGTGGACTCAAGATGTTTTTCTTGAGAATATCGAATGCTTCTTGACATTCTTCAGTCCACTTATAATTGAATCCCATCTTCATCAATTTGGTGAAGGGTAAACTTTTGCCTGCTAAATTGGTGATGAAACTCCGAATATAGGCTAAGTGTACTTGAAGTCCTCTTAATTCATTCAAATTTTTTGGAGGTGACATATTAAGGATTGACTTGGCCTTCTCAGGATCGACATCAATACCACGATGGTGTACAACAAAGCTGAGAAATTTTCCTGAGGTTACCCCAAAAACACATTTTAAGGGGTTCATCTTCAAATTATGTTGTCAAAGCTTGTAGAATATGACTTCCAAATCAGCCAAGGGATTAGAAATTTGTTTGGATTTAACTACCAAATCATCTACATAGCATTCAACCAACTTCCCTAAGAAGGGTTTGAAGTTACGATGCATGGCCAGCTGATAAGTTTCACCTGCATTCTTTAAGACAAAAGGCATTACCCGGTAGCAAAACACACCATGAGGGGCTCTGAAGGCTGTAGATTCCTCATCTTCTTGGTCCATTCAGATCTGATTATATTCGGAATATCCATCCATGAAGGAAAGTTCTTCATTTCTAGATCGTTCATCAATTAGATGTTATGTAATCGGAACTGGGAAATCATCCTTAGGACAATGCCGATTAAGATCTCTAAAATCGATGAAAACATTAATTTGTCTGTTCATTTTCTTTACATGGATAATATTAGCCAACCATTTGGGATATTGAACTTCTCTAATGAAGTTAGCTTTGATAAGCTTATCCAATTCAGCTTCAATTTTGGAAGCATATGTTGGGTGTGTTCTTCTCGCGGCTTTCTTAAATCCTCGATGTTCTTCAGGTAAACCAAATGATGAATAGCAACATCAGGATCAAGACCGGGCATTTCTATATAGTTCCATGAAAATATATCTCTATTTTTTTAGAAAAGAAATATACATCTCTTGCTCTTCAAGAGTCATGGCCGCACTGATTAAAGTGGGGCATGGATCTCATTTTGTACCCAGATTTACTTCTCTGAGTTCATCCACAATGGTAGAGATACCCTCTTCAAATGCTGGAGGAGAATCTCTGAGATCTTCCTCTTCTTCTTCATCATGTGTTATTTCTTCTATTTCTACTTGCATAGTAGATTATAAAGTAGAATTCTCATGATCCTAAGAGATGTCAAAATTTTCATATCTTGAAGAAGAAGCATCCATTTCTGACCTGATTGATGATGAAGGGTCTTCTTTGGGTAATAAAGAGGAGATGATGGATTGAGAATCGACATCATTTTTCACCTCCGATGTTGCTATAACTTCTTCTGGCCTAATTGGAAAAGAATAGACTTGTTGGATTTCATCAGATGAAATTAAGACGTCACAATTTGTGCTTTCATCACTACTTGGTAGATTACCAATTTCTCTCATGTTTTCTGACTCGATTGTCATAATTGACATTATGGATCTTTTCATAAGAGTATTTTGATTTGGGTCTATCTTGTCAATTTGATTGATAGGCAACACATTATATGTACTCATATCTGTAAATGGATTTATTGGAATTTTTTCCAAACCATATGGAGCAATAACTTTGGTAATCATCCATTGTTATGGATTTCTCCCTTTGCTTCATGTGATAGAATTCCGCCTTAATGTATTGAGACTCACATTTCTTGAATGAGGCCTTATCACCATACTATGTCCCAACATTCCCATCGAAAAAATATTTGAGACACTGATGGTATGATGAAGGGATAGCCACATGTTGATGTAGCCAGGGTCTTCCAAGCAAGATGTTGAAGGATGAGTCTTGATCAACAACCATGAAATCTGAATTGGATACAAGATCTCCAAACTGAGTTCTGAGTGTAACTTCACCCAGTGGTTCTTGTTCATTTTTATCATATCCCTATAGCATCATGGTGGAAGGAGATAAATCAGATTCTGTGAGGCCCAATCGACGATGTGTACGAATGAGCATGAGGTTGACTCCTGAACCATTTTCAATGAAAGCCCTTTGAACATCCATGCCATTGACCTTGCCAGATAAGTACAATGGTCTAATATGTCCATGCACAACATCATCTTCAACTTCATCAGTAAATGATATTATTTCATGGCATTCTGCAGGATTATTCTCTATGTGATATACTTCAGCTGCATCAATTTCAGTTTCAAACTCCTAAAGATTTGAAAAAGCCTCGATGAATGCTTCACGAAGATCTTTTGACAGATTCAGAGCATCTAGAATTGATAACATGGATGGTACTTGGGACAAGTGTTTCAATATATCATACTTTTGATCCAGAGGTCTATGTTTCCCAATAGGAATATATGGTATAGCAGGTACCTTGAAAGAAGATGCTTTGGAAGTTGATGTGTCTTGTATTGGGAAAGTAGTTGGCAATATTTATGGTTTTAGAAGATTAGACCGATTAGATCCATTTATTTGCTAAGAGGAAGAAGATGAAACCTTCAACCAGTCTTCCAAAATAACTGTGCCAAGACTAAGTTTGTTATTGGTAGAAGAACTTGCTTGTTCTTGCTGAGTTCGCTGAAGGGCTCTACCATGGGTTTCTCTTGCATACACAGTTTTAGTAGGGGTAGAATTTGAATAGTGGCTTCTGAAAGAACCAAGTCTTCCCCTACATACTGATCCCCTACAACTTCCTCTGATTCCACTGTTTGATACAGGGAATTTAGGCTCATTGAAATCGAAACTGCGATTGGCATATGGATATGTTAATTGAATCATATTAAAAGAACAAAAGATTAACTCTTCGTCTGATGAAGACTCTGCCTGATTAGCCTATTTAGGTTGTGCCGTTTTGTGGGGCGGTGCCCGTGGCTTTGAAGTAGATGGAATTAAGTACACCAAAGTCATAGACAACATAGGCATTGACATATACTCATCTTCTTCTGATTATTTTTGTTTCATTGAATCATACCATTTCTTTGAGGACTTTCCCACTAACAAAGAGGGTTTTCCCCAACATTCATGGAAGAAGACACAATTGGATTCTTTAATTGTGTTCGAAAAATAGCATGAATTCTATTGATTGTCTTTATGACAATCCAATCATCATAATTCTGTGCATTTTTGCATTTGAATTATTGCCATTCACCTTCCTCCTCTGGAACTGTAGCAGTGACACATGCTACCTGGGCTGAGGAGACATTCAATGTGACTTGTCTTGAGTTGGCCATCTTCTGTAGGAGGTCTTTGAAGACAAAACATTCCTGGATGGGATGCCCCAACATTTGATGAAAAGGGAAATAATTGGGACGTTCTTCATATCCTTTCTTGTTTGGCCTCTTGGGCATTAAAAATTGAACCAAATTGTTTTCCAAAGCCGAAATGAAATAACCAGGAACTTGTTCATTTCGGAAAGAGTATTATTTTATCTTTAGATCCTCAAATTGTTTTATCCATTGATCTTTTTGATCGTCTGGATGAAAAGTCCTTTGTTGTTGGCGCTCAGAAGTTGGATCCCTTCGATAAGATGAAGGTTTTGAGGTAGAAATAGGTACAGGTGCTTGTTTAATCATAACTGTAGCAGTTTATACTTTACCCATTCCCCTTCATGGAGCTGATGGAATTACATGAGATTTATCATTAGCCTGTATAAGGGAATCTTCAATCTGCTGAGAGATTGTTGTAAGGTCTTGAAACCCTCCTGTGTATTTCACATGGATTAACGGCGTGCGTAATTCGTCAGGTAGATTTTCCACACAGATTGGAAACAATTCTTCTTAAGGGAGTGCTATACTCAAGGAATATGTCAATCCCTTCCATCGAGCAATGAAATCAGAAATCCTTTCATTATCCTTTTTCTTATAGTTTGTAAGATCGAAAACTGTTGTCTTTGGCAATGTTGAGCCGAACTGAAGGTGGAATTTTTGGGGAAGATCCTCCAATGCGATAATTGACCAGGATTGCAAGCTTGTATACCAAACAAAATCTGGTCCCTGCAAGGTTCGCACAAAGCATCTGAGTTTCACTACTTCTTGCTGCTCTGGAGTTTGCATCATAGGATCGCAACAACACACGTAATGCGTCAAATTCTATTCAGGATCACCTGATCCATTGAAAATAGGGAATACAGGGTTCCTAAAACTGGATGGACGAGAAATTGAATCTACCAATTCAAGGTAAACATTCTTTTCTATTTGAACTTGCACACTCTTCCCTTCCATAGTTTCTAACCGAGATGTTAACGACTCAAAAATATTTATCAACCTTGGAGAAACATCCGGTTGATCTTGGACTTGGGCAGGTGAAATGACTGGAGCTTGGATAGATGTGGCGATTGGTGCTGTAACTGATGGTAGTACTGCCAACTGTTGTTGCACTTGACCTGTAGGATTAGACTTGTGAGGGTGTACTGATAGAGGAGGATATTCTTGATCTATATCAGTAGCTACAAAAAATTCTTTTGGCTGACTAAATCCATCATGCTTAAGAAGGAGACTACTCTGACGTAGTTCTGCATTCAACCTTCCTAATTTTTCATTTCATCCTCCTGTTGTGAAATCCTCTGCTCTAGTGAGAGCGATTGACCTTCTCCAGAGGAAGGATATGTAACATGGTTCTTTCCCTTCCCATTTGTTGGATCCTTTTTGTATAGGGGGAAGTGGGTTACTCGAAGGATTACCTAGGTTCTGAGTAATCCTTTGACTTTGTGTACGCACACCATCATCATTTGTGTCGGTGTGTACATCTTCTTGAGCAGTAACCTCTTCATCTGAGTCCCCTGAGTGAGCCTCATCTGGTGGATCAGTAACGAAGACATTAATGAAATTGATTGATGCATAAATCATCGCATCCCTTCTATCAGCATTTCTGTGATATTGTCTTATTCCATGTCTTTGATGAGACATTGCCTTTTGTTGATTAAATCCCTCAGGAACTTCTTGACGAACCGTAATTTAGAGGGAATCTCTTGATAATTTCGCTCTTCGTTCCTCTTGAGGTTTCTTCCCCAATAGAGAAAATACCGACATTCTCTGAGGAGAGGATTGATGATTTGAAAAATTCCCCAGTATGGTGGACTGGGGTTGTTCCTGCTATTCTCGCTCAACTCCCTGAATCCTTTTTGTTGATTCTGAGGGTTGGTTTAAAAGAACCCCCAGTCTGGCGAGCTGGGGTGGTTCTTGACATTCTATGTTTGAGACTTTCTTGAAAGTCCTCTTGATCTTGCGAACCTTAGTCCGGAAATTAGCTGGATGCATTAACCAGTATCCGCTTTTATCACCAGGTTCAAAAGACCGTTGGATGATTTCCGACACTTCTGTCACTTGGTGACGTGCTTTCTTCAAACGATAGGCATGTTCAATATTCTCGTTTTCATGATTCAAGAGTAATTTGCACAACTTGTTATCTGTATTCTTGATTTTGAGAGGAACTAATTGAAGTCTATTCCTGGGCATGCTTTTGATTACAAACAAATCCCATTGACTGTGGCCGACCCTAGGAAATAACATTTCATGAGACCATTTTCGGTGGGATTTAGTGACTGGAGAGCACCGTGAAATGCAGTGATCCATTAACACCCCATCCTATGACACGAATACCAGATGGGGCATTGGTAATTAACTGATTCAATCTTCTTAGTGCGCCAAGGCATGAACGTTGAAGGCCTCTCTACTTATTTTCAGCCTTCGGATATCGAGAGACTGATAAAGACGCCAAATCAATCTGACATTGTAACCCTTCTATTATCTTAAGATGATTTTCATATTCATCATAAGATAATACTTTCTTTTTCAACAGACAAATATTTTTCCATATGTCGAGACGAATATCATGAACTTCATCTTCCGTCAACATTTCTGGAATATTATACTAAGAGTCATCCAGAGGCCAAATCATGATTGGCACTTCACCTTTTTCCAGTTGTTTTCTCATGTTTAGAATTTCCTCTTTATCATTTGATGAAGATTCTTCTACATGATGTGACCGAAGTTGGTGTTTCCTGGTTTCTTTATTAGATTCAACAGGATTGGTAGAAAAATCATTGATCAAAATAGAAGATTCATGACATAGGGGTGGTTCGGACAATGACCTACACCCTGGGCTATCTTCTCATTGAGAAATTATTTCACCTGCTAGCGATGAAGCTTTAGACATGAATTGTTTCGCATTTTCAAGTGCTTCATGATAAGAGGGATTTCTCGGCACTACATTGTCTACTGGAGCATTTTACGGGCAATGTGCATCACTACTGCGGAGAGGACTTTCGCAGCGAAATTCATCATCATGGGGAGGACCACCATAATGGGGTATAGAAAAAGATGAGATCTCTTGCTCCTTGGTCTTCTGACCACACAGAGGGTTCCTATGGCTCTCATCTGAAGATGAAACTTCAAGACCGACCGAATTGTCATGAAGCAAGCCTTCATGGGCAAGTGTCTGTTGAAGACCTTCAGAAATAATGTTCCCACTATTGGGAAATGAGGGAGTAGAATCTTGAATTTCAACAGATAATTTTTTGAGTGATTCAAGTACTCCAGCATCGAGAAATGCCTTGTTACAGATTGGCTCTTGATCTCCTCACTGTGCTGGGCGGGTCTTTTTCATAGACACCTTCTTACTCGCCTTGGAAACCACTTGTTGACGAATGTGGATGCTCTGAGCAGGTGTATATGCCTGATCAGGAAAGATGGCCAGGTTAGGCTGACGATCTCTACTCAAATCAGGTGTATGTTCCTGACTTGGTTGTCCGTGTGCTATGGGGGAGTATGCCCCACAACCCTCTTGGACTGAAACAGATGTGTGTGTCTGTTTCAGAGTGAATTTTTGATGTATCACCCCACTGGTAGGGATAGATTTATGTGTCTTTCCCTAAGATGCCGCTGAAGTTTTTATAATATCCTGGCAGGCATCTAGAATATGAATAGGGATTTGCTTCTGCTCTTTCACCATTAATAGAATATGCTTGGTGACTTCAGCTGTCGGAACGAGAATATACATCCATTCTGGGCTTAGAGCAGGTGTATGTGCCTGCTCGTGTCCTCCTTTTCATGTCAGTGAGTCCTGACAGTACTCAAGTGTGGGGCAGATAGTTGAGTCTACCTCCTATTTGTTGTCGGGGCTTTCTGACTAACTTCTCCAAATTCTACCAAGCGAGACGGTTGGTGGGCTTGATTAATACTAGCAGGTGTATGTGCCTGCTGATTGCACTTCACCAAACGTGGTGGACGAGATCCATCATATGTAGTCAGATGAGCCTATTGACTAGATGATGATGTATAAACCGGTGTATGTTCCTACCTATAGTACTCCGCTGGAATTGCCTGGCGGGATTGGCGTGATTCTACCAGACGAGTCAGCTGGACAGCGGAAATAAACCGGGTAGGTGTGTGTGCCTGCTCATTTCTTGCCACCATGTTAAGTTGGTGGACTTCTCCGGAGATGGAAAAGATGATAACATGCACACTATTGACCGGATTCCTCCACTGGTGGTTCATCTTGCTTGCTCGGGTTTGAGGAACCCGAGCCGAACGCCTGGAGTGGGTACCCTCATCATGTTGAGGGCGCACTGTCGCCCGAGTCTGGCGGCGATTGTTGGTGGAATCCCTCAGGATGGACTCTTGTCTGTTTAAATTAAGATCATAAGGGACCTACTCATTCACCTCCCCAGAATAAGGGAGCGAATGGTGATTGTGTTCTGGGGATAACGACCTGAAACGGTTGGAGACGACAGTTAGCACCGCCTGCTTCTTGATCACTAGTCATCATTGTCTGGACGACCGATGTGTGTTGTTTACTTGGAGGGCTTGTTGGGCAGCCTCCAGAGTTGGGATGGTACCATGTGGATTGTACTCTTTAACCAGTGCTTTTTATACCAAGCGTTGAAGATGCTGAGTAGGTGATATCGTCCTAAAAGCGGACGACGATCTAGCAGGAGTAGCAGTAGTGGCATTTGCAGCAGCAGTATTCACAGGTGTGAACATGAGAGCCTCCATTCTAGAAATTCAGAAGATATTGGGAAAAGAGTGCATGTGTGATATAACAGATGTAATCCAGGTAAATTCAGCCACTACATCTTTTGGATGAGCACATATGTCAACGATTGTTTTTGTTATCCCTCTCATTGAGTTTTACATAGGGGCCTAACAAATAGGTAAAACATCATTTTAACTTGGTTAAGGATTCACGTCGGGTTCACCACTTTTGTTTACCTCGGAATCCAGGGATGACTACCTTGACGATAGGTTCAAACATTCTGATCGGTTTCTAATGGGTGTTTTTGTAGAACCGGAAACATCCAATGATTCCACATCCATTCGAACCTACTTTCCAATGGTAGGTGCTCATTAGTTTGTGGAATGATGAGGCTTTAGAATTTACATTGTTCGAGGGGATGGGAGGTCGGACTCATCACACCTTTTTGAGGGGAATTATTGTCTACTCCGGGACTCTCTTTATAGATCTATGTTATGTTCGTGAATCCTTATTACATTACCAAGTATAAAATGAGATTTCCTTTAGATCTGATAATCAATGATTAAATATGTAGAAAATTTATAAAATGTTTTATATGTATTCGAGGTTCTTCATCCATAGAGAATCATCTGTATTTATTAGAGATTCTTGGTCTATGGTACCCTTCGACACATTTATATAGAAGTCTCCTGGTCATTATGATGACCATGGTGGTTTTAAAGCCACTCAAAAGGGAACTTTAGGTTTATTGTCATTGTTGACTCTCCTTTCATCACAGAATCTAATGATTTGAAAAGGGGAATATCTTAGCTCAAAGTGATTCAACCTTTGGACAATTATCAAAAAAAATGAAAAAGGAAGGAATACGAAGAACATTGTGCATGGGCTGCACATGTTTTACAGTGGTCGTGCAAGTATACTTGCGCGCCGCAATGGGCACACAAGTCACTTGCGTGACCTAAAGGATAACTACCCGGGGTCTTCTCCAGCCTATAAATAGACCATGTGGGCCCCCCATTTAGAGACGATTTTTTCCAGAAACTCAGATTTGATCTCCCGGCTCCCTAGTATATTCTCAAAGCTTCTGAAGCACTTCAAAGGTAATTTCTTACCTATAACGGAAGATCTAAAGAAGGGGAGGAAGTCCTAAGTGTTGAAACTCATCAACACTTGCGCGCCTGAGTGGACAGCCTTAAGGGAAAAGGCCACACTTGGGCGATGCCTTGCTCCTTCAATAGAACTTGCGCTGCCCTCTTCTGGAGGAACCTCAAGAGGATTATAAAGGCTTTAATCAAGATTCTCTCATGTATTACCATGCTGGTTAACCGTCTCACAAGTACAGCATGTGTCGCGCAGGCTTACCTGCGCGACCAGGACTTGCGTGCCCACGTAGTACTTGCGTGCCTGCCAGGACATGCACGGCCCTGCCTTTTTGGGTGGCTTTCATGCCCATTTGACTGCTCTTAATCCATTCCACCTTTCCTATTCAAGATTCAGTCTTCAAGACACTCTTCAAAGCCATTTATGGCACGATTTCTTGATTTGACTTCCTTATCTGAAAGGAATTCTGTGGAATATCTCTCAAAATACAGTGATTTACACATCTTTATGTCACTAAAGATTGAGATTTCATTCATTCAACCTCATCCTTTAAGATGATGTAATCCTTAACATGGGTCTCCTTTTCAGAAATAATCCCCAGTCATAAGTCCTCTAATTTGGGAATCCTCTTATGAGTAAGCCCCAGATCCTCTAATTTGGGCATCCTCTTAGAAGTAAGCCCCAGATCCTCTAATTTGGGCATCCTTTTAGGAGTAAGACCCAGATCCCCTGACCTGGGATTCCTTTCTAGGAAAAATCCCCAATCTCAAATATGGGAATCCTCTTTAAAATTAAGCCCCACACATAATTCTCTTAACCTAGGCTTCATTTTTAGGAGTAAGCCCTAGTCTCAAATATGGGCCTCCTTTTCAGGAGTAAGCCCCAGTCATAATTCTTAACTTGGGCATCCTCTTTAGGAGTAAGCCCCAATTCTTAAGGTTCCCAAATCTGGGCATCCTCATTAGGAGTAAGCCCCAGTCCCCTAATTTGGGCATCCTCCTCAGGAGTAAGCCCCAAACCTTAATCATTGACATGGGCCTCTTTTTCAAGAGTAATCCCCAGTCTTAATTTCTCTTAACCATTCCTAATTTTCCTTTGATCTGGGATTCCATTTCAAGAGTAAAACCCAATCATAAGTCTTCTCCTAATTTGGGCCTCCTTTTCAGGAGTAAGCCCCATGTTAGAGTATTCAAAATCTTCTTGAATCACATATACCTTTATGGACCCTATTCCTAGATTTATTCCCTAAAGTAAATCCAAACCTTCATTTATCTGGGCAGTCATACATACATAATCCCCATATTATTTCTTTTTATTTAATCTTTCATGGCACATTTGTCTATTTTTTACCAATACCTCTTTTTTCTCACATCGAGCATGAATCACGTGATCATAGAGTGTAAAAGTAATTGTGACATCCTTCTCTGAGCCATCAATAATAAACATCATACTCCCTTACACGAACTACGTGGGTTCTGATTCCTTTTCTAAAAAAAGGATACTTAGGTAGCCCGTCTACAGGTCCGATCCCATCTCTAAAATAATCCATGTCCTTCTGAATGACTACTTCCCTCAGAATCTAGGGATTACCTCCTTGATGGGAGGTTCAAACATTCCAATCGGTTTCTAATGGGTTTGTTTGTAGAAATGGAAACATCCAATGATTCCACATACATTCAAACCTACGTTCCAAAGGTAGATGCTCATTAGTGTGTGGGATGATGAGGCTTAGGAATTTGCATTGGTCGAGAGGATGGGAGGTCGGACTCATCACACCTTTTTGAGGGGAATTATTGTCTACTCCGAGACTCTCTTTATAGATCTAAGTTATGTTCGTGAATCCTTATTACATTACCATGTATAAAATGAGCTTTCCATCAGATCTTACAATCAATGATTAAATATTTATGAAATTTATAGAATCATTTATATGTATTCGAGGTTTTTCTTCAATAGAGAATCATCTGTATTTACTAGAGAATCATGGTAAATGGTACCTTTCGACACATTTATATAGAAGTCTCTTTTTCATTATGATGACCATGCTGGTTTTAAAGCCACTTAGTGGGGCCCTTGAGGTTTATTTTTATTCAAGAGGACATGGATTATTTTAGAGTTGGGATCGGACCCGTAGACGGGCTACCTACGTATCCTTTGTTTAGAAAAGGAATCAGAACCCACGTAGTTCGAGTAAGGGAGTATGATGTTTATGATTGATGGCTCAAAGAAGGATGTCACAATTACTTTTACACTCTAAGCTCACGTGAGTCATGCTCGGTGTGAGAAACAAGAGGTATTGGTAAAAAATATAAATTTGTGCCATGAAAGATGAAATCATAAGAAATAATGTGGGCCTTATGTATGTATGACTGCCCAGATAAATGAAGGTTAGGATTTACTTTAGGGAATAAATCCAGGAACAGGGTCCATAATGGTATATGTGCTTCATAGAGATTTTGAATACTCTAATTTGGGGCTTACTCCAAAAAAGGAGGCCCAAATAAGGAGAAGGATTATGATTGGGTTTTACTCCTGAAATGGAATCCCAGATCAATGGTAAATTAGGACTGGTTAAGAGAAATTATGACCAGGGCTTACTCCTGAAAAAGAGGCCCAGGTCAAAGATTAATGTTTGGGGCTTACTCCTGAGGAGGATGCCCAAATTAGGGGACTGGGGCTTACTCCTAAGGAGGATGACCAGATTTGGGAACTTTAAGAATGGGGCTTACTATTAAGGAGGATGCCCAAGTTATGAATTATGACTGGGACTTAATCCTGAAAAGGAGGCCCATATTTGAGACTGGGGCTTACTCCTTAAAAGGAAGCACATGATAAGAGAATTATGGTTGGGGATTACTCTTAAGGAGGATGCCCATATTTGAGACTAGGGCTTATTCCTGGAAAGGAAACCCAGGTTAGGGGATCTGGGGAATACAGCTAAGAGGATGCCCAAATTAGAGGATCTGGGGCATAATCCTAAGAGGATGCCCAAATTAGAGGATCTGGGGATTACTCCTAAGAGGATGCCCAAATTAGAGGACTTATGACTGGGGATTATTCCTGAAAAGGAGACCCAGGTTAAGGATTCTCTCATCATAAAGGATGAGGTTTAATGAAATAAATCTCAATATTTAGTGACATAAATATCTATAAATCACTGTGTTTTGAGAGATATTCCACAGAATTCCTTTCAGATAAGGAAGTCAAATCAAGAAATCATACCATAAATGGATTTAAAGAGTGTCTTGAAGACTGAATCTTGAATAGGAAAGGTAGAATGGATTAAGAGGGGTGAAATGGGCAAGAAAGGCACCCAGAAAGGCAGGGGCGCGCAAGTCCTAGCAGGCGCCCAGGTACTGCATGGGCGTGCAAGTCCTGGTCGCGCAGGTATGCCTGCGCCACACATGCTGTACTTGCGCGATGGTTAACCAGCAGGGTAATACTTGAGTGACTCTTGATTAAAGCCTTTAGAATCCTCTTGAGGTTCTTCCAGAAGAGGAGAGGGCATGTTTGATTGAAGGAGCAAGGCGTCGCGCAAGTGTGGCCTCTTCCCTTAAGGACTGGCCACTCAGGCACGCAAGTGTTGATGAGTTTAAACACTTAGGCCTTCCTACCTATCTTTAGATCTTATGTTCTAGATATGAAATTACCTTTTAAGTGCTTCGGATGCTTTGAGAAGAGACTAGGGCACCGGGAGCTCAAATCTGAGTTTCTGGAAAAAAAATCCTCTCTAAATGGGTGGCCCACAGGGTCTATTTACAGGATAGAGAAGACTCAGGGTGGAAATCCTTTAGGGCGCACAAGTGACTTGCACGACCAAATTTGGTGGGAAAGTGTACTTGCATGACCATTGCGGCACACAAGTATACTTGCGCGACCATTGTAAAACTTTGGTGACCCTTGCACAATGTTCTTATTATTCCATTCATTGTCAATTTTTTGATAATTGTCCAAAGGTTTAATCACTTTGAGCTAAGATATTCCCATTTTCCAATCATTAGATTCTGTGACGAAAGAAGCGTCAACAATGATAAAAGGGAAAATAGAAAAAATACATGAATTACAAAAAAGTTACAAGCAGACAAGAAAATGGAAAGTAAATCTACTCAATAATCCTTGATCGTGAAACATTTTTGTGACCACTGCACACGGTCCAAGCTCCCGTAACCCTAAATACCTTTAGAGTCACAATAAATCTGTTTCATTAACTGTGTATGGAAAAATATTTGTGAGAAAATCACATGCATGAGTGATTTTAAACATACCCATTAGGACGACACGAGATGAATGGGTGGGGGGCAGTAAGACATACAATTAGAAAATTACAATAGATAGAACATGGTACATTAAACGAGTGTAGCTCAACTCAATAAAGAAGTGAAGTAAGATCCTATAAATGTAAGGATATAGATATGGTCAGAGGGTAGACTCCTCGTCAAATCTTCTATACCTAATGTAGGAGTGTAGGCTTACCCAACCCTGAGAAGCTAGACATAGAAATCACATGGCATACACCTGGTTTCTTCAGCTCTCCTATAAGTAGAGTAACCAGAACCCAAGTAGTGGGTACTACAATAGCATGTAAATATATATTTTCTCAAACCTAATAAACCCAACAGAACTAGTAAGGGGATCTGTATCTCAAAGATCAGCCCTGGTAAAGTGTCACCAATAGTCCTAGAAGTTGCCCCCATTGATTCCCAATGTCCAAAACATCTATAAGACAAAGGGCCTCAATCACAAAACCGTAATGATATTCACTTTGGGAATGTCTATCTCACCCAAATGTTTTCCGGTCATGTCACCAGGATGCATATTAGAGGGGAAAGTGCCCCTCTTAATCATGAGTCCAAGGTTTCACCAATCCATTCCTCATCCCTAATTACTCATTGAACACCACTACTCATCCCCAATGAAGGCTGACATGCTGGCAGGTTTCCCTGAAGAGAGAATCATGAACACCACTACCTAGCCCGACTGGAGTGTAATCCCAAAAGAGAGAACAATGAATTCCACTACCCTGCCCCACAAGGGTGTAAGCCCATAAGAGAGGACGATGATCACCACTGAACAAACCATATAGAGGGTATGCATAGAAGAGGGAATGGTGAACACCACTACCCCACCCCACTTGAGGTTAAGCCTGAAAGAGTCATTATCACATGCCACTACCCAGTCTCACAAGAGGGTAAGCCTGTACTATTTTTTTAATTCCAAAAACATCACTACCATCATCGAACACTGCTAGATGAGTTTTTAGTTTGGATCACATTAGTTCATAACTCGGATGCCGAAAACTAAGTCATCATCATGTTCAATGTGAAAAAACATCCTGGATAGGTGATTAATTTTCCCAAAAATATAAAACCGGTGAAAAATGTGGTTTTGAGCACAAGAAACCCGAACAGGTCAATGTGGGGCCTGAATTTCTGACCATGAACATCAAATTCTCAGAATTATCTCATAAAGTCCATCTTGAGGAAAGGAAAACACTACCACATACGGTGTGTCAAACAAACACCCGATTTAAAATTTATGAGCGTTTGAAACAGAAAAAGAGGGTCCCGAGGGTCGGTGGACCGAGTTGCAGTCGGTCCACCTACCACGGTGGTCGGTCATGGTCAAATAAATGTTGGCCTCCTGCCTAGTCAACCTAGAGTAGGCCTGGCCCATTAGCCTATCCTGGCTCGAACCAAGGATGCTAGACCTGCTCACTGAAGTGACCCGACCCGATGTCCACATTGGGACCTGCCCGCAAGTCAGATTCCATCTGTGTCAACACAGTTGGCTGACCGTTGGAAAGGTCACAGGTGTTGCCACCTTGTGTCTCACCATGCGACCCTACATGACTGGCCAACCAAGATATGTGGCCCACCGTTGCTCGGTGGACCGTCTCCTACCGCCGTGCTGGTGGTGCCCTGACAGTTCATTCCACGGACTGCCAAGCACAATACGGGCACCCTGTCTCGATTCTGTTAGCAGATCGAGAATCCTTTCGATAGTTTCATCACTTTAATATCCACGGATTATTGATTCACCAGTAGCATACCATGTTCAAAAAATTTCTACAAGTACCCACGAAGAACGAGTAAAAAAACAAGGTTTAAAGCACGCTTCGATGGCCATGTTCATGCGACCATTGTTGATTCAAGGTCAGAATAGAAAAAATATGATGATAAGGAAAAAATATCAATTAAAACATGAATTATAACTCATAAATAGAGAAATATTAACTCATAATGATCGTTCATCATTGGTGATGTGTCCACGATTTTCCTACATCGATTCGCCAAATATTTTGGGGAGTTTGCTCCTCATTCTAGCAAATAAATTTTATGGTCAATATGGGGGGTTGAGGGATATTAGAAATAGTGATTTAATTTGATTATCATTTACCCCTAATCCGAAACACATAACTCTATGTATATCCAGCCCGCTCTATGCAAAAAACCTAAACAGTTGCAGCATATCATTTTATGTCGTTCTTGGGAAAAAAACCCTATTCTGAACTCAATGGCTGTCTCGGATATCCAATTCAAGTCCCCATTTTAATGTTATTTGATTCAACTTCAGGGGAAATAAATTAATTTTACATATTTTTAATTACCATTTTCCCACTGGGTGGAGTTTTTCAAATGAGTCCCATGCCGATGAATGTCATACCCCGCCTAGGGTAAACACGATGTTCCGACATCATCCATGGAGTTAGATTTCCGATCTGAGTTATTATTTAGGATTTATCCCATTTTTGTTATGTTCATGGTATTTAGTATACATAATATTTTTATAAAAATAATTCATGGAACACCGGCCTTGAAATTGCAAGCCATTTTAGTGCCTATCTCTGGAAATATATATTGAAGTATTTCAAATTATTACTTAGTGAAAACTTGGTCTCTACAATTGTGGCAATTAAAATATATATAAGAATATATCATATTCTAGATGTGTTAATGGATTAATTTCTAATTCTACATTTTTCATGATTCCATAATAAAATAAAAGTAATAATATAAAAAATGTCAATAATGATATTTTGTGAAAATAATAATTCATTAAATTATTAAAAAACAAGAAAATATTGAAATATGAAAAGAGGGAAAACATATGGATGATAATGTATCCCTATGTCTATTTATGATCCTGATATTACATTATATGTAAAATTATAACTTCTTATTTTAGAAAATTTTGTTACCGAGGATAAGTTAAAAAAATTAACTAAGGGGTAAAACCAAAATATAGGTTTTTTAATGACACCAAAACATGTCTATATTTAATTTCCATAATAAATTTCAAATTTTCACTATTTTTTCATGAATCTATGGCCATTTGGGAGCATTTATCTTGATAATACTAAATTATATTCTAATAATTTGGTTATTCCAAGTGTGTCCTTTACATCCCTTATAGAAGTACAACACTTCCTTCTCTCATTTAACCCACATTGTGAAACCTAGATCAACCATGCCATAACCATTAATCTTCTAAACATCCATATCCATGTTTTGGAGGTTGTTAAATTCCCATAATACAAAACCTAGGTTCCTTAAGAAATACTCTAACAGAGGTACCCTGAAGAAATTGTTTACTATCTTACCCAGTTAATTTTAATTAATTTCATCTTATACCTCCCATATATCTTTGATATTTATAAAAAACTAATTAATCTTCATCTCTAGATATAATTATGTTTTATTACGATTATGAAACCACAATTATATACCCTATTTATAATTAAATTGATTGTTAATATATCATTATTTTATACATATGGGTTACCATCTACAGATTGAGAGAAAATTTATTTTTCATCCCAATTTATTTTGGGTTGGAAAAATAATTGGATTAATTTTAATATATGTTTTTTTTAAAAATTATGCTTGTCGTTTTATAATAACATATCTACCTTCTTATGTTCTTATTTGTTGGAAAATGATAATGTCGCTTTTGTTTACGTGTAAATTACCACCTCCACGAAGCGATGTGATTCATTTATCATTTTTTATTTACATGGATAGTAAAATGGAAGAATTTGATAAATATATTGGATATTTATGTTATTAAAATTATCATTTAATTATTAATTATTGTTTGTATTTTTTTGTCTGTTGAAAAGTGAAAACAATATTATGTGTACATATAGCCTACCATCTCTATGAATGGTGTAATTAATTTTTATATCTCTTTGTTTTTTGGATATATATATAGATATTTAATATATATGATATTTATATCATTGTTAAAATTATGAAGATTATGTAACCATAAACAAATCTAGAAGGAGAAAAACTATTGAATCATAACATACATGAAAAGTTTTACATATTACCCATAATAAGGGTTTTTAAAAAAGAATTGTTGATAAAAGGGTGACTAAATAATACATAAAAAATAATATATGCTCCCATATATATATAATATTATGTTTCTAGATGAAATTTAGAATAAATATTTATTTATTATATAGGATTTTTTTTACACATACAAAGGAATCCAAATTTGAGGTAAGAAACTATTTCACAATCACATCATTATCTGAAATTGTTATGTTTATGTCAATGATGGGGAAATTATTTTATAATTCTATCACAAACAATTTTTATTTTATACTCATATGTTAATTATTTAAATTATAAGTTTTTCATTCATTTTCCTTTCTTTATGTACTCAAGATACCAAAATAATTATTATATGGAAACCTATCTTTGATTTTCTACTTGGCCGAGAATCATTTTTATCCATCTACAAATTTTCCATAAAATGTTTTAAATAATATTTATACTACTCTCTAATTATCTATTAAAAAATTAACCATGTTTTAATTTTTTAATTTTTTTTAAAATAATCTTCTTTCCATTTTATGAATGATTATTTTTTATCATTTTTTACAAAACGGAGAAAAAAATGTTTTATAAATAATTTAACCTAAAAAACATATCCCAACATCATGACCACATTATTATTTTACTTTTATATAAAATTATTTCTTTTCTATTTTTACCAAACAAATTTCTCAATATTTTGTAAATGATTTATATATTTGATTACATATTGAGAAGGGTATTTTCCTCAATAAATATTTATGTGATTTTTTAATATATTTTAAAAAATTTAAATATTATTTATTGATTATGATGATTGAATGATGATAAAATACCAAAATAACATCGTATATTTATGTATGGTGTATATCTAGTTTGGATGAGAAAATTATTGACATTATATATGCAATTTCTTCAAATAAAAAAATATTTATTTTAAGGCATGTTGATTAATATATATTGTTTATTTATATAATGTATTGAATTAGAAAAATTAAGTGATGGGTGGTGACCATAATTACATATCCCCTCAATTCATCTATATGAATCAAGAGAAAAAATATATTGGGTATTCTCCCAAGTCCATACCCATTTATATAGATTTCATGACATGAGGCCTTGATTACATTTTATATTTCTGTGAACAAGGAATCAATGGTAAGTTTCTGATTTTTTGGAACTATGCGTTCAATAAATATGAAATGAATAATTGTTTTCCAAGAGATTATTTGAAAATTTATGATATCCAAGATAATGTTTCAAGATCATGATATTGTTTATATGTAATTAATTGATCATTATTTATTCCAGCAATATTATTCTTAATTATCATGTTATTGATTAAATGGATTGTGTTTTAAGTTATTTACCATGGTATAATGATTATTAATTATTTATTCAATATAGATTATGAACAATGCAACACTTATTGATCATATGAGATCAAAATTTACGTGTTTTTCGTTCCCTAGGATACATGGAAATATATTATGATTGATAATAAGAGAAATTATACATGGATTGGTGATGTTATCAAATAGAGTTCAATATTGTATTTTACATTTTAAAATTTAATGTTAAATTAAATCATATATCTATTTCTAAAATAATATTTATCTTTTTGGTAATTTGGGATAAAAATACTTGTATCTAGTACCATGGTAATAGTATAACCACCAGATCTAGTCTATTAGGGTTGGGTTCATCACATTTAGTGTTAGAGTAAATTTAGTATTAACATTGGAATGAGATTGAAGACATGATATATTAGGGTACATAACACCACGACCAACTTTTTGGATAATTTTAATTATAGGATACCTTCCAAATACTTGTTATGATAGATATTATGTGCTTATCCTAGAAATAATTACCTATTTGGATACTACATTTGGACTTGGTTTTGGAAGAGTTGAATCTTGGGGTAGTGGCCCTGAAAAATGTTGGTCACGTATATATAAACATAATTATAGTACATGATAAGTGTTCACATACTAAACATTTAGTTTGAAACTACATATGACTATTATTTAGATAATTAATATATTTATAACAAATCATTTTGAATGAATTGAAAACAAAATTTGATTTAATAATATTCTAAAATAAACAATGTTTTGGATTTTCATATTAGTTATTCATAAATTTTTAATTAATGTTAACTATTTAACTATTTTTAAAATTATATAATCTGTTTCATAATGTTATGATATAATTTAGTAGAGTCCATTATTTCGAAATGGATCCTATAGAAAGGAATGAAAAACTTTTCAGCCCAATTAATCAATGAAGAGATTTCCCTCATGAACATGATAATGAGAATTATGTTGGAACTGAGTTGATTATGAAAGTACTAGGATAGTTAACATAGGTCATAACTAATATCCTTGCCTAGATAGAACTATATATTAATTCCCATCATGATGTGTGGATGTTAGAAAGATTCATTCTGAATAATCTTCCATCCTTTAATGGAATAAAAATATAATAATAACAAAATAATGGATCATGTCCATTGGAAAATACTTCTATCATTAACAAGTAATTAATGAATTAGTGTTATTCTAGTAGTTTATTATTTAAAGGATGATACTAATAAATAGTGGTTAATAGTTAAAGATATAACAGAATATGAGAAGATAGAGATAACAGAATGAAAACATTTCAAGTAAATATTCACTGAAAAATACATTCCACATAAGGAATGTCATTATAAGGAAATAAATTTATTAATCTTGATAAAAGTAGGAGTAATGTGTTGTTGAGTATGAGGAATGGTTTACAAGATTAGTAATGCATGAAATAGATTATGTAAAAATCTATAATGTATAATTGATCATTTCATTATTTGGGACAATCTAATCCTATTAAGGGACCTATTTTCTCACACATGTTCATCATATGATTATACAGAATCATGTTCCATCGGTATGGAGAAATAATTCTCCAGGTCTTATCTTTTCAATAGATATTAGAAGAATAACAAGATAACTCAGATCCCAGGAAAAATCAATGGGGTGAAGGAAACTAATAGAAGGATAAAACATCCCATATTCAATGATTGTGGAAGGAATTACCATAGTATTTATTTGAAGTAAATGAGAGATTGATTCTATTATGGAGATAAAATTTATTAGGAGTGTGAATGGAGGGGTAAAAAATAAATATTTAATATTTATTGTTTCATCTATAAGTATATTAGTCATTATTAAAACTAATTCACTGTGTTTCAAGGGAATATATATTATAAGAATGTAATGGATCAAGGTTATGCTTTTATAATTACTATAATATAAGAAGCAATCTATTAAGGTGTGATAATAGGAAATCTGATCATAAAATCTTACAATAATTGATTCTATATCTACACATACATTTATATAATTCATGGAAATCAAATCGTCCCCCAACACAATATAGAAATACATAGAAATAAAGATACATAGTATGAATCTAGTTATTTGTTAGTTTCAATTTAGATGAACGGTTATTCCTTAATAAAAAAAGTAGTTTTAAAAATGTTTGGATTAGACATAATCCTTATTTTTAGGTTTTGTTTTGTTTAGAGTATTAAAATATTAGTATATTATGTATAAAATAATATAGGGAAAGTATTTTAAAACAAAAAATTTCTTCTTTTACCTTTATTTATATGGAATTGATGGTTATTTAATCCCACACTAATTTATGCTCGTGAGATAATTAACATTCTCATGTATTTATTCTATATTACTCTTTATTAGTCCATGGATGTTATTTCTATCCTCCATTTATATATTCTAACTTCCCAAAAATGTTCTCCTTATATGGGAAGGTGAATATGTGATATTTCAGGTATCCGTTATGTCTAAGATTTCTCCTTTTCAAACGATGTTTAATTATTCATTTAAATAGAGCTGGTTTTAAACAATCTTTTTCAAATATTTAACCCATTTTACCGAGATAAAATTCTGAGGGTAATATTTATTTTTGGGGGTAATATATAACACCCCAAGATATTAAAAGAGAAACCTTATGTTTGAGAGAACATTTGACACACAACACTATGCATAAAAAACCAAGAAATATTTTTATTAAAATATGTTCATTAAAACATATCCATTTAACCAGATTGTAGAACCCTCTATTTTTGCTACATGACGATTTATTTATGTTTTTATGTATATATATTGATCGACTTAAGTTTAAGGAGGTTTGATGGATTTTTGAATTCATTGGAGTTTTTTATGGAGGTGCATAGTTTGAGCACAGTTAGAAAAAACCGTTCCCCTATCAAAGAAATTGTGTGGATTATGGCTCGAGGGATAGTATCTCCACATTGTTGGAAAATATTTTTTAAAAAAATCTGTAGATGTCTAGGTGAAACTATTAATGTCTATATTTATTGGAAAATCATCTTTGGATCACAGTTTGTATAACCATGTGAGCCAACCATACGAGGGGGGAGATTAGTGTATCAGAACAACATGTTTGGTGAAATGTCTCCTAATGTATACAACCAAAATGTGTGACATTATGTTTTAGAATCAAAATTTGTGGATCTATCTCGGAATAATTCATGATACCCCTTTTTATTAGATAATAATTAATAATACTAAACTATGTTTCCCCACATAGATGATTCCATTTGATTTGAGATAATGATTCAGTGGATTCAAAGCCTGTTGAAGGTCCATATTTTCAAGTATGTATATATTATTATATTATATTGCTATATTTTTTCTCCTTAACTCTATCAGAACCGTACATCTAATCCTATGTGTATTTATGCATGTTCTATGATGGTAATTTTTGTTTATATGATTGTGTATTTTGAAGTAAATTATATCCATGCCCAGATCTAGATGTTCATAGTGACTATCTTCATTTTCGCTAGTTGTTGTGGGGTAGGTGGCTTCTATTTTAACTCTACATGATTAGAAAATGAATGAGTATCATGAAATGAATATTTTTTCATGAAATTATTTTGATACCCTTTCTAGATTATCTATAAAAACCTATTTACTGATGCTATTTAGAAATATTTTAAATTGGATGGTTTTGTGGAAAATACTGTTTGATGATAATTTTAAATTGGGGATTTAAAAATTATGATTTTTATTTGATAAATAGAAAACCGTGGTTGGAATTTTTAATGTAAGAAATATTTTATATGGAATGTATTGGAATGGATTTTAGCCTACATGGTTGGTGTGAGTTCATTTGAATTACATGTTCCCCTGTTGAATGTTAATGCTCCATTGGGAACCTATAATTTTTTACCTTGTAATGAATTGGTATATTGATGATGCACCACTAGTGAGTAATGAACTATCACCTGGGTATGTATGTATGGATGTGTGAATATGTGGAATCATGGAATGGGTATCCCAAATTTGATGAGAAATGTTTTATAGGATTGTTTTATTGTTTCCTGGGGAAATTTTTTTTTGATTTTATACAATATATTATAACTATTTTAAATTAAATTCTATAAAATTTCACTAACTTGTTCTTATCCTTGTGGCATGAGTTGGGAATTCATTAGGGAAATCCAACTGAGTTTTGACTCAGCCACTACGTTGGCACAATTCTATATTTGTATATGTTATCTATCAAGGAAAAAATAAAGGAAATGTAAATAAACAATTTAGTGATGCTTCATGATACGTGGAGGTGGCTTATTGAGATGGAATATTGAGAAGGTTGGGAGTTGGTGGTTAGTTGTTTATGGTGTCTTTTTGTTTCATTATATTTTGATTCATTCGGTTTTGTCCCTTGGTTTCCACATGTACTATAATATGGTTATTAACATGGTTATATATTAATTTTTGTATTTGTAATCAAGCATAACATAGAGGTTTATTGATTATCTTATTATGTTTTACATGTTTATCATTAAGTGGGATAATCATCCCCAAAATTCGTTGAAGCCCAAGATCATTATTGAAATCCTTTAGTGTCTTGGAATTTCACCTAATTATAGTAACTCCCACTATGTATTCCACTTGAAATATATGAGGAGAAAGATGTTAAAAAATATATCATACTTGGTCGGTCCAAGTATTTTTTTGAGACAAATGGTGACATTTTATTCAATCCTTGGTTATCATTTGTGTTCTGTCCAGGAGTTGTCCATGGTAAAAATCATGATAAGTCTATATATTTTTTGGGATGTTAGATGGGTATAGGATTTTTAGAACATGAAATTTATAAGATAAAAAGGATTACCTAATTTTACAAATCGATATTTTATGATAAGTAATGTTTTTAATTTATTTGATGTCATGTGTTTTATGCTACAACAATGTTATCTTGTGCTATACGCAACACCGTATTAGCTTGATGTATACGCAACACAATTCTTAGATTGTGTTGCACACAATTTCAAGTTCGTTTGATAATAGTCATTCTACGCAACATTGAGTATATATATATATATATATATATTCAATGTATAAATGAAAAATGGTGGATTTTGTTATAACTAAATAACAAAGAAGTCTTTCACAACACGCAACCCTGACTTGGATTGCATTACACGCAATCACAACCTTACTCGAAGCATGTGTTGTACGCAATACCAAGTTTTACTAAACAATGATATATTATTAAAATATTATTAGACTAGTCGTTATGAATAGTAATACCTACTTTTGAAATTTCATAAATTTTATCTTTCAAAATGGACTTCATTTTTGGATTCGGAATATCGAAATTAGACTAGGGTGAAATTTTGGTATTTTTCTGAAAACTTTCAAATTTTGATCAATATTGAAAACATTGGGTTACTATTTAAAAACCGACATTTTATTTAAATATTTATTTATTTTATTTTATTTAATTTTAGGTCAAAATTGATACATAATACCTATATATGTTCAAAGTAATTCATTGGAGTCATTTTATAATAATTTTAGATATATAAAAATTTTATTGAATTTTTCATCGTCTTTTACCCACCTCCTAGGAGAATTATGAAATTTAAATAAAACATAATTTTACCACTTCTGTGAATGGAATTTCAAAAATCCGAGAGACACGGTTGATGTTAGTGAGTAAAATTTGGTTCAATGAGATGAAAATAATTTTTCATGAATATTAACTTTTTACTTTTTTTTACCATGGTTAAAAGTAAATAGGGCAATTAATGGTAAAAATGATATTATTATTACCCTAACACATGTCCTAATTCTATTGGATAAGTTTAATTCGACCAAAAACAACCTTAGGAATAAAATATGACCATTTAGGCCCACTTGGATTAGATTAGGACATTTAATATTAATTTATTTAAAGAAGGGTTTAAATAGTATAAATCAAATTCTAATATAGGGTTATACATAAGATAAATTAGACTAAAATATTCATTAGAAAGCTAAAATGATTTAATACATAATGTTATTTTATTTATAATTTTTAGACATCAAATAATTTAATTTATTTATGACACAATGATGATGCAGTAATTATCTTATTAATGAAATATTGAAATAATTGATGTTATAAATACCGAAATAAATGTAATTTGAGACTTTTTATGAATTCAACTAATTTTATAGGTCTCTATGACATGTTAGTACAGATTTAATTAAATTTTTTCGATCTAATCATTATTTTATGACTTAAAAAATCAATTACCAAATAGTGTCAAAATTGACATAAAATAGTTTATAAAACAAATATTATATAATTAATTGTAATTTTTTTCCTAAAAATATAAGGTTTGTCCAGATGACTTAGATAAGGTTATATATATTAATAATAAACAACTTGGGGTTATTTTGTCTTGTTATATTACGTTTCATAACATTATAGTGTAAGAAAACAAGAAGACATTGTAAAAGTTAAATTATTTAACTTAATGTTAAATCTAAATGATAAGGTTAAAATAATTACCTAAACTTGTATAAATTATATTCGAGGAGAGGATTTCGACCCATCCCAACCTTAGCTTTGAAATAAATTAATTTGGATCTATTAAAAACTGAATATGACTTTATAATAAAATAATATTTTTACTTTTTCCTAAGATGCCCCTCTCCTCCCTTATAAAAGAAAACCTCCTCGCTCTCTTCCTCACACCACTTTGAGCCTTCATGCGTGGTCAACACCTGCCAAATTCTCTTATCCACTTCCCTAGAAACATCTTAGAGGTCCTGGTCTTCTTCAAAGACCAATTTTAATGCCCTTATAGGAGGTCTCAAAGAGGCACTTCAAAGAAGAGGTAATATCTGTTACCGATTCATTCTACTTTATTTTTTCTTCCACTTCTTATTCTTTAGTTGTTTCATTATGAAGTAATAAAATCAGTATCACTAATATTTTTATATGTTATTATAAGTATGAAAAAACCACATTTCATCTTCTATCCATCCTACGAAAAATGAAATCACCGCGCATGCGTACGTACAGAATACCATCTCCACGCCGTGGTTTAATCTGTTCATCCAACACCACCTTACTTGTATGGGTATAAGGATGTAAAGAATAACAATACATAGTTATTATAACATCATACAGATTCTGATATATTGTATCATCCACCCCAATTAAATTCAATAATTATTGGAACGATATCATCACTCGTGCGTACGTACGGACTACAGTCTCCACGACGCGATGAGATTCATTCTCAATGATTAACCATTCATGAATGTTTATAAAGTATATATAATAAGTAATCATGAAATATATGACATAATAATGATACTGGATTTATGTATATATATTTTTATTTCATATACTTAATTCCATTCAACTCAATTAGGAAACAAAAACAACGTTCATGCATACGTACGGCCTACCGTCTCCATGAACGGTGTATTTATTTCCATTTATTGATGTATTATATATATGTATATTCTGAATATATAATATATATAAATCAGGTTTTATATTCTTGAATTTTTTAATCAAGATCTATGTAATCATATGGATAATTACAAGTCAAAACACGGACGACAAATGAAACGATTTTACCAAAAACGCTATTGAACATGGAATTTACAAAAGAACAGGTAATATAAAGTCATAAGTGAACCATATATGATATAATAAAAATTAATATGAATCTTAAATAATTAAAATACAATATTTAAATCATTATACATGATGTTTGGATAGGTACGGAGCATATCAGACCTAATTTAAGGGATAACTTTTCCAATCTCGTTTTTATCCGAGATTGTTTGTTCGTATGTATTTACTAGCGTTATATTTATCATCCATGTCCTCGTTTTCTAAAAATGATTTCATGTATTTTTAATGTTTTTAAACCATTTTTTGACTGTTACTAAATTGTATGTATGAAAGCTTTCTTTTATGAGGTAATTTTTTACTTTTCTGGCAAAAGTACGAGAAGAATGTTTTTTAACTTATACGGCACGAACATATTTTTACAGTTTTATAATGCCTTATTTTCATGATTCTTCCTCCAAAATATTTCATGACTATTTTCAACAAAATCCTTTTCTTTTAAAATTGCATGAAATTTTGTGAAAAGAAAATTATTTTGAAGAAGAAATGATATTTTCCTCAAGAATACATTTCAAGTGTTTTATCAAAACCATTTTTCATCTAACATGACATTATTTCATATGTGTATGTTTCAAGTATCATGTCTCTATGATTTAAATGGTTTCACATTCCTTATTATGAGATGATATCCATTTATTTTATATGGATTATGTGATTATGGGATGAAGTTTATAAAACCCATTTTATTTGTTGGGTTACTATGAATGATGTATGTTAATTTTGTGGCACAAGTAAGAATGATTTCATCACGAGATGGTTGGGAACTATATCTCCCTCCAATGAATTGGGTAAATATTTATATCTCAAGAGATAGACATGGTTGGAATGGTATGTTAATCCGGTTCAGTGTTACAGGATTGAAACGAGGAGTGAACTCGATTCAGAAAGGGACTTTGTCAACTAAGATGGTCTTGGAAGCAATGCCTTGGCCACTATGGAAATCATAACATGTGCTGAATGGTTGCCACAATAACATTTTTTATTCCCATGCTATTTTATCATGATTGATGTTCCTTTATGATATATTCCTTATGTACTTCCAAGATTTATGTCTTTTCTCAAGGTTTTAATGTTTATATTTGATTTTCAAGTTTTTGTTTTCAAATGTTTATGGACTGTTTTATGGTCTCTATGTTTTCCCTTACTGAGCATTTGAGCTCACCCTTTTTATGTTTTATTTTCCCCAGGAAATAAAGAAAGTTTTTAGGTAAGGAAACAAATAGGGGACGGTCATAATGGGTGTTTTTGAAGATCTTTCAACATGATTAGAATTTTATATTCCAAGTTTACAAAGACACTAAACTATTAAGATCCTTGTGTGTCTGTTTTTGTTATGTATTAAGTATTCTGCAAAAGTAATGTAATGTCCATGTACGTCAAGCTTCGGGTCTCTACAGTTGCTATCAGAGGAATGGTTTAGTCATCCTTTGGAAACAAGGATGAGAAAATGATAGTGAGATCCCTAAAGATATTTCTACGGTATGTTTAGGGATGTCCCTAAGGATAAGTATACATGTAGGATATAGTCATAGAACTAAGGTAATGATCATAGAATATAACCTAACATGTTAGATATTGAGGGTACTCCCCCATTACTATGTTTATTTCCCTAGCATGATTTTTGCATCTAACACTATACTTTTTGGGTTTTAGAAAATGGCTGGAAATAGGAAGATTCAAGATAATGGAGGATATGACGGACAATGGAATGATATTCTTCATGAGCAACCAAATGAAACGGGATTTGGAAGTTCAAACATCGTTATTATGCCTAATCAACAATCTCTTAATATGATCAATAATCTCAACTTTGGAATGTTTCCCGACTCAGATAATAATAGAATGATGGAGTTTCATGATGATCATAGAGGAATGAAAGTTCAATTTCCCTCATGTAAGTCATGAGGGAAGAGGCATCAAGGGGAATGTTTAAAAGGAACTAGAAGATGCTTTGGGTGTGGGAAACAAGGACACAAAGCCAGTAATTGCAAAGGAAAATGTTTAGTTCACACCATGGACAAGGATAATGGTATTTCTAAGATATCAACAATGGTTAAATGTTTTAAATGTGGAATGTATGAGCATTATGCAAACCAATTCCCTAAGAGAATGTCTCACGAAAATAATCAACATGGTCATACGGGTAGTATTTATATTGATGATGATGAAGAGACTAAAAATGATATGTGAGATAAAAGAATTGTTGAAGCTCGGGAAATGTTTTAAGAAGTTAGTGGAATGATTGTATGTTTATAAAGAATAATGTATGCTACTATGGAATAAATAATCATCTAAGGATTGTTACACTATTGTTTTTACTAAAGTATTTGAAATTATATGTTGAATGGTACCGGTAACTATGGAAGGTTATTCTGATATTTTTGGAAAGTAGATGATATGTGCACAATGAAGGGATTAGAAGATAATGAGATGTTTGATTGTATTCATGAGCTCATATAAGGACTAAGTGATATTATAGTTTGATTATATAGATTTTTTTGGGATTTTGGTATGTGGAATGAGTTACCTTTTGATAGTATTCATGTTTTCACTATAGCTCTATGGTAATTTATGTTTCAAGAGAATATATGACTAAGGTATTAATGTGATTGGAATGAAACCAACAAGATATATCTTATGATATATGTGAGGTAAATTCTTGTATTCACATTCATGGTACATCACCTTTCTAGTAATTGTTTTCTTTATACCATGAGCTTGGACCGAAGTATTTTAGAGAAGCTTAAATATTGGAATGGAATATGTTAGACATAAGTTAGTATTATTTATGGATATAACTTTTTTCGATATTTTTGATGGGATGATATAGTAATGTAGTTTTAGAAAAATGACAACCTGCAGGACGGGCGACAGCCCATCGCGTCGGACAAGGTTGTGAGAATCGAACCCACAACCGAAGTGCGACTGACCTTTATCACCTACCACTGGCCTACAGGAAGTCCCTGGTTAGTATAAACTAGTTTTATTTTATTAAGTGGTATGATAGATGAAGTATAAGTCCATTTTTGGAAAGATATACAATAGATGGACTTATGTATATAACTGTTGCTAAACTTTTGATTAAGACAGATGGAATGACCCATCATTCTATCACATGATCTGCGAACACTTCACGAATGACAAATTCAACTTCATTTCTTTAAGAGATGAAGTGGAAATTGTTCATGGAACGAACAACGGAGAGATTATATCAAAATAAAGTAAGTATTTCATCTAATTAAAATTCTTCAACTTTAGAGAAATGATCTTGAAAACCAAAAATGTTTTCCTACTGCCCTTATATCTGATGAATCAAATCCTACCTTAGATCATCACAAATTTATGGCTTTTTTATTGTTGGTGTTTTCATAGCCATGTTCTCTACCACTCTCCATTAGAACGTGATGGTTAGATTTCTCTTCTATATTGATATTTTCACCTATGTTATCCTACGTGGAAATCCAGTGATGAGTTAATTTGGGTAACTGTTACGTTTCATACGTTAGTTTTTAAATTTACGTTTTGGTATTTCATTTTATGATGTGGGTTTCAATTAATGAAACTTTCAAGTAGAAAACCATCTATAACCCTGATGAATTTCGAGGGCGAAATTCATTTTAAGGGGGGTAGAATGTACCAACCTGATATTTTATGATAAGTAATCTTTTTAATTTATTTGATGTCATGTGTTTTGTTCTACAACAATGTTATCTTGTGCTATACGCAACACCGAATTAGCTTGCAGTATATGCAACACAATTATTTGGTTTTGTTACACACAATTTTAAGTTCGTTTGATAATAGTCATTCTACGCAACATTGAGTATATATATATGTATTCAATGTATAAATGAAAAATGGTTGGATTCTGTTATAACGAAATAACAAAGGAGTCTCGCAAAACACGCAACCCTGACTTGGCTTGCATTACACGCAGTCACTACCTTCCTCGATAGCGTTTGTTGTACGCAATACCGAGTTTTACTAAACAACGATATATTATAAAAATATTATTAGAACTAGCCGATATGAATAGTAATACCCACTTTTTGAAATTTTATAAATTTTATCCTTTAAAATGGAGCTCATTTTTGGATTCGGAATATCGAAATTAGCCTAGGGTGAAATTTTGATATTTTTCTGAAAAATTTCAATTTTTTATGAATAGTGAAAACACTGGGTTACTATTTAAAAACCGACTTTTTATTTATATAATTATTTATTTAATTTCATTTCATTTTATGTCAAAATTGATACATAATACCTATATAAGTTCAAATTAATTCATTGGAGTCTTTTTATAACAATTTTAGATATATTAGAATTTTATTGAGCTTTTCACCGTATTTTACCCACCTCCTAGGAAAATTTGAAAATTTACAGAAAACATAATTTTACCGCTTTTGTGAATGAAATTTAAAAAATCTAAGAGACACAGTTGATGTTATTAAGTAAAATTGGTTCAATGAGATGAAAATAATTTTTGGTAATAGTAACATATTACTTTTTTTAACCACAGTTAAAAGTAAATAGGGTAATTAAGGGTAAAAATGATATTATTTTTACCCTAACACATGTCCTAATTATATTGGATAAGTCTAATTCGACCAAAAAAACCATATAAATAAAATATGACCATTTAGTCCCACTCGGATTAGATTAGGACATTTAATATTAATTTATTTAAAGAAGGGTTAAAATAGTTAAAATCAAAGTTTAATAAGTAAATAATTTTTAATATACAGTTATACATAAGATAAATTAGACTATAAATATTCATTATAATTATAAATATATTTCCTACATAATGGTATTTTATTTATAATTTTTAGACATCAAATAATTTAATATATTTAAGACACAATGATGATGTAGTAATTATCCTATTAATGAAATATTGAAATAATTGATGTTATAAATACCAAAATAATTGTAATTTGAGACTTTTTATGAATTCAACTAATTTTCTAGGATAATATGACAGGTTATTTCTGATTTAATTAACTTTTTTCGAACTAATCATTCTGTTATGATTTTAAAAAAAATCATTTACCAAATAGTGTCAAAATTGACATAAAATAGTTTTTAAAACAAATACTATATTATTAATTGAAATTTTATTACTAAAAATCCGAGGTTCGGAAAATTGACTTAGATAAGTTTATATATATTAATAATAAACAACTTGGGGTTCGTTTGGCTCGTTATAGTATGTTTCATAACCTTATAGTGCAAGAAAACAAGAAGACACGCTAAATGATAAATTATTTAACATAATGTTAAATCTAAATGATAAGGGTAAAATAGTTACCTAAAATTGTCTAAATTCTATTGAATGAGAGGATTTCAACCCATCCCAACCATATCTTCGAAATAAATCAATTTTTAGCTATTAAAAACAGAATATGACTTTATAATAAAATAATATTTTTAGTTTTTCCTAAGGTGGCCCTCTCCTCCCTTATAAAAGGGAACCTCCTCACTCTATTCCTCACACCACATTGAGCATTCAATCTTGGAAAAAATCTGAAAAATTCTCTTCTCCACTTCCCTATAATCATCCTAGAGTACCTGGTATTCTTCAAAGACCTATTTTAATACCCAAATAGGAGGTCTCAAAGAGGCGCTTCAAAGAAGAGGTAATGTCCGTTACCGATTCTTTCAACTTTATTTCTTCTTCCACTTCTTCTTCTTTAGTTGTTTAATTATGAAGTAAAAACATCAGTATCACTCATATTCTGATATTTTATTATAAGTATGAAACAACTCCATTTAATCTTCTGTCCATCCTACGGAAAACGAAATCATCGCGCGTGCATACGTATAGAATACCGTCTCCACACCGTGGTGTAATCTGTTTTTCCAACCGCACCTTACTTGGATAGGTATAATGGTGTAAAGACTAACTATACATAGTTATTATAACATCATACTGATTCTGATATATTTTATCATCCACCCCAATTCAATTTAGTAATTATGGTAACGATATCATCGCTCGTGCGTACGTACGGACTACCGTCTCCACGACCCGATGAGAATCATTCTCAATGATTAACCATTAATGAATGATTATAAAGTATATATAATAAGTAATAATGACTATATGACATAATTATGATACTGGATTTATGTATATATATATGTATGTTAACTACTTAATTCCATTCAACTCAATAAGGAAACGAAAACAGCGTTCATGCGTACGTACGACCTACTGTCTCCATGAACGATGTATTTCTTTCCATTTATTGATATATTATATATATGTATATTCTGAATATATATTATATATAAATCACGTTTTATATTCTATAATTATGTAATCATGATCTATGTAATCGTATGAATAATTACAAGTCAAAACACGGACGACAAATGAAACGATTTTACCCAAAACGCTATTTAACATGCAATTTACAAAATAACAGGTAATATGAAGTAATAAGTGAACCATATATGATATCATAACAATAAATATTATTCATTAATAAGTCAATTACACTATTTAAATCATTATACAGGAGGTTCAGATACGTACGAAGCATATCATACTTAAGGTAAGGGATAACTTTTCCAATCTTGTTTTTATCTGAGATTGTTTGTTCGTAAGTATTTACTGGCGTTATATTTATCATCCATGTCCTTTTTTTATAAAACAAATTCATGTATGTTTAATGTCATTTTACCCATTTTTGACTTTTACTATATGGTATGTATGAAATCTTTCTTTTACGAGGTACTTTTTGACTTTTCCGGCAAAAGTACGAGAATAATGTTTTTTAACTTATACGGCACGAACAGATTTTTACGGTTTTATAAAGACTTATTTTCATGAATCTTCCTCCAAAATATTTCATTACTATTTTAAACAAAATCATTTTCTTTTAAAATTTCATGACATTTTGTGAATAGAAAATGATTTTGAAGAAGAAGGGATATTTTTCTCAAGAATTCATTTCAAGTGATTTATCAAAACCATTTTTCATCTAAGATGACATTATTTCATATGTGTATGTTTCAAGTATCATTTCTTTATGATTTACATGGTTTCACTTTCGTTATTATGAAATGATATCCATTTCTTTTATATGGATTATGTGATGATGAGATGATGTTTATGAAACCCATTTTATTCATTGGGTTATTATGAATGATGTATGTTTATTTTGTGGCACAAGTAAGAATGATTTCATTATGAGATGGGTGGGACCTATATCTCCCTCCAATGCATTGGGTAAATATTTATATCTCATGAGATAGACATGGATGGAATGGTAAGTTAATCTGATTCAGTGTTACAGGACTGAAACGAGGAGTGAACTCGATTCAGAAAGGGACTTTGTCCACTAAGATGGTCTTGACATCAATGCCTTGGCTACTATAAAAATCACAAAATGTGCTGAATGGTTGCCACAATAACATGTTTTATTCCTATTCTATTTTATCATTATTGATGTTTCTTTATGATATATGCCTTACGTACCTCCATGATTAATGTCTCTTCTCAGGGTTTTAATGTTTATATTTCATGTTCATGTTTTTGTTTTCATATGTTTATGGATTGTTTTATGTTCTCTATATTTTCCCTTACTGAGCATTTGAGCTCACCCTTTTTATTTTTTATTTTCCCCAGGAAATAATGAAAGGTTTTAGGTAAGGAAACAAAAAGGGGACGATCGTTATGGGAGTTGTTGAAGATCTTTCAACATGATTAAAAGTTTATATTCCATGATTCCAAAGACACTAAACTATTACGATCCTTGTGTGTCTGTTTTTTTATGTATTAAGTATTCTGAAAAAGTAATGTAATGTCCATGTATGTCAACCTTCGGGTCTCTACACCTAACCTATTTATAATGAACCTCATGTTACTAGGTATTTTGGTTATAAGTGAATTCTTAGAAACATTTAGGAAAATTGCGTCCTCATTGACTTATGTATTTACAATTAGAGTTTTATGACATGTATTGATAGTATGACTTTATATTTAGACAATATTTTTCATTATTTAGTTAATGATTTATAAAATTAGTAAAAAATAATTATTCTTAAAATAATTTTTTTTAAAAATTGTGAGATTTCAAAAGGCATCATCATGATATTTTGAAAATGGTTAAAATGGTTTCTTACGGATAAACAAGATTGTGTAACTTTTAGAAATGGTAATTTGAAAAAAAAACAATACTCAATTTAAAAAGAGTTAGACTAAATGGAGTTTGTTTTTTGTTATAGAAAATGCATAGGGTAAGCATCATAATAAAAATATAGAATATTCTTTTGAGAATGTTGTTATACCTAAGCTACACGTGAACTAATAGTTTTCCAAAGTATTGTACATGATTTTTGGGACATTGATAGATGGAACATAAAGGATGATCTAAGAAGACTGGACACTTCTGTTTATATCAAAAATATGAATCCACCAATATTTGGGGAGATTCAGAGCCTGAAAAATCAAAATAATATATGAATATAATGAATAAAATAATTGGTTTTCTTATCATAATAGTAGAGCTGAAGTTGATTTCAAAAATTTATATTCTCAAGGAACTAGAAATTCAGTGGCGGGATTTAGTAGTTCATGATAAATTGGATGATTGAATGGAATGTGATGATTTTTAAAAAATTTTCCACAAATAATTATATCATCACACAATCATAATTGACTGATTAAAAGAATTATTTAGGTGAATAATTAGAATGTATCAGAAATACAGTATGTGGAAAAATATATGAATTTAGATTACATTGCATTAGATGTTTCTGAAAATGTGTCGTTAAATTGAAGATTTTTCTAGTTGGGTTTGGAAACAAAATTCTCAAATATTTTCAGCCTCTAAATTACGGATTATACAGGAGTAATTTATAAAGCCATGGTGGAAGAAAGATAAATATTATGAATCACGGTCGGAGGAACCATGATTATTCCTATAGGAACATGTAGTAATTGCAATGCATGGATCAAGAGGAGGAGTGAGACGTATTCACAAGGGACTTTTATATCCCTAAATTAGAACATGGGATGGGTCAACATTCCACCTCGACTAAAGAGTAATAATAGATGTTTTAAGTGTGGTAATTTTAACAATGTGATTTGGGATTGTTCATTAGCCCCTAGATCATATAAAAATTTTAACCATATAATACATATTCAATGTTATTTTCCTAGTACATAATTGTAGGGTTCTAGGTAAATATCTAAAATTTCTTAGACAACATAAGAATCAACGGGATGAGTATAGTAGAATAACACTCATCATTTGAACCAAGAAACCTGTTGTGATTCTATCAACACCAGGAATCCACAACCTATACTATATCAACAAGGTAACATAGATAAACATTCCTTGAGTAAGAAATTATATGAAGATAATAAAGTGATCTTGGATTATCAATTGACAAATTAAATAGTAAGATGAAAAATTCTTTTGAATTATACCATTTTGATAGTTTTGTTTGATACGATTATAACCCTTTAGTTTACAACTTCCAATGTCATTAATCTGATGGTTTTACATTTTGAGATAATGGTTTATATTTTGAAACTCCAAACACATTTGCGAAAAAGGCAGTGTAGTCCATTGAAATGTGTAGTGTGTAGGATAAAAATTTATGGGATTTAGATTATATGGGATTTTTTATGCTCGATATTGATCTTAATGGATTTATTATTGGAATAGAATGACAGATGAACTTTTGAGGACCATATTTATTTTTATGCGTGGATTTTATGTTTCAAATATTATGACAGTGTTAGTAATAAAATAAAAGAAGATTTTATAGTGGATGCAAGCATAGAAGTACCCTAGGTACCACCGGTTGGAACTCTCTCTTAAAAATTATCAATAGTGTTTTTTTGAATTAGTAGATGAGAACATAAATAGAGATTTTATAACCATAGTGTCTCAATTACATGATGTTTTTACTAAAAATTTCTCATGGTTACCACCAAAAAGATAAGTGGAGTTTATGATAGATCTCTTACATATGAATTGTCTTATATCCTTTCTATCTTATCCGATGAACCAAATTTTTTGAATTGAAGTATTATCTTGAAGAGTCGCAATGTAAAGGGTTTATCTAACTGATTATATCTTTCTAGGAAACACCAGTTCACATTTCGACAAAATCGGATGAAACTATTACGCTTTGTGTAGATTTTCATAAGATTAACCTTAGTATGATAAATAATTAGTATCCTCAAAAATTCATTAATGATCTATTCGATCAATTGAATGGATCCCAATGGTTCGTAAAAATTTAATTGCATTTGGTATATCACCAATTGTGGGTTCAGAAGAAGGATATTCAAAATAAAGCTTTCAAACAAAAGACATGTCCATTAAGAGATTGATTTTTTCCTTTTGTTCCTATGAAGGCACCATCTATATTTATGTAATTGATTAATTATATAATTAAATGTTACCTAAATTACTTTATTCTGGTGGTTTTGGACAATATATTAGTGTATTCAAGGATAAAGGAAGATCAAGATAAACACTTAGATATAGTGGTGGGTATATTTTGGGAGGATCATTTTTTCCAAAATATCAATTTTTGATTTACTATATAATAGGTAAGTTTCATTATTCATTTAATTTAATAAAAATGTGTTTATATAGATATATAAAATACATAAACTATTATATATTTAAATCCACCAAATAATGTCATTGAGATATGTAGTTTCTTGTGTTTAGATGGATATTATAGATGTTATGTATGAGATTTTTATTATTTGGCTTCACCGATGATATCTTTGACAAGGAAATGTGTTCCTTTCTAAAGGAATGATTTATTATAGAAAAACATTGATGATATTAAGGTTATAAGTACATCAACACCAATCCATACATTTGTGGAGTTTGGATAGAGATATGTAGGATATTCTAATGCATAATGAATTGTGTTGGTATTTATTTTCTTGCATAGAGATTAAGTAGTTTTATATGGCTTGTGGTAGTTACAGTTTCATGAGAAGAACTACCCAACACACAATTTGAAACTTGATATATTATACCAAGAATTAAATTCATGGAATAATTACATTTTTCTATGAAATCAATATTTTTTATGGATTATTAGATTTTGAAACACATTTTATTTTAAATAGGTTTAAACCCAAGGCAAAGACGATGGATGAAATGTCTAAACTTTTTTGACTTTGAAATGATGTATATAATGTGTAAAGGAATATTGATGGTAGGTGAGTTAAGAATGAATTCATAAAATAAGTTGGATAAGAATATTTGGATATGTGGAAACTAATGTGAGTTATTGAATACATGCACCTGAATATGCCAAATAATGCGGTATTTCATTTTCTTCCCTATTTCTTTTTTTTTCATGAGATGGTTCCGCATATAAAAGAGGCTCAGATATATAATACCAAATGTGTTTATATTAGGTAAAAATTTAATTGTCGGGAGACCATTGGGGGAGGAATACTAGATGGTACTTTTGTATTAATGTATAGAGATCATATTTTGGCACCTTATTCTTGTTAGAAACAAAATATTAATATTATAATCATTCGAAATGAGATATTAATGAAGGAATTCAAGACATGTATAGCGAAATTATATAATAGTTTTAGTGGTATAAAATTATAATATTACAGGAATATTTTGTTTTGAGATTTCACACCATTAATCAGGTCAATGAGGAACAACAATGACTAGTGTGTATGTAATGGTTTTTATTAATTACCATATATAAGTGTGAGAATATTGCTAAAGATTTTGTGACAATTTTACCTAGAATGGCTGGAAAAAATGTTGAAATATGGGTAATTTTGTATTGGATCATCACAATGTCTAATTTTATCCCAGTTCAAAAATCCCATATGGTAGAATAAATATCTGAAATCTATATCCATGAAGTTGTATAGCTAAATGATATTCTAATAATCATTGTATATGATTGAAACACTAGTTTTACATCTCATTTTTTGAAATATTATATAATTTTTTTGGGATTAGTTGACTATGAGCATGGCGTATCATCTTCAAATGGTTGGAAAATCAAAAAAGATTATCATGAGATTTGAGGAAATTTGTAGGGCTTGTATAATGGTTTCTGGTGGATCAAGTGAGGTGAACATATTGTTAGCGGAGTTATCATAAAACAAAATTTATTAGGCCTTGATACATATTGATCTGTTTGAATCATTTTATGGGTGTCATTTTTATCCTTTTTTTGTGAAAATATGTGAGGAATCACTGGTTGGACCCTTCCATGTGCAAGAGACAATAAAGATGATTCAGTTGACTAGGAACATATCCTAGAAGTCATAGAGTCATCAGAAATCCTATTCGGAACATCATAAATGAATATTTACATTTTATGTGAGTGATCATGTGTTTTTTCGAATATCTATAAGTCTTGTTCATCATAAATTGGTTAAGTAAGGAAAGTTTTCTCCTCGATACATATGCTCTTTTGAAATTCATGAGTGAGTTGGTGATGTGGAATATTAGTTGCATTTGCCTCCATGGTTTAGTTAAATGGAAAAGGTGTTTCATGTGTCTAAATTGACGAAGTACACTTCTAATCTTGACCATGTGATTTGATGGGTTCATTTTAACTAGCGTCATAGGAAACATTAATTAATGTGATGGTAGAGATTGTATACAAGAAAGAGAACACGTTGTATGGAAAAAGCATTAGACTAGTGGAGGATTTATGGAAAGAAGGTTTGATTCAAGAAGAAACATTAGATCATGAAATGGAAAATATGGAATAGTTGATGGAATTACTCTAGGAAAACTCTACATTATTACTTTCTTGGGATGGAGGTACAGATGTTGAGGAAAATGAATCACCCATAGTTTTATGTAAAGGACCATTTATTAGTGTATTTTATGTAAATATAATTTCAAGGTTTTGTATTATATGTTTTATAGGAGTTTTGGAATATTCTAGTTTATTTTTGGGAGGTTCATTGTTTGAGAATGGTTAGTATAATCTATTTAACCCAGCTAGAAAATTGTGTGGCCTTTGGAAGGTGGCACAGTAGCTTAGAATGATTTGGACATGGTTTGGAAAATCCATGAATATGTCTAGATGAAATCATGAATGTGTGGAAAATTTGGGAAAACATGTTTGGAACATCATTTTTATATATATGTTTTCCAACATTGTAATGGGTTTGGCTCAAGATAGTTGCACCGCATGATTAGCACACAATTTGCCAAACTGCGTGGCATCACAAAAGTAGCTTATGATTTGAAAATAAATTTTTTTGGACCTAACCAAAATCATGTCTTCATACACATTGTTATTTACTAATATTTCATAATCTTAAACATCTTCCCCCCCAAGGCTTGATAGGCAATTCCCTTCAATCCAGAGGCATATTTTAAGTGATTCAAGGCCAATGGGTGTTCTAGATTCACCAGAATGTAACCATTATTAGTTTTCTTCTATAATATATTTTCCTTTTCACTCTCTAAATTGTAGATATAATCTATTCGTCATTTATATATGATGATTTATGTTAAATATGATGAATATAGTTAGATATATTGGATTAAATAAGATCCAAGCCCATATTTTGTGGATTGTAGTGTTGTTCATCATTTTTCCATCTATTGTGGGGTAAGTGGATTCTGTCATCACTCCACCTAATTATATCATGGAGGCTTAGCTTAAAATTATTTTTTCTTGCACTTATTATGAAACCCTCATTTGATTCTTGATAGAAACCAATTTTCTGATTATTTTTTGAAATTGTCAAAATTAGTTGATTTTTATTTGGAAAAAAATATTTGATGATAATTTTAAAATGGAAAATTTAAAATTTTGGTTTTGATATAATAAATTATAAATATTTTCCAAAATATATATCTAACTTAATAGTTTTATATTAAATTTCTTGGAAGGGATTTTTCAATAGATGGCTGGTTTGAGTTCATTTAAATTATATGTGACCCTGTAGAAGGGGTGTGATGCATTGGTCATAATGAACTGGTTTCCCTATAATGACATGGTAGATAATTGGGATATGAATCAAGATTATGGAAATGTCACCTCAACATGTATGAGTGGATTTTTGGTTTTTCAGAAAAATGGAATGGGTATTCCAATTTAAATTATATATTTTTTAAAGGATTTCTTTATTTATATTCTAGGAAAACTGTTTTGGATAAGATATAAATATTTTAAAATATTTTTGTTTTACTTCTATAAAATTGTTAAAACCATTCCATGTCCTATTTGAGTTAGTTGGGATGTCATTGGTAAAATCCTACTCAATTTTGACTCACCACCTTCTTTGGAACTATTTTGCATTTTCATGTGTCATCTATAAAGTCACTAGTAAAGACAAGGTATCAAAGTTCTTTAGTGACAATTCCTGGTACTATTGGTGTGGCCTATATATTTGAAGCATGGATCCTGTTTGGAGTTACTGGTTGGATTTATTTTTTGTATTTGTGTTTCTTTTATTTTGATTCCTTTAGTTTGGTCACTTGGTTTCTTCGTTTACTATAAGATGGTTGTTTTATTTGTATTTCTTTGAGTTTTATTTTTTTAAACATGAAACATATATAGGATTATTTATTATAATATTACGGTTTGGTTGTTTATTTTTAGAGGCAATATCACCCCCCATATGACTTTGAAGCCCTTGGCATCTATTTCCCGCCTTTTCTATCTTAGGGATGTCATGAAAGGTTAGTAACACCCACCAAATCATCCAAATCTAATTGGTGTGGGATATGATGTTATTTGGAGGGTATAAATAAGAATAACAAAATTATTAAATATATATAAATTTCATACTTAAGAAAAATTTATTGATTAATTCTTAGTAAAAAAACATTTTATTTTTAGTAATTTCATATTATGCTTAATAAATATTTTTCCATCAAAAAAAGAAATTTATTTCTTATTGTGAGAAAATATGGTAATTTTGTTTTATATTTATAAAACTAATTTTGAGATAATGAAATTAATTTTATAAATTATTGGATCATAATTACTTTAGGGTTAATTTTTTGGTATTTTATAAAAAGATAAATTTTCCATTCAGTAGAGAAATATAAAACTTTTTATTGAGAACCTTATTTTTTCCATCATGTAAGAGGTTTTATTTAAAATAATGGAAACTAAGTAATCATATATATACGATATTATAAATAATCTAATTATGATCATTAAAAATAATTATTTGGTTTAATTTTATATAAAAACATTTTTATATTAAAAATATCATCTTATAAAAAAAATTCTTTTCATATTGATTGTTGTTTTTATCTTAAATTATTTTTATCATCTTCTGGAGATTAAATATTGAATAATATATACCATATTGAAAATTATAAGGTTAAAATTTGGTAAATATGACCATTTTTGTTTTTCTTATTACAAATACTAACCTTAGAATACATTTTCCACCTTAGTAATGGTAAAACTAGTAAAATATTATTAAAAAAATAAGATAAGGCTTTAAAATGTATATTAAAATTTCCTTAATTCTTTTTAATTAGTATAATTTTGCCAATTTTAGCTAAATATTGAACATTTCGACACTTTGTTAAAATTCTCATTGTCATTTACCATTATTTATTTTTATTAAGAAACAATACAAAATATCACTCACTTGAAATTTAACAATTTTTTTATGTTTAAATAGGGGTAAAAATATGTTTTTATTTAATAATTAATTTTATTTTGAGCATAATTATTTTATGTTATGATGAAAATTTATTTAAAATTTCTAGTGATTACATAATTACCTTAAAATCCCCCACAACACCTACACATTATTTATTCAATTAATAGAAATATAATAAAATTATTTTAAAAAAATTAAAAGTAAAAAAATTTGGTCTAATTATTATGTTCAAAAATTTTATAGAATAATATATTATTTTATACATATCTAACTTGATTATATTATAATTTCATCTTCGTCTCGATGACATTAACATTAAACTAAATGAATAGTTTCAAAATCAAAATAATGATGTTATATGAATGATTTTTTAGTTTTTTTTCAAAAACAATAAAAATAATGAAATGGGATAATATGGATACGATATAGTCAAAAAAATCCTATATTTTCTCTTTATGATTAAATTATAACATTATCTGTAAAATATAACCCTTTATTATGGAAAATTTGTTTTAATAGATATGAAAAAAATTTGTTAACCAAGGGTTTCAATGAAAATATATTTTTTAATATGACAGAAAATGTCACAAACCGTCCCCTCGGCTTATATTGTGACTACCCCAAGTCTGACTCCCAAAGGCGAGGGCTTGGTGACATGCGCTGATGGAGTCAACCTGCAAGTTGGAGGAATTTTCCTATGTACAAGTACACACACACACACCCAACCAATCCCCACACACAAAAAAGGAAACAAGTATCCATAAAAAAATCTGGGTACAAGTACAACTGATAGAAAAGGGATAGAAGTCAATCCCAAAAAGGAACATAAAGCCTCAAACTACAAAAGGATACTCTAATGGTCATCCGTTGAAAACCCCACCTGATCGTGAGGGTAGTGTAGATACGTGAAGATAAAGCAGAGCATCACATCCACCCATTATTAATGGGGACCTCTTATTCATAGGACACTAAGTCCACTATCATAGCATCTGTTGGTCCCGTCCCCCTGAGCACCTTGGGTCTCGGTCCTCCAAAATCCCCGTCGAAACTTTGATCATTTGCACTAAACACAACACATGATGGTGAATCCCATGTAGGGGTGAGTAAAAATAGAATCAGTATGAACCCAAAAAAGAAATAAAGACTACACAAGAATCCAATGAAAAGCATGAAGCATAAGATGAAGCACAAGAAAGAAGCACAAGATAGCCCACACTAGATAAACATTTAGTGTAGTGATAGATGAATCGTCTATTACATTATTGAACACCTTGGATGATAGAGAAATAATCCTCTATTATGTATATTGTGCCTGCCAAATCACTAAGACGCGCTTCCCTATAACCTTGTACTTCTCAGGTACACATCCTCATTGTGTACCTTCGGCCTCCAAAGTCACTAAAAAGTGCTTCCCAATAATAATGTCCAACTGAGGTACTCAACCTCGTCATATACCATGGGATTGTAAAGTCAAAGATAAGTGATTCCGACTATGGGCCTAAAAATTCACAGAAAAGTGCTTCCCACTAGGCCATGGTCATGTCATAAAGAGTCAAAAGTTAGCAGTCCTCAGGTATTTTCCAAATGTAGGGTTCTGTATGTAGCATGTCTAAGAGAACCACACCTCAATCCCTTCATCTTATATAACCTTACATTAAAGTCACCACAAAGCATGCCAAAATATCCCCCTCATCAAGTGGGCCCCAACAGCACAAATGGATTTTCAATCAGAGACATTGTTTTCAAGACACACGCGTTTTTGTAACCAGGGGATTGATTGTGATAGGTCCCAGTCTGTCCCAGTCAGACTGACCCGAACAACCCAGTCCGAGGCTCTGACATATCCTTGTTCACTTAGAAGGAGACGACCTAACCTAGTTTGGGAAGGGGTTGTTCTGGTCGGCCTGGCTAGAGGGCCATGCCCAATATACCTCATTGGACCCGGCCCAGTATGACTAAGGGTAAAGCTAGTCGGGTCACCCGACAACCCGGTCTAGTTCAGCTTAACTCAGAGAGTGCCTGTCCATTCTGTTACTGCGGGACCACCCTATTGACATGGCTCTAGTCCATTGTGTGTGGGTCCGACCCAACCTAGAGAGTGTGGGTCCGGCCCACCAATCCTAGACCAATTTTACAGGGGGCAGACAAGTGGTGTGCACCAGGCTGGGACGCGGTAGCCGCACCGCATCCGGCCTCTACTGGCCCAATGGATGCAGGGCCTCTTCTAGCCTCGGTCGATGAACCATGGCTCGTAATTCCACAGATGGCCCATATGTGGGCCACATTATGGACATGGCACCACACTTGACATTGCATCCTCCCCTGGTCGTAGCCTGAGGGTTGTGGTCTCCAACTGCCGTGGTGTGCCGCTGCACTTGACCGCTGGTGTGGCCAGTGGCCCTCTTTACCATTGAACGACATGCGTCTCATGGAAGCTGCCTCTTCCACTGTTGCCTCCACTAATGTCGGCACAACGAAGGATCCTTTCGGTGGACCCCGAGACGCGCACCAGTGGTCTGTTCTTCATGTTTTCTATGCCTATGGCCTCTGGAGTTCATCTTCTTCACTGCGAGGGCCTTAAATCATGATTTAGGTTGTTATGAGAATTTATCCACCAAGAACACACATGCGGGGGTGATCTATCAATGTTTTTCTCTGCCCAAGCCCTCCACATTAGAGGTTTATAATTGAGGGGGATACATGATGATTGTAGTCTGTTTATAAAAAATAATCTTAACCCAGGATAAATAAATCCCCAATAGATTTACCCTCCTACATAAATGCATGATGTGTGGGTCAACCTATTCGTGGGTTGATCCATTGTCATTGTTTCTAGAAAATATTTTTGAAGAACATGAAAATCATATAAAAAACCTTACCTCTTTGAATTTTGATGCAAAATCATTCATCCTCAGGTGTCCAAGGCATTGACGTCATCACTTCCATCTCCATTCTTCGAAGTGCGTCGAAGATGATGAAGATCTGTCAGCATTCTTAATTATTTATTTGAGGGGAGAATCACTAGGGTTTTGTTAGAGATTCCTAAAATTTTAATTCCCAAACTCCACATGTTGGATTATTAAAAGAAAACAAAAATCGTAGCAATGTTGCACCCCTTAATGATGGAAATTAAATTATCTATATTTAATGACCCATATTAAATGAGTCATTAAGATAATATAATTGTGGTTTGAACTGATCAATTATTGACCCTCCATCAATACGCCTAATTTCCACCTCATCACTACACTGCAGTGTCGCCGTCTGCCACTCTACAACGTGAAAGAACCAAAATAAAACATTTATATTACTTTATTATTTTTGTCAAAATGTTTAAAAAATAAAATTTTCGCTTGGCCTTTACTGGCCTAAGATAAGTCATTTCAATTTGATTCACATCGTTCTGAATTCAATGGTGCCCTCATATTTTTTATCTGAGCTCCGTTTCAAATGATAGAAAATCATGCTCGCATGCTTACTGAACATACCATAAAAATAGTTTAGAAAAACTTATTAGTCACCCTCGACCTGTGTAAATAGAGGTTATGTTCCGGCTAAGGGGAACACGCCCTCATGAGCTCAACAGTACTCTCAAATTTTCAATGTGAGTTTTTGTTGTGGAGGTATAAGTATATGAAAATAAAATAATTTTTATTTAATTATTTATTTAAAACTATAAACTAACTTCTACCATTGGCCCCCATCGGTCAATGTTAGGATCTGCCTAAAGAAAGTATATCATCATGAGGTCAGTAGTGGTGTTATATTTTTATTCCGAGTCAATGTTCGTGATTTATAATTATTTTAAAAAAAAAATAATATTATTTAATTATTTTATTTATGGTTATCCAATTTTCAGGTTTCCTTACTGGGGGGTTGCATCGATTAAACGTAAGTAATGCTTAGGGTAAAACCACCATCCTTAACACAACGGTTCCCTCAAAATTATGATCTAGGAACCCTTTTATGGATTTTTCCATTTTTAATGAAAACCACTCATGTGAACTATTTAAAGTATAACATTTTTTTATATATCATTATGGGAACTCAGGTCCTTGGAATCACATGTCGTCAAAGCATGCAATTTCCAATTAATTCTATGTAATAAAAAATACAGTGAAATTATGAGACATTACACCATGAAAAATTTTAATATTCCATTTTGAATATATTTAGACATTAGTATCTTTTAACAAAAATATATATCCATTTTAACTATTTTTATTGAGAATGGATTATTTATATTTTAGTCTTATTATAAATTCCATGTTTGTCATTTCCCTCCCTCATAAATGAGAACCCATTACCTCACTTATTTACACCTCATTGAGAAAACTAGCTATAAAACACCAAAACAATATATATTCAAAAAATCCTTAGAAATGTTATAAATTTGGTGTTCTTCCCAAAAGACCAACCTTAGGTTCCTTAAAAAGGTTCTAATTTAACTCTCTTGTAGAAGAGATAATTGTCTTACCCAAACTATTTAAATATATTTCATCTTATACATCCTCAAATTATGTGTTATTTTATATAAAATAATAAATTCTCTATCCTAAATATACATAAATGTTATTATAATTATTGAAACAACATTTTCCTCCCTCTTTTTAAATAATGGGATGAGAAATAATCTATTGTGTGTGGACATGAATTACTGTCTATACATAGTGAAATAATAATTTTTTCATCCCCATATATTATTTATGGGAATTAAGAGTAGTTTAATATTTACAAATAATTTTTTTGAAAACATTATTCTTCTAATATTAAAATATCGTATCTATATTCTTTCCATCAATTCCTTTGGAATATAATAACATCACTCAGGAATATACATGAATTAACACCATCACGAAGCGATGTGTTTTTATTTTAATTTCCAATTTGATCAGAATATAATAAAGATATGTTCAATATATATATATATATATTATAATAATGATTCTATAAATGTTAATTATTATTTACCAGTCTTTTATTTAATATTTCAAAATGATATAGAAGTTATTCATTCAAACGTACGATCTTCCATCTCCTTGAATAGTGAAATTAATTATTCTATATATTTTTTTATTAATATATATTACACTAAAATAATTATTAACATTATATATATGATATAACCATGATCACCGTACAAGGAAAAAAACTACTAAACCAAAACATATATGAATAAAAAAATTAGTTATCATCTAATATAATGATTTCAATACAGTATTATTAATAAAAGAGTGAGATATGTTTACCAGTTAATAATATATGGTTATATATATAATTATTTTTATGTAATTTATGAATAATATAATTATATTTATCTTATAGTATGATCAAACACATACAAAGGATGTCATACCAGAGGTAAGGGTTTACTTGATAATATCGTCATTATTCAGATTTGTTATGTTTAAGATTCATCATGGGAAATTATTTGATAACCATATCATAAAACAAATATAATTTTTTATAATCTATGGATTCGAGGGATTTTTATTGTTTTCCTGCCATTTTTCTCTCTTTAGGTACTCAAGATTCCAAAATAATATTTTTAAGGAATGATAACATTTTGTTATATTCGATCCTAAATATTTCCCATTATTGTCTATGTTTTCCCTAAAATGATTTAATTAATATTTATTATATTATTTAATTATTTATTAAATTAAATTTTACCTAGGATTTAATTTTCATATAATGGTTTAAAAATAATATTCTTCTTGTTTTCCTAATAAGGTATTTTTATGACTTTTTCTACATAAGTGTGAAAATAATATTATTTATCTTATTTGACATGAATGAAATTTTCTAAAATATTGAAAAATAAGTAATTTAATGATTATATTATATTTTATAAGGTGTTTTTAGGTAAAAATAGTTTGATTAATATTTGGAAAAAATTTAGACATGTGATTGAAAATTGAAAGTGTTATTTTTCTCAATAAATTTCCAAGTGATATTTTTAATGTATTTTAATCTATGTCAAACTAATTTGTCGAATATTATTATTTACTAATGATATAATCCAATGATACCGTTATATTATTATCTATTATTTATGATCAATTTTTCTAGGGGAAGAATTGAAATGTTGTATAATAGTTCTTCTATTACAGATAATTATTGATTTTTAAGACATATTGACTAACTTGTATTATTTATTCATATGATGAATGAATTGGAATTATTCATTTAATTATAAGGCCATATATTATGATTTTCTAGAATGCATTGGTAGGCCTCATGAACCAAAATGGATTTAGTTTTTATCTAAGGACTTGTTGATTTAAATAGATGTATTAGCATGTATCCTTAATATTATTTGTGTATGTTGTAGAAAAAATAATTGACAGTATGTTACACATTACCTACATTATACATTACACCATTATGAAATATTTTATTGATGTCCATGTGATTTTTTAAATAGTTATGATATCTATGAATATGTTTCAAGCTCACGTGATTATTTTTATAGAATTATTTTATCATCATTTATTCCTACCATATTATACTACATGATAACGTTATTGATAATATGAAACATAGTTTTAGTTATTTGTATCTACCTATTGATTATGATTTATTTATTCAATAATTAATATATTATGCATATCCAATACGAAGCATATGAACTCATATTGTTTAAATTTTTATCCAATAGAATTCATTAATTGTATTATGATACATATCCAATGATATTCTAGAGGAAATAAATGTTTTCACAATTAAAAACACTATGATATATTTTTTGTTTTAAAATATTATGTGAAATTCATGTATGTATCTATTTTTTTGTGACTACTAAACCCTATAGACCTACTGGATGTGATCTATTGTATCTATTAAAAATGTAATAAAGCATCTAAAAGCTCTAGGATACTAAGGTTTGGATATTTACATAAAACCATCATTTCTAAATAATAAAATTGAATAATTATGTTTTCATGATACCAAAATTATTTATTCAGGATGTTTATTGAATCAGGATTAGTTGACTCAAAAAAGGATTTTTTTGGATCGAAATAGGCTCCTAGAACATTGCATCTAAAATTTAATTGCAGATTAGTAAAATTAAGGCCTGAAAATATTTTTTTTCCAATTCACATGTAATAGATATTTCCATAGGTGAATTGATTTTAATAGTGTACATTGATGAGATAATTTTTTCTACATAAAATTAATATCTTTTGTAGTGATTATGGGGAAGTCTTAAATTTTGTTTCAGTTGTATTTTTTGGGATAATTGATATAATTTCTGGGATTTTAGGTTGATCCAAAAAAAATTATATTCTATTATCCCAAAAACACATGCAATATAGTTATTAAAAATGTTTCTTATAGATGAATAAGGAGAATATTTAGTTATAATTTTTGTTTGAAGATATATATTCAAGGATGATACTAAAATCATGTTTGATCAAAAAAGTAGACGATTCATTGAGATGATTTGGAATTTTAAAACATCCAAACCTGATATAGCATATGAGGAGAAAAATTTATCTAGATTTAAAAGTAACCTAATGGCATCAAACATCTGTATATCAAAAATATTTTTTGGATATATGAATGATAATGTAAACCATGGGATTTCATATAGATATAGTACAAAATTGAACACACATGAATTCACTAATGCTAATTAGGTAGGATATTATATTCACCAAAGAGACTCTTATGGTGGGAATTTCTTCATTTTTAAGGGTTGTGGGAGATTATAACAAAAGAAGAAAACTTCTGTGACACTTATCATAGTTGAATTACAATATTTCATTAATAATCGTTTATGTTCACTTGTTTTATAAAATTATGTATAGTAAGAATATTTTAGAGTATATAGTGAGAGGCCATTAAATATACCACATGATAATAAGATATCGATAAATTTATCAAATCAAAATGTGTAACAATCTTGTTCTAAACATAGAGACAAAAATTATCACTTCATTAAGTAAGGCATAAACATGGAAAATATCAATCTCGAGTATATTTATACCCCAAATCAGATAGTATATATCTTCACAAAATCTATTTCAATAGAGAGTTTGACTTAAATGAGGTTGAATCATATTCTTTAAATGTATCCTCCAAATAGAAGATGTTTCTAAAAATACACCCTCATCGGGGTTTATATTGTGTTGAAAAAGGGGGAGAAATTGTAACATAACTCCTTACCAACGAAGGAGATAATTCCTATATATATAGATGTGTTCACATAATTTAATCTAAATATGATAATATTTTTATATGGGGGAGACATATGAATGTTGGTAATTGAGGTATGAATTTATGGAGAGTTCATCCAATTCAATTAGCCATAATTTATTATCACATATGGATGAAATTCCCACAAAAACAATATTATATCTACTATTTGGGTGCAAGACACATATAATTATATATATTATATTATTTGTGTATTATCATGTTAATTAGTGAATTTTAAAATGAATTTGGTTTATTTGTAATACATAAATAATGTTAAAAATCTTAAATGGGGTTATTAACATTACCCATAGAGTTTTTAATTGTTTGTATTTTTTTATAATAATTTTTTAGAATCAAAAAATGATGATGAGATGTTTCAAAAGTGTTTTGAAATGTTTTTCTGGTGGTTTTAGGTGCTATAAGAATTTTTTCAGAGGTTTCATAATAATTGGAAGTGAATATGGAATTCTCTAGAGAAGATGATATTTTTATATTCACAGGGCTAATGATTTTATAGAAGAACATATGAAATTATGTTTGGTGTATATATGTATCACGTAAGAATTAAATTTTTACCATAATTTCCCCACTAATAATACATTCAAGATCCACATACTAATTTATAGTGCTACATGTATGACATTAGAAAAACATATGATTTTTGATATTTAGGGTATTAATTTTCATGAGTGGCATAAACTGTTTTGTAAAACATTACCCTTTTTTTATAATATAATATATTATTATTTCATGTTTTAATTTTTCAATATATATATATAAGGATTTTTAATTAATTATTTTATTGAATTAATTTAGATTAAATATTAAATTCTAAAATATAAAATATGAATTGAAAATTAAAACTGACACTATAAAATATTATATTTAATGCATTATACATCACACTAAATATGTGATTCAAGATAATTCATACAATATCTATAAATGGAAAATATATTTCAATATATGTTTAATGTTTGAAGATTTTTCTATCAGATAATTGATAATATTATAAGAGATAATTTTTTTTAAATAATCATTAGTAAATATTTTTGTAATGTTAATGTGGTGATTATTTTCCACAATGTTGTTTAAAAAATCACTTTTATGTGGTTTTATAATGATTCAATATTGGTTTTCAAGTATTTATGTTTCCTGTAACTATATTTTCAACTATATTTTTATGAATTAGTTCCTTAAGGAACAAGTATATAGATAATGCCGAGTATTAAAGCTTATTCATTGAAAAGAAGAAGAAAAATATCTTGAGTATTTCAATAATTTAAAAGTGGTTTTGTTTGTGAGTTTTTAAAAAATTGTGACTGATATTTGATAAGAATGTCAAATAGGTCTGGTTAAGAAGATTAATGTGAAGAAGGTTTTAAGTGTAACTGAAGAGGATAAATATAGTTAATTAATATTGAAAATATTCAAAGATGACTATTTGAGTATTTTATATTATCTGAATGAAGATAATATGAATTTAGTAAAAATTATATAAAAATAATTATCGATCAATATGAGAAGAAAATAATTTGATGAAATCAAAAAATAATTTATAAATTTTTAGTCCCTCAATTTTTTTGAGAATGAGAATGTATTGTGAAAAATATTAGGAAGTATGGTGAAGAAGATACCATGAATACTAATGTTTAAAAGTGATCATCTATATGTTTTTAATTTGAGAAAAGAGTGAATTGGATGAAATCTCTTCAGGAAATTTTCCTATTCTGATTATATAAATTTTTATTTTAGTTTGAAAGGAGATAGTGAATTTTTACAATAGATCAATATTTCGTGATGTTATACTCATGTATGTAATCTTACAATCAATTATGATTATAGTGAAGAATAAATGAATGGGGATAAAAATAAATCGTGTAATGGAATATGTTTCGCATAAAGGGGATGGACCTTGTTAAAATCATTGTACTCAATTTCCTTTAATTTTGATTATGCACCAGTGATTCTACAAATTCTATGTCAAGTGTGTTGTAATTTTAATGGTTGTGAGTTTTTTAAATTGGAAGAAGTAAAAAATCGATCGGCACTAATTCATCCCATACAATTTCTTACAAGAGTAACCCAATCATATGAACATTAATATATCACCCCCATCCACATTAAGCCACCACTATAAATCATCACCATAACTTATCCCTCACCACATTAAACTAACCACACCAGTTTTTCTTTAAAATCATTAAATGAATTTATAAATATATTTAAATTTTAATATTGAAAAAAAATATTTAGTGAATGTCATATAATAAATTGAAATAAATATAGAAAAAAAAATTAATGAAGAGATGTAATAAAATGGATTATTCCCATCTGATCTCAAGAAATAATATCTTAAATTATCATCTTTTTATTTGACCATCTCAATTAATTTAATTAATTATTTGTAGTTTCATATAAATTACGAAACCAAAAATATCTAAAATTATAATGATAATCATCCAAAAAATAATCTCATATTGTAACAACTGATGAAATGATTGAATAAACTATTTACATGATTTTGATTATTTATTATGTAGTTATATTCAATATAAAATTAATATTTATTTTTTAAATCAAATTGTAAATGGTTTTAACTGAACTCTTGAATTATAATGTTTCCATTTAAAATTTTAATATTTATATATATTTTATTTCAATTAGAAAAAATTTATTTTATTTTTATATCAAATTTTCAAAAATTAATCATGTTGAAATTCTTATATTTTTCACTAAATCCAGATTTATTGGTCAATAGAGAAAAATACTGATTTTCGTAAAATTGTCATTTTATTTCATTAAATTATGTTATTTAAAAGTAACATTATGTTTTGAATATTATTTAATGTAAAAAATGTATTATTTGGTTTTATGTAATCCATATAATTTCTTTGAATCAACTTTATATTATAATTTAGTATAGGTTTTCTTAGTTTAAAATGATATATTTCTAAAAACTATTTTAAAGTGCATAATGGATCAGTATATTAAATAATTAAAATAACGAAAAAATAGGAATTTTTTAAATTTAAAAGATATATTATATAGAAAAATAATTTAATTTATATTCATTCAATTGTTTCTATTAACAAAATTTTTAATATAAAATCATCTTTTTCTTGAGACATACACTTTCCAAAATCCCACTTTTTCATTGCGCCAACAAGATTAATTATATATTAAAATTTTCAACTTATGTATATAGAATTTTGAAAAATGGGTTATGTATTAAGAATAATATTAATTTATATTTTTATAAATATGTAAAATTAATTTTTTACCTTCCTGAATTGTGGAGACAGTAAAAATTAATTACCACAATCAAGGTGAAAAAAGATTTTTCATGGGTTAAACTAAAATTCTAACGGTTAAGATAAACTAAGAATATGAATATAATATATTTTTTGTAAATATTTAGAGCATATTATTTTTATTGATATGTAATGGTCCATATTGGATCCTTGTAAAATTTTAAAAATTTTGTGTTCTACATTTTATTTTCAAAAATTACAAGTGAGCTCCTCACCTCACCTATAAAAGGCCACACCGTCCCCTCTACTTCACACCTTCAGAGTCCATTGAATTTCCCAATTTGTACCCAAATACATTATTAACATCCATAAACATGAAATATATTCATTATTTGGATCATAAATCTAACCTATGAATGATTTTGTTACTTACATATGGAGGTTTTCTAAAGAATAGTTAATGTGCTTAATTTGGCATTTTATATAATTTCTTCTTCCACCACCATTAATTCATCATAAATAATTATTATATAAAAAAATATTATATAACATATACTTAGATTTTATAATGTTGAAGTAAAAATGTCTAAATACAATTCATCTTCCATCATATGTTATACGTATTCTACATTCGTGTGTACAACTGACTACTACCTCATGAAGTGAGGACATTCGTTTTCCGTAAAAACCATTCATGGCTTGTTGTAATGATAAAATTATAGTGTTTATATATATATATACATATGACATTTTTAAAATATTTGTACTTATAGAGTATTATATCATATATACCTTATTACATTCTATTCCAAGGGGACAAAATAACATCGCTCATGTGAACAGTGAACTACCACCTCATGAAGCGATATGATTCATTTTTCACAATCTTTCTACCTGGAATGCAATAAGGATAATTTAAAATAATATATGTGATATAAATGAAATAATTATGGCTTTAACGAAATATTTAGTATAACAAAAAGATAGTATATCATTTAATATCGTATACTAAAAAATAATTACGTCATTTGTGCATACATGTGGACTACCTCCTTCACAAATAGATATAAAACATCATTCAACACAAAATCACAAGGATGATTTAAATACGTAAATTTATATAAATAATATGGAATTTATTATATTCTTATTCTTATTATTATGGAGATTTAAAGTAATATACTCCTTATTTACATAATGTTCATTGAAAAAAATAAACATCACTCATGCTTACGTATGAACTACCGCTTCCAATATCATATAAAAGATCATTTTTATAACAATTATTCATTATTAGTTATACAAAAAACATTATGTCTAAATGAGATAATATTTCTACATATGTTGTAATAACTAACCTGTGGACCATAGTCAATCCACTAGTGTCATTTTTGGATATATATATAAACCCAGTATCATCACAACATACAATTTATACTTCGTTGATTATGTAATTGAATATAACATGGTAATAAGTGAAATAAATGAAATAATAAACATTAAAATGGTTCTGGAGAATTTAAATAATTAATTTTAATTTATTATTACAGATGATTAAGAATGACCAAGATGAATCGAACTTAAGGTAAGGTATTTTTTCTTAATCTCCTTTCATTGAGGTATATTTTGATATTTTATGCCTATATTGTTTTACAAGGTGTATATACAGACCGTTTTTCATTTTATATCATGACTTTCACTATTATCATGATATTTATTGTTTTTTAATGTTATTCGTTCATGGGGTTTTCAATTCAAATGTTTCTTTTGATTTATTTTTATAAAAGAAATACTCTTTTAATGTTTTACATTAGAATATATTTATATTACATCTAAAAAAATTAAACTGATTTTAATAATTAAATTATATTGAAATGATATTTTAATAAAAAGAAATTTATTTATTTTTTTCATTTTTTTTTCAAAAATGAAACACATTATGGAATTTTTGACATTATTTTGGAATGATAAAATGAATATTTTATTTCAATGTATATGATAACAATGATTTTCCCTTCATCATATCTATTATTTTAATTTTTTATTCCCTTACAATATCTCATGTTTTATTCAATGAAAATCCCCATGTATTTGTTCTGTTAATTTATTAGTGTAAATAAATTGATGAAAATGATATTTTGGTATAGAGAATATACTTTTAAAAGAAATGGTATTTTTACATTTGAGAGTGATTTTAATATGCGTGTAAAATAGTTTTTAAAAAATTTTATTTTAAAAAATATGAATTTTATTTTTTTATTCATGATCTGGAACATGATAATTATAAGATAAATTTGTGGTCCTGATTTGGCTTAAACAATGGGTGTTCCCAGATAACACCAGTTGAGCCTAATAATTCTTATATGATGGGGGGAGTAGATAGTGCTTCAATGCATTAGTTAATGTTCATTTTATTAACAGTAAATAATTATTGTGTCATCAAAGGGTTCCTCAAATGTATTTCCCTAGGTTGTAGTTACATCTCAAATGGGATTACAATGAGTTATGACTATGCTTCTCAAAATTTTCAATAATGGATTTGATTTCATTGCTATGAGTTTTAATGGTTTTTATTATCTAAAAGTGTATTTTTTATGTTAAATGATTTATTTATCTTTCTAAAATAATATTGAGAAAAAGGAAACACATTTCATGTAATTTCATGTTTTCCAATAGACTTATAGTTTGTATTTTTTTAAAATCCGTTACAGTCCTTCTAATTATAATAAAATATTTAAAAAAAAATTTCATAGGGTTTAACAGATTTATGGAAAAGGAAGATGTAAGTTTGAATTTCATTATTATGTTCTATGAATATAAATCATTTATTATTTGAAAAGTTTTATATTATGAGAAAAACATATAATAATCAAAAGTGTCCACATTGTAATTTATGGTTTGTGTAATGTTGGGTTATGAAACAATTTTCTAAATCTCTGAACCTAAAATGATACTAATATATATGGGAATGAATTATTGAAATAAAACTAATGATTAGTCAATATTTATTTTTTTATTTTTATAGATAGTATCAGATCCCAATTTAGATAATTGAATACATTACGATAATGATAATAAAAAACCCTTGTAATATATTTTTTGTTATGTTCAAATGATATAGAATTTAATGATTATGAATTAAATTATCTAAAATATATATGTACATGATTTTTTTCTATAGAGGAAATATTGAATCTATAATGAGAATTCATATAGCGGATAATATCGTTAAAAATTTGGATCATGTGATGGTTAGAATAAGAAATGAGTTCTTTTTGTATGCGACGTCTATACTAAGTCATGATATAAATGTTGGAAGTATCCTGCTAAGGAGTTTCTAGATCTAGAATAGTGGAATATGTTAGTGGTAGAGCGTTTCATGAGAAAATATACACCATCTTTTAGTTGGTCATACGAACCTATTGTAGCAAAAGGTTAGATCTATTACCAAGAGAATTTATTTAAATTTATTTGATATTTGGAATATTAAAATGTTACCCCAACCATTTATCAATTTGAAGGTGAATTTGATCAATAATGGAATTTGGATTAGAATAAAATAGATAAATATGATCTTCATTCCATTAAATGATATAAATTTAATTATATTTTCATTGAGAAATATTTCCCTATGTTTTTCCACTTCATAGAGAAAAAAACTACTATAATTTATTAGATAATTAATTTTCTTGTAGTTTTAAATGATGAAAACATCCAATGAATGGATAGGTACGTGAAAGATTTTATTTGAGAGATTAACAGTAAAATTAATAGATTTTACCCAGGTTTTAATACTTTTTAATTAAGATATTTGGATTTAGAAGAATTAAAAAGAAACAACAAAGCAGTTTGTTCTGATATGAATGTTGTCTTAGAGTTTATTGACAAAAATGTTCTTATATATGAATATAGTATCAATATGTAAAGGTGGAATTTAATGGAGAAGTAATTGGATTATAATTATAGAAGTAACCGCCCAACATGTTTCATTTTTTGTAAGATACATTTCAAATTATTTTTGGTTGGATGTAGAATTTTTTTGGAGTAGTCAGTTTTGGAAAAAACCTCAAGAATCTAGTTAAAAGAGTCTTAAATAACCATATAATTGTTTCACTGATATCCATCCACATGTGACAATTTTTAGTTTCAATGAGATAAGTCATTATGCTAACATGTTTTTGAATTTTCTTGACCATGATGGAAATAATCATGATTAGAAATAGAAAGGTTAAGAAAAGTCATTTTCGACTACTACAGCTGGTGTTAGACTATGAAATGATGTGGTGAAAGGTATGATAATTTTTTATTTGAATTATCCCAACGCCCTGTTTGAATCTGGATCTTTTCATTGTTTCATTTCAGATAAATTAACACAAAATATTCTAATATAACCACATTAATATAAGATATAGATTCTGGTGAAAACACTTTGTGGAAATATTAAACCAACCAATATTTATAATAATTTTCATATTGTGAATATTGGGATGGTATTTCCTATTAACTGTGTTAAATTGACCATAATGTAGTTTTACATCATTCCTAGAATGAATTCTCTTTTAGTCAATAATTTTATGATGTATTTAATAACAAGGAATGTTATGTTCAATGATCTCATGATTTTGATAACATACTAATAAGATGATAAATTAAATATATATGGTAGTGAATATTTCATATCTCATATTTTTGTGTATAAAAAACTATTCAATTTAACGATGTACTAGTAGTGAATGAATACATGGTTGTATTATTTGATAATTAACCATGTTTTATTTCTAATTATGAGGAGGAGTTTAATGTTGGATTAGTTCTTCATGCTACTTTTATCTCTAAATTACCATATGGAATAGATCATTTGGAGAATTTTTAATTGAAAAATAATATAGGAGTTTTTAGATAAAGGTATCATTTTACCTAGAACTTCACCATGGGGTGATTCTATTTATTCTACTAAAAATAAATATAATTCCGAGAGACCTTTCATTGATTATCGACCATTTCATAACAACACTATTAAGAAATAAATATAATGTTCTATATATCAATAAATATTTGATCTTACACAGAGAGTTTAGTACTTTTTGATGTTTCATCAAAGTGCCATTTACCATCAACAAACGGTGATGGAGGCTGACTTTTCATAAACTCTATTTTAGAATACATATGGGTATTATGAGTTAGTAGTTATACAATTTTTGTTCATTAATACAATTTATGTATTTATTAAAATTATGAATAGTGAATTCCATGAGTGAATAGATAAGATTGTAGTGGTGATAATTGATAAATTTTTTGTATATTTTAATTGTTAGAATGAACATGAAAAGCATCTATTGATTATCTTTTAATCTATGAAAGGAAAGAAAATATATGAAAAATTTGGAACGTGTAATTTTTTTAAAAAAAATTCTTTATCTATATATATTTTTATATATATGGCATAAACATTGGTCTGTCAAAAAAATTAATTTTAAATAATGGAAAGGATCCAAGAAAATCAAGAATATTCATATTTTTTTTAGACTAGTTGATTACTACTAGAAGTTTATTTCAAATGTTACTTAGTTTTTTCAGCCCTAAAATTAAGTTAACATGAAAAGTATTTAATTTCATGTAGAAAAAAGAATGTTATGATTTATTTTATGAAATAAAAAAATAAATGTTAATGGTCCCATTTTGTCCATCATTCCTGAAATAGAAAATTCATAATCTATTGTGATGCTTCATTATATGGACATGGTTTTGTCTTGATATAGAATTATTAAGAAATTGATTATGCTCTATGTTAGTTGAGATATTATGTGATAAATTACCCAACACATGAATTATAATTAGATACTATAGTTTTTTATTTATAAAATTCTCATAATCATTTATGTGGAATAAAGAATAAAATATATACTAATCATAGATGCTTGATATATATATTACCTCAAAAATAATTGAACATTAGTCAAAGAATATGGATATAACTGATCAGGGGTTATGATTTCATGATTTGTTACCATCTTATAAAAGAAAAAATGTGCCTAATTATTTGAGTTAGGAAAATAATTCTACAATAACCATGATACATTTCAAACATGAACATTTTGTTAATTATTTTATTAATTTAGGCTTAGTAGTTATAGTTATAGTAATATCATTTGTTTTTTTCAAGTTCTAATATAATCAACACTTTCAGAAAGAATTATGCATGCTCAGAAGAAGGAAAAATATTTACAAGATATGGTAAACTCTAGTGTAAATAGTAAGTTGCATGAATTTAATTTTGACAAAGAAGGTGTCTTTAACATTGAGAAAATATTATGTGTGCCTTGTTTTTCCAATTTAAATATTTATTTGTAGAGTGAATCTCATAGTTCCCTATTTTCTATTCATCTGGGCATCACTGTGATAAACTGAGATGTTTATAATTATTATTGGTGGGATTGTCTAAAAAGTGATATTGCTGAATTTACCAGGATATATTTTGATTTTTATAAGTATAATGTTAAATGAAAATTACTAATGTTATTGCTTAATCCTTTTCTGGAGACATTTATAAAATTATAAAATATATCCATGGATATTGTAGTTATATTACAAAATTATTCTCAAGATAACAACAAAATTTGTGTTATTGTTGATTTATTTAATAAATTGGAATATTTATTTCCCATTTTAGATACTCTGTATTTATATCATCATCCTTTAATATATCTAAAGGATATAGATTGGTTACAAGGAGTATAGATCACCATTGTATTAGTGTCTGATCATAGGATTACATCTAGTTTTTATAAAGGACTTTCAAAGACATTGGTTACTGAACTATTTTTTGGTATGTCTATTAATCATTAATATGAATGATATTCTAATCAAAAAAATCATACCATAGAAGATATACATCATTTTTGGTCTATGGATTTAAAAAGAGGTTGGCATCATCATATTTCATTGGTTGAGTTTACGTAAAAAATCTTTTCATTATATTTATGGAACCCCTTGAATCATTATATGAAAATTGATGTCGAATGATACATTTTTTGGATTAAATATGAGAAAGGATGTTAATAAGAAAAAATTTAATTTATGAAATGACTGAGAGAATGATGAATCAATAAAATATGAGGATGTATTGGAGTAGGAATAAAATTTATGTGGATAAATGATGGAAATGTATTTCTCGTTGGGTAGGTGATTGTGTTTTTTATAAAGTACCTTGTGGAAAATGGGTTATGAGTTTTCATAAAAAGGGAAATATAAGTTCATGTTTCATTAATCCATTTGAAATCCTAATGAAATTCATATCATTTTCATATTGAGTGGATTTTTCCCCTGACTTTATCGTTGGTACACCATGTTTTTCATGTTTCAAAGTTAAGTAAACATGTGCTATCTTCATTTCATGTTTTGAACCCTAATGTTTATCAGTTGGATGATAATAAATCTTTTGAGGAACCGACTATTCATATTATTAAACATATATTGAATGTTTTTTTGTAATAACACGATTCTTCTGGTTAAAGATTTATAGATAACCCATATGGATGAAGAGGCAATATAACGACCCATACTTTACATTCATTATTATTACATAAGAATGGAAGCACACTTATTACAACATATAACAAAACCAGGAAAGGACCGTATAGGTATATAGTCTTTAGAAACTGGGAAACATAAACAACTAGTTCATAAAGCATCTACATTGTCTCCCATTTATATCATCATATCTAGAGTCCCTTTTGGAATATCCTACTTAATAACCTTCTTCCTGACCTAGGGAAAGAAAACAAACAAAAGGGGGAGCTCAAATGCTCGTTAAGGGTAAACAAAATAAATATCAATCACATCATATTCATAAGAACATAACATTTTGAAAATCATAACCTGCAAAAGAGATCATAATTTCATAACATGGGATAAATCATAGTATTGAAATTTAATCCCAATAATCCTAACATAAAACATGAAACTTTGAGGCATAGACACATAATCATAGAGAATCATTTCATAGTAGTCATTACTCATTTCCAAGACTATCTTAGCGGACAAAGTCCTTTTCTGAACCGAGCTCACTCCTCCTTTCAGTCCTGTTTCACTGAACCGGTTTAACCTGTCATTCCAATCATGTCTATCTCATGAAATATAAATATTTACCCAATTAATGTGGGGGTGATATAGGTCCCACCCATCTCATAATGACACCATTCTTATGTGTGCCACAAAATCATAAACCATACATCATAGCATAACCCATTTAATAAAAATGGGAATCTTAAATATCATGCCATCATAACATAATCCATATAATATAAAATAATATCATAAAAATATTTCCATCATAACATAATCAATTCAATGTAAAAATTATGGATAGAAACGGAACCCTATATTATCTTAGATGGATAATAATGTTGATAAAACACTTGAAATCCATTCTTGAGGAAAATATCCTTTCTACTTCAAAAACATTTTTCCTTTCTTAACATGTCATAAAATCTTAAACTAAAAGAATTTGATTAAAAATAAACTTGATAACTTATAATGGAAGCTTCTTGGAAATAATTTTTTAAAAATCCATACATGTTGTATAAGTTAAAAAATCATTCTTCTAGTACTTATGTCGAAAAAGTCAAAATGTACATCGTAAGAAAAACGACAAAAGTTTCCTTTCATATCTTTTAATGAAAACTCACCAAAGGGTAAAATTGTATTTAAACAATTTTAGAAGGATATAAATATTACATATTGAGGAATCATGGATGTGGATGATAAATATTCCCCAGTAAATTCTGAAGTATAAACAATCTCGGATTAAAAATGAGATTGCGAGATTTTCCCTTACCTTAGGTCTGATTTTCTTTGTAAGTGTCCGAACCTCCTGTATAATGATTTAAATAATGTCATTAAATTATTCCAAAATAATACTTATTTATATGATATCATATATGGTCATATTCTTATCTTCTTATTAGTAATATTCCATTGTTACTTGTTATTCAGGTGTTTATTTCTTTTTGTTCTTTTGTGTGTTTTGTCGAATAAATTCTTATTCTTATATTTAGGTTATAGATACATAATTTAAAGATTTGTATTAATCTAATAAATATCATATTTATTCACTCAATTCATTTATGTAATCATTATGCAATGAAAATCATGTAAAACGAGGCGCATCACATCGTGGAGACAGTATTCCGTACGTACGCACGAGCGATGATATCGTTCCCATTATCGTGGAATTGTATTGGAGTGTATGTATACTATTTAAAAATCAATAAAAAATTTCAATAATCATATATAGTTATTATTTAAACCATTATACCCATCTAAGTAAGGTGGTGGTGGAAAATATATTACACCACTACATGGAGACGATATTCCGTAAATACGCTTACCCGGTGATTTTGTTTTCCGTAGGATAGATTGATGGTGAAATAGGGTTGTTTCATAATTATAATAACATATCAGTATATCAGTGATACTTATTTTATTACTTCATAATGAAACAACTAAAGGAAAAGAAGTGGAAAAAGAAATAAAGTTGAAAGAATCGGTAACAGACATTACCTCTTCTTTGAAGCGCCTCTTTGAGACCTTCTCTTAGGACACTAAATTTGGTCTTTGAAGAAGACCAGGACCTCTAGAATGTTTCTAGGGAAGTGGAGAATAAAATTTGGCAGGTTTTGGCCGATATTGAAGGCCCAATGTTGTGTGAGGAATAGAGGGAGGATGTTCCCTTTTATAAGGGAGGAGAGGGGCACCTTTGGAAAAACAAAAAATATTATTTTATTATAAAGTCAGATTCTGTTTTTAATAGCTCCAAATTGATTTATTTCAAAGCTAAGGTGGGTATGGGTATAAATAATTTCATCCAATAGAATTTATACAAGATTTGGTATCTATTTTAACCATATCATTTAGATTTAATTTTAAGTTAGATAATTTTACTTTTACCGTGTCTTCTTGTTTTCTTACACAATAATGTTAATAAACATTCTATAACTAGCCAAATGAACTCCAAGTCGTTTATTAATAATATATACAACCTTATCTACGTCATTTGTCCGAACCATAGATTTTTAGGTATAAAATAACAATTAATAATATAATATTCATTTTAAAAACTATTTTATGTTAATTTTGACACTATTTGGTAATTGATTTTTGTGAAACTCATAACAGAATTATTAGTTCGAACAAAGTTAATTAAATAAATACTACCATATCATATTAACCTAGAAAATTGTTTTAATTCATAAAAAGTCTCAAATAACATTTATTTGGGTATTTATATCATCAATTATGTCAATATTTCATTAACAAGACAATTACTGCATCATCATTGTGTCATAAATAAATTAAATTATTTAATGTCTAAAAATTACAAATAAAATATCATTATATAGGAAATCGTTTCATATTTCTAATTAATATTTATAGTCGATTTTATCCTATCAATAAATCTATATTAAAAATGATTTAGTTATTAAACTTTGATTTTAACTATTTTAACCCTTCATTAAATATATTAATAATAAACGTTGATTTTAAATATTTTAACCCTTCTCATTGAACCAAATTTTAGTCCTTGATATTAACCGTGTCTCTCAGATTTTCAAAATTCCACTCACATAAGCGGTAAAATTACGTTTTATGTGAATTTGGAAATTCTCCTAGGATGGGTAAAAGACGGTGAAAAGTTCATTAAAATTTTTATATATCTAAAATTATTATAAAATGACTCCATTGAATTGAATTGAACTTATATAGGTATTATGTATCAATTTTGACCTAAAATAAATTTAAATAAAATAAATAATTATTTAAATAAAATGTCGGGTTTTAAATAGTAACCCAGTGTTATCACTATTCATCAAAAAATGAAAGTTTTCAGAAAAATACCAAAATTTCACCCTATGATAATTTCGATATTCTGAATCCAAAAAATGAAGTCCATTTTGAATGATAAAATTTATAAAATTTCAAAAAGTGGGTATTACTATTCATAACGGCTAGTTTTAATAATATTTTAATAGCATATCGTTGTTTAGGGAAACTCGGTATTGCGTACAACACAAGCTATCAAGGAAGGTCGCGGTTGCGTGTAATGAAAGCCATGATAGTGTTGTGTGTAGTGAAAGATTCCTTTGAAGAATTAAATAACATAAAAACAAAATATTTCTCATAAAAGTCTCGGGTGTTACATTCTACCCCCCTTAAAATGAATTTCGCCCTCAAAATTCGTTACTTTGTAACAAACAGATGAGGATACCTCTCCCTCATCATATCCTCAAGCTCTCATGTAGCTTCTTCTAATTGGTGGTTACTCCATAAAACTTTCACCAAGCGAGTGGTCTTGTTCCGTAGGACTTTTTCACTACGATCAAGAATCTCTATCGGCTGTTCTTCATAAGAATGATCTTGTTCCAGCGGTATAACTTCTGAGCTGAGTACATGTGAAGGATCAGGTAAGTACTTTCTTAGGAGAGATACATGGAACACATCATGAACTTGAGAGCGATTTGGTGGAAGCTCCAATCGGTAAGCTACCTTCTCAACACGATCCAGTATTTCGAAAGGACTTATATATCTAGGTCTCATCTTTCCTTTCTTTCTAAATATCATTACTCTCCTCAAAGGAGATATTCGTAAGAACACTTTATCACCCACTTCAAACTCTAGGTCTTTTTTTTCGGTTATCGACATAACTTTTTTGTCGATTCTGAGCTACTCTTATGTGTTGTTGAATAGATCTGACCTTTTCTGCCATCTCATCAACAAGATCAGGTCCTAATAGATTTATTTCCCCAACATCATCCCAGCAAGTTGGAGTCCAACATTTATTTTCATAGAGAGCCTCATAAGGAGCCATTTGAATGCTGGAGTGAAAGCTATTATTATAAGGAAATTCAATCAAAGGTAGGTGTTGATCCCAACCACCATCGTAATCCATAGAGCATGCTCTCAATATATCTTCTAGAGATTGAATTGTCCTCTCAGACTGACCATCTTTCTGAGTATGATAACCAGTGAAGAAACTAAACTCTATATCTAGAGTATACTGAAGACTTCACCAGAACTTTGAGGTAAACCTAGGATCCTGATCAGATATAATAGAAAGTGGTACTCAATGCATTCAGACCACTTACTTTACATATATCCTGGCAAGACGATCTAGAGAGAAATCTTCTCTAATAGCAATGAAGTGTGAAGACTTTTTAAAACGATCAACTATGACTCAGATAGCATTATTGCCTTTGGATGTTTTAGGATGTCTGGTGAGAAAGTCCATATTGATGTTTCCCCATTTTCATTCGGTTACGGGTAATGGTTGTAACATCCCCTTAGACTTCTATCTCTCAGATTTAACTTCCTGACAAACCAAGCATCGAGAGACATATTCAGCAACACCTATTTTCATGCCATCCCACTAGAAGTACTCTTTCAGGTCCCTATACATCTCCATGCTTCCAGGATGAATAGAGAATGAAGAACGATGAACCTCATCCAGCAGCTCCTTCTTTAATTATGGGATGGGAGGAACACAAACCCGATTCCTGAACTTTATTACTCCATCACAATCATGGTTTAATTTTGGAACATTTCTCACCTTCTTTTGTAACTCTGCATCTTCTTTCTGTGCATCTTCAATCTTCACATGTATAGATGGTTGAACATTCATTTGAGAAAGATTCAATTTTTCCCCTTCAATTATAATTCCAAGATCCATCCTTTATAAATCCATAAATATTGGATCTTTTGTGATCCTCATCATGGATAAGTTAGAATGGTCTTGTCGGCTTAATGCATATGCCACCCTGTTTGCTTTCCCAGGGTGGTAATGAATTGAGCAGTCATAATCCCTAATCAGCTCCAACCATCTTCTTTGGAGTATATTCAGATCCTTTAGTGTGAAAATATACTTTAAACATTTATGATCACTATAAATATCACACCTTTCTCCATAAAGATTATGCCTCCAAATATTATATGCAAATATTACCGTAGATAACTTCAAATCATGAGTTGGGTAATTTTGCTCATGATTTTAAACTATTGTGAGGCATAAGCTATCACCATATCATTTTGCATGAGAACACACCCCAATCCCTTCTTGGATACATCACTATAGATCACAAACCATTCTCCACTACATGGCAGTTAGAGTATAGGTGCACTGGATAACCTTCTTTTTAATCCTTGAAATTCTCTTCACATTCCTCTGTCCAAACAAACTCAACTCCTTTCCGAGACAACCTGGTGAGTGGATTAGATAATCTTGAAAAATATTTCACAAAACATCTATAATATCCTACCAGACCAAGAAAACATTAGATCTCAGTTACTGTTTTTGGTCTCGACCATCATTCGATAACCTCTGTTTTTGCTGGATGCACAGATATCCCCACTTTTAAGATTAGGTGACCCAAAAATGAAACTTTTTGAAGCCAAAATTCACACTTGGTAAATTTGGCATAAAGATTCTCCTTTCTCAAGGTCTTAAACATAATTCTCATGTGATCATCATCTTCCTCCTTGCTCTTTGAATATAGAAGAATATCTTCTATAAATACTGCCACAAACTGATCAAGATAGTCTCTAAAGACACTATTCATCAGATCTATGAAGATAACAGGGGAAATAGTAAGACCAAATGGCATCACTATAAATTCATAGTGTCTATACCTTGTACGGAATGCTGACTTTGGTATATCCTCCCTTTTGACCCATAATTGATGATACCCTGAACAAAGATCAATCTTGGAAATGTATTGAGATCCGTGTAGTTGGTAAAATAAGTCATCAATGCGCGGTAGAGGATATTTGTTCTTGATAGTGATCTTGTGATGTTCTCGATAATCAATGCAGAGTCTCATTGATCGGTCATTCTTTTTAACAAACAGAACAAGTTCTCCCCAAGGTGACACACTAGGGCATATGAATCCTTTATCAAGATTCTCTTGGAGGTGCATCTTCAATTCCTACAACTCAATTGAGGCCATTCTATAAGTTGTCTTTGAAATTGGTAAAGCACCCGGTACTAGTTCTATTGAAAACTCAACATCACAATTTGGTGGAAGACCCAGAAATTCCTCTGGAAAGACATCATCAAACTCCCGTACAATGGGAATATTCTTAATCGCGAGTTTCTCACCAACCAATTGAGATAAATAACCTTCATTTAGTGGAATAAAGACCCATAAGATGGAAGAAATTTCCACTGGAAGGTATTGTTCATCCTTTCATCGATAGACGATCATAGATTGATCTGGAATATGAAATGTGACTTCCCTTCTTTGGAAATTGATATGATCTCTATATAAAGAAATCCAATCCATGCCAAGAGTCCCATCATTTTCCACTATAGGAAGGATCACAAGATTTGCAGGAAGCACTTTCCCACAAACTTCAATCGGAGAAGAATTACAATCTTTTGATGTGACTGTTGTGCCATAAGGGGTTGTCACAGATAACTCAACATCGAATTGTTGAGTTAATACAGTGATACCCTTAGAAAATTCTTCAGAAAGAAAATAGTGGGTGGATCTAGAATCAAGTAAAACATTTGCTACTTTAGAGTGGATGGTAAGTGTACCTTTTGCTACATCGTTATCGTACTCCACATCTTTGATAGAAATTGCATGTGAATTTAATTTTTCCTTAGCCTTAAGAGTTTGTTGATGTCGATCATCATCAACAACACTTGTATTACGAAACTGATTAGCATAATTCCCCATTTCCTTGCACATGTTACATTGAAGTGTAGGAGGTGCATTCTGTGTAGCCTTTTCTTTGTTCGCATCACTAGACATATTCTTCCCATCATTGCAGCATTCAAATGCCTGATGACATTCGTTTCCACATTTGAAACATTTACTTGTCCCTTTAAGACAACTACCTCCATGTTTCTTTCCACACTTTGAGCATAAGGGAAATATTATCTTCTTTTTAGTGTGCTCTTTAGATTTTCCTTTGAATTCCATTTTACTATTCTTATCAATCCCATATGACTGATGGGTTACTCCATTCTCCATCTCAACATTGAGAGCATATCGAACGATTTCCTCGTAGCTATTGAAGTCCCTTATGGCTAATTCCCTTCGAAGACTTGGTTTTAAGCCACTAAAGAATCGATCGATCTTACTCTCAGGTTGGATAATAATACCAGAAGCGTACCTTGCACGTCTTTTATATTTTCTTCGTAGGTACCAACATATTCATCATCCATTTTCTTTAGCCTAAGAAACTCTTTCTCCATCTTTGTTCGAAGAATATGAGGGAAGTACTTATTGAAAAATAAGTTCTTGATCTTGTCCCATTCCATGGACTCAATTTGATCTCTTGGCCTTGTATTCTTGATAAGATTCCACCATTGATCAGCTTCTCCTTCTAAACGATAAACTGCTAAGATGACATTATCATGGTCATAACATTAAATATTTGATAATATATTTTCAGTGGTATTGATCCATTGTTCAGCCACTAATGGATCAGTAGACCCGCTGAATGAGGGTGGACGCTGCCTCATCAAGGATTCAATAGAATGTTTCTCCGTACTTTGCCTGTTTGTAAGTCCCTCACAATTCCTAGCTTGAGAATGTTGTGTGAGCATGGATAAATTTTTTTTCATTCTAGCTCCCATAATTTTTGGTTGCTCCGGGGGACAATCATTGCATTGCCTGTCGCATTCTGCATTAACACGATTCCTTCGGTTTCAATCCACTGACTAAAACCAAGAAGAATAGTGTGAGCAACACTAATTATAATTGGAAAACCACATAGTCAAGAATAAAATTTTACACTTAAGGTCTTATCATCTGTTTTTCATGTTCATTTTTAAAACACTATGATTGTGTTCTATGCTTAGACTTATCCTTAGGTTTCTTACTAAGACTTTCACATCCTAGTTTACAAAGGTTGACTATACCTTTCTTTTGATACCAACTATGACGACCCATACTTTACATTCATTTTTATTACATCATAATTGAAGCTCACTTATTACAACATATAACAAACCCATGAAAAGACTGTATATGTATAGAGTCTTTAGAAACTGGGAAACATAAACAACTGGTTCATAAATCATCTATATTATCTCTCATTTATTTCATCATATCTAGAGTCCCTTTTGGAATATCCTACATAATAACCTTCTTCCTAACCTGGGGAAAGAAAACATACAAAAGGGTGTGCTCAAATGCTCTGTATGGGTAAACAAAAGAAATATCAATCACATCATATTCATAAGAACATAACATTTTGGAAATCTTAACCTGCAAAAGAGATCATAATTTCCTAACATGGGATAAATCATAGTAGTGAAATGTAATCCCAATAATCATAAAATAAAACATGAAACTTTGTGGCATACACACATAATCATAGAGAATAATTTCATAGTAGTCCAGACTCATTTCCAAGACTATCTTACCGGAAAAAGTCCTCTTCTGAACTGAGTTCACTACTCGTTTCAGTCCTGTTTCACTGAACTAGTTTAATATGCCATTCCAGCCATGTCTATCTCATGAGATATAAATCTTTACCCAATGCATTGGTGGGAGATATAGGTCCCACCCATCTCATAATGATACCATTCTTATGTGTGCCACAATATCATAAACCATAGATCATAGCATAACCCATGTAATAAAAATGGGAATCTTAAACATCATGCCATCATAACATAATCCATATAAGATAAAAGGACATCATAAAAATAATTCCATCATCACATAATAAAATAAATGTAAAAATTAGGGACAGAAATATAACCCTATATTATCTTAGATGGAAAATAATTTTGATAAAACACTTGAACTCCATTCTTGAGGAAAATATCCTTTCTACTTCAAAAACATTTTTCCATTCTTAACATGTCATACAATATTATACTAAAATAAGTTGATTAAAAATAAAATTGAAAACATTTAAATGAATCTTCTTGGAAATAGTTTTTTAAAAATCCATTCATGCCATATACGTTAAAAAACATTTTTTCTCGTACTTATGTCGAAGAAGTCAAAAAGTACCTCGTACAAAAAATGACAAAAGATTCTGTTCATATCTTTTACTAAAAACTCACCGAAGGGTAAAATTGGATTTAAACAATTTTATAAGGAAATAAATATTATATATTTAGGAAACATGGAATTAGATGATAAATATTCCCGGGAAAATTCTAAAGTATTAACAATCTCAGATAAAAAATGAGATTGCAAGATTTTCCCTTACCATAGGTCCGATTTGCATCGTAACTATCCGAAACTCCTGTATAATGATTTAAATAATGTCATTGACTTATTCCAGAATCATAATTATTTTTAGGATATCATATATGGTCATATTATTATCTTCTTATTAGTAATATCTCATTGTTAGTTGTTATTCGGGTGTTTATTGCTTTTTGTTCTTATGCGTGTTTTGTCGAATAAATTCTTATTATTCTTCTTAGGTTATAGATACCTCATTTACATAATGGTATTTGTGTAATAAATATCATATTTATTCACTCAATTCATTTATGTAATCATTATTCAATGAAAATCATGTAGAATGAGTCGTATCACATCGTGGAGACGATATTCTGTACGTACGTACGAGCGATGATATCATTCCCATGATCGTGGAATTGTATTGAAGTGTATGTATACTATCTCAGAATCAATAAAACATTAAAATAATCATATATAGTCATTATCTACACCATTATACCCATCCAAGTAAGGTGGTGGTGGAAAACAGATTACACCACGGCGTGGAGACGGTATTCCGTACGTACGCAGGCGTGGTGATTTCATTATCCGTAGGATGGATAGATGGTGAACTAGGGTTATTTCATAAATATAATAACATATCCATATACGAGTGATACTGATGTTATTACATCATTATGAAACAACTAAAGAAGAAGACATGGAAGAAGAAATAATGTTGAAAGAATCAGTAACAGACATTACCTCTTCTTTGAAGCGCCTCTTTGAGACCACCTCTAAGGGCACTAAAATGGGTCTTTTAAGAATACCATGACCTCTAGGATGTCTCTAGGGAAGTGGAGAAGAGAATTTGGCCAGAGTTGGTCGAGCTTGAAGGCTCATGGTGGTGTGAGGAAGAGAGGGAGGAGGTGCCCTTTTATAAGGGAGGAGAGGGGCACCTTTAGAAAAACTAAAAATATTATTTTATTATAAAGTCATATTCAGTTTTTAATAGCTCCAAATTGATTTATTTCGAAGATGGTGTGGGTATGGGTCTAAATCCTCTCATACAATAGAATTTAGACAAGTTTAGGTATATATTTTAACCTTATCATTTAGATTTAACTTTAAGATAGATAATTTTACTTTTACCGTGTCTTCTTGTTTTCTTTCACTATAATGTTAATGAACTATATATAACATGACAAACGAACCCCAAGTTGTTTATTATTAATCTATACAACCTTATCTAAGTCATTTGGCCTATCATTATATTTTTAGGAATAAAATAACAATTAATAATATAATATTTGTTTTAAAAACTACTTTATGTCTATTTTGACACTATTTTGTAATTGTTTTTTGTGAAACTTATAAAAGAATTGTTAGTTAAGAAAAAAGTTAATTAAAACAATACTAACATGTCATAGTAACCAAAACAATTATTATAATTCATAAAACCTCTCAAATTAAATTTATTTGGGTATTTATAACATCAATTATGTCAATATTTCATTAAAAAGTTCATTACTGCATCATAATTGTGTCATAAATAAACTAAATTATTTAATGTCTAAAAATTACAAACAAAATATCATTATGTAAGAAATATTTTAAGATTTCTAATTTATATTTATAGTTGGATTTATCTTCTGTATAACTCTATATAAAAAATGATTTATGTATTATACATTGATTTTAACTATTTTATCCCTTCTTTAAATAAATTAATATTACAAGTGGTAATCTAATCCAAGTGGGCCTAAATGGTCATATTTTATTCCTAAGGTTGTTTTTTGTCTAATTACACTTATCCAATAGAATTAGGACACGTGTTATGGTAATAATAATATCATTTTTACCATTAATTTCCCTATTGACTTTTAACCGTGGTAAAAAAAGTAAAAAGTTACTATTCACCAAAATTAATTTTCATCTCATTGAACCACATTTTAGTCCTTGATATTATCCATGTCTCTTGGATTTTCAAAATTCCACTTACAAAAGTGGTAAAATTATGTTTTATATGAATTTGGAAATTCTCCTAGGAGGTGGGTAAAAGACGGTGAAAAGTTCAATAAAAGTTTTATATATCTAAAATTATTATAAAATGACTCCAATGAATTGCATTGAACTTATATAGGTATTATGAATAAATTTTGACCTAAAATAAATTTACATAAAATAAATAATTATTTAAATAAAAACACAGTTTTTAAATAGTAACATAGTGTTTTCACTATTAATCAAAAATTGAAAGTTTTCAGAAAATTACCATAATTTCACCCTAGGATAATTTCGATATTCCTAATCCAAAAATGAAGTCAATTTTGAAAGATAAAATTTCTATAATATCAAAAAGTGGGTATTAATATTCATAACGGTTAGTTTTAATAATATTTTAATAGCATATCGTTGTTTAGTGAACTCGGTATTATGTACAACGCATGCTATTGAGGAAGGTCGCAGTTGCGTGTAAAGAAAGCCAAGCTAGTGTTGTGTGTAGTGAAATATTCCTTTGATGATTTATATCACATAAAAAAATATTTCTCATCAAAGTCTTGGGTGTTACTGGAAATATGGGGAACAGAAAATACATTGAAGTAAAAATATCCACACATGTTTAATAAGTGAATAAAATTGAAAGGAAATACTTTAAATAGGGGGAATAATAAAACAACCAAGGAAATTTTTTTTAAAATTTTAATTAGATATATTATTCTTTCAACAGCCCGAAAGACTTCAATTTTTATTTTAATGCAATGAAGCTTCCTTTTAAGGGAAGAAGGGGGGAACCCGAATAGACATCATCGACATAAAACATTCACAACCTGATGGTCGGGTGAGATAAACCAAACTAACTACATGAAGCAACCCCTCTCGGCAAATGATAATGAAAAACTCTCCACCTGTGCAAGGATGAACAACAAGCAAGTGTCCTGTGTCAAAGAGCATGCCCGATCCGATGACTTGTTCCATACCCACTCAAACATCCAAATCCATAAAGCACTACAAAGATGAACAGAAAGCACTAGAACATCTTATGGGGCCTGCTCTATGTGGTCGAGTTCGAAAGAAACACTAAACCAACAGGTCTCGCAAACCCTTCCACCATTCAGAAAAGACAAAACAATTGAACACCGATCATCGACTATCCTAGGACAACCCCACTGTCCTACTCAAAATATCCTACCACCATAGCCACAGAGGACCGGAAGATAGTTCAAACACCACAAGATCAAACCATCATCACCTAGGACTAGATGACTTAACCCCACGCTAAGGGAACACCACCGATAAGAGAATAACGGTCTTCTTGAAAGAGAAAAGCCACGCTGGATATCTACTTAGATCAGAACCACAATGAACCCTTACCAAGTTCTAGAAACCCGAATCATCCAGAATACAAGATCACCAAATCACCGAATAAACAAAATGTCAAAACTCATAGGATCTAAGAAGGAAAACCTCCCCCCTCTGTAGCACAATAGATCTGGCCGAGACGCACGCCTAGAAAAACCGTAGAAACACCAACCAGAATGCCAAACGCTATAACGGGAGACTCCGTCCTGACTTTCAAAACATCGCCGAGAATCGAGGAACCTAACCCCGAAGCCCCACTGAGAATCAGGAATGTCGACCGAGTCACACTGTCAGTTCCGCGTCGATCCGTCCTATGAAGAAGAACTGATAACCGCCACTTCCAAAAAAGAAATGAGGCCCCACTAAGAAAATTTTATTATAATTTAATGAAATTTTTATTTCACTTTATTATTTCATTTTATGGTATTAAAAACGGGATTTTTCTGAAAATAGTTTTAATGTGCATAATTTTTCTAAAATTTATTTAACTAAAATAATACCTAATAAGAATTTTTTTAAAATAAACATATATATTATATGCCAATAAATATTAATTTAAATTTATACAATGATTATTAATAATCACAGAGTTAATACGAAACCATTATTTTCTTAAAACACAGTTCTTGAAAACCCATATTTTCAACACATCCGTGGGATTAATTTTAAACTGCATTATTACACACATATAAATATTTAATTTGGTAAAAATTAATTTTATATTTGGAATCAGAAATATTTATATTATAAAATATAGTCAATTTTTTTTTTCACCATAATGAATATTTTAAACTATACAGATTCTTTAACATAGTTATGCTTAAAATGGATTTAACAGGGGATAAAATAAAAAGATAAGTTAAAATGACCTAAAAACGCCTCTAAAATATATTTAATGGAAATATTTTGACCTTATAATGTATAATACTTGATAATTGTATTTTATATAATTTGTTTTATCATGAAAAACATTGTTACACTATTTTTTTTAGAAAATTACAGGTGTTACAATCACTTCACTTATAAAAGGACACCCCATATTCTGTCCTCTCCACACCTTAAATGGATTTTTTATCATAAAAGAAAAACCCAAATACCTCTATAACTTCCATAACCATTACCTATATCCATTATTTTGATCATAAAGTCATTCTATGATAGAATGTTGTGCTTACATAACGAGGTTGTCCAAATAAGTTGTATTATTCCTAACCAAGCATTTTATTTAATTTCATTTTCAACCTCAAAAAAATATTACTAAATTATGATTATATATAATTAAAAGTATCTACAATATAATAATATTCTATTATGTTAATATAATAACCTAAATAATTCTCTCATTCCATCAAATGTGATATGAAATAATTATTTGATTGTACGATTGACTACCACCTCACGAACCAATGTCATCCATTTTCCATCATCGCATCTCTTAGCTTGTTATAATGGATAATTTGTAGTATATATTTCATATATTTTCAATAAATATACTTATATAATTAGTATATCACTTATACCTTATTTCTTTCTAATCCACGGGGAGATATTATAACGTTACTCATGTGTACGATGAAAAAACAACTCATGAAGTGCTGTGATTCATTTTTTACTAAATATTTATATAAAATATAAAAAGCTGTTAATGAATATATTAGATATAAATGATATAATTATTATATTGTATAAATTTATATCATTATAAAATGAATATATATCATTTTATTATTACACTGTAAAGTGATAATGTCATCTCTGCATATGTGTGGACGTCCGCCTCCATGAATTGACGTCACTATTTTTTATCAATTAATAACATAGATTATATATATGTGTGTATATGAATAAATAATTTGGTATTTATGATATCATTATCAATATTTAAATATAAAATAAAAAATTTATTCTTTCTATAACAATCATTAAAATATGGAAATGTTACTGACGGGTGTATATGGCCCACCATCTCCATGAACATAAAATATTTCATTTTTCATAACCATAATTAATGATTTGTTTTGATAATGTTATTTTATTTATAGATATGAATATTATGAAGAAATATTTATTTTTTATATGTTGAATTAATGAACTATGTGACCATAGTCGAACTACCAAAGTCATTTATAGACGTATAATCCAAATATCATCAAAACATGTGATGTAAACGTAATTGATTATGGAAATATATAGAACATGGTAGTAATAAATCGAATAGTAAACATTAAAAACATTATTAGAAAATCAAATAATTATTATATGTTTATTATTCATGAAGATAAATAATGAGTGGGACGAATCAAACTCGAGGTAAAAGATTTTATTCGAATCTCCTTTTATTAATATGTATTTTTATGTTATAAACCTGTATTATTATATATGGTGGATATAAATCCCCTTTTATATATCATATATTTAATTTATATATTCTCATAATATTTAATGTTTTTAATTTTAATATGTCATGTGTATTGCGAATTAAATGCTTCAAATGTTTTGTTTTAGTATCAAAATTCCACTTTTAATGTTTTACTTCAACATATATTTATATTACGTCTACATGTTTTGTTATGATTTTATTAAGAATAAAAATATTTGGAAATGTTTTTTAAAAATGAAATTTATTTCTTTATTTTTTTCCAAAATGGAATATTTATATTTAATTTTTGACATTATTTAAAAATGATAAAAGAAATATTCTATTTTAATGCATACATCGATAATTAATTCCTCCATTTCCATAATATTTATTTGATGTTTTGATTACATAATAAGAATTAATATTTTTCAATGAAAAAATCATTCCCTTTTCATGGAAATTTGGTATTGTGTTTTTTTTGAAGGAAAATGGTATTTCAGTATTGAAGATGAGTTTTTAAGGGAGAAGGGAATTTTAATATCCAAAAAAGTGTTTTGAACATGAATTTAAAGAGGGTTTGAAATGTTTTATGATTACAATTTTCAAGTATATTTTTTTATCCATGATATGGAACATGATAATTATAAGTGAAATTTGTGAGCTCGATATAGCTTATATGATGTGTGCGCCCATATATCACTTTGTGAGCCCAATAAAGATTATATGATTTATTCACCTAGATATTATTCCACAATATTTTTTAATATTACTTTTATTAAATGGGATTAATGTGGGATAAACTAAAGGGTTTCCCCAATGCATTTAACTTGGATCAGGTTACTTCTAGAAGGGGTATAAAATAGGTTATGAATGAGATGCTCTATATTAATAAAAAGGGTTTTGTTTCAATAAATAATTGATTAAATGAATTTATTTGATAAAATTTTTGTTAAATTAATGTGAAAATGATTTATTTATTTATCCAAAATAACATTGAGATCAAGGTTAAAAATTTCATAGATGTTTAGGTTTTCAGTAAACTAATGAGTTTTCATTCCATTTTATGTACCTTATTTAGATTTTTCTCCCATACCAAATTGTAAAATGTATTTCGTAGGGTTTATGTATGGGTAAGGTAATGTAATAATTGAAGTTGATAGTTGTTAATTATTTACATGAAATAAATCAAGATTTATTTTAAATGTTAATATTGTTGAAAAATGAATACTAATCAGAAGTGTCCACATTTTTATTTATTATTTTTTGTGTACTAGTTATGAATTTAGTGTCTAAAACTATAAACATCAAAAGATTATAAAATTTAATAGGATGAATTATAAACGTAATAAAAAAATATTATGTAATTATTATAGTTAAGTACTTTAACATACAGTGCTTCATTATTTTAGGCATTTCTATAGAATAAAAATGTATTCAGTGAATGTATTATTCAATATTTATTTTTATTATCATATTTATTTTAACTATTAAATTTAGGTACATCATTAAAATATTAAATCCAAGTATCTTATTAAACAAATTTATATATATAATTAAATATTATTAAAACAACTAATAAAACCTATTAAATAAAATTTCTTAAGAAGTTAAGAATAATTAGAATCACAAATGATGAACTACATCCAACCCATTCAATTTGTTTATATAATATTTATTATCTAATTTCTGTTGATTTCACTATTTACCTCCTATAATCAATTGTACAATAATCCTAATTCATTACATAAATAGGCCAGATAAGTTTCGAATCTCCAACAATATTAAAATTCAATATAAATTCTAAAAGTATCCTCTAATTCCATTCACATTAATTCATTTCAATAAATTATCATACAACTAAAATATTTAGATATCACTCTTTTATAAATAAATAAGTCCACAATAAGGAACCTATAATTAAAAATTTATATGTAGAGATCCATGTCACATTTCCATTAGAAATTACCCACTTTTAAAACTCAACAAACAAACTCATTTTGATTTGACCAACAGATGGATGCAGTGCAGTTATTATCCATCTCATAACATTTAATTTCTAAGAAGATAAAAATTAATATTTAACAATACCCACATTATTCATATAATATAATTGGAAATAGAACATTAGAAATCATAAAATATGATTTAAGTCAAGTTAAAAGGTTTTGAGATGTAAAATAATCCATTAATAAAATTTTATGTGATATTTAATGTTTTATATTCAATTCATAAGATGTTTTGAAATTCATATTATTTTTTCCTTTAAAAGAAATTAATATGTATATATTGTTTTCTTCAAGATATATGTTTTTATTAATATGTAAGGATTATGAATTAATTTTAAATAAATGTACAAAATTTTCATCAAAACATTTTTTTTTGAATTTTAAAAAAACTAGTAAAAATGTTTTCTATCAAAATTTGTTATTTATGAATTTGTGTAAAAAAAATCATTATATAACATTTTTTGTTGATATATACAATTTCTATTCCATACATGATATTTAATTGATGTAAATAATTTTTTATAATTTCCCAAAAAGTTAAAAATTCAATACACAATGGTTTCTTAAAAATTTCATGACCTGGCCAACATAACCATGAATCAACTAAACATACATTCGATTAAATAAAAGGTAGGGATTAGGGAAAAAATATGCCCTTACAACAAATACCTCTATAAATATTTTCATACTTGAGAAACAAAATAAAACATGATAATATAAGAGAAATTTATTATTAAATAAACACCTTGTGATATACTTATCAAATTGGGATCTCACTATTACATTTCCATAATCAAAACATTATAAGGGCATGGTACACAATCAAATAATATCATAATCATCAATAAATCAATACAATGTATTAAATATTATCCAAAAATAATTCATCAAATAACTTATAGAACTGAGAAATTATCTATGACTCATGTTTCTATGTGAGATATTCAATGTAATTTTTTAACACACTAATATTTTAAAATAATACGATGTTTGATGGTCTATTAAATACACAACACAATGTTTAAAATAATCGTTATATAATATTAAAATATTATTATTTAAACATGACTGATATATCATAGCTATTAAATAATTGTGTATGAATAGTATTAAATTCATTTTGAAATATATAAAATTTTCCTATTCAATATAAATTATTATTCAGATTTAATATAAATAATTACTCTACAATAATGAATATATTTTATTTTATATAAAATATATTTCAAACAAAAATTATTTTTATTAATTTTTTTAGAAAATGTTATCATTAATTTATGGAACTATTAGAAATATTATATTAAGAATGATTTTTTTTGAAATCATCATATAAATTTTGACTTTGGGTTAAATTTTGGGATTTTTCACAATATATTTTTTCTCAAATAATAGTAAAAATAGTTATTTTCTAAACTCTAATTTATTTTAATAAATTATGTATTTTAAATGTACCATTATACATTTATTTTTAATTTTAATGTAACAAAATTATTAATTAGTAATATATAATCCAATTTACTACATATAAATTACCCTTTTACATATTTTAGTATAATTTTTTTTAGTCTTAAAAATCAATTTTTCTAAAAATTAATTTATTGTTTATAATGATCCTTCATTTTAAATAAGTAAAATAAAATGTTTTAAGGAATGATTTAAATGAAATTTATAGATCTTATATATTTATTTTTTAATTTAAATTCATATAATAATTATTTATATTAATATAGTAAATATAAGATCATCTTTTCTAGGAAAAATGAATTTTTTGGAAAACTACTTTTCATCATGTTTGTAGGTTTAATTATAAATTAAATTATGCCACTTATATGAATTAAATTTGATAAAATGTATTAATCATTTAAAAAAAATTATATAGTTAGTGAAACATAATTTTCTGTCACAATGAATAGTAAAAATATGTTATTATGGTTAATGTTAAAATCGGTTTACAGGGGGATGGGGTTAATATAATGTTTTAAACGGATTAATATGTTAAAAAATTAATAAAAATTATATAGGTGTGTATTATGATTATATCTCCAAAAATATTTAATTTTCAATTTTGAGAGCACTTGGATTGAGAGTGACTTCTCATTATTTAATTGTTTTTAGTATTTATGAGAATTTCACTTCTCCATCCTTATAAAAGAGAATCCACTATTATATATTTTGAAAAATCCTAAAACACATTAGTTAGGAAATGAAAAGAAAAAATAGGTTCCTTACATCCCCTACCATGCCATAATTTCTTTATTTTGATCCTAATAACAATTGGGGGGGCTTTAGTTATAATCCTAATGAGGCGAGCTGAAGAAGATGAATCATTCACAATGAAGAGACTTGTTTTATTTATTCTTCCACATCATTCAAATATTTATCAATCATGCTGATATAAGAAAATATGTATCTCTCATATACCAATATTTTATTATGTAAATGTAATAACCTAATTCCATGTCTACATATATCAAATGGGAAACAAAACCATAGTTCGTGTATACTACAGAGTACAACCTTACAAACTATTGTAATTAATTTTTTGTCTTAAAAATGAATGGATATTTATAATGATGAGCTTTATTTTTATATAATATATTAGTATAATATTATTTATTCATTAAAATTAACATTAAATATAAATTCTTACTAAAACATTCATTGAAAAACGATAATGTCATTCTTGTGTATAGAAGACTACCACCTCACGAAGACATGTGAATCTTTTTTTTATTAATGTATTACATGGATTATATATGTAAGTTTATTTACATAATTAATATTATTTTTATTATATAATTATCATTTTGAAAGATAAAATAACAATTATCATCTTTCCATCATATTCGGTTAAAAATAGAAACGCTACTCATTCATATGTATGGCCTATTGTATCCATTATTGTAACATAGTTAATTTCCTAACCATATTCCACTATTGGTTTTAATTATAAAATTTATTTATTAAAAAGTAATTATCTCATCAATATTAGTTTGTAAATTATGTAACAATAGATCCTTTTACAACATTCAACACACTGATGTTATTTGGAAATTATGAACCTAGTGCCCTAAAAAAATAATGTAAATATAAATAAATAAGTAATTTAATATATCAATAAAATAAATTATGTAAATGGTTTAATTAAAAGCGGATTAAAAATAGAAATATTTTTTAAGAAAAAATGATATATGTTTATTATACATTATATAAAAGACAAAAAAGACAATGAATGGACATGAGGTAAGGGTTTCATCTAAAAACATGCTTTATTGATAGACATGTTATTTTATGAACCTAATTTCTTTAAATGGTGTATATAACACCAATTTACATATAATATCATTAATAATTCAACTATAATTATATTTAATGATACAATTAATTTAATTAATTTATGGCCATTATGATTCAATAAAATTCTAAAGCGGTAAGTTTTTATGTTTCAATCAAAATTTTATCAAGATTATTTATGATTGAATTTGCATCATATTTAATTATTTGATAATTGTATAATTAAACAGTTTCCTTTTTATACACTTTTTATTCTTTTAATTATGAAATAATGTTCCATTTTCCATTTTTTGGTACTAAAAATAAATTAGGGAAATATTTTTAAGTAAATATTACTTTATTTCTATCTTTAGTCGAAAATTATATTCTCCCATATCTATGTTTTATAAAAACAATTACAATACATTTTTCAATATTCACTAAAATATTTATTAAATACATTTTTACCCATGTTTTTTGTTTTTCATGATGTTTTGAAAGGAATATACATTTCTTTTTGTTAATAATGAAATTTTTATCTTTTATTAAAATATTGTGAAAAGAATTATTCATTTTACATATACCACATGTACAATATTACCCATCGTACTGGCCACTAAAATATTGGAAGATATTTTATAATTTTACATGATTCTTTTAAATAAATTATATTCTATAATGTTATTGGAATTTTGATATTTTGAACAATCTATTTCAATTTGAAATGGTTATTTTCCTCAATAAATATTCCAAGTAATATTTTAATGTCATTGTAATAAATGTTTAAATGATTGGATGTTATGGAGTTTTTATAAATTATATACATATATATCTCACATATATACCAAGATTATTATCACTTTAATGTATGGGGTTATACATTAATTATTTTCATCTCTTAATTATGAATTCACCAGGTTACACCATGTAGTTTTACGGGCTTGAAATGATTTAAGTGAATGTTATGGACAATTGAATAAAGAGTTTTTATTTTAGCCTCACATTGAAATTTTACCAATCTAGTTTTACTAATACACTAGGACTCATGTTATTTAAGTTTTAATTAATATATTTTTATGATAAAAATCTTATAATAAAAGGTGTAAATAAATTGGGACCCTATAGTTCATATAATGGAAATATCTAGTTATTTATTAGGACTAGGAATAGATTAATTTACTGGGAAACATGTGAAAAATTATAAGGATAATACTATATATTAGAAATGATCCTAGATTTATGGTAATGTTTACAGTAAGTAGTTTCCACACATTTAAAGCCCTATCTAGATACTACAATGGGACTTGGATTTGTTATAGTTGTACATATGGGTAATGAATTCAAAAATGGAGCATTAGGATTTGAATTGATCACCACATGGTGTATGAAAATGATCATTTCCTCAGTTGTGGTTTGATACTCTTAAGGGATAAATTCAAGAAATTCACATAAAATTCAGAAACTATCATAAAGTAATTAAATATTTGACAACCAGTGATAACCTTGGGTAAACATAAATTATATTAATTAGATAATTCTATGACTGACTATAAGTTTAGATGTATAAATACCCATTTTTTAGGTTTTATTTTTTGGGAGTATAATATGATCTAGAGTATTTTTGGAGATATTTTGGGTAATATAACCATTGGATTAGTATGAGTTCTAGTAAAAAAATATTTGTGTAATAATGACATTATATTTTATGGAAATAATTTTAATGGAATTAGTAACCAATATGTTTTATCCAATATTTTATTTTTAGGTAATGAAATTCAATTAAAATTATGTGACTTCATGGGAAAAAAGCAGTATAGAAAATATTAGTGGATAAAACATATTTAACGGTTAATCTTATTTTGAGGGTTTTCATCATATTTTTTAAATTTTATGGGAATTATATTAATATAGTTTTATAAAAGTTCCCACCCTCTTGTCGGGTCACAAATTATTTTTCCAGAATGTCCAGAAAGTATGAACCACAACCAAATGGGTGAAAAGGGTACAAAACCTACCACTGGCCTATGTAATGAAATAGTTAGTATGACATTGTCTTTACTTAATTTATTTGGTGGATAAAATTTAGGTTGATTTTTTCAACATATTAAAGGATGAAATCTTTTTTTAATTTTTATTATTTTGAGGTGATTGATTATATTTTGGGAAATTTCTAATTAAGTGAAGATATATATATATATATAAATTCTGTTTAACATAATATACTATTTGGGAATGGTACTATTATATTATTGGGGATTTATGTTCTGGGTATGAGATAAAAAATTAGGTTATAACATTCATTATTGTTTATATTATTGAGTTAATTTTGGATATATGAATATTTTTATAAGTAATGATCTACATTAAAAATTATATTTATTATCAAATTCATGAAATTAATATTTTCATATTCATTTTAGGAAATATCATACATTCTACCAACAATTTGGTTTTAATAAGTATAGGAGGAATAACTTATTACTATTTTTTGGATCTTATGATCCATTGTACTTTAATTTTAGGGATTTATGTCTAAATAAAATATCTTATATTGGATATTCATTCCATATAGTAATAGGTGAATAGGAAACTGATTGAAGAAAAATGATATGACACAAGTTATTTTCAAAAAAAAATCAAGTAAGTATATTTTATTGTGTTATCTATCAGGATATGAAAATAATCCCTCAACTATAGGAAAATGACCCTAAAACAATAAAATCATCCAATTAAATTTATATATTATGAATTAATTACCCATTAATTAATAATATATTTATTGTTTTTTGGTTGTTAACATTCTTTTAATCCATTATTTTCATGTAATTAATGATCTTTTTAACACCCCATTTTTTAATGATTTTATTCCATGGGAATATTTTTAGTCACCACTAATTTACTAATACATAGAACCCTATTCACGTGTTATTCTATATAAACATCATATTTCACTTTACCTCTTTTAATACAATTTGTTATTAACCATTTTCAGATATGGGTTTTCTACATATGAATTTTATAAAGTCAAACCCCTGATTACTGAGCATAAGATAAAATTTTGAGGACACAATTTATTTAATGTGGAATAATTTTAAACCAATATATTTTAAATGAACACTATGTTTGATGTCATATTTAACACGCAATACTGAATCTAAACAAACCACAATATAATATTGAAATGTAATTATTTAAATAGTGATCATATAACATAGCTGTTAAATTAGAACGTAAGAATTTTATTAAATAGTTAAATATATATATATATATATATATTAATTTCTCAATAAAAATAATTTTTTTTAAAAAAATCAAAATAAAATAATGCCCAACTTTAATAATGATATTTTTTATAGAAAAACTATGTTTCCTTCAGAATAGATTTTTATTTCTATTGTGGGAAAATATTATAATTTATTTATTTAAATTATAGAAATGTTATTTTAAATAAAATAATTCTTTCAAATAATCATATCAATATTAAATTAGGGTGAAGTTTTAGGATTTAGAAAAAATTGTGATTTCTCATCGAATAATGAAGATTTCTGATATTTGTTAAAGAATTATTTCATTTAAAAAAATTAAATAATTTAAAAGTAATATTACTAATTAAATTATATTTTAAGAAATAATTATTATTAACTATCTATATAATGTCTATTAAATTGCAATTAAATCTCCATTATAATGAATTTTATAATAAGTTTATTTTTGGCCTAAGACACATTTTCTTTGAAAACCAATTTAAAATGGAGAATGTAGATCCATTTTAATTAATTAAAATAACCCCTAATCAAGATTTATTTAAGTGAAATTAAATATATATATATATATATATTAATTTAGATTCAAATAATTAGTATTCCTTTTCCTATAGTTAACATAAAATCATCTTTTACTTGAAAAATGTATTTTGTTTTGAATAACCCCTTTTCATCTTGCTTATGGGTTTTCTATATTTAAATTCTCCCACATCTATGAATTGAATTTGATAAAATTATTTCATATTTTTAATCTTAATAATCAACAGTATATACTATTTTAAAAATAATTTTTACTCATAATTAATCGTAAAAATAGTAAAAATTTATTACCGTGTGTATTGTCAGAACCATTTTATCTTGCATGGGGTGGGTGTTAAAATAAAGAGGAAAATGGAATAAAATATTTAAATCATATGTAATTTGAATATTAGAAATATGGACCATCATTATATACTTAATATCATTTATTTCATAGTTTTGGAGGCACTTTTATTTATAGTGACAACCCAAAATTGAATACTTTTGAGTATTTATGAGATCGCCCATCCTCTCTTATAAAAGGGAACCACTCTCCTTTAACTTTGACTCTCAAAAAACCCATTTCTTGTCCAGTACCTATAAAAATCCCATATTTACATAATCTTACACTTACTAGAGGTATTATTTTGATCATAATCCAACATTGGAAGGTTTTAGGGATAACCTAAAAGAGGTCATTCGAAGAAGATGTATCATTCTTATCCGAGAATATTTGTATCATTTCTTTTTAAATCTTATTAAAATAACTCTAAATCATTCCTATGTAATAATATATATATATATATCATATAATAATATGTTATTATTTTAATTTAATAACCTATATCTATCTATAATTCAATCAAATGGTAAACATAACCATGGTACGTGTTTATGAAGACTACCACATAACGAAATGATGTAACTAATTTTCCATCATCACCTCAAAAAATATTTATGGTGATGTATTTAATTATTATATATGATATTAATGACATTTTAATAATTCTGTTATGTTTATATATCATAGAACACATTATATTAACGTTCATTGAAAATGATAATGTTGTTCATGCGTTTGGAAGACTACAGCCTCACGGAGTGATGTGATTCGTTTTTATATTAGAACATCACATGTAAGGTTTATGTAAGAGTATATAAAGTAAGAACATTATATTTAATATATAATAATTATTTAATGATAAAATAACTCCTACCATCTTTACATTATGATCTTGAAAAATGGATAAGCTGCTCATGTGTATGTACAACCCACAGTCTCTATGATTGTAACATAGTTAATTTTTGTTAAACATATTTCATGATTTATTTTTAAAATATAATTTATTAATTAAATGTATAATTATGTTATTATTTTTATTTTCAATATGATTGAATAATGAACCATTTTACCATGGTCAAAAAACCAATTCTGTTGTGAAATTATGAATTAAGCATCCCATAAACACAAAATTTGGATATAACAGGATAAGTAATTGAATATATCATTAAAATAGATGATGTAAATCGTTTAATTATAACTGTATTAAACATGTAAATTGTTGGTATAAAAAATTAATTGACATAAATTATTATAAATGAGATAAAACCCAAACACAATAATGTCTCGACTAGAGGTAAGGGTTTCATATGACATATTTTTTCATTGAGATGAATGTTTTGTTATGAACCCAATTTATTTTAAATAGATTATATAATATGCCTTTATATAATATGAAATTAATCTTCAATACTTAATTTTATCTTATGTTACAATTTATTTAATTTTTTCTTGTGTTTTATGATTTAAAATTAACCAAAGGGGAAAGGTTTTATGTTTCAATGTCATTTTAGTTGAGATTGTTTATGATTGAATTTTCATTGTAAGGAGTTATTTGACCATTAGTAATAATAACCCTTATATTTATTATCTTATAGTTAATTATGTTTTTTTAAATTAGTGCATCCATTTTTCTCTCATTACTACTTAAGAATATGTTTTATTATTTTTAAGATAAGACAAATTAATTTTTGCCAACGAGCCCGTACCCGAGTGGTAAGGCTCATGCTTGGCATCCAAGAGACCCGGGTTCAAAACCGAGTGGAGAAGAATTTTTTGGGTACTGTAGTAGTACTTTAGCAATCACTATAGCAGTACTGTAGCAGTTATTATTTTGTACTATAGCAGCCAAAACTATTCACCCGATTTGGGCCTTCGGGCCACCAGTTTGGGCCTACGGGTCTCCAGGGACTTCGGGTCATCAAAGGCCTCGGGCCACTGGGCCTTCGGGTCACACTGAACATGGAATAGCCCAGTTCACATAGAACATGCCCCAGAAGAGGATCAGAGCCGTAGGAGTAGCAGCCACCAGATGCGGAGCAAACCGGATTGGAAGAATGAGAGGGTATGGCAGCTGCCATCAGGACGAGGCACCATACAGCTTTATACGGGGCAATGCTAGCCGATCAGTAATGCAATGTGGGTAGGTAAGGAGATCAATGATTCAAGAGGTTGAGGAGGGGCAGTTCTAGTGGGATGGGCCTACGGGTCTTGTATAGGCATGGTATGCCTTTAGGCCTTCGGGTCTTGTATTGTGGGTCATGTCGGGCCTTGTGCCTTAGGCCTATGGGTCATGTACGGGTTCCCCTTCAACCCTTATGAGGGGATAATCTATAATAAAATAAAAAAAGAAGGCCTTAGAGCCATTCAGAGTAAGACAAATTTATTTCTCTCAGGGGTCGAAATTATTTTTCATTATAAATAAATTTTTTCTAAAAATATTTTCATAAATGTTTGTAAAATTACCCAAAATTTTTAATAAATACATTTTTACAGATGTTTAAATTTTAATTTTTTTTAAAGGAATATTGTTATCATTTTTCAAAATATGATCTTTTAAACCTATTTTAGAACAATGTAAATGAAAATTTTCTTTTATGAAATACCACATATACAAAATTACCTACTATCATGACCACTCCATGGTTTGATGATTCCTTTATAAATTCACATTTTTCATTTTAAATTATCTTTTTACAATATTTTTGGGTATTTTTATATTTTCAAGAGGTTATTTTAATGTGAGATTGATATTTTTATGAAGAAATATCCAATTTTTTTTAAAAAATCATTAATTTAGAAAACATTTGATGTTATATATTACTTCCAAATTTTGTATATTTTCCTCACATGTATACATGTACTATTATACCTTACATTGATGGGGTAATACATGCCTTATGATCATCTCTCAAATGAATTCATTATGAAATTTCCATTGCATATGATATTAGATAAGAATTTGTAACCCATTTTATTTTCATGGGTTAGTCTAATGTTTCTAATTTATTATTGATTTATATGTTGGGGAAAAATGAAAATTTTATAATGGGTGTACACATATAGAGGTTCAATGAATTTGGTAAGGCTTTTACATCATTTGGTATCATTTATGGGATTTATGTGTAAATATAATCCATTTCATGTCTTTTCCCACATTGTCATATTCTATAAGAAGTTATCCTTAACTCATGTTTATGTAATGTTTGGTATTGCAACCACATTTCCTATGATTACATGATATTATCTTACCATTTTATTTATGATATTATACTAGTTTATTACTCTTGATATTTCTCATTTATGATATCATGTTATACCCTACAATTACACATTATGCTTCTTTTTAGGATTTATTCCCTTATTTTACTTTTTAGCTAATCCCTTTTTGTTAATATATTCCCTAGGTTATACCATGATGTTTTAAGATCGTAAAATGTCTTCAGAGTTCAATATTGAAAATTAAATATGATATCTTATTTCATACCTAGTTATATATATTATAAAGCTAGTATTACCAAGACACTCAACCTCAAGATATTTTGGTTTTAATTAATAGATTTTTATGTTAAATGTTTTTTAATAATATTTCTACAAGTATTGGGACACTACATTTTTATTACCACGGGACATGAATGAGGGGTGAAATAAAACGAAAAAACAAGTCTACCAGTATTCTTGAATATCATCTATAAACTCTATAAAAATTGAATAATATTTAACATCTAAATCACTATTTTCATTGAAATTTGTGTCATTATAAATATACAGAATAATTAGAAACTTTTGGAAAATTTCATGGATCTAATTTAATGAAGAAGGTATCACTAATCAATACACAACATCAATAATTATCTACAATTCAGGGAATGACCAAAAATAATAATTACAAAACTAACTCCCATGACAGAACCTCTCCTTCCTCGGAAGTGGAAATACCATATAGTGTACACAATCTATAATCGAAAACTTCAAAGTTCCCATACTATGATCTACAAAAGATTTATAACAGTATAATGATTCATTTATCTTCTCCTAAATCACACGAAACTTATCTGTCTTTCACTACTCCAATTTTCATCCATGATATCCCAACTCTCTACCTCTGATCCAACATAATAGGTATCTTCATGTTCAGTGATATAGTTTATAAAAAATTCCATAATTGTGGATGATTGATAAATATTATTATTAAAAACTCAACAATGGGTAAGTGATTCAACCAAGAACCTATAAAATCATGGACGCATGCACCCTAAATGTCTTAAAATGTTTAGATAGCTCACTCAGACTAAGAATACATATATGAAAAAAAGATATACTAAAGCATAACTAAGTGCTAAAGGCATGATAATTAACCTTATAAACATGGTAGGTAAAATATGGATCACAATTAAAGATGATCATCATCAAAATACTATAGAACCTCATAATCATTTCCAAATAAAACAGAAAAAATATATCCACTAAACATAACCCATTAGTCAGCATGATGTTAGATGACTTCATAAAGTGGTCCATAAATAACAAGATAGAATTATATCATCCTTGATCTTAAGTTAAAACAATCATGAAATATATAGATATATCATCCCACTCCCTTGAAGGAAAATAAATTGGATGAATAAACCCACTATGAAAATTATGTATTTCCAGTACCATTTGGAATACAAATTATTGTGAAACAAAATCAATGATTGATATCATAATTCTTAACCACCATAACTGGTATCTCAAGGTAAAATACATCTTTTCAAAGAGTAGATTTACACACAATAGTGATTTATGAAACTCTTGATGAAATACCTCCCAAATATCCAAGGGAATGATGATATTCCCCTAGAAAAATACATAATTACAGAATATTCTCATAGCATACCTTTTGGAAATCCCCAAAGACAATATAATCCTATAAAACATACACTTTAAAAGACCTTAACTAAGATTCCTCATACTACTGCACCAAATATGGTTTCCTATTTATCTAGTAGAGACACCCTTTACCATTAACATACTTTACATTAAGGTGAATCACTTCTGTATCATACATCAATCATTGTGTAACAATAATCCCATAGTTAACATCTCCACGTGACATCCTACTCAATAGAGTATGAACACTATTTCACTTTTTGGTGTATATAAAATATCAATATCAAAATTATTAAAAAATTTCATCCATTTAATGAATTGAAACTAAAAATCAAGATGGAAGAAGATATATTTGAAGTTATTATTATATAGGAAGATAAAAAAATCAATATATAATGGAATTGTTCCACAAAAAATATAGAAAAGCCCCACTATGATAAGATCGACATCACAGGTAATAGAATTATGTTCAAAAGTGTAATATACTGAGACCCATAAGATAACATTTCACTATATTGCATCAAAACTAAACATAATCCATGGAATGAAGCATCATAGAAAACCTAAATCATAACTCCTTTATTTGGAAGACATAATATATAATAATTTACTAGATTTTATATTAAATTCTGAAAATAATTCTAACAGTAGTTTGTGCATAAAAAACCATAAACCCTTTTGGTCAAGTTTGTATGAGGTGATGAAATATGATAGAAAATAAGAAAACAATATATAGTAACAACCCTTTAGAATAATGAATTGTTTTACCTCTACTACATTCTTGGGTTATAATAAAGAAAAAACCACCTCAATCTTAATAGATTCAATACTAAACCTCATAGATAAAAAACATGTCTAAATAAATAAACCTCATGGTTATAAGACATACACTTAGATAGTTTTTAAAGAGATGATAACATCAATAAACCACCAAAATGGATCACAGATTCTCTATATGCTCTCCCTCAAACATAGAATACCTGAGGATGTCTTAAAAAAACAGCACCAAAAATGAATTAGGGAACTAATGAAAGAAAAACTTCCACTCTCCTGTAAACATGAATGGTGAATTCATGATAACTAAAATCATTACTATGAATTCATAATTCCCATAAGTTAACATGAATGTATTCCTCAAAATATCTTCTTCCATTATGTTCATGTGATGATATTCTAATTAAAATATATATTTTAATATTATATAAATCCCTTTAGAAGGTTGAATGGATCATAAATACCCAACATAGATAAACTATTCTTCAGTATCACTTAGTTCTAGTGATGAAAATAAATACATAGACACAGAATACTATTAACCTTCATTATGAATAAGACGAGAGCTCCCTATGGATTTAAAATAAGTTAAATGAAACCATTATGTATAATATAATCATTTAAGATCCATTACTCCAGTAATATAGAAGGAAATATCCAACACAAACACATTGATATCTAGGGGATACCCAACTACTAATATATAAAAATTTAAATTCTCCTCATGGGAGTAGCATAACGTTCTCTTCAAGGAAAACATCTAGGTAGAATTTTACAACCATTGTAAATACCCTTAGTTCAACATGCACTATACCTAATATTTTCTTAGAATTCATAAAATATATAGACACATCAAGTACTTTGTTCATTCAATGGTCCCTTCTACTAATGAACAAAGCATTATATCTAATATCATTGATGAATAAATCTATCCTACTAAATAAAATAAAATATTCCCTCAAGAGAACTTATTCATTCCAAGCAAAGGATTTCATCATATAATTTTATCTATAATCCTACTAAATATCTTAAATACATATTACTCCCTATAATCATGTCACAATATCATCATATTTTCATATAATCTTACATGAACTCCAGGTAGAATATTAAATACCAAGGGAGTTAAAATCCTCCCCCCCCCCCTCAATTTATAGATATGGTCTATGATGAGTGAAATGAAGGAGTTTGTTTCTATTGATTTCAATAAGAAATAAACTATATTAGAATATAGTGGATACTACTGAAATAGGTAATCCTATAGATGGAATCTATCCCCACAAAAAATTTTGAGAATAGTTATATAGTCAAAATTCATATTTATATAACCATTGATTGAAAATAAAACAACATTATATATCCTGATAGAGTTCTAAAAACATATTGATACAATGAAATGGGTTTAATGTAACTGAAGCTGACTCCTAGCTATCTAAAACATCAACTGACTAGGAATATAATAACATTTTTTCACAAACCTACTCCTTTTAGAGTCATAATGACTGAAATCCCTAGAAAATGTACTGTAAACAAATATTCTCTCACTAGCCCCTAGCTTCAATTGAAAATAAAAGAATATAGGATACATGAATAGAGTGACTCGATGCTGGATCTCTAGACACTATTCTGCCTTGAAATTCCTCTATCTATACTCTACATATAAATAGACGTTTAGATCATAAAATTTCATGTTTTTTAACTAAATGATAAACTATTATAAGAAAAAATACCAATTGAAAAGTGAATGAATCTCATTTTGACATGCCAATATTATTTTCAAGGGTTGGAACTTAGAATAAATATTTTTTATGAAAAATTCATCAAAATTGTATGACTATTCATGATTAGTTTGGAAAATACCCCAATTAATGAGATACCTATCATAACATACCTATAATAAATAGAATCCAATTATACTTCTATGAATATATTATACTAAAAATTATCCACCATCTCTAAATAGTACTTGGTATCTTAATTAGAAATAGTTCCCCTACAATTAAATAATATATGATATTGGAAATAAAAAAACATAAATTCCCTAACTACCCTCCCCATAAATTTTAAGACTATGATGATATACAAGAGTGACCTCTATTATTTCATCATAAAAAACCTGATGGGGATGTCTTCCTAGAACCTTATGTAAAAAACCAAAAATGACATGGTCTTCAAAAACCCAGAATATAGAATCCTTAAATGTTAGTTAATCAAAATACATTATATTTTCCATTTCCACCAAATTCATTCATATGTGTAGACAATCATGATCTATGATCCTTACTATGGTCTATGCCTAAAAATTTCCATTACTTTACCTAGTACATTTAGAAATATTAAATGCATTACATTAGATCAATGGGGTGCCCAATTTCTTGTTTCATGAATATTCTACATACTTCACATTACAAACTATATTCAAATGATACTATTTAACATATAAACCATGATATCCTCTATATTTTCCATCCCAACTATCTATTATATCTATTATCCAAAGGCTTTGATACCACTTTGAGATAACTTTCCCCCATTGGAAACCCACTTAGTCTGGAATTAATGATAGAAGTGGCCACTGAATACCACCTCTAATTTTCTAGAGATTAGAGACTAACAATCAGAGTACAAAATATATTTATATTGGAGGATTAAACATCATTATACTAAATAATTTATTATAATTACAATGAAAAACTCTATGATTGTAAATAAACCAACTCAAACAAAATAACTTTTTTATAGTGTATGATCATATATAAAATATATCACAACAATACCTATGATGGTGACCAAAAATACAATGTACTCATAGATAACATCCAAGATATTATAACCATCATGATTATCAAAAAATTCATCCCATATACCTGAAAATAGTAATAGAGTTCTATAACTGATCATGCATGTATACTCTATAAGATCTTCAAAAAAATCCTTACATGTAAACATGGAAGAAGCATACGAAAGCCTAAATGATTTATCTAAGAAACCTACTCATTAACTAAAATTTCTCAACTATACTCCCATCATATCAAAATATATCTCACCATGTAATGAATATAAGCATGTAATAAATTAAACTATCCATGTATATATATATATATAAAGAATTGTTGATGATCCATTCTTCACAGAGTCGAAACGAAATCAAAATGGAAATACCTCAAACAAAGAAGATTCATCCTTTGAATAAGCATAAAAAAGGGATAACCAAGGAGAACATTTCCCATAGGTCACGCATGTTCCGGCAGGGTCATGAAAGTATACTTGTGCGCTGCCCAAATGGTTGCACAGGTGGATTACGCACCCTCTTTCATAATCGACCAAGGTCTTCTCCAGCCTATAAATACCCCTGGTGGGCCCCTCATTTGAAGAGGATTTTTTCCAGAATTCTGATACAGTGCTCTGAACGCCCAAGTCTCTTCTTCAAGTCTTCATAATGCTTCGAAGTTAATTCATTACCTATAATGGAAGGTCTAAACACGAGGAATAAGGTCTAAGAGTCATAATTCACTAAAACTTGTGTGCTTAAGTGTTTTAACCTTAAGGGAATTGGACAGACTTGTGCGCCTCCTTACCTACTCATTGAAACTTGTGATCCACTCTTCCAAAAGTACCTCAGGATAATTCTAAAGGCTTTGTTCAAGGATCGCTCATGTATTACCCCACTGGTCAACAATTGCACAAGTACCCATGTGCCACACAGGTATACCTGTGCGACCAGGACTTGCGTGCCCACGCAGTACCTGCGCGCCCTTCTATTTTTTCGGTTCCCTTCTTACACATTTAAACCCTCTTATGTCATTCCACATTTCCTATTCAAGATTCAGCCTTCAAGACACTTTTTAAAGTCGGTTATGGCAAGTTTTCATGATTGACTTCCTTATATGAAAGGAATTCTGTGTAACATCTCTCAAAACCAAGTAATTTACACATATTTATGTCACTGAAATTAGAGATTTCATTCTTTCAACCTAATTCTTTAAAATGAGAGAACCTTAATCTTGGGCCTCCTTTTAAGGAGTAAGCCCCAATCATAATTCCCCTTAACCTGGTCCTCCTTTTCAAGAGTAATCCCCAGTCCAAATTCTCATTAATTTTTGGCATCCTCCTTAGGAGTAAGCCCCAAGTCCCCATTAATATGGGCATCCTTTTCAGGAGTGAGCCCCAAATCCCTAAATCTAGGAATCCTCCTTAAGAGTAATCCCTAGTCTTAATGTTCCCAAATATGGGCATCCTCCTCAGGAGTAAGCCACAACCATAATTCTCATAACATGGGCCTCCTTTTCAAGAGTAAGCCACAGTCTCAAATATTGGAATCCTATTTAGGAGTAAGCCCCAGGTCCCTTAATTTTCAAATCCCTTTAACCTGGGACTCCTTTTCAGGATTAAGCCCCAGTCTTAATTTCTCTTGACCTGTCATAATTCCTTTTGATCTGGGCTTCCTTCTCAGGAGTAAAACCCAATAATAAGTCCCCTCCTAACTTGGGCATCTTCCTTAGGAGTAAGAACCATGATTATAGTATAAAAATCTCCATGAAGCACATATACCTTTATGGACCCCGATCCTGGATTTCTTCCCTGAAGTAAATCTTAATCCCCATCTATTTTGTGTAGTTATACATAGATAAGCCCCACATCACTGCATCTTTCGTGGAACAATTGTCTAGTGTTACCAATACATCTTGTTTCTCACACCGAGCATGAATCACGTGATCTTAGAGTGTAAAAGTAATCATGACATCTTTCTTTGAGCCATAAATATTGGATAAATAACATACTCCCTTACTCGATCTACGTGGGTTATGGTTCCTTCTCTAAACAATGATACATAGGTATCCCATCTGATGGTGCGATCCCAACTCTAAAATGATCTATGTCCATCTGAATGACAATACACTTCTAGTTCCCCGCTGAGTTCCTTTAAAACCAGCATGGTTATCATGATAACCAAGAGACTTTTACCTAATGTATTAAAGGATACCATTGACTAAGAATCTCTAAACAAACACATATGATTCTCTATTGATGATGAACCTCGAATAAATATAAGAGATTCTCTATATTTCATAAAAAATTATTATTGATTGTCAGATCTAAATGAATGCTCATTTTAATACTTGGTAATGTAATAAGGATTCATGAACATAACTATAATCTATAATGAGAGTCCCGGAGTCGACAATAATTCCCCTCAAAATGGTGTGATGAGTCCAACATCATATCCTCTCAACCAATGTAAATTCATAAGCCTCATCAGTGCATAACTAATGAGTGCCTGCCTTTGGAATGTTGGTCCATATAAATATCGAGTCATTGGATGTTTTTGGTTTTACGAACAGACCCGTTAGAAACCGCTTGGAATGTTTGAACCTTAAATCAACAAGTTCATCCCCAATTCCAGAGGGAAACAATAAATGGTGAACCCGACGTGAATTTTAAAAAAAGTTAAAATGTTGTTTGGCTTATTTGTTAGGCCTCTATTTAAAACTCAATGAGAGGGACACCAAAAAAATCAATAAAATATTTTCTCATCCAAAATATATAGTGGCCGGACTTATCTTGATTATGTTTGTTATATCAAATAGGCACTCTTTTCCAAGATCTTCTGCATTTCCAGAATGGCTTCTCTTAAGTTCACATCTATGAATACCTCTGCTGTGAAAACCTCTGCTGCGAATGCCACTGCTGCTACTCCTGCTGGATCGTAGTCCACTATGAGTATGACATCACCTACTAAGCATCTTCATAGCTGTGTATCAAATGCGCTGGTTAAGGAGTACTGTCAAAATGATACTATTCCAACTTCGGAGGCTGCTCGACAAGCCCTCCATGTGACCAACTCACACTGGTCGTTCGGACAGCGACGACCAGTGATCAAGAAGCAGGCAGTGCTAACCACCGCCTCCTACCATTTCAGGTCGTTATCCCCAGAACGCAATCACCATTCACTCCAATATTCGGAGGAGGTGAATGAGCAGGTCCCTCAAGGCCGTAATTCAAGGAGACAGGAATCCTTCCTAAGGGCTCCCATCAACAATCGCCACCAGACTCGTGTTGTAGTGCGCCCTCAACATGATGAGGGTGTCGACTCCAGGCGTTCGGCACAAGTTCCTCGAACCCAAGTAGGCAAGATGAATTGACAGAGGAAAAATATGGTTAACAGTGAGAAGGTTATCATCTCTTCCATCTCTGGAAAAGTCCACCAACCTAACTTGTTGGAAAGCAATGAGCAGGAATACACACCCATCTATTTTAATTCCGTTGTCCAACAAACTCATCTGGAAGTATCACGCCAATCCTGCTAAGAAATTCTGGCGGAGTAATATAGGAAGGAACATACACCTGTTTATATGTCATCAACTAGTCAGCAGGCTCGTCTGACTACATATGATGGAGCTCATCAACCACATTCGGTGAAGTGCAATCAGCAGGCACATACACCTGCTAGTATTGATAAAGCCTACCAAAATTCTCACTTGGTAGCACTCGGAGAAGTCAGTCAGAAAGCTCTGGTGAATAATAGGAGGCTTAATCAACTCTCTTCCCCCACACTAGAGTACTGTCAGGATTCACTGATAGGAAAAAGAGGACTATAGCAGGCACATACACCAAATCCAATCACGGAATGGACGTATATCCTCGTTCCAGTAGCTGAAGTCACAATGCATATTCTGGAAATGGTGAAAGAGCAGAAGCAAATCCCTGCTCATATTCTGGATGCTTTCTAGGATATTATAATAGCTTTAGCAGCATCTCAGGGAAAGACACATAAATCTATCCCTACCTGTGGAGTGGAACAACAACAGTTCACTCCAGAACTGGCACACACATCTGTTCCAATCCAAGAAGATTGTGGGGCATACTCCCCCATATCATATGGACAACCAATTCAAGAACATACATCTGATTTGAGTAGAGATCGTCAGCCTAACCTGGCCATCTCTCCTGATCAGGCACATACACCTGCTCAGAGTAGCCACATTCATCAACAAGTGGTTTCCAAGGTCAGTAAGAAGGCATCTAAGAAGAAGACCCACCTAGTAAAGTCAAGAGATCAAGGGCCAATCTGTAACAAGGCCTTGCTTGATGCTGGAATTCTTGAAGCCCTCAAATAGTTATCTTTTTGAATCCAAGATTCTACTCCCTCATTTCCCAATAGTGGGAACATTAATTCCAAAGGCCTTCAACAGACACATCCTCAGGACGGCTTGCTTCTTGATAGTTTGGTCGATCTCAAAGTTTCATCTTCACATGAGAGCCACAGGAACCCTCTGTGTGGTGAGAACACCAAGGAGAAAGAGATATAACCTTTTGTTGTAACCCACCATGGTGGTACTCCCCATGATGATGAATTTCGCTACGAAAGTCCACTCCAGAGTAGTGATTCAAATTTCTCGGAAAATTCTCCAGTGGACAATGTAGTACCGAGAAATCCCTCATATCTTGTGGCACTTACAAAAGTAAATCCAGTCAAGTATGATGCTTTACCATTCGCAGGTGAAAACCTTTCTCAACCAGACGATACCCCATGGTGTAGGTCATTCTCCGAACCACCCCTAAGTCATGCATCTTCTAGATTGATCAGTGATTTCTCTACCAATCTTGTTGAATCAGATAAAGCAACAAGGAAGAACCACATCAGGTCTAATCAGGTAGAAGAAACTTTATTGAATGATAAACAGGAAATGTTGAACATGAGAAAACAACTTGTGAAAGGTGAAGTGCCAGTCATGTTTTGCCCTCTGGCTGACTCTCAGTATGACATTCCAGAGATGTTGACGGAAGATGGAATTCATGATTTTCGTCTCAACATATGGAAAACTCTTTGTCAGTTGAAAAATAAAGTATTATCTAATGATAAATATGAAAATCCTACTATGATAATAGAAGGGTTATAACTTCATATGGATTTGGAATCTCTATCGGTCTCTCGATATCCGAAGGCAGAAAAGTAGCAGAGAGCCCTTCAATATTCATGCCTTCACGCACTAAGAAAATTGTTCCTGTTAATTGCCAATTCCCCATGTGGTATTCATGTAAGATTATGGGGTGTTCATGAAGCACTACATTTCACTATGCTCTCCAGTTAGCAAAGCTCTCCGAAAATGGTCTCATGCAATGTTATTGCCCATGGTCGGCCATACTCAATGGTTTTTGTTTGTAATAAAAAGAAATCCCAAGAACCGGCCTCAACTAGTTTTTCTCAAAATCAATAATACATAGGACATGTTGTTGAATTACTCATGCATCAAGAAAACAATAATATTGAACAGGCCTCTTGTATGGAGCAAGCACATCATCAAGTGACTGAAGTGTCATAAATCATCCAACGGTCTTTTGAACCGGGTGATAAAAGTGGATGTCGATGGATGCATCCAGCAAATTTCTAGACTAAGGTCTGCAAGATCATGAGAGCTTTTAAGAAAGTTTCATACATAGCATGTAAAGGTCCACCCCAGGTTTCCAAACTGGGGACTCTTTTAACCCAACCCTCAGAATAAACCAATAGGATTCGGGGAGTCGACCAAGAACAGCCGGAACAGCCGGAGTCCACCGGACTGAGGACATTTTCAAAACCTCAATTCCTCCCTCAAATAATGTTGGTCTTCTCTCGATTAGGTAAGAAGACCCCGGAAGAACGAAGAGCCAAATTAACAGTATATTCTCTCCAAATTCCGATTCACCAAGAAGTTCTTGAGTGATCAAATAAACAAATTGCCATGTCTCATCAAAGACATGGAAGAATACAATATCGTAGGAATGATGATAGAAGGTATGTAATGAATTACGCATCAATTAATGTCATTAATGTCATTGTAGCTGATCCACCAGATGAGGCTCACTTAGATGGATCAGATGAAGAGGTTCCTGCTCAAGAATTTATACGCACAGACACAAATGAAGAAGGTGTGTGTACATGAAATCAAAGGCTTACCCAAAATCTGGGTGTTCATTCAAATAACCCACTTCCCCCTCTCCGAAAGGGATCAAACAAGGGGAAGGGAAAGATTCAGGTTACATATCCTTCCTCTGGAGAAGGCCAATCGCTCTCACTAGAGCAAAGATTTTCACAACAAGATGAAGAAATAAAGGAATTGAGGAGGTTGAACGTAGAACTACTTCAAGGTAGTCTTCCTCCTAAGCATGCTAGAGTCAATCAGCCAAGGGAGTTTGTTGCAACTACTGAGATGGAGCATGAATATCCTCCTCTATTAGTACACCCTCACTGGTCTAATTCTATGGGTCAAGTGCAACAACAATCGGTGGTGCTACCATCAGTTGTAGTACCATCCACCATACCTGCCCATGATCCAGCCAATGAACCTGCCCAATTCCAAGTTCAACCAGATGTTTCTCAAAATTTAATAACTACCATTGAGTCATTAACAGCTCAGTTTGATACTATGGAAGGGAAGCGTGCGCATGTTCATCCAGAAAAGAGATCTTACCCTGAATGGGTAGATTCAATCTCTCCCCCATTACGTTTTGGGAACCCTGTGTTCCCTATTTTCAATGGATCAGGCGATCCTAGATAGCATTTGACGCATTACGTGTCTTGTTGCGATCCTATGATGGGAACTCTGGAACAATAAGAAGAAGTGAAACTCAGATTCTTCATGTGAAACTTGAAAGGACCAACTTTGTTTGGTATACAAGCTTTCAATCCCAGTCAATTACCAGATGGGAGGATCTTTACTAAAAATTCTTCTCCAATTCAGCTCAACGTTTCCAAAGACAACAGTTTTCGATCTTACAAACTGTAAGAAAAGAGAGAATGAAAGGGTCTTAGATTTCATTGTTCACTAGAAGGGATAAACATATTCCCTAAGCTTAGCACTCCCTCAAGAGGAATTATTGACAATCTATGTGGAAAATTTCTGTTCTGAGTTTCACACACCACTGATCCCTATGAAATACACAGCTGTGTTTCGAGACCTTACTTCCATCGCTCAACAGATTGAAGATTCACTTATAAAGACTAAGGATAATGCTCATGTAATTCTATCAGCTCCAGGATGGAGAATGGGTAAAGCAGAGACTGCTACAGTTATGCATAAACAAGCACCTATACCTACGTCTACTTCAAAACCTTCATCTTCTTGAAGGTCTCAACCTCCTGAGCGCCAACAATAGAGGACGTTTCTTTAAGATGATCAAAGAGATCAAAGACGGAAACAATTTAAGGATTTGAAGAGCAAAGTCTATTCATTATGAAATGAACAAGTTCCTGGTTACTTTATTTTGGCCTTGCAAAATAATTTGGTTCAATTTCCAAGGCCCAAGAGGCCAAACAAGGAAGGAGATTAAGACCATCCCAACTATTGCATGTTTCATCAAATGTTGGGGCACCCCATTCAGGAGTGTTTTGTTTTCAAAGACCTCCTTCAAAAAATGGTCAATTTGGGACATATTAAATATAAAGGTTCTTCAGCTCAGGTAGTATGGGTTACTGCTACAGTTTCAGAAGAGGAAGGCGAGTGGAATGAAGTTATGAACAAAAATGCCCAAAAATATGATGATTGGATGGTCAGAAAGACGATCAACTGAACTCATACTATTTTGAAAACAAAATTGAAGAAACCAATTTTTCCTTCTCCCATAAATGTTTCAGAAAAACCCTCTTCATCAGTGGGAAAATTCTTAAAGAAATGGCACAATTCCAAGAATGAGGAACAATCAGAAGAAGATGAGTATGTGTCAAATCCTAAGCTTTCTTTGACAATGGAATATTTCATGCCATCTACTTCAAAGAAATGGGCACCATCCCACTAAACGGTACAACCTAAATTGGATAGTCACGCAGATTCTTCATTGGATGAAGAGTTATTATTTGGTTCTGTTAATATGATCCATTTAACAGATCCTTATGCCAGTCGGAGTTTCGATTTGGATGAGCCTGAATTCCCTGTATCAAACATAGGAATTAGAGGAAGTTCTAGGGGTCTAGGATACAATGGAAGATACGGATATCCCCGAAGCCATTATTCTAATTCTACCCCTGCTAGAACTGTGTATGTAGTATAAACTTGCGGTAGAGCCCTTCCGTGAGCTCAGCAAGAACAAGCAAGTTTTTCCACCAATAGAAAATTCAGTCCTGCCACAGTTGTTCTGTAGGATCGGTGGGGGGTTCCACCTTCATCATCTCAAAAAGTAAATGGATCTAATCGGTCTAATCTTCAAAAATGATGAATATTTCCAAATCCTATCCCGATACAAGATGCACCAAATTCCAAAGCATCAACTTCCAAGGCACCTACTAAACCACATGTTCCTATTGGGAAATGTAGACCTATGGATCAAAAGTGTGATGTATCGAAACACTTGGCCCATGTACCGGTCAAGTTATCAATTCAGGATGCTTTGAATCTGTCAAAAGATCTTCGGGAGGGACTCATCGAGTCTTTGTCATGTCCTCGGGAGTTTGAAACTAAAATTTCCACAGCTGAAGTCTACCATATAGAGAATAATCCAGCAGAATGCCATGCAGTAGTATCTTTTACTGATGATGATAAAGATGATGTCTTGCATGGACATATTAGACCTCTGTAGTTATCTGGCAAGGTCAATGGCATAGAAATCCAAAAAGATTTCACTAATAATGGTTCAGAAGTCAACCTCATGCCCATTCGTACACTTTATCGATTAGGCCTCATGGAATCTGATTTATCTCCTTCAACAATGATGTTACAAGGATATGATAAAAATGAACAAGAACCACTGGGCAAGAATACACTCAGAACACAGTTTGGAGATCTTGTATCCAATTCAGATTTCATGGTTGTTGATCAAGACTCAGCCTTCAACATATTGCTTGGAAGACCCTGGCTACATCAACATGCAGCTATCCCTTCATCATACCATCAATGTCTCAAGTATTTTTTCGATGGAAAAGTTGGGACATTGTATGTTGATAAGGACCCATTCAAGACATGTTAATCTCAATACATTGAGGTGGAATTCAATCACATGATGGGAATGGAGGAATCCACAACAAGGGAGATTACCAAATTTATTGCTCCATATGGTTTGGAGAACATTTCAGTAAATCCAATTGCACATGTGAGTACAGATTATGTGTTGCCTATAAGTCAAATTGACAAGATAGACCCAAATCAATATACTCGTATGGAAAGATCCATAATTTCAATTATGACAATCGAGTCAGACAACATGAAAGAAATTGGTGATCCACCAAGCAATGATGAAATCTCAAATAGAGAAGTATTCATTTCATCTTCTGAATTCCAGCAACTCTATACTTCACCAACCAGGCTACGAGAAGTTATAGCAATGTTAGATGGTGAACAATGATGTTGATTCTCTATCCATTTTCTCCTCTTTATTTCCCATGGAAGACCCTTCATCATCAGTTGGGTCAGAAAAGGAAGCCTATTCTTCATGATGTTCAAATTCTGGCATCTCTCTTAATCATGGAAATTATACTTCATCATCAACTATGCATGTAGAAATAGAAGAAGTAACACATGTTGAATAAGTAGAGGAAGATCTCAGGGATGTCTCTCCAGCATTTGAAGAGGGAATTTCTACCACCGTGGATGACCTCATAGAAATAAATTTGGGTACAAAAGAAGATCCTTGCCCACTTTAATCAGTGCAACCATGACTCTTGAAGAACAAGAGATGTATATTTCATTTCTAAAGAAAAATCGAGACATATTTTCCTGGGACTACACAGAGATGCCAGGGCTTGATCCTGATGTTTCCACTCATCGTTTGGGTTTTCCATAAGAACATCAAGGTTTCAAACAAGCTACTAGAATAACACAGCCAACCTATGCCTCCAAAATTGAGGCTAAAGTGGATAACCTTATCAAAGCTTACTTCATTAGTGATGATCAATATCCCAAGTGGTTGGCTAATATTTTACCAGCAAAGAAGAATAATGGGAAAATTAGAGTTTGTATTGATTTCAGAGATCTTAATCGGCATTGTCCTAAGGATGATTTTCCAGTTCCGATTACAGAATTATTAATTGATGCAACAGGTGTCTATGAAGCACTTTCCTTCATGGATGGATATTTCGAGTATAATCCTATATGAATGGCTCCAGATGATGAAGAATATACTACTTTTAGAGCCCCTAAGGGTGTGTTTTTCTATTAGGTAATGCCCTTTGGCCTAAAGATTGCAGGCGCAACATATCAGCGTGCCATGCATCGTATCTTCAAACCCTTTTTAGGGAAGTTTTTTCAAATGTCACTTGGATGATTTGGTTATCCAATAAAAGCAACGTTCTAGTGACTTGGATGATTTAGAAATCATATTCCACAAACTTTGGAAACATAATTTGAAGATGAACCCATTAAAATGTGTTTTTGGGGTAACCTCAGGGAAATTTCTTGGCTTTGTTGTATGCCATCATGGTATCGAAGTCTATCCTGAGAAGACCAAGTCAATCCTTGGTATGTCACCTCCTCGAAATTTGAAATAATTGAGAGGACTTCAAGGACACTTATCCTATATTTGGTGTTTCATCGCCAATTTGGAAGGAACAAGTTTACCCTTCACCAAATTGATGAAGAAGGGAGTCACTTACCAGTGGACTGAAGAATGTCAAGAAGCATTTCATATTTTCTAGAAATACATCTTGAGTCTACTGGTACATATGCCACCTGTTAAAGGAAGGCCACATATCCTCTATGTGACTTCTTTAGTGTGAGAATTTGGTGTCGTTCTTTCTTAGAAGAATGATACTGGGAATGAAAATAGCCTCTACTATCTCAGTAAGACTATGCTTAAAGTAGAAACCTGATAGTCAAGAATTGAGAAGTGTTGCCTAGCATTAATCTTTGCAGTTCAGAAGTTGAGAGACTACCTGCAACATCACGAGGTCCAATTTTTATCTCGCAATAACCTTCTCAAATTCATCCTTAGTCGTCCAATGCTTACAGGACGTCTGGAAAGGTGGGCAGTTATCTTTCAGCAATTTGATATTTAATATGTGTCTCAAAAGGAAATAAATGGCCACGATCTGGGTGGTTTCCGGGCTGAACACCCTTCAGTGGTAGATACGTCTTCAGATATTAAACTCTCTGATGAGGAAGTCTTGTCTATTAAATAATGTCCTCAGGCATGGGAAATTTACTTTGATGGTGCTTCCAGAAGTCCAAGAGGGAGGGAAATGAGAAATCCTAAATTCAACAAGGTTGGTCTAGGAATTGTGCTCATTTCCTAGGAAAAGGCATTAATACCTTATTCCTTCTCATTTTTGGGAGGTGGTATAAATAATGAAGTAGAATACCAAGCTCTCATCACAGGCTTGGAGTTGGCGCTTCAAGCAGAAGAGAATCACTTAGAGGTGAAAGGTGATTCAGACCCGGTAATCAAACAAGTCAATGGCAATTATGCAATCAGAAAAGATTAATTGATCCCTTTGTATGATAACGTCAGAGAGTTAATGGCATAATTTCCTATGGAACCAACATTTTCTTATGTCCCATGATCACAAAATTATCAAGCTGATGCACTGACTAATATATCCACAACTCTGGCAGATCAAAATCGGGATGAGGCAACCTTCAGTATTTCCCACCATTGTACAATTTCACCTTATATTCAAATCAGAACATAGGAAATCAATGAAATTAGTCTCATTCCTGAACCATATGGTCATACTACAGGATGGATGACACCTATCATGGAATACCTTCAAAATGGAACACTTCCACCTAATAGAGCCGGGAAAGAACAAATCCAGTTACGTGTGGTCAATTTTATTCTTCATGATAGCCCAGATCACTTTGTGAAAATTCTCTACAAACGTGGTTTTGATGGAGTTCTCTTCATAAGAAAAGATGGTGAAGAGACAATGGTTTTCATGAAAAAAGATCATGCGAGAGTCTATGGTGCCCACTAGTCTGGACATAGTCTGTCTGATCAGATTCGAATGCTTGGATACTTTTGGCATTCAATGATACAATATTGTGTTTATTTCACAAATAAGTTTTATTCATGCCATGTACATTCCAACTTCATTCATCAACCTCCAGAGTTTCTTCATACAGCTAAATACTAGTGACCATTTTCCACATGGGGAATGGATGTGGTGGGACCTTACCCTTCGGCTACAGCCAAGCAGTTTAAGAATATTCATACTGCTACTGACTTCTTTTCTAAATGGGTAGAGGAAATACCTCTCAAAGAAGTTAGTTCTGAAAGCATTGTAAGCTTCATCAAGTCTAACATCATTTCCAGATTTGGTGTCCCTCATACCATGTAGACGGACAATGGCACTAACTTCTGTTCATCTGAGGTGAAGAAGTTGTATCAAGAATAAAACATCAAATCCAATCATTCATCTCAGTATCATGCAGCGGCCAATGTCCAGATAGAAGCCTTCAACAAGACTCTGTCAAATATACTGCAAAATATGGTGGATAAAGATAAGACGTCATGGCCTGATAAACCCTTTCATACTTTATGAGCTTATCAGACCACCGCCCGCACTGCAACACAGTCAACTCCATATTCACTGGTATAGGGAATGGAAGCAGTCTTGCCTATTGAAGTTCAAATACCATCACATAGAGTAGCCATTTTTGATCAGTCATCTACAGATGAACAATCTCAAAATCGATTGGATGAATTGGAATGGTTAGATGAGAAATCATTGTGCACCCTGCACCACTTAGAAGTCTATCATAATCAACTAGCATGAGCCTTCAACAAAAAAGTTTGTCTTCATTCATTCGTACATGGAGAATTGGTATTAGTTATCAGAACTCCAATGATACAAGGAAATAAACCTCCCAATCTTGAGCCAGAATTGGAAGGACCTTATTTAATACATAAGGTATACTCAAATAGAGCATATTCATTAATCTCAACGGATGGAGAACTCATCACTACTCCAACCAATGCCAGATTTTTGAAGAAGTATTTCATATAAACACAAAATAAACCATCTTAGGGTCCATGCATATGACTTTAAACTATTTTCAATCCCTTACATCCCATACAACGTTAAACTGAACCATCCACGGTCCACGCATATGACTTTAATCTATTGGAACTTATGTCCAACATGATGCTAAACTGTATCATCCTTTTTTTGTACAAAAAGACATTAAACTGTGAAAAAGTTCCCAATACGTCCTACATGACGTTAAAATGTGTCCTCTTTTGTCTTTAATACATGACATTAAACTGCACAGTACTCTTTTTTTCCAACATGACATTAAACTGTATTGTCCCCATCGTCCTAACTATATGATATTAAACTGTATAGAAATCCCTTAATACGTCCTACATGACGTTAAACTGTATTTTTGTCCCTGCTACAAGACACTAAACTGTGCAGCACCAATAGTCCTAACTGTAAGACTTTAATCTGCATTGTCCCTTCATATGTCCTACATGACATTAAACTGTGCATCGCTAAGGTTGTTGTTACCTCTTGTTTCTCACACCGAGCATGACTCACGTGATCTTAGAGAAAATTTCAACCATAACACCCACTTTGGGCCACTAACCACGCGTAAGTCCCAAGATCATTTTTTTGGTCATTGTCCCCAAGAACAACATGATCACTAATTCATTTTATATAATTGAAATATTCAGACTTGGATCCTTGCCTTCCAGGCTGGGTACGTAGGAAACCTCCCAAGGTTCAATCCCAAATCCAATCTCTTCACATCGGTTCACCTCCATCTCATATGATGTTGATTCGTGAAACTGACCCCAGAATAAATATCTTTACATTGGTTCAAATTCGTCCTTACTATAAGATGTTAAACTATACAACATTTTTGTCATGTATGAAAATAAAATACAATATTCTTTGATACCCTCACCTGAGAGGGAATCATTATTTACATTGATTTTCAATCATGTTATATAAAAAACAAATTTATGTGCATACATGGCAATACCAAAACCTTTTATCTTGGGTTAAACCATCATTGCACTGAAGTCCCCTTTCACCCTTCACATGTACGAACCAAATTTGTACAGAGGGTATTTTTAGAACTACGTGGGATTGATTCCCATCCTTATGGGTTATGTAGGAACGTTCGAGTGTCCCTCAAATCCATCCCCATGTCTTTTGTTCCTAACAAAAAATTCAACTTTCAATCCCTTGTCTGAAAAGTCCCCATGAAAACACACACTGTGTATTTCTTATAATGATCCAACCTCTATGACCCTAAACTAAGTTCTCCAATCCTTTTGTCTCGCATGACATTAAACTATAGTTCAAGAACTACGTATGGCTAGATTCCCATCCTTATGCGATATTTTGTGAAGTCCAACATTTCATTTCAGGACCCAGCCACAATGTGATTATGGTTAGCATTGATTTATGTATCTTTACATGCATTAAAGAATACCTATTTTTTATGTGTCATAATACTAACCTTAAATATTTTCAGATCATCATAACCCTTTTTTCCTGACTTCTATTCACAAAATGTCCAAATTCTGAGAATTATAATGCCTGACATGCAGCACGTGCCCTTAAACGGCCTTGCATAAACAGTCTACATAACAGACCTTTCAACAAAAAGATTATATTATTTGAATATGCAGCTAATTCCCTTAAATGGCCCTGCATAATTCAACCCCCTAACGGGTTGGTAAATAATGGTAATTTCATTCGTAGGATGAAAACCTCTTTTTGTCCTTCGTTGTCTTAACAACGATATGTTGGGATCCGCAAAAATACCCATTCTTTACATATTTGTCTCATACTCTTTTTCATAATCTGAAAATATTCAAGTCTATGGTTAATATTTTCTCTTCCCTGCGTTTGGGACAGACCTTTATAGGAGTGACATTCATCCTGTTCTTAATCAATCTTGTTTGGAAATATCTTCTCCATATTCAAGTACCTCTCTTTCTAATGAAAACACTATGCTTTGGAAAATTTGAATCTCCATAAAATTTTACTGGCTTTTTAGCAGTAGAAAAGTAAATTTCCGAGATTTCTTTTTCCAAACCATACAGAACGTTCCCTTAGGCGGCCTTGCATAAACAGTCTACATAACAGAAATGTAAGGCAAAACATATTATTATTTGACTATGCAGCCAATGCCCTTAGGCGGCCCTGCATAAGTCAACCCCCTAACGGGTTATATTAAATAATGGTAACTTCATTCTTGGGAACTGCTTATTTTAATGCCTTTTAGCCCTTTTTCATATTGTTCCTCAGATTCAAATTTTCTTAAGTCGTAGTTTAAATATTTTCCCTCGTACATGATTGTGGTAATATATCTTCAAACAAATTATCAAGGAATTGAGTCAATTTTTAATCCATTTGGTCAAAGCTATTTCAACCGTAATCATTATCCTTTTTATTTCTGATGCGCATGACTTTAAACTACCCATAAAAGACAAGGGAACACTGAATAAAAGTCAAGTTCTAGCTCACTAAACATACATTTTGTATGATTTAGGTAATATTGAGCAATTAAAAGATTCATTATTTGTAGGGTTATTTATATATAATCCTAGAAAAAAAATAAAACTATGCTTACTAGACCCACTAGCTTAGGTAAAATCTAAAGCAGGTTGCAGGAAAATGCATGCACAAGTGATTGAAGATGAAAGCATTCTTTCCATTTGATGAACAAGAATTGGAGGGACATCCATAGACTAGAGTCTCTTCTCTTTTCTAAGAAATTACAAGAGGCTGTCAACATAAGTCTTCACTTGATGAATAGCATCCCGGGATTCATCAACAACTACTCGAAGCTCATGCACCCGACCAACTTCACTATTTTCAGCCTGATGGAGTGCCTTCTTGGCATCCACAATGGCCTTCATACCATTTGTTTGAGCTCCCTCCAATAAATTATTAAGATGGTCAAGTTCCCCAGTAGCAACATCTAACTGTTATTGGAGGTGCATCTGCTGAATGAATTTATCTTTGATTTTATGCTTCATCTTTTTTATATTGGGATCATAGTTAGCCTCAGCTCGGGATACTGAAACCTCAAATTCACTGATGTTGGATGACCACTTCACCCTAGTCAGATCTTCACGAAACTTTTTATCTTGTTCCCTTCTTAAAATTACTTGTTTCACCATGGCATGGATATTTTCATATCCAAAACCGCCATGTCCTAGCATGCCGAACAGGGATGAAAATCAGGAAATCATTGATGACACCTCTTCAAGAGGAACTTCATTTATGATTTTACATATGTTGTTCTATGCCTTGCATCATGAAAAGATGAGTAACTTAAGCCCCTCTGGGTCTGATTCGCCATCATCATCATAGGGGGCATGTAATCTGGGATTAATGCACTTAAGGAAGTGCCCTGTTTTGCTCCTCCCCCCTGAACCTGGTTTCTTCGCCTTCTACTGTTGTTTGGGAGGAAGTTGAGATTCCACCTCCAGATCTAGCCATTGATGTTGATAGCCATGTTTGATCAATTAAAAGTATGGTTAATTTCATAGAACAATGAAATTTGGTTGTTTATTTTGAAAACTCTTACCATCATTACCTAAAAGTAGATCAACAGCACGAGAAGACTCCTCCCCATCATTCCCAGTTTCAACTGGATCATCAAGATGGGTCTCAGGAGGGTTTATTGGGTTTAGATCCACTTGAGCTAATGTTTCTACAATGGTAGGCTTGACATCAATGTCCACACCCTCTTCAGGCATTGGCAGTTCAACAGCTTCTTTGGATGGAACTGCATATTATGTTCAGTCATGATTAGAAGTGTAAATTATAAGAAAAATTTACTGGACTAAGGAAAGAACTCATGCCCAAGATCTTATAAATAAAATGATAACATATAATGATCAAAAGATTCTTAGAAATACTTTCCAAGATTCATCATTTCATCCAATGATATTTTAGAATCCTGGTTAGTCTCACCAGTGGTAGCATTTGATGTGTCTTCTTGGCGACCCTCATTCTGTGGCTCCTGACCATGGACAAATTCTTTAGGAAGTATGGTAGATTCAGTTTCCATAGCCGCCAATGAATCTGTTGTAGGGGTTATACCTAAAATATCACATAATGGAATTTATCTAATGTTTTCATTCAACATTTAAAGAAGCATTTTATGGAGCAATGTTATATTACCAGAAGCAGGTTCTTCTCTACTTGGAACAGCAGCATGAGTAGTACTGTGAATAGATGTTGTTTCTTTTTCAGAAGCATCCAAGTCAGCATGAATTTCAGTTTTTTCCACAGCACCCTCTTTGGTCCTCAGAGTAGGATCAATCCTCTCCCTCATAGGGTAAATTGAAGAAGCCCCTGCAATCCCAAGAAAAATGAGCAATCATTCTCATGGTTTAAGACTCATGATTTCCCGAGGGACATACCACTACTAATGAAGTGTTTAGTTGTGGACTTCTTCCTTCTATGCCTTTGTCTCTTTGGATTTTTGGGAATGTCGGAAGTTTCCCTTATTGGAACTTGAATTGGTGAATGGAAGGCCATGTCCAACTCCTCATTCATGGCCTGATGTCCTGTAGATATCTCGCCCGACTCACGTACAGAATCAGCAGCAGCCCCGATGGTACAACCACCAGGGATTTACTGTGGTGAAGGAACTTCAGTAGTTACTTTCCTTGCAAGCTATAAGATAAATAATGATATTTCCTTGAGTAAAAAATCTTTGACTAAAATTGAGTTGAAATGTTAATAAGAGAAGAAAACTTACATCTTCAGAGGCCACGTACTCATGCCACTCATCATCAGTCGCACTGTGATCCATCATTTCTTTCACCCACTTGGTGATAAGGATAGAATCATCAGTGGCATCTATATAGTTCCTCAACTCTTTGAAATAGGCTCTTACTTCATCAGGGTTATCCTTGAAATGAATATTTGCAGGAGCCTGAAGAGTCCCTATTCCAGGAAGATGTATCCCTTCATATGTCTCCATCTAGATAGTTTCAGTATCACAGTATTCATCCCTCCATGTCTAGACTGCCTCTAGTCATAGATATGCAGGTGTACTAGAAGGCTACGAAGAGGGTCCTAGAACCATGGATTTTTATTTCTTTCTATCTCCTGCAACTATAAAAAGTGGATGAAAACATGTTACTATATAAAGTTACTAGCAATTAAATTGCATCAATAAAGTAACTCCCCAAGAGTTTATGGAGTGTCTCTATTGATTATGAAAGGAGGATTACATATGGAACATGGCTGCTCTGACACATGTTGTATCTCCTGAGAATCTAATGAATCAGCCTCGGTTGAAGAACTCAGTGAACCAGCATCAGGAGTGGAAGAATCACCTGCCACCTGAATTGTTTCTTTCTCAATGGTTCTCTTCTTCTTCCCCAACTGATAAACAGGTTTATTCAATATTGCCTCAGGATATGACACTACCCAGTTTTCAGCATACCATATGGCCAAATTGCTTACCGCTTCCGCATCTGGTAAGTCAAAAACTGTCTCGGTCCATTCCATAGCCATTAGTAACCATAGTTGTCGGGAATCCATTGGATGCTACTATGACCTGAAGTGCACTGGAGGAGACACAACAGTTGTCTGCAAACACTTGAATTGGTGTGCAAATCGATTTGTGGCATAGGCCTCACATATAATTTCCCCATCAATTCTGGTGTCCATTACACCAACTCTACAGGCTAGTATGTAAGACCTTTTCTCCATGATAGCAAATCCATCGTCATCAAATTGCCCTGTTTGGCGGATTTTCATAGGTAAATAAGTGGAATTACTTATGCATACCCAACATTGGCCTAATATCATAGGAATTGAGGGAAAAAGAAAAAACTCCAGGGAAATCCTGAACAGACAGCCTGAAAGAAATTCTAGAAATCTGTATTCTGTTCTGAATAGCATATGTCCGGAAGTGAGTGGAAATCCATCCCCATAAAACATTGAATGGTCCCACTAATCTCAAAGGAGACTTACCCATATATACATGGAGCAAGTTCTTATTAATATTTTCCAAAACTAGGGTAGCCAACCCCACCATATTCCTCTCGGCCAACTTGGCTGTAATAACGAAGGTCCCTGGCCTGATTCCTCCCTTTGAATCTCTGTCTGGAAAGAGATAGACACTAATCCATAAGGCTAAAAATCCTGCCAGACGGGACTTCTCCGAGATTTTATCATTCACTTCATATCCCCCATTTCTCAAACTTTCATACTTCTAGAGTCATCCAGAATGTTCTAGGAGCACCTCTCTTATATACTCTAGGGAAGCTAGTAGGATGAGTACAAGTGGGCCCCTTTTCCCTCTTCTTCTTGAGAAACACATCTATCCATTCCTATGGATGAATATCCCTTCTAGAATGAGTCTTTTAAGATATTAATATTTTGGGCTTATGATAAATCTTCAATAACACTCAAACCAAATCATGAGCCTTCCCCGGATCATTCAAGGTTTCCTTTGGATTGATGAATTCATCATACATATCACCCAAAATTGGAACCCCTGAGATCTTGTAGACATCCCACAAACTAATTCCTACTTCTCCTTGGGTCAGATGAAAAGAATTAGATTCTGAGCACCTGTAGCTAAGCCAATCTAGTGAGAAATTATCATTCCTATAAACATAAATCATCCCAACCCAGATGAATTCATAAATTGCATCTCCCTTCAGATCCTCGATAAACTGTTCACATGTTTGTCGCACCCAATAAGCCCACATCCAAGTTGGCTTCACCCCTCCGCCAGAATGCAATTCCCATTTCTCCTTCCAGCCTTTGGATTAATCCATCTGAGAATTTAGAAAGATTAATGTATAACAATGTGGTTGTAGCTCAGGTTTGTGAGGTTTCAGATCTAGTGCACATGAGCTATGATGCATTATATAGGATTTCTTTTCTATTCCAGTATTAGAAATTGTTCCTGCGATTAAGAAATTTGCTGAAGAAAAGTTGTTATATGACTGATACCAGGAATGCGGGAGATATTTCTTTGCTTCTGGAATATTAAAATCTTGCAGATGACCATGGATATACAGAGGAAGAATGATGTTGTGCCGGAAATTAATATGATTCTTCTTCAAGTACTTGGATAATTCTGGGAGATTACTTTCATAGATAGAATAGTGATCATGGCCAATGATGTTTATAATATCATCAATTCTTTTTCTTTCCAGTTCATCAGTCGTTCAAATTATCTTGGGAGCCATTAGATCTGCCCAAAAGTTGAATAAATAACTCTTAATGTAAGTTGATTTTTCATAAAATTTGTGAAGGAATTTGAAAATTTTGCAAAGGAATTTAGGCATGCAAGTCCCATAGTTGGCACACAAGCCTCCGTCAGTCATGCAAGTATTGGGAGCATAGGTATCACCGTGCAAGTCCAAATACCATAACAGAAGCACGATTCTAGAAACAATAAGTGTGGACGAGCGATATCCAGGATTCCACTTGCGCTCTGAGATCAAAAACACAAGCGAGATTAGGGTTCATTTCGCAATGTGAGGAAATCTATTTATAGATGAGGCCATACCAATATGCGCCAGACCCTGCACGCTGGACCCTGCAAGCCCTAATTTCCTTTTGTTTCTCGTCTTCCTCAGAGTCAAATCGTCATTCCTTTTTGGATCAAACTCTGAGGGGGGAATTTTGTTGACACTTCTTTCGTCACAGAGTCTAAATGAAATGAAAAGGGAAATACCTCAAACAAAGAAGATTCATCCTTTCAATAAACATCAAAACAAAGAAAGGGATGAAAAAGGAGAACATTTCCCATAGGTCGTGCAAGTTCCGGCATGGTCGCACAAGTATACCTACGCGCCGCCCAAATGGTTGCACAGGTGGCTTGGGTGCCCTCTTTGAAAATCACCTAAGGTCTTCTCCAGTGTATAAATACCCCTGGTGGACCCCCATTTGAAGAGGATTTTTTACAGAGTTCAGATACAGAGCTCTGAACACCCATGCCTCTTCTTCAAGTCTTCTGAATGCTTCTAAGGTAATTCTTTACCTAAAACGGAAGGTCTAAACAAGAGGAACAAGATATAAGTTTTTGAATTCACTAACAATTGAGTGCCTAAGTGTTTTACCCTTATGGGAAATGGACACACTTGCACGCCTCCTTACCTAATCATTGAAACTTGTGTTCCACTCTTCTAGAAGTACCTCGGGATAATTCTAAAGGCTTTGATCAAGAATAACCCATGTATTACCCTACTGGTTAACAATTTCACAAATACCCATGTTCCGCACAGGTATACCTCCGCGTCCAGGACTAGTGCACCCACACAGTACGTACGTGCCCTTCTATTTCTTGGGTTTCCTTACTGCCCATTTAACCCCTCTTATGCCATTCCTCCATTCCTATTCAAGATTCAGTCTTCATGACACTCTTCAAAGTCATTTATGGAAAGTTTTATTGATTGACTTCCTTATCTGAAATGAATTATGTGGAACATATCTCAAAACCGTGTGATTTACACATCTTTATGTCACTAAAATTAGAGATTTCATTCATTCAATCTCATCCTTTAAGATGAGAGAACACTATTCTTGGGCCTCCATTTCAGGAGTAAGCCCCAGTCATAATTCCCCTTAACCTAGGCCTCCTTTTCACGAGTAAGCCCCAGTCCAAATTCTCATTAATTTTGGGCATCCTCTTTAGGAGTAAGCCCCATGTCATCATTAATATGGGCATCCTTTTCAGGAGTAGGACCCAATTCCCCTAATATGGGTATCCTCCTTAAGAGTATCCCCGGTCTTAATGTTCCCAAATATGGGAATCCTCCTCAGGAGTAAGCCCCAACCCTAATTCTTTTAACATGGGCCTCCTTTTCAGGAGAAATCCCCCAGTCTCAAATATGGTCATCCTCCTTAGGAGAAATCCCCATGTCCCTTAATTTTAAAATCCCTTTAACCTGGGCATCCTTTTCAAGAGTAAGCCCCCGTGTTAATTTCTCTTGACCTGTCATAATTCCTTTTGATATGGGCTTCTTCTTAGGAGTAAAACCCAATAATAAGTCCCCTCCTAACTTTGGCATCTTCCTTAGGAGTAATCCCCAAGATTAGAGTATCCAAATCTACATGAAGCACATATACCTTTATGGACCCTGTTCGCAGACTTCATCCCTAAAGTAAATCTTATTCCTCATCTATATGGGGTAGTTATACATACATAAGTCCTACATCATTGCATATTTCATGGAACAATTGTCTGGTGTTACCAATACCTTTTGTTTCTCACACCGAGCATGACTCACGTGAGCTTAGAGTGTAAAAGTAATCATGACATATTTCTTTTAGCCATCAATCTTGAATAAACATCATACTCCCTTACTCGAACTACGTGGGTTATGATTCCTCCTCTAACAATGATACGTAGGTTGCCCATCTGTGGGTGCGATCCCAACTCTAAAATGATCTATATCCTTCTGAATGACAATAAACTTCAAGTGCCCCACTGAGTGTCTTTAAAACCACCATGGTTATCATAATAACCATGATACTTTCACATAATGTATTAAAGGATACCATTGACTAAGAATCTTTAAACAAACACAGATGATTCTCTATTGATAAAGAACCTTGAATACATATAAAAGATTCTCTAAATTTCATACATATTTATTATTGATTGTCATATCTAAAGAAATTTTCATTTTAATACTTGGTAATGTTATAAGGATTCATGAACATAAAACAAATCTATAAATAGAGTTCCATAGTAGACAATAATTCCCCTAAAAAGGTGTGATGAGTCCGACCTCCCATCCTCTCGACCAATGAAAATTCCTAATCCTCATCAGTGCATAACTAATGAGTGCCTGCCTTTGGAAAGTAGGTCCAAATGAATATGGAATAATTGGATGTTTCCGGTTCTACGAACAAACCCAGTAGAAACCGCTTGGAATGTTTGAACCCTATATCAACAAGGTCATTCCCAATTCCAAAGGGAAACTAGAATGTACCCCACATCCACATTCCAACTAAACTAAACACACGAAACCTCAACATCATACATCATAGTTCTAATATCCCGTCCATATATCTTATACATAAACATCCACTCCAATATATCCAAAATATCACATAATATTAATGTCACATAATATTAATATTACAATCACAACACTCTTATAACATAGTGATATTGAGATCCATTATAGCATGTGTAAATATACAATGACCCTCAAGCTAACAAAAACATGTATAAATACATATGAAATAACCATAATAAATTATAACATGTGTAAATGTTTACAGAACCTTAATACATCATTACCTTTGTATAAATACATGTATAATAACCATTTTTCATTACATCATATCTAAATGTAAATGCTAAAAAATTATCCAACCAAAACCTACATGTACATGTATATCATAACCTTGAGATGTTAAAACCCATATGAGTGCATGTTCTATAGATATAAGCCACCATATCATATATGTTACAATATACGAGGTACATCTGGTGGATAGAGCTAGATAGTGTTTGTATTCGTCTATCCATACACTCAACAAGCTATATTCTGGGAAAATACATAGAACCTAAGGAAAATAAGAGATGAAACCACATTATATAACCCATGTGGTGAATAATAAGAAATATTATAACACAAATATATAACAGAAAAGAGCTATTCTAAGAAACATTCATAATTACGTACTTGTTTGAACCAAGGTTGTTCTTTTCATGAATTGAGTATGATTTGCGTTTGTTTTAAATCGTCTAATGGATGAATAAAAATATTTTACGGAAATCGATTATACAGTACATGCACTATGTAATATTGAAGGTGGCCCAATTTTACAGTGTTTTCCAAATATTTTGACCTCAAAATAAGGATTTTGGTGTTGTAAAATAATGTTTTTCACATAGGGGTGAATGGTATGAGAAACAACTAATAAAAATAAATATATAAGGGAATCATATACCTCAGAACATGGACCGTGTACCATGTTCTGGGAATGGTTCACATACGCATACCTGGAAGCGGGAACAATACGCAGAGTATAGCACAAAACCAAAAATGGTTTGGTGTTATGGTTCACGATGAAGGATTGTAGTATGTAGAAGTCTACAGGCTCATGGGATTGAGACACTTCATAAAATAGGTGTGGTATTAAGTGGAGGCTAACAGTACGCAGATGGAGTTTAGTATATAATGAAGTTTTTCCAACATTGAAAATTTGGGTAAATTGAATTATCTAAATTTGCGGTGTTTTGTGAACCATAAGGAGAAGTAACCCCCTTCATTAGGTAGTTGGATTAGGGATTAATATTTTGGGAAGAGATATAGTAAATTCCAATGTGGTTCCTTGAGAATAAGACAATACGCAATGAGAACCATTCACATAAGGAAAAAAAATATGTGGAAGAATGTACAGTTCACAAAGGAAGCTCTCAAAGTACACGACGAAGAAAGTCTGCATGCAGAGAAGGGAGGTACATGGAGAAGTTGAGTTGTACAAGGTGTAAGGTAGTACCTAGAGCATGGTAGTTTGTAGAGGAGCAAGAAAATACCTGTAAAGAGAAGTGGTATACAAAGGAGGTGGTCCGCCAACCGAACCCAGAACACAGTACGCCGAACACCAAAGGATGCCTGGAAATATACCGAATCAGTTTGAGAAATTAATTTCCATAACCTATCAGTGTATGAGAAAATAAATTACATCAATGGGTGATTACAAGAATTTAATAGAGCATCCTTTTATAGTTTAGGATGCATGATTTAATGCTTACCCAATGAAGCAACCATTAAGTTGATAAACTGAGTGAATATTTTTCCGACATAGTCAACAAGGGGGAGTCAGTAGAATTTATCCAAGGGATGCATTGTGCTATCCCTAAAACCCTGTAATGAAAGTGCACTTGGCACAAAGTTATTGTGGAAAACTCTTATAATCCATAACTTGGGATGATTAATGGTTTATGGTTTGACTGACACAATTTTAGTGTATGCTTCTTGGACATAGCCCTCAGTGGTGTACCAAGTAATATTATTGTGTCATTTATTTGACTGTGATTGTTTATTTTTTTACGTACTCTTTAGACAGGTTTAACAGGTTCCTACTAACATGGTTACAAGGTCATTCAGTAAAAAAAATTGACACCCTGATTCACCCCTCCCTTTTCATGGTGTTCTGGGGTCCTTCAAGTGGTATCAGAGGGTAAATGTTGCTGGTGTTGAATATGTCTTCTACTATCATAGATAATCCATTCAATGTTAGGATATTTCCCCTCTTTGATTGATATAATTATTAGATATGGGAAAAATATGATATCTCATCAATGATATCTCAAAAGGAATGTCTTATTTGCTACTACACATGTAATAACTGTCACTGATATTATAGGATTGTCAATGACTAATATAGATAGGAAAGTAAATAATGATGATTCAAAAGCATAGAATGATCAAAATAAAACTCTTTCTAATAATATTTATTTAATGGTAATGAGTTTCACATATTCCAAGTCATTGAGGAATAAACTAGAGAATATTTATGAAGGAGAAAGAAAAGTAAAGGAGGAAAAATTCAAGTCTTACAAAACAGGTTTAATGATTTGAAGATGAACCCTAATGAAAATGTAGATTCTTTTCTCAATCAAATTATTTAGGTTGTATGAGAAATTCAAGGGCATGGAAAAGATATCCATGACATGTTGAGTCAATAAGGTTTTCCTTATGACTTTTCCATTCCTTCATGTTTTGAAAATCACAAACACCTTATCTTTAAGGAAAAATGCTTTCTTAAGGAAAATCGTTTTTATAAGGAAAAATGCTTTCTTAAGGAAAATCGATTTTATAAGGAAAAATGCTTTCTTAAGGAAAATCGCTTTTATAAGGAAAAATGCTTTCTTAAGGAAAATTGCTTTTATAAGGAAAAATGCTTTCTTAAGGAAAATCGCTTTTATAAGAAAAATTTATCCTTATCATATTTTCATTAATATTTTTCTTAAGTGTGAGATTCGGATTCACTTTCTCGGAGTCATAAAAACTTTGATATAAAAGCATTCTGTTTTTAGGATTCGGTTCTGGACAAGAACTATAAGGAAGTTTCATTCCGAATTCTGGATATGAATTCTGACTTAGTTCTATTCCAGATTCAGGATACGAATTCTGAAGAAGAATTCTCATTACGAATTCTAATTAAGAAATCCCATTCCGAATTCTCATTACGAATTCTGAAGAAGAATTCTCATTACGAATTCTAATGATGAATTCTCATTACAATTTCTGATGACGAATTTCTATTCCGAATTCCTACTCCGAATTCTCATTCCGAATTCTCCTATTAAACAGAATCTGATTATCATTGTTTTATACACTCTGAATTTATTCACTCCGAACCTTCACTCCGAAGTTTCTATTCCGAACCTTTATGTTAGAGTTTAAAACGATGTCGTACTTTCTGTTACACTTGTTTTGTTATAAAACGATGTCGTCCATTTTGTTATAAACTAACCGTTGTCTAAGTGACACGTGTACAGGTCCCTCCGAACTTTAAGGAAAATATGACCGTTGGAGAGGAGCCGACCTTACCTATAAATAGGAGCTCATTTGAAAGAGCTCGCTGCTGATGAATAGCTGATGGTTGATGCATATGCTGATTGCTGAATAAGTGCTTACATGATGTTGAAGTGATTTCTAGAGAGAGAGTCTCTTATTAACTCTTAAAGCTTCGTGCGACTCCGAATGTTGGTGATTACATTCGAGGGCTTCCGGGGATAGGAAGACAGAGGTGCCGACTACCTTAAAGATCGAGGGCTTTCTTGCTGAGAAAGACAGAGGTTGCCGACTACCTTAAAGATCGAGGGCTTTCTTGCTGAGAAAGACAGAGGTGCCGACTGCCTTAAAGATCGAGGGCTTTCTTGCTGAGAAAGACAGAGGTTGCCAACTACCTTGAAGTTGAGGGCTTGCGGGGATAGCAAGACAGAGACACCGATCTTCATATCGAGGGCTTACCCTGGTGTGGGTAAGACAGACTTGCTTGAAAGTATAAATCAAGGGACCTTTATCCAAGGTTGTTGGATACCCTTCTCTTTGGGTTAAAAGACTATTATCTTGTTACTAGTAGTTTTACTACTTGTCTTTATTCCGCTGCATTTTGTATCTTAAGGAAAGTATAACTTTCTTATACTTCCTTACTTACTCTGATTAGTTTAGATTCTATACGCTTTAAGGTAGAATCTCATATTGTAACTTTTGTTAAGTTTCAATTTCCGGAATCATATTTCCGGAACCTACTTTTAGAATCCCTTTCCAAGTTCAGTTTGGTGTTAGAGGTGTTGTGAATTTACATAGTTTAACTTTGTTAAACTTAGCTCTTTCCTTTTCATAAGGAAACTCTAGTTATTCATAACTAACTTTAAAGGTTCCAAAGGAATTTTTAAAGTATACAATTCACCCCCCTCTTGTATATTGAGCATCTCATATTATATTTCGATCCTACAATTGGTATCAGAGGTTGGAAACCTCTTACTCTATATCATTCTTACATTTGGTATCAGAGCCAAGGTTACTGAAATACTTGTACTCACATACAAGTTTTTCTTGCTCACTTTTCTATTCCGAACTTTGTCATTCCGATTTATCCATTCCGAACTTTTCCCATTCCGAACTTTGTGATTTCGATTCTAAGCTACTAACAAGTTTGTATCCAAGTTATTTTTTAGTATGGCAGGAATTAATGTTGGTTCGATTGACAATCTGAATCCTACAAGGCCACCAATCTTCGATGGTAATGACTATGAATACTGGAGAGATCGTATGAAGACTTTTGTTATCAATACTGGAGTAGATAACTTTGTGATGCTTACTGGTGATTATAAAATTCCTGACAAGGAAGTCAGAACCTTTACTAACCAGGAAAAGCAAGAATATCAACTCAATTATATGGTACGTAATACTTTATTATGTTCAATGACTAGAAATATATATAGCCAAATTTCTTCTTGTGAAGCAGCTAACTGTATATGGAAGAAGTTAGAGGTTACACACTTTGGGACTTCTAAGGTGATTGAGACTAGGAGAGCTATGCTTAGAGCTGAATATCATGGCTTCAATTTTCCTTATGGAGAACCTATCTGTAAAGTTCAACAAAGATTTATGACAATTGTCAACAGTCTACAATCTAAGGGAGAAAAAGGTTTAGATGATGAAGCTCTTGTGAACAAGATAATTGATATTATGCCCAATGAGTGGGAATCCAAGAGAACAGCTATAGATGAGAACAGGAAGGTCACTCAAATTACTCTTGATGAATTATTTGGAACTCTTCTACAACATGAGACTAGAATGAAGAGAGATGCTGACAACATCAAGAAGAATAATGGAAATGGTACTGTTGCTTTTACTACAACTTCGAATCAGATGAAAGCTAAGACTCCTGAGAGAGTAACCAGATCCAAATCGAAGAAAGTCATTTTCCAATCCGATTCTAGTGAGAGTGAAGTTTCAGAAAATGAATTAGCCAATCTTGCTCGAAGGATGAACAAGATAGCTGGACAGAGAAACTTTCAATCCAAGTATAAGAAGAAGGACAAGAAATATAAGAAAGATGGAGAAGTAACTTGTTATGAATGTAAAAGAGTTGGACATATTAGACCTGATTGCCCTATGCTCAGAAAGAAAGAAAGGAAGGAAAGACATTCAGAAAAGAACAGGAAGAAGTATTACAAAGCCAAAGTTAAGAAAGTTCCGAAAGCTAATGACACCTGGAGTGCCAGTGGTGGTGACTCTTAAGATGAATCTTCTGAATATGAATCTTCAGGACAGAAGAATCATGGTCTTATAGCCAGATTACCTATTGATAATCATTGTATCATGGTTAAGGTACGAAATGCTGAATCATTGACCAATGTTTCTTTAAATCCTAATGATAGTAAGTATTATAACTCTTCTGATGAAGAATCATCTTCTGATGAGGAAAATACTTTACCTACTTATGAAGAAGTCTCTAGATTTGCTAAACTTCTTGAGATTGAGAACTCCAAACTCAACAAGAAACTTGATAAGGCAAATTCTAGGAATTCTATTCTTACTAAAGAGATATCAGATCTTTCTAAAGATCTTGATAAGAAAAATGCTGATTTTGAAAGTATTTCAAAAAATCTTGAGGAAGTAAGTTCTGAGAAGAATAAACTTTCTAAAGAATTAGAAAAAGTAATTTCTAAGAAAAATGTTTTCGAATCTAATTCTAGTTCAAAAACTAATGATTTTGAGGATAAAAACTTGGTTGTAAAACTCAAGTCCGGAATTTTTTCCTTAAAGAAGTGTTTATCAAACTTTACCCATGGTAAGGAAAATTTTGATAAGATGTATTCTCAAATACGACTTTTAAGAAATAAATCCGGATTTGGTTATACCCATACAAAACCAGTTTTCAGTAACAATTATTTTGTTCCTCAAAGTGCCCCATTTTGCACTAAATGTCAATGTGGTGGTCACTGGGCAAGAAATTGTTCCTTAAACAAAACCCAATCCTTAGGTTTTCATAAAGCTTATTTTTCTAAGAAAATGTGGGTACCTAAAATTTTATTGTCCGGAAATCTCGGATCCAAACAAGTTTGGATTCTGAAAGTCTAACTTTGTTCTTAATTTCAGGAAAATAAAGAAAGTTCCAGCAACAATATCTGGTACATGGATAGTGGATGTTCCCGGCATATGACTGGTAACAAAAGCTTTTTTGAAAAGATTATCAAAACGAAAGGAGGAAAGGTAACTTTCGGAGACAATGCTAAGGGAGAGATTGTTGGTATTGGTAATATTGTTCTTTTAGGTAAAACTTTTATTTCAAATGTTATTTTTGTTAAAGGTCTTAAGCACAACCTCATAAGCATAAGTCAGTTATGTGATGAAGGTTACCTTGTGAATTTTAGGAATGATAAATGCTTAGTTCACAATTCCAAGGAAGAATTTATTCTCTCAGCCAATAGGAAAGAGAATGTTTACACCTTAAACATAGAAGACCTAAGAAGCCAAGATTTACCTTGCCTAAGTGCAATGGAAGATCACTCTTGGTTATGGCATAGAAGATTAGGACACTGTAATCTTAGAAACCTATGTAAACTCTCTAGGAAGAAACTTGTTAAGGATCTACCGGAGCTTAGATTTGATTCTTCTAAAGTTTGTGATCCTTGTCAATATGGCAAGAAACATAAATCTAGTTTTAAGTCGATAGGTGAAGTGTCAACAACCGATGCATTACAGTTGGTGCATATGGATCTTTTTGGTCCAACACAAACTGGAAGCATTGGAGGCAAATACTATGTGTTTGTTCTTGTTGATGATTACACTAGATTTACATGGGTCTATTTTCTAGCAAGGAAATCTGAAGCTTTTTCTTATTTCAAAAGTTTTAGAGCCCAAGTTAAAAATGAGAAAAATCTTCCATTGAAAACTATTCATAGTGATCATGGAGGAGAATTTCAAAATTCTGATTTTGAAACTTTTTGTAGTAAGAAAGGTATTACTCACAACTTTTCAGCACCTAGAACTCCTCAACAGAATGGTGTAGTTGAAAGAAGAAATATAATTCTTCAAGAGATAACTAGAACCATGTTGAGTGAATATTCTATTGCTAGACATTTCTGGGCTGAAGCTGTAAGTACTGCTTGTTATACTATAAATCGAGTTTTGATTAGACCTTTTCTTAATAAAACTCCTTATGAGTTATGGAATGGTAGAAAACCAAGACTTTCCTACTTCAAGGTTTTTGGTTGCAAAGTATTCATTTTGAATACTAAAGATAAATTACATAAATTCGCACCAAAATCAGATGAAGGAATTTTCTTAGGTTATTCCACAACCTCTAAGGCTTATAGAGTTTTTAATAAAAATACTTGTACTGTTGAGGAAACAGTACATGTAAAATTTGATGAATCAGATCCTTTTGTTTTTAAAACCTCCCAACCTACATCTTCGGATGTGTTTTCAAAAACTGATTATCAACCTTTGATAGAAGAGCCTTCTGATAAGGAAATTGTTCTAGAAGATACTTCTGAAACATTTACCCCAGAAGACTTTCTACCCTATGTTGATGAACAGGTTTTACAAAACCCAAACCAGATGTTTCTTAAGAATCATCCCAGTGATAGTATCATTGGTGATGTAAATCAACCTGTAAGGACCAGAAGTTCCTTAAGAAATGAAGTAGAACATCTAGCATTTCTTTCCCAATTAGAGCCTAAAAGCACTGATGAAGCTTTAGGTGATGATGATTGGATCAAAGCAATGCAAGATGAAGTAAATGAATTCGAAAGGAATAAAGTCTGGACCTTGGTTGAGAGACCTAAGGAAACTTCTGTTATTGGAGTAAAATGGGTTTTCAGAAATAAATGTGATGAAAATGGAGTCATTGTTAGAAATAAAGCTAGACTTGTTGCTAAAGGCTATAATCAGCAAGAAGGAATAGACTATGAAGAAACCTATGTTCCAGTAGCTAGACTTGAATCTATCCGTATTCTACTTGCCTTTGCAGCATTCTTTAATTTCAAACTTTTTCAAATGGATGTGAAATGTGCTTTTCTTAACGGTTATGTTGAAGAGGAAGTTTTTGTTGAACAACCTCCTGGCTTTGAAGATACAAAACATCCGGATCATGTTTTTAGACTTACCAAAGCTTTGTATGGCCTTAAACAAGCCCCACGAGCATGGTATGATAGACTTACTGGTTTTTTGCTTCAAAATAACTATGTTAAGGGAAATGCAGATCCAACCCTTTTTATAAAGAAAGATAAGAAAAATGTTTTGATTGTTCAAATTTATGTTGATGACATTATATTTGGTTCAACTCAGCAATCTTTGACTGACTCCTTTGCTAGTCTAATGAAATCTGAGTTTGAAATGAGTATGATGGGTGAGTTAACATTTTTCCTTGGTTTTGAAATTTCTCAAAAACCAGAAGGAACCTATATATCTCAACATAAGTATATTAAAGATCTTCTTAAAAAGTATGGTTATGACAACACTAAGAGTATAAGCACTCCCATTGGTACCTCAAACTCTTTAGATCTTGATGAAGCTGGGAAACCAGTAGATCAAACATCTTTTAGAGGTATGATTGGAAGTTTACTTTACTTAACAGCTAGTCAACCAAACTTAATGTTTTCTGTATGCTTATGTGCAAGATATCAATCCAATCCTAAGGAATCTCACTTAATGGCAGTAAAAAGAATTTTTCGCTACCTTAAGGGAACCATGGATCTAGGATTATTTTATACTTCTGGAAATGATTTTGTTATAAAAAGCTTTTCTGATGCTGACTTTGGTGGATGTAGAATGGATAGGAAAAGCACATCCGGAACTTGTCATTTCTTAGGAGATTCATTAGTTTCTTGGTCATGAAAGAAGCAACATTCTGTTGCACTCTCCACTGCTGAAGCTGAATATGTAGCAGCTGGAAGTTGTTGTGCACAAGTGTTGTGGATGCAACACACACTCACAGACTATGGCTTGAGTTTTACTAAAACTCAAATTTTGTGTGATAACACAAGTGCCATTGCCCTAAGTAAAAACCCTACACATCACTCTCGTGCAAAACACATAGATATTAGGCATCACTTTCTTAGGGATCACACACTCAAAGGAGATATTATTCTTCAGTTTATCGGAACACAAGATCAACTTGCTGACATTTTCACAAAATCCTTGCCTTCTGATAGATTTGAATATATTAAACAAAAGTTAGGAATGATAACCGTAAGGTAATCTTCCTTAATTAACTTTCTGTTGAAAAAGTCTCCTTACAGTAATAAACTCCTTTTCATAGGGGGAGTACATTTTTTTGTTTGTTTAACAAAGTTTTTCAAAATTTGTTTTCAAATTTTTCGGAACGAAAATTTCCGGAATGGAATTTCCGGAACAACCATTTTCCAGAAAGGATATTTTCGCACAGAATACTTCTAGAATGGAAGTATTTGTATTGAAAATTTCCGGAATGGAAAACTTTCGTACTGGTATTTTCATAACGGAACCTTCGTACTGAATCTTCCATAACAAGTTTTTCGTATTTACTTTTTCGTATTTACTTTTTCGTATTGAGTGTTTCGTATTTACCTTTTCGTATTGAGTTTTTCGTATTGACTTTTCGTATTTACTTTTTCGTATTGAGCTTTTTGTAGTCATCTTTATATTACCCATTACGAATAACTTTCCTAAGCTAATCCGAAAGGTATGATTTCTTTATTGAAGTTTTCGTAATCATATTTTACTTGCTGGAAATTTCTTATAGTTTGTTTTTGGTTTTTGGATTTCTTAATTCTTTACTTTAATAAAACCTCAAAAAGATCGGATTCAAGATTTCAACCGTTAGATCTGATCTCAGATCGATCTAAACCGTTAGATCAACCGAGGAAGTTGAACCGTCATCCCAATGCCTATATAAAGGGGACCCTATTTTATCGTCCCACATCGATATCAAGCTTTTGCGTGCTGAAGCTCTGACTCTCTGATTTAAGGCCGTTCCGAACAACAGATTTTCAGTTCCGAACTTCAGTCTTCTCTGTTCCGAACTTCTCAGAGACTTCTAATCCGAATGTCTGCAGAGTTAGCTTCTCAAGAAATGTCTTCAACCAAGCCCATTTCTCAGTGGTTAGTCTACAGAGAGAGGTTAGTTCATCCGAATTTCTTCAGCAACTACGATTCTATTATTTCAAAGAATATCAAGCTGAATGGCTGGGAAGGTGTTGCGATATCAAAAACCGGCAACCAAGATGAAGTCTACTCTGACTTGCTTGTCGAGTTTTATGAGTCAGTTGCTTTCTTCATGGAAGATAATAAAGAGAAGTTTTCCTTCAAATCGTATGTCAAGACATATAAGCTATCTTACACCAAGGCTGCAAGCTTGGTAGGGTTGAGTTATGAAGGTGAAGCTGAGTTTATCTCGCACGTTCTGCCAGACTCTTTGGGTAGTTTCAACAAGGAGAAAGCCTTAGAAATTCTCGGATTGGATGATGACAAGGCTCCGAAAATAGCAAGTCTTTCTACAAACTTCCGGATTCTGGAGTTATGGGTGCAAGGCCTTATCGTACCGAGAAAAGGAGACAAGGACATCTTGAAGAAAAGTGAGATATATATCTTAGATTTCCTGATAAATCTAAGGAAGTTTAACCTGATGAAGCATATTATTCTCAACATTGATAATTTGAAGAAGGGGAATCTGAGAGCTCAGATAGTGATGTACCCGGCAATATTGTCGAAGCTGATAGTTCGGTGCCTAGAATCCATCAAGGTGGCTTGCAGTTCTAAGCCGAAAGTTTGCAAGATCATGTTGCTCAGTGATGAAACTCTTAAAAGAATGAATATAGCTTTTAACAAGGAGTCAGGGAAGTTCATTGATCTTCCTCCTCAAGTAGAAGTGACTCCGAAAGTGGCTGATCCGGAATCATCCAAGCCGGTAAGGAAAAGGAAGCAGAAAGAAGTGGTAGTCGATGCTGAGGAACCTAAGTCTAAGGAAGTCCATTCCGCACCTCCTAAGCCTAAGAAGAAGAAGACATATACTGATGAGGTTGCAGCGAAGTGGAGAGCTGACAAGGAGAAGAGGAAGGAAGGAGATCCGCAGTACGGATTGGATCCTGCAGAGGCTAAGGCTCTAAAAGAAAAGGCTGCTGATGAGCTCGAGAAACAAGCAAAGGAAAAGAAGCTGAAGAAGAAGTTGTCGGAAGCTGAGGCTGTGCAAGCGTTGTTGAAATTTAATGAAATGGTTTCAGCAACCATTCCCGTTCCGAGATCTTTTTCTCTGGAATCTCTACCTGAGACTCCAGGAAGAAATCTTGTAACTCCGGAAAAGGTTGTTGCTACTGAGGAAGTAGAGCAAGTGGAAGAGGTTGAAGAAGCGGCTGAAGGAAGTGGTGAGACAGGAGATGTGCTCAAACAAGTAGATGAATATAAGGGAACTCCTTCGGATCACCTCTCGCTCCGAACATCTGAAGCTCAATCTTCAAAGCTTGCTACTCCTGCAATGGAAGAAGAAAAGGGAGAAGAAGAAGTTACTTGTCAAGAACATATTTTACTTGATACTGCTCAGTTGGGAAACGTAGAAACAAATGTTCAAGAAGTTGCTGATGAGGAAGATAAAATTGTTCAAGTCTCTGATAGTGAGAACAGATCTCCGGAACAGGTTTCAATTCCGGAAAAAGATAAGGGAAAGCAAATTCTTGTTGATACCCCGACTTCAGAAAAAAGTATGAGGAAGGAAGCTGGTAGCTCTTCTAAGAGAAAGTTGGAGCTTATTGAGGAAGAAAATTCTCCTAGAAAGATTTCTGATTCGGAGTCATCATCGTTGGGGCACGATTTTGTTGTTCAGTCCTTGAAGAAGTTGGTGGGAACCATTCCGACCTTCTCCAGTATAGACTCTAGATGCCAGATGCTTCAACATACGATGAATCAGAAAACCGACTCCGTATCCATGGTTATGGATAAATGTGTTGAGATAGAGGCCCAGTTCAAAAATTTCTTTATTGGTTACGAAGCCCATAAAAGATCTTGCAAAAGGATGACAAGCTGGTCGAAGAAGAATGTGGAAGAGATGAGGTTGCTGGATGAGTTTCAAGAAAATGTTAAGGATGCATTTCAAACCGAGGACAAGAAGTTTCATGAGATGACTGCATCATTCGATGAGAAATTGACAGAGGAAAAGAACATTCGGAGTCAGGAAGTAAGAGATCTGAATGGAAAGCTCAATTCTGTTTCTCAGAATTGGAAATCTGAAAGAGATCATCGGATCAATTTTCTAGAAAGGATAAAGTCTCAGTAAGAGAAAATGGAAGCTCAGGAAGAAAAGTTGAAGGCTCAGGAAGAAATCATTGAAGCTCAGTCAGCAAGAATAGTTGCCTTAGAAAAGCAAGCAGAGGAAGATCATAAGGATCTCAAGAAGATCAAGACAATTCTCAAGGGGCTCATGTCGAAGGAGAAAGATCCGAAATGACCAATCCGATCTTTTTGTTGTAATCTGTTTTTGTTGCTGACATTTCAAATATAAAGAAAATTGTGCTTGTTGTTTCTATTACTGTCGTTACTAATCTTTTCAGGTACTTTGTTATTTTTTTCCATTCCCTCCAATTCTTTTTGAAAATCACAAAGGGGGAGAAGGAAAAGATCCTTAAGAAAAAGAGGAAATCTAATAAGAGTTTTTCAAAGGGGTAGAAAGGAAAATACCCAAGGAAAAAGAACTCTAATAAGAGTTTGTTTAAGGGGGAGTTTTTCTTAAAGAAACATCACTCCGGAAATTTGAATACGATCCTTAGAGATTCAAAGCCTAAGGGGGAGTTAGTCGTATTCATCTATTTCTTAAACCAAGGGAGATAAGCTTTAATGTGTTTCTTTCTTCTTAGAATAGCTTTTTCGTAAGGATGTTTGTGCTTTCCAAAAAGGGGGAGATTGTTGAGTCAATAAGGTTTTCCTTATGACTTTTCCATTCCTTCATGTTTTGAAAATCACAAACACCTTATCTTTAAGGAAAAATGCTTTCTTAAGGAAAATCGTTTTTATAAGGAAAAATGCTTTCTTAAGGAAAATCGCTTTTATAAGGAAAAATGCTTTCTTAAGGAAAATCGCTTTTATAAGGAAAAATGCTTTCTTAAGGAAAATTGCTTTTATAAGGAAAAATGCTTTCTTTAGGAAAATCGATTTTATAAGAAAAATTTATCCTTATCATATTTTCATTAATGTTTTTCTTAAGTGTGAGATTCAGATTCACTTTCTCGGAGTCATAAAAACTTTGATATAAAAGCATTCTGTTTTTAGGATTCGGTTCTGGACAAGAACTATAAGGAAGTTTCATTCCGAATTCCGGATATGAATTCTGACTTAGTTCTATTCCAGATTCAGGATACGAATTCTGAAGAAGAATTCTCATTACGAATTCTAATTAAGAAATCCCATTCCGAATTCTCATTACGAATTCTGAAGAAGAATTCTCATTACGAATTCTAATGATGAATTCTCATTACGATTTCTGATGACGAATTTCTATTCCGAATTCCTACTCCGAATTCTCATTCCGAATTCTCCTATTAAACAGAATCTGATTATCATTGTTTTATACACTCTGAATTTATTCACTCCGAACCTTCACTCCGAAGTTTCTATTCCGAACCTTTATGTTAGAGTTTAAAACGATGTCGTACTTTCTGTTACACTTGTTTTGTTATAAAACGATGTCGTCCATTTTGTTATAAACTAACCGTTGTCTAAGTGACACGTGTACAGGTCCCTCCGAACTTTAAGGAAAATATGACCGTTGGAGAGGAGCCGACCTTACCTATAAATAGGAGCTCATTTGAAAGAGCTCACTGCTGATGAATAGCTGATGGTTGATGCATATGCTGATTGCTGAATAAGTGCTTACATGATGTTGAAGTGATTTCTAGAGAGAGAGTCTCTTATTAACTCTCAAAGCTTCGTGCGACTCCGAATGTTGGTGATTACATTCGAGGGCTTCCGGGGATAGGAAGACAGAGGTGCCGACTACCTTAAAGATCGAGGGCTTTCTTGCTGAGAAAGACAGAGGTTGCCGACTACCTTAAAGATCGAGGGCTTTCTTGCTGAGAAAGACAGAGGTGCCAACTGCCTTAAAGATCGAGGGCTTTCTTGCTGAGAAAGACAGAGGTTGCCAACTACCTTGAAGTTGATGGCTTGCGGGGATAGCAAGACAGGGACACCGATCTTCATATCGAGGGCTTACCCTGGTGTGGGTAAGACAGACTTGCTTGAAAGTATAAATCAAGGGACCTTTATCCAAGGTTGTTGGATACCCTTCTCTTTGGGTTAAAAGACTATTATCTTGTTACTAGTAGTTTTACTACTTGTCTTTATTCCGCTGCATTTTGTATCTTAAGGAAAGTATAACTTTCTTATACTTCCTTACTTACTCTGATTAGTTTAGATTCTATACGCTTTAAGGTAGAATCTCATATTGTAACTTTTGTTAAGTTTCAATTTCCGGAATCATATTTCCGGAACCTACTTTTAGAATCCCTTTCCAAGTTCAGTTTGGTGTTAGAGGTGTTGTGAATTTACTTAGTTTAACTTTGTTAAACTTAGCTCTTTCCTTTTCTTAAGGAAACTCTAGTTATTCATAACTAACTTTAAAGGTTCCAAAGGAATTTTTAAAGTATACAATTCACCCCCCCTCTTGTATATTGAGCATCTCATATTATATTTCGATCCTACATGACATTGATACTATAATGAAATTTAGGAGAATTCTTTTTCCCCATTATAATGAAATGTTTTAAAATCACGAAGAAATATATATTTTCAAACTTTCCCTTGATGGTCTGCTAAGTAGTCTGGTGGCATATGAAATGACAGTCAAACAAGAAGATTCAACAACTCGTGTAATCAAGGAAATAATATTCAAAAACATAGAAAAGCTGGAAACATCAGAAGATTATGTGGATGAATATTTTGAGGAAAAATAAGTTCATTATATAATATACAAGAATCTAAATATTGGGACATGGAAAATTTAAGTCAAGATACCCCTAAATAGTTTTCACTATGGAAGAGTTGGGAACTTCGACTCTCACTTCCCATGAATGTTGAATGATGAATAAAAAAAGATAGAGACATTCAAAATAATCAAAATAGGGATTTCAAAAGGAGGGACTTCAAATGTAGAAAAAAATTTAAATAAAGGATTTTTGATTGTGAAGAAGAAGATGATGTCAATGTACTATTTGAGGAAGATGAAATAGAATTATAATCTGCGAACAATGCATCCTTGTTGGCTATAATTGTAAAATCAAAAACATAAAAAGATAAGACTGGTGATAATTATTTGATCATATATTCCAATCCTAAGTTTTAACTTAAATATGATTTTGTTATGTTTAATAATTAATGTAAGAGATTCAATGTGTGGAAATGAATTGTGGAAGAGTCAACAGAATATGTTGATCAACTTGAAGAGAAAATTTTATGACTAGGGGAATTTTTGAATGCACAGTCATCAATCCATGAAATGACAAAATATTTTGTCGAACTAAAACATAGAAATGATGAATAGGGAACAATAATCAATTACCATACCTCTAGCCTGGAAAAAAATCTAGTTTGTTGAGGGTCTATATGAAGAAGTTGTTTCCATGAGAAGTAAAATCAAAAGTGAATCAATTTCAAAATAATAAATGTACAAAATACAATTTGGAAAATTCTCAGATGTAGAGTTGCTAGAAAGGGCTATGTGTGGTTCTGATGGAGTCGAAATTTTTTTGAATGGACAACGACACAAATTAATGGGAAATAGTGGAATTAGTTGTGCTGCCAAAACATCAAATGATGAAAATAATGGTGGCGAATATAAATTCAAGTTGAATATGGTTCATGTTCAAAAGAAACCTTAAGTACTGGAAAAGAAATCTTCAATTCAATATGAATGAAGAACTGAAGTCTATCCTTAGGTATCCAAAAATGATAGACAACCAAAATTTGTTCCAAAGGAAAGATAGCTGAGAAGGAATCATAATGTAGAAGATATTAATACTTATGAAATTTCAATTCTATTGTTATCAAGGCCATACAATAACATATTGCGAAGAGGAAATGAGATATGTGAATGGGGAAGATATAAGAGTTCAATAGAGGGGAATATATTCATATTATAAATCTTATAGAAGAAATAATTTCTATGGATATTGTTTTTAATATTTTCACTTTTGTCAAAAAGTTGTGTATAAGAGGTAAAAGAATGATTTGAGAAATTCTTAGAATGCTCAGAGATTGCTCAACACTTGACCACTAGACATTGTTTCTATTTAAAATATATTTTCTCCTTTTGAAGAATATTATTAAAATAAAGAACATGTGTACATGGAAGAGACAATTAAAAGGAAATGAGCATACTAAACTGAATCCAATATCTCATTTAATGAAATGAAAATTGAGAAATCCAATATTGCTTAAGTAGCTCTCAAAGCTATCGTGAACAATATCGCTTGGATTTTTGATAGTGGATGTTTGTCCCGTATGATGGGAAATGTACAAATATTGACGAATGTCAAGAAAAAGTGTGATAGAATAGTGGGGTTTAGTAATGATGGTGATTAGAAGATCAAAGGTAGTTGATGTACCGAGCTAGCTAATGGACAGCTGACGAAAACTGAAGTCCTTTTAGTGGACGGTCTACGTCACAATTTTCAAAGTGTGAGTCAACTCTATAACATATATGTTATTTGGACATTCAATTATAAAGGTGGTATTATAAGTGGAAAGTACAAGAATTATCACATGAAAGACTATAGAACAGATTGAAACTTATATCAAGTTGATAACAAAGATAAAATTTTCTCCTTAAGAGAAGAATAGGAGAAACAACTTTTGGCATCAGTGATTAGGGAAAATCAATCAGAAAGACATGGAAAAGATTTTCAAGCTGAATATAGACATGGATATCCTTAATCTGAAGCATGAATGAGAAATGACATGTGATTCTTGCATGTGAGAGAAACTGTTTTGCAGTTCCTACTAGACAAAGAAGAAATGAGCAACAAATTTCTATAACCTCACTCATAATGATTTATGTGGCCTGAAAAATGTTTCCAGAACTCATGGATAAAGGCACTTTGTTGTTTTCAAAGATTATTATAGTACAATGGTATGTGTGATCGTTATACACATGATGCTACAAGTTCTTGATTCCACAAAAACCTATCGACGAATCGTTGATAATGATACTGATTAAAAGATTAATGTATTGTGGTCTAACAATGGAAGGGAATACACGTTCATTGAATTTGAAAATTACCTAGATAAGCATGAGATACAACATGAGATTGTAGTTGTGATAAAAACACAACAAAATGTAGTTTTTGAGCACAGTAATAGAAGACTCAACAACATAGACATGACTATGCTGATTCAGAGTTGTATTCCTTGGCATTACTGAAAAGTGGTAGTAAAATTTCAGTGTATATTCTAAATCGAATAGTGCTATATATGGGTGACACAAAGGCACCGTATGAATTGTGGCAGAGAAGGAAGACCACATTGAAATATTTTTATGTTTTTGGAAGAAAATGATTCATTTGAAACAAAGATGGAAATCAAGTGAAGTATAGAGAAAATGCAGATGAAGGAATAGTTATTGGATGATCAATGAACAAAAAATCCTACAAGTGTTTTAATAAGCACTTGATAAGAATTGTATAAATCAACGATTTTAAGATCATTGAAGATAAAAACCCAAATCCATTAAGGAATTATTCTACTGAAGTGATAGAAGATGAGTAATAATGTGAATATGGAATAAATTCTAATATAGAGGCAGAGGAAGGTCTATGAAACTATCTTGTTTCACATCATGATGTTGATTCTGAAGAAGAATCAGAAGAGTAAAACACAACTGGAGATAATTCGGTCAAATCCCAAAGGAGAAATTGAAGAGTAGAGATTGATCAGTCCGACATTATCTAGGTAGGAATGCAGCTACAAAGACAAGAAGAATAAGGAATAATGCACAATCAACATTTCTATTAGTTGTGGAACCATCCTCATTTGAAGAGGCTGCAAAGGATGCGTCATGGGTGAAAGAAATGAAGAAATAGTTAGATCATATTGAAAAAATTATACATGGGATCTTAATAAAAGACCTGAATATCAAAATGTGATTGGTTCATAGAGGATTTTAAAGAAACAATTCGATAAACATTGAAATGTGATAAAAAATAAGGTGCGCTTTGTTTACAAAAGTTATTAAAAAATCACAGGCATTGATGTTGAGGAGACATTTTCTCCAGTAGAGTGTATTGGATTCAATAAGGATGTTTCCTTCCCTGGAAATCCAAAGATGTTATAAAGTGTATCAATTGGACCTCAAGACCACATTCATAAATAGAGTATTGGAAGAAGAAGCCTACATTGAGCTACCTGTGGGGTTCTTGCTTTGAAACGATGAACTGAAGGTTTGTAAATTAAGGAAATGTGTTTATCACTTGAAATAGGAACCATGGGTGTGGTACTATCTGTTGGACTCTTATATGTGAACTATAAAGTGTAAAATAGGAGTGGATCACAATATCTATGTAAAGAATTATGAAAATGATTAGTTCATGGTATTAGTATATGTGGATGATATTATTTTTAGTGGAAAAAGACAAGGATCAATGGATGATTTTTCCAATCACATGAAATTAGAATTTAATGTGGCCCTAATTGTTGTGCTCACATAAATTTTTTGGTTATAGGTTTTTTAGAAGAAGGATTACACATTCATTTATCAGGACAAGTATGCAAGAGTGCTGTTGAAGAAATTCAATATGCATGATTCCAAATCAATGTCAACTCTGATTTCTATTGGATTAAAGCTCGAAAAGCATAATGAAGTGACATATGTGGATCCCACCATGTATAGAAGAATCATTTAAATCATACTATACATACAATTGTCATGACCATATAATGTCTTTAAAACATTCCTTGGGGCCCGATTTTAGAGTAATATGATGGAATAACATATGACGACAGTGAAAATAAACAGGAGATACATTCAAGTTACACACAATTATGGGATATACATTTCTTCCAGAGGATTTAGTGATCTATCTTCTTTTTTCTAATACTGAATGGGATAGAGATGTAGTGGATAGATAGTCTAACAATTATGAAGTAATCTATATTAAGAAGAAATTTTTGGGATGGTTAAGTATGAAACATGAATTTACATCTCTTAGTACTGCATAAACAATATATATATATATATATTACCATGAAATTCCCTCAATTACTTTGGATGTAGAAAAAATTGACAGACATAGGTGATGAGGTCAGACAAACAAGGGTGATTTATTGTGGTAACAAGATCATAATAGATCTTTTGGAGAATCCAATTCATCATTATCTTATGAAACATATCTAAATCAGATACCACTTCATCAAGGAAAAAATTGATCAAGGCATGATCAAAATAGAAAAAGTGGGAACCAATGAGAAAGTGGATAACATTAAGATCAAGCCTTTATCGGTGGCTGTGTTTGAGAAACATATATTGATCCTCAGGGTTCACCCACCTACTAGTTTATAAGGAGGTTACCCAATTCCCCACTCCCCAATTTTTTTAATTGTGTTAATCTGTTTCTGTAAGTGACACATGTTTATAGGGGAGATATGATCTAGGGGGAGTATATTTTTATTTCTAAAAGGTTCTAATATTTTTCTTTGGGTTTATTTCCTATGGGGGAGAAATGGATAAATTCAATGTGAACATGTGGAGGATAAAAATTAAATTTTATGTTTTTAGGCTAGTTGTAGAATAATGTTGAACTTTAATAGAAATAATTTTAAGGGAGAAAACAATTTTGTTTCAGGTGAAAAAATTTAGAACATTCATTGGAACACACAAGAACATGATTCATAACTAACCTCTTCTTTTCTACAACCATCAATTCACATGTAGACATAGAGTGTTTCCCGAGTTTATTCTTTCATCTTAGGTTTTGATTGTAGCTGGAGCTCTATTGAAATAATCTGAGGATTGCAAACAAACCCAAAGTGGAAGATTTTTGGAACCAAGGGTGTTCTTCGCTCGAAGCGGTGTATTATTTTTGTTTTTTTAAATACTATAATTAATGATCATAAATCTTGTATATAAAGGGATTATATAGTTTATGAAGTACGCAATATTGAAGGAGGCGTAGTTTCCATCTGTTTGAAAAACAATTCCACAATATTGGGAGTTTGGTGATGGAAAACAATGGTTTTTCATGTAAGAGTTAATGGTATGTATAAAGACAAAGATAACTAGAAAAATAATGGAACCACATACCTCAAAACATGTACCATGTACCATGTTCTTTGAATGGTTCACATCCATGTACCTCATAGCGGGAATGGTATTTGGAGAGGGGCATAAAATCAAAAATGGTTTGTAGTGACGGTTCACGGTGATGGCGTGTGGTAAGTGGAATGCTAAAGGCTCACAGGATTGCTACTCTTCACAAAACCAGAGTGGTACATGCTGGTGGATAATGGTACATGGATGGAGTTCAGTATATAATGAATATTGCACTACATTTAAAATTTGGGTAAATCAGATTAGAAAAATTTGTAGAGTTTTGTGACTTTATAAGGAGTAGTAATACACATCATTGGGTTGTTGGATTCGGTATTAGAATTTCTTGGAGAAATTCGGTAATGTCAGAAGCAGTTTGGGGAGTGAATGATGGTACACATAGATAACCATATGTGTAAGGAAAACAGTCCTTGGAGGAAAGTGAAGTTCACAGAGGAATCTCTCATAGTATGTGGAAGAGCAAGTCAACACACTGATAAGGGTGGTATGTGGAGATATTGAGAAGTATGCGGAGTAAGGAAATACGCAGAGCAGGGTTGTCCACAGAGGAGTTGGATAGTATGTGGAAATTGAAGTGGTATGCGTATGAGGTGGTCTGGAAACCATACCTGGGACACAGTATGTATAACACCCAAGGAAGCAGAAAAATAGACCAAATTAGTCTGCAAAATTAATTTACATAACCTATTAGTGTATAAGAAAATAAATTACATCTATGGGTGATTACATGAATTCAACAGATCATCCATTTAAATTTGGGGAGGCATTATTTAATTCTAAACCATTATGGAAAACTTCCATTCGATAAACTGAGTGAATATTCTTCCAATGCTGTGACCAAAGGGGAGTTAGTAGAAGTTATCTGATGGATGTAGTGTAATATCCCTAAAACCTTTTCAATGTATTGTTCTTGGAACATAGTGAATTTATAAACTCTTGAAATCCACTAATTTTATTATTAATGTTTTTTGGTACGACCAACACATTTTGGAGTACGGTCCTTGGACGTTGCCCTTAGTGTTGAACCATGTAAAATTGTTGTCTCATTACATTTCATGTGATTGTTTTTTTTCACTTCATATTCAGACAGGTTAAAAAGGTTTCTACCAATGTGGGAACAAGATCCTTCAATTTAAAATAAAAATATTATACCTCGATTCACCCCACCCCTATCAGGGTCTTCTGGGGACCTTCCAAACTTAATTTATAGGTAACACATATTATGACTTTATTGGAATCGAAAAAATTCATTCCATGCAATTTTCTATAAGATCCATGATATTATCATCACCTGGATAAAAATTTATAAATTTTATTAATTATATATCACCATTTTGGAAAAATAATATTTTTATATTACCAAAAATGTTAATCGGAAAAGCCTAAAATCGCACATCGTAATTTTCTCAATCACATGGAATTTTTCTCAAATAGTATGGCACTGTGAACGGTTCATGGAAGAACCCTCCCACAAAAAAAATTCAATGGCGATATGATGTGGTTAATATTATCTTCCCATGAATTAAATTAATTTTCTATGTAGGGAAGAATCAATTCATGATGTAATCTTTTTTTTAATCTTCATTGTGATTAGCCACAATAGAAAATTCCATTTGTGGGACTCCATTGTAGAGAGCCCACATGACCTCCCCCCTTTAAAAAGATTTTAAAAATTCCATTTTATATGGGTCCAATAGTTATAACAATGTTTTTATTCCCTACTACATATAAATATCAACAACCACTTTAGGGTTGGAAATGATATGTCTTCATGGGTGGAACAAACACATCGATGCTTTCAGATCACTCCGGTAAAATTCCTAAATTCCAAACTACAGAGGGACACATGAAGTAATCCCATTTAAATTAATGTAAATGAATAATTCTATGGAAGATATGGGACAATTTCAGTACAAGGAATCATTTTATGACTTCCTATATAGTGTATCAATCACTTTGTATAGCCCCTATTGTGGAATCCCTATATCAAAATCATATCCACAGAATCCCCTTTATGGAAGACCCTTTTGGGAAGCAATATAATAAATCCACATTGAAGAATACCATTTTTATAATCACGTTTGTGGATACCCCTATATGGAAAATAATTTGAGGATCCCATATGAGTAATTTTTTTTGTGAAACACCAATGCATAAAATAATTTGAGAAGTCCCTAAATGGAAAATGATTTGTGAATCCCCTTTGTGGAAAATGATTTAGGAAAGCCTCTTTATGAGGAAAGAATTATAGAATCCCTATTACCAATGATCATTCATGAAAATTATATGTCTACCACTATTCCAGAAGATCCTATATGAAAATCCATATGTGGAATTTTCTAGGTAGCCATCCCTTTGTTTTCGTTGATCCATAACATAGGAACTACACCATGGAACCCCCGCTTGGGATCATTTTCTAAATTTGGTCCAGGTCCTCTGAGCCAGTCTTTTACTATCGTCACTGATCCCCATGAAAATGGAGTGTTACACAAGGAATTTTTCAAACCAGGATGAGGCCATTTTTAGGTGTGGCCTAAAAGACATAATTTCCACCACACAAATAACAATGAGTTGACTTCTCATCATAGTTCCAATCCCCAGTGAATCCCTCATAGTGTAATCCCATAGTCTTTATCTATCAATAGGTAGCAAGATAAGTAGTTAAAAATGTATATCCTGGTATGAAAAAAAAGGTGAAGTGGGAACTTAACACCCTTTATCTCTCCCGTTGGGCCAAGGGTACGAAAACAAGAGAGGATTTGGCTACCATAAATCTATCTTTCTCTCTCCCTTTAGACCCTTTCCTCTTCCACTAGTAGACAACTATGATTGTGTGGTTTCAAGATCTACTTCTTCCTCATATTTATCAAACCAATAATGACTCACTTGGACTTAGAAGTTGGAACCAATCATGAAAACCACACAATATCAAACATATGAGACTATTCTTACATATAGTATGTAACCATGTCAAAACCCAATGGGAATCATCGTTAGTTATAATCCCCAAAATTCTAAAAATCTAATGGGGTTCCTTATAAGGTATAATCCCCTACAATGTCACATCCTTATGGGAATCCTACTTAGCTATACTTATTAACTAGGTCCCAATACTTTGGGCCTCCTATTTAGGAATAATCCCCAACCATGTTAGAAACCAATGTTCTTGCTTCAAATGTGCAATATCTAACCCTATGAACAATGTTGGATTTTATTCATGATTAGTTGGGATACATAGGAAACCTCCGTGAGGTTCAAACCCAACAACCTAAATTCACCCTAATGTTCTCTAATATATATCCCAAGTAGGGTCATATCCAACCCGAAGATCCATATTACTTTCATGCCTCTTTAATCACAATATTTATTGGGTCATATTCCTAGTAAGATCACGACCCCAACTACGAGACCATATCCCTTATAGATTTATTTGGGTTGCTTTAGTATAATCCCCACACCAGCCATTGACTATCCATCTTTCTCTTATATTTCCTTGCTGCATGACATTAAATTGAATGGTTTGGTCCTCATCACATGATATTAAAAGGTATGACATGTACCATTAAGTGGAAATGAACTATTTGGGTTCTAATTACTTCTAAATGGATATATAGGATGACCATCTCAGGATCCTAAATGTGATATTAAAATCATTTCCCTCTTACTGGGTGACATTAAATTGTGAGCTCCCAAAGATGTGTCTTAGAGGTAGAATCATGATAATAAACATGATAAGAATCTATAATATATCTACATAAAGGGTACCATCGATGAAGAACCTTAGATACATAGAAGTGTCTCTATCGATGAAGACCCTTAGAAAATTATTATTAATTCTAAATTAAATTCATGATAATAAAAAATTTTAATATAGTGGATACCTAGTCTATACATGGGATTTTATAATGGATTCATGAATATTGTCACGACCCTTTCCAATGGGGGCCGTGCCTCAACTCCCCAAGCCCACAAAAAGGAATTGTAAAAACTACTAAAAAAGGAAGTGCATGCACAAAAATCCAAACCAACAGAGTACGATAGGAATGTAAAGTACAATAGTGTAAAACCCTAGGCCAAAAGTACATGCCCATTAAAAGAGTGTCTATAACAAAGTCCAACCTGTAAGGAAAAGTACTTGGACTAAAATCCGTAGCTGTAGGAACACACCTCGGCATGTCTGATCTCACTAAGCACCGTCCCGTCCTCGTCCACCTAGAATCAAGTCAAAGGCTCGCTCATCTGCACAGGACACGACACGTGCGGGCGAGGCCTGTGCAAGGGTGAGTATGACAATACCTAGTATGACACCCTGAAACCAAAAAGGAATACAACAATGTAAATACCTCAAAGGAAAGATATAGTTAGCTCTACACAGTATATCTCTATAGAACATATAACAAGAATTACCAGATATCCTCATAAACGATCGACTATCGTGATACCACCATTAGGATCCAGCTTGAATATTTCCACTAAGAACGTAACAAGGAGAACACACTCCTAGGTCTGAAGAGAGAGAGTTTAAGTACTCGTTCCGGGAGAACACACTCCACAAGTACATGAAAACATGATGCTTAGATGAGGATCATAACCAATATCTATAAGGTGATTCCATCAAATCAGTATGAACTAATCCGCCAAGGAGAGGATCGGTGCCTTGATAAATTTGGTCAAGTCAATACCAAGAACTCTACCTAGGGTTCCAGGAATTAATAGAGGATCTGGCTCCAAGTCTCACAGAGGGGATACCAACAACTCTATTCAGGAAGTCCTACTAAAGGGATCATACAATTATTTGTAGGAAATGATACCTGAAACCTTCAGGAGAAAGAACAAGGGAATGAACCCTAAGAAAACTAGTCCACATCACAGAAGGAAACTGACTCAATACATGTAAAATTGGTTACACGGCATGTAGTATGGTTACACACCATGTTCCGTGACCCTGGGTACTGCCCGTGTAAACGGCCCATGTCACCTGTCCAAGTTGTGTAATACTAGACTACACGATGGGTAGAAGGATCACACGCAGTGTTCGTTGACTCCGAGTACTGCCTGTGCAAACAGCTCGTGTATAGAATCGAAGTACAGTAGGAAAGCATATACACAGCGTGTTAGTCAAAGCACACAATGTGTCCTATCAACTGGGTAACACCCATGTACCCTGGCCATATGATCATTCACGGTGTCCATCTGTGTTTCCTGCCCGTGTACCAGTACAAGAGGTGTCCCGTGTATCTCGTCGTGTTTGGCCAAGGGAGGGTATACACACCATGTCCTTGGTCGTGTACCCAACCTGTGTTCTTGTACTCCCGTAGTACATGCCAGGTTATCTCCGATGAACACAATCCATGTAGCCTATACTACACGATGTGTAGTCAGGATTTTTCCCGAAACGTCGCCTTCCTCCTCGCGCTTCAGACGATCTTCAAGATCTCGATTCTGCCGTCCGTTTGCAGCAAAACTCATGGCGCTGGTTCGTTTCATCATCCTAACACCGAATCCGGGTGTTTCAGATCATCAATAGGCTTGACGAACATCATATAAACTCCCGACAAAAAATTGAACAAAAATTCATATCTCTCGATCTTCTCCGAATTGTCCGCTAAAATCATCGTCGCAGCTCCAGACCATTATCCCGAGGTTGGATCTACAATTTCGGATCATTGCACCAAGAAACAAATGAGCAATGATCGATTCCCTTGAAGAACGGGTAGAACGAACACAAAGAACGCGTAGAAACCGGGGAAGAAAAGAAAAATAATCGAGAGGGATGATCCTTGATCGATGTTCATGTCGATCTTGGTTCATCGCCATTATAAGGTTGAAAGAAACCAAATTACTCCAAGAATCAAATCCCCAAAATCCCTGCAAAAGCCCATCCAGCAAATACGATCGATCCATGGGCTATTCTATTTGTTGATTAGTCTGCGTTCATCGCAGGAATCAAGAACGGGAAAGAAATCACAAAGAGATCAAAAGCCCTACCAGGATTTTTGGCGTTCGATGGAGAAGATATAGTCGTTGCGTTGTCGTCACTGGCGAAGCTCGTCAAGATCATCGTCGCCGCAGTGGGAGGTTTTTCTCCAGAGATTTCCAGAGCCTCCATGGAAATTTAGGGTTTCGGGAGTTTCAACCCTGATCCACTGTGAAATCTCAATTTAAAAAGGATAAATGATATTTATTTCAACAAACATTTAATAAAATATTTTAATTAAATATTTTATTACAGTTGTGTCCAAAAACTGGATTTCACCACCGACATGTTCCATCCGATGTTAGGTCTCCCCTAGGGTAAACTCAATGCTCTGGATGCAATGGTGCCCTCATATTTTCGATCCGAGCACCCATTTCGATGTTATTCCACTTTTTTCAGGAAAACCTCACGCACTAGTTATTTGATTTTTTTAATTAAATTCAAACATTTGTTCTGGGCTCACCATGACTCGGAACTACACGTCGTCCCAAATACTGGACTCAAATGAATTCCCATATGATATTAAAAATAAGACATAGAAATGTCAGTGACATTACATCACACCGAACTTAGGGCTTTTACGTCCCCGAAAATCCAAAACAAGGGATGCTAAAAAAGATGTGGGTACTGCTCGCGAATCTATGACTCCCGCTCCCACATGCTCTCTTAGAGAATCTAGTGCTACCACTTGACACGCACCAAGGGAATAACTCTTCCATGAAGGATATTTTCCTATCGATCCTCCATCTTCACTGGGTACTCAGCAAAGGTCACTCCATCATCGATATCTTGCACACCCCAGTCGATAATGTGTGATGGATCAGGCACGTACATCCACAGCTGTGATACATGGAAGACGTTCGGTACACGATCCATCTGAGGAGTTAGAGCCAATTGGTACACCACCTTCCCAACTCTACTCAAAATCTGAAAAGGGCCAATGAAACTCTGAGATATCTTGCAGCGTCACCCAAATATCTACAATCCCCATCAAGGTGAGGCCTGACAGAACACGTGGTCTCCCTCTTCAAACTCCAAGGGCCTCCATATCATATCAACATAATACTTTTAACGACTTTGTGCCTTCTTCATCTGCTCCTAGATGACCTGAACCTTCTCTATAGTAGCTCTCACCATCTCTAGGCCCATGAGTACTGACTCTCCTGGGTCAGTCCAACAATGTGGTGACCTGCAAGGTCATCCGTATAATGCCTCGAATGGTGCCATTCATATACTGGAATGATAACTGTTGTTATAATAAAATTCTACCAGTGGTAGGTGACCCTCCCAACTATGACTGAAGTCAAGTATGCAAGCTTGTATCATATCCTCCAGAACCTAGCTGGTCCGCTCTGTCTGACCATCAGTCTGAGGATGGAACACTGTGCTCAAGCGTAAATGAGTCCCAAAAAGCTTCCTACAATCCCTTCCACAACCAGGATGTGAAAAAGGAATCACGATCTAAGACGATTGTCGATGGCACTCCATAAAATCGAACGGTCTCCTGTACGTAGAGGCATCCCATGCTCTCAACTGAACTATTCTCCCATATGGCTAGGAAGTGGGCCGACATGGTGAGTCGGTCAACGATCACCTAGATGGCATCGTGTCCCCTACAAGAATGTGGTAAACCCATCACGAAGTACATGTATATCCCATCCCACTTCCACTCTAGCACCACGAGGGGCTTAGTCAAACTTGCTGGCACCTGGTGCTCATCCTTTACTTGCTTACATGTAAGGCACCAAGAAACAAACTCTGCCACACTCTTATTCATTACTGGCCACCAAAACTGACGTCGGAAGTCATAGTACATCTTTCCCATGCCGGGATGCACTGCCAAAGGAGATTTATGGAACTCTCTAAGAACCTCCTCCCACAACGTCACTGGTACTACTGTGAGCCCTCTGAAAAGAACAACATGCTCCCTAACATTTGAATATCCATCAGCAGCATCGCCTATGGATATATGAGCACAAAAAGTCTCACAACTAGCATGCCTGATATGTGCTTCTTTAATCATTGTAAGAGTTGAGGGGTAACAAACATCTATTGAAGGTAGGCTCCCTCATCTCTATCCACGAAGGATAACCATAAAGAGTCCAACTTCCTCGTCGCCTCATCCCGCAACTACGAACTAGATATCCTACTAAGAGCATCTGCCACAACATTCCCCTTCCTTGTAGTATAATGGACCTCAAAGTCGTACTCCTGGAGGATCTCAAGCCATCGCCTCCATCTCAAATTCAGATCCATTTGAGAAAATATATATCCGAGACTCCTATGATCATAGTAGATGGTAAATTTCTCACCCATCAGGTAGGGCCACCACATCTTCAATGTGAAGGCTATCATTTCTAACTCAAGATGATGGGTCATGTAGTTATACTCATGTGGCCTAAAATGACGTGAGACATAGGAAATCACTGCTTGCCTCTGCATCAGGACACAACCATGCCTGGTTCCTGATGCGTCGCAGAACACTACGTACTCGACACCCTCCTCCCGTATTCTCTAGATTGGGGCGCTCGTCAGACTCTATCTCAAATGTTGAAAAGACCGTTGGCATCTCTCGGTCCACAAGAAAGGCAGCCCCTTTCGGGTCAAATAAGTCATGGGTGCTGAAATCCTAGAGAAATGAAGAATTAATCTCTGATAGTAGCCTTCCAACCCAAAGAAACTCCGCACCTTCTTCACACTCCGGGGTGGCTCACACGCTAACACTGCCTCTACTTTGGCTAGGTACACTACTACACCATCTACTGATATAACGTGTCCCTAAAAGTGGACCTCCTGTATCCAGAATTGACACTTCGAGAGTTTCCCGTACGTTTGGTGCTCTCGGAGTGGGTCCAGATCCATCCTTAGGTGCCTCGCGTGCTCCTCCTCGGATAGAGAGCACACAAGGATATCATTGATGAAGACCACCCTGAACCGATATAGATAAAGCTAAAAGATCCGGTTAATTACTCCCATAAACACAGTCGGGGCATTCATCAAGCCGAAGGGAATCACCAAGTACTCATAGTGACTGTAACAGCATCTGAAAGCTGTCTTAGATATATCCTAATCCCATACTTGCAACTGGTGATATCCCGATCGTAGATCATCCTGCGAGAACCATCGTTCCCTTCTTAACTGGTCGAAGAGGTCATCGATCCTTTGTAGTGGATACTGTTTCTTCATGGTCACCTAATTCAAGCACTGGTAATCCACACACAGCCTCAAGCTCCCATATGCCGTCTGGGAAAACAACATTGGGGCCGCCCAGGGTGAAATACTAGGTCTCGCAAAGCCCTTCCATTGCATTTCTTGTAGCTGCATCCTCAGCTCACGAGGCTTTGTCGGAGCCATTTGATATGCTGATGCTGATATCTGTGTCATCCCAGGTTTCAAATAAATGCAAAACTCTATCTCCTTCCAAGGAGGTAGTCCGGGGACATCATCTGGAAAGACCTCCTCTTACTCAGCCACTACTGCTGGAAACTGGAAACTCGTAGCATCTGTTGCGCCAAGGTCTAGGCCAGCAAACTGATATGAAATCGGTTTTACATTTTTACGCCTGATTCCTTCATGCACTTCCTGGGTATCCTTTTCACCGATGAAGGCGAACCACATTCCATAACTTCGTATACACCGCACACTTCGCCTAAAATAGTCAATCTGGGCATGAAATATGGATAGCCAATCCATACCATGAATGACATCGTAAGGCCTCGACGATACCACTAAGAGGTTCTAACCAAAACACTTGCCTACAAGGGTCAGGTTACACTATCTGCAAAGATGTGTGATCTTTGAAGCTTCTCCAGTCAGTGTTTCCTAGCATAAGGGTCGAGTCAGCAGATCAACATGAATATCAATTTCTAAAACAAGATATGAATCCAGAAAATAATGACTTGAACTTGTGTCTATCAGTACGACATCCATGGTAGAAAAGACACAGATTGTACCTATAATCATTCCCAGAGCACCTGGTTCATATGCTTCTGCCTCCTGCAACTGTCTCTACCTCTGCACACCAGCTCCATGAGCCTGGGGGTGGACCTCCTGGGGGTGTTGGTGGTAAAAGGAAAAAACGACGACCACCTCCAGCTGCTCTCCTAGCTCCTATACCACGTCCACCGCCCCGCAGATCTCTCTGATCCACACGTTGCCTCTGTCTCGGTGGTCCATCCACTGCTCCCGTGTTGGTAGTACGGAAGGTTTGACAATCTCGAGCAAGATGTCCCCTACCATCGAAAGAGTAACATCACCTCTCTTTAGGCTAGATGGATGCACTCTGTGAACCCTGTATGGAAGATCCCATGTCCTGGGATCTCCTCGAAAAATGTCTCCCATGCCTGGGTCCCTGATGTCGGCCCCCTGCTACCGAGGTCTGTACTCCATCTCTCTCACTACCGGCAACCGCTGGCTGTCTCTGCTCTTCCAAGAAGCTCTCGACCACCAAATCCACTCGAGTACCCCAGCATAAGTAGGAATTCTCATAGGGACGATTCTAGCTCAGATATATCTATGAAAGCCCCGCTCAAAAGTCCAAGATCTGAAGTACTGATCTCTGACCATATCCATAGAGTATCATGAGAGTTCGCCTAACCTCGATGAATAGTCTGCCACTATCATGGTTCTATGCTAGAGCTCAAGAAGCTCAGGTATACGTACTGATCTCAGGGTAACCAGGGAAAACTCTTCCCTGAAGAGATGCTCAAACTCTTACCACACAAGAGTCACCTCATCATGGGTCTAGAAAACCAAACTCTACCATCGCCCTGTCGAGCCTGACAGAAGGCTCGCTGCCCGGATCACCATTTGGTCCACTGGTGTCCTGACCAAATGGAAGACTCTGGTCACTGCATCAAGCCATTCCTCTACTGCCTGTGGGTCAGACTCACCTCAAATCCTAAGGGGTCCCTGTATCTGAAACTCATGGAGTGCTCTTAGCATGTTCTCCTCCTCCAATGGTACAGAAGGCGCTAAAAACTGCTCCACAGGTGGTGGAATAACTGGCACACCAAAAAAAGGTAAAACTGGGGGATCTGGTCCCTATATAGAAGCTTCATCACTGAGGGGGTCATCCTCATGATCGAGCTGCTGGATCCTAGCGGGTGCGCGTTGCAGAGGAATCCTGTATAGAACCAAAATGTATCTCTGTAAGTGAGTATATCTGAAGGGCTGACGAAAGAAAGACATGGAAACCACAATCCATACCTATATGATGCATGTACCGGTATATTTTCCCTACAACTAGTGTTCTCATGTTTCGAGTCAAAAATCAAGTTATCAGAGTCCTGGTGTATGGATACATCAGCAGCCCGCACCAATATTGGGGTCTCTGGCCTGAAAGCTGAACTCGAAACACTTAACAATGTTTCCCCAAAACAACTCACACACTCCCGGTCCTAAGGTAGAACCTACCAGCCTCTGATACCACTCTATCACGACCCGTCCCAGTTGGGCCCATGCCGAAACTCCCTAAGGCCATAAAGTTGAATAGTAAAAACTACTAAAAAATGAAATGCATGCACTAAAATCCCAACCAAAAGAGTACGATAGGAATATAAAGTACAGTAGTGTAAAACCCTAGGCCAAAAGTACAATCCCATCAAAAGAGAGTCCGTAAAAAAGTCTAACTTGTAATGAAAAGTACTGGGACTAAAATCTGTAGCCGTAGAAACACACCTTGGCCTATCTGATCTCACTGAGTACCGTCTACTCCTCGTCCGCCTTGAATCCTGTCAAAGGCTCGCTCGTCTGCACAAGTCACGACACGTGTGGGCAAGGCCTGTGCAGGGGTGTGTATGAAAATACCCAGTAGGACACCCCGAAACCACAAAGGAATACAACAAGATAAATACAAAAAAGGAAATATACAGTCATCTCTACACATTATATGTCTACAGAACATATAACAAAAATATCCAGATATACTCATACACAATCGATTATCGCGATACCACCACTAGGATACAGTTTTAAGATTTCCACTAAGCACGTAATAAGAAAAACACACTCCTATGTCTGAAGACAGAAAGACGAAGTACTCGTTCCGGGAGAAAACATTCTGCATGTACATGAGAACATGATTCTCAGATGAGGATCACGACCAATAGCTATGGGGTGATTCCAACAACTCAGTTTAAACTAATCCTCAAGAAGAGGATCAGCTCCTGGGTAAAGTTGGTCATGTAAATACCACGAACTCTACCTAGGGTTCCAGGAATAAATAGAGGATCCAGATCCATGTCTCACAGATGGGATTCTAACAACTCTATTCAAGAAGTCTTGTTGAAGGGATCATACTCCTATATGTAGGAAATGATACCATAAACATTCAGGAGAAAGGCCAAGGGAACAAACCCTAAAGAAACTAGTCCAAGTTACAGATGGAAATCGACTCAAGCCATGTAAAACTTATTACACGACGTGTAGAATGGATACATGTCATGATCCTTGACCTTGGGTACTACCCGTGTAAATGCCTCGTGTCACTTGTCCAAGCTGTGTAAAACTCAACTACACGGCATGTAGATGGATCACATGCCGTGTTCGTTGACTCTGGGTACTGCCTGTGTAAATGGCCCGTGTCTGGAATCACAGTTGTGTAGGAAAGCATATACAAGGCTTGTATGTCAAAGAACAGGCTGTGTCCATTCAACAGGGTAACACCTGTGTACCCTGATCATATGCCTGTACACGGTATTCATCCATGTTTCCTGCCCGTGAACCAATACACGGGGTGTCCCACGTATCTGGTCATGTCTGGCTGAGGAAGGTTATACACGATGTGTCATTGGTCGTGTACCCGACCCATGTTCGTGTACTCCCGAAGTACACTCCAGGTAATCCCCGAAGAACACATTCCATGTAACCCATACTACATGCCGTGTAGAAGGGATTTTTCTAGAAACTCCGTCTTCCTACTCGCGCTTCGGCTGATCTTCTAGATCTCGATTCTGCCATCCGTTTGCCGCGAAACTCAAGGTGTTGGTTTGTTTCTTCATCCTAACACTGAATCCGGGTGTTTCAGACCATTAATCGGCTCAAAAACAACATATAATCTCCTGACCAAAAATCCCCAAAAATTCATCTCTCTCGATTCTCTCTGAATCGCCTACCGAAATCATCGTCGCAGCTCCAGACTATTCTCCCGAGGTTGGATCTACAATCTTGGATAATTGCGCCAGTAAAAGAATGTGCAATGATCGATTCCCTCCAAGATCACATAGAATGCACACGAAGAATTCTTCGAAACTAGGGAAGAAAAACACAACAATCGAGAGGGACGAACCACGATCGATGTTCGTGTGGATCATGGTTCGTCACTGTTAGAAGGTTGAATGATACCAAATTACTCCAAGAATCAAATACCCAAAATCCCCGCAAAATCCCATCGCAAAAATATGATCAATCTGTGGGATAATTTGTTCGGGGAATAGTCCGCATTCATAATAGAAATCAAGAACGGGAATGAAATCACAAAGAGATCAAACGCCCAACCAGGATTTACAACGTTGGATGGCGAAGATCCGGTCGTCGCGTCGTCATCGCCAGTGAAGCTTGTCAAGAACATCGTCGCCATGTTGGGGGGTTTTTATCGAGAGATTTCCAAATCCTCCTGGGAAATTCAAGGTTATGGGAATTGTAACCCTGATCCCTTGCAAAATCTCTATTTACAAAGGATAAAAGATATTCTCTATAATAAAAATTTAATAAAAAATTTAATAAAATATTTTATTACGGTTGCATCCAAAAACTGGATTTCTCCACTGACCTATGCCAGCCGATATTAGGTCTCCCATAGGGTAAACCTTCTGCTCTGGAAGTAACGGTGCCCTCAGATTTCTGATCTGAGCACCCATTCATGATTTATTCAACTTTTTCAGGAAAACCAGACACGTGTGTTATTTAAATTTTTAAATTAAATTCAAACATTTTTTCCAGGATCACTGAGCCTCGGAACTACACTCCATCTCAAAGCCTGGTCTGAAAATAATTTCCATATAATATTAAAAATAATACATGGAAAAATTCAAGACATTACAAATATGTATTAATTCTCTAAGAGAGTCACGAAGTAGGAAATAATTCCCCTCTAAAATAATGTGATGTGCCTAGCCTATCATCATCTTAGATAACACATATTCTAAGGCCTCACTAGATAAATCCAAGTGGCCACCTATATTGGAATTATAGTATTGCATCAACTCAAAAATGAGTGTGGGAAAAAGAATATTGTGAGAATAGTCTACCCATCCTCTATTAAAATGGTCTATAAATCTATTAATTTCATATTCACACAAGCATAAAAGTTTAATAATATACTACTATTTTTACCAATCTATCTCTTTTAATCCTTTAACCAATTTATATTTTATTCTTGTTAAAAAATATTATCAATATCATCATCACCAATTCACACTTATTCATTTATGGTTAATTATATGTCCATAATCTCTGGTCTTCTAAGACAGAACTAGACCAACATCAATGAATTATATGCCCATCAAAAATTAATAAATAATAGTATATAAATATTAAAATATATGTTAAAAACACTTATTCCTCAATAAAACCATAAAAATATAATTCTTATAAACTTCTTGAATCATACATATTATCCCACCATCAACCATCAAGGCTCCACCACAACACATCACAAATACATCACCCTCACCACCTAAAACTAGCTCTACTAGGTTTTATATTAAGTAAAATAATGATTTTATTAATCTAAGAATATAAAAGTTATATAATAAATATTTTAAATAATATCATATGTCACATAATGATCAATACATATATAAACAATTAGTGTAGACTTATTTAATATTACATTCGATCCCATCAGGTCTCGATATGTAACTCCAGAAATCATAAATGTTTTTATTTCACATATCTAAAATAATTAAATAAATTATAATATGGATATAGTAATCCAGTAATCCTAAAATATCATCAATATAAATGACAATCAATCCAATATTATTATCATTTATTAACTCAATATTTTGATAATTTCTATGAAAGAAAGAACAATTAAATTAATAACTTATTCATTATCTTATATTTTTATTGTATTTATTTTTATTATTATATTTTGGGATTTCAATCAAATATTAAATCTTAGAAGCATATTAAAATATTTTGATATGATAAATTAATATGAAAAACACATGTAACCATTGAAATAGTATATGAAAATAAGATAAACATAATTATAATAATATATGAAGTTATACTTCCATAACTCTTACTTTATTATTTCCTTATTATCATCATATATTCGTAGATCCAACTATTTACCAATTTTAATCCAATGTAGAATAATCCCACATCAACAAATAAATAGATATTTTTGGTTATTAACCCCTTACCTGTATATGATATTGCATAAATTACATAGTGACATGGAACATATTAAAATCCAATGATTGTGATAATTATTCAAAAAGATTATTCATGTAAATTATTTTTTGATAATTCTATAGGACCCAAAATATTTATTTAATAATCCCAAAAGAAATAACAATGGGAAGAAATAGCACCTCAAATTTAAAATTTGTATATAGGGATCAGGGTAATGATTCTCTTTGGAATTCCCAACATTTAGAACATAATTATCCACCAAATTTTTATATGGTAGAGGCAATTCCATGAAACATTTTCTATCTATGTCTTAGAATTTTAATTTGTTAATGTTATGGTTTAGGAATTAGTAAATTTCTTTTAATTCATAAAAAATGAATGGTAATATCCACTTATTGGTTGTAAAAACAATTAAACTTAAGTTATGCGATTTTTGTATATAAAATATTCTATGAATATGATTTTAAGATTAAAACGAGTTTATATTAAATACATAAAGTGTTTTCACAGGTATTATTTTCATTACATTAAAAAAATCAATACATAGGTCTCTTTTTCAATATGTTTTTTATTAACACCTATGATTTTAGACTTTTTCGAAATACAATGAGTAAAAAATAAAGGATATATATCATAAATACTATATATGTGATATATATTTAATGTAAAGCATGATATGTTGATTTTATAGAATACCATTTATAGAAATTATGCAAATATCATTATTTACAATATATTTTCTACCGTAAAAGGGCTTGAAAGAATCTTCATTCATACAAACCCATGAAATTGTTTCCTACGATTTGGATAGTCCTAAGGGAAACACAAATGATATGAAATCCCACTACCTTTATTAGAATATGAATTAATAAGAAAATACTAATAAAATTAAAAGTGAAAAGTTTCTAATAATTCAACGTGTATGATATTCTTCATAATAAGTATTTACATGCAATTTCATCCTCTTACCTTTTATTATATGGGTAGAGGAATGATAAAAGTTAATGTTCATATGAATCATCCCAAACATGTTATCGTCAATTTAGTATTACAATTGGTTGTTACATGAGGTACTAATCACGTTCTTCTGTTCCATGGTCAATGTATTAACTAATGCATTATAACAAAAAAAATATCACATTCATCACTGGGGAAAATCAATAGAGATTATATATATCATTTATCATCTGATGGATGTTGTTAGATCCAAAAATATTATGGAGACGTTTCATGATCATTTTAGGTAATCATTTTTATTTAATTTGATTTTATTTCATTGGGTTTTATCTTTGTTGTGTTTTAGTGAAAATTGTTGAATTTTGAAAGGAAGTGTAGAAGTGAATAGTTGGTGCACAGTTTGTCCAAACTATTCACCAATCCCAGAAAAACTTGTGAACCCAGAAAGAGGTGATTCACATGGATATAACACATTTTATCATATTTTGTTCTTTTTTAGAAGTAACCATCTGACACCCTTAGGTGAGGCACATTTTTATGTGCATGGCTAGGATCTACCATGCACCCCAAGTAGCAAACCATGCATATATGAATTTAATCCTCAAAAAATTAGATTACAAATTCTCAAACCCTTGTAATTAAAAAAAATATACCCTAAATTATAACTAATTGATTTATATAATTTTTCCTCTCCCAAATATATACCAAGACCTTCCAACCTTTGTTCTTGGAGATTTGATGACTAGATTGAAGATTTACACCTCTCCAAGTAAGAGAATATCATCTCATGTAGTTTCCTCCCGCTCTTCCTTTATTTATTAATTGAATGGATTTTTTCCTATGATTCATAAGAATATAGATCATGGTGTCAATATATTTAATTCATTTAAACATGAATCTAGTTTTTAGTTCTAGATTTTGTTCTTTGTTATGATTTTGGGTGTTCCTCTTCAATTTGGGAATATATATTAGTGACCATTCATCCTCAAACTCAATGTAGGTGGACTATTTTTTAAATCCAAAAGTCATGATTTCAATTATGTGTATAAAATTGTAGAATTTCTATTTAATGTCAAAATATTTAATTTCTTAAAATTAATTAATTAATTTTCTAAATTAATTAATTGTATGACAGAGAAATTGGATCAGTTAATTGTTTAATTAATTAACCTGATATTGAGACTGTGAAATTGGATTAATTAATTATTTAATTAATTAATGGGATATTGATATTGTGAAATTGGATTAATAAATTTTTAAATTAATCAAAGGGATATTGATATTAATAAACATTATTAATTAATTAATTAATTAATTAATGGATTGTTGTGATTATGGATATTGAATTAATTAAATAGAAAATGAATTAATGGAAAGTGTGACTGGTCAATTAATGTCTTATAGAAATAATTGAAAATTGTAATTATGATATGGTTGGGTTACCGATGTTTTTATGAAGTTTTTTTAAGAAGGTTAATGTTTTTTAACCTCGATTGATGCGATATATGTGATATTGTGATCCATGTGATATTGTGATTGTGATATATGTGTGTGGGACATCGTTTAATACATCAAAATATCATAGTGATAAATTGATTTATAATCATGTTTGGAACATTTTCCTCTTCATCAAAATCCTATAATGATAAATTGATTGAAAAAAATGTGTGGGACATGGTCTGTGGCATAAAAATAAAATTTTCATAAATGATTATGGGTCACAAACACATGCTTCAAATGAAAACTTGTATGATTGATTGATAAATTAATGTGGGATAGAAGATGCTATTTCAAAATCACACATGGTCATATGCCTGGCAATCTTGGCCAAAACTGTTGGAATTGGAATACAGTTCCAATTGGCCATATTATAAATTTAAATGAAATGGAAAATTAAATCCTACGTGTTATAATGAATTTGGAATTTAATATTCGATATGGTTCAAACTATTTCATGGGATGAAGTAGGTATTGAGTGTTTGCGGCTCCCTGATAACCAGAGACTTATGTTGATAAATAATTATTAATTGAATGAAGGTATTTTTTTACTTTATTTATTTTATTTTATTCTTTTTATATCTATATAAAATGTTATTGAATGGATATTATTTTAGTATTTTTTGGTTGTGTCCTACTATGTATTACTCGAACACTATTTTGGATTCCTGATTGATAACGGAATGGATATCATTGATACATGATATGATTAGTAAAGGTGCCATATGTTAGATTGGTGAGTTGGGACGGAGCATGGATGAGGGGGAAAAAGTGATTCAAGAACAACTTGGGAGTGTTTAGTGTCTTATTTTATATTTTATTATTCATATTGACACTTGACTCATATTCAGCATGAAATATCTTCTATTTAGTTTTGTATATTGTATTTCCTATTTTGGTTATCCTATGATATTGATATTATTTTAGTTGTGGTTATTTTTTTGGTTGTTGTTTATTTATATTCCCCCACTATAATACATTGAAAAAGAATTTATAGTCTTCAAATGATTAATATTAGAACCTCTATACAAGTTGACAACCTCTGTCGTACGAGGATGTGATCCTAAGATCATGTGACTAACCGATTCGGGGCACCAGTGATTGCCACTGGGGTCGAGATGTTACAAAGTTGTAATGAAGGGGTTTTATTTTATTTTCCTTCGGTCATACTATCTGGGAATGATAGATTGTAGAATATGATGAGTTATTCTTTGGTTATAAGCTCATGAATTGGAGTATCTAACACATTTATGATGTTAAATGCCAAGTACCCAGGTTGGGATGGATGTATTTGATGTGTGTTATTATAGTTAGAGGTTATTTCCCCTCGAGTGATGCAATTATTGTGTGATGTGATTAACGTATATATGTTTTCATGAGATTTAACTCATGTACGATTATGAAATGAGTGTTGAGTATTAATTTATAATTCTTGGTAATTAGGATTATTTTTGTGACATACATATTTTTAGGCATGCATGGGAAAATGGAATTTGGGAAGATTGTTGGAATAGAAATGTTATTCCTTTATTGTGTAATTGAAATGAAAACGATTCCGAATATGAATGGAAAGATGAAAAACTATGAATGATGTGAATAAATTAGTTACTAATGTGAAAATTGAAGATGATAATGAGGTTACGTTTTTTAACCATGACAATGATATATGATGGTTAAGGGTAGTGGTAACACCTATGTTTTGACCATGTGGTCTGAAAAAGGGGAAATGTTATGTTATGAATTACGTGAATCCATTTAATTCAACCGTGTTAATGTTGGGATATTTGTGTAGATACTTGTGATTGTTATTATAGATATATACCCCCATGATATTCCTTGTTGAAAGGATGAGATGAAGAAACGCCCGGAGATGATCTTCTAGTAATGGAACCTGAGTCACTGAGAGTCACCGGTGAAGAAGTAGAAAATTAGTTCCCTTAAAACTTTTCTTAGTTTATGATGTTTATTTAAAGATACCCATGGATAGTTGTTAAGAGTATTTCTGACCAAACATGAGTTTTTTAGTTTTAGCACCCTCCAACATTAACAAGAGATTCTGGACATGAGGCGGTAGATTTCTGGGTTGAGTCCATACTGGCTATACTTTACCATTTAGAGACTCCCACTAAGGGGAGGTTCATGTTATTTGCTTATATGTTACATTGTTAGGAAAAGTGATGGTGCGATAACTTGGTTCCGGATGGAGAAATAGGGAATATGGATTGTAAGGACTTTCAGAAGATGTTTTTAGAGAAAATTTACCCCAATACTCTCAGTTAGGAGAGAGGGGATATGTTAATGAGGTTGAATTAGTGGAGTATTTCTATGATGGATTATTAAAGACACTTAATATATTTTTCCAACTTCTTTCAAGTGTTGGTTGTAGATGAGGATACTCTGGAAAATAGGTTTTAAGATGGGATTAAATGTTAATTTAAGTCCCAATTGAATATATTCAGCCTGAATACATTTTCAGAAGTGGGGAATCAAGCTCTCATATCGGAGGGGATCATGAAGGAGGGTTCAAGAAGAGTATAGGTAGTTTCTATTAGATGTAAAGGAGGTACAACTTCCAGGTGAAGGAATCATCCCTATGGGAATGTTATTCAGGGTGATAGAAAGAAGAGTTTCCAGTGGGAATGATCAGTTTCATAACATCTTACTCGAGTGATTTTCCACCAGTTTGGTTGTTTGGGAACTTCTAGAGATAGTGACCCTGACCACCATTAGAATTCTGAGCCTATCGAAGTTTGGGATATCTATAGATGTTTTGTACGAACTTGTGATATACGGGTGGCAATGGAGATGCTATAAATAGTAATAAATGGATGTTCTTTACCTTATTAGTCTAGTTATTGGAGTTCTAATGGACATGGTGGAAGAGGTATTGGACATGGTACTTCAAGGATACATCCCTCATACCAGAAGAGTGATGTAGCATAGGGGAATTAGACTACATCAAAGTGAAGAGGGGTATGAATGTTCCTTGCCTTTCATCTTATATTGCTGGATAGCGACGCCAGACTATAGACAGTTAGATGCAATTTTCTTATGTATTCTATGTCTGCTAGTTCCTTATTTGATAGTAGTTCCTGTCATTATTTTATATCTTTCAAACTTTTGAATTGTTTGAGCCTGGTGGTAGAGTTCATGATTGGGGTGATGACGATCGATAGAACTTTGTGATTTTGTTCGAGAGACATATGTTTATGTAAGAGGTGTTCTATTAAGGATGGGTAGTAAATTTTTCTTTGGGATTCTTATTTTCAGGATATTTTTAGCTTTGAACTAATTTTGGGTATGGAATGGTTAGTATAATATCGATCGCACATAGATTGTTTCCATAGTAGAGTATCCTTTATGTATCTTATGGGTGATGATTACATCCATCATAGAAAATGGGATATCCAAGCACACCATTCAGGGAAAATTCATCAGAAACTGGGGGAGCTCACCACCCATGTCGATATTAATTTCTAGGATTATGTAGGTGAAAATAAATATGTCTTTCCACCTATAGTGGACATATATATGGATGATTTTCTTGAATACATCTCAGGTCTTCCACATGATGGAGATGTGTAATTTATAATTGATCTCATGTTAGGGGTTGGTCTAGATTTCATTAAACCATACAAAATGTAATCGTAAGAGCACCAATATATCAAGACTCTGCTGGAAGAGTTGATGGATAAGGGGATTATCATTCTGAGTTTGTCACCATGGGGTTCTCGAGTATAGATTGTGAAGAAGGATTATAGTACCTTGTTCATGTGTATTGATAACTAGAATTAGAACCAGAAACCTATGATGAATATGTATTCTTTTTCTCATACTGATGATATACTTATCCATTTGAAGGGTTCTACCATCTTCTCATGAATTTAATTCATATCAATGTATCATCAGTTTAGAGTTCAACCATTAGATACTCTAGGGAATGATTTCAGAAGTAGGTATGGCCTATATGAGTTTATTGTGCTTCCATTTGGGTTGACTAATTCAACAATAGTTTTCATGGTCATGATAAAAAAAATATTTCACCCATAACTAGATCAATATTTTTTAGTGTTTTTGTCTGAAATATTGATGTACACCAAGACTCCTAATGATCATGGCCAACATCTTGATATCATCCTCAGTAAATTAAGATAACATCAGATATATATTGAGAAATATATGTTTCAAATTTGGATTGACAAGGTACACTTATTGGGTAACATAATCTAGGATGAAGCAGTGTTATTAGGTACAGAGAATGTTTAGGAAATTGTCTCTTACGAGCATCCCAATAATGTTTTTCTATATCCACAATTTTGTACTATTGGTAGGTTTCTATCAAATGTTAATCCGAGACTTTTACCATTATTTAGAACCACTTTAGGGATTGATAATGTAGGGAGTGAGGATATAATGGTATGTAGCATGTGATAATGGATTCTAGGTGTGAAATAAGTGCTTAAAAATAACAACAATCATGATCCTACCCGAGATCAGTGAGGATTATATGGTGTGTTGTGATACTTCTAGGATCAAACATGGAGTTGTATTAATGCAAGGAGAACAATTTTTGGAATATAGGTCTCCAAATTTGTGGCCACATGGATAGAAATACCATAATAAGTACCTTGAGTTAGCTTTAGTGTTTTATTCATTGAAGATTTAGTGAATTAATCTATTAGGTGGAAATTTTACTGTGTATACGAATCAAAAAATATTATAGCATAAATATTCGCAGTGATATGTGATTATATGGAAGGGAATGTGGGTAGATTATATGAAGTCATTAGATTTTCAACTATAATATATAATCAGGAAGGGAACTTTTTTTATGATGATTAAAGTGGGAAATGTCAAACTTTGAAAGTTTATAAATCTAGTGCTGAGGGGAAAATGATGGCTTCAATTACTGAGATTCATGTTGTGGTTTAAGAGACTTGTGAGTAGATAAAAATCATATCAATTTTTGTAGTATATGGGTTTCATGTGGATTAATGATAGGAATCATGAGGATCCAAAATGTTTATCCTTGATGGAAATAATTTAAGGTGGGAGACACCTTCATATTATACTATTGATGAGGCTGATATCATCTACATTAGGAATAAGATTGTTGTTCACATAATTTTATGGGAGGAGATGATGTGTGAATTTCATACCTCAAAGTGGGAAGTGCCTCCAGTTGTGAAAAAAATGTACTATGACCTACGATGAATGTTTTGGTGGCCAGGGTATTGAATGGAAGATAGAAGGTTTCGTGAAATGATATTACACCATTCAATATAAAAAGGATGAGAATAAATGGGATGATGGATTACTACAGCTATTTACTATTCTTAAATTGAATCGTGATGACATTAATATAGATTTTTTGTCGTTCTACAAGGGAAGTCTTCTAATAACGATTCTATTTAGGTGATTGTGTACTGTTTAAAAATTTAGTACATTTCTTACCTATATGGGAAACATTCTTAGTTTAATAGATGGGAGATATAAAAATTAAGGAGATAGTCCATCAGTGTGGGGTTCCATGGAGAATAGTTTCATACCATGAATCATGCAGTACTTTAGGCTTTTGGAAGGGCTTATAGATTTCTCATTGTATATAGGTTTTACCGAGTATAGCTTTCCACCCATAGATAGATGGGCAGTCAGAGCGTACTATATAGGTGCTTGAGGATATTATATGATGATGTGTTCTTGAATTATATGGGTATTTGGAGAATCATTTAGTGCTCTCTGATTTCACCTATAATAATAGCTATCAAGAAACTTTATTGATGACACCATATATGACACTTTATGATAGGCCATTTAGACTCCCTATATATTGGATGGAGAAAGGTGAGTCAGAGCTATTGGTAACAAGTCACATTCAAGATATGTTAGAGGCAGTTCTACTAAATTGGAAATGCATGTCTATAGATTATATTATATAGAATTCATATGATGATAGATGATGAAAATCCCTATAGTTTATAAAGGTTGACCATGTATTCTTTAGGGTATCGACTATGTTGGGTCACTATAGTAAAAAAATATTGGTTCAGTTGGCACCCATGTCTATTGGACCATTTGGGATTGTGGATAAAATTAGGCTAGAGGAATACCAATTATATCTTCCATAGAGGTACAATGCTATGCATGACGTTTTCCATTTTTCACAGCTTCAACATTATCACCTAGACCATTCTCATTTGATCAATGTGGTTGATATTGAGTTTGAGAGAGATGTGTCCTTTGAGGAGAATATGATACATGAATTGGATCATAGTGAGAAGGTATTTCAGGGAAATACTATGCTGATATTTCATATATTGTGGAAACATAGGTGGGTTTAAGAGGAAAAATGGGAGATAGAAGTGGATAAGTGGGATCAGTGTACTAATTTTTTTGAATTAGAATCTAACAGATGCTTGGGTGTATAGCCCAAGAATGAGTTTTTTAGAAGAGGGGGATATTGTAATATCTGAACATTTTCTAGATGTTGGGATAAAGTTGAATGGAGAAGAAAGTTTGAAGAGTTATCCTTTCAAAAGTGTTGTATTTTGTTTTCAAAGAAGATAAATCAATTCACTTTGTAGAAGGATTAGAAATCAGACGATGCATTGCTGGTATGTATTTCACACATATCATGAGTTAGGAGAACCTGTGATGAAAGCCTTATGAAGGAAAGGGGGATAAATGATGATGCCAGTCATATAATGTTTTGATTGGAAGGAATGATGCTGCTGGGAGATAGGGATGTTTCAGTTCCCATTGCAACTCTGACGATGCTTAAGCTAATCTATCAAAGGATAAATATCACGATAGTGAGATTCGTGATAAGAGAAGAAGAATGGTTATGGGAAGTAGTAAAGAGATAAAATGACAAAGCAATAGAAATTCTGGGGATGGCAAGAAAGCACAGTTTTAGGTGGCGTTGTTTTCCAGTGTTTTCCAAATTTTAGGGCCTAAAAATCGGGACATGAAGAAATGTGCTTGGCAATGGATGTTGCACGCAAGATTGAAGATGGTTTATATTTTCATGTGCAAGGAGTTATTCAATGACAGAACATTGAAAAATGACAAAGGAATGGAGTGCACGGAAATTTAGGCATGATGCGCGCAAAAATAAATTGGTGCGCGCAATATATGCCGGTTGCGCGAAATAGTAGCGGGTTGCATGAAAAATCTGCGGGATGCGTGAAATAGATGAATGATGTTTTTCGCGCAAAAGTTGGTTCGAGATTAGAAGCTCGAAAATTGGCAAAGGCATGAAATGCGCGATAGATTGGAGCAGTGCGTGAAATATGATGTCGTGGGAAAGATTGGGTTTGCGTGCAATATGGAAAGCGGTCTGGAATTTTGCACGCAATTGGTGCTTCATGCTTAGAAGGATGAAAAATGGAAAAGGCATGAGGTGCGCGAAATATTGAAGCATGGCGCGAAATATGAAATTGCATAAAAGAGTTTTTACGCGCATGGAGAAGGTTTTACGCACGGAATAGTGTTTTTCGCGCGGGGTCAAAAATGCCTATAAATATGAGGCTAACCGTTCTCATTTGGGAATTCTCGACACTTAGAAGAAATCCCGAGATATGGTGTGCGTAAATTATACGCTAAGTGAGTTGCGCGAAAATAAAGAAGTTTGCATGAAAAGTGGATAGCTGCGCGAAAAATTGGGAAGTTGCGCGAAAAAAGAAAAAGTTGTGCGCAAAAGGAAAGTTGTGCGAAAACATTTTTCACGCCAAAAGGGGTTTTTACGCGCAAGTCATTTTAATTGCACGCAAGTCACCCTAAAGGCTGCGCAAAATATTTGGGGTCTTCGCACGTATTCAGTAGTGCATAAGGGATTTCTTACCGGCTTCTGGGTAAGAAAGTGAAGATTTGTACTTCAGAGAATACATTTATTCAATTGTAAAGAAGCACTGAAACATTGTTTTACCCTATTTGTGGTAAGAGGGAGCACACACACTATTGGATTGTTTTCAAAGTATTGCACGAGTGTAAGGGTATATCCTACTATTTGTATTCCACATCAAAGGATTGTTTTCTAGTGGATTGTGTGGTACTGGATTGTTTCTGTACCATACCAAGGACGTAGCTACTCTTGTTGAGTAGTGAACCTTGTAAATCTTGTGTTCCTGTGGTTGTGTGTGTTCAGCAGGGAAGAAACTCTTTAAAAGGAGGCGACGGTTGTTTCAAAAAGGGGAAACATAAAAAGAAAAAGATATCACTAATTCACCCCCTCCCCCTCTCAGTGATACTTGGATCCTAACTGGGAACTTCACTTGAGATGTGTCAATATATTTTTCACATAATATTTATACTTGTTTCGATTATATTTTATTAGGTTTTATCTTGTGTGTGTTAGGGTAAAAATTGTTGAATTTTGTATAGTAGAGGGGTAGTGCGTGGTTTGCGCATGGTTTTCCCAAATTGTACTTCCTTCCCATGAAACCGTGTAAACCTAAAAGGAGTGGATTCTGATAGTTGGTGCACGGTTTGTAAAACCCTGCACCATTATTGATGTACAGTGTGACCCCCATTGGTGAGGTTCATGGTTAAGCGTATGTCGAGGGTATATCGTGTGATGTGAGTATAAAATCATGTGAATGGGAAATTAATCCCTAAAAAACCAGATTAAAAATACTTAAACCCCCACTATTTACCAAAAATTGACCCTAACTTGGACCTAAATTATTTCTATCATTTTGGTGGCTCCGAGATGGATTCCAAGACCATTAGACCTCCATTATTGGTGATACGATCCCTGAATTGATGATCTTCACCTATCATGGTATGTGAATCACATTCAATATAGTTTCTTACCACTCACCTATCCTTTATTAACACTTTGTAGGGTGGTTATCCTCTTGTTGTTTTGGATAGAGATCTATATTTTTATATATTTAATCAGTTGAATATTGGATCTATATTTCAGATCTACATAATGTTCTTCTTCGTGATTTTGTTTGATCTGCTTCAACTTTCGATAGATCTGTTGGCGACTGTTCTTCAAAAAACATGAGGTAGTTTTTCTATTATTCAAATCCCAAATTCATGATTTTAATTATGTGTATGTAATTGTAGAACTTATGTGGAATATTAAGCAATATAATTTTTATAAATTGATCTAATTAAATTGGAAAATTAATTATTTAAGGTAATTTTATATTAGGTTGATTAATTATTTAATTAATTGATTGGATATTGTTCTTGAAAAGTTGATTAACTAATTATTCAATTATTTAATTGGATATTGAGATTGAGAAGCTGGATTAATTAAATGTTATATTAATTAATTTTATATTGATATTGTGAATTTTGATTAATTAATTAATGAATTAATTTAATGGAATGTTGTGATTGTGTAAGTTTGTTTAATCAATTTCTTAATTAATTAATAGAATGTGTGGTTTGTCAATCAATGTGTTTTATAATTAATTGCGAGTTGAAATTTTGAGATGGTTTGTTTAACCTTGATGTTTATGAAATTTTTTTAAGAGGGATAATGTTGATTAACATTGATGGATGTGATATTTTGACACATTTTATATTGTGATAGTGATATTCATGGGTGGGATGTGGTCTATTGCCTCAAAATACTGTAGTGATAAATTTATTGATAAATGTGTGTGGGACATGGTCTACGGCATCAAAATCACATAGATATAAATTGTTTGATAAATATTTGTGGGACATGGCCTGCTACATAAAAAGGCCATATTGATAAATGAGTGTGGAACATAGATTGCTGCATAAAAATCCAACTTCTGTGATTGAATGATTAATGAGTGTGGCACATAGACTACCGCTTCAAAGTACCGTGGGGTCATAAGCATTGTGATATTTTCCCAAACCGTCGGCATTGGACTATAGTTCTAATTTTCTGTATTATGTATTGAAATGAAATGAATAAATTAATCTAATGTGTTATAATTAATTATGAATTGAATATGTGATATGGTTATGACATCTACATGGGTCAAAAAAGGTATTGAGAGTTTGGGTGTCCTTAGGAACACAAGAGACAGGTGGTTAATTAAATTGTAATTGAATAAATGTAAACTATTTACATTATTTCTTATATTTTAATTTTAATGAAACTTCATACACTGTTATTGATTTTATATCATTTTAGTTTTCGTTGGTGGTGGCCTACTATGTTTTACTCACACCCTACTTCAGCTAACTTCTCAGTAATAGAATTGATTTCATTGTTACAAGAAATGATAAATACCAACACAATATTATATATGAATGAGTTGGGATTGAGAATGGATGAGGGAAACTAACGTGATTTGAGCCCCACTTTAGGGTTTTTAGTGTATTAATTTATTTTGGGTTTTGTATATTGACACATGATACATATTCACCATGACATGTCTACTATTTTATTTGTGATATCTTATTTCCTATTTTGTTCCACATATGAAACTAGTATTGTTATGGTTAGGGTTGTATATCATAGTTGTTATTTATTTCTTTTATAATTTCAACAATGATAAAGATGGTATAGTCTCCCAATGATCGATATTAGACCGTTACTACTGATCGACTGCCTCATGCGTAGGAGGGGGCAAGACTAAGTTCATGTGAATGACTGATTTGTGGCACCAATGTGTGGCACCTTGGTTTAGATGATACATAAGTGGGTGTGGATTCATAACTAAAACACCCTATAGTCCATACCACTCTCTCTACCACCTTATCTAATTAAGGTAATATCACACTATGGAGAGAAAGTGTTTTCTACACATGTGACTTTTGATTCATTAGCCCATGGATACCTCAAGATGACTAAACCCTTGATTTCCTGCATTGGTGATAATCATAATAAACATTTAAAAGATTTGAATATGATTCAATGAATTTGTGGGTGAATGTTAAAAAATACTACATTAGTTATTCATTTGTATTTTAACATTTTTCATATTTATAATGAATTGATATATTGGGATGTGATTCAATAACAACCACAAGTCCAATAAGTTTTAATAGACACCAACCAATTCCAACAGTGGTATAACAGATACTCAAGATATTAGATTTACAAAATCATGTTTGGATTATAGAAAAATTAATTGTTATTTTACGTTTCTTAAAAATTCTTAAATTTAATATATTTAAATATTATTGAGGTTCCTTATAATGATATACTATATGAGATATCGTAATATGCTAAATAGTTTGAAATCTTAAATCTCATAAGTTTGTATCATATGATATACTTATATTGTAAGATATGTTAGAAACATAGTGCTTTTAAAAAATAGAGGGTTGTATCATATAAGTGATGTTGTCATATAGAATTAAATACAATTGATACTGCCAGATATGATTGTTATAATAAATCATAATACACGACTCCCATCATCTTCATAATTCTTGATATCAGTCATAAAATGAGATAGATAGTGGATAAAGCCCTGTTATAAAAATAATATTCGTAGATTAAGACAAGATTTTTTTAAAATGACATGCATTATAGTATACAATTGAAAAATAATCATAAATTATGAATCTAAAATAAAAAATTATTTATCTTTATATTCAATTATAGATTGAATTAATTATTCATAAATTATTTATAAATAATTCTAAAATGTATTTTGTATAAAATTAAAAAATTTATAATAGTTTACATGTTAATTAATTATAAAGTTGTTCTAAATATTTAATAAATATTTATGAAAGATGTGTTATTAAATATTCTATAATAGTAAATGTTAATATTAAAATTAATTTTATAAATTTATATGGAATTCAATATATATTAAGTAAATTTTTATTCAATGATTGGGGAAATTTTTAAGGTATCTATAAATAAAAAATCAGGCTAAAATATAATTATTTTTTATTTAATCATTTTTTTTCATAATACATGATTCAAATTGATCAAATTAAATAATATTTTTTAAATTATTTCTAACACACCCTAAGTGTTTGGATGATTGGTTTAATCAATGTTTAAGTTCCCTCTGAATTTTCATTTTATGTTTTGTCAATATAATAAGTCAATGTGAGGAAATGTTTTAAATGAAGATGTGATAATCCATCCATGAAGGTATTGAGAGTTTGTGGGTCCCCGATAACCTGAGGCCTATGTTGTTAAATAATTATTAATTGAATAAAGGTACTAATTTTACCTTATTGATTTTATTTTATTCTTTTTATATCTACATAAAATTTCATTAACTGGATATTATTTTAGTAATTATTTGTTGTGGACTACTATGTTATACTTGAACCCTATTTTGGATTCCTGATTGATAACTGAATGGATTTCATTGTTACATGATATGATAAGTGAAGGAGCCATATGTTAGATGGGTGAGTTGGGATGAAGCATGGATGAGGGGGCCCAAAGTGATTCAAGACCCACTTGGGAGTTTTTAGAGTCTTCTTTTATATTTTATTTCTCATATTGACACTTGAAAAATATTCAACATGACATATATTCTATTTATATTTGGATATTGTATTTCCTATTTTGGTCATCCTATGATATTCATATTATTTTAGTTATGGTTATTTTTTTGGTTGTTGTTTATTTCTATTCCCCCACTATGATACTTTGAAAAAATAGTGTATAGTCTTCCTATGATTAATATTTGAACCTCTATACAAGTCGAAAACCTCAATTGTATGCGGATGTGCTCCTAAGATCATGTGACTAATTCGGGGCACCAGTGTGTTCCACCTGGGTCGGGATGTTACAAAGTGGTAACGCAGGGGTTTTATTTTATTTTTCATCTGTCATACTATCTGGGAATGATAGATAAGAGAATATGATGAGTTATTTTTTGGTTATATGATCATGAATTGGAGTATCTAACACATTTATGATGTTAAATGCCAAGTACCCAGGTTGGGATGGCTGTATTTGATGTGTGTTTTATAGTTGGTGGTTATTTCCCCTTGAGTGATTCCATTATTGTGTGATGTGATTAACGTTTTGTTTGTTTTCATGAGATTTAACTCATGGACGAGTATGAAATGAGTTTGGATTATTAATTTATCATTCTTGGCAATGAGGATTATTTTTGTGACATGCAGTTTTTAGGCATACATGGGAAAATGGGATTTGGGTAGGTTGCTGGAATTGAAATGTTATTCCTTTATTGTGTAATTGAAATGAAAGCAGTTCTGAATATGAATTGAAAGATAAAAAATTATGAATGATGTGAATAAATTAGTTTCTAATGTGAAAAATGAAGATTATAATGAGTTTACCTTTTTTATCCATGACAAAGATATAGGATGGTTAAGGGTAGTGGTAACACCTATGTTTTGACCATGTGGTCTGAAAAAGGGGGGATGACATGCTATGGATTATTTGAATCCATTTCATTCAACCGTGTTAATGTGGTGATATTTGTGTAGATACTTGTGATTGGTATTATAGATATATACCTCCATTAAATTTCTTGATGAAAGGATGAGATAAGGAAATCCCCAGAGTTGATCCTCTAGTAATGGAACCTCAGTCACTGAGAGTCGCATGTGAAGAAGTATAAGATTAGTTCTCTGAAAACATTCCTCAGTTTATTATGTTTATTGAAAGATACCAATGGAGAGTTGTTAAGAGTACGTCTGACCAAACATGAGTGTTTTAGTTTTAGCACCCTCCAACTTTTACAAGTGAGCCTGGACTAGAGGCATCAAATTTCTAGGTTGAGTCCAACTTGGATATACTTTACTATTTAGAGACTCCCACTAAGGAGAGGGTCATGTTATTTGCTTATATGTTACATTGTTACGCAATGTGATGGTGCGAAAACTCGGTTCAAGATGGAAAACTAGGGAATATGGAGTGTAAGGACTTTCAGGAGATGTTTTTAGTGAATTTTTACACCAAGACACTCAGTTAGGAGAGAGAGGCTATGTTAATGAGGTTAAATTAGTAGAGTATTTCTATGATGGACTATTCAAGACACATAATATATTTGCATCACTTCCTTTAAGTGTTTGTTGTAGATGATGATACTCTAGAAAATAGGCTTTAAGATGGGATTAAATGTGATTTTAAGTCCCAATTGAATATATTTAGGCTGAATACATTTTCAGAAGTGGGGAATCAAGCTCTCATATCGGAGGGGATCATGAAGGAGGATTATGGACGAGGATAGGTTGTTTTTATTTGATGTATATGTGGTAAAACTTCCATGTGAAGGAATCATCACTATGGGAATGTTATTCAGGGTGATAGAAAGAAGAGTAGAAAGTGGGAATGATCAGTTTCTTAACATCTTACTCGAGTGATTTTCCACTAGTTTGGTAGTTTGAGAACTTCTAGAGATAGTGACCCCGACAACCATTATAATTCTGATCCTATAGAAGGATGGGAAATCTATAGAAGTTTTTTATGAACTTGTGATATACAGGTGGCAATGGAGAAGCTATAAATAGTAATAAGTGGATGTTCTTCACCTTATCAGTCTAGTTATTGGAGTTCTAATGGACATGGTGGTAGACATATTGGACATGTTACTTCTAGGATACATCTCTCATACCAGTAGAGTGGTGTAGCTCAGGGGAATCAGACTGCATCAAAGTGAAGAGGGGTATAAATGTTCATTGTCTTTCTTCTTATATTGGTGGATAGTGAGACCAGACCATAGATAGTTAGAGGTACTTTTCTTATGTGTTCTATTCTATCTAGTTACTCATTTGATACTAGTGGCTATCATTATTTTATATCTTTCCAACTTTGGAATAGTTTTATCTTGGTGGTAGAGTTCATGAGTGGGGTGATGATGATCGATATACCTTTTTGAGTTTGGTCGAGAGACATATGTTTATATAAGAGGTGTTCTATTCAGGTTGGGTAGTATCATTTTCTTTGGGATGATTATTTTCAGGATATTTTTAGCTTTGAACTATTTTTGAGTATGGAATGGTTAGTATAATATCGATCCCACATAGATTGTTTCCATAGTAGAGTGTCTTTTATGTCTCTTATGGGTGATGATTACATCCATCACGGAGAATGGGATGTCCAAGCACACCATTCAGGGAAAATTCATCAGAAATAGGGGGAGCTCACCACACATGTTGATAGTCATTTCTAGGATTATGTAGGTGTAAATAAATATGTCTTTCCACCTATAGTGGACATATTTATGGATAATTTTCTTGAATACATCTCAGGGCTTCCACATGATAGAGATTTGTAATTTATAATTGATCTAATGTTGGGGGTGGGTCTAGATTTCATTAAACCATTCAAAATATAATCGAAACGGTGTTAAGAGATCAATACTCTACTGGAAGAGTTGATGGATAAGGGGATTATCCTTTTAAGTATGTCACTATGGGGTTATCATGTATAGATTTCAAAGAAGGATTATAATACCTTGTTCTTGTGTATTGATAACTAGAATTAGAACCAGAAACCTATAAAGAATAAGTATCCTTTTTCTCATATTGATGATATATTTATCTATTTGAGAGGAGCTACCATATTCTCAAGGATTGAATTCATATCGAGGTATCATCAGTTTAGAGTTCAACCATTGGATATGCTAGGGAATGATTTCATAAGTAGTTATGGCCTATATGAGTTCATTGTGATTCCATTTGGGTTATATAATTCAAAAATAGTTTTCATGGCCATGATAAAAAATATATATTTCACCCATAACTAGATCAATTTTTGTTCGTGTTTTTGTATGACATATTGATGTACACCAAGACTCCTGATGATCATAACCAACAACATGATATCATCCTCTGTACATTAAGATACCATCATATATAGGCTGAGAAATCTATGTTTCAAATTTGGATTGACCAGGTTCAATTTTTGGGTCACATAATCTAGGAGGAAGGGGTGTCAATAGATATAGAGAATGTTTAGGAAATGGTTTTTTTGAGCATCCAAATAATGTTTTTCTATATCCACAATTTTTTACTATTGGTGGGTTATTATCGAATGTTAATCTGGGACTTTTCCCATTAGTCAGGACCACTTTTGGGCCTGATAAAGTATGGAGTGACGTTAGAATAGTCTGTAGCATGTAATAATTGATTCTAGGAGTTGAATAAGTGCTTGAAAATAACACCAATAATGATCCTACCCAAGCTTAGTGAGGATTATATGGTGTGTTGTGATGCTTCTGGGTTCAGAGCTGGAGTTGTATTAATGCAAAGAGAACAATTTATGGCATATAGGTCTCGAGATTTGAGGCCACATGGATAGAAGTATCATAATAAGTGCCTTGTGTTAGCTTTAGTGTTTTATTCATTAAAGTGTTAGTAAATTAATCTTTTGGGTGAGAAGTTTACTGTGTATACAAATAAAAAAATATTATTGCATAAATATTCACAGCAAGACGTGATTTTCTAGAAGGGAAGGTGGGTAGAGTATATGAAGTCATTAGATTTTCAACTATAATATATAATCAGGAAGGGAACATTTTTTTATGATGATTAATGTGGGAAAACTAAAACATTGGATGTTTATAAATCTACTGCTGAGGGGAAAATTATGACTTCACTTGATGAGATTCATGTTGTGGTTTAAGAGACTTATGAGTAGATAAAACTCATGTCAATTTTAGTAGTCTATGATTTTCATTTGGATTAATGAAAGGAATCACAAGGATCCAAAATGTATAACCTTGAGGGAAGTAATTTAAGGTTGGAGACACCTTCATATTATACTATAGATGAGGATGATATCATCTACATTTGGAATAAGCTTTTTGTTTATACAATTTTATGGGAGTAGATGATGTGTGAATTTCATACATCAAAGTGGGTGGTGCCTCCAATTGTGAACAAAATGTACCATGACCTACGATGAATATTTTGGTTTCCAGGGTATTGAATGGAAGATAGATGGTTTCGTTACATGATATTACACCTTTCAATATGCAAAGGATGATAATCAATGGATGGATGGATTACTACAGCTATTTCCTATTCTTAAATTGAACCGTGATGACATTAATATAGATTTTTTTGTGGTTCTACCAAGGAAGACTCATAATAACGATTTTATCAAGGTGATTGTGTATTGTTTGAATATTTTGCACATTTCTTACCTATACGGGACACATTCTCAATGGAATAGTTGGGATATATAAAAATTAAAAAGATAGTCCATCAGCATGGGGTTCCATGGAAAATTGTTTCATACCATGAAATACGCTATACTTTAGGCTTATGGAAGGGCTTATAGAATTCTCATTGTATATAGGTTGTATCGAGTATAGATTTCCACCCACAGATAGATGGGCAGTCAGAGCATACTATATAGGTGTTTGGGGATATTCTATGAGCATGTGTAATTGAATTATATGGGCATTGGGAGAATCATTTAGTTCTCACTGAGTTCACCTATAATACTAGTTATCAAGAAACTATGTAGATGAAACCACATATGAAACTTTATTATAGGCCATTTAGATGCCCAATATATTGGATGGAGATAGGTGAGTCAGAGCTGTTGGGACCAAGTCACATTAATGATATGTTACAGGCAGTTCCACTAAATTGGAAACACATGTCTATTAATTATATTATATAGAATTCATATGATGATAGATGATGAAAATTCCGAGTGTCTATAGACGGTTACCATGTATTAATTCGGGTATTGACTATATTGGGTCACTATAGTAAAAATGATTGGTTCAGTTGGCACCCTTGTCCATTGGACCATTTGGGATTGTGGATAAAATTAGGCTAGAGGCATACCAATTAGATCTTTCACAGAGGTACAATGTTATGCATGGCATTGCCCATTTTTCATATCTTCAACATTATCGCCCCGACCATTCTTATTTGATCAATGTGGTTGATATTGAGTTGAGAGAGATGTGTCCTTTGAGGAGCATATGATACATGAATTGGATCATAGTGAGAAGGTATTTCAAGGAAATACTAAGTTGATAGTTCATATATTATGGTAACATAGGTGTGTTTAAGAAAACAAATGGGAGATAAAAGTGGACACATTGGATCATTTTACTAATTTTTTTGAATCAGAATCTAACAGATGCTTGGGTGTATAGCTCAAGAATGAGTTGTTTTGAAGAGGTAGATATTGTAATATCTAAAAATGTTCTTGATATGATTCAATTTAATATTCACATAAAATATATACTTTTTTGATAATATTTTGTTTAGGTTTTATCTTGGGTGTGTTAGGGTAAAAATTTTAGAATTTTATAAGGAAGAGGGGTAGTGTGTGGTTTGCACATGGTTTTCCCAAATTGCACTTCCTTCCCATGAAACCGTGTGAACCTAAAAGGAGGGGATTATGATATCTAGTTCATGATTTTTAAAACCATGCACGATTATAGAAGTAAAGTCTGACCCCCCATTGGAGAGGTTCATGGTTCAGCGTATGTTTACGGTAAATCGTGTGAAGTGAGTATAAAATCACGTGAATGGGAAATTAATGCCCGATAAATTAGATTAAAAATACTTAAACCCCCACTATTTACCCAAAATTGACCCTAACATGGACCTATATGATTTATATCATTTTGGTGTCTCCTGGATGGATTCCAAGACCTTTAGACCTCCATTATTGGTGATACGAACCCTGAATTGATGATCTTCACCTGTCATAGTAAGAGAATCACATTCAGTTTAGTTTCTTACAACTCACCCATCATTTATTAACACTTTGTTATGTGGTTATACTCTTGTTGTTTTGGATCGAGATCTACATTTAGATATATCTAATCTATTGAATATTGGATCTAGATTTCAGATCTAGATCATGTTTTTCTTCGTGATATTGTATGATGAGCTTCAACTTTCGATAGATCTGTTGGTAATAGTTCTTCAAAAAACATGAGGTAGTTTTTCTATTATTCAAATACCAAATTCATGATTTTAATTACGTGTATATAATTATAGAATTTCGGTGGAATATTTAGAAATTTAATTTTTATAAATTCATCTAATAAAATTTGAAAATTGATTATTTAAGGGAACTTTATATTAGGTTGATTAATTATTTAATTAATTGGATATTGAACTTGTAAAATTTTATTAACTAATTATTCAATTAATTAATGGGATATTGATATTGAGAAGTTTTATTAATTAATTGTTGAATTAATTAATTGGATATTGATATTGTGAATTTTGATTAATCAATTGATGAATTCATTTAATGGAATGTTGTGATTATGTAAATTTGTTTAATAAATTGGTTAATTAATTAATAGAATGCGTGATTTGTCAATTAATATGTTTTATAATTAAATGGGAGTTGAAATTTTGAGATGGTTGGATTAACCTTAATGTTTATGAAATTTTGATAAGAGGGATAATGTTGATTAACATTTATTGATGTGATATATGAGATATTTTGACTCATTTTATATTGTTATTGTGATATTCATGGGTGGTACATGGTGTATTGCCTCAAAATACTATAGTGAAAAATTGATTGATAAATGTGTGTGGGACATGGTCTATGGCAACAAAATCACATAGATATAAATTGATTGATAAAAATTTGTGGGACATGGTCTGCTACATCAAAAGACCATATTGATAAATGAGTGTGGGGAATTGATTGCTGCATAAAAATCCCACTTTTATGATTGAATGATTAATTAGGGTGGCACATAGACTACAAATTCAATGTATCGTGGGGTCATAAGCATGGTGATATTTTCCCAAACTGTTGGCATTGGACTATATTTCTAATTATCTGTATTATAAATTGAAATGAAATGAATAAAGTAAACTAATGTGTTATAATGAATTATGAATTGAATATGTGATATGGTTATGACATCTACATGGTTCAAAAAAGGTATTGAGATTTTGGGTGTCCTCAGGAACCCAAGAGACATGTTCTTAATTAAACAGTAATTGAATAAATATAAACTATTTACATTATTTATCGTGTTTCAATTTTAATGAAACTTCATACACTGTTATTGACTGTATATCATCATAGTTGTCGTTGGTGGTGGCATAATATGTTTTAATCACACCCTACTCGAGCTACCTGCTTAGTAATAGAATTCATTTTATTTTTACTAGACATGATAAAGACCAGTACCATATTCTATATGAATGAGTTGGGGTGGAGAATGGATGTGGGAAACTAACATGGTTTGAGGCCCACTTTAGGGTTTTTAGTGTATTCATTTTTTTTGGGTTTTGTATATTGACACATGATACATATTCACCATGATATGTCTACTATTTTCTTTGTGATATCTTATTTCCTATTTTGTTCCTCATATGAAACTTGTATTATTATCGTTAGGGTTATATTTCATAGTTTTTATTTATTTCTTTTATACTTTCAACATTGATAAAGATGGTATAGTCTCCACATGATCGATATTAGACCCTTACTACTGATTGGCAGCCTCACGCATAGGAGGTGGCAAGACTAAGTTCATGTGCATGACTGATTCGGGGCACCAGTGTGTGGCACCTAGGTTTAGATGTTACATAAGTGGGTGTGGATTCATAACCAAAACACCATATATCCCATAACACTCTCTCTAGAACCTTATCTAATTAAGGCACTAGAAAGAGTTTTCTACACATATGATTTTCGATTCATTAGCCCATAGATACCTCAAGAGGATTAACCCTTCATTTTCTGCATTGGTGATCATCATCATAAACATTTCAAAAATTTGAATATGATTCAATGAATTTGTGGGTGAATGTTAAAAAATATCACATTAGTTATTCATTTGTAGTTTAAATTTTTTTATATTTGTAATGAATTGATATATATGGATGTGATTCAATAACAACCACAAGTGAAATAAGTTTTAATAGACACCAACCAATTCCAACAGTGGTATAGGAGATACACAAGATATTAGATTTAAGAAATCATACTTGCATTATAGAATAATTAATTCTTATATTACATTTCTTAAAAACTCTTAAATTTAATATATTTAAATATTATTTAGGTTTCTTATAATGACATACCATATGAGATATCGTAATAAGTTAAATAGTTTGAAATTGTAAATCTCATAAGTTTGTATCATATGATATACTGATATTGTAAGATATGTTGGACACATAGTGTTTTTTAAAAATAGAGGGTTGGATCATATAAGTGATGTCATCATATAGAATTAAATACAATTGATATTTCTAGATATGATTTTTATAATAAATCATAATACATGATTCCCATCGTATTCACAATTATTGATATCAGTCATAAAATGAGATAGATAGTGGATGAAGCACTGTCATATAAATAATATTGGGTGATTCAGCCTAGATTTTGTAAAATGACATGCATTATTGTATACAATTGAAGAAAAAATCGTAAATTATGAATCTAAAATAGAAAATTATGTTTCTTTATATTCAATTTTAGATTGAATTAATTATTCATAAATTATTTATAAATAATTCTAAAATGTATTTTGTATGAAATTAAAAAATTTATAATAGGTTATATCTTAATTAATTATAAAGTGGTTCTAAATATTTAATATTTTTTTATGAAAGATGTGTTATTAAATATTCTATAATAATAAATGTTAATATTAAAATTAAATTTATAAATTTAAATGTAATTCATTATATATTATGTAAATTTGTATTCAGTCATTGGGGAAATTTGTAAGGTATCTACAAATAAATAATCAGGCTAAAATAAAATTATTTTTTATTTAATTAATATTTTTTCATAATTAGATTATTCAAATTGATCAAATTAAATAATTATTTTGTATATTATTATAACAAACCATAAGTGTTTTAATGATTGGTTTAATTAATGCTGAAGTTCCCTTGGAATTTTCATTTTATGTTTCGTCAATGTAATAAGTCAATGTGAGGAAATGTTTTAGATGAAGATGTGATAATCCATCCATGAAGGGATATTGCGATGATTACAGTATGAATGAATGTAATAGGAGAACCATAGGTCCTTGGAATAGTTTGCTGAATATATTCCCTTAACTAACAGCATTAAATTATTATTGAGTTTATCATCATATAAATAAAAATTCTCAAAATTTTGGAGAATAATTTCCTAAAACAGTAACCTATGAAGTTGAAAAGCTGACATAATTAGATATGTAGATCATAATTTCACATTTACTAGATATATTTAACATGATTTATTTGATAAAGTGTTTATCAGTTTAATTTTTATAAAGGATGAGGTGGAGTTGATGCCAGATAATCTATCCATGAGTGGTTTTAGATTATAGCTACTATTTATAATGTTTTTTATCTATTGGATGATAAAAAATTTAATATATATGTAACATGATTTATTTGAGAATGTTTTCCCCAAATACAGCAAATGAATTCAGTAAAATAATATCATTAGAGAATTTACATTATGCTGTAGAATATTGGAACATTCTAAAAGTATTGTTTAATTTTTTAAATAATTCATAGAGTTATTTAAAGAGGTTATAAATTAATCTTAGATGACTAACATGAAATAAATATGATTTTAATAATATTGGATTCTATTTTATGTATAACTTTAATCACTATACTTGATAAGGAGTTTTTGAAAAATGGATAATGAATTAATTGTATGTGAGATTCCCGTAATCTAATTTCATCCATGTAGGATACATTTTTTATTTGATTCACCTTACAATTCTACTCTTTATATAAATAGATTTATGTGAATAATATTTTTCCAAGGAATATATAAAATTAGATAAAATACTCTAGATAAATGGAAAATATATTTTAATTACACATAAGTTAATTTTATTATGCAATCTTGTTCAAATCCTAATTCAATTATTCATTCAGAAAAATGGAAATTCTATTTCAGAGTGTGTAAGAAAATTTATTATAGAATATTGGAATTATGTAATGTGAATGTGAAAGGTGACAAAAATAAGATAATAAATTTACATGAAATATAATTTAATTTTTGTAGGATAAAATACGTAGTGAAAATATGAGAAGAACTTAAAAATCAATCTTCATGTTTATATAAGGGAAATAATATATGGAATGATAAATATAAATATTATGGTGAAGTATGATCATGATCATAGCTTCATGGGACTATATAAATCATTTATCTAAGCCAAAAAAATGAATAGGTTATATACCAACCCATGTAGAAGAAGCTTAATATATTAAAATATTTCTAGGAAATTGTATTTTCTAAAATGAATTATTTAGTTTTCATGAATAATCTAGAAATTTTTTTGTTGAATATTGTATGTTCATTAGTTTTTAAAGTAATTTATGAAGTAATATTAATTGAAACTATAAAAAAGGTTTTTTATGAGTTATTACTACTTGTAAGACATCAACTTTGTTCTGTACTGGTTTCATGTGAATCCCTAATGCAGCAAATTAACTTCTCTAAAAAATATATTTTTTTGTATATTATAAAATATCTTTGAAAAAGATATTTGGATTTCAACATTGGGTATATTATTAGTTTACGATGTCAATCCTAGATAATAATAAAATGAAAAAATAAAATCATCATGTGAGATTCATTAATTAAGAGAATTCATAGAATACTATTTCTGATAGAAGCATTATCCCTTGAAAATATATAGGAAACATAAGTCGGTATTTTATTATATTAATTTTTGATTCCACTATTATAAAATTTATCATATTAAATTTATAAAATATTGAAATGAGGGTATTAATTTAGCGATTCTCCCATTCACAGAGAAGCGTGTATCTTGAGGGAGCAGAGATAAAGTGTCTATGTGTCTATGAAATAAAATAAAGTGTCTTTTCTAGAAGGGGATGAGAAATGATTAAAAATATAATTAATATAGATATCTATCTAAAATTAGTGGGTGACCCCAAAATTATGTATTAATGAAGATGAAGAAGTGTGATCTGAGCCTTTGCAAGTTTTCGGGTCTCTAAGATGCAAGAATGATGAAAAAAATGAATAGGTTGAGAAAAATAAAACTGCATATAAGTTGACAAAATATAGGTGTATATATGAAGCATTTGATATATTAAAGGAAAGGTTGTGAACATTTTCATTACTATACATCTGATCTTATGTATCTGAGAAAAGAAATAGGAAAAGATGTGAGACTAACCTAAAATTAATGTCATGATATTTGGTGTTGAGACTTTTAGTGTTTGAGATCTATGATGAGTTTGAAACAATACTTTCTATAAATAACTGAATGAAATAAATATAATAGATATCAAATTTCCTTTGATCGTCCATAAGAATTTGAGGTAGTAAAAGAATTTAATCCTATCATATAATTAATTATTATTGAGGGTGTATAAACATACCTAGATTTATCAATGATCAAAATCCAACGGAGAAAGAAAGTTGGATACTTGTTAGAGATGAAAACTATATAAAGTAATATATATACCCATTCTCTTCAATAAAATTTGGGAGGCTTATTAGTAATATAATATTGTAAAATTACATCTGTAATATGATGGATCATGCTACAAGATTATCCATATCCAACTATTGTAATTTTTGATTCGATTATAATGTATAATTCATGAATCAATATTAGTTGATACAATAAGGAGTATGTTTCCAATATTAGAGCCAAATCGTATAAATATAAAACCCGATGATATCCTATTTATATTTTTTCCTTTCATGTATTGATTAAATGTTGATTTAATCATTAACTATATATTTATTACATAGTCATAAATAGGAGTTTAACGAAAAAAGGTCATAGTTAATAGAAGTATTGGTATTTGGTAAGAAAATAAGAAAAACTGGATTGAGCACCCCTTAAGGTCAATCTTCACTGTAAACTAGGAAATACAGGTGGTATTAGAGCCTAAGTTAGGAGTGATAATATCTTCAATAAAACATCACATATAGAATCATAAACTTCTGGTTACCTCTGATAATTATTAGAGACATTTCAAAGTTTTTTATCTTATATACATGATGTGTAGATTTAAATTATTAAATAATAAATTATATGAAATAATATTGTTCTATCCCTATCAGTATTGATTTGGATTTTATAGCGAGAACTATGAATAATAAGAAGAAGAGAAAGGCCAAGAAGAAGACAAAGAACATAATAAATAATGAATAAAAACCACCAAATGATAGTATTTATATTTTAAATATTTTTAATAAATCTGAAAAATATATATCTTCTACTGAATGTGATAGAAGATGTTAACATTTTGATTTAAATGAGTTGCTCAATGAATTATATTTCAAATTTATGGATAAATTGAAAAATTCCATGAACTTTGATTAAATATATATTGCAATATATTAATGTACTAATTGATAGAAGGTGACACTAAGAAGTATAAGCTGATATAATGGATGAAACATTAACAAAGAAGATGAGTTACAATAAAAATCTAACATAGATAGTGAAATTCAATTTATAATCAATAACAATAATATTTAAATCAATTTATTTAACTATGGATGAGTTTCAAAGAGATAAATTTTATTAATAAATATTATGAATGGTTATTAGGGAAATGATTTCTGGATTTGAGAAATTTTAATATGTCTATATGGATGCCATGTCTTCCATGTTTGAATTAAAATTAAAAATGGTGAAAGAGTTGGAAGACTCCCTTATATAGAAAAAAAATCCATGGGGTTTAAATTATAATGATAGAGAGTGATTGGGATGATATATTGAGATTATTTTATTATAAAAAAAATACTCGCAAACCCATATTACTAAAACTAAAAATTCAGCAATAGAAAATGAAAAATGAAAAATCATGAACTCGTCAATATACTAAGATTCAACGTTCTACAACACCTTTGAATGAAAATTGTTTTCCATCATAAGTGGCTCGTATTGGTAGTAAATAAATCATAATATTATATTAATATTCCTATACATTAGGAAAATTAAAAATGATAAACCACAATCCTGAAAACCCACTTGTTCTAAATATAGCTTTTAGGAAGAGTATGAAAAATGAAAATTTCATTAAAAATGAGAAAAATAAAAATTACTCTGAAACCCACCAACATGTCAATGGTGGAAGTATGAAATTTTATGATGATTATCCCTTAAAATAGAGTCCAAATCATTTAGGATCTAACAAAAAAATATCATGGCATCCAATCTTATAAATCTGAACTAATTGCACTTAACGTGAAAAAATTTATTAATTGAGAGATGTTAGAGTTGAGAGAGATTTTTCCCTATATCCAGGTATTGATGAAATAATTTTTTTTTAAATTAAAGGTTTCCATATTGAATGGGTTGAAAATCAGAATCTATGATCCAACCATGTAGAGTAAATCAGAAAACATAGATAATGAATAATCAGTCAACAAAAAATAAATTTGAATCACTGAGGATCTTTTATAATCTATGTAATATAAGTGATAGTATGTTAGAAGGATGTTTGTATAATAGTTCCAATTATTATCTATATATTTATTAAATTATATAACCACCATACTATGAGAATAAGGTATATAAGATATTTATTTTATCTAAATGAGAATTTAGTGAAGATAAATTAACCAAATAAGGAAATGATGAAAGTTAATTTTTATGTTCATCCCTCAGTTAAATGATAATTCTAGTATTATTAGGGAGGATAAATCATGGAATATTTAATTATGGACTTGAATTTCAGTGATAATGGTAGAATAATGAATGAAGGAATATAATCCATTATATATAATGATTCTAGGGATATAATAATGTTTGATACTAATTATAAATAAGTATATAAGTTTCTTAATAAGGGAAAAAATATAGTAAAAGATGGGTATGATAGGTGTAACTAGGATAGTCATAGTTCATTAAAGTTTATGATATAAATATATAAAAAATAATAATTAATTAAATATATTTTAAAATCACCATTGATATCATATTTTAATTTTTTTACCAATAACATGTCCACATGCATAAGGAAGGACGTGCACTAGGCGAATGACATATTGATCATATGGATTAAATTTTCAAATGGGGCTAGATGGTTAGAGTATGTTAAAACGGAGAAAAATTATATGGTTTCTCATTTAAATTTAACCATTATAGAATAAAAATAAGTTCAAAAACTGAAGAATCCCATGTTCTCGCATCAAGAACAGATTTGGAATGAAAAAAATTCAAAAATCCTGAATATGCCTAGATATTATAGAAATTTATGCAAAGATGTTTCTAGGTTTTGAAGATAGAATCCTCATTTTGTCTTAAATTGTGGTTTAGTTAGAAGAAACACCTACTTTCATGATCACATTTAATATTTTTAATTTCAAGGAATTAATCGTGATGAAAATTGGATAATATCTCTTGATATGGAGCTCTATAATGGAACAAATCTTACAGGGATTTATGACTACAACCTTTGATTTTAAAATAGGAAATTAATATTCAATATGTTATATGAAATGAAATGAAATTATAGTAAGATAATATAGAAACCTAGAATTTATAATCTAATTATTTTTAAATAAATTCAATCACATCGATAGCTGGAAATGCACAGAACACCAGGTTTGAACAAAATGTGAAACTATATTAAAATATTGTTATTTTAAAATTATCATTATAACAATGAAGTTAAGATAATAGTTATTTATATTAATAACTAATTTATAAATATTATATTATTTTAATGTGTATTAAATAAATTTAATGATTATCTACTTATTATAAATAATATATGATCCATTTGAAAGGGAAAGAAATGTTTTCTAATAAACAATATTTTTTTAAAAGTGTTTTATTTACTCTTTGGGAATGTAATTTGAAATTAATTCTTACAATTTTATTGAATATTAATTGAATAAAATCATTTTTAATTTATCATGTTAAAAGTATCCTCTGGTGAATTATTCAAATTTTCCTAAAAATATTTTTTTTGAATGTTAGTGTAACATACATATTTTTGTTGAAAATTTAATTTTCATTTATATTACTAATGAAGTAAAATAAAAATAAAAATTTGTTTTAAAGTAAAATTAGTTCAATTATATTAATATTTATATAATTTCGGTCATTGGAATCAATTTCATATTGAATTTTTATATTTAATCACTCTATACTAATAATAATTTGTTATTCAGAAAATCACTCTTTCACTCCGCCTGTGGTTTATTTTTGAGTTGAATTATTCCAAAAATATGAATTAAATTTTTAATAATGGATATCATATTTATTATAGTTATATTTTTTATTACCTAACAAGGTTATCTTAATTTTTTAAAATACTGAATAAAGAAAACAGTAAAATTTATTTACCACGGTTAACGTACAAATGTGTTAATCGGTGGTTAATCTAAGATAATATGGTTTAAAAATGACCGAAACTTTTTACAACACAAATTATATGGCCTTATTTTGGATTTTTTCTATCTAATTATATTTAATAATTCATTTTAAGGATTATTGAATGATAAAAATGTTTATATAACTTTATCTTTTCAAAACATTCATGTGTGTCCTCTCCTAATCAAATAAATGGCTACCCCTTTCACATCTTATTAAAACATCCAATAATAATTATATTTTAAAATTATTATAAAAATAACTTATTTAATTACTTTAAAACATCCTAGAGTCCATATCATTATTAGAAATATCTCATATTACGTCTTTAGATATAAACCTTAAAGGCTCTTTGAAAAAGAGGTAAAAATTTTCAAATGAGTTTATATGTTTTATTATTTATTTCACCTCCTTAAATAATTCTTCACGATGCTAGTATCATAGAAAAAGTATATAATATATAATTAAATATAATTATGTTAATGTAGAAACCCATATTCATACCCAATTCCATAAAATGAGAAACGAGCTCATTGATCGTGCGTACGATGGACTACATCATCGTGAACAGATACAATTTTCTTTGCCTCAAAACCCTTAATGATTAGATATAATGGTTGATTTAATATATTTATATGATATTTATGATATTATAATAATTATTTATTTATTACATTAGATATATATTCTTACTTCTCATTCTATGAGGGATATGATAATGTCGCTAGTGTGTACGATGGACCACCACCTCACGAAGTGATGTGGTTCGTTTTTAAATGAAATTTATGTGAAAGGTAGTATGGTTAATGTTAATGAATATATGTGATATTTATTTTCAAATAATAATTATGAAATCATAATATAACATATAAATTCCGGCCTTATAATATGTCAGAAAACAATAGTATCACTTGTGCGTGAGTGTGGACTACCACTGCCACATAATGATGTGTAATATTTTTTCCTTTTTTTAAATGTATTTAATTAAAGATTATTTATTAATATAAATTATATATATAAAATAATAATATTTAATGATATATTAATTAATAATTATTTTCCTTTCCATTCATTCTTCTAATAGATGGAAACAACATTCATGTGTATGTACGACCTACCCTCTCCATGAAAGGTGTAATCAATTCTATACCACTAGCATTAATGCTTAATATAAATACATATATAACGAATATATATTATATTTGTATAATATTTAGCATTTTTGAGATTATTTATTGATGATACAATTAAAAATACCAAAATTAACAAACTATAACATATATGAAAAATAAAGAAATTGTCACAAAAAATTGTGTTTTCAATAAAGAATTGTTGATAAATGGGTGATAAAAGACTATAAATAAATCATATACAGTATGGAATATATGATTATGGTTCATTAATAAATATATTTATATTTATAATAAACCTATATTTATTTTACATGACCTTCATACACATACAAAGGAAGTCAAACCCAAGGTAAGTGTTTCTTGTCTCACTTTTACTTTTGGGAGACATATTCTAAATTCACAACAAATTTATATTTTTGGATTCTATAATTATAATTTGATATGTCATATCTTGAATCATACTATCTTAAAATAATATAAATTTTTATGTTATGATTATTTCTTTTATGTAGATTATGATTTACAAGTTTGCACAATGGTAAGGGTTTATTTCACAATAACATCATTATTTGGGATAATATTTTTTTATGTATAACTTGATGGAATTATTTTATATTTATATTTTAAAATTAATATATTTTATTCAACTATTATAATTAATTTTTTCAACTAATATTACAATTTTTCACTTATCCGTACTTAAAATTATTGAGAACATGATTTTAATAAAATATGACTTTATTTATCTTCTTATTAGAAAGAACCATTATCATTGAAATACACTATTTATAAAAACACTTAAAATCATTTTAACCCATAATAAAAATATTTATGAAATTTTTTAAACATTTTTATAGTTTTCAAAAAATGAAATGAAAATTAATGTTGATTCCAAAATAAGGTTCGTTTCGATTTTATCAGAAATTTGAAAGGAATCGTGGTTTTAATATGAAAATCATGAATAAATAATTCCTACATAATTAAAAATAAATGTTTTTAAGATCATTTTCCATGTTTTGTAATGTTTATATTCAAATAATAGTATTTTCATAAAATTTTGTGAAATTTTTCTTTTCAAAATAATTTAAAATTGAAAATGTTATTTTTTAAAAATTGATTTTAATTACATTATTATTGAACATATATTAATCAATTATATCAACCAATTATTGTAATTATGAACCTATAAAAAATATATATTTTTATTTATCACTTTGCAAAATTATTAAGATCATTTTCAGAGATAGGCTCTAAAAAGACATATGTTTCTGAGGCCTAGTGAGCCCAAAATTATTTTTTAAAATTGTTAATATATATTGAATATCATGCATGTGTAGTTTTGTGGAAATTGTGGTATTATTATTAAATAGGGTCTTGGATTAGAAATATGAGGCCACTATGGATCTCGGAGCAAGCGATTTACCCTTGGAATGACATAAACATTATCAGCATCCATAATTTTGTTAATTTCTATCATGGGGGAAAATAATAAAAGAAATTTATTTATTTATTAGTTTTATTTAGTGAATTAAAGTCATAATTTATTTATATACTTAAAAATACTTATAACTAACTCTCAGGGTTTGACACATAATCCTTAGAATTGAGAGAGAGCATTGGAAATATTTATTTGGTGAACAATAACAATGTTTTAAGGATTTCTTAAGCCAATTAAATTTAGGGATCTCATCATGAAAAATGATATAGATTCATTCATCATCAGTAATTGATCCACATTCAGGTAGGAATTTCTTTATTTTTTAATTATCTCGAATTTTTTATCCTATTATTAATGTTAAAAAATAAACCAGTGGGTTGATTTTAAAATGGATCATGTTGTGGGTACTTCTTTATTTATGGGGAATAAGAGAGAATAGTTTATCTGTTTTGAATCATGACTTGTCATTCTTAGGAAAATTGATCAAGGAGAAAATGAACATTACTGAGGTTTATTTAACCTTATGATTCATGGTTTTATCAAACATTTATTCATGTGGTAACCCCCATAATTCGTTTTAGTCTATGGTTTGAAAAAATACAGGTATGAAATCATTGTGTAACCACTTCCTACCACAAGGGATTGTTATCATAGATTTTGGTTCAAATAGGAAATGAGATCAAGCATTGATGATTGTGATAGTGGATCATGATCAGTTGGTTGACAAATATTCTTCCCAGTTGGGAATGTAATGATGACAAGGAATGATGAAAACCAATTTCCATTCAAATTAGATGGCCAGATTCGGCTGATCGTCGTTGGGGTGGATCAGTTGGAACAAATTCGCAATATCTATGGGGGATAATTGTAGAACAAGAGATGATGGTTTAAAAGGTGTAAATAAATGAAATATTTGGGATTTTGGAAATCATGGAGTTATATGAACTGTATTCTATGGTTACAATATGTGTTTGACCCCCTATCCACTACTAAAGATTCCGCAAGGAATTAAAGCATCACATGCCACGTGACATGGTTTAAACATTATGTGACAATTTCCTAGTGGCTTGGTGTACCTCGGGAGGTACATAGACACATACATGCACATGGACATCCATACACACTCATTACTATACATTCAAAGACATTGTATGGTGTACATGGGTTGGAAACACTTTGTACTCAGACATAGACATTAACATGGGTCATGGTATACAGGTAGGACCTGATAATGAAGGGACATTCCAAGTACTACCAATACATGTTGTGTGCTCTTTTAAAGACGGATTGGTTCTGTAGTCCTCTTTATCCAAGAGAATTTTTTTATTTCCCAATCCCTTGATCAATTCTAGGTGGGTTTAGTATCGATTTGTTCCCTATTAAATAACATGGTGATCCCCACTGTGGAATTTTAGTCTTGGATAATGTTTTTGTAATCCTTCTGTGAGGCCTATAGTGATATACTATATCTTTATCATTTCTTTAGCTGAGGTTCTTAGTATCTTCATGAAAAACACTATATGTTTGTCGATACAATATATAATGTGTTAATATATATTAGGTACATAGGTATTACCCCTAGCTTAGGGTGTGATCCCTATATATGTATCATTTCCTTTATACATTAATTGTGTACTTATTATAGTGATACATGAGATGAATAACACATTGGATGGGTACTAGGAGTGATATTTGAGCCGTGTGGTGTTTGCTTTTAGATTAGTTCCATGTGGAATCATTGAGCTTGAATCCTATGATGGAAATATAATTGTGACCTTACATTAAGACTATTTGTCTACTATGAGTATATCTAGATGTTCTTTTTATATGTAATTGACATAGATGTTTGATGAGATTATTATTATTCATGATTATATGTGTTTTTTATAAAAGGGTTTTCTAATAGCTATTATTATACTCACACTTTCATTACTTTATATTTCACATGTCATGTCATATGCAGTTGACTGAACTTTTTATGGAGTCCTAGAGGGACAAGGACCAGGTGGAGATTAGTGAGCTATAAATACCATGCTGTGTTCCTATGGTTACATTAACAGTAGACTTCACCCACAATATAGGATTGGAGCGTTTTTACATTATTTGTGGTAGGCTTGTATTTGGTCTTTTTTTCATCCCAATGCTCTTTGTCATACTTTAATGGTGTAATTTAAGATGTATTCATGTATAATTATCAATTATTTCATAATTCATCATTATATTGGATTAAATATGGGTGTCTCTGTGTGTCTAGGTACATTAGGGTAAGGCTACCCATGTGTGATATTTTTACTCATCACAGGTTTCTAACCCTTGTCCAATTGAAAGTGGTCATTGATTATTCATGGAATAAGACACAATGAGACAGGTCATAGAAGAGTGGTAACAAATAATTAGATTCTACCATAGGATCAGAATATGTTATATTAGTTTGGGGAAGAGGTGTTAAGTGTTTTGAGTTTGGAAACGTGGCAAGGTACTCCAACGTTAGTATGATGACCGATATATCTACTCAACAGGACTCTGATCACCTTATTTTTAGCTTGTTACATGTTGAAATTGGGTGTAGGGAAAAAAATTCTACATAAATCTTATAGAAATGTGTTTTGGTGTCTATGTATTTCTTGAGTTAGCTCTCACAATAAACGCATGGATTATGTTACATCTTGTTTATTTTAGGATACCTATATGACGTCATCAATCAATGAATCAAATCAAAGACTTATTTTTAATGTGCTAACTCCAAATGGTTCACTAACATTACCAAAACCCTTTGAGCAGTATATTGTTCTACCAATACCAATAAAATAGTTGTACATGTTGAGTGCAATTCATGAATTTCAGCGATAGCAACCACTTTGGTTCCAAGGGGAGAATGACACCCATGTGGATGAGGACTAGCTTGAGGTAGTGACATGAGTCATCCAAAATTCTTGGACACCTATAGACCAAATGGTTCTCTTATAAGAGATCCTTCTCTATGGGCCTGTAAAATTATTGTGGGGCTTAGTGACCCATTCATATAATGATGTGACTCAGTCATGGTTAGCTTTTGAGAGGCTATTAAGACTATTGTTTTACCTACCAACATTAGTGGTTGTGTACATCCATGATCTTCTACAGATTTACCAGGTTATAACAAATATGGTTGAGTATTTATAAATTTTCTCTCACCTATCTTAGTACTTGATGGATATGGTACATGATCCGTTCTTTCAGGATCAAAACATATAGAGAAGACTGCATAGGGATATCTATGCTATTTTTAAACCTATATAAATTCCAATATATGTTTGGGTGTTAGAGAATTCTTTGTTTATCAAGAGTTTCTTTGTTATATATTCGTATATACTTGGTGCCTGTAGTGGGAACACAAGATCCGAGATATCAGATGTAGTTATTCAACATTAGACACATGGAACCAGATGTGTGAAAAATTTTAGGCGGTGATCTCTAGATAAACGGTCTATGATTAAAGGATCACAAGATGGATCTAGTCATCTGAGTGAGATTCAATGATACTCTTGTTATGTTCAAGGTTATCTTGGATGAGATTTTCTGACCTAATCTGCGGATGATTGAGAGATAATGGATGGGCCACCATTAGGGGGGAAACAGAAGGAACATGTGGGTATGTAGGGTGAAGATCATTTTACAGGATATAGGATAGAATAATTAGGTTGTATGGATTAAAATTTATTACCACCAACTCTCATAGGTGGTCTGTTATAGGCTTCAAAAGCTGGTGGAAAGGGGAAAGGGAATCTACAGGCAGTCAAGGCTTATAACCCAATTACTTTAGGGATGATACTAGGATTGATATTTTTCTTTTATACCTTAGATTTAGTACTGATAGACATATGTGTGATTGATTCCATTCTTATCACTTATTTTTTTTTTGAAACATATATATTCCAGTTAATTCGTTAGCACAAACCTTGCGCTGGACACTCATACTAGAGGTGAATTGGTGATTATTCACTTCTACCTATGATATTACCTAACTCTTGGGAATGGAGTCCCATTTAGGATCTCATTTAAGTTGAGATGAGGCCTTATTATGTCATCATAAGAATGGACTAGTAATCTAGAGTTAATTCCCAAATACACTCTTTCATAAAGAGGATTCATTTGGTTTATAGTGATGGGATGCTTTTTTCATTTGTGGGTGGAAAAAAACCCCATGTTGAGAAGGATATAATCATTCATAATAGGGTTAAACAATTTACTAATCTTTGGGATATCATTCCCCCATGGTGTATTAAATTCTATGATTTTTTAGTTGTGTGCAGTGGTGGGTAGATTACAAGGTTTCCTTTCTTGGGGAATTTCTAGGATTACTTCCCTACTGAAAGATATAATTCGTTATTAAGATACACATTAGGATGAACTAGGTATCTATAATAACATATAGGATGTCTCCCACCAATTATCATGAGGTATGAGTTTAGTTGGAGTACTTACTAACGATGGTATTTATACATCCTAGTGTTTCACCCTATGAATCCCCATCAGTGTTCACCATGAATATATATAGTATATTGAGGTTTTATTTCATTACCATTGCCTAAATCAGGTTTACATAAAGAACAACTATCCCTTACCAAGGATTAATGGATTATTTGATCAATTGAAAGGGGAATAATAGTTCTTTATGATTGAGCATAGATCTAACTATCTCCAATTTGGAGTACGAGATGAGGAAATACACAGTATGTCATTTCAATATCCTTACAGTCACTATGAGTACATAGTGATTACTCTTGGGGTGAAAAAATACTGATCGATATTCATGGGACTCATGAACCAGATCATTCATCATTTAATATACCAGTTTTTGGTTGTTTTCATTGATGATGCAATAGTGTACTTTGTGATTGAGGAGGAACACATGAAACACTTGAGGATAGTCCTAGAAATATATTGAAAACACCAAATTTATGGAAATATGTCGATGTTCTGGTTAAGGATTCAGGATATCAACTTTATGGTACATGTTATCTTATAATATGTTGTGTTAGTAGACAACACAGTTGTCAAGGTATTGTTTTCTTGCGATCCACCCAAGAACCATAAAGAGGTGCATAACTTCCTTGGGATGGAAGGATACTATCATGATTCATACCCAATTTATATAGGATATCCTTGATATTGAAATATTTTAATTAAAAGGTGAAACCTTTCATGTATACATAGAGGTGCCCAAAAAACATCCCTGAGCAGAGGAAGATATTGTCAAATGCTCCTATATTGAGATCAATAGAGGAGGGTATTGAGTACACAATATTATATGATGCATAATGGAATGGTACTTGTTTTCTTTCTATGCATAATATGTTAGTGATTGCCTATAATACATGTAAGTAGAGACCACATGATCTGAACTACACAACCCAGGATCATGAGTTTTTTGTGGTATTATTCAAAATGAATATGTGAAGATACTTAATGATTGCTGAATTAATTTTATTCATCTATTTTACCATAAAAGTCTCATATATATATTATCTCTAATGGATCGTAACATGATATTTAGGAGATGGATATGTTTCATCCAAGATTTTGACTTTGAGATTACCTATACTCTTTGTATGTATTGTATGAATGAAAATGCTCACAGTATGAGATCCTTTTCATAGTTTCCGAGTGATGTGTCTGAGAAGTTCTAGTTGTTATAGTTATCCTTGGTGTTCATAGATAAAAACTTATATGTATAGTTAGTCTCTTAAAACCTTACTATTCATCAATGGAAGGTTGAGCACTAAGTTTCACTGAGTTTCGATAAATCCCTTGTGGTTATAGAGTGGAAGTTGTATGGGATATCCATAGACATCGTGAAGTGGATACCATGTATATATAGTGAAAATGATTCCATCTGGGTGATTTTAGAACAACTCTCCAAGTGATCCAAAATCCAAGATATTCGATAGAAGAGTTTAGTATAGATCCTAGGATGCTTCTATCTATTTGAGATAGTCTGACTCAGTGGTGTTCCCTTGATGATCGTTTCTTGACTATGATTCTCAAGTCACATCATGATTATAGACAGTATTTCTGAAGACCTTTAGGACATAGTTGTGTCCATGTAAATATTTTTACACCAAACTGATGGCTAGAGTTAGTAGACCATTCAAGATTGGAAGGACATGTTGCGATCTTTCATTTTAGACTTTTGGAGTAACTGGCTAGATTAGTTACCCTTAGAATAGTTTTCATAAAACAATATCCACCATTCCGCGATCGGTGTGGAACCATTTAAGGACATGTATGTGACACCCTACGAGTCACCACTATGTTTCACTAAACTTGGATAGCTAGTACTTATAGATCCACATCTGATATCACCCATGAATGAGATGGGTAATATCATCTACGAGTAGATGAGGACATCATAGGGCCGTAAAAAGGCTTATATGAACAGAAAATGGATGAATTTAGAGTTCGCGGAGAGGGACCATGTGTTTATAAGGGTATCAACTCAATGTGAGCAATAGATATTTAGCTAGGGTGGAACGATATATCTTATATTCATTGGACATTTCAAAATGTTATGTGATATTAGTATGGTGACATACTTCTTAGCTCCATCCTTATAGTTAAACTAGGTACACGACATCTTCCACGTGTCTCGAGTGAGAATTTATGTGCACATCCCATCACTTATTATCTACTTTGGTAAGCTAGGATTCCAAGATGGAGCTATCTTTTCCAAGTACTCAATATAGATTAAGGAGAAACATGAGAGGATCCTCTATGAGATTTTGATTCCTTTTGTTCATGTCGTGTAGTATCATGAGAATGTTCATGAGAGTACTTAGGAGAGGGAGACTAGATTCACGCTGAGTACCCATATCTCATTCTGTAAATATTCATTTTGATTTTGATGGAAGTAAATCCCAAATGTGGGGACTATATAATGACTCTTATTCTGACATATTATATTTTAAAATATTTTATTCATTGTTTTCAGAGTTGGGCATTGAGATGGTGCGAGACTCCAAGGCTTGATAAGCTCAAAATTAATTTTTGGAATATATTCAATATCACGTAAATATAAGTTTTATAAAAATATGTAATAATACCTAAAAGGAGTCTCAAATCAAAAATTGAAGAATACCATATAATTTAGGGCATGGGATTTAACTTAGGCTGGACAAAAACATTATTAGAATCATGTTTTTTTCTTAAAAGTCATCCTCAGCATAAATAATAAAATTAATAAATTTATTTCTTTATTTTATTATGTGACAATATGACATAATGTTATTCATTATTTGAAAATTATTGTGAAAAAATCTTAGGTTTGTCCCCATAAAAATTATTATTGAGAGTCATCATTGGATATAGTGTCTCGAAAAATGAAAAAGATCAATAGAGTATCATTTATGCCTATAAAATATGAGGATCTCTCCAATGACAATAATGAAGATTCATTCATCATAATTGATCGATCCACCTTGAGGGATGTAATTTATTTTATGTGTATTTATCCCCATTTTCTTATCATATGAAAAATTTCAATCAATTGAAAAGTATATTGATTTGTGGATTGGTCATATTTTTTCTACAGGTTTATTTGTGAGGAATTCAGGATCAGTTTTTTTATCTTTTTTGGATATTCATTAATTATTATAACATGAACTGATCGAGGCCATCCCAAGAATGGTTGAGTTATGATCATGCGTTTGTGTCTTAAATTTATGAAAAAATTATTCTTGAAAGTATCACCAACATTCATTTAGTATGTTGTCTAAAAAAATACCAGATAAACAATCATTACAAACTCATTTCTTAGAGAAAAGGATTGTCATCACAAATCTTGGATTAGATTGATGGTGAGATCCCTTTATGATGTTGGTGATAGTGGATAAAGATTGATTTGAATATACCTCTTCTTACCTGTAGGGTTTACGATGGAGATGAAGAATGATGATAACTGATTTTCATGAAAATAGGGTGCATAGATTCTATTGACTAGTAACGATGAGGTTTAGTTGGACCATATTCACTATCTTTGGGGAATGAAGATGGTGGAGATAGAGGAAATATACTTACTACTATTCATTGATGAGTAATTTGGTATTACAGAAAATCCCATATTACCTGAAGTTTCATCAGGGATCACACACTATGTGGGACTCCTTGTGCAGAACTAGGGATTCCAGGGAGATTAAATGTACCAAACGTTGAGTGAACCATACTTGGTAGCTTGACATATACACAAGAAGGTACAAGGACATGGAAAAAACATGGATTGATATACATCAACACTACCATCCATAAACATACATGGTCAGGAGTATACAAGCTTAGACATTCTATGTACTTAGAGACAAACACAACCATGGGTCATGATAGACAAATAAGACTCGATGTATATGTGACATGATGTTTACTACTAGTACATGTCACGTAAAATTTTAAATATGAATTATATCCTTTTTCTTCTACATAATGGACTTTTTTCATTAGAGTTTTTTACCTTCATCAATTCCAAAGATTTTTACTATTGAGTCACGTCCTATGAAAAATTATAATGATACCCTCAGATAAACATCATCCATGGATAGAGTTTTTGGAATACTTCTGAGAGGCCTAGAGAGAGATCCCCTATCATCACAATTTACCTTGATGGAATTATTTGTATAAATGTGTCCCTCATTACATGTGTTTCGATCACCTATTTATTAGGTTAATCCAGATTGGGTTAGTAGGTATTACACTATGGCATTGTGTGTGATCCCTATCAATGTACTATTCTCTTCAGACGTCAAGAGTATAGTTCTTATGGGAAGACCCCCTGAGAATAACATAATAGATGGAAACTGTGAGTGTTATCTAACACCTAGAGTGTGTTCTCTCTAATTAGTGGTACATTGTACCTTTAATCTGGAATCCAAGGCCACAAATATGGTTTTGACCTTACCTTGAGATTGAGTGTATACTATAAGTATATGAAGATGTTCTTGATATATGTAGTATATATATACCTTTGATGAAATTAATCTCATTATTTATTTTATATTCAATGGGACATCCAGGTGTCATAATGGGTATTGTTATTCTCAAACAATTATGGGTTTCTCTAAGAGAAGTCATGGGTTATGCAGATGATTGACCTTTTAATAGAGTACTAGAGGGACCAGGGGCAGGAAGAGAATAGTGAGACAGACATATCATGGTGAGTTCCATTATATGATTTTATTGTATTTCTCAACCACAATATTGGTTTCACTCATTGTATTATTATTTTTTGGGGGATTTTATTTGACACTATTGTTTGCTGGTGATTTTTTTTGTACTCAAATGTTGAGATTTTAGATCTCTAAAATCTTGATTATACGTTCTTTTACATTTTAGCTATTTATCATCTTAGGGACGTGTTCGTGTGTACGAGTATATTATTCTAAAGACTACAGTGTGTGTGATATGCCAATTCAGCACTGTTGTCTAGCCCCTAGCCTATTTGAGGCAGGCTTTGCGTAGTCACATCATAGGCCCCATTGGGATGGGTCATGAAAGATTCACATGAGTTATGTTGTATTGATATTATCCATATTATTTATTTTGATGTATTATGATAAATTTGACAGAGGATGTATACATTTATTCCCATATTTCATATTACTATGGATAGTTTTTTATTATGTTTATTTTATTGGTAAGTGTTATCCTTTTTATGTTAGTTTTTAATATATATTTTTTTGTTAACTGTGTGTGTCCCTTTCATATAAGGATGGAATTATACTTAGTAAGTGATAGGTGGGGGATGATTATAGATAACCCCTTTATGCATCAACCGGTCTCATGAGACTAATTTGTTTCCTCAATTAGATGGGTTTCAACCCATATATTTAAAATCTATTGTGAAAGGTCATGATGGATTCATATTTTAACATTATGTATTTCCTCATATTCATATTAGTTATATCCGTGTTATTAATCGATTATTTATAATATCCACTAATATTTTCCGAGATTATTTTTTTATTTATATGGACGTATTTGGTCCACAATTTTTAAGCCATATTATGATTTCTTTATTGATTATATGGCATGTATTTCAGTTATTTTAAATTTTATATTAATTATTATTATTTATTCAATGGTAGAATATACAATATTCATACCATTAATGAGCATATTATATCACCACATTATTATCTTTTATTTTTTCCAGGATACTATGAAGTGTTTTTTATTAATATTTACATATATATTAATGGTAAAAATGACATTCACAAAGAAAACACCTTGTGTTATTTTAGATAAAATGTAATGTGTGTTTCAAGTGTATAACTATTTTTCCAAGACCACTGAACTATTAATTCGATTGGAATGTGATACCATGTTTTTAACACAGAAAAAAGCATCCCAAAAATTATCCAAATGCTCCCATAAATTATCTCAGAGGATAACTCATTCCATATGATTCGAATTGACTAGTTGTGGAGCCTTAATAGAGTTACAGATCAGATGTTATGGCTATTCAATGTTAGGCTTCTGGAAATGGCCATCCCGGACGGTGTTGGGGAAAAGTATGGATTTGTGCGTAAAAAGGGAATCTCACGTAGAAAACCATTTGTGTGCGCGGAATATTACACGATCTGCCTTGCGTGCATGGAATATTACACACCCCACCTTGTGCGCATGGAATTTTACGTACCCCACCTTGAAGGCGTGGAATTTTACTCCCACCGATCTGTGCTCACAGAATTTTACGCACACAGCCTCCCTATATTCTACCTATAAATACAAGGGCACCCCCTTCTGATGGGGAGGACTCGAGAGGTCAGCTGTTACTCTAATTCATGTATGTATGAATTTTCCATTCCCATGCAGAAAAACACCTCTCTTGCACGAAAAACATCACTTTTGGGATGAAAAGGGCCAACATGACCAGTTTTTCATGCAAATCATTATTTTTGTGCGCAATAGTGCCACTGTGCGGAATTATTTTGCGCACCAATGATGCACAGGTCCTATTGAGACAAAACCTTCCCTATTGCATGAAAAGATTTCCTTTTTTCACGCAAAACATCCCGATTTCGCTTACCACATCCCTTTTGCACACAATTCCTCCCTTTTTGACCGCAATTCCTTTCCTATTGCACACACGACCTCCAATTACGCGCTTGTATCCTATATTGCGTGTGCACCTTCCCTATTGCATGCACGTCCCCCTTTACATGCCAAATCTCCCCGATTTCATGTTGACCCTATGTTTTCCGTGCAATTTCCTCAATTGCATGCACGGTTTCCCAATTACATACAAGCCTCCCTTATTTCACGCAACACCTCCTTGCACGTAGCCCATCATGTGCGTCGCTCCTATTATGTGCAACATAATCAAAGCATGCACCCGCTATTCCATAATGTGGGGTCTGCACCCCCGATTAAAAATAGAGAGTCACACCACGAACTTTTCAGGCTGGGATGTCATGATTTACAATTGTGCCCTTATGCACACCCACCTTCTACGTAAGGAATTCCATGATTTTATATACTCCTCCGCACACCATGAAACACCTTGAGATGATGTATTCCTCTTGGTTCATTTCTTCTATCATGAGTATAGATTCTCATCATCAATTCGCTAAGTACCTTGAGTCGAACCATTCCTCATGCATCTCCTCCAAAACCTATCACTTGGATCCTCTGCCAGGTCGAACTAGAAAGGGCCGCCCTTGCATAAGTCCCAACACCATCCATTGTTAGCTGAATTATGCCTAATAGTCCACTCTACATGACAATAAATTTTAATATTCCCTATGATCCAAATATAAGATGTCTTTTTCTCTAAACGATAGATGCCTTATGTGCCAAGCATAAGATACCAACAGTCCTCTCTACATGACTATAAACTGTAGTATTCCCTATGTTCCAAATATAGGATGCCTCTTTCTCTAAATAAGATATTCCTTATGATCCAGGTATAATATTCCAAAAATCCTCTTTACATGACTATATACCGTAGTATTCCCTTTGTTCCAAATATAGGATGCCTCTTCCTCTAAATAGATATGCTTTATGTGCCAAGAATAATGTGCCAACAGTCCTATCTTCATGACATTAAACTGTAATAATCCTTATGTTTTAAACATTGAATGTCGTATACTTAAAATAAGATATGACTTATGCTCCAATCATAAGATTCCAATAGTCCTATCTATATGACTTTAAACTATAGTAATCCTCATGTTCCAAGCATAGGATGCCTCTTTCTCTAATTAAGAGAGTACTTATACACCAACCATAAGATGCTAAATGCCATGATTACCATGGCGTAATTTAAAGAGCGTTGGAATTTATTCAAACATTCCATCACTCCACCTCACTCTTCGTGTCACCTTCATTTGGGTATTCATCCTTTCCATGTCTAAGGGGACCCCCTAATGGCCTGGTCCCATGCCCCCTCGACTCACCTACCGTTCTGGGGCTAATGCCTAGGAAGACTTTCGATGACACATTGATTCATGTCTTGTGTTTCAAACACAGTAGAAAGTCGAACCTCATTTGTTTTACCCCATTTCAGGATAATGGGATATGGTTTCTATGTTTTGAAGATGGTCAACAGTAATCCTATATCGTCACACCACCCTCACCGCGTTCCAAATGTCGGGCATGTGATTCACACTTTCCATCTCTAATTGTTCGGACTGGTTCCAATGCCCCTTGGCATAATCTCTTTTTTGAACTAGCATATAGGTGTTGGCCACAATTATATGCCCCACCCAACTAGGGAGTTGGGTTGACATCATGGCAAGATAGGAGGAAGACATTACTGGAAGATATCCATGTCTAAGCCCCATTAACTTTTTTCCACTCCATAGCGGCACTCAGACAACTTCCTTTCTTAAGCCCCATCCACCATTGGTTCTCCATAGAGGCACACGGGCATATACCTTGCATAAGAATCATCAACCATTGCATCCACATAGAAGCACACATGAAGCTTCTTTACGTAAGCCCTATCCACCATTGCCGCTCAATAGAGGTAGCCAGGCAGCTTCCTTGCATAAGCCCCATCCACCATTTCTGCTCTATAGTGGCCCACGGAAAGCTTCCTTGCATAATCATCATCCACCATTTCCACTCTATAATTCCACACGGGCTGCTTCCTTTCTTAATCCACATCCACCATTGCCACTCCATAGCTGCACACAAGAATCTTCCTTGCATAAGCCCCATCCAAAATTGTCCCTCCATAGAAGCACCTAGGCTGCGTACAATGTGTATGCCCCAATTTCCACTTTGGGTCGCTAACTACGTGTAATCCCCACTTCACCTCCCACATTTGGACCTTTTACAATGTCATCGCTAGGTCTCTTCTACCTATTGTTTCTCACACCAAGCGTGACTCACGTGGGCTTAGAGTGGGCACCAACCATGACATCTTTCCTGGGAAGCCAAGAGTGTAAGCCCTAAACACAGTACCTGAACTATGTGGTCATTGATCCTTTCTAATGTTGGAAACCTAGGAAGTCTCCACGAGGTTAAATCCCACAACCCATCGATTGCTCCAACCCCCATCATGTTAGTTCACCAACACCTTAGGAAGATTAGAGTGTAATCCCCAAACACCAAACCTGAACTACGTGGTCATTGATCCTTGCTAAGGCAAGGTACGTAGGAAACCAATACATGGTTCAAGTCCACCATCCATTGGCTTCTCTGACCCCTTAAAATTAGATCACCAACACCTTGGGCCACCTCGAGTGTAAGCCCCAAACACCATACCTGAACTACATCTTCATTCATCCTTGCTAAGGGGGGGTACGTAAGAAGCCTCTGCGGTGTTCATGCCCACCACCCATCGATCACTCTAACCCCCTTAAAGACGGTTCCACAACACCTTCAGAATCCTAGAGTGTAAGCCCCTTACACCATACTCGAACAACGTGGAATTTGATCCTTACCAAGGTGAGGGTAATAGGATGCCTCCCTCAGGTTATAGGCTGCAATCTATCTAGGTCCCAGGTCCTCTTTTACATCGGTTCACTCCCGTCCCGCGTGACGTTAAACTGTGGACTTCAGTCAGTGGTAAACCATTGTTCCCCCATTCAGTGGTAAGCTATTGTCAAAATCATTCAGTGGTAAGCCATTGAATTCCCCAATAGATGGTAGGTCGTCATCACTGAACTACGCGGACATTGATTCCCTGCCATAGGGATATGTAGAAAGTGTCTTTGAGGATCAATACCTTCCCTACCATCTCCATCACGATGGTCCCATCTCATTCCCCCTCCGCTCCATTCAACGCTCCATCATCCATCCTGATTCTCACCTGGGACACCACATCTTGATGGGATCATGTCCTCCACCTCCCTACTGCTCTTAGTAGTACTTGGGCTGCTATCCATGCGTAAGCCCGAGTATGTATTCGGGTTGTTTTCCTCTGTGTACACCCCAACTCATCACCCCTTCAAAATACATGGGTTTTGATCTTTTTCGTATACATAGGGTACATAGAAAACATCACTGAGGTTCAATCCCAGCCATTGAGGAATCATGGTGTCCCCGATTTGGGGTGCACACTCCCCGATCCGCCATCAGTGGTGTCCAGATCAGCTTTCATGGTGTGTCATATCCCCTCTACGGGACACACCAACTCTGATCCGTCCCAATGGGACATTATGATCACTCTCATTCTGTCTCTGAAAGATGTTAAAGTCACGGAATACCTCGTGATAAAATGAGATGCCTGAGGAAAACCTCAAAAGACTTGCCTTTGGCCTAACCGTCTCTGCTACACATTAAACATGCGGCATATCGTGTGTTAAACATGGGAAGCTGAGGAAAACCTTAGATACATGCATATGGAATCTAATTTCCCACATTCCACGTGTGATTCCTCAGGTTAAGCACTATTGAGATTCCCTCTTATGAGGAGGAATACGGGTTCCCCAATTTCCACACATCCAGATATGCTCCAATGTGCCTGATGTTGTCATCTACTCCGACAAAAGGTTTCTTCCTTGTGAAAACCACATGTAATGTCTTGATGAAAGTAGTGTAATTAACTGGCATCCACAAAGATATAGAACCAAGAATGAGATATTGGAACAATGACTAAATATATATGGGAGACCTGGAATAGGTGACAAGTTATGAGTTGGAATCCATAAAAGGAAGAACCGACATCCCATCATCCCATTTCGATCCAGGAGAAAAAGTCACTGAACAAGGAATGGATGTCGCCCACCTTTGGAAAGAGGGATTACGGGGGAAAATCTGTGCATCCTCATAGACAGATGTGTGTGCCCTGGCGAAAGAGTTAAAAACAAATGTATATAATTCCAATTTAATAATATAGACACTGGGTCCAAGATACTAGAGTTCTGGTAACCACAATGTCTTTCAATGAATGTTTAGTACAAACAATGTGAACTATATTAAGGAAAAATAAATTAGGGAAGATAAAACAATGCTATAAGTTGAGGATAAACATAGAATAAAATCCACATGTTTTTGTAAGATATATATTTTATTGTTTTTTCCTAAAAAATAGATACCTTTCTGGATATTTCAAGTGGAAAATGTTCTAAAACATATTGTTCTAGTGTTAATAGCTCAAAAAAAGGTATTTTAGGATTGACTTCACTATTACCTTGTACATGATAGTATGCCATACTATTAACTTAGTAGGACACTCCTGTAAGATATTCCTAGGATATTTAAAATTTTATTTAAAAACAATAATGAAGGGATAAGTTGTGTTTTAATGGTTCATAAACATTCCCTGATTATCCATATATAGGATTATCAGATTACCCATGCCTAAATTTTTAAATTTAATTTAATTTTTTCCCTAGTATTTATAATATATATTATGAAACATAATTATATTGTCTAGTATTGTGTATGAAATTGTTTTGAAATGGCACATAGCGGATGGAATGGTAACTCTATCAGTTCACATAATGAAAGGAGTAATAGTAATCACTATTTTAATGGGCATAAGCAAATATTTTGAACGTAAATAGTATCACAAAAAACACCATCATATGAGGAAATAATATTATGTTCTATCAAAATAGAGATAAAATTATATAAGTATTATGGATTCATAGTAATGAAATATAAGAAAAGGATATTCTTGAAAAAAATAGATTAGGTGAAGTATTTAAAGAAGGGTTTTCCCAAATGTGATAATTAGGGAATAAAACACCATAATACTTTCATTTAGAGAATGAAGTTTCTCTAAATAAGGGTAGTGAAATTCCATATTTATCATAAATATACTGGTATGGATGAAATTTCTAAGTTCAAATTCTTCAATTTTAATGACATGAGACACTATGAAAAGTAATTCCCCATGTGTCAAAGAAATATACCATAAAAGAAGATAAGGGATGATGGGATGACTTATGATATTACCAAAAACTAAGGGGGACGATTAATGAAAAAATATTGGGACTAAATAATTATATGATAGGATAATTTTATGAATTTTATTTTGATTATAAGATTCATGAAATGTATAAGTATTATACTCATTAATATTTCATAAATGTTTTTATAAAATATGTTAAATCATAATGATGGATAAGAAAAGGTATTCAATAACATATTTAACATCACGAAAATAACATGATTGAGGGAGGATAACCATTAATATGTACCTGATATTGAGATAATAATGATATTTTTATTGGATAGTGTTGGTGACCACGAAATTGTTTGGAGGATTGATGTATCATGTCATCTTTGATGGATTTTACTACATGTTTTGATTTAATTAATATGTTTAAAAACATAAATTTGTTTGTAAGAATGTATTTTTAATATAGTTTTTATGGTGATTAAGGTATTAACATATTTTCAACATTACAATAAGAGACACATTATATTGTACTATGATTAAATTTTTGATTTAGCGAACATTCAAAAAAACATTGAAGATTTGAATTAGGTTAGATATATTTTTGTGGGGTGTAAGTTTTTACTATATATAGAACAAATTATGTTGAAATTTGTGTTTTATTGAATAAATTTTACTAACCAGTTATGTTTTTGGAAAATATTCATAGACATGGAGAATGAAATAACATTTTAATGATATGTTAATAAGATTCAGACCTAAAAATTCATTTTGGATATTCATTTCATGTAGTATGAAATAAATTGGGAATTTAGCAACAAAAAACCAAAGGATGAAATTGTGAATTTGAAATAGAAAAATATCAAGTATTTATATTTTCATATGTTCTAAATATAGATGGTAATGTTACATCACAACTCTAACAAAATGATCTTGAATCAAATTATTTATCATAGTACCTTAATTTCTGATGAATCAAATGTTCTTTTACATCATCAAAAGTTTTTGTGTTTTTGTTTTTCGACATTATCTTAATCATTAAATTTCATTTTATAAATTTCCTCTATAATCCTCCATAATTATTTGGGTATTATTAGTTTCTTACATTTATATATCATCACTTCCCATCTATGTTATCCTATATTGAATCATAGTCTTATAATTAATCTAGATAACCTGCATACATTATTTTCTATATTATCAAGAGAATTTTTAATTAAATTTTTTCAAAATTTATGATTTTAAGAAGGTTATTTACAAATTTCAAAAACATGATTGTTGAGATAAATATGAAATTGGGAGGACACAATCTATTGGGGGGGGGGGGGTTGTAACACCATAAAAATTTAAATAATTAATATCACATTTGATACCATATATGACACAAAACACCAATAATTTAATAGAATTTAACACCCCTAAAATTTAAAATTTATTTCCATTAAAATAAAATAAATCTCTTCGATATCATAAAATTTACACAACACTGGGTTTGAATGAAATCTGATACTATATTACAATACAATATTTCGAAATTGATCATTATATCCTAGAAATAAAATTATTGTTTTGAATAATACTAAATAAAATAATAAAATTATGGTGTATATATATATAATAAAAAATTAAATGTTTATATATTGATTTAGAATAATATAATATCCATTTGAAAGAGAATCAAATGATTTTTGAAAATCAGTATTTTTCTAAAATGAAATATTATCATTCATTACGCACAAAATTTTAAAATAATTTTTACCACTTTTAAAAAGTTTATTTGGAATAATAAACTTAGTTTTTTAAATTTATTAGTAATATTTATTTTTGAGTGAATTTTTGGGAATTTCATGAATACATTTACTTTTTGATGAATATTAAAAAATACAAATTTTAATTAATAAAAACGTTGTCATTTAAATTATATAAAAATATAAATTATAATTTTAACCATTTAAAAGTAAAAATAGATCAAATATATTAATATTTAACATATTTAGGTCATTTTAAGAAATTTCATAATCGTTTTTTTATTGAAACACTATATACAAATAAGAAGTTTCTATTTGGAACCCCACACTTTAATCACGTCTGTGGTTTAATTTTTAATTTTAATCTACCACTTCTATGAATATATTTTGTAATAATTGATTCTATATTTGGAATAATGTTAATTTATATTATCAAAGAAGTAAATATTATCTTTTTACGATATTAAGTACATTAAATTGTAAATTTTATTTATCATGCTTAATGGAAAAATGGATTTACCATGTGTCAATATAAGAACATAATGGGTAAATATGTTCATAAACTTTTAAAAAAATGATTTAAAGACATATTTATACCCCATAATCTATAATGATTTATAATGTCTCATTTGGGAGTCCTATGGAATTATAAATAAGTATGTATCACTTTACAATTTCAAAACATCCATGTGTGTCCTCTCTACCACTTATAAAAGGTCACCCCATCACCTCACCTAATAACAATTTAAAAACATTATAGTTAAGACACTACATGTCCAAATATACTCGTAATTCTCAAAAAACATCCTAGAGGCCTTATTCTGAATTTTAATTCATCTTACCAAGGATTTAGGTATAAAAATAAAGACGGTCTCTAAAGAAGAGGTGAAATTCATAAATTTGTGTATTTATTCTAAATATTTTTACACCTCTATAAAACTTTCTCCAATTATTTTAATATAAAAATAATATTATATCCATTATAAATATATGTTATTATTTTAATGTAATAACTCATATATATCTCTATATCCATCAAATGTAAAACAAAACTATTGATTCTGTGTATGTTGGACTACTACCTTGTGAATCGATGTAATTCGTTTTCCATCACTACCACTAAAGGATAGATATATTAATGTATTTAACACAAAAAAACAAAGAAAAAAACATATATATATATATATTGTTTATTAAATCAGTAAAATTATATAATTATTATATAATATATTATATCATACTTTTTGTTCAGTGGTGGATATGATAAAATTGCTCATGTGCACAATAGACTACCACTTTTCAAAGAGATGCGATTAATATTTTCACATATGATTTACAAGAAAGGTTGCACGGTTAAATTTAATTAATATAATATATATTTATTATCAAACTATAACACTTAAAATAAAATATCACATATAATTTCTTACTTTATAATCCATTGGAAAACAATAATGTCGCTCATGTATATGTGTAGAATACCACCTAATGCAGTAATGTGAAATGATTTTCATATTATTTTTACATATATGGAAATAAGGATATATTTGATAAATATAAATGATATATATGAAATAATAATGATTATATAAATATTAATTAATATTTATTTTCCTTTTTTCATCCTTCAAAAAATGGAAACAACGTTAATCAGTTCATATGATCTATCATCTCCACCAATGGTGTAATACATTTTCTACTTACTACTATAATATATTACAATATATATATATATATGATACTTATATAATGTTTTACATAATATATATTATATAACCATGAAAATTTTAAAAATACCAAAATTACTGAACCAAAACATACCTGAAAAACTCATCCAATATCACATGAAACAATGATTTTATCAACAAATTGTTTTCTATGGAGGTGATAGAATACTATAATTAAATCATATATAGCATGATATAAATTTTTTAGTTTCTAAAATATATGTAAAATGAAAATATATTTATTATACAATAGTTTCATGCACATTTGAATGATGTTAAACATCATGTAAGGGTTTTTCGACACACTTTTACTTCCATGAGTCATACACCATATTTACTACCCTTTCCTTTGTGTGGTGCATATACCCACCCTTAGATATTATATATCATGAATATATTGGACTTCATGAAATTTAACGTTCCATTTTATGAATATTTATTTTATTGATATTATTATTTATATGTTACCCATGTGGTAGGAGTTTATTTCCAAATCATATATTTATTCTGGTTTTTTTTGTTTAAGACTCATATATGTAATTGTTTTGATATTTCTAAAATGAAAGTATTAAATTTTATTCTCTTATTATTATTCATGAACATTTTCAACTAACAATACCATTTTTTAACTCTGTGGTATATAAAATTTATGAGTGAATGGTTTTAATAAAATCAAACATTATTTCACTCTTCCATTGAAAATCAATTTGAATCAAAATATATGATTTATAATAATGCTTTTAGAAATTTTTTTAACCTATTAAATATTATTTAGTAATGAAATTTTGACCCATTTTTTACTTTTATCAAAATTTTAGTAGAATCTTCATCTAATTATCTATACAAGACCCAATTGGATTTTACCATAAATGTGGAACAAATTTTTTTAACTTGTACAGAATGAAATGAAATTTCCACTGTTATTTCCATTCAATATTTTAAATATTATTTTTCTAGTTTTCAATGGATATCTTCTAATTATATTATTTTAAAAAAAATTAAATTTTTTTTCTTAAAAAAAATTTTTATTATGAAATTATTATTTTTCTCTAAAAACTTTTAATGAATTTTTTTATACTTATATTCATCAATGAGATTAAAAATTTCTTGTACTTATTGTGCACCTTTTATATGTTGTATTGATATCATATTTATTGTTTCCTTGTAAGGATTATGATCAATTCAACTGGGAATGGACAATTTTATTACTATTCGCCATATTATTCTAGATGGTTTAAGATTATATGTTATTTCATAAGGTTAGTATTAATATTTTTTATGGAAGATTTTAAATATTCAGATTTCTGTTGATTATGATTAAATATTTTCATTTGAGTAATGCATTGGAAAGATTAGGTAATGAGTGGGGATCAGTTATATATATCTCATTGATTCATCGACAGTTCTCATGCGACAAATTAAGTGGTGAAATTAGACGGGTTTCAACCCACAACATTAAGATTTCTTATGAAGGTTCTCAATAGTTTTAGATATAAACTATAATTCATTCCCTATATAGAGACATGATGAATCTTGTAGATACATTGAGGGGGGGTGAATCATTATACCCAACATTTTACCTAATATTAAAATCTCTAAGTTAACCCATTTTTCTGAAAAACTATTCCCCATTTAAAAGGATTGGATCTATTGTGTACTCTAAAAAATCACAAAATCATTTAATTATTAAAATAAAAGCGTCAAAGGCACAAAAATACATTACTTGTTTTGGTACTATAACTTACACCTTGTCATGATAAACATATGGTTGTTTCATGGATTTTACCTACAGCATCCCAGCTTTTTCTTACATTACTATTACATCATATTAAAGGTAGACAAAATAAAAGTATTACACATAATTAATCCTATGGTTTAGTGTCATGGGAAAACTGGGACCATACATAGTAATTACAACATCAAGCATAATCATTTATTTAATTTCATATTCTCTAGCTTCTTATTGTCACTTGTATTCTCCTTAGTACATGTAGACACCTGAGGATGTAAACAAAAAATCAGTGAGCTAAAATCCTAGTAAAAGTATAGATAAGAATAATATAGAATGGGATGAGAATAATCATGACATAGGCAGTAGATTATGAACATGAGAGGAACATAAATAAAACAATTGAAATGTGGCAATGCATAAAAATGAAATATCATGTTTTAGTGGTTAACTTACACCCATACATGGGAACCATGCTAGGATCTTGTTCACACATCCTTTAACATTTACTCATGAGATTCATCACTTTACCCAATTCATTGGAGCACTGTATAATTCCGGGCACACCCGTCACTTTGAAACATTCATATTGCGTTATATTATTCTGGGCGCACCAGTCACATCATAACATTATCATTTTCATGATTTCCACATAGAACACATATAAAAAGTAAACATAACTAACCCATGTAAAGGAATGGTTTTCATCTCATAAAAATACATTCATATGCTTCGGGTTCCCAAAAGAAAGAGGGAACAACATACTTGATACAAGAACCATCAACCATGAATGAGAGGTAAAAGTTGAGTTCTAGAATGAAGAGATCTTTTGGAAAGCATTTGTTTTGACATAAACATCATTAAGAAACATGTATATCCCATAAAAGGTAAGATAATTGTGAAGAAATGATCCTTATGGAGTAACCATATAGAAATGGATTGAAAGAGGGAGAACCCAAAGGAAAAAAATTGAGTTTGAGATTTCCCCTTACCTTGTTTATGAATGCTTCATTCTCTTTAATGTCCTGTATATTGACATTATATTCATTAATTATAAATTCCAGAACCTTTTATAAATTAATATGGTTCATTATGGTTTCATTATGTGATTTTATGATCCATTGAAAGAGTTATAGAATTTAGAAACATTATTCAGGAATGTTTGTTTTTATGGTTTTCTTGCGTGGTTCACTTGTATTCTTAAATTGATGTTCAGGTAGAACATGGGTAAACATCAAAAAATGATTTTAAATGTTATTAATGATATTAAAGGATTTTTAATGATCTTATTATGAGTTGTATTAGATCCCTGTGGATGAATCAATAGATAAGAATTAAATGATGATTGTTTGGGTTAATTTGGGCGGTTTTTCAATCACAACAAACTTATTTTATTTTATCACTTAGTAATATGTTGATAAATCAGTTACAAAACATTAAATAGGACATAATACATATAAAATAGTCTATTTCAACCATAAAAATGGTTTCATGACCATATCTAAAGGTATAAATGGAATAAGAATACATGTCATTCTTGAAGTTGATAAATTAACACCTCACGAACAACGTTCTCTTTAAAAAAAGAAAGTGGGAAAGGGAGGTTGGATGATATAATATCCCATTAGCATCATAAAATTCCTGTGTATGTATAATACGAGAGTTGAAACACCATTTTGATGAATATAGGTGGAGAGAGATCAAGAAAATAAATTGAACATGAAAGGATATTAAAGGAGAAGAGGGATAGAAATTACTTCTTCAATCCTTCTCTTGAGAACCTCCTCAAGGGCCTAATATTGGTATTTTGATGAGACCATCAGTTCATGGACGTGGGGTAGGGGCTAGGGATGATGTTTGGGCAGATTTTAGAGATGTCTTGGAGCTTTATAGGTGTGAGGGAATGACGGTGTGATGGGTGGTTTTTATAGTGGATGGGAGGGGTAAATTTTGAATATTTAATTCAATATTTTATTATTTCCCTCAAGACAACCAATAGTTTTGTTTCTTATGACCCCTAAGAGTAATTATTTTATGTGAGTTTGAACCAAGTGGCCTCAAATCACTTGTGATGTCCTGAATAGTTTATTTAACAGTTAAATCGTATATAGATATTTTACCGTATTTCACTATTCATCAAAAATTTGATTTTATCAGAAAAATACCAAAAAATAAATCTAACCATTTTTATACATTAAGATTTCAAAAATGTAGTCCATTTTTCAAAATTAATTTTCTAAATATTATTTATTTAAATTTTAAATAAAGTCATAGTTAATTCAAAAAATAATAATATTAAAGGTGCACTTATTTTTATTTCTCAATGAAATATTAATTAAGATCTCATTATCTTATTAACATAAGAAAATAAAATAATTTTATTATTTACTCTTCATAAGGGTCAAATTAATATTCATTTTATTATTCATAATGTTATGTTACTATTCAGAAAAAAACAGGTTTGTTCTATTAGACTACAAAAAAATCTTGAACAAAATCATGTATGTCAGCTTTTCAAAATTCCATACACAGAAGTGTCAAACATATCTTTAAAGTTCACTTATCACTTAGTAGTTCATTATTTTGTGAATAAATGTGATTTAATGACATAATTTTATGAAGGGAATTTTCATTGAAAAACATTGGGTCGTTACATTCTTCCCCCCTTAAGAAAATTCACCCTCGATATTTCCTTTTACATAAACAGGTGAGGGTACTTCTCCTTCATCACCTCTTCCGGTTCCCATGTTGCTTCCTCAAACATATGGTTCCTCAAGAACACTTTGACAAGGTGGGTTGTCTGGTAGCGTAGAACCTTATCACTTCGGTCCAGAAACATTACTGGCTGCTCCTCATAGGATAGATCACCTTCCAACTTCGCCAACTATGAGTTTAGTACACATGTGGGGTCTGGTATGTACTTCTTTAGTAGTGATACATGAAATACTTCATGACCTTGATCAATATTTTGTGGAAGTGAAAGACTATAGGCCGCTGCTCCTATGCGGTCAAGGATCTCAAAGGGTCCAATGTACCTTGGTCTTAGCTTCCCTTTCTTCCCAAATCGCATGACTCTATTCCATGGAGATATTCGAAAGAAGACATTACCTCCAATGTTGAACTCCAAGTCCCTTCAACGATTGTTAGCATAGATCTTTTGCCGACTTTGAGCAGCTTTGATTTGTTTCTGGATAACAAGAACCTTCTCTGTCATCTCATGAATAAGATCAGGTCCATGTTGATTTCTTTCTCCTACTTCATCCCAATAGGTTGGAGTTCTACATCACTTTCCATACAGAGCATCATATGGAGCCATCTGAATACTCAGGTGGAAGCTATTTTTGTATGAGAACTCAACCAATGGGAGATGATGATCCCATCCACATTTGAATTATAGAGAGATGGCTTTATGCATATCTTCAATTGTATGAATAGTCCTTTCAGACTGACCATCAGTTTGGGGGTGATAGGTTGTGCTGAAATTTAATTCAGTACTCAAAGCATGTTGAAGGTTCCTCCAGAATTTAGGTGTGAACCTCAGATCATGGTCAGATTCAATTGAATGTGGAACACCTTCCCGTCTCACCACTTCCTTCACATATATCATTTCTTGTGTTCAAGTGATAGATCTTCCCAAATAACGATAAAATGAGCAGTCTTGGTGAGTCGGTCAACCACAACACATATCGCATTATTTCACCTTGACATATTCAGGAGACCCATGAAAAAGTCTGCCGTAACATTTTCTCATTTCCACATGGGTATAGGTAATGGATGCATCATACCATTGGACTTTTGTCTCTCACCATTAACTTGCTGACATATCAAGAACCTTGATATATATTCAGCCATCTCCTTTTCATGTTATCCCACTAGAAGTGTTCCTAGAGATCACAGAACATCTTGTTACTCACATGATGGATAGGGATAGTTGAGCTACGTGCATTGTACAATAGATCCTTCTTTATCCTGGATGATTAAGGCACACAAAGCCGCATTCCAAACTAAATCACACCGTCATCGTCGATATGGATCTCTTGCAGCTTCCCTTATTTTACTGCATTCACCCTATTTTGTATCTCCACATCATCCCATTATGCTTCGTTAATCTTCTCCTAGATGGATGGTTGCATAATAATTTGGGAAAGGTAGTATGTATCCCCTCCCCTTATTATTTCTAAATCCATTCTATGCATATCTATGAAGATAGGTACTTTCTTAATCCACATCATAGATAGAGTAGCAGGTTCTTTTCTTCTTAGAGCATCGGCTACCTTGTTTACCTTTCCAGGATGATAATAAATAGAGAAATCGTAATCCTTGATTAGCTCTAACCATATCCTTTGACGCATGTTGAGCTCCTTTTGTGTGAATATATACTTTAGGCTCTTGTGGTCGGTGTATATGTCACACTTCTCACCATAAATAGAGTGTCGCCAGATTTTGAATCCAAAAAGCATGGCTTCCGGCACTAGATCATGCGTCTCGTAGTTCTTCTCAAGGATCTTCAACTGTCGTGAGGCATAGGCTATTACATTATCATTTTTAATGAGTACACAACCCAAGACATTCTTTGAAGCATCACCGTATATCACAAAACATTCTCCACTTTTCGGTAGTGTGAGTACAGGTGCATTGATTAGACTTCTCTTTAGATCCTTGAAGATTCCTTCACATTCTTCCGTCTAGACATACTTTACCCCATTCCTTGTTAAAATAGTTAGCGGGCTTGACAATCGTGAGAGCTTTCTCACAGAACATTAGTTGTACCCAGCTAATCCAAGAAAACTACAGATTTCAGTGACACTAGAGGGCTTGGTCCATTCCTAAATCGCCTTTGTCTTTGAAGGATCCACAGAAATTCCCTCACTTGTGAACACATGTCCCCAGAATGTGACTTGCTTCATCGAAAAGTCACACTTGTTGAACATGGCATACAAATTCTCTTTTCTCAATGTCGCTAACACAAGACTTAGATGTTCTTCATGTTCCTCCGTGCTATTATAGTAGAGTATATTATCCACAATAAAAACTACGACAAATTTGTTGAGGTAATGTCTGAAGACTCTATTCATCAAATCCATGATGATTTCGGGGGAATTAGTAAATCCGAAGGGCATCACCAAGAACTCATAGTGACCATACCGTGAACAGAAGGCATTCTTATGAATATCTTCCTTCTTCAACTTTACCCGATGATATCCAGAATGAAGATCCACCTTTGAGAAGTATTGATCTCCTCTTAAATGATCGAAGAAGTCACCAATCCTTGGAAGATGATACTTGTTATTTATGGTGATCTTTTTGAGTTCCGGATAATCGATTCACAGCCACATTGTTCCATCCTTTTTCTTCACATAGAGCACGGGTGCACCCCAAGGTGATGCACTTGGGTGTACGAACCCTTTGTACAGATGGTCTTTCAGATGCTTGTTTAACTCTTCAATTTTGACAGAATCCATCATATAGGGACACTTCGAGATAGGAGTAGCTTCAGGTATGAGTTCAATTGAGAACTGTACCTCACGATCCGGGTGAATTCCGGGTAACTCTTCGAGAAATACATCGTTGTATTCCCTCACTATGGAAATTTCCTCATGGTTGGCGCATTCCTTTGACTCAACCATTTGGGCGAGGTATGTTTCATCATAGGGAATCAACAACCACACCATTGAAGGATTTTTCAAAGGAGATTCATGATATTTATTGCATTTATAGAAGAGCCTGGGTTTGTTTGGAATATTAAAAGACATTTCCCTTTCCCGAAAGTTGATATGTTCTTTATATAATGAGAGCCAATCCATTCCCATTGTAGCGTCGAATTCCACCAAGGGAAGTATTATGAGATTTTCCAGAAGAATATTCCCACATACGCCAATAGGAGAAGAGTCAAACACTTGGGTTGCAATGATTTCACCAGTTAATGTTTTTATAGATATCTCTACTTCAAGGTTTCAGGGCTTCTATTATATAGTTCTAGAAAACATGCAAGATATAAAGGAATGATTAGAACCCGGATCAAATAAGAATTTTTCCATTATTGAGTGAATAGTAAGTGTACCTTGTATGACTTCATTATCATGATCCACCTCCGCAGTAGTGATGGAATATGATATCCCTTTTTCCTTTGGCATTGGTGGTTGCTGACGCTGATTAACCTCAAGAACTCAAGGTTTAGTTCACTGGTTTGCATAGTGCCCTAGCTCCCTACAGTTGTAGCATTGAATCATGAGTGGTTCGCTCCTTTCATCGGCTACATTATCCTTCTTTTTTTGTGTCTTTTCGACACTCTTGGGCATGGAGTCCTTCTTTCGCACACTTGAAGCATTTCCCCATCCCTTTGAGTTAGTTCCCATGGTGCAACTGCCCATATTTTTGGCATGTGGGTGGTTGATTTTTCTTCCCACCTTTTTCATTAGATCCACCAGCTTAAAACTACATAAATATTTTTTTATCAACAAAGCCATGGGAAAATTCTCCAAACTCCATATCCAATTTAAAAGCACAATGAACAACATCTTAATAACACCCAATCTATCTAATTATAAGAGCATTTCGAAGGTGTGGTTTTAATCCACTAAAGAATCTATCAATTTTTCTATCATTTTTTATAACAAAACACGAAGCGTACCTTGAAAGCCTTGGAAAATTCGCTCCATAGGTCGTGAAATATTCTCCTTCTTTTTCTTGATCTCTATAAATTCTTTCTACATCATTGTATGAAGAGTTCGTGGGAAATACATATTAAGAAACATTATCATAATGTCTTCCCATTCCATCTATTAAATTTACTCCATTGGCATGGTGTTATTAATCAAAGCCCACCATTGATCAGCTTCTCCATCTAGATGATAAGCAGCTAGGGTTACCTTCTCCATATCAGAATAGTGAAGAACATAAAAGATCTTCTCCATGGAGTTAACCCACTATTCTGTAACTAGTGGATCAGATGATCCACTAAATGTTGGTGGTCGTTGCCAAATAAAACATTCGATAGCCAGTTACTCCCTTTTTGGTGAAGGAGGACATTCCCCATTATTATGGTCATTGTTCATAACCTGATATTATTGGGTAAGCATCTTCATGACGTTTTGAACTCCACCTCCCAAATCATTGGGGATGTCATTTGGGAAATCATTGCATTGGCCCTCGTACGAGTTGTTGGCCTGATTTCTCCTCGTTCCCACCATTTTCTAAAATAGAGAAGGCTAGAACAAAACATAAGTAAACAAGTCCTGAATAACATATTCATTTATACAATTTATACTAAAAAAATATCATATGTGATCACTATGTAAATATTCTTGTGTTATTATTTGTACTTAGTCTCATGTTAGTGGTTTTATCTAGGGTTCACTAATCCTAATTCCCAAATTAACTAAACCTTTCATTTGATACCAACTATAGCATCTCATCCTTTTATTACATTACTATTTAATCATTTAAAAGGTAAAAAACATAATAGTATTACACATAGAGGATCCAACGGTTTAGTGTCTTGGGAAAACTAGGACCATACATAGAAATTACAACATCAAACATAAACATTTATTTAATTTATTCGTCTCTAGCTTCTTATTGTCCCTTGTCCTCTCCTTAGTACATGTAGCCACCTGATGATATACATACAAAAGGGGTGATATAAAAGACCATTAAGAGGATAGATAAGAATAATATAGCATGGGGTGAGCATAATCATGACATAGGCAAAAGATCATGAACATGAGAGGAATAAAAATAAAAGACATGAAATGTGGCAATGTATAAAAATGAAACATTAGGTTTTAGTGGTTAACTACCACACATAATTTTGAACCAAGTTAGCATCTTGTTCGCACATCCTTTCACATTTATTCATGATATTCATCACTTTACCCATGCATTGGAGCTCTATACAATTTTGGGTGCACCTGTCACTTTCAAACATTCATATTGTGCTATAAAATTCCGGGCGCACCCGTCACATCATAACATTATCATTAACATGATTTACACATAGAAAACATATCAAAAGTGAACATAAATAACCCATGTAATGTAATGGTATTCATATCATAAAAATACATTCATAAGCTTTGGGTTCCCAAAAGAAATAGGGAACAACATACTTGATACAAGAACCATCAACCATGAATGACAGGTAAAAGATGAGTTCTTAAAAGATGAGTTCTTTTGGAAAACATATGATTTGACATGAACATCATTATGAAACATGTATATCCCCGAAAAGGTAAGATAATTATGAATAAATGATCTCTATGGAGTAAAAATATCAAAATGGAGTGAAAGAGGGAGATCCCGAATGAAGAAAATTGAGTACGAGATTTCCCCTTACCTTGTATATGAATGCTTCCTTATCTTTAATGTCATGTATAATGCCATTATATTAATTAATTATTAATTACAGAACATTTTATACATTAATAGGGTTAATTATTTTTTCCTTATGTGATTTTATATGCCATTGATTTAGTTATAGAGTTTAGAAACATTATTCTGTAATGTTTGTTTTTATGGTTTTCTTGAGTGGTTCACTTGTATTTTTAAATTGATATTCGGGTAGAACAAGGGTAAACATACAGAACTGATATAAAAAGTTATTAAGGATATTAAATGAGTTTTAATGATCTTATAACAAATTATATTAGATCCATTTGGATGAATCATTATATAAGAATTAAATGATGAGTGTTTGGGTTAATTTGGGTGGTTTTTCGATCACAAAAAACTTGTTTTAATTTATCAATTAGATATATGTTCATAAATCATTTACAAAACATTAAATTGGACATAATACATATAAACTATTCTGGTTAAACCTTAAAAATGGTTTCATGACCAGATCTAAAGGTATAAATGGAAGAATAAAACATGACATTCTTGAAGTTGATAAATTAACACCTCACAAACAACATTCTCTTTAATAAAAAAAATAAAGATGTAGTGGGAGGATTGAATATATAATATCCCATAATCATCATAAGATTTTATTATATGTATAATAATAGAGTTACAATACACTTAGTGTGATGATAGGTGGGAAGAGATCAAGAAACGAACTTGAACATGCAAGGAAATTAAAGGAGAAGGGGGAGAGAAATTACTTCTCGAATCCTTCACTTGAGAACCTCCTTAAAGGCCTATTCTTGGTCTTTTGATGAGACTATAAGCTCTTGGGCGTGGGGAGGAGGGGAAAGGGAAGATGTTTGGGAAGAGTTTGGAGAAGGCTTGGTGCTTGAGAGGTGTGAGGGAATGAGGGTGTGAAGGGTGGTTTTTATAGTGGAGGGGAGGGGTAAATTTTGAATATTCAATTCAATATTTTATTATTTATATCAAGACAACATAGTATTGTTTCATGTGAACCCTAATAGTGATAATTTCATGTGAGTTTGAACCAAGTGGCCTCGCATCACTTGTGATGTCATGAATAGTGTATTTAACTGTTAAATCGTATATATGGTATTTTACCGTATTTCACTATTAATCAAAACATAGTGTTTTTCTGAAAAATACCAAAAATTTACCCTAACCATTGTTCGATGTTTAGATTTCAAAAATGAAGTCCATTTTTCAAAATTAATTTCCTAAATATTCTAAATTTATATTTTAAATAAAGTCATAGGTAATTAAAAAAATAACAATCTTAGAGGTGCACTTAGTTTTATTTCTCATTGAAAAATTAATTAAGATATCATTATATTATTACCTTAAGAAAATAAAACAATATTATTATTTACTATTAATAAATGTCATATTACTATTCAATTACTATTCATAAGGGTATGTTACTATTCACCAAAAAAATAGGTTTGTTCAATTAGACTCCAAAAAACATCTTGAACACAACCATGTATGTCAGATTTTCAAAATTCCAAACACAGAAGTGACAAACATATGTTTAAAGGTCACTTATAACGTAGTAGTTCATTTTTTTGTGCCTTCATGTGATTTTATAAGATAATTTTAAGAAGGTAATTTTCATTGAAAACTTTTGGTCGTTACATTCTTCCCCCATTAACAAATTTCACCCTCGACATTTCGTTTTACATAAATCGGTGAGGGTACTTATCCTTCATCGCCTCTTCCAGTTCCCAAGTTGCTTCCCCAAACTTACGGTTCCTCCATAACACATTGACAAGGTGGGTTGTCTTTTTGTGTAGAACCTTATCACTTCAGTCCAGAATCTTTACTGGCTGCTCCTCATAAGATATATCACCTTCCAACTACACCACCTCTGAGTTTAGTACATGTGATGAGTCTAGTATGTACTTCCTCAGTATTGATGCATGAATCACAACATTAACTTGAGCCATATTTGGTGGAAGTGAAAGACGATAGGCTATAGCTCCTATGCAGTCAAGGATCTCAAAGGGGTCAATGTACCTTGGGATTAGCTTCCCTTTCTTCCAAAATCGCATGACTCTCTTCCATGGAGATATTTGAAGAAAGGATTTTTCTATAATGTCAAACTACAAGTCCCTTAGACAGTTGTTAGTATATCTCTTTTTCCAACTTGGAGCAGATTTGATGGGTTTCTGCATGGCATGAACCTCTTCTGTCATCTCTTGAACAAGATCAAGTCCTAGTTGCTTTTTTTCACCAACTTTATCCCCACAGGTTGTAGTTCGACATCACTTTCCAAACAGAGCGTCATATGGAGCAATCTAAATATTCGAGTGGAAGATATTGTTGTATGAGAACTCAACCAATGGTAGATTATGATACCATACACCTTTGAATTCTATAGAGCATGCTCTAATCATATCTTCATGTGTCTAAATGGTCCTTTCAGATTGGCCATCGGTTTGGGGGTGATAGGTCGTACTGAAATTTAATTCAATTCTTAAAGCATGTTGAAGGATCCTCCAATATTTAGATGTGAACCTCAGATCATAGTCAGAGACAATTGAGAGTGGAACACCGTTCATTCTCACCACTTAACTTATATCATTTCATGTATTTCAAGTGAGAGATCTTCCCGAATAGTGATAAAATGGGCAGTCTTGGTGAGTCGGTCAACCATAACCCATGTCACATTATTTCTATTTGACGTCTTCAGGAGACTCGTGACAATGTCCATAGTAACATTTTTCCATTTCTACATGGGTGTAAGAAATGGCTGCATCATACCATTGGACTTTTTTTCATTTAGCTTTAACTTGCTAACATACCAAGCACTTTGATATATATTCTGCAATCTTTTTCTTCATGTTATCCCACCAAAAGTGTTCCCGGAGATCATGGTACATCATAGTATTCCTAGGATGGATAATGAAAGTTGAGCTATGTGCATTTTCCAATAGCTCCTCCTTAATCCCGGGTGATGAAGTCACACAAAGCCGCATTCCATACCAAATCACACCATCATTGTCGATATGGAACTCTTTCAGCTTCCCTTCTATTACTGCATTCACCATCTTTTGTATCTCCACATCATCCCTTTGTGTTTCCTCAATCTTCTCTTGAATGGATGGTTGCGCAATCGTTTGGGAAAGGTAGGATTTATCCCCTGACCTTATGATTTCCAAATTCATTCTTTTCATATCAATGAAGATAGGGTATTTCTCAATCTGCAACATGGATAGAGTAGCAGGTTCTTTTCTGCTTAGAGAATCATCTACATTGTTCGCCTTTCCAAGATGATAATCAGTAAAGCAATCATAATCCTTGATTATATCTAACCATCTCCTTTGACGCATGTTGATCTCTTTTGTGTGAATATATATTTTAGGCTCTTGTGGTCGGTGTATATGTCACACTTTTCACCATAATGGTAGTGCCGCCAGATTTTCAAGGAAAAAATCATTGCTGCCAGCTCTAGATCATGTGTCTGGTAGTTCTTCTCATGGATCATCAACTGTCGTGAGGCAGAGGCTATCACATTATCGTTTTTCATGAGTACACAAGACAAGACATTCTTTGAAGAATCGCTGTATATCAAAAAACATTCTCCACTTTTTGGTAGAGTGAGTACAGGTGTACTGATCAGACTTCTCTTTAACTCCTTGAATATTCCCTCACATTCTTCTGTCCAGACATACTTTACCCCTTTAATTGTTAAATTAGTTATCGGTCTTGACAATCATGAGAGGTTTCTCACAAAACGTCGGTTGTACCCATCTAATCCAAGAAAACTACATATTTCTGTGACACTATAGGGTCTGGGCCATTCCTCAATCGCCTTTGTCTTTGAAGGATCCACAGAAATTCCCTCACTTGTGATCACATTACCCAAGAACGTGACTTGATTCATCCAAAAGTCACACTTTTGGAACATGGCGTATAACTTCTCCTTTATCAATGTCGCCAACACAAGTCTTAGTTGTTCATAATGTTCCTCATTGATCTTAGGGTAGATAAGAATATCATCGAAAAACACTACCACAAATTTGTTGAGGTAATGTCTAAAGACTCTATTTTTTAAATCCATGATGATTGATGGGGCATTAGAAAGTCCTAATGTCATCACAATAAACTCATAGTGCCCATACCTTGTACGGAAGGCATCCTTCTAAATGTCTTTCTTCTTCACCTTTACGTGATGATATCCAGAACGAAGATCCACCTTTGAGAAGTATTGAGCTCCTCTTAACTGATCAAACAAGTCATCAATCAATGGAAGATGATACTTGTTCTTTATGGTGATCTTGTTGAGTTCCCGATAATAGATACACAACCACATTGTTCCATCCTTCTTCTTCACAAATAGCACTGGTACACCCCAAGGTGATGCACTAGGGTTTATGAACCCTTTGTCCAGTTGCTCATGAAGCTACTTATTTAACTCCTCCAGTTTGATAGGAGCAGTCATATAGGGGCACTTCGAGATAGGATTAGCTCCAGGTATGAGTTCAATGGAGAACACTAACTCATGGTCCAGGGGATTTCTGGATAACTCATCGGGAAATACATCGTTGTATTCCCTCACGATGGGCATATCCTCAAGGTTGGCACTTTCCTTCGACTCAACCATTTGGGTGAAGTAGGCTTCTTCATAGGGAATCAACACCCACACCATTGATGGATTTTTCAATGGTGATTCATGATCTTCCTTGAATTTATAGAAGATCCTTGGGTTGGTTTGGAATATGAAAATATATTTCCTTTTCCTAATAGTTGATATGTGCTCAATATAACGAGATCCAATCCATTCCCATTATAGCGTCAAATTCCACCATGGAAAGTATTACGAGATTTTACAAAATAATCTTCCCACATACACCAACTAGAGAAGAGTAAAAATCATGGGTTGCATGATTTCACTAGTTGGTGCTTTTACTGATATCTATACTTCATGGTTTCGGGGCTTCGATTCTATAGTTATAGAAAACTTGCAAGATATAAAGGAATGCGTATTACAAGAATCAAATAAGACCTTTAAAATTATTGAATGAATAGGAAGTGTACCTTGTATGACTTCATTATCATCATCCACCTCCATAGTAATGATGGAATATGCCTTCCCCTGTTCCTTTGGCTTTGGTGGTTGCTGATGCTGATTACCCTCAAGAACTCCAGGTTTAGTGCACTGGTTTTCATAGTTCCCTAGTTCCCAATGTTGTAGCATTTAATCATGAGTAGTTCTCTCCTTTCATCAGCTACATTCTCCTTCTTTTTTGTGTATTTTCGACACTCTTGGGAATGGTGTCCTTCTTTCACAAACTTGAAGCATTTCCCCATCCCATTGATGCAGTTCTCGTGGTGCAACGTCCCACATTTTTGGAATGTGGGTCGTAGATTTCTCTTCCTAGCATTTTCATTAGATCCACCATCTTGAAACTACATCATTCTTTTCTTATCATAATATCCATGGGACCATTCTCTAAACTCCATCTCCACATTGAGAGCACATCGAACATCTTCTTCATAACACCCAAAGACTCGAATTTCAAGAGCCTTTCGAAGGTGTGGATTTAATCCACTAATGAATCTATCTATTTTTCCATCATTGTTGATAACAAAACCCGAAGCGTACCTTGAAAGCCATGTGATTCTTACTTCATAGGTTGTGATAGATTCTCCATCTTTTGGCATGAGATCTATAAATTCTCTCTCTATTTTCATACGATGAGTTCATGGGAAATACTTATTAAGAAACATTATCTTAAAGTCTTCACATTCCATCTCTTTCATTTCCCCCCTTGGATTGGTGTTCTTAATCAAAGCCCGCCATTGATCAAATTCTCCATCTAGATGATAAACAGCTAGGGTCACCTTCTCCGTATCTGAATAGTGAAGAATAGAAATGATTTTCTCTATGGTTTTAACCCACTGTTCCTCAACTAGTGGATCGTAAGATACAATAAATTTCAGTGGTCGTTGCCGCATAAAACATTCGATAGCTAGTTCGTCCCTCTTTGGTGAAGGATAATGTTCCCCATTATTATGGTTATTATTCATAACCTGAGCTAATTGGGTAAGTATCTCCATGATGTTTTGAACTCCACCTCCCATATCATTGGGCATGTCGTTCAGGCATTCATTTCATTGGCCCTCGCATGAGTTGTTGGCCTGATTTCTCCTAGTTCCCGCCATTTTAAAAAATAGAAAAGGTTAAAACAAACCATAAGTAAACAATTCATGAATAACATATTCATTTAAACAATTTATACCAATAAAATAACATATGGCATCCCTATGTAAATATTTTTATGTTCTTGTTTGTACTTAGTCTCATGCTAGAGGTTTTCTCTAGGGTTCACTAATCCTAATTCCCAAATTAACTAAACCTTTCATCTGATACAAAATATATCATCAAAGCTTTTTCTTACATTAATATTACATCTTTTTAAAGGTAAACATCATAATATTATTACAGATAGAGGATCCAACGTTTTAGTGACTTGGGAAAACTAGGACCATACATAGAAATTACAACATAAAGCATAAACATTTATTTAATTTATTCTTCTCTAGATTCTTATTTTCACTTGTCCTCTCCTTAGTACATGTATCCACCAGAGGATATACATCAAAAAAGGGGTGAGATAAAATCCCAGTAAGAGGATAGATAAGAATAATATAGCATGGGGTGAGCATAATCATGACATAGGCAAAAGATCATGAACATGAGAGGAACGTAAATAAAAGACATGAAATGTGGCAATGCATAAAAATGAAACCTGATGTTTTAGTGGTTCACTACAACACACAATTGTGAACCAAAAAGCATCTTGTTCACACATCCTTTCACATTTACTCATGAGATTTATCACTTTAATCAATGCGTTGGAGCGTTGTATAATTCATGGCGCACCTGTCACTTTGAAACATTCATATTGTGCTATAAAATTCTGGGCGCACTCGTCACATCATTAAATTATCATTATCATGATTTCCGCATAGAACACATATAAAAAGTGAACATAACTAACCAACATAAATTAATTTGTTTCATATAATAATAATATATTCATAAACTATGGGTTCCCAAAAGAAAGGGGGAACAACATACTTGATACAAGAACCATCAACCATGAATGAGAGTTAAAAGATGAGTTCTTAAAAGAAAAGTTCATTTGGAAAACATTTGTTTTGGCATTAACTTTATTAAAAACTATTTATAGCCCATAAAAAGATAAATAATTATGAATAAATGATCTTTATGGTGTAACCATATGAAAATGGCGTGAAAGAGGGAGAACCTGAAGGAAGAAAATTGAGTTCGAGATTTCCCCTTACCGTGTATCTGAATGCATTCTGCTCCTTAATGTCCTATATATTGACATTATATTCATTAATTATAAATTCCAGAACATTTTATACATCAATAGGGATCATTATGGTTTAATTATGTGATTTTATGTTCCATTTAATGACTTATTGTGTTTAGAAACATTAATCAGGAATGTTTGTTTTTATGGTTTTCTTGAGTGGTTCACTTGTATTCTTAAATTGATGTTCGGGTAGAACATGGGTAAACATCCAGAACTGATATTACATGTTATTAATTATATTATAGGAGTTTTTATAATCTTATAATAAATTATATTATATCCATGTGGATGAATAATTACATAAGAATTAAATGATGATTGGTTGGGTTAATTTGGGCGGTTTTTCGATCACAATAAACTTGTTTTAATTTATCACTTAGTAATATGTCCCCAAATCAGTTCCAGAACATTAAATAGGACATAATACATATAGAATATTCTTGTTCAACCATAAAAATGGATTATTGACTAGATCTAAAGGTAGAAATGGAAGAAGAAAACATGTCATTCTTGAAGTTGATAAATTAACTCCTCACGAAGAAAATTCTCTTTAATAAAAAAAAGAAAGAGGGAAAGAGCGGTTGGATGATATAATATCCCATTATCATCATATAATTATAGTATATGTATAACACTGGAGTTAAAATAAAATTTGGGTGACGATATGTGGGAGAGAGATCAAGAAATGAACTTAAACGTGAAAGGAAATTAAAGGAGAAGAGGGAGAGAAATTACTTCTTGAATCCTTCTCTTGAGAACCTCCTTAAGGGCCTAAGCATGGCCTTTTGATGAGACCATAAGATCTTGGACGTGGGGGAGGGGCTAGGGAGGATTTTTGGGCAGAGTATAGAGAAGTTTTGGAGCTTGAGAGGTGTGAGGAAATGAGGGTGTGAAGGGTGGTTTTTATAGTGGAGGGGAGGGGTAAATTTTGAATATTTAATTCAATATTTTATTATATCCCTCAAGAAACCCAAAAGTATTGACTCATGTGACCCCTAATAGTAATATGTTCATGTGAGTTCGAACCAAGTGTCCATGCATCACTTGTTATCTCATTAATAGTGCATTTAACTGTTAAATTGTATATACAATATTTTACCCTTCTTTACTATTCTTCTAAAATTCGAGTTTTTCAGAAAAATACCAAAAATTTACCTTTACCATTTTTCGATGTGTAGATTGAAAAAATAAAGTAAATTTTTCAAAATAATTTTTTTAAATATTATTAATTTAATTTTTAAATAAAGTCATAATTAATTCGAAAAATAACAATTTTAAAGGTGTACTTAGTTTTATTTCTCATTGAAAAGTTAATTAAGATCTCATTTTCTTATTTCCATAATAAAATAAAATAATAATATTATTTACTATTCATAAGGGTCATATTACTAGTAATTTTACTATTCATAAGGGTATGTTACTATTCACACAAAAAATAACATGTTTGTTCTATCAGACTCCAAAAAACATCTTGAACACAACTGTGTATATTATATTTTCATAATTCAAAACACATAAGTGACAAAATTATGTTTAATAGTTACTTATCACATAGTAGTTCATTATGTTGTGCATTCATGTGATTTTATGTCATAATTTTAAGAAGGGAATTTTCATTGAAAAACTTTGGGTCGTTACATTACCAACAACATTAAATTGAAATGACCACAAAAGATTATAACTAGTGCACAATGATAATGCAGGAACAAATTAATTCATATTGAGTGACTGTATTTATTTATAATGGTTACCCTAGTTATTTAATGGAATTGGTTATATAAAAACCCCCAGTACATCAAGAATGTTCATAAACTTGTTTAACATGGTATCACTATTGCACGAGATTCCTTTTCATCAACTGGATGATTTCATCCCATGAATATGATCTTCAGAATATAATGTATCAATAATATTCCATGCACCTCAACCTTGTATTCGTTAATAATTGTTAGAAACAACTCCCTCTTCTTTAAAAACATATTTCACAAAGAGTATAATGGTATATTATTTTATATGGTTCTCAACTTCTTCTCTTATTTATTGGTTATATTCTCAAGCTATTCATGTATATGTTTTTCATATATACATGATATATTCAAGGACCACTTTTTTTTACACATTACTGAATTGGTGTTAATTATATTTCTTTTTAGTGTTTTCCAAGTATTTGTATGCATGAGAATATGGAACCATTGTCTATATTATGAAAACCATAATGGGTTCTTTATTTGAAAAGATATAAGAATTATACTTCATTTCATAAGATGAAACATGTTACATGAATATATTTCTACTTCTCATAATAGAGTACTATCTCTTTTCAGTTTCCTAAAAAAATCTATAGTTTCTGCTTCGTCCGTTAGGAGGCTACAAGATCATAATTTTTTCCTATTATTCACAAGAATCATTCTTGTACCATCACCTTATCATTCTTCTTTATATGAGAAATTCTTGTTTAACCTCATTATGTTTATGTATTTTCATTGTTTTTTGAAACATGATAACTTATTCTAATAATTATAACAATAGAGATAATTAAACTCTCAAGATTTCCTATTTATATATCAGTTGTGTTTCACATCCTTTCAATTGGCATGAAATGGTGTAATGGCCCTATATATTCTCAAATAATTTATTAAATATGATTTTCTTTGGTTTTATTTTTAAAAAAAATTGGGAAAATTCCAAGACTAGGTGATGACACGGCGTGTGATTTCGAGGCCCAGTGTACCCCTGGAAAACAAATGAAAAATGTTATGTTTTTAATGAAATGTGCAGGTGGTGTATTCTTTTAAACTTCAATAAATTGTAAATAACTTTCTGAATCATAATTTTTAGGGTACCATTTCATTAAAAATAGGGAAATTACCGTAGGCGAGGCCAAACCTCAACTGGCGTGCATTGTGGGTGGAAGTTATTTTTTGGATGTAAATGTCATTAAGATATTTAATAAAAATATTTTATTTCATTTTTCATTGGTTTATTTTATGTATGGACTATTTTTACGAATCCAGGGTTACTACGTAACTCTTGAAATACTCCGAGGCAAGGAGATGGGGATTCATCCAATTAACATCGATGGTTTGGAGAATCAAGATCGGTGAACCTCAGATTCGACGGATCGACCAATGATGATGATGCAGATTCACCCTTTTTCAACGATAGATCCAAACCTTGAGGTTGGGTGGTTGATCATTTTGCAATTTCCTTTAACTTATTTTATTCAAAATTAAAATGTGGACCAACCCACAAATAGTTTGATCCATGATTCAACTATTCTTGTGGGATGTGTAATTTTTGTGGGGTTTAAAGGGGAGATAGATCTTTGTGATTATCTATTATTGTAGTGTTTTGTCAAACCTTAAAACAAGGATGGATCAAGGATGACAAGAACAAGGCTCTGCTACATTATTTGGGTGTTTTATGTGTTCTTTCATCCCCGTTCCTGGGGTTCTTCATCGTTGGACCGTAATGGTCAAAAAATATTTTTTTCAAGAGGCTATGAACATGATCATACTCCCCAAGTACTAGTAAGATGTATCAAAGCACATGTAAGTGAAGGTCACGACCTGAGTATCATATATGTGACTTAATTTAAAAAAAGTGCATCCAAGGAAAGGGAGAAACATGCGGAACCAGAGCATCCTCCGGTGGCATGCATGAGTGGTGGAGGATGGCGGCTGCCTGTAATCATGGTTGGATTGCGCATGCAGCATGGTGGGGACCTTGGATGTGTCGTCCGACCACAATGAATGTGGCAATCCCATGTTGACCGGGTGACATGGGAGGAGCCACATAGTTGGGGAGTACCGTGTGTACTGAGGGTCATGGCAAGGGTGGTCCACATCTGGCGGAGAAAAGCAAGCCTCATGTAGGGGGCAGAAAATGAAGGTTATGCCACTCCAACCACCTAGTGGGTCAGGTCCAGCTGAGCCCAGTGGACCGCAATGGACCACACCAGGCCGGGTTGGGTTGACCAAACCACTTCAGGTTAGCCGGTTGGTGGGGTCAAGTCTAGCGGGTTGGATCAGACCTAGACCAGACCCAGGTCATCCCCTTTCAGTAAAACAACCATAAATTTAAAACTATGTGACTATTTAATGAACTTTTTGTGGAGTTTGGACCCCTATGATATGACAATCCTTTTGAGATACTTTAAGTGAGTCTCTGCGAAAGTTGGCATATGAAATTTTTTCTTGAGGAGTAGGTCCTCCTAGAACAAGTTCACTATGAGCCGAATGTGGTGGATAATTATGATCTTGAGACTACGAAACTTGGTTACTACATGAGTTATGGGATTCATGACCTATCTACACTCTATGTGTTGTCGAAACTCCATTTTTTATCAACTCTCTATGTATTATCAAAATTTATTGGATTATAGACACTCCATGTTTTATCAACACTCTATGTTTTACTAATACTCAATGTGTTATTGAAACTCAATGTATTGAAAATACTAGTTGTTCTCTGGAATACATTTGATAACATAAAATTTCATTATATAGACTTATTCCTATGTTATATGACTATATATCATGTATTTCTTTGTGGTATACTTCTTGTATTTCTTCATGCTATACATTGTGTATTTTATAAGTTTTATTCCTTTTTGATTTTGAGTTCTACTACAGAGTATTGTTTTACTCACCAATGCATGGGCTGTAGCTGCATGTGTCATGTCTTGTGCAGGTGACCAATGCTCTGACAGAATTCTTGGTGGACCAGGACCAGGTGGGGATTATATTTCTTGGACGGATGATCTGTGATCCTATGGCTTCAGACAACTAGTATACACCTACCCTTATGTAAGTATTTTATGTGGAAGAGTTTCACAAATTTGTTTATTCACTTTGGAAAACACTTTACATTTGGGGGATTCTATTCTAGCCCAATTTACATTCCAGTTTTCCTATTTTCATACTATGTGTTTGGTATCATAGTGTATTCATGCTTTTTCATTGTTGTGTTTTTACATTTAGGTATTTTGGGCATGGATATGTGTGCATGTGGATAGGTACTTAAGAAAATTCCTCCCCCTTGTGGAATATGAATACTTGTTTCTTGTCTCAAAAACATGGCCTATCTGAGGCCTGTTTAGGATAGTCTTGACATGGGTCCCTCTAGGACACATTGTGAAAAAAGTGGCATTTTATTTTGTTGGTTCAACTTAAGGATTGGGAGTCCATGAGGTTGGTTTGGGGCAACAATGTTAAGTGTTTTATGTTCTTCTGTAAATTCAGAGAGTCCAGTGTTGATGCGGTGACCAATGTATCCATACACCAGGTCTCTGGACACCTGTTTTTTGACACAATACATGAAAACATTGGTTTTATGGAAATTAATATTACATGAATCATATATGATTTTGGTTCATTATAATTTCCTTCTTGAGTCAACTCTCCAGGTATACTCTATTGAACAAGGACCATCTTGATCTATTTTAGGATGCCTCCCTAGGAAAAATAGCCAGGATTCCATTGTGTGATCATGAGGATAATATTAATTGTGATGAAGTTTTGGTACAAGGAACTGAACCAGATATACTCCCTACATCAATGATAGCCCCTTATGGTGGTTTTCCAATGATTCTACAACATGTAGAGCTGCTGTTACTCCCAGTCCTACTAGATGAGGACACATATAGGAAGAATGCACTGCAGGAGTTCCAGAGGTAGTGGACTCCCATGATTAGAGGTGGTCTAGATCCCCAGATAGCTAACGAATGTCTACAGGTAGTGAATGGTGTCTTCTTCCTTGTAAGGACACCTTTTGACTAAATGGCATTCCTAACCGCAAGTCTTTAATAGGGATCAGTGGGGAGATTGTGGAGCATAGTGACCTAGACTCAGGATGGGGAAAATCTATCTTGGGAAAAATTTGAGTGGCTATTTCGATAGGAGTTCTTCCTAACTATGTTACGATTAGTGCACATACAATAGATCCAACATATGTAGTAGGGAAGTTAGACTATTGGGAGTACTCAGTGGGGTTTACTACTATTTCATACTACTCCATGAATATGGTATGACACCCATTCCTCAAGGGTCAAATATTTGAGAAGGGATTATTCCACAAGATCAGGGTATCCATGATATACATTATCATCCCAATATAAGCTAGGGTATTGGAGAAAGATATTATAGTGGAGAGCATTCTGGAAGATTCTAGTAGTAGGAGCTACCAATAGGCACCAGGAAGCTGTGTCTTCATTAGTAGGTAGCCAAAAAATTTCATAGAGAACCAAGAGAGTCATTAACTACAGGGGATGTACCCAAGACATAGGATCAATGAGGTAGGGCTCCCGGGACAGAGATATTCAACTAAAGGATATGAAATATTACTCATGCAGCGGTCATGGACATATTGTAGGAGATTTCCCAACCGATCATACAAATGAAAATGATATGGTTGAGGGGATGGCAATATAGAAGAGGAGGCACAAGAATGATGGTCCATGGGGTGATAGATATGGTAGAGGAGCAGGTAGGGTAGCAGGAGGTGGGTAGAAGTTTGACGCATTACTACTACCACCCCCATGTGGTCCACCACGAGCTCAGGGAGCAGGTGAAAAGAGACAAGGCTAGACACATGAGATGGAGTTTTTTGACCCCAGTTCTCAATAGATGATTAGAGGTATGATCAATATCCCTTCCACCTTAACCACTATTTTGTTAGATAGAGGTTCCAGTCATTATTTTTTCCCACGACCCTTGTTTGAGACTCATATATTCAAGTAGAACCATTTACATGAACCATACACTTTCAGATTGATATGGGAGGGGATTATATAATTATACACTGGAACCGATAGCGTGACCTTACTCTTGGAGGTGAGTGTTTTGGTTAGGATCTCTTAGTAGAGGCATCATGGCCTTTTAATTTCATTATAAGTATGGACTAGTTATCTACAATCCGTGCTCAGATTGACTGTTTTAGATGAATAGTGAGGCATGTCTTGGGTGATGTGACCAAGTTTTCATTTGTTGGTGAAAATAAAATTCATGAAGCATATGATGGAATTACTCTAAAGAGGGTGAATCCAATTACCCACCAGTTGGATAGCCTCACCCTTGGTGTAGTGGATGAATCGAGTCCTCTGTTTCCTATAGTGGTGTCGGAGTATGGAAACGTCTTTCTTAAGGATGTCCCTAGACTACCTCCATATAAATAGGTAGACTTAATCATTGATATATACCCAGATACAACACTAATATTGAAACATGCATATAATTTGACTCCTATGGAGCTTTGTGAGAGGAGGGTATATCTGGAGGACTTACTGAGGAAAGTCTTTGGGAGACCCAGTGTTTTGCCCTAGGTGGCCCCCGTTGTATTTTCCAAAAGGGATAAGATAAGCTTGAGATTCTATGTGTACTTCTGGTTCCAGAACCAGGTGACCATGAAAAATAATTATACACTACCAAGCATAGAATACATCTTTGATCAGCTGAATGTTGTGAGGTGATTCTCAAAGATATACCTAAGATCAGGCTACTGCCAGCTTCGAGTATGGGATGAGATCTTCCCAAAGACAACATTTAGATGTCAGTATTACCACTATGCATTCTTGGTGATAATTTCTGGTGTGAAAAATTTCCAAAAATTGTTCATGGGACTCATGAATAGGATCTTATAGCCTTAATTAGACCGATTCATGGTGATCTTCATTGATGACATCCTAGTGTACTCAGGGACTGAGGAGGAGCACATGATACACTTGAGGATGGTCTTGGACACACTCCGAGAGAACTACCATTATGGAATGTTTTCTGTGTTTTAGTTTTGGATTTAGTAGGTCCCCTTTTTCAGACACCTTATTTCAGAGGCTGGAGTCCCATTAGATCTGGTGAAGATTGAGGTGTGCTTTCTTCGGAGCCACCTCAGATTGTAATCGTGGTGCGGAGCATCCTGAATTTGGTTTGTTACTATTAGATATTTTTACCCAACATTTCTAGAGATGTATCACCCTGTAATACTTTGACATGGAAGGGGAAACCATTCATGTGGACTGTAACACCCCATGCTTCCACGGTACGCTTCCCTTTGAATATTACAATAGCGTGTGTTATACGCAACTTCGAGTTCTAACACACACACCACAACCAATCAAACTAGCCGTTATGAATAGTAATACCCACATATTGAAATTTTATAAATTTTATCTTTCAAAATTGTCTTCATTTTTAGATTCGGAATATCGAAATTAGCCTAGGGTAAAATTTTGGAACTTTTCGGATAACATTTATATTTTGATGATTAGTGAAAATTACTAAATTTTAATTAAAAACAACTTTTTTAATCGAATTAATTAATATTGATAAATTATTAATTTGAGTTGTTTTAAAGTATATTTAGAATATTTTTTTACCATTTAATACAATTTTGGTCATTGGACATAATTTCACAATTAAACTGGACATGAACAAGTGTCAATCTTTTGATAGTTGTTATCTCTTAAAAACAGGCTTTTTGTTTTAACAATGGGATTTAATTTTAAATTAATTTCTGCCACTTCTATATTTTGAATTTCGAAAAATGGATTCCATATTTGGAATCAGGATTTCCAAATTGTGTAAATAGGTAACTTTTAGTTGTTGACATTTTGAATAATTATTTCGATAAAAATTTTATTTACCATCGTTAAAGGGGAAATCCGGTAAATAAGGGTTAAACAAATATTATAATATTAATAAATTACCCTAAAACGTGTCCTAACCTTATTGGTTGATACATATCCGACCATGGGAATATTTGGGTCGATATTGGGACCCCATGGAGCCACTTGTAAGTGATAATGACACATTATATTAATTAAGTTAAAATAAATAAAAAAAATGACATAAGCATATATCTTTTAGAAAAAAAATTTACATAGGGCTATATATGTTGGATTTTGGACTATAAATATTAATTATAAATATAAATAGAGTTCCTAAATAATGGTATTTTATTTATAATTTTTAGAAATTTAATAATTATTATTATTTATGACACAATAATGATGCAGTATTTTCCTTATCAATGAAAAAATCAAAAAATTGGTATTATAAATGTTAAAATTAATATAATTTGAAAGTTTTGATGACATCCATGACTTTTATTGATTAATATGACATTATAGGATTACTTAAATTAATTTGGTTCGAATTAAAAAAGTTTTAATGACTTTAACAAAAATCAATTATTGAATAGTGTCAAAATTGACATAAAAGAGTTTTTAAAACAAATATTATATTATTAATTTATATTCAATTCCTAAAAATATAAGGTTCGGAAAAGAGACTTATATCATGATAGGTGTATCATTAATGGACCACTTGGGGGTCTCTTGGAGGTATATAGTAGGTTTATTCACTATATAATAAAAAAATACAAAGTGACATGGTAAGTGTCAAACTAATTAACTAAGAGTTAAAAATAAAATATAAGGTTAATATATTGACCCAAACCTATATAAAACCAATTGGTTGAGTGGTTTTAGACCCATCCCCACCTTAAACTTTAAAAAATCCACTTAGGAGATATTAGAAACCGTATATTAATTTATTATAAACTAATATTTCTAGCTTTTCCAAAGGTGCCTCTTACCCCTCTTATAAAAGGGCACTCCACCTTCTCACTAATTCACACTTTCAAAGCCTTTTTTCTCGGCCAAAACATGCCCAAATACTCTCTAATATTCCCTCACTACATCCTAGATGCCTTAGTTTGATCTGAAATCCATCCTATGGATCCCTTTTGATCAAATCAATTGGAAGAACCCGAAGAAGAGCTAATGTTTTCACCACCCTTTTTAAAGTTCCTTTCTTCTTCAACTTCATATTTCAATGTTATTCCCATTATAAAATAATAACTCCAGTATTTATATATACTATGATGTTATTATAAATATGGTACAATAATATTCAGTATTCTATCCATCCTTTGAATGACATGTCACCATACGTGCGTACGTACGGCTTACCGTCTCCACATCGTGGTGTAATTTTAATTCAATATATTATTATTTGGATGGTTATAATAATGATGTGTAATTACTATAAATAATAAATATAACATCATAATGATCTTTTATATATGATATACCATCCAATTATATATTATTTTAATATCAAAAGAATGATATTTTAGCTCGTACGTACGTACGGACTACCCTCTCCACGAACGCGATGAGATTCATTCCCCATCATATCCATTCAAGACTAATTCTCATTGAAAGATTAGAAATAAGCTTTATGGACCTGATATAATTCTGGATATGAATAATATACACCCTATCCATGAAAAACATGACTTATGTAACAAAACGTATAATAGAAAACGAGTAAGTTAACACCTGAAACAATGATAATACTAAGATATTATTAACAAATAAATTTTAAAAGATCATATATGATATAATAATTATGTATATGGTTCTTGTATAATTTAATAAAAATGTTTTAACTATTATACAGGAGGTTAACATACCATCTACTAAGAAAAAGTACAAGCTAAGGGTTATTTCACAATCTCTTCATTATCTGATTTTGTTTATACGTAATTATCTACAGGGAAACCTCTATCATCCACATCCATGTTTCTTAAAAATGTATTTCAAAACATTCATTCTATTTTAAAGAATATGGGTTAATGTCATTTATACCCTTTTTTTTCTTTTTATAATAGGTTTATAAAGGAATCGTTCTGTCATTTTCAAAACAAGGTCTTTTTTAACCTTTTCGACAGAATTAAGGTAAGAATGTATTTTTTTAACTTATACGGTAAGTGAAGCTATTTTCTGCCATTATAAAATCTTATAAGCTTACCAAACAATCTCATAAGAATATATTCAAAGTAAATTTTTTATTTTATAATTATGTGACTTTTAAATGATTTCAAAAAAAGATATATTTCTCTCAAATAGATTTGATATCATCTATATCAACATCCTTTGTTGGATTTTAATCTTATTTGAATTTTATTTATTATGATACAAAACATCAAAATTGTATTAATGGTTTTGTGATATTTTTGAATGTGGATGTGTTATTTTTATACCATTAATGGTTTATGGAAATATTATTGACATTTTGTATGCTAGTTTTAATATGAATGTTTATGTTATGTTTAAACTTGTTCATATGAGGATTGTATTGGACTTAAAAAGTGATGAGTGGAGCCCGCTATAGCTCCTCGATACATCAGTAGGGCTCATGAGAAAAACTAGTGTCTTGACACAAGGCCTTGACAAAATTTTATTTGTAGTCTTGGCATAAGGCCTTGGCTATGTGGTTATGATAGTCTGACATTATGCATTCCATCATTATGAAAGTGGTCATTGATATTGCATGTGATTATTTGACTAGTAGAATATCCATGTGAATAAGTATATGGAATTATTTCATTTTATTTATGCCATATTATGGTGAAGTTCATGTTTTAAAATGCTTTTGTTTTAGTTATACATTGCCTTAAATGTTTATGCTTATTTATGAATGTTTCCTCTATATTGTTATCCTTACTGGGAATTTGAGCTCACCCCTTTCTGTGTTTTAATTTTTCAAGGATGTGAAGATGTATTTTATGAATGACCTGCAGGGATAGTATGAGGGGATAATAGTGTGGAATATGGAGACTATATTGATTTAGTTTTCAGTTTATTATATAATGTATACTTTATGAAAATATCTAGTTATTCCATGGCTACTAAACTAATCGGTCTTTTAAGACTTGATCTTTCTTGTGATCTTGTGAATGTTATGTAATAATGCATCGTCTCTGGGTAACTGGGCTAAGGGGTTACAGTTTGTATTAGTGGAAGTTTTGTACAAACCTTGGAAGCTAGATTTAGATAAACTCTGATTAGAGCACATAGAACTAAAATGGACTTCAAGGATTAGTATAGAAAAACATCCTAGAATCTTGGTATTATAGAGATTTTGCGAGTTTTCAGAGCAATACATCCCTGGCTGGATACGAGCAGGTAGAGTCGGCTTTGGTACATATGTAACTAGGGGTAAAACCGGAAAACACTGCTTTGAGCTACACTCGAACGGGAACTGGTGCACGACAAGGGGCTTTGCTGCACTCTTCGTTACTACACTCCCAGGGGATATGCTTAGAATAACTCTCATTTTCATTAAAAATCATTATGAAGTGTTTATGAGTATATACATCCTCAATGAAAACATTTTTTTAAGATTATGGATTATATCAATAAATAGTTCAATTTATGTTAAGTGTTTTATAAGTATGGAATTATGTATTTTGATTCCTAAAATGATCTAGTTTATGGAATTATTTAGAAATGGCGCCTAGTGGAAGAAATGAAAACCGTATCAGTGCACGCACTCTATGTAGGTATTTCCCTCCTGCTCAGGATAATTATAGTGGAGCTGGTGATGCAGTAGGTGTTGATCAACTAATCATCATACTGGGACAAATCAATCATGTTATGAATAATAACCTTACTCGTATGGAGAACCCTGATCCACAACGTGGAGGATCAAGGTCAGATCGCTTCATGAGGCAGAAACCACCAACATTCAATTGGAGTACAAATCCATTAGTAGGTGAGCAATGGATAAGTTCCCTAGAGAAAATATTTCAGGCTTTGGGGAGTACTGAAAGGGAAAACGTTATCATGGCAGTTTACCGCCTCACTGGAGATGTTGAAAAATAGTGGTCATTGATTCAAAACATGAAGGAAGATGATGAAGTATAAAATATGGAATGGAGGGAGTTCAAAGATCTGTTTTTAGAAAAATAGTTTCCTTGAGACCATCAAGCAGATATGGAAAGACAATTTCTGAGTCTAAGTAAAAAGGAGGATAAGAATGTCTCAAAGTATGGGGTTAACGTTACAAGGATATAAAGGAATGCTAGAGATTATATAGGTATTCCATGAAGTAAGATTGAACATTTCTTTGATGGGTTAAAACCATTTCTCCATTGAGTATTAGTCTCATAATCCTTCTCATCGTACGAAGACATTATCTCATCTGCTATCAAAACCGAAAAGTAGTTCTCTAAGTCTTATGACTTTAAAGAAATGCAATAGAAGGAGAGATCGCCTGATCAATCTGGGAATGGAAATAAGGGGAAGAATGGAATGGTTTAATATCCATCTTATGGTAAATGTGGGAAGAAACACCACGGTACTTTCTTAAAAGGAATGGGAGTCTGTTATAAGTGTGGTGAAAAATTCCACCAAAATCGTGATTTCAAGGAGAAGAAGGAAGCTACTGATGCACAATTCTACAATTGTTGGGAGATGGGACATTATGTAAATGAGTGTCCTAAGCATCAGGGGAAGTTACCTTAGAAAAGGCCAAGGGATCAAGGCCAAGCTTATGCTATCACTACTACTGAGGTAGAAACTCCAAAAGATGTGGTGGCAGGTAATTTAATTGTTTTCTCATGTTTAGGAAATGCATTATTTGATTCTAGATCATCGCATTGTTTCGTATCTTAATAGTTTGCTAAGAAAATTAGATATTTCCAATTTGATTTAACGAGGGAGTTGTCAGTTAAAACACCTAAGGGAAGTATCATTGCAACAATGTTTTGTGAATCAGTCCCCATTAGAGCACATAAATGTTCTTTATCCGCTGATCACATCATCATACCTATGATTGAGTATGACATAATCCTTGATATGTAATGGATTTCAGACCATGATGTGAATATTTATTGTAAGAAGAATGATGTTACGATTTTTGATGATGATGATAAGGAACACCTTATCATTAGAGAAGAATCGTCACCACCTAATTCTTATCTAGATCCACCCCAAGTAGCTAAACTAAATTCAATTATTGTGGAGGAAGAGAATGAAATGAATTTGGGTAAGGAATGAAATTTTCAAATAGAGGATTTACCTATTGTGAAAGAATATGTAGATGTGTTTCCGAAAGTTTTACCTGGACATCCTCCATAACAAGAGGTCGAGTTTTGCAATTATTTAATTCTTGGATCAAGGCCTATATCGAAGACCACTTTTAGAATGGCCACTGTGGAATTAGTTGAACTAAAGAAACAACTAGAGGAATTGAGTAATAAAGGATTTATTCTCCATAGTGTTTCCCTGTGGGGGGGCACTGTTCTTTTTGTTAAAAAGAAAGATGTATATATGAGGTTATGTATTGACTATAGGGAGATCAATGCTATAACAATAAAGAACAAGTATCCCCTACCTCACATTGATGATTTATTTGACCAACTACATGGATCTCAATACTTTTCAAAGATTGACCTTCTATCTGGATATCATCAGTTTTGTGTGAAGAAGGAAGACATTCCAAAGACATCATTTCGAACAAGGTATGAGCATTACGAGTTTACGGTAATGCCTTTTGGGATGACTAATGCACCCTATGTATTCATGGATCTAATGAATATATTTGTCAAGGAATATCTCGATGATTTTTTGGTGGTATTTATTGATGATATATTTGTATACTCCAATAGCTAATAAGATCATGAAAATAACTTGTGCATTATCCTGAAGACTCTGGGAAGACATGAATTATATGGGAAGTTTATCAAGTGTGAATTATGGCTTCAAGAGATTTCTATTCTTGGCCATATTGTCTCTAAAGATGGAATATTTTTTGATCCTTCTAAGACCAAGGCAATCCAAGAATGTCCAACACCAATGAGTATAACTGAGGTACATAGTTTTATTGGTTTAGCAGGTTATTATGGACGTTTCATCCAGAATTTTGCCCAATTGGATAACCCATTAACAGAGATCACACGTAAGGGGGTTAAATTTGTTTCGACAAAAGAGTGTGATGAATTTTTCAAATAACTGAATAGAATATTAGTCAATGCTCATATATTGACTCTACCATTTGGGGATGACAGATGCATCAAAGAAAGGACACAGTTGTGTCCTTATGCAGAATGATAGGATTATTGCTTATGCATCACGACAGTTGAAAATTCCTAAGAAAAACTATCCTACTCATGATATCGAGTTAGTAGCTGTGATATTTGATTTGAAGATATAGAGGCACTACCTGTATGGTGAAAAATGTGAGATTTATACTGATCACAAGAGTTTGAAATATATTTTCTCACAAAAAACTCAACATGAGGCAAAGGAGATGGCTTGAACTACTCAAGGATTATGATTGCACGATACACTACCACCCGAGGAAGGAAAATAAGGTGGCATCTGCTTTGAGTAGAAAAAATCATGGAGTTTTGAACATGATGATAATTTAAAGGGATCCTATTTTCATGAATCTAGTGATGATGGATATGGGAATTACCATGGAAGGTGAAACATCAATACTTTTTCAAATTGTTTCCAAACCATCTTTAATAGAAAGGATAATGAGTTCTCAGACCGGTGATGAAGAGTTTCAAAAGAAGATTAAAGCTGTGAATGATGGGAGATTGAATGAATTTGGGTATGAAGATTGAATTTTTAAATTTGGGAAGAGGATTTGTGTTCCCAATATACCTGATCTAAAAAGGGAATTGTTGGATGATTCTCATAGTTCCAATTTCTCTATTCACCCTAGGAGCCCAAAAATGTATAGAGATTTTAAAGAACATTTTTTGTGGGTCACCATGAAGAGGGAAATTTCTGATTTTGTGTCAAGATGTATGGTTTGTCAACAACTTAATGTAGGAAGGCAACAGACTGGAGGAGTCACGCAACCTCTTCCTATACCAGAGTGTAAATGGGGCAATATTACGATGGACTTTGTCATGGGACTACCAAAGACTCCTTGAATGAACGATGCAATCTGTGTTATTGTTGATCGTCTTACCAAGTCAACACATTTTATTTCTATAATGGAAGATTTACCACTTTAACATCTAGAAAGGCTATATATAAATGAAGTTGTGAGACTTCATGGAGTACCCCTATCGATTGTTTCTGATCGCGATCCCCATTTTCCATCAAGATTCTGGAAGAGTCTTCAAAAATCCTTGGATACTGAACATCATTTTAGCACTTCTTACCACCCTCAAATAGATGGAAAATCAGAACGGACTATTCAAACCATAGAAAACTTGTTGATATCATGCTCACTTGACTTTCGGGGTATGTGGGATCAATATTTTCCTCTGGTGTAATTTTCCTATAATAATAGCTTCCATTCAAGTATTCGGATTGCACCATATGAAGTGTTATACAGAAAGATATGTCGCACACCAACCTGTTGGGATGATGTTGGTGAAAGAAAACTTGTAGGCCCAGAACTGGTGGAGGAAATGATGGAAAAGGTGAAGGTAATCCAAAACCACATCAAAGCTGCTCAAAGTAGGCAGAAGAGCTATGTTGACAACTGAAGAAAGGATTTGGAATTTCAGGTGGGAGATCATGTTTTCTTGAAGGTATCTCTATGGAAGGGAGTCATATGGTTTGGAATGAATTTTACATTGAGTCCCAGGTACATCTTTCCTTTCGAAATTCTAGAACGAATTGGGGATTTAGCTTACCGTTTGGTAATGCCTCCAAATCTCTCCAAAGTTCACGATGTGTTCCACGTATCACTATTGGGAAAAACATTCCTGACCCAAGGCATGTACTCACCTATGAGGAATTAAAATTGTTACACGATCTATCTTACTGCGAAGAGCCCGTCAGGATTGTTGATACGAGAGAACAAGTACTGAGAAACCAGATGAATCGTCTGGTAAAAGTTTTGTGGAGAAACCATAAGATGGAAGAGGCAACGTGGGAACATGAGGAACTTATGATGAAGAACCACCAGATTCATTTCATGCAGTTTTATTATAGAAATTTCAAGGAAGAAATTATTTTTAAGGAGGGGAGAATTTAACACCCCAAGCTTCCACGGTACGCTTCCCTTTGAATAATACAGTAGTGTGTGTTGTACGAAACTTCGAGTTCTAACACACACACCACAACCAATCAAACTATCCGTTATGAATAGTAAAGCCCACTTATTGAAATTTTATAAATTTTATCTCTCAAAATTTACTTCATTTTTTGATTAGGAATATAAAAATTAGCCTAGGGTAATATTTTGGAACTTTTCGGATTACATTTATATTGTGATGAATAGTGAAAATTACTAAATTTTAATTAAAAACAATTTTTTTAATTGAAATAATTAATAGTGATAAATTATGAATTTGAGTTGTTTTAAAGTATATATAGAATATATTCTTACCATTTAATACAATTTTGGTCATTGGACTTAATTTTACAATTAAACTGGATAGGAACAAGTGTCAATCATTTGATAGTTATTATCTCTTAAAAACATGCTTTTTGTTTTAACAATGGGAATTAATTTTAAATTAATTTCTCCAAGTTCTGTGTTTTGAATTTAGAAAAATGGATTCCATATTTGGAATCAAGATGTCCAAATTGTGTAAATAGATAACTTTTATTTTTAGACATTTTGAATAATTATTTCGGTAAAAATTTTATTTACCATGGTTAAAGTGTAAATCCGGTAAATAAGGGTAAACAAATAATATTAAAATAATAATAAATTACCATAAAACGTGACCTAAACTTATTGGTTGATAGATTTCTGACCATGGGAATCTGTGGGATGATTTTGGGACCCCATGGAGCCACCTGTAAGTGACAATGCCACTTTATATTAATTAAGTTAAAATAAATACAAAAATGACATAAGCATATATCTTTTAGAAAAACAATTTTTACATAGGGTTATATATGTTCAATTATGGAATATATATATTAATTAGAAATATAACATGATTTCCTAAATAATATTATTTTATTTATAATTTTTATAAATTTAATAATTATTATTATATATGACACAATAATGATGCATTATTTTCCTTATTAATGAAAGAATCAAATAATTGGTATTATAAATGTTAAAATAAATATAACTTGGAAGTTTTGAGTACATACATGACTTTTATTGCTTAATATGACATTATAGGATTTCTTAAATTATTTTTTTTTCTAATTAATAATGTTGTTAAGACTTTAACAAAAACCAATTATTGAATAGTGTCAAAATTGAAATAAAAGTGTTTTTAAAACAAATATTATATTATTAATTTATATTAAATTCCTAAAAATCTATGGTTTGGAAAAGAGACTTATATCATGATAGTTGAATCATTAATGGACCACTTGGGGGTCTCATTAAGGTAAATAGTATGTTTATTGAATATATAATATAAAAATACAATGTGACATGGTAAGTGTCAAACTATTTAACAAAGAGTTAAAAATAAACGATAAGGTTAATATAGTGACCCAAACCTATCTAAAACATATTAGTTGAGTGGTTTTCGACCAATCCCCAACTTAACCTTTAAATAACCAACTTTTAAGCCATTATAAACCGAATATGAATTTATTATATAATAATATTTCTAGTTTTTCCAACGGTGCCCCTTACCCCTCTTATAAAAGGGCACTCACCCTTCTCACTAATTCACACTTTCTAAGCATTTTTGTTTGGCCAACCCCTGAACAAATACTCTCTCAACTTCCAAAAATACAACCTAGAGGCCTTAGTTAGATCATAAATTCATCCTATGGATCCCTTTTGATCAAATCTAAAGGAAGAACCTGAAGAAAAGATAATGTTTTCACCACCTTTTTTCAAGTTCCTTTATTCATCAACTTCTTCTTTATTTGTTTTTTTCCCATTCTAAACAAATAACTCCAGTATATTATATATAATATGATGTTATTAAAAATATGGTACAATCATATTCAGTATTTTATCCATCCTTTGAATGACAAGTCACCATATGTGCGTACGTACGGCTTACCGTCTCCACGTCGTGGTGTAATTGTTATTCAATATATTATTATTTGGATGGGTATAATAATGATGTGTAATTCATGTAAATAATAAATATTACATGATAATTATTCTTTATATATGATATACCATCCAATTATATATTATTTTAATATCAAAATAATGATATTGTCGCTCGTACGTACGTACGGACTACCGTCTCCACGAACGCGATGAGATTCATTCCCCATAGTATCCATTCAAGACTAATTCTCATTTAATGATGAAAAATAATGTATAAGGACTTGATATAATTATGTATATGAATAATATACAACCTATCCATGGCATACATGACTTATGTAACAAAACATATAAAAGAAAACGAGTAAGTTAACACCCGAAACAATGATAATACTAAGATATTATTAACAAATCAATGTTAAAAGATCATATATGATATCATAATTATGTATATGTTTCATTTATAATTTAATAAAAATGTTTTAACTATTATATAGGATTTTAACATTCCATTGACTAAGGAAAAGTACAATGTATGAGTTATTTCACAATCTCTTCATTATCCGAGGTTGTTTATACGTAATTATTTATTGGGACCCCTTTATTGTCCACATCCATGTTTCTTAAAAATGTATTTCAAAACATTCATTCTATTTTACAGAATATGTGTTAATGTCATTTATACCCTTTTTTGACTTTTTATAAGAGGTTTATAAAGGAATCATTCCATCATTTTCCAAACAAGGTCCTTTTTAACCTTTTCGACAGAATTTAGGTAAGAATGCCCTTTTTTAAATTATACGGTAGGTGTGGCTATTTTCCACCATTATAAAATCATAGAATCTTCCCTTACAAGATTCTAAGAATATTTTCAATGTAAAATTTTTATTTTATAATTATGTGACTTTTAAATGATTTAATAAAAAATTTATATTTCTCTCAAATAGTTTTGATTTCATCTATGTCAACATCCGTTGATGGATTTTAAGCTTATTTGATGTTTATTTATTATGATACAAAACTTCAATATTGTATTGAATGTTTTGTGATATGTTTGACTGTGGATGTGTTATTTTTATACCATTCATGGTTTATGAAAAAATTATTGACATTTCATATGCTAGTTTTAATACGAATGTTTATGTTATGTTTAATCCTGTTCATATGAGGAATGCATTGGACTTAATTAGTGATGGGTGGATCCCACAATATCTCATCGATGCATCGGTAGGTCTCATGATACAAACTAGTATCTTGGCACAGGTCCTTGACAAAATCTTATTTGTAGTCTTGGCACGAGGCCTTGGCTATGTGGTTATAATAGTCTGACATTATGCATTCCATCATTATGAAAGTGGTTATTGATATTTCATGTGATTGTTCGACTAGTAGAATATCTATGTGAATAATTATATGGAATTATTTAATTTCATTTCTGCCATATTATGTTGAAGTTCATGTTTTAAAAGGCTTTTGTTTTAGTTATACATTGACTTAAATGTTTATGCTTATTTATGAATGTTTCCACTATATTGTTATCCTTACTAGGCATTTTAGCTCACCCCTTTATAGGTTTTATTTTTCCCTGGATGTGATGAATTATTTTATGAATGACCTACAGGGATAGTATGAGGGGATAAGAGTGTGGACTATAGAGACTATATTGTCGTATTTTTCATTTTGTTATGTAATGTAAAATTTATGAAAGTATCTAGTTATTCCATGGCTACTAAACTAATCGGTCTTTCAATACATGATCTTTCTAATTATCATGCCAATGTTATGTAACAATGCACCGACTCTGGGTAACTGGGTTCGGGGTGTTACATGGATAGAGAAGTTCCATAAGTTCTTTTAGGAGCTAAGGTAGAGGTTTTTGAGCGCTCCCATCTTGAGATATCCAGAGGGGGGGGGGGGTATTGGGTATGTAGTTTTCTACAATGAATCAAGAGCCGGGATTGGTTGTGTCATGATGCATGGGAAAATGATGTTCACCTATTATTCATGATAGTTGAAGAAACATTATAAAGTCTACAAAACCCTTGATCGTGAGCTAATGGTGGTAGTCTTCTCATTAAAGATGTGGTGACATTACCAAATGGGTGATAAATTTATCATCTAGCCTGACCAAAAGAGTCTCAAGTATATATTCTATCAAAAGGAACTGAACTGGAGATAGATATAATGGGTAGAGTTCCTCCATGAATATGACATTGAAATTGTCTATACTTTTAGGAAAGGGAACCTAGTGGATGAAACTCTCATTAGAAGATCCAACTTGTTGTTGCTGAGTGATGTGTCATATTTGTTGTCTGTATTACATATATCCTTTATGGATGGATATGGATTAGCTTACCTCCAGTCAATGGTTGTAACCCCTCCATTCTTACAGACTGTTAGTGAGGAAAACATGGGTATATCCACTGCAAGAACTGATGTGATTCGTTTTCCACAAGGAATTTCCCAAATAGATATTAGATAGGTGGGGAGAACATATTTCTTTTCAGAGGGAAAAAAGTTGTACCAGAATCATTTTAGGGAGAGGTTATGAAGGTGTTTCACACATACCATTTGGCAGTACATCTGGATGTGGAAAGGATATACATGGTCCTCCAATATCAGTTCTATTTTCCAGATATAAAGAAGGTTGTGACATAGTTGGTTTCTTGATACATTACTTTTCAATAAGTGAAGTATGAGAACCAGGTTCTGGAGGGCTTGACCCAACCACTTATGGTGATAGAGTGGAAGTTGTATGAGATATTTTTGGATATCAATATGGGTTTTCCTTGCACTTCTATGAGACCCAATACCTTATGGGTGACCATTAACTGAATCCCCAAGTCATCCCTCTTCCAAGATATTCATAAGAAGAGTTTCTTAGAGAGTATGCGATGACTCTACAGAATGGAGATAGTTCAACACAATGGAATCCCATCACTGATTGTTTCATATTGGGATGAATTTTTCACATCTCGGTTGTTGAAGGGATTGCATGAGGCATTTGGGACTCAATTATGGTTGTGCAGAAAATTTCATCCCCAGATGGATGGTCAGATGGAGATGACCATTGTCATTGTTGACGGAATGTTGTGAGCATACATCCTAGACATTGGCCACAGTTGTAATGATCTCCTACCACTGGTGGAGTCTTAACCCAAAAAAAGCTACTACTCCACCATTGGTATAGAAATATTCAAGGCATTGTATGGGTGACAATGCAAGTCAACACATTACTGGACTGATGCATGAGAGTTAGCACTCATGGGTCCAGAGTTAGTGTAGACTACCACAAAAGGTATAGATCATCCAGGACCAGATGAGGACTTCATATTACGAGTATAAGTCTAATTATAATAAAAGATGGTGGCCCTTGGTGTTCAATAATGGGGAACATGTGTTCCTTGGAGTCTCACCTAGATGGGGATTGCAGAGTTTTTTTCGGGACAATATGTTATCTCTAGGGTACATTGCCACATTTCAGATTTTTAGTAGAGTTATCAAGGTGGGGTACCAAATACATCTACCCCCATAGTTGCACCAAGTGCATGATTCCTTTCAATTGTTACAGTTGAAGAGGTACGTGCATGATCTATTTCACATCATTGACTGGGGAAAGATAGAAATTGATGATGGGGAGAGTTTTGTGGAATACCCAGTGGAGATTGAGTTTCTATGGGATATGATACATTGTGGTCTTTCAATTCCCATGGTACGTGTTCAATGAAAACATGATAATCTCCAAAAGTGCAACTGGGTGTGGGAAACTCAAATTCATGATTAGTATAGTAACCTTTTTGTTGAGTAGCCCATATACTGGATTTTGGGGACATAATGCCCCATGGTGGGGATAATGTAATGAATTGGCTTTTCTATGGTGTTATTTTAATAAATTAATTATGAAAATTATGAGATGTGTCACTTATACGAGTGAGATTCGGAGGCTTGGTGTGCCTCATCCAAACCAATAAAAAAAGATCAGTTTTTAATAAAGAGAGAGGTCAATTATTTCTTTAAACTAGAATAAAACTTAAATGGGTTCCCATATAATAAATCTAAGGGCACCAATGCACATAGAATAGTGTCATTACCGTAGGTGAGTCCAAACCTTGACTAGTGTGTGTGGTGGGTGGAAGATACTTTTTGGATGTAAAAATCACTGAAATATTTTAATAAATTTTTTTTCTATGTTTTGTTGGTTTCATTTAAGTATTATCAATTGTTAGGAATGTAGGGTTATGAAATAATCCTATAAATCCACAGAGGCAAAAAGATAAAGATTCTTCCAATGTTATTCGATGGATTGTAAAATCAAGATCAACAAACCTTGGATTTGAAGGATCACTTAATGATGACAATGAACCTTCTCCCTTCATCAGAGATCGATCCAAACTCAATGTTGGGTGTTTTATCTCCTTCTGACTTCCATTCCCTTATTAGATTAAAACAACGAACTCAAACCATCCCACAAATAGGATGATCCATGATTCAACTATTCTTATGGGATGAGTAATTATTTATGGGTTTAAAGGGGGATATAGGTCATTGTGATTATATATTTTTGATCTTCATTAAAACATACAACAAGTAAAGATTACAACCGATATGAAATAGGACAAGATCCATTATTTGGGCATTATATTTGTTCTACCTATCCCTATTCTTTTTTTTCATCATTGGACCCTCATGGTGATGATGAAATTTTTCTTGTAGGTTCTGAATGTGAATGGACCACAAGATTACTAGAAAGATGAATCAAAAACCAAGGCAGTGAAGGTTGTGACATGAGGATCATGGATTCATCTTAGTTTTGAAAAATTGATCATTAGAGAAATGAGGGAAGCCAGCGAAACCAGAGTCGCGGGTGTCCAGTGTCGGCGTCACATGACGATGACGTCGTGTGGGTATAGTGGAGGACCACAACCGTCCATGGTAGCTACTAGACTATGCATGTTTTGTGGCCGTACCACGTGGAGTCTCTGTTGTAGGGGCCATGATGGGGACCAAGGATATAACAGTCGACTGTTTTAATTGTAGCGGTGATGTGTTGACTAAGAGACACAGGGGGGAGACACATAGTCGGGGTGAACCACATGGACCAAGAGGTGTGGCCAAGCTGGGTCGTGTCTGGCAGAGAAAACTATCCCATATGAAGTGGTTCAAACCAAGGAGGCTAGCGGCCTAGCAGAACTAGACCAGACTAGGCCGAGTCGGGTTAGCCAGTGGTTTGGGTCGGTATTGAGGGGTCGGAGCAGACCCAAAGCAGACCTAGATTGGAACTTTTTAGTAAAATAGTCATAAATTTTAAACTAGGTGTTTTTAACAAGATATTTGTGGTGATGGGACCCTTGAATCTAAAAAGTAGTTTTGAGATACTCCAACTGATCCTTTGTCAATGTTGGCACACAAACTTTTGGATTGAGGAGTAGGTCCACCCGAAACAATCACACATCGAGCAGAATCCTATTACTGATAGGGATCAGGATACTAGTTGACTTGGGGACTAATGTATTTTGGGGATACATGATCTATTGACTCTCTATGTGTTATCGACACTCCATATGTTATTGACACTTCATGTGTTATTGACTTTCCATGTTTTATTAATACTAAATGTGTTATCAACACTCCATGTGTTGTTGTTACATTGTGTATTATTAACTCTCCATGTGTTATTGACACTCTGTGTGTCACTAACACTCCACATCCTACCAATACTGGATGTTTTATGGACTACGTCTTATAATCCTGATTTTCGTGCTATTTACTTACACCTATGTGATATGAATATACGTTGTTTATTTCATAGTGATATACTTTTTTATTTCTTCATGGTTTACTATTTTTATTTCAAAAGTGATGATCCTTTGTGGCTTCAGGGGGTCCAACTTAGTATTATTTTACTCACCACTATTCATGCGTTGCCCGCACGTGTTGTGTCTGGGGAAGATGATTAGCTATTTGATGAAGTTCTAGGTGGACCAGAACCAGGTGGTGCCAAGAGTGCTTAGATAGACAAGGTTGTGCTCCTACAGATTCATACATCTGTTCTAAACCTTCCCATCAGGCAGTGTTTTCTTTGAATGAGATTTAGAAATTTGTGTATTCACTATTGTTAACTCTTTCTTTTGGTGGGATTGAATTCAATACCAATTTACATTCCAATATTCCTATTGTCATACTATGTGGTTGGTATCTTAGTGTATACATTGTTTTCATAGTTATTATTTTTACCTTTCAGCATTTCAGGTGTGGAGATGTGTGTGTTTGTGTGTGCACTTTGGAAAATTCCACCCATTTTTTGGATATTCATACTCGATGCTAGTCAACAATCCCTGGCCTACAGAAGGCGAGATTTTGGTAGTCATATCACAGAACCCTATGAAATGGGACATGAAAAATAATAGGTATCTAATTGAAATAAATTTAATTTTTAGTATTTTATAACATCCAACCTTTTTATTATATAACTTCTCATCACATTGTACAAACAGAAGTACTTTTAATTTGCGTATTTGTTAAAAAGGAACATAATACGTGAAAAAATAAAACATTTTATAATAAACATGAAATTATTATTCAATGGTTCATACTAATTACATTTACAACATCTCATAACCTATGGACATACATCAAAGTAAATGGGTTAGAATAAGGCCTAATAAGGGAGTGGAAGAGAAATAGTTTACAAGCGATCATGAGGAATATAAATAAAAACATGGGTAATATAATTATGGAATGATAAGGGAACATGAGGTATATCATAATAAAAATGAAATTGATCATAACATGAACATTTGGATAAAAACATTAAATGAAACATTCGTAAGCATAACTCTAAGGTTCTTAACCGAGGTGTCATAAAAATTACCAATGTTATTTGCCAAGGTATTGTAAACCATGTCATATCTATATATTAAATCCATTACCAAATTCATTAGAGATAATTCAGGGTGAACCCTTCATATATATTAATTAATGTGATCCACATATATCATTATCAAACATTTCATAAATAACACGTGGAGAATAAATGGATCTGGTTTTGTATCAAAATCCTGCTGTTTCAAAAGTTATAAAAAACCTCATCATTATATCATTTTAAACCCATAGAAAATGAATGACGATTTAATTTATGTAAATACTAGAATAAAATAAATAATTTTTAAATTTAGTTGAATATTATTTGAAAAAAACGACATCTTTATTCAAGGGAAATAAATAAAAGAAAAATTCTTGATGAGAAGAGGGAAACATTAAGATGTAAATTCGGCAGAACAACGGGTATAAAACATGGTTATAAAAAATGGTAAACAAAGAAGGGAAAAGGATATACCATTCATAATTGACTATTATTACAGTAAAGGGATAAATTGATTTCTATAAAAGAACTTTTTTTAATATTGTAAGACAAACCATAAAAAGAGGAATCTTGAATGGAAAAGTGATGTGGATATTTCTTTACATAAAAAGTTTCTTCTAAAACATGAGAATTGGGACCTTGGGGACTTTAAAGCACCATGATAGGACTCATTGGGAGTATAAACTACCAAATATTAATGGAGAATTTATTGGGAGTGAATGTAAATAGATAAATGGGTTGATATTTATAACAAACATGGAAGATTTGTTTATTAATTTCCAAATATTGGCCTTGGAAAACTATGTTGTGAAAAAATGAAAACATGTGGGCCTGACAACGGTTTTGGGAACATGGGTAATAGTATATGTTATTTTAATCTTTATATATCTATCATTCATTTTATATTATATATTTTGGTATGGAAAGTTAATGTTTCAAAAAAATTATTTTTGATGATAATCTTTCTGTTCTAGATTTGGAATGTAAATTATATTTTTAGAAATTTATTAAAATATATTAAAATACTTGATATTATTAAAATAACACATTATATTATATTTTGTTGTGGTTAATTAGTTATTAAATAATTATGAAAGAAGTATAAATTCATTAAATATAAAGAAAAAACTAAAAGTGTATTTTATCTATTTATGAAAATATATGTATTTTAGAAAATTCTCATAAATTTACCCAAACTTTTTTTGATGATAAGATTTAAAAAATAATATTTACTTTATCATAATAATTCTCTAAATATAATAATTATAGATTTTAATTATAAAAATCATTATTTATTAAAAATTATAATGGATTGATAATGCAAAGTAATGTTTCTAACACTTGAAATAAAAATTATTTTATCATTTATTTTAAAACAGTAATTTTTTGTAATACTATATACATAAAATATGTACTATTAACAATATCTCAGTTTATTATAAATAATTATACCTTTTAGGAAAAGTAATACTTTTGTTTGAATAATAAATTTATTAAATACCATCACAATTTGTGGTTAAGAAAAACTATTCTCAAAATGGAATTGATGGAATTAAAATTTTATCCATTTAATGAAAATATAATTTATGTAACTAGTTACAAAGAACAGAAACCATTATTAATCCAGAAAATGACCTATGGTTATGGTTTGTGATGGTGACATATTCACAGGGAAAATTAGCTAACATTGATCTAGTAAAAATTTCAACTTAATTAAACTTATCCTATAGGTAATTTCATTCTATCTTACCTTGTTAGAATTCATCTTTGGATTAGTCGAGAGAAAACCCCAGTGATGCTACCTCCCTACCATGCTCTAAAAAACGACCTTCACACGACATTAATCTACTTGTCTAGGATATAATTTATCTTTTTTCATTAATTATTCTTTATCATTTCTACTTATAAATTATATAAAAATAAATTATTACCAGGAGTATAGTTTCCAATAATTATGTTGACCAATGACTATATTTGACCAACTTTTAAAAAAATTCAAATCCTTATGGTCACATTTCCCTTTATAATCATTTAATCATTAATTTTATAGTTTTTTTGTAAGATACAACATAAGAAACACTTTCGTAGGAAACAAATATCATTTATAAAGTGCGAGTCATTACATTCTCTACACCATATGAAAATTTTTCCCAAAAAATTGTACTCATTATCTCATTTTAGAAAAGGCGTGGGTACTTTTGTCTCATTTCCTCCTCTAATTCCCAGTTAACTTCATTATGTTTGTAGTTCCTCTACAACACATTGACAAGGTGGGTAGTCATATTGCAAAGAACATAGTCACTATGGTCTAAGATCTCCACTAGCATCTCCTCACAGGAGTGGTCATCTTCTAATTGTACCACCATAGGATTTAATACATGTAAGGGATCAACATTTTATTTCTTTAAGAGAGATACATGGAATACATCGTGAACATGATCAATATTTGGGGGAGGTAAAAGCTAATAGGCCACTGCTTCTATGTGATCAATTATTTCATAGGGGCTGATGTACATGTGGTTAAACATCAATTTCTTCCCAAACCACATGAATCTATTTCATGGTAATATTATAAGGATGTAAATTCCCCCCAACATCAACCACTATGTCCCTTCGATATCTGTTAGCATATATCATTTTCTGGGTCTGAGAAACCTTTATGTTTTTTGATCAAATGAACCTTTGTTGTCATCTCTTTCACAAGATTAGGACCAACGAGTTTTCTCTCACCATCATTATCCCAATAAGTAGGCATTATACATCGCTTCCCATATGTGTATTTATAGGGTTCCATTTGAAAACTTGAATTGAATCTATTATTGTATGATAATTAATGTAATATGAGAATTTGATCCTACCCAACATTAAATTATATTGAGCATGTTCGAAAAAATGTTCTCGAGTGTTTGAATAGTTCTTTTTTGTTTGGCCATCAGTTTGAGGGTTATATGTTTTACTAAAATTCAATCCAGTATTCATATTATGTTGAAGAATTCTTTAGAATTTTGAAGTTATACATGGATCCTGGTAATAAAATTATAGATTGTGGTACCCTATAAAACATCATCACATCATTTCTATAAATATTGAAATGTTGGGAATGATAGAAATATTCTCGAATAGTGATAAGATGGGTTTTTTGTGAGAAAAGCCAATATAACCAATATCTAATATTTACCATTGGATGTTTTCAAGAGACCAGTGACAATGTACATTGTGATCTTGTTCCACTTCCATGTTAGTATGGGTAGTGGTTTTAATACCCCTTTAGGTAGTGATCATCCTTCCTTCACTTATTAACTCACCATGTACCTTGTAGTGTAGCAGGAAGTCTTTATTTTCATGTTATCCCACCAATAATGATCATAAAGTTCCCTATACATTTTATTTCATCTAATATATATGGTGAATGAATAGCTATGATATTAATCTATCAAATCCTTTTTCATTAATGGAATATATTGGAAATATATCCTAGTAAAAAATTTGAGCACACCTTCTTGAACAATATTGAACTTAGGAAGCTTCCCAATCTTCACAACTTCTATCTTCTTTTGTAAATAATGGATATTCTCTTTGAGATTTCATTATCTTATCTAGTTATGATATTTGTCAATGAAATTGGTACGAGGTTGATGATTTAACTTACACCATGATTCCCATGACCAAACTTACTATGTTGTTGAGCAATATATCTCCTTGAGTCCTCATCCTTTCTAAAATAGTAGGTTCTTTCCTACTTAATGAATCAACAACATTGTTTTCTATTTTAGGGTGATAAAGAATTGAATAGTCATAGTCTTTTGGAAGATCCAACCATATCCTCTATCTCATATTTAATTACTTTTTTCTGTGAAAATATACATCACGAATTATTGGTGTATGTATATATCACATTTATCCCTATAAATATAGTTCCTCAATATATTTTGAGAGAAGAAAAACATTTATCTCTGGCTCATATGTAATATAATTCTGCCCATGAGGCCTCAACTCTCTAGATACATAAGCAATTACCATGTCATATTTTTGTAGGATACACCCAATAAATTTAAAAGACACAATTCTAAAAATTATGCATCCTTCTCTAATATAGTGTATATTTAACAAGTGTTTCGTAACCAATATGATCGAATCATTATTCACTGCATTATTTCACCCTTACATCACAGTTTTAAACTTGTTTTATATTACAAATTACAAGTATTATCTGAAAATAAAAATCCAATTTTTATAAATTATTAAATTTAAATCATGGTTAAAAATGAAAATTATTCTTATTTGGGTGATTTTATTGTACGGGGAGGTTATTTGGAGGGTCAGAGATGATCCAGAAAGAAAAATGGGCCATACTGCATGGAAGCCCAAGGATATTTATCCATTGTTTTGAACATTTATCAAAACATTTTCCTCTAATTGGGATTAAATTTTCTCTGTGGATCCATAACATTATTGGCTAAAAATAACCTCATTAAATCGAATCCCATTCATCAATTATGGGAGCCATCTAAACCGATCTATTTTGGGGACAAAATCTGCACGAAGTCAAACATTTTGTTATGTATTTCGGCCATATCTCACATTATCATCATCCATTCACCACCAAATTTTAAACGGATATATTCAAGATTCTTTAGTACAAATTTCTCTTTTTTCCAAGTCTACATAAGTCCATTTACCAACCAAAAACTGAGGCACAATTCATATATCGAAATTTGGGTGCCCAAACCAGTTCCCATTTTGGATATAAATTAACACCTAGGGCACATCATTTTCATGTTCGACCATGAAGTGATGTCCTACCCTTTTACAGTTTCATAAGAGTCCTCTCATCAACTTGGACGTTCTAGAACATCCTATACTCATAGAGGTAGATCTTGAAGCAAGGATCCCTTCATTAATGCCTTCATCTCCTTCTCATGTTTTAATATTTGTTTTTGTGTAATTAACTTTGTAGTTCCTCTGTTATTTATTTTATTTGTCTCTATTTTGTTCAATTTAATTCTTCATTAATATTATACTTTGGGATAGAAATAAATATTATAAATGAAATTGGGATATACCCTTTCAAAACCTCCACACAAGAAAAACGTTTAAATGATGACTACACCGCCCATGGAAGATTAGTTCTTTTTAGTAATAAATCAATCTCACACATTACTCATTAATTTTTTTTGAATGAATGTGATAATGCAATTCAATTAATATAATCCATGAATCAAGTTAATATATTATAAGGAACGATGTAATCAATTGAACAATTAACACAAAAACACATGAGGTCGAAAATTTGTGTACATTGTGAGAGGTCAAACAAAATCGGTAAATAATTCCATAGAAGAATATTTTGTATAGTTAAAATACAATCCATAAGCCCAAATCATCATAATTTCTATAGTGAATATGTGACGTAATTTTACAATTGCCATAACCTAGAACTAGAACATTAATTAAATCTGGGTGCTACGATTGTATGTTATGATGTTGGCCTCATGTTTAATTCATTTCATCTATGTGGATATGTTAACTCACATAAGGTTTGAGGGTTAAGAAATTAGGGGATCAAAAATAAGTGGATATAAATTGAAATGATAATGATTAATATGTAAGTGAATATGTGTAGTTAAATATATCATGCATTTTAAAACTTTTTCTAAAAAATTATCTTATCTTTCTGTTTTATTAATCACATTTCATTTCAAAAACAAAAAAACTAAACTCTTCTTACAACATAATTATTATTTTTATTAAATAATCATTGAACAATCCCCCATCCATCTATGTTGTCTATTTTATTTTATTTTACATTCAAAATTCCTTTGATATGTTGTTTTAAATTACTTTTTTCATTGCGATAAGACTTTGGTCAACCACTCTCCTGCACCTAAATTACATGAATTGAAACATCATTTGAGAGTGCCCATGATAGCGCCTTCAAAATTAGAACTATTTCTAGGGAGTAAATTAATATATTCAACAATTTAAATGTATTTATTTTATTTTTCAATTTATTGTTTTCCTCTCCCCTTTCTTTCTTCCTTCCCATTTATCAAGATTTTTTCTATCTTATGTTATTATTATCAGACCAACTCGAAATTCATTTATTTTTATTATGGACCACTTTTCCTCTTTTCATTTTTATTTGATTTATGACATTCTCTAATACTAAGTATATCTTACATCTTGACCCTTAGATTGAACATAGCCTTAGAGATTGAATCATAATGTCTCAGTCTGTGAGAATTTTTAATAATCAGCCAGATAAAGAATTACTTCATTATAGTAACACAATTGGAAATATTTTTTAATCAAATGTAAAACATGAAAAAAAAAGTTAAAATAATAATAATGAAATTAATAGAACCATTCAAGAATTTGATGCATCATATGATAACTATCTGCCAAATTTTATTACATACCTATATCATGAATCAGACATTGAACTAAAATATGGGTTAATACACCTGTAACTAAGATTTCATGGATTGTCTAGTGAGGATCCCTAGAAAAATCTAAAAGAATTTAATGTGGTTTTCTCAACTATAAAACCAAGAAATTAATCTGAAGATCATATAAAACTAATAGAATTCCCATTCTCACTTGATGAAACTACAAATGGTTGGATGTATTATTTACAACCTGAATATGTAACATATAGGAATGATTTGAAACATCATTTCATGTAGATATTTTATCTAGCATCAAGGACCAAAATAGTTTTCATATATATCTCAGGAATCAAGAAATACCAAGGGGAGTCAATGTATGTGTACTGAGTGTGATTCAAAAAGTTGTGTGCAAGCTTCTCATATCACCAAATCAGTGAGAAACTACTCATCCAGTACATCTATGAATGACTCATACCTTTGGAAAAAAGAATGGTGGATGCAACTGCTAGAGGTGAATTGGTTGGAAAAACACTAGTAGATTCACATGCGTTGATTTAAAAGATGGACCAATACAGCCAAAATTTGTTGATCAAGATACACCACATGTAAGAGGAGTAATTCAGGTAAGTTCTTCATCTCTTGAAAATATTTTGATTGATACTATGTTGGTAACATTCTCCACAATATCCAGGTAGGTTGCCTTGGATAAAAGAAATCCCAACCCACTTCTATGAGGCCATGGATAAGTTACCGTAAAATATGCCACCCAACTGACTGTTTCCCCCAATTAGAAGTGTTAGAGGATTGTACAGTAGTATTCTCTAGGAGACCATATCAGCAAAAAAAAACAGCCACATCCCGAAAAGATGTATGATTCCTTTTCACTAACATACATCCAAGGGTTGAATGATCAGTTAGACCTGAGGCATGACTATGGAAAACAACCAAATACCCCCTTTCAACAAAACATCTGGAATCTTCCTCTTTACCATTATGGTTTCCAACAACCTCAAAGAAGATTTGAATCCGTATCAACAAGAAGAAAACATCATGGGAATCTTACCCCATGTTAAAGTCTAAAACTGATGATCTTTTGAAAAAACAAATTTAATCAATTGAATGAGCTAAAGAGTCAAGGTTTGAAGTTTAGTGGGTTGAAGACTCAAATGAGTCTGATTTCCACTTCCCTCTATGGGCTGGAAAGTAAGAATTCTTAAAATCTACCTTCCTAACCTACTCTAAATCCCAAGGGTAATGTTAGTTCCATCACATTGAGATGTGAGAATCAAAAAACTGATACATATGCCCCTGTCATTCTAACAGGAATCACCTCAACTCAATAGAATCCTCATTTCCTACCAACAGACGAGAAACCCCCAGATAAAGATAAATGTAAGGGAAAGAGTGATGATATTCTTAATAAACCCATGAATTTTTCAAATATAGTTTTTCAAACCATATATATCTTAAGAGGTGATGGAAGCAGTTGTTTGGATATATTTAAGCATTTTCAGATCAACACCGCTTTACCTGAATCCATTAAAAAAATACCATGGAATGCTAATTATTTAATAGAACATTGTACCAATCATATATGCCTCATGTGAAATGGTAGGATCAATCATGGAAGGAATGTGTTAGTACTCGTTACACCAACTCTAGAGATTCCAACAAACTACATGGATCCTGGGACATTTTACATATAATGCACCATAGTGAGTTACTCTTTTTTGATGATTTATGAGATTTGGGTTCTTCCATAAATGTGATGCCTCACTCTATTCTATCTTCATTATTTTATGGTGAGTTGTAGACGATGAGAGTAGAGGTGCAGTTGGTGGATTAAGCTATAATATATTTTGTTAGTGTCCTTGAATATGTAATTGTTTGGATAAGATGAATGATCTTCCCATCAGATTTCTATGTGGAAAACACGGAGGATGATCAGGTAAGTTCTCATGATCACATTAGCTTAGGTAGTCCCTTCCTCAAAATTGAAAAAACTATCAAAAATTTTAATGATCGTACACTTTTGATGCAGTTTGGAGATGAAGTTGTGATATTTAATGTTATGGACTCCATAAAGTACCCCTTAGAGGACCTTTCAACTTTGGTTATCTACAATTTTGAAACACCAATTAAAAAACCCTAGAAGTTTTTGTCATATTCATTGGGAGATTAGGAGTATTTGATCTTGTATGATGTCTAAGGGAAGTTCTAAACCCTTTTCAAAAGCATAAAAAACTCTTAGATTTTATTTTGAAATGGATTTTCATTCTAATTCTTATCATGTTTACTCTTATTATGACATGGAAGTTGATTTTGATGATTGATTTAATGATTTATCCTAGGATTTGGATGATTTATATTCAAATACTAATGTTTATTGTGCTCATATTTCAGTGAATTCAATTTCTCCATCCATACATTACCCCCCCAATATAGGAATTCAAGCCAATGACACCAATTCTATAATACTCATACTTATTAAGTGGTGAGAAATTACATGTTATCATTGCTACCAATATTCCTTTTGAACATGAAAAAATACTTTAAAATATTTTGAGTGAGAGAATAAGGTTCATCAGGTGGACCTTGGATGTAATATCAGGTATTTTGCCTTATATTTTCATGAATATGATTCTTTTGGAGGATGGGGATAAATAGATGAAGCAACCAGAAAGGCTACTGAATCAAACTGTTTTAGAAGATGAAAAAATATATGTTGAAAAATTCATCGAGGCATGTATAATTTATCCCATTTATGATTCTTTGTCGGTAAGTCATATTCAGGTTTTGCCTGTGAAAAGTGGTGTTACATTTTTAAAAAATGATAGGGATGAATTTGTTCCAAAGAGGGTGAAAAATAGTTGGCAAGTGCGTATTGATTGTAGGAATCAAAAACATTTCACTCTCAAGGAACATTTTCCCCTCACATTTATTGATCAAATTCTTGAGAGACAAGTTGGGAAGACACAATATTGTTTTGTGGATGGGTTTTATGGATATTGGTTGGTTCCTATAGCTATAGGATCAAGATACTATTACATTCACTTATCCATTCAGTACATTTTCATACCAGAAGATGAAATTTAGACTTTGTAATGCCTCAGATACCTTTCAAAGATGCATGATTAGTATTTTTTCTGATATTTTTGAGACCATCATGGAGGTATTTAAGGATGATATTCTATATTAAGGGTCTTTATTTTATGATTTCATATCTAGTTTGTGAATGGAATTGAATCATTGTATTGAAAAGAATATGGTCTTGAACATTGAAATGTTTTATTTTGTGGTAGTCAAAATTATTGTCTTATGGTATGTAGTGTCAAAACATGGTATATAGGTTGATAAATTTATGGTATATATTATTTCATCCCTATTATATCCTTCAGGTGTGCGCGATGTTTGATATTTACAAGGGTATGTATGCTTTTACGTACAATTCATCAAAGATTTTTTAAGATATCTCTTCCAATGTCATGATTACTTCAAAAGGATTTGTATTTTGTGTTTGAAGATTCTTACAGAAAATCCTTTGATGAGATAAAGAAGTTTTTGACCACTCCAATGATCATACAACCCCCAAGGTAGGAGCTTCCTTTTAACTTATGTGTGATGCCTCCAACTTCGCGGTTGGAGGTGTCTTATCTTAGAGGATGAAGGGACGCTCACATGTGATTGTCTATGCATCATGGACAATGGATTCATCCCAATAAAACTATAAAACCATGGTAAAAGATATTTTTTCGTCATATTTTCTTTAGATAAATTCATTTCATTTTTATTGGGCTCTAAAGTTGTTTTTTTCTTACCATGAAGCTCTGAGGAACCGCATGAAGAAGCCAGATGCAAAGCCATGGCTTATCCGACAGATTCTCCTTCATTACTAATTTAATATTATTATAATTCCCATGATGGTGTTAGAGAACCTATTGGTGGACCCCATGAGTAGGTTTACTCACACATTAGAGACTAACACCATGGACCACGTACCATGTTGGGACACTTTCCCCGATGAGAATCTTTATGCAATCTTAGGTACACATCATTTGTTTGTAAATTCAGTTAACTAACTTGGTTACTTTGAATTCCATGAAAATTTAATGAAACATCAAGTCCAAAAATTATAGAGTGATTCTAGATTTTATGTTGGGATAATCCCTACCTATGGCCCATGTGTAGTGACTATGTAATTAGGAGGTGTGTTCCTAGTCATTAGTTAGTGTATGTTTTACATTTTTTTCATACAATTGCTTTTGGTGAACAAATTGGATCCCAATGGATAGCTCGGAAAGTCTTAGATTCTGGACTATATTGTCCTAGAGTATTCCATGATGCTCATGTGTTTTTCAAGTCATTGTCACATTTCCAACACACTGGGAACATTTATAGGAGACACGATATGCCCCAACAACCCATACTATTCTGTGGGATTTGTGATGTATGGGGCATTGATTTTATCGGTCATTTTCTTAATTCAATTATTTTTTTATATATTTTGGTTTTTTTGATTATGTGAGTAAATGGGTGGATGTTAATTCCACCAGGACTGATGATTCTCATATTGTAGTGGACTTTGTCAAGAAACAATTTTTTTTGAAGGTTTGAATTACCAAAGCCCATCATCATTGACCAATGGAAACACTTCGAAATTTTTTTTAATTCCCTCCATTATAAGTATAGGGTGACACACAAATAATAAACACCATACTACCCCCAAATTAAAGGCCAGGATGGGGTTTCAAATTTTGAGTTGAAACACATTTGGAAAACAATGTGCTACTGAATAAGAAGGACTGGAGAAAGTTCTTGGATGACGTGCTATACGCTTATAGGATTGCAGACAAGAAACTCATTAGTATGTCCTCATTTAATATTTTTTGGGAAAGAATTTCATCTCTCCATGGAAGTCGAGTATCAGGATTATTGGGATATAAAGAAATTCCACATGGATTTGGTCCAAGATAGAATCCAAAGGAAGAAGAAAATTCTAGATCATGAGGAGATTCTATTTTCATAATATGAAAACTTGAGGATCTACGAGGAAAATCAAAAGAATCTCATGATATAATGATCCATCATAGGGGGTTTCATTTTGGAGAGAAAGCCCTTCTCTACATTTTATAACTGAAGCTGATGTCTAGTATGTTCTATTCTAGTTGGTTTGGTCCATATATTGTATCTAATCTTTTTTCATATAGTATAGTGTATATCACATAAGAGGACACTGGAAGAATCTTTACAATCAATGGGAAGAGATTGGAGAAATACATTGAAGGACCTTCTACTGATGTAGTGGATTTCATCACATTGCATAACCCCATCATCACTAGAGAATATTTGGATGTTCACAACCCCTTATCTTTTATAATACCTGGCATATTTAAAATTATACATTCCTTGTGAACATTTCATCTCACATGTTCACATTCTGGACAATGCAATATTTAATTTCTGGGGGAGGGTACAACATTTTGGTGTAGATATGTATGATTTCCATTTGTTAGTTTACTGTGTATTTTTTATTATGTTTTTGGTTTAAATTTAAAAAAACCAGAAAAAAACAACATAAACAAAAGATATCATGAAACATTCTCATGTGGAAAATATATAAAATTTATGTTTTAAAAATTCACTGATAGAATTATAAGTATGAATCAAATTTTATCATCTACGACTGATTTTTATAAAATTATATGTTTTCGGTGATATGATTGGTTGCGTCAATATAAAACCATTTAGATTATGACCCCATTCATTGTGGTTTTGATCATAGTAAATTATGTCATTGATATCTCCAAACAAACATTCACATAAACTTTAATTGAGAAATATTCATACTCACTTAAAATAATAGCCATGTTAGGAACGAAATTATCTTATATTAATGGTTGGTCAATACATTCATTTCTATTCTAATTAATTTCATTAATGTACCAAATTGACCCATGAGTGTGTACCTGTTATCTAACTATTGTACTCCATAAAAAATAAAAAATAAAAAATTTAGGTTGTTCTTGGGTAGGTCAAAAACCACTCTTCCTCAACCATTGTTCTTGATATAACTATTACAATTAGTGTCGTGAGGAGATCGAACATGATTTGAGAGATGAGTGTCAGATTTTTCCATGTGAAACATAAAAAATAATAACAATAAATGAGGGGGTGATGAAAGGTAAAACATATTGGGATATCTAGGTCAAGTGCTTAATAATTCTCTTTAGATAATAATTAAGTGAGTGGGTCATGAAATTAGATTGGAATGGAATGATGAACAAGTTCGGTGAATTAAACCAGGTGAGAAGAATTCATTCACATGACCTGAATACACATAATAAATGTTAGAGATATGAACTTGAAATGTATTTAACACACACACATGTAAAATTAGTGTCATAGTGTACATTGACTTCTTTCTCTATGATTTGTGTCATTAATCTCATTAGCATAGGTTTTGATATAATTAATGAGGCAATGAATTGATTTTTTTTTGATATTGACCCTTACTGGGATACTTAAATTTCTTATATTTCCACTTTCTATTGAGTAATATGAACATTAATATATTATCACAATATTTTGTAATAAATGATACAAGGTTATTCTGGGGAGGAAAAATGGGTAAGTGTGGTGGTGCGATCTAATCACGATTCACTGCTTTATTTCACCCATACATCACTATTTTAAACATGTTTTATATTTAAAATCTAAAATATAATCTCAAATTTCACACACATTTTTATTCAATTAATAAATTTTTATAACTATTTAGAAGTGAAATAATTCATGTTTTTTTATTTCATTGTTGGACGAGGTGATTTGGAGGGTCAGAGATGATCCAGAAGAAAAATGGGCCAAACTGCATGGAATCCAAAGGATATATGTCAACTGGTTTTTACATTTATCAGAATAAGTTCCTTAAAAAGGGGTTACTCTTTTGTGGGATACTCCATAACATCATGGGATACAACTCATCTCAAGAGACTTAATCCTCATTCATCCATTAAGGGTGCCATACAAACCAATCATTCCAGGGAATACAATCTGCACGAAGTCAAAGATTTGGTTATGTATTTAGGCCATATCACGCGCTATAATCCACAATTAGCTGCCATATTTTACATTAATACATTATAGATAATGTAATATGAAGTTTCTCTTTTTTCCATGTCTATATAATTCCATTTAAAAACCCAACACTAAGACACAAGTGGTATCCTGAAATCGGGGTGCCCAAAAGCACTTCTTATTTTGGCTTTAAATTGACACCTTGGGAAACTCATTTATAAGTTTGAACATGTAGTGAAGTGCAACAATTTTGGAGTTCTAGTTAATTCCTCTCACCACCATGAAGGTTTTGGAACTTTTTAAACTAATTGGTGGAGCATTTAAATCAAGGATCCCTTTTTGAAACCCATTCTCTCTATCTCATGTTTTAATATTTGTTTTTGTGTAATAAATTATTCATTCCACTTTTATTTAATCTATTTTTATCTACATTTTTCACATTCTTTATTCATTGATATTTCTATTTGTGTTTCAAATCAAGAGTAAAAATTATACTGGGTTCTACACTTCCTAATCTTTTTCACATGAAAAAGATTTCCGCGATGACTACACCACCCATAGAAGAGTATTTTTTAGTAATCGATCTAACTCTCAAATTCTTCATTAATTTGTTAAAAATCAATGTGATACAATAATTAAATTAATATGTTCTGTTAATTGAGTTTTTAAATTAGAATTTACTAAATAATCTAATGAACAATTAACCGAAAAACACATGAGGTTGGGAATTTGTGGAAATTTTTCGAGTGCAAACTTAATCGGTAAAAAAAGACCTCACATGGTAAATTTGTAGAGTTCAAATGAAATACCTAAACTTAGTTAATCCTCATTTATAGATTGTATATGTGCCCTAATTTACCACAAAACATAATCTATACTTTTAATGTCAATCAATGTAGGGTGCTAAGATTGTATGTTCCGAAGCTAGCCTCAGATTTAACTCATTTCCTCTTTGTTGTTATATTAACTCTCATAGGGTTCAAAGGTTTACAAATCAACGGATCATAATTGAGTGGATATTAATTTAAAGCATAATTATTTATAATTATGTTAGGAGGTATATTTCGACCAATTACTCCTTTTAAAATATTTTTCAAATAATATCTTATCATAGTGTTTTATTAATCAAATTTCTTTTAAAAAACAAAAACAAAAATACAATCCTCATCCAGTATGCTTCTTATTTCTATTTTATAATCATTGAACAACCCCCCCAGCCATATGGTTTTTTTAATTTATTTTATTTTACTTTCGATATACATTTTATATGTTGTTTTGAAATATATCATCCTTTGAGAGGAGACCGTGTTTAGCCACTCTGTTACACCTAAATAACATGAATCCAAACATCATTTCAGAAAGCCCAAGAAAATACCATTCCCAATATCATTTTTAGATATTGTAAACTCTATTGAATCTCCTTTGTTTACATGAACTTTTCCCCCTTTCGAGTTTACATGGTTAGTGGATTAGAAAGCCATGATTTTTTTCACAAACGACATATAATATCATAATAAAACAAGGAAACTAAAAATATAAATTATTGTTGAATGATAAGGCCACTCGACCACAACCATTTTCTTGACCTGACCAACTAATATTCCTTCATTAGTTACAAGGTTCCTCAATAATTCAACATATTATAACCAAAATTCACATTTTATGAAATTTATGAATAACCACTCATTCCTTAGTGTTTTAAATATAACCCCCATATTATCCTCATGATCTTCGCAAAATTTGGAATATATTAGAATATCATAAATCAAAACATCCACAAATTTATCATACTACTCCTTAAATACTCTTTTAATAAAATTCATAATTATTGAATGTTCAATAATCAGGTCCATGTGTGTAACAACAAACTCATATTAATAATATATTTATCAGAAGGTTGTCTTTGGAATATCTTTTTTTATCTAACTCAATTGATGATAACAAGATCAAATATCAATCTTGGAGAAGTGTGGCCCAAAAAGCGGGTCAAATAAATCAGAAATACATGGAATATGGTACTTTTTCTTCGTTGTTATCCCATTAAGTTCTCTATAATCAGTGAATAGCCTCATTGATCTATTCTTATTCTTAATAAAGAGAAAATGTGCTAAAAAGGAGACACACTTGTTCAGATAAAAATCTTCCCCAGAAGGCATCATAGTTGTATATTTAATTCCTCTAGATCCATATTTTCCATTCTATATGGGGTCTTTTATATCGACTTGGATCCATGAATGATTTAAATAGAGGACATTAGCTCTCTTCTTGGGTGAGGTCTAGGTAAATCTTCAGAAAATACCACAACGTATTCCTAAAAGATGGGGACCATTTTAATTCATATAATTTCATTTACATATTTATCTTCACTGACCATTTCCTTAAAATTTTCTATTGGAGGTGCTTCTAGAAAAATCCTAGGTTGAGATATATCTCCTTTGAAATTAATTCTACATTTTTCATTCATAACTACTGGGATTTCTTTTCTATTTCAGTTTATTTTGACATTATACATTGATAGATAGTTAATCTCTCATCTAGTGTCATGTTATTGCATCAAAATGACTACTATATTTTCAATGAGATTTTTCTTTCTAATGTGAATACTAGAGTTTCTATACACTATTTATTCTTGGATAATACCTCCATGGTTATTCTAAGAAATCTAGTTCATGAAGTTTAGGGATTTATTATGTATTACATTCAATCGTGGAGGAAATAAACGAATGCATATAACCATAATCAAACAAAGTACTTTTTATATTTGAGATGACAATTAGAGTTCCTACCACCACATCATTAGAAGCTTCATGTTCAGGTGTCGTGATATAAAAATCCAAAAAATTCTCTTTTGGATTATGATAAAGATAATAGTGATTCTATTCTATTATCTTCTGATTTGGATAGTGATTGAAAAAGTTACCAAGAGGACCAAATGTTAAGAATTAGAGTTCAGGCTAGGCCTGAATCACATTCCCTTTTTCATTAGCAAGGAGAAGTTGAGGATTAAACTCACTATGATAGTTCCAAGAAATATAGAAATCTCTTCCATAATTGTTACATTTCCTACTCCTGTTAAATTAGTTCCCCAAATTATTCACCCCATATTTTTTTCATTTGGGAAGTTTCACTTCCTTTTCTCATATTCTACGATCAAATTTTCTCCCAAGATTAGAAAAATTGTTCTTATATTTTCATTCTATCTATGGGATCACCATGAATCTAAGGACTCTATTACATACTTCATAACAACTCACACTATCTCCTCATACCAATCATTGTCTCAATTGGATATATTATGGAGTAGATGGGGTCTTAGTACACCAAATAATCTATTAATATTTACATTTGGATCCATAAAAAATATTGAGGTGTGGCAAGAATGTATTTTAACGTTCATCTCATATATTCCCATAGATTCATTTTTATTATACTTTAGCTCTAGGAATTTCCTCATGCATTTTTTTTCTTATCGAATAGTTGAAATAATTGTTTTCGAAAAAGGTTCACCTGTACTTTTAAAAATATATATCATCAATCACCCTTCTTAGATTTTTAATTTGAATCACTAACCAGCACTAATCATATTATCCCTCTAAGTGGTACACATCTGTGGTAACATTCTCTTATTTTTTACAACAGAGTACATAAAAGATATTTTCTATAGAGGTTATCCACTTTTTATAAATCAATGGGTTGGTAGATCCACTAAAAGATGATGTTCATTAAGTTATAAATAAATGAATGGAAATTGGTTGCCTTCAAGGTGAATCTGGTCTATCAGCTTGATTGGAGTTATTGTTCACAACTCAAGATCTTTGATTAACCATTATAATGATGTTTTCCATTCTAGATTCCATTAAAGGAACATCAATGCATTGTCCATTATGCTCACCATTTACGAGGTTCGCCCTATATTCTACAATTTTCTAAAAGAAGAAAAAATTTGGAGGCAACATCTTTATTTTGATAATATTATAATAATAAAGGGATTTTTATGTCTTCAAACATCATGCATAAATATGTTATTCTTTTACAACAATTACCTTTTATATAAATAATTTACAGTGGTTCATAAAAATATTGTGATTAAATAAACCAATACCCAAGAGTGTCAATCCAGTAGTGTTGCAATGCCAGTTAACATGCACCAATTTTGTTTGAGTCTATAACAAAACATGTTTTTATACTAGGTTTTAGCCATAGATACATATATTCTAGAGTGACAACAACTTGTTGATATCTAAAGACAAAATTCTTTTCTTGAAAACCACTTACAAAATACGTCACCAAAATAACATGATTTGTTTTTTAATTTTATCTTTTTCCAAAGGTAATATTAAATGTTTTGAAATGATAATTTCTATAAAAAACATAACCATACATTAATACCAACTTGGGAATCCAACATTTTTATTACATAAATTATTATTACATTGTACAAACTTTTGATCATTTATTGTTTAGGGTCTTTGGAAAATGGTACATAATACAAGAAAACAAAAAAAAGTATTCTAATACAATTCAAATTATTATTTACAGGTTTGTAAAAAGTAAATTTTCTACATCTAATAACCTAGGAAAAAACACCAAATTAAAGGGGTGATCATAAGTCCACATAAGGGAAATGAAGAGAAACTATTGACAAGTGATCTTGAGGAATATCAATAATAACATAATGAATATAATTGTGGAATGAGGAAAGTAACATGCAAAATATAATAATAAAAATGTAATTTATAGTAATAGAAAAATTTGGCTAACTATTTTTAATGATACATTCATAAGAATATCACTATGTTTTTTCACCGAGGTTTCATAAAACTTACCATGGTTGTTCACCAAGGTATTGTGGAAATTGTGATATCAAGAGATTAAATTCATTACCCGATAAATTGGAGAGATATTAGGGATCAGCCTTGACATGAATTTAATAAATTTATCAACAAATATCCTAATCAATATTTTCATAAATATCTCAAGGACATAAAATAAACTGGTTTCATATCAAAATCAAGGCTTTTCTATAATGCTTAATAACACGATCATTAATTTATTTTCATCACATGGAAAAAATGAGTGTTTCATGTATGTTAATAATAGAAACAAATAAATAAATATTATGTTTAGGTGAATAATAATTGAAAATAAATACGATTGTGTATTCAAAACCGAAAAATAAAAGTGAATTTCTTTAGTAGAAGAGAGAAATTTTAAGAAGTAAATTTGTCCGCATAACGGGTATAAAACGTGGTTTTAGAAAAGGGTAAAAAATAAGGGGGAATGGTATAACACTAATAAAATATTATTATTATTATAGTAAAGGTATAAAATAATGTGAAAAAGGGACATAGTTTGTTAATTGGAAGACATACAACATAAATAGGGAACATGAATGGAAAAGAGAAGTGAAGATTTCCCTTACCATAAAGAGTTACACTTAATACTCATTTGTTGGGAGCTTGGGGGATTATGGACACCTTATTAGGAATCCAACGAAGGAAAACTCTTATATATTAGAAATTTATGGATTTGCTATTAAAGGATATGAAAAAATTGATGGTATTTGTAGACGAGTGGGAGGTTTTGTTTATTAATTTCCAAATATCGGCCAAGGAAACCAAGGTTATGGAAAATAAAAAACATGGGATTTACCATTGTATTTGCCAATATTTTTAAACACATGGGTCAAATAATATGTTATTTTAATAAAAAATAGTTTATAATAATTTCTTATTATTTCATTTGGCATGGAAAAATAATTTTTCCAAAAAAATAATATTTTTAATTTTAATGTTTCCATTTTTAGAATTTGAAAAGTAAAATATAGGTATGGAAATTTATTAAAAAATGCTACAATACATTATATTAAAAAAATATTTTTGGTATTATATTATGGTTAATTATTTATTACATAATTATTTTATAACTATAAAGTAACTAAACATACTGAAAAACTGAAATTGGGTTCTTAATACTCACAAAAAAATATTTTCTTTTTCAAAATTCTAATAAATTTTCCATAACCTAATTTGAAATTATTGATTTAGAACATTTTATTTATTTTATCATAATAATTATAAAAATATCATAATTTTATGTTTTAAATATAAAAATTTATATTTATTAAAACTAATAGCGAATTGAAAATACATAGTAAAAATTATGATAGTTAAAAAAATATTTTATCATTTATAGTTAAATAAGAGTGTTTTTATAAGATTTTTTCATTAAATTAAGTATTATTAATTATATCAAAGATTATTATAAATATTTAATTATTTTTTGGGAAGTTATATTTTTATTCAAAAAATTAATTTATCAAATTGCATCTCAATGTTATTAAGAAAAAGTATTCTTAAAAAATAATATGTAGAATAAAATATTTCTTTATACAATAGAATTAAACATTAAGTAAATAAGGCTTCGAAATATAACCCATTATAGAAAATACATATGAAAAAATGGTGTGGGTTCTCATGGTGAATGATTTATGTGGTAGCTTGGTTAACATAGTCCTAGTGGTAATATCAAACAACTTGAACTTCTCCTATAGGTGATCTCCTTCAAGATTAACTTGTTAAACCTTTTCATGGGCTTTTTCAAGAGTGAACCCCAATGATTTTACCAAGAGAATATTTTACAATGGTATTATTTTAATAATGGTCAAACTGTGGTTGAATTCTACTAGTAACATTTCAATTTATAATTGGATCAATATTAAAGACATAGGGTTTTTTGTCTATGGTACAATATATCCCACATTATATCAAAAAAAATATTATAAAAAAATTTGGGACGTTACAATTTTGGAACCTTCATGAGGCACTAAAAAAACCAAGTGTTCTTGTTATAACTTCATCATGTGATTACTTATCGTGGTCTCACAGTTCCATGTCAGGGCTACATCCAAATATCTATTTATTTAAAATGTTAAGGCATATATTCAAACCATATATATCATGGGTTCCCTATTAATGTGACACTGAGAATCATGGAGTCACAATATTACTTTGAGATCGATAATAATTTTCTCCTATTTCTACTTAACATCCTTAATAATGTCATATTGTTAGATTAAATGCATTTGGTTAACAAGCATGTTAATTTATGTTTGATACCCGGTTATTATCAAGATTTCCAGCCTCTGTTCTAGCATTAGAGATAGCCTGAAGAAAGGTATAGCCTCACTTAGATCACTGGGGGTCAATGTATCCATTTGAATCATTTTTATGGCCTCAACAATGATCTTCTTGAATTAAAAAATTTATAATAACTTATGTTGGAGATGCCATGATAATCAGAGGAAGAAAATCACTACATCATAATAGGATGAATCAGATCAGAATGATTGAATGTACCTTGTTCAATATAACATTTTAAAATAATGAATAACATACTGGTGTCTGTGTCCCACATTGAACCATGGATCAGGTTTTCCATTATATATTAATATTGGAGTCCCAATAACTATCCATTAGTCTTGAACACCTACAGCCACCAGCAAATGCCCGCTATTACCTTTTTCTATTCCACCCTGTGTGGTGGTCCCACCACTACTACCATGAATTCATTGTGGGTGAGATCCTATAGGATTTATGCATGGGTATACCCCAACATGGCTTCATTCTTCCATTTAAGAGGCTTTTGAGATCGATTCCCCACATGGTTGCGGGTGACCTACAAAATTTATGTGGTTGATTTGGATTGAGTAGCCTCCCAGGGTTGTCCCTTATTTTTTAAAAAAATAAATAAAAAAATATACCTAGAATATTCTAAGAATTGAATTCAATAAACACAAACTATGGACAATGTCTCATTAAATACGCAACATATTCAAATATTTATTTTATAATTTATCAAGACCAACTATTCAACTGTTAATCTTATTATAGTAAAAATATGAGGAAAAATAATTTTTTAAAGTAATTAAAAATTATGCATGGAAGCCATAAAATAATTATGAAAGTCAATATTTTCATGGTACTCATATAAATTTATCATCTATTTTTATGGTTTTTTCCTCCAACATGTTGCAACATATATGATCAAATTTTTGCATAGCCTTTAAACCTTATTCTTGAAAATTAACAAATTAATGTAAAATTTCCGTCTTCATATTGTAATGTGTAATTATTTTTCAAATTCCTTAGAACTTAGGATCACTTCAAAAATAATCATATTTTTATGGAGAAAGGTCCTAGAATGATAATCAATGCCATTTGATGAATAAATGATAATTATCCAGGCATCATCACCTTTCTTATTTAATATTTCTAAAACTATTTTAATATTTATATTCGCAATATTACTTAATAATAATATAGTATTTTACCATAAATTAACATTTTATTCCATCTTATATATTGAAAAAAAAAACACTACCATAATCATTAACCATCCACATGGCATTTTCAATCTTCCCCTTTATCCTCATTGTAAATTCCATTTTCTCATAATCATTTTCCCGTCTCCCCATTGTTGAAAATAAAATAAAATTATCAATGTTGGGATTTTCTTATAACTTTGAAGGAAATTGAAAATCAATTATCATTTTTTTAATGAATGATAGAACCACAGGGTTCACAAAGAGAAAAGCCTTTATTTGGTAAACTCTATGTCTACCTGGGCTAAATCAGTTTAAAAACAATAGAAATATAACTGAGGTTGTCCATGTTACCATTAATAACCATGCAATAAATATCATTGTCATAACATATTTTATTTTAAAAATGGGGGTTGAATAACAGATATATATCGAGAAATATATCATCCTTCACTCTTCAGAATCCACGTCAAAAATTTCATATTCAAGAATATTTCAATCCCCATTTCTATGATCTTACTCATAAAAAAACAACCCCTGTATGAAAATATTTGATATAATAAAGAAATGTTAATGAATTGTAATTAGGTTACCTATATATTCAAATTCTATAGAGATGGTATGATCTTCTTGATATCCATGAATATTTTTATAGAATATAATTCATGTTATCTCATCTTCAAGGGGTACACTTCCACGTTCTTACCTATTGGAGAGTATCATCAGATAGTCCTTAAGATGATAATTTTTATGATTCAGAACTACAAAAAAATTCATGTTTCAATTAGATATTTAATATTTATTCAATATTCTTATCTTCAACATTAATGATTCACGTCCCTTCTTTCAAATTAAATTTTGCTTCAATTCCCAAGAATATAAGGACACAAGTACTATACAATAATAATTTTATAATATAAAAGACTTATGATCCTAATAAAATAATGGGGTTGAGAATTTTCTCTCAACCCAGGGACACCTTTTATTATATCTCAAAATTTTCTGATACTCTTAAAGCTTGTGCATCATATTGATTTCACATTATGATATTTAATCAATAGCATTGAATATTTTCAATCATTCACCTGTATATTTTTTGGATTACTTGTATTCACATTTTGTAATAGTAAAATGGTTTCCCCTAATACATTTTTTATACCTTTATCATATTATTTTGAGAAGGTATAAGACTCATAGTATTTCATTCCTAATGTCATGTCTGATTGCATCTTCCACATAAAATATTGTTGGAACCATAATTCGGGACCAAAAAAGGATGCCCAAAGAAGGGCCCATTAACTACACCATGAATCCACTTCGAGGACTTCCCCAGAACCACGACCGCCATGAATCCAGGAGGCAGGACACTCTGTGAATGCATTTGATGTTCGTGAATCCTCTTGGAAGCAAGGAGGCCGGATACTCCATGAATTCATTTGGAATTTGTGAACCCACCATGAAGAAAGGAGGTAGGATTCTCCACGACCACATTTGATGTTCGTGACCCACCATGAAGCACCCAAGTCCCTCTTCATTCCATGTGAGCTGCTCTCCATGGTGCCTCTTGCCTATAAATACCGGCCTCCCCCTGAGGCCAAAAAACAGACAATCCAACCTTTCATCTTACCTTCTCTTGAATTGTGAAGCATCCTTCTGCTCTGCGAACCATGAGCTGTGTGAGGCACTTCTGCTCCACAAAGTGCATCCCCTTCATCACGCTTTGATCCCCTATTCCTAGAGGGATGCCTTTCGTGAAGCCTAGGGGTCTTTGCGATAGAAGGGGTTCCCCAATGGGCCCCTGGTCATTGCAGAGCATTTATGCTTCATGAAACACCCCTCATTTACACATGATCCACATGCTAAGGGAGGGTCACTATACTTGCAAAGAAAATTGCTTCATGAAACATTGATTAATGAGACACTTTTGCTCCAGGAGATAGTGCTCTGTGAATTCCCTTCCACTTCATGAAGCACCTCCCATATGCACATTTGTCCCAAGATATGGCTAAGGCAACCCACTTCTCGAGGCACACCCCTTCCCAAGTTCCCTCCACCACGTAGAGCAACAGAGCATCACAAGGCCCCTACCTATAGACACCTCTTCTTGTAAAATCCTTTTCCCATGCAACTCTCCTTTCTCGCACGATGTGACTTCAAAGTCCCCTGGATGATACCGCCCATTGCGTTGCATCACCTAATTCTTCTTCACATAGGCACTCTAATGGATATTGCGACTACGCATAGCCATGATAACATGGGCCCCTCGATGGTTCTCTCCATGACACCCCCTCTCTATGGCATTGTCGATTCCTTCCCTCAAACAAGAAGAATAGGGTACCAATTATGTATGTCCTAGGGGTGTGGAGCACACCCACCTCATCCGACCTGCAGGATGTTAAACTTCCAAGCACCATCATCCTCAGCACATGATGTTAAACTGTGACCTCTCCTGATTCCTTGCATGTAGGGTGCCCCCAATTTGGGCATTCTCCACACCCCATGGTATCTAGAGGTGATCGTATCCTCCTTATGGGAGTGGCATTTGTCCGTGGGGGAAGGGCAGCCACCTTGGCGTAAGCCCCGAGTTTTCCTTCCAGGAGGCAGCATAGCATCCCTGGTCCTCCTTTCATCTTTGGTCCCCAAGGCCAGCGGAGGGCGTGATATGAATAGGGATAATCCTTTCATCAGTCCCAAGTCCCTCTCCCACTATGATTTGTCGGCATCGGGCCTCCATATCAGAGTAAGTCCCAACATTCCTCTCCCTGGGCCGCCCCGCGCGTAATCCCCTCTTCACTTCCCGCGAACGCACCTTTCACGACGTAGTCGTCAGGCCTTTGCTACCTCTTGTTTCTCACACTGAGAATGACTCACATGGGCATAGAGTATGCATCGACCATGACAATTCTCTCGTCCCACATGACGTCGAACTGTATTCCCAAGAAAAACTATGGGGACTTGGATTTATGTCAAGGCATGATATGTAGGAAGCCTCCATGAGGTTCATGCCCCAACACCTTGGGCTGCCTCAGAGTGTACGCCCCAATCCATCCCGATCTATAGGGACTTTGATCCATGTCAAGACATGGTACATAGGAAGACTCCACGAGGTTCAAGCCCCCAACACCTTAGGCCACCTCAAGGTGAAAGCCCCAATCTATCCCAAACTATGGGGACTTTGATCCATGTCAAGGCATGGTATTTAGGAGGCATCCATGAGGTTCAATCCACAACACTTTGGGCCACCTCAGTGTGTAAGATCCAATCCCTCCCAAACTACGGGGACTTTGATCCATGTCAACGAATGGTACGTAGGAATCCTTCACATGGTTCAAGCCCCAAAACCTTGGGCAGCCTAGAGTGTAATCCCCATGCCACCACCTGAAATACGTGTTCATTCATCCTTTCCAAAGTAGTGTACGTAGGAAGACTCCCTGAGGTTCAAGCCCAACACCCATCGAACCCTAGGTCCATCTTCACGTTGGTTCTCCGACTCACGCCTTCCTGAAAAACGTGGTCTTTGATCCTTGCCAAGGCAAGGTACATAGGAAGCCTTTCTAAGGATCAATCCCACAACCCATTGGTCAATCCGCCCCCCTTCACGTCAGTGCCGCAACACCTTTGGCAGACTAGAGTGCAATCCGCATGCCACCAGTAGAACTACATGATCTTGATCTGTGCCATGGCAGGGTAGGTAGGAAGCCTCCACGAGGATCAAGCCCAACACCCATCAGACCCCAGATCCATATTCACATCGTTTCGCCAACACGCCCCTTTAGGAACTACGTGGTCTTTGATTATTGTGATGGGAAGGTACGTAGGAGGCCTCCCTGAGGTTCAAACCAGCCACCAAGTCATTCCGACCTCCATTATGTCTTTTCAACCCCATCCAGAGGTAAGTCGTTCCAACCCCATCCACCGGTAATCCATTGTGACCCCATTCCACGGTAATCCATTGACATCCTTATCTAGAGGTAAGCCATTTCAACCTCATTCGACGGTAAGCCGTCGTTAGATGAACTACACGGACTTTGATTCCCTACCACAGGGATATGTAGGATGTCTCTTCGAGGCTCAAGACCAAAGCTACCTTCATCTTCACAACGGTCTCATCCCATTCACCATTCCCCTCAACCACTCCATCATCTATCCTGATCCTTAATCGAGCCACCACATCCCGGTGGGATCATGCCATTCCATTACATAGTCTGTCTAATAGCATTCGGGAGGCTGCCCATGTGATGGACCCAATATTGGTGTTCCCTCCAGGGGGTTCTTCTGTCTGATCAAATTCAGTAAGTGTTTTGATCAGCCCGATCCATCTCCTTTGGAAGTTAAACTTGTGGAATACCCTGTGTTTAACATGGGAAGCTGAGGAAATACTTAAACACATGCCCATGGCATATTATTCTCCACGTTCGATGTGGGATGCCTCGGTCTTTCACACCCTCGAGAATCCCTATAATATGTGATAAAAGATAGATACGCCAATTCCCCAGTATCCAGATACGTCAATGATGCCCCAACGTGACTACTCCCCTAACTGATGGTTTCTTCCCTAACCGGACACCTTGGAATGTCCTTACAGAAGTATTGTAATTAACTAGTGTCCATGAAGATATGGTTCCAGGAAGGGTTTCACGAACAACATATTAAATCTATGATGGAGTCCCAAACTGGGTAACGAGTTCCGAGGAGGAATCCATCAATGGAAGAAACTACGTCCCATCATCCAGTTTCGATCAAGAAGTAAATGTCCCTAAATAAAGAACGAATGTCACCCGCCTTTGGAAAAATGGAATGCGGGGTAACAAAGTTATGCCTATCGTACTCAAGTAGACAGACGCGCACGCCCCGATGAAAGAGTCAGAAATAGAAATGGTGAACCCGATGTGAATTTCATCTCCTTAATATGGATATTAGTAGCACTCAGGGAATCAATGGTTTGACGTGTCACTGGATCTTGATATCTGGCATCGTGTCCCACCATTCAAATGGTGGTCCTAGCGTGAAACTCACCCGAATTTGGGGTAGTAGAACGTTGGGATCTCGTTCTGTGATGTTGTCAGTGTGGATCCCTTATACCGGTCACAAAATACAGGATGGAACTGGGGCATTGGTTGTCGATTGATTTTTCTTTCATCACGGATGAGTTCATCACTCTGCTTATTAGGAATCAGGTTGTTGCGGAAGGATTGTGATCACCACCTTCCCATCTACGCTGGTGCAGAGTAAATTCCAGCACAGCCACTCCTCGTGGCTTCACCGCTTCCGCGACGGCTTCTGTGCCCACCACTATGGGGCACCCACACCCCATCTCTCCATCAGAATTTATTCAACGAAAGGTAATTAACGTCCTTGTATGTCGTTATGAGGAGGAGGGAATAATCCCAACCCGAGATATAGCTCACCTGGACCTGGAGGCATCCAAGCCCCGCCGTCAACAGTGCCCCCAAGGGCCGCGTAGGGAGCCGCTTCTCCCCAACCCAACATTAAATCATTTTGAGATCCTATCCCCAGAGCGCTTTGAAGACTCCATGCCTTACGTGGATGAGGTGGCCGACATCCGGCTCGGCCTAGTCAAAGTCTCAATCCAGGGGCTCCCAGCAAGCACCACCACCCGGCCATGTTAGCGCCGCCGCCCAATCTTGCCAGATGAGCTCGTAAGCTATGCACCTGCACCACTATCACCTTCTCATCCAACCCGACTCCAGCGTCATACACGAGCTGAGGATGCCCACCAAGAGGCGTCAACATTGACTACTAATATGGCTTGATCCACCACCGACACATATCATCAAGTCCCTGCACAAACTAAAGAGGTGTGCTTATATTCCCAACTGTGATTGAGGCCCCAACCGCCCCATGGGTAGGCTGTGTAACACCCCAAGCTTCTACGGTACGCTTCTCTTTGAATAATGTGATAGTGTGTGTTGTACGCAACACCGAGTTCTAACACACCATAACTAATCAAACTAGCCGTTATGAATAGTAATACCTACTTTTTGAAATTATATATATATATTATATTTGAAAATGGACTTCATTTTTGGATTCGGAATGTCTAATTTAGCCTAAGGTGAAATTTTGGTACATTTCGGATAACTTTCATATTTTGATGAATAGTGAAAATTACTAAGTTTTAATTAAAAACAACTTTTTTAATCAAAATAATTAATAGTGATAAATTATGAATTTGAGTGGTTTTAAAGTATATTTAGAATATATTTTTACCATTTAATATAATGTTGGTCATTGGACATAATTTTACAATTAAACCGAACATAAACGAGTGTCAATCTTTTGATAGTTATTATCTCTTAAAAACACGTTTTTTGTTTTGACAGCGGGATTTAATTTTAAATTAATTTCTGCCACTTCTGTGTTTTGAATTTAGGAAAATGGATTCCATATTTGGAATCAGGATGTTCAAATTGTGTAAATAGGTAACTTTTATTTTTAGACATTTTGAATAATTACTGCGGTAAATATTTTATTTACCATGGTTAAGGGTAAATCCGGTAAATAAGGGTTAAAAGAATAATATTATAATAATACTAAATTACCCTAAAACGTGTCTTAACCCTATTGGTTGATACATGGTCGACCATGGGAATCTTTGGGTCTATTTTGGGACCCCATGGATCCACTTGTAAGTGATAATGACACTTTATTTTAATTAAGTTAAAATGAATACAAAAATGACACAAGCATATATCTTTTAGAAAAACAATTGTTACGTAGGGTTATATATGTTGGATTTTAGATTATAAATATTCATTATAAAGATAAAAAGATTTCCTACATAATTATATTTTATTTATAATTTTTAGACATTAAATAATATATTTTATCTATGACAAAATAATGATGCAGTAATTACTATAATAGTGAAAAATTAAAATAATTGATATTATAAATACCCAAATAAATATAATATGAGACTTTTAATGAATTAAACTAATTTTATAGGATAATATGATATATTAGGATTGATTTAATTGACTTTGTTTGAAGTAATCAATCTGTTATGAGTTTCAAAAAAATCAAATATTGAATAGTGTCAAAATTGACATAAAAGAGTTCTTAAAACAAATATTATATTATTAATTGATATTAAATTCCTAAAAATCTAAGGTTCGGCCAAGAGACTTATATCATGATAGGTTCATCATTAATGTACCACTTGGGGGTCTCTTGGATGTATATAGTAAGTTTATTAACCATAATATATAAAAATACAAAGAGACATTGTAAAAGTGAAACTAATTAACTTAGAGTTAATACTTAAAGATAAGGTTAATATAAGTACCCAAACCTGTCTAAATTCTATTGGTTGAGTGGTTTTCGACCTATCCCCACCTTAAACTTTGAATAATCAACTTTGGAGCCTTTAGAAACCGAATATGAATTTATTATAAATTAATATTTCTAACTTTTCCAAAGGTGCCCCTCACCCCTCTTATAAAAGGGCACTCCTCCTTCTCATTTCTTCACACCTTCAAAGCCTTTTGGTTCTGCCAAACTCTGCCCAAATACTCTCCCAACATCCCTCACTACAACCTAGAGGCCTTAGTTTGATCAGAAAGCCAACCTAAGGAGCCCTTTTGATCAAATCAAAAGGAAGAACCCGAAGAAGAGGTAATGATTTCACCACCCTTTTCTAAGTTCATTTCTTCTTCCACTTCTTCTTCCTTTGTTATTACCATTCTAAAATAATAACTCCAGTATCTCACATATACTGTGATGTTATTATAAGTATGGTACAACCATATTAAGTATTCTATCCACCCTTTGAATAACATGTCACCATACGTGCGTACGTACGGCTTACCGTCTCCACATCGTGGTGTAATTGTTATTCAATATAATATTATTTGGATGGGTATAATAATGATGTGTAACTCATGTAAATAATAAATATAACATGTTAATGCTTCTATATATATGATATACCATCCATTTATATATTATTTTAATATCAAATGAATGATATTGTCGCTCGTGCGTACGTACGGATTACCGTCTCCACGAACGCGATGAGATTCATTCTCCATCGTAACCATTCAAGTATAATTATCATTTGATGATTTGAAAATGATTTTTAAGGACTAGATATCATTCTGGATATGAATAAGATACAACAACCATGGCTTATGTAACAAAACATATAAATAAAATGAGTAAGTTAACACCCAAAACGACGATAATTCTAAGATATTATTAACAAATCAATGTTAAAAGATAATATATGATATCATATTAATATATATGATTATTGTATAATTTAATAACAATTATTTCACTATTATACAGGAGGTTAACCTACCCCAACAAAGGAAAAGTACAAGGTAAGGGTTTACTTTACAACCTCTTCATTATCCAAGGTTGTTTATACGTAATAATCTACTGGGATCTCTTTATCATCCACATCCATGTTTCTTAAAAATGCATTTCAAAACATTTTTACTATTTACTAGAATATGAGTTAAAGTCATTTATAACCTTTTTGACTTTTATAAGTGGTTTATAAAGGAATCTTTCGGTCATTTTCAAAACAAGGTCCTTTTTAACCTTTTCGACAGAATTAAGGTAAGAATGTTTTTTTTAACTTATACGGCGGGTGCCGCTATTTTCCGCCGTTATAAAATCTTAAAAGCTTCCCTTACAAGCTTATAAGAATATTTTCAAAGAAAATGTTTTATTTTATATGGATCTTAAATTATTTCAAAATAAAAGGAGATATTTCTTTAAAAAGAATTTTGATTTCATCTATGTCAACATCCTTTGATGGATTTTAAGATTATTTGAAGTTGATTTATTATGATACAAAACTTCTATATTGTATTGAAGGTTTTGTGATATGTTTGACTGTGGATGTGCTATTTTTATACCATTCATAGTTTATGGTGATATTATTGACATTTCGTATGCTATTTTTAATACGAATATTTATGTTATATTTAAACCTTTTCATAGGGGAATGCATTGGACTTAATATGTGACGGGTGGAGCCCGCTATAGCTCCTCGATGCATCGGTATGTCTCATGAGACAAACTAGTGTCTTGGCACAAGGCCTTGACAAAATCTTATTTGTAGTCTTGGCGCGAGGCCTTGGCTATGTGGTTATGATAGTCTGGCATTATGCATTCCAACATTATGAAAGTGGTTATTGATTTTTGCATGTGATTATTCGATTAGTAGAATATCCATGTGAATATGTAAATGGCATTATTTCATTTTATTTATGCCATACCATGTTGAAATTCAAGTTTAAAAGGCTTTTGTTTTAGTTATACATTGCCTTAAATGTTTATTCTTATTTATGAAAGTTTCCTCTATATTGTTATCCTTACTGGGCATTTGAGCTCACCCCTTTTCTATGTTTTATTTTTCCCAGGAAGTGAAGAAGTAAATTATGAATGACCTGCAGGGATATTTTTTGGGGATATGAGTGTGGATTATGGAGACATTATGTTGTTGTAGTAGTTTTTCATTTTATGATGTAATGTAAAACTTATGAATATATCTAGTGTTTCCAAGGCTACTAAACCAATCGGTCATTCGAAATTTGATCTTTCTTGTGATCATGCCAATGTTATGTAATAATGCACCGACTCTGGGTAGCTGGGGTCGGTGCGTTACAGTTGGTATCAGAGGAAGTTTAGTACAAACCTTGGAAGCTAGATTTAGATTAACTCTGATTAGAGCACGTAGACCTAAGATGAACTTTGAGGATTAGTATAGAAGAACTTCCTAGAATTTTGGTATTGTAGAGATTTTGTGAGTTTTCCGAGCAATACATCCCTGTCTGGATACGAGCAGGTAGAGGTGGCTCTGGCACAGATGTACCTAGGGGTAAAACCCGAAAACACCGCTTTGAGCTAGACTCGAACGGGAACTGGTGCACGACAACGGGCCTTGCTGCACTCTTGGTTACGACACTCCCGGGGGATATGCTTAGGATAACTCTCACTATCTTTACAAATCATTATGAAGGGTTTATGAGTATATACTTCCTCAAAGAAAACATTTTTATGATTATGGATTATATCCTTAAATAGTTCAATTTATGTTAAGTGTTTTATAAGTATGGAATTATGTATTTTGATTCATAAACTGATCTAGTTTATGCCATTATTTAGAAATGGCGCCTAGTGGAAGAAATGGAAACAGTATCAATGCACGCACTCCATGTAGGGATTGCCCTCCTGCTCAAGATAATTATAGTGGGGCTGGTGATGCAACTGGTGCTGATCAGCTAATCACCATACTGGGACAACATACTCAGGTTATGAATAATAACCTTACCCGTATGGAGCACCCTGATCCGCAGCGTGGATGATCAATGTTAGATCGATTCATGTGGCAACAACCACCAACGTTCAATGGGAATAAAAATCCCTTAGTAGCTGAGCAATGGATATTTTCCCTAGAGAAAATATTTCAGGCGTTGGGGAGCAGTGAAAGGGAAAAAGTTATCATGGCAGTTTACCGCCCCACTGGAGATGCTGATAAATGGTGGTCATTGATTCAAAATACGAAGGAAGATGATGAAGTATCAAATATGGAATGGAGGGAGTTCAAAGATCTGTTTTTAGAAAAATACTTCCCTCACGACCATCGAGCAGATATGGAAAAGCAATTTCTGAGTCTGAGACAAAAGGAGGATGAGAATGTCACAAAGTATGAGGCTAACTTTACAAGGTTAGCGAGGTACGCTGGTGATTATATTCGTAACCCAAGAAGTAAGATTGATCGTTTCTTTGATGGGTTAAAACCATTTCTCCGTCGAGCGTTAGTATCACAATCCTTTTCATCGTACGAAGACATTGTCTCATGTGCTATCAAGACCGAAAAGGAATTCTCTAAGTCTTATGACTTTAAAGCAAAGCAAGAGAAGAAGAGACCTGCTGATCAATCTGGGAATGGAAATAAGGGGAAGAAGGGAAAGTTTGAATATCCATCTTGTGGTAAATGCGGGAAGAAACATCCTGGTACTTGCTTGAAGGGAATGAGAGTCTGTTACAAGTGTGGTGAAAAAGGCCACCAAGCTCATGATTGCAATGGGAAGAAGGAAGCTACCAACGTTCAGTGCTATAATTGCAGGGAGATGGGGCATTATGCAAATTCATGTCCTAAGCGTCAGGAGAACTTACCTCAGAAAAGGCCAAGGGATCAAGGCCAGGCTTATGCTATCACTACTGCTGAGGTAGAAGCTCCGAAAGACGTGGTGGCAGGTAATTTAATGGTTTCCTCAAGTTTAGCAAATGCATTATTTGATTCTGGATCATCGCATTGTTTCATATCTTCCCAGTTTGCTAAGAAAATTAGATATTTCCAATTTGATTTAATAAGGGAGCTGTCAGTTAAAACTCCTAAGGGAAGTATCATTGCAACAAAGTTTTGTGAATCAGTCCCCATTAGAGCACATAAATTTTCTTTATCTGCTGATCTCATCGCCATACCTATGATTGAGTTTGATATAATCCTCGGTATGGACTGGCTTTCGGACTATGATGCGAAGATTTATTGTAAGAAGAAAGAGGTTACGATTCTTGATGATAATGATAAGGAACACCTTATTTTTAGAGCAGAATCGTCACCACCTAATTCTTATTTAGATCCACCCTCAATAGATCAACTAAATTCAATTATTGGGGAGGAAGAGAATGAAATAACTGCGGGTGAGGAAAGGAATTTTCAAATAGAGGATGTACCTGTTGTGAAAGAATTTGTAGATGTATTTCCGGAAGATTTACCTGGATATCCTCCAGAACGAGAAGTTGAGTTTTTCATTGATTTGATTCCTAGATCAAGGCCTATATCGAAGACCCCTTATAGAATGGCCACTGTAGAGTTAGTAGAACTAAAGAAACAACTAGAGGAATTGAGTAATAAGGGATTTATTCGCCCTAGTGTTTCTCCATGGGGAGCCCCTGTTCTTTTTGTTAAAAAGAAAGATGGATCTATGAGGTTATGTATCGACTACAGGGAGATCAATGCTATAACGATAAAGAACAAGTATCCCCTACCTCGTATTGATGATTTATTTGACCAACTGCATGGAGCTCAATACTTTTCAAAGATTGACCTTCGATCTGGATACCATCAGTTGTGTGTGAAGAAGGAAGACATTCCGAAGACAGCATTTCGAACCAGGTACGGGCATTACGAGTTTACTGTAATGCTGTTTGGATTGACTAATGCACCCTCTGTATTCATGGATCTGATGAATAGAGTTTTCAAGGAGTATCTCGTTGAATTTGTGGTGGTATTTATTGATGATATCTTGGTATACTCCAAAACCTACGAGGATCATGAAAATCACTTGCGCATTATCTTGAAGACTCTGAGGAGGCATGAATTATATGGGAAGTTTAGCAAGTGTGAATTCTGGCTTCAGGAGATTTCTTTTCTTGGCCATATTGTCTCTAAAGATGGAATCTCTGTTGATCCTTCTAAGACCAAGGCAATCCAAGAATGTCCAGCACCTACGAGTATAACTGAGGTACGCAGTTTTATTGGCTTGGCAGGTTATTATCGACGTTTCGTCCAGAATTTTGCCCGATTGGCTAACCCATTAACGAAGCTCACTCGTAAAGGGGTTAAATTTGTTTGGACAAAAGAGTGTGAAGAATGTTTCGAAGAACTGAAGGGAAGATTAGTCAATGCTCCTATATTGACTCTACCATCGGGGAATGATGGGTTCGTTATTTATAGTGATGCATCAAAGAAAGGACTTGGTTGTGTCCTTATGCAGAATGATAGAGTTATTGCCTATGCATCACGACAGTTGAAAATTAATGAACAAAACTATCCTACTCATGATCTCGAGTTAGCAGCTGTGATCTTTGCTTTGAAGATATGGAGGCACTACCTCTATGGTGAAAAATGTGATATTTATACTGATCACAAGAGTTTGAAGTATATTTTCTCACAAAAATAACTCAACATGAGGCAAAGGAGATGGCTTGAATTACTCAAGGATTATGATTGTACGATACACTACCTCCCAGGGAAGGCAAACAAGGTGGCAGATGCTTTGAGTAGAAAAGACCATGGAGTTTTGAACAATATGAGAATTGAAAGGGATCCAATTTTCATGGATCTAGTGAAGATGGACATGGGAATAACCAGGGAGGGTGAAACATCAATGCTTTTTCAAATGGTTTCCAATCCATCTTTACTAGAAAGGATTAAGAGTTCTCAAACCGATGATGAAGAATTCCAAAAGAAGATTAAAGTTGTGAATGATGGGAGATTGAGAGAATTTGTGTATGAAGATGGAATTTTGAAATTCGGGAAGAGACTTTGTGTTCCCAATATACCTGATCTAAAAAGGGAATTGCTGGATGATGCTCATAGTTCCAATTTCTCTATACACCCTGGGAGCACCAAAATGTATAGAGATTTGAAGGAACATTTTTGGTGGGACAACATGAAGAGGGAGATTTCTGATTTTGTGTCAAGATGTATGGTTTGTCAACAAGTGAAAGCTGGAAGGCAACAGCCTGGAGGAGTCATGCAACCTCTTCCCATACCAGAGTGGAAATGGGACAATGTTACGATGGACTTTGTCATGGGGCTACCAAAGACTCCTAGAAGGAACGATGCAATATGGGTGATTGTTGATCGTCTTACCAAGTCAGCACATTTTCTTGCTATAAGAGAAGATCTACCCCTGGAACGTCTAGCAAGACTATATATTAATGAAGTTGTGAGACTTCATGGAGTACCCCTATCGATTGTTTCTGATCGTGACCCCCGTTTTACTTCAAGATTTTGGAAAAGTCTTCAGAAATCCCTGGATACTGAACTTCATTTGAGCACTGCTTACCACCCTCAGACAGATGGACAATCAGAACGGACTATTCAAACCCTAGAAGACATGTTGAGATCTTGCTCACTTGACTTTCAGGGTATGTGGGATCAATATTTACCACTGGTAGAATTTTCCTATAACAATAGCTTCCATTCGAGTATTCAGATGGCACCATATGAAGCGTTATACAGAAAGAGATGTCGTACACCAACCTGTTGGGATAACGTTGGTGAAAGAAAACTTGTAGGCCCAGAACTGGTGGAGGAAACGGTGGAAAAGGTGAAAGTAATCCAAAATCACATCAAAGCAGGTCAAAGTAGGCAGAAGAGCTATGCCGATAATCGAAGGAAGGATTTGGAATTTCAAGTCGGTGATCATGTTTTCCTAAAGGTATCTCCATGGAAGGGAGTCATACGTTTTGGAAAGAAAGGTAAATTGAGTCCCAGGTACATCGGACCTTTCGAAATTCTAGAACGAATTGGGGCTGTAGCTTACCGATTGGCAATGCCACCAAGTCTCTCCAAAGTTCACGATGTGTTCCACGTATCTCTATTAAGGAAATACATGCCTGATCCGACGCATGTACTCACCTATGAGGAATTAGAACTAGAACCCGATCTGTCTTATTGCGAAGAGCCTGTCAAGATTCTTGATATGAGAGAACAAGTTCTGAGAAACCGGACGACGCGTCTGGTAAAAGTTTTGTGGAGAAACCATAAGATGGAAGTGGCAACGTGGGAACCCGAGGAACTTATGATGAAGAACCACCCGAGTCTTTTTATACAGTAATACCCTAGAAATTGCGAGGACACAATTATTTGAAGGAGGGGAGAATGTAACACCCCAAGCTTCTACGGTACGCTTCTCTTTGAATAATGTGATAGCGTGTGTTGTACGCAACACCGAGTTCTAACACACCATAACTAATCAAACTAGCCGTTATGAATAGTAATACCTACTTTTTGAAATTATATATATATATTATATTTGAAAATGGACTTCATTTTTGGATTCGGAATATCGAATTTAGCCTAAGGTGAAATTTTGGTACATTTCGGATAACTTTCATATTTTGATGAATAGTGAAAATTACTAAGTTTTAATTAAAAACAACTTTTTTTAATCAAAATAATTAATAGTGATAAATTATGAATTTGAGTGGTTTTAAAGTATATTTAGAATATATTTTTACCATTTACTATAATGTTGGTCATTGGACATAATTTTACAATTAAACCGAACATAAACGAGTGTCAATCTTTTGATAGTTATTATCTCTTAAAAACACGCTTTTTGTTTTGACAGCGGGATTTAATTTTAAATTAATTTCTGCCACTTCTGTGTTTTGAATTTAGGAAAATGGATTCCATATTTGGAATCAGGATGTTCAAATTGTGTAAATAGGTAACTTTTATTTTTAGACATTTTGAATAATTACTGCGGTAAATATTTTATTTACCATGGTTAAGGGTAAATCCGGTAAATAAGGGTTAAAAGAATAATATTATAATAATACTAAATTACCCTAAAACGTGTCTTAACCCTATTGGTTGATACATGGTCGACCATGGGAATCTTTGGGTCTATTTTGGGACCCCATGGATCCACTTGTAAGTGATAATGACACTTTATTTTAATTAAGTTAAAATGAATACAAAAATGACAGAAGCATATATCTTTTAGAAAAACAATTGTTACGTAGGGTTATATATGTTGGATTTTAGATTATAAATATTCATTAGAAAGCTAAAAAGATTTACTACATAATTATATTTTATTTATAATTTTTATACATTAAATAATTTATTTTATTTATGACACAATAATGATGCAGTAATTACTATAATAGTGAAAAATTAAAATAATTGATATTATAAATACCCAAATAAATATAATATGAAACTTTTAATGAATTAAAATAATTTTATAGGATAATATGATATATTAGGATTTATTTAATTGACTTTGTTCGAAGTAATCAATCTGTTATGAGTTTCAAAAAAAATCAACTATTGAATAGTGTCAAAATTGACATAAAAGAGTTCTTAAAAAAAATATTATATTATTAATTGATATTAAATTCCTAAAAATCTAAGGTTCGGCCAAGAGACTTATATCATGATAGGTTCATCATTAATGTACCACTTGGGGGTCTCTTGGATTTATATAGTAAGTTTATTAACCATATTATATAAAAATACAAAGAGACATTGTAAAAGTGAAACTAATTAACTTAGAGTTAATACTTAAAGATAAGGTTAATATAAGTACCCAAACCTGTCTAAATTCTACTGGTTGAGTGGTTTTCGACCTATCCCCACCTTAACCTTTTAATAATCTACTTTGGAGCCTTTAGAAACCGAATATGAATTTATTATAAATTAATATTTCTAACTTTTCCAAAGGTGCTCCTCACCCCTCTTATAAAAGGGCACTCCTCCTTCTTATTTCTTCACACCTTCAAAGCCTTTTGGTTCGGCCAAACTCTGCCCAAATACTCTCCCAACATCCCTCAATACAACCTAGAGGCCTTAGTTTGATCAGAAAGCCAACCTAAGGAGCCCTTTTGATCAAATCAAAAGGAAGAACCCGAAGAAGAGGTAATGATTTCACCACCCTTTTCTAAGTTCATTTCTACTTCCACTTCTTCTTCCTTTGTTCTTACCATTCTAAAATAATAACTCCAGTATCTCACATATACTGTGATGTTATTATAAGTATGGTACAACCATATTCAGTATTCTATCCACCCTTTGAATAACATGTCACCATACGTGCGTACGTACGGCTTACCGTCTCCACGTCGTGGTGTAATTGTTATTCAATATAATATTATTTGGATAGGTATAATAATGATGTGTAACTCATGTAAATAATAAATATAACATGTTAATGATTCTGTATATATTATATACCATCCATTTATATATTATTTTAATATCAAAAGAATGATATTGTCGCTCGTGCGTACGTACGGATTACCGTCTCCACGAACGCGATGAGATTCATTCTCCATCGTAACCATTCAGGTATAATTATCATTTGATGATTTAAAAATTATTTTTAAGGACTAGATATCATTCTGGATATGAATAAGATACAACAACCATGGCTTATGTAACAAAACATATAAATAAAATGAGTAAGTTAACACCCGAAACGACGATAATTCTAAGATATTATTAACAAATCAATGTTAAAAGATCATATATGATATCATATTAATATATATGATTCTTGTATAATTTAATAACAATTATTTCACCATTATACAGGAGGTTAACCTACCCCAACAAAGGAAAAGTACAAGGTAAGGGTTTACTTTACAACCTCTTCATTATCCAAGGTTGTTTATACGTAATAATCTACTGGGATCTCTTTATCATCCACATCCATGTTTCTTAAAAATGCATTTCAAAACATTTTTACTATATACTAGAATATGAGTTAAAGTCATTTATACCCTTTTTGACTTTTATAAGTGGTTTATAAAGGAATCTTTCGGTCGTTTTCAAAACAAGGTCCTTTTTAACCTTTTCGACAGAATTAAGGTAAGAATGTTTTTTTTAACTTATACGGCGGGTGCGGCTATTTTCCGCCGTTATAAAATCTTCAAAGCTTACCTTACAAGATTATAAGAATATTTTCAAAGAAAATGTTTTATTTTATATGGATCTTAAATTATTTCAAAATAAAAGGAGATATTTCTTTAAAAAGAATTTTGATTTCATCTATGTCAACATCCTTTGATGGATTTTAAGATTATTTGAAGTTGATTTATTATGATACAAAACTTCTATATTGTATTGAAGGTTTTGTGATATGTTTGACTGTGGATGTGCTATTTTTATACCATTCATAGTTTATGGTGATATTATTGACATTTTGTATGCTAGTTTTAATACGAATGTTTATGTTATATTTAAACCTTTTCATATGGGAATGCATTGGACTTAATATGTGACGGGTGGAGCCCGCTATAGCTCCTCGATGCATCGGTAGGTCTCATGAGACACACTAGTGTCTTGGCACAAGGCCTTGACAAAATCTTATTTGTAGTCTTGGCGCGAGGCCTTGGCTATGTGGTTATGATAGTCTGGCATTATGCATTCCAACATTATGAAAGTGGTTATTGATTTTTTCATGTGATTATTCGATTAGTAGAATATCCATGTGAATAAGTAAATGGCATTATTTCATTTTATTTATGTCATACCATGTTGAAATTCAAGTTTCAAAGGCTTTTGTTTTAGTTATACATTGCCTTAAATGTTTATTCTTATTTATGAAAGTTTCCGCTATATTGATATCCTTACTGGGCATTTGAGCTCACCCCTTTTCTATGTTTTATTTTTCCCAGGAAGTGAAGAAGTAAATTATGAATGACCTGCAGGGATATTTTTTGGGGATATGAGTGTGGATTATGGAGACATTATGTTGTTGTAGTAGTTTTTCATTTTATGATGTAATGTAAAACTTATGAATATATCTAGTGTTTCCAAGGCTACTAAACCAATCGGTCTTTCGAAATTTGATCTTTCTTGTGATCATGCCAATGTTATGTAATAATGCACTGACTCTGGGTAGCTGGGGTCAGGGCGTTACAGGCTGGGTCAACTCTCCCGGTTGCATGCATGAGTGGTGGTCACTGTAAACCAATATGCAGTTATGCCACCCCATACAGAGGTCATCCATGTACCACTACAATAGATATAGTGGGTCCTCCCCGCATCGAGGCTCAGAATGGAGGTCCACCTCGTGCCTCCCCCAATCTGAATGGAGGTCTGCCCCGTGGCTGGGATGTTTGGTACGAAAGCCTCTCTCGTTCCCATCACACTGGGTATGGATTCCTTCCCCCTACCCCCAACCATCTATGCGGGGAATTTACCCATCCATTGTCTCTCCAACGCCGTGATTCTCCCTACGTCCTTTCCGCAGCTGGTGAAGGTCATCCTCGCCCCGAAAACCATTGGGATGAAGGACAGCCTCGCCCCACCTCCACCATGAATGGAGGTCATCCCCATGCACTTAAAGGTTCTAGTGGAGGTATTTACCAATTAGGTTTTGTTCATGGTGGTCCTCCCCATGTCCCCTTTGACATTTGTCCTAGTCCTCCTTACACCTCAGCTTTCTCATGTGGAAACCCTCTCTGCCCTGGCACTAGTGCGGTCGAAGGACCACATGTCAGAAATCAGGCCTTTCCCGAGGAGTAGCCCAACGACAGGAAGGCGGGTTGTTTTTTCTACAAGAAGAATCCAGGGAAGGCCCGGACGGAGATCAAACCAGTAAGCTTCACAGACTCTGAAGAAGAGTGTGACTCAGCTCAGTAAACCTCCCCTTGCTCATCCGAGTCAACTGTCTGGGAAGGGACGAAGCTCATCAGCCTGGTGCTCTCAGAATTTGAGGTCTGCAGGAGTCCCACCTCCCTCCATAGGTTTATCTAGGAGGATGAAAATCTGGCGACCCCGTAGGTTATGGTCGTGCAGTCACCACCATTGTCACCCGAAGCACTCTCTACCTCCACAAGAGATCACATAGAGCTATTCTGGGGACCAATGGTGGGAAAGCAGCAGCACAACCCACCACTAGCATCCCTGGCCACTGATCCACGAACGGAGGCCGTCAGCCCCTCCTATCGCGATGTAGCGGCCAGGTCACTACACTCCTCGGAGGACAACCCGAGAATCAGTAGTCAGTTAGCCCATTCGTAGTATTCTCCACCTGCCAACCTGCCATCTCAGCGGTCTGCCTCAGTACCGCTGCCAGTTCCTCAACCACCCATAGTTGGATAGTGGGGAAATCAAGGTCCAAAACCTGAATTTGATTTGAGTAGCTTCTGGAGCATCCTTGTGGCCGACCACTTCCCTGAGTAGTTCTGGACCGTGGCAGCGCAAGATTGCTGCATACCCGAGGCCCTCACCCGAGAGGAAGTTGAGTGTTTCCGCTATACCCTCTGAAAAATGCATTTCAGTCTCTGTCATCAGCACGTGGTATATCCAAGGATCCAAACACATTTTGAAGACATCAATGAGTAGTGTCGTCTCGTCGATCTGTCTGTGCTTTCTATGGCCTAGCGCCCTGAGTCACCAGGTCACCGTGAGGCTCTCCCGTATCAATGTGTTCACATTATCAAGGTACTCTACAAAATTATTAGGGTGGCTACCCCCCACATGAAAATATATGGCTGGGGATAGTATGCTTCCCTCCTCTTCAGCCCTATATGGCAGCAGCATGACTCGCTATGAAATATTGATGACATTCCCCCAGGAAGGGTCACAGTCCACATGGCCGACATAGTGGAAAAAGAGGCCGAGATGGAGATTCTCAAAGGAGACTTACCCCCTGAGGGTGTGCCACCACTTTCGGACCCATTAGGGAGGATTACTAGTCACTAGAGAAACCTAATTGGTCTCTCTGCGCCCAACGAGTCAATGGTACTCGGAAGTAATACCAGTAATGATAAAGAGCATGTCAGAGCTGTCTGGCACTCTGACCCTCTGCCCCAGTATAGAAGATGGAGGTGGACGCCGAGAAGGCCACCTTGTGCTAGAGACCTGCTGAGCAAAAGAGGATGGTCGACAAACTCCTGGCTAAATGTGTTGTGGAGCGACAGACTGACTACAGTGATCCTAGTCTGGGGTTGCATGGGTAGTAACAACCCCCCCCAGTGAGATGCCTCCAAGCAACCCTGATCATACCGCTCCTACGGACAGGGCTGAAGCCGGAAATCACAGAAAGAGGGTGCGATATGTCTCACCAAACCCTCTAGAATGGTGTTAAAATCCAAGGAATCTAGTCTGGGTTCTCCTTGCGGCCCCACCGACCACACCACGAGTCACTCCATGAGCCGACGAACCTGTCTACCATGTTGAAGAACCTGGAAACGCACTCATGGTTAGGGATCCCCGTCAAGATAGGAACCCCAATCTGGATGATCCTATGGAGGCACTAATAGCCTCCCTTGAGGCATTGGAAATGCACCAGGTGGAAATCCCAACTGATGACAAGCCATATCCGGCATGGGGGGATGATATGCCAGTGCCTATGGGTTTTGGGAATCCCACCATATCCCACTTTAATGGGATAGGGGTCCATCCACAGAATCTAGCCCACATCAACTCAAGGTGTGGGCCCAAGTTGGGGACTCCCGCGCGGCATGAGGCTAACAAGCTCCACTGTTTTGTTTAGACAATGGATGGGCCTACATTCATCTAGTAGAGTTAGCTCCCCGTCAGATCCGTCACCAGCTGGGAGGACCTTCACAAGTATTTCATCATCCAATTCAACTCCACCACCTTGAAGACCGGCATTGTAGTCCTCTTCAGGTTAATGCATAGGCCTGATGAGCAAGTCACAGACATTATCATCCGGTGGAAGGGGCTCACATAATCCCTTGACATACCACTGAATCAGGATCAATTACTGAAAATGTGCATGGGTAATTTCAATACAGAACATGTTCCCTACCTGATAACTTAGAACTATCTTGGGGGGTTTCGAGATGATCCAAATTAGGCTCAGCACCTCGATGAAGCCCTGAAGCAGGCCAAGCAGACAAGTCTGCTACCCCCTGTAATCCATGAAAGGAGAGATACTAGATTTGAGCCCACCACAGTGGCCCAAATAGAGTCCCTCATGGAACTATAATTGATACCAGTAGCATCGGCCTCATAGCCTCATAAAGGCCCTCCCCCTTAGGCACATCCTCAGGCTCTGTAGCGTCCTCAGAGTCGGCAGGTGCCCCCGCGTAATGTGCCGCCACTGCCCAGGCAGGACAATCCGGTCCCACCTCCTCGACAGGTCCCTCCGGATCCTCGCCAAGGATAGGCTCCAAGGGTCCCCTATATTGAAATAAGACACCACACTTACTCATTCAGCGAGAATCAGGACCCCGGTTACTTCCGTAGTGCTTTAGAGTTGGGGATTGTACGAATTCATGAGTATAGAAGGTTGGTAGAGGTGAATCTCACTAATCTCCCCAACTAATGCACCTGTCATCGGATTCTGGGGAACACCCTCAACCAGTGCTATGTGTTTATGGACTAGCTCCAAGAACAGGTCAATAAACACAAAGTCAGGCTAGGCCTGGCCCTGGCACAAGTAGCAGGTGTCATTGTAAGTTCAGGCAGCTGTAGCGACATCGAAGGCGAGTGGCATCAGGTTCCCAGCCACAGATCCAAAATGTACGATGACTGGATGGCACATTAAATAGTTTCTCATTCCCATGGAATCATCTGGGCATTCCTGAATCAGACAGGGCCTTCAGAATCTGTGGCCACCACTTTTCCCTCATCATCTCACTCGACCACTTGCCAGAAGAGCAAGCATCAACAACACATGAAATGGAAACGTGCCCTGCCAATACCGTCATCATCCCGCACATTCGATGACTTCATTCCCCCAAAGATTGGGATCCCTCCTAGAATTCTCCCAGTGGTAGATGATTATTCGAGTGACAGTCTATGTTACGCTTCGGTTAATACCATCTAGTTGGTAAACCCCTATATGACTCTGGATGAGGGGGAGCACCAAGAAAATCTCCCCAACGTCCCAAGAGAACGCCAACGTCAGCAAATCCACAACTATATGGGTATGCAAGGTGAGTCAGTTGAGAACTCCAACCAGGCTACGCATGACACTGAGACCAGACAATATGCCCAGCGCAGAGCTCAGCACTCGCAACCTCTTCTTCTGGTGTCGTCCAGACCACCTCCACCAACGTTTGTGCTACTGGATCAGGAAACACCACTTCGGCCATACCATGACTAGCTTCTCCCACTACAGGATGAAATCAGTTTCCCAGTCCTCACCCAGGAGTGACTCTTCAGGGTTCGACTAGTGGCCAGTAGGATATGCCCAACACCAGCTAGTCATTGGTCCAGCCATCAGGGTCCGTCATGCGTCCGATCGCACAATAGCCTCCTGTTGGAAGAAGCTCTCAGCTGGCACAGAAGTAAGAAGTTCTCAAGAAACTCGCCTGCATCCCAGTGAGAATTTACATCCTGGAAACCCCTCTCATGTCACCAGATATGTTCGATGCACTTGTCGAGGCTTTATGGTGCCCCCTCAAGTTTGAGACGGAGGTAGCAGCTACAGCAGCATTTCATGCTAAAGCAGTCAAGAACACTGAATGCCAGGACATCATTTCGTTCTCAGGAGAAAACGAATGTTCTCCCATACAGGTTAATATCTGACCAGTGTACATCACTGACCATTTTAACAGTGTGGAATTTCTCCACTGTCTCATTGACACCGGCTTTGGGATCAACCTTATCCCGATGCGGACACTATAGAAGTTGGGATTTTTTGAGGATGAGCTGACTCCCTCTGATTTTACGATCAAGGGATACGACATGTCCGAGCAGTCCCCAGTCAGAAAGATGCATTTGAAGACCTAGTTAAGTGGCCTAGTTTCCAGTACATAATTTATGGTCTTCTCATTGGACACCGCATACAATGCATTGATGGGAAGAACAAGGCTCTATCTGTACGCGGTGGTCCCCTCGTCATATCACATGTTCCTCATGTACTCCCGAAATGTTCAAGAAAGCATACTCCAAGGTGATGCATATCTTTTAGGCACTTGTGAAACCCATTATCTGGATGCTGACTATTACAAGTGCACGGGTATGCAGATTATGGCATGTGAGGTTGAGCCTTCCCCGGTCACAACTGACCCCTGGGCAGGTCTGGATGATGCCACAATCTTCCTGATCCATCAATTGGAGGCCATGGCCCGCGACATGGGGTAATGCTTTATTGTATCTGGTATGAGAGGAAGGTATATTACCAGGTCTAAGCGATGATGAAAAATCACATTGTACTCCAACAAAAACCAGGATAAGGTTATTCTGGAACCTCCTACCCCCATACGGTATCGATATGTCCACCCCATAGAAACGACAATATATCATACGAGTCTGTTTCACTAGGCTAGGAATAACCAGCTCAAGCCAACACACCAATATTTCTTTGATGTCATCAAGAGTGGCCCCTTGGGCCAAAGACCATATTGGATTGGATCGACTACATTCATCACTATTGTCTTAGCGGCGCGTGAATCTCCTAATACATTGACTAATGCTGTCTAGGATGGTACCAACCTCCCGTCAGGTTCTTCTAACCCATGGGAAGCCTCACCCACTGGGAATCCCGCCTCTGCAATCCAATATGTGGATTTAGAGGACGCTCCCCCCCCCCCATGCATTTGAAGAAGGTGTCTCTGCCATGATCGATGAACTGGTACATGTGACCCTTGGAAGCCAGGCAGATCCGAGACCCATGTTGATCAGTGCCGCCATGTCCCTCAAGGAGCAGCAGCGATACATGTACTTCCATAAACATCATCATGACATGGTTTCCTGAAGATATATTGAGATTCTAGTACTAGATACTTAGGTATCCATCCACCACCTCGGTCTAACGACAAACCATCACGGGTTCCAACAGCCTCCCAGAATGATGCACCCTTCTCACGGTGCCATGGTCGAGGCCAAGTTTGACAAGATTATTAATGCTAACATTGTCAAGGAGTTCTAGTACCCCAAACGGGTGGCCAAAATCATGCTATATAGGAAGAAGAACAGACATATCAGAGTCTACATCAACTTCTGAGATCTCAACCACCATTGTCCAAAGGATGATTTTCCACTTCTAGTGAGAGAATTTTTAATCGATGCTACGGCCGGGTTCTAAGACCTCTCCTTCTTGGTGGTTACACTAGATATAATCAAAACTATATGGCCTCGAGGTTGAAGATTCCATATCTTTTAGGGTGCCCTATAGTACTTTCTGTTACCAGGTTATTCCCTTCATCCTTATGAATGCAAGGGCCACCTATCAGCCGGTCATGCACCGAATATTGAAGCCAGTCCTCGGGAGATTGGTGTATTGCTATGTGGAAGATCTGGTGATCATGTCTGGAATCAACCAAGACCATCTTAAGAACCTTGGAAAAGTATACTTCATTCTCCACTTCTGCCACTTGAAGATGAACCCGTTGAAGTGTGCCTTCAGGGTCACTTCCGGGAGGTTTCTTGGAATTTTTTTCAGGTACTGCGGCATCGATATCGACCCAGATAATATCAAGGGAGTCAACCAGATTCCTCCCTCAAGCAATATAAGGGATCTTAAAGGTTTCCACAGACACTTAGCATACATACACTGATTCATTGCGAATCTAACTGGAAAGTGTAATCCATTTTCCAGACTAATGAAGAAAGGTACTACCTAAGAATGGGACAAAGAGTTCTAGATCGCGTTCGAGTAAATCAAGTAGTATTTACACCAGTGTCTTTTCTTGATTCCACCCGTCTCCGGGAAGCCACTAATCTTGTACGTGACTTCCCTGTAACGATCTCTCTGCAACCTTCTTGCCTAGAAGAACAATGAGGGGATAGAGAACAGTTTCTATTACCTCAGCCGCATGCTCCTCGATAAAGAGACCAGAAATTCCCCAATCGAGAAGAGTTTCCTTATGCTCGTATTCTCTGTGCAGATTTTGTGACCTTACCTGCAACAACATGAGGTACAGCTGGTCTCTAAGGTAGGCCTGCTGAAGTACATTCTGAATTGCCCCATGTTGACCGGCTGTCTAGCACGATGGGCGGTAATCATCAAGTAGTTCGACATCAGGTTTGTGACCTTGATGTCTATCAAGGGACATGAATTTTAAGACTTCATAACTTCCCACCCAACCTCCACGGACTAGTCCATGGACTTGGATTTTCCCGATGAGTCAATACTCTCGGTAGATCATGTCGTCCCATGCTGGCAGATGCACTTCGACGGTGCATCCCGGGGCCCCACAGGTAGGAGGCTCAATGACCCTCGACTCGATAGAGTGGGCCCAGGTATCATCTTCGTTACCCCATAACAAGCCGTTCTACCATACTCATTCCTATTGTCAGAAGGCTGCACCAAAAACGAGGTAGAGTATCAGGCTCTTATCCCTGGCATCGAGTTGGACCTCGAGATCGATGTTCCCCATTTGCATGTGAAAGGGGTCTCTGAGCTCTCCATCAAGTAGATAAATAGTGACTACGTTTTCAGAAATCCAAAGCTCATACCATTGATGGGGAGAACCCTACAGCTAATGGCCCAGTTTCGTTCTCGACCAAAGTTTACCCATGTCCCTCGGTCGCAGAATGGTCGAGAAGACTCTTTGGCTAGCTTAGCGGTGTCACTTGTAGAGCCTGAAAAAAATGATCTGATTATACACATAGTACACTGGAGATTCATTTCCCCCATCACCATAGATGATGACAAGGGCCTACGAGTAATCCATCTTACTGCCGGATTCACCATGCCAGGACTTCTAGGCTCTTCAGATGCAGTGGTTGAAGAGACTCCCGACTAAAGTGCCCCTTTTGTCAAGTATCTCCAAAATGGTTGCCTCTCAGCTGATCAGGCTGAGAATGAGATAATAAAATTCCATTCATAGTTGTTTACCCTCTAGAGTGGACCCAGTTTTGAGAATATCCTCTACAAATGTGCAACCGATGGTGTTCTCCTCCGGTGCATCCAAGGAGTTGAGATTTCTCAGTTCATGCTGGAGGTTCATGACGGTTACTATAGTTCCCATTAGGCTGGGCCAAAACTATCCCATCTAATCCATAGACCAGGGTACTTATAGACCCTTATGATCCATGATTATATCTAGTTTTCCAAGAGATTTCACGGGTTCCAAATTTATGCAAACATCCTGCATCAGCCGCCAGAACGTCTTCACTCCACCAAGTACTCTTGGCTATTTGCGGTGTGGGGACTTGATGTCGTGGGACCATACCAACTGGCGACAGCTCAAAATTAATGGTTCATCCTGACCACCACATATTTCTTTTCCAAATGGGCAGATTTTGTTCTGCTCAAGGAGGACAAGGCCCATTCCATCGCTGACTTTGTGAGCTCCAACATCATCCACCGTTTTGGAGTCCCTCCCGTTGTCTACCACAATAATGGCACCAACTTCTGAGCATCTGAGTTGAATAATTTTACGCTATGTACAATATCTATTCGAAACATAGCTCCTACTATCATGCACATGAAAATGGGAAGATAGAGGAATTCAACAAAACCCTCTCTAACATTTTGCAGAAAATGGTTGGTCAAAACAAGAAGTGTTGGATGTACAAGCTCCCCAATGCCCTCTGGGACTATCGGACGACGACTCATACATCAACCTAGGTGACCCCATATTACCTGGTGTATGGATCTATTGTCGTCTTACCCATCTAGATCCAACTGCCTTCATTACGCTCCTTGGTCTATGACTAGCAGGCACCAGAAAGGGTGGCCAAAATTCGTCTAGCTGAATTGGATGTACTTTACGAGAATAGGCTCTATTCACGGCACAATCTAGAAAGGAATTAAAATAAGATGGATAGAGCCTTCAATAAGAAGTTTGTACTCTGCACGTTTTTGCAAGGCATCCTCGTATTGGTTTTACATGCGCCAATGATCCTTGGATGGAAACCACCCATGTTAGAGCACAAATGGGAAGGACCTTATATAGTCCACAGGGTTTATCCTAATAGTGAATACTCCCTGGTAACCATTGATGGTGAGTGTATAACTCCTCCCACTAATGCCATGTTCCTCAAGAAATACTTTTCCTGAGCCTAATGGTCATACACGACCTTAAACTGGATGGTCCTGCACGACCTTAAACTAGATGGTCCTGCTCGAACATAAACTGGATGGTCCTATATGAACTTAAAAAAGATGGTCTTGCACGACCATGAACTAGGTGGTCATGAAAAACCATAAACTGGATGGTCTTACATGACCTTAAACTGGATTTTCCTACACGACCATAAACTCGATGGTCATGCACGACCTTAAACTGGAAGGTCCTGCACGAACTTAAACTGGAGGGTCATCCACAACCTTGAACTAGATGGTCCTTCATGACCTTAAACTGGACGGTCCTGCACAACCTTAAACTTGATGGTCCTACAAAACCTTAAACTGAATGGTACTACATGACCTTAAACTGAATGGTGATGCACGTCCTTAAACTGGATGGTCCATCACAACCTTAAACTGGATAGTCGTGAATGACCTTAAATTGGATGGGCATGCATGACCATAAATTGGATGGTCTTTCATGACCTTAAACTCGATGGTCCTGCATGACCTTAAAGTGTATAGTCAGGAACGCCATTAAATTGGATGGCCCTGCATGACCTTAAACTGGATGGTCCTGCACAACCTTAAACTGCATGGTCCAGCATGACCTTAAACCAGATGGTCTGGCACGACATTAAACATGATGGTCAGGCACGGCCATAAAATGTATGGTCCTACACGACCGTAAACTAGATGGTCCTGCATGAACATAAACTGGATGGTTCTGCATGACCTTAAAATGGATGGTAATGCAAGACCTTGAACTGGATGGTCCTACACTACCTTATATTAGATGGTCCTTTATGACCTTAAACTAGATGGTCCTGCATGACCTTAAACAGGATGGTCCTGCACGACCTTAAACTAGATGGTCATGCATGGCCTTAAACTGGATAGTCCTACATGACCATAAACTAGAAGGTCTTACACGTCCTTAAACAGGATGTTCTTGCACGACCATAAACTAGACGGTCCACCATGACCTTAAACTGGATGGTCCTGCATGACCCTAAACTGCATGAAGGTCCTACGGGACCTTAAACTATCGAGTCCTGCATGACCCAAAACTGCATGCTGGTCCTTCAGGACCTTAAACTGTCCAATCCTACACAACATTAAATTTTGCATCGTCCATCATTATGTTAAACTATGTTTTGAGAACTACATATGTCTTTATTCCCATCCTCATGGGATACATAGGAACACATGGTCATTTCATCTGGTGGCCAAGCCCAAACGCTAGAGTCTTTCCCTCATGTCAAGAAGTATGGCTGGGGTGAAAACTTTATCCCCAATTAATGTCAAGATGACCTCGATCTAACCGTATGTCATGCTCCTTGGATATGTTAACCTCTTTTAGTGATGGGTACAACTACGTTTCATCCACTCCTTTGACTGGGAATCCATCACCTTCCCCATTGGGAATGGTCCCCGAATGGATTGGATGTTAGGACTAAGGGCTCTCATACCACTTTGGGCCAACTCCCTCGAGGATGTAAAGCAATAAGACTATAAAATTCCCGCATTTTGAATATGTTCAGCGGTCGATGCTCATTTTTTTACTGCATTTTAGGTCACTATAGGGACGCTGTGTTTTGAACAAGGTCTAATGGTATCCTGGATCGTTAGAACCACCCCAAGATGTCCCAAACGTTGAGTGTAGTTGTTTATTCTGCCCCATTGTATCTCCAAGAGATGAAATCTCTCCAGGCGATGCCAACTATTAGGCCCCATTTGATGGGGACATCCGAGGCCATATCCTTGATTCCCACACCAACAACATTTAGCGTGGGTTTAGGAGATGTGATGAGGCAGTAACCATACAAGAGGGTGCATGGACTTCCATCTGAGGCCCAGACTTAGGCCCCTTGGCTTTTTCGGGCCCTTGGCCTGGTTTCAATCATATGGGATTGTACGGTGTGGTATGGTATTATGTCCTCATTAACGTCAGTTTTCTCACCATGTCATTCACATCCCTGGATAAGACACCCAATCCTGACCCTCGTCCTCAGTGAAAGACGTTAAACTAAAAACTGGTCAGGCCTTCTAGACTGAGGCCCAGCCTCAGACCCCTTGGCCTTCTTGGGCCCCAACCTAAGTTCTTACCTAGTGTGTACATTTTGTTGTCGGATTATGTCCTCATTCATGCTGGGTTACTCACTATGCCGTACACCCCCCTTGTTAGGGTATCTTACCCCCATGTTCCTTTAAATAAATACGTGTGGCTTGATTCCCATCATTATGGGATACATATGACCACCCGAATGTCTAGACTTCAGGTCAAGCCCCATCTACCGGAAATCCCCATTTTACCAAGGCCACTTGCGGTACCCTTCCATTGGGAGAGGATTATATGGTGTGGCATGGGATTATGTCTTCATTCACATCAACTGTGTAATGAACATGCAAAATATCTGTCCCTTCTTGGAATCCTCTATCCCTTACTCTATACTCATCCCTTTGAATCAGTTACTCTCAAGATGAGCACCATCATCGACCCTCTTCAGCGTTTCACTAATGTGCCTAAGGGTACTCTGGATTAGAACCTGGAATGTCGGACTCTTCATGGACATGCTTCCTCCCACATTTTAGGATTTGTGTTCCCCTTCATTAGGGATTCCATATCCTTTCACACCCAAAGGGACCGAAGAGTGGCATGGATGTTAGACCTAAGGGCCCTGCTACTATTACGGGTCAACGCCCTCAAGGGTCGCAGGCAACAAGTCGATACAAATCCCATGTTGAAAATATGGTCAGCGGTCGATGCTCATTTTTTGTTCCCATTTCAGTCTAATGTGATATGGATACTATGTTTCGAACATGGTCAACAATTATCCTCTGTTACCACACCATCTGCCTTAATCCCAAAATGTGGGTTACATGATTCACATCATTCTCCGCCTCATCATGTCCAAGTAGAACATTGAAACTCTTGGTACTATTCCTCAATGTGCATCCGCACGTTAGGAGGACCGAAGCAGTGATAGGGCTGTCGTTCGGGGCTCCGCACCGATTTCCAATTGGCGTGCGTTCCAGGTATTTCATTAGACATCTTCTTCCCTTGGTTCCCACACTGAGTTTAACTCATGTGGGCTTAGGTATTAGGTTGAGTTCTGCACTTACATAGAGGGTTTTCGTTCCAATATGGTCCGAGCTCTAAGACCATAAACAAAGATCTCATATAGAACAACGTATGGTTTTATTCCCATTCACATGGGATACGTAGGACCACCCTAACGTCTCATTTTCAGGTCCAGATCAGTTGGGTGCTAGTTTATCCGGCCCCTTTCCCTCTTACCTCTATGTAGGACCCTTGGCCTAAGGATCCTTTATCAGAATTGCATATAGTGAGGTACAAGATTATGTACTCATTTAGGTCAGGTTTGCTACCTCACGTCACGCACATTCCATTCTATCTAAGCCATTAGACTTTATACTATGCCGCTTAGTCCTATCACATGACCTTAAACTGTGACGTTATCATCCTGGTCGCACTACGAAAAAATGACACTGTATCGTGATGTTCTCACTCAAGGGGACACCATGTTTGGTATTGGGCACATGCCTTACCATTTTTCAACACCAGCTACAGGTTCATTCTTGTGACGATGTCAGCGCCTTCTACCCTTGGCCTATCGCTTCACAAAAAAAACACTCACCCTAAAGGGAAAACATGATTTATCAAATACTGATTCTCTTGGTGCGAGGGACATGCCCACATTCCCTTTTTATCCCTGGCAATAGTACCTTACCATGCCACCTCATGAACTACATGTAGAATGATCCCCATCCTCATGGGGTACGTAGGAACGCCTGTAAATTTTTCCTCAAGCCCAGTTTAACTCTCGTTTTCGGTCCCTCAACCTAAAACCTTCCCAGGGAACACGTAGTGGTCAGAGCCACAGTTTCCCACTCACGTTGTGTTTTTTTAATTACACCACCATGTGTATCCCATGTTTCCAACCATCCAAGGGTTGAGTTCTATAAACCTAAATTCATATCTCCCAATGGGAAATGACCCGACTCCCTCTATCTAATATGTCTCGTTGTTGTATTTATATGCGTTTGACAAAGAGCCTAATGTGTAAAATTTTCATGGGGACATTCCCCTCTTTCCATGTCCAAGAATTCTGAGCTCGCTATTTGGATCCTCATCCTCCTCCACATCCCAAAGTCCCCCGGATCATATGGATGCTAGGCCTAAGGTCTCTCCTACCATTTCGGACCAACATCCCTAAGGATCTTGGATAAAATTTTCGATAGGTCCCATGTTTCGAACATGGTCAATGGTTGACCCTCATTGGTCTATCACCATTCTAGGCTAACACGATGTGGATGATGCGTTTCCCCCACGGTCAATAGTTATCCCCCATCATCAAGCCTCCATCATTGTCGTCCAGATTTCAAGTGTCTTGATTACCACATAACCACATCCTCATGTTCTAGTGGAATTCCGACATAATCAGCTTTTCCTCTTCGCACGTCTAGGTGCGCTAAATGGATGAGTTAGAATCATTGGGATGGAATTCACCAAGCATCCCTTCACCCTAAGTTGTTCCATCCTGTGTCTGAAAATTCCCCCATTACTTCTTGTTTCCCACATTGAGCAAGACTCGTGTGGGCTTAGTAGTTTTGGTGGGATATGCACAGGCATAGACAAGCTTCTCATTGTCCCGCATGATGTTAAATTGTGCCTCCAGAACTACATACGACTTGATTCCAATACTCATGGGATACGTAGTGACACCATGGTATTTTTCCTAGGGTCCATCCCTAGGAATCATAAGTCATGTTCCTCCACATTTCTGGCCCCTGGCCTAACCCCTTGTGGGGAACCGTGTAACTGCAAATTTTCCATGAACATGTTCGGAATGCCCCAAGATGACATTGGTAAGTGATAGATCCCTCGACAGAGAGGTTCTACATAAATGAATTAATGATCAATGATCAGACTGATGCGCCCATCTAATGTGCTTCCACCATGGTGGTGTAATTTCGTGAGTGTTGAATTCTGTTCGAAAAAACATCACTCCACATTCCATGCTTCGAGTTCCCCTTATTCGGACCCTCATCATCATTCATGTTTGGAGGAACACCCTAACAGTATTGTTTCTCAGCCTATGGCCCGCCTATTGTCCTAGGCCAACATTCTGGAAGACTAACATATGACATTTTGAGTCAGGCCCCATGTTTCGAACATCGTCAATGGTCATCACTCATTTTGTATCCCCACTCCAGGCTAATACAATAAGAATATTGTGTTTCGAATGTGGTCAGCATTTATTCCTTATTGTCATGCCTCCCCAAAAATGTTCTGAATCTTGGGTTTTGTGATTCACACCTCCCATCCCCATCTCATCAGATCAATTTATGCTCTCCGGATCTTATCTCGTTCGTGCACAATATCACGCTAGGAAAACTGTAATTCGGCTATTCGGAAAGCATCATTCTCCAGCCAGGTCTCTCCTATTTTCTCATTGAAATCCAGACCAGTTTTTCAAACCCCGGATGCTCGAATCTTGGTTTTCACTCCTATTTTTGGAAGATAAGGCGGTCATCCCTTGTTTCTGACATCAGGCCCAACCCCCGCGAGCTTTGGGAATGATCACTGGACACTCCGTGAACGGCCGAGGATTTTGGTGATCTCCTTCAGACATCAACCCTTGATTTCTCTGTGGCTCCATGTATGAGGGGGGAATTTTTTGGTGCCAAGATTCATGACAAAAAAAAGGAGGCCCAAAGAAGGCCCCATTGACAGCCCTGGGAAGCCACTTCGTGGAGTTCCCCCGCACTTCTGCCGCCATGAAACAAGGAGGCGGGATGCTCTACGAACACATTTGATGTTCGCGAACCCACTGTAAAGCAAAGAGGAAGGACGCTCTGAAAACACATTTGATGTTTGCGAACCCTCCACGAAGCAAGGAGGTGGGACGCTCCACGACCGCATTTGACGTTCGCGGCCCACCATGAAGCAACCAAGTCCCTCTCTGCACCGCGTGAGAATCACTCTGCGACGCCTCTTACCTATAAATATCGGGATCCCCGTGATCCCAATGGATGGAAGATCTGACCATTCGGCTTCCCAGCTCCCGAATCATGAAGCATCCTTCCGGTCTGCGAACCATGGTATGTGTGAGGTACTTCTACTCCGCGAAGTGCCTCCCCTTTGTCTCAGTTTGATCCCCTCTTCTGAGAGGGATTCCTTTCATAAAGCCTAAGGATCATCATGATGGAAGGGGATCCCCAAGGGGACCTGGGTTGTCACGGTGCATTTATGCTTCACAAAACACCTTTCATGTACTCATGGTCCACATGTTAAGGTAGGTTCACTGTACCTAGCGAAGCACATTTCTTAATGACACATTTTGTTGCAAGACACCTTTGCTTTGTGAGGCAGTTCCCCATGAATTACATTCCACTTCACGAAGCACCTACCATATGCACCTCCACCCCAGGCTAAGGCTAAGGCACCACACTTTGCGAAGCACACCACTTCTGAAGGGCCCTCTACCACGCGGAGCAATAGAGCTTCACAAGGCCCCTGCCTATGGACCCGTCTACTTGGAAAATATTTTTCCAGTGTGACCCTCCAGGTTCACACAATGTGACTTCAATGTCCCCTGTACGATATCTACTATTGTGTTGCTTCGTGTAATGCTTCTTAACATAGTCATGCTAATGGCTATTTCTTCTTCTCATAGCCACACTAACGTGAGCCCCTCGATGGTTTGCTCTATGAAAACCCATCGCCATGGTTTTCCAATGCCTTCCCTCCCACAAAGAGCAGATTGTACCAGTTATGTACGTCCTAGGGGTGTGGAGCACATCCACCTTGTCCGAGGTATAGGACGTTAAGATGGAATTCACCATCATCCTGAACACATGATGTTAAACTCTGACCTCACCCCATTCCACGCATGCGGGGTTCCCCACCATAGTCATTCTCCATGCCCCTGGTCTCCACATGGGATGATATCATCCTTGTGGGAGTGGCGTTTGTCCATGGGGCAAGGGTATCCAACATGGCGTAATCACCTGGTTTTCCTTCTAGGAGGCAGCATAGAATTTTTGCTCCTCCTTTCATCTTTGGTCCCCAAGGACAGCGAAGGGCGTGATAAGGAACTGGGGTCCTCGTTTTTTCTATCCCATGTTCCTCTCCTACTGCACTTTGTCACCATTTGGCCTCCATCTTGGAGTTATACTGAATCTTCCTCTCCCTAGGATGCCCCGTGCATAAGCCCTTCTTAACTTCCCACAGATGCACCATTTGTGACGTGGTCATTTGGACTTTTTTACCTCTTGTTTATCACACCGAGCATGACTCACGTGGTCTTAGAGTAAGCATCAACCATAAAAATTCTCCCTTCCTACATAACATTAAACTGTATTTCCATCCCGAAATAAGGGGAAATTGATCCATGTCAAGAATTGGTATGTAAGAAGCCTCCACGGGGTTGAATCCCCAACACCATGGGCTGCCTCAGAGTGTAATCCCCAATCCATCCCGAACTACGAAGACTTTGATCCATGTTAAGGCATAGTATGTAGGATACATCCATGAGGTTCAAGCCTCAAGACCTTGGGCCACATCAGAGTGTAAGCCCCAATCAATCCCGAACTATGAGGACTTAGATCCATGTCAAGGAATGGTACGTAGGAAGCCTCCACGAAGTTCAATACCCAACACCTTGGGCCACCTCAGAGTGTAAGCCGCAATCCATCCCAAACTACATGGACTATGATCCATGTCAAGGCATGGTACGTGGGAAGCCTCCACAAGGTTCAAACCCCAACACCTAGGGAAGCCTAGAGTGTACTCCCCATTCCAGAACCCAAACTTCATGGCCATTGATCCTTGATAAGGTAGTGTACGTAGGAAGAATCCATGAGGATCAAGCCCAACACCCATCAGACCCTAGGTCTATCTTCATAATGGTTCTCCGTCAGTCCCCTTCTTGAACTACGTGGTCTTTGATCCTTCCCATGGTAAAGTATGTAGGAAGCCTCCATGAGGTTCAAGCCCACCACCCATTTGTCGCTCCAACCCCCTTCACGTCAGTTCCCCCAACACCTTGGGTAGCCTAGAGTGTAATCCCAATGCCACCACCTGAAATACATGGTGTTTGATCCTTGAAAAGGTAGGGTATGTAGGAATCCTCCACGAGGTTCAAGACCAACACCCATCAGACCCCAGGTCCATCTTCACGTGGGTTCGCTGACACGCCTTTTACTGAACTATGTGGTCTTTGATCCTTGCCACGGTAAGGTACGTATAAAGCCTCTCTGAGGTTCAAGCCCACCACCCTGTCGTTCCGACCTCCATTATGTCGGTTCGACCCCATCCAGAAGTATGCCATTTTGACCCCATCCAGTGGTAAGCTGTTTTGAACCTACTCAGCGGTAAGCCGTTGACATCCTTATCTCGTGGTAAGCTATTGAAACCTCATTCGACGGTAAGCCGTCTTCAGATGAACTACACGGAATTTGATTCCCTGTCATGTGGATACATAGGAAGTCTCTTCAAGGCTCAAGACCAACACTAACGTCATCTTCACGACGGTCTCATCACATTCACCATCCCCATCAACCACTCCATCATCTATCTTGATCCTTACCCGGCCCACCACATCCCAGTGGGATCATTCCATTCCATTCCCATTCTGTTTAATAGCATTTGGGATGTTGCCCACATGATGGCTCCAATATCGTTGTTCCCTCTAGGGGGTTCCTCCGTCAGATCCACTCTAGTCAGTTTTCTGATCAACCACATCCATCTCTTCTGGACGTTAAACATGTAGAATACCATGTGTCAAACATTGGAATATGAGGAAAACCTCAGATACATGACCATGGAATATGATTCTCCATGTTCAATGAGGGATTCCTTAGGATTCTGCTTCCTCGAGAAGACTAATAATTAGGGATAGAAGATAGATATTCCAATCCCCCAGCGTCCAGAAATGCCAGTAATGCCCCAATGTGACTACTCCCCAAGTGAAGGTTGCTGCCCTGACCGGACCCCTTAGAATGTCTTAACAGAAGCAGCATAATTAAATGGTGTCCATGAAGATATGGCACCGGGAAGAGTTTCATGAAAAATGTATTGAATCTATTAGGGAGACCCGGACATGGTAACGAGTTCCGAGGAGGAATCCATGGAAGGAAGAACTGGCATCCAGTTGTTCATGCTTTTCCCACACTTGTTGTGTCTGGTGAATATGATCAGTTATTTGATGATGTTCTAGGTGGACCAGCACGAGGTGGTGCTAAGAGTTCTTAGACAGACAAGGTTGTGCTTCTACAGATTTAGACATCTAATCTACACCATCCCATCATTTAGTGTTTTCTTTGAATGAGTTTTAGGAATTTGTGTATTCACTTTTTCTAACTATTTCCTTTGGTGGGATTGTATTCTGGACTAATTTACTTTCTAATTTTCGTATTTCCACACTATGTGGTTGGTATCATAGTGTATTCTTTATTTTTCTAATTAGTTTTTTTACATTTCAGCTTTTTGTGCTTGGATATGTGTGTGTGTGTGTACATTGGAAAATTCCACCCATTTGGGGGATATTCTTACTCAGTGCTAGTCAACAACCCATGGACCATCGAAGGAGAGCATTGGGTAGTCACATCCTGGACCCATATGAGATGGGTCATGAAAAATAATAGGGATCTCATTGAATTACATTTAATATTGAGGATTTTATAACATCGAAACATTTTATTATATAACTTCTCATTATATTGTACAAACAGATGAACATTTAATTTTAGTATTTGGGGAAAAATGTACATAATGCATAAAAAATAAAACATTCTTATAATAAATCTGAAATTATTTAAAAAAGGTTCATTATAATTACCTTTACAACACCTCATAACCTATGGACATACATCAATGTAAATGGATTAGAATAAGGCCTAATAAGTGGATGAAAGGGAAATATTTTACAAGTGATCTTGAAGAATTTTAAAAAAAATCAGGGGGAATATAATTATGGAATTATAAGGGAACATGAGGTAATTCATAATAAAAAAGAAATTTACCTTAACATGAACATGTATCTAAAAAATTTAAATGACACATTCATAAGCATATCTCCATGGTGCTTAACCGAGGTGTCAAAAAAATTAACAATGTTATTTACCAAGGTATCGTAAACCATGTCATATCTGGAGATTAAATCTATTACCCAATGCATTAGAGAAATTTCAAGGTGAACACTTAATATATATTAATTAATTTGATCCACATATATCATAATAAAAAATTTCATAAAAAACACGTGGAGAATAAACGATACTAGTTTCATATCAAAATCATGATGTTTTAAAAGTTATAAAAAACATGATCATTATATCATTTTAAACCCGTAAAAAATGAATGAAGGTTTAATTTATGTTAATACTAGAATTAAATTAATAATTTTAAAATTTAGGTGAATATTATTTGAAAACAAAATGACTTATTTAATCTTGAGAAAAAAAATAAAAGAGAAATTCATGAGGAGAAGAGGGAATGTTTGAGATGTAAATTCGGCATAATAATGGTTATAAAACATGGTTTTAGAAAATGGTAAAAAAAAGGAAAAGAATATACCATTCATAATTGACTATTATTATAGTATAGGGATAAAATGATTTCTATAAAAGGAATTTTTTAATATTATAAGACATACCATATAAAGAGGAATCTTGAATGGAAAAGTGAAGTAGAGATTTCCCTTACCTTAAAGAGTTACTTCTAAAACATAAGAATTGGGACCTTGGGGACATGAGAGCACCATCAGAGGACTCCTTGGAAGGAAAAAATACCAAATATTCAAAGAGAATGTATTGGGAGTGAATGTAAATGGAGATATGGGTTGATATTTATAGCAATCATGGAAGATTCATTTGTTAATTTCCAAATATTGGATTTGGAAACCTATGTTGTGGAAAAATTAAAAACAATGGGCTTGACCATGGTTTTGGGAACATGGGAAATATTTTATATTACTTTAATATTTATATATCTATAATTAATTTTATATTATATCTTTTGGCATGGAAAATTAATGTTTCCACAATTTTTTTTGATGTTATTGTTTCTATTTTGGAATTTGGAATGTAAATTATAGGTTTATAAATAGATTAAAATATATTAAAATGCTTGACATTAATAAAATAACATATTTTATTTGATTCTTTTGTAGTTAATTAGTTATTACATAGTTATTACATAAGTTAAAATTCGTTAAACATAATGAAAAAACTAAAAGTGTATTTCAACTATTTATGAAAAAATAATGTATTTTATAAAATTCTCATTAATTCACCCAAACCATGTTTTGATGTTATGATTTAAAAAATTATATTTATATTACAATAATAATTATATATATATATATTAATTTTATAATTTAATTTAAAAATATTTATTTATTGAAAATTATAATGGATTGATAATGCATAGTAAAGTTTCTAACACTTGAAAAAAAATTCTTTTTTCATTTATAATGAAAAAGTTATTTTTTGTAATACTATTTACACAAAATAATTATTATTAAGAATATTCGAGTTTATTAAAAATAATATTACCTTTGATGTAAAGTACAACTTATGTTTGAATAATCAATTTATCAAATATCATCTCAATGTTGTTAAAAAAACTATTCTTTAAATAGAATTGATGCAATTAAAATATTATCAATACAATGGAATTATAATTTATGAAACTAAGTCACTAGATCATAAACCATTATTAAACCAGAAAATGACCTATGGGTAATGTGAGTGATGGTGATAGATTCATAGGGAAAATTAGCTAACATTTCTCTGGTAGAAATTTCCACTAAATTAAACATCTTCCTTAGGCAATTTCACTCTATCTTCCCTTATTATAGGTTATCTTGGGATTAGTCAGGAGAAAACCCCAGTGATGCTATCTCCCTACCATGCTCTAAAAAATGACCTTCATACGACAAAAATATACTTTTCTAGGATATCATTTCTCTTTTTTCCTTAATTATTATTTTTCATTTCTACTGATAAATTATTACAAAATAAATTATGACCAAGAGTATAGTTCCCAATAGTTATATTGACAAATGACTATATTTGACCGACTGTTAAAAAAATTCAAATCCTTATTGTCACATTTCCCTTTATAATAACTTCATTATTAATTATATATGGTTTTGTTTTGTATGATAAAATATAAGAAATGTTTTATAAGGAAACAAATATCAATTAAAACGTGTGAGTCATTACATTCTCCCCACCATAAGAAATTTCCCCCCCAAAATATATTCTCATTATCTCAGTTTGGAAAAGGTGTGGGTACTTTTGTCTCATTTCCTCCTCTAGTTCCCAAGACACTTCTTTATATATGTGGTTCCTATAAAACACATTGACAAGGTGGGTAACCTTATTGCAAAGAACATTGTCTCTATGGCCCAGGAACTCCACCAGCTTCTCCTAATAAGAGAGGACATCTTCCATTTGTACCACCTTAAGATTTAGTACATGTAAGGGATCTAGATTTTACTTCCTCAAGAGCGATACATGGAATACATATGGAACGTGATCCATATTTGGGGGTAGTAAAAGCCGATAGGCCACTGCTTCTATGTGATCAAGTATTTAATAAGGGCTGATGTACATGGGGTTAAACATCAATTTCTTCCCAAACCACATGACTCTATTCCTGGTGATATTATATGGAAAACAAATTCTACTCAATATCAGAATTTATGTCCCTTTGACGTCCATCAGCATATATCTTTTGCTAGGATTAAGAAACCATTATGTTTTGTTTGATCAAATGATCCTTTCCTATCATCTCTATCACAAGATCTTGACCAATGAGTTTTCTCTCACCAACTTTATACCAATAAGTAGGCATTATACATCGCTTCCCATACATCTCTTTATAGGGTTCCATTTGAATACATAAATTGAATCTATTTTTGTATGAGAACTCATGTAATGAGAGAATTTGATCCTAACCAACTTTACATTATATTGAGCATGTTCGAAAAATGTCCTCGAGTGTTTGAATAGTCTTTTTTGATTGGCCATCAATTTGAGGGTGATAGGTCATACTAAAATTCAATCCCGTATTCAAATTATGTTGAAGAATTATTTAGATTTTTAATGTTATACATGGATCCTGATAATAAAATTATAGAATGTGCTTCCCTACAAAACATAATCACATCATTTATGTAAATATTGAAAAGTTTGAAAAGATATAAATATTCTCGAATAGTGATAAGTTGGTATGTTTTTGTAGGAAAATCCAATATAACCTATATTTAATTTTTACTATTGTATGTTTTCAAGAGACCGGTGAAAATGTACACTGTGAACATTTCCCACTTCCATGTTGGTATGAATAGTGGTTTCAATACCCCTTTATATAGCGATCATCTTTCCTTCACTTATTAACTCTCCATGTACCTTGTAGTGTTGTAGGAAGTCATTATTTTCATGTTATCCGACCAATAATGATCATAATTGTCCCTATACATTTTAGTTCTTATAATATGTATAGTGAATGAATAGCTTTGATATTCATCCATAAAATACCTATTAATTTATGGAATATATGGGACACATATCCTAGTACAACATTTTAGTACACCTTCTTGAACAATTTTGAACTTAGTAAGCTTCCCATTCTTCAAAAATTCTATCTTCTTTTGTAAAAAAGGATATCCTCGTTGATTTTTCTTTATCTTATCTATTTATGATTGTTTAGAAATCAATTTGTATGGGGTTGATTATTTCCCTTCCCCCATGATTCCCTTGTCAAACCTTACTAAGCGTTTCAGAAATGTATCTCCTTGAATCCTCATAATTTTTAAAACAATAGGGTATTTCTTACTTAATGAATCAATAAATTTGTTTTCTATTTTAGGGTGATTAGTATTTAAACAGTAATAGTCTTTATGAAGTTCCTACCATATCCTCTATCTCATGTTCAATTACTTCTTTTTGGAAAATATACTTCAAGAATTAGTGGTATATGTATATATCAAATTTCTCCCCATAAAGATAGTTTCTCCATATATTTAGTGAAAAAATAAAAAACATTTATCTCTGGGTCATATGTAAGATAATTTTTCCCATGATGGTTCAACTATATAGAAACATATGGAATCACCATGTCATACTTCTCTAGGATAGACCCAAGAAATTTCAGAGACACAATGCTAATAATTATGAATCCTTCTCCGATATAGTGTTTATTTAACAAGTGTTTCATAACCAATATGATCGAATCATGATTCACTACATTATTCCACCCCTACATCAATGTTTTAAACAAGTTTTATATTTAAAATTACAAGTATTATCCAAAATTAAAAATTCAATTTGATTAAATTATTAAATGAAAATCACATTTAAAAATGGAAATTATTCTAATTTGGGTGATTTCGTTGTAGGAGGAGGTTATTTGGAGGGTTAGAAATGATCCAGATAGAAAAATGGGCCAAACTACATGGAAGCCCAAGGATATCTATCCAATGTTTTTCACATTTACCTAAATATGTTCCTCTAAATGGGATTAAATTTTGATTTTGTCTCCATATCATTATATGATAAAACTAACCTCAACAAATTGAATCTCATTCATCCATTAAGGGGCCATCTGAACCAATTTGTTTTGGGTACAAAATCTGTACGAAGGAAAACATTTGGTTTTGTATTTTAGCCATATCTCACATTATCACTGTCCATTGGCTTCAAAAGTTTACGTGGATATATTCAAGATTATTTCATATAAATTTTACCATTTTTCCAAGTCTACATAAGGCCATTTACCAACCAAAAACTGAGGCATAAATGGTATATCGAAATTTGCATGCCCAAACCACTTCCCATTTTGGATATAAATTGACACCTTGAGAACATCATTTTCCAGTTCGACCAAGAAGTGATGTCCTAACATTTTGGAGTTATATTAGAGTCCTCTCATCTCCTTTGAGGTTCTAAAAAATCATATACTCATAGAGTTAGATCTTGAAGCAAGGATCCCTTCATCAATGTCTTCCTATCCTTCTCATGTTTTAATATTTGTTTTTGTGTAATGAACTTATTAGTTCATCTTTTATTTATTAAATTTTTTTCTATTTTTTTCAATTTCCTTCTTCGTTAATATTATAATTTGGGATAGAAATCAATATTATAAATTAAATTGGGTTCTACCCTTTCTAGGCCTTCTCACAAGCAAAATGTTTCTATGATGACTACACTGCCCATAGAATATTAGTTCTTTTAGTGAAAAATAAATCTCACACATTAATCATTTACTTTATTTGAATAAATGTGATAATGTAATTCAATTAATATGATCCAAGAATTGTGTTTTTAAATTTGAAGGAACTATGTAATCATTTGAACAATTAACACAAAAACATGTGAGGTCGAGAATTTGTGTAAATTGTGAGAGGTGAAACAAAATCGGTAAAGCAATACCACAAAAGATAAACTTGTAGAGTTAAAATACAATCCATAAGACCAATTCATCATAATGTATAGAGTGTATTTGTGACCTAATTTATTAATAACCATATTCTATACATTGATCATTAATTAAAGGTGGGTTCTATGATTGTATGTTCTGAAGCCAGCCTCATGTTTAATTCATTTCATCTTTGTGTTTATGTTAACTCCCACATGGTTTGAGGGTTAAAAAATTAGGGGATTATAATTAAGTGGAAATAAATTTAAATGTTAATGATTAATATGTTAGTTAATAAATTTATTTAAATAGATTATGCCTTTTAGAACATTTTCTGAAAAAGTATATTATCTTTGGGTTTTATTAATCAAATTTCTATTAAAAAAAACTACAATATTCTTCTAGAATAAGTATTATATTTATTTAATAAACATTGAAAAATCCCCCAACCTTTATATGTTCTCTATTTTATTTTTTTTAAAATTAAAAATACCTTTGATATGTTGTTTTAAATTACTTTTTCATTGCGAGACGACTTTTGTCAACCACTCTATTGCACCTAAATAAAATGAATTGAAACATCATTTGAGAGTGTCCATGATAGTTCCGTCCAAATTGAAAATGATTATAAGGAGGAAAGTAATATATTCAACCAATTAGAGGTATTTATTTGATTTTTCATTTTTTTGTTTTCCCTTCCTGTTTCTTTCTTCCTTCCTCTTTATCACGATTTTTTCTCTCTTCTGTTTTTATTATCAGACCAACTCAAACATCAATTATTTTTATTATGGACAAATTTTCCTCTTTTTTTTTATTTTATTTATGACATGAAATAATCCTAAGTATCTCTTACATATTTACCATGAGATTGAACCTAACCTTCGAGATCAAATCAGAAGGTCTCAGTCTATGAGAATTTTGAATAATCTACCAGTTAGAGAATTACTTCATTATAGTAACAGAATTGGAAATAATTTTGAAGTAAAACATAAAAAAATAAAAATGGATAAAAATAATAATAATGAACGTAATATAAACATTCAATAATTGGATGCACTAGATGTTAACTGTCAACCAAAGTTTACTGCATACCTAAATCGTGAATCATACTTTGAACTAATATATGGGTTAGTACACCTGTATCCAAGATTTTGAGTCCTGTTTAGTGAAGATCCCAATAAAAAAATAAAATAATTTAATGTGGTTTTCTCAACCATAAAACCAAGAAATTAATCTTAAGATCAAATATAACTAAGTGAATTACCTATAGTGATTTTTTCCAGCATCAAGGACCACAACCATTTGCAAATATATCATAGTAATCAAGAAATACCAGTGGGAGTCAATGTATGAGTACTGAGAGTGGTTTCAGAAGTTGTGTTCAATCTTCCAACATCACCAAATTAGTGAGAAACGACTCATCTAGTACTTATATGAAGGACTCACTCTTATGGGGAAAGGAACGGTGGATTCCACATCTAGAGGTGAATTCTTTGAAAAAATACAATTAGTTGCACATGTGTTTATTAAAAAGATGGCCCAACACAAAAACTTTTTTTGATCAAGGTACACCATAGGTTAGAGGAGTACATCAGGTATGTCCTTCCTCTCTTGAAAACCATTTGATTGATACTATTTTGGAAGAAGTTTCTACAATATATAGGCATGTTTCCTTGGATCAAAGAAATCCCAACCAACTTTTATGAGGCCATAGGGCATTTAAACTAAAATATACAACCCAGCTGACTGTTTCCCCCAATTAAAAGAGTTATAGGAATGTATAGCAGTATTCTCTGTGAGACTATATCAGTAAAAACAACAACCACATCCCCAAATGATGTATGATTCCTTTTCACTAACATATAACCAAGGGTGGAATGGTCAATCATACATGAGGCATGACTATGGAAAACAACCAAGGACCCCCTTTTAACAAAACATCGAGAATCCACCACATTACTAGTAGGATTTCCAACAACATCAAAGGTGATTTGAGTCCCAATAAACCACAAGACAACAAAATGGGAATCTTACCTCAAGGTAATGTCTAACACAAATTATATTTTGAAAAAAATTGTTCTAAATCAATAGAATGATCTAAAGAGTCATGGTTCGAAGATGAGTGGGTTGAAGAATCAAATGAGTCCTATTTCCACTGCCCTCGATGTGCTGGAATGTAATAATTTTTAAAATCTACCTTCCTAACCAACTCTAAATCCCATGGGTAATGTTAGTTCCATCACATTGAGATGTGGGAATCAAAAAACTGATACATATGCACATGTCATTCCAACAAGATTCACCTCAACTCTAAAGAATCCCCATTCCATACCAACTGACGAGATACCCCTAGATAAAGATAAATGTAAGGGAAAGACTGATGATATTTTGAATAAACCCATACCTTTTCCAAATAGAGTTGTTCGAAGCATTAAGATAGTTTAAGAGGCGATGAAAGTAGTTGTTTTGGATATATTCAAGAATTTTGAGATCAATACCCCTTTACTTTAATCCATTAAAGAGATTCCAAGGTATGATAATTTTGTAAAAGATCATTGTACCAATCAAAGAGGCCTCATGGGAAATGACAGGATCAATCATAGAAGGAATGTGTCAGTACACATTACACCAACTCTAGAGATTCCAACAAAATACAAGGATCTAGGGACATTCAATATACCATGCACCATAGAGGAGTTACACTTTTTTGATGATTTATGATATTTGAGATCTTCCATAAATGTGATTCCTCAATCTATTTTCTCATCATTATAGGTTGGTGAGTTGTAGCCGATGAGAGTAGTGGTGCAGTTGGTGGGTTGAGCTATAATATATTCTGTTAGAGTACCTAAATATGTAATTGTTTTGATATGAAAAAGGACCTTCCAAACATATTTCTATGTGCATAACATGGAGGATGATCACGTAAGTTCTCATGCTCCCATTATCATAGGTAGTACCTTCGTCAAATCTAAAAAAATAAAAAATGTTCATGATGGTACACTTTCAATGGAGTTTGGAAATGATGTTGAGATATTTAATCTTATAGACCCCATGAAGTACCCCTCAGAAGACTATTCTACATTTGTTATCTGCCATTTTTAACCACCAATTAAAAACACCATGGAATTTTTTGTCATATGATTTGGGAGATTATGAGTAATGGTTTTATTTTTGTGTCTAAGAGAACTTCCAAACCTGTTTCAAAAACACAAAACACTCTAAGATTTTATTTTGAAATGGATTTGTATTCTAATTTTTATCATGTTTACTCTGATTATGACATGGAAGTTGTTTATGCGGATGGATTTAATGATTTATTCTACGATTTTGATGATATATATTTTGATACTAATGTTAATTGTTCCCATATAACAGTACCTTAAATTTCTCCATCCATACATCACCCCAACATTGGAATTCATGGCAATGAAACTAATTCTAAAATACTCATACTTATTAATTGGTGATAAATTTCATGTTATTATTGCTAACAATATTCCTTTTGAACATGAATAAAAACTATTGAATCTTTTGAGGGAGAACATAAGGTCTATCAGGTGGACCTTGAATGTAATATCAAGTATTATACCCTCAATTTTCATGTATATGAATTATTTAGAGGATGTGGATAAACCAATTAGGCAACCACAAAGGAGACCGAATCCAACTGTTCTAGAAGTTGTTAAAAAATAAGTTGAAAATTTTCTTGGGGCATGTATAATTTATCCCATTAAAGATTTTATGTGGGTAAGTCATATTCAAGTTATGGCTATGAAAAGTCGTGTTATATTTTTTAAAAATGATAGGGAATAGTTTGTTCTAATGAGGGTGAAAAATAGTTGGCAAGTGTGTATTGATTATAGGAATCTAAATCATTCCAGTCTCAAGGACCATTTTCCCCTCACAATTATTGATCAAATTCTTGATAGACTAGTTGGGAGGACACATTATTGTTTTCTGGATGGGTTTTATGAATTTGTTTTGGTTCCTATAGCTATAGGGATCTAGATAAGATAACATTCACTTATCCATTTAGTACATTTTCCTACCAGGGGATTCCATTTAGACTTTCTAATGCCTCAGATACCTTCCAAAAATGCATGATGACATTTTTTCTGATATTATTGAGACCAACATGGAGTTAATTATGGATTATTTTAAATATTAAGGGTAATTCATTGATGAATTCATCTCTAGTTTTGGAATTTAATGGAATCATTGTATTGAGAAGAATCTGGTCATAGACATTGAATTGTTTTATTTTATGGTAGTGCACGTGATTTTCTTATGGTATGCTGTGTCAAAACATAGGATATAGGTTAATAAATTTATTGTAGATATTATTTCATCCTTACCATATACTTCATGTCTGCGTGATTCTTGAACTTTCCAAGGGCGTGTATGATTTTATGGGCGATTCATCAAAGATTTTAGTACGATTCCTCTTCATATGTCCTGATTACTTCCAAAGGATTTTGATTTTTTGTTTTATTATTATTATAGAAAATCATTTGATGAGATAATAATGTTTTAGACCAATCCACCAATTATACAAACCCCACAGAAGGAGCTTCTTTTTGAGATTATGTGTGACACCTCCAACTTTGCGGTTGGAGTTGTCTTATCTTAGAGGGTGGATGGATGCTCACATGTGATTGTCTATGCATCATGTACATTTGATTAATCCCAATAAATCTATAAAACCTTGGAAAATTAGTTTCATTACATACTATTTTCTTTAGATAAATTCTTTTTTTATTTATTGGGTACTAAAGACGTTTTTTTTCATACCATGAAGCTCTGAGGTACCTCATGAAGAAGACAGATGCAAATCCCTAGCTTATCTGATGGAAGCTCATTCATTAAGAATTTAATATTATTATAATTCACAAGAATGTTTTAGATAACCTGGTGGTGGACCCCATGAGTGGGATTACTCATACATTAGAGTCTAACACCTTGGTCCATGTACCACTTTGGGACACTTTCCCTAATGAGAATCTTTATGCCATCTTAGGAAAACATCCTTTTTAGGTAGATTTAGTTATCAAACTTGTTGCCTTTGAAATCCATACAAATTTATAGAAACATAAAGTCGAAAAATTATAGAGCGAGTCTAGATTTTATGTTGGGATGATCCCTACCAAGGGAGCATGTGTATTGACCTAGTTATTCGGAGGTGTGTTCATAATCATGAGTTTGAGTATGTTTTATATTTCTTTCATACATTAGCTTATGTTGAACAATTTTGATTCCAATGGACAGCTTGGAAAGTCTTAGACTATAGATTATATTGGCCAATATTATTCCCTGATGCTCATTTTTTTTTCAAGTCATTCTCACATTTCCAACACAATGGGAACATTTCTAGGAGTCAAGATATGCCCCAAAAATCCATACTATTCTGTTGGAATTTTTATGAATTGGTCATCAATTTTATTGGTCAATTTACAAATTCAATTAATTTTTTACATATTTTTGTTTCTTTTGATTATGTGAGTAAATAGTTGGTTGTTAAGGTCATTTGATCTGATATTTCTAATATCATATTGGGAATTGTCACGAAACAATTTATTTGTTGGTTTTATGTACCAAAGTCCATCATCAGTGACCAAGGCACACACTTATGCAATTGGATGTTTTATTCCTTCCATTATATGTATGGGGTGACACACAAAAAATAAACACCATACCATCACCAGAATAATATCCAGGACGAGGTTTCAAATTGGGAGTTGAAACACATATTGGAAAATAATGTGCTACTGAATAATTCCGATTGAAGAATGTTCTTGGATGACACACTATAATCTTATAAGATATCATACAAGACAGCCATTGATATGCCTCCATTTCATATTTTTTGTGAAATAATGGCATTTCCCCATGGAAGTCCAGTACTGGGATTATTTGGATATAAAGAAATGGCACATGAATTTGGACCAAGATGGAATCAAATGGAGGATAAAAATTCAAGAGCATGAGGAGATTCTATTTTCATCATTTGAAAACTCAAGGATCCACATGGAAAGATCAGAAGAAACTCATGATATAATGATCTAATAGAGGGAGTTTCATTTTGGAGAGAAAGTCCTTCTCTACATTCCATGACTGAAGCTATTGTCTGGTATGTTCTGTTCTACAAGGTTAGGTCCTTATAATGTATCTAATGATTTTTTACTTATGGTATAGTGGAGATCACACAAGAGGACAGAGGAAGAATCTTTACAGTCAATGAGAAAAATTGGAGTAATACATTGAGGGACCTTCAAATGATGTAGTTGATTTCATCACATTGCATAACCCCCATCATCACTAGAGAATATTAGGATGTTCCCAACCCTTTAACTTTTATATTACTGGGCATATTTAAAATTATAAATTCCATGTGAACATATCATCTCATATGTTCACATTATAGAAAATGCAATATTTAAAGTGTGGGGGAGGGGACAACATTTTGGGGTATATATTTAGGTTTTTCATTTGTTTTTTTGTGTCTATTTTCTATTAATTTTTTGGTTTAATTTTAAAAAAAACTAGAAAAAAACAAAAACAATTGATATCATAAAACATTATCATATGAAACATATATGAAATTCATGTTTTCAAAATTCATTTATATAATGATAAGCATGAATAAGATTTTATCATCAACGGTTTATTTTTATAAAATTCGAAGTCGTTGGTGATATGAATGGTTGTGTCGATATAAAACCATTTAGATTTTGACCCCATTCGTTGTGATATTTGATCATGGTAAATAATGGAATTGATCTCTCCACACAAACCTTCATTTAACCGTGACATGAGAAATTCTTCATACTCAATTTAAAGAATAACCATGTTATTTAAAAAAAATATCTTATATTAATGTTTGGTCAGTACATTTTTTCCTCTACCAATTAATTTCATTAATATACAAAATTGACGTATGCGTGTGTACCTGTTATTTAAATATACTACTCCATCAAAAATAAAAAATAAAAATTCATGTTGTTCTTGTGATGGTCAAATACCACTCTTCCTCGACCTTTGATCTTGTTATAACTTTTACAATTAGTGTTGTGAGAAGATCATACACGATTTGAGAGATGAGTGTGAAATTTGTTCCAAGTGAAACATAAAATATAATAATAATAAATGAGGGGGTGATGAAAGGTAAAACATATAGGGATATATTGGTCAGGTGCTTACTATTTTTCATTCGATAATAAGTAAGTGAGTGGCTCATAAAATCAGATTTCAAAGGAATGATGAACATGTTTGGTGAATTGAGCTAGGTGAGAAGAATTATTTAACATGAGAAAAATACACATAATAAATGGTACATATATGATCTTGAAATGTTTGGTATGCACATACATGGGTAATTAGTGGCATAGTGGACAATTGACTTGTTTCTCTATTATTTGTGTCTTTAATCTCATTGCCTTATGTTTTGAGATAATTAATGAGGCAATGAATTAAACATTTATTGATATTGACAGTTTATGGGATTCATACTTTTCATATATTTACATTTTTTATTGATGAATATGAAGATTTATTTGTTAACACAATGTTTTGGAATAAATGTTATGATGTTTTTCTGAGGAGGGAAAAAGGGTAAGTGTGGGGGTGTGATCTAATCATGATTCACTGCTTTATTTCACCGTTACATCACTATTTTAAACTTGTTTTATATTTTAAATTAAAAATATAATATCAAATTTCACACACATTTTGATTCAATTAATAAAATTTAATAACTATTGAAGAGGGAAATTATTCTTGTTTTAGTGATTTCATTGTTGGATGAGGTGATTTGCAGGGTCGAAGATGATCTAGAAGAAAAATGGGCCAAAATACATGGAAGCCAAAGGATATCTTTCAATGTTTTTTCACATTTCTCATAATAATTTCCTTCCCAAAGGGTTAATATTTTGTGGGAATATCCATTACATAATAGGATACAACTCATCTCAAGAAACTGAATCCTCATTTATCCATTAAGGGGGCCATACGAACCAATCATTCCAGTGAATATAATCTGCATGAAGTAAAAGATTTGGCTATGTATTTTTGCCATATCGTGTGCTATAATCCTCAATTAGCTGCCAAATTATACATGTATACATTCTAGATAATGGAATAAAAATATTACCTTTTTTCCAAGTCTAGATAATTCCATTTAATAAACCAACATTGAGACACAAGTGGTATCTTGAAATCCGGGTGCCTAAAACCACTTCTTATTCTGGCTTTAAATTGAAGCCTCAAGCACCTCATTTATATGTTCAACCAAGTAGTGAAGTGCATCAATTTTGGAGATCTACTCAGGTCCTCTCACCATAATGGAGGTTTTTTAACCTTATAAACTAAAATGTGGAGCTTTTTATGAAAGGATCCCTTAATCAAATCCTTCCTCTCCATCTCATGTTTTAATTTATTTTTTGTGTAATAAATTTTTCATTCCTCTTTTATTTCTTATGTTTATATCTATTTTTTTTTTCACATCCTTAATTCATTAATATCCATATTTATATTGCAAATAAATAGTATAAATGATATTGGGTTCTAAACTTCGAAAACATTTCCACATGAAAAATATTTCGGCGAAGACTACACCACCCATAAAAGAGTATTTTTTTTACTAATAGATTTTCCTCTCACATTCTTCATTAATTTGTTTTAAATCAATGAGATACTGTAATTAAATTAATATGATCTATGAATTGAGTTTTTAAATTATAAGATACTAAGTAATCAAATTAACAATTAACACAAAAACATGTGAGGTTGGGAATTTGTGTAAATTTTGAGAGCGCAATCTAAATCGGTAAAACAAGACCACACATTGTAAATTTGTAGAGTTCAAATGAAATACCTATCCCCAAATAATCATCATTTATAGAATGGATATGTTCCCTAATTTACCACTTACCATAATCTAGACTTTTAACATCAACCAATGTAGGCTGCTACAATTGTATTTTCCAATGCTATCCTCAAATTTAATTCATTTCATATTTGTGGTTATGTTCACTCCCATTGGGTTCAAAGGTTAAAAAATTAAGGGTTCAAAATTAAGTGGATATTAATTTAAATGATAATTATTTATAAGTACATTAAGAGGTATATTTTGATCGATTACTTCATTTAAAATATTTTCAAAATAATATCTTACCATTATGTTTTATTATTCAAATTTCATTTCAAAAACAAATAAAAAAAATCTTCTTCCAGAATACTTCTTATTCTTATTTTATAATCATTGAACAAACCACCATCTATATAAGTTTCCCATTTTATTTTATTTTACTTTCAAAATACAATTGATATGTTGTATTAAAATATTTCATCCATCGAGAGATGACCATGTTTAACCACTATGCTACACCTCAATAACATGAATTCAAACAGCATTTCAGAACGCCCAAGAAAATACCATTCCCAATATATATTGTTTAGATATTTTAAACTCAATTCACACTCCTTTTATTAGTTGTACTTTTCCCCTTTTTGAGTTACCCTGGTTAGTGCATTAGAAAGCCATGCTTTGTTTTCACAAACCTCTTATAATATCATACGAAAACAAGGAAACTACAAATATCAATTATTCATTTAAGAAAAGGCCACTCCACCACAACCATTTTCTTGTCCTGAAAAAATGAGATTCCATCATTAGTTACAATGTTCCTCAACATTTCAACATATTATAACCAAAATTCACATTTACGAAATTTACGAATAACCACTCATTCCTTAGATTTTTAAATATAACCACTATATTCTCCTCATGCTCGTCGCAAAATTTGGAATATATAATATTTTCTAAATAAAAACAACCACATATTTATCATAGTTCACCTAAACTACTCTATTAATAAAATTCATAAATATAGAAGGTTCAATATTCAAGTACAAGGGTGTAACAACAAAATCATATTTCCCATATCCTGATCAGAAGGCTGTCTTTAGAATATCTTCTTTTCTCTAACTCAATTGATGATAACTAGATCAAAGATCAATCTGGGAGAAGAATTGAGGCCCTAAAAGAGAGTCAAATAAATCATCAATACTTGGAATAAGGTAATTTTTCTTCATTGTTATCCCATTATATTTTCTATAATTAGTTCATAGCCTCATTGATCTACCGTTATTCTTTATAAAGAGATAATTTTCTAAAAAAAGAGACACACTTGGTCAGATAAAACCATTCCCCATAAGGCATCATAGTTGTATATTTAATTCCTTAGCTCTAGATTTTCCATTCTATATGGGGTCTTTTATATCATATTGGATGTAATCATGATTTTAATGGATAACATAACCTCTTTTCTTGAGTGAGGTCTAGGTAAATCTTCAGAAAATATCACAATGTAGTCCTAAATGATGGGGACAATTTAAATTAATATAATTTAGTTTCCTTCATTATCTTCACTGATCATTTCTTTAAAATTTTCTATTGGATGTGCTTCTAGAAAAATCCTAGGTTGAGATATATCTCCTTTAAAAAGATTCTAAAATTCCCATCCATGAATATTAGGATATCCATTCTTTTTCAGTTGATATTAACATCATACATTGATAGTTAGCTAATCCCTAATCTAGTGTGAAGTTATGGAATAAGAATGACTACTACATTTTCAATGTGATTTGTCTTGTTAATGTGAATACTATAGTTTTTATACACTGTTTATTCCTGGATAATTCCTCCCCAAGTATTGACTAATAACTCTATATCATGATGTTCAGGGATTTGTTATGTATTACTTTTAATCATGCAGGAAATAAAGGAATGCATATAACCTGAATAAAACAATTTACTTTTTATATTTCAGATAACAATGAGAGTTCCTACCACCACATCATTAAGAGATTCAACTTCAGCTGTCGTGGTAGAAAAATCCAAAACATTCTCTTTTGGATTAGGATAAATATGATGGTGATTAACTTTTATTATCTTATATTTTTGATAGTGATTGGAAGAGATAACAAGATGACCAAATTTTAAGAATTAGAGTTCAGGCTGGGCCTGAACCACATTCCCTTTGTCATTATCATGGAGAAGTTGAGGCTTCACCTCACTATGATAGTTCCAAGAAATATGGAAATCTCCTCGACAATTGTTAGATTTCCAACTCCCGAGAAAGAAGTTACCCAAATTATTCACCATATATTTGTTTCATTTGGAATGTTCTACTTTAATTCCTCATCTTCTATGATCAAATTTACTCCCTGAGATTAGATTAATTGATATAATATTTTCATTCTATCTATGAGACCACTATGAATCTATGAACTCTAGTTCAGACTTCATAACACTTCATACTATCCCTTCATAGCTGTCATAGTATCAATTTGATATATTATTTAGTAGATGGGGTCTTATAAACCTAATAATCTATCATGATTTACATTCTGATCCATGAGAAATATAGAGGTGTTGTAAGAATATATTTTAATGTTCATCTTATATCTTCCCATAGATTAATTTTCATTCGGCTTTAGCTCAAGGAACTCCTTTTGAATTTTTGTTCTTATCAAACAGTTGATTTTTTTGAAAAATGTTCATCTAAACTCTTTCCACTATATATCATCAATCACTCTTCTTATATTTTTAATTTGAATAATTGTCCAGAACTAATCACATTATACCTCTATGTGGTACACATCTGTTGTAACATTCTCTTATTCTGAACCACGAAGTATATAAAAGATATTTTCCATAGAGATTATCCACTTTTTATAAATCAATGGGTTGGTGGATCAACTAAAAAATTATGTTCATTATGGTATAAATGAATCAATGGAAATTGGATCCCTTCAGGGTGAATCTGGTCTATCGGCTTGATTGGAGTTATTGTTCACAACACAAGCTCTTTGACTCACTATTCTAATGAATTTTTCTATTCTAGATTCCTTTAAAGGTCCATCAATGCATTGTATATTGTGCTCACCATTTTAGAGGTTCCTCATATTTCTTACCATTTTCTAAAAGTGGAAAAAATTAGCGAGAAACATCTTTATTTTGATAATCATATAATTATAATGAAATTTTTATGTCATAAAACCACATGCTTAAATATTTTATTCTTTTACAAAAATTACATTTTATATAAACCTTTTACAGTAGTTCATTAAAATATTGTGATTATCTAAAAATATCCCCAAGAGTATCAAACCAAGAGTGTTGTAATGCCGGTTATCATGCACACATTTTTTCTCAGTGTATATCAAAATAGGTTTTTTACTAGGTCTGACCCCTGGATACATCTATGCTATAGGGAAATCAAATTGTTGATATCTAAAGACAAAATTATTTTCATAAAAACCACTTAAAAAATTCGTCAGCAAAATAACATGATGTTTTTCTTTATTTTAGAATGTTCCTAAGGTAATTTTAAATGATTTGAAATTATAATTTCCCAAAAAAAATCACTATACTTTAATAATAACATGGGAATCCAACATTTTTATTAAATAAATTATTATTACATTATACTAACATAGGATCATTTATAGTTTAGTCTCTTGAAAAAATAGTTCATAATACAACAAAAACTAAAAAATTATTCTAATACAATTGAAATTATTATTTACTGGTTCATAATAAGTAAATTTACTACATCTAATAACTAAGGGACATACTTGAAATTTGGGGGCTGATCATAAGGAAATGTAAGGGAAATAAAGAGAAACAATTGATAAGTGATCTTGAGGAATATCAATAATAACATAAAAATATGATTGTGGAATGTGAAAGGTAAAATGAAAAATATAATAAAAAATAAAATTTATATTAATATGAAAATGTGGCTAAAATATTTAAATGATACGTTCATAAGCATATCTCCATGTTTTTCACCGAGGTGTCATAAAAATTACCAAAATTATTCAGCAAGGAAATGTGAAAATTGTGATCTCTAGAGATTAAATTCTTGACCAGATGAATGGGAGAGATATTAGGGATCATCCTTGAATTGAATTTAATAAATTTATCCACAAATATCCTAATCAATATTTTCATAAATATCTCAAGGAGATAAAATAAATGGTTTTCATATCAAGATTATTTCTTTTCCATAGTGCTTAAAACATGATCATTAATTCATTTTAAACCCATGGAAAAAAGAAATGTTTAATGTATTTTAATAATAGAACCAAATAAATAAATTTTATATTTAGGTGAATAAAATGGAAAATAAATACGATTGTGTATTTAAAACCAGAAAATAGAAGTGATTTTCTTGTAAAGAAGAGGGAAATTTTGAGAAGTAAATTTGTCAGCATAACGAGTATAAAATGTTGTTTTAGAAAAGGGTAAAAAATTGTGGGGAAAAGTATACCACTAATAAAATATAATTATTATTATAGTAAAGGGTTAAAATAATGTGAAAAAATGACTTAGTTCATAAATTTGAAGACATACCACATAAATAGGGAACATGAATGAAAAAGAGAAGTGAATATTTCCCTTACCTTAAAGATTTACACTTAAAACTCAAGTGTTGGGACCTTGAGGGATTATGGAAACCTTTTTAGGATTCCTAGGAATGAAAAAGTCTTATATCATGGAAATGAATGGATTGGTAATGAATGGAAATGAAAAAATGGGTGGTAATTTTAGAATAGTTGGAGGTTTTGTTTATTAATTTATAAATATTGTCCATAGAAACCAAGGTTATGGAAAATAAAAAATCATTGGATTTACAATTGCATTTTCTCATGTTTTTAAATACATGGGTCATATAATATGATTATTTAAAAAAAATGGTCTATAATCAATCAATATTAGTTCATTTGGCAGGAAAAAATTATGTTTCCAAAAAGAATAATATTTTTAATGTTAATGTATCCATTTTAAGAATTTGAAATGAAAATTATAGATTTGAAAATTGTTTAAAATCATTTAAAATACATTATATTAATAAAAAATTCACTATTATATTATGGTTAATTTGTTATTACATTTTTTTAATAATTATAATGTGAATAAACATACTGAAAAACTGAAATTGTGTTCTTACTACTCTCGATAATTTTTTTTCAAAATTCTGATAAATTCACCATAACCTAATTTTCAAATTTTGATTTAATTTTTTTTATTTATTTCATCCTAATTATTATAAAAATAGGATAATTTTGACTTTTAAATATAAATACATTTATTTATTAAAACTAGTAACCAATTGAAAATGCATAGTAAAATTTCTAACACATGCAAAAAATAGTTTATCATTTATAATTAAATAAGGGTGTTTTTATAAGACTGTTTCATTAAAATAAGTATTATTAATAATATCATAGTTTATTGTAAATATTTTTATATTTTTTGGGATGTTCAATTTCTATCCAAAAAATCAATTTATCAAATTGCATCTCAATGTTATTAAGTAAAATAATTCTTAAATAAGACTCGATGGAATAAAAAATTTATTTATACAATACAATTCACCATTATGTAAATAAGGCTTTGACATATAAACTATTATAAAAACTACATATGAACATATGATTAGGTTTCTGATGGTGAACAATTTATATTGTAGCTTGATTATCATCGTTCGAGTGGTAATATTTAACAACTTGAACTTCTCCCATAGGTTATCTCATTCAAGATTCATTTGTTAAAGCTTGGCATGGGTTTTTTCAAGAGTGAACCCCAAGGATTGTACCTTCCTCCCAATCTATGAAAAATGGTATTGATATGGAATGACTCTACATGTTAAAGCAACTGTTTATCCCTTATGAATTAATTATTATTTATCATTTCCACTAGCAAATTATAATTTAAAATAATTTTTACCAAGAGTATATTTTACAACGGTCTTATTTTTCTAATTGTCAAAAATGGATTAATACTGATGGTAACATTTACCATTATAATTGGATCATTATTAAGGACATATGGTTTTTTGTCTATGGTACATTGTAACCCTTATTATCTCAAAAAACATATTTTATTTAATTTTTTTTGGGTCATTGCTCTTTTGGAACCTTCATGAGGCACTGAAAAGACCAAATGTTTTTGTGATAACTTCATCATGTGATTCTTATTGTGGTCTCACAGTGCCATGTCAGGGCTACCACCAAATATATAATTATTTTTCAATGGTGAGGAAAATATTCAAACCATATATATCATGGGTTCCCTATTAATGTGACACTAAGAATCATAGAGTCACAATATTCCTTTGAGATCGATAAGAATTGTCTCCTATTTCTACGTAACATCCTCAAGAATTTAATATTATTTGATTAAATTCATTTAGTTAACAAGCATGTTAATTTATGTTAGATTCCTGATTATTATCATGATTTCCATCCACTGTTCTAGCATTAGAGATAGCCCAAAGAAAGTTGTATCCTCACCTAGATCACTGGGGATCTTGTATCCATTTCAATCATTTTCATGGCCTCAACCATGATCTCCATTAATTGAAAATGGTATAATAACTTATGCTGGAGTTTCCAAGATAAAATTAAGAGGAAGAAAATCCTTGCATCATAATAGGATGAATTAGATCAGAATGATAGAATGTACCTTGTTAAATATAAATATTTAAGATAATGAATAATATACTGGTGTCTATGTCCCACATTGACCCATGGCTATGTTTTTCCCTTCTTTATTAATATTGGATTCCCATTAGCTATCCATTTGTCTTGAACTCCTACTGCCACCACCCAATTCCATCTATTTCCATTTTCTATTCCACCGAGAGTGGTGGTCCCACCACTACTCCCATGAATTCATTGAAGGTGAGATACTATAGGACATATGCAAGGGGATACCCCTATAGGCTTCCATTCATCCATGGGTGGGGCTTCTCAGATCGATTCCCCACATGGTTGCAGGTGACCTACTATATTTTTGTTGTTGAGTTGGACTGAGTGGCCTCCCAGGGTTGTCCCTTCTTTTTTTAAATAATAAATACAAAAATACACATAAAAAATTATAATAATTGAATTCAATAAACACATAACATGGACAATGTCTCATTAAATACCCATCTTATTCAAATATTAAATTAATAATTTATCGAGAGACATTGTTCATCTCTTCATGTTATTATAGTAAAAACATGTTGCAAAATAAGTTTTACTGAAATTTACAATTATGCATCGAAACCAAATAATAAACATGAAATTCAATATTTTTGTGGAATTAATATAAATTCATAATTCATTAGGATGGTTTTTTTCCTCAAACATGTTGCAACATATATGATAAAATTTTTCATAGCCTTTAAAAATTATTCCTGAAAATTATCATTTTCATGGAAATTTTCCTTATTCATATGGTAATGTGTAATCCTTTGTCACATGCCATAGATCTTAGTATAACTTCATAAGTCATAATATTTTTAAGGAGAATTGTCCTAGGATAAAAATCAAGGCCATTAGATGAAGAAATCATAATTCTCTAGGCAACATCTCATTTCTTATTTAATATTTTTAAAAATATTTTCATCTTTATCTTCATGTGCTTACTCACTAAAAATATATTATTTTAGCTTAAATTGACATTTTATTCCATCTTATATATTGAAAGAAATATTAGGATACTCATTAACCATCCACATGGGATTTTCAATCTTCCCCTTTATCATCATTTTTAATTCCATTTCATTAAAATCAATTGCACATATCCCCATTATTGAAAATAAATTAAATGGATCAATATAGGGATTTTCCTATAACAATGAAGGAATTTGAAAATCAATTATCATTTTTTAATGAATGATTCCACCACAAGGTTTACAAATAAAAAATCCTTTAGTTAGTGAACTCTAAGTATACCTAGGCTAAATCAGTTTAAAAAAAATTAGAAATACAACCAAGGTTGTCTATGTTACCATTAATAACCCTTCAATAGATATCATCATCATAACATATTTGATTTTAAAACTGGGGGTTGAATAACACATATTTATCAATAAATTTATTATCCTTCACACTTCAGTATCCACATAAAAAATTTCATGTTCATGAATATTTCAATCCCCATTTCTTTGTTCTTACTCATAAAAAACACCCCTTTATGAAAATTTGTGATATAATCATAAAAAGGTACTGAAGTGTAATTAGGTTACCTATATAATTAAATTCTATAGAGATGGTGTGATCTTCTTGATATCCATGGAATTTCTTTATAGAATATAATTCATGTTATCTCATCCTCAAGGGGTGCACTACCATGTTCTTACATGTTGTAAAGTATCATCAGACAGTATTTAAGATGACAATTTTTATTACTCACAGTTACAGAAAAATTAATGTTTCAATTAGATATTTAATATTTTTTCCATCTTCTTATCTTCCACTTTAATGATTAATTTTTCTTCTTTTGAATGAAATTAATCTTCAATTATATTGAATATAAGGACAAAAGTACAATACAAAAATAATGTTATAAGATAGAAGACTAATGATCTAATCAAAAAAATTGGGTTGAGAATTTTCTCTCAAACTAGGGATACATTTTATTATATCTCAAAAGTGTCTGCTACACTTCAAGCTTGTTCCTCATATATATTTTACATTCTGATATTTATTTAATATCTTGCAATGTTTTCAATCATTCACCTCTATATTTTTTGGATTAGTTGTTTTCACATTTTCTAATAGTAAAATGGTTTCCCCTAATACATGTTTTTATACTTTTAGCATGTTCTTTTGAGAAGGTATAAGACTCATAGAATTTATTTTCTAATGTAATGTCTAATTGTACCTTCCAGATGAATCATATGATACACAGTATGGGTCATTTAATGTCATCCTTTTTTGAAATTCAAATTATTATTCATTTTGAATAATATTTTTTCCCTTTCCTTTTTCTATAGCCAGTTATTAATCTTCACCTTTTTAAATTTATTTATAAATTTTCAAATGTATTGGAAAAAAGATTAAGAAACCATTATTAACATAATCAATTTTAGAGTTTTTACAAAGATTATTCAATATTTTTTTAGTAACATTTATCAAGTAACCTATCAAAATATATTTTTTGTATTATCTTTAATTAATCCAACCTTACTGTTTATCCCATGGATTTCTTCTTTTCATCATTTTAAATTACATTTATTCATTTCCATGGACTATTTTAAGTTGTCCATGGCATGTCCTCTATTCAAAAATAGAATTATCTGTTATTGGTTGACATGAAATTCATTTTTTCCAACTAATTATCCTCCTTATGAGTCATTTGTTTATTTTTCATATGTTGAATATCTTTCATCAGCATTTTGTCTCCAAAGGAAACTAGTTATATTTTTTATCACATGTATTTTTTGGATTGTTTTATTATACCAGATTATTTTATTTACCTCATAGTTGAACACTAACACTCTTCAACTATGTGACCACACATGATGTAGTACTCAATAAAATTTCATTGAATTTGGATATATTTCTACTATACAGATTCATTATCTATTGTGGAATCTTGATTTATTTTTCATATTTCCTTATTTGTACACCAGTAGTTCCCCTAAATATATGAATTATGTAGTTTTAATACATATAATGTTATTCCAACATTCAAAATTTTTTAATAGAAACTTCCAGCCACTCCAAAAATATCAATTATTTTTTTTTCTTGTAGTACCAGTCTAACTAGATTTAGTTCATTGTAATTTCTCGGTTTGTCTTTAATGTTTTGGAGAAGTTTGTTCAGTGTTATTTTTCATTATCATTTTAATACGATCCATTGTTTTTTTGGTGGATGAATTAACATTTTTATCAACACATTTCTTTCAACCGTTTATTATTGGTCCTGCACTAGCAGATGAGACTATATTATTGAACAAATGATTAACTAGTTTATGAGATAACTTTTTCCATGAACCTATAGAAGGTTGATCAGTAGATAAAATTTATATCTCATTTCCACTAATATTAGTCTTTTTTGATATATGAGTCATATATACTATTTAATAACTATATCACTTATTGGATGATAACTCTCTTCATATATTTTGGGGGCATAATTCTTCGTTTCAACAACATGGGATATTATAGAAGGTTTATCCTTCAAATTTATAAAATCCATATCCAGTTAAACACTATTTATGATGATGGAAAACTTCTCATTTTCAACTAATGTTAGTTTACATTAACATTCACTTTTCAATTAATTTAATTTGATTTTCATGTCGTTTACTTTAATCATTGAGTTTTAAAGGTATTTTATTCTTATAGATTTAACTTTTAATTGGGATTCCATAAAATTGATAGTATCATATCGTGAATTTTCTTGGGCATGGATATTTTGAATGTACACTTCACACATCTTGAAATTTTCATCCATAAACATGTATTCTCTATGGAATTACCTGTTTTTTATTCATAAAAAGTATCAATGATATTCATAGAAACATTTAACAATGCTTTAAGATCATGTATTAATTTACCAAAAACATGATTACTCGTAGACCTCTCATATTCATTCCATTGAAATTCTTACTCAATTACTGAAATATCCTCATTGAAAAGTGTGACATATTTTTCCTTTTCCTCAACGAGGTGTGTGGGGGACTCAAAAAATTTGAATTTCATTACAAATTAATCCTAATGTATATTTATTTCCTCTTCAATCTATTCTCTATTACCAAAAAAATCAAGGTGTAAATTTATTATATGATATCACTTTTTAGAAAAAATTGTAACTTATCTTTCAAATTGATTTTAAAATTATCTAATTAATTTGATAGATTAAACAACCCAAAACACTCTATAGCTTGAGATAATTTCGTCAAAATAGTAATTGTTAAGTAATTTAAAAAGATTATATTGATTATTTTCATCATTCATTAAGGTTTTCTCAATCTATTTTATTCTTTATTCCTATTATTTTTAGATTTTTTTGCATATAATTTCATTTCTTCTTCAAAATAAGAGTAGAGTGTGTTTTCTACAAGAGATACATCAGACTAAATTACAAATATTCACTTCATATAATCCCAATAAAAATAACTGGGGATAAAAACATTGATCCAATCAGAGGTAGACCTACCCTCTGATACTACATGTAGGGCCCTGCTGAATCGTGAAAGGAAACTAGGGGGTTAAATCAGTGTACCCATATTTTTTCTGAATTTAATATTATTTTAGTCAGCAATATTTCTCTTGAACCTCTAATCCTATTAGGATTAATGGATCTATGTTTCACACTCAACAATCACATACACATTTAATGTATATAATAAAACAAACATAAGAACACAAATATTTTTTTTCATCTTTCAATACCATGAAAAATTCCCTATTGGGGTCAACACGCGGTATTTTCATGCATTTTATTTTCACTGTTAAATTTCAATAATAAAAAATTCATATTATTGTTGCACATTTACTATGTTGGAACAAATCAATTTTTCCAATGTGAGACTATTTGTTTATAGTAGTTCCACTAGTTCTTCAATGGAATTTTTTATACTGGATCCAATAGTTATTCAAGAAAATATATACACTTATTGAACAAGATGTCACTATTTCACAAGATTTCAATGAATCAACTAAAAAATTCTTACCTCAAATATGTTTTTATACTTCAAATGTATCAAAAATATTCCATTGACCATGGCCTTGTACAATTTAATAATTGAAAGCCACAACTTCCACTTATTTTAAAATCTCAGTCACATAGAGTAAAATTAATTAATATATATTATTCATATCAAAATTGATTATACTTTCTTTGTTATATTATCATGTTATAAATGAATGTGTGATTAATTTGTGAATTCAATATCCGTGATCCAATATTCTCTGCACAAACTCAAATGGGAGAGAATTATACTTCTTCTTTGTGTTGCCCAAGTATTTGTTTACATGAGAATATACACACACTATCTATCTCATGAAAACATTAAGGGGTTCTTACTTCCAAAATCCATACACATTATTCTTTTCTGGGTTAATAGACTCAAGTTTCATGTATAGATTCCTTCTTCACATAATAGTGTAATACCACATCTTAGTTTCTTCACAAAACTCCCAAGTGTGGGATTCATAGGTTCAAATAACACACTATATTCCTTTATTACCCTTCATTAATAGTAGATATTTTGATAGATCCTGTTATTCTTATTATTCTTGTGGTAATTTCATGAATATAATAACTATGTTGTGTGGATGCTCTATTTTTTTTTTGAAATAAGTGGTTTTCTTATAATAATTTGATTTATATATAAAATAAATCGCTCGAGCATGGCTCTATTTATATAGGTAGTGTATCATTACCTTGATCGTGGTTTATAAGTATTTCAGATACTAAATAATCCCATAAAAAATATTGATATTGTTGATTGCCTTTGAATGATGAAGACTTTTGTATCTTCATGTGGTTCTGGAATGATCACGTTTCTCATGATCTCTTCTTCATGTGATGAATCAGTGTGGTCTTACAATAACTTACCACGTCTTCCTTCAAAGCTCCGATTATTATTCAATGTTTAGGATGATACTAAAACCCCATTGATCATGTGTTCACTTTTCTTATATTACTAATATTAGTGGCATAAAAACTTTTCTTATAGATTGATATAAATGTTCACCTATTTTTTCGTGACATCCTCACCCGTGTCATCTTCTTAAGGGATAGGCATTCAATTATAATGAATGGAAAATGAAGCTTCATGCATAATTATTATCAAGCTTACCAGCCGTTGTTCTAGCACTGGATATGGAAAATGGTATTCTCTGGACACACCTAGATCACTAGGGATTAGGTGGCCATTTTAACATTGTTAATAGACTCAACCATGATCTTTTTTTATAATAAATGGTACAATAATCTGAAATGGATACACCTGTATAATCCTAAGAGGAAGAAAATCCTCGCATCACGAAAGTATTTCTTAGATCAAAATAATAAAGAGGCTCATCTGTAATACAATTACGTTAAAGATTATTAATAGATATTAGGTGCACATGTTCCACATCATCCCATAGATTAGTTTATCACTTATATTTTAAAATCGCCATTCTACCATTCATCTAGTTTTCCTGAACGCCCTCTAGCACTAGCCCATGCCCATTCTTCCCATTCACTATTCATCTCAAAACTGTTACATCATCACTACTTATATGTATTATTTATGGGTCTTATCTTTTGGGTTTTATGGATTTGTCTAACCCTAGATGCCTTTGTGTTTAAATGTTAGGGGATTATTGGATAAATTCCCCCATAGGTTGAGGGTGGCAACCCATATATGTGGGGTAGAGTTGGACTAAATGGCCACCAATGGGTGTCCATTATTTTTTAAATAAATCATAAAAAATATACCTGAAAAATAATAATTATATAATTCAATAAAAATCCACCATTTTTAATGTCTCATAATATACTTAGATTCTTAAATTCATTCCTCAATAATTTATCAAGACTAACTCTTCATCTCATCATCTTCTTGAAGTAATATGTCCATGAAAATTATATTTTGGCATAGATTTAATAGTTATTCATTGAAACAATAAAAATATCTTGAATATCATTATTTTTTTGGTCTTCGTATAAACTCCTAAAGAATTTATAATGGTTAACTTAATCCTTAACATGTTCCAATATATTTCATCATATTTTTATACAAACATCAAAATTCTTCATGAAAATTAACAATTTCAAGGAAAATTTTCCTCTTTATCTTATAGTAAATGAATGTTCAATAAGATTAGAATTTTCATGGAATATAAGATCACTTCAAAAATCATAATATTTTCAATGATAATTTCCCTATGCACAATACAGTGTCTTTAGATGAATACATATGAATTCTCCAGGCATCATCACACACAATCTTGAATATTTATCAAACTCCCTCCATTGTTTTCTTTCCGTGATTACTCGCTAATCATAGATGGATTCATCATACATTCACTTTTGATTACTTATTGAATATTGAAAAATAGTATATCCATACTCAGAAACCATCAACATGGGCTTTTCACCCTTATCGTGAGATCAACTATATCCGTATGATTCTTTTATTTGCAAGAAAATAAATGAATATGTTTTAAGATTATGTGATTATTTATATGGAAATGTTTTATCATCATATATTTTTACTTTATTATTCTTATTTTATTGATTAAATGACACATGTTATGTTATTTACCTTTACATATTGATTATAATTAGTTATTAATGATATATTCTATTGCACATATACCCTTTCTAAGAATCCAATCCCACCTGTATATTTTGTTTTATTTTCCCCAAGATGGCTAGAAGTATTTTGTGATTGATAAGAAGAGATATTCTAAGGGGAATAATGAATTTCAAAAAGAAAACTATTTTTATTATTTTAAATTTAAAATAAAATATGAATTATATATATATATATCTTGTTTACCAATACTATTAAAAAATTTATTCCTTCATAATGCGATATATTGTATCTAGTGTCAATATAATATAGTGTACAACAACACCAGATAACTAGAGTGGGGTTTGTAAAATTTTCAAATTTTTTTTGAATATGAAAATCTAGAGAACCCCATTAAATATAAATTATTTGGTATTAAATTATTCTCCTGTCACTGTTTATTATATGTATATATATATGTTAAGGGGGACTGATTATCTTACACAATAGGGAAGAAAAAACACATGAATATTTATGATCTGTGTTATCAAGTGATATTTTGTTCTTATGGTTTTTTGAGAATTTGTATGTGTATCACCAAAATAAGAAATTGAAAATGTAAGAACCCAGTTTTTTCTGAGAAAGACTTTGTAATATTTCTTGATGTTATTCCAGAGCAGTGCCTTCAGACAGCGTGCGATTCCGAGCCCCGGTGTGGCCAGCATTAAATTTTCAGTGTGTTTACACTAGAAATGCCAAATAAATGGGATAACTCCTAAAAGTTGATATGGATCAGATATCTGAGTGTACGGATGGGTCTGGAATGGGGTGTTTACCTTAGGAACGATATAAAACTTTTTGGCACAAGAGGATTAGGCCTCTTGCCCGCTATCGGAACGTTAAACGGATAATTAAATTAATTAATTCATTTGTTTAATGTTGAAACTCATGTATCTCTTATATTGTGGCTCGGATTGGAAAACCAATGGCACCATTGCGTTCGGAGCGTGTCGTTTACCCTAGGAGGGGTGTAAGTTATGCGAGCGCGGGCAGTTTGTGAAAAATGGCCCCAGGGTCGTCTTTCGTAATTTGGAGGCCTCAGGTGCTAAGTTTAATAACAATTGAACGGCGTCTCAGATAAAAATTCTGAGACTTCCGTTGTGCTCGGGAGGTGTTGTTTGGCCTAGAGGAGGCTTAACCTTGACTCTGTCGAAGGTTTTGGATGCGGGTTAAATTACGGGTTTAAATTAATTTAATTTTTTAATTTTTTTAAACATTCATCCCCTTCCCCCTCCATTGTTCACCCCCTCGCAAATCCCTCTCATCATCAACCTCTCCTACTATCCTCCAAATCTCCAGCGAGGTAGCTCCGACGGTTCGGCAGCGAAGCTACGGTCAACGCCCATGAGGTAGGGTTTTGTTGCGTTTTTCTTTCCCGCACCATGTTCGTCCTAAATTTGTTTTGTCGATTTGCCATCGAATTTCCAATCAATGGACATGAATGCATAGTACGTTTTCTATTCTTTCCATTGCATCTTTCAGAATGGAATTATGAGTTCGGAGATGATCGCAAACACCCGCCAAAGTTTGCGGGTTTTGGAGTTTTCCGACAGCTCGCGCGGTGGTCCGGGGAGCTTCGGCGTGGCGGCGGCGGCTCGGTGGTCTAGGGTGCAGGTGGCAACGGCTGGCTGGGGGCTTCAGTGTCGGCTGGGGCTCGCGGATGGCGAGCAGCGCCAGGTGGTGGTGCTCCGCGGTGGGGCGAAGAACGGGGTCGCACTCTGCGACCCAACGACTAGACAGAGACCCGCGTGACGTGGGTCTCCGCGTGGAAAAGAAGGCCGACTGTGTCGGCCGGTCGGTGGAGGAGGCGCCCGCGCGCCACGCGGGCGAAGGCCTCATGGTAAGCAGCGGGCTGCAAGCGGCGACCCGTGGGTTCGGATGGTCCGGGCCCAGCGGTTGGGCCGCGGCTCAGCGGGCCGGCCGAATCAGCCCGACCTGAGTTGGGGGGGACTGGCCGGATCGGGCCGGTCCAGCCCAGGGGTAATACCCTTAGATATTTGGACTCCCGTATTTTGATCTACGAGCGTCCGTTTTGCATGCTGTCTCTGGAGACGCGATCCTAGGATAGATGGGGACATTTTGAGATGGTTTTGAGAATTTTTAATTCCCAGAACGAGGGGGATCGGTTTCGTGACACTTACATTAAGTGAATTGGCGTTTTTCCGGGGGTCTTGTTTTGGACTGCACGGACGCGTCCGACGTCCGTGTTGAGCGCCGTCACTGGCGTTGGAACCCTGGCGCCAGGGTGAAGCTTTCCAGGGAGGATTCTGGCATTGAGGCCGAAGTTGAGGCATGGGACCCACGACCCGTCTTTGAGCTGTGAGCAGCGTTTAACGACTTTCTCAGCGGGCGTCCATTCGCGGTGTGCGAGCAGTCGATTTTGGATGTTTTTCCGGGGGGATTGAAATGGTGTTATCCGCCCTCTCTAATTCAGCATGATGGTGCGGGGACCACGGGGGCCGTTTGGGCGTCGATAGTGATTTTCCATCTTTATCACCGGGCGACAGTTTGGACTAGTGAATAGTTCATCTTGTGTGATTATTCGATAGGATCACAACAGTGTGATACGTTCGTTGTGTTTTGGGTCTGGGTTGCGGGTCCCACGAAGCACCCCACATGTGCGGTGCGCCGGAATGCATCTTTTTCTCCGGATATCTTTTGCACTCAAGTAAGCAGTCAATTTGACGTGCTTTTCTTGGAGCATTGTGATGGCGCAGTTCGCCAGACATTTTTTGGGGATGTGGTGTGGGTCCCCCCTGACCTGGCTACGATGAATAGTAACTTTTTCCCTGGGTGTTCTTTTTGGGTGATTGAGTAGTCAATCTCGTGTGTTTTTTCCAAGGGGATCATAGTGGTGTGCTCCGTTTGTTCAGTTTTGGGATTTTGGGGTGGGCCTCACCCGGGTTGGTTACGGTGAATAGTACCTTTTTCACCGGTTGATGGTTTTGAGCGAGTAAGTAGTCTATCTCGTGTTTTTTTTATTGATTACAACGGTGTAATCTGTTCAGGCGAGCGGAGCATCCTAAGCAATCTTATTAAATGTTGAAATGTGAAGGTTCCCCGGGGGCCGTTCTTCAATTGTGTTTGTAGCGGAACCTCGGCGTGTGATCCCGTGCACTCCCGTGTGAGTGAAGTAATGCTTGAATAGATGTGGTTGGTCATGCCCCAGTTGTTGAGGCGGCAAGTTGGAGATGTTATGTCATGCCTTCGCGTTGACGTTGGGTATAGTGTGCACGATAGCCCTTGGGATGAAAATGTGGTATACTCTGGGAGTATACGGGAGCAAATGGTGGTATGTGTGGTTTGTACCTGAGACTCTTTGTGTGCTTGGTTGGGGATTTACTTGGGGGCACACGTCGTGTGGGCCCCATGTGCGTTCTGTGTTCTTCTTTGCGTACCTTTGACCTCTCGCGATATAGAGGGTCCCTCGGTTCTCATTTATTGACCAGCGGGGTTGATGTTTTCCCCCGGCTCTATGCTCGATGGTTTAGATCTGTAGGGTCGAGTGGTTTCCCCTGATCTTATTTCGGAGTCAGATGGTTGTTTGATACCCACATTGTGTTTGGTTGGGCAGTGTTGTACCATTTAGTAGTGATGGCCAGAGCAGTTCTGGGTTTACCCTCCAACGGGGCTGGACAGTGGGTTACTCATCCACTTCTCAGGGTTTACCCTCTAGCAGAGACTAGGCAGTGGGTCACCCAACGACCCTTGAGGGTCTACCCTCCAGCAGAGCTGGGCAGTGGGTCACCCGTCGTCTTGTTTCAGGTTTACCCTCTAGCAGGGATGGGTAGTGGGCCGCCCATCGTCTAGTTCCGGGTTTACCCTCCAGTAGGGCTGTGTAGTGGGTCACCTGTCGACTTCTTCCAGGTCTACCCTCCAGCAAGGCTGGGCAGTGGGTCGCCTGACGACTTATTCCACGTTTACATTCCAGCAGGGCTGGGCAGTGGGTCGCCTGATGATGTATTATGGTTTACCCTCCAGCAGGGCTGGGTAGTGGGTCCCCTGATATTATATTTTGAATTACCCTCCAGCAGGGCTGGGCAGTGGGACACGCGTTGACATTTCAGACTCAGTCCTTTCTACTAGGCTTTTTTGAGGATTATCTCTGGGATTACCGGAGAAGGACCCTTGTTTGTATAGGTCAGTGATGGAACGACCTTGTCTTTGAGTAGACATCTCGATTGCGGGGCAGTGACATGGTGTGGTTTGATGTTCCCGCAGAACTCTCAATTGCGAGGGGAGCTTACCCCACCAAGATGTGTCATTGTGACACGACCTAAAACAGCGTGGGCAAGTCAGTGCCACCCAAAAAGGATAGTGTCAAGGTGCGTTTATTTGAGCCCCTTGACTTGTAGTTCGGGGAAGATGTGTGAGATACTGGGCATCGATGGTGTTTACTTCTGGGACTGTTGGAGACTCACCTTTCATGGTTTAAGCAACGAGATGGAGATCCCATTACGGTCTTATTTGGGCTTTTTGACAGAGCATATGAATATTTATATACCTTATTTTAGTATCCACTTCATGGGCCTGGTTACTCTCCCTCCAAGAGAGGCGAAGACGCGTGGGGTATGCCACATGCTTTCCGTGTCTAGATTCTCATGGTGGGACGAGTCAACTCTCCTGCCATAGGTAGTGAAGACACAATGAGAAGTTCATATTCTTACCATTTCCAGCTCCCTGTGTCTGGAAGAGTCTACCTCCTTTCTTATGTTGGGTTGAACTGGACTCTCTACTGGTATTCAGCTGCACTCCTTGTTGTATTCCTTTTCTATTCTCTGTTCGGTCTACTGCTCACCCTTCGGTACCTCCTTTGTTTCTCCCTCGAGCCTTCGTGGTATCCTACAGAGTATTTCTATACTCACCCCTGCTTGGGCTTTGCCCACACATGGTGTACCCTTACAGAAGACGAACACGTTGGTCGTGAGCTCTGTGGAGCATAGATGTTCATGATCTTGGACTGCATGTGGTGGTCGTATTCAGGTTCTAGGTGGGGAACCCTTCCAGTTGTTTTCCTTTTGTTAACCTGTTGCCGGGTTGTGACACTTTTCTTGTTGGGTGCATTTTTTGCCCTTTTCTTTTCAGTTTACCTCCACCTTTTTCTTAGTTCTGTAGAGGTCGATGCACGTTTGTGGTTTATTTATAGTAGTTGGTACTTTTCTTTTCTTTTTTACTCTGCAATTTTGCATTGAGTGTGTTGTGTGTGTGTGTACAAGTACTTAGGAAAAGGCCTCCTCGAGTTGTTGTGAATTCGGTGCTGGTCGTCAGCCCCTGGCCTATGGAGGCAGGCTTGGGGTAGTTGCGGCTCGATCCTGGGTAAGGATTGGTCGTGACAAAGAGGTATCAAAGGTGGTTCATTCCTTGGGATGTTTTTCGGATGTCCCTAAAAAGGAATTGGTTGGGATATAGGGAAACAATGTTAATGTGTCTCGAGAGAAGCTCTCAGGCTAGGGAGTCTAGTGATGGTGCGAAGGCCGACATATCCATTCATTATGACCCTAATAACCCTCTTGTAGACTCGGTATGATGAGACACTTGTTGCAGGGAAAATTGTTTTGTGCATCACATAGGATTGAGTCATTGAATGTCCTTCTTGAGTCAGCTCCCCATCGTTGTTATTGGTATATACATATATGCTCATTTGACCGGGACACTCCTTGATAATATTCAGGATGTCTCCGCGAAGACAGCCAGCCAAGATACCAGCTTTGGTTCGTGACGAGGAACCTGTGAGCTATGAGGCCACAGTCCAGGACCCATCATGCGAGCCCCTTTCTCCGGGTGGCAAGTAGCAGCACCCCCACCTGTTTAGAAGCAGATAGCTTCTGCGGGGCTTGCTCGTAGGTTGAGCACACTCCATGACTTCCAGTGGTAGAGACCGCTGAGGTGCAATGGTGAGCCAGACCCTCAAGCAGCAGAAGACTGGCTCGAGGTAGTGGTTTACCTTTCCAGTCTTGTGCATACGCCAACAGATCAGAGAGTGGCTTTGGCAACCAAACTTTTTCGTGGAGCAGCTTGGCGTTGGTGGAGTATGGGGACTCTGTTTCATGACGAGTCATCGCTTTCATGGGGACACTTTCGGTTGTTGTTCTATGAGGATTTTTGCCCCTCCTGATTGCACTCCGTCAGGATTCAGGAGCTCCTGAAGTTTCAGCATGGAGGGATGACTGTGGCCGAGTACGAAGGTAGTTTCACAGACCGTGCATGCTTTTACCCATACTTGCTCCATGATGAAAACATCCGAGCACAGAAGTTTGAGCAGGGTCTCTGTCGAGAGATTTATGCTGTCATAGTACCCTTGGGAATTCCCACATATTTCGGGGTGCTAGAGAAGGCGCTAGTGATAGAGGGCTTCCTGTCACGTTCTAGAGTTGGTGGTGGCGGCAGGCACGTCGGAGCCGAGACGTCTGCCGCATCTAGCGGGAGTCGGCAAGCAGAACCTCAATGAAGATCGCTTCCTGATGACTGGACTTAGGGGCGAGGTGGTACCCCATAGTGGCGTCGGACGTCACCAGTCCATCCTAAAGAGAGTAGGTGCTATGCTCGTGATGGGCGATGTCACTTGGCACGAAACTGCGTGACCAGGCATGCGGAGAGCATCAGGTAGGCAGCAGGTGCGCCACCATGACAGAGGCAGCGCCATGATTGGAGTAGCGCCCATAGAGGCGGTGCTAGTAGAGGAACAGTAGGAGCTGGTAGTGGGGGATGGCTTCAAGAGTTCTTCTCATCACCACTAGGCGGTCCACGATAGGCTCTGGGAGATAATAGTTGGGACCGAGGACAGCCGCGAGCATTGGATGTCTACGATCCTACGAAGCATGAGGTGATAAGAGGTACGCTTTATAGCTCTTCTACTTCTTGTAGTAGATTTGATAGACTCTATGTGTGCAATGATTTCCTCCCTGCTCCTTGCTTGAGGTGTAACCAGGGTGGCGTGGGGCATCGGTGTAACCCTGTGTTGGTATGAAGAAAGGCATGGGACCTTTTTCTTTCGTCGATGGTGTCGACTCCATCACTTTCCGAGCGTGTAAGAGAGTCTTGGTTGCGAGACATTAACTGTGAAATCATGTGTGATCATATATCCTTGGGTGTTTCACCATATGGATACTCTGAAGTAGGGAATCACCGGGCCTTGTTCCAGGTTCGTATGGTGAATCTAGTCATGGCTTGCGACATAGAGGTTCTACCGGGGAGGTGAGCTACCCTCGAGGTCCTTCGGGCCATTTGAGACCGTGCATAGGGATGGAGAGGTTCCCTACCGCCTTTCCCTAACCCCAAAGGCTGGTTTGGGTTCATAGCATCTCCCACGGGACTAACCTAAGAAGAAGTGTGCATGCTCCCATGCACGTCATCGACGATGGAAAACCTTGCGTGAACAGATCAAATCATTTGGTCTGTGTGCGTTGGCGTAGAGCTGTGCGAGAGTTCTTCTGGGTACGGGGGATCCAGGTGTGGGCTTAGTACCCAGAGTTGTTCCCTAGTTTTTCTTTTCGGGGATGAAATTCTTGAAGGAGGTAATAATGTAAGAACCCAGTTTTTTCTGCGAAAGACATTGGAATATTTCATGATGTTATTATAGAGCAGCACCCTCAGACGGCGTGCGATTCCGAGCCCCGGTGTGGCCACAATTAAATTTTCAGTGCGTTCACACTAGAAACACCAAATAAATGGGATAACTCCTAAACGGTGATCCAGATCAGAGATCTGAGTGTACGGATGGGTCCGGAATGGGGTTTTTACCCTAGGAACGACATAAAACTTGCCGGCATAGGACGATTATGCCCCTCGCCTGCTATCGGAACGTTAGACGAATAATTAAATTAATTAATTTATTTTTTTAATGTCGAAATGAAATAATCTCTTAAACGGTGGCTCAGATTTTTATAACTGAGGGCACCGTTGAGTTCAAAGTGTGTTGTTTACCCTATGAGGGGTGAAAGTTACGCGGGCGCGGGCCGTTTGTGAAAAATGGCCCCAAGGGAGTTTTTTGTAATTCAGCGGCCTTGGGCGCTATGTTTAATAAATTTTGAATGGGGTCTTGGATTAAAATTCTGAGACTTTTTTTGTGCTTGGGAGGTGGTGTTTGGTCTAGGGGAGGCTTAACCTCGACTCTGTTGAAGGTTTTGGATGCGGGTTAAATTATGAGTTTATATTAATTAAAATTTTTAATTTTATTTAAACTCTCATCCCCTTCCCCCTCCATTTTAAAACCAATGGCGAAGCCCTCTCACCCTCATCCTCTCCGCCTCTCCCCCACATCTCCGCCGAGGCGGCTCTGGCGAGGCAGCTCCGACGGTTCGATGGCGATGCTCTGGGAAACACCCACGTGGTAGGGTTTTGTTGCATTTTTCATTCCCGCACCATGTTCGTCCTAAATTTGTTTTATTGATTTTCCATTTAATTTGAAATTAAATCCCATGAATGCGTAGTACGTTTTTTTTTCTTTCCATCGCTTCTTTCAGAATGGTAATCCGAGTTCGGAGATGATCACAAACGCCCGCCGAAGTTTGCGGGTTTTGGAGTTTTCCAGCGGCTTGAGCGGTGGTCCGGGGAGCTTCGGCGTGGCGACGTCGGCTCGGTGGTCTAGGGTGCAGGCGCCAGTGGTTGGCTGGGGGCTTCGTTGTCGGCCAGGGCTCACCAATGGAGAGCGGCGCTAGGCAGAGGCTCTCCGTGGTGGAACAAAGACCGGTGTCGCGCTGTGCGACCCCACAGCTGGACAGAGACCCGCATGAAGTGGGTCTCCTCGCGGAAAAGAACACCGGCTGTGTCAGTCGGTCGGTGGAGGAGGCACCCACGTGGAGCACAGGCAAGGGAATCGCGGGATGCAGCGGGCCGCATGCGGTGGCTTGCAGGTTCGGCCCGAGCGGGGTGGACCGGCCGAATCGGGCCGGTGCGGCCTAGGGGTAACCCCCTTAGACATTTGGATGCCCGTATTTCGAGCTACATGCGTCTGTTTTGCATGATGTCTGCGGCGACGCGATCCTGGGATCGAGGGGAACGTTTTGAGATAGTTTCAGGAATTTGTAATTCCCGAAACGAGGGGCCTCGGTGGCGCGATGATTACTTTAAGTGAATTGGCATTTTTCCGGGGGACTTGTTTTGGACGGTGCGGACGCGTCCGATGTCCATTTTGAGTGCCGTCAGTGGCGTTGGAACCTTGGGGTCGGGGCGAAGCTTTCCAGGGTGGTTTCAGGTGTTGAGGCTGAAGTTGTGGCATGGGCCCCACAACCCGTCTTTGAGTTGCGAGCAGCATTTAGTGGCTTTCTCATCGGGCGTCCGTTCGGGGCGTGCGCGTAGTCGATTATGGATGTTTTTTCGAGGGAATTGCAATGGTGCAATCCGCCCGCTCTAATTCGGCATGATGGGGTGGGACCCACAATGGTCGTTTGGGCGTTGACAGTGAATTTCCATCTTTATCACCGGGAGACCATTTTGGAAAAGTGAATAGTCCATCTAGTGTGCTTTTTCGAGAGGATCTCAACGGTAGGATCCGTTCGTTGTGTTTCGGGTCCAGGTTGCGTGTCCCACGAAGCACCGCTCGTGTGTGGTGCACCAGAATGCATCTTTTTCTCTTGATATCTATTGCCCTCAAGTAAGTAGTCAATTTGACATGCTTTTCCAAGAGCATTGCGATGCTACAGTTCGCCCAACCCTTTTCATGGACGTGTTGTGGGTCCCACCCGACCTGGCTACGGTGAATAGTACCTTTTTTACCAGGTGTTCTTTTTGGGAAATTGAGTAGTCAATCCCGTGTGTTTTTTCTGAGGGGACCACAGTGGTGTGCTCCGTTTGTTCAATTTCGAGATTTTGGGGTGGGCCCCACCCAGGTTTGTTACGGTGAATAGTACCTTTTTCACCGGTTGACCGTTTCGGGTGAGTAAGTACTCTTTCTCGCGTGTTTTTCCACGAGGATTACAACGGTGTAATCTGTTCAGGCGATCAGAGCCTCTTACATGATCTTGTTAAATGTGTAAATGTGAAGATGTCCCTAGGGTGGTTCTTTTACTATGTTTGTAGTGGACCCTTGGTGTGTGATCACGTGCACTCCCGTGTGAGTGAATTCATGCTTGAATAGATGTAATTGGTCATGCCCAAGTCGTTGAGGTGGCAAGATGGAGATGTTACATCATGCCTTCGCGTTGATGCTGGGTTTCATGTGCACGATATCCCTTGGGCTAAAAATGAGGTATACTCTGTGAGTATACGAGAGCGCATGGAGGTTCGTGTGGTTTGTACGTGAGAATTTTTGTGCGCTGGGTTGGGAATTGACTTTGGGCCACATGTCGTGTGGGCCCCATGTGCGTGCCATGTTCTGATTTGTGTACCATGGACCTCTCGAGACGTAGAAGGTCCCTCGGTTCTCGTTAGTTGACCAGCGGGGTTGAGTTTTTCCCCCGGCTCTGTGATCGATGGTTTAGATCAGCAGGGTTGATTGGTTTCCCCTGGTCTTGTTCCAGAATCAGATGGTTGCGTGATACCCACTCTGTTTTTGGTTGGCCTGTGTTGTACCATTCAGTACACATGGCTAGAGCAGTTCTGGGTTTATCCTCCAGCGGGGCTGGGTAGTGGGTTACTCATCGACTTCTCTGGGTTTACCCTCTAGAAGAGACAAGGAAGTGGGTCACTCGATGACACTTGAGTGTCTACCCTCCTGCAGGACTGGGGAGTGGGTCGCCCGTCATCTTGTTTTAAGTTTACCCTCCAGCAGGGCTGGGTAGTGGGTCGCCCGTCATCTTGTTTGGGGTATACCCTCCAGTAGGGCGGGGTAGTGGGTCACCCGTCGACTTCTTCTAGGTCTACTCTCCTGCAAGGCTGGGTAGTGGGTCGCCTGATGACTTATTCCAGGTTTACTCTCGAGCAGGGTTGGGCAGTGGGTCACCTGATGATGTATTATGGTTTACCCTCCAGGAGGGCTAGGCAGTGGGTCACCCGATATTATATTATGAATTACCATCCAGTTGGGCTGGGTAGTGGGACACTCATTGACATTTCCAGAATCAGTCCTTTCTACTAGGCTAGTATTAGGCATTACTCCGGGATTACCGGTGCAGGACCCTTCGTTGTACGGGTCAGTGATGGAGCGACCTTGTTTTTTAGGAGACCTCTCGACTGCGGGGTAGTGACATGGTGTGGTTTGATGTTCCCCCAGAACTCTCAAGTACAAGGGGTGCTTTCCCCACCGAGACATGTCCTTGTGACGTGACCAAAAACCGTGTGGGTGAGTCAATGCCGCCCAAAGTGGATAGTGTCGAGGAGCGGTGATTTGAGCCCCTTGACTTGTAGTTTGGGGCAGACGTGTGGGATGCTGGGCATCGATGGTGTTTACTTCTATGACTGTTGGCGACTCACCTTTCTTGGGCTGAGCAACGGGGTGGAGATCCCCTTACGGTCTTGTTCGGGATTCCTGACAGAGCATATGAATATGTATATACCCTGTTTCAGTATCCACTTCTTGGGATTGGTTACTCTCCCTCCAAGAGAGGCGAAGACTCACGGGGTATGCCACTTTCTTTCTGTGTCTATCTTCTCGTGGTGGGACGAGTCTACTCTCCTGCCATAGTTATCAAAGACTCGACATGAATTTCATCTTCTCACCATTTCTATCTCCTTGTGTCTGGATGAGTCTACCTCTTTTCTTTTTTTTGGTTGAGCTGGACTCTCTACTGGTATTCTACTGCACTCCTTGTTGTATTCCTTTACTATTCTCAGTTCTCTCTACTGCTCACCCTTCAGTAACTCCTTTGTTTCTCCCTCGAGCCTTCGGGGTATCCTACTAAGTATTTTTATACTCACCCCTACTTGGGATTTTGCTGCACTTGGGGTGACCTTTCAGACGACAGACAGGTTGGTAGTGACCTCAGTGGAGCATAGGAGTTTGGGAGCATGGACTGCATGCAGTGGTCGTAGTCGGGTTGCAGCTGGGGAACCCTTCCAGCTGTTTTTCTTTTGATCACTTGTTGCCGGGATGTGGCACTTTTCTGGTTGGGCACGTGTTTTTCCCTTTTTTTTAGTTTACCTCTATATTTTACTTTGTACTGTAGAGGTCGATGCACATTTGTGGTTTATTTATAGTAGTTGGTACTTATCATTTCTTTTTTACTCTCCACTTTTGCATTGAGTGTGCTGCGTGTGTGTGTACAAGTACTGAGGGAAAGGACTCCCCGAGTTGTTGTGCCTTCGGCACTGGTCGCCAGCCCCTGGCCTATAGAGGTGGGCTTGGGGTAGTTGTGGCTTGAGCCCAGGTAGGGTCGGGTCGTGACAGAAAATCTAGCATAATATGCTGTGAAAATAATGATCGCATTTTCTGTATAAACTTATCACTATTGTTTTCTAAAAAAGGTAGATCCCATACATACTTATTGCTGATCATTTTATGGAATATTATTATGTAAAATGTGATTCTAATATTATTTATATGATGATTTTATGTTCTTATGTTCATATAATAACCCAAAATTGTTATGTTGTAATTTTTTTGAATTTATCATCTCATTTGGGAATTAAGTGATTCCCATAACACAGGAGAGGGAAAACAAAAATAGTAGTTGATTTCATCTACTTTGGAAGAGTTTATTGAAAAAATACATCTGGATGGTAATCATAAGTGGGATAGTAATTGGAAGAAGAACCATAAAATATATTTAATGTTGTAAAAATATTAAAGGTTGTGGCGAACTAAAAAATGACAATAATATGTCAAAAGTGCACAATATTGTACTCTTTTCATTTGTTATCAACACATTTAAAAGATAATAGGAAGATAAATGGAAGTAAATTTACATTGTATAGAGTATCCCCATAAAATACATTTATTAAGATTAAAGTACCTTTGTATTGTGATTATTTTTTTGTCAACGTAGGATAGTAATGTGATGATATAATTATAATTAATAATTGACTATCCACCTATGAAGGTAATTTTTATAATTCTATTGTTTTTACATAGATAAGGAGAAGAACATGGTCTCTTAGAATAGCAGGCTAAATAGATTCCCTGTACTAACAACATCGGATGAATTTCTTCCAATCGTCATGTAAATTATAAGTTCCTAATGATTGATGAAGAAATATTTTCAATAATTTATTCCAAAGATGAATAATTAAGGAAATATTCAACAGATACAACCATTTCACTTATATTACATATTTTGAAAAATATATATTCAATAAATTGTTTTTAAGTATTTACTCCCTATAGAAACATGATAAAAAATTGCGGATAGTATAATAGTTCAAAAAAATATCCATTTGATATAAGGTAATTTTCAATTAAGTCAATTTTTACTCTCATATTACCTGACTACTTAAGGTCATGTGATCGGGTTATATGAATGATTAAACCTCAAAGGAATATGAAATCATGTTAGCACAAGATATTCATAATATTCAATAATGGTATGTGAATTTAATTATCTCATAAGATACATTCATGTGGCCCCCATGTTTGTGTAACCCCAGGTGGAACAAGAGACAAATTTCATCTGTGACAAAGCCTTTATGCATATTATATTAACTCCTAACAACCACGGTTAACGGTCTTATGACCCTAAATGAGTTTCAAAACAAATGATTTATAAGGCTACCATTTCATATATTCGATATATTTTATAGTATCCCCCCAAAGTCACGCGAGGTCCCAAGGAAAAAATATAACATGTGATAAACTCCAATATAAGGTTATCCGTGATGGGCCATCCTCACTGTCAATATTTAACTATGGATATGTCATGTGACCCAGTCACACAAATTGGACAATACTTGTACTATTTATTAGTAAAATATCCCACTAAATTAATCTCATGTACAAGGCTCTCCTACTATGGGAAGTTGCAATAATATGTTGGGATCTGAATTCTATAACCCCCACTGATGTTGGATAAATTTTTCTAGCTATATACATGAGAATGAATAACCTAATGAAGAGTGTGAAGGAATATTTGGTCACTCGAAATCCTACTTTTAAAAAATAAAGTGAGTGATCATAACTAAATGGGTGACCTTTACCAAAAATATTGAATTGATCTTGCATGGAATGATCATGATACCACATTCATAAGACCTGATAGTGTGATGATCCATCAATCATGTAATATCATAAAGACCTACTAGTCATGAGATTTAATGATGAGATCTTGGGCATACGATCAGGTTATGTGATCTCCTGACCTACTACCATCCACATAATCACATGAACCCTTATCTTTTCATGATAAACTCAACTTGAATTTACTAGAATCATGACACCCACTGCGTTTACAAGATTCTTATGACCACATGAACTTCATGTTATAACATATTATCCATATATTGATAAATTTATAAATTTATTATTTTTTCCCAATTAAAATGTGGAAATATTCCTCATGTTAATCTACATTGGAATATGTCCCTACCTATTCTATGCCATAGAAAATATCCCCATGAGAATAATTATAATTCTATAACCATTAGTTTGTGAGAAAGACGAAGTTGGAGAATAGTAAATCCGATTATGAAAATGATATGAATGATTCATATTTAAAGCCTAAGCCCCGCATTAAATTAATATCTCCATAATTCATCATACAATGAGGCAATATTCAACATAAAACCATTGAAATCATAATGTAATTATTTTTAAATTACCGTATTTGGATTACACATTATATTACTCATTATGAAAACTCATTCTTCCCTTATAGATTCATATACTCAATAAGACTCATATATGTATTTTTCCATAATATACCAATATTTTCTAGGAGACTCATAAAAATTTTCACCTCAAGGAATCTTCTATTTGCAAGACCACTAATATGAAACATGTATGAACATTTTCTACCTCCAGATTCTCATACAAATAATATATGACATGAGATTTGAGATCTAAAATTATAAATCCATTTGAGAAATATATATAACCATATCATATTCCTTAAAATTTTGTTTCATCCATAACTAAATTTTATTCTCCTTCAAAAGACTATATTCCAGATGAAGAATCCTGTGGAATCCTTGTGTAAGCCTTACTCAATACTCTATTTCCATAGCTATTATGACCCAAATTATCATTTCATAGAAACTATATGTTATTTGATTCATGTTTGAAAGGGATAAATTAGATGCCTTCCCATGTATGAATATTTATTTCCAATATTATAATTACTAGATATACATGTCTTATGTCATAACCACAATATTTTAAAATTCATGGTAACGTCCTATCACTTTACCATAATTTATATCATATTACATTCTTGGGATTTTATTTTTATCTCGATGGTATACATATAATGAATCCATTTGGTTCGAACATTATATAATTTACCTTTTTTCCCATCGTTCTATAATCCCGATAATATTATCTCGATAATTTCAATCCCAACTGTACTCAAGTGATTTAGGACATCCGTTTGTGTTATAACAAAATAGAAAAAAATTATCTTAGGATATAACTACAAATTACACTATATTCCATTCATGTATTATCACGTAATATTTATTGTTACATACATCTTATAGGATTCACCTAAACAATGAAATGTATTTTATGAAATACAATAATTATTTTGAGGATATAATCCTTTTATAGATCTCATTTATAGGGAAAAATCCTTTTGACATCAATCTATCAACATTAGTACATACCCCATTTGGGTTCAACCAGAAAGGCACACTGATCTGTATGACATACACCTACCATTCCTAAGTATATTTTGACGACTCATACATGTCATCTAATGTTAAACTACATGTATTGGTCCTTTTTCCAAGACTTTTAACAGTATAATGTGTGTCAAACAATGTGGGTTCTGATTCTTTCCTCACAGGTATATTCGAAAACCCGTTATGTCCTAGAACTCGACAATGTAACCAATGAACTTGATCTTAGATGGTGATAAATAATGGAGTTTCCATATTTATTGTCTTATGAAATAACAATCCAAAACCTATCATCATTAATTAATAATGGGTAACAAGTTAGAGAACGTTTTTTACAAAGGATATTTTCTGTTGATATGGTGTATATATATTTTCATTATAGCCACTTATTTTATTCTAGGCTAACTAGTACTGAATAGTTGGTTGGGAAGGAAGGAAGACCAAATATTATAATTATAATACCAAATTTTATCACACTATGTGAAATCATACAACCAATATAGTAGAAAAATATATATCCTATATCCCTTGTAACCTTGAATTCCCATCGAAAAAGTGGTTCATAATGCACCAGTATGGGGTTTATCAGAAGCTCTAAAACATCCCTAATTTAGGTCTACCATATCCCCAAATAGTAATATGTATAAAGACACCCTAACACCACTATATTATTCACCAACTCCATGAAGACCGTTAAAATTCCCAAAAAGTCGGTCACTACTTCAACTTAATCATTTACCCCCATATTCTAGATTCAACTAGCTCATAGCGAAATATAATATACTAAGAATTTATGATATATTTACTATTTTAAATTATTTCAATATAATATTTATCATGAAATTCATGAAAAACTATGTTATCATATATTACATTCCATAATGAGTTTTTGTAATGGCTTTCATTACATGCAATACCGTGTTTTACTGAGCAACAATATATTATTAAAATATTTTTATTTAATATAATATGATATAAAATATTAATTAAATAAGTGGTTATGAATAGTATTAAGTAACATATTATAATATTTGGTTTACAAAAATATAAAACTAATTAATTAGTTCGAAATTAATTTTAAATGAATACAAGAAGCAATTGAATAAAATGGGAAGATTTATATTGGAAACTACTCTTATGATCACAAATCATTTTTATCATAACAAATTATATTAATTACAAATAATGAATTATATAAATGGATTATAAATAAATATATATTTATTATATTCAATAAATATTTTTTTAAATTTATCCATTTGATTTAATAAACATAAGATATGAAAAAGCACTATATTACACCTAAAAACCCAAAATTTTTATTAAGGCCCTTTTACAACATTTTAACGGAAAAACTATTTTAATTCCTATTTTTGGAACTTTTATAAATGTTATATTTAAAAATAAATTTAGCCTTTGAAATCATAATTTAAAATTTATGATAGGGTAATTTTTTGGAATTTTCATGTGAGATTAAACATTTTAATTAATTGTGAATATAATATATCTTAATTTAAAACATTTTTACCATATAATTTTTTTATAAGGATAAATTATATATGATATTAGTTTGAAAGGTTAACATGATCTATTTTTTATTTATTAATCCAATTTAGGTCATTAGACTAAATTTCATTTTAAATTAGATATAAAAACATAGCAAAAGTTTGAACAAAGGACTAAACCTTATACTTAAGGGCCAAAATTACATATAAAATTTTCTGAAATAAATTTTATGGAAATATTTATACCATATACCCCCCATTAATTAAATTTATCTATTATTGTATCTAGTTAGAATGGTACAAATATGGCTGAAATACCCTTTTTAAAATATACTCGTGTGTCACTCCTCCTCTACAATAAAAAGACATCCCCTCCCCCTAATTCCTCACACCTCTCAAGACACTTTGTTTCGACCAGGATCGAATAAAACTTATTCTAAAAATACATTCCATAATCTTATAAGCCTCCCCTTGGAATTAAATTCATCCGTGGAACCCCATTAGAGAAAACAAAACTGAGTTACCAATTTAGAGGTAACTTCATTCCTCATGCTCATTATTTTTATTTAATTTTCCACTCTTTGAATAATTAATATTAACTGATTATATAAAAAAATTAGTTTACAAAATATACTATGATTTTTTATGTAATGTTTTTTTTCAAAAATAAAACAAATATCCATCTAACTGGTAAGAAACATAACGTTTATGTTTACGACGAACTTCCAACTCCCGAAACAGAAATTGTTTGTTCTTACCTTACAACCTCTCATGGGGGTCATTATGATGGAAAATATATCTATATATATGATATATATGATATTTACACTATCTTTATGCATTTTTAATTATTACATATAGAAATCCTTTATTCATCCCATCTTGTGGTAATACGATAACATCATTTGTGGAAGTGTGGACTACCACCTCCTCAATGTGATGTGATTTGTTCACATTATACATGGAATGTATAAAATATGGGTTCAATAAACATAAGTAAGATATATGACATATATATTTTATTTTAATTATTATATCCATATGTACCATTTAATTTTAATTCTTTTAATATGAAAAATAAATGAAAGTAGAAGTCATGCATACATATGGCCTAATGTCTCTATGAATGGTTCAATTAATTTTCTATCTCTAGACCTTATATATTATTATAAATACATATATACCAAAATTATATTATATTTAAATCATTGTTTAAATTTTAGAGGTGATGAATCCATGAAATAACTAACAACAACAACAAGTAAAATGTAAAACATACTTAATAAAATAAGAATTTAACACCCTAAATAGTGATTATAATTAATTATCTTTAATAAATGGTTAATAATATATTTTATTAAGATAATATATGATATTATATTCAACACCCTGATATTCTAAAGTAAGAACCTTGTATTCAACAGCATGTATGAAACATGACACCAAGAACATAATAGAATATAATATATCGATATATTATAATATATTTAATATATAAAATAGATTCTACAAATTTCAATTCATGTAACACTGATTTAGAGTGTGTCACATGCAAGAGCGGCCTTCTTTGACGGCTTGAGTTACACGCAAGATTATGTTTAACTGAACAATAATATATTGTTAAATTATTATTATTTAATATAACAAGATATAAACTATCCATTATGAATAGTTTCAGTTATCTTATAAAACATTATGGTTTATATAAATTTAAAATGAATTCAAGGGGTTACCAATTAGTGAGAAATGAAAATAAGGACGAATTGGATAGAAAAATATATATTTATTTTTATGCTTCCAAAATAGTGTTATCTTAATAAAAAATTACAATTAATGAAAGATTTTAATGAAATATATATATGTTACATATTAAATATAATATTTTTAATATTCATCCATTAGGTTTGATATGCATAAGACAAGAACAAACTCTATTTTACACAAAAAAACATATAATTTTGAATAGGCAATTTTAACACCCTTTAATTGAGAACCCATTTTAAATATAAAATTTTAAATTTTAATTTATTTAATATATAAAAATATTATTAATATTTTATATAGAATAATTATAATTTTTTGTGGTTAATATTTGAAATTTTTCTAAAATATTTCATTTTTTAACGAATAGTTAAAAATACGTAATTTTACATCAGAACTGGTTTTTCATATAATTTATTTATATTTTTAAATTAAAAATTTAATTATTTTTACATATTAATAAGATAATATTTTTATAAAGTAATATAATTTATTTCATTTTAATCAATTATACTTTGAAATTTATTAAAAAAACACAACCAACTTTCAGATGTTTTTACTTTAAAAATGCTCATTATCATCCTGATTGTGAGATTAAATTTAAATAAATTAATTTAACTTATATGATTGGAATTTGTAAAAAATTATTCCATATTTTCAATGATAAAAAATTTATAATATCTAATATTACCAAACTAGGATTTTATGAAAAATATTAGTGAATGGGATTAAAATTAATTACAACGATTATGGTTTAATTATACTTAATAAGGGACTAAACCTTAATCATAATGCTGAAAACTACAAATAAACTTTTCATGAGCTATTATAATGACATATTAATACCATATACTATCTTTTATATAAATCAGTAAAATAATGGATCAATTTGATACATAAAAAACATAGGAATAAATCCTTTGTCAAAATATTACGAGAGTGCCAATCCTCCTCTGCTATCAAAGACCACCACTTATCCCGATTCATAACACCTATAAAACCCCTTAGGGATTGAAAATATCTGAAAATATATATTACCAACATACCTCCCTTATACATTTAATCCTATGTTTTGGTATAATGCCATCCAAGGAAGACCTTTGGTATAAACCAAAAGGAGTTACCTAATTTTTAAGGTAACACTTTCAAATTATCTCTTTTATTTCATTAAATACTACACCCATTCAATTAATTTTAAATCATGATTATACAATGAAAAAAGCATTACTAATATAATATGAAGTTTTCATACCAATTGTATATCTATAATTACACACACCTCCATCTAATGGGTGACGCATATACTGTTTAAGTGAACAGTAAACTACCGCCTCATGAAACGATGATCAATCATTCTTCCATTACCACTTATCATGATGTAAATTATGATATAAACTCTATTTATATATTTTATATATGATATTTATTATGTATTTAATAATAATTAATTATTTGAAAACACATATCTTTATTCTTTCCATTTTGTGTAAAAATGATAACACAGATTGCAGAAGTGTGGATTACCTCCTCCTCAAGCAATGCAATTCATTCACAAGATACATTGAATGTATAAATGATGTTTTGAAATAAAAAAAACGTTACATACACTACATATATGTTATATTAAATCAATAATTAACTTTTCGTAAATTATATATATATATATATATCATTTTATTAATTACTCTTTCTCACACAATTAAACAGTTATAACGTCGTACATAGACGCGTGGACTACTGCCTCCTCAATACAATGTGATTAATTTTATGTAGATGAATTATATATAAGTATAAATTATAAAATAATATATTATTTATGATATAATTATCATTCTTCAATTATACTTTGTTACTTACCCTCTTTGCATCATGGTCATTGAAAAATAAAAACATTACTCAAGCATTTGCATGCCGTACCATCTTTATGATTGTAATGTTAATTCATTTTTCATAAAAATATTTAATTTTTATTTTCAAAAGTATAATTTATTTATAAACATGATATTTCTGTCATGATTATTATTCTTGATATTTCATATAACGACCCCTTTCATCATAGTATACCCATCATAGTTGTTTTTTACACATAAATAGAATTTGGTCAAAACAAACGATGTAAATTTAATTGTTTAAGTAATTGTAAAAAAACAGGGTATTAGGTGAAATAAAATTAATTATAAACTTAAAAAGGGATCTTATGAATTTAAAAATATTACATAATTTTATTATACAGGAATTTTAAGGATGTTCACCAGACAGGAAACGCTAGGTAAAATATTTTCTTCTCACTTTTGACTTATATGATATAAATACCATGTTCACCAATTAATTATTTAGTGTGGTGTGTCTACTTAAATTTATTACATATTATATCATTAATTTTCATATGTAATTGGTATTTAAATTTTCAATTTAAAATTACACTATCATGAGGTTTATGATTTATAATTGTTTAAAGTGGTATAGGACATTTTGGAACATTTAAAGATTATTTTCCTCAATAATAACATTAATTTTCGTTAAATGGTATATAAATTTTAGGATATAATATTAAAACTGTTCACTAAAAACATTAATTTTACTATCCAATATTTATTTATGACAATTTTCAAGTATTAAATCCATTTATCCAGTCAATGGTACTCAAAATGGTTAATAAATTGTATAATGATAATATAACATCAGTTTTCATTTTATAAAAATGAACTTATTTTATTATAAAAATAATATATTCTATAAATTGTTTCAAAAAATTTATTATATACATTAAAAAAAATTAAAATACATTTTACCCCTTTTTTATGAATGTTTTCAAAAGAATATTCTTGTCGCTTTCGAATAATGTGTTTTTATAACTGTTTTTACCATGTAAAAGGAATATTTATTTTTTACCTCATATGGCATGTAATGATTTACCCACCATAATTCATTTTAATCTTACTTTTTATGTTTAAAAGAACTATTCTTAAAGAATTTTTTTAAAAGGTATTTTTAGAGAAAAATGTTTTCAAAAGGTTTTTTTAGAAATGGATATTTTTCTTAAACTTTTTAAAGTTATTATTTAATTTAATAGATGAACAAAACATATATATTTTACACCACTAGGGATATCTTTTATTTTTACCATTCATATCCTTTATATGGATGGGATTTTACTGTTTTGGACAAGAAAATTATTTTCATTCCCTTCCTCTATTTCCTTGGTAGCCCCCTTCAGGTATTCAATTTCATATTATTATTGAGCCTTGAATTTCCCATAATTGTCCATATAATTTATCATTGATATTATAATTTTCTAAATTGTATAAAATTTTACATGTGCTTTTTACTTTTACATTTATTTGATTAACTGGTGAATTATTGACAAATCTATATTCTTCATTCAATATGGTTATGTGATAAAGAATATTATTTATTTTGATTATTTAGTATGAGAAATTATTTAGATTATAAATGTTTGGGGGGTCCCAAACATTATATATCCCATTGATGAATCGATTGGTTATCATAATATAGATATGTTTCAAAAATTAAATAGCTTATTACATATAGTTTTAAATCATATTGGAAAAGGTCTAGACAGTATAGGTTTTTAAGTGCCTTAGACACGATGTCCAAAAAGAAAGAATTTCCTCATATTAGTTTCAATTATTATTCATCCATGAGATTATACATTAATATATCTATGGATATATTTTATTTTCAGTTCATTGATTAAATGGTATGTGTTTTATTTTTTCTACTTTCCATATTTATTTTCCCTTCTCCAGTTTATTGAATGGAATGTGTTTCTAGTTATTACCTTCCAATATTGTTTATGGACTTCTATTTTAGTTTATTTATTATATGGAATGTGAGTTCAATTATTTACCATGTAATAAGCCTTATTCTCATTGATTAATTATTACTTTTACTATATTTTTTTCTTACTAATCATTTTAGCTCACCATTATTATGTTTCTTTCCCTAGAAATCTAAAAAGTATACTATGAAAAATATTCAGAGATTAATTAGATGGAATAAAATTATCCTTGTAGTTATTAATTTAAAAGATGAAGAAAATTTATGTTGAAATTAGTGTATTTATTTGTAAGAAAACAATAATTTATGTATATAGTTAACTAATATTTCTAAACTCATCGGTCCATTGGGATTTGATTAATTTTAATCATTACAATGTAATTGATTGTAGAGACCGGATCTTAGATATCAGGCGTCAGGTCACTATAGTTGGTATCAAAGGAAGTTTTTTTATCAACCTTGGGAACCATATTTAGGAAAAAATTGGTTAGATAACGTAACCTAAAGGTATAATTTGTGGATATGTATAGAATAAAATCGTTTATTTTTGGTATGGTAGGGATTATTTGGGTTATCCTTGAAATAAATCCCTGTCAATATACAACATGCGGATTTGGTTTTGGCATAGATTTATCTTGAAGTTATAACTCTGGCAAGGTGTTCCTAGCTAGAATCAGGGAAACCTAGTACAAGGCAATATACCTTAATGTGTACCTGGTTTAACGTTCCTAGGGGATATGTTTAGTTTAATCTCCCTTTTCATTAAAAAAAATTATGAATAATTTGATTGGATAATAATAATTAATAATCATGGTTATTAATAAGGTGTTTGAAAATTAAAAATAAGGTGTCATGATTTAGATATCTTATAGGTAATTAAACACTTTTATCACTTTTACAATTGTTTCTCACACTATTATTTTAAATTTTAGTTAATGGATGTAACTTAAAGGATTACAGTTAAAATAGAACATGATGGACAAGATGGTGTAAATAAGAAACCAAATGAGTTGTTTATAGGATTAACAGATATTGTTTTTATGTCAAATTCATTTACCTAAAATATTATTAATAACATATACCTCAACAACTATCAAACACACCAAAGAAGAAAACGATGGAGGTTTATTAGAGAACAAGTGGCGGAGACCGTAAGGAATATAGGAATTGATTTATAACCTGAGATATCTGTGGAAGGATACATCTAGTACACTATCTCAATTAAATAAGGAAATACAGTATGTGTGAGAAATAAGTACATAAAGCAAAGGGTTGCCAAGGAAAAATGAAGTGTAAAAGCGAAGTAAATGAAAATAAATCTATGAAATCCTTTATTGTTATTTTTTATATGTGTGGTGAATATAGACATTAACTATGTATATTTACTCTTCTAGAGGATAAAATATAGACTATAGAAGGATATATGTGGAAATAAGTGGATGAAATATTTATGTATTTAGGTTGTATTGAAAATGTAACACCCTGACAATATAAAGTAAGAACCATGTATTTGATAACGTGTACAACACAAGACACAATGAACATAAGGGAATATAATATCTAAATAATTTTAATATATTTTATAATTAAAATAAATTTTATATTTTTAGGTGACACAAAGTTATCTTGTGTTTCATGGAAGAGTGACCTTCCTCGATATCTTTTATTACACACAAGACTAGGTTTCACCAAATAACAATGTATTGTTAAAATAGTATTATTTTATATAATAATTCAGAAACTAGATGTTAAATTTGTTTATATGAAGAGTAATAAATAAATTATAAAAATCATGGTTTACCCCAATATAAATTGAATTCATTGGATAACAATTTATGAGAAATAAAAATAAGACCCAATTAGATATAAAATGAAATATTATTATTTTTATTCTTCCAAAGGAGTTTTACCTTAACAAACATAACTACTTACCATGAGTGAATGAATTTAATGAATAATTTATGTTAAATATTCAATAAAATATTTTTTATATTTATTCATTAGGTTTTATATGAATATGATAAGAAAAAACCCCATTTTAGACATAAAAACGCATATTTTTAATAAATGCAATTTTAACACCTTTTAATGCCAAACATACATATTACCATAATTTTAATCTATTATAAAGTTAATTTGATAAAAAGATCTTCATTATTGAATTTATAATGTAAAAATCATCCAAGGGTAAGTTTTTTGTGTTTTTTTGAGTAACATTATTTTCCATGAATAGTAAAAAATACCGCATTTCAGTTTAGAACTGTCTTTTCATCTAAATAATTATTAATTTTAAATTAAATTTCAATTTTTTAAAGATAAAATTAGATAATGTTTTTCATATATTAATAAAATTTAGTTCATTATAATTAATTTCACTTTGAAATTGAATATAAAAACATAACAATCTTTTAATCATTTTTTCTACTAAAACCAGTTAATTCATCTATCTGCAAGATTAGTATTAATATTAATATTCTGGATTATATGAATTGAATTTTTAAAAATTGAAAACACCATTTTAATAAATATTATATTTGTAAAATAATAAGACAAGATTATTTTTTGACCGAAATGATTAGTGAAAGTGATCAATATTAATTAATTAAATTAAAGAAAATTTATCGTTAATAAAGGACAAAACCATTAACTTAAGGGGAAAATGACCTCGAAACATGTAAAAATCCCATTTTTTGGAAAAATATCTTCTATAAAATTCCATTATTTAGTCTTTAAGTTATTTTATGACTTTTTATTTGGTATGAACATGTGTATACCTAACATATTTTTAAAAATTACAAGTGAGTCATTTTCATTCCCTATAAATGGACACCACCTCTCCCACTTCATCCCACCTCTAAAACCTCTTAATATGTAATGCCCCAACCCTAGATTCCTAGAGTCAGTTCATTATTTTAATACATTGGCATGATTACAAGAAATCAAGTCTAGGAAGTTCGATCTGTTTAGTAGTCATGGAAAATAGATTACATACAAGAGTGTTATATTACACTTTATAACATACAACATAAAAAAATTATCCATTTTAGAATTCCATTTTTCCCTTAGCATAACCCTAAATCTCAAATGTAAAACATTTTTGGGGATCTAGGAAAATAAAACATAAGAAAGGGGTGAGCTCAAATGCTTAGTAAGGGTAAATAATTTAGCGGAAGCTATAAACTTTTAACACAAAATGTTTAATAAAAACTACATCCTTTTTAATCATAAACATGAACATAATATGGAAAAAATAAATCAAACATTACATTATAAACATGCTCATGGATATTCTACTAGACAAATAATCACATTTATTAACTAGTTTCATATTGAGGGAATGTATAGTACTAGGCTTTATATTATGTGTAAAGGCCTCATGCCAAGACATAGGGGCTAGCTGTAACCGGACCCCATCCCGGAGAGCCTATGTAACCAGACTCCAACTCGGAGAGCCTCTATATCCAGACTCCAACCATGAAGTCCACTATAACTAGACTCCAACCTGGAGGGTCTGCTGTAACCAAACCCTAACCCGGAGGGCTTACTTTTACAGGACCTCAACTTGGAAGATAATAGTCCAATACATTCCTCTTAATAAACGGTTGAAATATAACATAAAAAATTGTATTAAAACTAGCATACGAAATGTCAATAATTTAACATTAAACAATGAATGTCATAAATATAGAACATTCACATTGAAACATATCATAATTCATTCATTACTATATTTAATATTGTATTTATAATAAATCAACTTCAAACATGTTTAAATTCCATTAAAGGATGTAGACATAGACGAAAATAATTAGTAAAATGCTTTTAGAGAAATACCCATTTTTCAGGAAATCGTTTAAAATTATCACAATTTATAAATGTAGTAATTTAAAAGGTATTTTTGAATCAAAGTGTCTCATACCACTTTAAAACTTGTTAAAATAATTATCATTTCAAAACATTCATATACATATAAACAAATCCTCAAAATCATTTTGAAAACATGGATACTAATTGAATGGGTTTAAAAAGATAACTCATTAAGACACTTAAAATGATGATATAGTTAAATAGAACCTCCCAAATAACAATAAAAGATTATTATTGAAGTTATTTTCATAAAATATGGGTATCTATGATAAGTATGTCCCGGAAAATACTTACACATGAACAATCTCGGATAATAATGAGATTGAGGAAATAACACTTATCTCATTGTAATCAATCATGTTGTATGAAAAAAGTAAATAACCACAAAATGAATCTCAGAATATCATGAATATAAAGATAATCATGATAATATATATCAAATGGAAGTACACAATACACCATATTCAACAAATAATATGGGAACAATGGAAATCTCACGGAATTAAAAGTGAGATAAGAAACCCCTTACCATGTACATTCTTTCAGTCGAGGGAATGTTTAACCTCGTGTACATAGACTGCAGAATGTTATCAAATTATTCCAAATCCATATAAATATTTATTATATCATACATGATTCATTTATAACATTATACTACCCAATTAATAATAATTTCAATGTTAAATTAACATTCCGGGTAATAATTTCTTTCTTTATCGTATGTGTTGTAACTTTGTTTATTGATTGTATCACTTAGATCATGATTTAAATACTTACAGAATATTAAACATTATATATATTTAGAATATAAATATATATAATAGACATACATATGAAATTTTAAAAACTGTTTAGGGAGACGGTAGACCATACGTACGCATAAATGTTGTTTCGGTTTTCATATCGTATTGAACAGAACTAGTCGAATAAGATATATTTAAGTATATATATATATATAGTATAATTATTATGTAATATATTACATACTTATTAATTATATATATTTTATAATCATCGTTGAATGGTGAATGGGGAAATGAATCTCATCGCGTCGTGGAGATGGTAATCCGTACGTACGGATGAGATAAAATATCATTATATTGATGGTGAAATAATATATAATTGGATGGTATATCATATATAAAGAATAATTAACATTTAATATTTATTATATAAATCAGTTATACTCATTATTATACCCATCCAAATAATGAAGTGTCTTAATAACAAACTACACCACGACGTGGAAACGGTAATCTGTACTTATGAATGTATGGGGACATTGTCATTTATAGGATGGTTATAATAATGAAAATTGTTGTACAATTTTTATAAAAACATTAAATAATTTATAAGATACTGGAGTAATTATTTTATATTGGAAACAACAAATAAATAGGAAGTGGAAGATGAAAATAACTTGAAAGAGGTTATGAAATATTTACCTCTTCTTCGGGATCTTCCTTTTGATTTGATCAAAAGGGCTCCATAGGTTTTCTTTATTACCAATGTAAGGACACTATAATAAGGGAGAAATTTTGGGAGGATACTTAGGTAGGGTTCTGCCAAGCCAAATGGCTTCGGTGGTGTGAAATTAAGAGAAGGGGAAGTGCCATTTATAAGAGAGGTGAGGGTCACTTTAGGAAAATCTTGAAAAATTATTTTATAATAAAACTATTTTCGGTTTTTAATGGTGCCAAAATGGATTATTGAGAGGCTAATATGGGGATGTGTCAAAAACCTTACAACCAATACTTTATAGACAAGTTTAGGTCTCCATTTTAGCCACAACTTTTATATTTAACTCTTAGTTAAATAGTTTGACATTTACCATGTCTCATTGTATTTTTTTATTATATGGTTGATAAATTTACTATAAAAGTCCAATCGAACCCCAATTGGTTAATTAATGTAATAGATTTTATTATATATGAATTTAGGATGAACAGTATATTTTTATAACTATTATGTCAAATAATAATATAAAATTTGTTTTAAAAACTATTTATGTCAATTTCGACACTATTTGATATTCGTTTTTTTGTAAAAATTGTACAAACACGATTTCTTAGATAAAAATGAATAATTCAACACTAAAATTCCATATTAACCAATAAAATTAGTTTAATTCTTTAGAAGTATCAAATTACAATTATTTGGGTATTGATAATATCAATTATTTTAATAGTTTATTAATAAGGTAATTACTGCTTAATCATTGTGACATAAATATATATAATTATGTAATGTCTAAAAGTAATAAATAAAATAACATTATGTAGGATATCTTTTTATGTTTCTAATAAATATTTATAGATGAATTTATCTTATGTATAACCCTATATAAAAAATAATTTGCTTATGAAACCTTGAATTTAACACTTATAACTATTCTTTAAATTAAATAATAATAAATGTCCTAAACTAATCCATGTGGACCTAAAGGATCATATATTATCCCTAAAGTTGTTTTTGGTCGAATTACACTTATCCAATAGAATTATAACATGTGTTAGGGTAATAATAATATCATTTTTACCTTTAATTACCCTATTTACTTTTAATCGTGGTAAATAAATGTCAAAAGTCACTATCCACCATAAATTATTTTTATGTTATTGAACCAAATTTTACGTACTGATATCAACCTTTTCTCTAATATTTTTAAAATTGAATTCACAGAAGCTATAAAATTGTGTTTTATGCAAATTTGACAATGCTCTTAAGAGGTGGGTAAAAGACGATAAAATGTTCAATAAAATTTATATATGTCTAAAATTATTGTAGAATTACTTCAATGAATGACATTAAACTTATATAGGTATTATGTATCTATTTTTACCTAAAATAAATTTACATAAAATTAATAATTATTAAAATAAAAATTTTGTTTTAAATAATAGCTTAGTGTTTTTCACTATTCATCAAAAATTGAATGTTTCAAAAAAACCCCAAAAATTCACCATAAGATAATTTTGATATTTTGAATTCAAAAATGAAGTCTATTTTATCAAATTAAAAACATAGAAGTTTAATTTATCAATTTAAAATTAATTCCTGTTGTCAAAACCAAAAAGCGTGTTTTTAATAAATAATAACTAACAAAAGAATGATACATGTTTATGTACAATTTCAATGATAAATTATTTCAAATGAAAAATATTGGATTAAATGGTAGGAATATTTTATATTTATACTTAGAAAACATTAAAATTTATAATTTAACACAAAAATTTATTTTGATTAAAAAATTTGTTCTCCGTTAAAATATAGTAATTTTCACTATTAACCCAAATATTAAAGACATCAGAAAAACACCAAAAAAATTTTGAAACTAAATTTTCATGTCTTGATTCTAAAGAAGAAGTTTATTGTGTAAAATTGAATATATAAAAGTTCCAAATATTGGATTTAAAAAGGGTTCTCCATTAAAAGGTAGTAAAATTGTAATTTTTTTAAAATACTTCTTTTATCTGAAAAAATGATTTTTGTTTCAATATGTATAAGAAACTCATATTATGGATTATAAAATTATAATGATTATATAATGTTCAAAATTTAGTTAATACTATTCATAAACTTTTTTGAACGGCCAGTCTGTTATGTCGTGGTGCTCTTGAACTCAGTGTTGCGTGTAGTTTATGTTATTGAATTACTTTGAAGAAATAACATACTATGAATTATTAGGGTGTTAAATTCGTCCCTCTTTCAATAAATTGAGTCTTTCAAATTTGAAAATTTTATTTGAAAATTAAATGTTGAGAATAGAAAATACCTTTGTGGGAAACCCCACATCCAAAATTGGGATAAAAAAATTTAGTGTTAATAAGAGAAAAAAATTATATATATATATATATACTTGACAAGTAGAGCTTCATCCTTCATATAGTTCCTACCACAAAATCATAATTCAATCCAAAATTTATCAAAAAATATTCTATTTATCCTAATCATACAGTGTTCCAAAATAATGAATTTATAATTCATTTGACAGATTATTTAAAAAAACTATATTATACAAACAAGTACATCACGTGGTCCTGTCATAGGCTATTCACCCTTTTTTCTCATAGGTTGTGGGTTCATGTCTCGAAGCCTTACCGGACGGGATTAGTTGTCGCCCGACCTATGGGTTGTCCTTTTTGTAACAATCTAAAAATAACCATAACAATAGTATCCAATTTCAAACATAATCCATTCCAACCATTAAGCTTATCCAAAATACTTCTACCCAAACTCTCAGTTTAATGTTTATAGGGAAGTTAAAAACTATGAAGATCCATTATTCCAGGTAATATCATTTGAATGCCTTCATCATGTATTATTTTTAAACACTACAACATCCAGAATTTCCATAAAACCTTATTGATTATATTCTTGCTCCCTTTTTCCTTATAGAATAATGGATAAACTCCTTCTATCCAGAAATGTTGTAAACTCCATCAATGATGGAATATACAGATCATTAATCAGATTCAAGGTATTCAAGAATATCCAATATAATTTATCAAATCAACCATCTCTTATTCCAAAATCACTACCTCATTATTAGGACCATATTAAGGATTAAATTTCCTTAAACCATGTATTTTCCAAAAACTGTAGCTGAATATTAAGTAACTTTTCATTAAACCATATAGTCTCAAATCCTCAATAAAATATTACTGCAGTACAATCCATATTTATCTCCAAAATTCATATAACTACTATATTGATGATACAATACTCAAATAAAGTAATTCTATAACCACAACATAAGAACATGAGTCATTCCTCTTCATCTGAGGTAGTATTATAACTTTATTATTATCCAATAACATCATTTCTGGTATACTCTGATGAATGGGACATTGATTTTCCTAGTGTCCCAATGCATTGCAGATGAAGAATTTTACATTTGAATCCTTTTTCTTACCCTTTCAATAACGTACTTGGTGTCATTTTTTCCACACTTATAACAAATTCCAATTCAATTCAATTATAATGGAAATTATTTCCAAGTTTATCACATATGGGAAAATCTATCTTTCCCGTGTTCCCTTTATCCTAATTTCTTTCAAACATCCTTTTCCTCTCATGCTTCCCCTCAAAGCCATAGGACTCATAGAATTGTTAACTTATCTTATTAACACATGATATTATTTCTTCATCTGTTGAGAATACATGGGAGACTATGTACCTTCTAAATGTTGGATTAATACCATGAATGATATGATCCTTCTTACTCATTGGATCATACATATTGCTGGAGTTATCATTCCTTCTACTGGGAGCCATTTCAATAAAATGGCATACACTATGTTATTTTATGAATCAAAATGAATAATTCAAAACTTTTAAAATACCTAATGTAAATTGAACAATTTATAGAAATAATCTGTAATCATAAAAATATTTTCATTAAAGAGGTATATACTCATAAATCCTACATAATGAATTTTAAGGATAATGTGAATAATCTGAAGAATATCCCCCTGGAGTGTCGTAACCAAGAGTGAAGCAAGGCCCGTTGTTGTGCAACAGTTCCAATTCAAGTCCAGATCAAGTCAGTATTTTTGGATTTTAACCCTATGTTCGTCTGTGCTAGAGCCACCTATACCTGCTCATATCCAGAAATGTATGTATTTGCTTGAAAAACTCACAAAATATCTACATTACCAAAATTCTATGAATTTATTCTATTTAATCTTCATAGTATATCTTAGGAAAATTTGATCTAATCAGAGTTTATCTAAATCTAGTTTCCAAGGTTGTTATTAAACTTACTCTAATACCAACTATAACGCCCCTCCCAAGATTCCAAGAGTCGGGGTATTATTTTAGTACATTGGAATGTTTACAAGGAATCAAGTACTGAAAGACCAATCTATTTAGAAATCATGGAACATATATATCATACATGAACGTTACAATAAACTTTCTAACATACAACAAAAAATTCATTTTTAGAATTATATTTTTTTTATCTAAACCTTGCATCTCATACAAAAACAAGTTCTTAGAATCCTGGAAAAATAAAACCTACAAAATGGGTGAGCTCAGATGCTCAGTAATTGTATATAATTTAGAGAAATTTATAAACATTTATGTTAACAATGTGTAATAAAAACCACATCCTTTTTAATCATAAGCATGAACATAATATGGAAAAAATAAATAAAACATTACTATATAAACATGCATATGGAAATTCTAGTAGTCGAATAATCACATGTCATAACTAATTTCATAATGATTGAATGTATAGTACTAGACAATAAATTATGTGTCAAGGAATCGTGCTAAGACCAAATAGCTAACTATAACCGGACCCCAACCCGAAGGGCCTCTATAACCAGACTTCAACCCAGAGAGCCTCTGTAACCAGACTCCAACCTGAAGAGCCTCTATAACCAGACTCCAACCCGGAGGGTCTACTGCACCCAGACCCCAACCCATAGGGATTACTATTACGATTCCCCAATCCAGAAGATAGTAGTCCAATACATTCATCTCAGTAAAAGGTTGAAATATAACAAAAACATTTGTATTAAAACTAGCATACAAAATGTAATACATTAACCTTAAACAATGAATGACATAAAAACAGCACATTCACATTCAACCATATCATAACTCAAACAATACAATATTGAATATTTTATTTATAATAAATCAACTTGAAACATGTTTAATATCCATTAAAGGATGTTTACATAGATGAAAATGATCAGTAAAATGATTTGAAAGAAATACACCTTTTTCAAGATATCGTTTATAATTCTCACATTTTATAATGTTAGTCATATAAAAGGGATTTTTGAATCAACGTTTCCCATACCACATTGAATATTTTTAAAATAATCATCATTTAAAAACATTCATATCTATAAAATAGATCCTTAAAATTCTTGTGAAAACATAGACATTAATTAAAATGGTTTAGAACGATAACTCTTTAAAACACTTAAAATGATGATTCAGTTAAATAGAAACTCCCATAGAACCATAAATGATTCCATTGGAAATAATTTTTATAGATTATGGGTATCTATGATAAGTATGCCCTATAAAATACATACACATGAACAATCTCAAATAATAATGAGATTGAAGAAATAACCCTTACCTCGTTGTAATCAACCGAGTCATTAGAACAATAGTCAATAACCACCAAGTGAATCACATAATATTACAAATATAATTAGAATCATGATAATATATATCAAATGGGAGTACACAATACTCCACATGAAATAAATAAGTGGTGAATAATGGAAATCTCATGAAATTAAAAGTTTGATAAGAAACCCCTTACCATGTACTTTCCTTTAATCGAGTGTATGTTGATCCTCTTGTATAAAGACCATGGGATGTTATTAAATTATTCCAAATCTATATAGAGATTTATGATCTCATACATTATTCATTTATGAATTTATACTATCCAGTTAATAATAATTTCCATGATAAATTAACATTTCAGGTTAAAATCACTTTCTTTATCGTACGCGTTTTAACTTGTTTTCCTGGATTGTATAACTTATATCATGATTTAAATACATTAAGAATAAAAAAACATCATATATTTTTAGATTATAAATATTTATAATAGACATATATATGAAAGGGAAAACACCATTTACATAGATGGTAGACCGTACGTACGCATAAACGTCGTTTCACTTTTCATATCGTATTGAATGGAACTAAGAGAATAAGATATATGTATGTACATATATATATACATATATATATATATATATTTATATCTCCAGTAGAATTATTATTTCATATATTACATACATATTAATGATATATATTTTATAATCATCATTGAATGGTGAACGTGGAAATGAATCTCATCGCATCGTGTAGATGGTAATCTATACGTACGAACGAGCAAAAATATCATTATATTGATTGTGAAATAGTATGTAATTGGATGGTATATCATATATAAATAATCATTGAAATGATATATTCTTTACTTAAATCATTTATACTCATTATTATAACTATCCAAATAATGATGTGTTCGAATAAGAAACTACACCACGACGTGGAGACAGTAATCCGTACGTACGCACATATGGCGACTTTATCATTTATAGGATGTATATAATAATGAATATGGTTGTACCATTTTTGTAATAATATCACAATATATTGAATATACTAGATTTATTATTTTATTATATAAACATCAATGAAAAATGATGTGGAAGAAAAAAAAACTTGAATGAGGTGATGAAATATTTACCTCCTCTTCGGGTACTTCTTTTTCACTTGATCAAAAGGGCTCCCTAGGATGGATCTATGACAAATGGATGTCCTCTAGGATTAAGGTATTAATTTTGGGATGATATTTGGGTAGGGGTTGGCCGAGTCAAATTTCTTTGGAGGTGTGAAATTAAGAGAAGGGGATGTTCTCTTTTAAAAGAGAGGTGATTGTCACTTTAGGAAAAGAATGAAATATTATTTTATAATAAAATAATTTTCAGTTTCTAATGGCTCCAAAATGATTTATTTAGCGGATACGGTTGGTATGTTTTGAAAAAATATCAACCTATAGGTTTTATATAGGTTTAGGTCACAATATTAACCTTATCTTTTAGATTTAACTCTTAGGTAAATAGTTTGACATTTACCTTGTCTTTTTGTATTTTTAAATTATATAGTTAATAAACATACTATAAAATGACAATAGAACCCCAATTGGTTCATTACTGTAATATATATTATTATATATGTTATTTGGCCAAAACATAGATTTTATAAACTATTATATCAATTAATAATATAATATTTGTTTTAAAAATTATTTTATGTCAATTTTGACACTATTTGGTATATGTTTTTTTGTTAAAATCAAAACATCATGATTACTTCAAAAAAAATTGATTGAATCAACCCTAATATTTCATATTAATCTAAAAAATTAGATTAATTAATTAGAAGTATAAAATTACTTTTATTTGGTTATATATAATATCAATTATTTTAATCATTTATTAATAATGTCATTACTGCGCCATCATTGTGTCATAACTAAATTTAATTATTTAATATCTAAAAATTATAAATAAAATACCATTATATAGTAAATATTGTTAACTTTATAATGAATAGTTATAGTGAATTTATATTATGTATAACCCAATATTAAAAATGTTTTAGTTATGTAATCTTGAATTTAACACTATTAACTCTTCTTTAAATTAATTAATAATAAAAGTTATAATTTAATCCAGGTGGAATTGAAGGATCATATATTATCTCTTTGTTGTTTTTGGTCGATTTAAATTTATCCAATATAATTATTACATGTGTTCGGATAATAATTATATCATTTTTACCTTTAACAACCCAATTTACTTTTAAATGTGGTAAATAAAAGTCAAAAGTTACTATTCACTAAAAAATTATTTTTAAATTACTAAACCATATTTTACTTACTGATATCAACACCGTGTCTTGGATTTTTTAAATTAAATTTACAGAAGCAGAAAAATTACGTTTTAGGCAAATTTTCAACTGCTCTTTGGATCTGTTTAAAAGATGATAACAAGATAAATAAACTTTTTATATGTCTAAAATTATTATAAAATGACTCCAATGAAATAAATTGAACTGATATAGGGATTATTTATCTATTTTTACCTAAAATAAATGTAAATAAAATAAATAATTAATTAAATTAACAATCAGTTTAAAACAATAACTTAGTGTTTTTAACTATTTATCAAAAAAATTATAGTTTTCATAAAAATATAAAAAATTCAATTTAAAATAATTTTGATATTACCAATTCAAAAATTAAGTCTATTTTACCAAATTAAGAATATAGAAGTTTCATTTATTATTTTAAAATTAATTCCTGTTGTCAAAAACAAAAAACTTGTTTTTAAGAAATAATAAATATCAAAATATTGATACTTTCTTATGTTCAATTTTAAAGTGAAATTATTTCCAATTAATAAAATTTGATTAAATTGTAAAAATATTAAATATTTATAATTCCAAAACATTAAAATGGATAATTTAACAGTACAAATTATTTTGACTGAAAAATTTGTTTTCAGTTAAAATATAGTATTTTTCTCTATTCACTAAAATATGAAAGTTATCTGAAAAACACCAAACAATTATTGAAACTAAATTATTATGTCTCGATTATAAATAAGAATATAATTATGTCAAATTGAATATATAAAAGTTTCAAATATTGTATTTGTAAAGTCTTCACAATTAAAAGGCCGTAAAATTGTATTTTTTTAAAAATACTTCTTTTATCTGAAAAAATGATTTTTTTTCATTATTTCTACGAAAGTCATAATATGGATTATAAAATTATAAGTATTATATAATGTTCAATTATTAGTTAATACAATCCATAAAATCTTTTAAATGGCTGGTTTGGTAAGTCGTGGTGCGCTTGAACTCAGTGTTTCATGTAGTGCAAGTAATTAAATGACTTTGAAGAATTATCATACTATGAAATCTTGGGGTGTTAGATCATATCAACCAAGATATAAAAAAATATCTTTTCAAAATACCGGACTTCTACATATAATCATTTATTTTTTCATAAATCTTTCGAAGAAATTATTTTGTTATAGACCAAAAAATGTTGCCCTATTAAGAGGTAACATATTCTCTAATGTTTTTTAGTTTGATTTCGATTATCCACTACATATTATCTTATTATTATATTACCACATAAAAAACCTGTATAATAAATTTAATATGAAGTTTTTATGTCAATATTTACACCCAAACAAACACACACCACTATCTAATGGGTAACAAACACACTGTTTATTTGTGTGGTGAACTACTGCCTCACGAAACGAAGATTGTTAATTTTTCTCTTACAACATACACTAGTAGAAATTATGATGGAAACTATATTTAAATAAGTTTTATATGATATCTATGATTTATTTTTTATTAAAAAAAATTTATTTATAACATACCTTTATACATTCCATTAGTGGGAGATACAATAATTTCTTTTGAGGAAGTGTGGACTTCTACCCCTCAATGTGATATAACTCGTTCATTCGAAATATATAACTTATAAAGGATGGTTTTGATAAAACTATGTAGCATATATAACACATATAACACATATAATATAATGTAACTATAATATACATATCTATCATTTATCTATCATTATTTTAATATGAACAGTAAATGAAAGTAGTGTTCATGTATACGTACGACCTACTGCCTCAATAAACAGTGCACTTCAATTATAATCTCCATATATTATAGACTACTATAAATACATATATACAGGATATATATGATAATTTTTTTTTACATTTTTTAGATGTTGAAACCATGCTATATTTGACAATAATTACAAATAACATGTTAAAAAATACTCTAAAAACAATGAAATCAATACCCGAAATAGTTAAAATAATGAATGGGATTTAACAAACGGGATATAAGTAATTATATGAGGACAATATATGATATCATAAATATTAATATTGTTATTTTAGAACATAGTAACATGTTTAATACCACTAGACATGAGGATAAATACAATATAACACAAATATGTGTATGGTAATGTGTTCTTGCCTTACATTTCTTTTCGTAAGGCATATGCCATATACAACAATTACATCTTTTGTTTAGTGAATCCATTGCACATTTTACACATTATATCATGAATCCTTTTTATTCATGGTATAAAAAAATTTCCATCATGACAATTATGAATTAAATGTTTCAATTGGTATGTGACACTTTAGGATGTTTAATGATTAATTTCCAAAAACTTATTCTCAATGATTATCTTGAAAAAATCACTTATTTTTGTGATTTTTAACTTTATCATAAAACAATCCATATATTATAGTAATTTTTCATTAGAAATTTAATTTAATATCCATATTCTCATAATATTTATGTTATTATTCCTTAAACCATATTCCACTTTTAATACACTATTTACATTGACAGCAATTTGATTAATTGGGGAATTAATGATAAAATATGTATTTCTCATTCAATGTAGTTATTTGATAAGGCACATTATTTATATTGATTATTAAATATATGGACTGGTTTGGAATGGAAATTATGGGTGCATATTGAACTTTATATAGCACCTCTACACATCGAGAGTTTTTAAGGAGAAAAATTACTTCCCCAAATTAAATGGGTTTCTATCCATTGTTTTAAACTGTATTTTGAATGTTATTAATAATAATATGTTTTTTTCCTCAGATATGACATCCATAATGAAATAATTTCACCCATTTAGATTTAATTCTTATTTATCCATTATATATTTCATCGACATATCTATGGATACATTTGACTCTATGTTTATTGAATTATTTGGCATGAGTTTTAGTTTCTTACCTTTCCATATGGATATTTCATTATCTAGTTCTTTGAATAGAATGTATTATTAGTTATTTACATTGTTATGTAAATTTATTCTTATTGATTCATTTTTTCTTCTATATTACAGTGACTTATGGAGAATTTGAGCTCACCATTTTTAGGTTTCCATTCCCTAGGTTAAGAAGAAGAAATTTTTTAATAAGAGTCCAGGGATACATTTTATTATATTTAATTACATATTGTGTTTATATTTCTTATTTCCCAATATATCATGGGCATCATTTATGTAATATGGATTTCCAAGACTACTAAAATGATCGGTCCTTCAGTATTTGATTCCTTGTAATCATAGTAATGTATTAAATTAATGAGCTGACTCTGGGCTTCTTGGGTTGGTGCATTACTATTAATATGAGAGAAATTTTAGTTGCAACCTTGGAATGTAGATTTAGAAAAGCAAGACTCTTGATCACACCCCTAAGATAGATTTTGTGGATGAGTATAGAATAATATCATAAAATTTTTGGTAAGGTATATATTATGTGGGTATTCCAAGAAACACATACCTTTATGCATTCTACAAGTTGATGCGGTTCTGGCATAGATGTACCAATGATAAATAACTCTCACAAGGTGTTCTAGGACTAACTCGAGGTAACCTAGAAAATGATAACGAGATTTACTGTGCACCTGGTTTGACACTCCTAAGAGATAATATTAAGATAGTTCACATTTAATTTACCAATTATTATGAAGGATCTAGAATTAATGATATCACCAATGAATCGATGTTTATGATTATGATATTATCTAATCATAAATTTATTAAATTACGTTATGCCATAATTTTTGTTCTAGAAGATACATACTTTTATGAGCTAAGAAAGTATATTTATGTTTCTAAAAATGGATTCTGGAAGGAAGGAGTGTGTCAAAACATGTGGATAATGTAGAGATTTCAAAATAGAGGATGTCAATGTATACGGTATTATAACAGAGAAAGGTGTTGATATATTAGGATGACTTGGAAAACTTATGATGAATAACTGTTCCCAAATGGAGCAACCTATTCCATAGAAATAATATCCTACACTGTATCGCTTTATGCAGTAGAAGCCAAAATTGTTTAGTGTTACTACTAATCCAATTATAGCTGAGCAATGTATTAAGTATATGGAGATTATATTTACGACCTTAGAATGTAGTCAAAAGGAATAGGTTACACATGTGATCTATTATCTCTGATGTGATGATGATAAATAGTGGTCCTTAATCTAGAAAACTAAGGAGGAACAAGAAATAAATCTAATAGAATGGAGAGAATTCAAGGATACATTATTTGATAAATACATCCCCCATGATCAGTGAATTGAGAGGAAGATAAATTTGTTTATCTTAAAGAAAAAGGTAGAAGAGAGTGTTGTAGATTATGAAGATACCCTTAAAAGGTATTCCATGTATACTAAAAATTATATAAATAACATTGTTCAAGATATATCACTTATTTAAGGGTATTTATCAAAATATTCAATGGAAATTGTTTTTATAAGAATTTTTAATCCTACGAAGAGATAGTTTTATATGCAACAAAAATAGAAAAGTAATTCCCTATATCCAATGTATTCAAGGGAATACAAGAGAATAAGAGGTCTCGTGAACACCATGAAAAAGAAAATTAGTCAATGAAGTTGAAGGGAAAGAAGTATTTTCCAACTTGTGATAATTGTGGAAAGAATCACCCAAGTAAATGCTCGAATGGATTGATAGTTTTTTAAAAGTGTGGAGAAAAGGGTCTCAAGGAAAAAAAATGTCGGGGGAAGAATATGATTAATGATGTATAATGCTATAACTACATGGAGATGGTACAATATGAAAATTAATTTCCTAATAATCAAGGGAATATACCTCTAAAGAAGATAAATGATCATGTTTAAGTATATCTTATTCACACAACCAATGTTCAATAATTAATGTACCTTTATACTTGGATATAAGAAATATATTTTAAAAGTATTTTTTATGATGTTCTCATTATTTTATGTATGAAAAATAAAAAGATTATATAACTATACATTTTCATTACAGATTTGATAATCATATATTGAATGGTACCAATAAACATTATCAGGTAGAATGGTAATATTTTTAGAAAACACTTGACTGTGGGGTAGACAACCCTTAATATGTTTTATATGTTAAGATAATAAAGAAATTATTAATATAGATATGTCATGACTACCTTGGAACTGATTAATGACTTGTTGAAAAGTGTTTGATGCTATCATTGATAGAGTTTACAACACTTCAGGATTAAAAGAATATATATAATAACATGTATCATACATAATAAATAAGGAAGAATTCATGTTTACATTGAGGTTTTATAGTGATTTTAGTTATTACCATATTTCAAGAGGATACATGATCAAGTTATTCACAAGTGTAGAATGTGAAAATTTAGAGATACATCATGTTGATTACAGGCTAATAAAATGTTCATTTAGGAAATTCCATGAAATTATTTCTAATGTATTGGATCATAATATGTTTTTAAAATTTAACTATTTCTGAAATCGTTTAATTTGATCTTTTGACATGATTTATAGACTATTGTAGTACTTAACCATATAAAAATAAAATTCTAAATAGTTTAGGGCACAACCAAAGAAGAATATTATTCTTATAGAAACATATATTTACTTATATTATTATAGTTAAAAATATTCCCTAAATATAAAAAGGGAGTTTTGAAGTAAAAATTTTGTCCTATTATCATCCTTTTTAAGATATAAATTTTTTCGCACCTCTGGATTATGATTTTTTGTTCTAAAACATTCAGATGAACTGGTTCTATATCAATCTCTTTTAAAATATGATATTTATATTTTCTTTCATATCCAGGTTTCCATTTCCCACCTATATTCACCTAAAATGGAACATGAATACATGTCCATTGTGCTTTCATTTATATCTTACAAAGAATATGTGTTATTAAAACAATTTACATTATGTGTTTATCATCAATAGTTTATTTCTAACTCTTATATTATGAAGATCAATTTTAAATCTGAAAGACAGAATTAATTAAATTCGGTAGAATGCAACACACTAAAATTATCAAGTTAGAAACTTGTATTTGATTACGTGCATGAAAAGATAAACCATGCATGTAAAGGGATATCATATGAAGATAACTTTTAATATATTTAATATAAAAAATATATTCTATATATTTATTTAACACTAAGATATCTTGTGTTACAGGAAATAGTGAACTTCCTCAGTAGACTGCGTTACATGCAAGACCCGGTTTCACAAAATAACATTATATTATTATATTATTATTATTTAATATGATATGATATAATCTAGTCATTAAATTAATTGTTTTGAATATAAATTATTAACATAAATAAATTATGGTTTAAACCAAAATAAAATGAATTCATTGGTGAACAATTAATGAGAAACGAAACTATGAACCAATTGGATATAAAAAGAAATAAAATTTTTTATGATTTTAAATGAGTTTTACATTATTTAACACCACTAGTTAAAATTAGTTAATTATTTTAATGAAAACATATTTTACATATTCAATAAAAAAAATTATATTTTTTCATTTGGATTGATATGCATAAGATTAGAACAAACCATATTTCACAAATAAAAAACTTTATTTTTTACAATGGCAATTTTACCACCTTTTAATGGAGAGACTATTTTGAATATTAATTTTTACACTCTTATAAATTAAATTTTATAATATTAACTAAATTATTTAATTCACAATTTTTAAATTATTCTGGGGTGAATTTTTCAGAATTTTATGAGAAACAACATTTTTTGATGAATAGTGAATGAACATTATTTTAGTTAAAAAACCATTTCATCTAAATAATTATTAATGTAAAATTATATATAAAATTTATCATAAGATAAAATTTGATAAATTATACATCTATTAATATAATATAGATAATTAGAATCAATTTCAGTTTGAAATTAAATATAAAAACAAAACAAACTTTTGAAACTTTTCTACTGAATCTAGTTAATTGGTTTGGCTGTGCGATTCGCATTAATGTTAATTTTCCCAAATTTAAGAATTTAATTTAAAAATAATAGACATAAAACATTTTTATCAAGATTATATATTTATTATAATATGGTAAGATAAATTTTTGACCAAAATGATTAGTGAAAGTGATCAATATTAATTATTGTGATTAAGGACAAATTAAGCTTAATAAATGACAAAACCTTTTACATAAGGGCCCAGTTGTCCTATCCAGATGTATAACACCCATTGAATCGGAAAAAAACGTCCATTATTGAGTTTTTATGGGTTTTATGACTTTTTATAGGGTAAGTGCATGTATATACCTAACTTGTTTTAATAAAAATTTAGTGAGTCCCTCTCCATCCCTATAAAAGGCCACCACATCTCCCACTTATTTATAACTCTAAAACCTATTATGTTCTACCAAGGATAGAAAAAATAGCTTCCCAAAATACCTCCACTCAAAATATAATCAACTTTTATGGAATAAATATTTTCAAAAATGTTTTTTTATCTAAAACAAAAGAAGCTCCTTGATTAAGAGGTTGTGTCTTCTCTCATGCTTTTTAGATTCAATTCGATTATGCTTTACATATACACTTATTATTTTATTTTTGTGTAAATACACAGGTATAAAAAATATACTAGGATTTTTTTGTTAATATTTCCACCTACCCTTAAACAGACCTCAATCTAATGGGTAATGTAAATAATGTTTCTATGTACGATGAACTATTGCCTCATGAAACTATGATTGTTCATTTTTCCCTTATCACATTTCATAGGGGCCATTATGATGAAAAATATGTAAATTTATAAAATATATATCATATTTAATATTTAATTATAGTAGATAATATTTTATTTATGACATATCATTGTACTTTTCATCAAGTGTAAATATGATAATTTCAATTTAGGAAGTGTGAATTACCACCCCTCAAAGCGATATGACTGATTCATTCCATTCATGGAACTTATAATGGATGGTTATAATAATCCTATGCAACATATATAAAATATATATGATACTATAATTATAATATATGTAGAGACCCGAAGCTTGACGTACATGGACATTACATTACATTTGCGGAATACTTAGTACATAACAAAAACACACACTAAAGGATCGTAATAGGTTAGTGTCTTTGGAAACTCGGAACGTAATCTTCTAATCGTGGTGAAAGTTCTTCAATATCTCCCATAAAGGTCATACCTTTTTTTTTCTACCTAAAACTTTTCTTTATATCATGGGGAAAAGAAAACATAAAAGGGTGAGCTCAAATGCTCAGTAAGGGTAAACAAAAGAAAAAATCAATCACATCATATACATAGCTTTTGGAAATCTTAACCTGCAAAAGAGCTCATAATATCATAACATGGAATATATCATAGAAGTGAAAATGAGATCCCCATAATCATAACATAAAACTTGAAACTTTGTGGCATGCACACATAATCATGGAAAATCATTTCTTGTTAGTCATGACTCATTGCCAAGACTATCTTAGTGGACAAAGTCCCTTTCTGAACCGAGTTCACTCCTCGTTTCAGTCCTGTATCACTGAACCGAAATAACCTTCCGTTCCAGCCATGTCTATCTCATGAGATATAAAATCATTACCCAATGCATTGGAAGGAGATATAGGTCCCACCCATTTTATAATGAATCCTTTCTTATGTGTGCCACATAATCATAAAACATACATCATCGCATAACACATATAACAAAAATGGGATTCTTGAAACATCATGACATCATAAATCAATTCATATATGATAAAGGAATTCATAAACATAATTCCATCACAACATAGTCAAACCAATGTAAAAATATGGATAGAAACAGAACCCTTTATTATCTTAGATGGAAAATAATTTTGATAAAACACTTGAATTGAATTCTTGAGGAAAATATCCTTTCTTCTTCAAAAACATTTTTCCTTTCATAACATGTCATACAACTTTAAAATAAAAGAAGTTGATTAAAAATAAACTTGAAAACTTGTAAAGGAAGCTTCTTTGAAGTAATGTTTTAAAAATCCATTCATGCCGTATAAGTTAAAAAAACATTCTTCGTACTTTTGTCGGAAAAGTCAAAAAGTACCTCGTACGGAAAAACGACAAAAGATTCCTTTAATATTCATTATTAAAAAATCACCTAAGGGTAAAATTGGATTTAAACTATTGCAAGTGGATGGAAACAATATTACATATTGAGGGAACATGGATGTGGATGATAAAATACACCCCAGTAAATACTTACGAATAAACAATCTCGGATAAAAATGAGATTGTGATATTTCCCTTACCTTATGTCCGACTTGCTTTGTAAGTGTCCGAAACTACTGTATAATGATTTAAATCATGTTATTGACTTATTCCAGAATCATATTCATTGTTATGATATCATATATGGTTCACTTATGACATTATATTACCCGTTCTTTTGTAAATTCCATGTTAAAGAAGCGTTTTGGGTAAAATCGTTTCATTTATCGTAGGTGTTTTGACTTGTTGTTCTTGACATCATTATTACTTATATCATGATCTACTTACTTCCAGAATATAAAATATGATTTATATATCATATATATTCAGTATATATATATATATAATAGATAGATAAATAAAATGAAAAACACCGTTCATGGAGACGGTAGTCCGTACGTACGCATGAACGCTGTTTTACTTTCCTTATTGTCTTGAAATGGAAGTAAGTAGATGACATACATATATATATATATATATACATAAATCCAGTAACTTTATAATGTCATATATTTCATTATTATTTCTTATATATACTTTATAATCATTCTTAAATGGTTAACATGGAGAATGAATCTCATCGCGTCGTGGAGACGGTATTCCGTACGTACGCACGAGCGATGATATCATTTCTATAAATATTTAATTGAATTGGAGTGGATTATACAATATATCAGAATCAATATGATGTTGTAATAACTATGTATAGTTATTCTTTACACCATTATACCCATCCATGTAAGGTGGTGGTGGAAAATAGATTACACCACGGCGTGGAGACGGTATTCCGTACGTACGCACGTGCGGTGATTTCTTTTTCCGTAGGATGGATAGATGGTGAAATAGGGTTGTTTCATACTTATAATAACATATCAGTATATGAGTGATACTGATGTTATTACTTCATAATGAAACAACCTAAGAAGAAGCAGTGGAAGAAGAAATAAAGATGAAAGAATTGGTAACGGTAATTACCTCTTCTTTGAAGTGCCTCTTTGAGACCTCCTCTTAGGGCACTAGAATTGGTCTTTAAGGAAGACCAGAACCTCTAGGATGTTGCTAGGGAAGTGGAGAAGGGATTTTGGCAGGGGTTGGACGAGCTTGAGTGCTCAAATTGGTGTGAGGAGGAGGGGGAGGAGGTGTCCTTTTATAAGGGAGGAGAGGGGCACCTTAGGAATATCTCAAAATATTATTTTATATTAAAGTCAAAATCGGTTTATAATGGTTCCAAAGGGTCTTATTTCGAAGATAAGGTGGGGAGGGGTCGAAATCCTATCAACCAATATAATTTATACAAGTTTAGGATATTATTTTAACCTTATCAATTAGATTTAACTCTAAGTTAAATAATTTAACTTTTACCGTGTCTTTTTTGTTTTCTTTCACTATATGGTTAATAAACTTACTATAACATGCCAAACGAACCCCAAATTGTATATTATTAATACATGTATCCTTATCTAAGTCATTTGGCCGAACCTTAGATTTTTAGGAATAAAATAACAATTAATAATATAATATTTGATTTAAAAACTATTTTGTGTCAATTTTGACACTATTTGATATATGATTTTTGTGAAAGTCATAACAGAATTATATGTTCAAACCAAGTTGATTAAATCAACACTAATATATCATAGTAACCTAGAAAATTAGTGGAATTCATAAAAAGTCTTAAATTACATTTATTTTGGTATTTATATTATCAATTATGTCAATATTTCATTAATAAGATAATTACTGCATCATTATTGTGTCATAAATAAATTATATTATTTGATGTCTAAAAATTACAAATAAAATACCATCATGTAGGAAATATTTTTATCTTTCTAATGAATATTTATTGTCGAATTTATCTTATGTATAACCCCATATTAAAAATGATTTACTTATTAAACTTTGATTTTAACTATTTTAACCCTTCTTTAAATAAATTAATAATAAATGTCCTAATCTAATCCAAGTGGGCCTAAATGGTCATATTTTATTCCTAAGTTTGTTTTTGGTCGAATTACACTTGTCTAATAGAATTAGGACATGTGTTAGGGTAATAATAATATCATATTTACCCTTAGTTACCCTATTTACTATTAACCGCGGTAAAAAAGTAAAAAGTTACTATTCACCAAAAAATTATTTTCATCTCATTGAACCACATTTTAGTCCTTGATATTAACCGTGTCTCTCGGATTTTCGAAATTCCATTCACAGAAGCGGCAAAATTATGTTTTATGAAAAATTCAGTTTTTTTAACTACCACTTAGTAGTTTCACTATTCATCAAAAATTGATGTTTTTCAGAACAATGCCAAAATTTCATCCTAAGCTATATTTCATATTCCGAATTCAAAAATGAAATCTATTTTACCAAATTCATAACATAGAAGTTGCATTAATTAATTTTATAATTAAATCCCGCTGTTAAAATAAATAGCGTGTTTTTAGGAAACAATATATATCAAAAGATTGACACTTGATTATGTCTGGTTTAAATGTGAAATTACAACCAATGACCAACATTGTATTAAATTGTAAAAATATATTCTAAATATACTTTAAAACCACTCAAATTAATAATTTATCACTATTAATTATTTCGATTAAAAAAGTTGTTTTTAATTATAATTTAGTAATTTTCACTATTCATTAGAATATGAAAGTTATCCGAAAAGTACCAAAATTTCAACTTAGGCTAAATTCGATACTCCGAATCCAAGAATGAAGTTCATTTTGAAAAATTAGATTTACTGGATTTCATAAAGTGGTTATTACTATTCATAACGGCTAGTTTTAATAATATTTTAATAGCACATCGTTGTTTAGTGAAACTCGGTATTGCGTATTACACACGCTATTGAGGAAGGTCGCGATTGCGTGTAATGCAAGGCAAGGCAAGGATGCGTGTTGTGCAAGCTTCTTTTGGTGTAGCGTAGAACACAAGACATTAATAAAATTAAAAAGAATATTTCTTTATAAAATCTTGGGCTGTTACATTCTACCCCCCTTAAAATGAATTTCGCCCTCGAAATTCGTCGGGGTTATAAATCATTTACTATTCGAAAGTTTCTTTAATAGAAACCCACATCGTAAAAAGGAATATCAAAACCAATCTTTAAAAACAAAAGTATGAAACGTAACGGTTACCCAAATAAACTAATCATTGGGTTTCCACATAGGTGAAAATATGGATATGGAAGAGAAATCTAACCATCATGTTCTGATGGAGAGTGGTAGAGAACATGGCTATGGAAAAGCCAGTAATCACAAATCCATAGATTTGTGATGATATAAGGTACCATCTAATTCATCAGGTATAAGATCACTAGGACAACATTTTTGGTTTTCAAGATCATTTCCCCTAAAGTTGAAAATTTGAATTAGAATAAATACTTACTTTATTTTGGTACAATCTCACTGTTGTTCGTGCTTTGAACAATTTCCACTTCATCTCTTAAATAAATGATGTTGAATTTGTTATTCGTGAAGTGTTAGCAGATCATGTGATAGAATGACAGGTCATTCCATCTGTCTCAAACAAAAGGTTAGCAAAACTTATATACATAAGTCGATCTATAGTGAGATTAATCATATATGGTTCCTAAAATGGACTTATACTTCATATATCATACTGCTTAATATAATAAAACTAGTTTCTACTAAACAGGGACTTCCTGTAGGTCAGTGGTAGGCGATAAAGGCCAGTCGCACTTCGGTTGTGGGTTCGATTCCTACAGCCTTGTCCGAAGCGATGGGCTGTCGCCCGTCCTGCAGGTTGTCCTTTTTCTAAAACTACGTTACTATAACATCCCATCAATAATATCAAAAATCTTCCATCCTTAAACAATACTAACTTATGTCCAACATAATCCAGTCTAATCTTTAGGCTTATACATAATACTGCAGTCCACTCTCATAATATAGTAACAACGATTACCAGAGATTTAATACTGTCATTGATCCCCACATATCACAAGATATGTCTTGTTGGTCACATTCCAAACATTCAAAGTCCTTAATCGTGTATTCTCTTGAATACCTTAGTGAAAACATGAGTGCAGTTAAAAGTTAACACTTTCCACATACCAAAATCCTCAAAATTCTATATACTCAAACCATGATATCACTTAGTCCTTATATCAATCATGAGCTCAGGAATACTATTAAACATTTCATTTTCTCGTCTTCATTATGCGCATATCATCTTATTTCCAAAAAATATCTCAATCACTTTGAATACCACATCAATAAATATTGCAATACTCAATGATACAACATTATTTTGGAATCCCATTACATAAACACTTAATCATTCCACCACATCGTTGTCATATTCAACATTTCCAATAGTGATCGCATGTGATTTCCCTTTGTCCTTTACCTTCAGTGGTTGCTCATGTTGATCATCACTAACCCTTGGATTAGGGAAATTATTAGCATAATGCCCCATTTCCTTGCACTTGAAGCATTGAAGTGTTGGCGGTGTGTTCTCTGCAGTGTTTGCTTTATTCACATCATTAGAAACTCTTTTTCCATTACATCGACACTCAGCTGCTCGATGACCTTCTTTTCCACACTTAAAACATTTTCTAGTCCCTTTAAGACAATCTCCACCATGCTTCTTTCCACACAAAGTGCATAAGGAAACATTCATCTTCTTTTCACCATTATTATGAGATTTCTCCTTGAACTCCATCTTTAGTTTCTTGTCAAAACCATGAGATGGATATGTAACACCAACATCCATTTCTACCTTGATAGCACAACGCACAATTTCTTCATAGCTACTGAAGTCTCTTATAGCTAATGCCCTTCGAAGACTTGGTTTTAAGCCACTGAAAAATCGATCAACTTTACTTTCAGGTTGGATGATAATTCCAGAAGCATACCTTGCAAGTCTTGTAAAATTTGCTTCATAGGTACCAACAGATTCATCGTCCCTTTGCTTCAGTTCAAGAAACTCTTTCTCCATCTTTGTTCGAAGAATACGAGGGAAGTACTTACTGAAAAACAAGTTCTTGAACTCGTCCCATTCCATGGACTCAATTTCATCTCTTGGCCTCGTATTCTTGATAAGATTCCACCATTGATCAGCTTCACCTTCCAAACGATATACTGCTAAGATGACTTTATCATGATCAGAACATTGAAGAACTGAAAATATCTTTTCAGTAGTACAGATCCATTGTTAAGCCACAAGTGGATCAGAAGACCCACTGAAAGAAGGTGGACGTTGCCTCATGAAGGACTCAATAGAATATTGTTCCCTTCTCTGCTCATTTGGAAGTCCAGAATGATTCATAGCTTGTGTAAGTATAGCAATAAGATTTTTCACTCCATCTCCCATAACATTTGTTTGTTCAGGAGGGCAATCATTGCATTGTCCATTGCATTGATCAACACGGTTCCTTCGGGTTCCAGCCATCGTCTAAAACCCAAAAAGAATAGTGTGAGAGGCAAAAATCATGCTAGGGAAAACAACATAATAAAGGGGGAGTACCTTCAATATCCAACATCTTAGGTTTAATTCTATGATCGTTAGCGTAATTATATTACTATAACCTATACGTATACTTATCCCTAGGGACATCCCTAGACATACCTTAGAAATATCTCTAGGGATCTCACTAACGTTTTCGCATCCTAGTTTCCAAAGGTTGACTAAACCTTTCCTTTGATACCAACTGTAGAGACCCGAAGCTTGACGTACATGGACATTACATTACATTTGCGGAATACTTAGTACATAACAAAAACACACACTAAAGGACCGTAATAGGTTAGTGTCTTTGGAAACTCGGAACGTAATCTTCTAATCGTGGTGAAAGTTCTTCAATATCTCCCATAAAGGTCATCCCTTTTTTTTTCTACCTAAAACCTTTCTTTATATCCTGGGGAAAAGAAAACATAAAAGGGTGAGCTCAAATTCTCAGTAAGGGTAAACAAAAGAAAAAATCAATCACATCATATACATAGCTTTTGGAAATCTTAACCTGCAAAAGAGCTCATAATATCATAACATGGAATATATCATAGAAGTGAAAATGAGATCCCCATAATCATAACATAAAACTTGAAACTTTGTGGCATGCACACATAATCATGGAAAATAATTTCTTATTAGTCATGACTCATTGCCAAGACTATCTTAGTGGACAAAGTCCCTTTCTGAACCGAGTTCACTCCTCGTTTCAGTCCTGTATCACTGAACCGAAATAACCTTCCGTTCCAGCCATGTCTATCTCATGAGATATAAAATCATTACCCAATGCATTGGAAGGAGATATAGGTCCCACCCATCTTATAATGAATCCTTTCTTATGTGTGCCACATAATCATAAAACATACATCATCGCATAACACATATAACAAAAATGGGATTCTTGAAACATCATGACATCATAAATCAATTCATATATGATAAAGGAATTCATAAACATAATTCCATCACAACATAGTCAAACCAATGTAAAAATATGGATAGAAACAGAACCCTTTATTATCTTAGATGGAAAATAATTTTGATAAAACACTTGAATTGAATTCTTGAGGAAAATATCCTTTCTTCTTCAAAAACATTTTTCCTTTCATAACATGTTATACAACTTTAAAATAAAATAAGTTGATTAAAAATAAACTTGAAAACTTGTAAAGGAATCTTCTTTGAAGTAATGTTTTAAAAATCCATTCATGCCGTATAAGTTAAAAAAACATTCTTTGTACTTTTGTCGGAAAAGTCAAAAAGTACCTCGTACGGAAAAACGACAAAAGATTCCTTTCATATTCTTTACTAAAAACTCACCTAAGGGTAAAATTGGATTTAAACTATTGCAAGTGGATGGAAACAATATTACATATTGAGGGAACATGGATGTGGATGATAAAATACACCCCAGTAAATACTTACGAATAAACAATCTCGGATAAAAATGAGATTGTGATATTTCCCTTACCTTATGTCCGATTTGCTTTGTAAGTGTCCGAAACTACTGTATAATTATTTAAATCATGTTATTGACTTATTCCAGAATCATATTCATTGTTATGATATCATATATGGTTCACTTATGACATTATATTACCCGTTCTTTTGTAAATTCCATGTTAAAGAAGCGTTTTGGGTAAAATCGTTTCATTTATCGTAGGTGTTTTGACTTGTTGTTCTTGACATCATTATTACTTATATCATGATCTACTTACTTCCAGAATATAAAATATGATTTATATATCATATATATTCAGTATATATATATATATATAATAGATAGATAAATAAAATGAAAAACACCGTTCATGGAGACGGTAGTCCGTACGTACGCATGAACGCTGTTTTAATTTCCTTATTGTCTTGAAATGGAAGTAAGTAGATGACATACATATATATATATATATATACATAAATCCAGTAACTTTATAATGTCATATATTTCATTATTATTTCTTATATATACTTTATAATCATTCTTAAATGGTTAACATGGAGAATGAATCTCATCGCGTCGTGGAGACGGTATTCCGTACGTACGCACGAGCGATGATATCATTTCTATAAATATTGAATTGAATTGGAGTGGATTATACAATATATCAGAATCAATATGATGTTGTAATAACTATGTATAGTTATTCTTTACACCATTATACCCATCCATGTAAGGTGGTGGTGGAAAATAGATTACACCACGGCGTGGAGACGGTATTCCGTACGTACGCACGTGCGGTGATTTCTTTTTCCGTAGGATGGATAGATGGTGAAATAGGGTTGTTTCATACTTATAATAACATATCAGTATATGAGTGATACTGATGTTATTACTTCATAATGAAACAACCTAAGAAGAAGCAGTGGAAGAAGAAATAAAGATGAAAGAATTGGTAACGGTAATTACCTCTTCTTTGAAGTGCCTCTTTGAGACCTCCTCTTAGGGCACTAGAATTGGTCTTTAAGGAAGACCAGAACCTCTAGGATGTTTCTAGGGAAGTGTAGAAGGGATTTTGGCAGGGGTTGGACGAGCTTGAGTGCTCAAATTGGTGTGAGGAGGAGGGGGAGGAGGTGTCCTTTTATAAGGGAGGAGAGGGGCACCTTAGGAATATCTCAAAATATTATTTTATATTAAAGTCAAAATCGGTTTATAATGGTTCCAAAGGGTCTTATTTCGAAGATAAGGTGGGGAGGGGTCGAAATCCTATCAACCAATATAATTTATACAAGTTTAGGATATTATTTTAACCTTATCAATTAGATTTAACTCTAAGTTAAATAATTTAACTTTTACCGTGTCTTTTTTGTTTTCTTTCACTATATGGTTAATAAACTTACTATAACATGCCAAACGAACCCCAAATTGTATATTATTAATACATGTATCCTTATCTAAGTCATTTGGCCGAACCTTAGATTTTTAGGAATAAAATAACAATTAATAATATAATATTTGATTTAAAAACTATTTTGTGTCAATTTTGACACTATTTGATATATGATTTTTGTGAAAGTCATAACAGAATTATATGTTCAAACCAAGTTGATTAAATCAACACTAATATATCATAGTAACCTAGAAAATTAGTGGAATTCATAAAAAGTCTTAAATTACATTTATTTTGGTATTTATATTATCAATTATGTCAATATTTCATTAATAAGATAATTACTGCATCATTATTGTGTCATAAATAAATTATATTATTTGATGTCTAAAAATTACAAATAAAATACCATCATGTAGGAAATATTTTTATCTTTCTAATGAATATTTATTGTCGAATTTATCTTATGTATAACCCCATATTAAAAATGATTTACTTATTAAACTTTGATTTTAACTATTTTAACCCTTCTTTAAATAAATTAATAATAAATGTCCTAATCTAATCCAAGTGGGCCTAAATGGTCATATTTTATTCCTAAGTTTGTTTTTGGTCGAATTACACTTGTCTAATAGAATTAGGACATGTGTTAGGGTAATATTAATATCATATTTACCCTTAGTTACCCTATTTACTATTAACCGCGGTAAAAAAGTAAAAAGTTACTATTCACCAAAAAATTATTTTCATCTCATTGAACCACATTTTAGTCCTTGATATTAACCGTGTCTCTCGGATTTTCGAAATTCCATTCACAGAAGCGGAAAAATTATGTTTTATGAAAAATTCAGTTTTTTTAACTACCACTTAGTAGTTTCACTATTCATCAAAAATTGATGTTTTTCAGAACAATGCCAAAATTTCATCCTAAGGTATATTTCATATTCCGAATTCAAAAATGAAATCTATTTTACCAAATTCATAACATAGAAGTTGCATTAATTAATTTTATAATTAAATCCCGCTGTTAAAATAAATAGCGTGTTTTTAGGAAACAATATATATCAAAAGATTGACACTTGATTATGTCTGGTTTAAATGTGAAATTACAACCAATGACCAACATTGTATTAAATTGTAAAAATATATTCTAAATATACTTTAATACCACTCAAATTAATAATTTATCACTATTAATTATTTCGATTAAAAAAGTTGTTTTTAATTATAATTATTAATTTTCACTATTTATCAGAATATGAAAGTTATCCGAAAAGTACCAAAATTTCAACTTAGGCTAAATTCGATACTCCGAATCCAAGAATGAAGTTCATTTTGAAAAATAAGATTTACTGGATTTCAAAAAGTGGTTATTACTATTCATAATGGCTAGTTTTAATAATATTTTAATAGCACATCGTTGTTTAGTGAAACTCGGTATTGCGTATTACACACGCTATTGAGGAAGGCCGCGATTGCGTGTAATGCAAGGCAAGGCAAGGATGCGTGTTGTGCAAGCTTCTTTTGGTGTAGCGTAGAACACAAGACATTAATAAAATTAAAAAGAATATTTCTTTATAAAATCTTGGGCTGTTACAATATAAATATGTATAATTTATCTTTCAGTATTTTAATACCAAAAATAAATGAATGTAGCATTCATGCGTACGTACGACCTACCGTCTCCATGAACTATGCACTCCCTTTCTAAAATCTAAGTATTAAAGACAACTATAAATATATATATATATATATATATATATATATATGCTAGTATAATGTTGTACATTCTTTATATCATTAAACCATGATATATTAAATATGAATTACAATTAACATGTTAAAACATAGTTGAAAAACTAGAAAATTTACACCTAAAATAGTTAAAATAATGATAGGTTATTAAAAAAGGGTCATAAGATATCATAAAAGGATCTTATATGATATCATACCTATTATTATAGTATTTTAATGAGTTATTAAAATGTTTAATCCCACTATATATAAGGATAAATAATACACAATAAAAATAAGTTTTAAGTAATGGATTTGTGTCTTTTTTTTGTAAGACATACGTCATTTACAATAATTACTTATTTTTTTTAGTGTATACAGTAAAACTTTTATACATTATATTAATAATCATTTTTCTTCATGGTCTAAAAAACATTCCTTCATGGTGATTATGAATTAAATGTTTCATGTGGTATAGGATACTTTGGGATGATTAATGATTAATTTCCTAAAACATATTCTTTATGATTATCTTTGAAATATCGCATACTTTTGTGTTTGTTAACCTTATCACGAAACAATCAGTTTATTGTTATAATTTATCCTTTCAAATTTAATTGAATATACATATTCTAATAAAATAAAAATTAGTATTTATTAAACTGTATATCATTTGTCATACGTCGTATACATTAATAGTAATTTGATTAATTAGGGAATTTTTGATAAAACCCATATTCCTTATTCAATATGGGAATTTGATAAGGAATATTAGTTATTATTATTATGAAATATGATGAATGTTTTGGATTATAAATGAATAGTACATCCCAAAATTAATATATCTTCTTGATGCCTTAACATGTTCTAATGAGAGAAATTAGTTGGCCAAATTAAATTGACTTTTTTCAGTAGTTCTAAAATGTCATGTGAATGGCCTTGATGGTAACAGGTTTTCTTGTTACTCAAACATGGCATACGTAAAAAAATAATCTCACTCATTTATATTTTTTTCTTTTTCATCTATGATATTTATCATCAACATATCTATGGATACATTTCAATCTCAGTTTATTTATTTTGATAGCATGATTTTTCTTTTCGTACCCAACCATATGGATATTGACTTATATGGTTATTTAAATTAAATGTTTTGCTAACTTAACATGTTAATTTATTAATAATTATTCATTATTTCTTTCTATTTACTTATCCTTACAGAGAATTTGATCTCTTCCATATTATTTTTCCTTTCCCCATGTTAAAAAGAAAAAAACTGAATAAGAGTTCATGGATAATGTTTATTAGATTTTATTAGGTATCATGTTTGTATTTATTATTTTCAAATGTATGATTGGTATCAATTATATATTCAGGCTTTCAAGCCTTCTAAATTAATTATTCCTTTGGGATTTGATTCCTTAAGATCATGCTAATGTGATTAATTAATGCACTGGCTTCAGGATTTCGAGGTCGAGATATTATAAAAAACCATAGTTAAAAGGATATTTAGTGATTAAACTTATTTCAAGTCTATATATCTTATCTATTTTTTAAAATTATATTTATTTTGTTTTAGAAAACAATAACATGTATGTCGGGTGGAAACCAGTCAAATCTAGCAGGGATGTGGATGTTAAACCCATGATCGAAGGACGATAAGGGTTTTATGGAAAGAATTGATATACTTAATGTCCTGGAAATTTTTTAATTGATTTTAGTTAAAAATATTGATTAAAATGATAATGATGAACCAACAGTATCACTTTTTCGTATTAGAGATTAATCTATTAAACATATTGGTTTTGGAAGATACTTAAACACAAATAGTAATACTTTTCACTCTTTTATGGGACTTAAGATCCTTTAGAAATGTATTTTTGTGATTCATGCATCAATATTAATTCTGTAATGAATTGTAAAATAATTCAAATTAAAAAAATGTTTAAAATCTATTAATAAAAATATATCATGTAAGTATACATAGGCAGTAATAGAATTCCATAACATTTGTAAAAATATCTTCAAACAATTGTTTCCATAATACATTATTTTTAGTTGAATAAATGGCCTTATATATCATCACATATTTATGGATTTGAGGCCATAAACATTATATTTATCAATAAATTATTTTTTACTTATGACCTCCATCACTCTTTATTAATATTTATGATTTCCCTCCAGGTACAAATCTCAACATGCCACTAAAGTTTTACTACTTATAAACCTTTTAATATTGTATTACGTGTGACTGCTTTCCTTCCCATTCTCTCTTTTGAAGAAGATTTTTTACAAACCCTGTTAAAACTGTGGGATTGAAACATTGGAAATAGAAAAACTTCTGTGACCACAATTGAGTTTATATTGAAAAGATGCATTTTAATTAAGGGGGGGAGAATATAACACCCTAAAATTCTGAAGTATAATCCTTGTATTCAATAGCTTGTATGATATAAGACACTTAGAAAATAAAGGAATATAATAACCATATTATTTATAATAGATTTACTATATAAAATAAATTATATATATTTTAATATTTGAAACACAATGTTAGCATCCATTACACGTGAGATAAACCTTCTTTGATGGCTTACCTTACATGTATGGATGAGTTTTACCGAAAAATAATATATTATTATAATATTATTACTTAATAAAATAAGATATAAACTAGAAATTATAAATATCATTAAATAGCAAATAAATATTTACATTTTATATAAATATCAATTTAATACATTGGTAACTGATAAGAGAAAATAAGAACCAATTGGATATAAAAGTAGTATTTTAAATTGTATGCTTCCATCAGAGTTTTATCTTAATCAAAATAATTAATTACAATTAGTGAATGATTTTAATGAAATATATTTTTATTTACTCAATTGATTATTTTTTATATTCATCCATTATGTATTATAGATATAGTTGAAGAATAAACTACATTTTACATAGAATGACCTATATTTTTATAAAGTCAATTTTACTGCCATTTAATGGAGAACCCTTGTCAAATCTGAATTTTAAATCATCGATTGATTTAATATTTCAAAATAAACTTCATATTTTAAATATAAACATAATAATTAGTTTAGGTTGATTTATTGATATTAGTTTGAAATAATTTATTTATTAATGAATAGTTAAAAATAATGAATTTTAGTTCACAAATGATTTTACATATATATTTTATAAGGATAAATTATAATTATAGAATGTTTTACTGTTTAATTAGGTAATAATTTCATCAATTAATTCAATTTATTCCATTTTTATTAATTTCATTTGAAATTTGTTATAAAAAAACATGGAAATATTTCAGATATTGTTATTTAAAAAAGCACATTTTTGTCTCCTCTATGAGTAAAATATACATTAATTTAAGCCAAATATATCATTTTAATATTTCAAAATCGATTCCATATTCGGAATAATCATAATTTATAATGTCTAATGAGATAAAAATTGTTTTCAACCATAAGGATTTGTGAAAATGATTAAAATTAATTACAATAATTATAGTAAAATCAGGCTTAATAACGGAATAAACAATAACCATAGGGCCAAAAAACGACATGAAAAATGGTTAAAGAGATATTGGATGGACATATTTCATCCCAATCCAAACGTTTATCTAATTTTTTCATTATTTGATCCACTTTTAACATGAAAAACATTGGAAAGATTCCATTTTCAAAATATTAAAAGAGTGCCACTTCTCTTCCACTATAAAAGGCAACTACGTCACCCCATCCCTCCCACATCTAAAACCACATAGGTTCATCCAACATATTCCAAAATAGCTTACAACCAACCCTAACATCTAACATGAATCATCCCATTGGACAGAAATCCTTCCAAATAATCCCATTGGTATAATCTAAAATGAGTCACCTGATTTTTATGGTAACTCATTCAAATGATCACTTTTCTTTCATTTAAACCTCAAACCCTTCAAATATTTTTAAATAATGAATTTATAATGACACCAAGATTTTCAAAATAATGTGTTTTTTATGGTTTATAGATAATCATACATGCACCTCCATCTAATGGGTGACATACATACTATTTATGTGAATGACGAACAACCACCTCATGGAACGCTGATGGTTCATTCTTAATTTACCACCCCAACAATGGTAATTATGATGGAAAATATTTTTTTATATTTTTTATGATATTTATTATGTATTTATTTTTATTAATTAATTTTACAACCCATATCTTTATACTTTTAATTTTGTTTTGTAAAAATGATAACATCATTTGTGGAAGTGTGGAATACCGCCCCTCTAGTGTTGTGATTCTTTCCCTCAATACAATGAATGTATAAATGACTATTTTAATTAAAAATATTTGATATAAAAAACATACATATGATATTCATGAAATAAATGAAATTATTTAAATACTATATATTTATGTAAATCATTTTATTTATTGCCCTTTCACACACACATAAAAAGTGGTAATGTCATTTGTGGTTGTGTGGACTACCACCTCTCCGATCTGATGCCATTCCTTTTAAATCAAAAGAACAATATATGTATTAGTATATAAAAATAAATAATATGGGATTTATGATAAAATTATATTTTTGCAATTACATGGTATTAATTACCTTCATTCTATAACGATCATTTAAAAATAACAACATTACTCAAGCATGTGTATCACCTACAATCTCTATTATTGTAATTTGGTTCATTATTAATTAAAATATTTAATAATTGTTTTTAAAAATATAATTTAATTATAAATATGATAATTCTTTCACGATTATTATTCTCTATATGTCATATAATTACGCCTTTTACCATAGTTTATCTAATAATGTTGTTTTTTACACACGAATCATATTTGGTCCAAACAGGCGACGTTAACATAATTGATTAAGTATTCGTAAAAAAATCATAATAAGTGAAATATAAGTAATTATAAATATGAAAAGGTTTCTGAAAATTTATAAAATTAACACAATTTTATTATATAGTAATGTAAAGTAAGTTCACCGGAAAAGAAAATCAATGAAATGGATTTTCATCTATCTTTTTTACTCCTATGGGATAAATGTCATGTTCACCAATTAATAATTTTGTGTGATGTATATACTATCCATTTTTATATTATAAATCATCAATTAATTTATGTAATATTTATTTAAAAATTCTATTTAATATTATTCATTCATGAGTTTTGTGATTAAAATGATTAAAAGTGGTATTGTACATTTTACAATGTTTAATGATTATTTACCCCAATAATAACATTAATGACATTTCAAGGATATTTAAATTCAATAAAATTACATGAAATCTTTTCAATAAAACATTTAGTTCTCATATCCTAGGATTATTCACGACTATTCACATGTATTGGATCCAATTTCCACTTTTTTTAACTGAAGTGGTTTTAAAAAATGTTTTATGAAAACCCGAATCAATTTTATCAATTTAGTTCGAGAACCTATTTTATTTTAAACTTCATGTATTCTACAAAAAATTTCAAAACATGTTTTTTAAAATTTGAAAAAATATTTTTTAAATAATATTTACCCCCTTTTTTGTTTATTAATGTTTTCAATGGATTATTTTTAACAATTTTCAAACAAGGCATTTTTATAACCCTTTTTACTTTAATAAATGGATTATTTCTTTTAAACATATATAAAATGTAATGATTTATTTTCCATCATTACTTTGAAGATTTATTTTTAATATTAAATGTTTTATTTTTAAAGAAAATGATTTTAAAATGTATTTTTAAAGAAAACATTTTTGAAATGGGTTCTAAAAGAAAAGGATATTTTCCTCAAGAAAATTTTTATATTATTATTTTATATCATCATTTGAAACAACCCTATATTTTTACTACACATGGGATATTTTTTTTATATCATTCATATCCATTCTCTAGATGGTTTCGATTCATATGGACAAGGAATGTATTTATATTCACACCCATGATTTCTTTGTTAGTCAACTTGAAATATTCAATTTCATATTATCAATGAGCATTGAATTTACACTAATTATCCACATAATTTATCATGTATATTAATATTTCATAATCCATATACCATTTTACATATGGTTGTTACTTTGAAATTTATTTTATTAATTTGGGAATTATTGATAAATCCTTATTTTTCATTAAATACTATTATTTGATAATGCCTATTATTTATATTTATTATTCAATATGAAGAATGATTTAGACTAGAAATGATTGATGGTGCCTTGAATTTTTATATCCCCTTGATGCTTCTATAGGTTTCACGATACAAATAATTTTCACAGATTTAATAGGTTTATATCTCTAGTTTTAATCTATCATGGAAAAGGTCTAGACGGTATAGGTTTTTATTTTCCTTAGATATGAAATAAATTACGAACGAATTACCATTATATTAGATTCAATTAATATTAATCCATGAGATTTATAATTGTCATATCTATGAATAAATTTCATTTTTAGTTCCATAATTAACTGACATGGGTTTTAATTTCTTACTTTTCCATATTTATTTTTCCTTATCTAGTTTTTTAACTAGAATTTGTTTCTAGTTATTACCTTAACATATTGTTTTGGGACATATCTCTATTATTATTGATTATATGGCAGGTGAGTTCGTTTATTTACCATGTCATAAATATAATGCTGATTGATTCACTATTTATTCATCAATATTTTTCATTTAATGATCATTTTACCTCACCCTTATTATGTTTCATTCCCTAATAATCCATGAAGTTTAATATGAAAGATATGTATGGATTTTCTAGATGAAATAAATTAATCCTAAAAGTTATTCATTTATAAATAAGAAAATAAATTATGATGTAATTCGTGTATTCATCTGTAATACAATACTAAATTATGTATTTAGTTTACCTAGATTACTAAACCCTTCGGTCTATCAGGATTTGATTCTTTGTAATCAAGATAATTTAATTGGTAGCATACACTCTCTTCGGGCTATCTAGGGTTGTGTTGCTGCATTATAAATAATATTATGGTTTTGGTATCAGTTAGTGACATTTGTAAAACCACTATAGAGGAGGTTAAAAGAATTAAACCCAAAAAAGATAATGCATAGAAAGGGATTTTCATCTCATTTTTTCAACCATGAGATATATGTCATGCTCACGACATACATATTTTTTGTGATGTATCTACTACCCATTTTGATATATTATATGATGAATTAGTTTATTTGCATGATGTTTTGAGTTTATATTTGAATAATTTATTCTATGGGGATTTGATTGAAAAGTTACCCTAGTGGAAATGAAATTTCAAAAAATTATTCCTTTTTATTAGTTTATATTATTTCCTCATTGTCATTAATAATATATGATTATATGGATAATAAATTTGACAATCGGGTTATGTACTTTCACTACCTCTATGCGTATTAACATTTTTTACATATAAATTTTCTCCTTAATTGATTCTCACTTCAATGATACGGTCATTTCTAGGTATTATTTCATAATATCATTTTGTTCAAGATTATTTACATTTTATTTTCAATTAGAGGAAATTATTTTATCATTATCTAATAAAAAATTTTAAATTTTTTCATCAATGATTATTCAGGACCATTATCAAATAATAATACCATTTTCCTACACATTGGTACATAAACAATTTTAGAATTTTTTTAATATAACTCGACTTCAATTGTCTCTCTAGTTCTAAGAACAAATTTTTTAAAAAAAGTATTTTATGGAAATGTTTTCAAATTTTTGAACTTTTAAAGATGATTTATTATATAAATTTTTACCCTTTTTTCCTTTACCAATTTTTAGAATGTAATATTATTTTATCTTCCCAAAAAATAATTTTTTCAAAAAAATTTTCCATGAATTTTTTTTCTTTTTACCTAATATGACATATATGAATTTAACCATCTTAATTTCTTCAAATCTTCCTCTTCATGTTTTCAAGGATTATTTTTAAATTAAAAGTTTCTAAAAATTATTTTTCAATGAAAATAATTTTGATATATTTTTTCAAAATTGAAATTATATTTTCATCATTACTGTTATAAAAGATATTTTACTTATATTCATGAACGACACAATTACTTTATTTGTAATAAACTAATTGTATGTTACATCGATACCATCATTATTATTCCTCTGGTTGGTTTTGGATTGATTTAATAAAGTATAGTATTTAAATTCACTTCCTTGATTTCATTTAGTCCCATTGAATCATTCAATTTGCTATGATCATTGAACATTGAATTTCCTTGAATTATTTGAATTATTTTTCATGGATATGTTTATTTCCTAAACCATATATCATTTTTTACATTTGTTGTCTAACATTACATGTTATGTCATGAATCTCATTATTCTCATGTTATTCTATGTTTTATTTATTTTTATTCTTTAATTTGGATTATGATTCAAATGTTTCAAAGCGGTATGTGACACTTCAGAACGTTTCATGATTATTTTCCTCAAAAATACTTTTATTGAGCATTCAATTGTATTTCAATTCATCAACATCAAAAATTTATATTGTTACATACACTCTAATGGGGAATAATTGATAAATATATTTCTTCTATACAATATCGATATTGGATATGGAATATTATTTATTTCAATTTTTTGACATGAGTATTTTATTAGATATGTACAAAAAGGGTGGGGCCTAGTTATAGATAGCCACTCACGGAATTAGTAGTCTCAGGAGATGAATTCATTACACAAAATAGATGGCTTTCTATCCAATCTAAAAACCATATTATGAAAGGTATTAATTGTAATGGTTCCATGTACCTTGGAAACATGGAATCCAATAATTAATCATTTCCCTCATTTATTATTAGTTATTATTCATCCATGAGAATTTGTGTGGACATATCTATAGATACGTTTCATTTTTAGTTCATTGATTAAATGGTATGATTTTCAGTTTCATACTATTCCATATTTATTTTTACTTATTTATTTATTTGAATGACATGTGTTTGAAGTTATTACCTTACCATAATTTTTATTCACTTCCTTCTCTGTTTGTATATTAATTGGTATGTTTGTTCAGTTATTTACCATTCCAAAATTATTATTCACATTGATTTATTATTGGTTAAAGAAAAATTTTCTGTTAATAAGAATTTGATCCCGCCCTTATTATTTTTCCTTTACCCAGGAATCTAAGAAGTATACTATGAAATATATGCATGGATGCACTGGATGGAATAAGGTTATCCTAGAATGAAAAAATTATGTTTCAATTACTGTATTCATTTTTAATACAGGACTTATATATATAGTAGGTTTACCAAGAAAATTAAATTGACCAGTACTTCTGGATTTTATTCTTGGTAATCATGTCAATGTAATTGTATTAGACCTCAAATATGGGATTTCTGGGGTCACGTAACTTTATAGTGGCTATATCATTATATTATATTAAATAAAGAGTAAAAATAACCATCAATTATCAATCATGTTAAGAATATTATAAAAAATAAATAAACATATCGTTTAATAATTTATGAATGTAAATAATACAAGAGTACATCCTAATTAATTATACATTAGGATAATAAAATATAGATAATAAATAAAAGAATAAAGTATAGTGATTCTCTAATCCCCCTAAGACTCGTCACATGAATATATAGAATACGTCCAATAAATCTAACTCAATCATGCAACATTGAGCCTCTTCCCTACCTAAAAATATGATAAGTAAAAATTTTTGGGTATTGGATTTCTACAAATTCCTATGAATGTTGTGAGTGAAAATCTATAGGGAATCCCCAATATGCTCCCATACATAACCTAGTATATAAAGTTTTTGAAAATATTATTTTATTTCAACAGATAAATGTAATGTGAGTGTGTAAATAAGTTACCAAAGTCAATCCCTGGATTTAAAAATGGCACAATGGATCGACTTTACTGGTTTTGGACTGAGGTGGAGTGTATCTAAGAATGTGATATTATATTGGGGGGAGATAAATTTCTTTTCCCATGGTCACATCAATTTAATTGATCACTATGGATGAATGGTGTATATATCCGATCATCTAGAGGAATATGTTTTTGGGCTAACATCATCCCTAATAGTATTAGATAAATATTTGGGACCGATATCCACCCCATAGTGAATGAAAAAAAGGGTTCCAACATGCAACAAAAAGTAACAATAATTTGTTATTAAAAAAATTACCAACAGTGGAAATAAATATGTGGGACCTATGTAGATAGAAAAACCTCATACTTGATTACCAAGGGATTTTAATTTACCAGATAAGTCTTATAATAATAATGATAACAAGGTTTTTCCACATACCAAACCCCTATAACATAAAAATGTTTATTCCTTTGGATTAATGATATTTTCATATCAGTAAAACCCTTAAAATATAAAACTATTGACTCAGGTGCTAATATGACACCTGAAGTTGTCATTACCAATTTCTAAAAATACCCACTAATGGGTTACATAATATGGGGGCTCCTTCTACAGTCTCCTAGGAAATATAATAGCACATACACCATACATCTGATTCCTTACCACAAATTCATCTATTAGAAAAGCACATAAAATAACGAAAACAAAATCCTTTAACATAAATAATATTTTATTTTACCCTCAATGGTCTCTTATGGTAATCCACACTAGTTTTACTCTAGAGAGATGATATAATCCTCATATAATTATTAAAGTCACCCTAGGAGGGTTCTCTAACCCAACCCCTTACATACTACCAAGAGTATTCCAACATTGGTTCTTAAATATAATAGTGGGGGAGGAAAGTATTACCACACTCTATAATTGGAACTCCTAATGGCACTAAGGTGTCTTATAATTCTATCTTGTCCTACTCTAGAAAATCATTATTGTTCATTCCTCATCCATTATCATAGTTTATAAGCAGGCATATCTATGTCTAAAATGATCAATAAATTAACTAATTCTATAACCCCAAAAAGATTCTTGATTATAATAAGACAATATTATTATAAATTCATAGTCATTTAAATGTCGAGACACTAAACCAATGCTCAAGGGTCCATCATATTCCTTAATACTTCATTTTTTAATTTATTTTCATTTTATTTTATTTAAATAATATTTTGAAATTATAATGGTTAATCACACTTTGTGGAAGGACAAAATATCGAATGATATATTGAATGAATAAACCAAAAGGGGGGATTTTCTAGGAATATAACACACTATAAAGAGTTCCACCCTTTAAATATTAACTCAACAACATTTTCCCATGCCCAAGTAAGTCCAAATTTTGATCACATATTAACACTAGGATTTATCTCAATATATCACAACCTATAATTATTTACATAAAAAATATATTTAATTATTAACATGAATTATTAAAATTTATAGATAAATGAAATTTTAAATAAAATAGAAATCAATGGATAAAATTACATAAAATCATAACATTTTACAAAAACCATAAGTAAAAAAATTTAAAAGGTCAATGGCATAAACCATATATTATATTGTAAAAATCTAAAAAAAGAACCAATTAAATCATTAAATTAATTTAATATATTAAAGATCAGGGGATATAAAAATAATTTTGTTGATTTAAATTAATCAAACTAAAAAATTGTTATATAAAATATACATGTACCGTGGTATACTGTGGAATCCAATGGGCCATATATTTAGTAAGATTCATCACTAGTGTAATACAACTTCATTTTCTTCGATTATCCAAGCCTATATACTGGTCTGATGATCTCAGATGAATTTATTAAGAAAAAAAAGAAAGTCTAAATTGTTCAAATCGGCAATGCGGTTTACAATATATTAAAACTAGATACCACTACACGAAGGCTCCCGATGTGAAAAACTCTAGATCATCTAATCATTCTTCACGAATCTATGAAATTATTCACTGTCAAATTTTGGGTACTAGAAACGTTCCATGATGAATCCTTCGGCATCACAAAGATCGCCTTGACTCTATTCCTATTATCCATGAAGATGTTCTTGGATAAATTAAACAAATGATTTATTCCATTTCCTAGGATATTTAATATGTATATACAATACCTCAATCAAATGTAATGAAAAATAAATAGAATAAAGGCCCTTATCTATTTATATACAGTGTTATCAAATATAAATAATGTGTTCTCGACCCCTATATATAAAATTCCCATGGAATCCACAATATATGACATGTTATGAAGAAGTAACTACCTGATAATGTAATATATATTTTTATCACATACTTGTAATATATATTAAACATATTATATGTTAAAACCAAGTTATTTACTTGACTCATAATTTCCATAAAATTAAACAAATCATGAATATTAAAATAAAATTCAATTGTAGAATTTTTTCTATGTAGTCAACAAATTCCATATGAATAATGTTTCAATAGAGATGAATACTATTAATAGAAAAAAGCATAGTTTATGAATCCATTAAGGCCCCTAAATAGATAAGGAGTTGTTAAAGAAATGAAACCCTTTATACAAAACAAACAATGTAATATAATCTTATTGCATCAAGATATCTCATAATGTTTTATAAAAACTACGTTTCATCCTATTTTTCATTATTTATTATTACTTGCATTAATAGAGGGAAATACATTTATCTATCATGGATATATATTTATTAAAGTTACTACCATCTAGATCAATTGAGCTAGAGATATCTCTTCCAATTAGAAGTGAAAAATTATATCCCGATTATGCAATGAATTTGATTCCACCAAAGATGAACCCAATGCATGATACCTCACTATAAATTCATTTCCATAGTTTTTCCCCTGAATTAATTAACATGATACAATAGTATACATTAATGATAATCTCAATTAAGTGCACCATTACACAGCTTCACATATAGGTACTACCAATGAAACATGAAACATGTGGTGTTTTTTATTGGTGGGTCAGTCAACATGATATCCTACACTAAAGATCACTAAGAAAGAACTTCACAATAAGAAATCAATATTATTTTGAGCCCTAAAAACCTAATAGTCTGAAATCATATTTTTCAAGTAATTATTATGTATCTATAACATATGAATTTTTTTAGGATTAATTATATCCTACCTTGAGGTTCTATTTATAACATGAGAACTTCTAATATATTTTTAAATGAAAAATAATCAAAGGAAATTAACGTATAAATAGTTGAAATATAAATAGAAACATTATTATGGTAAGTGGGAATTCTATAAAAATCACTATATCCATGAAATTCTAATAGAAATTTAATGTTTATATTGGTTCTATGGAACCCACTATTATAACACATCCACATGAAATAAATAAAAATGAATGACTAACAATGTTATCTCTCCAATGATAATATCATGTTTCTACATGTTTTTGGATTGAGACCTGGGCCTGCTACATTTCAACTACATAGCCACACGAATATATTTAACTTCACCACCTTGAGTAAAACTATTCAAGTGATGACATCCCTCATTATATACCCTTCACTACGAAAAAATATTCCTTTAATAGCACAATAGATAGCCTTTATCACATCTAGAAAAGTGATGAATACCAGAGTGAGGTTAGAAGCCCCTTTTTATTATTAATGCAGAAAAGAGCTGATAAAATATTTATTTATCACCGTTAAAAAATGAACTGATAAATGATACCTTTATCACCACTTTTAAAAGAAATGATTAATGAGACCTTTATCACTGATTCTAAAAGCCTATATATAGGGAATATTTATCATTGCTTTTAAAACCACTAATAAAGTGAATTTTATCCATGATTATAGAAGCATAGATAATGTATGTATTTATTTGTGATTATAAACTAAATTATAAAGGACCATATATCAGTACTCCTAGAAGCACTGATAAATGGCCAAAATATAGTGTGTTACTATAGCCCACCTCAATAATAGAAACACACCGTTTATAAAAAAAATCACCAATATATTATTTAAATGAAATGAAATTTTCCAAAAAAAATTAAAAAAAACACTATATTGTATTCATTTAAAACATTGATTTATAAAATTACATAAATCAAAATTATTATATACATTCAAAAACATCAAAATTCCTTTTTTCTTTTAATCCTAACCCGACTCAAGCTATTTCCCAAAAAATCACACCTACATGAAGAAAATAACACATCTATATATGAAAAAAGTATTATTTTAGTATAATATAAAGAAATAATAAAACATAAAGTGTTGATTTCTCTAAAACTGATGTCAATTTTAATTAAAAAGACACACTTGGAGTCATACCAGTAACACTGCGGATTGGATTGAAGTGAATTTGAATTAAACACAACTCAAATGTCTTATATTTCTTTTTTCCTAAAGTATCAAAACAAATTGATGGTATTTTCTTGTTTATGAGTACGTCAGTTGTTCTATTTAATAAAATGGTATTTTTTACTGGAAGCATGAACTTTTTCCTCATTCTAATCACATTGTGTATCTGTTTAATGAGAATGGATTATTACACATCAAAAATAACTTATGAATCATTATCTTAAATGATTAAGAAAATAAAAGAGGGTTTCATTGGGTTTTAGTGAGTGGAATTGTTTGAACTAAATTCGAAAATTAAAACTGACAACATAATCATTGAGTAATATTATGCACATAATGTATTGGATTTAGGTGTGATTGATTCTTACACATCAAAATATGTATTATAAATCATTTTCATAAAGTATCAAAGAAATATGTATTGATTCATATGGGTCACACCATGCATTGGATTGAGGTGCGTCTAGTTCTTACATGTCAAAAAAGAATTATGGCTAATTTTCAAAAATTACCAAAATATTATAAATGTGTTTTCTTGGTTTTGAGTACAACAACTGACTTTTTTACTAAATTTTCATTTCAAAATTGAATTATACACTTTGACTCATACCGATCACATTGTGTATTAGATGGAGGTGAGGATGATTCCTACACCTAAAAATGACTTATGTATCATTTTCATAAATTATTTAAACAATTTGAAATCATTTTATCAGTTTTGAGAAGGTCAGTTATAATTTTTACAAAAACTAATTTCAATTTTAATTAAAAACACATACAGGGAGTCAAACTAGTCATACTATGTGTCAAATTAAGGTGAGACTAATTCATCAACATATCAAATCACTTATGGATCATTTTTATAAATTATTAAAACAATATTAATGTTATTTTTAATTTTTTAGTAAGCCAGTTTTTTTTTTACAAAAATTGATGTCAATTTTAAATAAAGATGACCATATATTCATATAGATTACATAGTGCATCAGATTATTGGGAAGGTGATTTATAAATTTTCCAAATCACATATGGATTATTTTCCAAATGTATTAAATTAATCTGAATGTGTTTTCTTGGTTTTTAGTATGAAACTTCTATTTTTTTACAAAATGTAATTTTAAACATGAAACATGCACTCGGACTCATACTGTTCACATCATGTATCAGTTTTACATGAGATAGATTCCGACACATCACAAATGATTAATGAAATTATTCCCAAAATTATCAATAAAATCTGTGTTTGTTTTCTCATTTTTCTATGAGTTAAAATTTTTAAATTCATATTTTGATTATAAACTAACAAAAAACATATTGATTCATTTGTCCTTTTTACTAAAATTATTGTCAATTTTAAATAGAATTAATTACATGATGTCATACTGTTCACATCATGTGTCAGATTATGGTGTGTATAATTCCTACACATCTTGAAGTCTCAAAACAATTCTAACATTCATTGATACAAAGACTTAGATGGACATTATTTCTTGAACATCCTACACTACATGAGGACCATAAAAAACATCAACCTTAAAAATGAATCCACATGTATAAGAAACAAATTATTTTGAGTTAAAAAAAATAAATAAATTAAACATGAATATTAAATAATAAATTAATTCTATGGAAAATGATTTTATTATGAAAATTTCAAGATTGACTCTATGATTTAGTAGCGAAGGTGACTTGAAGGAAAGTGATAAATGAATACACTATAGGGGTGATAATGTTTTATAGAGAAGAAGAATATAGAAGTAATGATGCCTATTTTCATGAAATATAGATTAATAAACCCTACATGAACAAAATAAACCACCTGTATAATAAAAAATTACAATGTGAGTAATAGTGAAAAGAATAAAATTAAATATTAATATGAAACAAAACATTAATTCTATGGACATTGATTTTACTATAAATACATAAAGAATACCTCTATTATTGGGAAAAGGTATTTTCATTTCACTTCCATTAATGATAGTGGAGGAATAGGATGGAGAGTGATAAATGTCAACACCATAGTGGTGAAATGATTTATTGGAGAATAATTTTGTGGATGTTTTGGTGGAGAAAAGAATGAGAGATGGTTAGAGAAACCCAACTCAAACAAAAAAATCTACCAGTATAAGAAATTAATTATTATGTGTGTAATAATAAAAATAAATAAATTGAAAATAAATTCAAAAGAATACATTAACTTAATGGAAAATTACTTTATAGTTAAAACATCAAGAGTGACTTTGTAATTTAGGAGAGGTAGCATCATTTAACATCTTTAAAATAAAGTAGATAGAATGTGTATGAAAGTGATAAATAAATCACTATAGGGGTGAAAAGGTTTTGAGGTAGAAGACGTTTATTGATGTTTTGGTGTAGGAAGGCATGAATGTTGGATAGAAAACCCCACCCAGAATAAAAGATTCCACCTATATAAGATGTTTTCAATAAAATAGAGAATGTATATCCTATCATTACCTTCACATCATTCCAAATGATTTATTTCATTATAGTTTGTTATTATAATGGATTGTTAACATCATCATTTGTAGAATACATTATCTATATGAGTATTCAAACATTTAATTTATATTATGTTAATGTAGTAGAGAAAATATAGTATTATAATGAAAGGATAATTTATTAGAATCATTTTTACCTTCTCATTGAACTCTCATTATTTTTTAAAAATGTATTAAGGATCTTATTCCTCTAACGAGATTCCAAATCTCTTGTTTGTGGTACCCTCTAGTGTAGAAACCATTTTTTACATGGGGAACAACATGAACTAATTGAGATGTCCCAATAGAAGGGTTATCCTTGACTGAATTTTAATCAAACTGAACATTTTCTTAGTTTCCTAAATGACAATCAACCAATTGTTGTTTTTTGGATTAGATACATGCAATACTTGCATTTCTGGTGATACCATTATAAAAAATCATCATCCCCCCATCCATAACAAAATTCATCTTCACAATAGATATTTCACCAACATTCACTCCATTGATATTTTCAAACCATTTGAAATGGAAAAGTGACACTTGAAATGTTTTATAATACAACTCATATATCTATTCAATAATTCCCAAATATGATATATTTTCATAAATTGAATTTCTATCCTTGGAACCAGATATGTGCATCAATTCAGGAACATGCATAACACCATTATTTTTCATTATACTTAAATCATCATATTATTTTGTATAGAATGTATGACCATTGATTCCAATTCTACTGTAAGATATAACATTTTCATTCGGTTATATGGCTAACTGTTGATGTCATTAGACAATTGATTTTTTTTTTCATATAACTTCTCACAAATTGGATATTTGAACTATCCTATAAACTATTCATTATGTGTATTTGATATCCATATTTTGAATTTGATGGATTCAAATATCTAATAATTCATTTGTGGGATTCAATTTATTAATCAAAATCGTTACTATTATGTAATATGTAAAGGTTGGGTTTATCCGGATCTACCAAGGTAATTTTAACATCTCTTTTAGAATTCCTAGATGGTATTCTCTATAAAGAGACATTGGGAGACCGATTATTTCAACATCTAATAAGTAATCTGTACATAATTCAATTTATTCTTCATCAATATATCATTCTATAATACAACCTTCGGTCTAACTTCTATTATTGACATACTTTATCAAAATATTTAAATACCATTTAATGGGGTATATAAATCTATAATGGTCAATACCATATAGTTAAACCTCTCTAAGTGAACCATCTGGGGGACCATTGTATCAAATAATGGTGGTGGGATGAATATATCTAATTCACATAATATGTCGACAATCACATTATTCATTATAAGAAACATCATTGGGCCTAAAAATTTACTAAATATAGATTTTAAAAAAAGAAGAGTTTTGTTAATGCATGTTGTACATTTTGATGAAGACTTTCATGTAAAGAAATAAGAGTTAAACATTTCATCAAAACATGATAGCTGTGTAATTTTAGTCCTTATTACTTCAAATTATTCATTAACAAGACATTATTTATAATTTATGAATACACTTTTAGAAATTTTACAATAGTAAGATAAAGGAAAAATTGAAATTTTTTCAATCTGGATATATTGTGAGTAGTTAGACTATGAAAAGATTGACATTTACACTTCACTAGTACTAAATAATCCATTTTCCCTATTTCAATAAAGTATAACGTATCCTTGATTCCATATTTTTCTTTCAAGAAGATTTAGTAAAGTTAAAATAAAAATACCATACACATTTTTTTCTACATGAATGACCACATGAAAATGGTTTTCATACAATCAATTTCAATATGGAAATTTAAAGAAAATTTATCTCTTCTTCCAAAAAAAATTTGTAAGGTTTTTCAAAACGGTTTTTCCAAAAATAGTGTCAATATTTTTTACTTTATTGTACAGTTGACTAACTGTTACTAGAGATAGTTTTGTACCTTATTTTATATTACCATTTAATGTTATTGTCTGTGATGAGTATTTATGTCGTCAATGTAAAACATTATGATGTCCTAAAAACACAGTCTTCATGGAATGTTTCAACCAAACTATATTAGTGCATTTTTCAAATAGTTAATAGAAAAACATTTCATTAATTATATATATTGATAAATTTACATAAGTGGGGAATTCATTTATAATTTCATAAATCATGGCCCTCATTTTGAATTCCTCACTTCTAAGAGAATCATACATTGTAACACCTATATCCCATATCAATTTTAGATCTTCGATAAATTTATCCAAGTAGACATTAATATCATTACTGGGTTGCTTTGGTCCAGATATAAGCAGATATAAAATAACATATTTAAGATTTATGCATAACCATGGTGGTAAGTTATAATTTAACAACATAATTGGCCATGTATTTTTAGTACTACTATGTAAACCCTAGAGATTTCTTCTATCTATAGATATTATGGGAGTAGTGTTCCTTGGCTCATTTCAAAATTCAGGAAGCTTGTAATAAATTTTATTCCAATGAGAAGAACATTATTGATGATGTTTGTACCATATTTAATTCATGTATCTACATGCCATGTTAATTGTCTCGTAGTTTCCTAACATCCATATACTCTCCTAAACCTTTTAATTATTGGAATGTACAATACGGATTTCAAAGGACTTGATTCATTTTTCTTTTATCGATCTACGCCACACATTAGGAATTTTATGAGTGATTCATGGCTCTTGTGAAACAATATAACATTATTTGTAAAACTCTATATTTTTAGAGATCATACACATTGAACATAAATTTTTATTATCATCATATGCTCATCATGGTAGTTCATTTGTCTTTGATATAATATCATTCGGGAGACCAAATTTTCATGTAAAGCTGTTGTCACTCCATTCCCTACCAGCTTCCTAATTATATAGTCCCAATACAACTAACAATGTTGTGTATTTAGTACAAATGATATACAATTATTTCTTGGAAAAAATATTTAACTCTTCAAATATCTTTGGACAATCATGAAGGTCATCTTCAATTGGCATTTTCGTTTCTTCTATGTGCTATCCATCATCATTTACAAAGGTATTCACATCTAATGACTCATAAACTATAGTATCATCCCAATCAGTGTCCAAAAGATATTTTCCCCATGGTTAGTCTAAAATTTCTACCTTTGATATATTCTGTGGAAAATAAAATGTTTTTCTGACTCATCGGGACTAATATTTGTTAAATTACAACAATGTAAACATGGATATAAGACTTTAGAAATGTTGTTTTCATGCTCATCTAAAAACATGATGAACTATTTAAATCCATATTCATAATAACCTGACATATGATTGTCATTCATCCATTTTTGATTCATATCCATCATATTGGGTTCATAAAAGATTATTTTTTATAATATATAAATAAATACACAGTATATATTCACTACCAAAGGTTAATGTTATGGAAAATTATAATAAGGGAAACATAACATTTGATTATTTAAATGAATTTCTTTATGTTAAGGAAACATCTAATTGGATTTATTAAAACAATTAATCCACAATGTAAAGAGTTTTTCTATGAATTTATTCAATGGTTAAGGTGATAGACAACTAATCCTCATCACCTAGTATTCTAGATATTTATCATTTCATTTTGTTGTTTGACACATCCTTCATCTATAGTTGAAATTTACATATATTGCGTGAAATACACTAATAAGTAGTGATCCATGGGATGAATAATGCTTAGAGTAGTACAAGTAACATAAAAGAGTTGGGGGATGAGTTTGAAGAAACAAATTGAAATAATGGTTGTTCAGGAGATGAATGTGACAAGGAAAACATATTTCTATAAAAGATATGGGGGACGATTCTTAAAAAAATAGAAACAATTTCATATATATAGTATTTTATAACTTCAATTATATATTTTTGGAACAATTGATGTAGAAACCTAAAAAAATATTACATTTAAAATTAGTGGTATATCAAATATTTGAAAACTTCTCAAGAATCTGTGGATGTCATAGCACTACACTGACACATCCCAAGGATTCTTGGGTGGTTTTCATATCAGATCTACCCATATGAAGGATTATAGGGAGGCCATCTAATAAAAATTGGCACATCCTTGACATTTTAGGGAGGTCAATAAAGAACATAGAATAATGAAATAATACACTTCAACCATATATATCACAAATAAGGGAGAAAAATACACTGACCCATGCAACGTCTATCCCATACACAATTAAACACACACACAGACAAATATATATATAACATGGAATTTATAATGCACACAATTACCAAACAAATTTACATTTTAACAGTATTTTTAATGAAGATAAATAAAATATCATCGTAATTTAGAAATACCGAATCAAAATTTGGGAATAAATAATTATTTAATCTATCAAACATTATAATTTATGAAAAACAACACACACACACACACACACACACATATTTATATATATATTCCCCAGGGTCCATCTTGGTTGGTAGTAGCTCTAAAGGGTCTCGGTAAGGACTCGTGTTCGAGACATACCGAGTTACTCCCTGTTGGTTTATAGTAGGATTTTCATTGTATTTATCCCCTACACAAACTATTGTAATTATATATATATTTATCCTTATAAAATAAACTTCATTTCATAAAAATATATGTAACCGTTACAACATAATATCACAACATAGAAAAATAAATACAAACACATTCTAATTTTAATGGTAAAAGATTTTTTGTTTTATAGTGGTATTAAAAACACATTTTTGAGGTTAATTTATATATGGGATGATTATAATGAGGTTTCATTTAGAAATAAAATATTCATATTAATAAAGATAAAATATGGAATGATTTTTAACCAATGTGAGAGGACTAGTAGGGATCTATTTCCATATAGAGACTCCAACCATTCCACCTATCTAAGTTCAATTGATGATAAAATATGGTGTCATTGAAGGATGAGTGATATTTTTCAAATAATTATGTATGAAATTAAAAATGGATATATGTTGTGATACTTACCTCATCTCAAAAGTTAAAGAGGATTGATTTTTGAGTGAATAAAAAAGGAAAAAATTATTAAAGGAAGTCATAAAAGGTGGAAATTCTGTCTAAAAAGCATCTTTAGTTGAAACCTGTTCATTTATTAGACCCATGAGACACAATTCCACCCACGGTGTTGTTTACTTCATCACATTTATTGACGACATTTCGATAATGACTAATTTTATTTTTATAAAAAACAAATTACATGTCATGGAAATGTTCAATATTTCTTTATAAATAGTTTAGCTTTAATAGGGGATGTGAATCAAATATATCATATTTTAAAAATGAGAATGAATTCACTTGATTTGATTCTCTTATATTTAAAAAGGAGAGAAATTAGGATTGTAGAGAAGGATAGGGTAAAGATGTATAGAATGAAGAAAATTGATAAAAAAAATTAAAAAGACCAAAACAGGATATCCAAATCAAAAGTCAATAAAACAATAGGTCCTAAACAAATCATTTTACTCGTAATATATAATAAACATAGTATACAAGGAACATACCAAAAATTACTTGTGACACCATCAAAGAAGAAATCAATAATAAAACAAAAAATACACAACGTAAATCGCATGGCCTGCCACACTAGGTGGAAAAAAAATCCATATATGAAACCTTTAATATAAGTGAAGTCCGGATGTTTTATGATGCTTGAGAAACTAGAGGTAGTAACATGGTTTGATTCATACCAATAATAATCATTAAGGAGAACCGATATTGGGTGTATTCCACCGAAATCTGGAGAAATCATAATGGGTTTGCAAATTTTTACAGTTTTTAAATAATCTAAGGAACTTTTATCAACGCTTACAAATAAGTACTATTAACGTGTACTTTTATTTGCGCATATATAAAAAGCAATGATAACAATAATATTTATCAACACTAATTTAGTGTAGATAATGGACGTTCTTTATAGTACTAATAAATCATTGATAAAATCCATATTTATCTATGATAAGGTAATTACAATGATAAACATTCATTTCATTAGCCTTTTCTAGCACTGCTAAAGCCTCATCTTTAATACTGTGATATAAACACTGATAAAGAACAACCATTATAACACTTATTCAATAAGTTCTAATAATGTATCTATTATTATAATTATAAAACAAAATTATAAATATATATATTTAATTGGTATAGTAAATATATTATTTTTTAATATATTGATTATAATTTTATAATTATTTATTTATAATTTTGAAAATATTTTTGAAAAAAATATTAATATCTAATTATAAGATCATGAATGCATATATGTTAGAAATGAGTGAAACTGAATAAATTAAAAATAAGTGCACATTACCAATATTGAAAAAATGGATACGTTTTGGGTGTGCATTTTATATAAAAATGCATTAATTTCATAAACATGAAATCAATATAACACACATGATTTATGTTAAGTAGAAAAAATTAAAAACACATTAAATTATATATATATCCAATACACTATATTTGAAATTAGTCTGTATTTTTAATTACTAATAATTTTTAATTATAAACAATTATTCACTAAATATATGAATATTTAATATAAAGAACATAAATAATTTTTAATATATAAATCATATTAAAATAAATAAAAATATATCTAAAAATTTAATATATACAATTAATTAACCTAATTATCATTATTAATTAATTAATTAATTTTTTCATATTTAATAATGTATATTCAATTTGTCCATTTATTTAAATATTAATTGATTAATAAAATATGTAATATTTTTTTAATAATTTTTTTTTATTTTGTATTTATTTAATTAGAAAATTTTATTTTTTTGGACATTGGTAGCACTTTTTTATCCCTGATAAAATCTATTTATATCAGCAAAGAAAAAATGATGATAATGTGTACCCTTTATAAGTGAAAAATCTAGTGATAAAGGGTACCCTTTAACCATTCTAAAAATAAATCACTAATAAAAGGATAAATATAACCATTCATTATTTAGTGAGGAGAAATATGCCATTTATGAGCACTTTTTTCAAAGTTCTGATAAATACCAGTGCTGTTAAACACTAGTTTTGTACTAGTGCATTATCCATGATCAAAATATGACTTCTTAGAAATTTTTAGCAGCTAGATTATCATAATTTATATAATGATAATACTTCACATACAAGGTGAAATTCCAGGATATGGAACAAATCGTTGTGTATTTTACACTTTTTATTTAGTATCCTTAGAAGGGAAAACAATGTTCATATTTTTTATATTGTTACCACGAGCTTATATAAGATTGTATTAGTCATTACCTTATCTTGAATATGATATTAGATCTTTTTTATCCAAAGGAATACTAATTTTTCCCCATTATAACTAGTATGACTTCCTCTCCAAATACATGGTCCACATCCCTTGAACATTCTAAAGTAAAACTGGATAGTTTTGATTTCTTTTATTACTGTTCACCTAGATATAACAGAAAGGTTCCAACAATAAGGTCTATATTGTAAATATAATTTTTGTACATATCATTAAATATGTGATTGTTCCATCTCAGAAGTGATTGTAATTCAACTCCCCACATTAATCCCATTCTTTGTCCCATAAATTTCATATTGGAGAGATTTATGCCATGTGGGATTGGTAACAATTCTCTCTATAATTATTCCATATTTTATAAATAACTTGATAATATATATTCCATTGACTACCTATAAGAAACCATTAGATCTAAGTCAGTAGATCCTATTCACCAGAACTTTTCTTTCTACTTTAATTCAATCTCTATAGAGTTACCATTATCCTTTTTATGAATAAATATAATACGAATAACTATATTCCAAATCTTATCAAACATATTTTACATGAAAAACTATGGTTTTCCCATTAACAGCATGTAGAAACATGGGAAAAATTAACTCCTAATATATATATATTTTATCTTCTTACTAAATTAAATATAGAACTATATTTTATTTACTTACCCCCCATATTGGAATTCGATGGTGCAAAAATACCTTTCTAGATTCATCATAAAGCTAACTCCCATGATCTAGGATCATTACATCCCATGCTCAATTAAATGAGCATATAAACATTATATGACAAGTTATGTTCTAATGGATTTAGGATTAACATATTGGAATTACTAATGGAGCCTCATTGGTACCATGATTGTACAACCCATGTATCATTTTCTAGAATACCCAACATAGTATTAAAAATATTAAGCTCTATAATTTTATACATGAAATCCATTAATGAATTTTAATTTATCTTATAAATATTATCCAATTTTAATATACTTCGTATTTATTGGATTGCATCATCATCCTCAATGAATATAATTCCACCACATGGGTCTCATCCTTCCAACAAAGTTCATGTCTCTAGAACATTCCCTTTCCACATGATTTTTTGGATTTTTTTCCAATGGAATCTGCTAGTTCACTTTAAAATATAATAAATCCGACTCCATATTTCTCCCACAATCTCAAATAGTAATTTTCTCTCCATTATAACAATATACACTAGAACATGCCTATATATTTACTATTTGTGGAGGTTTTTATAATATCCTTAACAAATATTGGATAATTTCATTAGAATCGCATTGAGTTTTTTCTTGATACATGTTTATTTTTATCTTTCACAAAAAATTCATCTTATCACAAGTTAGTGTATCATAATGGATTTCCATTATACTATAATCCATATGATATCGATTTTTATTGATATTTGGGATATTTTTATGAAATAAAAAAATTATTTATGATGTATTACTGGAGAAATAATCTATGTTACTATAATATATATATGTCTCAACATTGACGCTCCTTTTACATACATCAAGACTCTGATGTATATTACGAAATCGGCTTTTAGGAATCACAACATGATACATTGTTGTTGATTAATGTTATCATTTAAGAATCAACATCAATCTTCATTAGGATGGTTATAATTATAATTTTAATCAGGATATTTTTGGGTATTATTATATGATACAATATAGTGATCGATGAATGCTTGGTCAGGATGATTTTATATACACTAGTTGGATGCTTCTCATATCTTCTGAACATTCATATTTATTACTTATCCTTAAAAATACATTGAAATAATATATGAATATCACCATGTCCATAAGGATACGTATAGATTTTCTTTTAATTTTTCATTCTCTACAGCTAAAAAAATCCATAAATCTTTTTGACGATATTTATTTCTAGAGAATTATTTTTCCAAAACTCAATAAGTACGTGTGTCAAAAATACGTAATGATTTTAACTATGAAGTTTCTAACACCATACATTGTATATGCATGAAAATAACATCTAGTTTCAATAGAAAAAGTACTATCACACAACAATTAGTTAATAATTTCTTAAAATTTATATTCAACATGTGTTTCTGTTGATTCATATTTTACTTAACTGTTGGTTGTGTATGATGTAACATAAACAATATTTATTCATAAATTATATAGTATAATTAAATAAACAATAATAGTCTTAAAAGAACCATTCACTTGGATATGAAATTATGTGCTTCTCACTACTAATGTAGGTATCATCCATCCTTAATTAATTTTAGAACACAACTTATCTTTTAGTTATTTTTATGAACTCATTGGTTACTATATTTAAAAAATATATTTGTAAGGTTATATTTTATCTAATACCCAAGGATCAAATTTCAAGAATTACATAAATTTTTTAATATACCTAGATTATAATGTCATGCATTATTATACATTATTTTTTTATAGTTCATATTTAAATGAAAAATATTGGGATATTAAAAGAAAATATATTCATATTTTATTCTCTCCCAAATAAATTTTAGTTTCATAGAAAGATATTATGATGGTTCCTTCGGCAGTACATTTTCATTCAACCTTTTAACTTTGCATTTCTATTTATTCACATTATAAATTACTAATTTAATATTTCTTAAATTCTATTCTTCTTGAACATTATTTATGAAAATATATTAATGTTGTTTTTATAATCTATTCATTTGAAAATTCCAAAAGAAACCAAAAAAAACTATATGATATGGATGAGAGAATGAGATAATCATAAAGATATTAATTTTACTTGAAACTAAATTATTGTATTAATTCAATATACTTTTTTATCATGACTATATAAATACTATATTGAGTTCCACATATCAATCTATATATTACCATTTTGATTATTATCGTAGGGATTCATCACTTCACTTTCCCCTTACAAAACGCTCCGAGATGAGGCAACATTATATATACATTATTATCCATATGTTTCACCTACCAACTTGTGTACATTGATGTTATAATTATGGCACTAAGGTAAAATTATTCATACACCAGACTACTATAATAAATAGTCTAATACTGACTATCTTCATATAGAGGCTGACCAGGTTGTGGGGACTCCATCACATATAATTTTCTTTATTACAGTAGACCTTTTCATTATAGTTTGTTATTATAATGGATTGTTAACATCATCATTTGTAGAATACATTATCTATATGAGTATTCAAACATTTAATTTATATTATGTTAATGTAGTAGAGGAAATATAGTATTATAATGAAAGGACAATTTATTAGAATCATTTTTACCTTCTCATTGAACTCTCATTATTTTTTAAAAATGTATTAAGGATCTTATTCCTCTAACGAGATTCCAAATCCCCTGTTTGTGGTACCCTCTAGTGTAGAAACCATTTTTTACATGGGGAACAACATGAACTAATTGAGATGTCCCAATAGAAGGGTTATCCTTGACTGAATTTTAATCAAACTGAACATTTTCTTAGTTTCCTAAATGACAATCAACCAATTGTTGTTTTTTGGATTAGATACATGCAATACTTGCATTTCTGGTGATACCATTATAAAAAATCATCATCCCCCCATCCATAACAAAATTCAGCTTCACAATAGATATTTCACCAACATTCACTCCATTGATATTTTCAAACCATTTGAAATGGAAAAGTGACACTTGAAATGTTTTATAATACAACTCATATATCTATTCAATAATTCCAAAATATGATATATTTTCATAAATTGGATTTCTATCCTTGGAACCAGATATGTGCATCAATTCAGGAACATGCATAACACCATTATTTTTCATTATACTTAAATCATCATATTATTTTGTATAGAATGTATGACCATTGATTCCAATTCTACTGTAAGATATAACATTTTCATTCGGTTATATGGCTAACGGTTGATGTCATTAGACAATTGAATTTTTTTTTCATATAACTTCTCACAAATTGGATATTTGAACTATCCTATAAACTATTCATTATGTGTATTTGATATCCATATTTTGAATTTGATGGATTCAAATATCTAATAATTCATTTGTGGGATTCAATATATTAATCAAAATCGTTACTATTATGTAATATGTAAAGGTTGGGTTTATCCGGACCTACCAAGGTAATTTTAACATCTCTTTTAGAATTCCTAGATGGTATTCTCTATAAAGAGACATTGGGAGACCGATTATTTCAACATCTAATAAGTAATCTGTACATAATTCAATTTATTCTTCATCAATATATCATTCTATAATACAACCTTCGGTCTAACTTCTATTATTGACATACTTTTTCAAAATATTTAAATACCATTTAATGGGGTATATAAATCTATAATGGTCAATACCATATAGTTAAACCTCTCTAAGTGAACCATCTGGGGGACCATTGTATCAAATAATGGTGGTGGGATGAATATATCTAATTCACATAATATGTCGACAATCACATTATTCATTATAAGAAACATCATTGGGACTAAAAATTTACTAAATATAGATTTTAAAAAAAGAAGAGTTTTGTTAATGCATGTTGTACATTTTGATGAAGACTTTCATGTAAAGAAATAAGAGTTAAACATTTCATCAAAACATGATAGCTGTGTAATTTTAGTCCTTATTACTTCAAATTATTCATTAACAAGACATTATTTATAATTTATGAATACACTTTTAGAAATTTTACAATAGTAAGATAAAGGAAAAATTGAAATTTTTTCGATCTGGATATATTGTGAGTTGTTAGACTATGAAAAGATTGACATTTACACTTCACTAGTACTAAATATTCCATTTTCCCTATTTCAATAAAGTATAACGTATCCTTGATTCCATATTTTTCTTTCAAGAATATTTAGTAAAGTTAAAATAATAATACCATACACATTTTTTTCTACATGAATGACCACATGAAAATGGTTTTCATACAATCAATTTCAATATGGAAATTCAAAGAAAATTTATCTCTTCTTCCAAAAAAAATTTGTAAGGTTTTTCAAAACGGTTTTTCCAAAAATAGTGTCAATATTTTTTACTTTATTGTACAGTTGACTAACTGTTACTAGAGATAGTTTTGTACCATATTTTTTATTACCATTTAATGTTATTGTCTGTGATGAGTATTTATGTCGTCAATGTAAAACATTATGATGTCCTAAAAACACAGTCTTCATGGAATGTTTCAACCAAACTATATTAGTGCATTTTTCAAATAGTTAATAGAAAAACATTTCATTAATGATATATATTGATAAATTTACATAAGTGGGGAATTCATTTATAATTTCATAAATCATGGCCCCCAATTTGAATTCCTCACTTCTAAGAGAATCATACATTGTAACACCTATATCCCATATCAATTTTAGATCTTTGATAAATTTATCCAAGTAGACATTAATATCATTACTAGGTTGCTTTGGTCCAGATATAAGCAGATATAAAATAACATATTTAAGATTTATGCATAACCATGGTGGTAAGTTATAATTTAACAACATAATTGGCCATGTATTTTTAGTACTACTATGTAAACCCTAGAGATTTCTTCTATCTATAGATAATATGGGAGTAGTGTTCCTTGGCTCATTTCAAAATTCAGGAAGCTTGTAATAAATTTTATTCCAATGAGAAGAACATTATTGATGATGTTTGTACCATATTTAATTCATGTATCTACATGCCATGTTAATTGTCTCGTAGTTTCCTAACATCCATATATTCTCCTAAACCTTTTAATTATTGGAATGTACAATACGGATTTCAAAGGACTTGATTCATTTTTCTTTTATCGATCTACGCCACACATTAGGAATTTTATGAGTGATTCATGGCTCTTGTGAAACAATATAACATTATTTGTAAAACTCTATATTTTTAGAGATCATTCACATTGAACATAAATTTTTTTTATCATCATATGCTCATCATGGTAGTTCATTTGTCTTTGATATAATATCATTCGGGAGACCAAATTTTCATGTAAAGCTGTTGTCACTCCATTCCCTACCAGCTTCCTAATTATATAGTCCCAATACAACTAACAATGTTGTGTATTTAGTACAAATGATATACAATTATTTCTTGGAAAAAATATTTAACTCTTCAAATATCTTTGGACAATCATGAAGGTCATCTTCAATTGGCATTTTCGTTTCTTCTATGTGCTATCCATCATCATTTACAAAGGTATTCACATCTAATGACTCATAAACTATAGTATCATCCCAATCAGTGTCCAAAAGATATTTTCCCCATGGTTAGTCTAAAATTTCTAGCTTTGATATATTCTGTGGAAAATAAAATGTTTTTCTGACTCATCGGGACTAATATTTGTTAAATTACAACAATGTAAACATGGATATAAGACTTTAGAAAGGTTGTTTTCATGTTCATCTAAAAACATGATGAACTATTTAAATCCATATTCATAATAACCTGACATATGATTGTCATTCATCCATTTTTGATTCATATCCATCATATTGGGTTCATAAAAGATTATTTTTTATAATATATAAATAAATACACATAATATATTCACTACCAAAGGTTAATGTTATGGAAAATTATAATAAGGGAAACATAACAATTGATTATTTAAATGAATTTCTTTATGTTAAGGAAACATCTAATTGGATTTATTAAAACAATTAATCCACAATGGAAAGAGTTTTTCTATGAATTTATTCAATGGTTAAGGTGATAGACAACTAATCCTCATCACCTAGTATTCTAGATATTTATCATTTCATTTTGTTGTTTGACACATCCTTCATCTATAGTTGAAATTTACATATATTGCGTGAAATACACTAATAAGTAGTGATCCATGGGATGACTAATGCTTAGAGTAGTACAAGTAACATAAAAGAGTTGGGGGATGAGTTTGAAGAAACAAATTGAAATAATGGTTGTTCAGGAGATAAATGTGACAAGGAAAACATATTTCTATAAAAGATATGGGGGACGATTCTTAAAAAAAATAGAAATAATTTCATATATATAGTATTTTATAACTTCAATTATATATTTTTGGAACAATTGATGTAGAAACCTAAAAAAATATTACATTTAAAATTAGTGGTATATCAAAAATTTGAAAACTTCTCAAGAATCTGTGGATGTCATAGCACTACACTGACACATCCCAAGGATTCTTGGGTGGTTTTCATATCAGATCTACCCATATGAAGGATTATAGGGAGGCCATCTAATAAAAATTGGCACATCCTTGACATTTTAGGGAGGTCCATAAAGAACATAGAATAATGAAATAATACACTTCAACATTATATATCACAAACAAGGGAGAAAAATACACTGACCCATGCAACGTCTATCCCATACACAATTAAACACACACACAGACATATATATATATAACATGGAATTTATAATGCACACAATTACCAAACAAATTTACATTTTAACTGTATTTTTAATGAAGATAAATAAAATATCATCGTAATTTAGAAATACCGAATCAAAATTTGGGAATAAATAATTATTTAATCTATCAAACATTATAATTTATGAAAAGCAACGCACACACACACACACACACATATATATATATATATTCCCCAGGGTCCATCTTGGTTGGTAGTAGCTCTAAAGGGTCTCGGTAAGGACTCATGTTCGAGACATACCGAGTTACTCCCTATTGGTTTATAGTAGGATTTTCATTGTATTTATCCCCTACACAAACTATTGTAATTATATATATATTTATCCTTATAAAATAAACTTCATTTCATAAAAATATATGTAACTGTTACAACATAATATCACAACATAGAAAAATAAATACAAACACATTCTAATTTTAATGGTAAAAGATTTTTTGTTTTATAGTGGTATTAAAAACACATTTTTGAGGTTAATTTATATATGGGATGATTATAATGAGGTTTCATTTAGAAATAAAATATTCATATTAATAAAGATAAAATATGGAATGATTTTTAACCAATGTGAGAGGACTAGTAGGGATCTATTTCCATATAGAGACTCCAACCATTCCACCTATCTAAGTTCAATTGATGATAAAATATGGTGTCATTGAAGGATGAGTAATATTTTTCAAATAATTATGTATGAAATTAAAAATGGATATATGTTGTGATACTTACCTCATCTCAAAAGTTAAAGAGGATTGATTTTTGAGTGAATAAAAAAGGAAAATATTATTAAAGGAAGTCATAAAAGGTGGAAATTCTGTCTAAAAAGCATCTTTAGTTGAAACCTGTTCATTTATTAGACCCATGAGACACAATTCCACCCACGGTGTTGTTTACTTCATCACATTTATTGACGACTTTACGATAATGACTAATTTGATTTTCATAAAAAACAAATTACATGTCATGGAAATGTTCAATATTTCTTTATAAATAGTTTAGCTTTAATAGGGGATGTGAATCAAATATATCATATTTTAAAAATGAGAATGAATTCACTTGATTTGATTCTCTTATATTTAAAAAGGAGAGAAATTAGGATTGTAGAGAAGGATAGGGTAAAGATGTATAGAATGAAGAAAATTGATAAAAAATATTAAAAAGACCAAAACAGGATATCCAAATCAAAAGTCAATAAAACAATAGGTCCTAAACAAATCATTTTACTCGTAATATATAATAAACATAGTATACAAGGAACATACCACAAATTACTTGTGACACCATCAAAGAAGAAATCAATAATAAAACAAAAAATACACAACGTAAATCGCATGGCCTGCCACACTAGGTGGAAAAAAAATCCATATATGAAACCTTTCATATAAGTGAAGTCCGGATGTTTTATGATGCTTGAGAAACTAGAGGTAGTAACATGGTTTGATTCATACCAATAATAATCATTAAGGAGAACCGATATTGGGTGTATTCCACCGAAATCTGGAGAAATCATAATGGGTTTGCAAATTTTTACAGTTTTTAAATAATCTAAGGAACTTTTATCAACGCTTACAAATAAGTACTATTAACGTGTACTTTTATTTGCGCATATATAAAAAGCAATGATAACAATAATATTTATCAGCACTAATTTAGTGTAGATAAAGGACGTTCTTTATAGTACTAATAAATCATTGATAAAATCCATATTTATCTATGATAAGGTAATTACAATGATAAACATTCATTTCATTTGCCTTTTCTAGCACTGCTAAAGCCTCATCTTTAATACTGTGATATAAACACTGATAAAGAACAACCATTATAACACTTATTCAATAAGTGCTAATAATGTATCTATTATTATAATTATAAAACAAAATTATAAATATATATATTTAATTGGTATAGTAAATATATTATTTTTTAATATATTGATTATAATTTTATAATTATTTATTTATAATTTTGAAAATATTTTTGAAAAAAATATTAATATCTAATTATAAGATCATGAATGCATATATGTTAGAAATGAGTGAAACTGAATAAATTAAAAATAAGTGCACTTTACCAATATTGAAAAAATGGATACGTTTTGGGTGTGCATTTTATATAAAAATGCATTAATTTCATAAACATGAAATCAATATAACACACATGATTTATGTTAAGTAGAAAAAATTAAAAACACATTAAATTATATATATATCCAATACACTATATTTGAAATTAGTCTGTATTTTTAATTACTAATAATTTTTAATTATAAACAATTATTCACTAAATATATGAATATTTAATATAAAGAACATAAATAATTTTTAATATATAAATCATATTAAAATAAATAAAAATATATCTAAAAATTTAATATATACAATTAATTAACATCAATTATCATTATTAATTAATTAATTAATTTTTTCATATTTAATAATGTATATTCAATTTGTCCATTTATTTAAATATTAATTGATTAATAAAATTTGTAATATTTTTTTAATAAAAAAATTTTGTATTTTGTATTTATTTAATTAGAAAATTTTATTTTTTTGGACATTGGTAGCACTTTTTTATCCCTGATAAAATCTATTTATATCAGCAAAGAAAAAATGATGATAATGTGTACCCTTTATAAGTGAAAAAGCTAGTGATAAAGGGTACCCTTTAACCATTCTAAAAATAAATCACTAATAAAAGGATAAATATAACCATTCATTATTTAGTGAGGAGAAATATGCCATTTATGAGCACTTTTTTCAAAGTGCTGATAAATACCAGTGCTGTTAAACACTAGTTTTGTACTAGTGCATTATCCATGATCAAAATATGACTTCTTAGAAATTTTTAGTAGCTAGATTATCATAATTTATATAATGATAATACTTCACATACAAGGTGAAATTCTAGGATATGGAACAAATCGTTGTGTATTTTACACTTTTTATTTAGTATCCTTAGAAGGGAAAACAATGTTCATATTTTTTATATTGTTACCACGAGCTTATATAAGATTGTATTAGTCATTACCTTATCTTGAATATGATATTAGATCTTTTTTATCCAAAGGAATACTAATTTTTCCCCATTATAACTAGTATGACATCCTCTCCAAATACATGGTCCACATCCCTTGAACATTCTAAAGTAAAACTGGATAGTTTTGATTTCTTTTATTATTGTTCACCTAGATATAACAGAAAGGTTCCAACAATAAGGTCTATATTGTAAATATAATATTTGTACATATCATTAATATGTGATTGTTCCATCTCAGAAGTGATTGTAATTCAACTCCCCACATTAATCCCATTATTTGTCCCATAAATTTCATATTAGAGAGATTTATGCCATGTGGGATTGGTAACAATTCTCTCTATAATTATTCCATCTTTTATAAATAACTTGATAATATATATTCCATTGACTACCTATAAGAAACCATTAGATCTAAGTCAGTAGATCCTATTCACCAGAACTTTTCTTTCAACTTTAATTCAATCTCTATAGAGTTACCATTATCCTTTTTATGAATAAATATAATACGAATAACTATATTCCAAATCTTATCAAACATAATTTACATGAAAAACTATGGTTTTCCCATTAACATCATGTAGAAACATGGGAAAAATTAACTCCTAATATATATATATTTTATCTTCTTACTAAATTAAATATAGAACTATATTTTATTTACTTACCCCCCATATTGGAATTCGATGGTGCAAAAATACCATTCTAGATGCATCATAAAGCTAACTCCCATGATCTAGGATCATTACATCCCATGCTCAATTAAATGAGCATATAAATATTATATGACAAGTTATGTTCTAATGGATTTAGGATTAACATATTGTAATTACTAATGGAGCCTCATTGGTACCATGATTGTACAACCCATGTATCATTTTCTAGAATACCCAACATAGTATTAAAAATATTAAGCTCTATAATTTTATACATGAAATCCATTAATGAATTTTAATTTATCTTATAAATATTATCCAATTTTCATATACTTCGTATTTATAGGATTGCATCATCATCCTCAATGAATGTAATTCCACCACATGGGTCTCATCCTTCCAACAATGTTCATGTCTCTAGAACATTCCCTTTCCACATGATTTTTTGGATTTTTTTCCAATGGAATCTGCTAGTTCACTTTAACATATAATAAATCCGACTCCATATTTCTCCCACAATCTCGAATAGTAATTTTCTCTCCATTATAACAATATACACTAGAACATGCCTATTTATTTACTATTTGTGGAGGTTTTTATAATATCCTAAACAAATATTGGATAATTTCATTAGAATCGCATTGAGTTTTTTCTTGATACATGTTTATTTTTATCTTTCACAAAAAATTCATCTTATCACAAGTTAGTGTATTATAATGGATTTCCATTATACTATAATCCATATGATATCGATTTTTATTGATATTTGGGATATTTTTATGAAATAAAAAAATTATTTATGATGTATTACTGGAGAAATAATCTATGTTACTATAATATATATATGTCTCAACATTGATGCTCCTTTTACATACATCAAGACTCTGATGTATATTACGAAATCGGCTTTTAGGAATCACAACATGATACATTTTTGTTGATTAATGTTATCATTTAAGAATCAACATCAATCTTCATTAGGATGGTTATAATTATAATTTTAATCAGGATATTTTTGGGTATTATTATATGATACAATATAGTGATCGATGAATGCTTGGTCAGGATGATTTTATATACACTAGTTGGATGCTTCTCATATCTTCGGAACATTCATATTTATTACTTATCCTTAAAAATCCATTGAAATAATATATGAATATCACCATGTCCATAAGGATACGTATAGATTTTCTTTTAATTTTTCATTCTCTACAGCTAAAAAATCCATAAATCTTTTTGACGATATTTATTTCTAGAGAATTATTTTTCCAAAACTCAATAAGTACGTGTGTCAAAAATACGTAATGATTTTAACTATGAAGTTTCTAACACCATACATTGTATATGCATGAAAATAACATCTAGTTTCAATAGAAAAAGTACTATCACACAACAATTAGTTATTAATTTCTTAAAATTTATATTCAACATGTGTTTCTGTTGATTCATATTTTACTTAACTGTTGGTTGTGTATGATGTAACATAAACAATATTTATTCATAAATTATATAGTATAATTAAATAAACAATAATAGTCTTAAAAGAACCATTCACTTGGATATGAAATTATGTGCTTCTCACTACTAATGTAGGTATCATCCATCCTTAATTAATTTTAGAACACAACTTATCTTTTAGTTATTTTTATGAACTCATTGGTTACTATATTTAAAAAATATATTTGTAAGGTTATATTTTATCTAATACCCAAGGATCAAATTTCAAGAATTACATAAATTTTTTAATATACCTAGATTATAATGTCATGCATTATTATACATTATTTTTTTATAGTTCATATTTAAATGAAAAATATTGGGATATTAAAAGAAAATATATTCATATTTTATTCTCTCCCAAATAAATTTTAGTTTCATAGAAAGATATTATGATGGTTCCTTTGGCAGTACATTTTCATTCAACCTTTTAACTTTATATTTCTATTTATTCACATTATAAATTACTAATTTAATATTTCTTAAATTCTATTCTTCTTTAACATAATTTATGAAAATATATTAATGTTGTTTTTATAATCTATTCATTTGAAAATTCCCAAAGAAACCAAAAAAAAATATATGATATGGATGAGAGAATGAGATAATCATAAAGATATTAATTTTACTTGAAACTAAATTATTGTATTAATTCAATATACTTTTTTATCATGACTATATAAATACTATATTGAGTTCCACATATCAATCTATATGTTACCATTTTGATTATTATCGTAGGGATTCATCACTTCACTTTCCCCTTACAAAACGCTCCGAGATGAGGCAACATTATATATACATTATTATCCATATGTTTCACCTACCAACTTGTGTACATTGATGTTATAATTATGGCACTAAGGTAAAATTATTCATACACCATACTACTATAATAAATAGTCTAATACTGACTATCTTCATATAGAGGCTGACCAGGTTGTGGGGACTCCATCACATATAATTTTCTTTATTACAGTAGACCTTTTTGTAAGTGACTTTACCACTCGTAGAAATTATTATCAATTTGGACATAATATATTTCATTTATGGATCACAGACTATATATGGAATTACTTCCCAATAGATAAAAAATAATATATTTTAGATTAGTAATTTTACATTGATATGGATTACACATTTCTGTATAATTTAATCATCAAATGTATCTCACTATTTTATCGAATCCTAGTATCCCTCAATATAAGAATAATAATACACATTCAGATGAGTATCCTAATGGAAAAGATACATGAAACCTCTCATAATAGTCAACAAGATTTCACTACTCTAATACTCGATGAATTATAAGGTATTCAGTAGGATTTAAAACCAGACTAACTAATGACACCCTGATATGTAGAGTGAGTTCCTGACATGAAAAAATTAAAACATGATTTACTCAATAGTTTTCCTACAATGTTGAAACAAGATATATATGACTACTTCTTCTCTTCAATTTTTTTAATACTACCCATATATCTTATAAGAACTCCCTAGTAATATAAGACACCCGAAACTGGGGCTAACAAGAACCCTATACATATGATTTTAATCAAATTAGAGAAACAAAAGGATTTCACAATTTAATATTTTATTGATGGGGTTTTTATATTTATTAATGAATTTAAATATTTTCTTTTAATTTTCATCACCCTATATTGTGGAACTCAAAAATGAACATGATTTTATAGAATATAATCATTGCATCGTTATTATGTTTTAAATAAATATTTAAATGTTTTCCCTTAAAAATTCTAATTCAAAAAATAATAAAAATTTCCTAAGTTAATAAATTACCTGACCAGTTCTGAGTATCTAATTGTGGGTGATCCATTTATACTGAATGGATCTACTATGAACTAGGGGTATCATACCTTAGTCATGTCTTGACTCATTATGTAGATCACCCTCAGTGATGTGTTTTAATTTATTTACTAGTATACCACCTCGAATTAGTGTGGCTTATATCTTACATCATCATCCTTTAAAGAATAATTGTACTCTTGTGCAGGATAGGGGGTATCAGGAAGCACAATGTACATATAAAAATAAATATGAAGAACATTCATACACTTATACATATTATGTGTCAATGGAATATGGACATACTATCGAAACATTTAATCAATTATAAAAAACATCTCACATAACAATAATTAATAATTAAATAAAATATAACCAGACATGTAAGGTCATTCAATGATCATGAACTATCTATGGTTACAATAAAATTGTGATAAAAATTAAAATTTAATAAATTTAATTGTGTGGGAATTTAGGTAAATTAAAAAAATTATTTTAAATTCAAATAATTTAATAACATTTAGTCCCTAAGTTAATTTAATTCTATACCAAAATTTAAATGATTTCTTAATTAATATAAAATTTATAATTTTTATATTAAATATTTTAATAATTTAATATTATATATTTAAAAATTATCACCATCCATAGAACATGATTAAGCTCATTGTAGGGTGGGATAAACCCATGTAGGCCCATTCTAGGATAGAGAGGCATGTAATGTGCAGTTTTATGTCTAACAGACCCATCCTATTATATTTTTGGGTGGGATGGGTTAGATTAGACTCACAAGTGTTTGGGAGTAGTTCGATCAGGTAGAGGGTTTGTATATGTCATTTCCCATAATGGGATGATGAGGTCACATGTAGTGCAACCAATGGGCGCGTCGTCCTATGGGTTGGATTGTGCTAGCTAAAATGAATCCAGTTTTCAAATTAAGGTTATGTAGAGAGTAATAGGAAAAAATGTTTTTTTAAAGAGAATAGAAATGATTCCAAGACTACTTGGAGGGGTGGAATCAAGTGAGAAATAGGTAAACAAAGGCACATGAGGTTAGCCAGGGATGAATCTAATGGAGTCTCATCGGAGACTCATGATAAACGGGTGACATGGTGGTGTAAACTCCAAAGAGAGGAGGGGATCATCAGTGTGGAGACCAGGAAAAGTTAAAGGGCTGCTGATGGGATTAGATGATTGCCACTCTGGTGGGGTCACCCTGGTAGGTAGTGAAATGAGTGACTTTGTCTGGAATTTGGTTGGCTTTTTGTTGTTTTATAGTCCCTAGGTTGGCCTCCCCACCTGAAATATACTACTTATTATTTTTATTAAAATTAATCATTGTGAAACCAACAATATATTTTTTATGGTGTTCATAAAATAAACCACAATGATATTTTCATCATTTTGTAACAAAAAATTTGAAAATCCTATTGTATAATATTTATTAAAAAAATTTAATTTTACAGCTGTGTAATTAGACCAATATTCGGTATATCTCTTTCCACTGGAATCTACCATGTACTAGGATGGAATTGGGGTTTTACCTGAATCACCACTAATAAAAGAGAATCTGATGAAATTTAATACACACATACATTTATATATATATATATATATATTATGTTTTAAAATTTTAATACCTATTATAAATGAAAATGATATGCGTTATTATTTTTTCATATGATTCGATTCTTGATAAATATTTGGGTATATCATGTAAATTTAATAAGAAAAGAAAAATTAAATAAACATTTACATCATTCAAATCTATGGGTATGTAGAGATTATCTTATCTTTGGTGACAATTTCTTAATTTATCTATGTTCGAACCCTTCTATATCATCCACACACACTTCACAAATCTATATAAACTCTGGTTGTAAAAATATAGGTGTTATCATGGAGCTCTGATAAATCATTTAGTATCATGATAATCACCTTGATTCCATTCATACGACCCATGAAGACATTCTTTGATCGATTACTCGAAAATTTTATTTCTCTCTCTAGGATGCATGAAAGAGCAAGATAACCTCTCAATACATTGAAATAAATGATACTTATAATAATATGCCTTCTATTTGTATATAGTGGATGCTCAAATACTAGGAAAGTGTTACAAGACCACCCATATTTTCAATGGCCACTAAAAAGGGAATAAATTATACATTATAATGAACTGAAGAGAAGATAATTTCATTTATATTTTTTGCAAATATCTGTAATATATATTAAAAATATTATATAAAAATCCTATTCATTAACTTGACTCATAATTCAAAAAATATTAGATGAATCTTTAATGTTAACGAAAATATTTTTTCACATAATATTTTTCCATGTATTCATTTAATAACATGTGAATAATTTGACTATAAATATCAAAAAAATTATTATATAGTTGAATAATAACGATTTTACTTATTTTCAATGATCAATAAAACATGTACATCTCTGAGACCCCACAGTGGTGCGCATCACATCATACACACATATTAAACAAAATAGGGAAATATCATGAATACGCTACCATGTGTGACCCTCGAGTCCATTATAATGATAGTATTGAGTAATATTAACCTAATAAGAGCAGTGTTTTTCCACCCATAAAGTCCCCTAAAAAAAGAAATTTTCAATGTAATGAAAATATTCCATTGAATACACACTCTATTATGTAATTAGTTTTCTTGCGATAACTCATAAAACATGATGCACACTTAATTTCACCATAATTCTATTGATATATTTTCTGTGGAACATACTCTATGGACATAACTTCTTCCACCATGTCTAAAGATTTAGTAAATGTACTATTATCTAGATAAACTGGGCTCATGATATATCATCCAATTGGAAGAGAAAATTCAATCATTATTTTTTTAATCCATTTAATACTACTTATTTAAGACACAATGTAAGCTAACTCTCTATAAACGTTGTCCAAAAACTTTACATGAATCAAATTATGAGATAGAATTGTGTAAACTGATAATAATTTAATGTTAGGAGACCATCATGCTACACCATGATTCTTCAAAATATGGCAGTATGTTTGATTTTTTATCTGACATGAAACACAACGATTAGAATACAATATATCACCCTAATACTTTATGGTATATTTATTTTCCAATAAATTCAGTCTCCTTGACATCATAAGATGCATGAAGCACCAAATTTGAATGAAACACGATACTCAATTAAAATATTTGTTTTCATAATTACTGTTACAACCTAGGCACTAAGTTGGATGGTATGAAAAATAATAACTAAAATTTTAAATTATTATTATTTATATATTTAAAATATAAATTAAATAGTTATATATATTTTTTAAATAAAATAAAAATAATTTTATAGATAATGAAATGTTTTTTTATATAATTTAATTTTTCTGAATGAAAAATTAGTTGTTCATTGTGAAAATAATTTAAAATTATATTTTAAAAAACAAATTATATAATCTATTTGAAAAAATAAAATTAATGTTTATAATAATAATAAACAATTATCTTAGTGTGATATTTAGATAATTTTGTAAAATGTTTCATTTCTTGATTAATATAGAAAAATACTAAATATGATTTAAAAAATGCATTTTATTTAAATTATTTAAAAATATGAATTTTATTTAAAATGTTTTTAAGGTAAAATTATTTCAATAATATAATTGTTTTTATATTTTTTTCATTATAAAAAATTTCAAATTAAATTTTTATATAAAAATGTTGTAAACTTTTGAACCATTTCTCTTTGAAAACGTGCTTTCTCATCGCATTAGTGAGAGTAATTTATAATAATATTTTTCACTTATCTGAATGGAATTTTGAAAAATGTATTCAATATTTGGTATCATCATAATTTATAGTAAATTATATTAAAAAAATATTTTTAACCAAAATTTTTTTCGAATGTAGGTATAATTAATTATAATGGTTATGGTAAAAATGAGATTTATAGGTGTTAAACAAAAATGATAATGGATAAAATGACCTTAAAACATGTCTAAAACCTATTATATGACAATATATAGACATTAAAACCTATAAGGATCTATTATTATTGATATTTTACCATTATTTAATGTGAAATATCTGGGTACAACCTTTTCATTTCAAAAATTATAAGGGTGCCACTCACCTCAACTGTAGAAGGCCACCCACACTCCTCTCATCATCACACCATCTAATTTTATCTTAATATAATGCATGAAAACATAACTTCCAAAATTATAAACCTTAAAACTATAAACCTTGGTTTATTATTAATATATTCTAGTAATTATTTGGGTATTATCCTAAATAGTTAGTCTGAGAAGAGGTTAAATTCCATGTTATGCGTTTTTGTTATATTTCTTCTTCATCATCATTAAAAGATTATTTATTTTGGATTATATAATAAAATAATTGTATAAAATATACTAATATGTCAAAATTTTAAGGTAATCACCTATATCCATCTCTTCTTCCCTCAAATGGGAAACAATAACATTGCTCTCGTGTAAGGTGGACTACCACATCACAAACTAATGAGACCTGTTTTCCAAAAAAATGCATTATTATTGGGTAAGATGATGGATATAAAGCATATATATATATTATATTTATGAGATAATTATATATATATATTCATTATATAATATATAACGTTTTTACTTTCTATTCCTTCTGAGATGTGATAACATTGCTCATGTGTATGGCATACTAGTACCTCATGAAGCGATGTGATTAGTTTTCCACTAACTATTTACGTGGGAGGTATTGAGGATAAAAATAACGAATATATATGAAATAAATGACTTAATATTGATATTAATTATATATTAATCATTATGAAAATAAAATATATATCATTTTATTTCTTACATTAGAAAATAATTACGTCATTCATGTACATATGGACTTTGAACCTCAAAAAGAGATATTACTCTCTTTTCAACTTCAAAAAAAAATAAAAGATATATATATATATATATATATAATTAGATAAATATTATTTTATAAATAATATTATTATCATTATATAAATATATAATATTCCTTACCTCCTTTTCATATTGATCACTAAAACATGTAAATGTTACTCATGTGTATATATAACCTACTTTCTCTATTAATATATCATAGTTCATTCACTACCATATTTAATTATTATTTTTAAATAATAATTAATGTATATATATGATAATTATTTCATTATAGTTATTTTAGATGTGTTTGTATAATTACCTTTTGGACCATAGTTAACATACTAATGTCATTTTTGACATATAAGAAATATATTATCGAAACATCTAACATAAACATGTGTGATTATATAATCATATATTATAGGGCAATAAAAGAAAAAAAGGATAAATAAAAGGTAAAAAGGTTCTTCTTAATTTAAATAAAAAAAATCAGTATACATTTCTGGAGTAAAATAACATACATGATGATTCAGACTCAAGGTAAGGATTTCTCATCTCAGTTTTATTTTTTTGACACATACACCACATTCACCACTTTTTTCTTTTTTGTGGTTTATATAATTCCCATTTTTTATAAATAATTCATTTATCTTCATTGTTTTAAATTATTCATTTAATTTTATTTGTTTCATAGGGTTTATGATTCAAAATATTCCAAAGTGATAAGGTTTTATTTCCCAATGTCATCATTTATTGGGATTGATATTGATTAAGTATTCCTTAGGGGTATTATATTTTATTTATATCTTAAAATAAACACATATTATTATCTTAAATAATTTCACGAATTTTTTCAATTAATAGTTCCTTTTTTTCAACTCTTTATTTCCAAAAATGATTAATATTTTTTTTATAAAATCTGATTTATTTATTTTTTTATTCGAAAATCAATCTCTAAGAAAACCAAGTGTTTGAAAAACAAATTTAAAATTATTTATCATTATCAAATTAATTTTTAAAAACCATTTACCCTTGTTTTAGTAATTTAAAATGTTTTTAAAGGAATATTATTTTTTTTCTGAATGAGACACCTTTCTAAGAAATTGACAGTGAGAAAGGAATATTTTTTAACTTATATGGTAAGTAAGGGATTTCATGCCATCATGATCATCATTTACATATGGATTATTTTTTGTTGTTTAAAATTTTATTTTTAAATAAATTTATTTTCCGAAAAAGTATTTTCCAAAAAATTATTTAAATTATTAGTTTTTCAAAGTGATTTTCAATGAAAAGAAATGTGAAAATATTATATGAATCTTCTATTTTTAAAATAAAAAAAATTATTTCCAATGAAATGTCATTTTTATCAAGAAATGTTCCATGTGATATTTGAAATTCATTTTATCTCTTAAAATATATTCATCAATATTAATTATTCATTAATGGAGATATAATCCCATGATACCGAACATATTATTTATTCAGATGATTTATGATTAGTTTGAATGGGGATATAATTTATTGATACAATTAATCTCACTCTATATGATTTATGATTATGTTTATTATTTTGAGAATGTATTTAATATTGTATTCAATATTTAATATGAATGTTTATGTACCTTATGTTTATCCCATTAAATATGGGGAAGGAATTGGACTTAGTAAATGTTGATCCAGACCCACTATATCCCTCGATGCATCAATATGCCTCATGAGACTAACTAGATTGGGTTTTGGATGTGTCATAATCAATTTATTTAGATTTATTAGAACAAACCCTCATCAGTATTTATATGTTTTCACATATGGCCTCGAAGATATGTTTTATATTTTATCCATTATGCATTTCATCATTATAAATTCAATAATTGATATTCCATGTCATGTTATGATTAGTTATAACATCCATGGTTAAGTTTCTTTATATTGTGATTATTTATATGAAATTATTTGATCATCATTTATTTTAGCCATTTGATTATCAAGTTATTTATTAAATGAATTTTTTATTGTTATTTACCTTTTTATATTGATTATTCCTTGTATATTCATATAATATCTTGTACGATTACTCTTACTTATCATCTGATATCATCCCTTTCTTATGTTCAACATCACTAGGGTAATAAGAAGGTTATTGGGATTCAAATAAAGTGATACAATAACAAGAATGATTAAATTTTCAAATAAATCACATTGTGTACTTTATGTTTTCAATTTAAAAGTGAATTTCAAGTATGTATTTAGTTATCATTGTCTTCTGAACTATTCATTCCTTTGGGATGTAACTCCATATATCTTTTTCCAATGTAAAATAGATGACACTGGATCTGAGCTACTAGGTCATCGTGTAACTCTTGGCATCGAAGGAAGTTTAGTAGAAACATTAGGAATTATATTTAGGAAAACAAATATTAGGAAACAGAACTAAATGATAGAATTTTAGAATAATTATTAATTAAATAACAAGAGTTTTGGTCAGTAAGATATTATGTGGGTTTTCGTAGAAAATACATCCTAGTATAGTCAATACATATAGACATGGTTTTGATAAAGATATTCATAGGGGGTATTAATATTAAAAAGGATGTGTTGGTATTGACCCAATCGTCACCTGATACATGAAAATGGTATTTACCATGCATGTAGTTTTACACTTCCGGGGAGATATTCTTTGGTTTGTTCACATCCTCCTTAAAAACCATTAAAAAAGAATTAAAAATATTTTTATGATTTGAAGACGTCATCAAAGTAACCATGATAATGAATATGAGATTAAGTGTGCTTAAATTTTCAATTTTGTATAAGATCTTCACTAGTGATGGGATGATATATTATTTTTTTTAATTTCATGATCTTAGATATTGAATTTTTTTTTTGGAATGATGCATAATTTAAGGAATGGAAATTGTATTTATGCACACACATCATGTAGGGATTTCCTTTCTATAAAATATAATGAAGATAAAGTTGTGGTTATAGATGGAACTGATCAAATTATAACCATATTAGGGTAGCTGACTTGAGATATGAGTAATAACCATTTCCATATAGAGAATCTTGATGATCTACCACATTATAACATAATTTTAGATCACTTAAGGTATCTGCAACATCCATAATAAAAAGGTACTATGAATATATTATTTTCAATGAAATGAATAATTTCTATAGAGAAAATATTTTTCACTCTAGGAAGTAATAAGATGGAAAATGTTTCCATGAAGTTTTATTATCTATTAGGATATAAATATTGATTATGGTCATTAATTAGAATCACTAAGTATGAGGAGGAAATAGAAAGCATATAGTGGAGTGATTTCAAGGAACTCTTTTTTAAAAAATATTTTTATGGGAAATGAGTGGATATAGAAAGACGATTCTTGAGTCTAACTCATAATAAAGAGGGAAATGTTTCTATTCATTAATCGAACTATACAATGTTATCAAGGAATGATGCAGACTATGTGTGTATTACAAAGATACAGATTTTATATTTCTTTTATTACTGTAAGAGAGTAATTCAAATGAAATTATATCCCAATCAATCTCATTATACAATGTGATAATATAATGTTAAATAATTTTAGAGAAATAATTACCAAATTCATGTGGCTCAGATGGGAATAATTATAAGAATATGATGGTTTCAAAAGAATAGATAAAAGAAATAGTGGATAGTGTTATTTTTCAACATGTGGTACTTGTGGGATGAAACATCCTTGGTAAATTATTAAAAGTAAAAAAAGTATTCATCAAGTGTGTATAAAAAGGTTAATGTGCTCATTATTAAATTGTAAAGAATGAATTTCCTAATTTTCAATGCTTCATCTTTAAGGATAGGTGGCACTATTGAAATGAATGCCCAATAATCAAAGGAATATACCGCAAATGAATCTAATGGGTCGTGGTCAATATTATTCTATTACTAATTAGTATAATTAACGTGATTGTGTTTGGATTCAAGAATCATGTCATTTGAGTATCTTTTCAATGATATATTATCAATAAGAAATATGAAATGGATAAATATTGTTGTATAAAAATTCTTCATTAATGATTTGAATATATATTTTGACTGGTACTGATGACAAAAAAAAATTATTCATTGGTATACTGAACTTCTTGGAAAACACATATTATATTCAAAATATTGACATAATTATGTTGGGATAATGATATGATTTATATATAAAAAGTATATTAAATAGTAATGACTACCTTAGAATTTATTAATTTTTTTTTTGAAAAAGTGGTTTATTCGATCATTGATAGAGTTTACAACAGTTTTGGATTTATGGAATATATCGATAAATATATGTTTTATTTATGAATTAAAAAAGGTTGCATGGTTTAAGGAAGGTTATATGGTAATTATTGTTATTAAAATATTTTAGGTGAATAATAGACGAATGTATTGACATGTTTGGTATATGAAAGTTAAAAGATACTTCATGTTGTTTGGGGGATTAATTATATATTCATTTTTCAAAATTTAGTGACCTTATTTCTAATGTTTTAGATATTTTCCTTTGGAAGCTTCATAAGGATAAAAATTAATGAAATGGTATATGTTTATCATTGGATGAGGTTCTAGAGATTAATTTATTACTCCACTATATAAATATTTAAGCATATCTACTAACCATTTTGTTATAATGAGAACAAAATATCAAAGCAATGACTTATCATTCTATTATGTATCATATGATCTATTATTTCTTTAGGAATAAGAAACTTGTCTTTATATCGTAGAGTAAGTGATGGAATAGAAATTGATCATGGAATATCCAAAGGATTAGATTGTGCTTATGAAATTGACGTAAATAAAGTAACTATTTATTATCATAATAATTAATAAACTTTAGGAAAATGATCATGAAATAACGTTTTATCATATTACCATAATTTATGATGATATAAATGAAATTTTTCAGTCCTATCTGGTTAATGGTTTTATGGTTGTCTACTTTCACAAGAAAATTCACTATATTATGATCACTGACCTCTATCACATTCAATTATTATTTTAGCATTATGCATTTCTTCTATGTCCAAATCAAATATTTCAGCTCAGTTATCCAATTTGAAAAATTGGTTTGTGTTATTAAAAATGTCCTTCACACATCCCTTTACCCATTATCAAAAGGATGTTTTATTCACCCTCATTATATGTGGGTTTCTAACAGATTTATTTTCTAATTTCAAATCCTTGATTAAAAAAACAAATATAAATAGTGAGGACAAGAATTATTTAAGGGGGTAGAATGCAACACACTATGATTCAGAGATAGGAACATCTAGTTTATTAGATTATGTTACACATTCAACCAATAATATAAGAGAATATAACAACCTGAGACATTATTATATATTTATGTTTAAATAGAAAAAATCTCTTTGATATATTCAGATGCAAAAAAACATCGGATTTATGGGAAACTCAATAATTTCATAAAATATTAATATTTAATCATTAAAATTATAAAATTGCTGTTATATAGGAGGTTTTGTATATTTATAATTAAATTATGAAACTTATATGATATACATAGGTATTAAATAAAATAAATTATTATCTATATATTATAAATAAAATAAGAATGATTTTTATGAGAATGAAATGTTTTTTGAAAAACTATATTTTTATGAAAGGAATATTAGTCATTCACTGTAAAAATGATTTAAATTGTATTTTTCCCTATTTGATAATACTTAATAAAAAAATACTTTAAATAATCATAGAACAATTATCTTTGGGTTATGTTTTGTGATTTTTCAAAAAACATTCAATTTTTGATGATTAGTAAAAAATACTAAAATATAATTGAAATATACCATTTTGATTAAATTATTTATACAAATATTTTATATTTTAAATTTATTTTAAATTATATATCCTATAATAAATTTTCTCTCATTTCATTCATTTTTTATTAAATTTTGATATAAAAACTTTTTAAACTTTTGAACATTTTCTCTTTGAAAACTTATTTTCTGATTATGTTTGCGTGATTAATTTTAATATAAAATTTTCACTTATGGGAATTGGTCATGTAAAATTCATTTATAATTTATATTAATAATAACATACAATAAATTATTTTGTAAACTTAATACTTTTACAATATTAATAGTGAAAAAAAATTAATTCTCGCATTTAAGGTAAAAATGAGTTTACCAGGGGTGAATGCATGATTATAAGGGGTTAAATAAACTAAAACATTTTATAAAACCTATTTAGAATACATATTTATAACTTATAAATTCATATAATCTATAATACTTATTTCTAACCCCTTATTGAATTATAAAAATGTGGTTACACCTTTTTTTTCAAAAATTACAAGTGTGCCACTCACCTCACCGATAAAAGTCCACACAGTATCCTCTTTTATTACCTCATTTCAAAACTTTTTTATCATCCATAACCTACCATTATACCTTCTTTACTTAATTATTGTAATAATAGAATCCTTGTAATATAATGAAATCCATTCTTGTAACACATTAGTTATAATCATAAATATGTGTCCTGAGAAAACGTAAAATTCTAAACTAGTTGTTTTTTTAATTCATTATCCCACCTTTTTAAAAAGATATTAATTTATTATTATATAATAAATTTTTTAATAATAATTAGGTATTATTATTCATTTTTAATTAACTATATGCATTACCTATTCCGGTAAATTATAATTGATAATGATTCTTGTGCGTACGGAGAACTATCGCCTCGCGAACCGATATGACCTGTGTTACATCAACACCATTCAAAGATGCGTATGATGATGTATCAAGAGTATATATATATATTTTATTTTAATATATATATATCATATTTATTTATATCACATGTAAAGTTTCCACTTTCCATTTTAGAGGGGATATGATAATATCGCCAATGGGTACAAAGAACTAATGCCTTACGAAGCATTGTGAATCATTTTTCAGTAACTCTGAACATCGAAGATAATAATAAATAAATTATTGAATTAATCTGATATTAATTACATAATTATGATATTAATTATAGATTTATCATTTTTAAATGATTATATTTATCAATTTCATTATTATAGTTTAAAATGATTACATCATTCGTGTATATGTAGTCTACCACCATCACGAAGACATGTGACTCCCTTTTCACAAACCAAACTCTTGAATGATATATATATGTTCATTTAATGAAATAATATTTTCAAGATGATATAATGAAATTTTTTTAAAGATAACATATTGCTGAATTTCGTTCCATAATAACCATTAAAAAATGGAAATGTTACTCATGCGTAAGATCAACCTACCGTCTCTATGATTATAAAATAGAAACTTTTTCATAAACAAATGTCATGATTGGTTTTAGAAGTTTAATTTATGTATTAATATTATGATTATTCCATGATTATTATTATCTATAAGTCAAAATAATGTCCTCATTGAACATTGTCAAACTACTGAATTCAATTTTGATACATATGGAAAATATCATTGAAACATTTTATGTAAACATAATTGATTAAGTAAACATATATAAAATCTTAGTAGTATAAATTAAAAGAATAACAAATTTGAATAATGTTATTAATAAAGTAACTATTTAACTTAAGATAGTTTTTTATTGAATAAAAATAACATGTGTTAAGTGTTGGGCTCAAGGTAAGGTTTTATCAACACACCTTTATATCAGTGATACATACACCACATTCAAAACTTTTTTCTTTGGTGTTGTGTATATACATCCCTTTATGTATGTCATATCACACATTAAATTTTCTTCATGATATTTAATGTATTACTTATTTTTATTTATTTAATTTATCCTATGATTTAGAAGTGACCAAAGAGATATAGTTTTATTTCCTAATCTCATAATTATTTGGTATTTTTTCCCTTTAGGATTCCCATGGGGGAATTATTTTATATCTATTTCATAAAATAATTCTTTTTTATTTTCCTCAGCTTATTGATGAATATTTTTAATTTTTAATACCATTTTTTTCATTGAAATTGAAAATTATTAATAAAATTTATTTAAGAAAAAATGATATTATTTCCCTCATTAACCGAAAACCCTTTTTTCTAATGAAACAATGTTTTATAAAAACGTTTTCAAAAATGATTTGTAATTCTCAATATTATTTATTAAAGGAATTTTTATCAATGATTTATTTTTTAATATTTTTTAATGTAATATTCTTATCATTTTTTTGGAAGAGGTGCTTTTCAAACATTTTGACAGTGAAAAAGGAATTATATTTTTAACTTATATTGAATATTTGGAATTAACCACCATGATGACCTTAATTTATTTGAGGCTTACATTAAAAGTTTACAAAGTAAATTTTAATGAATATTTTTCCTAAAATTATAATAATTCATAAAAGTTTTTATGTGTTATTTAATTAAAATTATTTTTGAAATATTTTATGAATATTAATGTTTTTAAAGAAAAATAGATATTTTAAAATAAAGGTTATTTTCCTCAAGAAATATTTCATGTGGTCATTCTGAATCATTTAAAATACATGAATAAATAATTTATTAATATTTATTCATTAATTGGGATATATTGTAATGATACCATCCTTATTAATTATTTATATAATTTATGTACAGTTTTACTGAAGATGTAATATGTTGATACCAATCATATTACTTCTAAGGGATTATGGTTATGTTTATTACATAGGAAAAGTATTTACATTGGGTATGATAGTTTAAATATGAATGTTTATGTCAATTTTGCATCACCCCTTTCATATGATGAATTAATTTGACAATGTTACTGATGGGTAGCGCTAGCTATAGCCACTTGGTGCATTGATATGTCCCATTAGACATACTGGATTAGGTTTTGGCCAAGGAAATACCAACTTATCTAGATTCCTTGGAACAAGTCCATGATGGTATTTAGAATTCATGGAAAAAGGCCTTGATTGTATTCTTTATAATTCCAACATTATTCACTCAATCATTATGAATTATATTATTGATATTCCATTTTATTATTCAATTATATTGAATATACACAATCAAGTTTTATGTTTATGTAAGTAATTATATATTATTATTTTCTCATCATTCAATCCATAAATATCTTTCCATGTTATTGATTCAAGGAAATGTAATTCAATTAATTACCTTTCCATATTTATAATGCCTTATTGATTTTTATCATTCACTATATTCTTAACCTTACCGTGGATATGATATCACCACTTTCTTATGTTTCCTATGGAGATTTGGATATTTTTTTATTGAAATAATGTTTTATCATAGAAGGAGTAATAAAATTATCAAATAAAATAATATTTATTTTTTATGTTTTTCATTATAATAAGTATTTCAATTATGTATTTTTTCTCCCATGTATAACAATTTATTTTATACTTTTTGGTGTGATTCCTTTTATCATATTCCAATGTAATTATTTCTTGAAAAATATGATTGGTTTCACAAGATTCTCTTTTATTTTCCATTAAGGGTGTTTGCACAATCATTTTCATTAGGTATTCAATATTTGTTTCTAATGGAAACTCTCAACAGTTCCCACATCAATGACAAGGCACAATCTTAATTTACAAAGGTAGGTATTGAATTGGAATTTTAGACCTAGTTACACCAATGAACTCACAATGATTGAGATGATGGGATGATAGTATCATCAAATAATATTTGGGGAATTATTTCATATAATGAGACTCTTTCAAATATTTAATATTTTTTTTGTGAAATCCTTTTCAATCCATAATATGATACGAGTTACTCCTCCACCAATTACTTGATTAAAACCATGTATTGATGGGATTAAAATTTTTTGTCTCATGTTATTCATTTTTATCTTATTTATTTATGATGATTTAGCTAAGATCCACATTCAGGATCTCTAGAGTTAATTTCCATCCAAGGAGGGGTTGGTGTCTTGGATATGGGACTAAACCTCTAGATAGCATCATGTATATCCAATGAGAATAGGAATCAAACAACGCTTAGTTTTTTTGAGATAGATTAAGGTCATATGAATTTACTACACCATAGAGTTTAACTTCATGTATTAAGGTTATTAAAATAGATCTCGATCCTTGGATATGAATGCTATGTATGTTTTAATGACAGGAATTAGAGTCAACATATTTCATTTTATAGGTATCTGTGTTATAAAGTATGTGATAACAGAGGCATGAAGTGGGAGTTATTCATGCAAAGATACCATGAATTCCCATATCAGGTGTAGGAACCTATGAATGAAGATGATATGTAATCAAGGTTACATCATAATAAAAGGCATAATATTTACTCTCCTTTCCATCAAAGAGTCTAAAAATGACCAAGGAAAATAATTTAGAAAAGAGTGGAGAAAAAACATGAATAAAATAAAGATTTTCATAGGTATGAACATTGGGTCACCCTCATGAGGCCAAGAGGCCATCGACACGCAACCTACTTGTACGACCCAACAGGTTGTGAATCCTACATTCATGCCACCATTGGTTGCACAACAAACATGAGCACCCAATTTCATTTCCTCCATGGTCACTTATTAGCCTATAAATAGATGCTAGGGATTTTCATCTGTACAGATGAATTTCCCTAATACTCAATTTCTTCTCTGGTCATCATAGTGCTTTACCCAAGTACTTCGAATAATTGAAGGTATTTATTTATCACATAAAGAAAAGGAATTGATGTAGGATCATAGGAAATAATCATTTTAGTGTTTTAAATCCATAACACTTGTGCGCCTAAAGTACCTAACCTCCAAAAATCAGAAACACTTGTGCACCACATATTCAATTAATAAAAACTGGAGCACCCCACTTCTGAAATCACCTATTAATACTTTTGAAGGCTTGATCTAGATCGTGCCCAAGTATTACCATACATGTATTTCATCACTTATGTGAATATCAGGTCACCCAATCCCACTTGCACGCCCATTCTTGTGCACTCTGATCTACATGGGTGCTCTTCTTTGATTCACATACTCTCTTTAGTATACAAGTCAGCAATCCCTCTTCAAAGCCATCCATGGGAAGGCTTATTCATTATTGTCTCCCTTGATTGAAAGTGATTCTCTTGATACCTCGAACAAAAGTTCCTGACTTATCAAACCTTTGAGAAAGGCATATCATTTTATCTCCTATTTGGGTTTTAATATCTAGAGTGAGAGGTTTCTCACATTTATTTCATAATGGGGATAGGATTAATGCAGGTTCTGTGGGTTTGTATATCCATAGTCACATTATAAATTCTCCCAGGAATGTGTTGGGAAGTTCGTGGTTTTCATAATAAGGGTTTTAGTCCTGACCTCTCCCTTCCCAATGAAATGGATCCTCATATCTATGGTAGGGAAGTTAAGGTTCACGCTTTCTTTATCATTCAAGAAAAAAAATATCCCTCTCCTTCCAGGATCAATATTAGGGAAGCCATTATGGTATAAACCCCTATCCTTCATCCCTTATTCCTTTCATTAGACCCTTGTCCAATGCAATGTGAATAGATTGAGGGCTCGTCACCTCGAGCTCTTCTCGGGTCATCTCTACCTCTCCCACCATCACGACCATAGGTGCACCCACTTCCTCCAATAGAGGTTCAAATGTGTGTGTGTGTAAGTGTTGAATCTTTTTCATCCTCTTGTTTCTCACACCATGTATCACTCAGGTGGGAATAGATATTTGTGATCATTACAGCATTTTTAGAAACACCCATGGTGAATGAACTATGATAACTCTAATTCCCACCATTATCAAGATACATAGGAAGCCTTATAAGGGCCCGAGCTCACTAGATATCCTCTTCATGAATCCAATCCTAATTCCATTAATTAGGGCATCCTCCATAAGAATATTATATAATTAAACCCCCCCAAATCATTAAGTCGGCCTTTCCAAGATGTAAGTCCAAACTCGTTTCTCTCAGAGGACTATACTCACCTACGAGACTTATCAAACTACATAGGCTATGATTGTCATCCACATGGGATACATAGGAGTCCTCATTGAGGTTGAGACCCAAAATTTGAAATCAATCCTTTTCTCCTTGGTCCACATTACCAATATGGTATAATATTACATGGAAATCCAAATTCATTCAAAAGTTCCTTGGGCTGGTTATGCATAAGTCCCACACAAAACATTGACTAAGAACCTTTCACATAGATTTTCATACCACATAACATAAAACTTTACAGATGGGTCCTTATTATAAGACCATAAATGGTATGATGTGTCCCATGAAGTATCACCGATCTATGAGGGTTATGATTCCTTTCACAAGGATATGTAGGTTTCACATTTCATGGGTACGATCCCAATATCCAAACAAACATTTGTCTCCCTAGATGACAGTAAATTCCAGGGTTCCCCACTAAGTGGCTTAAAAACTAGTATCATCATAATGATGACTAAAAGAAAATTTCAATAATATATGAGTGGATACCATTTATGCACAACCTAGAATACATATGGATATATCCATTAATGAATAAACATGAATTCATATCGATGATTTTAAATTTTACACATGTTAATAAGATAAAGAAAATTACAAGGGAAACCTATGTGATACTTGGTGAATTAATAAGGATTCATAAAAATATACTAATTTTTAAAGAGAGTCCAAGAGTAGACAATAATTCCCTACAAATGGGTGTGATGAGTATGACCTCCCATCCCCTTGAGTATTACAAATTCATACTATCTTAATTTTAAAACTTGACGACACCTACATTTAGAAAGTAGGTCCCTTATAAATAAAGAAATGTTGTTGTTTTGTGATTCCATGAATAAATCCAATGGAAAATTCCTGGAATTAGTGATTCTTAAAACTATAACTCACATTACAGGGGACTACAAAACACATACACATTATTCTATTTTTAAAATCATTAATAGTCTCTAAGACCACATGGGTTGTGATTGATTTTAGAATCAAGAGACATTATATGAATGAACATGTCACATCAGAGAGAATTTTCATAGGGGATACACATTAATGTTTCCCGGTTAGAGTTATGATTACTAATCTCATAAATAATATAGTATGGAGATATGGACTTATCAGAGTGTCCTGCATAACCGATTTATTGCTGGAATTAGAGTCCTAATAGATTTAATATTTCCTTAACCTACTGATTGGTTATGATTAGTGATTCAAATTGATGGAATTATTATCATCATAATGGTTTAGGATTTCTAGGGAATTATAAAAGAATAAAATACCATGTTACATATTCATTCTCTATCATCAAATAGATAAATAAAGACAAAGAATATGATAGTAATATCAAATATTTTTGGTATGAAATCATAGTCCCATTCAAGATCATGGAAAAAATAGAGTCACATGTGTTTGTAACACTATCCAATTAAGTTCACCCCATTATAAATGGGGTATATAGACAAACATTTATGAAATAGGGTTTTCATGGTGCATATCAACGTCTGCATGCATTATAATGAAAGAATTTATTCCTATAATATCATGATTGTCTACAAGAAAAGTCTTGATTGTCTTCTTGACATGTTATAATTATCTTCCCGACATATAACTATTTTCTTTCATACCTGTCCTTGTTGTATCCCAGACATTTCGTAATTATCTACTGAACATGATCGATGTGTCTTTTGACTTGGAAGTCAAGTACAATGGTTTATTTATTACATGTATAATGTTCTTCTCATTATCAATGTTGATATGATCAAGGTGCTTCACATGATGAAGATGACATGTCTTGGATGTCATTACATGATCAAATTTTCCTTTCCAGGATTTCCTCAGATGATCAAACTGACTTTTTCGAGATATATTCGCATAATAATATTTAACATGTATAGGGAATATTTCCTAATCAATTGATATGTCCATGATGTCTTTACCTGATCAACATGAGTAGTCTAGGACATCTTCTATATATTTAATAAAACTTTCTAGGTTGTCTTTCTATGATAAAACTGACTTGTATATGAAATATTCGCATTATAAAACTGAATTTTCCATGGTCATTAACTTGAAAATGCTGTCATTTAAATGTAGTATCTCTTGGTAACTCTATAATTTATAGTTCCACATGAGGGAATTGTAATAATAGTGAGTCACACAATCACTGGTTATTAAGTGAGTCGGTCAATGTGGTATCATGAATGAGTCTATAATCATGAACACAACAATGAGATAATGTCTTAGGGTTAAAGAAACCTATCCAAGGGTATCATGCTTAAGGATGCAAATAAAAATGGTTTTCATGGAAGGAGTATTACTTTTTAAACGGGTTTATGTTTTTTATCGAAATAGGAATATATGTACAGTGGATCACATGCATACCTAAGTCACATGTCTGGGGATGTTTCCATGATAAGGTTATATGTCCAATTTTAATGGGCTAATTGTGCATAAACAAGGTTAGTCAATCCCTATGATAACAACATTTAATTAAGGGAAGTATATAAAGAGACTATAATTTAATGAAAAAATGTCCAAGTATACGTTAAAAAATCACATGAATAAGGGTTTTCCTAATCACTTGTTCAAGAATACATGTAGGCATCACACACAAAGAGAGAAATCATCAAGGGTGATCTATCTAGGATGCTTGAATATGGGGTGGAATATTTCCTGATAAGGAGTTCATAATAATTATCTATGTAACAAAGGGTTCACATGACATTAATTTTTTTCATGAAACTCTGTGATCATAAAGTGAACACACAATAGATTTTCTTGATGGAATCCCCCACTGGGTTCTCATTACCGGAGTCTTGCCATTACCTGGGAAATTTCTCTAAAGGAAGTTTCCTTCCACCCCTCTATTTTCCCTTCATCCATTTTTATATGTAGTCCTTCGAATTTATTCCCCTCACGTGTGTTTTTTATGTCGACGAAGGTTTTATATAGGGGGTGTTTGGCTGATTGTGGAGCTATATCCCATGGGGAGGATGATGCGTGCACTAGATTAATGTAGGGAGTAACTTTGCATCGCCAACATCATGCCATCGCAAGAGCCATGGTACATATTGTTATGTAATATCATGATCACGTGATCTATTTCATACAAATCATATGTTTTTTTAATATTACTTATATGAGAGAAATCAATGGGTCATGATTTCCATGACATCATGTGATGTGGTATAAGAAAACCAGATATTGACTCATGTGATGGACTCTGTAGTTTCTCATGATCTTACAATCAGAATCTTGATTTTTATGATATTGTGGATTAAGGGAGTATATTTGGATTAAAATATACATATTTTATGTGAGGCCTTTGTGATGTCTAAATGGATTTTCTTGATTTTCACCATTTCACCAATAGATTCATAGTGCTTCTCCCCATTACTTCCTATGAACGCATGTTCGAGGTTAACATCAAGTGATTCTTTAGAATAGCTATTTGCTTTGAAGTTCCAATAATGGATGAATGATAGTTTGTAAGGTTTTTTATCTTACTCGAATTCTCATGATTGAGTTCACGTGATCATGTTTCTGTTGTTCCGATGATCCTCATTGTGAAATTTTCACTGTCCAAGGTGGGTCACTTCAGAGATTTTTTTTTGATAATCATACGATCACATGAAATATTTTTATGATCAATTTTATTTTGACATGATGTACTATATTGTATAGATGATCAATTAGATGAATGAAGAAAACTTAATGGACTAAAAAAATTCCTTGATTTTCTGGAGATCAATGTGAACACAACACTACTTCACATGATCATCACTACTTTAATAATTTGATCTTAAAAAATATAATGGTGGATTGATGTGGTTCTCATGGTTAGATTCTTATGATGGATCTGGTACCATGTGAAATGATGTCAATTGCATGGATTTTGGATACTGGGCATGTATCCATAATCTTGATTTGATCATCGGAGAAGGAAGACATAGTGGTCATCTGGCACCTGAGTCATGAAATTTTTTAGAATAACTCACTATAGAGAACCAACAGTATCTGGAGTGATTCATGATAATGGGAGATTAATGAAAAATGTCTGTGGTGACCATATAGTCAGGATCTACTTAATTAGTGACTATGGTTTGTTCCATTAATTTGCAACAAGGGAATAGTTCCATACTAAACCCATGTACAAAATTGATTTTATCCACTATTTGGATATGTATAATAATTATTGGTGTGTCATCCACTACACAAGCCACCATTGGAGTCGACACTTGTAATAGATACACCAACACCCCTAATAGTCGCACCGTCCCATTGCACTACCACCCTATGAAACCCATGCATGTTCCCTGTGAACACACCTTATGATCTATAATCTACCATAACCTAACTACTTGACTGGCTGGTAGGCTTGCTCCTAGTGGATGGTTAAGATGACTCCCCCATATGACCTTGCTTAAGATAGAGAGGCAGGTTATCCAAGCTCGAATTTTTTTGGCTAATTGAATATCCATAAAACAAATTGTATAATAATCTATAATAAAAGTGATATAATAAGAGATAACATTTAATCCCTTATAAAATTAATCATAACAAAATTCCACTTCCCTCATGAAAATAATACCTATATTCATTTAAAAGACTTCATACATATTTAATCTATGAAGGTAAAGTGTCTAATGAACAATTTTGGATTTCGAACCCCCCCCACTTTGAATTATATTCATTTCAGTTGAAAATAGTATCATTATAATGTAAATATATATTAATTTCTAAATATCTAAATATCCAATTGGCTTATTAACACTATGAAGATGAGATTATTGACACAGGGAATCTAAATTTCTAAAATATATATCCACAATATTTCAAAGAATAAGGAAATTTTCAAGGAATTGGGGTCTACCATAGAAATAAACTAGGACTGAGTCTTGGATAATATAAATTAGATAGTAGGTAAACATCCAAGATTGAAATAGATTGGTTTGAAAAAGGATTTCGTATATGGTTCAATGAATATAGGTCTATATACTTCTATTTATCTAACGTTAATGGGAATTCATTCATATATAGATCTGGCATAAAAGAATCATTTGAAGATAATTCTCATGCATAAGGAGAATAGGTTCTTATATTAATAAATCTATGATGAATATCCTTACAATGATATAACTCGTACATAAGAAGAGGAATGAAATTTTTGTGTGATGAAATCATGGGTAGAGACCCATGATTATGTGGAAATATTTCATAGATCTATCTCTCATTAAAAATTACAGGCCACAAAATGTAGGATACTCTAGGGAGCTTAATTTCCAAAATGATTGACTAAGTCACATATATTTTTAATGCATGAGAGTACAAGGTACCCACAGGTGGGTCCTGGAAAATAATTATATGCTCTAATTTTTTCATGGATTTGTCGAAATATCTAGTTTATATTGGTTTTTACTAGTGATTTATAATGACCCATTTATTATTTTTATCTCCTTGTTTAAGCCCTAAATTTTTCTTAATCTTCATTTAGGGAAATATTAGTGGGTTTGGACTTGAAATTTTCTTACACAACTATTTAATGGGATTCTTACGTGAAATGTTTTATTCATATTATATTTCATAAATTCTCACTATTTCCAAAATCACAATAAGTGTATTTTAATTGAAATTAGAATAAAATTATTCCCATGATTCCCTTTCATGTTTTCAACCTAGAGAAGATTGTGTCTATTTAAATCAACTATTTTAAGGCCTTACAAACTAGTCCATTATTGTCTTTTAGTTAAGGGTATTTCTAATCAGACCACTTAACTCATCTGTAGTGAACAATCCATAATGTTACATTATCTATATAGTTTTAATTTCATAATGTAAGGACTTATTCTATTTATTTTAATTTCATGATGTAAGGATATATCTAATGAATTTTAACATCATGTGGTAAAGAAATATTCCATGTATTTTAACTTCATGCAGTAGGGACTAAAAATGATAAATAGTTTAAATCATTTCTACCATGATTAGATAGAATGACACAATACTACCCAATAGACATTTTACAGTGCATTAAATTACCTTTATTAGAGCTAGAAAAGTTCCGAATATATGAATAAGGTTAAAATACCGGGTCATTTGTCAGAGATGAAAAATTACTAAAAATGGGACCATTATCAATGACAATAAAGGACTGATAAATAGAACCATTATGAGGAAATTTAAAATTGATGAAAAAGAAAAATATATCAATGCTTATAAAAGCACTGGTAAAGAATCTTATATCAGAACTTTTATATAAGTTTTGATAAACTATACCTTAACCCGCACTTATAAAAGTGCTGATAATGTACCATTTATATAACTACCATGCTCTTTATTACACACTTAAACATGATTTATTACATAAAATTTTCACTTGATACAATATGGATGATCGATAGGACTAGTTTCTTTGGGGATTAGGAAAATTACATAATGACATAAAACATGAAACACACCATCTTTATCAAAAAATCCTTTACATGACAACTAAATTCTCTCGTACTTAGCATTTCATGGGATAACCATAGGACAAGCATCAGAAAAGGGTGAGCTATAATACCCAGTAATGGAGGAAAAATTATTAACATAAATAATACAGTACATGTTAGGAAATAGGCATATCAATGAAGCATAAAAGAACCATGAACATAAAAGCATGATCAACCATGATGATCACATCATGAAAATGTGGCAAAACCACCTAACATGGTATTGACATGATCCAAGGCACATTGAACATGTATCACACATAAGACCTATTTTCACATGAATTAACATTTGAGAAACTTCTCCACACAAGACACGTCATGATACTAATATTTTCCCACTTCATTGGAGGATTATCATGACACACCATTCTTAAACATTTCATTTCATGTATAAGTGTTCCACATGGATCATACAACATGGAATCATTCAACGTCATCATTTATTCCACTATAAAATAATGTGGAATACATAAATGAAAAACTATAAGAAAGATGTGATGTTTTATAACATTTATTACCCTTTATAGAGAAATGGTTATGGTATTTACTACACAATGACTTTGGATTTAAAAACCAGGGTGCAATTTGGGCAGCACAATGAAGTGAAAAAAAATTAAAAAAATGGTTAATGAATCATAAAAGAGATGCCTCATAATTTTTACATGAAATTTGATGTTAGGGGATCATATTAATATATGTCCCCAGAGTTGTAATGGAATTTAGATTCATGATACAAAATAATTACTTGAATGTAAATGAGGAGAGAAAATTACTTATGGAATTTTGTCACGGTAACAGGTGTACATGGGAGTCATTAATGAGAAGGAAATGGGGTCTCTCATTATTCATACATAATGAGGGATGTATGGGGGAGGTGATAATCATACCCCAAACATTGTAATTGAAAATAAAACGGCTTAACAACATAATAAAATTTAGACCAAAATGAGAAATGAAAAAAAACCCTTGCTCGGAAGTGTGAACCCATAGAATTGGGAGAGTCTTGAGAGTTGATTATTGGGAGCATGTGGAACCTTGGGGGGGATTTTAGAGAAAGGATGGAAGTGGTGGGCCTAGCTCCTAATCCTTTGAGTAAAAAGGAAGTGGGGGCTTGGGTGGGTATATATAGGAAAAGAGAGGGAATTCATTATTATTTAGGTTTGGGACACCAGACATTAAACTAATCAAAAACACAAAACAACCTATGGTTTTTTCTAAAGGGGCTTGTAAGACATTAATTTATAATTCCAATAGCCTAACAACTTAAAATATTCGGCGTTATTATGTAGAGGTGAGTCACACTCTAATGGAAATCAATTTAAAAATTCAAAATGATTTATATCTCTTGGATGGTCCACTAATGTTTTTTAAAATAATTCAAAAAAACCCAAAATTGCATTATTTTAATGGTAAAACATATATTTTATAATTATTGTGTTTATTGTATTTTATTAAATAACTATTAAGTCATTATTATGTCGTAAAACACATTATATATTTAAATTGTACTTAATATTTACCCAAAAATTCTACAGTCTCAGAGAATTATGTAAAAATCCTCAATAGATAATTTATAATTACTAATTGCAATAATAATATATATTTTCTCAAAAAAAAATTAAAAAATTTTAAATTTTACATATAAAAATAAAAACCACCTTTCATAAAAAATTCATGGTTTTCGACAAAAAACCGCTTTCAAACCTTAATAAAAATAACAATTGTTTTCATAAAAACTATATGATCAATTATATATAATAAAAACTAATTTCATAATAATATTTTGTTAAAATATTATTTAATTAAATACTCCATTAATTCATCAAAATTGATTTCTTAATTGATATTTAACTAAAAATACTATTTTCAGTTTAAAAACTATTTACAAATTAATAATAATAAAATAAATGAATATTTTTTATTATATATAAAATAATGCACATAATCATAATGAAAATGCCATGTTACATAATCCCTTATAACACATGCATAAGATAGAAGGGTAAGGTGTGTGATGATGATAGACTCATGGGGTGGCTCGGATAACATCACTTAGGTGGTAATCTCTACCAACTTCCACTTCTCTAGTAGAAGGATATATTCAAGCATAACATGCTGAAACATCTGCTTGGACTTAGTCAAGATCGAAGCCCAATGATGCCACCACCTTTCCACGCTCCGATAGATGAGATTCATATGTAGGAATTATACTGGATGAGTCCATCACTTCTATTCTATGAGTAAATCGAATGTGATAAAGACATATAATTATACTAATCATGTTATCGCAGTTTTATTGACTATATTAGAAATGATCACAATTCATGAGGTATTTTAAAATCCAGAAACATAAAACCAATGAAGTAAATATGTTTTTAACCATTTTACAAAATATAAAATTTAATTACATTAGGATGAATTTTCATTGGTAAAATTATGGGTCGTTACAATCTTCCACCTTTATGAAATTTCTCCCTCAAATTTTTTTCCCACACTAAAATAGATTTTGGTAATTCTACTTCATCACTTACACTGATTCCCACAAGGCTTCTTCAAACTTGTGGTTTTTTCACAACACCTCAACCAGGGGCATTGTCTTCTTTCATAAAATTCTTTATATATGATCAAAGATCTTCAAACACTTCTATTCATAAGAGAGGTCATTCTCTCAATGTACCACCTCTGGATTGAGTACACGCAATGGGTCCGGTATGTAATTATTTAGTCGTGATACATGGAACACATCTTATACTTGATATAGGTTTGGTGGGGGCACTAGTTGATAGTCTACTGCTCTGATGTGATCAAGGATGTGAAAAGGGCCAATGTACCTTAAAATTAGCTTTCCCTTCATCCGAAATCTCATTACACTCTTCTATGGTGATATTCATAGGAATTCCATGTCTCCCACGTCAAACTCTAGTTATCATCGATGATTATTAGCTTAACTCTTTTGTGGAGAATGAGAATATTTAATGTGATTCTAGATGGTCTTGACATTCACAACCACTTGTTCGAACATTTATGGACCTATGATTTTTCACTCTCCAACATCATCCCAACATGCCAGTGGTCTACATCTCTTCCCAGAAAACACCCCATAAAGAACCATTTGGATACATGATTAGAAAATGTTGTTGTATTAGAACACAATAAGATGGAGATGTTGATCCATCCTCCATTGATGTCCATAGAGCACGTTCTAAAAATATCCTCAACTGTTTGTATAGTCCGATTAGATTGGCCCTCAGTTTGAGGATGATAGCCAAAAGGTCTGATCCAAGCAGACTTGGACCACCAAATTTATGTTGAAAAATCTTCTAAAACCTGGAGGGGAATCTTGGATATCAATAAGATAAAATACCTAGTGGTACTTCATGAAGCCATATCACGTCTCCAATGAATATATGCGCCAGTTGATCTACTGAGAAATCCTCCCGAATAGAAATTGAGTGTTAAATATTTGTAAGACAATCTACAACAACCCAGATAACATTGTTTAATTTGGATGTATTTGGAAGTATGGTGACAAATTATATGATGATTTTCTCCCATTTCCATGCTAGTATGGGTAATGGTTGCATCATCCCATTAGATTTATGCCTCTCATCCTTCACATGCTGACAAACAAGGAAATTTTATTCTTACACAACAATCTCCTTCTTTATGTTATCTCACCAATAATGATCTCAAATATCCCATTAGATCAATATGTTTCCTCAGTTAATGGAGAAATTCAATCGTTGTGAATCATCCAAAATATCATTCTTTATCTATAAATTCAATGGAACACATAGTCTTGAACCAAATCTCAGAATTCTATCATTATTGACATTGATTTCTGATGATTTCCCTTTAATGATACTTTCCACCTTCTTCTAAATTCCCACATCATCCTTTTGATCATCCTTTAACATTTCCAAAAGATATGGTTGAGTAATCATTTGTGGAAGGATTGATGATGTTGCCTTATTTATGATTCCCATGACTATCTTCATTTAATCTATGAAAATTAGATCATTTTCAACTCTCATCAATGTTAAAATTACTAGGTCCTTTCTATGTGGAGCATCTTCCACCATGTCCACATTACGAGGGTGGTAATGAATTGTGAAGTCATAGTCATTGATTTTCTCTAACAATCATCATCAACACATGTTCAACTCTTTCTATGTTAATATATACAATAGGTTTTTGTGGACGGTATATATTTCACACTTCTCCCCAATTAGGTAATTCAACCAAATTTGTAAAGTGAAGAACACTGCATCCCACTCTAGATCATGTGTTGGATATTTTTTCACATGAACATTCAATTTATTTGATGCATAGGCAATGAATTATCCATTCTTTATCGACAAACAACCCAGATTCTTCTTTGAAGAATCACTATATTCCATAAAAAGTTCTCCACTCGTGGGTAATTTGAGCATGGGAACAATGATAAGACTCCTTTTTAACTCATTGAAGCTTTCTTCACATTCATCAGACCAAGAAAACATCACTACCTTCTATTATTTCCTTATATAAGGGTTGGACAATCAAAAAAATTTATCACAAATCGGTGATAATATCCAGCTAACACTAAAAAGGTACGGATATCTGTCACCGATGTTGTCCTTGACCATCCATCAATTGAAACTCTATTAGAGTGTTCCGCAAATATCACATTACACATGATGATATAACCCAAGAATGAGACTTTCTTTAAACAGATATCACACTTGATATACCTTTCAAAAGGCTTCTCCTTTTTTCGAGGTCTTTAGTACAGTTCTTAGATGTTCCTCATACTCCTCCACGTTTTTGGATTATATTACAATATTTTCTCGAAAGACTACGTAAAATATTCATGGTAATATCCAAAGACTCTATTCATTAAGTACAAGAATATTTCTAGAGAATTAGTGAGTCCAAAAGAAATTACTATAAATCCATTGTGCTTGTACCTTGTACGAAAAGTAGTCTTGGGAATATCCTCCTTCTTCACCCTTACATGGTAATATCCTAACCACAAATCTACCTTGGAGTAGTATTGTTCTCCACATAGCTTACATAACATGTCATAAATTTTTGGAAGAGAATACTTTTTCTGTATTGTGATTTGGTTGAGCTCACTATAATCAATGTAAAGGCGTATCTACCCATCCTTCTTCTCGATGAAGTAGACTGGTGCACCCCATGGTGAAGCACTTGAGCGTATAAACACTTTATCCAGATTCTCCATTATTTTTTTCTTCATCTCCATAAGCACCAAAATTACCATTCTATACGGAGTCTTGGATATTGTAAATTCCCCAGGTATACGGTCAATTGAGAATTCAACATCTCTTCTTAGAGGTAGACAAAACAATTCCTCAGGATACACTTTAGTGAATTCCATCCTAATATACATGTATTTAAGGAAGGTTTCCTCATTACACTCAATCATATGAGCAATATACATGTTCGCATAGGGTAGTAATATGCATGCTTTAGAAAATAGTGCTACGGAATATTAATCTTCCTCTTTGCACTTGTGTTTAATTAGGGTTTGATTCACCATATGAAGAGTGAATTCCCTCTCACAAAAATTTATGTGGGATTTATATAATGAAATCAAATTCATGCCATTGATTTCACAAAAGTAAACAATTGGGAGTTAAAATAGGTTTTTTGGGAAGTTCAATCCACCTATTATGATAGGGGAGGAATTATATTCTTGGGATACAATGGTTTCCCCATTTTCAATACTCAACGACATCATTACATCTATGATTTTTGGTGGTGATGGGACTGTTCTACTAAATTTTCAGGAGATAAAAGAATGAATTGAACTAGAATAAAAAATTATGTTTTTTATTCATAAATGAATAACTTGTGTATTTCTCACCACAGAGTTGTTAGGTTTCACAAATATATTACTGATAGAAAAATCTCTCCTTTTCTGCCTTGGAGGTTATTGGTTGCCTCCGAAAACCTATACCCTAGGGCACTAATTTTCACGGACTCTGGTTCTTTGCAGTTTAAGAAATGAACAATGCATTTTGGGTAGAATAAATCATTCCTCTCCTCTGTTGCCATCGTGAGTTTTTCTAGTCAGTTGTTAATGGCTAAGTTCCCATCACTTCAACCCCCTAAAGTATTTCCTCATCCCATTAATGAAATTTTTGGGATCTTATTTTGACACCTTTTGTATGAGGGTTACTAGATCTTCATATCATCATTTTATTTATCCATCGGTCTCCCAGGATTAATTTACAACTTAAGATTCATATCTCCATTATACCCTTGTGATTCGTAGATTTACATTTTGACTTTGAGGGCACATTGAATAATTTTCTCATAGCTATAAAAGTCATGAATCTCCTGGGATTTCATTAGGCTAGGAATAAACCCATCAAAAATGCGGTCAACCTTGAATTCAGGGGTAATGACCAAGCCTGAGGCATATCATGCAATCCTTGTGAAATTTGACTATTACACTCTAATGGATTTGTCTTATTTTTTCTTGATGTCATGGAAGTCCCTTTCCATTTTAAGTTGGACGGTGCGAGAAAAATATTTGCCATTTTTTTCTTGAAGTCCTTCCATTCCAATTCCTGAATCTCATCTTCAGGATCCGTATTTTTTATTAATGTTCACCATTGATCTGCTTCACACTCCATACAATATACTTGTAGAAGTACCTTTTATTTTTTGGAACATTGAAATATGTAGTAGATTGTTCCAATAGAGTTGATAGATTTTTCAGCGATTGAGGGATATGATGGTACATTAAAAGTAAGCAAACATTGTCTTATTAAGTACTCTATTGTGACTTTTTATTTTTTTGAGGGGTTGAATGTTCCTCTTGACCCATGTTTCTATTCAAAACTTTAGTAAACTGAGATAGTATCATGACAAATATCACAATTCCTCCTCCCATCAGATTTAGGATATCATTAGAATAGTCATATCATTGATTTTCACATCAGTTGTAAGACAAAGTCCTCCGATTACCATCCATTGGAAGGAATAAAAGTACAAGTAGGGTTACACATAAAGGGGAATCCAAGGGAAAAAGTAAATTTCATATAAATAACTTTTATTTAATTAACTTATGAATCTATAGACATTAATATATGTATATACGATCTACTCCCAAACCTATATTCTTATAGGCCTTTGTTATTCACTTAACAATGGTTTGTACTATGATTATTAATTTACCAAAGCATATCCCATAGGAGTTTCATAAACAAGAGGGAAGTAAGGCCAGTTTTCATGTACCAGGATACCCTGGGTCAAGCCAGAAACTCCACGTCAGAGTTTTCAACCCTAGGAACATCTATGTCGGAGCCCCTTTAACCTGATCATATCCATACATGGATGTATTAACTTGATAAAACACTTACTTAATACTCATTAAAATTTAGGTATGTTTTTATTATACATATTCTTATCTATAAGGATTCACTATGGCTTTCTAATCCTAATCCCAAAATAACTAATCCTATCCTCTAATACCAACTATAACAACCCTACTCTTTATTACACACTTATGTATGATTTATTACATAAAATCATCACATGATAAAACATGGGATGTCAAAGAGTTCTACTGTCTTTGGGGCTTAGGAACATTTCATAATGACTTAAAACATGAAAAACAACATCTTTATTCAAAACATCCTTTACAAGACCACTTCATTCCCTCGTACTTAGCATTTCATGGGGTAACCTGGGGCCAATAATAAGAAAATAGTTATCTATTAAGCCAAATAAGTTAGTAAACAATGAATAACATGAATAATACAATACATGTTAAGAAAATGTTATATTAGTGGATCATAAAATAAACATGAACATAAAGTCATGATAAAGCATGATTATCACAATATGGAAATGTGGCAACAACACTTTACATGGTATTAGCATGAGCTAAGGATCATTGCACATAAAGCATGAGTGAACCCTCATTGAACAGGAATTAGCATGAGTAAACCGTCATTGCACATAATGTATCATGATACTAATCTTTACCCAATGCATTGGACTCTTATCAGGGAATACCCTTCTAAAACATTTCATTTCATGCAAAAGTGTGCCACATGGATCATACGACATGGAATCATTCAACATCATCATTTATTCCATGATAAAGGAATGTGGAATACATAAATGAAACTCTTTATGAAAATATTAATTGTTCATTAATGTTAACACCATTTATATAGAAATGGAAATGGTAGTCACAACACAACGAATTTGACATCGAAAATCACAGTTCAATTTCGGCAGCATAATGGCATGACATAAAAATTCATAAAATTGGGTCATGGGAGATAAATGGTTGTATCATAAAATTTAAATTAAATTGAAAGAAAGGGGATAATATAGATACATTTCCGAACAATTTTAATGGAATTTATATTCATGATAGAAAAGATTTTCTTGAATGTAAATGAGGAAAGAGAAATTTATTACAGAATTTCGGCATGGTAACGGGTCTACATTGGAGGCATTAATGACAGAGAAAGAGGGACTCTAATTATTAAAATATAATTATGGAATTATGTGGTAGGTGATAAATCATACCCAAATTTGTTTAATTGAATTAAATTGGATAACATCATAATTATATTTCGACAAAAATGAGAAAGGAAGGAATCCTTTATATGGAAGTGTGATCCCAAAGGCTTGAGAGAGGATTGAGTGAGGATTATTGGGAGAATGGGTGCTATTGAAGGAGTCTAGATAGAGGAGGGAAGAGTTTGATCATGCTCCAAAGCCTTTGGGTGAAGAGTATGTTAGAGTTTGGGTGGGTTTATATAGGAAAAGATAGGGAATTCTTTATTATTTAGGTTTTGGACCCCCACATTAATCTAATCATAAACACAAACCAGACCATGGTTTTATCTCATGGATTTAGCCAAAGGTGATTGGAAAACATTAATATCCTAACATCTTAAAATATTAGTCATTATTATGTGAAGGGGATTCACACAGTATAAGAAATCAATTTAAAAAGATAAAATGTTTTATTACTCTTGGAGGTTCCAATAATGTTTTCTAAAATAAATAAAACAAACCCAAAATCCAATTATTTTAAATTTCAAACATATATTGGTTGAAAATAATGTTTATATTATTTTATTACATCACTATTAAGTTATTATGATGTCATAAAACTCATTATATATTTAAATGGTACTTAATTTTTACCCAAAAAATAAATTATCTCAGAAAATTACAAAAAATTCTCTATTGGATAATTTCAGCATCCTGATTCCAAAAATAATAGTCATATTATCTAAATAATTTTCAAAATTTTTCAATTTTTACTTTTAAAAATAAAAACTGACATTTATAAAAAATTCATGGGTTAAAAAAACGGCTTTCAAACGTTAATAAAAACCCCAAATGTATTTATAAAAATTATTTGATCCTATATATCTAATAAAAGTTAATTTAGTAATAATATTTTATTAAAATGTTATTAAATTAAAAAATAAATTAATAAAAAAATATATTCCTTAATTCACTATAAAAGTAAATTTAAATATTCAGTTTAAAAACTATTTATAAAGTGATAAAAATAAAATGAATGTATATTATTTATTATAACCAAAAATAATGCAAATAATCCTAGTGATAAGGTCATGTTACATAACTAATTATAACACCGACATAAAACTGAAGGGTAAGGAGGGTGATGGTAACCGACTATTGGGGTGGCTCAAATAACATCGTTGGGGTGGTAATCTCAATCAACATACACTTCTCACCAAGGTGGTTCAGTTCGAGCTTATCGTATTGATGCTCTGATTGGGCTTGGTCAGGAGAGAAGACCAATGACGCCACCTCCTTTCCATGAACTGAAAAATGGGCTTTGTATGGAGCAATTATACTGGATGAGGCCATCACTTCCATTTTTGAAGTAAATTGGATTTGTTAAAGTCCTATATTAATACAAATCATGTAATCGTTGTTTAATGGCTATATTAGAAACAATCAAAAAATTTGACGGAATTTTGAAATAAAGAAACATAAACCCAAAAAAAGTGAATATGTTATATAACCATTTTACATATTTAGACATTTAAATCCTGACCAGAATCATGCTACTTGGAAACAAACCAAAACTACATGAACGGAATAAATCACCTATATGAGAAAGTAAATTTTATGTTAGTAATAATATAATGAAATAAAATAATATAAATGGTTAGTTTGAAAAAAATGATGTTAATTTTAAATAAAATGTTTCACGTGGAGTTAAAACAGTCACACCATGCCTCAGATTGTGGTGTGGATAATTCAAACACATCTCAACTGAAATTTGGATCATTATCATAATGTATCCATACAATCTATTTTTGTTTTCTTGGTTTTGAGTACTCTAGTTGTCCTTTTTACTAAAATGTCAATTTAAAAAAGAAACATGCACTTTTGAAACATTCTGATCACATCTATTGTTGGTTTTGTGTGAAATATATTCCAACATGTGAAAAAATAAATATGATTAATTTTCCTAAATTATCAAGAATATACTGGTGCGTTTGATTAGTTTTCAGGAAGTGAAAATTTTTAATCTGAAATGTCAATTTTAAACCGATAAACGACACTTTGAGTCATACTAGGAACATCTTTTGTTGGATTGAGTTGAAGGTAATTTTTACCCATCACAAATTAATTGGGCATCATTTTTAAAGTACTAAATCAATCCGAATATGTTTGATCTGTTTTGAGTATGACAGTGGTCCATTTTACTAAAATTTAATAAATTTTTAAATAAAAAGAAGCACTTTGAGTCATACTGGTCACACCATGTGTTAGATTAAGGTATGAATGACACATAAATGTTTTAAATGACTTATGGATCCTTTTTCTAAAGTATTAAAACAATATGAATGTGTTTTATCTGTTTTGAGTATGTCACTTGTCTTTTTTACTAAAATTTCATTTTAAAATTGAAACATTCACTTTGACTCATACCAATAACTTTGTGTCTCAGATTCATGTGCGAATGATTCATACACATCCTGAATGACTTATAAATCGTTTTTCTAATGTATTTATTCAATTTTAATGTGTTTTACCAATTTTTAGTAGGTCATTTATCCATTTTAATAAAATTAATGTCAATTTTAAATAAAAACACACACTTGGAGTCAAACCATTCACCCCATGTGTCAGATTGAAGTGTGGATGATTAATGGATGTATCAAATAACTTATGGATCATCTTCCTAAAGTATAAAATCAATTTGATATTTTTATTTTGATTTTGAGTAGGTTCATTTGTTTTTTTTACTAAAATTGATTTCAATTTTAAGTGACATTTTTCTTAGATTGATACCAGTCACACTATTCATCATATTGATGTGTGGCTAATTATGAAATATTCTAAAAAAATTATGGATGTTTTTACTAATGTATCAAAAAAATTGGAATTTATTTCTCTATTTTGAGTATGTCACATGTCTTTTTTACTATTATTTCATTTTAAACTTGAAACAAAAACTTAGACTTACACGAATCACATAGTGTATCAGTTTGATTTGAGATCGATTCTTACACCAGAAAATTTTTATTAATTGATTCCCTAAATAATCAAGAAAATATGACCTTGTTTTTTTATTTTTTGGTTAGTAAAAGGTTTTAACATTAAATATTGATTTTATAATGATAACGAACACATTGAGCTAATTGTCCTTTTTAATAAAATTAATGCAACTTTTAAATAGAAAGAAGTACATGGAGTCATACCAGACACATCATGTGTTAGATTGTAGTGTAGATGATTCCAACACATCATAAAGTCTCAAAACAATAATAACAATAAATTCTATTATGATTTTAATTAAATTTCATTGTCGAATTTCCGACACTTCATGTGAATCTTCGAACAAACTACATCAACTTGAAAAAAACCTAGCTGTATATGAAAACAATTATTACAAGTAATAATAAAAATAAAAAAATAAAAAAGTATGACATAATACTATATATTGATAATGATTTTCTTTGAAAATATCAATATTAATTCTATGATTGAGAAGTATAGGGAAATTGAAAGAATATGATAAATTTCAACAATATAGGGGTGAAAGGTATTGATGGAGAAGATGTCTATGAAATTTTTGGTGTAGAAATTCATGAACGATGGTTAGAGCACCCAAAATAAAAAAATATATATACTTTTTTAAGTAAAAAATTATTACATGGTTAATACTAAAATGATATAAATTAGATGTAAATCTGAAATAATACATTAATTATATGAAAAAAAATTAAAATATGTAAAAAACATGATTTACTCAATAATTAATAAGAGGCAGTGTAATTTCTCTTCGTTCCAAGGTGTTGGAGGGAACTCGAATGATATAAATAAATGTTAGTTTTGCTGAGGAGAATGGTTTTGAGGAAAAGAAGTCTGTGGATGTATTAGTATAGAAAGGAATGAAAGATGGAAAGAATACCCCAACTCAAACAAAAGAATATACATGTATGATAAAAAAATTACTATGAGACTAATATTAAAAGAAATAATTTAAACATAAATATGAAACAATACATTATTTCATTGGACAATGACTATATTGTAAAAACAACATTATTATCTCCCTAATTGAGCAATGGAAGCATCATTACTCTTCCTATAATGGTTGTGGAGAGAACATGAAATAATGTGATAAATGAAACACTGTCTGGGTGAAATGATTCTGAGAGAGAATAAGTGTGTGGATGTTTTGGTGTATAAATACATGAAAGACGGAGATACATCCCCAACTCGAACAAAATAATCCACCTGTATATGAAAAAAATTATTATATGAGTAATACAAAATAGAAAAAAATTAAACATAAATATGAAACAATTCATTAATTATAGGGAAAATTTTTTATTATGAAAACAATAAGATTACCTTTTTTATTGAGTTGAGATAGTTTTGTTTCACTTCTAGGAAAGTAATTGGAGATAACATGGAAAAATGTGATAAATGTAGCACTATAGTGGTAAACAAGTATTGAGGGAGGAGAAGTATATATAAGTTTTGGGGAATAAATGAATGAATGATAGAAAGACCACCCAACTCAAACAATGTAGTTCACCTATATAATAAAACAGTTATTATGAGAGTAATATATAAAATAAATAAATTAAAAAAAATGAAACAATATATTAATTCTATGGAAAATGATTTTACTATGAAAACGTCAAGATTACCTTCTTGACTGAGTAGAGATAACATAATATCTCTTCCTGAAAAGTCATAAAACATGGAAAAAAATATTTTAAAATAAATGATCTCTTCAAGGAATAATGATAATTAAATCAATGTTTTAATATATAATTTTTCTTTAAAATAGAGAAAGTTTGTTGTAACATTAACTTCACATCCTTCCATTGGATTTCCTTCATGATAGGTTTTTCATATAATGGATTGGAAACACCATACTATGTTGAAGACACTTTCTATATGAGTAGTCAAACATTTAATTTATATTATGTTAATATAGTAGAGAACATATAATATTATGCGCAAAAACATAATATATTTAAAACCATTTTTAGTAACTCATTGAACTCACTTTATTTTTTAAATGGTTTAAAGGATTTTGTTCCTCTCTCAAGAATATAAATCCCCCCTTTTTTGTCCCCTCTATCATAGAAGACATTTTATACATTGGGACCGACATCAACTGATTAGAATGTCCCAAATAGGGGGTTATTATCGATTAATGTTTCATCTAACACAACATTTGTTTTGGACACAAGTAGGACATTCTACCGATTTTTGTTTTGTTAGATCAAGGGAATAAAATAATTGCACTAACTGTGATGCCATTATGAATGGATCATCCTTTTCCCATTCTATAATAAAATTCACCTATATAAAGCCCATTTCATAAACTTTTACTCCATCGATATTGTTAACTAATTTGCAATAGAAATGTGAAATTTAAAATATTATATAATACAACTCATAGATTTGTATGATAATGCCAAAATATGAAATATTTTCATAAATTGTATTTCTATCATTGGAACCATATATATGCATCGCTTCAACCACAAGCCTAACAACACTGTTTTTCAACGTATTTAATTCATTACATAGCTTTATATAGAATATATAACCATATTATAAAAAACCAATGTGTGATGTTACATTTTCATTTGGTTTGTTGGAAAACCATTGAATTCATTTAGTAATTGAATTGGTATTTTCAAATTACTCCTTATAAATCTAATCTCTGAACCATCCTATAAACTATTGATTATGTTTTTTTGATATCCATCCTTCAGCCTTAGATGGATTCAAATATATAAGAACCTCCTTTTGGGATTCAATATATAAATCAACATGTTCACTATTATGTAATATGAAATGGAGTAATTTCTCCCACTATTTCATGGAAATTGTAACAACATCTTTTCTAGAAATACCTTCTCCCAGAAGGAGTTGGTTGTGATGAGAATTTGGGAGACCGATTCTTTCAACATATGGTAGGTAATCAGTATATAATTATATAGATCCCCTAATAAAATATCATTAATCAATTAAAAATTCAAGACGACATCAATTATTGACATACCCTTACAAAATATTCATATATTATTCAATGGGGAACATCCATCTATAAATGACAAGACCACAAATTTGAACCTCTCTAACTAAGTGAACCATAAAATAGACCATTTTATAAATGAATGATGAGGTGAATAACATATATTATTAGCATAATATGGAAGTAATATCCTTATTCATGATGGAAAACTTTTTCGAGTCTATAACATTACTGTATATGGATTTTAAAAATAAAAAGAGTCTGATTACAGTATTTCATAAATATTGATGAAGAATGCAATAAAACGAATTGGGCATTAAATCTTGTTTCAAAATATGACAGTCATGTGATTTTAGACCTCATAACTTCAAATTATTCATTCACATGACATTCTTGATATTTTATGAATACCCTTGTTGACCTTAAAAAAAACGGAAAAGGAAAAATTGAAATTTTTCCTATACGGATGGAGAGTATGGTATTGGAGTAAGAAATATACACATTTTACCCTTCAGAAGTTCCAAATACTCCATTATCCTCATTTCAATCAAGTCCAATAGAGCCTTTATTCCAACATTAATCTTTGTAGGAATTTTTAATAATATTCCAATAACTCTATAAGATCCATTTGTTTCTATACGGATGACATCAAAAACTATATGGAATACAAATAATTCCAATATTGTAATTACAAAGAAATTAATATCTTATTCAATCATTATTTTTTTATTGTTTTTCGAAAATTGTCTACCAAAAATGGTGTAAATATTTTCTAATATCATGTACAGTTGATTGCTTGTTACTGGATACAATGTTGTACCTTGTTCGATATTCCCATTGAATGATGTCATCCAGGATCAATATTTAATTAATCATTTTAAACAAATCCAATGTCCTAAAAAATCATTGAATAATTTATCATCCGAACAGATTATTCGTCTTTTTCACAAATGGGACACCCCAACAGTTGTTTAATAATATAGTCTGATACATTTCCATAAGCAGGGAAGTCATTTGTCATTCCATACGACATGGAACATAATGCGAATTTTTTTACTTCTATGAGAATCATATATAACAACACCTATATCACAAATCAATTTCATATATTCTATAAATAGATCAAAATAGACATTAATATCATTACTGTGTTGCTTTGGTCCAGGTATATATAGATACAACATAATGTATTTGAGCGTCATGCATAACCATGGAGGCAAGTTATAATATTCCAACAGGACATGCCATGTAATGTGAGAAATAATTTGTACAACAACAGGATTTATTCTATCTATAAATAACACAGGATACAAAATTCTATGCTCATTTCCAAATTCATTAAAGTCATAATAAAATTTCTTCCATTCAGGAGAATCAACTAGATGAAATAGGTTCCCATCTTTAATTATTTTATCTTCATGCCATGTTAATTGTCTTTTGGATTGCTAACATCCATATAGTCTTATAATCCATGTAATGATAGGAATGTACCATAAAAATATTGAAGGACTTGATTCATATTACTTTTATCAATATATTCCACACTTATCAAAATTTATGAGTGATTCATAATCCATGAGAAACATTATGACTTCATCTTGACAAGCGTGTATATTTTAGAGATCATACACATTGAACATTAAATTATTTCAGCATCATATATTCAGTAAGTTAGTTCATTTTGTTTTGGTATCATAACATTCAGGATACCAAGTAGTTATGTAATTCTAATATCACTCCATCAACTGCATGCTTTCAAACTAAGTATGTTCAATATATCTGAAAATGTTGTTTATTTAGTAAAATAATTATATAAGGTTTTCTTGAAATATCTATTTAAGTTCTCAAACAACTTATGAATATCACAGTGGTCATCTTTAATTTCAATTTTCATTTCTTCCGTGTGATCTTCATCATCATTTACAAAGGTATTTATATCAAATGATTCATAAACCAAAATATCATCCCAATCAGTGCCCATATTTAGGTTTCCCCATGTTTAGTCCAACATTTATATCATTGATCTATTCTGTGACAAGTAAAATGTTATGCCAACTATTTTAGACAAATTTTTCGTTTATAACAACAACAAAAACATGAACATAGAATTTTAGAATGGTAGTCTTCTGGATCTCTTGCAATCTGGATGAACTCTTTTACTCTATCTTCATGATCGTTTGTCCAATGATTATAGTGCATCCATTTTCGATTCATATCAATCCTATTAGGTTCATAAATGATTAATTTTGTACAATATATAATTAAATACATGTAAGATATTCATTATAAAAGTTGAAAGTTTTAGATAATTATACTAATTGAAAATTGAAATTTGGTTAATTTAATTAATTTTAGTTTGTTGGTGAAAATGGGTAATTGGATTTAAGAAAATAATTACTATAATATGGAAGGTGTTATCCTATTAATTCATTCAAATGTGAAATTTATATAAATTACATTCTCATTACCTCATCTCTTATACATTTATCATTTAATTTCTTTGTTTGACACATCCTTCATCACTTGTGGACATGCACTAATGTTACGTTAAATACTCTAACGAGTAGTCATTCATGGGATGACTAAGGGTTAGAGTAGTACAAGAAACATAAAAGAGATGTTGGATATTATTCAAGAAATAAATTAAAATTATGGTTGTTTTAGAGATGAAAGTGAGGAGTATTATATTTTTCTATTGAAGATATGAGGGATGAGTATTAAGAAACAAACTGTAATAATTTATAATATTTATACTTTTATAACTTCCATTCTATTTTTTGATACAATTGATGTAGAAACCTAAGGACTTATTATATTTAAAATTATTATTATATACAATATTTGATATCATATCATGAATTGGGGGATGTCATCTGACTACACTAACACAACCCAATGATTATAGGGTGGTTTTAAAACCAAATCTACCCATACAAAAGAATTATAGGGAGGCCATCTAATACAAATTGACCCATCATTGAAATTATAGGGTGGTTTATAAATAAAGAGGCATAATGAAATATAACAAATCAAATATGATATATCACAAACAAGGGAGAAAAAACAACTGACCCTTGAGAGTTATATCCCATACAAATTTCAAAAAATGTATATAAAACAAGGAATTCATAATAAACATATTTACAAGACAAATGCAAATTTAATGATAATTATTAATGAAAATAAATAAAATCTTTTCCCAATTTGTAAATAAATAATTATAAGATCAATATTACATTATAGGTTCTGTAGACACATATAATTATATATATATATATATTCCCCAAGGGTCTAACTAGATTGGTAAGAGATATGTGGGGTCTCATGTATGAGTCTCACGGAGTTATTACATGTTGGTATAGAGTATAATTTTCTTTGTATTCCTCACCCTCCTTAAACATTTCTAAATATATATATATATGTATATATATCGTTAAAAAAATAATCATAAATTGATAAAAATCTATGTATCCCATAAAATATAACATCACATAATAGTAAATTTAATACAAACCTATACTAATTTAATAGTCAAAATATTTGTGGTTTGTTTATGGTCTTAGAAATAATATTTTTGAGGGTAATTTAGCAATGTTATTATTGTAATGATGTTTTATTGAGAAAGAAAACATTCATATTAAATTGTATAAATATTTAATGACTGTTAACCCATGTGAGAGGACAAGTGGGAATATATTTTTGAATGGAGAATCTAACCATTCTAGTCATATGAGTAAAATTTATTCGAACAAATGATGTCATAGAAGGCCAAGTAATATTGGTAAATAAATTTTGTGAGAAAATAAAAATTTTGATGACTTGAAATGCATAAATCATCTCAATAGTTAATTGGGATTGATTTTTGAGACAAGCCAAAGGTAAAATCATTAAACACATTCATTAAAAAGTGGAAATTCAGTATAACAATCATCATTTGTTAAAACATTTTTTTGAATCATGAGACAAAATTCTACTCAAGGTGATCTTTAATTCATCACATGTTTTTGAATTTATCACAATGACTAATGTAATGATTGTAATAATTAAATTAGATTTGTTGAATATGATCATGATTTCCATATAAAGAGTATAGAATTAATTGGGGATGTGAATCAATTACTTCTTATCTAACAATGAGAATGAATTCACCCGAGGTGCTTCTCTAAGATTTCAAAATAACGAATAAATTATGTTTATAGAGAAAGATGGGGTAAAATGTAGACAATGAATAAAATTTATTCAAAACAAATATTTTAAGAGACCAATATAGAATATCCAAATCAGTAGTCAATATAACCACAAATCATAAAAAATCGTTATGTTCATAATCTAAAAGCAAAAATAGTGCACACAGACCAAACCAAAACTGACTCATTAGATCATAGAAAGAAATAAAAAATGAAACAAAAAATAAATAATGCAAATCACATATCCTTCCTCACAAGTATGAATAAAATCCACTTCTGAAAACCTAATCGAAACTGATGATCTAATGTATGATGATGATTGAGGAAACAGAGGAAGTCAAGTGGTGTGTTTCGAGCTTGGATTAACCGAGTAGGAGTGTCGACAGTTGTTAGCATCCATTGGAATCTTGAGATATTGTTATGGGTTTACAAATTGTTAGATTTTTTAAATAGACAGGGACACCTTTATCAGTGCATATAAATAAGAACTGATAAATAGTCTTTTTATGAGTTGTTAAGTAATAAGAACTCATTAGAGTAATATTTATCATGTCTTTTTTACCACTGATAAAGGATAGTAATTATCAGTGCTAAAAAACACAGATAAATTCTATATTTATCAGTGAAAATGTTTTAGCACTGATAAACATTTATTTTAACAGTGACTTTTTTACCGTGGATAAAGGCTATTCTTCTACAGTGCAATAAAATAACTGATAAAGGACAACCTTTATCAGCTCTTATTACTTATGTTTTATAAAGGATTTATAATTATAATTATAAATATAAATTTTTTAAATATATAAACATAATAAATATATATAAATATAAATATAGATAATATATTCCTTTTTAAAAATATTAATATTAATTTAATATTTTTATAAATATTTTTGAATTATAATATTTATATCTAATTAAATGTTCATGAATGAATATATGTTAAAAATGAGTGAAATTTAATAAATTAAAAATAATTACACTTTAAAAATATTGAAAAAATGGATATGTTTAGTGTGTGTTCATTTTCTATAAATATTCATTGATTGTGTATATGTGAAATCTATATAATATAAAATTGATGTATATAAAATTTAAATATAAAATTACACATTAAATAATATATATATATATATCAATTACACTGTAGATGTAATTATTTAGTATTTTTAACTCATATTAATTTTTAATTATAATCATTTATTGAATAAATATATTACTATTTAATGTAAGGAACATAAATATTTTGTAATATAAAAATAATATTTATATACATTAATATATATATATATATATATTTAATACATACAATTTATTAAAATTAATTATCATAATTATCTAATTAATAAAATGTTTAATATTAAATAATGTATAACCAATTTATTCATTTTTAACAAAAAATATTTAATTAAAAAAATTTAAATTAATTTTATATAAACTCATATTTATCATTAATTTACTTAATTATTTCATTTTATTTATTTCAACCTTTATCCATGCAAAAAAGGCACTAAAAGTGTTCCCTTTATCAGCACTGAAAAAGCACTGATAAAAGGTTAAATTTATCATCTCATTCATTAGTACTGATAAAGATGCTATTCATCAGTGATTTTTGGTAGCGCTGATAAATACCAGTTCTATTAAACACCAGTTTAATAGTTTTGAGATGGATTCCAAGCCCACTTGGATTGTTAGAATATGGGTCATGTATATAATGTGTTAATTACTTTGAATCACTGATTATGGAATTGGGTATGCATAGCAAGTATTACCCAAAATAACAAAAGGTGATGAGTTTTTCCAACATGTTGTTGGGGATCATGAGTTTAATGAGGAAGACATACTGAGGATAACCCAAAACACTCTATATTGCTGAATTCCTATAAGGTGTCACTGAGGAAAAGGTGTGGAAGGAGGCATAAATTTTGAGGATGACTCAAAAAACTCAAAGGTGCTATGTTCCACCATTATTTTGTTGGGGATACTGAGGAATGGAGTTCAATTTCTAAAAGAGGGGTATTCCTATAGATGTTGAGTCATATTCCCTTATGAATAAGGCCATAGTGATTAAATTTATGGCCAAGTAAATGGGGTCCACAATCTCATCCATGGGCTATGGAATAACTAAGAAGATTTGAAATATTTGATGATGTAGTGGAGTATGGAGTGAAATCTATTAGAAGAGGGTTCTAGAAACATATGGAATTTTACATTTTAGTTGGTGGGAATAATTACCTACTCAATGTAGTTTTTAATCATGTGGTGTGGACATCAAAACATTTGGGAATATAATATCAATTATTTCATTGAGAAAGTGTACAAAACATGGGGACGTAACATTGAGGAAGTCGAATGAACTTGAATATTTCAGTATTAGGGATTATAAATCATGGTCTAGGAATATATGAGTTAACTGGTGTTGGAAAATGGAATCAATAGGTCAACCATTACTAATGGAAGAATCCTACATTCAATGAAGTATATATAATATCTCCTGGATTTAAGGGGACTTTCTGGTACCAAAGAGTACATTTCTATTAGCCATTCCCTATTACTATTTTTGTAAAGGGATTAACCAAGAGAGTATATTTGAGGGAGGAATTTCGGGGACCAAAGGGTATATATGAATTAGTCTATCCCTGTTATTAGTTTTCAACATGTAAGAACTAGGAGAAAAGGATCCTGAGGTCCATGTGTTTATATGAGAAGGATTGTAACTTGAGGAACTATTTATGTTAGCTCAATATTGAAATACATAATGGTTTTTATGGAATATATAATATTCAAGATGGGTTCAAGAACCCAAAATTCTTTTTCCACTGAGTGAATTCATTATCAGTGTGAGGATATGTGAAAAATTATTACACAAAATATTTCTGTGATTTTGGGGTCTAGATGGAATGAATTATATTTTATTATAGCTAGAAAGTGGGAACTATATGCTTTATATATTTATTATTAATGCTATAACATTTTACTAAACTATAGATATAAATAGTTTAGAAAGTGGATACATGAAATTTTCATAGCCTTACCTTTATAGGTTTCCATCCAATAATGTTTTATGTTTCTTTCACTAATAGTTTTGGTTCTTGTGATTTGGACCATCAATGGATTATGTTTTTGGTCATAAATCTTGGTCCAAAGTGCATATAATTTACATTAATGATGTATGTAGACATGGTATTAGGGTAATGTTGCACAATAATCTAATTAGGATACCTAGGGTCCAATGTAGTCCAACATGCTTTTGAGTGATATATTAAAGTTTTGTAAATCATAGATCATGGTTCATGGTTCAGGAGTAGTCATATCACAAAATCATGGAATGGGATACCCAAAATACCAAATGATGATGAGTACCACTATATTGACATCAGGCCTCCCCAGGATCAGAAAATAATTTCCTAGAGGTCTAGGATATCATTGGTTAGTGCATCTTAGTCCGTATGGAGACCCACCAATTGCATGGTCAAAAAAGAGATATATTATCTTTTTCTGGGGTCTATAATGTTTTATGGAATCATGTGGTTCTCATGATATGATGTGTGATTAATTGGATGAGGTGCTTCAAAATAATGAAATCCCATTCCACTCTTATAGAATTACATTTGACACTTATCACCCTTTGATAAAGATGGATTATAGGTCATGGACTACACACTATAACATCATATAGTGGGGAAATATTTTTCATGCAATTTAACATCATATGATAAGGGATTTTTCCTCCAAATTTAATGACATATTCTAAGGATGTTTTCCTTGAATTTATATGTCATACTATAAGGATGTTGGAACTATCCTGAAATTGTATGAGAAATAATTGGGGATATTTTTAATTTGTCAGGGGAATTTAAATTTGAGAAACACTTTAATCCATACAAAGTATTATAACTGGTTTTCCATATGTTGAATCCTTTCATTCATAGATTTATCACATGAACAGTAAATTTGTATATAGAACAGACATGTACATAGGAAGAGCGTGTTTGTGTGACTCGATCCTTTTTAAATAGAGCATTATGACACGTTTATTGATGGGATTTCCTAGGTTTTCCTATTCATATTTAAGGGAAATAACCATTCTATAATAAGATCCATTAAGTATATTCCATATATATATTTTACTCATATATAAAGGAGATATCCATTTTAACTAATTCCTTTAGAGAGCATCGAAATAAATATCAATTAAGGGGACCTCTAAAAAGATCGGTCTCATAAAAAGGGATACGACATTTCCATTTTTTGTTCTATTATAGAGTTGAAAATTCATCCCTATATATATTCATGGATTATATTTCATAGTCTAGTAAATTTAAGTTTGTAAATGATGAAACATATTCCATTCAATTTAATTTCATTCCACATGGACATTGTCATATAGTAAAATGCCATGCAGATAAAACATGGTCATGTATTTAAACTTCATACAACTAAAAAATGGTTTCCAAATAAAGACATCTGTTGTCCAAAACTTCCATAGAGGCCTTCCACCCCCCTATGATTACTCGATACATGATTAGAATGAGAATCAAGGGATAAATGGGTAGTTTAATAATATATATGGGAGTATGTGATGAAGAATGTTTGATGGGGTCCATAATTAATTATAGAATATGAACCCTAAAATGATCTCACTCTCAAATAGAAGTTGTATTGGGGTTGATGGTAACCCATGACTGGGCATGAAATTGGGAATCCATCCACTTATTCATATCCTATGATGGTTGGAATCATGCCAAATATAGTTTTAAAATACTTCTCTACTTAGGTCTGTCCCATATGCTTGTTGTTGAATTTTTATTATCCAATATTATGTGGTTGGACCCATGATTGGATATTTGGGAGTCACAAATTATGCTACAACCATAGTAAAAAAATAAAACATAGTTATTGTATGAATGTTAACTGTACAATTAAAACTAGGGAATATGGAGGGGAACATTTTATATTGTTTATGGAACCAGGATTTGATATCCAAGTGTCGGTATGAGACTGTGATAGTAGGAATCAAGATACACATAGTTCTTGACTGAAAAACAATTCATGTAGGTCAAAACCATTCATAGCGGTGGGGATTGTTTTCTATTACTCTTTTAGGAGGATTCATAATTTTAGATTCACATGTGGTTATGTGTCCTATCATGACTAGAATTAATAAATATTGTTTTCATTAATATAAAACTCTTTTTATAGGTCTGAACCATAGGTAGAGTGGAGCATTTGTTTTCATTGATGTTGTGGATAGACCATGAATTAAAGAACTGGGCATCACAATATATCTAATGATAGAAGGAATCAAGTCAAATGTTGTTATTGAATTGAATACTCTATATGAAGTCTTGACCCATACATAGATGGGAGTATCTTTTTTCACAGATATTGTGGATGGACCCACTATTAGAGATCTAGGGATCACTACATATCCTATAATGGAATTAGTCAAGCTACACATAGTTCTTGAAAAGAGGCATGGTGGGAGTCAAAAACCAATGATAATTGTATTATTGGGAGACATCAATAGTAATTCATAGTTTTACCTCATTCAATAGACATCAAACATGTAGTTTTACATCACATATTAAAGAATTATTATGTAAATTCTATGGTCTCTCATCCATGACCATACTAACCCAAGTGTGAACTGATATGTATCGATCATTCAATTAATCACTTACCAAACCTCCTAAGCCCATGTGATATATTCTTAGTACGGTAAACAAGGAATATAAAATATTCCCTTCACCACACAAAGGTGATTGAATGAAAATATCAAGTAATTTTGTATGATGTATTTTATATGCCAAGTTATACGAAAAGGAAATATGTACATATCTCATTATAATGATAATAACACTGTTTTTAGTTATGGGAACATTAAAATTTCAAATGACAGAGATGAAAATTGGGTAGATTAATGTCACGTGGAAAGGATAAATGGTGTCTTATAATTTTAGGCCACACAACTAGGACTATTGACATTTTGGAGAATATTGTATTACTATATAGACTTCATTCATATATTTTAACATGATATAGTAAATAAGTATCTATAATTCAGTTTAACATCATAAGACAAGGTCATTTTCCTTGTAATATAATTTCATAACAAAATGATATATCTATTGTGTAGTTTAACATCTTGGGATAATGAAAATTTCCTACAGTTTAACATCATGAGACTATGATATTATCATGTTGTATAACATCATCAGACTAAAATTTGTTTTATGCATTTTACGATCATGTGACTAAGATATTCATGTGTATCTTACTATCATGTGATTAATAAGTTGTCATGTAGTTTAATATCATGCGTCTAGGATTTTTTCATGGATTGTAACAACATATGGCTAAGATATTGTTCTATATTTTAACATCACCTAATTTTGTTGTTTTCAATAACCTTAACATCATGTTACTAGTTTTTTTTTTCATTTGTCATCACATCATTCTCCTAGGGTGACGTCATGAAGTTTTAAGTAATGTGACTAGGATATATCATTCCAAAACATGTCCTGAGGGTGTCTTTTCAAATTCATCTCATATGAATCTTATGTATATTAAATGAGTTATAGGATGCTATAGCTATATCAATCCTCCATTTAACTACCTCTATGTTAAATTGTTAATTACAAAGAAACCCTACACTATCTTCATTTGATGTTGTTGGTAGTGGATGTGATTTTTATAGCCTATCAAGAACACCTCACATGGACTTATCATTATTATGAGTTCTAAAAAATAATTCTCCATGGATTTATCATTCTAATTAGGGAATTTTTTTTACTAGACAAAATAAAACTGTCACTATCCGTCATCAAGATACTGGTTATCATGCTATGTCACCTACATGATACTCATACCTCTGTTTTATGGGAACAAGTCTGTTATTGGAGTCTAAGTACTAATCCCTATACATTATGTTTTCATTGGAAGGTACTAACACATTGGGATCCTTTGATAATTAAAATTCTTCCCATACATTAAAGTTACTCAACATTCATTGAGGAATTTTGGAACAGGCTATGGTCTAATGGTTTATAGAGTACCCCTATTAAGGTGATGAAAAATATGGAAATTAAACTATCTCCATGTTATGGGGTCTAAACAATATGAAAATTCCCCCATACCTATGGGATGGGGTGAGGTGGAACAATTTATGTATTTCACCTGAGGAGGGGTTGCAAAATATAAAAATGCCCCCATCACTGTGGGAAGGAGAACTTCACAACAAAGATAATCTCTATAAGAAGGTGTGGTAGTTTAAATCTAGGTAAGAAAACCCAAGAGTATTCACATAATTATTTCCTAAAGATATTTTTTCTCTCATGGGAGTTGAATCATTTATTCCTCCATAAAAATATCGTTTTCATCCTTAAGAGGATGGCTATATGGATCCACGACAACACATATTCCTCGATCAATGGTTGGTTGAGTAGATGGTGATTATAGAATCATTATAGACACCAAATAATAAATCTACTATTTTAGAATATCATATTATCAATTTAAATTGCACCCTAAAAATTCAACATGATTAATAATAATTTTAGTAGATTCATGAATTATACCATAGGAACCATAATTTCCTGTGCTTAAGGTAGATGGTGGGCTAATCTACTAAGACACTGATGACTATATGAGGGCATGGATGAATGTTTAATGAGTGTTATCCACAATATCAGATAATATGTCCTTAGGTTTGGTATATCTCATTTTGATATGGACATATTCGGGATGATAATCTTGTTAAATGAATTAACATGATTAACAAGTCATTTCCCAATACACCATTTGATGGGATGATGTCTGCAATACCACTTTATGTGTCCAAAACCATATAAAAGATGATCCTAGAGTAATAAATGATAAAAATTCCCCAACCATACTGGTTGGGGTATTTAATATAATTCAACAAACACCAAGGATTGTCATGATGAAATTAAAGGGTCCTCGATAGTGATGCTTCATGATAGATTCTAGGACAATATCAAAATACACTGATGGGCCTTAAATATATTATTGGTGACATGGATATAGGAATTATCTGGAGTTACTTGTCTTCCCTAAATTAAACTTAATGGTATAAGTGGTTGTTTTATTAAAAGTACGGGTCCAATCTATAAGGAATGATGAAGTTAAATAGAGACAGTCAGATTTTGTTTAGAAATATGCCTTTGAAGTTTCAAACACAAGGGTTAATTGAAATTGGGGTACAAGGATATTTAATTTTATAAATAAATTAATTTAATTTTTGAAACAATACACCACAAAATTTTAAAATTAAACCATTAGACAATATTGGATGATCCGTGTTTTTTACTAAGGCTATAATGGATGTAATTTTTTCATTATAAATTTCATCTCACTAGTTCATAATTTTTCCAATAAATGAGATAAGTCCAAATAATAATTCACCAATTTAATCCCTAAAAATTTCAATACTAATAACCAATTCAATTTTAGGATCATCTTAATGAGGAATATGAGAAATTGGATCCTATTAGTAGTCAAAATCTTCCATCATTAAAATTTGTGAAGATGTAGATCAAAATAAGTTTATTGAATAGAACTCTTAAAATAATAAACCTATTTTAGAATATAATCACATGAAATAAAATGAAATCCATCCCCATGAATCTCCACATAATCCAACCCCATGTGGTTACTCTTCAATTAGTTCAAATATATCAATGGGTGGTGGAATTTAACTTAATGAAGCGGGATTGAAGAAGACAAAACAATCAACAAATAAAAAACACCTCACCTTTATGTGGAGGGATTATATCTTCACTTTGTGTATAAATTCATAAGTTAATTAATTGTTATCAGTATTTTAAAAAAAATAAAAGAAAATTAGAAATTTAATAATTTTTATTAAGAAGGTAAGGGGATTCAAGAAACATACAATGGATGAAATGTGATTAAAACAACAAATAGGATGCATAAAATTATAATGAAATAAATAAAATCCCTCCTCAAAGACATCACCACCACTACCATAAATATGAGTTTTGATATCCTTTTAAATGTCACACAATTTTCTATGTCTTCCCAATTTATGATGGTAAAAATATATTGGTGTACAATATTTGGAATGTGTAATTTTCCACCCTTGACCCAAAATGGGTGCCCGCATGCATCCACCCAATAGAGGCAGTGAAATGAGATTATATATGGATGAAAATGGGAGGTCCATAAAAATAAAAATTGATTAGCTAGATTTATACTAATTTACAATAAAATCTCATAAATATTTTAAATTCTATTTTAGTGAAATGGTCGAAATGGGTGGCCAATTTTCGAGGTGACATAATCTAACACATAATTTCATCGTCAAATTGGGATTCCTAGAACGTTCTTAAAAACAATGAATTTTATCTAGTCATATTTTATTGAAATGTTTCACAAGATGTCCTATATTTTATTTGACAATTTTACCTTAATTGGCCATGAATCATTGCCGCTATTGTTATATTATTGGGCTATTGTTGAGTTCTTTTTTTCCCTATTTATATTGTTTGAATGTCAAAAATGGACATCATCAAATGTGAATATCAATGTAAATAGATGAATTGTCACTAATGGAATGGGAAACTAGAAAATAAAATTTGAAAATATAATAATGATCATTGGGTTTTTTAGGTGGTGTTCAAAAATTTATGATGTAATAATGAACATTAAGAAATAATTACAATCACAATATAAAATAATCATCAAATTTTAAAATCCACTAAAAATAGTGTTTATGAATAATTAATAACATGAAAATTATATATTATAAAATTAATATTATCCTACATTAGTGGATAATCACACCCCCAACATGAGTTTTTATAGTCTATCGATAAATGTATCTAAAAAATATGTAATTTAATTCCATTTTTCAGTAACATTTTAATAGATAATGCTCTAAAAAATACTTCATACCAATTTTTTGAAACAAATATAAATAATTTAATACATGGCGGCATCACAAGATATCACAATACCAATACCAATCCATCATTAAAATCCATCACCACATATCATCCAATATCAATTAAGTATGATGATGTGTTAGACATTAAGATACACATAGGAGTTCATTTTTATTCATTTGAGAAAATATATAAGAGCATGGTGAAATAAAATTTTTTACCATTAGATGATTATTCATGTTTTTTTATTTTTGTTTTTTATCAATTTTACATGGTAATTGAAATTTCACTCAATAATTACTACCCGTATAGTGAGACATTTTAGATGACTCTTAGGCTCAATGACCATTTAGCATCATGTGATGCTCACATAATTCTGCATTATCTCAAGAAAAAGTGATCAATAAAAAATAAATTTACCAATAATAAAGATATATTTCTCAACTCTAGTCTAGAAAACTATGAATTTATGATCCAATAGTATCAAAATCAACCAATAATGTCATTCTATTTCTCTATTCACAAATTGACTAATATTTGTTTTTATTTTTTTGGGTTTTTTTATACTCGTGTTAAAATTAAAATTATCACCAAACCTATATCATTTATCAGGGGACACTAAGAAATCAGACTCATACCTTGCAATAACATTGAAAAGTATTCATATTTTTTTCCTTAAATGTGTGAAAATGTAAATTGTAAAAATATGATTTGACAACCACACAATAAAAAATCAATGACCATGAACTATAACATGGATTAAAATAAGAAAAAACACATAAGAATTATTAAATATTTTCTTTAAACATTTGAAATGTGTATTATAATATTAAATTTAAAATAAATTCATCATTCAATTTATAGGAAAAACATTTCTAGACACATATTTATTTCTTTTCTTCAACCCACCCAACACTCAAAATAACATTTCCCCTAGTGTTTAAGGAAAATAAAATTCAGAATAGGGTAGTGAAATATAAGAGGAGTTCCAAAATGAAATTTTAAAATGAGAACCAATAAATTCATTCCCCTGGTGTGAAGTCTTCGACCCATCAAAAATAAATTGATCACTTAGTTTTCATGTCATAAGTATACTCATGGGGGATGATTGAAAGATAGGATGGAATTTTGGAAGTCATGTGTTTCATTTGGAAGTATTAATATGATTCATTTGTTATATCTCATAGGAATGAAAGATTATATCATAATTGATGTACCATGGGTTTCCATTGAAAATAAACATTCAAACAATCAAAATAAATGAGTATAAAACAAAAAAAAGATCAAAGAAGTTGGTTTTCCTCCTAGAAAGAGCGTATTTTGAAGTAATTAGATCAACCTAGACCCTAAAATATAACCAATACCAACCTTCACAATTTTATGGGAAAAATTTTCACCACTTGTACTAGAATGATATTGATTCTTTATCTAGAATTTTATTCATGTATAAACCATATATTTTAATGAGTAGGAAAATAAATGTAATATCATAAATGTTTGATCAAATTTTATTCATACTCATTCTTAAGACATCAAGGATCATTCCCACATTATTAGTTTTATGATAATAATGAATGACTACAACCAGGTCCTAGTTATCACCTATGAATTTATTAAGGAATGGGGAAGAAATAAAAATAATTATGAATTTTTTTTATTAAAATTGATATAAAAAATAATAATTGTGAATGAAAATCAATTTATTTTATCAAAATTTATGAAATAATTGGTTCTCGTATAAAAAATGCTTCATCTGCTAATTTTTCCATATCACTATCAGTGGTAGGAACATAATCATATTTCAATATTTTCCAAAATAGTTTAAAGATTTTTTGTTCTAAAGAAACAGTACTGGAGAAATATTTAGAATATTAAAGAAATTATGTCAAATTTTACTCTTATAAATTCCTAAATCAATTTTATCTTGATTTAAATACCCATAAACCACTCATTTGTGTTATTAATGTATCTTATAATCAAAAGATAATTATTTATAATCTTCATGAGATGTTTTTTTGTATCAACATTCTTATATTAGAGATGAGGTAGGGACAACGTTATTGGGAATCTAATCCAAAACCATTTCATTGATTTTGAATTATACTATTAAGGATGAAACTTCAAGTGTAATCCAATCCATATGTTAACACAATTTATAAAGTAATGGTTTTTTATCAGGATATGAAATGGGTTGATTCAATGGGTCTATTCCTAGATGATAATTCTTTTGTTGGAATTTCATTGGATGATGTTCATATAAGAATTTTTTGAATTGAAACTACTTATAGGTTTGAATGTTTTGTAGATAATAGGATTTTAAACATTTTGGTTGATTCTAATGTTAGTTATTCCTCCAATATAAACTAATATGTACATCATACATCACACTTACTATGTGTTAGTAAATGTAGGGATAAGTCCACCATGTTAGGAATTATTCAAAATGGATTTCCATAGGACATAAAATATTAATGAGAAATGAGAAGTTGGGTGAGAATGAGATGTAAGTGTATAAGATAACTTAATTGGGTCCCAAAAAATGCCACTAAAATTTGGTCTCACACAAATTTAACCTTGAGGTTGAATATTTAAATGTAGTACAATTATGGGTTGAATCCACAAGGACCAATGAAGTAACCTTGATACACTCAAATTTGTTAGGAGTATTCGATATGAATTTTCAAAATTTGGAATTGAAAAAATTGGGATACTCGAATAATAAATAAAAAAATAGAATGATTTAAATTGTAGAATGAAAAAAAGATTATGCATTTTAAATTAAAAAATTATATAATACAGGTTGATCCTATGATGATTCTATGAATAGAATCAATGTAATTGTTTTCTTTAGAAATTATAGCTCACTAGTTCATTAAGTTTTCATTAAATGTGATAAGTCGCCAACCCAATTCACCTATTTAATCCCTAATAAATTAAATGGATAATAAAAAATTCACTCATAAGATCACATTATTGACCACTCTATGTAATTCTACCATACTATAACTCAAAATATATCATCATTAGGGAAAAGAAGTCATTGAATGGAAATCTTAAATTATTAAAAGAATATAATAATATAAATACATAAAATAGCACCCAATACATCACAAATAAACTACCTAGAGTCAACCCAACCAAATTTTATTCTCTTATTGATGAAAATATAACAATAAATTGTTTATATAAATTTAAATAAGTGGTATTGATGAAGATAAAACAAATGAAGAATAATGAACATTCCACCATTGTGTGATAAATGCATCTCTTCGCTATGTGTATATATTAACACATTAATGAAATGATATAAAATTTTTAAGAGATGAAAAAAATTAGAAGAAGAATTTGTTTCATTAAGAATCTAAGTGGATTCAAGAAACATACAATTTATGAAATGTGATTAAAACAACTAATTTACAGCATAACATTACAATGAAATAATGAATATCTCTCCCAAACTACTTGAATATAATTGATTTAAATAGGAATTTTGGAATCCTTGTTTTATTCATGAAATATTCCAATTATTCTCACATAATTAGGGTAGGAATAGGTGGTTGGAAAATTTGTGGAATATGGAATTTTCATCGATTGACCCGAAATGGGATCCATGTTGAATCCACACAAAAGAGGCACTGAAATGAGAATCTATAAATACGTATCTGGGTGTGCTATTGAAGTAGAAATTTTATCCATGGATTAAAAATAATTTACTATAAAATGTATATACAATTGGATATTTTTTAGAGTAATAATCAAAAGGGTCATATGTTTTTCTAGGCAATAGAATATGGGCCAAAATATGATCTTTAACATAGGCTTCTAAGAACTCCATTAAAAATTTTTATTATCACTGGTAACTATTTAATTATATGATTCAAATGATTCCCAATATATTATTTTCAAATTTACACTTCATTAGGTCTGAATCATGTCCTCCACAGTGATATTATTGTGTTGAAAACAAGTTCATTTTCCACATTATTTCCTAGGTTGAATGTCCAAAATACTTATCTTCCTTTATCAATATCAAAGTGCTCCAAATTGGTGATTTTTTTTTCAAATTCAATGGGAGACCTAAAAATGAAATATGAAATAAAAATCATCTTCATTTTGTGTATTAGGATGTGTTAAAAATTTATCAAGGAGTAGTTCACTTTGAGGATGAATAAAAATCAAAATGTGAAATAATTTTCGAATTGTAAAATTGTTTAAAAATGGTGTTCATGAATAATAAATCTTGTGAAATGTATATCGTATTTAATTGAATACTATACTCCTTCTTTGGATAATGAATTTCATTTTTGGGATATCCCTAGAAGTCTCCTCCATTGGATGCCTCAATTTGGATAGTCAGGGTGGTCGTAACATCCTCTACATCTCCTTGTGGAATTTTGGTCATATATAGATGGTGATAAACACTACAGATGGGATAAATAATAGGAATATATTAAGTGATAAAGTTTAAATGGTTATTTTAATCTTTAAAATCACATATATATAGATATTAATCATTGATGTATTCTCTTTATAAGATAATAATGTTGTTTAATATGGAATCAAGGGCCACTTCCTCTTATACAGCTGGTCAAATGGAAAGAAGAATGATGTTAATTAATCCTATAGAGGATTTCATGAGAGGATTCCATAGAGGGGAAGGATCCATTTATTTAGTACTCACATACCTATATGTTCAACAATAGGTATTTGAGGTGTTTTTTTGGTGATAACATACATCGGGGCCTCATTTTCATGGTTGATGGATGTGTTAGCATGTTGTTCACAATAAATTTATGTGTTCTGCATAAATTAATATATTTCATATCAGTCTCCAAATACTATACCACATTCAAAAATTCACTTTGGACTGTATGGAATATTATAATTACTAGTTAATAAACATTATGGCTTATTAGTGTAGCATCATATATAAGAGTTCATGGTAGATTAATTACTTTTATCGTTAATGGATGAATAAGTGGTCCATTCATTTATCAATGGGTTTTAATGTTTTTTTGGGTATACCATTTTGTTTTGTGAAAAAATGTGGGACAATATGATCTGAAATTAATTGTCATTTATATCATATTTTAACCAATGAAAAGATTGAAATAGTTAGCGAATTTTACATCAGGTTTGCAATTTTGTTTCCGGAAAATTTAGATCGGTTCCCTCTGATGCATGGTTGTGGATGACTGAGGGAGGATTAAAAATAAATTTTTTCATGTTTACAATATTTATCTATAATTGAAATTTCCAAATCTTCCCACATCTGTTAAAATTGATGAACCTAATTATCAAATATAATGGGAGAATTAGGGTTTTATACACAACAATTCTTAGGAAGACCAATTGGTTGAGAGGAAATGAGATCAGACTCATTGCAACCTTTTCGAGAGAATTATATCCTTTTTTAGAGCTCGGTTTTATATTTAAGATATTTCCATGAAATCTCTTCGAAGACTACAAATGAGTCTTGTTTCCCATATTACAATTACCTAACTCAAACCATGCGTTATGGGAAAAAAAGGGTGTGTCACAGATTCTCTGTTATTCTCCACTTCAATAAGGATTATTTAGTCTAAAACCATGTTCATGATATCTAGTGTTTATTTCCATATCAAGAGGATTTTGGGTCATGTATATGGGATTGATCCTCTAAGAGGAATCCTATGTATCTTATTATAATAGGAATAAAAACCCACATTGTTCATTTGACATAGTTTAATGTCATATGACTGGACTGTAACATGTTCTTTAATATCATGATTCAATTTTGTTAATATAGTGGTTTAACTATGAGGATGTATAATAAATATCCAATTAAAACAATAATTATAATCCATGTATATCATGTTAATGTAATTTTTATCATAATGTATGAGATAACATATGACTTGATTGTGTATTATGTATGAAATGGTGCTCGAAATATCCTCATTGATGGTATAATCATTTCAGTAAAGATGAGATATATTCTACATAACATTATAATGAAGGTCCCCCATTTGGTTCATACTCATAATGAAATTAGTACAATCATCCATAGTTCCTAAACCGAATTGAGTCACGCTTAGTGTGTGAAAAAAGAGATAGCGAATGATTACGAACATCGCATGGGAGAGAATTTGAACACGGCCGGGAAGTTAATTTTTACCAGAGAGTGGTATTCTTACTAGACTCATAGAGATTAATATATGGATCTCGGGCCATTGTAACTAATCATACGTATCATGTTCATAATAGGAACTAGATTCCCTGTAGTTCAAATATATCCCTAACATGCTATTTGGTTAGGATAAGTGGTTTCACATGAAGGAATTATTATTATCCCAAATGGTTTATGAAATATAAGAAGTTATACTAGAGTAGAATCTCATCATACATTTTCATTATCTATCCACTAATAGATAAAGAGAGAAGATTTCTATAAATGGAATGTCGAATATGTTTGGTACGATATGGTGAGCATGAAAAAAATAGTGTCGCATGAGTGTGTAACCCTAATACAACAAATACACTCCACTAATGGGGGTTTCTTGTCTAAATATTCATTGAAAAGGGATTACATGGTGTATGTACAAGTTCATATTCTAGAAAATTTTGAATAGTCTTCAATTCATGTATTTATTTTCTACCTATAATGTTTTGATTCTCGTCCTGACATGTCCGGCTTGTCTTCCCGGTATGTACTGATTTTTGGTCAAACATGTCCAAATTGTATTCCTAAAATGTATAAATTGTCTTCCATCTATGTTCATGGTCTCTCTATGAAATTTCTATTCTTCTTATCATGTTCAAATACGTACGGTCCAATGCGCTTCACATGATCTAAGATGAAATATCCAGGATGTCATTGCATGATCAAAGTTACTTTTCACAGATATCATCGTATGATTTAATTGACCTATATGTGATGTCTTTTCATGATCCAAGAAAAATGTTCTTGGGATATTAACTTAATCAAATAACTTGTCTATGATGATTTCCCATGATCATCCTGACTATTCCAGTGCATCTTCACATGATAAAATTTAATTTTATATGTTTTCTTCTAATGCCCAAATGACATTGTCTAAGACATATTCAAATGATGAAACTAAATATTCCTATGATTTTCACTTGAAAATGCTGATATATCAATGGAATTTTTCATTACAATAATGGATACTCTAGGGTTGCATGAGGTAATCAAGAGACTAGGTATTAATGAATTGATGAGATTTTAAGAGATTCATGTGACCGTGTCTAGGTCCATGATTGCTTGCATGAAAAATATTTCACATCCAATGGTTAAAGAAACATGTTCAAGGGAATCATGTTTATGTCCCGATGGATAATAACTTTCATCGTAGGAGGAATTAATGGTCCTGGTCCTAGGGTTTTCATCGAAATAGGAATATATGTACACTGGATCATATGAAAACCTGGGAAAGATGTCAAGGAATGTTCCCATGGTAAGGGTACAAGTACCATCCTAGTATACTAACTTTGTATAGACATGGGTAGTAATTCCTTATGCGGACATCATGTGACCAAGGGGAGTATGTAACTAGGCTTCTATGTCATGGAATCAATGTACATGGCATTATGTAAACATCATTAGATAATGGGTTTTCATGATATCCTTTTCATGAATACATGGGTACATTGTACACATAAAGGGAATGCCTTAAGGTCTATCATTCCATGTTGATCAGACTAGGGGTAACATCCAATATTAAAGGAGGTTGTAAGAATGATCCACATAATAGATGGTATGAATTATATTAATTTTATTCATAAAACCAATTGATGTTAATTCAATCATGTGATGGATTCTGAAGATATAATCCCATGATGGGTTATTATGAAGGGAGACTTTCAGTTACATAGGTAGTTCATCTAAATCTGGTCTCCCTCTTTACCTCTATTTTCCAATCTTCTATTTCACTATTTCCATGGGGAACACACCATGCACACCATATTAAGGTTTTGGGTGAATTCACATGATCCACAACACATGACCATTATATCTGTTAATCATATCATGTTTCCTTTTCCTGATATCATGATACGTTTCTTGCAAAGAATATTTTTAGTAAACATTGATTGACTTCAAGGAAAGCATGGATATATATTTCCAGTACATCATGTGATTGAGTAATGGATAATAAAAATGGCTTTGTTTAATGAATTTATGGGATTCAAATGATCAAATTATCTTCATTTAGCTTTGTATGATGTTGATGATTATTGGAGGATCTTTAATTAAAAAGATACATTCTTTTTTATGTGAATCCTCCGTGAAATCTTAATGAATTAACGAAATCCTCGAAATTTTATCACATGATTCATAGTTCATCTCATGATGGTTTCCTATTATAACCTAATTGGGATTTACTTCAAGAAATGATTTGGTGCGGATATCAGATTCATAATAATAACAATGGACGAATTCATGGTGTCAACGACATGTATCATGGATGACTTTTCATGATCATGCTCCATTTGATCAATTGATAATCAGTTGAATTATCATGAACCAAATATAATAACCATTAACACTAGCTCCATACAAGGCCTATTAAAGGGCCCAAATGGCGTTCCTGATCCCTATGGGCTGGCACAATTACCCGTATACCATAAACTAAATATTGGTTATTATTTAACTGAGTTTACAAACATAAAGTCACCAACAAATCAAATAATATGAATCTGGATATTTCAAATAAAAAAACTTTTACAAAAATTCATAACTAAAATACACAATATGAACACATTGTCACAAGACCGTTACAAAGGTACAAAACAAAAAAACGGACATCCAAGAACTAACTCAAGGAAAGGGGAAATCACACTCAATCTATCTTCACAATAACGCACAAAGAAGGACCACTAGGAACCCATACCACTGGCACTAAAATTTATACCAAATACTACAACCAAAAATAACCATGTCTACCTACACCAAAATTCTTAAGTATGGTATGATAAAAATATGATTATGATACCAACAATAAGAGATTCTATGTGATAAACAGTTAGAGATGAAAAGAACAAAATTTTTATAAACAAGAAAATCTAGATACAAGTTCTAAAAGATGAGAAATTAAATAAAAATATTTTTCAAGTGAGATGGTTTAATGTATCATAAAATTTAATATAAATCCAAAATCTTCATAATTTTCTAGAAATTCATACCATATTAAAATGGTAAGAAAAAATCATCTAATGAGCAATAGAAATAGAAAATAATCCCTAGGAATTAGCTCATTGTGGGTCCCATGTACATCATATCTCAGTAAAAGTAACAATCATAATATCAGTTCTCATGAACAAGACAATAGTTGGGAACATACCCATAACCTAGTCGTCAGTAATCATAATTATCATCATAGTTTAGTATGTTATGTAAGCGTCAATATTACAACGTGAAACTGAGGCCAAAACCCACGGGATCACTAGCATACATATACACATCCACCCACCTAGATACCCAAGCATCCTTCTTATGCTCAAAAAAGTTCATCAATCCATGAAATATAGTTTGCACATGAAAATACCACTTCCACATCACATATTCACCAAAAAACCCACATGTACATCACACGAGAACAATATCCCCCTTTTCATTCACATTGATTTTTAAATCCAACTCACACCAAAAATAGCCCACCACACTTTTCCCATTTCTGCAACACATCCTAAAATCCTTTAAAAAATTTATAAATCATTTACAATAAATTGAAAATAAAACAAAATCCTACACTCCTGTCACATTATAATCCACTCACAACAAAATTAATTATTCACATCACAGTCTCACAAAACAAACCACACCATGTTCACGTATCTCTCACACTGGTAAATCCATTAAAAATTATTAAAAAACATTTACACGATGGAACACATCACAAAATATACCCTTTCACATTTAAATTATACCATTTAAAAATATGCATAAACCAAAATAGTTTTCCAACATGGTTTCACCTATTACATAAATCATTAAACCATTCAAAACTATCATAAAACAATTATAAGGAGTATAATCCAAGCATTGCACATAAATCCCCTCTGAAAACCTTATTTCTATTAGAAAATCACACCAATACCAACCCAAAATAGACCTTTCGGCCCTAGTAACATTTTTTAAACGAATCACAAATTTCATAAATGTACATCAAATAACACCACAAAAGATACACATGAAAACACAAATTTTCATAAAATAGTCTCAAGATGTATAACAAAATATTACATATCAAAGCCATTCAAAAACAGTATATAAAATCCAAAATCACACCAATACCCTACCAAAGAAGAATTGTCCACCCAAACAATAATTACTAAACCAATTTCTTATGTTATAAATTATACCCTAGTAACACCGCAAGAGTTACACATGAAAAACACCCAATTTCATGAAAAAATGAATATATAATATTAAACACTTAATCAAATCAATCATAAATAGTTTTTTCACGACACAAAACATATTAAGAATACAAAAAATGAGCAAATACTTCATGAAAACTCAGAAATAATTGTTTACACATGGAAGGACCTACCTTTTGAGTCAAAATCCTCGAATCTTTGTGTGAAACCTCAACTACACCATAAGAGAGATAAATCCAGGCATAGACCACAAGATTAAAACAAAAAGGACACCAAAAATTGAATCCTAGAACCCCCAAAAACCAAGAAATATCCAATAACTGAAATATGATTTGAACCAATGCCTAGACATGAAAATTTGCATGTGACAATTCTCCCCACCATAATGCGTTACAACACCGAAAATCCACAGTAAGGCCAAAATAAAAAACCAAACTCAACTCCTAAACCAAGATGGTCTTATTTTCCATGTTTCACCCCCAAAGACCAAAACTACACTCGTGATCAATTAAGGAAGGGATATCCCCACAATCGAACACATACATCATTTTCCTGAAATGATTAAGCACATTCAGACATTATCCCAAAATAAAACTCCTCAATATCTATTCAAACAATATTCCAGCAATTTTCCCAAATGAACAACAACAATAAACATGGTTACACTTACCTTGCATTAGCTAAACTATTGGACGTTCTCCAATTCCAACATTTACCCAAGGAAGATGTATGTAGTTAGATAGCTCTGAGTAAGATTACCTACCACCAAGCTAAGACTAAGGGATAATCTGAGTTAATATTATTGGGATACCCAAATGGTTTCCCCACCATAAGATACAACTCATATATATTCCAATATTGGATCAGGACACTAATAGGGGAGGCCTGAACGGTCTTCCTATTGCAAAAGGAAGATTCCATTCGAAATTTCAGATGGAACATACTTAATAATCATAGTGGTCTTCCCACCACAATAGCCAACCATCTTAACCGACTAGCATGTTGTATCTCAAGAAGAACCCATATTTAAAATTAGGTACAACCACATAGTAATTCCACATAGTTTAGGAATTCGTGCACTAACCGTGCTGATCATTCTTTTTCATGTCTTCCTAGCACACAATCACTGCTAATGGTGCACAAACCATGTTCTCTACCATGATGACACTCGAGGTTTAATCTATTTCAATATTTCATACTAAGTGTAGGAATTTTAATAAGGGTTTTAATGACCTTGGTATTTCCCCTTTCTACATGACATCATCTCTCTAAAACCAATTGATGGAGTTCAAATAATTGAAGCATTTTTATCCTCATAGTTATGCTACAAAAACCCCATGAACAAAACTTCTCCTTCCAGTGATACAAAAAACTACACCTACCCAGCACCATGCCTGGCCCATGATAAGGCCCAAAGGGCATTCCCAATCCCCACAGGATGGAACAAGTTACCGGGTACCAAAAAAATAAAATTGGGAATTATTTATTAGAGTTTAACAACATAAAAGAACTATAAAATCCAATAATACGAGTCTGGATTTTTCAAACAAAAAAATATTTTATTAATATTCAGAAATGAAATTCATAATTTGAACAAAAGATCAAAATACCCATACAATGGTAAAAACACAAAAATGGACATCCAAGAACTACCTTATGGAAAGAGGGAATCATCGTCAGCCATCTTCATGAAAACACACTAAAAAGAACAACTTGGAACCCGAACCACTAGCACTAAAAACTATACCCAAATCTGCGACCAAACATAATGAAGTCTACTTAAAACCAAAGGTGTACGTATTGTGCTATCCAAATCCTAGTAGGATACCACCACTGTGATATTCCATTTGATATCAATTTAGTGATAAAAAATATGCGTGTTTTTAAAACAATAAAAGGTAGTTACAATTAATAAAAGACACAACTTTAAATAAATACAATTTACAAGTGGGATAATTTAAAGAATATAAACTTTTAAAATAAATGACAAAGATACTGGATTTTCCAGCCAATCATACCATATGACGATGGTAAGAACAAATCATCTACTGAGCATAGGAAATGGAAAATAATCTCTAGAAAGTACCTCATTTTGAGTCACAGATACCTCATATCTCAGTGAAATTAAATGTCGTAATATCTGTTCTTTTGCATGATCCAATAGTAGAGAATATACCCATAACCCAGTTGTCCCCAATAATAATAATTATTATAGTTCTGTTAATATTGCAAGTGCCAATCTTGCTACATGAAGCTGAGGCTAAACCACACAGGTTCACTAGCATACTGGTACACATCCAACCACTTAGATACTCAGGCTTCCATATTGTGCTAAAAAAATTTCAACATCCAAATTAATATAATTTTCACATTGAAATAACACTTTCACCCTTGAAATTCACTAAACAACCCACATGTACATTACACAAGCACACCATCCTCCATTTTATTCAAATTGATTTTGATATCAATCTCACAGCAAAATAGCCCACAACACTTTTCACATTTCATTAATACTCCCACAATTCCATTGAAAAAATGTATAAAACCTTTAAAAGATAGTGAAAATAAAATAGTATCCCACACACATGTCACATAGTACTCCTTCTACAACAAAATTCATTTTTCACATCACATGCTTTCCAAATAGCCCACACCATATTCATATTTCATTCACCCTTTAGTAAATTTGGTAATCATTTTAAAAATACATTTCCAAGATGGAACACATCCCAAAACAACCCTTTTAAAATTTAAAATTGACCATTCCAAAATATAAAAAACCAAAATAGATTTTCAATATGGTTTCACCTCTTATATAAATCATTAATCCATTCAAATATTTTTAAAAAAAAATTCTATGGAGTACAACCCATGATTTAAACATGAAACCCATTTCAAAACCCCCTTTCCAAGACAAAATCACAACAATAACAACCCAAATCAGAATTGGCAGTCCTAGTGACATTTTTTAAACCACTCACTAGTGTCATAAAATTACCTCAAATAATAGCACAAATGATACAAATCAAAACACACATTTTCATAAAATTCTCTCAAGAAGTATAACCAGGGTTTACACATCAAACCCAGTCGAAACCCCTCTTTAAAACCCAAAATCACACCAAGACCCTATAAAAGTAGCATTTACATCCAAAACAACAATTAATAAACCAACTTAATATGTTATAAAATCCACCCAATTAATACCCCAAGAGTTTCACATGAAATTCACCCAATTTCAAGTTAAAATTCAACTATAAAATTAAACATAAAACCAAATAAATCATAAATAGTTTTTTCACCAAACACAACATATGAGTATTATGAAAAATGGGTAAATATAGAATGATATCACATCAATAATTGTTTACAAATGGAACCAAAAACCTTTTGAGTCAAAATCCTTGAATCTTGGTGCGGAACCTCAACCGCACCACCACCACCCCACAAGGGAGATAAATCCAACCCTAGACCACAAGATTCGACCAAAAAGACACAAAAAAATTCAATCCCGGAACACTTAGAAAACTATGAAAATTCCATGAAACAGAAGAGTATTTGAAGTAATGCATATAATTAAAAATATGGTGTGACATGAGTAGTATCATCCTAAATGTTTGAACTTTTCAGAGAATTCATTTGTTTTCTTGATAGTCACACGATCGTAAGATAGCGTCACATGATTCCCTACTTTCACATGCATTACAATGGTGTCTAGAAGATCTATTGGACAATGGAACAAACATTAACATGGTGAAAAAATATATTTATTTTAATGTTATACATTTTCTTTGAGTTTTTCTTCACATGATCATCACAACCTTAATCAAACGATTAAGTAAACTCTCATGATGGATTTAGGTGGTGGGAAGGATTTTATTCATGAAATGCATCTAGTTCTATGAAAAACAAAGTCACATGAATGGATTTGGATTGCTGAGATTGTATCCTTAATATTAGTTTGATCATTAGAGAAGGATGACATGGAAGTCACTAAAAACCAGGGTCATGTAGACATTTTGTGTGGATCATGGTAGTGATCCAGTTGTGTAAAGAGTGTGGTGGGTGAGCGGTGGTTGATGATGATCTTGTGATGTGATCAGAACTCCTAGATCGGCTTGATCAAGAGGATATGGATTTGAAAATATATATTTAATAGAGGAAAAATGTTTCACTCATCCTAAATCCATCATATAATTTCAACACTTTCTGGCTCCTCTTATTAAGGATGGTTGTGTCATATTCTATAAGAACATCCAAGAGGGTCAGAATCCACAAACACACACCCACACCAACACAGGATGCATCATTCCATAGTGTGGAATTCATAGGAAGTGTCTTAATGTGACTAGTGTCCCCACTAAGAGGTATATAAATGACCAAAAAATCACTAGTTGTATTGATATCTGGTTGAATTCTTGGGTTATGTTGAGGTGACTCCTAGATGTTCCCTTGGTTGAGTTGGATGACTAGTTGGTTTTTTTGGATAAGGGAATATCGATTAAATAATTTGAATAATTAAATATGTAAACATGATATAACAAGGAATATAATATAATATCTTAATAAATGAATCCCATGATAATTCTACACCCCTCATTAAAATCATATGGGAAGGCTAGAGGAGGGTCTTATCAATTATGATAATTGGGGTTCACATCCTTCAGATTTGAAGGTTGTAATCATTGCAGACTTCCTGGGTTTAAACCACTTCTGTTCTCCATGTGTGATATATTTTCCTATGTTTTTTCTATTATTCATGTTTATCAAAATCAATTTTCAATCAGTAATACTTATAAATATATGATGGAAATGTGTATAATAATGAATTATGGGTGCCTACAGTAACACAGTATACACATTATCCAGTCTAATAGGGGAGGGGTGATACAAACAACACATTTCAGATGTTAGGAACTACCAATGTCAAATCAAAAAATTATTTTACCTATTTATAGGCTAGTCCTCAGGATATCATCTACATGTGATCAATATGTGTGAAATTCTTGTGAAGAAGTGTCAATTTTTATGAACCTTCAGTAACTAATATTTAGATATCATGAGTTTCCAGTTATTATGATGTATGTTGACCAAAAAAATTGTATAGGATTATTATAATAGTATATCATGGTTATTAATATAGCTTGGGAACTACTAAAAGCTTTTGATATGACAAAATATAAAGTTAAATTTACCATATATGTAATGGATGTATAAATGATAACACTATTACGATAAGTGTGAATCATGTATAACTCATCATATCAATGATATGGAAATTGAAAAATAATATTTTGGTGTGGTCATGGGAATCCACTATTACAACATGATCATTATTAGTTGTCATCTTCTTGTAAATTTGTTCAAAATCAAAATTAAAATAATATGATTCCACCATGTTCTGTTAGAATCATCACGAAATTGTATGTCAGAGACAACCAAAATAAATGGAAACAAAAAGAAGTAATATGAAAGGAATAATGAGAAGTAAAATCCAGAATAATTTCATAAGGATGAAATTAATATCACTCAATAAAAATTGGGTAAATAGAGAATAGGGGGATCTCTCTTGGATTTGGTGTCTCTGACTGGGATATGTGAAAGGGGAAGATGGATTTTAATAATTCCAGGGGATGTTGACCATTACCCCACTTTAATTATATAGAGTAATATTCATTGGTTTTTCATGGTTTTCCAAACCATGTTTCAATGATGCATTTGGCAATATATGGATAAATTACAGTTCACATTATTTTACCATAATTTTAATAAAATTATATATATACCCTAAAAAACCCTCTAGACCTAAAATAATAGGGTTTTTTCTCAATTGTAGAGCCACCATTTTCCAACAGTGTTATAATTATATAAGCTAAACTACCTCTTTAGATATATGTTCATGGTTTCCCCTTATGATGTGAAAAAATATATAGGGGAAGAAATATTTTCAAATATTCATTCACTATCCCAAGGCTGATGATATTTTCATGACCACCCGAGGCACCTCATGAGCCTCAACCCATATTAAAACATTTCAGCTTTGGATGATCCTATGATATGAAATTTAATCTGAATAACTATTATCAAAATTTCTATTTCATAAATGGTGAAAATTTAAAATTTCCTCCAACATTCACAAAATCTAATGATGTGATCCATTATATATTTTAAATGATGTGGAGATATTATTAATATCATTTACAAGATTATTTTTTTACCACTATGATTTGGCTAATGTATTAGTAGAATATATTATGAATATAGTAGTAAAATTATTGGGTTTGAGGTTAGTGGTGATATTTATGAACCTGATATGATATTATTTTGATTTTTTTATTGATTAATATATCTGAGATCTTTATTTTTATATTTTAATCATTTCAAAATTATTGGAATAATATTTTCTTTTTTACGCTGAATATATATTATAAGGTGATATAAAAGGAATATTTCAGTAAATGGATAATGAATAAAACTAGTAAAACACAAAATGATCATAGATAACATTGTATGTTATGTAGGTATTTTTGGTTGAATAGATCATTAGTTTTATGGAAATTTATTCAGTCTTGAAGAAATCCTTACACAAGATTCTCTATAACCTGTAGTTTTCCAACCTCGTATGTGAGAGGCCATATCATATTCTATTTATGTGGAGGAAAATTTGATCGAATGTTTATTTATCAATATTATCTAGGTGGCTAACCATAACTGTAGAATAGTGTGATACGGATGGAATTATCCATAAAATGTTGAAACCACATAAATAGTGTTATCGACGACAACACCATATACCATACAAAGGATCTGTATATTGTGGTGGGGAAAGATATTATAAAAGAAATATTCCATGTCTTATCAGATTTAGAAATTATAAATTTCATTGAAATAGACATGTTGAGAACCATGTTTTCAAAATTATTCATGGTTATCATTATGTTGTACCCGTTTATGATGATTGAGGACATGATATATTGAGATTTATAATATATATGTTCCTTAATTAGTTTGGTTTTTTCATTTAGTTTAGTGAATTATTTTTCAATTCATGTGTTAGTGACGGGCTTAAATCTATTAATTACAAGAATTTTTTGACAACATTAATTTTTTATAATAGTAAATGAATTACCAAAGGATATTGGATTAACCATTGGATGCAAATTAATTGAAGGAATCTTTAGGTGATTGGGCATAGTGCTATAAATCATAAAACAAAATGATTATTTAAAAAGTATTTATTTATTTCAGGTGTTGCGGTCTGGAATTGATTATCATTATAGATATGTGGAATACTCATGTATTAATAAATATCACTTAATATTTTTTGAGAATAAATTTAAATGGAAACGTTTGTGATGTGTGAAACCAAAAAAACATTCATTTTTAATTTATAGGAGTAATTCAGTATTTATTGTACATATATAGGAATTAGTTTTCCTAAGTTGTGAATGATTTTAGTGAAATGTTTCCTATGTTTGATATTAGTTTTCTATTGAGGTTGAATATTCAGTTTCATATAGATATATTTCTAGGTACATATCTAATACAATTGAGTACTTATCATATTGTGATTTCCATGCTTATGGAATTTAAAATTTAGAAGAATGATATATTGTGGAAGAGTTTCATTTTCACTAATGTATCATCATGGTTCTCCTTGATGTTTTTTTCTAAAAATTATTTTGTATGTAAGTGGTTTTACATCCAAAACTACAGATTAAATCAAGTTAATGGAAAGGAGAGATTCCCATTATTAAGGAGGATGATGTTGATAATTTTTATATGGTTTTAAAACTCCATCATTATAATCAATTATATATGAAATTATTGAAGTGTTTCTTCTTGGAAAAATAAGATACTTTTATTAGATACATCATTTCACAACATGGAATAGGTATAAACTCATATAATATTGAGGTGAAACACACATATAGGGTTTTAAGGAATGTGTCCAAGGAGAAATGATTTTAGTTTTTAGTTGGATAATATTAGTGGTTTATATATTTAATCATTATAATTTCAATATACTTAATAAATTTAACAATGAATGACCCAGAATTGACTTATGATACATAGTTTCATTAAACCATTGATTTATATTAAATTTATTTGACAAGATTACATATCATTCACATATTGTAGGTGGTGTAATATTTTTTTTTTATCTTGAGGCTTCACATCTTGGATTGGGGTGTGTGTTAGGGAATGAAATTGAAGTTATATCTTATAGTTCCATGTTTCTATGAAATATAAAATTATACAATGATACTCATGATCTTGATTTATTATCCACTATGTTTATGCAGAATATATAGATACGTTAACTTTTTAGAGAGTTCAATATTGTCTTTTGTGACTAAGAAATCATAAACTATATATTCATACAAAGAGACATCAGATTCAATGGGTTTTTTATATATTTATGGACACTCAATTTATCGTTAAATTTTATACTAATTTTAAATATTTGGAGGGCCATGTTATTCATCGATAATTAATTATATTTTTTTTATAAAAACATTTTATCCTGTACATTTCCTAATATTTATGTATTTAAATAAAAAATCATGGTTATATTTAATTTATATTTATATATTATATTATTTAATGCAATTTGTTTTTATATTTTAATATTAAATTTAATGCATGAAAATATATATGTATAAAAATATATTTGTTGAAGAAATATATTTTCCTCTAATATAGAACCCCAATAGTTATATAAACACATCACATGTTCATATAAATATTTATACAAACTCACACCAAGATAAAAAGATTTGGTGGTGGAAAACGTTGTGTAAGAAATATGATTCTAAAAGATATGCAGCATTAAGAAATTTTCTATATCAATTAACTATGATACTACCCTTTGATAAACATTACAATCCGAAGAAATATGGTGTCAGTGAATCCAAATAGTAATAGAGCCAATGTAGGGTAGATACACAGACAAATGTTTCATTATCATTCCAAAGCATGAAATTATAATAGAACATGAGGAGTTGTTTTTTATTAAATTTTCATGTTTCAATATATTTTTCAAATGTAGATTTACATATATAATTTTATGGTGCATCAATTTTCATCATTACATGTATAAATATATAATGATAAACATTATTTTATTATTCTTGTTGTACAATTTCTACATGCAGATATTTATTTATGATATATAATTTTATCAATCTAACTAAACAATAATAGTTGGGTTTATTTACAATATTAGTGAAGGAAAAAGAATATATTACATGTGAATTAAAATATATATGCATCGTAAATGTTGAATTATTATTTTATAAATGTAATTTAGTTATTTTGAGACAATTAAAAGGAACGATCTTTTTAAATCCATCATTGGAAAATGGGTTCGAGGTCGGTACCACATTTTATGGGGAAAATTTACTACTATTCAATATATATAAATGAAAAAAATATTATGGGTTATAATGAACAACCCCATCAATATGCATGCATGATTATTCAATGTGGTACTTTGATGGTGGACATTGATCCAATTTGGGGCACAAAACTGAATTGTTATGTTTAGTGCATCAACTTATTTCATCAAATTGATAGGATATGGACAATTGATCTGGTGAAGTTTTATTTAACATACACACATGGTCTCTTGGAGGGTGTGGTATAGGAGATATATTCAATCTGGTGTAATCAAGAAGATATGATAATATATGCCTACGTCATGCCTTTCTAAAATGTTCCACTATCTAATTCCAAGGGGTAATATAACTTTTCAGAATGGGGGCATCTAAAATACTAAAAACAATTATATTCATTAAAAGTATAAATTTTACTTCAATAGAGTACAAAATTATATTCATTTTATTACTCTCCTATTTACATATTCTCATATAGGATTACTCTCCACTAAGTAAAAGTGTAGGGTAAAATGTAACTATTATATACAAAATAGTAATCTCTTATACCCCATTGTACTTATAGTTTTACAAGGGAGAATAAATTATTAATGATAATGGAATCATCAGATTCCTTGATGGGATTTATATATTACCATCATAGAAAATTCCATTACATTAGCTACTAATATCCCAAACAATCGTAAGTGTATGTTACATCTACATGAATTATAGGGAACTCAACACATGGATAAAGGTGGAGAAGATTAATGGAAATAATTTCATGTGGTTGGAAATGAGACTACAAATTCTATATCCAACACGTAATGAGGTTCATGTAATATTGAATCCAAATCCTCCGCATCAAAAGATGATACACATTGTGTTTCTAATTATAAAGACTAAATTGGAAAACGTTATCTCATTTGTTTAGGACACATAATGACTATGTTGTTTAATGATATTTTTGAAATATATCAACATCTTTTAACTAGAAAGAAAAATATTTATTCTTTTGAGAAAACAAACATCACTTGGGATTTAACAAAAACTAAATTAATAGTATAAAATATATTTCATAAATAATGGTATTTCATATATCTTGTATAGATCCATTTTATGATTTTTATAGTATCATATATGAATTAAATCAAAAAATTATATACATGGAAGATGTCAACACTATCACAACTATCATTCATAAAATCCCCCAATATAGAATAATTTTAAACAATGTCTAAAACATAAGTAGGAATATATCACCTATACTTAGTTTCTTAACTACATACCAATCAAGGTGAAATTTAAAAAGAATGGGCAGGACACTGATCCTATAATAGAAAAATATAAGGACATTTTGTAATAGGAGTTTGTGTCTATAATTATTCATAGGGGAATAACATTAAAAAGATTTAAATAAATAAATGCGTATTAAAAAAATGATATATGCAGGTTATTTCTCTGGAAGGTGGGAAGATTGAATCATGATTATTTTTTCTAAAATAAGAATGATGGAGAAAACAATACCCTTAAAGGCCAGTTTTAATCCATGATCATCAATGATTAAATTCTTGACGATATTATTTCTTGGTGGATAATTTTTTTTATACACACACCATATGAAATTAATATTTCATTATTAAATTCATTTACTATTATTCAAGATTATCCGTGTTTATATTTTACCAACTAAATAATTATTATATATATATAGATTTATAATATATCATAATGTGACTTACATTTTTTTCTTATAATTAATTCCATAGAGTAAATTTGGGAAGAGATTATTAAATTATATCAAATTGAAAATCCCAATAGACCATAAATAAATTTACAACTACCTGTACACCTCAACTATATGGTGAAGTTGAGGGAAGTACTATAAGATTAATGTAAATGGTTAATTTAAAAATGAGTGTTTGGTGTATCTTAAGACGTTTTTATAGAGAGTGAGTATTAACTATGTGTACCATCTTAATCAGGACACTAACTAAATGGACGTTTGGGAATCCTTATGAAATATGAAATCATTTTAAACCAGTCATAAATTATTTAACGGTTTGGGTGGGTTACTAATTATGAGTGTACTATAAAATAAATGGTAAAATATGGGTAATAAAGAGGATGATTTAATATTTCTTATATAGAATTAGAATTAAAAATATCACATATGAATGTTTATAGAATCAAATGATTTAGTATACAATTAAATATTTATTGAGTGAATTAATTCTACTATTAAAAAATTCATTTATACCACTTACCTAAGCTAGTCCATAATAATGAAAATGGATAAAATAAAACAATAACATAAGTAGGTAAAATCAAGGTTGTTTGTAAATGTAAATGAAACTGGATACTGGAGAAATATGAGATGGATTTCTAAATTTAGTTACTAGAAGTAAATATTTATAGTATTATCAAAAAATTATCTTTTTTTAATAACACATATTCTAATAGAGAAACATTCAATGAATCATTGTCGTATTTTTATTCATCTATTTAAATGGAATATATAAAGGATAAAATGAACTCTATTACCGAGAATAATACATGGGTATTACTAGATATTTTTGAATGGTAATAAATTATAGGTTATATGTCTGTATTTAGAAGGATTTAATTAGTGATAAAAAAATTAAATAATATTAATATAGACATAAATTGATGGGATTTACTCAAGAGTAAATAATTGACTATTTTGATACGTATATTAAAGTGGATATGGTTTATTTAATTCTATTTCTAATCACTTTTTATTCCTCATATATTTTTTAAATTCACCAAATTGATGTCAAAATTGTATTCTTGACTAATGAAATATATGATGTAATATATATGAAAAAAGGATTCATAATACACTGGAATGTGAAGTTAATTTCAAAATAGGAATGGAATCTATATGGTTTAAAATAATATCAAATATAATAACGTGAGAAATTTTACAATATAATTTTATAAAATATATTTATAGTGAATCATGTTGAAAAATTTAGTTAAAATATGTTCCAAAAAATCATAGTGTTTTTATTTTTATATATATTTAGGGAATTGTAATATCAAGAACAAATATGGATATGTAAAATAAGTTCAGTTTATTTTAGATAGAAAGTTTAATATGAAGGACATAGGGGAGTAATAGTTATATTAAAAATTGAAATTGTTATGAATAAGAAATTTATTTTTATTTCTGAATATTATTATATGGAAAATTAATTAGAAAGGATTAAATAATTTTATTTTTCATTGGTTTCTATGAGATTATTTTTTTTGAGAATGATGGAACCAAATCAAATTTTAGTAGTTTCTAAACTATAATTTTCAAGCGTTATCATGTGTATCATGTATGAGATGTCTAGTAAAATTCTCGTTATTATAAATTTTGTGGTTAATACAAGAATACATATAAGTATTCTATGATATATACAATTAGATGTAGTTGAAAAGGCATTAAAAAACATCAAGATTAATTTCAAATGTCTTTTTACTAATGGAACCCCAAGTGTATTTGTAGGATTTTACATTGCAAGTTGGGTTTCTAATTTTGAGAATCACACTTTTACGAGTGGTTGGATGTTTACACATGGTGGTGGAGTTCCCATAGGGTGACCAAAGAAAAAACAATTTTATAACAGAATCCATAATATCTCTTGAGATTAATTTTTTTAATTACCAGTAATAAATTATAATGGATTAGAATAATCTAATTTTGTATTAAATAATGAATGATTCTATTGAATCTGATTAATATACATTTAAATAGTCTAAATATAGTGATTAGGACATACAACAATACTTATATTCGAATATAATGACACATATTTCTTAGATGTTGCTATTTTATTTTGTTTATATAGCATGGTATTAGAAATATAGAATATGTTAGACAAGGAAAAACATTGTATATATATTAAGAAATAATATTTCAAGTGAATTAGTGCAAAATAATCCATTGGGATAGAATTAAAGTCATTTTTTTAAAAAATAACCAATGATGGGACATCATATTAATATTCTAAATCATTACATATCTATGTTCAATTTAGAAAATTCCAACTTCTGAGTAATGGAAACACCATATATATATATATATATCATTATTGTATAATGATATTTGGTTCTAATGAGAGGAGTATTTCTTGTTTAAAATTCACAATTAACTAATGATATCAAATAACTGGAGAAACATGGGAAATGTTTTTTTTATATATGTGAATATAAGAGGGGGCTCCAATTGAAAATATTTGGACTATATATCTTATAAATTCGCGAAAAAATATTAAACAAAACAACATTTACGTTTAAGAGTGGATAAATTGCTTATTAATTGGATCATACTTGGGTAAAATGAATCAGTATATTAACAAGACCTGCATTTTCAAGGATGTTCCCATAAATTTTCCTGTTCATCATTTATTTATATCTATGATATAATTTTTTAAATATAGAGATATCCTTATTTATAATAGTTTATTCCTAGAAATAAAGATGATTGATATTAAGTGGGTATCCATAAATTTTATAAAATGGTATAAAATGGTTTGATATTAATAATTTATTAATATTTAATAAATAATTTTTTTGGATTCCTAAAGAGGAAGAATTTTAGAATCCTCCATTAAAAAATTGGTTTTATCGAGGTCCCTCTAATAAGGTTTAATAATTTGTCAGAATTCAAAATTGATAATATTAGATAATAACCTATTTTTATATGATGCACTTCTTCATCCATGCACGTGTGCTATCACACAATTGGATTTGGATGCTATATTTTACCCTTGACATGTTGAGTTTGTGTGAGGAAATTAGTGTTAAATTTGATTTTCATCATGGAATGTTTTATTATTATAGTAATGGGGAAGGAACAAATAGGTACGTCTATTTAGTTGGCACAGTCCACTAAAGTAATATTTTCTAGGATATTAATCTGATCTGGTGCGATATAATAAACACACATATTCACTTGGGGGAATTTTCTAGTTCACATATCTAATTGGGATATATCTATTGAACATGATTAAAATGATAAATGTCATGCCTTTATAAAAATGGTTATTACCGTGTTCTAGGGGATCAAATTACTAATGTGAATAGTAATTTTCATTAATATAAATGAAATTCTTTCTATATGGGAAATATATATTCAATATTCATTATAAAACCTATCTGAAGTATTCAACTATCCTCAAATTAAATATTTTTGTGAACCAAATAATTCAAATTATTAGTGTATTGATTCTAATACCTCTTAAAGAATAACTTTACTCTATATAAAGTGTAGTGTAGTAAGAGTCCATTGTATCCTAATGAGTATCATCAATTAACCCATTTTTCAATATTTTTTTATAAGAAATATGAACATAAATAATATGATATAGTATAATGCCTTGCGTAGATCTATATAATATAATCCAAAAAAATTTATACTAATACCCACTTATATATAAAATAATATTAACTATAGATTACAGAAACATGGATATGGAGACACTTTGTAGAGACCAACACATGACGTACATGGAAATTAGAATAATTTTTCAGAATACTTAATATATAACAAAAACAGACACCCAAGGACCATAATAGTTTATTGTCTTTGGAAACTCAGAACATAATCTTCCAATCATGGAAAAAGATCTTGAACATCTTCTATAAAGATCTTTCCCTTTTTGTCATTCCTAAAACCATTCTTTATATCCAGGGGAAAATAAAACATAAAAAGGGTGAGTATAAATGCTTAGAAAGGGTAAGCATGGTTAAAATAAAACAAACCATATACAATTGAACTTAAAAAACATGATCATAATGTTTAAACATCAAAATCATGAGTTGTGAAATAAATATTCGCAATAAATAAGGCATATATCATAGTGGAACATCAATCATGATAAAATAGCATGGGAATTAATCTTGTAATTGTGGCATAAATTAATCACATGATATGATTTCTATAGTAGCCAAGTAATTTCTTCTAAGACTATCATAGTTTACAAAGTCCATTACTGAACTGGGTTTACTTGTCATTCCAGCCCTGTATTGTTGAACTAGATTCACTTGTCATTCCAACCATGTCTATCTCATGAGATATAAATATTTACCCAATGGATTAGATTGAGATATAGGTCCCACCCATCTCATAATTAAATTATTCTTACTTTTTCAACAAAATTAACATAAATCATTCATCATAACTCAAAGAATAAAATGAATTTCATAAACATCATCCCATCATAACGTAATACATATAAAAAATGGATATCATTTCATCATAAGAAGAATCAAAACATGTAAATAATATAGAAATTATACTTGAATCATAATCATACTAAGTAATGTCATCTTAGATGGAAGTAGTTTTGACAAAAAACACATGAAATGAACTCTTGAGAAAAATATCCTTTCTTCTTCAAAATCATTCTTTTCACAAAATACAATTAAATTTTCAAAGAAAATGGATTTTTTTGAAAATAATAATGACATCTTATAGAAGAATCTTCCTGACAATTAGGAAATATGAAATCGTAAAAGTCTGTTCATGCCGTATATATTAAAAAAACATTCTCCTTGTACTTTTGCTGGAAAAATAAAAGAGTTTCTCGTATGGTAAAAAAAAGAATGATTCCTTCAATAACACAATGTAAAATTCAAAGAGGGGTAAACATGACTTTAAACATACATATGAGAATATTAAACACTTTATAAAAAACATTTTTATAGACATGTATGAAAAATATAACCCCAGTAAATAGTTATGTATAAGGAATCTCGGATAAAAATGAGATTTTCAAAATTATCCCTTAACTTTGGCCCAATTTCTTCCGTATGTGTCCAGAACTCACCTTCCTCAAGGTTTTCCTTTTGATTTGATCAAAAGGACTCAATAATATGGATATCTTACTAAAGGAAGGCATCTAAGATGAAGGGAGGAGAGTAGAGAGGGTATTTGGGTTTGGGTTGGCCGATCCAAATGGCCTTGTAGGTGTGAATTAGAGAGAAGGGGGAGTTCCCTTTTATAAGAGGCGTGAGGGGCAGCTTAGGAAAAACATAAAATACTATTTTATAAAAATTTCATATTCGGTTTACAATGGCTTCAAAATAACTTATTTCAAGGCTTGGGTGGGAATGGGTTGAAATCCTTTCAACCCATTGGTTTCAGACAACTTTATGGTACAATTTTAACCTTATCATTTAGATTTAACTATAACTTATATAATTTAACTTTTACCGTGTCTTCTTGTATTCTTACAGTATATGGTTAATAAACTTATTATGAACTTCCAATAGAAAGCCAATTGGTTCTTTAATTTCGTATATATTATTATATAATTATATTGGCCTAACCTTAAATTTTTAGGACCGTTATATAAATTAATAACGTAATATTTGTTTTAAAAACTATTTCATGTCAATTATGATACTATTTTTTATTTAGTTTTTTCTAAATTTATAACCACATTATTACTTCGACAAAAATACATCTAACCAACCCTAATATGTTAAATTAACTTAGAATATTATTTTAATTCATTAAAAGTCTCAAATTACATTTATTTTGGTATTTATAATATCAAGTATGTTAATATTTCATTAATAAGGTAATTACTTTATCATCATTGTTTCATATATAAATAATATTTATTAATGTATAAAAAAATATAAATAAATTACCATTATGTATGAAATATTTTTATATTTCTAATGAATATTTTTAGTCGAATTTATCTTATGTATAAGCCTATATTAAAAATGTTTTAGTTATTATACTTTAATTTAACTATTTTAACTCTTCTTTGAATAAAATAATAATAAATGTCCTAATCTCATCCAAGTGGACCTAAAGGGTAATATTTTATTCCTAAGGTATATTTTGGTCGAATTACACATATCCAATAGAATTAGAACATGTGTTAGGGTAATAATAATATAATTTTTACCCGTAATTTCCCTATTTACCTCTAACCGTGGTAAATAAAAGTCAAAAGTTATTATTCACCAAAATTTATTTTTAAGTCATTAAATCGCATTTTACTTACTGATATGAGCTGTGTCTCTCAGATATTTGAAATTCAACTCACAGAAGCAGTAAAATTATGTTTTATGTAAATTTTCAATTTCTCTGAGGAAGTGGGTAAAAGACGGTAAAAAGTTCAATAAAATTTTTATATATTTAAAATTATTATTAAATGACTCCAATGAATTACATTGAAGATATATTGGTATTATGTATCTATTTTGACCAAAAATATATTTAAATAAAATAACTGATTATTTAAATAAATATTCAGTTTTAACCAGTAACTCGGTGTTTTCAGTATTCATCAAAAATTGAATGTTTTTAGAAAAAAACCAAAAATTCACCCTACTCTAATGTCAATATTCTGAATCCAAAAATGAAGTCCATTTTGAAAGATAAAATATATAAACTTTCAAAAAGTGAGTATTAATATTCATAATGGCTAGTTTATATAATATTTTAATAACATATAGTTGTTTAGTGAAACTCTGTATTGCGTACAACACAAACAATCAAAGAAAGATTCTCTTGCATGTAACGCAAGCCAAGAATAGTGTTGCGTATACAGCAAACTAATACGGTGTTGCGTATAGTTCAAGATAATCATGCTGTAGCGTTCAACATAAGAAATCAAAGAAATTAAAAATAAAATTTCTTTTTAAATCTCGTGGTGTTACATTCTACGCCCATAAAATGAATCTCACCCTCAAAATTCGTCGTGGTTATAAATCATTTACTACTTGGAATTTTCATTATTAGATACCAACTTCGTAAAAAGAAATACTAAAACATTATTTTAAAAAAGAACATTTGAAACATTATGGATACCAAAAGTAACTCATCATTGAGCTTCCACATAGGAGAACATAGGTGAAAATATTGATATAGAAGAGAAATATAACCATCAAATTATGTTGAAGAGTGGTAGAAGACATGGTTATGTAAAATCCTACAATTATAAAGCCATAAATTTGTGATGATCTAAGTTAACATCTGATTCATCAGATATGAGGGCACTAGGACAAAATTTTTGGTTTTCAAGATAATTTCCCAAATGTTGATTAATTTTTTAATTAAAATAAATACATACTTGATCTTGGTACAGTCTCACCATTGCTCATGGCTTGAACAATTTCCAATTCATCTATTAAATAAATGAAGTGGAATTTTTTTTCGTGATGTGTTAGCAGATCATGCTATAGACTGATAGGTCATTCCATCTGTCTCAAACATAATGTTAGAAAAATTTATATAAATAAGTCCATCTGTGGTGAGATTAATGGTATATGGTTCCAAAAATAGACGTATACATCATCTATCATCCTGCTTAATAATATAAAACTAGTTTCTACTAACCAGGGAAGTCCTGTGGACCATTGGTAGGCAATAAAGGCATGTCGCACTTTGGTGGTGGGTTTGATTCTTGCATCCTTTTCTGACGCGACGGGTTGTCGCCCATCCTACGGGTTGTCCTTTTTCTAAAACTATACTATTATAGCATTTCAGGAATAAAATCAAAAATTTATAGCCTTCAGAAAAACTATATGATGTCTAAATTAATTCATTCCAAACATTAGTCTTATTGAAAATACTTCTGTCCGATTACTAGAAATATCATCTTCTGAGAATGTGAATTCCTTCATTTATCCCCCATATATCATAAGATATATCTTGTTAGTCACATTCCAAACATATGAACACCTTAATCATGTATTCACTTGAAAAATGAATACCCATTTAACATTAGTGAAAAAAAGAATGCTGTAAAAAGTTAACTCATTCAACACACCAAAATTCCAAAAATCATATTTACTCAAACCATGATATCACTTTGTCCTTATATCAGTCATGAGATCATTAACACTTTGAAACATATTATTTTCCACTTATCCATTCATTATGTGCATATCATCTTCTTTCCAAAAATATTTCAATCACAATTCATGGTTACTGGTACGATATAATTATTAAAAACCACATCAAACCAATACATAAACATTTCAATATGCCACGATACAAAAAATGTGATTCCACAACACTAATTTTGGAATCTTTTTACATAAACACATAATCATTCCACCACTTCGTTTTCATATTCGACATCTCCAATAGTGATCAGATGTGACTTCCCTTTGTCCATTTCCTTGAGAGGTTGTTGATGTCGATTATCATTAATCCATTGATTAGGTAAGTGGTTATCATAATGCCCCATTTCCTTGCACTTGAAGCATTGAAGTGTTAGTGGTGTGTTCTATGTAGTCTTTTCTCTTTTCACTCTATTAGCTACCTTTTTAGCATTATATCAGCACTCAGTTGCTCGATGTCTTTAATTTCTACACATAAAACATTTTTTAGTCCCTTTAAGACAATCTCCACCACGCTTTTTCTACACTTTGAGCATAACGAAACATTTGTCTTCTTTTCACAATAGTTTTGATATTTTTCCTTGAACTCCATCTTTTGTTTATTGTCAAAACCAATAGAGGGATAAATTACACCATCATCCATTTCTACCTTGATAGAACAATGAACAATTTCTTCATTGCTACGGAAGTATCTTATATATAATGCCCTTTGAATACTTGGATTTAAGCCAAAGAAGAATCTATAAACTTTATATTCAGGTAGGATGATAATGCCAGATTCATACCTTGGAAGCCTTGTATAATTCACCTTGAATATACCAACAGATTAAACATCCTTTTTCTTAATCTCAAGGATCTACTTTTCCATATTTGTTTGAATAATATGAGGGAATTACTTATTGAGAAACAAGTTCTTGAACTCTTCCCATCCATGGATTCAATTTCATATTGGGGCCTTGTATTTTTAACTAGAGTCTACCACTGGCCTGCTTCAAATTCTAACTAGTAAGTAGCCAAAATGACTTTTTCATGCTCTAAACTGCAAAGTATTGAAAATATCATTTCAATGGTACTAATATATTCATCAGCAACAAGTGGATCAGATGACCCACTGAAAGAATATGGATGTTGCCTCATGAAGGACTCAATAGAATATTGTTCCTTTATCTGCTCATTTGGAAGTCCAAAATGATTCATAGCTTCTGTAATTATAGAAATAAGATTTATCACTCCATCTCCCATAACATTGGTTTTTTCTGGAGGAAAATCATTTCATTATCCATTACATTGAACAACATGGTTCCTTTGGGTTCCATCTATATTCTAAAACCCAAAAAAAAGTGTGAGGAAAAAATCATACTATGAAATCAACATAATAAAGGCAGATTACCTTCAATATATAACAGATTGGGTTTAATTATATGATATTTATTGTAATTCTAAGACTATAACCTATACTTATACATAACCTTAGAGGCATCCCTAGACAATCCTTATAAATATCTCTAGGGATTTCACTAATGTATCTGCATCCTAGTTTCAAAAGGTTAACTAAACCATTCCTCTGATACCAACTGTAGAGACCCACACGTGACATAAATGGAAATTACATAACTTTTTTTGAATACTTAATATTTAACAAAAACAGACACCTAAGGATCATAATAGTTCAGTATCTTTGGAATCTCAGAACATAATCTTCAAATCATGGTGAAAGATCTTCAACATCTCCAACAAGATCTTCCCCTATTGTTTTCTTACCTAAAACCTTTCTTTATATCCTGGGGAAAACAGAACATAAAAATGGTGAGATCAAATTCTCAGTAAGGGTAGGCATGGAGAAAATTAATCAAACCATATACATTTGAACATAAAAAAACATGAAGGTAATGATTAGAAATCAAAATCTTGAGATGTGAAATAAATCATGGAAATACGTAAGGCATAGATCATAGTGGAACATCAATCATGATATAATATCATGGGAATAAAAAATGTCATTGTGGCATCCATTAAGCACATGGTATGATATCCATGGTAGCCAAGGCATTGCGGCCAAGACCATCAGAGTCGATAAAGCCCATTACTGAACCGGGTTTACTTGTTTTTCCAGCCCTATATTATTGAACCAGATTCACTTGTCGTTCCAGCCATGTATATCTCATGAGATATAAATATTTACCTAATTAATTGGAAGGATATATAGGTCCCAAACATCTCAAAGAGAAATCATTCTTATTTGTTCCACATGATAAACATAAATCAGCCGTCATAACCTAAAAAATAAAATGGGTTTCTTAAACATCATATCATTATAACCTAATCCATATAAAACAAATGTATATCATTTCATCATAAGAAGAATCAAACCATGTAAATAATAGAGACATTATACTTGAAACATAATCATACTAAGTAATGACATCTTAGATAGAAAATTGATTTGACAAAACACTTGATATGATCTCTTGAGGAAAATATCCTTTCTTCTTCAAAATCATTTTCTTTTCACAAATTTTCATTAAAATTTAAAAGAAAAGGGATTTTGTTGAAAATAATCATGAAATATTTTAGAGGAAGCTTCATGAAAATTGGGTTTATGAAATCGTCAAAATATCTTCATGATGTATAAGATAAAAAAACATTATCCTCGTAATTTTTTAGAAAAAGAAAAAATGTTCCTCATATGGTAAAAAAAATAAAGATTCCTTCCATAACACAATATAAAAGTCAAAGAGGGGTAAACATCACTTTAAACATAAATGGAAGAATATTAAACACTTTTTGAAAAAAAAATTATGGACATGGGTGAAAAATACAACCCCAGTAAATACTTACGTATACACAATCTCAGATAAAAATTAGATTTTCAAAATTATCCCTTACCTTAGGTCCAATTTCTTTCGTACGTGTCTAAAACTCATCTTCTTCGGGTTCTTCATTTTCATTTGATCAGAAGGAATCCGTAGGTTGGATTTCTGACTATAGTAAGGCCTCTAGGATGATGATAGGATAGTTGAGAGGCTATTTGGGTAGGGTTTGGCTAAGTCAAATGGCTTTGGAGGTGTGAATTAGAGAGAAGGAGGAGTTCCCTTCTCTAAGATGGGCGAGGAGAACCTTAAAAAACATAAAGTATTATTTTATAATAAATTCATATTCAGTTTACAATGTCTAAAAAGTGAATTAACTCTTGGATAGGGTGGGTTGGGGAAACATTATCTCAACCAATAGGTTTTAGACACGTTTAGGTTACCGTTTTAACATTATCATTTTGATTTAACTCTAAGTGAAATAATTTTTCTTTTACCATGTCTTCTTGTATTCTTACACTATATGGTTAATAAACATACTGTAAACTGCCTATTGAAACCCAATTGGTTCATAAATGTCATATATACTATTATATAAGTCTTTTGGCCTAAACATAGATTTTTAGGACCATTATATCTATTAATAATATAATATTTGTTTTCAAAACCATTTTATGTCAATTTTGACACTATTTGGTATTTTGTTTTTTCAAAATTTATAACATCATTATTTAATCAATCAAAATTCATCAGACCAACCCTAATATGATATATTATCCTAGAAAAGTAGTGTAATTCATAAAACGTTTCAAATTACATTTATTTGGGTATTTATAATATCGAGTATGTTAATATATCATTAATAAGGTAATTAATGCATCATCATTGTGCCATAAATAAATTAAATTATATAATTGCTAAAAAATATATATAAATTATTATTATGTAGGAAATATTTTTTTATTTCTAGTGAATATTTATAGTTTTATTTATCTACTGTATAACCCTATATTAAAAATGTTTTAGTTATTAAATTTTGAATTTAACTATTTTAACTCTTAATTAAATAAAAGAATAATAAATGTCCTATTCTTATACTAGTGATACTAATGGTTAATATTTCATTCCTAAGTTTTTTTCTCTAATTAAACTTATCCAATATAATTAGGACATGTGTTCAGGTAATAATAATATCATTTTTACCCTTAATTACCTATTTACTTTTAACCGTTGAAAAAAAGTTAAAGGTTTCTATTCATGAAAAAATATTTTCATCTAATTTAACCAAATGTTACATACTGATATCCATCGTGTCTCTCATATTTTTGAAATTCATCTCACAGATATGGTAAAATTATGATTTATGTAAATTTGCTAATGCTCCTAGTAGGTGGGTAAATGATGGTAAAATGTTCAATAAAATATTTATATATTTAAAATTATTATAAAATGACTCCAATGAATTAAATTGAACTTATATAGGTAATATTTATTAATTTTGACCAAAAATAAATTCAAATAAAATAAATGATTATTTAAATAAAAATTATGTTTTAACCAAAAATTCAGTGATTTCACAATTCATCAAAAATTTAATGTTTTCAGAAATATACGAAAAATTCACCATAAGATAATTTCGATATTCCAAATCCAAAAAAAAGACCATTTTGAAAGATAAATTTTATAAAATATTAAATGGTGGGTATTACTATTCATAACAGCTAGTCTATATAATGTTTTAATAACATATCATTGTTTAGTGAAACTTAGAATTGCATACAACACAAGCTATCAGGGAAGGTTGCTCTTGCGTGTAACACAATCTAAGAATAGTTTTGAGTATACTACAAGATAATACGGTATTGCATATAGCACAAGATAATCTTGGTGTAACATACAACACAAGACAATAACGAAGTTGAAAATAAATTTTCTCATAAAATCTCGGGGTGTTACACACTTTTCTATTGAATTAATGATAATAAATTCTAATTTGGTAATTGATAATAGTGGAAAAGATGATTCTCTTGAAACTTTCGACACTCAGGTAGGTGTATATACATTAAAATCATAGGCCCCCAGACTTCCAAAGCTGAGATGGTTCATGTTTTTCATATGAGAAAAACATAGGATAACAATGACATCAATTTTCAAGGACACATACCCAATTCACTAGAATATAATATATTTGAAACATATCAATATTGTTTAACCACAAATGAAATTTGGTATTTTTTGTACAAAATATATATCATCGAGGACATGATAAGATATAAATTCATATAAATATAGTTTATTTAATATAAAATTATAGACAATAAATCTATCATAAAAAAATTATATTAGACATAATAGATATTACAACATGTTATGAAAAAGAATAATAAACATGGATGATTACAATATTGTCACAATCCACATCGAGAATCTCCTCAGTTAATTGAATAATGTTAAACATTCTTTAAAACCAAATGATGAGGTTATTTCTCTGAATTGGTTTCTAAACAATATGCTAATTGAGAAAGATTTAAAAAATCATATGTCGGAAAATAAAATTACGGGTGATAAATTCAAGGCCCTCATTATATAGGTAGATGGTCCATATAAGACATCAAAGGGAAAAATATGCAAATAATCCTTTTTAATGATAATCATAATTGAAGACTACGAAATAGTCTTACAAAATATCTTGAATACTGAGTCACATAATGTTGTACTATTTTATAACTAATAATAAATATGGAAACAAACATATTATAAATGTTAAATTCATGTCCATGTTCTTGGATGTTAATATAAAAAAAGATAAATTTTATTGGTGTATTCTATCTAGTTAAACAAAAAAGAATATAACAAAAAACATCTTGTCTAGAGGATTTGGTTAGCCAACAATCAAATTTTTATATACAATGGGATCTCTTCGATCTTAAATATTTAATAGAAGTATGTGGTAAATAAAAAGTTCACCTCTGAACGATACATAATAAAAATGATGTCTTCTATGTGTTTTATACATTTAGGATGTAATTCCCTGACCCCAGTAATGTAGAGTCGGTATTTTATTACATAATATTGGCATGTTATGAGGAATCATGTGTGAATAACCGATCAGTTTAGTATTATTGGAAACAAGATACATACATCAGTCCAACATTACAACAGGAAAAGAAATACAATACTAATGTGTTCCAAAGGGAACGTACAAGTCTTATAGATTATGCATGCATGTCACTCATAACAAACTTATTCATATCTGGAGAAAATAAAACATTATAAAGGTGTGAGCTCAAACTCTTAGTAAGGGTATGCAATATAGTTGAAGAAAACCTCAACAATAGTCATGATGAATAATTAAAAACACATTCCTTTACAAATAATAAACATGAACACATTATTACAGGAATACGAGTTGAGTAAATAATGCCATTATAAAACAGAGTCATTGGTATTCAACTAGTTTAATGAAAACATGAACATTCATTATTTTTTTATAATGATGGAATGTATAATTCCAAACATTCTGAAACATCTTGTCAATGCCCATGCCAAGACATATAAAAATGATTTAGGACTTGGCCAAAACCATTTATGAAATTGGGGAAGGCATCATCTAATTCCACATCTAATTGTCTCATGAGACCTAGCGATGCATAGAGGATCTATAGTTTCTCCACCCATTATATACTATGTCCAATGCATTCATTATATGAAAAGGATTAAACATAACATAAACATTTGTATTAAAACTTGCATACGAAATGTCAATACATTATCCATAAACCATGAATGGTATAAAAATAAGTCACCAAAAGTCAAACATATCACAAAACCTAAAATAAACTATTAAATATTAGTATCATAATAAAACAACTACAAAAAAGTGTTAAATTTATCAAAAGGATATTGACATAGATGAAATCAAAACTATTTTATAGAAATATCACTTTCTATTTTGAAATTATTTATGAATCACATAATTATAAAAGAAAACATTTATTTTGAAAATATTATTATTTGATTATAAGGTAAGCATAGATGATGTTATAACAACATAAAATAGTTGCACCCACTGTATAAGTTAAAAAAACATTTTCATCTTAATTTTGTCAAATATGTCAAAATGTACCTTGTTTGGAAAATGATGGAATGAATTATTTAAAAACATATAAGGTAAAATAATGGTATAAATTAAATTAAACCATGTTTTAGTCAATATAAAAAATGTTTTTAAATACATTAATATTGAAACACATATGTGGATGATGAAGAGGTCCTAGTAGATACTTACATAAAAACAACTTTGGCTAATAAAGAGATTGTGAAATTAACCCTTACATTGTACTTTTCCTTAGTAAATGGTATGTTAATCACTTGTATAATTGTTAAAATTTTGTTATTAAATTAAACAAGATTAATATACAAAAATATGATATCATATATTATCTTCTAATATTTCTTGGTTAATAATATTTCAGTAGAATCATCGTTGAACGTGTAAACTGATTCATTTTCCGTTATATAATTGGTAATGTAAACATGTTTGTTATGGATAGGATGTATTTAATTCATATACATAAGGAAATTATGTTAATAAAAATTAATATAAATCATAAAATGAAAATTATTCATGAATGATTACGATGGGGAATGAATCTTATCGCGCTTGTGGAGATTGAAATCTGTACGTACGCACAAGGAAAAATATCATTATATTGATGGTTAAATCGTATGTAATCGGATGGTATATCATATATAAATAATAATAAACATGTTTTATTTATAATATACATTAGTTATAATCATAAATATACCCATCCTAATAATGAAGTGTTTGAATAAAAAACTACCCCACGATGTGGAGATGGTAAGCCGTACGTATGTACGTACGGTGACTTTGTCATTAATATGATAACAATGATAGTTGTTGAACTATTTTTACAATAACATTATAGTTTATATAAGATACTAGAGTTATTGTTTTATAATTTAAACCACAAATAATGAGGATGTGGAAGAAGAAAATAACTTGAAAGAGGAGATGAAATATTTACCTCATCTCCGGGTTCTTCCTTTTGATTTGACCAAAAGGGCCCCATAGGATGGCTTTCAGACAAATGCATGCCTCTAGGATGAATGGGGTAATGTCGGAAGGTTATTTTTTAGGGGTTATCCATATCCAAATGTTTTTGGAGGTGTCTATGTAAGAGAAGGGTAAGTACACTTTTATAAGAGAGGTCAGGGTCACTTTAGGAAAAGCTTGAAATATTATTTTTAAATAAAATAATTTTACATTTTTAACTGCTCTAAAATGATTTATTTAGAGTATAAGGTGTTTATGGGTCTAAAAACATTCATCCAATAGGATTTATAGGTGTTAAGACACTATATTAACCATATATTTTAGATTTCACTCTTGGTTAAATAGTTTGACATTTACCATGCCTTTTTGTATTTTTATATTATATGGTTCATAAACGTACTATAACAAGCCAAGAAAACATCAAGGGGTTAATTATTAATATATATAACAATTTCTAAATCCTTTTTCCTATCCTTATATTTTTATAAATGTTATATCAATTAATAATATAGTATTTATTTTGAAAACTCAATAATATAAATTTTGACACTATTTATTATTTGGTTTTTATGAAAAGTATAACATCATGATTACGTCAAAAAAAATTATTTTATCAACCCTTAATTGTCATATTAACCTATAAAATTAATTCAATTCATCAAAAGTAAAAAATGACATTTATTTGGATATTTATAATATCAATTATTTTAATCTTTCATTAATATGGTAATTACATCATCATTATTGTGTCATAAATAAATTTAATTATTTAATGTCTAAAAATTATAAGTAAAATACTATTATGTAGGAAATATTTATATGTTTCTAATTAACATTTACAGTCGAGTTTATCTTTTGTGTTATGCTATATTAAAAATGGTTTTGTTCTTATACATTGAATTTAACTCTTTTAACTATTCTTCAAATAAAATAACAATAATTGTCTTAATATAATCAAAGGGGACCAAAGAGTATCATATTTTATTCATAAGATTTTTTTGGTCGAATTATACTTATTTGGTATAATTAAGACATGTGTCTAGGTAATTATGATATCATTTATACCCTTAATTACCGAATTTACTTTTAACCGTGGTAAATTAAAGTCAAAAGTTACTATTCACCAAAAAAATTTCATCTTATTGAACCACATTTTACTCACTGATATTAACCATATCTCTTGTATTTTTGAGATTCAACTCACAAAAGAGGTAAAATCATGTTTTATTCAAATTTTCAAATGCTCTTAAGAGGTGGGTAATGGATTGTAAAATGTTCAATAAAATTTTTATATATCTAAACATTTTATAAAATGACTCTAATAAATTTCATTGAACTTATATAGATTTTATGTATCTATTTTTACCAAAAAAAATTTAAATAAATTAAATAATTATTTAAATAAAAATTCAGATTTAACAAATAACGCAGTGTTTTTCACTATTCCTCAAAATTTTAATGTTTGTAGAAAAATACCAAAAATTCACCCTATGATAATTTCGATATGCAGAATTCAAAAATGAATTCCATCTTGAAAAATAAAATTTATTATATTTCAAAAAGTGGGTATTACTATTCATAACAGCTAGTTTGATTGGTCGTGGTGTGTTAGAATCTCAAATTTGCCTACAATGCATCCTATTTCATTATTTAAAGGGAAGCATACTATGGAATCTCGGGGTGTTACATTCTTCCCTCCATTAAATAATTTCATCCTTGAAATTTCTAGAATACTAACACATAATGAGATTTGGGTGGATTTTCATAATAAGTTCCTCTTGTTCCCGTGTTGCCTCTTCCATCTTATGGTGTCTCTATAGAACATTTACCATATGAGTCGTCCAGTTTCTCGACACTTTTTCACTGGTATCAAGAATCATGACACGCTCTTCATAGTAAGAAAAATAAAATACCAATTAATTTTCCTCTTAAGTAAGTACATGCGTTGGGTCAAGCATGTATTTTCTCAATAGTGAAACGTGGATGACATCGTGAACTTTGAAGAGAATTTGTGGCATTGCCAAATGGTAAGCTATCACCACAATTTATTCTATAATTTCAAAACATCTGATGTACTTGTGTCTTAATTTACCCTTCTTACCTAATCGTATAACTCCCTTCCATAGAGTCACCTTCAAGAAAATAAGATCTCCTACATGAAATTCCAAATTTTTCCTTCGCTTATTGGCATAGCTCTTCTGCATAATTTTACTCTATTTTGATGTGGGGTTGGATAAAATCCACATTTTCCATTGTTTCCTCAACATGTTCCAGGACAACATGTTTTCCTTCACCAACCTCATCCATACATGTTGGTGTGCAACATCTCCTTCCATATATTTCTTCATATGGTTCCATTTGAATACATGAATGGAAGCTATTGTTATAAGAAAATAATACCAGAGGTAAATATTGATCCCACATACCATGAAAGTCATGTGAGAAAGATCTCAGCATATGATATATGGTTTTAATAATATGTTATGATTGTCCATCAGTTTGAGGGTGGCAGGCAGTGCTTAAACGTTGTTCAGTATCCAAGGCAATCTGAAGAATTTTCCAGAATGTTCATCTAAAATGGGTATCACGATCAGAAACAAAAGATCTGGGTACTCCGTGAAGTCTTAAAAATTCAATAATATATAGTATTTCTAAACATTCCAGTGGTAAATAATCTCTTATAGAATGAAAATGTGCTTACAAGGTAAGAAAATCAACTATGAACCACATATCATCATTCCTTCATGGTGTCTTTAGCACCCCCATGACAAAGACCATCATAATATCATGCCATTTCCACTCAGGTATGGGAAGATGTTTCTTGACTCTTCTAGGATGTTGTATTCCATCATTCACTTGTTTCCAAACCATACATCATGACAAAAAATCAGCAATCTTCCTTTTCATGTTGTCCCACCGAAAATGTTCCATTAAATCACTATACATCTTAGAGCTCCCTAGGTGTATAGAGAAATTGGTGCTATGAGAATCATCCAAAAATTCCCTTTTAAGATCAGTTATATCGGGAAAACAATGTCTCTTCCCTAATTGCAAAATTCCATATTCATAAAAAAAATCAATCAATATCAAATCATTTACATCAATAATCATCTTTTGAAACTCCTCATCCTCAGTCTGACATTTTTTATCCATTAAATAAATATTGTTTGGCAACAATTTGAAAAAGTAATTATTTTTCACCTTCCTTGGTTATTCCCATATCCATCATTACTAGATCCATGAAAATAGGACCCCTTTCAACTCTCATCATGTTCAAAACTACATGATCCATTCTGCTCAAAGAAGTTATATCTATATCAACCTTCCCCTGGTGGTAGTGTATTGTGCAATAAGAATACTTGAGTAGTTCATGCCATCTCCTTTACCTCATGTTTAGTTATGTTTGAGGGAAAATATATTTCAAACTCTTGTGATCAGTAAAAATCTCACATTTTCCACTTTACGGATAGTGTCTCCATATCATTAGTGTGAATATTATAGCTTCTAACTCAAGATCATGATTGAGATAGTTTTACCTTGAAATTTTAGCTGTCATTATACATAGGAAATAACTCTATAATTTTGCATAAGGATACAATCAAGTCGTTTCTTTGAAGAATTACTATAAATAAAAATCCCATCATTCCCTGATGGTAGAGTCAAGATAGGATCATTGAATAATCTTCCATTCAGTTCATCAAAAAATTCTTCACACTCTTTTTTTGAAACAAATTTAACCCATTTACATGTGATCATGGTTAATGGGTTAGCCAAGTGGGAAAAATTCTGGACAAAACGTCAATAATAACCTACAAAACCAATAAAACTGTGTACCTTTATTATACTCATTAGTGCTAGCCATTCTTGAATTGCATGGTTCTTTTACGGATCAACATATATTCCATCATTAGAGACAATATGGTCCATAAAATAAATCCCTTGAAGCTATAATTCAAACTTTCTAAACATCCCATATAATTCATTTCTTCTATGAGTCATTACAATAATGTGCAAGTGATTTTTATGATCTTCGTATCTTTTGGAGTATACCAAGATTTCATCAATAAATACCACTACAAATTCACCAATATATGCCTTCAAAACTCTATTCATTAGATCCATGAAGGCCTGGGGTGTATTAGTCAATCCAAAAGGCGTTACTTTAAACTCGTAATGCATGTACCTTGTTTGAAATGTTGTTTTCAGATTGTCTTCCTTCTTCAAACACAACTGATGATATCCAGATTGAAGGTCAATCTTTAAAAAATATCAATCTCCATTAAGTTGGTTGAATAAATAATCAATGCAAGGTATGGGATACTTGTTCTTTTATGTTATAGCATTGATCACCCGATAGTCAATGCACAACACCATAGATATTTGTTTTTTATTAACAAAAATGACAAGGGATCCCCATAGAGAAACAGTTGGGTGAATAAATCCTTTATTACTCAATTCTCTAGTTTTTATTTAGTTCCAATAATTCCACAGTGTCCACTCTATAAGGGGACCTCGATATGGGCTATGAACCAGGAATTAAATCAATGGAAAACTCATTTTCTCATTCTAGAGGATGTCCAGTTAAATCCTCTGAAAACACATCAACATATTATTGCACAAGAGGTACATCATATATTTGAACATTATTTACCCCACCGATAATTATTTCATTCTCATCGTCCCCAATGATTGAATTTAGTAGATCTATTGGGGGTGGATCTAGATAAGAATAAAATAGTGATGTTTTTGCTATAAAGATAAGGTACTCATTTTCATCATCAAGAATTGTATCCTCCTTCTTCATACAATAAATTTTTGAATCATTCTTCAAAAGCCAATCCATACTAAGGATTATATCAAAATAAATCATGGGTATAATGATTATATCAGCATATAAATATAATTTATATGTCTTAATGTGGACCGATTCAAAAAACATAGTTGCAATGATACATTCCTTAGGATTTTTGACAGACAACCTCCATGTTAATTCAAATTAAAAATATCTAATATTCCTAGAAAACTGGGATGATATGAATCAATGAGATGATCCATAATCAAATAAAGAATTTAATAAACATGAGGAAACCATTAAATTATATTCCACCATGTATTTCAAGGGATCAACCTCAGCAGTACTGATCTCATAAGCTTGGCCATGATTTTGTGGCCTTTTCTGAGGTAAGATTCCCTGAAACACAGGACATTCATTTTCATAATGTCACAGCTCCCTAAAATTTTAGCATTTAATATTTTTAAAATATTTCTTCGCCTTACAATCACTAGTATGATGGCCATTTTTTCCACAATTCTAGCATACTCATTTTTCTTGTAGACATGTACCAGTGTGATTCCTTCGAAAATTATCACTAGCTAGAAGTTCAACTCTTCTCATCTTCCATGTTTCCTTATGTCCTTTCCAAGAGTGCTCAGAATATCTCTTGTTCTCTTACTTTACTTTAAAGTTGCAAGACTTAGAGAATTATTTATCTGTCTTTATAGCATATGAAACAATATCTTCATATGATGAGAAGGATTTTGAGACTAACACTAGATTGGTAAATGGTTTTAACGCATCACAGAAACAATCAATCTTACTTCTTGGTTTACATATATAATCTAAATCAGGGCTTGCTATCCTTGTAAACTTATCTTCATACTTTGAAACATTATAATCCTCTTTTTGTCTTAGACTCAGAAAATCCCTTTCCATATCTGATCGATGGTCACATGGAATGTATTTTTCTAATAAAATATATTTAAACTCCATTCATTACATACGTTATAGTTCTTCAACCTCCTTGGGGTTTTGAATTAATGACCACCATTGATCTGCATCTCTGGTGAGGCGATAAACTTCTATGACAAAATTATATCTTTCGGTACTCCCCAAAGCAAGAAATATTTTTTCAAAGGATTATACCCATTGCTTAGATAAAAATGGATTTATAGAACCGTTGAATGTTGGTGGTTTTTTCCTCATGAAAATATCTAATATTTATCCTCCATGTTGTAGATCAGGATGCTCCATACAGGTTAGGTTATTATTCATAACCTTTGTGAGTTGTCCCAGTATTGAGATAAGCTGATCAGTACCAGTTGTATCACCAGCTTCATTATAATTATCTTGAGGAGGGAAATTCCTAAATGGATTACGATCATTGATATAGTTTCCAATCCTTCTACTAGGCGCCATTTCAAAAAAATGTCATACAATATATTATTTTATGATCCATAATTCATAATCCTAAACTTGTAAAATACTTAACATAAATTGAACTGTTTATGGATATAATCTATAATCATAAAAAAATTTGGGCAGGTATATACTCATTTTTACATCATAATGGTTGGTAATGAAAACCAGAATTATCCTAATCATATCCCCCAGGAGTGTTGTAACCAAGAGTGCAGTAAGGCATGTTATAGTGCACTAGTCCTCGTTCAAGTGTAGCTCAAAATGGTGTTTTCAAGTTTTACCCCTAGGTTCATTTGTGCCAGAGCCACCTCTACCTACTCATATCTAGAAAATGATGTATTACTTGTAAGACTAAAAAAAAATTTATTCTACCAAAATTATAGATTGTTCTTCTATTATATTCCTCAGAGTCTATCTTAGGGTAATTTTTTCTAATCAAAGTTTTTCTAAATCTAGTTTCCATGGATTATACTAAACGTCGTTTGATACCAACTGTAACACCCCAACCTTAGTTACCCAGAGTATGTGATGTATTACATAACATTGGAATGAAACAATGAATCATGTACTGAAAGACCGACCAGTTTAGTATTATTGGTAACAGTATACAAACATAAGATCAACCTTACAACTTCAAAATAAATAAAACACTAATTTGTTCTATTAGAAACATCCAAGTATCATAGATTATGCCTACAAGTTACTCATAACTAACTTCTTCATATCCTAGTAAAATGAAACATAAGAAATTGGTGAGCAAAAATTCTCAGTAAGCTTAAGAAATACAATAAAAGATAACATAAACATTAGGTGCGATGAATAATTAAAAACACATGCCTTTAAAAATAATATACATGAACACTTTTTGGAAAGAATATGTGTTGAGTAAATAATTACATAATAAAACACATTCATGGGTATTATTTGTAGTCTAATAACCACATGAACCATCATTATTATTTTCTTAATGAGGGAATGTATAATGACGGACATTTTGAAACATCTTATCAAGGCCTTGGCCAAGACATTTAAAAATGATTTAGGGCTCGACCAAAACCATATATCAAGTTGGGAAAGGCCTCATCCAATTCCATGTCTAATTGTATCATGATACCAACCGATGCATCAAGGAGCAATAGCGGGCTCCACCCGTTAGATACTAAGTCCAATACATTCCTCATATAAAATGATTGAAACATAACATAAACATTCATATTAAAACTAGCATAAAAAATTACAATACATTAAACATAAAAAATGAATGGTATAAAAATAACACATCCACATTCATACAAATCACAAAACCTTAAATATAATATGTAATGTTTGTATCATAAAAAATAAACTTCATACAAGTGTAATATTTATCAAAGGATGTTGACATAGATGAAAACAAAACTATTTGAGTGAAAAATATCTTTATATTTTGAAATTCTTTAATAGTCACATTATTATAAAAGAAAAGATTTATTTTGAAACTATTTTTATAATATTTTATGGTAAGATTCATTGTGGTTATAATGGAGTAAAATAGCCACACCCACCGTATAAGTTCAAAAATCATTCTTACCGTAATTTTGACGAAAAGGACATAAAGTACGTTGTTTTGAAAATGATGGAAAGATTACTTTAAAAACATATAAGGTAAAATAAGCGTATAAATGACTTTAACCCATAATATATTTAATAGTAAAAATAATTTAAAATTCATTTTTAAGAAAACATGGATGTGGATGATAAAGAGGCCTAGTAGATACTTACATAAAAACTTCCTTGGATAATAAAGAGATTTCAAAATTAATCCTTACCTTGTGATTTTTCTTAGTAAGTATTATTTTAATCTTCTATATAAAAATTTAAACATTTTTTTTAAATTATAGAAGGAATATATAAATAAATATGATATCATATATGATCCTATTATATTTCTTTGTAAATAATATTTCAGTAGTATCATGGATTTGGGTGCTAACTGATTCATTTTACATTACATGATTGGAAACGTAAGACATATTTGTTATGGATATGATTTATTTGATTCATATACAGAATTATATAATGTTCATAATTTTCTTAATAACAAAATGAAAATAATTCTTGAATGATTATGATGGGGAATGAATCTCATCACATAAGTGTAGACGGTAATCTGTACGTACGCATGAGCGACAATATCACTATATTGATGGTGAAATAATTTGTAATAGGATGGTATATTATATATACAGAATCATAAACATGTTATTTTTATTATTTACGTCATCTATACTCATTATTAATCCCATAGAAATAATGATGTTTTTGAATAAAAACTACACGACGATGTGGAGACGGTAAGCCGTACGTACACACTTATGGTTACATTTTCCTTCATATGATGGATAGAATAATGAATATCATTGTATAATTTGTATAATAAAATCAAAATATATATAATATACTGAATTTATTATTTTAGAATCTAATCTAAAAAGAAAGGGGATTAGTATGAATAAAATAACGTGAAAGAGGTGATGAAATATTTACCTCTTCTTTGGGTTCTTCATTTTGATTTGATCAAAAGGGATCCATAGGATAGTATTATGAACAAAGGAAGTATTCTAGGATGACGGGATAAATTTTGGGAGTATATTTGGGTAGGGATTGGCCGAGAAAAATGGATTTGGAGATATTAAATGAACTGAAGGGGAAGTACCCTTTTATAAGAGAGATGAGGGTCACTTGAGGAAAATATTGAAATATTATTTAATAAAAAAATCATTTTCGGATTATAATGGCTCTAAAATTATTTATTTCGAGTATAAGGTGAGGATGGGTCAAAAACCACCCATCCAATAGGTTTTATACATCTTTAGGTCACCATATTAACCTTATATATTAGATTTAACTCTTTATTAAATATTTTAACATTTACCATGTCACATTGTATTTTTATATTATATGACTAATAAACATACTATAACAAACCAAGATAACCAATAGTGCATCATTATTAATATATATAACTTTATATAATTCATTTGGAGGATCCTTATATTTTTAGGAATAATATATCAATTAATAATATGGGTTTTGTTTTTAAAAAGTAAATTATGTCAATTTTGACACTATTTAGTATTTGGTTTTTGTCAAAATCACAACCATATGATAACTTCAAAAACAAAATTTAATCAACCCTAAAATGTCATATTATCCTATAAAATTAGTGGAAATCATCAAAAGTCACAAATTACATTTATTTGGATATTTATAATATAAATTATTTTTATCTTTCGTTAACAATGTAATTATTTCATTATCATTGTGTCTCAAATAAATTATACTACATGATGTTTAAAAATAATAAATAAAATACCATTACGTGGCAAATATTTTTATATTTATATTGAATATTTATAGTCAAATTTAGCTTATGTGTAACCATATATTGAAAATTATTAAGTTATCAACCATTGAATTTTACTCTGTTAACTCTTCTTTAAATAAAATAATAAAAAATGTCCTCATATAATCAATGTGGACCAAAGAGGATCATATTTTATTACTAAGGTTGCTTTGGGTAGAAGTATACTTATTAAATAGATTAGGAGCATATATTAGGGTAATTATGATGTCATTTTACCCTTAATTACCCTTTTTACTTTTAATTGTGGTAAATAAAAGTCAAAAGTTACTATTCAATAAAAATTAATTTCATCATATTGTACAACATTTTCCTTATTGTTATTAACTGTGTCTCTCAGTTTTTTAAACTCAACTCACATAAGTGGTAAAATTACATTTTTTTAAAATTTCCAAATGCTCTTAAGAGGTGGGTAAAAGACGATAAAAAGTTCAATAAAATTTTTATAAATCTAAACATATTATAAATTGACTCTAATTAATTACATTGAACTTATATAGGTATTATGTATCAATTTTTACCTAAAATATATTTACCTAAAATAAATAATTATTTAAATTTAGAAGTCAGTTTTAACCAATAACTGAGTGTATTTCACTATTCTTCAAAAGTAGAATGTTTTCATAAAAAATACCAAAAATTCACCATAATTAATTTTGATATTCTGAATTCAAAAATGAATTCCATTTTGGAAAATAAAATTTATAAAATTTCCAAAAGTGGGTATGACTATTCATAACATCTAGTTTGATTGGTCATGTTGTGTTAGAATTATAAGATGTGTACAATGCAAGCAATTTCTTTATTCAAAGGTAAACGTACCATGGATACTTGGGGAGTTACATAAGAAGTTATTATTGGGGATCATATTGAATATGAAATTCTTTAATATTGTATTATAGGAAGATAAATTTTTTATTAATGTGGGTGGTATCTATGTGGGAAGCAGATTGTGGAATGATGGATAATTCAAATTAAATAAATTTTAGTATTCTATAAAATTATAAATATTTTATATTTCTTGTAATTTTTGAGGTCACATAAATATAAAACAAATTCATTACATTCAAAAATCTATTATTAGATAAGAAGTATAGAAATAATAATTTATATGTGACTTTAATTGAAACTAAAATAGTAATGATACCTATTCTAACTATAGATACGAAAAGTAATTTGATAGAATTATTACATATTGATTTATGTAATTTTCATGAAACACGGAATATTAGTATGAAAAACTAATTTAGGAAATTATTTGAGATTTTTTCATTATTTTTGTATGTCTATCATTTATAATAAAAATATGTAGTCATTGAAAAAATTATTATATATATAAATAATTCCAAAAATCAATGTGGTATTATAATTAAATTCCAATGATATAACTTGTGTTGAGAATATAAATGTGCATTTATTTCTGAATCTCATCATATTATACATTAATTTTTGGATACCAATACACCACAACTAGTGTGTAAACTACAAATACTAAAACACTAATAGTAATTTTATTTAACATGATATCTTACATGGTAATCTCAATATGTTTGGGGGAATGATAATTATTCACATTAAGTCACATTCAAAATAGGGTACGTTAAATTGTGAAGATCATGAACCATTTTTAATTATGAAAGAATAGAGAAAATTCATTAATTATTTAATGTTCTGGGTGGATATCATGAAATGTTTTTAATACATGACCATAAAAGTGAAAAAAGGGTAAAAAGGAATTGATTGAATATTAGAAGATAATATTTATCATTCTAAATAATTAAAAGTTATTGTTATATAATCAAATGATACGCTACCTGTTAAAACTATTTTTGAATTTAGAGATGCTATATATGTTGAATATGGGATAACCTTTTTCTAAGTGATGTAAAAATTATGAAATATTGCTTAAATATAAGAGAATAAAAAGAAGGTACAATAACAAAAGATAATAAAATTTACAAAAATATAGAACCCTTGATATATATATATTATTTATATATGTTATTTTATAACTAACTAATTAATATAATGTTACAAAAATTTATTTTTATAATATATAGTATTATCTAATAAATTTCTAATAATAAATGTAATATTCAAACATGCCTCATTAAAAGAAATCTATAAATAAAGAATTTTACTCTATAACTGGGGAAAATAATATTAGTTTATCTTCATAAATTTTCATAATTAATATTATATAAGTGGGTTTTTTTATAGAATAAAATATTTAATGGTATAATTGAAAAATATAAACAATATTATTAATCAAGGGGATTACAAAAAGGAAACTAACCAATTATTTCTATAAATATTAACCCATGGATAGGATTAATTTAATTAGAATTAATTTTTATTTATATTAGATTTATATCTTTGAAATCATTTAAATTGAAGTCATAACATCCTTAACATGAAGTGATATATATAAAAAATTGTAAGGATTCATATTATTTAGAAATTTGAAGAATTATTTCCAATTAATTCATTTCTTTTTTGTTCTGATATAGGTTGTGCAACAATGGAATGATTTTTTTGAAATAATATTATATAATTGATATATATTAATATATAGAATAAATCTGACTATATTAGGATTCCAAAAAATCACAATCTTGTTTTGTTATATTTATTGATTACATGTAATTTTTTGTAACTAATATGAATTGTGTAAATGAGGTAATGTCCAATTTTATCTATAATCATTGTTATGATGTATATAAGTGGATACAATTTCTATAAATCTTTGAAAATTTAAAAATTATAAATATTTAATTTTTTTTCTAAATTTAATTATATTGAGTAGTAATTAAAAATATTTGAACAATTTGATTGTTCACCAGTGTCGACCACATATTTTTCAGGACAAGGATACAACCAAATATTTATACAGATGTTCATAAAGTAGAATATGATCTGGTCATTCGGTCTCATGTGTTATATAAATAGTAAAAGTCATGATATTTAATGTGATATTGGTAAATTAAGTATGTATTAATGTAAAATAATATGTGAGAAATGTGGTATTGTTTAATATATACTCAAGTTTCACAAGGGAACTATGGATTACTGTATTGGTTATAGAGGAATACAAAGTGTGTTGGAATGATTTTAAGATTATTGTAGGATTACTACTATAGTGGATTACTCTTTATAGGGTGTTCATATATCAAACCAATTTTAACGTACATAGACATTAAATCAATTTTTTTGTAATGATTAATATATTATAAAAACAATCTACAGAATACCATATTTTTTAGTGCCTTTTGTAACATGGAACACAAATCCTCCAACTCAGTGAAAGATGTTCAATGTTTCCAATAAATATTTCCCCCTTAGTAATTATACCTAAAAACATTCATCATAACCTTGTGACAAGAAACATAAGAATAGGGTAAGCTCAAATGTTCAATATGAGAAAATAAATGAAATATATAGGCAATGCCTGAGAAAATTGTTATGATAGTATGAGAATAACATTCAAAGATCATAACCAATGTATGAGTGATAAAAAAAGAGATATGTAGTAAATATTGTTCTGTCATAAAATATGAGCAATAAGATAATCAAGTACATGAACCATGTGATTATATCATGAATAAGGAATAGAATTTATGTAAAACATAAAAAAAGTAATATATTTACATATATGTGAAGTATAATTTCCAAAAACTTATTAGGGAAAATTTTGGAACTGCAAATATTGGGAAGGACACACCACCATCACCAGTCGCAGTCCTTTCCTTGTAAGGGATCAAGTTTCCCCATCATCACAGAGTGGATTGTGTTTCACCTTCTTCCCAAAGGAGTACATGTTTCTCTATCTTCCCATAATGGATTGTGTTTCCCCATATTCCATTAGTATATTGGGTTCCCCATATTTACATAGTGTATTGGGTTTCATGATCGTCCCATTGTGTATTGGGTTTCCCCATGTTTCCATAGTGGTTCATGCTTGTCGACATGATTATCATCATTATCTCATGGGATATAAATGGTTACCCAATAGATATTTGTGATATACTAGTCCCAAGAATCTGATAATGAAATCATACTAGAATGTGACATAATATCTTAAACAATCATATCATAACCCAAGAAATAAATGGGGTTTCAAAAACAATAAATAATATATTAACCTGGAAAAGAGACATGTTTCATAATCATTTCATAAAAAGTATATGCTATGAAAATAATTGTGTCTCATAAACATATAGCTTGTAAAAAATAAATACATCTCATAAACATGTGCCATGTGAAATAGAAATGGATTTCCTAAACACAATTCCATCAAAGCATAATCCATTTAGAGAATGAATATGAATGGATCCATTGGATCATTTCCCAAGAAATGCCTGAGTAACCCCAATAGATTTCATATTATATTGAAAAAATATTTGAAATATATTTTAAAAAAACTATATGGGAATATAAAAATTACTTTTCAAAAAATTATTTTTTAAACATAAAACATTTTCAAAACTCTTTTCTTTGAAACAAAACTTGAATTATTATAAATAAATGATCAAAACATTTTGAAAACAATATCTTTAAAAAAACATTAAACCATTTTATTGGAATCTATAAAAACCATAAAAAAAATTTAATATCCATTAACCATGAAGATGAGATAAAATATTATCTTTAAAAACCTTTTTGAAAACTATTTTTAAAACATGGTTTTTTTAAATTTTTGGAATATATCTCGAACAAGGAAAGTTGAGACAAAATTGCTTTACAAATTTGGTAAATTTTGAAACATAAACCCCAATAAAATGAGATCAGAAAATTATTATGTAAATAAATTTTTTTAAGGATAATAATAATATAATATATTTATTGGTTGTATATGCACCACACAAAATAAATGAGTGGTTAATAAAGCCTAAATGTCCTTGATATAAAAGTGAGACTAGAAATACCATTACCATATGTCTTGAATTTCTCTGTATACATTGAAAACAACTATATAATATATAAAAGAATATGATAATTATATTAAATATATATATTATAATTTATAATACCGTATATGATTTGTTTATGACTTTATATTACCCATTTATTAACAAATCCAAGTTAATGTTATTTTTCGTGAAATATGCGCTTTAGTTATTTATATGTGATATGACTTTTTATTCTTAACATCATATATAGATCATGTTTTAATTTTTTACAGAATTAATAAAAGGTATAAATATTATATATATTCATTATATATATATATTTATAATAATATATAAAATATATAAGTATGAATGGAATGCACAATTTATTGATATTGTACGTTGTACGTACGTGTGAACGTAGTTTCCGTTTTGTTATCATATTGAATGAAATAATGTAAGTGATGTATATGTGTGTATATATATATATAATAAACCTATTATAATTATTTTTTAATATATATAATATAGATTCCCCAAATTCATCCTTAATACATTCCATGCATGGTGTAAATGAATCACATCGCTTTGAGAATGTGGTAGTCCACTCTTTCTCAAATGAAAGTATTATACATACACAAAATGGTAATAATGATGGTATATGTTATATAATAATTATAGAATCATAAATAAATCATAAATACTATTTATAAGAAATAAAAATACATGTTCCGTAATAATTTTCATCCAACAGAGTTGGTAATGGAAAAACGAACAACATCATTTCCTAAGGTAGCAGTTCTCCATACACAAGAACGGTAAGTACATTAACAATTAAATGGAAGTGTTATTAAGTGATGAATATAACTTAAGAATAAATAATAATTACATTAATAATAATGGTTTTATTATATAGACACAGAATGAGAAAAATTGTGGTGGTGGGGAAAGAAAATGAAAGAAAGGAGCTTGATGAAAAATGTTACCTCTTCTTTGGGTAACTTCTTCTGCATTGTAGAAACGGGCTTCCTAGGAGAGATTTATGTAAAAATAGAAGATTAAAGGTGGAATTTAGGGATTTTAGAAAATAATTTATTATATTTTATGTGAGATAAATGTCTTGAGAGGTGTGAATAAGTGGGAAGGTTGACTGCATTTTTAGAGTGGTGGATGAGTGGCATTCATAAATATTTTGAAAAAGGGAATCCACCAAAAAAAAATTCTATTCCATGCTACTCCAAAAATTTAACAAATTAAATATAAGGGAATATAGAGTATAATATTTATAGAACATTTATTTTGTACAAGTTTCTAGGTAATTTTGGCCCTTAACTGTAAGGTTTATTCCCGCATTAAGTTAATTTTCCTCTTAATCAATATAAGAAATATTAATTACAGTCACAACTATTTATGCCAAAAAATAAGTTAATATTATTTGAAATTATATATTGTTATGAATAAATATTTGGAATCCTCTTTTTCACATTCCAATAACCTATTTATCATAAATTAATTCATATTTAATCACCAAGAAAGGATGACAATGTGGGGATTAAAATTAATAATGTCCAAAAGCATGTTACGTTTTTATATCTAATTTCATTGTTAAATTGATTCAAATGACCTAAATTGAATTTATGGCTGTAAATTTTTTCTAATTATTATTTTAAACCAATTTAAAATATAATTTAACCTTAGAAATAAATTATATTAAACAAAGGTTTTAATTATAATAATGCATTTTTCACTATTTGTAAAAAAATGAAACATCGTAGAAAAATACCCAAAATTCACCATAAGATAATTTTTATATTTCTATTTCAAATATAAAGTTTAATTTTACATATATAGACATGAAAAGTTCTATAAAGCGGATTTAAAATGGTTTCTCTATTAAATTGTGGTAAAATTACTTTTTAGTAGAATATATATTTTTATTCATAAAATTTGATTTATAATTATGTTATACATATAAAATATATTTTTATAGTTATAAATAATTTTTATCTTATATATTATATATATATTTTATAAAAAATAATAATCAAAAGTGTCTTGTTTAATTTATTGAGACAAAACTAAGATTGTACATTGATTAATATTTTTCATAGAAATGTAATTTCATTATATTCATAACATCTATTCCAATGAATAGGTTGTAGTTATAATAATATTTCAATATAAATATTAATATTATATAATAGTTTAGTAAAAACCCAACCATGTATATTACACAAGCTAACGAATGAACTCAGTATTGTGTGTAAAAAAATAAAAACGTATTTTTTCATATACCACAAGATATTCTATGTTATTCTTGTTGTGCATGCAAGATAGACAGAGTGAATTAATGCGTTAAAAAATATATAATATTGAGTGAAATAAAGATTATAAATGATATTAAAATAATTTGAAATAAGTTTATTTTTTACAAAATAATAGGGTTTTAAATCCTACCCTCTTTAAAATTAATTTTCCCAATAAATTTATCTAGGTTATCAGAGGATTAATACTTTAATGTTACATTCTTATAAACAAAAATAGAAAAAATGAATACTAAAACATCCTTTAAAAAATGAAAGTTTGAAACATGATAGTTACCCAATGTAACACATAACTTTGTTTCCATATAGAATTAAATAGGTGGGAATGGAAAACATGCAATTCAAGAAAAAAAAATTTTAGGGAGTAATTGAGATCATCAATCACATACAAGTGAATGATGAATTGAAATTTGAGGGCCATAAATTCATAAATATGTGATGATTTTAACGCCCATCAGTTTAAAAATTATTAAGGAATTAGCAAAACATTTTTTTATTGATCATTTTCTCAATGTTGATGAATTTTCATAAAAAGATATACTTACATGATTTTAGGACAAGCATACCATTTTTTTGACATGATCAACTTCAAATTCATATCTCATTCTAAGAAATTTTGGTGAATTTTTCATTCCAAAATCATTAAAACATCATGAGATATATGAATTTAATAACAGGTCATTCCATCTATTTTTATCACAAAAAATGTTATAACATGTTAACTAATATGAATAAATCCTCATATGGTAAGATGAAACATAAATCGATATAAATTTATCTTACTTTTTACTTAATAAATTATATAAATAGTTATCCTTTTAAACCTTATGGAAGATTAAGGTCCAAAAATAAAGAAATAAGTTCACTAAATTTCTCAAAAATATCTTTTCTTTGATCCCCAATATATTATAAATTATCTCTTGGTTGTTTTATAAGTATCATGTGAATATAATTATCATGTATTCCATTGAAACAAGGAATGTACCTGAATTACCAAAATTATTTATTGAATTCATGAATGTTTCCTTATTCCAAATTATATTACTTGTATTTTAAAAATCTATTTTTTTAAAACATAATCAATTATATCATAACCAATTTTGAAAAAATTCTTTAATTAGTTACAAGTTAACCAATATCGTCAAATTCAATTATTATTATCCAACATATATGTATCCAAACAAAATTATCCTAACATACAAAAAAAAATTAAGGGTTATATTATCATAGTAAAAAGGACACCATGAAATTAAATCATATTTTCAGTCCATTGTATACATTCAACATAAACTTGTAAATCCATAGTGAAAAAACCTAAACTGAAAATTACTTACATATTTCACCATTCATATAGCACAATTATGGAATCAAAATACATGATAACTTAAATTATTCTACTTCATTAATAATCCTTAAAAATTCTAACTCATCTTATTACATAACAACACTTTACCTTTACATTTCATTTGTAGTATCATCATCATCAATAATACCTTGAGGATTCTTGTCTTGAACATTTTTCATGGGACATAGATTTCCTTAATGACCATTAATTCCAAAACTAAATCATTTATATTTTGATGATGTCTTAGGGAGTGAAATATTCCCAATAATATCATTAACTGAACCCATAATTGTTACTTTATAGTTACTTATCATGTTTCTTTCATTATAATAATCAAGAAATATTCTTATTCCTCCACAACATTATCTTATAGGATTGTTTACTCATTATTAAAAAAGTAAATTTAATCTTATTACTGCTATGGTCCTTATTACCCAAAGTCTCAATTAAATAATTCTTTCTCTTCTATGGTGAGTCTTAAATTTTCATAATGTACATGTTGTCAGTCAAGATATATGGAAACTAAAAAGCGATGATCAAAACATCATTTACTCTAGTGACAGTTCCATTTGATTTCTCATCAAAAAAATTTCCATCACATTCAATGTTAACCTAGTCTCTTTTGGTTCCTTCCATTGAAAAAATAAAAAATAATTGATTAAGATACAATTATCTTAGTAAGGAACCACATTATATGAAACAAATTTATAGGATTTCTAAATTATGACACCTTATTTAATCTATGACACCTTCCACTTATTCTATGTTATTCATAGGAAACTTCCATTAAAATATTTCCTTATGGTTTTTAAAGTGTTTGTAAATTTCTAAAACATATCCACTGGTAGTATAAAACCATGTGTATCGTAAGGCATGTTTTCATGTACCATATTAAGCATGAGTTAGTCTCGACATAACCTATCAGAGTTTTTACCCCTAGGTACATTCATTCCAGATCAACATCCACATGTAGTATTCATAAAATTATGTAATTCTAGGAATTCAATCACTCTATATTTTAGAAAAATGCTAGTACATTTTCATAAACATTAACTCATCATTAGTATTATCCTCAGAGACACCCGTAGACATATCCTTAAAAACAACATAAGGGATGTAACTAAATTTTTCTCAACCAAGTTACCAATGGTTGTTAATAATTTCACTCATAAAACATCTAAAAAAACCAAATATTAACGTACATATATAATACATTATTTTTCAGAATATTTATTACATTATAAAAACTAACACCCCAAGGAAATATTAGTTTTGTTCCATTGGAAAAATGAAAAAAATTATCTATCACGGTGAATGGGATTAAATGTTTCCCACAATGATGTTTCATCTTATTTATAAAACATAAAAACCATTTTTCACAATGGATGGTATAAAATCATATTTAAGGGATCAGATCAAATTAACATTGGGGGTAGATAATCATAATTTTTAAGAATCAAATTAATATAATGGAGAGAGGACAAAATCATAAAATTTGAAGATCACACCACGCATATTAATGATCAAAATCATGATACATGGCATAAAAATTGGTAGCTTATAAAAAATAAATCATAAGTCTTGAAGAACACAAACTATGTGAACATATCACAAGTATAAGAAATATAATTTATAGAATCAATATTTATATATAATATATATCTCTATAAGTCAAGGATCATTACAAAAAAAATTATTAGGGAACATCATGGGGAATAAACCTACTGGGTGGGGCACACAACCATCCCTAGTAATAGGCCATTCTTTATAAGGGATTAGGTTTCCCCATATTACACTAGTGGATCAGGTTTCCCCATCATCCCATAGTGGTCCGTTTCTCTACATATTCCCAAAGTGTATCAGGTTTCCCTATATTCCCATAGTGGATCGGGTTCACCACCTTCCAAAAAATGGATCCGGTTCCTGTCTCCCCGTATTAGATTATATATCCCGATATTCCTATAGTGGATAGCGATTTTCTATCATCCTACAGTGGATCAAGCCCCTTGACTTTATTTCAATCATTATTTCATGAGATATAAATATTTTCCAAATATATTTCACATAGATATAGGTATCACCCATCTCATAATTATATCATACATTAATTTTCCACAAGATCATAAATCATTATATCATAACCCATGAAATGAAATGTAAATCCTAATCATGTAATCATATCTTAACATTTGGAAAAATTTATAGGTTTTATAATCATTTTATTTCCATCAGAACCCATGAAAAAAGTTAGTTTCATAAAAACATAACCCATGATGAAGAAATAGGTTTCATAAAAAAATAACCACAGAAATTTAAATTTGTTCATAAACATCATTATATAAAAACATAAACCATTCATAAAATGAATAAGAATGAATCAGTTCGATCATTTTCAGATAAAATAATGACTAACACTAAGAGATGTCATCTTATATGAATATTTTTGAAATATCATTTAAAAAATATCTTGTGTAAAATATCATTTATATTATGAAAAACTACTTTTGAAACATAAAACCTTTTGGAAACCATTTTTATTTAAAAGAAAAATAAAAACTTATCATGAAATCCAAAAAATGTTTTTAAAACCATCTCATTGCAAAAAAATTGAAAACATATAAAGGACTATTTGAAATCCATAAATTATTTTTTAAATAATTTTTCCTTGAAACTGAGAATAATATATAATATTTAATAGTATATTTGAAATAATTTTTGAAAAAATGGTGTTTTTGAAATTCAGGTTATGTGTCTCCAAGACAGAAAATTGAGACAAAACTACTTTGAAAATTTGGTACCTTTTGATGCATAAACCTCATGAAAGGTATATCATAAAATGAATATATATGTACCACTATATTTGAGGATAAAAATCATATAATATATTCATTGGAAGTATATACACCACACAAAATAAATAAGTGGAAAATATGGTATAAATCACAAGAAATAAAAGTGAGACTATAAATCCCCTCATCATATGTCATGCCATTTTTTTAAGGTTTTAAACAACTATATAATAAATAAAAGTTTATTATAAATAAATGATAGAACCATATTATAATATATTATACCATATATTATTTGGTTATGACTTTATATTTCCATTTTAATAAGAACTACATGTAAATGTTATGTTTTGTTACATCCTCTTAATTTTTTGTATAACTTTGGACACGTTATTCTTGATAATATTACATAGATCAGGATTTATTTATTTAACGAATTTAAAAAAACTTATAAATATCATATAAATTAATTATATTTCTATTTATAATTATCTATATAATATAGATGTTTGAAATGGAATACATCATTTATGGAGACGGTAGGCCGTATGTATGCATAGACAATTATTCTATTTTATTATCATATTGAAATAAATAATGTAAAAAAATATATTTGTATAAAAATATATTATAATTATAGTAGAATAATTATTTAATATATATAATATAAATTCAATAAAATCACCCTTACAAAAATCCATGTATGGTGTGAACGAATCACATCTCTTTGAGGAGGCAATAGTCCACACTTCCCCAAATAAATTTATCTTACTTTCACAAAATTGAATGCATTGAGGTATGTGTTATATAATATTTAAAGAAACATAAATACATAATAAATATATTATATAACATATAAAGATAATTTATACATCATAATTTCTATCCATGGGAGGTGGTATAGGAAAAATGAACAACATCATTTTGTGAGGCGGTAATTCACCGCACACAAGAATAGTCAGTTCGTTACCCATTAGAAGGATGTGTGGGTATGTGGTGTTAGAAACATAATAATAAAAACATATAACAATATTCATAATAACCATGTTTTTATATAAGTATGTAATTATAATAATTTAGGTGGTGGACAAAGAAAATAAAAAAAGGTTCATGGGGAAGGATGTTACCTCTTCTTTGGGTAACCCGTTTTTCATTGCCCAGGGATTCCTTCGATGTATTTCTAGAAAAATAGAGGATTAAAGGAGTTGTTTAGGTATTTATGGAAATGTTTTGAGTATATTTTCTATGATCTGATGCGATTGAGAGGTGTCAATAATTAGGAGGGTTGAGTGCCTTTTAATAGTGGAGGAGGAGTGATATTCTTGTTTATTTTTGAAAAGGGAATTCCACCCACATTTGTAAAATGAAAAGTAGATCCAATAAAACAAATATTAGATTCCGGGGATTAAAGGGTTAAAATATTGATGTACAATGGATTTTGGAAAATTATCTAGGTCATTTTAGCCCTTAAGTGTAATCATTTGTCCCTTAGTAAGTTAATATTCTTCTTAATCTTTCTTACAAATTTTAAATACTTTTACTAATATTTATTTTTTTCAAAAAATAATTTTATATTATTTGAAATGATATATCATCATTTCTAAAAACATGGAATCAAGTTTTACAAATTATAATCATAGAATTTTTAGAAATTATTTCAAATTTAATAACGCATATGTGATAATAATTTGGGGGTTTAAAGTAAAATATTTGAAATGTTTGGTAAGTTTTTAGTTACAATTTCAATGTGGATTTGATTAAAATGACATTATTATTTATTATATATTTTAAAAATAATCTAATTAAAATTTAAAATAAATTTAAAATAAATTTAAAATATAATATATCATTATAAATAATTTATATGAAAAAGTAGTTTTGAAATAAAATTCAGTATTATTTATTATTCATCAAAAAATGAAACAACACCCTAATTTACCAAAAAATAATATAATGATAATTTTTATTTTAATATATCCAATATGAAATATATATTTACATATACAACCAATACAATTTCAAAAAATAGGATTTAAAACGGGTTCTCTATTAAAAGGTGGTAAAATTACATTTTAGTATATTATATCATTTTATCTATAAAATTAGATTTATATTTATCTTCTCCCAATAAAATCTATTTGATTTGTATAAAAAATATTTTTTTGAATATATTATATATATATTTTATTGAAAAATTTAATCAAATGATGTTTGTTTAATTTATTGAAATAAAATTTTGTTTTTACATAGAAAATTTGTTTTCTTATAAAATGATTTTTTTCATTTTCAAATTATTGTTACATTTACTAGTTATAATTAATAACAAAAGAATTGATTTTATATACATGGGAAAAAATATTGTTACAATTTAATTAATAATCTTTTTAACATCCATTCCAATAGGTAGGCTTTATCAATAATAACATTTTAATAATATTATTAATAGTATATTATAGTTTTGTAAAATCTCGGCATTGAGTATTACACAATATATCTAAAATACAAAAAATGTTTTGTAACATAAGAAAAAATATTTTTTTACTTCAAGATAATATAATTGTTGAGTATAGACCATTAAATCAAAATGTAGTAATCAACTATAAAAAAACTATGATCAATGTTGTGTGAAATGAAAAATATCAAGATGATTAAATTTATTAAAACATAATTTCTCAAAATATCAGGGTGTAAATGGTCATGTATTTACACATGGAGGATAAGTAATTCCTTAATGATCAATAAATAAAATTTCTATAAGATCATCTATAATTTATAATGAGTTTATTTCACTTTAAACCACTAATAAATACATATAATTGATTGGATCCATTTTATTAGATCTACCACGATGTATTATAATGATGTAACCATTTTAAATAACTTATTACTAATTGGATATTCATGTTAGCATATAAATCGATAAATATAATTTAATATAAAAACACATTGGTTTTAGATATATTTATCTGATGAAGTTCATACAATATTATAATAAGAACATATAAAATATTAAACCGAGCTATAATTTGGCTATTCTTAACAAAGGGAATTTATAGGGAGATGCTGAACAAAAAATTACTTATAAAACATTTTTAAGGAATATTAAATTTTTCAATAATTATGGGTACCCACCTTAAAATGTGATAACATCACATTCCATTGTTAAATGTAAGAAATTTCCTCATATGTATAAAAGAAAAAATAAATAAATACTCCAACCTAGAAAAGGAGATTATAGTCCTTAGGAAATGTTGATAGTTAGTTTGAAAATATTAATAACCTAATGATAACAAGAATTTTCTAAATAATAGAATTATTTTTCTATACAACTATGTTAATGTAGTAGTTGGGACACTATGTGGATCATATGAATTTTATTTCAAACATTCCTAGAAGGATAATTAATATGTGGAAATAGTTTTATATAGAATTATATAAAGAACAAAATAATTTTATGGGAATTATGTTGGATGAATATGGATGATAATAATATTTACACATTAAAGGTGTTTTCTACCTAGTTTTAAATTTATATTTCATTGTATCTACTATATAATTTCTCATGTGGAGAAAAAAATTATTTATGAATATGTATTCCATAAAAATTTTATGCTTGATTTAAAAAAGGTACATCTTACATATTTTGTAATATTAGTTGATTTATGGATTTTGTATTTTAGAAAAAATTTTCAAATGTTTTGTTTGTTTTATTTTAATGGTAGAATCTTTTTGGAATATCATATTGTATCATTTTTTTGATTGGGTTCCCCATCATAAGGGACACCACTTTATCACAATTCGATATTAATAATGTAATGGAATTACTCTACGAGTTAAGTGAAATGCACTATCTATACGAGAACATGCTTGATCGTGAAAGTGGAATTATAATGGTATAAATTTAACAACATACATTGTGTACATTGAAGGATATTATTTTTTTATTTTAAAGAATTCATTGGTCGTATCAGTTCAGGACTTGGCCTTAATGTGTTAATCTATTGGGACTCCCAGTTTATTTGTTATGTATGATCTATACCATTGGTATAATTGGGTTCTATATAATAAAGTCTCATTCTTAATGGATGGTGTTATTTGGGACTTATATTTTATCAGGTGTGAGATAAAGGATAAGAATAAATCAGTAATTGTCATCCATTCCCAAAACACATGTCTTTTATATTCAATGGGGTATGATGAATTATTAGAATGGGTTCTTCTATAAATATAAAATTGAGTCTCAATTTTATGGGAAAAAATCCATCAACATCGCAGAGACCCTCTCAATTTTTATAAAATCATTAATGTGTCTATGTTGGTGAAAAAAAACAATGACATTTCATCATTATCTACAATCACAATTTTATTCAACGGTTAATATCCAATGATTATAAGATTAAAGTAATCATACAACACTGTATTGTAATAAATATTCATATATAGTCTATTATACTAATGATTTAGTAGGGGTGAATATACTATAAAGGACTGAGACTCAATAACAAGCCAATATAAGATCAATCTACTTCATTTCATAAATCTTCCATACCAAAATCTAATTAATATTTACTCACATTGATGATGAGAATATAAAAAAACAACAGTCCCAGATTAATTTGATGGAAATTCTTTCATTTATTTAAAAAATGGGATCTCATTTATAAATGTAACACTCGACATAATATTCATACTCCCGAATCCAAAGCCCCTCACATTGCAATAAATAATTAATTGACTTTCCTACATGAGGGAAAAATAATAGAATAATGATATCATGTTTTGAGGAAACATAATGTATCACCACATGATTTTTATGAATACTATGTATGATGTATTACGATAGTTATGACACCAATCTTAAATAAATTCTGATACACTATATATATATTATTAAAACAAAATGCTCTAACCTAAATATTGTATTGAAGGGTTTTAATGGGAGTAACCAAATAATTAAAATTATGTAAAAAATATTTCATTATATAAATATAGTTATTATTTTATAGGAAATAATTTCCATATTTTGACTAATAATAATGAAATCATTTAATGTTTCAAAGAGATCACATTTTAAAGGTCTATTTATTCAATAAATAGTTTTTATCTATATTTAGTTTATTAAAGTAAAGTACAATTTATTTTAATAAATTTAATAAAAAATTACTTTTTATTTCAACTTATAAAATTTTCATTGGGTGAATAATAATAATTTGTTCATTTTAAAATACTGTCACTTTTATGAAAATATTAGTATATAATAATGAATTTAATTTTTATGAAACCATTTTTATAGTCCTCATAAATAATTAAAAATTAATATAATTAATTTTGGAAATATAATTTCTATCATAGAAATCTATGAATTGAATTTTGAAAATCGTAGAAATGTTTTTAATCAAATAAAAACATGCTAGGATATTTTCATTTTATAATTTATTGAAAATGATACATTTGATTTTAGATTGATTTTTTATTTACATTAGTATCATTAATTTAACTAAATATTATTATTTCTATGGGAATCAACGTTATTTATTTTATTTGTGTTATGTATTTTTTATACAGAAAAATAACATTTCACTAAAAATGATTTTATTTTTGTTATGTAAATATATTATCTAAGTAATTTTAATAAATTAAAGAAATTTTATCTTAAAAATGGATTTCTTATTTAAGATCACATTATTATCAATTTTAAACTAGTATAATTTTATTTTTTCCCATAATGAATTGTAACCACGATAAAAATTTCTCATCATAGTTAAGGGTAAAATGTATGAAAAGGGATAATATAATGGAATGAGGTTTAATGATATAAATATAGTATTAAATACAATTGGAATGGGTAAATTTTTTATTAACCATATTATATTAAACGTAATTACACATTTCAGCCACTAGAATTGAGTGATACATGTTTTATTCAATAAAGTGTTAATTTCATCATGTTTTCCACCCATTTAACTTATAAAAACAAACCTCATATCATCAATTATTCAGAAACAATAATCATTGTAGATTAGCTAATAACAAATCAATTACCATTATAACCACCTTACCTATTTATTATTTGACATTGTCTCTCTAAAATACAATCCATGGAAATATTCATTTTCAGGAAAAAGGCACTATTCCAAAGAAGATGTATAAATCATATACATGTTCTTATAGATTTATTTCTACATCTACGTCCACCATCCCGATCATAAAAATATCTATTATGTAATAAAATTATATATAATAAAATTATATTTTATTACATTGACATAAAAACCATTTTCATCTCATTTCTATTCATTAGTAAATGAAACCATCATTCATGTGTCCATATATAGTACTATTTCCACAAAGTGATACATATCAATTTTCATCAACGCCTAAAATTGGAATGGAAATAATAAAGGATGAAATTGATATATATGATTAATATTAATGAATTATTATTCAATAATGACTACACATTAATAAAAGGTATAAATATCATATATAATCATTATATATGTATTTATAATAATATATAAAATATATAAGTATGAATGGAATACAAAATTCATTGATATTGTATGTCGTACGTACGCGTGAATGTAGTTTTCGTTTTATTATCATATTTAATTAAATAAAGTAGGTGAAATATATGTATATATATATATTATAATCCTAGTATAATTATTTTTAATATATATAATATAGATTCCCCAAATTCATCCTTATTACATTCCATTCATGGTGTAAATGAATCACATAGCTTTGAGAAGGTTGTAGTCCACTCTTTTTCAAATGAATTTATTATACTGACACAAAATGGTAATAATAATGGTATATGTTATATAATAACTATAGTAGCATAAATAAATCATAAATACTATTTAGAACATATAAAAATAAATTTTCAATAATAATTTTCATCCAACAGAGTTGGTAAAGGAAAAAACGAACAACATCATTTCATAAGATAGTAGTTCTCCATACACAAGAATGGTAAGTTCATTAACAATTAGATGGAAGTGTTATTTAGTGAGGAATATACCATAAGAATAAAAAATTAAGTATATTTATAATAATGGTTTTATTATATATACACAGAAAGAGAAAAATTGTTTTGGTGGGGAAATAAAATTAAAGAAAGGAGCTTGATGAAAAATGTTACCTCTTCTTTGGGTAACTCCTTTTGCTTTCTATAAACGGGCTTCCTTGGATTGATTTATGTAAAATTGGAAGATTAAAGGAGGAGTTTAAATATTTTAGGAGATAATTTATTATAGTTTAGGTGAAATAAATTTCATGAGATGTGTGAATCAGTGGGAAGGTTGAATTCATTTTTAGAGTGGTGGAGGAGTGGCATTCTTGAAAATTTTGGAAAGGAGAATTCCACCAACAATTTTTACTATGCCATGTTACTCCAAAAATTTAACACATTAAATATATGGGAATATTGGGTATAAAATTTCTAAAAAAATTATTTTGTACACGTTTCGAGGTCATTTTGGCCCTTAAGTGTGAGTATTAGTCCCTCATTAAGTTAATTTTCCCCTTAATCATTTTAATTAGTTTTAATTATAATCACAACTATTTTTGTCAAAAAATAAGTTAATATTATTTGAAATTATAAATTGTTATGAATAAAAATTCGGGATCTTTTTTTTCACATTCCAATCACATATTTTTCATAAATTAATTATATTTTAATCACCAAGACAGGATGACAATGTGTGGTTTAAAAGTAATAATGTCCAAAAGCATTGTACGTTTTATATCTAATTTCAATGTTAAATTGATTCCAATGACCTAAATTGGATTTATCGATGTAAAAAATATCTAATTAATCTTTTAAATAAATTTAAAATATAATTTAACCTTAGTAATAAATTAAATAAAATAAATGTTTTGATTAAAATGATGTATTTTTCAGTATTTGTAAGAAAATGAAACATCGTTGAAAAATACCAAAAAATCATCGTAACATAATTTTTTTATTTCTATTTCAAATATGATGTTTATTTTTACATATATAAACATGAAAAGTTCCAGAACTTTTATTTAAAATGGGTTCTCCATTAAATTATTGTAAAATTACTTTTTAGTAGAATATATCTTTTTATTCATAAAATTTGATTTATTATTATATTATACATATAAAATATATTTTTTATTTATCAATAATTTTTATCTTATAAATTATATTTAAATTTTATTAATAAAAATAATCAAAAGAGGTTTGTTTAATTTATTGAGACAAAATTTTGATTATACATAGATTAATATTTTTCTTAGAAAAGTAATTTCCTTGTATTCAAATAGTTTTTATAGTTACATCTACTAATTTTCAACCAAAATAATAATTTATCAAACATGTGTAAAGAATATTTTATAAATTTAACTATTCATTTTCATAACTTTTATTCCAATGACTAGGGTGCAGTTATAATAATATTTCAATATCAATATTAAAAGTATATAATAGTTTAGTAAAAACTCAACCTTGTATATTACACAAGCTAACGAATGAACTCAGTATTATGTGTAAAAAAATAGAAACATATTTTATCATATACCACAAGATATTATATGTTTTTCTTGTATGGAATGCAAGATAGAAAAAGTTATTTCATGTTTTAAAAAATATCAAATGCTTATTTAAATGAATAATATAAAAGACATTAAAATAATATGAAAAAATATATGTTTTTACAAAATAATAGTGTTTTAAATCCTACCCCCTCTAAAATGAATTTTCCCGATAAATTTACCTAGGTTATAAATGGATTAATACTTAATGATACATGCTTATAAACTCACATACTAAAAATGAATACTATAACTTCCTTTAAAAAAACAATGTTCAAAACATAATAGTTACCCAAAGTAACACATAACTTTGTTTCCATATAAAAGATCATAGGTGGGAATTGAAAACCTGTACTTAAGGAAAAAACATATATATATTTTGGGAGTTATTGAGATCATCAATCACAATCTAGTGAATGATCAATGAAATTTGAGGGCCTTAAATTCCTAAATCGGTGATGATTATAAAGGCCATCAGTTTAAAAATGATTAAGGTATTAGGAAACCATATTTTTATTGTTAATTTTGCTAATGATGAAGATTTTTCTTAAAAAGATATAAGTACATGATTTTAGTACAACCTTACCCTTTTTTTGACTTGATCAACTTCTACTTCATCTCTCATTCTATGAAACGTTGGTGAATTTTTCATTCCAAAAGCATTAAAAGATCATGAGATATATGAATATAATGACATGTCATTAAATCTATTTTTATAACAAAAAAATTAAGAACATGTTAACCAATATGAATAAATCCTCAAATGGTAAGATGAAACATTAATCAATAAAAACTCATCTGAATTTTTATGTAATACATTCTGTAAATGGTTATCCTCGTATTCCTTATGGACGATGAAAGTGCAAAACTATAGAAATAATTTCACTCAATTTCTAAAAAATATCATTTCATTCATCTCCAATATATTATAAATTATCTCTTGGTTGTATTATAAATATCATGTGAATACCATTATCATGTATTCCATTGAAACATGGAAATAACCCGATTTACCAAAATTAATTATTGAAATCATGAAAGTTTCTCTACTACAATGTATATTAGTTGTATTTTATAAATCTATTTTTTTAAAAACATAATCAATTATAGGATAACCATTTTCCAAAAATTCCTTAATTTGTTCCAGGATAATAAATATTTTCCAATTAAATTATTAATATCCCATATATATTTATCCAAAACAATTATCCTAATATATAAAAAAATTTAATGGTAATATTCTCATAGTAAAAAGGACACAATTAAATTAAATCATATTTCTTGTCCATTAAATACATTCAACATAAACATGTAAATCCATAGTGAAAACACTAAATTGAAAATTACTTGTATATTTCAACATTCATATAGAAAAATTATGGAATCCAAATACATGATAACATAAATTATTCTACTTCATTCATAATCCATAGAAATCCTACCTCGTTTTATTACATAATAACACTTTACCTATACATTTCATTTGTGGTATCATCATCATCAATAATACCTTAAGGATTCTTATCTTGAACTTTTTTCATGGGACATAGATTTTCATAATGACCATTAATTTGAAACCTAAATCATCTATACTTTGATGATGTCTTAGGGAGGAAACTATTCCCATCAATATCATTAACTGAACCCATTATTTTTACTTTATAGTTATTTTTATTGGGTATTTTATTACAAAAGTCATGAAATATTCTTATTCCTCTAAGACATTATGTTAGGGGATTATTTTCTCATTATTGAAAAAAGTAAAGTTAATCATATTACCCAATGGCTTAATTATATCATTCCTTCTCTTCTGTGTTGGGTCTTATAATTTCATAATGTACATGTTGTCAGTCAAGATCTGTGGAAACTTACAAGTGATGATCACAACATCCTTGATTCTAGTGACCTTTCCTTTTGATTTCTCATCAAAAAATTTCAATCACAATCGACTTTAACCTAGTATCTTTTGATTCCATGCATTGAGAAAATATAAAATCATTGATTAAGAAATAATTATCACAGTGAGGAACCACATTATATGAAAAATAACTTATAGGATTTCTAAATTATGACAACTTATTTAATCTATGACACATTCCCCTTATTATAGGTTATTCATAGACAACTTCCATTAAAATTATTCATTATGGTTTTTAAATAGTTTTTAAATTTATAAATATTATCAACTGGGAGTGTAAAACCATGTGTATAGTGCATTCTGTTTTAATGTACCATGTTAAGCTTGAGTGAGTCTCGACACACCCAGTCAGAGTTTTTACCCCCAGGTACATTCGTTCCAGATCAACATCCACATGTATTATTCACAAAACGATGTAATTCTAGGAATTCAATCACTCTATCTTTTAGAAAAATTATAGTACATTTTCATAAACATTAACTCATAATTAGTCTTATCCTTAGAGACACCCGTAGAAATATCCTTACGAATAACAGAAGGGATCTAACTAAAATTTTCTCAACCATGTTGCCAATGGATGATAATAATTTCACACGGAAACCATCTAAAAAACCCAAATATTAACGTACATAGACAATAAATTATTTTTCAGAATATTTATTACATTATAAAAACTAAAACCCAAAGGAAATATTAGTTTAGTGCCATTGGAAACATGAAAAAAATCATCTATCACGAGGAATGGGCATAAATGATTCCCACAAAGATCTTCCATAATATTTATACAACTTAAAAACCATTTTCATAACGTGTGGTAGATATTCATATGTAAGGGATCAGATCAAAATCATATTAAGGGTAAATAATCAAAAACATTAAAAATAACACGAATATTAGGGTGAGAGGACATGATCATAAAATTTGAAGATCACACCATTCATATTAAAGATAAAAATCATGATACATGGCATAAAAAATGGTACCTCATAAAAAATAAATCATATGTTAAGGAAGAACACAAACTATGTGAACATATCACAAGTACAATAAATAGAATTTATAGAAACCACATAAATATAAAATATATATCTCTATAAGTCAAAGATCTTTACAAAAAAATTATTAGGGAACATCATGGGGAATAAACCTACTGGGTGGGGCAGACAACTAGACCTAGTAATAGATCATTCCTCATAAGGGATCATGGTTCCACATCTTACCCTAGTGGATCAGGTTTCCCCATCTTCCCATAGTGTACTGGGTTTCCACATATTCCCACAGTGTATCAGGTTTCCCTATCTTCTCATAGTGGATCAGGTTCCCCACCTTCCAATAGTGGATTAGATTCCCCTCTCTCCATAGTGGATTATATTTCCCGGTCTTCCCATAGTGGATTATGATTATCCATCATCCTATAGTGGATCCAGCCCCTTGACATTATTCCAATCATTATATCATGAGATATAAATATTTTCCCAATATATTGGACAGAGATATAGTTATCACCCATATCATAAATATATCATACATACATCTTCCAAGAGATCATAAATCATTATATCATAACCCATTAAATGAAATGGAAATCCTAATCATGTAATCATATCATAACATGTGGAAAAATTTATAGGTTTTACAATCATTTGAATACAATCAGACCCCATGAAAAGAAGCGAGTGTCATAAAAACATAACCCATGATGAAGAAATAGGTTTCATAAAAATAATAACCCTAGCAATATAATTTGGTTATATAAACATCATTACATAAAAATATAAACCATTCATAAAATGAATATGAATGAATCTATTAGATCATTTTCAGATAAAGGAATGACTAAATCCAAGTGATGTCATCTTATATGAAAATTTTATTCGAAATATCATTTAAAAAATATCATGTGTAAAATATCCTTTATATTAGGAAAAACTACATTTGAAACATAAAACCTTTTGAAAAATTTTTTTTTTTTAAATAAAAAGAAAAACAAATCTTGAAATTCCAAAAATGTTTTTAAAACCATATCAATGAAATTTTTTTGAAAACATATAAAGGATTATTTGAAATCCAGAAATTATTTTTAAAATATTGTATCCCTGAAAATGAGAATAAAATTTAAAATTTAATAATATATTTGAAATAGTTATTGAAAACATTGTGTTTTTTGAAATTCGGGTTATGTGTCTCAAAGAATGAGAATTGAGACAACACTACTTTGCCAATTTGGTAACTTCTGATGCATAAACCTCATGAAAGATATATCATAAAATTAATATGTATGTACCACAAATTTAAGGATAAAAATCATATAATATATTCTTTGCATGTATATACACCAAATAAAATAAATATGTAGAAAATATGGAATAAATCAAAAGAAATAAAAGTGAGACTATAAATCACCTCATCATATGTCATGACAATTTTTTACATGTTTTAAACAACTATATAATAAATAAAAGATTATTATAAATATATGATAGAACCATATTATTATATATTATACCATACTTTATTTGGTTATGACTTGATATTACAATTTTAATGAAAACTCCATGTAAATGTTAAGTTTCATGTAACATCATCTTTATTTTTTGTATAAGTTTGGACATGTTATTCATAATAATATTACATAGATCAGGATTTAATTATTTTAAGAATTTTAAAAAAATTATAAATATCATATAAATTCATTATAATTTTATTTATAATTATCTATATAATATAGAGGTTTGAAATGGAAGACATCGTTCATGGAGACGGTAGGTTGTATGTATGCATAGACAATTGTTCCATTTTTTAATCATATTGAAATAAATGATGTAAAAAAATATTTGTATAAAAAATATTTTAATTATATTAGAATTATTATTTAATATATATAATATATATTCACTAAAATAATCCTTACTACATTCCATGTATGGTGTGAACGAATCACATCTGTTTGAGGAGGCAATAGTCCCCACTTCCCTAAATAAAATTATCTTACTTGCACAAAATTGAATGCATAGAGGTATGCATTATATTATATTTAAATAAACATAAATATATAATAAATATCTTATATAACATATAAAAATAATGTATACATCATAATTTCTATCCACGTGAGGTGGTATAGGAAAAATGAACAACATCGTTTTGTGAGGCGGTAATTCACCGAATACAAGAATAGTCAGTTCGATACCCATTAGATGTTAGAAACATAATAATAAAAACATATAACAATATTGATAATAACTATGTTTTTATATAAGTATGTAATTATAATAATTCAAGTGGTGGAAAAAGAAAGTAGAAAAAGGTTCTTGGGGAAGGATGTTACCTCTTCTTAGGGTAACCCCGTTTTCTTTTCCCAGGGATTCCTTGGATGTATTTCTAACATAAAAGTGTATTAAAAGAGTAGTTTAGTTATTTATGGAAATTATTTTAGTATATTATTCATGATATGATGGGATTGAGAGGTGTCCGTAATTAGGAGGGTTGAGTGCCTTTTAATGGTGGCGGAGGAGTGACATTCTTGTTTATTTTTTAAAAGGGAATTACACCCACATTTTTAAAATGAAAATTAGATACAATAAATAAAATATTCGATTTAAGGGATTAGAGGGTCCAAATATTGATGTACAATGGATTTTGGAAAATTCTATAGGTCATCTTGTCCCTTATTTGTATGTTGTTGTCCCTTCGTAAGCTAATATTATTTTTAATCGTTCTTACTAATTTTAATTTCTTTCACTAATATTTATTTTTATCAAAAAATAATTTTAAATAATTTTAAATTATATATCATCATTACTAAAAATATGGAATCAATTTTTACAAATTATAATCATATAAGTGGTAGAAATTAATTTTAATTTAATAATGCATATGGGACAACAATGTGGGTTTTTGAAGTAAATTTTTTTAAAGTTTGGTAAGTAATTATTTAAAATTTCAATGTGGAGTTGATTACAATGAAAATATTATTTTTTAAATATTTTAAGAATGATCTAATTAAAAATTAAAATTAATTTAAAATATAAAATATCATTATAAATAAATTATATGAAAAAGTCGTTTTGAAATAAAATTCAGTATTATTTACTATTCATCAAAAAAATGAAACATCACACAAATTTACCAAAAAATAATACAATGATAATTTTCATTTTTATATATACAATATTAAATATATATATATACATATTAAATCAAAAAAATATCAAAAAATAGGATTTAAAATGGGTTCTCTATTAAAAGGTTGTAAAATAACTTTTTAGTAGAGTATATAATTTTATCTATAAAATTAGATTTATAGTTATCTTATTATGATAAAATATATTGTATAGGTATAACAAATATTTATTTAATATATTATATATATTTTCTAATGAAAAAATTAATCAAATGTGGTTTGTTTAATTTATTGAGATAAAATTGTGTTTGTACATAGAAAATTAATTTTCTTATAATATAAATTTTTTCATTTTCAAATTGTTCTTACATTTACTTGAACTAATTAATAACCCACGAAATGATTTTATATACATGGGTAAATAATATTGTTAAAATTTATTTAATAATGTTTTTAACATCCATTCCAATAGGAAGGTGGTATCTATAATAACATTTTAATAATATTATTAATAGTATATTATAGTTTTGTAAAATCTCGCCATTGAGTATTACACAATCTATCTATGGAATGAAAAATGTTTTGTAACATAAGAAAAAAAAAATTTACTTCAAAATAATATATTTATTGAGTATAGACCACTAAATCAAAATGTAGTGATCAAATATAAAAAAACCTATGATCTGTGTTGCGTGAAATGAATAATATCATGAAGATTAATTTTATTAAAAAATAATTTCTCAAAACATGAGGGTATTAAAGGTCATGTATTTACTCATGGAGGATAAGTAATCAAATAAGGATCATTGAATCAAATTTCTATAAGATCATCTATAATTTATTTTCAGATTATTTCACTTTCAACAACTGATAAATACATATAATTGATTGGATCCATTTTATTAGATCTACCACCATGTATTATAATGATGTCACCATTTTCAATATATTATTACAAATGGGTAATTCATGGTAACTTATAAATTTATATATATTTTTTAAAATAAAAACACATTGGTTTTAGATATATTTATCTGATGAAGTTCATACAAGATGATAATAAGAACATATAAAATATTAAATCAAGCTATAATTTATCTACTCCTAAAAATGGAATTTATATGGAGATGTTGAACAAACAATTACTTATAAAACATTTTGAAGGAATATAAAATTTTTCATTAATGATGGGACCTCACCTTAAAATGTGATAACATCACATGTCAATGTTAAATGTAAGAAATTTCATCATATGTATAAAAGGAAAAAATAAATAAATACTCCAACCTTGAAAAAGTGATTATAGTCCTTAGGAAAAGTTGATATTTAGTTTGAAAATACTAATATCCTAAATATATCAAGAATGTTCTTAATAATAGAAATATTTTTCTATACAACTATGTGAATGTAGTAGTGGGGACACTCTGTAAATCATATGAATTTTATTTCAAACATTCCTAAAAGTATAATTAATATGTGGAAATAGTTTTATATAGAATTATATAAATAACCAAATAACTTTATGGGAATTGTGTTGGATGAATATGGATGATAATAATATTTACATATTAAAGGTGTTTTCCACCTAATTTTATATTTATATTTCATTATATCTAATATATAATTTCTCAAGTGTAGAGGAAAAATTATTTATGAATATATATTCCATAAAACATTGATGGTTGATTTACAAAAGGTACAGCTTTCATATTTTGTAAAGTTAGTGGATTTATAAATTTTTTGTGTTTTAGAATCATTTTAAAAAGTTTTTTTCTCATTTTAATGATGAAAGCTTGTTGTAATATCACATTGTATCATTTTTTTGAGTGGGTTCCCAATCATAAGGGACACCACTTTATCAAAATTTAAAATTGATAATTTAATGGAATTACTATACGAGTTAAGTGAAATGAATTACCTACATGAGAACATTCATGATCATGAAAGTGTAATTCTAGTGGAATACTTTTAACAACATACATTGTGTACATGGAAAGAGATTATTTTTTATTTTAAATAATTCTTTGGTTATATCAGTTCAAGACTTGTCCTGAATGTGTTAATCTATTGGGACTCCCAGTTTAATTATTATAGATGATCTATACATTTTCTATAATTGGGTTCTATATAATAAAGTCCCTTTATTATAGGAAAGTGTTATTTGGGACATATATTTTATTAGGTGTGATATAAAGGATAAGAATAAATAAAGAATTTTCATCCATTCCCAAAATATGTGTCTTTTAAATTTCATGGGGTATGATGAATTATTAGAATGGGTTATTCTATTACTATAAAATTGATTCTATATTTTCTGGGAAAAAATCAATCAACTTCATAGAGACCCTCTCAATTGTTATAAAATCATTAATGTGTCTATGTTGGTAAAAAAACAATGACATTTAATCATTATCTTCACTCAAAATATTATTCAAGGGTTAATATCCACTGATTATATGTTTAAAGTAATCAAAAAACACTGTATTGTAATCAATATTCACATATAGTCTATTTTACTAATGATTTAGTGGGGGTTAATATACTTTAATGGACTGAGACATCATAACAGGCCTATATAAGAACCATCTACTTCATTTCATAAATCTTCCATACCAAAACCCAATTAATATTTACCCACATTTATGATGAGAAAATAAAAAAACAACAATGACCGATTAATTTGATAGAAATTATTTCATTTATTTAAAAATTGGGATCTCATTTATACATTTAACACTCGACATAGTGTTCATACTCCTGAATCCAAAGCCTTTCCCATTGAAGGAAATAATGAATTTTGTTTCTTACATGAGGGAAAAGTAATAGAATAATGATCTCATGTATTGAGGAAACATAATGTATCACCACATGATTCTTTATGAATACTATGTATGATGTATTACGATACATGCGACACGAATATTAAAGGAATTTTGAGACAGTACAGATAAATTATTAAAAAATGAAATCTCTTACATAAATGTTGTATTGAAGGGTTTAAATGTGAGTACCCAAATAATGAAAATTATGTATAAAATATTTCATTATATAAATATACATATTTTTTTATAGGAAATAATTACTTTACATTGACTAATTTTAATTAAATCATTTAATGTTTTGAAGAGATACCATTTTAATGGTCTATTTATTTTATAAATATTTTATATCTCTATATTTAGTTTTTTAAATAAAAATAAATTTTTTTAAAAATAAATGTAATAAAAAGTTATTTTTCATTTCAACTTATAAATTCTCATTTGGTGAATAATAAAAATTAGTTCAATTGAAAATATTGTCACTTTTATGAAAATATCATGATATATTAATTAATTTCATTTTTATGAAATCTTTTTTGTATTCCTCATATATAATTAATAAGTAATATAGTTAAATTAAAAAATATAATTTTTAACACAGAAATCTATGTATGAAATTCTGAAAATTGTAGAAATGTTTTTATTCAAATAAAAACAAGATTGGATCTTATCTTTTTATAATTTATTGAAAAGGATACATTTGTTTTTAGATAGATTTTTTATTCAGATTAGTATCATTAATTTAACTAAATTATATTATTTCTATGGGAACCAACGTTATTTTTTATTTTTTTGTTAAGTAAATTTTATACATAAAAAATAACATTTGACTAAAAATGATCTTATTTTTGTTATGTAAACATATTATCTAAGAAATTTTAAAAATTAATGAAATATTATTATAAAAAATGGATTCCAAATTTATGATCACAATATTATCAATTTTTAATTAGTATAATATTTTTTTCCAAAATAAATTGTAACCATGGTAAAAATTTATCATCATAGTTAAGGGTAAAATGTATCAAAGGGTTAATATAATGGAATAAAGTTTAATGAAAAAAATATTTTATTAAATACAATTGGAATGTTTAAATGGTTTATTAAACATACTATATTAAACATAATTACACATTTTAGCCACTATACTTGAGTAAGACATATTTTATTCAATAAATTGTTAATTTTTTCATATTTGCCACCCATTTCACTTATAAAAAGAAACCTCATATGATCAAATATTCAGAAACAATAATCATTGTAGATTCACTTGTAACAAATCAAATACCATTATAACTACCTTACCCATTTCTTATCATACATAGTCTCTCCAAAATACTATTCAAGGAATTATTCATTTGTAGGAAAAAGGAACTATTCCATAGAAGATGTATAAATATTATACATGTTCATACATATTTATTTCTACATCATTTTCCACCAACCCGATCATAAAAATAACTATAAAATGATATAATTATATATAATATAATTATATTTTATTATATTTACATTATAACCCCTTTTCATCTCATTTATATTCAATAGTAAATGAAAACATCATTCACTTGTCCATACATACTACTATTTCCACAAAGTGATACATATCAATTTTCATCACCGCCTAAACATGGAATGGTAATAATAAAAGATGAAATAAATATATATGATTAATATTAAAGAAGTATTATTCAATAAAGACAGGAAATTATCCACCTTCATACCCTCCCATAAAATTTAGAATTATAATGTTTCTTCATCATATATGTGAACCACAACCACCACGAAACAATGCGAATTATTTTTCATTTACCCATTACATGTATGATCATAATGATATATTTACAAAATATATAATATATTTCAAATATAATTATTATTATTCTAATATTAATCATCATAACCCTTCATTCCTTTCAAAACATAATTAAAATTAAAACATCATCATGTATATGGGTGTAATACCACCTCAATGAAAAATATGTTTCATTTTTCAATTTCTAATTTTCATTTATTGCTATAAAATAATATTTAATAATTGAAAAATTATATTCAGGATTAATTTATCATTTTTTCATTATTAAAAATTTCAAAACACATTTTACCACATTTAATATACTGAAGTTTTTTAGGAAAATTGATTGGAGATCCTTGAGTGACTAATTTTATATAAATTATACAATTAATATATGAAAATCATAACTATATAGACATTAGAAACTATATCATTGATGAAAAGGTATATTATTTAATTATTTTAAAAAAATTAAATTTATTATTTAGGGGGGATAATGCATATGAAAAATGTATTAATCGAAGGCAATGGCTTGTCACATGAATTCCACTCTAATGAGACATATTTTATATTGTGAACCTAATTTATTTTCTATGGTGTATATAATAAAACCTAAAAATATTATATCAGTAATTAATCTAAATTATTGGAATTTCATATTTCAATTTATATTTTCTCTTTTAAGTTATTTTGAATGAAATATTATTAAATATGTAATGGTTTATTTTTAAATATTTTACTTATTCAGGATAATCAGTTCTAAATTTATAGTGGAATAATTACATGCAATTTATATAGATAAAACATATCTACTTTTTCTCCAATATTTATTTTTGGGGTTTATAAGATTTTATCTCACATTTCCTCTCTTTGTAACTCAATATAATAATTAATGATTTAAAAATGAATGATTTAATTTCCTATTTTTGGATGAAAATAAAATTTTTCAATATCAATTTTCATATGAAATTGTTTCATGGATGTTTATCTACATTTAAATGATCAATAAAATAATTTTTCCAAAACCATATTCATTAATTAAAAATATTTTAAATGAATATTTATAATTATTCTTATGAAATGCATTAATTATTTTTAAAAATTTTTGAATTTAATTTTCTTTTTAACATATATGGAATTAAGGGAATTTATCACTTATATGACCATTCATTACTATGTTTATTTTTATACATGCGTACATGGGTTTTTACCAAAAATAAATTCCATTATTATTTAAATTTTTAGATTTTATATTAATAATGGTGTCTTTTTTTCCAAAAATGATGAATGTTATTTTGGAAATGATTGATAATTCAGGGCACTATAACAACAACAGAACTATAGAAGCACTTCAACAATAGTTGTACTGTAGAAGGTACTGTTGAATCATAGGTATTGTAGTAGTATTGTTCACTGAAGGGTCTTTTGAGGCAAAAAATGGGCTTTAAAGCCTTGTATTTAGGCCACTTGGCCTTGGACCTTATGGTTATGTAATGGGTCTCTCTCTACACACACAAAAGCAGTATTTTATTTAAATAATAAATTGATCCATTGGAACCAACCATTAGTATATGAGGATGTTTATTTTTAATGTTAGACACATATTTTACACTATAACAATCAAAATACATCATTTTCTTTAAGAATTAATTTTTTAAAATAATGTTTTTATATCATCTATTAATGATTAATAGTGTAAACATTATTGTTTTCATAAGGAATAATCTATGTTTCCTTATAATATATAATCTATCACTATCCATCATTCATTAGATAATATTTTACCATTCAATGTAAATAATTTTTTTACATTTATATATTTATTATCATTTCTACTACTTTGATATTGTATTAACTCTATACAATTTAAATATATAATTCTAGCTTAAGGAAGATTACTACGAATGTTATTTTATTTATAATGGAAATATTTATTTTTTTTATTCTTGACTATATAAATATACAAATTTTTTTTTTGTCCAATTGATTATGTATCGTGTTTTTTATTCCATTTATAAGGAACTATTTAGAAATATATATGTGATGGATAGGGCCAATTTATATATATTACCTTGATGCATCTTTCAGTTTTATGAGATAAATAATAATTGTTATCTCTCTATGTATGATGGACCATATAATGACAACATATTGGGACAAGGCGTTGATCGTATTTAACAAATCACAACACAAGGCAATGGTGGTAAGATTTATGATGTCATGGAATGATTTATTGAATATAATATCATTAATTTCTATCATTACGTATTTCTCCCAAATATAATTATGGCTTTATTAACCATGTGATTACTATATTTATATTATTCATCCATGTATTTTGGGATGAATAAGTTAATTAAATTCATTTTGCTTTTATTCAACACTCTCTCATATTGATTTTTTTATATACACATGATGAATTCATATAAATTACCCTTAATGATCATCTAATATCACCCTTTATCTAATTTTTTATTTCTCTAGTATATGAAAATGAATACATATAAGAATTTTAAAGGATGCAATAAATTTCTTCATGCTTGGATTTTATCATTAAATTTAATTTGTAATTATTTTATTTATTTAGTTTTATAAGAATAATAAATAGATTGAACCTTCATTGGGTGATTTCATATAAATTTTAATAGTGTAATAAATTACATACCCCCTCAGTGTTACTGGATTTAGGGCCTCTATAGTTGGTATTATAGAAAGTTCAGTATGTCTCTTGGAAAGTATATAATAGAAGAACATATTTAGAATGAGAATTATGTTAAATACCCTTGATTAATTGAAATCTATAATATACATGGTTATTTCTATATCATATAATATGAGTTATGATTATGATCTTTATAATTTGTGAAATGATTTAGATACGACATATAGATAATGAAAGGGAAATCATATCAACATCCATAGTTAACACAATGTATTTTCTTTGGAGAACTAAATGCAGTGGCTATTGGAACTAAAATGATCATGGTGATATTGGGGTAAAAGACACATGATATGACAAATAACATTTCTTATATGTTTTAACCTATTATTATGTAGTTTTATGAACCTATGTTGGATAACTTATAAGAAAAAATATATCATTTTTATTAGAACTACTCATTAATTCGTTACCGAGTAATGTATAATTTCCCATTAAAGGAAATTCTTGGAATTTGGTTTTAATGAACGGTAAAAATTTATTTCAGTAGTTTATTATTTAAAAGAAAATTTGGATTAATGGTTGTAATATAATCATAATTATATGAATAATGTGGATAAAAAAGTATGGAATATAAAATATAATGTGATATTATTATAGAAAAGTTTTTTCCATGATCATTGATTGGATATGGAATAAAAATATTTAATTTTAATATGATGGAAGAATAATGTGATACTATGTAGTAGGCAAGCTAAAATAGATTAGTATGTAATATTGTTGACTATATTTGTAATCTGAAAATTATGATTGATCAATTCATTTATGTACATAATTAGTTCCTTAAAAGGGATATAGTTTCAAAAAAATTATCATATTATGATATTTTATAATCATCAATTAGTTGAAAAAATTATATGTCCCATATATTATCAAAGTAAATCATGAGTTGAATAAGAAAACAAATATCCCAGAAAATTTAAATATTATGATGATGAATAAGGGAAGAGTATAAATACTATATTGTGATAATTGTTTATCAAACAGTCCTAATAAATTTTTAGTTTCAATGAACATTTTTCACAAGAATGTAATTAAATATATATTAATCATGAATATAATTTTAATAACGAATCCACCAATATTATGTTCTTAAACTATTAAGAGATACAACACTATGAATACAATTACTTAAGTGTCGAGGACTACATCGATAATTTCATTTATGTATTATTATTCCGGTATATAATAAAAGGTATAAAGATATTATGAATTTTATTGGAATTTTTCATTATACTCTTAGAGGAAAGATGTTATTAGAAGAAATTAATATGTTTTAATTTTTACTTTAGAATGATTCTTTTTATAGAAAAATTATCTGTAAGGATAAAATATTTTTTGATGTTTCTATGACATGGAATACCATAACCACCATATATAACCACTAGAGTTAGTATTTAATTTTATTTATGGGTTATTGTATTAATTTTATTTGAATATATGACAATGATGTATTCAAATTAGATCAAGAATATTCTCATTGGATTTATAATTTAATGATTAAGGTTGAATCTTGAGTGTTATTATTTAGGTTTTGGAGATATTACCCCTTTATTTTGTGGATTAATTTATTAGGTATTATTTTAACATTTTATAACCATTTTTTGGTATAATATAATATCTAGAAATGGTTTTAATGACTAATGAGAAAATATTTTTATACTATAAAAACACAATCCATTAATAGATATCATAATCCATTAAGAGTTTCCTTTGGAGCAACAGGAGTTGAAGATGCATCGTTTTCATATAATAAATTTTAAATGAGTTGAATCAATGGTATAACACGGATTGAAACACACAAAGGGAAAACATAATTCTTATGGAATAGACCAAATAAATTTATTATATTTATTCCTCAAAATTTGGAAGAAATTATAATTTTATCAAATTTTATGCATAATGTATCACTTTTATATAAAAGTATGAGTTTTGTAATATATTCAAAAGTATAAATACTATAAAGGTTCAATTTGTTTTTTTAAAAAATATTTATTTACCTAATAACAAATCCCCCGGACATAAACTAGAAATGAACATTCATGATAAAATCTTTAATAATGACATGATATATTCTAAATGAATTAAATTTATGAGGATATAATTTCTATAACAACAAAAAATGAAAAAACCCCTAAATATTACTTTATGAGTATCATGGATGATATATTGAGATAAATGAAACATAGATCTAAGACAAACCTCTATATATTATAGATATTTTAGTAAAATAAACGTTTCATAGCCTAACTACTGAATCGATGGGTTCATATTGGAGTAACATAATTATAAATCATATTTATATATATATATATAATTAATAAAAAGATATTGATTAGTGTCTGGAAAATAGTTATTCAATTTCAAATGATAATAATTAAACCGCATATGGTTTCTACCTCTTAATCTATGAAAGTGATATTTTCTTATAAAATTAGTTTTACAGTATATTTTATATTTTTATTTAAAATCTATGTCTATAAATTTTAGAAATTTAATTTGATAAAATGAATTTTATTTTTTATTTCATCATATAATAAATATCATATGTTGATAGTTTTTTAATTTTTTGAAATATTTTATATTTGGTCTAATAATTGAAAATATCAATTTTACAAATACAATCCCTTGCATGGAATTACCATGATATAATAGTGATATAAATATTTCTGAAATTTTTTTATATTAAAAAATTTATTTATTAAGTAATATATTTAATTTTAAAAATAATGATGAGCTTATAAATCATTATTTGGAATTTTTAAATCTAAGTTACCTTTTTATTAAAAGAAATTATTTTTGGATATTATCAATCGTTTGAGTATTCCAAAAGTTCCTTTTGGTTTTGGTTGGTTTGAAATTCATTTGAGTCTCCTTTTAAAAAAGAGTCCAATTAATTCCATTTCAATCAATATTATACATTTTTTATAAAATATTTTTTATATTTAAATGGATACTATAAAAATATAGTTTTCACTAAATTTTGTGAATTATGTTAAATGTAATTATTATCAGTTATTGATATTTAGCCATATAAAATAGATCCCATATTTTGGATCATAATATTATAATTGTACTAAATGATTTCATTTTTATTTTTTTATAATGAATAGTTATCATGGTAAAAATCAATCACTATTATTAAGGGTAAAATAGGTTTAAATTATTTCTATAAAAGGGTATGGATTTCAGATTACAATAAACACTTGAATAAATATAAAAACATATTTAATTTATACATTAAAATTAAAATATTTTAAAATATAACTATTTTGAGTGTCATTACATGAGAAAGAATTATATTAAAAAATAACGAGTCATCATTTACGTGTTTTCCACCCACTTCACATATAAAGTGGCACATCCTCTCAATACCTATTCAAAAACATGGATCCATCTATTTCATCCAAGATAGACTGAAATAACTTCATAACATCATTACTCATTTCCTAGAGGTCTAGAAATCACCCAAAGACCATTATAAAATGGTTTTAGGAGTATGAGAAAGGAGGTTTTGCAAATAAGACTGAAAACATGTGAATGAGTTATTTATGGATTATTTATTAACAAAAATTATCCGTAAATATCAAAAAAATATCATATGAAAACAAAATTAAATTCATTATATTGAAATATTATCATTTTTTTGGTATAACCACTTTTTATATCCATTTTTATTCAATGTTAAATTAAATCAATGCTCCTACATACATACAAATTATCATCTTTAAAAAGTAATGTTTATTATTTTTCTTCACCAGCTCAAATGGATGGTTACAATGGAGGTTTTAATTAATATTTATGATATTAATGAAATAATCAGGATTAAATAATGATAACATATCATATATCTTTTTAACCTACCATTTGTTGGAAAATGATAATGTCGCTAATGCGTAACTATGGACAACCACCATTATGAAGATATTTGATTTTTATTCATATCAAAATTACATGGATGAACAAAATGATATATTTGATAAATATATATTATATTTACTATTCAAATAATATTAATGTATTATTAATAATTATATAATTTTTTCTTTTTCCAACCATTTGGAAAATGCAAATTACATCACACACACATGTAGACTATGAACTCCATGAATAACGTACATTGTTTTTCTATTATGACATTGTATTGATAATTCAAATAAACTATATTAGGTAAAAAATATATAATCATCAAATTTTTGTATTTTTGGATGATATGGAACCATTTAATAACATCTTTGATCATTATCATCATATTGAATATGTATTGGAAAAATTGACAGATCAACCTTGTGTAGCTAGCATAAGCCGGAACTAAAAATTGAATAGATTAAAAAATTATTATAACAGTGCCCTAAAAAATGAACAAGAATGAAAAAAATTATTAAAAAAGTTTTTAATTAATTTAAATGTATTATTCAAAAGATGATAATGATTCAACCATGTAGTAATATAAGGTAAGGGTTTCTACCTTTATTACTCTCCAATGAGACATATTTTATATTGGATAACTAATTTTGATTTTTAGGATCAGAATAATGAATGTAGATGCTCAATATACAATATGGGGTGAATTGTATACTATAAAAACTTCACAAGGAACATTTTAAAGATGATAATTTTAACCATGTTAAACAAGGTAAATTCAAAAAACCTCTTAGTTCTACAATGTATCTTGATTCAAGAAATGTGGTTTCAGAAGTGAAACATAAGAAACGTTTACAAAGATAAAGATTATACCTTAGAGCATATAAAATCATACTAATTAGAGTACATGTATAAGAAAGTATAAGATAGTAATACATTCCTTAACAACAAAAATGCAGCGTATAACATGAAATAGTACAATTAAAAAGTAGTAAATCCTTTGGTCCAAAGATAAGGGTATCCAAAAACCTTGGATAAAGGTCCCTTGATTTTTTACATTCAAGAATGTCTATCTAACCCCAACCAGGGCAATCCATCGATACCAATATTGGAGTCAGTATTACTATCTCCAAAAGCCCTCGAACTTCAAGGTAGTTAACAACTCTATCTTCCAATCCCCAGAAGCCCTCAAATGTAGTCCGCAACATTCGAAGTCACTCGAAGAAATTATGAACAAGATATTTAGAATGCAGAAAGAAATAATGTCTCTTTCTCTATAAATCACTTCAACAGTATGTAATCTCTACATTGTTCGACCATTTTGTAGCTCGTTCAAATGAGATCTTATTTATAGGCACAACTTCAATGGTCAGCTCACTCATCCAATGGTCATATGTTTTCTTGAATTTCAGAGGGACCTATACATGTTTTACTCAAATAACGGTTGGTTTAACACCGAAATCACGACATCATCTTATAACAATAACAAGAGTAGGTAAAATATGGTTGTATAACCAAATAAATTTTCGAAGTATATGAAAAATTAAAAGTTAGGATCCTTTCCCAAAACCCATTCAGTGTCTATAATAGATAAACACTTGGATTCATGTCTTCAAAAGAATTTAGAACCTAAATTTTATAGAATTATAGAGTCTGAATTTCATTGAAATTTGGATTCTGAATTCATAAGAATTCCGAGTCTGCATTCAGAAAGGTCGATGTCTGAATTTTGTGAATTCAAAGTCTCATCTCATAAAGTTTGGAGTATGAATTTAGAGATTTCGAAGAATGTTCTCTAAATGTTCAGTGTATGAATTTGTAGCTTTTAGAGTCTAAACATAAAATATTCAGAGTCTGAATTTAGATATTTCAGAGTATGAACACAGAATGTTCGATGTATGAATTAAGAGAATTCAGAGTCTGAACTCAGAATGATTAGAGTCCAAATTCTGAGAATTCACAGCCTGAATTCGGATCCAGAAAACAGAATTCTTTATGTGTATGTATTTATAAGATTTCGAGGTTTTAGATACAAAATGGAATTTTACACTTAGAAATAAAATGAGTTATATTATAATATGATCATTTAGAAAAAGTTATGAATAAATTTACTTTGGGAAGGAAAATTTTCCTTATGAATATAAAAGAAAGAGGAAATAAAATTTTTCTTTATGATGGAGTGTTTGTGATTTTAAAAACAAGAAGGAATGAAAATTTCAGAAGGAAACCTTATAGACTCAACAATCTCCCACTTTTTGGAAAGCACAAACATCCTTATAGAAACAATATAAGGACTTAGAAAAAAATTTTATGGGATTTGAAAATAAAATGTATCTCCCTTAACAGATGTTCAAAGAGGAATATGACTAACTCAACATTAGGCTTTGGAAACACTAAGGATCATATTGTTGATTTCTGGATTGAGATATAGCATTTTATTGCATACTAAAATCTTAATGGATAAGAAATCCCACATAGATGAAATCCCCCTTAATTGGGGAAATTTATTCTTTTACAGTATATTATTTTTTAAAATTTCTTTCCCCCCCTTGGTGATTTTCAAATAAGAATAGAGGGAATAGAAAAGGAAATATGGTACCTAAAATATTATTACTAGACAAGAAAATATATACAAGGAAACCAAAATTTTCTTATCATTATAAAAATTTATAAAAGGATTAAATACAACAACAGATCATAATTGAACAATATATTCCTTCCTTCTCCTTCGGATTCAACTTATTTACTATGGTTTTGAGCTTCATGAGTTTCTTGTGATCCTCCTATGCATGTTTGAGAAGCTGATCCTAATTTTATATTTTCTTCAGTAAGGCTTTTATTTTTTTCTTCTTGAGCCTTAAGTGATTCTACCTAACCCATTTTATCTTATTCATTCATAAAATGTTTTTCCTCAAGTTCGATTCTATTATTTATTTCTTTCTTACTACTCTAAGAAACTGAATACAACTTTCCATTTATATCTTTCACTTCTTTCTTCTGAGTATTTTCATCAAGAGATATATTTTCTTCAAAATACTTGGTTAGATCCTTGAATGTACTATCTTTATTTTCAAAGGCATATTTGACATTATATTGAAACTCATCAAAAATTCTCATGTTTTCCATAGTTTTCTTTGACCAACTAGTCATATTTTACATGATCTTTTGTGTTCTTTGTAGTTTAGAAAAAATGTATTGAAGTTATCCTAATGATTGATGAATTTTTCCACCACCATGGATACTAAATTATATTTTTTATTTAAGGAATGTTGAAGCATCTAGAATCTAGAGTCTATTCTTGGAAATATAGGGATAGTTCCAACATGATTTTTCATAGACTGTACAAAAAAATCAGGTCCAATAGAGGACAATTCTAAATCATAGAATTGGCTTGGTGGGGATTCTTTTTCAATATCACCATATTTCCACTTTGATGAATCACCCACTTCTTTCTTCTTCACCACTGCTCTTCTAGGTGTATCAACACCCACCTATTTTTTCTTATCAGCTTTTGGAATTACTTTTTCTTGATTGGGTGTTTCGTGTTCACTATCAGATAGTTTCACAATTAAATCATCATCTACCTCTTACTTCTATGATCCTACCACATCATCCTCTGGCTGAATGATGTCATGGTTGGAGCTCTCTTCTTCAGTCATATTGTTCACTTCTTCTCCACTTTTCTCATATTTCATTAGGGTAGAATTAAAAGGCCCCAGCCTTAAACCTTACTTAATCTTGAGTTATTGCAAGATTACACATTGAGGATCTTTTCGGGATTAGAGTTTTAGAGAATTACATCATAAAACATGCATTACATTCCACATATAAAAAAAGTGGTTACATAAAGATAGTATTCTTCTTTCCCATCAGTGGAAACATATTTAAAATAAAACATGGATTCTTTCTTGACACTTCCTTGACACTATCATCATATCATGTACCATTCCATTGACCTATGAAAAAAATTTCAAAAAAGCTTGGGATGAGCATAAAAAGCTTCTTAAGGGATATAAAAATATGTAAAGGAAACATGGGTACATATATACATAAGAATGAGGTCATACTTTACCCATAAACATAAGAATTTTAACATACCTCATCAAATCATGAATAAATCATAGAAATCATAAGACATAAAGGTAACTTGAGGCATTCATAACATCCATACGTAGGGAGTAACCCTCTTGGTTACGTTTGGAATACCCATCACAGTATATTCCCTAAATCTCTTCGAAGAAACCTTAACGTTTCACTCCTTCATGTTACATAATGCATTGGACAGCTATATCAGTCTCACTCGCCCTTAGGTTAGCACGGAACCACCCGTCTTCATAATAATGCCCAAGAACCTCAACATAATCGTATCACATAAAACATGCATAAAGGAAACATAATATTCCCACCTTTCAATCAGAAGATATCAAAACAAAACATTGATATAAAAACGTTATGAAAACCATTTTCAATACCAATATAAAAGAAAAGTAAAACATGGTATTTATTTTTCTTTTAAAAAGAAGGTATGGCTTGTAAAGGAAGCCAAAACTCAAATAATGGTCACGGCGGCGGAGAAGTCGTTGTCGCTGCATACGTATGACAAAAAAATTCTCTTTTGTATTTTAGTAAATTCTTTGTATAAAATATATTCCTTTTGAATAAACGTAAAAGTAAAAGGGGTTTATACACCGTATAAAAGAAGGTTGTGTATAAAACAAAATATGTCTCAATGAAAGGAGATTGAGACGAAGTCCCATACCTCGGGTCCGACTTGACTCAGTTGTTCTTTAATCTCCTGAATAATAAACTTGAGTTAATTTCTACTTTCTTAAGAACCTTTTTCAAGTTAATTATTCCTTTTATGTCACTTATTTCCATTTCATGAACACTATGTAATTATTTAAGTTAATAACGGTCGTTTTAATGATCATTGGTACTTGAGTCAAAAATTCACCCTTCATAATTACAAGTTGTTCATGTATCCATTATATCCAGAATGGTATTCATGATGTAGATATAATATATTTCATATATATCCAGTACATGCATTCATTTATAATATTACATAATCATTTAGAGGTAAGAAATGAAATGCACCGTTCATGGAGACGGTAAGCCATGCGTACCCATGAACACTACTTTCATTTCTATTTTGTATTTTATAGAATGGAATCATAATGATATTAAGTTATATTATAATTCCAGTATAATATCATATAAAATATCATAGTTCCATCCTTTATACGTCCCACATATGGTATTTATCGAATCAAATCACTTTGATGGGGCGGTAGTCCGCACTTCCTTAAATGAAGATATCGCGTTTACCCATAATGGAAACCATAAAGGTATACCCAAAAAGAAAAAAACAGAAGCTTAAGGAAAAAATAAACATATTATATATCATATATAAATATAGTGACATCTTAATTGCCACCATTGAAGGTGTTAAAAGTGTGTTGAACAATCATTGTTTCGTGAGGCATAAATTCACCATCCACGGAAACAGTATGTTCGTTAACCATTAGATGTAGGTGTGTGTAAGTGTAGCTAGAATCCGTATTATAACAACATCCTAGTATATTGAGGATACTGGAGTTGTTACAAAAGAAAATAATAAAAAGAGTTTAGGGGGTTGGAGATGAAAAATAAAATAAAAGGACTCAAAAGAAGACATTACCTTAAAATCGGGTAACTCCCTTTGGTTTGAGCTCAATGGCTTCCTTGGGAAGACTTATGCCCAAAGTGAGGCTTCAAGGAGTAATAGAGGGAATTGGAGAGACAAAATGGGCAGGGGTTGGCCGATCCAAAGACTTTGGGAGTGTGGGTATGGAGGTAGAGGTGGGGGCCTTTTATAAGAGGAGAGGAGGGGCACTCTTGGAAAGTAAAGATAAGTTACTTTATTTTAAAATGAGTATCAGATTCAAAAGGTCCCACATTGATATATTTCGAGGATAAGGTGATAAGGGTTCGAAATCCACTCATCCAATTGGTTTTGGCCATGTGTAGGTTTTAGATTTTACATTAACTTTCCATTTTATTTAAATCGTTAAATAATGAGGTCATCGCTGCATCATCATGATGTCATAAATAATTTAATTTATTTCATGTCTAAAAATTATAAAAAAATATACTATGATGTAGGAAATCGTTTTAGCTTTCTAATGAATATTTATAGTTAAAACGCTGACTTGTATAACCCAATATAAAATTTTTTTAGTAACATAACTCATGTTTGTGTCATTTTTACTTTAACATTAAATAAAACGTTATTTATGTCATTTCCCAACTAAAGTGGCTCCATGGGGTCCCAAAGTTGACCCATGGCTTGTTTTGGACGTCCATGACACATCCAATGAGGGTAGGACATGTTTCTAGGTCATCTCATTTTATTAACGCATTATTTTTACCTTAAACTACACTAATTACCTCTAATCGCGATTAAGAACTTAATAAGTTACTATTCACCAAAAAATTATTTTAATCCCAATGAACCACATTTAAATTATTAATGACAATCATGTATGTTGGATTTTTGAAATTCAAAACACAAAGGTTGTAAAATATTATTTAAATGAAAAATCATTTTTTATAAGTACCACTTAGTGGCTTCACTATTAATAAAAAATTGAAGTTTTTCAGAAAAATACCAAAATTTCACCATAAGATATATTTGATATTAAGAATTCGAAAATTAAGTCTATTTTAAAAAATTCAAAACATATAAGTCACATTAATTAATTTAATAATTAATTCCTGCTGTCATGACAAATAGCGTGTTTTTAGGAAACAATACGTATCAAAAGATTGACACCAGTTTAAGTCCAATTTCAAAGTTAAATTGATTCCAATGACCACCATTGGATTAAATGGTAAAAATATATTCTAATTTCACGTCAAAACCAATTCAAAAGATAATCTAATCATATAAATAAATTAGATTGAAAATCAATTTTGATGTAAAATGCAGTATTTTTCACTATTCATTAAAAAATGAACATTGTCTGAAAAATACCAAAAATTCACACAAAGTAAATTTTGATGTCCCAATCATAAAGAATAAGTTTATTTTGACAAACATATCTTATAAAATTGTCAAAAGATAGATTTAAAAATGTTTTTCCATCAAAAGGCTGTACAACATTCTTTTAAAAATAATAGTGTTTTCCATGCTTAAGCCTAGATTTATTTTAATTTTAAGCCTCTAAAACACTATCTAATTCATTAATTGACATAGATAAAAATATCTATTACTCATTACTTACTTGGGATGTTACATCCTTCCCCCCTTTTGAAAATTGCGTCCCCGCAATTTATTTACTTATCGAATAAATGGGGGTACTTATCCCTCATTGCATTTTCAGATTCCCATGTAGCCTCTTCCATCATGTGGGTTTTCCACAAAACCTTTACCTGATTAATCACCTTATTCCGTAACACTTGCTCCTTATGGTCAAGAATCTGGACCGTTTGTTCCTCATATGATAGGTTCTATTCTAGCTGAACTATCTCTGGACTCAAAACATGAGATGGATCTGGCATATACTTTCTCAACATCAAAACGTGAAAAACACTGTGTACCTGAGATAAACTCGAAGGTAAAGCCACCCAGTATGCAACTGATCCAACTCTCTCCAGAATTTCATATGGTCCAATAAACCTTGGACTCATCTTTTCTTTCTTACCAAATATCATCACACTTTTCTAAGGAGAAACCTTGAGAAAAAACATGATCACCTACCTCGAAAGATAGATCCTTCCTCCGGTTATCCGCATAACTCTTCTGCCTACTTTGAGTTGTTCTCATGTGCTTCTGAATCAGCTGAACTTTTTCTGCCATCTCATCTACCAATTCTGGTCCCATCAACTTCCTTTCACCCACTTTATCTCAGAAAGCTAGAGTTCGACACCGCTTCCCATATAATGCCTGAAATGGTGCCATCTGTATACTGGAATGAAAACTGTTATTATATGAAAATTAAACCAAAGAAAGATGTTGGTCCCAACATCCCTGATAATCCATAGAGAAAGAACGTAGCATATCCTCCAATGTCTGAATTGTTCATTCTGACTGCTCATCTGATTGAGGATGAAAAGCTGTACTAAAATTTAATTCAGTACCCAATGACTTCTGAAGGCCTTTCCAAAAGATAGAAGTGAACCTGGGATCACGATCAGATACAATGGAGAGAGGAACTCCGTGTAACCTGAATTTTTCTTTAAGATATAAACGGGAAAGTTGATCTAGGGAAAAAGGATCTCGTATAGCAAGGAAATGAGCAGATTTAGTCAAGCGATCACCAATAACCCAGATTGTATTATTACCTCGAGATGTCTTCGGTAATCCCACAACAAAGTCCATGGATATATTCCCCCATTTCCACTCTGGCACTGGTAAAGGCTGAAGCATCCCTTTCGGTAACTGCCACACTGCTTTAACCTGTTGACAAGTCAAACACTTCACAGTAAAATCAGTAATATCTCTTTTCATTCCATCCCACCAGTAATACACCCGAAGATCTCTATACATCTTAGTACTGCCAGGATGAACTGAAAATGGAGAACTATGAGCTTCACATAACAACTCTCTCTTCAACTGTGAATCACAAGGCACACACAATCTCTTCCCAAATTTCAAAATGCAATCATTATCAATGTTGAATTCTAGAAACTTACCTTTCTGAACCAGCTCTACCTTTTTCTGCAAATCACTGTCTTGCTTCTGTTCTTGCTTGATTCTATCTGGTAGAGATGATCTCACTGATACCTGAAACAAAAAAAAAAGAATTTCATGCACCAACAACTTCTATTCCAATATTCATCCAATCCTTAACCAAAGGATCACGTTCCAAACACAACATTGCTAATGAAGCATTACTTTTTCGACTCAAAGCATCAGCCACTTTATTTGCTTTTCCCGGATGGTAATGAATTATACAATCACAATCCTTGATTAATTCTAGCCATCTCCTTTATCTCATGTTCAATTCATTCTGAGTGAATATATACTTTAAACTTTTGTGATCGGTATATATTTTACACTTTACTCCATATAAATGATGCCTCCAAATTTTTAGAGAAAAAACAACAACAGCTAATTCCAAATCATGTGTAGGTTAATTTACCTCATGAGTTTTCAACTGTCGTGAAGCATAAGCAATTACCTGATCATTCTGCATTAGGACGCAACCAAGTCCTTTAAATGAAGCATCAATGTATATAACAAACTCACCATTCCTGGAAGGTAGTGCCAAAACTGGATCATTCACCAATCTTCTTTTCAATTCCTGAAAACAATCATCACATTATTTTGTCCAGATAAACTTAACACCCTTCCGAGTTAGCTTAGTCATTGGACTAGATAACCGTGACAAATTTCTAACAAACCTTCGGTAATAGCCCGCCAAACCAAGGGAGATACGAATCTCAGTTACATTTTTGGGTCTTGGCCAGTCTTCCACAACTTTTTTTTTCCAGGATCAAAAGTTATCCCATCTTTAGAAACAATGTGACCAAGGAAAGAAATTTGTTGCAACCAAAACTCACACTTGCTGATTTTCCCATACAATTTATTTTCTTTTAAGGTTTGCAAGATAACCCTTAAATGTCTTTCATGCTCTTCTTTACTTTTAGAAAACACCAAAATATCATCAATAAAAAGCACCAAAAACATATCCAAGAACTCATGTAAAATTCTATTCATTAAGTTCATGAATAAAATAGGTGCATTGGTTAGCCCAAAAGGAATTACTACAAATTCATAGTTGCCATATCTTGTACGGAATGCGGTCTTTGGAAAATCTTCTTTCTTTACCTTCACCTGATGGTACCTCGATCTCAAGTCAATCTTTGAAAAATACTGAGCTCCCTGGAGCTGATCAAACAAATCATCGATATGAGGAAAATGATATTTGTTCTTAACAGTGATATTATTCAAGGATCTATAATCAATGCAAAGTCTCATTTAACTATCTTTCTTTTTAACAAACAAGACAGGAGCACCCCATGGTGATGTGCTAGGTCGAATGAAACCGTTCTCTAATAAATCTTGAAATTTCTCCTCCAACTCTAAAAGTTCAATTTGAGCCATTCGATAAGGGGGTTTTGAAATTGGATTAGCATCAGGAACTAAGTCAACATTAAATTCAACTTCCCGATCTGGTATTATTCTAGGCAACTCATCAGGAAAAACATCAGGATACTCATTTACCAGTAGCACATCATTAATCTGAACAGTTCCATTATTTTCAACGATGTGTGCAATGTAACATTCATTTCCATCTTTTACAAGTTTCATGGCCTCTTGATAAGTTATCAACAGTAAGGGTTCATTCTTGTACACAAACTGAATGTCTTTATGAAAAGAAACTTCTTTAGCTCTACAGTCAATCTTAGCATGGTAAATAGAGAGCCAATCCATACCTAGGATAACATCAAACTCTACTAGAGGTAGAACAATAAGATTTGAAAGTAGGTTCTTTCCACAGATAAGGATAGGAAGATTCTTATAAATTATTTTTTCCTCAACATTCCCCCCAGGTGTTTTTACCAAAAGTTCAGGAGTAATTTCTTGAGATGGTATTCCCATTTTACTAGAAAAGGTTTCAGAGATGAAAGAATGTGTAGACCCCGAATCAAACAACACATTGGAATAATCTAAAAAAACAAATAAAGTACCTGATACAACATCATTTGATGGCCCGACGTCTGCTGAAGTAGTTGCAAAGGATTTCACCACCCCTTTCTGCTTGTAGTGTAACTGCTTGCCATCACTCAATCTCTTTGTCGGACACTCATTTGCATGGTGACCCATCTCATTGCACTTAAAACATTTCACTAACTGTAAATCAAATTTGGTCTTACCTTCATCTTGATCCTATTTAGTGCAATCATGATCCTTATGTCCCATCTTACCACATCAGTTGCACTTTCCAGAATTCAGAAGACATTCCCCAACATGCCTTTTGCCACATTTATCACAAACTGGAAACTTAGTTTTCTTACCATCAGACTATTTTTGAAGAATTCTTACCTTTATCCTGCCACCTCGGTCTCTTCTCTTGTTGGTTGTTGTAGAACACTTGATCATCGGAAAACTCCACTCCCACATTCTCAGAACATCAAACAAGATTTTCATAACTTTTAAACTCACGAGAATATAATGCCCTTCGATATTTTGGCTTTAATCCTGAGTAAAAACGATTGATTTTACTATCAAGGCCTCAGATAAAATTTGGATCTTACCTAGCCAATCAAGTGAACCTTTCTCCATAGGTAGCCACTGAGTCTTCCTCTTTCCTCAATTATAAGAATTTATTTTCCATCCTAAGTCGAACAGCCTTAGGAAAATACTTCTCAAGAAACATACCTTTGAATTCATCCCAGTCGAGAGAATCAATCTCATCGGCATCCCTGATATTTTTAACCATAGACCACCACTGATCTGCCTCACCCTCCAAACGGTAAATAGCAAGACTAACATTTTGATTGTCTGAACACCCCATGACATCAAAAATCTTCTCCAGTGATTTAATCCACCCTTCAGCTAGCATAGGGTCATATGACCCTCTAAATGATTGGGGATGTTGCCTCATGAAATGTTCCACCACTGACATGTTCCACTACGGTTGATCTGGCTGATCTCGTGTATACATACCACCGCCATTTATCACTTGAGTCAACTATTCTATTACTGCATCAAACTGTTCAGTTCCAATTCCAACCATCTCAGGATGCTGATTTGGAAGGTTATTTCCTTCTGTATGTCTTCCTAGCACTGCTTCCCTGTTTCCTCTGCAGAAAACCATTCTGAACAATCATGTATTAGATGAAGCAAAATGGTAATCTTCAAATGCTTTATCATTTCAAAAAAAAATTATTTTTGGATAATCATTTAATAGAATTCTAACTCCTAAAGTTATTTAAACCGACCTCTGATACCAACTATAAGGCCCCAGCCTTAAACCTTACTTAATCTTGAGTTATTACAAGATTACACATTGAGGATCTTTTTGGGTTTAGAGTTTTAGAGAATTAGATCATAAAACATGCATTACATTCCACATATAAACAAAGTGGTTACATAAAGATAGTAATCTTCTTTCCCATAAATGGAAACATATTTAAAATAAAACATGGATTCTTTCTTGACACTTCCTTGACAGTGTCATCATATCATGTACCTTTCCCTTGACCTGTGAAAGAAATTTCAAAAAAACTTGGGATGAGCATAAAAATCTTAGTAAGGGATATAATAATATGGAAAGGAAACATGGGTACATATATACATAAGAATGCGATCATACTTTACCCATAAACATATGAATTTTAACATACCTCATCAAATCATGAATAAATCATAGATATCATAAGACATAAAGGTAACTTGATACATTCATAACATCCTTACGTAGGGAGTAACCCTCTTGGTTACGTTTGGAATACCCATCACATTATATTCCCTAAATCTCTTCGGAGAAACCTTAATGTTTCACTACTTCGCGTTACCCAATGCATTAGAGAGCTGTATCGGGCTCACCCGCCCTTAGTTTATCACGAAACCACCCGTCTTCATAATAATGCCCAAGAACCTCAACATAATCGTATCACATAAAACATGCATAAAGGATACATAACATTCCCACCTTTCAATCACAAGATATCAATACAACACATTGATATAAAAACGTTATGAAAACCATTTTCAATACAAAAATAAAGGAAAAGAAAAACATGGTATTTATTTTTCTTTTAAAAAGAAGGTATGGCTTGTAGAGGAATCCGAAACTCAAATAATGGTCACGGTGGTGGAGAAGTCGTTGTCGCCGCATACGTACGACAAAAACATTCCCTTTTGTCGTTTAGTAAACACTATGTATAAAAAAGATTCCTTTTGAATAAACGTAAAAGTAAAAGGGGTTTATACACCGTATAAAAGAAGGTTGTGTATAAAATAAAATATGCCTCAATGAAAAGAGATTGAGACGAAGTCCCATACCTCGGGTCCGACTTGACTCTGTCATTCTTTAATCTCTTGAATAATAAACATGAGTTAATTTATACTTTCTTAAGAACCTTTTTCAAGTTCATTATTCCTTTTATGTCTCTAATTTCCATGTCATGAACACTATGTAATTATTTAAGTTAATAACGGTCGTTTTAACGATCATTGGTACTTGAGTAAAAAATTAACCCTTTATAATTACAAGTTGTTCATGTATCCATTATATCCAGAATGGTATTCATGATGTAGATATCATATATGTCATATATATCCACTACATGAATGCATTTATAATATTACATAATCATTTAGAGGTAAGAAATGAAATGCACCGTTCATGGAGATGGTAAGCCGTGCGTACGCATGAACGCTACTTTCATTTTTATTTAATATTTTATAGAATGGAATCACAATGATATAAAGGTATATTATAATTCCAGTTTAAAATCATATATAATATCATAGTTCCATCCTTTATACGTCCCACATATGGTATTTAACGAATCAAATCATTTTGAGGGGGCGGTAGTCCGCACTTCCTTAAATGAGGATATCGCGTTTACCCATAATGGAAACCATTTAGGTATACCCAAAAAGAAAAAAAACAGAAGATTAAGGAAAACATAAACATATTATATATCATATATAAATATAGTGACATCTTAATGGCCACCTTGGAAGGTGTTAAAAGAATGTTGAACAATCATCGTTTCGGGAGGCATAAATTCACCATCCACGGAAACAGTATGTTCGTTAACCATTAGATGTAGGTGTGTGTAAGTGTAGGTCGAATCCATATTATAACAACATCCTAGTATATTTATGATACTGTAGTTGTTACAAAAGAAAAGAATAAAAAGATTTTACGGGGTTGGAGAAGAAAAATAAAACAAAAGGACTCAAAAGAAGACATTACCTTAACATCGGGTAACTCCCTTTGGTTTGAGCTCAAAGGCTTCCTTGGGAAGACTTATGCCCAATGGGAGGCTTCAAAGAGTAATATAGGGAAGTGGGGAGACAAAATGGGTTGGGGTGGCCGATCCAAAGGCTTTGGGAGTGTGGGTAAGGAGGTAGAGGTGGGGGCCTTTTATAAGAGGAGAGGAGGGGTACTCTTGGAAAGTAAAGATAAGTTACTTTATTTTAAAATTATTTTCGGATTCAAAAGGTCCCACATTTAAATAATTCGAGGATAAGGTGATAAGGGTTCGAAATACACTCATCCAATTGGTTTTGGCCATGTGTAGGATTTAGAGTTTACATTAACATTCCATTTTATTTAAATCGTTAAATAATGAGGTCATCGTTTCATCATCATGATGTCATATATAATTTAATTTATTTAATGTCTAAAAATGATAAAAAAACTACTATGATGTAGGAAATCTTTTTATCTTTCTAATTAATATTTATAGTCAAAAATCTGACTTCTATAACCCCATATAAAAATTGTTTTAGTAACATAACTCATGTTTGTGTCATTTTTACTTTAACATTAAATAAAAAGTTATTTATGTCATTTCCCAACCAATGTGGCTCCATGGGGTCCCCAAGTTGACCCATGGCTTGTATTGGTCGTCCATGACACATCCAATGAGGGTAGGACATGTTTCTAGGTCATCTCATTTTATTAAAGCATTATTTTTACCTTAAACTACACTAATTACCTGTAATCGCGATTAAGAACTTAATTAGTTACTATTCACCAAAAAATTATGTTAATCCCAATGAACCACATTTTAATTCTTAATGAAAACCATGTATGTTGGATTTTTTAAATTCAAAACACATAGGTTGTAAAATTTCATTTAAATGAAAAATCAGTTTTTATAAGTACCACTTAGTGGTTTCACTATTTATCAAAAATTGAAGTTTTTCAGAAAAATACCAAAAAATTAACCCTAAGCTATATTTGATATTCCGAATTCAAAAATGAAGTCTATTTTAAAAAATTCAAATCATATAATTCAAATTAATTAATTTAATAATTAATTCCCGCTGTCATGACAAATAGCGTGTTTTTAGGAAAAAATAAGTATCAAAAGATTGCCACCAGTTTAACTCCAATTTCAAAGTGAAATTGATTCCAATGACCACCATTGGAATAAATGGTAAAAATATATTCTAATTTCAATTAAAAACCAATTCAAAAGATAATCTAATAATATAAATAAATTAGATTAAAAAGCTATTTTGATGTAAAATGCAGTATTTTTCACTACTCATTAAAAAATGAACATTGTATGAAAAATACCAAAAATTCACACAAAGTAAATTTTGATGTTCCAATCATAAAGAATAAGTTTATTTTGACAAAAATATATTATAAAATTGTCAAAAGATAGATTTAAAAATGGTTTTCCATCAAAAGGCTGTAAAACAATCTTTTAAAAATATTAGTGTATTCCATGCTTAAGACTGGATTTATTTTCATTTTAAGCCTCTAAAACACTATATAATTCATTAATAGACATAGATAAAAATATCTATTACTCATTACTTAATTGGGATGTTACAAGCATGTTTTGATGACTCGCCATCAGAGGTTCAGAATGATAATTTTTCAGGACTTTCCTTCTCATGAAATCTTAAACTAGCTTTATCAGGTCTTCGGTACCACCACTTATTTCTTCATATCCTTCAAATTGTTTTTTTGGACATTTTCTGGATTCATAAACTTTTGTCTTGGAGTCTTTGGTAAAGATTATACTAGAAAGGATTCGGGTACATGAATATTCTCAGATTCTTTCTCAGAAGACATTAGATGTGATTAGACTTTCTCTGCCTTAGAGAAATTTTTCGTCTGGCCCTTCCTTTTCTCTTGCTTCTCAAGCTCTTCAGATGCCTTTTCCTTCAATGATTTTTCCATAGTGGGGTCTCAGACATTGTTAAGCTCCCTTACTTCTTTTTGTTTCTTATCTTCTCTCCACTTTGTTAATACCTTATTAGGATAATATTTTTGTTTCATTGGCTTTGGGGGTGCTGACTGAATTTCCTTTTCTACTAGAGTTTTTTCCATCTCTTCCACTTCTATCACCTTCCTGTTCCTTCCACCCATTCTAGACTATTCAACCACCTCCTATTTCTTTGAAAGAGTTTGACCTTCTTCTTCAAGAAATTCATATAATTCCTCAAATTCATTGGAAAAACCTATTTTTATCATTCTTAAAGTATCATCACTCAACCACATGACTATTAAATTCCATAACGTAGAACTGTAATGAATTTAGAAGGATTGTAAACACAGAACAATTATCTTAGATAGAATGGCTGGATACCTAATAATTTGAGATTTCAAATTCCCAATCTTGGTATTCTCAATCTTAATCAAAATGTACTAAACCAAATTTATCTTCCGTAGATTCCACAAGAAGTAAAAAATATATATGTCACTCTTATTTAGAGTATTCTTATCACCTTTTCTCAGAATAATGAATCCTTGGACGCACAATTCAAGAATATGAATGTTTGTAGACAGGTGAAGAATCTTCGAAGTCTTTAATTCTGAATGACCAATACAAGCCAAGGATTTCACCTTATCAAAACTTCCTTGAGCATCAGGTAGCTTGTGAGTACAGAACTCAGCTTCCCATTCAAAAAGAATAACATCCAATCTTGCAACCTTGGTGTAGGAAAGTGAATATGTCTTTTTATAACAGTTGAAAGAAAACATATTGATGCCTTCTTCTTTAAAGAATATTACCGAGTCATAGAACTCTTCCAAAAAATCTGGATATACCAAATCATTATTTTTTGGTTTTGAAATACATACACTCTCCCAGTCATTGAGAGTGATATTCATGGAATCGATAGAGTAAAATTCCGCATAATACATCAGATCACCAACCTTTCTCAATATATCTGCCACTCAGTGATTGTATTCAACATTTCATTCAGGGAAGAGACTTCGGAAAACAATCAGAAGTGAGGAAGATCTTAGAATTTAGGTACGTGATTATGTAGGAGGGGTAGAGCTTCTGCACACACAAGATTTGTGATCATTGTGGGACACCATTGGGGGGACATTTATATGGGAATTTGAGGCGATGTTTTAGCATCCAAACTCAATCCAATGGTTGAAAAACCTTCTATCCAAATCCGATGGCAAAAAAGACGACCAAGGAAGAATTTTTATAGATTCTGATATTTTTTAGTTTTCAAGGAAAAAATTCAGATTTAAAAATAGTTAATACAAAAAATTTTAAAAAAATTTAAAATATGAACAAGTTAAAGATGATTATGAAAATTTAAGAAAGAAACATACCTTTCAGATTTCTAGGTAGATCATTTGTAATGAGGAAAATTCTTTATGAAGAACATTAGATTTCGAAAATATTGATTATGAAAATTTTCATTACAAAAATCTCTATTACAAAAATTTAATGTACAAAAATCTTCATTATGATAATTTTAAGTACAAAAATTTTCATTAAAAATATTTTATGTACAAAAGTTATCCATACAAAAAATTTAAGAATGAAAATCATCAATATGAAAATTATATGTATGAAAATATTCTTTAAGAAAATTTTGAATACGAAAGAATTTGACTACGAAAAAACGTTTAGATTACCAAAGAAAATTTAAAACCTAACAAACAAATGTACTCCCCATATGAATAGAAGTTTCTTATTATAAGGAGATTGGTTTCAATAAGAATTTAACATGGTAGATTACCATATCATTATCATTCCTCTCTTGTTTTTAATGTATTCAAATCTATCATATGGTAATGATTTCGTGAAAATATCAGCATATTGATCTTGTGTTCTGATAAATTGAATAATGATTTCTCCATTTTGTGTCTGATCCCTAAGAATGTGATGCCTAATATCTATGTGTTTTGCACGAGAGTGATGTGCATCGTTTTTACTCAGGGAAATGGAACTTGTATTATCACACAAAATTTTTCTTTTGTTAACACTCTTGCCATAATCATTGAGTGTGTGTTGCATCCACAACACTTGAGCACAACAACCTCCAGCTTCTACTTATTCAGCTTCAGTAGTGGAAAGTTCTACTCGGTGTTCCATTTTTCATGATAATGAAACTAATAAATCTCCTAAGAAATAAAAATATCCATATGTACTTTTCCTATCCATTCAATATCCTCCATATTCAGCATTTGAAAATAATTTTAAAACAAAATAATTTCCAGAAGTGTAAAAGAGTCCTAGATCAGTGGTTCCCTTTAAGTAGAAAAAACTCTCTTTAACTCCCTTTAAATGTGATTACTTATGATTGGAATGATGTCTTGAACATAAGCATACTAAAAACATTAAGTTGTGACTACAAGCTATCATGTAATGTAGACTTTCTATTAAACCTCTAAAAGATATTTGATCTACTGGTTTCCCAGCTTCATCAAGATCAAGTGAATTTGAGGTACCAATGAAAGTACATACACTCATAGTGCTGTCATATCCACACTTTTTCGTATGATCTTTAATATAATTATTTTAGGATATATAGATTCCTTATGGTTTTTGAAAATTTTTAAATCAGTGGAAAAATGTTAACTCACCCCACATACTCATATCAATCTCAGATTTCATTATATTCGAAAAGGAATTAGATAAAGATTCCTGAGTTGAACCAAATATAATTTCATCAACATAAATTTGAACAATCAAAACATTTTTCATACAATTATTTATAAAAAGTGTTGGATCAACATTTCCCTAAACATAATTCTTTTGAAGTAAAAATCATGTAAGTCGATCATACCATGCTTGAGGGTCTTGCTTAAGTCCATACAATGCTTTGGTATGTTTGTAATCATGTTTAGGAGGTTTTGAATTTTCAAAACCAGGAGGTTATTCAACAAAAATATCTTTTGTACAAAACAATTAAGGAATTCACATTTAACCTCTAATTAAATTTTTTTGAAATTGATGATTCGTAAAAAGGAAAGTAGAATACGAATAGATTGAATTCTAGCTACTAGATCATAGGGTTTTTCATATTCTATTACATATTGTTGATTATATCCCCTAGAAACCAATCAATATTTATTTCTTACTATGATTCCATTTTCATCAGATTTATTTTTGAAGACCCATTTCATTTTAATAAAAGATGTTTCCTTAGGTATTTCATCCCAGCTCTAGAATTTATTCCTTTTGAATTCATTTAACTCATCTTGCTTATTTTTTATCCAATCATCATAACTTAAAGCGTCATTAGTGCTTTTTTGTTCTAATTGGGAATGGAATAATAGATTTTCAACTTTATTTCATAAGTATATTCTAGTCTTTACAGGTTGATTTACATCACTAATGATACTATCAATGGGATGATTATTTAGAAACATCTAATTTGGGTTTTGTAAAACATGTTCCACAACATAGGGTAGGAAATATTCTGCGGTAAATGTTTCATAAATACCTTCTTGAACATTTTCATTATCTAAAGGATCTTATAACAATGATTGATAATTAGTATTTGAAAACACATTTGAATATGCAGGTTTAGGTTATTTGAAAACAAAAGGATCAAATTCATCAAATTTGACATGTACTGTTTCTTCAACTGTACCAGTATTTTTATTGAAAACTCTATAATCCTTAGAAGTTGTGGAGTATCCTATGAAAAAACATTCATCATATTTTGGTGTGAATTTGTGTTGATTATCTGTATTATTCATAATGAATAGCTTAAAACCAAAAAACCTGAAGTAGGAATGTCTAGGATCTCTACCATTCCATAAATCATAAAGATATTTATTAAGAAAAGGTCAAATAAAAACACATTTTAGAGTATAACATGGAGAACATACGACATCAGCCCAAATATATTTCGCTATCGAATCTTCAATCAACATGGTTCTTATTATCTATTAATGAATTCTATTTATTCTTTCAAAAATAACATTTTTAGGATGTTCTTGGTGCTGTGAAGTTATGAGTAATGCCTTTTCTACTATAAAAACTTTCAAAATCAAAATTTGGAAATTATCCTCCATGATCACTATGAATAGTAATCAAAGGATGGTAATTCTCATTTTTAACTTGGGATCTAAATGTTTATAAATAAGAAAAATCTTCAGATTTATTTTCTAGAAAATAGACCAACTTAAATCTAGAGTAATAACCAACTAAGACCAATATATAATATTTCCTTAAATGATTCCTATTTGTGTTGGACCAAAAATATCCATATTCACTAAATATAATGCATCAGTAGTTGAGACATCACCGACTGATTTAAAACATGATTTATTTTTTCTTTCCATATTAACAATGATAACAAACTTTGAAAAATTATATCTAAGCTCTGGTAGATCCTTAACTAGTCTTTTCAAAGAGATTTTCCATAGGTTTCTAAGGTTACAGTTTCTTATCCTTCTATGCCACAACCAACATTGATCCTTCATTACAATAAGGAAAGGTATATCTTGTCTTATAAGGTCTTATATATTTACTGTGTATACATTCTCTTTCCTATTAGAATAAATAATAAAATCTTCCATGGAATTGTGAAAAGGAACTTATCATTCTTAAAATTCACAAGGTAACCTTAATCACATAATTGATTTATTCTAATGAGGTTTTTCTTTATAACCTTGACAAATAAAACATTTTAAATCAACGATTTTCCAAGAAGAACAGTGATACCTATACCCATAATTTCTCCCTTATAATTGTCTCTGAAGGTTACTTTTACTCATTTCATCTTGAAAACATTTTCAAAGAAGTTTTTATTACCAGTCATGTGCTGGGAACATCCACTATTTATGTACCTTGTTTTTCTATTGGTACTATTTTTCATTCCTAAATATAAAAGTATTAAACTTTTAGAACCCAAAAATTCTTCGATCCAGAAACAGCATAAAGAAAAATTATAGGAATCCGCATTTTCTTTTTAAAATAAGCTTTACGAAAACACAAAGACTAGGTTTTGTTTATGGAACACTTTTTTCCCAATGCTCACCACACAGAAACTTAGTGTAGAAAAGATAACTTTGAGGAACAAAATAATTGTTACTAAAAATTGGTTTTGAATGTGTATAACCAAAACTAGAATTATTCATTAGAGGTTTAATTTTGGAATATATCTAATCAATTTTTTCCATACCTATGTTAAAGTCTCACAGACATCCTCAATGAAAATATTTATGACTTTTTTTTAATAACTAAGTTCTTATCCTCAATAAAATTAATTTGAGTAGTAGATTTATACATGAAATAATTTTTCTTAGAAATTACATTTTCTATATCCTTAGAAAGTTTATACTTTTTAGAATTAACTTCCTCATGGTTTTTTGAAATACTTTTAAAATCACAGTTTTTCATATCATGATCTTTAGAATGATTTGATGTTTCTTTAGTAAGAATATAAATTCTATTATTTCCATAATCATGCTTTTTCGTGACTTTATAATTTTAATTCTCAAGGAGCTTAGCAATCCTAGAAACATCTGTAGAGGTAGGTAAAGTGTTATCTTCATCAGAAGATGATTATTCACCCGAGGATTCATAATATTTATAGTCACTATAATTAGCATTCAAGGATACATTGGTAATATATTTAGCATTGTGTACCTTTGCCATTAAAAAATCATTTTCAATAGAAAGTTTGGATATTAGACCAAGATTCTACTATCCAGAAGATTCGTAATATGAGGATTCATAAGAAGAGTCTCCACCACTGGAACTCTATGTGTGATTAGCTTTCAAAACATTATTAGCTTTAGATTTGTAATACTACATTCTATTCCACTCATAATGTTTTTCCTTTGTATCTTTTCTCTTAAGAGAATGACAATCTGGCATTATATGTGCAGCTCTTTTTCATTTATAACAAGTGACTTTAGAGTTTTCCTTATCCTTTATTTCTTTCTTCATGTATCTATATTGAAAGTCTTTCTTCTTAAAAATGTATTCCATACTTCGAGCAAGATTAGCTAGTACATTATCAGAATGTCCACTTTCAATTGATTCAGATAAAACAATGACCTTCAAAGATTTATATCATGTAACTCTCTAAGGAGTCTTGGATTTCATTTTATTAGCGGGGGTTGTAGAAACAAAACATCCATTCTCATTATTATTCATAACATTTTCGACATCTCTTTTTATTCTAGTCTCATGTTGAATAAGAGTTCCAAAGAGTTCATTAAGAGTAATCTATGAGACATTTTTATTATCATCTACAAATAGTTCTCTTAGATTCCCACTGATTAGGCATGATATCTATAATCTCATCAACCAGTGCAACATCATCCAAACTTTTTCATCCATGGATTGAAATTTGTTGACAATAATCATAAATCTCTATTATAACTTACATATAGGTTATCCACAAGGAAAGAAAAAAACCAGGGTACTCATCTCTAAGCATAGATATTCTAGTTTCAATAACGTTGGATGTTCCAAAATGAGTTACTTAATGCTTCTTCAAAATACAATATTCTTCTTTAGAAGAAGAAATATTGATCTATATATTTCTAGTCATGGAACTAAACAATGTATTTTGTACCTTGTAGTTTAATTAATATTCTGACTTCTCTTGATTAGTAAATGTTCTTACTTTTTTATCAGGAATATTATAATCTCTATTAAGCATAATAAAGTTGTCAACTCCAGTGTTAATAACAAAATTCTTCATACAATCGATCCAATATTCATAATCATTACCATATAAAATAGGTGGTCTAGTAGGATTAATATTTTCTATTGAAGAAATATTCATTCCTTCCATCTCAAGGGAAATATCATTCCACACAAACTTGTCAGTAATAAATGTATTTAAACAAGGATAAAAATATACCAAGCATGGAAAATATAGAACAATGAAAAACAAGGTCACATAATCTTATATGTGAATAGAATAATTTCAGAGACCTCCTCTGATACCAATTGTAGGATCTAAAAAATGAAAATAGATGCTCAATACACAAGAGGTGGTGGGTGTGAATTTTATACTTTAAAAAATTAATTTGGAACATTTTAAAGATAGTAAAATTTAACAATGTTAAACAATGTAAATTCATAAAACCTATTTGTTCTACAAACGTGATTTATTTAAAAAATGTGGTTCCAAAAATTAAACACAATAAATGATTACAATGTTAATGTTTCTACATTAGAGCGTATAGAATCTTACAAATTATATTTCAAGTATAAGAAAGTATCAGATAGTTATAATTTACATAACATACAAAATGAAAAGGAAAAATTGAATCAATACAAGTATCTCTCTCTAAATGTAATTGGCACATATGTCTTCTTATCCCCAGAATCCCTCAAACACACTCAACAACATTCATAGTCCCATGATGCAATTCCGAACTAGATGATCAATATGTACAAGCTAATAAAGTACCACTCTCTTAAAATCACTTCAACATCATTTATTCGATAGATTGACCACCCATATATGAGCTCGTTCAAATGATCTCCTATTTATAGTCACATCTTCAATGATCATCTCCCTCCTCCAATGATTATATTTTTCCTTGAATTTTGGAGGGACATATATATGTGTCACTCAAACAATGGATAGTTAGAAAAATAAAGCATGACATAGTTTTATAACTATAAAAATATTATATAATATGTGGTTGCTTAACCAAATCCATTTTTCAGTGTCTAAGGAAAAATAATCATTTGGAGTCTAACCAAAAAACCATTCACTGTTTATAATAAATAAATATTCTGATTCTATCTTCAAAAGAATTATGAACCTGAATTCTATAGATTTATGGGGTCTAATTTTCAAGGAGATTCAGAGTCTGAATTCATAAGAATTAGGAGTCTGAATTCACAATATTTGGAGTCAAAATTATGAGAATTCGGAGTCTGAACTCAGAATGTTCAGTGTCTGAATTTAGAGAATTCGGAGTCTGAACTCAGAATGTTCATAGTCAAAATTTAGATAATTCTAAGTATAAACTCAAAATCATTGGAGTCTCAATTTAGATAATTCATAGTTTGAACTTAGAAGGTTTGGAGTCTAAATTCAGAGAATTCGGAGCCAGAATTCGGATCTGGAAAACAGAATTCTTAGTGTCTATGTATTTATAAGTTTCCGTGTTTTTATATATGAAACAAAATATTATACTTAAAAAAAAATTATTATATTAAAATATCACAAATGAAGGCAAGTTAAGGATAACTTTTATTGGGGAAGGGATGTTTTCCTTATGAATAAAAAATATTGGGGAAAATAAATTTTCCTTAAGATAGTGTATTTGTGATTTTCAAAATAAGAAGGAATGGAAAAGTCATAAGGAAACCTTATTGATTCAAAAATAATATATGGTATTTATAATTCCTATTCTTTATATTATGTATTTAATTTATCATCATTCATGTTAATTAAATTTTCAATTCTGGTTTTCAATTTTAAGGGGATTTGAAGACATTATTAATAAAATAATAAAAGTTTATATTAAAATATAGCACTTATTTGTGATTATAGATGTTTAGGATTACATTGTAATGATTATATCAACTTATTTTTTCATGAAACCCTTCTATTTTATACCAATCTAGTTATTTATTGGGTTTCCTATTTTTTCTTCCCAATTTTCCACTCTTTTTTTCACAATGTATTAACCATTTATTTTATAACAAACTGAACTTATTTTCTCTTTTGCATGAGGAATTTTTTTTCCATATACATATATTTTCAAATTTTTTCATATATGATTTTATCTAAATTTATGTTGTTGATAAAATAAATATTATAATAACATTACCTTTATTTTAATTTTTTTATTTTATTAATGTTTCTAAAACATGTCATTTCAAAATTTTATTAAATAAATGGAAGGAGGGTATTTTTAATGAGAATTGTGTGGATAACTATTAAAAATTTAATTTCAATGATTCAATAAATTCCTTAATATAAAAGTTTGTATTTATTTTTTAAAAAATCATAACAAATTATGATGTATTTTATATATTTTATACTAAAAAAATGCGTTCTTATTTTCAAAAAGGTTTAAAGGATTTTTTGAAATGATTAATATCAATATATTTACAATAATTTTTAGAAATATTTTAGTGATGTTATTTTTAATGTATCAACACTATTTTTCTATTTTGTTATCTAAATAATTTCCTTGACTTCAATATTTCATTAAATATGAGTTTATTCTCATCTATCATCCATTATTGTTTTATATATTACATCATACATTATTTTAAAGGTAATAATCTCAGTTCAATGAAGATATATTCGGTTTCACACTCTAATTTTTATTAGACATTAATTTTATCCTTCATCCTTAAAATATATACAACATGGACATATTTAGTTTCATTTTAAAACGTTTATATTTTGTTAACAATATAAAATATCAAAATTTAGTTTTTTATGTAATTTTATTAAAGATATATATGTCATTTAGTATAAAAATATTGGTGTTCTGAATTCGTGATTCAATATGAATAAATTTTTTTCCATGTAATAATAATTTTATGTCACATTAAGGATTAAATATTCTTGTAATTAAGCTAAAAATTTATTTTTTTAATGGGATATGGTGATTGTGTTGTCTAGTGTATCAAATTAGATCTTTTGTTTAATTGAATTTAAGTATTATAGGAGGACCTCATTGTTATCTCTTAACAAAGCGTTAGATTTTAATTAATGAAATATGATTTTTATTATCCAATTTAATGGAGAATTAAATTATGTAAAAAATTTTGTTTGATTAATTTATAATTTAATATTAAAATTAAAGTTAAGTATTAATGCAGAAATTTATATAATTGATTAATTGTGATCTACATGAGGATATTTTCTGATTCTTATCATTTATCACTTCAAGAGATAGGATTGTGATATTTTAATCCCCAGTTTTAATCATCGATAACTAGTCAATTTCTGAGTTTACACTAGGATAAATCCTAGGGTTTAGTCGAAAATAGAGAATGATTCAACAGTTACCATAGATGATTGGGTGATTTGTGTTCGTCATCATAACTGAAATTCCCCAAGGAAAGACATGATGAACCTGATGTCAAATCCAGGTTTGAATGTAATTTATTTTTGATACCATGAAATAAATTTACATGTCCAGGATCGTGTTTATAAGGGATAAATTTAATAATATGAACTATATCAAAACTACAAGTGAACGTGGGAAGAAGAAAAAATGTACATTTTGTAAATCATCTCATGAATGTGTACCCAAAACATGATCAAATAAAACAAGTATGCCATAAAAATATGTAAACCAACTAAATAAGAATATAATATTATTAAAAAGAACATAAATTATTAGAATTAATAATATTATTCCAATATTATAAACATGAAGCTCAAGATTACATCACTTTCTTCCTCGGGTGATCACAAGGCATTAGAAATCTATAAGAGGGGGAAAAGACAATGATGATAAATTATTACATCCCATGGGCTCCAAAAAATATATTATTGAGTATAATACTACATTGGGAATTAAAAATGAAATAACCATGCTTCCTGGTCAAACTATTAAATGTGGTTCCCAAGGTGTTCTTTTATAGCCAAAATGGGAGGTGGTTTTGGGAACCCATAACTCGAGAAACCACTGGGACCATAGTTTTAGGCCATTATAAAATATTATAATGATTTTAATTGAAAAAATGATTTAATGATATAATTTCTATCTCATTTTGAAATTTAGTGTCCATATAATGTATATAGTAAGAGATGTCTTTAACATACATGGGATATTTTTTAGATCCGTGAAGATTCATTTTATTGGAAAGATCAGTTCTTGTGGACCTCTTGGTAGAAGAATTGGAATTGTCTATTTGGATTAATGTTTTATACCACTAAAATTATAATCATATAAAAAATTCTAATCCCAAATGGATTCATGTATTATTATCATTGGGTGGTTGAGTCTACTAGTGTTCTTGGATTCATGCAATGTTTGGGCCGCATTTCATGAACATAATTGTGGATCTTCCAAATTACCTCCACCTATAATAAAAATATCAAATAAAGTGAAATAAACCTTTTTATAAGTGATAAATAATAAATTATTTAATAAATAATGATGTGTAATTGTTTATAATAATTTAAATTTATAGTAAAAATCAAGTTTAACATAATGGTGTAATAGTAAAAATGAATAGGAAATCATGGTGTAATCACACCCCACACCTATAAAATTTTCCTATTGGGAAAAATATTATATCCCATCAATGTACCACTCCAAAATCAAATTTTAGAAAACATCATATATTCTTGGGAAATTTAATTCATCATGTTTCATTTATAGAATAAAATTTATATCATTTTCCACCCACATTCAAATTTGATTAATTTAATTTGGTCCCCCCATGAAACATGTCTAAACCAACATCAATTATAAATTTCTCATATTCACTCAAGGAACATATGACAATTGAGTTATTTAATTTTCTTTGAGTTTATTTAGTATTACCATATTCTTTATGATATTCTAAATTCTAATCCAGAAGAAACTAGTGTGCTACTCAAGAGGACATACAACATGTAGTTTAGAGGTTAAGTGTGGGTAGGATTTAATGTATAAAATTCTAAGGCAGAATGGGTGTGTTTAATATATTACATAAAAAATATTTAAAATTTTTGTAAGTGTTCATAATTACTATAAACAATAAACCACTTAGGAAGTGTATCACTTAAAAATCACAATCCCCATTTTCAATTTGTGTGAGTCATAGCTGATCAGTGAATAATATTTAGTGAACTCCCTCTTTTATCATTTATTTGTGTTTTTCAATGGAGAGAACTATATTTTTTTAACAATTTTAATTTTAGATAATGTGGAAAACATGTGTAAATCAATGATACAACATGGCTTATGAACCCACTGCCCATATAAAATGTATTCACCCTTTCTATCAACCCATAATAAAAATTATTTCCAAATAATTAGCATAGAAACACCATATCCCCCCACATTATTTATATAAAATAACAATGTACACACATTATGTATAGGTAGGGATAAATTCAATTTTAATGTGGCTACATAACGTTAATTTCAAGGTATATAAGGATTATATAGGGTAAAATATCAAGGTGGCCAAAAAAGAGGTTTATTTTACATATGGATTTCCATTGAATGATGACCTCTATCAAAAATGTATCGCACCTAAATCTTTCAACTTCAAAAAAGAATCAAGGAAAGTAATAGTTTCTCAACAGGACCCAAGACTCTCTAGATAGAGATTAAAAGGAAGAATATGCAGTAAAGGGCATAAAATGTATATCATGTAAGGGAATAAAATATTGGTCAGTGGTAATGAGGCATTTGTTTAAAAAATTTATTATACATCAGAGAATGATTTGTAAATATAAATTAAATAAAATGATTCCATATCAACATTTATCAATTTTTTCTAAAAACTATAGAATTTTCCACACAATCGACTCAATCATGAAAAATTATTTGGATATTCTTTTTAAGATAAATATTTATATAAAAAACCAAAATAATGATATAGAAATCACAAATTAAAAAATATTTTTTTTAAATCCTAAATGATTCATTTCCCGCACACAAAAACCAAAAAATAACCTTGTCCCCAATGCATTTGTTTTAAAGAAATAGACAAGAAAATAAAGGTAGGGATGCGGGACAACCTGATGAGTGGTGCCATATATAGAATCCACTAGTTATATTTTCTTCATTAGATTCCACGAAAAATCCTCATAGATGTGTTTGAGGATATTCCCATTAATATTGATGTAATGCCCACTCTTCTCATAAAAACCATATAAAGAACCAAAAGGTTAAACATCATTTACTATATAAGGATTGATACAGTAGGAAAAAAGCATACCATGTAAAATCTTTTTCCTAGAATAATACAACTGTACCATCTCACCAATACGAATCATATACAGATGAATCATCCCTTAATGGATTTACTTTGTCTTCTCTTTATAGATTTGGGAGTTCTCATATGCATCATGTCTAATTTCATTCAACTATTGAATATGTATCATTCTATGAACTCTTTTATATGAAAGATTCATATTATATTGTTTAACAACCTAATATTCGTGATGTTCTACCTCAAACATAGGTGAAAAGACATTCAAAACACAATAATGTACCATAACACTCTGATTAGTGTTTTAAAAGCTATATGTTATTCCCAATGTCCATAAAATAAGTGAAAACTCTAATATTTCTAATTGGTTTGTAATATTTTATCATATATTTTTATTACTTCATAATTTGATATTTTTTCTTGTTTGTTATTTTGGAGTGATATGTAGTGGAATCTTTATGAACAACCCCATAAATATGATTTTTTGGGTTATTATCTCAAATATTTTAACCCTGATCATAGATGATGAATCTTAGAAAACCAAACATACAAAAAATTGGGACCTCAAAAAACCAACAACCATAGGAGTGTCATTTTTCTGGGTAGTATTTTCATCCTTCTATTTAGGGATGTAGTCAATGGGTAATAACATATACCCAAAGACAAATGAATTTGGAAAAGGGCCCATTTGGTCAATACAACATGCATCCAAGATCCCACAAAATAACATTGGTCCTTGGTGAATTTCATTTCTCTTAATGATATTCCATATGAATTAACATAATGTACATGACTTACTAAACTGATGAGAATTTCCATACAATGTTAGCCAACAATGTCATGATCTAAGGACCATATGAGCTATATTTTGAAAGCAAAAGTGGTCCCCATAACCCAAATCATATAATGAAGTCCAAGTAGAGGTGAACTATTGGTAAGGGAAAACTTAATAAACAACTTGGAAATAATAATTCTCCATAAATATGGGTTATACCAAATGTACCGTTGATATTTTTAAAAAATTTTATGGGATTATAAAGTTGTGAAATATTTGGGTACCTGATATGTTGCTAGAAAATTCATAATCTCTGTATACCAGAGTATAAGGTCCCTAACATCACAAGGGTTATCATAATGTATGAATTCTCCAATGGGGAGGGGTGAGTAATCATGATGGTCCAATGGTGGGAAAATACCTAAAATGTGACTACCTACCTCATTTCCACACATTTCTTATATCTTATCTGATGGTCAAACTCATGGGAGAGGTGAATCCACCGAATGAGGTGGGACATTGCTTTATGTTTTTTAGGATAGAATGAACGAAAACATGACCATAAAAGAAAATGACTTTGGACCCAAAAATAATATATGAATGGAATTATTCAAGGACAAAACAATAAAAAAATTATTTTTCATTAGCGATTTTTCTTTCCATGGCAGGGTCAAGGTAACACGAGACATATGAAATGGCATGAGGATACTTATCAACCTTTTCGGTTAAAACTTCCCCAACTTAATTGTTATAGGCATCAAACCTATGTTCAAAGGGTAGATCCTACCTTGGAGTTTAGATGATGGAAAGTGATGTGAGACACTTTTTTAGTGAATTTAATGAATCACCACAATTCATATCAAATAAATATTCAAAATCTGTGGCAATAATCGATAATGTGAAAGATAAATCATACTAAATACATTAATGAATATGTGGTAAATAGAAAAATGATCAAAAAATTATTACAACTCATTAACAAATTTTGGATATTAAAGCATTTAAATTAATTATATTTTTTATTCATCAACTTAAATTCCCATATTTGATGTATAACTTCCAAGAACATTATACCACTCAGCCACAAAATGATATTTATCATAATTTAATATGAGATCTCTTTCAATGCAATAATATAGGACTGAACATAGGTGTGACAAAAAATCATAAAAGGAAAATCAATATTGTGTGAAATCATTCTAAATACTTCCATGAATTTATTAAGGTACTCAGAATAAATACTCAATATACATTTATGAAAAGTACCAGGAGCATTATATAGGCCAAAATACAACCTAATGTATTCGAATATTCTAAATGGATTGATAAATGTAGTCTTTTCATGATCCTCATGGGCTATATGTATTTGAAAATAACCTGAATATCCTTTAAGGAAAAAATATTGGGACTTACCAGCCGGTCTGTCTATAATTTTGTCAATAAAAGGTAAAGTAAATTGGTCCTTTCACATAGCATGATATAGTTTATGGTATTCAATATATACTGGCTAACTATTTTTTACATTTTTTAGAACCAATTATTTAATTTAACTTTACACTACTATTATTATAGTTTTTAATCTCATTTTACACTGAGCGAACCCATTTTCTATTAGATATTGGATAAATGATCCCATATCCATGTAACTGAGTAACATACAATTTTACCACTACATGGATAGTGGGATTCAATATATTTTGAGCTTTCCTTGTGGTCTTAGACTCATCATATAAAAATATGTGGTTTTAACAAAAATTTGGGATTATCTGGAGAATATTAACTAATTTTCATCTAATTTTATATTTACAGTCTCTCTAAAAGATGATATGTTTTTATTCCTAATGTGGAGAGTGATTATTGGATATAATGATGGTAAATTGTCCAATATAATCAATATAGGCATATTATATAATAGGTGAATGTTTTTTTGTTCCAACACTGATGGTTTCTGGATTGAATGATGGGATTTTGGGGGAGTGATGTCCATAAAACTGTCTATCTAGTTATGTTTATTCTCTAATGATGGTGATTATAAAGAGAAGATATATTTAGAATCATTGATGGTCATGTTAACCTCATAATGAACACTCTGATTAATTAAAAAACCAAAATTACATTTTTATAAACTGACACTGCACTCAAAAAATAAATCAAAACTGAAATCATCATTTGGAGAAGAAGTGGAAAATAAATCAGAGTATTTGTTGGCGATATAATTTTGTGTGTGTGTATATTTTTAGATAAATTCCATTGAATATATAAGAAGATTAGAGTTAGCCTCAATGAGGTGATTCTTAGCATCAATGAAATTAAAAACTATAGTTTCTCCACCGAACTTCATGTTAAGTTTACCATTGATAACTTTGATGATCATCTTGGATATTTTATGAAATGGGTTCCCCGTATGAGAGAGGGATGTCATTCGGTTCAGGTATCTTCCATATCTAGTTTGTATAATTATACGAGGAAAATGATATTCATTACTCATATATGGTTGTTCACTATCACTATGGATTGGTGTGTTGTGATTCTGTTAGAATGTTTGATGATGATACGCATTGGATGAAGCTCTCCGACCTGGAGAAAGTGTACATAGAGTGAGGGATTACATTAATTAAAGAACCCAAATCATGAATTGCCTCAAAAAACAGTGTCTCCAATATGGTACAAGATATAATGAATGTTCTCAGATTCTTTCATTTGGGTGGGATTACCGGTTTTATCAAAGCTAAGACATTCTTTCCCTGGTTGAATCTCTCATTCCCCTTTAGTCACTATCTATGGTTAAAAATATATTTAATGAATTTGGTGTAGTGAGGTATTTGTTTAACTACATACAATTAAATAATGTTAACTTGTAACATTTTAAATGTATATATTATTTCTTTATTGATCACATTATAAAAAAATTTCTTATATTTAGAGATTATCTAGGGGAATGTAAGTGGAATGGTTTATTCATGGGAATCCTCAGTGATGATTTTTACACTTTTGGTCTTCTTTTTCATCACATGAATCTTTTTTGGGGAGATATAAAGTGTTTTTAGGAGTAGGACATACCAAGATGTTTGAATCATTGAAAATAAAATAATATTTACCAATAAGAAGTTTGATATCAAAAAAAATAAACTTTTCATTTGGATTAGAAATTGGTTGGCATGATATTTTTTCATAACCTAGAATCTTTATCTCACCGATGGTGTTTTCCAATTGTCCCACTTGAGTTCATAGGTCATGAATTGTTGATTTTTTGTTCTGTTGAAACTCAAGGTTATGGCTCACCATTATCTTTACCATTTATTCATGGTATGGTTTAGTCTTTATTGGAGAAGGATTGATTTGATTTCTTTAAGGATGATAATATATCATACCTTTTCTTTGTATATATATGTTCTTCCCTGGGTAGATTGAGTTTCATTATTTTCAATATTGTGATTATGATTTCCACCTTCGGTTTGGATCCTACCAAAATGGTTCTTACACGAAGGGTGGTGTTTATTGGAATGGGGTCCTAGGGAAGACTCTTGCACAAGTCTCTGATGAACCCTGAAGATGAGGCCACTCATAAAAAATATGAGTAATCAATAAAATACAAAAATGTAATAAAACTGGAGGGTATTTTGAATTACCATGTGCTCGAGATAATTTCCATTGAATGGTATGCATGTCATCATGTTTATTATCTACCATTTGTTTTTGGGATTAATGAATCACCTCATGATCTTTTTATAGTGGGTAACTTGTTCATGTACCAAAGTGTTATGCTTATTAAGCCATGATAGCTATTATGTTATGAGTAGTGAAAGGATTTTTATTACCTAGTGTACCACATGCTCCAACATATATCATTCATCGATTCATGGGGGAAATATCCTTATAGAAGTATTTAGTTTGTACATTTTCACCAATTTAGTTGTGGGAGAAACAAGAACAATTTCATTTGAATCTCACTCCTTATTTATGGAGGGTATCTCCTTGTGATTTCCTAATTCCACAAATTTATTTTTTTAATTCATACTACTTGGGTGGAATTGAAAAATTTCACTAGAAAGAGTCATTTAAGGTCATTCTAGCCCAAACTATTGTAGGATGATTGTGTATCCATTCTTTGAATGCACTATCAAGGGAGAAAGTGAAGGCCCTAAACTTAATAAGATCATCAGTAAATTTTTTGGGTTTCATGGCAGAGAACTCTTTGTGAAACTCTTTAAGATATTTGTGAGGGTCATCAATAAGAATACCATGGATCTTATGATGTAGGTGGATGAATGATTATATTATCTCAATATTATATTCATTCTATGAATATTCGATGTGTGTATGTTGGTACTCTACATTTTTGGTGTTCAGTTATTTTAAGGTTTGATTATTTATAGTATGGATTTATAGGATTTGATTTGATAAATTTTTTTATTGATTTGGGACCACTTGTGGTTCCTAAAGTAATTCAACCTTTTTTCCTTATTTTCCTACTCTAGATTTCAAGAGTTGTTAGTGAAGTTTCATTTCAATTTTTGGGTAAAAATCTAGAATTTTTTTTCTCATAGGTTCATTCAAATAAGTTGTGTTTTTTGGAATCATATTTCCATTTATGTTGGAATATGGATAAAACATTATAACCTGTTATAAATTATAGTATAATATAAAAGAGATTGTTACATTATATAATTAAATACAGGTAGGAAGAGAGAGATAAGGAGAGAAGAAGAGACAAACACACAAAAAACAACCCAAAGGGAAGGGGATATTGAAAAGATTACTGATTAAGAATGAAATAAAAGAATAAAAGGAAAAAATAAATAAAAAAGAAATTTAATAACTATTAATTGAACCATATTTTTATCGCATTATTGAGCACATAATATTATATATTTAGTTTAAATAGAATTTCTATAGTATAACAGAAACCAATGGTCGTATCAAGATGGATCCTTAGATAATTAAAGAAATATGTTTTTTATTATTAAATTAATGTAGAATAGGATTTTGGAAAACCTTCAGGTAGATAATTTAATATTAGAACATAAAAATGAAAGTGATAAAACTAAGCAGAAATTAAAAAAATGAATATGTGTAATCAAACAATGGGAATCTAATGATTCTCATACTTCCTCACTTAAAATGATAAGATTATGAAATTTTTATCCCTATTTTATAACACCAATTAGTTTTCTATTACCATGTTTAAACTAATATACCTCATGCATTTCAGTCAAAAACAAAAAATGATTCACTAGTTACCACTGATGATTGGGTGATTTGTGTTCGACTTCAAAATTGAAACACTCTAATAAAACACACAAATAAATCATTTTTCTATCAAGGATTGTATTTTATTTATTTTTAATACAATGAAATAAATTTACATGGCCATTAATGCGTTTATAATACTTTAATTGACCAATATGAACCCAAAAACACAATTATTAAGAGGGAAAAAGAAATGATGAATGATGTGTGAGAGATCACATGAAAGGGTACCCCAAAAACAATCATATTAGTTGAGCATGACATACTAGTACATAAATAAATAAAATATAAATATAATATCAAAAAAACAACATAAAAATATAGAATTAGAAATATCATTTAAATATTACAAACATGAAGCTTGATATTACCTCACATTCCTCCCTAGGTGATCATAAGGCATTTAAACCTATATGGGAGGAGAGAAAGACAATAATGATGAAGTATCACTTTTTGATGGACTCCATAAATTCTAGTATTGAATCGTGTAATCCTTTGGGACTCCAAAATTTCAGCACCATTCACCTTGGTCGAACTGTTAAATATGGTTCCAAAGGTGTTTTTTTATACCCAAAATGGGATGTGGTTTTGGGCACCTGGATTTGGAGAAAACACATAGATAATATTTTTCAGCCACTATAAAATATTATCTCCCTTCTATCAAATCAAAAAACATGTTTTATGACATCATATATATATTCATGCCAAAATATGCATCCAAATAAAGTATATTATAAGAGATAGCGTCAAAATACATAGGCAAAAATTTGACTTATTACAGATTCATTTTATTAGACAAATTGATTATATTTGGCCACTTAATTGATGAATTGGGATCTTGTTCCATCATAAATGTTGTATAAATATATATTTTATATCATATAACAAATTTCCATCCCAAACGGATTTACTTAATAGAATTCGTGTTCAGTTTTGTTCACTTGTGTGCTTGGATTCATGTGTTGTTTGGGCCACATTTCCTGAACATCATTGTGGATCCTCCAAATAACCACAACCTATAATAAAATATTCAACTCATGTGAAGTTACAATTTTTTATAGTGATATAAATTAAATTTTTGAATAAATAATGAAGATTACTTTTTTATAATAATTGAAATTTTAAATACAAAATCAAGTCACACAGTGGTGTTAGTATCAAAATGAATACAAAATCATGGTGTGATCACCCATTATATATATCCCCATGATTCATTCATATATCTCTCATGAAAAATAATAATTTATATTTATCAATGGTTTATATATGATACAATGAATTTTTTTTATAATAAAGACATTATCAAAATTAAAAATATCAAAGTAGAAGACATTGATTGTAATATTCAAGATGTCAAAGGATGAGGCTTTGATGGTATTATCATGAAAATTAGAAGTTATTAATTTCATTAATTGAGGATTTTATTATGAGTAGTAATTTTATTGTTATGTTGATATTATCCAAGAATTTAATTTTTGATTGTGTTGTCAATTTAATGATTTTTTCCTTATTTACTCTTACATACAATTATTCTTTATTTACTCCTAGTAGATTCCATTTTACTCTACCCTTACTAAGCATATGATGAAACCAATTATATTGTATTATTTCTCATAGAAAATTATAAATGAATATTTAAATTATTTTATGTTTGAAAGAATATCCTTAATGATATTTTTTATCTTCCGATGTAATATAAGAGTCCAGTTGGAATGTTGTTTTATAATACTACAAACCTGGTTGATCCTTTGTGGTTTCGTCTATTATATCTTATATCAATGTAAAAAATTAATAAACGAATCCTTGTTTTTTGGATTTGGGTTTTCTCACATAATAATTGATATTTTCGATGACTTATTCATCAAATATCTATAAACTCTATAAAAAGGTGATTGGGGATGTACTGGATGAATTATACCTCATTGATTATGTAATAAAAAATAAATTCCTAGCATGAATTCATATTTCATATAAAATGGAAGAAAATAGAAAAATAAATGAATAATAAATTGAGATTAAAAAATCTTATACAATCAACAAGAACCATTGATAAATATGGAGTTTGGAATAATTTTCATCTTAATCATTCATAAACACCATCATATTTGAAGGATTGTAAAATATTCCATCAAACACAAGAATAAATTTATTTCCTTAAACGATTTTCTCCAGTACATTGATTATATAGAGAAATATAAAGTGAACTACAAGAAAAATGAACCAAGGGATGATAAATAAATGTTCTATATGCTTGAGTTATTTGGTCTATCTTGGTTCTCCTTGAGTAAAAATATCATAAATATACATCAGAGGAAAAGATAAAATTCTTGAAGAATAAAGGAGTGTTCTACATCTCTTCCAATCCAAGACACTAAATGTTGGACAATTATATATATAGTAATAGATATTGAAAAAAATACATAACATAATCACTTTATATCAATGAAACGTATTGCTAACATTCTAGACGTGATCTTTTCTGGGTGGATTGAATCATGTTTAACAAAAAATCTTGATAATAACAGATCTCTCTTCATGAGGATGGGTTGAATGAATGAAGAAGTATCCCTATAATTGGGGAACACTATGAGTATAAAAATACAATGGAATGGTGTGGTATTACACCCTGATATTTTCGTACCAAAAGTTCTTTAAATAAATAATATATTTAATATCTTACATCCCATGAAATTATAATATAAAATATAAAGAGATATATATTATTTAGGTAAAATTATATTCAGGGAATGTAAAAGATAAAATATAGAAAGTATGTTTGAGGATATAAATATTGGAAATGAAATTAATTAATATATTTATAATGAAAAATAATGATCATTTTCAATACTAAATAATTGATAAAATTGAATAAGTGTATTTGAATAAAAAATATGATAATTTTAATCTTAGAAGATTCATTATTACCAAAAAATTAGATTTACGTTTTATTAATCTTATATTATTTTTAATCCCATTTTGAAATTTAATTGAATAAATTATATTCATATTTATTCTAAATAATATTAAATTCGATTATATGGTATGTTATATTTTTTGGAAAGTACATATGTTAACATAGGTATGTTAATTACAACAATAATGGTAAAAGAGGTATTTTGGAATGAATATCTTTCACAATCGTTGTGTAATTTTTATTAAAATAAAATAAATTTATATCATATAAATTAATAAAGTAATGAGATGTTTAACAATATAAAATAATATATTGACACACATTTAATAAGTAATTGATATGAAATAATAAGAGGAATGAATAATCTTTAAAAATCATTTTATTATTAAAATTATTTTACATTATATTTTTTATTTCCATTTCAAAATTGAATTAATTAATTATATAGAATAAACATGAAAAAATGAATTTAATTTTAATTTTTTTATACATTTATTTTTGTAAGAGGTATCTTCATATATTATTAGTTATAAGATAATTACCATATTTAATTTGTAATCAAGACTTATAAGGGTATAATTGGGTAATTTCAAGGGCTAAAATATTAATATATTAAATTAAAACTAACACATTCTAAAATAACATTATTAGGATAGAATGTCATACCTACATTTATCACTAATATTTACTCCCATATCTCACCAAATGCTCAGGAAATTACATTGTTATCCCATAGTTAATATTTTTTTCCCTTGAAAAGTCTATCTTTTTCATCTATATAAGTGGTTCACATAAATAAAAAAAATTCCCATAAACCCATCCAATTTTACCTCTAATAGATTGAAATTAGATGAATTTTATATCCTTTTTCGATAAAAATATCCTAAATCATATATTTCTATGTGGTTCTCCATGAGACAGTTTAATTTTTCAATTTGAGAACAAACAACAGCTTACCCTTTTTATCAAAATATTCCATATACATAAATATCCAAAAAAAATTAGTATAATTGTATCAGTATCATTAATATAATGAAATTATATTATATCCTTGTTAATAAAATTATTTATATATTTCTCATCTATTCGAAAAAAAGAATTTAACACTCATGTGTCTGTGTGGATAACAAACTCCATATACAAAAAAAAATTTATTTTAAAAATGTATTAAATGGAAAGTTATAAAATTGGATTATGGAATATATATTATATTTATGACACAATTTATATACTTTAAACATAAATTAAGAGTTATAATAATAATATTAACTTTTATTGATAAATGAAAATTTGACAGCCTAAAATTATCATAGTAGGTTGAAAATGATTTTTTCATACTGACTAATAGATTCATATCAATTATATTTTTCATCCAGCCCTACAAAAAAATATCACATTAATAAAAACTAAATATGGTCATTGTACAAATTCAATAATGATGTAATAAATAATTCCCCTTATAATAATTTTTACACATTAATTATTGCATGTTCTTATTTTGCTTGGTTTATCAAAATTCACTATTGATGATATAAATGTAAATCATAGATGGATATGGGAAAATTTATTTATATTATTACACATTAATTATTAAAGAATGTTTTATGTTTTATATAATTTTAATATTATTATTTAAAATAGTTAATAATAAATAAGCTTTTATTGGTTTAAATTTATAGAAACGTTAACATCAAAAATATTATTGGCATGAACCATAACTAAAACACTCTTAGAATGATAGTAGAATTTTATAAGTTAATAGGGAATATCTGTAATTCCACGACCCTCGTTACCCATACTATGTGAATTATTTTAATATATTCGCATGATTATAAGGAATCAAGTCTCAAAGGACTGATCAGTTTATAATTATTGGAAAATGGATTGCATACATGAACTTCACATTACAATTTCAAACATAAAATAAATATTAGATAGTAATTTGAGGAATCCATTAGTCCCTTAGATTTACCTTTCATCAAAAAACAAAAAACACTTCTTGGAATCATGGGAAAATAAAACATAAGAAAGGGGTGAGCTCAGATGCTCAGTAAGGGTAAATAATTTAGAGAAATATAATAACATTTAAGGAATTATGTGTAATAAAAACCAAAAACTTTTTAAACATAAACATTAAAATAATATGGAAAATATAAATCAAAATAATTCCATTTACTTACATGGATATTCAACTAGTACAATAATAACATGAAATATCAATAACCACTTCCATAATGATGTAATGCCTAATGCCAGACTATCATGACCACGTAGTCATGGCCTTATTCCAGTACTAAAAATAAGATTTTGTCAAGGTCTTGTTCCAAGACACCAGTTTGTCTTATGAGACCTATCGATGCATCGAGGAGATATACCGTGTTCCACCAGTCACTTATTAAGTCCAATGCATTTCTCATTTGAAAAGGTTTAAACATAACATAATAATTCATATTAAAACTACCATACAAAATGCCAATACATTATCCATAAATCATGAATGTTGTAAAAATAAAACATCCACAGTCAAACAAATCACAATACTTTAAATACAACATAAAAGTGTTGTATCACAATAAATCTATTTTAAATTAGCTTAAATTTCATCAAAGGATGTTGACATTGATTAAATCAAAACCTTATTTAGAGAAATATCTCTTTCTATTTTGAAATCATTAAAGAAAAAAAGTTATTTTGGAAATATTCTTATAATCTTGTATGGGGTGCTTTGACGATGTTATAACAACAAAATATAGCTGCACACGCCGTATAAGTTCAAAAGAAGACATTCTTACCATCATTTTGTCGAAAAGGTTATAAAGTACATTGTTTTGAAAACGACAGAAAGATTCCTTTCAAAACATGTAAGGTCATATAAGGTTATAAATTACTTTACCCCATTGTCTAGTAAATAGTAAAAATGTTTTCAAATACAGTTTTAATAAACATGGATATAGATGATAAACAGCTCCAAGTAGATAATAATGTATAAATATCATTGGATAATAAAGAGATTGTGAAATTAACCCTTACTATGTACTTTTCCTTGGTCGAGGGTAGATTAACCTCCTATATAATGGTGAAATAATTTTTATAAAATTATAATAGAATCATATACATTAATATGATATCATATATGTTCTTTTAACATTGGCTTATGAATAATATCATAATATTATCATCGTTTAGGGTGTTAAATGATTTGTTTTTACATTATGTTCATTGTTACGTAAGTAATTTTTGTTACAAATAAGATGTATTGTATTTATATTTTGAATGAAATTATGTCTTTGAAAATTATTTTTTATCAGCTAATGAATATTATTCTTGAATGGATACGATGGGGAATGAATCTCATCGCGTTCATGGAGACGGTAATCTATACGTACGCTCGAGCGACAATATCATTCCTTCGATTTTATAATAATATAGAATATGATGGTATATCATATATAAATATTCATTATCATGTTATATTTTTTAGTTACATCAATTACACCTCATTATTATATCCATCCAAATAATATTGTATTGAATAACAATTACACGACGACGTGGAGACGGTAATCCGTTCATACATACGTATGGTGATATGTCATTAAAAAGATGGATAGAATAATGAATATGGTTGTACAATATTTATAATAACATAAAAATATATTAAATATACTGAATTTATTATTTTATAATTGAAATAATAAAGGAAGAGGATGTGGAAGAAGAAAGGTACTTGAAAGATGTGATGAAATATTGATCTCTTCTTCCGGTTTTTCATTTTGATTTGATCAAAATGGCTCTATAGGTAGGCTTTATAACTAAAGTAATTCCTCAAAGTTTAAGGGAAGACAATTGAGTGGATATTTGGGCAAGGGTTAGATGAAGCAAATGAATTTGAAGGTGTGTATTTGAGAGAAGGTGAAGTGCCCTTTTATAAGAGCAGTGAGGGGCACGCTAAGAAAAAGTAGAAGTATTATTTTATAGTAAAATAATTTTTGGTTTTTAATGGATATAAAATGAATAATTTAAAGGATATTGTGGGGAAGGGTCGAAAACCACTCAACCAATATGTTTTATATAGGTTTGTGTCACTATATTAAACTTATCTTTTAGATTTAAATATTTGTTAAATAGTTTGACATTTACCATGTCTCTTATTATTTTTATATTATATTGTTATTAAACATACTATATACTTCCAGGTGAACCCCAAGTGGTTCATTAATGGTACACTTATCATTATATAAGACTTATTTCTGATCCATATATTTTTAGTAACATAATATCAATTAATAATATAATATTTGTTTTAAAAACTCTTTTATGTCTATTTTCACACTATTTGGTATTTTGTCTTTGATAAATTCATAACATCATTATTACTTCGAAAAAAATTAATCTTAACAACCCTAACATGTCATATGATCATATAATATTAGTGGAATTTATAAAAACTTTCAAATTTCATTTATTTCGATATTTATAATATCAAATATTTTTATATTTCATTAATTATGTAACTATTGGATCATCCTTATGTCACAAATATATTAAATTATTTAATGTATAAAAACAATAAATAAAATACCATTTATGTAGGAAAATATTTTATCTTTCTAATTAATATTTACAATCGAATTTATCTTATGTTTAACCCTATATTAAAATTGGTTTAGTTATTAAACATTGAATTTAACACTTGTAACTCTTCTTTGAATTAAATAATAATAAATGTCCTACTATAATTCAAGTGGACCTAAAGGATCATATTTTATTCTGAAAGTTGGTTTTGGTAGAATTACACTTATCCAATAGAATTAGGACATGTTTTAGGGTAATAATAATATCATTTTTACCATTTGTTACCCTATTTGATTTTAAACATCCTAAATAAAATTAAAAAGTTATTGTTCACCAAAAATTATTTTCATCTTATTGAACCGCATTTTACTTACTGAAATCAACCTTGTATCTCAGATTTTTGAAATTCAACTCACTGAAGCAGTAAAATTATTTTTTTTTTGTAAATTTGGAAATGCTCTTAAGTGGTGGTTAAAGACGGTAAAAAGTTCAATAAAATTTTTATATATCTAATATTATTACAAAACGACTCCAATGAATTAAATTTTACATATATAGGTATTATTTATCTATTTTGAACTAAAATAAATTTAAATAACATAAATTTAAATAAAATAAATAATTATTTATATGAAAAGTGCATTTTAACATATAACGCAATGTTTTCACAATTCATCAAAATTTGAAGGTTTTTAGAAACATACCAATAATTTCCCCTCAGCTAATTTTGATCTTCCAACTTCAAAAATGATTTCTATTTTACCTAATTAAAAACATTGAAATTTAATTTATTAATTTAAAATTAGATCCCTTTGTCATAACCAAAAAGTGTATTTTTAAGAAATAATTACTATTAAAAGATGGACACTTGTTTATGTCCAATTTAAAATTGAAACTACATACAATGACTAGAATTTTATTAAATGGTAAAAATATAATCTGTTTATACTTCCAAACCATTAAAATGTAATGTTGAACAATATAATTTATTTTTATTTAAAATGTTGTTTTCAGTTAAAATATTAAAAATTTCACTATTCACCCAAATATGAATGTCATCAGAAAAACACCAAAAATTTATTAAATCTAAATTCTTATCTCCTGATTCTAATGAAGAAGATTATTTTGATCAAATTAAATATGTAAAATTTTCTAATATTTTATTTCAAAATGTATCTCCATTAAAATGTGGTAAAATTACATTATTTGAAAAATACTTCTTTTATCTGAAAAAATGAATTTTTTCTTAAATTATGTCTAAGAAACTCATAATATGGATTATAAAATTATAAAGATTATATGATGTTAAAGATTTAGTAAATACAATTCATAACCACTTTCGAATGGCTAGTTTGGTATGTAATGGTGTGTTAGAACTCGGTGCTGTGTTTAACTCAAGTTATTTATTATTTTAAAGAAATATAGTACTGTGAAATATTGGGGTGTTAAATTATTCCCTCCTTCAATAAATTTCATCGTTGCAATTTAATATTTTTTTTAAAAAATAAATGGTTGAAAATAGAAAATACCTTTGTGGGAAAACCCACATCAGAAATTGGGTTTATAAAATTTAGTCTTAATAAGATGAAAAGGGAAATGAAAGGGTCACCACCAAATTATGATCTCGATTAAGAGAAAATTGGTGGGAATTAGAGACAAATAATTTTAGGAAAAACATAAATATTTATAGAGAGTGATTTCGGTCATCAATCACAAAGAAGTGTAAAATTGAGGGCCACAAATCCAACAATCTTTGATGATTTAAAATACGATTAGTTCAACAAAACATAAGGTATTAAGATAACACAATTTTAGTTTTATGAACTCTTACCATATGTTTGACAATTATTTTAACTATATAATAACAAAGGGATAATTATATATATATATATACTTGACAAGTAGTGTTTCATCCTTCAACCAATTCCAACCACAATGTCATCGTTTGCTCCAAAATATTTAAAAAAATATTCTATTTATCCTAATAGTATAGGTTTCCAAATATAATGAATTTATAATTCATCTATCAGACTCTTTAAGAAAACTATATTATACAATCCAGGGACTTCATGTAGTATAATGGTATGAGATATTTCCCAATTGCACTGTGGTTGTGGGTTTAATTCCCGCAACTATGTCCGACGTGAAAGATTGTCACACGGTCTGTGTGTAGTCCTTTTGATAAAATTCCAAAAATAACCATAACAATAATATCCAATTTACAACATAATCCATTCCAACCTTTAGAATTATCCAAAATAATTTTTTCGGAACTCACAGACCAAAATTTATAACGATGTCAAACACAATTAATATTCATTTTACCTTGTAATAACATGTGAACACCTTCATCATGTATTATTTTAAAACATAGTAACATCTTGAATTACCATAAAACCTTATTGATTACATTTATGCTCCCTAATACATTGTATAATACTGGATATATTCCTTATAACCTATTTTTTTTAAAACTAATAATGATGAAATAAACAAACCATTAATCAGATCAAAGGGAGTCAAGAATATAAAAAAACATTTATCCAAATAAACCATATCTTATTATAGAATCACTACCTCGTTATCATGGCCATAATAAGGATTACCTTTCCTTGAAACATGTATTTTCCAAAAAGTTTAGCTTAATATTATGTCAATTTTTTTAGAACCATAAAATATAAAATCCTCAATAAAATAGTAATTCAGTACAATCTATATTAATCTTTATAATAAATATAACCAGTATATTGTTTATACAACACTCAAATGAAATAATTCTATAATAAGAACATAATAACACTAGTTATTCCTCTTCATCTGAGGTAGTATCATAACTTGATAATTATCCAATTGCATCATTTGCGGTATACTCTGATGACTGGGACATTGATTCGCATAGTGTCTCCATGCCTTGTAGATGGATTATTTTACATATGAAACCATTTTTTACCCTTAAAATCACGTACTTGGTGTCCTTTTTCTCCACACTTATAACAAACTCCCACTCCTTTCATTTATTTACCAATGTGATTCATTCCACATTTATTACATATCGGAAAATATTTCTTTCCCCTCTTCTGTTTATCCATATTTCTCTCTACTATCCTTTTCTTCTCTTACTTCCCTTCAAAACCAAAGGACTCTAAGAATTAATTATTTATCTTATTAACACATGATATTATTTCTTCAAATTTTGAGAATACATGGGAGACATTTTCCCTTCCAAATGACGGATTAATACAATGAAAGATATGATCCTTCTTACTCTTCGGATCATATGTATTACTGGAGTACACATCCCTTCAACTGGGATCCATTTCTAGACCATGGTATTCACTAGGTAAATTTATGAATAACAATTAATAATTCCAATCATGTAAAATACCTAATGAAAATTGAACAGTTAATGGATATAATCCATACTAAATAAAATGTTTTCTTTGTGTAATTTTTTAGTCTTAAATCCTTTATAATGGCTTTTAATGAAAATGTGAATTTTCATAAGCATTTTCCCCGAGTGTTTCGTAACCAATAATGGAGAAATGCCCTTTTCGTTAACTAATTTCCATTTTAGTCTATCACAAAGCGCTGTTTTTGTGATTTAACCCTAGGTACATCTACGCCAGAGCCGCCTCTACCTGCCCGTATCCCAACATGGATGTATTGCTTGGAAAAATCACAAAATCTCAACCTTACCAAAATTCTAAGAAGTTCTTCTATACTAATCCTCCATGTCTATCTTAGGGTAATGTTATCAAATCAGACTTTATCTAAATCTATTTCCAAGTTTGTTGTTAAACATCCTATGATACCAACTGTAACACCACGACCATGGTTACCCAGTTTCGGTGCATTATTTTAATACATTGGATAGATTACTAAGAATCATGTCTCAAAGGACCAATCTATTTAGAATTCATGGACCATTTATTACATGAATAAACATCACATTACAATTTCAAACATAAAATACACCTTAGATAGTTCATTGAGGAAACCATTAGTCCATTATCTTAACCGTGCATCTCAAAATTAAAACAATTCTTGGAATACTTGGAAAATAAAACATAAGAATGGGGTGAGCTCATATACTCAATAAAGGAAAATAATTTATCGAAAGCTATAAACTTTTAATGGAAAATTTGTAATAAGAACCACATCCTTTTTAAACATAATCAATAACATAATATGGAAAATATAAATCAACATAATTCCACTTACATTCTTACATGGATATTATACTAGTCAAATAATCACATGAAATATCAATAGCCACTTTCATAATGATAAAATGCTTAATGCCAGACTTTTATAACCACATAGTTAAGGCCTAATTCCAAGAATACAAATAAAATGTTTTCAAAGACCTTTTCCAAGACAGTAGTTTGTATCATGAGACATACCGATGCATCGAGATGCTATAGCGGGTTCCACCCGTCACTTATTAAGTCCAATGCATTCCACATATGAAAAAGATTAAACATAACATAAAAATTCATATTAAAACTAGCATACAAAATGCCAATACATTATCCATAAACCATGAATGGTGTAAAAATAACCCATGCACACTTAGCATATCAAAAAAATCAATACAATATGGATGTTTTTATCATAATAAATCAACTTCATATAAGATAAAAATCCATCAATGGATGTTGACATAGATGAAATCAAAACCTTCCTTAAGAAAAATATCTCTTTCTATTTTGAAATCATTTAAGAAAACATTTATTTTGGAAATATTATTATAAACATGTATGGGAAGCTTTGGAGATGTTATAATGGTGTAAAATAGCCGCACCAACATTATAAGTTAAAAAAGGCATTATTACATTATTTTTTTCAAAAAGGTTATAAAGTACCTTGTTTGGAAAACAACGGAAATATTCCTTTCAAAACATGTAAGGTCAAATAAGGGTATAAATTACTTTACCCCATTTTCTAGTAAATAGTAAAACTATTTTGAAATGGATTTTTAAGAAAAATTGATGTGGTTGATAAATAAGTCCCAATAAGTAATTATGTATAAAAAACCTCGGATAATAACGAGATTCTGAAATTGACCATTACCTTGTAATATTACTTGGTAGAGGGAAAGCTATCCTTTTGTATAATGGTGAAATAATTTTTATTAAATTATACAACAATCATATACATTAATAAGATATCATATATGATCTTTTAAAATTTCTTTTTAATAATATCTTAGTATTATCATCATTTCAGGTGTTAACTGATTCCTTTTTTCCTTTATATGATTTGTTACGTAAGTAATGTTTGTTATGGATAGGATGTATCGAATTCATATTCAGAATGTTATTAAGTCTTCAAACCTTATTTTTATTCATCTAATGATAATTATTATTGAATGGATACGATGGGGAATGAATCTCGTTTCCTTTGTGGAGACGGTAATACGTACGTATGCACAAGAGACAATATCATTTTATGGATATTTAGATAATATATAATTGGATGTTATATCATATATGCTTAATCATTATCATGTTATATTTATTATACACATCCAAATAATAATGTATTGAATAACAACTACACCACAACGTGGAGACAATAAGCCGCACGTAGGCACATATAGTGACATGTTATTCAAAGGATCGATATAATAATGTTTATGGTTGTACCATATTTATAATAACATCCTAATATATATAAGATACAAGGTTTATTTTTTTCGAATGAAAATAACAATGAAAGAGGATGTGTAAGAAGAAAGGAACTTGAAATAGGTGATGAAATATTTACGTCTTCTTCGGGTTCTTCCTTTGGATTTGATCAAAAGGGATCCATAGGATAGATTATTTACTAAAGGAAGGCATCTAAAATGAAGGTAGAACCGTTGATAGGATATTTGAGCTGGTGGTGGCATAGCCAAATGGATTTTATGGAGTGGATTTGAGATAAGGGTAAGTGCCCTTTTATATGGTGGATGAGGGGAAGCTTTGGAAAAGCTAGAAATATTATTTTATAATAAAAACATTTTCATTTTATAATGTCTCCAAAATGAATTACTTATATCCTAAGGTGGGTATGGGTCGAAAACCACTCAACTGATAGGTTTTAGACAGGTTTGGGTCACTACATTAAACTTATCTTTAAGATTTAACTCATAGTTAAATTGTTTGACATTAACCGTATCTCTTGGTAATTTTATATTATATGAATAATAAAAATACTATATACTTTCAAACAAACACCATGTGGTTCATTAATTAAAATCATATCATTATATATGACTTTTGGTAATACCTTATATTTTTTTGGAATATAATATCCATTAATAATATAATATTTGTTTTAAAAACTCTTTTATGTTATATTTGATTATATTTGGTATTTTGATTTTTATAAATTCATAACATCATTATTAATTAGGAAAAAATTCATCTAACCCAACCTAACATGTCATATGTATCTATAAAACTAGGAGAATTCATAAAAAGTCTAAAACTACATTTTTTTGGATATTTATAGTATCAAGTAGTTTAATATTTCATTAATTATGTATTAATGCATCATTATTGTGTCATTAATAAAATAAATTATTTTTTGTATAAAAAAAATAAATAAAATACCATTATTTAAGAAATCAATTTATATTTCTAATGTATACTTATAGTCGAATTTATCTTATATGTAACCCTATATTAAAAATGGTTTAGTTATTAATCATTGAATTTATCACTTTTAACTCTTCTTTGATTTAAATAATAATAAATGTTCTAATCTAATACAAGTGGACCTAAAGGATCATATTTTATTACAATGTTTTTTTCGGTCGAATTAAACATATCCAATAGAATTAGGACATTTGTTAGGGTAATAATAATATCATGTGTACCCTTAATTACCCAATTTAGTTTAAACCATGGTAAATAAAAGTAAAAGGTTACTATTTACCCAGTATTATTTTCATCTTATTGAACTAAATATTACTTACTAATATCAATAATTTCTCTTAGAGTTTTGAAATTCAACTCACAAAAGCGTTAAAATTATATTTCATGTAAATTTGCAAATGCACTTAGGAGGTGGGTAAAAGAGGGTAAAAAGTTCAATAAAATTTTATATATCTAATATTATTACCAAATGACTCTAATTTAATACATTGAACATATATAGGTATTATGTATCTATTTTTACGTAAAATAAATATAACAAAATTTAAATAATTATTTAATTGAAAAGTCGGTTTGAACCAATATCATAGTGTTTTCACTATTCATCAACTATTGAATGTTTTCTGAAACATACCAAAAATTTACCCTAAGATAATTTTGATATTTTGAATTCAAAAATGAAGTCTATTTTACAAAATTAAAAAAATATAAATTTCATTAATTAATTTAAAATTAATTTCTGTTGTCAAAACCAAAAAGTGTATTTTTAAGAAATAATAATTATCAAAAGATTTACAATTGTTTATGTCAAATTTCACTGTAAAATTCCTTACAATGACCAGTATTGGATTAAATGGTATAAATATAATATATTTTTACTTCCAAACCATAAATATTTCTAATTTAACAATATAAATTATTTTGATGAAAAAAAAAATTTCAGTTAAAATATAGTATTTTCACTATTCACCAAAATATGAAAGTTTTTAGAAAAACGCAAAAAATTTACTGAAACTAAATTATAATGTACTGATTCTAAAGAAGATTTTATTTTGAAAATTTAATATAAAAATGTTTCATATGTTGGATTACAAAAAGAATTCCATTAAAAGGTGGTAAAATTTCATTTTTTGAAAAACACATCTATTATCTGAATAAAATGAATTTGTTCTTACATTATGATTATGAAACTCAAAATATAGATGTAAAATTTATAAAGATTATATAATGTTCAAAATTCAGTTATTAATATTCATAACTACTTTTGAACGGCTAGTTTGATTTGTCATGGTGCGCCAGAACTCTGTGTTGCGTGTAGTGAAAGTTATTGAATTCCATTGAAAAATAATGTACTATGAAATCATAGGGTGTTACAATATCTATTATAGTACATAAAATAATATATTATTTTTTAAATTTTTATATCATAATTGTAATCAAAACAGACATTTTAAATCATATGTGAATCATTAAGAGTTGCTAACATATGATGGAAAAAATAACAAAATAAAAAATGATTATAATTGTTGATTATATAGGGTAATAGAGTTGAATAATTTTATTATATTGTAAATTATTGTGACAACGTTTATTATAGAGGAGGTTAAAGAGTTTATTTGGATGTCGAGAGTTAAGGTAAGGGTTTTTGTGTCAATTTTCATACATTGAAAAATGTTATCATATTATGTACATATTAATCATTAATAGTGTACTTGTGACCTTGTTTGATACAATTAAAAATATTAAATTTTATTTCAGGGGTTTTATATTTTCTTTCAATAATACATGCTTTATATTGATATTATTCACATGTTATAATATCCATTTGGGTTTTTATATCATTTATCCATTCATTGATACAAGCCTAATATTATTCTTCGTGTTTTATTTTATATTTTATACCTACTAAAACATTGGTTTATATTCATATTATTAAATTTTATTCAATGTGATTAATATATCCTTTCCTGAATCCATTCTTCAAAATCTATTATTAATTCATTATTATAGATATAACTCATTTTCTATTTCATATTTCATTAATTGAGTTATGATCATTCTTCATGATATTTAATCATATATGTTTATAAAATATATATTGTGATTCAATTTCAATTTAATTAAATATTAATTTTTTCTAGATTTATATTACTACCTAATGAAGTTATTATTGAGGTTTTTTCACAATAATCCTTTTCATTGATATATTTTTTTCTTAAAAAATGTTGTTCAGAATAGTCCACATCTTCATTAATTTATATTTCTACTCAATGTATATTTTATTTCATTCCAAATTTTCCCTCTAAAATTTTAAAACCTCAATATTTATTTTCTCAATAGACATATCTTTTTATAATTACCTATTTTCCAAATAATCAATTATTATCTTTTTTTAATGTTGGTTTTTTATAAATTCATTTTAAAATTTTTCAAAAAATTTCATTTAAAGTACATATGTTTATATATAACTCCCCATTATATCAAGATAAATATTTTTTATTTTTAAAAATATACATTATTTTTTTTGCTTCCAAATAATTTTTGATAATGTCTTAATTTGAATTGGTAAAAAAATGATGTTTTCAATAGGGTCTCAAAACATATTTTATTTTAGACAATATTGATAATTTATTAATAAATTAACAAAACACAAATAATAAATATATATTCAATTAGAAAATAATAAATAATCTATGAAAAATAATAATTTTATATTGAAAAATAAATGAATATAAAACAAATAAGTACCAAATAATTTAAAAATCAATATATAATAATTAATAAATAAGTCGAAAATAAAAAATAGATAAATAATAATTTATAATGAATGAATAACTAAATAGATAATAAATGAATGAATATATAATATATTAATAAATAATTAATAATAAAGATTAAATTAATAATAATGAATAATAAATTGATAAATAATAAATTAATAAAAGAAACATATAATTAATAAATTATAAACAATAAATATTTTGTAATAGTATATAGTATTAATAAATGAATATAAAATAATAATTTGACAATAAATATATATTAAAAAATAACTAGTACTAATTAATCAAAATATGATAAATAAGTAATAAATAAATAACTAATAAATGCATAAATAAAAAATAATAAATGGAAACCTTAATAAATGAATAAATAATAAATAATAAATAATAAATAGAAATAAATATCTCTAAATTAATATACATATAATTAAATTTAAATATATATATATATACACGTATTTATGTAACATAAATATACATAAACATAGACACATATAACTCTATATGAATATATATATATATATAAACCCAAGTAAATATTAATATAAATATATATTTCCATATAAAAAATATATATATACACACACACATAAATACATATAAATATTTATGAATTTATTTAAATAGAAGAAAATAATACACTTAAATTTCAATGCATGTATACAATTTTTTATAATATAAAATAGATAATTATAAACATATATAAATTGTAAATAAATATATATAAATATATTGATATATATATATATATATATATAATATAATTATCCACCAAAAAGTGAGAAAACCACGATAACTACAACACCGTCAAATCAATAAGAAAGTTGGTCGGCTGAATAAAATCATAGATAACCAAAATAGAAAATGAAGACATTATTAAACAAAGATAAAATCTCATCGAATGTTCAAAAATATTGATATTCAAACTAATTACTTATTTTTGGAGGCCTTATGGGAATTTTTTTGCCTATAAAAAAGTGACATGAGTTTTCTTAAGATATTAGGGTATAGATATCTTCACGGGATTTTATTTGATTTGTGGAAGAGCCTAAAAAGACATCCAGATCAAAAGTTATGAACCTTTAAAGATGAAATTTTATTTTTAACTTTACATAAAATAATAATAAATTTTATTTTATTTATCATTACCAAATTATTTTATACTATTCATTTATTACATTTCATAAGCTTCAAATTGAGATTTTTTGGAGATTAAATGAATACCTAGATCAAATGTTATAGAATTTGATATTGTATTCTTATTTTCAACTTATACAAGAATTAATTTATGTTTCAAATAACTTTCAATAATAATTTTATATGATAATAATCAACATAGTCTAATTAATTAAAATTAAAAATGAAAAATAAATGAGAAAAATAATAAATAATACTTATTAATAATAAATAATTACTTAGTATTTATTATTTAATATTTTTATCATTAAATTAGTGATGGTTTTATAAAAACGATCACTGTTTCATGGATGTTTTCATGAGAACCACCGCTAAAAAACTACCACTAAATTTTTCTCTAAGATATTTAGCGGAAGTTCTCTAAACCACCCATAAAAACTGTCATTAAACTCGTTTTTTATAGTGGGGGTACAAAGAAATCATCTTAGTATTTTGATATCATGTTCTCTCTTAAATTTTCCCTTACGGCCCCCAAACATGCACTAGAGGAAAGGATCACCCACAAAGTATACTCTCATAAATATCCTCAATCTCTAATGCAGAAGTCCGCAATGATAGAAACATCATCATTGTCTATCTCTCACTGTTTTATAACATGGAAAAACTCATGAGCATACCTCATTTTGTGCGACATGTGGAATACATTGTGTACTCAGTCTAAATATGAAAATAGAGCTAAGCAGTATGCCGCATCACCAACTCTACGCAATGTCGAGAAAGAGGCAGTGAAACTTGTTTATATCTTTATGGCTCAACCAAATCTTCATAATCCATATTGAGGCGAGACACTCATGAACACATGGCCTCCATCCTCAAACTATAAATGACTCTATAAATTGTTTGGATAGGACTACCGAAGGATTTTTTAGTCTTCATACACTCCTATTTGATCGACACATTCTCTATAGTGGCACACACCAACTCTAGGCCCACATTCACTAACTCTCCAAGTTTTGTGCAACACTGTGGGGACCTATAGGGTCTCCTGTACAAGGCCTCAATGGATAAAATAATATTAGTGGAATGGTATCTTGTTTACCTACACATCACCAATGATAGGTGATCCTCAAAATAATATCAACATTCCAATATTAATTTTCATAACATGTCCTCCAGATCCTTAATGGCCAACCCTTTCTAGATATCAGTTTGGAAAATGAAATTCATTCTTAAAATAAAACTAATTCCCAAATAAATCTTATAATCCCTTCCATAACTAAGATGTAAAGTGCTCATCAGAGTCAGAAATAATTGTTTACGAAACCCTATAGATTTGGACTATCCTTTACACATAGAGGCTTTCCAAGCTCTCTACTGAACTCTTATCACAAATAGAATGATATTGGGATGACATGGTGAGTTGGTCTGTGATCACCCAAATGGAATCATGTTTCCAAGACATACATTGTTATCCAATAACAAACTCCATTGACATCATATCCCACCTCCACTCAAGTTCCATAATTGTTTGAGATAAACTCATTGGAACCTGACCCTTATCCTTGACTTGCTGACTAGTAAGGCATCGATAGATAAAATCTACATCTTCCTTTTTCATCTATATCCTCCAAAAATGCTGTTGGGGTTCCTATTATATCATTCCAAAACCTGGATGTACCACAAAATGAGATTTATGAATCTTTCTCAGAACCTACTACCACAATGTCACTAGTACCATCATCCATCCTATAAATAAAACTAAATGATCCCCACATTTATAAAATTATTCCTCAGAATTTCTATTGGATATTTTAGTATATAGGGTCTCAAAATTAGTATCCACAATTTGTTCAACCCTATCTCACGTTAAAATAATTTGGGCATAAACCATTGACTAGAGGTAAGCTTCTATATATTCATCTATAATAGATATAAAATGAGGCCAACTACTCTAACAACTCGATCAGTAACTCCATAAAGGATCTCCTACAATGAGAATATTCTACTATCATTCGATTCATAAGAGTATTGATAATCATAAAGTCATAATCCAGGTGAAAATTTATCCATCACATCAATGATATGTACATTTTATTTTGATATATGATATAATAGAGACTCTTATGTTCAGAATAGATGATAAACCACTCACACATAAGGTTTTGTCACCATATATTTTGTGCGAAGTCTACCGGTGCTAGCTCAAGATCATGGGTCACATACTTATATTCATGTGGACTCAACTGATGGGAAACTTAGAAAATCCCCACATGACTCTACACCATAACACAACTATGTCTAGTCCAAGATGCAACACACAAAACTATGCACTAGACACCCTTTTATAGTAATCTCATGAGAGTGGTGCTCGTTAATATGTACCACAAATCCATGAAATTATTATATAACCTCTTGTTCCCAAATAAATACCTCCCCATTTAGGTTGAACATGTCAAGGGAGATGATATCCTAGAAAAATTATGTTTGATTCTCTGATATTAGCCTTCCAACCCATGGAAGATTCTTACCTCACTTATTCTCTTAAGTGGCCCCCAATCTAACATTGCATCAACATTCACTGTTCCAATTTCTACACCGTCATCTAAGATAACATGTCCCTAATAATTGGACCTCTTAAAATCATGTGGGGATTTTCTAAGTTTCCCATCAGTTGAGTCCACATGAATATAAGTAAGTGACCCATGATCTTGAAATCAAAATAAAAACTTGTGGAGATTCCCATAATGATTTTTCAGTTATTATACATTCCAAAAAAATCCATCCATGTCCCACGTGATCCTCCTCAAAATTTGAGTATTCTAAGCTATCATCAAGGATGCCCACCCAAACTAGTCTATGAAAAGATGAAATATCCTCTTCACGAGTTCCACGAATACTAAAGGGGTTATAATTACACTAAATTGAATAACAATGTACTCATAGTGACTGTAGTGACATCTGAATGTGGTCTTTGGTATATCGTCATCTGATACCCAAAACAGGTGATAGACTGATCTAAGGTAAATCTAAAAGAACCATTGTCCCTTCTCAATTGATCATAGAGTTCATCGATCCGTGATAACGAATAATTTTTGTTTATGTTCACTTGGTTTAGGTGATGTTAATCCACACAGAATATCAATAAATTATATTCCATCTTGGTTGAAAATCAAAGTGCTAATAATGGTGAAACATTTAGTCTAAATATACCTTCTTCCACAAGTCTGTCTAGTTCACCGTAATATATTAATGATATATGGGAGGAATCACATATTATGGTTCATATATAGAGGTCATCTAGAGGTGTAGATCAATTCGAAAATATATCTTTCTCAAGGAGGTAGATGTGGAACAACCTCAAGAATGATTCTTGAATACTCTATCGACACTGTATGAAACTGAAGTCTAATGAAAACCAATACACCAAGGGTCATGCTATCCCATTTGGGGATAATTTTAGTTACCCTCTTATGCATGATTCCAACATTCTCTGTATAAGATATCATTTTATACGCAAGGAAAAACCTCACCCCATCACTATGTACTCACCTCATACTCCACCTGAAATAGACTATCGTGGAATGAAATGTGTAAAACATTATCATACATAAGATGACATCATGTGGCCTTACCATTGTTATAAAGATATAAAAAATTAAACCATAACCATCAAGGTTCAAGAAATTCCTATGTAGTGTAGTGTATAAAAATAAATAGTAGGAAAACTCAAAATCACTAAGCATAAAAAATCAAGAATAATAGTCATATCATTAGTAGTATTTATCTTTGAAACATATAACAAGAATATCAATGTATATTCAACAATGACATGTAGTCTAATGGTAATGTCACATATATAATTTCATCATGGGATTCATTGTCAATGTTTTCACATAAGCCTCATCTTGAAGAATAGAATCCATATGTCAAATAGAATTGGATGTGTCCATATTAGATGTCATTGTAATACATTCTCACAAGAATAAGTACACAATGGAAGACAAAATAAAATGATACACACATGAGGTTCACACCCAAGCCATATGGTATAAATAAAAGTCAATCAGTATTAACTCGTTAAAAAGAGGATCGATTCCTACGTAGTGTTGGTCACGAAGATACCAATAACTCCAATAAGTTAAAGATGAAGACAGTGGATATCAAACAGGGCAGCATAGAATGAGTCTGAGAATATTATACAAGAATTAACCGCATATAATGGGTTCACCATCATATCTATAGGATTTTATTCTATACTAAACCCATATGTAATGGGGCTAGGGAATACACCCTACAGAAAAATGTACAAGATGTAGAAGAAAAGGGATATATGACAACATTAAAGTGGTATACAATGTTTATAGATGGTACACGACGTGTCCCTTTAGAACGAAGTCCTACATGTGTATCACAGCCCATGCCCTAATCCACACTAAATTACATGGTGTATTTAAGCCTATTTACATATAACTTTGTCCATGTACAACGATCAAACCATGTACTTGTAACACCACTAGATTTTATGAGAAATTTACTTTTTATTTCATTGATGTCTTATGTTGTACGCTACACCAAGATTATCGTGCGCTATACACAACACTATATTAGCTTCTAGTATGCGCCAAAATTTTTTGGATTGCGTTACATGCAAGAGAAACCTTCTTTGATAGCTTGCATTGTACGCAATACCAAGGTTCACTAAACAATGATATATTATTAAAAAATTATATACACTAGCAGTTATGAATAGTAATACCCACTTTTTGAAATTTCAAAAAATTTATCCTTAAGAATGGACATCATTTTTGGATTCAGAATATCGAAATTATCCTAGGGCGAATTTTTGGTATTTTTCTAAAATCATTCAATTTTTAATGAATAGTGAAAACACTATGTTATTGGTTAAAACCAAATTTTTATTTAAATAATAATTTATTTAATTTAAATTTATTTTAGGTCAAAATAGATACATAATACCTATAGAAGTTAAATGTAATTCATTGGAGTCATTTTATAGTAATTATATATATATATAAATTATATTGAACTTTTTTACCGTCTTTTACCATCCTCCTAGGAACATTGGAAAATTTACATTAAACATAATTTTACCACTTTTGTGAGTAGAATTTCAAAAATCTGAGAGACACGGTTGATATGAGTACGTAACTTTTTTTTTTCAATGAGATGAAAATAATATTTGGTGAATAGTAACATTTAACTTTTATTTACCACATTGAAATGTAAATAGGGTAATTAAGGGTAAAAATGATAATATTTTTAACCTAACACGTGTCCTAATTCTATTTGATAGGTCTAATTTGACCAAAAACCTCCTTCAGAAGAAAATATTATCCTTTAGGTCAACCTGGATTAGATTTGGACATTTATTATTATTTTATTTAAATATGAGTTAAAATGGATAAAATCAAAGGTTAATAAGTACAACATTTTTAATATAGGGGTATACAAAAGATAAATTCAACTATAAAAATTCATTAGAAATATAAAAATATTTCTTACATTATGGAAATTTATTTATATTTTTTAGCCATTAAATAATTTAATTTATTTATGATACAATGACGATGCAATGATTACCTTACTAATTGAATATTAACATAATTGATATTATAAACACCAAAATAATTGTAATTTGAGTCTTTTTATGAGTTAAAATAATTATCTAGGTAAATAAAACATATTAGGGTTAGATTGATGAATTGTTTTTGATGTAATAATGTTGTTATGAATTTAGAAAATACAAAATACCAAATATTGTCCAAATTGACATAAAAGAGTTTTAAAACAACTATTTTATTATTAATTGATATAATGGTCCTAAAAATATATGGTTCTGCCCAAAGACTTAGATAATATTATATATGACATTAATTAACCAATTAGGGTTTGATTGGCAGTTTGTAGTATGTTTATTAACCATATAGTGTAAGAATACAAGAAGGGACGGTAAAAGCTAAATTACATAACTTAGAGTTAAATATAAATGATAAGGTTAAAATGGAAACATTAACTTGTCTAAAACATATTGGTTGAGAGGATTTCAACCCATCCCCACCCAGGCCTCGAAACTAGTCACATTGAAGCAATTATAAACCGAATATGAATTTATTATAAAATAGTATTATATGTTTTCCCTGTGGTTCCCCTCACCCCTCTTATAAAAGGGAACTCCCCCATATCTCAAATTCACAACTCCAAAGCCATTTTTCTCTGCCAACCCCAGCACAAATACCCTCTCAAATGTCCTCTCTTCATCCTAGTGGCCTTTCTTTAGTCATAAATCCAGCCCAAGGAGTCCTTTTGACTAAATCAATAGGATAAACCTCAAGAAGAGGAGTTTTGGACACATACTGAAGAAATTGGACCTATGAAAAGAGATTATTTTTCAAATATCATTTTTATCTGAGATTTCTTATATGTAAGAATTTACTGGGGTTATATTTTTCATCAATTTCCGTAAAAATGTTTTTCATAAAGTGTTTAATATTCTTCCATGTTAGTTTAAATTCATATTTACCCTCTTTTACATTTACATTCTGTTATAGGAGGAATCTTTTTTTTGGTTTACCATACGAGGAAATTTTTTACTTCTCTGAAAAAATTATGAGGAGATTATCTCTTAACTTATATGGTATGAATGGATTTTTACTATTTCATAATGCCTAATTTTCACGAATCTTCCACTACAAGATATCATGATAATTTAAAAAAAAATCCATTTTCTTTATAAATTTAATGGTATTTTGTGAAAAGTAGATGATTTTGAAGAAGAAAGGATATTTTCATCAAGAGTTCATTTCAAGTGTTTTGTCAAAACTATTTTTCATCAAATATGACATTACATAGTAATATTATGTTTCAAGTATAATGTCGCTATTATTTACATGGTTTTATTCTTCTTATGATGAAATTATATCCATTTGTTTTATTTGGATTACATTATGATGGGATGATGTTTTTGAAACCCATTTTATTCTTTCGGTTATGATCTATGATTTATGCTTATTTTGTGATACAAGTAAGACTGATTTCATTATGAAATGGTTGGGACCTATTACTCCATCCAATGCATTGGGTAATGATTTATATCTCATGTGATAGACATGGCTGGAATGACATGTGAATCTGGTTTAGTAATACAGTGTTGGAATGGAATTTTAAACCAGTTCAGTAATGGTCTTTTTCAACTATGATGGTCTTAGCAGCAATGCCTTGGCTACTATAGAAATTAGATCATGGGCTTAATGGATGCCACAATTACATGTTTTATTCCCATGATATTTTATCATGGTTGATGTTCCACTATGATATATGCCTTATGTATTAAAAATATTTATTTCAAAACACATGATTTTGATGTTTAAACATTATGTACATGTTTTTTATGTCCAAATGTATATGGTTTATTTTATTGTCTCCATGCTTACCCTTACTGAGCCTTTTAGCTCACCCTTTTTATGTTTTATTTTCCCTAGTATATAAATAAAGGTTTTAGGTAAGAAGAAAAAAGGGGGATATCTTTATGGGAGATGTTAATGATATTTCACTATGATTAGAAGATTATGTTCTGAGTTTCCAAATAATCTAAACTATAACGGTCCATGGGTGTCGTTTTTTGTTATATATTAATTATTCTACAAAATTAATGTAATGTCAATGTACATCAAGTGTGGGTCACTATAATTGTTATCAATGGAATGGTTTAGTTAACCTTTGGAATCTAGGATGCGAATACATTAGTGAAATCCATGGAGATATTTCTATGGTATGTATAGGGATGTATCTAAGGTTATTTATATGTATAGGTTAAAGACCCAAAATTATAGTAACAATCATAGAATTAAACCAAATATGTTATATATTTAAGGTACTCCCCCTTTATTGTGTTGTTTTCCTAGCATTATATTTTCCTTTCACACTATCCTTTTTGTGTTTTAGACGATGGATGGAACCCAAAGAAACTATGTTGATCAATGTAATGGACAAACCAATGATTGTCCTCTGGAAAAAACCAGTGTTATGGGAGATGTAGTGAAAAATCTTATTTCTATACCTACACAAGCTATGAATCATTCTGGACTTCCAAATGACTAGATAAAGGAACAATATTCTATTGAGTCCTTCATAAGGAAACATCCACCTTCTTTCAGTGGGTCTTCTGATCCACTTGTTCCGGAACAATGGATTAGTACAATTGAAATGATATTTTTGATCCTTCATTGTTCAGATCATGAAAAATTAATTTTGGATGTTTACCAGTTATAAGGTGAATCAGACCAGTGGTGGACACTAGTTAAAAATACAAGGCCCCAAGATGAAATTGAATCCATGGAATTGGACGAGTTTAAGAACTTGTTTTTCAGTAAGTACTTCCCTCGTATTCTTCGAAAAAAGATGAAAAAGGAGTTCCTCGTGCTTAAGCAGAAGGATGATGAATCTATTGGTAAATACAAGGCGAATTTTACAATGCTTGCAAGCAATGAATCTGGATTTATCATCCAACCTGAAAGTAAAGGTGATCGATTCTTCAGTTGCTGAAAACCAGGTCTTCGAAGGGAATTAGTTATAAAATACTTTAGTAGCAATGAATAAATTGTGCGTTGTTCTATTAAGGTAGAACTGGAAGTTGGTGTAACATATCTGTCTCAGTGTTTTGACAAGAAATGAAAGACGGATTTGAAGGAAATATATCAAAACTACGGTGAAATGAAGACAAATGGTTTGTTATGCACAATGTGTGTAAAGAATCATGTTGGAGATTGTCTAAAAGAGACTAGAAAACATTTTATGTGTGTAAAAGAAGGTCATCGAGTAGTTGAGTGCCAAATTAATCGAAAAAATGTTGCAAATGATGTGAATAGTGAAATGACTATAGAGAACGCCCGACCAACACTTCAATGGTTCAAGTGAAAGGAAATGGGGCATTATGATAACCAATTCCCTATGCAAGGATTTATGATGATCGACATCAAAAACCTCTCAAGGTAATGGAAAAAGGGATGTCACATGCGATCACTATTGGTGATGTTGAACATGACAAAGAAGTGGTGTAATGATTATGTGTTTATGTAACGGGACTCCAAAATATTGTTGTGGAATTTCATTTTTAGTATCGTTAAATAATGGAATATCTATTTATTGGTTTGTTTTGTTTTTTAATAATTATATTGTCATGGTAACCATTAAAAGTGATTGAAATATTTTTAGAGAGAATATGATATGCGCATAATGAACAGATAAGGGGAAAATAATATGTTTGATAGTATTAATGAGATTATGACTGATATAAGGAAAAGGTGATATCATGGTTTGATTATATAGAATTTAAGGAATTTTGTTATTTGGAAAGAGTTTACTTTTGACAGCATTCAATTTTTCACTAAAGTTAAATGGGTATTAATTTTTCAAGATAATACATGATTAAGGTCTTCAAATGTTTGGAATGTGACCAACAAGATATATCTTATGATATATGGGCGATAAATGATGAAATTCACATGATCTGTAGATGACATTTCTAATAATCAGACATAGGTATTTTTGATAATCCTAAAGGTTGAAATGGATTTATTTTGACATCATATAGTATTGCTTAAGGCAATATCTTTTTGATTATATTTCAGAAATTTTAAAATAGTATATTTTTTGAAAAAGGAGAACACGAAGGACATGTGACAACCTATCACATCAGACAAGGATGCAGGAATCGAACCAACAACCAAAGTGCAACATGCCTTTATCACCTACCACTAGCCCATAGGATGTCCCAGGTTATTAGAAACTATTTTTATTTTATTAAGCAGGATGATAGATGAAGTATAAGTCAATTTTTGGAACCATATACGATTAATCTCACCATATATGGACTTATGTATATAACGTTTACTAACATTATGTTTGAGATAGATGGAATGACCTATCATTCTATCACTTTATCCTCTAACATTTCACAAAAGACAAATTCAACTTCATTTATTTATTAGATGAACTGGAAAATGATCAAGGCATGAGAAATGGTGAGATTGTACCGAATGCAAGTAATTATTTCTTTTAATTCAAAAATTTATCAACATTTGGGAAATGATTTGAAAACAAAAAATGTTTTCCTAGTGCCCTCATATCTGATTATTAGATGGTTCCTTAGATCATCACAAATTTATGGCTTTGTGGTTGTTGGATTTTTGATAGCCATGTCCTCTACCACTCTTCATTATAAGTTGATGGTTCTGTTTCTCTTCCATATCTATATTTTCACCTATGTTCTCCTATGTGGAAATGCAGTGATGTGTTACTTTTGATATCTATTATGTTTCTAACCTTCTTTTATAAAATTTAGTTTTAGTATTACTTATTATGATGTGGGTATCTATTACAGAAACTTTGAAAAAGTAAACGATTTATAACCCCGATGAATTTCGAGGGAGAAATTCATTTTTAGTGGGGTAGAATGTAACACCCCGAGATTTTATGAGAAATTTTATTTTTACTTTCTTTATGTCTTGTGTTGTATGCTACACCAGGATCATCTTCTGCAATACACAACACCGTATTATTTTGTAGTATATACACAACAATAATCTTGGCTTGCATTTCATGCAAGAGAAACCTTCCTCGATAGCTTGCGTTGTACGCGATAAGAAGTTTCACTAAACAATAATATGCTATTAAAATATTATATAAACTAGCCGTTATGAATAGTAATACCCACTTTTTAAAATATTATAAATTTTATCCTTCAAAATGGACTTCATTTTTAGATTTGGAATATCAAAATTAGCCTACGGTGAATTTTTGGTATTTTTCTGAAAACATTCAATTTGGGATGAATAGAGAAAACACTGAGTTATTGGTTAAAACCGACTTTTTATTTAAATAATAATTGATTTTATTTATGTTTTTTTGGACAAAATAGATACATAATACTATATAAGTTCATTTTAATTCATTGGAGTCATTTTATAATAATTTTAAATATATAAAAAAATTTATTAAACTTTTTACCGTCTTTTACCCACCTCATAGGAGAATTTGAAAATTTACATAAAACGTGATATTACCACTTCTCTAAGTTGAATTTAAAAAATCTGGGAGACACGGTTGATATGAGTAAGTAATATGTGGTTCAATGAGATGAAAATATTGTTTGGTGAATATTAAATATTAAATTTTATTTACGACACTTAAAAGTAAATAGGTTAATTAAGGGTAAAAATGATATTATTATTACCCTAATACATGAACAAATTCTATTAGATAAGTGTAATTCGACCGAAAAAACCTTAGGAATAAAATATTACCCTTTAGGTCCACATGGATTATATTAGGACATTTATTATTATTTTATTTAAAGTAGAGTTAAAATAGTTAAAATCATTGTTTAATAATTAAAAAGTTTTTAATATAGGATTATACATTAGAAAAATTAGACTATATATATTAATTACAATGAAATTAAGATTTCCTACAAAATGGGAATTTATTTATATTTTTTTAGACTTTAAATAATAATATTTATCTATGGCAAAATGATGATGTAGTAATTACCTTTTTAATGAAATATTAACAAACTTGATATTATAAATACCCAAAAAATGTAATTTGATACTTTTTGTGAATTAAACTAATTATCTAGATTAATATAACATATTAGGGTTGGTTAGATTAATTATTTTTGAAGTAATAATGTTTTAATGAATTTAGAAAATAAAAATAAAAAATAGTGTCCAAATTGACATAAAATAGTTTTTAAAACAAATATTATATTATTAATTGATATAATGGTCCTAAAAATATAAATTTCGGCCAAAAGACTTAAATAATAATATATATGACATTAATGAACCAATTGGGGTTTGATTGGTAGTTTATAGTATGTTTATTAACCATATAGTCTAATAATTCCAGAAGACACAGTAAAAGTTATATTATTTAACTTAGAGTTAAATCTAAATAATAAATGTAAAATGGTATGTTAAACATGTATAAACCCATTGGTTGAGAGGGTTTATAACCATCCCTACCCTAGCCAAGAAATAATTCACTTTGGAACCATTATAAACGGAATATGAATTTATTATAAAATAATATTTTATATTTTTTCTAAGGTTCTCCTCAACCATCTTATAAAAGGGCACTCCCCCTTCTCTCTAATTCACACCTCCAAAGCCATTTGTCTTGGCCATTCCCTTCTCAAATACCCTCTCAACTGTCCTCCATTCATCTTGAAGGACATCCATTAGTCATAAAGCCATTCTATGGTGTCCTTTTGATCAAATCAAATGGAAGAACCCAAATAAGAGGAGTTTTGGACACGTACGGAAGAAATTGGACCTAAGTTAAGGGATAATTTTGGAAATCTCATTTTTTATCTGAGATTGCTTATACATAAGTATTTACTGGGGTTATATATTTCTTCCATGTCCATAATTTTTTTAATAATGTGTTTAATATTCTTCCATGTGTGTTTAATGTCATGATTACCCCTGTTTGACTATTAAATTGTGTTATGGAATGAATATTTCTTTTGTTTACCATACGAAGAACTTTTTGAAATTTATGGAAAAATTACGAGGAGAAATTTTTTTAACTTATACGAAATGAACAAATTTTTATGATTTCTAATTCCTAGTTTCCCTGATGCTTCCTCTTAAAGATTTCATGATTTTTTTAAACAAAATCCATTATTTTAATTTTATTTTATTTTGTTAAAAGAAAATGATTTTGAAGAAGAAAGGATACTTTCCTCAAGAGTTCATTTCAAGTGTTTTGTCAAAACTATTTTCCATCTATGATGACATTACTTAGTATGATTATTTTTCAAGTATAATGTCTCTATTACTTACATGGTTTGAATCTTCTTATGTTGAAATGATATAGATTTGTTTTATATAGATTACGTTATGATGGGATGATGTTTATGAATCCCATTTTTTCATTGGGATATGATTAATGATTTATGTTTATTTTATGGAATAAGTAAGAATTATTTCATTATGAGATGAGTGAGACCTATATCTCACTCAAATTCATTCGGTATAGATTTATATCTCATTAGATAGGTATGGCAGGAATGTCAAGTGAATGTTGTTCAGTAATATAGGGCTAAAACGGCATGTAAACCCGGTTCAGTAATGGACTTTATCCATTATGATTGTCTTGGAAGCAGTGCCTTGGTTACTATGGAAATCATATCATGTTATTAATGGATGCCACAATTAAATGTTTTATTCCCATGATATTTTATCATGATTGATGTTCCACTATGATCTATGCCTTACGTATTGCCACGATTAATTTCACAAAACATGATTTTGATGTTTAAACATTATGTTCATTTTTTTATGTTAAAATGTATATAGTTCTTTTATTTTCACCATGATTATCCTTCCAAAGCATTTGGGATCACCCTTTTTATGTTTTCTTTCCCCCAGGATATAATGAAATGTTTTAGCTAAGAAAAGAAAAGGGTAAGATCTTTATGAGAGATGTTGAAGATATTTCACCATGATTAGAAGATTAAGTTCCGAGTATCAAAATACACTAAACTATTACGGTCCTTGGGTGTCTGTTTTTGTTATAAAATAAGTATTCTTCAAAATTAATCTAATGGCCATGTACGTCATGTGTGGGTCTATACAGTAAAACTTCCATAAATATGTTTATGTACCCTCTTATGTACACCATGAAATTATAGGATGAGTCACATGTCATATGATTGGGGTAACATGACGTACACTATTTTACATTACATAGAAACTATACCAGTACATAAGTGGGGTTCCCAAATGGAGTGTAATGCCAGAATACACGTCATGTTCTTTAGGATTTCACATAACTGGTACGTTTTCCTCTATATAAAACCATATAGTTTCTTCTTCTATTTTCAACTATTGATCTCAATGATAAGAAATGATCTGTTTTGAGTCGACCTCACTTTCACTACTCGCTATAATCCAACCAACAAAATGCATAGGAAAATGACATTCATTTTTCCTCATTGTCATTGCATTCCCCACTCAAGCGTGGTTATCAAATCTATTCTAAATATTTAATTTCCATAATTACACATCGATCTCATCAATTATCTGAACCCAAATATATAGAATTATTATATATCCATAAAAAATGGATACACAGTGATTTATTATCCAATATTTTGGTCAAAAAAAAAACAGTCAAACCAAACTTGTTGCTGAACACACAATGATTGGTGGGAGAAATTCAGGAAACATGAAAAAGTGGAACCAATATCAATTTTGATTGGATGGAATGGTTCCATTTCCATTATAACTAAAAAAATATCCAAATTAAATACATTGTCTTCTTATTAATTCAGACATAAAAATCCTGCACCTACATTTCAATCGAACTGTGAATAAATTCATTGGTCGATTGATTTTTGTTCATAATATGATAATAAATTGGTGATAAACTCTAATAAAATAATATCCAGACTCTTGGGGGACCAATCACTAATGACAGATGTGTTTGTGTCATATTTTGGTGAGATCATCATGTTTCATTGCACACTAATCATTAATCCCTGATCGAGTCATCATTCACCCATAGAAGCTCCTCCATGTCTCTCTTTAATGTCTCATATCAATTTGACAGGTTTTTTGATAAACCTAAAAATTATCCATATAAGAGAATTTATAGAAACTCGACTAGGTAACGTAATTTAATTAAATAATATAATTTATTTAATTTATTTATTTAATTATCCATCTATGACATCACCCATCCTGATAATCTGTTGTGCTTAATGGCTATATTACACCTGTAGTTAATCCCATGCTCAAAATTCAACGGTGATCATGATTTCCAATCTAAGCTTCCATTTTGAATTTATTTACATTTTTAGGGAAATTTGAAGACATTATATTTAGTATTTTAAATATATTTCAATAATTAATTTCATGGACATTGATCCTTAGAATCTCATGCCATCTTACCACCAAGATTCATAAACAATATATATAATATTCAATAACAAATGAAAAAATCAGAGTCATTATAAATTCATATATTTCTACTATACATGGTCTACAGGTTAAAGAATCTAGATGGGGTTGGAATTATTTTTCATTGTATTTCTAACTCGATGGCCATAACACTGCCCCCCCCCCCCCTCTGAGAAGGGATGAAACCTTGCTACCTCCTCGAGGTTCCTCGAGCTTCTTCATGCCATTCTCCAGTCGTGATGTTCTCCATCCTTTTCCTCAGATGTTATTCTACCCAAAAGTTCAAGAGTTTTTTGACGGATTCCCTAACTAATTTATCTCTCTTATAGAGTTTTCTAAATTGACAACTCTCTTAATCCTTTATATCATCACATAATTTAATCTACATCAACCATCAGTGTACACATTTGATATTAATGTTTTCTATTTTTTAGGTTTTCAAAATCAAAATATGTTGGGTGTAATGTATATCCATCACAAAATGATTCATTTTTCAATTGAGATAAACCTAATTAAGGCATGGTTTATTTCTCCATGCTCCTGTAATGGATTCTAGTTCACTCTTCTTAGGTGGTCGTTTGATTTTCATATAAAGGGTCACGCCCCGTCAACGACAATTTTGGTTAGACCCTCTAAACTACCATTACCACTCCAAAAGTCTTAAATTTTACAAATGATAGGAAATATGTTATTAAAATACAAGTGTTTTAATAGAACAGTGTGGGATGTTTGTACTCCTGTATCCCCTATAATTTTTGTTGTAGTATATGTTTCTATAATGTCGATTTATTTTGTTTGGATTACTATAGTGGAAGAGTTTCGTTTGATACAACATGATATATTTGATTTGTGGACTGATTTCGGTTTTTCATGCATGAAATTTGTTCATGGAATGCTATTTTGTTAGTGCGGGAGGCAAATACACAATGGTGCTAGAGAAAGTGATAGTAGCATGGATGCTTGCTGTGTTGAAGGTTGGATGGTGCTATCATGGGAGCATTATTAGGATGATAAGGTCAAGGGTACGCATACATAGTGTAAACCAATGGTGGATAATGTTTTTAATCACTTAAGGTAGGATATATGTGGACTCCGGGATGAAACTTCTCTTGTTCGTTCAGTTATAGATTGTGATAAAGGTGGTGTTTTCCAAAAAACATGAACCTATGTGGTGGAAGTTTATGGAGGCAATATCATTAATCCTGATGGGCTGCTTCAACTGGATGGGGAGGGAGGTTATAAAGCTAGGTTGAAATGGGAGGAGCCATGATATGGGGGAAAGAGTCAGAAGAATCTGAGGTCTTAGTCTTGTATCAATCTGAATAATCGATTTTATAGCTGGAGTGATGTTGGAGGGGGTAGAAAACATCAATTTCCAATCTGGAACTGAGTCTGATAGAGATAAAGTAGGGTACAACAACGGTTTTCACAAGGCAAGGAGGATTAAAAGAAACAAAGAAAGCAAGGAACCGAGGAGAATTATTGTCTACAAGAAGAAAAAATATCAATGAGATGAAAAGAATACTCCTCTCTACCTAGTCCAATTGAGACATGGTATGAAAATAAAGATGGTAAATCCAAGGATCGAGAGACCCATCCAATGGTAGGAGATCTGGATTAACATATAGGAGATACTAGGTTCCCAGTGACTGATGGTGCAGGTTCACAGGATGAGGCCACCACATAATTCTTGATGACTAATCAAGGGGATAAAGTAGAGATGATTAAGGATTATCATGGGGAGATTCCCCTTAAATTAGTGTATGTGTGGAAGGAAGAGGCTTCACACCCTCCTAAGATGCATCATGAGGAAGGCTCTCTTGAAGACCCTCAATTAAATATAATGTCAGTGCAAGAAATCATGGATCTACTAAAGCATTTAGTTAAAGAAATGGGGGAGGATGTTTTAGAAATTTAGGCATCGTGGGAGGAGATCCACCAAATGATGGTAATATTTCTTCATGTGAACACTAATAAAGAGAAAGGATAGTGGATTGATAAGAAGATCATAATTCTACATAGAGGCTTAAACCTAGGTACGATTAATAGAGAGGAATACATGAAATCTTGGGACATCATGGAATATCATAATGAATACCTCTTAAAAGAGAATCCGGAAACATATGTAAATTCTATTCATTGGATATTTTTAGGGAAATTGATTCAAATCGGCTCATCATATTCCATAAGAAATGTGTGGTATAATTTAGTGTTTAAACTGGTTAATTGTGAGGGTCCTCAATTTTTTCATAAATGTGTATGAAAATAAAAAGTCATTTTGGAGTATAAGGGGTTGGAATATACTTAATTCAAAATGATATATGGAAAACATCATCTAATTTTGAAAGGATTTGTCTAATTTCCAATTGATAAGAAAAAAATCCAATTTTATAAGGAACATTAATGTTTATGATGTGTCTGGGACTCTGTTACCTTTCTTAACAAACCATTTAACACCCTTATATGAAGAAACATTCATGAAAACATGATCTCCCACTTGTAATTCCAAATCAACCTAGTGATTTTCGGCATAACTCTTCTTCCTACTTTGAGAAACATTATTGTGAGTCTGAATAACCTTTTACTTTGTTGATTTATTAATAATCCTTTTGGTCCCATGAGTTTCCTTTCACTAACTTCATCCCAACATATTAGAGTACGACATATATTTCCATATAATGATTTATATGATTCCATTTGAATACCTGAATGAAAACTATTAATATTAGAAAAATCTAATATAGATCATGAATGTCATGTTAACATGACCTCAATGTTTGATAGTAAGAGTTGAAATGGATAAAATAGTTGGAGTGAATTGTAGTTTTAAATCTTAAACTAACAGAAAATATTATTCCTCCAATGGAAAAAATATCAGACTCATAAATCATCTAATTATCAATGTAATTAAGTTAGAAAAAATATTTATCTAATATATTAGATTAATATTTCTGTCTCAGCATGACACTGATAAACAATTTATTTATAAATATAATTATTTAAATAAATTCCCCATTCATATAGACAACATAATTTTAAAAAAATTAAAAAAATAAATACATAAGCATATAATAGTCAGAATGAATTACAAGATTTCATAAAACAATTAACACATTAACTTAAGCATTACGGCATTCATAAATACTAACTAATGATATTCAATGTTTTATACCAATTGTAAACATTATTATTTTCTAACGATAAATTCCCTCTATACAATGATTACAATAAGTGTCTTCATATCCATGTAATCTCTCGATACTATGATTTTATCTATCTTCCTAGCCCTAGAATCCCTTGATCAAATATAATAGATTCACCATATTCTTATCCCATAAATCCATTGTTCATTATGATGATCTGATTCATCAAATAAAAAAGAAAAGTGTTCTAATGAATTTATAATAATCACAAGTATTTCCTAGAATATTATCTATCTAAAATAGTTAAAAACCTTGTTAATAGATGTTCAAATCGGGAAATCGTTAGAAAAATTGTGTTATAAATGCATAAGCATCAAGAACATCAAAATATCATCTATTTGTTGGAAATATTGAAAAATCATGTTTCAGAGTGGGTTACCACTCCCTTATGAAACTTTCACTTGATAGCCTGTAGTGATATCATAAACATTATAGATAATAATTGCATTGTCTGTATTCATTTATTTTAGCACCATTATAATGATATTTTGGATTCTGTATGATAGAAACAAATATATATACTATAATTATAAACACTGGATAGTCTGATGGGCTTCGTTACTTTTTTTCCAATCTAATAGACTCAATAAAATTCAATTTTATTTATTGCTTTAATTTTCAGTTGGATGGTCATAAAATTTTTTATTCTAAATCACATGACATAAAAGTAACCACTAGTAAGAAAACCAATTCGATCCAATATATCAGATGCATCTTTAGTCTAATGGATCAAATTGAATTATAAAAACTGTGGAATGCTAGTGTAAAAATAAAAAACATTATACTGAACACTCAACATCTCATACATTGTTTCATTGGTCCTTTTGAACTATCCATTTTTCGGAGGGTGGTAGGTGGTTCTAAAATTAAGAAAATAATTAGTAGTATTTTGAAGAATATTATAGAATTTTATTATAAAATGGGGAAATAATCATCCAAAATTGAAGGTGGTTCAGCATGAATTAATTTTTTTATTAATATAGATCCTAGTGAGGCGTTCAGGAGGTAAATCTTCACTTGTAGTAAAGAAATGTTCATATTTGGTGAAGAAATCATTGAAAACATATATCTAATCACTAATTCAAGGAGTCTTAGGTAGTCTGTTGATAAATACCGTAGTAATGTCATCCCATTAACATATATGAATAAGAATATGTTTTAGGACTCCTTTATGATGTTGTATCATGATTTTTATTTTTTGAAAAACCAATCATCTTGACAATAAATGTAATATCCAACTTCAGGTTATCCCACCGAAAATATTACCTCAAATCCCTATAAATAATTATGCTACCAGGGTATTAAAAAATATTTTAGGTTTAGTCTTTATCCATCAATATCCATTTTAGCTCATGTATATATCGAACAGATAATATTTTTCCAAATTTCATGACACTATCTTAAAAAATGATGTCTTTTAATTTCTATTCATTCACATCATTAATTAAATTCTAAATGATATGATCATTCGAATAAGAAATTTTTACCTTTTTAATAAATATGGGTTTTTAATTAGTTATTAAATTAGTGATTTATAACCTTCCATAATAATTCTCATATCCATCATTACTAGATCTATGATAATTGGATTCTTCGTAATCCACATTTTGGTCAGAACTCCATGATCATTCCTTCGTATAGAATATTCTAACTTATTTTATTTCTTTAGAAGGTAATGTATTGGAAAATAGTAATATATGAGTATCTAGAGCCATCCCATTTGTCTCATATTGAGATCATTATATGAAATGTTTTATTTTAGGCTTTTATTATCTATTTATTTCCCACAACATTCACTATATAATAATGTATCAATATCTCCCAATAAAATATTATAGCATCTAACTTAAGATCTTGGGTTGGGTAGTTATGCTCAGGAGTCTTCAATTGACATGGTTCATATGCGATAAAATCATTATTTTTCATTTGGACAAAACCATTTCCATTTTTGGATGAATCACTATATATCAAAAAACCATTACTTCCTAACAGTATCATCAAAATCAGAGAATTAAAGAATTACTTATTTATTTCATGAAAACAATCTTCACATTACATTTCCAAAAATAAACATAACCCCTTCACATGTAATCATTGTTAATGTGTTATCCAATTGGTAAACATTATGAACGATTCGATGATAGTTAACTACAAATCTAATGAAATTATGTAACGTAGTTCTATTTTTTGTTACATGACACTATATTACAACTTTCTTATTCATTAAGACATTCTCGATAATAATCTGCAAGTGATTCTCAGGGCTATCATAATTTTATGAAAATCCCAAAATATCATCAATTAATTCTAAAAAAATAATTATTATATTCCATAAATACAATATTCATTAGATCTATATGAACAGAGGGATCATTAGTCAATACAAATGGAATTACTATAAACTAATAATGTTCATACCTTGTTCAAAAAATCTATCTATGAAATGTATTCCTTTTTTTATCACAATTGATAATACCCAGAACGAAGGTAAATCTTTTATAAATATTGGTCTATATGAATTTGATCGAATAATTAAACAATATGAGGTAGTGAATACTTTTTATTTATCTATAAAACAATGATTTACCTATAATCAGTATATACCCTCATGGATATATCCTTCTTATTATGGAAGGGATCATGGGATCCCCATGGTGAAAGACTATGGTGAATAAAATGCTTATAATTAAAATCCTCTAGTTTTTTAATTAAATCTCTTAATCCCATAGTTTCCATTATATAGGGAGTCTTTATTACTGGTATGGGATGATGCATTAAATTAATGGAAAAGTCAACTTCATTGACTAGGGAATGTACAGATAATTACTTTGAAAATATATCAATATATTTGGGTACAATAGGAACATTTCCAATTTAACGATTATGTTCTCCATTATAGGATTCAGTTTTCTATTCTTCCCCAAGGAAGTCTTTTAGTAGAGATAATAGAGGTGGATCAATATATAACACATATGATAATTTCTCTTCCTGGATGATATGGAATTATATATCATCATCATATAGGGAAATATCATTATCCTTACAATAATTTTTAACATCTTATTTTGATATACAATCCACACTAAGGATTACATCGATTTCAACCATTGGATTGATGAAAACGTCTAAAAGAAGTATGTGGTGTTTCATGATGGGGACATACTAACACATCCTTATTGAAATGATAATTCCCTTATGTGTTTTGACTAAGAACTCCCATCATAAATTAAAAGGGAAATGTTTTATTGTTTTGGGGAAACAAGGTAGATATAAATGAGTGTGGGGATCTAAAATAAAATAATGAATTTGATAAATATAAATATTAGATTAATGTACCATCGACCACATCATTAGATACTTATACCTCTTCATTAGTGATCATATAAGCATGAAAATCTCTTCTTGGCACCTTCTATGGTATATTACCTTGATGCTTAGGAAATTAATTTTGCGTACTACCCCATATCCATGTCATTGAACCCCTAAATATTTTTGTTTTCCTTCACCCCCTTAAATTATTTAATCTAATAAAAATTTTCCAATCATATAATAATATCTAAATCCCTTCAATATTTTTACAGGGTGATTCTTCTAATAGTTCGCCCAAGGTGGAAATTGTTTTCTTCCCATCAGCTACTTCAACACATACCCTTTTTCATAGTGGTTAGAAAACCTCCTATTATATTGATTTCCCCTAAATATATAACATTTAGGGAATACAATATTAGTTTTGATGGTACATAACAATATTTAATCAGTTGATGAAAAATATTAAAAGTCCATCACCCTTAGGAGACATGGAATAATCCCTATAAATAAATGATTATTCTTTTACCGCATGATTCATGTGTACTCCGTAGCGCACCTAGATAATATTTTTAAGGTATATTCATACTGATCAATAATTTATTATTCATTTTTTATACTATAAATAACATTCACTACATCACTTTATATTTCTCAAGAGAGACATATTTTTCAAAAAATATCACCATAAAATACTTCCATTCCATGTGTTCAATTTCATCTTCATCTTTTGTATTCTGGATCAACGACCTCTATGGATCGGAAGATCCTTTGAAGAAAGACATTTCACATGAAACACTTTTCTTTTCTCCATATATCAATGCTATAAATACCTTCTTAAAATAATTAATTTACTTCTAAACTACCAATGGATTAGTTTTGCCCCAATGGATGGTGGATTTTGTCATAGAATTTGATCTAACATAGTAGAATCTCATTGTGGAATTTGATTCTTCATCCAGTAAAGAACATTTTTCATAATCTGATTAAGAAACCTTAATATGGACTTTATTTTCATTGTTCTAATGCCATATTTATTGGATTCCTTAATCTATAAATCTCTAAAATCTCCATGATTATTGATACCCTTATTTCATCAAGGCACCATTTCTAAATACTGGAATATACTAAATTATCTCATAAAATTATTATTTTTAAATCATGATGTATAATTACAAATATGGTGTAACTCTTAACATAAATTAATAATTAATGATATTTAAATCTTATAACAATATGATTTGGTTTCTTTGGGGATATATTTACATTCAAATCCTTTAGAGTGGCTTTAAAATAAAATGTGAATTATCCTAGAATATCTCATAGGAATCTATAACCGGGATCATAGTAATGCTTATTTTATTATACCATAAAACAATTCAGTCAAACCTGACATGAATTTGTTATATTTATTACAATTAGGTGAATATGATTCAGAAACATATACATTTATAGTATCCATACAAGGATGCAATGCTAATAAATCAGACATAATATTGTAATTTCCAAAACTATATGATATTGTTTTATGGTTATCCTCAAAGTATATCATAGGGTTATGTTCCCAAATATGTTTTTATTTATCTAATTCCCATGAATTCTACTAAACATCCATTGATTCCAAATATAATTAACCCAACACCTAATGCATGGAGATAGTTCCTTATTTCATTACGTTGGCATATATACAATGGTTCGAACCATTAAAGGCCAATCAGTTTAGCTAGTGTAGAGAAATAAATACAAACATGATAATCATTAAACATTGGTTATAGAAAAAATTACATATTACATAACAATAGTAAATGGTCATCATCCTGGAAAACACATTCAAAGGATTAATTTCTAAAACCTAGGAAATGAATCAAAATATGTGTGAGCTCAAACACATAAAAATAAAGAAGTAAAATGGATTTTATCATAAATAAATATGTATAATCCGCATGTAATGGTATATAACTAAACACAAATTCCATATAATAAATTAAAAGGGCATGAAATGATTCCATATATAATATAATAAAAAATATATCAGGAACAATAATAATAATAGAATTTTCATTAAAGTAAATTTTAAATTATAGGACAACCTGTTTCCTCAGACCATGATACCATTATCATCCCAAGCTTTGAAAATATGTTTTAAAATATATTGGCTACACAAAAATTTTGGTTTTCCAAAAATATTTTTATTATCATGACCATTCTAATGTCAGTTGGATATTAGTGGTTACAAATGAACTGTGTTTAACCAACTGTTTTGCCTCATGAGATTACTGATGCATCGAGAATATTTTTATAAAAGGTACAAAAAATGTATAATTAAAGTCCAAAAAATTACTCATATATAAAATAATATATTTATTTCATGAATAGAATTTCATAACATATTTTATCGGTATTGAGTATAGAATGGAGATTTATCATCATTTTCATAGTTAGTGAAATAAAATTCGATATAGCCAATATTTGTAAAAGTGGTATATGTTTTAGGAAATAATAATATCCATCACACAATAAAAATGATTTTTAATAGAAATTTAATGACAAATGAAAAATTATTTTATTAATGTGATTATTTATATGGAAAGATAAAAATAATAAATGAATGTGATATTTCACAATAACTTCTTCCATTTGGTAATTTTAAATTAAAATTTCCTGGGATTAAATAATTAAAATAGAAACATAAAATATAATATATAAATAATTATTCATGATATTACATGTAAAATGGGATTAATATACATTATTTAAAAGAATCTGGGAGCATAAAATCACAATATCTCCCAATATATTGAAATCGAGACAAAATTACAGACACTGCATTTCTTTTTTGCATAATGAGATTTAACCTCATTTATAGTAGTTTTAGACACGTTATTCACCTATAAAAGAAACATATTTATATTTATTATATAATTTATCATCATCTCATCAACTGTTCTTAATAATCAATCATTATTTTCATTATTTTGGGTGTTAATTTCCTTGTTTCCCATGCATGTTTTGTCATTAATGATGTTGTTCTTGCACATATTATATTGTTTAATCATATCCAAAATAGTAATAATGACATAATTATAAATTTTTTATATCAATTATTCTTTTTAGTTAAATCATGATTGATTCTTATAAAAAATGATATATGTTATGATCATGGAGATAGTATGAAGTAAGTACATAAGAGTAATGTTTCCATTTCCAATGATAGTTATGGAAAAGATCTAAGTAAAAATATAGATTTATATAATTATAAAAATGTAACATTTATAATTTATCATAATTATATATATTACCCATGTGGATTGGTGAGGAAAAGAGAGTATTATCACTTCATGAAGGCGGTAGTCTTCTCATACACAAATGATGTTATCATCATAACATTAGTGGAAAATAATGAAAGACAATGATGTGTATATATATATCATCTTCATATAGTGAGAAATAATACATGAATACCAAAAAAATTTATTTTATATCACATATAATAATTAAGGTTTTCATTTTCTCATTCAATATGAAGCATTAGTGAAAGATGAACCACATGGCTTCGTAGGGCGGTTGTCCACCATACATATGAGGAACCTTATCGTATCTTCTATGTAATGGATTGAAAAAACATATACATAATATGATGACTCCACATGTATAAATATTTTATAAATAATATATATATATATATATATAATTTATATCCATCATCATACCCACCATTAATAGGTGGATGTTGGAAAATGAATGACATCGGGTTATGAGGCGGTAGTCCTATGTAAACATGAACAATGATTTTGTAACCTATTTGACGGAGGTGGAGATAGATTTAGGTAACACCATTATAAAATTAATATAAAATTATATATAATATATTGTGGTTATTATGTCCTCATGGTTTAAAAATAATTTATGGATTTGTAGATAAAAGAAAAATAACTATTCTGGTTGAAGAACATTACATCTTCTTTGGGTATCCAAATTAGGTTTGCACAATTGGACACTTAGTTTTTCGTTTAGTAAATTATATGCATTATTGGATGAATTTTTGGATTTTTTATGTTATTTAGGAAGTGATGGGAAGAAACAAATATGATTTATGGTGTGGATATGATAGGAGAGGGGTGCCCTTTTATTTGTGGGTTATAAGACACACAAGGTATTTTTAAAAGGAATTTAGTACTCCAACTTTTTTCTTACATCATAAGAATAAAAAATATACATTTTTATAATAATAGTGATTGAATGGTCATAATATGTTGATTAATGTTTTTAAAAAAAATTGAGGTAATTTTCTTTTTATATTTCTAGTTTGCCACTAATAAACACATTTTTAACTTTTCCATGGTAATTAATTTTTACAGCAGTCTCTATTTATTTTGGTGTAAAATTAATGTTACCTTTTTAGAGAATATATATTTTTTTGATTATAAATATTTATTCTAATTTTCCAAATTCAATTCAAACTAGTTTAAAAAACGAATTTAATTGCATTTAGTCAAATACGATGATAAATCATGTTTATAAAGTCTGTAAGGTTTTTATATTAAGATTCAATATGAAATTAATTATCATGAACTACAATATATTAAATTTTTTAAAATTGAACAAAATTTAATTTAAAACCAATTAAAAGTTTAATTTCTTAATATAAATTATTTAAATGAAATAGCATATTTAAAATTAAATTTCGGTAATTTTAACTATTCATCAAAAATGAAACATTTCTGAAAAATACTAACAATTCAACAGAATATAATTTGTGTATTATTATTTCAAAAATGATGGCCATTTTCTCTAATATAAATTTTTTGTTTTAGTAATTAATTTTAAATCATGTGTTTCATGCATGACTAAATAGTGTTTTATTTAATCCCCGTGAGCATAATAGGCTATCAAAGAAATTAAATTTATTCTATAATAAATATTATGTCATGTTATTTTGTGTTACACAATATTTTGACACTAATGTGGTCTGTGTTATAGTATGATGTTTTGGTGGGATGATGGGGATTCTCATGACATTGCACTGATCGAAGGTTCCATGGGTCACCGACTAGTGCGACCTTCTCAAGTACCGTGGGAAATTGATGGTTTGGGAAACCAATAGTGAGATACTTATTCTTATAAAGTGTGTACTATATAACTTATGATGATGATGATATGTATGAAAAAAATTATATCGGTGAAGATTCTAAAGTGAATAATGTAATCCATGGGTGCATATTTTGTTGATATCCACTACATGTCGATGATTAATCCAAGATGATAACATCAGGTGGGGGTTTATTGGTTAGCCTCATCAACATGGTCGGGTGTGCGAGGACTTTATCGTAAGAAGGTATCGACCCACATTATAACCATATATTCACTGCTCTTGTTTTTAGGCATTGTGTGACATTTTGATATTGTATTTCTAGCCTAAAAAATAGATATACATGAAATTATGAATGGGTATTCAAGATAAATATGTTTTGATATTGTGTGGAATTTTTTCCCACATTCCTAGTTTTTTGGTTTTTTATATTCTACAAGAAAGCATGTTCTTGTTTTTTATTTTATATTTATTAGTAAATTTTAGCAGAGAGTACACATGGATCCTAAACCATCATATTAATATGTATAATTAATTTAATGAAATTAAATTATATCCATGGATAAATCATTCTATATATCCGAACTATCCATTGAAAAAAAATAAAAACATCACTCATGTGTATTTACGTACTACATCCTATATATATGACATGTTTGATGTATAACATCCCCATTTGTGGATGGTTTTAAATAAGGTTATATTGAATTGAACTAATATTTTTTACATGATTTTTATTCTATAAATATAAATTAGGCATTCCATATAGAATATTAAATACATTCCCTCATTGTAAATATAACTACCAAAAAATGATCAGAAGATGAGAAAAATGATCTATTAATTTTATTGAATAGCTTCATATAAATTATCTTATTATTATAACCACTACTATTTTTAATTTATCACATTAATATGTACTAATTAATGTCATTATAATTATAAAATAATGATATTATAACTAAATCATTACATAGTCATATTTATCTATTAATTATAACATGTACATGTTTGGGTCAGTTTAATATTGTCTATGATTGATGCTATAAAATTCAACCACTGATGAACATGTAAAATTATGAAATTTTTCCACTACACTTATATTAGTAAAAATATTTTATTTATGGTTCTATAAATTTAATGTTATTTTTAAAAAAAATTCATAATAAACCCACTTTTATTCATTAAAATTTAATATAACATGATTATAATTAAATTATTCTTATAAAACCATATGTAAAAAACCCCGTAAAAGAGATAATAAATTTATAATTCATAATGGAATGTATATTAATTTTTTTAAGTTATTTAGGAATGATTAACAAGTAATCAAATAACACGAACTGATATGAACATTTTACTGCTTCTTTAGCACATTAGAATCACAATGAATCAATTATAAAAGTGAAAAATCATTGAATAATAAATTTATAAAAAATTATCATATTTTAATAATATATAGAGTAATATATTTTAATTTTTTTATAATAGGTCAGTAATATGGTTATTTTTTATTATACAAGAGGTTATGCCACTTTCATTAATATCAATAGTTACGGGAATTGGTTTTGTCTCAATTCCCCTTCTTTGATCCTAGATATCATATTATAAACCTATTATTATTTTATATTGTGTATATACTACCACATTGTAATATATATGTAATTAATTATTAATAAATGGGATTTTTTTAGTTATACCACCTTCATATTAATTAAATTCAAGTGTTATACAATATATAATTGTTCATTTTCTATATTTACAATTTCTTAAGACATCTTTCAAGATACCCACATTTTTTCTTTTACTTTGTGTACCTAATAAAAAATTAGATTCTATTATCATTATACTTATGAAATTCAGTTTCATGGGATTTAAAATGAATTTCTTAATTCCTCCATTCAAATACTTTGGAAAATTGTTTTTATAATGTTTGAAGTATTTTTATAACTAATTTTTCATACAATGAGTTAAAATCATTTCAGCATGAAAATTAATATTATATGTTGAGTAAAATATACCTTAAGATTTAATTATATTTAATTTAAAATTTATTTTCTTTTTATTTTAAAAATTATCACTACTTTTTGATGGATTATTACAACATTTCTATTCTATTGATGGTTTTCATTCTTCATAAAAATAAACAAATTATTGAGAATAATATTCATTCCATTTAATGGATATTTTTTCACACATTCCCTTAAATGTTCTTCCACATATGTTTTAAGTGTAATTTTAAAAACCATATATCTAATTTATAAAATGTGTTTATTTTTTTCTTCAATACTTTTCAAATGTACAATTTTTTATCATTTAAATTATATGTGATTTAAATAAATGTCTTTTTTAAATAATAAAAATATTTCCATATTCAATTCATATTTTAATACCAAAATCAACATTTCATAGATATAAACATTATATAATCCTTTATGTTCCCATTATTGAAATTTATTTCCAACTACTGTTTCAAAGTGTCTTCATTTAATCTTTTTATAAAATATATTATCAAAAGTAACACATAACATCTTATTTTTTTGAAAATGTGGTCAATTGTTTTCTAAAGACGTATATGTCTTAATCCCATTTCCACATTATGATCAAAATATATAACTAATATAGAATTTGGCTTTATGAATATATTTGTAAATACTCGTATAAAATAATATTTTTGGTAATGACATTTTATTATCAATTTGTTAATTTTATAATATGTTTTATGTGATATCATTTATAAATGTTACAAAGACCATTTTCATTTCATGTGATCATTATGATATGATTAATGACTGATTTTATGTGGAACATAAATATATATAGATTATTTATTGGTTTATTTCTGCATCTCTTTCTAATTAATTGGTTGAATGTTTATATCATATGTTATATGAATTTTTTATTACAATTATGATTTCTCAAAATAATGGGTGTTTGTTTGGGGATCATGATGATTATTATTATTGATATATGTATTTCAAGGAATATTTATGTTTCTTTAAAATCACTAGTGCATGTTTGTGTCTCATTTACGTGGTGTTTCTCAATGGATCAGAATGTGCTACGTTTCTATGATATTCTTCTTTGCAATGGTATTGTCACATCATTGAAGATTATTATTATATGATTCTAATCCATGAAAATAAATATAAGCATCCTTGATATTATTTTTGCAGTCAAATATTTTAATGTGATGATATTTATTTACCAAACATGTTTTATTATTATGAATTAAGATTACATGATATTATTTATAATATATTTCTCAAATATTTATTATTAGAGTATTATGATTCATTGATATGTCTTCCATTTCATGGAATTTGATATCACCCCTTATGTTTCCATTCCCCATGATATGAATATGAGTATATCCAACAATAATTCATGAATGTGGTCTAGTGAGGTTTTATTATAGATAAATGCTCACAAATATTGTAAATTTTTTTTTGTTGACACTTAAAGATATCAATCCACTAGTTCTTTGGATTTTGAAATTATTGTTGAGGTATAATTTTTAACATACATATATGATATCAAGTAAAAATATTTTTACAATGGTATATCTCACATAGTATCAATACACGTGGTTAATTTAGGTTTTTTAGCACCAGACCCAGGAGTGTGGGTCTAGGCCACCTCATATGACTAGTCTCGGGCATTCCTACTAAAACACTATTACTATATATTTTTACTTTTTTGTGCTCAGTGTTCATTGGACATATTTTCATTAGATCAGGTTAATAAATAATGGGTTTATTATGGTATTCAAAATATATTATTATTTTTTCACTCTTAAGATGGGGTCTTTATAGGGGAATGTCAATTTTGTGATGGATTATTCAGATTAAATACTATTTTTTCTTATACCTGTTAATATATGTTTATTTAAAAAATAATATTTTATGTCACATAAATTATAATTAATATATGACTATATAAACATAAAATCATTCAATATAAGTGATAAAGAAGTAATCAATTTTTAAGAACTATGATAACCAAAATTGTTATGAACCCATTTCAAGATATAGAAATGAAACATGACTTCTTAGAACAAATACATAATGTTATTTGTGATTTTCATGCTACACCAACCCTAGGTAATAAAATTTACATTGTAAAATTCATTGATGAATGTTATATTTGGTTCATCTATCTTTTTAAATCCCATGATGAATTTATAGAAACATTTATGGTTAATAAAAATGATGTTAAAAACCAATTCTCTGTAATAATTAAATTTATTACAATAACATATTAGAATATAGTTTTATATTTTATTAAATATGGAATATCATATGGTCTTAAATTATTTTACCTATCTCTATACCCCACAAAGAAATAGTATAGCTATGATAATTAATATAATATTAATTGAAATGTTTTACTACCTATTGTAATTTGAGGGTCTTGGAAGTGTTAATAGAGAGTGACCATATTAAATGAATGTTATATACTAAAATAGTTAACCACAAAATGAATGTTATTTTATTTTACATGAACTTTGGATGAATAGGAATAAAACAATAAATTTTATATACATTTGTTTTTTTCATGCAATTGGATGATGAATTAATCCCAAAAGTGAAATGTTGGGTAAAAGTCATATTAATTGCATATTTATTAAATATTTAATTATCTAAGAAACATATATATATTCATTGATTTTGAATCAAAATAATTTATTATCTTTTAACATAGTTATTGAATTTTGATATTCTATCATTGATGAATCTTTTTTTCCACATTCCCAATGAAAGTCCAAATTATGTAATCTAGTTCTTATAATACATTATCATAAAAAGGTATAGTGTTAGAGGTTTAAAATATTAAGAAGTTGAGAATACCCATGATATAAGGATCTATTATCTATATTTAATTTTTTATAGAGAAGTAATGATTATATTCCTATAGAAAATTTATTTCACTAATATTGAGTCTAATCCAAAACAGATTCAAGAAAATATTTTCTCTTATGATGAATATCATTAGATGTAATTATTACATAATTAAACGGACTCTATTATTGTGAAAAATAAATTTATATTTTTTTCGTAATGACTAAGGATGTGAACTATTAAGTGGTTAGTTGATACTTAAAAAAAATAAAATTTTGAAATTATAATTTAAAAATAAGAAGATATATTTATTTTAAGGGGTTCATTTAGTGGGAAGGGATCGATTATTATGACAACTATTCTCCCAAGGAATGATAATATTCTGTGATAATTCTATCACTTTATATTCAATATAATTTTATAATACACCAGATATTAGTAAATATAGAATTATTAAATATTTAATTACTTGATGAAATATATATGTAACAAATAGAAGGATTCATCATACCTAAAAATTATTGTACGATTTAAAAATTAATACAACAACTAAAAGGATTGAATCAATCTTCAAAACCAAGTCACGCGTAATTTCATGAAATAATTTTATTGAATGGATTTGTATTTAATGATGAAAAAACGGTGTTGGTAGTATTGTCCCTTATAAATATTGTGTAATGATTTAATTATATGTTGATGACATGTTATTTTATTGAACTCATTCAAATCAAATTAATAAGGATATGTCTCTTTTATCTAGGAACTAAGATATATCTAAAATAGTTGAATAAATTTTTTTAGTAATTAATGTTTTTTACAAATAAGAAGAATATTTTGGTTTCTCAATAGAATTATATTTAACATGAGATAATTTGATAAAAATAATTTGATTTTCCCCATTTTCTACCCTATATCCTTCTTGGTGTTTGATTCTATTAAATCCTTGCAGTTTAGTTACTTCCATAGAATAAGAAAGGGTTTTTGGATATTTTTTTTATAGAATGAATATTATAAGACATAATAATACATAATTTATTAAAATGTTGAGAAGGTATAAAAATTATCTGATATATGAATATTGGAATTCTATTAAAAGAGTTCTTTAAATATCTAATGTGTATTATGTATTATTGTAAATACTAAATTTGAAACCCAAGGATGATGGGGTGTTTATTAAATTAAATATGTATTAATAATTTAGAGTATCAATCCTCTATGAGATTTTGTACATTTATACTTCAAGGTGGAGTGATCTATTGGTGATTGAAGAAAAAAATAAATATTGAATCAAAAATGGATTCATTGTTTTTTCGTTAGAAGGTACTTATAAATAAGTTGAATTAATTATATCCACCTTATATGATATAAAATCATGTTAAATGATAATGTCTCTAGTCAATATTCATTATGATAGTCATGAAATAATGTCTATTGTATATAATAATACGTATAATTGAAAATTGTGACTAATTTTTTCCAAACTACATGATGTGATTAAATTTATATGATATGGAATCGTAACCATATATATTTCAAGATCATTTATTAATTTTAAAGATAAACTAAGTGAATTTTAAGTTTTTTTTTGAAAAAAATATCCATTGGTATGGGTTTAATGTCATTTTCAAAACTTCAGTAATGATTGGACCTCAACATAACATGTGATAACATTTCATGTCCAATATAAATTTAGATAATTATATAAAATGTTTTATGAAAATTATAAAATTATATTATTTATCAAGAGATAGATATTCAGTTCCCATTAGGAGAGGAGGGTGAGTTTTAAAAACATTATCAACCAATGATATGAAATTTGTTTTGAAATGTGGTAACACTCATTGGATCAGTTATATTTATCTTAGTTGGGAACCATTCATATAAACTTGTATCGTTAGGTATCTAACATTGTTGATAACAGAAGTGTAACATGGAAATAGACGGTCTAATAAATGAATATTAATTAAATAATGTTGACAGACTTATGTAGGATAAACCTAGAAAATAATAAAAGATTCATGTTCAATAAATTGAACACCAAAATATCTATTTCTATTTAATTTTTCTCTACTATATAAAATTAAAATTCAGAGATACATTTATTTCTAAATGTTATTTCTAAAATATAAAGATATTTGATTTTAAATTTTTTATTTTTTCAACATTCTAACTGATATCAGAATGTTTTATTTTTATGTTTTATAAGTAATTTGTAAAAAATTTGGTATCAAATTTTTGCAGGGGATGTCTTATGATATTATGGAAAGGAAAAATGGAATGTATTAGGTTCCTCATTATGTGTGTGATGAAATTAGAAATATTAAAATTTTAATAATATAGATAAATTATCATACGAGAGATTGCACAACACACTATCTACATAGAAGAACAAAAATAAACCTGCTCACCCAATTTTTAACATTGAGGGAAAACAGTTCACATTATACACCAAGTTAGTGTGAGTTTTTTAGATGAGCACTTATTTTTTTCAACAAATAAGTTGTAAATTCATGTTTTGTAAAATGTTTTAATGGGTATGTTTTGTGGGTCAACTAAGTTTAATGAATTGGTAATGATCTAAAAAATTTATTGGGCTATGTGTGATCTAACATACAACCCTTTATATTGGCAGTGTGTGATCAAAGAATCTATTTTCATTGAGAGTTATCTGATATATATGACCAAATAAAATAATACATTCCTATTTTTTATATGATTATACTATATTTTAAGGGTAATAATGATTTATCTAAAATGGTGATTCCATGGATATAAAATAGTCTCCATTTTATAGATAATTTAATTCAATATCTATTCCAAAACACTAATCATGTAATTGACAAGCATTAAATGCCTTTCTAATAGTGAAAGACAAGAATTTCTACTGATTACAATCTTGATAACCATGATTCATAAAGGGTTACTCTCCCATGATTAAAAGTATTGAAAAATTGGCTATATTTGTGTCCTCATTATGAATTTCATGCAATTGTTTTTCTATATATTTAATGGGGTAATAATAGAGTCTTATAGGGAGAGAAAAATTTAACATACTACATATTTCTTCATTCACATCCATATTGGAAGATTCAATACCATCACCCAATAATATAACCATTAATTTGAAGAATATATTTTTCTATTTGTGACATAGATGCACTCTATAAAAATGACGGCGGTGAAATTTTATTAAAATAATTTTGAATTGATAAAATATTGGTTTCAATTTCAATATAAAATATTAAACCTTTTCTTTGTAATCTTTACCTCAAAACCCTCTATATTAAATTATGAGTCACATGAGATTTTACACCGAATAGTTTTTTATAACTATGATCATTACTGTTGAGTAAACATTCTCAATGTGTTTTCCTATGATTTATTTGAAACATATAAAACTATTCATTGTGAAATGTATGTTTGTTTTTTTTTTTGAGAAATAATATCACATTGGTTGAATAGCTCTTGAAATTACTTATAATAATGTATATTTCATAAAAAGTTTGGGTCAGAAATATATTAGTAAAAAAATATATAAAATTAAACATATGTTGCAACATTAAAAAAAATAAAAGCATTTATTATGCAATCATCTTCACATCTGTCATCTATAATTTTCCCAATTATAGGTAAAATGTCAAATAATCACAAAAAAGTTAGAGTAAATATATTTCCATTAATTATTTTCTTATATAATTATAATTTTGTTTTCTATATATAAAATAAGATTCACTTTCACCTATGTATGATAAATCCGTGGTCCACATATTGAAAGGATTTGATATAAATGGTTTCTAAATGAGAAAACATTAAAAATCATCAATTAAAAAGAATTCTATAATTAATAAATAAGAAGGGGGTGTGATATTTATTTGGTAATACAATAATCATCCGGTGGAATTATTGTCTTAATAAGACGAAATTTTTAATCATTAATACTCATATATATCACTTTGAAAAAATGATATTTGAAGCTACTGTGGTCAATGATACAAATTCTTAGTGGATTGATTCTAGTGTGACATAATATCTCTGCAATAACAAATATCACCACAAGAGGATGGTATTGACCAATGATGTGTTTTTTCCTACATGGGAGAATCCACAAGTATTACCACATAATGAGTGGGGCTATTCAGTGTCACGTCTTCATTCAAAAATATGTTCACACTAAAATATTTCTTATTTGTGAGGAATGTATGTTGGGACATTGTTTTTTGGACCTTGTTAAAAAACCAGTGTTTAAGCTAGTATTTATAGTTCATAATAATATTTTATTCAATAGTGGGATATTTATTTCAATATTCCTCTTATATGTTGGATTATTTAAAATAATGAAATATTTATACAAACATTTTACATTATTTTAAATTATAAAATAAAAATTAAGGTCATAAAAATTGTAAGATAATATAAGAAAATTAAAAGAAGGAATTATTACCTATAATGGAGGAATACTAATAGAAATATGTTACAAGTGTCAACATAAATGTAGTTTGAATCAATTTATAGCTATTGAATGGAAAATAAATATTAACAAATTAAATCATAGAGATTCATGTAACATTTACTCTATACCTACCACAGGTAATAGAAAATACTCTATAACATTTACTCATGACTTCCCAAATTTTTCTATTATTACCTTGTTATTGAAAACATAATGCTATAAATAAATTTGGTAACATTAAAAATGAGGATGAAATATAATGTGGGAATTCCCTTAAATACTTATGATCTAATAGTGGAAGGTAATATTGTATTCTTTAGTTTTTTGAATCTATAGGGATTGTATATGTATTGATCGATCAAAATAAATGTTAATAGAATAATTTAGAATAGAAAATAATACTTATAGAAATTATTTATTTCATAATTATTTTAACATCCAAAATAATGTTCCAATAAATTTATTTTATGACTCATTTGATCTATGGATAGACATGAAACCAACCATCAATTATTTAGTGGTTGGGAATAAGTATGAAACAATAAGTGTGCATACTTCTAAAATTGATATAGTGAGTTTTGTATGTATTCATTTGATATTCCATAGATATTTATTGCATTTAAATTCATAAATATTCATTTATTTAGAAATACATTATTTAATTACTTTTAATATAGTAAATTAATAATGTCATTCTATCTTTGATGATTCTTAAATTAAATCTTTACCTATAAAAGTAATAATTTATTAAATTGACTCTAAAATAAGGGTATCTTAATATTTATTAGTCTATAAATTTTATAAATTTTAATGTCATCCAATAAGAAAAAAATATTTATCTACTTTCAGCATGTTAGTTTTCATAGAAACTGATGATCGTATTGTTATAGGTACTCTTATTTTTCCAAAATATCGATTCACATTCAAAATATTTGCATGAAAGGTTTTCATATATTGATGAATCTCATTTTAAGGAGGCAAAAAATAATGAAATGGACATTATAAATAACTAAAATAAATCTATATTAGTTGTTATTATTTGTATTTATAGATAATAGTTTTTAAGAGGTTATTTTTATATAAATGAAAAGTTGCTGATACTTTTGAATAAAATAAATATAGACTAGTAGCCAAGGGGTTTACTTAAAATGAATAAATTTTTTATTTATATACCATTTTTATAAAATATATGGAAATGAAAATTAGATTACATATCACATTGGATTAAATAAATAATTTAAAAATCCACCAAATGTATGTGAAAACAGAATTCTTAAACGATGAATTATATAATAAAATATATATGAAACATCTAGAATTACTTGTTTTGAACACAAAATTACATATTCCTTTAAATTTAGTATGAACCACTAATGATTAAAATATATATAAAAAATTTAAAAATAAACATAGTAATTTTATTTTATGGAATGTATTTATAGTTATTAATACTAATAACTATTTTTATAAAATGTTCCGTAATGAAAATAGGGTTATTATTTGGCTATATGACAATGACATTTATTTTTTTTTGGAAGTGATACAAATAATTTAAATTATGATAATTATATATTAAATATAATTTTTATATAATGGAATAAATTGAAGGCTATTTATGTATGGATAGAATTGAAAAATAAATTAACTGTATTTTTATTTATCAATATGATTAAATTAAAAATTCCTTAAAATTTATTTGAAAATATGTGTGTTCACCAGTTTATACCCCTTATAATTTAGTGAGTATGATGATACCAAATCCCTGAAGTTCATTTAGTCAACTAAATTTAGAAAGTAATTTTTTGTGTCTTATGTATTCTATGAATTCTACAATAATATATGTTACATATTATGTTTGTATATTAATAATGTAATCATATAATAAACGATATGCATAATGATAAATATTTAAATTATTACCAAAACTCATTTAGGGTATGATGAATTACTATAAATATTATAGTGGAAACCAAAGGGTGTTAAAATAATTTTTTGAAATATGAATGACTACTAATTAGGATTATCATTATTTTACATATGACTGGGTCTTCAAAATTAAAGGAGGAGAGATCTCTAAAGGATTAAACAAAAAATGTTGATAAGGGACTATATAATGGGTCTTGAGTTTGTTTCTTTAGTAACAAATTGTAATGATGAAGGATGGATACAATATCTCTTTTTAGATTTAATTTAGTATCCTATACCAATGTTTTATATTGTTGTAATTTGTGATTTTTATGAAATTAATTTTTTGAAATATATAAATAATTAAAATAGAAAATTGTGACACATTAATTTGTCACACAAATATATGAGTTTATTGATACAAGATGATACCATAACTAAGAAATTAGTTTAGATCGCATGTGAATGTGGTGGATCAATCTAAAAATATTCTTTTATGGAATTTCAGTATAAATATTCATTGGGGTGGGTTTGAAGTCATTTTTATGTTTCACTAATGATGAGACACCAACTTGACTTGTCAAAACATCTCATATATAATTTCAATGTTTAAAAATTTCATCATACGACTTAATTAAACAATAAAATTATGTCATATAAATATATAGTTGTGTGTGGTTTTGATGAAAAGATTCAAGTAATTTTCAAATAATTAATGAACCATGGATATTATATATTTTTTGAATCATGTGAAATATTTTGGTTTACCTATTTTTATTTCAGACAAGGTTTAAACCAAAGATTTTATTAACATGCCTCTAAAACATTCATGAATTATTAATTTACACAAGGACGAAATGATATCTTGTATTCGACAATGAATGAAGAAATGTGACTAGAAATGTGTTGGATCAATTTGAATGAAAATATGATTTATAGGTTAATTGAAGTTTCTACATATTTGCGTATTATTATTTGATTTTTATCAACTATATATAAGTTCTAATTGAGGGACAACAATATTTATATAATTCCATTCTATAATAGTATGATATATGAATTTGTAATGTTTTTTAAAAATATTTTAAAATGAAATCGAGTTTTATAGTGGGTTGGAATGGGGGACCCATTTAAAAAGGATAAATAATTATCACAATTACAAATGATATGTAAGAGAATAATACTCTTCTAGTTGGTAAACACACAGACCACATGTTTTTAGGATCAAGAACACAATGCATCTCTTTTTTAATACACAAAAATCTTCATAGATCACAACCATAAAACTTTATTGGAGGTGAAATTGTTTTTTCAAAAAATAGTTGGATAGGGTGGGGCCAAATACAAATTTGGATGTCTAGTGTGTTGACCTATTTCTGAAAATATGTATTATTTGGATTGTAGCTATTATTGCATTTAATCAAACAAAAACACATGTTCACTAGTTGGGTACTCTTTTGTCCACATTTTTAATGTCTGCTGATACGAAAGAAATGACTAAATCATTAAAATTAATTCAATTATAGAATATGTTTCTACCCTATTCCATGGGGGAAAACTAATTTTCTATTTAGTTTCTTCCATCCTTATAAAACGGAATCTCAATTGGATATGAAATAATTATCCTCATCAACATTCCAAAAAACTCCACCATGTCTTTACAATAAAAAATGGCCCACTGTTGGTTCACAAGAACATGATACCTTCATTAATCTCTTGATTCCAAATCCCATTAATTGGTGACTATGTAATATGTTCAACTGTATAGTATTTTCCACCATTGTATATAAAATATTATTAACCTATAACCCATTGTATCAACTATTTGGTTTGTGTGAATATAATCTTATAGGGAGAATTTTTATAATGTTCCTCAATGAGATCCACCTACTACTATCTAAAAAATTTATATACCATTAACCAAATATATCTCAAAATATCAAATGAATAGGTTACACCAACATAGATAAATAAGTACACAAAAACATGATGACTATGGAGAAATTTATAAGTATTAATTTCATGAGATTTGATAAATAGGATTTACTTTCAGATTTAAATATTGGTGGTGGGGTCTATACTCTAAACACTGAATACCCCAATATCATTAAATACAAAGATTTATCTTTTTTAAATATGGAATATGTAGAGAAATAATGATCCCATATGTCAATTAAAAATACTCATTGTGTTGGTTGAGGATCTATTTAACCAAAATATGTATATTCCAACTGTAATGAATATTTGAGATTTTATGGAGAGAAATTATATCTAAAAGGTAGAAATTCATATTATTCTGGTCTACTAAATACGATAATGGGGATGATAGATCTATTAAAAAATAATTCTATGTGATTCAATGTATCTATTTTTTTTAAGAAAAACATGATTCTTAGGGACGATGTTATCGTTATCATATCCATGAAAAGTAGACACAACTATTATTTGATTAATTTTAAGCATTATATAAAACACTAGATGAATGATATTCCCATCAATGTATTTCAAATTTAGATACACAATTAGGATGAATATATAATGCATGAAGAAAATGGACTTATAAATGATAAATCCATGTATTTTATGGTAGATAATGAATCTTTATCTCAGTTCTTAATAGAGGAAATATAGTTGGCCATAATTTTCATATATAAATATTCCATGTTTTCATGAATATTGAATACCTAAAATTTTGATCCATTCCAAAACCAAAAATGGATTAGTTTCTTTGGAGACTGGAAACATAAACATCTTATTTGGCTACATTATTCATTATTTCACTTGATTAACATATCACATTGTACCCATTTTTACATACACAACATAAAATTTTATTAAAAACCATGGGAAATGAATCATAACATAGGATGATCCAGATGCACAGAAAGTGTAAACATGGAAGATATTAATCAATGATCATATAAAGAAACAAGGTAATCATAAGGGTATGATAACATGAATATTTATTAAAAAGAACATACAAATCTACCATTGACCATTAAGACAACTCATGGATTATAAAATTCTTATTTCTTAATAAATTAATCATAAGAGTGAAAAATCATCATAAATCAATTATGAACCCCATATTCATGTCATAATAATAGGGAACCATGATAGGTATAGAAAACATTTCATATATCAAGGATAATTAATGATACCATGCAATCATAGTGGATCAGGTACCACAATATATTCCCCATAGTGGATAATTATTCGATACTTATTCACTATAGCGGATAAATCAAAATGAATTGTTTCAAAAAGTGTATCAACACAACAATTTATTTTCCATAGAGGATCTAGTGCATCTACATGTTTCATTTCATTAACTCATGCGATATAAAACATTAACTAATGAATTAGAGGTTAATATAATTCATCGACCACCATACACATATTGAAAATAATAAATATGTTTCAAACAGGATCATAAAACATTTATAATATCATCATATGATAACATGTGTATTGAATATTTGTTTTATAAACATTTCATCATTTCATCAAAATAAAAACCATAAAAAATAATCACATTTTTTTAAAATATTATCATCATATTTATAAACAATGAAAATAAAGAATGATTATGGTTTCAATGGTCCACATCTTTAATAAAAAAAAATTATTATCAAATGATGGAATCATAGATGAAAATTCTATTAAAAGATCACTAGAATACTTCTTAAGGTAAATACCCTTATTAATATATTGATTTAGTAAAATATAAATATATAAAAAATATTATAGAAATTATTATCCATGAAAGTATCCATGGAAAATATTCATGTAGTATTCAATGAATTGAGTGGTCATGGTGGTAATAAATTTAGTTCAAGTTGTATAAGTTAAAAGAAAACATTTACTTCACACTTCTATGAAAAATTTAAAAAGTTTAAAATTATGGAAATGATTGGAATATTATTATGAAACAATTTTATCGAAAGTAAAAAAATGGGTAAAAATGACCTAAAAATATAATATAATAATATTAAAACAAATTTGAAAGCATTTTAAGGAAAATATGGAGATGGATGAATTTTTATTTTCAACCGAATAATAATATATAGTTAGTTTTCCATAAAAACATTTATTCCATATCATTATCACTTTAATAGAGGAAAATGATTCAAAACAAGAATTTTGTATAAATAATGATAGGAGAGTAAAATAAAATGGTTTTATTATATAAAGAATATATAATTTTCATTAAAGTATTTTAATTAAAAATAATCTTGATTAAAATAGGATTAAAACATCAATTTGATACCTCATTGAAAAAATTTGAATCAAAATTGCAAGGAAGAGAGATCATTATATGGATACGAATATCCAATTAATATTCATGAGAAGAATCATAAAATACATTCACATTCAATATGTACATCACATAAATGAAATAAGTGGTGACTATTACTTGTGTCCCATAAAAATAAAAGATAGCTGAAAATACATTACCTCAAGTATCATATTTGACAATACATGGTCAAAATACTATATAGTTAATATATATTTATTATACATGTAATTAAAATAAATTTAATTTCAATTGTATCATGTATTATTAACTTTTGATATTTTAAAAATGAATTTTTAACAATTTTGAATTAAAATCACAATTATTGTAGATAAACACTTTGATTATCATGATTGTTTATTTTATCAATCAAAATACACATAAATTGATCATAGATACATCATTATTATAATTTAAATAATAATATTATTATATAATTATATACGTATTAATTATATTTATAGAGTTATATTTATATTACATTGTAATAGTTAGAGAGTGAAAATGAATTACATCGTTCATGGAGCCTGTAGATAGTACGTATGCATGAACGATATTTAAATTGATTGAAAGAATTAACCAAATAAAGGTAAGTAATAATAATGAAATATCCAATCATTATTATTTCAAAAATATCATATATTTGTGTATAATATAACCTTCTAACAATTAATGTCACTATTAAATAAAATCGAATCACACCTCTTCGGGGGGTTGGGATTACATATATATGCACTAATGACTTTATAATTTTACATTGGAAGGAATATTTGGAAGAAAAAATATTTCATAAACATAGATGCATAATTATGTCATAAAAATAATTTATAAATATTAATTACATCACTATAACCATACATGATATATGGTGATGGAAAATTAATTGCATTACTATATGGAGATGGTAATCCATAACATATGAATGAGATATAATTTCACAACCAATTTGATGGGAAATAGCGTGAATAAAGGTTTTTTAATAATAATAATAACATTTTTTAAATAATTAAGAATTTAATTTAAGAATAAATTATAATTTTAGATGAGTTAATAGATAAAACAAATTGAATATTGTTAGATAAGACTGTAACATCTTCTTTGTATGACCTCCTTTAGATCCACTCTTATAGAACATCAGACAAGTATTTTAATACTAAATGTGCCTATAATTCATATTCAGGGATGTTGAGAAGATATTTGGGTTGGTTTTCGTCGATCTATATCGGTTAATGTGCTGTAAGAAGAGAAAACAGGGGTTCCGTAAGATAACACAGCGTAGGGGAACTCTTGTAATTTGATAAAATATTAAAATGTAAAAAACTCATTATCTATAAAAATGATTCAGAATGGATAGAGATTCAAATTTATGGAATTTTGGGGTTTAAATAACATCCAAATGTAAAATTTATATAGGTTCATGAGGCATTTTAAAAATTATCATCTCTTTTAACCACTTTGTTATCCTATTTTATCATTAACTACTATACTATTTTTTTGAAACATAATGGTTATACATTTACTTATTTGGAAAAAAATTGGATGATAAAATTGAAAAGGTGTGAAATATTAGATAATTTATCAATATTGTTTATTATTTCAAAAAATATAATATGTTTAATTAATTTTATAAAATATTATTTATCATAAAATATCATTAATGTCATTTTTACATTATTAATTTAAGTTGACATTAATGTCTCAAATAAGGATTTGGAATTAAAAAAAATCCTTTAACATATCCATAAAATTTCATATTTATGTTACGAATTAGTGAAGCACATTATTTGATCAAAATTGTATGACATTAAATTTTATAAAATATTTATTTTATTTTTCTAATAATTGAATAAATATGGTATTGATGCTGTGTAAGAATTTTGGGAAATTATCGTATGAATAAAATTCAAAAATTAAAATTCAATGATAAATAAAATATATTTATATTCAAAATAAACATTACTAAATGAAAATAACCTTTTTAAACATATGATAAAATAGTATAGATATTCAATTCAAGAGAGAGACATTTTATATTAATTATATTATTAAATCAATATAATGGTCATAATCAGAAAAATATTCCACCCAATGGTCATATATTATAGGAATGTATTTGAATTTATTAAATACATTTATCCAATATCATGAGGTAATTTTATATATATCTTTTATCCCCATATCCAATTTTTTTTCACGACATTTTACTTATTGTTTCCTTAACATGGTGATAAAAATATCAATTGGCTGCAGTTCACAATGAAAAAAAATAAAAAAGGACAAATATTAAAAAATTTATCCATATTCTTCCAAATATGGAATCAATTTTTCATGTTTCAATATATTTATGTGAGATGAATTCATTTTAATATGAGTACAATAAATTTGACAAAAACCAGTATTTTAGAAGAAAACAAATTTGTATAAAAACATTATATATATTAAAATATATTATCATAAAAAAATATTAGATGTATGGTAAGAAATTAGGTTGAATATAAAATATAAATAAATCATTAAAATTATTCAAAAATGGGGATAAATTTTATTTATTAAGACATAATCACATTACAAGCAAAAAAAATAATGTTTTCCAGAAAAAAAATCTCTATTACATTCAACGGGATTTTATTTACATTAAAAACATGATAACTAATAAATTTATTTTATACATGTTTAAAACATTGGTTTTTCATAATTTTTTAGTTATATTAATTAATTCAAAGCTAATGGATAAGAGATACCTATCACATTAAATAATAATATTGGAATAGTGTATCACTATTCATTAAAATTTGGTGTTACGTGTAAAGAAAGAATTCAAAGAAATTAAATTAATTTATAAATTAATATATAATAAGATATTGGGGTGTAACATTATACCCCCTTATAATGAATTTAAATCTTAATCTTACATCTCTGTAATGAAAAAACATGAGGGTGTCTCTGTTTGATCACATCCTCATGCTCACAAGCTTCTTCTTCCAATTTATGGTCTCACCCCAAAACACTTCATAAGATAATGGTCTTGTATCATTTTAATTTACCTATATAATCCATAATATATTATATCTATTCATCATGAGAGTGATATTTCTCCAATGGAAAGAAATTTGAGTTTAGTATATGTGTAAAATCGGTTATGAACTAGCTCATGTGAGATATGTGGAACATATTGTGAACATGAGAGTGGTTTGGTGGGGGTTCCAATTGATATGCAATCATCCCATATCGGTTAAAAATATTCCACATTCTAATAAGAATACGGAACATCATCCCATTATATTAAATTATCATTACCATATTTTAAATATAAAATTATTAGTATACATTCTATGTAAAATTGAATTCCAAATTTCACTGATGATCACCAACACAACATTTCAGTCTACAATGAGCTACCATAATGTGATAATGATATGATCTAACTTTATCTATAATTTCCTTATATAAATCTGGTATAAATAGATTTATTTTTCCAAATTTATTCCAAGACATTGTATTTCCACACAACTTTTTATAGAGGTATTAATAAAGATCCATCTAAATGATCAATTGGATTCTATTATTTTTAAAAAAACATGACATGGGGAGAGTGTTGATCCCAAAAACCAGTGAAATATTTTATGAAATCTGTCAAAATTTTATCTAATTTTTGAATGTTCCTCAATTACTGACAATTTATATGAGTATGACATGAACTAAGAAAACTCACCTCTATATCTAATTCTTATTTAAGACATCGTGTGCTTCACTGAAAACGTATATACTCAATTAGATAAAATATATTATAGTACTATACAAAATATCATATATTCCTTAATTTATAACATAATAATATTAATATGATATGAACCATATATTATTAAAATGTAGTTTCATACCCTTGTAAGGAGATCAACGATAACCAAAAAGACGTTCTGGCCATGAGTTGTTTTTTGGATCTTATTGGTGAAATCTATGGAAATGTTTTAAAAATTACACGTAGTAATAGGTTATGGTTGTCACATCCACAGATAATTATTTCTATTATATTAAAAAATTTATGTTCTGAAAATCAAGATAAGTAATTTATAATAAACCATTTCTTATTGTCCCATAGAAAATATTTTTTTAAATCTCCATAAATCATTGTACCTCCTTGACAAAGAGAGAACAATGAACAGTGAGATTTTTATAATAGTTTCTTCTTAAATTATGTTAATGATAAGAAAAATAATCATTTACAAATCCTAATCATTCCATAAAAATCATAGTTAATCCCAGAAACACATATCACTTTGTTATATAGATCTACATCTTTTATCTGTGCATATTTACTCTTCACATGTATAGATAGTAAAACATTCATATGACAAACATAGGATATTTTCCACATTTATGAGGATTAGATGTTATATATTCAAAAAAACATTATGTATTTGATATCATTCAATCATTATTATGGAAATCTAGTATTTTATTTCAAACTCAGATTAGCAGCCACCATGTCTACCTTACTAGGATAGTAATTTATTCAGAATTCATAATCTTCAATCATTTCCTACCACCTTCTGTAGAGCATATTTAAATGGTTATTTTTTAGTATATATTTCAATAATTTATGTTATCTATTTTTGTATCACAATTCACTATAAATTTAATTCATTAATATCTTAAATTAAAAAAATATCACAATCATATCTAAATCATTTTCCAGTTAATTTTTTTCTTGTATTTTTATTTTGCGTGATTCAAATACAATCACCATATCATTTATAATTAAATTAATCTCAATTTCCCTTCACTGATGTATCACAATAGATCGTAAAACCATCTACACTATTCATTATTTTTGGTATAGATTCATTAACCACTGTTATCTTTATTTCCTTGAAATTATCTTCACATTAATATGCCCACAACTACATAAACTCTTCTTGAGCACACATGGTGATTTTATTATATTGTGGTGAGAATTATATCACAAAGCATCGATAATTTCCTTCCACCCCATGAAATGTATATATAATAGATACTAGTATTTTTCATCCCTTTTCTTTATAAAAATTTCCTTTTAATGATTTATCAATATAATGATAAAACTTGATTATATAACATAAAATTAAAACGTTCTAAAGACAATATTCACACATGATAATTTTTTTGTACAACTTATTAGTCCACATGGTCATTAAAAAAATTCCCAAATGATCTTATTGATATTCCTTTCTATTTAAATATATAATAATATGACCTATAGTTAATACCAAAAATTCTTCACGGTTGTACATAAATACAATATTCATAAAATCCAATAATATAATGTGGGAATTAGTAAAAACAAATGGAATCACTATAAATTCACATTGTCCATTCTAGGTATTTAAATGTTACTTACATATATCTTCCTTATTGACCATCATTTGATGATATCCAGAATAATTATAAATATTGGAAAGGTATTATTCTCCATGAAATTGATCAAACAAGTTATCCAATAGGGTTAGAGGAAACATTTTTGTGATTATTATCATTTCAAATTATTCATAATTAAGGAATTGTTTCATAGATCTATATTAATATAAAAATAATATATTATCCCATAATTAATGCACTTTAATGAACTTGTAGGAATTAATATCTTTTTAAATATGACCCTAGAGTTTCTTATTTGATTTATTTGACTATATTTGGTAAATTCTATAAGGAGTATTTGAAATAAGTATGAAAACTGGTTTGATTTTTTTTTAAACATAAATTCCTGTTTTTGAAGATTACAAGGTAATTATTCTACAAAAAAATAACTAAACTAGTATAATATAAAAATATCATAAATATCGAGTTTCCACCAAATCATGTGAGATAGATACAAATTATTTATTGTTTTTAAGACCCATGAGATTCAACTAATTTTCATTAGATGATTATATTCAACATCTCATTGATAAATGTTCATAGGTTCTTTTTGAATATGAAATGTGACTTCACATCCTCATAAATTCACATGGGCTCTATATTAAGAAATAAAATACATGCCTAGAATCACAACATATTTGAAAAAAAGAGAACCAAAATATTTTTAGAAAGAACTTTACCACAAAATTCATTTGTAGTGGAACCATATAATTATCTTACCATTTGGATTTTTTATCGACAACACAAAATCTAATAATTTAGTATATGAATTAACAATCATTGTGGACAATACTAGTATAAAATAACTAATATAATTAATATCAAATATGGTGCATCACTATTTTATAATATATATTTCTCCATCAACTAATAATTATATCTTTAATCCCATAATAAAAAAAATTGTTTCATGTGACCATAAAACATTTTTAATTTGAGCGATCAATCATATAATAATGAAAAATCCATTATATGATGAAAAAATCATGGAACCATATGTTCAAACCTGGTAATCCATGAACGTTAAGAAAACCTTCAGACATTATCTTATACATATAAATATCCCTATGATTTTCTCCAAATGTTTTAAACCTAATATCAAAATACTAACTAATCTATGATATGATACCAACTATAGAAACACAACATTTTCATTCATAAATATTACATTTTTACTGATTTTTTAATACATAACATTATGATCCTCACCATAACTATAAATGATATAGGAATTTGGAGACATGATATATAAAAAACATACATATGTAGATTTTTCATCGTCTCTTTTGACAAAAATATCACATTGTACCTGACATGGAATATCATACATAATTCATTAATTACAACTAGTTAAACAGAAAAATAATTAAGGGTCTGTTCATATGACAAGTTAGGGTAAACATGGGATAAATCAATCTACGAACACGTGAAATCAAAAGTCATTTATAATGTTTGGAGATCATGATCACAAAAATACTATTTTATAGCCTATACATCATTGATTGAATAAACGATTCACAGAATAAAAATTTATCATTTAAAAATACTTGAATCTGAATAGTGAAAAATCACCAGAAATAAATCAAGAGTCGTAGGTTCATGTCTTAATGGTGTGGTTCCATCATATGTATAGAAACTATTTTTTATATCAACGATAACCACTAACAAAATAAAATCATAGTGGACCAGGAATCATCACTTGTTTCCTATAATGGATTAGGAATATCAACATGTCTCCCATAGTGGATCAAGAACAATGACTTGTTTCCCATAATGGATCAAGCACATTGACTTACTTCCCATAGTTGATAAATCACATCATCTTTTTCCCATTGTTACCTCAAGTATCATTTCACTTTGTTTGTGTTAAAAAATCCTAGAAAATAACTATATATATTTATTATTAATTTAATAAATATCCATAATCATATTTATCGTTTCATATATCATTTATTTATAAAATATTATCATTTTTATTTATAATGAGTTATTAAAATCACTGTTCTAGGTGATGAAAACTTTGTTTTTCAAGGATCATTTGGTTCGATAATTTTATTCTTAAAACAATGATCATGGTTATAATATATATCAAATATTAATAATCATATAAAAATAATATATATTAACTATATATATAAATATATATTCATTTATATAATATAAAGATAGAAAATATAATTATAGTATTTTTGGAGAGTTATTTCACACGTACATAGGAATGATGTTTCTGTTTTTCGATAGATGGAATGAAAGAAATTAAAAAGTAATTAACAATCTGAAAATAACTGTTATATCATAAATATAATATATAATCATTAAATATATCCTTAATTTTATTCATATTATAAAAATGAAAAATGAATCACATCCCTTCGTGGAGGTGGTAGTCTACACATAAGCATGGCAGAGTTATCATTTTTGAAACAAAAGTAAAGGATGATGATATATATTATTTTTCATTTAAAGAATAATATTAATATCATAAATATAGTATTAATTTTATTAAATCCCTTATTTATTTTTTTTATTAAATATGATGATGAAAAGTGAATTGTATCTCTATGTGTAGACAATAATCCATGCATACACACGGGTGATTCTTGCATTTCTCATTCGATGTAAAAGAGGGAGAATATATCTGATTATATAATATAAATTACCTTTAAATTCCTTTAGGGTTATATATTTATTATTTTATTAATATTAAAAAATATTTAGATTAGTTTAAAAAGAAATAAACTGAAAGTAGCAGGGTAATAAGATGATATATTTTTCAGTATGCCTCTTTTAGATAAATTCTTAAAGACACATTGAATGTTATTATATGAATTACATGTAGTATAACATAGAGAAAAAAATTATAATATATAATTATTTATTCTAAATTGATAAATATTAAATTAATTCCCTATAAAATAATGCCCAAATAATTTGGGTATTGTTCTGTTAGAATCATGGACACATAATCAATTGGTATACATGTAAGCTACATTATCTCCCACTATGTTCTTCATAACAAGCACTTGTCATAGAAATATCACAAATAGTATATTTGTTAGTAACACATGTAAATAAAATATAATAAAATGTGACAATAGATACTTATTAAGGGTAAAAAATCAAGATATCCACAAACCATGAGCATAATTGTTTGGAAATATGAGAATACTATTTGAAGACCATAACATTCATATCATAGATCAGAACTTGATTCATTGAATAAATATTGGGTTCTTGAAATACATGAATCATAATATAATCAAATATAATGAATATATATATCATTACCTTGGTAAAAGGATTATATTTGAGGCATACAATTAAAAATATTATTTCCATAGTAGTCATAAATAATTACTAGGGATATCAAAATAGAATTGGTTCACTCCCATAATTATTTTAGTAGTATGGTTCACTAATAAGACTACAATAGTGAACAAAGTCACATAATGAACTAGATTCACTCCACATTCCAGTCTTATTTATCTCAGTATATATCAATCATTATCTAATTCATTAGTGGTAGATATATGTCCCACCACTCCTGGTTATAACATAAACACTTTCTGTGGTAATGACATAAAAACCATCCTTGGTTATAAAATAATTACAATTAGTTAATTAAAATCCTAAATATGTGTTTCAAAAAATAATAAACCATTCATCAAATCAAAAATCATGAAAATAAATTAGTTTCATTAACATTTCATTATAAAATAACATTTGGAAAATAAATATATTTTATAATCATTTCATCATTTCACTATATAATAACCTATAGAAAAAGTATAAGGTTTTATTATCATTTAACCATGGTATAACCCAGGGTATAGAAGTGAGTTTCATAAAAATATTTTCATACAAATATAAAACGTCCATAGAAATAATAATACTGGTATCCATGGGATGTCATCATTGATAGATGCACAACAGCCTCAACCTAGTTAGTGAGGACTCAACAAGTGCATCCAAGAGACCTGAGTTCAAAACTAGGTGGAGAAATATTTCAATGTTAAAGTAGCAGAACTGTAGCAGTATAGTTCCAGACACTATTTGTTAATGTAGTAGACAAAACTATTTATCTATTTGGGATTATGGGTAACCGGTTTGGGCCTCGGTTCCTATATGGCCTTCGGGACACCGATGGCCTTCATGCCATTAATGGTTTGGGGCCACCATAAGGCATTTAGGCCACCTCAAGGCCTACGTGCCACTAAAAGTTGTTCTTCATGATCAGACAGTCTCTACATGGAATATGCTCTAAATAGGTATTAAAGTAGGTGTGTTCACAAGAGCAGAAGCTAAAAGGATTTCCAGAAAGGGAGGGTATGTGATTTCCATCGGGACTGTCATGTGCATGCATGGTAAGCCTAGCCGAAGAACCATCTAAAAGGTGGAGATTTGATATCATGATGAAGAATCATGGAGGGGGAGTATCAAGTATAGACTATATAATAACTAATGCCTACGAGTCTTTTAATATTTATTTCTATAGGCCTTGTAGGGGTTCCCCCACATACCTTGAAATGGAGGTTATCCAAAAATCTAATCATCATATATGGATAATGATTTTAATAGAGAACATAGATAATATATTGAGTAAAATATCCTTCCCACTTTGAACAAAATTTTAAAAAAAATATATATATATATATTAATAAGATTATTCTTTTAAAATATCACTAAAAATTTATAATGTATTTTTTCAAGGTCATTTAAAACATTTCTTTATGAAAATAAGCTTTCTTTGAAAATAAATTTTTTAAAATATAAAATCTAAAAATTATTTTGAAATTAAATTATTTTAAAATAATCATTGAATCTTAAAAATTAATATTTAATATAATTAGTCTTCATTCTGGTGGAAAATATCATTCATTCAATTTACAGTAATGAAAATATTCATTTTACAGTTTTGATAAATAAAAAATGATTTTATTTTTGAAATGGGCTTTTATAAGGATTTTGGAAGAAATTTAAATGTAAAATAGTGGAAAAAAACATTAAACAATTATATATTACATTGAATATTTTTTCAATCATTGACAAAGTACATTGTATTGGAAGAGAAAAGGTTTTTTATTAAAGGGGAAAATAAAGTCAATTTTAATTAAAATAATTCTTATGAAATCATGTGTGAAAAAAGACAGGAAAATGAGAGTAAAATATGTTTTATTAAGAAATAACTAGATGTTATGAAATTTAATTACTTTCTAAAATTATAGATCATAATATTCCCTCATCAAATCACAACCATAAACAATATTGATAAACAATGATATTGTAAGATTACATTTTTACCAATTTTGTATCATTTTAATCATAAGACCCATGAAATAAATAACAGAATGGAAAATATTAAATATTATGAGATAAATAAATTATTTTTTAAAATTTTAAGTTATAAATTATATACACCTCATAAAACAATATTTCTTGAAAACATAAAATATGTCTTAATAATGGAAATTGGGGAAAAAATCCATTACCTCTTTGGTAACATCTAAACTGTAAACCCCAGGAAAGAGGGACCCTCAAATGGATATGAATATAAAGATAATATTCAGGATAGTATTAAAAAAATAAACACCTAATCAGAATATACCCAACATATAAAAAACAACATGGACAATATGGTATGCGTCTAATAAAAGTAAAAAGGAAAATGAATATCTCGTACCTTAATTCTTAACTATATTCATACACATTCGAAACTATGGTATAATAAATTAATGTTTATTAAAAATCTAATATAGAACAATAAATATATATAATACCTTATATTATTTACTTATGAAATATTTTACGCATATATTTATAATTCAATTTTAAAATCCCATTTTTTGCAGTAAATGCATTGTTTTGTTTATATGTTTGGATTTTTTTATTTTTCTGCCCTCTTATATTGATCATGGTAAAATCATAACAATAATGTTAACCATTATATTAATAAAATATATATTCAGTATATAAGAATTTATACTAATTCAAAAAAAATAGATATTGAAAATGAAATACATTGATCATGGAGAGGGTATGCCTTACATATGTAAGAACGTTGTTACCATTTTCATGTAAAATTGATAGAAAGAAAGGAAAATAATATATTAAAATTGAAAAATTATTTCATATTTAATATATATATAACAATTTTTTTAAATTCTATCCTTATAACATTCCATTTAATGCATACATGATGAATGAATCACATCACATCCTGAGGGGAGAGTCTGACGTATACATGAATGATGTTATTATATCCATCAATGAATGGAATGTAAGAAGGTATTTGTGATATAATAATTATAGAATAATAAATATGATAAAAAATCATATATATCTATTTAATCTATTGTTATTACTATCTAGGTAATATAATATAAAAAACACATCACAACGGTTCACGAGTTTGTGGTATTCCATACACATGAGCAACGATATTGTTTTACAATGAGTTTATAGTTAAAAGGGTTGATTTGTTACTACCAATACATTGGTATAATAAAATCATAAATATAATATATAAAAATATAATCCATGATAATATCAGACCATGGTAGGTGATTATGGAAGATGAATAACATTAGTTTATATGGAGATAGTCCGCTGTATGAACAAATGGGGATTTTTTATACCATTTTATGGAAGAGGATATGAATTTAGGTTATTAAATTAACATAATAACATATACGAATTTGGTAGAAACTGTTGATGTTATTTTTTCATATTTTAAAAGTATTTATGGGGATGTATAAATAAATAAAACACAATTTCATGTTTAATAATTTTTCATATTCTTTAGAGAGCCTCTTTTGGATTACACATAATGCCTTATAATTAGGGATTTACAAAAAATAATGAATACTCTGTGATGAGGGAATTAAATTAAATAATCGATTTTGGTATTTATTAGCCAAACCAAATGGTTTTGGAGGATTGTTGATGAGAGGAAAAGGGATGACATTTTGAATGTTAAGTGAGTGGAATAATTATACTATTTGAAACGAAAGATGTGTACGCATGTTTTTAACTTTCCAAAATCCACAAAAATGGTATATTATTGAAAATTAAAGGTGAAAAAGTCAATATATTTCAATACATTGTTTTTTCGAAATGATTCTCTATCCTTTTACCTTTTATCATTTTATTTTGACCCACTAGTAGGCCAATTAATCCTTAGTTGTGGAAATTATTTTTTTAAAAAAGTTACTATTTAGGAAGGTAAAAAATTAATGTAAACTTATTGTGTAAGATAAATTATTAAGATAGAAAATATAGAATTCATATTTCTAAATTTATTTTTCATAATAGTAAAATATTAATTTAAAATTAATCCCACATACAGAAATAAAAAGTTAATTTCTAGAGAGATATGATTTAAAAGTGTTTAATGCTTTCATATGAACATATAAAATTAAAATTGATTCAAATGATAAAAAATGGATAAATAGGTTTATAATTATTTTCATTTATATTTTTAATCCATTTTAATGTAAAAATCAACTTTTAAATTCCATGATTGAAATTCCATTTTTTTATAAACCAATGTTTTTTACTATCAAATAATGAATTTAAATTTTATGAAATTTACCAAAAAATAACTCCAATATAATCTTGATATCATTTTTTAAAAAATTATTATATATTTTGTTTAAATAAAATTTATTTAAATTTGGAAAAAAATAATTTCCTAATAAGTGCACTAAATGTGACATTATTGATTTCTAGAAAAATATAGTTTTTAAACATAAAATGTGATTTATTTTAACCAATGCTTGAAAAATTTGACAAGTTATAATTAAATAATTTATTATATAATATAAATATATATTGAAATGAATTAAAAAACATATTTAGTTAATTTATTCTATTAAAATATGTTTTTTTGTGATGAAATATTTTTCAATAAAAATGTTTTAATTAGTTTCAAATGGTTCTTATTTTAATTTTTAAATAATTATTCACCAAAGAATTCATTATATATAAATCTCTAAAATATCAATTTTGATAATTTAGTTAATCATATTCATACCCACCATTCCAACTAAAAATTGATAACTATAATATCAAATAATTTTATTTCAATAGTATATAACATTTCATTTAAACTAGATGTTTCCTATAATGCCAGATAACATAGTTTTATTAATAATGTTAGATGATATTTATTACATAAATAAATCATGATAAAATCAATATTTCATGTATGAATTATTATACATGGTGTTTAATGTAATGAATTCTTTGCTCTAAGTTTCATGTAATGAAATATAAACTTAGGGATTCTTATAATGCACGATAAACATTGCATTAGGTCTAACAAAAAATATAACAAAGATTAAATTTATTTAGAATAATATATTTCAAATATACCATAGTGTAATTTTTTACAACTTAAAGAAATTACATCCTCAAAATTTTTATATTTCCTTTTTATACTATGGTTTATCATTTAAAAAAATATTTATTGGAAACACACATCATAAAAAAGGTTTATAAAACAACATCTTGAGAAGTGGGAAAATGGTTTTTAATGTTCTTTGTAAGTAACACACAGTAGGTTTTGAAAGAAAAGAAAATGTGTGTGAAGATATGATTTGGTAATGGAAAAAACATGTTTTAAAAATAATGATGGGGATTGATAGAGATTATTTATCACATAAAAGTAAATTATAATGTAAAAATTAGTAAATAAAAAAACATAAACCAAAAAAGAGTGAAAAAGTTAATTAATATCTTATAAAATGATTTTAATATTATAAAATTTTCATTCAATATAATTTTACACATGTTGGTAAATTTTCAATAGAATATATACATACTTAATTAAATTCCCCTAAAAAATCTCAACATCATTTTATTTTTTTTATTTGATTTATTTTTTTATCATGTCTAACAGAAATAATTGAATATGAATATTATTTTTATTCTTGACGTAATAGTGGATCATAAGATCAATAAATAAATGTTAAGTAATTGAATATATGTCAAGATATAATCAAGAAATAAATTTTTATAATAGGTTATGAATACATATTTTTAGGGAGAAACAATAATGTAATCACTTAATCATCATCCAATGTTCAACTTAAACCATTCCAAATATTATGAAAATGAAGACACTTCTGAAATTAATAAATTATGAATAAGATCACTAGAATTACCCAACTAAACATGACATTAATCCCAAGAAATAATAAATTTGTTTTTAATTTCAAATACCAAATATTTTAATAATATTATCATACGTTTTTCAGAAGCATTGTATTGTTTGGAATGAATCTATAACCATAATGAAAATATAAATTCCTTAATAAAATATCTATTTCGTCAATAAATATATATTATTGAATATATATTATAAATAAAAAAATTTATAAACATCACCAACGCTAACATAAATTTTTTTATCATTCAATAATTAATAATTTCCATGGTAATCAATACATTACAATTTACATTATTCATATCCATCATCTCTTTATCCAAACATCATCACCCTAATATCTAAAACATATTAAGAGATATATACATTATTTCTGAGTTTTTTATAAAATCCCATATTTCTATTAAATAATTTTTCTAGTTCATCTGTACCATTCAATATATTCTTTCAAATCCTTAAGAAAAAACATATACAAAAAAATCCTTATTTATTTTATAATTATTGAATTAAAATACCTAAAAATATAATTCATTATAATTCATTCTTAATCCATTAATTTGACTTCACAATCTTATTTTTATTACTTACATTCTTTAATATGTCATTCATGGTCTCTTTATCATTAACAGTATTACCATTACTTGTACCACCTTAATGATTCTCTTCATGAACTTTCCCCTAAGTACATTGATTTGTATAATCACAATTCTATCCACATATATATTAATTAAACATTTATGAATCCATAGGGAAACTATTAATCTATTTTATTTACTTAACACAAATTTGCTTTTTTCATAGTCAATTTTTACACTTTGAACTTATTATATACACATAAAACATCTTATCATTCCCTTGATACATTTCCTCAATTACTAATTCCCATATTCTCAACATATAGGAAAATTAATCTTCGTTCCTATGTGGTTTCCACTACCCAAAATTCTTGATAAATAATGAAATTATATTCCTTAATAAGTATGAGTGCCGGTTAAGGTGAATGTTTTTAGTGATATATCATGAAAAATGATTAGGTAAAATCAAAATATCCTTCACTTCAGACCTCATATAGTTTGGTTTCTCATCAACACACTATCTATCACATTAAATGTTATTGTAGTTTATTTTGGTCAACTATATTGACTAAATTCTAGAACCATATATTGAGTAGTAATATACATATTCATAAACCACATAATCATGAAAAACAATTAATACGATTTTTAAATCATGACAACTTATTTTCAATATATGGAACCATAGTCATAAATTTGGTAATTCATAGAAATTATTTAAAGACTTAATAATTTTTTAAAGTAGATTTTAAATTGAAAAATAATATATCCAAATAGGATCCAAAAAGTTGTCCAACAATTACCATTTTATTCCCCATGTGATGATTGAGTCTAGCTCAGTGCTCCCATTTCAATTTTATTACCACTGGATACCTATGTACCAAAACCACATCCACTGGTATTATCTAAAAAGGGATGTTATTCCTTGGAATCCAAAATCATTGTCCTTTAACAATATTCTATGATCATTTAATTTACATTGACTTATTCATTGACTTATCTATAGATATATCCCTATAAGTATCCACATAAATATCCCTAGGGTTCTCAATAATGTTTTCACTTCATAGTCTTCTCATATTAAATTAATCCTTTCTCTGATACCATGAATAAATACCCAAACTTCTTAAACATAAATTTTAAATATTAATAGATGAATCTTTATTACATGAAATAATAATCCATGAAAAAAGTCATTAATGTATATTATCTTTGGTTAATTTGACCATTAAATACAAGTCCATATGTGAGATACATCATCTCCCACTACATTAAATATAACTAAAACCATTTGTTGAGATATCATATATAGAACCTTTCATTAAACACAGGTAAGTAAAACATAAAAAAGGTGAACATGTATGATCAGTAAGATTAAACAAGTGAGATATAAACAAATAATGATCCTAATGATATCTGAACATGTTAATAAAATATTAAATCCATACTCTACATATCATAGAAAAAAATGAGCCATGGAATAAATCAGAGATATTCAAAAGACTAGAAACACAATTTAACAAAATATAATAACCGAGAAAAACATAAATTTGTCATTAGATGTTGATTTTTGGTTCACACATAATAATTAAAATGATTTACATTGTATCCAAGTATCTTTTACAAGGCTATCATAGTTGAATAGGTTCACTTCCCAAACCATTGTATTGGTAAATGTTCCCTTTCATGATAACACTATTTTAAAAAGTCCATTAATGATTTATTTAACTTATCATTACAATATTTTTATCACATAAGATATCAATATTTAGCACAGGTATTACAGGGAGATATAGGTCCCTCCTGTAATGTTTATAATGTAACCAAGATCATTGGTTTTAATATAACAACCATATTTGGTTATAATATAACCACCATAAAAAAATGAAAAACAAATATATGTGTGACCAAAGATCATAAAACACTCATCATATAAGAAGTCATGAAAATAAATTGGTTGTATAAAAAATTCAACACTGCATACAATATAGAAAAAAGTATGATTCATAAAAATTTCATTAATACATCAAACAAATACCCATTTAAAAAGTAGTGTAATTAATAATCATTATCCCATTCTATAACTCAAGGAAGAGAAAAAATTATCATAATAAAATTTTCATCATAAACACAAACCATATAGATAAATAATAAGAATTGTATCCTTGGATCCTAACACTATTAAAGCACAAGTGATAATAAATTATTTCATCATAGATAAAAATAGACTTAGAAAGATCATATTACAAATTTATAAAGTAAAATATTCTTCTAATTTTTAAGAACCCATTTTAGTAAATAAAACATTTTCAAAATCATTTTATATTAAAATTATCTAATAACATTATAAAGGATGTTCTAATGATCATTTATAATATTTCTTCATGGAAAAAATATTTATTTGAAAATAATATTTTATAAATAAAAAATATTTATTTTTTATAATTGATTCATTGAAAATAAAAATTGAATATAATATTAGATTATTTAAAACAATTTGTGGCCTTGAGGATAAAAAATACAATTCTCTCTATATATATTAAAACAATGATTCTGTTAACATTTTAATAAAATTTCAATTGATATTGGTTAATAAATAAAATGTAGCTTCTTTTTTATAAAAATTTTAACAAGTGAATAAATAATTTTAAAAACTATAAAGGAAAATTAAAACATGATTTAAATCATTTTTATAAAACATTGATATGAAAGATGGTTGTTTTTTTGTTGACTAGAGATGTAAATTTTGTAATCCTTAAACGCATTCTTCTATATTAATGAGGGAATAAATGGAGGAAACTAAATGGAAAATAGGATCACTCATGAAATAACTATAGTATATTGAATTTAATGAATATATTGTAAAATATTTAATAATATTTTAATATAAATGAATAAATATAAACAATGCTGATAAAAAATTGTGATTATAGCATAAAACCATTACCACTTTGAAATATTTTGAATCATAAAACCCTTTAAATAAAAAAATTAAATAAAACATTAATAAACTGGTAATAAATTATGTGATTATATTTCATTTCTAATGGAATGTATTTATACCTTATAAATGAATATAGGTTCATAAGATAACATATGTCTCAAAGAGTAAAAATTGAGATTAAATTTTAACCTTTTTTGTAACATTTTATTAATAAACCCCATGAAAGAGATATATTAAAATGGATATGTAAATTAGAATAGTTTCCATGAAATTTATCTTTAAATAAATTAATGGATATTATATACACCACATAAAAGAATAACATAGTAAATATTGAATGTTTCTAACAATATAATGTGTAATGTGGAAATCCCATACCTTTTTCTCAACATCCTTCATGAATGGTCAAAATCACTATATAATAAATATAATTTTATTATAATCATATGAATCTTATATATTTATATATATCAAACATTTTATGACTTAAATTTAATCCTTTATTAACTTTCTAATTTCATTTCAATTTTTAAATCACATTTTAGGCCATAACACCATTGTTATTCGTATAAGTTTTGATTTTTTATTTTTTGATTCTCTATCACTGAGCACGGATACATAATCTAAAACATTTAACACCATAAAAGTATAATATATAATCCTAATATATTTGTTTTTAGTAATATATATGTTAAATAGATATAAAATTAAATACATCATTCATGTAGATGGCAGGGGAAACGTACACATGAATGTTGTTTTTATTTTCTTGATGGATTAAAAAAATTAATGGTAAATATTGTATTAAAATTATAAAATCACTTTTATATCAATAAAAAATATAACATTTTTTAATTCACTTTTATTTCCTTCCCTATAAATCATATGTGGAAAATGAATCACATTTCTTCACGAGGAGGTAGTCCAATTTATAAATGAAGGATGTTCTCATATCCCCCATGAAATATAATGTACGAATGTATATGTTATATCAAAATTAAAAATATTGATCATTTCACTAATATCATATATATTTATGTAATATATCTTTAATACTATACAAGTAAAGTGTAATTGAAAAAAATAACATTGGTTCATGTGGATTTCGTTCACAATACACAAAAGTGATTTTTTTAATAGGTTTGTAGGTAAGAAAGTAAATGTGGTATTATAATTATATAGATATAATAATATCATAAATCTCATTTATAAACATTAAATCTATTATTGTATCCATCATTGAGAGGTAGTGATGGAAAATGAATAACATCATCTCACAATGTGATATTTCACCGTTCAAAAGAAGGTTGTTTTCATATCAAATTTGATGAAAAAAAGATAGATTATTGTTATTAAATAATAATAAAATTATATAAGTATATGGTATATATGTGATAGGTTATTTTGGTATATATTTTAATTATTAATGTAGGTGTATGAATACATAAATCAAAAACACATGTTTAGTAATTTTACGATTTCATTGGATATCGCCTTCTGGTTTACACCAAAATATTTCATAGGAGGGATTAATAAACAATATAAGGTAACTATGATGATGGAAGGTATTTATTATTAGGACTTGTATTGGTATTTTCTTAACCAATGTGTTTTGGAGTTGCAAATAGTTGAAGATATTTGGTGGCCAAAGTGAGTGGGTGGACATTTATAAGTGAGGTAAGTGGCACACTTGATATTTTCAAAAAGAAAAAGGTGTACCAAAATTTTTAACATTCCCAATTTCTACCAAACATGAAATTATATAACCTTAGATGTTATAAGGTCTTAATATTTCCATAAAATGTGATTTTTAATATTTCTAACTAATTTTACCCCTTCTTTTTACCCCTTGTAAACTCGTATGAACCTTAACAATGGTAATTAATATTTATTATTTTTAGAATTTATTAGGGTAAAAAATTAATTTTATCACATTGTATAATATACATTTTTTCTATTCCAAATATGAAATAAATATCTCCAAATTTTATTGAAATAATGATTAAATATTAATTGAAAAATTATCCGCAATGTGATGTGAAAATGTGGATTTCAGAAGAGAAAATTTTCAAATGGTTTAAATGTATTGAAATCAAAATTCAATGTGAAATTGATTAAAATGAAATTAGTCGGATTAATAAATACATAATAAATTATTTTACATTTAATATCATATTAAAATATCATTTATTTTCTAAATTCCTTGAATGAAAAGGTTACTTTTCTTAAAACCATTTTTCACTACTCCATATAAAATTTTTCATTATAAAAAAATTGTAAAAATATCACTCAAAGGGAATTTTTACATTCATATTTATAAAATCAAGTTCATATTTGAAATGAAATAAATAAAATTGAAATAATAAATTCATTATTAAGGGAAAAAAATGGAACAAATGTTTTTTTAGATAAAAATAAAATTATGTGTAAATTTTTATTTATTTTATATCATTCCTAGAAGAAAATAAGATGAATGATTAATATATGATTCAATATATGGAATATTTGTTTAATGTAAAAAAATCATGAAATATTATATTTAATATTTTTGGACCTTAAATTCATTTCTGCACATAAAAATATATTATCAAAAAAATATATTCATTATATTAAAATGGTTTTTATATTCATATATAATTAATAATTTAACAAATAATTCATTATATATTTATGTGTAAACAATATAATATAATTATTTAGTTAATTATATTGACACCTTCTATTCCAACATATTGCAAAAAAATATCATATTATATAATAATATTTTCAAAGTATTTCACATTTCATTTAAACACATTTTTGCATGAAACACATGGTAAACATAGTGTTTTGTGTAGAAAAAGATAAAATTAGTGTTTCATGTAAATGAAATATGACTCCCTGTTACATGTAATAGAAGATAAAATCATTATCTCATTTAATATAATAAATTCTCATTTTTTGAGCATAACATAAGCTAAACTCAGAGTTTCCTGTAACATAAGTTGAACTAAATGTTACATGTGACTATAAATATAAATAATATTAAATTTATTTGAAATAAAATATTTCACAAAATCTCTAAGTATTACATAAAAATGGATGTTTATCAAATAGTTTTTTTTGTATTTAGTCAAACTTGATCGCTCAAATTTGTGTATGGAATATAAAGGATGGGTAAAAATTTATAATAGAGTATAGGGGAACACATGGAATTTTTTAAAAGATTAAAATATAACAAAATAGTTATCTAGATATATGCTTTAAAATGCCATGATATTTCATTCTATGGAAGGTTGAGGTTTAAATCACATCAAACAATAAAATTTGGACATATTTATTTGGTTCTTATAGATTATTTTTTCGTTTAGTCCGGTTGTAGTATAATTATACCCTTAACCATGGTAATTAATTTTTCACACGTAAAGTCTCATTATTTTACTTGTAATGAAACAATTATATCATAAATTGAAAATGATAGAAATTTTAAAACATTTATAATCATATTTTTTATCCTACAATATTTTAAATATTTTTAAATAAATTAATAAAATAGTATTTAATATAAAATATCAATAATGTACTTTTGATAGTATTAATTTAATTTTACATTAATCAAACCAAGAAAAATAATAAATTAAAATATATTCCAATAAAAAATTGATTCCTTGCACTCTTTATTTTATAAAAATACTGAAACTAAAAAATTTTCAAAATTTTATTATTTTTAATAATTTAATCTTATTTTTTTATTTTATTTATAATTTGAATAAATTATCTATTTGGTTTGCATAATAATTTAGAGAAATTATACATTCCATAAAAAGTAATTATAGATTTTGAAGACAAATATAATTTATTGGGATTTAAAAGAATCATTAATAACTAATGATAAATTATTTTAACACTTCTTATAAAAGATTTGAGATATTAATGTCAAGAGACTAGTGTATTTTATTTATTCTTTATTAAACTAATATAATGCACATAGTTAATGAAATATGTCCTCAAGTGGTAACATATTTGAGATTTTTAGGGAAATAAATGATTTCCCACCATCCAATAGGATATAGTTATGTGTTATAACTGTTTTAATTTCTTAACCAAATGTTTTATCCCTATTTTCTCATTTTACACTTATCGATTTGTCAATGAAATTTTATGGTTGCTATTAATATTATGAAACATAAAAAAAGGAAATTATTAAATAATTTTTATTCACATTATTTGTGATTTCCTGTATCGGGTGCCATATGATAGTGCTCTGGCCTAATTGGAAACGTGACCTCATGTGCACCTCTATTTACAGTAGAGGCCACTGACTAGAAAAAAAGCTATAATATAATAATGGGGATACTATACCCTCTTTATCAATGCAATATAAAAAAATTAAAATAAAGGTATAATAGCCAACTAAAAAACATAATAATACTATAACCAAGAACATACAAATATCACATTATGATCCAAACTATTATGTAATAATAAAAACAAAAGAAGAATATATGTCCTTCCATATAAGTGTCAAGTGTCAATGAAAATCCAAAAGAAAGACACAATGACACTACTAATTGGGTCCCAAAACCATTTCAAGATCTCACATCCATGCACTATCCCACTAAACCATCAAACACATGACTCATTCCATTATCTTCTTTGATAATCATGATATCTATTCAGGTAATGATTTTGTTGACCATGTCAGGTATGATTACAACTCAAAAGGACACCACTAATAACGTCGAAAATAATATCACGTCTATAAAAGTATATTCACTTTTTTAAATAATAAAGTACAATTGATAAAATAATAATTTTACGAGTTCAATTATTCTGTAATTTACAATATAATTTACCAACATTCCTAATGATAACTGAAAAAACAATACCTACTTCATCACATGCCGGTGTCTGAACCATATAACATTGGAAAACACAATTAATTATAACATGGGATTTCATTGTCTATTTAAATCCAACTTTATATCACGGCTAAATGGAACCATAGTCCAATACCAATATTTTGGGCATAAAAATTCATGTCTAACACCCCATGGAAATTTGGGGCATCCATCCCTATCCCATTATGCATTTATCAATTAATTTTGTATGTGTATTTAGAGAATAAGTCTATGACCCACACTTGTTAATCAATCAATCACATATGGTTATTTAGTGATTCAGACTATATCGAAAACATGTTTATCATTCAATCTAATATTTCACATACATGACATTTATCAAGTTTAATCATCATTAGCGTTGTTATCAAACATTTTCATCGCGATATACCATTTTAATTTCAACAAAAAACATGTTTATTCACATTATTCACCTTGAATAATATGAAAAATTTATCATTAACCATTTATCAAAATTTAATCACATATACCACTATCCCTTAATGGTTAATCCAAAAATCATTTAATTACTATTTTCAAAATACTCATAATCTCATTAATCAAAAAAAATTAATAATCCTATTTACCCACAAATATCATAATCACAAATAAACCAATTCCAATTTCACCATGTTAATCACATTTGAATATCACATGGAAATTAAATTTAATCAATTCAAAATAGTATTAAAATTGTAAATCATGGAAATTTAAATTTTCAATATTTCATAAATGAAATTAAAATCTTTAAAATGGGAATTGAAATTTTTCCCACCTATATATTGATCTTGGACGAGCATTTACCAACCTAAAAATCCCCAAATTGAATCAGAAATATCAATTACAGAATTATATAAAAGATTTAGAACAAAAAATAGATCCCTGATCAAAATAATTAAAATCATTCAAATCATAGGTCAAAACCCTTTCCAACATGGAAGAAAACATTCCTCTTCATTGGGATATAGATATGGGAGAGACAGAAATTGAAATGGGAAGAGATTACATAGCAAAAGTGGTAAAGATCAATCAATTGAATATTTAATTCATCTGGGAAGATGTACAAAGGTAATTATAATCCCCTACAAGATATCCAAAAATTTAATATATCCCCTTATGTTGAGTGGGGTATAATAAGGGTGAATCGAGGGGGTTTAGGAATTTTAAAATATATATCTAGAGAAATAAATTTGACATACCCGACTTATTAGGATGTGGAGAACAATTTTCCAAACCACGCACTCTAACCATATGCCTCATTTAAGAGTACACAATTTCTACTAAGAGGGATCAATGTTTGATCAATAGTGTGTCAGCCATGAAATCCCACTATCTAAAGGGTGCATTGTTTTCTAGGATGGACACACAGTTTGGGAAAACTGTGAAATAATTGTGTAATTCCGAAAAAAACACCAAAATCAAATAAATTATCTCAAAACAACCCAAGAAACACAACAATGACAAAAAAAAAAATTGTAAAAGATTACCCAATTTTTTTTTTCAAATTTTGAAAAGTCTAGGATATTACAAACTTTCCACCTTATAATCTTTCATCTTTGATCTCTTCTCCACAGAATCATTATGATTCTGAGGTAAAAAGATCGATCCACTAACCCCACATATATGTTTGTGCCTCTAATATTTCCTTCTGAACATGTCCATGATTCCACAATACTTGAATGATTGGCATAGGATTTCTACAAAACAATTTACCACTATGACCCATAACATGAGTCTGATGCCCCTAAATGGACAAATCATTCTCAAGATGAACGTCACCAACATCGATATCATGAGAAGGGTTATGGTTTTACCCCCTAAGTTGTGACACATGAAAGAAATCATGGATATCACTATAAGTATTTGGAATATCCAATTAGTACACCATAGACCTGATTCTCTCCACAGCTTCAAAACGTCCAACAAATGTGGGTTCCAACTATATATATCTTCACACGCTATAGTATCTTGATCTTGGTGAAACATAAAGGAAAACAAGACCACCGACCGTAAACTAAAGGGTTCCTCTACTAATATCAACTTACATCTTATGTCCACTCAGATTCATATCCATACATTTTTCAAACAACTAAACCTACTCTGATGTCTTGTGTACATGACTCGGTCCCAACAACTCCAACTCACCCACCTCAATCCAACATAAAGGTTTTTTATATAGCCTACCATAAAAATCTTCATATGGTGAATTCTAAATACTTTCCTAAAAATTATTATTATAGGATAATGTAATGATATCTATGTGATTCCCCTAAGGCAAACTAATGTCATGAAAAAATACATATCAAATCCTTCAAACCTGTAATAGTATGATCTTTCTACCCATAAATATGTGGGTTGAAAGTCATAATCTGAATTTTTTATGTACTAAGAACCATATTCAATCCTTTATATAAATTTTAATAGAAATAAATGTCACAGTCTAAAACTATTCTCTATATAACCCAGTGCTGACAGACTATCTTTAGAATTTACATGTATCCGAACTGATCTACTGTGATATTTTCCCGAAGAGGAAAAGAATGAAATAATTTCATTAGTTGGTCAACAACCACACAACTATTTTCATAACTCTAATGGATCATCAGGTTACCCCCATGAAATCCATTTTAGGTTTATCCCACTTCCATTATAAAATGGGTAATTATTTTAGTAAACCATTGGGTCATTGATGCACTCCCATAACCTGTTAACAAGTGTGGAACCGTGTCACCAACCATACAATCTTCATTTTCAAGCTTGACCACCAATATTTTCATCATATGGAATGTTACATTTTGGTAAAACTGAGGGGGAACTAATCACTTTAGGGAAAGAAAATCACACACCAAATCGCGTTGATATGTGTAGGTACAAAAACACTGAACCAAAAATAGATGATATCACTCTCATCTATTTTCAAAATGGAAGGTGACTCCCCAACTTCAAGGATTTCACTCAAGTCCAAAAACATTTTATTATCAAAAAAAATATGGACAATCTATCTCAAATGTGTGGGATCCAATGATACTGACATACATGTTATCTAATCATGGCCTTCTTAAACCCGAACTAGCATCTCATCAAGAAAACTCATTACCTTCCACTCAGAACTATACTCATGAACATCTTGAGTAAGGTTTTCCCTGCTCAGTTTTTCAGAAAAAATGTTTCCTATCAGGAGTGTATATCACTGTTCAAAATAAAATGATTATATATAATTATCCCATGTCTACTTTCATATAAAAAAATCTTGTGGTGAAAATATATACAATACACTCTTGTGATCATTATAGACAACAAAATTTTTACTCAACATATAATGTCACCAAAAGTTCAAGTCATAAATCAATACATCTAACATGTGGCCATTCATAGGTAAATTTTGTTCATGTTGTCTCAAATTTGATGACCCATATTCTATTACTCAATCCCCCTGTATCTAATACACTCCATGATCAATCCCAGATGAATCACAAAAGAACGTATAATCCTCACACTACTCTATTAGGATCATGATATGTGTGGTACTCAACCACTTCCTCAATTTCTAGAAAGATTTATCACAAGATCCATAACAATAAAACATTATCCCCTTATTGGTGAACCAAGGAATAGGTTGTTACATGTATGAATATTCCTAGATGGACCTCCAATAAGAACCCACCAAACCTATAGATCTATAGATATCAAAGTCATTCTTGGGATTCTCATGAGAAATAACCGCTTGAACATTATTTGGGTCGAATAACACACCATTATATGTGATTACCTGACCCAAGAACTGTGCCATGTTGTTCCATAATTGGAACATAGATAGCTTTAAATATAGATGATTATCACTCAGTGTAATCAAGACTATGTCAATATGTTAGGAATGATATTAATGTGACTTCTTGTAAACCAGGATGTCATTCACAAATATGACCAAAAACTAGTCAATTTATAGAAGGAGTATTCTATTTCTTAATGGAATAAACACTAATAGTGCATTCTTTATGCCGAATGGCATTATAACAAACTCATTATTTCCATACATGATTCTAAAATCATTTCATGGAATTTCAGATTTTTTTAAATTCATCGGATGATATTGTGGTCTTAATTAAATCTTAGAGAAGACACAACCTCCCCTCTAGTAGAAAATGAGATATTTGATATGAGGAAGAGGATATAGTTTCTTCCATATCATCTGGATAATCTCTGGTAATAAATACATATGTGCAACATCCTTTCATTAATTTTAAGAAAAAAATAGAGAACCCCACGGTGATGTACTCAAGTGGATAAATCCATTATCCATTAACTATTCCAAATTATTCTTGAGCTCTTGTAGCTCTGTTGGGGAAATTATATATGGTGGAATTGAAATTGGCTCATATCTAAGAATGATATCAATAGTAACCCCAAAATCCCTCTAGAGTGCAATCCATGATAAGTCCTAAAGAAAAATATCCTAGAATTTGTCCACTATGGGTGGAGATCTATCATGCTTCACACCCTCTTCATCCAATAGTAAACTCCTAACATGGGAAATGATCTCCCACAATTACTAATGAACTAGCCCTGTATGGATTACCTAGATATCCAACTTTTCCTGATGATCAAAATGATCACCCTCAAGAAATGTTAAGGTCACTCTACTCTAGTAAAAAATTTTGTGGGATCTATATAATACCAACCAGTACATTCACAAAAATCCATTCAATGTAAAACATTTAAATTATGTGTATATACCAATGAAAAACAGTACTCCCCAACCTCAAGTTAACACCCTTTCTACAAATAGATTTTTATCGATCACACATTCAACAGTGTATAAGTCTTCATAAACCCACTAATAAAATCCACCGTTAGACATAACCTAACGAAAATTTGGGAAAAAATAAAATAATGAGAGAATCTTATATAATATATTACACTAAAAAGTATATAATTTTTATTAATAGTATTCTATACTGTCGATGGTATAGCCTCGCTATTCACAGTTGTCAGATGAGAAATATACAAAAGTCTTTCCCTCTTCCCTTTCATGCATCATGAGACACATGAGTTACCACACCCTTCTATTATGGGTGCATGTTCCTAGTTGTACAACCTCCACTAACCAGACTACATTGGATAGTATAACTCAAAATTATTGTCTGATATAGGGTTGAAGAACCCCTTTAAAAACTATGATTCTTCTTATATCTTATCCCTTTACCCACCTATCATGAGTTCTTGGAGAACTGTTGTGAATGTCCCTTCCTTCCAAAAGATCATAACTCTTCTAATGGTTGGGGTCACAATCTACATAGGTGACCACACCTTCTGCAATGGTGCCATACCACTCAATTAAGGTCAGTAGTGACTAATCCTTCTGACTAGCTAGTCTACTTTACACTACTTTGGTAAACATTCTCATAGATAGGATTCATTCTCATGAATGACATACAACCTGATCATCCAGTAGAAACCACATGTCCTTCACTTGAAGTCTTCTTCATTTTTCCCTCTTACATGTGAGCCTAATTCACTACATATTAAAAAATATTAATCATAATTATATGAGCTTCACATGTAATATAACACTTAATAACATTTTAATAATACATTACCATTGTAGACTCATCCCTTACCAATGCTGTAATAAATAACTTCAATTCATTAAATTGTCTTGTATATTCCCTCACATACATACCCCCTTGATTTAGCCCCATGAACTCTACTTACCTCTCCGACATTATCATATCAGGTAAAATGTTATCCATCAAAAAAACTTAAAATTCCTTCCACTCTATGTTCTCTATCTTTCCATTTGGGGTCTGAATTTTCCACCAATGGTTTACATAACCATGTAACATATAAGACACCATATTGAAACAATTTTCAGCGGAAGTCTCTATGTGGTAAAAGATCATCACGATAGACTCAATATAAAACTCTACTACCTTAGTTCTACCACCTCATTTGAAGGTCCGTGGGTTCGACAAATGGAATTCCCATGTCAAGTAATACATGTTACACCTTACCCTACATAGGTTACTCTACATAAAATTAATAATGAGAACAATTTACCCTAATAAATACTCCCTGACATCCTCACGCAAAACTATCATATCCTATTGGATCACTAGTAGAGGCACATTTTCCATTAATGTCCTAATGTCATATTATTAACAAGAACCTTAGTGGAAGAATATCTATAAAATCACAAACACCCATCTCACGACACAAAAAATATTTTAAATTCATTTACATAAGAGGGATTAACAATAATTCATAACATGTCATTCCCCCAATCCTCACCACAAGGTAAAAAATAAGGCACTATCACCACCATTAACCATCCCTCAACCAGGTCGTGGTTAATAAAGGGAAAAAAATCAAATAAATCATGTTTTTCATTAGACACCCATTTATAAACATAAATTTATTGAATTTATAAAAATTTATGCTTTTAATTTCATATTAAGATAATTTTTATTTAAATTAATAAACAAAGAAATGAATTTTCATTACTAGACAACATTCATAAATACTTCTTTTTTTGTGTTCTTAAATTCATTAATGTCACAATAAGTCAAGAGTGTGTATTATGATGAATAAATACTCAAATATCATTCCAAAAAGGTATACAAAAAGGATATCATAAAAACATATAAATAATAACATCACACAAAAATTTCACTAATCAAGATGAAATAACATCAAACATTAACAACACAAATTAATGAAAACAATCCCACCCTTTGTACATGGATTTTACCCATATAGATGGGTTTTCTACTACCATGCATGTTCTATTGAACAAGGATGAAATCATCAAAATATGTGTTTTATCCTTCCCAAATATCAAATATAAAATATGATAAAAGAAAACATTGCCTTTGATACCACATTATGTAGTCCCAAACTGGGTTCCCCATGCGGATTCCCTAAGTTGGTTTTCCACATGACCTCAAGAACACCTCCCTATATAAAAAAGGATGTCAATTAGCAATGATCAGATAATACACAACATGGGTAGACTCTACCATAATTATTAAGAATTAAAATAAAGTAAAATAAAGATACAATATCCATCTAAATAACCAAAATAATAATATAACCATTAATAGGCATGTATCACATAATGGACCAAAAATTTGAATCCATTACCCAAAACTAAAGTAGTATGAATGTCATGCCTTATATTGGTCATGTGTAAATGAAAAGGTCAAAATAAAGAGACACTAACACTCCCATCCAGGTATCAACACTAAATATAGATCCATCATCCATGCTGCATCCCACTAAATAATCTAGCATATGACTCTTTCCCTTATCCGGTTTTGCTAAACTGCAGTCTATTTGGGTACCGATCAGGAAGGCCATGTAGTGTATGAATAAATATTATTAGGCCCCCACCAAAGACATCTATAATAATATTTATTCAATAATACTGTATGAATTTTTATAAATAATAAAGTACATGTGATAAAATAATCATATTCCAACTTTAATAATTTTATAATTAACCAGATAATTTACACATGTTATAGAAGAAACCCAAGACACCAAAATTTAATTTAATCCATGCCAGTATCTAAATTATATCAATTAGATAATCATAGATTATTATAACATAGGATTTCATTATCCATTTAATTCTGAATTTATACAATAGATACTAGGAAATGTATTCAAAATCCTAAATTTTTGGTGTAGAGCATATTTTATAGAACCCCTTGGGTATTTGGTGTATCATTACATGTCCCACACCCATTTTAACAACCAATAACATATGGGTATTTAAAGAATCAATATGATTCCCTTGTGTTTTTATGAATCAATCCCATATGGGTAATTGGAACACAATTTTGTGTCCGACACCTGTTAATTAATCAAAAAAATATTTTACATATATGACATTTATCACAGTTAATCATCTTTTTACCTTTTATAAAAAATTCACATAATGGAATACCATTTTAATTCATCAAAAAAATGTAATTCCAATGACCCCTTAATTTTTATTAGAAATGTATTCATAATAAAATTAATCATCCAATTTCATAATCTGAATAACCCACCAGTTTCATGATCACTATTCAACCAATTCCAATTACCCCATGTTCAACCATTCTTATTCTCAAGTGGAGATTCAATATTGTAAATTAAATTTATGATGAAAATTACCAACCATGGAAGGTAAAATATGAACAATTTAATACATGTAATTAAAATTAGGACTATGGGAATTATAATTTTTCCCTCATAACTGAATATCATTAATTAGAATTTTTCATCCTGAAAATCCAAAACATGAGGTGGAATGATCAATTTCAATATAAAAGAAGATATTTAAAATACAAAACTAAATCCAAGATAATATTGAATAATATCACCTAATATATATATCAAAACCCTCATTAATATGGAATAAAACAAACATCTTCATTAATAAGGAGTGATGAGTGATAGACAAATCCAAATGAAAAGAGATTACATACTAGAAGGGTATATATTTGTCAATCAGATTTTTGATTCATGAAAAAAAAGTTTGAAGGGCCTTGGAATCTTCATCAAGACCTACAGAAATTGGTAACAACTTAGGCCGAGTGGTGGAGAATAAGGGTTAAATCCATGTATTTGGATAATTTTAAAAGAAATTTTCGACGAAATAAACCCCGTGAACATGGTTTTCGGGGATGGGGTTCATAGTTTTCCAAACTTCTCAAAACCCATGAATACCCAATTGCCAAAAGGGTGAACAGTTTTCTTCGATATGTGAACTATTTTGGAAAATAATTTTCTAACTATCCACTTCTTAAAAATGCTCCAAAATATTCCAAATGCTCCCAAAACAAACCCAAAAATTGAAACCTAAATATACTCAAAATAAATGTAAAAGTGTACCTGAAAATTACAATAGATGACCAATTGAAATTTTTATGATCCTTCAAGATTCCAAATATGGAATAAATTTTTTTTATTAAATTTCTACAATTAAGGGATATTCAATTTAAAATAGTTGTGAACAAATGAGATGATTTTTTTTAGAAAAATAATTTTTTAAGAAAAAAACATGATATATATTTTAAATCACTACATAAAAAAGTATATGTTGACATTGAAGAAAAATTATTTAATATGAAATAAAAATACAATTAAAATCATACAAAATAGTGTTGATTTTATTTTATATTGGAAAAAAATCCCACATAAAAATAGATTTCCACATAATGTCTCTATTACATAAAAATGATTTTTATTATCATTTTACTCTAATTAATAAATAATGAAATCATTTTATAAATGTGTAAACCATAAATGTTAAATACCATAATGAGTTATATTCATAGATAGAAATCTAATGGATAGGTGATAAGTGGAAAATTAAATAATCACATATCAATAGTATAGTATTGTTCGTTTATACTCATTATCTCATGTAAAGAAAGATTTCTATGAAATTAAATTTATTTTAAAATAAATATAGAATAAAATATCATGTGTCTTTATGAAAATACAGAATTTTTCAAAAAAATGTACAATTGAAGAATAAAAAGGGGCATGCCACTTCCTTTTCAAGTGAGGAAAATTCAAGAGTTATTATTTTATTCATGTAAACAAAGGTAGATGTGATAATAGTCCATGATGGAACTATCTATCCATGATCATAGATTCCATCGTGATTTTATTTAAAAATTTAGGTTCATTTCATGTGGAGAGACATGAAAATACCGTAATAAAAAATCTATATTCAATAGAAGAGAATCAACCAATACAGGAACAATGATCTACATAGGGACCCCTCAAAGAATAATTATATCATTGAAGTATGTGATTGATGTCCCTTTTATTTCATAAAATAAATTTACTCTATATGTCGCTTTATTTGGACCTTATATAAATAAAATCATAGTTTTTGGGATATTTTTAAATAAACATGTGTTTATAATGGTATTCAAAGATGATAACATTATTCTAACCAAGGGTTAGATCATTAATTAAAAGGTTCACATGTATGATGGATTATTAAAATTTGTTAATAATGTTATTTTTTCATAATTTTTATGTCTCTAAAATTTTGTTAATTATTTAGGTCAACTCAATTATAATACAATAATGAAATTTGAAAAATATAATGGTAACCTATCATGAAAAAAAACACATAAATGTGTTACATTCATGGAATCAAAATTAGAAGTAAAATAATTTAAAATTATATAAAGGAAAATTAAATTTAAATAATAAATATATAGTGAGGTATGTGATTTTCATGAAATCATAACCATTGGTAATAGAACTTAAATAAAATTCATTGATAATTTTATTTTTAGATTTTGTGTTGTTTACATTTTACATGAAAATGATGATGTTTTAGATACAATTAGTATCATAAAAAGAGGTTGAATACTATTGTGGGTATACAATTAAAATACCTCAGATCTTGTAATAGAGGGGAATGTTTTTCATTCATTTTTCGAATCACCATTGATTATAAATGAAGGGATGGATCCCTGTAAACCTCATTAGATTATTGTAACCCAGGGAAAAAATATACTGTAACTGAAAATGGAAATTTCTGTAATGTTTATATTTTCTCTCTTAAGTGTTTTTTGTGACTGAAATTATTTGTACATATAACATCTTAAAATAGATAAATATAAAAATTAAGGCTATAAATATATATTCATTATAGAATTTTATGAAACAAATCTCATTTATTAAATGTTTATGGGTTTTCATGAAATTATTATATTATTTAATGAAAATGAAAAATTTCTGGTTAAATATGTATTTAAAAAATTTATTAGATATAAGAAGAATTAAAAATATTAATTTTTAATTGTTATAGAATCAAATTATTTTGAAGTATCAATTATAGTTATTTATTTAATATTTACATTATTTAATGAATTAATTTTAACTTATTTACAAATATATATCCAAATTTATGAATATTTACCAATAAAATAATTTATCATGAAATTTTGGATGATGAGGATCATAAAAAAATGAACTCTGATACAGAGGAGATATGGAACTGATTTTCAAGGAAAAAATCCCTCAAATTAACAGTGTGATGTTTTTAGGATGATTGTGATTCTTAAAAAAATTATGTTATTGAGGCCATTTGTGGTGTTCCAGAGATATTATAGAATGATTATATTGAAAAAGAACTAGAATAATGGAATGGATGCTATAGAGGAAGAATAGAATGTTTCATATACAATATAGTGTCATTTATTCATGAAGGATGGATGAGATTCATGAAATAGGTGGGATTAGTGAAATTTGTGGGGTTTGAAAAGGTAGTATATTTTTTAGTGAATTGGATAGTCTCATGAAGGATGCATGAGATTTGTGAGGAAGGGAGCATCACCAATGTATTAAAAATGAATTTCCCAATAAATATGTGGTAAAGTGATATTCATCATATTGATGATAAAAAAATTTAATAGATCATCTACCTACAATTTATTATGTATTCATTGTTTCTATGGTAGGAATCTATATATCTATAAAATATGTATGAATCTTTTCCGAAGAAATGATCATACGAAGAGGATGAATATGTTCTTTTCCAATGGTAGTGATAAATTTAAGTGAATATTGATAGATTTATATTTGGAAAGTAGTTATATGTCCCTAGACAATGAAAATTCTGTTAGACTGGGTATATAATCGGTCCTCCATAAACCTCAATTTACTAGAAATCCTTAGTGTATTTGGTACATTAGCACATTGTTGTTATATTCCCATTGGAAATTACCTAATGACAGTGTACAACGTAAAATTGTTGTGTCTCTTGTGTGACTTCTTTTTTTATACATTTTTATGGGAAAGAAGTGAAATATGTTTTTCTCAATGGTGTAACAAGATCTAATGGGGCAATTATTTTAATCTGTCACACCCTGGTTCACTCCATATTAGGGTATTTATCATATTTAGGATAATATATATATATATATATTATAAGAATATAATGATTTTATTATTAGAGATATGTCAAATTTTTGGACAATAGAGTGTGATTGAAAAAAAATCAATCAACATTGGAAATAATTTGGTGAACATCTTTAGAATGAATCAATAAATACTGAAATGGACATTATAATTGAGAGACTTATGTGGGTATTATTTTCACATAATCTATGTTTAAAAAAATAATTTAAATGTCTGCATTTATATGTTATTGAAATTGTAATGGTACAATTTAAATTATAAATTCAAATTAGTATTAAATTAAAGAGATAAATTTTTTGAAACTCATGATTTTGTGTATAAGACTAATTAAATAAAAAATATTATCAATTTATTTCATGACCCGTCCATTGGGGCCCATGTCATGACAACCCCACTCCCGCCTTCCATATGTCGGGGGTTGGATAGAAGCACGAGAATGGATTATCCCTAAAATGTGAAGGCATTCCCTCAAAACCAGTACACACACAAACAAGTCACACTACGCATATGAAAAACACAATGGAAGGTGAAAGGTATATACATAAATGAAACCACCACGTAGTGTCAAATTTTGTACTGAAAGTAAAGGAGCTAGTATAAAAGGCTCAATTGAAAGAAGGTACAAAAAAAGTTAAATATATCCTTTGATCATCCGCCAAATATCTTACCTGAAGGGTAGGTACTTCTTGCCATCCATCGTCACTACCGCTCACCGTGTCTGTCTGTCTGCTTCGAGCACCGTCTACTCCTTGTTCCCAAATCATAGTAAAATTTTTCTTTTATCTATACTAGACACAATAAGCTGTGGGTGAAGCCCATGCAAGGTTGAGTATAAAAATACCCATCAGGGACCCCGAGACCCCCAAAGGACTCCCAGATTTCCACAAAGTAAAAAACCACAAAGCATGATCTAAATCCCAAAGTACAAATAAAAAACATTTCTCAAACGATGTATAAAATATTAAAAAATAGGAAAAATATGATTATTCATAAAGCTACATCACCTAATTCTGTCTATAAGCTTCTACTTATAGACCGCACAAGGTCACTAGTTGGTGAGGCATATAGGATCGCTATGTGTTGTCCCACAGAGGATCGTTAGGTTTTTACCCACAGAGGATCGCTAGGTGCTGACCCATGGAGGATTTCTAGGTGTTGACCCACTAAGGATCACTTTCTAACCAACAAGGTATCTATAGATACAGACCCGTGGAGGATCACTAGGTGAATACATGTGAAGGATATCATGTTGTGGACCAATAGATGATACATAGGTGATGACCCATAGAGGATCGCTAATGCTGACCCATATAGGATCGTTATTCCATCATCAAGTCATGGGTAGCCACTGGATTGCCGTACTTAGTACATTTGATTCCTGGAGTATCCAATCCTTAATCCAATGTATGTACCTTAACCACCACTAAGTTCCACTAATAATTTACCTGATGAACCTCCATGTCAGAAGGGTTCCAACGCAACTGGCGACACATCAATCAGATGCCTTCTCTATAGGTTAAATACACACTACTACTGTGGGCCAAATTGGATTCAAGTCTGATCCAACATAACCTTTCTAAAACATTTCTAAAATATAAGTGGAGTACCCCAAAATGACTGCCCCATCCTATGGGTTCCAGTGACGTAGACAGTTCATCATACAGATGTCTGGTTTAAGAGATATTGCCCTTTATGTGAAACTATGTCATAAAGGGTCTGGATCCTTCTGATCTGGCCCATTTTGGTGTGGCCCGCTGGGCCAAAAAAAAAGGCGCAGTCTGCTGGCTAGGTGTGGCCCGTGTTTTTCCACCCTAATGGACTGATGTCCACTCAGCTTTCCCACTAGTGGCACCATCAAGGCACCCCTCAACCAGACTGGTCCGCGTGGACTGGTCAATGGTAGGACCCGTGTGCGTGGGCCCACCCTTCACATTTTGTTGTGGCTTAGTGCAATAGAACATCCTCTGTGTAATGCTACCATGGTGTTCCGCTTGACTTTAACACTAACAGTGATGGATGGCCACCCCTTCCTCTGCCACAACACCTTCGGGCGCTGCCCCCTTCTTGTGGACAGTGAGAACCGGCCTCTACCACACCGATGGAGCTTCCATGGGCCACTAATGAAGATCGAATGGTCCACTTTCTTTTCTTACTATGCCTTTGGGCCTTTTGAGATTCCTCCTACACTAAGTGCCACCCCACACTAGTGTAGAAAACGTTTTTTATGTCAGTTATTTTTCATTCTCTACGTCAGTTTCTAGCCGACGTTAATACGAGCGGCGTTTTAAATAACGTTTTTTACGTCGGTTATTTAAAAACCAACGTCAAAAAGAAAAAATCGCGATGTTTATCACGTTTGTTATTTTATAACCTACCTGATAAAGAAAACGGGAAGGGTTTATAACGTCTTTTATTTATTAACTGACGTGATAAAAGGCATGGGTAATGGTTTATCACATCGGTTATTAAATACCTGACATGATAAAAGGCCTGGGAAATAGTTTATCACGTTGGTTATTTATTAACCGACGTGAGAACCCCCCCCCCCGGACGGGTTTAGAACATCAGTTATTATATAACCATTGTGATAAACCGGGTGGATGGGGGTTAATCACGTCGGTTATATAATAACCGAAGTTATAAACCCATCCCCCCCCCCCCGTGTTTCACATCGGTTATTAAATAACCGATGTGATAAACCATTTCCCAGGCCTTTTATCACGTCGGTTATTTAATAACCGACGTGATAAACCATTTCCCATGCCTTTTATCACGTCGGTTATTAAATAACCGATGTGATAAAACATTTCCCAGGATTTTTATCACATCGGTTATAAAATTACCGAGGAGATAATCCCTTCCTGTTTTATTTATCACGTCGGTTATATTATAACCGACGTGGAAGCCAATTTTTTGTAAATTGAATGCAGTAATCTGCTCTCCCCCAGAATCTACCAGAAAACAAATCAAGAAATCGTACCACAAAAACAGAAGGAGATCAAATTTAAGCATTTACATTGATAACAACTAAAAATTACCCCACTAGACAGCCCCCGCCCTCATCTATACCCCATGGACAGTCCTCCCCCACCACAATGGAGCCCCCACCACACCCTTGGACTGCCCCCGACCCCTGGATAGCCCAAAACAGCCCTCGACAACCCCACCCCACCCTCCTGAACAGCGCCCTCTCACCGCACTCGACAGCCCCAACCCCATTGGAGCCCCAACCACACCACTGGACTGCCCCCGACCCCCTGGACAGCCCCAAACACCCCTCGACAACCCCCCCCCCCACCTTCCTGAACATCACCCCTCACCCGCTCATCCCACTTGATAGCCCCCACCACACCCCTAGACAGCTCTAAACACCCCAAGACAACACCCCCCCCCCCCCCCCCGACCCCACCCCCTGGACAGAACTCCCACACCCCTGGATCGCCCTCCCACACCCCTAGACAGCCCCCCCACCCCCTGGACTACCCCCGCAACCCCACCGGACATCCCTCCCAGACCCCAGGGCACCCCCATCCTCACTGAACACACCCCCACACCCTTGGAACCCCTCCCCCAGAGACCAAAATCCATACCAGAAAAACCATCATATGTAGACCAAAACAAGAAGTAGGGAAAAATTAATCATTCACATATATAACATTCAAAACATACACTATCAACTTCATAAAAATCTAAATCCAACCTAAATGACTACTAAATACACAATTACAATGAAAATATTCAAAATTATATTTTACATTACAAAAAAAAATCAGTCAAAACTGTAAAATAATTTTACCACTCCACTTGTAAGTGTTTGATGTCTTCAGCAGTATATGGTTGAGGTTCATCAAAAAGCTACAAATGAAAAGGAAAGTAGTTAATGTGAATAATGAATAAATGAAATTGAAATGTTATGGAAATGTTTAAGAGGAAATAGTACCAGTTCAAAATTGACAACTATTCCAGTTGTTATTATTTAATACTTAAATCATAACATATAATATCCACATTCTATGACGCCTTGTTGTTCATGACAATTCTGTTTGAATGATTTTAAATTCAATATATTATTTTTATATAATAAATCAAAAAATACAAATTATAAATGGATATTTACCTTCGCATTTATATATTTGATCTTTGCACTCATTTTCTTTGTCTTTTTTCAAAAGTAGGACCATGCACTGTTAGAAAATAATACGAATGGAGTAAATTTAAAATTCATTATAATATATAAAACTATTGAGATATTGAAACTTACTTTTCCAATATATTCTTAAAAATTTCCTGCACATCAGCATGGACAGAGCATATCCAATAATGTGTTTTCCCCCTTGGGAAAAAACCCCTAATATACAATGACCACTGATAAAAGGAAATTTAATGTTAGTTTTTTTTTATGTTAAAATATAATTAACTCTTTGAGAGAAATGTGTTTCATACCTCTCACAAAAATGCATCATCCAACATTGTGTGACTATATTCTTTTCAAGTCTTTCAGCAATGTAAAACATTCTTTTTTCCTCATTCAATGCACATCCATCAGGGGAAATCAATTATGGGCCCATGAATCCATATACATCTGTCAGCTCATTCGTCTCACAAATTTTATAAAGATACATAATAAAAAACATACATATGTATACATTTTTAATAAATATAAATCAGGGAAAAGGTGTAACTCTCGAGAATTTTATGAGAAATATTTTGTTTTTATGTTATATAAATAATCAATGAAATCTTTCACTACACACAACACTAAATTGGCTTGCTTTACAGGCAACCACGACCTTCCTCAATAGCTTGCGTCGTACGCAATACCGAGTTTCACTAAACAACGATATGCTATTAAAATGTTATTAAAACGAGCCGTTATGAAGAGTGATAACCACTTTCTAGAATTTTGGAAATTTTATTTTTCAAAATGTACTTCATTTTTTGATTCGAAATATCGAAATTTGCTTAGGGTGAAATTTTGGTACTTTTCGGATAACTTTCATATTCTGATGAATAGTGAAAATTACTAAATTTTAATTAAAAATAACTTTTTTAATCAAAATAATTAATAGTGATAAATTAGTAATTTGTGTGGTTTTAATGTATATTTAGAATATATTTTTACAATTTAATACAATGTTTTTCATTGAATGTAATTTCACATTTAAACCAGACATAAACAAGTGTCAATCTTTTGATAGTTATTATCTTTTAAAAACACGCTATTTGTTTTGATGATGGGAATTAATTTTTAAATTAGTTAATTTAACTGATATGTTTTGAATTTGGTAAAATAAACATAATTTTTAAATTCATAATATCAAATATAGCTTAGGCTTAATTTTTGGTATTTTTCTGGAAACTTTCATTTTTTGATGAATAGTGAAACCACTAAGTGGTAGTTAAAAAAATTGAATTTTTCATAAAAATTAATTTTACCACTTCTATGAGTAAAATTTCGAAAATCCAAAAGACGCGGTTAATATCATGGACTAAAATTTGGTTCAATAAGATGAAAATAAATTTTGGTGAATAGTAACTTTTTACTTTCTTTACCACAGTTAAATGTAAATAGGGTAGTTAAGGGTAAAAATGATATTATTATTACCATAACACATGTCCTAATTCTATTGGATAAGTGTAATTTGACAAGAAACAACCTTAGGAATAAAATATGACCATTTAGGCCCACTTGGATTATATTGGGACATTTATTATCAATTTATTTAAAGAAGGGTTAAAATAGTTAAAATCAATGTTTAATAACTAAAGAATTTTTAATATAGGGTTATACATAAGATAAATTCTACTATAAATATTAATTAGAAATATAAAACTATTACCTACATATTGATATTTTATTTCTAATTTCTAGACATTAAATAAGTTAATTTATTTATGTCACAAAAATGATGCAGTAATTATCTTATTAATGAAATATTGACATAATTGATGTTATAAATACCAAAATAAATGTAAATTGTGACTTTTTATGAATTACACATATTTTTTAGGTTAATATGACATGTTAGTATTGATTTAATTAACTTTTTTCAAATTAATCATTCATTTATGATTTTTACAAAAATCAATTACAAAATAGTGTCAAAATTGACATAAAATAGTTTTTTAAAAAAATATTATATTCTTACATGTTATTTTATTCCTAAAAATATAATGTTTGGAAAAATTACTTAGATAAGGTTATATATATTAATAAAAAACAACTTGGGGTTCGTTTGGCTTGTTATAGTAAGTTTATTAAACTTATAGTGTAAGAATACAAAAAGACACGGTAAAAGTAAAATTATCTAACATAATGTTAAATATAAATGATAATGTTAAATAGGAACATAAACTTGTATAAATTATATTGTATGAGAGGATTTCGACCCATCCCCACCTTAGCTTCTAAATAAATCAATTTGGTGCTATTTAAAACCGTATTTGGCTTTTTAATAAAATAATATTTTTAGTTTTTCCAAAGGATCCCCTCTCCTCCCTTATAAAAGGGAACCATGTCCCCCTCTTCATCACACAACTTTGAGCCTTCAATCTCGGCCAACCCCTACCAATTTCTTCTCTCCACTTCCCTAGAGAAATCCTAGATGTCCTGGTCTTCTTCAAAGACCAATTTTAGTATCCTAAAAGGAGGTCTCAAAGAAGCGCTTTAAAGAAGAGGAGGTTCGGACACTTACGAAGCAAATCAGACCTAAGGTAAGGGACAATCTCGCAATCTCAATTTTTATCCGAGATTGTTTATACTTCAGAATTTACTGGGGAGTATTTTATCATCCACATCCATGTTTCCTCAATATATAATATTATTTCCATCCACCTAAAATTGTTTAAATCCATTTTTATCCTTTGGTGAGTTTATAGTAAAAGATATGAAAGGAATCTTTTATCGTTTTTCGTACTAGGTAATTTTTGAATTTTCTGAAAAAATTACGAGAAGAATGTTTTTTTAACTTATACGGCATGAATGGATTTTTAAAACATTATTTCCAAGAAGCTTCCTTTACAAGTTTTCAAGTTTATTTTTAATCAACTTTTTTTAGTTTAAAATTGTATGACATGTTAAGAAAGGAAAATGTTTTTGAAGTAGAAACAATATTTTCTTCAAGAATGGAGTTCAAGTGTTTATCAAAATTCTTTTATATCTAAGATAATATCGGGTTCTATTTCTATCCCTATTATTACATTTCTTTGATTATGTTGTGATGGAATTATTTTTATGAATTCCTTTATCATATATGAATTGTTTTATGATGTCATGTTGTTTAAGAATCCCATTTTTATTACATGGGTTATGAAATGATGTGTGAATTATGATTTTGTGGAACACATATGAATGGTATCATTATGAGATGGGTGGGACCTATATATCCCTCCAATTCATTTGGTAATTATTTTAAATCTCATTCGATAGACACGGCTGGAACGGTAGGTTAAACCGGTTCAGTGAAACATCACTGAAACGAGGAATGAACTCGGTTCAGAAATGGACTTTGTCCACAAAGATAGTCTTCGAAATGAGTTTTGAATAATAAGAAATTATTATCTATGATTATGAGTGTATGTGAAAAAGTTTCATGTTTTATGTTATGATTATTGGGATTACATTTCACTGCTATGATTTATCCCATGTTATGAAATTATTATCTCTTTTGCAGGTTAAGATTTCAAAAAGATATGTTCGTATGAATATGATGTGATTGATATTTCTTTTTTTATGCTTACTGATCATTTGAGCTCACCCTTTTGTATGTTTTTTCCCCAGGTTAGGAAGAACGTTATTAAGTAAGATATTCCAAAAGGGACTATAGATATGATGAAATAAATGGGAGACAGTGTAGACGCTTTATGAACCAGTTCTTTATGTTTCCCAGTTTCTAAAGACACTATACCTATATGGTCCTTTCATTGTTTTGTTATATGTTGTAATAAGTATGCTTCAATTTTGATGTAATAACAATGTATGTAATGTATGGGTCGTTATACTTGGTATCAGAGGCAATAGAGGTTGGAATGTTTCCGATCCTTGGGAACTCTCACATGTGAGCATTGGACGAAGCATGACTCTCTGCCCAAGGGCTTCATGGGGAAATGGATGCCACTGGGGATGGTGGTGTGTCCCTCCCAGGGGGTGTAGCGGCCCATGGAGTGCCCTGATAGGTATAAATTATAGTCCACTCGAAGTAATTCCAGACTGTTATAGTTGGTTCAGAGGAAAGGTATAGTCAACCATTAGACACTAGGATGTGAAAGACTTAGTAAGAACCCTAAGGATAAGTCTAAGCATAGAACAAAATCATAGTGTTTTAGATATGGCCATGAATAACCTAGGATAAGACCTTATGTGTGAAATTTTATTCTTTATTATGTGGTTTTCGTATTATAATTAGTGTTTCTCACACTATTCTTCTTGGTTTTAGTCAATTGCTGGAACCTGATGGAACAATGTTAATGCGGAATGCGACGGGCAATGTAATGATTGTCCCCATGATCAACCAAAAGTTATGGGAGATGGAATGCAAAATCTTGTAGCCATGCTCACACAACATTCTCATGCTATGAAGCATGTAGGACTTCCAAACGAGAAAAGGAAGGAGAAACATTTTTTTTAATCCTTCATGAGGCAGCGTCCACCTTCATTTAGTGGGTCTACTGATCCATTAGTTGTTGAACAATGGATTAGTACTACTGAAAAGATATTTTCAGTTCTTCAATGTTCTAAACATGATAAAGTGATCATAGCAGTGTATCGTTTGGAAGGTGATGCTAATCAATGGTGGAATCTTATCAAGAATACGAGGCAAAGAGATGAAATTGATTCCCTGGAATGGGACGAGTTCATGAACAAATTTTTCAATAAGTACTTCCCTCGTATTCTCCGAAGAAAGATTGAGAAAGAGTTTCTTGAACTGAAGCAAAAGGATGATGAATCTATTGGTACCTATGATGAAAATTTTACAAGACTTTCAAGGTACGCTTCTGGTATTATTATCCAACATGAGAGTAAGATCGATCGATTCTATAGTGGCTTAAAACCAAGTCTTCAAAGGGCCTTAGCAATAAGGGACTTCAATAGCTATGAGGAAACCGTTCGATGTGCTCTCAAAGTTGAGATGGATATTGGAGTAACCCATCAGTCATATGGGTTTGATAAGAAGAGGAAAATGGAATTCAAAGGAAAATCTAAAGAGCACACTGAAATGAAGATGAGATTTCCCTTATGCTCAATGTGTGGAAAGAAACATGGAGGGAGTTGTCTTAAAGGGACAAGTAAATGTTTCAAAAGTGGAAAGGAAGGTCATCGGGCATTCGAATGCCGAAATGATGGGAATAAGATGTCTAATGATGAAAACAGAGGAAGGGACACACAGAATGAGCCTAATACACTTCAATGTTTCATGTGCAAGGAGATGGGGCATTATGCCAATAAATTCCCTAATCTAAGGGTTGTTGATGATGATCGACAACAACAAAATCATAAGGCTAAAGACAAAGGAAAGTCACATTAAATTTCTATCAGCGATGTGGAGTACAATAACGATGTGGTGAAAGGTACACTTACCATCCACTCTAAAGTAGAAAATGTTTTATTTGATTCTGGATCCACCCACTCTTTTATTTCTGATGATTTTTCTAATGGTATCACTATATTACCTCAACAATTAGATGTTGAGTTAGCTGTGACAACACCTAATGGAACAACAGTCGAAGAAAAAGTTTATAATTCTTCCCAGATTGATGTTTGTGGGAAAGTGCTTCCTGCAAATCTTGTGATCCTTCCTATAGTGGAATTTGATGTGATTCTTGTCATGGATTGGCTTTCTTTATATGGAGATCATATCAATTGCCAAAGAAGGGAAGTCACATTTTATATTCCAGATCAATCTATGATCGTCTATCGATGCTAGGATGAACATAACCTTCCAGTGGATATTTCTTTCATCTTATGGGTTTGATTATACTGAATGAAGGATATTTATCTCAAATGGATGGTGAGAAACTCACAATTAAAAATATTCCCATTGTATGAGAGTTTGACGATGTCTTTCCGGAGGAATTGTCGGTTCTTCCACCAAATACTGAAGTCCAGTTTTCAATAGAACTCGTACCAGGTGCTTTACCTATTTCAAAGACACCACATAGAATGGCCCCAATTGAGTTGTAGGAATTGATGAAGCAATACCAAGAGAATCTTGATAAGGGATTCATACGCCCTATTGAATCACCTTGGGGATCACCTGTTCTATTTATTAAGAATAATGATTGATCAATGACACTCTGTATTGATTATCGAGAACATAACAAGATTACAATCAAGAACAAATATCCTCTCCCACGCATTTATGACTTATTTGACCAACTACGTGGAGCTCAAAACATTTCAAAGATTGATCTTCGTTTAGGGTATCATCAATTAAGGGTCAAAAGGGAGGATATACCAAAGGCGGCTTTCCGTACAAGGTATGAATACTATGAATTTATAGTGATGCCATTTCGTCTTACTAATTCCCCTGTTATCTTCATGGATATGATGAATAGTGTCTTTAGAGACAATCCTGATCAGTTTGGGGTAGTCTTTATAGATGATATTCTTATATATTCAAAGAGAATGGATGATTATGAAGATCAATTGATAATTTTATTGAAGGCCCTGAGAAAGGAGATGATTTATGCCAAATTTACCAAGTGCGAATTTTGGCTTCAAAGAGTTTCATTTTTGGGTCACATAATCTCAAAAGAGGGGATATCTATGGATCCAGCAAAAACAGAGGTTATCGAAAGATGGTCGAGACCAACAACAGTAACTGAGATCTGAAGATTTCTTGGTTTGGCTGGATATTATCAACATTTTGTGAAATATTTTTCACGATTATCGAATCCACTCACCAAGTTGACTCGGAAAGGAGTTAGGTTTGTCTAGACGGGGGAATGTAAAGAGAATTTCAATGAGTTGAAAAGAAGGTTATCCAGTGCACCTGTTTTCACACTACCTTGTAGTGGAGAAAGGTTTGTGATCTATAGTGATGCATACAAGAAGGGATTGGGGTGTGTTATTTTGCAAAATGATATGGTGATAGCTTATGCCTCACGACAGTTGAAAATCCAAGAGCAAAATTACCCAACTCATGATTTGGATTTAGCTGTGGTAATATTTGCATTAAAAATTTGGAGGCATTATCTTTATGGAGAAAGGTGTGATATTTATACTAATCATAAAAGTTTAATGTATATTTCCACACAAAAGGAGCTGAATATGTGCCAAAGAAGATGGTTGGAGCTGATTAAGGATTACGACTGCTCAATTCATTACCACCCTGGGAAAGTAAACAAGGTGGCAGATTCATTAAGTTGACAATACCATGCCAGTTTATCCATAATGAGGATAAAAAAAGATCCAATATTTATGGATTTACAAAGGATGGATCTTGGACTTATAAAGGAAGGGGGAAAATCGTGTCTTTCTCAAATGAATGTTCAACCATCTATACATGTGAAGATTAAATCGGCGTAGAAAGAAGATGTAGAGTTACAAAAGAAGGTGAGAAATATTACTAATTTCAACCTTGATTATGATGGGATAATAAAGTTCAGGAATCGGGTTTGTGTTCCTCCCATCCCCGAATTAAAGAAGGAGCTGCTGGATGAGGCTCATAGATCATCATTCTCTATTCATCATAGAAGCACGAAGATGTATAGGGACCTGAAAGAGTACTTCTGGTGGGATGGCATGAAAAGAGATGTTGCTGAATATGTCTCTCGATGCTTGGTTTGTCAGCAAGTTAAAGATGAGGGACAGAAGTCTAAGGGGATGTTACAACCATTACCCATACCCGAATAGAAATGGGAAAACATCACTATGGACATTGTCACAAGACTTCCTAAAACATCCAAAGGAAATAATGCTATTTGGGTCATAGTTGATCGTCTTACAAATTCTACACACTTCATTGCTATTAGAGAGGATTTCTCTTTGGATCAGTTTGCCAGGATATATGTAAAGGAAGTGGTAAGATTGAATGGAGTACCAATTTCTATTATATCTGATTGGGATCCGAAATTTACCACAATGTTCTGGAAAATTCTTCAGCATACTCTGGATACAGAGTTGAGCTTCAACACTGCTTATCATCCTCAAACAGACGGTCAGTTTGAGAGAACAATTCAAACTCTATAAGATATGTTGAGAGCTTGCACTATGGATTTAAAAGGTGGTTGGGATCAACACCTACCTTTGGTGGAATTTTCTTATAATAATAGCTTTCACTCCAGTATTCAGATGGCTCCTAATGAAGCTCTCTATGTAAATAAATGCAGGACTCCAACTTGCTGGGATGAAGTTGGGGCAAGAAACCTATTAGGACATGATCTTGTTGATGAGATGGCAGAAAAGGTCCGATCTATTAAACAAAACATAAGAGCAGCTCAGAGTCAACAGAAATGTTATGCCGACAACCGAAGAAAAGACCCAGAGTTTTATGTGGGTGATAAAGTGTTCTTACGAACATCTCCCTGGAAGAGGGTCATGAGATTTGGAAAGAAGGGGAAGTTGAGCCCTTGATATATCAGTCCTTTCGAAATACTGGATCATGTTGGAATGGTAGCTTACTGATTGTCTCTTACACCGAATCTCTCTCAATTTCACGATGTGTTCCATGTATCTCTCTTGAGAAAGTAAATATATGATCCTTCACATGTACTCAGCTCAAAAGATGTACAGCTGGAGCAAAATCTTTCTTATGAAGAACAGCAAATAGAGATTCTGGATCGTAGCGAAAAATCCCTACGAAACAAGACCCATAGATTGGTGAATGTTTTATGGAGGAACCACCAATTAGAAGAAGCTACATGAGATCTTGAGGATATGATGAGGGAGAGGTATCCTCATCTTTTTGTTACAATGTGACGAATTTCGAGAGCGAAATTCATTTTAAGGGGGGTAGAATATAAGACCCTAGAATTTTATGAGAAATATTTTGTTTTTATGTTATATAAATCATCAGATGAATCTTTCACTACACACAACAGTAGCTTGGCTTGCTTTACACGCAACCACATCCTTCCTCAATAGCTTGTGTCATACGCAATACCGAGTTTCACTAAACAACGATATGCTATTAAAATATTATTAAAACTAGCCGTTATGAATAGTGATAACCACTTTTTGAAATTTAGTAAATTTTATTTTTCAAAATGGACTTCATTTTTGGATTCAGAATATCGAAATTAGCTTAGGGTTAAATTTTGGTACTTTTCGGATAACATTCATATTCTGATGAATAGTGAAAATTACTAAATTTTAATTAAAAACAACTTTTTTAATAAAAATAATTAATAGTGATAAATTATTAATTTGAGTGGTTTTAAAGTATATTTAGAATATATTTTTACAATTTAATAAAATGTTGTTCATTGGATGTAATTTCACATTTAAACCAGACATAAACAAGTGTCAATCTTTTGATAGTTATTATCTTTTAAAAACACCCTATTTTTTTATGACTGGAATTAATTTTTAAATTAATTAATGTAACTGATATGTTTTGAATTTGGTAAAATAAACATCATTTTTAAATTCAAATTATGAAATATTTCTTAGGCCTTATTTTTGGTATTTTTCTGGAAACTTTCATTTTTTTATGAATAGTGAAACCACTAAGTGGTAGCTAAAAATACTGAAATTTTCATAAAACATAATTTTACCGCTTCTGTGAGTAGAATTTCAAAAATCCAAGAGACATGGTTAATAACAAGGACTACAATGTTGTTCAATGAGATGAAAATAATTTTTGGTGAATAGTAACTTTTTACTTTTTTTACCACGGTTAAAAGTAAATACGGTAGTTAAGGGTAAAAATGATATTATTATTACCCTAACACATGTCCTAATCCTATTGGATAATTTTAATTCGACCAAAAACACCTTAGGATTAAAATATGACCATTTAGGCCCACATGGATTATATTAGGACATTTATTATCAATTTATTTAAAGAAGGGTTAAAGTAGTTAAAATCAATGTTTACTAACTAAAGCATTTTTAATCTAGGGTTATACATAAGATAAATTCTACAATAAATATTCATTAGAATGATAAAAAGATTTCCTACATAATGATATTTTATTTGTAATTTTTAGACTTTACATAAGTTAATTTATTTATGACACAACGATGATGTAATAATTATCTCATTAATGAAATATTAACATAATTGATGTTATAAATACCCAAATAAATGTAATATGAGACTTTTTATGAATACCACTAATTTACTACGTTAATATGACATGTTAGTATTTATTTAATTAACTTTTTTAGAATTAATCATTTTGTTATGAGTTTCACAAAAATCATTTACTAAATAGTGTCAAAATTGACATAAAATAGTTTTTAAAAAAAATATTATATTATTAATTGTTATTTTATTCCAAAAAATCTAAGGATCGGCCAAATGACTTAGATAAGGTTATATATATTAATAATAAACAACTTGGTGTTCTTTTGTCTTGTTATAGTATGTTTATTAACATTATAGTGTAAGAACACAAAAAGACACGGTAAAAGTAAAATTATCTAACTTAATGTTCAATCTAAATGATAAGGATAAAATAGGAACCTAAACTTGTCTAAATTCTATTGGATGAGAGTATTTCGACCCATCACCACCTTATCTTCTAAATAAATCAATTTGGAGCTATTTAAAACCGAATTTGGATTTATAATAAAATAATATTTTTAGTTTTTCCAAAGGAGCCCCTCTCCTCCCTTATAAAAGGGCACCTCCTCCCCCGCTTCCTCACAACACATTGAGCCTTCAAGCTCGGCCAACCCCTGCCAATTTCTTCTCTCCAATTCCCTAGAGACATCCTAGAGGTCCTGGTCTTCTTTGAAGATCAATTTTCGTGTCCTAAAAGGAGGTCTCAAAGAAACGCTTCAAAGAAGAGGAGGTTCGGACACTTACGAAGCAAATCAGACCTAAGGTAAGGGACAATCTCGCAATCTAAATTTTTATTCGAGATTGTTTATACTTTAGAATTTACTGGGGAGTATTTTATCATCCACATACATGTTTCCTCAATATGTAATATTATTTCCATCCACCTACAATTGTTTAAATCCATTTTTACCCTTTGGTGAGTTTATAGTAAAAGATATGAAAGGAATCTTTTGTCGTTTTTTGTACTATGTACTTTTTGAATTTTCTGACAAAATTACAAGAAGAATATTTTTTAACATATATAGAATGAATGGATTTTTAAAACATTATTTCCAAGAAGCTTCCTTTACATGTTTTCAAGTTTATTTTTAATCAACTTCTTTTAGTTTAAAATTGTATGACATGTTAAGAAAGGAAAATGTTTTGGAAGTAGAAAGGATATTTTCCTCAAGAATTGAGTTCAAGTGTTTTATCAGAATTATTTTCCATCTATGATAATATCGGGTTCTGTTCCTATCCCTATTATTACATTGATTTGATTATGTTGTGATGGAATTATTTTTATGTATTCTTTTATCTTATATGAATATTTTTATGATTTCATGTTGTTTAAGAATCCCATTTTTATTACATGGGTTATGCAATGATGTATGATTTATGATTTTGTGGCACACATATGAATGGTATCATTATGAGATGGGTGGGACCTATATCTCCCTCCAATGAATTGGGTAAAGATTTTATATCTCATGAGATAGACATGGATGGAACGGCAGGTTAAACCGGTTCAGTGAAATATGACTGAAACGAGGAATGAACTTGGTTCAGAAATGGACTTTGTCCACTAAGATAGTCTTGGAAATGAGTCTTGACTAATAAGAAATGATTATCTATGATTATGTGTGTATTCCACAATGTTTCATGTTTTATGTTATTATTTTTGGGATTACATTTCACTACTATGATTTATCCCATGTTATGAAATTATGGTCTCTTTTGCATGTTAAGATTTTAAAAAAATATGTTCTTATGAATACGATGTGATTGATATTTCTTTTGTTTACCCTTACTGAGCATTTGAGCTCACCCTATTTTATGTTTTTTTTTTCATTTCAGGAATAAGGTTATTAAGTATGATATGCCAAAATGGACTATAGATATTATGAAATAAATGGGAGATAGTGTAGAGGCTTTATGAACCAGTTGTTTATGTTTTCCAGTTTCTAAAGACACTATACCTATACGGTCCTTTCATGGTTTTGTTATATGTTGTAAAAATTATGCTTCAATTTTGAATGAATAACAATGTATGTAAATTATGGGACTTTATTAAAGTTGTTAAGACTTACATGCAAAAAATAATCACCACGTTGATGCCCAACTTATCTCCAGTAACAAGCTCCATGATATCAGTTCTCATAACCCCCACACTTTTTTCTCATCCACAAACATGAGCTTCCATTGGAAACTCAGAATGACCCACCAAAAAATTTGAATATCTTGACAATCTTTGAATACTTCTAGAATCTATATCTAATGTCATAGCCATTTGTCTTTTTTGCTGTCTATACAGTATTTCTTTACCTTTGAAGTATTCCTGTAAAAATAAATTGGAAAATATATTAGTTTTCAAATGATAAAACAACTTAAAAAAATATAACATTCATACCTCTATGGTAATGAGTCGAAGAAGTCTGGATGGCCAAATTAAAAAATGGTTGATACTCTGTCCAACTGTCGCCAGCTCATCTGTAGGTATTGGTACCCTAGCTGATCTATCTATAATATCTTGTACAATGACGCTCTATTTCTCTACCTCTAATTTTTGATGATGAAATGTATCTCCTATACAATATACCAACCCATTTTCTACTATATGATGTTGAGAATCATCAACATTCAACTCGTAATAAGTAAGAAGCAGCGGCGAAGGAGTAGGCTAAAAAATGGGGTCCGCAGGCTGAGGTGGGGGATTGGAAGCTGCTAGCGGAGGTGGAGGATAAATAATGGGGTCTGCAGGGGGAGGTGGAGGAGTGGGAGCTGCAGTCTGAAATTGTCTTTGCATTTCTGCAAACATAGACTGCACCGATGCTCTAATCTTTCCCTCCATTGTCACATTAATATTTTTAACTTCACCCGCCAAGGATTATATTTTTTTATAAACCCCCTCAAAGTTAGAAGTTGATGAACGTGGAAACACATTTCTTACTGATATACCTACCAGATATCCTCTTACACGACCAGGATGTTCGGGCCTTCCCAATGCTGCAAATAAAATATCTTCCCTCCCATTAGCTATAAATGTCCCCTGTGAACTATGCTCCTCAAGAGAGTCTTGTATTAATTAATTGAACATTTTTGTAATGATTGTAATTATATGAATAAAATAGTTAACATAAATAAATAAAATCGATATCTTACAATACTCTCAGCTACAATTCTCAATTCTTCCGAAATATATTTCCCTTTTTCCCTTCCGAGATCTCTTCCATTTTTCATGTCTAGATGAAGGGGATGGAGGGGCCACCTCTCCAGATTTTGAAGACTCAGCTCTTAGTCGTTGAAATTTTTCCGCCATCAGTTGTTCTTACAATAATGCATACCCTCCCCGAGATAAACTATGAGGGTATACATTTTTATATTGGATCTCTTGATGTGCTTTCATTGGTTGCTGTAATTTATGAATAATAAATCATTAACAAAATATTAATAAAATCATTTATATAAGAATTTTTATAAAAGTTTACATTTCCCTTACCAGAAATGACTATTTCCTTCTACTTTCAAAAAACTATCTCCATGTGTCTTCCTCTATAAAAGGATATATATGACATGAATTGTCATGACTACTATGACCATAAATGAAATCAGATGAGATGGTTGATTTGAAATCCCTCTATCTCCTGGAAGCCAATGATAAGTATTTATACCAGAATCCTCCAGTGTTAGGAATATAAAATTTCATTTGATAAAGAAGAGGTTAAACATATTATATATACTAGAAACATTAAAATAATAGTCAAACAATGACAAAATATATTACCAAAATTATCTCCCACAACTGAGAGACTATCACTATATCCAGACTTCTCCAATAATCATACAGAATGATTACTTTGCTCTTATCAATTTATCCACACTTCTCCAATAATCATATAGAATGTGTACGGGCAAGTTATAATATTGGTAAACGTGTGCACAACGTTTACCAACCTTTGATCTCTTTGTCTTAATAGGAGCATGTGAATTTTTATCCCCAGAGGTATGACTAGAAATATTCTCATCTCCAGAATCATGTGGCTGATCAACTGAATGATCTGTCATTATCCTTCGAATAAAAAAAACAAACGTGAGTTCAAAAATATAGAAATTCAAATATTTTAATACTACTGTAATCAGAAAAAAGAAAAGTGTACTGAGTTACGTAATAGTAAACATTAGTAATATGGTAAGCATGTTAAACACTATTAAAGATGGTAAATATGGTAAAGATGTTCAAAATGGTAAACATGGTAAACATGGTAAAGTAATTGTCACTGAAAAATAATAATAGATATATAATTCATGTAATGTTTATAAACATGATAAAGTAAACTAAACCAACATAAAACAAACAAAAACTAATACTTATTTTGTTTTAAAACATGTTTTAATAAATAAAAAACATACAATATCTAACATTTATGAAAAAAATAAATGCAAACAAGAAATAGAAATATGTTACCTTTAATTTTAGGAATGTACAAATAGATTCTTTTCCGAAATTCCGTCGTCGTGATCATTCCTTATGGCACAAACTATGTCTTCAACATGCTCATCATTATGTTCTGTTAATCATTCCATGAAAGTAGGGAACTCACATAAATCAACATCTTCATCAAGGTCATCCTCACCAACATATTGTTTTATTCCCTTGTATACCAATAGCCCACTGCATATCTGATTGATCTACTACATAGAATTTTTTTTTCATGTGTTGCCATTATAAAAGAATTGGTTGTGTCTTCAAATCTATTCATATTAACAAGTGTCATTCCAAATTCATCGTGTCTGACACTGTTGTTACCGATAAACCATTTACAGTTAAAAACAGTAACCTTAATTTTAAATTAATTAACCTCTAATATGTCTTCAATCACTCCATAATATGCACTTGATGAAGAAATTGGGTTTTTTCCCTTAGCACTTGAAAAATGCATTGCTTCTACAAACACCAATACACCACTATTCTGAACTGCACTTCTGTTTTCCTGAGCTATCGTATGAAATGTATAACCATTAATGTCATAACTGGACCATGTTATCACTTTTAATCATGGACCACCCACTATCCATTTTAATGTCTCTGATAAATCTGATCTACCAAGAAAAGTCTTTTTAATCCATGACAAAAAAGTTTTGTTGTGCTCATTCAAAATCAACAATTCTTTGTTCTTTGGATGACATTGTTTCAACTCATTAATATGCAATGTGATATACGATTGATCATCAGATATGTTATTCAAGATGTATGATTCTAACTTCATCATATGTTCAACTGACAATTATTTGACATTCAAGCCAAGAATATCCTTTCCCTCATTATTAACTCATTCATGGAGAGATGGAGGCAAACCTATGTGTTGTGCCGCATCCATGTAACACCCTGAGATTTTATGAAAAATATTATTTTTAATTTCATTAATGTCTTGTGTTGTACGCTACACCAAGAGAAGCTTGCACAACACACATCATTGACTTTCCTTTCATTACACACAATCATGACCTTCCTCGATAGCATGTGTAGTACGCAATACCGAGTTTCACTAAACAACGATATGCTAGTAAAATGTTATTAAAACTAGCCGTTATGAATAGTAATAACCACTTTTTGAAATTATGTAAATTTTAGTTTTCATAATGGAATTCATTTTTGGATTCAGAATATCGAAATTAGTTTAGGGTGAAATTTTGGTACTTTTTGGATAACTTTCATTTTCTGATGAATAGTGAAAATTACTAAATTTTAATTAAAAACAACCTTTTTAATTGAAATAATTAATAGTGATAAATTTTTGATTTTAGTGGTTTTAAAGTATATTTAGAATATATTTTTACAATTTAATACAATGTTGGTCATTGGATGTATTTTCACATTTAAACCAGACATAAACAAGTGTCAATCTTTTGATAGTTATTATCTCTTAAGAACACACTATTTGTTTTGACGATGAGAATTAATTTTTAAATTAATTAATGCAACTGATATGTTTTGAATTTGGTAAAATAGACATCATTTTTGAGTTCATAATATCAAATACAGCTTAGGCCTAATTTTTGGTATTTTTCTGAAAACTTTCATTTTTTGATGAATAGTGATACCACTAAGTGGTAGTTAAAAAAAATTAAATTTTCATAAAACTTATTTTTACCGCTTCTGTGAATGAAATTTCAAATATCCGAGAGACACGGTTGATGTAAGTAAGTAAAATGTGGTTCAATGAGATGAAAATAATTTTTGGTGAATAGTATCTTTTTACTTTTTTTTATCACGGTTAAAAGTAAATAGGGTAATTAAGGGTAACAATGATATTATTATTACTCTAACACATGTCCTAATTCTATTGGATAAGTGTAATTCGACCAAAAACAACCTTAGAAATAAAATATGACCATTTAGGCCCACTTGGTTTAGATTAGGACATATATTATTAATTTATTTAAAGAAGGGTTAAAATAGTTAAAATCAAAGTTTAATAAGTATATAATTTTTAATATATGGTTATACGTAAGATAAATTAGACTGTAAATATTCATTAGAATGATAAAAATATTTACTACATAATGGTATTTTATTTGAAATTTTTAGACATTAAATTATTTAATTTATTTATGACACAAAGATGATGCAGTAATTATCTTATTAATGAAATATTTACATAATTGATGTTATAAATACCAAATTAAATGTAATTTGAGACTTTTAATGAATTACACTAATTTAATAGGTTAATATGACATGTTAGTATTAATTTAATTAACTTCTTTCGAACTAATAATTCTGTTAATATTTTCAAAAAAAACAATTACTAAATAGTGTCAAGATTGACATAAAATAGTTTTTAAAACAAATACCATATTATTAATTTTTATTTTATTCCTAAAAATATAAGGTTCAGACAAATTAATTAGATAAGGTTATATATATTAATAATAAACAACTTGGGGTTCGTTTGGCTTCTTATAGTAAGTTTATTAACCTTATAGTGTAAGAACACAAAAAGACACGGTAAAAGTAAAATAATCTAACTTAAAGTTAAAACTAAATGATAATGTTAAAATAGTGAACTAAAAATGTCCAAATTCTATTGGATGAGATGATTTCGACCCATACCTACCTTATCTTAGAAATAAATCAATTTGGAGCTTTTTAAAACCGAATTTGGCTTTATAATAATATAATATTTTTTGTTATTCCAAAGGTGCCCTTATCCTCCCTTCTAAAAGGGCACCTCCTCCCTCTCTTCCTCACACCACTTTGAGCCTCAAGCTCGGCCAAACCCTGCCAATTTCATCTCTCCACTTCCCTAGAGACATCATAGAGGTCCTGGTCTTCTTTAAAGACCAATATTTGTGCCCTAAAAGGAGGTCTCAAAGAAGCACTTCAAAGAAGAGGTAATGCCCGTTACTGATTCTTTCATCTTTATTTCTTCTTCCACTTCTTCTTATTTAGTTGTTTCGTCATGAAGTAATAACATCAGTATCACTCATATACTTATATGTTATTATAACAATTAAACAACCCTATTTCACCATCTATCCATCCTACGGAAAATGAAATCACCGCGCGTGCGTACGTACGGAATACCATCTCCACGTCGTGGTGTAATCTATTTTCCACCACCACCTTACATGGATAGGTATAATGGTGTAAATAATAACTATATATGATTATTATAAAGTGATATTGATTCTGAAATAATATACAAACACTCCAATAATGTCCCACAATCATGAGAACGATATCATCGCTCGTGCGTACGTACAGACTACCGTCTCCACGACGCGATGAGATTCATTCTCCACATTAACCATTCATGAATGATTATAAAGTATTTATAATAAGTAATCATGAAATATATGACATAATAAGGATACTAGATTTATGTGTATATATATGTATGTCATCTACTTAATTCCATTCAACTCAATAAGGAAACGAAAACAGCGTTCATGCGTACGTACGACCTACCGTCTCCATGAACGATGTATTTCGTTCCATTTAATGATTTATTATATATATGTATTTTCTGAATAATAATTATATATAAATCATGTTTTATATTCTTTAATTAATTAATCATGATCTCTGTAATCATATGAATAATTACAAGTCAAAACACGGATGACAAATGAAACAATTTTACCCAAAACGCTCTTTAACATGGAATTTACAAAAGAACGGGTAATATAAAGTCATATGTGAACCATATATGATATCATAACAATGCTTATGATCCTGGAATAAGTCAGTGACATTATGAAAATCGTTATACAGGGGGTTCAGACACTTACAAAGCAAATGGGACCTAAGGTAAGGGAAAATATCACAATCTCATTTTTATCCGAGATTGTTTATACTTTGGAATTTACTGGGGTGTATTTTATCATCCACATCCATCTTCCCTGAATATGTAATATTTTTTCCATCCACCTAAAATTGTTTAAATCCAATTTTACACTTCGGTGAGTTTTTAGTAAAGGATATGGAAGGAATCTTTTGTCGTTTTTCGTACGAAGTACTTTTTGACTTTTCCGACAAATGTACGAGAAGAATGTTTTTTTAACTTATACGGCATGAATGGATTTTTTAAAACATTATTTCAAAGATTCTTTCTTTACAAGTTCTCATGTTTATTTTTAATCAACTCCTTTTAGTTTTGAATTGTATGACATGTTAAGAAAGGAAAAATGTTTTTGAAGTATAAAGGATATTTTCCTCAAGAATGGAGTTCAAGTGTTTTATCAAAATTATTTTCCATCAAAGATAATATAGGTTTCTGTTTCTATCCCTATTATTACATTGATTTTATTATGTTGTAATGGAAATATTTTTATTCATTCCTTTATCTTATATGAATTGTTTTATGATTTCACGATGATTAAGATTCCCATTTTTATTACATGGGTTATGCTATGATGTATGGTTTATGATTTTGTGGCACACATAAGAATGGTATCATTATGAGATGGGTGGGACCTATATCTCCCTCCAATGAATTGGGTAAAGATTTTATATCTCATGAGATAGACATGGCTGGAACGGCAGGTTAAACCCGTTGAGTGTAATAGGACTGAAATGTGGTGTGAACTCAGTTCAGAAATGGACTCTGTCCACTAAGATAGTCTTTGAAATGAGTCTTGACTAATAAGAAATGATTATATATGAATATGTGTGTATGACACAAAGTTTCATGTTTTAAGTTATGATTATTGGGATTACATTTCACTACTATGATTTATCTCATGTTATGATATTATGATCTCTTTTGCAGGTTATGATTTCCAAAATGTTATGTTCTTATGAATATGATGTGATTGATATTTATTTTATTTACCCTTACTGAGCATTTGAGCTCACCCTTTTGTATGTTTTCTCTCCCCAGGTCAGGAAGAATCTTATTAAGTAAGATATTCCAAAAGAGACTATAGATATGATGAAATAAATGGGGGACAATGTAGACGCTTTATGAACCAGTTGTTTATGTTCCCAGTTTCTAAAGACATTATACCTATATGGTCCTTTCATGGTTTTGTTATATGTTGTAATAAGTATGCTTCAATTTTGAAGTAATAACAATTTATGTAATGTATGGGTCGTTCCAGTTGGTATCAGAGGAAAGGTTTAGTCAACCTTTGGAATCTAGGATGCGTGAACGTTAGTGAGATCCCTAGAGATATTTCTAAGGTATGTCTTGGGATGTCCCTTAGGATAAGTATACATATAAGATATAGTCCTATAACTATGGTAACGATATTAGATTAATCCAAAGATGTTAGATATTGAAGTTACTCTCCCTTTATTATGATTTTTGCCTCTCACACTATTCTTTTTGGGATTTAGAAAATGGCTGGAAACAAGATGATTCACGATAATGAAGGATATGATGGACAATGGAATGATATTCTTAATGAGAAACCAAATGAAATGGGATTTGGAAGTCCAAACATCATTATTATGCCAAATAAGCAATCTCATAATATGATCAATAAAGTAAAATTTGGAATGTCTCATGACTCGGCTAAGTAGAGAAAGATGGAGTTTCATGATGATCATAGTGGAATGAAAGTTCAATTTCCCCTATGTAAATCATGTGGGAAGTGGCATCAAGGAGAATGTTTCAAAGGAACTGGAAGATGATTTGGGTGTGGAAAAGAAGGACACAAAGCCAGTAAGTGCAAAGGAAAAGGTTCAGTTAACACCAGGGATGAGGATAATTGTATTGCTATGACATCAACAATGGATAAATGATTTAAATGTGGAATGTACGGGCATTATGCAAACCAATTCCCTACGGGAATGTCTCATGAATAGAATCAGTATGGTCGTATGGGTAGTATTTATGTTGATGATGATGAATAGACTACAAATGATATATGAGATGAAAGAATTGTTGAAGTTCAGTCAATGGTTTAAGAATGTAGTGGAATGATTACATGTTTATCAAGTGTAATATTGTATAAGTAATCTCATGGTACTATGGAATAAAGAGACATCTAAGGATTGTTACACTGTTGTCTTTCTTTAAGTTTCTAAAGTGTATGATTAATGGTACCATTAACCATGAAAGGTTATTCAGATATTTTTGGAAAGTAGATGATATGCGCATAATGAAGGGATAAGGATAAAATTAAATGTTTGATAGTATTCATGAGCTCATGACAGATATAAGGAAAAGGTTATATCATGGTTTGAGTATATAGATTTTTTTTGGATTTTGGTATGTGGAAAGAGATAACTTTTGACAGCATTCATGTTTTCACTAAGATTCAATGGGTATTCATTTTTCAAGAGAATACATGATTAAGGCCTTCAAATGTTTGGAATGTGACCAACAAAACATATCTCATGATATATGGGTATCAACGATGGAATTTACATGCTTGTTATATGAAATCTCTGGTAATCGTTTTCACTATAATATGAGAGTGGATTGTAGTATTATGGATAAACCTAAAGATTAGAATGGATTATGTTGGACATAAGTTAGTATTGTTTAAGGATAGAAGGTTTTTCGATATTATTGATGGGATGTTATAGTAATATAGTTTTAGAAAAAGGACAACCTGCACGACGGGCGACAACCCATCGCGTCGGACAAGGCTGTGGGAATCAAACCCACAACCGAAGTGCGACTGATCTTTATCGCCTACCACTAGCCTACAGAAAGACCCTGGTTAGTAGAAACTAGTTTTGTTTTATTAATCGGTATGATATATGTAGTATAAGTTCATTTTGGGAACCATATATGATTAATCTAACCATAAGATGAACTTATAACTTTTTCTAACCTTTTGTTTGAAATAGATGGAATGACCCATCATTCTATCACATGATCTACTAACACATTATGAATAACAAATTCAACTTCATTTCTTTAAGGGATGAAGTGGAAATTGTTCAATTCACGAACAAAAGTGAGATTGTACCAAAATCATGTAATTATTTCTTTTAATTAATCATCTTTAGGGAAATAATCTTGAAAACCAAAAATGTTGTCCTAGTTCCCTTATATCCGATGAATCAGATGACACCTTAGATCATCACAAATCTATAGCTTTGTGATTGTTAGCTTTTTTTGTAACACACCAGGTAAATAAAGAATATGAAATTTTCATATTTATCCATATTTGTGAATAAAATATTAATATTACTTTAAAGGGGACGCTATGCTCGATGGCATACCCAACACGCAACAACGAGTTTCTTGGGAATCTTACGTTGCACTCTAATAATAAAATAATATTATTTTTAATCGTAGTTAACATTTAGCCATTGTATTGGAAATAATGGATAGAAATAACTAAGATATGATTATATATGTTTTTAAATGTTTTTAGATTTATCCAATAAAGGATAAAGGCATAAAATACAGAAATAATTAAATTTTAGGCGTATATTCCCTAGTTTTCACTAAAGGTTCACTTATCGCCTTTTGATGGAGAACCATCATTAAATATAGTTTTGTTCACTCTTATAAATCCTTTTGGACCAAATAAAGCTCTTCTTAAGAATTGGGACATCAAAATTTACTTTGTGTAAATTTTTGGTATCTTTCTGATAAAGTTCATTTTTTTAATGTATAGTGTAAAATGTTGTATTTTAATTCGAAACCACTTTTTAATATTATTTATTTATATGATTATATTATCTTTTGAATTGGTTTTAAAGTGAAATTAGAATATATTTTTACCCTGAAATCTAATAGTGGTCGTTGGAATTAATTTCACTTTGAAATCAGACTTAAACTAATATCAATCGTTTGATACTTATTGTTTCATAAAAACACGCTATTCGCTATGACAGCGGGAATTAATTATTAAATAAATTAATGTGACTTATATTATATGAATTTTGTAAATTAGACTTCATTTTTTAATTTGGAATATCAAATATATCTTAGGGTGAATTTTTGGGATTTTTCTGAAAAACTTCAATTTTTGATGAATAGTGAAACCACTAAGTGGTACTTATAAAAACTAATTTTTCCGTTTAAATGAAATTTTACCCACTTTGTGTTTTGAATTTCAAAAATACAACATACATGATTGTCATTAAGAAGTAAAATGTTGTTCAATGGGATAAAAATAATTTTTTGGTAAATATTAACTTATTAAGTTTTTAATCGCGATTAGAGGTAATTAGTGTAGTTTAAGGTAAAAATATTGTTTCAGTAATATGAAATAAACTTGACACATGTCCTAACCTCATTTTACGTGTCATGTCCGACCAATAAAACCCATGGGTCAACTTGGGGACCCCATGAAGCCACTTTGGTGGGAAAACGACATTAATATCTTTTTATTTAAAGTTAAAGTAAAAATGACACAAACATGAAATGTTTTACTAAAACAATTTTTACATGGGGTTATAAAACTCAGATTTTTGACTATAAATATTAATTTGAAATCTAAAACGATTTCCTACATCATTGTATTTTTTTTATAATTTTTAGACATTAAATAAATTAAATTATTTATGACATCATGATGATGCAGCGATGACCTCATTATTTAACGATTTAAATAAAATGGAAAGATAATGTAATATCTAAGACCTAAACATTTCCAAAACCTATTGGATGAGTTTCTTTCGAACCCTTATCACCTTATACTCTAAAAAAATCTATGTGGGACCTCTTAAATCCGAATAACATTTTAAAATAAAGTAACATTTGCTTACTTTCCAAGAGTGCCCCTCCTCTCCTCTTATAAAAGGCCTCCACCTCAACCTCCTTACCCACACTCCCAAAGCCTTTGGCTCGGCCAACCCCTTCCCATTTTGTCTCTCCACTTCCCTCTATAACTCCTTGAGGCCTAACTTTGGGCAGAAGTCTTCCCAAGGAATCCTTTTAGCTCAAACCAAAGGGAGTTACCCGATTTTAAGGTAATGTCTTCACTTGAGTCCTTTTGTTTTATTTTGCCTCTCCAACCCCCTAAAATCATTTTATTCATTTATTTTGTAACAAATCCAGTATCTTCAATATACTAGGATGTTTTTATAAGAATTATTCGAGCTACACTTACACACACCTACATCTAATGGTTAAAGAACATACTGTTTTCTTTGGATAGCGAATTTATGCCTCCCGAAACGATGATTGTTCAACATTATTTTAACACCTTCAAAGGTGGAAATTAAGATGTAACTATATTTATATATGTTATATAATATGCGTATGTTTTACTTAAGCTTCTTTATTTTTCTTTTTGGGCATTCCTTTTTGGTTTCCATTATGGGTAAACGCGATATCTTCGTTTAAGGAAGTGCGGACAACCGCCCACTCAAAGTGATGTGATTCGTTAATGCCATATGTGGGATGTATAAAGGATGGATTTAAAGTTATTATATATGATGTTATAATAGAATTATAATATACCTCTATATCATTATTATTCCATTCCATAATAATATGAAATAGAAATGAAAGTAGCGTTAATGCGTACGTACGGCTTACCGTTTCCATGAACGGTGCATTTCATTTCTTACCTCTAAATGATTATGTAATATTTTAAATACATGTATATTCTGGATATATATGATATATATGATATCCAAATCATGAATATAATTCTGGATATAATGAAAATTTGACCACATGAACAACATGTAATTGTAAGAAGTCCACTTTCGACTTAAGAACCAAATATCGACTAAACAACCATTATTAACTTAAATGATTAAATAATGTTTATAACATTGCAATAAGTGATCTAAAAGGAATAATGAACTATAAAAAGGTTCTTAATAAAGTGGAAATTAACTCAAGTTTATTATTCAGGACGTTAAAGAACGATCGAGTCAAGTCGGACCCGAGGTAAGGGATCTTACTCCACGGGTCCGACTTTATGTACACTCTTTTATGTCATTCATTTTCAGCTCATATTTCATGTGATTGGGAAGTTATTTTATATTAATATTACTGTAATTTTTATTTACATATGATGAGATACCCTATTCTCTCTCATCAATCCATTTTGGATGTTTTGAGTGGCGCCGTTAGGATGCCAAATTTTCGTAAGAGATCTAACCTTTCCCTTTCCTTTTAAGTACTCTCCTTTATGTCATTTCTTTTAAGCTCATCTTTGTTATTTTGGGGGATGTTCTTTTATATTAATCTTTCTGGAAACATTATGTTTATGTGATTGGAGACCCTATTTTATCTCATCAATCCATTTTGGAAGTTTTAAGTGGCCCCGTTAGGTTGCCGAGTTTTCGTAAGAGATTTTTCATCTCATTTTTATTCCCGTGAGATTTATACTACATTTTCCACAATTTCCTTTGAGTGGTTTATATACTTCCCCTTATTACACTCCTTTTGTAATATAATTCCATTTATGTGTATTTAAATATTCATTTTATGACACTTATTCAATGGGGTGTACTTTTCGAAAGTTACCCAAGTCGGTAAGGGAACCTTTCACCCTCCTCTTTTTAAAAGACTTCGTTTGTTATGTCTTTTAATTCACATACTATTATATTGGGATATGTTATTATATATCCTGATTGATGTAAATTTTATTTCCAAGTGATGAGATTCCCTTTTTATCTCTCATCAACTCATTTTTTGAATTTTTGAAGTGACGCTGTTAGGCTGCCGAATTTTACCAAGGGAACTTTTTAACCCAATTTCGATTTCTTTGGGTTCAACATGTAGTTATTGAATATGTCATCCTTTGAATATGTGTGAATGACCTTTTATTGTTTTACAGTTAATATCCAATTATATTGGGTGTATTTATATTTGTCACACATAATTTTGATATTTATTTATCCTTAATTTAAAGATACCTTCTTTATAATGGATTTCATCACATTTTACATCTCTATTGAGACTTAATTGTTGTTATGCACCAATTCACTCTTATATGGTGTATATACTGTCTTTGGAATATTATATCATGAATCCATTTATTCTCATGATATTATAATGTTCTGATTAAATGTTAATCCTCAATTATTGTATTCAAGTGTCTTTAATTTTGGTAAAAACCCTTTAACCAAAATATCACTTTAACTATTTTAATGATTTGTTCTTATTAATATCCATTTTTTCAAAATGGTTTTAAGGATTTATTTATATGGATATTAATGGTTTAAAATGTTAAAATCTTCAAGGTGGTATGGGACACATTGATTCAAAAATCTCTTTATTAAATGTTTTAAATGGTTTTGAAAATGGTTTTTTTTATGGATTAATTATTTCAATATCCTAAAATGTTAAATTGTGATTGAAATGTGGAAATGTTATATTTCCTTTATGCATGTTTTATGTGATACATTTATGTTATGGTTCTTGGGCATTGTTATGAAAACGGGTGGTTCCGTGATAAACTAAGGGCGGGTGAGCCCGATATAGCTCTCCAATGCATTGGGTAATGCGAAGGAGTGAAACGTTAAGGTTTCTCCGAAGAGATTTAGGGAATATACTGTGATGGATATTCCAAACGTAACCAAGAGGGTCACACCCTATGTAAGAATGTTATGAATGTCTCAAGTTACCTTTATGTCTTATGATTTCTATGATTTATTCATGGTTTGATGAGGTATGTTAAAGTGCCTAAGTTTTATGGGTAAAGTATGATTTCATTCTTATGTATATATGAACTCATGTTTCCTTTCCATATTTTTATATCCCTTACTGTGCTTTTTATGCTCATCCCTTGTTTTTAAATTTTTTTTCACAGGTCAAGGGAAAGATACGTGATGTGATGATAGTGTAAAGGATGTGTTAAGAAAGAATCCATGATTTATTTTAAATATGTTTCCGTTGATGGGAAGAATGAATCCTGTCTTTTATGTAACCACTTTGTTTAAATGTGGAATGTAATGCAAGTTTTATGATTTAATTCTCTAAAACTCTAAACCTGAAAAGATCCTCAATGTGTAATCTTGTATTAACTCAAGATTAAGTAAGGTTTAAGGCTGGGGCCTTATAGTTGGTATCAGAGGTCGGTTTAGATAACTTTAGAGGTTAGGGTATTCTTTAAACATAAGTGGAATTACCATAATGGTTAGGATTTCAGAAAGAGTCCTATTTTTAGATAATGTGAATGAGTTAGTATATCTTAGTGTTTATCATCCTCATTAGTACATGATGTTTTTTTGATATACTCACACTGACCTTTTTGGTTTTAGTAAATGGATGGATCTAGCAGGCACCAAAGTAACAGTGGATGTGAAGGAAACTGTGACAGTTTTTTTGAGCAAGCAACTGAATGATATGGGATCTGCAATGAGAACTCTTGTCATTATCCTCAACCAACTATCTAGAGTCATGATTGACCACCCAAACCTTGGTGATTTCTCTAAGGCATCATATATGTGAGAAAAAAATCCCTACGGAAGTACAGGTAATAATCATAAAGGTAAGTGTGTTCAAAAACCTATGTGTCGAAGATGTGGAAAGAAACACCTACGAAAATGATTCAAAGGGAAAGAAATATGCAATAGATGTGTAAATTAAGGTCATAAAGCAAGAAACTGCCATGGAAAAAGGAAGCATCCAGTTGACTCGAGGAAAGGGAAAGAAGTTCTTTCTGAGGGATCAATTGAATGTTTTAAATGTGGTGTGCATGGTCATTATGAAAACACATGTCCTATGAAGAAGATTCGTGAATGGGGTCACCAAGAGCATACAAATGATTTTTTACCAATACCTAATGCCATTCCGGTTGAGGATGAAGAAACTGACAATGACCAATCAAAGGTATGTATTATTTCATGACTATTGTTTTCCTATTTTGGAATCTTAGGATATGATTCATGATTTTGTTTGTAGGAAAGAGGTATTTCAGAATAAGTTGGAAAGGAATGGTTAATGGATCATGAAGAATGTTGAATGAGTCTGATGTCAACATATAAGGTCAAGAGTTATGGTGAAATTATTAAGAGTATTAAGTCTCTTTTGATGATGTGGTTACATTAGAAGACTTTTTATATTATGTGTAACCCTGATGTTTAATATAGAAAAATTATCTTCAAGGAATAGTTATCTTTTCTTTTGTGGAAATAGTTATAAAGAACCATTTGGGTTTATATGATTCTAACTTTTGAGGTAATTATGGGTTACTATATGTTATGATTGAAGTGAAAGGCATGAGATAAAATTGAGGTTAAATTATGTTATGGTTATTTTTGATGATTTTATCCCTTTTTGGGGAATGATTTGAGAATTATATAGTTTTGGAAAAAGGACAACACGCAGACCGTGTGACAACCCATCGCGTCGGACAAAGCTACGGGAATCGAACCCACAACCAAAGAGTGACTGGTATTTATCACCTACCACTGGACTACGTGAAGTCCCTGGTTAGTTTGACTATTTCTTTTTTAGTTAGATGATTTTATTAATTAAGAGTAAGTTGATTTTGGGTTATATATTGAAATTTATTAACCTATCATGGAGGATAAGTGATTAGGATTAATTACTTTTCAATACGAGACATTAAGAGCGACTGATGTGGTTTGGAGATAAATGATACGATTTAACTTGGTAGACTATGTGACTAAATCCTTCAAAATATTTGGGTTTCAATATTAGTTTGGTTTACTTTGATGAATTTTATGGACAAATTGTTTATCTAATGGTCTTCGTTGAACATTGGGTTTTGTTGGACAAATTTTGGAGATTAAGAATAGATTTTATTTTTATAATGGTTTATCCTTTTCTGGATTATCTGATCATGTACTATCGTTTTTGGTTTTGGATTTGGTTAGATTATAAAGACATAGGAAGTATATAGTTCTCTATTGTAGATTAGGTGATTCTCTAGAAGTTGATTATAGTACTCTTAATGCGAACAATTATCCCAAAATACTCGTCTTTTGGAAAAAAATATGATTTTGATTAAGGAATCTAGTAAAAGATGAAAGTCAACATGATAAGTGTTTATGTTTCCTTTTGAATAAATTCCACTATAAAAAGTAACTTAAAACAAAAATGTTGTGTATTAACTTTTCCTACTGGGGAATCGAATACAGTTTAACCCATCACAAGTTTTTGATTTTCTTATGGTTAACTTTCTCCTAGACATGTTTAGTATCACTCTCCATCAGAACATGACCCTTTGGTTTCTCCTCCATATCCATATTTTCATACTTGGTATCCTAGTATGGGTTAACTCGGGTGACATTTTTACTTCTCTCCCATTCTTTTAATGTTATTGTTTTACTGACTCTTGTTCCGATGTGGGACTTTCAAGGATGTTTCGAAGCTCAATTTTAAAAATTGTGAGGACGCAATTCCCAAAAGGGGGGAAGGATGTAACACCCCATGTAAATAAAGAATATGAAATTTTCATTTTTATCCATATTTGTGAATAAAATATTATTATGACTTTAAAGGGGACGTTATGCTCGATGGCATACCCAACACGCAACAACGAGTTTCTTGGGAATCTTACGTTGCACTCTAATAATAAAATAATATTATTTTAAATCGTAGTTAACATGTAGATGTTGTATTGGTGGGAATGGATAGAAATAACTAAAATATGATTATATATGTTTTTAAATGTTTTTACATTTATCCAGTAAAGGATAAAGGCATAAAATACGGAAATAATTAAATTTCAGGCGTATGTGCCCTAGTTTTCACTAATGGTTCACTTATCGCCTTTTGATGGAGAACCGTCATTAAATATTGTTTTGTTCCATCTTATACATCCTTTTGGACCAAATATATCTATTCTTAATAATTGGGGCATAAAAAGTTACTTTGTGTAAATTTTTGGTATCTTTCGGATAAAGTTCATTTTTTTAATGAATTGTGTAAAATGTTGTATTTTAATTCGAACCCACTTTTTAATCTAATTTATTTATATCATTAGATTATCTTTTGAATTGGTGTTAAAGTGAAATTAGAATATATTTTTACCGTGAAATCCAATAGTGGTCATTGGAATTAATTTCACTTTGAAATCAGACTTAAACTAGTGTCAATCTTTTGATACTTATTGTTTCATAAAAACACGCTATTTGTTATGACAGTGGGAATTGATTATTAAATAAATTAATGTGACTTATATTATTTGAATTTTATAAAATGGACTTCATTATTGAATTCGGAATATCAAATATAGCTTAGGGTGAATTTTTGGGATTTTTCGAAAAAATTTCAATTTTTGATGAATAGTGAAACCACTAAGTGGTACTTATAAAAACTGATTTTTCCGTTTAAATGAAATTTTTCCATCTTTGTGTTTTGAATTTAAAAAATCCAACATACATGGTTGTCATTAATAAGTAAAATTTGGTTCAATGGGATAAAAATAATTTTTTGATGAATAGAAACTTCTTAAGTTTTTATTCGCGATTAGAGGTAATTAGTGTAGTTTAAGGTACAAATAATGTTTTAATAATATGAAATGGACATTACACATGTCCTAACCTCATTGGATGTGTCATGGCCGACCAAGACATCCCATGGGTCAACTTGGGGACCCCATGAAGCCACTTTGGTTGGAAAATGAGATTAATATCTTTTTATTTAATGTTAAAGTAAAAATGAGACAAACATGAAATGTTTTACTAAAACAATTTTTACATGGGGTTATACAAATAAGATTTTTGGATATAAATATTAATTTGAAATATAAAACGATTTCCTACATCATAGTAGTTTTTTTATAATTCTTAGACATTAAATAAATTAAATTATTTATGACATCATGATGATGAAGCGATGACCTCATTATTTAACGATTTAAATAAAATGGAAAGATAATGAAATATCTAAGACCTACACATGTCCAAAACCTATTGGATGAGTGGATTTAGAACCCTTATCACCTTATACTCGAAACAAATCAATGTGGGACCTCTTAAATCCGAATACCGTTTTCAAATATAGTAACATTTTCTTACTTTCCAAGAGTGCCCCTCCTCTCCTCTTATAAAAGGCCCCCACCTCTACCTCTTTACCCACACTCTCAAAGCCTTTGGGTCGGCCAAAACCTGCCCATTTTGTCTCTAAACATCCCTCTCTAACTCCTTGAGGCCTAACTTTGGGTAGAAGTCTTCCCAAGGAAGCCTTGTAGCTCAAACCAAAGGGAGTTACCCGATTTTAAGGTAATGTCTTCACTTGAGTCCTTTTGTTTTATTTTGCCTCTCCAACCCCCTAAACTCTTTTTATTCATTTCTTTTGTAACAACTCCAGTATCATAAATATACTTGGATGTTTTTCTATAATGTATTCGAGCTACACTTACACACACCTACATCTAATGGTTAAATAACATATTGTTTCCGTGGATGGAGAATTTATGCCTCCCGAAACGATGATTGTTCAACGTTCTTTTAAAACCTTCAATGGTGGCCATTAAGATGTCACTATATTTATATATGATATATAATATGTTTATGTTTTACTTAATTTTCATTATTTTTCTTTTTGGGCATACCTTTATGGGTTCCATTATGGGTAAACGTGATATCTTCATTTAAGGAAGTGCGGACTACCACCCCCTCAAAGTGATGTGATTCGTTAATGCCATATGTTGGACATATAAAGGATGGATTTAAAGTTATTATATATGATGTTATACAAGAATTATAATATACCTCTATATAATTATTATTACATTCCATTAAAATGTGAAATAGAAATGAAAGTAGCGTTAATGCGTACGTACGGCTTACCGTCTCCATGGACGGTGCATTTCATTTCATACCTCTAAATGATTATATAATATTATAAATACATGTATATTCTGGAAATATATGATATATATGATATCCAAATCATGAATTTAATTCTGGATATAATGAACATTTGACCACACGAACAACATGTAATTGTAAGAAGTCCACTTTCGACTTAAGAACCAAATATCGACAAAACAAACATTATTAACTTAAATGATTAAATAATGTTTATAACATTGCAATAAGTGATATAAAAGGAATAATGAACTATAAAAAGGTTCTTAATAAATTGGAAATTAACTCAAGTTTATTATTCAGGACGTTAAAGAACGATCGAGTCAAGTCGGACCCGAGGTAAGGGATCCTACTCCTCTCTTTCTTTTTAAGTACACTCTTTAATGTCCTTCATTTTAAGCTCATATTTCTTGTGATTGTGATGTTCTTTTATATTAATCTTACTGTAATTTTTATGTACATATTATGAGAGACCCTATTCTCTCTCATAAATCCATTTTGTAAGTTTTGAGTGGCGCCGTTAGGCTGCCGAATTTTTGTAAGAGATCTAACCTCTCTCTTTCTTTTTAAGTACTCTCCTTTATGTCACTTCTATTAAGCTCCTATTTGTTATGTTGGGGGATGTTATTTTATATTCCTCTTTCTGTAAACATAATTTTGATGTGATGAGAGACCCTATTTCCTCTCATAAATCAAATTTGGATGTTTTAAGTGGCGTCGTTAGGCTGCCGAGTTTTCGTAAGAGATTTTTCATCTCACTTTTATTCCCGTGAGATTTATGCTACATTTTCAACAATTTCCTTTGAGTGGTTTATGTACTGCCCATAATTACACTACTTTTGTAATATAATTCCATTTATGGGTATTTAAATATTAATTGTATGACACTTCTTCAATGGGGTGTACTTTTCGAATGTTACCCAAGTCGGTAAGGGAACCTTTCACCCTCCTCTTTTTAAAAGACTTCGTTTGTTATGTCTTTTAATTCACATAATATTATATTGGGATATGTTCTTATATATCCTGATTGATGTAAATTTTATTTCCATGTGATGAGATTACCTTTTTATCTCTCATCAACTCATTTTCTGAATTTTTTAAGTGACGTCGTTAGGCTGTCGAATTTTACCAAGGGAACTTGTTAACCCAATTTCGATTTCTTTGGGTTCAACATGTAGTTATTTAATATGTCATCCATTGAATATTTTTGAATGACCTTTTATTGTTTTGCACTTAATGTCCAATTATATTGGGAGTATTTATATTTGTCACACATAAATTTGAGATTGATTTATCCTTAATTTAAGGATACCTTCTTTATAAGGGATTTCATCACATTTTACATCTCTATTGAGACTTAATTGTTGTTTTTCACCAATTCACTCTTATATGGTGTATACAATTTCCTTTGGAATATTATATCATGAATCCATTTATTCTCATGATATTATAAAGTTCCGATTAAATGTTATTCCTCAATTATTGTATTCAAGTGTCTCTAATTTTGGTAAAAACCCTTTAACCAAAATATCGCTTTAAATGTTTTAATGATTTGTTCTTATTAATATCCATGTTTTCAAAATGGTTTTAAGGATTTATTTATATGGATATTAATTATTTAAAATGTTAAAAGCTTCAAGGTGGTATGGGACACTTTGATTAAAAAATCACTTTATTGAATGTTTTTAATGGTTTTGAAAATGGTTTTTTTAATGGATTCATTATTTCAATATCCTAAAATGTTATATTGTGATTGAAATGTGGAAATGTTATATTTACTTTATGCATGTTTTATGTGATACATTTATGTTATGGTTCTTGGGCATTGTTATGAAAATGAGTGTTTCCGTGATAAACTAAGGGCGGGTGAGCCCGATATCGCTCTCCAATGCATTGGGTAACGCGAAGGAGTGAAACGTTAAGGTTTCTCCGAAGAGATTTAGGGAATATACTGTAATGGGTATTCCAAACGTAACCAAGAGGGTTACTCCCTACGTAAGAATGTTTTTAATTCCTCAAGTTACCTTTATGTCTTATGATTTCTATGATTTATTCATGGTTTGATGAGGTATGTTAAAGTGCTTAAGTTTTATGGGTAAAGTATGATTTCATTCTTATGTATATATGAACTCATATTTCCTTTCCATATTTTTATATCCCTTACTGAGCTTTTTATACTCATCTCATGTTTCTAAAATGTTTTTCACAGGTCAAGGGAAAGGTACGTGATGTGATGATAATCTCAATGATGTGTCAAGAAGGAATCCAAGTTTTATTTTAAATATGTTTCCGTTGATGGGAAGAATGAATCCTGTCTTTTATGTAACCACTTTGTTTAAATGTGGAATGTAATGAAAGTTTTATGATCTAATTCTCTAAAACTCTAAACCTGAAAATATCCTCAATGTGTAATCTTATATTAACTCAATATTAAGTAAGGTTTAAGGTTGGGGCCTTATATTTTCATAGCCATGATCTCTACCACTCTCCATCAGAACTTGATGGTTAGATTTTTATTCCATATCCATATTTTCACCTATGTTCTCCTACGTGGAAACCCAGTGATGAGTTAATTTGGGTAACCGTTACATTTCATACATTATTTTTTAAAGCCATGTTTTGGTATTCCTTTTTATGACGTGGGTTTCTATTAAACAATCTTTCAAGTAATAAACCATTTATAACCCCGACGAATTTCGAGGGCGAAATTCATTTTAAGGGGGGTAGAATGTAACACCCTGAGATTTTATGAAAAATATTATTTTTTATTTCATTAATGTCTTGTGTTGTACGCTACACCAAAAGGATCTTTCACAACATGAATCGTTGACTTGTCTTGCGTGACACACAATCGCGACCTTCCTCAATAGCGTGTGTAGTACGCAATACCGAGTTTCACTAAACAACGATATGCTATTAAAAAATTATTAAAACTATCCATTATGAATAGTAATAACCACTTTTTTAAATTTTTTAAATTTTAGTTTTCATAATAGACTTCATTTTTGGATTCTGAATATTGAAATTAGCTTTGGGTGAAAATTTGGTAGTTTTAGATAACTTTCATTTTCTGATGAATAGTGAAAATTACTAAATTTTAATTAAAAACAACCTTTTTAATTGAAATAATCAATAGTGATAAATTATTAATTTGAGAGGTATTAAATTATATTTAGAATATATTTTTACAATTTAATACAATGTTGGTCATTGGATGTAATTTCACATTTAAACCAGACATAAACAAGTGTCAATCTTTTGATAGTTATTATCTCTTAAGAACACGCTATTTGTTTTGACGACGGGAATTAATTTTTAAATTAAACAATTCAACTGATATGTTTTGAATTTTTTAAAATAGACATCATTTTTGAGTTCATAATATCAAATATATCTTAGGCCTAATTTTTGGTATTTTTCTGGAAACTTTCATTTTTTGATGAATAGTGAAACCACTAAGTGGTAGTTAAAAAAATGAATTTTTCATAAAACGTAATTTTACCGCTTCTGTGAATGGAATTTCAAAAATCCGAGAGACACGGTTGATGTCAGTAAGTAAAATGTGGTTCAATGAGATGAAAATAATTTTTGGTGAATAGTAACGTTTTACTTTTTTTTTCACGGTTAAATGTAAATAGGGTAATTAAGGGTAAAAATGTTATTATTATTACCCTAAAACAGGTCATAATTCTATTGGATAAGTTTAATTCGACCAAAAACAACCTTTGGAATAAAATATGACCATTTAGTCCCACATGGATTAGATTAGGACATATATTATTAATTTATTTAAAGAAGGGTTAAAATTGTTAAAATCAAAGATTAATAAGTATATCATTTTTAATATAGGGTTATACATAAGAAAAATTCGACTATAAATATTCATTATAAAGATAAAAATATTTCTTACACAATGGTATTTTATTTTTAATTTTTAGACATTATATAATTTAATTTATTTATGACACAAAGACGATGCAGTAATTATCTTATTAATGAAATATTGACATAATTGATGTTATAAATTCCAATATAAATGTAATTTGAGACTTTTTATGAATTCTACTAATTTTATAGGTTAATATGACATGTTAGTATTAATTTAATTAACTTTTTTTGAACTAATCATTATGTTATGATTTTCAAAAAAATCAATTACTAAATAGTGTCAAAATTGACATAAGATAGTTTTTAAAACAAATATTATATTAATAATTGTTATTTTATTCATAAAAATCTATGGTTTGGCCAAATTAATTAGATAAGGTTATATATATTAATAATAAACAACTTTGGATTCGTTTGGCTTCTTATAGTATGTTTATTAACCTTATAGTGTAAGAACACAAAAAGACACGGTAAAAGTAAAATAATCTAACTTAAAGTTTAAACTAAATGATAAAGTTAAAATAGTGAACTAAACATGTCCAAATTCTATTGTATGAGAGGATTTCGACCCATACGCACCTTATATTATAAATAACTCAATTTGGAGCTTTTTAAAACCGAATTTGTCTTTATAATAAAATAATATTTTTTGTTATTCCAAAGGTGCCCTTACCCTCCCTTCTAAAAGGGCACTTCATCTCTCTCTTCCTCACACCACTTTGAGCCTTCAAGCTCGGCCAAACCCTGCCAATTGCTTTTCTCCACTTCCCTAGATACATCCTATAGGTCCTGGTCTTCTTCAAAGACCAATTTTTGTGCCCTAAAATGAGGTCTCAAAGAAGCACTTCAAAGAAGAGGTAATAACTGTTACCGATTCTTTCATCTTTATTTCTTCTTCCAATTCTTCTTAATTAGTTGTTTCATCATGAAGTAATACATAAGTATCACTAATATAATGATATATTATTATAAGTATGAAAAAACCTTATTTCACCATCTATCCATCCTACGAAATATGAAATCACCGCGCGTGCGTATGTACGGAATACCGTCTCCACGCCGTGGTGTAATCTATTTTCCACCACCACCTTACTTGGATAGGTATAATGGTGTAAATAATAACAATATATGATTATTGTAAAGTGATATTGATTCTGAAATAGTATACATACACTCCAATACAGTCCCATGATCCTGAGAACGATATCATCGCTCGTGCGTACGTACGGACTACCGTCTCCACGACGCGATGAGATTCATTCTCCACGTTAACCATTCATGAATGATTATAAAGTATATTTAATAAGTAATCATGAAATATATGACATAATAATGATATTGTATTTATGTGTATATATATGTATGTCATCTACTTAATTCCATTCAACTCAATAAGGAAACAAAAACAGTGTTCATGCGTACGTACGGTCTACCGTCTCCATGAATGGTGTATTTCATTCCAGTTACTGATTTATTATATATATATGTATATTATGAATAATAATTATATATAAATCATGTTTTATATTATGAAATTATGTAATCATGATCTAATTAATCATATGAATAATTACAAGTCAAAACACGGACGACAAATGAAACAATTTTACCCAAAACGCTCTTTAACATGGAATTTACAAAAGAACGGGTAATATAAAGTCATAAGTGAACCATATATGATATCATAACAATGAGTATGATTCTGGAATAAGTAAATGACATTATATAAATCGTTATACAGGTTTTTCAGACACTTACGAAGTAAATCGGACCCAAGGTAAGGGAAAATATCCCAATCTCATTTTTATCCGAGATTGTTTATACATTGGAATTTACTGGGGTGTATTTTATCATCCACATCCATTTTCCCTCAATATTTAATATTTTTTCCATCCACCTGCAATTTTTTAAATCCAATTTTACCCTTCCGTGAGTTTTTAGTAAAGGATATGAAAGGAATCTTTTTTCATTTTTCGTACGAAGTACTTTTTGACTTTTCCGACAAAAGTACGAGACGAATGTTTTTTTAACATATACGAAATGAATGGATTTTTTAAAAAATTATTTCCAAGAATCTTTCTTTCCATGTTCTCATGTTTATTTTTAATCAACTCCTTTTAGTTTAGAATTGTATGACATGTTAAGAAAGGAAAAATGTTTTTGAAGTAGAAAGGATATTTTCCTCAAGAATTTAGTTCAAGTGTTTTATCATAATTATTTTCCATAAAAGATAATATAGGGTTTAGTTTCAATCCCAATTATTACATTGATTTGATTATGTTGTGATGGAAATATTTTTATGAATTCCTTTATCTTATATGAATTATTTTATGATGTCACGATATTTATGATTCCCATTTTTATTACATGGGTTATGCTGTGATGTATGGTTTATGATTTTGTGGCACACATAATAATGGTATCATTATGAGATGGGTGGGACCTATATCTACCTCAAATGATTTGGGTAAAGATTTTATATCTCATGAGATAGACAAGGCTGGAATGGCAGGTTAAACCGGTTCAGTGAAACAGGACTAAAATGAGGAGTGAACTCAGTTCAGAAATGGGCTTTGTCCACTAAACTAGTCTTGGAAATGAGTCTTGACTAATAAGAAATGATTCTCTATGATTATGTGTGTATTCCACAAAGTTTCATGTTTTATGTTTTGATTATTGGGATTACATTTCACTACTATGATTTATCCCATGTTATTATATTATGATCTCTTTTACAGGTTATGATTTCCAAAATGTTATGTTCTTATGAATATGATTTGATTGATATTTATTTTGTTTACCCTTTATGAGCATTTGAGCTCACCATTTTATGTTTTCTTTTCCCCAGGAAATAAATAAAGGTTTTAGGTAAAAAAAGGACGATCTTTATGGGAGATGTTGAAGATCATTCACCACGATTAGAAGATTATATTCCACGTTTCCAAAGAAACTAAACTATTACTGTCCTTGTGTGTTTTTTTATGTTAGGTATTAAGTATTCTGGTAAAGTAATGTAATGTCCATGTACGTCAAGATTTGGGTCTCTACAATCCAAGTAGCTCGTTCAAAACTCTTCTACCTCCTCAGAAATATACTTTCCAATAATGGAGGCTTCAGGTCGATATGGATTTTTAACATACCCCTTTAATATTTTCATATACCTTTCAAAAGGATACTTCCAACGAATATATACAGGTCCACAATGCTTTATTTCTCAAACCAGATGAATCATTAAATGTACCATTATATCAAAACAATTTGGAGGAAAATACATTTCCAATTGAGAAAGTATAAAAATTGCATCCTTTTCCAAAATGTTCAAACCATTCACATCAATCTCCTTTTTAAAAATTGAATTGAAAAAATAACACTACATCATCATAGTCTTTCTAACATGAAGGTGAAATATTCCACGCAATGCAACTAGTAGAATTTGTTGCATCATGACGTGACAAACATGGGATTTCATACCTATCAACTTCAAGTCCTTCAATGAGACAAAATTTTTTACATTAGAAGAATAACCTTGATGCACTTTGATATCATGAAGACACTAAAAGAATCTAATTTTCTCCCTCTTCGATAATATATGACAATCTGGGGGAAGAAATGTTCGTCTTCCTTTAGGAGTGGGAGCTAACTCCAAACGTATTCCCATTTATAGTAAGTCTAATCTTGCATTCAACCCATATTTTGTATTTCCTTTAATATCTAACAATGTTCCAATAAAAAAATCACAGATATTCTTCTCCACGTGCATGACATCGATATTATGTTTAACTTCATGATACCTCCAACATGGTAGCTCAAAAACTATTGACCTTTTCTTCCAAATATGTCTATCATTACAAGATTTCTGTGTCTTTCTCAATGTCACATCAAGGTTTTTTACCCTCTCAAAATACAAGTCAAGGGATAAAGGTTTTGGAGCAGTATCAAATTCATATGAGCCTTTGAATTCCTTTTTTAGTCGTCTATAAGGGTGATCCATAGAAAAAACTTTTGATGATCCATGTACACGGTTTTCCTCCCATGATTAAATTGAAAATATGACGTCTGTTGTTTGCAAATTGGACATGCTTTATTCCCTTAAACATTGTATCCAGAAAAATTTCCATATGCTAGGAAGTCATTTATTGCGAACAGAAGCACTGCATGCAGTTGAAAATATTCTATTTTATAAGAATCATACACCCTAATACCATCAGCCCATAACAGTTTCAAATCATCAATCAACAGTGACAAGTAAACATCAATATAATTTCCGGGTTTCTTTAGACCAGAGATCATTATACTCAACATGACATATTTGTGATTCATAAAAACTTTGGGAGAGAGGTTGTAAATTACCAATAATACAGGCCATGAACTATGTGTGCTACTAATGGTTCGGTATGGTTTCATTCCATGTGTGCACAACCCTAGTATGAGATTTCTAATTTCATTTCCAAATGTAGAATACTGCGCATCAATTTTCTTCTATTGCGTATAATCAGCTGGATGACGTATTGTTCCATCACATGCCTGCTCATCAGCATGCCATATTAACCTTTTTGCATAATGTTAATTAGCAAATAAACGTTTGAAATGATGAATTATAGGAATATACCAAAATACCATTGAAGGGAGCTTTGTAATCACTACATCAGCCTGTGATTTATCCTTCACCTTATACCGTGATGTCCCACATTTAGGACACTATGAAAGAAATTCATATTCCTTCCTCTATATAATGCAATCTTTCAGACATGCATGTATTTTCTTGTATCCCAATCCCATCGGGCATATTATTTTCTTGCCTTTGTAATGTGAATCTGGAAGATCGTTATATTTTGGAAGAATGCCTTTCATCAATTGTAGAAGCTCTATAAAACATCTGTCACTCCATCCATGTTTCGCCTTCAGGTTAATCAATCTTAACACCGCCGAAAAAACCGTAAAATCTTTACAACCGGGATATAATGGTTTTTAAGCATCACCATATAGACGTGCAATAGTCGGTTCTATCTCAATTTGTTCTGCTACAATATCGTGAATCATTTCATCAATTCCATCAGAGTCACCATCTTGCGAATCATCATCATCAGTGACATTTTGTCCAGTTTCACCATGCCAAATCCAGTGGATATAACTCGAATTAAAACCATGACAAATCAGATGATCTTTTTTCTCTTTACTTTTCAACTTCATCATATTCAATCATTTTAGGCATGGATAGAAAAAAATTTCACTACTTGGAATATTTAGTTTAGCAAATTCCAAAAAGGCATCAACACCTTCCTCGAATTCATTTCTCATTCGATGTGCCGTAATCTAACTTCAACTCATTATTACCTATAAAAATTATCAAATATATATATTTTAGAAGATAAGAAAAATTTATGTTTATATGAAAAAAATCAAAAATTGATTGTAAAACAATTTTGAAATATAAAAAAAATCTATGTGTATTTAAAAAAATATGCTTGAATATTATGTTTAAAACAATGTATATTTAGATATAATAGTTTTAAATTCCATTGAATCAAAGAAAACCATGGAGCCTACATGGTTGATAGAAAATTGGAGAAAATGGATTAAACCTGAGAATCACCCCCACCCCTCGGACAACCCCCAAAAACCCTCTGGACAGGACCCCACCCCCTTGGATATCCCTCCACACCCACCCACCCCCTTGGACCCCCTGGAAACCCCCCAACCCTCCAGACATCCCCACACCCCTCTAGACAGCACCCCCACCCCTCCTGGACACCACCCCCTCCCCTACCCTTTCAACACCCCGTGGACACCCCCCAACCCTCTGGATAGCCCCCCCACCCCACCTCCGGAAAACCCCCAAAACCCTCTGGACAGGCCCCCACCCCTGTGGACAGCCACCCACACCCACCCACCCCCCATAGACACCCCCACGGACACCCCGCAACCCTCTGGATAGCCCCCCCACCCCCCTGGACAGCCCCCACCCCTTTAGACAGCACCTCCCACCCCTCTTGGACACCACTCCCCACCCCCACCCGCTTGGACACCCCCCTGGACACCCCCAACCCTCTAGACAGCCCCACCCCCAACCCTGGACAGGCCCCACCCCTCTTGACAGCACCCCCAACCCTCCTGGACAGCACACCCACCCCCTACCCCCTTGGACACCCCACTAGACACCTTCTACCATTTGGACAGCCCCCCACCCCCTGGATAGCACCCCACCCCACCAGACAGCACCCCCACCCCTCAGCAGAAGCCATTTTTATTTGGAATCATGAGACATATCCATGGATCAAAGGGCCATAGAGGTCAACAACCATTAAATTATATCTCTAATAGATTCTCATATAAAAGAGGATAAACATAAGAAACAAAAACAAATGGCATTTCATTTTTGAATTTGTACATTTAATCAGTAAACATTCTATGCAGTAATATCGGTGAATGAGATCATTAGTTGTCAATGAAAAAAAATTTACCACAAATGTCGAGCATTCTCAAAACAAAAACAAACTAAATATATGATTTTGAGACTTACGTGAATATTGCGAGTCGATCTAAGAGATCTTGGGATGATAAATAATATGATGATGAAAAAAAGATGTAAGAGGGTTCGAAATGGAAGAATCTTACCCAGTTTAAACACAAAAATCGCAAAACATAAATATAGACTATCCGGGAAAAAAATGAATGAAATAAATTTGTGGAAGGCATAATTGAGTGTTGCGAGTTGATATGATAGATCTGAGGAGAGTAAAGATGATAAACGATGAAGTAAAAATGAGTTTAACGCAGCTAGATCGACAAGCCGATTAGTGTTTACCGTGAGAGAGAGACGAGCTGTCGGACTGTCAATTGAAAAATCGTAAATGACACTCCATGGGGCGTGTTAATTTATTAAATGTTTTATAAAGTCGGTTATTTAATAACCGACGTATGAAATATTTTTTAGATTTATAACGTCGGTTATTATAATAACCGACATTATAAATGTATCACATACGGCTTTTTTTACGTCAGTTATTTTATAACCGACATTAAAAAATCCATGTGTTGGTTTTTTACGTTGGTTATGGAATAACCGACATAAAAAAGACATCATAAATCACAGTTTTTTTCTCAGTTATTGGATAACTGATGTAAAAAACTTCTGCGTATTTTTTTCTTAGGTCGGTTATAAAATATCCGACGTCAAAAAGGTCTCAGAAGCCGTGTTTATTACATCGGTTATTTTATAACCGACGTAAAAAACCAATGTGCTCGATTTTTAACGACGGTTATTAAAATAACCGACATTAAAAATATACTTGCTGCATTTTTTACGTCGGTTATACAATAACGGACATCAACAACCACGTTTCAATTATTATCGTGTCGGTTATATATAACGGACGTCAAAAATGATGACGTAAAAAATGTTTTCTGCACTAGTGCCAGTTTCATCATTACACTGAATTTGTTGTTCGCCCACAAGGATCAGAATCATATAAAGTTTGGTAGAGGGTCTAGTCATTATTCGATTCGGCCCATGACTTATGTGTTGGTGTTACGAAAAGGAATGAATTTAACATCATCATGGGGTAGATGAATAATAAAATTATTAAACAAAAACCCATACCTAGAATTCATTGGAAGGAATAACAGATGAGGAAGTTTGACTTTCTATAAAAAGGTGTTTGTTGGCGCCATTATTCGTCTGGTATGAACCCTCCAACAGTCATCAATGCTCCATTATATGTTGGTGGTAGATGTTGTTTTCACATCGTTATAGGTTCCCCATGTGAGTGACAAAAATCCATGCCCAATCCATGTATAATAGGGGAAAAGGTACCACTCATGTTTCCATTAATTAATGTGGATCATTAATGATCCACAATTAATATTCCATTAATTCAGCAAACATTGTGGTTACACAACCCATGGGGCATGTAATTATATGAATTTTATTCTATCCTGACATTACTCCACTGTTCCACCATCTTCCATTCATTGGTGAGAAGAGAATAAAATAACTCATCAAATTATTTTTTTGTTTTTTGTAATGTCCAAAAAAGTGGATTTAACATCTGACCCTATCCAATCTATAATAAGCTTCCCCTAAGTGAATCATGTTGCTATGAATTAAACAGTTCCCTTGAATTTTTAATCTGATCACCAGTTAAAAATATAAAAATTCTCACCCTCATGTTTATTAAACATTCCATAAAAAAGATAAAAAATTATTAATAGTCACCCATAACCTATGCGGGTTGAGGTTAGGCTCCACTTAAGGGGAACACGACCTCAAAAGATCAATGGTACTCTCTAATTTCCTATCCGAGTCATCGTTTCTTAGTAATAAAGAATTGGAAATAAAATAATTGTTAATTATTTTATTTATTGAAAAAAACTAACATCCATTATTGGACCATGCTGGTCAATGTTAGGATCTGTCCAAGGAAAGAAACCCCTCATGAGTGTAGTAGTAGTTATGGATTTCTAATCCGAGTCACAGTTAAGGATTTATAAGCATTTGAAAAATAAAATAATTTTATTTATTGATTTTATTTATGGTTATGACATTTTTAGGTTTTCTCACTGGAGGCCTATTCCAACTAAACATATGTCACGCCTTGGTTAAACATGCCATCCTGGACACAATGGTTACATCATATTTCTGTTTCTAGCACCCATTTATGAGTTATTCATATTTTTAATGAAAACAGCATACTTGTCCTTTTTGAATTTTTATATTTTTTGAGGGATAATTCTGGGCACTCCAAGCCCGTAAATCAAGTGCCACCAATTTTCATAGTCTCATAACAATTACATATAATTAAAAAAAATTATATGATATTTTGGGGTCTTTACATTCTCCCCACCATTGGGAATTACGTCCCCAAAAGCCAGAACAATGGAAAATTTAAGAAGTGGGGTACTGAGATTGAATTTGTGCCTCCCACTCCCATTTTCTCTCCTAGTTGTTCTTGTGCTACCACTGAACACGAAACAGAGGAATTGACCATCCCCAGAGGACCCACTCCCATCAATCCCCAATATCTACTGGGAACTCCTCAAAATATTCCCCTTCGTCAATATCCAACTTGCCCAAGTCGATAATGTGAAGTGGGTCATGCATTTATCTCCTCAACTACGATACATGGAAATCATTTTTCACCCGGGGGATATTTGGGGGAAGAGCTAGACAACATGCCACATCGCCTACTCTACTATGGATCTGGAAGGGTTCGATAAATCTCGGAGATAGCTCATTGCCCTGGTCAAATCTCTATAATCCTCAACTAGGTGATACCCATAGGAAGACATGGTCTCCATCCTAAAACTAAAAGGGTCATCGTCTCCAATAGGCATAAGACTTATGACTTCTCTATGTAGTCTCCATACTCTTTTGGATGATATTCACCTTCTCCATTGTATCCTGAACAAACTCTAGATCCAATAGCGATGACTCCTCTGGGTTTTTCAGCTCAGAGGTGATCTGCACAGTCACCCGTACAAGGCCTCAAATGGTGCCTCACTGATGGTTGAGTGATGACTAGTGTTTTATGTGAACTCCACCTGTGGTAGTTGGTCCTCTCAACTCTGTCCAAAATCAAGGACACAAGCATGAACCATATCCTCTAGTGTCTGATTGGTATGTTCCGTCTGACCATCTATTTGGGGGGTTAATGTTGTGATCAATTATGCTTGAACATGATGCTCACCTTTCACATGCTGAAAAGTGAGTCGTCATTAAATGAACTACGCCACTTCATTCTTTATCCCTAACAACCGATATTGACATCAAAAGTCATGAAACATCATTTCCACACTAGTGTGTACCACCAAAGGAGATGTATGGAATTCCCTCAACAACTCATCCTATATAGTCACTAGTAACCTATTGTGTCTTCTGGAAAGGGTGACGTGATCCCCACCTTCATGAAATTCTATAGGATCCCATTGAGGACATCTGAGTACGTTGGGGATCATAGTTAACATCCACAAGTTGTGCCTCCCTGACTCACTGATGGAATGGGAGGGTGATTTTCATAGACTGAAGGAATGCTACTCCATCCCTATCCACAAAGGATAAATACAATGCAACTAGTTGTTATTTTTCCTCACTCAGCAACTGTTAACCAGACATCCAGCTGACAAAGTCATCCACCACATTCCCCTTCCCAATAGTATAGACTATCTCAAATTCATAGTCCTATAACAACACCAACAATATTCGTTGTCTCAACTACTAGAAAGGATAGGGGAACCTTTCAATCCACTCCAAAAGGCTACCCCCTTTTACTGATTGATGTGTCCATCAATCATTTGGTAGCGAGTACACATTCCCCAAAGCAACTTGGTTAAATTTATATAAATCTATAAAAAACCGTCAACACTAAGCCTTACTACTCTCTTCCTCTACAAGACCTCCAATTATACTCTTAGCCCCCAGAGATCTGAGAGAGACATCCAATATAAATTTGTTGATATCATTGTCGTCTCTAGGATCATGTCATTGCAGAATTCCATCTCTTTGTGGGGAGGTAATCTAAGAAACATCTTTTTATAGGATGTTCCCACACACCTCCACTATTTTTGGGAACTAAAAACTCAATACGTGTACTACCATGAGGGTATGTCTGGCCGACTCAAGATTGATAGATTTAACTTTCATATACATGAGTTTATCCCATGCTATCTGGGTTTCCTTTTTCACCGACCAAGGAAAACCTTATTCCACCACTATAAATATACTGCATCCTTTTCACCTAATAAACTCAATCTGAGCATTGACTTTGGATGACCATTCCATACCCATAAAAATTTTATAAGGACTCAACGCTGCAACTAAGATGTTCCAACCAAAACTCTTACCTGAAGGATCTGATCACATCATCAGCATAAGTGTGATTATCGATTCGTTGCCCATAGGTATTTCCAGATGTATGGGTCAAGTCAATGGTCTAACCAGAAACTCTAATTCTTGAACAAGATTCATGACTAGAATGAATGATTATTACATGTTTCTATTAATATGAAAACTATTAGTAGACACCGACAATTCATAGAATCATTCATGGAGCCCTTGGGTCACACTCTTTTACAATTTGTAGCTACACCCTTCCCATGTCCTCCAGCTCTATTAACCTAATGGGGACAACATTGAGGTGGGGGTTTTAACATGTTGAAATGTATACCAACTCTACTACTCTCCTAGATACCATTCCACATCTATTTCCCTACAGATTCTTCCATAGATACAAATTCCTCTTCCCAAAACATTCTACAAGTCGAAGTCTATGATAATGACATTGGTTTGCTGGTTTTCCACAGCTGACATTCGCTTGCTACTTCTACCCAGCCAAATAATTATAAACCAAAAAGGTTCTTTCAACCACCCAAACAAAATTAAGAATTCACAAAGGAGTATTGATTGCTTTTATGTCCGTAAATTGAACTTTATTAGAGTTCCAATACCTAAAACACTCACTATATCTTATTTCTTGAGTACTTGTAATGGTCTGTACACCTCGACTATTACTTAGCTACCGGCATGTCATCCTGTCAAATCTATAGAATTACTTGGGAACATACACCCCTTAGTTTTTTTATGGAAGGATACCCTTTATCTATGAAAGGTTCTCATGCTCTGTCCATGGAAATGTTACCTCTTCATAAGATAGTGGTAATCTAAACCCTACCATCACCCTACGGAGCCACGTATAATGATCATGTGTGCACCACGATCTGATCTAATGGTGCCCTAGATAGATTTAAACTCAATGACCACCTCAACCCAGTCGGTAGTCACCTGTGTGTCAGGATCAGCTTTGAACCTGAAGGGGTATTTGTCACTAAAACTCATCTAAGGCACTGACCCTACATGTTTCCTCTACCAGTAGCGCTGATAGAAACTACTGACCATTGGGGAGTGGGATTTCTGGGACACTGCCCAAAGGTACCATATCTGGAAACAGTCCTTAAACTGAAGACTCATCACTCTGTAGACCATCTTCATGGTCACACATTGGAATAATGGCTAGTTGTATGCGTGGAAGAATCCTAAATGAGAATCAAGATGAACCATGATCAATAGGCTATACATGGTGAGAAAACTCAAAAGAGATCCAGATAAAAACATTTTCAAAACACACACAACAAGTGTTTTTATGTACATAGTCAGAAAATAGAATTCAGGGCCCTGGTTTATGGATACATCAGCTACCACACCAACACTGGACTACCTAGACATGAAATCTGAAGTCCAGACACTAAACACTATTTCCCCCATTATAAAGGTAAACTCATAGTTTTACTTTTAAAAACAGACTCCCTATGATAACACTTTTTTCATGACCCGTCCCCCGGGGCCAATGCCGTGACTACCCCAAGGCCGCCTTCCATAGGCCAGGTGTTGCCGACTAGCACTAGAATGGCTTATCGCTAAAATGGGAAGGCATTACCTTAAAACTTGTACACATAGAGGTAGGGAACACTACGCACAAGTAAAACACAATAGAAGGAGAGAGTTACAACCACAACTAAAAACCACCACTGACTATAAACGAAAGTAGTAATAGTAAAGGGGGCAGTATACAACCCCAACAAGAATAAATGTACAACAAAAATAATAAAAAGTTCCCGATATCATCTTCCAAGGATCAAACCTGATGAGTAGGTACTCCTCTTCATCCTTCATCACTACCTCTCTCCACGTTCGTCTATCAGCTCTAAACATCGTCTATTAATGGCACCCAAATCTCAGTCAAAGAATACCATTGTATGCAGAAGACACAACAAGGTGTGGGTGAAGCCCGTGTAGAGGTGAGTATAACATTACCCAAAAGGAACACAGAGACCGCAAAGGGACACCACGAATTCCAAAATGGAAAAACCACAAATCATGGTATTAATCACAAAGTAAAAAAATAAAAGTATCCACTCACACCATCTATTAAACATAAAGAATATGAATAAAGAAGATTATTCATATAGCTAGATCATCTTTTTTCTGTCGAGGGGGTTTTACAGCTAGACTACACAAGGTTACAAGGTGTATAACAATAGAAGATTACATGGTGATGACCCATAGAGGATCGATTTGTACTATCACACACAGGATCACTAGGTGACAACCCAAGGAAGAACAATTCGTGCTGCTGAATGGTTGATTGATATGTGCAGACCGACAAAGTATTTCTAGGTGTTGAACCACTGAGGATCACTCGGTGCTGACCCATAAAGGATTTCTAGGTGATGAAGAATAGTGGAACCCTAGGTGCTAACCCACTATGGATTTCTAGGTGATGTCCCACGAAGGATCACTATTCCATTATCACGTCACAACCAGCCACTGGATTCTAGCACTGAGCACGCTTTATTTTGGGAGGATCTGATCCTCAAACAATTGGTTGTACATCATTTTCCATGAATTCCCATGAATATGTAACCCGATGAACCACCATGTCATAAGGGTTCTAACATAACTAATAGTGTGTCAATATGACGCCTGGTCTGTATATTATAGGCACTTTAGTGCCGAGGGCCTAATTGGATTTGAGTTTGATCCAACCCAGTCATACTCAAAATGTCTCCAAAACCCTTGTAATGTATCTCAAAAGGATAGACGCATCCTAAGGGTTCTTGTGCCATAGACAGTTTGTCAAATGAACTTCCAACTTATGAGATATAACCATTTAATAGAAAATGGGCCATAGAGGGTCTGGGTCCGGTCCTACTGACCCGGCCTGGACCCCTAGGCTTGACCTGAAGGGGATGAGCCAGCTAGGCCTAGTCTGGCCCGTTGGCTAGGGGCACGGCCTAGCCCACCGAATTGGGTGGGGCCCACCGGGCTACAAAACTGGCCCTACCTACTGGCTGGGCGCACCCCATATTTCCCCTCTCGAATGGACCGAAGTCTGTTCAGCTTTCCAACTAGTGGCGCTAGCAAGGCACTACTCCGTCGGACCGGCCCACATGGACTTCTAAAAATAGGGACCACAGGCTTTAGTCCACCCTTCACCCTCCACCACAGCTCGGAGCCGCAGAACATACACTATGATGAACTATCATGGCGTGACACCTAGATTCAATTCAGATGGTGATGGTTGGGCACCCCTTCGTCCTCCACGATTCCATCAGGTGCCACCTCCTTCTCACGACTGACGAGAGCCGCCCCTGCCTCTTCTGGTCACTGAAACCGCAGAGCCTACAGAGCTTCCGCGAGCCTCCAGAGAAGCTTTGGTGGTCCTTTTTCTCTTACCATTGCACCTATGGGCCTTTCAGGATGTCTCCATATCTGTGTGGCCCCCAGTTTCTTCTTTCTGCCGAATTGGTCAGTTTCCCACAAAGAATGCAATTAAATAATTTTTGGCAGAGGGTCTGTGCCTTTTTTGATTTAGCTCACACTCTCGATGTTTGTATTATAACAAATAAAGAATTTAATATCACAAAGGGGAAAATGAATCATAAAATTCATATACAAAACACTTTCCTAGATTTTGTTGGAAGGAGTTATTAATGAGGATGTTGAACACACATTCGAATGGTGTTCGTTGGTGCCCGTCGTTGTACGGTTCGAATCCTGCAATTGTTTTCAATGCTACATTATACATTGGTGGAATATGTATCTGGCACTTTAACAGATGTTCCTCACTTGAGTGACCAAAACACATGTCCAGCCCTTGTCAAAATAGTGGAAAATGTACCATCCAAGTAGTGTTTTGTTAATGCGGTTCATTAATGAACCGCAATTAATATTCCATTAATTCAGCGAACATAGTTGTTACACAACCCAAGGGTGATGCCAATATATGAAACACATTCATGCCAGACGTTACACCACGGTCCTTCCATCCACCACTCAATGGTGATACGTGAATAAAATAACTGTTGGAGTTAATTTATTATTTTTTTAATGTCCAAAAAAATTATTTTTTTTCATCCGACCCCTGAAGGTTGAAGTTAAGATTTGCCTAACTGAATCCCAGCACTGCAAATTCGAAGGTGCACTTGGATTTTTAATCTGACCACCAGTTAAAAATATAGATATTTGTGCCCCCACGTTTATGGAACGTATCTTAAAAGGTGTTACAAATTTATTAACATTCACCCTCAAACCGCGCTGGTCAATGTTACGCTCCACCTAAGGGGAACACGACCTCACAAGCTCAACGGTACTCTCATATTTCAAATCCAAGTTACTATTTAGTAGTTATAAATATTATCCAATAAAATAATTGTAACTTAATTATTTTATTTAATGCCAAAAACTAACATCTATTTTTGGCCAGTGCTGACCAATGTTAGGATCTGCCTTGGGAAAGCACACCCTTAAATGTTCAGTAGTGGTCATGGATTTTTAATTAGAGTCACCATTTGTGAGTTATAAGATTTTGAAAAATAAAATAATTTTATTTAATTATTTTATATATGGTTATGCCATATTCTCATTTTCTAATTGGAGGACTACACCAAGAAAACATAAGTCGCTCCTAGGGTAAACCATCCATCCTGAAGTCAACGGTTCCCCCAAATTTATGATCTATGAACTGTTCAAGATTTATTCAAGTTTTTTAGGAAAACTACTCACATATGCTATTTAAACCTTTACATTTTTCAATGGATCATTCCAGGCACTCTGGGCCCCAGAATCATGTGGCATCCGATTTCAAAGTCTTGTAATAATTCCATAAAATAAAAAAAAATATTCAGAATTTTCAGGTATTTACAATTTATATTTCATATATGATATAAAAATATTCACAATTTATTTCAAAATATAATTCATTTTTTATGAATTATATTATGAACATTATATGAAATGATAAAAAAATTACTACTACATAGAAAATAAAATTATTTTTTCAAATTAGTATATTCAACTTATAGTTTAAATCAGTCTTTAACATAATGACCAGAAAATTTATTGCTTTGATTTTATCAAATGGAATTACAGTTAATTTACAAGATGGTTTTTTATTACATGTTCTATAATAATTGTGATATCTTTTAATTCATTTATATGTTGATGAAATATAAATTTATGAAACATTTATGAAACATGTAAATAAATAAAAGTTTATTATATATATTAAAATTGAATATAAGATGTTTGAAGAAATAAATTGTATTAAAATTTCAATTTTTTTTAAAAAAGAACACTTTTTACGGCATATTTTTTAATTGAAAATTGCATAAATTTATTTGAAATTTTTTTGTTCATCACTAGTTTATACCACTTATTCATTTTGAATTTGACTTCTAATAAATCATTGTCGAGTTGATAATAAAGTATAATATGCAAAGTTAATTGTGTGTCTCAAATACAATTTTACTAATACAAGACACAATATTTCTTATTTGTTTTGAATTTTGTGATGGTTTACAATTAATCTAGGATATTAAATATAAGATATTATTATAATAAAACTCAATGATCATTATAGTATGTAGATTACTATATCAATTGTAACAAAAACCCAAGGGGATTTGAAGAAATTTATAATGAAATATAGACATAAAATCTGAAGAATTTCTCTTCTACAAGTGGTTAGAGCTTTACATATCGAGGTCGAGATATCAGGAACCCACCTAGAAACCCAGGTACATTGATACCCGAGACTTGACATGTCCCAAATTGAATTAGAAGTTCCCAAGGGCTATTTACTTTATGTTATCATTATATAATACATCCAATGGAATATTTTATCCATAACCAAAACCCATCGACGCATAATACTGGAAGAAAAAAAATAAAATGTAAGTATTCCAATCAATAATCAAGGAAAAAATTGGAAGAAATTGATAGATAAACAATATAGTTTAAACATAAATAAAAGTAAAACACAATATCCATAATGGAAAAAATAATAATGGTCTATTTAAAAGAAATGGACCATAGCCCCAATGGGTAATTACCATCACTCCAAAGTCTCATGGATCCAGCACACCCACAACCTACAAGTATCTCTTTCCCTTTACCAAGAATATGAATTAAAATATCTGCAAATTTCCTAAATAAAAGGTAGAGTGTGAGATAAAATATCTTGTAGGGTTTCAACATGTTTCCATATTCAATTATATAACAACAAAACCCATCATGATTTGAATATAAATAAAATAATGATTAGAATTACAATTATATATTTTAAATAAAACCATTATTTAAAATAATGTGGATAGAATATAAATCAAACAGGATTAGATGAACATTTCATATAATTTTTTTATTATAAAATGGCATCAATACACCATTTCTTAAACAACAACATGTAGAATTGAATCCACCAAAACCAAATCACCATGGACATATACCTAAGTTACATTACTTTCAATCAATCAGATCCTCACACTACTCAGCAACCAATAATGTCTCAATTATTTCTACACACATCCTAAAGGCTCATTCCTAGAACACTAATAATCAACACCTCATCATAGAATATCATAGAAAACATTATTTAGTTAGAATTTTCATTGTCAATATATATCTTTGGAGTCATGTTCATAGCATGCTTATCCTATTAATTCAATGACAACTCAGGATCACATATTGTTTAACAAACGAATCAATTAAACCATCATGGGAAATATAGTCATTCTACCTGAATTCATCATTCATCTTGGAAATTCCAAATTAAATGTTCATGACGCCTTATCATTTTCAAAACCATATCATGGGTTTTTAGAAAATTCATACATTTCAAATCATCATTAATTTAATTAAAATATTATTAAAGTTCATTATCAAATAATTTCAATGAATAATTTCTCTTTTCATGTCATCATTTTTTCCCAAAACTACCCAAAAATTTTAATTCCATAGTAATTGGGTGTTATTACAATGTTCCAGCCATTTTTTTATTGAAATTAAAATAATCTATTTTTTTTATAAATCAATTGAATGATCATATAAATTCAATAATGTAATTTACAGTTTTAATTTCTGGTTAAATCCTTATTTAACAAACTACCATTAATCAAACAACAATGAAAGAAACAATCACAATGATAACCGAAAATTGAGAATAAAGGTGAAGGAGATTAAGGATCAAACCATAATGTCATGATATATCAAAACAAAGTTCATATATATCAACCATAATGAGTATTATCAAATATCAAAATGGAGAGAAGAAAAAAATAGTGAAAACCAAATCAATGGAGGAATAAAATACAATATAGGGATTAATATCTACCACATGCACATAGAGTCACAAGATGATAGGTTAGAGGAGATCAAGAATCCTCTAGAGATCCTCCAATAGACAAAAAGATAGATTATGATCAGATGGGGTATGATTACCTATTAAATTTGGGTTCTCATTTTTTAATGGAAAATTTTTAATGGATTAAAAAACCAAATTCATAGTTTCCTCACTTTTTAACATGTTTAGAAATAACGGTGTTCCCTAACAATGAACTATTATTGGGATTATAGAAAGGATGTATAGTATATATTAATGGATAATATAACTCTTCACATTCAATGAGAATCCTTTTTCTAATGGTGCATGAATCATAGGGTGAGGTCACATGATTTGGACCAACATTTCATCCCCCTCCTAATAACCAACATAGGGTGCACCATTTCCATGGCCAATCATAATTGGTCACCCTAACCATGCATAAAATATTAACCATCCGCAAAAAAACCCAAAAAAATTAACAACAACGAAAAACAAAATAAATAAAAAATGTATGATCAAAATATTTTCTAAGAAGTGTATGAAGTTATGTAAATTGACTTTAAAACCTACCACCTTTAAAACATTATATCCATATAAATACAATGAATAAGATTCCATGATATATAGATAAATCCACTACTCTCTCATTATTTCCTCGTGATGTCAAGTCTCATGTGAATCATAAAAATGGCTGCATATCATAAAGACCAATGGTATTGAATTACCAAAAATAACTATTTTCTAAAATCAACAATCCCTACTCAATTCTTATTCATTGATAAATATAATACGATATCAAGGTATTCATATATTATGATCTCATAAGGGATAGATTAATACTGCCTAATTAATGATACTCAAAACATGTCATAAATTAATGTCATCTATATTGGAAATGAAAAACGTTAAAAACATTTATAATTCCCTAAATAACCCCAATATTACCCAAATATCTCAAAAATGTATTCTGTTCCACCGAAGTCCATGATTATATAAACCAGGTGAAGCTCTCAAAAACTCATATTCACCATCTGAATACTAAAAACGTTAACTCTGATGATCAAAATATTATTTGGACTCTTTAATGTAACCGTTATATTAAAAAACAACTAAATCGTCACCATAATCTCTCAGATCAAACACATTACAACCATGGATGTTTCTCCCAACTCAAACCAAAAGATATATATCTACAGGTTCAGACAAACAAGGACTAAAAATGAGCGTTTCAAAATGTTGAATGTTGGATATTGGGGTTGGAAAACCCTACCAGACAAAAATACGAATCCCTAGATTCGCCAAAGTTGAGAAGGAATGCATCTAGCATGTCCACAGAAATCTGTCTAGGAAGTTCTATATGGCCATCCATCTGTGGATGATACACCAAGAACAATTTAATCCTAGATGCTATCACCTCCTATATGTATATTTAAAAAAATTATGTGAACTGAGCATCCATTTCACATACTATAAGATATGTAAATAATTAAAAATATATTAATTTTATTTACATAGAGGCTTCTAGATACATCATCATTGGATTTTTTCCAAATGGGAATAATGTTAGATGATTTGGGCAGCCAATTATTCACATCGCATATTGTATTCTTCCATAGAATGGTAAATGAAAACCCAACCATGAAATGTAAATAAATATAATCCCACTCTAATGATTGTATAAGAATGAAATGAAGTAAACCTGATGGTTTCAAGTTTTTTTCCTTATCCATTTAATAAGTATAACAATGATAAAAAAATTCATCAATGCCTCACCTCGTTCTTAGTCGCCATATTTTCCTTGTATTTCATAAGAGAAAATTATGGTATTCAGGTGAAGAACCCTTTGATAATTATAGTAGACCCCATCACAACCTATCTCACTAGAAGATACACAACACCCAGATTCTTGAAACAAATGGAAGCCTAATAAGAGAATGGACGCTAAATATCAGTCTCCCCACAACAGATAGTGTAACGCCCTGACCCAGTTACCCAGAGTCGGTGCATTATTACACAAAATTGGCATGATCACAAAGAAGAACAAATCTCGAAAGACCGGTTGGTTTAGTAGCCTTGGAAACACTAGATATATTCATAAGTTTCACATTACATCATAAAATGAAAAACTACTACAACAACATAATGTTCTCACAGTCCACACTATAATCCCCTCATAATATCCCTGCAGGTCATTCATAACTTACATCTTCACATCCTGGGAAAAATAAAACATAGAAAAGGGGTGATCTCAAATGCCCAGTAAGGATAACAATATAGCGGAACATTCAAAAATAAGCATAAACATTTAAGGCAATGAATTACTAAAACAAAGGCCTTTTAAACATGAACTTCAACATAGTATGGAAAAAGTAAAATGAAATAATTCCATTTACTTGTTCACATGGATATTCTACTAATCGAATAATCACATGCAAAATCAATAACCACTTTCATAATGTTGGAATGCATAATGCCAGACTATCATAACCACATAGCGAAGGCCTCGTGCCAAGACTACAAATAAGATTTTGCCAAGGCCTTGTGCCAAGACACTAGTTTGTCTCATGAGACCTACTGATGCATCGAGGAGATATAGCGGGCTCCACCCGTCACATATTAAGTCCAATGCATTCCCATATGAAAAGGTTTAAACATAACATAAACATTCGTATAAAAACTAGCATACGAAATGTCAATAATTTCACCATAAACTATGAATGGTATAAAAATAGAACATCCACAATCAAACATATCACAAAACCTTCAATACAATATAGAAGTTTTGTATCATAATAAATCAACTTCAAATAAGCGTAAAATCCGTCAAAGGATGCTGACATAGATGAAATCAAAACACTTTTTAGAGAAATATCTCTTTCTATTTTTGAAATCATTTAAGAGCCATATAAAATAAAACTTTTTCTTGAAAATATTCTTATAAGCTTGTAAGGGAAACTTTGATGATTTTATAACGGCGGAAAATAACCGCACCCGCCGTATAAGTTAAAAAAACATTCTTATCTTAATTCTGTCGAAAAGGTTAAAAAGCACCTTGTTTGGAAAACGACGGAAAGATTCCCTTATAAACCTCTTATAAAAAGTCAAACAAGGGTATAAATGACTTTAAACCATATTCTTTTAAATATTGAAAATGTTTTGAAATACATTTTGAAGAAACATGGACGTGGATGATAACGAGGTCCCAGTAGATAATTATGTATAAACAACCTCGGATAATGAAGAGATTGCGAAATAAACCCTTACCTTGTACATTTCCTTTGTTGGGGTAGGATAACCTGCTGTATAATGGTGAAATAATTGTTATTAAATTATACAAGAATCATATACATTAATATGATATCATATATGATCTTTTAACATTGCTTTATTAATAATATATTAGTATTATCGTCGTTTCGGGTGATAATCGATTAATTCTCCTTAAATGTTTGGTTACGTAAGACATGTTTTTAATGGATAGATTATATCTTATTCATAATCAGAATGATATTAACATTATTTTTAACCCTAAAATGAGAATAATACTTGAATGGATACGATGGAGAATGAATCTCATCGCGTTCGTGGAGACGTTAGTCCGTACGTATGCACGAACGCTACTTCCATTTAATTTTTATTTTAAAACAATCGAATCCAAATGATACATAGGTATATTACTATTCCAGTATAATATAATATTTTATATATGTTACTTAATTTCATTATCACCATCCTTTATACGTTCTATGTGTGGTATGAACGAGTCATATCATTTTAAGGGGGCGGTAGTCCGCACTTCCTCAAATGAAATCATCGTATGTATATACAACATGAAACAAATAATGATATGAAATAAATTGGAATTACAGAAGCTTATATATAAAATATATATCATTAATATCATATTTAATTAGAGTGCCATCATAATGGCCACCATGAGAGGTGGTAAGATGTATTTGAACAATCATCGTTTCGTGAGGCGTTAGTTTGCCATCCACAGAAACATTATGTTCATCATCCATTAGATGGAGTTGTGTGTATGTGTAGTTTGAATCCTTATTATAACAACATCCTAGTATATTTTGGATACTGGTGTTGTTACAAAAGATAGGAAATAAAAAGAGTTTGGGGGTTGGAGAAGCAAAATAAATGAAAATAATTTAAGAGAAATCGTTTCCTTTAATTTAGGTAACTCACTTTGGTTGGAACCAAAGGACTTCTTGAAATGCTTTCTGCCTAAGGGGATGCTTCAAGGAGGAGGAGAGAGATGTGGGGAGATTATTTGGGCAGGGTTTGGACGAGCCAAGTGGCTTGAGAGGTGTGAGGAATGAGTAGAAGTGGTCTCCTTTTATAAGGGAGAGGAGGGGCTCTTTAGGAAAGAGTGAAAGTATTACTTTATAATATAATTATATTCGGTTTATAATGGTACAAAAATCATTGAGGTCGAAGATAAGATGACTCATATTCTAAATAACATCAACCAATAAGAATTGGACAGGTTTTATATAATATTTTAATCATTATAATCTTATTTATTTAAATGATTTATTAATGAGGTAAACATTGCATCATTATTGTGTCATTAATAATTTAACTTATTTGATGTCTAAAAATTATAAATAAAATATAATTATGTAGGAAATCGTTTTATCTTTGTAATGAATATTTATAATTGAAAATCCAACATGTATAACCCTATGTAAAAATTGTTCTTCTAAAAGATGTATGCTTATGCCATTTTTATTTTTATTTTATCTTTATTAATATAATGTGTCCCTACCACATACAAGTGGCTCCAAGGGGTCCCCAAATCGACCCAAGGATGATCATGGTCGGTTATGTGTCCACCAATAAGGTTAGGACACGTTTTAGGGTAATTTTGTATTATTATAATATTATTTTTTAACCCTTACTTACCGGATTTACCCTTAACCATGGTAAATAAAATATTTACCGCAGTAATTATTCAAAATGTCTTAAAATAAAAGTTACCTATTTACACAATTTGAACATCCTGATTCCAAATATGGAATCCATTTTCCTAAATTCAAAACACAGAAGTGGCAGAAATTAATTTACAATTAATTCCCGCTGTCAAAACAAAAAGTGTGTTTTTAAGAGATAATAACTATCAAAAGATTGACACTTGTTTATGTTCGGTTTAATTATAAAATTATGTCCAATGACCAACATTATATTAAATGGTAAAAATATATTCTAAATATACTTTAAAACCACTCAAATTCATAATTTATCACTATTAATTATTTTGATTAAAAAAGTTGTTTTTAATTAATATTTAGTAATTTTCACTATTCATCAAAATATGAAAGTTATCCGAAATGTACCAAAATTTCACCTTAGGCTAAATTCGATATTCCGAATCCAAAAATGAAGTCCATTTCCAAATATAAAATATATATAATTTCAAAAAGTAGGTATTACTATTCATAACGGCTAGTTTGATTAGTAATGGTGTGTTGGAACTCGGTGTTGCGTACAACACACGCTATCACATTATTCAAAGAGAAGCGTACCGTAGAAGTTTGGGGTGTTACATTCTCCCCTCCTTCAAATAATTTCATCCTCAAAATTTCTAGAATACTTATCACATGAAAAGACTCGGGTGGTTCTTCATCATAAGTTCCTCGGGTTCCCACGTTGCCTCTTCCATCTTATGGTTTTCCACAAAACTTTTACCAGACGCGTCGTCCGGTTTCTCAGCACTTGTTCTCTCGTTTCAAGAATCCTGACGGGCTCTTCGCAATAAGACAGATCGGGTTCCAGTTCTAATTCCTCATAGGTGAGTACATGCGTTGGGTCAGGCATGTATTTCCTCAACAGAGATACGTGGAACACATCGTGAACTTTGGAGAGACTTGGCGGCATTGCCAATCGGAAAGCTACAACCCCAATTCATTCTAGAATTTCGAAAGGTCCGATGTACCTGGGACTCAATTTACCTTTCTTACCAAAACGTATGACTCCCTTCCATGGAGATACCTTCAGGAAAACATGATCACCGACTTGAAATTCCAAATCCTTCCTTCGATTATCGGCATAGCTCTTCTGCCTACTTTGAGCTGCTTTGATGTGATTTTGGATTACTTTCACCTTTTCCACCTTTTCCTCCACCAGTTTTGGGCCTACAAGTTTTCTTTCACCAACGTCATCCCAACAGGTTGGTGTACGACATCTCTTTCCGTATAACGCTTCATATGGTGCCATCGAAATACTCGAATGGAAGCTATTGTTATAGGAAAATTCTACCAGTGGTAAATATTGATCCCACATACCCTGAAAGTCAAGTGAGAAAGATCTCAACATGTCTTCTAAGGTTTGAATAGTCTGTTCTGATTGTCCATCTGTCTGACGGTGGTAAGAAGTGCTCAAATGAAGTTCAGTATCCAGGGATTTCTGAAGAATTTTCCAAAATCTTGAAGTCAAACGGGGATCACGATCAGAAACAATTGATAAGGGTACTCCATGAAGTCTTACAACTTCATTAATATATAGTCTTGCTAGACGTTCCAGGGGTAGATCTTCTCTTATAGCAAGAAAATGTGATGACTTGGTAAGACGATCAACAATTACCCATATTGCATCATTCCTTCTAGGAGTCTTTGGTAGCCCCATGACAAAGTCCATTGTAATATTGTCCCATTTCCACTCTGGTATGGAAAGAGGTTGCATGACTCCTCCAGGCTGTTTCCTTCCAGCTTTCACTTGTTGACATACCATACATCTTGACACAAAATCAGCAATCTCCCTCTTCATGTTGTCCCACCAAAAATGTTCCTTCAAATCTCTATACATTTTTGTGCTCCCAGGGTGTATAGAGAAATTGGAACTATGAGTATCATCCAGCAATTCCCTTTTTAGATCAGGTAAATCGGGAACACAAAGTCTCTTCCCAAATATCAAAATTCCATCTTCATACACAAAGTCCCTCAATCTCCCATCATTCACAGCTTTAATCTTCTTTTGGAATTCTCCATCATCGGTCTGAGAACTCTTAATCCTTTCTAGTAAAGATGGTTTGGCAATCATTTGAAAAAGCATTGATGTTTCACCATCCCTGGTTATTCCCATGTCCATCTTTACTAGATCCATGAAAATTGGATCCCTTTCAATTCTCATATTGTTCAAAACTCCATGGTCTTTTCTACTCAAAACATCTGCCACCTTGTTTGCCTTCCCCGAGTGGTAGTGTATCGTACAATCATAATCCTTGAGTAATTCAAGCCATCTCCTTTGCCTCATGTTGAGTTCTTTTTGTGGGAACATATACTTCAAACTCTTGTGATCAGTATAAATCTCACATTTTTCAACATAGAGGTAGTGCCTCCATATCTTCAAAGCAAAGATCACAGCTTCTAACTTGAGATCATGAGTAGTATAGTTTTGTTCATGAATTTTCAACTGTCGTGATGCAAAGGCAATAACTCTATCATTCTGCATAAGGACACAACCAAGTCCTTTCTTCGATGCATCACTATAAATAACGAACCCATCATTCCCCGATGGTAGAGTCAATATAGGAGCATTGACTAATCATCTCTTCAGTTCTTCGAAACATTCTTCACACTCTTTTGTCCAAACAAATTTAACCCCTTTACGTGTGAGCTTCGTTAATGGGTTAGCCAATCGGGCAAAATTCTGGACGAAACGTCGATAATAACCTGCCAAACCAATAAAACTACGTACCTCAGTTATACTCGTAGGTGCTGGCCATTCTTGGATTGCCTTGGTCATAGAAGGATCAACAGAGATTCCATCTTTAGAGACAATATAGCCAAGAAAAGAAATCTCCTGAAGCCAGAATTCACACTTGCTAAACTTCCCATATAATTCATGCCTCCTCAGAGTCTTCAAGATAATGCTCAAGTGATTTTCATGATCTTCGTAGGTTTTGGAGTATTCCAAGATATCATCAATAAATACCACCACAAATTCATCAAGATACTCCTTGAAAACTCTATTCACCAGATCCATGAATACAGATGGTGCATTAGTCAATCCAAACGGCATTACAGTAAACTCATAATTCCCGTACCTGGTTTGAAATGCTGTCTTCGGAATGTCTTCGTTCTTCACACACAACTGATGGTATCCAAATCGAAGGTCAATCTTTGAAAAGTATTGAGCTCCATGAAGTTGGTCAAATAAATCATCAATACGAGGTAGGGGATACTTGTTCTTTATCGTTATAGCATTGATCTCCCTGTAGTCGATACATAACCTCATAGATCCATCTTTCTTTTTAACAAAAAGAACAGGGGCTCCCCATGGAGAAACACTAGGGCGAATAAATCCCTTATTACTCAATTCCTCTAGTTGTTTCTTTAGTTCGACTAACTCTACAGTGGCCATTTTATAAGGGTTCTTCGATATAGGCCTTGATCCAGGAATCAAATCAATGGAAAACTCAACTTCTCGTTCTGGAGGATGTACAGGTAAATCTTCCGAAAATACATCTACAAATTCTTTCACAACAGGTACATCCTCTATTTGAACATTCCTTTCCTCACCGACAATTATTTAATTCTCTTCCTCCCCAATAATTGAATTTAGTTGAGCTATTGATGGTAGATCTAAATAAGAATTAGGTTGTGACGATTCTGCCCTAAAAATAAGGTGTTCCTTATCATTATCATCAAGAATCGTAACCTCTTTCTTCTTATAATAAATCTTAGCATCATAGACCGAAAGCCAGTCCATACCGAGGATTATATCAAACTCAATCATAGGTATGACGATGAGATCAGCAGATAAAGAAAATTTATGTGCTCTAATGGGGACTAATTCACAAAACTTTGTTGCAACGATACTTCCCTTAGGAGTTTTAACTGACAACTCCCTTATTAAATCAAACTGGAAATATCTAATTTTCTTAGCAAACTGGGAAGATATGAAACAATGTGATGATCCAGAATCAAATAATGCATTTGATAAACTTGAGGAAATCATTAAATTACTTGCCACCACGTCTTTCGGAGCTTCTACCTCAGCAGTAGTGATAGCATAAGCCTGACCTTGATCACTTGGCCTTTTCTGAGGTAAGTTCTCCTGACGCTTAGGACATGCATTTGCATAATGCCCCATCTCCCTGCAATTATAGCAATGAATGTTGGTAGCTTCCTTCTTCCCCTTTCAATCATGAGCTTGATGGCCTTTTTCACCACACTTGTAACAGACTCCCATTCCCTTCAAGCAAGCACCGGGGTGTTTCTTCCCGCATTTACCACAAGATGTATATTCAACCTTTCCCTTCTTCCCCTTATTTACATTCCAAGATTGATCATCAGGTCTCTTCTTCTCTTTCTTTGCATTAAATTCATAAGACTTAGAGAATTCCTTTTCGGTCTTGATAGCACATGAGACAATGTCTTCGTACGATGAAAAGGATTGTGAGACTAATGCTCGATGGAGAAATGGTTTTAACCCATCAAAGAAACGATCAATCTTACTTCTTGGGTTGCGAATATAATCTCCAGCATACCTCGCTAACCTTGTAAAGTTAGCCTCATACTTTGTGACATTCTCATCCTCCTTTTGTCTCAGACTCAGAAATTGCCTTTCCATATCTGCTCGATGATCGCGAGGAAAGTATTTTTCTAAAAACAGATCTTTGAACTCCCTCCATTCCATATTTGATACTTCATCATCTTCCTTCATGTTTTGAATCAATGACCACCATTGATCAGCATCTCCAGTGAGGCGGTAAACTGCCATGATAATTTTTCCCTTTCACGGCTCCCCAAAGCCTGAAATATTTTCTCTAGGGAATTTATCCACTGCTCGGCTACTAAGGGATTTGTATTCCCATTGAACTTTGGTGGTTGTTATCTCATGAATCGATCTAACATTGATCCTCCACGCTGCGGATTAGGGTGCTCCATACGGGTAAGGTTATTATTCATAACCTGAGTAAGTTGTCCCAGTATGGTGATTAGCTGATCGGCACCAGTTGCATCACCAGCCCCACTATAATTATCTTGAGCAGGAGGGAAATCCCTACATGGAGTGCGTGCATTGATACAGTTTCCATTTCTTCCACTAGGCGCCATTTCTAAACAATGGCATAAACTAGATCAGTTTATGAATCAAAATACATAATCCCATACTTATAAAAAACTTAACATAAACTGAACTATTTATTGATATAATCCATAATCATAAGAATGTTTTCTTTGAGGAAGAATATACTCATAAACCCTTCATAATGATTTGTAAAGAAAATGAGAGTTATCCTAAGCATATCCCCCGGGAGTGTCGTAACCAAGAGTGCAGCACGGCCCGTTGTCATGCACCAGTTCTCGTTCGAGTCTAGCTCAAAGCGGTGTTTTCGGGTTTTTCCCCTAGGTACATCTGTGCCAGAGCCGCCTCTACCTGCTCGTATCCAGACAGGGATGTATTGCTCGGAAAACTCACAAAATCTCTACAATACCAAAATTCTAGGAAGTTCTTCTATACTAATCCTCAAAGTTCATCTTAGGTCTACGTGCTCTAATCAGAGTTTATCTAAATCTAGCTTCCAAGGTTTGTACTAAACTTCCTCTGATACCAACTGTAACGCCCCGACCCCAGTTACCCAGAGTCGGTGCATTATTACATAACATTGGAATGATCACTAGAAAGATCAAATCTCGAAAGACCGATTGGTTTAGTAGCCTTGGAAACACTAGATATATTCATAAGTTTCACATTACATCATAAAATGAAAAACTACTACAACAACATAATGTTTCCACAGTCCACACTATAATCCCCTCATAATATCCCTGCAGGTCAGTCATAACTTACATCTTCACATCCTGGGAAAAATAAAACATAGAAAAGGGGTGAGCTCTAATGCCCAGTAAGGATAACAATATAGCGGAACATTCAAAAATAAGCATAAACATTTAAGGCAATGAATTACTAAAACAAAGGCCTTTTAAACATGAACTTCAACATAGTATGGAAAAAGTAAAATGAAATAATGCCATTTTCTTGTTCACATGGATATTTTACTAATCGAATAATCACATGCAAAATCAATAACCACTTTCATAATGTTGGAATGCATAATGCCAGACAATCATAACCACATAGCCAAGGCCTCGTGCCAAGACTACAAATAAGATTTTGCCAAGGCCTTGTGCCAAGACACTAGTTTGTCTCATGAGACCTACCGATGCATCAAGGAGCTATAGCGGGCTCCACCCGTCACATATTAAGTCCAATGCATTCCCATATGAAAAGGTTTAAACATAACATAAACATTCGTATTAAAACTAGCATACGAAATGTCAATAATTTCACCATAAACTATGAATAGTATAAAAATAGCACATCCACAGTCAAACATATCACAAAACCTTCAATACAATATAGAAGTTTTGTATCATAATAAATCAACTTCAAATAAGCGTAAAATCCGTCAAAGGATGTTGACATAGATGAAATCAAAACACTTTTTAGAGAAATATCTCTTTCTATTTTTGAAATAATTTAAGAGCCATATAAAATAAAACATTTTCTTGAAAATATTCTTATAAGCTTGTAAGGGAAGCTTTGACGATTTTATAACGGCGGAAAATAACTGCACCCGCCGTATAAGTTAAAAAAACATTCCTATCTTAATTCTGTCGAAAAGGTTAAAAAGCACCTTGTTTGGAAAACGACGGAAAGATTCCCTTATAAACCTCTTATAAAAAGTCAAACAAGGGTATAAATGACTTTAACTCATATTCTTTTAAATATTGAAAATGTTTTGAAATACATTTTGAAGAAACATGGACGTGGATGATAACGAGGTCCCAGTAGATAATTATGTATAAACAACCTCGGATAATGAAGAGATTGCGAAATAAACCCTTACCTTGTACTTTTCCTTTGTTGGGGTAGGTTAAACTCCTGTATAATGGTGAAATAATTTTTATTAAATTATACAAGAATCATATACATTAATATGATATCATATATGATCTTTTAACATTGCTTTATTAATAATATCTTAGTATTATCGTCGTTTCGGGTGATAATCGATTCGTTCTTCTTAAATGTTTGGTTACATAAGACATGTTTGTAATGGATAGATTATATCTTATTCATAATCAGAATTATATTAACATTATTTTTAACCCTAAAATGAGAATAAGACTTGAATGGATACGATGGAGAATGAATCTCATCGCGTTCGTGGAGACAGTAGTCCGTACGTACGCACGAACGCTACTTCCATTAAATTTTTATTTTAAAAGAATCGAATCCAAATGATACATAGGTATATTACAATTCCAGTATAATATAATATTTTATATATGTTACTTAAGTTCAATAACACCATCCTTTATACGTTCCATGTGTGGTATGAACGAGTCATATCATTTTAAGGGGGCGGTAGTCCGCACATCCTCAAATGAAATCATCGTATGTATATACAACATGAAACGAATAATGATATGAAATAAAATGGAATTACATAAGCTTATATATAAAATATATATCATTAATATCATATTTAATTATAGTTCCATCATAATGGACACCATGAGAGGCGGTAAGATGTATTTGAACAATCATCGTTTCGTGAGGCGTTAGTTTGCCATCCACAGAAACATTATGTTCATCATCCATTAGATGGAGTTGTGTGTATATGTAGTTTTAATCCTTCTTATAACAACATCCTAGTAAATTTTGGATACTGGTGTTGTTACAAAAGAAAGGAAATAAAAAGAGTTTGGGGGTTGGAGAAGCAAAATAAATGAAAATAATTTAAGAGAAATCGTTACCTTTAATTTAGGTAACTCACTTTGGTTGGAACCAAAGGACTTCTTGAAATTCTTTCTACCTAAGGGTAAGCTTCAAGGAGACGGAGGGGGATGTGGGGAGATTATTTGGGCAGGGTTTGGACGAGCCAAGTGGCTTGAGAGGTGTGAGGAATGAGTAGAAGTGGTCTCCTTTTATAAGGGAGAGGAGGGGCTCTTTAGGAAAGAGTGAAAGTATTACTTTATAATATAATTATATTCGGTTTATAATGGTACAAAAATCATTGAGGTCGAAGATAAGATGACTCATTTTCTAAATAACATCAACCAATAATAATTGGACAGGTTTTAGATAATATTTTAATCATTATAATCTTATTTATTTAAATGATTTATTAATGAGGCAAACATTGCATCATTATTGTGTCATTAATAATTTAACTTATTTGATGTCTAAAAATTATAAATAAAATATAATTATGTAGGAAATCTTTTTATATTTCTAATGAATATTTATAATCGAAAATCCAACATGTATAACACTATGTAAAAATTGTTCTTCTAAAAGATCTAAGCTTATGCCATTTTTATTTTTATTTTCACTTTATTAATATTATGTGTCCCTACCACATACAAGTGGCTCCAAGGGGTCTCCAAATCGACCCAAGGATTCTAATGGTCGAGTATGTGTCCACCAATAAGGTTAGGACACGTTTTAGGGTAATTTTGTATTATTATAATATTATTTTTTAACCCTTACTTACCGGATTTACCCTTAACCATGGTAAATAAAATATTTACCGCAGTAATTATTCAAAATGTCTAAAAATAAAAGTTACCTAGTTACACAATTTGAACATCCTGATTCCAAATATGGAATCCATTTTCCTAAATTCAAAACACAGAAGTGGCAGAAATTAATTTAAAATTAATTCCCGCTGTCAAAACAAAAACCGTGTTTTTAAGAGATAATAATTATCAAAAGATTGACACTTGTTTATGTTCGGTTTAATTGTAAAAGTATGTCCAATGACCAACATTATATTAAATGGTAAAAATATATTCAAAAAATAATTTAAAACCACTCAAATTCATAATTTATCACTATTAATTATTTTGATTAAAAAAGTTGTTTTTAATTAAATTTAGTAATTTTCACTATTCATCAAAATATGAAAGTTATCCGAAATGTACCAAAATTTCACCTTAGGCTAAATTTGATATTACGAATCCCAAAATGAAGTCCATTTTCAAATATAAAATATATTTAATTTCAAAAAGTAGGTATTACTATTCACAACGGCTAGTTTGATTAGTTATGGTGTGTTAGAACTCGGTGTTGCGTACAACACACGCTATCACATTATTCAAAGAGAAGCGTACCGTAGAAGCTTGGGGTGTTACAGATAGAGTATTGAACACCAAAAAATTGACCATCAAGATTTTACTCTTAATGAATTCTCTCATGAATATAACCCTTCAACTGAACACTTTTCAACACAATCTTGGTCACAACTTCCCTGACCCACAAATGAAACCATTAAAAGAGATCCATCAGATTCCACTCTTATCAAGATACGTTAGAAATCTTGTTTGGATGTATCACACTCAAACCACAATCAATGAAATTCCCCTTACCAGGGGTGTAATGATTGTCCAAATCAAAATAATTTTGGTACTCCACTCAATGCCTCTTCTGAATGTTCAAGTCTTGTTGACTATAAAATTAACTCAGGATATTGTGTTCTAAATAAATAGTTTACCATTATATAAGAATGTAATAAGAAAACAATATTAAGATCATGAATCATAGTAGCAAGCTCAAGATAATGGGGAGGATAGTTTATCATGCATGTATTATGCTTTCATGAACCATTACACATGATGTGATCAACCTATATAAGAACGAAAACAATAAAAATCAACACTAGCATAAAAGAAAAAAAGAATGTGCAACTCATCAAAATAACTATAAAATTTTAAATCATGCATGAATGTAAACCATTTTAGAGAGATAAAATTCAAGGGAGAATCCACCTTCAATAAATCATTTACGAACCTATTGTAATACCCTAGAATTCATAAGAAGCACTAAATCTGAAATAAAATTGTAGTTTTTCCATGTCACAACATGCTTCACTTAATTTGGATCAAGTAAATAAATTATTTGGATACTATTTTCCCCCAAAATTAAGTTCATGTATCTTGAAATGATATTTCAAAATCATAGTGTAATGTCAATGATCCCTCAATTTTTCAAAAAAAACTCATAGATTATACCCATAGACGTACTTCGATCTTCATTAAAAATAATATCATTCACATATACCACCATGAAAAAAATAGAGGGACTTGTGAAATATACTATACATAAACTCCATAAAATATATAGGATCATTGTATTAACAAAATTTAATTACAGGACACTTATAATTTTCATTCTTACTCTAAAAGATAGTTTTCTAGATGTCTATTTGATTAATTAAAACATGGTTATAACAAAACCAATGATAAATGATCCAGAATCGCATAAAACATATTTTCTAATTTAGAAAATCCATTAATGTGGAAAAGGATAGTTTTATACAACCATAAATTGAATAATTTTTTGGAAATCCACACAATGCTGATGTGTCTTATTATCTTTATTAGAAAAAATAAATGGTGCCATCCAAGATGACACAATTGGTATATGAATGTATTCTCTATAAAATCATACAAATAGTTTTTCTACCATTTCAATGATGATATTTTGATATGGTAATAAGTAATTGACACTGTCTAGGTACCAGGTACCAAATATATTGATAAATCCACATTTAGTAACTGTGGAAAGCTAGAAAAATTAGATTGAAACATGCTGTCCAACTAAATTAAAACCATAGGAATTATAGAACTCAAAGATTCCAAATAAATATTAAACTATAAAACAATTGTTACTCTATACAACTCATAATTAAATATTTTCATTTACTTTACATTTCATCTCATTCTCCATGAATGTCTCAAAGAAACCCACAATTGGGCATAGTAATGGAGACTCACCAATGATAACATTCAATCTGGGCATTATGAAAATTTACTTAATCCATCAGGAAATTTAATTTTAGTGGTTTCAATAAGATAACAATATAATTCCATGTCATTTAAACTTATTATAGAGATAAAATGATATAGGGGAATCTAGGACCCTATTCTCTCTTCTTTCTTTGGTGTATAGTAATATGCATCATATAATTCCTAATTACCAAAAGAGGTTATAGAAAATTCCCCAGATAAGTAGATATGCATGAATGAGATGAACCAGTATCTAATAATATAGTTCCCAATGATGAACTAATAGTGATGGTACCTTTCAATATCATTGGACATTCATTATATTTCTCTGGTTTCCCTTCCACTATGTGAAGAGTGTTTGTTTCAGATGCATGTAGCTGGAACCACATAGTTCATGAATAATAATTTTGAATCATAGTTCCTGTAGGTTATGACAATATAATTCCAATTCATGGGGTAGTAATGATAAGAAAGTTATATTTATTTCTCCTGAACAACCGTGCATACCACATAATTTGGGGGATTTAGTGGAAACTTGAATAGAAAGACAAAACTTATCGCCCTAGAAGCAAGTCAACATGCATTTTCTTTAAAATATATGAGGTCTCTATGTTGTTCGATATCAAAATAACAAATGAGACTCATCATGCTTACTCAATAATTTAATTGAATCTATTAAACTCTTTGTGGGAGTCTTAGGTACTCATGCCAACCCTAACATACCAGCCATTTCAATATTATCCATCAATAATTTATTCAACAGGTCCATATAACTTATGATCTTAAATACGAAAACCTAATATTGTATATAATATTAAATTTCCATATCAATTCTTCAAGCCTTAAAATTATCATTTTCACCAACTTATGAGAAAACTAAACTAGATTAGAAATGTTGATTTCTAGATGAGACAATGTCTTTTCTCCCATTTAGAGTCTAGTAAACTCCATTGACAATGAAAAGACCATTGATTATGTAAAGGACATTACTGCTAAAAGATCACTGATTTATTTCCACTCCAATTCCTCACCTTTTTCATTGGGACCATCATATCCCATTATATCCTACTTAACACATCTAGCATAAAGGTAACACAATTTACCGTTGTTAAATATTGAATTAAGAAGAACTCAAAACGAAACTCAATATTTTTCAATGAATCCTCAGCCTCTTGGGAATTATTCATGAATTGGAATACAAGTGTGTTATATTTAAAAAACTATTGAGAATGGTATTTGGTTTCCTACTTTCAAGCTTCCACTATCAAATCCAAAATTCAAATGGGTGTAGCTACCTATCCCAGTGCTTGGACAACACACCCCATAACCTCAACAAGATTTCAGTTTACTGTAGGATTCACATACTGTGGATCACCAGTAGAATAATACTACAACCTATCAAAACATATTTCCTATAGAATGACTCTACCCAAAATCAATATTGAACATAGATATTTCCTAATTAATTATTAGATCATAAAATAAATTAAGAGATATATGAATATCAATTCCATTAAATAGAATTAAATGTTATACAATTTCAAAAACTCAAATCATGTTTAGTGAAAATACTAGAATCGGGTAAAATTATTCCTCAAGGACACCTTTCCTAAATAACAGAGGTTACATAATGTTTAATATGATGATATCCCACTAAAAACATACTCATTACTATGATTAATGTGTTGAAAATTCTATATACTATGTACAAATACATCCTAGGCTATATACCAACATCAAGGAAATCCACTCAACCTCTTAGTTTACATTTTTATCACTACTATCCTAGATAACCTAGTACACTGATATCTATGATAGTCCTGACAAAACCTAAAGGACATTCCCAATCCCAATGGGTTGTCGAATAGTAACTTGAATCATTTCATAAAATAAAGGGAACAATATTTCCATGAGAAAAAACCATCAATACACAACAGTTGTAGAAAAACAATAACTAGTTGATATTAAAAACATTCCTCAATAAGAAAATTAGCATAAGAATATAGATACACATCCCAAGGTAAACATAATAAAAAGGAAAATATAACATCAATTAAGACAAAGTCTCATAAGCCTTCATAATTAAGTAGACCATAGGTCCACTGTTCAACATCATCACTCCAGATTCCTTTAGATCTAGCACACTCACATCTTATATGTTGTTCATCACCATTATTTAAACCTTGAGAAAACATATCAACCAATTATCAAAGGTTAAGTCATGTATCAAGAATAAAATCATTGTGGGTTTTCACCAATTGTTCCAAAAGAATCTCCATAAAAATTAAACCAATAATTATTTAAATAAAAAAATCATGGAATAATATTTAAATATTTTAGATGATAACATTACTTCAATTAATTGAGATATATTATATATAAAATAGGCTTAAATAAACATTATATGTAAAACATTTATATAAAATAACAATCATAACAAAAACATTTCCAAAAATGAAATGTGAAATCCAATAAAGAATAACCACAAACCACACTCATATGAACTAAGTTAAATTATATACAGGCTCTTGTATTCTCACAATAACTGTTGGAACCTCCTTGTATAGAGTGTGTTTGAAATTCTCTTATTTTAATTAACATTAACCGTGATACTTTTGTTATTAATGTTTCACATGTTTTATTATAGAATTTTATATGATATTTCTGCTTGTCAGATATTTTTTATAAGTATTATGGAATCTATCCATTGGCTGAATGTCACAGTCACAGCTAGGACGAGATACATCCATAGGAAAATCACCATTACTACCAGAATGAGAAACATCCAGACGGATTTACCTTCACCACCAACATGATTTACCTATTATGACAAGGTTCCAATAGAGTCAAGTAGACATTACTGCTTGGATGAGCTACCGCCAGACATTTTCAGTGTCACTGCCTATAGGAGTTACTACACGGATGAGGTACCACCAGAGGTGAGTCACTATTACTACTAGAGGAGATACTGTCAGAGGTGAGTATTTTACAGATGCTAGGTTACCACCAGTTTCTTATTACTATTATTGTCCAAGGACCTTGGCATGAATGGTTCAATGACTAAAAAAATCCAGGATTATTTGACCAATTCTTAAAGGCTCTGTAAAATTCAATCTGAGGAAGGGGGATATCCTTCATTCGACGCAACAATATATTCACAATGGATATATCTCTCTATCACGAAAATAGAACAATAAATTCATATGAACTCTTACAAAACATCAGTTTAAAATGGAACTGAATTTTTGAATTCTTATGAACCTTATGATTCACATTCTATCAATATCAGCAACACATAAGCACAATACCCAATACCAAGATTGATTCACAAATCATAATGTTATCAAATGAAATGTAAGTGATTATTTCTATAATCCTTTGTTCTTATATAAATTTACAGAACAAAGCATAGACTCCTTACTAGTGCTATTTTGAGGACTATGAACATATAGAACACATCAGAATAAGATTTTTCAATTATTTTTCATTATTTTTATTTGACCATGGAGTAATGTTTTTTTTATTATCCAACTCACATTCTATCCTACACATTTAGGGAGAAAAGATTTTATTCTCTTATTCATTAATCTTTTTCCCACTATGTTTATGGAAGAGGACCCTTTGTAACCTATTGTATTTATACATCCCACGAAGAACCGTGGATGATAATTTAAATCCATGAAAACATGTTGTTATTTACTATATACATAATCCCGGTTGTGGATTTATTATATTATATTTATAATCTTCTTAGTAGAAGGTTATTTCTATATTGAGAGGATTAAGTCATACAATGAGATTGAACTTCTTGTTTCTCCGACTATGTCAATACATATTTTTTTCTACTAAGTACTAGATAATTATTATAAACAAATATAAACAATTTCATTACATTGATATTTAATCTTAAAGAGTTTTAATTTTTGTGTCTATGTAAATTGATTTTAAATGTTAAGGAAATTCTAAATAATATTTTAACTATGATTTAATCATTAATTATATTAAAAATGTAATGGATAGATCTTATACTGATATGTCAATTTTTTAATTAGAGAGTTTATTTTATAAAGGGGATTCTATTTTTTGCCTATTTATTTACAGAAACTTTATTGGGAACTCAATTCACCCACTCTTATGTTCCTCACTCAGACCAACATTTGGTATCAATGTCTTGTTCTTTAATATATATTATTACCATTTATTCTATGATTTTATTTATATTCCATAGATATCAAATTTTTCTCAATTCTAATATTAAATACATTAGGGATAATATACAATAAGGATATGCTACAAACAGAACTTCTGATATTAATGGTACCAAATACACACAATGGACAATAAATATTAAAATAATTTTGTAAAGAATAGAGTTTGAAATATGGATTGCTATGTAAGATCAATGTGAAATACCAGAATCTCCATGATCTGTATGGAGTAATGCAACAAATATTGATTACAATAATAATTGAAATACTATTAATGTTTTGTTTTGTACTTTGGTAGGTGATCAATTCAATAGAATATCTACTTGAAAATATTATTTTGAGATATGAGATACCTTGTCTACATCTAATCAAGGAACATAAAATGTCAAACAAATGAAATTAAATACATGAAAAATTAAAAATGATTATTTTAAAATGTAATCTGATGAACTGATTTGTGACATATATCTCAGGTCAACTGAGATAGTCAACACTATGCACTCACATAGAAGGAATGTGAGGGAGAAATATAACATGATGAGACTTCATAGATGCTAACTAGATATATAGAGAGCAATATCTTTTTCTATTAATGAATCATGTGTGGTAGGTAAACTACCTATCAATTTACATCTAAAACAAATAATAATGTATAAACCAGAGCTTAAATATAATAAAAAGATTTATTAAGATGATAAAAAAATAAAAGTAATAGCCATCTATACAACTAACAATAAAAAAATAGAAAATATAATAATCAAAGGTACAGATGAAGAAGAATCTAATAATGAAAATAATGAAGAAATGGCACACATGGCCCAAAGACTCAAGTAATTTTATAGGAAAAATTAGTTCATCAAAAAATCAAATTTCATGGGAGATTATTATGATAATGAAAATAGACAAAATATTTTAAAAAGGATGAAACTAAAAATCAATTCACCTTCTATGAATGTAAGAGTAAATGTCACATTAAATTTTACTATGAAATATTTAAAGATAAAAAAAAGTATAAGGATAAGTGCAGAATATACATAAAATCCAAGAATGTAACATAGAGTGCCTATGGAGATTACTCATGTCACGTAAACACTAATCATGAAGATAAGTCTAACATATCCAATATGTGATTTATATTAATCATATAATAGGTAAAAATGTTCTTTAAATCTCTCCTAGTAATTTATCATTCATTTGTGAATCTAAATAAAATAATTACATTGAGATAAAAATGACATTCAAAGATATGTATGATTACTGTAACATTTTGGAAGAAACATTTCATGACTAGAAATAAAAGTATAAGTCACTCAAGAGAAAACATACCTTGACTGCCACTGTTTAATATAACTGTAGTATAGAAAAGGAGAAAAATAATCAATTTTTGAAATAAAATCTTGATTTAAAAATTTAAAATGAACAATATAATAAATACATAGAAAAATTTACCAATTATAACAAAAAGCTAAATCTAATACTGGGATAGAATATTTCTCCAATGTATATAGCTGGAAAAGTTTACCAGCCAGTCTAATGAAAAATTTAAAAATCATGATTTACATCATGTACTAGATTGAAAGTTCATATACTTCCAATACCTACTCAACTAAACCTAATAATGATTTTATCTCCATACGTCTTCAAACTATGTATTGAAAACCTGTTAGGAAAATATGGGATAAAAAATCTCTTATTAATAACATAACTAGACCCAAAAGGATTTGGGTACTAAAATAACATTTAGAATAAAATTTACATTGTAAGGAACCAGTTTTAAAACTCCTAGAAAAAACCTATGGTGTCTGAATTGTGTATGTTCTAGATGCATGTCATGTGAGTATTAAAATTTAAAGATTATGATAAAAGTTTATGATGGATATATATCTTTTGGGGATAACGCAAAAGGGAAAATCATCGGTTGTGACCATCTTGGTGATTCTATTTCAGTATTAATTTCCAATGTTTAATATGTAGATGGTTTAAAATTCAATATGCCTATCATATCCCAACTATGTGATATTGGATTTTATGGTAAATTTGAAAAAAATTCCTTTCATGTTTTAATGATAAAAATGAGTTAATTTTTAATACTTTTAGAAATGATAATATTTATTCTCTTCATTTGAATTATTTATCATATAAAACTATTTATCAATTGAGTCCCTTTCACAAAGAATTTTAGGTTGGGAATATAAGACTAGTCTATTAGAATATTCACTCATATAGAATATTAATTAGAAAATGGTTTGTTAGAGACCTACCAAAGGTTAAATTTTCAAATGATAGAGTCTGTAATCCCTTAAAAAAGAAGATACTCTATATGATTTAATTTTAATTCGAAAAAAAGTTTCAACCTATCATCCTTTAGAGTTAATCCACATATATATATTTGGACATTCTAGATTCTCCAATCTCAATGGAAAATATTATTTTTGTGTTCTTATTGATAACTTCTCTAGATAAACATGGGTATACATTCTAGCACTAAAAGGTGAATCTTGTTCTTACTTTATTATGTGTACCAAATCAATAGAAAACAATTGTGGACTTAGCATTAAAACTTGAAGGAGTGATCATGGTTGTGAATTTGAAAATCATGATTTTGAATCATTCTATTTAAAAAATGGTTATAATCACTAATTTTTACTCTTAGGACACCACATAATAATTTTATTTTAGAATGAAGAAAAGGGACTATTTGAGAGATAGATCGAACAATGTTAATTGAGAATTGCCTAACTATCTACTTTTGGGATGAAGTTGTAAATATAACTTGCTAAATTATAAAAAAATGTATTGATTAGAATAATATTAAATAGAATACCCTATGAGTTATTGAATAAGATAAATCAAAAGGTTAATTACTTAGTGGTTTTGGTTAAAATGTTTTTATTCTAAATAAAAAGGATAATTTGGAAAAATTTGCTTTTAAATTTGATGAATGAAATTTCCTTGGATATTGAAATTCATGTATAGATTATAGAGTGTTTAATAAGAGAACCTAAGAAATAGATTAATCTATTCACATAATGTTTTATGAAATTGATCCCAATGAAGCTTAAACCATCATAGAGGACATTGAGGATGACATGTCAACTCTAAATATCAATTCTAAACAGTCGGAATGTTTTGTTAAACAAACATATTGTTCTGCCAGTAATCTGCCAGAACCTAAACAAGAAGAAGACCTTTATTCTACCATTTACTCTTCCCAAAGACCCATTAAGAATCATAAACAAGACCCTTTAGAAATAGTAATGTGAAACCTAGATATAATTACATAGACCAGAGCTTCCCTTAGAAATCAAGATGAACATCTATCCTTCTTTTCAGAGGTTGAACCTACGAACATTAACCATTCCATCAATGATGAATTATAGGTAATAGATATGCAAGAAGAAATAAATAAATTTGAAATAAACAATGTATGGGAACTTGTTGACAGTCCAAAATACACCATATCTATTGGTACTAAATGTGTGTTTAGAAAATAGGTTGGTGAGTCTAGAATTATAGTAAAAACCCATGATAGACTAGTTATACATTGTTATGATCAAGAAGTAGGTATTGATTATGAAGAAACCTTTTCAGTAGTAGCAAGTCTTGAAGATATTAGGATACTACTTTCATATGAAGCACATTTTGACTTCAAACTAGTTCAATGGATGTTAAAAGTCAATTTATAAATGGATTTATAATAGATGATGTTTTTTTCGAACAATCCTTGGGATTTCAAAATCCAAATTTTCATAATTGAGTTTTTAATTTAACAAAAGCTTTGTATGGTTTCAAATAGTCTCCTAGAGTTTGGTATGACATGCTAACCACATTCATTATTTCAAAACGTTTTTCAAAATGTATAACATATCCAAACCACTTTATAAAAAGAATTTCCAAATATATTTTAATAGCACCTATATATGTAGATGATACTTTTTAGATCTAATAAATATTATTTATGTACTGATATTTCAAAACTAATGATAAATTAAATTGAAATGACTTAAATGGGTGATCTCAAATTATATCATGGATTTCAAATTTATCAAAATAAAAAATAAATTATTTTAAATCAAATTAGTTACCCTAATGATCTTTTAAATTTTTTTGTCCATGAAAATACTAAAATAAGTGATACTTTTTTTATAAGATTGATGACATGGATTGGTTTCCCACTCCAGGTCACCGATGGAATTTGATAAAAAATAATGAGTAACAGTACAAGCTCGAGGTGTAAAACACTTACACCAGCAGGGATTTGAAGACCATAAAACAAAACTGACAAACAAACAACTCAGATATGAAAACATCAAAATAAAAGATCACCAAGAGACTGTGTGGTCCATCCATCATCCCAGTGAGTCATCATGATGCTCCCTTGAATATCATTTAGTTTCTTCAAAGCTAGAAATTCAGAAATGAAGTCCATCCATAAAAGCAGTGATCTCCCCTATTGGATAGACCGAACCTTCCTCCCCAAAAAGCATGAACTTGTGTCTTCTTATCAGTAGGATATGATGAGTAATACATGACCTCACTTATCAACCATTAAACCTCAGTCATAAAGAACACCAACATCTGGACAGTACCGAGGAAATACTGTCCTCCAATCCAAGACATCAACATCATCGTCCATAAGAGTGCAGAAGACATCCAGATACATCCATCCTTGATTTCTCAAACTAAAATGTTGAAAAAGAGAGAAAATAGCAGCACCTTCCATGATGTTCAGTATTCCATCCAAATAAACCATCAAATCTGGAGTCTGTAGCAAGAGACAACCTACATAATCCAGTATATGCAGAAACTCCTCAACCAGAAATAAACGGAGCCTCCAAGCGGATCAAATCCAGGTAAACTGCGTAGATACACATGCAAACAGAACCAGCTTCCTACCCAACTAGAAGAAAAGGAAGAGAAAAACAGTGACTTGGAGTTTCATAGAAGACATAATCAGCACAGTATGATACAATTCCAGTGATGAACCTCCAAACAGATCACCAAGCCATCCAGGAAAAATAGTGAGTGCAGGACTCCATGAAGTAAATATTCTAGTAGATCAAACAGATGTTCCAGACTGAATAATTGTTTCAGAGTGAGATAAGTAGTTCATCCGAAAATATAGAGCAGAAATCCAGTAGAAATTTGAAACAGATTCATAAAGCAATCATGCCAAATTGAGCACACAAGGACCAGCCAAACTGATGAGCAAAAACCAAATAAACATTGTTGTATCACACATAATTCCAGTACAATATATATGCAGCCATGTTGAGTCTTCCCAAAATCTAAACAGAAACATCAAGAATTCATGATATCATAAAAAGGTGGAGGACCCAAGGCTAAAGATTGCATCTATCCAAATAAAATCCTTCCATTCCAAGACTTCAACAACAACAAACAAGAGTATATCACTCAAACAGAACCAGTGCATTTTTTATGAGATAAGAGGACTGAGATCATCAAGCCCAGCAGTTAGAAAAACACCCACTGTTCCATCAAGAAACTATTTCTGCATGCTGGGAGCTATCACAAACAAACAGAAAAACCCCTAAAACTAACCATCAGAGTTCATATAAACATTATTTGATGGTGTTGTGCAATAAATCCAATTCAAACTAGAGTCAACAAGACAAAATGTCATGCAAATAGTGAACCAGATCCAAAACTTATTGCCATGGGATACTCATGAAATCAAAGTTTGGATCCTTATTGAACTCCTCAGCAACTTTGATAAACATCCTCTTTCTGATATCCAGGTAAACCGTAGTGGTTATCTCACTATTTTTATACTTCCGAAATGTAGATGTTTCATTTTCCCCGGACTAGAAGTCAAGCTCCTTTGGAAAATCCAGATCATAATCATAATGATAGGCATCTCTTAATGCCGGGTCATTTTCATCAACATCACTCGAGATGGTTTCTGAATCAGAGCCATCTGAGTTTTGTTGATATTCATGCAGGGGCTCTATAGGAATTGGCGGTGGAGGAACTTCAGGGTTAGGATTTTTGGCCGCAACTGTTCTTGTGATGATGGTTCATTCATAATTGGTGTTGTCTCTATGTTTCCTAGTTTTCATAGGGAGTGGAGTGATAAAACCATCTGAGTCTATAAAGACTTTTTTTCCTTTTCGATCATTTAGATGAAAATATTCCCCTACTTTAGGAATCTTCTCAACAACAACCTAGAGAGATTCCTCTGTAATCCCATCTTTGTTAACCACATGACCCTCATATTTTTCATCATCCTTCAAGGTTAGGTGGGTGGAATCCCTCTTCTCTACATCAAGATGTTCTTGTTGTTTGGTGACATCAATAACTTCATTGACAAATTCTGAGAGTGGATCATGAGGTGTTTGAGAATTCAATTGAATATTTACCCCATCATCTCTTTCCTTGGTAACACAATCAGGGGTTTTTTCTTTGTCCTTAACCACCAGATCATCTTTTCTAATGACATAATTAGAAGGTCCAGCCATGTTTTCTTGATTATTTTTATACTTTTCTGTCCAAACAGGTTTAAGACTTTTAAAACAAACATTGGATTTGTCTCATTTGTTTGAATTGTGTCCTATTCTGAAAATAAGTGATACTCCCATGCGTACCAAATGTAAACTATACCTTGATGAAAGTGAGAAATCAGAATATCAAACTAGTTATCGAGTTATGACTGGTAGACTTTTATACTTATGTACAACATAAACTGATATTAAATTTTTTTTGAGTATGTTTTCTCGCTTTAAATAAAATCTAAAAGAAAAACATTTATTTTAGGTCAAAAGAATATTTAATTAACTCAATTATAAAACTAATTTAGGATTGTTTTATCGAAGATGACATTCATTTGATTTGGTTAGTTATTCAGATGCTGATTTTAGTAGCATTAATTTATAATGAAAAAGAACATCAAAATTATGTCATATTTTAGGAAATTCTAGAGTATCACGGTGTAGTAAAAACAAGAATATTGTTTCACTATCTAATACTAAAGTTGAATACACAGGTGCAAGGTGTTTCTATGCACAAATATTGTTGATGAAATATACTTTACTATACATTAAATACTAATTCAGTCATGTACATATATATTTTATTCACACAGCTATAACAAAAATTTCCAAAAATCCAGTATACCACTCTTGAAGAAATCACATTTATGTAAGACATCACTTTTTCATCGATCATTATCAAAAGGCTGATATAACATCATAATTTATTGGAATTGAATATTAGCTAGTTGATATATTCACAAATACTTTGAATTCTGAAATATTAAACTATACCTAAAATGAATTAATAATGGTAGAACTAGGTTGATATATCAGCGTTGATAATCCTCCATTGATGAGTCATTATTGATGAGTCACTATTGAAGAGTCACCATTGATGACTCATCATTGATGAGCCACTTTGGATTTGCCACCATTGACGAGTCCCCATTAATTAGTCATTATTGATGAAGTAACCATTAAATTAGTCACCATTTCATTTTTTATTTTATCATTTTAATAAAATTTTCTCTTTTCCTTTATCAATAAAATTTTATTTATTTTAATTTTGTTAATATTTTTTATAATCCCTGACAAATAAAACCAGTTGTTTAACACTAAATCGATTCACTTTTTTAACTCTTTATCTCTTAAACCATTCCCTTCCCCTTAAATTGATCTTCCTTATTCATTGTTCCTCGTGAAGCCTCAAATCCATCAAAATGATCCATGTGATGAGATTTGTATAATCAAATCCAAAATAGATAAAGGATTAGAAGAAATGAAAGGTATCCACTTGCAGTTTGAAACCCTTTTACTAAACCTGTATATGGGAAATCATGTTGTTGAAGCAGAAGATGAAATTGATGCACAATTGAATCAAACTAGTAATACAGAATTGTTAAAGGTAATAGAAAAGAAAACGTGGTTGAACTGGTTTAGCTTGAATCATAGAGTGTTTTATCAAAGGTTACTATTTATATTTTATAAAAATGTGATATTTATTTTTGGAAAGAAAGAGGATAGAATTCAAAGTAGTATAGATAGAGAAGAGATTTCTTTATCTTAAAGGGAAGGGGAAAATGTTTAATGGTTAATTATAAAGAAGTATATGGGTATTTCATTGGATGTATAATGAGTAATATTGAGAATTTAAATTATGAAAGGGCACTTCTACATTTTAAAGTAGATGAAACTCTGAGAAGACCTACTGATGCTGAGATTGGTGGTGAATATATGTTTCATTCCAAATTTTTACAACATATTCTATATCGTAGGAAAGGGGATTTAACTTCCATGAAATATAAATATTTCAACTTCCTATATATTATGATGAATTGGACAAGAATAAATTTGTGTATATTTTTAATGATCAATATGAATAAGATGAAAAAAATAGATGCTGATAAAATTCCATAATTTATCCCAAGGTGATCTCTATTATTTAACATGAAAACAGTAATGGAAAAGGTGGATAAGAAGTTAAAGAATACTTTGGTGGGTTATTCTTATCCAAACATATTTTTAAGAGAGTTAATGTATGCTGGATTCCCGAGAAGGGGCATTGGTTCAAGGACATTGAAAAACTATATGATGATTTTAACCCTATCGATCACCCAACTAGACCTATGGATATAGTGGATCTATGTATTATAGGTGATGAGATACATGAGTACTCTGATAATGACACTATTGTAGAAAGATATGATCCAATAGTGGGAGAAGTAAAAGTGGAACAAGGAGAAGAAGATATTTTAGTTGAAGAAGGCAATGATTCAGAGATCATTAAACCTTTACCTTGGGAATAAAGAGGACATGCCAATTTATTAGGCTATTTACCTTATAGATAATCTCTCTTACATGAAAATGATGAGAAGAAGATACTGATGTTTCTGTAAAATCTTAGTTTAAATCTTCTACCTATGAGATGTCAATCAATATTAGTGGTGATTGAGGTAATGATATTATTTCTAAAGTAGTATATTAATAAATTGAAGATCATGAAATGTATGATTAATTTTCCTATTAGTTGTTGAGGATTCTAATGGGAACAAAAATGATATCCCTGATAAAATTTATAATTACTGTGTTGGTACTGATCATATAGTATGCGATGTGAACAAATATGATATTGATCTATGACCATAGATAGTTCTACATAATTTGTCTTCACCAATGGTATATAGTTATCATAGTGTTGAAAATCAACCACAAGATACCATGATTCCTAATATTCTGACAGCTCTAACGTTAGATATGGAAGCTGCATGTAAGGCGATGAATACTCCAAATCCTAATAAATAGTAAGATAAAATGAATCAGTTAGAACCAATTGTCATCATTTAAACCAATTAGACATAAGTTATGCCAGTTATATGTGACAGAGAATTCACTACCATTCTAGTCAATCATTTAGTTCCAGTGGATCGGACTCCACTGACTGCTAACTTGCAACTGCAACAAAAAACACATAAGCCCTCAATAACTAAAATTTGTCAATGTTATCTAGTTACTGAAGACTCCCCCAAACTCCCATATATAAGATCTCTAGTTAGATCCTCTAAAAAAAGCAGAAAAAATTCAGGTTTTTAGGAAATGGATTGAAATACAGTGATTCATTTGATAATCAAAAAACATTTTTTAGATGAGAAGGATCCCAAGTGAATTAGATCGATCATGCAGAATAGTTATATCAATTATTCTTCATGGAGATGAATATACAAACTAGTATACTTATTCTACCTCTAGTGATAGTAACCCATGATGATTTTATTTCATTCAAATGAAATGTGGATTCATATTTTGATTCATTAAGAAGGAATTTGGTTTTATATTTTTCAAATTCCATGAGATCTCAACCGTCTCCAATATCCAATATTAGTGAAAGAAGTGGTCAATACTATGTTGAATTGGAGATATCTCATATCCATCCCAAATATAGGTTTTGTATAAAATAACAAGAAATAGAGAACGTAATATTTTAATCTAGGATAGATATATTGAAATCATTCATAGAGGGTATAACAACATCTATTTAAGATTTTATGGGTTCCATTTCTCAGAAGTTGGATATTAAAGCTGGTGCTAACTTTAACTCATATGCACCTTCTCCTGCTCCAGTACACCATGATAGATATTTTTATTAATAGATAATTAGTGAAGAAATCCAAAACTATATAGGTTATTAAATTACTCATGAATAATATATTAGATATATACTCATTCAAGGAGAAAATATCATTCAATTATTAAAAGAGTATGAAGGCGATATCTGTCAAGATAATGATGTAACAATAATGAATATAATGTATTATGTCTCAAGGATTTACACTAAGAAGTACATGTTTGATAATTACATGTTTCATTTTGAAAACATGAGAATTCATGTTTTGATATGAGACTTTAAGGAATATGTGAGGCATTTGAAGGTTCTCACACAATCTCTTCCATGATTTATGGCTGAAAAGGAAGTCATAAATAATATAATAGAAAGGGGAGGTTAAATAATTTTAGACTTTATCAATATTATCAACCCCTAACTTAATGTCTATAAAAAAACTTTAATAGATTTGGAATAAATCCTTATTTGCACAATTTTTTCAACCACATCCACAAAATATTTTCAGTACATGGCTTATTTCATCACTAAATCAACCAATCTTATTCATCCACTATATCAACATCTTATTTTGTCACTAGTTGAAGATATCATACAATGTAGAAATATTTTTTTTTTCAAATATCCATTTACACCTCCTACAACATTACCATCTATTACAACATGTTTCTAAACATTTACATCAACATGATCTTCTAATTATAGTACAAGAGAAAGGGAAAAAGATGAATGGAATGAGAAATATTATAAAATCCCATCTTCAAAAAAGTAAATATATTTTGATGATATCATTTTTATTGGGATCAGGTACTTTCTTAGTTTCATATTTATATTTTTTTTATTATATCTTTTTGGAACATTGATAATGAAAGACCTTTGTGTTATTTTTATTCCTTTCTAAATATTTAATAATATTTTTTATTTATGATAATTGCATGTAAGTAGATAATTGAGAATTTAGTTCTATGTTAATAGTTTTTTATCTCAAATACATTTTTAATTATTATTGATTATTTATTTAGTAAATGATTTATAAAATTCCTTGTATTTTGATCATCCCAAAGGGGTATAATGTTGGAACCTCCTAGTGTGGAATATTTTAGAAAATATCTTAATTTAATGATCACAAACAATGATTCTTTTAGTACAAATGTTTCACGTGTTGTAAAATAGAATTTTTTATAATAAGACTTCTAGTATGATATTTCTAATAAGTTTTATGGAATGTCACCATTGGATAGAAGTCAATGTTATCGCCAAGATGAGATACCTCTAGAGGAAAGTCACCATTAATTCCAGGATGAGCTACCACCATAATGTATCACCTTCACTAAAATTATAAGTTTCCACCAGGATGTGGTGCCGATAAAGTTAATTCACCATTACCGCTAAGATGATCTACCACCTTATTGAGTCACGATCACCACAAATAGGATTTACCTCCGAGATGAGGTACCACAAGAGTAGAGTCACAATTATAGCTATATAAGGTACCTCCAAAGTCAAGTCAACACCATATACTGAGTCACCATTATCATCTTGTTGTCATTTTTGATCCAGGAAATTACTGTGAATGGATCAACAACAAAAAACATTATTGGATATTTAGACCTAACCTTAATGAATTAGTAAATGTTCATCTAAGGAATGTAGATATCCTCTATCTGATATTTATATATATTTACAATGGATCTCTCTCTCTCATGGAAAAAAAACTTATGATTCATAAAATCTATTACAAACCTACAGTGGATTGTACACACAAATTTTTAAATCCTAACGAACATGATGGTTCACATTTTTTGAAGTACATTGACAGATAAGAAAAAAAATATTATCTATATTGTTTGAGACATCAGAAAGAGATCAACTAAAATATACCTATAGATTTCTATGATCCTATATTTTTCTTCAATTTTCTTGAACAATGCACATGCTACTCACCAGTGCTGATTTGAGGACTACGATCATACAAAACGCATACGACTAGTTTTTTAATATTATTAGATTTTTTGTATGTTTTACCTTTAACTGGTATGTTTTTTTGTTATCCAACACTCATTTTCAATGATACATTCCTAGAGAATACTTGTTTTTATCTTCATCCTCTATCCTTTTTCCACTGTGATTGTGGAATTGGTCCTCATCTGACCTATTATATTTTTAAATCCCACAAATAACTATGGAAGAGGTTTTTCAGCCTGGAATGATTGATGTTATTGACTATATACCTAGTTCAGGTTGTGTATTTGTTTGATTATATTTATAATAGGCTTGGTAGCAGGTGATTTCCAAGTAGTGAGGATTGAGTTTCACCTTTTTAATGAACCTATTTATTATTCTTCTATCTATTTATATAGTGTTTTACTATTATATCCTAGATTATTATTATATCTATATAATCTTCTATTACTTCTATAATTAATCATAACTAGTTTTGATATTTGTTTTTAGCTAATAAAATTGTTTTCAAAAGTTACATTATTTCTAAACATCATTTTAACTAAGAATTAATCACTTTATAAGAAATATTTTAAAAGGATAGATCTTATATCGATCCTCTATTTTGAATAACTAGCATGTTTATTTTGTAAATTGGTTTTGTGTTTTTTGTCTATTTATTTACATAAATTTTATTGGGAACACAATTCATACCCTCTTGAGTTACTCACTCTGTCAACAATAACCAATCATATATCATGGATCATGTATGTGTACACACACCCAAAAATATTATTCCAATAAGGATAATTATTCAATGTCTCATCAGGGAAAATATTATCAATCTAGTTTTAATTAGAGTTTTTACAATCAATAAAATTGACGCGAGTTAGAGTCGTAGTGTCATTGTCTTACTAACCCACTAACTGCTTATGCTAACATGTTATTCCATCAATATATATATTAATCAATCATGGTATATTTAATTATTTTAAATAAAATCATTATTCACAGTTAATGTGCTTAATTTCAATTTCAACATTCCATTCCAATTTTGAATCCAAATTATAGTTTTTCATCAAATTAATCAATTAAAATTATCAATAATTTAATTAATATTCTCCCAATAATAAAAATCAAATCATTTCATCATATCATTTCCCATTTGAGTCCATCATTATATTTCAAAATCATCCAAATAATATTTGTGCCTTTGAAATTGGGTTTTTCACAATTTCCATTATTGTTTTAACAAATTCCAAATAATATCGAATAATGGGTTTATAAATGAATTTAAAACTCATTTAATATATATGAATAAATTTAGGGGTATAATTTTAGGTAAATACTTATTGAACTGACCAAATGCAATCACATTATCTATGAATTCAACAACCACAACAGGAACCACTATGTGAGAATGAAGGTGAGAGAGAAAGAGGATCAGAACCTAAAATAATGATTCATCACAACAAATATCCAATATATCAAAAATATTTATGATTAAACATTCTAAAAATAAATAGAATAAAAGTAATGTCAATACAAAAATAAAGGGATTGATAATATTCTAGATAGGGAACATGATCATTCACAAGAACTTTGATTCTCTGGAGAAAAGGTTGAGGATTCAATGAATCCTATAGAGAGACTTCATATTACATGGATATTGATTTGGGTATAATAGGGGATAATTAAGTGTCAAAACAAGAGCATTTAGTTTTATATATATATATATTTATTAAAAAACAATGCATATGGTCTCTTGGTTTGTCCATACAGTTAGTAGTAACCATGTTCTCAAACCACGCGTCTTTACAAGGATTTTAGAAAGGGTTCTTGGTTTGGATGCTTGAAAAAACAAACTGTGGTCTTAACATAAGAAACCCTCTATCTAAGGGTTCATGTGTTGAAGGAAAATTATGTACAAATTTGAAAATCCATTCGCAACCCTCCAAAGAAAAAACATAAGGTGCACGGTTTTCAAGGCCAAACTGCATGTTTTTTCTAACCATGTTCCAACTGTGCACTATCCCTCAAACATAAAATGGTTTTAAAAAAGTCACAAAAAATACATGTTCATGTTACAATTAAAGAACAATCCAAATAAGAGTTCTTATGTACCTGGAATCAAGTAATGGGATGATATTGGGTAATCTCTTATGTATTAATAAAACAAACATTTATAATGGACTCCATAGCATATTATGAGTTTGTTTCCATTGCAACAACTCATATGGAAGGAAAATTTATTATATTAATCTTATTAGATATTCCATTAGGGTCAATATAGATTTATTTTCTTAATATAAAATTTTACAGGTAAGAAATATTACCTATGGAATATAATAGGTCTTCTGAACACATTTTTATAAGACATAATTACATGAGTTAGCAGATATACGATCATATCATAACCATGGACTATTTAAATCATGAATTAATATTTTTGAATCAAGGAATATAGGGTCCATTACCAGATTCAATTTAGTTACCTTCCTTGTATATTTATTTATTGTGATTTTATAAAATCCACAAATAATAGTACCTCAGCCTAACCTATGAATAATTTTGTATTCTATTATTGTCAAGGGAATGGTTTGTACCACATCAGTAGTATCCTGTCTCACTAAGTCATCCACTATATTGAGATAATCATCATTATCCATCTATATTTCTTATACGTCTACTATCACCCTCTATGAGTGTGGTGATATCTTATTTATTTCCTCTTCTTATCCTTCTCTTGTTTCCTCAATGTAGTTTTTATGGTTCTCACTATAAAGGTTCCTCCTCCTCCCTTACCACATGAATTAACACCATCACACCATTTTGGCCTTTTTATGGGATTCTTATGGATCTGGGTTTTTACATGGGGGAGTTGTTTTGCGTATCTCTACAAATATTAGTTTTTATGGCATTTTATGTCTTGTCATTTTTTCATTACTGTAGTATTTCCTCACATCACACACTTCTTACATGACCCAAAATTCCAGAACACAATTTTTGCAAGTGTGTTGATAATAAACAAGGTTTTGGGTTGTTATGGAGGAATAATTTAATTTATTTACTTTTATTGAGTTTCTTTATGTCACTAAATTTGTACCTTTACATATTGGTTCATCTTTTATAATTAGACAGTTTATTTTTTCACATGTTCTTTATGTCATACGGTGGTTCATATCCTTTTCCACTACTTTATTATTTTTTATTTTTTGGATTTTACCTCCCATTATTATCTTGGTAGAGCTACCTAGTATGTATAATAATGGATTCCTACTAGAATAAATCATTCTTTATATAGTGGGTATCATTTTTTCAGTAGGCATACTATAGTGCATAGGTGATTTGCAATTCTACTTTATCAATCTCTCATTAGGAGTTTTAGATTATTGGTTGGGAGAAGGTTACAATTGTGTGTGTTTTAATGGAAATTATATTGGTGAATCTAGTTAATATCATGGGGTTTTTAAATTTCTATGTTCATATTTTATAACAATATTCCATAATAATATTGGCAATGTTTATTGTACCCTAGATGGAGATGATTTATTTCTTCTTTAATAGTTGTAGTGATATTTTAATTCTATTTCTGTGTCATTCTCAATGGATTAGCTCATTATATTATATATATAGGACATAATAATATATGGTTTTGGTTTTTTAATATTTTTGGATTCAATTTTGAGTGATGGTGGACAATATATGTTCAGAAAATTTAGCATTGATTAATATGAGGTGCATGGATCATGACATAGAATGATATTATCAATTTTGAATACAACACATGGTAATATATTTGTATCAAACTCATTTTTTTTCAATTTTAATTTGGAATTTTAATTTTTCAGTTTGTTTTATGTTTATAACATATTTTTCCAAAATGGCCATGGATGGTCTGTATTCTTACCTTTGTGTATGTATGGGTTCCCACTCAACACCCAAAATCCAGTTTTGTTAAAGAAATTTTGATTTGGAAATAAGATTGAATGTCTATAATAAGTATTAAAAATAATATTATATAAGTGAAATAAAATTAAAAAATATATTATATCCAAGGAATTTGGACTGGGGACCAAGAAAATTGGAGTGTGATTTGAAAACTCGTGATCAACCAATGATATCAATTAGGTATATAACCATGTGATAAATTTTTGTTCAACTATGTGTATATAGTTGTGGGTCCAATGCAATGGAGTTTTGACTTATGAGACATGTCCATAATTGTTTCTAAGAGTAGATAAAGAACTGATTAATTTGAAAGGGATTATATTGATTAATTTTAACATCCAATAAGATTTACTTTTTCATTGAGAATTTTTATTATTTCTCAAATCGATTTTCATTTATTTCACCCATATAAATGTTTAAATTTAGAGATAAAATACTTATAAAAATTCTTTTCAAATGAATGATATTCATATATTAATAAATATAATTTAAAAGATATAAAATGGTGCACGAGATTGTTGTATTTTTATGTTTAAAAAATTTAGATATTTTATCAGATGGGAAAAATTATGGGAATTGAACACTTTATAATGTATTGAATATGGGACCCCTTTATAATGGAAAACCCCTTACCACTATTCATAAATGATAATGGGATTAATCATTTGAGGATAAGTGCACCACACTGTTCACAAAAGTATAAATGTATGAATAATTATTTATGTTGATGGAACAAATTTCACTTCACATGTCATGTTGGTGTGAGGTGTGTAGCGGTAAATTTTTATATTGAACTTATTACTCATAATAATATAGGATAATGACTTATTAACTATTTAAATTGGGTCAAACCAATTATTATAACTTGTTTGATGTCTACAAATATTTTTATCTGGTGTGATATGACATACCTAATGTTTTGTTTGGTGGGTGTGATCCAAGACACAGATTAAATTAGGTGTGATCTATTGTAAATCATCAAACCAAGTCAAGGATTTTTAGAATTCTCTTTAGCTAATTTATAGGGGTATATATAATTGTTTTAATATGTTAATTTTATCTTAGAAAATTGAAATTACCATAATTAAAATCATGAAACTCTCAATAATAGTCCACAAGAAAAAATTAATTTAATTAATATCCTAATTTCAAAGCCTATGTATAGGTTTGTCTCTACTCTATACAAATAATCATTAAGGTGTTACCATAAAACAAATAATTATATTCACCTCATAGGCACTGAACTACAGATTCGGTAGGGGTAGAATCTACTGTTAAGGAGAACACCATTATTACATTCCTCAGCGGGCTCTATCTACTACCGTATACGAAACCAACATACCATTAATGGAATATATGACAATGAATCATAAGTGTAAGCTTTGTTAATATATATATTTAGGAACAATAAAACATAATAAAGGTGGATAAATTTTATATAAATAATTTTAAAAGGCTCCAAAAGTGGATTCCTTTACTTGTTGAAACACTCAAAGTGGTGTACGAACTATTAGTTCCAAATCGACCCACATATGAAAACAATATGCATCAAGTCTCCTAAACTATAATAAATATTGAATTTCTAATTCATGTTTCATAAAAACATAATAAATTTATTAGTATATGATATATATGACATATATCATCATCTTCTATTTGAAATGTACATTCGGGAAACATTGTAGAAAAAATGGAGCACACAGGATATAAGAACTTAGAATCTATTTATAAGAATTATTATTTCATAGAAAATGTTTATAATAGATTATTTATAAAAATGGTCTATGATATTCATTATATCAGAAAAATATTAATTTCTTTGATTCAATCATAGCCACAAACATCATTGATAAACCTACTCTTCATGGAAGAATGATAAACATGATATCAAACATAAAAATTTAAATATTTACCTTAATTGAATTCACAAATAAATAAATATTAAGGATTAATATAAAAAATATGGTGGAAAATAAACCAATGTATGATAAATACAACATTTTTGTGGTCGAGGTGTAATGACTCTCCAGGTACTCAAATCTGAAAAAATATCCACACCATCCTTCAAAATTAAATTCAGAACTTACAAAAGGATCCCTATAATCTACATCATATTCGATTTCAATAAAGGTGGGAGAAAATTTCCATTGGTAATAAGTGATGCATGGAATATGCATACAGGTAGTGACTAAATCCTGACATAATCAAATGGGGACCTAGTCATGATGCTGCACAGTGCCTTCGGTTAATCTTGTCGGTCTTCGGGACATGTAATAGAATTCATTCATACCAGGACTTCAGAATAATTTCTGAATAAAGAACGATTTATTGGGTGTCTATCCGTGGGGGGGGGCACTATTGTTTGTCTTTCCATCCTGTGTGTGTGGATTGTGTGTGCTTAATGTAATTTTACCCAAAACACCTAATATATATTCAATGGGGAATTCAATATCCCTACAAACCATGGATACTAAAAACATTATTATTATATCTACATTAATTATTATAGAAACAAAATTACTCTTAAGAAGAAATTTTAAACCATTATATTTAAATATAACAATCATAAAGACAATGGTTTAGTGGATTGATTCTAGTGTGACACAACATGTCGACAAAAAGTAATATTTCATCAATAGTAAGTGGTAAAAAACTGATTCAATTTTTATCATCATGGTAATATTTTCAAGAATAAATGTCAATTGAAATAGTGTTGTTGATATATATTTTTCATCTATAAATATTCTTACTCTAAATGACGTATTAAACGATCCAAAATTCACTAATTAGTTATTTATTAGGATATTATTAAACAACAATTGGTACAAACCTAAATCAAATGTAGGTAACATTGTTCTATCCAAGGGTGAGGTATTTTTAATATAATTTATCTTGTTCATTGTATTGGAAAAATTAAATACAAAATAATGTTCTACATAATTTCTTGTGTCATTAAATTTAAGGCATTATCATTTTCACATAAATTATAACAAAATTCACTTGACAAAAAAAATAAAAAAATTACAAATCTCTGATAAAATTAGTCTTCAATTTATGAATTATGTGAAATATTAAATATCTAGGAAATAACTTTCCAATGATTAATGGAATATAAATTTGATTGAATTAATAAATAATGATTTCTGTAATTTTCATGATACATACATTATAAAAAATAAAAAGAACATTTTATATATTTTTAATGAATATTTTAGAAATTTTACTTGTATATGTTCTCTAAAGAAAGGATGATGTTATAGATAAATTTAGTATATATAAAAATATTTTGCAAATAATATGATCTTATTATTAAAATGTATAGATCTAGAAGGTTATAGGTGAATAATTTAGTCCTTATTTTTTGGAATCCTATGTTATCATTAATGATGTTATGGACCCCTATTCACAATAATTTAATGGTCTAGATCAGAGAAGGAATTTAATATTAATGGAAATTTAAAATTCCTTTATATTATTATAGGTTCACACAATAGATTGCTGGGGTGATATATTATCAACTTATTTCTTTATAATTTATAATGTATCCAAGAAAGGGAAGTTTAAGAATGAATATGATCTATGGGAGTATTATAAATACGATTTGAATTATATTTGTTTTTTGGGTTACTATGAAATTATATAATTAACTTAACCTAAATGTTAAATGTTGGGTGAAGAAGGTAATTATTTCATATTTCATAGACATATGGATAATTTAAAATCATATATATTCATAATTTTTGAATAAATTTATTTATAATATTTTAAGACAATAATTTAATCTATAGATTATATATTTGATGATTCTTAGATTAAAGCATTACCTAATAATGTCCAAATTAAGGAATCCTCCTTCAAAAATTTGGTATCGCATTGACGTACAATTTAAGAGGATCATAATATTAAATAACCTTAGATACCAAATATATGTGGATTATATTTCTATATTTACATATTGGAATGATGTAAAGATTTCATTTATATTGACACAATAATTATTCATAATATATATTTTTTTATCAAAAAAATCAAAGTAGGCATGTTATTATCTAAGGTGTCTCTTTGGTAGGATTCTATAAAGGATAAAATTGACTCTAAAATTGGAAAAAATATTGTGATATTATTTAATATTCACCAAGGATCGTATCTAATATATTCGAAGTTTGAATTCATAAAGAGATGAAATTTTGATTGCATATTTGAAAAATATTTATCAATATTGGAATTCAAGTGGTTTAATAAAAAAAATGAATAAATTATTTTGGTGCATATAATCTCTTGATTTAGGATTATTCCAATAAAATTAATATTTATTTATTATCCATATTTAATTTTTTAATTCTCAAATTTAATAATTATAAAAAACAATTTTAAATGATTAATTACGTAACAACTAGAATGGTTCAAGGTACTTAGAAACGTACGGATGGCATTCAGATCGGTTACTTCCCTACAAAGATTAAAATATTATTTAAAAAATTTAATAATAAATTTAGTGAATTAATTTTATTAAAATGTATTTTTAATTAATCATCATTTAAAAAATATGATGTTCCCTTTATAACCATGGTGTTGTAATATATATTTACATTAATTATATTATAATTTTTGGAACTGATATAAATCCTTTAAATGAGGTTAAGTCCAATATTTTATAATCATTGATATGATGGGAGTAGGTGAAGATAATTTAATATAAAAAAAAGTAAACATTTCATAATTTGGAATTTTATTTTTATTTATAAATCTTTTTATATTACATAGGTATTAATGAGTATTGAACAATTTAATAGATAACAAGTTTTAACGATGATACTTCATGGAGTTGTATGTTACCATATTCTAATAGAGAACTTGTGAAAGAGAATTTGAAATGTTTATTTGGCGCCTCATGTATGTTATGACTGGTCAAGTATTGATAATATATATTTCTTAGTAACTTGAAAAATTACTCATATAATATTGGTTATTCGGGATGAGATGTAGACACAATAGTATCAAAATATTGTATATGTAAAATAGATTATGATATATGTTATAATTGAAACACAAGGGTGCTCAAAGGGTATTTACGCAAGCTTGATTTCTTATATAGAGGATCACCCTTCTATGATGGGTTTTATATTTACACATTGTATGTGGATTGATCCATTGGGGATCAAGTAAACATTATTTTATATTGGATTCCAAAATGTATTCTATGTTTTTTATTTAGAAGATAATTTTAATGAAAAAGAATGGTTTGGATTTATCATATAATATCTAACATTATAGACTATAATTATGTTTCCAGTATATATAAGTTATTATAGTTTGGAAATATATAATATGTAATATAGAAAAATATATAATGGAAAAACCCGACTGATTTGTCTAATATTTAATTATGTGAGGGATTTCCTGTAAGAAGGTATCATATGTATGTACCTTTTTTTGATCAAGCTAGAATTTAGTGAATTAAATAATAATGGTCCAAGTAAGGGATTAAAAAATACATCCTTACTGATGGATTTAATTTAATTATAACAAATCAACCAATTATGGGACCTCAACGTGACATGTTATAAAATATCATGTACATGTTCAATGTAGAAAATAAATCTCTTATTTGAAGGAGAACACAAAATAATAATACAACCAAGGAGAATGGTTCTTGATCCCCATGAGAAGTGGTTGGGGATGGTAAAAGATTAAATGAATGATGTTTCTAAAATAATAGTTGAAATGTGAATAAATGAGTATGGAAACACTAAAGAGATTATGAATTAAGGTATCATGGAAAAAATATTGTATTAGTGAAAAATTCACATGAAGGTGTATTGGATTAGATTAATAATTATGAAATTTGAATAGAATTTTATAGTTATAATGTGGTAGGTAATAAGAGCTACGTGTACAAGGGAGTATCCACATATTTCTCTACTAATACATGATTTTTCACTATTATATAATGGTACAAATTGTGAGATACCTTTATTTTAATATGTTATCTCTAACATTGTTTCCTAATTGGTTTTAAAATTTTTCGTTTTGTAAAATTTAAATGATGGGGTATTTTTGGTTTTTTTAAAAAAAATAAATTATACTAATTTTACATTTTTAAATTGGAATTCCTATTGTAATCCCACATAAAACATTTTTTGGAGTTTGGACCCCATTATTAGGGGTAAAATATTATAACTAATAGAAATACATAATATAAAGGAATAATCCTTTATGGTATCATGAACTGCATCTTCATATTATACACACAAGAATTGGTGTAATAGTGAAATGTGGTTCAATGATGGTAAACATTTAACATTACAGACAATTTTAATTACAGGTAAATATATATGCTATTATGTTTTTAGAATAATTTTTATGTCATTCATGTTTTGAAACTGGCTTGAATTTTTATATCTAATTGGTTAACCATGATCACTAATTTTTTTTTATTTTTATCATTACACATATCAATATTGATCATACATATACTCTATATCATTTTACATATTTCATTTAGGAAACATATTAAATTAGGTGTGATTTGATATACAAGATTTCATTCATGAAAATTATTCCTTTTGATATAGTTGTCTACCCAATTACAAGTGGAATGATTAAAAATCTAAATGAGTTCTTCTGTGTCAATAAAAAGGACACCCCTTTATATGTAAAACATTAATTAAATAAACATTACAAAGACCCTATCATGTTTTATATAATAAATAAATATATATAGTGAATCAGGATGAAAAAATATGGATATTACACCATTTTTGAAGAATATGAATCACATTAAACAAATACATTCATATGGACCCTAATAGTTTATACTCATTGTAAACATGAAACCAATTATTACATCATTTTCAAAAATGTTCAACATATCTCATAAATATATTCCACTAAGTCACCCTACCTAAAACCATTATTCATAACCTCAGGAATGGAAAAATGACAAAGAGTTAGATTATATACTCTGTAAGGGTAAATAAATTATGGTTGTAAGCATAACATGAACATAGGGGTATAATATTATGGGTATACCATCAGTAGATCATACTCTATAAATCAATGATCATAAACCATATTCATGCAATAAAGATTGGTAGTTCATAAGATTTTAATAATAATGATATCAATGAAAATTATTCGTGAGATAATAATATTGGAATAAGACACATACATATGCAATACACATCATCATATAAAATTGTAAACATATATAAATAGAAATATGTTCACTCATTAAGATAAGGACATGAAATATGGCTCTCATATAATCCAATAGACTTGTAACCCGGACCATGCATAAAATTCTGTACATGAAACCCGGTCCATATATAAAATTAGGTACATAAAACTCGATCCATGCATAATATTGTGAACTTGTAATAATTTTCAAAACTAACATTTTGAATATGTAATTTGGTTCACACAATACATTTTGAATATGCAATCCAGTTCATTGATAACATTGAAAACACATAATAAGGTACACTCATAATATTGTGTACATTAAATCTTGTTCATGCATAATATTGTGGACATATAATTTAGGTCACCCAAAACATATATAATCATGAGTTATGCATCGTTAACTATTACATTTTAGGGTGATATAGGTGCCATACATCACAAAATATAATCATAAAATCATTTTCAGAAGGTGATATTTTATTTTTATATCACAGCCCATGAAAATGAATTAGTGTAAAAAAAATTTCATATTCTCAAAACCTATAAAAATTATATAGGTTTCACAATCATTTCATCATAGCATAACCCAGGAAATGAAGTTTTTTTCATAATCATTTTTAAATGGTATTGTAGATGGAATAGAAATAAGTTACAACACCAAAAGTACGTCTTAAAAATAAAACAATCTAAGAATTAATAAGAATGGTTTCCTTAGACTTATTCCCTATAAAAACATAACTTATATAAAAAATACTTCATCTTACACAGAGAATTATTTTGAAATATGACATGGATCATTTTTTAAGGAAAATAACCTTTATTTGAAAAGAATGTTTTTTAAAATATATAATTTTCAAAATAATTTTCTTTGAAAACCATTTGAAAAAAGAAAACATAATATTTGAAAAATAATTTCTATAATTTGTTGAATAAAATATCATTTCCTCTTTATAAAAAACCATTCAAATAATATAAAGTTTTGAAAAAAAATTTCCTTGAAAATAAAATTCAAAAATTATAAAGGAATTTTTTAAAAACATTTTAAAATCCTTTTAAAACATAGAAAATATCTATAATTATTTTATTTGAAAATGATATGAAAATATAATTTAAAAAATTGAATAATTTTTTTATAAAACATCATTTTTGATCAAAACTGAGTTTTGACTAATTAAAAAAATATGGTCTAATGTTATTAAATACATATTATCAATTACATTAAATTACAATGATTCGAAAAATGTTACAATTACATTAAGATATCTTGATTAAAATGAATATAATAAAATCCATGAATGTTATTGAGATATAAATCATACTATTTCATAATATTTCACCATAATCATAAATAATCCTGTTAAAAGATGAAATTATAGAAATAAACTATTACCACTTTGGTAACACTTTTCTATGATCCCCATGAAATAATAACACTAAAAAATATTTTAAATACCATGATAAGTAAGATATTAATCATACAACATTTAAAATTTCATTGTATACACCTCCAAAATAATCATTGTGTATAACATAACATGTGTTTCGATGAAGGAAACTGAAACAAAATTACCTTCCCAATTTGTTATCTTTTGAACTATAAAACACATGATAGAAATATCATCAAATGGATATGTGAATAATAATAAATCTGATTATAAGTATTATATAATAAATTCATGGTCTGTATATACACCCTAATAAAGAAGTGTTGAACATTGTAAAAGTCTTGTAGAAATAAATGTGAGACTATAAATCCCCTAACTACTTGAGAAAAATTTGTGTTGTGAAACCTATGAAATAATAACATAAATAATATCATTTAATATCATTTAGTAATGTTAATTAATAATATAACATATCTTATAATACAATATATACCACATAATAGAAATTAGTGGGGAATATGGAATGGTTTTGACGAATATAAGAATGTGAGATGAAATTCACATACCATAAGCCATGAAATTCATTTTACACATTCAAAACACTTGTATAATAAATATAATTTCATTGAAAATTTAACAAAAAAATAAATTTTTTATATCATACCTTATAGGATTTTATTATGAATTTATATTACCCGTCAACATATAATTTCATGTTAATGTTGTGTTTCGAGAAATAACGTCGTTGTTATTTATATATGTTTAGACTTGTAATTATTTAGCCTTCTAACATAGATCATGTATTGATTATTTTAATAAATTAAAAAATGATGAAAATATCACACATTATCGGTATATAATTATTTATAATAATCAATAAATGTTAAAAATATTAAATGTAATACATTGTTCATGGGGATGGTAGGCCTTATGTAGGCAAGAATGTTGTTTTAGTTTTTTATAATATTAAAATAATGAATTTAAATTTTCATATGTGGATATATATAAATATTATCATCAAATTATATTTATTATGTCATATATATCATATATTTTTATTAAAACCATTCTTAATACATTACTTGTAATGTGTGAACGAATCACATCGCTTTGAGGAGATTGTAGTCCACACACCCAAATAATAATTTATTTTATTTATACAATATAGAAAGAATGAAACTTTCTATTCTATAATAATTTAAGAAGTATACAAGAATAATAAATATTTTATATATCAAATTTAAATAGTATGTGCATTATTATTCCCAACCATAAAAGCTGGTAATGGATGAATGATCAACATCGATCTGTGAGATGATAATCTGATGTATGCCAGAATGATGATTGTGTATCCTATTTGATAGAAGTTTCTAAAAGTCTGTGTAATATCCATAACATACAAAAATAAATGAATATATAGGATAAAGAGGTTAATATATAATCATGTAATAATAATAATTGATGGGGTGAGAAAGAAATTAAACAAATGTTCTCATTGAAGAATGTTAACTCTTCTTCTGGTTATTAGTTTTGGCTGACACCAAAAGACTTACATGGTTTTATTTATTGCAAAATTGAGGATTATATTATAATATTTGGGCTGTTTTTAGATTAAATTATTAGTTTTTATTGGAAAATGAAATTATATATGTGAAATAGTGATGGGAGTTAGTGCCCTTTTATAGTGGCAGGGTAGGGATATTCTTGTAAATACAAATAGGAAATCACTATTTAAAGGTTTCCCGTACATATATGTCTCAAATAACAGTAAACGTTCATTACAAGGATGTATATGGTCTAAATATGGCAATAAAATGAATTTTTTTGCATGTTTCTATGTCATTTGGCCCCTTAAGATAATGTTTCACCTATAATTAATCACGTTTTTACCACAATTGTTATTAATAATATTAATTTCTTGTGGTAATATTTTTGGCCAAAAACTATGTTTACCACAACATAAATTATAAATTATTATTATTATTATAAATATGGAATCCATATTTCCAGATACATAACACATAAGTTGCATAAATAAATTTAAAATAAATTATACTGATGGGATGGGAGAACATGTTTTAAAGTAAAAAAATATTCACAAGGTTTAATGTTTATATATTGAGTTTCATTATTAAATTGATTAAAATTATTTAATTTTATTAATACATGTATAATTAACCTAAATATAAATTTAAAAAATAAATATATTTCCAAAAATTGTTTTTTAAGATATGTTTTATACTAAAACGTGTCCAAATTGCCATTTACAAAAATATTGATTTTATGCCTAAAATTAGAATTGTTCTTTTCTTATTCATATCTAACATATTGGATGATTGTAAATAAAATTGGTTGAAATTATATTTTGTAAATTTTATTAATATTTCTCAATAATATTTATTAATTTAATTTATTAATATAAAATTCTTTTGTAGCCAAAAAAATGGGTTTTTTCAAAAAATCAATTCCATTATATTCAATTACATCTTTATTTTCATATATAATTAATTAATAAACAAATAATTAATTTAGTAATATATTTTAAACCATACTTTCATAATTTAGTAAATGTTATTCATATATTATATTCCAATGACTAGGTGATAACTATAATAATCTTTTCATAATAATATTAATAGTATATTAAAGTTTCATAAAACATGGTCTTGTGTGTAATGTAAGCTACTAGAGAAATATGACATTGTGTGTAATATAAGACAACAAATAGACTTCCATATAACGAATTATATTATTTTTGATGTTTTTAGTCCAATAGTAACATGTTTTTGTTTATAAAGAAAGAATAACATGGTGTAGAGTTCAATGGAAAACATCAAATTAATTTAATTTATTCAAAAACAATTATTCATAATAACTTGGCGTGTTACATTATACACCCCATCACCCTCAAAATTCAACTGTATCTTCAAAGGATTAATACATGAATGTTCTATTCATTCAAACCCACATCATAAAAATGAATTTGAAAACTTTTTTTAAAAAGGGAATGTTGGAAGCATAACTATTACCTAATATAACTCATTAAAAAATTTGCACATATGAGAAAATTAGTAAAGTCCTAGACCTGGAATAAAATCATAAATAATCATTGAGGGTGACAAATATCACTAATCACAAGAATGTGGGTGATTCAAATAGTGTTAACAATCAGAAAACCAAAAAACAAAGAGGCTTGAAATACAAATTTTATATCATAAAAAATAATTATAATAGGTGAAAATTTTATTTCAAGATCCTTTTCTAAAATTGAATAATTTTATCGAGAAAATATGCTTACATGATTTCATTCCATTTCATATGCACAATGTCAACACAATATTAATCCTTGTTCGACTTCCACATCAACTCTTACTTTATAAATTGTTGGTTTTTTCCATTCGTGAAGTCCGAAATGATCCTGAGGTAGAATGTCCGGTCATTGCATCTGTCTTAAGTTGACATCACTAAAACTTGTTAGCATAGATGATTCAATATGCATAAATATTTAATTGGATAAGTAATAGATTAATATCTAGAAACACATCAGATTAATAACATAAACCATTCCATGAATGTTAAACCATATAACCCTTTAAAAATATAAAAATCTAATCTTTATTAAGAAGGTCACTAAATTTCTCAAAATTAGATAATCATGACCCCCCATAAATCATAAAGTGGCTATTGGTTCTCACATACCAAACATATGAGTACCATTATGATATTTTCTCTTAAAACATGGTAATAAACAGAATAATCATTATAAATTATTGAATTAATGATTTATTTATTATTTCCAAGGTTATTAGATATATTCATTAAAACCAAAAAAGTTGGGAAAATAAATCCATGATAACATTTTTTTTTCAAAAAATTAGTAATAACTTCCATTGTAATCAATACTATTTAATTTACATTAACAATATAAATCATATCTTTTTCCATTATAAACACAATTTTCTCATTTGTTTGAATAAATTAAGGGTTATATTCACTTAAAAAATATCACCTTTATAGTAAATCTCTATTCTAATTTATAAACACCATTCAAAATATTTTTTAATAACCTTTATGGAAAACATATACTATAGTATTGATATAACATTAATCCTGAATCATAGTATATATATATTTTAATCATCCAACATCATTATTAAACTATTACATAGGATTAATTATATGATTCTTTAATACCCATTTATTATGATATGAAACATGAATCATGTCTTCAGGGTTGTCATCATATATTTAGTCATGTCACTCATTTTAAATATAAATATTTTGGTTAGAAAATATCATAAATTTCACATGTAATTCATGACATCATTATCCTCAGTAGTATAACCAATACTCGTTCCACCTTTATGATTATATTCCTATTATTTACACTTTATAAAACAATTATCATAATGCATATACTATCCTAATATGGAAAAATCCATGTTAACCAAGTTCCTTATAGTTATAGTAATTGACTAAGACTAGAAATTATTGTTTGAACCTGACTTTTCAGAGAATAAAACAAGATAACTATGAAACATTACTTATAGTGTTCCTAAATAATAAAAAATAATATTAAATCTATGGTATGTTGGAATTATCCTATGATAAATCACCAAAAATATCCTCTAAAATATCCCTTGGGATATCCTTAAATTTGTTTAATCATCATTTTCAAAGGATGACTAATCAATTTCAATGATAACTATAATTGGGACCCTTACTTAACATACAGAGATAATATATAATTTTATATGAACATTCATCACATTATATAATTTTATTCCTTATAGCATAATATTTTAGTGTATTTGGAATTTTAATAACAATCTTCTAAAAAAGTAAAAGATATTAAATATCTCTTATAGAGATATTCCCCTTGATACTCCTACATATAAGCTTTCTTCATAACCGGGGGAATGAAAACATAATAAAAGGAAGATCATAGATGTTCAGTATGAGTAAATAAAGGATATATATAATAATAACATGAACATAGGGGTATGATATCATGATCATAACATTATAATATAATACCCGGTATATCAAGGATCATAAAACTGAACCATGGATAAAATATTGTCAGTTAATAACAAATGAATTATTAGAATATCAAATAAAATGAATCATGACATCATAACACTATAATAATACATATAATTTTGGTATAAACACCATCATATAACATTATAAATTTATAAAAATATAAAAAAGTTCTATCATTTATTTAACAACATGAAATGTCGCTCAAACATAAACTTATGGACATGAAACCAAGTCCACCCATAAACATATAGACATAAAACCATGTCCATGCATAAACTAATAAACATGAAACCTTTTCTATACATAACATATTTATCATATAATTATGTTGACTCATGACATTGTGAATATGTAATCAATTTTATACATAATATTCTTAACATTTAATTATGTTCACACATAACACATATACTCACAACATTTCTATCATTACCCAATGAATTGGAAAGATATATGGGTCCGAAAAATCACATATGATAATCATAAAAACATTTTCTACAAGATAATAAAACATGAATCATATAATAAACCGTGAAATGAAATATGTTTTTTTAACATTTCATAATATCATGACATATGAAAATGATATTAGTTTCATAATATTTTAACATAGAATAAAACATGAAAATAAAATGGTTTCATAAGAATTGTAACATGGTATAACACATGGAAGCGAAGTGTTTCTTCATAAAAACTATTTCTTCTTCAATATAAATAATTAAAAGAAACAATCAAAATTTTTATGTTAGATCATGTAACTATTAAGGAATAAAAACTATTGTAATATTTCTTCTTAGTTGAAGATAGATTTTGAAATATCATATGGATCATTTATTATGGAAAATAACCTTCCATTGAAAATTATTTTTTTCAAGATAAATAATTTTCAAAATATTTTTTATTGAAAACAACATGAAAACATATAATGTCATATTTAAAATAATTAAAACATATCGTGAGGAAAATAACCTTTTTTCATTGAAAAATTCCATTTAAAAGATATAATATTTTGAAACCTTTTTCCTTGAATATAACCTAGGAAACCTATAAAGTAATATTTAGAAACTATTTTCGGAAAATTTTTAAACATAAATAATTTCTAAAACAATTTTTCATGAAAATCATATTCAAATATCATTTTAAAAACATTATTTCAATCATTTTTAGAAAACATTATTTTTTATAAATATATATTTTCATATGAAGAATGAAATAAGTTCAAATATTATTAAAAACATATTCATAATTATATTCTGTACCAAATTGTCTGAAAAATTTACCATTAGATAAAGATATAATGAGAAAAAATTGGAGAATAACATTTATGAGATTTCTTGCATAATGTATCATATTATTTCATCAATGGAAGTATAATCATAAAAAATCTAATAAAATATGACATTATAGCAATAAAATGTTACCACATTGCTGAATTTTATTTATGATCCCCATGGAAGAATAAAATTACATGAATCAAAAAATATCAATATAAAGATTATATTTATGATGCTACATGTTATAAGTTACTTTATACCCCTTGTAGTGGAATATTGTTTCATAACATAACATGTATCTCAAAGATGGAAAATTCAGTCAAAATTACATTTCTGATTTGGTATTTTTTGAACAGTAAACCCCATGAAATAAATATCATAAAATTCATATGAAAATACACATAAAACTATTTATAATGATCATATAATTCATTCAAGGAAAATATATACACACACAAAAAAAAGAGTTGTAAATATTGCATTAGATTCACTGAAATAAATGTTAGATTTGAAATCCCTTCACTAGTGGAATTTTTTTTGGATCATGACCCCCATAAAATAATTACATCAACATAAACATTAAATATCATTAAATAATGGTAATTCAATATATTACATATTTTAGGGAAGTATATACATCACATAAAAGAAATGATTGGCGAATATGGCATATAAGTCACAAATATATGGAAGTGATACGAGTATCCCTTACCTTAAGCATTGACATTATTCATACACATTTGAACTTCCTATGTAACAAATTTACGTTTAACATAAATATACCACATAACAGTATTATTATATATCAAACAATATATTATTTTATTATTACATTATATTACTCTTTTATTAACAATTACAGATTATATTTATGTTTGAGTTAATAACTATGTTTTTGTCTATACGTTTGACGTATTATTCTTCATCCCCATACATATATCATTTTTTACATATTTAAAAAATAGAAATAACGATTTAAATAATATATAGATTTAATATTTAACTATTTATACTGATCATTGAAAAATATAAATATTAAATGAAATACACTATTCATGGAGATGGTAGGTCGTACATACTCAAGAATGTAATTTCCATTTTATTTTCATATATAAAAAAAGATAGTAAGTGATTTTTTTAATTTATATTATAATTTCAGTATAATTATTATTTCATATATATCATATATTTTTACTGAACTCATCCAAAATACATTCCATGTAATTTGTGAATTAATCACATCACTTTGAGGTGTCGGTAATTCACACACCCACAAATGAAGTTATCATATTCCCACAAAATTGAAATAATGAAGGAATTTGTTATATAAGAATTCAAAAAAACATCAAAAAATATAATATATATCCTATAAAAATATAAATTCTATCATTATTCCAAACCATGGAATGTGGTAATGGAATAATGAATGAAATAGTTTGGTGAGGTAGTAGTATGTCATACATGCGAATGATGATTGGTTATCTCATTTGATGGAATTATGTAAAGGTGTGGGCCAGAACATTAACATTACAAAAAATCCATATAGTAATGATTCTGAGGTTATTATATAATCATTTAATAAGAATAAATAATGGGGTGGATAAATAAATGAAACATAATATATTATTGAAGAATGTTACATCTTTTTTTGGTAATTCCTTTCGTTTCATACCAAATGACTAAAAATGTTTAATATATGTAAAACGTAAGGAACGTAAATTGATGTGAGAGATTTTGGGAACATATTCGGGCATGGATTTTGTAATGGAATGGATCTCTCTAGTCTATTATTCTATAAAATAATGTTTTGAGGTGTTCTGAGAGGCCACAGTGACACATTTCGACAAATGATAATGTTTTTCCAGGTTTTTCCATGTTTTATAATGTCAAATTAATAGAAGAGGATCAATTTATGTGGCTCGCTTGGGGAGGCTCTGGTGGGGGCTCACTAGCGGTCACTCTCTAGTGGTCGCTAGACCACCAATGCCGTGTTCTACAGTATATCATATGATATTGAGTCACTAATGGTGGTATCCATTTAACATAATGGTCACTTGTAGAGTTGTGCCTCGCCATGTAGTGCCTTGTCTATTGGTGACTCATGAGCATACCTCCTACAATTTCTCCCATTTGATATTTCCTTTGAAGTAAAAAAAATTTAATGCCTTTCTAAGGTATTTGAGACCAATTCAAATCCCATAAATCTCATCTTATTGTTTCCAAAGGGTACTGGGGCTTTCACATAGTTTGAACACATTATTTATAACATTTCCTACTTTAATGGAAAATCAATGAAAAATTTTAACCACTTCACTCTTTACATCATTGAAAGGATACCATTCCCCTAGGTTCATCCTCATTGAATTCCCTTGTTCTGAGACACCCTAAACCCTTACTCCTTTATGAATCTGTGAACGTGATATGAATTTCATGTTTTGTTTCCCTAGTGCTTTTCCTACAACATCCATGAACCTATCATTGAAAAATCTATAAGGGACGATAACATGTTCTTCCAAGGATATTTTCCTTTTCCTCTCTCATATTTTGTATCATGTGGGGTGGGTGTATGTATGTATTTCTTTTGATGATAGTGTTATACCAAATCACGAAATATATTAGATTTATTTTAAGATCTATATATAGGGGATGGGAAAATAAAATAAATTATTTTATTTCTATTTTCATATCTTTGTTGATATTTAAATTTGGATAGACACATTTCCCACTAAAAATCGCGGTTATTGTGGGTCCTCATTTGTTATGGAATGGTTTATAAGATGAATATTTCTATTTCCTATTGAATGGTTTTTATGATAAATTGTTTTTAACCGTGTATACTCAGCTAATAAGTGGATGTCCCATGATCATAAAATTTATGCGATAACCCAAAAATTAACTTGTGGAATTAAACAAGGATCACCTTGTTAAATCAAAATATGTTATTCATTGGTTGATATGCTGATGTGTTCATGGGTACCATTGTGCACTAGGGGATGGTCCTATAAATACAATATTATGGGTATGTTATATTTGTGTAGTAGGACTATAGATCTAGGTGTGGTTTAGTGTGTCGTTGGATGTGGTTGTGTATTTTTGAATGTTTTTTTAGATAGCGTACTAGGAGGGATGAATTTGTATAATTATGTATGTGGTTGGTATGGATACTTCACTAATTATAACATGTAGGAAGCTTCAACCCACTCCTAGAGGTTGTGGAATGATGTGCCATTAATGTTAAGTTTGATTCTTTACCATGATTGTGACATTGATACTTGTTGTGAGTGGGGCTAAGTAGTATCACAGGATGTGATTGAATAAATAAATTAATGACTAATGATGTTTTAAATGACATGGGATTGTTTGACTAATGAAATGAAATTGGCCAATTAATTATTAAATAGTGGGATGTGTGTTAAATGTGGATGATGATAAATAACAAATAGAAAAGAATGATTAAATGAAGTTTTTTGGTAATAAGAAATGCTTTTGGGGATTAATGTGTGGTGTTGTGCAATTAGAGGTAGCAGCAATGATGGAAATTATGTGAGTTGGTGGTTTTTATGAGGACCCATAGGTTGTTCTTGAGTGTTTTGTATCGTATATTTAAATACTTATATTTTATTTGTGATTTTTTATGCACCCTAACTTAGTTAAAAACTCTTTTTGGAATACCACCATTGTCATAGGGGAGGGTTTATTTCCCAAACATACTAGTGATTGCATGGACGGAGGTCCACCTGATATTCAATGCTTCCTCTTCCAGGTGGTGATAGAATTAGAATCTTCAGGATGGTTTTTTTGTGATTCCCTGTTGTGTGTGAGTTATTGGTACTTTCATAGGCATCTTCAGGATGAGATGAGTTGGGATTTAGTAGGTTCCTTCAGTATGATAAGTGGTTTGTGGCCTAGGTGTATGTGGGTAGGATGTGTTATGGTTTGTGGCTCAGGTTTCTATGGGTGGGATGTGAAGGGGTTGTGGCCTCTATTCCTATAGGAGAGTTTTGATGTGGGTTGTTGACTAGGGTTATGATGAACGAATGTTATGTGGTTTGTGTACTCAGTGTCTATGGGATGGATGTGGTGTGGTTTGTGAGGACTTAGTGTGTGTGAGAGGGTTGTGATGTGGTACATTCAGAATAGTTTATAGTGTGATGACATTTTCCATTAGACAAGAGTCATTAATTAGTGGGAAGAGGTCTAGGGTGCCCTATAATTGATGTTATTTAATTATATTACTTTATATCACTTTAATTATTTTGTGGGAATACCATGGTGAGGATGTTATTGTTAGTATACCTTTTAGGTGCTGTTAGGTTCTTCAATTTTATCAGAGGATCATTAGTATGTTTCAATCAAATGTGTAGAAGAGAAATTGGTTTTCCAAATTCGTATTCTTATATGACCACCCTATGTATATAAAAAATATTTCATGTCTCTAGTAGATTAATATGGATCATACTGGGTGATACAAGCTCAGTCTTTGGGATAGTTGTTGAGTCAACGCTTTATCTTACTTTTTGGTAATTCACTTTGGGTTTTTATTGTATTTGTACTTATTCTATTTTATGGAATAATATGTGATATTTCATTGGGTTTCTTTTATATAGGTATTGGATTATTTTGTGTGGATGATTAATCATATATCATTATCATTTGTGCCTAATAAGGTTAATGCCTTTCATATTATGTGATCTGTATAGCCATGGTGCTAGTCACCAACCTGAGGCCTATTGAAGGTGGGGATTGGGGGCCATTGCCTCACAACATCCACATCCAACCTAAGAGGGGTATCATTAGAGTGAGGTTTTTATGAAATATTTAATTATACAATGATCAGTACAGTTTCAAAGAAGTGATGGGGGTGAATTCTCTTTTACAGTGGAGGTGGGGTGGAATTCATGTAAATACAAAAAGGCAAACACTATTAAGAGGTATCCTTTTCATCATGTGCCTCCAATAATTTTCCATCTTCAAGTAATGATAATAAATGGAAACAATATGGAAATAAAATTCCTTTTGGACATTGTTTTCAGGTTATTAGTCCCCATAAGATAAATTATAACATCAAGGTAAACTCTTTTTTACCTAAATCGCTATAATTAATTTTAAATACATTCACCAAATTAATGTGTGAAAAATAATTTTACCATATTAGAAATTAGAAATTATTATAATTATAAATATTTAATCAATTTTTCAAATTCTAAACATGTATGTGGCATTAATTAGTTTAAAATTAATCCCACAAATGAGATAAGACTATATGTTTTTAATGAGAAAATGTTCCAATGTATGAAATGTTTTTATATATAATTTCATTGTGAAATTGTTTCCAATGACCAAAAATATATTATTAAATCTATAATTTTTATAGATATATATTTTAAAAACAAATACAAATATAATTTAACTCTATAAATAAATTTTAATAAAATTCAGTTTCCAGTTAAAATTATTAATTTGTCATTATTCATAGAAAACATGAAACTTCCAAGAAAGTGCCAAAAATTTAACAAATGAAAATTTATATATTCAACATTAAAAACTGAATTTTATTTTTCTAAAAAGAATTATTAAAGTGTCAAAAATTAATTTTTAAGATATATATTTTTTAAAGGTGGAAAAATCTCATTTTAGAAATATATATCTTTTATAGCTAAAATTAGAATTCTTGTTATTTTATACCAATATAATATATTGTAGGAATGTTAAAAATTATTGTCAAATTTATAATATAGAAATGTAATTAAAAAATTTCTCTAATAGTGATTAATTTGTTTTATTAAGGTAAAATACCTTCATAGGCATAATAATAGTTCCATTTATGAAAATAACTTCATTTAAATTCATATTGGTTTATATTTTCATTTATAATTAATTGACAAAAAAATAATTATTTTTATAAACATTTTTACAGTATAGTTTAATATTATTATTTTGATATTTTTCATATATTTCATTCCAATGTATAGGTAAAAAAATAATATTATTAACAGTATGTTATTATTATAAAAAAATCAGTGTTGCGTCAAATTCACCCTATAAAAGGATCTCTCCATTTTTTGTAAAACATGAAAAACATAGTGTTTCATGTACCAAAATCTAATCTGAGTATTGAGTATAGTGAAAGAATCACAAAGTATCGCATATAATGAAAGCATAACATGGTGTAGTGTGAAATGTTACCCATAAAATTAATTTAATTTATTCAAATAAAATTAATTCGTATAAGATGATTGTGTTACAATATATTTATTTTCACCCAAAGAAAAAATATTTTTTATAATGCTTGTGATTTTGAAACCACTTCAACGGTAAATCCTCAATAATTAAAAGTGAAAATAAATGACCCATTGTTTTATCCTAAATTGGATTCTCCTGAATCCAATTTTGCTAATAATTTATTGAGTTTGAATAAAATCTTTTAAGGAAGGTAATCGTAAAACACCTTAACAGATTCAAAATAGCACCACCTAAGGAATGTCTGTATCATTACCCTTTTATATCTACAATAAATATATTATTTTATAATGTCAAAATAGATATGGTGGAAGTCATTAACATATTTAATGTATAAAAATTCTATGTAAATAATGTCTATAGGAGGAATATGTAGATACAATAACTACTAACAACTCTAAATGTGTGGAATGTTCTATCGAATACAGGTCCCTTAATATCCAAATATGAGATGCTTAAATATTCCAACATGAGTGTATATTATATATTGATTATTTCTTGTGTTAATAATACATAAGAAATAATGTTTAAAATTTTCAATTTGATACATTTAAATGTCTTCCAAATATAAAATAAATGTGGATTTCTTTGGAGAAAAAATATACCACCATTAATACAAAAAAAAAGGTATTCCTTGTATGTATGTTTATTTAATAAAAATATTATATAATATATCTATAATAAAAGTTTTATATGAAATTAAATATATATGTAACAACCTCTAAATAAAAGAATTGTTAATATGTATGATTCCTATGTTTTCACATCCATTATCGATAAATTCCTCACTTATTTGATTAATGATTAACATTATTCATAAAATAGAGAAGTAAATTTTAATATCAATTATTTTCATAACGAAATTATAATATTGGAGGAACATAAAAATTATAAAGATCCAAATGTAAATAATGATAATTTCTATAAGGAACATATGGAAGTGTAATTTTTTACACTCAGTTCCTCAAAGTGGGAATATATCTATAATATCCTTTATACAGAACGGTAAAATTCAAGAATAAGAAAAAGGAATACTACATCAATGAGATTTTGATACACTTCATGTGGGGTTTTTGTCTCTATAATAATAATAAAATAAATGAAATACTCTTAAAGAGAATAAAACAACCATAACCATTGAATATAACATTGTCTACGATTACTCTTCCCTATTGACTGATTCATTCTCATTATGACATGTTTCAAACAAAAATATCTCTTCATGATTATGGGACCCAAAATAATAAGTAATCAGAATAGCTGGGGACTTCAACAATGATAAATGTATATGGTATGTGTGTGGTAGATCATTATTTTTACAATACAAATAAAATTACTATAAATGACATCTAACATGTTCCTAGAGATAATATGTATGTATATTCATGTTGATTATTAACAAATAATGGGTTAAAGGTTGTATTAAATGAATTTATCACTATTATATTCATTAGGGGGTTCATTTTTATACAATAACACATGTATGATATATAATTCAAATTTAAAATAAATATTCTTTTGAATTAAATATTTGAGTCTTTAATTTTTTAGAGGAATTATTTAGATCATTTAATATATAAATAAATTCATTAAATTTAAAATAAGGAATTATTTACAACCATTTTATATAATAATCACAACATTATTATTTTATACAATCCAAAATAGTTATGAATATATTTTTAACTATAAAAAGGAAATGTAATTTGTTATAGTTATTAGAGACTAATGAATGTTATTTTCATGTTACAACCACTATAGAAAATAAAATGCTATTTTAACATTTATTTATAATTATTATAGTTTTTGAACTTATATATTTATCATTTCAATGAATATGTTATAGATTAAATTAATATATAATAAATGAGTTTTAAAAACAATGCAGAATTACAATTAAATAACTTATATTTCAAAAGAATATAGTATATTATACGGATACATTTTTTAATACCTCGTTGTTATGAATGATGTATAATATCCATATAAACCTCGAAATTTTTTCTAAATTAGAGAAAGATTTTAACATTATTAGAAAAATTTAATTCCATGATGCCTATCTGAGGTACCGAAATCAGTTTTTTGGGAGTGACATTATTAAAAGTATGCCACTTTCTTAATAGAATACCCATAAAAGTCATGGTTAATACTCTATTAAAATATAGATCCATTTAAGGGTAAACAACAATTATTAAATGTAATGATGTTGGAACAAAATTTTAATATCACCTAAACAAAAAAGGTTTATATTGGTTAAAATTAGTATTGCTTGTATATCTTTTGAATATATAGAGAATTATAAAATCACATAGATTCCTTGATATTGATTAAAATTATTTATTTTATGTTAATAGTGAAATTAAAAGTATAATTCAGGTTAAATATGTTTTATAACAATAATCATCATTAGATACGAAAGTCTTAAGGTTCAAATTTATATATCTACATTTTAGAAGGAAGTATAGATATTGTTGTTAATAAAACTATAGTTTTTCTTAATATATAGTCGGATAAAAACATATTCTAATATGTTAAGTAATATTATAATAAGTATCACTAAAATTAAGCAATAAATAATTTAATAAACTCAATAAAATGGAATAATAAATTTGGATTAGTTGATCGTCTTTATGTTACATAGTCAATTGGATGTAACTTTCTATTCAGATGAAAGTAAAAAGTAAAGGGGAAAATTATAAAAATATTATTGAATAATTTAATCCAATTAGTTTAGTAAAATTGTAAATATCTATTATTTTAATAAATATATTATTAGAGATACCACAATATCAATTGGAATTATTGTATCATTAAAATCCATATATAAATAGGAAAATCTCCAAAAATATTCCGAAAAACATTGTATTATTTATGAAGTAAATTATGAACTATATACTAAATAACTAAATGGATTTATATTATGTGGAAAATACAATATGGGTCTCAATCATTTATGATCCCTATATGTTTTGAAATGATATAAAATTTTTAGATGATATACATAATAAAGTAATTTTATGTAATGAATTTTTAGATGAACAATATGCTAATTGAGTTTAAATTTTCTTCTACAATAACCATAGAATTGTAATTTGTATATATATTAATGAAATTTTAATGTTTAAAATTCATTGGATTCTAGTAATCGATGATATATTATTTTTATCAGGATTATTTTTTATGAAATATTTAAGTTAATGAAAAATCATATTAAGAAATAAAAATTGTCAATTATTAAAATTATATATATATATTTATTAATTATATTATATAGAAAATTTATTTTTGTTTTTTAATTTTTTTTATTTTCCACCATTTTCTAACCCACATGATTATAGGATTGGGATGCTATGAAATCCTTTTAGCGTAGTTGGATAAATATAATATGAAAGGGTTATTGGGTGTCCTGTTACTAATATGACTAATCCAATACCAATTTAGTTTATTTTATAGGTATGTTGAGTACTTATAAAAATAATCTATGATATATATAATTAAATGAAATGAAAATAGTAAATAAATATATAATGGTAGTATGGATTATTTTCCATGTAATATTGTAAACTAAAGGGTTTTGTATAAATTTTTCAATGTTAAATGGAATACTATAATGGAGGATAAATCTTCTATGAGTGGTTACTTAAAACTGAATATGGAGATAAATCATAAGTATCAAATATGAAAACAGATAATATAGACTCCATAGTAGATTATTTGTTTATTTATTTATAAACAAAAACTATGGAATTAAAATTACTAAAATCTCACTTATCGAATATTCCATTGTGCCCTTTACTGAAGCATTTGATTGTTTTAAATTATGATAGTCAAGAAACACTTGTTTCTGCATATAAAAATACTTATAAATGTGAAAAAATAATTGTTTGTCACTATCATCTCTATGTGTGGAAGCATATACAATATGTAACAATAACTATTTCCCTTGATATATCAATCCATAATTTTGTGGTTTAAAAAATAGAGGATCATTCAAGAGATTAGTTTTCAAATAAAATCTATAGGAATGAGTTTAAATAAATTATTAAAATTAAATCATTGATCAGACTTATTCTAAATAAGTGATATTTTCCTAGGTAAATGATCGATATAGTAATTACAAAAAACACCAAAAAGAATAAACAAATGTATATTACATCAAATTAGAATGGTGTTTGTTTTTACTGAGAATAGGTGTATGATTTATAAACTGCTAATAAAGTAGGTAAATCAAACTATTATTGAAATATGGGAAAAATATTTATTTTTTCAATGTTAATGTTGGATCTAGGATGCTAAAAGTAGATTATGATATTGGATCCCAAATATTCATTAATGGATAAGTGACAAGTGACTATATTGGTGTCAATGAGTAGATGAATTACTAAAGAAATTGAATGGATGTGTGTACCATGGATATAGATGATAAAAACGTTACATGTGGAATGAAGTTCCAACCCATTTCTATATTTATATGTCATTTTTTTCTATTTCTTAAATGTTTTAATGGGTAAATACCATTATTTATAATTTTGTCGAAATAGTGGTTGATCGTTGGTTTTGAAAAGGTTATTTTTAAAAATATTCAAATGATGGGTGAATGTTTGAGTTTAATGTGGAATAATTTTTTAAAACATGTTCTATTTTTTAATTTTTAAAAGATTAGTCATGGTAGAATTATAGATTAAAATATTTAGTGGTGTAAGGTTCATTGGATAATGAGGAACTCTTTACCACCACTCATAATTGATAAAGTAAAGTCATATTACAAGGTGGATAATGAACTACAATATTCATGTAAATTAATGACCAACTATTGTGGGTTGAAATATTATTAGCAATTTTTGACATTAAAATTTGTATTAGTTCAATGTGAATAAATGTACCTTTTATTCCTAAAAAATTAGTTAGTCACACTTGCTTGAGTCTATTCCTGAACGGGTATTTGTAGCAGGAAAATCCAGTTCAAACTATGTGAATGATCTATATTTTTTCTCTTATATAATTTGATATAAATTAAAAAAATTTGGGTAGGTGAAATTTGGGACATATATTCAATCTGGTGTGATCTGATTAAAATTATTAAATATTGAAAATTGATTTCATTATAGAAGTGCTATCTTTCTTTTGTTTTATTCTAAGATGACTTAACGTAATGGGTTTTTCAATTCCTATAAATTGGAGTATAATTTGGTTGAAAACATATATTCTTTTTTGTATTCTATAACTCCTCTTATTTATTATAAAATAATCAATGTCTCATAGTTTGTTTCTTGAAAAAAGTGATATCATTTATCTATTCATTCCAAAACCTCTTTGATGATTACTCTATCTTTATTATAAGTGTATATTAATGAACCATCAATTTATTTTAAGTAGAATTCTCTTGAAGGATACTATATAACTAATATGGTGGAATTGAATATATTCAAATAGAGAAGGATATAAAAACATTTCATGGTAACCTCTATTTACTGAAATTCAAAAACATTCCACATAATTACCCACCTATATCCCACATTGAAAAAATAAGTACTGTGATTTCGTTAAAATTCATATTAAGGGAAATATATGATATATATTGACTTAGTAAAATTATTTTAATATAAAAATAATGGATGTTGATATAGCCTTTTGATTATGTTTCTATCATAGATTAGATATATTATTTCAATTTATTGAGGATGTTTATTAGTGAACACACCTTATTTCTTATTCCACATACAAGATGAAAGTTTCATTTGATGGATTACATTTTTAATGTTTATAATATCTAATAATTTTGGTTGAATAAATTACTATGAATATTCATAAAAAACTATTCTAACAAAGCACCCCTAGTGATAATTTTTAATATAATTAGATATTGAGTTTTGTACCTTTGATTTCATAAATGATAGTGCAAAGAATCTGTTGGGGGACAACATAACATTAGGGGATGATGTAGAATGTCTTGGGGAGCATAAGCTTTATTAAATGCTCACTCAAAACTATATTGCAGTGAAAATGTTTCTTAGATTTTCAATGTAGGGTTTGAAGTGGATTCAACCTATTATTAATATGTAACATATGTTAAAATAAACATTTCCAATAATTGAATAGGGTTTTATATTGAGATAATTATGTTTCTAATTGTTAAATTATTATTTTCATATTATTTTTATTAACATTTATGGAGTATTTTAAACAACCATACGAAGTGAATGTTAAATATTAATATTATTTTTTGATTCTACAATATTAATATTTAGTGAAAAACACATGTGAAAATAACATTAGGGGAATGTACTCTTGAAAATAGTACCACAAAATGAAGGACAGTGAATGTAACTCTTTTATTAATATGAGGAAGGGTGAAACATGAATGAAACATTATACATTATGAATAATGATAATTATTAATATATAAAACATACATGTTATGTAAGATAACAATAAATTTCATGATTTCAAAATGATATAATTGTTCAAGAAGAATATAATGGGTCAAAGCATTCTTGATCAACACAAATAGTCATTAGTAACAAACTATGGTTTTAGTGTTTCATTAAATAATTGATTAATTATAAAGAGTCTTGTTTTTACATTATTGTATAGTCATCCCTATGGGATTAATAATCCTGTATAAAAGTTATTCATAGGGGTTTCTAGTATGGATAAATGTATTTAGGTTGGGATTTAATAGGGGAAAGAATGTAAATTCTATTGGGTCGTCACTCATAGGAAAAGTAAATTGGGTATCTTATTATACTACAATAGAAATATGTGTTCACATTTACAAAATGAAATGATTATTTCATGCACCAAATTCTTAATATTGGAATTTTGAGGATTATATTAGGTAATTCTATAAAAATAGTGAGAATAAAATATGAATAGATGATTTGGCCTGAGCGAAGTATGTTATACATAATTGTTTTCTATATTGTATGATTTTTATCTATATATTTGTCTTTTTATTCATTATAGTTTCTTTTAAAACATGTTGTTATTTATAATGTTATATTAATGTTGATGAATTATGTTTGGATTAAAATATTGTTGAAATATGTTTTATTCTATTGTGTGGTTTCAAATAAACAATGATTGTTTCCAAGGGATATGTGTATTTAGTGAAAACATTTTAATGTAATGGTATATGATTCAGTTTTCATTGAGAGTTATTCATTAAGTTCATGATTATGTGTTCATTTTGGTTTCAGTTATATTAATTTCAGTAGTTTATATGTAGATAGATTATATGATATTATTGGAATACTCAATTATTTTTTAGTTAACATTATATCATTGAAGGCTTATAGTACACTCTTATGTTGATGTGTTATATATTATGTTATATTCTCATAATATGTTTAGTTATTCTTATTGTTTTTGTACGATTATTCAATTATTTATTTCTGTATTATTGTCCTAAATAATGTTATAGATTGTTTTAGTTGTTAGATGTACAATCATTATGGTGTGGTTTCATGATGTGAAGATGTTTGTATGGTGTTCATGATTGATACAGTGTGGTGGGAAAATTTCATTTTGTAATAATGTGGTTATTATCCATGATTTTTATGTTAAATTATTTATAATTATATATTTGTTCCATTAAATAATTATTATGCCCATTCACATGACACATATGAGGTTGCAGGATGAAACTACTATGTATACTAATACACTGACCCAATCAGAATCTATAGTTTTTCAAACTTCATAGATAGAGTTGATGGGTGGAACTGAACATTTTTTTTTCCTAATGGAATTAATTAGTAGATATAATGGTGTTTCATTTGTATTTGTTTTCACTTTTTCATCAATAACATAATTTTTTTATTTTTTTTATTAATTCATACAAATGAATGTGTTATTATTCATCAATCTTTCTATTTTTATTATAATTATAAATTTTCAAAGACTATTTGGGATTGACTATTTTTATATAAAATGGGTACTTCCACTGATATTTTGTGTTTTATACCCTTCTTTATATTCACTATGTAATGACCCTATATAGGTTGTCTTAATGATTCACTCATTATCTCATTGTCAACATAGGATGAGTGTGAATATGTTTGCTCCCTGATAGACATCTCAAGGATATTCATGGTAGGAAGGGAATATAGATTGGAAGACGATTTACATATTATGAGATACACCTTCATCCATTTTATTGGATCATAGAGAGATTTTCTTATCATATTGGTTATTACAAGATTATGTTGGATTATGTAATAAAATAAAATACATATGATCTTGATAGTTTTATTATTCATGGGTTTCTTGATAGTAGAGAGCCCATAAATTGTTTAACCCATGGCTAAAATTCATTTTATAAACTGCATAATCAATAGGATGTCCCAACATTAACGTGGGAATATTTAATGAAGGACACTCATGAATCTTGATGAAAAATATATCTTATTACTGTGAATATGTATAATGATATATGACTCAGTCTCTAGTGATTAGAAATGAATATTTAAATTACAAGGTATGTTTCTTTAATCAATAATAATTAACATGTAAATTTACTGCATTTTAATTTTCATGGGATGATACAATAACTTATAATAATATAATATATAAAAATTTATTGCATATTGATCATATGATGAGGATACCTTGGTTTCTGAAGATTGGGACAAAATATCAGTGATTATTGATCTGATTACTTGTTTTTTTATCTTTTTATTCACATGGTATACTTAATACCTAGAAGATATGGGGGAATGATATGATTGGGAGTTCATGATTTAATATTGTGTACTAAGAGAAAACATTTCCAATAGAAACTCATTTAATATATTATAGATTTAAGAAAGATTACAATTAGAATATGTTACTTAAGTTAATTTATTATGAAATATCTAGTTTAGAAATATGAATTGTCATAGAATAGTATAAAAATACTATAAGAAATATTTTGGGTTCATATTTTCTATTTTTTTATATGGGGGATCACATACCACTATTATATTTTTTCCATAACAACATATATCATCTTTTTAATTAAATGGAATGATATGAGGCCTTATAAGGAAGATTAAATTCACCTATATTTTATTGGATTGAATTCAGATATGTTTCATTGGTTGGACATAGTATAGTGTATTACATAACAGAATCAGTTTGTATTGTTTGGAATCTATTAACATTATCATAAAGTGAACATGTTTTTTCTTATATTTTTAACACTAACTTTTGATGACTTCAATAAAGTGATTGTAGGTATTCCACTATTTATATACTATTCATAGAGTTAAGTTTCTATTTCAGGTTAAACTATTTTAGTTTATAGGGTATTATATCATGTATAAATAAGGATCATTCCCTTGCATGATCCCATGTAGGTGAATAGTGAAAATGAGGGAGTTCTTGTTTCTAATAGAGTAGTACAAACCCTCCAGGCATAATCCAAATACCATTTCATAGTAACAAATTTGTTTTTTAGGGTTATTTTCAATTTATATACAATTTTCTAAATGGGTGTCCCCTCCCCTATCACCACATTTTATCATTGACCTCCCAAGACATATCACCATATTCTTCTCTTTTTCATTAGATTTACTCTATGGTAAAATCTTGTCTATTTGGAATTGTAACTAACTTGTAAATAATAATAAGAATAGAACCCTACATAGAGCACTTATATACATTCATAATTCCTTACCATATTTTAGAGGTTTTCTACTATAATTGAGAGTCTATAACCAATATTGGAGAGAAAATGGAATAATTGTAATAGAATACAATAACAAGTGAATAAATGATTGAAAATATTGTTATCTAAAGTGAATGGATTTCTAGTCATTAAGTAGTAATTAATAGTTCTTTATGAAAACAATAAATAATAGAAAGAATCCTATATTCAACAAACATATACTCAATACATGAATCACCCACATAGCTTGTAAAATAATAGATAAAACTAAAGATAAATTTAGTGGAGAAATTATGATAAAAATTAAGAACCTCCCCAGATCTATCTCAAAATATCTATATAGTAACTGCAACCAGATCTTGTATATAACATAGAATAGAATGTATAAAATGGGGATTTTACATATACTACAGTTCCTATATAGGATATGAGAAATAATATTAGTTGGGAAGCATAGATTTGATTCAAAAAATATAATTCAATTTTGATCATATGTGCCTAAGAGAAACAATAATTATACATAAAAACAAAACATAAGGTCATCTTTTATAAAAATTAGTACTTTATGAAACCTAAACATACTTGTTTTTGATATTTCTTATACAATCATAAGTATTTCATATATACCATGTCAAAAATCCATCTGTAGAGGAAAGAACAATGAAACATGTCTAAAATAATACTTATCACATCGGTTAGGGTCCCATAGAAATATATATCTTGTTCCACATATCATACCAATACCATATATCATAGCACATATCATACCAACAGACTCTCACTAAGTGTGTGATTTCCTTGATATCTATGTACTTTGTATCAACCCACTATCCTCTACTTTTGGGTCAGGTCTCATAACCACATTATGCATCAACACATGTCCTATTAGGTTAAGTAGTTATAACACCCTCTATATAATTTTCTATCCCCATGACCACATCTTATGGGACTTTTAATGGAACCCTTGAGGGATAGGTGATTTCATAATTATCCTGGGGCTATGATTTTTAGATAAAAAAAGCTGAGATAACACAATTTATATGAAAGTTGTAGAGACATGTAAGGGTATATGGACATGAGGACTGCATGATCAAGTAACTAATATGGGCTTGGGAGATTTTATGGCCTATTCATTTGAATAATAGGAAATATCTCAATAGAATAACCTGGAAGAAATCAGTAGAATGTGTGACTTTGGAATAATTATGATAATAGATCACCATAAAATGTCTATCATTAATGATTACTTTTTTTAGTATTTTCACTAGAATGTATTAATTGGATGATATTAATATCAAATTATTCCTCCATTCTAGAAAATTCATGATCAATCTTGTATCTTCCATCTCCTAGTGAATATTTTCAATTTTGATCATCATAGATTATATAGGAATCACACACCTATATATGTGCTGATTTATGTAGTGGTCAATAGAAGCAACCAAGAATTTGACAGTGGAATAACCATCTGTATATGTCAGTGAAGCTTTACTTACTTCACCTAACTAGGTTCTATATAAATATTTATATCGACAAATTTATCTTCTGATAATTAGTGATCACAATAAGCATCCATCATGGAAAGACTCGCCTAACTAATTCCAATTATATGGTTGTCATTGAGCCATTAAATGACTCTCAGTGGCATTGTGTAATGAAAAGAAACCTCATAAAATCCCTATCATGGACCTCACTTCTTAGATGAGTCCCACCATCTTTTTTTCATCAAGTCTTATGATTCCACTGGAATCACATTCATAACAAAGATAGTGTGAATTCTGTATCATATAAGACCTCAATCACTAAAGGCCTTTAGAAATTGACCAAACTATGTCTTCATGGTATCACATTATCATTCCTTTATCACAAGACTAATTGAAAAATGTTTCATATAAAATTCCATTGATTTTCCATAATTTATTGTGTGACTCAGTAGGGGATGAAATGAAATATTGTTTGACTATAAAGGTTAAGCGATCACATAACCTCTCTAATTGATTCCCATGTGTTCCTTATATATCTTATTCTTTAGTAAAAAGATGATAATTATGATTTGTGTATTTTACCCAACTCCAATTCTGACAATATTAACTTGGAAGGAAATAATAAATTCCCTACCCTCTCCAAAGTGATGCACGGAATAAGAATAAGGACTCAGTTCTGTGGAATTTGTTCCCTCCTGAATCCATTGGGGTCCAACTCATTTTTGTTCTAGGTGAATTTTGGAATTCTATGAAAAAATACTTTATATTTTAGGGAAATATGAAGACCATTTCACATTTGATAAATGAATCCCATCAAGTTTTAGTGTTATGTGATCTTTCCAATTGACCACATTTCATTGAAAATTATCAGAATCAAGACACTAACTAATCGACAACAAATTATTTAGAAGGTGTTAGGAATTCTTGGTCGTAATATAACTTTATATGATCATGTGATCCTTTTAGGGTAATTTGATCGTGTTTCATTATGTGTGTCACACGATCCATGTGATGTTTCCTATGTTATGTTTGTATTTTATTTAGAATCTAACCTTTATTCTAAAACCCAATATTGTTTTCCTCATAACTCAAATTTTATCAAGAAAGGATGCTTTAGTAGTAGTTGATCATAGGATTTCCATGGTAACCTATAGTAATGATGACTATTTCATCATTATATAGTCCAATTAAAACTATCTGACATGATTGATGGGAACAAATCAATTTGATTGTCTACTATCTGAATATTCTCCCTTGTATGCATTTGGCCTTAAAAACAATTCCCAAATTCTGAATGTTGAAATAGGGATCATACCTCACTATTTTATTCTATGTACCCATAATATCTTCTTGGAGAACATCTCACAAATAGTTCATTTCATATATGTGGAATAAATATATGAAGGATACATAACAAGATGTATTGATATTTATTATGAAGGTTTTCTTCTGGATTTTAATATCTACATATTTATTTATCAGTTCGTAGATTGGAAGAACATATCTATTCATAGGATTAGAAGGTTACTCAGCTAGGATATTTGATCAAGGAGTATATTCTGGATTGATTGGGGTTGGCCATTATGCATGAAATTCTCCACCAATGAATGATCCAATGAACTAAAACAACACTTTATGTAAAAAAATTTCAATGTTTCTACATCCCACACATTATGAATAAATGGTTAGATGATGAACTAAGCTAGACAATGTTTTATAAAAAAAACACATTCCATCCCATTCATGTAGCGGTGATCATCAGTCTCTTGTATATTGAGAAGATATATTGAAAAATAATCATAGGAAACATGTGTAAAGAATATTTCATCCAAAATTAACATGGGATGTTGAAATGTGGAACACTCCTATAACTATGGATTTTATCAAACTGTCCAAAAAGGCACTTGAAAGGAACTCATAACCAAGAGCAGAGATCCTATACCTGGAAAGGGTTGGGTTTTTTTATCAAGAATACCCATCATGAATACACATAAAAGAATCCTATATCCTTACCATCATCAAAATCATATGGATTTGGGTGTTCCTAATAAATAAAATAGTTTGATATGGATTTTAAATAACATGAAGTGGGATATCATATCTTTGGTCGAAAACATGTTAAACATGTAAGAATTACTATAATGTACCAGAGCTCATATGTTCTCCTAGTCTAAGAGAATGGTGGGTTCAGGGTCTCTACATTGTTTATGGTGGAATAGATGATAGGTGAAGATATAATGGGATGACCATTCATATAATATCCAAACTATATCTCAAATTTCCCCACATTTATAGGGGGAAATCCCCATATATAATATACAATGGAATTCATGTGTTTTGGGTTTGTATGGGTTCCCACTTGTATAAAGGCCCAAACCAAAACATAACATAATATTTAGTTAATTCAATAATTTAACATTATTTCACATGGAAGACCATTTCATCATTAGAGATTTAGATAATTAGGAAATATCTCATAGATGACAAAAATATAAATTACAATGTGAAAACATAAAACGAGTACCTATTGTCCCCGTCATATAATTTTTTTTAAAAAATAAACCATGATTGCTTTTATGAAAACTCTTCATGTCTTTCACCATGAATTATGGAAATTTCTTACTCGTCTTTACAACCTATGAAAAGAATTAAAAAACATGGAATGGGCATAAGATGCTCAGTAAGGGATATAAAAAGATGGAAACTATTAGTTCATTAATAAAAATTAAAACCCATGAAATTATTATCATAAATTAATACTTTTCCATCTAACGAAATAGAAAATATTTTCCTTTGTAATAAGATCATTTCATGTGTTTTTTAATAATGATATTACCATAAAACCCATTGAAAACATAGAAAATACATAAAGGTATATTGGGACATCAGTATGATTGTCACACTTATAAATGTAATTACTATGTGGTCAACTTACATACATGTCTCTATTATATATTTAAAAAGCCATACGACTGACTTACATAACCAATGAATTGGATTGCTATAACAAACCTACCCATCCATAGTTTATCACGGAACCGCCCATAATTGGTTTTTTACCAAACCACCCATAGAATTTCCAAGTTCCATTATATAATAATAACTCATAAAATATATAATTTTTCAACATTTCACTCATAAAAGTTAATATTCTTTCAGAATAAAATACTTTTATATATTGAAATAATTAATCTGTTCCTAAAATACATTTTCAACATCAAAATATCCATTAATGAAAGTATAGAAATCATTTTATTTTAACAACATGATGTCTTATAAAGGAATCCAAATATGAAAATATAAATAAAATACCTTGTATATTACTTTTATTTAAACTTATATATATATATATAATAATATTAATTATATTAATATGGATGAATTATTAAATCATTAAAAATTAAAAGCATCCCATACCACTTTTAATATCAAAATCATTATAAAAAAGAAATAATATCGTTTAAAAAATTTTAAATAACATGAGAATATCTAAAATATTTATATGTACTTTAAAAGGGGAGGTATATACACCTTATAAAATAATAAATATGAATATCATTAATAAATATATGAATAAAAGGATATTGAGATTCAATTTATTAACTTGAGTCTAACCTGTAAAGGGTGTCATTATCATACAAAAATAATTAAATTATGATAAATATTTTATTTATAAATAACCTTTTCCATGTTTTCCATTACTTATATTTCACTTATTACAATTTTTTAAATTGACACTTGTGCAATTGAGGTTACTTTGGTTGTATTGACCATATTCTGGTTATGTGATAAAAAAACATTGGTAGGTCAACTATCTTAAAAGTGTTCATTATATAAACATATAGAGAACAATAATAATGAAATAATTATCATGCATGTAAATCAATTAAACTTATGAAACCAATAATGAAATATGGCTATGAAAAATAAACCAACATTACCATCATGGAGATGGTAGGTTGTACATATTCTTGTTAAATGTTCTCATTTTTTCAAGGATCAGTACATAAAAAGGGTTAGTTATAGTTATCTATACATATTTATTATTATATAATATATAAAATATTATTTCTACATATATAATTATATATATTTATTGTGATGTAAAATGGAATCACATTATGTCGAGGAGGCGGTAGTCCACACATCCTGGAACAAAGTTATCACCCATTCAGTGTGTGAAAATATAGTAAAGAAAATGATATAGTATATTGACAGAATGGTAATTATTGTATTAATAAGATATATATTTATTTTATGATAAATATTATTGATTAAATACATCCTTAATACATTATATATGATGTATTAAGGAATAACATTTCTTTTAGTGGGTGGTAGTACACATGTCGACAAATGCCAATATCATATTTAAACAAAATGTTAAACATGAAGGTATGTTTATATTAAAATTTACATAGTATGAATAATTAAATTAATAATACAAATATATGTCATATATAATTTTTTTTTCCTCATAATTAATAACCATGAGAGGTGGTAAATCAAGAAAAATAACAACATCATTACGTGAGTCGGTAGTTTGTCGTACATGAAAGTTAATTGAAAGACTAAAGAACACCTTGAGAGGGGAGGGGAGAATTAGGGTGGCAACTTTTTGTTTTAAACTGATAGATCTTCTTCCCACGTTGGTAGGAACCTATTATACCCGTGTGAAGAGGAATTATTGATAATAAACAATCACATGAAAAGCAATGACGCATAAATATTACTTGGTTCACCACTAATGGCTATGCGTAAGGAGCATACAGCAATAGTGTGTCAGTTATACGAAAACCAATAATTTCAACTTGTTGAAGATTATAAGTGTTTTTCGTGGAAACACTATTCTAGGAACACTACATTTACAATGATTTATGGATTTCACATTGTGTCCTCTGGATCACATCCACCGACTCCCCCTTGATCACTGCATTTGGATATTCTTTACTCAGTTTAGTGACTTTATAGTAGCTTCAATGGATTTGCATCAAATAGAGTATCAAAAATAATATATGGATGATCTGTCGATGTTCCGTAATCACCTACAAATGTAATTTATTTTCTTTTAGACTGATATATTATGTAAATTAATTTTTCAAAATTATTTGGTCAATTTTCAGGCTTCCATGGATGTTCCGTGTACTAATTATGTTTCCACGTAACATTGCTAATTTTATGTACTATCCAGATCCTCTACATACCATCCAATTCCTCCACATACCATCTAGATCCTATGTGAACTTCCCATCATGGTATACTGCCCTATTCCATGTACTGCTCCACTCCTCCATGTGTCTCCCTACTCCATGTACTTTCTGGTTTCGCCACGTACTGCGAGAGTTACCAACAGAAACTACACTCTCTTCATCATATTATTTCCATATGTAAACGATACTCACCATATTCCATCTTCTCCACCATTTACTACTTTATACTTCATCTAATTTCTTCCCATAATTTTTATCTACAATATCCTCATTTAACAAAGGGGATTATTGTGCCTCAAATAGGCATGTGACTCCACAAATTTTGCTAAATGGTTTACCCATTTTTTTTATGAAATAAAGTCTTAACTGTAATGATCATCATCCATGTATTGTTAGGCTCCACCATGTATGACCTCTATTTTTAGGACAACAATAATCCTCGAAAACCTCAATATTCTACGTACCACATGTATTCATTGCGTACCATCACTACGAACCATTATCCGCAGCATTCCGTGCACCGCATGCCTTCGCCGCCTAAAATTTCTATGAATTGTTTTTAATTCTCTGCATTGTTCTCGATACTACATGCCTTCATCGTGTACCTATAAAATTCACTTCATACTGTGCGCCTTCACAGTGTACCACACTCCTTCAACACGTACCACCATATTTTACCACGTACTGTTGCTGCAAACTGTTACCAAAATCTATATTTTTTAGGCCCAAAAAATTGGAAAACACTTGGAAACTATGCCACCTTCAATACAGCATTCAACATAAAATATATGTCTTAATTCCTTGTAACCTACCATTTCATCCATGTGTACATTGACAACAAACCCAATCCAATCTCCAATATTAGAAACAAAGAACCTTGATTCCAATAGTAATTTAAATACTAATTTGAAGGAAGTGTCTATAGGTTCAGGTTGAACCCTTATTATAAAAAAATATTAGAATATCCGGGACAAAATTTTTTTTATAAGATCATGGAAAATAATAAATGAATTTAATGAATTAGGAGTAAATGTAAAAATTCATGTTTCTGAAAGCTACCTATTCTTCGGGGAACTCCTTTTTGGGTTACACCAAAGGACATCTTCGTTGGATTTATGAACACTGTAGGGAATCCATGGTGAGAGGAGGGATTTTGGGAGACTGTTTCAGATGGGTTCTTTCATTCCAAAAATGAATGAGAGGTGAAAATATAGTGGGAGTAGGGGAGGCATTTTATAGGAGGGGAAAATGAAGCATTGGGTATTCATGAAAGAAATTATGCGCTCCCCACATTTTACTTTTCCTGAAGTGATAAAAATAGATCACATAAGATATTTATGTGTTTAGTGGACTAAATATGTCTAGATAATAATTCATATAAAATAGTAGGGTTATTTTTGCACTCTATATTCCATGTATATTCATTAATTAATCATGATTCTCTGTAATAACTATAATCGACTTTAATTGAAGTTACTAATCATTTTAGTAAAAATCAATGTTAACCTTATTTAAATTATATGAGATTAAAATAACAAATAGTTAAGACCTTTTAAAAAATTTCCATCACAGAAGTGGGAAACATTTATTTAAAATTAATCCCGCAGATGTGATGTGACCATGGGATTTTAAAGATACAATGTTAAAAAAATTGGTATATTTTTATATCTAAATTCAATGTGAAATTTTCCAAAATTCCAAAATTAGTTTTATTTATATAAAATTAATTTAATTATATACTAAAACCAATTAAAAAATAATTTAACTATATTAATAAAATGGATGAAAAATTCAGTTTTGAACTATAATTCTGTAATATCCACTATTATTAAAAATATGAATGTTCTCGGAGAAACAAACAAAATTCTACCAATGTAAATTTTGATCTTTATATTTTAAAAATTTATATTATTTTTATATAAAAAATATAAAATTGTAAAAAAATTATTTAATATGGTTTTTTCATTAAATGGAAGTAAAATTATGTTTAAAGAATCTAGATATTTTTATGATTAATCTTGATTAATTCTTATTTTACGCTTGTAAGTTTTTTTGGAAGAACAAATAAATATTTAGTAAATATTTATAAAAGAAATATTTTTTGTTTTATTAATTCCATCCAATACAATATCTAGTAGATAACTACAACTTAATATAATAATATTAATAATATAGTATTTCTTGGTATAACTTAGTCTTGCATGAAACATAAGATTTCATAGAAACTCAATGGTTTGTGTCCAATACGCTATCAGAAATGACATCTATTTAAAGGTAAAATTATTATCTAATTAATTAATATTAATAAATATGTAAAATAAGTATTCTATTATTACTTGGAAAATAATATCCTTTATTCCTTTTCGAAATTGTGTTCTCTCAATCTTATTCAATTATCAAATGCGTGGGGAAATTTTTCCATCATAGAATTTTCATATTATCATGTTACCTCATTAACCATATGGGTTTTCCATAAAATCATTACTAGAACAATTACCTTATTTCATAAAAAATTTCTCAGTGGTAAAGAACATAAACCTTTTTTACCTCTTAATAAATATTTTATTCCATCTGAACTAATTTTGGACTCGAAACATGAGAATAATATGGTCCATACTTCATTTACACTGAAACATATAATACATTGTATACATTGGAAAAAAATATAATGTAAGACCCCTCTATATCCAATTAATATAATTTTTTCTAGGACATTATATGGTCTTATGAATTGGTGACTCATCTTCTCCATTCATACAAAAAACATCACACCTTTACCTAGAGAAACTTTGTGAAATACATGATCACCATCCTCAAATGAAAGATATATCCTTCAGTTATCAATTTAAATATTAGGCCTAAGTGATTTTTTCCTCATGTTTTATTGAGTGAAATTAAATTTCAATACCATTTCCTAAACCAACTCTTGTTCTATTAATAACCTTCCTCTAATATCATCCCTAAATAGGGGTGTTTGAAACTGGTTTCCATGTAATTCATCGAAAGCTTCCATCAGTTTAATGGAATTGAAAATTGTATTATAATAAAACATAACCATAGAAATATGTTGATACAAAATTCCATTTAAATCCATTTATAAATAATGAAGAATATATTTGATGGTTTGAATCGTCCACATAGAATTTCCATCATATTGAGGATGAAAGGTTTTATTGAAATTTAATTTAGTACCCAAAAACATAAGATTCCATTTCCAAAAAATTATACGCGAACATGGGATCATGGTATGATAAAATTAAGGTAGGCGTAACAACCCAAGCTACCACGATATGATTCTCTTTGAATAATATTGTAGCGTGTGTTGTACTCAACTTCGAGATTCTAACACACTACGACAAATCAATGTAGCCGTTATGAATTGTAATACCCACTTTTTAAAATTTTATAAATTATATCTCTAAACATGGACTTCATTTTTGGATTTAGAATATCGAAATTATCCTAGGGTGAAATTTTTCTACTTTTCGGATAACTTTTATATTTTCATGAATAGTGAAAATTACTAAATTTTAATTAATAATAATTTTTTTAATCAAAAAAATTAACAGTGATAAATTATGAATTTGAGTGGTTTTAAAGTATATTTAGAATAATTTTTACCATTTAATACAATTTTGGTCATTGTACATAATTTCTTAATTAAACCAGACATAAACAAGTGTCAATCTTTTGATAGTTATTATCTCTTAAAAACACGCTTTTTGTTTTAACAACAGCAATTAATTTTAAATTAATTTCTGCCACTTGTATTTTTGGAATTTAGAAAAATAGATTCCATATTTGGAATCAGGATTTCCAAATTATGTAAAAAGATAACTTTTATTTTTAGACATTTTGAATAATTACTTCGGTATATATTTTATTTACCATGGTTAAATGGTAAATCCGGTAAATAAGGGTAAAAAATAATTTTATAATAATAATTAATTACACTAAAACATGTCCTAACCTTATATGATGATACCTTTCTTACCATGGTCATCTTTGTTTCGATTTTGGGACCCCATGGATCCACTTTTAAGTGATAAGGACACTTTATATTAAATAAGTTAAATAAATACAAAAATGGCATAAGCTTATATCTTTTAGAATTATTTTTACATAAAGTAATATATGTTGGAGTTTCAACTATAAATATAAATTAGAAAGATAAAAATATTGACTACATAATGATATTTTATTTATAATTTTTAGACATATAATAATTAATATTATTTATGACACAATAATGATGCATTATTTTCCTTATTAATGAAAGAATCAAATAATTGGTATTATAAATGTTAAAAGTTATATAATTTGAAAGTTTTGATGACATCCATGAATTGTTTTGGTTAATATGACATTATTGGATTACTTAAATGAGATTGTTTGGAAATAATATTTTTGTTAATACTTTAAAAAAATCAATTATTGAATAGTGTCAAATTTGTCAAAAATGATTTTTTAAAACAAATATTATATTATTAATTGATATTATAATCCTAAAAATCTATGGATTGGCCAAGAGACTTATATCATGATAAGTGTATCATTAATTGACCACATGGGTTTCTCTTGGATGTATATAGTATGTTTATTAACTAAATAATATAAAAATACAAAGTGACATAGTAAATGTCAAACAAATTAACCAAGAGTTAAAACTAAAAGAAAAGGTTAATATAATGACCCAAACAATTATAAATTCTATTGGATGAATGTATTTAGACCCATACCCTCCTTATATGTTTAATAATACACTTTTGAGCCATTAGAAACTGAATATGAATTTATTATAACATAATATTTCTAGCTTTTCCAAAGGTGCCCCTCACCCCTCTTATAAAAGGGCACTCCCTCTTCTCACTAATTCACACCTTAAAGGCCTTTTATATTGGCAAAAACCTGAAAACATACTCTCTAAACATCCATCAATTCATCCTAGATTCCTTAGTTTGATCATAAATCTATCCTAAGGAGCCATTTTGATCAAATCAAAAGGAATAACTTGAAAACGAGGTAATGTTTTCACCACCTTTTTTCATGTTCCTTTCTTCTTCCACTTTTTTTATTTGTTAATCCCATTATAAAATAATAACTCAAGTATCTTATATGTACTGAGATTTTATTATAAACATAGTACAACCAAATTCAGTATTCTATCCGTCGATTGAATGAAATGTCACCATATGTGCGTACGTACGGCTTACTGTCTCCACATCGTGGTGTAATTGTTATTCAAAACATTATTATTTGGATGGGTATAATGATGATGTTTAATTAATGTAAATAATAAATATAACATGATAATGATTATTTATATATGATCTAAAATCCAATTTTATATTATTTTAATTTCAAAACAATGATATTGTCTCTCATGCGTACGTACGGACTACGGTCTCCACGAACGCGATTAGATTCATTCCCCATCATATCCATTCAACTATAATTATCATTTGATGATTAAAAAATAATTTTTAAGGACTTGATATCATTCTGGATATGAATAAGATACAAACTATGCATAATAAACACGGCTTATGTAACAAAACATATAAAATAAAATGAGAATGTTAACACCCGAAACGACGATAATAATAAGATATTATTAAAAAAGAAATGTTAAAAGATCATATATGATATCATATTAATGATTCCTGTATAATTTAATAAAATTTATTTCGCCATTATACTAGAGTTTAATCTACCCTCAACCACGGAAAAGTATAAGGTAAAGGTTTATTTCACAATCTCTTCATTATCCGATGATGTTTATACGTAATTATCTAATGGAACTTCTTTATCATCCACATCCATGTTTCTTTAAAATTTATTTCAAAACATTCATACTATTTTACAGAATATGGGTTAAATTCATTTATAACCTAGTTGAATTTTTATAAGAAGTTTATAATGGAATTATTATGTCGTTTTCCAAACAAGGTCTTTTTTAACCTATTTGACAGAAATAAGGTAAGAATGTCATTTTTTAAACTTATACGGAGGGTGCGGCTATTTTCCACCATTATAAAATTGTCGAAGCTTACCATACAAGTTTATAAGAATATTTTTAAATTGAATGTTTTATTTTATAATTATGTGACTTTTAAATGATTTAAAAAAAGAGGTATTTCTCTCAAATAGTTTAGATTTCATCTATGTCAACATCCTTTGATAGATTTCAGCCTATTTGATGTTTATTTATTATGATACAAAACATTCATTGATGGTTTTGTGAAATTTTTGAATGTGGATATGTTATTCTTATACCATTATTGGTTTATTGAGAATTTATTAACATTTTGTATACTAGTTTTAATACGAATGTTAATGTTATGTTTAAACTTGTTCATATGAGGAATGCATTGGACTTAATAAGTGATGGGTGGATCCCACTATAGATCCTCATTGCATCTGTAGGTCTAATGAGACAAACTAGTGTCTTGGCACAAGACCTTGACAAAATATTATTTCTAGTCTTGGCACGAGGCCTTGGCTATATTGTTATGATAGTCTGGAATTATGCAATCCATCAATATGAAAGTGGTTATTGATATTGCATGTGATCATTTGACTAGTAGAATATCCATGCAAATATGTAATTGGAATTATTTCATTTAATTTTTTCCTTATAATTCTGAAGTTCATGTTTAAAAGGCTTTTGTTTTAGTTATACATTTCCTTAAATGTGTATGCTTATTTATGAAAGTTTCCTCTATATTGTTATCCTTAATGGGCATTTGAGCTCACCATATTCTATGTTTTATTTTTCCCAGGATGTGAAGAAGTATTTTATGAATGACCTGCAGGAATAGTATAAGGGGATATGAGTGTAGAGACAAGATGTTGTTTTAGTTTTCACTTTATGATGTAATGTAAACTTTATGAATGTATCTAGTGTTTCCAAGACTACTAAACTAATCGGTCTTTCGAGAATTGATCTTTTGTGATCATGCCAATGTTATGCTACAATGCACCGACATTGGGTAACTGGGGTCTGGGAAATACTGGTGGTATCAGAGGATGTTTAATACAAACCTTGGAAGCTAGATTTAGATAAACTCTGATTAGAGCACATAGCCCTATGATAGACATTGAGGATTAGTATAGAAGAAACTCCTATAATTTTGGTATTGTAGATATTTTTTGTGTTTTCTGAGAAATACATCCTTGTCTAGATATGAGAAGGTAGAGGCGGCTCTGGCACAGATGTACCTAGGTGTAAATCCCAAAAAAAACTAATTTGAGCTAGACTTGAACGGGAACTGGTGCACAACAACGGGCCTTGCTGCACTCTTGGTTACGATACTCTTGAGGGATATGCTTAGGATAATTCTAACTTTCGTTACATACCATTATGAAGGTTTTATGAGTATATACTTTCTCAAAGAAATCATTTTTATGATTATGGATTATATCCATAAATAGTTCAATTTATGTTAAGTGTTTTATAAGTATGGAATTATGTATTTTGATTCATAAATTGATCTACTTTATGTCATTGTTTAGAAATGACACCTAGTGGAAAAAATGGAATTTGTACCAATGAATTCACTCCATTTAGCTATTTCCCTCCTGCTCAAAATAATTATAGTGGAGCTCGTGATTCAATAGGTGTTGACCAGCTAATCACCATATTAGGACAACTCACTCGGGTTATGAATATTAACCTTACTCGTATGGAGCACCCTAATCCACAGCGTTGAGGATCAATGATAGATTGATTCATGATGAAGAAACCACCAACATTCAATGGGCATACAAATCCATTCATAGTTGAGAAATGAGTAAGGTCCCTAGAGGAAATATTTCAGGCCTAGGGGAGTAGTGAAAGGGAAAAAGTTTTCATGGAGGTTTATCGCCTCACTGGAGATGCTGATCAATGGTGGTCATTGATTAAAAACACTATGGAAGAATATGAAGTAACAAATATGGAATGGAGTAATTTCAATGTTCTTTTCGTAGAAAAATACCTTCCTCATGACCATCGAGCAGATAAGGAATGGCAATTTTTGAGACTGAGACAAAAGGAGGATGAGAATGACGCAAAGTATGAGGCTAACATTAAAGGTTATGAAGTTATGATGGAGATTATATATGTAACCCAAAAAAGTAATATTGATCGTTTCTTGGATAGGTTTAAACCATTTCTTCATCGATCATTTGTGTCACAATCCTTCTCTCCATACGAAGATATTGTCTCATTTGCTATCAAGAGATAAAAAGAATTCTCTAAGTCTTTTGACTTTAATGCAAAGCAAGAGAAGAATAGATCTACTTATCCCTATGGGAATGGAAATAAGGGGATGAAGGGAAAATCTGAATATCCTTCCTGTAGTAAATGTAGGAAGAAACATCACTGTACTTGATTTAAAGGAATGGGAGTCTGTTACAAGTGTGGTGAAAAATACCACTATGCTTGTGATTACAAGGGGAATAAGGAAGCTACCGATGTCCAATGCTACAATTACTGTGTAACGCCCCGACCCCAGTTACCCAGAGTCGGTGCATTATTACATAACATTGGCATGATCACAAGAAAGATCAAATCTCGAAAGACCGATTGGTTTAGTAGTCTTGGAAACACTAGATATATTCATAAGTCTTACATTACATCATAAAATGAAAAACTACTACAACAACATATTGTCTCCATAATCCACACTCATATCCCCACATAATATCCCTGCAGTTCATTCATAATTTACTTCTTCACTTCCTGGGAAAAATAAAACATAGAAAAGGGGTGAGCTCAAATGCCCAGTAAGGATAACAATATAGCGGAAACATTCATAAATAAGATTAAACATTTAAGGCAACGTATAACTAAAACAAAAGCCTTTTAAACATTAACTTTTAACATAGCATGGCATAAATAAAATGAGATAATTCCATTTACTTATTCACATGGTTATTCTACTAATTGAATAATCACATGCAAAATCAATAACCACTTTCATAATGATGGAATGCATAATGCCAGACTATCATAACCACATAGCCAAGGCCTCGTGCCAAGACTACAAATAAGATTTTGTCAAGTCCTTGTTCCAAGACACTAGTTTGTCTCATGAGACCTACCGATTCATCGAGGAGCTATAGCGGGCTCCACCCGTCACATATTAAGTCCAATGTATTCCCATATGAAAAGGTTTAAACATAACATAAACATTCGTATTAAAACTAGCATAAGAAATGTCAATACTTTCACTATAAACTATGAATGGTATAAAAATAGCACATCCACAGTCAAACATATCACTAAACCTTCAATACAATATAGATGTTTTGTATCATAATAAATCAACTTCAAATAGTCTTAAAATCCATCAAAGGATGTTGACATAGATGAAATCAAAATTCTTTTTAATGAAATATCTCCTTTTATTTTGAAATCATTTAAGATCCATATAAAATAAAACATTTTTTCTTTGAAAATATTCTTATAAGATTGTAAGGGAAACTTTGAAGATTTTATAAAGGCGGAAAGTAGCTGCACCCGCCGTATAAGTTAAAAAAAACTTTCTTATCTTAATTCTGTCGAAAAGGTTAAAAAGGACCTTGTTTTGAAAACGACCGAAATATTCCTTTATAAACCACTTATAAAAGTCAAAAAGGGTATAAATGACTTTAACTCATATTCTAGTAAATAAAAAAATGTTTTGAAATACATTTTTAAGAAACATGGATGTGGATGATAAAGAGATCCCAGTAGATTATTACGTATAAACAACCTCGGATAATGAAGAGATTGTGAAATAACCCTTACCTTGTACTATTCCTTGGTTGGGATAGTTTAACCTCCTGTATAATGGTGAAATAATTGTTATTAAATTATACAAGAATCATATATATTAATATGATAACATATATGATCTTTTAACATTGATTTGTTAATAATATCTTAGAATTATCGTCGTTTCAGGTGTTAACTTACTCATTTTCTTTTATATATTTTCTTACTTAAGCCATGGTTGTTGTATATTATTCATATCCAGAATGATATCAAGTCCTTAAACATCATTTTTAAATCATAAAATGATAATTATACTTGAATGGATACGATGGAGAATGAATCTCATCGCGTTCGTGGAGACGGTAGTCCCTACGTACGCACGAGCGACAATACCATTCTTTTGATATTAAAATAATATATAAATGGATGGTACATCATATATACAGAATCATTAACATGTTATATTTATTATTTACATGAGTTACACATCATTATTATACCCATCCAAATAATATTATATTGAATAACAATTACACCAGGACGTGGAGACGGTAAGTCGTACGTACTCACGTATGGTGACATGTTATTCAAAGGGTGGATAGAATACTGAATATGGTTGTACCATATAATAACATCACAGTATATGTGAGATAATGGAGTTATTATTTTATAATGGTAAGAACAAAGGAAGAAGAAGTGGAAGAAGAAATGAACTTAGAAAAGGGTGGTGAAATCATTACCTCTTCTTCGGGTTCATCCTTTTGATTTGATCAAAAGGGCTCCTTAGGTTGGCTTTCTGATCAAACTAAGGCCCCTAAGTTGTATTGAGGGAATTTGGGAGAGTATTTGGGCAGAGTTTGGCCAAACCAAAAGGCTTTGAAGGTGTGAAGAAATGAGAAGGAGGAGTGCCCTTTTATAAGAGGGGTGAGGGGCACCTTTGGAAAAGCTAGAAATATTAATTTATAATAAATTCATATTCGGTTTCTAATGGCTCAAAAGTTGATTATTAAAAGGTTAAGGTGGGGTATGTCGAAAACCACTCAACCAATATAATTTAGACAGGTTTGGGTACTTATATTAACCTTATCTTTAAGTATTAACTCTAAGTTAATTAGTTTCACTTTTACAATGTCTCTTTGTATTTTTATATAGTATGGTTAATAAACTTACTATATACATCCAAGCGACCCCCAAGTGGTCCATTAATGATTAAACTATCATGATATATGTCTCTTGGCCTAACCTTATATTTTTAGGATTTTAATATCAATTAATAATATAATATTTGTCTTAAGAAATCTTTTATGTCAATTTTGACACTATTCAATAGTTGATTTTTGTGAAACTCATAACAGATTTATTACTTCGAAAAAGTCAATTAAATAAATCCTAATATATCCTATTATCCTAGAAAATTTGTTTAATTCATTAAAAGTTTCATATTATATTTATTTGGGTATTTATAATATCAATTATTTTAATTTTTCACTATTATAGTAATAACTACATCATCATTGTGTCATAAATAAAATATATTATTTAATGTTTAAAAATTATAAATAAAATAAAATTATGTAGGAAATGTTTTTATCTTTCTAATGAATATTTATAATCTAAAATCCAACATATATAACCCTATGTAACCATTGTTTTTCTAAAAGATATATGCTTGTGTCATTTTTGTATTCATTATAACTTAATTAAAATAAATTGTCATTATCACTTACAAGTGGATCCATGGGGTCCCAAAATCGACCCAAAGATGCCCATGGTCGACCATGTATCAACCAATAGGGTTAAGACACGTTTTAGGGTAATTTAGTGTTATTATAATGTTATTTTTTAACCCTTATTTACCGGATTTACCCTTAACCATGGTAAATAAAATATTTACCGCAGTAATTATTCAAAATGTCCTAAAATAAAAGTTACCTATTTACACAATTTGAACATACTGATTCCAAATATGGAATCCATTTTTCTAAATTCAAAACACAGAATTGGCAGAAATTAATTTAAAATTAATTCCCGCTGTCAAAACAAAAAGCGTGTTTTTAAGAGATAATAACTATCAAAAGATTGACACTTGTTTATGTGCGGTTTTATTGTAAAATTATGTCCAATGACCAAAATTATAATAAATGGTAAAAATATATTCTAAATATACTTTAAAACCACTCAAATTTATAATTTATCACTATTAATTATTTTGATTAAAAAAGTTGTTTTTAATTAAAATTTAGTAATTTTCACTATTCATCAAAATATGAAAGTTATCCGAAATGTACCAAAATTTCACCTTAAGATAAATTCGATATTCCGAATCCAAAAATGAAGTCCATTTTGAAATATACAATATATATAATTTCAAAAATTAGGAATTACTATTCATAACGGCTAGTTTGATTGGTTGTGGTGTGTGTTAAAACTCAAGGTTGCGTACAACACACGCTACTATATTATTCAAAGAAAACGTACCGTGGAAGCATGGGATGTTTCGTTTTAAATTTTTGATGTCCCCAATTAGTCAAAAAGTTTAAAATATTGTATTTAAAAAGGGTTCACTATTAAAAGTTGATAAAAGTGCAACACTGAAAATGAATTTGTTCTTGCATTATGTCTAAGATACTCATAATATGGAAAAATTATAAGGATTATATAAAGTTTAAAATTTATTTAATACTATTCATAACCTCTTTTGAATGGATTTTTGGTAAGTCATTGTGCAAGTGAACTCGGTGTTGCGTATAGTGCAAGTTATTGAATTATTTTGAAGAAATAACACATTATGAATTCTTGGGGTGTTACATTCTCCCCTCCTTCAATAAATTGCATCCTCGCAATTTGAAATTGTTCTTCGAAAATAAAAGGTTGATAATAGAAAATATATTTGTGGGAAAACCCATATCGGAAATTGGGTTACTAAAATTTAGTCTTAATATGAGGAAAAGAGAAATGAAAGGGTCACCACCAAATTATGATCTCGATTAGGAGAACATTGGTGGCATTTAGAGACATATAATTGGAGGAAAAACGTAAATATTTATAGGTAGTGATTGAGGTCATCAATCACAAACAAGTATAAAATTGAGGTCCTTAAATTCATCAATCTATGATGATTTGAAATACCATCGGTTCAACAAAACATAGGGTATTAGGATAACACATTTTTGACATTTCAAAATATCTTAGTTGAAATCCCACATCGAAAAATGAATTAATGAGGCCTCTATTTAAAATAAAGAGTCGAAAGTATGAAAATTACCGAAAATAACACATACTAGGGTTCCATGTAGGAAAATATGGATATGGAAGAAAAATGTAACCATCAATTATCTGATGGAGAGTGGTAGAGAACATGGCTATGAAAAGGCCAACAATCCCAAAACCATAAATTATTGATGATTTAAGGTACCATCTAGGAAAACATTTTTGTTCTAAGTTGCATTTCTTAATATTGAGGAATTTATTTATGAGATTGGCTAAGATCATAAGGAGATATACTTACTTTATAATTAGAGTTTTATCCATTAATAAATTTCTACAACAAACTCATCTTTCACTCTAAAATATAATAGAATGTAAAAAATTTCTATTTACACTATTCGTATAGGGTTCCAAAATAAACGAATTTATAATTCTTCTACAAGATCTTTTAATAAAAACTACATTATTTAATCCAGGACATCTCATGGTCCAGTGGTAGGTGATACACCCTTGTCGCCCTTCGGTTGCGGGTTCAAGTCTCGCAGCCTTGCCGGACGCGATGGGTTGCCGCCCGACCTCCGGGTTGTCCTTTTATGGAAATCCAAAATAATCCAAACTAGAACTATCCAAAATACTTCTGTCCAAACTCACAGTCTAACATTTATATGGAAGGTAAACATAATATAGATCCTTTTTACCCCGTAATAGCATATGAATACCTTCATCATGTATTACCATATTCCTTATTGATTACATTCATGCTCCCTTATTCCATATAGAATGCTGGATATACTTCATTAATCCAAAAGTGTTTTAAACCCAAAAAATGATGGAATATACAAATCATTAATCAGTTCCAAGGTATTCAAGAATATCCAATATAATTTATCCAAAACAATCACATATTATTCCAAAATCGCTACCTCTGTATCAGAACTATATAATGATTTATCATTCTCTCAACCATATATTTTCCAAAAATTTATCCTGCTATCGAGTCACTTTTCTTTTTTCCACACAATCTCAAGTCCTTAATGAAATAGTACTGCAGTACAATCCTTATATACTCCATAATTATTATAACAAGTACATTATTGATACAACACTCAATTGACATAATCAACATAAGAACTCTAATCATTCCTCTTCATCTGTGGTAGTATCATAACATGATTATTATCCAATAACATCATTTGCGGCATAGTCTGATGACTGGGAAATAGGTTCGCGTAGTGTCCAAACTCCTTGCAAATGAAGCATTGTACATTTAAAACCATTTTCTTACCCTTGCAGTCACGTACTTTGTGCCCTTTTCCTCCACACTTATAACAAACTCCCATTCCTTTCAGGCATGTTCCAGGGTGTTTCTTTCCACAGTTACCACATATGGGAAAATTCTTCTTTTCCCTCTTCCCTTTATCCATCTTTCTCTCTTCTATCCTTTTCTTCTCTAGCTTCCCTTCAAAGCCATAGGACTCAGTAAACTCTTTAATTATCTTATCATCACATGATATTATTTCTTCATATGATGATAATACATGGGAGACTATTTCTCTTATAAATTCTAGCTTAAGACCATGAAAGATATGATCCTTCCTTCTCTTTGGATCATGTGCATTTCTGGAGTTCTCATTCCTTCTACTGGGTGCCATTTCTAAACAATGGCATACACTAGATCAATTTATGAATCAAAATACATAATCCCATACTTATAAAACACTTAACATAAATTGAACTATTTATGGATATAATCCATAATCATAAAAATGTCTCCTTTGAGGATGTATATACTCATAAACCCTTCATAATGGTGTGTAAATAAAATGAGAATTATCCCAAGCATATCCCCCGAGAGTGTCGTAACCAAGAGTGCAGCAAGGCCCGTTGTCGTGCACCAGTTCCCGTTCGAGTCTAGCTCAAAGCGGTGTTTTTGGGTTTTACCCCTAGGTACATCTGTGCCAGAGCCACCTCTACCTTCTCGTATCCAGATAGGGATGTATTGCTCTGAAAACTCACAAAATCTCTACAACACCAAAATTCTAGGAAGTTCTTCTACACTAATCCTCAAAGTTCATCTTAGGTCTACGTGCTCTAATCAGAGTTTATCTAAATCTAGCTTCCAAGGTTTGTACTAAACTTCCTCTGATACCAACTGTAACGCCCCGACCCCAGTTACCCAAAGTCGGTGCATTATTACATAACATTGGCATGATCACAAGAAAGATCAAATCTCGAAAGACCGATTGGTTTAGTAGTCTTGTAAACACTAGATATATTCATAAGTCTTACATTACATCATAAAATGAAAAACTACTACAACAACATATTGTCTCCATAATCCACACTCATATCCCCACATAATATCCCTGCAGGTCGTTCATAATTTACTTCTTCACGTCCTGGGAAAAATAAAACATAGAAAATGGGTGAGATCAAATGCCCAGTAAGGATAACAATATAGAGGAAACTTTCATAAATAAGAATAAACATTTAAGGCAATGTATAACTAAAACAAAAGCCTTTTAAACTTGAACTTTTAACATAGTATGACATAAATAAAATGAGATAATGCCATTTAGTTATTCACATGGTTATTCTACTAATCGAATAATCACATGCAAAATCAATAACCACTTTCATAATGATGGAATGCATAATGCCAGACTATCATAACCACATAGCCAAGGCCTCGTGCCCAGACTACAAATAAGATTTTGTCAAGGCCTTGTGCCAAGACACTAGTTTGTCTCATTAAACCTACAGATGCATCGAGGAGCTATAGCGGGCTCCACCCGTCACATATTAAGTCCAATGCATTCCCATATGAAAAGGTTTAAACATAACATAAACATTTGTATTAAAACTAGCATACGAAATGTCAATACTTTCACTATAAACTATGAATGGTACAAAAATAGCACATCCACAGTCAAACATATCACAAAACCTTCAATACAATATAGAAGTTTTGTATCATAATAAATCAACTTCAAATAGTCTTAAAATCCATCAAAGGATGTTGACATAGATGAAATCAAAATTCTTTTTAAAGAAATATCTCCTTTTATTTTGAAATCATTTAAGATCCATATAAAATAAAACATTTTCATTGAAAATATTCTTATAAGCTTGTAAGGGAAACTTTGAAGATTTCATAACGGCGGAAAGTAGCCGCACCCGCCGTATAAGTTAAAAAAATATTCTTATCTTAATTCTGTCGAAAAGGTTAAAAAGGACCTTGTTTTAAAAACGACCGAAAGATTACTTTATAAACCACTTATAAAAGTCAAAAAGGCTATAAATGACTTTAACGCATATTCTAGTAAATAGTAAAAATGTTTTGAAATACATTTTTTAGAAACATGGATGTGGATGATAAAGAGATCCTAGTAGATTATTTCGTATAAACAACCTCGGATAATGAAGAGATTGTGAAATAACCCTTACCTTGTACTTTTCCTTGGTTGGGGTAGGTTAACCTCCTGTATACTGGTGAAATAATTGTTATTAAATTATACAAGAATCATATATATTAATATGATATCATATATGATCTTTTAACATTGATTTGTTAATAATATCTTAGAATTATCGTCGTTTCGGGTGTTAAATTACTCATTTTCTTTTATATATTTTGTTACATAAGCCATGGTTGTTGTATCTTATTCATATCCAGAATGATATCAAGTCCTTAAACATCATTTTTAAATCATCAAATGATAATTATACTTGAATGGATACGATGGAGAATGAATCTCATCGCGTTCGTGGAGACGGTAGTCCGTACGTACGCACGAGCGACAATATCATTCTTTTGATATTAAAATAATATATAAATGGATGGTACATCATATATACAGAATCATTAACATGTTATATTTATTATTTACATGAGTTACTCATCATTTTTATACACAACCAAATAATATTATATTGAATAACAATTACACCACGACGTGGAGACAGTAAGCCGTACGTACGCACGTATGGTGACATGTTATTCAAAGGGTGGATAGAATACTGAATATGGTTGTACCATATAATAACATCACAGTATATGTGAGATACTGGAGTTATTATTTTGGAATGGTAAGAACAAAGGAAGAATAAGTGGAAGAAGAAATGAACTTAGAAAAGGGTGGTGAAATCATTACCTATTCTTCGGGTTCTTCCATTTGATTTGATCAAAAGGGCTCCTTAGGTTGGCTTTATGATCAAACTAAGGCCCCTAGGATGTATTTAGGGAAGTTGGGAGAGTATTTGGGCAGAGTTTGGCCAAACCAAAAGGCTTTGAAGGTGTGATGAAATGAGAAGGAGGAGTGCCCTTTTATAAGAGGGGTGAGGGGCACCTTTTGAAAAGCTAGAAATATTAATTTATAGTAAATTCATATTTGGTTTCTAATGGCTCAAAAGTTGACTATTCAAAGGTTAAGGTGGGGATAGGTCGAAAACCTCTCAACCAATAGAATTTAGACAGGCTTGGGTACTTATATTAACCTTATCTTTAAGTATTAACTCTAAGTTAATTAGTTTCACTATTACAATGTCTGTTTGTATTTTTATATAATATGGTTAATAAACATACTATATATATCCAAGAGACCCCCAAGTGGTCCCTTAATGATGAAAATATAATTATATAAGTCTCTTGGCCGAACCTTATATTTTTAGGATTTTAATATCAATTAATAATATAATATTTGTCTTAAGAACTCTTTTATGTCAATTTTGACACTATTCAATAGTTGATTTTTGTGAAACTCATAACATATTGATTACTTCGAAAAAGTCAATTAACTCAATCCTAATATATCATATTATCCTAGAAAATTATTTTAATTCATTAAAAGTTTCATATTATATTTATTTGGGTATTTATAATATCAATTATTTTAATTTTTCACTATTACAGTAATTACTCTATCATCATTGTGTCATAAATAAAATAAATTATTTAATGTCTAAAAATTATAAATAAAATATCATTATGTAGGAAATATTTTTATATTTCTAATGAATATTTATAATCTAAAATCCAACATATATAACTCTATGTAACAATTGTTTTTCTAAAAGATATATGCTTGTGTCATTTTTGTATTAATTATAACTTAATTAAAATAAAGTGTCATTGTCACTTACAAGTGGATCCATGGGGTCCCAAAATCGACCCAAAGATGCCCATGGTCGACCATGTATCAACCAAAAGGTTTAAGACACGTTTTAGGGTAATTTAGTATTATTATAATATTATTTGTTAACCCTTATTTACCGGATTTACCCTTAACCATGGTAAATAAAATATTTACCGCAGTAATTATTCAAAATGTCTAAAAATAAAAGTTACCTATTTACGCAATTTGAACATCCTCATTCCAAATATGGAATCCATTTTTCTAAATTCAAAACACAGAAGTGGCAGAAATTAATTTAAAATTAATTCCCGCTGTCAAAACAAAAAGCGTGTTTTTAAGAGATAATAACTATCCAAAGATTGACACTTGTTTATGTTCGGTTTAATTGTAAAATTATGTCCAATGACCAAAATTATATTAAATGGTAAAAATATATTCTAAATATACTTTAAATCCACTCAAATTCATAATTTATCACTATTAATTATTTTGATTAAAAAAGTTGTTTTTTATTAAAATTTAGTAATTTTCACTATTCATCAAAATATGAAAGTTATCCGAAATGTACCAAAATTTCACCTTAGGCTAAATTCGATATTCCGAATCCCAAAATGAAGTCCATTTTGAAATATAAAATATATATAATTTCAAAAATTAGGCATTACTATTCATAACAGCTAGTTTGATTGGTTGTGGTGTGTGTTAAAACTCAAGGTTGCGTACAACACACGCTACTGTATTACTCAAAGAAAACGTACCATGGAAGCTTGGGTTGTTTCGTTTTAAATTTTTGATGTCCACAATTAGTCAAAAAGTTTAAAATATTGTATTTAAAAAGGGTTCACTATTAAAAGTTGATAAAAGTGCAATACTGAAAATGAATTTGTTCTTGCATTATGTCTAAGATACTCATAATATGGAAAAATTATAAGGATTATATAAAGTTTAAAATTTATTTAATACTATTCATAACCTCTTTTGAATGGCTTTTTGGTAAGTCATTGTGCAAGTGTACTCGGTGTTGCGTATAGTGCAAGTTATTGAATTATTTTGAATAAATAACACATTATGAATTCTTGGGGTGTTACATACTGGGAGATGAGACTTTATGCAAATGAATGTCCTAAGCGTCAGGGACACTGTAGAGACCCATAGCTTGATGTAAATTGACATTACATTACTTTTTCGAAATACTTAATACATAACAAAAAATACACACAAGGATCGTAATAGTTTAGTGACTTTGGAAACTCGAAATATAAACAACTAATCATGTTTAAAGATCTTCAACATCTCCAATAACGATCTTCCCCATTTTTTTCCAAACCTAAAACCTTTCTTTATTTCGTGGTGAAAATAATACATAATAAGGGTGAGCTCAAATGCTCAGTAAGGGAAAACACAGAGAACATAAAACAACCCATAAACATTTGAATGCAAAAACATGAACATGAAATCTAAACATTAAATCCTTGAGCAAAGACATAAATCTTGGAAGTACATAAGGCATATATCATAAAGGAACATCAATAATGATAAAATATCATGGGTATAAAACATGTAATTGTGGAAACCATTAAGCACATGTTATGATTTCGTTAGTAGCCAAGGCATTGCTGCCAAGAACATCTTAGTGTACAAAGTCCCTTTATGAATCGAGTTCACTCCTCATTTTAGTCCTGTAACACTAAACTGGATTAACATACCATTCCATCCATGTCTATATCATGAGATATAAATCATTACCTGATGCATTGGAGGTATATATAGGTCCCCCCATCTCATAATGAAATCATTCTTACTTCTTCCACACAATAAACATACATCATTCATAATAACCCAACGAATAAAATGGGTTTCATAAAAATAATCCCATCATCACATAAGCCATATAAAAGGAATGGATATCATTTCACAATTAGGAAAGTTAAACCATGTAAATCATAGAGACATTATACGTGAAACATACACATATGAAATAATATCATCTTAGATGGAAAATGGTTTTGATAAAACACTTGAAATGAATTCATGAGGAAAATATCCTTTCTTCTTCAAAATCAATTTATTTTTACAAAACGTCATCTAATTTTAAAAGAAATATATTTTTTTGAAAATATTCGTGAAATATTTTGTAGGAAGCTTCATGAAAATAAGGCTTTATAAAACCATAAAAATCTGTTCGTGCCGTATAAGTTAAAAAAACATTCTTCTCGTACTTTTGTCGGAAAAGTCCAAAAGTACCTCATAACGTAAACAAAAGCAAGATTCCTTACATACCATTTAGTAAAAGTCAAAAATGGGTAAAAAAAATTTAAACATACATGAAAATAATTTTATAAAACATGGACATTGATGATAGAAATAACCCTAGTAAATACTTACGAATAAGCAAACTCGGATAAAATTGAGATTTGAAAAATTATCCCTTACCTTAGGTCTGATATGCTTCGTACATATCCAAACCTCTTATATAATGATTTAAAAAATGTCATTGACTTATTACAGAATCATATTCATTGTTATTATATCATATATGGTTCACTTATGACTTTATATTACCCGTTCTTTTGTAAATTTCATGTTAAAGAATGTTTTGGGTAAAATCGTTTCATTTGTCGTTCGTGTTTTGACTTGTAATTATTCATATGATTAAATAGATAATGATTACATAATTAAAGAATATAAAACATGATTTATATATAATATATATTCATAATATACATATATATAATAGATCGATAAATGAAAAGAAATACACGGTTCCTGGAGGCGGTAGGTCGTACGTACGCATGAATGTTGTTTTCGTTTCCTTATTGAGTTGAATGGAATTAAGTAGATGAAATAAATATATATATACATAAATCCAGTAGCATTATAATGTAATATATTTTATGATTACTTATTATATATACTTTATAATAATTCTTGAATGGTTGTCATGGAGAGTGAATCTCATCGTGTCGTGGAGACGATATTCCGTACGTACGCACGAGCGATGATATCATTCCCATGATCGTCTAATCATATTAAAGTGTATGTATAATATTATAGAATTAATATCACTTTAAAATAATCATATATATTCATTAAATTCACCATTATACCCATCCAAGTAAGGTGGTGGTGGAAAATAGATTACACCACGGCGTGGAGACGGTATTCCGTACGTACGCACGCATGGTGATTTCATATTCCATAGGATGGATAGATGGTGAAATATGGTTGTTTCAAACTTATAATAACAAATCAGTATATTATTGATACTAATGTTATTACTTAATAATGAAACAACTAAAGAAGAAGAAGTTTAAGAAGAACGAAAATTGAAATAATCGGTAACAGATATTACCTCTTCTTTGACACGCCTCTTTGAATCCTCTTATTAGGGGACTAAAATTGTTCTTTGAAGAAGAGCGGGACCTCTAGGATGTTGCTAGGGAAGATGAGAAGGGAAATGGGCAGGGTTTTTCCGAGCTTAAAGGCTCGAATTGGTGTGAGGAAGAGAGGGAGGAGGTTCTCTTTTATAAGGGAGGAGAGGGGCACCTTTGGAATTCTTAAAAATATTAATTTATAATAAATCTAACCCCACCTAAAAACCTCCATAAATGACTCATATTCGAATCTTAGATGAGATAGGGTTGTAATCTCATCAACCAATCAAATTTAGACATGTTTGGATCTTATTTTAAACCTTATAATTTTGATTTATCCTTATTTAATCTATTTTAGTTTATTTGTGGTAATAAAATTCTAAATTTGAAATTATAACAAATAATTACTTATTTGTTGTGAATATTACATAATTGGCTACGTTATAACATTATAGACCATATAAATTTAAATTTAAATTTTTTTTAAATTTTTTTGATTTTTAATCAATTTTATAATATGTTATTTTTAAAAAATAACAATAGTGTCAGTTTTGACACAATTGATTTATTTAAATTTAAATAAAATATATACAGAATATATATTCAAACTAAAATCTTTAATATATTCATAAAAGGTCATATGATTCTATAAAATTAGTGGATCACATTAAATAGTCCATATAATATTTATTTTATTATTTTTAAAACCATTTATTTGGTTTATCTCTTAATAAAATAATTACTACAACATTTTTTTAATTATTTAATATATTTATTTGTTGCATAAAAATTAAAAATAAAATCCTATGATGAATATAAATCTATTACCCTTCACAATAATACATTTACTAGAATTTATCATCTTAAAATAACAATATTTAAATTGTTATATTTATTAAATTATGAAGGTGACAACTTTCGCATCATTTAAAATAAAATAATATAAGTGTCATAATCACTTTTATAAGGATCCAAACGATTATATATTAGGTCATTGGATGATTAATCTGTATATATACAGTAAAATTAAGTTTTGGTCAGGTTTGTGGTCCTTTTAATAGGTATTATTATCTCAATAAAAACTATATTACTGATTTTTCACTTAATAAATAATTTCTGCATCATTAATGTATCAATATTAATGACAATTACTTAATCCCGAAAAATTCTAGATAAATTCTCATGATGTATATAATTTTATTATATTTCTTGAGACTATTCATTTTCGACGTTTTATGATGTTTATCAATAAATTAAAATTATTATACTAATAATATTTAAGAGAGTGACATGTTGTCACTTTCTTTGGTTTTAATAATAATTAAATTATTTTCATAGTCAAAAGTCCATAAAATGAATCGAATCTGACCCTTAGGTGATATGGATCTACTTTTAGCCATCCAATATAAATTTTTCATGTGTTAGGGTAATTTTATAATATTATATTTACCCTTAATTACCCAATTTATCTTTAACTATGATAAATAAAATTTACCGTAGTTACTATTCATAATTTCTAGAAATAAAAAGTAGCTTATTAACATAATTTGGACCCACTGATTCCAAATATGTAATCCATTTTTCCAAATTCAATACACAAAAGTTGCAGAAATTAAATTAAAATTAATCTCATTGTCGAATGAAAACGGGTTTTTGTTTAAAACATTGCAAAAGATTGAATTGATTTAACCTACGAATTCAATGTAAAATCAATGCTAATGACATAAATTATATTAAATGGTAAAAATATATATTCTATTTATACTTTGAAACCAGTCAATATTATAATTTAACCATATAAATTATTATGATGAAAAAAGTTGTTTTTAATTAAAATAGAGTGTGTTTTTACTATTCATTAAAATATGAAAGTTATCGGAAAAATATCAAAACTTTATCCAATGTAAATTTTTATATCCTGATTCAAAATAAGAATTTTATTTTGTCAAATTGAACTTATAAACATATCAAAAACTAGATTTAATGTGGGTGCGCCATCAAAGGGCGGCAAAACTGCATTTTTTGAAATATACTTATTTTACCCAAAAAATTTATTTTATTCTTATACCATGTTCCAGAAAATGTGTAAGATGAATAATAATGATATAAAATTCAAAATTTAGTTAATACTATTCATAACAGCTAGTTCATAATAATATTATAATAATATATCGTTGTTTAGTAAAACCGGGTATTGCGTACAACACACGCTATCGAAGAAGGTCACGATTGCGTGTAATGCAAGCCAAGTAAAGGTTGTGTATATTGCAAGACTCATTTTTGTTTATTTATAAGAGAATCCAACCATTTTTTTCATTTATACATTGAATATATATATATATACTCAATGTTTTGTAGATTGACTATTATCAAACGAACTTGAAATTGTCTGTAACACAATCTAAGAATATAGTTGCGTATACTGCAAGCTAATACGGTGTTGCATATAGTGCAAGATAATCTTGGTGGAGCGTACAACAGAATATATGAAAGAAATTAAAACGAATATATCTTATAAAATCTCGGGTTATTACATTCTACCCCCCTTAAAATGAATTTCTCCATCGAAATTCGTCGGGGTTATAAATGGTTTTCTACTTGAAAGATTCTGTAATTGAAACCCACATCGTAAAAAGGAATACCAAAACTTATCTTTAAAAACTAAAGTATGAAACGTAATGGTTACCCAAATTAACTTATCACTGTGTTTCCATGTAGGAGAAGATACGTGAAAATATGGATATGGAAGATAAATCTAACCATCATGATCTGATAGAGAGTGGTAGAGAACATGGCTATGAAAAATCCAACAATCACAAAGCAATAGATTTGTGATGATCTAAGGTATCATCTGATTCATCGGATATAAGGTCACTAAGACAACATTTTTGGTTTTCAAGATCATTTCCCTAAAGTTGATGAATTAAAAGAAATACTAACATGATTTTGGTACAATCTCACTGTTTTTCGTTAATTGAACAATTTCCACTTCATACCTTAATGAAATGAAGTTGAATTTGTTATTCGTGATGTGTTAGCGGATCATGTGATAGAATGATGGGTCATTCCATCTACTTTAAACAAAAGGTTAGAAAAATGTATAAGTCCATCTTATGGTTATATTAATCATATATAGTTCCAAAAATGAACTTATACTTCGTATATCATACCGCTTAATAAAATAAAACTAGTTTATACTACCCAGGGACTTCCTGTATGCTAGTGGTAGGCGACAAAGGCCACTCGCACTTCGGTTGTGGGTTTGATTCCCACAGCCTTGTCTGACGCGATGGGCTATCGTCAGTCCTGCAGGTTGTCCTTTTTCTAAAACTACGTTATTATAAGGTCCCATCAATAATATTGAAAAAAGTTATATACTTAAACAATACTAACTTATGTCCAACATAATCCATTCCAATATTTAGGCTTATCTAAAATACTTCGTTCCAAGATCATAGTATAAAGAAAACGATTACTTGAAATGTCATCAACCAAGCATTTGAATACCATCATTTATTCCCCATATATCTTGTTGGTCACATTCCAATCATGTGAATACCTTAATCATGTATTCTCTTGAAAAATGAATACCCATTAAACCTTTGTGAAAATATGAATGCTGTCAAAAGTTTACTCTTTCCACATACCAAAATAAAAAAAATCTATAAACTCAAACCATGATATAACCTTCTCCTTATATCAGTCATGAGCTCATAAATACTATCAAACATTTAATTTTCTCCTTATCCCTTCATTATACGCATATCATCTACATTCCAAAAATAACTCAATAACCTTTCATGGATACTGGTACCATTAATCATACACTTTCAAAACGCAAGGAAAGACAATTATGTAACTATCCTTAGATGTCTCTTTATTCCATAGTACCATGAGATATCTTATACAACATTACACTTGATAAACATGTAATCATTCCACTACCTTCTTAAACCATTGACCGAGCTTCATAAATTCATTCATCTCACATATCATTTGTAGTCTCTTCATCATCATCAACATAAATACTACCCATACAACCATACTGATTCTCTTCGTGAGACATTCCCTTTGGGCATTGGTTTTCATAATTCTCGTACATTCCACATTTAAAACATTTAACCATTGATGATGTCGTAGCAATACCATTATACTCAACCATGGTGTTAACTGAACCTTTTCCTTTGCACTTACTTGCTTTGTGTCCTTCTATTCCACACCCAAAGCATCTTCCAGTTCCCTTGAAACAATATCCCCGATGCCTCTTCCCACATGATTTACATGAGGGAAATTGAACTTTATTTCATCCATGATCATCATGAAACTCCATATATCTCTTATTATCTGAGTCGGGAAACTTACAAAAGTTGAGATTATTGATCATATTATGAGATTGGTGATTAGGCATAATAAAGATTTTTGGACTTCCAAATCCCTTTTCATTTGGTTTATCATGAAGAATATCCTTCCATTGTCCATCATATCCTCCATTATCATGAATCTTCCTGTTTCCATCCATTTTCTAAAACCCAAAAAGAATAGTGTGAGAGGCAAAAATCATGATAGGGAAAACAACATAGTAAAGGGGGGTCACCCTCAATATCTAACATCTTAGGTTAAATTATAATATCCTTAGCATAGTTCTAGGCCTATATCCTAAACATATACTTATCCTTAGGGACATCCCTAGACATACCTCAGAAATATCTCTAGGGATCTCACTAACATTTTCACATCCTAGTTTCCAAAGATTGACTAAACCTTTCCTCTGATACCAACTGTAGAGACCCATAGCTTGACGTACATGGACATTACATTACTTTTGTGGAATACTTAATACATAACAAGAAATGCACACAAGGATCGTAATAGATTAGTGTATTTGGAAACTCGGAATATAAACAACTAATCATGTTGAAAGATCTTCAACATCTCCCATAACGATCTTCCCCTTTTTGATTCCTTACCTAAAACCTTTCTTTATTTATTGGGGAAAATAAAACATAAAAAGTGTCATCCCAAATGCTCAGTAAGGGAAAACATAGAGAACATAAAACAATCCATAAACATTTGAACGAAAAGACTTGAACATGAAATCTAAACATTAAAACCTTGAGCAAAGGCATAAATCATGGAAGTACGTAAGGCATATATCATAAAGGAACATCAATCATGATAAAATATCCTGGGAATAAAACATGTAATTGTGGCAACCATTAAGCACATGTTACGATTTCCATAGTAGCCAAGGCATTGCTGCCAAGACCATCTTCGTGGACAAAGTCCATTTCTGAATCGAGTTCACTCCTCGTTTCAGTCCTATAACACTGAACCAGATTAACATACCGTTCCATCCATGTCTATATCTTGATATATAAATCTTTACCCAATGCATTTGAGGGAGATATAGGTCCCACCCATCTCATAATTATATCATTCTTACTTGTGCCACAAAATAAACATACATCATTCATAATAACCCAACGAATAAAATGGGTTTCATAAACATAATCCCATCATCACATAGTCCATATAAAAGGAATGGATATAATTTAAAAATTAGGAAAGTGAAACCATTTAAATCATAGAGACATTATACTTGAAACATACACATATGAAATAATTTCATCTTAGATGGAAAATGGTTTTGATAAAACACTTGAAATGAATTCTTGTGAAAAATATCCTTTCTTCTTGAAAATCAATTTATTTTCACAAAACGTCATCTAATATTAAAAGAAAGAGATTTTTTTGATAATAGTCATGAAATATTTTGTAGGAATCTTCCTGAAAATAAGGCTTTATAAAACCGTAAAAATCCGTTCGTTCCGTATAAGTTAAAAAAACATTCTTCTCGTACGTTTCCTGGAAACGTAAAAAAGTACCTCGTAATGTAAACAAAATAAATATTCCATACATACCATGTAGTAAGAGTCAATAATGGGTAAAAGGACTTTAAAGATACATGAAAATAATTTTATAAAACATGGGCATGGATGATAGAAATAACCCCAGTAAATACTTACGAATAAGCAATCTCGGCTAAAATTGAGATTTGCAAAATTATCCCTTACCTTAGGTCCGATATTCTTTGTACGTATCAAAACCTCCTGTATAATGATTTAAATAATGTCATTGACTTATTACAGAATCATATTCATTGTTATTATATCATATATGGTTCACTTATGACTTTATAGTACCCGTTCATTTGTAAATTCCATGTTAAATAGTGTTTTTGTTAAAAGCGTTTCATTTGTCGTCCGTGTTTTGACTTGTAATTATTCATATGATTAAATAGATCATGATTACTTAAATACAGAATATAAAACATGATTTATATATAATATATATTCAGAATATACATATATATAATAGATCGATAAATGGAATGAAATACACCGTTCCTGGAGAGGGTAGGTCGTACATACTCATGAACGTTGTTTTCATTTCCTTTTTGAGTTGAAAGGGATTAAGTAGATGAAATAAATATATATATACATAAATCCAGTAGAATTATAATTTAATATATTTTATGATTACTTATTATATATACTTTATAATCGTTCTTGAATGGTTATCATGGTGAGTGAATCTCATCGCGTCGTGGAGACGGTATTCCGTACGTACGCACGAGCGATGATATCATTCCCATGATCGTCAAATTGTATTAAAGTGTATGTATAATATTATAGAATCAATATCACTTTACAATAATCATATATATTCATTACTTTCACCATTATACCCATCCATGTACGGTGGTGGTGGAAAATATATTACACCACGGCGTGGTGACGGTATTCCGTACGTACGCACGCGCGGTGATTTCATTTTCAATAGGATGGATAGATGGTGAAATATGGTTGTTTCATAAGTATAATAACATATAATTATATTATTGATACTGATGTCATTACTTCATAATGAAACAACTAATGATGAAGAAGTTGAAGAAGAATGAAAATTGAAAGAATCAGTAACAGATATTACCTCTTCTTTGACACGCCTCTTTGAATCCTCCTCTTAGGGTACTAATATTGGTCTTTGAAGAATACCAGGACCTCTAGGATGTTTCTATTGATGTTCATAAGGGAAATTGTCAGGTTTTGGAAGTGCTTAAATTCTCAAATTGGTGTAGGAAGAGAGGGAGGAGGTTCCCTTTTATAAGAGAGGAGATGGGCACCTTTGGAATTCTTAAAAATATTAATTTATAATAAATCTAAACCCACTTAAAAACCTCCAAAAATGACTCATATTCTAAGATTAGATGATATAGGGTTGTAATCTCATCAAAAAATCAAATTTAGACATGTTTGGATCTTATTTTAAACCTTACCATTTTGATTTATCCTTATTTAATCTATTTAAGATTATTTGTGGTCATAAAATTCTAAACATTAAATTATAACAAATAATTACTTATTTGTTGTGAATATTCCATAATTGGTTACTTTATAACATTATAGGCCATATAGATTTAAATTTATAATTTTTAAATATTTTTGGTATTTTTAAACAATTTTATAATATATTATTTTTATAAAATAACAATAGTGTTAATTTTGACACTATTCATTTATTTGACTTTAAATAAAATATATACAGAATATATGTTCGAACTAAAAGCTTTAATATATTAATAAAAGGTAATATGTATCTATAAAATTATTGGATCACATTAAATAGTCTTTATAATATTTATTTTATTATTTTTAAAACCATTTATTTGGTTTATCTCTTAATAAAATAATTAATACAACATTTTTGTATAATTATTTAATATACTTATTTGTTGCACAAAAATTAAAAATAAAACCCTATGATTAAGATAAATATATTAACATTCACAATAAGACTTTTACTCGAATTTATCATTTAAAAATAACAATAGTTAAATTGTTATATTTATTAAGTTATGAAGGTGACAACTTTGGAATCATTTAAAATAAAATAATATAAGTGTCGTAATAATTTTTATAAGGCTCCAAACGGTTATATATTAGGTAATTGGATGATTAATGTGTATATATACACTACCATTAGTTTTGGTAAGGTTTGTGGGCCTTTTGAAGGGTATTATAATTTCAATAAAAACTATATTACTGATTTTTCACTTAATAAATAATTACTGCATCATTAATGTATCACCATTAATGACAATTATTTAATCCATAATAATTCTAAATAAATTATCTTGATGTAGATAATTAAATTAGATTTCTGGAGAATATTTATGTTCTAAGTTTTATGATGTTTATCACTAAATTAAAATTATTATACTTATAAGATTTAAGAGAGTGACATGTTGTCACTTTCTTTGGTTTTAATAATAATTAAATTATTTTCATAGGCAAAATTCTATAAAATGAATCTAATACGACCTGTAGGTGATATGGATATACTTTTAGCCATCCAATAGAATTTTTTCATGTGTTAGGGTAATTTTATAATATTATATTTACCCTTAATTACCCAATTTACCTTTAGCTATGGTAAATTAAATGTACCCTAGTTACTATTCATAATTCCCAAAATTAAAAAGTAGCTTATTAACATAATTTGGACCCACTTATTCCAAATATGTCATCCATTTTTCCATATACAATACACAAAAGTTGCAGAAATTAAATTAAAATTAATCTCGTTGTCGAATGAAAACTGGTTTTTGTTTAAAACATTGCAAAAGATTGAATTGATTTAATCTATGAATTCAATGTAAAATCAATGATAATGACATACATTATATTAAATGGTAAAAATATATTCTATTTATACTTTAAAAACATTAAATATTATAATTTAACCATATAAATTATTACAATGAAAATAGCAGTTTTTAATTAAAATATAGCGTGTTTTTACAATTCATTTAAATATGAAAGTTATCAGAAAAATATAAAAACTTTATCCATTGTAAATTTTTATATCCTGATTCAAAATAAGAATTTTATTTTGTCAAATTGATCTTATAAACATGTCCAAAACTAGAATTAAGGTTGGTGCACCATCAAAAGGCGGCAAAACTACATTTTAAAAAAAACATATTTTACCCGAAAATTTTATTTTGTTCTTCTACCATATTCTAGAAAATGTGTAAGATGAATAATAATGTTATAAAATTAAAAATTTAGTTAATACTATTCATAACAGCTAGTTCATAATAATATTATAATAATATATCGTTGTTTAGTAAAACCTGGTATTGCGTACAACACACGCTATCGAAGAAGGTCACGATTGCGTGTAATGCAAGCCTAGTCAAGGTTGTGTATAGTGTAAGACTCCTTTTTTGTTTCGTTTTAACAGAATCCAACCATTTTTTACATTTATACATTTAATATATATATATACTCAATGTTGCGTAGAACGACTATTATCAAACGAACTTGAAATTGTGTGTAACACAATCTAAGAATAGTGTTGCGTATACTGGAAGCTAATACGGTGTTGTGTATAGCGGAAGATAATATTGGTGTAGCATAGAACTGAAGATATGAAAGAAATTAAAACGAATATATCCTATAAAATCTCAGGTTATTACAGACACTTACCTTCGAAAAGGCCAAGGGATCAATGCCAAGCTTATGTTATCACTGTTACTGAGGTAGAAGCTCCGAAAGACGTGGTGGCAGGTAATTTAATGGTTTCCTCAAGTTTTAAAAAAGCATTATTTGATTCTGGATCATCACATTGATTCATATCGTCCCAGTTTTCAATGAAAATTAGATATTTCAAATTTGATTTAATAGGGATGTTTTCAGTTATAACTCCTAAGGTGAGTATCATTGCAACAATGTTTTATGAATCATTCCCCATTAGAGCACATTAATGTTCTTTATCCTCTGATCCCATCATTACAGCTATGATTGAGTTTGATATAATCCTCGGTATGGATTGGATTTCGGACCATGATGTGAATATTTATTGCAGGAAGAAGGGGGTTGCAATTTTTGATGATGATGATAATGAACACCTTGTCTTCAGAGTAGAATCATCACCACCTAATTATTATCTAGATCCACCCCCAATAGCTCAACTAAATTCAATTATTGGGGATGAAGAAAATGAAATGACTATGGGTGAGGAAGGGAATGTTCAAAGATAGGATGTACCTATTGTGAAAGAATTTGTAGATGTGTTTCCGGATGATTCACATGGACATCCTCCAGAACAATAAGTTGAGTTTTCCATTGAATTATTTCCTGGATCAAGGCCTATATCGAATACCCCATATAGAATTTCCACTGTGGAATTAGTTTTACTAAAGAAACAACTAGTGGAATTGATTAATAATGGATTTATTCAACCTAGTGTTTCTTTATGGGGAGCCTCCATTCTTTTTGTTAAAAAGAAATATGGATCTATGAGGTTATGTATCGACTACAGGGAGATCAATGATATAATAATAAATAAAAAGTATCTCCTACCTCGTATTGATGATTTATCTGACCAACTGCATGGAGCTCAATATTTCTCAAAGATTGTCCTTCAGTATGGATACCATCAGTTGTGTGTGAAGAAGGAAGACATTCTGAAGGCACCATTTCGAAGTAGATACGGGTATTACGAGTTTACAGTATTGCCTTTTGGGCTGACTAATGGTCCCTCTATATTCATAGATCTAATGAATAGAGTTTTCAAGAAATATCTAGATGAATTTTTGGTGGAATTTATTGATGATATCTTGGTATATTCCAAAATCTACAAAGATCATGAAAATCACATGCACATTTTTCTGAAGACTCTGAGAAGACATGAATTATATGAGAATTTTAGTAAGTGTGAATTCTGGCATCAGGAGATTTCTTTTTCTTGCAATATTGTCTCTAAAGATGGAATCTCTGTTGATCCTTCTTTGACCATGGCAATCCATGAATGTCCTACACCGACGAGTATAACTGAGGTACGCAATTTTATTGGTTTAGAAGGATATTATCAACGTTTCACCCAGAATTTTTCCCAATTTGATATCCCATTAACAAAGATCACACGTAAAGGGGTTAAATTTTATTGGAAAAAAGAGTTTGAAATTTGTTTTGAAGAACTGAAGATAATATTAGTCAATGATCCTATAATGACTCTACCATCGAAGAATGATGAGTTCGTTATATATAGTGATGCATGGAAGAAAGGACATGGTTGTGTCCTTATGCATAATGATAGAGTTATTGCCTATGCATCACCACAGTTTCAAATTCCTGAGCAAAAATATCCTACTCATGATCTTGATTTTGCAGCTATGATCATTGCTTTGAAGATATGGAGACATTGCCACTATGGTGAAAAATGTAAGATTTATACTGATCACAAGATTTTGAAGTATATTTTTTCACAAAAAGAACTCAACATGTGGAAAAGGAGATGGATTGAATTACTCAAGGATTATGACTGTACGATACACTACCTCCCGGGGAAGGAAAATAAAGTGGCAGATGCTTTGAACAGAAAGTATCATGTAGTTTTGAACAATATGAGAATTTAAAGGGATCCAATTATCATGGATCTAGTGAAGATGGACATGGGAATAACCATGGATGTTGAAACATCAATTCTTTTTCAAATGGTTTCCAAACCATCTTTATTAGAAAGGATTAAGTGTTATTAGACCAATGATGAAGAATATCAAAAGAACATTAAATCTGTGAATGATGGGAGATTGAGCGACATTGTGTATGAGGATTGAATTTTAATATTTGGTAAGAGGCTTTGTGTTCTTGATATACCTTATCTAAGAAGGGAATTTCGAGAAAATTCTCATAGTTCCAATTTCTCAATACACCATGGGAGCACCAAAATGTATAGAGATTTGAAGGAACATTTTTGGTGGGACAACATGAAGAGGGAGAATGCTGATTTTGTGTCAAGATGTATCGTTTGTCAACAAGTGAGAGATGGATGGCAAAAACCTGGTAGAGTATTGCAACATCTTCCCATACCTGAGTGGAAATGGGATAATATTATGATGGACTTCCTCATGGGGCTACCAAAGACTCCTAGAAGGAACAATGCAATTTGGGTCATTGTTGACCGTCTTACCAAGTTAGCACATTTTCTTGCTATAAGATTAGATTTACCACTCGTACGTCTAGCATGAATATATATTAATGATGTTGTGAGACGTCATGGAGTACCACAATCGATTGTTTCTGATCGTGATCCCCGGTTTTCTTCAAGATTATGGAAGATTCATTAGAAAGACTTGGATACTAAGATTTGGTTGAGCATTGCCTACCACCCTCAAACAGATGAAAAATAAGAATTTACTATTCAATCCTTAGAAGAAATATTGAGATCATGGTCACTAGACTTTCAGGGTATGTGGGATCAATATTTACCTCTAGTAGAATTTTCCTATAACAATAGCTTCTATTTGAGTATTCCGACGACACCATATGATGCGTTATACGGAAAGAGATGTCGCACACCAACCTGTTGGGATGACGTTGGTGAAAGAAAACTTATAGGCCCTGAACCAGTGGAGGAAAAAATGGAAAAGGTAAACGTAATCCAAAACCACAACAAAACAGCTGAAATTAGGAAGAAGAGGTATGCCGATAACCAAACGAAGGATTTGGAATTTTAGGTAGGAGATCATGTTTTCTTGATGGTATCTCTATGGAAGGGAGTTATACGTTTCGGTAAGAAGGGAAAATTGAGTCCCAGGTACATCGGACCTTTCAAAATTCTAGAACAAATTGGGGCTGTAGCTTACCATTTGGCAATGTTGCCTAGTCTCTCCGAAGTTCATGATGTGTCCCACGTATCACTGTTGAGGAAATACATGCATGACCTAAAACATGTAATCACTTTTGAGGAATTATAACTAGAACCTGATCTGTCTTATTGTGAAGATCCTGTTATGAATCTTTATACAAAAATAATGTGCTGAGAAATAGGACGACTCGTCTGGTAAAAGTTTTGTGGAGAAACCATAAGATGGAAGAAGCAACGTGGGAACCCAAGGAACATATTATGAAGAACCACCCGAGTCTTTTCATGTAGTAGTATTCTAGAAATTTTGAGGATGAAATTATTTGAAGGAGGGGAGAATGTAACACCTCGAGCTTCCATGGTACTCTTCTCTTTGAATAATATAGTAGCGTGTGTTGTACACAACTTCAAGATTCTAACACATAGAAACCTATCAAAGTAGCCGTTATGAATAGTAATACCCAATTTTTTAAATTTTTTAAATTTTATCTCTCCAAATGGACTTCGTTTTTTGGATTCGTAATATCAAAATTATCCTAGGGTAAAATTTTTCTACTTTTCAGATAACTTTTATATTTTGATGAATAGTATAAATTACTAAATTTTAATTAAAATATTTTTTTAATCGAAATAATTAGCAGTGATAAATTATGAATTTGAGTGGTTTTAATGTATATTTAGAATATATTTTTACGATTTAATACAATTTTGGTCATTGTACATAACTTCATAATTAAACCGGACAAAAATAAGTGTCAATCTTTTGATGGTTATTATCTCCTAAAAAATCGCTTTTTTATTTTAACAACTATAATTAATTTCTGCCACTTCTGTGTTTTCAATTTGGAAAAATGGATTCCATATTTGGAATCAATATGTCCAAATTTTTTAAATAGGTAACATTTATATTATGTTATTTTGAATAATTACTTTGGTAAATATTTTATTTACGATGGTTAAAAGGTAAATCTGGTAAATAAGGGTAAAAATTTAATATTATTATAATAATAAATTACCCTAAAACATATCCTAAAGTTATTGGTTGATACATGTCCGACCATGGGCATCGTTGGGTCTATTTTGGGACACCATGGATACACATGTAAGTGATAAGGACAATTATATTAAATAAGTTAAAATAAATACAAAAATGACACAAGCATATATCTTTTAGTAAAAAAAATTTAAACGGGGATATATATGTTGAATGTTATACTATAAATATTCATTAGAAAGATAAAAATATTTCCTACATAATGGTATTTTATATATAATTTTTATACATTTAATATTTGATATTATTTATGACACAATAATGATGAAATATTTTTTATTAATAAAAGAATCGTATAATTGGTATTATAAATGATAAAATAAATATAATTTGAAACTATTGATGACATAAATGAATTATATTGGTTAGTATGAAATTATATGATTGCATAAATGAGTTTGGTTCGAATTAATAAAGTTGCTATGACTTTAGCAGAAATCAATTATTGAATAGTGTCAAAATTGACATAAATGAGTTTTTATAACAAATATTATATTATTAATTAATATTATATTCATAAAAATCTAACATTCGGCCAAGAGACTTAAATAATGATAGGTGTATCATTAATGGACCACATGGGGGTCTCTTGGATGTATATAGTATGATTAATAACTATATAATATAAAAAATACAAAGTGACATGGTATATGTCAAACTAATTAACTATGATTTAAAACTAAAAGATACGGTTAATATAAGAACCCAAACCTATTTAAATTCTATTGGTTGAAATTATTTCGACCCATACCCACCTTATACTTTTAATGATTAACTATGGATGCATTAGAAATCTAATATGAATTTATTATAAAATAATATTTCAAGCTTTTCGAAAGGTCCCCTCACCCCTATCATAAAAGGGAACTCCCTCTTCTCACTAATTCACACATTCAAAGACTTTTGGCTCGGCCAAACACTGACAAAATACTCTCTCCACTTCCCTCACTTCAACCTAGATGCCTTAGTTTGATCATAAATCCAACCTATGGAGTTTTTTTAATCAAATCAAAAGGAAGAACCCGAAGAAGTGGTAATGTTTTCACCACCTTTTTTCAAGTTCCTTTCTACTTCCACTTCTTCTTTCATTGAGTTTCCCATTATAAAATAATAACTCAAGTATCTTATATATAATGTGATGTTATTATAAACATGGTACAACCATATTTATTATTCTATCCGTCCTTTGAATGACAGGTCACCATATGCGTGTACGTACGTCTTACCGTCTCTACGTCGTGGTGTTATTGTTATTCAAAACATTATTCTTTGGATGGGTATAATAATGATGTGTAATTCATGTAAATAAAAAATATAGCATGATATTTATTCTGTATATATGATATAACATCCAGTTATATATTAATTTAATATCAAAAGATTGATATTGTCGCTCGTGGGTACGTACGGACTACCATCTTCATGAATGCGATGAGATTCATTCCCCATCGTATCCATTCAAGTCTAATTCTAATTTCATGATTTAAAATAATGTTTAAAGACTTGATATCATTCTGGATATGAATAAGATACAAACTATCCATAACAAACACATCTTATGTAACAAAACATATAAAATAAAATGAGTAAGTTAACACCCGAAACGATGATAATACTAAGATATTATTAACAAAGAAATGTTAAAAGATCATATATGATATCATATGAATGATTTTTGTATAATTTAATAACAATTATTTCTCCATTATACAAGATTTTAATCTACCCTCAACCATGTAAAATTACAAGGTAAGGGTTTATTTCACAATCTCTTCATTATCCGCGGTTGTTTATCCGTAATTATATATCGGGACCTCTTTATCATCCACATCCATGTTTCTTAAAAATTTATTTCAAAAAATTCTAAATATTTTATAGAATATGGGATAAATTAATTTATAAACTTGTTTAATTTTTATAATAAGTTTAAAAAATGAATATTTCGATCATTTTCCAAACAAGGGCCTTTTTATCCTTTTCGACAGAATTAAGGTAAGCATGTCTTTTTATTGACATATACGGCAGGTGCAGCTATTATTCGCTGTTATAAAATTGTAGATGCTTCCTTTACAAGCTTATAATAATATTATAAAACTGAATTTTTTCTTTTAAAATTATATGAATTTTAAATGATTTAAAAAAATAGATATTTCTCTAAAATATTTTTGATTTCATCTATGTCAACATCCTTTGATGGATTTTATACCTATTTGATGTTTATTTATTATGATACAAAACATCCATTGATTGTTTTGTGATATGTTTGACTGTGGATGTGTTATTATTAAACCATTCATGGTTTTTGGAAAATGTATTGACATTTCTTATGCAATTTTTTATACGAATGTTTATGTTTTGTTTAAACCTGTTCATATGAGGAATGCATTGGACTTAATAAGTGACGGGTGGAGGCTGCTATATCTCCTCGATGCATCGGTAGGTCTCATGAGAAAAACTATTGTATTGGCACAAGGACATGACAATATCTTATTTTTAGTCTTGGCATGAGGCCTTGGCTATTTGGTTATAATATTCTGGAATTATGCATTCCATCATTATGAAAGTGGTTATTGATATTTCATGTGATTATTCGACTAGTAAAATGTCTATGTGAATAAGTAATTGGAATTATTTCATTTTATTTTTTCCATATAGTGCTGAAGTTCACATTTAAGAGGCTTTTGTTTTAGTTATACAATACCTTAAATCTTTATTCTTATTTTTGAATGTTTCCGCTATCTTGTTATCCTTATTAGGAATTTGAGCTCACCCGTTTCTATGTTTTATTCTTCCTAGGATGCGAAGAAGTATTTTATGAATGACCTGTTTGGATAGTATAAGGGAATATGAGTGTGGAGACAAGATGTTGTTGAGTTTTCACTTTATGATGAAATGTAAACTTTATGAATATATATAGTGTTTCTAAGACTACTAAATTAATCGGTATTTTGAGACTTGATCTTTTGTGATCATGCCAATGTTATTTAATAATGCACCGACTCTGGGTAACTCGGGTCGGGGCTTTACAGAAGGCATTTTATTTATCCAAAAAATATATTTTATATATTGTCTTTGGAGCTGATCTTGATGCATCATATCTCGAATGGGAAGAAAATGTATAGATTTGGTTAATCGATTAACAATATCCCAAATCACATTAGTTTATTCATAAGTATTTTTAAATACTTCCACTAATTCCATTAATATATTTTCCCATTTCCAATATGGAATTGGGAAAAGTTAAATCATCCCCTTTAGTAGTAATCATTGTTCTTTATCCTGATAAAATGTGAAAAAATACCATTAAATTTAGGAATAACTCTATTAATTCAATATCCAAAGTCATTTTTCTGAATGTCTCTATACATCATAGTACTATCTAGATAAATGGTATAGGGATAACTAAGAGCTCTAGTCAATAACTCATTCCTCAATTGTGAATCAAAATTCATGCCCAATCTTATTTCTAAACCACATAATTCTTTCTGAAAAAGTTGACTACACTAAAATCGTAAACAAAATAGTTGAAATGTTTTCATCAAAAACCTTTAGAAAAAAATCCATCAACTAATTACCAAAAGGATAATGTTCCAAACATAATATGGTTAACATATAATCATTTTTTTGACCCAAATAATCATCCACCATGTGTGCTTTCTAAGGATGATGATGAATTGTGAAATCATAATCTATGTTTAGTTAGATCCAACTTATATGTATCATTCTCAGTTCTTTCCGAATTAATATATAAATCAAAAATTTGTTATCACTACATATTTTACACATAACTCCAAACAAATAATGCCTAAAAATTGTTAATAAAGAAAACATTATATCATTCAAAATCATGTGTAGTGTAATTTGAATCATGTTTTATCAACTGAAATTAGGAATATGAAATTTTTTATTCTTCATAATTAAATAACCATAAACTTTTTAGGATGAATAATTGTAGATAAAACATTCTTCATATCATCATGGAAGGTCCAAAATAGGAGTATTTAATGGTCTTGATTCCAATTTTGGTAAAAAAAACATCACATTCTCTTATCTAGATAATCCTAACATTCATTAATGTAAAATTATTTTGTAGGATAGATAACCAAGAATTTTTTTCAACAAAGCCATTAATTATAAACCATTTATCCTATAAGACTATAAATCTCTATGACATTGTTACATCTTGGAATCTATTCAACAACTGTTTTTCACAGGTTTAATAATTATGCCATGTTTAGAAACAATATAACCAAGGAATGAAATTTTTTTCTACCAAAATTCACACGTAATAATCCTTAAATATAGTTTTTTTAATTTATTGTTTGAAAAGAAGTATTTATGTTCATTTCATGTTCCTCATGTGTTTTAGAATATACTAAAATATTATCTATAATCAAAAAATAAAACTAATCATAGAACTGATGGATGACTCTATTCAAAATATTGATAATACAACATTCACATTAGATAACCTAAATGAAATACCTATAAACTCATAATGACCATATATCATCCAAAATACAGTCTTCATAATTTCAACCTCCACCAAATTCAGTTGATGGAACCCAGACCTCATATTAATCTTCTAAAAACTATATGCACTATATAGATGGTCAGAAAAATCATCAATAAGAGGATAAAAGAATTATTAATTATAGTGATTCTATTCAAATATCTATAATAATAAAATTGTATCATTAAAAGATAATTTTTTAAATAAAATAGGACCACCCCATGTTGAACATTTCGGTTGAATGAATCCCTTATGGATAAATTCCTTCAAATAATTTTTCAATTCCACAATTTCTATAGTAGACATTCAACAATCGGGTTTATAAATCGTCTTATAACCAGGTACTAAACTAACATTCAATTCAACTTCCCCATCAAAAACAACACTAAACAAATTATCCGAAAAATCATCTGTAAATTCATTTAGTACTGGGATGTCAGTACTGATAAATTTTTCATTCTGTTCAATAACATGAGATAGATAACGTTAGTTATCGTATTTCATCAATTTTCCCCTTCTTAGTATTTTATCAAAGGTATAAAATCAATGAATAAAGAATTATTTTCTTTGAAATCTATTTTAACATGATAAACTGAAATCCAATCTATACGCAAAATGAATTCCAACTCCACTATGGGTAGTTCAACAATATTTTCATGAACTACCATCCCACTAATGGAAATAAAAATATGTATATAAATCTCAATGTCTTTAATAGTTCCAACTGGAGTTTTTACCAAAAGTTATATATTGATTTCATTTGGTGATGTTCCAAATTTTCTATAAAATTTATCATAATTGAATGAATGCCATTCAATAGAGACAAACTGCGTATTGGGATAATTAGAATAAACTAGTAACATACTTGTCACTAATTCAATTGTTGGCCCAATATCAATTGATGTAGTAGACAAATGTATTTCTACACCCCTTTACCTTGTATCATCATTGTTTCCACCCTAAGTAATCATCTTGGATCATATATTGAAAAAACATCCCAACTCATTTCAACTAAGTCATCATATTATTTTATATTCATTACATTCATAATGACCTTCTATGTAGTTGTGACCGGCTTGAAAAAATATACCACATTATAACAACTTCTAGTTTTATTAAATGAATTTTTTCAGGATTTATTTTAACATGATTATCACAATATGGGAATTTGGTTTTATTACCTCTAATCATATTTTATGAATTCATTCCCATTTAATTCTACATGGAACTCTTATTTTTCTTGTTTTCATGGGAGACATGATCATTTAGAAACTCTATTTCAATATTCTTAGAACATAAAACAAGTTTATCAAAGCACATAAACACACGAGAAGATAATTCCATTAAATATCATGGTTTTCATCATAATTTAAAAAGATTTATGTTACTATAAATATATCAAATAATGTTTATGGAATGTCTCACTAATCGATTGATGTTTTCTTTATATGCAGCCACCAAATCCTCCTCCTTTAATATCAATTGAATGTATTGTTTTTCCATAATAAGTCGAATTGTCTTAGGAAAATATTTTAAAAGGAAAATATTATTAAATTTATTTTATTAAAAGAAATAAATTTCTTTACCTTCCTCGATATTCATAAACATTTACCACCACTTCTTAGCTTCATATTCAAAATGATTAATTATAGGAGTTACCTTTTGGTTATCTGATTAACCCATTGCATAAAATATATTTTTAGGGTATTAATCAATCATTAAAAAATCATAGGTTTATAAAATCCTCTAAATTATTGGGGATGTTGCGACATAAAATTATCAATTATCATCTCTTTCCACAACTGAAGACATGAATTCTCTCTTAAATAGATACCACTACAATTTAAATCATATGTCAACAGATCTTTAAATGTACAAAAATGATTAGATACAATTCAAAAAATCCCACGATCTGGATTTGGAATGATAGTTTTCTCTTGGTTTCTTCCCATAACAACTTCCTTGATTCATTTACAGAAAAAAACTATAAAGAAACATATATTATATGAAGAAATAGGGTAATCGTTTAATGGTGTAATATTTTTTCTTCTCTATAAGGTAAATTATCTCAAGAGGAAGTTATTAATATTTCTTATACCTATAATGTTATCTTAAAAGACCTTTGTTACCAACTACAACAATAGGTCCTTAAAAAAAACATAATCATGAGTTATGTCAATAATTTTACATTCATTTACAATAAGGATTTTTTCTTGTTTTATATTTTTACAAAATTATGAGATAAATAATACATAACAAATTAATAAAATAAGTATTTGATGATTCTAATAAATACACCTTGAATACAGCATATAAGACATTTAAAAAACAATTATTTCATTTCTGAAAACTATTCATGAATTTTTACATGAATTCATCCAATACCTTAATCATCATTACTTCCTAAAATGAACATTAGAAAATTTGGGAAGGGAATAAAATGATCACAAAGGAATGTAGAAACAAAGAACTTTTTAGTCCATTTATGAACATTAAAACCCATGAAAACATTATCATAAATTTAAATTTTTTACCCTTAATAAAGAGTACATACATTGCATTATAATAATATCATTTCAAAAAAAATTATAACCATGAGATTATCATTAAACCCTATCAAATATAGAAAATAAATAAAGGTATCTTTGGAAATCATTACAATTTACACTATAATAAATGGAATGTCCATGTGATAGACATACATACATGTCATCTTAAAAAATGGAATTGCCAAACGATCGAAATGGAAACCGAATGCACTATTGTGTAATCACAGACCCACCCATTCCTAGTTTATCACAAAACCACATGTTACTACTTTATTATGAAGCCAGCAATAAAATTTCCATGTACAATTATATATTCATAACAAATAAAGATTTAAAATTCCATAATTTTATTCATAAAATTTTCATTGGAATCAGAAAAAAAACATTTAAAAATATTGATATAATCATTCCATCCCCAAAATCCATTTTCTATAACAGAATAACCAAAATGGAACGTTTGGGTTCGATTTTGATTTAAAAACATGAAATTATATCATTTTAAACACAAATTAATTACATTATAATATATGAAATATGGATAAAAATGTATAAGGTGATGTATATAAACATTATAAAACAATTAAGGTTCATATCATCATGAAATGTCTTAATGAAAAGATATTGAGACCAAATCCTTTACCTTGTGTCCCACATGTTACATGTGTCTTCGTATTCCTTAATAATATACGTATGATAATTATTTAATTTCTATAGAACATTTTTTCAGTTTTACGATTACATTTATTTCACTAATTATAACTCAGTAAACAGTTATTTAAGCCATTAATTTTACATTGGGTCTTTTGGTGATATTTAGATTATGGGTAAAAATGAATTCAATAGGTCAAAATTGGTCAAATGGGTCATTATATAAACATCTTTACAATTATAATAATGAAATAATTATCATAATTATAAACGAATTATAATTTTGAATCCAATCATTAAAGATTATTTGGAATAATTAACCAACACTACAATCATAGATATGGTAGGCTATACGTACACATGAGTAATCTGCCCATTTTCAAATGATCATTATGAAAATGTGGTATGTTTAATTTATCATTAATTAATGAAAATTATTTAATATATACCATAATTTTTTTTATATATAACTAAATATACAATTCTTGTGATATTAAAAGGAATCATATTGTGTCAAAGAGGCGATAGTCCACACATCCACAAATGACGTTATCACTTTTTCAATGTGTAAAAGGGTAATAATGAAAATGATATAATATAATTAAAAAATTTAATTGGGTCATTAATATCATATATATATTCAGTATTTTACATATATTTAATTAAATCCTTCTTTGATACATTCTACTTAATGTGTGAACATAACACATAACTTTGAGAAGGCAATAGTCTGCACATCCACAAATGATGTTACCATAATAAAAAACAGAATGAATGAATATATATGTATATTACAACTGAATAAGTATTAAAAAAAATTAAATATCTTATATATATATCATATAAAAAAATTCCACAATAATTCCCAACCATGGGACATGGTAATTGAAAAATGAATGACATTGGTACTTGAGGAGATAGTTTTCCATACAAAAATTTTAATTTCAGTACCCCTTTGATGGACATGTTCATAATAGATGGTAAAAATCTTATAATAAAAACATATAAGTATATTTATTATAAATATTTAAATAAATAATCATGTAATATTATTAAATAAAAGGTGTTTAGAAGGAAAAAAGTAAAAAATACATGTTGATGAAAGTTACCTCTTCTTCGGGTAACTAATTTTGCTTTGTGAAAAAGGACTTCTTGGTTGGAATTATAACCAAAGTGAGGCCCATATTCTTGGGGTATGGATATTGGGAGTTTTTTGGGAAGTGGGTGGAAGAGAAAAATGATCTTGAGAATAGTAAATATTGGGGGAAGAGGGGAGGCATTTATAAGAGGTTAAAAGGACTCGTAGGGTATTCTTGAAAAGAATTGTGTGTTCCTCACATTTTACTTGTCCCCCAAGGTTTAAAAATCATCCATTATTGATAAATATAGGTGTAATGGTATAAATATTTCTGTAAATTAATTTTAAGACAAATGTAGGGTCATGTTTACCTGATTATTTTCATGTATAGTCACTGATTAAGCTTGTTTTCATTAATCGCTATATTTAATTCTGATTACATTTTCTAATAATTTGGTAACTAACTGAGATGAAGTTATTAGAAATTTGAAATTATTATTTTTAGAAAAATCGAATATATTTTTTTGAAATTGAGAACATTTAATTGGCATATAATAATTTATGATTAATCCTTTAGAGGGGATGTGATAGTAGGTTCTTAAAGTGAAAATGTTCAAAAGTTTTGTATTTTTTAAATCTAAATTCAATGTGAAATTGATTCCAAAACCAAAAAAATTAATTATATACAATTAATCTAATTATAAATAAAAAATTCGTATATATAAGGTAACTATTCAAATAAATTATATCAAAATAATAGTTTAAAATAAAATTCAATGTAATTCATTATTCATCATAATATATAATTTTTAAAAAAAATACCAAGAAATAAACCAAATTAAATTTTCAGATTACATTTTCATAAATTAATTATCATTTATCATAAATATTAAAAAATTGAAAAAATTATATTGATAATGGATTTTCTTATAAAAGCATTAAAACCTAATAAATAATTATATATATCTTTTCATCTCAATATTTATTTATTCTTATTTTAAGCACATTAAATTAATTTTATTAATTTCATAATATTTAATAAAAATTTGTAAACATAATATAGTAATTCCAATTAAAATATTTACCTACAACATCATATGTGTAACTTCCTCTTAAAATAATAATATTAATACTAAATTATTTTTTGGTATAACTCACCATTGCATGAAACATAAGATTTCAGAAAACTCATTGTTTTCTACCAGGTGTGTTACTATACATAGCATTATTTTTAAGGTAAATATATTATAGAAATTGAAATTATTAGTAAATATAGAAAATTCAAGTTCTACCATTACCTAGGATGTTACAACACAGGTTGATGTGAATTTGTTTTCACGAGAAATAGTCCAGACACCTTGTATGTGCTATTTTTGAATAATATCACCATGTCTAGTCCCACCACACAAAAATTGGTAATTATTAGTAATCATTATCAATTATTACCAATTCATCTTTACAAATTATGTAAGTACTATTGTTATTTTCACTAATAATGGAAACAGTGACCCTGAGGTTTAATCCTACATGATATCCATTCATTAGGGTTTTCTATATGCTTGAATCAATGATATGATATTTTCCCTGAGGTACATACCCATCCAATTTCGGGCAGTAAAATCAATACATTCAAATTAATTTTATAACCCTACATTACTCTAGTTATAATTGAATCTAATATCATCCCACTAAATATCATAAATTATTTCTAGGGATCCGAATCTAATCTCGGTAGCCTTCCCTCGGACTGACATAAATTTAATTCTATATAAATACTATATTGTTGATTGTATTTTTTCATTCCTAAATGGAAATTAGCTGTATTGGTGAAAAAGGATATAATGTTTCAAAAACCATTAGGGGGAAAAATTGGTGGCCTGGTATGTAACCTTTTTATATAATATCTTTATCGCTTGATATTATCTGAATGCTAGTGACGTCCTTAGAGTCCGCTCCATAATAGAAATAGTTATCAATTAATCTATGGGAGATTCTTTGAACATTATGGTATTCCACGTAATGTTTCAAAAAAATGGAATATTAGAGAAACGATTTCTGAGAAAATGAGGCATGGATGGTCATGTTCTATACGGAGTTGTAATTAAATGGCTTTGTATCATTCCTTTCTCCTCAGGTGGTTTCTTTTGACCAACATCCTTCTATGGCTGAGGCATTCTTCTATAACATCCATACAACAATTCTATATATTAGGGGTCAAAAATATTATTCCCCTTGGTCATGTGAAATGTTAATCCTCAATAAAATAGTGGCTATTGTTGATATGGTAAACCAGTATGACTCTACGAATGTGGGAAAAACTACTTTACTAAAAACCTTATATGATAGAATTATCACCATCCTTATGATTATATTTTTATTTTCTTTTGTATATTATAATAATATTATGACACCACACGTTTTACACACATTGATATTACATCAATGTTAATGAATATTCATTACAAAATATTAAAAATCCACATCATTCCTTATAGGTAAAATGTTAATAAAAACCAGGAAACATAAACAAATAATTTGTGGGAAATATTCATTATCTCATACTTATTTCTTCAATACTAGACCCATTTTGGACATATCATACTTCATACCATTCCTCATGACATGTGGAAAGAAATATATGAATGGGTGAGCTCAAATTCTTTTTAGGGGTAAACAAGGGAGATATTAATCAAATAATAATCATAATACATAAGAGTATAACATTTGGAAATATTTTCCTATATATGAAAGATCGTGATATCATTCCATGGGATCAATCAAAAAAGCTATTAGAAATTAATGGACATTATCCCAAAAGTCATAACATAAGATGTGATGTTGTGTGCTATATACATAAGAATAGAAAATCATTTCATATAAGTCTAGGATCATTTATATGACCATCATAGCAAGACAAAGCCCATTACTAAACTGATTTCAATCCTCATTCCATCCCTGTATTACTGAACATAGATCATTTCCCATTCCATCCATGTTCGTCTCACGAGATATAAATTTTTACCCAATGAATTAAAGGGGGATATATTTATCACCAATCTCATAATGAAACTATTCTTACATGTGCTACAGAAACATAAATTATTAAACATAGAAAAACTAATTGAATAATAGAGGTTTCTTATACATCCTTCCATCAGAAAATAATCCATATAAAACAAGTGGTTTTCATAAATGGAGTTTTAACATAAAAAAAATAAAAACATAAGAATAATATGGATATTATACTATAAAACATAACACTACTAAAAAATTCAATCTTAGATGGAATATAATTTTGATATAATAGTTAATCATAATAGTTAATCTTAATTCTTGAGGAAAATATCATTTCTTCTTAAAAAACATTTACTTTTCTCAAAAATAAATTAAATTTTAAATTAAATAAATTTATTTGAAAATAAACTAGAAATAATGTAGAGGAATATTTCTAGAAATAAGATGTTATGATCACCTAAAAATTCTTTTATGCCGTATAAGTTAAAAAACATTCTCCTAATACTTTTGTCAGAAAAATCAAAAGGTAACTCACCAAAAGATTTATTTAATACTGTTAAATAAAAATTCACCAATAGGGAAAAATTAACTTCAATGAATTGTAGAAGAATATAAAAAGTATTTCATATTTACAAATCATGGATATTGATGATAAATATATCCCATTGAATATTTATGTATAAACAATCTCATATAATAATGAGATTAGGAAATTATCCCTTACAATAAGTTGAATTTCATTTGTATGAATCGAAAACTATTATATTATGATTAAAATAATTCCATATACTTATTTAAATATCATATTCATTTTTATGATTTCATATATGATAAAATTATCATCAGTTTGTCAATAACATTTCATTATTACTTGTTATTCGGGTATTTACAACTTCATTTTCTTATACAAGTTTTTTCAAATAAGTTCTGGTTCTCCATTATAGTTCGCAGTTATATCATTAAAAATTTATAATAAAATCCTATATATTATATTTATTACTTCTATAAATTTATATAATAAATATATAATTATGATCATGTTGAATGAATCATATCAGATCCTGGATACGGTAACCCGTACGTACGCATGAGTGACAATATCATTCCCATAATTGATGGATGATTTTGAGGTGAATGGTGTATAATATTTCAAATCCAATATCATTTCAAAATACTAATATATAGTTTTTATTTACATAATTATAAACATCCATATATGGTGGTGGTGAAAAAAATATTACACTACGATGTAGAGACGGTAAGTTGTACGTACACACGCATGGTGATTTCATTTTTCATAAGATTCACAGAAGATGTAATATATTTGTTTCATAATTATAATAACATCATTGTATATAATTGATACTGTATTTTATACTTTATAAGGAAATAACTCATGAAGATAATGTAGAAGAAGTAATTAGTTTTAAGGAATCAGTAGATGAGATTATCTCTTCTTCGACATGTTTCCTCTAAATATCTTCAAAGAAAACCAGTGTTTTTCAATGATGAATAATAGAACCTATAGAATTAAAATTTAGAAGATTATAAAACTAAATAATATGTAATTTTAGGGCAATTAGGATTAATGTGATATTAAGAGAACAGGGAGAAAGTGCCCTTTTATTATTGAGGTGAAAGGCACTTTTGAAATCTCAAAAAATATAAATTTATAATAAAATCTAGGCTCATCAAAAACCTAAAAAATGATGAAAATTATAATATGGTATTAGATAAAATTTTAGTATCATCAAAAAATAAAATTTTACAGAATATTTCTGTATATTTAAACTTTATCATTTTAATTAACACATAGTTATCTTATTTATATTTCATCTTGGGTAACAAATATTTCAATATTAAAAGAGTATCATATTTACTTATTTAATGTCAGTTAGACAAGAAATAAATACCTTAGAAAATTTAAGACCATATAATAAATATTAGATATTTTTATAAATTATTTATAATATTTTAAAATTTTAATGAAAAATTATTTTGAAAAGAAATTATTAGTGTCAATGTTGACACTATTCAAATCATTGATTTTTTAAAATTATTAATATAACAAAATAATATCAAAAAACTATTTTATTATATTTATATAAGCTAAATAAAATCAATAAAATTCATTATAAATATTTCTCATCCCAAATTATGTTTACTTTAACAATTTTAATAACATTTATTGTTATCTCTTTTGAAAAAATAATTACCACATCAATTTTGAGTAATTATTTAATATACATATTTTTTGAATAAAATTTAAAAATTAAATAATTATGTAGATAAATATACTATATTACAAATTAATATATGTTGTAAAATTTATCTTCTAAATAATCCATCATTTAAAATGTTGTACTTATTTAGTTATGAATGTGAAAACTTTATCATCACTTTAAATAAAATAATATAAGTGTTGCAATCTCTAATATAAGTCTCCAAATGGCCACTAAATAGGCCATTGGATGTTTATGGTAGAGATATACTCGACCAATAATATTTGGTCTAGTTTTTGGGTACTTTTATGGTTATTATAATTTTATTAAAAATTGTTTTATTGATTTCTCATAAATTAATTAATTTTTACATCATCCTTGTATAATTCTTTATGATAGTTATATATTTCCTAAAAATATAAATAAATTATCCCGATAAATAAAAACAAATTATTTTGAAAATAAGTATTTATAATAGAATATATATTCCATATAAACTTATATAAAAAATAATTTACTTATTAAAATTTTTGTGAGACCTATTTCACTTTTCTCTAAATAAAATTAATTACATGTCCAAATCTCATCCAAATTGCTTCCAAAGGAACCCATTTCTATAAAATGATTATTTCGGTCGAAAAGACTCATCCAATGATATTAATACATATTTTAGGGTAATTTTATATCAATATCCTTACCATTAATTACTTAATTTACCCTTTTACCAAATTAATAAATATTACAGAAGTTACTATTCATAATGACCAAAAATAAAATAAAACTATTTTAATTATTTGGACCTTCTAATTTCAAATATGGAACCATTTTTTCAAAAATAAAAACACATATTTTTATTAATTAACTTAATATTATTCCTATTTTCTCAAAGAGAGAACATTTTTGTCAAAGGTAAAACATTGTAAAAGATTGAATTGTTTTTACATATGAATTCAATATAAAATTAATGACAATGACATATATTATATATAATTAAAATAATATTCCATTTATTCTTTAAAACCATTCAATGTTAAAATTTAACCAATTGAATTAATTCTATGAATAAGGTTTTTTAAATATAAATATAATGTATTTTTACTATTCAAAAAAATTAGAAGGATAATAGGAAAATATTAAAATTTCTTACAAAGTGAATTTTTATATCCCACTTGCAAAGAAATTATTTTTTCATATATAAATTATTAATGCATCTTAACCATAATTATAATATTTTATCTATAAAAAGGTGAACAATTACATTTTAAAAAAAATAGCTTTTTAAAAATCAAAAAGATTTTATTCATACAATATGACCAAAATATATATTGGATGAATATAAAATTTTAATTTAGTATATAACAAATTTATTTCATTAATATCATTTACTAATAGTAATTCAACCAATTTATTAATATAATAAATAGAAATATATAATTGATATATAATTTTCATAAATAATTGGTTGTGAATGAATTCACCATACATTTTCAGAAGTTAGATATATTTATTCTTATAAACCTCACTACTATGTTAAAATAATTATCATATACTATGTTCATCTCATGGTTTATAGAAACTCCCCCTTCCATGCGACATATGATATTGAAGAATTAAAATAATTTTGAAGAAATATGTCTTAAAAACATTTGTGTGATATAAATATAAGGAGGTCTATTCACCCCTTGTATACTAATATATTATCACATGTGTATGAAGGTTTATGATGACGTATATAACAACCAAAATGCTGAGAAAGATGCCTCCACAATCTAGATAGAACTGATGTAGATGATATTTTTTGATCTTGAAGGAAAACTACTCATCCCTCTTAAAGTTCCATATATGAAATATTCATTGTACATCCCTTAAGATCTGGTTCCTTTAGTGTTGTCCCATTCTTAATTTGTAACCTCTAGTTTTGTCCCCTTATAGTGGAACTTCATTTACGGATACAAGGAAGAATATTTTTTCAAGTCGTCAATGAATTATCACCAGAAATCAACAAGTAAATATTACACTTTGAAAACATGCGTCCTTCTTTATTTCAAGTAATCCTATTTGACTATATTGATATACCAGATTATGAAAGAGCTCATAACGTCTTCTTGTATATAACGATATCAATATACATTCAAAATATATGTTTTTTTCATTCCTCTAGTGGATCTGTTGACATGTATATAGTTTATAGAGAGGTAACATCTAATAGGTTACAAACAATATTATTTCCATTTTCAATAACCAATGATGATATTATCATTCCTATCCATGTGAAATGAGAGATTACACTCTTGGAAGATGTTTAAACTTTAAAATATTGTTCTTCTAACATGTAAAATATGGAATCAATATAAGGAGTGGGTATACATTTCATCGGAAATAGAAAACATCATTTATTGTGTAGAATTTTTTATAAAATCTTTTTTCCTATAACCCTTCAACGTGGAAAGTTGACCATGTTAGTATTATTAATTTCAACGCCTCCATTGGGTTATCTAATATAGGGAGTTGTTTCCATCATCCATGAATTCAATAATGAGATAGTAGACCTTAATAGTGACATAGTTGAGAAAGTAATGTTATAAAAAATTATCATGAGAATTGATTTTCTGTAAATCATACAAAACCTACCTTTTTAATAGTTGTATTTTTTTTAAAAATCAACAGAAATTATATTCCTCATAACATATAGGTCTTGAACCAATCTACATTGTTATTACTCCACACTAATGTGACTAGAATAGATGTATACTCTCCATAACGCATTCCAATGGATGTGGGTATGAGTTCATAGCATAATGACTTGGTACCAAAATACATCATCATTCCTAAAATAGGCCCATGTCCAGTCATAAGGAGACAAATATCAATAATAACTATAGAAATAGGTTTGGATGATATATAGAGTTTAATCACAGAGGTCCCCATCAAATTGTTCACGGTCCAGTTGTTACATCTCAATTAAATGTTCACGAACCTTGGATATAGAGGGTATGGTTATTGAGAACAGTATGCCAGGATAAAGGAGGTGGTTTCAATGATATAAAAAAGATAAAATTTGAGCTGATGGAATCAATGGAATAGTCATATTCCTTGAATGACCTATGACATAATGATGCACTAAATGAGGCTTTTCAGTACATGATTGAATAACTCATTTCCATGTTCTAGTCAATGAAACGTTTAACAATATTCATATCCCTCAAAAATAGTTTACCAATCTATAATACATGATGAAATTGAAAGAATTTTTTTTTGAAAAATAAGGGATCATCGACATGGCCTAAAAGGAAATAATTTCTGTTGTTTCTAGGGAAGATGCATTGATATAGGTTGTAAAAGAAATTAATGAGTTAGTTAAACTGACTAAAAAATAATTAATTATTTCTATCAAATAATATGAATTGATGGATTAGTGGTAACCAGTAGGATACAATTATGAATGATTCAAATTTTTAAAATCATAATCCAAATAAACCTAGAAGATCATGCACTAGGATCACTTGTGTCAGTGGGGTCTAATCACTAACAACCATCATCATAAATCCAAAATTAGTGTCTTTGTCTAAAAAAGTAGATATCATTGAGTAAGTACCATAGTAGATTACCAAAAAAATACATATACCATCATGCCACTGTAAAAAATCATCACATTTTCATTTTCTTCCCCAATCAAGCTAAAAAAACCAAATAAAATAACATAATTATCACACCACTTAAAATGTGAAAACACCATCGAACCAGAACCATTATGAACAATACTGAAGAACACTTAAAAATTAGACAATAAACAATTAGTAATTAATCAATGATTGAAAAAAATTGAACAATGGCACTTCCCTTGATACCTATGAATGTCACCCTATAGCACATGCAAGGAGAATTGTCTTCTGCCAAACCCCACATCGAAAAACCACTTTGTACCCATAACTATATATCTATTAAAGAGAGGAGTATAGGGATTTGAGGATATGGTAGGGATAATAATGGCCCAAGGATCTGGAAGAGATTGACCTAGAATCTATAATGAAGAACAAGACGACACATGAGCACCAATAAAACCTTTGACTACCCAAAAAAAATAAAAAAACCTTAAAGGACAATCATTCTACATCTGATTCAGAGATGTGTTGTGAAATATGAGGTTAGAGTTGGTTTAGAGGCACCTGGGTCCTCAGTAATGAGAAAAATTCACAAGGGATTCCGAAACTACATTGTATGTAATTCACATGAAAGTATCACTATTTCAATTGAGACCACATCAAGGATCACCAATGAAAGAAAAAAATATAGAGAAGAAACATACTCAAGGAGATCCATTGAAGGGGGAAATGTGAGGAGGGAAAGAGTGAAAGGAAGTGTAACACCCTGACCCCAGTTCCCCAGAGTCTGTGAATTATTACAAAACATTGGATAGATTATAAGGGATCAAATCCAGAAAGACTGATCAGTTTTATAGCCTAGTAAGACTAGATACATAAAGATGTTTTACATTAATCATTTAATAAAACAACAACATCATTTTTCCCCTTTTAACACACATATATCCCTTAGCCTATCCCTATATGACAACCATAAAATATTTCTTCACATCCTGGGAAAAATATAAAATATAAAGGGGTTTGGTGAAATGCTTACTAAGATTAAGCAATACAGCAGAACATAACCTAAACATTGGGCATGTTGAATAATAGAAAATGCATGCCTTTAAAAATAATAAACATGAACACATTATGGAAGTAATATGAGCTTAGTAAATAATTTCATAATAAAGCACATTCATGGGTATTCTACTAGTCGAATAACCTCATGAACCATCAATATTATTTTTATAATGAGGGAATTTATAATGCGATACATTATGAAACATTTTTTCATGGCGTCTAAAAATATGTCTAAAAATTAATAAGGCTTCAGCCAAAACCATATATCAAATTTGGAATGGCCTCATCCAACTACAAGAATAAGTGTCTCATGAGACCTACCGATGAACCAAGGAGATATAGTGGGCTCCACCCGTCACATACAAAGTCCAATATATTCCTCATATGAAAAGGTTGAAACATATAATAAACCTTCATATAAAAACTAGCAAACGAAATGTCAATATTTTAACCATAAACCATGAAGGCAGAGGAAATAACAATTCCAATGTGAAAAAATAAAAAAACTTAAATACAATATGGATGTTTTTTATCATAACAAATAAACATCAAACATGTGTAATACATATCAAATGATGTTGACATAGATGAAATGAAAACTATTTGATAGAAATATATCTTTCTATTTGAAATCATTTTAGAGTCAAGTAATTATAACATAAAACATTTATTTTGAAAATATTCTTATAATCTTGTAATAGAAGTTTCAACGATGTTATAAAGGTGAAAAATAGCCACTCCTGCCATATTTGTTAAAAATAAATTCATACATTAATTTGTGGAAACGTTCATATTGTACCTTGTTCGGAAAATGACAGAAAGATTCATTTCAAAACAGATAATGTCAAATAAGGGTATAATTGAAATTAACCCATAGTCTACTAAATAGTAAAATAATGTTTTGAAATGCATTTTTATGAAAACATGGATTAGGATGATAAAGAGGTCCTAGTAGATACTTACATATTAACAACCTCAGATAAGTAATTGGATTGTGAAATTAACCATTAACTTGTAATTTTACTGAGAATATGGTCTGTTAAACTCCAATATAATGGTTAAAAATTTGTTATGAAATTATACAAGAACTATATACATAAATATTATATCATATATGATCATCCAATACTACTTTATTAATAATATTCTAATAGTATCATCGTTTCAGTTGTTAACTGATTTGTTTTACTTTATATTCTCGGTAAAGTAAGAAATGTTTTTTATGGATAGGATGTATTTGATTCATATATGTAATTATATTTTGTTCTTATACATTATGTTTAATCATAAAATAAAAATTAGTCTTCAATGATTACAATGGAATGTGAATCTAATCACGTTCATGGGGATGGTAATCCATACATACGCATGAGTTATAATATCATTATATTGATGGTGAAATATTATATAATTGGATGAAATATCATATATACAGAATAATTAACATTTTATATTTATTTTTTACATCATTTATACTCATTATTATACCCATCCAAATAATTTAGTGTTTGAATAACAAACTACACCTAGATGTGGAGAAGGTAAGCTGTACATACGCATGTATGGTGACTTTTTCATTTATTGGATGGAAAAAACAATTAATATAGTTTTACCATATTCATATTAACAAAATTATATGTATAAGGTACTAGAGTTAATATTTTGGTATGGAAACAAGAAAGAAAGAAGAAGTGGAAGATGAAAATAACTCGAAAGAGGGTGATGAAATTATGACATCTTCTTCGGCTGTTTCCTTTTTGGTTGATCAAAATGGATCCATAATATGGATTTATGATATATAATGAAGACTATAGGTCTTCTTGGGGGTTTTGGGGAGGATATTTGGGACGGTTATGGTCGTTCCAAATGGATTTGGGGGTGTGATTTTGAGATAAAGGGACCTACATTTTTATAAGGGAGGTGAGGGTAACTTTGGGAAAGTTTGAAATATTATTTTATTATATAATCATATTTGGTTTATAATGTCTTTAAAATGATTTATTATTAGGATATGATGGTTATGGGTCAAAATCCAATCCTCCAATAGTTATTATACAGGTTTAGGTCACCTTATTAACCATATCTTTTAGATTTAAATCATGGTAAAATAGTTTAACATTTACAATGTCTCCTTATATTTTTATATTATATGGTTAATAAACATACTATAAAATGAAATGAGAACCCAAATTGGTTTATTAATGATATGTTTAATATTATATAATTCATTTTTCCGATCCTTCAATTTTTATAACTATTATATCATTTAATAATATAGAATTTGTTTTAAAAATTCAATTTTGTCAATTTTGACACTATTTGGTATATTATTTTATTTAAAGACCTACAAACATGATTACATCGACCAAAATTTATTTACTCAACCTCAAAATGTTATATTAAAAAATAATATTATTGTAATTTATCAAAAGTATCAATTTAATTTATTTGGATATGTATAATATCAAATGTTTTGTTTTTTCATTAATAAGGTAATTACTGCATCATCTTTGTGTCATAAATAAATTTAATTATTTAATGTCTATAAGTTATAAATATAATACCATTATGTAGGAAAATTTTTTATCTATTGATTGAATATTTATAGTCTAATTTAGATTATGTGTATCACTCTGTTAAACATGGTTTAGTTATTAAACATTGAATTTTACACTTTTAACTCTTCTTTAAATAAAATTAAAATAGAAGTCTTAATCTAATAAAAGTGGACCAAAAGGATCATATTTTATTTCTAAGGTTGTTTTTGGTCTAATTAAAATTCTCCAATAGAATTAGGACATGTTTTAGGGTAATTATTATATAATTTTTATCTTTAGCTACCCTATTTACTTTTAACCATGGTTTATATAAAAGTCAAAAGTTGATATTCACCAAAAATTATTATTATCTTATTGAAAAAATTTACCTTAATTATGTCAACAGAGCCTCTCTGGTTTTTTAACTTCTACTCACAGAAGCGGTGCAATTACGTTTTATACAAATTTTCAAATGTTCCTAGAAGTGGGTAAAAGATGTTAAAAAATTCAATAAAATTATATACATATAATATCATTATAAAATGACTCCGATGAATTATATTGAACATATAGAGGTATTATTAATCTATTTCAACTTAAAAAAATTGAAATAAAATGAATAATTATTTAAATAAAAAGTTTGTTTTAAATAATAATTGAGTGTTTTTCATCATTCATAAAAAATTTTAAATTTTTAAAAAAATCCAAAAATCCCCCATAAGATAATTTTGATATTCCAAATTCCAAAAATGAATTTTATTTTAACAAATTAAAATCATAGAAGTTTCATAAATTAATTTAATGTTAATTCGCATTGTCAAAACCAAAAAAGTATATATTTGAAAAGTAAAAACTATAAAAATATAGACATGTGTTTATGTCAAATTTAAAAGTAAAATTATATATAATGACCTAGATTGTATTAAAGGAAAAATTAATATAATTCTACTTCCAAACCATTTAAATGTATAATTTATCACAATAAATAATTTCAATTAAAAACCTGGTTTTTAATTAAAATTCAGTATTTTCACTATTCATCAAAATATGAAAGTTATCAAAAAAACACTAAAAAATTTATCAAAACCTAATTTTAATGCCCCGATTAGAAAGGAAAATTTAATTTCATTACATTAAATATATAAAAGTGTAAATTATTATTTTCAAAAATGTTTCTCCATTGAAAGGTGATAAAATTTCATTTTTTTGAAAAATACTACAATTTTCTAAAAGAGGAATATGTTATTAAATTATGTCAATGAAACAAATAATATGGATTCTAAAATTATATGGTGTATATAAAATTCAGAATTAATTTATTAGTTTTCATAAATATTTTTTTAATGTCAAGTTTGGTAAGTCGGGGTGTGCTCGAACTCGGTGTTGCCTGTAACACATGTTATTGAATTTCTTTTAAGAGACAATGTAAAATAAAATCATGGGGTATTTCAAGAAGGATGAGGTGAGGGAAGTTATATGAGAACAAAAACAACCCCTCCTCGGATCACCGCCATGGAAAATTCTTGGGAGAGATGGAGTGGTGGTCGAAGAAACTCCATGTGTTTTTGTTAAAACTTCTCCCATTCACCACATACATGATATTTTGAATATATATTATCATATAATTTTCAATAAAGATCCAAAATATCATAATTATAAGTAATAAAAAAATACAACTCTCGACCCATAATGAATTCATCCAATGAATTGATCATGAATGAAATTTGATACAAACACTAATGTTGAAATATTTGAGTCACTATTTTCATAATCGACTGGTTAAATGGATGACATGGATCTATGTATCATTATAAAATATGTTTCTATGACTTTTTATAAATCTAAAGTCCTAGTGAGAATATATTGACTACTATTGGGGACATATAATAGGCCCCACAAGCATTTATATGTCTTCCATTCTGTCGCACTAATTTTTTCTTTTGTTTTATATGGGGAATGATTAGTGAGAAAGGGAAAAAAAATATTTGGTAGCCCTTTATTTAATTTGACCAATCATAATTTATGTCTCTTTTTTTAAATTATTATTCAGTTCCAGATCATGTAACGTGTATATCTTTGGGATAATGGATTTTATTTTTTCCTAGACCAATATTTATGGGTTTTCATCATAGTGATTGCTGAATATCATCCCAAGGATAGACTAGGGTGATATAATATAGAAATTTTTTTTAGTTTTGTGTTGTTTGTCTGAAAACATATTTTAGTGTTGTTTAGTAAAATATTTCTTTAACAATGCATTAAGAAAGAATGATTTCCTCCTAAATTATCTACTCAAGGGAAAGGTAAACCATGTCTTAAATATCCTTATCTAAAGGAGATGATATAGTGATGAAATGTTGAGGATGAAAGAATATCATTTTATATATACATATTCCACTGTAATTATATCAGGGATCACATAGATTGAATATCATTCAATCAATTTAATGGCCCCAATGATTTATTAGAAAATTTCCCTCATACAAGATCTAATATGGTCTTATATACATGTTAATACTGATAGTTATTAGGAATATGGAAATACTCTTCTACAATGGACATGAATGTTTGGAAGAGATTATTTTACTTATAACATGGGGGAGGATATGAAAGATGACTATTCAATAGGAGTTCTGTCTACCCACATATCTACTCAGATTATGATTGAGTAATGTTCATGTAGGGTCATGGAAGCCTACATCCTTTCTCAAATTAGAATGTATGAATATTCATGAAGGGTTATGTGATCCTTCATTCTTATATCAAAGAAGGATTTGATCTATGGTAAAATAATGTTGAGTATGTAAACCCTATTGGGATATGTGTTCTATGGATTGTTTAAATCACCCCCAAATATTTTGAACTATAGATTTTGAGATAGGGACAACATGTTAAGAATGACCACAAATCACTTTGAGTTGGAGAGTTCAATTTCACTGACTCTAGGAATGGCAAGAAGTATAGGTCCTTTTTGTCATGATAATGAACCATTTAGTTGATATTCCAGTGGATCAAATGAAATGCTAGAGGAATATATTCCAAGATAAAAAGTGCATCCATTAAAGATAGATATGGTCTTCTCTAATGTACATTATAAGGCCCCAGCCATAAACCTTAATTAATCTTGAGTTATTACAAGATTACACATTGAGGATCTTTTCAGGTTTAGAGTTTTACAGAATTAGATCATAAAACATGCATTACATTCCACATTTAAACAAAGTGGTTACATAAAAGATAGTATTCATTTTTTTCCCATCAAATGAAACATATTTAAAAATAAAACATGGATTCTTTCTCGACACTTCCTTGACACTATCATCATATCATGTTCCTTTCCCTTGACCTGTGAAAAACATTTCAAAAAAACTTGGGATGAGCATAAAAAGCTCAATAAGGGTTATAAAAAATATGGAAAGGAAAAATGAGTTCATATATACATAAGAATTAAATCATAATTTACCCATAAAACATATGTACCTTAACATACCTCATGAAATCATGAATAAATCATAGAAATCATAAGGCATAAAAGGTAACTTGTGGCATTCATAACATTCTTACGTGTGGAGTAACCCTCTTGGTTACGTTTGGAATACCCATAACAATATATTCCCTAAATCACTTCGGAGAAACCTTAACGTTTCACTCCTTCGCGTTACCCAATGCATTGGAGAGCTATATCGGGCTCACTCTCCCTTAGTTTATCACAGAACCACCCTTCTACATAACAATGCCCAAGAACCATAACATAATCTTATCACATAAAACATGCATAAAGGAAACCTAACATTTCTACCTTTCAATAACAAGGTATCAATACAACACATTGATATAAAAACATTATGAAAATCATTTTCAATACCAAAATAAAGGAAATGTAAAACATGGTATTTATTTATCTTTTAATAAGAAGTTATGTCTTGTAGAGGAAGTCGAAACTCAAATAATAGTCGCGACGGCGGAGAATTCGTTGTCGCCACATACGTATGAAAAAACATTCCCTTTTGTCATTTAGTTAACACTTCATATAAAAAAATATTCCTTTTTAATAAACATAAAAGTAAAAGGGGTTTATACACCTTATAAAAGAAGGTTGTGTATAAAACAAAATATGCCTCAATGAAAGGAGATTGAGACGAAGTCCCATACAAAGACGGTATCCTTGGATTAAGGATAAATCAGCTACATAATTATGTGTGACAAAAGAATACACGAAATATAAGTGGGTATTAAGTGTAAAAAAATCATAGTACATTCACACATAATCATATAATGACATATTCAAGGTGTACAAGTTTATCCCAAATAATCAAAATTGGGTTAATAAGTTCCCTTGCAAAAATTCGACAGCCTAACGGCGTGACATCAAAATTCATAAAAAGCGTTGATGATAGATAAAAAGGGTATCTCATAACCTGGACATAAAATTTACATCAATAAGGATATATAAGAACATATCCCAACATAATATTATCTGAATTAAAAGACATAACAAAATAAGTCTTTTAAAAAGAGGAGGGTGAAAGGTTCCCTTACCGACAAGGGTATCTTTCGAAACATGCACCACGTGAAAGAAGGACAATACAACATTGATGTAAATACTCATAAATGAAATTATATTACACAATGAGTAAAATAATGGGCAGTACATACACCACTCAAAGGGAATTTTTGAAAATGTAGCATAAATCTCACGGGAATAAAAGTGATATGAAAAATCCCTTACGAAAACTCAGCAGCCTAACGGCGCCACTTAAAACTTCCAAAATGGATTGATAAGAGAAAATAGGGTCTATCATCATATAAAATAAAATTTTACAGAAATAGGAATATAAATGAACATCCTCCAACATAAAAATGAGGAGCTTAAAAGAAGTGACATAAAGGAGAGTACTTACAAAGAAAGAGAGAGGTTAGATCTCTTACGAAAATTCGGCAGCCTAACGGTGCCACTCAAAACTTTCAAAATTGATTCATGAGAGATAATATTGTCTCTCATCATATTAACATAAAAATTACAGTAATATTAATATAAAATAACATCCCAATAACAAGAAATATGATCTTTAAAAGGAATGACATAAAAGAGTGTACTTAAAAAGAAAGAGAGGAGTAGGATCCCTTACCTCAAGTCCGACTTGTCTTGTTCGTTTCTTTATATTCCTGAATAATAAACTTTGGTAAATTTATAATTTCCTAAAGACCTACTTTATAGATTATTATTCAGTTCATATCACATATTATAATGTTATAATAATTGTTTAATAATGTAAGTTCATATCAGACGTTTTTGCCGATGTTTGGTACATGAGTCAAAAATGAACTTGTTTGAAAAATGATTGCCCATGTAGTTATAAGTAAATAATTTCCAGAATAGTATTAATTATTAAAATGTCATATATATCTAGTACATATTCATTTTATACTATTCCATATCATTTGGAGATAAAAAACAAAAAGCACCGTTCATGGAGACGGTAGGCCGTACGTACACATGAACGCTACTTTCATTTTTTTGTCATATTAATGGAATTAAAAAATAAATGATATATATATATATATTATAATTCCAGTATAATATATATTTTATATAGGTCTAGTGTGTTAATTAATTTCATTCTTTATATATTCCATGTATTTCATGTACGAGTCACATCACTTGAGGGGGCGGTAGTCCACACTTCCTCATATAAAATTATCGCATTTACACAACATGAAAAGAATAAAGGTATGTTTTAAATATAAAATACAGAAGCATATATTAAAAATAAATACCATATATATCATATATAAAATACAGTGACATCATAATGGCCACCTTTAAAGGTGATAAAAGAATATTGAACAATCATCGTTTTGTGAGGCAGAAAATCGCCAACCACAGAAACAGTATGTTCTTTAACCATTAGACGAAGGTGTGTGTAAGTGTAGCTCGAATACATGTTATGACAAAATACTAGTATATTGAATATACTGTATTTGTTACAAAAGAAATGAATAAAAAGAGTTTAGGGGGTTGGAGAAGCAAAATGAAACAAAAGGACTCAAGTGAAGACATTACCATAAAATTGGGTAACTCCCATTGGCTTGAGCTCAGAGGATTCCTTGGGAAGACTTCTTCCAAAAGTGAGGCTTCATGGAGTTATAGAGGGATGTGGAGAGACAAAATGGGTAGGTTTTGGCCGAGCCAAAGGCTTTGGAATTATGGGTATGGAGGTAGAGGTGGGGGCCTTTTATAAGAGGAGAGGAGGGGAACTCTTGGAAAGTAAAGAAATGTTAATTTATTTGAAAATGAGTTTTGGATTTAAAAGGTCCCACATTGATGTATTTCGTGGATAAGGTGTTAAGGGTTCTAAATATACTCATCCAATAGGTTTTGGACATGTTTAGGTCTTATATTTTACATTATCTTTCCATTTTATTGAAATCGTTAAATAATGAGGTCATCGCTGCATCATCATGATGTCGTAACTAATTTAATTGATTTAATGTATAAAAATTAAAAAACAAATAAAATGATGTAGGAAATCGTCTAATACTTCCAATGACTATTTATAGTCAAAAAATATGACTTGTATAACCCCATTTAAAAATTGTTTTAGTAAAACAACTCATGTTTGTGTCATTTTAATTTTAACATTAAATAAAAAGGTATTTATGTCATTTTCCAACCAAAGTGGCTCCATGGGGTCCCCAAGATGACCCATGGATTTTTTTGGTCGTCCATGAATCATCCAATGAGGGTAGGACATGTGTCTATGTCATTTAATTTTATTAAAACATTATTTTTACCTTAAACTACACTAATTACCTCTAATCGCGATTAAAAACTTAATAAGTCACTATTCACCAAACATAATCTTATCACATAAAAAATGCATAAAGGAAACCTAACATTTCCACCTTTCAATAACAAGATATCAATACATCACATTGATATAAAAACATTATGAAAACCATTTTCAATACCAAAATAAAAGAAATGTAAAACATGGTATTTATTTCTCTTTTAAAAAGAAGGTATATCTTGTAGAGGAAGTCGAAACTCAAATAATGGTCATGGCGGCGGAGAAGTTGTTTTCGCCGTATACGTACGACAAAAACATTCCCTTTTTTTATTTATTAAATGCTTCGTATAAAAAAAGATTCCTTTTTAATACACGTAAAATTAAAATGGGTTTATACACCGTATAAAAGAAGGTTGTGTATAAAACAAAATATGCCTCAATGAAAGGAGATTGAGACGAAGTCCCATACAAAGACGGTATCCTTGGATTAAGGATAAATCAGTTACATTATTATGTGTGACAAACGAATACACGAAATATAAGTGGATATTAAGTGTAAAAAAATCATATGACATTCACACATAATCATAGAATGACATATTCAAGGTGTACAAGTTTATCCCAAAGAATCAAAATTGGGTTAAGAAGTTCCCTTGCAAAAATTCGACAGCCTAACGGCGTCACTTCAAAATTTAGAAAAACAGTTGATGAGAGATAAAAAGGGTATCTCATCACTTGGACATAAAATTTACATCAATAAGGGTATAGAAGAACATATCCCAACATAATATTATGTGAATTAAAATACATAACAAAATAAGTCTTTTAAAAAGAGGATGGTGAAAGGTTCCCTTACCGACATGGGTATCTTTTGAAACATGCACCTCGTGAAAGAAGGAAAATACAACATTGATGTAAATACTCATAAATGAACGTATATTACATAATGAGAAAAATAATGGGCAGTACATACACCACTCAAAGGAAATTTTGGCAAATGTAGCATAAATCTCACAGGAATAAAAGTGATATGAAAAATCCCTTACGAAAACTAGGCAGCCTAACGACGCCACTTAAACATCCAAAATGGATTGATGAGAGAAAATAGGGTCTCTCATCATATTAAAACATATTTTACATAAATAGGAATATAAAATAACATCCCCCAACATAACAAATAGTAGCTTAAAAGAAGTGACATAAAGGAGAGTACTTAAAAAGAAAAAGAGAGAGGTTAGATCTCTTACGAAAATTCGGCAGCCTAACGGCACCACTCAAAACATCCAAAATGGATTGATGAGAAAGAATATGGTCTCTCATCATATTAACATAAAAATTACAGTAAGAGTAATATAAAAGAACATCCCTATAACAATAAAGATTACCTTTAAAATTAATGACATAAAAGAGTGTACTTAAAAATAATGAGAGGAGTAGGATCCCTTACCTCAAGTCCGACTTGTCTTGTTCGTTTCTTTATATTACTGAATAATAAACTTTGGTAAATTTATAATTTACTAATGAACTCTTTTAGAGATTATTATTCAGTTCATATCACATATTATAATGTTATAATAATTGTTTAATAATGTTAGTTCATATCAGATGTTTTTGCCGATGTTTTGTACGTGAGTCAAAAATGAACTTGTTTGAAAAATGATTGCCCATGTAGTGATAAGTAAATAATTTCCAGAATAGTAATATTGATTAAATTATCATATATATCCATTACATATTCATTTTATACTATTCCATATCATTTTGAGATAAAAAATGAAAAGCATCGTTCATGGAGACGGTAGGCCGTACGTACGCATTAACGCTACTTTCATTTTTTTGTCATATTAATGGATTTAAAAAAATAAATTACATATATATATATATTATAATTCCGGTATAATATATATGTTATATAGGTCTCATATGTTCATTAATTTCATTCTTTATACATTCCATGTATTGCATGTACGAGTCACATCACTTGAGGGGGCGGTAGTCCACACTTCCTCATATGAAATTATCGCATTTACACAACATGAAAAGAATAAAGGTATGTTTTAAATATAAAATACAAAAGCATAGAGTAAACATAAATACCATTTATATCATATATAAAATATAGTGACATCATAATGGCCACCTTTAAATGTGTTAAAAGAATATTGAACAATCATCGTTTCATGAGGCAGAAAATCGCCAACCACAAAAACAGTATGTTCTTTTACCATTAGACGAAGGTGTGTGTAAGTGTAGCTCGAATAATTCTTATAAAAACATACTAGTGTATTGGAGATACTGGAATTTTTACAAAATAAATTAATAAAAAGAGTTTAGGGGGTTGGAGAAGGAAAATAAAACAAAAGGACTCAAGTGAAGACATTACCTTAAAATCGGGTAACTCCCTTTGGATTGAGCTAAAAGGATTCATTGGGAAGAATTCTGCCCAAATTGAGGCTTCAAAGAGTTATAGAGGGATGTGGAGAGACAAAATGGTCAGGGGTTGGCCGAGCCAAAGGCTTTGGAAGTGTGGGTAAGGAGGTAGAGGTGGGGGCCTTTTATAAGAGGAGAGGAGGTGCACTCATGGAATGTAAAGAAATGTTACTTTATTTGAAAATGTGTTTCGGATTTAAAAGGTCCCAAATTGATGTATTTATAGTATAAGGTGGTAAGGGTTTTAAATATACTCTTCCAATAGGTTTTGTACATGTGTAGTTCTTAGATTTTACATTATATGTTCATTTTATTTAAATCGTTAAATAATGAGGTCATCGCTGCATCATCATGATGTCATAACTAATTTAATTTATTTAATATCTAAAAATTAAAAAAAATACTATGATGTAGGAAATATTTTTATATTTCCAATGACTATTTATATTAAAAAATAGGACTTGTATAACCCCATTTAAATTTTTTTAGTAAAACAACTCATATTTGTGTCATTTTAATTTTAACATTAAATAAAAAGGTATTTATGTCATTTTCCAACCAAAGTGGCTTCATGGGGTCCCTAAGTTGACCCATGTATTGTCTTGGTCGGACATCACTCATCCAATGAGGGTAGGACATGTTTCTAGGTCATTTCATATTATTAAAACATTATTTTTACCTTAAACTACACTAATTACCTCTAATCGTGATTAAAAACTTAATAAGTCACTATTCACCAAAAAATTATTTTAATCCCATTGAACCACATTTTACTTCTTAATGACAACCATGTATGTTGTATTTTTGAAATTCAAAACAAAAAGGTGGAAAAATTTCATTTAAACAGAAAATCAGTTTTTATAAGTACCACTTAGTGGTTTCAATATTCATCAAGAATTAATGTTTTTCAGAAAATTACCAAAAATTCACCCTAAGCTATATTTTATATTCCTAATTCAAAAATGATGTATATTTTAAAAAATTCATAAAATATAAGTTACATTAATTAATTTAATAATTAATTCCCGCTGTCAGAACAAATAGCGTGATTTTATGAAACAATATATATCAAAATATTGACACTAGTTTAAGTCAAATTTAAATGTGAAATTAATTCCAATGACCACTATTTGATTAAATGGTAAAAATATATTCTAATTTCACTTTAAAACCAATTAAAAAGATAATCTAATCATATAAATAAATTAAATTAAAAATAGGTTTTGAATTAAAATACAACATTTTTCACTATTCATTAAAATATTGATATTTTTCGGAAAAATACCAAAAATTTACACAAAGTAAATTTTGATGTCCAGATTCTAATGTAGAATTTTATTTAGTCAAATATAACCCATAAAATTTTCAAAAAGTGGATTTAAAAGAGGTTCTCCATCAAAAGGCATTTAATCGACCTATTAAATAATATTAGAATGTTTACGCTTAAAATTGGATTCATTTGCATTTTTAATCCTCTAACATTTATTGTAAAAAGTAAAAATATTTGACAAACATATATAATCATTTTATAGTTAGTTCTGTTCATTTCCGCCATTACAACGGCTAGGTGTTAACTACTATTTAAAATAATATTATTATATTATTAGAGTGAAACGTAAGATTCCCAAGAAACTCATTATTGCGTGTTGGGTACGCCATCGAGCATAGCGTCCCCTTTAAAGTTATATTAATATTTTATTCACAAATATGGATAAATGTGAAAATTTCATATTCTTTATTTACCTGAGGTGTTACATACATAGAATATTTTCAATCATTTAAAAACTTGAGAAATATTGTAGGTTATATAAAAGTAGTTTATCAAAGGATGATTCTAGAACCATTGATATAGTTTATGGGAATTCTCTTTGAAACAAAGTATTCTATTTATTTTCATGAATATTGGACAAAATATAATTCAATTTTGGATCAAAATATGAGGACCACCAAATTTTTTAAGAATAAAGTACATCATTCTTTCAATGAGAACCAGTAATATAAGTTGATATGTGACATTAAACCTATCAAATCCAAATGAATAGTTAGATCACTAGACATGTAAATCATGATATTGTAATATCCATGTCAATGGGAATTAATGAAAGGTAGGTATCAGTTGACAATTATTAAGGGATGAAATGAGCATCAAACGTAGTTAGGAAAATAACTCATGGGCTTAAGGGAGACCTATCTTCTCATAACAAGACTACCTTGGGAAAAACTATGAGGGAATTTTTTCAGTATCCATAAAATCATAGTAATTTTCCATAAGATTACTTATAACCTATTACAAATATTATATAATTTATAACTTATCAGAAATAATAAAGGTTATGGTGTTTAAATAGATGTGTATCGACTCTGGGAACTAGTGGGTTTAAATTCAGAATTCTAATAAATGAAGCTGGTTTTTAAAAAATGTAATATTACTAAAGGGATAAAACACCCGAAATGATGTGTCTACACATACTAACCATTTTATAAATGTAATGGGATCTGATAAATCATTTCGGAATCGTCTTCTTGGTCTAGAAGGGTGTAGTGAGCATGAATCTACTATTTATGTGTTGATAATATATCCCCCATGAGCTTTAATAATTATTTATTTACCCTATAACATTTTCTATACTCTATGTATAATGATAATAATGGTTGTAGACTCAACTTCTTCTTCAAAGAATCTTTTTTGGTTTTTAGTCTGAAATGTTTCGTGTTTTTTTCACGATATGTTTAGGGTCTTGTCGTTTGAATGATTGGGAACTAGATTTCATGGTTTAACATATTTTACCCAGGAACATATAATTTAATGTCTTGTTTCAGGGACAAAATATTATATAGATGTGTAACACAACATCCGATTTAATATTTATAAGTGAATGAGTACTCCAACTGCCTTTTTAATAGAGGTATAAAGTAGGAGTTAATCTTATCTCAAGGATCATAGATCCTGATGAACATTATGGGACTAACCTGAAAAGGATGATAAAAAAATGATGAGGTGAAACATTCAAATGCAATGATTTTAGTTCTCACTAGTACCCATGGACCCTTTTCACAAGTCTATCTTGCATGTAGTTGATTGGCCAATAACTCCTATACTTGATCAAGGGGAATGTGTTCATATTTAAAAATGATTTATTTATGCTTGCTATTTTGTGTAGGGACCGTGGTAGAATATAATTAATCAGATATTATCAATACATGAACTGTGATTTTTCAATTGATGTGATAAAAATGATGACCACATCACATCGTACATCAGTTGACCCTAGTATGACTATTTTTATTCAATGATAATGAGTTATGATGGATGATAGTACGTGTAGTTTACCTTTGTAAAATAAGGATTTAAATATCAATCAATTATATATAAACTAATGAAAATATATGTGTTATTAAATTTAGGTTCTTTTGAATAGAATGTTATACTATGTATGTCATCATCATAGATATAGAATATAGGGTTTACAACTTAAAATAATGTGAAAATGTTATTTTGAATCAATGTAAAATTATGATAAGCATATTTAGAGTATCCATTAAATAGATGGGGGAATTGAAATACCAGATATGTTTTCATTTCTACAGATTATTATGGATAAATAACCATATATAGGGCCCCTTTACATAGATCTGATTCATACCTAGGAATACCATATGTATATTTTACTCATACATAAGAAAAATATTCTACATGACATGACTATTCATATGTATTTTAAGGTCATCGATGGAGGATACTATCTTTTCTTATCCTTATCAATTATACACTCATCCATAAAAAATGGTTCAGCCCAGTCATCTTTCATCATGTGGGTCATGCTCAGTGTGTGCAGTTAGATGCTATCTGATAGTGACCCATAGAGAAATAGTGAGGGAGACATGAAAAATATGGACTGAAAATATTGGGAGAATATTATGGTTGAATGGTTCTATGAATAGAAGAACCCATGATGAACAATCCAATGAAATTTTAAATTATATATAAGATGAGGCCATATTTTACAATAATTTTTACATTGTGCAATATTTATTAATTCAAGGGATAAAATCAACACATCTATGTGTAAGGAGAGGACATGGTCATTGTAAAAGTTGGGAGACATGAATATGAACTATAGTGTGATGGTGGAATATGAAATTTTGATAGCTAGGGTTCCCCTTTCCATCCCTTTGTAACTATTGAGGGTATAAATGGAGCTGCATAAATATCATTATGTTAAATATCTCTATGTAGATATAGCATACATGAAAATGGGTACACAGAGTTCTTTTATCTCACCATACATAGATTGAATTAATCCCCTATGAGGATGGAAATTTAATCAAGGAATGAACAATATTGTATAGTCCTCTTCTATTTTAATATAGATAAAATTTAGGGGATAAGAATAATAGACTATATTATAGAATAACACCATCATTAAAGTGGAGAATTTATTCTACGATTCAAAAACTATGGATAGTGGTCAATATGATTTGGTTATCTATGGCTGAGCCAATGATCTAGGGTCTGGGAATCACACTGTATCAAATATAGAATTGAATCATATCACTCATAGTCCTTTTATATAATTGTCCAATGCATGGATATAAATATTTTGTAGGGGATTCAAACATGGGTTCACATATGTTCATGGCCATTTAGTGAGGTGATCAGGGACAAACCATCAAGCTAGAATGGACATCATCATAATTTATTCTACTAATTATGACATATAAAATTATAATATATGATCCTATAGCTCATATAAATGGAAAAGAAAGGGGGTAAATATATAATTAAGAATATTGGGCATGTAATAGAATAAGAATTTCACTATCACTATATATCATATGATATCATGAATTAAGATTTATGTAGTCATTTAAGCTAATGTTCCACATTAGCTTTAACACATTTGTAAGGGAAGATGATTTCATCTGAACACTGCTATATGAACAATAGAATCTATGTCAAAATCCACTATGTATATCTAGATTGTATAAAAGGAATAGAGGCATGAATTTTATAAGTCATATGATAACAATATTTCAATGATATATCTATAGATAATGTTGTCATGTAGACATAAAATATTACACATGTAATGGAAAACATTGAATAGTTAAGAGTCAAAAGGATGGAATTTTCCCTTGAATTATTCATTAGTCTGTATGGATGATTACTATATAATTTATCATGATGGGGTAAGTATTTGTGGTTATATATGGTTATATTATATAAGAAAACTATGGGGATCCTATCTCAATTGAGTAAATATTCCGGAATCAGAACTACGTATGTACATTTGGATTTTATTTGTGAAGGGGAACAAACATTACATTATATTATTTTAAAAATATATAGCTTATACCAGATTCAAAGATTCAAACATAACATCGTATCTTATATGAATGTTAATCAAAAAAAGCACAATTATTTTAATAAAAACACACTATGTGGGCCTAGTTCATATATGGAGATTGGAATTTATCTTCCATGGATTTGGATTTCTTATGGGTCGTTGGACCAATGGGGTGGCTTCCTCAATATATTTTACAGTCTTTCATCATTGAACATATGTTAGGGCATTTGTTTTATATAATAGTAAACCTATGTCATAGTAGTAAGACATTGAAATTAATAGAAATATAGAGAATATTCCATGCACGCCTATATGGTTATATATATTATATAAAAAACATGTCCCATAATATGGCGCACTCTAAACAGTATTTGTTCTTTCATGATGTAAAAAATTTCATTAAATTAAACATCAAGTGAATAGAATGTTTTCATGATCCATAACATCATGTTACTTGGATTTTGATGCTATGTAGTTTAAATTATTTCATTTTAGATGAATGTTCTCTTAAAAAAACTATGATTTTTTTAAATATTATTAATTGGTCAAGAGGGGAGTATGATCAATTCCCTATCCTTCCAAGCCACTTAATGAGAAAAATCAAAATATAACATAACATTAACATAAGATCCTTACAACTATTTTTCCATTTTTGATGATTTTTCCCATGTGTCATCATGGACCTGAGAACCACTATAAATTTTCCATGGAGGGCATAATATAGGTGGATATTCTTGATGAAGTATCATTCAATCCATTTTTCATGTACTCCATTTTTTGTAGTGTACGTATCATTTTCTTATTGAGTAATTATCTCTCATCAAGACACTTATATGATTGATCATCTTATTATAGAGGGTCATATATTTTAGTTTTCATTAATGGTTACTGGACATTGATGGGAATTACCTCATACGTTCTATAGAAAATTGAGTATGGTACTACATTCATAGAAATATGTTTTCTGGTGTGATATGACTATAAATCATATTGGAGTATATCGGGACTATATTTAATGTCCTAATCCACCATTTTAGGGATTATATATGATAGATCCTTATTTAAGGCCTCTATCATCCTATTCAAAATTGCATCATAGTTAGATAAATTGTTAGAGTTGATGTTATATTATTGAGAAACCCTCTTCGACTATAATGAAAAGAAGTTGGTGTTGTTTTATGTTAACATTATGTGAGGGGCATAAAATGTTTTGGATGAAATTGTACTTCAGGACATTAATGAATTTATATATCTGAAATTTTATAATGTGAATATCCATGTAAAATTTGAAAAATAATAAATTAATGTATGGATTTAGTTAAAATGCTTAGTTATATTTTGGTGATAGAGCCTTATAACATGCATTCCCCATATAGAAAAATGAATGTAATATTTAGTAGTATGAAATAGTTCTAGGGCATAATAGAAGGAGTTACAACGTATTAGGAATTCCTGAAATTCCTAGTTGAACTCCACATAGATAGTTATCATAATCAACCATATATAACTGAGCCACCTAATTTTAAGTGAGATATTTGTTCTCGATAAGTGATAACTAAAGGATCCTACAAAGACATCCAACAATGCAGTGGATGTCTCTCCATCTGTGATCCATCCAAGGAGGAAACAATTGATGCCTCAATTACAGTGGTATTTTTATTCATTTGATCCATATTAAATCATGAATTTAACTGCTCGGGGAAGGATATGTTATTTTTCTAAAGAATCCTTTTGGAGGGTACCATTTTAGTTATAATATATTATGGGGTTCATCCATCCATGTATGGATGTCGAATCATCATATCTCATGGTAGCACTGATATAATTTATTATTTTCACATCGTTCATTATAACTAGAGATACCTCCCTTCAGTGTATAATACAGAATACAATATCAGATTTTTATATATTGATGTGGGTCATGTATTTATCAATCAGTACATCGGTATGGAGATTCGGTGAGTGACATATGTGATTCAAAATTGTTTAAAAACTGAAATATTCCACCAAACCCATCAAATAACAATCAAGAGTGGATAATTATTCTTTCATGATAAAATATTCAATACTGATATTCTTATTTACTATATTCGATTCATTTATTACATTATTATAAGTAATCTATTTCTACGGGATAGTTCCAAACCTATAATAAGGTCTTGGTATTCCCCCTCATTGATGGTGAAACCTAAAAATAGACAATACTAAGGAAGAATTTCATTTCATGAGGAAAGAATATGAAACCTAACTTGGATTAGATTTTATTTTTTCATTACCATCCCAATTTGATATTAAAAGATCGTATCAAAATATATCTCCTTGGTTCAGCAGTTGTTGAAGAAATAGAAAACCACATCATCATAGTGTTTAGTTTTTAGTGGTTTATCTTTTTGGGAATGGGGTTGTGAAATGACATCAACCATTTTTCCCCCTTTGATTTCATTATCTGGTGTATATTGAATGGAATAATATTTTAGGAGAAAATTCCATTAGGAAAAAATCCTTGTTAGCATCAGTTGATGGAGAATATATAGAACACACATCTCATATGGTATGGGAAAATAGTTTATAACACAAGTATAGTTTGGTGGTTGACCCTATGCAGTACATAAAGGGGAGTGTGCACAAAGCTATTTTTCACGTTTGGTTTGTTTGAGAAAATTGATATGATTTGACTTTTTGTAAATTTAATATAGAAAGTAGTTATATGATCCATTTAGAATGATTGATTAAAATGAAGATCATATATATTTTGGATAGATATAGTTCAATTATGTCAATTTTTCCATTACTACCAATTATTACTATAATGTCCGATGAGATATAAATTCCTCTATCACTTTTCACTCTACCACAGATAGATCATGATAGTGATGTAATCTCATTTTGAAATATCATATCTGTCTACCCACCTAAAAATATCAGGAAAATTATACTGGATCCAATAGATAACAAGGGAATTCCCATATTATGTATTTTTTCCCTAGTAATCATTAGTTCCAAATATATTTTATCGCATTAGAAGGTGATCTCTTATAACTAACCACCAACCCTAATATGTTCTATGATACACATGTCAGAGCTGGGTGGAGGGAAATTTGGATAACTAAATTGGGTAATTAACTGTAACGAAATCTAACTTATTACATATGGATCAAATATTAGAAATTTAAAATTTGAAATTTATTCTATATATTGTAGAAGAAGTAAAATATTTTCGTTAATTAATACTAAAACTCAATCATAAAATAAATTTTAAATCCTCCCCTACTAAAAGGAACTCATAAATATATTGAAACCATGTATAGGGTCGGTGAGATGATTATGGAGGGGAAAGAGGTCAAAAATATTAATGAAAATAAAATAATGGAAGATTAAGAAATAATTTAGTATGGTAGTAGTCTATCATCTAGATCTTCCCATCATTGATAGACCCCATTCTATGCCTTTCATGTATAAGGACCTTGCCTTAAACATTACAAAATATTTAATTACCTTAATAATTCACATTTCAGGATCTTTTTAGGATTGTATCTTTAGAGAATTTATTCCTAACATATACATACCAACTTGAATAACACTACTACTCTAACATATGTTTTTCATCACAATAAAACATTATAAATAACAAGAGAATTGTATTCTTGACATTAATCTTCTTAAATTATTCGTTTATCTAAACCTTACTTATACCCTCTGAAAAACATTTCAAAACCATGGGATGAACAAAAAAAATATATCAGTAAAGGTTATGAAGTAAGTAAATAAAACATTAGAACATCAATTCATACAAGTTACTGAAATCATACTTTTCAATCATATAACATAATCTCTTTAACAGACATCTTAAAATAATAATATTTATTAATAAAAAATATAAATCATAAATCATAAAGGTAAATTTTGGAATCCATAACATACTTACATAATTTCTTTCACAACAACATAGGGACTTATGTTTAAAATACCCATCGTAGTATATTCCCTAAATATATTAGGAGAAACATTAACATTTACCTATGTCACATTAACCAAAGCATTAGAGAGCTATCTATGGATCACCCACCATAGGTTTATCATAGAACCACTCATATAAGTAAATAATGCACAAGAACCATAACATATTCATTACACATAAAAAATGTATAAAGAAAATATAACATTTCCAAATTGCAATCAAAATATATCATTTGAAGATTTTGACATAATTAATGCTTTCTAAAAACCATTTTCAATACCAAAATACGTAAAAATGGGATATGGAATTTATTTTCCGTTCAAATACATTACGACTAGTTAAAGAATCTATATTTCAAATAATGCCCGCGGTGGAGGGAATGTCATTGTCACCACATACGATAAAAAGAAAAATTCTTCTTGTATTTTAGTAAAACTATTCATAAAAAAAATATTCCTTTTGAAAACCATTCAATTAATTTGAAATGAAAATGGTATAATTATATACTATACACAAGAAGGTCATGAATAAACCAAAATATGCATCAATGAAAGGAGATTGAGATGAAGTACCTTACAAATTAAAAATATTACAAAATGAAAATAATTAACGAATAGCATTAAAAATCATATAATATCCTGATATTAAGGAGAATAATGATATAATATGTCAAAGGTAAATATAGACACCATATAATGTGAATTGGTTTATATCAAAAAATAAGTCTCAATGGAATGTAAATCAATGCAGAATCAATTACAAAGATTGTATAATTAAGTTAAAAATAAATCAATGACATAATTATGGGTGAAATATATATATATGCCCAATAAAAGTGGATATTAAGTGTAAAAAATGATAGGTCATTCACTTATATTCTTGGAAAAAACGAAACCAATGACATGGATATTTAACTAACTTAATGCATATTGAGTTATGATTTCCCTCAAACTGTTCGTATAAATGACATAAGAAATTATCAATGGGGTCATAATGTGTTGCAAAATTATATCGACACAAAGGGAATCAGAAATTAAAGAATAAATAAATACTTATTCCACACATATTATTTGCATAATATAATCAATGAAGTTTGTGTAAAACCAAGACAATTGAAATTGATTTTAGAAATTCCATTACAAAAATATTGTATCTCAACAACGTCAGTTAAAAATTATAAAAGTGAGTTCATGAGAGATAAAATGGACTATCATTACATGGACATAAAATGTAAAATAATAATGATATATAGTATCACATCCCAATATAATAAAATAGAAATTAAAAGACATAACATAAAATAAGTCTTGGACTAAAAGAGGAGGGTGAAAGGATCCCTTACTTTGAGTCTGACTCATCACATATGTTCCTTGTTCTTCCTGAATAATACACATAATTTAATTTATAATTGATTAAATACCATTTTCATGTTTATTATTCCTTTTATATCAATTATTATCTCATAAAAAACATTATATAATTATTTAAGTTAATATCGGTCATTTGGTTGATATTCGGTATTTGAGTCAGAAATGACCATCTAATAATTAAAAATTAACCAAGAGGTCAAAATTATATTATATATAAATATTATTAATATATATCATATATATATATTTTATTTATATAAATATAATATAATTTATCATTTAAATATAATAAATGAAATGCACCGTTCATGGAGATGGTAAGTTGTACGTACGCAGAAACACTACTTTCATTTATTTTTTATTTTAAAATAATTAAAACTAAATGATAAAAATATATATTATAATTAATTTATAATATCATATTTTATATAAATTAAAAAATTTCATCAACACCATCATTTATACATTCCATGTATAGAATGACTGAGTCGTATCACTTTGAGGGGGGCAGTAGTCCGCATTTCCCCAAATAAAATTATTGTATTTACACATTATGCAAAACATAGAAGTATGATATACATGATAAATTAGAGATAAATATTGACCATATTAATATAATATAATTACATATAAATATAGTTTCATCATGTTGGCATCCCTGAGAGGTGGTAGGGGAAAATCATACAGTCTTCGTTTCGTGAGGTAGTTGTTTGCTGTAGACAGAAACAGTTGGTTCATATCCCGTAGATGGCGGTGTGTGGATGTGTAGTTGGAATAATTTTCACAAAAAAATCCTAATATATTGAATTTAATTTTTATATAAAAAATATAGAAGATTGATTAGGGGGGTTTAGATGAAAAATAAATGAATGAAGCTTGAGAGAAGCCATTACCACAAATCAGTTAACAGCTTTTAATTTATGCTGAAAGGCTTTCATCAATTTCCATATTCCTAAGATGAGTATTATATGAAGAATAAAGAGATGTTGAGATATTATTTCATTAGATTTTGGAAGAGTTAATGGGAATGAGAGGTGTTATTAAGGGTTATAGGTGATTCCCTTTTATAAGAGAAGGATGGGCACTTTAGAATGGTATTGAAATATTATTTTATTAATAAATTATTTTTGGTTTCAAATGGTCCAAAAGTCATTTATATCAAACATAAGATGGTATTGGGTTTCAAAAACACTCAACTGATAGGTTTTATACAAGTATATGTCACAGATTTAACCTTATCGTTTATCTTTGACCTTTTGTTAGTTTATTAGACACTAACCATGTCTTATTGTATACTCATACTATATAGTTAATGTTTTTACTATAAAATGAAAATAGAACAAAAAGTGGTTCATTAATAAAATTTTCATCCTTATCTAAGTAATTTGGAAGAAAATTATATTTTTAGGACTATTATATCATTTAATAAAATAGTATTTGTTTTAAAAACACATTTATGTAAATTTATTTACTATTCATATTATATCATTTAAAAAATCCATAATAACTTCATTATTTTCAAAAAACATGAATTAATTCAAAAATAAAAAGTCATAATAATCATTAAAATTCATTTATGGCATAAAAATATTCAAAAAATATTTATTATAATATTTATAATCTCATATATTAAAATCATTCATTAATGAAGTTTTAATTACATCATCCTTGTGTCATAAATATATTTATTAATTTGTTGTCTAAAAATTATAAATAAAATACCATGATGTAGTAAATGTTTGTATACTTTTAATGACTATTTATAGGTGAAAATAATACTTATATATCTTCATATAAAAATTGTATTAATATATGATACATGTTTAGGTAATATTTTTCTTAACATTAAATTAAAAGTAATTAAATGTCATTTTCGCGCAAAAGTGGCTCCAGGGGGCCCCAAAATTGACCAAAGGATTCCCATTGTAAAAAATATATCATCAAATTGAGTTAGAAAACATTTAGGGTAGTTTAAATTATTATAAAATTATTTTTTGTCCTTATTTACTAGATTTACATTTTTACCATTGTAAATACAATAATTACGGAAGTTTCTATTCATAATGTCTAAAAATAAAATGTACCTATTTAAACATTTTTTGACCTCATGATTGAAAATATGGATTAAATTATTCTTAATTCAAAACATAGATTTTTTAGTGATTAATTTAAAATTATTTTCAATTTTCAAACTGAAAAGTGTTTTTTATGAAGTAATAATTATCAAAAGATTGACATGTGTTTATATCTAATTAAAAAGTTAAATTACATAAAATTTCCAAAATTGTATTAAATTCTTAAAATTTAATCCAATTACACTTTAAAACCAATTAAAAGTTAAATATATCTATATAAATAAATTAGATTAAAATTCATTTTTGACCTAAAATTTAGTATTTTTTACTATTCATTTAAAATTGACCTATATCAGAAAAATACCAAAATTTCACCCAAAGTAAATTTTTATAGCCTGATTATATTGACAATGATTTTAATGTCAAATAAAAAATAAAAAAGTGAAAAAATAGATTAAAAAAGGGATGTTCATTAAAAGGAGGTAGAATGACCTTTAAAAAATCATAGATTATTTCAGGCTTAAAATCGGATTCATTATTATTTTAAGCCTCCAAAATTTATTTAATAAATGTAAATACATTTACCAAAAATTTATAATCATATTGTAGTTTGTTCTATTCATTCTCTCCAATACACCAGTTAGGAATTAACAACCATTTAATATAATAATATTATTATATTATTTTTTGGTATGACTAAATGTTTTGGGAACTGTAAGATTTCAAAGAAAGATTTTATTGCGTGTACAGTTTGCTATCATACATATCATCCCATGTAAAGTAAAAATAATATTTTATTCATGAATATTAACAGAAATGAAAATGTATTATTCAATAAATACCTGGGTCGTTACATCCTTCCCCCTTTGGGAAATTGAGTCCTCGTAATTTAAATATTGGGCTCGTAAACTTTTTTGAAAGCCCCACATCAAAAAGATATTCAATAAAACTATCACATTAAAATAAATGTTAATAAGTACAAGGTCACTCAAGATAAAACATACTAGGATTCCATGTAGTAAAACATGAATATGGATGAGAAACTAAGTGTCAATTTTTGATGGAGTGTGATAGAAAACATGATTAGGAGAATGATATCAACTAGAAAATGAGAAACATGCGATAGGTTAAATAGAATTTGATTTCGTAGTAGATAATGTAAACAGAAATCATTTTTTTAACATCCATTTCATAAAGTTGTGGAATTTAGTTATGATACTCACTTTGATGATAAGGAAATATACTTACATGTCTTGTGGAATTTCATCCTTTACTAAATTTCTACAACAAACACATCTTTTCTCCAAATTATGAGTATTCAAGATGACATGGTCACATCAAATGTACTAGAATCAACTTCTAGAGATAAAAAAGTACAAAAAATATGAAAAATATATATCTCTTATCTTTAGACATTAACCAAAAACAAAATGGTAATTACAAGATTAGATTACCCACAAAATTGATAATCCTTTATAAATTAAAATACTTCTCAAAATCTCCAAAATTCAACAACCAATATCCTATGTTAAACAAATACCGTTCAATACAAAATTGTCCATAAAAATCATCAATGTAATATAAATTATTATTTTAATCCAATACTCCAAATAATTTGATCACGTAGTCTTCCACAACAAATCTTTACATTTATCTGCAAATAACATCATCTACATTTAATGTATCATACTTAAATATAATTATACTGATCACATATTCTAAAAGATAGGTTGAAAATTTCAATGAACTACCAAAATAAATATATGTCCACAATAAAAAATTTATTCTTCAAAAATATAATTCAACCATTACCCCTCAAATGAAATCCCATTGTATTATATTTTCCATAGACATTTTGTTTCCCAAAAGAAAAAACTTCTTCGAAAATTACCTTTATCACTTAATCTTTAAAACATGAACTTATACTATGAATATACATTTGATAAAACATGATTTCCCAAAATAAAAATAATCTTGATTCAAATAGTAATTTAACTAAAACGAATAAGTCATACTAACTGGGGAAATAATACAGTCTAGTGGTAGGGTATAAATCCCAGTCACACTTTGGTTGTGGGTTCGATTCCCATAGCATTATCAGATGCAATAGGTTGTCACATGGTCTGCGTTTTTTCTTTTTTCAAAAACGTTATAATATTAAAACATTCCAAAAATTGAGATAAATTATTGAAAAATAACCATAACATGTTTCATCTTCAAAGGTTATCTTATACCTCTCATTTTTCACCCCAAAAAGTAATAACCCATAATTGCCTCCAAAACCAATGATCTCATGAACCCCTAAGTTTATCCATTATGCCCACACAAGATAGGATAATTCTGAATTGAATAAAATTTTCACATATCAATATTTTGGGTTACACATTAAAGAGAAATGTCATCCAATGTTATCCCAACAATAAAATTTCATTGATACTTTTAAACATTTCATCAGCAAGATATCTAACATAACTCTCAAATTTCTAAATTGAAGACATCTTAATATTCAAACATTCTTTATAATCCTTTATCTAGTATTTTCTATATATGTCTTTTATACTTCTTTCCTACAAAAAATAACTAATAATGAGATTTCAGTCATGTAATAACATGAGCTATGAAATGATCCATACCATTCATAGGTTATTTTATGTTTCCCTATAATCAATTGGAATGACTTTAGGAATTGGTAAAATTATATGTGTATGATCTTTCAGATTTGATTCCCGAACCTTATTCATATGAAATATATCTGCAAAATGTCCATGCATTCAATATTAAAAACATTCAATTGATCCTTCAGAAAGAATGTTTTCCACTTTCATAGAGTAAACTGAATGCTACCTTTATCCATGGAATATTATTTCTTTATTACCATCATTACCACATCATAATCATCTTTTCATCCCTTTGAATCATTTCACTATGTGTTTCTTTCCACATCATTATAACTTATATTTTTGAAATTACATTCCTTTATGATTATTACCTTATCTTTCATAGTGATTTGTTTCTCACATATATGAATCCTTAGATAAATTACCAAGGTTATAGTGCTCTATCAGGAATTGAAATTGTTGGATGAGAATATCCATAAGTTTTCTCATTATAGACACCATTTCATTTGGATTATTATTCAGAAAACCACAACAGTTTCCTTCACATCCATTATTACATTGGTGCCTTCTAGATCCAACCATTCAATAGAACCAAAATGGCTAGTGTGTGTATATCAGTAAAATCATAATATACTATCTTATGAGGTGCGTAAACACTGAGATATACTCATTCATTTTATCATAAACTCATTAAATAAATATAAAATAACTATAATTCTTTCTAATATACTAACCAATATGGGTATTTCATATATGATTAAATAACACCCTAACCTCTAAAGTTATCTAAACCAACCGTTGATACCAACTATATCGCCCGTGCCTTAATTATTACATAATCATGAAAAATTAGAATGTGGCCACTTATACACTATCCAATTTTTTATCACAATAATAAAACTACATAAATAAAACTAGAATTAATTTCATGATATAAATTTTTATGAATTCTTTCATTCTCTTACCCTTCCTTATATCTTGTGAAAAAACATTTCCAAAACATGGGATGTGCATAAAAGGCTCAATAAGGGTTATAAAATAAGGAATGAAAACATTTGTCCATCAATTCATAAAATTCAATGAAATCATAATTTTTATTCATATAATATAATATCATTAACATACCACATAAAATCATTATATTTATGAATAATACATAGAAGTCATTAATCAGAAATTTAACTTGTGGAATCGATAACATACTTACATTGTCAATGTCACAACTACATTGTGAGTTACATTTGGAATACCCATCACATTATATTACCTAAATATATTTGGAGAAACATTAACATTTACCTACATCACATAAAACTATTAATTGGTGAGCTATCTTGGGCTCACCTTCCATAGTTTTATCACAGAACCACCTTTATACGTAAATAATGCCCAAGAACTATAACATATTAATTACACATAATATAACCACAAAAGAAAGATAACATTTCTACATTTCAAAAAATTTGTTAGTTTATGATATTGAAACAATCATTTATTTATCAAAAACATTTATAAAAAAACATAAAAATGATATATATTATTTATTTTCCTTTTAAAAACATTACAAATTGTTATGGAATCCAAATGACAAATAATTCCCATGGTGACGGAAAGGTCGATGTCACCGCGTACATAAAAAACAAGCATTGTTTTTGCTTTTTAGTAAAAATCTTCATAGATAAAATATTCCTTTGGATAACTATTGAATTAAATTAAAAATTGGTATAATTATACACCATACAAAATATGGTCATGAATAAACCAAAATATACATCAATGAATGGAGATTGAGGGGAAGTCCCATACCACATGAAAAATTACATGAATAAAAATAATTATTGAATTAAATTAATCAAATATTATAATATCATGAGAGTTAGGGTAAAAATGATATAAAATGTTCAATGAATGTATATACACTATATAATGTGCACTAGTGTATAACAACAAATAAGCTTCAATGTAAAGTAAATTGAGACCAAATCATAGGAAATTCACAAATATTCTTTGAAAAAAACGGAAGATATGGATATTTATCTCAATGAATGAAGATTGAGTTATGATTTCCTTAGCCATGTTTGTATAAATGATGTAAGAATTTATCAATGGGGTCATTATGTGTTCATAAATTATATCCCCAAAAAGGGAAGTAGAATTTAAAACATAAATAAATTTTTTTAAACACACAATATTGGAATAATATAATTAACTATGTATTCATGAAACATGAAGAGTGGAAATTGAGTTTAGAAATTACCTTAAGAAAATTCGGTAGCCTAAAACGTCATGTAAATATTAAGAAAATGAGTTGATGAGAGAGGAAAGGGTATCTCATTACATGTAAATAATATGTAATACAATAATTATATATAATAATATATCCCAACATAAGAAAATGGATATTAAAAGACATAACATACAAGAAGTCTTTGACTAAAAGAGGTGGGTGAAATGTTCCCTTACATTGAGTTTAAATCGTCACATATATTCATTATAAATCCTGAATAATAAACATAATATAATTTCTATTTTCTTAAGAACGTTTTTCAAATTTATTATTCCTTTTATATCTCTTATTATCATGTTATAAACATTGCATTCTTATTTATGGTTATATAAGACATTTTGTCAATATTTGGTACTTGAGTCAAAAATAAACTTCTGACAATTACAAATATTCCCTGAGGTAAGAATTCCATTATCTATATAATAATATTTATATATATCATATATATTTATTATATATGTATTTATAAGATTCTATAATATTTATAGATAAGAAATGAATTGCACTGTTCATTGAGATTGTAAGTCGTATGTACGTATGAATGTTATGTTCATTTATACTTTATATTAATGAATTGATAACTAAATTATACATTGATATAATATAATTATTGTATAATATAAAATTTTATATTATTTAAATAAATTCATTTATTTCATCCTTTATATGTTACATGTATGTAATGAACGAGTCTTATCACTTTGATGGGGCGGTAGTGTGCATTTCCTCAAATGAAATTATCCTATTTACCCTTTATGGGAACCATAAAGGTATACTATAAATGAAAAATAATGAAGCATATATAGAATTTAAATATAATATATATCACATATAAATATATTTCCATCATAATGGAAACCATGGAAGCTTGTATAGGAATATAAAACAATCATCATTTCGCGAGCCAGTAGTTCGTCGTACATAGAAGCAATTTGTTTGTATCCATTAGATGGAGTTCTGAAGAATTTTAGATAAATTAATTCACATGAAAACAAACTGTTATATTTAATATATTTTTTTTGTTATAAAATAATTTTAAATGATTGTTTAGGGGGTTAGATAAAGGAAATTAATGAAAGAATCCTGAGAAGAGACATTACCTCAAATTGGGAAAATAATCTTCATTTAAGCTAAAATGATTTATTGAAATGCCTTCTGCCCAAGTTAAGGCTCTTAGAAGAAATATAGGAATGTTGGGAGATTATTTGGGTATATTTTGGATGATCCAATGGGCTTGATAGGTGTGATTATGGGTTATAGATGATTCCCTTTTATAAGAGGGAGGGGGAACTTTAGGAAGGTATTGAAATATTAGTTTATTATAATTTTTGTTTCATTTAAATTGGACCCAAAGTAATTTATTTAAAATATAATATTTTTTTGGTCAGAGAAATCTCAACAAATCGTTTTTATACATGTATATGTTTCTAATTTAAACATTTCATTTAGATTTAACCCTTAGTTTACTAGTTTGACTCTTAACGTGTCTTCTTGAATATTAATACTATAGAGTTCATATTTTTACTATAAAAAGCTGATAGAACCTAAAGTGTTTCATTAATGACATTTTAATCCATAGATAAGTCCTTTGTAAGAGTAGTAGATTTTTATGACTATTATATCATTTAATAAAATTGTATCTATTTTAAAAACTCATTTATGTAAATTTATATACTATTGAAATCATGACTTTTATAAAATCCATAATAACATGGTTCCTTCATAAAAAACTATATTAATTATATGATAAGAATTCATATTCATCCCTAAAATTAATTTATGGAATAAAAATGTTAAAAAATATTTTTATTTAGATATTAATAATATCAATTATTAAAATCATTCACTAATAAGCTAATCACTACATCATCATTGTGTCATAACTATATTTATTAATTTGATGTCCAAAATTTATAAATAAAATAAAATGATATAGGAAATCAATTTTTGATATCTAATAAATAATTATATTTGAAGAGATCACTTATATACCTTATATAAAAATGGTTTCAGTAAAAGTTATATTTTTAGGTTATATTTTTCATAACATTAAATTAAATGGAATTAAATTTTATTTTCACACACAAGTAGCTCCATGGGGTCTTCAAATCGACCCATGGATTCACATGGTCATTAATATATCATGCAATATGAGTAGGAAATGTTTTTGAGTTTTTTTTAAATTATTATAATATGATGTTTTATCTTTATTTACAAGATTTACCATTTAACGATGAGAAAAAAAATTAATTATTGACATTACTATTCATAATTTCTAAAAATAAGAGGTAAATATTTACACAATTTGAAATATGGAATCCAATTTTCAAAAAAATACTGAAGTTGCAGTAATCTAAATTTAAAACAAAAAAAGTGTGTTTTTATGAAGTAATAACTATCAAACATTTATCATGGGTTTATGTCATATTGACTGTGAAATTACTACTAATAACCAAAACTATATTAAATTATAAAAGTATAATCAAATTACCCTTTAAAACCAATTAAAAATTCAATCTATCAATATAAAAAATTAATATTAAAAATCAGTTTTGACATAAAATGTAGTATATTTAACTATTCATTAAAAACAAAAAATTATCATAAAAATACCAAAATATCATCCAAAAAGACTTTTTATGTTATATTATAATTAATAATGTTATTTTTTAAAATATAAAATATAATAGTGAAAAACTAGATTTAAAAATGGTTCACTACAAAAGGCTGTAAAATAACCTTTTAAAATATTAGAGTAGTCCATGAGAAAAATCAGATTCATTATTCTTTTAAGCCTCCAATTCTTTTTGTTAAATGAAAAGACAATTACCAATCATGTACAATCAAATATTAGTTATTTTTATTCATTACTTCCAATACAAAATTTTAGTGTTTTGTAAAATTTGAAATAATAATAATAATATATTATTTTTCAGTATAACTCAAAGACGTGTCAAACATAAGAATTCAAAGAAACCTGTTGTTGCATGTTGAGTGTGATATCTTACATAACATCCAATTTAATTTAAAAATAATATCCTATTCATAAATATTAATTGAAATGAATAGTTATTATTTAATAAATACACGGGTCATTACATCATGACAACTTTTTTTAAGTAAAAAGTAGCAACAAGGTGTCATAATTTTTCAAATAAATGATTCTAATATGATCCCTCATGTTCTTTGAGATACAAAGGCAAAGTATTTGTTTTTTATCCATTATTAATATCAAACCAGATCAAATACAACCTTATAAGATCATTTTATGACATGGATTGTGGTTTCGTGACATGACCTGTGTAAGCCCGATCCAATCACATATTGATTAACACTTATACCATTTGTGGCCCTTCATTTTATATTTCATAATGTGATCATATTTGTAAAAACCATGACAAATGAAGTATTATGCAATAAGTATTTCTTACTCTATATTTTCGCTTCACATATTAATTAATTTGATATATAAATTTTGAGTATCATTCACAAGGAGTGTTATTATTTGCCAACTTTTGTTTCACCATTTGACCATTTTTTGTTTGAATCCTTATAGTTTTTTGTTTCCCCATTGGATATTGTGTGGCATAATTTTGATACTAAATTCATCATCTAAATTTAAATTTTCAAACATTTTCAATATCCTATAATAAATTGTAAAAAAATAGAATTACATCAATATTTATAAAATAATGGACATAAACAATTAATTTTTTATACAAATAATCAGGCATTAAATAGTTCATCCAATTACCCATCACCTTGAACTTTATTATCCTCTAGCATGTAATCTCAACATATATTATATAGGTATACAATTTTATCTATATTAAAATTAAAATGAAATTAATTTAAATAGTTATCAATGGGGGATTGACCTTTCAAGTTCACCATATAAACATTAATTCCTCTTCATACATATTAAAGAGACTAATTATACAAAGAATTTTAATCTTTTCAATTGAAAAATAGTGGTTATTCTCCCAAGAATTTACTCATATATCATAATATATTATTATCAATCATGGAAACTCACAATTTACCTCACAATGGATTCTCTTTTGTGGTAACTCATTATATAAATTCACGTAGAGTAAATCTCTTATCTAGATAACATAATCCATTTCCACTTGTTGGCAAAGGATCTACATTCTCTGCTTTTTAATGATCAAATTAACAATAAGTTAGGAATAATTTTTAGTAAGGTTCTTATATGTAGGAGGCTTATGGTTAGTAGTGGTTGATGAAAAAAATTAAAGCAAAAAAGGAAGTCTTTAATTAATTAATATTGTTTTATATCTAATATCAATTCAATGAAAATTTATCTTGTAAAATGGAAACTCACACATCCCCATATTTAGATTACAGTCATGATCAATGTATTTATAATGAAATTAATCACACATTACTTATTTTATTAATTAATTATTAAATATTCTAAAAATTATTCATGGAATAAATGTCACATTCTCTACCTAACCACATATGATCAAAAGATAATCCATATAGAAATGATGATTTTTTATTTTCTCAAAATAGAACCCGTTTTTAATTCAATTTTTTATTTTTTTCATGAGGTGAAAAAAATAAGTACATTTGTTATAACATGATCCTATCCCAATAACCAAAATAACACAAAATCTATTTTTCATAATAATTTAATACATCCCTTCATTCGAGATATCTCAGACCCCACACCTAATCTTTACAACATCTTGCAATATATATATAATGGCATGTAATTGTATAAATGGAAGGTAATGTGTATCATTCTTATAGGTTTCATTCATGAATTATAACGGTTAAAAGGTATTGATTACATGGTGGGTTCAATGAAAATGGTTAAATAATAAAGAACGTATCAATCATATTAGGAATGGTTGCGTACAATCATATCCTTGACATGTTATAATAAAAGTTATAGTAGGTATAATTCACTAAGACTAACTAAGAAATATGTTTAAGATAATATAAATTTAAATTCATGATATTATCTTTGGAATAAAATATATAAATTTTGGAAAATCAGTTATTCCGTGCAATAATAATAAATCAATCCACACAAATATTATAAATTTAATATCAGAAAATTGTTTGGAAATTTCATTTAAGTGAATCAAATAATTTAATTAAATAAAGAATCTTTGAAATTACCATCATAATAAACCTTATAATTATTCAACAACTTATATCAATCATTTTAACTCATTAATATAAAAATATGGAACAATGAAGAATGGGATTACTATGAAATTCATTTCTATTAGGCTAGTCATGTAAATAATGAAATAAAATGTTGGGTAAGTAATTTTTTATGTCAATTTTTTTAAAAAAATAATGAAGTTAAAAATATAATTAAAGTAAAAGAAAACTAACCTTATCAGTGATAATTTATTCAAGTTGCACAATCCATCTTCCATTAGATACATTATGAAACATATTTATGATATGAGTTCTCATATATATAACATTAATTTTATTTTCATGATGTCAATTCTTATTTCATGTTGAAATATATATATAATACTATCAATTTCATTTCCATCATTATTTTAACATAATTTTGGGATTTCAAAATATGAATAAAATCAAAAGATAGTTGACTAATGTTCAATTTTGATTAAATAGATGTCAGGGGAAGATTAAACTAAGGTAAAAATGTGAATTTTCTTCAAGAAGAACATTTGATTAACATCACTGGATCGACTCAAAAAGAAACTTTTAAAAAAATCATAGACTACAAGATTCAATCATATAAATTTAATTAATAATGTTTTATTAGTATATTTAAGATTATTATTTATGAAATTATATTTAAATATGAATTATTGTATTACATCAAATGTAATGGAATGATATAACCAAGTAGGTATTAATTTACAATGATGTTGAAATGGAAATATCCATTACTGTGTCATAAGGTAGATAGCCATGGGGATATTTCAATCTATGCTCATTTATTGTGAATGAGGTTTAAACTTTTTATAATGAAATTTTCTCTCAATTGGTTGTAGAAATTTATTCTTATTCTTTTAATTTTTATGAAAATTTCAATTATTTTTTCCAATTTATAGTAAATTCATTATTGAAATTTGTACAGATTGATTTATTCCCAACTCATATATCTTTTTAAAATAAAAGAAGAAATATTTTTATCCTTATCATGAATATATCAGAAAAACTATAATTTAATACATATATTTTTTATATTGAAGACATTTTAACCCAATAAAAAAACAATTTGAGTCATTCTCACTATAGTACCAATAAAACCATTAAATATTTATATTCCCAATTTAGATTTTATAAGATTTACTATCTTTTTCATTAAAATACTAAAATTATATCTATATTATTTGTAAAATATATTATAGATTTCACAATCTCTTAAATGTCATATCTATAGTGGTTTTACTACGAACTTGTTGATTGATGTTATTATGTTTTAAAATAAAATGTTGGTCGTTGAATTTTTTTTTCATTCTTACCAAATGTAGATAGATTATAGTATTTATACTACTGTAAAAGAGGAATTTTTTTGGTATTTATTATGAAAAGGTGGTCTATAATAATTTTTTTGAATAAATTTTTTTACAATGCTTTGGCCCGAAATTTTATTCCAGGGAGTTTATCCTAATGGTATGTAAAATGATGGGGTGAATAAATAACCAACATACTTGAGGTGGGCCCTGTTTCCCATTTACATGATTCAAAACCATTTTTTTCTTTAAACTATTTATTAACTCAACTAATTTTATAAGTAATGGTGTTGTATCATAAGTTTATACCGCATGTACACATCTTCCTTCCATTACTCTAATGTCAAACATCATTATGCTCTATGAATTTTTTTAATCATAACTCTAGTTTCATTGGAAAGTTTTTCTTTAGGGATCCTCAAGATGAGGAGTGGATTAGGTTGTGGTTGTTGTCAAGAAATACTAGGTATAATAAAACCATTAGGTTGTGTTCCTTGAAAAATTAGTGTTTGAAACTTGTTAAAATATTCATGATCCTTTCCCAGTACTCATAGAGTGTCTCTCCGATTGATTGGTGGATGGTATAGATGTCATTTAAATTTGTGGTAATTCATGACATGGAACCAAATATATTTTTGAATAATATTATTATACCTCTAAATTCAATGAAATATATTCGTTATTTTAAAAAATATCATTCATTTGTGGCACCGTCTGGTAAAAAGTGACATTCCCCATAATTAACTTCCTCATTTGAAACTCCTTGAGGTTTCAATCCATATTATACATATGTAAATCCTTGGAAGTAAATATTTTGGTATTCTCTTACAAGACGAAAAAGCATTTGAATAATGTGAATAATGTTAATAAACATTTCAATATCATTGTATAAGGCATAGAAAAAATGTTGATTTTGTTGTTTAGTGAATTATGGCGTATAGAGACAACATCAGGTTTATTTGTGATTGATACAAAATATATTATGTTTATAGGGAACAATGAGTGGATCATGTATTTAAATGAATTATTTCTTAAGATACTATTTACATATTTCTATTTATATATTGGGTTTTCAATTATTTAGTTTAATGATCCAATTCAATTAATGGTTTAGTTTAACATTGTGTCATCAAATATTAATTAAAATTTTTATGTTATTTTTGGCACTAAACCATTGAAATAATACGAATATTAATTCTTTCCAATCAATTTCCATGAAAAAAATTAATAAATTTTAGCCTTGTGGCTAACATTAGGTACTCTCCTAGAAACTAAATTTCATAAAAGGGTTTGTCTATTCTTTTTTTTTAAGAAATTGATTTTATTTTATTTTTAGAAATATAGAGAAGAATATATATTAGTGATTGATTGAAAATACATAATGAAAAATTAAAACCCAGAATGATTTTCTAGAAATAGTGTAATACTATTATAATTCTTCAATTATAATGAATTCTTCCTCTGTTTTTTGGTAAGAGAGAAATTCATATCTCACTTCTACTTTATCCCTTTGTTTGATGGTGATATTGTGGTTGTCCTATAATTAAATTTCAATTTTTAACCCTCTTTCTTATTTATGATTCATTACCACATATACTATGGATTAATTATTGAAATCCCCAATAAGTTATTATTAATTTATAATAATCAACATTTCTCCACACAATTCATCTCACGTATTGGTGATCACTAGGTAGTCACCATACACCTTAAATATGTTCCATCATATACAAAAAAAATTGATGGGGGGTATTTAGAAATTGACAATGGAAATGAACAATAAAACAATATAAACTAAAAAAACATATTTTATATTAGAAACTATAATTTGTAAATTTATTCTTTCTAGAAAAATAATAAATTGATCTAATGTCATTTAAGAATAAAAATAAAGAAATGAACAAAAGTTCTACCATAACCCTATCTTGATCACTCACAAAAACTACCCCTCCCAAGATAGGCTATAATAGTTGATTAAAGATAAGGGAGGCAATGTATGAATAAATGAAAATTAAAGGATTGAAAAAAAAGAACTAACATATTATAAAGTCAGTCCCTTTTCTAGATCATCCCCTCACGGATCGATCATCTTTCAATCCCCTTAGTCACTGTATTAATAGAGGTAAAAATTATACCTCAACAATAATAATTTAAAAGAAATACTCTAATTAAATATCATGGGTTCTTGATGTTCTCAAATTAAAATTAATGGTATCTCCCATTATTTATGTCAAACTAGCTCAAATATGGGTCAATCATGGAATTTGAAATTATGTATACAATTTTCTTGATGTAAAATAATTTTGGACGAAATTATCAAATCATTTATTCCCTCTATGATCATATCTGGGATTTAATTTGATGTGTCGCCTCATCACCATATGTTTCAATCCAAGTTAAATTATGTCTCGATCCTGATATCTTATATTCCTTCATGTATTTACTTCGTGTTCTTAATTCCATTAATATTAACATTGTGAATAAAATTAATGATATGAATTGATGTTTTTCAATAGTTATTCCTCCATTTTTAAATACTTATTTTATTTCAAGACATTGATATTTTCTATTCCCTATGAGATGTCCTAGGAAATTATTTTAATCTTTAATTCATAATAAATTAGGTAGTTTTAAAAAAAATGTATCAAACCATAACATGTGAAAATATAATATTTTGACAATATAGCCTAATTAAGAAGAACAAAATATTCATTTCTGTAAAAATAAACATTAATGTAATGGTCATGTCAATATAATTTACTAGTTCAATATGACAGAAAAAGTAGTGTTTTTGATGATGGATTAAATGAATTAGGTTATTCTCCATAAAATAAGTGCGAGGAATTTTATCTAATGGTCATAATACCATGTCTTAATATCTATCATCATCAAATGAAGATTGAACAAAATATTTTATTTTTCTGTATCATTTTTTGTGAAATAAAGACATTAAGATACCACTCCATAGGGGCCACCAATATAATGAGTTGATTCCAATCTTCTGGTGGAAATAATACTGATTCATGAAAAAGGAATTAGTTTATTTCCTCCAAATACTCATCGTAATCATCAACCAATATTTAAATAATCATCGTTATCATTAAGATAGTGAATGAATCACATCTACCAAGCATGACAACTATGAAATACCAAATATAAGTGACTGGTCCATAGAGACCTCTATATTAATTGAGTTTTCATGGGGGTGTAATTTTGATAATCATAGTTGTAATATATGGATAAAATTCAATAAAATAATAGCATTTAAAAAATAAAAATATTTTCTCTAACGTTACCGCAAAATCACACTTCATTGGATTCATCAACAAAAAGTGCTATTAAGGTTTTAGGAATATTATTTAAAAATCATCGACATGATCATAAAACTTATATGGTTTATCCACCATGTTATCAATGTAGAAATTTTCAATTTTTCTATGAAGGTTTTGAAGATGTCATGCAGGAGGTTTTGAGATGTGGTTAATTATTTCATTAAGGTAAAGGCCATGATAGGGTAATGAAATATCCCTTGAGGTCCTCTGATATAAGTTTCTTCCTCATCTATAAGGGCCAACATGATCTAATTTTATCCTAAAAACCCATCTATTTAGATAAATATCTATAATATTGTAGTAACATTGATCTAGAGATTAATGATTAGAACGTGGAATGAATCCTTCAGGTGTTGTCGATTAAGGTCACCAAAATCAATATAAAAAATGATCATCTCATTCTTATGATTAATATAGATGATGTTGGACATCCATATAATATATGTGTTACCTCTTGTATGAATTTAGCTCTTTTAAATGTTTCAAATTCATATAGAACCATAGTAGAATGTGTGGTATGAATACTCCTTGTATCTTGTTTAATGTTTTAGTGGTCATCTAGAAGACCCATGTCATGGGTGGTGACATCAAGGATCAGTCATGAAATATCTATATAATTACTTGAAAACACATAGTGGTGTTTTATGCATAAAAAAATTTAAATATTAATCTTTTAACTGGTAATGGTGACATAAATAAGTATTCTATGAGGGTTCTTTTCAGTTCAAAAATTTACTTTCTAGAACTCATTGAGTTTGGTGGACACAACATACTAAAATACTAGAAGAGTTCCCAATAGTTATGGTCATAATATTACATCATTTTTTTAATGGTATATTATTATGACCAAGTGTATCACATGTAGGTTTCTAATTCTGAGATGAGGGATAATTGGATTCCATAAAAATCATCAACATTACAAACTACTATGGTTTTCATTCGGGTCTTTTCATTTTTTTAGTGTCATGTGGCAATTTTTTGACCCAACGAATTTATTTGTTAAGACATAATTTCATGATAACACTTTTTATGGGACATTATTAATTTCATATACATGATCTTGGGAGGTTATTGGCATATACTAGCATAATTAGACAGAATCTATAGCCTAGATTAGGTTTATAGGAAGCACATAGTCACTGTTGAGCTAACTCAGTGGAATGGTGGGGGTTGTTCCCAAGCTATTGGGAGTGGAAACCTAAATTTCACACTTTATAATTTTCTATCATCATTCCCTATTATAGATTCTCACCTCGCTGTATTGAGATTCACATGATTCAAAGGGGGAATTTCCTCCATAGTCAAAGACAAACTTTTCATTGACTATGTTTTTAAACATTTCCAAAATATCAATGGCACTTCCAGGTGGCTTTGAAGTCAAGTTATGTCAAATAAGAAATTTTATATTTCCCTTGGAAGATAATTATGAACATGATACTAGAGACTGTATCTCTTAGTTGGGTACTATGAGTTATTTTTGGGAGTTGATTTTCTCTCTCTATTACTCTTGAATGGTAATATTTTTTGAGAAACATTTATGTCCCAATATATGATATGTTGGAGGGTTTTGACCAAGACAAGGGTGATCTTTTGACAAAACCGAACTACATAACCTCTCACACTGGTACCCAAAACAAATTTATATATACTGGAAAGTTATTACCGATCCCCATAAGAAAGCTTCAAGAACTCCGAAAAAAATAGACGGAATTATTTCCCCCAACCTAATGAAAAAACACATATATAAACATGTAAAAAATTAAACAATGGAAAAATATAATTTTACATATATATATATAATAACATAAGGATTACAATATAATAGAAAATATTTAAAATGTAAGAAAAAAATAGCTAGGATTCAAGTCCAATTGAAAAGGATGAAAAAACTAAATTTCTACTGTAATATCTATTTAGTAGAGCATGAGAAAACCCACATCATCTCACCATCTACCTACCCAATAAGTATTGATAAAAAAACCTCATCCCATCATTGTGGCACCTTGCCTTTCTATACAAAAAAAGACTCAACTATGTCTACACACCGCAGAAGGGCTACACATGGTGTGATCTAATTGACTCAATAGGTTCTCACACTGATTTTCTATATCAATTTAATGAACAAAAATCCATGCATTTTTATCCTTAAATAAATAAAGGAATGATTTATTTTTTTTAGTTTTTATCATAAAATATTGTAAAATAATATAATTTACCATTTTTTCACATTTCTAAATAAAATAGGTAAATTAATATCAATGAATTTCATATAAATATATCAAAACAGTTATATCAAATAATCCAAAGGATGAAACACATATCATATCTAATCTGTGGTAGTACAATCAAAATATTACTATCCCACATATCCCAAATCACACAAAATATTTAGTGGCATCAAGCTAAGAGCCACACTAGGTAAATATATCTAGGATACTCGTACCAAATCATATAAATTTCTCTTAATATCAATCCCCTAATCATATGCACCAATTTTAAAGAGCAGAGGAACACCCTAGAATGAAAACACCCTAATATGATTAATATTTCCCTAGTTAAACAAGCCATGTGACATGATTAAAGACCTACGAGAACCCACCCCATTACATTAGATGATTCATTTTACTACACTATCCACCGAATTTCATAAGGATTCCCATGTGCTCTATTTTATAAAACATTTCATCAGTATACATTGATAAAAAACCATGATTTGAAAACAATTTCTTAAAACCATTTCCCAATGATTATAAAAATATTTTCATTTAACAAAACTAGTAGAATAACATATTATATAAAAACAAAATTCCACACACAAAATTCAAATCATTCAAATCATTCAATTTAATTAATAAAATAATTTATAAAAAAACTGCAATATAGTTCACTAACATAAGCAAGATATTGAACCACCAACCTCAAAACATTGGCCTCCCAAAACCATAATGGGATTTAGCTAAATGAAATAAAAAAGAACCACAATTGGGGAACTAAAATCAATCCACTAATCTCGTAATTTTTTTATTTTCAAAAAATCATGGTAGAATTGGAAAAATCACAACGTACCTGAAGAATGCACACCTTCCGCACCACAACCAACATGGAATCGACCCTCAGAATAGGATACCACAATACATCTACATGGAAATTAGGAAGAAATCATCATGAGTTAATATATTCGATAATGTAATGAAATGATGATACATATATCAAAGGAAATGAAGAAACAAAAATATTTGTTAATCGGAGAAACACATTTCAATAGTAACAATGATCTATCAACAAAACAATTGATCACGAATTGATAGAGGCATCATAAATCACTCTGAGAATGATTTTAGGTTATTAAAAAAATGACTTATGGATGAAAAAAATAACATATTACTTTTATGGATCATTAAAATCATTATACCTGAAATATAAAAGGTAGATAATCCCTTTACAAATTATATAATCTTTGGGGTCTTTATTTTCCGAAAAATACAATTCTTGTTTTAAACTAATTTATACCACTACACAATTTGAAACCATTAAAAAAATGTACTCTAATTACACGAAGTTTATTTATCCAATAGACTGTAAAATTTTAGATTCTTCTAGAAAAATCTATCCAACTTGATCATTTTCTAAACTCAATGATAACACCACAAAGACAACAAACATTTATAACTGGACTCCATTAGTCAAAACAAACATACACCCTAATGTTTAGGATATTTTGACTATAAAATGTTCTCTATCCCTGGAAGTCAAAAAGACCATCCGATTGAAGATAAAAATGTGTAAAGTAAAAATAATTTCTTGAAAGAGGTTAATAATACATTAAAAATCCCCACCATATGAATTTCCATCTTCGGGATGTAATGTCGGAGAATAAAGTTTGGTAAGGAGGTGATTACACTACTCCCTCAACAATGAATCAGATTTCCATGTCTCAGGAGAATCAGATCCATGTCACCATGAAACTATGACCAATATAATTGACATCACATACAAGAATATTGCATTAGAGTCATTTATGCCTACTTGATTCTAAACATTGGAAACATTTGTGTGTAACTCAATATATTCCCATATCAAAACATGAAATGGATCAATATTGTATTTCCTCAGATGAGATATACATAATCATGATTTTTCATCAATAGAACTAGAAATTCTATATTATATGAAACCGTAAAAATATTCTTGGTGACCTTAAATGGTACAACAAATCATCGATCAATATTTCCCTATTTTGAAAGGTGATGGTGACAAAACCGAGCAGAAACATTCATAAAACACTAATACCTATTGTAGAATCCAATGGAAAACATCAGTTATTTTCATAACGTTTCTATGGACTTTTCATTGTAATGATTCACAAATGTATGTCATAAATCATAATAGAAATCTCCTGAAAAAAATACTCAGTTACACACAAGATGCTTCTCCTACATCTACACACCAAAGAGGTGACGTACATGAGGGATCATAAAAATACTTAAATGTATCCATTATGATTGAATATTAATATAAATTGTTATAAGAAAACATAACAAGTCTGAGATGGCTATCCAAATACCCAAAAAAATACCAAACACATGCATAGAGAATATACTCCCAAATCTGAATAGATCACATTGTTAATCCTTCTCTTTGTGGATGATATGGTATACCCAACCTGACCAAATTCCCCCTCTATAACCTCAATGTAAACCTAGGATCACTATCATAAATAATTGAATTAAGAACACTGTGTAACCTCATAATTTTAGGAACATATAGCTTACACACATTTTCAACTTTCACAGTACAACTGATCCGAATGAAATGTGATGACTTTTTCAACCGATCAATTACCACCATGATTGAATTCCTACATCATTAATATTATGGTAATCTAACTCTAATGAATATAGATACCTCCAAAAACAACCAAATCATAACTATAAATGTATGGATAATTACAATAGGTTACAAATGATATAATTTGATGTGTTGGTAGGTGTATTAGTGAGACTCATAATCAATAATCTCACACATTATACTAAGATACTAGAACCACCATCCCAGGCCATAGTAATTCATCATAGTGCCCAGATGAATTGTCCATGAAGAACTATGACATTGAGAAAGTTGAGATCCTTAGACCATCTGGTATAGAAAACCAATTCTGAAAATTTTGAATATAATATCAAGAGAGAAACAAGCCTTAAATGTTCCAACCCACCTTTTACAGTTACTATAATTCCTATGAACTCATCATCTTACTAACAACACTAAAAAATAGACTAATTAAGAGATAATGAAAAACAAAAATTTGGAAAACCTTTAATAAAACATTTTCCTCATTATCAAGATGAAACTAATCAAAAAACCCATAAGGATCCAATCTTACATTAATTATAGAATAGCCTATGATTGAACTTGCATATTATGATAATCTACAATTACATTCACCTTCCTCAAGGTGTATGATATATCAAAGTCAAACATCTAATGGTATTCAAACTATTTTATCTCTTTGAGATTTAATTCTTCATGAGAAAAGATTTAACATAAAATGCAATGGTCAAATACTATGAATCTCTGATCAAAAAGATATGATCATGTAAAAAAGAACATTTATAATTGTTGGAAGCTCAAAATCATGACTCGAGTAATTTTTGTTAGGTGATCAAAGTTGAAGAAAACTATAAACTACTACATGATCGTAGTTTAGGAGAACACAACCCAATATAGATCTATAGGAATAAAAAATCAAATACCCTTTATCGATCACATGTAGGATTAAAATAGGTTCAAATTTCTAAATTCATCATAATTGGTCAAAAATAGATTGACATATTTCATCCAAAATAATCCTCACTAATTTCATTGTATGATATATCAAAGGTGATGATAAACTTTGGGAAATCCTTGAAAACCCAAAAATAATATCCTGTATGGCCATGGAATATTTGAAACTCAATTACATTTGGTGGATCTTCCCATGAAATAAGAGTTTTCACCTTCATATGATCAATGGATGATAATTTCTCCGAAATTATGTTAACAATGATCATTACTTCAGTAATATAATTTTTTAATTTCAAAATATTTCCATATAAATGGTGAATCATATATATTCTAGAACCATACTGAAATACTGATTATTTTCAAAACAATATATCAAATAAATTATAATATCATCATGAACACTAACAAAATTATCGAGAAACATATGGATTATCTAATTAATTAATGCCATAAAAACTACTGGAGAATTAGTTAGAGAAAATTGAATCATGAGATATTTGTAATGGACATACCTACTCCTAAAATCCATCGTGTATATATCACACTCTAAAACATGACTCTTATGATATCCTGATCAATGATTAATCATAAAAACCCCTTTTATCCTTTATCTAATAAAAAATCATCTAAATGAGGCTAAAGAGGCTTAATCATTACTATTACCTAGATCAACTTCTAGTAGTCCAAAAATTGTTAGAGTGAATCATTTTCCATCTTGGAAAAGTTCATCAGGGCTGGACAAATAGAAACACTAAGGTGAATAGAACCCTTCTCAATTAGATTATCTTATAGAATCTTGAGATCCTTCATCTAATCAGGTTTTATATGATATAGAGGTATCAAACAAGCTATGTACTCGAGACTAGGTCAATCGTAAATTAAACTTCCCTATTTTGAGGGATATCAAAGAAATAATCAAGGAAAATTTTAGGTAAATTATGAGTCATATTGAGAATATAAATTATAGGGGAAACATTTTTAGGCACAACTACTATTAAATAAAACAATTTAGATATTTTGGAGGGAAGTTCCTTCATGACCGGACCTTGAATCCACGTCTCCCTAAAACCCCCATGACCTCCCATAGAACGTAATAAAGGATAAATAAAAATGATAAAAATATATATTAATACGGTGATGTATAATAAATTCATTCTGAAGATGATGTAATAGAAATCCAGATCAAGAATGAACAAATCCCAAACTAACAATGCATTAGTTATCAATAGTTCCCAAGGACACACATACCCCTTCAATTTATTCTAACCAAGAGGATCCAACAACATCATAATGAAGGACATGAGATCTATTGTATGGTTAATAATATCAAAAAACATCTATATATAAATGATTGGGAATCACTAATATCAAATAATGAAATCTCTATTGAGGATGAAATAAATATGGGAACACTCACTATAGTTGTACATATTTACCTCTATATAAAACTCATTTATTGCATGATGTAGGATCAATCATAAGGCCTATGGATGGATATTTATAGTCTATGCAATATTTGACTACACAGTAGTAGAATTTGTATCTGACAATCTATGACCATATGGTGGAGTAGATATAGCCTAGCAGAAACACTACAGGTGATGAAAAGGTCAACAACTATTCCACATATTTAAAGGTGACTGAAAAAAATGTTTTTTGTTTCTAGCCATTCCACACTGATAGAAATTTATAGGCACACCACTAGATTCTACAGGATGTTCTTAACAAGCCCTCTAATGAGAATCACCTCCACCCCTCCGGTAATGAGGTTTACACTTTCTCTTTTTCCAAGGTGTTCCACTGATGATACCACATCTGGGAAGATAAGGGGATGAATATCCATCCATTCCTAACATATCCATTTTTCCGTCACATCCCAATCCATGTTGTCTATTTGGGTAAACATATTTTTCTTGAACACCTGCTATCTAATATCCTGTTTTAAATTATAGATGCACTTTTGAGGTGTTAGTTATCCATTATTCAGAACCTCTATTTCAAAACTATCCAAACGTGGGAGCTAATTAGTGTATATTGAAACAAAAAGATCTCTCCAATTAAAATATAGGAATTGTAGATTCATCCCCAAAATCAATGACTATAAAATAAATTATTGGGATAAGGGTTTCTTAAATCCATTACACTCCCATCCAACATGCTAGTTTACCTGTATCATAAAATCCCACCAATACTTTCCAGGACACTCAAGTATAAATTTCATTCACATCGCCATGATACACTTAGTTGAATCTAGTATTTCAAATATATAATCAATGTTTTCCTGCTATTATTCTGAATCTTGAGGTTCACTTGTAACTTCAATGGATGGTGTCTTCTCTTGAATGAAAATCCATAGAAAATATATATCTCCTATATCTCCTTGATGTATCTCACCAAATTTTTTCTAATCATATTGTTCATTCTGTTCACGTTAATGATTTGAATACATGATAGCCATGATAAAGTTCTGATACATAGGGGGATTCCCTTGTGGATCATCAACATCACCCTCTAGTAGAACCTATATTAAAATTTTTGAAAGGCACACTGCAATACACACAATTAAAGAAATTGGTTGTACAACATAATAATCACAATTCAAAAAATATACACAATACAATCATGACACTACCATCAATAACTCAAAACAAGATACACACATCCCTACTCCCCACAAAAAGTACTATTGGGTATAGAATTCCAATATTACCAAATTTTGTTGAACCAACTAGGATACACTCTCAAGATGTAACCCAAACCATATTTATTTATACAATTAAGGTGTTCAAAATCCCCATGGGGTGGCATATAACACCCAATAAAAAACAAAAAACAAATGTAATAGTATCACCAATATTGTAGCTGAAAACATAAAATATATACACATGTATAGAACAAAATATTTGAAAAAAATGTGAATATATATATGTTATAATCTAAGGATAACAAAAAAAATTAAAAAACAACTTAAATGGTAGAAAAATAATTATCATGAAACAAGTGCAATAATAAAGGGGAAAAATTCTAAATAGATACTCCAAAAGGTCCATAATATTTCCTGAAAAATCATTCTCATCTCACCATCCATCCACCCAAACCCATCTAACGAAATTCCTCCTCACATCCGTATGACACCTTGAATTCAGTTTCATCAAAATAAATAACTAATCCAGTGTACTTCGGAAGCGGTGTGCATGGTTTGAGGTAACATGATCTGTAGATTCTCACTCAGGTGTTCCCTATTTATATATGATAAAAAATACATTCATGATCAAATTTAATGAAAATAAGTAATGAAACAATATTTATCAATTTTTTAATAAATCATGAAAAAATAATTTAATTTTCCATTTTGGAAACTTCCAAATAAATCTGTTAAATTGGTTTCAGGTAATTTAATTCACATACAAAATAGATATATCAAATAAAATCAAAAAATGCATCACATATCTTATCAAAACCAATGAATTGACATCAATATAATATAATCCATAATATCCAAAAATAGCTATAATAATATGTAACATCATGTAAAAGATTACACTCTATTATGATATCCATGAAACTCATACCTAAACATATACAATCTCACATGCATCAAGCCTCTATACAAATGAATTAAGTCTAAAAAATGGAGGAACACCAAAGAATGTTAACCCCCAATAATTATAAGAAGTCTGTAGAACAACTGGCCTAGGGAGAGAATAAATTCACCATGATAAAACCATCTAATAGTGGAGAAGTCATATTACTACAAATTCCATGTAAGTACACAATTTATCTCATGTTCTTTATTTTCAAAATCATTTTATATATTCAATTACAAAATATATATTATTTCAAATCCATTTCATAAAAATATTTCACAATGCATTGAAAACCAATTACATTTTCAAAAAATCTTGAAGAAACACATATTTTTTAACTATACATTTCCACAAAATCAAATAATAACATCCATATCATTCAATTTATTTATAAACCAATTTTTAAGAAACAAAAGATATTAAGTTCACCAAAATTGGCTAGAGTTGGAACCACCTAGCTCCAAATTCTGGCCACACATGCCTACAATAGGATCCACCAACAATAAAGAACAAACAACCTTAACAGAGGCCCTAGAATCAATCTAAACACATCAAAATTGATTTAAGTTATCAAACAGGTAAATGAAGAAGAAATATCACAACACACAAGAAGAAAACACACCCACCACAAATAAACAAGTAAATATTATGTCACAATAATAAGATCAAAAAATAGTTATAGAAAGGAATCAGAAGGAACATCACCATGGGTAAATGGATTTGATAACAGAACACAACTATACTACTATGATCCAAGGAAATAAATAAATAGAAATGAGTACTCGCTAGTAGAAATTCACATTAATTGAAATAATGAGAAATCATCAAATGAAGTGATATTAAATTCTTTTATTTATCCAAAAGCACTAGATAAGCATTCAATATTGATAGAAATGGAATTGGGATGAATCCAATAACATATCACATGTACAGTTACCAAAAATCTTGATCAATGATATTTACATGGTTAGATGGGTATTTACATGCCATGTAATCCTTTTAGAGACGCTAGTATTAAAAAAAATCACATTTTTAATAAATATAAATTTTTTATAATTAAACCTCATGTACTCCATTCATTTTATGTACTAAGATCATGAAATTTGGCTTGTAGTGAATAGATGTCGTGTAATCCCATTAAAAAACATGTATTTCTTTTGTAGTATGTAAGAATTATTGATTCGATTATGAAAACCCAAAACACCATGGGAATTCTCCAAACTTTGGGAACCTCATAAATCGATTAAATATATATTCCTATAATTAATTAATTCAAACAAATATACATCCAAAAAGGTTAGGTCAATTTTCAAATGAAATTTTCTCTGTCCTCAGGAATCCAAAGACAACCCAAATAAAGAGGAAAAAATAGAGTGAATAGAATTACCTAAAAGTATGTAATGTGATGTTATATATCCCAAAACCATTTTCCACTTGAGTTAATCAAATGTCCACATTGTTTTAGTATTACAGAGTAAAACATGGCTCTGATTTGTCCCCAAGTATCATTTTCCAAAGGACAGTAGGTAAATAATATAGTGTCATGGAATTCAGATAAATGGTTGTGGATTCTATCTCAATCTCCCAAGGTCTGCTGAGGGGCTCAACAATAACATTCTTGTTCATTATTGAAAGGTGGATATAATCTAGGACATAGTAATTAGTCATTATAGTCACCATAAATTTAATATTTTCATATTTATATAACAAAAAAAATGTTCTTGAAAGCTTGTAGTAGATCCTTAACATGAATTATATAGGATAATTTGTTAATTTCAGATATTACAAGCACATTGATAGAGGTTTTGGGATCACTAATTTCTAAATGTGTGTGTCGTGAAAGTATACCCTTTTTATTCTTATCTAATAGATGTACATCTTCCATTCAATTGTACATAATTATTGGATTTGGATGATGTCTTAAAGATTAGAGGCATCTCAATGATCTTATTGGGGACATTAAAGTGAGTTCATCATGGTATCATTTGAATATGTGGATTTATCATAGATGTATCTAGGTTATTGTTCTCAACCACAACCACTCTTTTCGCTATTCCCTATACTCCTATCACCTCATCCCATGAATCCCCAATTGTGTATGGGGAACACTATTTCTTTGGTGTATTCATTATCATAGAAAGAATATTCCTTAAGAGTGATTTAAATTATGAAAAAAATATTGTCTTCATAGGAGTTGGATTCTATTTACTAGGATTATTTTGGTATTCCAAATCATTACAAAATAAAATAATCAAGAGTTAATTCTTGTATGTAATTTGGTTGGGAAAGGTTCCCTTACTCCCTTTTCAAATTCTTTATAATATATCTTCTTCAAAGATATTTGATTATTGGTATACCCCTATTATACAAAAATGAAAAAAATTTAATGAATCTATGCTCTTAAGGTATGTTGATATTGAAACACTATCCTTTAGTTCATCCAATATTCAATATTAAATTTATGAATTACTGTAAGAACATCACAGATACCTTATTCTATAGATTTTCTGGTTGAAAATGTGCCACATGTACTTTGGATTTTATTAGTATCACATTTCAAGAATCAATCATTGACTAGTGTAAATACATGAATAAATAAATTCCCATGATTGGGTAAATTAGTTTTATATAAAGAGGGAAATAGTTAGACGGATCACTATGGGTGACCTCTCCCAGTTTCCATCACTAAGGAAAATTTAAGAGACATTTTTCCATGGCTTTGTAGAAATAACCAAGAACCTATTCATTTCCTAAGGAATATATTTATTTCATCTTTTCTATATGTTGTGTGAACCCATGTCAGATATTTTCATATAGTAGAGGATTGGTTTAATAATGTTTTCCATTAAAAGTAGGTCTCAATTTATATAGGATCTACAATACTAATTTGGTAGGAACCAATTCATCATTGTCTATGAAAGTATTGATTTATACTATATCCATAATATCCCCCTATTCTATAGGTGTTAGATAAGGATACTCATTAGTTATTAAAAATCCATAATCTAGGTGTTGTTCCATTTATATGAACTAAAAAATTCCTCAGGATATCTTATTAATGATAAATTGTTCATTTAGATCATCATACATGTACTTGGTTTAGAGTTACAACAACAAAAAATGTATGAGTGGAATACTTAGTGAGTACGTTAGACCATACAGTTTATAGATAATGTCATAGACTCTCTTGTTTTCACTAATTTAAATTCATGATGTCAAATATCATTTTTTATAAAAAATGGAGATGAATTTATAAAGGATTTAATGGAGAATTTTTTCCCAGCCTGTAATAGACCATATTCAGAGGATACTATTCCAAATAAAAGTTATCCCTCATGAAATATTTTTCCGTTTTTTCAGTCTCAAAGTCGCATAATATTTCCACATATAGAAACATAATGAATGGGTTACTACTTATTATCCCTTGTGATGATGAAGGAAGAAGTGATGGAATTGATGAAATTGGGTGGGAAAGGATTGTCAGTGACACTTTTAGAGTATGTCTTTACATTATGATGTATATGGGAATATCACCCATCAACATATTCAATCCAAGTGGGAAGAGACTCTATAGTGTGAAGAATTAAAATGTATACCATTGATTGGAATATACCTTCATCATAGGTAGCCGGTGAAGAATTATTTAATTTCCCTACCTTAATCATATTTTTATTTCCAGTTTATGAATTGACCATAGTATAATACCAATAAGGTGGATATTTTTTCCATTATCGATGAAAGTATTGGACTTTCTCTTAGTCTATCTCTTTTCCTTAATTTAGAAAAATAAAAAAACTTTATCTATGTTAAACCAGTCATTTTGGATATGTCTTTATATGGTGGAAAATTCATTCTACATTTAGGGGAGGAGGAATATATGTTTTCTCTTGAAGGATGTATCCTATGGTAATACTTCCCTTAACTAATTCTTCAATAAGTTATGGTTGTTTATATTACTCTCATATTGAGATGGGATTTAATTCAAATATGTATTTTCAACCATTAAATGTGGAACATGGTTTTTTCCTCATCATTTTCATTACATTATGAGTAATATAATTGTTCAACACCACTCTCTTCTCCTTAGATTGTCACATTTGTACCTTACCAATAAAAATTTGTATTTATAAGAAGTTCTGTTATAAGAAACTTATGGGATATAGATTTATTTATCATAAAATTACAGGGTTTTGATTAATAAATAGTGACCACGAGGTAGTTTATGACCATACATGACCAACAATCCTCGATGGCATGGGTTGTGTTACACGGTTGGAGGAACATCTAGATGTTGGATATGTGTAATTTCCACTCATTCTAGAGAAGAACAATATCATTGGAGAAAATTGAAATAATTCCCCACACACTAGGGATGGGATGATATAGGGATGAAATTAGTGTATTCTATATCTTTTGAGGATTATATGATTCGTGTGATAGTATTCATCATATAAATTTTCCACCCATGCGGGATGGGGTTGATTTCAAGCCACAAAAAAATTTCTCTGGGCCCTAATATATGATTATAATTGGGTGTGAGAGGCTGAATGAATGATCCATCCCTGTATATTGGATTTCCACTCATTTTTTTTCTATCACTTTCATTCTTTTTAATAAAATTCTTACACATATGTTTTAGGTGAAGTACCTACATAGAGTAAGAGTACCCAACCATGAAGATTTATCTTATGGAATGATACTAAATCTTACGTTGTTTATATGTGTTCTACTTTTCTGAGATTCTTATACCATATGTCTATTGGAATCCCTCCCACTATGTTCATAGTTCATTTGTGTTTTTCAAATTGTGCAGGTTCATTAGAATGACCAACTAGATTGTAATTTATTCGGTCCCATGATATCTAGTTTTCATATGATGTTGTACAATTTAATTTTTTTATGATATTAAGTTTCTTATATATGGGATATTGTTTGAATGTCTATATCATAAAAAATTATAGATAGAGGTATCAAATTGGGATTCGATTATTGTATCATGAAGATTCATTAAGATATGTCATTAGGAATGTTATAGATATTTACTTTAAATTTATGATATCATGTCATATTCCATGGAAAATATATAATGGTATACATTATTGAAGAGTGAATTTATTTCTTGTATATAAACCTTATATCGTTTATAATAGTTTTTTTACATTATATATTGATTTGTCACACAAATGATATGTGGGTAGGTAGGGCATGCACTCCTCTTATAGATCATTTAGGGACATTGTAGTTGGATGTGGTGATAACCAAAAAATTTGAAGGTTATTATGATCCATTTAATTCCACATGTGCATTACAAAATCTTATTCATTGGATGAATATTACTCCAGCTGTTTAGGACATGGAGGTGACATTTTCCAGCATTCCTACTGACCATGATGAGCTGTTTCCTATAGTTGATGGTTCATTACATATAGTTGACCAATGTGTTTCAATAACCTCTAATTATGATGGTTTCTTTAAAATATTATGAATTATTTATCTATGGTATATATATTAACAAGAAGATTTATAGTGGTTTATTTCATGTGTAGGATCCTTGTAATAAATTATTTGATCTACCCCACGGAGGACTATCATGTTTGTTGAAGACTTATACTGTTGATGAAGCCCATAGATCATTGAGATACTTTAGATATATGATATTCTTCCTCAAATAAATTGTCATTGATCATGGTAGTAATATAATACTCATCCAATTTCATGCCCATAATATACAAATGAGCTATATAGGATTTAAAATTTTATTGGGAATACATTATAGGAGTCATTGGTATATACGAATAAAAAAAATTTATACTATGAGAATATCATATCAGGTTTGAGAAGATGATGGATTATTCCAGTGAGAATACATATTGTTTTATTAAAAATGATCCAATCATAGGGTGGTTGACTATAATATAAATATAAAGCCTAATATATAGGGTAATATGATCATGATTTGGAAGTACATTCCCCACTAGAATAAACAAAAACACCCGTAGAATGATAGTGGGTTATGAGATTCCTATTATATGACATCCAATTTACTCAACTAATGTATTTCATTGAAAGGGTTATGAATATGTGTCTCTCTCATGTAATATACTGGAAACTGCTGAAAATATTATTAGGATGGGATATGGGCCTACCATATGGTTACTAAAAGAATATACTCTCAAACCACAATTGAAGAGGGATTATATGGATGATCCCATTTTTGAATTTAGAATATATCACCATCATATATTTATAGGATAATAAAACTGAACTGAGGTAATTTCAATCTTTTTTTTAAAACCCTAGATGAAATAGTAATATATGCTTGGTCATATGACGCATCCTTTAGCGGAATATGCCAACAATCCCCCCGAACGGGAGAAAAAATATGCACAAGATCTAGAGTATCAATCAATTAATTTCGATCGTGTTGATTTGATTATATGGATATTAAAATTAGAATATGTTCATATCCATGTATCATATCTAAAATATATCAGTGAAGCGCAAAAATCACATCAAAAATATACATGTATTTATGAAGGGCATGATTAGGGATATAAGCATGCACAATAACAATTTCCAAGATATAATTGGAGACATATTTTATTTAAGTGGGAACAAATAGCCACACTTTTCCTCATTTTTCCATTAGAATATTACTATTGGATTCAGTCATGGTGGTAGGGATATGCATCTTCTTTATGCTTACAAGTATAATAAATTGGAAATCATGGTTTGGGTGAGTCGGGATATAAGCATACCTACTACTTCCCATTAGAGTATTCTAACATTTTTTTATGGATGAAAAAATATGGGTCTATTCCCAATTATCCAAAAAAATGTTTCAGCAGGTGTGATCTCCACAGTTTCAAGATTTTTTTGTATATGTCGACAATCTAGAGTATAGAGCACTCATTAGGTGATATATGGTAATCGAAAAGTTCATGCTTGTAGTAATAGCTGTTAGGATCCCTCCTGGGTATCTTATAAACTATGATGATGTTATGATCATATTATTTTGAAACCATTCTAATGTATGGAAGGTATTGATTGTATTGCTCTAGCGAGAGACTCCCAAACTAGTAAGTTGTGGAGATAGGTGTTGTTGGTTTCATAACGCATTCCATGAACGTGGATGGGGGGTTATGAGATTTAGTGCCTAAGGACCCTTGAATATAGCTTATAAATATGTAATCACACCATTTCAGAGGTACTCCCTGACAATTACATTTTCCACCTATTGATGAAGGCACCAAGTGGGTTATGTTGTTTCATAGTTCATTGAAGAAATTTATGTTATCTAACATTCTAAAGAGTTTTATAGATGATGACTTCGCCTTGGGTCAATGTTAACTCTATTAGAATAAATTCTATTATCACAAGGACAATAATAAAAATTTCTCGAATCATTGTATCATTAAAAGTATGAAAAATGATTGATTAGTTCTGTATAGGTTACACAATTTTTAGTTCCTATTGTCACATTTGACATATTGGTTGCCTAGAATGTGAAGTAGAAATTGGATAAATTGATGGTAGTCCCAATTAATTTAGAAATTTGAATGATTCGTGTTATATTTATAAAACATTCTTATAGATCAGGGTTGATCGATGCTCAATTTTGGGTGGTTGAATATGGATGCACAATCTTCCACAAAAGATTACACATTTATTGATTTCTTAAAACACTCAATGGCTCATTATCCGTAACAAAAAATGTTCTTACATTACAATAAATATTGGTCATTGGGTTTTCATTACTATTAATCTTAATAACTCACACTCATTTAGAGAATTGATGTTAATGAATACTATAACCTATTTGTATGAATTATTGAAAACTTTGTGACACTATTATAGAATTGAGATATGTCTATGAATCATTCCAAGATCCTGATGTGGGTTTATTTCTACTAATTTTATCAACAAGCTTTTGACATTCAATGATGTGTATCCTTACAAATTAAAATGGAGTCCTATCAACACTGTTATTGGTATGTATTAGAGGGTCTCCATCATTCAACCCATTATAACAATGTGATGCGGGTTTGGGGTATTATTACATTTTAATATGTTACTATATATAACTATAATGATTATTTTCATCATGTGTGGAAGAAAAATTGTTCAAATTGGGATTGAACCTCCAAAAGTAATTCTACGTAAAATATGAAGACATGAATCAAAGCCCTCACAATTAATTTTACACAGTTCAATGTTGGTTGAGAAGAACATCCCTTGATGTTTAAATTCATGTGGTTTGGATGTATTCAAGGTAATTTTAATACTGGATATACAGATCAATCATTGTATAAGACTCTTACACATCTCCTGCTGACAAGAATTATAGTATAAGTTAGTATGATTAGGATATTTCTTCATAAAATAAGAGCAAAAAGGTTTTGAATATGAGTTATTAATATGCAGATTCCTTGTGATATTTCACTATGAATAGGACCATATAAAGGAATAGAATATTCCATTAATCATACATCTGATAGGAGGCCCATACTCAAGGTATTGTAATAATGGGAATGGAAAATTTATCATCGTCCTCAAAGCTCTGATGAATCATGATAAACATGAAAAACATGATATATTAGAGGATTTAGGATATTTAATGGGAGTTTAATAGTGAAATTGTGAGAGGATTATACACTTTCTGTATCACCTTGAAATTCTAAATTAAGAACCTTATATTTGATAGTATGCATGAAAGGCGACTCCAAGAGTGTAAGGGAAAATAATACCCTGATACATTAAAATAATTTTAATATCTTAATGATATTTTATATATTAGATATTTTTAAATGCACACAACACTGAGTTAGATTTCCTTACACATAAGAGATACTTTCTTCTAAAGCTTAAATTACTCGCAAAATAAAGTTTTACCAAATAACAACAAATGATTAAAATATTATTATTTAATATAATGAGACCTAAAAAGCTGTTAATTAGTGGTTATAAGTATTATTAACCATCTTTTGAAAATATATGGTTTATAATTTTTTTAAATTAAACAATATGTCACCAATTAATTATAAATGAATATAAGATCCAAATCAATATAAAGGAAATGTTTAACAGGAAAAAAATTTATGGTCACAAAGCCATTTTATTTTAATAAATTATATTAATTACAATTTTTGAGTGATATTAATTTAATATATATATATATATTCAATAATCAATAAATTTTTTTATATTCATCTAATATATCTGATAATCATTAAATAATAATACAACCAACTTTACAAATAAAATACTATTTTTTAATAAAAATTGTTTTACTACCTTTTATTAGAGAAAATATTTTAAATCAAATTTTGAACTATTTATAAATTTAATATGTCCAAATAAACATTATATTTTAAATTGAATCATAAAAATTAAGACATGTTATATTTTTTGTTTTTTAATGCGATGTTTCATTTTTTTAATAAATTGTGAAAAATACTGAATTTTAGCTCATGGTTTCCTTTTAATATACATTATTAATGATAGAAAATTATATTTTAAATTGGATTTATGGTTTAATTATATAAAATTTTTATCAATTTAATCAATTATGGTCATTGAAATTATTTTTCCATGAAATTGACTTTCAAAACATTGAAAATAGCAAAATAGTTTTACATTAAAAAACAACATTGTCATCACATCTATGTGATTAAAGTTTAATTAATTTCCTAAAATTATATTAGTTGAAATTGTAAAAATGGATTTAATATTTGGAATAAAAATAATAAATAATTTCATCATAGTTTCATCATAGTTTTTTACCAAAAATATTATTAAATGGAATTAAAATTAATTACAATGATTAATGTAAAATTATGTTTACAAGGGACTTAACCTCAATCGTATAGAAAACAATAACCTATAACCTTGTTCAAGAGACATTCTATGTAAATATTTCGACCCTATATTCACTTATCTCGATATTAATCTACTATTGGTTCCATATTCAGTATAAAATTGTGGGTAGAGTTCCCTTTCCCAAAATTTAGAAGAGTGTCACTCCACGTCTGCTATAAAATGGCCTCTTACCCTCACACTTCATCACACATATAAATACAATTTGGCTCGACTAATATCTATTCAAATATAACCTAAACATCCATTCCCTAAAAATATAAGTATCACCTTGGTCATTACTAAAACCAATGAATCTTTATAGAACAAACCAAAAGAAGTGTCCCGATTAAGAGGTAACATCTTTCGTCATGTTATTTAGTTTTATTTCTATTATCTAGTCCCTAAAATTTAATTATTCAATTTTTATTTTACAAAAATTTTATTATTAATAAGATTATATTTTTTATGATAATATTTTAACCTGATATTTCAGTCACTTATTTTTAATGTGTATCAAACATACTGTTTATTTGTACGGTGAACTACTACCTCACGAAATGATGATTGTTCATTTTTTCCTTTAACACCTCTCATGGTGGAAATTATGATGGTTAATATATTTATATATGATACATATAATATTTATAATATATTCATGAATATTTTATTCGTTTATAATTGAAAATCTTAAATTTACATTTTTTTGTAAATATGAAAACATCATTTCTAGAAGTGTGGACTACTACCTCCTCAAAGCGTGGTGACTTGTTCATTCCATACATAGAATGTATAAAGGATTGTTTTAATAAAAATATGTAATAAATATAGAATATATATGATACTTTAATTATTATATACATATTTATAAATTAATTTTCATTATTTTTATATGAAAAATAAGTGGAAGTCTTATTCATCCATATGTATGACCATCTGTCTCTCTGAACGACGCATTTCATTTATTAAATAAAAATATTATGGATTATTATATGTACATAAATTCATAATACATATGAAAATTAAAATCCTTTTTTATATTATCTAGAGGATTAAATAATGATTTTTGAGATAGGAACAATAAATATCCACTCTAAACATACTTGAGAAAACTACGAAATTAACAAATAAAATAGTGAAAATAATGGAAGATTGTTATCAAATGGGTAATATGATATTATAGGAAAATGATATATGATATTATAAATTTATTTATGGTTACATGTTATGTCAATAACAAATTTCAAAAATATATAAATGAGGATAAAGATTAAATAATAAAATTAGTGTTACGGTAATTAATTTCATCTCAATTTATAATCCATTGAGATTTATTTATTATTATGCAACAAATTAAATTTTATGTTCTGCATATACTAACCTTTTTCAATGTATGGTTTCAAGATGTTTTCATGGGCTCGACGTCGATTTTAGACTGATGAGGTTCTTTTCCACTCAACCTGCCCAATCCCCAAGTGCATATGCACATCTCCTAGTTAGATCTCTTGCAGAGGTAACTACTTGGTTTGGGGATTTGTGGTTCAGTATTTGAAGGGAATCAAGGTACTACCAGATATGTGTTGTTTTTTTTGGTTGGATTCAGTTTTATTTCACTCTTTATCTATTCCTATGGTTTTTAGGTTTTTGAGTTTCTATTTTTATGACGATGGAGATGCAGTTCCCAATTGTGACAACCACAACTGTTTTCACGATATATCATTGGGCCCAGTGACTGTTGTATGTTGAAGAGCCTTTACTACTCAACCAGGTCTAACCCCAGGTTTTTATTAAACTCTCATTTTTTGATCGGGCGCAATGGAAACTGTGTGGTTTTGTGACTTGTGGTTCAACGTTTTAAGGGATTCAAGGCACTTCTGGAGTTGCAATTAGTTGTCTCTGGCCATGATTTTTTCCGCATGGTTGAATGATTTGGGGTTGATTGTTATGGCTTTTAGAGGTGGATGCCTATGATGTGGATAGGTGATTTGATGATGATAAAAATGTGTAAACAAGACATGTCCTTCCTTAATATAGTCGATGTACCATAGTCACTCCTAGTATTTTCAAGATTTGTGGTGATGGTTGGAATTTTGAAATTAGTTCGGGACGACGGAGGGCCCTTTGACCTGGTTCTATATTAGTATTTGGATTTTTCAATTCTATTATTTCTATTTTTGAGGTAGGGACTAGATGTGATGTATTTTTCGGAAGGTTCTAACATACCTTGGATGTTGTTTTAAAAAAATATATTGTGGGTGAGTGAGTAATCGTTGTTTTTAATTGTCTTATGAATGGTCTTTATAGAATAGGTTTTAATGTTCTTCATGCATTATGTTCAATAATTAATCATTTCTCTCATTTATACACATTTGTTTAACTATCCTTGATCTTTTTCATTGATATTTCTATGAATTCAATCCATTCCTAGTTTATTGACTTGGTAGCATGTGTTGCAATTTCTTATCTTTCCATATTGATCATTCCATAACTAGTTAGTTGAATGGAATATTTTTTCATTTATTTACATTACTATGTTAATTTAATCCCATAAATTAATTGTTACTTCCAATTTAAAAACCCTTACCAAGAATTTGAGTTCACCCTTACTCTGTTTACATTCCCAATGTTATGAAGAATATATCATTGATTAAGATTTCAAGGATGCTATTTATTTATTTTTATTGTAAATCATTTTTATATTTCATATTTTCCAATGTATTATGGGTATCATGTTTGTAATATATATTTCCAATATTTCTAAACTGATCTGTCCTTTGAGATTTTTTTCCTTGTAATCATGACAATGTAATGGTAGTAGACATCGGCTCTAGGAAATTTTCGGTCGATCAATACAATTGGTATTATAAGGCGTTTATCAGCAACCTTGGAAACTAGATTTGGAACACATAGATTAGGGGAAAACCCACAAGATTGAATTTGAGGAGAAGTATATAAGGGCATCATATAATATTGGTAAGGTTTATATTATATGGTTATTCTTATAAATACATCCCATTCTTGATAGTATTAGTGTAAATTGTTCTATCATAGATGTACCAAGGGGTTTCAAATCTGAAAAGGTGTGTCGAGCCTGAGTTATTATAACATAGAAAATGACAACAGTCCTTACAGGACACCTAGTTTAAAACTATTAGGTGATACTCTTTGGAAATTTCACATTTTCTTTACCTACCATTATGAAGGATGTGGATGTAAATATTTCCCCAAAGTAACCAATGTTTATTATTCTAGGATATATGATGTATAAATTAATGGTATGTGCTATAATATATATTTATAGTTATACAATGTTAATTATTTTAGGACCTAATATTATATATTCCATTATCTATAAATGGATCTAGAAGGAAGAAGTGTGTCAACACTCATGGTCAGTGTAGAGGTTTTCCTATGTTGAAAGTCAATGTAACAGGTATTGAAACTGAGAAGTTTATGGATATATTTGGGAAGAATAATCGCAATAAAATAAATTAACTTTCCCTGATAGAGACAACTATTTCAAAAAATAGATATATTATGATGGATCCTTTATGTGATAGGATCCCCTTATGTTTAGTTTGGCTATTTTTCTAATTGTAGCTGAGTAACCAATTTAGTCTTTGAAGAAGATATTTACAACCTTGGGATGCAGTGAAATGGGAAAGTTTATAGTTATGGTGTATTTTATCTATGGTGAAACTGATCAATTTTTTCCCATGATCCATAATACTAGGGATGGAGAATAAATTGAACTCATGGAATTTAGATAATTTAAGGATACCTTCTTTGATAAATACTTCCCAAATGATTCGAAATATGAGATAAAGAGAAATATTATTTGCTTAATTAAAAATGAATAAGGGAGTGTTGTCGATTTTGAATCTAACATTACTAGGGTAGTTAGGATTGATACATATTATATATGAAACAAATAGTGCAATGAATACCCTCATAAAAATATTTTAGGGAAACCAATAAAAGAAGAGACCATATGACAACCATAACAATGGAATGGTTTGTAGAAGAAAAAGAAGGGAAAGAATGATTTTCCTACATGTGATGAATGTGGAATGAATCTCCATGGAAAAACATTGGAGGGATTTGTAGTTTGCCATCTGTGCAGATAAAAGGTTCACTGGGAACATGACCGAAAGGGAAAATAATAGAACAATTATGTCTAGTTCTAAAATTGTAATGATATGGGGCACTATGAAAATGAATTCCCACAAGCATCGGGGGAATTTACCATAGAATAATACATGGGATCATGGTCATGCTTATGTTATTGATACAATAAAAGTGGAATAATAAATTTTAACCTATATTTGGATCCTTTAATAGTTTTTTAAAATTCTTGTTTTACTGATGTTCTAGTTATATGTATTATGGACTGTATGATGATTCTACTATAGAAATCTTTCTTCATGGATTTAAAATCAGGCGTTGAATGAAACCAAGAAAAGTGATTATCTAGAAAGGTATTTTTATAGAAAACACATGATAAACGGAAATATAACCATTATCATGTTTTTAATGGTTAGAAATGTAGTTCCAATAAATTAAATATTGTGTTGGATAATGTTCACCCTATAAGTATAAGGTACCCTGGAACAATTTATTGATTTGTAGGAAAAGTTGTTTATACTATCATTAATTTTGTTTAAACACTTTTAGATTTATGTAATACATTCAATTACATGTGTTGTAATTATGGAATAAGAAATAATACTTGTTACCAATAATGTATTATGGAAATTCATGTTATTACCATGTTTTAGAGAATAAATGATGCATTTGATCACATATTTAGTAAGTAAACGATTGTATATTGACCGAAGGATAATAATAATTTAATATTTTAAAATGTAACGTCTTTACTTCTGTAGTGTAGATCATGATATTTTATAAAAGATAAAAATTTATAAAAAAAATATGTTTATTTTTTTATGAGATTTTAGAAGTTAATGTATTAATTTAGTATAGAAAGAATCTTGTGGTGAGATATAACATAGAAATAGTTAAAGGAAAAACCAATGGATAATATTATGTGTATTAAATAGAAATGTATATTTACTTATATATAATGAAATATTTTCTTTACACTAAGTCAATATCCATATTAAATGTACTTCTATTATCACAATATATAATGACATAAATGTCCTTTATTCAAATATATGTATCATGTTTTGTGGTAAAATGCATTCATCTGATAATGTTTTTTTTTTCACTCTCCATCAAAACATTATTGTTGTATTTTTCCTTCCGTATCCAATTTTATATTTCCCACATATGTCCTCCTACTTGGAATCCAAGTTACATGACCATTATACTTCCCTTTTTATCATATTTAGAAGATATGATATTAAAAAATTTTATGATGTGGGTCCTTCTAGAATAGTATGTTTTTAATCCCTATATTACCGAGATCAAGCCTAAATTAAGATTATTCATTATTTTTAATGATGGGGAGAGTGTAACATCATAAAATTATAGATTAATAAACTTATATTCGATAGTGTTCAGGACATACAACACCAAACATGTAATAGTACATAATACACAAATACATTAATACATATTTAATATTATAAGTATATTTTTAATATTCTATATTAAAATTTTCATGAAATAGGGATTTATCATGTGTTATATGCAAGAGAAACTTTCTTCTAAAGCTTAGATTACATGCAAGACAGTGTCTTATCGAAGAACAATGTATTATTAAAATATTATTATTTAATATAATAAGACTCAACGATGTTATTAAATTAATGATTATAAATATTTTTAAATTTAATATGAAAATATATTGTTTAAAAAATAAATAATTATTTATTATGTTACAAATTAATTATAAATTATTATAATAACCATATTAATAAAAAGGGAATATTTTTATTGAAAACAATTTTTATATTGACAATGTCATGTAATCCTAATAAATTAAATTATTTATAATTATTTATTGATGTTAATGTAATATATATATATATATATAATATTAAATAAAATATTTTGGATATTCATATAATATATTTGATAAGCCTTACATAATAACAAACCCAATTTTAAACATAAAATAATATGTTTTCATAAAGACTGTTTTGCTGAATTTTTTTGGAAGAACGTAATTTAAATAATATTTCGACCCTTTTATCGATTTAATTTTTCAAATTAATAATCAATTTTTAAATATAAACATAATAATTTGGTTAGGGTGTTTTTTTGGTATTTTAATTTGATATTTTATGTTTTAATGAATATTGAAAATGCTGAATATTAACTAAAAATTCCTTTCCATCTGTCATATCTATAGGGATAAACTATATTTTAAATTGTTTAAAAATTTTAATTTAATAAATTTTTTTTGTTTAATGAAATTTTGGACACATAAATCAATTTTACTTTGAAATTTACTTTAAAAACATTGATGTTTTTTTATAATTTTTAGTTTATGAACTCGTATTGTCGTCATGTCTGCGGGATTCAATTTAAATTAATTTATCCCACTTTTATTATTAAAATTTTTAAAAAATGTATTTTATATTTGGAATTATAATTATTTTAAATTTATAATATGGAAAACAAAGTTTTTGAACAAATTGATTAGTAAAAATAATTAAAATTAATTACAACGACGAATGTTGAATTTAGATTATTAAGGGACTCATCCTTAATCTTGAGTGCCCAAATGACATAGAAACATGTCCCAGAGACATTTTCTATCAGTATTTCAACCATATAAACCATTATTTAGAATTTTTTCCCTTATTATATCCACTTTGAATGGGAAAATGTGGGTATAAATTAAATTCCTAAAATTTAGAAGAGTTTCACTCTTCCTCCACTGTAAAAAGGCTCATCACCTCCCACTTCCTCACACCATTCATGAAAAATTGGTTAGACCAAGATCTCAATGAACAGGTCCTTGATATAAAAAACCACCATAATGAATCCACTCCTTGGGAATAAATCAATAAATGTAAGACTTTTGATACAAACCAATAAATGTTACCCGATTAATAGGTTACATATTTTTTCAATTTCATTAGATTTTTACATCCTACACTCCCTCAACGATTATTATTCAATATTTATATATAAAACCCCATAAAATCAATATAATTATATTTTTTATGTAAATTGTTTGACGTAAAAATACACACGATTCACTCTAATGGGTAATAAACATACAGTTTAGGTATAAGACAAACTACCACCTCTTTAAAATGATGCTTGTTCATTTTTCCATTACAACTTATCATGGTTTCCATTATGGTGAAATACATATATAAATATATATTATATACATGATATTTATTATTTATATATGATTTTTTAATTCTTTTATAACACATATCCTTATACATTCCATTTTTTTTTAAAATATGATAACATCGTTTGTGGAAGTGTAGACTACCGCCTCCTCAAAAAGATACAACTCGTTCACATCATATATGGTATTTATAAAGCATGATTTTAATAAATAGATGTAACATATATTAAAAATATGTGATACTTGAATTATATAACAAATATATATCGATTAATTTTCATTCTTGTAATATAATTATGAAATGAAAGTACCATTTATCAGTATGTACAAGCTACCATATCCATGACCAGAGAATTTCATTTCTTATCTCGAAATAATATATATTTTTATAAATAAATATTTACTTAAAATATAATAAAATTAAATCATTGTTTAAATTTTGGATATGATTAAATTTTGATCAATATAATAGGAACAAAAAATCCCAAGTCAAAATATACTTTATAAAACTAGGAAATTAACACCCACAATAGTGATAACAATGATAGATTGTTAACAAAGGGGTAATAAGATTTTATTGGAAGATTATATATGTTATTATTAAGATAAGTTTTGTTATGGTATAATCCAGTGACGTATTTTAAACCACTATAATGAAGGTTAAATAACATAATTCAAAATGAAGTTTATGGTATGGTATTTCATCACAATTTACATTCCATTGTGACTTATTTGTTCATATGCACCAAATTCACTTTTATGTGTTGTATGTACTACACTTAGAAATTTAATATCATTAATATCCTTATTCTCATGATATTATATGTTTCATTTAATTTTATTACTTCATTGATATTTTGATTTAAATGTTTCAATATGTTAAGGTACACATTATGATGATTAAATATTATTTTCCTCGTGAATTTTCTAAATGATTGTCTTTGCAATCTCACTAATTTTGTGATTATTAGGTTTTTATTGAAATAATAACATCAATATAATCATATTTATTTATAATGATACTATAATATCGATATTATCATTCAAGTTATATCAGTATTACCAACACCATATATCATATGAACATACATTATTCTCTTTAAACGTTATTTGATTAACATGGGATTTTTTGTCAAAAGTGTGTAATTTATTCAATACAGATATATGATAAGGAATATTTTTTTTGTGTTTTCTCAATATTAGAAATTATTTGGACATGAAATGGCTAGTGGGGACAATTATTTATATATCCCCTCGATACATCAATAGGTTCTTGTGAGATTAATAAGCATACCAAATTTAATTGGTTTCTATTCGTTGTTTTAAAATATCTTGTGGAATCTCTTGATGGTATAAGTTTTCATTTTTCACATAAATGATAAAAAACAAATAATAATTTATGTAATTTCAACTTAGTTATTAATTATTTATGTTGAAATATCAACAGATACATTTCATTCTATGTTTATTAATTTAATAGTACCAGTTTCACTCTCCTGCCTTATCATATTGATCTTCCTTCAACTATTTATTTGAATGGAAAGTGTTGTCAGTTATTTAACATTCCATTTTCATTTAGTATGATCCATTAATTATCACCTATTCTTTACTTAGCCTAATCGATCATTTGATCTCACTCTTATTAGGTTTACTTTCCCTATTTTATGAAGTAAAAATAACTCAATAAGCATTCAAGGATGATGTTTATTTATTTTTATTATGTATCATGTTTATATATCCTAATTCTAAAGGAATTATGGTTATCATATATATAATTTGAATTTCATGTCTGCTAAAATGATAATTTCTTCACGATTTAATTCTTTGTAATCATGCCAATATAATTGTAGTAGACATCAGCTCTGGGTAATATTTGGCCAAGTCTGTAAAATGAGACTACCTTGGGATAAATCGTTAAGAATATGGACCTTTGAATAAGATATGGATTTTTTCAACACATAAACTTTAGGAATATACCCTTAATGTTTTTATTATAGTATTTGGATTACACACTAATTTCTAACTAAGTGAAAAATGAGTATGAGTATAATGGAGTATTTAGCTCCATATGAGATGAATTAATAGCTTCCTTTGGGGAAATTGAAATGGGAATCGGTCAAATATGTGGGGAATTATGGTTTATATTTATTTTTAATGATTGAAATCCTACCTATTATATTTATTAAAATAATTTGATTCAATGACGTTTATATATTTTTCTTGGGCTCATTCATATAAGGTTTCCCTATGCTACTTCCTCGGGCCAATGACCCTTTTATGTAAATGATGATATAACCAAGTCTTACATCTATGGAGTATTGTAGAAGTGGGTAATTTTATTATTCTAATGGAATTGTAATTAATATATCATTATCACATGTGTGTACTACTTAGTGAGAGAAACAAAATTCCAAGATATATCAAAATCATTTCATATAGGTTATGGTTATACACAATTTGTCTTTCATAAGGGGATATGATTATAATCCTAATGAATAATATGGATTAATGACATATATAAAATTAATTTATGGAATTTATTTGGGTAATCACTGTATTTATAGTGAATATGATATTTTAGAATGAAAAATATAAAGATGTAGCGCTCAAGAATTTGGACAGAATGTTATGTATCCCATGTTTTTATGAATCATTTTTTTGATAGTTCATAATGACCCTTCAAAAATAATGGGATAAATGGATGGAACTAGAATAATATTATAAGGATAATTACATCATGAGTTAGGGATTGTTGTTATATATTATGTTATATAGTTTTATGGGTGAAAATGTACATATGGGAGTTTTAATGGTTCCCCTTAAGTATATGTGTTCACATGAATATGACGGGGTAAGGAGCTTCACTCGAAGAAGGTGATATCAAATGATTTATGTGATGTATATAGAGTCACATTAGTTAGTAACATAGTTATGAACAGGCGATCATGTCACTGGTACAAGTTCAGGAGATTAAATGTCCTGGTTTCATGACCCGAAGGACATCTTTTGTTTAAAATACTAGAATTCTTCATGATGTATTTTTTACTAGTTGTTCATTACATGAGCAGATCAAACCCAATAATCACTCATTCTTTTTAAAATTTTATTACTTTGCACACAATGTATTATTATGTGGAATATAATATGATCATTTTATTCATCCATTATAAATATTTACTTTACATTCTTATCTCCTCATTCTCTATGTGTCTCTTTTCTAATTTTAATTTAGGTGGGGGTCATCGACATAAGAATATGATTCATTGTCCTCTATTCATGAAAAATTCTCAAAGAATTTGTGCTTTAATAAAATTTATCATGGTATAAATAGTTACCAGGAGATTATTTTGTCAGGGAAATTCTTCCTAACTAAATCCTATGATCCAATTGTCATGGGTACATAACTGAATCTAGGGAGTTCCATGTCATGAATACAAATTATGTGAACAACCCATCTTTGAAAACATTTCTTATTTAAGTTGAGTAATCAATTTCCATTGTTTCAATCACATGCTTGCATAAGAATTTTTTGAATAACAACAACCAAATAAATATCCTATTATAAAAAGCCTTAATCACTAAATAACATTATCATTATACTACCCTATGTCTTTAGTATATAGAATGATCATTCTTAAGTAATTAAATTATATATAAACCATTACCTAGATATATAATCATATTCTCTTTGATATGTTACAAAATTTAGTAGAAGGTGGATACCTAATCAAATATACCTTGAATTATAATAAAATCAAATATCCAAAAAAATATTATTCGTCTTTGTTCATGCTCTTTATCTTCTAATTTTCAACAAAATAAAACATTTATATTTGGTATTTCCCCCAAATATGTTTTTTCCATTGTTCAAATGTATGGAATCTATAGTGATGTTAGTTATTTTTTAATAAAATGTAAATTTGGTTGAATTGTGTTCGTTAAAAAAACTGAATTCAACCAATACCTTTACGGGCATTTTTTATTTTGTAAAAAAATAATATTTAACTAATGATTGTAGAATGAAATTAGTTGGATGAAATCCAAGATAATATGTGGAATGAGTGTTGTCAAAAGTTGATGATGTTATGAATGTCACTATACATGATATATTTCAAATTATTTCAATATGATAATAAAAGAAGAAAAATTCATAAAAACGAAACCTCATATGATTAGTAATGTTAAGACTTTATATAATGAAAATGTATTAAGTTAATGAATATATTCATATCCATGATAAGAGATGACATGGGCTATAAATGTGACGATTATCAAAGAATGAATTATATTGTATTAAAAAAACCAACAGGGAAATTACATTGAAAAATAAGGACAACAAACTATAAAATAATAATTTATGCTATTGGATAGAAAATATTATGTAAAGAGAAAGATGTCATGTAAAAAAATGATTTAGAAAAGACATTATGTTACATGTAAGACATGAGGAGGTTATATTTTCCATAAAATAGAGGAATCATAAAAATATCGGATTCATGAATATGTCACAACATAAAATTAACATAATTCTAATATAGAAAACAAGTGGGAAATGATGAAACAATTAAGAATAAGGCATTAGTGGTATCAATATATGAAATTAAATTAATGTTTCCCATGAAATATGGAAGAAAATGGACAGTTCAAAAAGATAAACAATAACCCTCAACCAGAGTGTAATGGAATAAACCACATTCCACATCAAAATAATTTTTATATATAATATTTTTAATGATGTGAGTTTAAAGGAGATATATGATCTGTGTGGTTTATCTATTCAAATATAATGCATGAATTGAGATGTTCGGATATTATTGATATTAGATAACAGTATCATGTGATGTTGATAGAGACACATAGTGTTTCAATGTGTAATTGTGATTTTACAAAGAGTGGAATTGGATTATGGAATATGGATCTTAATGTAAAATCTTTAAAAACCCATTGTTAGAAATTTTTAGAGTGTATATTAATAATATTTTACATATAGGTAGTGATAAAAACTTGATTTGGTATGAAGAATACTATGGAATTATATAAATTTCAAGGACAAAGTTTTTGTATCAAGTGAAGTAAAAACAAATATGGTTCTTAATACATGATTTAAGATCATATTCCTTATGAATTTAATCTAAAAAAGAAGATAAATAATCTGGTTGATAGTGAATCATTTGATATATATTATATCAATTAGGTGTGAAAGAGCTAAAATAATTCATGGGGAATTAGAGCTCAATGATTCAATGGTTGTGAGAATTAGATTTAAATGTTGGTTTTACCAAAGAGAAAGTGGTTAAAAATTATTAGTATCCTAGTTTTAAAAAAATTGTATTAATTAGATAATTAAGAGTTATACCTATCACATTTAGTGGATTATTTTTCATTTGATGGAATTTTGTATGAGATAGTGATTGATATCAAAGGTTTCATTCCTATAGAGTATAATTAACATTTTTTTCCTCATAAATAAAATATAATGAAAAAAATATTATTTTCATTTATATGTAATAATTTTTCAATCAATTTAAATATAGTCTTATATGTTTGGAGAATATATTAAAATCTCGTTATAAATCGGTAATTCCACTATTGATAATTTATGATAAACTGAATCATTATATTTAATATTTAGGATCATGGGTCATTGGAAAAAAAGATAGAGAGTACATAAATAAAATTGGATGATAATTTTTCATCTAAATAAATATAGAATAAAACCAATTTATTTTATTGAAAAAAAAGGAAAATAGTTTTTCCCTAAATACACATTCCTTATAGAGAATGATTTTCACATTAATGTTTATGATCATTATACATGGATTAAATTATATTTATTAATATAATATTTATAGGTTGAATGTAGAAATAAATGATTTTTTTTTATTTTTGGAAAACTATTGGCGATTATTATTAAAAATTTATGGAGTTGAAACAAGTGAAATATATATATATATACATATGAAATATATAATGAAATATAAATATCTGAAAATTTATATAGTTTTATGTATAGAACAATAAGTATACAAATGGTTGAGATAGATATCCTACTTGAATCAACATTTGATAAGAGATACATATCCCAATTTCATTTGTTGGAAGAAGGTATTGATCATTATATTTGTGAAAAAGAATGAAAATTGATGAAATGAATATATTTTGTGATATATGATAGTGATACATGGAAATTAATTATAATTAATCCACAATAATTATCAATTAAAAAAAGGAAAAAAAGATGAAATATAATAATCTTATTGGAAACCCTATGCTTATTAGAATATGAGTTCCATTAATATATTTATAAATCATATTCAAATTGATTTAAATATATCTTATTGTATGTAATAGATCCAAGTCTTAGAGTCCCTATATTGTGATGATAAATATGGAAATAAAATTTAGAGAGAGACTTATAATGGTATTGGTAATGTAATGTTGATGAAAAGGAAGATAAAAATGTCTCGTGATGATCTGATGGTGTTTCTGTTATTTAGAACATGACCATGACAGAACTAAAATGTTCTTACAAAACAAATTGACTAATGATTCTTGTCAAAAACATAATTAGAATGTAATGTTTTATCAACTGATGTTTTATTTTAATCTTGAGTCTTATAATGTAGTGACAACCCATAATTTGTTTAATGATTTACTATTTTTAATAAACAAGTAATTTATATCACGATATGTTTTCTTATGTAATAATATATGTTGTGCCTGATAAATAGGTTTAACTTATGTATAATAGTATACCTCATCACCCAATAAATGAAATTTAGGATATATTATTTTTATCTAAATTAATAAAATTGCATCGTTAATTATATCATCATGTGGGGGCCCATATGATAGAATAAACCAATTAAAGAAAAAACTCAAAACACAACATATTTATTTCACACCATGATTTATAAAATATTAATAATTTCATGATGATTGTATAAATTTTTTATTTTAATAGGATATTTGGGTTCCTAATACAATATCATTATCCAAATATGAATTTAATTGTGATGTTTTGTTACAGAATAATTCAGAGGATGACTTTGAAGTGAGTGATGATTGTTGGGGTTATGAGTTTGAATTTAAATTTAAAATTTAAATTAATTTTTATAATTGAAATGTTGACATTTTTAATAAAAAAAAATTTATAAAATACATAAAAAATATAAATTAAAGAGAGATACATATCCTATGTTTTTGAATATCTGGTGAATGAATAATTAATATAGATAACAACATGGGATTCATTAAATATATGATTAGATATTCTTATTTTCTATTGAAAATATTATTATGAAATATTGTTTTTGTACATATGAAGAATTGTGCACAAAATAACAAAATAAGGAATAGTTAATCAGTAATGGTATATTGATCACATTTGGTTGATTTGATAAATAATATAGAGTAAAATGATAGAATTCCAAATCCATAATTTTAAATAACTAGAGTTTTATTATTAATTTTTTTTAAATATCAATGAACATGCTCTTCTAAAATGGATCTCATCATATCTAGTTTGGATAAGGGTAGAAGAATGTAAATTCAATGGAGAATCCAATATTAAACTATAAGAAATAGTAGAACATTTTTATTTGTTGTTCATAGAAATACGACAATGTCTATAATATTTCATGAACATCCATGATGTAGTGAGTATAAAAATTGGAATAGAGATTTACCATAGTGAAAATATGTTGGGTGGTGCCAAAAATCCTTTATATACATTTTTTATATTATATTTTGATAAATTATTATGCCTCAATTTATTTAATTTTATTCATTATTAAATATTATTATACATTTTTAATTATTAGAATTTTTTTGTAATGTGTTATTTGTTATTTTATTCATTATTAATATTTTATATTTAATTCTCATATTTTTATTCCAATGTATTTTCTCAAAGGAATAAAAAGTTCAATATTCCTTATTTGAATTATATTTTTATCTCCTCGAATATTATATAAATAAGATTATGTTTGATAGTGTATACAACACACAACACTGAGCCAAAATGAATCATGAAATATTATTATTTAAATATGAATGTCATACCCTAGTCCTTAAATTGGTGTGTGTGAATATGGTAAATTATTTATGATATAGATATATTTAATTCACACACAATAAAATTTTATTAATAATTTATATTTATATAATCACTCCATTTTAGGTAAAGTCATTTTAGGCTTAAAAATACATTTCTTTAAAGGTGATTTTTATTTATTTTTATAGGAGAATATTAAAAATATTTTATAGAACATCTAGGATTTGAATATTATAAAACAAATATCATTTTATAAATCATCATTTTAGTATTATCATATGATATTTTTTAATATTCAAATTTTTTTATTATTGAATGAATATTGAAAAATAATGATTTTCATAAAAAAAATTATTTCATTTTAAAATATATAAAAATTTAATTTATATAATAGACTTTTTTTTAATATTTATTTAGTCAAATTTTATTAATCATAATTCAAATAAATACTATATAATTAATATTATACATGAATTTTGTATAAACATTTTTGGATACGTAAAAATGGATTAAAAACCATTTTAACTGCGTTTTTGTAGTTTAATTTTTTAAAATTTTGGATCATATAGAAAAATAATAATCAAAAATTGGATTTCATATTTACAATTAGAAGTATTAAATTTGTTAAATAGTTTTAAGTAATTTTTAGTGATTATAGATTGTAATAGTAACAAATTTATACCATCTTGATAAGGGTAAATTAGGTTGTTAGGTCATAAAATAATATAAGAAGGGCTTAAAAATCACTTTAACACTAGATATTACAGTTTTGGAAACGTTTGCTTCTTCCATTTAGATCCATGTTTCTAAAAATTTATAAATTTAGGCATATTTCATTGATTTTTAAAATTATAATTTTTTAGTTTAAGAAATGTCAAAAATGTCATTCTATTTGTATTACTATTACTAAATTTTTGACATGGGGATAAACAGAGGTCGTGATCATTTAGAAATTTTTATTTTAATGATAAATTATTTTTTTGGATATTTATTTCTATTTTTAGTTAGGAAATAATTTTCTTATTTACTTATGTATTGTTGACAAAATATATATTGGATTAATTGGAAAATTAAATAAATGGTATTTTAGTTTTTTTAGTAAGACAATTTGATAGAACTATTTTTTTCATTGAATTGTATAGATAAGTATATAATATTTTATATTTTTGAATGAATTATATTTGAATGAAATAGTTTTTGTGTTGTTTTATAGTAATTTTTTTTAATAATTCCAAAAATTAAATTAATGTTATTTTATAATAAATATTTTTTTATAAATTTATTTATATTTAATATAAATATTATCTTCATCTAAGTAAAATATGTATTTTAAAATATCAATCACGGTATATTTACAATCCAATTGTCCTTTTATTGAAAAAATATTAACCCCAAAAGAGTAGACAAATTGTTATCAAGGTAATTATCAATTAGGGTTAACACGGGATAATATATATATATATATATATTTCTGAAAATATTGCATAAAATTTTCTATTATTTATTGAATATGAGAATTTCAAATCATCATAATCATAAATTTTATTAATATAAAATTTAATTTATTCAATTATTATGATTAATTTATATTAATTTAAAACTCAAATAAATTACAATAATTTATCTCACCTTTATTATAAATGGGAACCTATTGTCAATTATTCACCAAAAATCAAAAACTTTTGATTTGGAAAATTCCTAAAAAATATCGTCATTACATAACTTAATAAATAATATATGACTTTAAATGACCATAAACCAAGCCTAGGATGACTTAAGTCATAATCCAAAAGTTGTTTTCTAATGAAGTGGTATAATTACTAACCAATAATTTTTTATTTATTTGTTCTTCTACATATTTAAAATATTACTCCGCAATGAAAATTTATTAAAACTAATGTCATAAAAACAATGAAATGTTATAATTTAAATTTAATAACATATATCCATCTATAAATCCTTAAAATGGGGAAAAAATCCATCATTCATGTGTATGACATACTACAGCCTCACCAAATGGTGTAATTCTATTTTTATTATCACCACCCATGGATGGATATAATGATGTATTTAATGTATATATATATATATATTATTGACTTAATATTATTAATTATATAAAATTAATATTTCATCTTCTTTTAAATATTAAATCCAATAAAATGATAATGTCCTTCATACATACATGTGAATTACCACCTCCACGAAATGATTTGATTCTTTTTTTATCACAACATCAAAGGTTGGTATATAAAAGTGTAATTAAATAATTAATATTTTATTTATGATATAATTTTCATTCTATAAATTTTAAATTATACTTATTTTCTTTTGATCATGATCATTAAAAAATTGAAATGGAAATCATGTGTACGTATGGCCTATTGTCTCTGTGATTATAACATAGTTCATTTTTCATAACCATATTTCAAGGATGGTATAAAAGTTTTTATTTTTGAATAAAAATTATAATTATTTAATTATTAATATCCTAAACATTAGGGAATAATTACTCTATTTATCGTAGTAAAATTGACGAATCCATTTTATCCATATGCGCTGAATATAATCAAAACACATGGACTGAATTTAAATGATTAGGTAATAAAATACAACCTAGTAATAAATAAAACAAAAAAATAATATTAATTAAAAAGTATATTAATAAATGAAAAATTTTACATTTGTTTTTAATTTATTAATACAAATAATGTACATGATGTCCTGACTCGAGGTAAATGACATTTTTCTCTAAAACATAATTTTAAATTTTTTAATGCATAAGTTTCCAAATATTTTTCTTCCATATACATATTCATAAGGTTATTTTATGAATATATTTATATGGATATAAGATTATTTTAAATAAATATTTTTGTCCATTTTCACTTTCACTTGATGGTTTTTAAAAGGAATCATTTTATGTGTTTTATATAAAATGAATCGACAAACAGGAAAATGGAATATTCTATAATAACATATACAATTTCAATGAATCATACCACCACAATAAATATTATATTATATATGGGTTCCATTTTATATATTTTTCACTACATAAATTATAACCCCCATTCCATTTTTTCGTGGAAAAATAATTTTAAATTTTTTAAGGAATGTGAAATATCGGTATCTGAATATATTATATTTTAGAGAAAATATTGTTCTTATGATAAAAGGTTTCATTTATTTTATTACAATTCATGTGAATAGTTTATGGTGATGGTTGGTTCTATTATATACAAAGAGTGGGTGAACTAGATAAAGTTATCTAATGCATTCTCTAAATGGATGAAGTTAACTAATTAGGTTTATCCTAGGAAATTTTTTCAATATACCATGAATGGTATTCCATTTTTTACCCTATAGGTTTTTTTATAACAATGATGGTTATCCCATGTTCATCCATGAAGGATATTTTATTTGTAACAGTGATTGTATGAGTAATATTTAAAAAAATGTCTAATGTTACCAAAATGATTTATCTATTACTTGAGAATGTTTTTAAGGAAATAATTTTATTTTAAAAAGGAATTAAATTCTCTTATTTTGGAATGGAATTATTTGTTATTTTATAAAGGTGAAATGTATAACCATTAAAAAAAGAAAAGAATACATTTTAATCCTTAAAATAATTCCAAAAATGTATTTTATTTTCAAATTATTATTTCATATGAATAGTTTTATGAATCTCTTTTGATACTAGAAGTTTATCTATTAGGAAATAAATTGATTAATTGGTCCTAAAAGATTGATTTTTGTTTGGATAAATTTTTAATAGTATTATTGAACTGATGAGTTAATGTAATATTTTATATCCTTTAATAGGTTTTTATGCTTATCCCACATTTTTAAATGTTTCTCATAGGTGTTAAGGATGAGTATATAAGTTTAAAATTTTTGAGTTCTTGATATCGTTGTAACCTTAAGTACGGAACACATGCCTTTATAAAGCATGTATTTTTTGGAAAAAATTACCCTGTTGAAATTACCACTTTGAATGAGTTTGTACTAATTTTTTATACAGAAAACATACAAAGTTCATTGGGAAAGTATGTGAACCAATATTTTCATGTTGTTTTGCATGTTTGGAATGCTAAATTTGGGTCACATTTATCAATATCAAAACCGTAAATATAATTACTATGTTTTTAGTACCAGACATGAATATGTGGGTTCATGAATAATAATCCAAAAATTTCATACATATATATAACATATTAATAGATGAATAATAGTTAAATAATATAAAAATCCATAAAAATTTGTTAATGTCTTGTTCCTATAGAAACATGTATGAATAACAACTACTTCATAAGTGAACTACATATCTCCTACTCAGTTATTCAAAATTAGAACCCTTTTAGGACATATCATACATAATACCACTACGAATAACATGGGTTAATGAAAAATAAGAAAGGATCGGATTTTATGGTTAGTAATTTTAATAAAGGGAGATTTCAATATAACATGAGCATAATGTAATGAGAATATGAGAATAAAATTTGTGAAGCCATACCCTGGATATCATAGAAAATAATCATGAGACATTGAATAATACATAGCAGTTCATAAGATATGAATTATAAGGGAATCAAAGATTATAATCCATGAGAGCATAACCTATAAATAAGAAAATTATTTTTTGAATTCACATAGGAAAATAATAATAATTTAGTTACTTGTCTATGCTCATTTCTAAGGATATCATTGTAGAATGTGATCACTCCGTAAACAATAATAGAATTCATGTTTTACTCCCAAGACTATCATATTTGAAAAATTATTTTACATAACATTTTTCAGTTCCCCCATTAATCTAGGTTACCTCGTGCTATATTATTTATTACCCAATGAATTAAAGCGATATATAATTTATTCCCCCATCACATATACATATGTGTTCCATATGAGCATATAACATTAACCATATAATAATCAATTAAAATGAAATTGGTATCCTGGTTTTTGAAATGGGTTTCAAATGAAATGTGTTTCATAAAAGATTATTATTTTCATCATAGAATTACCAATGTAAATGAAATGGATTTTAAAAAAATATTTCATCATAATCAATAACCATATATGTCACGACCCGACGTGGAGGGGCTCCTGTTGTGACTTCCCTAAGCCCACATATAATAGACTATGGGTTAGTGTCTATAATTGAGTAGACATATCCAAAAAAGGAGAGGAATTGGAATAAAGTACTTATACAAATGCACACATAGCCACGGAACACATTGTTAAAATGTAAAATAACTAATAGAATGCATGCATAAAATTATGATCCCACAACCAGAGTATGTTTGGAAGTAAAGGAAGAGTAAACAGGGCTAAATACAAGCCCACCACAAAGAGTCTATACACAATTACAAATGAAACCATAATAATTCTAACCTACTACAAGAGAAAAGACTAAGTCAAGGTACAGTCCTAGTAAACACCTCAATCCACCCAACTCCAGCTATGATCCACCACGTCCCCTCCTCCATGGACACTATCAAAAGGTATTCAATTTGTACAGGACACAAAACGTGCGTGAAATTCTTGTGAAGGGGTGTGTACTAAGTAAGATACCCCCAAAAACACTAAACATGAATCACCAATTATATTAAGATAAATACAATTCATAAAAACGTATAACAGATACAAGCATTACAAGATCCCAGATACACTCAAGAGAGACTTCGCGCCATTAGGTAATAATATCTAAGATGCAGTCATAGGATTCTACTCAAAGAACACTCAATCTGGGTGAACTCACTCCTTGAACCTTGAATTCATCAGAGACACTAAAAAATATGTCTAGATCATTCAGACACAACAAAAAGAGAACATGTTGGTCAAATAAGACTACGATAGACAGAGAGGGGATCACACCCATAATTATTGAGAGACACCACAATCCCGATGTAGACTAACCCAATATATAGTTGATTTCCTTCCAAAGATTCCACAAGCCTTACTAATGAAACCTGATAAATGGAGGATCCACACCATACACAGTGAGGTCGCACTAATTCCAAAAACTATAACTATAGATGATAGATGATCGCACTCCGTTCTCAGAGAGGGACACTACAACTCTATCTGAGACTCGACCTATAAGGGGGATCATAATTCGGTGCTATGGATGTAATGTAACATAGTAACATTAATAAAAGAACCATGTTGAACAAAATCATCCTATAATAGTCCAAACTATGAAAAAAAATATTCCCAACCACTCTTTATGGGAGTACACGACGTTTCCTAGGGGTATGTGGCATGTCCAGTTATCCCAAGTCATTCCCCTTTGAAAGAACCTCAAACAAAACATTGTCTCCATATACACAACATGTGGGATATTTGTATGGAATGTAGAGATACATGGTTACCTTACAGTGTTGCCTGTCTATATCCGTGTACTGAAGCAATGTTTCTGTATCAGTTTTTTTATGATTAGTAGAGTCCATGTATTAGTTTTTTATGCCATGTCGTGTCCATGTCTAAGTACAAAACATGATATCAGGCTGTGTATCACTACATGTGTATGTGTACTATCTGGAGATTACGTCGAGTTAGCCAGGGACGGTCAAACGTTGTGTGATATGGGTCACATTTAGTGTGATCTATAACTCTGTACAAACCCTAACATCGCATCCATGGGCCCCCATATACCATGTAATCCTAGAATATGTGCCGTGTTATTTGAGATTTTACAGAACTACTATAATTCCTCTCCATGTCCCGATCGATGCTCCATCTTTAATAAACTAGTTGATTCACAATAAAATCAATGATCCATGGTCATCCAAACCTCACCATCATCAAAAAACATGTTTCCTTTCTGGATCTTCTTAGGAATATGATCAATCGTCATTTCTTCATCTCACATGGAAGAAAGTTGATGAATGAGAAATCTGGAATCAACCAACATCAGATTCACTCTGTCTCCATCATCACACCATCTTCATGCTGTTCTGATCCATGATATACGATATTGTATCATTGTTCCAATAAACAGGTGCATAACAATATATTTATAGAGATTAATCGAGTCATGGTCCAAATGACGATTACCCATGATGAATGATGAATTAATGGATAGATGACATAAAAATGGCAGGAATGAAAGGAGATATATGTTTTTGATGATCTCATTTTATTTATTTAAGATAAAAAATGAAGATATTCATATAAATTATCACAAATAAACCCCACAAAATAAATCGCATCCTATAAAGATATCGACACGCAAATGAATCCATTCTTCAAATTATTTACATTTATCACAAAATTGAAAAATCAAAATTAATCAACATGAAAAAACATCCTTCCTAGAGTTTGGATTGATCATCGATGAAGAGAAGATTTGTTACTTCCAATGATTATATCCTTCAAATCTGCTGGTGGGAAAATCCATGATCTGATCAGGCTCTATTGTCATCCACAAAGAGTATTATCCTCAAACAATTCCTAGCTTTATAGGGTTTAGTAGCCACCCCTAAGAAAAATTCCATATCTGTGAACTTATAGGGGAGAAGGTTTTTGTATCCAAGAAAAAAAATAAATATTTCTATTAATTTATTTTCTTTATTTTTCACCCCTGAAAAAAATTTCCCAGGTGACCTAAGATGACCACTATTAGGTCACACTTAGGGTATAACTTCTATTTTGAATTAAATGGTACCCTCAAATTTCTAATTTGAGAACCATTTGAGGTGTTATTCTTCCTTTTCAGGAAAACAATATTTGTGTTCTATTAAATATTTTATAAATTTATTTATATTTAATGAATATATTTTATTCCTCAAAGTAAAAACACATATATTTTAAAATATTAACCATCATACATTTATAATCAAAATGTCCTTTTATGGTAAAAATATTTACCCCAAAAGAGTAAAAATATTGTTATCAAGGTATTTATCAACTAGGGTTAAAAGGGTTAATATATATATATATATATATATATATATATCTGAAAACATTGACTAAAATATTTCAATTTTTATCGAATATGAGAATTTCCACCCATCATAATCATAAAATTTAATTTTATAAAATTTAATTTATTCATATATGATGATTTATTTATATAAATTTAAAAATCAAATAAATTCCAAGAATTTCTGTCACCTTTCTTAAAAAAGGGAACCTATTGTCATATATTCTTAAACATATAAACCTTTTGATTTAGAAAATTCCTAAAAATATCATCCTTAAATCACTTAATACATAATATAGGACTTTACATAACCATAAACCAAGCCTAGGATGACTTTAGTCATAATCCAAAATATTTTTTCTAAAGAAGAGGTATAATTCCTTAACAAGAATTTTTTATTTATTTGTTCGTCTATAAATTTAAAATAATATACAATAATGAGAATATATTAAAACTGATATCATAAATACACATAAATGTTATAATTTAAATTTAATAACATATATCCATCTCCACTTCAAGCAAATGAAAAAAAAACATTCATTCATGTGTATAACATACTACTGCCTCACCAAATTGTGTAATTATATTTTTATCATCACCTTCCATGGATGGATATAATGATGGAATTATGTGTGTGTGTGTGTATATATATTTTAATTAAAACAAATAATTATTTAAAATTAATATATCGTCTTATTTTAAATATTAAATCCATTAAAAATGATAACGTCTTTCACATGTATGTGTGTATTACCACCACCATGAAATGAAATTATTCGTTTTGTCATCACAACACCACAAGTTTCTATATTAAAAGTGTTATGAAAAAAATAATATTTTATTTATGATATAATTTTCATTCTATAAATTTTAAAGTATATTTATCAACTTTATATTATGATCATTAAAAAATGGAAATGTTAATCATGCGTACGGACGGACTACTATCTCTATGATTGTAACATAGTTAATTTTTCATAACCATATTTCATGGGAAGTTTAATAATTATTAATTATTTATAAAAATTATAATTATTTAATTATTATTATTTTAAATATTGTTTAATAACAACTCTATTAACCATTGTAAACTTATCGAATTTATTTTATCCATATGTGTTGATTATCATCAAAACACATGGAATAAATTTAAATGAATGTGTAATTGAATACAATGTGGTAGTAAAAAAATAAAATAAATAATAATAATTAAAAGGTATATTAATAAATTAAATTGTTAACATTTTTTTATTTATTAATAAGATGAATGTACATGATGGTCTGACTCAAGGTTAGGGACAGTTTTCTCTAAAACATCATTTTTAATGTTTTAATGATTAAATTTCAAAATAATATTCTTCCATATCCATATTCATAAAATTATTTTATGATTTTAATTTTATGTACATAAGATAATTTTAAATAAACAATTTTATCCATTTTAACTTTCACTTGATGGTTTTTAAAAGGAATCATTTTATGTGTTTTATATGAAACGATTCGACAAACAGAAAAATTGAATATTTTATTATAATATATACATTGTAAATGAAATTTACCACCACTATAAATATTAAATTATTTATGGGTTCCATTTTATATTTTATTCATTACCTTAAATATAACCCTCGTTCTATTTTTTTGTGGTAAAATAGTTTTAATTTTTATTACGGAATGTGAAGTATCAGTATCTGAACATATATTATTTTTTATAAAATATTGTTCTTATGATAAATGGTTTCATGTATTATATTAATGTTCATGTGAATTTTTTATGGTGATGGTTGGTTTTATAATATACCTAGAATGGGTGAACCAAATAGAGTTATCCAATGCATTCTGTTAATGGATAAAGTAAACGAATTAGGTTTATCCTAAGAAATTATTTTAATTTACCATGACTCGTATTCCATTTTTTACATTGTAAGTTATTTCGTTTTTAACCATGATGGTTATCCCATGTTCATCCATGAAGGTTATTTTATTCATAAGAGTGATTGAATGTGTAATATTTAAAAAATGTCTAATGTTACCTATATGATTTACCTATTATTTGAGAATGTTTTTATGAAAATTAATTGATTTTATAAAGGTATGAAATACACTTATATTGAAATTAAATTATATGTTTTTTCATAATGGTGAAATGTATAACCATAAAAAAAATAAACGTATACATTTTAATCATTAAAATGATTCCATAAATGTATCTCATTTTCCGATTATAATTTAGTATGAATTGGTTTATGAATCTCTTTGATATGAGAAGTTGAATTATTAGGAAAGAAATTAATTGGTGCTAAAAGATTATTTTGTGTTTAGATAACTCTTTAAGAGTATTATTGAACTGGTGAGTTAATATATTATTTTATGTCCTTTAATAATTTTTTATTCCCATCCCACATTTTTAAATGTTTCTCATAGGTGTTAAGGATGAGTATAAAAGTTAAAAAAAATATAGAGTTCTTGATATAGATATAACCTTATGTGGGAAACACACGCCTTTATAAAGTATATATTTTTTTTGAAAAAGATATTACGTTGAAATTGCCATTTTGATTGAGTTTGTATTAATTTCTGAAACACTAAACATACAAAGTTTATTGGGAAATTATGTGAACCAATATTTCCATTTTATTTTTTGTGTTTTCATGGCTAAATTGGGGTCACATTTATCAATATCAAAACATTAAATATAAATATTATTTTTTTAGTACCTGATTTGAATGTTTGGGTTCATGTATAATTATCCACTAATTTGATACATAGAAATCATATATTAATAGATGAATAATAATTAATTAATATAACAATCCATAAAAAATTGTTCTTGTCTAGTTCCCATAAAAACATGGAATAAAAAACATCTAGTTCAGAATTGAACTACATGTCTCCTTCTCAGTTATTCAAAACTAGAACCCTTCTAAGACATATCATACATAATACCTTTATGAATAACACTGGTAAATAAAACATAATAATGGTTCATCTTTTATGGTTAGTAATTTTAAAAAAGAGATATTTCAATATATCATGAGCATAAGGTTATGAGAATATGAGAATAAACATTGAGAAACCATACCCTTGAAATCATAAAAAATAATCACGAGACATTGAATAATACTTATCAATTCATAATATATGATTTATAAGAGAATTAAATAATATAATCTAGGACATCATAACCTATTAATAATGAAATTATTTTTTAAACACACAAAATCATAAAAAATAATTTTGTTACATGTCTATGCTCATTTTTAAGGATATCATAATTGAATGAGATCACTCCCTAAAGCAAAATAGATGTCAGGTTTCACTTCCTAAAATATTGTATTTAAAAAAATTCTCTTAAAAAACATGGTTCACTCCCTCCATTAGTTAAGTTTAACACATGCTATATTATTTATTACCCAATCAAGTATAGGGATATATAATTTATTCCCCTGTTAGATAATGAAAATCATACATAGGTGTTCCATAAGATCATATAACATTAATCAAATCATAATAAATGAAAATTAAATTGGTATCCTAGTTTTTAAAAATTTCAAAACCCTAGGAAAATAAATCTATTTCATAGATGTTTCTTATTTTCATCATATAATTACCAATAAAAAAGAAATGGATTTCAAAACATGTTTTAATATAATCAAGGACAATATATTTTTCAACCCGGCATAGTGGGTCTCTTGTTGGGACTTCCCTAAGCCCGCCTCCAATATGCTAGGGTTTAGTGTCTATATCCAAGTAGATATATCCCCCAAATGAGAGGAATTGGCATAATGTACCAATAAAAATGCAGACAAGTCCATGAAACACATTGTTGATTAGTAAAATAACTGATAGAATGAATGCATATAAATATGATCCCATAACCAAAGTATGTGTGGAAGTAAAGGAAGAGTAAACAAAGAGAAATACAATCCCACCACAAAGAGTATGTACTCAATTCCAAATGAAACATTAAGAAGTCTAACCTACTCCAAGAGAATGGACTATGTCAAGGTACACTCCTAGTGAACACCTCAATCTACCTAGCTATTGCTATGATCCACCACCTCCCCCTTCTCCACGTACACTATCAAAAGGTATTAAATATGCACATGAAATGAAACGGGCGTGAATATCCTATGTAGGGGTGTGTACTAATAAGGACACCCCCCAAAAAACGTAACATGAATCCCCAATTATAGAGAGATGAATACAATACAAAACAATGTATAATATATACAAGTATTACAAGAGCCCATATACACTCAAAAGAGACATCACGCCATTAGGCAGTAATACCTAACTTCCAGCCATAGGATTATACTCAAAGAAAGCACATTCTTGGAGAACTCACTCTGTGAACCTTGATGTCATCAGATGCACTAAATAAATAATTCTAGCTCATTCGGACCCAAAAAAAAGAGAACACATTGGTCAGACAAGTCTATGATACAAAAAGAGGGCATAAAACCCATAATTATTGAGAGACACCACAAACACAATATAAATTAACCATATATGAAGTTGATTTCATTAAAAAGATTCAACAAATGCTACTGAGGCAGCCTGATAGATGGAGGATCAACTCCATACTCTTTGAGGTAACGCTAATTACTAAAAATCCAACTTGAGATGAAATATGATCACACTCTGGTCTTAGAGAGGGACACTAAAACTCTATCTGAGACTCGACCTATAGAGGGGATTAAGAATTTAGTTCTATGGATGTAGTGTCTCATAGTACCCTTACTGAAAGGACCAAGGTGAATGAAATCAACCTATAATAGTCCAAACTAGGAAAAAAAGATTCGCAACCACTCTTGATTAGAGTACATGGCGTGTCCTATGGGGTATATGACATGTCAAGCTATCCCAAGTCATTACCCTCTAAAATAACCTCACAGTGAATGTAGTCGCTATATGCACAACATGTGAAATATATATATGTATTTTTGATATACATGGTTCCCTTTCTAAATTGCATGACCACATCTATGTACTGACACCATGTTTGTGTATCAGTTTGTTTATGTCAAGTAGTGTCCCAATATTAGTATGTTTATGCCAGGTTTTGTCTATGTCTAAGTACCCATGATGTTATTAGGTTGTGTTTCATTACCAGTGTCTACGTACTCTCTAGTGTTTACATTGTGTTAGTTAGGGAGGGTAAAAAATAGTGTGATATGGGTCACATTTATTGTGATCTATAACTGTGGACAAAACCTAGCATCACATCCTAGGGCCCCCATATTCCATGTAATCCTATATTGCATGTCGTGTTATATGAGATTTTCTAGAACCATAGTTATTCATCCTCGTCTCCCAATTAGTGCTCTATCTTCAATAAACTGGTTGATTCTAAAAAAAATCGATGATCCATGGTTGTCCATACCTCACCATCATCAAAAAACATGATTCCTCTCTGGATCATCTTCAGAATTAGATCAAGCCTCATTTCATCATCTCTCATGGAATAAAGCCAATGAATGAGAAATCGGGAATCATCCAACATCTGACTCACTATGTATCCATCATCGCACCTCTGTCATTCAGTTTTGATCCAGGATCTACGATATTGGAACATTGTACCAATTAATAGTTGTGTAACAATAGATTCATATAGAGTAGTCATGTCGTGGTCCAAATGTTGAATACCCATGAAGAACGATGAATCAATGGAGAAAAGACACAAAAAATGAAAGACATTAAAGGTGATCTATGTTTTTAATGATCTCATTTAATTTAAATAAGATAAAAATTGAAGAGATTCATATAAATTTTCCCAAAATACCCCTCAAAATAAATATCATCTTGTAGGGATATTGATCCGAAAATTAATCCATTCGTCGATTGATTTGCATTCATCACAGAATTAAAAAATCAGAATGAATCAACAAGAACAAACATCCTACCTAGAATATGGAAGGATCATCGATGCAGGGAATTTTCGTTGATTCAATTGACGATATCCTTCAACTCTGCTGGTGGGAAAATCCATGATCTGATCATGCACTATTGTCATTCGCAAAGAACAATATCCTAGAACAATGCCTAGCTCTATAGAGTTTAGTAGCCACCCCTAAGACAAATTCCATATCTGCAAACTTATAGGGGAGACATTTTCTCAATCAAAGAAAAAAATAAATATTTCTTTTAATTTATTTTATTTATTTATCACCATTGAGAATGTTTTCCCAACTGACCTAAGATGACCACTGTTAGGTCACACCTAGTGTAAAACTACTATTTTGAATCAAATGGTACCTAGGATTTCTAATTTAGGAATAAATTTAGTTTATATTATACTATTTCATGAAAAAACATCTATTTTCTGTTAAATATTTTAATATTCTATAGACTATTACTATAGGCACACCATGCCTCGGAATCACACTCCATCTCAGTGCCTGGTCTAAAAAATAATCCATATAATATCAAAATATATTACTAAAAAATATGAGATTTTACATTCTACCCACCTTGGGGTTTTACATTCTATAAAAGCCAAAAACATGGGTTACTCGAAGAGATTAGTGTACTCAGAATGAATTTAATCCTCCCACTCCCATGGGATCTCTTAGAGATTCTTGTGATGCCATACGATAGAAACCAAATTAATTGATCACCCATGATGGACACTCACCTTAAAATTCATAATATACACTAGGTACTCATCAAATTAGCTAAATCCTTGATGTCCATCTCTCCCTGATTGATGATGTGTGGCATGTCATTCACATACCTCGTCAGCTGCAACACTTTGAAGAAGTCATGTACCCAATCTAACAGTGGTGGTAGATGCAAGTGGTACGCCTCATATCCAAATCACTATAGTATCTATAAGGTCAAATGAACCTCAAATATATCATTCCACCACATAAATATATGCATAATCCCTATTATGGTGAAGCCCAAAAGAACACATGTATCCTTATTCAATCCCTAAAGGCCTCTATCTCCTATCAGTTAATGAATACTGTTGTTTATGTGCATTATTCATCTACCCTTATATGATATGAATCATCTCTGTAGTATGTCTCACCAAATCTAGGTCCATGAGTATTGGATCTTCCGGGTCTATCCAGCCATGTTGTGACCTATAGCGTCACTCGTATAAAGCCTCAAATGTTTCCATACTGATGGTGGAATGGTAGATGTTGTTGTGTGCATACTCCACCACTGGTAGGTGATCCTACAGACTATGAAAAATGTATAACATGAAAGGTCTTGGCATTTCCTCCAAAGCATAAATGCTTCAATTTGTTTGGTAAGCCATTTGTAGGTGTAATGAGGTGATCAATCATAATTGTGTCCTAAACGTGTCCTATTATCCCATCCACAACCGAGATATAAAGCATGCTACACGATCAGAAAAAATAATCGATGGAACTCAATATAGTTGAACTATATTCTTCACGTAGAGGAATCCTTTGATCACAACATAAATCTACAATGGGATATCTTAGAAATGGTCCTACATGGCGAGTCACTTAATGATCACCCAAATAGGATCATTTCACATAAACATACGTGGTGATCCCATCATTAAGTCCATAGATATCCCATCCAACATCGAATCTACCACCTCCTAGGGTTGAGCTAAACTTGCAAGAACCTTGGGCTCAACAATCCCTTGTTGACAAGTATGGTAGTATGAATCAATATTTGAAACCCATTTCATCATCCATGAACACCAAAAATGATTTTGGAGGTCTTTGTATATATTTTTCACAATTGGTTTAAATAATAACAGGGACATATGAAGTTCAATCATATTCTCAACCTACAGTGACACTGGTACTACTGAGTGTTCTGTGAAAAGAACAATGTGTCCCCACCTATTTAATATCCATATTGAGAATTCCACATTTTTAGCTGTGCATGTAGGGTCTCATAGTCAGTATCCCCAAGCTATGAATCCCTGACTCGCTGTAAGAGTACAGGATATTCCATCATTGACTAGAGTTAATATGATCTATCTCCATCCATTAAGGATATCTGTAATAAGGCCAAATTCTCTGAAACCATTTTTAGTAAATTTGAACCAGATCTTTTCAAAATAGAATCTAACACCATGTTTTTCATTCCATGATTATAGAAAATCTCAATGTCATAGTTCTCGAATAAATATATCCATCACTTCTATCTCATGTTCAGATCCTACTAAGAGGATATATAATTGAGAATATTATGTTCAATGTCGTTAAAAACCCACTCTCCCACCCGGTATTATCATCACATATTAAAAGAGAAGAATTCCACTACTAACTCAAGATCACGGGTCATGTAATTCTTATTATGCGGTCCAAACTGGAATAAACCATATGTAATAACTACTTTCCTCTGGATCAAGACACAACCAAATCTGGTTCCTGGGGAATCACAAAATACCATGTACTTGACTCATATCTCTAGTAACCATAATATGGGAGTTCTCTTCAACCTCTTCCACATCTCATAAAAGCACTGATGAAACCTTTTAGACTTGATTAAAGGCTTTCCATTTCATGTTAATGATTCCAAAGGTGTTGTCACTCTAGGGAAGTCTCATAAAAGCCTCTAATAGTACCCTATCAATCCATGGAAACTTCATACTTTAGTATCACTATTGTGTGGATCCCAAGATATAAAAACCTCAAACATCACTGGATACAATATAAATCTAACCTCTGATATGTTGGGTCCTAGATAATAGGCCACTCAAATACAAAACTAGAACATCATGATCTTCCCATAATGTTTTTTCTCTCGAAGTGTGTCCAATTCTATCCTCCTTTTTCACTCATTCTTCTCCCTAGAAGTTGAATAGACTAGAATATCATTAATGAATAGTTCCATGAACCAGTCTATGAATGTTATAAGGATATGGTTCATGAGTCCCATGAACACTTCTGGGGAGTTCGTCACACCAAACGACATTTCCATATACTCATAGTGGCCTTAACAACATCTGAATGTCGTCTTAGGAATATCCTAATATCATAATAATAGATAGTGATACCCTGATCAGAGGACAATATTTTAAAACCATCGTGACCCTTTAAACAAATAAAAGAGGTCATCGATCCACCATAGTGGATACGTTCACTTCACTAGCACTAGTTTTGAGCATATAAAATCCACACATAACCACAAGAACCCATATAAATTCAGGGAAAACAAAACTGAGGCTGTCCATTGTGAAACGCTGGGTCTCACGAATCTCTTCCTTTACAATTCCTCAAATTACACCCATAATCCATGAATCTATACCAGAGCCATATGATATAAGGGTGTATTTATGAATTTCATCCTAGGGTGTAGATAATTCTATAATTATATCTCCCACTGGGAAGGTAAACCTAGAAAATCTTCTAGAAATATGCCATCATACTCTAACACCACTGTAGGAAACTGAGGACTCAGTACATCAACTTTACCAATATCTAGGCTGGCCAAATCATGAGAAATCGGATACACACTCTTATGCGTGAGTCCATCCTTTTCTACCTGAATTAGATATTCACAAAAAATTGATTCCATCACTACAGACACCCCAAAATCAACACCTAAAATAACCAATCTAATAATGAACTAGGGATAAACATTCCATAAGAAGAATGAAATTGTATGGCCTCAATGCAGCTATCATGGGATCCCAACTGAAACTCTCAACTCAAATAGTTAGGTAACAATGTTGGAACTAGTGTGTGATAATAGGGTCTTCTCCAATAGCAGTCTCCATGAATAATAGTCGAATCAACAGTTCAACTAGAATCTATGAGTCTTGAATAATATTTTTGGAAAGAAAAGATTGACTGTCTCCTTATTCAATCAAAACTGCAAATAAGGTGGGAAAGAAAAATATTGTTCCTCATATCATCCATGGACCTTCAATTTCATAGGCCTCCATAGCTCGATGCAGGCCTCATACATACCTACCATCTACATATTCTAGGTGTAGAACACCTTTCGGTGGTGGTGGAAATGGGTCAAACCCTCTGAATACCTCCTGATGCCATGCCTACGGCTCTACCATATCTTACACCCTTTAGACCACCCTTATCCTATAACTATATTTATCTGAGTAGTCCATCAACCATATTAAGAGAAACATATTCTGTCCCTTGGATGATTTGAGAATTCCTGAGATCCCTACTCCAGTGAGACTGAGTTTTCGGATCACCTCATGAATCATCTTACCTGCATGGATCGCTATGATTCTTGTTGGATACATAATTCCATGGAATCACCTACTGGGTTCCTACTAAAAGATCATAATAATGGTGTCTTCAATACCAGAAATATTTCATCAAACAAGGATATCTTAAGTACCCATGTATACATAGAAATGTCAACGGATACCACGGATGCCCAGATGACCTGACAGAAGCCCTTCTCGAAGGTCTGAGCCTTGATGAACTGGCCTCGTACCATATCCAATGTGTAAAGTTATAGATATGCAAAATTTTATTAAAACTATTCCAAAATAATACATCCCTACTACAAATGAAAAATCACTTATATGCATAATAATCACAACATGTTTCAATGTAAATCCTCTTTAAAGAGACACTTGAATTCTATCTGGGGGAGAACAATCTTCTTATGTGACTAAGCCGCCAAGCACCATCATCGCCCCATAGAGCCTTGAATAAAACCAGTGGTAAAGACATTCATATGATTGGTAGGGATCCTTACAATGATAAAAACACATGTCACATGATCTATACAATCCATATGCATCTGTGGGCTAGCTCACCATGAAACCAAGGAGGTCACTGCCTTTGCATCTCATGCAATTCACTCAGTATGAGTGTATCTCCAACTAGTAGTGTTGGTAGTAGCTACTACTCAATATTTGGTGGTATATTTGGTAAACCATCCAGAGGTTCTATATCTATTACAACCCCCTATAATGATGCCTCATCTCAAGGAGGTTCATCCACATGATCACATGTTGGGATCCTAGCTGGATGTCAATGTGAAGGCATCCTAAAATAAAACATAATTTATTGTGTCCAAAAGAGTATATCTTGGTAGATTCCACAAGAAGGTCATTGAAAAAAAAACCATTCTTATATTATGAATGTACTATTGTTTTTCCTATAACCATTTTTCTCTTGTAACGATTCAAAAAAAGGTGATCATAGTCTTGTTTCTTACATACGACGGTTGTGGTATCGACAATGAATTTCATTCCCTAAAATATGGACTCAAAACAAATAATATTGTTTCCCCAAACAAACCTCACAGACTCATAATCATAAAGAAGAAGAAAAAATTGATACCACTATGTCTTGACCCGTCCGGAAGGGGCCCATGTCATGACCACCCCAAGATCGTCTCTATCTTTCCAGGGGATGGTGACTAGCACTGAGAAGGTGTATCCCACAAAAGGGAGTCATAGGTATAATGTACCGTGATACTAATAGAAATATCCAAGATGTACAATGCTAAAATTTAAAAAAATGATAGATTTCATTTATATAACTAATATCCTAGATCCAGAGCATGTCAGAAAGTAATAAAAGAGTAAACTTAACCAAATACAAGACAAAAACAAAGAGTATGTACACATGTACAACTAAAACTATATAAATTACAACCCAATCCAAGGGAGAGGACTAAGTCCCTGTATTCACTTGGTAAATGTCTTGGTCTTCCCAGTTCAAACTATACTCCACCCAATATGTAACAATATATAAAATATAAAAATAGTTCAAGGACATAGATAGACTAGGGAGAGTCATCACACCATTATGCGGTCATAACCTACTTCCAACCATAGAATTTTCCTTGAAGCACACTCATTCTTGGAGAAATCCTTTATCAATCTTTTATATCACCAGAGACACTCAACAATGAGTTATAAGTCATTTGAGCCCCTCCTAAAGAGAAAAAATTAGTCATATAAGAATATAATAGAAAGAGGGGGTCACACCCATAACCATTGGGAGACACCTCAAACACAATAAGATCCACCCACCACATATGGGATAATATTCTAATGATCCCACAAAACCAACTAATGAGGCCAACTAGTTGGAGGACCAAAACCCATCTCAGGGTGGTCATTCTGATTCCACGAACTCCAACTAGTAATGATAGATGATCGTACTCCAGTCTCAGGGAGGTACACCAAAACACTATCCAAGACTCATCATATTGAGGGGATCAACATCATGTGATGTGGATGTAATTCAAAACAATATCCAATAGGAAAGGACCAAGGGAACTCAATCAACCTATATTGTTCTAAACTAGGAAAAGGAATATCTTAAATCACCATTTATGGGTGTATACAACGTGTGATAGAGGGTAAAAGGTGCATCCAACTATACCAGGTATTTACTGCGTGCTGGAACCTCTTACAACATATAATCTCCATATAAAAAACATTTAGGGTATGTTCAGGGTCTGTTGATATATATGGCTTCCTGTCTCTGTTACATGGACATGTTTGTGTACTGAATCCATGTTCGTTTACAAGTATGTGTATGCCAATACGTGTCCCTGTCTAATTACGCGACGTTCCATTTGACCATGTATTGTTACCCAAGACTCTGTAATCTCTAGAGTACTTGTCGATCCAATATGGGAGGCTCAGGTGGTGTGTGAAAGAGGCCACACATCATGTGATCCTTAAATCTAGTCAACCCCAAGTGCTGTAGACAGGGGCTCCCCATACACTGTATAATACCATATTACATTCCATGCTCTACAAGATTTTTAAGAACCATTGTTCTTCCTCCACACATCCAATTTGATGCTCTATCATCAATCCAATAGTCAATTCACTATGAAATCGAAGATCCAATGTCATCCTTGCCCCACCATCATCGAACAATGTATTTTACCTCCAGATCATATAGGGATAATAACAAACAACTATTATTTATCTCACACTGGAGAATAATGAAGAACGTAAAATTAGGAATCATCTATCATCTGATTCACTCCTTCTCTATCATTACACGTCCATTGTACCATGATGATCCCAGATCTACGATACTAGATCATTGCACCAAGAAATGGGTGGGAAACAATTTATTGATCAGGAATAGTTGTGTCACGGGTCAAATGAAGAATGCCCATGAATAATGATTATTTGTGGGAGAAAAGAACAAAAAATTGTGAGGAACAATCCAATATAAATGTTTGTGTTGATCTAGATTCATTTCCATAAGAAAAAAAAAATATCCATATAAATTATATCCAATAAACCCCATAAAATAAATCCATTCCAACAAGGTGATCGATCTAAAAAATTAATTTGTTCACCAAGAGTATTTAAATTTTAATAGGATTGAAAAAAGTGTAAGAATAAAAAATAAAAAAACATTATAAATGGAGTTTGGATAGATCATCGATGGAGAACGGTTGTGTTTCTGAAATTGACGAAGTCCATTAACTCTATTGGTGAGACAATCCACAATTTGATCCTACTATATTGTCATCCACTAAAAGAGTTCTCCAAAAACAGTGCTTAGGTCTCTAAGGTTTTGTGTACAACCATGAAGAAGCGACTTATTATTGATGTTATAGGGGATAAGGTCTTTGTATAAAATAAAAATAAAAAAATGATTCTTTTAATTTATTTTATTTCTTTCACACACATACGAAATTTTAAAAAATGACACGTACCAACCAATGTTATGTATTTCCTATCATAAAGATGTTATTCTAAATCCATCTATTTTATTATATTTCTAATTCGGAAACCCAATTATAAATTTTAACATTTATAAGGAAAACATTACAAATGTGATATTAAACATATTTATATTTTTAAAACATTTATTATGGAAACAATGAGAGTCATAATCGCACAATATCTCAACACCTAGCCTACAAAAGAATCCATATAATATCTAAAAATAACAACCGGAAAAATAGGCATTTTAATGTGGGGAAATAGTAATTATAATTTCATTGAATCATATCCCTAGTATAGATTAGTAAATATCAATATATGTCATTATTGATTGAAAATGATTTTAAAATATCATGTGGAATATTTCACGAGGAAAATAAATTTTCACATTAAAATAAGCTATTGAACACAATAAAATATAATATACATTAAAGAAAATATTTTCCTTTAAAATAACATTGGAAACAGGTAAAGAAATATTTATATAATTAATTGTTCATGATGGTGTAAAATTTTGTTCATGTCGTATATGTTAAAAAAATATTTCATTCCAATTTTATGTAAAAAGTCAATAGATCTTAATATAGAAAATGAAAATTTGAGTCATTTTATGGCATATTATATATACTAATACATGAGTAAAATATAATTTAAACCATAATGATTAATTTTAAAATAATTCTTTAAAATGTATTTATAAATTAATGGCGTCGAAAGGAAATTACTTTTTACCGATGGATAAATAAATGTTGATTTACTTAAAATTATTATTTTGGGATATTGAGTACATAAAGAGAAAAGAATGAATAAATAATATTTATTCTAAAAAAATTGATACATTATAGTAAAATTATTGAGTTTCATGAGATATAGATCCTAATATGTAATCATCAAAATCTTAATAAAAATTAATTCTGATAAACAAAGAGATTTTATCATAAAACTCATACAACTTTGGTGACATTTGATTCATAAGCCCCATTAATGAAAAAATGAGGGGTAAATAAATTCCAATAATTTCGAATAGAATAATCCGAGAATAAATTCATTTTATTTATATACACTGCACAATGGAATGTAATGATTTAAATAGAATGTGTCTCATAGAAATAAATGTGTGATGAAAATCCCTTACCCCATGTATCGAATTTCTTTGTAAACATTTGATCCCATGTATAATATATTTATATTTATTATAAATATACTACCTGACCATAATAATATATATTATACTCTATATTATTACTTATAACCCTTTAATCATTCGATTATGAACAATTTTTTATTAGAACACATTTTTGGGGGACTCCAACTTCATTTTTCATGTGTGTTTTGGTTTGGTAGTTTTCATCCTGGTACTTTGTTAATAATTCTATCATATAAATTAATTTTATAAGGATTTAAATATAATATATATTCATTTTATATTAATTTTTATAATCCCCAAATTTTATAGATGTAAAATGTATTTTACAATTCATGGAGATTATAGGCCATATATACACATGTATAATAATTTCCATTTTTGGGTTGATAGAACGAAATAAATGTAAATATTAATTAAAACATATTGAATTTTTTTTCAATCATTTGTATCATATTTATAGTTGTAAAATATACCCTTATTACCATCCATGTACAAATAAAATGAAAAATTTATCACATTGCATCGTGGAGGCATTAGACCACACACATGCATGAGTGATGTTATAATTTTCCAGAATAATTGGAGGTAAAAAAGAATATTTGATATTATAATTAAATATGTTTAATTATTTCATAAATATAATATATATAAATTATATCCTTAATTACAATCACGACGATTGGTAGTGATGGAAAACAAAAAATGATAGTTCCCAATGTTATTGTTTGCAGTACACATGATCAACATTTTTGTTTCCCTTTTGATTGAAGTGGAGATTGATATAGCTAGTTCCATTAAAATAATAACATGTTATTTTAATTAAGATAAATTATTTATTATATAATAATATTTTATTATAATTTTATGTAGTTGTAAGTGTAAATAAAAAAAATCTTCTCGTTAATAATGATACCACTTCTTCTATCAATCTCTTTATAATTTGACGAAAAATCATTCTTTAGAGTGTATTATAAAATGAATAAGTATTCAAGTATTTTATAGTGAATTAAGTAATGTTTTTGGGAAGGTATTTAACAAAACAAAATTATTTTTATGTGTTAATATGAGAGGTGTGAGGATGCCCATTTATAAGTGTGGGTGATGACACTCTAGGAATCCTCTTGGAAATTTCCAAAAACAAAATACAAAATAATAGTCATTACCAAGAAAAAGTATTCCAAATAACAATATAATTTTAATTAGGATTGTAAAATTTATAAATATTAGTAAAATATAACATTTTAACATGTTTAATTAGAGACAATACCGCAATCTTTCTATCTAACCTCTACAAAATTTGTTCTAACCCTAGTCACATTAATTATATTTTAATTCTTTTATGTTTCATTATGACACAAAAATTAATATGACATTGTATCCTAAAATAAATAATATTTATAAAAAATACTTAATAAATTTCGTGAAATCTGATTCATATAAGTGGCATATTTTAATTTAAAATCAAACCAACCAAGGTTACAAAATAAAGTTTTCGAAAAACAATTTTTTTGTATAAAAGGATACATTAACTCTATGTGAAATTGATGTCAATGAACATTATTGGAATTAAAAAAATATTATTGAAATAACTTTACATTTGTACCATCATATTACTAGTTTTAACTTAATAACTTATTTAAATTAAAATTCATCTTTTAATAAAAATAAATATTTTACAATATTGATCAAAAAAATATTTATTTTAGAAAATTATGAAAAATTTACTCTAAGTTAAATTTAAATTGTTTAATAAAAATTAAAATAATCTATTTTCAATTAAATATTCTAAAAATATAAATTGTAATTTTAAAATTATATCCTAATGTTGGATGAAACATATTTTTAAAAATATAATGTTTTCAATAAAAAACTAGATGCATTATTATCCGGAGCAAAAAAAATTAGATGAATGAGAAAAAAATGTAATTATTATTTAAAAATAAATATCATTAAAATAATTCATTAAAACTAATTCATTTTGAATTTTAAAAGAAAATAACAATTCATTAATTAAAGAGGTTTTTTTAAAAAAAACATTTATGTTACTTCCTAATGATTTTTATTTTTACTACAAATAATATGAAAAAAAATAAATTTATTTTTGACATGTGTAATGCCTATAATATTCATAATTAATTTATTCTTATTAAAAAATTACATTTTAATTGATAAGTTATAACTTTCAAAATAAAAAAATTGTTTTAATAATTTATCAAATCTTGTTTAAACTCGATGATGCATGTAATTAAAGCTATTTAAGAAACTCAATTTATTTGGTAAAAATATTGCATAAAATATTAGGTTGTTAAATTCATTCAACATTAAAAATATTTTTTTCCATTGAATTTATGTTACTCTGATATAGATAAAAATCACACTTCTTCCTCATGATATATTTAGGTTTCCATGTCACTTACTAAAATTTTCTGTTTCACCACAAAAAAATTTCTAGTTGGCCAGTCTAGATTCATAGAATATTCAATCTAAAATAAATAATATCCACCGGTTTTTCCTTATAATAGACAACCATGTCCATTTTTAGGACCTATGAGTTCAAGAAATTTGAATTTTTAGGTATATACTTCCTTTGGAGGGTTTATGAAACACTATGTGGACATCAGAGGGATATGTTGGAAATACACATAGACAAACTACCATCCCTACTCATTTAAGAAAATTGATATTTAAATAAATCATGGTCTCATATATACTCTATTTTTGAATTTCATAACCATCTTCGTCGGAAAAATTCATTGATAAAACATCTTAGTTACTTCAAATTCAAGATCATGCTGAATATTTTCCTTATACCTTCTTTGTCATATCTAGGAATCCTTGATGTGATGTTGAATGGATGTAACATTCTATGAACATTATTCAATTGGATTTAGTCCCAGTTTCCCTATTTCTAAAAATTTATCCAAAAAAATAGAGTTTTAAAATTATTTCCATTAAGGGACTCATAAAGATCTATCTGAATTCTTGGGTGAATTCAATATTTGTAAGAAAACTGAACTAGATAAAAATTCTGATCCCAAATAAAATTGAAATACAAATACAAACATAAGATCCAATCATCTAATGTTTTAATTATTATCTCAATCTAAATCTATTTCTAAATATGATATGATTTTAGAAAATATTTCTCCATATATAGAGCTTGTTGACGTCTTCGTGAGAGATTCAATGAAAACCTCAGATCTCGATAATATACAATTGAATTAGGTACCGCATGAAGAATTACAACTTACCTAATTTATCATATAAAAATATTATTAGGTGATAAATCAACTTTTATTGTAATGAATTATGTGGTCTTTGAAAATTGGTCAACTAAAAACAATATAAAACTATTTTCCTAATACATTTTTGCGAATATAATGAAGCAATTCATGGTTATGTTTTCCAATTCAAAGTCATCTATGTGTAATGATTGTAATGTAACTCTATTGATCTACTTATCAGCCATAACTTGCTAACATTCCATGAACCAAATTATATATTATAAAATACCTATCATCTTTTGTCCTAATAGAAATACTTCATCATCTATCTATACATCATCATACATTAAATATAAATAGAGAATGAAGAACTAAAAGTCTCATACAACATATCCCACTTTAAATCTGGTATGGAAAAAACCCACACACTCTTCCCAACACCTATAATTCCATCATAATAAATGTTAATATTTATATCATTTATGGCCTTCTATTATATTTCTACATCTTATTTTTATACCTCAATAATATTAAAATAGAAATAGTGATGAATACTTATTTTGGAATGATAAGATTACTACTCTTCATTTATTGTTACTTAGTCCATCCATTGAAAATCCCGAAATATTTTATTTTTAATGATCCTCATCATGGATAATATAGCATGATTCATTCGACCCAAATAATTATTGACCTTGTTTTCATTCCTAGGGTGGTAATGAAGTGAGGAATATTAATATTTAATAAATTTCATCCATCTTCATTGGTGCATATTCAAACCCTTCTTTGTGGGTATATCCTTTAAAATATTACGATCCAGATATATATCAAACTTTTCTCTATAAGGATAAGGAATACTTGAATTTAATAAAAAAAATATATATCTAAAACCAAATCATAAGTTCACAGAATTTTCTGATGAACATTCATTATTCATTTTGAATATAATAAAATATTTTCATTTTCTAGGGTAATTGATCCTATCCCCTTTTCCAATTCATTAATATATTTTGAAAACCATTATACACTCTATGGTATTGTAGGCATAGGTAAGTTGACTAATCGTCACTTCTTTTTGTTTAACGATTATTCACATTCATCTATCCAGTTGAAATTATCACCCATATGTGTCAAATTTATTATTTGATTATATATTCAAGATAATTTATCCAAATATCATCAATGATAGGAATCCAGATTAAGGATGCATTGTATTTCGGTCATAATTTGTCATCCTTCATCTTTGTTCAATAACATCGGTCTTCGATGGATTAATATATATAGCATCTCTTAACTCTATATTAGAAAATGAAATATAATCTATTGTAACAAAAAAATTCTCTAAGAAACATTTTAATACATATACACCTTCTTAAGGGTCATATATATATTTATCAGTTGATATTACTGATATACCTTACAATTTGAATATATAATAATATATTAAATATAGACTAACATAAATTGATCAAGGAAATATCAAAAAATTAATTTCAAAAAATTCATGTCAATAGAGGTTGAATTAATAAAACTAATTTGATGAATAATATATTCATAGTGTTCATACTTTATACATAATTATTTCTATGGTATAATGACTATATTAACAATTAATTTATGATATCTAGAATTATGGTCAATCTAGGAAAATTATTATTTCTCCAAACAATTTAAAATCCTCTCATCAATACTGGGCAGAGGATAATTTATCATTATTTTGATATTGTTCAATCCCGGGTAATGCATAATGAGTTAGATCAATCCATATATAATATTAAAAAAATATTAGTGTACCCCTATATGTCACAATTGGATAAATTAACCCCTTTCTAATATTTTCTTAGGGTTTGTTTTTAATTTCTTGAAACTCAATCAGGGCCATTATATATAGTGTATTCGAACTAGTCATTTCATGGGGAATGAGTTCTAGTGATAACTTAACATCATGTTTCAATGGATGACTATGAAACTCTTTTGATATAGAATCCAAAAAAACCAAACAATAGGATTATAATTGATGTTTATTTTCTCATAAACTATATAATACAAACACCTGTTTTAAAAAGGAATCCAGAACAATATAAAGGATTTGACATCCCTCAGATGATCATATTTAATATCACATTGATATACTACCATAGGATAATTTGGAATATCAAATATTAAAAACATTACTTTTAAATTAATGTGGTATTTATATAGAGAAATCCAATAAATTCCTAACATAACATCCAATTCGATCAAAGGGATATAAATATATTTATACGAAGATAATTCATGTAAATATTATTTATAGAAGTATCATAGAGTAGAGTTATGATTATTATAACGTTAAGGTGTGTCACTTGTAATTCAAAATATAATAAATTAAGTGGTATTATGATACCCTTATTATATTCATTAGATATAAAATAATTTTTTGATATAGAGTCAAATAATATGTTAGTATTTTTGGAGTAGATGTTATGTGTTCCTTTAATCATGTTGTTATTGTACACAATATTAATAGCGGTGATTTCTTATGATTCCTTATTATATATATTATTTGGAGGTTTTTTAAATCAATCATTATCATTAACCATCAAATATTACCACTGATTATAATAATTCTAAAATATCATGTATATAAAATGTTAGAGTTTTATTGATTCATTCTTTGGATATTAATCTCTAGTGACAGCATTTGGTAACATTATCCCATCACATTGATATTTTATCTCTATTTCACCTTCCTCTACACACATATGGCATTTAACAATAACCATAAGCTTATATCCCTTATTTTTCCATCCACATTATGAGAATATAGAAAATAAATTATAATTATTTCCATGTTTTTTAGAGCATCTAGGAATTAAATAATTCATTTAATATCAAAACCTTATTATTAATGGATAAATAAAATATCCATTTCCACCTTGATATCACCACTATAATAACATATCCATAATCCTAAATTAATACAGTTACACGAAACTAGAATTCACTTTATTACATTCATAATGATATTTTTGGTATATATTTTTAGATAGTTCGGTCATAACTATGTCATAAAAACCTTATATATATAATAAGTGGACACTTATAATTAATATCTATTTTCCCGATGATATAAAAATTATCAAAATGAAACATTTTTTCATTTCATTCCAAATCATCATGTTATTCCACATGATTTCACCCATTCACTTATAGATATTTATGAAATGTAAACAATTTAAAATTATAGATGAGCATAAAAATATCAATAAGGGAAATAAAAGAATGAAAGAAACCATTAGCCCATGAATATTTATACATATACTCATCGTTAAAATAAATTGTGGATTGAAATGAAATTTTTTCTTAACCATTAAATCATCTTGTCTACACAAAATATTTTAATTTAAAATTTTCATATGTAATACATGATTCGAAACAAATCTCATAATTTTTGTTTGAAATCATAAAAAAAACTCATAATATTATTTTCAAAAATTCATATTTTTTAACGTTATAAATTATCATATACATTCATTTATTTTTTCAAATAATAATATTTATATAAAAACACATATTAATAATACTTAATTATTTTGGGTAACTTGGGGAGTCAATTTGATATCATTAATACTAAAAAATTAAATTGAAATCATGGTTATACTAGATGTAACCATCACAGATAAATATTAAAAAACCACTAATGTTATACTTGGATTCAAAACTATAGTATGTACCCAAAATCTCTTAGGAAAAATAAAATCAGTCAAATCCATCCCATTAACCAATTTATTAGAGATATATAACAGCCTAACATGCATTTTTTATATAATGTAACCACACATCTTCATAAACAATTCCCATGAACTAGAATAGAATATATAAAATCTTTCATCATAAATACATTTTTTTCCACCCACAAGAATCCATTTTCTGATATTGATATATAACATTTCATTAAAAGACAATATTCAAAAATCATGTTGTAGTAATAAATGTAAATATATATATTCTTTTAAGAAATCATATATTAATATAAAGATTAAAAAAATGTAAATAATGATTAAGGTTGTAGGAGAATTTCTTGTAACTATATATGTTAATATAGAAAATTAATTTTTGCCTTTTTGTAAAGGACATAAACACCTTCCATAAAATATTCCATTAGATTACCATTTAAATAATTTAAAAATAAAAATAAACTTTACTTTTAAATTTAATTATATCTATATAAATACACCCATAAAATAATATTAATTACAATGCTAATAAAAAAATAGATTCTTAACAGAATCATTAAAAGTAGATTTTAAAATGAAATTTACTTACCTTGAGTATAAATCATCATGTTAAAACTTTTTATTACTAAATAATAAAAATAATTTAATTATTTTATTTCTTAATATCATTTTAAAATAATAATATTTATTTTATTTCACCTCTCACTATGATATATTTAATTATTTAATTATTTATATTCAGGTCTAATGATTTCATGATATTTTTTCCAAATTTAAAAAAATGGATTCGATTAGATGATTTTGGTTAAAGGGGAAATAATCACATAATAAACATAATATTAATAAATACATAACTATTTTTTTACAAAAATGTTTAAATATAAATTTGATCATTACATATGGTTATTAAAAATGAACTATTTTACAATAATTGAGATGATAGGTCCTACATATGCATGTGTAACATTTCCATTTTTCAATGATCATTATAGAAAAAAGTTACATATTATTTTATCATTTTATAATAATTATACATTATTAAATATCATATGAAATATTTATATTCCCTTATATATATCATCCATATGATGGGGTGATGAGAAATGAATAACATTATTTCATGGTTCTAGTAATCAACACAATCACTGAAATGAAGTGATAATTTATTATTCATTGGAATAGTAATAAGTAAAATGTTGTAAAATATGTTATAATTATATATAATTCATTAATATAATATAAAAACATTAATTACATCATTATAATCCATCCATGAGAGATGGTGATGGAAAAGTAATTATATCAGTTTGTGAGGGGGTAGTACGATATACACAGAACAGTGATTTTTTTTCCCATTATATTAATGGAATGATAAATATATATCATGAAAAATACTTGAATGTGGTTGAAGAAGTAATAATACAGAAACACATAATTAAAACTATATAACTTCTTTAGAAAATATTTTCTATATAACATGTTAAAACGTCAAAATGTAGTATTACACCTAAACCAAGGCCTCCCTAATGTGATAATATATTATTGTAAGGTATATGGGAAGGGATCATCTAAATTAGGGGTTTTTATTTGCGAATAAATGAGAATAAGGGTTCCCATTCATAGCGGGGCACTATTGGAATTTATCAAAAATATTAAATTTATATAAAATAGTTTTTATATTTAAATTAATAAAAACTAATTTATTTATATTATATTATGATTGTGATTAATAATAATATCATAAAATAATAATTAGACATGTATTGATCACATTTGTACCCATAACATTTTTGTACTGATCCGTAGTGAACCCCTTCCACACTTAAAGTGAGAACTATGATTTTTAATAATTTAGGGTCCACATACCTACTATAAATAAAAAATGACTCTAAATTGAAAGATTATTATATTATTAATAGTATTCTAATAAATTGGATGAATAAAATATTTTTATCAATTTTTTATAATTTAATTAAATTATATTTGTTTTAATATATCATTAATGTCCATTTTTAGAAGTATTCCTTACTTTGAATTTAATAAAATAAATAAAATGAGTAAAAATAAAAAAAATTACTCCCATAAGATTTCGTTGGATTTTATACAAATATTGGATCACAGTATTTATGTCAAATCACTTTACATTTTACATTTTTGAATTCGTTTTTTTAATTTACCCATTAATTGAATGATTATTTTGTATGTTGTGAAAAGCTTCAATGTAAATGTATATAACATACAAATAAAAAAAATTACATTATAAAGATAAATAATTTATATGTCAAAATATTATTTTGAAATGAATATATTCTATATTTAGTCATATGATAACATATTTTATTTATTAAAAACAAGTGTTTGACATTTTTGAGTTTTCTATAACATAATATTGTAAGAGTTATAATATCATCTAAATAGAAAAAAATGGTCGTATAACCGTATCATGGATGAAAATGTATTAAATGAACTCATAATATAATATTAATGAAATTTTGAGGGTTATTTTACTATTCTGAACATATTTTTCTTAAATTAATTTCTCGATTTTCACTTTAACATGGTAAAGATAATTAATAAATTTACTATTCATATTTAATAAAAATAAATGTGTAATATTTAGAAATTTAGACCACATAATTCCAAAAAAATATTAAAATATTAATAATTCAGTGTAAATAATTGTAAAAATTTAATTAAAATTTAAATTTAAAAAATACAACGAAAAATAGTTTTTCAAAAAATACCCTTTTCAAGTATAAAATGTTTCCATACTAAATTCAAGAATAAAATTAATATATATAACCCTAATTTTTTTTATTTTAAATCAATATGAACTAAATAAAATTTTAAAATAAATCAAAATATATTTTAAATTTATAACTATATTATGAAAATAGTGTTTTCAATAAAAATCCATATTTTTTACTATTCATTAAAAATCAAAACATCTTAGAAAATTATAAAGAATTATTCTTAATATAATTTTGACATAATGAGTTATTAAATGATGTTAGTTTTTTAAAATTAAAATTATGTAATATAAAATTAAATAAATTAAATAAAAACTTATAATAATGAAAAATTCAATTTTATAATAAATAAATATTTTTTCTTTTTTAAAAAAATTCCTAATATTTTTGATATTGAATATAACTCTATAACATATAAAAATTGAATATTTGAATATATTTTATATAAAAAATAATTTTCTATTAAATACTTATCCCCTATTTTATATTTTTTCATTATAAATTTATTCACTTATTAAACATGTGTGGATAACATTCCATTATATCATTTTATGATTTCCATGTAACTTCAACCAAAATATGGTTTTTCCAAAATTACATCACATGCTGAAAAACATTGTGTATATGATATATGCTCGGAGGCATGACCAAAAAATAATCAACTAATCCATCCTTTAATAGGATATCATATGGTCTAATCTAATGAATAAGATTATCCTTTTTACCAAATTGTATAACACTTTTCTAGAGTGAAAATTTTGGAAAAACAAGATCACCAACCATGAAAGAGAGAGATTTCATATTATTATCTGTATAAATTTCCATTCTACACATAGATTTCCTCATAGTATGGTGAAATACCGTAACTATATCAACAATATTTTCTATTAATTATTATACAATAAACATCATTTCACCAACTTCATCTAAAAAATATAGATTATGACATCGCTTTCCATATAATGACTCCAAAGGTGTCATCTGTAAACATAAATGAGAAGAATTATTATTTAAAAATGTTAATAAATAGAGATGATGATCCCAAATTCCCTAGAAATACTTAAAAAATAAACATGAATCATTTCTTCTAAGGAATAAAATTTTCTTTTATATTTTCCACCAAATTGAGGATTAAAAGATATATTGAAATTTAATTCACTATCCAATTACTTTTGAAGTCCTTTCCATAAAAATCATGTGAAACTAAGTTCATAGTCTGATATAATTGGGATGGTAAATCTGTGTAACCAGACTATATCCATATGATACCATCAATAGTGTTGATGTAAAAACACAATATCTCAAATGTGAACAAAATGTGAAGATATTGTGAATCGATAAACACTATGCCAAATCATTTTATTTCCTCAAAATGTCTTTCGAAATCCCAATATGAAATCCACACATATATTTATACATTTTCATTATGTCACTGGAAAAGGTTGAAGTATTCATTTTATCAATTTTCATTCTCTATTAACCTATTCACAAATCAAACATTGAATGGTAATATAGTAATATATCCTTTCATTCCACCCCTTGAGAAATACTCACAGTGATCTTTGTACATCATAGTGCTACTTTGATGAATAGAAAATCTAGAACATTAAGATTCAATCAATAATACACTTTTAAAATAGGATTTACAAGTCACACATAATACCATTAAAAATGTAAAAACATAGAATTTTAAAATTTAAAATATAAGGAACTTGTCCTTATTTATAAATTCAACATTTTTTGGTTAACTCAGGTTCATCCTCATTTTATTTATTGATTTATTCTAAAATAGATCGTTTTACCGACACCTAAACAAATAGTGGATGTTCTTATATTTTCAACATCAAAGAATAAATTCATCAAATCATTAACCAAGGGGTTATGTTATAAAAATAGCATGGATAATGAAGCATTATTTTTATGAATCAATGAATCAGCTACTAGGATTTATTTTATAGGATGATAATGAATATTGTACTTATAATCATTTATCAATTCAACCCTTCTCATGTTTCACATATTCAACAATTTTTGAGTGAATATATAATTCACACTTTTAGGATCTATATACATTTCACACATGGCTACATGTAAATGAGGATTAAACGTTTTTAATGAAGAAACATCATATATTATTTAAAGATCATGTGTATGACAATTTAACTCATGGGGTTTCATTTCCCATGTATAATATTTAATTAACTAATCATTCTATTACAGGACACAACAAATTCCTTTTTATGAGGCATTACTATAGAAGAAAAATAACTATTTTTAGAGGGAAATTATAAATAAGAGTATTTAATAGTATCTCTTGGATAATGAATAAAATAAATACATTATTTGGTCTTCATAAATTTAACTACTTTTACAGTTAACTTATTTTGGTGGACAAGATAACCATGAAAATTTTTGAACAAAAATATTGTAATATCATACTAACCTAATAAAACTATGAATTTTAGTATCATTTCGTGGTCTTAAATATCAATCAACAACTATTTTTTGAGGTATCAACTATCATGTAATTTCAATTTTTAATGTGTTCGAGGAATAAAATATAATATATCCTAAAATTAAAATATCTAAATTTTCTATATAACATCTTCTCAATCATGATTTGTGAAAAAATCCGTAATTTTTTTACAATCCTCATTTATTTATGATTATATATGTATGTAATAAATATAATGAACACAAAACTATCTAAATATTCACAAATAACAGTATTCATATGATCCATAAATACAACCGAGGAATTTGATAAACCAAATTATATTACTAAAAAATAATAATTTATAAATCTACTGGGAAGTAATATTTTCATAATGTTTCCCTCCTTCTCCTTTAGCTGATAGTATGTGAACCTATGGTTATCATTCAATAATTACAGATATCATAGTAGCTAATTAAGAAAATCATCGATATGAGGACAATGTTACTTGGTATTGATAGTGTTTATATTTAAATATTTATAATTTATGTAAAGACTTATGGAACCATGTTTATTTTTAATAAAAATCATGATCATATCATGGTAAAGTGCTAAGATGAAGAATACCTTTTTAAAGATATTCATGTATCTACTTTTCAACTACAAAGGTTTTATATGGGCCATTTTATAATGGGGTTTCAAATAGAAATTGAATCAATAACTAATACAATAGTAAATTAAACTTCCTAATATAATATAACACTAGGAAAACAAATAGGAAAAACATCCATGTATTCATTAACTATCAACACATCATTAATATATACAATTCCCTTCTTCATGAAAATTTTCAGATGATATATTTCATTTCAATATTTTATTAGTTTCTCTAAATCTATATATTTTATAAAATATTTTTTTTATATAAAAAAATGAAAATTATTCCTAAAAAACATCATTATATCTTTAATCTATTATCATGCTAAACAACATTCATACCCATTCCCGTTATAAAATTAAAATCTACTATGGGAAGGATAAAAAAAATTAGTTAATTTATGTCATCAGAAAATGGTAAGAAGATTCTCATGATTTTTTTTCAAAATACATCCCTCATGTGTTATTATGAAATGATATTGATTCATTTCTTTTGGTGATGTTTAAAATTTTCCAAAAAAATTATTATTAATGAAATATTTTTATACCGCAAATAAAACAAGTAATTAAAATAATATGAATAAAAAAGAAATTTAGATGATACCATATTTTTCAATGGCCATTCATTTCTACATTATTTTCATACGATTTCACCACACATTTATTCTAATAGTTTGGAGTGTTCCCATAATTTGGGATCTTCTTCAGATAATCACATAGGTAATTAACCATTTATTTGCATTTAAAACATTTATAGCCTATTTATGAGAATTTTTCTTATATCTATCATGCTCATTTACATTAGTATTTTGATCCAAATTCCACACATTACAATAAAAAATTAGTTAGCATACTTCATAATATATTCCCAATAGGGTTTTTTAGCGCAACTATCACAAACTAATATATTGGTTTTATTACCATTATATTTCATTTTCAATTCTTCCATATTTCCTACCATATAGAACTACTTTTATACTAGATATTAATGTACATATGATCAAGGAGTAACTCTATTTCCATATTCTTAACACATATCACAATATTCTCATAAAATTTAAATTCCTAGGAATCTAATCACCTTCGATACCATAGTGTAAATATAGATTAAAACTGATTGATTATATTATATAGATTGTATATGAAATTTGGTGTTTACCCTACAAATTAGGTGGAATTTTCTTCATAAAAATCCATAGAATCACCATAATTTGTTTATAATTCCATGAATATATTTTCCATCCTATGCCAAATGAATTTTAGAAAATATTTATAAAGGAATATATTCAAAAAATTACAAATTTTATGTTATAAATCTCATCATTTATTTAGTATTCTTAACCATTGTATACCATAAAATGTATTCACTATAAAAATGATAAGTAAGATGAATTTACATTTGATGTTTTGAAAATACTATGATATCTAATATCTTTTATAGTCATTTATTTCATCCTTTATCTACCACTAGTTCAAAAGATCAACTGAATAACTGATAGTGTTTCCTCATAAACTGTTCAACTATCAATGTTTTCCTTTTTCGTAGAACATGTTGATATCTAGAAAGGATAACATGGTAATTTCTATCATATTTCCACTAAGTGGTCTTAGTAACAAATTACTATGTTTTAATTCCAAACATTCTATGTTTTTGATTAAGAAAGATATTTTACCTTTAGAACCTACAAAAATCATCTTCCCTTTTCTATTTATACAAAATCTTTCTGAGCTAACATAACATGGATAAGAAAATTTAATGTTTTAATTTTATATCATTTCAACATAACTATTTAGTAAATATTTTATATGTATTCTATTAACATTATCTTACCCTCTACAGCTAATTAATAACTTCTCTAATACCAACAATGAGGAAACAGCCTTAATCATTTCATATTCTAGTGACATTATACTAGAATTCCCCTTATTCAATTAAAAAATACATATTAGGTTTTCATTTTTTAAAATTTAGGTAATAAATATTAAAAAAAACCCATACATATTCAAAATGGAAAATTATAATCTGAAACCATTTCTTCAATAATATAAACTGTTTAAAATGAAATAAGATTTCTTTTCATGAAAACAATCATAACAACAACTATATTTATTACTAACCATTAACCATCCTTAAGCCGTGTAAACTGAATTTTAAAATTAGCTTTGAGCTCAAAAATCTAAATATTTGACCTAAAATAAAAAGTGAAACCTTAATTGTATGATTAATATAAAAAAATTACTTTCTTAAAATATACATTATAGTCAAAATGATCATTTTCATAACCATGAAATCATATTCTATACCCAAATATTTTAGTTAATAATTTCATAAGGAATTATAAATGGAAGATTAAAACTGACAAAGTTTCTTTGGTATCATAGAAAACTCAATATAATTTTTTCCACAACGTTAAGATTTTCAACCAGATAAAGTAGCATATTGTTCCCATTTCATTTTTAAATAATAGTTTTTTTCATGTAAACTAATAACAAAAATAGATTAATTAGAAAAAATATTCTTTATTTATAAATATTAATATATTTAATATATAGGATAACATTTAATATGACCCAATAGATTGATACATCTAGTTTTTTAGGAAACAGGTTCATTACATAACAATTTGAACTAGGAAAAACATTATCTATATTGAAATATTCCTTAACATTATCTCACTTAAAACTATATGGGACAACCTGGGCCCATACATAATAAATAGGGGAGATATAAGGCCCATTAATGAATAATAAACATGACATAACCTGATGAGAAATATAAATTTTAGAAAATAAGCATATCAATGGATTATAAAGGGGGATGTTTATCATAAACCTGAACAATAATAAATGATATAACATAATAAGATGGGAAATGTGGAAATATCTTACAATACTTTCATCATAAACAATGTTTTAGGCTCACTATTAGGTCATTAGGATAGAAAAAGTACCATAAAGGAATCTATTTCACTTCCTATCACATCATGATGTCTCATGTGAAAAAAATTGCCCAATTTATCGGAGAACTATATAATTCCAATTGTACCCTTCACTTTATTTTCATTCTCATGCTCAAGTATTCCACATAGATAAAACTATATAGATTCATTCATTATCATATATTATTCTGTGATCATGAAGTGTGGAATTCCTACTTGTATGTCCCAAGTCAAGTCACTATTAGTTTATAAATTTGAACACCCTTGATTGGAAATACTTATGGTATTAACTACATTATTATTTTCACATAGAAAATCATGATGAATTTTCAGTTGTATATTGGCATCTCATGTAAGTAAATATAATGGGCTGATGAGAGATAAATTGGTGTGTCATAATTTGGAAATAAATAGGTATCTACATAGTACATGTAAATACAATTCCCAACATTATGAATTATAATGTAAAGGAAAAAATATAATAATTAAACTTCAATAACTAAGGGAAGGTGAGGATCCCTTCAATGAGTGTGTGACTCCAAATGCAGGGGAGGAGATTCCTTAGTTATTTGGGGAACCATTGTAGGACTATAAATTGGGTAGGATATAGTAAGTACATTCTTCATGGATCTATAGTGACATTATCTATTATGTTGGGTGGTTTTATATAGTAATAGAGTAGAGATTTATCTAATATTTCTCCAAATTATGATTTGCACTCTATAAAATAAAATTACCAAAACCACAGTCATTTTCATGGTTTTACCCATCATTTCATACAATTGAGATTTTTGTATTAATATATAATTCAAATTTCTGATCATAAGAAAATAAAACCCTTTCTTATTTGGAGGTGATTCGTTCTCATAATTAAATGATTTAAAAACAGCATAATATATTAATAATATTGGATGATTCATAATAGACTTATTAAATTTATTAAGTAAACATAAAATAAAAATATATTTAATTTTAAATTGAAATTTGGTCATTTATTCCCTTTATTGTATTTAATATATCAATTTTGGTTCATTATGATGTCATAATACAGAAAGTATATTTATACGATATTTAATTTTTACCAAAAAATTTTGTCGTCTATGAAAATTATAAAAAATTCACCATTGGACAGTTTAAAAATTCGATTCAAATAAAAATTATCATTTTTTATAAATAATTTTAAACAATTTTTAATTTTTTTTCAAAATAATAATGAAAATATATTTTGAAATGATGGGTTTTTGCCAATAAATGTTTTTGAACTCTTATAAAAAATACATTTGACATCAGAGAAATAATATTATCATTTTTATTTGAGGAAAAATAATTACTAATAATATTTTATTAGAATAATATATATTTAAATAATAAAATAATTCATAAAAAAATTCATTAATTAAATATGAATATTACCCAAAAATACACTTTGTGTATTATTATATTAGAATAAATATAATATATAATTAACATATAATTTGTTGACAATATTTTTTATTATTCAATAAGAAAATAATGTACACAATCATTTTCATAGATTTTTGATACATATCGTTTTAAATCATAAAATAATTATAGGGGTACAATGTGCGATGGTGATAATTTCATGGGATGGTTCTCCGCATAGGATTTGGTCCATTATCTCGATGATATTGAACATGTCCCATGATCAGTTTCTCTCACACATAAAATGTTTGATATCACATTCGGAGTGGTTAAGGGAAAATCCAAGTGAATCTATCCCCCTCATATGCCCTAATAAATGGGCTTCATTGGGTACGAATATACAAGTTGAGGCCATCACTTCCTCTGTTTGTGTCAATTGGATTTGTTAGAACCACATATTTATAATAAAAATACGACCATTATTAAATGGATATTTTATCAATGAAAAATAAAATTAATGGTGATTTAAATATAATAGGATAAAATAAAACCAAATAAGTGCATGTATTTTCAATTATCAAATTACATAATAATAAATTTAATTAAATTCCATAATGAATTTTTTTATTACAATTTGGGTTATTACAATATTCCCCCATAAAAAATTTACCCTCAAATTTGTTATTTCCCACATGAAAATAGTTTAGGGTAACTCAGTTTCATCACTTCCTCTGATTCCTATGTTTCATCTTCAAACATGTAGTTTCTCCACATCACATTAACTAGGATCATTGTCTTATTCAAAAGTACACTGTCTATATGATATAAGATGTTCATTAGATTCTATTCATATGAAAAATTATTCTCCCGATGCACAGCCTTTATATTTTCCACATGTTAAGGGTGTGATATGTATTTCACTATCTTGGAAACTTGCCAGACATCAGGTACTTTATATAGTTCATATGGGAGTTCTAGTTGATAGGCCATCAATCAGATGCGATGAAGGATATCTATGGGGATAATATATCATGGACTAATCTCCCCCTTCTTACAAAATCACATTACTATCTTCGATGAATATATGAGATGGAAAATCATGTCTCTAATATCGCATTATATGTATCATCATTGATTATCAGGATATAACTTCTATCAACTCTAAGAATACTTGATGTGCTTCTGAATTGTCTTAATATTTTCCACCATTTCCTCAACCATTTCAGGGCCATGCAGTTTGTGTTCCCCAACATCATCCCAAAATGGATATGTTCTTCACCACTTCTTATAAAGGGATTTATAGGGATCTATTTTCATGTTTGAGTTGAAATAATTATTGTTGAAAATTCAACAATAGTAAGATGTTGATCACATCCTCTTTTCAAGTCAATTTATAATTCTAATAAGATTTCATTCAATTTTTGAATAGTGCACTCAGAATGACTATGTGTTTGAGGATGATAGGTTGTACTGAATTTTAACTCAGTTTTTAGATTATGATAGATACATTTCCATAACATGTAGTTAAATATCAGATCTCAATCAAAATCATCAAATTGTGGTACTCTATACACCCTAACCTCTTATTTGAGGTATATTAATGAACATTGGTTGAGAGAGAAATCCCCTCAAATTATGATAAACTAAACCGACATTGTATGATAATCCACAACATCTCATACAGAAATTCTTTCTATGGATGTTTGATGACTAATTCAGTGGTGGTGTTTTCTCATTTTCATTTTGATATTGGGAATGGTTTTATCATACATTTAGACTTTAGTATCTCATCATTCACTAAAAGACATACTTGGAACATTGATATATATTCAATGACATCCTTACAAAAATGCTCAGCGCAATAGTTCCCTCAAATATATCAATAAATTTCTATGTTCCATGGGTGAATAGAGAAAGTTCAACAATGTTCATCGTTCAGATGTTCCCTCTTAATCTCCTGTTTTTATGGTACAAAAAGTTGAGACTATAATCTTACGAGTCATTCCTCATCAACTTTTAACTCTGAGGATTTCTATTTTCTACTATCTTTCACATTTTTTATAATTTCAAAATCATCACTTTGGGTATTATTTATGGTTTTTGAAAAGATATAGTTGCGTGATAATTTTTTAGGATTTTTTATGTTACTTACATTATGATTCCCATGCTTATCCTCTTCAAGTATAAGTGGATCTGATCCATCTTAATACTCATCAATGATAGAATTTATGGATCGTTTCTAATTAGTGTGTCTTCCAAATTATTTTTATCCCTAGGATGGTTGTTTATTGAAAATTCATAGTCCTTTATTAGATGTAACTATCTTCATTGGTCCTTATTCAGCACTTTATAGGTGAATACATACTTGATAGTTTTTAAATGTGTTTTTATTCCACAATTCTCCCCAAGAAGATTATACCATCATATTTACAATGTGAATATCCTTTATGAGGACTCTAGATCATGAAATGGGTTGCTATATTTTTGTATCTTCTTGCTTCCTTGTTGCGTAGTATATTACATTTTGATTTTACATTAACACACTGCCTAATACATTCTTTAATGCATCATTGAAAACACAAAATGTCCTCCACATATGGGTAGTTTTATAATATGGGTATCGATAAGCATCATTTTTAGCACTATGAAGATCACTTAACATTAATAATTCTAGTAAAACTTGACTCCCTTTTGAGTAGACTTGGTTAGAGGTCTTGAAAATAATCACAATATTATCATAAATTGATGATAGTACCTATCTAATCCAAGGAAACTACGGATCTCTATCCCAAATGTTGGCCCTATACATCCTTCAATTGATTTAATTTTTTAGGTTCTACATATATCTCATTTCATATAATTATATTTCCCAAGAATGATAATTCATGCTAATAGAAATCACAAATCTTGTACCTTGTATAATGCATATATTTTCAAAAGGACATTAACACAATGCTCCAATTCAACTCATGACCCCCCTTGGTTTTGGATTATATTAGAATATTATCTAATAATACTACCAAACATTAGATGGGGTGATATTTAAATACCCTATTCATCAAGTCCATAAACATTTATATACAACTAGTTATCCCGAATTGAATCACTATGAACTCATAGTTCTCATACATCATATAAAATGCATTCTTGGGGATATCCTCCTTCTTCACCATAGCATGGTAGTATCCTGATTGCAGATCCACATTTTGGAAGTATTATGCACCACATATCTGATCAAAAAAGTAATAAATCCAATGAAGTGGACAATTTTTCATTATCATGATCTTTTTGAGTTCATGATAATCAATGGAATTACCCATTTACCACTCATTCTTCTTGATGAAGAGGATTGGTGCACCCATTGGTGAATCACATCGATATATAAACCATTTATCCTAATTCTCTTATACTTGTTACTTCAGATCCTTTTTCCCACAATAGCAACTTTATTTAGATTCATGGATAATGGAAACAACCCAGTTATAATCTTGATTGAATATTAAAGCTCTCATATATAAGGAAGACTATATAATTCATCATGAAACATATCAATGTATTTATTTTGAATATTAATGTCTTCGAAGAAGATTCTTTCTATAAACTAAATTTTTTTATAGATACACCTTATCATAGTTAAATAATTTTCATTATTAATATGTTGGGATAAATAAGATTCATCCTCATCCACTAAGAAGTATATAATTATAAGAAAATTCAAAATAAAGAGAGTGATTTTCTTCTAATTGAAATTTATGTTTTCTCAATACAAGGAAATCCAATCCATACCCACAATTTCATTAAATTATGACCAATGTAGTATTAAAATTTTCTTTGGGATATTCTTTTAAAATTTTGATATAGGAGGAGTTACAAAGTTGGGATAAAATTATTTCCCTATTTCTTTTTCACAAACAGCACAACATTCATTCTTTATAGTGGAGTTTGAACAGTTCTACAAAACATTCCTGATATAAAGGAGTGTATAAAACTATAATGGATAACCCAAACATAAATTTTTTGATTCTAGTTTGAATGATTTACATAATCCAAGGCAGACATAGGGATGATTATTTTAGAACTACTAAACATATAAATTTATATCTAATGAAATTAATGGAATAACATATAAATTACAATTATTTCCTTAAATTAAGAATTTATAGGCTTCCAACTATTATATTGATTACATATATCCTAATATATAAAATTAGTGGAATTTTTTCTTCCTTTAAAAATAGTTCGTAATGATATATTGATGTTAACAAATCATATACCCTAGTATTGTCAAACTAATAGTGTAGTAAGGACCATTATTGTGTAGTAGTTCATGGCCAAGTCTAGCTCAACATAGTGTTATATGTTTTTATACCTAAGTACATATGAAAAATCACTACATCCACTTATAGTGTCTAGTCAGGGATGTATTTTCATGATAAAACTCATACATTAGTGATAAAAAATTTAGTATGTTCTTTTATACATTGTTTTATCCCTAAGTCATTCTTTAGAGTTTTCTAATTCTAATCCAAAAAATAAAAAACCATTTCCTTTGATACCAACTATAACAAATTTTTGCTTTATTACACTTTATCACATGATTTATTACATAGGATTACACTTAACAATATTGGTATGGTTTCTTCTACTATTCTAGGTCTTTTTATTGACCACTGGGTAACAGTGAGATCACCACTTGTCTCTGATTTGTAAACTGCTGATAGGGTGTTGACATTGAATGGAATTCAAATGATAAAACAAACATGGAGTCACCCGCTGAGGCTGATGGAACAGTAGGCATACATGTTAATCCTATGCTTCATACTATTCCTAATGAACATAGTTATAATAGATGAGACACATTCTTATCATATCAACATACTTGGGCCTTCTAAATCACCAGATTGCATCAATTATGTTCATAACACTAGTGCTACTATGATTTTTCATGCTAACACTAAGACAAAATAGGGCATGAAGAGACCTACAGACTCCACATCAAAGCATAAAAGATCTAAGACAAATAAGGGCACGAGTAGTCATAAGATGAAAAGGGGGAGCTCTTGCTCCAGAAACAGGTTTTAATGGATGTCATTTTTTTGGAATTGTCATGGTATAACAATCCCTGAAACTCTTTTTGTTCTTAAAAAAATTATTTTGACCCAGGAAACAAAACTCATTGTGCTTGATTAACTGAAAATTAATTTTTCTGTAAAATTTATTCATATTTCTACTTATGGTTATAAATATCATGGTTCATGCAATAATGGTCGTGTTGTTGAATAACTTTGGATTTTTTTATCACAACTCTTTGCAAGATGTTAATGTTTTAAATTTATCTGACCAAATTTTATCTTGTGATTGTAAAAATGATTGCTTGTATTTTTTATGCACACTTGTTTATGTTAAGAATATATATCAAGACCATTTGACTCTCTGACAAGATTTATCTATTTTGGATATCCCCATCCATGTCACATGGTAGGTTATTGGAGACATTAATTCTACTCTTTCTTCTTGTGAGAGGCTATGTTCTTCTCATTCTCATATTTTTTGAAGAGAATTCTAAGCCTCGATAAAGGATTTTAACCTGGTTTAAATCAATCTCACAGGTGCCATGTTCACATGGTACCGAACCGAAGACATTATAATAGGGTCATTACTAGAAAACTAGATATTGCCCTTGTCAATATCTCGTCTCTCGATGCACATGATACCATCTCTAGCATCACCTACAAGAAATAAACTCGGATCATCGTCCTATTCTTGTTATCTTTCACTCTAATAGATTCAATCCCAATATCCCTTTCAAATTTAATAATGCATGGTCTGAAGATTTGGATTGATCTCACCTCATTCAAAGTTATAGTGAGTCTATGTCTCATACCTCAAATGCTTATGTTTGTATTACTATGCTTGAGCATCTTAAGATCTACTTCAATGATTGTTGCAGGGATAAATCTAAACCAGTTGACCAATACATATCCACCATTGAGAACGAGCCCAATAAAATTCAAAATAGCTATACCTACTCTAACTTATCCTCTAATCCCCAAAATGAAATAAAATGTCACTATTAAACTCATTTATCTTATACCGCTCAAAGAAAACAATCACAAACAAGTCTTCAAAACTAAATGGATCTTAGACTGTGACCGAAACACCAATCTCTACAATGCACTATATAGGGTTAGGAAAGTTTTTCACCCTCTATCATTCCATAAAGACAATAAAAATCACTATAACTCTTATCCTGCCATAGCTAATTATGTTGTTAATTATTTTGAAAATATTTTCAATGGTCCAAATATAAATAATTATATTTTTCTTGGGATCATTCCAACCTTAGTCAAGGATAATGATAACCTATTTCTTTTGAGTACTCCTCTAGCACATAAAATCAAATCTACTGTCTTTATCCTCAACCCTGAAAGTGTTCCAGGTCCCAATGGTTTCAATCACATTATTTTCAACACTAATGAGAGGTATTCATTTCAAATGTTTGCAAGAATGCTGAATATTTATTCTCTAATTATGTCCTTCCTTATTGTCTCAAAGCTCAATTCCTTACCTTAATTTCCAAGATAACTGATGCCTCTGAAATTCATTTATTTTATCCTAATCTCATCATCAGCTCCCTTAAAAAAATCATTACCAAGCTCTTGGCCAATAGACATTCATCTATGTGTAGCTAACTCATATATTAGAATCAATTTGGGTTCAACAAATGTAGGTCCATACAATAATGAATTTTCCTTTCATTAGAATTCACTAACATTCTTAATAAAGTCACCAGAGGAGGAAATATTGCCATTAAAATCGACATTATGAAATCGTTTTATACCATAGACTAGAGATTTATATTCAAATTCTTTTAGAGTTTTGGTTACAATGATGACTTCATTATCAGGATAAACTCCCTTCTCCAATTGGCCTCTATCTCCATCCTCATCAATGGCTCCAACAAGGGATACATTAAATGCTCAAATCAGGTTCAACAATGTGATACCCTATCTACTACTATTTTTTCCATTGTAGAGGATTATTTTAGAAGACTTATAACTAACCCTGTTCATCAAAACAAACTCAAACCTATACAGGCCGCCAAAAATCTAAATGTGTCATCCCATCTTCTTTATAGTGAAGATATAATTTTGTTTCTTAATAGAAGTAAAAGAAATATCCTAAACTTCAAAAATTCCTTATCGTACAATGTAGAAGTATCAGGTCAATCCATTAGTTGGAGCAAATCCTTTGTCTTCTTTGGAAACAATTTCCTTACGGTAAATAAAAGTAACATCATTGAAAACAATGGCTTCAAATAATGATAAACCCCCTTTACCTACGTAAGGGTTCCCATATTTTGGGGAATGCCTAAATTCACATATTTTGACACCATTTTTTATCATGTTATTAATCAAATCCCCTCTTAGAAGAGGAAATCCCATTCCATAGATGGTAGGATCTGCCTGGTGAAATCTACTATTGTTTCCAAAATTTATTACTCCCTGATTATTTACAGATGTCTTACAAGTCTTCTCAAAAAAAATTAATTCCTATACTAAAGACATTGTTTGGACTCACATGGAGACTTAACAATAATAAATCTGACTCCATAGAATTTCTTTGAAATAGGTTCCTTGGAATGTTTAAAAAAGAAATTTGACTACTTAAATTCCTCGATTTGGCCTTCCATTAGAAGATCCTTTGTCAACATCATGCATAACTATAGATGGATGGTTAGCTTGGAATCTACCCTGATCTTCTGGACTGAAAACTAGAGTGGATCCCCTCATATATCAATTTTTCCTCTTAATACCTATTCAAATAGAATCAACAACACTATAAAAGAAGTAACACATGATCATAACCTAGAGCTCCCTAATCCTATCATGATGGTTGTTGATGATTAATCATTTTCATATGATGATGATATTGTTGTTTTTAAACCTTCCCACAATGTTATTCTTGATTCAAGAAATTTTTACAATCACTACTTAAATAACTCTGTTTCTAATTTTTCATGGTTAATGTTTTTGGATAATCTTTGGTTTAAACCCTAAAGACTTAATCTAGTCATGCATATTTTTCATAATTGGATTCCTATAGATTTATTTATCCAGTCATTTCGTATCTATATCGCCTCTAAATTTCATATTTTTCATCCACATAAGGAGGACACCAATAATTTATTTATGTCTTGTTCTATGACCGTTGATCTTTGGAATATTATTACAAACATGATTGAATATAGAGAGGTATGATCTAACTCTATTTTCTCTCATCTAGAATGGTGTGTGGATCTTTACACTTCATGAAAAATCATGAAAATATTCTTATTCGTTATTTATTATCTCCTCCATAGTATCGGGTATGATAGAAATTCCACTATTCACAATAATTACTCATTCAACCTTAATGAAGGTTGCACGAGAATTATTATTTCCATTAGGGATGTTGTCATCATTAAAAAAGTGCATTGCACTAACCTTGTTATTGAATTTATGATCTTGAGACAACTTAGAGTTGATGTAATCTCCCATCAACCGAAGCACTCATTCAAGGTGTTCTGGAAAGCCTCACTTCTTGGATGGATTAAAATTAATGTTGATGGTTCTTCATAAGGAAATCTGGGACCTGTGGGATATGGGGATTTCTTTAGAGACTCTCTTTGTCAGTTTCATTGTTTTTTCTATGGTAGCTGTGGCATTTCATCAACCTTTGAATAAGGGATTTTGGATGCGATTCAGTCTATTACTTTTGTTAAGAAAAAAATGATGGAACAACATGTTGATTGAAAGTGACTCCACCACCATTGTTCAAGCAATTTGGAATGGTCTAGTTTACCGTGCATGGCCTCTTACAGTGCACTGGATGAATTGTCTTAACTCGCTTCTAGAGCACAGATACATTTCCACACATACATATTGAGAAGCAAACATGGTGGCTGATGGACTCGCTAACAATGGAATGAACCAAGATATTATGTGGTGCGATGATTTTCTGATTGATCTATTTCATTTCTATGAAATAAGTTTTTAAAAAATTACTCTTTCAGACATTGGTAATTCCTTTCATGAATTTTATATAAATTGTTTTTTTTATTTGACCAAGTCATTTCTTGAGAACAAAAATGCAAAATATAACATGATATAACATGATATCAGGGTAAATGTTGAAACATCATAAAAAATTCATTATAAAAATATGTCAATGATAACTACAATGAAATATTAATGGAAGAAGTTCCCTTAAGGAATCCCATTAATCCCCAATCCAAACATGATTCCTCATGAGAATAAACAATACCTAATGTATTAGAGCGTAATTTAATTAATGGTACACCTGCACTCTTTCATTTCAATATGTTTCCTAAATGTCTCACAAAGATAATACAACATGGATTCATTCATCATATTTTTTTCTTTCATTAACAAAGAGTGTGGAAAAAAATAATTTATGTACCAAGTCAAAGAAGAATAAATTTAAAAAATTGAACACCCATTATTGGAAATGGATTTGGTATTCACTACATTGATTTTTTTCATATAGAAAACCACATTTAAATTTCGACAACATAATGGAATCACATGAAAATTCATAAAAGTTTTTGATGAGAGAGAGACAGACCTCTAATGATTTGATCATAAAATTTAAAGTAATAGATACATTGAAATACATTTCCCAACATTAGGAACTGTAAATATATGTAATAAGATAATAAGGAAACATGGATAATGAATAGAAGTTGAGAATCCCTTAAATGGGTGTTTGACTAAAAATGACTAAAAGGGGATTCATTAGATATTTGGGTAACATTTTTAGGACAATATAATGGGGGTAGAGAAAGGAAATTATACAATGATTTTTAGTGAAGGGAAATGGTATCAAGGGTGGGATTATATATGAAAGAGTAGGGATTTCTTTAATATTTCACAAAATTATGTTTTAGAATCTATTTAATAAAATAGATAAATCCACAATCATTCCCTTGGATTTTCATATGGTTTCTGAAAAACATGATTATTTTCAATATTTTATAAGTCCATGGTCCGAACATAATAAAATAATATCCTCTATCATGTGGAGGTGAATCATACTGTAAATAAAATGATTTTAAAACCTTGAAATATAATATGGTGTTTGAGGATTAATAAATAATTTATAAAATTATTCAAATAAACATAAAATCACAATTTTCAACAGGGAAAACATATACTTGGTCTTTTATATCCTTCATATTTTTTATTACATCACTTTTGGGTAATTATGATGTCATATTACACATTGAATTATTATTTGGTATTTAATTTTTACTCAAAAAGTCGATTATATCATAAAATTATGAAAAAACAATGGTAATATAATTTCAACATTTGGATTTCAAAAATAATTTACTTTATATAAATATTTATTTTAATATGTGAATTTTCACTTTTAATATAATAATGTACATTTATTAATAAATGTTGCATTTCTATTAAACTAGCAGTATTTAAACCCTTATAAAAATTACATTTGACATCATAAAAATTATATGAAAATTTAAATTTAATAAAAAAAATTTAAATATATTATTTTATTAAAATATTTTTATTTAAAAAAACGATTAATTCATCAAAATAAATTCAATAATTAAATTTGAATATTACACAAAAATAATCTTTGTGTTTTATTGTATCAAAATAAATGTCATTTATAATTTTACAATAAAACTATGAAAATATATTTTTATTTATAAAAAATAAAGAACATTCTCATTTTTCTAGGCTCTTGATACACATACCTTAATACACCATCAATTTCACTAATTGAATGTTTTACAATTATTAAACGTTCATGGGATGGTTCGGCGAAATTGATTTGGGTTGTGATCATGATGAGCTTTAACATATCCCATAAAGAGTTTTTATCATGATTGTGTTATTGAATATCACATTGGGATTGGGAAAGGGAAATTCAATGTAATTCTATATCAAATTGAATCTCCGATAAACGGGCTTTATAGTGTATGAATCGATGGGTTAAGAATTTCAATTCTTTTGTATATGTCATTTGTATTTGTTAAAACCATATATTTCTAATGATAATGTTATCACTATTCTATGGTTATTTCTTTAATGGAAAATATGGATCATGGTAATTGAAATATAGTACCATATAATAAAACCAAATAATTTCATGTGTTCTCTATAACTGTATTACATAGTAATTCATTTAATTAAATTATTAGGAGAACTTATTTTATAAATGTTTGGGTCATTAAAAAAATATTATTGGAATATTGGGATATAATTTCATGTCATTATTACTTACCCATTAGATATCCATAATTTTTATGCCCGGATTTCCAATCAATTTTCACATGATATATCCATAACTATTATACATGGAATAACGATCATTGTACATTCCCATAGTAATTTTGAAGAATATTAATAAATTAACTCCATCTAATTAAATTATTCATTGGAGGGCTATAACAGTATATAATGACATTGGTTTATAATAGAACCACCCAACCTCCTAAAAATCTCAAAAAGCATAATAGAAAACATCAATGGTTTCAACATAAAAATATTCTTTCCTCCTAATAAGAAATCATTTTCATATAATGATGTATCCCATTTTTTTAATACCAAATTTAAAAAGTAAAATTATCATAATAAACGAAGCTCGAGATTTTCTTTGAATAAATCATTGAATCATATAAAGGATAACAAAAAAATATAGATTATAGTGGCAAGAAATGACATTTTCCCCATATATATTAATATATAACATTCCATTTTATCAATTTGTAAGGGAAATTAAAATATTAGATAAAATTTTAAATTTGAAAAACATTTTAAGTAAATAAAAATAATAAAATTAGTAATTTATAATTAACTTATATCTATATACATATATTGATATATTTATTTTTAATATTTTGATATGTAAAAAATGTGATTTTTATAGTAATATTTAAAGATGATTTTTATTGAATGTCTCTTACCATAAGTATGAATCATTAGGTATATTCTTTATCATCATAAATAATATATCATGGTTAATTATGCACTTGTTTTAGAACAATTTTCATGTTTACCTTTAATTTTATTATATTTCTAATAATTCTATGTTTAATTATTTATGTACTTAAATTCACTTCGGTTTTTTTGATAATATTTGTTTTATACATTGAAAATAACATTGGTTAGTCAACTATGCTAAAATTGGTATTTATTATATAATCTAATTAATAATAATCATAAAATATTTATTATTTTTATACATAAACTATAAATTTATATCCAACTATTAAATATTGTTGTGAAAATTTGACAATATTACTATCATAGAGATAATATGTCGTATGTACACACTGGAACATTTCCATTTTTCAAAAATTATTATTCAATGTAGTTAAGTGATATTTTTTCATAAAATGATAATAATATAATAAATATTATATTAATTATTTAAATATACTTATATATATCATACATGTGATGTGGTGATAAAAAATGTATAACCTCACTTTGCTGAGGTCTAGTCCACATGCATACACAAATAATGTTATCATTTTTGAGCGAATAGAAATATAAGAAGGTGAATGATATATTGTAATTTTATAATGAAAAATATTTAATTAATATAATATATAAAAATTAATGACATCATTATAATCTACACATGATAGATTGTGGGGAAAAATTAATTACATCGATTTGTGAGGTGGAAGCCAGCCACACAAATGAATGCTAGCTTTATTTCACATTTCATAGAAGAGAAGATACCTATAAGTAATAATATTAATATAATAAAACCATGGGGGAATGTTTTAATACATGTTTTATTATTTTATCACTGTTTATTTAGATTTTAAACATGTGGAGGAATAAATAAAACAAAAAAAGCACTTATTACTATACCTCTTTAAGAGAAACCCCCCTTTCTTAACATAATTGTCATTATAAGATTAGTATTCAACCAAAAAAACCTCAATATTGTGGTTTGGATTGTAGGAAAGGATTTGGGTTAGAATTTAAGGAAAAATTTATATTTATGTGTGATAGAATGAGAAGAAGAGATTTCCCTTATAAGGGAGGATATGAACTCTAGAGAATTATGAAAATGCAAAATTAGTATAAATTAACTATTAATAAAAAAGGGAAATAAACATTTTTTTATAATATATCATGTGGATGGGTTCAAATTATCTCTTAAAATTAAAATTAATCATGTTTGTATAAAATTTTTACGATTATCTTTTTGTTTTGACACCTCATGAACCCCTCTCACACATTCCTTTTCAATATGGATTTTAATTCACTAAGGGATACAATATTAACTATAAATGGAAAAAATGACCATAAATGTAACATGGTTTATATTATCAACCATATTATAATAGCATGGATGAATCTAATAATTTATATATTTTATATCAATTAGAAACAAATTATTTATTACAAAATATAATTGATTTCAAATTTTTTTACTATTCAATATTTTATTTTTAATGACATATTATAATGAGAAAAAGTATAACCAAATATTTTAATACATCATTAAAATTATATTTTCACTTATAAAATTACTGATATATATTAATTATAATAATTAATACCGACATTAATATGTTTAATATCATTTTTTTTATTTTTTTATTAATTTACTAAATAAACTGTCAGTATTGGGTAAATGTTAAGGTAATTATATAATATTTAAAAATTAAAAATTATTTACCATGATGTAGATATAAAATAATATTTGAATATAATATTTATAACTGAACATATCCTTTAGTTAACCCATGCAAAAAATATTGTGGTTATTAAAAACAAAGAGTGTGACCCATTTTACCTTTCATTAAAGAGAATATTATATATGATATAATCTCATCCAAATTAAAAAAACGACATATAACATAATATTAGATGATTATGCATTAAATTGAACGATTTAATAAAATCAAGGTATGTGTTATGGTCATTTTATAGTCCTAATATTTTTATTTCTATCTTTAATTACACGATTTATCCATACCATGGTAATTAATATTACTAAGATTACTATTCGTTTAAATAAAAATAAAATGTATATAATTACCCAATATGGATATCCAGATTCTAAATGGGGAAACCATTTTTTAAATTAAAAAGTCCACATTTTTATAATTTAATTTAAAATTTAACATTAATAATGAAAAATAAGTCCTTTTTAAAATATATATTATAATTAGAAATATATTTTATATTAAATTCATGTATAAAATTAAATTTAGAAACCACCATTGGATTATTAATATTAAAATGAAACAAATGTGTTTTTAAATTTAAATCATAGAAATTTTTTATTTTAAAAAACATTAAATGATTATATTATCTTTAAACAATCTTTATTTTTCAATATTCATTGAAAAATCAATCATCTGAAAAAATAATTTATTATTCTTAATATGATTTTCACACGATGAATCCATTAATGAGGTAAATTTATTCAAATTAAAAATAACTAATTTAAAAATAAATATATTATACAAGATCATAAAATACAAAAAATATCTACTTTGGTTAGAAATAATTTTCATCTATATAACAAAAGAATTATGAAATATTTAAATAATGAATAATAATATATAATATTAAACTAATGTATATATGAAATTTGTTAAAAATAGAGTTGGAATATTATAAAAAAATTATTTATTCACACTTACTACAAACCTTATGGCTAATACCCTCTTGAGTATTGGTTCAAAGCCACTACTGAATCCAACAACCTATCTTTTAGGTTGAATGAAAATACCTAAATCATACATTAGAAGTCCAATAAAATAAATCTCATAGGTACCAATATATAAGATATTATTCTACTTAAGTATATTTATTTTTCCCCCTTTTTAATAATTAATACAAGTGAACTACCTATTGAAAAATAATCTCTTAAACCCATCCCACTCCATGGATTAAATTTCATCAAATTAACTTTTATTATCGATAAGAGACCAAAATTGATCATCATTTTGTTATTAATGATAGAACTAATTAATGAAAATTTGAAAAATAAAACACTAGAGAATAAGAAATAAATTTTTGAAGGTACCGATCCATTTCATCGTAGCTAGTTGATCAATGGATGCACTAAAATATGGTGGATGATTCTTTATGATTATAATTTAACTACCTTCTTTTCATGTTCAGACGTTAAACATGATGTATATATTGATAATTTCATGTGTGGATAGAAATGATGTTTTTTATTATAGATCCTAGAAAATATTGTTTTTAAGAGGATAATCATTGAATTTCCCTTCACATTGTTGAGTAACTAGATATGTTTTGTTTTTATCCATTAACTAAAACTAAAATTCTTAGTTACAGCAATACTAATCATAGTGGGGAACCATATAATCATAAGAAAATAATTTATAACATATCATATTAATGAGACTATATTTTTTAATCTATAATACCATAAATTTATCCAATGTTTTATATCTTCATCACATTTGAAAATACTTCATGATTATTCATGAGTAGTTTTGAGTTTATAAAATATTTCTCTTAAGGGTGAGATTATAACTCGGTGTGCGACATTTCCCATTGTTTGGAAATATGTGATGACTGATTAAAATATCAATGAACTGTTTTAGGTGTTATTATCCCTATTTATAATAGTTGTAGATTGATATCCACTACACCAAATTAATAGCTTATCATTTTTTTAAAAATTCTTCACTCAATTATATCTATTTATTAAAAAATAAACATTCACCCAAACTCCCCTACTCACTCAAGAACCCCCAACCCCATGCCCTCTCAACCAATACATTTCATCCCTCTTTGATGATCCATTTTCCACGGATCCCCCAATGGTGGTCCTATTTCTCTTGATCCCGAGCCAACATCTCTATAGTTCCCCATGATCCCCCAAACCCTCACCCTCACCCTATCCAATGCTTCAGTTTCTCCTAATCACCCCACTCTCAAGACATCACCAAAATTTATAGTTTCATATGATCTCCACAATCCATATCCTGCATTCTCATATCCTACAACCTCTTATCCCACTAGCCATCAGCTTCTGTAGGTTATCAGGTAACACCTAGACATGGTATCCCCGTAACATATTCTGAACAATACTTCAATATTCACTAAGTTCTAGATCGTTATTAAACCATGGATGATATAATTATCTAATCACCTCGATTAATTACAAGATACCAGCTAAATAATATTTAATAAGGTTAATCTATATCATGAAATTAGTTTTTCTTCTTGTATTTATTCTCCTCAAGTTCCAATAGTGTTTATATAATACTGATTGTTTGATAGGTGGTTGATATTGGATTTTGGGTGAAATGTCTCTTCTTCTATAGGCCTCAAATATATTGTATAAAAATAAATTACTAGGTGTCCCTCTTCTATCAATCATTTCTATAGATAGTTAACCTGTAAATGATATAGGGTCCTTCGATCCTTATTGAGACTAGGAGTTTAAAACATGTAAATTTTTTCATGAAACCCTTCATGGTTAAATGATTATTTTTGTGAATCTTATATATTATTTCATGTTTATATTTCTATATTTATTATATTACAGTTATTTTTTTCTTGAAAATACTATATCAACATGGTTAATAATTTGTTCTGCATAGTGAAGTATGAAACAATATATATTCATCATTTTTCTATTTTTAATCATTTAATAAAGTGATACTGTAGTTTTATTCCATTACAAAATTTTATGTTTATCATGAAACATCACATTTGACTTATTTTCCATGTAGATGATATTGAATACATATATGTTTTTTATGAAACCACAACCACGTGTATTCATATTTATATACCATGTCTTAGAGATTGTTTTACACTGTACCAGCGAGTATTTTTTATGTCCTAAAACATAACTCATAATTTTTTTGTCTCAAAGAATTAATTGGTTATTTCTTAATCAATATCCTATGCTTCATTTCTAATTAAACTTGTATGAATTTTGCATTTAATATGAGATTATTTATCTATAATTTTGTTTTCAAATGGTATGTAAATTTTTCTAATTATCTATCTCTCATATCCTTTATTTCATACTAGTATATTGAATTAGTTTCTTTATTTTCAATATATTATCATTTTTTAATATATCATTAATTTGAGTCATTAGTTCTACATTTCACCTCTTTTACATTACTTTCTATACTATTATTATCATCTATATTTTGGTCATTCAATTCAATATACATTTTTTATATTGAAATTAATATACCTAAGTGGTATGTTATATCAAGCCTTGGACATTTTTGTATTTCTAATAGTACTATAATATTTTCATTTATTCCATTCCATATTCATATAAATTAACTGTGAACATGAATCAATTCACTTTTTGGTCCCTAAATGGTATAAAATGGTTTAATGACTTAGAATAGAACTATTTTACGTGACATATCATTGTTATAATTTCTGATGTATTTTCTAATGGAAAAGTAACTATATAGAGGGATTTTCAACACAAATTTCATCTTTAAATTATTTTTGTATTCTATTAGAGGAATTTCTGATGGATTGAAGGTAGTTTACCATTAAATGTTATTTTAAATTTTTTGAGACCATACATCTCATGGGGGATTGAAATATTTTTAAAAGGTAATGGTTTGGTCCTGAAAAATGGGTACATGATTGAAGTTAAAATCCAATAAAGAGGGGTGTATTGCATAAAAAAGTTATTTTATGCAAATAGTTTGATTTAATAATTAGTTTTCAATGTGAGGTTTAATAAGTTATTTTCAATGTACATTTAAAATGTTTTTTAATTAATGGATATATAAATTTTCTATCACATCAATTTTAGATAGTACTATACATGAATAATTTTTTTAATTTGAATTTTGGGAACTTATATGTGTAGTCATTGATAATTATATATGTACATATTTTATTTCCATTACTATTAATTTATTATCAATTCAAAGAAATTATTCATTAATTTATTGAAATGTATTTTTTGATTTTGTTTTATTTGATTAAATAATTTGAATTCTGATGAACATGTGCTTCACTGAACGCGATTGAATCCCTATTGATGATACCCAGAACACACCAACATTCAATGATCCACCAGCCTCCCTACCTACAACATCTGAGAAAGCATTCTTATTCCCCCATTTTTCATCTCCCACACCCTCTTACATTCCCTCAGTGCCTGGCACACCCTCCTTATCTGTCGTATCTTCATCTTGAACAGTGCATCCCCATTTAGCAGGTTTAGATGTGAGGTAACTAGTCATCACCCCTTTTTTATTCATTATGATATTTAATGGTGATATTTATAATAAAAAATTTCTATGCTAATAATGTTATTTCAATTTTTTATATTACTAAATGTTATAAAAAAAATATGCAAGAAATGTTACTACAGAAGGAAATATGAAAATCTCAGATGTTTTTAATTTGACTGGATTGAATATTTTTTTGATATTTGACTCTTATGTGTCCCCCATAGATGATTTCATAGATTTAATTTTCTAGATTCTTGGCCAGTTGATTTCATTACTAGTTACCATTTCAATTACCCATGATGATTTGAGGCGTGTGCCTTAATCTTGAACAATGATGCATTTTATTCATGGATAAAAGAAAAGTTTAATAAATTTTGGTTTAATTTAATTTCATTATATTATTAAATTATAATAATTTTAAAATGAACCTCTTTATACAGATTTTATTCCATTATACCGTTGTTAATCTTATAGAACATGTTAGATCCCTATCAATATTGAGTTATGTTTTTTGTTAACATTTGGGTTTAAATCTTTTAAACATTGTTAATAGAGTGGATAATAGGTGTATGAGGATGTTGGAGGGTGTTCTTGGTTGGGGGGGTGGATTTCAATACATGAAATAAAAGGAACAATGACCATCCAGTGCATGATACATAGTTTTCACATGGTCAGAGATAACGTTGTGCCCAAACTGGGCTAGCCCGTATGAGGGTTGAATGGTTATGTGATACTCTTAAAGGGGTAATGTTACGCCTTTCAGACCTATTTTTATTCATTCCGCATGGTTGGATCATGGTTTATTGAACCATTTGGGCCACCCAAGGTACATGTGTCACTTAACACCCTCTTGGACTGAGGTTAGCCCATGGTTGACACTAAATTTTTCAACCCATCGACCCGATTAAAAAGTGTGCATTTTTTGAAACATACCCCTTAATATTTTAATTTATTTTATTGATTTCTTCCCCTTTTATTCTCCCCTCAAACATAGTGATGAATGATTTTTACCCAAATAATAAAGGGACTACTCTCCATAGATCATAAGTCATTTGGTTCACTATTGGTTGCAAATCGAAGCTACAGGTAATTCTAATGATCCTCTTGATAAAAATTTTAGAATTATGGATTTTAGATTTTATTATTCTTACAAATAACTTAGATCCACATTTTTCAGAAGAACATTCGATTTTTCATGATGATATTGTTGAATCCAGATCTATGTCTATGTTTATGTGTGCTTTAATCATCATATTTAAGGAATGTAGTCTACAAGTTATCTCCCATAGTTTTGTGGTAGATTTTAACATGTTTAGTTGTGATATTTATTCCCTCATGATTTGTCTCTGATTCCGTTAGTGATACATGATAATGCAATTTTCTAAATGAAGACTTAATCATTTTATGATCATTGTGGGATGCATTATGGTGGATTGTACATGTTTGGGGCCACCCATGGGGTGAAACAACCTTCCCAAACATGGTAAATGGTCTTGTTAAGTACGTAGTGGCCGTATATTGAAATAAATACCATGATAAATGTTTTTATATTTTGGTTTTAATTATAAGTCAAAATAATAGTGAACTATTCTAGTTGTTGGTAAATAAAAATTGGATTGTTTGGAAAACATGATGATTGAGTTAAATGGTTCAATGTAAGTGCTTCAAATCGCTTATGAAATTGAAATGGAAATGTGTAAGTGGGTTTGATCATATTAATTGATTAAAAAAACAATGATAATGCTTCAGAAGATTATGGATATGTTAAATTGACTAATTTATGATAATTTATGGATATGATTTAATGTATATAAACCATTTAATATACTTAATGGATTAAGGCACCAAAAAAAAGAATTATATTAAAAAGAATTTGCGAACTAAATGGTTAATGTGTTAAATGGTTAAGGCTTTATGATGGATGAAATCTTTATTGTATTGTGAAATGAAAATTATATTTGTATTGATTGTGAATAGTTTTTGATATGATATATCTGGTATTTGGATAAATAATCATGTGTGTATTGTTTGGTGGTGAGGGATAAAGGACTAAGGAGCGTCCCATGGGATGGGATGGAATGATGTTCTAAACCCCACCATATAGTCCATGACTTTGGGATTTATAATGAGTCTCTAGGCCCCTAAACGTTTCATCGAATAAGATTACATAAAATTATTGTCCAAGGTAATAGTGTCATAATAATTTATTGAATATTTACCCCTAGTGAGATAGGTAACAATGCCCTTTTCCCTTATGAATGGTTACTGACATGCTTATGCAGTGTTGTAAATAATGTAAATTACTAACCCATATAACATGTGATGAAAGTGAATTAAGAGATGAAAGTGGTATAAGTGAAGAAAATAGAATTAATGATGAAAATGGTTAAAGTAAACATTTCTAAATAATGACATCAATGTTCTATTTTCTTTATCATTATCACTTATTACACACATGTAGGAACTATCAATATAGAATGGATATTTTGTAGAAATCATTATTGGAGGACTAAAGAGTTATGCTCACACCCTAACTGGGTAACCATTTTTTACTCGAGAAGACATCAGGGTCATAGATTGTGACATGGAAAAACTCTATATGATGGAATGATGAGTTGGTCTTGGGATGTGTATGGAGGCGTATCTGAACATGGATTCTGGTCTCATTTGGGGATTTAGTTTTATCTCCTTATTATAGGTTTTTTTATTCTTATTTGGAACTATTTTCCTCGAATGACATGTTTACTATTCAGTTGTGAATATACCTTGTTTGGGAATGGTTGGTAATGCACGTTTCTATTCTGTTGTTTATTCGTTCATTTATTTGTTATTTTATTTGATGTGGATTACTCTATTAATGAGGGTATAGTTTAACAATGTGACTTATAAGACCCACCTCAAGTATATATTGAGATTCACATAAGGTCATGTATCAACTCAACTTGGGCAACTGACTTAGTGGATTTCAGGATAAGTATGTTATAAAGTTTTATTAGAATAGGTAATTTCTCTTACTTTCTATTTGGTATGGTATATGGGAGGAAATGTTGTGTCAGATTATGGGAATTTGCTTGTTCTTAGGAGTCTCTAACCAATGAATGAAGTAAAACAGAAGACACCAATGGAGGGGAATTATGTTTTTTATGTTTTGGTACATTTCAATTATAATTCACTTTTAGGTGAGGCACTTATTGTGTGATGTGACTATGTTATGATATTTTTCTCATGGTTGAAATTGAATGAGGATATACATCTATGAATCATTTTAGGAACCTAGGGATATTAGTGGTATGCATATTAGTAGGTATACATGATAGGGGTGTATGGGGAATAAAGAGTATAATTCAATTCACATCTCTAATAATTGAAAGAAAAATTATGTCTAATAATTATTATTAATGGGGATAAATAAAAATAATTTAACATAATATTTAATCAATTTTATTTAATTAAGTGTACAGTTGAGAAAACAATTTAGGTTGTAAGAAGTTAGGAAATTTAAAATATGGTCAAGATAAAATATTTTTAATGTAAAAGAGGAAATTTATTGATGTTTTATATATAAAAAGTCTTGTGACTAGTGATTTTGGTATACCCTATGTTTACCATATACCACTATAGGGATTGATATGGTTATTGATAGACGCATGGTTATTTATATTTAAACAATTCATGCATGATGAGTTGTTTAAAGCTACTGGAGAGGCTTCTTTTATGAAATTTTGGATTCATTATGATATTTTTTCTAAGGTGTGTGATTGGCATTATAGGAAGATTCCACATGGACGTATAATGCCTATTGAGAAAAAAGTGGATGTAATAGAAAAATATGTTCCAGAGGTGGAGCAGGGGAACCCAGTGATTCTTGTTAATAGTGGAGAAGGGAGGTTTCATGGGAACATCCCACATTTTTTCCAAATGATGTAACATGACCTAGGGATGGTGGAACAGTGTATTATTGAGCTGACTAGATAATTCAAGGTGAAAACCCCTAAAAATTTAGTAGGAGAAGGTGTAACAGATGAAGCCGATTTCTGGATGGACTCTATCAAGATGATTCTTGATCACATATAGAATTCTCTGGAGAAGATAGTTAAGATTGAAAAATATATGTTATGAGGACAGGTGATGTGCTATTGGGATATTTTGGTTTAGTACCAACACGTTGACGGTGTGGTATGGAATGATTTTCATGAAATTTTCAGGAAATTTTCTAAATAGAGGAATTTAGGTAGAGAAAGGATTCTAAATTAATGGGGTTAACCAAAGGATCTATGTTAGTGATGGAGTATTCTGCCAGCTTCACATATTTGTAGCAATTCATTTTGGTGTTGGTAGCTAATGAGGCAACTATGGAAAGAAAATTTATGGATGGAAATTGACATGTAATAATTTACGAGGTGAATAGTTTTTATTTAAATAGGTTTAATGACATGTTGGACCAAGACCTCATTTTAGAAGGAAATATCAAGGAAGATTCTAGTGGTGGATGTTTATCGTTAAATAGTTGATATAGTGACAAGAATTATGTAGTCAGGTTGTCCTGTTTTGAGACATACATAATGAGGGTGGTGGATCAGGATGTCAAACGAGAAAACCATCCTCATAGAGTAGTGAATGTGTTTTTATTTTCAATTTTTCATGTTCGTCCACATGTGCAGTCAGTGTGGTCGCCCACAATTTTAGTGCCAAGTGTGTGATGTAATGAGAGATGTGTAGAGGTTATGTAGGACCATTGGTTGGAGGGTAATGAGGGTGGACTAAGTATTGTGTTGAGTATAGGTATGAGGTTGGTTACCCAATAATATGAAAGTAGTTGGAGCTCCACCAGCTATATTGGTAGAGTAGGGAGATGTGTTACTCCACAGAAGGAGTGTTCATATCAGCAGGGTAGTAATGCACTATGTGTTCACCCTAGAACCTAGGGTATAAACGAAGGTTAATTATATGAATTTTAGTTTACACTTTGAGGTGGAAGGGATAGACCATTGGTTTTTCGAGGTTTGATTCCTATTACGTCCATTATTTCTACTTGTTTATTATATATGCGTTCCTCACAGACATTTATTCCTGTTCAATTTGTGGTGGTTTGGGCCGATCAATTAAATGTATGTGTGGGTTTTTTTTTGATTTATACACCATTAGTGGTATTACTAGAAAATATTCAATAGTGTATGGGGTGTGCTCTCGAGGTTGGTGGGTTCTGTTCAATATGTGCCTTCTTTTTAATCTAGATGTTAGGTTTTGTTCTAATTTTATATATAGACTTGTTAGAGTTATATGAAGTCCATATTAAATGTTATCATCATAGGTTAACATTCATGTATGTTGATGGGGACACGTAAGTACTTTATAGTGAATTGGATAACCATGAAGGATGTGCATGGTCAATTTCATAACAGTTAGTTGATCTTAGATCCTAGAGGGATTGTATCATTCTTTATTATAAGGGATTTGAGAAAAATTATTTCATCCTATAGTGGATCAGTTTCAGGATGCATTTCCTGATTAAATCTTGCAGTGGATGTATGAGAAAGATGTTGAGTTCATTATAGAGTTTCTTCTAGGGGAATAACCTACATAAATTCTACTATACATAATGAAACCATTTGAACTCAAGGAATATAAGAATTATTTTTTGGGAATTTGAGAATTAATTGTTAATTCATCATAGCGTGTCACCTAGGGTACCTCTAATAATGTTATCCTAGATGGTCATCTATTCATTTCACCTATCGTTCGATTATTGAAGCTGAATTAGGTGATCATTAAGATACAATACCCACATCTAAGGATTGATGATCTATTTTACATGTAAAGAGGAGATTTAATGTTTTTATGAAGTTGATATGAGATCAGGGTATGCTCAGCTAAGGGTGAGTCATTATGCATACCATAGCTATCCTTCTAGAGTAGGAACATGTTGAATGAAATTTTTATTTAGTTTGGGTTGACTAATTCATCAACAATGATTATGGGTATAATGAACTATATAATTCACCCATTTCTAAAACAATTCATAGTTTTCATTGTTCATGAAACTTTGGTGTACTCAAATTCTTAGTACGATCATGACAAACTTATTTAAATTGTATCTAGTACACTAATAATGAATATTATATAATACAAACTATCCAAATTTAATTTATGAATCAATAGGGTGAATATATTAAGACACATATTCTCATTGGGATTTGTATCCACAGACTCAGAGAAAGTACATACTATTGTGTCTTGGGAGCATCCAAAAATGTTTCTAATGTTTGGGTTTTTCTATGATTTATAGGCCATTAGAGTAGGATCATTAAATTATTTTCTTAGTTAAGAGCCCCACTTTTACATTTAAATAATAAGGTAACAAAGAGAGAGTTGTCCAAGGCCTGTGGGAATTCCTTTTAAGAGTTAAATAAGTAGCTGAAGACCACACCGATTCATTTTATTTCCAAACCAGGTAAGGGGAATACATTATTTTTTGATGTATCTGGTGTTTTTCATAGGAAGGTGTTGATGTAGGGTTTTCTGGTTGTTTTGTATGACTCATGAAAACTGAGGCCTGATGAATGAAATTACCCTACCCATGATATAGTGTTGGATTCTGTGGATTATGCTTTGAATGGTTGGTGTCACTACTTATTGGGAGAAAATTTTATGATGTATACCGAACATAAAATATTGAAGTACATCTCCGCTTAACATGATTTCAATATTTAGTATTGAATATGGGTCTTGTACATACATACTTTTGATTTTGTGCTGGCATACACATAGGGAAAGGGAAATAGTGTTTTAGATGCATTGAGTTGGAAGAATCAAATCCATGAAGTTCAAAAATCAATTTTAGAGTATATGATGATGGTTTTGTTAGCTGGGATACACCTTAAGGTTCAAAATTACCAAGGGTAGATGAACCATTCATCCTTGACAACTGATTGTCTATTTTTTATCATGATTATGGAAATTTTGAATAAGGATCCAAAATTTAAAGTGTTTATTGGATGTATTAATATTAGGGAGTTAACTTATGTTTGGACCATTAGAGATGCATGGATCATTTATGTTTGTTGTTGTGTTAATGAAACAATATATTTTTGAGATGAATTAATTCATGTGTTTCATTTATAGAATTGGAATGTTTATCTTAGCTTGAACAAAATGTTTCGTGTTGTTCTTAGGAAATATTGGTGGTCATGGATAAAGAAAGAAGTCGTAGGATTCACAATGTGATGCCTTACTTCTTATTGAGAGATGGGTAGACTATAATTACCAGGTGGTTTGTTACATCCACTACACATTATGAAATTGAAATGGGATGATATAAGGGTGGGGTTTTTAAAGGATCTTCTGAGGATTCCTAGGAATAATTAGGCAATTTGTGCAGCTGGGAATCATTTAACAATTATGGATCATTTCTTAATGATTTGATAAACATTCAACATGGATCATCTTGGTGATTTTTATGTTCATGTGGTCATTAATTTGAATGGGGTATCACAAAAAGTATTTTAATATCACGATTAACATTTTACATCATTATTTTATTTTCGGTTGCAGAAGGAGTTAGTTACTCAGTTGTTTTTGAGTATAACCATTCACCATTAGATGGACGATGTGTTGTAGAATAATATTTTTATACGTGAGGAAATGTTGATAGATTGTGTCGTAGATATCAGTGGATTATGACAAAAGAATATAGCGCTTGTTGAGTTCTCCTATGATAATAGTTATCAATATACATTTCAAATCAAATGGTTTGAGGTTCTATATAGAATATAGTTTCGATCTCCATTATGTTGGATAGAGGCAAGGGAATCATGGTCTTTTGTGGTCGAGTCTCATACAGGTGATGATAGAGAAGATTCGGTTGACATAGAATCATATGGAAATGACATAGAGTAGGAATAATATATATTTGGATTTGAATTAAATAACCCTTTAGTTTTTGGGGGGATGATATTGTGTTTATTTTGATGTCACCATGGTTGGGTCACCGTTATTTTTAGAAATTTATTAATTTAGCTCCCAGGTATGTGGGACCATTTGAGATTTTAGAGAGGATCTGGCTAGTGGCATACATGTTGGATCTTTTGCAGAGATATAGTGGTATGACTAATGTTTTTCATTTGTTATAACTTCTATAGTATTACAGTGATTCATATCAAGTGATTGATGATGAGAATTTTGATATTGGGGTTGATGGTCTATTGAGGAGTATCTAATTCATATCAAGGATTGTAGTGGAAAATTATTATAATGCATGATTGTTCCCTCGGAACAAGTTTTATGAAAACATGGTATTTTTGAAGAGAAAACATATGAAAGGTAGTTAGATGTGGTGGTGTAGAGGCTTGATCTCTTTTTCTCTAAAGGATTACTGATGATTTGGAGTGCATATTGAGGATGGACCACTATATGTTTGGGAGGTTGTAAGATCGTGAACCTCATAGAATTATATATTTGTTTAAATATTTGTTTAAATCTCTTAATCCGGGCAATCAGAATGACTCATTAGTGTTTAATGAAGTTTGAGGGGTTTTTAGGGTGTTTGGGACACAAATGAAAAAGGAAAAATTTCCATCTAGTGCATGATGCCTTTTTGGTGCATGGTTAGACATAATTATGCACCCAATCTTTTCTAGCTAGGTGGATGGGTGAATGGTTTTGTGCAACCATTCAAGAAGAAATGCCAAGCCATGAGGTCCTAAAAAAATGCATTCCAAATGCTTGTAAAATGGTATGTAAAACTATGAAATCCTACCTAGGTAATATTTTGACTCAACACCCACTTAGAAAAAAGTTTGAAAAAAGTCTTCACAAGGTTTGGAAAACAATGCGGCCAAACCATTCTCTCCATTAAAAAGTGTAAATTTGTGAAACATACACCAGAACATTTTATGTGTGTTGCCCTATTTCTTCCACTATTTCTTTTACTCTCAACCCCATTGATGAACTATTTTGATGAAATCATACAATATACCATTCTCCATTGATCTGAAACCATTTTTATTGTTGTTGGATGAAAATTAATGCTCTGGTAAAGTCTAAAGCTCTTATTGATTCTATTTTCCTGAATAGGGAGTTTAGAATTTTTCTTCTTATTCTTAATCCCTAAGCCCCTCATTTTTTTTGGGAAATTATGATGGGGATTCAATAGGTTCTTGAATCTATATTTATTTCTATGATTAAGCATGCATTCATTGTAAGATTAATGGTATGTGGTCTATAAGTTATATCACATAGTTTTATTGTATATTTTTTCATGTATAGTTGTGATATTTTTTCCATATTGACGTTTTTTTTGTTTTTGTTAGTATGATTTGGTAACATGGTTTTATAAATAATGATTTAGACCCCTCATGATATGTTCGGTATTAATTAGGGAGGATTTGTCCATTTTTGGCCCACCCATGGGGTGCACCAACCTTCCTAAACAAGATAAACTGTAATGTTATGCATAGATTATCCTTATACTAGAATAGAGCCCTTGAAACATGTGGTGATATTTTAGTTTTAATTTTAATCGAAACTAATAGTGAATGTGTCTAGTTATTGGAAATAAAATAATGGATTGTTTGTAGAAGCATGAAAAAGGTGTTAAATGGTTCAAAATGAATGTGTCAAATAGATCATGAAATCTGAATGAAATTGTGTACTTGGGATAGAGAATATGAATTTATTAATGTGAAATTCAGTTAATTATTATGATGTTGATGGATTTGATAAATAGATTAATGAATGGTTATTCATGATTGCATGTTAATATATGAAGATAAATGAATATACATAATGTATAAAGGCTTGAAAAAGATAATTTTATTAAATGGGTATGATAAATAAATGGTAAATGTGTTATTGGGTTAAGGCTTGATGATGCGTGACATGTTTAATGTAGTGTGAAGGGTGAATTTTATGTGTTGTTTTTTTAATGGTTTGTGACAGGATATTTGCAGTTAATGGATAAATAAGCATGTTCACATTTCTTGGTGGTGTTGTATAATAAACTAATGATCCTCCCATAGTTTGGGAAAGACTAATTCCCTAAGACCCACCCATGAATACATTGGTTAGGGGGTCTGAAAGATGCTCTATGACCCTAAATGTTGAATCAGATGAGACTACCTAGACTGATGCTACAAGGTATGATTTTTATTATCATTTATAGAATGTTTAACCCTAGTGATATATGGAGTGTGACTCTTTTCCCATATGAATGATAATTTATCTTCTTATTCTGTTATATAAATGATATAAATTCCTAACCCATAGAATATGTGATGAAATTAAAATAATTTATGAAAATGGTATGAGTGATTAAAATGGAATTAATGATGAAAATGGTTAAAGTGAACATTATAAAATAATTGTTGTATTTTGTTTATATTTTTAACTTATTTTACACATTCATGATCTATATGTTTAGACTACATGTTTTGTATACACAATTGGTTTTGATCTAATGAGTTTTGATCAATCCCTTATCAGGCCAACATTGGGTACTCAGGACTACTTTGTAGTTGAAGGCCAGGACAAGGGCAATGTCCCGGTGCAAGGGAGTGCAGTTGAGCATGGGATGTGCATGTAGGTGGATTCAAAAATGGATTCTGGACTCATTTGGAGGACTATTTTTTTTATTTGTTTTAGTTTTTTCACTCACATTTGGAACCATTAGAATTAAATGAATTATTTACTATTTCATTGTGTTTGTACCCTATTTTCGAATGGTTGGTAGTGCATGTTTCTATTCTGTTGTTTATTTTTGTCTTTGTTTCTTCTGTTGTATATTATGGATTACTATAGTAATGAGGGTATAATATCACCAATTGAATTAATAAATCATTGTTTATTTTAAGAAAACTCTCAAATATGAGGAGGTGCACTTGAAGTAATTTGGCGACTCGGATTAAGGCACTATCTTAGTGGCTTCCAGTTCAGGGAAAATATAGCTTGAATGTTAATGTTGAAAATTTTGGATAAGCAATGGAATGATTTTAAATAGTTATTATGGAAGGAATTCAGTGATACCTCAAGGAACATTAGCACCATTTTGATAAGGTACCTGAATGGGTACCTTGAGGGAAGTGGAATGTGTTCAATGATATCCATCATGATAAAGAAACTGTTGTATTGAAATATATATTATTATATTAATCACATTTTAGATATATACATGCATATAATAACAATATGACAATAAATACATCCATATTAAGTAAAATTTTATATTTTTGATGATGTTTCATGAAAAAATTCATCTATTAAAATTATGAAAATCATCCTTCACACTTCATGGTCGTAGATTTTTTCCAGAAAAAGATCAAATTTGTTAATAGTTTCATTAGTTTAAATATTTATATTGTAAATGTATCTGTTTTATATATTAATATTCTTATTTTACTTTTTTAATGTAATAAATTAATTTAGGACATCATGAATTGTAAATATAACTTCGGTTGGATGTTCATACAAAATATTTTGGGAGTTATTTTAATGATCCCACTAAATAATTTTGGGTATTAATTAATTTTTCATTTTAGGAAATTATGGTCATTTTTCATTAGGTTAATATTTATTTCTTAAAATATGACTGATATTTCATAAAATGGGATATTATTAGTCTATAGGGACTATAAGTCATCTGGTGATGGAATGGAAAATGATAATGTATTTGGGATGTAATAGTGATTAGTGTTGAAATTAATGATATATTAGTATAGATGGTATTGTGTAATAAAAATATTAACTTCTTCAAATAATTGTCAATCTTGATGTATTCTATTGAAGGATTTTTTGTGGTTGTATCTCATGAGTAGATGGTTCAAGATTTCAATGACCTAAAGTTGTATAATTAATGTGAGAATGATAATTTCATTAAATTTATTATGGTAATATTTATAGAATTATTTAAATAAGTGTTAAAATAGTTTTTCATCATTTATTAGTGGTACATTATGAAATAATGAGGTTATTTCCCGATTTCAATTGAATAAATTAAATATCGTATAATGGATAAACATATTCTTACTCTAATTGATATAGAATTACTTAACTAATAATACATGAATCATGTTATTCTTTTAATTAGGTAAAAAAAAGTGATGAGACAACAAAATGAAATTTTATGAATATTTTTTTAAGAAATATCATATAGAATTCTTGGATTCTACAACATTTTATAGAAATAAATTTTTACTACTTTTATATTAGAATATCTATTTTTTCATGTATGTGGATTTAGATTCTAGAGTTGTGTTTTTATTTAGAAATAGATATAAAGTGGTCGTTTGAAATGCTGTTATATATTCCAAATTATTGTTTGGAGAATTTTTAAACCACCCCTATATAAGGATGTTCTTTTTGGTATTTTTTTTATATTTTGTTGTGGGTTCCCTTCCCCAAAAATGTTGAGGGGATAGTGGTGGTTTAAAACCCTACTATTCAATCACCATTTCTTGAGATGGGAAACCATAGATAAAAAGCATTTCATTACTATTCCTAGAAACGGCCACCAAATGTATGGAACTAATGCAAGATTGATGTCAATTCCAACATTAGTGGTGATTTTTAGAAACCATAATGAGACCATTGAGCAATAAATTAAAACATCATGGAATGAAAAACCATCAACTACTAGTATATTTGGTTGATGTGATCCACTAGTATAATCAAGTGAATGATTTAATTTCTTAAAAACCACTAACTCTATACCTCACAAAATTCTATGATATTTTCCTATAATTAGACATATCCATATGATTCTCACCAAATTTTTCTTATAATTGTTATAAATGTATAGCTAAACCTTCCTATGATGATGAATACAATGACACATTATTTTGAAACAAAGATATCACATTTTAATAAATTAATATTCATTACATAACATAATGATCCACACCAAAATCAGTTTGGTCTCGTACATTTAGTAACATGGATACTTATAAACGATATTTTTATGTTGGCAACATCATATACAACATTTTTCATTCTGACTTGAACCCTTACTATACTTATAATACTTAATAACATTATTCATATCCTAGGGAATGCAAACATAACAAAGGGTGAACTCATATTCATAGTAATGGTAAATAGGATACATATCAATATAAAATGTGAATGTGTGTATGATAATATGATTTGAAAACCCAATCCTTCCATATAATGTGAATGCGAGTATGATAATATAATTTGAAAACCCATTCCTTGCATATAATAGAATATAATCTAGATCCATGGAATAAATATTGATAGTAGTGTTTTAATCCATATTGAAAAAAGTAAAAAATATTTAAAAATTAATTCAAATTATCATTTTAGAACATTAAAAAAAATCTGGAAAATATTTTTATAAAAAATGGACATTGAAGAGAATGTATTATTGAGAGAAGAGATAAATAAAGTCAATTTTTCAACAAAAAAACTATTCATTCATAATCATAATAATTAAAATAGGGTAAATATAATTAATAACATATATAAATTATAAATATCTTGAGGATAATAAAATTAATTAATATCATGGGAGATAGGTCATAATATTTCACCATCGGAAACATATACATAAAAAATCCCAATAAACAATGTGATTTATGCATAAAACCATTAGGGCTATGGTAAAATTTGAATCATCATCCCCATTTTTGAAATATCAACATATGAATATTTAAATCCAAATGACATAAAAAGAAGAATAAAAAAATTTATTCACTAGTTTTTATACACCTAAAAAATAAACAACTTTTGAATATTCCATGTATCTCCAAAAAATTAATGTGTAGAAAAACATCCATACCACAAGTATCAAAATTATTCATACATATTCAGAACAGGAAAATAATAAATATTCGTTTATTTAAAATTTATTATAGTACGATAATAAATTAATATATTATTACTTATACATATTTTATCACATGTTTATTGATAATTATTTTTTAAAAACACTATTACATATGATAACTACATACATTTTCTTGAATGTTTTGGTACGATTGTTTTAGCCCATTTATATTGATCATAGTACCATTATCATCAATATGTTAATAATAATATAAATATTATATATATTCCTTATATATTAATTTATAATAATCTTTAAATTCTAGAGATGGAAAATTAATTACATCATTCTTAGAGATGGTTGTTTGTACGTAAGAATGAACTCTATTATTATTTTTTCAATAATTGGAAATAAATAAAGATAAATATTAATACACCATAAAATAATCATTTTTTGTCACTTATATCATATATATTAACTAAATATATCATTATTACAATTTATGTAAAAACTAAATTTAAACTTTATATCATCACTTCGTGGAGGTGGTACCCCACACGTACGTATGAGTGAAATTATCGTTATTCAATATATTTTGAGTTATGAAGATATATGTGATAATATAATTCTATAAGTATTATTATTTATTTACCATTATATAAATTTTTTAAATACAAATATATATATCTTCTAATATGAGGTGGTGGTGAAAAATGAATTACCTAGGTTTGAGAGGTGGTAGTCCATTCGACACACGATCAATAATTTTGTTTTCCATTTGATGGATGCGGATATGGATAATGGTAATTACTTTTATCTAATAACATATAAAAATATATAATATACTAATTTTAATAAATAGTATAATTTTATTTATATTTTATCAGGTTGGAATATGAAATGAAAAAAAAATGATAGGTTAAGAATGATACATCTTCATCAGGAAATCATTTTTCCATGAACTAAAAGCCTTCTTAGGGTAGTTTTTAAATAAAACTAAGGAAAATTGAATTTTTGGATAGATGCATGTTATAGTTCTGGGTAGTTCTATGCAGATGAAAAAAGTTTATGATGTTTGGAGTGGATATGAGAGTGGGTTTACTTTTATATGTGGGGGAAAGGAGACTTGTGAAACCACATAGAAATTTATTGGATGATTAAAAAACGATAAAATAATTAAAAAAACAAGACTTTTCATACATGTATATTGAATCTTTTTTTATTTAAATATACATTAAATAACAAAAACTCATTCCTTAGGGCCATATATTTTTAGTGAATTCCAAAACATGGAACAAAAACTGTTAGTCTAGGGAAATATCTTCAATGTTTCGCACAATGATCTCCCCCTTCTGTACCCCATCTTAAAACATTTCTCAATAACATGTGGAAAAGAAACATAATAAAAGGGTGATCTCAAATTATAAGTAAGAGTAAATATGTAATATATCAATTTATTATTTTATTAAACCATAATATAATAAATTTGTGTATGTGATCATGAGAACACCCAAAAAAATTCATAACCCACTTGTCATTAAAAATAAACACGATTCATGGTAGAAAACATTAACATTTCGAAAGATGTGAATATTAATAATGAATCATCATCATAAATAATTCATGAAACATAATTTCATTTCATAAATATGTGTGTGGAATCATTGTATTTGTATAAATACATTTCATATGTCATGGTTATCTTTCAAGACCCTAAAATCAGGCCTTATCACTAGTTTCCCCAAACAGATTGTTTCCCTTCATGGATCAAGTGAATAGATCTGTTTCCCCAAAATATCTCCAGAGATATAATTCATTATTAAATTAATTTTATTGAGATATAGATCCCTCATATAACTTAATGAAAACTATATATATGTGTTCCACATGACCATAAATCATTTATCACATCAGAACCCATATAATGAAATTATTTTCATAAAACATCATAATTACATAACTCTTTGAAAAGATATATATCTGAAAAATATCATAATATCATAAACATAAACAAATAATATATTGAATAATAAATCTTGTCCTTTATTCATACACCTATTAAATCATAATTAATATCAATATAAGACGTCACATATGGAAATATGATTATTAAAAAATCATTTGAAATAATTTTTGAGGAAAGTATCATTTCTCTTATAAAATCATTTGCATAAGAGTGACAAAATTATAAATGTAGAAATTATATTTTAAAATATCCATGTAAAAGAGGAAATTTTTTAATGTTTTGTATAACAATATACTTTTGACTAGTGTACAGTTGAGAAAAAAAATATAGGTTGTTAGATGTTTGGAAATTCAAAATATGGTCGAGAGAAAAAAAATTATTGTAAAAGAGGAAATTTTTTAATGTTTTTTATAAAAAAAGACTTGTGACTAGTGATTTTGGCTTACTCTATGTTGTCCATATACCACTGTAGGGATGGAAATGGTTATTGATAGACGTATGGTTATTTCAATTTAAACAATCCATGCATGATGTGTTTTTTAAAGCTATTAGAGAGGCTTCTTTTATGAAATTGTGGATTCATTAGGATATGTTTTCTAAGGTGTGTGATTGTAATTATAGGATGATTCCACATGGACGTACAATTCCTGTTGAGAAAAACGTGGATGTAATAGAAATGTATCGTCCAGAGATGGTGTTGGGGAACCCGGTTATTTTTATTAATAGTGGAGAAAGGAGATTTCATACGAACATCCAACATTTTTTCCAAATGTTGTAACATGACCTAGGGATGGTGGAACAATGTATTCTTGAGCTGAATTGGTAATTCAAGGTGAATAACCCTAAAAATGTAGTAATAGAAGGTGCAACAGAGGAATCCGATTTCTAGATGGACTCTATCAAGATGATTCGTGATCACATATAGAATTCGTTGGAGAATATAGTCAAGATTGAAAAATATATTCTATGAGGATAGGTGATGTTCTAATGGGATATTTTGTTTTAGTACCAACACGCTGATAGTGTGGTATGTATTGATTTTCATGAAAATTTCAGGAAATTTTCTATCTAGAGGAATTTAGGAAGAGAAAGGCTTCTGAATTAATTTGCTTAACCAATGGATCTGTGATAGTGATGGAGTATTCTGACCAGTGGACAGATTTCAAGCAATTCATTTTGGTGTTGGTAGCCGATGTGGCAACTATGGAAAGACAATTTATAGATGGAAATTGACATGTAATAATGTACCAGGTGAATATTCTTTATTTAAATAGGTTTTATGACATGTTGGACCAATACCTCATTTTATAAGGAAATCTCAAGGAAGATTATAGTAGTGGCTGTTTATCGATAAATAAGTGATTAAGTGACAAGATTTATGTTGTCAGGTTGTCCTATTTTGAGACATACACAATGAGGGTGGTGGATCGGGATGTCAAAGGAAAAAACTGACCTCATATTTTAGTGAATGTGTTTTTATTATCAATTTGTCATCTCTGTCCACATGCACAGTCAGTGCGCTCGACCAAAATTTTAGTGCCAAGTGTGTGATGGAATGGGACATGTGTAGAGGTTATGTTGGACCATCGGTTGGAGGGTAATGAGGGTGGCCTAAGTATTGTGTTGAGTATAGGTATGAGGTCTGTTACCTAATAATATGAATGTAGTTGGAGCTCCACCAGCCATATTGGTTGAGTTGGGAGATGTGTTACTCCACAGCATGAGTGTTCATATTAGCAGGGTAGTAATGCACTTGGTGTTAAATCTAGAACCTAGGGTATAGATTCAGTTTAATTTTATGAATTTCAGTTTACACTTTGAGGTGGAATGGATAGACCATTTGTTGTTTGAGATATGCTTCTTATTACTTCCACACATTCTACTTCTTTTTTATATATAGGTTCCTCATAGACATTTATTTCTCTTTAATTAGTGGTGGTTTTGGGCCTATTAGTTAAATGTAAGTGTGGGTATTTGTTGATTTATACACCATTAGTGGTATTACTATAAAATATCCAATAGTGTATGGGGTGTGCTCTCGAGCTTGGTGGGTTCCGTTCAATATGGGACTTGTTTTTACTCTAGATGTTAGGTTTTGTTTTAATTTTATTTATAGACTTGTTAGAGTTATATGAAGTCCATATTAAATGTTACCATCATAGGTTAACATTCACATATATTTATGTGGACACATAAATAATTAATAGTGAATTGGATGACCATGAACGATGTTCACAGTCAATTTTATCACAGTTAGTTCATCTCAGAACCCTGATGGATTGTAACATGCTTGATTATAATGGATTAGAGAAAATGTATTTCATCCTATAGTGGATCAGTTTCAGGATGCATTACTTGATTATATCTTGCAGTGGATGTATGAGAAAGATGTTGAGTTCATGATAGAGTTTCTTCTAGGTGCATAACCTACTTAAATTATTCTATACATAATGGAACAATTAGAACTCAAGGTATTTAAGAATTATTTTTTTGAATTTGAAAATTAATTGTTAATTCATTATAGCGTGTCACCTAGGGTACCTCTAATAATGTTTTCCTAGAAGGTCGGCAATTAATTTCACTTATCGTTTGATTATTGAAGCTGAATAAGATGATCATTAAGATACAATACCCACTTCTAAGGATTGATGATCTATTTTACATGTAAAGAGGCGATTTAATATTTTTATGGAATTGTTCTGAGATCGGGGTATGCTCAGCTAAGGGTGAGGCATTAGGATATTCCACAGCTATCCTTCATGAGTAGGAACATGTTGAATGAAATTTTTATTCCACTCGGGTTGATTAATTCATCAACAATGATTACAGGTATAATGAACTATATAATTCACCCATATCTAAAATAGTTCATAGTTTTCATTGTTCAAGAAACATTGGTGTACCCAAATACTCATTACAATCATAAAAAACTTATTGAAATCATATGTAGTACACTAATAATAAATATTCTATAATCCAAACTATCCAAATTTATTTTATGAATCAATAGGGTGAATATATTAAGACACAACAATTCAATGTAATTTGTATCCATAGACTCAGAAAAAGTACACACTATTGTGTCTTGGGAGCATCCAAAAATGGTTCAAATGTTTGGGTTTTTCTAAGATTTGTTGGCCATTAGAGTAGGATCATTAAATTATTTTCTTAGTTTAGAGCACCAATTTTATGTTTAAACAACAAGGGAATCAAGAGAGAGTTTTCCAAGGCATGTAGAAATTCCTTTTAAGAGATAAATAAGTAGCTGAAGACCACACCGATTCAGTTTTCTTCCAAACCAGGTAAGGGGAATACCTTATTTTGTCATGTATCTTGTGTTGTTCTCAGGAAGGTGTTGATGTTGGGTTATTTTGTGGACATGTATGACTGATGAAAAATACGGCATCAGGAATGAAATTATCCTACCCCTGATCTAGAGTTGGCTACTGTGGTATATGATTTGAATGGTTGGTGGCACTACTTATCGGGAGAACATTTTATGATATATACCGACCATAAAATCTTGTAGTACATCTAAACTTAATGTCATTTCAATATTTAGTATTGAATATGGGTCTTTTATATACAGTCTTCTGATTTTGTGCTGGCATACAAATAGAGAAAGGGAAATAGTGTTTCAGATGCATTGAGTTGGAATACTCAAATCCAGGAAGTTCAAGAATCAAATTTATAGTCGAAGAAGATGGTGTTGTTAATTGGGATACACCTTAAGGTTCAAAATGACCAAGGGTAGTTAAAACATTCATACTTGACCACTGAGTGTCTATTTTTTATCATGATTATGGAAATTTAGAATAAGGTTCCAAAATTTTAAGTGTTGATATAATGTATTAATACTGGGGAGTCAACTTATGGCTTGACCATTAGAGATGCAAGGATCATTTATGTCTATTGTTGTGTTACTGTAACAATAGAATTTTGAGATGAATTTATTCATGTGTTTCATTTATATAGGTGGGATGTTTATCTTAGATTGAAAAAAATGTTTCATGATGTTCTTAGGAAATATTGGTGGTCATGGATGAAGAAATAAGTCATAGGATTCAGGATGTGATGCCTTACTTCTCATTGAGAGATGGGTAGACTATAATGACCTTGTGGTTTGATACATCCACTACACATTATGAAATTGAAATGGGATGATGTGAGGGGGTATTTTTTCATGGATCTTCTGAGGATACATGGGAATAATTAGGCAATTTGGGTAGTTGGGAATCGTTTGACTATGGTGGACCATTTCTTATTGATTTGACAAACATTCAACATTGATCATCTTGGTGAGTTGTATGTTCATGTGGTCATTAATTTTAATGGGGTATCACAGAAAGTATTTTAATATCACGATCAAAATTTTACATCATTATTTTATTATGGGTTAGGGAAGGAGTTAGTTAATCAAATGTTTATGAGTATAACCATTCACCATTAGATGGATGATGTGTTGTAGAATAAAATTTTTATACTTGAGGAAATTTTGATGGATTGTGTCGTAGATATTAGTGGATCACGACAAAAGAATATAGCGCTTATTGAGTTATCATATGATAATAGTTATCAGGATACATTTCAAATCGAGAGGATTGAGGTTTTATATAGAAGATATTTTTTATTTCCATTATGTTGGCTAGAGGCAAGGGAATCATAGTTTTTTGTGGTCGAGTCTCATACATGTGATGTTCGAGAAGATTCAGTTGATATAGAATCATATGGAAATGACATAGAGTAAGAATAATATTTATTTGGATTGGAATTAAATACCTCTTTAGTTTGAGAGGGGTGATCATGTGTTTATTTTTATGTCACCATTGTTGGGTCACCATTAGTTTTAGAAATATATAAATTTGTCTCTTATGTATGTGGGACCATTGGATATTTTAGAGAGGATCTGGCTAGTGGCATACATGTTGGATCTTTTGCTGAGATATAGTGGTATGCCTAATGTCTTTCATTTTTTATAAATTATATTGTATTACCCATATTCATATCATGTGATTGATGATGAGAATTTTGATATTGGGGTTGATGGTCTATTGAGGAGTATCTAGTTCATATCATGGATTGTAGTGGAAAACTCATATAATGAAAGTTTGTTCCCTTGGTACATGTTTTATGAAAACATGGTATTGTTGAAGAGAAAACTTATGAAATGGTGTTAGATGTGGTAATGTAGAGGCTTGATTTCTATTTTCTAACGGATTATTGATGATTAGGAGTGCATCTTGAGAACATTCAATTATAATTTTGGGAGGTTGTAATATCTTGGACCTCGTAGAATTATATATTTTTTTAAATATTTGTTTAAATCTTTTAATCAGGGCTATCAGAATGACTAATTAGTGTTTAATGAATTTTGAGGGTTTTTTTAGATATTTTGGACACAAATAAAAAAGGAAACATTTCCATCTAGTGTATGTTGCATTTTTGGTGCATTGTTAGACATAATTATGCACCCAAACTATGTTAGCTAGGTGGACGGTTGAGCGGTTATGAGAAACCATTCAAGGTGAAATGCCAAGCCATGAGGGCCTAAAAAAAGGCATTCCAAATGGTTGTAAAAAGGTTTGAAGAACTATGAAATCCTACCTCGGTAATATTTTGACTCAACCCCCTCTTAGAAAAAGGTTGGAACAATGTTTTCACATGTTTTAGAAAACTATGCGGCCAAACCATTATCCCCATTAAAATGTGTTAATTTGTGAAACGTACACCACAAAATTTTTTGTGTGTTACCCAATTTCTTCCAATATTTCTTCTACTCTCAACCTCATTGATGAACCATTTTGATGCAATAATACAAGATACTATTCTACATTGATCTGTAACCATTTTGAGTGTTTTTGGATGCAAATTGAAGCTCTGGTTAAGTCTAAAGCTCTTATTGATTCTATTTTCCAGATTACGGAGTTTAGAATTTTTCTTCATATTCTTAATCCCTAAGCCACCCATTTTTTGGGGAAATTATTATGGGGATTCAATAGGTTCTTGAATCTATATTTATTTCTATGATTAATCATGCATTCATTGTAAGATTAAAGGTATGTGGTCTATATGTTATATCACATAGTTTTATTGTATATTTTTTCATGTGTAGTTGTGTTATTTCTTCCATATTGACGTTTATTTGTTTTTGTTAGTATGATTTTTTAACATGGTTTTATAAATAATTATTCAGACCCATCATGATCTATACGGTATTCATTGGGGAGGATTTGACAAGTTATAGCCCACCCATGGGGTGCACCAACCTTCCTAAACAAGATAAACTCTAATGTTATGCATAGATTGTCCTTATACTGGAATAGAGACCTTGAAACATGTGGTGATATTTTAGTTTTAAATTTAATTGAAACTAATAGTGAATGTGTCTATTTATTGGAAATAAAATAATGGATTATTTGTAAAACATGAAAAATGAGTTAAATGGTTCAAAATGAATGTGTGAAATAGATCATGAAATCTGAATGGAAATGGGTAATTGGGATAGCGAATATGAATTTATTAATGTGAAATTCAGTTAATTATTGGGATGTTGATGGATATTTTAAATAGATTAATGAATGGTTATTCAGGATTACAGGTTAATATATGAGAATAAATGAATATACATAATGTATAAAGGCTTGAAAAAGGGAATTTTATCAAATGGTTATGATAAGTAATTGGTAAATGTGTTAATGGGTTAAGTCTTGATGATGCGTGACATGTGTAATGATGTGTAAAGTGTGAATTTTATGTCTAGTTATTTTTAATGGTTTGTGAAATGTTATTTGCAGTCAATGGATAAATAAGCATATGCACATTTCTTGGTGGTGTAGTATAATGAACTAAGGCTCCTCCCATAGGATGGGAAAGACTAATGCACTAAGAAACACCCATGAATACATTGGTTAGGGAGTCTGAATGATGCTATATGACCCTAAACGTTGCATCAGATGATACTACCTAGTCTGATGGGACAAGGTATGATTTTTATTTTCTTTTATAGAATGTTTAACCCTGGTGATATATGGATCATGACTCTTTTCCATTAATCATGATAATTGATCATATTATTCTATTATATAAATGATATAAATTCCTAACCCATAGAATATGTGATGAAATTAAAATAATTGATGAAAATATTTTGAGTGATTAAAATGGAATTAATGATGAAAATTGTTTAAGCGAACATTATCAACTAATTGAAGCTGAGTTGTAATTTTTTTATATTTTTAACTTATTTTACACATTTATGAACTATCTATTTCAACTACATGTTTTGTAGACACCATTGGTTTTGTTCTAATGAGTTGTTACCACTCCCTTATCAGGCCGACATTGGGTACTCAGGACAACTTCGTAGTTGAAGGTCAGGACAAGGGAAATGGTCATGTACAAGGGAGTGTCATTGATCATGGGATGTGCATGTAGGTGGATTCAAACATGGATTATGGACCCATTTGGAGGACTAAACAATGTTTATTTGTTTTAGTTTTTTCACTCACGTTTGGAACCATTAGAATTAAATGAATTTTTTACTATTTGATTGTGTTTGTAACCTATTTTCGAAAGGTTGGTAATGCATGTTTCTATTCTATTGTTTATTTTTGTCTTTATTTCTTCTATTTTATATTATGGATTACTATAGTAATTAGGGTATAGTATTACCAATATAATTAATAAATTATCGTTGATTTTAAGAAAACTCATGAATATGGGGAGGTGCACTTTAAGTCATTTGGCGACTCGGCCTGAGGTACTATCTTAGTGGATTCCGGTTCAGGGAAAATATAGCATGAATGTTAATGTTGAAAATTTTGGATATGAAAAGGAATGATTTTAAATAGATATTATGCAATGAATTCAATGATACATCAAGGAATATTAGCACCATTATGATAAGGTACCTGAATGGGTACCTTGAGGGAAGAGGAATGGGTTCATTGATATCAATCATGATGAAACAAATGTTGTATAAAAATATATATTATTATATTAATCACATTTTTAGATATATACATGCATATAATAACAATATGACAATAAATATATCCATATAAAGAAAAATTTTATATTTTTTATGATGTTTCCTGAAAAAAATCATCGATTAAAATTATGAAAATCAACCTTCACACTTCAAGGCCGTAGAGGTTTTCCATAAAAATATCAACTTTGGTAATATTTTCATTAGTTTAAATATTTATATGATAAAAGTATCTATTTCATATATTAATATTTTTATTGAACTTTTTTTAATGTAATTAATTAATTTAGGACATTATGACTTTTGAATATAACTTTGGTTTGATGTTCATACAAAATAATTTGGGAGTTATTTTAATGATCCCTCTAATGAATTTTGGGTATTAATTAATTTTTCATTGTAATAAAATAATGTCATTTTTCATTAGGTTAATATTTATTTCTTAAAATATGATTGATATTTTATTTATATTAAAAATAAATGATCACTAGGACTGCAATCTCTTGAAGTCATTATCCGCCTCCCAAGATGATCTAGTAGGTCAACTACTTCTGATGAAAAATCCTGGCCCTATGCATGGGATGGGTTGGTGACCCTTTCCATCCAAGGTATTTGAAAGGCCATTACGAATTCTAATAACATCTACTATTGTCCTTAACTATTCCATACCTCTAATCCTTTGAGGCAGTTGGTTTGAAAAAAAATCACAATCTAAGAATAAGGGCCTCATACAATGATGCATGATGCAAAGGTAGTTGCACTGTAGAAAGCGTTGATTAAATTATATCAAAATATGAATGGATCTATTCATAGTGATAATTCATCAATGGATGATAGTGATGAGGTAAATCAGGCAACATCAAAATCGTTTAGTACAAAAAAATTATTAGTTTTAAGTTAAAATTTAAATAAAAAAACCTGTTAATTTTCATGATAATTGTAATGCAGGTGCTGGTAATAACGAGTGAATGTGAAGAAAGATAGGGTGTCGATAATAGTTCATTGAGTAGTGATATTGTTTCACTTTTTATTTAGTGATTATGTGTGAGTAAACTTATAATATACAAACACTAATATGATAATTATTAAATAATGATGTTGTTTCTAGTAGGGATATTTGTATTTCCCATGCATTTTATGTAAATATATATTCTTGTTTCATTATATATTTTTTTATGATATTTTCCTTGTACTTCAATTATTAGTCACATTAGTATTTTTTTGTTTTATTACTCCTTTATATTAATCATATTATTGTTCTTTTAAAAAAATATACATTCTTTTTTACCATTTATGAACATTATTTAGTTCTGAAGTGTTTTTATTATGTTTTTATTATACAGGATTAAGTATTGAAGTATATTTATATTTTAATAACTGATTATTATTATGTTCTATAGTTTTTTTTCTCCATTTGTATTAATTTTGAAAAGAAATATATATCCACACCTAACTGAAGAATGATAAATATTATAAAAAATCCCAAATACTATATCTCTAAATTCAAAATTATGAAACTTTGTTTGATGATGACATTATCCTTTAGGAGGAAAATTAATAGTAGATGATGATCGTCTTGTATTATATGAAGAATATAAGGATTGGTTGATGAATGTTCATTGTTATTGTAATCATAGTTATTTTAATATTATGATGAAAATTAATTTCACCAAAATAGATATTTTTGTACGAATATTATAGTGAAATTTATAATGGAATTTAAAAGTAAATAATGAACTTCATTTTTGTAGATATTCTTGAAGTTTAAAAAAACATTTAGTAAAGGGTATTTCTTTTGAGTTTTTAATTTTGTAAGTTCATGAAATCATAACATCATTATGCATAATACTATTAAACCAAAATTGTGCATCATATTTTCCATCAGTTCATTTGAGTATATGTATAAACATTATGAAATTATTAATGTTATTTTTTATAATGGATTTACATTAGTTATTTTTCTACTTAATTGGGGGAAGATTTCTCACTCATTATCTTTTAAATGTTATAGGGTAGGTAGTTTTAGGTTTCTAGGGTAATCATAATCATAGATTTGGCTGACATAGGTTCTTAATTGGATGCGGGTTTTAATTGAATTGGAACCTATACAAGGTGTGGTGGAGAATATTTCAATTATTTATTTTTGTGAATTTTTTATATTCACTTCAATAAGAGTGGTTATGATAATTAAAAAATGGTTCATTTGATACTTTTTATATATATATATATATATGTATATGTATATGAAGAATGATTAAAATGGGATATTATGAGTCTATAGGGACTATAAGTCATCTAGCGATGGAATGGAAACTGATAATGTATTTGGGATGTAATATTGATTATTTTTGAAATTAATGATATATTATTATAGATGGTATTGTGTAATAAAAATATTAACTACTTCATAAAATTTTCAATATTGATGTATTCTATTGAAGGATTTTTTGTGGTTGTATCTCATGAGCAAATGGTTCTAGATTTCAATGGACTAACTTTGTATAATTAATTTGAGAATGATAAATCCCATTAATTTCTTATGGTAATATTTATAGAATTATTTAAATAAGTATTAAAATAGTTTTTCATCATTTATTGGTGGTACATTATGAAATAATGAGGTTATACCCTGATTTCAGTTGAATAAATTAAAAATCATATAATAGATAAACAGATTCTTACTCTAATTGATATAGAATTACTTAACTAATAATACATGAATCATTTTATTCTTTTAATGAGGTAAATAAGATTTGATGAAACAACAAAATAAAAATGTATGAATATTTTTTAAAGATTTATCATATGGAATTCATGGATTCTAGAATATTTTCATGAAATATATTTTTAATTTTTTTATATTAGAATATCTATTTTTCATTAAGTGGATTTAGTTTCTAGAGTTGTGTTTTTATTAAAAAGAGATATAAAGTGGTGGATTGAAATGCTGTTATATATTCCAAATTATTGTTTGGAGATGTTTTAAACCACCCCTATATAAGGATGAAAATTTTGTTGTAGTTTTTTTTATATTTTTTTGTGGTTTCACTTCCCCAAAAATGTCGAGTGGATAGTGGTGGTTTAAAACACTACTATTTAATCACCATTGTTTTTTATGGGAAACCACGAATAAAATACATTGCATTATTATTCCAAGAAACTTCCAACAAATGGACAGAACTGATGCAAGATTGATGTCAATTCCTACATTAGGGGTGATTTTTGGAAACCATAATGACACCATTGATCGATAGATTAAACCATCGTCGAATGAAAAACCATCAACTATTAGTATATTTTGTTGAAGTGATCCACTAGTATTATCAAGTGAGGGATGTAATTTCATAAAAAACACTCACTCAATACTTTACAAAATTCCATGATATTTTCCTATAATTAGACATATCCATATGATTCTCACTAAATTTTTCTTATCATTATTTTAAATGTATAGCCAAACCTTCCTATGATGAAGAATACAATGACACATAATTTTGAAACAAAGATATAACATTTTAATAAATTAATATTAATTACATAACATAATGACCCACAACAAAATCACTTTGGTCTAGCACATTTAGTAACATGGATATTTATAAAATATATCTTTAAGTTGGAAACATCATATGCACCATTTTTCTTTCTGAATAGAACCCGTACTATGCTTATAATATTTAATAACATTATTCGTATCATAGGGAATGAAAATATAACAAAGGGTGAACTCATATTCATAGTAATGGTAAATAGGAAGCATATCAATATAAAATCTGAATGTGGGTATGATAATATGATTTGAAAACCCATTCCTTGCATATAATAGAATATAATCTAGATCCATGGAATAAATATTCCATGAGATAATTACATTTGAATAATACATAGAATTGTGGCACACACATAAGCATAGAAAATCATTTCTATAGTATTGAAGGATCAATTCTAATTCTATAATAGTGGAATGGGTTCACTCATCAATCCATTTTGGTAGTCTTAATTCACTCCCATGACTATCATTGTGGACAATTACATTAATAAACAATGTTCACTTTGCATTATTATCTTATAAATATAATGTGATATCCATCATTTTCCAATTCATTGGATGCATATACAATTATGGTCCCACCCATGACATAATGAAAGTCACACATTTGTTTTCCAAATGATGATAAAACATTCATTATATTAGAACCCATGAAGAGGGAAAGGGTAATGGATGCATTTCATAAATATATAAACCACAGAAAAGAAACAAGTTTAACAGTGATTCCATCATTTCTTTATATAATAACACATAAAAATGAAATATATTCCACAATAAACATGTAATAATAGTTATAAACAATACATAAAAATAAAAAGGATGATATCATTAAATAATAAGCCCAAAAATATTAGGTAATATAAAGGGATTCTATTATAGATAGAAAATTATTTTTATAGATCCCATAGAAATTTTCTTGACGAAAATACCCATTTCACATTGAGATCAGTATTGTAAAAACAAAAAATTTAATAAATATTAAACTAAATATTTTCAATAAAAAAATATTGTAATCCTAAAAATAAATCATTATAAAATTGAGTGGTCCAATTTCTATAAAGTTATATTCATTCAATACATGTTAAAAAAAGATTCATTTCATATTTTCAGTAAAATGTCAAAAAAATAATCGATAACAAATATAAAAAAAGATTAATTTTAATCAATTTTGTAATAAATTAATAATATATAAAAATTAATTCTAATTATCATTGTATAACAGTAAAAAAATTCTGGAAATTATTTTTATAAAACATGGACATTGAAGAGAATGTATTTTTGACAGAAGAGAAAAATTAAGTCAATTTTTCAAAAAAATTCAATTCATTCGTAATCATGTTAATTTAAATAGGGTTAAAATAATGAATAACATATATAAATTATAAATATCTTGAGGATAATAAAATTTATTAATATCATGGGTGATATTTCATAATATTTCAACATCGGAAACATATACATAAACAATCCCAATAAACAGTGTGATTGTTGCATAAAACCCTTACTACTATGGTAAAATTTGAATCATCATCCCCATTTATGAAATTTCCACATATGAATATTTAAATCCCAATGACATAAAAAACCAGAATAAAAAAATTTATTCATTAGTTTTTATACACCAAAAAAATAAACCACTTTTGAATATTCCATGTATCTCCCAAAAATTAATGTAAGGAAAACATTCCATACCGCAAGTATAAAAATTCATTGTACACAATCAAAACATGCAAATAATAAATATTGGTTTATTAAAAATTTATTATAGTACCATAATAAATCCATATATTATTACTTATAAACATTTTATCACATGTTCATTTATAAATATTTATTAAAAACGCTGTTACATGGGATTACTACATTAATTTTATTTTATGTTTTGGTGCGATTGTTTTAGCCCATTTACATTGATCATAGTCCCGTAATCATAAATATGTTAATAATAATATAAATATTATATATATTCCTTATATATTCATTTATAATAATCTTTACATTCTAGAGATAGAAAATTAATTACATCATTCATAGAGATGGTAGTTTGTACGTAGGAATGAACTCAATTATTATTATTTCAATAAATGGAAATAAATAAAGATAAATATTACTACACAATAAAATAATAATTTTTTGTCACGTATATCATATATATTAACTAAATATACATTTATTACAATTCATGTAAAAATTAAATTTAAAATTTATCACATCACATCGTGGAGGTGGTAGCCCACACGTACACATTAGTGAAATTATAGTTATTCAATATATTGGGAGGTAAGAAGGTATATGTGATAATATAATTCTATAAGTATGATTATTTATTTACTATTATATATAATTTCTAAATACGACTATATATCCTCTAATATGAGGTGGTGGTGAAAAATGAATTACCTAGGTTTGATAGGTGGTAGTCCATTAGACACACGATCATTAATTTTGTTTTCTATTTTATAGATGAGGATATGGATAAAGGTAATTACTTTAAGAAAATAACATATAAAAATATATAATAAACTAATTTTATTAAATAATATTATTTTATCTATATTTTATTAGTGTGTAATATGAAATGAAACAAAAATGATAGGTTAAGAATGATACCACTTCATTAGAAAATCATATTGCCAAGAACTAAAAGACTTCATAGAGTGGTTTTTAAATAAAACTAAGGAAAATTTAATTTTTGGATGGATTCATGTTAAGGTTCTGGGTAGTTCTATGCAGATAAAAAAAGATTAGGATTTTTGGAGTGGAGATGGGAGTGGGTTTACTTTTATATGTGGGGGAAAGGAGACTTGTGAAAACACATAGAAATTTATTGGATAATTAAAAAATGATAAAATAATTAAAATAAACAATACTTTTCATACATGTATATTGAATCTTTTTTTATTTAAATATGCATTAATTAACAAAAACACATTCCTTAGGACCATATATTTTTAGTGAATTCAAAAACATGGAACAGAAACAGTTAGTCTGGTGAAATATCTTCAATGTTTCGCACAATGATCTCCCCCTTCTGTACCCCTTTTTAAAACATTTATCAATTAAATGCGGAAAAGAAACATAATAAAAGGGTGATCTCACTTTATAAGTAAGAGTAAATATTTAATATATCAATTTATTATTTTATTATACCCTAATATAATAAATATGTGTATGTTATCATGAGAATAACCTGCAAAATTCATACCCCACATTTCATTAATAACAAAATGATTCATGGTAGAAAACATTAACATTTCAAAAGAGGTGAATCATAAGAATAAATCATCATCATAAATAATTCATGAAACATAATTTCATATCATAAATATGTGTGTGGAATCATTGTATGTATATAAATCCATTTTATATGTCAAGGATAACTTTCAAGACCCTAAAATTAGGCCTTATCACTAGTTTCCCCAAACATATAGTTTCCCATCATGGATCTAGTGAATCGACATGTTTCCACAAAATATCTCCAGATATAAAATTCATTATTCAATTAATTTTCTTGATATATTGATCCCTAATATAACTTAATGATCACTATATATATGTGTTCCGTATGACCATTAATAATTTATCACATCAGAATCCATATAATGAAATTATTTTTATAAAACATCATCATTAAATAACTCTTGGAAAAGATATATATCTAAAAAATATCATAATATCATAAACATAAACCAATAATATATTGAATAATAAATCTTATCCTTTATTCATACCCCTATTAAATCATAATTAACATCAATATAAGACGTCTCATATGGAAATATGATTTTTAAAATATCAATCGAAAGAATTTTTGAGGAAAATATCATTTCTCTTATAAAATCATTTGCATAAGAGTGAAAAAATTCTAAATGTAGAAATTATATTTTAAAATATTGATGTAATATTATAATAGAATATTTAAATTGTTAATTTTTCTTGATAGAAGAATAATCTTCTCATGTTGTATAAGTTTAAAAAACATTCCCTTCTATATTATTCTTAGAAAATTTAAAAAGTTAGTTGTTTAGAAAATGAAAAAAATACTATTTTAACATCATCTATTGAAAAAAAATATTTGAAAATAACATTAAATATTTATAGAAGAATTTTAAAATAATTTTAAAATAATTTTTATAAAACATATACATGGAAGATAAATATTACAAAATAGAGATATAAAACGAAATAATCTTGAATATTTATTGGATTGTAAAATAAACCCTTTCAACTCTATAAGTAGTAAAATCATATGATAAATGAAATAAATAAAATTATAGGAATTTGAAAATACCATAATATTTCGGATAGACTCATAATTGTCATTCCTAGAAATACATATATGGTGCTTAAAAGAATGTAGTGCATAAGGCATGTGTCCCATTGAGTTAAAAGTTTTACCAAAATACTAAACTCAAGTCTCACTATTATTTTTAAATTAAAAAATCCTTAATAATAAAGACGTATTTATTATAAATTAATTACTTAACCAAATTTCAATAATATAATTTATTTTTTTAACAATATATCGCACATTTATTAATGATTTAAGATCACTTTTCTCAATTATATGTATTTTTTCATGATGGATTTGGTTTAGAAATCCAGATATTTATACTTTGATCGTGTTTTAATCATTAAAATTATCATTATTATGTTATATATGTCATATATATTAATAAAATTTTTACTTATTACCCCCCTTGTGAGATATATTTATGAAAAACTAATCACATTGAATCCTGGATATGGTAAGCCATACGTACGCACGAGCGACGTTATCCTTTCACAAATGATTTGGTGGTAAAAGTTTAGATACTATATTATTATTCATTAAATATAATTAAGTAATAAATATCATATATAAACATTAATATGATTATAATTATCACTTTTTAATGTTTGTGATTCCATGTGATTTATGTCGCTATTTGGAGATGATAAGCCGTATGTGCGCTAGAGCGATACATTAACTTCTTGTTCGATGGGAAAGGGGTTGTATAGTGTTTTATTCTATATATTATATAATTTAATAATATTTAAAATTAAATAGTAATTATGTTATGATATATATTATACATTTTTAGAAGGTATAAAATATTAGAGAAAGGGAGAGATCGGTTAGAGAAATTACCTGTTCTTCAAAACATATCTTTTAGATCTCCCATAAATGACTTTGGATTTAGTCTTTTTGAATCACAGATCCTCTAAAACATTTATAGGAATGTTTATAAGATATTTTTTCAGATTTTTGTTGAGCTGGAAGACTCAATGTCATGAAATTAAATGAGGGTGATGGTGTCCATTAATAATGATAGTGAGCGGTAATTTTTTTAATTTTTTATAAGATTAAATTATAATAAATGAAATATCAATAAAAATACCTTAAAAAATTCATCAAATATAATTTTGAATCGGATGAAAATACCATTAACCAATATATTTAAGTAAAGTTTAGTGGTAATGTTAAATAATATGATTTGGATTAACCCTTAGTTAACATATTTTAATTTCTTTTACTGTATCAAAAATATCAATCTCTTTGAATTAGATCATAAACAATAAATTTAGGTTATTTTTCTACCTTGATTTATACCTTTTTCCCTTAAATATTTTTATTGATTTTATAAAATTTATTAAAATATTATTTTTATAAAATATCAATAGCATCAATTTTAACACTATTGATTACATTTACTTTAAGAAAATAAATAATGAAATATATCTTCACAAAACCTCATTTAAAACACATATAATATGTCTTATAAACCAATAAAATTAGTTTACCACTGCAATTAATGAATATATTATTTATTTTAATATTTCAAATATCACTTCATTATGTTTTTCATAAATTCAATAATTTCTTAATCATCTTTGTTTAAGTTTTTATCATAGGTAATTCTTCAATAAACATTAAAAAATTATCAATGATCTAGAAAAAAATTAAATATTACATAGTAATATATATAGTCAATTATATCCTCTATTTAACCCTATATTAATAATATCATACTTATTAAAAGTAAGAATGTGATATTTTGTCACTCTCTATTATTTTAACAATATCAAAGACATTTACATAAAAAATTACCATTAAATTACTAAATTTATAACCATAGGTGTTATCTATTTAATTAAATTCATCAAATTACACTATGGAATGTGTTAGAATAATTTTATAATATTTATCATATAATTTTTACCCTTAAATACATGTTTTACCTTTATTGATGGAAATAAAAAGTACTCAAGTTATTATTCATATTGTCTAAACTTAAATGGGAACAATTTAGTATATATTAAAATTAGGATTAAAATTATGGAATCCATATTTCAAAATTAAAAATGAATAAATGGATATAATTAATTTAAAATTAATCATCTATATAGCATGAGAAAAATTATTTTTTAAATTGAAAACCTTTAAATGATTGAATTGTTTTTATATCAAAATTCAATGATAAATTAATTCAAATAAACTAAATTAGATTAAATAATATAAAATTTATTATATTAGATATTATAACCAATAAAACATATAATTTAATACTATAATATATTCTGATGAAATTTGTTTTAATTAGAAATCAATTTTGATCACAATTCCTCAAAAAAATAAACTTTTCCAATGAATAAAAAAAATGTAAAATATGAAATAAATATTCATTATAAGAATAAATATATTCAAATATAATTTACTAATGTGATAAAATTTATTTTTAGAAAAAATGATCCATTTGAAGGTAATAAATCTGTTTCTAGAAAAATTACATTTTTAATGCTTAAAAAATATTTATTTTCTCTACAAAACACATTGGATGAATTTAAAAATAACATTTTATATATATTCTATTTGTATAATAATAAATTGTACCTTTTTTATCTATTGATATTAAAAAAACTTCTTTACAATTAAATATTTTTTCAACAAAATTATTTTATTTTTAAAAGGATTTGAAAATATAATTTAATAATAATTAGTCACAAAATAATTAATTGTATATGAATTTTTAAAATATACTTTCATAATTAAATAGATCCTTTTTAACCCCTCCATTATAATTTATTTTTTATACTGGTATTTGTTTTTAAATTACAACAATAAAATGATTTTTTTATAGACATAGTGTTGCATGTAATACAAGCTAAGCCAGTGTTTCATGTAATGAAGGAATAACATGGTGTAGCGTGAAATGAAACATATCATGGAAATTAGATTATTGTAAAAACTATTTATTGAATGTATAAAGGTGTAATATTATACCCCAATAAAAATAATTTCTACCACAAAATTGTTCATGGTTATCAATGTTTTAATCCACAAAAGTTACTTTCACAGAACCGACATCATAAAATTGAACACACAAAAATACTCTAACTAAAAAATTTTGGGTACTTAATTTTTACCCAAATTATATCATAAACATGTTTCAAAATATGAATACTTATATCAATACTTAGAACACGGACATATAAGGTAAAAATAACAATCATTTTCTGATGGAGAGTGATAGAGAACATGCTTAGGAGAAAGTTAACAATCACGAATCCATAACCCAAAGAAGCTTGGAAAAGTTCATTGATATAAAAAATGACTATTATGGTACATAATTTTATTTCAATACCATAGTATTAATGATCAATACTTTTCATGAGAATATATACTTATATGTTTTCAAGACAAACACACCCTTTGATATTCCTAGATTAGTTTCCACTTCATCTATTATTACAAGAAAAATTATATTGAAATTGTAATGTCAAAATAATAATTAAATCATATGATCCATAAATGGATGATAAGTAATTTAATATATCTCTAATTTTCAAAATAATGAAATATTTTTCGCTTGTTTTAAAACATACATAAATATGTATATTATAAATCATTAATTTCTAGAAACACATCCAAATTTCAATGTAAACAATTTCTGAAATGGTTACCCCTATGAAACTTACTAATGATCAAAATCAATTAATTTCTAAATTATGTCACTAAAATTTCAATTTATCCGTCAAAAAATTATGTAGCTCATAATTTTAACACACCAAACATGTGAATACCATTATAATTAATTACCTAAAAACATTATAATAATAAAAATTACTATAAAACATTGTTGAAAAAATGAATTATTTCAATATATAAAAATTTCACATACCATAAATCCAAAATTTTTATAACTCAAGAAATGATATCATGAACCACTATTTAATCATACCAGTCCTAAGGTTTGAAATATTATCCCATCAATTTTATCAATATTAAACATATCTGTATTTCATTATTCCAACATCATGCACATATTAAGGGTTATACTTCCCTTAATCATGGCTTTTAAAAAAATATAATCTGACAACCTCAATATCATTTAATGTTTAATAATAACAAAGATCATATACTCTTAACTCCTTATAGAAAAAATATGGTGGACCAATACTTGGATTTTTCATTCTTACATACCACCATAAAATTATTTCTACAATATTATTCTTAAATTACATTAACTAAAAATTATATAGCTCCACAACATCTCACTCATACTCCACATTTCCAATAGTGATAACATGATATTTCCCATTCTCTTTTGATTTAAGAAGTTATTGATATCAATAATCACCAATAACCCTTTTATTTGAGAACTATTTAATATAATCCCAATTATATTTACACTAAAAGCACTAAGGTGCATGTGGTTCATTAATTTCCATCCTCTATTCCACCATTTCATTAACTATCATTTTAAAAACCATCTAACATATATTAACATTAGTTATTACTTTTCTAAATTTAATGAACCTTAATATTACATTCAAACACTTCCACTGAAATATTTTCCTATATTAATGGCATGTATATTGTTTGAATTTCTTTCCACCATGTTATTTATTAAATATTTCATGAGACTCAGTAGTTATTTTCTTATAAAAACCCTGGAAATGATGGGTATCTCCAATTTCAATATCTAAAATGAGTGAACATCAAACAATTTATTAATAGTTACTAAAGTCTCTTATAGATAACTCCGTTTAAGGACATTGTTTTTATTCCCTTAAATATTAAATCAACCTTACATTCAAGATGGATGATTGACCCAGAAGTGTACCTCCAATGCCTTATAAACATTTCTTCATATGTTCTAAAATAATTTTCTCACATTTTATTTAACTCAATGAATATCCTTAGCATTATCATATAAAAAATAAGTGTAAATTTCTTATTTAAAAATAAATTCACGGACTCATCCCATTCTATGGAGTCAATTTCATCGAATTGACTCTTTGTCTTGACAAGATTATGTCATTAATCTGATTCACCATCCATAAAATATGTAACCAAAATGACATTATAATATTTTGAATATTGGAGAATCGAAAATATATTTTTAGTGGTAATGATTCATTTTTCCATGACGATGGGATTATAATACCCACATAAAGAAGTTGGATGCTGCCTCGTGAATGACTAAATATAGTGTTCTTCTCTTCTTTTTCATTTTAATGTCTTTCATGATTCATATCTTGTAAAATTTGTCTGACCATAGAACCAATATTTTTCATTCCTTCTCCCTTTAAATTCAGTTATATAGGAGGAAAATCATTTCATTGACCATAAAAATGGTCACAAATGTGGTTCCATTATCTTCCATCCCTTGAATAAAACTAGAAAGCATAATGAGAGAAATACTAGTCATAGTGGCATAAAAACATATTTAAGGATAATAATAATAATATTTCAATATATGACACCATTAATTTAATCCTATGTTAGTCACAATCATTATAAAAACTATAAGATTGTAACCTATACTTAGTCTTATCTATAGGATTATTTACAAGGTTTTCTCATTCTAACTTCAAGAGGTCGGCAAAACCCATGCTATGATACCAACTATAAGGGCTCATTCCATTCATACATGGATATCACATCTTCTTTTAGATGATTATTCATTAAAATACAAAAAAACATTCTTATTTACCATAATATTATTTTTTCATTAGAAAGATGGAATAAAAACTTCTTGTTTGGTGAAATATCTTCAATGTTTTCCCACAATGATCTTCCCCTTTTGTACCCATACGTGAAAAATTTCTGCATAATCTATTGAAAAGAAGCATAAGTAAATAGTGGGTGATGATTCTCAGTAAGGTTAAACATGTAATATATCAATTTTTTATCTTTTGTAATCATAAGATAAAAAATATGAGTATTTTTTCATGTGAATAACATAATATGTTCATACACAACCTGTAATTGATCATAAACATGAGTCGTGGTATAAAGAATAATCATTTAAAAACTCATGATTCATAAGAAGGAATATTAATCATAACTCAACAATAAAAAATATTTTAATATCCTAAATAACTATGTGGAATAATCATATGTATTTAAAAACATTTCATTTGTCAATATTAACTACCAAGACTCTCTAATATGGCCTTATCACCAGTTCCCCCTAACGGATCAAGCACATCGACTTAATTCCCATCGGAGATAAAAAATATCAACTTTTCCCAATAATTATATCATTATATATAATAAATTTAGAAATGAATAATAGGGTAATATATTTTAAACCCACAAATTAATAAAAAAATAGAGGTATTTTTCACACAGTACCGCATATCATTCATCACATCAGAACCCTTATAAATAAATGAGTTTCATGAACACTTTATTATAATAAAACAAATGGAAAGGAATAAGTTCCATAAATATCATGCAATCAAAAACATAAACCATTAATAAAAATAATAAAAAATTTATCCTCAATTCATATTAGTATTAAAGCATAATTAACATCAATAAAATTCTTCTTCAATGGAAAAATGATTTTTGAAATACCATTTGAAATAATTCTTGATGAAACTGTATTTTCCCTTATGAATTCATTTTTTTAAGAGTAATACAATTATAATGGAAGAAATTTTCATTGAAAATGACATTGTAATATTATAATATAATATTCAATTTTGAAATTTTCTCCATGGATGGAAATTTTTTTCATTCAATATAGGATAAAAAACATTTCATCTATACTTTTATCAAAAAATTCATAAATAGATTTGTTTAGAAAATGAAAAAACTATTCCATTAAATGAATTTAGTAAAAATTAAAGATACGTTAAAAAATAAAATATTCATTGGATTATAGTAAAAACCATTATGAAATAAATGTTCAAAAAATAGGGATTTTGATGAAAAATATCCCCATTGAAGATTTAAAAATATTAATTCTAGATTATTGATGAGATCGTTAAATAAAAAATTAAAACATTATAATTAGTAGAATCATATTCAACATGAAATAACTAAAAATTTTTATATATGGAAATACCAAAAAATTTAACATTAAACACCAAAATATATTCATGGATAGTATATACACCACGAAAAGGAAACAAGTAGTGTGTAAGGGACATGTCCTGATGTGATAAAAGTGAGAAAAAATCCCTTACCTCAAGTCTTACCTTTACTAATTCAAATTAAAACCTCCTGTATAATAAAATTATTTTTTTTATAAAAATATTACATATCCAAATATAAATCACGCCATATATTATTTTTCTAAAAAAATCTTATCACTACATTTTGAATAAACTAAAATCATTATTCTGGCTGATACTAGATTTATTTTCTGATCACGTTTCAGTTCCATAATATCTATCATTCTACATTTTTCTTGGTTTCTATTAAACCTAAAAGATGTATTTACTAAAATTAGATTATGGTTTTTATTTGTGTCAATCCAGGTTGGGTTGATCAAGGTGTTTTCTTGACAAAGGCTCTTACAGTTTAGGCTGATGCATGTTTTATGGTGGTGTAGTTTCTAGCGTTTCCCAATTTTTTGGGCCTCATAATCAGAAGTTTGGTTTTTTGAAATGGATAATATTCCATGTAGTATAAGAAATTATGAATATTATGAATCACAGTTTACATATTGCGAAAGAGGTATGAGGGAATGGTTTGTATAAGTGAAATAGAACACATACCGCATAGGATGAACAGTTTGCGGAGCGAAGAAGGTTTGGATAAGGAATGTTGCTTTCAAAATAAAAATAGTTCATAAGATGGTGTGTGGATCATAAAAAGGAGATGACTATTTTGGAAGCTATGAAGTAAATTGTGGTACATGAACAACGTAGGAGATAACTGTTTATTGGAGCACGAGTGTAGGGATGATATTATAAATCCATGATTAATTCAGTGAATACCAGAATTGGTTCATGGGAAGACTATCCTGTGGATGTGAATTGGTTCGCAAGAAGGATTTCATGACAAGAAATGTGCTCTGAGGAGATAGTTTGTTGAAGGGGTTTTTCAGGGCACTAAAGCCCGTAATGTAAAATGTTTCCTATGACGTGGTTCACTAAAGACAATTCACATATGATAGTTAGACAAGTATGAGTCAGTAAAAAAAGATGGTATATCGATTAGTTTCATTCTCAAAGGAAGCACTCACAGTACGCAGTGTAGTGTGGTACATATAAAAAGATGTCATGTTCATAGAGGAAATTTTCATGAACAAACAATATAAAAAAAGTATATTACATCCATTGGGGAAAATGATACTTCAAAAGATCATCTATTTATACTCTAGGATGCATGAATTAATACCAACACCTTGAAGTGACCATTATATTGATAAACTGAGTGAAACAACTCTGAATTTAGTGAACAAGGGGGAGTCGATAGAAGTGATTCGAGGGATTTGGTGTGATATCCCAAAAACCATGTAATGGTAGTACACCTAGAATATAATGAATGTACTATACATTTGAAATACACAAATTTTGAAGTTTAGTAGACATTTTTATGACTGAAAACCTGTCAGCCTATGCTCCATGTACTATACCTTAGTGTTTAACCAAGTAAAATTGTTTTGTTTTCCTTTTGCGTTTGAATGGTTTAATTACATCACATTAATAATAGAGAGATTTGACATGTTCGTACCAATGTGCGGACAATATCGAGCACTTTAATATAAAACATTAACAACCTAATTCACCTCTCTCCTCTCGTAGTGTTCTAGTATCCTTCAAATGATATTAGTGGGTAATGTTTGCCGGTGTTAAATATTTCCTTCATCTCTACCATGGATAGTATAGTGAATTTTTATGGAGTCCCCATTATTTAGGGATGAAACATTCAGATTTCAAAATATATAATGAGATCTTTTCTTAGATATCATGTAATAGATGTTTTTTTGTGACTCCATACGGAATACATGTCCTTAATCCCACTAGGTTGTTTATGACTAATATAGATATAATTTTTTCTTATGAGTATACTAAAGAACAAAATTCCCTCACTGCATCTCTTTCTGTTCAGATATATCAAATGGTGATGAATTTTACTTTAGAAAAGATGATATGGGAAATAGAGAATATTTATAAATGTGATAGAATATTGATTGAGGTGAAACTGCATGTTATTCAAAATAGGTTTAATGATGTGAAGATACTTACGTATGAAAATTGAGATACCTTTTTCAATCAATATACACATGTTGTTGAAGCAATATGAGGACTTTTTGAAGAAATCGTAGAAATTTATATTGTAAAGAAAATATTGAGAGGACATAAACGTCTATATAATGCAATGGTATCATCCCTTTTGGAATGTTATATTTCAAAATGTTATCTAGATGATCTACTAACCATCTTCTAGCATATGAGATTAGAGCCAAGCCAGAAGATGAAACAACTATAATATGCAAGGAAATTGCATTCAATGGAATAAAAAAACTTCATGAGATATTATTGATGAATATAATGAGGAAAAGAAACATATTTCTATTATTTCCATGAAATGTTTTATGGGAAAAGATAAATTTGAAGGCAATTTGCCTCTGGGTATTTTTCTTTGTGGCATAGTTGGGAGCCTTGCCTTTTGGTGAACAAAAAATTTTGATGAAGAATAATGTGATGTTTGATACATGTATGAATCACAAAAAAAGGTTTTTTTAAGGAAGAATTAAATTATGGTAAAATATTACAATGAAAAACTTTTTTCTTTGAAGAAGATGAAAATTATTGTTAATAATTTGAGGAATAAGAAACATAATTTAAATCTGGAATGCATGATTAATTGATGGATACCATTGATAAGTCATAACCATTAAGATATAAAGCATGAGATAATCATTTTACCACTGATGTTGATCTCAAGTGTCAACATATGGATGAGTTTTTAAAGCTTTAGAATCAATAAATGAGATGAAAAATGTGATAAGAAATTGTGGAAAAGTCATCAGAATATGTTGATATACCTTAAGCATAAATTCACGAACTTGAGAATGTAGTAAAAGAACATTCAAAAACATTTTAAATTGTGGAAGACATAGTTGTACTGAATCATAGAATTTAATAATAAGAAAAGGTCATTAATGAACTTATATCTAGACTGGAGGATAATTCTAAAACAATTAAAGGACTTAAAGATGAAGTTTTTACTCATTGGAGTAAATTTGAATGTGGATCAAGTCCAAAAGGAACAAAGAAGAAAATAAAGTTTAGAAAACTATCAGCTATTGAGAACCTAGAGAGAGCTAAGAGTGGTTCCAAGGGAGTTAAAAAGGCTTTGTATGATAAAATACCCTCATGAATGGGAATAATAGGAATTGATGGTGATGCTAAAACATCGAATACAAGAAATAAACTTGTCCAAAATAAAGGGTAGCTGAAATTAAAACCTGTCATAAATACACCAGACATCCAAAAAAGGATGTCTCAAATTTCGATGAATGGGTGATGTAAAACTATCCTCTAGTATATTGAAATGATATGCAGTCAATCTATTATTATAAGTAATTTTAAATGAGGAGTAATATTTGTATTGAAATTCCTCAAATGAAATGTCAATTTAGTGGGTATTTGGGCCATGCCATTTCATACATTGAAGAGGAAATGATATATTTTAATGTGAATATCCTGAAAGTTAAAATGGTCAATGAATTCAAATATTAATTCTTGTAGAAGAATCAATTTCTATTTTTATGGTTTTAATTGTTCTAACTATGGCCATGAAGTTGTTGATTACAAGTAGAGGAATGGTAGGAACAATTCAAATAGAAATCATTGAATATTCAATACTCACTAACCAGATGGTGTTGTTCATAAAATTAATTTATCTTCTGTAGAATAATTGTATGTGTATAACGACCCTACGAACATGGATAATAGATTTTAAAATCCATATGTATACTTCACTAAAACTAATATTTCATCGATGAAAATGAAGAAAACTAGAAAATCAAACCTTGTATAAGTAGATCTCAAAGATACCATGAATAAAAACACAGGGATTGTTGATAGGGGATTCTCATCTCATTTGATGGGAAATTCAGACCTATAAATGAATGTCAAGAGAAAGGTTTATGGGAAATTTAGATTCAGTAATGATGGTTCTTTGGGTATCAAGTGGAGTGGACGTATAGAAATATCCAATAACGAGCTCAAGAAGATAGATTTTTTTTATGTCTAAAGGTTTCATCACAATATCATGAGTGTGAGTTAACTCTGTGACTCATTAATTATAGTGATATTAAATCAAAATGGGTTAAATATAAAAGGAATAACATGGAATTATCTCATTTATGTATGTCAAACAAATGGAATGTTGTATCACGTTGATAGTAAACAAATCCTTAATTACAAGACAGTTAAAGAAGAGAAAAACATTTTTCACTAGAGGTTTTGTCACATAAATCAACAAGATATGAAAAAAACATCTAAACTGAAAATTTTCATCGATATCCTAAATATTAATATCAATGGGAGAATCCTTGTGATTCTAGCATGTGGGGAAATATGGTGTGCAGTTCAATTTTTCCAAATAATAAAAGAGCTCCAAATCCTCTTGATCTCATTATTTCATACTTCTATTTTCTGATAAATGTTATTCGAACATATAGAGAAATGTATATCATAATTTTAATTGAAAATTTTAGTTGAATGACATGTGTGATTGTTATACACAAGAAATGATAGGTTCATGATTGCATAAATCCTTATCATAGAATATCTGAGAAAAAAATGGATGGCCAATCATAGTTATGCAGTCTGAAATGGAGGGGAATACACATCCATTGAATTTTAATATTACCTAGTGAAACATGGAATTCAACATGAGGTGGATGTTTTGAGAACTCCATAAAAAATGTAGTAGTTGAGTTCCATAATTGGGAGGTGATAATATGGATAGAACTATGATGATTGAGAGTCGTATCTCTAGCAATTATTGGAATAAGTCTCTTCAAGCTATTGTTTATATTCAAGAGCAAACTGGGCTTTATATGGGGGAAACCAAGACACCCTCTGATTTATGGCATGGAAGGAAACCCTCATTGAATATTTGTCATGTTTTCATATATAAATTCTATATTTGAAACAAATAAAGAAATCAAGGAAAGTATGGTGATGATGAAGATGAATGAATACTCTATGGATATTCAATGAATAGAGAATCCAAATTTTTTTCAACAAAAAAATAAGAAAAATTGTATAAATTAGTTAAGTGAATAACATTGAATATAACACCACAATGGATTCATGGAATTCATCTAAAGATGTGATATATGATGAGGATGAATGTGAACATGGAATGGATCCAAATAAAAAAGTAGATAAAGGTATGAAAGACACATATGAATCACATCATGAAGTTTACTCAGAAGAAGAATCAGATGAAGAAACCATGGCTGATGGAAATTAATCTAAACCACATAGGACAGATAAGAGAGTCGAAATTTATCAATACAACATCATTGGGGATTGGAAAAATTCAATGTGGGTAAGTAAAATGAAGAATAATGCCTAATATTCTTTCCTATCAGTTGTGGAAAAATCCTCATTTGAAGAAGCGACAATGCATGAATCATGGGCTAAGGCTATGAATGAAGTGTTGGATCAGATCGATGAGAACCAAACATGGGATTTAGTTAAGAGACCTAATAACCACAATGTGATTGGTACAAAGTAGAATTTAATGAAAAATTGATGATCATGGAAATGTGATCTGAAATATGGCATGATTGGTGTGTTAAGGATATTCAACGATTTGAGGTGTTGATGTTGAAGAATCATTTTATCTGGTGGCTAGACTAGAGTGAACCAGACTATTTATTTCCATGTCAATTAAAATAGGATAGAGAGACTTTCAAATGTATGTGAAAATATATTTCTCAAATTATGTTCTTGAATAAGAAGTCTACATTTAAAAACCTATGGGTTTTATTCTTGTTAATGATGAAATGAAGATTTTCAAATTAAAGAAGGCACTCTATAGTTTAAAGAAGGAAACACATGATTGGTATTCATGACTGAATTTTTATCTGATGAAGCTTGAATTTAAAATAGGAAGAGTGGATCAAGATATTTATGTGAGGAATTATTAGGAAGAATAGTAAATGGTTCTCATATATGATGTTGATATTATTTTTGGTGGAAGAAGGCTGGGATCAGTTGATGAATTTTACAATCACAAGAAATCAGAATTTGAAATTCCTATAATTGGTGAACTCACACACTTCTTGGGGTTTCAAGTGATTCATAGGAAATATTATACTTTTATTTCTCAGGAAATGTATGTAAAAAAGTTTCTAATGAAATTTAATATTCCTGAGTCCAAACTAATATTGACTCAAATTGTAGTAGGAACTAATCTTGGTAAGCATTAGGATGGGAATTTTGTATATCTCAAAATATTGAAGGGTATAATCAATACTATACTATATATAACTACAACACTGTGTGATATATTCTATATAACTTGTATAGCATCACTCTTTCGATTCAATTTTAAGGAAAAACATATGACAGTAGTGAAAATAATTTTGTGGTGGATTCATGGAACTCACAATTATGTCTTATACATTTCTATAGGAATATATAGTGAACTATAAGAATTTTATGATGCTGAATGGGTTGGAGATGTAATTGAATGAAATTCCACAATTCATGGATCTTTATTCCTTGGTAAGAAATGTGTGGGTGGGTTGAGTATGTAGAATAAAAATACATCTCTCAGTACTACTAAAGGTAAGTATATCTCCATAACAAAAGATTTCAGTATACTACATTATATGAATGAACAACTTAATGATATTAATGATGAGTTTAAAAAACCAATGGTGATTCACTATGATAAAAAGAGTTTAACTAATCATGCAATGATTTATGTTCATAATTATCATATGGAACACATTGATATCAGATATCACTTTATCAAGGAAAAATTTTAACAATGAATGAACAAAATAGATCAATTTGGAACTAATGATCAAGTGGATGGCATACTAACCAAGCCATTATCATCACATATGTTCCAAAATCATTAATAGTAACTCAATGTTTAGTCACCACCCCATGCATGAGGAGGATATGAAGGTTCCCCTCTCTCCTATTGTATTAACTGTTTTAATCTGTTTGTGAAGGTTGAGTATGTTTATAGGGGAGATACGATCAAAGGAAGTGTGTTTTGAGCTCTATAATATTAAAATACTATTATTTTGGTTTATTGAAAATGTGAGAGAATGTATAAATTAAATATTAAAAATAATTTATAATTTGTAAATGAGGAGAATCAAATGATTTTCTGGTTATAGGAGAAATTCAATTAGTTACAATGGGGGAGAATGAGAATGGATGAAAAAAATTGTTATAAGAAAATATTCGGAGCTTACATGGACATATTTAATGAATTCCAATACATGATAATCCAAGTCATTATTACCATCTTGTTTATTACAATGAGCAATCCTCATGTATAATTAGAGTGTTGTTGTATGAGTTGTTTCTTGCATATTAGGTTTTTATTGTTGTAGATGCTTCATTGAATCTATTTATTGATTTCTAACAAACCCAATGTGGGAGATTGTTGGACCCAACTGCTTTCTAGGTTGGAATTGAATTATGGTTTGTGTTTGTGTGAAATCCATTTTGGGTTGATAATTGGGTTTTCTAGAGAATTAATCATATGGTAGTAGTTGAAGAAAGTGTTTACGGTGGTGCAATTTCCCAGTGTTTTCCAATTTTTTCGGCCTTAAAATCCAGAGATTGATATTTGGAAAATGAATATTTTCTATATAGCAGTGGGCATTACATGGATTGTGAATCGTGATTCATGGATTATAATGGAAGTATGGGGGAATAGTTCGCATAAGGAAGAAAATATGTAGACCAACTTAGGGGAACAATTCGTGGAGAGAAAAAGGTTTCTAGGAAGTCCCTCGGTTCACAGAAGGCCAACGGTTCCCGGTATGGGTTGACATTTGTGAAACTAAGACAATGATTTTGGATGTTATGAATGAAAAGTCAGTCGGTGGACCATGGAGGATAGAGTGGTTTATCAGAGCAGAGGAAAAATATAGAGAATTGAAATACAGGAGGAATTCAATGATTTCCACAAGTGGTTCGTGGGCAGACAACCCCACGAAAGATAAGAGGTCCACAGGGAGGATTCTAAGAAAGGAGAAGTGGCCAATGGAGACATTCTGTAGAAGGGTTTCAATGAGGGAATTGAGATCTCTAATGAAAAAGAATAAGATAAAAAGGTTCACGGAGGACGGTATATAGAATATTGTTCGTGAAAGATAGTTAGTAGAAGAGGTGTTAGTAAATTGAGGTAGTACACGGAGCATCACGATTTGAGAAGGAAGGACTCATATTACCAGGTGCAGTGTGGTCTGTAGAAGAAGAAGGCCATTTCATAGAGAAAAATGTCATTATTGAATAATATGTGTAAAAGTAAATTACATTCACAGGGAAAAATGAGACTTCAAAAAAGAATCTGTAAATAGTTGATGATGCATGATCTAATGCCAACACATTGATCTGACCATCATGTCAATAAAATGAGTTAGACTTCTCTTAAAGCTATGAGTAATTGGGATTCGAGGGATGTGATCTAAGGGATGTACATAGTTATCAATAAAACCTTGTAAGGCCAGTTCACCATGCATGTGGCGATTGTGATATGTTTTTTAAATCCACAACTGGTGAAGATTAGTAGAGAATAGTATGATCTTTAAAACATTCTGTGAAGGCTTCATGGACTATCCATTATTAAAAAACCAGGAAAAAGTTTTGTGGGTTACTTATGTGTGTAAATATATAAAATATTTCACATTACTAATAGAAATATTTAACATTTTCTTACCAATATAGGAATAAAATCAGTTAATTTAATATAGAAAATTGACACCCAAAGTCACCTATCCCTACTCTAGGTGTCCTGGTGTCCTTAAATTTCATCATTTATAGAATAATTTTTATGTTATATAAATCATATATGTTAATAAAATTTTTCATCATTACCTACCGTAATAAATATAGATTAATAATTAATCGCATCGCATCGTGGAGGATGTAAGACATACATACGCACGAGCGACATTATCATTTACCAAATGAGTAGGTGTTAAAAAGGTATATATGATATTATCATTACATAAGTAAAATTGTTTCATAAAAATAATATATATATAAATTGCACCATAATAATTCCCACTCATAAAATATGGTGTTGCATAATTAATTGTATCTCTTTTGGGAGATAGTATGGTGTATGTATGCACAAGTAATACTTTCACTTATAGTTAGATAGTAAATGTGTTTTTTTGTGTTGTGTTCATAATCATAATAAAATTTTAAAATATTTAGGATTATTAATTTATTATTTTATGATAAATCTCTTTGATTAAAGTATTTATAGAAGATTATAAAATGAGCATTATCATTTAGAGTGATTACCTCTTCTACGAAACAACTCGTGTAGATATCCTCTAAAAGAATTTATATTTTGTTCTTTAGGAAGAACAAAACCTCTAGAATGTGGAGATAAAAGTATAGAAGATAATATTTTACAGTTTTTGTCACATTCAAATCAATTTGGTGAAATGATATGAGGGAGGAGGTGCCCTTTTCAAATGAAGGTCAGGGGCCCTTTTGGAATTAGTCAAAAGGTTAAGTTATAATAAATTAAATCTCAATAAACAAACCAAAAAATGTAATTTTATGAATATAATGTGGGATAGGGTATTAATTTCATAAAAATATATTTTAGACATGTTTTTTCTAATTTCAGTCCTAATATTTTTTTCCCTTTAGTTAACCAGTGTTAATTTTAACTATAGTAATAACTATTTAAATTGTAATCGGTGAATATTCATACATATAAGGTGTAAATTGAACCATAACTATTAAATTTATTATTAATTTGACCATAATTTATTATATATATCCTTACATTGTAATTTTTTTATATTTAAATAATTTTATATAATATATTTTCAGTAACTATCATCAGCGTCAATTCTGACACTATTCATTAAATTAATTTAATGGGAAAAATTAAATAAAAATAACATAGAAACAATTCATTTAATACATCCCAAATATGTAATATTCACCTGTTAAATTATTGGAAAACCTCAATTAATTCAATTTATAATTTTCAATACTTTTAATTCCACATAAATGGGTTTTTCAGTAATTATATAATTAATGTATCGGCATTGTGTTAATATTTATGATGATTATTTTTTCAATAAAAAGTAAATATAAATATTCATGATGTAGATAAACAATTATACTTCCAAATAATATATTTATTGGTGCATTTATTCTATTTAAATACATTTTAAAAATATTTTACATATTAATTATGTAGATAAACAATTATATTTCCAAATAATCATGCATATACGGTGAAAAAAATTAGTTTTTAAAGTGAAAATGTTCTAAATATTGAAAAGTTTTTATGAAAATTCGATGTGAAATTGATACCGATGGCCTAAATTGGTTTAAAGGAAATAAAATTTATCTACATATAAACTAAAATCAATATAAATATATTTTATCACTATAAATTGTTATGATAAAAAACTTGTTTTCAATTTACATTTTATATTTTTAACTATTCATCACGACGTGAAACTTATCAAAAAAATAAAAAAATAACCAAATAAATTTTGATATCCCAAAATTAAAAAAAGAATTTTATATTTTCATAATTATTTTATAAAATATTTAAATTTTATTTATAAATCAAGTGAACCATTCAATGGAGATAAACCTACATGTATGAAAAATACTACTAATAAACATAAAACATTATTTATCTTGTCTTTAAAACACATATATTGAATGTTAAAAATAATATTGAACATATTTTCCATTAATATAATCCAAAAATTCTGTTTTTTAATATTTATTGGTATAAAACAAATGTGTTCACAAGTAAATAGTGTTCATAAAAAATATTTCCTTTTATATTCAAAAGTGGGGTTTTATTTTCATTTACAATTAATTGGTCAAAAAAGATTTATTTATCTATACATGTGTCAAAAAAATTCATAATTCATTTAATCATATTTAAACCCACCATTATAACATTTAGGTTTTACATTTACCTATTTAAATAATTAGAATAATGAAATTATAATTTATAGAAAATCATTTCTGCATTTAATAAATCTAAGACGATATTGAATTTAGCTCATGATTAAGATGGTGTAATGTGTAATTCAAGGTATTAATGAAATATGATTATATAATAAAACAACTTCATAAATATCACATTATATTATAGTAATTAATAAAAATATTTATTCCCAAAGACCATATATTTTATGTTTCTATAGGATGAGGTCTAAATATGGATAGATATTAAGGGTTTTAAATGTTTAATAGCTATGTCCTGATAATAAGTTTCTACCATAACCACCATAACTAATTTTTACTATTAATTATGAAAAAAATTGGATGACAATATATATTGATATTCATTATGATTATTTAATTTTTTTAATACATTTCACCCAATTAAATTCATATAAATAGATGAATTTAATTTAAAATTAAACGAGTAGACTTGATGAAAACAAAACTCCTTCTAAACAAGTATTCATAATTTTAAAAATATATTATATAGAAATTAAAAATTACATTGATTAAAATGCCTTAAATTTAATTAATCCTAATTTATTTTTAATAGTGTTACTTTAAACTATATTTACACAAGATGAATGTCTGTTAATTTATTAAATAAAAAATGCAGTTTATAAAAAAAATCAGTATTCTCCACTACTCTATGAAAGAATCAAAATATTTAAATAAATATAAATTATTCACTCTAAGATGCTTTTATCAAATTCATTCAATAATTTAAGCTAATTTTTTAAATAAATTTTATAAATTTAGCATTTTCAATTTTATAATAATATCCAAAATGGGATGAAACAAATTTATATAGAAATTTTTTTTAAGAATAAAATGAGATTTTTCCATATATAATTCCTCAAATAAAAATATTAAACAAATTCCACAATTTTTCATTGAACATATATTATATAAATTTGATCAAAATGTATCCTATATAGTTATTTATTAATTTAATTATTATAAAAACACAATAGACACATAAAAATTATTTTTTACAAAAAACATTATTTTACATTAAAATGGTTCTTCAATTATTTATAATAAATTAATAACCAATGACTATTTAAAATATATTTGTATCCAATATAACGTTCATAATTAATTTTTTCATATTCATTCATGAAAATGTTTTTTATAGGTTATATATTTCACCTTAAATAATAATATTTCCATATTATAACATGGTTTCAATAAACTTGTTGTGCAATGAAATGAATGATATTTATGAAATAAAATTTATTAGAAAAATATTTCATAATATATTAGGTTGTTACATCATGGTTGTTATATTTTGAATCATACCGGGGTTTAAAAAATGTTAGAGAGTAAGATATTTTTGTCGGATTTTTTAAAATGAATTTTGGAAGCCGTAATAGGTTTATATGTTTAAGCTTGATCATAAGATAAAAATATCATACACACATTTTGATATTTTAATTCATTGGATTTTAAAATTATTAATGGCTTTTTTGGATACATTTTATTGGTTTAAGTTATATGTAACCCTTAGGTTAAAGATGAAATATTATTTAAAGAAAATTACGTTGACATTTTTAGAAATATATCTTAAGGTATTGATAGTGTTTGTGGATTATTTGATCTTTGAAATTGACATAATTATTATTCAGTCCATTTTGTGAAGGTTTAATTTAATTTATAAATAATAATATAATAAAAATAGATGTGGTGATTAAGTGATTAATTTTAGTTTGGAAGATGATAAATATTGTTTTTATTAAAATTATATCATTAATGTAAACAGAATATTATGTGAAATATTTTGATGAATTACGGTTAAATTATATTTTGGTTGCCTATATAATTTTAATATTTCTTTATAGTGGTTGAGGATATTTATAAATTTGATGAGCATATTTTAGATATTTTTAGATCCGAATTTGTTTTTTGATATATGACATTATGAGTGACTAATTCCAAGTAAATGTAAATGATATATTAATATTGGGAGAATTTCCTATCAAATCATTATTATTTTTGGGTTTCATACCATTTCATGAATATATTAAATAAGTATAAGTTTAATTTTATATTAAATTTTGTATGTAGAAATTTTTTTGTTACTATTGATTCATTAGATATTAATGTTGACTTTCTTCATATAATGTTTTTTTATTCAAATTGTAAACTATCATACCTTATGCTAAAAATTATGGTTTTTGTTAATTATTATATATATGAGTAATAGATTGTTATTTTTTATGGTTATGTAATCTATAAGAAGTTTTTATTAGTTATTTATACATAAATAATCATCATAAATACACATCATTTGGAGGGAGTATTATTTTTCATGGGTAATTTATTAGAGTTTGAAATTATATTTTTAGTGAAAGTATATTTATTTATGATCTCAGTCTAGATGATAATGAAAATGGACAAATCCTGGAACATGATCTTTAAATTAAAAATGTTATCATATTACCTTTGTTTTCAATGAATTATTTTACATTGTAAAAATATTTTTCCATATATCAAAATTATAAATATAGAACACATTATTTCATAGGGTAATGTGATCCACAACACCGATCTTAAACAACCCAAAAAATATATTTCATTTATTTTGTTATCTTCAATATTACGGAATGCAGACAATCACAAATCATAATGAACTATAATGTATTATACCGTTATAATATATAATTTTAATAAGAGGGTATGAATAATAAAAATAATGTATGAATATTATTAATTTATATTCTCTAGAAATACAATATATATAGTATAAAAAGAAAATTTTTCAGAAAAACTATTTTTTAAAGATGTTTTAGTTTTGATTTGTGCACAAATTTTATTATTAATTTTTTTATCCAATTTTATAAAAATAATATTGAAAAATAATATTTTTTCAAATAATCTTATAAATTTTTTCTTATTGTGAATTTTGGGGATTTTATTGAAAAGTTTAATTTTTGATAAATTGTAATAAAAACAAGTTTTTATTTAAAAATTTCTTTTTGGTTTTTTTAATTAAAAGTTAAAATTATATTTTATGTTGTTTTAATGTAAAATTATTTCATTTAAATAAAATTTTACAATTTTAGGTTATTGTAATGAATTTCATATTCAATTTTTATATTAAAACTATATATATTTAGGATAATGTTTTTTGGAAGTCCTGTTTTTTTATTCGTACAAGTAAAATTATATATTAAATTACATTGTTTCTATTAGTTTAATTTGGAAATTTTGGTTTTTTATTTGGAATAACAATATTATATATAATTAAATAATTTCAAATAATCATTTTTTACCATTATATAACACAATTTTTGGCTGGGGCCTATCAATGATATACCAAAAAAATATCTAATATGTTATGAACTTTTCCCTAGTTCATTGCATTGGAATATAAGACCCATATGTCATATAATTATAAACCATACACATGTGTTCCATTTCAAAAATAAATCATTTATAATCTCATCATAGCATGATTAGCCCGTGGGAAATAAATGGGTCTCTTGAAAATGTACATAATAAATAATCATAAGTAATCAAGAGAAATATGGTGGATTGTGATATTAGAGAATATCCAATGTGATGAATAATAAAAAATAAATTATATTAACATTGATGAAACAAACATTACAGACTTCATTTCCACATCTCATTATAAATAGTAACATACAATCATTAAAATTTGAGAACATTTATTTTAAAGAATAGTTTTTAAACAATAAGAAATGAAATTACATCAAAACCCCTGAGGGGTTAGAGATTATGACTCTTAAATAAAATTTTTCTATGAGGCGTAGAAATGTTCTATTGTGGAATATGATTAAAAAACTTGTTTTCATCACAAATTTGAAAGGATAGTCAATGAATATAGAAAATGAATACTGATGAAAAGTTTAAACAGGGTCCCCTTCATCAAATTGTGATGAATGTCAACAAAAATAGAACTTCATGTTATGAAATTAGTGATGAATAAATGAGGACATCAATAAAAACAAAAATGAATATTGTAATAGAGTATAATATTACAAAATAAAAATAATTGATAAGATTTTCTCTACATATAAGTATCCATTCAATTGAATTGAGAACTGATTGGAGATAAAAAATGATAAGTCATTTAAACCTATGATATAGTATTAGGGTAATAAAATATAATATTTTTTAACTATAATTGGAATTACATTTCCATATAAATAATTTTTTTCATAAACAATATCATATTCAAATAGAGATATGAAAGAAAAACTATTATCGTTGTTACATTCTTCAATGAAATTTATTTAACTACCCTTTAGCAGACAAAAAAATCTTAATAATATATTTAACAACATCATTCATATATATTTCCTTTTATAATCATCGATTTTGATCATTCAATACATATATATTAGTAATTTATTGTAAATTTTTTTCAAAAGATATTAGTAATTAAAATTGTTTTCATATACATTTCATAATGGTGATATCTATTTGACTTCATTTATACCTGTTTAATCATTACATATTATTAATGGTGGTGGAAAATTCTTTTTCAATTGTTCATTTTGTACCATGTAAATTTGATGGAAGTTAGTTATATGGTTTGTGATAATAGAATCATTGATGAATATGTTATTGGTAGTTTTGGATAATGATGTGTTATTTAATATTGACAATTCATTTTTTTAAAATAATTAAAAAAAATAAAAATATATATATAAAAAAAAAATTATAACCTTTATTGAATATATTAACATCATGATACTCATTCATACTTGATACAATAATGATCTTGTAACATCATTCAATTACTTGGTTTAACTGACCTAGATAAGAACATGGTATATTAATGAATGTCAGTTTTATATAGATATATAATAGTATAACATTTTATCAGAATCCTAAAGGTATTAAATAACAAAAATATAGTTTATAATGGAGTTTATAAAGATTTTATATTATATTTTAATTGAAAAATAATGTGAAAAACTAGGTACTTACATTGAATAATTACATCCTTATCAAAACATATTTTACTATAACATATGATTTAGGATTCCATCATTGGACTATATGTAACCCCTTGTCTAATTCATATTTAGAATATGTAAAATGAGTTGGGATTGAAGAGATAATAATATGGTTTTAGTTGTTTTTAATGGGTGGTTAAGAGCTTCTTTTATAGGAGAGTTTGAGTGATTTTATTTTTAAAATTTTCATTAGTTGATGGTTAATGAAAGACACTTTAAATTGGATGTTTCCACATATGTGGAAAAAATCAAAGAGAATAATTATTACATCAATTATAAACTTTTTTTATTCTTTCAATTTTGAAATATTATTTCAATCATATATCTTATTTTATAGTTTTTACGATTTACATATGTAACACACTATTCACCTTGGGAATATGTTTTTTCAGGAATATGAATCGATCCCACATAGCTATTTTGTCTGTGCATATTTTATTTTTTATCTCCATTAAAACAAATTTATTTTCTAAATAATAAAAACTAATTATTTCAAGTAGAGGATAAAATAAATAAATAATCCACATTCATAAGAAAACAACAACCAAAATAATTTGTTAATTTAATATTATTTAACATTAATAACAAATTAAATGAGAGATAATATTATTTGTTTATAAATTGGAATATTAAATTTTAAAAATAAATATCATGTTAGAAATTTAATTTATAAAGATATAAATAAAAAAAATAAAATAATTTATTTAAAAATAACCCCCTTTATTTATAAATTATTTTATTCACATCTAATTAAAACTAATTTTATATATTCTAACCATTTAATTTTTTCCATAAATCTATATTTAATTTTTATATATAGATAAATAAAATTATTTTTTTAATATAGTCTAATAATACCAATAATATATAATATATAACATATGTCTTTATAATAATTGTTTTATTAAATATTTACATTTTGATTACTTATCTATTATTTGTGAATTCAATTACAATCATTTTGTTACTAAATATTACACAAAATTAACAATAATATTAGATAATTTCATACCCAAAAAACCTATATCAGATGATAGTATTTCCTACGAATATAATTTTAATGTTAATATTCTTATCAACCATATAAAAAATCTTCATATTTTACTCCAATATATATAACATTTCATGTAAGAACACAACCATAAACATTACATATTCTATAGAATTTAAACCTTAAATTTACATTATTAAAACACCTAATATATTTCAGGTTTATTTTTTTAGAGAATTATAACTAAATAATAAAAATAAAACATATATATAATAGGTGGGAACATAATCTCAGTATAGTATTCTTCAATAAAAATGCCTAAAAATAAAAACAAGGTCTCTTTTTATAATCATTCTTCATAATTTTAAATTGAGTTACATATTTCTCTTACCCATACTTATACTATATGAAAAACATTTGAAACATTGGATGATAACCGAAATATTATTATTGGACATAAAATAATTGAAACCATTATTCCAGAGAAATCTCATAATACATTTTCTAACAAACATTCATTTTTTACCTCAAAAATGGATTCATCGTTCCAAGGAGATCATTATATTACCATTTGAAAATAAAACAATGTCTATGATGACTAATAGCCATGAACATAAAATATAAGTAGGTAAATTGAGACATTAATTTTATATATCTCTTACAAGTACAATATATCTCTCAGCTACAAAAGAAGTAACCATCATAGTTGCATTTTGAATAATCACCATAGAATTATTTCTATAATCTCAAAGGAGAAACCTAATCGGTTAACTTCATCCCATTACTTAATACATTTTATAGAAATAACAGGTTCACATGTCCTCATTTAATCACTAAATGACCCATTCTAATAATCAATTCCAAATATAAATAACATTAGAACTAAAAAATTATTTAATTAATGAAAAATTATTGATAAATATAACCATTCCATTATGAATGTAATTTTCATTTTTATAATTTCGGACTCCCTAAAACTAATATATTTTATTTAAAAATAAAATTTTAAACTTGTAAAATATGAATAAAAAAAATAAATTATCATGATGGTATTAAAATCCATCCATGATGTATAAGTTTAAAAAACCTTATTTCTTCTTATTGTAAAAGTGTTGATAGAGAGACTTTAAAAGAGGGTTTTTAAATGAAATGCCCTTATATAAAACATGAAAAAGATACCATTTGGAATATTTTGTAGAGAAATTAAATTGATTTCATTTTAAAACCATAATTCCATATAATTCATTCATAACCCTATATTTTAAAAATGGTTATGAAATAGAAATATTTATCAGAATAAATATTAAAAAAATTAAATGATGTTTTAGTTGAAGAGTCAATTAAAAATCATTTCGATGAAGTGGTAATTAATAAAATTAATATATTAGGTTTATTCATTGTAACGAAACATAAAAACAGGAAAATAAAACAATATATGATAAATATAATATAAAACATAAGTTTTTCAAGACATCATCAAGATGTATAATTTTATCCCAAAGAATAGAAATTAGGTTAAAAAAACCTTACCTCTAAAATCCCATTAGATTTAATAACATAAACCTATAGAATAATCTTTTAAACAATGTTATTAACTAATTAAAAAACTATATTAATATTTATTATAGATTATGTGATGATTTTATAAAATCTTATCACCCATTGATTAATAATGTTTCATTATTGTCATGGTTTCTGGTATGTTCATTTAATTGTTTCATGATGGGTTAATTTCTATATTATTATGGATGTTATTTTAAAATGGGATTAAAACTACAAATATGTTATGATAAATTATTATTAATATTAAGAAGTATGACTACTCCCATATATCATTTTTTATTTCATACATTAGTATGATTGATTTGATAAAAATGATAATGATAAATTTTTAGTTTACTTTTGGTGGATTTTCCGATCATCAAGAGCTAGTTTCATATTATTTAATATAATGAGTGTATATTTGTTCCAGAACTTAAAATAGGTTAAAATATTAAAATTTAAATTTAATTTAACAAAAATGATATTATTTTGACTATCTATAAAGGTGAAAATGAAAAAAAAACATTATTCATGGAGACGGTTAATCATATTGACTTGAAAATTAGTATAGTTCCTTTGAGTAATATGATATGATAAATGAAGTGGATATGATATACTACATTAGAAAAATAAATATATAGTATCTTAATTATTATATAATTATCATGACGTTATCTATGAGGGAGGTTAGGTGAAAGTAGAAGAATAAAATAAAATAAGAGCGGTTCTTTGAAATAATCACCTTTTGAATATAACCTCCTTAAAGTATCCTTTAAAACCCATTGAAATGGAATTTGGGTGAGTCCAGAAGCTCTTAAATATGGGTAGAGTGGTAAAGAGAGGTTTCGGTATATATTTTAGAATATTGAATGATGTTGAGGAGAAATGGTGAGCTGAGATTATGTTTTTATATTTGAGGAGGGGTTGTTTTAAGATATTAAATAATGAATATTTTACAAATAAATACAAAAAACATGATGTAGAAAAATTTATATTATTTTGGATAATATATAATGTTTTAAATTATATCTAGGGTTTATAAATACCCAAAACAACCTTTTAATTTTTTATTTTTTTGGTATTTTATTCCTTTATCTTTTAAGTTGAACTCTTTCCATTATTTTACCTATACCATCATAATTTTTTTTATTTCCCATGGTATCATAGTTTATACCTATTAATGGAATTGACCACCAAAAAAATATGGAAATTATAATTTCAAATAAATTATCCAATTTGGAAAATTCAATTAAAATTATTTGAAATATTAGACTGAAAATATATCCCACAAATACAATGAGAAAGATTTTTTTGAAGTGAAACGTTCAAATGTTTGATTTGATTTTACATCCAATTTAAATTTGAAATTAATTGAAATAAACTTTATTTAATTTATTGATTTATAATTGAAAAATTTATATCTTAAAAACAATTTAATATATAATTTTTATATATATATAAATTAGATGAAATGTTAGTTTTCAATTAAAATGTACTATTTTTCATTATTCATAAAAATGAATTTTTTTCGGAAAAATACAAAACATTCAACCTAATATTATTTTGATATTATTATTTAAAATATAAATAAAATTTTATCCAAAAAAATTAATAAACATGTAAAAATTTTGTTTTAAAACATGTTCTCCATTAAAAGGTGACAAATTTCATTTAAGAAAAATATAGCTTTTTATGTTTATATTACGATTAATTATTATCTTCAGACTATAAAACATATTGGTTGAGTTGAAATACATTTTATTGAATATATTAAATATAATTTACAATAATATTTTTTAATAATAGTTATATATTTAATTTTTAAGATAAAATTCTAATATTTGGATGAAATAGTTTTTTTATAATTACTCATCATTTATGTTGAATTGGTTATTATTTTCATTTTAATTAATAGGTAATAAAGGAGTTAAATTTATAAAAAAATATAATATATATTTTCATAATTATATATATATCATTTATTCCCATCATTCCAAAGGCTAGGTGATAACCATCAAATTGAAATAATAAAATTTAGTGATTTTTTATGCTCAGTGAGGTGTATATTGGGTGAAAATGATCACAGTGTTTACTTTTATAATATAACGATGTTACATCCCAAAATTAATAAATTGAAACCTTGAAATTTGAACACATTATCAATAACTGGTGTTTGATATTTGAATTTTATTTTTTGGAAATGCCACATCAGAACAAGGATGAATAAAGCATTAATTTAAAAATAGATAATGGAAAGTACGATGAACACCTAAGATAACACATATCAGGTTTCCATACAAAAAAATGGGTTCTAAAAAGTAAAATTACTACCAAGTTATAATTCATAGTTATATACAACTAGATCATGAGAATGTTAACCACTACAAAACCATAAACATCTGATGGGTAAAAAGGACCTTGATTTTTCTGTAATTTATGTAAACTGATTATGATTTTGTTTAAAAATACAATTTATAAAATTTAATAATTATTTTACTACCCATACGAATAACATAAGGAAACATTGTTACATGAAAGTTGAAATTTTATCCTTTAGTCAATTTCCACTAAAATATCATATGCTCTCCAATAGATGAGTATTCAAGATGTATTTTTATACCTAAATCATAAGAACCAACTCCTACAAATCACAAAATCTATAGAAGAATAATTATCAATTCCTTATAACATTAGGAATTAACCAAAACCAAAATGTTTATTAATAGATATAATATTAAAAAAATTATTACCCTTTATATGTTGAAAATATACAATAATCTCATAAACTAAATATTAATACCCAAATTTAATCATAGATCATTCAAAAAATAACAAACATTTAAATTCTTCACAATATTCATTACTAAAATTGAAACCAAAAAAATTTAAAGATTTTATAAAATAAACTAAAACATTAAATTTAATATTTATCATAGAATAATATTAATCTCTCTTAAATCCTCACCCGAAAATTTTATTTCACTAATCACAAAAACATAGAGTTATACTAGTCATTTCCATAAATAAATTAAATAGTTAAAAACAATATATCCTTCAAAAAGATAACTCATCCATTTTTTCTGATAAAACCCCATATTATCATGTTTACCTTAATCATATAAGGTTCCCAAAATAGTGAAAATATTGTTAAATACCATTTATCACTTACTCAAAAAAATTAGAATCCCAAAACCTATGATCCCGTAATTCACTCAAATTCAAATATCAAATAGACTAAAATGACTTACATTACCATTACACTAATTCCATTTAAAAGTAAAGGGATTGTTCTGAAAATAAGATTTTATTATTATTAAATTACATGTTATGTAAACCATAAAAATTATCACATTTTATCAAATATTAAATGTATCAATTCCATCTATCAGATTTTTCTAAAATTAAGAAAACAAAACCTACTATTGAATAATCATTTTGCCTTCAATGATTCCCACAATTCTTTCAAAATACCAATATATCATAAATTTCAAAACCTGATACATAAATATAACCTTAGGTAGACTTACTAATTAAACAATTAACCTTTATTTGTCATCTTATTCATTAATAATTTATGCCTATGAATAATGTTATGAATTATTACCTTACGGTTCATTAATACCAGTCCAATCAGGTTTTACTATTTTTTTATATTAATTAAATTCATACAATAAATCATGATTTAAGGATCATCTTGATTTTACTTTCATATTTTGATATATTTTCCTACATTCAAAAAGTAATTTTTTATTCCACTTCGGGTATTTCACTATCTAGGGGATTTAGTAAAGATGAGATATTGATATGAAATGAAATATATACTAGGATACAATTTTTTTTATAGAAATGAATTAGTGGTTCCTAACACATAAAATTTCATACAAGTGCTTTTAATACTCAAGAATCTAGGAATATAATTTGAAAAAGATATTACAATAAGTTTTATGATCAAATAATCAATGAGGGACAAATTGGTTTTGGAATGTCACTTTTCTTCTATCTTAATAAGGAAACAATAATCTGTTGAAAAGAACACCATTATATCATCAAATAAATTAGTACATGATAAAATTAAAATTATCCTATTAGAGATAATACCAATAGAAAATCTATAATACATTAACCCTTAAATCACCTATACCTAAATCTATTACCTTTATAAATCCAATTTCTAAAAAATATCATTAATCTATTAGAAAACAATCACTTTAAACCACTAAAGGGGTGTATAATACTTCTAACTTATAATAATCCTTAAAATTATAAATAATATGATAATATAAACAACACCTATGAAACCATCCTAATATATAATGTCATCTAAAAATCCCTATTATTCTAATTATAAGGACCCAACTTTAGACAATACTTATTCTTTTGATTTTAAAATAAAATTTTCATTATTAAAATACAATTATCTATTAATTTTATATTTTTGGGAGTTAATATTATATCATAAATATTAAACAAAAAAATAAAATGGTTGACTCATAAATAGTGTACATTTATTATAAAAAAAATTATTAAAATAAAAAAAACATTTTTTTTCTAGGTCAATATTCACAATTTGTTAACTTGACTTCCCCTATCTCTTACTCATACATATATGCTGTGAAAAAACATTTAAAACATAGGGAGAGAACAAAACTATTAGTACGGAATATAAAGAAAATAAAACCATTGTTCTAGTTAAAAACCATAAAAAAATTATAAATAAACATGTTTACCTTGAAAAGGGAATCACCATTTCAAATAGATCATTATCATACCATTTGGAAATCAAAATATTTTCATGAAGACTATTGATCCCGAACATAAAAGATTTGTATGAAACATGGAACATAATTTTATATTTAACTATTATAAATAATTTATCTCTCTCAAAAACACATAGATTATCCATCAGGGTTTCATTGGGAATAATAAATGCAAAATTATTCCTATAATCTCTTTAGTGAAACTGAATTTGTTAACTATTTCTCATTAACAAATGCATCAATGAACTATAACGGTATTAACCACCCCCCAAATTTATCACATAACCACCCATATTAATAAACAATTCTCAAAAATATTACATAACAATATCTCAAAAAAATAAAATAAGAAACATTGGGGAGGAAAATAACTATTTTACATTTTGATGTCAATTTCCATTTTTATGACGTTATGCAGTTATATATAAAAAATGTATTTGAAAAGAATTTTTTAAATCTATAAATATCTATTCAAAACATTATTGTATCATAAATTATAAAAAATCCTTTCATTTTGTATAATTTAAAGAAAGTAATATTTTTATACTGAAGTAAAAGTGTTGTAAGTGAAACTATAAAAGAGGGTTTTTAAAATAAAGTCCCATATATAAAACCTGAAAATGATCCCTTTTTAAAACCATATGAGAAAAATTATAAGTGAAAATTTTTAAACATTCATGAACATACAAATACAATCAAAAATAAATTTTCATATCATGGAAATGAGAGAGAATTATTTATAAGAATAAATGTTTTAAACATTTAAAATTATATTTTATGTAAATAGACCCTTAAAATCATATCAACGAAGATAGAATTAATAAAATAATATAAATTGGATTATGAAATATAAATTTACATTAAAAATTGGAAATAAAATGTATTATAATTAAAATTAAGTTCACACCTAAGCATAGCCTAACAAAAAACAACTAGCAGAAGTTTAACACAAAGAATTGAAATTGGGTTATAAGATCCCTTTTCTCTTTATTTTCATTACATTGAAGTAAACTCATGAATAGTGGTTTAAAGAATGTTAATAACTCATTAAAAAACTATATTCATATATATAATTAAATATGTTTTTATTCTATAACATATTATTTCCCATTCATTAATAATATTTCATTATTTTCATGGTTTCACGTGCATTACATTCTGGGTTTCATCACTGGTTCAGTTGTGTATAATTATATATATCCATGTTAAATTGGATTACAACTAAAGAAGTGTAATAAAATAGTATTAATGATGTTTCAAAGATATAAATGTTCTCATATATCTTATTTATTTATTACATGAATATGAGTCAATATTTGAAACGTTAATGATAAATGTTTAGTTTATTTTTCAATTTTTCCAAACATCATGAACTAGTTTCAAATGATTTAATATTAGGTGTGTTTATTAGTTAAAAAATATTAAATATTTTACAATATACCAATTTAAATCTTATTTAACTATGATGATATTTTAATGAATACACATGAAAAATGTAATGGAAAGAGAAAAATTGTTATTCACGTAGAGGGTTAATCATCATAACAAGGAAAATAGTTTCATTTATTTTAATTAGACGAGATGATAAATGAATTAGATAGAAGATATTACATTATAATCATAAAACTAGAGTATATATATGACTCTAGAGTTATGATTCCATTATCTAGGAGGTATTTGAGGATAATGTAGAAGAACAATAGAAAGAAAAGAGACGTGTATCGGGAAACCTTCCTCTTGAATATAACTTCCATGAAAGGTCCCTTGAAGACCTCAGAAATGGTCTTTGGGTGAGATAAATATAATATTAACATTAGGATAGTGGGTAGGAGGGGTTTCTGAGGATATGTGAGGATATTTATGGCTTTTTAGGAGAAATGGGTTGGTGATGGTGGTATTTATACTTGAGGAGGGGTGGTTATAAGTTATTATTTAATGAATATTTTGTAATGAAATCCGAACACATTTAAGATCCATTAATTTACATGTATTTTTATGATAATTAATGTTTTAAATATTTTTATGGTCGATAAATACCTCAAAACACCACTATCAGTTGTATTTGGTGTATTTTATGCATTTCACTTTTAACGTTATCCATTTTCATCGTTTTACCTTTACATTGATAAATATTTTTACCATGATTACATTTATTGAACCAAAAAATAGAAATTATTATTAGATATAATTTATAAATTCTTACTAAAACTATTTAATCAATTTTAATAAATTCAATTCACATAATTTTCAATAATATATTTAAAATTAACTTCATTGACATAATGAAAAAATAATTTTTATTGGGAAAAGTTTAGTATTTTTAAATTTTTGTATATCTAAAATAAATTTAAAATAGATTAAAATGACCTAAATTAGATTTATGAATATATAATTGAATTAATTATACATTAAATCAAAACTAAAATATTATATTAATATATAAAAAATATTACATGAAAATTTAGTTTATAATTAAAATACAATATTTTTTAATATTTATCAAAAATGAAATATATCAGATAAAATAAAAAAATTAACAATAATATAATTTTGATATCATGATATCAAAAATGAATAATATTTATTAAAATATCAATTATAAAATTTTAATAATTTAGTTTTAAAATACTTGAGCCATTAAAAGGAAGAAAGATTGTTTTTCTTTAAAAATATAACTTTTTATAACACAAATTGGACTTATTTTTATAAAATTCATAGAAAAAATAGTGGATAAAATTATGATAACATTTTATTGAATATATAAAATATAAATAATATTTATATAGTTTACCAATAGTTTTAATTTAATTTTTAAATATTATATTTCTTTATAGTAATAAAATATATTTTTTTATAAAAACACAACATTCATATTCAATTGTTTTTTATTTTCATTTACAATTAATTTATAATCAATAAATTAATTATTAAAAAATGAATAGTATATATATTTTTACAATTAAGTTAATCTAATTTTTTCACAACCTTTCTACAGCTATGTGATAACTATCCCATTAAAATAATAATATATATTCATTTGTTTAAGATCATTGTGGTTTATATTGTCAGACATTGAACAATTTTTTTACTTCTTATAATCATGGGATGATGCATTTAATCCATCACAAAAAAAATAAAACTTTTTAATTTAATTTTATCCAAAAAAGTGTATTATATTTCAAATAATTTTCCTTCATTCCTTGATTTTAATCGGTGTTATGATGTTCAAGTTAAACCCCATTGATAAAGACATCACACATTTGGTAATTTTATATACATATTATTTTATTATTATTTTCTTTTTTTAATTATATTGGATATTTCATTATCATAGTATATTAAATTTTTTCATATATTATAATAATTCTTTTTTGAAACAATTTATCATGGTCATATTTAGTTGAATTTTTTGTGTATTACAAGCTATTAAATTCAAAATATTTATTTAAAAGTTAATATGTACGAAAATAATGGTACATTATATTTCACCCCACATAAAATAATTTTGACAACAATATTTCATTAAAATGATGATTTTATATGAGAATATTTATTCTCAATTACATATTAATGTTCTCAGAATGTATGAAAAGAATTTCTATTCATTTAGATAACATGAACCAAATTAGTGGTTTTGTTTCATCATAATTTATATATATAATTCAAAATTTATACTTTTTGTTCCTAATAAGACTAATCATTTTCTAGTGATATTACCTCTATATCTATAACATGTTAAGAGCATGGTTTTTAATTCCTAAAATGTGATACATGGAACACAACATGCACTTGGGAGATATGTGGTGGAAGTTTATAATGATAATCTTACAACATTATCAGTTATTTAAAACTGATTAATTATTATAGGCAACATATTTACATTCTTACTAAATATGATATTCCTCATAAATGGAAATATTCAAAGCAATACCTTATCCATATTCTCACACTAAAGATCTCATGATTTATTCCAAGTATATCTTTTCATTTCTCCTTTGTTAGTTAAAATGTGACATTGAGTGGATTTAATTTTTATGTAATACCATGTGAATGATATTTACTCTATAGATTGTGTTTTACAATAGCATCCCAACATGATGGACTTTAGTACCTCTTCAAATACAGATAATCATATAGATTCATTTTAATTCTATCATTGAAATTTTTTTCATTTTATAACATTATAAGTTGATGGTGTAAATCCCAACCTTATTTGGATTCCATTGAATATAATCACAACATATTCTAATGGTTTGAGTGCTACATATAAATTAACCATCAGTTGGTGGATTATTAGATGTGTAAATGAATAACACTATATCCAATTCCTGTTAAAGGATTCTTCAAAAATTTCTGACAATCCTCAAATATTGATGTTATACAGATGACAGTAGTAATTAATGATGCATTATAATATACATTATGTATATCAATGAACGATTATTGGGTGAGAAATATTCTCAAATAAGAATCAAAAGTTCTGTATTTGTAAGAGGATTAACTATATCACAAATTTAATTATGGCCTTTAGATTTCATTATTTACCCTTTAATAGAATTCATGGGGATATTCTCGAAATTTTATATAGTTAAATGTAATTTTCACAACATACACCTAATCATTGGTCATTCTAATTTATGTTAAATTCTTACCAAGAATTGATATACATAATCTGCAATCATCTCATTATTATTGTCCTTTACTAAATAGTAGTTGAGATATCTATATATATTCTTGTTCAATGATTTATAATGAGTGATGTTATATGAACCTCATCCAATATCTTGTCCTTAAATCATGGTTTGGAAGAGAAAAATTTTATTTTCATGAATTCCTTAATTCTATCAAAATAAAAGTTGGTATTTATAATATTCCATTCCATTTTCTACATCTATAAATATTTCATCTATTCATACTTGATCATATTGGATGAATTTTTGGGAAAACTATTCATGAAGATAGAATTTACCCCCTTCTCGTATGGATTCTAAGTCCATACTCAGAAAAATTATGTGTATTAGGTCTATTTAAATTCTCATCATGGATAATGTTTCATGATAATTTGATATAATGTATCATTCACAATGATGTCCTTATAAGGTTTGGAAATTATTGAGAAATCATATACTTTTATTCACTCTAGAAATCAGATTTGATGGATTCTCAACTTCTTTTATGTGAATTTATTATTTATACTCTTATGATTAGAATAAATTCTAGAATTTCCTCAATAGATATAATCCATAAATATATTTAATGGAAAAATTTCATCTTCTCACTACAAATCATTATAACGGTATGTTTTGGTATGAAAATATAATTAAAAAAAATTCAAAAGCTACCATTATTTTATTTTTCATGTGATTAAATCTACAATTCATTCATTGATTCTTTACTATTTATCATAAACACTTATCAACTATAGGGTACTATGAGAGCTGGTTCAATGGAAAATTATCCCATGAGTTTCTTGAAATTTTCTATACAATAATATATCTATAATAACACTAATCTATTTGTATGTAAATTAGTTATTTTATTTGTTATATTTGTGAAATTTCTAATAGAGAATCAACGGTATCAAAATAATCAATGAAAACTATGAATTTATATTATAATGGTTAGTATTGGAAATTTTTTAATAACCACAATACTAGGTGGTTCTATGGCTATAAAAAAGATTTTGATTACATAACCAAATAATGACACTTTGTATAGCTATAATTTATAGTTTCTTAATTTAGAATAATGTTACTCATTTGTAGTTGTTTCTAGAACAATCCTTATATGACATTATTTCTCTCTTACAACCTTATAATATATAATAATATCATATTAATGAGTAAATCAAATTTATTAGTGTACCTTATAAATACCCTATTCATAATATAAATTATGATAACGTAGTGTTTTTATGTTTTAATGGGATCACTCTAAATTAATTGTTTCTATATCAGGTATAAAATGGTATATATTTTATATCCTCTCTTTTCATCATTAATTGATAAAATCCATAGAAATGGAAATATAAAATATATATTTATACCCTAAAAGTGGATTTTATAATTCATCAAAATGTGGTATAGATTAATTTGTCTTGATAATGATATTTTAATGTTCATGAAAATCATTGAAAAGATGAACTGAACCACATTTATTAATGACAAAGAGGTGTTTTGTAAACCATGATGAATCATATGTATATATAATACCATTATCCATATTCTCTTAGAGTTCCTTATTTATTTTTCTCTAATTCAATTTCTTTCAATTTTTTCTATTAATTTTTTTATAATATCATGTTAGAGTTCAATTGAAATATCATCTTCATGATTTGGGGGAATGATGTTACTCAGACCCACACATCTGTGTATGGTGAAAAGAATATAATTTTATAAATTAACATTAATACCATATCAGATTATCCCAAAGAAACTTGTAAAAATTTTACATTAATATTACATATCAAAATAATCTCACCGAAATTTGAGAATTTTTTTCATTATCATCATTAAGGACCACATTTTTCCTAATTGAGTATTTTATTAATTGTCAATGGTTCAGTGTCAGATTAGGATGATAATGATAATTCACATTGTATTTTTATTGATTCATGAAATTGAATTAGATTACACACTTTAAAAAACATAAATTTATTTACATAATATTATTAAGTTACTACAATTTTATATGGTAATAGAATATCAATCAGGCATCTTTAAGAAATTATTTTAAAAATTTCAAGACAATGTGGAATTATATTTGATGTGGTGTGTACTATAATTCAATTATTTATAAAATTGGATAATAACTGCTAGGATATAAAACTATACATAACTCAAATAACGTTAAAATTTTTGGTGTTAATGATTTATCATCATAATTTTATAAATATGAATAAATTTTTTATTACGGCTATGATGAATTATTTCATTTTTTTCTAAATTTATTTAAAAATAAGATATTTTGTTTGATTATAAGAAAAAAATTATTAACTAGTTTAATAATATTCTATTAAAAAATTATACATTCTCTATAATAAAATTGGACATCTTGTAACACACATGGATTTTGTGAAGATCATTTTTATAATAAATGAAATATTTTTTTGTATTTTTTATTTCAAAAAACACTGATTTTATCTTGCATTACATATAACACTGTGTTTGAATTTCATTACATGAGACATTGTGGTTAAAATAAACTAAATGATACAATTTGTTTATATTGATTTATATAAAATAGTAGGTTTAGATAGGGTTATATTAAACACGATGTTTTTCTTTTGTAACATAGAAAAATAATGTTATCTTGTGTTACACATAACATTGAGTTTAAATAAAATGGGAAATACCATTAAAATATTATTATTTTATATTATAGTTGTCACATTGCCATTGTGATTAAAAAAATGAATAATATAAATTATATTAAGAAGATATATGCTTTAAAAATTTATATATACTGAATTACTTAGAGGAAAATTAATTATAGAAGAAAATAAAAACCATTTGAAAAAATTAAAAATATTTTTCTGAAAAAAAATATATTTTCTTGCCCAAGAAAAGTATAACTAATTAAATTCATATAATATAGTCTCATGAATTATTTTAATTAATTTTATATATTATATATTTAATTAAATATTTTTCATTCAAATTTTTTGTTTTCTAGAAATGTGATCAAATAAATGAAATATTACGCATAACAAATGTATTTTTCAAAAAAAGATGTTTTCTGAAATTTTTCATATTTAATTAAAAATTAATTTATTTCATATTTATGAAATTAGTTTTAAAATATTAAATTAATATATGAAAATATAATTTAAAAATTATATTTGAGTTATTGTTTATTAATTTTCGATGAAGGTAATTTTTTCAGAGAAAAGTGAATTGTTTTGGTTTTAATTAAAATATCAATTTTCATTAATGTCCTTTACAAGATAAATTTTATTTGAATAATGTTTTAAATGAAACATAATATTAGTAATATATAAATTAAATAAATTTATTTTATTTTATATTTATAATATTTTGAAAACATTGTAAACATTTGGAAAAAACTTTTGTGTAAAACCACTTTTTTGTTGTGTGTGAGGAATTATTATTAAAAAGTAATTTTCATCTTCTTGAAATAGAATTAGGAAAATTTCATTTCCATGTTTGAAATTATAATGAATTATATTATATAATGATGTTAAATTAAATTTTTACATAATGAATAATAAAATAAGTAAAAATAAATTATGGCAGTTAAAGTTAAAATGGGTTTACCTGAGGGTTAAACAAAATTGATATGGGGAGAATGACCAATAATATTTATTAACGCCCATTTAATAGAACTATTTATACTTTATAACTATTATAGTTTTATAATTATATTTATTGTAACATTTTCATGTGAAAAACCGTTGACAACATTTTTCGTTTCAATAATCACAAGTAGGCCACTCACGTGACTAATAACTGGCCACCCTCTAATCTCCACATAAGACCTAAAAATCTATTTGTTTAGAATCTATTTTCCTATATAATTTAATTAATTTCCTATCCTAGTAATATAAGACATATTTTGGTTAGTATTCCATCCTATAAAGGATTTATTTGTAAACCTAAAGGTTCTCTTTGATGAATTGGTAAAATTTCTTCCCATATATTGTTTTACTTCATCAACCTATTTTAATCTATTCAAAATAATATATAATAATATGAAATTTTTATATCATTTAAAATAAGTTTTTATTATAGTTTTATATCTATATTTCTTCTGTTATACCGTCAAATTGGAAATAAAATCATCATTAATGTGTATTGTAAAGTACGGCCTCACGAATTGATGTTATTATTTTTCCATCGCCACCTCTAATAGTTTGATATTAAGATAGATTTAATTTTTATATATAATATTTATTATATTTTTAAACTAATTTAATTATAATACCACAAATATATTCTTACTTACAAAACTATATTAAAACAACAACATCACTCATGTGTATGGTGAATTACCACCTCGCGAACCGATACGTTGTGTTTATACTGTATATTTTCATTGGATGTTAATAATGAGAGATTAAATAAATAAATATTATATTTTTATAGTAATTATTCTACTAGAATTTGTATATCACATATAACTTCCAATATTTCATACCATAAGGGATATGACAACGTTGTTTGTGTATACGGTAGACTATCTCGTCAAAATGTGACATGATTGGTTCATCATGCATTATTCAATTTGAAGTGAATAATTATAGCTATAAATAATAAAATTATTTATATATCTACAGATAATTATTCTATAATGGTGATATATTTTTTTAACATTAATTCATTCTATAAATTAAATAATTGAAACAATGTCCATGAGTACATATGACCTACCATCTCCATGAATGATATATTTCATTTTCTATATATAATATTTACTGATTACTATAAATACATATATAATGAATATATATGTTATTAATATCATGGTTATAAATATTTATATTTTATATCCATCATAAATTTTTTAAGAGTAAAAAATAAAAATTCAAAACATACACGAAAAACAAAGCAGTTGTTCCCTAATAATAGATTTTAACAAAAAAATTACTAAACTGAAAATAAATGATCATCAGAAAATAACATATGTTATGATATATATATATATATATATATATTTTAATTTCTGTATAATAAACTTATATTTATTTTTCTAAAGGTTTGATCAACTATAAATAAGTCGATACAAAAGATTAGTGATTTCTGTGTAACGTTTCAATCCAGTGATACACATACAATATCCAAGAGGTGTTTTTATATATTGTATATACATACATTGAAATTATTTTATTATTATTACCATATATATATTTATGTTTTACATATCGATTCTTGGATATCCCTTTCATCGGCTATACATTTCGAATGTAACCAAATCAGCAAGGGGTTTTTGTCTCAATTTTCCTTCATTGATATACGGGTTATGTTGTTTATTTATATTTTAATTGGAATTGAATATACATCCCATATGACATGTTATATCATGAATTTAATTATTCTTATTATATTGATTGTTTTTAATGTTATTATTTAATTGGTCTTATGATTGAAAATAAATTTAAGTGGAAAAGGTTTTATGTTACAATCTTGTTGTTTATCGGGATATTTTATGGTTATAATTATGTAATAAAATCCTATGATTACATTATAATAAAATTCCTGATATTTATAATACTATGTTTATTTCATAATATTAAAATTTTTAACATAATTTCCCCTCAAAATGGACATATTTTTATTGAAATTGTTTTTTATAGAAAACGATATTTATTTCAATATTTTGTCAACATCCCTTTCCATTCAATGTTCACATTTCCCAAAATTGTTTAAAAAAAAGATTTAATGACCTTATATTGTAGTTTAAAGAATATAAACTATTGTTTTACTATTAAAAAAAATAAAAAAATCATTTCATTTTCAAAATAACACACATTTTCCTATTACTGAAAAATTTAAAGGAATATATATTTTAATGTGTGAAACATAAAGAGTGTTTTTATACTGTCATGAAAATAATTGATTAAATGTTTCAATTATATGTGTTAGTGTTTATTTTAATTAAATTGTATCTCAAAAAAGAATTATGATTTTTTTAGATTTTTATTTTAAAACGTTTTTTCCCTCATATTTTTTTTCAAATGACCTTTAAAACGCTTTTTATAGTTTTACATAGTTATTTTCAAAGCATTTTTTTTAAAATTATCTATGTATAATTATTTTTAAATGTTGGAATTATATTTTACTCATGATTATTTACTTTTGGTCTTTCAAAATCAGTATCCATCAATGATATCATCATTTGATGTTACTTTTTATTTACTGGGGATATAATCCAAGGATACCATTCTTATTCGTTCTCAATTTTGTTTATGTTTATGATGGAAAACATTTTATAAAACCCATTTGCCTTCTATATATAACACCATTGTAAAATTATTATGAATACCACTAACTTTTACATAATTCATAATTTATTAAAATGAGGAAATGATTATGAATCAATTTTCTTTTCTATATATAAGTTATGATTTAATATTTATAAAAAAAAATTATTTTCATGGGATATAATATGATGAATGTTTTATTATACTACGAAAAATGATATATATGATTTTTATTATTTGACAGTGGTTACGTTATAACCAAGGAAAGTGGATAAATTAGAACTAAGGGTGTTAGTTATGTTAGATCAAATATAAGTTGGACATTTATCTCCCTCTAATGAATTGGCTAAAGATTGATATCTAATGAGATAAAAATGATTGGAATAGGGACAGAACCCAGTTGAGTAAGGGATGTTTTGTAATTTAATAGTTTTGTGAGTTAACCATGAATATAATAGTGATTTGGGGATTGAACCTATTACAATATGATATATTTTTTAATAATTATTATCTCTTTAGTAAATTATTATTCATGGACTTTCTAGGACAAAAATATATGACTTCTTCCAATGTTATGTTCACTTGGTTCATGTTCATTGCTTCCATATTCATTTCTGACTCATGAACATCCTATATTTATTCCATGACTCATGTCTATAATCAATTATATATAGGTTATTGGCTTAAATTGTTATTCAAATATTATAATATTTTTATTCTCATGATATGTTCATATCTTAATTGTTTAACCATATCGGGAATCTAAACTAAACATTTATTATGACTTCATTCTATAAGCTATGTTGAAAAATATTATTTTTAATATGTCTAAATAGTGTGATTTTTAAAAAGAATGTAATTAGAGATGATGTATCCCAAATATTTAATAGTTTTTAGGTATCCAATTATCCATATGAAATAAATAAAAATTATTACATAATATATCATTATGTTATGTAATAAATATTTATATAATAAGATTTAATATGGATATCTGATAAGTTTGGGTCTTTACAGTTTAATTAGTGTAAAGTTTTAGATAACCATTAAAAACTATGACAGAAAAACATAATTGATATCCCAAGATATATTTTTATGGATATGTCTAGGTAATGTATTAGGATACATATAAGGATAAATAAAGGTATATGAAAACGAATTGGAATTTTAAAAAATGATATTATTATGGTTTTACAAAAAATTAAATCAATTTTTAGATATTAAATTTGGATTTGGTTCTAGAATATAGGTACATTGGAATAATAACAATAATAATGTCACATTTATATGGACTTGATTATGACTAGGTTCAAGAAAATGTGCATTTATGGACAACCAGTTCAACACTCATATGGAATAGGCATCGAAAATTCACAAACTTTATATGAACCATCATATCATATTTTAATAATGAACATGAAAAAACATGGTTATTAATAATTTTTAATAGATTTAACATAAGGTTTAGTGATTTAGACATCCTTTTAGTGATTTTATAAGATTTTTTGGTTTCTCGCTATTAATATTGTAACTCACACTATGATTTTTGGTTTTAGTCATTTGAGGGAAATAGATGGAATTTAATCCACAATGAATATTATAGATAATGTGTTGTTGAGAAACCAAATATAATGATGACTTGAGTGGATGATAGTATGACTATCCATTATCATTTATCAAGATATATTCTTAAAAACAATCACGTTAATCATAAGTAAAAATCTCCAAAGAAGAGAAAGATTAATTTCACTGAGTGTTAAGGTTGTGGAGGTCATGGGAGAAAGAAGAATAAGTTTCTTATCTATTTAGTAAATTAAAAGAAGTACTCTATGTAATTTTTCAAAGGTACAAGAAGATGTTTTATGAGTGGAGAATAAATTTATACTTTTTTTAATTTCTATAGAATATCAAAAAAAAATTGTCAATATACTTGATGTGAATATTTTTCATCCTAATGTATTATAATTGGGAGAAAGTTTTAGATTTATAATGAATGGGAATCGTAAAAAATGATTTTTTTAGGGGGGTATTAAGAGGAGGATAATCAATATGAGTATGTTTTTTATCGTTGTTCATGGTGATACTATATATGAAGTAAAAAGTATGAAGTTATTATGGATTAAGATAATGAAGTGTTGTTAATGGTTTATGAATAATGTTGAATAACTAATGTGTTTATATATTTTATTTCATGAATAATGATATATATATATATATATGTATATTAGTATATTTTATTTATTAAGGATTTCAAAGAATATATTGAAAGGTACTAATGACATAAAAAACTAATTTAATAGAAGGGTGTTATTTTAAAAGAAACATTATTAAGGGAAGATATACAATAATATAATATTTATATTGAGATATAGTAGGTATGATAATGATATTATTGATTTTAATAATGTAATTTGGATTGTATTTATTACCTTGAAACTTAGTTATGATTCAATTAAAAATTAAATTTTGATATCGTTGAGGGAATTAATAACAATTTAAAATATAAGGACTAAATTCAATGATAAATTATTTTATATGTATAGAGTTAATTTTTTATTTATATATGTTTTCATTTATGTCTTATTTTAATTCAAGATATTTCATTATTTCATGAGATTATATTATTAATTTTTTCATATATTTGGTATGCGACATTAAGAGATACATATCAATATTTGGGGATTAATGTTATGTTTATTTTTGTAAATTCATTTACCTTCTTTATAAATTTATTATATTTGAAGTTTCATAATGTGTACCCATTATGGAATGAATTATACAGAAATTGGATGACGTTTTACAAGTTAATTTGAAATATAAATATATTAATATTTATGAATAAATTATGTTAATAATTTTTTATTATAACTAGAGATAGAAAGAATGTATTATCATTCCTTTTTTAATCATATGATTCACTAATTCTTTTTGAATAAAAAATTATTCTTCATTTCGTAAATAAAGAGATGATGTGTAAATTGATTGAAGTGAAAACAATGAAAATATTATGCTTATGAAATTGAATGAGATCAATAAAAAAATTGTTTTGAAAATTGTCAAATTTTATAAAAATGATCAACAAATAAATTTTTATCCTACCACTATCATTTATGATGATATCGATGACCTTTTAATACCTCTTTGTTTTATGGTTTTTTATATTTTTATTTTCAAATGATCATTCAATTTCTTATGATCACTGATATTTATCATTTACCAATATTATTTGGACATTACATGTTTCTTCTATGTCAAAATCACCACATCCCACTTATGTTATCTTATTTGGAAACCAAGTACATGTTTTTCTAAATGACCATGCCACATACCTTTCCCAATTTTCATGAGTATGATCTATTAACACTTTTAAAAATTTGGGTTTTATATTAACATAGGCCTCTCATACAAGAATATTTCATATTTTTAGAAGAATATTCATTACATTAGACAAAATAAATAATGTCCTTAAGAATTTGGAGCATTTTAAAACATTGATAATAGTCTTCTAATCTGGAGAAATATATTCAGTTTTTCCAATATGGTTTTTCCAATTCGGTATTCTTCATAATCATATGATAGATAAAAACATTCTTTATAGAATGGGTAAATTTAACATAAGAATGAGTGAGATTAGATGCTTAGTATGTTTAATCAAGGAAAATACTAATCATAATGTGAGAATAAGTTTGCGAGAATGTGAGTATCACTTATCAAAACCATACCACACATATAAATGATCCAAATTTTGAGTCATCACATAAATATAATAAGTTTATAAGACAATAATCATGAGGAAATAAAAGAACATGATTCGTTAGAGTATAAAATGAGCATTTGAAAAAGTATTTTTGCATTTATATACACATATAAAATCATTCACATAAAATTCAATGCTCATTTCCAATAAATATCATAGAACTAAATGGGTGGATAAACCTATTGTGCAGGAAACAAAAACATCCATAGTGTAATATCATTCCACTTTGTAGAATTAGATAACTTTGAAAACCATCACAGTAGTCACGGATCACTCCCAAGGCCATCATTGCCGGAAAATTCTGTTATTAAACAAGGTTCACACCCTATTACAGTTTGGACTCTCTCAGTAGATATGAATATCTTCATAAGGCATTTGAGTGGGATATATGTCCCACTTATTTATTAACTAATATAATACTTATGTGTTCTACAATATTATAAAACAATCATCATATCATAAGTAATAAAATGTCATGGTTTTCATAAAAATTTCATCAGATCATAACCATTGTTAAAGTGAGAGGTTTTATAATCTTCTTATTATTTAATAATATCATAAATAGTAAAAAAAAGTGGGTTTTATAAGAGTTTCCTTAGGGTATAACCTATTAAAGTTAAACAAGTCTCATAAATATTAAATAATCATAAACAAAAACCATTCAAAGAAATATTAAGAATGGTTTCCATGGATCATACCCACATGAATGAATAAAAAACCTCTGAGGATGTCATCATATATAGTGTATATTTTGAGAGAAAACTCAAATGGAATATGTAACATGGAAACTAAATTATCTTGGAAAATAAATTTTTAAAAAAAAACATTAAAATATATCCTGTAAAGCATTTTTTAAACATGAAAACAAAAAAAGTAATATTTAAAAATCATATAAAACATATAATGTAGATAATTTCATTTCCACATTGCAATGATCTTGAAAACATAACTCACGATCAAAATTCATTTCACATAGAAAATAATTAATTTAAAATTTCTTATTTATTAATGAAAATATTTTATTTGAAATGAAAATTGAAATATGAAATGGATACATAAAATCATTGAGTGGTCCTGATAGTGGGAAATAGTTTTCATTCCATTCATGTTAAAATCAAATATAATTTTCATATTTTTGATAAATTTCAAATGAAAATTTAATTAGAATATGATGTAATGATTGTTTTCAAATGAAATATAAAAAAACCAACATCTTTAAAACAGTTATTACCAAAATATTTTGTAGAAAGGTTTTCAAAAAATGAGAATGTTTTTTGAAAACTTGATTTTATAACGAAAATGTTTCTTCTTCTGAAAATAGAAATGATTATTAGTTATCTTAAAAAATTATTTTAGCACTCTTTGGTATATAGAGATGAAAATGATGGGAAAAAATATATTGGAATATCTTATATAAGAAAAAATAAATGTCTCCTGTTTTTTGAGAGATGTATCCTAATATTTTATCATCAACAACAAAGTAATAAATAATCCAAAGAAATAATGAGATTGTAACATAAAATCATTACCACTTTGGCAACAGTGAAATGTAATTCCCATGAAATAATATCTATAAAATAAACATAAAATATTATTATGTTAAATAAATTAGTGAAATTAAATTTTAGTGGGGTTATATATACGCCTCATATAGGATGATAGGTCCATAACATAACTATATGTCTCAAATAAGACATATTAGAGAAAAAAATCTATCGCCACTTTTGTAACATTTGAACCGTAAAACTCATTAAAGAGACATAATAAAATAGATATGTAAATACATATTTTTTTGTATAAAAATCATAAAATAAATTTATATTTCGTTAATACAAAACATAAAACAAATAAGTTGTGAATATTCCATGTGTCTCACTAATTTTAAAAAAATAGATGGAAATCCCTTGCAACTGTAGTTATAATTTTAATTAGAATCCCAAAATAATAATAACATCAAAAAAATATATAAATTAATTAAATGAAAATAATTAAGGATATATCATTTCAATTGGGAAATATATAAAAAAATACTTAAGTTGAGAATTGGAATAGGTCCCCAGAAATTAAGGAGAGACTAAAAATCCCTTACTCCAAGTCTCTACATCCTTATTACTCATTTTAACATCACGTATATCAATTATCATTTTATTATTCATATTTTAATGAACATATAATATATATATATAGTTCAATATATTACATAATTAGGTCCTTTAATTGAATTATTATTAATAATTCCACATTAAATTCTTATTTAAGGTAATAATCGCTTTGTTTTTCATATATGTCTTGATTTATTATTTTTGATTATCTTAATATGAACATAGTTACACAATATATATTAATAATAATGAAATATTGATCATATTTATATATAAATTTTAATTTTAATTGTAATCATGAATTATATATTTGGAAAATGATGTACGTTACGATCAAGGGGACGATATGTCATATGTACGCGTGGGCAACGTTTCCATTTTTTAACGATCTTTATAGAAAGGATGTAAGTAATATATTATCTATATATGTTAATAAAATATAATAGATACCATATTATTTCTTTAAATGTATTAATACATATCATTGATGTGGTCTTTTAATTAAAGGTGATAGTCCACTTGTACACATGAACGACATTATCATATTTCGGTGACCGAAAAGGTAAGAAAAAATTTATATATATATTTTTAATAATGATAAAAATTTAATTATTGTAATAAAAATTTAATATATATCACATATATTTATTAATATTATACATACTATCATTTAGGTATAACATTAATGAAAATGAATCACATTAGTTCGTGAGGTGGTAGTATGTCAGACATAGGAAAAACGTTGTCGTTTCCCCTATGGAATAGAAAGTAAAAGATGGTATATACATTATAAGTATCCCATTGGTTTAAATATTTTGTAGATAACTTATATATTCATTATATTTATCATCATACCCAATTTTGGGAGGTTTCAATTTAAAAATGAAAGACATCTGTTCATGTGGCGTTAATCCTCCACAATCACAAATAATGGTATCCTAACCCATTTTACGGAATTGGATTGGGTTTTAGATAATTAAATTAACATATAAAATAAGTAATTATTCTGAATATATGGATTTTATTATATAATCATGGTATAATAGAAATTAAAGGAGGTTTAGGAGGAAATAAAATAAAAAAACATTCATTGATAAATTTTACCTATTCTTAGAGAATCTAACATAGGTTTCCAACATATTCATTTACATGTTTTATTTTAGATAAAATGTATCCCTTAAGGATTTTATTATAAAATTTTATAAGTTATTTATTATTTTCATGTCTTATAAAAAAGGGTTCGAAGGTGTAAAGAGTATAGGATAATGGGTGGCCATTAAAAGGGAGGTGAGTTTCTCATTTGTAATATATCAAAATAAAGAATTAAAAACATATTTTTTCGTGTTCCAAGGATAAAATAATGGACCATAAATGATTAAATAAGTTTTAAGGTTGAAATATGGCTAAAATGGGGTTTTTTTAGGTTTTATGTAATTTTAACTCTTATCTTTTATGTCTAACCCCCAGAAAATCCATTTTTCTCGGAAATGGGAAAATTAATTATAAATGTTTTCACTATTAATATTAGAAAAATAACTATTTTTTAACATATTACATAATATAAATTACAAATATGGAATTCATTTTTATATACATTATTCACATATGGGGTAAATTTTAAATTAAAATTAATCCTTTAGATGCGGTGAGAAAGCAGATATTTAAAGGGAAATTATTCAAATGTTTAAAAAACATTATATCAAAATTAAATATGAAATTTACTATAATGAACTATATTAAATTATTATAATTATTTTCGATCAAATGTTATATTTAAAAAATTAAAATATATTTTTTATTTATTAATATATTAACCAGAATAGGAGTTTTCAATTAAAATTTATTATTTTTCACAATTCATCAAAAAAGAAACATTTTAGTGAAATACACAAAGCTAACCCCAAGATAAATTTGATATTTTGAATTAAAAAATTATTATTAATGTCTATATTTAATTTTATGAAATTAATTAAAATTAATTTTAATATAATTGCACAAATGGTGACAATACACTTTTTTACCAAATACAGTTTTAAGAAAAAATATTGATTTATTATTATCTCTTATGAATAAAACACAATATATTAATATCAAAAACATAATTGGATATATAATATTTAATTTTAGTTAAAATAATTCAATAAAATTTATTTCATTAATTTATTGAGTAAAAAAACATTTATCTTTTGAAAAAAAAAATTCCTAAAAATGATTTACTTTATTTTAAAAGGATTTTAATTTATTTTATAATTAATTTTTCAATAAATATTTTATTATATGTACATTTTTAAACAATATATTTCCATATTTTAGTTAATCATATTCATATCATTCATTCTAGTTGATATGTGATAACTATCATATAAAATAATAATATTTTAATAGTGTGTCACATTTCTTTTAAAATTGAGTTTGTTTGTAACACAAGATAAACTCTTTATCAGGTGAAACACATGGAAATAAAATAGTTTCATTTAGTATAACATAAAATAAGTTTTACATGTAATTAACACTAATCTTAGTGTTTTTTGTAATGAATACTATACACAGTGTTTCTGGTATCACAAAAAAATAAAAAATTATTATATTTATATTAAAAAGAAATTTCAAAAAATCTAGGGGTGTCACATTGTACCCCCTTAAAATAAATATCTTCATCAAAATTAATCACTTTGGTATGAAAATATTGAGATACTTTTTCTTCATTAGGTCCTTAGGTTCACCCATAGCTTCCTGAAGCTGATGTTTTCACCACAAAACATCGACCAGGTGAGTGGTCATGTCACATAGAACATCCTCTATATGTTATTGAATATCATCTATTCATTCATCATAAGAAATAACATTCTACAGTGGTATGAACTGTTAGTTAAGTAAATTTTATGGAGTAGGTACATAGTACATTATATATGATACATGTAACAAATTTTGAACCTATAAAAGGTTCGAGGGATGATCCAATTAATAAGATTATACTCTATATGATCAAATTTTTTAATTTGATAAATATATATATAGGCATTAGTTCTCAATTTATTATTCCAAACAGAAATCTTTAAAAATACCTTCCCACCATCTTTAAATTAAATATCCCAACCATGATTATATGTACTACCTTTCTATCAACATTGTTTAGTACAAACACGTTGTTTTGTGGATCTATGGATCTCTTCCATCTCGTTATATGGTTCAAGTTCTAATAGAATACATTCTGAAACTTCATTCCTATAAATGTAATGGCCTTTATAAGGAGGCATCCAAATTCTGAATTAAATGATTTTTTTCAATTGAAACAGAAAGAGAATAAGGTGTTTTTCATTTACACCATTGAAACGTATTGAAAAATATATTATCATATCCTTTATAGATTTAATGGTTCCCACAATACTAAAACTCAACTATATATCTAGATATTTATAAATATGTTTCTAGTCAATTGTTGTCATATTCAGATTGAAATAATATGAAATTGAATGTGGAATTCCATGAAGCATTAACACATACTTAACATGTATCCTATAGAACTTATCCTAATAGAAATATTCTCTCATATATATGAAGAAATATTTATTTGTATAATGATCAACTACAACCCAGTTTGAATTATTCCCTTCAAGATTTTTCTGTAGTATGACAAAAAAATTATTGAGATGTCTTATCATTACTATACTAGTATGGATAATTGATGTATCATCCTTTTATACGGTAGAAAATTAACCTTGAATTGATGAATAAATATAAACAAAAACTTATTAATACCTCCCTTTATGGCGTACTTCCAAAACAAATCTATCTTTTAGATCAGTGGTACGTTTTATACCTTGTAACCCATCAGTTTCAAGATCAATCTGTTCATCCTCTACAGATGAAATTGTTTATCACCCAGCTCGTGGTTATCATCCATTATAATGTATATTAATAAAAATTATTGAAGTTGAAAAATCCCATAATTACCTTAACAGATTGGATAAGATAAAAACAAATGTATATGATTAAATTTAATCATATTACCATAAAATCCATCACTCCTTAAACCTAATGGCTTGTATTCCTATTAATGTATCATAAAATACATTTAATCATGATATGATCTAATCACAAAAAACATAATGAGGTGTTCCTAAGACCTTGAACATATGATCAACCTAAAAGTTTTAATCCCAACATTGAATATTTAACACTTATGTTAGTCAAACATGGATACATATATTATTCCAAATAAATATATAATCTATAGATATAAATACACAGAATTTCCATGGAAATTTTTTTCGTAAATACTTGGAAATTTTTCAAATCCGCCAAAATTGTCAGCGTTGAATTTTGAGTCCTAGTGTGCCAAGAATCAATTTATAATGTTTTGTTCAGCTATATTTTGTAAATGTACGTGCGGGTTTTAATAAATGTTTAACTGGTACACGGAATTAAAAACTGAGGGCACTATAGAAATCTTAGCGCCGGTATGCGCTTAAGGAAACTTTCACCTCAATGGTAGTGGGTCAAGAATAAAAGTTTTTTTGGGTTTTTAGTGATAGAATTTAATAAAAATAAAGTTGTGTAGCATTATTTTTTTTTGTTGGTTAAATCCTCAATGTGGAAGTTCGCGGTTGGGACCACCACACCTTAACCTCCCAAGGGAGGTTAATGGAGTTGGGGACCACCCGAACCTGACCTCCCCTTCATGTAAATTTTGTTGGGGACCACCCGGGTTTTAATACACCTAGAAACACCCCATTAATGGGTAAAAACCCTCAATTTTCACATTAAGTGTAGGGGGGCCTCTTCATCTCCCCTAACACTTAATGTGCCTAATCCTCCTCATTAATTAATTGATCCAACATTTTCAATTAATTAACTAACCCATTGTAATTTTGTGTTAACAAATAAATAATATTTAAAAATAATCTATTGTTTTGGTTGGAATTTATCCTTTGGTGGAACATCGGAGAAGAGAGAGAGAGAGCTTAGGGAGAAAATCTCTCGCCAATGAAGAAAGAAGAGTGTGTTCTTCCAACGAAGAACGTCGATGAAAAGCTTCTTTGACTTTCTTCCTCGAATCCTTCTTCAATGTAGGATTTCTTCGACTATGACGAGCCGCTACACAGAACAATGACCGAGGAAAATGCTGATATCCATCTTTTCCAACAATCTGTCTTCTTTCTTGCAACCCCATCATCAACCAACGAGAAATGGAAGGGGTTTAATTTCTTTTAAGTGTTATTAATTTCCATGTTCTTCCTCTATTTCACAATGATGAATGAGGATGTTTTCTTTCTATGGGAGGTTTTTTTTTGCTTCATTATTATGAACCGTTTGATACCACCCTAAATGTGGATGGTGTGGGCCAAACCAACATTTCCCGAACACTCCTTCATTCGTGTTTTTGATGTTCTTCTGCACGACGATGAGGTGACGAGATGACGGATGTGACACAGGAAACCTCTGTGCTCTTTGAGACCTCTGCAACACGCGCCACCCGTCGGTCGTGCCATCCACTAGCCAAACCACTCCCGTACACCCCGTCCGCCGGCCGAACTGGCTCCGCCACCCCGGGCAGAAACGTGGCGCCCTCCCGGCTACCCTCGTCCTCGGGCCCCGCCGGCCCACCTCACCAGGACCGCGCCTCCCGGGTCCTGTCCAAACCACACAAGCCCGCAGCCCCCCTCTCGGTGCCCCAACTGAATAGTATTGGCCCCGCCGGCCCGAGTTTTATAGGCCTCCGTGCACTCCGCGTGCCTCGCACCACCACTGGATGAATCGTCATTGGCCATTTGGACTGAGCCATCCAAGCTACGCACCTCGCGACGCTGGTCGAACCGGCCCTAACCTCCCAGGTATAGCTTCTGAGCTATTCCCCACATGATATTGGCTGAGCCCGCCTTCTATACCTCTCATAGCGCCTCCAGGCCGAACCGCCTTTACACTGACACATGGTCGGTCCATGCCACCACGACCGGTCCGCGCAATGGCGATCGTTCTGCACCCTCGCGCTACTCGCGACCCTCATGGCCTACTGGGCTAGGCTCAGTGGGGTGGGCTGAAACAAATGGTTCAGGCTATTCCAAACCCGAACCGGGTCGGTCCGACCGGGTCGGACCGGGCTCGGGTCTACTACATAACCTTTACATTATTTTGGCTATATCTTTGGAACCAGATGTCTATTTCACGAAACATCAGTGGCGCTGGTATTCCTGGAGTGAGATGGTCCCTTTGTTTATACCTCATTGGATTTTTGGGTATAGTTTATATACGATCAGGTTGGATCAAGCACAAATCCAACCAGGCCCCCAGGAATAAAAGGCTAAGAACTCACAGATTGGGCGTCCGATTGACGCGTCGTCAGTTGAATTGTAACCCTAATGACCTGGTGGACCATTATGATATTTTTTCATGGGACATTGTGGAAGTTGATGTATTGAAACTTGGATTGAGGAGAGGAACCTCCCGGAATCAATCATGATTTTTGCGGGAACCCTATGGTTGGCTTCTTTGTGATAAAGAGAACCTATGTGGGTTCGACAGCTCCGATTAATGTTCCAGGATCATACGTGGGTTTGATAGATCAGATTATGGGTCTAGGATGCTACATGGGTTCACTAGCTCTGATTACTATTCTAGAATCTTATGTGGGTTTAAAAGTAATGATTACAATTCTAGGATCCTCTGTGGGCTCGACGTCTTTGATAACTGTACCAGGATTCTACGTGGGTTCAACAGAGTGGATGATTCGGTGGGTACATATAATCATTGCTATATTTCAACATAAGTTGTATACCTGTGTGACCTAAGTGAGTAACTTTTTTGTTTACCTCATGATTGAGATGTATTACTTGATAACATAGGTATATGTATGGGTATATACCTAAGTGGGATTATCTGTTGATTTCATACATTGTGGTTTATCCTTGTTGGATTTTGTGACAACATGAGGGTCTCAAGGTCCCTTCTATGTATCATTATACTCACCCCTGCATGGGTTGTTTCTGCACCTCATTATATTGGATGTAGACGAAAGACAACACTGATCGAGGCTAGGAGTATTAGTACAGGACAGTACCTGTAGGTGGACCTTACGATGAGTCAGTACACAGAGGAGACTGATGGACATGGAGTGATGAGGATGCTATATGTACCTATTATACAGGTGGGAATCTCGTAGGATGACCCAAAAGCTAATTTTCCTTTCTTCAGTTGTACTTGTACAACCAGTTCCTTATACTTTAATGTTGGGCTTGTATTTTCATCCCCATTACATTTTCGCACTCGTTTCATATATAGTTTACCTAGTGTTTTGTATCTAGCTGTGTGCATTTACAGGTTACAAAGGAAATGCCTTCCTAGTTTTAGGGAATTACGCCTTTGGTGCTAGTCACCAGCCACTGGCCTATGGAAGGCAGGATTGGGGTAGTCACGGTAGGGGCCCTGGGGGATGGGTCATGACTAATTGCTATTAGAGGAGTCTATTCTACGAAAAAACATAAGACTCTGATAATTTTTGTGAAGCAATAGTGTTAAGGGTACTGAGTGAGGTTTTTAGTTCAAGGAGTCCAGTGTTGGTTCGGCGACCGACATATCCATACACCAGGACCCTGACTCTTGATTTCTCAATTAGTGCATGAATTCACTTATTGTGTGTGTGTTTTCAAAAAAAATTGATTCATCTCACCAGGCATAACTTATTGACCATTGGACACCTGTTTCTTTTCATGATGTTCCCACCCAGAGAGCCAGCTAGGGTTCTAGGCTTTGTATGAGATGGCATCCCAATGAGCGATGAGGCCTCAGTGCAGGGACCTATCACAGGTGAGGCACCAGTGGTACCACTAACCGTTTAGCCACTGATGCCACCAGTCCTAACAGTAGAGAGTGCACGCCGCCTGAGCATCCTGAATGAGTTCCAGCGCTAGAGGTCTCCCAGGTTCATGGGTGAGACGGACCCCTAGGAAGGTGAGGATTGGCTAGAGGCTGTAGTGAGAGTATTCATACTGGTAGGGACACCAGCCGACCTTATGTTGATCCTTGTTGTGAGTCTCCTTCAGGAACCAACAGGTAGATGGTGTAGCCTGGTGATCAAGGTGAATGATGAAGCGACACTTCTCTGGGAAGACATCGAGAGCCTATTTCGGGTGGAGATTGTCCCAGCCACCCTATGTGCACTGTGGATATAAGAGTTAATTCGTCTACAGTAGGGAAGCATGACAGCGACACAGTACTCAACAAGGTTCACTGGCCTCTCGCACTACTCCACATATATGATGTGGGTCCCATTCTTTAGGGCTCGGACCTTCGAGTAGGGGCTCAGGCGAGAGATCATGGCTTCGATGATCTCCGTCATCATCCTGACGTAGGCGAATGTGTTGGAGAAAGACCTATTAGAGGAGATTTTCCTTGCCGAGAAGTCACCAGTAGTGAGACCCAAAACATGGTGACATGTAGTAGAGTCTTCTACAGCTAGCAGCAAAGAGATGTCATGGAGATCCAAGCAGACCAAACCATCTGGTGGACAACCTACAGAAACAGGTTTGGTTGTGTGTGGCACACTAAACAGATCCAATCATAAATGGAATAGGCAGTGCAAAACATTTATCGGGTAGGGTCACATGACCTGAGACTATTTGACCTGGCGTGCATATGATCCGAAGATTTTTGAGGGACCTCCCAAGTAGAGGTAGATGTTTGATCGAGGCGATCCGCAGGGTACAAGAGGATGTGGCAGAGGAGATGGTTGTGTAGCTGATGGTGGATGACGATACAAGGTGTTACCCCCACCACCACTAGGAGGTCCACCACGACTATAAGGAGCAGGTGGATAGGTGAGATCTCAGATCCAGGCAACTAAGGCTTGTGATCATGGTGGTCTAGAGATGATTCGAGATAAATATTTGGGTCTAGTCCACCTTAGCTATAGTTTTTATAGACCCAATTTCCAGTCACTCTTTCATTTCCACCAATCTCGTTCAGTGCTCGGAGATTCCGACGTAGTTGTTGGCTCTATCCTTATGGCTATAGACACCTACAAGAGCATATTAGATGATTACCACTTGTTCCGGTAGTATGAGATTACACTAGGAGGTGAGAACTTCAGCTGGGAGCTCCTAGTAGCGGCGTCGAGGCCTTACGACCTCATCTTTTCTAGGGACTAATTATCTATAGTCCATGCTTAGATTGACTGTATTTGGTGCAGAGGGAAATTTTTCCACGTGGATGGAACCAGTTTTACCTTCATCGGCGATAAGGGATCCTCTGTAGCACATGAAAGACTTACTCGGAAGACGGTGCAGCTGATCACTAATTAGTTGTCTTGCCTTACCCTCAGAGCAGTAGATGGGGAGAGTCCAATATATCCTCTATTGGTGGACCAGTATGCAGATGTTTTCCCTTATGATGTCCCAAGTATACCACCTCATAGAGAGGTAGAATTTTATAGTGACTTGTACCCTGAGATGACACTGATCTCTACTCCAGCATATCGGATGGCTCCCGTGGAGCTTCATGAGCTGCAGGTACAGTTGGAGGACTTACATGGGAAGTGATTCATCTGACCTAGTGTTTCTCCCTAGGCATCTCCGATACTGTTTTCCAAGAAGTATGATGAGAGCTTCGGGATTTTTTTTACTCCCGTCACCTAAACTAGGGGACCGAGAAGAACAAGTACACACTCTTGAGGATTGAAGACCAATTTGATTAGCTTAATGGACTGTGGTGCTTCTTGAAGATAGATCTTAGATTAGGATACCACCAGCTCAGAGTTCGAGATGAGGATGTACAGAAGGTATCTTTCAGAGGTTGGAACAACCACTAGGAGTTCATGGTTATTCTATTCGGTAGAACCAATGCTCTAGCAGTGTCTGTGGGAGTCATGAATAGGATTTTCCAGCCATACCTCGATCGCTTTGTCGCATTCTTCATCAAAGACATTCGGATCTACTGGATTTCCGAGGAGGAGCATGCCTATCATTTTCGAGTAATACTGGACACATTCTGATAGCACCAACTTTATGGTGAGCTCTCGAAGTTCCAGTTCAGGATACGAGAGGTTCACATTCTAAGACATGTCATATCCGAAGCTAGAGCTATAGTGGATCTAGTGAATATTGAGGAGGTACTTGATTGGGAGCCACCCATGAGTGTGATGGAAGTACAATATTTTCTAGGTTTGGATGGTTATTACCAAAGGTTCGTACTAAACATCTCCAGAGTTGCATCACCACTATCATCCTTGATGGAGAAGGGGAAAGAATACGTGTGGTCGGAGAGATTCCAGCATAGCTTTCAGGAGATGAGGTCGAGGCTGACTAGATCCCCCATCTTGAGGCTTCTAGAGGAGGGAATAGGGTACATAGTCTACTATGACACATCAGGGACCAGAATCAGATGTGTCATAATTTAGGAGTGAGGAGTGATCGCATATGGTTCTCAGCATCTCAGAATGCATGAATAGAACTACACTACACATGACCTAGAGTTACCAGCAGTGTTCTTCGACTTGAAGATGTGGCGGCACTTTCTGATGGGTGAAAATTTTACTATGTAATCTGATCACAAGAGTCTCATGTATATATTCTCCCAAAAGGGCATGAACCTGAGAAAATGATGTTTCCTTGAGTTCCTCTAGGACTATGACTTTGAGATAGTCTATACTCCAGGGAAGGGGAAAATTGTTTCAGATGCACTCAGTAGGAGGTATGGTATATAATTGTTAGGAAAAACGATGGAGCAGCTAGCTGCTTTGCAGATATACTTTGTAGATAGAGATTGAACTCATTTACTAGAGTCTCTTACAGTCACACCCCCACTTCTTTAGCTATTCAGGGGGCACAATGTGGGGACACTGACAGCGAGACACGACGTGCTCAGATATCCACGGGGCTTGCATCTAATGGATATTATGATATTGGGGAGCACATCATTCTCTTCAAAGGTCATACCATGCTACTAGTGTCACTTTAGTAGGAAGTGTTGAGGGGGTTCCACAAATCCCCTCTAGAGGTACATATATGAGTGGAAATTATGTGCCAGGATCTCTGATGATAGAACTAGTGGCCGGGAATGAAGAAAGCAGTTGTAGAGTTTTTCTCTTGATGCCTCACTTGTCAGCAAGTGAAGGCGGAGCATCAAGTTCTAGCAGGCTTGGTTCATCCTTTAGAAGTCCCAAAGTGGATGTGGGATGTGATATTTAGGGACATTGTCACATGACATCCACAAACATCCAGGTCTCATGACTCGATTTTGGTGATCATCGACTGACTCACCATGTCAGACCACTTCCTACTGATTAGAGAGCAGGGATCAGTAGAGATCATGGGACACCTCTATGTGGAAGATATTAAACGACAACATGGAGTACCCTTGAAGATTGTATCTGAATATGACACATGTTTTACATCCTAGCGATGAAAGGGGTTGGTGGAAGCTTTCAAAATGCAGCTTCATTTGAGCACCACCTTCCATCCGAAGACAGATGGTCAGACTGAGCGGTCCATTCAGACCCTCGAGGACATGCTCCTTGGATGAGTCCTCGACGTCGTTCGTATTTTGGAGGATCACAAACCATTGGTGGAGTATTCATAAAACAATACCTATCACTCCACCATTGAGATGGAACCTTTTAAGGGGTTATACGGGCGACCTTGCCAATCATATTTCTAATGGAATGAACCTAGGGAGTCAGCACTAGTGGGACCAGAGATGGTATGGGCTACCAAAGACAAGGTGTAGATCAACTAGGAGTATATAAAGACTGCACAGAGCAGACATAAGTGGTATGCCGATATGATATTGTGACCTCTAGAGTTTGAGTATGGCAACCACGTCTTTCTACGGGTCTTACCTCGACGAGGTTTACAGTGATTTGGCCGAGGCAGAATGTTATCTCCGAGATTAATCAAACCTTTCTAGGTCCTCATCATAGTTGGCAAGGTGGCATACCACTTATCTCTTCCACCTCAGTTACAGTGGGTGCACGACGTCTTCCACGTATCTCATATGAGGAGATACTTTCCCGAACCTTCTCACATCATCAACCCTGGAGAGCTGGACTTCGATGATGGGGTGACATTTATGGAGGTATATTGGAGATTGAGGATTGACATAAGCAGGTTCTATGTGGAAGTTCGATACCTCTGCATCACATTTCCTGGCAGCACGGGAACCTACAGGAGAGAACATGGGAGCAGGAGGATCAGATGTGTGCTCAGTACCCCCACTTTTCCCCTAAGTTCAAGTTGTAGCCTATGGGGACATAAAACCCTATAGTGGGTAGAATATAAAGACCCTGAATTTACATGTAAATTTTTCAAGTCCGTGAAAATTGACTATGCGGGATTTCGAGGGATGGTGTGCCCAAAATCAATTTCTTAAGTTTTGTTTAGGTATTTTCACTAAATGTACAAGCAGGTTTTTATAAATTTTGAACTGGTGCTCGGAATTTCAATATGAGGGCACCGTTGAACTCACAACACAGGTATCCACATGAAGATATTTTCACCTCGAAGGCAGTGGGTCAAGAATAAAATTTAGTTTTCGGAATTTTAGTGAAAAAAATAAATAAAAATAAAGTTGTGTAGCATTATTTTTATTTTTTTGGTTAAAGCCTCCATGTGGAAGTTGGAGGTGGGGACCAACACACCATAACCATCCATGATAGGTTTTGGAGGTGTGGTACACCCGTACCTAAACACCTCTTACTGTAAATTGTGGTGGGTACCACCCTAGTTTTAAACCCTCCTTGAAAATACTCATTAATTAAGGGAACCCCACAATTTTTCCATTATGTGTAGGGGAGCCTCTTCAACTCCCCAAACACATAATCTGCCTAATCCTCCTCATTAATTAATTGCGACAACACTTTCAATAAATTAATTAACCCAATTGCAATTGTGTGCCAATAAATAAATAATAGATAAACATAATCTATTATTTTGTTTGGAATATGCCTTTTGGTGGAACTTGGGAGAAGATATATTGAACATAGAGAGAAAATATCTCGCCAATCAAGAACGATGAATGTCAGGGAGGAGCGTCTGTGACTTTCTTCTTTGGAACCTCCTTCGACATAGGAAGTCTTTAACTATGATGATCCAGCACACAAATCGACTATCTAGGGAAACACAAAAGTCCTTCTATTCTAAAGATCCTTCTTCTTTCCCGCGACTCCATCGACGTACAGCGAATAAAGGTAGGGGTTTATTTTATTTTAAGTGTTATTAATTTACATGTTCAGTGTTACTTTCAAAATGATGAACGAGGATGTTTTCTTTTCGCAGGAGGGTTGTTGTGCCGCATTCTTATAAATTCTTTGATACCACCCTAAACGTAGAGGGTGAAGGCCAAACTGACATGGCATGACCCCTCCATGATTCTTTTTTGTGATGTTCTTCGACATGGTGACGAGGTGATGAGATGAGGAATGTGGTGCAGGCAACATATGTTCTCCTCGCGGCCTCCGTGACCCACTCCGGTAGCCAGTTGCACCTTCAACCCACTGAATTGGTCCCAGCCACCTAGTCCTCTAGCCGAACAGGCTCCGCCGCCCCGGGATGAACCATGGCGCCCTCCCGGCCACCCGCCTCTCAAGGCCCCACCGGCTCTCCTCTCTATGGATGTGCCTCCTGGCTCCCATCCAAACTACGCCTACCCACTACCTCCCTCACGGTGCTCCGGCTGAACCGCATCGGCCCGCGGACCCCCTCATGGCGCCAGGCCAAACCGTGTCAGCCCCCATGGCCCCAACTGCACCATCTTTCATGTGCTCCACGTGCGCCCTATTCCAGCGCTATCCGAACCGGCCTCAGCCATCCGGGTCGTGATGTCCGAGTCTCACCCCTCGCGACGCTGGTCGAACCTTACCCGACCTCCTGGGCTGAGCCGCCGAGCTACACGCCATGCGTGCCTGGAAGAGCCTACCTCCCACACCCCTCATGGTGCCTCCAGGTCAAACCGCCTTTACAACGACCTCCGGCTGGTCCACGCCCACATGTTACTCGTGGCCCTCTCGTCCCATTAGGCCAGGGCTAGTAGTCCATGCCGAAACCAACGGGTCAGGTCATGCCAAACCCAAACTGGGTCGATCCGAATGGGTTGGACCGAACCCGGGCCTACTACCTACCCTTTACTTTCTTTTGTCCATATTTTTGTCACCGGAGGTCCGTTGGATGGACCGTCAGTGGCACTGGTATTCCTAGATTGCGAAAGTCCCTTTCTGTGTACCTCACTAGAGTTTTGGGTATAGTTGAGATATGATCAGGTTGGATTGAGCACGAATCCAAATGGGCCCCCAGTACTAAAAGGCTAATAACTCACAGACCGAGCATCTGATTGATGTGTTGTCAGTTGCGTTGATACCCCAATGACATGGAGGACCTTTGGGATACATTATCGTGGGACCTAGTGGAAGTTGATATATCAACACTTGGATTGAGTGGCAAACCCTCCTAGAATCAAGCGTGCTTTGTTGGGGATCCTTGTGGCTAGCTTCTTTGTGATAAAGAGATCCTACATGCGTTTGACAGCTCTGACTATTGTTCCATGATCCTACGTGGGTTTGAAAGCTTCGATTACTGTTCCAAGATCCTACATGGGTTCAATTGCTCCGATTACTATTCCAGTATCCTATATGGGTTTGATAGATTTGATTACTACTTCAGGATCCTACATGGGTTCGAAAACTCTGATTACTGTACCAGGATCCTACGTGGATTCAACAGAGTAGATGATCATTGGCTATATTTAATCATCTCTATAATTCTACATATGTTGTATACCCGTGTGAGCTGAGTGAGTAACTTTTTTTACCTTATCATTGATATGGATTACTTGATAACTTAGGTATATGAATGGGCATATACTTAAGTGGGTTTATCTGTTGATTGCATACTTTGTGATTTATCCATGTTGGATTTTGTGAGAACATGAGGGTCTCGGGGTCTTTACAGAGTATCAATATACTCATCTCTACACGGACTATTTCCACACCTCGTTGTGTTGGATACAGATGACAGACAACACTAATTGAAGCTGAGAGTATTAGGACTGGACGGTATATGGAGGTGGACCTTACGAAGAGTCTGGAATGGAGGAGACTAACAGACATAGACTACTGAGGAGGATATCTGTACCTACTCTTCAGGTGGGAATCACGGAGGCCCTCCCACCTACTGTTATTCCTTTCTTCAGTTGTACTTGTACTACTAGTTCCATGTAATTTACAGTTGTGCCTGTATTTATAGCCCCTTTACTTTTCAGCGCACTTTTGTTAAATAGTTTAAGTAGTGATTTGTAACTAGATATGTGCATTTACAGGTTATAAAAGAATTATTTCCCAGTTTTAGGGAATTACATCTATGGTGTTAGTCTCTAGCCCCTGGCTTATGGAAGGCGTGCTTGGGGTAGTCACGACATGGGCCCCGAGGGACGGTTTGTGAATGTAGATATTTTCTAATTATTAGAACCAAAATACCATGGGAAAATAATTTTACAATATAATAATTGAATCCTAGAAAATAAATACTTCAACCCTTGTACATAAATGATTTATAATAAATAGGTTAATCTAGGTATATATTTTATTCCATATGTAATGTAATTGAGTTAGTTAATTCCCGTAATTCCCACATATATGAAATTAAAATCCTTGAACATTTTAATATATATCCTTCATTTCCACATAGATAATATATTCCCATCCATTTAAGAAATTATTCGTTGTACTTCTTCTAACAAACATGACATATAAAAAGCTAAATCCTCACTCCTCTATGTTCATTACTCCATGAAATTTCATAAAAGTTCATATTCCTCTTATTTTACTCTTTTTTAATCACATCAAAACACATTTTGTTATTTATATTTTATGATATTGGATTAGGAATAATCACAATATCTATATCTCCAATCCTTGTCCAATATGGTTCCTCATAAATAGAAAATTTTCCTTAAGATTCAATATTAAAATGATTACTTCAAGTTTCAACCTTTGACTAAAACCTATATGAATTGTGTGAGAAGCACTAATCATAATCATATACCATCTTTTCATGAAAATAAAAAATAAGCTTTCTAAATCGTGACACCATTATTTATTTGATGACACCTTAGATTAATGCAATGAAATTCATTGTAATTATCTATTTAAATACTTCATGAAGGTTCATAATGAATTTTTTAATTTCCAAATAATTTTTCCTAGGATTGAAAAACTAGATGTGAAACAAGAAATATTTTCATGCACTTGGAGATGATCATGTATAGCTCAATACACCATTTTTGGAGACATTTTCCCAAGGTTCCTCTTGGATTGAGCAAAATCTACTTTTAATATCAAGAAATGAATGTAATTTATTTGAAACCACTAAATATATCCTTTACTAAAAGTCCATGAAATATTACAAAACATTATCTCATCATTATAATTATCCTTAGATACATCCCTAGAAATACACTTAGATATATTCCTAGGTATTTACCTAATGATTCCTTATCCAAGTTTCTAATGGTTAACTAAAACAATCCTTTGATACAAAGTATAGCTTCCCAGGCTTCTCAGGAAAGTATATCACATATTTTAATAATAATATTTAATAAATTACACAAAAACATTCCTATAGACAATAATATTGTAGTGAATTTGAATCATAGAAACAAATATTCAAATTTGGTGAAATAACATTAATGAATCCCACAATGATCATACCCTTTATTATTCTTCATAGAAAGACCCTACATAAAATCATTCTTCATAACATGGGGAAAGGAAACATAATAGAGGGTGATCTTATAATATTTGTAATGGTAAAAATAGAAAATACATAAAAATATCATGATCATAAGGGTTTTAGAACCGGATAATAACATTGGAAAACCATACCATTCATATCAAGGATTAAAATCTTGATTCATGACATAACCAATGGTATTTAATAAGACATGAATCTAAATTAAATAGATTAATATGAATGATGATAGGATAACATTATAATAATACATATAATTGTGGAACACAAATAAGTAAAAAAACATTACCATAATAAATAAATATCATTTCCAAGAGTTATCGTGGAACTCCATGGGTGGATACACCTCCTTTGTGGGATACACAATCATCCCGAAGGATAGAAATTTCCTCACGGTGGAATGGGTACACTTCCAAAACCATTATATAAATCATGGTTCAATACCAAGAGCATTATAGTAGAAATATTTTTGTACTGAAATTGGTTCACTCACCATTCCAATCTAATCTATGTCATTACATATAAATTTTTATCTAATGCATTGTAAGGTAATATAGGTCATGAAACAAATTGAGAATTTTACGAATCCTTTATCAAATAAATTAAATTTAATTGATATATTTATTTATAATATATAAAAATATAAACTTGCATTACAGACAACATCAGCTTATCTTGGGTTACACACCACACCAATATTAAATGGAAATGTTTTTATTATTATAATTATTTTTAAAATACTATATGACATATTTATTAAAATTTATTATATGAATATTAAAATATATTTCAAAAATATTATTTATAATGGTTTCATATAAATAAAAAATATTTATTTTGAAATATATAAATTTCCCTAAATTTTATATGTTTGGTAAAATACCATTTCCTAAAAATAATTAATTTTTGTATTAATATATAAATAATAATAATAATATATTTATATGAATTTATAAGTCTAATTTTATGAAATAATATTTTTTATTCATATTGAAAAAATTATCTTGTGGTGAATATTTTTGTATTTTCCTGATTTTTTTGGAAGAATAGTGAAGAATACTAGATTTTAATTGAAAAATGTTTTTTTGTCAAAAGAATTTTTAAAGATAAATTGTATTTTAATTTTCCTTAAATTATAATTAGTTCAATTTTAGATAAATTAATCTAATTAATGCCATTAAAAAATAAATTGATATATGTTATAAAATTATTTCAATCGTTTTAACATTTTCTCTTTAAAAAATGACTTTTATAATAATTATATGAGATTAATATTAAATTAATTTATGAAACATATGTTTTATGAATCTGAAAATATGGATTCTATATTTTTAATTATATGAGATTATAATGCATAAAAATGTGAAAATAGTTTTTTACAAATGTGATTGGTGAAATTAATTAAAATTATTTACGGCGATTAAGGTAACAAATAGTTTACGTATACGTTAAAATATAATTTTAAGGGGCCAATAACCTAGAAACATATTCAAAATCCATTTACCAGAACAATTTGGCATATTAAAATTTTTTCTTTAAATTGTAAATTTATTGGAGGGATATTATGTATGTCATTCCTCTCAATATTTTTTATCATTTTATATTATAAAGAATTCCACATCTCCTCCACTATAAAAACACACTCACTCCCCTCACTTCTTCACACATATAAATCCCTATTTCTTGAAAATAATACTAAATATCCTCATAAAATCCATCCCTTCATCTTATAAGCCTCATTTTATAGGAAATATAACCAAGTAATCCCCTTGGTGTAAACCAAAATGAGTTTCCCAAATAAGTGGTAACATTCTTCAAGAAGCACTTTTGTTTTATTTCAATATACACCAACTCAATTATTCTTATTCCATAATTATAAAATAATATATTTAAAATAAATATAATGATATTATTTTAATTTCAGGTTACCACCAACACTAACACACATTTCCATTTAATTGGATATATAATTTTCATTCTTCTAAATGACAGACCATCATCTCGAGAAGAGTTATTGTTTGTTCTTCCATTTCTTCTTTTCGAGGTTCAAAATAATTATCTACACTTGTTTATATATATATATATATATATTTGATTTTCAATATTTTTTTAATCTATCATATTTATTATATTACACATAACTTCATTGATTCCATTTTCTTAAAATACGATAATTTCCTTTGTGGACGTGTGAAGTAACACCTCCATAAAAGGATATGATTCATTCAATCATTAAATGAAATTTTTTAAATATTGGTTTAACAACTGTATATTATATATGTGAAATAATAAATCTAATAGATTTATATTATATAAATGTATTCATTTATTTCATTTAATTTTTTCATTTCAATATGACAAGAAAATTGAATCAATATTCACGCATATGTACGACCTACAGTCTCTTTGAAAGGTGCATTTTATTTTATATTTCTATATTTTATATATTATTAAAAATTAATATATAATGAATTTATATGATATTTAATTCATTTTTATCATTATTTGGATTCATAAATAAATATATAATAAGAGGAAAAAATAAGAAATCAAAACACATGGGTAAAAAAGTGGTTATTACGTGAAATATATCGTTAACATGGAAGTGTTAACAAAATATTTGTAAAAAAGTAATAATAAAATAATATATGGTGTAATATAATAGAGTTCGGTTTTATATTTGACGTATAATAAACTTATATTTATTATATAGGACGTTTGAACATGTTCAATGAGTGTCAGGACATAAAGTATGGGGATTTATAGTCTGGATTATATTTTAATGAGACTTACTTCCAATAAGTTTATTATATTATTATTATATTTCAATTTATGGCTAATTAGATTTATATTTTAAAATCTTTAATTCATGGGGATTTATTTTTCTAAATATAGTATGGTAATTGTATTTTAATTTTTCTTATTTGAGACACATGTTTTATTATGCACTTATAATTTATTCAAGGTATATATATTGAATTTGAATTTTTTTTATCATGAATATCCTTATTTTCATGATACATTAGGCTTCATGAAATTTATTTATCTCATTGGGATTATTATTCAGTGTTACCACAGTGGTATGGGTCTATTTCTACCATCTCATTATTTGATAGGATTTTTTAAAATAACACTTCCTTCGATGAAATACTATGATAATTCTCTCTAGAACACTCATGAATTTAATTACAATATGTTTATTTTGGATATATTAATTTATTGGTACCATTTCCCCACTCTTTGGAACTCATAATTATTATGAAAACGTTTTTAATAAAATTCAACAACATTAATCTATTCATTTGAAAATCTATTTTTTCCAAAACCATGTGTTCCAAAAATGTTTTAAAAGATGTATTAAATAATATTTTGAGATTAATTTAATATAAAAATGATAAAAATGGTTTTAAAATATTAATTTATATGTTTTAATTTTTTTAATGAAATATATTTTTAAAAATTTATAGGTATTAAAAAATGTTTTCCAAAAAAAAGGATATGTTCATTAAGAAATGATTTAAATGATTTTCAAAATTAACTTTCATAAACTATTACCTAATTTTTTTACTAAGTATTTTATTGTGATTTTATCCGAGGGTACAATTCATATTCTCTCATAAAATATTTTCTGTTTTTATGTCATGATTTTTATGATAACTATTTCAGTTCTATGATTTATAAGCATATGAGACCCACATATTTTTATGGGTTATGTTATGAAGAAATGATTTTGAAACCAATCTCTTATCTATGGATTATGATAACATTTCAAATTTATGATATCCAATTCATTTAGTGGGTTATTATATGATTAATTTTTATGATCAAGCAACACACATTTTTATGATTTCATTAGTACAAGGGTGGGACCTATATATCCCACGAATGAATTTGGTAATGATTAATATATCATGAGATATACATGGAAGGAATGAGTAGTGAACTTTATTTTTTATTGTACTTTGTCAACTAATATGGTCTTGGGAGTGAACATTGAATACTAATATGGGGTTTTTTTAAAAAAAATTCAATATGGACATGGCAGTAATGTATTTACAACAATGGTAATAATTTTATATGATTATGTGTTTACAACTATTTCAAGACTTATTCCAAGTTTATGATTTCATGGATTATGTTATTGATTCTCTTATCATTAGTTCCCTACAATCTTCATGTATTTATTATTGTATTTGGGTTTTGTATTAATGATATGAAAAGTATGATCATCTCATTTAATGATTAGGTTCTCAATTTTTTATATTTAGGATTATGCTTACATATTTCCCTTGTTTACCATTACTAATTATTTGAGTTCATGAGTTTATATGTTTCCTTTCTCATGGTTATGAATATATGTATTATTTATGATTTTTAGATGAATGGTTTTAGTCATTAATAACCTAGTGGAATATAATTTAGATCCCCTATATACTAGAATTTATGTTTCCACATTTCTAGAGGCACAAATTGAATACAGTCTTTAGGTTTTAATTTGTGATATTTATTATGTATTCGGTAAAAATTATGTAATATCTATGTATGATAATCGAGGGTCACTATAGTTGGTATCAATGAAAATGTTTAGTTATCCACTGAAAACATGGATGAGAAAAACATTAGTGAGATCCCAAATGAGTTCTATCTATGGATAAATCTAAGGATGAGCTAAATTATAGAAAATTGTTTTGGAAGTTTGGTAAATGATATAGTGAGTGGTTTCCTATCATTACATCCTGGTCAGGATGCTACAAGTTTATGTGCTTCTAGAACGGATTTATAAAGGGAAAACAACCCCAAAAAACTATATTAAGCTTAATCTTGTTTGGGAACTGGTTCAAAACCAGAAGCCTTGTTGCACACCTAGTTTGACACTCCCATGGATATGCTTCGCAAATATTACAAATTCTTCCCAAAAAATCATGAAGGATTATAATGGATTTTAGAATTTAAAAACCTATGATAGACCTGAGGTATCATTTATTAAATATGGTTTTATAATTTAGACATCCTAAAAGTGACTTTTCAGGACTATGTTGTTCCTCACTAAGTAAATTTATTCTTACTCTACGCCTTTTGGTTTTAGAAAATGTCTAGAACCCAAAGGAAACATGTTAATTCTATATACGATAAAAAATTAATATATTTTTCACCTAAGAATCCAAATTTTATTGGATCTAGAAAGATAATTATTTTTTCTATAGTCACCAATATAGCTGAACGTATGAATCCCGTTGGACTTCAAAATTAGATAGGGAGGGATCAATATTATATTGAGTCCATCATGAGGAAACATCCACCTTCTTTCAATGGTCCTTCATATCCACTACTTAATGAACAATAGATTATTACCATTGAATTGAAATTTTCCCATCTACATTATTCAATAAATTAGAAATTCTTTCTAGCTATTTATGGATAGAAGGATAAGGGGCCCAAAGGTGGCCTCTAATTAGAAATATGAGGAAACAAGATGATGTTGAATCCATGAATATAGATGAATTCAATAAATTTTTTCAATATAAAATATATTTTTATTATTTATACAATGATGTTGAAAGAGTTCATTTATTTTAGAAAATGGAGTGATTAATCATTTAAAACATACGAGGAAAAGTTTATAAGGCTGTCGATGTAATCTTACGGTATTGTCATCCAACATGAATGTGAAGTCGATAGGTATAATTTTGGATTGAATGCGAATTTCAAAATGTTATTATCCACGATAGACAATGGTAACTACATATAGACTGGTCTTTGTGCAATAATGGTTGAGATGTAGGTTAGAGTTACGTATCAATCTCAGGGATTAGACATGAAAATAAAGATGGGGTTCTAAGGAAAATCATGAAAACATATAAAAAGAAGAAGATGTGCGAAATGGTTGGTCATTGGGAATTTTTTGAATAAAGGGATGGGAAGAAGATAAATAAAATGACAATGGAGAGAATGATGCCCAAAATAAACCTCCTCAGCATCTGTGATATAAGTGTAAAGGGAATAAAAATTATGTTAAGACATTCTTAAACAATAATTTTAATGATGACAATAAATAATGGTAACCTATTAAGATAATATATAAGGGGAATATCATGAAACCATTATTTTTAATGAGGGGGGTGAAATAATGATGTGGTTAAAGGTGCACATACCATCCACACTATAACTACTAATATATTATTTTATTCTAGATATAAAAAGTATTTAATATATAAATAATTTTATAAGTATATTAATATTCCACATATATTATTAGATCTGGAATTACTAGTGAATAACCCTAATGGTACAGTGATTGATTATCATGATTATGATTCCTCTTCGATTAATGTTTCTGGGAATGTGCTTCATACAAATCAGGTTATTCTTCACTTATTAAATTTTGATTTCATCTTCGACATTGATTGTTTTTCTATAAATAAATCCCACATCAATTATTGAGGATAGAATGTAATGTTTTATATTGCAAAACAACATATGATTTTTTATCAATGAGATAATTAGTACGAACAAACTATGTATATTCCATCACATGAATGGTTGTCAATTCCCATTTTAATGAAATTTTTAACTGAAATGGATAGAGATAAAATCAATATCAATGATATCCCAATTGTTTTATAATTTTTTTATATCTTTCCTAATGTGTTTTCCTTACTTCCACGAAATTGTGATGTTGAGTTGTTAGTATAGCTCATATCCAGTTCCTCAACAATTTAAAATACCCTCAATAAAATTTCCAAAAATTAGTTGTATAAATTGTATAATCAAATACAAGTAAACAATGATAAGGGATTCATTAGGCCAGGTGTGTCACCTTGTGGTGAAACTATTCATTTTTTGAAAAATAAATATAGATTAATTTGGCTCTACATTGAATATTTAGGATCTAACAAGATGATGATCAAGAAAAAGTATGCACTTACCTTTATTGAACACTTTTTTAATCAACTTCGAAGATCATAATACATTTCCATGATTTACCTTAATTTTGGATATCATCAAGTGAAGTTTAATAAAGAGGATATACCTAAGATGGCATTCTGTAAAAGACATGGAAAATAAAGAATATATGGTATTTCCTTTTGGTTTTACTAATTCAACTTATATCATAATGAATTTATTAATATTATAATTCCACATAATATACATAAATTTATATTACATAAATGTTGACTAATATTCATTTCAAAATATAAAAATTCCACAATAGGACTGTATAATAATAGTGTCTTTAGAAATTGGGTAACATAATCAATTGGTTCACAAGGCATCTTTATTGTCTCCCACTTATTTTTTCATAACTAGTCCCCTTTTTTTAATATCTTACATAATACCCATATTCATATCCTAGGAAAAAAACATATTAAAGGATGGTATCATATTATTAGTAAAGGTATATATGGTATATTTCAATCATATCATAATCATAAGACATAAGAACATAAAAATTGAAAATCATATCCCAGATATGAATGATAGTGATATCATTCCATGGGATAAATCATGAATGTTCATAAGAATCAACCAACATAAACCCAAAAATCAAAAAACAAGACATGAAATTTTGTGTCATACACATAATAATAGAAAATAACTTCATATTACTCAAGTCTCATTGCCAAAATTATCATAGCGGTTAAAGAGTATTAGTGAACTGAGTTCACTCCAAGTTACAGCCATGTATTATTTAAATGGTATCATTTACCATTCCAACCAAGTCTATATCATGGGATATAAATATTTACAAAATTCATGTAGGGATATATAGATCCCACACATCTGATAATCAAATCATTTTTACGTGTTCCACAGAAACATAAATCATTCATCATAGCATAACCCAAGGAATTAAATGGTTTTCTTAAACATCATTCCATCATAATCCATATAAAAAAATGGATACAATAAATAGAATTTCATAATAGACCGAATCAAACCATAGATATAATAGGGATATAATATTAACCATATTTAATGAATTACCTCTATTATGGAAAACATATTTTGATGAAACACATGATATTAATTCTTGAGGAAAATATCATTTCATCTTCAAAAAAATTTATTTTCTCCAAATGATATTAAATTTTTAATGAAAATAATTTAATTGAAAATAAAATTGAAATCATGTAGAGGAATCTTCATATAAATAAGGTTTTATAAAGATTTAAGAATAATTTAATTCTATATGGGTTTAAAAAATTATCCGCATACTTTTTCCAAAAAATACCAAAACTAACTCGAATTGAATGACTACAAAAGCATTCTTTAATATAGTTAAAAAAATTGCCCAATAGGAAAAATTGAAATTAAAAAATTGAAGAATAATTCCAATTATATTACATATTTATGAAACATGGGCATGGGTGATAAATATACCCCATATAATACATATATATAAACAATCTCAACTAATAGTGAGATTAACAAATTATGACCTACATTATGTCTAATTCCCTTTAAATGTATCCAAACCAAAAGTAAGATGATTTAAATAAATTAATCGAATTATTTTAGAATCATAGTAATTTTTATGATATTATATATGATCATATTATAATCCATTAGTTAACAAAAATTAATTATTACTAGTTATTTGTGTATTAAATGCTAATCTTCGTATATAAGTTTTGTAGAATTAGTTCTGGTTTCCCATCATAGCTCATATCAATATCATTGTAAAATTATATTAACATTTTATATATCATATTTATTCATTATATAAATATATATTAAAATATCATGTATAATTAATCGCATCACATCGTGGAGAAGGTTGGTCATACATACGCACGAGGGATGATATCATTTCCATTAATATGGAATGGAAATCAAGTGGATGGTGTATAATATTTCCGAATCAATATCATGCTATAATTCTTTATATTTTTATTATTTCCATCATTATACCCATCCTTTTAAGGCTATGGTGAAAAAAAATTTACACCACGGTGTGGGGACATTTAGACGTATCTACGCAAATGTAGTGACTTTAATTTTTATAGGTTGGATAGAAGATGAAATATGTTTACTTCATAATTATAATAACATATAATTATATATATGATACTGGAGTTATTAAATTATAATTAAACTAATCATTAAGAGTATGTAGATGAATAAAAGGTGGAACGAATCGGTAAAGGAGATTATCTCTTCTTCGATGGGCTTCCTCTAAATATCCCATTAGAGAACTAGGGATGGTCTTGGAAGAGTACAAAAAATTATATAATGTTACTAGGAATGTTTATATGAAAAAAGGTAGGTTATGGAAGATCTTCAAGGCACAATGTTATGTGAAGATATGAGGGAGGATGAACCGTTTTATAATTGAGTTGAGGGACTCCTTAAAGATCTCCAAAAATATAACTTTATAATAAAATAAATCCCCATACAAAACAGCCAAAATGACCCCAATTAGAAGATGATATTATATAAGGTTTCAATTTCACAACCCACATATTTTTTTGGAATAATTTATTTAAATTTAATCGTAATAATTTAAATTAACACATAGTTATCTTATTTTATTTTTAACGATTGTATCTAACATTTCAACATTAAATGGGTGTCATGTTAGTTATTTGATGTTAATTATACCATAAATAAATATTATAGAAAATTTTAGACCATAGAATAATTATTTTATAAAATTAAAAATGATTTATCATTTTAAAATACTTTAACAAAAGACTCATGATAAACAGTCAATAGTTTCAATTTTGACACTATTCAATTCATTTATTTATAAAATATATTAATATAATAAGATTACTATGAACCAACTATTTTAACATATTCTATGGAGGTCATGGTCATCTCGAAAATTCATTAGACATCTTAATTAGCCCATATTATATATAAATTAATATTTTTAATAACATTTATTTTTTATCTTTATTAATAATATAATTACTATATAATTTTATTTGTAATTATTTAGTATACATATTTATAGAAAAACATTAAAAATAAAATACAATTATAAATGTAAATCTCCTTGAATTTAGAATATTATATGTAGTCGAATTTATCTTCAGGAAAATTCAACATTTAAAATATGATACACGTAATTAAATAAAATAATATATGCTTCACAATCTCTTCTATAAGGCTTCATTTCCTAACCCGACACATATTGGGGATCAATATGAAACTACCCCAAGCCCAAATCCATAGGCCTGAGAATGGCGATAAGCACTGATGGAATAAAACATTTGGGAGGCCTTTCCATAACTACCTGTACACATGCACACAACCAACTCAATGAAAAAGTGCATAGGGAAAAGGAAAATATAAAATAATACTTTATATAAACAACTAATATGAATCATACACTAAACTGTACAGGTACAAGTTCTGTAAATTAAACTAAAATGTAATGTAAAAAAAATACACACCCTAAAAGAAGAGTTCCACAACTCAGAAACAAGTAGAAAAGTATAACAGCTGAGAGAGCCCTACTCCTGAATCCCGAGAATCGACCACCGTAGGTGGTCCAAGCACCATATATCCCTAAGCTTCTCTAATTTCATGCCCAAAATGTCTTTCATCTTCATGGGAACACCATGTGTAGTAAAATACCATGAAAGGGTTAGTATAAAAATACACTATAGGATACCATGATATATCAATGGAGCAGAAAAATATTTACTGAAGAGAGGAATAATAGAAAAATCTTTGTACATTAAAAGATAGAATAGCTCAACCCATCATAGTAGTGAAGTAGACTCATCAAAAATACAAGTATCTATAAAGGGTGAGAAGATAAAATTCTCATCAACTCTTCACTACCAATAGTAGGAGACTAGACTCGTACAACAACATGATGCTAGGCACATAAATCCTATGGAATTCCCCACAAATCTTTTCCTCTCATACAAGGAGGTTATCCAAAACACAAGGAGTGTGTTCTTAAATTGGATACATATATATTGTCATCCAAAGAAGACAAAAAGAACAACTGTAAGGGTGGTCTCCATATCACAAATAATTTGAGTAAAAATGTATCTAACAGTTATAGAAGTAACCACGAAAGATTTCCAACATCCCTCATGTCCTTCTTAAACATGCATGTCAGTGGGAGCCAATCACTACAACATGAGACTATCCCTATTGGGTGGGTATTACTAGACCACATAGTTTTAGGCCGCAACACAAGGATGCATATAAATGTAGAATTAAACTATGTTACTCATGAGTATGAAGTTACATCAATGTGTGTCTCACCACTAATCTGTATCCAGAATGGGTAAACCAAATGCAGAGGGACCACACCCTACTGCGTTTGGGAAATTAAACTTTAATTTTCATTGTTGATGACCCACACCATGATGCATCAGTGGGATTCAACTCTTGTTCATCATGGACCCTCTCCCTTCTGTGTTTGGGGGATTCCACTAGGATGTAGATGATATAGGACCTACACTCATGCTGGTGTGGTATTACCCTCTTATTTTCATAGAGTACCCACACTCTAGTGTGTCAGGGGTATTCTATTATCATAGTAGTTACAAACAACCAACACCCATGCCAGTATGGGATTCCACTCTATGTCATCAAGGACCACACCTTACCTACAAGTGATATTCCACTCAGAAGGTATGGAAGAACTAAAATGACCATCCCTGCTGGATGATACCTCTTGGAAAGCACAAATTTGTTAGTTACTCTTCCCTACCATCATTGGATGTCACCTGAATAAGAATCACTTATGTAACATCTAACATCATATCTCTAAATTCACTAAATAGGGAACTATCGTGTTCTATGTAAAAAACCCATCAAAATAGGCTACTCGGATGCCAAAATTTGACTCCAAATGAAAAATATATGAGAGGTAGAAGATTCATAGTGTGGTAAATAGAGCATGTGTGGCACACATGACTGTTGAGTCAGTAAGGTTTCCTTATAAATTTTTCATTCCTTAATTTTTTGAAAATCACAAACACTTTATTTTAAAGAAATCTACTTTTCTCATAAGATTTATCTTATTAAAGAAAATTTTCCATCCCCTGGAAATTTTCTCTATACCTTTGTTTTCATTTTTAATGTTACAATTTCTCTAAATCAAACTTTTTTTAATTCTAAGTGAAAAAATAATTTCCACAAATAAAAAACTCAAAATCCGATAAATACATAGATAAATTGCATTTTTTTCAAGTTCTAAAATTCAGATCTGAATCCTCTAATTTTTGATTTCAAATTATCTGAAATTATATTCCGAATTCTATGATATTCAGACGAAGAATTCCTATAAATTATTATTCTGAATTCTTTGATATTCAGAATCTGAATTCCATAAAATTCAGGTTCCGAATACCTTTGAATTCAGACTCTAAATTCATTGGAATTCAAGTTCTGAATTCCTTTGAATTCAGACTCCCAATTCACTTAGAATTCAGGTTCCGAATTCTTTTAATTTATAATTCCAAATTCTTCTAAATTCGGATTTTCAATTCTTCTAAATTCAGATTCTGAATTCTCTGACATCAGATTCAGAATTCCTTATAATTCAGACTACAAATTCTATTGAATTCTGATTCTAAATTCATTGAATAACTGTATCAGAATATCCATGTAATATAGACTCTGAATTATTATTTCCATAGACTCTGAAAAATAGACTTGGTTGAGCATCCATATTTTACATACCTTTTTTATAGTTATGAAATGATGTCATGGATTATATTTTTAATTAATTGTTGCTTGATGGACACATGTACATATCTCTCTACGATTCAATGAAAAAATGACAATTGGAGGAGGGAGCTGACCATGGGAGAAGTGACTATAAATAGGATCCTATTTGAATTATCTCATTACTGATCTAGAACTCTAGATATTACATGTTGCTGAAGTTATTTCTAGAGAGATGGAAACTCATGCTTTGTGCATACTGAACATGTTGTTCAGCTTGCTTTATGCGACTCTGATTGATGTTGTGTACAATTGATAGATTCCTGGTATAGGAAGACAGAGGTGCAGACTACTGTAACGTTTGGGGAATTCCATGATAAAGAAGACATAGGTGATGACTATATTAATGTTCTATGAATTCCTCGATGAGGAATATAGAGGTGTCGACTACCTTAAAGTTCAATTACTTGCGGTGAAAGCATGATATATTCCGTTATTCTTATCGAGGGCTTACACTGTTGTGGGTAAGACATAGTTTCTTGAATGTATAAATCAAGGGATCTTTATCTAAAGGTGTTTTATACCATACTCTTTGGATTAAAAGATTTCATACATGTTATTTTTAATTTTCAAGTTTATTTTCCACAACATTTTTGATTAATAAGGAAATTATAACTATATTAAACTTTCCTATACTCGTAAACTCTCATTAGTTATATTCTATAAGCTTTAAGGTAGAATCTTTGTCCTTGTAAACATTTCATATGTTTCATTTCCAAAACCATATTTTCGGAACATATAATGTTTGTAGAACTAGAAGGTCTTGTCAATTTACCTTGATTAACTTTGTTAAAAATAGAAAGTTTTATATCAACATTAAAGGACCCAAAAGAATTTTTAATGTATAAAATTCACTACCCTCTTGTATATTGACCATCTACATTATTTATTTTGTACCTACAATTGGTATCAGTGGAGGTATATAAAGAAATTATATTCACATATAATTTTTCATGCTCATGTTTTCATTATTCAATATTTTTCTTGCTTAGGATTTTTATTTGTGTTTACAAACTTTTACTAGTAACAAGTTTCTATGGAAATATATTTTCTTTTAGATGTAAGGAATGAATGTTGGATCGATTGAAAATATTAATCCTTCTAGACCACCTATATTTTATGGGAATGAATATGAATATTAGAGAGATTGTATGAAGACATTTTTTATTAACATGAGAGTGGGACACTTTTTTATGCTTACTGGAGATTACATGATTTCTGATTATGGAGTCATAAATTTTACTAATCAGGAAACGTTAGAATATCAACTAAACTATAATGTACATAATAATTTGTGTGTTTCATGGCCTGGAATATATATTGTTATATTTTCTTCTTGTGATGCTGCAAATTTTATTTGGAAGAAATTAGAGGTTACTCATTTTTATACATCCTAGATTATATAAACTCTAAGAGCTATGCTTAGAGATGAATATCATGGATTTCTATTTCCTTATGGAGGACCAGTGTGTGATGTAAAAAAATGGATTATGACTATAGTAACCAATTTAATATTGATGGAGTGGAAAGGTTTAGATGATGAGGCACTTGTGGAAAAGATTATAGATATCATGCCACATGAGGGGGAATCAATGACAACGACTATCGATGAGAATAAGAAAGTATCTCAGATAACCCTTGATGAGCTTTTTGGAACTATTCTTATACATTAGACAATAATAAAAAGAGATTCTAATCTAAATATGATGAATGGAAATGGATATTTATCCATTAGTACTACTAATTTCAAGACTTCTAAAAGAGTTATAAGATCCAGGACGTAGAGGGTTACTATTTTTTCTGAATCAAGTGAAAGTGAATATAACGACCCAAAGTTTTTCAATGAAAATTCCCTTCTTAAAATTATTTTATAAAATAACATGAATGCACAACATAATGAACTATTAATTGATAAGTGACCTTTATGCATAATTTTGTATCTTCTACATTTGGAATTTTGAAAATCTGACACACAGGGTTGTGTTCAAGATGATTTTTGGAGTCTCATAGAACAAACTTGTTTTTTGGTGAATAGTAACATACCCTAATGAATAGTTAAATTAATAGAAATATGAACCTTATGAATAGTAAATAATAATATTATTTTATTTTCTTAAGGCCATAAGATAATTAGATCTTAATTAATTTTTCAAGGAGATATTAAACTAAGTGCACCTTTAAGATTTTTATTTTTCGAATTAACTATGACTTTATTAAAAAATTAAATTAATAATAATTAAAATTTTAAATTTAAAAAATAGACTTCAGTTTTGTAATCTACAGGACAATAAATTGTTAGGGTAAATTTTTGTTATTTTTCTGACAAACTCGAATTTTTTATAAATAGTGAAATATGATAAAATACCGTATATACGATTTAACAGATAAATACACTATTCCTAAAATCACAAGTGATGCAAGGCCACTTGGTTCGAGCTCACATGAACTTATTACCATTAGGGGTCACATAAAACAATATTATTGGTTTTGATGAGGGAAGTAATAAAATATTGAATTAAATATTCAAAATTTACCCATCCCCTCCACTATAAAAACCACCCTTCACACCCTCATTCCCTCACACCTCTCATGCTCCATGCCTTCTCTAAACTCTTCCCAAAAATCCTCCCTAGACTATCCCCCACGTCCAAGAGCTGATGGTCTCATTAAAAGACCAAGCTTAGGAACTTAAGGAGGTTCTCAAGAGAAGGATAAAAGAATACATTAAAGAGAAAGAAGCATTCATATACAAGATAAGGGGAAATTTCAAACTAAATTTTCTTCCTTCGGGTTCTCCCTCTTTTACTACATTTTGATATGTTCACTTCATAAAGATCATTTCTTCATAATTATCTCTAATTTTCTGGGATATGCATATTTTCTCATGATATTTATGTCAAACCAAATGTTTTCTAAAAGTACTCTTCTTTTAAGAACTAAACATTTACCTCTCATTCATGGTTGACGGTTCCGGTATCAAGTATGTTGTTCCCTATTTATTTTGGGAACCCAAAGCTTATGAATTTATTTTTATGTGATTAAACCCATTTATTTTCATGGTTTAGTTATGTTCACTTTTGATATGAGTTCTATGTGGAAATCATGATAATGATAATGTTATTATTTGACGGGTGTTCCCGAAATTATATAGTGCAATATGAAATTTTTAAAGTGATGGGTGTGCCCGGAATTATACAGCGCTCCAATGCATTTGGTAAAGTGATTAATCTCATGAGTAAATGTGAAAGGATGTCTGAACAAGATTCTATATTGGTTCACAAGTATGTGTGGTATTTAACCACTAAAACATGATTTTTTATTTTTATGCATTGCCAAATTTCAAGCATTTTATTTATGTTCCTCTCATCTTCATGATCTTTGGACTATGTCATGATTATTCTCACCCCATGGTATATTATTCTCATCTATCCTCTTATTGGGCTTTTATCTCACCCCTTTTTGATGTGTGCCCTTAGGTGGCTACATGTACTAAGGAGAGGACAAGTGACAATAAGAAGCTAGAGAAGATGAAATTAAATAAATGTTTATGAATGATGTTGTAATTTCTATGTATGGTCCTAGTTTTCCCAAAACACTAAACTACTAGATCCTTTGTGTAATATTATTATGTTTTTTACCATTAAAATGATGTAATTGAATTGTAATAAAAGGCTAGGATGCTATAGTTGGTATGAGAGGAAATTTTTATTTTATTTTGAAATTATGATTAGTGAACCCTAGATAAAACCTCATGCATGAGACTAGGTACAAATAAGAACACAAGAATATTTATATAGGGATCCAATATGTTCTGTTTTTGGTATAAATTGGTTAAATGAATATGTTATTCATGACTTGTATACTTATGTTTTTTTCTACCTATTTCTATTTTAGAAAATGGTGGGAACCAGGAGAAATCAGCCCTAACCCCGTGCGAGGGCCAATGTAATGATTTCCCGAATGACATCCCCAATGATTTGGGAGGTGGAGTTCAAAACTTCATGGAGATACTCACCCAGTTATTTCAGGTTATGAAAAATAACCATAATTATGGGGAATGTCCTCCATCACCAAAGAGGGAGAAACTGGCTATCAAATGATTTATAAGGCAACAACCACTGATGATTAGTGGATCTTTTGATCCACTGGTTTCAGAACAGTGGGTTAACTCCATGGAGAAGATCTCTTTTGTTCTTCATTGTTCTGAGACGGAGATGTTGACCCTAGCTATTTATCATTTAGATGGAGAAGATGATAAATTGTGGGCTTTGCTTAAGAACACCAAGCCAATGGAAGAAATTGAAGAGAGGGAATGGGAAGACATTAAGATAATGTTTCTTAATATGTATTTTCCACAAACTCTTCATTCGAAGAAGGAGTGAGGATTTTTAGAGCTCAAGAAAAAAGAAGGAGAATCAGTCACAACCAATGAAGCTAATTTCACAAGGCTTGCAAGGTATGCTTCGGGTTTTGTTATGATCAATGATAGAAAAATTGATAGATTCTTTAGTGGATTACAACCACACCTTCGAAAGGCTCTTCAAATTCGAGACGTTGGGAGTTATGAAGAAGTTGTTCGATCTGATCTCAAAGTGGATATGGAGTTTGGAGAATGGTCCCATGGCTAGGGTGATAAGATAAGAATGATGGAGTTTCATTCTGGTGGATCTAATGAAAAGTCGGGAAGAAAAATCAATGACCCACATGCCAAAAATGTTGGAAGTTGCACCATGGGAACTGCCTCAAAGGGATGGGGAAATTCTTCAAGTGTGGGAAAGAAGGACACCATGCCCAAGAGTGTCGAAAAGACATGAAAAGGAAGGAGAATGGAGCCGATGAAAGGAGAGAACCACTCATGATTTAGTGCTACAACTGTAGGGAGCTAGGGCACTATGCAAACCAGTGCACTAAACCTCGAGTTCTTAAGGGTAATCAACATTAGCAACCACAAAATCCAATGGAACAAGGGAAGGCTTCTGCCATCACTACTGCAGAGGTGGAGCATGATAATGAAGTTGTACAAGGTACAATTCATATTCACTCAATAATGGCAAAAGTCTTATTTGATTCTGGTTCTACGCATTCCTTTATTTCATGCAAGTTTTTTGGAACTATAGAATCAAAGACTTGAAACCTTGAAGTAGAAATATCTATAAAAACATGAAGTGGTGCAATCATTGCAACCCAAGTGTTTGACTCTTCTCCTGTTGGCATATGTGGGAATATTCTTCCAAAAAATCTAGTAATACTTCCCTTGGTGGAATTCGACACTATAATGGAAATATATTGGCTCTTTTTATATAGATCACATATCAACTATCAGGAAAAGGAAATATCTTTTCATATTCCAAACCAACTCAGGCTCTTCTACAAATTCAAGGAAGATGATGAATCTCCTATAAAAATCCATCAATGATGTGGGTGTTGATTCACTATGAAGAAGCATACCTCACCCAAATGGTTGAGTTAAAGGAAAGTTCCAACCTTGAGGAAATTCTCATAGTGAGGGAATACATTGATGTATTTCCAATAGAGTTTCCCGGAATTCCCCCGGATCTTGAGGTAGAGTTCTCAATTGAAATCATACCTTGAGCTACTCCTATCTCTAAGTGTCCCTATAGGATGGCTCATATCAAACTGGTGGAGTTAAAGAAGAAGCCTCAAGAGCATCTGGGCAAAGGGTTCAAAACCCCTAGTGAATCACTTTGGGGTGCACCAGTTCTCTTTGTGAAGAAGAAGGATGGAACAATGCAGTTGTGTATCGATTATTGGGAACTCAACAAGATCACCATAATGAACAAGTATGCTTTTCCAAGGATCTATGACTTGTTCGATCAGTTAATGGAAGCTCAATACATCTCAAAGGTCGAACATTGTTCTGGATATTATCATGTAAAGGTGAAGAAGAAAGATATTCAGAAGACTGCCTTCCGTAAAAGGTATGTGCACTAGGAGTTTTTTGTGATTCCTTTGGACATACTAATGCCCCTGAAATCTTCATGGATTTGATGAATAGAGTCTTTAGAAATTACATTGAAAATTTTTCGGTAGTGTTTATCGATGATATTCCCATCTACACTAAGAGAAAGGAAGAACATGAAGATCATCTAAGACTTGTGTTGGAGACATTGAGAAAGGAGAAGTTGTATGCCAAGTTGAGAAAGTGTGACTTTTGGATAAAGAAAGTCACGTTATTGGTACATGTGATCACAAGTGAGGGAATTTCTGTGGATCCTTCAAAGACAAAAGCGATTGAGGAATGGCTCGGGCCCTCTAGTGTCACAGAAATCCATAGTTTTCTTGGATTAGTTAGGTACTACCGACGTTTTGTGAGAAACTTCTCACGGTTGTCAAGCCCACTAACTATGTTATCAAGGAAAGGGGTAAAGTATGTTTGGATGGAAGAATGTGAGGTAACGTCATGGAGCTAATGATAAGGCTGATCACTGCACCTGTACTCACACTACCGAAATGTGGAGAATGTTTTGTGATGTTCTGTGATGATTCAATGAAAGGCTTGGGTTGTGTACTCATGAAAATTGATAATGTGATAGCCTATGCCTCACGAAAGTTGAATATCCATGAGCAAAACTACTAGACGCATGATCTAGAGTTGGAAACTATGATTTTTACCATGAAAATAATACATCACTGCCTTTATGGTGAGAATTGTGACATATACACCGACCACAAGAGCCTAAAGTATATATTCACACAAAAGGATCTCAACATGCGTCAAAGGAGATGGTTAGAGCTAATCAAGGATTACGATTTCTCTATTCATTATCATCCAGGAATGGCGAACAAGGTAGCTGATGCTCTAAGAAGAAAAGAACCTGCTACTATATCCATGATGCAGATTAAAAAATACCATATCTTTATTGGTATGAAAAAATGGAATTGGAAATCATAAGGGAAGGGGATACATCCTACCTTTCCCAAATGATTGCGTAACAATCCATCCATGAGAATATTATCTATGCACAAAGGGATGAAGTGGAGATACAAAAGAGGGTGAATGTAGTAAAAGAAGAGAAACTGAAATAGTTCCATATAGACGATGATGGTGTGATTCGGTTTCGAATGCGGCTTTGTGTGCCCTCATCACCCAAGATAAAGAAAGAGATATTGGACAATGCACATAGCTCAACTTTCTCTATCCATCCTGGGAGTACCAAGATGTACCGGGATCTCCTGGAACAGTTCTGGTGGGATAACATGAAGAAGGAGATTGTCAAATATATATTAATGTTCTTAGTATGTCATCAGGTTAATCCTGAGTGACAAAATTCCAAAGGTATGATGCAGTCATTCCCTATAACCATGTGGAAAATGGGAAAATGTTACTATCGACATTGTCACAGGTCTCTTGAAGACGTCAAAGCGTAATAATGTGATATGGTATGTGGTTGAATGACTCACCATGACTGCCCATTTTATCGCTATTCGGGATGATCTCTCACATGAACAACTTGCAATGATATATGTGAAGGAAGTGGTGAGACTGCACGGTATTCCACTATCAATTTTCTCTGACCATGATCTAAGGTTCACATATAAATTTTGGAGGATACTTCAACATGCTTTGATTACTGAATTAAATTTCAGCACGGCCTATCACCCACAAACTGATGGCCAATCTAAAAGTACTATTCAGATCCTTGAAGATATTATTAGAGCCTACTCTCTTGAATTAAAATGTATATGGGATAAGAATCTATCATTGGTTGAGTTCTCATACAACAATAGCTTCCACTCGAGTATTCATATGGCTCTATATGAAGCTCTGTATGGAAAGATATTTAGAACTCCAATCTGTTGGGATGAAGTTGGAGAAAGAATGCTACATGGAAGTCATCTTGTTCAAGAGATGACATAGAAGATTCAAGTCATCCAGAAACACATACATGCTTTTCAAAGTCCGCAAAAGAGCTATGCTGACAACCGTTGAAGGGAATTGGAGTTTGATGTTGGAGATAACGACTTACTTCAAATATTTCCCTAGAAAAGAGTCATGTTATTTCGGAATAAAGGGAAGATAAGCCCAAGGTACATTGGCCCATTTGAGATCCTTGACCGCATAGGAGTCGTGGCCTATCGGCTTGCACTTACACCAAATTTGGATCAAGTTCATGATGTGTTTCATGAATCACTACTGAGGAAGTACGTACCAGACCCATCACTTGTACTAAACTCAGAGGTGGTGCAGTTGGACGGTGATCTATCCTGTGTGAAGCAGCCAATAAAGATTATGGAATGAAGTGATAAGGTTCTATGCAACAAGACAATCAACCTTATAAAAGTGTTGTGGAGGAGCCATAAGTTTGAGGAAAAAACATGGGAACCGGGATAGGTGATGAAGGAGAAGTACCCTCATCTATTTATTTAAAACGAAATTTCGAGCGTGAAATTTCATAAGGGGGGAAGAATGTAACGACCCAATGTTTTTCAATGAAAATTCCATTCATAAAATTATTTCATAAAATCAAATGAATTCACAACATAATGAATTACTAAGTGATATGTGACCTTTAAATATAATTTTTTCCTTTCTGGGTTTGGAATTTTGAAAATACGACATACATTGTTGTGTTCAAGATAATTTTTGGAGTCTAATAAAACAAACATGTTTTTTTGGTGAATAGTAACATAACCTTAAGAATATTAAAATGAATAGTAATATGACCCTTATGAATAGTAAATAATAATATTATTTTATTTTCTTAAGGAAATAAGAAAATAAGATCTTAATTACTTTTCAATGAGAAATAAAACTAAGTGCACATTTAAGATTGTTATTTTTCGAATTAACTATGACTTTATTTAAAAATTAAATTAATAATATTTAGAAAATTAATTTTGAAAAATGGGCTTCATTTTTGAAATCTACATGTCGAAAAATTTATAGGGTAAATTTTTGGTATTTTTCTGAAAAAATCGAATTTTTGATGAATAGAGAAATACGTTAAAATATAGTATATACGATTTAAGAGTTAAATATACTATTCTTGAAATCACAAGTGATGCAAGGCCACTTGGTTCGAACTCACATGAACTTATTACTATTAGGGGTAACATGAAACATTACTATTGGTTTTCTTGATGGAAATAATAAAATATTGAATTAAATATTCAAAATTTACCCTTCCCCCTCCACTACAAAAAACCACCCTTCACTCCCTCAGTCCCTCACATCTCTCAAGCTCTTAGCCTTCACTAAACTCTACCCAAACATCCTCGCTATCCCCTCCCCCACGTACAAGAGCTACTGGTCTCATCGAATGATCAGGTTTAGGCCCTTAAAGATGTTCTCAAGAGAAGGATTAAAGTAGACATTAAGGGGAAGGAAGCATTCGAATACAAGGTAAGGGGAAATATCGAACTCAATTTTCTTCCTTTGAGTTTTCCCTATTTCACTCCATTTTGATATGGTTACTCCATAAAGATCATTTATTAATAATTATCTTACATTTTCTTGGATATAGCTGTTTTTAATGAATTTTATGTCTAACCAAATGTTTTCCAATAGAACTCTTCTTTTAAGAAATCAACTATTACCTCTCATTCATAGTTAATGGTTCTTGTATCAAGTATGTTGTTCTGTCATTCTTTTGGGAACCCAAAGCTTATGAATGTATTTTAATGAGATGAAACCCATTCCTTTACATGGGTTAGTTTTTTTAACATTTGATAAGTGTTATATGAAACAATCCTGATAATGATAATGTTATGATTTGACTGGTGCACCCAGAATTATATAGCGTAGTATGAATGTTTCAATGTGATGGGTGCGCCCGAAATTATACAGCGCTCCATTCATTCGGTAATGTGATGAATCTAATGATTAAATGTGAAAGGATGTGTGAACAAGATTCTAGCATGGATCACAAGTATGTGTTGTCATTAACCACTAAAACATGATGTTTCATTTTAATTCATTCCCACATTAAAAGTCTGTTATTTATATTCCTCTCATGTCAATGATCTTATGCTTATGTCCTGATTATGCTCACCCCATTCTATATTTTTCTTATCTATCCTCTTACTGGCCTTTTAGCTCACACCTTTTTGATTTATATCCTCTTGTGGCTACATGTACTTAGGAGATGACAAGCGACAATAAGAAGCTATAGAAGAAGAAATTAAATAATTGTTTATGCTTGATGTTTTAATTGCTATGTAGGGTCCTAGTTTCCCCAAGACACTAAACCGTTCGATCCTTTATGTATAATAACATTATCTTGTTTACATTTAAAATGACGTAACAGTAATGTAATAAATTGCTGGGATGCTATAGTGAACCTTCTGTGAACGAGATAGCTAATGTTGCTCGAAGGATGAAAAAGACCGTTGGGAAGAAAGAAATTCGGTATTTATTTAAGAAGAAAGAAAGAAAATACAAGAAATACTATAAAGTCACTTGTTATAAATACAAAAGAGAAGGGCATATTAGGCCTGATTTTCCATTACATAAGAGAAAGGATAGAAAGGAAAAGCATTATGAGAGGAATATAAAGATGTACTTCAATTATAAATATAATAATTTTTGGAAAGCTAAGGACACATGTATTTCAAGTGGGGGAGACTCATCATCTGAATCATTGGATTATGAATCTTCTTGTCATAAAATTATAGGATAAATTCCCATGTAACCCATTGAAAATCAATGTCTAATGGACAAGGTACACAATGCTAAATTGATAACCAATGTATCCTTGAAAGATAATTATAGTGACAATGAATATTATGAATCTCCAAATGAAAAATCTTCTTCTGATGAAGATAATACTTTAACAATATATGAAGTAGTTTCTAGGTTTTCTATGCTTTTGAGAAAGAAAATTCTAATGTCAAGAAAAATATTGATAAGGAAAATTCGATAATTTTTATTCTTACTAAAGAAGTATCAGATCATTCAAATGATCTTGATAACAAAAATTATGTTTTTGAATGTACTTCCAAACCCCTTGAAGATTTTAATTCTGATAAGGACATACTTTATAAGGAATATGAAAAATTTAATTTCTATGAAAAATGATTTAACGACAAACTATAGTTCTAAAACTATTGTGTGTGAGGATAAAAACATAGTTACTAGACTAAAGTCAGTAATACATTCCATGAGGAAGTGTTTTTCAAACTTTACCTTAAGTAAGGAAAACATTGATAAGATGTATTCCCAAATTCAACCTCTATGGAATAATTCTGGATTTGGTTATACTCAATGAGATCTTATTTTTAGTAATAATTATTGTGTTCTTCATAGTTATCTATTAAAAACTAAGTGTCAGTTTGTTGGGCATTGGGAAAAAAATTGTTCTATAAACAATACTCAATCATTAGGTTTTCATAAAACTAATTTTTCTAAGAAAATGAGGATTCATAATTTTTTTTATGTATCCAGATCCGAGAATGTTTTTTCCCAAAAGTCTAAAGCAATTATTTTCATTAAAGTAAAGAAAGTACCAATAGCAATACATGGTACACAGATAGTTGATGATCACGTCCCATGATTGGTAACAAAAACATCTTCGAAAATGATTATCAAGATAAAAGGAAGAAAAGTAACCTTCTAGGATAATTCTCAGGGAGAAATTATTGGTATTAGTAGCATTGTTCTTCTTCAAAAAACTATGATTTCGAATGTTTTATTTGATAATGGTCTTAAGAACAACCACATTAGGAAAATTTAGTTATGTTATGAAGGTTGCCTTGTGAATTTTCGGAATGTTAATTGTTTAGTACACAATTTCAATGATGATTTTATTCTTTCTTCCCATATGCAAGAGAATGTATACACACTAAACATATAGGACCTTAGGAGCCGAGATCAACATTGTCTTAGTGAAATAGAAGATCATTCTTGGTTATGGGAGATAAGGTTATCTCATAATATACATAGGAACCTATATAAAATATCCATGAAAATACATGTTAATGTTCTACTGAAGCTTAGATTTGATTCCTGAAATGATTGTTATCCTTGTCAATAGGGCATGAAAAATAAATCATGTTCTAAATCAGCTGGGGAGGTCCTAACCATTGATGCATTACAGTTGGTGTATATGGATCTTTTTGGTCCAACACAAATTGGAAGAATTTTAGGAAACAATTTTTTATTTGTTTTACTTGATGATTACACTAGATTAAATGGGTCTATTTTCTAGCAGAGAAATATAAACCTTTTTCTTATTTAGAAATTTTTAGATCCCAAGTTAAAAATAAGAAAACCATCCATTGATAACTATAAATAGTGATCAAGGAGGAAAATTTCAAAATTTTAATTTTGATACTTTCTATAGTAAAAATGGCATTACTCATAACTTCTCATCGCCAATAACCCCAAAAAAATGATGTTGTTGAAAGAAGAAATCTAATTCCTCTAAAGATAAAAAGAACCTTGTTGAGTGAATATTTGGTAGCAAAATATATTTGGGTTGAAGCTGTATACACATCTTGTAATATATTAAATTAGGTTTTGATTTGACCATCTCTTAATAAAACTTTTTTTGAGTTGTGGAATGGTAGAAAACATGGATATTCCATCATCAAGTTATTTGGTTGCAATGTATTCATTATGAATAATAAATATAATCTACATTAACTTACATGAAAATATGATGAATTAATTTTAATAATCTACTCCACAACTTCTATGGAATATAGAGTTTTCAATAAAAATACTAGTACCATTGAAGAAATTGTACATGCTCAAATTGATGAAACTAATCCTTTTGTTTTTAAAAATCCCCAACCTATATCTTCTTATGTGTTTTCAAAATCTGATTATCAAAACCTGATTGAAGATCCTTCTTATAAGGAAAATTTTTAAAAAAATATTTCTGAAACATTTACCCCAAATTATTTCCTACCATTTGTTGATGAACCGTTTTTACAAAACCCAAATCAATTGTTTCTTAAGAGTTATCCCAGTGATAACATCAATGGTGATGCAAATCAACTTGTAAGGACAAGAATCTCCTTAAGAAATGAAGTAGAACATCTATATTTCCTTTCCAAAATATAACCTAAAATCACTAATGAAGCTTTGGTTGATGATTATTTAATACATGTTATGCATGATGAGAAAAATGAATTTGAAGGGAATAATGTCTAGAACTTGGTTGAAAGACCTAAGGAAACTTCTGTTATTGGAGTAAAATGGGTCTACACAAATAAATTTGATGAAAATGGAATCGTAGTAAGAAATAATGTTTGATTGGTTACTAATGTCTATAATAAATAAGAAATAATTGACTATGATGAATCTAATGCTCCAGTTTCTAGACAAGAAACTAATCTTATTCTACTTGAATTTACATCAATCTATAATTTTATGCTTTTTCAAATGGATGTTAATTTTTTTCAAAAATGGTAATGTTCAAGAGGATGTTTTTGTTGAAAATCCTCATAGTTTTAAATATCCAAAACATCTTGTACATGTTTTCAAACATACCAAATCTATATAAGGACTTAAACAATCCCCGAGAACATGTTCTGATAGATTTACAGGGTTTTTGCTTCAAAATAATTATGTTAAGGGGAATGATGATCCAACAATTTTTATAAATAAAGATAACAAAAATATTTTGTTTATTCAAATTTATGTTGATGGAATTATATTTGGTTCCACCCAGAAATATTTTTCTATTTCTTTTACAAATCTAATGAAATAAAATTTTGAAATGAGTATGATGGGTGAGTTAAAAAATTTCCCTGGTTTTTAAATTTCTCAAAAACCAGAAGGAATTTATATATCCCAATATAAGTATATTAAATATCATCTTAAAAAGTATGGATATGGCACACTATTAGTATAAGTACTGCCATTGGTACCTCAAATACACTTTATCTTGATGATGTTGGGAAACCAATAGATCAAACACATCTTAGAGATATGATAGGAAGACTTCATTACATGATAGCTTGTTTTCCGAACTTAATGATTTCAGTGTGATTATGTGAAATATATTAATCCAATCCTAAGGAATCTCATTTAAAGTCAGTTAAAAGGATTTTTCTCTACTTAAAGAGAATAATCGGTTTAGAACACTTTTATACTTCTGGAAATGCTTTTAAATTATAATGTTTTTTGGATGACGACTATAGTGGATGTAGAATGGATATGAGAAGCACATATAGATGTTTTAATATCATAGGAGATTCATTAGTTTCATGGCCATGATAAATGCAACATTTTGTATCACTTTCCACTACTAAAGAATAATATGTAGCATCTGAAAGTTATTGCGCTCTAGTATTGTGGATGCAACACACACTCACAGACTATGGTATGAGTTTTAACAAAACACAAAATTCTGTGATAATACTAGTAAAATTTACTTAAGTAAATACCCTAAATATCACTCTAGTGAAAACATATATATATTAGGCATCACATTATTAGGTTTCACACCCAAAAAATAGATATCATTCTTTAATTTATCATTATGCAAGATCAGTGTGCCGATATTTTCACAAAACCGTTACATTCTGATTGATTGGAATATATTAAACAGAACTTAGGAATGATAACTATAAGATCATATTCTATATTAACTTCTTATGGAAACATATCTCCTTACTTGATGAAACTCATTTTCATCGGGAGAGTACATTTTCATATTTTTCAAAAATTATCTTAGTCAAAAAATTTGTGGTAAAAAATATACAGGGTCAAAAATTTTCATAGTGAAATTTTTTCATAGTGGAAATTTCATCGTAGTAAAATTTTTATTGTAGACAATAAAATTATGTATACAAAATATATTTATAGTTAAAATTTTTCATAGTTAGAATTCTTCGTAGTCATTTTAAGGAATCTAATGTTTTTCATGAAAAGTTTCCTTATTACCAATAATTTACCAAGCAATCCAAAATGTTTCTTTCATTTTCCAAATTTTCATAATATTTTTTACTTTTTGGTATATAAATTTTGTTTTAAAATTTTTTGATTCACTTTTTCTTAAATATGAATGTTTTTTTAATCCACAAAAGATAAGAACCTATCAAAATACTTCTTCAGCTATCATACTGACCATCAGATTTCTATCAGAAGTTCTTCAACTGTTGGATCATCCATGGAAGTTGAACTGCTACATAAATTTCCTATATAAAGCCCCTTTGATGGTTTTCCTGTATCAGTTTTTCATGCTTTTGTGTGTGGAAGCATTGTCTCTATACTTAACGTCGTTCTGAATTTTCAAAATTTTCATCAGTTCCGGATGTCTGCTAAAGCTTCTCCTTAGAAAGTAATCTTGACTATTAAGGAAATATCTAAGTGGTGGATATATAGATAAAGGATGGTCGATATGATGTTTTTTGATAAGTATAACTCTATCGTATCAATGAATGTCATGCTGAATGGTTGGTAGAGTGTGGGTGTATCAAAACTAAATACACAAGATCCCGTATATCTGGACATGATGATTGAGTTCTATGAGACAACATGTTTCATCAATGAAGAAGGTAGAGACATGTTTTCTATTAACTATTATGGAAAGTCCTAGTCTATTTAATATTGAAAGGCAACAAGGAAAATTGGGATTCCTTACGAAGGAGAAGCACTTTTTTATTATCACAAATGAGATGATGAACCCAGATCTTTTGATAACGAAAAGGAAAGATTGTTTCTTGTCATGAATGGAGTGAAGACTTCAAAGATCATTAATCTCTTTATGAATTTGCGAATTCTTTAATTGTGGGTTCAAGGCATTATAATTACAAGGAAAAGAGATAAGGATACTCTGAAGAAGATTGATATCTATAAATTGGATTTCTTGGTTAACCTCACGAAGATAAACTTGGTTAACTATATCATGGTAACGATTGGGAATATTGAGAATGGAAATATGAAGTCTCAGATCATCATGAATTCTGAAATCCTCTCAATGATTACTGTTCTTTGCCTTCAATCATTCAAAATTACATGCAGTTACAAGCCGATAAAATAAAATATGATGTTGCTAAGTGAGGACACTTTATAAAGAATAAAAATTGGTTTTTCCAGTGAGTCCGGAGAATTGTATGATCTTTTGGAAGTAGATGTAGAGGCTTTTTCAAAGAAGACGGATGTGGATGAAACCTCTATGAAATGTGGAAGGAAGAGAAAGTCTAAGGAACCAGAAGAGTAAATAAAAACCCATGTTACTAAGGAAAGACAGTTAGCACCGCCAAAACTGGTGATGCAAAAAATCTTATCCTCATGAAGTAGCGGCTATGTGGAGAGAAGTTAAGTAGAATAGAATGTAAGGGGGGCCTGAATTTAGTTTGTACCCTACAGAGGCAAAAACATTGAAGTAAAAGGCTGCTGAGAATTAAGAAAATGATGAAAAAGAAAATAAGGAGAGGACAAGAATTTTGGAAGCTAAAATGATTTAATATCTTATAAAGGATGCGGAAAAAGACTCTAAACAAATTCCAGTACTAGAATGATTTTAATTAGAACCACTACTAGAGACTATGGGAAAGAAAGTGGTGATTCTAGAATTACATCATGAAGAAAAAATAGTTGAAAAAGTATATGTGGAAGATGAAATAGATAACTAAGAAGAGGTGGAAGAATAAGGGAATGAAAATCATGATATCGTAATGAATGTTGAAGATAACCATGATAAGGAAACCCCCTCCTTAAAATTATTTATCTGAACTTCCCAAGTAAAATCCTAAAAAATTGATACACCAGGAAAAGATGAGAATGGTGAAGAAGAAGGGAATAAGCTAACATATAATGAAACAAGTAATCAATATTTCATTCATCCGGATGATCTAGTGGTTGAAGTAGAGAAAGGGAAAGTTGGAGAAAATAAAATTGTGATGTTATCTGACAGTGATCATGAATCTCCCAAAGAACAAGACATCATTTCGAGAGATGACAAGGGAATGCAGGGGAAAAAAATATACAACTAGTAAACTTGTTTTGAAGAAGAAAGATGTGGGTGCTTCATCAAAGAGAAAAGATTAATACATAGAAAAATAATCCTCACCAACCAAACACTCAGATTCAGAATCATCCTTCATCGGACAATATTTTTTTGTTCAGTCATTGAAAAAGTTTTTCATTGCTATTCCTTTTTCCGATACAGACTCATGTTTTTAGATGTTTCATCATACGATAAATCAGAAGTCAGATTTAGTTTCCATGGTGATGGTAAAACGTGTTGCACTAGATCCATTTTTCAAGACCTTACTCATTGACTATGAGGCTCATAAAATATCATGCAAGAAAATGAAAAGATAGTCAAAGAAGAAAATAAAATATATGAGAATCTTTATTTATTTCCATGATAATGTAAATGATTTTTTGTTACCGAATATGGGAAGATCAAGGATCATACAAATAGTTTTTAGGAAAATATAATCCTTGAATAGACTACTCTGAAGTAGGAGGTTAAGGATATAAATGGAAACCTTAACTCTATGGGCATGAAATAGAAGAGGGAAAGGGATCTCATAATTGAGATTCAAGAAATGCTTCTTATGTAAGAAGAAGTGTTAAAAGCTCATGCAGAATGTGGTAATGCCCAGGAAGAGAAAATTAAATCCTTATAGAAGAAAATTGAAGACCATGATCAGTTGCTTAAGTCAGCTGAAGAGGGTAACAAGGAGCTCAAGAAGCTAAAAACCATTTTGAAGATACTGATGCCTAAGGAAAAACAAGTATAAATTATTTCCATTCTAATATTTTGTTGTAGTTTCTTCAGTGTACTAATTCTTTCAACATTAATGAAATTTTTGTTGTTCTTGGTATATTTGGTTTTTTAGTAATAATGTCTCAGGTACCAATTTTTTCCCCTTTCCATTTTTCATTTTTGAAAAGAACAAATGGGGAGAATAGAATTATAAAAAGAATACAAAGTAAATAATATATTTCCATATGTACGGGATAGTTCATCTAGAAGAATTTTCTTTTAAATGATGTTTTATTAATGCATGAAAATGAAAATTATCATTTAGTAAATCAATAATATGATCCTTACTGATTCCAAAGCCTAAAGAGGAGTTAGTGGTATTCAGTATAATCCATAAGTAAAGAGAGATATGTTTTTATTTTGAATTCCATAATATTTATAAGTCCTTTTATTATTTTTAGTATGGATGTTTGTGCTTTCTAGATGGGGGAGATTATTGAGTCAATAAGGTTTCATTATGACTTTCCCATTGATTTATGTTTTGAAAATCACAAACACTCTATCTTAATGAAAAAATTCATTTCCCATTTGATTTATCTTATTAAGGAAAATTTTCCTTCCCAAGGAATGTTTTTCTCTACGTTTTTTATTGTTAATGTTATAGTTTCTCTAAATCTAACTCTTTTTATTTCAATGTGTAAAATTTGGTTTCACATCTAAAATCCTAGGAATGTTATAAATACATAGATGTAGTGAATTATTTTAAGGATCAGAATTTAGGTTCTGAATCCTTGGAATTCAGATTCCAAATTCTATGAATTCATATTCTGAATTCTCTGAAATTCTGACTCCAAAATCTTCTGAATTCATATTCCAATTTCTTGGATATTCAGACCTTGAATTACTTTGAATTCGAATTCCAAATTCTATTAAATTCACACTCTGAATTCCTCAGAATTATAGTTACAAATTATTTATAATTACGACTCCAAATTCCTTAGAATTCGGGTTCTAAATTCCATAGAATTCAGTCTTTGAATTCCATTGAATTTAGTCTCAAAATTCTCATAGAATTCAGGTTCATAATTCATTTAAATTATTATTACTAATTCAACTGAATTCAGATCCTGAATTCATCGAAATTCAGACTTCAAATTCCACAATTTTTTTTTGAATTCCATATTATTTAGACTCTGATGTTTATTGAATTCTGATTACAAATTCCTTGAAAAACAGAAACTAAATATCGATGTAATATAGACTCTGAATTATTATTTCCTTAGACTCCAAAAAATATACTTGGTTGAGCAACCATATATATATAACCTTGTCATATTTATAAAATTTTGTTGTGCATTCTATTTCTAAATAAATTTTTCTTCCATGACATGTGTATAGGACCCTATGATATTCAAGGAAAAAAATGATCGTTGGAGGAGGGAGTCGACTGTAGGTGATGTGACTATAAATAGGATCTCATTTGTATGATCTCAATACTGATCTAGATCTGTAGAGAATACATTCCGCTGAAGTGATTTCTAGAGGGAGAGACTCACATGCTTTGTGTGTAATGAACATCTTTTTCAGCTTTCTTCATGTGACTCTGATTTTTGCAATGTAAAATTGAGGGATTATGAGGATAAGAAGGCAGAGGTCCCGACTACCTTAAAGTTTGAGGAATTCCTTGATAAGGAATGCATAGGTTCCAAATAGCATAATGATCAAGGACTTCCTTGATATGAAAGGCAGATGAACTGACTACCATGATGTTTGAGGGATTGTAGGGTTAGAAAGACTAATTCTGATATTCATATCAAGGGCTTAACCAGGTATGGGTAAGACAGACATTAATGAATTTATAAATTAGGGGACCTATATCCTAGGTTGTTATACACTCTACTCTTTGGGTTAAAATATTTCATACTTGTATCTTGTATTTTTTCAAGTTTATTTTCTGCTGCATTTTTTATTAATAAGGAATGTATAACCATCTTATACTTTATTGTACCTATGTAGTCTGATTAGTATGATTCTATATGCTTTAGGGTATAATATTTTTCCTCATAAACTTTTCTTAAGATTTATTTTCAGAACCATATTTCTAAAACCTAGCTAGTTTGTAGAACTAAGAGGTCTTGTGAATTTACCTTGTTTAACTTTGTTAAAAATAGAAAGATTTATATCACCTTTAATAGTTCAAAAGAAATTTTTAAACTATACAATTCACCCCCTCTGGTACATTGAGCATCTACATTTATTATTTTAATCCTACAATGATGTGTTGCACCACCTCATCACCTAGCTATGTAAAAATCCATACTCAGGTACTAAACTATGAACGAGTTCCCCTCGGTGTGCCATCATACAATAAGGGTAAATGGCAAGTTTGTCCTGAATGTTAGATGGGTGAATGATGTTCATTATTTGATATGATGGGTGAGAACGTTATTCTGCTGAAATGACTCTTCCAATAGCCATGAATAATCAAATAGCTCACACCATCATGAATTTTCAGGAAAAACGCATGATTTACTATTCATTCTCCAGAATCGGACTCCCAATGAAAAAATACATTTTGAACAATCGAACACAATCGGTGATTCATTGGCCCCCCAACCACAATCCAAAAACACATAAAACATATTTCTCCACTGTGATCCTCTTGAAAAATTACATAGGATTGGATATTCATTCATCTAAGATGGACACCCAACAAAAAATATGAATTTCACAAAAAATGATCAAATCAGGCCTCATGGGGTCTTCACCTCTATTCCAGTTTAAGTGCCCAAAATAAATCTTCAAAAGTCTATCTCATGTATAGGGTCGTAACACCTCTGACGCTGTGTCAATCAGAAGACATATACAGACGTACACTAGGATACTAATTTCACGAATAAAAATTATTATATTATTATTATTATTATCATACTATTCATACAACTCAGCCTTGAGAATAAATTGTTAAAATCCCATAACATCCTCAAATGTCCCACCTTAAATCAATGGTCATGTTTTCATAGACCTCAAATGAAACAGACGCTCCATGTTTAATTTACACTCGAATCAACGTTTGAAAATATTATGATTATTATTATTAATATGTCTTATTGTCCTAATTTTTTTGTAAGTGAAGGGAACTACAAATTGGTCTTAAAAATACCTCATTTATGTTAAGGTCACATTACTGTAGATAGCACATTAATTGGACATGACATAGAAATGTTACAATGATAATAATAATATTATTATTATTATTATTTTACATTAATTTTTTTTATTATTTACAAAACCTTTTAGGGGGTCCTATAGCCAAATACCAACCTCCACCACCATCACACTAAGGGTTCCTCCACATTTTGTCCTACAGTTTTCCGCCAGCATCTCCACTTGTAGCCCATCATGTCACTGCCTTTTCGGGGCCACGCCCTACCAGACCCACACAGCTGCCATCTTCCAAAGACAACTATAACCACTCCAGTTATTGGAAATTTAGTTTAAAACCAGATCAAGGATCCCGAGATCCTGATCAACATTTTAGTGGTCTCTATTCAAATAATCCTTGATATTTCAATGAATCAAGATGTATATGTCACGTCTTGTTGACATCGCACATCATCTAGTGTCTGGAACTCAAAACTGAGCATAGATCTGGACTCATGGGATCAAGGGCTTCATAGATCTAGTCATTCCCCACATTTTATTGAATTTTCGACATTGTGAAATGTTGACGATGATGAAGTGACAAAGAACAAGAACAATGGGTGTCCAGGAATCGAATAACACAGTTAATTTTGTTAAGTTTACAATCATCGAATGATTCCAAAGCTAATAAAACAAAAGGAAATTATTTTTGAAAATTAAATATCAATCGAGTAACAACAGTATCCAAACAAGATATCATGGATGGATTTTGGATCCGCTATTGCGTTCACTACCCTCTGATCAATTCGGATTTGAAGAATCATCGTGATCAACCATAAATCTGATGTTGATTCTCCATATAAAGGAGTGGAGGAGATCTTTCCATCATCCATTGGACAAATGAGTTAACCCTTGTTCATTTCCCTTAAACTCCTATTTATAGGAAACTGTCGATGTTCGTGGAATCTGATACCCCTGAACCCTGACATTTTATGTAGTTCTTAGGTAAACCACTAGATTTTGAACTCAACGGTGGTCTCAGATTTCCAAATAGTGTTCCCATTCAAAAGATATTTTATTAGGTGTATTGAGTAAAAATAAATAATTTTTGTTGTTTTATTTATGAAAATGCCCATAGAAGGTGAGTAATCCAATGGAAGGAGAGTAAACTCATTCAACTGCTAGAATATAGAACTGGAATGAATATGGAATTCCACAATTTTCTTTTCTTCCCATAGAAGGTGAATAATCTAATAACTAAATACTCTGTTATACTAAGTAGTGGAATATCATGAAAAAATATGATCAAGAAGAAAAACTCAGCTGACTATGCTAGGACCTGCTCTACCACTCCATTAAACAACCCTTCCATAAACTCACAAGTTAGAGGGACACATCCCGGGAACCTTGATACTATCCACATTAAGAGGAACTAAATAACCATGAATGATATTATCAAGTAAAAAAACAAATCTACATGAGGGGATGGTGCCTCCTCCTCATGGATTAAAAGTTAAATTGAGAAAGGCAGATGTACGGTTACACTAACACCTCGTGTCACCCAGGTGAATCATTAAGTATGAAGTAGGGAGAAAAGAGTACATCATACAGTGTCTAAAACTTTCTACTAAAATAATGTAGAAATGAAACTGGGATTATCTTATATCATTTGATGCAATGAATGATTATAGAAATCTATAACATGTATATGTTTGCGTTCCTAACTGCAAGTTCCCTGAGACTAACGTGGGTCTCTTGGTGTTGGTGGAAGTATCTCACAACATCATCCCCCCGAATGGCCCGAAGGCCTACATTTTTTTTGGATAATACCCCTTTTAAGGGATTAAGGGGAACCTGTACATGACCCGTAAGCCCAATGCACATGGCCTGACTGACCCATAATACATGACCCGATGGCCCAGATGCATACCATTCCAAATAAATGACCCGTAGGCCCAACCCACTTGAATGACCCCTCCCCAGCTTCTATGAAATTGATCACCTAGCACCCCACCTTGCATTGATGATCGTCTAGCTTTGCCCCATACAAATCCAATAAGATGCTTGGTCTCGATGGCGGCTTCCATAACCTCTTATTCTTCCAATCCGATTAGCTCTACATCTTGTGGATGCTACTCCTGTGTCTTTGATCCACTTCGGGGGCTTGTTCTGTGTGAACTGAGCCACTCCATGGTCAACATGGCCCAAAGGCCCTGTGGCCTAATGGACATTGATGAACCGAAGGCCCTGGAGACCCGTAGGCCTAAAATGGTGGCCCAAAGGCCCAAATCGTGTGAATAGTCCATATTCTACATTACTGCTACAGTACCAGCTATAGTAACCAAGAAATTGTCCTCTACTCGGTATTGAACCTGAGTCTCTTGGATGCGAAGAAGGAGCCCTTACCTCTCAGGTGTGGGCACGTTGGCAACTCACAAGACTCATGAATGGCCTCTGATTCCTGTTCTGAGCTACCATTTAAAAGATAACTCATTTCCATTATTTTCATTGCATAAAATATACTATATATTTTTTTATTATTTATTTCGGGCACACTGGGCCTTGAAATTTCATGTCTTCATACCACATTTATCTGGAAATATATGAATAAATATTCCAAATTAGTACAAAGAAAAACCAGAGTCTATAAATCTATAACTCCTTCAACAATTTCATCCTCGAAAAGAAAAACATGGGAAAGAATATCATGTTATTGAGCTCACACCTGGATCTCCCACTCCCAAGAAACCTATATGTTTCCATGTTGGCACAACATGTGAATCAAAAGGGATGTTCTTTACTCATATGGTATGCTCTTATTTATTATGTGCAGAGGATCATGCATGTATCTCCTCTGTTGTGATACATGGAAACATTGTGAACCTACTCCAATTTTTTAGGTAGGGATAAAAGGATGGAAGCCTCTCCAACCCATAACACAACCTCTAAATGGATGAAGGAACCTCAAGGATAACATATCTTTCTGGTCAAAAAACAAACATTCAAGCCCTCAGCATATCCTAAATCACTAGGATAGTGTGCTCGGTCTTCCCATCAGTCTGGGGATGAATGGTTGTACTCATTTGTAGTTTTATACCCATCGACTCCTAAAGGGAACTCTGCAATAGTGATGTAAACAAGACATCTTGATTAGATAAAAACATTGATGGTACCCATTGATGGCGAGAAATCTCCCAGATATATAACATACCAAAACACTCCTCCAAACTAAGATCCCTAAAAAAAGTAACTATGCTGACATTTTGAGTCGATCTACTATCGCCCAGTTGGCATCATGATCCTTCATAATGCATTGAATACCGATGAAGACAATTATGGATATACTGTCCCATTTCACTCAGGGATTTCGAGAGGTTGTAAAGACCCCTTAGAATTTGATGCTCATCCTTCACCCATTTATAGTAGAGGCAGTGTCAGACCAACTTGGATATGAATTATCTCATTCTTGAACACCAAAACTACAGATGAATATCCATGTACATCATCCCCATTAGGATGTACAACTATGGGAGAAGTTTGGAACTCTAGAATCACCTCCACCTACATCGCAAATAGAACAACTATTTTCCCATGGAATATAGTCTCATCATTCTCTCCTTCATAAAATTTATCTTTTGAGGAATAGAATAATATCTGGTTACGTAGAACTTCTCAGTCGATGTATCACAACTGAGACACTCTTACACACTCAATAATTGAAGGAATCAACACCATCGACTGGACAAAACTGTACCCTCCTGCTCCACCAGGGTCCATTTTATGGAAGATAACTTCTCTGAAACCTTCTACATTTGGTGAGCCAGGGACATCCTTCTATGGAAACCTGCTACAATCTTGCAACCTTCAATATTATATACTATCTCAAAGTCATAGTCCTATTTTAATTTCTAAATAGCTTCACTTTCTTATGTTCAAGACTCTCTGGGTGAACACGTACATGAGACTCTGGTGGTCAGAGAAAACCACAAATCGTTCTCCTAGAAGTCAGCATCTCCAAATTATCATGTTGATGAATACCAATGAAATCACTACATAGCGAGTCATGTTGTACTATTAATTGGGTATCCATCACGTCGACATGTACTTGATAACTGATATATCATTTTTGCCTTTGGGCAGGCCAGGTGCCAAAAAAATGGTAGGAGAGTAAACTCATCCAATTGCTGAATATAGTACTGGAAAGAATGTGGCATGCCACATTTTTCTTTTCTTCCCATAGAAGGTGAGTAACACAATAACTAAATACTCATTTATACTAAGTAGTGGAATCTCATGAAAAAATAAGATCAATAAGAAAAACTCAGCTGACTATGCTAGGTCCTACTCCACTACTCCATTGCACAACCCTTCCATGTACTAACAAGTCAGAGGGACTCATCCCCGACACCTTGATACTATCCACATTAAGAGGAACTAAATCACAATAAATGTTATTATCAAGTAAAAAAACAAATCTACGTGACGGAATGGTCCCTCTTCCTCACGCATTCAATGTTTAATTGAACAAGAATGGCGTAGGATTACACTGACACCCCGTGTCACCCAGGTGAATCATTAAGTATGAAGCAGGGAGAAAATATTTCATCATCCAGTGTCTAACAAGTTCTACTTAAATAATGTAGAAATGAAACTAGTTTAATCCCATATCATCTGATGCAATGAAAGATTATAGAAATCTATAACATGTATATGTTTGCATTCCGGACTGCCAGTTCCCGTAGACTAACGTGGTCTGTTTGGTGGTGGTGGAAGTATCTCACAAAATCATCCCCCCGAATGGACCGAAGGCCTACATTTATTTTATTTTGTTTTGGATAATCCCCCTTTTAAGGGTTTAAGGGGAACCCGTACATGACCTGTAGGCCTAAGGCACATGGAATGACTAACCCGTAATACATGACCCGAAGGCCTAGAGGCATACCATGCCCAATATTAGACCTGTAGGCCCAGCCCACTTGAACGCCCCTCCCCAAATTCAGCGACATTGATCACCTAGCTCCCCAACTTGCATTGCTGATCGGTTTGAATTTACCCATACAAAGTTGCATGGTGCCCTGTCCCGATGGCGGCTACCATACCCTCTTATTCTTCAAATCCTGTTAGCTCTGCTTCTAGTGACTGCTACTCTTGTGGCTCTGATCCTCCTCTAGGGCATGTTTTATGTGAATAGGTCCACTCCCTGGTCTACATGACCCGAAGGCCCTATGGCCCGAAGACCACTGATGACATGAAGGCCCTAGAGAGTCGTAGGCCAAAAATGGTGGCCCGAAGGCCCAAATCGGGTGAATAGTTCTAGATGCTATAGTACTTCTATAGTAACTACTACAGTACCCTGGACATTTGCCTCCACCCATTTTGAACCTAGGTCACTTGGATGCCAAGACTGAGCCCTTACCTCTCAGGTGTGGGCTCGTTGGCTACACACAACATCATCCAACAACCAAACTTTGCATGCTCCCCTACCTGCACTCACTCCCCAGGGACCACCCTGTCCCACCTGGGAGATCCATGACCATGGTGTTGTCTCTTTTATGGTGATTTTTTTACTATATTCATGGAAATCGGAGCATGTATGGTCAGGCAGTCTCATTCCATGTGACTCCACTTGCCACAATCATAAAACATGCTCCCACTAGGTTGTCCCCACCTGCTGAACTGCCTTAGCCCCATACTACTACGTGCGAGAGACCAATTATGGGAAGGCCTCTTAGTTCGATACCTTTTCATCCCATTCCTACTATCCACTGAAAAACTCATAGTTCTGAAATCATGACATGGGTGCCTCTAAACATTGCCCTGATCCGGTTGTCCAGATTCCCTCAAGTGCACCTCCTTATATTAAAGGTAAAACATGCTATGATAATTAGAAAGTCAACTGTATGCAATGTAACTAAAATTAAAGACACAACCACTAATAAATGGGTCCCAATCCCCATCTAGTTCAACATCAAATGTTTTAATAAAAAATAGTAACCTATCCTAGGGAATTCCCTTTATCATTTCCCACAACAACATAGTCTACTCGGGTGCTAATCACATAGCCCGAATAGGGTGTGAGCATAACTCAGTAGGCCACCACCAATGGTGTTTAAAAGAATTCTAGTCGAAAGATTGTTTATGATGATTTAGAAAGTAATAAAATACATTTCATAACTAAAAAATTATCAAACCGTTATTAAATTTTTAATCATCACATTAGGTCCAGTTTCGATTCATTTTTTTTCATTTGAATCATCATTCATTATTATCATTCATTTGGTGTTGAACGTCGTTTCAAGAACCCAAAATATCATTCATTGTAGGTTACCATGACTAAAACTCTATATATCATTCGTTGTAGGTCGTCATTCCTAGCACCCCAAAATCTTAATCATGGATAACTGTTGGAGAGTAATTTCATGTCCAAGTCCAAACTTTTTATCGGTCTACAAAGCCATGTCTAGCAGCACAGAAATATAATCCATTTAATAATTCATTAAATCATAATAATTATCTACATCATTCCATTACCAATATAATGATTAGTTACACATTTAAAATTTTATTAGTTAACTCAACAATTAACTGAACTCATAACCCATTAAATAATTCATCAATTAATTAATCAGTTAACCCAATTCTCTTTCCATAATTACTTCTTCACAATTAATTATTCATTTCAAATCCCTACATGTCATAATGAATTCTCATAATTGAATATCTTCGACCAACATCATGGAACATAATTATTTGTTAAAATTAATTATCCCACATAGTCAAGCATCATTTCATAATTAATTTCCACCATTTAATTATCTTAACAAGATTAATTCTATATCTAAATAACAAAATATAAACCCATTATCAATCACAAAAACAATTATATTTTAGTTCAAACACCCTTTTTTTGTAATGTGATTCAATTAACAATTAATCACCAAGGAAATCATAGGTCAATTCCACATTCCTAATTTATCCATGGTTGGAAATTAGTTATCAATGGATGCTAGAAAATACATAATATCACATTCACATATCAAATCCAAAACTATCAGAGTTCAATTTAGTACCCCTACCTTGGATTATTGACAATTTTTAGTCTAACGGAAATCCCCAAAATTCAAGCAGCATAACGTCATCGATCAAGCTCTATATCTATGTACCTAAACTAAAATTCTGATCAATGGAATCACGATCTTGCAAATATGGATCTAGATCCCCAAGCGTAGATCTATATATAAACTCAGAGGTTTAGATCCTTGGAAAAATTGGAGATCATACATTAATAGATCATGGAATGTTATAGGAATGAACAGGATAAGCAATAGGATGAAATACACTTACTGGGAAGAGAGAGGATCTGCAATTTGGGCTTCCGATCTCGAATAACTGTTTTAAAATCACCTTGGAATCCCTCTATAAGTCTCTAATATCACCTATAATTTTTCAACACTGAACCAAGGTAAAAATATGGGGTTCTTAAGGGAATAGGTGTATTTAAAAATAGTGTTTCAGATAATTAATCCCATGTGCACTATTTCCAGGGAAATGGCGCATAGTTAGGGAAACCTGCCCTCCAACCGTGAGGACCTTTCTATCTAGTTTTTTGAGGTTAGTACGATTGAGTTGCATGGATTGTAAAACTCTGTGTATACTGTGCAGACCCCTCTCTCTAGGATTGGACGGTTGGCACTGTTTAGTTGCAAGATTTTTCAAACCGTGCACAAACCATGAACAACCAAATATATATTTGATTTTAATAAATAACTCACCCAAACAAACTCCAGAACACTACTCCAAAATAAAGGTACTTTAAAACCTCAAGATGTACCTAAAAAACGTCCAAGATGAGTCCAGAAAAGGCCAGGATCTTACAATCTCCCCACTTTATAACAAATTTTCTAGGAGCTGCACTCCCGAATATCTCTATGATTCCAAGCCAAAAATACTTGGCCTTTGAGCCCTCATGTATAATTTCCAATCCCAATTTTCCTCTTCAACACTACCATGTTTTCATAACAGTTGAACTAATGGATTGGGCTTTCCCTGAATGACTTTATCACTGTAACCCAACAATCATATCAGATGGTCCTCAAGGGAAGCATCTATTTTGAAGTCATCCTCTTCAACATAAATCAAATGAGAAGGGTGGGGTTGATACTTTTTTATTTCTGACACATGTAAAACATTATGTATAGTGATAAAAATTGTGCACGAGCTAATTGGTATGCCATTGTCTCGATTCAGTCCAGCACCTCAAACGATCCTTCAACCTTGGATGCCAACATGCCATGCCTTTGTATCCCGTAGTAGAAAAATCAAGGAGAACACTACAGGAATACAAAATCTCCAACTATAAACACTAGGGTTAGTATGCATATATCATCATATGAAATTTTCCTACTTGGAGTCATAGCCATACATTTCTGAATAAACACCATCTACTTTGATGAATCTTGAAGAAGACATTATCCCAACAGCTCAGACTCACCTTCCTCTAACAAACATAGTGGTTATCTGAATGGTCTACCATCAACTTCCTCATATAGTTTAATAGTTATAGTTTCATGATAACTTTTGTTATAGGAGAACTCCACTAAATTCATGTGCTTATTCAAATAACTACTAAATTCATGCTCACATGTTAATGGCATAACCTCTATCACCTATATAGTACGCTCAGACATTCCATATGTCTATGGGTGGAAGGACATAAATAAAAAATAAATTTTATTAAGCACCTTATATAAGCCCTTACTGAATCATGAGGTAATGAGTGAATGATTATGTGAAACTACAGTATGTGGCACCACATGAAAATGAACTCTCTCTAGTAAAAATATTTCTCCCAATTGTTCTACTATAATGGTTTCCCTGATAGGCACGAAATGTGCAACCTTCTTTAGTTGATCCACAATGACCTAAATAGAATCATTCTTCCTAAGTGTCTTTGGAATCCCTATCATGAAATCCACACTCACATCATCCCATATCTATTCTGGAATATGCAATGGATGCACTAGGCCTCCAAGTCATTGATGCTCTTCATTCACCTGCTGATAGGTAAAACTTCTGTCTAGAAACCTTGATATATCCTTTTTCATGATTGGACACCAAAACTGATGTCTTAGGTCACATTTACTTTTTTTCACCTCTATATGTAACACCCTCTTTAAGGCATGAAATTCTTAAATTAGTTTATCTTTTTGACTCATAGGCATAAAATCCCATTATTTCCCATAGATGATATCATCCTCGTCTCTTATCTAGTCTGAAGGTGTATTAGCACCTTCAAGGCATCTCATTAAGGATACACACTCTGGATCATCCTACAATGTGTCTTTGATCTTTATCAAGAGTGTAGATTCCACTTCTATAGAATCTATTGTCATCCTCTCCCGACTCTCTCTAACTACCACATGTATTTCTTCCAACAAAATCATCATTTTCTAGTTTTCACTTAACTCAAACTGATTATAAGTTTTCTTGCACAAGGCATCATCGACACTATTCCCCTTATCAAGAGTATATGAAAGTTCAAAATAAATGGATTAAATATACCATACCCATCTTCACTATATAAGATTTATGTCTTGAAATAAAAAATGATCATCATGATTTTTTGACCTGTAAATATTATAATCTTTTCTCCCGAAAGATTATGTTTCCAAAAAATAAGATAATAAACCACGGGTGCCAACTCGAGGTCATGCGTTGGTTAATTCCATTCATTTGGATTCAATTATTGTGACTCATAAACAATGAATCGATCTGCTTGAATCAACCCAACTCTGATTTTGATCACATAAGCATCACAATACACCATGTACTCCTTACCTATCATAGGTAAGATAGAAATTGGTGTCCATGTCAATCACCTCTTTAACATCTGGAAATCATTATTACATTCTTCTATTAAATCTAGCATTATCCCTTTCTTTGTAAAAGGTAAAATTGATGTGTAAAATTTGGAAATGTCTTGGATGGTCCTCCTCTATTATAAATATAATCCAAAAAAGCTTTAGATGTATAAAATTTCTTGGGATACCCCCATGAAACCACTACCTGCACTTTTTCATGGTCCACTAACACAACTTATTCTGAGATGATAAGCCCCAAAAGTTTACTTTATCCATCCAAAACTAAAATTTGGATAGCTTGGCATATAACTGATGCCCTCTCAGTGTACCTAGGATGTTGTTAAGATGTTGGGCATGATCATCATGCATCTTTGAGTAAATGAAGATGATGTCCACAAACACCGCCACAAAATTATCTATGTAAGGATGAATGAACCAATTCATCAATGGAATAAATACAAATGGAGCATTTTTCAAACCAAAAATCATTACAACAAACTCATAAAGGTCATTACTCTTTTTAAAAGCAGTTCTTCTTATAATATAGTCCCGAACTATCCCATGATGATACCATGATGTCATATCAATCATTGAGAACACACAATCCCCCCTTTAGCTATCCAATTGGATAATTGATACACGAAAGACAATATCGGTTCATTATAGTCATTTTATTAAACATTCGTTAATTGACACACAATAGTAAAATCTTGTCAGCCTTCTTTGCGAACAATACATGGGATCCCCTAGGTGAAGTACATGGATGGATAAACCCATTATCCTCTAACTCCTCAAACTATGTTTTGGGATCTTGAAGCTCAGTCAGTACTATTCTATAAGGTGTCATAGATACTAGATCATCCCACAATATGATATCAATAGTGAATTCCATATCTCTCTTAGGTGGAAACCCTGAAAATTCTCTGGGAAAAAAATCCTGAAACCATTCAAATTCTGCTGGAAGGAGGTCTTTCCAACAACTGCCAATATTCAATTAAAGACTAACTACTTGGGATGTGTGCTCACCATGTTGTTTTGTAAACGGACCAGCTTGGCATGCATGAATATCCGATTCTCCATGATGAACATGCTATTCACCCTTAGGAGATAAAAGGGTCACTCTCTTGTGGTAACAATCTAGGTGGGCTTTATATGCAACTAGCCAGTCCATACCCATAATGAGGTTGAATCCCATTATACCAAAGACACTGATATACTAATGAAAATTATACCCTCTGATATCTATATAACATCTCCTGCACAAACAGATATCCCTAGACCGTTTTCCCATTATTGTATCGATATTCATCACTCCACCTACGGACCCCACCTCCAGGCTCAATCCATTTACAAGATTTGCAGGTATAATGGAATGAGAGGCGCCATTATCAATCATGGAACTAGATAAAGTAGATGAAACTTGAATAAAATCTCTCACTGTCGATGGACTAACCTTGCTCTCCACAAGTGTAGTTTTAAATGCATGTAACTGTCTTTCCCCTATTCCTTATGGTGTTGTCTGATTAACTTGATTATCACCAATATGATGATACAAGAACTCATACTCAATAGAAAAATTCCCAAAACCTCCACCGCCTCTTCCCATAGAGTTCTCTCTTATAGACCAATATGGTTTAGAAGACCCCCTTCCCACACTCTGACCCTGAGAAGCTACTCCTTTAGCACTAGATTGTTACTTCTTCCTACAAAACTTATATAGGTACCCCGTCAAGACACAAAACCAACATTCCCCTAGTGGTTGAGGACAATGTGTATGAGTGTCCCTACACACTGCACTGATGGAAAATCACATAAGGAAGATATTGTGGAACTATAATTCTAAACTGTCAACCTTGCATTCCATTATCTGGAAAAATGTTCTCATAATGGCGATTCTTGATCTCTGAAGTAACACTCCCTGATCGTCTAGTGATATCTACCTATCCAATTCTGGAACCCCCTTCAGATTCGCCTCTGAAATGAGAGCCTAATTAACCATATTTTTGAAATTCATTATCATAAGGATGTTTACTAGGGACTTAATTTCAAAACTATTTTCATCCTGAAATCATTTTTCTGATGAAGCTTAATCTACCTCAAAAGTTAGAAGATGACATGATAAATTTTTGTAAAATTCAGCATAGTCAATTAGTGACATGCATCCTTTAGTTATATTAATAAATATAGAATCCTTATCTTGTCTCATCGTCTCTTGATAAAAGTTATCTAAAAAATTCTCGAGAAAGTCCTTCCATAAAATATCATCAGTCTGTCCAAATCATACCTGAAAGTAAAACCAGAACTTTTCGGACCCCTGTAGCATATAAGAAGCCAACATAACCCTAATCCTAACCATATTATCTAAATGGTCAAGTATCGTCCCTATGGATTCAATCATGAATTCAGATCCCTCAAGTCCACTTTCTCTAGTAAAAGAAAATGGGTGATGCAGATGAAACTCCCTTGTCAACTCAGAAATGCTTTTCAAAACCCGCTATGAGACTCTCTCCATGAATTTGAATAAATGAGCAAATTTGTCTTGGAAAAATTCTCCTTCCTCCTTAGAATTCACCAATGGTTCCTCACGTTCCCTATTTGGAAGTTCGTTCTGGGCCATAACCCTTGGTTTCTTTCTTAGCAAGTGTCATGGATGCGTATCTCTATAAATCCAAAGACACGTATTTTGTCTCATAACACAATATTATAACATTTACATAAGAGGAGAGACTTACACAACAAGTTTCAACATGTCATTTCCCCCCTTTCTCACCACATGGTCATTACTGAGGCCTTATCACTACCCTTAACCATCCTACTCCTAGGACTTGGTTAAAAAGGATACATATATTATCATTACTTAATTCGACCATTAATTAATCCCATTTTCTTATATTAATTAATTCAACAATAATTAGTTATTCTTACTCACTTCATCGATCGAGGATCTCAATAGACACACACTTATTCTCATTTGGAATCATTATTTCAATCTCATAAGAAGGAAAAACCATTCATGTTTTCTAGCATACCCATAACCCATTTTCTTGCGAGCACCTAGAATGAATCATGTCACAACAACTTGAAGTACCTATAATTTCTCATGCTTACTAAAGTATCATGCCGCTTTATGCCACAAATTAAAAATAAGAAACTTTAAAAAAATATCACATCCCACCATAAGTTCATCCACCAAGGTGAAATAATATCCAACTATATCAACAAATAACAATCACAAAAATCCCTCCCTGACTACTCAGATTTTCCCTCATACATGGGTTTGAAACTCCCATGCACGAGATCATTACTAAGCCTATTCTCATTCTAGAATCCTTCCTAAATTTCTCATAATTGTAATTAAAAAGAAGAAGAATGAAAATAAAACTCATTTGATACCACTTTGTGATGTCTCGACCCGGGTTCCACTAAATGGTGTTATGATCAGGTTGGAAGCATGCACTCTAGCACACCTCCTCATACGCCAAAGGGTTCCGACGAGAATGAAGTGTTTGGTATGTCAGTATTGGGGAGACTATACCCTCTTTTATCAAAATAATACACCATGAAAGGTAAACATCATAACCAAGTGTAGAAGCTTATAAATAAGAAGACCAACACCTTGTCATATGATATTCAATACAGGAAAAAACAATACTCAACTGAAAGGTAAAACATGCGATGATAATTTGAATTTCAAGATTCTACAATGAAACTAAAATTAAAGACACAATGACTCCAAAGAGGGTCCAAATCCATGTCAGGTTCCCTCTCCCATGCTCCAATCTCAAACAACAACCTATCCCAAGGCCTTGGCCATATCTTGTACAGGAACAAAAATGTCTACTCGGGTGTCGATCATGCAGCCCGAATAATGTGTGAGAACAACTCTATAGGCCACCACAAATGGTTTCTAATAGAAGTTTAGTTGAATGATTGTGTATGTTGTTTTATGAAGAAATAAATACAATGAATAATTAAACCGTTTTCATGTTTTTATTTAATCTTTACTCATCACATTCGGTCGAGTTTCAAATCATGTTTTCCATTTGAATAATTATTTATTATTATCATTCATTTGGTGTTGAACCTCATGCCAACCACCCTAAATATAATTCACTATAGTTCATCATTCCTACCACTCTATATTTTATTCGGTGTTGGTCACCATTTCTAGTTCCTGAAAATCTCAACTTGGATACCTATTGGGGAGGAAGACAATGTTAAAGTCCCAAATTCTGATTGATGAAGAACTCCATGTATAGAAATAAAAAAATATCAACCATTTAATCATTATAATTTTCATAAGAATTAGCCACATCATTCCATTACTAATCCAATGATTAATTAAACATTTCAAAATCCATTAGTTAACTATAAAATTAACTACAAACAGAACCCATTAATTAATTACTAATTAATTAATCAATCAACACAATTCTATTATAATAATAAATTTTAAACAATTAATTATACATATCAAATCTCACCTTTTCATAATTAATTATCACAATTTATTATCTTTGATCAACATCATGGGACATAATTAATTCTCACTATTAATTATCTTATATAACCAAACATAATTTCATAATTAATTCTCCCTAAATTAGTTATCTTAACACATTTAGTTCAATATATAAATTACAATATCTCAACCCATAAACAATCTATAAAACAACTATATATTTGGTCAACCCCCCTTAATTAGTTTTATGATTCAATAATCAATTAAGAACCAAGGAAATCACATGCCACTTCCACATTCTAAATTACTCCCATTTAGAAAATAGATTATCATGGGAAGCTAGAATATCCATAACATCACATTCAGATATCAAATCCACAATTATGGGAGTTTGATTTAGAACACCTACCTCAGGTTAGTGCCAGATGTTAGCCCAATGGAAATCCCAAAAAAATGACCAGCCCAACGTCATCGATCAAGAACAGGATCTAAATCCCTAAACACAAATTAAGATCAATGCATGAAGATCACAAAATTCCAGATCTAGATCCAAAATTACATATCTAGATATCACCTCATAGGTTTAGATCCAAGTAAACATTGGATATTTTCCCTGAATAGATCAATGAATGATAGAGGAATGAGTTGTTGAAGAAATGTCATGAAATCCACTTATCGGGTTAGACAGAATATCTTCAATCTGGGAATTCTATCTAGATGAACTATGTTCTAATCACATTGGAATTCCGATGGAAGGATCTGGGATTACATTGAACTTTTTAAGCTCGATCCATGGTCAAAATATGGAATTCGTGGGGATTTGGGTGGTTATAAATATAGATTTTTGGATAATTAATCATGTGCGCACAATTTTCTAGTTATTAGTGCATGGTTAGGGAAACAATGAGGACATCTTTGTCTAGGTTTTCACAGTTTTCAGGGTTTATTCACACCATTTATTAAACCTTCTGCAAACCATGCCGACCTCTCTATCGAGGTTTTCACGATTGTCATGGATTAGTTGCACAGTTTTCCAACCATGCACAAACCTTTAACATCCCATTGTCAATTATTTTTTCTTAAAATATCACCCAAACGCACCCCAAGACAGTACTACAAATCAAGGTTACTTTAAAACATAAAAAATATCCATAAAACATGCCTGAGATGACTCCAAAATGGTTAAAATCTTATATCAACTCTTTTCCACCCTCTACCCCAACCAGTAGTATGGAACCCCTCTTATAGAAATCTCTATATCACTAGTTCTCACTCTGGTACCACGATATAGGTGTTATGAACAAGGTTACTAAGATAGCATGCATCTCTCCAAGAAAACCCCACTTGAACATCTGTGATCATAAGTATCCATCATGGATCATGTCCAGAGAGTCGTATGCATGTTCTGTGAACCTAGATACTTTTTCATCCACCATCATACCTCCCTACTAAAACTGACGGAGCTTCTAAATTCTTATGGAACATAATCAGGAGGCGTAGTACTCCTCATGGAGTAGCATCTAGAAGACATCCCATGAAAGTAACAACACATCTTGTATCTATGTAACCAAACATTACCAATGTGTTGCGTATTTATGGGAATGACTGGCTGCCAAAGCCACCATATGATCTATTAGTGTTTGAATAATACTAAATTGGAGACCCACTAACTCTATCCAATCCTCCACTACATGATGGTATAGATCCCTATAGATTCATACATGTCTCTGATGCTAGAACATGCGAAGCACACTCAACCTACTTACATATTCTACATGCTCTGCTGGGACTAACTACTACTCAAAAGGTAGAGGTGATACCACCTTCCCACCTAGAGTAAGGGGGTCCATATGATGGATCCTAAATTGAGTCCCCGTAGCTCACAAAATCATAATCAAGAAACTGAGTGAGTATCATGTCTACCTATCATAAAAGAGGAATCATGAAACTTATTAGGGAGTATTGAGTGTCATATGAGAATATATATATCATACAATAATGGGGAGATGAATCGAGAAGAAAATGAAAGGATACAATCCTATATGATGCATGTACACATATTCCTGCAACATATTTCCTAGCATGCCTAGTTTATAAGAAGGTAATCATGGTCTTGGTGATTGACTACATCAGCATCCACACGATCATTAGACTTTATATATCGAGAGATTCCCTCGAGACACATTTACATTGATTCCCTAAACCCAAACAATAACTTTCTAGGGAAATGTCTGAACAACATCCCAAGGGTCTAACCACATTTAATACAACTTTTCCATGACACAACCCATGTTGGGGCTCTTTTCATTACTACCCAAAACTCGCCTCCATATTCCAGGTGCTATAGACAAGCACCGAAGAAATAAAGAACATGGGGAGGCCTTTCATTAAGCTCTAATACACACACTCACAACAAAATCAATGAAAAATTGCAGAGGAAAAAATGGAAAGGATACAAAAATACTACATATAAACAAAAAAATGAATCGACCTCTAAATAGTACAAGAACATGATCTGTAATGTAAACTAAAAGGTAAAGTGGAAAATACACACCCAACCAGAAGAATGTCACATCCTAGAATGTAGTGGAAAAGTAAAATAACTAAGAGGGACCTTCTCCATGATCCAAATCTACGACCATTGAACGTCGTTCAAGCACCTCGTATCCAAAAGATCTTATGATGTCATGGAAAACCTATCACTCTTCTATAAGGGTAAATCAAGTGAAAGAAATGCTCGTGTTGGGGTGAGTATAAAAATACATAGTAGTGTTCCCCAAAGGCTCAAGGGAGTAGAAAAATATTTACTGAAGAGGGGAGAAATGGATAGAACAACATACAATAAAAGATAATACAACTCAACCCAAGAGGGTTGAGATGTAAACTCATTGAAAACAGAAGGAGCTAGAAATGGTGTGATGATGAACTTCTCATTGAGTCTTATCTACCTATAATAGGAGTGTAGACTCATGCAACCATGAGAATCAAGACATGGAAAACATGTGGCATACCATGTGTATCATTACATCTCGTGGAAGGAGAGTTTCCAAAACCAAAGGATTGGTTAATAAAATAGGAATGGTATATATGATCTGTCAAAGAAGAAAAAATGAAATAGAGTAATGGGATATTCATATCACACTGTAGCCCAAGAAAAGATTCACCAATAGTTCTAGAAGTAACCACTAATGATTCTCAACATCCCTCACGTCTACCCTGAACACACAAGTCAAATGGACTCAATCACAACACATTGTTTCTATCCACTTTGGGAGGTTTTTACTTGCCCACATGGTTTTAGGTCACATCACAAATATGCATCTCAGTGGAGTAACCACCCCTCTTAATGGGGATTCCATTGTAACTTCGAAGTGTGGCCTGCCACTAATCTGTATCCAAAAAGAGTAAATCTAATGTAGAGGACCAACAAACTAGTGCTTCAGGGGTATTCCACTTTAATTTTTTCTATAGATGACCCACAACCTGATGTGTATGAGAGATTCAACCCTTGTTCATTGAGGATTCTTTACCTAGTGTGTCACAGTTATTCCACATGGATGTAGTTGATAGAGGACCCACACCCATGATGTTGTGTTATTCCACTATTATTGTTGTAGAGGACCCAAGACCTGGTTCGTTAGGGGGATTCCACATCCATAGTGGTCATAAAGAACCCACACCCATGCCAATGGAGGATTCCACTCTTGGTCAATGAGGTCTTACACCCTACCTAGTAGTGGGATTCCACTCAAAAGGGATCAAAGAACTAAACTGGCCATCCCTACTAGATGGTACCTCTTGTAAATCAATGATTTGTAAGTGCCTGATAATTATCATCATCAAATGTTTCTTGAGAAAAAAATGACATCTAGAAAATATCACATCATATCTTAAATGCCACAATAGAGGACACCATTGCATTATAAATGAATAAAAACATAGCATAGGCTACTCGCATGCCAAAATCCGAGTGTAAAATAATGATATATGGGAGTTAAAAAATTTATAATGTTGTAAACAGAGTATGTGGGTCCAACACAACATGTGTCCCCACCTCCTCACTTGTACATGTACCCCTAAATATTTGTGTACTAAACTATGAAAAAATACTCCCTATGAATGCCAGAATACTCCTAGATTACAAGACACCACTAGATCAAAAGGAAAACGAGCGCACAATGCTTGTCATTTGATCTGATGGATGAAAACAAACTTCTACATACATGAATCATTACATGGTCATAGATAGTGAAACCAATCACACCATGACATTACTTGAATAAATACACACAATATCATCTATTCAATCGTATGAGTTAGAGTACCAGTGAAGAAATTTTATTTCGTAGAATTGCACATGAATGGTGATTCGTGGGACCCACACAACAATCCTGAAACACATTGAATAGATTCTTGCATTGTAGCCCTCTTTGAAAATCCCATTGGATTGTCTATTAATCCATCCAAAATGGAAAACTGTTGAAAAAGATTCATTTCACCATAAACACCAAAATCAGGCTTCATGGGTCCTGAACCTCCATTTTGGTTTAATAACTCAAAATCATTCTTTAAAAGTCCTCCTCATCTACAGGGTTGCAATGCCCCTAATGGTGTGTCAGTAGGATGTCGTATATAGATGGATGGACAGATACAATTTTTCTTAATAAAAATAATTATATTATTATTATAATCAGACTATTCATGCCATTATGCCTTGAAATGTATTATAAAATTCCGAAAATAGGATCAAAAGGTCCACCTCAAATCATGGGTCATGTTTCCACATACGACACATGAATTAGCTGCTCTATGAAGTAGTTATGCTCGAATTAGCGTTATTAAATATTAATAATAATATTATTATTATTTTAGGGTGCTTCTTGACCTGTTCCATGAGTCAGAGTAAGGTACTCAATATTGTTTATAAAAAGACCGGATCAAAGTCAGGGTCCCCTTTTTTTTTGACGGCACATGAATTGGAATCCATACGAGGAAGTTATGAGTGTTAAAATGTTCTGAAAATATCAATAATAATATTTAATTTTTTTTGTAACCCATAAAGGGGGATGGGGAACCATCCCACTCTAGCCACCTTCACACACCGTTTGGTGGTTCTCTTCACCCGCCTCCACCAACAGCCCGCCGCACCACCACCCTAGCTTGTCGCATCATCTTCACCTCCCTAACTCACCATGCTACCGCCTTACAAGAGTCGTGCCCTACCAAACACGTGCTACCATTCCCTTCAACGGACAATAGGAAGCACTCCGAAGGACAGAAAATTATTTCTAGATTAAATCTGGGATCCTTGGTTCCCTGATATACACGAAGGTGGTCACCGCTCAAAGAATCATTGATGTTTCAACGTAACAAAAACTAGCTGCTACTTCTGCTTGCCACATTGCCTCTTTCAATGCATTGAACTCAAAGACGAGCATAAATATAGAATTTTCAGATTGAGGGATTCTTATATCTATGCTTCACCACACATTTCATTATTCATTATATGATGTTAAAAGATAATTACTATGAACAGACGAATAAAATGATAAAAAAATTCAAAAATCGAATTGAAGGATGATTGTGGTTAGTTAGGCCATCAACAATGGATTCCAATGTAGCAAAAAGAAATGGAAAATATTTTCAACTAGAATATTTTAATTGGAGAGCTACAGAATCCAAAATATAAATCCACCAAGATTTTGGTTCTTCCATTGTGTTTGATGCACTCTAATCATCTCAGATGTGATTTTTCACCACGATCTGCCAGAGATCCGCTGTTGATTCTCCATCAGAAGGAGATAAGGAGCTCTCACCAGTGTACATGAGAGAAATGAGAAAATCCTTTGTCATTTCCCTTGAATTCATATTTATAGGAATCTGTCGGCAGTTGTAGAATATGAAACTCCTGCAACCTCTCATTGTATGTCACGCTTATATAAAACACCAATTTCTAAACTCAACGACAATCTCAGATTTTCAATTTGAGCCCTCGTTAACATGTTATTTGATTTGGATTATAGAGATAAAAAATTAATTATAATTATTTTAATTAGGAAATTTATTTCCATGACTTCTTTTCTATAGAAGAACCAAACTAACATATGTTACGTCTTATTTAGGGTAAACGCCACATTGTGCATATAAGTGGGGCCTTTTATTTATTATCCAAGATACCATTTGAGATGCATACTATTTCATTTATCTTCATAGTATTAAATTCACTAATTATTTTTTTTCATGGAACACTGTGTCACCCCATGTCAAATGGTCAATAACTCGACCCTTGACTTTTTATGGCCGAGATATAATCAACCAATAAAATATCTTATGTTTTTCTGTCCTTTATGGTTATTATAATTTTTAAAATTTTCTATTGATTTTTCATCAATTAATTGATGTGTAAATCATCAAAGTAATATGCTTTAGGATAATTATTTGTTTCCAAAAAATAAAAACATATATTCATGATAAGAAAAAACATTATATATTTCAAAATATTATTTATAATAAAATATATCTTATATATTATTTTATATAAAAAAATATTTACTTATTAAAATTTAAGTGAGTCTTATTTTTATTTTCTATAAGTAAAATAAATTACATGTCCTAATCTCATATAAGTTGCTTTCAAAGGACACAATCTCGACCCAAGGATTATTTATATCTAAAAAATGTATCCAATGGTATTTATAAATGTTTTAGGACAATTATATAATTGTATTACTGCCTTTCATTAGATTATTTACCCATAAAATGAATTAATAAAATAAACCAAAGTTATTATTCATAATCCTCAAAAATAAAATTAAGCTATTTACAATATTTAGACCTAGTAATTCCAAATATGGAATCTATTTTTCAAAAAAAAAATGAGAAGGGTGATGGGGATATCCCCATTTTAAAAATAAAGAAAAACCAATTTTTGATTGCGAAAGAGGAAAACCATTACAAGAAGAACACAATCTAAAAAAACTAAATGTAACAACAAGGCCAAATGAAACAAACATCCAAGTGGTCATCAAGAAAACCTCATCGCCCCCTTTCCAAGCATCTCATAGTGAATTCCATCACGAAATTGCGCCTCCCCTTCTGCCAAGAAGTTTCATTGTGCTGGCTGCACAAGGTGTCAGAACACCTCCCCAATCAACGACGTGGAGGAGAGCTGTATGAAATGTTCTAGCACACCTTTCCCTCTTGTGAGCTTCCCACCTGACAAAGAATGGAGAAATAAGGGTATTTAAAAGTTAAAATCTTACAAAATATTGAATTGTTTTTACATATTAATTCAATGAAAAATTAATTTAAATGAAACAAATAATATTTAATGATAAAAATAAATATTATTTATATTTTAAAACCATTAAATTTGAAAATATATTTATATATATTATTTTAAATATAATACATGTTTTTAATTCAAATTTACTATATTTTTTACTATTAATAAAAAATTGATAGTTATGAAGAAAATAATTAAAATTTCATCCAAACAAAATTTTAATGTCATTCTTCCAAAGAAAAATATTTTGTTATATATAAATTATTACTATATCAAAATCATAATTTGAAAAGGGTTCTCCATTAGAATGTGATAAAATTTCCCTTTTAAAAATATTTTTTATACATAAAATAGAGTTTATTCATAACCTATAGAAAAATATCTATTATATCAATATAAAAAATTTATTATTAAATATATAACATATAAATTATATGAATTTCATTAAAAATTTGTAATTACTCTATTTATTAATAAAAAAATACACATATATAATGGATTAATATTTTTCATAAATATTTCGTGGCAATTGACATCAACATTAATTTTAATAAGTTATTAATACTTATTCCCACTAACATAATGACTAGGTTTAGATGGTCATTCTAAATTAAAGGAATCTCGTGGTTCGTTTAAACTAACAATTACATGCAATGTAATATATTCAAGAATTTAAATTATTTGGAAAAAATACATCATAAAAACTTCCGGGTGCTATATTGTACCCCCCATAAAGTGAATTTCTCTCTCAAAATTTGTCACTTGGATAGAAAAAATGAGGATATATCTATATAATCATATCTTAAGGTTCCCATGAAGCTTCCTCAAAAAAATTCTTCACCAATAATATTGAAACAAGTGAGTGGTTTTATTTCTTAGAACTTCTTGGATATGATCTAGAATCAATATAGATTGTTCTTCATAACAAAGATCATTATCTAGTGGTATGACCTATCAGTTTAGTACATGTGAAGGATCAGGTATTTACTTTATCATGAGATATACATGCTATACATCCTGGACTTGAGAGATATTCAGTGGAAGTTCCAATCAGTAAGATACCTTCCCAGCACGATCCAAAATTTCAAAATAAACAATATAACTATGGATCATATTTCCATTATTTCCAAATATCATTACTCTATCGCTGGGAGATTATTTAGAAATACCGTATCAACCAATTCAAAGTCTAGGTTTTTTCTTCTATGGTTATCAAAACCTTTTTTCGACTCAAAGATGGTTTCCTATATTGAAGAATAGATCTCTCGTTTTCTTTCATTTAGTCAACAATACCATGTAACAATAACATTCATTCACCAACTTCATCCCTGCAAGATATTGTTTTGAAACTTCCTTCCATATAGAGATTCATTAGGAGCCATCTTAATAGTGGAGTGAAAGCTATTATTTTAAAAATTCCACCAATGTGACGTGTTGATACCAACCACCTTTAAAATCCATAGAGCATACTATCAACATGTATTCTAGAGTTTGAAATTTCCAACCTAGAATGATCTTCATTTTTAGGATGATAAGAAGTACTGACACTTAACACTATATCTACATCCTGCTGAAGACATTGCCTGAACATCATTGTAAACCTCAGATCAGGATCATATATAATGGAAAGGGGTACTCTATGAAATATTACCACAATATATATATATATATATCATAGAAATATGAACAAAATAGAAATACAATGTAAGAGAAATGAAGTGTGCTGACTTCATAATGAAATAATTTATGACCCATATAGAAATATGGCCTTTATAAGTTTTGGGAATTCTGATGATAATGTCCATAGTGATGTTTTCCCATTACCATTCTAGTATGGGTAATTTTTGTAACATCCCATTATACATTTATCATTCAGCCAAAACATGCTGAAAAACCATGCTCCAAGTGTCATATTTGACAACATCTCTTATCATGCCATCCCACCAGAAATACACTTTCTGGTCCCTATATATCTTTGTGCTTCCAAGATGAATTTAGAAGATGAACTATGAGCCTCATCAAGTATCTTATTCTTTAATTCTGATATGGGAGGAGTACAATCCAATCTCCTGAAACTTATTATTCATTCATAATCAAGGTTTAATTCAATAAAATTTATCACCTACTTTAGTAGCTCTACATATTCCTTTTATTCCTCCTTAATCATCACCTTTATAAGTGGATAAACATTCATTTGGGAAAGATAATATTTCAACACTTTAAAATTTCATGATCAATGATTTAAAATCCCAAAACATTAGATCATTTTATAACCTCATCATGGATAGGATATCATGCTCTATTCCACAAAAATCATCTTCCACCATGTTCTCATTCCCTGGGTGGTAAAGTATTTAGAAAACATAGTCTTTACTCAACTGAAACCACCTTCTTTGATGCATATTCAGATAATATTGTGTGAAAATATACTTTAATATTTTAAGATAAGTATATATATGAAATGTTTTCCCATAAATATAATACCTCCACAAATATAGATCTGGGATTCTCAAATTCTGTGAGGCATATGAAATCACCATATCAATTTTCAGGAGAAAACATCCCAACCCCTATTTAGATACATCACTATATATCATAAAATTTTCTCCACAACAAGGTAGTGTGAGAATGAGTGTACTATATAGCCTACTTTTATTCTAACTGAAATTTTCTTCACATTCCACCATTCATACGAACATAATTCTTTTTTGAGTCAACATGATGTGAGGATTATATAATAATGAATAATCATTATGAAAACACCAATAACATGCATATAACCCATGAATGCTTCATATATGAGTTTACATTTTTGGTCTTGTCTATCATTCAGTAACATCTGTTTTGGTAGGATCTATAGAAATCATTTCACTGGAGATTATGTGGCCAAAAACTGAAACAATATGAAACCAAAACTCACACATCGTAAATTTTTCAAAAATATTTTCATTTCTCGAGGTCATCAGTACCATTCTCTAAAAATCATCATGTTCTTCATTTCTCTTAGAATAGTCAAGAATATCAAATAAAAATACTACCAAAAACAAAAAATGGTAGTCTATGAAGAGTCTATACATTTGATCCATGAAGATAATGGGGAAATTAGTAAGACCAAAAGATATTACAATAAATTTATATGGTCCATACAATGTGTAGAATTCCATATTTGTTATATACTCATTCTTGACCCTTATTTGATGATATATATAATGAAGATAAATCATGGAACACTATTGAACTATGCATAGGTGGTCAACTAATTAATCAATGCAAGGAAGATGATATTTTTTCTTGATAGTGATATTTTTATCTTCTTCATAATCATTACATAGTCTCATTGATCCATATTTCTTATTCACAGAAAGAATATGTGTACCCCAAAGTGATGCACTAGGGAATATTAATCCATTTTCTAGACTATATTGGAGATTGTTCTTCAATTCCTACAACTCAATTGGGGCCCTTCTGTATGGTTTTGTTGAAATAGGAATAGAACCTGAAATGATTTATATTGAAAACACAACATCACAATTTAGGTGAAGAGTTGGTAATTCTTCTAGAAACAAATCATCATACTCAACTACAATGAGTGTATTCTTAATTCTGTGTTTCTCTCCAACCATTTGAGATAGATAACCATCATTTTTATGGATCATGTCCCATATGATGGAATAAATTTCTACTGGAGGGTCATACTTATCTGCGCATTGAAAGAATATCAAAAATTGATCTCGAATATGAAAAGTGACTTACCTTTATTGGAAATTGATATTATATCTATATATAGAAATCATATCCATTCCATGAATCACATAACATTCCACTATTGGAAGGATCACAAGATTTAAAAGATGTAATATCCAACAATCATTTACAAGAGAAGAATTACAAACTTTTGAGGTGACCATTATGCCATTAGGAGTTTTCGCAGCTAACTCAACATCTAATTGCTGAGGTAATATGATGATACCATTAGAAAATTATCTAAAAATAAAAGAGTGGGTGGATCCATAATTAAATAAAACATTTTCTTAATAAGATTGGATGGTATTTTACCATTCACCACTTCATTTTTGTACTCCCCATCATTAATAGTGATAGCATGTGACATACCATTGACATTGGCCTTAAGTGTTTTCTAACGTCCATCATCATCAATAACCCATGGATTAGGAAATTTATTAGTATAATTCCCCATTTTAATTCACTTGTAACATTGAACGATATAATTTGGATTATCTCTAGCCTTTACTCTATTATCATCATTAGAAAACCTTTTCACATCATATAGGAATTCACCAACCCAATAGCCTTATTTTCAACACATAAAATGATTTATTAGTCACTTTAAGACAATTCCATCCATGTTTCGTTCCAAAATTTTCACAAAAGTGACAAATCATATTCATTACAGTGTTGTATTTATATTTTCCCATAAATTAAATTTTTATCTTCTTACCAAACCCATATGATTGATGGGTTACTCCAATCTCCATCCCAACCTTGAGAACACATTGAATTATTTCATAATAGATATTGGGGTCTGTTATGTATAATTCCATTAAGATAATTGGTTTTAAGACAGTAAAGAATCATTCTATTTTAATCTTAGGTTGGATAAAAAATATATAATCCAAACTTACGTGTATTGTAAAACAATCCTTGTAGAACCAAATTATTCCTCACCGATTTTCTTATGTTCAGGAAATTCACGCTCCAACATTGTTTGATGAATGTGAGGAAATTAATTATTGAAAAATAAGTTATTTAACTCGTCCTATTCCCTGTATTAAATTTTATTTCTTTTCGTTATATTCATTATAAGGTTCCACCGTTTATCCACTTCACAATAAAAATAGTAGACTTATAAAACGACATTATCATGTTCTAAAAATTTGTGAACTGAAAATGTCTTTATAGTGGCAAAAATTAATTATTCATACACTAGTGGATCAAAAGACCCTTTGAATGAAGTAGGACGCTACCTCATGGTAGACTTAACATAATTTTTTCCCAAAATATTATCATTTGGAAGTCCTTCATGATTCATAGCCTCAAAATGTTGTGTGAGAATAGCTAAAATATTTTTTATTCCAGCTCCCATAATGTTTTGTTTCTCATAAGGAAAATCATTTCATTGACCATTACAATCAGAAATAACGCAGTGCCTTCAGGAACCATCCATTGACTAAAACCATGAAGAAAAGAATGAGAAATATTAATCATAATGGGAAAACCACATAAACATGAATAAAACATCAATTTATGACACATTATGTTTCATATTAGGTTGTTTATTATCTCTTCTAAACCACAATGATTGTAACATATACTTCAACATATTAATTGTGTTCTTATTAAGGCTTTCCCATCCCAATTTCCAAACATAAACTGTACATATCCTTTAATACCAACTATAAATCCCCATACATTACATATTTTGATATTACTTCACAGTTGAATAATATTATTTATAAAATATAATAAATCCATGACATGACCTTATAGGTATAATGACTATAGAAACTGGGAATCATAAACCAATGGTTCATAAGACATATTCATTCTCTCCCACTTATTTCATCATTACTATACCCCTTTTGACATATCTTACATAATAATATTCTTCATGAACTAGGGAAAAGAAACACATGAATTTGTGAGATCATATCTTTAGTAAGGGTAATGAAGGGAGATATCAATCACATAATAAACATAATAGATAAAAACATAACAATTGAAAATCATTTCTTAAATATGAAAGAACATTATATCATGCTATGGGATAAATACTAATAGTTCATAAAGATCAGTGAACAAAATTCAGAAATTCATAACAAAAGGCATGATATTTTTTATGTAATACACAAAATCAATGAAAATCATAACCAATATTTCAAGTATCATTGCCAAAGTCAATATAGTAGACAATTTCCATTACTGATCTGAGTTCACTCATCGTTGTACCCTTGAATTATTGAATAGAGAAAATTTCGAATTCTAGCCATGTCTATCTCAAGATATATAGATATGTACCCAATGAATCAAAGGAAGATATAGGTCCCAACCATCTTATAATTAAATTATTATTATGTGTTCCATAAAACTACAAATCATTCAACATAGAATAAATCATCGACGAAAATGAGTTTCTTCAACATCATTACATCATAATCTATATAAAAAATAGATTTGATAAATAACATTCCATTATAAACACAATAAAAATATCAATGATAGGGATAGAAATAAAACCCTATTTAAATTATATCATCATAGATTGAATATAATTTTTATAGAACACTTGATATTAAATTTTGAGGAAAATATCCTTTATTCTCCAAATACATTTTTATTCTCAGAAAGCCATGGAGTTTTACAAGAAAAGAATTTATTTGAAAATAAACATGAAATTGTGTAGAGTAATATTCATGTAAATATGGAATTATATATATTTAAATATCAATTCATACTCTATATGTTAAAAAACGTCATCTTTTACTTTTTCCAGAAAAGTCAATAAGTACCACGTATAAACAAACGACAAAAGATTCCCTTCAAACCATTTAGAAAAATTAATGAATGGGTAAAATTAACATTCATTTTTTTATAAGAATTGAAAAAATCTTTCATATTTTAGTAAACATGGATGTAGATGATAAATATACAATAGTAAATACTTAGGTATAAACCATCTCTTATAATAATGTGATTTCAAAATAATCTATTACCTTTGGTTCGATTACCATTGTATGCTTCCAAACCTATTATATGGTGATGTAAATAATTTCATTGACATATTTAAGAATCATATTAATATTTATCATATAATATATTATCATATTATCATCCATTTATTAACAACATTTCATTATTAGTTGTTATTTGAGTAATAACAGCTTCATTTTCATATGCATGTTTTGTTATAAAAGATCTTGTTCTCCTTCATAGGTCATAGTTATATCATTACATAAAAATTAACATTATATATAATATATTTATTCATTAGATAAATTTATATAACCATTCTTAAATAAAGATCATGTATAATGAATCACATCGTACCGTGGATACGGTAGGCCAAAAGTACGCATGATCAACGATATTGTTCCCATTATTGTGGGATAGTATTAAAATGAATGGTGTATAATATGTCAGAATAAAAATCATGTTAAAATAATATATATATATATATATATCAATTATTTTAAAAATTATAACCATCCATGTAAGGTGGTGGTGAAAAATAGATTATACGGCGGCATGGAGACAGTAAGTTATAGGTACACACGTGTGGTGATTTCATTTTTTATAGGGTGTATGGAAGGTCTAATATTCTTGTTTCACAAATATAATAAAACATCAGTATATAATTGATAGTGGTGTTGATATTTTATAACTAAAAACCTCATGAAGAGGATGTATAGGAAAAAATATATTTGAATGAATCGGTCGGGGAGATTACATCTTCTTCGATGTGCTTCCTCTAAATCTCCTATTGGAGTTATTCAATGGGTTTTTTAACAATACATGAACCTCAAAAATGAGACTAGGGAAGTTGATAGTGGAAAATAAAAGGGGATGTCCATGCTTTAAGGCCGAATGTAATGTGAATATATGAGGGATTAAGGGCTTTTTATAATTGAGATGATAAGAGATTTTGGGTCTCCAAAACGTTTAGTTTATAAAAAATTAAAAAACCATCCTAAAACCTAATAAATAAACCAAATTTACAAGATTATAATAGATAAGGTTTCAACATTATCATCAAAATAAATTTTTGAAATGTATTTATATCATTTTAACCCTATCCATTTTAATTAACACTTTGTTATCTTATTTAATTTTTAACTAGGGTAACCAATATTTCAATAATTAAAGGGGGTCATATATACATATTTGGAATAAATTATACGATAAAAAAATATGTTCAATAAATTTAGACTATATAAATATTATTTTCTAATTTTAAAATTGTTTTATGATTTTTAAATAATTTAACAAAACAATATTTGGATAAACAATCATTAATGTTGATTTTGACACTATTCAATTCATTGATTTTTTAAAAATATTAATATAATAAGATAATATTGAAACTAATATTTTATTATATTTTATGGTGGTCATGTTAATCTAGATAAATCATTATACATCTTCATTGGAAAAAGTTATATTTACATTAATATTGTCAATAAAATTTAATTTTTTTCACTGTTAAGAAAATAATTGCTACATAATTTTTAAGTAATTAATTAATATAATTATTTTTAAAATAAATAAAAAAATTAAAATACTATAATGGAGGTAAATATACTATATTATGAGATAATATATCTAGATGAATTTTTCTTCTAGAAAATTTAATATTTAAATTATTATTCTTTTTAAAATAGGAATATTAAAACATTAACATCACTTTACATAAAATATTATAAGTGTTACAATAACTTCTATAAGGATTTAAATGGTCACTAACAGGACCCTCAGATGGTTATGGTCGAGATATACTTGGACAATAAAAAAATTCCGTGTTTCTTTCCTTTTATGGTTATTATAAATTAATAAAAATTGTTCTATTGATTTCACATCAATTAATTATTTTTTACGTCATCAAAGTATAGGTCTTTAATAATAATTATTTATTCCCCAAATTTTAAAAATTAATTATTATTATAGAATAATTCATTTTGTATTTCAAATTAGTATTTATAAAAAAATTTGTTTCAATATATTCTAACATAAAAAATGATTTAGTTTTTAAAATTTGTGTGAGTTATATATGTCATTTCTTTAAATAAAATAAATCACATGACTTAATGTAATCCAAGTGGCTTCCAAAGGACACCATTATAACCCAATGATAATATCTGTTGAAATACAAAAATAAAAAAAAATTAAGAAATGTTTTATTTTGTTCTATAATAATATTATTACCATTAATTTCCTGATTTAGTCTTTTAACCTAATAATAAAAATTTCTGAAGTTACTATTCATAATGCCCAAAACTAAAATGTTTCTATTTACATAATTTGGATGTAATTATTCCAAATATGAAATATATTTTTCAATATTTAAAATATAGTAGTTGCAATAATTAATTTATTATTATTACCATTTTCTGAAAGATAGAAAAAGTTTTTAATGTTTAATACACTAGAGATGATTAATCTATGTTTACATTTTAATTTAATATAATATTAATAATAATGACATAGATTATATTGAATGATGAAAATATATTATCTTTATACTTTAAAACCATTCAATGTTATAATTTAAAAATATAAATTATTTTTATGAAAAAATGTTTCTAATTACAATTTATTTTATTTTTACTATTCATCAAAAATTAAAATGTTACCAGAGAAATATTAAAATTTATTAAAATGTAAATTTTTATATCCAACAAATAAAGAAATAGTTTTTTTGTCATATAAATATTATTAATGTGTCAAAATCAAAATCTAAAAAGAGTTCGCCATTAAAAGACATTAAAATTTCTATTTAAAAAATATAGGTTTTTATACATCAAATATTGTTTATTCATACCCTACGAGAAAAGTATCTATTGGATGAATATAAAAAATATTTTATACTATATATAACATATATATTTCATTAATTTTCTTTACTAATTTTAATTCACATAATTTTTCAATGAAAAAATTTAAAATATATAATTGATTTAAAATTTTTATAAAACATTAGCAGCGAATGACTTCACTATACATTTTCATATGTTAGTTATATTTATTCCCACTCACATAACAGCTAGGGTAAACAGATTTTGGAGATATGGTTGACCTTATCTCACTAGATCCCTCAAGAAATTTGGGTTCCATTGCCTGAATCCATTGATTTCACTTACCTGGCATATTTCCTCATGCCTAGGCGGTTTGAAACCCACCATTTTGCGACTCCGTGGAAGAAGATGACACCCCATTTTCTAGATTCTGTTGCTGAAGTCCATAGAGATGATGCCCCATAAGAAAATACTCGCATCTGACCTTTCTCATTTAGATTCCAAGGGATCTCGTTTATGGATGCACTTAAGAGTACTAATCCGAGCACAAGAATAACGATGAAGAGTCCTCTTATCAAGAGATATTATGATTGGGGGTTCTTGGGGGAAGCGGATCCAGATGCTCTTCAATGATTCAAACCAATGTCAAAATATTCGATAATGTGCTGCTTCTCCTTCCATAAATGTGATCTTCCTTGGCCTCTTTCATAATTGAATATGTGTATGGCTCATTGCTGGAATGCTTCGAATTGAAAACTGATTCCAATAGGGAAAGGTATCATTCACATACAATTAAAATCACAAGACGACTTAGAGAAAGTTTATAAGACTAAAAACCGTAATCAAAAGTCGGGTATACATAGAATTTCTAACAAGGGATATTTATTCAATCGGCACACAAATAGGAATATAATGGCACAAGTTTGGTTTAATCCTCATGGCCTTAATTGGTTTTTTAACCCAAAAATTCTAAATGACATTGTTTCATTCATCGGGAATCACTTGAAAATTTTCCACACAACCTTAAATTTTGACATATTTTTCTTTCTAGAGTACCGGTGGGAATTAACTTAGATTCAACGATCCCTAATAGAATCAGCCTCACTATAGATGAATTCAAAACTAGAATTCAAAATGAAAATGAGAGGAAACCACCCTTCAATGTCCATTGTAAGAATATTTGTAACAAAATATCTAATTGCTGGGTGATTTGAAGTAATGTAATCTAGTGAAGTGAGAATTATTGGACGTAAATAAAGATAAATAAAAAAGATAAATATCCCACGATATAGATATCCTAACCTCCCAAAAAGAAAGCTAAAATATCAGTCGAAAACATAGTTTAAAAAACTTATGGGATACCTTGGGTATAACCCGAGTAGATGTTGTTGAAGGGGAAGAAAACTATATTAAAGTCCAAAGCCTAATGGAAGAATGATAAAATCTACTTTTAGAAAGTGAAAGTATATCCAATGAGAAAGAATAATCTAGTCAGACCTCAAGGTCTATTCTCATCCAAGATGCAGATCATAACTTGGGTATGTGGGATAATTCACCTAATCAAGTGAATTGAAAAAATAGCTACATATCTACTACAACTCTACATAATAGTGATTGCCCTGAGATAGTTTCAGTTCAAATTATTGTGAACCACACCATGGATTCGGGTACAGGACAGATCAAGAATCCACATATTGTAAATGCCCCTGATATTTCAGAGTTAGAGAATGAGGTATACAATAGAACAAATAATTTATACACTCACCCCCACGCCCATGGATAATCTGTTATTTTCTCTAAAACTCAAGATTCCACTGGACACAATTCAAAATCATAAAAACTAATGACTATCTTGAATGAAAATCCAGACAACACATAGTCCTCTACTACTAATGCGACTGAAACTATCACTAAAAATTGGAATATGTTAAACCTTTGAAGGGAACGAAACCCTTAGTACAAGTTCTAGCACCATGAAAAACATAAATAGTTTCACTATAAAGATAGTCATTGAGAAACCTGGGGTGGAGAAGGAACATGACCCAGGTACAATCTTATCCACTACTACAAATTCATTTTCTGATGGGTATCAACCTACTATTAGTAGTGATAATACTATTTCTATGATATTGTGTAATATGAAACCTATAGTACAAACTCTTAAGGATACAATAATATAACATACTAACAAAGACACTTCTCTAGGGATAATGAAATGAAATCAAAATGAAATATGATGAACCCATTTTTTCTATCTGAACTCACACTAATACTATTAGAAATACTACTAATTTAGGGTACACCAAGACACTAAATAATCCCTATAATACTGCTATCATGGCACATAAATCAGTTGAACATGGTTCCACAATATCAATAAAGGAACCTATGCCCATGCATGATATAAATATTACTATAGAAAAAATGATGTGTTTTCCAAATCTAGACAAAATAGAAAAAATATCACACAAATACTTTACAGCAACCAAATAAAACTATCTCCCTACATGTATATTGTGCGGACTGTGCTTTAATGTCTGGTAAATCTGTTTCAAAACATAATTCTAATGTTTTTATGCTATGTTCTAAAAAATCTACAAACTCTTATATGAGTGATCTAATATCCGAACATGTAGTGAAGAACACCACAAATTCTAGTAATAAAGAGGAACAAACCTCTGATAATCATGAAGTTAGAAGATCTTCAAAAAAAAGTCTATGGAAAAAAAATTTGGGGTTCTTACTCCAAAACTAGATTTTAATGAAGATCTTTCTTTTGAATTTTTGGCGAATTACTAACACGGACAGCTTCATTTTGTTAAAGAGAATGTGTGACACTCATCATCCTTTATTATTTACAATCTAAGAGTAAAAAATTAACAATTCCTTTAAATACTCTTATTTATGTCAAAAAATTATGTTTTTTCTACTATAATCACAAATAACCTCAATTAAAAATATTTATGGATGTTTTCACACTTTTCTTTATAGAATGTTAGTGTTTACAATATCTATGACTAGATTTTTACATGAAATTCTACAATAGATGAAACACATATTTTTCTTCTCATTTTTTTATGCTAAGAATAGATACAAAGAATGAAGAATACTTTGGAATTATCTCTCTTATCTTGCCACTAATATTAATGCACACTGGTTTATTATGGGTGATTTTAATTCCATTCACAACTCAAGTAATAAAATTGAACCATCTCACCCTTCTAATTCCACGATTTAATTTAATGCACAAATAGATGACAAGAATATCAATGAAATAAATCCCAATGGTGCAAAATACACATGGTATGGAAGAAAAGAAGACAAAGTAGTTTCCTCGAAGAAGGATAAAGCCTTCACAAATTTCCCTACTATAGATAAATGGGATGATATCCTTAGTATTACTCTTCATAGGCTGAACATTGATCATCACCCCATCCGGATCAGTGATTCCACAAAACACATGAAACCATGTATACCTTTTATATTTAACAATGCATGGTTCTATAATGGAGACTTCTCTCATATCATACAAAACATTTAGTCATCATTGTCTTGTAACAATGATTTCTTTGACTGTAATATGAAATTAAAACATCTAAAATAGACTATTCATTTTTTGTGCACTTCTAAATCCAATCAAATTAATAATTACATCCTAATTATTGAGAATGATCTCAATAATCTTCATAACACAAACACCAACTATTACCTCAACATTATCCCTACTCAAAAACTAAACATTGAGGTCAAAATTACCTCCCTTCTCACATTAAAATAATATGAGAAAACAAACGTTTAATGATTAATGGTTAACACAGAGTGATAGAAATACTAAATTTTATAATTCAATTCAAAGAATAAGGAAGGGCTTCATGCTATTATCCTTTTTATTTTATGGGGACATGATCCTTGAACAAGAGAATGACATTTATCATCATATCATCTCATAATATGATACCATTTTCAATGGTCCGGATATAAACAACGACCTCCTACCTAAGGTCATTCGTCTAGTGATCCATGATAAGGAAAATTATTTTTTTTTCTCAACAATCTATTGGATCATGAAATCAAAGACATTATCTTTAGTCTAAACGTCCATAGTGCACTAAGTCCTAATGGATTTAACAATGGTTTCTTCAAACATTTTTGGTATGTGATTCAGTTTGATGTTTGTAAACATGTAAAAACCTTCTTCACCAATATGGTTCTCTCTCACGCTCAGAATACCAAATTTCCCACCGTCATCCTGAATATGGATAATTCCTCTTATATTCATCTATTTAGACACATTGATCTTATAAATAATATTTTTAAAATAATCACAAAAATCATTTCCAACAGATAGTCCACTCTCATGGAAAAAATTGGCTCTTGAAACCAATTTTATTTTATAAAGGGATGATCCATTCAAGACTGTATTTTCCATGTCTCTTTCTGTCTCAAGAATTTCAATAAAACTAAGTGGGGAGGCATCCTATCTATTAAACATGACATCAGAAAATCTTCTGAACAATGGATTAGAGTTTTATCTTCAATTTCCTTCATGGTTATGGTTTTAACACATCTTTTATCACATTAATCAGAACCCTCTTCAACGTGGTGTCTATCTCTATCCTAATCAATGCATCACCTAAGGGATATATTAATTGCACTAAAGGTGTCATGAAAGGTGACCCCTTATCTTTTATTATCTTCTCAATATTATAAGACTACCTGAGTCATCTGATCAACCGTCTGGTGGACTAGAAAAATCTAAATCCAATACAATTTTCTATGAACGTGAATTCTCCAACTTATTTTTTAATGCTTACGACATAATCCTTTTCCTTAAAGGAGATAAAAGAAACATATTTATCCTCAAAATGTGCTCTAATAATATGAAGAGGTTTCTTGTCAAACCATTAGATAGATAAAATATTAAATCTTCTTTTGAATGAATTTCTATCCCTTAAGAAAATGTAACTTTATCAGTGACCTCGGTCTGAAAGAAGGTATACTCATTTTCAGATATCATAGTTTTCCCATTTTTTGGTGTAGACCAAAATCTTGTAAGTTTCTGAGTATTTTTGACCAAGTCATAAATTAGATATCTTCTTGTAAAGGTAAACTTATCATTATGTAAGGCAGGAATTTCCTTGTTGAATCCACTATTGTCCCCTTGATGGTTTTTTTCACAGTGGTCTATAAATGGCCAGTTGGCCTCATTAAAAAAATGAACATCACCATAAAGAACTTCATATGGACTGGTATCATTCTATAAAGGAAACTTGTGACTATTCCTTGGTCAAATTTTTGCAAAACCATTGAAAATGGTGGTATTAGTATAAAAAATATCATATACATTAATGAATTCCTTCATCTAAGACTCACATGGTACCTTTTTTGTAAAACATCAGAAGCTATTAAATTTTTCAAAAATAGATTTCTTAGAAAACATAAAATGGGAAATTAAAACATCATTAACTCTTTAATCTAGCCTTCCATCAAACACTGCATTACAAATATTATGAATAAGTCTAGATGGATGGTCTCCAGAGACTCCTCCATGATTTGTTTTGGATAACTAGACTATCATGCCTTTAATTTCCATGATAACTCATTTTCAAAACCTGGATAAAACAAACAATTCTATCAGAGACATTTTAATCTCTCAACATGACAACCTTCATGATAATATTCTAAACATCATTGAAAACTTCACATTCTCTCATAATAATGATTTTTTAACATGGGAACCTGCTCACAATGACATTCTTATCTCAAAACATTTCTACAACCATTATTTCTGTAATCCTGAAAGTGACTAAAATTGGTTAAAACATTTCAAAAAATGGATAAAACATTCAAGATTCCAAATAATATGGCGTCTTTCTCACAATAGAGTACCCACTAAAATTTCCTCCAATATTTTTGCATCCAACTCTACTCTAAGTGAAAAATATGTAATCAACACAGAGAAGATGTTAACCACCTCTTTCCCTCTTGAGCTACTACTTTTTCTCATTGGAACTGTATTCATGAAATTTTTTACAATTTATCATTGATTCTTGACATTGTTGTTGCTTGACATAAAAATGTGCACAATTGGAAGGCTATCAGCAAACCAAGTACCTCTTCTATGTTGCGGTTACTATGTTCCACAATGTGATCTTGTATGACCAGAATGATATAATTCATAACAATTTCTCATTTAATCACAATGCAGGTCAGATGAAGATCCACATTTCCATACTTGAATCTTCCTCGATTCAAAAGGGACATTGTCACAACACCGTGAATGACTATGGGATCCTAAGGATTCTAAGGATTAAATGAAATTTCTATCAGCAACATCACACACTAGAGTTGTTCTGGAGAAACCACCTACATGAATGGAACATGAAAAATGTTAATGGTGCATCCCAAGAAAATCTGTGACCTGCAGAGTGTGGTGTTGTTTTCAGGAATCACCTCAGTCAGATACTTTGATGCTTCATGGGTACATGTGGAATTTTTGCCCCCCTTGATGCTGAGATGTTGGGTTTCATACATGATATTGCCTTTTCCCAGATCATTGGTTGGAATAATCTTGGGATCAAAAGAGACTCGACGAATATCGTTCATGTGATTTGGAATTGAATAATTTACCTTTCTTGGACGATTACTACCCATTTGATGGAATTATTCTGTAAGAAAATCGATCTTAGATATACCATCAAACAAGTTTATCGAGAAGAAAACACGGTTTTAGATGGTCTGGACAACATGGAAGTAAATTAGTAAATTACCTAGTTCGAAGACCTTCTCACTGCTCTTATTTCCATTCATGAAAATGGTATTAATATGATCAAATTTTTTAGACACTGGTAATGTTTCTTTTAATAATATTGTTTATTTGGTCATTTCTTTGATAAGGAAACCCCTTACAAACTAACATAACATCTAGTTTAAAATAGACATTTTATACTAAGGGCATCATGTGGTTTGTTTAATCTCATGATTGCGTGAAATGCAAGCTATTGAAGAATTAAAATCATTTTGAAAAATATTTCATAAAACATCCAGTTATTACAAATAGTGTATTTGGGGATTACATTGATCAATTGGTAGTATAATTTATAGATGATATTCCAATCTATTCCATGATACAGAAAGATCACAATCTCTACTTGATAATTGTACTAAATACTCTATACAAGATACAAATATATATATAATTTAGAATGTGTGAATTTCAGCTGCAAATGGATTCATTTCTACCACCTATAATATCAATAGAGGGTTTATATGTACATCCAGTAGAGGCATGAGCTATTAAATAATGTATTAGACAAACCAAAGTGGCAGAGATATGTAGTTTTCCTATTTTATATGTATATTATCAACAATTTTTGTAAAATTTCTCATGAATATCCAATACTCTAACCATGTAAAATTTTAACGATTCCAAGTACAAATGGACATATGAATTTGAGAAACATTTCATTGAACTTAATTGATGTTTAGTCCGTTCAACTGTGCTTACATTAACATGTATTGGAGAAGAGTTTTTAATCTATAGTGATGCATCTAGGAATCAATTTGGATGTTTTATTATGTAAAATAACAATGATATAGATTATACTTCATGAAAATTTATTATTCATGAAATAAATTACACAAATAATTATTTTCAGTTAGTAGTGATTGGTTTTTCATTAAAGATATCGAGGAATTATATTTTTGGAGAAATGATATATATATATATATATAGTGACCATAAAATCGTGAAATATATATTCATGGAAATGGATTGGAACATTTGATAGAGAATATGGTTTGAGATGATAAAAGATTATGACTACTGAATACATTACCACCCTGGGAATGTTAACAAGGTGGTCAATTATTTTATTTGAAAGTATAATGACATCTAATCCAAAATGCGGATCTCAAAAGATCCATTATTTTGGATCTTTAAAGGATGGATTTAGAAAGCCTGATGTTTTGGGAAAAAAAATTATATATCTCAATTCGATATTTAACTGTGTATCCAGTTAAATATTAAATAGTTATTGAATGAAAATGTATAACTATAGAAGTAGTATAGAAATTTTCCTGGTTTTTACCATCATCATGATGGAATGATATGTTTTAAGAACTATGTCGGTGTTTCTAATATATCATTTTTAAAGAAGGATCGGTTAGAGGATGCTCAATGATATTCATTCTCTATTAATCCTTGAAGTATGAAATGTATATATATTGGAAATAATACTTTTTTGAGATGACATAGAGAGAGATATTTAATATTATTTATCTCAGTTTTTGGGATTCTATAATGATAAGGCTAAATTAAGAAAGCCTAAGGGGATGAAACATCCATTACCCATGCCAAAATGGAAATGGGATAATATCACTATGTATTTTTTCCATTGGAATCCATATAACCTATAAACAGAATTATTTTATATGGGAGGTATTTGATCACCATACTATGTCAGAGCACTTTATCACTATGAAGAAATAATTATATCTGGATTATCCTTCCAATATATACATTAATAATGTGATAATGGTTCTTGAAGTACCACATTACATTGTATATGATGAGTATATAAGGGTATATCATTATTTTGGAGAATCTTTTAGAAATATTTGGATATATAATTCAGCTTCATCTCTTTATACCATCATCATACAGATGGTTAGTTTGAAATAAAAATTCAATCCTTGAATGATATGTTGAGATCCTATTTCCAGGATTTCAATGGTGTTTAGGAGCTACACCTTCCTGTAGTGAATTATTTATATAGAAATATATTGTACTCACGAATTCATATATTTCTTTATGAATCCCTATATGTAATGAAATATAGAAATCCATAATTCTGGATTGATGTTGGGGAACAAATTCTATTGGGATTTGAGATATTTGAAAAAAATGGTCGACAGAGTTGGAACTATTCAAAAGTATATCAAGTAAACATAATTTTCAAAGAACTTTTATGCTCATAATATTCAACATGATCTATAATTTTTAGTCGGTGAGAAGGTGTACCTATAAATATCTCATTTTATGAAGTTTAATAGATTCAGGATGAAAGAAAAACTAAACCCCTAGTATATTAGTACATTTTAACTTCTTGATCTTATAAGGATGTAAAAATATTGGTTAAAATTACATCCAAATCTAATTCAAGTCCATGATGTGTTCAATGTATCTCTCTAGGGGACATATATACCCAACCCTTCACCTGTAATGAAATCATAGGTCATACAACCATTGTGGGATCTTTATTAAGAGGGTAAATGAGATAAAATTATGGATTATATAGAGAATGTTCTATGAAAACATTCCACTCAAATAGTTAATGATTTGTAGGGAACTTATAATTTTGAGAAATCTATATTGTAACTTGAAGATATGGTGTGGCATAAGTATCCTCAATCCTTTGTATCAGAATGGTCAATTTTGAGGGTGAAATTCATTTTAAGTGTGGTAGAATGTATCACCACAACATTTTAATGAACCCTTTTATTTAAATAAATTAAATGTTATTAATGTATTATTTTATATGCTAAAACAATTTATGATTTCATTATATGTAACACCGACTTAGATTTCATTACACAAAACATGGAGTTTCAATGACACACTGTTTTATTATTATATGTATTTAAAAGATAATGTTATAACATAGTCTTTAAATGTATTTATTTGAACAGTAATAATTACATTTTAAATATTATTTATTATGGTTTCATATAAATAAATAATATTTAAAATTAAAATATATAATTTTTAGTAAAGACTAAAAGTTTTTGTAAATTAAAATTTTCTAAAAATAAATAGTTTTTATGTCCTTCTATGAATAATAATGAAATTAGTTTTAGGCACATTTAGTAATTTAATTTGATAAAATATTCCTCATTTTTTAATTCTGAATGTCAATATTTTTTTAGGAGCAATTGTTCGGATTTTTTTTGAATGATTTAATTTGTGGATGAATATTGAAAAATAAAAAATTTTAATTCAAAAATGATTTTCAACTATTTTATCTATATAGTAAAATTATATATTAATTTTATTTAAAATTATAATTAGAAATATTTTAAATAAATTTTATAATTTTTGTAATTATACCCAATTTCACATTGAAATTAGATGTATATATATTTCAAAAAAATAATGTATTCGCTTTAAAACCCAATATTCACAACATGTCTACAGAATTAATTTTAAATAAAAATCCTTCAACTTCTGAGTTTAGAATTTTGAAAAATGAATTTAATATTTAGAATAATCATAATTCATAATTTTTAAAAAACATACATAATTTTTTACCAAATTTATTATTGATTTTAATTAAAATTAATTACCACGATTAAAGTAAAATGAGTTTATTGAATAGTTAAACATAAATTTATGGAGTCAAGTACAATAGTCACATGTATAGAAGCCTTTGAGTGCAACAATTTAGACCAATTTCTAAATCTTATCAATATTTTGCAATTGTTGGTGTCACATTATGTTAGAGAGACCTAATAATGTTTTCTACCATTAAATATTCACAATAAGCCACACCTCCTACACAATAAAAAGGGATGTCACCGCATCACCTCATTAAACATATAAAGCCCTTTATATCATAAAAAACCTATACAAATATACTAAAAAACATCCTCCCTTATTATTATAAACCATCCATTGGGAATAAATCCATGTATTGAATCCCTTTGGTGCAAAACAAAATGAGTTACCCCAAGAAGAGGTAACATCCCTCAAAATTCGCTTTTATGTAAATATTTTCCACCCAATAAATTATGATTAATAAATGATTATAAAAATATATTATAATCATAAACATACTGATTTGTTTTTATGTTTTTTTTTCTTACAAAAACATTCAAATACATCCATAAAATGGCATTTTTTGTCACAATTAATGATTTTGGAAGACCACCACATCACGAATTAATGTAATTCATTATTCCATTATAACATTTTTTCACCTGAAATAATGATATAATTTATATTTATATTATATATATATGATATTTACGAGGTATTTATGCTTTTTGATATATTATATGACATATAATTTCATGATCTTCATTTTGTATAAATAGGTTAAATTCATTTGTCGACTTGTGCACTATCTCCTCCTCAGAATGATGAGATTTGTTAAAAATTTAAATGGAATGTATTATGGATACCTTTATAAAAATTATATGATATATATTAAATAATATTTTTAACTTAGTGGTATTATATATATACATATATGTTATTTTCCTTATTTTTTTCAATATGATAATAAAATGGAAACAATATTCAGGCATATGTACAACCTACTATCCCCATGAATTTTGTATATCATTAACTATTTCTATCTATAACAGGTTTTTGTAAGTACATATATACACAATATACATGATATTTGATTCATTTATATCATTTTAGATGATTAAATTGTTACATATGTAAGAGGAAAAAAATATAAAAATCAAAACATATGGGAAAAAGTAATTATATCCTGAAACATAAATTTAACATCGATGTATTAATAATACGGTAATAGAAGGATCATAAGAAAATAATATATCGTCCTATATATTTTTATATGGATCATTAATAGATTTATAAAAAACATATATTTATTATTCAATATTATTGAATGAGTATAATGAGAGTCAAGGTATAAGGCAAGGAGATTTCTAGTATCATTTTTATTTATGTGAGACTTATGCCTTATTCACCACTCATTTCATTGGTGTGCATTATATACTTCCCATGAATTATTTTATATAATTTTTTTATTTAAATTAATGTTTATTTTAATTTCTATGTTATTATCTACATTTAATTGGGGTGTAGGGTACAAATGTTACCAAGTCAGTAAGGTAATTTGACTCTATTTTTCTTCTTCGAGACACATGTTTTGTTACAAACCTATATTGTTTTGAAGTTGTATATAATAAAATTTTACATTTCATAGAATCTATATAATTATTTTCATAATAATTTTATATATGTGTAATGTTTTTATTTCATTGGGATTATGATTCAAATTTACCAAAGTGTTAAGAGTTTGTGGTTATAATCTCATCATTTACCAGTGTTGATAATGGCTATACATCCATCGATGAAATATTATGGAAATTCTCTCAATAAATATCTAAATTTTTATATGATCAGGATATTCATGATATCATCATGTTATATTACCATTTTTTAAATCTTTGTTAATTATATTTATTAGGATTTTTTTTGAAAATCCAATATCATTTATTTGTTCTATTAGAAATATGATTTCTTCCGAAACCATGTTTTCTATGAATGTGGTAAAAAAATTTAAATGATCTGTTTTTATTATTTTAAAAAAGACTTTAAATGATTTTTATTTTTTAATTTATATGATTTCAAATCATAATTTAATAAAAAATTTTAAAATTTTTTGATATATTAAAACAAATTCCAAAGTGAAAATGGAGTTTTCTTAAAAATTGATTTAATGATATTTCAAAATTAGTTTCCTTCTATGATGTAACACTTTGGTTATACTCTTTACGTTATGGAGATATGATCCAAGGGTACCATTAATTTATTTTCTCCAAATGTTTTATATTTTGATGCAATGATGTTTAGGTAACTTGTTTCTCTTCCACAGGTAATATTCTTATGAAACCTACCTATTTTTAGAGGATATGTTTTGATAAAATTATTATGAAACCTATCTATATTCCATAGTTTATGGTATTAGTACATGATTATGATACAAATATAATTTCATGGGTTTTTATATGATGATTTTTTATGATAAAATTGGAATGATATTTATGATTTACTTATTGGATGGATGTGACCTATATCTACATTCAATGCAATGGGTAATGATTTCTCTCTTCGAAGATAGACTTAGATGGAATTATGAGTGAACTCAATTCAGTAAGGGACATTATCCACTAATATTTTCTTTGGAGAAATTTTTGACTATTAAGTTTGTTTGGGGTGTAAACACATTCCACAAAAGAGGCCATGTATGTGAAGTCTTTATTAATAAGTAAATAATTTTATACACCTAAGTTTCTTCCACATTAACATGTATTAATAATATGTTATGTTTTCATGGATTATTCTATGTGTTCCATTATTATTCAGGTCCTGTAAACTTCTATTGATTATTCTACGAATCATTTTTATGATATTAGATATGTAGGGTATGATTTTAATATTTTATGATGACATTATTATAAATATATGCCCATGAGAATTCATACACATCTACCTTGTTTACCACCCCTGATAATTTGATCTCAAAAATTTATATGTTTCCTTTCAACATGTTATGATGAAATGTATTATATATAATGCGTCTAAGGGGGTGGAAGTATAGAATAACCTAGGGGAATATAATTTAGCTCACTTATTTACTAGTGTTTATGTATCCGTGTTTCTAAATGAAATAAATTAACATAATCATTCTATGTCAATTTGTGTAATTTATTATGAATTTCAGAAAAATTATGAAATGTATATGTACGAGATATGAGATACATTATAGGTCCAACCCAATACATAATGAATATCACATGTGTGTGTAGAAAATGATCACCAATAATTCATCGTATTATATCATATTTAATAAAATGGGTTTCATAAACATTTAATTATATCATATCTTGTAGAAAAGTGATAGGCTTCATAATCATTTCATCGTTTCATAATTTCAAAATACATTAAAAGAAGAGAGTATCATATTAGTTCTGTCATGGGATAACCCATGGAAGAGAAATAGCTTTCACAAAAACGAAATCATCTTCAACATATAATATTCAGAGAGGTAATATGGAACGTATCATTGGATCATATCCCCATTATAGAATACAAACCCTTGATGCATGTCATATAATATGGAGAATGTTTCTAAAATAAAAATAACATCAATCATTTCATGAAGAAAATAAATTTTCATTAATATTTTTTTTTTAAACTAAAATTAAAAAAAAAACAATCATTTTATTTTAAATTATACATGAAACATTATAAAAAATTCATTTAAAAATTATTTATAATATTTAATTATGAATAAATCCTTTATTTTTTTATTTTTTTAAATATATGCACTTTTAAAATCATTTTCACGTTGAAATAATTTATATTTAATATAAAAATTTCTCTAATATCAATTAGAAATGGGATAACGTAAAAAATTGGAAATATTTTCATGGAAAATTGATGTTATTGAGTGGACATGCCAGTGGGAAATTTTTACATATTATGCATGTTAAAAAATATTATTTTCACATTTTTAATAAAATGAAAATGATTATTTCAAGAAATGATATTATTATTACTATAAAAAAATTTGAAAATTAATACACAGGTAAAAGGTCATTAAGAAATAATTTAAAGAATAAATTTTAAATTAATCTTGAAAAGTGTTTTATAAAACATGTTTATGAAAGATAAAGGGTTTTCAAACAAAAAGTGAAATATAGAATAATTTCTAAAAAAATATTTTGAAATCAATGCTATTAGAAAATATTAAAATTATGGGAAACATAAATTCTAATTAAAAAAATATAAAAGAAGATTTAATGTGTTTCTTTATATTTGGATCATAATATATAATCCTCAAAAACATACTCATCAACAATCTCGATAAATGATCAGAATAAAACATACAAGAATTAGCACTTTGATAACACTATAAAAATGTCCTATAAAGGAATATAAATTAAATAACCAAAAAATGTCAGGTTTATAAATAAATTCATTATATTACACGTAAATGTGTATATATATACACCTATTAAAATAATATAGGCGAGTAACATAACCATATGCCTCATAGAAGGAAAATTAAGGAACAAATATCTTCCCCATTCGTATATTTTGAAAGGTAAACACCATAAAATAGAGATCCAAAATTCTATTTTTAATTACCCATAATTATATATATATAAATCACAGAAAAATATTCATTAGAAGTATGTTAACCAAAAAAATAAATAGTTTGTGAACATGGAGTGTGTCTCATAGACGTAAAATGTTAGATGAAAATCCAGTAATACTTTAGTAACCATTTGAATCGAACTCACCAATAAAAAATTAAATCAAATCAAAAAATAAAAATAATTAAATGAATTGGATTCAAGATATATCAGGTTAAATGGGTAGTATATACCCCACATAAAAGAAATTATTTATGAATTTTGATATGTATCTTAGAAATATACTGAGAGAATAGAAATCCCTTACCATATGTTTGATCTTAATTTATACTCATTCAAAACTCCTTTATAATAAATAAAATTTTAATATAAATCTATTTAATACCATACTTTTGTAATTAAAACAATATATGTTTTAGTTATTTCTTTTTATTATAAATCTGACAACAATTTCATGTTACAATCTTTTTTTAAGAATAACTACATTGTTTTTCCTATATATCTTGATTTTTTATTTTTGTTCCTAGTTCCATAATCTAAAAAATAATAATCATGAAAAATTTATCATATTTATAACTCAATTATACATTTAATACCGGTTATGAATAATGTTTTTGAGAAATGAAGTGTATTATAATCATTGAGATAGTCGGTTGTGTGTATGTATGACTAACATTATCATTTCTCAATGTTCATTAAGAAAAGATGGTAAGTAATATATTATATTTAAATAATTATTATAATATCATAAATACTATATTATTTCTTTAAAAAAACATTTTCATATCATCTATTTTTTCGGATATAAAAAGAGAGTCACATCCCTTCATGAAGGAGGTAGTCCACACATACACGAACAATGTTATCATCGTTCACTAAGTGAATATGTCATAATAGAAATGATATATTAACTATTTAAAATAATTAATATTTAATAAATATCATAATTATGTCAGGAATATAACATATATTCATTAATTTTACCCTTATTATATTTAATGTAATGTTATTGTGAAAATGAGTGGCATCACTTCGAGAGGTGGTATTTCACCATACACACGAATGCCATTATCGTATCCCCAAAAAATGTAAAGTTAAAAGTTATCTATGGTATAATGACTCCATAGTTATTTTAATTTTTTAAATATCATTTATATATATACTCTATAAATATCACACTACTTAACTATGATATGTTGTAATGGAAAAATGAATGACCCTGGTTGGAAAGGGAGTAGTCCTCCATACATAAAAATTGTGGTCTTATAATCAATTTGATTGACATATAACTGGTTTTTGGTAATTACATTTTGATAAGAACATCCTAACATATAAAAGATACTAATATTATTATGTTATCATGGGCTGTGTTACCCTGGTATTTCAGTAGTGACAAGAGGTTGGTAAATAGTCCCTTTTAATTTATTAAAATTAAATACTCCTATATCAGTGTTAGAGAAGTGTTAAAAGTAACATTGGAACAAAAACATATTGCACATAAATTATTTATAGAGGTTCAGATGAGAAATATCCCAGTCCACTCATAAATCTCATATACTATGTGAGGATATTGGTATTTAGATGTACCTCTCTTTGGAATAGTATAGATAGCACTATTAAAAAAATATAAACATGACCTTTTCAAACATAGTAGTATAACCCTTTATTTTTAAAGGAGTCACAAAATACCATCCTTTTTTCTAATAGGAATAACCATAACATCCTTTAATACTATAGGAATAACCCAATCAGAGTTTTAGAATGTGAAAATTTTAATCCAATAACTAGAAGAAGAACACGCGTTAGAATGAATTACAATATAAAAATAAGAATAAACCAATTAAAACAATAGAAAAGAAGATGATTTGTAAATTCAGTGAACTTGAGTTCTTTAATCACTTCAGTAGTAGGAGATTAATGTTATGAAGAAAATCCATGATCACAGTATAATAACAGATGATGAAGTTGATTTTAATCAATTTTTGAGTTGAATAAATGGTAACATATAATATTTGTAGTATAAATATTCAACATTAGTACAAGTTTTTAATCCTTGAAAAGATCACCCACTTCATTAAAGCATTATCTTTTAGAGGCATATTTATAGCCAGTTTTTTTTCTACACTTGTTAGTAAATAAAAATAATATCATACTAGTGTTACCTTATTTTCTAGAACACATGTTAAAAACCAAACAAATCCAGACATTATATTTTTTCATGAAATATAAAAAATAATATTTAATATATAACGATTAATAATTATAAAAAAATCACAATTGAATATTAATTTAAATAATAATATAATTCAGTATATTATACATATAGTAAAACATGTAAATAAATAAGAAATTGGATGAACTGTTAAACAACAGGTATGAGATGTCATAAAAAATGGAACAAATAAAATTTTCAATTGTTTCATATATATATATATATATATTTAAATATGATATAATAAAACATTTAACGATGTTTTCATAACCCATCCCAATGTAACTCGTTACATGACTCCCCATTTCCACCTCAAATAGGCTTGAGGTTGGCGACTAGTGCTGATTTGGTATGTCACTAACTTGGGAGTTGTTAGCATAAATACCTGCACACACAAAACATCCCCATGCACATATAATTAAGAAATGTAAAAAATAAAAAATATGTAGCAATAAATATAAATCCTATAACCAATGTAAAACAAGAATTAAAGGAAAGATAATAGGGCCAAATACATTACCAATATAAAGAGACTAAAAACAAGTCCATCCTGAAAGTAATATGGTGACTACAATCAAGATCCCATAAAAACAAATCTCTATATGTATGGTCTAACTAAGCACCACCTAGTCCTAGTCCCTTGTGAACTCTTTTCAAAAGGTTCAACCACATTAAAAGACACCACACATGTCTAAAATTCCATTATAGTGGTGAGTATAACAATACCCATTGGGAAACCTAGAAACCACAGAGCCTACCACAAAGGAATCACAATCATCTCAAAACATGTATATGTATAAATCATATATATTAATAATATATAGATAAAATTGAAAAAGATATATAGTCTAATGGTAATTAAAAATAGTTATGATCACCTATGATTCTAGATTGATGGTAACATATATCACCCATTCGGGATAACACACTACATGAGCCTGATAGAATTGGTGACGTTTTCTAATGACTCTTAAGTTTATTAATGAAAATTATTGTTTATCTAATTAAATGTATTATTATATAAAATGGTTATATAAAATATACAGTTATTTGTTTTTATGATTTTGGATTTACAAATAGTATTAAGAATTGTTACTATTTTTAATATATCAACTGAACAATTATCACATGATTAGTATTAATATAGGGCTTTAACAAATCCAATTTACTCCGACAATGAAAGTGATGAAGTGAACCAATAGATTTTCTCCATATTAAGCCCATTTATCAAAGGATAGAAATGAGGTGGAATCATTTAGCTTCTCTCTTAACCAAGCCTATATTGTGCTTCAACAAGTAAGACTTGAACGGAACTACATACAGAAGAAGTGAAAGTTCATAGAGATTACCACCCGAGAAATGTTATCAGAGCGACTCCAAGAGTATGTCACCATTGAACAACATACCCTTAGGTCTTATGCAGGTGTTATAAGGGGTTATGAAACAAAACCCTATAGAAATGATTATGTTCATTATTTTTGTATATAATAAAGTATATACATTCATTTTATTTTTGTTAGATAGTAAATGTTTTTTAATTAACATAGAGTATTTTTTTATTACTATTAAATGAAGAAATATATTTTGAAGAATTAATAGATTTTTGAATTAAATAATATTTTAATAAAATATAATTACTAAATTAATTTTTTATTAAATATAAATGATCATATAATGTTTAGGAATATAAATGTAATTTTTATTAATGTTTGAAAACCATTTTTATAAAAACCCTTGAATTTTAGATAAATGCCGATTTTTATTTTGAATGTAAAAACATCAAAAATTTATAAAATTATATAGATAAAATTAATATTATTTTTTTAATCTTGATGTTGAAATTATCTAAAGGTTAATTTTTCATAATCTTCTAAGACAGTCGAATTTTTGGGTCAAAATTAAATAAATTTGAAATATATAATGTTCTTTATGACATCATAATGATCTTATAGTGATGTAATAAAACTCAATAGATTATATTTCCATGAAATATATGTGTTATCATTAAAATAATGTAATTTTAGGTTTTTTATTTATTGTAAAATGCTTTGGTGGACCCTCCATGACTTATGAAACATTATAACTTTTTAAATTGATTTCCTTGAGTGTCTAACTCACCTCCACTTAAGTAATCCTAATATTTTAAGAATATAAGACATTTAAATCATAAAATAATGATTTCCACTCTCCTTTGGCCAAAACCATGGGAAATAGCCATGGTTTTATTTGTGGTTTTGATTAGTTTAATGTGGGATGTCCAAAACCTAAATAACATAGAGTTTCCTCTCTTTTCCTATATAAACCAACCGAAATAAAACATCCTCTAAACTAAAAGCCTTTTTATCTCGACCATCTCGGACCAGATCTCTCTAGAATCCTCCCAAAGAACCTCAAGATCCCATGAAGATTCTCTCAATCCTCTCCCAAGCCTTTGGGATCACACTTCCTTGTAAGGTATTTCTTCCTTTCTCTTTTTTTTCAAAATATCATTATATAGTTATACAATTATATTTTCATTAAAAACATTGTGGTGTAATATAGAACCTCCCCCATAACTCCATCCTTATGTTTGAATGTTGAGATACCCCTTTCTCTCTCATTGATTCCTCCCACGTACAACGGTTACCCTAACGAAATTCTATAAAAAATTTATCTATTCTCATTTAAATTCAAAGAATTATTCTGTATTATGAATCTAAATTCCATTAAATATTTTTGGAAATGTTTCTATATGAAGCCCCTTATGTCCATTTAATATTAATATGATAATACACACATTTCTATCACAGAAACAATTTTTATGAATTCTTATGTAACGCTTTTACGCTTCCGAAATTGCACCGCTATTTTCCAAGCCAAAGTCATTGTCCAGTGAATAACATGCACATTTACCTGCCAAGGGTACTCACCTTTATGATTATTTAATCTTTAAATATAGAATTTCATTTATGAATTCCACATTACTTATCTTTGAATAAATGATGATGTTTAATGAATCCATGTTATATGATCCTTGGGGCACACTTATGCATAAAATGAAATGATTAAGAAGGGTTCTCCCTGATAGCACTCCAATGAATTGGGTAATGATTAGTATCATGATACATCAAGTTCAGTGAGTGTTTACTCCAGATAATTGATGTAAAATGATGTTTTACTAATACACTATGTGCAATGGTTCATGGATGATGCAAATATAATGTTAAATTTTGTTTCCACATTTCCATTTCATGATAATCATGTTGTATGAAGCCTTTATGTTCATGTATCTCTTATGCTCAATGGATAGAGATATGGACTAACATGTACATTATTCGTTATTTTATTCCATATATACTCCTTTCCTATGCTTTATAGCTCACCCATTTAAAATGTATGTCCTCAGGTTATCTCATGCAATGAGGGGTATGAAGAAATGTGTGTGGTCATGTAAATGATGTTTTCAATAAAGATGTTGTGTTTTATGTTATAAGTTACCATGTAATTTTCCTATGCCCCAAAGACAATATACCTCTCTATATTCTTTGTTGTATCAACTGAGACCTTTATTTGTGTAATAATGAGTAGGGTTGTTAGAGCTGGTTTTATAGGATATGTTTGGTTATTTTTGGGATTTGGATTAGAAAACCCTAGTGAAAGACATAGGGATAAGACTAAAAGTAATAAAACATCCCTAAATTTTGGTGAGTATTGAGTATGTGGTTTATCATGAATATAAATCCATGTCTGGATATTAGATGTTTCCTAGGTGTAAAACACGAAAACATTGTTTTGTGCTAGACTCTAATGGAAAGTAGTGCACGATACTGGGCCTTGATTCACTCTTATATATGAAACTAATGGGGGATATTATTTGGTAAATTTATAAGCTTTCTAAATAACATAGAGTTTCCTCTCTTTTCCTATATAAACCCACCGAAATAAAACATCCTCTAAACTAAAAGCCTTTTTATCTCGACCATCTCGGACCAGATCTCTCTAGAATCCTCCCAAAGAACCTCAAGATCCCAAGAAGCTTCTCTCAATCCTCTCCCAAGCCTTTGGGATCACACTTCCTTGTAAGGTATTTCTTCCTTTCTCTTTTTTTTTCAAAATATCATTATATAGTTATACAATTATATTTTCATTAAAAACATTGTGGTGTGATATAGAACCTCCCCCATACCTCCATCCTTATGTTTGAATGTTGGGATACCCCTTTCTCTCTCATTGATTCCTCCCACGTACAACTGTTACCCTAACGAAATTCTATAAAAAATTTATCTATTCTCATTTAAATTCAATGAATTATTCTGTATTATGAATCTAAATTCCATTAAATATTTTTGGAAATGTTTCTATATGAAGCCCTTTATGTCCATTTAATATAAATATGATTAGACACACATTTCTATCACAGAAACAATTTTTATGAATTCTTATGTAACGCTTTTACGCTTCCGAAATTGCACCGCTATTTTCCAAGCCAAAGTCATTGTCCAGTGAATAACATGCACATTTACCTACCAATGGTATTCACCTTTATGAGTATTTACTCTTTAAATATAGAATTTCATTTATGAATTCCACATTACTTATCTTTGAATAAATGATGATGTTTAATGAATCCATGTTATATGTTCCTTGGGGAACACTTATGCATAAAATGAAATGATTAAGAAGGGTTCTCCCTGATAGCACTCCAATGAATTGGGTAATGATTAGTATCATGATACATCATGTTCAGTGAGTGTTTACTCCAGATAATTGATGTAAAATTATGTTTTACTAATACACTATGTGCAATGGTTCATGGATGATGCAAATATAATGTTAAATTTTGTTGCCACATTTCCATTTCATGATAATCATGTTGTATGAAGCCTTTATGTTCATGTATCTCTTATGCTAAATGGATAGAGATATTGACTAACATGTACATTATTCGTTATTTTATTCCATATATACTCCCTTACTATGCTTTATAGCTCACCCATTTAAAATGTATGTCCTCAGGTTATCTCATGCAATGAGGGGTATGAAGAAATGTGTGTGGTCATGTAAATGATGTTTTCAATAAAGATGTTGTGTTTTATGTTATAAGTTACCATGTAATTTTCCTATGCCCCAAAGACAATATACCTCTCTATATTATTTGTTGTATCAACTGAGACGTTTATTTGTGTAATAATGAGTAGGGTTGTTAGAGCTGGTTTTATAGGATAAGTTTAGTTATTTTTGGGATTTGGATTAGAAAACCCTAGTGAAAGACATAGGGATAAGACTAAAAGTAATAAGACATCCCTAAATTTTGGTGAGTATTGAGTATGTGGTTTATCATGAATATAAATCCATGTCTAGATATTATCATGTAGAGGCGGCTCTGGTATAGATGTTTCCTAGGTGTAAAACACGAAAACACTGTTTTGTGCTAGACTCTAATGGAAAGTAGTGCATGATATTGGGCCTTGATTCACTCTTATATATGAAACTAATGGGGGATATTATTTGGTAAATTCATAAGCTTTCTATGAACCAATATTATGTGTGTAAAAAAGGCTCCAAAAAATATATTTTAAGATATTGATCATGGATAGCATAGATTGAATTTTCTAAATTAACAAATTAATGAAATAAAAGTAATTTATAAGTCATTTTTTTGTCTTTGGATTAACCTTTATGTGTTACCCCTAACATTCCTTTTTTTAATCCAATGGCTAGTAATAGGAGGACCCAAGAAAACAACCAATGCGAAGATCAATGTGATAATTTTTATAATTGGATGCCCAATCTAATGGGAGCTGGAATCAATAATTTTGTTAAGATACTCTTTAACATAACTTATGTTTTGAAAATAAACATGGTTCAGTAGGAAAATTCAGCCCCCCACCCCCCAATGACAGAACAAGTCCGAATAGAGAGCTTTATGAGACAGTGGTCTCCTACTATTAATGGATCCTTTGATCCCTCAATCTCTGAACAGTGGATCAACACCATTTAGAAGATCTTCTCTATCATTAAATGTTCTAAACAAGAGATGGTACTTCTATATGACTATCATATGGGGTGAGAAACGGATTAATGGTGGACATTGATAAAAAATATGAATCCTGAGGAGGAGATCGAGGTGTTGGAATGAAATGATTTCTGGAAAATCTACTTTGAAAAATATTTTCCCCACACCCTATCACATAAGATGGAAGGGACTTCCCTGACCTCATGAAAAATATAATGAATCCATTGGAGCGTACTAGGAAAAAATTAAAAGACTTGCATGATAAGCATCCAACATTTCCATTACCCCTGAATTCATGGTTGGATGCTTCTTTGGTGGGATAAAACCTAGCCCATAGAAATCCCTAGCGATCAGTGACTTCGATATCTATGAGGAATTTTTTTGATATTCCTTTAATATCAAAATGGAGATTAGAAAATATCAGGGGTATCAAGGGGATAAGAATTGTTAGGTGGATTTTAATCATGGTGGTCCGATGAATAAATCCAATGGTGCAAAAAAATCCAACACCACCCTTGCCAATGGTGTGGAAAAAAGCATCTTCAAAATTTCTAGAAGGGGATGTGGAAATTTCTTAGTTGTGGAAGAGAAGGGATCCTGACCATTAACTACTGACTAGAAAAAACCACAGATGTGACAGAGGAGATGAACATAGTTTTTGACCCTCAACACACTGTTTATTGCTTCAACTATAAATAATTAGGGCACCTTCGAAACTAGTGACCTAAGCCAAGGGTTTTATGAGGCAACCAACAACCTCAAAGGAATAAAGGGTGAGATTTTTCAATCACTACTGATAAAGTGAACCCTAGCAATGATGTAGTGATAGGTACGCAAGTTATTCATTAAATAATAGTGAATGTGATTTTTGATTATTGTTCTACGCATTCTTTTAAATACCTAATGTTTAGTAGAACAATACCAACAGCACCAAAAATCATGGAAGTAATTATGTCAATGAGAATGAAAAATGGGGAAATCATTGCATCCCATGAGTATAACTCATACCCTATCATAATTTGGGGATTGAACTTCCCGATGAACTTCATCCTACTCCCTTTGCTGGAATTTGATGCAATTCCTTCCATGGGATGACTTTGCTTATATAGAACCAACAAAAATTGTCGTGGGAGGGAAATCACACATAATTTGGCGAATTGACACCCAATTCTGTACACGTACAAGGACGACAATGAGCCTTATTTAGCACCTTCATCTCTATGATGGACATTACTACCCTATGAAAATTATTATTTTCCTCAGATGAATGATTCCATAGAATCATCCATCTTTTATGACAATCCTATTGTGAAGGAATTATATGAAGTGTTTCTTGAGGAATTTCCTAGCCTTACTCCTAGAAGAGATGTTGAATTCTCAATTGATCTTATACCTACAAATTTTCCAATATCCAAGAGTCCATATAGAATAACTGTTGTGGAGCTTGAGGAGTTGAAGAATCATCTATCGGAGAATCTAAATAAAGGGGTTATATGCCAAGGATCATCACCATGGGGTCCACCATTCTTCTTCATCAAAAATACGGATGGGTCAATGTACCTTTGTATTGATTATCGTGAGCTCAAAAAAATAATTATAAAGAACAACTATCCTCTTCCTTGAATCGATGACTTGTTTGATCAGCTATATGGAGAAAAATAAATATCCATGGTTGATTTGTTGTTGGGATACTAAAAAGTTTGGGTGAAGGAGTATATCCCCAAGACTACTTTTCATACATGATATGATCACTATATATTAATAATAATGAAATTCGGACTCACTAATGCTCTAGAAATCATCACGGACATGAGGAATAGAGTCATTGGAGATTACCTTGCCAAATTTATGGTTGTATTTATAGATGATATTATAATATACTGTAAAAAAAAGGAGGAGAATTAAGAGCATCTAAGAACTATACTAGAGACCTTGTGAAAGTAGGAGATCTATGTAAAGTACAAAAAGTAGGTGTTATGGTTGAAGGGTGTCTTAATTTTGGGTCATATCATCACAAATAGTGGAATATCTATTGACACCTCCATGGTAGCTACAATTGAGAGATGGTCGAGGCCATCATCAGTAACGAATATCCATAGCTTCATGGGGTCAGCTAGATATTATCACCGGTTTGCGAGAAATAGTTCATGATTTTCAAACCCTCTTACCCTGATAACTCGGAAGGTTGAAAAGTTTTATTGGAGTGATTAATTTGAAGAGAGATTCAAGGAGTTGAAAAGCATACATTTCACTTTATCCATGCTCACACTACCCACATGTGGAGAACATTTTGTGGTATTCAGTGATGCTTTGAAGAAGGGCTTGGGTTGTGTAATGATGCAAAATGACTATGTTATTGCCTATGATTCATAAAAATTTAAATTTCATCCGAAAAATTAACCAACACATGATTTGGAGTTGGATACAGTGATATTTTCATTGAAAATTTGGTGAGATTGCCTCTTTGGGGAGAAGTAAGAAATATTGATAGACCACAATAGTCTCAATTATATATTCACACATAAAGAGTTGAATATGCCCCAATGATTATGGTTGTAGATGATCATAGACTATAATGTATCAATCCATTACCACCCTGGTAAAGAGAACATGGTGGAAGATGCTATAAGTACAAAGGACCCAACAATTCTATCATTGATGAAAACTGAAAAGGATCCCATATTCATAAATTTGATAAATATGGACATGGGAATCATAAAAAAGGGAACATCATCAATCCTTTCAAAAATTATTGCTCAACCGTCTCTTTTGGAAATGTTAACAGATGCTAAAAAAGATTATGTGGGAATTTTGATGAATGAGGAAACAATTAGAAAAGGTAAATCCCCAGATATCAATGTTAATGATGAAGGAATTGTGTGATTTGGGAGAAGACTATGTGTTCCATCGAATCCAGTGTTAAAGAAAGAACTTTTTGATGATTCACATAGTTCCAAATTCTACATTCATCCGGGAAAGAATAAATATGAATCTAGATCTCTAAGAGCATTATAGTTGGGATAACATTAAGAAGGGGATCACTGAGTATACCTCCAAGTGCATGGTATGTCATTACGTAAAGGATGAGATGTAGAAGTCAAAGTTGACAATGAAACCATTACCCATACCATCATGGAAATGGGATAACATCACCATGGATGTTGTCACCAGACATATGAATAAATCCAAATGAAACAATGTTATATTGGTTGTTTTGGATCATCTTATAAAGATTGCACACTTCATTGAAATTTTAGACAACTTCTTATTGGATCAACTAACACATATATATATAAGAGAATTGGTAATTCTGCATGGAGTTCCACTATCTATTATATCTAATCGATATCATAGATTGACCTTCATATTTTGGAAGAGTCCTCAAAATTCTCTAAATACTAAGCTAAAATACATTATGACATATCATCCACAATCTGATGGTGAATCTGAGCGGACTATCCAAACACTTGGGGACTTGTTGAGAGCATGCTCAATGGACTTAAAAGGTGTATAAGATCAACATATTCCTTTGTTTGAGTTCTATTACAATAATAGTTTCCACTCAACCATCCAAATTGCTCGTCATTATTCCCAGCATGGGAAGAGGTGAAGAACACCAGCATATTGGGATGAAGTTGGGGAGTGAAAACACCTAGGCCCAGAAATTATTGATGAAATGGTGGAGAATATTATGACCATCCAACATTATATTAACGAAAATCATAGTTTACAAAAAAACTATGATGATAATCGTCGATGAGACATAGACTTTGGTGTTGGATACATGGTATTCCTCCACATATCACCGAGGAAGAGGGTTATGAGATATAGGAAGAAGGGAAAGCTTAGTCCAAGGTACACCGGCCCATTTGAGAACCTTGATTGTGTTGGAGTGGTTTCCTATAGACTAGAACTCCCACAAAAACTATCTCAAGTACATGATTTATTCCATGTAGCACTCTTAAAGAATTACTTACCAGACCTATATCATGTACTCAATCTAGAGTTGATAGCATTGGAGGATGACCTCACATATGAAGAGAAGATGGTGAAAATCATACATCGTTGGGAAAATGTTCTATGAAATAAGACAATGTCCATCATTAAGCCATTGTGGTGAAACTACAAGTTTGAAGAGGCTATGTGGGGATCCAAGGAAGTGATGAAGCAGAGTTACCTGCATCAGTTTTTTTGTGGGAAAATGAATGTTCGAGGGATAAATTCTTTAATGGGGGAAGAATATAGCAACCCAGAATTTTATTAATAGAAATTCCACTTGAACTAATTAAATGTATTATTATATAAAATTGTTATAAACCATATGAAAATCATTGGATTTATGATTTTGGTTTTCAAAATACGATTAAAAATTCTTACCATTGATAATATATTTGTTGTACAGTGATCACATGATTAGTATAAATTTTATGCTTTATCAAATCCAATTTTCTTAGAAAAATGAAGTGATGGCCCCATCCGGTTGAATTTCTTTGTACGAAGTCCATTTATCAGAGATTGGAAAGGAGGTGGCATCATTAAAATTCTCTCTTGACGATGAACTATCTGATCTTCAACATGTTATGCTTGAACAGAACCACCTATGGGAGAAGAGGAATTTGGTAGAGATTACCACTGATCAATGTTATTAAGGCCACCCCAAGAATCAGTCAACATCACACACCACACCCATAGGTCTTATGTGGGTGTTATAATGTGTTATGTAACAAGACCCTAGTACTGTTATTTTTTTGTATTATTTTTTTATATAATAAAGTGTAAACATTCATTTTATTATTGTGACCTTATAAATGTTTTTTAAAGAACACATAATTTTTTTAATTTATATTCAATTAAGAAATCTATTTGATTAAATTTACAACGTTTTTATTTAAATAATATTTTAAGGCAATATTATTTCTAATTTTTTTTATTAAATATATATGATAATATAATTTGTAGGATCAGAAATGTAATTTTTATTAATGATTGAAAGCTATTTTTGTCAAAACCTATGATTTTTCGAGATATAGTGGGTTTTTTTTAAAAGTAAAAATTCACATATTTATAAAATTATTTAGTAAAAATTAATATATTTTTTTGAATTGGGATGTCAAAATTATCCAATGGTGAATTTTTTTACAATTTTCTAAGACAACTGATTTTTAAGGTAAAAATTGAATACAATTTAAATGTATAATGGGTATTATGACATCATAATGACCTAATTATGATATAATAAAATAATATAAATGGTATGTTCAGACAATATATGTTTTAGAATTAATATAAAGTGATTTTAAGTTTTTTTTTATTTTATTTTACAAAGCATTAGTGGGTCCTCCAAACTATATAAAACGTTTTAATGTTTTAAATTAATTTCCTTGTGAGTGTAACTCCCCACCACATTAGAAAGCCTAATATTTTAAGAATTTCAGAAATTGGAATTATAAAATAATTTTTTCCACTCCCCTATAGAAAATACCATTGGAAAAAACCATGGGATGGTTTATGGTTTTGTTTAGTTTAATGTGTGGTGTTGAAAACCTAAATAATAAATAATTCCATATCATTTCCAATATAAACCCATCAACATACAAATTACTCTTCACACAAATCCTTTTTACCTAGAATAAATCCTTCCCTCATCTATATATAATCCTCTCAGGGCACCGCAAGCTCCCAAGAAGCCTCTCTCAATCCCCTACCAAGCCATTGGGATCACACATCCAGGGGATTTCTTCCTTTACATTTTTGTCCAAATTTCATAATATTGTTATACCATTTCATTAAATAAAAAATGTTGGGGTATGATTTCTCACCTCCTATATACATAGCTCCTTATGTTTAAATTCTTAGAGACGCCTTTCTCTACTATTAATGCCTCCCATGTACACCTGTTACCTTTCCGAAATTCGATAAGGAATTCATCTCTTCTCATTTACATTGAAGAAATTATTTTTTGTTATGAATATAAAATCCATTAAATATATTGGGACATATATCTATATAACCACCTTAATTTCAATATCTTGTACATATGATGATATATCCTTTTCTCTATCATCAACTATTTTAATGAATTCTTATGTCACTTCATTATGTTGCTGAAATTTCTCCATGATTTTCCAAGGCAAAGTCATTGTGATGTAAATACCATTCACATTTTTATATCAAGGGTATTCACCAATATGAACATTTACTTGTTGATTATATAGTTTCATATATGAATTCTATATTAGTTCATCATGGAATAAATGATGATGTTTAATAAATCCATGTTATATGATCCATGTGGCACACTTATATATGAAATTAAATAACTAAAATGGGTGCTCCCTAATAGTGGTCCAATGGATTGGTTAAAGAATAATATCATGATACATCAAGTGAAATTAGGGAATATCCATTCTAATTTAGAAGTAATTATGGTTTACTCATGATCCATGTGCAAGTAGCCTTGCCTAATGTTAATATCATGTTAAATGTTGTTTCCATATTTCCATGTCATGATAATTGTACTGTACCATGCCATTGTGTTCACGTATCTCTTATACTCAGTTGATATGAATATTAACTAACATGTATTTTATTCTTCATGTTATTCCTTTTTTACTCCCTTGTTGGGTTTTATATGTAACCATTTTCATATGCATGTCCTCAGGTTATCCAATGAAATGCTATGTATGAATGAATGTGGGTGGTCATGTAAAAGAAGTTTTCAATAAAGTTGTTGTGTTTTAAGTTCTAAGTTGTCATGTAATTTTCTTAATCCCAAAAGAAAATATACCTCTAAATCTTATATGTTTAATCAAATGAAGAGATTATTTAATAAATTTTGTTTTTGTGTGTAATAAAGAGCAGTGTTTTTATACGTTTGAAGAGATTCAATACACATATGAGGATCACACCATGGGGAATGGAGTATTCCTAAAACTCATTCTGGACTAATGATCTGTAGAGGATTGATTCCCACATAGTGTTAATCATGATTATATGAAGAAGATCACATATTAAATTAATATGAATATATTATCTCATTATTTTCCTCATAGAATGATTCCAAAAACTCTAACTAGGAAGTGTTGATGAAGGGATCGTAGTCCTATGTCGGAGGTGATTCCATATTATCCCTAAATGAATTCATAGTGGGACCACAACCTAAGGAATCTTGTCTAAGATACATATGACTATGAATACAAGAAAACATTAATGTAGTGCACAACTTTTTATAGGGGTACGCACCATGTCCATTCAACCTCAGGTCCTTCCCATGTAAACAAACTATGTATATTTCGACATTCATCTAATAGTACATGGTGTACAAAATTCCATGTACTCTACCCATGTACCATTATATGGGTATTCCAATGTACAACTAGACAATACCTGTATTTGTTGGTGTACAAGACATGATCTATCATGTGGATTTTATCTTATGTTTGCATACCCTTTATGGTTCACAGCAAGCTATTACGTTGGGTTCACATATCGTGTGAGTGGGTAACATGTCATGTGATGCTTAACTTTCCCCGGAAACCCTATCCCCCACTTGGAGGGTCCTACATACTTTGTAATCACAAATTCCATGATTTTAGGATCGCATTTTTTCATAAACCCTAGTTCTTCCTTCCTCGTGGGATCACTCCATCATCACCTTAAAATATTGCATCATACTCACTTGAAAACATAGATCCATATTAATCGAGCCTCATAGTGTCTATTTTCCAGGAACTGAATTTCTAATCAATTTGAAAAATGGTTTCATTTTTCAAAAATTATTTCATTCCGAATAAAAAAAATTGGGTATGAAAATTTTATTATCTAATGTAACTTTCATCGTCACATGACCATTTTGTCATTCGAATATTATATTTTAAATATTTGAACATTTTTTCCTGAAACAATTTAAAAATGATTGACAATAGGGTAGAGATTGAATCATGGTCCATCTAAGAACACCCACAATGAAAAATGAAATCATGGGGGAAAAGATCCTGGAAATATCATGAGTAACTGACCTTGGTCGATGTTATTTTTGACAATGATTCATTGTAGTTGAAATTATTTATGTATATATAATCAAATAAATAGGAATAATATTTTCCAAAATTCCTAATACAATCCCATCCCACAAAAGACCAATCACCGAATCAATCTATCAGTTTATTGATTCATGTTATTCCTAAAAATGAAAAGGGGAATTAAATAAAAATTAATCAAAATCCTAATGTAGATAGATCAATCGCTAATGATGAATTATGTGGATTCATCTCTATTGGGGGTATCTCTAAACCACACTATTTACCAATCAATGAACATCGATTCGATTGATGTTCACCTAAGATATATTTTCCAATATTCTCTCTAAGGGTTCTCCATTGGATCTTGGGTTATACAGAAAACCCTAGAGTTCTATCATAATATTAAACATAATGCAACAACATTATGTATATAAAAAAAATAAATTTATTTAATTATTCTATTCATTTAACATTTGTGACAACATTTTTACAAAAAACCTGCTCCGAAAATTGTTATATTGCGCGTAGGTTAAAACCTTCATTAAAAACTCAATGATTCCCTTTTATTATTGATACATGACACCATGGAGATGTTATCACACTTTTTTTAGGAAAACTATGGGATCATTCTATTTAATATTTTTAATATTGTTAAAACATTTATAAATGTCACACATTGGCTCAGAATCACAGGTTATATTAGCACTTGTACACTAATTTAATCTATACAATATTAAAAATAGAACATGAAAATTCAGATTCATTAAATTATATTCACATTGGATGTTAATTTCCTTAAAAAACGTGGTATACAAATATATGTTGGTATTGAGCTTGTATCTGAGCATCCCACCCATATTTTATCTCATGATGTTTACCATGATTCCACTAGACAAACATTAAAGGAACATCTCTTCCCCAATGGATCATATACCACTGATCCTTGATCTCTACCAAGTACTCAGCAATAGTAGCTCCATCCTTGATGCCCATCTTACCCCAGTAGATAATGTGAAATGGGTATGGCACGTACCACCTCATATGTGGCTCACTAAAGGAGGCATGTACCTTATAAAACTGTTGTGGTGTAGATAAGAAGTATTCCACATCACCATGACTATGTAGAATCGGGAAATGGCCAATTAATATCAGAGATTGATTCCTACCACTTCGGAAAAACTATAAATTATGGCTAGATGAAACCCATAGAAACACATGGTCTCCATCATCTGACACAAAATCATTTTTCATCTATTGTCATATGAATTTTCATTGCTCTTTATGGTCCTCAACTTCTCATAGATGGCCTATATGTTCCTGATAGTAGATCACACCAATTGTCAACCCATAAGTGGTGACTTACAAAGGTCAGTCCAAAAAAGTGGTGACCAACAAGGTCGCCCATAAAAAGGCTTGAATGGTTCAATAACAATGATGAAACTGTAGATTTTTTGTTTTATAACTCCGTATATGGTAGGTAATCATCCATAATATGGATAAATTCCATTATCCAAGATCATAACATGTCCTCTCGAACTAGAATGGTGCATTCTGTTTGGACATCATCTTGGGAGTGAAACGATGTGCTTAAGAATGATAGAGTTCTAGAGGCCTCCAATAATATATTCCATAAATAATATATGATGTGATCGTCACATTCATAAGTTATTTTTGAGGGAAAAACATGGATACATATTATCTCTTACTCATATAGGCATCCGAAGATCTCTACTGAACTCTGCTCCCATATAACTAGGAAGTTGGCCAAATTAGTGTCTCAATCTATAATTTCCTAAATAGAATCATTTCCCCTAGATGTATCTGGTAATACCATCATTATGTATATTGATATAACATCCCTCTTACAATATGGAACCGCAAGGGTTTGAGCTAAAATCACTAGAACGTGGTACCCAACCTTCCATTGCTGACATGTAAGGCATCGAGAGACAAACTCTACAACCCTCCTATTTAACATTGTGATACAAATTTGAAACCAAAGGTCATGGAAAATTGTTTACATGCCTAGATATACCACAAAAATATATTTATGAAAATCTCTTAGAACCACCTCCTCCAACTTCATTAGTACCACCATGAATCCTATAAAAAGAGAAACTAACTATACACCATTAGAATATCAATCAAGAGCATGCCCAGTGGATATATAATTATATAGGGTCTCATAGTCGATACCTATAAGATATGACACCCTTACACACTGAAGAAATGTATTGTTAGAAACCATCAACTAGAGGTAAAAATCTCAAACTCCATCCAAAAGTGATATTTGCAGTGAGACCAACATCTCTAACACCGCATTCAATTACTTTGAACAACACTTCCTACTAAGAGAATATGATACCACATTCCACTACACTGGAGTATAGAAAATCATGATGTCATAATCATGTATTTTATCTATTCATCAAATTTTGTCTTAAGATATTAGGCTTCGATGATAAGATGTAGTTGAGACACTTTTGATAATAGTAGTTGATAAACATCAATCCTATAAGGTAGTTTCGCCACATCTTTAGTTCAATGACTACCAATGATAACTGAAGATCATCATTCATATAGTCCAGTTCATCTGGTCTCAAATGATGCGAACCAAAGGAAATCACTACCTAATACTTTATCAGAACACCACCAATCTAGGTTACTAATGCATCCCATATCAATACATCCTTGACACCCTCCTCTAGAAATCTCAAGTTGAAATTACGCATCAATATATTCCTCAACTATTAAAAATCATACTGAAACCCTCAGTCCACATGAGAGGCTTCCCCTTTTTTAGTCAAATCTATCATGAGTATTAATATCTAGGAGACAACATTTATGAATCTCTAGTAATTTTTTTCAATCCCATGGAATCTTTGAACCCTCGTAATTATCTTATGTTGTTCCAAATCTAACACACCATCAACGTTAGATGGGTCCACTGGAAAACCATCATCTGAAAAAACGTGTCCAAAAATATGGACTACCTTAATCTAGTACAAACACAATGAATAATTTATATAATGATGGTGCTCTCTGAGAACATCCATAAATACCAAAATTTTCTCATTTTATCCTCCTCAAATGCATAGTACACATGGATATCATCAATTAATACAATTATGAACCGGTTTACAAAATGATTAATGATCAGATTCATGAGTTCCATGATAATTGATGAAGAGTTCACTATGGAAAAGGGAATCACAAATTACTCATAGTGACCATATCAACATCTGAATTCTATCTCTTATATATCTTTATCCCAAACTCATAACTAGTTATAGTTTGACCTAATGGAAACATTCAAGATATATCACAACCACATCAAATAATTATATATTTCATCAATCGTTGGTTGTGGATACAATTTCTTTATAGTCACTAGGTTGAACATTGAATAGATCAAACAAAACATCATGCTCCATTACACCTTCATGGTGAATATAATTGGGTATGCCCTTGGTGAAATAATGGGTATAACAAATCCCCTTCTCTTCATGCCCTCCATCTACACACTCATCTCAAGAAGCTATATGTGGTCAATTCGATATCCTTGAATAGATATTGCAGTCATCCTAGGGTGTAGATCAATGTAGATGTTTATATCAGCGTGTTAATCCAAGAACAGTCTCAAAGAATACATGCTCATAGGCCACCACCACTGCCGAGAACTAAACACTAAAAATGTCATCTACTACATGGGTCATTCTAGATAATTGATGAGTAATCAGTTGTAACCATCTTATGTATGAGTCCATACTACAATGGTTGGGATATCATTTCACCAATAGAGGATATCATAGTACAATCACTACAGGCACACCACACCCCCACCTGAAATAGTCAATCTGGTCATGAACTATAAATAATCAGTCCATACCTATTATGACATCATAATTCAAAATTATGTATACAATGATATCACCACATGTACTCTTGACTCAATGATTCAGGTCACACTATTTACACAATTTCATGATCATTGAGTAATTTCAAGTAGGGGTCTCCATTATTAAGGGTTGATCCAAGGGATCAACCAGAATATCTATATCTCGATCAAGATACATGAAAATAAAGGAATTAATAGTACTTATCTCTATTACTAATGTTTCCAAAGTAGCAAAGATAAATATTTTTCACCGTATAATTCCCGAAACCTCTGGGTTGTAAGCCTCGACCACCTACTAATACCCTTGTTTATATCCTCTAACTTCCTAACACTAGCATGGATCCCCTTTGGTGGAGGTGGTAATAGGTAAAATGCTCCACCACATTCGTCTTGTCTCCCATCTCTAATAACATTTCCACCACCCTAAGGATATGTTTTCACCTACCATTTCCTCTTCCCCTTTGGGCCATCCATGGTATCCATGTCACTGTATGGCGGGTTGGACAATATCTTGTCAGAAGTAGCCTTTCTTCAATAGAGTAACACCATATCTAATTTCAAAGACTAGACCCATCTTGTGAAAATCATTCCATGTATCCTATATCATATGACCTCCACTAAAAACATGTTACACTTCCATGTCCCTCAGAATAACCTCGGCTCCCTATTACTGAGGTTTCAACTCTTTCTTTCCCACTACCATCAACCAATGGTTTTTTTTGGATCAACCAAGAAACACTTAACCACAAAAGAATTATAAAGAACACCATCATATTTAGGAATTCATATAGTAATAACACTAGATCCGATATCTCTAGGTTTTCTTCACACAAATGTCTAATCCTAAAATAACTATTATCTATCCCTATTACTCATGTACCTGGAGAGGTTAGTAAACCTTGATGAAAACTCACCTACTATCATGATTCCCTACTAAAGCTGTAGAAGAACTTGGATACAAAAACCCTTATAACAGAAATATATAAGTCCTCTGTATGGAAAAAAACTAATACATTTATAGAGTCACCATGTCATAAAAATGGGTCACTAAAGCCCACCATGGTCCTACTTAATTATGAAAAAGGATCACTGCCAGGATAACCATAGGATCTGCTGGTTCTCTGACCAGATAGAAACCAAATGGGACCAACTCAATCCTAACCCCATCAATATATTGTTTAGGAACACCTCAAAAATTGAAGATCACTCAGACTATGTACTTCACCCACTATTCATGGGCGTACCACCTAATGCTCTAAAGGTGATGGTATAGATGGTTCACCCCTAAGAGGTAACATCTCTAGAATTGGTTCTTATATACTAGTATCATCATTGAGGGTATCTACCCCTTGATCAGGACATTGAATCCTAGTTGGAATACATTTTTGATGCATCATTAATGAAAACAATACATACAATAGTCAATGAGTATATCTGGATAGATGATTCTAGAAGAAATATGAATACACAACCCATTCTAATATGTTGTATGTTAAATTGTTTTCCTTACGCCTAGTGTTTTTATATACCATGTCAAAAGGTCATTTATCAAAGTCATTTTGTATGGATTCATAGGCTACCACATTGACACTGGAGTCCCTAGTCTCAAAGATTAACTCAAAACAGTAATTATTGTTTCCCAAAAGAAATCTCATAGAATATGGTCCTTTAGATGAACTGACTTCTCTGATACCACTTTATCATGTCACCGCCCAATGTTTCTAGTGTTATGACCCAAAAATCCATCCTCTAATTTCTCAAGGGCTATAGACTAGCTCCATGTAGGCATTTCACTAACATGGGATGTTTTATCCAAACTACATGGACACATGCACACATCCCATCTTCCATATAATGATGAAATTACAAAAACAACTGAACCAACATGAATTAATAATTATATATCTTATAACTGGAGTATGAAAGGAATTAAAGGAAGGTAAAAAGGCCAAAAAAGTCCAATGAAAAAAGTTTAAGAACAAGTTAAACATGAATGTAAAATCGGGACTGCATTCAAGATAACATAGGAACAAACCCTTTTCTGTCTGGTCTCACTATGAACCACCTGGTCCTAGTCCCCCAATGACTATAAAATGTTTGATCATCTATACAAAAAACATCATGAGTAGGAAAATAACATGTAGAAGTTAGTATAACAATAACTAGTATGACACCACAAATTATAAAGCATACAAAAAAGGGATAATAAGAATCTCGACATGGGTATATGTCTACAAAATACATTAGAAGAATATGCAGATATAATCTAAAAAGACACAGAGTCTAAAGGAATGTAACAACTATAATGTCATCCTAGGATTCTAGATCAATTGTTCCATAAATATCTCATCTAGGAGAATGCAACCCATTACTGTGATAGCACTAATAACACTGTGAGATATATGATACAAATATGTGGATCAAAACCAAGGTGACATGGTATACCAACAACTTAATCTACATTAACACATTAAGTAAAGTATTGATTTCAATATCGTGTTAGTCACGAAGATATAAAGAACTCCATATAGGGCCCAGAGATGAATTTAGAATCTCACTTTGGGAATCACGTAAGAATACCAACAACTCTATCCAAGAAGTTTTGTTGAAGGGATCATGGTCCAATAAGTGTGAAGTGATTCCATACTAACCCTCAGGGAATGGATATGGAAGAAAATGATAACCAAAAATTTCCCAGATATAGAGAAAAGGGTATCTATGACTACTTTAATGGAGGACATGACATACAGTTCAGGTATAAATCATGTCCCTTGGACCTTTGGTGTTGCCTTGGTAAAAGGCACGTTCCTGTTTCCATGCCTATATAATAGTACATGATGTAATGTTTCCCATGTACTCTTTCTATGTAACAATAAATGAAAATTATTGTGTATCTATGGAAACCCATTTTTAGTTGTGAGTACACTATGTATTCTTTCATGTATTTTTCATCACATGTCTATGTATCCTTAATGGTACACAACAAGCTATTATAAAGGGATCCCATACTATGTGAAACATTCAAAAACAGTATGATCCTTAACCTTGGTGTGAAACCCAAGACCCTATTAGAAGTGTCCCACATTCAATGAATTGATGAATTAAACATTGTGTGGATCATGAATTTTTTGAAACCTTGGATCTTCCCTCCATGAGTTCTTTGTATGATGCTGCTTTGATATCCTTACCTAAACATGCTATAAATCATATATCCTTCCAGGTCGATCCTCATCGTGGTCGTTTTCTAGAATCTGGCCTATGAATCAATTCAAAAAAATTATTGATTCATCATTATTCATTACGAACCAATGACTAAGAAATTTAAGTACACAAACCATGTTATACATTTTCTCTTCCATCATCAGTCAACCATTATATTGTTTGAAGTAGGAATATTAAATTTTTTATTGTTTTTCTAAGAAATAGGGGCACAAAGATTGATTCCATAATAGATGTCGAACCAATGATCTACGAATAATGGTCCTAATGAATGAAGAAATTGGGGGAGAAATGCATAAGAAAAAAACATGGGGAGTAGACCACCATTGATGTTTATGTAGTCCATGGTTTTATGATGTTCTAATGATGAATTAAGAGATTATTAAATAATGTTGATGAAAATTCTCCCAAAAACCTCACAATAATACCATCCCATAAAACTACCAATCCACAAATCAATTTATTAAGTAATTGTTTTACATTCATCATACAAATCAAAAAGGTGAAATATATCCAAATTATACAATTTTCATACATCGAGATGGATTGATCGCTAATGAATAACAATAAATTGTCTTCTTTATTAGAGATATCATCAAATCATGTTGTTCACCAATCACTGATCTTTTATTTGGTTGATGTTTTCTTGAGTGATATCTTCCCATCATCTCACCAAGAGTTTCCCAATTAATTCATGTTTATCATGAAAATCCTGAAATTCTATCATAATTGTAAACTTAAAGACATGTAAGTCACTACATTAAATAAAAAATTATTTAATTAATTAATTTGTCCATTTAATTCTGATGATGTCTTTTCTAAAAACACCTCACACCAATAGATGGTTTTTCATGTCTAGGGTTAAACCTAAATTCGAAAATCAACAGTGAAATTAGATTTCAGATTCAATTACACATTTATTTTTTATTCCACATTTTCAAGAAAACATTGCATGATTGATATTTAAAAAATTGAATACAATTCAAACATTTATTTTGGACACATCAGGCATTGGAATCACACACATTCTCAATGACTATTATTGAAAATAATTCATAAATTTTTTAAAAAAATATTTAAAATAAGATCCATTATAAATATAATTTATTTTATCAATATTAATTAAAATTAAGAAATATCAATTTAAAAAAAATTTATAACTAACAGTGACACGTGGCCCTCTCCTGAAAATAGATTGTGGTGGGTTATAACAAACCATTCGAATTATCCAATAGTGGCTAAAAAATAATTACCTATTATTGATATTTTTAGAAAACAAATTAAATATAAGTCTATACATATTTTTAATAAATGGTTTCATGAGAAAAAATTAAAATTACATACTATTGGATGCCCACATGTGACTCAGGACTCACTGTTTGTTGAATCCAACAGTGTCTCATGACATACCATTTGAAATTTCAAATGGTAGATTATTATATCAATTAACATAGACTTGTGTGATATTAAAAATGAATAAAATAGTTAATAATGTACTCAATTACTTCAAAAATCATGAAATAACTAGAAAATAGGAAGATGTATGGGGATATCTCATGTTGAAGCTTGGATAATATTATATTAGGGATCGGTTCTGCAAAACTAAAAACAGAAAATATAGGAATAATCATCATCACTAAAAATATAAAATTAGATTCTGTTGGAGATTGATGAATGTTACTTCCAGGGCTTGGTAAAATCACTTGTTGAGTCAATGAAGAGAAATAAGAAATGAAACCAATGGATAGATTGAAATATATTGTTGTGGATAATCTAATTATTATGAGAAACATAATTGATAAAAATATATTTCAGAAGAATCATTAAAAATAATCTACTAATATTAAGAAAAATTGAAAATTTTAAAACCAAATATATATTCATCACATGATCTATAATGTAATCGATCTCATGTTATAGGATTAAAAGGATCAGATGAAACATTAAACAACATTTAGAAAACCATATGGTTGAGAGAAGAGGACCCACAATTTATGTCCAATGGTGGGAAGAAAGAATCACTGTTGATGTCCAATGATGATTAAAATGACAGACCAATATAGGATGGTAGTAGGTCACTGACAACCATGGGTATTTTCCAACAATATATCATTTACCCACTGTTGGTATTTTCTTTTGGTGACTCCGCACCCACCATTGTAAATTCACAATGGTGACTCAACGAGAATAAAATTAAAGTGACCAAGAACCGTCAAATCTGAAGAACATAAGATCATGTTTATTCCTGTAATAAGAAAATTAGTATAAAATATGAAATTATGAATAAAAAATCTATCGAATGATAAAAATAAGATAAGAGATGAAATACAACACTAAACTGAGACCAAATGAGACAAAACATTGAGTTCATGGGAAGTCAGTTAGGCTAGTCAGAGACGCTATCAAGATTTCCATAGTAGTATCTATATTTAGATATTTTAATGAGAATAATAATGAATAAGTGGAAAAAGAATACATTAGATTTCAAAAACATGAGCAAGAGATAATAATAGAAACCTAATATATAAGAATAAATTAATCTACTACTATGATTAAATCATATTTTTTAACTATGTCCCAAATTAAATTAATGGAACTATTGGTGAGTGGTATATCAAACACCTTGTTTAATAATAACATAAAAAACACATAACACATAATAAAAATCATGAAAACTCAGTTGGTGACCTATGCCTAAAACATATGAGTGTGAAACTTTGGCCTTATACACATGTATTTATGAACAGTTCATATGTTATACATACCCAAACTCTATTTTGGTGATGAGGGCAGGACCTCCCTTTTGGGTCTGACCTAAATTCCCCATAAGCATGGTTGAGGGTTTAGCCTAAGGGTATTTTTCACATGTATATAGCTTTTATGATAGTAAAAAATAATGATTTAAATAAAATTAAAATAAAACCCAATGATCAAATGGAATATTAAAAAAAAATAAGTGAGATTATTTTTAAACACTATTGGATTTAATTAAATATTATGTAAGTTTATTTTAATAAAACAGTAATGGATGAAACATTTTCAATAACCAATTGGAAATAATATTCCCATTTTAATAAATTAAAAAACAAGTTTTTATTTAAATTTAAAATGTGACTGCACATTCATTTACTAAATATTCAAAACAATTCACCCACATTTTTTAATTTTTCAAAAATTAGAGTGGTATTTAAAATAATAAATTATATAAATTAAATATCAATTAATTTTAATGTGAAAATGTAAAATATTATAATGATTGTTATAAAACATAGTGTTCACATAATGTATAATTGATAAAATGTTACTTAAACAATTTATTTTTAATGAAATTGATTTAATTATCATTTATAGAGAGTAAAAAGATAGAGAGATACAAACTAAAGTAAAAACAATGAATAAATTTATAAAAGTAAGACCTATACATAAAAAAGTGAAGATTCTAGCATAACCAATTCAAATATCATTTTCTCAAATTTTACCGTATCTAAGGGGTTTTTTGAAATTTTTATCTAATTTTTTCTCAGTAAGAACAAATTATCAACATATATCACATTTATTTACATGATCTCTATGGAAATGAAATCTAACATCAATTTTTTTAGTTCTGTAATGTTTTAGAAAATTTTTTAGAAATGATATAGGACATGAATTGCTAAAAAATATTTAAATTTTATCAAAACTAATAATATAACCATAAAAAGTTTGTTTTATCCAAATAATCTATGAAACAACTAGTAGAAGAAACATACCCAGACTCGACTATTGATAGTGCTGGTGATATATTTTTCTTAGAGCTTGATGAAATAAAACATTATTATAAGAAGGGAAACATACCTAATGTACTTTTTTAGTCAGATCTGTAAAATACAAAGATGAATAAGAGTAATATGGTAAATCAATGTAATTATCATTATAATATATCAATACAATATATAAAATACCTTTGATATACATAATTAGTCGTTTAACAGTATTATGTTGACTCATGTTGGTGTTTGACTCATATCTAGTAGACATACAATCTACAAACAAAATATATGTCCTAGAATTAAGAATATATAGAAGACTTCTTATCATGCCTCTATACAATATATCACTTACCGACTTTCTAGATTCATCTTCATCCAATTTAGAATTTGTCCTCATACAATTTCTCAGAGTTTTAAATCATTCATGTCTAAAATGTTTTACAGGTTCTCTTGCATAATTATCTTAATTTAAGAAAATATCATCTTTTCTTTTATTAATTCATAAACCAAGGAAATTTTTTCTTCCCCCATAAGGTTCATATAAAATTCTTCTGTCATTAATTTTAAAAACACATTATGTAGTTTATCATTTGTAGAACCTAAAAAATATCATCAAAATAAATATATATAGTCATTATATAATTTTGAACTCTTTTTATAAATTAGGTTGGATCAAAGATACCATTAAAAAATAATTTTGAATTATAAAAAAAGTTATTCTTTCAAAACAAGATTGATGAGAATTATTAAAACAATATAAATCTTTAGAATGTTTGAAAACATGAATTTCAAATTCATTATTTTCGAAGAAAGGTGGATGATTCACAGAAACCACTTATGAATTTAAACTATTTAGAAATTAACTTTTTTAAATACATTTGATTTTATTTAAAAAATTTAAAAAATTAAAAAGATAATAAATTCAAAATCGATTCTAATCTTGCAACTGGTCAAAATTTATATGTAAAATAAATACCATCATCATGAATGTAACATAGAACGTCTAATATTTAATTATTTGCAACTATTTTACATGATTCATCCAAATTATTTTTAATCAATAATGTGGTTCTTATAAAAACATTCTCAAGAGTTAACTCTACTAGATAATATACTTTATTTCTACCATACTCATCGAGTTCATCATGCATTACATTAACCTAATTAGAATCTTTCCATTAATCTTTAATATATATAGCAAAAAAGTCATCTACAAAGGTATAATTAGAACAAAATTTTAATTTATAATGTGTAGTCCTAATACCATATTTAACATTTCTTAAAAAATATCCAAAAAGTGATCTTTATGAGTTTTCCAAATTAATGATTCATATTTGAAATAGATATGCTCCCCCTCAAATGATGCATTAGTATCATCAATTTTATCTTCATCAATGTTTAATTTTATAAAATATCATCAATATATATTGAATAATTACAATTTTTTTCAATATTATAAATGAACATAACATGGATAAATTCTTCCATTTTTAATTTTGTCTTATTATATACCCTATAAATCATAATAAAATTAGAGTATCCTATAAATATACCTTCAATATTTTATAAGAATCCCTATCTAGATTATCTTTATTATTTAAAATATAGATAGTACATCAAAATTAAAAAAAACTAATTCATGGATTCTTATTTCTAAAACGAACATAGGGATTGTTATTTAATATTGGTCTGATTTAAACTATTTTTCTTATATAAAAACAGGTGTTAAATTATTATGACCCAAAATATGATGGAATACTATATTTTCCAAGCATTGTTCTTTTTTTTAATGAATAGTTCAATTTTTCTTCTCTACAAAATCATTATATTATTGTGTTCTAATGGTGGAAAATTTAGGAAGATATCCATTAGTATTTTTTCTCAAATTATATGATTAAAAATTCTCAGCCCTTTTTCATTATAATAGATGGATTTAAATGAAAATTCTGAATATAAACATTCTTTACAGAAAGATAAAAATTAGTTTAAAGTTTTACATATTTGAGATAATGAATTAGTCCATGTAAATCTACTGAAATAATCAATAATAATAAAAATATTATCATTTAGAACCTATTAATGTTTATACATCTGGCATTATTAACCATATGAATAAGTTCTCATGGGTCCAAAAAGATCATGATGTATCAGTTCTAACTATCTAGTAGTATTAACCACAATAATAGATCTAAAATACACATTGTGATGGTTACCATTTAGAAAAAAATGGAATACAAAATACTTTCATGTATTACATTTTGGAAGTTATAGAACCAATTCATGTTTAGAAATCATTTACAACTGTCAAAGATTACCATGCTATATCCTTTTGGTCTACATTATGTGATATTTATATAAATAATTTAATCATTTTATATTCTTCTAAGTTAGTTCTGAAAAATCAATAGAATATATATTTTCAATTATATTTCAATATAATAAATGTTTACTTTATTTATAAAAAGGAATTTATTTTATTCAAATTTTACAATCATCCCATAATCTGAATGTTTTAATATGCTAATAAATTTTTTTTAATACTTTTAACATAAATCTACTTAGGAAATTATAACCAAAGTTAAAGTACAAACTTCTCCAAAACCTTTAACCATACCATTTGAGTTTCTACATAAGTGATAATACCTCCACACAAAAGTTAAAGAATAATAAGTTATCAATTAAACAATTCATATGCATTGACTATCCACATTCCATGTACCCTTTAACTTTTGAACTCTTCAGGTAGTTTTTCTAGAAACCAAATCAATTACATGGTTGTTTTGGTTACAAGAATATTTTGGGTTGAACTATTTTTATAGAAAACGTTTTCGGTACCCGTACATATTTGAGACATTTATTCTATTGTAATTTTTAGAAATAAAATTATAAAAAATATTTTTATTATATCCTAATGAATTATTAATGTTTAATTAACATTTTTTCCAAAATTACCTTTTAATTTATAACTAAATCCTGTAAAATTTGAAATATTTTTATTTATTCCTTAAAAAACATTGTTATGTACATCATAAGAACCCAATTATTATAGGCACAAACTTTTTTATCATATTTGGGTTTCTTCTCAGAAATTATTTTATCAAATTATTTATGGACTCAAAAAAAGGTATATATGATTTCTTTTAAACTATAAATTACATTTTAATGTTTTTATTATCATCTTAAATAACTTATAGGTTATGAGATATTTTCATATTTGAACATGATCCATACTTTTTCAGTTTCTTTTTTTGATGTTTAATATAATTTTATTTAATTTTCAACTTTATCTAAATCCATATAGACTAATTTGAATATTATGTGTTGATCATAATCATTTTTTTATAAAACATATTTTATTCTAATATTTTCAGCATTAGATTTTAACAGTTCAGAATCTACAACATTTTTTCCTCTATATTAGTTAAAATATAATAATTTAGTTTAACTCCCCGACCCTAGATGCCTGAAGTCGGTGCATTATTACATAACATTGACATGATTACAAGGAATAAATTTCTAAAGTAACGATAAGTTTAGCAATCTTGGAAAATAGATTACACATATAAGTTCAATATAATAACTTGAAAAGAAATACAATACTAATTTATTCCATTAGAAACATCTAGGTCTCCTAAATTATGCCTTCAAGTCACTCATAACTAACTTCTTCATATCATTGGAAAAAGAAACATAAGAAAGCGTTGAGCTCAAATGCTCAGTAAGGGTAAGAAATACAGCGGAAGATAACATAAACATTAGTCATAGTGAATTATTTAAAACACATGCATTTAAAAATAATAATAATGAAAAATTTATGGGAGGAATATGAGATGAGTAAATAATGCCACTATAAAAAAAAGTCATGGGTATTCTTTAAGTTGAATAAAAATATGAACCATCAATAATATTTTCATAATAAGAGAATGTATAATGCCATACATTCTGAAACATCTTGTCGAGGCCATATCCATGATATCTAAAAATGATTTAGGAATCCTCCAAAACCATATATCAAATTGGTAAAGGCCTCGGCCAATTCCATTTCTAACTATCTCATGATACCTACCAATGAACCAAAGATCAATAGCGGGATCCACCCATCACTTTCTAGGTGAAATACATTCCTCAAATGAAAAGGATGGAACATAAAATAAACATCCTTATTAAAACTAGAAAACGAAATGTCAATAGTTTATCTATAAACCATGAATGGTATAGAAATATCACATCCACAATAAAACATATCATAACTCATTTAATACAATATGGATATTTTATTATAATAAATCAACCTCAATCAAACATAATATCTAGTAAAGGATGTTGATATAGATGAAAATGATCAGTAAAACTCTTTGAGTAAACTACCCTTTTTTCATGAAATCATTAAAATTTCACACAATTTACAACGGAAGAAATTTATAAGATATTTTTTACTCAAAGTGTCCCATAAAACTTTGAATCATTTTAATGTAATTAACCTTTTAAAACATTCATGTCGATAAAAATAAATCCTTAAAACCATTTTGAAAACATGTACATTAATGAGAAAAATAAATATTTAGAACATTTAAAATGATATTTTAGTTTAAGTGTTACTTAAAAATAATACTTTTTAAAACTGTTTTGATGAAACACGAACATCGATAATAAATATTTCCCAGAAAATATTTACACAAAAACAATATCGGATAACAATGAGAATGAGGAATTAACCCTTACCTTGCCCTTTCATTCGGTTGAGGGTACGTTTATCCTCTTGTATAATGACCATAATATGTTATTAAATTATACCAAAACCTAATTAATATTTATTATATCATAAATTATTGATTTATAAATTTATACTACCCATTTAATAATGACTTCCATGTTAAATTAACATTTCGAGTAATAATCGCTTTCTTTATCATACGTGTTTTTACTTGTTAATCATGATAGTATCATTTAGACCATAATTTACATACAACCATAATATAAAACAAGATTAATATATCATATATATTTAGAACATAATTATGTATAATGGATTGATATATGAAAAGGAAAACACCATTTATGGAGACGGTAGGCCATACGTACTCATAAATGTTGTTTCCATTTTCATATCATATTGAATGGATGTAAGTGAATAAGATATATATAAGTAAATACATATATATATTCATATAATAAGAAGAAATATTATGTAATATATTACATAATTATTAATAATATATATTTTTATAATCCTCATTGAATGGTGAATGTGGAAATGAATCTCATTGCGTCATGAAGATGGTAATCCTTACGTACGCACGAACGACAATATCATTATATTGAAGGTGAAATAATATGTAGTTGAATTCTATATCATATATACAGAATCAATATAATTTTATATTTATTATTTACATCTGTTATACTAATTATTATTCCCATCCAAATGATGAAGTGTTTGAATAACAAACTACACCACAACGTGGAGACGGTAAGTCGTACATGAGCACGTATGGTGACATTGTCATTCATATGATAAATAATAATGAATATGGTTGTACAATTTTTATAATAACATCATATTATATCGAAGATATTGGAGTAATTTTTTTAATAATGGAAACAACAAATAAATAGGAAGTGGAAGAAGAAAAGAACTTGAAAGAGATGATGAAACATTTACCTATACTTCGGGTTCATAATTTTGATTTGATGAAAAGGGCTCCTTAGGTTGGCATTATGAACAAAGGAAGTCCACTATAATTAAGTTTAGAAATTTGGGAGGATTTGTGGGCTAGGTTTGGCTGATCCCAAAGGCTTGGGAGGTGTGAGATTAAGGGAAGTGGATGTGCCCCTAAATAAGAGAGGTGAGGGTCACATTAGGAAAAGATTGAAATATTATTTTATAATAAAATTGTTTTCTATTTCTAATAGCACTAAAATAATTTATTTATAGGATAAGTTTTGGATGGGTTGAAAAACACTCAAAAAATAGGTTTCAGACAGGTTTAGGTCACCATATTAACCTTATCTTTTTTATTTAACTCTTAGTTAAATAGTTTAACATTTACTATGTCTTCTTGTATTCTTAAAGTGTATGGTTAAAAAATATAATATAAAATGACAAGATTACCCAAAGTGGTTCATTAATGAAATATATATTATTATAAAAGTCTTTTTGACGATCCTTAGATTTTTTTAGTACAATTATATCATTTAAAAATATAGTATTTGTTTTAAAAACTCATTTATGTCAATTTGGACACTATTTAGTATTTGGTTGTTGTGAAAGTCATAACACCTGGATTACTTAGACCCAAATATATTGAATTAACCCTAAAATATCATATTCACCTATAAAATAATTGGAATTCATCAGAAGTCTCAAATTACATTTATTAGGTCATATAGAATATCAACTATTTAATATTTCATTAATAAGGTAATTACTTCAACATCATTGTGTCATAAATAAATTAAATTATTTAATGTCTACAAATTATAAATAAAATATTATTATGTAGTAAATATTTTAATATTTCTTATGAGTATATATTGTCATATCTATATTGTGTGTAAACCTATATTAAAAATGTTTTAGTTATTAGACTTTGAATTTAACTCTTTTAACTCTTCTTTAAATAGAATAAAAATAAATGTCCTAATCTAATTCATCTGGACCATAAGGGATCATATTTTATTCCTAATGTTTTGTTCGGTCAATTTAAACATATCCAATAGAATTAGGACATGTTTTAGGGTAGTTATAATATCATTTTTACCCTTAATTACCCTATTTACATTTAACTGTGGTAAATAAAAGTCAAAAGTTACTATTCTCCAAAAATTATTTTCATCTTATTAAACTACATTTTAATTACTAATATTAACTGTGTCTCTCAGATTTTTTAAAATTCAACCCACATAAGGGGTAAAATTATGTTTTATTCCAATTTCAAAATGATCATAGGAGGTGGGAAAAAGACGGTAAAGGGTTCAATAAAATTTATATATATATAAACTTATTATAAAATGACTCCAATGAATTACATTGAACATATATAGGTATTATTTATATATTTTTACCTAAAATAAATATAAATAAAATAAATATGTATCTAAATAAAAAATCAATTTTAAACAATTACTCAGTGTTTTTCACTATTCAACAAAAATTGAATGTTTTCATAATAATACCAAAAAACTCACCCTATGCTAATTTTGATTTTCTGAATCCCAAAATGAATTCGATTTTGAAAGATAAAATTTAAAAAAGAATTAAAAAGTGGGTATTACTATTCATAATGTCTATTTTGATTGGTCGTGGTGTGTTAAAACTCCTTGTTGCGTACAACGCAAACACCAAATTATTAAAGGTAAATGTACCATGGAATCTTGGGGTGTTACATTCTCTCCTCCTTAAAATAATTTTGTCCTCAAAATTTAAAGAATACTATTGCATTAAAATATTCGGGTGGTTATTCATCATAAGTTCCTCGGGTTCCCATGTTTCCTCTTCCATCTTATGGTTTCTCCAAGTAACTTTTACCAGATGAGTTGTCCGGTTCCACAACACTTGTTCTATGGAATCATGAATTTTAACATTATATTCACAATAAGACATATTATGTTTGAGTTCAATTTCCTCATAGGTGAGTACATGTGTTGGGTCAGGCATGTTTTTTCTCCATAGTGATATGTGTAAATCATCATGAACTTTGTAGAGAATTGGAGGCATTTCCAGATGATAATCTAGATCTCCAATTTGTTCTAGAATTTCGAATGGTCCGATGTAGATGGAACTCAATTTACCCTTCTTACCAAAACGTATAACACCCTTCAATGAAGATACCTTCAAGAAAACATGTTCTTCTACTTGAAATTCAAAATCTTTCATTCGGTAATCAGCATAGCTCTTTTGCCTACTTTGGGATTCTTTGATATAGGATTGGATAACATTCACATTTTCCATTGTTTCCTCAACATGTTTTGATCCTATGAGTTTTCATTCAAAAACATCATCCCATCATGTTGGTGTGCAACATCTCTTTCTGTATAACGATTCACATAGAGCCATTTGAAAACTAGAATGGCATATATTATTGTAATAAAAATTTACCTGAGGTAAATATTGATCCTACAAACCTTGAAAGTCAATTGAGCAAGATGTCAACATGTCTTCTAGGGTTTTAATAGTCCATTGTGATTGTCCATCGGTTTGAGGGTAGTAGGCAGTGCTCAAACGAAGTTTAGTATACTGGGCCTTTTAAAGAATTTTCCAGAATCTTGATGTAAAATGGGGAACATGATCAGAAACAAATGACAGAGTTACATCGTGAAGTATTACAACTTCATTAATATATAGTCTTACCAGATCTTCAAGTGGTAAATCTTATCTTATAATACGAAAATGTGATGACATGGTAAGATGATCAACACTGACCAGTATTGCATTATTTCTTCTAGGTGGATTTGGTATCCCCATGACAAAGTCCATCCTGATATTATCCCATTTCCTCTAAGGTTTGGGAAGAGGTTTTGTGACTCCTCCAAGTTATTGTCTTCCATCTTTCACTTGTTGAAATACCATTATCATGACCCAAAATCATCAATCTCCCACTTCATGTGGTCCCACCAAAAATGTTCTTTCAAAAATCTATACATCATAGTGCTTCTACGGTGTATATAGAAATTCGACCTATGAGCATCCTTCAAAAATTCTCTTTTTAGATCTATAATATCGGAAACACTATGTGTCTTTCCAAATTTATAAATTCTACACATACGGATTCGATCAATCCCCCATCATTCAAAGAATTAATTCTATTTTAAAATTCTAGATCATCTGTCTTGGAACTTTTTATCTTTTCTATTAAATTTGGTTTGGTAACTATTTAGAAAAGTATTGATGTTTCCCCTTCCATGGTTATTCCCATATCCATATTTAATATATCCATGAAAATAGGATCCATTTCAACTCTATTTTTGTTGAAAACTCTATGATCGTTTCTGCTCAAAGCATATAACACCTTATTTGTCTTTCCTGGGTGGCAGTGTATAGTGAAATCATAATCCATGAGTAGTTCAATCTATCACCATTTCCTTATGTTGAATTATTTTTGTGAGAAAATAGAGTTCATACTCTTGTGATCAGTATAAATCTCACAATTCTCAGCATAAAGATAGTGTCACCATATTTTCAGATAAAATATTATAGATTCTAACTCAAGAACCTGAGTAGTATTGTTTTGTTCTTGAATTTTTTCTGCGGTGATGCATAGGCAATAACATTATCATTCTGCTTAAAGACACAGCCAACTACTTTCTTTGAATCATCATTATAAATAACAAACCCTTAATTTACCGATGATACAGTTACGATAATATCATTAACTAATCATCTATTCAGTTCTTCAAAACATTCTTCACAATCTTTTTTCCAAAACAATTTAACACCTTTATGTGTATGCTTTGTTAATGGGTTAGCCAATCAGGAAAAATTCTGGACAAAATGCTATTAATATCCTACTAAACCAATAAAACTATGTACCTCAGTTATACTCATCAGTGCTGGCCATTCTTGGATTACCTTGTTCATTGAAGGACCAACAGAGATTCCATCCTTAGAGAAAATATGGCCCAGAAAAAAATCTCATGATTCCAAAATTCACATTTGTTGTACATTCCATATAATTCAATTCATTAGATTGTTTTCATAATAGTGTGCATGTGATTTTCATGATCTTTGTAGATTTTAATGAATACCAAGATTTCAACAATAAATAACACTACAAAGTCATCAATATATTCTATGAAAAATTTGTTTATTAGATACATGAAAATAGAGGGTGAATTAGACATCCCAAAAGGCATTAATGTAAACTCATAATGCATGTACCTATTTCAAAATATTGTCTTAAGAATGTCTTCCTTCTTCACACACAACTGATGGTATCCAGATCGAAGGTTAATCTTTGAAAAATATTGATCTCCATGAAGTTAATCAAATAAATCATCAATTCAAAGTATGAGATACTTGTTCATTATTTTTACAGCATTGATCTCCCTATAGTAAATTCACAAACACATAGATCTATCTTTCTTCTTTACAAAAAGGAAAGGGGATACCCATAGAGAAACACTAGGGAGAATAAATCCTTTATTAATCTATGCCTCTATTTGTTTCTTTAGTTCCACTAATTTCATATTGGCCATTCTATAAGGGGTCTTCGATATGGGCCTTGAACCTGGAATTTAATCAATGGAAAACACAATTTCTCGTTCTGGAGGATTTCTAGGTAAATACTCTGGAAACATATCAATATATTATTTCGAAATAGGTATGTCCTCAATTCAAACATTTTTTCCTCACCCATAGTTATTTTAGTCTCTTCTTCCCCAATAATTGAATGTAGTAGAGCTGTTGGTGGCTTCTCTAGATAAGAATTAGGTTGTAACATTTCTACCCTAAAGATAAGTTACTCATTATCATCATTGAAAATTGTAACCTCCTTTATCTTACAGTACATTTTCGAATCATGGTAAAAAATCCAATCCATTCTGAGGATTGTATCATATTCAATCGTAGGTATAACAATGAGATCAGCAAATAATGAACATTCATATGCCCAAATGGGAACAAATTCAGAAAACATTATTGCAATGATACTTCCCTTAGCTTCATTGACTGAAAACTCCCCTATTATGTCAAATTGAAAATATCTAATTTTCATAGAAAACTGAAAAGATATGAAACAATGCGATGACCCAGAATCTAATAAATCATTGGCTATACTTGATGAAACCACTAAATTACCTACCACCACGTCTTTCAGAGCTTCAATCTCTATAGTAATGATCACATAATATTATCCATTCTCCCTTGGACTTTTATGAGTTAAGTTTCCCTGGAGCTTAGGAAATTCATTTTCATAATTCCAATTTTTTCTAAAATTGTAGAATTCAACATTTACAGCCTCTTTCTTCCCCTTGAAATTAATATCATAGTGGCCATTTTCACTACACTTGTAACAGACTCCCATTCCCTTTAGGAAAGTACCGACATGTTTCTTCTCACATTTTCCACAGAATAGATATTCAACTTTTCCCTTCCTCCCCTTATTTCAATTTCCAGAGTGTTCAGCAGTTCCCTTTTCTTCTTTCTTTTCTTTAAAGTAGTAATACATAAAGAATTCGTTTTCTGTCATGATAACCCACGAGACAATATCTTCGTACGATGAGAAGGATTGTATGAATAATTCTCAAAGGAGAAATGGTCCTAACCCATTAATTAATCGATAAATCTTATGCCTTAGGTTACGTATATAATAAGCTACATGCGTTTCTATCCTTGTAAAGTTCACCTCATACCTTACATCATTCTCATCCTCCTTTTGCCTCGGACAAATAAATTGACTTTTCATATCCTCTCAATGGTCATAGGGAAAGTATTTTTCTAATAAAATCTATTTAAGAATCATCCATTATAGGTTTGATACTTCTTTATCTTCCTTTCTGTTTTTTATTAACTACCACCATTGATCTGCATCTCCTCTGAGGTGATAAACTGCCATGACAAATTTTTCCCTTACGCTAATCCCCAAATTAGGAAATATTTTCTTTAAGGAACTTATACATTCCTCGTCAACTAATGTATTTATAATCCCATTTAACATTGGTGGTTTCTACCTCATGAAGCAGTCTAAAATTGTTTCTCTATGTTGTGGAGCATGGTGATCCATACATGTAAGGTTATTATTCATAACCTGAGTGATTTCTCCCTATATGGTGATAAGATATTCAACACCACCTGCATCACCATCCCCACAATAATTATCATGAGTGTGAGGTAAATACCTACACGGATTATGAGGGTTGATATAGTTACAATTCCTTCCACTAGAGCCATTTCTAAACAACGACATACATTAGATTAGTTTCTGAATGATGACACAAAATTCCAATCTTGTAAAAAATTAACATAAATTGAATAGTTTATGGATATAATCCATAATAATAATAAAAAATTCATTGAAGAATTATATACTCATAAACCCTTCATAATTGTTGGTAATGAAAATGATAATTATCCTAAACATATCCCCCAAGAGTGTCGTTACCAAGAGTACAACAAGGCTCGTTGTCGTGCACCAGTTCCCGTTCGAGTCCAGCTCAAAGCAGTGCCTGTAGGTTTTACACCTGGGTACATCTTTGTGAAAGCCACCTCTACCTGTAAGTATGTATGCATGGATTTATTTCTTGGAAAACTCAAAAAATCTATACAGTACCAAAATTCTAGAATGTTCTTCTAGAATAATCCTCAAATCATATCTTAGGGCAGTGTTCTATAATCAAAGTATTTCTAAATCTAGTTTCCATGGTTTGTACTAATATTCCTCTAATTCCAACTGTAATTCCCTGACCTTAATTACCCAATGTTAGTGAATTATTAAATAACATTGGCATGATTAAAAGGAATCTTGTCTCGAAGAACCGTTCAGTATAGAAATATTGGAAAATAGATTACATACATAATTTATACATTACAACATCAAAAGATATATGTAAAGACCCGCAAAATTCAAGGGAAATTTTTCCTTAATTTTCATTGGGATTTTACAAGAATGCAGTTTCAGACGGCACTTGATTCCGAGGCCCGGTGTGCCCAGAATTTCTATCCAATGTTTAGCTCAGGTACGTTCAGTGAACGAACGATCGTGAATTTCTAACTTTTGAACCGGTGCTCGGAATCGAATTCTGAGGGCACCGATTGAACCGTAGCCCCGGTAATTGCTTAGGAACGCCTTTTCTGGAGTTGCGTTTTCTCGTTATGAATTGTTTCATTTTGTGGATTAAGTGTTAGTGAAATAAAATTTTCATTAAGAATTTTATTTCCCTTTCCATGAGTTAGAACCTAAGTGTAGGAGTTAGGGTGGGACCCACTGTTTGTTAGTTTTTCTTGAGTGGATTAAAGGTGAGGTGGGGCCCACACGAGCCCCCACCTTTTCAAATACCTTAACTCCCTAACTCCTCTTAACCCCCCCACTTAAGTTGTGTAACTCTTATAACTTTTTAACTTCCCATTAATTGGATGACTTTACCACTCCTCTCATTAAGTATGCCAACACCCAATTCAATTATTTAATTTATGTTTTGAATTTTTGAATTGTGGCATAGGTCAATAAAATAAGGGTGAGCCTTGTTTTATTTTGGTTGGATGTTGTGTGTGGACAATTGAGGAGAGAGCTCTTCATCTTCATCATGAAGAACACCAAGACTTCAACAAAGAACTTCGTCACCGTAAGAAGAGATCGGCGTGCCGTCTCTTCTCCTCTTCACTGCCGGTGTGTTTCCAAAGATCGACGATGCACCCTCTTTCGATCTTCTTCCCGTGTCAACGAAAAGGAGACACCACTTCCTCCTCGGGTGTTCTCCGTCAACTTACGGAGCTTCACCTCGTGACGTCGTTTTCTGCGGCGAACCCCCGTTCTAACTATGCTCAAGGTAGGGGTTTATATTATTTAATTAGTTTCATTCGTCATTTCTAGTTTGTCGTTCTTCGTGGTTATACGACTAAATGATATCGATTAAAGAGAGGGGGCCAGACCGCAGAAACACGGCCAACCCTCCTCCCTTATTCGTGTGTTGTTTCTTTGTTTTTTGAAACGAGTATGACGCGGTGTCGTCGCACCGCATGTGATCATTCGACAAGGAATGCGCGCTGCCGTCGTGCCACGCCATGGAAACAAACAAGGACACGACGACATCGTGCCGCGCGGTGAAGTTGAACAAGGACGCAACACCGTCGCGCCACGTCGAAGAAAACCAATGACGTCGCGGCCAGAGCGGGGTCGCGGCAGAGGGGCGCGGTGCCGTCGCACCACGCTGGATGAACCAGGTCGCAGCTAGTACTACGCCTCGACAGAGCAGGGTAACCGGGGGCCGGTTACGAGCCGCTGATGTCGGCGAAGGAGGAAGGACCGGTTGTCGCCGGTCCTTGTTGGAAGAATCGGCCGGCCGGTGCGGGCCAGCCGGACAAAGGGAAATCGGGGGAATTAATTCCCCCAGCTGACCAGCACAAAATGCCCCCCATTTAATTGGGGGGCCGTGGTTGCACCAGGGGGGTAGGCGCCCCCCCTGCCAAACGGCTCGGCCGGTTGGCCGAGCGCCTGGCCAGCGCTCTGGGCGTGCTGTGCCCAGGCCGTGCCGGGCCACGCCCAAGCCGGTCGGACCCGGACGCCGTTCGGGTCCACCCAGTTCGGGTTGACCCCGGGGGTATCGGGCCGGGTCGGACCGGGCCCGAACCCCTTAATACCGAACCTTATTTGGTCGGACGCCCATAACTTGTGCTACGGGTCTCCGATCGACGCACCGTCAATTGCGATGCGATCATTGGATTGAGACGGTCGTTTTGGTATATCACACTCAATGTTTCGGAATACTTTGAGTTAGGCCGGGTTGGTTCGTACACGAAACCAACCGGGCCCTCAGAGCGGAAAAGCTCATATCTTGATCTTCAGACGTCCGATTGACGTGTCGTCGACTTTGTTGTTTTCCTCTAAGTGAGACTGATCTTTTGGCTTACTCCGCCCGAGGTTTGGACGCAGGTGGAGTACGGTCGGGTTGGTTTTGCCTTAAAAACCAACCGGGCCCCTGGGACGAAAAATCCAATATCTCTCAGATCGGGCGTCCGATTGACGGGCCGTCTGCGTCGTTGAGTTCCTGTTGATGATACGGAACTTTTGGATACATCAACTCTGGACTATGTGTCAGTTGATGTATCAGCCTCTCGGCTCGTGGAGCGGACCCTCCCGAACGAGATTTCTGTGTGTGGGAACCCTAGAGCTGGCTGTGACTGCTATTGTGAGGACGAAGACTGTACAGAGATCCTCAGTGGATTCGACGACGATGACTATAGCACTCAGCGATCCAACGTGGATCAGTTCTACCGATCCTGTGTGGGTCCGATCCTATGTGGGTCAGCGCTCAGTGGTTCTGTGTGAGCCAGCGCCTACAGATCCTGTGTGGGTCCGATCCTGTGTGGGTCATTGCGGGGGTTAGTTTCCTATCGATCCTTTCTGGGTCATTGCGGGGGTTAGTACCTATTGATCCTTTCTGGGTCCGACGACTTAGATGGATTAGTGATCATCTCTATAGCCTTTCAAAGATGTATACCTATGTGATCTGAAATCCAGTTTTGCTTTCCTATGTGGATTGTGTTGAGCTATCCTGTGTGGATTGACGTTTTTCTTTCCTATGTGGACTGGAATGTTCTTGGGCTCGGATGTTGGAGCGGAATGAGAATTTATGACTTAGGTATTTGTATGGGCATATACCTAAGCCGTGTCCGATGTTACATCATGATTGTATCTTTCCTTGTCGTTTATCCTTTGTGGATTCTGGGAGACCTTCGGAGGTCTCGGGGTCCCTACTGAGTAGCTTATACTCAGCCCTGCACGGGCTATGCCCGCACAACGTTGTGTTGGTTTCAGACGACAGACAACGCTGATCGTGGTGGAGGCTTGCGGAGCAGGACGGTACCTGGAGGTGGACCACTGGGCATGACGTACTCGGAGCGGTAGGCTGGACTCGAGGAATAGTGGAGGCTTTCTATACCCACCCTTTATGCGGGATTTCTAGTGGACAGCTCGACGTTGCGGCTTTACTTTTCAATTGTGGTTTTCCCTTTCCACTTGCACTTTACTTTCAGTTTGAGTTTGTATACTGGCCCACTAACTTTCAGCACATCTTGTTTCAGTTCTACTTAGTGTATTACTTCCCCTTGTACTCTATGGTGTATGTTTACTTTTATAAAGGAAATGCCTTCCATGTTATCAGGATTTACACCTTTGGTGCTAGTCTCCAGCTCGTGGCCTTTGGAAGGCGGGCTTGGGGTAGTCACGGCACGAGCCCCGAGGATGGGTCGTGACAAATTGGTGTCAGAGGAGTTCGGTTCTACCGCAGACTCTGATATTTTTCTATGTGAAGCAATAGTGTTTAGCGTATTGGGTGTGGTTATCAGTCCAGGGAGTCCAGTGTTGGTGCGGTAACCGACGTATCCATACACCAGGACCCTGACTTCTGATTTCCGACTTCTTGCACAAAAACATTGATTGCATGTGTGTTTTAAGTTTTCTTTGTGATTACATTGTATCAGCTCACCAGGTATACTGTTCTGACCGTGGCGCACCTGTTCCCTTTTCAGGATGGCCCCACGACGATAGGCATCTAGGGTTCCAAGAGTCGAGCGTGACGACATCCCACCGAGTGACGAGGCCTCGGTGCAGGGCCCTTTGTCAGCAGTGGCACCAGCGGTAGCTCTACCCACCGAGTCACCGATGCTTGCAGCCCCAGTCGCTGACGATGCACGTTGCCTCAGTGCACTGCATGAGTTCCAGCACCAGCGACCGCCCAGGTTCCACGGGGAGACGGACCCCCAGGCAGCCGAGGACTGGCTGAAGGCAGTGGTACAAGTTTTTCGGTTAGTGATGACACCAGCAGACCTCATGGTTATCCTCGCAGCAAGTTTTATGCACGCAGTAGTGGGCCGATGGTGGAGCTTGATGCTCCAGGTGCACGATGAGGCATCTCTTCTCTGGACAGACTTTGAGAGCCTCTTCGGCTCGGAGTTAGTCCTAGCCACCCTCCGTGCAGTGCGCATCCAGGAGTTTCTAGAGCTGTGGTAGGGCAGCTTGACGGTCGCCCAGTACTCGGTGATATTTACCGATCTCTCGCGCTACTCGACAGAAATGGTACGAGACACATTATTCCGGGCCCGGTCCTTTAAGCAGGGATTGAGACACAAGATCTGGGCATCGCTGATCTCCCTCAGCATTCCGACTCAGACAGGAGTACTGGAGCGAGCCCTTTTGATCGAGAGTTTTCTTGCTGAGTCTACACCAGCACTGAGACCCACCGTAGGGTGGCACGTAGTAGAGTCATCTGCAGCAGGCAGTCGACGGATGACTCATGGGTCCAGGCAGACCAGACCCTCAGGAAGACGACCTCAGGACACTGGCTCAGCAGTGCAGGGCACACAGCGTGGAGCTAGTCTTTCGAGAGGCAGGCAGTGCTACTCATTCGGCGGGCAGGTCCACATGGCTCGTGATTACCCGACCTGTCGTGACGAGGATCAACTGATGGTTGAGAGACCACCCAGGCAGAGGCATAGGATCGAGCGTGGAGGTCCGTAGGGAGGAGGTGGACGAGGCAGAGGAGCTGGCCGAGCAGTAGGTGGTGGGAGACGCTTTGAGGCTCTACCACCACCACCACCAGGAGGTCCACCCCGGCCACAGGGAGCTGGCGGGCAGAGATAGGCAAAGCTCCTGGCAGTAAAGGCCTATGACCACGGCGCGCCCGAGATTATTCGAGGTACTATCTATGTCTATTCCACCCTTTCTACAGTACTTATAGACACAGGAGCGAGTCATTCTTTCATAGCCGCTTCCCTTGTTCGGAGCTCGGAGATTCAGACAAAGCTGTTGGCTTGATCCTTACGGCTGGAGACTCTTACGGGAGTAGACTCGACGATTACGAACCGGTGCCGGTAGTGTGAGCTTCCTCTAGGAGGCGAGAGATTCGGCTGGGATCTTCTTGTAGCAGCGTCGAGGCCTTACGAATTAATCTTGGGAATGGATTGGTTGTCTACAATCCATGCACAGATTGACTGTATTAGGCGCAAGGTGTGATGTGTATGCACCGACGGGAGCAGGTTTACCTTCACAGGCGAGAAGGGAGCCTTCGCAGCACATGATGGACTTCCGCAGAGGAGAGGACAACCCATCACTAATCAGTTGGCTAGCCTCATCCTAGGAGCAGTTGATGTGCGGAGTACTAGTTTTCCTGCAGTGGTGGATCAGTATGCAGATGTCTTTCCCGACGACGTTCCAGGGCTACCTCCTCGTAGAGAGGTAGACTTTTATATTGACCTGTACCCTGGGATAGCCCCAATATCAACTCCAGCATATCGGATGGCCCCCGCTCAGCTTCGAGAGCTATGGGTACAGTTGGAGGACTTGCATGGCAAGGGGTTCATTCGACCCAGTGTTTCACCCTGGGCTTCCCCGATTTTGTTCACCAAGAAGGCGGACGGGAGCTTGCGACTTTGTGTCAACTATCGTCGCCTGAACCAGGTGATAGTGAGGAACAAGTATCCGCTACAGAGGATTGATGACCTCTTAGATCAACTCAAGGGAGCACGGTGGCTCTCAATGATAGACCTCAGGTCAGGCTATCATCAACTCAGAGTTTGAGACGAAGACGTGTAGAAGACAGCCTTCAGATGTCGGTATGGCCACTATGAGTTCTTGGTTATGCCATTCGGCGTAACCAATGCTCCAGCAGTGTTCATGGCCCTCATGCATAGGATCTTTCGGCCATACCTTGACCGATTTGGTGTGGTCTTCATCGAAGACATTTTGATTTACTCGACGACTAAGGAGGAGCATGCCTACCACTTGCGGGTTGTACTAGACACACTCAGAGAGCATCAGATTTATGACAATCTCTTGAAGTGTTAGTTCTGGATACGGGAGGTCCACTTCCTGGGATATGTCATCTCTGAGGCTGGAGTTGTGGTGGATCCTGTGAAGATCGAGGCAGTGCTAGCTTGGGATCCAACCAGGAGCATGATGGAGGTGTAGAGTTTCTTGGGACTGGTTGTATACTGGCCCACTTACTTTCAGCACAACTTGTTTCAGTTTTACTTCGTCTATTACTTCTGCTTGTACTATGTGGTGTATACTTAATTTTATAAAGGCAATGCTTTCCCTGTTATCAGGATTTACAACTTTGGTGCTAGTCGCGAGCCCCTGGCCTATGGAAGGCGGGCTTGGGGTAGTCACGGCACGGGCCCCGAGGACGGGTCGTGACAATATACAACACTAATTTATTCAATTAGAAACATCCAGACCTCCTTAATTATGGATTAAAGTCACTCATAACACACTTCTTCATATCTTGGGAAATGAAACATAAGAAAGGGGTGAGATCAAACACTATTTAAGAGTATGAAATATAGCAAAAGATAACATAAAAATTAGTAATGGTTAATAATTTCAAACACATGCATTTACAAGTAATAATCATGAACACATTAGGGCAGGAATATAAGATGAGTAAATTACTCCATAATAAAACATCATCATGAGCATTCTACTATTCGAATAACCACATGAACAATCAATAATATTTTCTTAAAGAGAGAATGCCTAATGCTGGAAATTGGAAAACATCTTCTCAAGGCATCAGTCAAGACATTTAAAAATGATTTTGGCAACGGACAAAACCATATATCAAGTTGGGAAAGGCCTTGGACAATTCGATGTCTAATAGTCTCATGAGACCTACCAATGCATAGAAGAGCTATAACAGGCTCCACCCGTCACATACTACGTCAAATGCATTCCTCATATGAAAAGGTTGAAACATAACATAATCATTCATATTAAAACTACCAAATGAAATGTCAATACCTTAACCATACACTGTGAATGGTATAAAAACATAACATCCACAGTATAAAATATCAAAAATCATTAAATACAATATGGAAGATTATATTATATGAAATCAACCTCAATAAATAATAATATCTAGTAAAGGATGTGGATAGAGTTGGAAATGATTGATAAAACTCTTTAAGTGAAATACCACTTTTTCATGAAATCATTTGAAGGTCAAAAAATTCATAAACAATGAAATTTAAATTATACTTTTTAATCAGGTTTTCCCATACCACTTTGTAACTATTTAAAGTAATTAAAATTTTAAAACATTCCTCTCCATATAAATAAATCCATAAAACAATTTTAAAAACATGGGCATTAATTAGAATGATAAATATTTAAAACATTTAAAATGATGTTTTATTTAAATATTACCTTAAAAATAATCCTTTTGAATACTATTTTATGAAACATGTACATGGATAATAAATATTTCCCAAAAAATACTTACACATAAACAATCTATGATAATAATGAGATTGATGAATTAACCCTCACCTTGCACATTCATTTGGTCGAGGGTACGTTTAAACTTCTATATATTGACCATTGTATATTATTAAATAATAACATAACCAAATTAATATTTATTATATCCTACATGATTCATTTATGACTTTATACAGCTCATTTAATAATTATTTCCATGTTAAAATGACATTTCGGGTAATAATTGCTTTAATTATCGTATGTGTTCCAACTTGTTATTTTTTATCATATCATTTAGATCATGATTTAGATACATCCAGAATAAAAAACATGATTTATATATCATATATATTAATAATATAAATATATATAATCGATATATATATGAAATGGAAAACACCATTTATTGAGATGGTAGGCCGTATGTAAACATAAATGTTGTTTACGTTTTCTTATCGTATTAAATGGAAGTGAACAAGATATAAGTAAGTACACACATATATATATATACTAATTAGCATTATTATTTAATACATTACATACTTAAAAATAATATATATTTTTATAATCATTGTTGAATGGTGAATGTGGAAATGAATCTCATCGCATCGTGGAGACGGTAATCTTTACGTATGCACGAGCGACAATACCATTATATTGATGATTTAATCATATGTAATTCGATGTTATATCATATATTCTTAATCATTAACATTTTATATTTATTATTTACATTAGTTATTCTCATTATTACACCCATCCAAACAATGAAGTGTTTGAATACCAAATTACGGCACAACGTGGAGACGGTTAGCCGAACATTTGCACATTTGGTTACATTGTCATTCATATGATGGATAATATAAAATATGGTTGTAGCATTTTTATAATAACATCACAGTTTATATAATGTACTGGAGATATTATTTTGGAATAGAAACACAATGAAATAAGAAGTGGAAGAAGAAATTAATTAGAAAGATGTGATGAAATATTTACCTCTTCTTCAGGTTCTTTCTATTGATTTGATCAAAACAGATTTATATGATGGATTTATGAAAAAAGGAAGGCCTCTAGGAAGAGGGTAGGAATGTTGGGGGGATATTTTGATAGGGTTTTTCCATGAAAACAGGCTTTGTTAATGTGAAATTAATATAAATGTAAGTGCCTTTTTATAAGATAGGTGAGGGTCACCTTAATAAAATCTAGAAATATTATTTTATAATAAATTTATTTTCTGTTTATAATGGCTCAAAATTGAATTATTTCTATGATAAGGTAGGTATGGGTTGAAATGAACTCATAAAATTAGGTATTACAGAGGTTTAGGTCACCATATTAACCATATCATTTTTATTTAACTCTAAGTTAAATAATTTAACTTTTACTGTGTCTTCTTGCATTCTTACACCATATGGTTAATAAACATACAACAAAATTTCAAGGGATCCCCAAGTTAAAAACTAATGGATTATCTATAATTAAATAAGTCTTTTGTCCTAATTTTTTATTTTTAGAAAAATTATATTATTTAATAATATACTATTTGTTTTAAAAAATCATTTATGTCAACTTGGACACTATTTAGTAAATTGTTTTTTTGAAAGTTTTCACAACTTGATTACTTTGAACCAAATATGATTAATCAACAGTAACATGTCATATTCACCTAGAAAATTATTTTAATTCATAATAACTCTCAAATAACATTTATTTGGATATTTATAATATCGAATATTTTAATATTTCATTAATAGGGGAATTACAACATCATCATTGTGTCATAAATAAATTAGATTATTTAATGACTAAAAATTAAAAATAAAACAAAATTATGTAGGAAATTCTTTTAGCTTTCTAATGAATATTTATTGTTGAATTTATATTTTATCTAAGCCTATATAAAAAGTTGTTTAGTTATTAATCATAGATTTTAACACGTTTAACTCTTCTTTAGATAAAATAATAATGAATGTCTTAATTTAATCTAAGTGGACCACATGCGATCATATTCTATTCCTAAGGTTGTTTTTGTACTAATTAAACTTGTCTAATAGAATTAGTACCTGAGTTAGGGAAATTATGATATCTTTTTTACCCTTAATTACTCTGTTTACTTTTAACCATGTTAAATAATAGTCAAAAGATACTATTCACCAAAAATTATTTTCATCTTATTGAACCATATTTTACTTACTGATATTAACCATGTCTCTCATATTTTTTAAATTTAACTCAAATAAGTGTTAAAAATTATGTTTTATGCCAATTTGATTATGCTCCCAGGAGGTGGGTAAAAGATGGTAAAAAGTTCAATAAATATTTTATATATCTAAACATATTATAAAATTAATCCTATTAATTAAATTGAATATATATAGGTATTATACATCTATTTTGACCTAATATAAATAAAAAAAATAACTATATAAATAAATAGTCGGTTTTAAATAATAACTCAGTGTATTTTCATTATTCATAAAAAATTGAATTTTTTCAGAAAAAATAAAAAAACTTCACCATAAGAAAATTTAGATATTTCGAATCCAAAAAAGAAGTCCATATTGAAAGATAAAATTTTTAAAATTTCAAAAAGTGGGTTTCAATATTCATAACTACTAGTTTGATTGGTCGTGGAGTGTTTAAACTCTTAGTTGCATACAACACAAGCTACCAAATTATTTAAATGGAAACGTATTATGGAAGCATGTGTTGTTACATTTAGTTTATTCATTTTTTCATTAATCCTCTTATATTATCTTTGAATATCCTCATATAATTTAATAATTTCCAAAATAACACGTTAGAATTTTTTAGTTCAAATAAATAATTTATTTTCATCGTTTTTAATATCATATTCATAACCATAATTATAAGTATAATCAATGGATACCTCATTTATATTATTGTCCATAAAAAATATAGGACTATTATTTTTAAATTCCTGAATCTACATCGCTTGAGTGTGACTCTTTTGTAAAACAATATCTTACATGATATTCATTTCTTTATTCCATCCCTGATTTCTTATATTTTATTTATTGTTTTAATTTGTGATAGACTGGTTTTATATTCCCCTTTTTCTAGCACTCACTGCATATTAATTCAAAAACATCATCTTTACTACTATTACTAATTTTACTATTATTTTTCACAATTTTGATGATCCCTTGTTGGAGGATGCTTAAATCCCATCATACACTTAATGTACTTGTAAAATAATTTGGTTAAATTTGAAACTTTATCATTCTCACTGTGATGTAACATAGAATCATATTAACTAGAAATAAAATTGAAATTTTATTTAAATTAAATATTTATCTTTTTGTCATTTTCATTGACATTTTCATTATTCATTTCTATTTTTTATTGAATGATTAATCCTCTCAAATCATCCATTTAAAATTCTGTGAAAAAATTAATATCATAAATAGAAAAAAATTCAGTTACATTCGATAGGTAGATATTGAAGTAATAATTCAATGGAGACATCATCCTTCACAATCTCTCCCCGTATTACCATACTAATAGAATTTTTGGTGAAACCATTGTAAATTCCATTTTTTATTTCTTGATCATTCATTATGAATTATTCAAATTACCTATGTTTATAACTAGCTTGTTTCTCTAGAAAAAATCAGTTAATTTATGTGTGACATTTAAATTCATCCATATTTCAAATATAGTTTTATAAGATAAAATATGAATATACATATTTCTACATGATGATATATATTAGTAATTCATAACATTTTAATTTAAAACACATTTTTTAGCATCAAAACCAGTGAGATTTTTAAAAACAACTTCATGTTGTTCATATAGTTTATATATTATATAAAATTATTCTAGACCTATATTTTTTCAAATACCTTAATTATTTTCTTCCTGTATAAATATTCAATTACATTTAAGTGACGGGGTCTAATGGTATTCGATAACCCAAAATATTATTTTATCAATTAAAAATATGCGGATGTTTTCGATAGATTTTTATAACTTGGATAATGATTATATTTGTAACAAGTAATGAAACAACTGAAGAAAATACATAAAAAAGAAACCGCACTATGATAATAATTTATAGGTCCATTGGTATAGATGTAGTTATTATAGAGGATGTATAATAATTTTTTTTTATTAAAATAAAGTACTAATATACCAGGGTAATAATAGTGTTAAAAATTGCATTAGAATGAAAAAAGACAACAGTTGATAATTTTATAGATATTTAGATAACAAATATCCTAATCCTCTCATAAATATCTTATACTCCATCCTAATAGATTAGTATTCACTAGATACTCACTTTCGAATTGGTATGTTAGTCTGATTGCATTAAAATACAAACACACATTTTATCACACCTAGATATATAATGCCTAACATTTGAAAAAGTCACTACCAAATTCTATTTTTTTAGGTGGAATAACCCAAGATTCCAATTATATATTAGGAATAACCCAATGATATATTTTCAGTGGGAAAACCTCAAACCATACAATAAAAGAAAAATAGGTGGTAGAATGAATTAAAACAAGGAAATAAATGAAAAAAATTAATATAATTGATGAGTAGATGATAGAGAAATTCAGTGAAACTCAACTAATTTGCTCACATAATTAGTAGAATATAAATCTAGAAAATATCTGCCATCATCATACCATAATAACCAAAGTATAATAATTTTCTCAATCAATTCAAGAGGATCATAAACTATATCACCGTATTTTCATAGAATAAATCATGTACATTCATTCACCAATTTAATCCTTGGAGAAATCTTCTGGGTCTTTAAAGCATGATCCTTTAAGAGGGTATATGTATCCGGTGTTTGCATGATACTTATTAATGAATAAAATATAATATATTATGGCTGTTACATTATTTTATTAATCCATGAAAAAAACAAAACACAGTCAGACATTTTATTTGTTCATCAAAAAATTGAAAATATAATATATTAAGAGAAATAATTTTTAGAAAAAACATATTTGAGAAAAAATTGAAATAATAATATAATAATATGGATTATATATATAATAAAATAAATATAAAAATAGAGCATCGTATGAAATGTTAAACTTAAGGATTGAGAGAATAAAAAGGTAATTTTAAAATTATATTTTCCACGTTCTTCATTTATTTTTAAACATGAGATAACAAAACATTTAAAAAGTAATTTATTTTAACAATATTAATTAAATTTAATTAATAAATAATTATTTCCACTTGGTGAATCATTATCCACTTCTGAAAATAGATAGTGGTGGCTTATGAGAATCCATTGGAATTATCCAATGATGGGTAAACAAAACATTACTAACCGTTGAAATTATACACAAAAATAAAATGACATATTAAAATAACAAATTAATTCCATGAATATTAGAAAAAAATTGATTAAGGGAAAAAATATAAATAACCTACAATTTCATTTCCAATGGTGACTCGTGACTCACCGTTGGATGAAGCGAACAATGGCTCATAACTTACTATTATAAATGTCTAATATAGAATCACTGAAATTAATTTCAAAATAATAAGATTTATATTATAAATGATGAACAAAATTAACCAAATATGGAATTTCTAAAAATATTAATGAAAAAGTATCCTATGATTAGAGGGAAGATGATAGAACATGTTTGAGCATTCCCAAGATTATGGTATGGATCTATAACACAAAAAAAACAACTAAAAATATATGAATAAATCATTAAAACTGATTCAAAAAATAAATAACTTATGAATTATCATGATTATGGATACTTCCAAGGTTTTATTGAGGCATATACATAGTCAATTAAGGGAAATAAGTAATGACACCAGGAAACAAATTAAAATACATTACTATGTATATAGTTTATAGTTAGAGAAATGTAACTGATAGAATATATTGTAGAAGCATTATCTAATATATTCTACTGATATCAGAAAGGTAATAGATTAAAAAAGATACATTCAGCACATTATTGATGATTATAATGAGTTATTACTGGATATTTAAATGGTTAATCTAAAACATTGAATAGAAAATAGGAAACCATTCTATGGAGAGAAGATGACCCACCATTGATGTCCAACAGTGGGTATAATGACTCACCATTAATGTCTAACGCTATGTAAAATAGCTCACCCCTAAAAGATGGAAATTTGTCACCAGCACACCATTTATATATAACCATAGTGTCTCATTAGCTAACCATTGGTATTTTCCAACGGTGACTCATTAACCATCGTTGGAAATTTCCAATGGTGATATGACGAGCATCCATCCCAAGGGACAATGATTCCTCGAACCAGAACAAAACAACATCATGTTGATGCCTACAAGATGAGTCTTAGTAGTGAAAATTAAAATTCTAAATAAAAACATTAATTTAATGATCAAATGAAGATAATTGATGAAAAAAACTATAGATATGCCAAATAAGATAAAACATTAATCAATAGGGGAACTGTTTATGACTATCATAGACACTGTAAAGATAGATGTAGAACTATTGATAGTTAGAACACTAAATGAAAATAAAGATGTTCCAGTGGAAGAAGAATATATGAGATTTAAAAACCTGAGCACTTGATAAGAAGAAAAATTATAATCATATGATTAATCAAATTAATGTTCGAGATTAAATATAATTTGTTATCTTCATCCCAAATTTAGTTAAAGGAATAGCGAGTGAGCCATATATCAAACATATTGTGCTAATCATTTCTCAGAATAAAAAAAACATAGAACACATGGATAGACCTTCATACTCAGTAGGTGAACAACTCCAAAACCATTCTAGTGCAAAACATATACCTTATAGACAGTTCTGTAGGTATGTTCATTCACAATGCACAGCTTGACTTTGTACTAGATAGGAGGGATGGAACTCCCATTGGGGTTGACATTAAGATCCAACTAAATATCGTAGAAGATTCAGCCTGAGGAATATTTTCACGTGGATAATTATTATTACCACACTAATAGAATAATAATGTTTTAAAGAGTATAATAAAATCAATAATCAAATAGAATATTAGAAAAAGTAAATAAGAGGGGTTGTTTTTATAATATGTTGAATTTAATTAAATGTTATATAAGATTAAATAATAAAAAAGTAGATTGGTGAAAATTTCACAACCCAATTAAAAGCACGTTATATTACTAGAATTAAAGTAGGTGAAGGTTGGAATAAAACAAAATCCCTTGTTGATAATTGGGAACTCTTTATCAGGTACCAATATTACTATTTTCCATAAAATGATTCTTAGGTTATCTTTCTATACAATCAAAAGGATTATATAATTTAGGTATGAAATCAAGGAAGTGATTTTAGAAGGGATTGGACAAATACAAATGGTTTTAGAGGTGAAAAAGGGGGGATAATGGGTGTCCTTTTATAAGTCATGAGAGTGGAACACTTGATTTTTTTTTTAAAGAATGCTTTGAAACCACATTTTTCCTATCAAATTTCTTCAATATTGTACCACTATAAAGACTAAAAGATAAATTTATGAAATATTTCCATCCAATGTTCTGAGGGGAAATATTGGTTATTTACATTCATTAAATTTTTTAGTTTTCCTCTCACCCAACTATTAACTCCTTTTTATCTAAACGACCATAATTAATTTCTAATATTTTCTAAATTTATTAAATATTATGTTTAAATTAATAAATAATATAAATTATAATGATTAAAAAATATATATAATCTATTTTTCAAAATCCTAATAAAATATTTGGACAATTATAAATTGAAATTAATCACATATACGCAATAAGAAAAAATGTTTTAAAAGAGAATTGTTTTGAGAAGTTTACAATGTTTTTATTGAAACTTTAAAAAAATATTAAGTAAAAGAACACAAGTTTTATTATTTTTGAATTAATGATCTAGTTTTTTAACACCAATTTGAAATATAATTTATCTATTTATATAAATTAAACAAAAAAGGAATTTCAATTAAAATTCGCTATTTTCACTAATCTTCAAAAAATGAAACTTTTGAAAAAAAATATAAAAAAAATCATCATATAATAATTATGATATTCATGTTTCAAAAACTAATCATATATTATCAATTATGTTTTCCAAAAGTTGTAAAAAAGATATTTGAAAATAATTGTACTACTAGTGACAAACTATTTTTTATAAAATAAAATTTTAGTTATAAAACTAGTCATATTTATTTCTCTTATCTTAAAAAAACTATATTTAATGTAAAAAATTTGATTGAATATATAAAATATATTTTTTATGAAATTTATTCTCTAAATTTTATGTATTTAATTTATGTTGTTAAAACTTGTTTATGTGCATACAAATAGTTGTTCATAAAATGAGTTACTTTAAATTAAAATGGTTTTTATTTTAATTTATAATTAATTGGACTTCATTGAGTTTTTTTAAAAACTTGTGTAAACCATATTTTTTTATAATTTATTCAATCCTTTTCATTTCCTTCATTTCAATGGATATGTTCTAGTATCATATTAAATTACAATAATTTCATCATGTGTCATGTTTCGTTTGAACTCTAGTATAAGGCCCCATTCTTAAACATTACATAATCATGAGTTAAGTCGAGAATTCAACATTGAGGATCCTTTCATGTTTAGAGTTTTAGAGAATTTATCCATAAATCTAACATTACATCTCAAAAATTACATAGTAGACACATCTTCTCTAACCATGTTTTTAAAATAAAGCTTGTTAAAATAAAACAAGAATTACCTTTTTGATATAAATCCACATAAATTCTTCCTTTCTCTTAACCTTCCTTATACCCTATGAAAAACATTTCAAATAAATGTGATGAGATTAAAAATATAACTAAGTGTTATAAAATAAAGAAAGAAAATATTATCCCATCAATACATAAAAATAAATGATTTTTAATAATTAATCATAAAATATTTATCATACCTCCTAAAATCGTAAGATTTATTAATAAAACGTTGAAATCATAAATCATAATGGTAACTTTTGGTATCCATAACTAACATACATTTTAGCTTTCATAACTTCCTAGGGATTTATGATTGGAATTCACATACCTATATATTCCATAAATCTATTTGGAGGAACATTAACATTTACCTCCATCACATTACCCAATAATTGGAGAGCTATGTCAGGCTCACCCACCCTCAATTTTTTCATAGATTCACCTATATACATAAACAATGCCAAAGAACTATAACATAATCATAACACATAAAACAAGTATAAAGGGAAGAAATGATTTTCATATTCCAATTACGATATATCATTTCAAGATATTTTCATAATAAATACTTTCTCAAAACCATTTTCAATACCAAAATACATTAAAATGGTATATGGTATTTATGATTCTTTTAATAAATTACATCTTGTTAAGGAATCCAAATATCAAATAATTTTGGCTGTTGGAGAAAGGTTATTGTTACCATGTATGTTAAAAATAATCATTTTATACCATTCCTCATAGTGATTTGTAGAGAAATAATATTTTTAAATATATTGAATTAAATTAAAAGTAAAATGGTATAATTATACACTGTATAGAAGAAGGTCATGTATAAACCAAAATATGTCTCACTGAAAGGAGATTTAGATGATGTCTCTAACCTTGAGTCCCACTCGTCATGTATGTTCTTTTTTTCCTAAATAATAAACATAGGTTAATTTATATTTTATTCAGAACATTTTTTCAGTATATTATTCATTTTATAACACTTATTACCACGTTATAAATAGTAAATAATTATTTATTTTAATATAGGTCATTTTCTTGATATTTGTTATTTATGTCAAAAATAAACTTGTTCAATGTAAATTGTCCCTGGGGTAAAAATTACTTCATATCCAAAACATTATTTTCTATTTATATATCATATTTATCATATATATCTATTATACACATGTATTTATATTAGTACATTACATTTAGAGATAAGAAATTAAATTCACCGTTCATAGAGATGGTATATTGAACCTATGCATGAACTCTACTTTCACTTATTTTTAAAGAAAAATAAATTATACAAAGGTATATTATAATTTGAGTATAATAATATATTTTATATAAATTACATATGTTCATTAACTCCATCCATTATACCTTCCATGTTTTTCATGAATGAGTCATATCATTTTGAGGGGTGGTAGTCTGCACTTCTTTAAATGAAATTATCATAATTACACATTTTGGAAAGAAAAAAGGTATGTTTTAAATAAAAATAAATATTCATACAGACAATATAAATATAGTATATATAATATATAGATACAGTTCCTTCATAATGTCCACCCTGAGAGGTGGTAGGGGAAAATCGAACAATCGTCGTTTCGTGATGTAACAGTTCTCTATACACAGAAAAATTATTTTCATATCCATTTAATAGATGTGTGTTTATTGGTAGTTCTAATACATATCGTAACAACATTATAGTATATTGAGGATGTTATTTATGTAATTTAATAAAGGAATAATAATAAAATATGGAGTGATGATGTAAAATAATGGAAAGGTACTTTAGAGAAGATGCATCCTTGGATTTGAGCCAATAAGATTTCTTGAATATCCATTTGGCCTAGGTAAGGGTTTGTAGTGAAATAGAGGGATGTTGGGAACATATTTTAATAGTTTTTGGATGAGACAAGGGGCTTGCGAGGTGTGATTAAATTGGTATGGGTGATTCCCTTTTATAAGTGGTAGGAGGGGCAGTTTAGGAATGTTTTGAAGTATTATTTTATTATAAAATGATTTTTTTGTTTCCAAAGGTCCCAAATTCATTTATTTCTAATATATGATGTTTTTCAATCGAAATAATCATATCCAATTGGTTTTATATGAGTCTAGGTCACAAATATAACCTTATCTTTTAGATATAACCCTTAGAAAACTAATTTAACTCTTACCATGTCTTCTTGTATATTCATACTATCTGGTTAATATCATTACTATAAAATCAAAATATAACAACAAGTTGATCATTAATGAAATTTCAAACCTTATTTAAGTTATTTTTTAGATCATTAGTACTCTAGGACTATTATATCACTTATTAAAATTGTATTTGTTTTGAAACTCGTATATATCAATTGGGATACTATTCATATCATCTCATTTCAAAAAATTCAAAACAACTGGATTCTTTTGATCAAACTACATTAATTAAAATATAAATATTATTAATTATTAATAATATTCGTGGGTGAAATAAAAAGTTTAAAAAAACATATTTTAATATTTATGGTTTCATTTTTTTAAATAATACATTAATAAGGTAATCACTACATCATCATTATGTCATAAATATATTTATTTTTTTGATGTCTAAAAATAATAAATAAAATTCCATGACACATGAAATATTTTTATCTTTTTCATAAATATTTATAGAATAAAATATCACTTATATAACACCATTTAAAAATTGTTTTTATAAAATATATATGTTTATGTTAAATTTTTCTTTACATTAAATTAACTCTTATAAAATGACATTTTCACATTCAAGTGGGTCCTTGGTGTCCCAAAATCGTCCCATGGAAGCCCAAGGTCATAACTATCACACGAAATAGGATTATGACATGTTTTGGGTATTTTATTATTATTATAATATTAGGTTTGACACTTATTTATCAAATTTACCCATTAACCACGGAAAATAAAATAATTACGGTAGTTACTATTCATAATTTCTAAAAAACCAAGGTACTAATTAAAAAAAATCAAATATAATGATTCCAAATTTTGAATATATTTTTACATATATAAAACACATAATTTTTAGTAATTAATTTAATATTAATTCATATTGTTAAATCCAAACATGGATTTTTATGAAGTAACAACTACTAAAATATTAACATGTGTTAATGTCCAATTTCAATGTGAAATTTTTTGTAATGACCCAAATTGGATTAAATGATAAATATAAAATCCAATTAAAAATTAAAAAAATTTAAAATACAATCTTAATAAATAATTAAATTATATGAAAATTTAGTTTTATCTTAAATTATAGTATTTTTCAATATTCATTAAAAAATATACTTTATCATAATTTTACCAATATTTTATCTAAAGTAACTTTTGATGTTACGCTTCTAAATAAAAAGTATATTTTCTAAAATATAACATATAAAGGTGTAAAAAACTATATTTAAAAAGGGTTCCCCATCAAAAGGCTATAAAATGACCTTTTAAAAATATTATAATATTTCATGCTTAAAATCATATTCATTCTTATTTTAAGCCTGTAAAATTTACCGTATAAATAAAAATTCATTTAAAGAACATGTATAAACATATTTTAGTTAGATTTTTCATTCCTGCCAATACAATGGCTATACATTAAATACCATTTAAAATAGAAATATTATTATATTATTTTTCAGTATGACTCAAAGTTGTGTGAAATGTAAAATTTCAATGAAACCTATTATTGTGCGTTAAGTACTCTGTCAGAATAAAATCCCCATTAATGTATATATAATATATAAATCATAAATATTAATATAAATAAGAATGTTTATTATTCTATAATTACCTGGGTCATTACATCCTTCCTCCCATTTGGAAATTGCTTCCTCACAATTTTAAAATTGGGCTTGGATACTTTATTGAACACCCCACATCAGACAAAAAGTGAAAAAAACTATAAAATTAAAATAAAGAAAGGGAAGTACAAAAGTCTCTTGAGAAAACCCATACTAGGATTCTCGGTAGGAAAATTTGGATATTTTAGAGAAAGTAACCATGATGTTATAATGGAGAGTGACAGAAAACATCATGAACAGAATTTTAAGTGCCAAAAAATCACAAACATTTGATATGTTAAGCAATCATTGATCCCAAAATTGAAAAAGTAAGAAAAAAAGTTTTTTTAAGTTACTTCTCTTAATATTGTAGAATTTATTTATGAGATTGACTAAGAACATATGGAAATATTCTTACTTTTCTAGTATACTATCATCCTTTAATAAACATCTACCATAAAAGTCATCTTTTCTCCGAATGATGAGTTTTTTAGATGACTTGTTCAAACATGAAGCTCTATAATCAACTTCTAGACAATCACATAATCAAAAGAAGATGCACTATATATTTCCTCTATCATTAGACATTAACCAATACCCAAATGGATTGTATTGGATTAGATAACCACAAAAAGGATATTATTTTCTAACAAGAAATACAACTCTTAAAAAAAATTGAACAGACAATACCCATTGTTAAAAAAAATACAATCCAATACATAATTGTCCTTAAAATTCATCAAAATAATCCAACTATGATTGAAACCCAAAATTCATAATTATTTTATCACATAGTATTCCATTATAAATATTAATATTTATCTCCAAATATAATTGACTAATCTTAAAGTCTCATAGAGAAATTTAATTATCTTAATCACATATTCTTTATGATAGTTTAATAATTTCTGTAAAAAACCCAATATCCATATGCACACAATAAAACATATATTATTCCAAAATAATATTTCAACCATTACCCCACTAATTAAATCCCATAATATTCTATATTTCATAGGCATATAATGTTCCCAAAAGAGATAATATATACTAAAATAATAATTATCACTTAATCAAAAATCTTTTTCCTATACGAAAGATATCCATATTATAAATCATAAGTTTTAAAAATAAACTTATTCTTAATATATAATAAAATTTATCAAAAAATGATAATTCATACTAACCAAAGACTTCACCTAGGCCAATTGTTGGCGATTCGTCCTTGTCTCCCTTCGGTTGTGGGTTCGATTCCCATGACCTTGCCAGATTCAATGAGTTCTCACCCATCCCACAGTTTTCTTTTTTCTAAAATCATATCATTCTTATAAGATTCTAAAAAATAAGATAATTTCTTCATAAAATATCTATAAACTATTTTATCATCAAAGGTTATCCAATACCTTTAATTTTGCATCCCAAAATGTAATAACCATTTATCACCTCAAAAACAAAAGATCATATGAACCCCTATGTTTATTCATTATATACATATAAGAAAAGATAATTAGTTATTGAATAAGATTTTCACATAAAAAAATTTAGGGTTACAAAAAAATGAAAATGACTTCCATTGTAATCTAGTCATTAAAAGAGAATTAATATTTTAAAGCATTTCATCATCCAACAATCTACCATAACTCTTGAATCCCTCATATGTATACTTCTTACTCATTTAGAATTCATCGTGATCCATTAACTATACATTTCCACATTATTTATGAATAAAAAATTTCTATAGATTGAGTATTCTCATCATTTATAAAAATCTATCTTATGATTCTTCATTTTTTATGGATAATAAATCATTCCTTGTATCCAGATATCATGATCTTTAGGATGTTCCCTTTCTCTTTCGGCTTGTTGTCCAACATTCTAAAATTAAAATTTCACTCCACCATTATAATATCATTTTTCAATATAGTTGTAAAATTAGTGATCATGAAGTCATATAAAAAGATACCATAATCTATAAAATTGTTTTATAATTGAGTAGGTGTTGTAAAACTCAAACAATTTCGTGCAGGTGATTTGAATACTCAAGAAGCTGTCAAAATCATTCGAACATGATTTTCTATAAGAGTGATGAGAAAATGAGTGGGTATTTATAAGGAGATATTGAATAATCTCCTTCCGTCCATCATGAAAAATGGTCTTTAATCTAGTGGAAAGAATCAATACATAAATAAGAAACTGATTATTATTTTTAAATAAATAGTATTTTATAGGATAATGATAACATCAATTTTTTATATTACTCTAATCCAGCAACATTATTATATCTACTCTATTTAGGTTTTTATTTAATCAAAATATTTTACCAGAACCATCCAAAATATTCCATATGATAATAACCCTCTTAGTTATATGAGATCATGTACCTAAACCCAGATAACACCCTAACCATTCTGTTATCTAAACAGGCCTTTGATAACATTTATAAGGAAATAACCTTAAATTTTACATAATATAGAGTGAGGTCATGAATTATACATTCAGTATATTTTTAGGTTTAGTGTTTTAGATAATTTTTCTATAACTGTTACATTACATTTTGAAAATTTCATGGTAGACAATTCTTCTCTAACTAATTTTTTTACAAAAATATATCTCATTAAAATAAAACAAGAATTATTTTAATTATATAATTATTCCTGAATTACTCCATTATCTTACCCTTCCTTATACACAATGATAATTATTTCAATAACTTGGGATAGGCAAAGAAATTATAGTAATAGTTATAAAATAAGCAAAGAAAACATTAGCCCATCAATACTTATAAATCAATAAAACCATACTTTTCATTCATTAATCATATGATCATTATCATACTTCATGAATTAGTAAGACTTATGGATAACATATCGAAATAATACATCATAATGGTAACTTGTGGAATCCGTAACATACTTACATTATATCTTTCACTAATACGTATGGAGTTATGTTTGCAATACCCATAAAGGAATATTCTCTAAATCTCTAAGGAGAGTTATTGGCGTTTACCAAAATCACATTAATAAATGCATTAGAGAGATATATCGTTCTCACCTTACAGCATTTTATCATGGAACCACCCATATATATATACAATTCCCATGAACCATAACATAATCACAACATATAAAACAAGCATAAATGAATGATAACATTACCACATTCCAATCACATTATTACTTTTCAAGAAATTAAAATAATAAATTATTTCTCAAATCCATTTTCTATACCAAAATACATGAATAGAGTATATATTATTTATTTATTTTTAAACATTACAGCTTGTTGAGGAAGATAAATATTAAATAATGCTCATAGTGGCAGAAAGGTCATTGACACCGTGTACGTTAAAAAGAAATGTTATTTTTTTCATTTAGTAAAATGATTCATAGAGAAAGAATCCATTTGAAAATAATTTCATTAATTTTAATGGAAAATTGAATATTTACAGGCCATACAAAATATATCGTGTATAAACTAAAATATTCTTTAATGAAAGGTGACTGAGACAAATTCCCTTAGCTTGAGTCTGAATCGCCATGTATGTTCCTTGTTATTCCTTATTAATAAAATAATGAAAATTTCTAATTCATTCAGAACCTCTTTCATGTTTATTAAACCTTTTATATAAATTATTACTATGTTATAAACATTACATAATTATTTATGTTTATATCAGTCGTTTGGTCGATATTCCGTAGTTGAGTCAAAAATAAACATGATCAATGTAAATTCTCCATTTGGTTGAAATTCCATAATATCTAGAATATTATTAATGATTTATATATAATATATATCATATATATCCAGTATATATATATTTGTGTCTGTATGTGTGTGTATTTATAAAAGTACCTAACATTTGGATGTATGAAATGCAATGCACCGTTCATAGAGACTGTAAGCCGTACATTAGCAGAAACAGTATTTTCATTTTTTTCAGGAAACATAAATGATATATAGGTATATTATAATTAAAATATAATATAATAATTTATATACATTAAATTCTTTCATTAATTCCATCCTTTAGACGTTCCATGTATGACATGAACGAGTCATATTACATTTAGGGGGAGGTAGTCCGCACTTCCTCAATTGAAATAATCCTATTTACAGGTTATTAAAAGCATAAAGATTCATTATAAAATAAATATATATAAATATAGAAAATATATATCATATATTAATACATTTTATTCATAATGTAAAACATGAGTGGTGGAAGGGGAATATCGATCAATCATTGTTTCGTGAGCCAACAGTTCGCTGTAAATAGAAATAGTAAGTTCTTATCCATTAGATGGATGTGGGTGTAAGTGTAGTTCAGATACTTCTCATAATGAAATATTAGTATGATTATGATACCGTTTTTTTATATAATCAATTAATAAGAATAAAATATGGAGTAATGAAATAAAATAATGGAAAGGTACTTTAGAGAAGAAGTTACCACTTAAAACGTGTAACTCGATTTGATTTGAGCCAAATGGAATTCATGAATTGCATTCTACCCAAGGTAAAGCTTCTAAGAGGAAGATAGGGATTTTGGGAACATATTTGGGTAGATGTTGTATAGTCCAATGGGCATTATAGGTGTAATTAAATGGGTTGGGTTGATGCCCTTTTATAAATGGAAGGAGGGGCACTTTAGGAATGTTTTAGAGTATTATTCTGTTATAAATTTATTTTTCAATTTCATAATGTACCAAATTCCTTTATTTTGATGACAATTTTTGGTTGGGTTGAAAACCAATCAATCAATATGTTTTAGAAAATTCTTGGTCATAATGTTTACCATATCTTTAGATTTAACCCTAAGTTTACTAATTTAACACTTACCATGTCTTCTAGGATATTCATTCTATATGGTTAATATAGTTTATAAATAATTCCAATTGAACAAAATATGGTTCATTAATGAAATTTTAAACATTATATAATTTATTTGTTATATCTTATATATATAAGACTATTAAATCATTTAACAAAAAAGTATTTATTTAAGAAAATCATTTTTATAAATTTATATTGTATTCATATCATGACATTTTTAAAAATCCAAAAAACATGATTATTTATAAATAATATTCATTAGTTAAAACTTTACAAGTCATAATCATCCATAAAATTAGCGGATGGAATAAAATGTTTTAAAACAATATTTTTTTCAATATTTAGAATCTCGTTTATTTAAATCATCAATTAATAAGTTAATCACAACATCATCATTGTGTCATGAATATATTTATTTATATATCATGTCTAAAAACTATAAAAAAAAATATCATGATGTAGGAAATAGTTATATATTTATAATGAGTATATATAGTCTAATATATCACTTGTATAACCCCATATAAAAATTTTTTTTAATAAAATATACTTGTTTATGTTACATTTTTCTTTACATTAAATTAATTTTTATAAAATGTCATTTTCACATCCAAGTGGATCCATGGGGTCCCAAAATCGATCAAAGGATTCCCATAGTAGACAATATCTCATAAATGTGTCCATAACTATATTTTAAAATGGATCCCAATCAAAAGGTGGAAAAATAATCTTGTAAAAATATTATAGTTTCTTGTGCTTAAAAACTGATTCAATCATATTTTAAAATTATAAAAATTATTGGATAAATGTAAAAAAATTTAAGAAACATGTAAAAGGCTATTTTAGTTAGTTCTGTTTAATCTCACAAACACAACGACTAGGCGTTATCCACCATTTAAAATAATAATATTGTTATGTTATTTTTCAGTATAACTCAATGTTGTGTGCAGTGTAAAATTTCAAAGAAACCCCTTGTTGTGTGTTGAGTATGCTATGAAAAAAATAACCCCCTCTAATTTAAAAAAATATCTTATTAATGAATGTAATATAAATGAAAAAAGTATAATTCTATAAATACCTAGGATGTTACATCTGCATTGCGTGTAATGAATGCTAAAATTGATAGTTTGTGTAATAAACCCAAAATATTGTGTTTCTTGTAATACGATATCAAATTAAAATTAAATGTAGTGAAATTTAAATTCATCGTTATGTTAAATTAATGAAAAAATTATTATTTCATGTTAATTAGGATATAGAGAATATTAAATTTACTTAAAAAAATAAATTTAATAAATTATTCCAGGTTACAAGTTTCCCACATGGGAATTTTAAAATGATATGCCCTTTTTTACCAAGAAAAATTAATAATTTAGAGAGAAAAATCAATTTATTTGGTATATTTTATCACCCCATGATTTTTGGGAATATTTATTTAAAATAAATTTAATCTTTTTGAAAATTTTCATTATAGGCAACACCGGGTTTACCATGCATTACATGCAATAGTGAGTTTAGCATGCATTTCGCACAATAATGAGTTAATTCTTAATTACATGATACAAAGAGTATATCATGATTTAAATGAAACCTTTATTATATCATTCATTATATGAAACTCTTATTTTATAATATAGTACAAGAAATATGGAGTTTATTTTTCATTATGCGAAACACCGTGTTAAATGAAATGTTACATACCATTAAAGTATTCTTATTTAATATTATAGTTATCGAATAGCCACTGGAATAGATTTAATTAATATTATTAACAAAGTTGTGAAAAAATATGATTAAAACAAGAATATTTAGAAAAATATTTAGAGGCAATTTAATTAGAGAATGAAATAAGAACTGTTTGAAAACAATGAAAATAATTTCATAACAAATATTTTTATATTCAAAAATATGTTTTAATTCAATAAACTAAAAATAATCACTTTTAGTTAATCATTTCAGATAAATGTATACATTATATATTCAATCCAATGTAAAACAATAATATTTTATATTTTAATGGAATCATTTTGAATAAATGCAATTTTACGTTTAAAAACAATATTTCCCTTATAAGTAATTTCTTTTTATTTTGAACAATTAATATGAAAATAATTTTTCCACTCTAAGAAAATATATTTCAGTAAATTAAAATAATATTCAATATCACAATGTTAAAATTATCTTTGAGTAATTTTTTTATAATTTTTAAAAATGAAAAATATTTCAGTGAATTGTGAAAAATATTGGTTAGTATTGAAAAATTACATTTTCATTCAAGGAATTTATAAGATAAATTCTATTTTATTATGTCATTAAAATTAAAATTAGTTCAATTATATATCTATTGAAAATAATTATGTAATTTTAATCAATTTAATATTTAATTTGGGAAAAAAATTAAAATTTGAAACTATTCTCTACGGAAAACCACTTTTTTCATCACATCTATGGGATTAATTTTTAGTATAAAATTTTTTCAATTCTATGAATTTATTTTTAAAAATTGATGAAAATATTTCTAAAAAAATTAATTTATATCATCTAATATGTTATGTACAATTTTTTACCCTAATAAATAGTAAAAAGAGTAATAGTTATTTACTATGGATAATGTTAATATAGGTCTATCGGGGTGTTAAAATAAAAATATATGGGTTCAAATAACATATAAACATATGAAAAACCAAACATAATTCCATATTTAGACCATATAACCTTAATGATTGTATATTATCACATTTAGGTTACTTTAAGATTTTGAAAAAAGTGTACACACCTTTTTATTTCCCAAATTTCTAAGTCTGTTTCTCACCTCACTTATAAAATCCCACCACCTCTCCTCTATACTCAAAATACCAAATCCATTTGGTTAAATAAATACTTAACCAAATCCTATAAATATATTTATAATAGTATCATATATGCCTTATATTAGTTATTAAGTCATACTAGTAAGTCATTATGTGTAAACATAAAGAGTCTCTCTATAAAAGACGTAAAATTCATAAACAATAATTTTTGTTTAATTTATAATTACAACATCATTAATAATTTAAAAATATTATAAAATAATAAGTAAATTATATCCCATATACTAAAATATTATTATGTCAATTTTATAACTTAAATCTCTATCCTCTTCAATCAAATGAGATATGATATCATAATTCATGAGTACAGAGGACTACTAAAACGTGAACATATATTATTCATTTTACATGAATACCCAACTAATCTATATTCACAAGAGTATTTTTGTAAAAATATGATATTTATGATATTAATAAACCTCTTTAATTATAATAACACTTCTACCTTATCACCTATAAAATTTTTAGAAAACAATAGCATTTCTCATGTGAATGAAATACTACCACATCGATAACTGATGTGATGTGTTTTCATTTATATTTTACTCATATGTTAACAAGGATATAATATATATGTATATATATATAATATTGCATATATTTTTATACTTATATAATTATTCTATCTCATATACATTCTAAATTTTAATTTTGTTGTGGATATGATAATGTCGTTCATGTTTATGGTGGACTACTACCAAACAAATTAATGGGATTCAATATTCATGCTTTCCTTAAATGGATGATAATATTGATAGGTTTAAAAAGATTTTTGTTAAAAATATTAGAAATAAAAATTGATTCGTAATAATATTCTATTATTTATTTGCATTTCATTCAATCCATTGAGAATATGGAAACAATTTTTGTGCATATATACGACCAAATATCAACATAAACAAGGTGTTTCACATTATATCGTTATCATTAATGGATTAATATAAATACATATATATAAAATATATATATGATATTTAAATTTTGGTAAACATTATAGAGATTAAGGATCCATGATCAATGTAATATGACAAAAAAACAGATAAAAACATATGAAAATCATTTAATCCTTAAAAGGTAACTTTAACATTTTATTATTAATAAACATATAATAATATTTCATAAGTAAATAAAATGAGGTATTTAATATATATGTATGTTTCATTAATATATTTATTGTAATTTATTTTTAAACTTGTTTGAAATAAGTCAAGAATTAAGGTAACATATTTCTCTCTCACTTTTCAATTCTAGGATACACATGTCATATTCATGACATGTTACATTTATGTGATGTATATACTTCCCATGAAATTATTATATTATGTTTATGCGGAAAATTATTTTTTCATTTAAGACCCTTTGAAGGAATTCTATTTAATGTGGATTTCTATTCAAAATATACCAATGTGGTAAGGAATTATTTTCTCAATTTACATTCCTTAAGACGTATGTTATATTATGCAAATATCTTTTTTTATGAGGTGTATATACTTCCACATTTAAAATTTATATCATTTATTTCATTATTATCTTTATAATAAATTTTTTTTTCATTTTATTCTTTCAATGGGAATTTTATTTAAAATATATTAATGTTGTAAATGGTTTATGTAAAAATCTCATTGTTTATGGCTATGATTTGATGATAAAATATTATAATATATTTATAATGATAATTATTAGATTTATTATCCTCTAATTATTTTTTTGGCAGTCCATATTTTCCATTAATTATCATTGGTTTATTAATTCATTCTTCCAGAAGTGTGTTTCAATGAAAAATTACTTTATTATTCTTTTTGGTTTAAATCCATTTGTCATCAATATCATTGTTTTAAGAAAATGATTTTCCCATTTTTTAGTGTTCTATTATGATTGTTTAATTTAAATTTATAATTACTATAATTAAATTGTTTTAAAATAAAATTAATATTTTCATTTTTTAATCACCTTTATTTTAGATGTTATTGAAAATTTTAAAGCAATCATGGTATTCTTGTATGCTACATGAATAATATTTTCTTCTATCATGAACAATCATTTTCTGAAATATTTGTTGTTATTTTTCAATGAATAATCTCAAAATAAATATTTTCCAATTTTTTATTTATATTTTTAAAAAGTGATTTTCAAAAAATTCTTTTATTCATCATGAAATTGTTTATATGATTTTAAAATATCTTTATAGGATTCAAAGGTTATTTTAAAATAAAATTATTCAAAAATTATTTTATGTATTATATAAGGGTTTCAAATTTTGGAAGGTTATTTTACTCAAGAAATATTCAATGTGATCTTTCAAAACCATTATACATGAAAGATAAAATCCTTTTATACTAATTATTATTTACTAGAAAAATGATATAAAGATACCATTATTAGTTTTTCTATTTATAAATTATGGTGATGAAAAATAAATGTTTTTTAAACTGAGTTACCTTACATGGGTTATACTAAGGTAAAGTTCTTATGAAACAGAGTTCTTTTTCCATGACTTATAATTTAATGAAATGATGAAATGATTATGAAACTAATTACCTTTCCACATGAAATTTTATAGTGAAATTTTTAAAAAACACATATATTTTCATGGGTAATGATACGATGAATGTTTTATGATTATGTGACATAAAAATATATGATTTGTTTGTTATTTTTGGATATGTTACAACCAAGGAAAGTGGTTAAGTTATTTCCAAGGATAGTGGTTAAGTTATAACCAACATTTTTGACACTAATATCTCCATCTAATAAATTGGGTAAATATTTAAATATAATGATATAAATAATAGTATAATGAAATGTTAACCTTTTTTAGTATGGTAATGTTTACACGATGGTAGTCTCAGGAGTGAACCTTCACAACTATGATTATTTTGTGAGTAATCTCCTTCTACAATTATAGCCTTTAAAATAAACCATAACAACTAAATAAATGATGTTTTATGCTTATGGGTATTCCACTGATCTTTTTTTTATAAAAATTTTATGTTCTTTTGCTTTGTGTTGATTCATTCCATTTTGATTAATGAATTTTAAACTTCTAATATTTATCCAACTACTACCTTTTATAATATTTGATATGATGGGAATGGTTTTCAAATGTAATTACTATCTTTTCATACCTTTAGTATCATTATATATTTTTATCCAAATTATTTTTCCTAATTGAGCATCAAATATCACAATATTTTCAAATTCTTTTTGCCAGGTTATGATGAAAAGAATTATTTATGATATGACTATGGTGGTTTTTAATTATGGATAACATAGTGAGAGATGATGTAGCTTTCTTATGGACAAGTTATTAAGTTATCTGATTTTCTTATGTTACTAGAACACTTTGATTATATCATGGATCATTATGTAATGTGATAAATATTAATCTATGAAGATTTTATATTTACGTTTGATAAGATTGGGTTTTTAAATAGCTCAACCACACTGGTGGGATCCATGATCAACCATATAAGAGATAACCTTCATGTATTTACCATATTGGAGAGGATGTTGAGAGTAGAGGTAGATCTTTTGAACTTGTGTGAATTTTATGCATGAAGTTCACACAAATGACAGGTAGAAGAACCACTATGCGGGGTGACACCAAAAAAATGATTGGGAATCAAAGAGTAGACCTTGATACTCTCAACTGCCAATATATAAATATTTATAGTATTATTAATCGAAGAATTAATGTTTTAATATATAACATGGGACTCAAATATAGTGTGAATTGTTCCTATAATAAAATATATTTTCTTAGAAAAAGAAAGGTCAATTCATGAAATAGCCTTTGTTTGATGACATCATTGAAATTTCCATCATCCATTAGGCCTTCCTGAGATTTCTATTATTAATGTATTCTATGAGGATTAACTTCCATAAATCTTTTCTTCCATTAGGTCCTTACATCAGTTCATGTAATGTGGTTATATAAGGGATAATAAACAGAAATCATCCATGAATATTTTGATCGACCATGAGTATAAAAATTTCGATCATCTTTGAAAAATACATAGAACTTCTATAATGAATATCTCATTAAGGATATTCCCAAGGAAGGTAATAAATCAAACTTATGTATAAGGTTCATCCAAGGATCCTCTAAGAGGAATGAAGTTTAATACCATTACAATCATCAAGAAAAACATATATTTATTGATGTTGAGAAATGGAGAGATTTTTTATAAAAATAATAGAAGAGGATAGAGGGTAATGCCTCTATTTCAGGACATTCGTTAATTTTATGTTAAATGAATGGTAATTAAAATCCATGAGTATTACATTTAAAGTAACTCAAGAAAATAGTGGTTATAAGTGAGATAAGTTCATACATATTAGAGAGTGTATACATGTAAATGAAATATTATTTACATGTACACACATAGGGAACTATGAATAGGTACATTTATAGAATGAACTATTAATGTGTTTTGCATTTATATGTCAATTTCATCTAATGTACATGAATCCTTTTATGCACAAATAAAGGTATATGTTCCTTTCAGGATTTAATATTGATGCAATATATTATCCTATCATTGAAAATGAAAATGTCATGTTTATAATCCTTCACAAAGAAAACCCTTTTCCGTGAGATAGAAATGGTGTACCGAAAAAGATGTGTGATATTCAACCACTGAATAAATATGAATTAAATATATTTAATGGTTTGATTAATAAATAACAATGAAATATACATTATAAATCATGTTTTCATGAGTAGTTCTATATATAATTTATTAACAAAAAAATACAAATGTATTATAAATAATAAGTTGTGGTATTTGAGAACCATGTGACATAACATGTGATAATTGTTTTGGTTATTTAATTATAATGATGAAATTAAACTGAGAATTCATTTTCTGGATATTATTAAACATGTACCGTTATTTATACAACATTTGGGGAGGAATACTTTTATGATATTAATTAATTTATTAATATCTAAATTAATGTCAAAATAATTTATATACATATTTAATTAAAAATTATAAAAAAATAATTTGAATAAGGATCATAAATATGAATTTATATACATGATAATTATAGTGAATATAAATTCATTATGATGTTGATAAATAATTTAATTAAAAATTGTATTAGTATGTGCATATATTGACCTCAATTTAAGAGAACTCTATGAAATAATATATTTTGGAGTGAAGATTATATAATTCTAGGAGTCCTTCATAGATATTGACATAAGTATTCAAAGACTGGGGAGAATGCAGAACACACATGACATTGAAGAAGTTTCCGGTATTGATGCTATGTTCCCAGAAGAATTTAATAATCTTAATTTTATACATGAGAGACTATGATACTACATACTCAAAGAGGATGAACATATGTGGATGAATATCATGTTATGATTGAATCACAGTAAAAATCGAATGATCTTGTATTTGGGGTGTTGAACTTGTTATTTAAGATTATTGAGTAATAGGGGGTATAACTAGTCAATAAATAGGATGAAAAGAACATATGATGAGTACAACAAAATCTGGTAAAAGAGTTGGTGGCATGGTTGTAGGACTAAGGTATACATATATATTGAGTGTTGGGGTCTATAAATGTATTCATCATATACATTTGCAATATAGAATAGTATAGTGGATAATTAATTTAGGTGGGGGTAACCAACAAGGAAAAAATTTGTAATTTATTAAGAAATGCTAAAAAATTCGTTATTAATTACTATTAACTATCAATTCCTGTGAGGTGTAAAAAGGATTTTATATTTACTATATTGAGATATCTAATAATTATAATTGGTTGAATGGAACGAGTAATAAAATTATTAATAGAGAGAACTGATTCCCCCCATAGACAATAGTCATTAGGTTTGGGGAACTATAATTGGCATTTGGTGTATTATCAAACTAAATATCCTATAAATAATTAATATATATACATATAAGAAATTTAATGAGATCAATAACATTTCTAGAAAAAAATTCATAAATGTTTTTGAGAAAAATGGAAAATAACCGTAAAATAATATACTAAAATTTTAATAGAAATAGGCCCCAAGCAATAAATTTTCCCAAAAAGGGTCTTACAATAAGAAATGAAAAATATGATTTATCATAAAAAAATAGTCAATTTTGTGATGATTTGATTCTTCCTTATTCCTTCAAAAAAGAGAATGAGAAGCATTTTTTTGGATAAGTAATAGAAAAATATATATGAAATTAAGGAGAACATAATTAATATTGTCCCCTTAGAAAAGAAATTTAGAGATTTAAGTGAGAAATGGGTTGTAAGGGATGAAAAACTGGATGATGAAAAATAAATATTTTATCATGTTCAATCCTAACTAAATAAATCTATTGAATATTTAAACTATTTTGTAAAATATGACTCCTCTCAAGTAATTAAGATGAATGTTAAAATAGAAATATATAAATTTATTATTTTTAATATTGATGTTGTCAAATTAAAATATTTTAAGTCCAAGAGAGTTGATAATAATCCTTCCCCATAAAAATAAGATTCTAAAATATCAAATTCAATTGGTCTCCTTATATAGAATCATCAATATCAAAATGATGAAATAAATAATTTACATGGGAATAAAAAACACTAAAGTTTAAGCTATTATGGTGGAAGATGTGGAAAAAATAATACTTTTATTGAATTAATATTTTGTTTATAGGAATGATTCATAATCTAAGAGGTAGTTATGGTGAGAAAGTTAGGATAAAAACTCAAATGAATAAATATATTACTAGATGTACACTATATATATCCAATCAAAATATATATTATTTTTTTATATGAAGTATTTTTTATATTATTACATGATGTTCACAAACATGGGAAGAGTCTGATTATATTATTTAGTAATATTTCATATGTATTTAATATAATCAATATTCATAAAAAGTCTAAATATTTAAACTCCAATGATGTTAAGAAGGAATTTAAAATTTAAACCAAATATTAGGCAATAAATGAAAAAGTTTTTAGTTTTTTCTTGAAAAATTGAAAATGTACTGAAAAATTGAAAAAGTATAACAAAAAATTTGATGTATAAATTAGTTATAATAATCAGGAGGAATCATCCACATAAGTTGTCTTAAAAATAAGAAGTAAAAAAAGACCCCATAAGAGAATTCAATTCATGGGAGTAAATTACTCCATAAATATATGATGATTTTTACAATGGAAGAGGGAACAACCCATGATGAACATGTAAAGTAGGATAAATTAAGGGTGATTATAAACAAATAAACTAACTATTTCTTCTAAAATAAACAAGAGGTCTCAACTTATTTTATATTATTTTATATGTTTTGAATTAACATAACAGAACTAATGGATAATTTGGAGACTCTTACTATTAGACAACATGAAGATGGTACATTCATGGATATGTTCTTATAAAAATTATCCATGATAATTTTGAAAAATTCTTATCCCATTATGGGGATCTAATATTATAAGTGAAAGCCATGTCCCAAACATTTAGTAAATCTATATGTTTTGAAATAAATAAAAACCTATAAAAATAGTATGATAATCACACCTTCACCCATTGTCTTCGTATTAATGAAGGAGGAGTGTTAGTTGATGTAAAGATAAGAAAAACATCACGAGTTTAATATTTTTACATGAAATTATTAATTTTTATTTTGATAAGTATGCATTATAGAAAATGTTAATTGATTATAAAATTTATAAAACCATATATGATATATTTTAGAGCATCATATAACATGCATGGGGATTTATTGAAATGTTATATGAACATTGTTTTAACACACTTTTTTTACACTTTTTAACACCACCAAGAGTTAGAGTATACCTATTGATGTCATTTTTATAACAATATCATATAATTTCATCCTTCTATCAAGAAAGTAATCTCCTTTATTAAAATATAAAATTTTAGAAAAATCATGAGTGCCTCTAAATTTAAAAGAGGAAAGTAGAATACCATTACATTGCTTCCATTATGTTTTGTTGGAAAGGGGTAGTAGAATGTATTTATCAATGAACACACGTTAATATTGAATAATTATCCTATTTATAGTTTATTTAATATAGTGGATTTTTTTCAAATTTTTTTTATTGTATTTTCAGTAAATGGTTTAATATGTGTATTGTATGGTGGGGATGATACTTATAATATTTATATATATTCAAGAGAGATAACTTTGTTTACATCTTGAAAAATAATCCATGCATGCCTTTAAGATGATTGTGGTACGTAAATTATATATTTAAATGGCCTATGAGCATGTCATCATAAAGAACATATTTGTAGATTCTCAAGACTAAGTGTAATTCTATCAAATGATTAGATAAGAGATATTCAATTATTAGTTACATGTGATAATATGTTTTACAATATTGACTATGTTTACATTAAGAAAAAACTGTCTAATAACATGTGTTAATATAGTATTATGAATATTGGATAATAATCAAGAAATGTTATCCAAAGGAGAAAAATATTTTCATCAGGAAGTAATTTAATATTATGATATGGAATTGTTTCATATAATTAATTTACATTTCTCTTATTTTAATATTTTACTAAACAAGTATCTAACCCCTATCCAGCAGATAGCCAACTTAACAACACATTATTATTCCATTTTAACCACCTATGATCCAATATATATGGTTAGCTCGAGGTGGAAGAGAGGTGTATTGTAGATGTATAGATCCTACATGGGTATGAATGGAATTAACACAATTAATTCATAGGAGTGATGAATGTTCTTCTATTTTTGGTGTCTTTATGGTGGAGACAAAGGAAACCTAAAAAATATTTGCATACTCATAACTATCTTACCATAGATGTATGAGGACTATTATGTGATGCGTGAACGTATGAATATATGATTTGGGACTTCAAAAAAGATGGCAATATTCCCCAAAATTTAAAACAAAATTTTATAATAAATTTAATTTTATTATATCAACAATTTATTTCTAATCAAATGTACCAGATTTTCTTCTACCATTGACCCTTTGAGGGTTTAATATTTCTACAAGATTATAGGATGATTACCATTATTGTTTATGATCTTCTATAATCTCTAGCCTGATGTTATGATAAGAAAAATTTATGAGTTATGAACATCATATATCATTCATTTATATAATTATTTATTCTGATTATGAGAATATAGATCTTCTATAAACTTTACATGGACCATCCTTGCTGAATTTTTTATTATGGATCACCCCTAATGAATAGGTCATTTATATAAATGATATTGACCTTACATATAGATAAGGATCTTCCATAAACATTTTATGTGGAATTAATGGATATGACCTTCCAAACATCGAGATAACCCAATAATTATTCATTTTTTGGAATGAATAATTTTTTATTATAGGAACAATGGGTTACATGAGATTATGCTAATAAATTTTTATCATCATTAATATGATAATCAATGAAATTATTTTGATTATTGTAGAGTATTAGAATAACAGTATATTGAAAAAATAGTAGAGACATGTGAGATAATTCAATTCCGGTGAGAGAAGGTGGGCATGTATGTTTAGGCAGTATAAAATGCATGTAAGTAAGGAATGGTGAAAAAGTACATATCATGAAAAAACTAGCAGAGTGTATTATTTCCCTATATTCATCTCATGTGATGACCATGAAACTTGTTATGTATTAATATATAGATATATTAAATGACTAACTAGGTATTGAAGTTTTATACTAGTATTTTGGTGAAAATGATGAATACAAGTTCACATGTAATCCTATGTAAAACGTGACACATGTGACATGAATGTAATTCCATGAAAGATGAATGATATTCATGTATTACAAGAATGTTAGTTGAATCAATGTTGAAGGTTAAATGCATACATGATAAATTATTATAAATTGAAAATAATATTTTTATGAGATATTTTATACAAAAATTTATATCCACATGATATAATCTGTGTAATAAAATGTGATTATTATAATTTAAAAAATAATGTTAAAAAATTATATCCTGACATTTCAGTTTTTTATTATTGATGAATCATTATAGTTTTTCTTTTAAGGTATTAATATCATGATTTATGTATAAAGATTGATTGAACAATCATTCAAGATGAATACATGGATATTAAACATGGATTAATATAAATAAAATGATTATAAAAAAATCATATTCATTGAACTAATTAAAAATGAGGAGAATCACATACTAATTATAATAATTTTAAATGTGAATTTAAATTTTCATTTGTATTGATTTGTCAATAATTTTCATAATTTATCAATGAAATAAATCATGGTAATAACCTTTCAATCAAAACAAGTAAAAATATGGTGTTTTTAAAAGCTAAGTCACTGGAATAAAACATATTCTTATTCACAGTGGATGAATATAAATAAAAAATAAGGATGAATTATTTTTTTGATAACAAAAAACTACATCATCAATCTATAAAAATAATTTATATGCTTAAATTTTATAAATACCAAATATCAAGCATTAGATATGGAAATTAAAAATTTCTTAAATAATGAAGAAATATTTTTATGTTTTTAAAAAAAATCACAATAGAAATAAAAAATAACCATGAATAGTTAAAATAATTTGAAAAGATTGTATTAAATAAAACTCTATTACAGACCCTTAAAATGACAAGGGATAGATACATAGAAAATTATAATAGTGGGAAAATATGTTTTTACTTGGGAAAAAGGTAAAAAGATTATTTTGAAAACATTTTCATCGTTATCCTTAAATAACGAAGTTATAGGTCAAATTAAAAAGTAATTTTTAAAAAAGATGAGGTGAAAACACTGAAAAATAATAATTTTGATTAAAACTATAAAATACGTAAATGTCATCCAAATATATGCATGCCAAAAGATAAAATAAATTTATTCGAATGAATGTAAAAACTCTTTCAAATTGTGATATATATTTGTTGAAAATCCACTTCATAAAAAGTGTAACAATGCAACACTTTTAAAAGGGGATGGTAAATATTGAGGGAAAATATGATTACCAATAATTAGGTTTTGTGTTCTAAATGATAACCTTAGTGGGAAAATGAAGTATTTTAAAAATAGGGGAATCCATCCTTAATTTTCATGAGGATTACTCTTTGAAATGACATACTTTTGAGGATGATAATTTATCAATTTCACAAATTTGAATGAATAGTTTGTTTTCACGGATATTGTAAAAGATAGTAATATTAAATAAAATAATATGGTGTAATAATCAAATCTTGTAATAAATTTTGTTATTAAAAATAATTTAAACCCAACCATGGTAGTGGAGTTAAAAAATTACCCATTATAATGGTTACCAATAAATTAAAAAGAACATGTGAAAGAGTTACAATTAAATTGAGAATAAAAAATCATGAGAAAAAATGTTATCATTTTAATTAGAAGAAATATGATAATGAATACATAATAAGAATAAATTATGTTGTGATAAATTAAACATGCCTCAATAAAATTTAATTTAATACAAAGAAACCGTTACAACTATAGAAAATTTTTAATACAAACCACATGAATGATATTTTTACAAAGAATTATTTAAAAAATTAATAATAATAAGATCATGATAAAAGATTTAAAGGATCATTAGATACACAATTATTAATATAACATAATGTATAATAAGATATTTGTCTCAAGTGGTGAAAATTTGATACAAGATTCCCTTAATATATATTCCTGTTTAGTTGAATGATTTGTGGCATCTATTATGAAAATATTGACATTCTTATTATCTTATTTATGAATATTTTACATAAATATAACCATTTCATAAATTTCATTGATAATTATTCTCTATATTTTTATTCGATGGATATTTTCTATTTTCATTGTTTTTGGTTTGTAGTCTTGATAGTTTTGATCTATTTTTGTAATAGTGGTGTTATTATTTTTTATTCCACAACATATTCTCATTACCATATACTTAAAGGTAATAGGTTGTATGATTTATAATTTTTCATATTTTTATAATTCCATTAAATGGTATTTTTTATGGTCTATAAGGATGAATTCTGGGACGATCTTGTTTTGATGAATTTTAATGAAAAAATTGGGATTTCATACTTAATGAGATTAATATTAATTTCTCAATTCCATATCCAAGAATAAAATAATTTTTTTACTATTTTATATTTTATCACTAATATTTTTATCATGTTAATATATGATATTTTTTCATTGAATGGGTTATGTAGATTTCTAGTGTGACTCAAACAAGAAAAAACCGTAATTTATGGATTATTATGATTATGAAAGGATTTATTTTGGAATAATTAATTATTCAATGAGAATAATTATATTATTAAGATAATATTATGTTCATTAATAAAATTATAATTTAGTTTTAATATTAACAAATAAAATACATTAAAAATGGGGAACACTGCTTCTTAATTGTGCTAGACCACAAAATGCACAGTTAATCATTTCATATCTTAGAGAATTAGAGGGAAAGAATGTGGATTATAATTTTTTTCTTAATAATAATAGTTATATTTTATGTTTAATTTTATCCTTTATTTCACATTTTTATTATGAAAAGAGGGGTAATGGGGAAAATTTGAAGATCCCACATCCTGGATGCAGTATTCCACATAACACCCAATTAACATTTATATTTTTCTTAATTGAAAAATGGGGAAGGAAGTAAAATATTTCCACAATATCATAAGAAAATCCACAAAATAATAATACATAAGTAATAATATTGTAATTATAACATTAAATTATAAAATGTTATATAGATATGGAATGATGTTTCAAAAAATGATTATTCATGTTGAAATATTTTTATTTTCCATGGATGATTACAATGAAAGGGTGGTCTTAAGAAAATATGTTTTGACCAAAAGATAAAGTAATAGTAATTTTATTTTAATGTTTGTAATATGGTTATATTTTTAAGTGGAACCCGACATCATTGATCAGTCATGATGATGTACTGAGTAACCACATTAATATATGATGTGAATGATGATTTTGTAATTATAACCACATAATATAAAGGGAGAGCATGTTAAATAATAAAAGTATAGAAAGGTAGAACACAAATATTGTTTGAAATGGGATAAGGTTCATATTACCATAAAAATATATCTTAACCATATTTTTACACACATTTAAATGTCCTTTGATCTTATAATTTTCACTTTCTATATTTTTCATTTTACAGTGGAAAAAAACTTAAAACAATGTAATTTATTTTTCATACCTAAAAATAAATTGAACTATATTAAAATTTTTACATATTTTAATTAAAAATATCAAATCCATTTTCTAAGATAAAATTTAATTTACAATAAAACTCAATGTTATCATTACCACATGTAACCTGTAAAGACCCATTGTTAAAAAAATGTGTACTTTTATTATTAATGTTTCTGTATTGGGTAAAAACATATATTAAATTAATTTTTAGATATAAATTGGATTATTATATTAAAAATATATGTTATTTCCCTTATAATCTAATCCAATTCCAAATTTTATAAAAATATTATTTCATTAAAAGAAATTTTAATTTATTTTATTGGAATATATTATTATTGTCTTTAAAATTTTAATCTTTAGTTATATAAATCCAAATTAGTTTTCTAAAAATATATTTTTACATTTCTTAAATGCAAATATTAATAATTAAATTGTTTAAAATACTTCAAGGTCATTGTTCTAATGTCATAAAATTTATATTGTTTTTAAAAAAACTGTATTTTTCATTATTCATCTATAAATATTCCATTTTAGAAAAAGATAAAAAACATTCACCATAGTTTAATAAATTTTTTTGGAATTAAAAATTGATATTAAATTTTTAAAATTAAAATTATAAAACGTATAAATTTATATTTTAAATGAAATTACAAAATTTACGGAAATACGATTTTACTGAAAAAAAATAACATTTTTCCTCTCAATGCTAATTAATTTTATTTTATATAAATTTTGAAATAACTAAATTTTAAAATATTAAATTATAAATAAAAATATAATCACTTATAATAAACTGTTAATTGTGATCCACTAAAATTATTTTGTAAAAATGAAATTACATTTTTATATGCCTCCTCAAAATGATTTTTTATCTACTAATGATTATATTCCTCCTATAACTTTTATAAATAAAGGGCTCGGTTTAGAATGATATTCATTATTTTAGAGTAACATTAAAGATTATAATGAATATTATATTAATTAAAATGGTCTAAAATATATTTTCATTATATTTTACCTTTTAAATAAAGTTCATCGTCATAATTTTAATTATTACTCACTGATGAAATATTGTGAAGGTATTCCTAAAACATTCATCATCTAGGATATAAGGGGTAATATTCCATAAACCATAAACTCTTAGGATATATATTTTTAAATATATTTTTGTAAAAAATATTACTCATTAACATATTTATATACCCTACTCTATATTTAACACCCAAATATTTTTCGATTTTTTTATTCAAATGAATTTATTATTTCTGATATTTTTTGTTATGCATGACACTAACCATAGATCATAATATGTGAAACATTGACATTATTCTATATTGCACACAACAACAATTTTCATAGATAGCATGAATTCAAAGAGACATAGAGATTTAATGCAAAGAACTGCAAATTTCAAGGAAATGTTTTTCATAAATTCTTTGGAATTTTAAGAGTCTGTAGTTTTTGACTACACCTGATTCTGAGGCCCTGTGTGCCTAGAATCAATTTATGAAGTTCTTTTTCAGGTACATTTAATAAGCATAAGTGTGGGATTATCTATCATTCAAACAAGTGCTTGGAATTTAAATCCGAGGACACTGATGAACTCGCAGCGCCGATATTCTCTTAAAGTGACCTTTTCCATAGTTGCTTTTTATTGGTTGTGGTGTTAAATTTTGGGGTTTCTTATTAAAAGTTATGTGTTAGATAATTTTTATTTCGGGGGGGGGGGTTGTTTTCTCCAATGGGAAGATGGAGGTGGGGCCCACCCCCACAAAACCTCCCATGGGAGGATATTGTGTGGCGGGGCCTACATGAACACCAACCCTTAAACTCCCCTTTAACTACTTTAACTTCTCTCTTAACTTTGAAAATCCAACTTTATGGTGGAGCCTTTCCACTTTGACCTAATATTGTTTCCAAAATAAGAATAGCTAATGCCTTTATTAATTAATTTGTGGTGTCAACAATTCATTTTTAATTATTTTGAAATGTATTGCAATATTATAATATTGGGGGGCCTTTTATTATATTGGCCTGGAAAATATTCAGTGGTGGAACTTTTGGGGAATTAGGGAGAGAGAATTCTTCCTTGAAAAACATGAATAATTCCCTTTCTCTCTAACTAAGAATGATGAAAACTTCTTCGATGTTCATCCAAGACACAAGAGGAGGAGACGCCCACGAAGAACGTTGACTACGCTTTCCCCTCGGATGCACCCCGACATTAATAAATCGACGTCGTCTTCGAATTATCTTCCCGTGACACTGACAAACGAACATAGATATCAAGGTAGTGGGTTTTGTATAATTTTAAGTGAATAAAATTATATCTCGTTCTTGATGAATACTTTGGTTTTTCTTAGGCCATTTGATATCGCCTAACGTGGAGGGTATGGGCTGAACGAACACGGCCCGATAATGCTCTGTTGGTTTGTGATTTTTTTGGAAATGACGTTTGGTGGCGGCAGCGACCGGAGGCAGCAGCGACCGGAATTGGCGGCCACACACCGGCCGCGTGGGGGAAAATTGTGGCCTGCAGCCGTCGGCTGCTCAGGTTGAAGAACCCGCCAGCTACTGCCAGCCGGGCTGGTGAACTGTGGCACCCGTAGCTGTCGTACAGAGGAGGTGGGGCCCACATATGCTGGATGCATGCTAGAAGAACTGGCCGGCTACGGCCAGCCAGTAGGAGAACACGATGCCACACTGGTGAGAAGACTGCGTCCCTCACTGGGTGCACCGCTTCGACGGGCGAACCAACCGGTCGCCGGCCGGCCCAGTAGAAGGAAATTGTGGCACCCGCAGGTGCCACGTGGGAGGAAAAGCAGCCCGTTGTGCATGCCACTCACACCAGTCAAAACCGGCTCGCTTCAGCCAGCCTTACAGCAAGGAGGGGCGGCACCGGTCGGCGCCACCAAGAGAGCCTAACTGGCCTGCAACCGTTGTCCGGGTCCGTGGGTGGGCCGCACCCCACCGGGCTGAGCCGACCCCTTAACGTGGTCGGACCCACTAGACCGGTTCCCTAGGTGGGTCGCACTCCATTGGTTCGGGCCGACCCCCAGCCGGGTCCGACCCTCCAAACCGAGTCGGGCCGACCCGCCAGCCCACTGGGGTTGACAGGTCGGGCCCGTTTCGCTTAAACACGAAAAACTTCTAGACCGCGTGTTCGATTGACGCGCCGTCTATGGCACTGGGATACTCTCGATGAGCAAGTACTTTTTTGATACTCTATGTGATTTTTTTGACAAATTTGGAAAATGTCTAGGTTTGGAAATAGAATAATTCCAACCGGGCCCCTAGAATGGAAAAGCCAATAACTCTCAGACTGGGCATCCGATTGACGCGCCGACTGTCATGTTGGGTTATTTTTGATGAGATAGAACTTCGGGATACATCAAATCTGGAATTTATGATAGTTGATATATCGACCATTTTGCTCGAGGAGCGTACCCTCCTGAAATAAAGCTTGCTGTGTATGGAAACCCTAGAGCTGGGTGCGACTGTGGTGATTAATGTACCAGAATCCTATATGGGTTTGGTAGCGACGACTACTGTACTGGGATCCTCGGTGGATTCGAAAGTGATGACTACTTTACTGGGATCCTCCGTGGGTTCGAGAGCGATGACTACTGTTCTGGTATCATGTGTGGGTCCAACAGTTTTCACTTCTGTTCTTGTATCCTGTGTGGGTCCGATAGTGTAGCTGGTCTTGTATCCTGTGTGGGTCTGACAGCATAGCTGGTCCAGTATAATGTGTGGGTCTGACAGCTTAAATGAATCAGTGAATACATCTGACCATCTCTATCACTATACAAGATATGTATATCTGTGTGATCTGAGTCTGGACATTCAATCATTATCATCAATATGATTGACTTTACTTCCTGTGTGGACTGGGTTGTTCTTGGGCTCGATAGTTAGAGACGACCTGAGATTGATAACTTCGGTATGTGTATGGGCATATACCTAAGTAGGGTTGGTTGATACTTCGTGGTCGTATCTTTCTTATGTGGTTTATCCTTCGTGGATTCTGGGAGACCTTCGAGGGTCTCGATGTCCCTACTGAGTATCGTTATACTCCCCCCTACACGGGCTATGCCCGCACTTCGTTGTGTTGGCTATATATGATGGGAAACACTGATCGAGGTAGAGACTTGTGGAGATGGACAGTACCCGGAGGTAGACCACTTCGTGAGACATACCCAGAGTGGAAAAACGAACCTGAGGTGCTGAGGATTCCATTTGTACCCACTCTTCTGGCGGGAATTCCAGAGGACAACTCAGTAGTTGTTGTTTACTTTTCTCAAGTTCTACTTTACTATTGGACTTGTATTTACTGCCCCATTCCTTCCAGCACTTTCACTTGTATTCTATTTTACTTAGTTTTTATTTCCATTTGTTGCCTCTACTTCTTGTGTCCAGACTGTGTGTGTGTGTGTGTGTGTTACAGGTTAAAAAGAAATGCCTCTTGTTTTATCAGGATTGTGCCTTTGCTGCTAGTCGCCAGCCCCTGGCCTATGGAAGGCGGGCTTGGGGTAGTCACGACACAGACCCTGAGAACAGGTTGTGACAAATTGGTATCATAGGAGTTGGTTCTACCACAGAACATTGACTCTGATTCTTTAAAAGGAAAAAGTGTTTAGTCTATTGGGCGTGGTTATCAGTTTAGAGAAACATTTTTTGGTACTGCGGCCGACGTATCCAAACACCAAGACCCTGACCTCTGATTTCCGACTCAGTGCATGAAAACACTGATTGTCTGTGTGTTTCCTTTGAAAAAGTTTTCTTCATTATTACATTGTGTCAGCTCACCATGAATACTGTTTTAACTGTGGCACACCTGTTTCTTTTCAGGATGTCCCCACAAAGGCAGCCGGCTAGGGTTCCGAGTTACATACGATATGGTAGCCCATCGAGCGACAAGGCCTCATTGCAGGGGCCCATCATAGCATAGGTACTAGAGGCACCTCTACCCACTGGACCACCAATACCACCAGCCCTAGAATCATAGATTTCATGCCACTTGAGTGCATTGGATGAGTTAATGCGACAGAGCCCACCCAGGTTCCTAGGAGGGACAGACCCACATGCAGGTGAGGATTGGCTGGAGGCTGTCATGAGAGTTTTCATATTGGTAGGGACACCATGTGACATTATGGTGATCCTTGCCGCGAGACTCCTAAACGCAGCTATTGTTAGATGGTGGAGCCCGATGCTCTATGTGCATGACGAGGCATATTCACTCTAGACAGACTTTGAGGGTCTTTTCGTCTTAGAGTTTTTTCTAGCCACACATCGTGCGGTGCGGATTCATGAGTTACTACATCTATTGCATGGAAACATGACAACATCTCAGTACTCAATGAGGTTCACCGACCTCTCATGCTACTCCACAGATATGGTACAGGAACCATTCTTCAGGTCCTGGACCTTCGAGAAGAGACTCAAGCATGAGATCAGGGCTTTGACGATTCCCCTCAGCATCCCAATGCAGGCGGGGGTGCTGGAGCGAGCCCTTCAAGTGGAGAGTTTTCTCACTGAGAAATCACCAGGGGTGAGACCCTCCATAGGACAACACGTAGAGGAGTATTCTTCAGCCGGCAGTAGGCAGTTGACGTAGAGATCCAAGAGGACAAGGCCATCAGGTGGGCGAACTCAAGACACAGGTTTGGTTGTGTGGGGCACACGAAATAGATCCAGCCATACAAGGGGAAGACAGTGATATGCATGCAGCAGACCGGGTCCCATGGCTCGAGACTGGCCGACCTGCCATGCGGATGGCCAGAAGAAAGTAGAGGGACCTCCCAGGCAGAGGCAAAGGTTTTACCGTGGTGGTCCGTCAGGAGTAGGCGGTCATGGCAGAGCTGTCGGCCGAGAAGTGGGTGGGGACGACGTTTCTAGGCACTACCACTACCACCACTATGAGGTCCACCAGGACCATAGGGAGATGGAGTATAGAGGTGGGCTCAGCTCCAGGAATTCGAGGCCTATGATCATGGCACACCTGATATTATTCGAGGTACTATCTGTGTCCACTCCACCCTTGTTGCAGTACTTATAGACACAGGTGCGAGTCATTATTTTATTGTTGCTGCCCTTTTTTGGAGCTCAAAGATTTTGACGGTGGCGTTGGCTCGATTCATATAGCAAGAGACTCCTACGGGAGTAGACTCGATGATTATGCACTAATGACGGAAGTGTGAGATTACTCTAGGAGGTGAGAGCTTCGGTTCGGATCCACTTGTAGCGGCGTCGAGGCCTAATGACATCATATTGGGTATGGACTAGTTATCCAAAGTTCATGCTCAGATTGACTGTGTTAGGCACAAAGTGTGGGACCGGGTTCACCTTCACCAGTGAGAAGGGGTCCTTTGTAGTGCGGGGTGGACTTACGCAGAGGAGGGGGCATCCGATCACACATCAGTTGGCTAGTATCATCCTTGGAGTGGTTGATGTGATGAGTCCAAGTTTTCATGTTGTGGTGGATCAGTATGCAGATGCTTTCGTTGACAACGTTATAGGATTACCTCCTCACAGAGAGGTAGACATCTACATTGATCTACACCCTAGGACAACACCGATATATACTCGAGAATAGTGGATGGCTCCCGCCGAGCTTCATGAGTTGCGGGTAAAGCTAGAAGACTTGCTGGGAAAGGGATTTTCCCGACTGAGTGTTTCACCCGGGGCATCTCTGATTTTGTTTGCCAAGAAGGCGGATGGGATCTTGTGACTGTGTGTCGACTTCTGTCACCTGTATCAGGTGACCGTGAAGAATAAGTATCAACTCCAGAGGATAGACGACCTCTATTATCATCTCAAAGGGGCATGATGGTTCTCGAAGATAGATCTCAGGTCAGGAAATCACTAGCTCAGAGTTCGAGATGAGGATAAGCAGAAGACGTCCTTCAGGTGTCGTTATGGCCACTACGAGTTCTTGGTTATTCTCTTCGGCATAACCAATTCTCCAACAATGTTCATGAGTCTCATGAATAGGATCTTCCAGCCTTACCTCGATCACGTTGTCGTAGTCTTCATCGACGACATACTGATATACTCAAATACCGAGGAGGATCATGCCTACCATTTGCGGGTAGTACTAGACACACTCTGAGAGAACAAGATTTATGGTAAACTCTCTATGTTCCAGTTCTGGATTCGAGAGGTTAAATTCTTAGGACATGTAATCTAGGAAGCTGGAGTTATAGTGGTCCCAGTGAAGATAGAGGTAGTACTTTCTTGGGATCCACCCAGGAGTGTGACAGAGGTTTAGAGTTTTCTAGGTCCGGCTGCGTACTATCAGATATTTGTGCCAGGCTTCACTAAACATGCAGCACCACATTCAGCATTGACAAAGAAGGGGAAACCCTTCGTGTGGTCAGAGAGATGCCAGCATAGCATTCAGGATCTAAGGTAGAGATTGACCAGTGCGCCCATTTTCATGCTATTGGAGGAGGGCATTGGGTACGTAGTTTAATGAGACTCATCAGGGACCGAACTCGGGTGTGTCCTGATGCAGGAGCGAGAAGTGATCGCTTATGGTTCATGATAGTTGAGACAGCATGAATAGAACTATGCTACCAATGACCTAGAGTTAGTAGTAGTGGTCTTTGCCTTGATGATGTGGCAGCATTGTCTGATGGGGGAGTGCTTTAAAGTCTACTCTGACCACCAGAGTCTTAGGTACATCTTCTCATAGAAGGACCTGAACCTGAGATAGATGTGGTAGTTCGAGTTCCTCCAAGACTATGACTTCAAGATTTTCTATACTCTTGGGAAGAGAAACGTTGTAGAAGATGCTATCAGCAGGAGATCAGGCATTCAGCTGGTAGTAGTGGTGACATAAAAGATAGTCGCGTTGTAGATATCCTTTGTGGATAGAGATGGTGCAACCTTTCTTCAGTCTCCCATAGTCACTCCTCCACTTCTTCATCGATTTCGGGAGGCACAATGAGGGGACATTGACTGTGTGATGCAACGTGCTCAGATATCCTTAGGACAGTCACCTGATGGATTTTTTGAACTTGGGGAGCACGGAATCCTCTTCAGAGTACGTACCATGGTACTAGTTGCATTATTGGAGGAGGCGTTGAGGGAATTCCATGCTTCCCCACTAGCGGTACATCCATGAGTGGCGAAGATGTATCAGGACCTCAGATGACATCATTGGTGGCTGGCTATGAAGAAAGCAGTAGATGATTTTGTCACTTAATGCCTCACTTGTCAGCATGTGAAGGTAGAGCACCAAGTTCCAACAGGCTTGGTTCATCCCTTAGAGGTTCCAAAGTGGAAGTGGGATGGAATATACATGGATTTTGTGACGGGGGTATCACATACATCCAAAGGACACGACACTATCAGTGGGATCGTATATCGACTTACCAAATCAACCCACTTTCTACCAATCAGAGATCAGGGCTCTGTAGAGAACTTGTGATATCTTTACTTTCATGAGATCGTACGACTTCATGTTGTGCCATCGGCTACTGTCTCTTATCGAGATGCTCATTTCACTTCCCGGCTATATAAGGGGTTACATGAGGCTTTTTGCACATAGCTTTGCTTGAGCGCCGCCTTCCACCCTCAGACAGATGTTCAGACTTAGAACAGCATTCAGAAACTGAAGGAAATTCTATGTGCATGTGTTCTCGACTTTGGTCGCAGCTGGGAGGATCACTAACCCTTGGTGGATTTTTCATACAAAAACATCTACCACTCCACCATCACGATGGCCCCTTACGAGGAATTGTACGACCAACCATGGAGATCACCTCTCAACTGGACTAACATAGGGGAGTCATCACTTGTAGGACAAGAGATGATGCAGGAAATGATGGAGAAGGTTTATATCATCCAGGAGTGGATGAAGACTGCACAGAGAAGACAGAAGTCATATGCTGATAGAATATAGAGACCATTGGAGTTCTAGGATGGTGACCACGTCTTCCTACGGGTCTCATCTCAATGAGGTCTACATAAATTTGGCCAGGGTGGCAATTTATCTCCACGATTCATCAGAATTTTCCTGGTCCATAGTATAGTAAGAGAGTTGTCTTACTAACTAGCCCTTCCACCTCAGTTGAACCAGGTGCACGATGTCTTCCATGTATATCAGCTCAGGAGATACGTTCACGACCCGTCCCACATCATCGACCATGGGGAGTTGAACATCGATGACGGGACGACATTCGCAGAGTTCCTGGAGGATATCGAGGATCGATAGGAGCAGGTCCTACGTGGATGATCGATTCCTCTAGTGCATATTCGATGGCAGCATGAGAACCTCCGGCATAGCACATGGGAGCGGGAGGCTCAGATGTGTGATCAGTACCCTCATTTGTTTCCATAGTATGTGTTGTAGATTTATGGGGACATAAATCCCGGAGGTGGGGGTAATTTCGAAACTCCAAAATTTGAAGGAAATTATTTTCTTAAATTCTTTGAATTTTACGAGACTGCAGTTTCTGATGGAACCTTATTCTGAGGCCCGGTGTGCCCAGAATGAGTTTATGAAGTTTTTTTCTGGTACATTCCGGAAACGTACATGCGGGTTTTTCAATATTTCAAAATAGTACTTTGATTTGAAATATGAGGACACCGATGAACTCGTAGCGCCAGTATTCTCTAAAAGAGACCTTTGCCGCAATTGTGTTTTATCGGTTATGGTAGTGAAATTTTGGGGTTTCCTATTAAAAATTATGTGTTATATAATTTTTATTTTCAGTTGCTGTTGTTTTATCCAATGGGATGTTGGAGGTGGGTCCCACCACCACATAACCACCCATTTGAGAATATTGTGTAGTGGGGCCCACATGAACACCAACCCTTCAACTCCAATTTAACTCCTTAAACACCTCTCTTAACATTGAAACTATATATTTATGGTGGATCCTTTACAGTTTCCCCTCATAATGTTGCCTACACAAGATTAATTAATGACTATATTAATTAATTTGTGGTGTCAACAATTCATTTTGAATTATTTTGAAATGTGTGGAAATATCATAATATTGGGGAGCATTTTAATTATTTTGGCATGGAAAATATTATGTGGTGCAACTTTTGTAGAATTAGGGAGAGAACATCCATCGACGATGAACACGAATAACACTCTTTCTATCCACCAAAGAACGAAAAAACCATCATCGATCTTTGTCCAAGCCCCAAGAAGAGTATCCGCCTGCGAGGAACGTCGACTATGCTTCCTCCTGGGACTCACCCCGACGTCAACAAATCGACATCGTCTTTGAATTCTCTTTTCGCGACACCAACAATCGAAAATTGGAATCATGTAGGGGGTTTTTTATTATTTTAAGTGTGTAAAATTATATCTCATTATTGATGAGTTCTTTGGATTGTATTCGGCCATTGGATATCGCCTAATGCGGAGGGCATGGGCTGAATGAACACGGCCCGATAACCCTCCGTTGGTTCATGACTATTTTGGCAACAGTGACAAGAGGCTGCGATGACCGGAATCGGCGGCCGCGCACCGGCCTCATAGGGGAAAACTGTGTCCCGCAACCGTGGGCCACTCGGGCTGAAGAACCAGTCGGCTACTGCTGGCTGGGCTGGTGAACCGCAGCACCCGCAGATGCCGCGCGGAGGAGGTGCGACATGCATTTATGGGCCGCTTGCTGGACAAACAGGCCTTCTACGGCCGACCGGGCAAGAGACCACGGCATCGCTTGGCACCGCGCTATGGAGAAGACTGTGGCCAGCATTGGTCGGGCCGCTTCGGCAGTCGAACTGGCCGGCTGCCTATCAGCCGAGCAGAAGGAAACCGCAGCACCCGCAGGTGCCATGTGGGAGGAAAAGAGGCCAACTGTGCAGGCCGCTCGTGCCAGAATGAACTGGCCGGCTTTGGCCGGCCGGACAGTAAGGAGGGGTGGTGCTGCTCGGCGCCACAAGGTGACCCAAACTTGCGTGCAACCGCGGGCCTGGTCCGCGGGTGGGCCGCGCCCCACTGGGCCAGGACAACCCCCTAACCAAGTCGGACCCACCAGGACATGTCCCTGGATCGGCTATGCACTACCGGGCTGGGTCATCCCTCAGCTAGGTCGGACCCGCAAAACTGAGTCCGGCCGACCCGCCAGCCCACTGGGCTTCATGAGCCAGGACATTTTCGCTTAAACGAGAATAACATCTAGACCGCGCGTCCGATTGACGTGCTGTCTGTGGAATTTGGAACCTCATGAGGAGACGGTACTTCTATGATAATCTAAGTGAGTTTTGTAAAACATTGGAAAATGGCCGGGTTTGGAAAGAGCGTAATTTCAACCGAACCCCGGGAACGGAAAATCCAATAACTCTCAGACGGGCATCCGATAGACGCGCCATCTATCACATTGGGTTCCTTTTGATGAGACAGAACATTGGGATACATCAACTATGGACTTCATGATAGTTTATTTGTTGACCCCTTTGCTCGAGTAGCAGTCCCTCCCGGAATCGAGCGTTCTATGATGGGGAACCCTACAGTTGGTTGTGACTGCGACGACTACTGTACCATAATCCTACATGGGTATAGTAGCGGCGACTACTATACTAGGATCCTTCGTGGGTTTGAAATCGAATACTTCTTCCCTGGGATCCTCTGTGGGTTCGACAGTGATGTCTAATATTCTTGTATCATGTGTGGGTCTGACAGTTTTGACTTTTGTTCTTGTATCCTGTGTGGGTCTGACAGAGTAAATGGTCTTGTATCTTGTGTGGGTCCAACAACTTAGCTGGTCTAATATCCTGTGTGGTTCTGACAGCTTATATGAATCAGTGACTACATTTGATAATCTCTATCACTATAAAATAGATGTATACCTGTGTGAGATGAGTCTTGACTTTCAATCATTATCATTGATTTATTGAGTTCACATCCTTTGTGGAATGGTTTGTGCTTGGGCTCAAGAGTTGGAGCCGAAGTGAGATTGATAACTTAGGTATATGTATGGGAATATACCTTAGTAGGGTTGGTTGATACTTCATGGTTATTTCTTTTTTATCTGTTTTATCCTTCGTGGATTCTGGGAGTCCTTCGGGGGTCTTAGGGTCCATACTGACAATCGTTATACTCACCCCTTCACGGGAAATGCCAAAACATTGTTGTGTTGGTTTCAGATGATGAGAAACACTGATCGAGGTAGATACTTGTGGAGTTGGATGGTACCAGAAGGTAGGCCACTTGGCGAGACGTACACGAAGCGAACAGATGGAAGGACCTGAGGTGCTGAGGAGGCCATCTGTACCCACCCTTCGGGTTTGATTTTCGGAGGATGACTCAGTAGTTGCTGAATACTTTTCTGCAGTTGTACTTTACTGGTGGGATTGTATTATCTGCCCCTTTCCTTCCAACACGTTCTCTTGTATTCAGTTTTACATAGTGATTATTTCCAGTTGTTTCCTCTACTTCTTGTGTTCTGACTGTGTGTGTGTTACATGTTAAAAAAATTCCTTCCCTTTTATCGGGATTACGCTTTTGGTGCTAGTCACTAGCCCCTGGCCTATGGAAGGTGGGCTTGGGGTAGTCACAACACGGGCCCCGAGGAAGGGTCGTGACAAATTGGTATAAGAGTCAGTTCTACTGCATAACATAGATGCATATTATTTAAATGGAAATAGTGTTTAGGTTTTTGGGTATGGATATCAGTTTAAGGAAACCAGTGTTGGTGCGGCGGCCGATGTATCCATAAACCAGGACCCCGACCTCTGATTTCCAACTCAGTGCATGAAAACACTAATTGCGTTTTTGTTTATTTTGAAAATGTTTTCTTCATGATTAATTTGTGTCATCTCACCAGGTATATTGTTTTAACCGTGGCGCACCTGTTTATTTTCAAGATGGACCCATGAAGGTAGCCAGCTAGGTTTCGGTGTTACAAACGAGATGGTAGCCCACCGAGCGATGAGGCCTCAGTGCTGGGCCCCATCACAGTGCAGGTACCAACGACACCTCTACCAATAGGACAATTAATACCACCATCCCCAGCAGTAGAGATTGCATGCCGCCTGAGTGCATTTCATGGGTTTTAGCGATAGAGGCCGCCTAGGGTCCGGGGAGAGATGGACCCACAGGTAGCTGAGGATTGGCTGGAGGCTGTCGTGAGTGTTTTCAGATTGGGAGGGACACCAGCCGACCTTATGGTGATCCTTGTTGCGATTCTCCTACAACCAACAGATGGTTGATGGTGGAGCCTGACGCTCTAGGTGCAAGACAAGGCATCTTTACTCTGGACAGACTTCGAGAGTCTCTTCCTCTTAGAGTTTGTTCTAGCCACCATTCGTGTTGTGCGGATTGAGGAGTTACTACATCTGTAGCAGGGCAGCATGACAGTAGCTCAGTACTCAGTGAAGTTCACCGACCTATCACACTACTACAAGGATATTGTACGGGACACATTCTTCAGGTCCCGGACCTTCGAGTATGGACTTCGGGCTGATATCAGGGCTTCGATGATTCCCCTTAGCATCCTGACGCAGGAATGGGTGATGGAGAGAGCCCTTATAGTAATTATTTTTTCTCGTTGAGCAGTCACCAGTGGCGAGACCCTCTATAGGACGACATGTAGAAGAGTATTCTACAGCCGGCAGTAGGCAGTTGGAGCAGAGGTCATGGGGACAAGGCCATCAGGTGGGAGACCTCATGATACAAGTTCAATTTTTTGGGGCACACGAAACAGGACCAGCCATATGAGGGGTGGGCAGTGCTATGCATGCGGCGGGTAGGGCCACATGGCTCGAGACTACAGGACCCACCCTTCGGAAGAGCAGTGGATTGTAGAGGGAGCACCCAGGTAGAGGTAGAGGTTTGATCGTTGTGGTCCGTCGAGAGCAGGCAGATGTGGAAGAGGAGCAGGACGAACAGTGGGTTGTGGACGATGTTTCGAGGCACTACCACCACCCCCACCAGGAGGTCTACCCCGACCACAGGGAGCTGGTGGATAGAGGTAGGCTCGGATCCATCCAGTCGAGGCCTACGATCACGGTGCACCCAAGATTATTCGAGGTACTATCTTTGTCTACTCCACTCTTTCTGCAGTACTTAAAGATATAGGTGCGACACATTCTATTAATGTTGCTGCCCTTTTTCAGAACTCAAAAATTCCGACGGAGCTGTTATCTCGATCATTATGTCTAGACCCTCTTACGGGAGAAGACTCAATTATTACGCAATAGTTCCAGTAGTTTTAGATTACTCTAGGAGTTAAGAGCTTCGGCTGGGATCTTCTTGTAGCGGCTTCGAGGCCTAACGACATCATCTTGGGTATGGAATGGTTATCCATAGTTCATGCTCAGATTAACTGTATTAGGCGCAAAGTGCGGTGTATCCGTATGGATGGGACCATGTTCACCTTCACCGGAGAGAAGGGATCCTTTTGGAGTGTAGGATGGACTTACGCAGAGGAGTGGGCATCCGATCACACTTCATTTGGCTAGTCGCATCCTCAGAGTAGTTGATGTGCGGAGTTTGAGTTTTCCTGTTGTGGTGGATTAGTATGTGGATGTTTTCCTTGATGACATTCTATGATTACCTCCTCGCCGAGAGGTAGACTTCTACATTGATATGTACCATGGGAAAACAACGATATCTTCTCCAGCATATCGGACGGCTCCCGCAGAGCATCATGATCTGCAGGTACAGCTTGAGGACTTATAGGGAAAGGGATTTATCCAAACTAGTGTTTCACCCAGGGCATCTCCAATTTTGTTCGCCAATAAGGAGGATGGGAGCTTGAGACAATTTTTCAACTACCTTTGACATAATCAGGTGACCATAAAGAACAAGTACCCACTCTTGAGGATTGACGACCTCTTTGATCAGCTCATGGGAGAATGATGGTTCTGGAAGATAGACCTCAGGTTAGGCTATCAACAGCTCATATTTCATGATGAGGATGTGCAGAAGATGGCCTTCAGGTGTCGGTATGGCCACTAAGAGTTCTCGATTATGACCTTCGGCATAACAAACACTCCAGCAGTGTTAATGAGTCTCATGAATAGGATCATCCATCCTTACCTTGATCTCTTTGTCATAGTCTTCATCGACGACATACTGATTTACTCGACTACTGAGGAGGAGCACGCCTACCATTTTTTGGTAGTACTAGACACACTCTGAGATCACTAGATTTATGGTACGCTCTCGAAGTGAGTGTTCTGGATTCGAGAGGTTCACTTCTTGGGAAATTTCATCTCGGAGGCTAGATTTGTAATGGAACCAGTGAAGATCGAGGTAATACATTCTTTGGAGCCACCCAGGAGTGTGACAGAGGCTCGGAGTTTTCTATGTCTGGATGGGTATGATTAGAGGTTTGTTCTAGACTTATCCAGAGTTGTAGCACCGCTTTCAGCATTGACAATGAAGGGGAAATACTTCGTGTGGTCAGAGAGATTCTAGGATAGCTTTTAGAAGATGAGGCATAGATTTACCAGTGCGCCCATATTGAGGCTACCAGAGGAGGTTCTTTGATATGTAGTTTATTGCAACGCATCAGGGACTGAACTCGGGTGTGTCCTGATGTAGAAGGGAGAATTTATCACGTATGGTTCACAACAGTTGAGAAAACACGAGCATAACTAGGCTACCCATGACCTGGAGTTAGCAGTAGTGGTATTCTCCTTGAATATGTGGAGGCACTATCTGATGGGCGAGCCCTTTACTATCTACTCTAACCACCAGAGTCTCAGGTACATCTTCTCGTAGAAAGACCTGAACCAGAGACAGTGGCAATGCCTTGAGTTCTTCCAGGACCATGACTTCGAGATAGTCTATACTCCCCGGAAGGGGACTGTTGTAGAAGATGCTCTCAGCAGGATATCGGGCATTCAGCTGCTAGTAGAGGCGACGAAGCAGCTAGCCACGTTGCAGATATCCTTTATGGATAAAGATTGAGCAGCCTTTCTTCAGTCTCTCATAGTCACTCCTCCACTTTTTCAGTGAGTTAGGGAGTCATAGTGAGGGGAAATTGACTGTGAGACAGGACGTGCTCATCTATACTCAGGACATGCACCTGATGGGTTTTATGAATATTGGGATCACGTCATCCTTTTTAGAGGACGTATCGTGGTACAAGTTTCAATACAGGAGGAGGTGTTGAGGGAGTTCTACACTTCCCCTCTAGAGGTACATCCAGGAGTGGAAAAGATGTATCAGGACTGCAAACAACAGAATTGGTGGCTGGGTATGATGAAAGCAGTAGCAGATGTTTTCTCTCGATGCCTCAATTGTCAGCAAGTGAAGGCAGAGAACCAGGTTCTAGATGGCTTGGTTCAGCCCTTAGAGTTTCCAGAGTGGAAGTTGGACGAGATTTTCATGGATTTAGTGACTCGGCTACCACATACATCCAGAGGACATGACTCTATCTGGGTGATCATAGACCGACTCACCATGTTGGCCCACTTCTTACCGATCAGAGATCAGGGCTCAGTAGAGAGCTTGGGACATCTCTACGTTTAGTATATCATACAGCTTCATGGTGTGACATCGACTATTGTCTCCGATTGAGATTCTTCTTTCACTTCCCGTCTATGGAAGGGGTTACATGAGGCTTTTTTCACATATCTTCACTTGAGCACTACCTTCCTCCATCAGAAGGATGGTCAGACTGAGAGTACCATTCAGACTCTCGAGGACATGCTCCATGCATGTGTTCTCAACTTCGGTCGTAGCTGGGAGGATCAATTACCCTTGGTGGAGTTTGCATACAACAGCACCTACCACTCCACCATCGAGATTGTAACACCCCAAGATTCCACTGTATGCTTCTCTTTGAGTAATACAGTAGTGTGTGTTGTACGCAACTTCGAGTTCTAACACACGCCACACACAATCAAACTATCTGTTATCAATAGTAATACCCACTTTTTAAAATTTTATAAATTTTATCTTTCAAAATGGACTTCAATTTTGTATTCTGAATATTTAAATTAGCCTTGGGTGAATTTTTTGTTATTTTATGAAAACTTTCAATTTTTGATGAATAGTGAAAAACACTAAGTTATTAGTTAAAAACTGACTTTTTAATTAAATAATTTTTTATTTTATTTAAATTTATTTTAGGTCAGAATAGATACGTAATACCTATATAAGTTCAATGTAATTCATTGGATTCAGTTAATAATAAATTTAGACATAAAAAATTTTATTGAACTTTTCGCCGTCTTTTAACCACCTCCTAGGAGAATTTGGAAATTGACATAAAACATAATTTTATTACTTCTGTGAGTGGAATTTCGAAACTCCGAGTGACACGGTTAATTTCAAGGAGTAAAATGTGGTTCAATAAGATAAAAATAATTTTTGGTGAATAGTAACTTTTAACTTTTATTTACCACGATTAAAAGTAAATAGGATAATTAAGGGTAAAAATGATATTAATATTACCCTAACACGTGTCCAAATTCTATTGGACAAGTGTATAACTACCAAAAACAACCTTAGAAATAAAATATTTTCATTTAGGTCCACATGGATTACATTAAGACATTTATTATTATTTAATTCAAAGAAGAGTTAAAAGAGTTAAAATAAAAGTTTATTTACTAAAAAAAATTAATATAGGGTTTTACATAGGATAAATTCAATAATAAATATTTTTTAGAAATCTAAAAATATTTCCTACATAATGGTATTTTATTTATATTTTTTAGACATTAAATAAATTAATTTATTTATGACACAATAGTGATGCATTAATTACATAATTAATAAAATATTTAAATAATTGATAATATAAATACCCAAATAAATGTAATTTGAGACTTTTTATGAATTACAAAAATTTTATAGGTTAATATGAAATGTTAGTATTTATTTAATTATTATTTTTAGAAGTAACAATACTATTATGATTTTAACAAAAATCAAATACCAAATAATGTCAAAATTGACATAAAAGAGTTTTTGAAACAAATATTATATTATTAATTGATATTAAATTCTTAAAAATATAAAGTTCATCCAAGTGACTTATATAATGATAGGTGTATCATTAATAGACCACTTGGTGGTCTATTGGATGTATATAGTATGTTTATTAACTATATAATATAAAAATACAATGTCACATGGTTAATGTCAAACTAATTAACTAAGAGTTAAAACTAAAAGATAAGGTTAATATAATTACCCAAACCTGTATAAATTATATTGGTTGAAATTATTTCAACCCATACCCACCTTATAAATTCAATAATCCACTTTTGAGCAATTATAAACCGAATATGAATTTATTATAAAATAATATTTCTAGCTTTTTCAAAGGTGCCCCTCACCCCTCTTATAAAAGGGAACCACCCCCCCCCCCTCTCACTAATTAACACATTCAAATACTTTTGGTTCAGAAAACCCCAACCCAAATACTCTCTCAACTTCCATCACTTTAACTAGATGCCTTAGTTTGATCAGAAATCCAATCTAAGGATCCCTTTTGATCAAATCAAAAGGAAGAACCTGAAGAAGAGGTAATGTTTTCACCACCCTTTTTCAAGATCATTTCATCCTTAACTACTTCTTTACTTGTTATTCCCTTCTAAAATAATAACTCCAGTATCTCATATATAATTTTATATTATTATAAATATGGTAAAACCATATTTAGTATTCTATCCATCCTTTTAATGACATGTCACCATACGTGTGTACGTACGGCTTATCGTCTCCACGTCGTGGTGTAATTGTTATTCAATATATTATTATTTGTATGAGTATAATAATGATATGTTATTCATGTAAATAATAAATATAACATGATAATGATTCTGTATATACGATATTACATCCAATTATATATTATTTTAATTTGAAAATAATGATATTGTCGCTCGTGCGTACGTACAGACTACCGTCTCCACGAACGCGATGAGATTCATTCCCCATCGTATCTATTCAAGACTAATTCACATTTTATGATTATAAGTAATGTTTAAGAACATTATATCATTCTGGGTATGAATAAGAAACAACCTATCCATAATAAACATGACTTATTTAACAAAATATATAATAGAAAACAAGTAAGTTAACACTATAAAAGATGATCATACTAAATTATTATTAAGAAGGCATTATTAGAAGATCATATATGATATCATAATTATGTATATGGTTCTTGTATAATTTAATAAAAATGTTTTACCTATTATACAAGAGAATAACATACCATCAACTATGGAAAAGTACAAGGTAAGGGTTTATTTCACAATCTCTTCATTATCTGAGGTTGTTTATACATAATTATCTACTAGGACCTCTTTATCATCCACATCAATGTTTCTTAAAAATGTATTTCAAACCATTCATACTATTTTACAGACTATGGTTTAAAGTCATTTATACCATTTTTGACTTTTTATTAGACATTTATAAAAGAATCTTTCTGTCGTTTTCCATACAAGGTCCTTTTTTAGCTTTTTGACAGAATTAAGGTAAGAATATTTTTTTAACTTATAATGCGGGTGAGGCTATTTTCCACCATTATAAAATCCTATAAGCTTACCTTAGAATATTATAAGAATATTTTCAAATTAAACATTTTATTTTATAATTATGTGACTTTTAAATGATTTCAAAAAAGGAGATATTTCTCTAAAATAGTTTTGATTTCATCTGTGTCAACATCCTTTGATGGATTTGAAGCTTATTTGGGGTTTATTTTTTATGATACAAACCTTCCATATATTTTTGAAGGTTTTTTGATATTTTTGACTGTGGATGTGTTGTTTTTATACCATTCAGGGTTTATAGAGAAAGTATTTACATTTCGAATGCTAGTTTTAAGACGAATGTTTATGTTATGTTTAAAACTATTCATACGAGGAATGCATTGGACTTAATAAGTGATGGTTGGAGCCCACTATATCTCCTCGATTCATCGGTAGGTCTCACGAGACAAACTAGTGTCTTGGCACAAGGCCTTGAAAAAATCTTATTTGTAGTATTGGCACGAGGCCTTGACTATGTGGTTATGATAGTCTGGCATTATGCATTCCATCGTTATGAAAGTGGTTTTTGATATTGCATGTGGTTATTTTACTAGTAGAATATCCATGTGAATAATTAAATTGCATTATTTCATTTTATCTTTTCCATATTATGTTGATGTTCACGTTTAAAATGCTTTTGTTTACGTTATACATTGCCTTAAATTTTTATGCTTATTTATAAAGGTTTCCGCTATATTGTTATCCTTACTGAGCATCTGAGCTCACCCCTTTCAATGTTTTATTTTTCCTAGGATGTGGATAAGTAATTTATGAATGACCTGTAGTGTTTGTATGAGGGAATATGAGTGTGTATTATGAAGACTAGATGTTGTTGTAGTAGTTTTCACATTATGATTTAATGTAAACTTTATGAATGTATCTAGTCATTCCATGGCTGCTAAACTAATCGGTATTTTGAGACTTGATATTTTGTGATCATGCCAATGGTATGTAATAATGCACCGACTCTAGGTAACTGGGGTCAGGGCATTACAGTTGGTATCATAGGAAGTTTAGTACAAACCTTGGAAGATTGATTTAGATAAACTATGATTAGAGCACATAGACCTAAGATAGACATTGAGGATTGGTATAGAATAACTTCATATAATTTTTGTATTATAGAGATTTTGTGAGTTTTTTGAGCAATACATCCCTGTCTGGATACGAAAAGGTGGAGGTGGATGTGGCACATATATGCCTTGGGGTATAACCCAAAAACACTGCTTTGAGCTAGACTCGAACGGGAACTGGTGCATGACAACGGGCCTTGTTGCACTCTTGTTTACGACACTCCCGTGGGATATGCTTAAGAAAATTCTCAATTTTTTATGAACCATTAGGAAGGGTTTATAATTATATACTTCTTAAAATTAATTTTTTTTTATGATTATGGATTATATCCATAAACTAATCAACTTATGTTAAGTGTTTTACAAGTATAGAATTATGTATTTTGATTGATAAACTGATCTAGTTTATGCCATTGTTTAGAAATGGCGCCAAGTGGAAGAAATGGAAATCATATCAATGCACAAACTCTTGGGAGGGATTGTCATCATGTTCTAGATAATTATAGTGGAGCTAGTGATGTAACTGGTGCTGATTAACTTATCACCATACAGGGACAACTCACTTAGGTTATGAATAATAACCTTACCCGTATGGAGACCCCTGATCCACAGCATGGAGAATCAATGTTAGATCACTTCATGAGGCAACAACCACCAACATTCAATGGGAGTAAAAATCCATTGGTAGCTGAGGAATGGATACGTTCCCTAGATAAAATTTATCTGGCTTGGGGGATTAGTGAAAATGAAAAAGTTATCATGGCAGTTTACCGCCACACCAGAGATGCTGATCAATTGTTGTCATTGATTCAAATCTTGACGGAAGATGAAGAATTATCAAATATGGAATGGAGGGAGTTCAAATATCTAATTTTAGAAAAATAATTTCCTCGTGACCATCGAGCAGATATAGAAAGCCAATTTCTGGGTCTGAGACAAAAGGAGGATGAAAATGTCGCAAAGTATGAGGCTAACATTACAAGGTTAACAAGGTATACTGTAGATTATATACGTAACCCAAGAAGTAAGATTGATCATTTCTTTGATGGGTTAAAACCATTTCTCTATTAAGCATTAGTCTCACAATCCTTCTCATCATACGAAGACATTGTATCATATTCTATCAAGACAGAAAAATAATTCTCTAGGTCTTATGAATTTACAGAAACCCAAGAGAAGAAGAGATCTACTGATAAATCTGTGAATGGAAATAAGGCGAAGATGGAAAAAGTTGAATATCCATCATTTAGTAAATGTGGGAAGAAACACCCCGTACTTGGTTGAAGGGAATGGGAGTCTATTACATGTGCGGTGAAAAAGGCCACCAATCTCGTGATTTCCACAGGATGAAAGAAGCTATCGATGTTCAATGCTACAACTTTAGAGATATGGGTCATTATGCCAATGAATGCCCTAAGCGTCAGGGGATCTTACCTCAGAAAAGGCCAAGGGATCGAGGCCATGCTTATGCTATCACTACTGCTAAGGTAGTAGCACCGAAAGACGTGGTGGTAGGTAATTTAATGGTTTCCTCATGTTTAAGAAATGCATTATTTGATTCTGGATCATCTCATTGTTTCATATCTTCCCAGTTTTCTAAGAAAAATAGATATTTCCAATTTAGTTTAACTAAGGAGTTTTCAGTTAATACTCCTAAGAGAAGTACCATTGCAATAGTGTTTTGTGAATCGGTCCCCATTAGAGCACATAAATGTTCTTTTCCATTGATCACATCATCATACCTATGGTTGAGTTTGATATAATCCTCGTTATGGATTGGATTTCGGACCATGAATCAAAAATTTATTTAAGAATAAGGAGGTTACTATTTTTGATGATGATGATAAGGAACACCTTATCTTTAGAACAGAATAATCACCACCTAATTCTTATCTAGATCCACCCCAGTAACTCAACTAAATTCAATTATTGGGGAGTAAGAGAATAAAATGACTGTGGGTGAGGAAAGGAATGTTCAAATAGAGGATGTACATATTGTGAATGAATATGTAGATGTGTTTTCAGAAGATTTACCTTGACATCCTCTAGAACTTGAAGTTGAGTTTTAAATTGATTTAATTCCTGGATCAAGGCCTATATCGAAGACCCCTTATAGAATATCCACTGTGGAATTAGTCGAACTAAAGAATCAACTAGAGGAATTGAGTAATAAGGGATTTATTCGACGTTGTGTTTCTCCATGGGGATTCGCTGTCCTTTTTGTTAATAAGAAAGATGGATCTATGAGGTTATGTATCGACTATAGGGGAATCAATTCTATAACTATTAAGAACAAGTATCCCCTACCTCGCATTGATGATTTATTTGACCAACTACATGGAGCTCAATACATTTCAAAGATTGACCTTCCTTCTGGATACCATCAATTTTGTGTGAAGAAGGACGACATTCCAAAGACTGCATTTCGAACTAGGTATGGGCATTACGAGTTTACAGTAATGCCTTTTGGGATGACTAATGCACCCTCTGTATTTATGGATCTAATTAATAGAGTTTTTAAGGAATATATAGATTAATTTGTGGTGGTATTTATTGATGATATCTTGGTATACTCCAGAAGCTACGATGATCCTGAAAATCACCTGTGCATTATCCTGAAAACTATGAGAATACATGAATTATATGGGATGTTTAGAAAGTGTAAAATCTAGCTTCAGGAGATTTTTTTCTTGACCATATTGTCTCCAAATATGGAATCTCTGTTCATCCTTCTATGACCAAGGAAATCCAAGAATGGCCTGCACTGACAAGTATAACTGAGGTACGTAGTTTTATTGGTTTAGCAGGTTATTGTCAATGTTTCATCAATTATTTTTCTGATTGGCTAACCCATTAATGAAGCTCGCACGTATAGGGGTTAAATTTTTTCGGACAAAAGAGTGTGAATAATGTTTTGAAGAACTGAAGATAAGATTAGTTAATGCTTATAGATTGAATCCACCATCGGGGATTGATGGGTTCGTTATTTATAGTGATTCATTGAAGAAAGGACATGGTTGTGTCCTTATGCATAATGATATGGTTATTGCCAATGCATCACGATAGCTAAAAATTCATGAGCAGAACTATCCTACTCATGATATTGAGTTAGCTGCTGTAATCATTTCATTGAAGATATGGAGACATTATCTCTATGGTGAAAAATGTGAGATTTATACTGATCACAAGAGTTTGAAGTATATTTTCAAACAAAAAGAACTCAATATGAGGCAATGGAGATGGATTGAATTACTAAAGGATTGTGATTGCACGATACACTACCAACTGGGGACGGAAAACAAGGTGTCAGATGCTTTGAGCAGAAAAGATCATGGAGTTTTGAAAAATATGATAATTTAAAGGGATCCAATTTTCATGGATCTAGTGAAGATGAACATTGGAAAAAACATGGAAGGTGAAACATCTATGCTTTTTCAAATGGTTTCCAAATCATCATTACTAGAATGGATTAAGAGTTCTCAGACTGATGATGAAGAATTTCAAAAGAATATTAATGCTGTGAATGATGGGAAATTGAGAGACTTTGTGTGTGAAGATGTAATTTTGAAATATGGGAAGATGCTTTATGTTCCCGATATAACTAAAATAAAAAGATAATTGATGGATGACGCTCATTGTTCCAATTTCTCTATACACCCTGGGAGCACCAAAATGTATAGAAATTTGAAGGAACATTTTTGGTGGGACAAAATTAAGAGGGAGATTGCTGATTTTGTGTCAATATGTATTGTTTGTCAACATGTTAATGTTGGAAGTCCCCATCCTAGTGGAGTATTGCAACCTCTTCCCATACCTGAGTGTAAATGGGATAATATCACGATGGACATTATCATGGGGCTACCAAAGGAGCTTAGAATGAATGATGCACTATGGGTCACTGTTGATCATCTTACCAAGTCAGCACATTTTCTTGTTATAAGGGAAGCTTTACCACTTGAACAGATATCAATACTATATATTAATGAAGTTGTGAGACTTCATGGAGTACCCCTATTAATTGTTTCTTATCGTGTTCCCTGTTTTACTTCATGATTCTGGAAGAGTCTTCAAAAGGCCTTAGATACTGATCATCATTTGAGCACTGCCTACCACCCTCAAACAGATGGACAATCATAATGGACTATTCAAACCTTATAAGACATGTTTAGATCCTGCTCACTTGACTTTCAGGGTATGTGGGTTCAATATTTACCTCTGGTAGAATTTTTCTATAACAATAGCTTCCATTCGAGTATTCAGATGGAACCATATGAAGCGTTACACGGAAAGAGATTTCACACACCAACCTGTTGGGATGACGTTTGTGAAAGAAAACTCGTAGGTCCAGAACTGGTAGAGGAAATGATGGAAAAGGTGAAGGTAATCCAAAACCACATCAACGCAGCTCAATGTTAGCAGAAGAGCTATACTGATAACTGAAGGAAGGATTTGGAATTTCAAGTACGAGATCATGTTTTCTTGATGGTATCTCCATGGAAGGAAAATATACGTTTTGGTAAGAAGGGTAAATTGAGTCCCAGGTACATTGGACCTTTCAAAATTCTAGAACGAATTGGGGCTGTAGATTACCATATGGCAATGCCGCCAAGTCTCCCCAAAGATCACAATGTGTTCCACATATCACTATTGAGGAAATACTTGCCTGACCCAAAAAAATGTACCCACATACAATGAATTATAATAGAAATCTGATATGTCTTATTGTGAAGAGCCCATCAGGATTCTTGATACTAGAGAACAAGTGCTGAGAAACTGGATGACTCGTCTGGTAAAAGTTCTATGGAGAAACCATAAGATGGAAGAGGCAACGTGGGACCCCGAGGAACTTATGATGAAGAATCACCTGAGTCTTTTAATACAGTAATTTTTTAGAAATTTCGAGGACGGATTTATTTGAAGGATGGGAGAATGTAACACCCCAATCTTCCGCGGTATGCTTCTCTTTGAATAATACAGTAGCGTGTGTTGTAAGCAACTTCGAGTTCTAACACGCACCACAACCAACCAAACTAGCCGTCATGAATAGTAATACCCACATTTTAAAATTTTATAAATTTCATCTTTCAAAATGGACTTCATTTTTGGATTCGGAATATCAAAATTAGCCTAGGCTGAATTTTTGTTATTTTTCTGAAAACATTCAAGTTTTGATGAATAGTGAAAAACACTAAGTTATTAGTTAAAAACCGACTATTTATTTAAATAATAATTTATTTTATTTAAATTTATTTTATGTCAAAATAGATACGTAATACCTTTATAAGTTCAATGTAATTCATTGGAGTCGGTTTATAATAATTTTAGACATATTAAAATTTTATTAAACTTCTCACCATCTTTTACCCACCTCCTAGGAGATTTTTGAAAATTCACATAAAACATAATATGATTGCTTCTGTGAGTGGAATTTTGAAAATCCGAGACACACGGTTAATATCAAGGAGTAAAATGTGGTTCAATAACATAAAAATAATTTCTGGTGAATAGTAACTTTTTACTTTTATTTATAATGGTTAAAAGTAAATAAGATAATTAAGGGTAAAAATGATATTAATATTACCCTAACACATGTCCTAATTCTATTGGACAATTTTATCTCGACCAAAAACAAACTTAGGTATAAAATATATTCATTTAGGTCCACCTAGATTATGTTAGGATATTTATTTTTATTTAATTCAAAAAAGAGTTAAAAGAGTTAAAATCAACGTTTATTAACTAAAACATTTTTAATATAGGGTTTTACATAAGATAAATTCGATTATAAATATTCAATAAAATATTAAGAAGATTTAAGACAAAAATTTTGTTAATTTCTAATTTTTAAAAATTAAATAATTTAATTTAATTATGACACAATGGTGATGCAGTAAGTACATAATTAATGGAATATTAAAATAATTGATAATATAAATCCCCAAATAAATGTAATTTGAGACTTTTTAGGAATTCCACAAATTTTATAGGTTAATATGACATGTTAGTATTGATATAATTATGTTTTTTTGAAGAAATCATTCTGTTATAATTTTCACAAAAATCAAATACCAAATACTTTCAAAATTGACATAAAAGAGTTTTTAAAACAAATATTATATTATTAATTGATAATCAATTCATAAAAATCTAAAGTTCATACAAGAGACTTTTATAATGATATTTGTATCATTACTTTACCACTTGGGGGTCTCTTGTATGTATATAGTACGTTTATTAACTATATAATACAAAAATACAAAGTGACATGGTAAATGTCAAACTAATTGACTAAGAGTTAAAACTAAAAGATAAGGTTAATATATAATACAAACCTATCTAAATTCTATTGGTTGAAAATATTTCGACCCATAAACACATTAGACTATGAATTATTCACTTTGGAGCGATTAGAAACCGAAGATGAATTTCTAATAAAATAATATTTCTAGCTTTTCCAGAGGTGCCCTTCACCTCTCTTATAAAAGGTCACTCCCCCTTCTCACTAATTCACACATTCAAATCCATTTCGGTACGGCCAACCCCTGCCCAAATAATCTCTCAAATTCCCTCACATCAACCTAGAGGCATTAGTTTTACCAGAAAGCCATCCTATGGAGCCCTTTTGATCAAATCAAAACGAAGAACCTGAAGAAGAGGTAATGTTTTCACCACCTTTTTTCAACTTCATTTCTTCTTCTACTTATTCCTTCTTTTTTATTCTCATTCTAAAATAATTACGCCATTACCTCCTATATACTGTGATGTTATTATAAATATGGTACACCCATATTCATTATTCTATCCACCCTTTGAATAACATGTCACCATACGTGCATACGTACGGCTTACCGTCTCCACGTCGTGGTGTAATTGTTATTCAATATATTATTATATGGATGTGTATAATAATGATGTCTAATTCATGTAAATAATAAATATAACATGATAATGATTTTGTATATATGATATACCATGTAATTATATAATATTTTAATATCAAAAGAATGATATTGTCGCTCGTGCGTACGTATGGACTACCGTCTCCACGAACGTGATGAGATTAATTCCCCGTCGTATTCATTCAAGACAAATTCTAATTTGATGATTAAAAGTAACATTTATGATCCTTATATCATTCTGGATATGAAAAAGATACAACCTATCTATAACAAACATGACTTATGTAACAAAACATATAAAAGAAACGAGTACGTTAACACCCGAAATGATGATAATACTAACGTATAATTAACAAAGCATTATTAGAAGATCATATATGATATCATAATTATGTATATGGTTCTTTTATAATTTAATAACAATGATTTAACTATTATACTTTAGGATAACATACCATCAACTAAGGAAAATTACACGGTAAGGGTTTATTTCACAATCTTTTCATTATCCGAGGTTGTTAATACGTAATTATATACTGGGACCTCTTTATCATCCACATCCATGTTTATTAAAAATGTATTTCAAAAAATTATTACTATTTTAGATACTATGGTTTAATATAATTTATACCCTTTATGACTATTTATAAAAATTTTATAATGGAATATTTCTGTCGTTTTCCAAACAAGGTCCTTTTTAACCTTTTCGACAGAATTAAGGTAAGAATGTGTTTTTTAACTTATATGGCGGGTGCGGTTATTTTACGTAGTTATAAAATCTTAGAAGCTTCCCTTAAAATATTATAAGAATATTTTCAATGTAAATGGTTTATTTTATAATTATGTGTCTTTTAAATGATTTCAAAAAAAAGAGATATTTCTCTCAAATATTTTTGATGTCAACTATGTCAACATCCTTTGATGGATTTTAAGATTATTTGATGTTTATTTATTATGATACAAAACTTTTATATATTTTTGAAGGTTTTGTTATTTTTTTGACTGTGGATGTGTTCTTTTTACACCATTTGGGGTTTATGGAGAAAGTATTGACATTTATTATGCTAGTTTTAATACGAATGTTTATGTTATGTTTAAACATATTCATATAAGAAATGCATTGGACATAATAAGTGATGGGTGGAGCTCGTAATAGCTCCTCAATGCATTGGTAGGTTTCATGATACAAACTAGTGTCTTGGACCAAGGCCTAGACAAAATCTTATTTTTAGTCTTGGCACGAGGCCTTAGATTTGTGGTTATGATAGTCTGGCATTATGCATTCCATCATTATGAAAGTGGATATTGATATTTACTGTTATTATTAGACTAGTAGAATATCGATGTGAATATGTAAATGGCATTATTTCATTTTATCTTTTCCATATTATGCTGATTTTTATGTTTAAAAGGCTTTTGTTTTAGTTATACAATGCCTTAAATGTTTATTCTTATTTATGAAAGATTCTACTATATTGTTATCCTTACTGAGAATCTAATCTCACCCCTTTAAATGTTTTATTTTTCCCAGGATGTGAAGAAGTAATTTATGAATGACCTGCAGAGATAGTATGAGGGGATATGTGTGTGGATTGTGAAGAAGAGATGTTTTTGTAGTAGTTTTCACTTTATGATGTAATGTAAACTTTATGAATGTATCTAGTTATTCCAAGGCTACTAAACTTATCGGCCTTTCAAGACTTGATCTTTTGTGATCATGACAATGTTATGTAATAATGCACTGACTCTGGGTAACTGTGGTCAGGGCGTTATAGTGATGGACCCTTACGAGGCACTGTAAGACTGACCTAGCAGATCACCTCTGTGCTGGACTGACCCATGGCAGTCAGCACTTGTAGGACCAGAGATGGTGCATGCTATGACGGAGAAGGTGAAGATCATCCAGAAGTAGATGAAGACTGTACAAAGAATATAGAAGTCCTACGATGATAGAAGAAAAAGACCACTGGAGTTCTAGGATGGTGACCACATCTTCCTATGGGTCTCACCTCGATGAGGTCTATGGAGAGTTGGACTAGGTGGAAAGTTATCTCCACGATTGATCAGACCTTTCCAGGTCCTCGGTAGAGTAGGTGAGGTGGCTTGCTGCCTGGACCTTCCACCTCAGTTTCAATAGGTGCACGACGTCTTCCAGGTATCTTAGCTGAGCAGATGCATTCACGACCTGTCCCACATCATTGACCATGGGGAGTTGTACATCAATGACGTAGCAACATGCACAGAGGTCCTGGTGTAGATCGAGGATTGACAAGATCAGGTCCTATGTGGATGGCTGATTCATCTTATGTGCATTCACTGGCAGCACGAGAACCTCCGGGGGAGCACATGGGAGAGGGAGGCTCAGATGCATGCTCAGTAATCTCATTTGTTTCCCTAGTGTCTGTTGTTTATTTATGGGGACGTAAAGACCTAATGTGGGGGTAATGTAAAAAACAAAAAATTTAAAGAAAATTTTATTCTTAAATTCTTTAAAATTTTATGGGTCCGCATTTTCTGACGGCGCCTGATTCTCAGGCCCGAGGTACCCAGAATCAATTTCTGAAGTATTGTTTGGGTACATTCAGTAAGCATACTTGCGGGGTTTTCTATCTTTTGAATTGGTGCTCAGAATTGAAATATGAGGACACTATTGAACTCCCAAGGCCATTATTTTCTTAAACAGACATTTACCGCAATTGTGTTTTATTGGTTTTGGTAGTTAAATTTTGGGGTTACTTATTAAAAATTATGTGTTAAAAAATTATATTTTGGGTGGAGGTTTTTTTATCTAATGGAATGTTAGAGGTGGTGCCCACCCCCACATAACCTCCCATGGGGGGATATTTTGTGGCGGGGCCCACATGAACACCAACCCTTCAACTATACATTATCTTTTTAAACTCCTCTCTTATCTTTGAAACTCCAACTTTATGGTTGAGCCTTTCCACTTTCCCCTCATAATGTTACCAACACAAGATAAATTAATGCCTTTATTAATTAATTTGTGGTGTCATCAATTCATTTTGAATTATTTTGAAATGTGTGGAAATATTATAATATTGGGGAGAATTTTTATTATATTGGCGTGGAAAATATTCTATGGTGGATCTTTTGGATAATTAGGGAGAGAGCATTCTTCCCTGAAGAACACAAAGAACACCCTTTCTCTCCAACTAAGAATGATGAAACCATCATAGATCTTCTTCCAAGACACAAGAGGAGGTGCCCCCTATGTGGAACGTCGACTAATCTTCCTCCCCAGATCTACCTGACCTCAATGAATTGATGTCGTCTTCAAATTCTCTTCACGTGACACTGACAAGCAAACATCAGAATCAAGGTATGTGGTTTTGTATAATTTTAAGTGAATAAAATTATATGTTGTTCTTGATGAATTCATTAGATTATCTTCGGCCATTTGATATCTCCTAATGCGGAGGGCACGTTCCAAATGAAAACGGCCCGACGAACCTCCATTGGTACGTGATTATTTTAGCAACGGATAACGGAGGCAGCAGTGACCGGAGGCAGCTGGGACTGGAAGCTGCAGCTGCACACCGGCCGCATGGGGGAAAATGTAGCCTACAACCGCGGGCTACTCGGGCTGATGAACCGGTCGGCTACTTCCAGATGGGCTAGTGAACCGCGACACTCACTGGTGCCACGCGGAGGAGGTGTGGCCCGCATCCGCGAGCCACTTTCTAGATGAAATAGCTAGCTATGGTCGGTCGGGCAGGAGACCACGGCACCGCGCTGCGGAGAAGACAGAAGCCAGTACTGGGCGGGCCACTTTGTCGGGCGAACCGGTTGGGCTAAAGGAATCCACGACACCCCCATGTGCCACGTGGGAGGAAAATTTTCCCGCTGTGCAAGCCGCTCGCGCCCGAAAAAACTGGCTGGCTTCGACCATCCAGGCACCAAGGAAGGATGGTGCCGCTCGACGCTGTCGGGCGAGCCAAACTGGCACGCAATCACGGGCCGGGTCCGTAGGTGGGTCGCGCCCCACCTGGTCGGGCTCACCCCCTAACCGGGTCGAACATGCCAAGCCGCGTCCCTAGTTGGGCCACACTCCACCGGGCTGGGCCGACCCTCACCCCGGTCAGACCCGCAAAACTGAGTCAGGCCGACACGCCAGCCCACTGGGCTTGACAGGCCAGGCCCGTTTCGCTTAAATGACAACAACTTCTAGATTGTGCATCCGATTGACGCACCATCTACAGCACTGGGATCCTCGTGATGAGACAGTACATTTTCAATACTCTAAGTGAGTTTTGTACAACATTGGAAAACAACCAGGTTTGGAATGAGTTTAATTCCAACCGAGCCCCTAGAACGGAATAGCCAATAACTCGTAGACCGGGCGTCCTATTGATGCTCCTTCTATTGCGTTGGGTTCCTTTTGATGAGACAGAACATCTGGATACATCAATTCTGGACTTCATGATAGTTGATGTATCGACTTCTTTTCATGAAAAGGGGACCCTCCGGGAATCCAGCGTGTTGTGTGCGGGAACCCTAGAGCTTGCTGGGACTACGATTAATACTGTACCGGAATCCTACGTTGGTTCGGCAACGGCGACTACTTTACAGGGATCCTCTGTCGGTTCAATAGCGATGACTATTGTTCTGGGATCCTCCATCGGTTCGATAGTGATGACTACTATTATTGTATCCTGTGTGGGTCCGACAGTTTTGACTTCTGTTCTTGTATACTGTGTGGGTCCTATAGAGTTGCTGGTCTTGTATCCTATGTGGGTCCAACAACTTAGCCGGTCTAGTATCCTGTGTGGGTCTGATAGCTTAGATGAATCAGTGACTACATCTGATTCTCTCTATTGCTATAAAAGAGATGTATACCTGTGTGAGCAGAGTCTTGACTTTCAATCATTATCATTGATGTGATTGACTTTACTTCCTGTGTGGACTGGGTTGTGCTTCGGCATGAGAGTTGGATCCGAACTGAGATTGATAACTTAGGTATATATATGGGCATATAGCTAAGTATGGTTGGTTGATACTTCGTGGTTGTATCCTTTTTCTGTGATTTATCCTTCATGGATTCTAGGAGACCTTCGGGGGTCTTGGGGTCCCTAATGACTATCGTTTTACTCACCCCTGCACTAACTATGCCCACACTTTGTTGTGTTGGTTGCAGACGATGGGAAGCACTGATCGAGGTAAAGACTTGGGGAGCTGGACGGTACCAAGAGGTAGACCACTTGGCGAGATGTACACGGAGTGGATGGATGGACCTGAGGTGCTAATGAGGCCATATTAACCCACCCTTCAGGTGGGATTTATGGAGGATGACATAGTAGTTTGTGTATACTTTTTTGCAGTTGTACTTTACTGTTGGTCTTGTATATCCATCCCCTTTCCTTCCAACACTTTCTCTTGTATTCAGTTTTTCTTAGTGATTATTTCCAGTTGTTTCCTATACTGCTTGTGTTCAGACTATGATTGTTATAGGTTAAAAATAAATTCCTTCCCTTTTATCGAGATTACACCTTTGGTGCTAGTCTCCAACCCCTGGCCTATTAAAGATGGGCTTGGGGTAGTCACGACACGGGCCCCGAGGATGGGTCGTGACATTTAACAGCTCATGAAATAATAATTTTTTTAAATATGTGCATTACAACCCATCCATTAAATATGTGGGTATGAATAATTTTCTTGAATTTATAAAATAAATAAATAAAATCCTACCCAATGTAAATTTCATTATAGAAACTTAATAAATACTCCATCAGTTTTTAGTAATGTTATTATATTCCTCAAAAATATATTTTATTCGTAATTTTTTTAAATTTAATAAAAAAAATAATATAATAAATTTTTAAAGAAATTATAGAATTTATTGGGTTAAATTAAAATAATTTCTTAAACCATACTATCTAAATTTACTTATGGTGAAATTTTTGGTTTCTCCCAGAAAATATTAATTTTTTGGTTAATATAGAAAATAATGATTAAAAAAAACAATTTAATATCCGAAAATTTTGAAATTTGATATTACCAATTATTTTTTAGATAATAAAATGTGATCATTAAAAATATTTAATAAATTTATTTAATTTTGGTATATTATTTATATTATATTTTATTATGATGTTATTTTTGGTTTAAAAAGGGTATTTGATTTTCTAAAAATAGTTTTAAAGTACATAATGTTCCTCCATTTTAATTAATTAAAATAAACAATTATTAATAATGTTTTAAATGAAATTTATAGTCTATATTTAAAAAATTATAATTTATAATCCAAAAAGTATTAATATTGGTCATTTATTTAATATAAAATCAGTTTCAATTAAATAAAATACACATATCAAAATACCGATTTTTTCATCACAAATATTTTCTTGTTGTTAAATTTAAATTTTTAACTATTAAAAAATGATTTAACAAAAAAATTAATTTTTAAATTATTATATAAAAATCATTGCACAATAAAATTCTGAAAAGGTTAATTTTTAGCTGATGAATAGTGAAAAATAATGAATCTTTATTTAAAATGTTTTTTCATTTAAATTTATTATAAATTTAAAATATATTATAGTTTATTCAGAAGTAAAATTTGAGAAATTATATTTCTAGTTATCCAATTTAGTTATGTTTAATTTATTTCATATTGAAATTTTATATAAAAACATGGTAAACAGTTGGACATTTTCATAGTGAAAACCCGATTTCTCATCATGTCTGAGAGATAAGTTTTTTTAATAAAAATGTGGATTTATGTGAATTGAGTTTGAAATAATGGATTTCATATTTGTAATATTATTAATTCATATAATATAATATGGTAAATGCTATTTTTTTACAAATTGAATTGTGAAAACTGTAAAAAACAATTACCACTGTTAGGGTGATAGTGGGATAACTGTGGTGTTAACTTAAAACCAAAAGAATTAAAATGAATTAAATATTTTTATAAAATGTAATTTATGGAAATATTTTTACCCTATTATATATAATTATCTAAAATAATTTATTTTTTATCCTAGGTTCATGAAAAAAACCTGATCATACCCCATTGTTTTCCAAATATTACAAGTGTACAACTCACCTCACCTAAAAAAGGCCACTCATATCCACTCTTCCTGGAACCATAAACCCATTTTATAGTAACATAACTTCACCAGTAACATAAAAAATTCTTTTATCTAATCCAAGAATGATTAGGATGAAATCATGTTTAAGATGGATTTTGGTGCAGACCTATATAGGTTACTCAAATAAGAGGTTGTGTTTTCCAATGAGTGATTTTATTTTATTTCTTCCACCACAACATATAATTAATATTAATCAATGATTATGACGTAATATATGTTTGATAAATATAATTATATTTTTTTATGTTATGTTAATTACCTAAAACAATCTCTACTTACATAAAATTTGATATGAAATCATCATTTGATTGTACAGAGGGCTACCACCTCGTGAACCAATGCCATAACTTTTTCCACAACTACCTATCATGGTAGGGTATGATGATGGAAGTAATATATATATATGATATTTATAAAATCATTATACCTATTTTGTGTTTATTTTATATATACTATTTTAAAGTTCTATTATATAGTAAATATGATAACATTGTTTTCGTGTACAGAGGAGTACCACTTTGTGAATCGATGTGATTCATTTTCACATACACTTTACATAAAAGATACTAAGGATAAATATATGTGATATAAATTAACTAATTATGATATTAATAAAATATCAATCATTATTAAAGGATAATCTATAATTTTCATTATTAATTATTCACTCATAGAAAGATGATAATTTTGTTCATTTATGTGTGGAATGTCGCCTTCCTAAAGCGATGCGACTCTCTCTTCTCATCACCATAACACAAGGATGACATGTATAAGTTAATTTCCTGAAATAATATGTTTTTATGTTATTATTATCATTATAAAATTATAATTTACTACCTTCGTCATTTCGATAATGATCATTGAAAAATTGAAATGTAACTCATGCGTACACATGACATACTATATTCATGATCCCAACTAAATTAATTTATCAAAACCATCATTCAAGATAGGTATTAAAAATATCATTTATATTATTCTAATAAAATTATTTCTTTATTATTATTTTGGGAATGATGGATTCGTGATAAATGTCTTATGACAAAAAATAACAGTTCAAAAAATATACAAAACATAAATTCAATACTACCGACAACATTAATTAAGAATAAATTATTAGTAAAAGTTTTATAAAATTTCAAAAGTAAATAAAATATGGTATTATAAAAAACATATGGGTTTATAATAGATTTATCATAATATTATTCTTATTATATAGGTGGTTTGAACAATTATGATGTATGTTTATACTTATTTTAAGCTAATTTCATCTAATAATTACTTTGTGTGAGACAAATTCCATATTCACCACATGTATCATTTATGGTGGGTATATAATCCCCATGATGGTATTTTATGATTATTATACATAAAATTATTTATATGTAGTTATACATTTTATGATATCTCTTTAACGATGTTTTTGGTACAAAAGTTAAATAATTTGTTATTTTTTGACAAAATTTTCCTTCTTTGATACCTATGTTTTATTATGAACCTATATAATTTTATGAGGTATATATAAAAAACCATTTTCATGTAATATCACGAATTAATTTATTCTTATGAGATTATAATTTTCATTATCTATTATTACATCATGGTTCTTATAATTCAATGTTTTCAATGTGGTAATGATTTTATGTAACAATCCCATTGCGTATTGGGATAGTTTATGAATATGTTTCTAATAATAAATTCTTATGTTAAATAAATAAATGAACTCCTAGACTTCATTATCCTCTATTTATGTGATGATAAAATTAATTTCCACATTATTTTCCTCCCCTTATGTACTCAATAATTTGAAATTATGTTTTTAGGATTAATTGCCTTTATCTATATCTTCGAAAAAACCATTTTCTTCCAAAACCATGTTTTATAAAAATGTTTTCAAAAATAATGTACTATATTCCTGTGATTTTAAAAGGGAAAATTTATCCATGAATAATTTTTGATATTTTTTTATAAATTATTCTTCCTAGCATTTTAAAAAATAATTTCCATTTGGATTTTCATCATAATTTGAATAGAATCTTGTTTTAACAACAACATCCTAAACCGAATTTCCCATGTCCTGCAATTATTTTAATTTAATATTCTATTATATTTCTTCATTTTTTTCATATAATATGTTTTTATGAATATTTTATGTTTTAAAAAGTATTTTTTCAAAAAGGAAATGATATTTTCCTTAATAAATGAGGGAAAAAAATTTAACGTTTCCTTTATATATTTGAAATATTATTTTCAAAAAAATGTCAAAATGTTTTATGAATTTTTATTTTAAAAAAATACTTTTCAATGAAAGAATATTTTCCTGAAGATATGTTCCAAGTGGTATTTCATTTTAAATCACTCTAAATCTATGATGACATTATTTGATGTTACTTATGAATTACTTGGGATATTGTCCATAGATACCATTATTATTCTTTTATGGAAGTTTTATTTTTATGATGATGTGATATTGAAGAAATACATTTCTCTTCTATTGGTTATACCGGGGTTCAATTCTTATGAAATATTCTTCTTCATCAATGGGTTATGAAATCACGAAATGATGCAATAAATATGAAATCTATATCTTTTCCAATTGTTATTATATGATGAAAGGATTAAAAACCCATTAAATATCAAGGATATTTATAAAATGATTGATATATGATATTGGGGTATACATATATCTGAATTTTATTATGTGGTGATGTTCATGTTATAAATAAAGATGACGGTTATGTTATATTGTAGGATGATGGTTCCATTTTAACAAAATATGGGTGGGACATAAATATAACTCCAATGCATTAGGAAAATATTTATATCTCATCAGATAGATAAGATTCGGATGTGTAGAGGGCCTATTTAGTAGGGGTATCCGTCTGCTATAAGGGTCAAGGGAGCGAACCTAGACAACCTTAATGGATTTCATAGTGAACCCATTCAAAAATCATACCCTTGGAAATGATTCTTGAGTACTGTGGAAATGATTTTATATGAATATGGGTTTGAAAAGAATACAATGTCTTATTCCAATATTATTATCTGATTACTCATGTTATTTTATTCCCTTATGTTTCTAGTCTTATAAAACACCAATAAATTTTTTTTTTACTTTTGATTCTGATCATTGATATACATGGTATGTTATTAAATTGTTATTACCAGGTTAACATACCCTTATGATCATTTTATGATAACTTATCTCCCATCATAGCTCTTTAAAAGAATCTAAAATCACCATATACTATGTTTCCTTATCATAGGTTATGAGAAATTTTTTAAGTAGGGTATTAAATGAAATATATTTATGGGTGAAAATTAAGACCATTCATGAATTAAGAATATTATATTCCGTGATTCAAAGTGAACTAAAATATTGCGGTCATCACGTGTGTGTTTTTGTAATGTAATTAATATTCATATAAAAATTTCATATCCATGTTTGAGAATCTTGGGTTATTATTTTCTGTATCACAAGAAATGATTAGTTGACATTTGGATTCTAGGATGAGAAATATTTATCTAGATACCCGGGTAAATTTCTAAGGATGTGTGAATGAATTTATCTAATTTTAATTTTCATGATGAGTCAATTTATTGAAAAATTTTATACAATTTTTTAAATGATAGAAAAATGGATTTTATGAAATTGCATCCATGTCTTGGTACTACAACTAGGTGTGGCTCTATAATAGAGGGTACCTAGGGGTAATAATTCCAAAAGGGAACATTGTTCTCAAAATTATAATTACATATTTCATGATAATGAGCCTCGATGGAAACTGGGTTTGACACTCCTAGGGGATATTGTTTAGAAATACAAGAACTCTTTAGTGTCTATAATGAATTATTTAATTAGATGACGAATTTAAATTACCTCGGTTAAACATGTGGTGTTATAGATTAAAAATAATGATTCATGATTTATATATCCTATACGTGATTTTTTTCAATATTATATGGTCTTAAACAATGATTATAATTTCCTACTATATTATTTTTTGTTTCAGTCAATGGTAGGATCCCAAAGGAATTGGGTTGACATTTATTGTGACAATAACTTCTAATGATCAACCAATTGGGAAAATGACAGGATAATAAAATAATATGATTACTCAAAATCAGTTATCAAATATATCAACTAACAACATACACCTTAACCAACTCTTTGACTCACAAAAGATGATAAAGATGGAGTTTGTTGAGATTACAGGTAATGGAGACCATGGAGGAAAGAAGATTCAATTTCTTATATATCAAGAATTGGGGAAGATTCACACTAGTGAATGTCTCAATGGAATGTGAAGATTTTTTTTGTGTATGGTTAAAGAAATAATATTAATTATTTCTATGGAAAAATGAAATGTCTAAGAAATGTAATGGAAGCGAGTATTTTCCTCAATCTGATATTAAAAATAAATGATTTTTTAATAGTGGAATTTATGGGAACTATGAAAATCGATGCCATAGGGGTAAATCTCATGAAATGAAGAATCAGCGTGGCATGGGTATTGTGTATACTCGTGATTGTAAAGATACTATAAATGAAATATGAAGGAAAAGTGTTATTGAGAAATAATATAATTAATCATAGTTTCTAGCTTCAGAAGGATGTGGTATTATTGAAGTATTTTTATATTGGGATACAAGAATTATAAAATATATATGGATTATTAGATACAAGTTTTTTTTTAAAATATTTGACGAAATATGCATAATGATGCTGATGACCATGAAAATTTATTTAATTGAAAATATATATACATTATGTAAAAAAGCTTGATTACTGGAATTTAACCATTAAAATGTTACTGATGTTAATAAAATGTAATATAGTTTGATGAATGATGTGGTTGACATGAATAATGTAAATTAGATAGTATTGTTTAACATGGAACTAATTAACATATTTTCACAGTGTATTTTGTTTTATAATTGCTAGAGTTCACAACACTTTTTCATTAATGTAATATATCGAATAATCTATAATTTATTTAGTGTATGATAAAGAAATTATGTTTTCAATATATTTCTTTTGTAATTCATGTTTGTACAATTTTTTTAGAGAATAGATCAAAAAAGGTGTTTAGATGATTGATATGTGACAATTGAGAGATAATATATGCTTTAAGGTGGTTGATGCTATTTTCATTATGAGAAATCAATGAAAATCATTTATAAATTAATAATTATTGAAGGGTTATAATGTTTAGAATTTATTGAATTGGTTACATTGATCTTTGGATGAGGTTTTATATATTAATTTTTTATTTCATCATTTTGTGATTTAGGGATAACGTTGTTTTACTAAAAAATAATGATATTAAGAATGACATATCATTCTATATATGGTTATTATGATCTGTTAGTGCATTAGGAATAAATAATTCACCTTCATTTATAAGAAAAATGGATAAAGTATTAATTGATCAAGGCATGACCAAAGAATTTAATTGTGCCTATGAAATGTAATGATATCCAGTACAATATCATCAAAGGTTCTCATTATATATCGAAAAAAAATCACAACATTTGGAAAAGGTTTCTGGATTATCATAATTTTTTATGATATCAATGACCTTTTTCATGCCTCTTTGATTTATTGATTACTTAATAAAATTATCTTAATGTGTTTCTCTATTACTCCACATTAGTATTTGATTGTTAATTTTTTCTTCTATGTCCATGATTTCACTTCCCATACAAGTTCTGCTATATGGAAACCTATTATTTATTTACATTTGGAAAAATTTATTTTTCTAGTGTTCTTTTTTAATATAAGTTATATTATTAATTTATATGATGTAGGTTTCTATGGTGAACTTTTCAAATGTTATATTATTAATGACTGAGATCAATTTAGAGGGTATAATTCTTTTTCAGGGTGGTAGAGTGTTAAAAAATATTAATTTTTGTATATTTGTATCAAATTAATTTTCATTTTTTTGAATTTTTTGTACACATGACACTGAGTATAGATTCCATTATACACAACATCATTTTTATCTTCTGTAATATAGAACAATGAGTTTCTCTATTAGCATGATTGACCCTCGACACTGAGCTTCATCAAACCAATAATTATTAATATTTTAAATATTTCTATTATAAACTATCATTTTAGAAGATATGTATGAATAATATTATCTAATTTATGAAATATAAAGATAAAATTCCTACTCAACATAAATTTATTTATATACTATTAGTAAATAGTGAACCAATTTATAATAATGAAATTATATATATCAAAAATATTTTATCATTTAATTATAAAATATTATAATTAATTTATAGAAATATTATAAATTTTATTTAATTAAATGAAATCCATTTTTTGTACTATCATATCTAAATTTAATATTTGGGAAATTTGGGGATTCTTGTGAAAAATGTTGAGTTTTCAATGAATATTGATAAAATATAATATAATTTTAAAAATTGTAGTAATTTAAATGCTCAATTTTGTTTTAAGGAAATATATATATTATTTAATAATATATAGTACAATTAATTATTTTTCAATTAACCATATATTGAATTTTATTACATGTTTATTTCTGAGTTTAATGGTGGTTTTTTGGAAACTAATATAAAGTGCATAATGTTTCTTTATTTTTATTTAATTAAAATCTTCCCAACTAAGGAATGTTTTAAATGTATTTTATATATTTTATATCAATTAATTTTAAATGATATTAATTAAATTGTAGTTATTAGATATGGATTTAATATATAATCATCCTTTTCATGAAAAAATACACTTCTCAAAAACATTTTTTTCACACTGTCTATGGATTTAGTTTTTCTAAGTATTGGTAGTTTTAGAAAATTTATTTTTGAAAAATAAAAATTATTTTTTATATAATAATTTAAAAACTATTTTATGGATAATTTTTTATAATTTTCCAAAATGTATAATATTTTGATTAATAATCAATAATACATAATTTTAATAGAAACTACGCTTTTTTTAAATTGGTATAAAGATAAATTATATTTTAAATTTTATATAATTCAAAATTAGTTAAATTATGTGTCTATTACTATAATTAAGGCCATTTTAATAAATTTTAATTTAAAATTTGATACAAATCCATTTTGATCAATTGAAAATTATCCCGTGGAAAACCATATTCTCCTCGAAATTTAGGGATTAATATTAAATTTAATTTTCCCTATTCAGTGAATTTAATTTAAAAAATTGAAATACACATTTTTAATAATATTTATTTATATTATATAATATTATGAAAGTAATTTATTTCCTAAAATTATTATTGAGAACATTAAAATTTAATTACCATAGTTAATGGGAAAATGGGTATACATGTAAATTTTAAGGGTTACAATTACCTAAAAATATGTATAAACAATAGTTTAGGAACATATTTCAAAAATATCTTGTGTAGGACTAATTAAAAACCCATTTGGAGCCTTTTTCCCCTAAAAACGTTGGGACTCCATTTTCTTTCCAAAAACATTCAAGTGTACCACTCACTATAAATAGAAATAACCACCCATCTCTTTTATTACTCACTCTGTCAAACAATTTAGGATAATCTAATATAGGAATAAAACATAAAAGATTTCCTAATATCATCCATTCAGCCTTATTTTTTGAATAATGACAAATTATGAAGGATTTTGGTGAAAACATAAGGAGGTCGCCTGAAGAATATGTAACATTAATTAATGAGTGTTTTTATTTTACTTCTTCTTCCACATTTTCAATTTATATTATAACATTATTATATAATAAAATCAGTAAATATAAAATAATTAAATGTTTTTATGTTATTTTAATAACCATAAACCACCTCAAATTACATTCAATACATTAAAAATCACCATTCATGTGTACGCCATACTACCCCCTTACGAACCGAATTCATTCGTTTTTCCATTAGCACCATTCAAGGTGGGTTATAATGTGGAATAATATATAAATGTGTGTATGTGTTTGTTTATGTCATATTTGTAAAATTATTATACATGTGGATTAATTATATCATATATTTCTTTTTAAGTTTTCATTTTTTATGGAATATCATACAGTCCTTCATGTGTACAGTGGACCAACATCTCACGAAGGGATGTTTGTATTTTTCACTAATGCTTTGCATGGAAGATAATAAGGATAAATATATTTGATATAAAGGATATAAGTATGATATAAATGATATTTTTATCAATTTTATTAGATAATGTATAATTTAATTTCTTAACATTTCACTCACAAAAATATGACAATTTCGCTTATGTACATGTTGACTACCTCCTTCCCGAAGTGATATGACTCTCTCTTAACATCACAAAACTGTGTGGATGATATGTATAAGTGAATTTCATGAAAAAAATATTTTATATATAATATTACTCTAATTATGGAAATATAAAATATTACATACCTGTTTTTTATAATGATCACTGAAAAATGGAAATGTTACTCAAGATTATGTATGACCTACCATCTCCATGATAGTAACATACTTCATTTATCAAATCCTTCTTTCAAAATAGGTATTAAAAGTATAATTTATGCATAAATATTATAATTATGTAATCATTATAATTTTTTAGATTATGTAAGCACGATCAATTTAAGAGGACAAAAATAAAAAATAAAAACATTTATAAAAAATAATCCATTTTTACCCAAAACATGATTTTAAAAGGAAATTGTTTATAAAAGAGTAATAAAAGGAAAAAATCATATCATATATAGAATGACATAACTATAATAGATGTATAATAAACTTTTATTTATTGTATATGAGGTTCTAAAATGTATAAGATAATTTTAGAAAAATGGTAATGGAATTTTATCTCACTTTTACATTCAACGAGACAAATATTATATTCACCACATTTTTTATTTATTAGATATATATACTTACCCATAATAATTTTTTTGACTATTATAAAAAAATTATTCTTTTTTACATATCCATTTTATTATCACTCATTTGATGGGTTTATGGTTCAAATGTTTCCAAGTATGTAAGAAATTTTTCTATAAATTTTCCTTTATCGAGGCAGTAATTTTGTTATGCACCAATTTTTTTACGAGGTGCATATTTACTAAATTTACTTTTATTATCATGAATTTATTTATTCTTAGGATATTTTATGTTTCATTTTACGTTATTAATTTATGGGAATTCTGTTTCAATATTTCCAAAGTGGTAAATATTTATGTCTATAATCTCATCATTTTTTGAGATTGTTTATGAATATATTTTCTATGATAAAATCATATTATCCTCCTCTCATGAAATTCATTAATTTTATTTTCCTTCATTTATTTTCTGATAACACATATTTTCCCTTCATTTTACTCTATTTTTTAACTCATTTTTGGTAAATATTATTATTAAGATGAATTTTATTATTATATAAGTTTTGTTGAAAATCGATTTTCCTCCAAAAAAATGGTTTCAAAAAAATTAAAAAATGATTTAATATATTATAATAAGATTTTTAAAATTAGTTGTCACAACCCTCCTTCACCAAAAGGAGGGAAGGGTCAGCAGATTACCAGGCCCTTCCTTCTTCAAGTTGAAGGAGTGATAATGACCCCCGAAACCAACCTTCAATAGGTCCTGGAGTGGTGACCAGCGCCAAGGGTATAGAATCACTCCCTAAATAGAAGCCATTACCCATTTCATTTTAATAAGATCAGGAGATAAGATATTAAATCTCACAATACCAAAACTATAAGTGCATGAAAATCCAAAACAACCATTCCCATATGCATGTTCCAAAAGTAAATACCACAAGTTACAAAGTGACTACAAAGGTAATGTACCAAAGAAAGAAAAACAGCAACTACAACTGCCCCAAAGGTACGAACTAGTATGGTCCCGCGTGATCCATAAAGTTTTCCTGGAAACCGGAATGTAGTTTTATATATATAGGGTGAGAATACAACTATAATCAGTAGGGAGACACCAAAGACTCTCGTTCACAATTGGGGGGACATACTAAAGTCCCGTGATAAACAGACAACCAACCCTATTGAGGAGTTCACCTATCCCACTCACCGGACACACTCACCAAATAACACAAGAAATGTAATGTATACTAAAGCACATCGATGTTTGGGTACCCCATGCCATTTTCCCACTGGTTATTGAATACATCCTACGCATCGAACGAATCTCGCCATTCTCTCTGCAGTCCCACCACCACACCCCGCCCGCACACCCCTGGGCCATAACCTCACGCAGTCCCACTGCTAAACCCCGTCCACAAACTCCTGGGCCATAACTGCCTCACGTAACCATGCCTACAAACATATAGGCCAAAACAACCACTGTCACGCCCGAACACACCTGGGCTAGAAGATCCATTACCACACCCGAAGACACTTGGGCCTCATCCTAAAGACACTTGGGAAACCACCTGCCTGCACACAACTAGGCCTCGTCCCGAAGACCCTTGGGAAACCACTTGCCCGCACACACCTAGGCCATAACCACCACACTACCCCGCCCGAAGGTTCTTAGGCTAATAATGCACTTCATGCCATCACATCCTACCCAAAGATACTTGTGACATCTGGGAAAGTGAGCATAAAGAAGATAATAACCAGCCACTAATAGAAGTGTTGGAAAAAATAGCATCCCCCATGAAATGTGGGTGTACGACACTAAGTGCTAAACTTGGGTGGGGCACGAATAAGAAATATAAAACTACATGTATATGTATAAGTAACAGGCAATCACCCAATCTATGATTTTCTTTATCCACCCTAAAGAACACAATCAGCGCCCAAGTCACGACTCACACCCAACAAAAACCCATTTGACTCCTACTTTTTTCATGTTAATTGATAATGTTTAAATAAGATTCTACACCTACTTAGGTAACTAGCAAGAATAGCAGAAGCCAATGAAAGAGTACAGTCAAACATCAACATAAACATTCACACCTGATTCTCTTGTAAAGTCACAACAGCAAAGGGATATGTGAGGTCCCTCGAAGTACTGGAACCAAAAGAAAAACCCCATTGTACAACCCCATGTTCCCAAAATCTCAGAGCCAAAGGATTCTCATCAATAGAGGATCCCACCCCAATTCGTGATATAAACAAAGAAACCACCCATCCTTAAATTTGCAACCACTGGAAGCATAACAACAGGCGTTCCCATCCCCACCCACATCACCCATAAATCGACCGTGAATGAAAAACAATCAAACCACTTCCACCAAAGAAAATCAGGCCCATGTCGGTACTTTCAGATTTAAACGATTTAACACACTCCATGATTCCAATTCCGCTGTACTTTAACAAGGGTTATCACAAAAAAGGGGTGATCCTGGTGCTTTTAAATTTATTTAGCTGGATTAAAGTAATTAACCAAATTACTTTACATGAAAAGGGTTCAAGACCACAATATAATCCTTTTAAACATCACCAGAGGTAAGATTTCATTAGTTCATAGAGAAATATGACCAACGGCCGTGATTTTCAATATGCGTAAGCCCGCACAATTCAGAAAAGAAGATCATAAAACAAAATAGCATCATTGATCACAGCCCCCCTTCATTACTTAGAGTCTTTTCATTATCTTCATTAAGGTTTGGTTAATACAATTATACAGAACCAATATCATACCCACCCCACATGATACACAAAAAAGAGAGACGATGGATAAATTCTCTACTTGATTGATAGAGGATCGAAGATTATCCTCACACGCCAGGAACAGAAGATGAGCATTTCACAGGGGTGGTGCCTCAGGAACTCAAGAACTAGCAGACAAAACGATGGGAACATGATCGAGAAAAGAAGAAACACATGGATAACCCTTAACTTTATATGTTTCGGGGATGGTAGAGATAAGAACGTGAAACCACGTAAGGAGCGGTGGTTGTGGGTTGACCACGCGGCCCCACGCGTCATTAAAGGGGTCCTCGCCTTTATGCGTGGTTTAAACGGACGCACCCAGGGAATCTATCTCAGTCAAATGCCATTAATTGGCGTTAATGGCCCTTAAAACAGGCTTAAAGGGGTCAAAAAAGGGTTTAAAACCCAATTTTCTCAAAAAGGAGGCACTGCTGGAAAAACCCGTGGGGGTAGGCAAGAGCTACCGGTAAGGTGCAGTGACCAGTGGGCGAGAGCTACCGGTGGCTGACAACTACCATTAGTCGAGAAACCAGTAGGGTGTAGCTACCGGTAGACCAAGCGACTGGTAGGTCGAGCTACCCGTAGGCTCCAGCTACCGGTAGACCAAGCTACCGGTAGGCCGGCTACTGGTAGGCCTACCATGGTTCAAACATCACCAAAAGATGGGATGGCCTCCCAGACCACCCAGAACACCTCAAGCATCAATTTTTTACTATGTAATGGTCCTCCAACAACCTAGGCCATTACATTATTTTTTAACTATTTTGGAATTTTTAAAATGTTTTCTAAAAATGAATAGTCGTTTCATTTTAGAAAAACATTTCTTGTTTTGATATAAATGAAAATATGAAATAAATAATATTTTATCATGTTTTTAATCAATGTAATTTCTCACTACCATTGTCATTATTTTAATTTAATATTATGTTATAAAAATTCAAGAATTGTTTTATTGAATTTTATTTTCATTAAATTTTATAGTTCGATATGTTTTGTTTTCAATGATGAAAGGATAATTTACCAATGAAATTATTGAAATGATTTATAATTAATCCTTTATATGTTTCAAATTTTATTTTACATGAAAATAATTTCCAATTTTTTTTATAAATTTTTAATATTAATTAATAATATTAAAAGAATGGTTATTTTAATTAAGAATCATTCCAAGTGATTTTTATTTAAAAATTCATCTCCATTATAGATGACATCATTTGAGGTTACTTATTATTTATTGGTGATATGATCTAAGGTTTCCAATCTTATTATTTATTTGAATGGTTTATGATTATGAATATATGATTTTTATGAATCCTATTTCTCTTCCATAGGTTATACCATGATAATGATATTATGAAACCTACTTCTTTAAACATGGGTTATGAAATGATGAAATGATAAAATGGTTATGAGACCACTCTCATTTTAATAGGTTGTGATATGATGAAATGTTTATGTATATCATTTAATTTCATGATTTATGACCTTCTCAATGTTTTATGATCTTGCTGCACACATAAGATTTATTTTCATTATGTAATGGTGGTAACATTATAAATAAGTATGGTTGTTATGTATAATAATGTGTGGGGTGGGACCTATATCTCCCTTCATTTTATTATGTAGATATTTTTTTTATCATCTGATAGAAAATATTGGAATAGGATGTGAACCTGGTTCTATAAGGGCCTTTGTTTGCTATGAAGGTCCTAGGAGTGAACCTTGACTACTATTATGGTTTGGGTAGTGTACCTCTTCAATTATAAAAGAATTGGAAATGATCCTAGACTAATATTTAAATGATTTTTTATTCTTAGTTGTATTCAAAAAAAATTTATTATGCCAATGTTATACTCAAATTGTTAAACAAATTATTCCCATATGATTCATGTATTATAAAATACCAAAAATAATTTCATGACTAAATATTATGATTTCTTATATAAATGGTATGTGTGTCATATGTCAAAGAAGGTTAATTTTTAATTGATTTTGGAACCATATGAGTTTATAATATATATTATAGATATTCCATTAATTATACACTATTATTATGATTTCTATTAGTGTTTTACAATATTTTAATCATATACAATGTTTTATAGCTTTTAGGGTTTGCTGACGACATACACTCATAATAATAGTATCTTATTATATGACAAAAATTGATATATACCCTCTTTCATAAATTTGATGTTATAATTGAAAATTTTAACTATATTATATCTAAACAAATTTCTAAATATGATAAAATATGTTTTTGAATGAAAACAAAAATTATATATAAAAATTAGTTTGGCCAAAATTTATATTTTCCAAAATTAAGTGTTCTTAGACCTATTTCATATCAATTATTAATTAAATAGTTTATAATCTATTATTTTATCATTGTTAACTTTTATTATAATAATCCATTAAAATTGAGTTAAATATTTTATTATGATAATAATACAAAATGGTAGAAAAATATTTGGAAATGTCTTCTTTTGTTATTAAAAAATATTAATCACATCCCCTTTAAATAACTATTTATCATATAACCATTAATTTTATCCTATCATTATATTTTTTGATTTTATAATCCCAACATTTGATTATTTTTTGATATATTTTTAATTTTATCAATAATACAAAACAAAGAATAATCGATGTTATAATTAGATATTTTAATTATAAATTATCATTTTATTTACTTATTTTTTATTTATGAATTATATTATATTAATTTTGATACTAAAAATAAAAAAATCATATACATATTGGATTGATTCTTACCTGATTACCATATATAAAATTGAAATTTTTACAATTATAATAATTTTTATGGACATATGGTGAGTTATGAAATATAAAAATGTATATTTTTTCCCAAGTATATTGTCATATATTCATCATTAAAATCATGCATTCTTGTTAATTTAATTATCTCTCAACATGTATATTAGTTTTCCTTTTTTTACATATTTTCATACCTACAGTCATGTTTTGATATCTTACATAAATCAACTGGGTATGAATTTCATGTCATTTGTATTTTTATTTACTCATGTTTTTATAGCTTTATTAGTAATCTAAATTTTGATTCATATAACATTATCATAATGTATTAATTTTTGTCTTATATTTAAATATATAATCATAATAAAATAAATTGTGACTCATTTTTTTTACTATTTTTGGTATTACAATCCATAATAAACAATATTTATTTTAATCGAAATCCCTGATAATATAGTTATGGGTTGTAGATTAACGAATACAGAAATGGTATTTAATATTATATATTTAAAAAAAATTATTCATGCATTTCATGATTATATTGTTATATTTAATCCACTCTTCATGTAATTTGATTTTACATTTAAAATATTAGGTGTAGTTATAATTCTGATAGGTATAAGTCTCTATTGCTGTAACAGATGAATAAAATGTTTTCTCTTATAGTTTAAAGAAATTAAATGTATTAATTTTATAATTATTAAAGATTTAAAAATTTATATAATGTTGAATATAATAAATTTATGAATTCAATGAATGGTCATTATGGTGTACATAGTTTCAAATTCATTGATAAAATGATTAGATATAAGGGTAATGTTTACACTATATAAAGAGTTCTTTAATAATTTTGTGTTTTCCTCGGTAAATTATTATTCGTAATTGTTATTTATACAAATTATCAGGAAGACTTATTGTGATATTTCTTATGTATTTCATTGTTAAAAGACTAATTATTTTGATAATTAGGTAAGATATTTTCAATAATGTTAAGGATCATAACGAAATAGTGGTCAACTAATGAGTTGTTCATTATTCAGTGACAAATTTTGTAATCTGTATTGAGAATTTACTTCTGCTTATTAGAAACATTGATCATTGCAAAAAAATTGGTTTCATTTTAATTCCATTATATTATTATAAAGGCGTTATTATATCTATTTACTTAATACAATTATAAAAATTGTCCAATGATAAAAATTTTGTGTGGTGTGAAATAAAATAAATACAATGATTGGAAAAATGATAACCACACACTTATTAAATTTCAGAATCACATTAGTTTCTAAGCTAAAATACTTTAAAATGATTCAATATGATATGCATTATCAATATATATTCTAGCTAATCCAATGGTTCAACTAGTACTACCATTTAATTTTATTGTCTTTGTGTTTTAAGATTTCATATCCTTAATATAAATTTTTATTAGAATTTTTTGTTGTGATTTTACCTTAAAAAATTGTGTTTTATTTGGATATACTTCCATAAAATCTATAGGTTTTAATTTGGTAATGAATCGGCATTAAGAACATGACTCTGTTTTGGTTGTGTGTCAACTATAAAAGGATTTTTTAATGGTTTATGAAAACCCTTTAATAGAATGTATTTTTATGGGTAAAATACATCTCATTGAGTATAGGGGTGGGAATATTTGATATAAGATCTTTTGGATCCAGAATAACAAAAAAAAATTATTTTTCAAATTTATTTTCCAAATTTTATTTTAAGTGTTATACTATGTCAATTAATTACCTCTATTAACTCTCAAACATTCCATAGAATACATAACAATTTGTATTAAAAACAATTATTGGTTTTTTGATATACGTTTGTTGCAAACATTTTTATAGACATATCAGACTAAGGGAATGAACTTCATATATTGTAGGACTTTGTTCACATTGTAGTTAGATTCCAATGAAACCACTCTTCTATGATATAAGTAACTATGTTTGAAGAAAATATTAAATGAATGGTTACCACATGTTTTTAATCATTAGTCATTGTAATATAACGGTAAAATGTTAAAATTTACTAAATATGACCCAAATTCTCTTACTATAAATTATGGGGCTAAGAATTTTCCAAATTATAAAATAAATAATATTCTATATTTTTTATGTTAGATAAAATTTTTTAAATCAAGAATCGTCATGTAAACCTAAAATATATTTTTATAGAATTTATTATGTTTCTCATTATATTATAACAAAATAAAAAATCATAGAATTTAGTGCCATGAGAACCATTATTTAAGGATTAGAGAAAATGAGACATTCAACCGGATATTCGATAGAATCTGAAGCATTGGAAATAGAAGGTATTCCCTTTGAAAATATTTGGATGATACTACTATGGTTGAATGTGGTATCAATTATCTTCTTATGTTTTTGAATAATGAGTGGGTTTTCAATACTGAAGGCATAACAATCTAGTAATACAACCTAAATAAACTCACTACCAACATTTTATAGAATAAATTAAAGATGAAGAAAATATATGTTTAAGAAACAACAGAAATTTAGTGAGTAATATTTAAAACTATAAATGTTTTTAATATAACTCATCTAATTTATATATATTGGGAATTCAAAAAGATAAACCATATGAAATTTTGAATGATTTATATAAAGAACTGAAAATGAAGAATGTTTTTAATAAAATATCAAAATTATACTATTCACTAGATAATATTAAATTAAATAATAAATTTAATTCTAATTGAGATACCTAAAATATTAGAAATTATATTTATATAAATCAAATATATATGCGATATAATTAAAATGATTTATGAGTAAAATAAAAGAATAATATTTTAAGAGATAGAAAGAATGGAATTTGTTGTAAAAAAATGTTTCAAAAAATAATATGATACGAGTGAATAATCTATAACAAAAAAGGAATATAAAATATTTTTACTCATAAAAATATGAGTGATGTTATATATTATATAATGGATTCTGATTTTGATTACATAATTCAATCATATTTTTATTAAAATATTATTGTGGGTAAGAATTGAAATAATAATATATTGCATAGTTATATTATTGGAATTTATGACTTATATAATGCACTTAAATAGAAAATAATCATATTTTAATGAATAAAAGTTTACCTCTCATTTAAATGATAATATAAAATAAAATAATTCTTCTTAAAAGAAAATGATTTTAATGATTTATAATATATTTAAAAGTTTAATAAAAAGATAAAGATAAAAAATAAAAATTTGAAAGATTGATTTTTAACATTTTTTTAGGAATATAATTTAATTATATGATGATTGATATGAAAAATATAAGAAACAAATTATGTTATCCATGATAATAATATTATATTTTTTCTATTGCAGTTTATTTATAAAAATCAACATTGGATGTATCACAGTTTCTACTAATTTCTGATGTGGGATGAAGGGAAATTATTGTAATTAATGATCTATGATATTTTTAATATTTTTGTAATAAATTAGTGAATATTTTTCAACAGATTTATATTCATTAATTACTAATAATTTTTCTTTAAAATCCCCATGGGTTTAAGAAATTTTTATTACTAAACGTATTTATCAAAAAGATTAATGGATGTAAAAACTATCTCCAACAAGGTTTTTATAATGATGACATGGAATTATAAATATAGTTGTATGATATATATAATTTTTATTAACCCTAAAAATAACCATATTAAAATATATACTAATTTCTTACTATCGAATTTATGGAGGTTGTGTCACTGTTGAAGAATGTTTCATAAGATGGGTAATAGGATTTGGTGAGATTGAAATATCTAATACTTCTATAAAAAATAATATTATAAATGTAGATTAAAAATGTAATAATGTGATTGATATTTCACTATTTTTTGATGATGGAGTGATTTTTTAATATTAATTTGATAATTTATTTATTTTTTAAGAATATTCTATGTTATTTATTAAAACCAAAAAGAGATTTTTTATTATATTATCATTACTAAAAAGATATCTAATATATAATGTCCTTAAATTATACTTATATAGATATTAAAAAATGGTATTGATTAAATGGAAATAGAAATTTAGGTTACATAATAAAACATCAAGGAATCATTGAGTACTATAGTTACTATAAGATAATATGTATTTTTTTTTATTTTTTTTATTTCAGGAATTGAAATTAACATAATTAGTATATCAAGATGATTTAGAAAATAAAGACCTTTATACCATCTATGATTGTTCACCATGATTTATTTGGTCTAAATAAGACTACTAATAATTGAGGAATGAATAATTCCTTTATTATTATTAATTAATAAAAAATATTTATCTCGGTATACTTTTTATCTCAAAAGAGTGAAAATATATATGATAAATATTATTTTATAAATTAAGTTAATAATGAATAACTGTTTATAATTTCTTATATTAAAATTTATTAAGGGGGACAAATTCAGAATATCAAAGTTGATAAATTATATTGAAATAATGATAATTTTCTTAAAATATCATCCCACAGAAATGAAAATCCTACTCTCTATTTCACAGTAATAAAAAATTTATAAAAAATTATTTCACATCAAATAACCCAATATGTCAAGAATTTTAGTCTTTTGGGAATGATTTGGATTAAATAATAACTCAAAATTGGTAAAACGATCTCTTTAGGGACAACATACTTAACATGCTCACACTAAAAATTACATTGGATAACTTTAGGACATACATAAGAATGCGTTGAGCTATAAATCCCAGTAAATGAATAAACATGGAATAACATGAATTAAATAATAAATGGTAGAAATAGGCACATAATAGAGGCATAAAAGGAGTGCAAACATGAATAATGAGGTGAGATATATTAGGATAACCAAAAAAGAAACATGGGAAATTTGAAAACAACATTAAAACCCGATTCATTAAGATTGCTCAATGCTAAAAACTAATAAATAATTATGGGAAAATTACCATAAAAGAATATGGTTCAATCCCTATCCCAAATTTACATCTAATTTTACTAAATATTACCCAATGCACTAAAGCTCTATATAATTTCAGGCGCACCCATCACATTCATTTCATTATCATTCTCATGTGTGCCGCATAGATCATAAAACATTAAATCACTTATCAACAAATTTTAAAACAATATCATAATTTTTGGAATTAATACATTTATTTCCCAAATAATAAAATTATATTTGTATAAAATTTAACACCATTGATAAGAAATGGGTTTTGTATTCACTACAAAATTGGTTGGCATGGAAAATTGGGGTGAAATATTTGCAATATAACATTGTCACTTTAAAATTCATGAAATGGGTCAATGATAGTGAAAGTTATATCTAATATGTTTGAAATAAATTGGGAAGTAATTGGTAAATTTAAATACATACCCATACATTAGGATTTTGAAATAGATTCCATAGGATTATAAATAAGGATGAATAATGGAGATAATATGATGATCCTTTACTTCAGTGTGTGACACCAAATGCTATAGAGGGACTTTAGAAGATATTGGGGGAACATTTGGAGGAATCTAATGTGGGAAGGGAATAATAATGAATCTCTATAAGTTTTTTTAGTGAAGATAAATGGTATCTTGTGTGGGTTTATATTGGAAACTTGTTGTAATTTATTTAATTTTTATCGTACATGGGGTTTTCACCCTATATAATAAAGAAAACCTTATCATGATTTCCCCCATGGTTTATACCTGATTTAGGTGGGTTCAATTATTTATAGAGTCCAAGGGAGAAACATAATAAAATAATACCCATGATTATGTGGAAGTGAGTTCTACATAAAAACAGTTCTTTTAAAATCATAAAATATATTACAGGTTTTGGAGGATTCATAATCGATAAATAAAATTAATAAAATGAACATAATATAATATTATTTTAAGGATAAAACTTATATTTGGTAATGGATTACCTTTATAGTATTTATTATATCACTTTTTGGTCATTATGAAGTCATTATACACACCATATATAATACAATATTTAATTTTTGCACAAAAATTTGACTACCTATGATATGTATGGAACATCTACCTTGATTGTTTTTATTTTATGGATCAAATAAAAATATTCATTTTACGAAAATAATTTGACAAAAATTTGTATTTTCACTTTTAAAAAAAGAATCAACCTTCATTGAAGAATGTTGGTTTTTTTAAAATATCAGTTTTCGAATGCTTATAAAAATTAAATTTTACTTCATAAAAATTATATGATCATTTAATTTTAAAAAATATATTTAATAATTTTTTTAAAAAAATATTATTTATTTCAAAAATTTATTTATTCAGGAAATCTAATTCCTTAATTGAATTTGAATAATAACCAAAATACTATTTGTGTTTTCTGTATAAAATTCAAAATCATTTATAATTTAACTATAATTGGATGAAAATATCTTAATTATTTTATAATGAATAATTTAAATAATAATATTTTTAGGTCATTATATATATCCCTTTAAAAACCTAGAAAATTCATTAAGGGTAAGGTGGGTGACTATGGGCATTCATGGAGTGGTTTGGAGAACATGGTTTGGGATATGATCTCGACCAGCTTGAATATCTCCCAAAAGAGGTTTCGATCATGATTATGTTTCTGGGTCTCATTTTGGGATTTGTCAAAGTAAAATCCATGTGATTCTATATCCCTCAGATGCCCCAATAAATGTCCACCATAGGGTATGATCCTACTATCTAACACCATCACATCAATTTTCTATGCAAATTTGATTTAGATAAAACCCTATATTAATAGTAATCATGTGATCATTGTTCCAATGATATATTATCAACAGTAAATATTCTTATCATTATTTTCAACATGATAGGATATAATAAATCTAATTAATATCACGTGTTTCATAAGACCATATAAAATTATAATACAATAAATCATATGGTGAAATTTATTTACAATTGATTAGATCATTAAAGTCTCCCCCAATCAAAAAAATCACCCTTGATGTGTTTATTTATAACAATAAAATAAATGAGGGAAAACATTTTTCCATCACCTCCAATGGTTCCCAGGTCACTATATCAAGAATTTGGTTTCTCTAAGGCACTTTGACAAGGTGTGTTGTCTTATTTCGTTGAAATTTGTCCCTACGATATAAGATTTTTCAACAAATTCTATTCATAGGAAGTATCATTATCCAATGGTAACACCTGTGGATTGAGTACATGTTAGGTGTTTTGTATGACTTCTTTGAGAAATATAATGTTAATACATCATGTACATGAGATGTTTTGGGTCTAAGTGCTAGTCAATATGTCATAGCCCGGATGTGATCAAGGATCTCAATGGGGGCGTTATATTTTGGACCATGTTTTCCCCTCTTTATAAATAACATTGATTTATTCTATAATGATAAGAAAGGGAATACCATATCATCAACATCAAACTCTAGGTCTCATTGAAGATTGAAAACATAAATCTTTGGTAGACTTTGACCAGGCTTGTTGTGCTACTGAATGATCTATAACTTTTCACCATTTCATAAACTATTTCAGGACCAAGAATTTTTCAATCCCCATCTTCATCACAACATTCCAGTGTAATGAAACTCTTCACAAAAAGGGTTTCATATAGAGAAACTTGAATTCTTGATTAAAAATTATTGTTGAATGAGAACTTGGATAGAAAAATATCTTGATCCCATCATCATTTGATGTCAATCAAGAATTCTCCCAACATGTCTTCCAGTGTATAAATAGTATACTTAGACTAGTCAATAGTTTATGAATGATAGGTAGTACTAAAGTTTATCTCGGTATTTAGACCAGGTATGATATTTTTTCATAACTTGGAGGTATGTATCAAATATCTATTATATATCATCGATAGTGGTACTCAATTAAGATTTAACACTTCTCTGATGTATATCAGTGTAGGTTTACTCAGTAAGAAAACCTTTAGAATCACAATGACGTTTGGAGTATTTATAAAATGATCGACCTTCAACATAGATTATAGTATTCTCTCTTGATGTGTTCAACATACTTATGAAAAAATACATGCTTATGTTTTCCCATTTCTATTTTGGTATGGGTAATGGTTTCATAATCCCCTTGGATAAATTCTTTTTCAATTTTACATGTTGAAATACAAAACATCTTTATGTATGCTCTATGTTCACCTTCCTCATATTATCTCATGAGTAGTTCTTTCAATGATCTCCATATATCATTGTGATAGAAGGATGTATATAGAAGGTATAACTATGTGAAACATCTTATAACACCTTCATAAACAAAGGATTTGATGGTATATATAGTCATGACCAAAATCATACAATGAATTCATAAGTAACATTGAACCACGAAGATTTCCCTTTACTTATACTTTTAAATTTCTTCTGAAATCCAATGCCATCTATTTGATAATAATTTTTTTATCTAGAAGGGATGGTTAATCTTTTATTTGTTAAAGAATTGAAATTTTTCTTTCTTTTGTAATTCCTATATCCATCCCTTTCAAATTTAAGAAGATCGAATCCCACTAAAATATCATTAATGGTAGAATTACTGGATAAATTTTACTTAGAGAATCTTCCACTTTTTTCAAATTCCTAGTTTATTAGTAAATTGAGCAGTCATTGTTTTTTATTACCTCATATCATTTTCATCAGTGAATATTTATCTACTTCTATGTGAATATATACAGTAGGTTTTTGTGCTTCATAAATATTTCACACTTCTACCCAAAGAGATAATTCTACCATATTTTCAAGACTAATATCACTACAACCAACCCCAGATCATGCATTGAGTAGGTTTTTTCTAGGATATTAAACTAACATTAATTATAGTCTAACACCTTTTCTTTATTAATTAACACATAACTGACTCCCTTCTCTAAAATATCATTGAATAATATGAATAGTTATCCACTTATGGGTAGTGTATGAAAATGTACAGTGATTGAGGGAATTTTCATCTCTTTGAAGATCTTTTCCCAATCATAATTTCCAAACTATTTGACTTCTTTCTGAGTTATCATGTTTAAATTTTTTGTGAATTGAGATAAATTTCTCCCAAATTGAGGATACTACCTAGAAAATACAAGGATAATATAGATCGTTGTCATAGATGTTGGTCTCATACATATTTTAATTTCATCTATCTTTGAAGGGTCCAAAAATATTCCATTTCTTGTCATATTATTCTTAAAAAAATGAAACTTCCTTAAAATAGAACTCGGATTTTATTTACATGGCTGTTTTGACTAAGGATGGGAGTACTGACGTGCCCGATGGTCGATCTTATAGAGGGCTGAGTTCCACCCAATCCCTCAGGTCGGGTATACCGGTCTTCATTTCTAAATGCCCAACAGTTCCATATCCAACGATCCATGGAACTGCTTCCCAAAGGAAGGCGTTCACTGGGTGATTCGGCCAGTGATGCTTAAGAACTCACATTGGTCAAGAGGATGGGATGTTGGGATCATCGCACCCTTTGGGGGTGATTATATCAGGTTCTGAGATTCTCTTATAGATTTTAGAGGTATTCATATGTTCGTAAATCATTGGATTATCCCCAAGCATAGTATCCATGGATTACCCCTTATTTGGCAATGATCAGCTGAATGTAGGGATGATGATTAACATAGGCCCGAGGTTTACCATCTCTATTTGGGATTAATGACTTGAGGAGTTTTTACTTATTGAGAAGGAATTGGTTTAAAGCCTTATATCTGGGAATTCTGGAGCTTATTGTCATCAATGGGGGACAGATAAAGACTTGAGCATTTGGATCAAACCAGTGATATCGGCTTTCTACGTATCCTCATAAGAGGAATCAGAATCTGCGTAGTTAAGTGCCACTTGACGGGACACATCACCTTTTATGGTCATGTGGCAAGGACCCAACCATATGGCTTAATGTCATGTGGAAAGGACCTCCGAGTGAGAGATGCCTAGTCAATGTTGGTGCAAGACTTACACTGAAGCGGCCCGGAAGGCCCAAGGGAAGCGATTTCCTGGGCCTGAAGATGGTCCTGCTGGATTATATGGAATTGGTCTCATAGGGATAGATGTGTATCAGACTTAGATTTCAGGATTGCACCTTGGGGAGGTTTCCTACATATCCCGATTGGTCAGGAATCAAAGTTCGCGTAGTTCTTGGGAGATTAGGGCCTACACGTGAGAGTTCCCTGTTATTGAGATTGAACCTCGGGGAGGTGTCCTATGTACCCTATGAGGAAACATGGATCAAAACCCACATAGTTCATTTTGAGGGGGCATAATTGGGACTTACATATGGTTAGTGGCCCGAATTGAGATTGAACCTCGGGGAGGCTTCCTACGTACCCTTCTTAGGAGACAGGGGTCAAAAACCACATAGTTCATTTTGAGGGCCATCGTTGTGTGGAAGCCGTGACCATCAAAAATTTCTAATCCCATGTGATTCATGCTCGGTTTGAGAAACAAGAGAATTCCACATACTTGGCAAGCCTCACACATTCTCCCTACCTAGGGAAGGGGAGGAAGACGGCGAGCGGAGCAGAAGGCCGAGACAACTGGACTCTCCCTCTCCCTGATGTTGGAGGAATGTAGGAGTCACGCAGCGGAGCAATGAACCATCCGTGATGAGAGGAGAAGGGAGATTGGATTCTGGCGAGGATGGTGTGGGGCTTACTCTAGGAGGGATTCCCAGAATTTTATATGAGGTTTCAGTGTGCTACAATTTAAATTCATATAGCTTGGATAAAGACATCATAGTTTAATGTCATGTCACAGGGACTATTTACATATAGTTTAACGTCATATTGATAGGATGAGGGACATACATTTTAAATTCATGTGGTCAGGATGACTAGATAGGATATACCTAGCAATGGTTGGTGTGGGACTTACGTAAGGATGGCCCTTTCTGGATGAACATAGAAAAAGGAGCTAGGTAATGGGGTTATATGAGAGTCAGGAGGATTAGCTCGACTCGTGGAATGTATAGGACGGATGTTGTGGCATCATAATGGTGCAATAAAAAATATTGTTAACCCACCCAAAAAAGCCTATGGTTCTACTCTCCATATTTCGTGGGGGTCAGTGACTGAAGCGAAGGGACCGGCCCGGAGGCCCGGGGTTGCAGCCCGATAGTGAGCCCAAGCGGGGGTGCGGGGGTGCATCGCCCTTAGTATGGACCAGCCATTGCAGGGGGTTTTCTTCATGGGGTGGGCCGCGTAGGACCGGGCCACAGAGAGCTGGCTGTGGCGGAGCTAGCCGCGTAGGGTGTCCACGAAGGAGCATCCCACATAGGAGCTTGCCGCGAAGAGATGGCCACGTAGGGTGTCTGTGGAGGAGCGAGCTGCGTAGGAGCTTGCCGGATAGGAGATGGCCACAGAGGGTGTCTGCATAGGAGCTGGCCGCGTAGGAGCTGCTGCGGAGAGGCTGTCTGCGAAGGGTGTCTGCAGATGAGATGGTCGCGAAGGAGGCGGGCCACATAGAGGCTGGCCGCCTAGGATTTTCATGAATGAAATGGCTGCTAAGGGCGGGCCACAGAGAAGCTAGCTGCATGTTGTTCACAATTTGGTTTCTTCTCTTTGCGGAAGAGTGCATCCGCAGATGATATGTGGTTCGTGGATGGTCGTGAAACATCATGGCTGGGAGCGGTTTCTCTAGCATCTCCCCACGGGTTTTCATCCATCCTTTAATCCCTCCATTTTTTACCCCCACCTCGGGGTCTATTTTTAGAGTAATGAAGATGTTGTATCGACGGGGTACATGACTCTTTTTGAGGAAGCCCCTGAAGAAAGCCTCGACCACGTATGACTCAGTCAACCAATATTTATGGAAACGAGCTTTGTGGAATTTCCCCGCGGTCGTGCACTACTCCGACTCAATTTGGAAAATGAAAAGGTTCACAGTCACATATGACTTTTGCATCTGTTTCGTGAATGACGGTGCGCGCGACATGGTCCGGTTGGTGTGGTTCACGGTGGCGGACCGGCCTGGCGTTTGGCATGCTTCCCACCTGCGTAGGGGTTCCCGCCTCCATTTCGTGGATGACTCTGGTCCACGGAAGGGGTAGCTTGCGGAACTGGCCGTGTACCATCGATGTTGAACCGATACGCAGGTCGATCAGTCTTTTGTCAATTTTTTATAATTCTTAATGTTTTTGCCTGATCCTCTGAGGGAAATTGGGTAGAAACCTTTCTCAAATTATGTGGAATTCCCATTCTTCTTTTCATATTTTTCAGGACCCAACAAATGCACCCCATCAAAATGGGGTCCTATCAGAATGAAAAGGAGGCTATTCTGATGTAGACTACTCTTGAAAATCGAAGAGTGATTGGAAAATGCTCTAAATTTTGTCTGAGATAAGGGACTGAGCGAGCACATTTAGACTTTTTCTACGGTTCTATAGATAAACCCTAAATTTTTTTACCTTTTCGGTCAATACCCTAAGACTTTTCTGGGCCCATTTTGTGTGGGCCCAATGGATATGGCTCAATATTTTCTTAGGACGCCCTTTTCGGGTTTTCAGCCTAACGGGCTTTACGCGTCTTTTTTTTGTCAGTGGTTTAAAGTCCCACTGACAAGACTATCATTACTGTTTTTTTTGGTCGAACATCTTTGACCATATATGGTGGGGCGAGGGGTCCGATGATGTTTTTATGATTAAAAGATGTCTCAAAACCTTTTGGACGCACATGGGGGGGAAACATGTTTATATTTGAACAACATACAGGGCATGTCACAAGGCATGGGAGATGTATCGGCATGCAGAGGTAAGAAAATCATCACATAAGAAAGACATTCCTTTATTAGACGGGCCAAGGGCAATCAATATGCAGAGCCACTGAGGGAATGGTATGACTAGTTGTACATAGGTGTCATTAAGTCAATGACTATCCATTTCTGATGGCCTGATGACTTCATCGATGTCCAAATTACTGAAACCACCCTGGGTGGCTTGGAGAATTATGAAAACCACCAAAGGTGGCTCGGAAAGGATTTTTGATGTCTGAAAAGGTTTGGGAACATCTATATTAATCACGAGTGTGGTCTTCATGCCACTTCCCTATGCGTTTAGTTAGAGTAAAAGATTGTTAGAGCTTGACATAGTTTAATGTCATGAAGCTGGTACATTATTTTTAAAATGTAATGGCTTTCCCTGGTTCTTGGTAATCTCGCCAGAGACATTCCACCATACTCAGGTAGGGTTGTGAAGAAAGGTTGGTAAATTGAAGCTTAGAGGGTTCCTGAGTTCCAGGATGGACATGGGGGCTCGCAGGCCAAGAGGTGTATAGAGAGAATCATTGCCTAAGGAAATATTGCCTTTGGTAGACGGGCCAGGGGTGATCAATATTCAGAGCTGCCGAGGGCTTGGTATACATAGCCATTCAATGGTGTCCTTATGTAAATGATTGTATTCTTCCAATAACTGAGAAACTTTAGGGGAGATGAGATTCGGGGCCACCAGGGGTGGATTGCAAGGGTTCGTCTCTTTCTAGGTACAGAGTGTGATTCATGAGGAGAGGGTGCTTGGATACAGGAGAAACGTTAAGGCTAAATTTCCTAGGAATGGGTAATGTCATCCCTTCTCATGCTGCTGTGAGATGGTGGTTTAAGCAGGTTTGTCTCGTGCATTGAAGAAAGTAGGAAATCCATTATTCCTAATTGAACCCATGAAGAGTTCGACCATGCAGTTTAATGTCATGCGGTGAGGACAAAGGGAATTGTTATTATTACTAAATCTGTGGAGTTTACCGTCATGTAGCGAGGATGGAGGTCATTGTTATTATTACTAAATCCGTTCAGTCTAACGTCATGCGGCTAGGATGGATGGAATTTTAAATTTCATGCAGTTTAACGTCATGATGTAAGGACAACATCAGTGCAGTTTAAGGTCATGCAGTAAAGATATGGAGCATTATTAAAGATATTGTGCGGTTTAATGTCGTGCAGCAAGGATGGGGGATTTTTAAATCCATGAAAATGCTTGTAGTTGAAGTCATTTCCCTGTAATTTTAATTTTTGGTCTTTGCAGCCTCCCTCCAAGCAGAAAAGGAATGTTCTATGTAGTTTTAACCATCATTCGGTAAGGACGAAGTTTCAAAGGCCACTCTTGATTAGAATGTGACTGGGCTTGAAAATCTCGAAATGTCCAAGATGTTGAGAGGGGTTGATGGCATAAATCGTGGTTATGGAGTTTCTTGGATCAGGAGAGATGATATGGGGGATCTGAGGCCGGTAAGCATGCGGGGCTAGGAAGAGAATCACTTGAAAAAATATTTCCTTGGGTAGACAGGCCAAGGGGTATCAATATTTAGAGCCACTGAGGGAATCATATGCATTTTCATGAAAATGTGTCCATGGGTCGATGACTTTCCACTTCTGATGGCCATGAATGGTTATGAGGTTCCGCGATTTTACAGGACACGAAGTATGTCATTTTGTAAGGAAATATCTAGACATGTCGGGGATGTTAACCCTAGGATGCTATTAAAACACAAAGAGTTCACTATGCTGATTTATATTGCGCATGGGGTGTACCTTTACTCCATGAATTTTAACGTCATGCGGTAAGGACAAAGTACTCTTAGTTTAACATTCATGGAGTTCAGATCATTGGGTGAGTATTTCTATAATCACTCCGAGGGCAATTGAGTTAGGATGCTCTAGTATACTCTGAACAAGTGTGAGGGAATGTGGGTGTAAAATGTAACTCTGGGGTTTCCCAGATCAGGAGATATGTTATTGGGATCTAAGGTTGGTAGATGTACGGAGATATGAAGATTATCGCCTGAGGAAATCTTGCCTCTAGTAGACGGACCAGGGGCTATCAATATATAGATCCGTTGAGGGCATGGAATGCATAGTCATGCAAAGGTGTCCACTGGTCAATGACATTCCACTTTTGATGTCCATGGATGATTATAAAAATCTGTGATTTCTCATAGTAGAGAGTTCGTCATATGGCGATAATGGTGTCCTTGCATACAGGAAACATCTTCACCGCAATTTCTGATTGAGTCAATGTAGCCTATCCCTGGATTGATGTTTGTAGATGCAGATCCTCATGTGAACCACGGGCGAATACATAGGCTAACCAGGTAGGGATACCCTGTAAACGTTTCGATGAGAGAGGGTAACGAACTTTTAAGCCACTGCACCGTAAATTTGTGGATCGAGAGATATGATATGAAGGCTATGAGGCTGGTAAGCATACGGAGATATAATGGGTATCACCTGAGGAAATCATTCCATTACTAGACAGACCAGAGGGTATCTATATGCAGAGCCGCTGAGGGCATGGTATTCTTAGTCATACAATGGTTTCCCCATGTTGATAACCTTCCACTCCTGATGTCCATGGGTGGTTATGATGATTTATAATTATCCAGTTCGTGTAGTCTGATGTATGGATAGGATGCATCCAAATGCGCAAGGAGTTTTCACATCCTGTATTTCCTTTTGTCTTGAGTGGGTCACGATGAAGTCTGTGCAGTTTAATGTTGTGCGGCGTGGATGAAGCCAGTGCAGTTAACGTCATGCAGTGAGGACAAAGTCCATGCAGTTTTAACGACATAAGGTGAGGACGAAGATGAACCGATGTGAAAAGTGGATTCTGTGCAGCTTAACGTCATGTGGTAAGGATGAGGGGTATATACACTGGTGTATTCTATTATTAGCGGCTGGGCAAGGAGATAAGATCCCGACATCGCTACATATCCTACGATGACAGGAATCAAAACACACGTAGTTCTTTTGGGGAATACACCCCGTGCAGGTGTGGTCTATATGCGGGGAAGGGGAAATTCAATTTTTTCCTTATTCATGCATTTTAACATCGTGCGGTGAGGATGAGGAATACACCTCGTGCAGGTATGGTCCTTACATGGGGAAAGGGGGAGTTTTTAGACTCAGTTGGGGTGGATGGGCCAGGGTGTGGAATTCTGGCATCATAATGTATCCTGCAAGGTCGAGAATCAATCCGTTTGTAGATATTTAGAAGACAATACACCCCGTGCAGGTCTGGTACGTACATAGGGGAAAAGGGAATTTTTAATCTTCATTCGGGGGTGGCTGGGCCAGGTAAGTGAACCCCGGCGTCACTACGTATCCTTCAAGGGTAGGAATCAAGCTAAACGTAGTTCTCTGGTAGGGATACACCTCGTCCAGGGCTGGTCCGTACATGGGGGGAAAGGGATTTTGTAACTTTATTTGTGGATGGATGGGCCAGGATACAGAATCGTGACATCACTGTGTATCCTACAAGGTCAGGAATCAAGCCATACGTAGTACTCTAAAACCCATGTAGTTTAACATTGTGTGGTGAGGATGAAATACTCCAAGTTTAGGGTCACCGATTTTGGAACATTGGGGATTGATAATTTAACGTCCTGTAGCTTGGACGAGAGGCGCTTGGCAGTTTAATGTCCTATAGCTCGGACGGGAGGCGCTTGGCAGTTTAACATCCTACAGATCGCACGGTAACTGATTTTGGTCATGCAAAATACTACTTCAGAAATCTTGCATTTGTAGGAGCAGTTGTGAACTGCCCGTCCATGTAGATTAGAGCATATTCTCCATTGGAGTAGACCTTGTGTATAACACATGGTCCCTCCCACTTTGGCTCTAGCTTTGGAAGGTTTCTTTCTGGGTAACATTGGGATCTGTAGGACCAACACCAATTCTCCTTCCATGAAATACCAAATAAGAACCTTTTAATTGAAGGCTCATGCGATTTGGTTCTGATAAACTTCCAGATGGTGAAAAGTGTGCAACCACTTCACATCCATCTATTCCAATTCACCTAGCCATTTTTCTGATTGCTCATCATTGGATAACTGATCAAAAATGGAAACACGTAGTGAGCACAATTAGATCTCAATGGGCAGGACCACTTTTATTCTGTATACTAATGAGTATGGTGTAGCCCGTGTAGCGTTGAAGATTGGTTTGATAAGCCCACATTGCATAAAAGAGTTTATTCGGCCATGATTTCTTGTCTTTGACCACCATTTTCTGGACAATTTTTGATAGGGTCTTGTTGAAAGCCTCTCTCTATCTATTGGCCACTACATGGTAGCAGGATGATTGGTTAGCCTTGATACCATATTCTTTGTACAGTTTCTCCAATTCAGCAGAGCAGAAGTTGGTGTCGTTATCCGTCAGTATGGTATGTGGGATGCCAAATCTGGTGACGATATTGGCTTTCACAAATCTGGCGATGTTTCATGCCCTGACATCCTTGAGGGGTACAACTTCTACCCATTTGGAAAAGAAGTCGGTTGCTGTGAAGATATACCTCAGTTGTTTGGTTGTGGCAGGAGGATGTGGTCCCATGATTTTCATTCCCCAGACGGAAAATGGCCAGGAGTACTTGGCCTGATGAAATAACACCAGGGGTTGGTGAATGAAGTAGGCTTGAACTTGACAGGAGTGGAATTTTTCAGTAAAGTGCTCTCAATATCATGCCATTGTGGGAAAATAGTACCCAAGCCTTCGAAACTGATAGGAAATCATAGACCCTGACTGATGTGCTCTACATACTCTGGCATGTACTTCATTTATGATGGTAGGAGTTTCTTCTCTATAAATGCATCTGAGGAGGAATCGTCGAGGTCTCGTTTGTAGAGGACCTCTTGCTGACCTGTGTCACCATATAATACAATGTTGATTTCCCTTATCCATATTTGCTCTCGTTCAACCCCGTATGATGTAAGTTCTCCCCTTAGAAGGTAGTATTCAATGGGGTTCATCCAGCCGGTGGCTGGATCATATAGCTCAGCATCAGGACTGCCTTCTTTGATTTATTCAGTCTTAGTCTGAAAAAATGGCAAGACCATTCAATGATGATCAATACTGATAAATGTTTCATCTCGGTCTGGGTCATCTAGGGTTGTGGCCGCATTTTCTAATGCACCGGCCTGTGCATTCTCAAACTGGGCAATATATGTTAAATTTGGTTCTGTAGATATTTCCACCATTAACCCTGAGACTTGGTCAAAAAGGGGAATCCGATCCTCCTTTTTAATAGCATAGTCACCATTGACTTTATTTATTACCAGTTCAGTGCCACCATTTACCTTAAGGTCCTTTACTTGTGCCTGGAGTGCGAGCTCCATGCCTGCAATGAAGGCTTAATACGCCTCCTCATTATTTGTAAATCCTTCTGACAGGAGGATGGAATATGGAACGACTGCCTTTTCTGGGGGTGTGAGTATGTTCCCCAAACCCACCTTGTTAAATTTGGGATCCTCTATCCTCTTCCATGTCGGGCTTCAGGATGTGCCGTCGAAGTATATTTCCCATGTTGGGAACTCCTCTTGAACTGAGAAGATGTCTTCATCTGGAATCTCGACGTCCGGTACGATGGTCCTTTTCAAGGGGTTCTATTCAAGAAAATCTGCTAATGCCTAGACTTTGATGGCTTTCTGAGGCACAAACCGGATGTCAAACTATTGTAGGATGACTTCCCATTATTATAGGCCCCCGAGTAGCATCGGGAAGCTGAGGACATACTCGAACGGGTTACTACACGAGACCAAATGGACTTCATTATGCTGCAGATAATGAATCATTTTTTGGACTGCAAATACAAAGCCCAAACAACTCTTCTCAATGATTGAGTGTCATGTTTCAGCGTCGATAATGGTTCGGCTAAGGTACTGGAGACTATTTTTACTGCCGACATAATTTTTCTATGTGAGGAAGGTGTCCATTGACCACTCTAGGGCCATCACATATAGGATAAGAGGTCTTCCTTCAACTGGGGTCTTGAGCACCAGTGGAATTAAGAGATACTTCATTAGGCTGTCAAATGCCTCTTGGAAATCATCTTTTCATTGGTACGTCACCCCATTTTTCATTAACCTGTTGAAGGGAAAACATTTACCTGCCAGGTTGGCTATGAATTGCCTGATGTAGTCCAAGTGTCTTTGGAATCCTTTCAACTGAGTGAGATTTTGTGGAGGTGGTAAACCAAGGATAGCCTTTGTCTTTTCAGGGTCAACATCGATGCCATGATGGTGTACGCCAAAGCTAAGGAATTTTCCTAAGGTTGCCCCGACGGTGCATTTCAAGGGGTTCATCTTCAGGATATTTTTTCAATGTTTGTTGAAGAAGGTTTCAAGGTATGACAGGTGATCTAAGTAGTGTCATGATATGGCCACTATGTCATCCAGGTATCATTTGATGAATCTCCCTAGGAATGGTTTAAAGATACAATGAATGATGTGTAGATATGTGGCACCAACATTCATGAGAGCAAAGGGAATGACCCTATAAAATAATACTCTTTGAGGGGCCTTGATGGTAGTGTATTCTTCGTTCTTATTAGGCCATCCTTATTTTATTATACCTGGAATAACCGTCCATTAGGGATAGAGCCTCATACCTGGTCGTTGCATCGATTAATAACTCGGTGATCAGGACTGGGAAATCATCTTTCGAGAAATGCCAATTGAGATCTCTGAAATCGATGCTGACGGGAATTTTTCCATTCTTTTTATTGACGAGGACAATGTTAGCTAGCCAGATGGGGTGTCAAACCTCCCAAATGAATCCTTCTTAAATAATTTTATCAACCTCATCCTTTATTTTGGCAGCATGTGTGGGGTGCATTCTTCTGGTGGCTTTTTTATAGCCCTAGTGGTCTTCTTGTAGACCTAAGTGGTGTGTCGCCACTTCAGAATCGATTCCCGGAATTTCTGTGTAATTCTAGGAAAAAACATCTCGATGTTTCCCCAAGAAAGATGTATATACCATGTGATCCTCGGGATACATGGTTGTACTAATGAGAGTGGGCCTCCGGTCTTCTTCGTTACCCAGGTTTATTTCTCTAAGCTCGTCCATAGTGGTGGAGATACCTTCCTCAAATGTGGTAGGTGTATCCCAGAGATCGTCCTCCTCCTCTTCCCCCACATTATCGTCTTCTTGATCCGACTGGTCATGTGAGTCCAGTGTTGAGGCATTATCGGCGTCCTCGCTCAAGTATTCTCCCCCAATTTGAGGGTTAGCATTCGTTTCTGCACTGCAATGCTCGGGCATCATGGCTGAAGTCCTGAGGATAGCTGAGTACATGTTTGGATGTGAACTCCTAATCTCAACATGGTTGATGGGTTGTACGCAGTCCTATCCAATCTTCTTGAGGGGGTTATCATGAACCATTTCCAGACCATTTGGAGTAGGAACTTTGTCGATACCATCGATTGAGGGTTTATTTTTCTTTTGCTCATAAAAACAGGCATCAATGTAGTGTGACTCGGAGAGCTTGAATGGGGCCTTGTCAGCATCCAATGTTCCACATTGTCCATTAACACAAACGTGATAAACTAGTGGAAGGATAAAAGAATGTCTATGTGCTTATGGAGCCACGACCTTCCAATAAGGGCATTAAATTATGTGTTCTACCCGACCACAATGAATTCCGAGTAGGCCACAAGGTCTCCAAAATTGGTTTTTAGCTAGATTTTTCCCATTGGCATCTGTTCAGTCTTTCCGTAACCAAATAGAGTTTTGGCTGAGGTTATTAAATCATCCTCATTGTATCCCAACTTACGAAGTGTCCTTTGGAGAAGGATGATAACTCCAGAGCCATTGTCAATAAAGACTTTCCGGATCTCAACATCATTTAGTGTAACAGACACATATAGTGGTTTGATGTGTCCTCACATGATAGAATATTCATCTTGATTGTTGATAGAAATCACTGAATGGCATTCAGTCAGGCCAGTCTCCATCCAGTAAAACTCAGCGCCAGCTACCTTGGCTTGAAACTTCTGGGTGCTGAGCAAGGCTTCTATAAGGTCCTCCCTGAGATCTGCTGACAAATTCATGGCATCTAGAATTGAATGTTTGGCTAGTATCGATGTTTAATGATTAAGGATATCATATTTCTACTATAGAGGCCAACGTTTATCTGTTGGTGGGAGTGTTTAACAGGCACATTGGGAGCTGGAGTATGTGATGAGGAGGGACCGGCCGTGGGGTCGGATGTCGACGGTATTCCCACATTCGGGGGACTCATTCCAGCTGGTCTGTTTGGGTGCACTAGGAGGCTAGACACTTGTTCCTCCTCTGATGGGTACAAGAGAATTTTGAGGCCAGAGTGGCTACTTTTGGTGGTAGAGGTATATTATTTCTCCTACTGAGTCCATTGAAGGGCTCTCCTAGTAGTTTCTGCGATATTAACGGTTTGGGCTAGGGAAAAACCATAGGGTTGGTTTCGGCCACGATATTTCCTCCCATGGTATCCCTTGCTTCTTTGATTCCTCCTCCCGGTCCCTGGTGTTGGGAAATCGAGTTTGTAACCATACCCTTGGTTGAGGAATGATTCCATTAGATGGATGACGTTTATGGAACCATAAATTACCTCCAAGTCCTTTGACAAGTCAACCTAGTCGGTTGTCCATGATGGTGCCGTTTGGTGGGTCAGTGCAGTTTGCGACATGTTTGAGGGCATAAAATCTGAGAGTGTCGAGGATAACTTTAGCCTCGTTGTGAACTGATCCTCTTTCACTTGTCCCCTCCATTTTCTATTATTCCTGGATTACCGGATCATGGAGGGTGGCAAGGCTGATATTTTCATCTGTGCGGCATTAATGGTTGTTGGGGGCAACACCAGCTACCGTAGTTGAGCTCAGAGTATGCCCTGAGCTCGATTGAAAGTATTCTGAGTCAACAAATCATTAAATTTCTTCCTCTTCTTGATGGTGACTTCCTACCACCCCTCCCCATTGATGGAGTTAGTGGTAGAAATATACTTCACATGTGCTGGGGGAGGTCCCAGCTTGACCTGACCGGCATCTACCATACTTTGCAGGAGGTCATTAAAGATGAAGCATTCTTGAATATTGTACCCTAGCATTCGATGGTAGGGACAGCAATCTGGCATGTCATCGCGGCCAACATCTTCCAGCTTCCTTGGCTTCGGGAGGTGGAGCAAATTAAAATTCATGGCAGTGATGAAGTAGTCGGGGAATTGGTCCTCTCGGAAAGAGTATACTTTGTGTCATAATTCCTCAAACTGGTTCTGCTTCGATCATCTCTGATCATCCCACTTGGGTGGAGGAGACTGCTGATATACATGGGTCATTTGACGATTTGGTGGAGGCCTAGGGGGTGGAGCAGGCACATGGGCTGGGTGGAGTGTGATAGAGGATGCTTCATCTCTGAATGCTCTCTTTGTAGGATCCTATAAGGCTATTCAGGACTTTAGATTAGTCCACTACATGGAGTCTTCAATTCTATGGGGAAATGGCAGAGAGATTGTAGAAGCCATTGGTGCACTCCACTTGTATTAGTGGTGTTCGCAGCTCATCTCGAAGGATATCGATGCATATAGAAAGCATCTCATCTGGGGGCATTGTCTTGTTCAGAGAGTAGGTCAAACCCTTCCATCTGGCGATCAAATATTAGACCCTCTCATTCCCCGTCTATTTTCAATTCATGTGGTCACTGACCATTGTTTTAGTCATCATTGAGCTGAAGTGTAAGAGGTACTGCTGCCGAAGGTCTTCCCAACTTTTTATTGACCGAGCTGGCAGACTCATATACCAGACGAAGGTAGGTCCTTTCATGGTCCGCATGAAGCATCTGAGTTTCACTGCTTCTTTTTGTTCTAGAGTTCCCATCATAGGGTTGAAATAAGATGTGTAGTGCATCAGATGCTATTCTGGATCGCCTGATCCACTGAAAATAGAGATTACAGGTCTCCCAAAATTGGTTGGGGGAGACGTTTTGCTCACCCAATCTGGGTAGGGATTTCGCTCTGGCTGTACCAGTGCCAGCTGACCTTCCATTACTTTTAATGAAGCTATCAGTACTGAGATGGTGTTGGAGAGACCCTAGTTTACATCCTATTGGGGCCGGTCATGGGCAGGTGTAGCCCGAGGCATTGCTTGAGGATCCAGCTCGGATAGAACCATAGGTGCATATGTCATTTGTGACTCCTTCGGAGGGTTCAGACGTGCTCTCTATGGTTTCTTCCTGAGTGGAGGTAAGTCTTCGTATACATCTAAAACCATGATCAGGTAGTTGGATGGTTCGAGCGCCACATTGGGCAGGGGCTCTGACCACCCGTTCGTTTTCCAAGGAAATCCCTGGTCAATGATGTTAACTTTTCTAGAGTGCAAGGTGCAGATCTTCTTGGGAATATCTTTAAATAATATGGTTCCTCCAGAGTAGCTCATCGTTAATCCTCCTTAATTCTTTCATTTCCACTTCTTGTCGAGCAAATCTCTCTTTGAGAATAAGTGGATCGTTTTTATCGAGAGAAGGAGGTGGGTTAAGGGTAACATTTCCTTTGTTCTTATCCTTGTTGAAATATCATAGGGTAAGTGGAGGAGGGTTAGCTTCATGGACGGTCATATTTTTGGCAGCCCTCTAGTTCCGGGTGTGCACCTGGGGGTTCATTGTAAATCACAGCCTGACCGGAACGATCATCTCCCGATCCATCTGGATTTGTGTCATCTTTGGTGTCACCCATGGGGATAACCTCTATGGAATTGATGGATGTATATCGCGGGGTGGAGGAGATTTCATCTTCCAAATAAGAAGAGGATATCCCATAGCTTTTACTGGTCTTCCCCTTCCAATCCTGTGATTAATTTCGGACTCCGTGAAGAGGGGTGACATGGAGAGTTCTTTGACGAGACCTTACAGTACACCTCCCTTGTGAAGGGGATGTTGATTCGAAGGAAGGGATAGGGCATGAAGATCCTCTTATAACATTCCTCCCTAGATGAGAGAAAACTGAATCACATGGGGGATGTTTTCATAGAGGTGGTAAAAATTCCCCCAACCCTGAAGGATGGGGTTGGCTCCGTTCCATGGACGTTGAGTATCTTCAAATATTTATTGGTCTTATGGGTGAATTTTTTGTTAAAAATGCCCTCAGACCTGCAGGTTGGGGTTGAACCTAGATTGCGGTGGTGCCTACTGCTATCTCTACCTCCCTGATCTTGCATGCCCCCATTCGGGGGTGAACTAGATCTGATGTCGAGCTCACCTGTGAATCAATCCCCTCTACAGAGGAAAGCAATGATTGCTGATTGGCTTCTCTTAAGCGAGAGGACCATTGTATTCTTTTGGGTGGCCTGAATCAGGAGTTCAGGAATGGCTTGTTCCCATCAGTCTTGATGCTTCTAGGACTTACTCAAGGCCTGCCTCTATTGGGTGTGTCGCCTTTCCTGGGCAGGGACCCCACTCTATTGCTATCTTGATGTGATGACATTGCAGAAAATTATGTCGACCAGTTTCTTCTGGGAGGGGAGCGAAGTGAAATGTAGAGCTCCATGTTCTCCCCATCCTTTGATATGGTCTCCCGTCGGAGCATCACCAATGAGGTGCCAAAACTTGTGTAGTGCACAGAGGTAGGAGGACTCAAGGTTTCCATTACTCCTCTCGAGTGACGGTTTCCACACTGAAGGAAGAGCTTCCAGGTCGATGTGATGTAAGAGGTATCCTATTGTCGTGACATGGTCTACATACCCATTGTAGTACAAGATGCTTGATTTCAGCCGGCAGAGGGTTGTCCATATATTGGAGCGGATTTTGTGAACAATTTCTTCTTGAAACTTTATGGGTATGTATAATAGAGAGGTGGTTGTGGGCCAAAACATAATTGGTACATCATCTCTGGAAAATCGTTTCCTCAGGTGCAACATAGAGGCATACTGCCCTGCTATTGATTCCTCTACCTGGTCGGCCCAATCGATATGCTCACTGATAGTCTGGTCAGAGGCAGTGGGGCTGGTAGGTATTGAATTATCATGTGTGTGATTATAAGGTGGTTAAAAAGATGAGCGTGTCCCCAGACCATATCCTGATTGAAGAAGGGTGTCGTCGGCAACTAGTTCGGAATCCAACATGCTTGATCCCATCCTTCTGAGTGCCTCGACATATGAGGGTGTTTATGTTCTTGATTCGGTAGGCGGATGACCTTCATGTCGATATGATATGTCACTACGAGGAGGACCTTCGCAATAACTACCATCATGGTGAGTATTACCATCACGGTTTGACGTTTGATGTGTATCCTGGGGAGGACCTTCAAGCCACATTGCGACAAGGGGAGTACATTCTTATTTCTTGGGGCCATTGTGGGGAGGACCTTTACAAAGGAAGTTATGGTGGAGAGGACTACCATTACAGCTATGGAAATGGCGAGGACTACCATTACAACTTCTGCAGGGAGATGTATGTGGGGTACACCCTAGGGAGGGCCTTTAGAATGTACCGCGATGAGGGGAGGGCCTTCTCATTGCATGACATCTCTACGGTGAGGACCTCTATTATCAGAGTGGTGAGGAATACCATTGTGGTCTAATGCCTGGCTGTACAGAGTGTCATTGTAAAGTAACCCCTCGGGAGGACCTTCAGGGTAGGCCACGACAAGGGGAGGTCTTTCTTGTCATGATGAAATGTCACCGCGGGGAGGGCCTCCATAGTTGCATCTACTGCAGCGAGAACTATGATCATAATCTATGGTCCCACTGCACGGAGTGTGTTTTCAGTGTATACCCTGTATAGGACCTTCAGTTTGGACCACTGAAAGAGGGGGGCCTTCTTGATTCTCGATCTTATGGTCATGCTGAGGGCTTCCCTGAATCGCATCAAAAGAGAAGCTCTCCTGATCGATCATTATATGCCCATGGGGGAGGCCCCCATGGGTGATCTGGGGAGGACCTTCATAGCTGCTGGTAGTGACATTGCAGAGATGACCTTCACAACTTCTACTGCCACTCCCATAATATAGTAATGGGTGGGTAGGGTTCTGAGCCTTCAATATCTACTTAGCAGCATTGCTAACCCCAGCCTCCAGTAGAGAGGAGTCATGGACCCTCTCTTCATTTTCCAGCTGCCTTCGGCGCGTTCGAGGCGCTTTCTTGCGGGCCGTGGGGACCATCAGCTGTTGATAATGGCCTTCACCTTTGGTTCCCTTTCTTATTAGGTCCCGAGATGCTTCCGGGATATGTTGACAAACATCTTGACTTTTAACAGAGTTATATGCCTGCTCTAGAGAATCCACCGTGATGGACGGGTGTCCCCTAGTTAGAACGAGTGAAGCTGCTTGATATGGTTTCCCTTGAATCGTGTAATATGGACGATGACCATCCTGGGTGGAAGTAGGGCTGCAGATCTACTCCGAGGAGGCCATCTCATCTCTTAGATGAGTCACCTCAATTGGGGAGACGAGCTCAAGGGCGCGAGTCCATGTTCTGTCCATTGATGAAATTACATTATGGAAAGTCTTCAGGATATGATCTAGGATTGATAACTACTCCTCAATCATTGCTCAGATATGCAGAGAGTCATATTTGTCTGGAACTATAATGAAGGCCCATTCTAGTATCGGAGATAGAACATCCTTCTCCAGTCCTCTGGTGGTCAGTGGGTACTGACAATTCTCCTATGTCCGGGTAGGTGAATGAGTCTTCCCCTGTGCTAGGATATGCCGGATTATCTCTCTATAGGCTGCCACATCGTGATGGTAGACTTTACTTGCATCCCCAGGAACTGGCCCAACATATGTTGGTTTCCCACCGTATCGAGTCGGTGGCCTTTGTTGGTAGGGAGACATGCCTGCCTATTAATTTCTGCCACATCTAGATGGTGGTCTTTGTTGATCGCCACCACATTGGGATGGAAGGTCTCAGGAGCATCTGCTAGGATATAGTCCTATTGGTGCTGGGTTTCCAACACTTCCGGTTGGTGGGATTTTTTGATCACCACCACATTGGGATGGTAGGTGCCAGGAGATTCTTCTAGGAGCTGGTCCTATAGGTGCTGGGTTTCCACTATGTCTGGTTGGTGGGATTCATGACCCTAGGTAGGGAGAGGTGCCTGCTGGGTAGGTGCTGTCTTCTGTGAGTGATGGGATTGATGGAGCATGGTGAGGAAGCACGCTAGCTCGTATGATTATTCCATGACTGGATGGCGGGCTTTGGAGGAGTGGACAACTGTATGTGCCTGCTCACAATATGTATATGTGACTGGGAAGTGGAGCTCCTCCTCAGGGGAAAAGGTGATGACTGGTCCCTGGTTGTACATTTTCCACCCTTTTCAGATGGTCTGAGGGGCCGGAGCTTGGGGAGCGTGGACCTGGATCCTAAGGGAGACATCCTCCTTAGCTTGGGGATATTGAGTCGTGGCATAACCGCGGAGATGTCTTCCGGTGGGGGCCTTAGAACCGAACCCCCATTCAGCAGGGATGAAGTCCTCAATGTCTACCATATTCTCATTCATAAGATAAGGGAGGTACGCATTGTCTCGTTCCAGGGATAGACTCCCGAATTGGTTTTAGACAGAAATAGGAGCCATCTAGATCTACATTCGCGGCCGCTGCTGTGAAGTCGACCGGTGGGTCATGGTGGATTGGTGGGCGTGCATGGCCACCTCCACCATCGGGAGAGTACCATTGAATTGTAACTACCGGATCAACGCATCTGAGACCCAGTGTTGAAGACACTGAGTAGGTGATGTGGTCCTTTGTTGGTGAGGATTTCTGGTCATTATGTTGCATAAAGTATGCGTCTATGAGTACCTCTCTGATATCATTGGATCTAATGGAGTTCTGATTGGAACCTGTAAAATATTTTAACAAATACCAAAAGAAACCCCTTTAAAGGAGCATCTCATGATCACAAGCATAATTAATGACCTTTCTTGGCCCTCCATGTGAGTATAAGGGGTCACAAAGTGGGATTATGTTAAATATGTCATGCTTGGTTAAAGATTCCTGTCGGGTTCACCATTTTTGTTTCGACCGAGGATGGGAGGTCCAACGCGCCCGACAGTCGATCATACGGAGAGTTGATATCCGCTCAAACCCTCAGGTCGGGTATACCGGTCTATGTTTCGAAACACCCAATGGTTCTGTATCCAACGATTTGTGGGCCTACATTCCAAAGGTACGCGTTCGATGGGAGATTCAGCCAGCGATGCTTAAAAACTCACATTGGTCAAGAGGATGGGAAGTTGGGCTCATCGCACCCTTTTGGGGGGGGGATTATTTCCCGTTCTGGGACTCTCTTTTAGATTTGAGATGTATTCATATGTTCGCAAATCTTTGGATTATCCCAAAGCATAGTATCCACGGATTACCCCTTAGATGGAAACGATCAGCTGAACGCAGATATGCAGAGTCACTTAGGCCCGAGGTTTACCATCCCTCATTGGGATTAATGACTTTGAGGAGTTTGGACTTATTGAGGCGACACTGGTTTAAAGCCTCATAACAGGGCCATCTGGAGCTTATTGTCATCCAAGTGGGATATATAACGACTTGAGCATTTGGATCGAACCCGTGATATAGGCTTCCTGCATATCCTCATGAGGGGAATAATAATCCACGTAGTTTAGTGCCACTTGACGATAAACATCACCTTTTATGGTCATGTGATAAGGACATAACCGTATGTCTTAATGTCATGTGGCAAGGACCACCGGGTGAGAGATGCCCGATCAAAGTTGGTGCAAGAATTACACCAAAGCGGCCCAAATGGCCCAAGGAAATCAATTTCCTAGGCCTGAAGATGGTCCTGATGGAGTATAAGGATAGGGTATGATAGGGACCGATGTGTATTAGACTTAGATATTGGGCATTCACCTCGAGGAAGTTTCTTACGTATCCCGGTTGGCCAGGAATTGAAGTCCATGTAGTTCTTGGAAGATTAGGGATTACACGTTTGAGTTTCCTATTATTGGGATTGAACCTTGGGGAGGCGTCCTACGTACCCTATGAGGAAACAGGGATCAAAAACCACGTAGTTCGTTTTGTGGGGCATAATTGGGACATACACATGGTTAGTTTCCCAAATTGGGATTAAACCTCGGGGAGGAATCCTATATACCCTACATATGAGACAAGGATCAAGAAACCACATACTTCATTTTGAGGTCCATCATTGTGCGGACCCTATGACCATCACAAATCTCTACACCCACGTGAGTCATGATCGGTGTGAAAAAACAATAGAATTCAAGAGAATTGGAAGGATTCACACATTCTCTCTATCGAGGGAAGGGGAGAAAGACGATGAGAAGAGGAGATGGTTGGGACCAATGGACTCTCCTTCTCCCTGATGTAGGAGGAATGTAGGAGTCATGCAGCAGAGCAATGAACCTTCCATGAGGAGAGGGGAAGGGCCATTGGCTTCCGTCGAGGATGGTGTGGGGCTTACTCCAGGAGGGATGCCCAGAATTTTATATGAGGATTAATTGTGCTACATTGTAATGACATATTGCTTGGATAAAGACATCACAGTTTAATGTCATGTTGTAGGGACTATTTACATATTTTTTAACATCATATGGATAGGACGAGGGCCATACTGTATAACGTCATGTGGTTAGGATGATTAGATAATAGATTCCTAGAAATGGTTGGTGTGGGACTTACACAAGGGGGGCCCTTTCTGGATTAACCTAACAAAAGGATCTAGGTAGTGGGGTTATTGGAGGGTCATGAGGAGTAGCTAAACTCCTGGCATGTATAGGACATATTTTGCGGCGGCAGAAGGGTGCAATAGAAAACAATGTTGAACCACCCTGAAAAGATTTCGGTGTGACTCTCCATTTTTCATGGGGGTCAGGGACGGTAGTGAAGGGACTAGGCCGCGTAGGAGCTGGCCGTGGAGAGAGGGCCTCGTAGGGTGTCTGCGGAGGAGCGGCCCGTGTAGGAGCCAGCCGCGGAGAGTTTGCCGCAGCGGAGCTAGCCGTGTAGGGTGTTTACCGAAGAGTGAGCCACATATGAGCTGGACGCATTGGATATGGCCACAGAGCGTATCCGCAGAGGAGATGGCTGCGTAGGAGCTACCGCGGAGATGCTGTTCGGGATGGCTATCCGTGGATGAGATGGCCTCGGATGAGACGGACCGTGTAGAAGCTGGCCACCAAGGATGTCTGTGAAGGAAATGGATGCTAAGGGCTGGCCGCGGAGGATCTGGCCACATGTGGTTCATGGTTTGGTTCCTTCTATATGTGGAAGAGTGCATCTGCGGACGATATGGGGTCCGCGGATGGTCGCGGAACATCACCGCTGGGAGCGATTTCTCCAGCATCTCCCCATGTGTTTCCACCCGTCCTTTCGTCCCTCCATTTTACCCCCCCCCCCCCTCATGATCTATTTATAGAGTAATGAAGAAGTTGTATCGATGGGGAACACGATGCTTTTTGAGGAAGCTCAAGAAGAAAGCCTCTCCCACATTTGACTCTGTCAACCGATATTTATGGAAACAAGTTTCGCGGAATTGCGCTGTGGCCGTGCACCACTCTTCCTCTATTTGAAAATGACAAGGTTTGCAGTCTCATATGACTTACACCTCCCTTTTCGAATGACGGCATGCATGTCATGGGCCAGTTGGCGTGGTTTGCGGTGGTGAACCGACCTGGCGTCTATCCTACTTCATGCCCGCGTAGGGGTTCCTGCCTCCTTTTCGTGGCAGATGCTGGTCCACTAAGGGGGCTGCTCATTGAACCGGCCGCGTACCATCGATGACGAACCTATATGCAGGTCGGTGGGTCATTTGTGAATTTTTTAATATTGTTTATGTTTTTTTATGATCCTCTGAGGGAAATTGCGTAGAATCCTTTCTCAAATTATGTCGAATTCTCATTCCTTTTTGCGGATTTTTCAGGACCCTACATTGGCACAAATTATCTCCTTTTGATAGGTCATTAGCACATTGCACAAATGTTTTTCATGATCCACCATGGTCGTAGAAAATATAAAAATATCATCTATAAAAAGAAAAAAAATCTTTTAGAGGTAATCAATGAAGATTCTAATCATGAAGTCTATAATGATTACAAGAGAATTTCTGAGTTCGAAAGGCATTAAAATGAACTGATATTTCCTATAACATATATGAAAATTAGTCTTGGGGATATCCTCCCTTTTCACCATAAATTGGTATAATCTTGAATATAGATCGACCATGGAGATGTATGGTACTCCACATAACTGATTGATCAAGTCATTAATTATTTTAGGGATACATGTTATTTAATGTGATCATATTAAGCCCAAGATAATAACTTAAAATATGCATGGAACCATACTTCTTCTTAGTGAAGAAGACTGGATTTCCACATCATGAAGAATGTGGTCATATGAAAACATTATCTCGATTCTTCATTAATTCCTCCACTATCTCCTCTTATTCCACAATTTTCATTCCATATAGAGTCATGGATAATTTTAATGCACTAGGTAAAAGATCAGTTTGAAATTAAACCTCTCTTCTAGGGGGAACACCAACAAATTCTTTAGGAAACACATCTGTGTACTATGTTGCAAGGAGAATGTATTCAAATATGATTCTTTCAATAGATTCAATCATTTGAGTTAGATATTCTTGATCGTAGAGAAATAATATCCATTCTTGAGATTTTTGAGATAAATAAGATTCACTCTCATCCATGGAATTGAATATAATTAGGGGATAATTCTGAAATACATAGTGCGATTTACTTATCAGGGAAGTTTATATTGGATATATATATATATATATATATATATATATATGGAAATCCATTCAATACACAGAATTGTATAAAATTCAATAAAATAGATTATAAAATGTTTCACTGGGAAGTTCATAACTCAAATTTCTATTAGGGAAGAGTAATATACCTGGGATGAAATAATTACCCCTTTTTTCTCCTTAATTGATAGACCAAGATCCAAGTTTTTTGTGGTGTATTTTTACTAATTTTTTTATGAAATAAAGGGATGAGTAGAAATATAGATGACAGAATTTCATTTAAATTTATAATTATCATTCTATTTAGTTACATAATATAAATCATACATATGCAAGATTTATTTTTTAAACTATTATAAACATGAATTGGAGTCAAATGACATTGAAGAGTTAACATATAAATTACATTTATTTCCAAAACGTATGTGTTTTCATATTTTATCTATATTTTCTGCAATCTATTTTCTAAAATATATTATTTTCGGTATCATTTATTCCTAAAAAAAGTTCGTAATGATATTAAAATTTTACAAAATAATATCCACATGGTGTCACGAACAGGATCTGGTTGCCATCAAACCCACACTGAACGCTGCATGTGACAAGGACCGATGGGAGTTCCCTATCCCCACATGCCGACACAATGGCTTGGGTATCAAACAATTAGGTTTGGAAATTATTTACCCAAGTATGAAAGCATAAAACCTTTAAAACAATCAATAATATAAATTCTGAAATTTATAGCCAAACAAGTCTTAATAAAAAACCAGAACTGAATACATTGGATAAAATAAAATAAAAGAGGTCCAAATAGAAATAATGACCACAGAAATACATCCCCAAGGAATCCACACATCAAGGGGGTCATCACCCGTAAGTCGTCTCCACAACTCCGCCCAGGGATGGGGACTAACACCCTGAACCACCATCACCCTTGGACTTTACTTTACCTGAGTCAAAAATAATAAAGTCTACTTAGACCCAAGTGGTGTAACTATGGTTTCAGACTAATCCCAATAGGATTCCACCCAATAATTACAAGGTGAATGCAATACAAGGTAAAAAAGGAAGCAGTTTTAATATGCAATGAAAAGCGGCGAGAAATTCCTAGAAATGAAACATTAAATTGAAAACATTTTTCAATATAAAACTTTCATAATTTTTACACATTTAAATAGGAATTTTATCTACTTCAATATAATTCCAAATACACCCAAATACAATGGAAAATACCACAAATCCAATGAGAAACAAAATCGGGAACACCCCTAGGCACTAGATACTCTCGGGCCCCATGTACCTCGTACCTCGGTGTAATGTAACCATAGTAAAATCTGTTCTGGTGCAAGAGACACTTATAGAGAACATACACATATCCTAGTGTTCCCCAATAATCATCAACGTAGTTTAGTTAGAGTTGTCGTTAATCAAATTCTAGGTGAAACAGGGACAAAACCAATCTGGTCCACTAGCCGTACGAGTACACATCTAACCCACCTTGGTACATGGGCTCCCCCTTTGTGCTCAAACAATTTCAGAATTTAAAACATATCCATTTTAATGTAAAACACCACTACTGGTCACATACACCAAATAAAGTAGTTATCACATTTTATACCTCTTAACACACAACAACAAACACTTTGAATTTTAATAAACCAATTTCTCAAATTCGAGTGTTGTTTTACACACAAAACTCTTTAAGAAAGACACCTATACACTATGTTCACACTTGTAAGTATCCATAACAGTAAAGGCAGCCAAATAGATATAAATTAAAACAACAAAATCAATTTTTGGGCATCCCCATGTTAATCAAGAAGTGATAACTTTGTAAAACCTTCACTTTCACACAAAAGTGGAACCAACACATCACTTTCTTTACAAACACAATTACAACCCATTTTTTAAGCAATATCCAAAGGGGATAAACATTATAAAGATTATTTTAATCCTTATTAAAGGTCAATAAAAACAACTAAGTATTTATAGGTCATCCCCAAATAAACAAGTAAAACATTTCATTGGAAAACCCCCAATATCACACCAAATTGGAATTTAAAATTCAATTGCAAAAGAAACATCATTAGAACCAATTTTTGAAGAAATAATAAAATGATATAAACCTGAAAATATGATAAACACAACATGCTAATACAAAAATATTTCATCGACATTGGAATCACCTACCAAATCAAATGAAACCGTTGAATCCTTTCTCCGAAAACACAAACACACCACTGACGCACCTCAAGAAGGGTAAATCATACATAAAAATAGAAAATTGGACAAATAATACCCTAGTTAAAAACTTATGTTTGACACCTTACCCTTTGGAAATTTTGGACTTCATGCATAAGGGAAGAAACCCTAAGCACAATGAATAAAACCCTAATAAAAATAAAAAATAGAAAAAAATGGACTCTCTTACTTGAAGTATCCTGATTTAATCACTCCAAAAACTATAGTATCTGAATTGGAAAACATCCCAAATTTAGGGGTTGTTCGAACAGGATTTAGGAGGTCATATAGGAACTGGAATGGAGGGAAAAGGGTAAAAATTTAGAGAGTTAAGAAGGGATAAAGTTACATCTTCAACTCTAGTCGATTTGAGACAACCTATTCAGTTCTACCCTATGTTGTGATTTCAAAGAGCGGGAAAGGAAATGGGAGTGCTCCTTGGCTTTTTTGGGTCGAGAGGGAGGTAGAATCACAGAAAAATTCAATATTATTAATAAGATATTTAACAATTAATGAAACAATTTAAAACTGGAAAATGAGCTTTCGGGTTGGCCCAATTCTCAAATAAAAACCCAAATCCCCCCATGATTATGGATTTATAAAGGCTCCAAATTTAAATTTTGGAGTTAATAGGTTAGGGGAAGAAAAGTATGAATTTGAATGGATAACAAAATGTTTAAAAATTAATGAATAATAAAAGAAACAAAATTTATTTTAAATCTGGAATTGGGCTCACGGTTTGGCCCAATTCATGAAAACTAGCATATTTTTCAATAAAAGATTGGGAGACCCCCAAAACAAAGCATGAATGGAAAATAAATTAAAAATAACATTAAAATAAGATATGTATGTGAAAAATCTCCCCACCTTGAAAACATTCCACCCTGTAAATTCACATCATGGTCAAAGAAACAACCAAACCCAACTGAGAAACCAATAGGTACTCCCTTGCCAGGTTTCTCCCCCAAAGGCCAAAACACCTCCAGTGATCAATTAAGAAAGGAATAACATCACATCCAAATCATACACCACTTTAATGAAATTATCAATCTCATTCATACATTATCCAAAAAGAAAACTCCTCAAACGCTATTCGAACAAGACTCTAGCAATTCATCCAAACGAAAAAAAACTTTGAACAAGGTTACACTTACCTTACTTTAACTAAACCATTGGGCACTCTCCACTCCCAACAATTACTCAAGGAAGATGCTTGTAGCTAGATAGCTCCGAACGAGACTATATATTCCATGTTAATAACATGGATAAATCTATGTTACTGGTATGGGGGGATCCTAATACGCTCTCCACCATAAGAGACAACCAATAGTTTTTTCCGAGACATAATCAGAACACTAATAGGGGGAGGCCTGAACAGACTCCCTAGTACATAGGGTAGACTTCCATTCAAAATTTCTAAAGGAACATACATGAGAATCATAGTAGTTCTTCCCACCATAATAACCACCCATCATAACCGACCAGCATGGGCCGGCACAAAAAAACCAAAAAATTTCAGGATTTGGGAAGGTTGCACTGTTAGTCCGCATAGTTTGTGAAACCATGAACTAACTATGCTGATCAATCTTCCTACATGGAATCCAGGCACACAGTCACTCTTAATCGTTCACAAACCATTTGTTAAGCCTATCTAGAAAAATTTCAAACCATTATCCAAAGACTCAATGGAAACCAAATGGGGAGGGACTGACATTGGGCGATGACAAGGGTACAAGTCCCTCCACCTATTTCTGTCAAACTCGAACAACCAAAGAAGGATGATGATAACAGAGGATTAAACTCTTCCTATCATTCATATTTAGGATAGGAATTTGGACATGGGTTTAAATGACCCTTTTTCCCCTGACTATGAGCCTGCTTTCCTCTGAGACCTATGGCTGGGGCTCAAATGATTGAATCATCTTCGGCATCGTAGTTAGTATTTGGAAAACCACTGAATGAGATTTCTTCTTTCAGTGCCACCAATAACTAAACTGCAATCCCAGATATGTTTTCCAAACATAACACATTCCAAACTCACTTTACTCGAACATGGTATTCCACCGAAACAAGGGCTAAGAAGATGCACACACATTACACCTTGTTTCTTCAGGTGAGAAATAATAGAAGTAAAGAACACCATCACTCACATTACTCTAAAATGGAATATTTTTATGTTTTTCCAAGGGAGACATTCGTCCAACATAACAGGGACTATCAGATAATTTCACGACATTCACCTATACGGTCAATCGAGCACATGACATCATAAGGAATCACCGAACATGACCATTATGACTGATATAAACAATGCATGGAGAGGGACCTTATACAACATTTCTAAACAATACACAATTCTAGAAAGTGGCCACAATATCCTATTCTGACTATATTTCCCACACCAGTGGTTTAACGGGAAGTCATGATTCAAAGAAACATTGAAGAACCCAAAGGTCCTCTTAAACACTATCGAGATACTCATCCACACTAACAACACTAGACCACATCCACCATTGACGAATCAAGAAACTTATGAAACTAAGGTCTCTATCAACCTTCCATGAGAACTCTCCTGTTACAAGAGGATCTGAAAATCAAACAATGAAAAGTGTGTAGACTCAATCTAAAAATCTCATAAAAAATATTCCTTATATTGATAAACATGAGGATTTTCCAATGGATAAACAATCTTGGTTTCAATTCAGTTATGCATTAACCATTAATGAGGGCATACCTTATCCAAAAATTGAATATAAAGACCCAACCAAGCTGGTCCACTGCTAAAAAATTTTCATAAACCAGATCCAAACACATGAATGGATCCACCATAAAGGTGTCCCGAAACATATCTCAGAGGAGACTACTAACCGGTTCTTCTACCCACCTTACCGACCAAACACAAACCAAAAACACAGTTCAAACAAGAGGGGTTCTCAGACAAAAAACATCCCAAAACATGAATTATTTCAAAAAAACATAATACACACCATCCCAAATGATTTATCAAGACATCATGTTTTTCATTAATTCCATTTCTTTGAAAACAAATGGTTCAGCGGTAAGCGTATCCACCAATGGTACCCTATGGGCCTCACACATGGATGTTTTTGTGCCACACCGGGCAACCTCCTCATATCCGTTCCGAAACTCATCCAGTCATTCCATAAAACATTCATCATCTCATATAACCCCATGGATTTGGTTTCTCACGGAAATACCAAAAGTAAAAAAATTCTTTCTACTTTTCAAAAACAAAATAGTCAACCAACAAATCTTTTTTCTCAAAAATGATATCCACAAGATCAAAATCCCATTTCACATCTTACAAAACATTTTAGAAAGACACAACCATTTAAAAAATAACTCACTTTCAAGATATTCACATAAATTTTAAAACATCTCATCCCATTAAAACACCCTTTGATTGTTTAGAAAACTCTATTGGAAACACTTTTCAAAACCAACTTCAATATAGTTCCTATATTCAAAAGAGGTGTAATCACACCATTTTTCATTTAAAAACAATTATGAAAATTCAGTTCCATCATTTAATAAATCAAATCATGCACTCTTTATTTGAAAATAATTTCACAAAAACTTTATTCTTCTTAAAACCAAGTCACCTTAAAACCAAAGTTCCATGATTTAAAAACTAAAGCACGAAATAATGCGATAGGAAACTAGTTTCGGTGGGTGACTTGGAAATATGGTTGGTGGACATATTCCAAGCACTTCACTATCACAGGGAGTTTTCTATGGAATATCCTTGGCTCTACATGGCATACCAGGCCCTACGATCTCACTAAGACCGTTAACCCAACTCTCTTTTCATTTCCCCTAATCATCATAAAACCATGAAAACCAACGGACATAGATAAATCCCGACTTCTCCTAGAAACATGAATCCCATAATGAGGTGAAGTGTTCAAGCACGCTACCGATAATTAGAATTCCAATTCCCAACAATCCTAACTCTAGACTATCCTGACTCTTCCCCAAATAACTTGACCCAAAGAGTTATCCTGAACCTCCTTTGATACCATTTTTTCAAGAACCAGATCTAGTTTCCATCAAATAGAAACCAAACCTAGACCGTGACAAGGCCCTAAGGGTGTTCCCTATCCCCATGAGTTTGTACAAGTTCCCGGGTATCAAACAATTAGGTTTGGGAACAATTTACCTATGTATGAAATCATAAAACCTTAAAAACGATCCATAATATAAATTCAGAAATTTATAGCCAAACAAGTCTTAATAATGAAACCATAACTAAAAAAATTGGATTAAATACAATAAAAGAGGTCCAAATAAAAATAATGACTATAGAAATACATCCCCAAGGACTCCACATGACAAGGGGGTCATCACCTGCAAGTCGTCTCCCCAACTCCGCCTCAACGATGGGTACTAACACACTAAACCGCTATCACCCTTGTCCTTTCCTTTACATGAGTCAAAAATAATAAACTCTACTTACTCCCAAGAGGTTTAATTAGGGTGTCAGTCTAAGTCCAATTGGATACCACCCAATTATTCTATCGTGCATTCAATACAAGGAGAAAAATCAAGAAATTTTAATATGTAATGAAAAGTGGCGACAAATTCCATGAAATGAAACTTTAAATTGAAAACATTTTTCAAGATAAAAAGTTCAGAATGTTAACACATATAAATAGGAATGTCAGCTACATCAATATAATTCTAAAGACACCCAAATACAAGGGCAAATACCACAAATCTAATGAGAAACAAAATCGGGTACACCCCTAGGAACTAGATAGTCTAGTGCCCCATGTACCTCGTACCTCTGTGTAATGTAACCAGAGTAAAATATGTTCTCATGTACGATCCACTAGTAGGGAACATACCCATAACCTACTAGTCCCCAATCATCATCCACATAGTTTAGTTAGAGTTGTCGTTATCCAAATTCTAGGTGTAATAGAGAAAAAAACCCATCTGGTTCACTAGACGTACTAGTACACATCCACCCCACCTAGGAACTCGGGCTTCACCCTTTGTGCTCAAAAAATTTCAGCATTTAACACTTATCCATTATAATTTAAAACACTACTACCGGTCACATACACCAAATATAGTATCTATATGATTTTATACCACTTAAAACGCTCATCAAACACTTTGAATTTGAATAAAAAAATTTCTCACAATCTGGTGTTGTTTTGCACACAAAACCCCTTAAGAAACCCACTTGTTCACTATGTTAAACTTTTAAGTTTCCAAAAAAGTAAATTCAGCCCAATAAATTTCAATTAAAACAACAAATCAATTTTCGGGCATCCCCATGTTAAACAAGAAGTGATAACTTTGTAAAATATTTATTTTCACACAAAAGTGGAACCAAAACTTCACTTTCTTTACAAAAAAAAATTAAAAACCATTTTTTCAGAAACAACCAATTGGGATAAACATTATGAACATTATTTTAAACCTTATTACGGGTCAATAGAAAAAACTAAGTATTTATAGGGCATCCCCAAATAATCAAATAAAACATTTCTTTTGAAAACCCTCAATTTCACAATAAATTGGCATTTAAAATTCAATTGCAATTGAAACATCATTAGAACTAATTTTTTCTACAATACTAAAATGATATAAACCTGAAATAGTGATAAATATAGCATGATTATACACAAATATTGCATCAACATTGGAATCACCTACCAAATCAAATGAAACCCTTGAATCCTTTGTGCGAAAACACAAAACCACCACCGCCGCACCTCAAGAAGGGTAGATCAAACCTAAAAATAGAAACATGGACCAAGAAAACCCAAGTATAGACCTTAGGTTTGACACCTTTTCCTATGTAAATTTTGGACTTCATTATAAGGTAAGAAACCCTAAGCACATTGAATAAAACCCTATGAAAAATGAAATAAGAAAGAAATGGACTCACTTAGTTGAAGTATCTTGAATTAATCACTCCAAAAACAACAGTTGATGAATTTGAAAACAACCAAAATTCAGGGGTTGTTCGAAAAACATTTAGGAGGGCATTTAGGGACTATAATGGAGGAAAAGGAGTAAGAATTGGGAGAGTTAAGAAGGGATGAAGTTACCATATTAATTTTGGTCGATTTGGGACACCCTATGATGTTCTTCCATAATTCGCAATTTTAAAGAGCTCTAAAGAGGGGGGAAAGTCAATGGGAGCGCGCCTCAGATTCGTAGGGTCGAGAGGGAGTTAGAATCAAATAAAAATTCATTATAATGAATATGATATTAAACAATTAAAGAAACAATTGAAAAATGGAAAATGGGCTTTCGGGTTGGCCCAATTCTCAAATAAAAACCCAAATCCCTCCATGATTCTGGATTTATAAAGGATCCTAATTTAAATATTGGTTTTAATAGGTCAGGGGAGGCCAAGTAGTAATTTCAATGGATAAAAAATGTTGAAAAATGAATGAGTTATAAAATAAACAGTATTTATTTTAAATCTAGAATTGGGCTCACGGTATGGCCCAATTCATGAAAACTCACTCATTCCTCCATAAAAGCTTGGGAAACCCCCAAAACAAAGAATGAATGGAAAATAAATTAAAAATAACTTTAAAATACGTTATTTATGTGAAAAAAGGTGTGTCAAACTAGGTGTGAAGCATGACCCATTATCAAGCACATATTCCTGGTCTAGTCTAGCTTAATGTTGTGTTCTTGGGTTTTAACTCTATGTGAATTTATGGTAGAGAAACATCCACTTGTAGTGTCCCAAAAAAAGTATTTTTGTGATAACCCACATTCTATATACTTAACAAAGTTTAGTGATTGTTTCATATACATATTTTTATCCGGAATGATTATTTGGAGCATTCCAACCATAAACCCTGAATAACTAAACAATTCATTTGATACGAACTATGAAAACCCTTCTCTTTACTTCACTTTAATCCTTGATTTATTACATAATATTCCACTAAATACAACCCATAAGATTTATAAGTTTAGTTTCTTTAGGAATTATGTACATTACATAGGAAAATATAACACAAAATAATATCTTTAATAAAAACATCCTTAACATGCTTATTTATAAAACTGCATTGGGTAACCTGAAAACATAAATAAGAAACATGTTATCTATAAATCCCTATAAGGGAATAAAAAATTAATAACTAGAAGAAAATAATATATTTTATCAAATAGCCATATAAATGGATAGTTAAAGGAATGAGAATAATAAACATGAATAATGTGTCATGATATATCATGACAATCATAAAGTAATCATGGGAAATGTTCCAATAACATGAAATGCTAATTCATAAATAAATGTTTAAGGTTAAATATAAAAATTACACGATAGAAAAATCCCCATAAAGGAATCATTTACACTCACATTCCCAACATGACATCTAATGACACTAAACATTACTCAATGCATTGGAGTGCCATATAATTTTGGGTGCACCCACCACATTCATTACATTATCATGAGTAAGTGTTCATCATATATCATAAAACATAGAATCTATTATCATAAAAATTTATAACATGATCATAGAGTGTAGAATATGTAAATTTAAGTATCAATAAATTTTTTATATGTTTAAAGATTTGAACACTGTTGAGAGAAAATAGGCATGGAAATCACTAAAAAATTATTTTGGGATGGAAAATCGAAGTAAAATTTTGATGAAGGTGATAAGAGAGAAATTCGTCTCTCATAATATGGAAATAAAATGGAATGTAACATTGACATTTAAATACATATTTCAACATTAGTAATTTTAAATAAAAGGCATATGTTATTAAAGAAACACGATTTAATAAGAGAAGGTGGGAATCCCTCACTTGAGTGTGTGACTTAAAATGTCTGGGAGTAGAATTTTGAGAGCATGGGAGGCCATGTGAGGAATTTAGAGTGGGGAGGGATGAATAAATACATGATCCAAGTATTTTTAGTGAATATAAATGAGAGATCTTGTGGGTTTAAAATAATAGTTTTGGAGGATTAAAAATGGTTAAATAAAATAAATAAAATAAAATAAATATAAAATTAATTAAAAGGTAAGGAACATATGTTCTAATTGGACACCCTTTATTTTATTTATTACATCAGGTTTGGGTCATTATTATATCATAATTCACAATGTATATTTTTTGTATATTATTTTTACTAAAAAATCCGACTACATTAGAAAATTATGAAAAGTTCACCATTGTATAATTTAAATATCATGATTCAAAATATTTAATTCATTTTATCAAGGTATTTTTCTAAATATTTTTATTTTTAATTTTAAAATCAGAATAAATAATTTTTAGTAAATGATGGGTTTTTTGATAATAAGTGTTTTCAAACCCTTATAAGATTTTTATTTGACTTCATAAAAATTATATGATAATTTATATTTGATAAAAATTAATTAATAATATAATTTTATTAAAATCATATTTATTTTTAAAATCCATTAATTTATCAAAATACATAATTTAAATAAATTTGACAATTTCCCAAAATTACTATTTATGTTTTAGTATATCAAAATATGAATAATTTATAAAGTACCAAAATAGAATAATAAATATTCTTTGTTATTTAAAATTTATGTAAAAACACATATTTCTAGGATCTTGAAACATATCCCTTTAATACACCTATAAATTTCTTAATAGTAAGGTGTGAGACTGTGAGACATTTATTGGGTGGTTTAGTGAAAGTGGTTTTGTCTCTCATCTTGATGAGAATGAAATTATACCATAAATGGTTTTTATCAAATTTCAATTGTAGGATCTCATCATGGGATTGGTCAAGGAAAACTCATAATAATTCTACCTACCCCATAGGCTCTAAAAATTGGGCATCATAGGGTACAATACTTCTGGTCGGGGCCATCACTTCATTTTTCTGTGTTAGTTGGACAGGGTTAAAACCCTTTATTAATACTAACCAGGAGTTAATTTTTAAATAAGTATATTACCAATAGTAAATATTTTTAAAGTCTTTAAAATATTATAGTATATAATAAAATTAAATAAGTATATGTGTTTTCTATAATCCTATTACATAATAATACATTAAATCATAATGGAAAATTTATTTATAATATTTTTGTTTATTACAATTGAAGTCCTTCAAAAATTAGAGTTATAGAATGGAAGAATAAGACTCTTCGAGGAATGGTAAAAAAATTTCAAAAAGGTTATGATTTATATACATATTTTTATATATAACATCTTTTTACATCTTTTTTGATTTCAAATATATAATTTTCCTCAAAAGTTATTAAAATAATAATAATAATTAGTTATATAATTAAAATAAAACAAATCACTCATATTCTAGTTATTTTGTATGTAATGTTCTGGACCTTAAAACTAATGTTTGTTTTGATTAATTTGATTCCAAAACTATGGATGTAAATTTTTTAGATAATCTAGTGTTTCTAAATATTTTCAAGATTACAAAAAATGATATATTATTTTTCAAGAATATTTTCATGTTAAATTTGATGATAATGATTCAAAAGAGAGATATACTATAAAAGATCTAAAATTAAATGATTTTAAAGATCTCAATTACAATGAATATCAATAAAATATGAGGTTGTATCTGTTTATTAGGGAGAATTAATCAAATGGGAAATGGAATTATAATAATCATTTATATCACCCTATAGAAATATTGATTGGTAATTTTGAATTTTGATATTAAAATAGAAATTTAGTAATTGATATCATGGAGAATTATTGTGTTTTTTTACATTTATTCTGAATGATTTAATAGTTTATATGAATGATCTTTGTTGGGATAAGTACATATGAAAGGTGATTATAATTTTTTTAGAGACTCATGTTTGGTTGTTAGTTGAATTATATGAGGAAAAAAGATTTAGGAGAGATATCAGGTTTTTAGAAATAATTAAATAAACCTATATTGATGAAATGAAATAAATAAATATTTATTTATAAGGGTTATAGTCCAAAATATGACACCAACTATGGGAATAATTTTGTATCGTCCTCATGATTTTATATTATTCAAATAATATTGTCTTATTCTTGACAGCATGGATTCATTTTATTTCAAATGGATCCAAAAAGTGAATTTCATAAAGTAATTATTATTGTAAAAGTATATGTTAGATAACCACTGGTATATAAACATAATAAAAATAAAAATATTTTGATTGATATTTCTAATTATATTTATCTCTTAAAATCAGCTCCAAGATCTAATTAAGAAAAATAATCTTGGTGTCTTTTTATAAATGGTTTTGTTAATGGTATGTATTATAATACATCACTTTCTAAAATGTATTCTCAACATATTAGAAATATTTTGATACATCTTGATGATGTTATCATTGTTTTATATAGTTAACATCATTATAATAAATTTATAAATTATTTTCACCAATTATTTTCAACTAGGATATATGTTAAAATAATTTTTTTAGGATTTCAGATCTCACATTGAGAATATTAATTTTTATAAATCCAATTAAGTTTATTATTGAGGTATTAAAGAGGTATAAACATTATTCTTGTTAATGTTGGTGTACTACTATGATTACATCTTATATAATTGATCATGATTCATCTATAAATTCTATTAATATTAAAATATTTTTTATATAATTGGAAATATAATATATTTTATAGTTAGTAACCATTGGTGGTTGTCCACTATATATATACATGAATGATTTTAGTATAACAAAAATGAAATTCATTTGTGTGCAGTTGAAATATATACTAAATATGGAAAAAAAAATCTTAGGGTATGATTATTCATTATAGAAAAAACTAATACTGAAATGTTGATTTATATAGATTTTAATTTTAGAAAATGAAATATTAATAGAAAACAATGAAGATTTATTTTATAAATTGTTAGGTAATTTTTACATTTCATAGAGTTAAAATAACTAAATTTATTTAGTTCCCTAATAATATTATGTTTAGAATGTGGTATTCTTCAGTTTTTTGTGTACAAATTCTTTTTTTTAGACACAATTTATTGTTTTTCAATATTAATTTTTTAATGATGAGGAATCTGTGTGATCATTCATTAGACACATCAATAATGAATAACCCTTTAAAATATTCTATTACTAATCATATTAATGGAATATATCAATTTTCCATAGATCTTGAAAAAGAATGTTATATGATATAATAGTAGTTCCCAAAAGATTATTAAGAAGAAAAAATATTAAATTGAACATTATATTTTCTAAACATTCAAAATATTTTTTATGATATTCAGATGATTTAACCATTATAAAATATCTTTACTCGTGAATTTATTTTATAATATTATTTTTAATATTTTTTATAAAACATTAAAATCTATTAACAACTTCTCAAGGATCATAATAATTTATTTATTCAAGAGATATTATGTACATAATTCCCCCACTTAAATATCATTTAATAGAAATATTTACAAGATATAGTTTAATTATTCTCCATGGTTTTATATATTTATTTCAAAAAAATTTATTTAAACATGATATTATAAAAAATATGAGTTTTGTTATTTATAACTATTTAAATGTGTAGTGGTTATAATTTTCATCAGTGAAAAAAATTATTTCTATGTAATATGTTATATTTTATATTCTAGTTTATGATGTTTATTTTTTATATGTTTTTTCAAATTTTTTCACTTAAAAATATCTATAAATTCTTAATTGTTTGTTTATTTTTATAAAATGGGAGATATTTATTCATGCATTGTAATCATAAAATTGTGAGAGAATTTTTCGTAATTATTTGTTAACTCTTTTTTGATAATATAATAAATTTTTTATATTTAATTTTCACCCAAATTTTTATTTTATTAATTATTTATTGTTTTCTATGTTGTTATTTTATAGTAATAACTATGACATTTTAATCAGTATTTTATTCATTATTTATGTTTTGAATTTATTCTCATGATAATATTCTTATATTCATTGTTATTTGGGGTAATATATTCGAAATTCACCACTTATTATTTATTTATTTTTTATTATAGTTTTTTATTTTTCATTATTATATTAGAAAATATAATTCTGTTATTTCAAAAAAAAATTACTAAATAGGTTTTTTAAAATTTTTTTAACTCCTATGAATGTGTACTTAACCATTTTTTAAAATTTTACCTATAGGTATATATCATCACATTAGAGTAATTGACTCTTATAAATTTTGGATTTAATTATATGTTTTCAATATGTAGATAAACATTAACTCTTATACTTATAGTGTTATCTTGTGTTGACTCTTAAAATTTATAGATACTATTCTTATGATTTTATTCATATAAAATTTTTCCAAAAGTATAAGTCTCTTATAATTTGAAGGATTATTGGAATTTTTACTCTTATAATTTTGAAATATTTTATTTGGGATTTCATTAATTGATAAAGAATTTTATATTTTAAAAATTATTAATGATTATAGTTATTTTATGTGAAATAATGAATCTATTTCTTTAAATAGTGAATATATTGGTAATATATTGATTCGATGAAAATACTACATTCGTCATGCAAGAATACAGATCTAATCGCACTATTGTAATTTAGATTAATACTTATTCAAAATTTAAATATTTGAATTCTACCTTGTTGGTTTATTTTATTATTTTAAGGAAAAAATGAGATTTGAAACCAATTATCATATAGATTATTAAGTATATTTACAATGATATTATATATCTTGAATAATTATTAGTAAAATCTAGAGTAGTATTTTATGTATAGATTAATTTTGTAATGTTCACTAAGTAGGCAATACTAAATATTAGTAGCTATAATTACTATATAAATCATCTATATAGTTATTATTCTCTTGATTTATTCTGATAGAATTTTAATTTATAGTTACTGTTTATTCCTAAATAAAGGGATCGATGATTCATGATATGTATGTTGGTCAATAAGAAGAAGGTACGTTCTAGATTAATAAACACCACATATACCACGAAATTCAAGATAACTTCTGACATTCTACGATGACCCTTGAATAAACATTATCATTTGGATACATTGAAAATAACAAATAGAGCTACCCTAACTACTCAAATTCATCCCTCATCAATTAGTTTTTTTATATATTCTATAATTTAAAATATATTCTTCCAACAACAAAAATGTATATTATTTTATGAATTACTCTCACAAAACAAAATTCTGTTTTGTAATACCACAATAATGGGTATGATTTGTAATTGGTTGGAGACTCCCCATTAATATTTGATCATGTGTTGGAGTTGGGATTCTATTAGAGATGGAAGAATGAAATATGGTTCTAACTCCCCATAAATAGTTAGATAATTATTTGTTGGTATCGTACCAATTATTTGGTATAGGTTCTGTAAGAGTATATAAAAAATCAGTATGATAAAAAATACTATAAAATGGTTATTTTGTAACTTATATTATATAATTTATTTTATATTTTAAATTAAATCAATTCATCCCATATATTGACTCTTATCTATATCCTTTTGACACATAATAATGTAGTGAGTAAGCTATGTAGTTGTAAATATATTAAATCCATTTAGTGAAGTGATCATGATAGAAATTTTAACCACATTATTTATGATACATTGTATTATTGGTATATTAGATAATATTTAGTCTGTGATACTAGAATGTAGCCTAATGTGTGTGGAATTATTAAATTCTCTCTCTGAATCTTTTATACAAAATTATTTATATTCATTATGATTGGGAGTTAACGATATATTATATTGGTTTAACACTAGTACCATAAAACATGTTAGAAATAGTGTATCAATATGAATTTGAGTGAACAAAATATTTGAGTTGAAAAATATTTTGATTTATGGCCCCTATTAGGGAATCTATTGAGTTATAATGCACCCCCTCTACCTCAACCCAGTCATAATCTACAGTAATTCCTACCACAACCACCATCCAATCCCTTAAATAAATTTACCAAACACATGATTAATGAATTTACCCCAATGTTAGATAAAAATATTAAAACTAATATATATATATATCAAGTACTAATAATCCACAATTTGAATCCTTGAAAACCTAATGGGGTATATTTTACAAAAAAATATTTTCAATTACCGAGTACACTCTTTATTAACAAATATAATAAGCTACGAGAAGAGGTGAGGGGATAAAATATTTATAATTAGTGATAGTTAGAAGAAAATTTGAATATTCAAGAAGATAATAAGTTAGAGAGGAATAAATAAAAAAATCAAAGTGTGGATAAGAAAGAAGATACATTAAAATAATTAAAAGAGATTGGAATGGTGGTAAATTATATAGTATAATTAGAAAATAATGTATAACAGATGATTTTTCAACCATATAGACCCCCTCTTTAATTCCCAAATAGGAATATTTAAAGAAATGTGGGAATCCAAATGATAAATTATTAAAAATTTCAAAAATCTTCTACATCAATATTCTGTTCACTGAAGTAATTTTTTCAAATACAAGAATTAAAAATAATCAAAATGGATTTTATTTCTGATGAAAAAAATTTATCGTATCATAATTTATTATATTAAATAGAATAGTTCCTTAAAATTTGTTAAAATAAAATTTAAAAAATCTTAATAGTCTAATGGTTTTTTCCATCCCATGTATTATTAAATAGTGCACATTTGGTAATGCTCGTATTAACCTGAGATCCACTAAAAATATTATTCTTATAATCATGCATCAAAATACTAGATTTTATGTGTCAAAAAACATGATAGGAACTATAACTCACTAATTAATCCCTGTGAAACCCTTAACCAATTTGAACCAAGGATGAATTATTTTCAGAGATTGTTCTGAATAAGTAAACTTCGATATCATGAATTTTATTAATCATATAATCAGATAAAAAGATTTACAATATATTTTATCCAATAAAAAAATACCCCATAATGAATCTAAACAAACATTAATAATAAATTAATCACTAATTTATTATTTATATGTTTTAATAAAAGAAACATAAAATATATTTTGGGGATGATAAATAATCTGAAATAATATAAAAGACATAACATTTTTAAGTGGATTCATATATTTAATTTTTTAATTTTATCAATAATACACCAATTCATAATTTAATGTCCTTCCAAACACTATAAGGTACTCATCAGATTGAGATAAATATATGTTATAAGTGATTATCAATTATGAATTGAAGTGAAAGGGTAGAATCTATTTTGTGTTTTGAGAAAAAAAGATGTAAGTAATTGGTTGGGGTATCATCAACATCAAAGGTATTATCCCAACTATTTTCAATTATAATGTACAAATGGAGGATGAAAGAAAACCAAACCAATAATCATTAAGAGAAATCAAACATCCATTAATGTTTATTATTAAAAATAGTTTTCTGAAACACCATGATGTAAAAATATTATCTCAAAATTAGAATGAGAATGGGTAGTCCCACAAGATGTTGATCTATAGAAAAAGGCATGATATAAAAAAAATTTATATAAAATTTTATGATTTCAATAATGATATTAAATATGTGGAAAATATATTCTGAATATAATAATTGAATTATGTCCACAAGAATGGATCAAATTCTAATCCTTTAAATTGATCAAATACGGGAATGGTTATGTAGATATGAATTATATTATTTCATAGAAGGATATTATCTTTACAGATAAATTCCAATGGATCTAGATGACTATACCAAAACTAAATATATATTACAATTTAAAATATTCACATATCATCACATGTTTTTGGACATGTGTATTGAAATCAGAGTCTTTTCTGAAGTGTATGCTAAATATTTTTCTTCAAATAGAAGATAATATTCATTGTATTTTCAAGATTTATTTTCCTATTCATCTATGAGATTTCTCTGTGTTCCTACACATCCTATATTATGCATATTAATTATGTGAAATAATAATTAGTAATTATTTGGAAATAATACACTTAATGGATAAATAATAAAAAATTAATAGATTTATAATTTTAAATGAACGAAATAATGTTATTTAGAAATGATAAAAGTGAAACAGTAGATTCTTTATCAAACTTTAGAGATGGGTATTCAAAGTTTTATAATAAATGTTAAATAATACAATAAAAATATCAAATATATCGGCTAGATATATCATCAAACAACCAATATTTAGTCATACGAATTTATATATATTTTTAATGATTTCTTTATTAATAATTTTTTTATTTTTAATAAGTTCATAGTTTATTCCACATTTATGTTCTCATATAATTTAAGGAATACATTAAATGTGATGTGAATTGTTATTAATCTCTATATATATGTAGCTCAGAGAATATATTTAAATTATCTCACTCAAAAATTATTATTAATCAAGATACATTATTACTGAATCCCACATAAAAACACTAACATTAATAATGAACTTCTTATTGTGACATATTATTTTTAAATTTTTAGGATATAATTGGTTCACTATAAGTTAGTTATCTACACCATTCATGATTCTTTGAGATATTTTCCTATAATTGGATATGAACCAATTGATGATATAGTGTATTTTATTATAAAAATATCTTGATATATTTTGCACTATGAGAAGTCCACATTGAATGTAGTGGCTGATCGTCACTAAAGATTTTAATTTATGAATACATAAAAATAATATTTGATATATATTGATGATTTTTTCAAGGATAGGTATGGTTTATCTATGTATATATCAGATATTTCATGGTATGTTAAAATAAGATATAATATAATAAATAGGACAATGAATTCTCCTTTTACGTTTAAATAAGATATAGAAAATTATTTTCTTATGATAATTTATTATTAAATAAATATATATTTAGAAAATTTGGTGATGTAATCAAAAATATATGGGTAATATTATTCTATAATTCTATCATTCCGCTCTAATTGGAGTACACCACTTACCTGATAGAATAATATCCAATATTATTAATAGTGGATGATTCTATTCCACACTTCACAAAGACACATGAATATACAACAAAATCTATTATTAATGATAATGATCATATAATATGTTTAATTAGATATAACAAATACCATATCATGAATTTATTTCATTATATATATAAGGAATCTGTTTCACTAATAACATTATATTTATACATTTTTTATACTTTTCTGTGAGGATTACATGTCAAAAATTGGTGGATATTGATGAATCATAAAAGATCTAATCTGAAAAAAAAATATTTGAGGGAAAAATATATTTCAGTTTGAAATCAACATATTACTCACCAATGATTGAAGTTATAATTTCAAAAATCACTTATTGATCGGATATATAAATAATTATGGATTTATAATAAAGGGCATCTACCCCAATCATTAACAAAATAGTTGGTATATTAAGTCATACATCCATGTAATAAATAAACTTTGGAAAAAAATAATGTGTTTAATCCAAATGGAATGGGGAAAAAATAAATGTGATTCATTATGTGTATACAAGATAAAATTAAAAACATCAATTTATACAAGGTCGTTCAGGTTCATATACAGAAAAACATTCCTCCTACCCGGGGATCTTAATTATCGGTCATATTGTGATGTGAACAATGGTAACATAGTTTTAAGGAAATTTATGAAAATAATATTAACATAGAAAAAAGGATTTGATAAGGTTAAAAAATATTCTAATGAGTATAAAATTATCCAAACGGAATATTCAAGAAATTTTTCTGACCCACTAATGAACTGATGAAGATTCCCTCATATATATAATGAATATATTTTAACACAACATTATTGTTTTTTTAAATAAATTAATGTATCAATGTTTGGAAACCATCATGGTGATCAATGTTTATGAACACAAATCCATGGAGATCAAAAGGGAACATAAAAATCTATTAAATGTCAGATGAAATCAATGGGTATGTGGATAATATTTCATAAGGATTCATTATATCCCAAACAATTTGATTTAAGAGGATATTTACATCAAGATATTAACAATTAGTAAATAATAGATTGGGAGGTATCACAAGTATATTTTATTTTTAGTTTATATTTTTTTATCATTAGATTATATTAAAAAAATTATAATGTTTGAAAACGTTTAGATAATTTGGGGTTATATCTTCTATTTATCTTTTAAATCACCTTAGAGAAGAATAAAATATAGTTTAATTTGTTTATGGGAGATAGGTTACCTTAAATAAAGGACCCAAGACAAATTATTAATTTCAATCATCAACATGGTGTATCAATGATTGTTACTTTGTAATTTCTTGTATCCATATATCTTTATGGAGTGACCATTATAGAATGTAATTGTTCTTTATATATATCCAAGTTAGCTACTGTAACATTAGAGAACCATAATTCTACAGTGTCTACATAAACTACAAAGGCACACCCCTACAACATATGTGGATGAGAAACTCTAATTGTCAATGAATATTTCCAAAAATTATTCAATAAAAATTACATCAATAGAAATATATAACTTAACATATAATATATGTGTGATGAAAATATCAAATACATATCATAAAACAAAAAATACATAATATACAATTAATATACTATTTAACGCTGCCTTATCCAACCATATAGTTACTCAGGGGTGATAATTTTAAAATATTTTAAATGAATGTTGGTGACATATACCCCATATCAATTCTATGGTCCATCATACAATTACACTTAATTTATAAATACCCAATGAATAAGTCACACTCATGCTGTTTTGATTTATATTCCCCATTCATTATGATCCTTCAACTAATTATTCCTGTAGTATAACCCCCATATAATCATCATACATTTTAATGGTAATTCTTATAGATATTTATCTAGTTTATTTTTAAAATTTCTATCACCCTTTAGAGTATATTATTTACCCCATATCCTAATAGAATATGAAAAATATAATTTTATCCACTCAAACCAATACATCAAATCACATCCATCACAAAATAATTTCTAATTACTCAAATAACCTATCCCCTTGTACCTCAACCTTTATATGTTATTATTCTATTAATAATTCATCCAAACCCCCTTCCAAACCCAACAGAAATAAAATACTGAAGAACATGATATTTTCCAATCTAACAATATAAATCATGGAAACCTTCCAAAAAACAACTAGATCCCCCCTAAACCCCCCAATATCACATAAAAAATATTATAAACATCCGAAATACTTAATCCAATTCATATATACCATTCCACCCCTCCTATATCTTTATGTGAGGACTCATCCAAATTTCACATCCAACATTTTGGACACTTAATTTTTCATACAAAATTAGAGAGGCTTGGGAAGATACAAATGATTTAGATCGAAAAAAATATTATCATTGATATATATATATTTATATGATTAAATTTAGATGTCAAATGATGTGATAGAGTCATTTAATGAAATTTTATTATACAAACTTGTTCTTTAATAAGTGGAGAAAAATCAAAGGATTATATTGGAATTTTTCTACCATTTACCAAACATTATTTATAGATTATTTTTTATGGGAAGGATTTATATAAATAAAATTAAAGAATATTAATAATGGATTAAAATCAATAATATTTAGTTTTCTTAGATTTTATTTTATGTTGGGCATGCATTAGAGCGCAATCAGATGCATATTCAGAGAATGTGTCCATCATGGGTAGCAGACCCGATGAGTCTCTATGAAATAACTCAAAAAAGTATATAGTTGAAGAGTTCCCACCTCTAGATCATTTATTTAGACAAAAAATAATAATTTCCTTCAAATGGTTATTCTTAGTGACATGTAAACTATTATTGTTTTCTCCTACTAAATTAAAATTTTATTATATTGAGGATTAATATTTCCTAAAAATTCAACATAAATAGTAAGGTTTAGGTTAAAAATTATTAAAACCTAATAACCAACACAAAAAAACATTTTAAATATTTTGGTTCATATTTGGATATCGTCTACCTATGAAAGTTTTATCTAATAAACATATCATTATTCAAGAAAATCAGTTTATTTAGAAAATAAGGTTTTATGTAAAAATAAAATGAGGTATATAGTTATTTATATAATGAAGGTGTGGTCCAAAAAGGAAACTTATAAGTTACCAAAAATTACAGAGTATCCCCTTCACCCACTGTTTATTACTCAAAGACACCTGACCATGAACATCCACCATTTATGTAACACCCCGAGATTTTATCAAAAATATTCTTTATTATTTAATTAATGTCTTGTGTTATACGCTACACCAAAAGGAGCTTTCACAACACACATCTCTGACTTGTCTTGAATTACACGCATTCGCGACCTTCCACGATAGCGTGTGTTGTACGCAACACCATGTTTCGCTAAACAACGATATGCTATTATGATATTATTAAAACTAGCCGTTATGAATAGTAATAACCACTTTTTGAAATTTTTTAAATTGTATTTTTCAAAATGGACTTCATTTATGGATTCGGAGTATCGAATTTAGCCTAAGGTGAAATTTTGGTACTTTTCGGATAACTTTCATATTCTGATTAATAGTGAAAATTACTAAATTTTAATTAAAAACAACTTTTTTAATAGAAATAATTAATAGTGATAAATTATTAATTTGAGTGGTTTTAAAGTATATTTAGAATATATTTTTACAATTTAATACAATGTTGGACATTGGATGTAATTTCACATTTAAACCAGTTATAAACAAGTGTCAATCTTTTGATAGTTATTATCTCTTAAAAACACGCTATTTGTTGTGACAGCGGAAATTAATTATAAAATTAATTAATTCAACTTATATGTTGGGAATTTTGTAAAATATAAATCATTTTTGAATTCGGAATATCAATTATAGCCTAGGGTGAAATTTTGGTACTCTTCTGAAAACTTTCAATTTTTGATGAATAGTGAAACCACTAAGTGGTAGGTTAAAAACTGAATTTTGCATAAAACTTAATTTTAACGCTTCTATGAATGGAATTTCGAAAATCCGACAGACACGGTTAATATCAAGGACTAAAATGTGGTTCAATGAGATGAAAATAATTTTTGGTGAATAGTAACTTTTTACTTTTTTTACCACGGTTAATAGTAAATAGGGTAACTAAGGGTAAATATGATATTACTATTATCCTAACCCATGTCCTAATTCTATTGCATAAGTATAATTCGACCAAAAACAACCTTATAAATATAATAGTACCATTTAGGTCCACTTGGATTAGATTATGACATTTAATATTATTTTATTTAATGAATAGTTAAAATAGTTAAAATCAAAGTTTAATAACTAAAACATTTTTAATATGGGGTTATAAATAAGATAAATTCGACTATAAATATTCATTAGAAAGCTAAAAAGATTTGATACATAATGATATTTTATTTATAATTTTTAGACTTAAAATAAAATAGTTTATTTATGACACAACGATGATGCAATAATTACCCTTTTAAGGAAATGATAACATAATTGATGTTATAAATGCTCAAATAAATTTAATTTGAGACTTTTTATGAATTAAACTAATTTTTTAGGTTACTATGATATATTTTTGTTGATTTAATCAACTTGGTTCGAACATATAATTCTGTTATGACATTTACAAAAATCATATATCAAATAGTGTCAAAATTGACACAAAATAGTTTTTAAATCAAATATTTTATTATTAATTGTTAGTTTATTCCTAAAAATCTAAGGTTCGGCCAAATGACTTAGATAAGGATATATAAATTAATAATAAACAACTTGGGGTTCGTTTGGCATGTTATAGTAAGTGTATTAACCATATAGTGTAAGAAAACAAAAAGTCACTATAAAAGTTAAATTATTTAACTTAGAGTTAAATCTAATTGATAAGGTTAAAATAATAACCTAAACATGTCTAAATCTTATTGGTTGATAGGATTTCGTCCCATACCAACATTACCTTCGAAATAAGACCCTTGGGGACCATTATAAACCGATTTTGACTTTAATATAAAATAATATTTTGAGGTATTCCTAAGGTGCCCCTCTCCTCCCTTATAAAAGGACACCTCCTCCCCCTCCTCCTCAAACCAATTTGAGCACTCAATCTCGGCCAACCCCTGACAAAATCCCTTCTCCACTTCCCTAGTATCATCCTAGAGGTCCTGGTCTTCTTCAATGTCAATCCTTAGTTCTTTAAGTGGATGCTAAGAAAGGGCGCGTCAAAAAGAGGTCATATCCATTACCGATCTTTTTCAACTTATTTCTTCTTCAACTCCTTCTTATTTAGTTGTTTCATGATAAAGTAATAACATCAGTATTTCTTATATACTGATATGTTATTATAAAAACTAAACAACTCTAATTAACCTTCTATCCATCCTTCAGAAAAAGGAAATCACTGTGCGTGCGTACGTACGGAATATCGTCTCCACGCCGTGGTGTAATCTATTTTCCGCCACTACCTTAATTAGATGGGTATAAAGGTGTAATGAGTAACTATATATGATTATTATAAAGTGATATTGATACTGTAATATTATACATACACTTAAACACAATTCCACAACCATTGGAACGATATCATCGCTCGTGCGTACGTACGGACTACCGTCTCCACGACGCGATGAGATTCATTGTCAATGATTAACCATTCATGAATGATTATAAAGTATATATAATAAGTACTAATGAAATATATGACCTGAAAATGATACTGGAATTATTTATATTTATATGTATGTCATATACTTAATTCCATTCAATTCAATAAGGAAACGAAAACAGCGTTCATGTGTACGTACGGACTACCGTCTCCATGAACGGTGTATTTCGTTCCATTTACTGATTTATTATATATGTATATTCTGAATATATATTATATATAAGTCATGTTTTATATTCTGGAATTAATTAATTATGATCTAACCAATCATATGAATAATTACAAGTTAAAACACGAACGACAAATGAGATGATTTTACCCATAACGCTACTTTAACATGAATTTACAAAAGAACGGGTAATATAATGTCATAAGTGGACCATATATGATATAATAACAATTAATATGAGTCTGGAATAAGTCAATAACATTATTTAAATCATTATACAGGAGGTTCAGACACTTACAAAGCAAGTCGGACCTAAGGTAAGGGAAAATATCACAACCTCATTTTTATCCGAGATTGTTTATACTTAGGTATTTACTGGGGTGTATTTTATCATCCACATCCATGTCCCCTCAATATGTCATATTGTTTCCATCCACTTACAATATTTTAAATCCAATTTTACCCTTCGGTGAGTTTTTAGTAAAAGATATGAAAGGAATCATTTGTCTTTTTTCGTACGAGGTACTTTTTGACTTTTCCGCAAAAGTAATGTAATGTTCATGTACGTCAGGCTTCGGGTCTCTACAGTTGGTATCAGAGGAAAGGTTTAGTCATCCTTTGGAAACTAGGATGCGAGAACTTTAGTGAGATCCCTAGAGATATTTATAAGGTTTGTCTAGGGATGTCCCTAAGGATAAGTATACGTATAGGATACAGTCATATAGCTACGGTAACGATCTTAGAATTTAACCTATGAAGTTAGATATTGAGGATACTCCCCCTTTATTATGATTTTTGCCTCTCACACTATTATTTTTGGGTTTTAGAAAATGGATGGAAACAAGATGATTCATGATAATGGAGGATATAATGGACAATGGAATGATATTCTTCATGAGAAACCAAATGAAATGGGATTTGGAGGTCTAAACATCATTATTATGCCGAATCAGCAATCTCATAATATGATCAATAAAGTAAAATTTGGTAAGTTTCCTGGCTCAGCTAATAAGAGAAAGATGTAGTTTCATGATGATCATAGAGGAAAGAAAGTTCAATTTCCCCTATGTAAATCATGTGGGAAGAGGCATCAAGGAGAATGTTTCAAAGGAACTGGACGATGCTTTGGGTGTGGAAAATAAGGACACAAATCCAGTAAGTGAAAAGGAAAAGGTTCAGTTAACACCAGGGATGAGGATAATGGTATTTCTACAACATCAACATTGGTTAAATGTTTTAAATGTGGAATGTACGGGCATTATGCAAACCAATGCCCTAAGGGAAAGTCTCATGAAGAAAATCAGTATGGTCGTATGGTTAGTATTTATGTGGATGATGATGATGAGACTACAAATGATATGTGAGATGAAAGAATTGTTGAAGCTCGTTCAATGGTTTAAGAATGTAGTGGAATGATTACATTTTTATCATGTGTAATGTTGTATAAGTAATCTCATGGTACTATGGAATAAAGATACATCTAAGGATTGTTACACTGTTGTCTTTCCTTGAGTTTTAAAAGTGTATGATTAATGTTACCAGTATCCATGAAAGGTTATTCAGATATTTTTGGAATGTAGATGATATGCGCATAATGAAGGGATAAGACGATAATGAGATGTTTGATTGTATTCATGAGCTCATGATTGATATAAGGACTAAGTGATATCATGGTTTGAGAATATAGAATTATGAGGATTTTGGTAGGTGGAAAGTGTTAACTTTTAACTGCATTCATGTTTTCACTAAGGTTCAATGGGTATTCAAAAGAATACATGATTAAGGACTTTGAATGTTTGGAATGTGACCAACAAAACATATCTTATGATATATGGGGATCAACGATGGTATTAAATCTCTGGTAATCGTTTTCACTATGTTATGAGAGTGGACTACAGTATTATGGATAAGCCTAATGATTGGAATGGATTATGTTGGACATAAGTTAGTATTGTTTAAGGATAGAAGTTTTTTTTCGATATTATTGATTGGATGTTATAGTAATGTAGTTTTAGAAAAAGGAAAACCTGCAGGACGGGCGACAACCCATCGCGTCGGACAAGGATGTGGGAATCGAACCCACAACCGAAGTGCGACTGGCCTTTATCACCTACCACTGACCTACAAGAAGTCCCTGTTTAGTAGAAACTAGTTTTATTATATTAAGCAGTATGATATATGAAGTATAAGTTAATTTTTGGAACCATATATGATTAATCCAACCATAAGATGGACTTATAACTTTTTCTAACCTTTTGTTTGAAAGAGATGGAATGACCCATCATTCTATCACATGATCTGCTAACACATCACGAATAACAAATTCAACTTCATTTCTTTAAGGGATGAAGTGGAAATTGTTCAATTCACGAACAACAGTGAGATTGTACCAAAATCATGCAAGTATTTCATTTAATTCATCAACTTTAGGGAAACGATCTTGAAAACCAAAAATGTTTTCCTAGTGCTCTTATATGTGATTAATCAGATGGTACCTTATATCGTCACAAATTTATGGATTTGTGATTGCTAGCTTTTCCATAGCCATGTTCTCTACCACTCTCCATCAGAACATGATGGTTAGATTTCTCTTCCATATCCATATTTTCACCTATGTCGAAACCCAGTGATTAGTTTATTTGGGTAACCGTTACGTTTCATACTTTTGTTTTTTAAATATTGGCTTTGGTATTCCTTTTTACGATGTGGGTTTCGATTAAAGAAACTTTTGAGTAGTAAACCATTTATAACCCCGACGAATTTCGAGGGCGAAATTCATTTTAAGGGGGGTAGAATGTAACACCCCGAGATTTTATGAAAAATATTCTTTTTAATTTCATTAATGTCTTGTGTTATACGCTACACCAAAAGAAGCTTTCACAACACACATCTCTGACTTGGCTTGAATTACACGCAATCGCGACCTTCCACGATAGCGTGTGTTGTACGCAACACCAAGTTTCGCTAAACAACGATATGCTATTAAGATATTATTAAAACTAGCCATTATGAATAGTAACAACCACTTTTTGAAATTTTGTAAATTGTATTTTTCAAAATGGACTTCATTTATGGATTCGGAGTATCGAATTTTGCCTAAGGTGAAATTTTGGTACTTTTCAGATAACTTTCATATTCTGATGAATAGTGGAAATTACTAAATTTTAATTAAAAACAACTTTTTTAGTCGAAATAATTAATAGTGATAAATTATTAATTTGCATGGTTTTAAAGTATATTTAGAATATATTTTAACAATTTAATTCAATGTTGGACATTGGATGTAATTTCACATTTAAACCAGTTATAAACAATTGTCAATCTTTTGATAGGTATTATCTCTTAAAAACACGCTATTTGTTGTGACAGCGGAAATTAATTATAAAATTAATTAATGCAAGTTATATGTTGGGAATTTTGTAAAATAGAAATCATTTTTGAATTCGGAATATCAATTATAGCCTAGGATGAAATTTTGGTACTTTTCTGAAAACTTTCAATTTTTGATGAATAGTGAAACCACTGAGTGGTAGGTTAAAAACTGATTTTTGCATAAAACATAATTTTATATGGAATTTCGAAAATCCGACAGACACGGTTAATATTAAGGACTAAAATGTGGTTCAATGAGATGAAAATAATTTTTGGTGAATAGTAACTTTTTTTTTACCACGGTTAATAGTAAATAGGGTAACTAAGGGTAAATATGATATTACTATTACCCTAACACATGTCCTAATTCTATTAAATAAGTGTAATTCGACCAAAAACAACCTTATGAATATAATAGGACCATTTAGGTCCACTTGGATTAGATTATGACATTTAATATTATTTTATTTAATGAATAGTTAAAATAGTTAAAATCAAAGTTTAATAACTAAAACATTTTTAATATGGGGTTATAAATAAGATATATTCGACTATAAATATTCATTAGAACGACAAAACAATTTCCTACATAATTATATTTTCTTTATAATTTTTAGACTTTACATAAATTAGTTTATTTATGACACAACGATGATGAAATAATTACCCTTTTAAGGAAATGTTAAGATAATTGATGTTATAAATGCTCAAATAAATGTAATTTGAGACTTTTTATGAATTACACTAATTTTATAGGTTACTATGATATATTAGTGTTTATTTAAACAACTTGGTTCGAACATATAATTCTGTTATGACTTTTACAAAAATCATATATCAAATAGTGTCAAAATTGACACAAAATAGTTTTTAAATCAAATATTATATTATTAATTGTTATTTTATTCCTCAAAATCTATGGTTTGGCCAAATGACTTAGATAAGGATATATAAATTAATAATAAACAACTTGGGGTTCTTTTGGCATTTTATTGTAAGTGTATTAACCATATAGTGTAAGAAAACAAAAAGTCACTGTAAAAGTTAAATTATTTAACTTAGAGTTAAATCTAATTGATAAGGTTAAAATAATAACCTAAACTTGTCTAAATATTATTGGTTGATAGGATTTCGACCCATCCCCACTTTACCTTAGAAATAAGACCCTTTGGAACCATTATAAACCGATTTTGACTTTAATATAAAATAATATTTTGAGGTATTCCTAAGGTGCCCCTCTCCACCCTTACAAAAGGACACCTCCTCCCCCTCCTCCTCACACCAATTTGAGCACTCAAGCTCTCCCAAACCCTACCAAAATCCCTTCTCCACTTCCCTAGTATCATCCTAGAGGTCCTGGTTTTCTTCAAAGACCATCTTTAGTTCTTTAAGTGGAGGCTAAAAAAATGCGCGTCAAAAAGAGGTAATATCCATTACCGATTTTTTTCAACTTCTTTATTCTTCAACTTATTATTCATTAGTTGTTTCATGATAAAGTAATAACATAAGTATTTCTTATATACTGATATGTTATTATAAATATGAAACAACTCTAATTAACCTTTTATCCATCCTACGGAAAAAGTAAATCACCGCGCGTGCGTACGTACGGAATACCGTCTCCACGCCGTGGTGTAATCTATTTTCCGCCACCACCTTAATTGGATGGGTATAAAGGTGTAATGAGTAACTATATATGATTATTATAAAGTGATATTGATACTGAAATAGTATACATACACTTCAACACAATTCCACGACCATTGGAACGATATCATCTCTCGTGCGTACGTACGGACTACCGTCTCCACGATGCGATGAGATTCATTCTCAATGATTAACCATTCATGAATGATTATAATGTATATATAATATGTACTAATGAAATATATTACCTGATAATGATACTGGAATTATATATATTTATATGTATGTCATCTACTTAATTCCATTCAATTCAATAAGGAAACGAAAACAGCGTTCATGCGTACGTACGGACTACCGTCTCCATGAACGGTGTATTTCTTTCCATTTACTGATTTATTATATATGTATATTCTGAATATATATTATATATAATTCATGTTTTATATTATGGAATTAAGTAATTATGATCTAACCAATCATATGAATAATTACAAGTTAAAACACGACTGACAAATGAGACGATTTTACCCAAAACGTTACATTAACATGAATTTACAAAAGAACGGGTAATATAAAGTCATAAGTGGACCATATATGATATAATAACAATGAATATGATTCTGGAATAAGTCAATAACATTATTTAAATCATTATACAGGAGGTTCAGACACTTACAAAGCAAGTCGGACCTAAGGTAAGGGAAAATATCACAACCTCATTTTTATCCGAGATTGTTTATACTTTGGTATTTACTGGGGTGTATTTTATCATCCACATCCATGTTCCCTCAATATGTAATATTGTTTCCATCCACTTACAATAGTTTAAATCCAATTTTACCCTTCAGTGAGTTATTAGTAAAAGATATGAAAGGAATCTTTTGTCGTTTTTCGTACGAGGTACTTTTTGACTTTTCCGCAAAAGTAATGTAATGTTCATGTACGTCAGGCTTCGGGTCTCTAAAATTTATTCTTCAGGGGGGAGGGGAACATGTTCATTTGAGAAACATTTAATTATAAATTTTTTTAGTTCCCTATATTATTAAAGATATATATTCATTTTTTACATTCATCCCATTCCACTATATAAAGAAATTAAAGCACCAATCTCATGACCTCTATATTAGCTTCACAAATAATCTTGTTGTGGATTCATAACCACTCCCCCTTGTGATCACACTCACTAATATATTTCCACATTCCACATCAGTGCACCTATGGTATCATTTTTACGTATATACCAATGATAAAACACCACTATTTCTATTATCCGTATAATATTCTAGTATTTATAAGGGATAATACATCTCAGTAAAATATTGATTTAGATTATGGTTGAAAGATAATAGGAACATTGAGATAGGACACATCCAAGGTTACATTTATTGACCTAATATTTCAATAGATGACCTACTTACCAATCTAAGAGAGGTTAAATTAGGTTGGGACTATGAATTATCTAACTATTATTTCCTTTTAATCCCATATAGTATCCCATAATATTATTATAACAATACTATATTCAATTATTGATCACATTATGGCCATTATGATTGAGATGAAACATTCCCAAAACACTAATAACACTAATCATACTTCCCCTATGGTCACAATTAATTCTATAGAGGTAAATTTGTCAAGTATTTCTCTAGTAACTAAGGAGCCTATGGATTCATTAATATAGATTTTCCCTTAGTATATCCTTTGAAATACGAAATATTCTTCGCCCCTGTTGGAAATAATTTTATTAGTAGCCAGATTCTTTATATTTCTTCCATTTTCTGTTTACTATGAATTCTTGAGTTGGTTTATAATGCATACTAAATTTAATCATCACACCCATATACATTGTTCATCAAGGTAATCATTCTGGAAGTGTTTGATTTAATTTGATTAAATTATGAGTAGTATTTTCATGATTTCTTATTGTCTATGTTTTTATCCTCACAGGATGAAGAGCATAATAGGGAGACATATGATTATACTATTTATTAATATGATTTTACCCCAAACCCATTCTTTTATATCAATTTATTCTCATTTTATATTTGTTGAATTTATTTCCATTAAATTTGGATTTCGATGCTCATATTTTCAATAACTTTTTGACTAAATACATGAAAATTACTTTTCGAATATAATTTCTTCTTGAATTGTGCTTATATATTATTTTAAAGTCATGATTAGTCTCAATTTATAGTTATTGTTTTATTTATCTTAAAAAAACATGGAATATATATATAATGCTGATATATTGATGAAATGTCTTGGAAGACAGTTTATGTTCCAAAATCTATTAACTAGAAGAATGGGAGAAGGTTGGGTTCTTATGAAATGTTATGCTTGTGTGTTTAATTTTAAGTATTGAATAAATTTTCAAGTCACACCATTATAACTTATATGTTCGTTTTGTTGATATTTTTGTGTATCAAAAAAGAAATTATTATTTCAGTGATGGATTAATTGGTAGATATATGGGAATGGATTGAATTTTAGATTTGAACATTTAATGAAGTCAAAATAATGCGAGAGATCATCTAATTTATGTGTAATATTGAAATATGAATTCATTTAATGATGATTTAAATAGTTGATAAGTACTTAAAATATTTTTAGATTACTTTTGGACTATTGAAAAACTATGAAAATGTAACCATTTAATACTATTACTTGGGTAATTGTGATCTAGTCTTGAACGGGGCTACATAAAAAATTGATGTTTATAAAAAACATGTTTCAAACTATATATTGGTATAAATAAAACTATATTTGTTTAATGGTAGGATGATATATATATAAAGGTAACCCTAAAATTACATTTCATCATAATATATTCCCATGAATAAAAATACCTTGATAAAAGTATGTATGGGTGATGCATATAGGTAATATAAATATCAAATAGTCTACCTTATGTATAAAAATGTCTATGTTAGGGTAAGATATGAAATGAACTACGTACATAAAAGTAACATTAGATCAACATTTTGGCAATAGAAGATATATTTAATTCTCACCTTGAATTCTAATGAAATATGTAATTTTTATTATTATCTTAAATTGAGGATATTATAGAATATGGTACAATATACAGGTAAGCCCATGCTAATTTATGAAGGTTTAACCATGCTGATCATATGACTGTGATGTTGTTATCATGCCTTTTTGATCATGAAAACTTTGATTTTAATTGTATTTATTCATACTAAATGAATTCATGAGCGTATAATTTCAACTAAAGCAAAAAATAAACAATAGAATGGAAATTTTGAATTAATTAAATGTTTCATATGACATCATGGGAATTTTTATTTAACTTATGCTATTAGAAAAATGATGAATATTTTAATTAAAAAAATATCAAATATTTCATGTGTTGGTATCTCATAAAGTAGATGATACATTATGAAATATCCATCCATGATTCCTGAAAAATCATCATTTTAAAAGATCATGATCATAGTTTCCATGAATAAAAGACCAAATGATGGACGAGATGGTGTTGTTGAAGTTTCCCATTACTATAGAAATTGATACCAAAATTTAGTAAGATATAAAATGATTAATATCACAATATTGTGTTTTACCTATTACTGTAGTAGTGATTCAAATCTATTTATTAATTTACAAATGAAAATTGAAAGACACCTACATGTCGTTGGTTAAGTTGTAGTGTTCTATGATTAATTAAATCATGAAAAAAAACATTAGGATGTGATTTCTAAACAAAATGATATATTGAAAATATTATATCATTTGGATTTAATTTTGAATTATTAATTTGATTAAATTAAAATCCTTAAAATGATTTTAAGATGGTTTAATGAGTCAATGTCGGGAATTTCTATCTTACTTCAATCAGAGAGATTCTATATGTATTATGAAAAAAATATTCCTGATATTTTTGTATAAATAAATAAATATATATATATTTGTGGTTTTTCATGTGTTTATAGGGAAATAAATATGAAAATACATTGTGTGTATTTGTATATTAAGTAAGGGTAGAAGAGAGTTGATCAGAACTGATATAGATTTTTTCAATCGAGTATAATCAAAACTAGTGAAATAATTATGTTATCCGAATATTTTTTTGTGGTATCACTAAATAAATAATAAATATGAACAAAATGAATAGAAATGGATATGTTTTTATAATACTAAGTCTGAAGTAACATTATTTATGTTGAAGATAATAGGGATCCAAACTTTTTTATGACATAACAAATTGTCTGCTAATAAAGTTGCAGAGAGAATAATATTTTATGTTCGACCTAAATTAATTGACCTTACACATGTCATTATTATAATAATTTCATCCAAGAAGAATATATTTATGATGTATTAGGATCTTAAGGTATCCCTCTTTATTATTTTAGTTGAGGAATGAAATCACCTACCCAATATGGCAATGAAATAGAGGATTATTTCAATAATAATTCATAAGGATCATGTTGATATCCAAAAATCTATGGAAGGATATCCTAGTGGATGTAAGATGTTGAAAAGCATGTTCTCTATTTCATTATACTTAGTTAGTTAATCTATAATTATTTTTTGGTCATAGAAAACACCATTATTTATTGCATTATTAAATATAAGCAGTGAACATTGTGTAATAAACACAATTACATAAATATGTAGACATACTTAGGGAGGAAAACCATATTAAAAAGCATAGTGTTCTATTATAATTCATTAATATTCTATATTGTCTTATGAACCAATTTAGAATACAAAATAGATACACTATTGGAAAAATAGAATCATTTTATAGGGACAAAAAAGGAAAATTAAAGTGAATGTATACAAATGTAATTCCCAACCTTCCCTCTAACTGTTGAAAACATCTTTATATGATCCTAACAATTAGTGTCAAAGTAGTTAACACCTATATTAGATTATTTTGATTGATTTTTTTTGAATAATTGAGTTTTCATTTTAATATAATGAACCAATTGATGATTTTAATAATCTAGTGAATTCCAATTCGACAAATGAATTGATGTGATTTCTATAGAGAAATTGATGGACATAAAGAATAAAGGGAAGTATTGATGTTGAGAAAGGAGTCATCAAATAGATAAGGTATTTCAAATTTCGAAAGGTCTCCAAATTAGAAGTAAATTTTTTGTTGAGTCTCCTCATGATTATTATGAGACTATAACACCCATGAACAATGTCGGATTGGAAAGTAATTCTCCATGCAGAAATCCTGATCAAGAAAAATAAGGAACTCAATAAGAAAATCCTATATTTGAATTAAAAAACTATAAAGTGAATAATACTTATTATTAATAATTTTTACCATCGGTATAGGATGAGTTGGTAATAAAAATTATGTGTCAAAACTATCCTATTGGAGAGCCACATATATTTTTGGATGATTATATTTTTTAAGAATCATATGATGTGGGTTATAATGATTCAAGATCATATTTAATAATGAATCTATATGTATTTCCTATATATGCATATAGTTTTATTTTATTTTCTCAATAAAAACATTCAATCCAATTATGCAGTAGTCATAAATTACATGATTTATGATTTTGAATGAAATATTATTTAGTTATAAAAATTAATAACTCACTTTAATTCTTGAGATAGAAGAATATAAGAAAGGGGTTTAAGAAAAGATCAATTCATTATAAGAGATAACTCAATTAATGATTCTTATCTAGAGATCATGTAAAAACTGATTAATTATATTTAATATATAGTGGAACAATATATGAAAATGAATTACGAGGAAGTTGTAAAAATCATGAATTCTAATTAATATAATCAAAAAGACATGGGATAAGAGAAAAATATATATTTATAAGATTTTTTAAGAGTAACATTATGTTAAAAAATCCAAAAAAACAACTCATGTAATTTATTCAAAATAAATAGAAATGAATATTGCATCAAAAAAACAAAAAATGTTAGGATATCATACCAAAATTCCTCTATCTAGTGGAAATAAAAAATTTCGATCTCCATGTCATAATCATATTGTATCATTAAAATTAATGGTATTATATACATGTGAAAATATTGTATTTCTAAAATCTATTTCCATGGATAGTATATTATATATATATATAAATATATATAAATGACGGTGATGAAATATTTTGAACAATACAGCACTACATATAATGTTTATTAAAGCATGTATATTAGGAGATGTTCCCCAAATTAATCCCCAATATATAATAATATAACATAATTATCATGCATGAAAATTAGGAATTGTTGGACTAGTTGATGATTATAAATAAAAAATAATATTTTTATGTTGTTTTTAGTGTGTCAATGGGTTTTGGATCGTGTAATTTTATTTTTTGTATAATATTTCTCCCTTTGGGAGATATGAATAGCCAAAATTATTGGAGAAATTATTAGATGATATAAAAATCATATAGTAATGAATGATATATGTACAAATCAAACATATTTGACATTATCTGAAAAATCAATTAATATTGAAAAAAAAGTTTTCAAATTATTTAATCCTGAAATTGAAAATAATTCATGTATTTAACTATTACTAATGAGATGACAATACCATAGAAAAAAATAATTTTGATAATCTTATCATGGGAAATTATCATGTGAAATTTTCATCAAAGAACAATACCAACACGTTTATGAAAAATGGTGATGATTTTTCTGTGGGTGATATTCCAAAGTAAAATATGGAATTATGAATATCAAATAATATCATGAAGTATGTCACACTAAAAAAAATTAGATTATTCTTATATAGAAATTTTTACAGAACATTGAAAAATGAAAATATTCCAGATATGAATGTTTTAAAAGAAATGTGTTTAAGAAAAACTGAAATATAAGTCTATAAAACAAAGTGATTAATTGTTCAAGAATATTACAATGCAGCCATAGAGGAACCCAAAAGTATAAGAATAATCTGATAGTGATTTTGGAAATTTGAACTATTATTTGGAAGGATAAGGGAAATATAAGTAGGAGAGAAATAAATATAAAAAGGGAACAAAAATTTGGTACAAATGGGGAAATAGAATTTAAAAAAAATTCTGAATGAGGTTATATAGTATCTCATGATGTTCTGGGAGAGGTTCAATAAGTATGCATGTGAAGGTTTCATTGAAAAGGTATTTTTTATACCCTCCATTTATTTGAAACAAAAAAATTATCATTTCACTTGTATGATTTTATTATATGTGTTTAGTGAGTGTGGGAATTTATTTTGAAAATGTTTCTAAATATTGAATAAACTTTATATGGAGGAATTGTTTCATCTAGGATATTTATGTAAATCACCAAAGGAAGACAATTAAAAAGGGAAAAAATTTCATTTTATATTTCCAAATGGGAAACATTTGTATCCAATTAATATCATCATTGTTTACACACTATTAATAGATAACATAGATATTGAGTTCGATGATTATTGAAATAAAAATTTATTATGAGATGATTCATGATATCTCATGAGATATTTTTACGTGTAATCAATGATGGGGAGTGAATTAAATGATTTATGAAAATGTGAAAATGGATAAATAGGTTAATATTAGTATTCAATAATTGATGAATCATAATGGCATGTTCTTTTTAGTTGGTATTGAAAAAATACGTTGGGTGAAACCTTGGATCAGACTAGTTTATTTGTGTAGTATTTTTTTCAATGTGTATAGAGTGAAAATATGATTCTACTATGTTAATAGAAAGGAAGGGATTTTTCCCAAGTCTATTTAAAATATTAAACTGAGAAGTATGAGTTTCCATGAAATGGTTTGATTTTGTGCTTAGTTGGGATTATTGAATAATCTTTAATCCATATACATTTTATTTTAATTTTTGTGTTATACCAGTTTATATATATATAAAATTAAGGTTAGACTTCCAAGTGAATAGGGAGAGAAATTGATATATAGTAAAGGTGGTCATAGAGTATTTGAAGAAATGTAAATGTTGTTATGGTTCATGAAATGGTGGTGGAGTATTGAATAATACATTCATTTCAAGATTATTTCATTGGATGGGAAGAACTCATGTTGAGATTTGATTAATTCAAAACTCAAGAAAATCATCATAATGGAAACTCGTTAAATATAAATTTTTTTATAAAGGTGATATTGGTGACAAAAGTGTTTTTAAATGGTGATTCTTGAAAATTAAGAGGTTCCTATTATTAATTTATATGAAGAAAAATATTATCACTAAAAATACAATAGTTTAATTTTTGGTTGAAATAAATATGATGTTATCCATGAACGTATAGTGGTTATGTTAATGTAAATTTTAAATAATACTTGTTATGTAAAGCTATCTTAGTGATCAATATAAAGGTGACCCAGAAATTGTGAAGGCTATGTTTGGGTAAAATAATGTAGTGTAAAAGTAATATTGGATTATAATTACCTACATAAATTCAATTCATGTCTTATGTTATGTTAATTCTAATCTTATATCAATGTCATACTAAATTATAATGATCTCTGTAAAGCTAATTTACATACTATGTTAGGATCATCGTGTAGTCGGGAATTTTGTAATGGTAACCCATGATACTATAAAGAGATAAACACATACTAATTTTATGACTCACCTTCTGAATTTATGTCCTTGGGATCTTAAAATATTTCTGAAAATCATAAATCTTCCCAATAAATGATTTCAAGAGGGTATCAATACCTATAAAGATAAAAATTCAAAATAAAATGTGATTTTTTTCATTACATTGATGTTTTATAAGATGTAAATTATTGGTATTAAATCTATATAATTTTTTAGAGGACATAAAAAATTAAATTAATGTATGATTTTACAATGTTATATGAAAATTATAATTATTTCATGACATTTTATATAATAAATCCCAATACTCAGTTTTTTAATGTTCTTCATGGATGCAAGAATCATAATCATTCATAAAGACTATGATCCAAGCCATCGGGAATGAAAAAACAAACTAAGGGAGGAGCAAGTTTCATTGAAGTTTCCCTATGACATAGAAATTTACAGCACACTAAATAAAATTGTATAATGAAAAAGTTAATGTTTTTTGTGTATTTTAAAAAATGAAGAAGTGATAATTTTAGGTGATAAATTTACCGATGAAAAATGAAAAGACACCACAATGTCATTGGAGACATCGTGGGGCAATGTGATTAATGATACTATAAAAAATATAATCGTGTGTAAGTATTAGAAAAGATAAAATGGGGAATATTAAAATACAACATAGAGTAAACATCTATGTATGTTATTATTTATATATAAATCTGTAACATGGTTTAAATAATATTAAACGAGTTCATAGAGGATAATATATAGCTTTATATAATCATGGAGATTTAATATAATTTTTTTGAAATGATATTCATGATATAAATATTTAAATATTAATAAAAATATAATTAATTATTTGTGAGTTACATAGTAAGAAATAAAAATAGGTGTGTGAATGGAAGGATGTTTTGGAATAATATGGAGAACATGAATATAGAAAAAGAGAACCAATATAGATCTTATTAAAGACCCGAATGTATTGAAGGAAGGAAACATGTTCTGTTTTCGAAGGATATTTTATTATCTCACTAAATAATGGAGAATGCATAAGATTGAGAGAAAGAGTGATTTGGTTATAATAAAGAGTATAAAATGATATTTTTTTCAATCAATACAAAAATCCAAATATTATTTTTTAAAAACACACAACATATTATTGAAGAAGAATACATTTTATATGGCATACAATAGTTGATCATAAACAGGTCAATCTTTTAAGAAGTAAACATACAACATCATGTTTTATAAGCCTGAATATCTTGATATAGCCCACATGATTACTGTATTTGAGTAATGGGATCCCCTATATTGTCTAGAAGGCACCTAACATTTCATTTCTAATACACATTATACATATTAAACTAATATCCTATAATTTTTAGGGGGATATCATGGTTGATTTTAGAATATGAATAATATATTAGATCATTCATTATTTTTAATGAGTCGAAGGATGATGATTTAAAGGGTATTCTCTTTCTTTTGTATTATTTATTGATAAGAAGGAAGTAGTGTGTGTAAGATATTTACCCAGATGTTGGAGGGACTTTAAAATTCTTTGGATGGAAGAACTTTTTTACAATCCCTAGTGTTCTATTACATCTCTTTTTTTCCTCCACTTACGAATGAAATGTTTGATAAATAAGATAATTATAATCCATGAATGTATGAGTATGTGAATCTTTATATTAATTAATGTTATAGTAAATTTACACAAACAAAAATTCACCAACTCACATGCATAGTGTTGGACACATCAATATGTGGTCCTAATTCTAACATATTATCAAGTGTTTAAATAATATTTTTTAATAAACAAAATTTAAATCCACATAAATTAATTGTATTTAAATGAAATCAAATACAAAAAATTATTAAAAACATGAATCTTTTTTTTTAATGTATGATCTTACATTATTTCTAATTTTTAAGACTTTACATTATTAAAATATCTTTCTTATCAATATCAATTTTCTAACTATAATATGAATTAGTGTGGAAATTGTTTGACATGATGTGTGAGGGAGGGTATTTGATGATTATCATAAACTTATGACATGAAATAATTGAATTAAAATAAATTTTTTATATGATAAATCATCAAAAATTTAAAAATATTTCATAAACAAAGAAATAAAAACATTTTAATTAAATATCTTTGGGAATTAATTACATGTTTAATATCATGTTGAGATACAATATGAATAATTTATTTGTTCTTAAACTAGTTTTATTTTTTTATAATTTTATTATTTTCAAATTATACAGAATTCATTTCATAATTTAATGTATATTCTTATAATCAAGTTCATGAGAAGTATTTTAAAATAAAATTTTCATGTATATTATTATATACTCATTTTTATGGAAACTATATACTTGAATAAGTAATATTTCATTCACATTAACAATTTTCCAACCATTTCTATTTTTTTGATGAAAATTGATATGATTAATTCCACGTTTTTATCCTTTTACATTTTTGTATACAATATATATGAGATTATATTAGTCTGATTAAATGAATAAAATTATTTACTAATAATTTCCCATTAATAAATGAAATATATCTTATATCCTCTATTAAATATTATAATTTTATAATATTTTTTAGGTTTCATGTGTGAGATTAGTGATTTATGGACCATTCAGAGGAAAATTCCATGAAATCGAATAGTGTGGAGATTCCATTAGTGATAGAAAAATTGTTTCAAATAAGATCAAACATGTTTATAAATTGTACCACTAACATTTTAGAAGATAAATAAAATCAACTGACTAAATTATAGATTTTTTTGTTGAACTCTTATAATAGACCTCAGATATTATTCTATATTTTACAATTACCATGACAATGTGATCAAAATGTTTAATTTTATATGTGAAATAACTATTTATTGTGTAATATTGATGGGATTTTGTATTATATAAAATGATGTAAAATAAAACAATATATTGTTAATAGTGAAGTTTATAGTAAATAATAAAATTTGAAACCAATGGGCCTTGATTCGTTTTGAACGAGTAGATAATTCTTATTTTTCACTACTCCAAAATATATTTCCATAAAATATATATAAATAATTAATCACCTTTTTGAAGATATAATTTTTAATGATCACAAGATTAACAACCCATGTTCAGCATTATAATGACTTGTTTCAAATTCCCCAGAATTGGTGATATATGATTTTCCTAATATGAAGACTGGAATATTGATAAATCTAATAGAAAAAATTCATGATCAGGATATTAAACATATATAAAATTTTATATTTAACTTGATTGATGTTTCTTAATTTTCCAAAAATGCATATAAAAATTGCAAAGATATAGAGCGTTGATCAGGAAATGATAAAATGGTGTAAGAAAAATTAGAGCCAGAAATCAAAAATGGGGCATGATTGGATACCCATTGAGGATGAGTTTGTTGTAATGAGATAATTTTTAGTCAAACCATTATTTTATTCCATATTTTTATTTTGACTCATTTTTTGACGGATATAACTTATTAAAATCTTTGAAATGATTTGTTTCTTGGGTGAATAAAAGATTTCAATAATGGGATAATTTGCGAGACTAATTTGAAAATAATTTATCATCATATTTTAAACTAATTCCTTGATTTAAAAATATCCAATTTTGTGTTTTTAAATGATTTGTATAATGATTATACATATGGATTATTTTAAGATATTTTTGATTGTTATGAATATAATTATAGTACACTCGAGGTATAACCATAATAGTCGTGCTGCAATTGATTATGAACAAAATATTTGGTTGGGACACATATAGTAAATTCCACCACAAAATATCTAGTAACACAATATTTTGTTTGTGGTGGAGATACATATGATTAACTCTATTTGAATTACACTGAACCAATGTTCAAAATGCATTATATTTTTGGAAAAATGAAGAATAGAGAATTATGAAAATATTTATCTTCTCATATGCTTCAATCATTAACAATAAAGAATCAACTACTCATTGGATCTAATAATGTATAACATAGTCATGACAGGACATGATAAAAATGGAGACAACACTAGGTAGTGTGATGACCAAAGAGAAGGATTATATGAATGTTTGTAGTGTTGGGTGGAACCATGAAATCCATGAAACATGATTAAATAAGCAACATATATGAAGTAAGAAATTAAAAATTTATATTAAAATTATTAGATAATTGAGTAATTGAAATCTATGAATTTTTATATTCACAATAACGTCAAAAAATGAGTCACAAAATCCTTGTACAAGAATTAATTCACAGTACCTGGGGACATTTGAGATTTTATCCATGAATATATTCCCAAAAATAATGAGGTGTTGTTTTCTTAACTAGAAAAAAATACCAGTACCTAAAAATAACAATATTTACACTAAAATATACTAGAGGTAGTGATTTTGAATTGAAATCATAAATGAGAGGCTTTAGAGTTTTATAGTGATTCGTAGGGGGTATATAGTTTTAAGAGTATATATATCTTTATTAAACTGCATAGTATTCCATTTTATCATGATTTATATAAAATAAGAAAAATAGATTGTATTTTTTTAGTTATATATCATCATACATTAATCAATAGCTTTCCCCTTGACAATTTTCATGTAAATAAATTTTTTCTATTATCTAATTATTTATAAATTTGAGTAACACTTAAACATTGTTTCAGATTTCCTTACTCAGTTCTTGTATTTTCTTATGTTTTTCTATTTATAACATTGGTTTTTTCTACAAATTCCTTCATTCTTGAAATCTCATTCATTTTAATTTTCATTCTTTTATTTTTTTCTATTCATGTTTCCATAGGATGATATAGTGTATTATGGTTATGGAATCCATTGTTATGAGTAGATCGTATCATATATATTGAGAGGTTGAGACTAGAATAATTAATTTTTAAACATTAAAACTATTTACTTCATCACCATTTTTTCAATAATGAATCTATTTGGGAATTCAATATTTATCTTATTCTATAATATTTCATAAAAAAGGCTTATTGCTGAAGTATCTATAAATTTTTTAGAAAATTCAATCAATATAAATTATGTATATTTTCATTTTTATATAATAATAAAAATATAATCATATATAAATTTGAAATATCGATATATATATATATATATGGAAATAAACATGTAGAATAAAGAGAATTTACCATAATGAAATCAGTTACATGAAAAGAATCATGAAGAAAAATTATTATTATTCATCCTTAATAATGGAGGTTGTGATTTGATATATAAAAACCTCATTTATAATTAATATCATTCATATAATTCTAATGTTATGAATCAATACATTTCACTACTGTTAAAAAGTGATCAATATATTTTAATTAAAAATATTTTTTTTAAAATTAATATCACATTATGAACATTGTAAGCACCTGTTTTCCTTAGTGATATTTTCTCACATATATGTTTTTTTATTTAATGGTGGCATAGTATGGATCAAAAGGATTTAAATCAAAAAAATTCTCACTATATAAATTTAATGATGACTCAAATGGATTTACATTAAATATAGTTGGGAGTTCAATAATGGAGTTTATTTTTGATAGGTTATCACTATATTGTTTATGTTATTTTGATGACATAAGTTAAATACTTCATTATTTTTTATTTTTTCAATATAGAAATTAATATTATTCATTATTATTTTTAATTTTTTTTCATGTAAAAAATATATATATATTGTTTTTAAAACATTTGTGGGGTAATGATTTTATTTTGGTGATAATCATGACCTACATAATTCCATTTTCATGTATATAAATTATTTCCAATCAGTTATATTAATTAAATTTATATTTTTTTTAAAAAATATAGGTTTTTAGAAGGGTTCAACATAACTATAAAGTTGGGTGAATTACAATTAATGATCCCTTGAACCATTAAAGTAAAAATTTTGATTGTCCACTTATAAAAAAATGTTCAAAATTCCCTTTAAATGTTCCAATACCACATGAACAATACTATTTAAAGTATTTGAAACTTTTTATTTTAATTTATTTCTAGATAGTAATTAATAAAAATTTCATAATTTTCTCACTCCTTTTAAAATTCCTTAATATACATTTCATCCTCAACCCCTCAATTTCATAATGAATCTATCATGGTTAATTTTTTTTGGGAATTATTTTTCAAATTTTTGTATCTCAATTATTCATCATATCTTATACATTAAACTTATTATTACCTCCTTCATTATATTCCTAATTCCACTATTCCATAAAAAAATATGGTTTTTTCTTGGAAGAATCAAATTTTAGTGTTCTATTTTTGGGTCACAAGTCTTCATCTAATGAATCTTATGGTTTCTTAAAAGTTAATTAAATATTATTTAAACTATCAACATCAATTTATTGTATGTGGATCCATTTTTCTTCCATTTTAATGTAACCATGAGTTCAAGTGTAATATATACCTTTTTAAATTTAAGTAAACATTTGACAATATAGGTTTTAGTATCCTATTAATTTCTTGAAATTATCATATAATGTGGTTGATTTAAGGTTGTATTTTCATATTGTTAATATATTAAAACCCATTTTAATGTTAAAAAAATGAGGTGTTTGATTAATTGTGAAATATATTTTTTCAAGAAATAAATTAATTTTTTATCACATAATTATTTATTATGATTTATATTGTATTAATATTAATTTTTTGATGATTTTTTCAATGAATAAGTGTATAATCATATATAATACATATATTATATTTCCATTTGGTTGAGTAATGAATTTATACCTCTTATGATGAACATCAATATTTTGGTCATGTAAAATATTGGTTAATATCATAAATATTGACGTGTTCTTAAAATATATGGATGCATTTTTTTTATATATTGATATATAAATTATATGAATTTTCTATGATACAGTTGAAATATTTTAAAATTTTGTGTTGAATATGGAAATTATTGATTATCCAATAATATTAGTGGTGGATCAGGGATTTTTTTAATACATCATTAATATTAATTTATTGGTTTTTCCTCAATGGGTGATACAATTTCTAGATTGGATTTATTAAATTTTGTATTACAATTCATATTGATGATTTTATATGATATATTACCTTATTTACATGTCATTTGAAAAAATTGGTATATTATTGGAAAATATAGTAATGGTTACTCATCATGTGTATTATTACACTCCACTTAGTGTCCCCTTGTTAATAATATTATATATCTATGGTTATTTTCCTCAATTTCATATAAATATGAATAACCAAAATTCATCATATATTCCAAATAGATTGATTGTATTATTGTGTAATCATACATTCTATTCCTGGATACTAAGTATTTCTATGCTTGAAATTTATGATTTGTATTTATCGTTACCTTATCCATTTCATTATTATTATAATCATTTTTATAAAGGCATCAATGCATAAAATTGTTTCATTAAGAAAAATAACAAATTTTCAATTAGAAGTATTGTTTTAAAATAATAGTGTATTTATTTATTGTTTAACCTAAATATATGGATATTATTTTATTTAAATCTATCATAATTTTAGGTTACTAATAGAAAATATATATTCCATAATAGGTGGAGAATCAGTATAAAACAATTTCATTAAAAAGGTCATGGTAATGGTTTTTTTCAACTATTGGTATGAACACTTCCCATCCCTACCAATATATTTCAGGCGATAAAATATGTAAAAGTTTAGATATGAAATTTATTAAATTTAGTTCCCAAAATCGTCTAATCCAATGATAATAAAATGTTAATGTGTTGATATACTAGAATTACTAAGGAAAAATCATGTTTCTTATAAATTAGAGTGACCACATAGATCATCTAGGCCTAAAATTCTCACATTATAGATAACTCAAAGATCTAAATCCCTTATAATTAACAATAATAATCTAATAAAAACCATTTAAATAATAAATTAATGAAGATTTATATAACATAATCAATATTGTATAAATCGACCCCATTATAAACAACGTGATTAATTTGGAAGACCTCCAACTATATAAAGTCATTCACCATCCATATTTCTTTCCCTTCGTAACATTTTACCTTATGTGTGAAATTAATACCTCAATATTTTTAATGAACTATCAACCATTTTTATAGATATAAACTTATCTAATTTTGATAGAATATACATGTTTTCCCATTAATTGGTATTCATTTATTCTAAACTATGAAGGGAAAATTGATTTAATTATTCCTTAAGATAAATTTAACTATCAAACATGAAATGGTCCTAAAATATTAATATAATATTAGAAATTTGAATTCTAGAATTATGATAACTTGACATACCTATGGTTTGACCGTTATTTTAATGGAAAGACCACCATGTTCAATTAGAAAACTAAAACTGTGATAATGCAATTTTAGACACCATAATGACAGGACCAATGGTGATATGGTGTAAAGATAATATCCCCTATAAACTACAACTAATATTAAACACAAAACATGAAGAAAATCATAAGGATCAAATTTTATTATCTCACCATGATGTATCCATCATTACAAAATTTATTCTGAGTCTCTTATGCTTAACACTAGAAATCACCCCTTCTTCTTTATGATACAACCACACTCGATATGGTATGATCACCATTTTATCATTATAGGATAATTATTACATCGATAAGATTTAATCCCATGAAATACATGTCATTACATGACACTTGTTTCCAAGACATGAATTATAAATTAGTATAAAATATCTCAGACCCTAACACTCATAGGACCTCATCAAAACGTGAACCTTTCCTCATAATAATAGTCATTGTAATAGGTTATTCTACAATAACTCAATTAAATTATAACCTAACCCTTCACACCATAAATCATAAATTAGATAATAATATTTATCCATTTTTTATTCATATGTAAATTCATAATAAGTTTATTTTTATCTATCATTGTGTGTTCTTTTCTAACACAAAATATTCATTCCCTCATCCATATATATAACAGCACAAGTTTTAGGGAATCAATAATTTACTTGTTTTTTTAACTATAAAATGTGATTTAGGCATTTTTTATATGTATGGAGGTATTTTGGAATGTTTTTCAATATTTTCATGAGGTCATAGTTGGAGCATGGTTCAAAATAACCATGAATCACCTTCATGGAAACTGTGAAACTAAATCAGCAGGAACTGTGTATGTGCATGGTTAAGGGAATATTTTAGAGAAATCATGCAGTCAAAATGAAATATATTTTGATTTTGGATAGTGTGTTTTAAAATGGTTGGTTCATAGTTTATATAACTATATAAGCCAATCATGAAAGGGCTATTAAGATGCATTTTCTAGTGCATGATTAGCACATAGTTTTCCTAACCATGCACCCTAACCACGCAATGTTAAAAAGTAGATCTGTATTTTGTCTATCTGACTATATTAATATATTAATTCTCTAATTTTACATATAAAGACCATAAATATATGTCCTCTTCCTCTTATAGTGGTGTAGAACATTCCCTTCAATCTAGGAGTGATCCGTAAGTGAATCATAGTGTGTTAGAGGTCCAGATTCGGTTCTTAGTTTATTTTCTTTTTATTTCTATCCTTTTCGTATTATTAGCACTCTTTGCAGTATGAATCTAATATTTTGGGAATAAAATCCTATTTTTTTTTTTAAATCATGATGATATTTTGGTTTTTTTATAATATAAACAATATCTAAGGACATCCATTGGATTTTCGAGATGGTTTGTTTAGTTTTTATTTTTCTCTTTGTTTTTCGTAAAAAATTGAAATATAGGTGGATTTAATCTCAAATCTAATTACATATAACATGATGGATTAATTTCAAATTGATTAAATTTAATTATGTTATTATTATGAATATTTTGATACAATCCCTCTTTAGTTATACAATTATAATTTCTAGGTATTCTTTATTTGTGAAAATTTATTTCAATCATATTTTTGAAATATGTTTTTGTATTGATTCATTTAAAAGGCTTCTTGAAACATTTTCAATAAAATAATTACTATATTTTAATATTATCAAAAAAAATTCAAGCAAGTATTTGGAATAAACGGTTGTAATTTGTTCATTTACATTGATGAGACCATGTAGTAGGGGCATGATCTATTGGGTAACTTGGTATATGGTTACCTTGTTAAAAAATAATAGATCGAGAAGAGACAACTCATGAGTATAAACAATTCACATCTATATTCATGTTTGGATGTGTGGAATGGAATATGTTATATAAAATGGAATTAAGAAAAGGATCTAATGAATTTTTTGGTTTCATTCAACAGAAAATTGTTTTATTATTATTATTTTCTTTATTATATACAACTCTATATTGTTTTAAAATAATTACTACAAATTTTCAAACTTGTACATTCATTGTGGCCTCAGTTGGAATTTCATTTGGGAAAACCTACAGAATTTTATACTCATCAACTTCTTGGAACATTATTTTTTTTATAGATATTTTATACAAAGATGTTGGTAAAATAATGGTGTCTCATTTATTTAGTGATGTAATGTGATAGCATGGGTAGGGATTTTTGTGTTGGGTCTTGGGGATTATTGGGAGTTACTATTCCAATATATTGGTTTTATTTGAGATGTTATTCTTGGATTCCACATTGTACTATTATATGTTTCATGGTTAAAGTTATTTTTTTAGTTGGTTTACATTGACTTGGGTTAAATTATACTCATTCATCATATAATGGTTTATTTTTTTATGGTTATCCTAGTTTGGGTGTTTTATTTTAAATAGAAAAATCCACCCCCAACGTTTTATGAATACAATGGAATTTATTTCAATCCTTCGGTTTCATAGGGATGTCAGCTATATAACAGTAATGTTTCTGTACCTACCCAATCTAATGAGTAATGGTTGGATATTATAAATCGTATCTATCTTGGTTGGTCGATAATGAATTTTGGGACAAATGTTATCATTTTTTTTTGTTTTTTGGAGTTTTAAACCATTCATTTTCAGTCCTTGATTTTCTATGGTAACAATGATATAGGATTGTAAAAACATGAAATGTATAGTATAAAAGTAATAGCTAACCCTTTTATGTTTAACCTCAATTTACCAAAGAGGTTGGGTTCATGAGTGTTTTGAGAAAATTCGAGGAATTTTAACCCCATATTCATGGGTTTATCAGATGAAAGATCATGGGATGCATTGATATAAAGGACATACCACCTGGATTATAAAAATAATTTTGAATAACAATTTATTATTTGGTTCAAATATATTGATTTTTGAAAACTGTTAAAAGTGGTTATATTTTCAAATAGAAAGGTAGAATTTTCAAAAATGCTGTCAAAAAAAAGTTGAATTTTAGAAATTATTTTAGTGATATTTGTGATGTGTTAAATATTAAATTTTTATACCTTCAGCTGTTAGAAATATAGATTTACTAATTTTTTCTTTTTTTTTATAGAAAAGGGAAATAGTTGTGCATTGTAGAAACAAACTTATAGAGGACAAGGAAAATGTGGTTTCACCTCAGCCACGAGAGAACCAATAGATGGTTTATAGCAATTTTCAATCCTTTAAAGACATGTATAGAAGGAATAAACATGATAAACCATTGAAAGTGGATAATTTCATTGAATTCCAAAAATAATAATTTCCAAATATTTTAGTTTCATATAGAACAAGAAATATAAGATGGTTGGTTGAATAGGATGAATCAAACATTTTATTTCCTAAACATGCCCGCTGAGTTGAAAGTAAAGTTAAAAAAATACATGTTGGAGGATCTATCACACAAGTGGTGGGATTTATTAATTCAGGCCAAATTAGACCAAATAATATCCTGGGTTGAATTTTAAATAATTGTGGATTAAACATTTCTATATTAATAAATTAATAATTTCTATAATAATATAATTTTTAGCATCATTTAGGATAATATCTTATTATTACAATATGTGGTTAGTTTAATATATTTATTCCTCTTTCCAAATAAAAATATGTAAGTCTTTCCTTGAAGGCGTATATTTTTGAATTGAGGATGAATCCAAGGATTTTCCAAATATTTTAATTTGTTATATAACAGATTATAAGGAGAAGATCAATAGAGAGATGGTTGTAGAAAGATACATCTCATGAACTATTGGTGGAATAAAGATATTGATACCTATGGGAAATGTTCGGAACTCTAATACTTAGATTAAGTATAAGAGGGACACCTTTTTCAAAAGTAGTGGTATGAATCATAATTAGATGGTTGTTTCACATCTTGACATATGATCCACTTAATTGGTTCCCATAGATTGTGGGTCACATGGAATCAAGCATTCAACCCTATAAATTATAATATTGTTACTAATAATGAGGGTTTAAGATGGTAAAGTGGGGAGACTGTAACCTAATATTATAGTAATAAAATGGATAAAATAAATAAATATTCAAAATCGTAAGAATATAAAAATAGATAGTACAATGAAAAAAATATAAACATGAACTGTAGTAGTTAAATAACCATGAAAATGTAATTATATCAAAATCCCATAGTTCGAGTTATACAAAATAATATCATGGCATGATGATATACCTAAAAAATGAGAAATATGTTATAATCATAGACTACATTCTATACCAAAATACAAAAACTCCAAAACAATGCTCCACAAGAATTAGATGAATATGTGTGGCCCTCCTCTTCCATGCTCAATTCTATAAAAAAACTAAATCAAGAATCTATAAAAGGGTGTCTTACCTTACCCATACTTGAATACATGTGAATTAATCAGGTATGAAAGGCAGCCAGAGGAAGGTGTGAGATGAACTGAGTAGACCACCACCATTGGGATCTATAATTAATCTAATATGATTTGAAAGATTAATGAACAATAATAAATTCTGAATAAATAAATAAACACCAACCGAATCAAGTTCTCACTGGACACCTGGTGGCTCTACCTTCTTCAGCATAGGTGGAATTATGAGTCTTATTGTTATCCAGTTGTATATGTATATATATAATATTCACACATATATATCAATATTAATCATATATGTTAATATATTATTCATATATATATATATATATATAGTTTTATACATTGTACACCTATATGCACTAAGTGTTTGGGGACCTAAGCAGGCATCAATATGGATACTAGGTGCTTGTTGGACCATGGGTGTATCTCAGGCATTCATAACTAGTATAATGATATTATAGTCTCCAGCCAGGGAACATTCCCTAAATCCCAATATAAATGTGAGTCATCTTTCTCATCAATAGAGATAGTTGGTTTATTGAACCAAGATTAACATGCATGTATATTACATAATTTTAAATGAATATTCAGAACCTTTCAAAAATTCATGCCTAAAGAATGTAATAAAATTGTGTTTCTAGAATCATAGAAACATAAAATTATATAGTGGTGAAGGATATTAAATATCTCCCATAAATATATTTCCATTTATTAGTCCTATATAAAACGTTTCTTTAGAACATGAGGAATGGAAACTCAATAAAGGAGTGAGGTCGGATTGAAATTAAGGGTAAAAAATGAGATATGTAAGTATATCATGACCATAATGGTATGAGAACATGATCTTATCATTAGATAATCATAACCAACATATCAAATATCACAATCACGGGTTATGACATAAAGACTGGTTGTTTATAAAACATGAATCATAAGGGTGATAATTCACCTAAATTAATCATTAACCATAATACCATGTCATATTTGGTTGTCACTATCACAATTATAGAAAACCATTTCATGTGTTAAGGTGATCTAATAATAACATATGTAAGGCCCTATCCTTACACATTAGATAATCTTTAATTAAGATACTAATTCAAATTGAGGATCTTTTTTAGGTTTAGATATTTAAAGAATTAGGTCTTAACATAAACATAACAACTTGAATATTACAAGTAGACACTGCTACACAATATCCATTTTTTTTCATAAAAATCATTTTAAATATAATCATTTTTAGTTGAATGATTAAATTGCATGACTATTACTTGATCCCATCCTTAACCCTATTCCACTATAAGTCCTGTGAAAAATATTTCAAAAACATTAGATGAGCATAAAAAGCTCAGTAAGGGATACATAAATAAGAACAAAAAATTGTTTCTAAAACAACTTGTAAACCATGTTTACATTATTATAAAGTAATAATTTTCACCTTTAAGAAGTAGTAAAAAACATCACTGAATATAAGCTCATTTAATAAACTTATTTTGTAACCAAAATATTACCATAAAACACTTATAAAGAACACATAAAATATAAATGATAAACTTCGGACATAATCATAATTAAATGGAAGAACCATATAATTGACTTCCACAAATTATTCATACAAATGTAATAGTTATAAGGCCGACTTCCATACACAATTTATTGGAGGTTATAATATAATCATTCGTCCTTAGTTGAGCATATAACCCCCCATTATTTGGTTTATCACATAACTTCCCATCAAATGTCCAAGTACCATTATATATGAATAAGACAATAAATATTGAAAAATCAACATTTCAGTAATAACATATAATTTTAAATCACAAGATATAATTTCAATATATTGAAATACTTAATCCATTTCAAAAACTATCTTCAATATCAAAACAACAAAAAAGAGAATAAGGTATTCCTTTTCCTTTTAAATACAGGAAGGCTTATAGAAGAAGCCAAATAACGATTATAGTGAATGAGATGTCATTTTCACTATAAACCTTAAAAACATTAATTTTATCATTTAGTAAAACACATTATTGATAAAATATTCCATTTTAATGAAATTAAATGTCAAAGTGTTTATTATACACCATTTAAAAGAAGGATGTGTATATTATAAAAACATTCCTCAATAAAATGAGATTGGGATGAAGTCCCTTACCTCGAGTCTGAATTGTCTTGTACGTTCCCTAGTTTTCCTGAATAATAAACTTTATTTAATTTATACTTGCATCAAAAAAATTTCCTAGTTTATTATTATTTTTATATCACTTATTACCCTGCTATAACAATTAATAAATTATTTGAGTTCAAATCTGACATTTAGCCAATGTTCAAAATTAGAGTCAAATATAATCTTTTTATAATTAAATATTTTCCTAGGGGTCAAATGTATTTTATCTCCTGAAAGAAATAAATGATATATATATTATAGATATCATATATAACCAATATATATGTATTTATAATAGTCCATAACAATGAAATGCACCATTCATAAAGATGGTAAGCCATACGTACGCATGAACACTACTTAAAAAATATATTTCAATGAATGAAAACTAAATGGTACAAAGTAATATTATAATTCCAGTATAATATCATATTTAATATAATTATCACCATCTTTTAATTGTTCCATGTATGGAATAAACAAGTCATATTACTTCGAGGGGGTCGTAGTCCGCACATCCTAAAATTAAATTATCATATTTATACAACATGAAAAGTATAATGGTATGTTATAAATGATAGTTTCAGAAAAATAGATATAAAATAAATACCATATATATAATATATCATTACAGTTATATCATAATAGAAACCATAAGAGGTGGTAGTGGAAAATAAAAAATCACCGTTTCATGAGACAATAGTTCACCATTCACATAAAAAATATGTTCGTATCTATTATATGGATTTTTGTGTAATTGTAGTTAGAATAATTCTCACAAAAACATATTATATTTATGATATTGTTTTTTCAATGTAAACAACGAATAATATAATCATAGGGAGTGGAGAAAGAGGATAATAGAATGGAAGTTGACAGAAGGCATTACCTCAAATTGGGTAACCCTATTTAATTAATCTAAAAGGCCTTCATTTATTGACTTTTGTCAAAATTACATATTCTAGAAGGAATAAAGGTATTTTGGGAGCATATTTTTTCAGAGTTTGGATGAGAAAATGGGTCTTGATTGGTGTGAGTAAGGTTGAGAATTGGTATCATTTTATAAGAGAGAGGAGGGCCACTTTAGGAATGTTTGAAAATATTATTTTATTATTAATTTATTTTTGAATTATAAAAACGCCAAAGTGATATATTTGAAATATCTGATGAGTATAGGTCTAACAGCTCTCATAAAATTAATTTTAGACTTTTTTAAGTCTTAAAAGTATCCTTATATTTTAGCTTTAACTCATACTGGACTAATTTAACTTTTACCATGTCATCATGTACATTAATAATATATAGTTACCACTACTACTATAAATTTCCAAGAGACCCTAAAATGGTACATTAATGAAATTTGTAAAATCATATATTTCATCAGGCTGAATATTTTATTTCTAGGTATATTGTATCTTTTCCTTCATTTTAAATTAGATGTAATTAAATTCCATTTTAACACTCAAGTGGATCCATGGGGTCATAGAATAGACTGAAGGATTACCAGGGTCGGAAATATCTCATCAAATAGGTTTAGGACATATTTTAGTTTAATTTAATAATATTATTATATTATTTCTTTTACCCTTATTTACTGGATTTAACCATTAACCATAGTCAATAAAATATTCACTGAATATTCAATTCATAATTTCTACAATTAAAATGTATGGATTTAAAATATTTGTACATCATGATTCCAAATATGGAATCCATTTTTCCTCATTCAAAATATATAAGTTGAAATAATTAATTTAAAATTAATTTCTATTTTTAAAACTAAAAAGAGATTTTTTATGAAGTAAAAACTACCAAAATAATGAGATGTTTATATGTCCAATTTCAAATTGAAATTGCATCCAATGACCAAAATTGAATTACATGATAAGAATATAATATAATTACACTTTAAAACCATTTAAAATGACAATAGAGGTATATATTAAATTAGATGAAAAGAATGTTCTGATGTAAAATGCAACATTTTTCATTATTAATTATAAAATAATCTTTATCATAAGAATACCAAAAATTTACCCAAAGAGAAATATGATTTCCCACTTCCAAAAAAGAAGTTTATTTTTTCATAATTAACATATTAAAGTGATATATTTAAAAACGGATCTCCATGAAAAGGAGGTAATGCAACCTTTTAAAGAAGATTATATTCTTTCACCCTAAAAATGAGATTCATTCTTATTTTAATAATCTCAAATTTATTGGGTAAATGTAAAGACATTTAAATAAAATTATGCATAATATAGTTAGTTGTGTTCATTCATAGTAATACAACAACAATGTGTTCACTACAATTTAAAATAATAATAATATTATATTATTTTTCTGTATTTCTCAATGTTATGTGCAACATAATATTTCAAAGAAACTTGTTGTTTCTTGTTGAGTATGCTATTGAACAATGTGTATCATTTAAATTAAATCAATATCATATTCATAAATATTAATTGATATGAAAAAGTATTATTCTATAAATACATGGGTCATTACAACATAAATATAGTGCTTCTGGACACTCATGATTCCTATTTTTGGATCAGCACACACCTGTAACCCATATTGGATCAAGACACACATATTTCACATTGTGGATCAGGGGACACCTATTTCCCTTTTTGGATCAGGACACAACTATTTTCAATAGTGTATCCAGACAAACCCATATCCATGTTTGGATATGAATATAGTTGATTCCCATTTTTGGATCAAGGCGTTCAACTTGTTTCCCATCATTTTATCATGAGATATAAATCTTTACCCAATGAATTGGAGGGAGATATAGTTACCACCATTCATATTATAAAATTATACATACATGTTTCATATGATCATAAAACCTTCATCATAGCAACACCCATATAAAGAGATTGGTTTCCTAAACATCATATCATAACCTATGAAAAGAAATGGGCATCGTAAATATTTCCTCATATCATTACCTGAAACGATATAGGTCTCATAATAATTTTATCAAATCATAACAAGAGAAAATATGTGGGTTTCAAAATCATATAAAATGTAGAAGAGAAATGAGTGTAAAAAACATAATTCCATAAAAATATGATCCATTCAATAATTAATATAAATGGTATTCTTGGATCATATATCCAATAAAGAATAAACTATAAAAAATAATGCCATCTTATATAGGGAAGGATTTTGAATTATTAGAAGAAAAATTTCTTAAGATAAAAAACCTTTCATCAAAAATATTTTTTAAATACATTTTAACCCCATTTTCTTATAAATAAAGCTCATTTTTTATTTAAAGAATATCTTGTGAAAATTATATTCACCAATTTAAAAAAATATCTTTAAAAAATAATTATTTTTTTAAAAAAAGTCCTTGAAAATATATTGTTAAAATTATAAAGGAATCTTTAAAACATTTATAATATTTTTTAAATTGATAGTACTTTGAAAGAATGTAAAGAAATCATGTCAAAATTTGAAAACATTATTCACTGAAAAGAGATTTTAAAATATCTAAATGATGATTTGAAAGATATATCGAACAATTTCAAACATAAAACTTTTCATTAAAATAATATTAAATGTAAATATCTTAATAGATTATTTAATAAAAATTGGGAATAATTTTAGAAAACATGGGTTATGAGTAAAATAGATTTTTGACTGACGAAAAATAATTTCTGATTTTAGTAAAACGTTTTCTTATTTATCATAAGTACACAAGAATGAATAAATGGAATTAATACATGAATATATTGTGAATAAATATATTAGAAGAAAGTTCATTAGATTTACATAGATATGGATCATAATAATTCATCAATTGAAGAATAATCACAAACAATCCTAATGAATGATGATATGGTACAAACAAACTTTTACCCCAATGGTAAAATTCATAAAAATAATCATGTAATAGTAACATTACGTAAGGAATTAAATATTATAAAATGAATTAAATTCATTATATAACATGTCAAATTGAATTATATTCTCCCCATAGAAAACAAATAGGTGTATTTGATGTAATGTATCTCAATGGATACAATTTGTTACAAAAAATTACATTTCCGGTTTGGTAACATTTGGACCATACACCCAAGAATGAAATATCAAGAAATGGTTATGTAAATACCCATAAATATAAGTATAAAAATCATATAATATATTCATGGGTAGTATATACCTCACACTAGATAAATGAGTTGTGCATAAGGCATAAGTCTCACAATAAAAAATGTGAGATAAAAGAATCCTTGCTACTTGAGTAATATTACAATCGTGTTCACCATGAAATAATAGCATCAATTGAAGATTTTAATATAATTAAATAAATAATATTTAGGATATAAAATTTCATAGGGAAATATATACCCCACAAAAAGTAAGGGTGTAGTGAATATGGCATGTCTCTCATGGGAATTAAAATTGAGATGAAATTCCTTACAATAAGTCATGATTTGATTTATATATGTTAACATATCCTATATAACAAGAATATGTTTATTATAAATCTATAAAATAACCATATTACTATATGTGATACCATATATGACTAATTTAGGACTTTATATTTACTGTTAATTAACAATTCCATGTTAAAGTAACATTTTGTGTAATAACCATTTTTGTTATCATATATGTTTTAACATTTTATTCTTCATATTTTTACTTAGATCATGAATAAATTGATTCCATAATGTAAAAAATAATTTATATATTATATATATATTCCTTAAATAAATACATATAATAATCATTAATTGATATAAATTTGATATTGAATACATCATTCATAGAGACGGTAGATAGAACATATACACAAAGACATTGTTTCTGTTTAATTTTTGTTATAAATGAAATAATTAAAATTAAATATATATATATATATATATACATATTAAAGTATCAATTTTTTGTCATATATACCATATAATAGTACTAAACTCATCCTTAATACAATCCATGTAGACTGTGAATGAATCACATCGCTTGGAGGTGGTGGTAGTCTACACATCCACAAATGATGTTATCGCCATTACTAAAATTGGTACAAATGAAGGTATGTTTTATATAATAACTAAAAAATAATAAATATATCATATATTTGAAATCATAATTTTCAAACATGAAAGATTTCAGAGGAAATAAAACAAAATCATTTCATGTGGTGGTAGTGCATCATACACAAGAATGGTAGGTCTGTTACCCTGTTTATATAAGTATGCATGAGTGTATATAAAAACCATAGAATTTAAAATATAATCATATTTAGTATACTAATTTTATTATATAACCATGTTATAAAAATTTCTATGTGGGTGGTTAATTAAAAAAACAAAACATCTTGAAGAAGGGTGATACATCTTCCTTGGGTAACCCCTTTTGGTTTGCACCAAATGGATTCATTGGTTTGATTTATTCGATAATTAATTATTATAGTTATATAGGGATGCTTTTTTGATCTTATTTATAATGGGTTTGTATGATCCAATGTGAATTGAGTGGTGTAAGTAAAGGGAAGACTAAATTCCATTTTATAGAGGAGATGGAATGTCATTCTAATAAGTACGTGAATTTAACCACTATTATGAGGTCTTCCTTGCCTCATCTTCATTTAAAATGGACCTACAGTGGATTATAAGGGATTTTTGTTCAATCAAAACCCCCAAACCAATAATACAACCCTATTTTTTTAATTTTGTTCCTCAAAATCTATGTTTTATTATTTTTATCATTTTAGTCTTATTATAATAAATATTTTTCTATCCAAATTATTTTAACCATTTAAAATAATTTAAAGTGAGATTTATGAAAAATTATATACACATTAAAATATAAATATTACATCGAATTCAAAAAATACTAATCACAGGTGTGATGGATATTAATTTTAAAACAACCACATGTAACTTGAAAGAACACTACTTTAACATAAAAAATGCAAACAATGTTTTTCTATTTGGATCAACATGTTAATTTCAAAAGATAATGTATTACATAAATGGAAAATATTTTATATTTAATAACACATAAAAATAACATTGAATAAGATATCATTTTTATTAATTTTTAATCATTTAATAAAATATCATTTTACGTAAAATAAGAGAAATATCGATTTTGGATATATTTATTTAATTTTAATATAATGATATCAAAATAATATTTTAATTAAAATGTATTGATATCATATTTTCAAAATATTATATATTAATCTTAAAAAATATAGTCACATAATAATAATTTGATAAATTTACTACCTTTATATTGTTTCTATCATCATATATTTTATTTTAATAATTAATAATTAAAAAATGTGATAGAGCTTGTTCTGTGTTTAATGAAATTAATTAATCTATAAAAATTATAGTTAAATTAGTATGATAGAAAAACTAATTTAAAAACATAATTATTATAACAAAAACTATGTTTCTTATTCCATACTCTAAAATATATAAATGCTAAACGTAAAGAAGGCTCATTTTTGGTATTTTTCTTTACATAATTTATTATATAGGATATTGTCATGGAATATTATCCCAATAACTAATAAAAATAAAATAATAGGGTATATTCTCGAAAAAGTTGCATAAAATGTATTTTAGGAAATTTTATATGTCGTTGTTTCCATTAATGTTATGGTTTAGAAACTTTTTAGTATTAATTCTACCTTAATATCTACATTTAATATTAATTATATTCAGTAATATTTTTTTGTAAAAAATATATTCTTTGAATATAAATATTATACTAATTAAATCAATTAATTTTGTTATTTCTCATATTCAATTTATAGAAATGGAAAAATTAATTTTAAATTTAATCCTACTAAAAGGGTGAGACATTGGGTTTTTTGGGAGAAAGGTTCAAATGATTGAACTGTTTCTATATCCAATTTCAATGTGAAATTGGTTCCCATGAAAAAAATATGTTTAATTTATATAAACTTTATCTTATAGAAATTTATATTAAAATAAATCTTATTTAATAAAATAAATAAATTAAACGAAAAGGAAATTTTAATCAAAATTCAGTATTTTTAACTATTCATCAATAAATGAGATGTTTTATAAGAATCACTAAAAACACCCAATGATAACATTGACATTCTGAAGAAAAAAAATTATTCATATTTTATCTAATTAAATCAATAAATTTGCCTTTAATTAATTTTATTATTACTAATAGAAGGATATACAAGACAGTTCATTCGAGATAATAGTATTTTGAAGAATATAAAGATATTACAAAAAAATATACGTTTATCATCATTATATTTAATTTATATAAAACCATTATAAATTATATTTCCAAATTAGTTATTAATATTCATATTACTATTTTTAATATCTAAGATATAACTATCTACATTAAATAATTATAATAATAAAATAATGATTCATATAAATTTAGTGTTTCTTGAAACATAATCCAAGTTGGTATTGTGGGAATCAAAAGAATATCTTCGTGTACCATATAATGAATGATTAACATTTTGTAGCATATACATAATTAATGACATGGTTCAGTCATATAAAAAAAATATAGTCACTATTTCTTAAATTACAGAATATTAAATGACTAAATTAATTTGAAAAAGTGTATTTGAAAAAATCCATGGGTATTTCAGGATTGGTGATTCATCATTCCCAGTAAACAAAATAGAGATATTTGGACTTTCATGACCATCAACCAAATAGAATTATAATGTTGAGAGTCACTATGATCATCACCCTATGTTAGGGAGAGTGAAATTTCATGCTCAATAGATACATTAACCATTTTTCCATGTCCAATATCAATAGAATAATCATTATAATAAAATTAACACAAGGGATTACCTCATTAACATTATAATAATCAAGATCCAATGAAACCATGTGCATCACATTTTATATAATAAATTTACTAAATCATTCATCACTTGGAAAGTCCTTTCCACCCATTTCAATTTAATTGAAACAAACCATTTAATTTACGAATGATGATCAATTTAATTCCATAAACAATCCTAGCACATCAATTGTGACTTAGTCAGCTAGATTTAAAAATCCATTAGGGTAATTCCATTTACATGTCAATCAAAATACTTTGATGGTTTTTAGTTTACATAAAAAAATTATACTAAAGAGAAATATAAATTTATAACACAAAAAATGGATGTAAATCTGTATTCGGCATCATAAAATCACTTTATAAGGATCCACATGAGTATAAAAAGATGTGTATGATTATTTAGTAAGTAAAATCACATTTTAAGGAAACATGTGGAAATGGATGGAATGTGGTGAAATATAAGATATAATAAAACCTCAATTTTAATTGAAACAAATATATGCCACCTACATTAGGGTCGCAGATACCTCATCATCCAATACCAGCTACATATTTGATGTAGATCAGAAAAAACAAACAACACAAAAACACCCAGAAAATATGAAGAAAGATCTCACCCATAAATATATTAATAGTTGGAAAGAAAAAATAATAATGTATGTGATAGTGTTTGAGTTCTTTTCTCCAGCTATCCAACCATTATTGTGGAGATATATTGGGAGTACAAATAATGGAAAAACCCATAACCCCTATGACAGATAAATGGATATATCATGGGATAGGATAAGGACTATTGAAATTTGGAAATGAGAAAGGTGAAATAAGGGATTTCATTTTTTTCATTAAGGGAAGTGTCAGATATTATATATTCTAGACAGGGTCTCTCTATTTTCCAACATGGTTATCCAAAACGTGTGCCAACCTTGTAAACCTCCCTATCTAAGGGGGACCCTAGATGGTTTATACCCACGATTTTTTAAACCACGGGAAAACAATTTGATTAGCTTCTTCCTCATATGGGTGTGCACCTCAGCTTGCATTGTTGCAGAAATGATGTGTAGCCTTATGCAGTAAAAATGTTCCTCAAAGGGATAAGATATAAATTTAGTTCTAATTGTGCACTAACCATATGACCCACTCTATTTTTCATTTCATTTAACTAAGAGATTTGAACAAGCCCCAGACACTCCTGGAACTGTCCTTATACCATATTTCATGTTTAAAAAGAGAAAAACATATTCAAACAAAAAAAACATAAAATCCATACATTTGAGAAAAATTAAATTGTTATAACCTCCCCTATTAGAAGGAACTAGTTTCTACGTTGGTATTTACAAGGTTATAGATGGAACATCTATGATAATTTACAGATTTTGGGATCATATATCATACTCCCTATGCTAGGTCTCATCTTGTACATAGATGTTCTACCATAAAATTATTACTAAATGAAATAGATTGTGTATGAATTTATTCATGCTCTGATCCACAATATTCAATGGGTACTCTTTAAAGGAATAATCACCATCTTTCTCAACCTCATCATTTTTTTAAAACATGATACAAGTATGGATTATACAGTAAAATATTAGATACATGAAATACATCATCCATAGTCTGATATCTCTATGGAATTACTATTTGGTTATCCTTAGGAACAATCCATTTCCAAAAATTGGAAGGGTCCAATGAATTGAGGTGAAATAATACACTAACTTTAAATCCGTTGATGACCCAACCTAGATGAAACTCATAAGAAATCCCAATCCACTACCATTAACTCAGGATGTTATTAGTGTCAGTTGGAATGTGAATGGTATATGTAGTGAGCTATCAACATGCTCTTTTTGATTAACTAGACCTTTTCTAAAAAGTCTTGACCAAAATGTAGTCCATGAATAGATGCCTTCCCCACCTCTAACCAGTACAGAGTTTATCAAAAAGGCCTAAAATATAAGGCTCTGAAAGGATTCATCTTTAAGTTTTCTTGAACTACACAATTATATGTGTACTCAATATGGGGTATTGTTTTCTCTTATAAACCACCAATGTCAAGTAAATATGCACAGATCATGTCCTCTAACACTTGAATAATATTCTCTATATTTCCATTTGTATGAGTTTGATAGGTCATGCTCATATTCCGTAGTATACCCAAGGAATTTTTTAACCCCTTCAAAAATTGGGACACGAATCAACCATCCCTTTTAGATATGAAATAACAAGTATATATTTGTATATGTATGACCTCCCTGACATATATCCTCCCAATATCAGGTCGTTTGAATAGGTATAAACCATGGGACCTCTATAAAACAATTATTTACTATGAATACTAAATCATTACCATGAGGATATCAAATCAAACTAGTTATGATGTTCATAGAAACAAAATATCATTTCCACTATGGAATGGATTACGACTGTAAATGTCATACCATTCACTGATGTTCTACCTTCACCTATTTAAAGGTGGAACACTGAGTGATAAAACTATCTATCTACCATTTCATATTAAACCACCAATAATGGATCTATAGTATTAATACATCTTTGTGACACTGGGGTGTATATCCCAAAATGAGGCATGAAATTCATGCATCTTCCGCACTCTGATGTCTGATTGGACCCATACACGCCCTTGAAAGTGTAAAGTCTTATCATAATCCATGGTCTAATAGTATCTATCATCATCTAATATATTTTCCCTTAGGAATAATCCCATATATAATGAATTCTCCCTCATTCTCACCCATTCCATAAGGTTATATGTCACTTCTACCGTTGAGAGGACGGTCTTCCCACGATCCTTACGAACCTCAACATGCATATCTACAATCATGTTCATGAGAAAAAATATCCATTGTCCTCTTGAATGCCATGTGTTTGATTTTTCTTCCTTAGTGAATCATCTACACCATGGCATTTCACGGTTATATAAGAAATCTCTAAATCAGTGGATATTAAAACTGAACCCATTTTAGCTGTCTAAGATTCAAATCATGCAATGTAAATATGTTCTCAAGACTTTCTTGATCCGTGTATACCAAAAAATGATTCATATGTTTAAAATGCATGTAATAACATAATTCATGAACAACAACAGCTAGCTCGAGCTTGTGTGTAAGGTGATTACAATCATGATTCCCCAAATGATGAGACTCATTTGCTATGACTCACTCATCCTCCATCAAAACTCTTTATACCCCAATACCTAACATTTCCAAGTAAATGGTATCTTTTCTTTCTGTCTCCATGAGAATCAAGATTAGGTTTTAAGTAAATATTCCATTCAACTCCTAAAATGATTCATCACACGCTTCTATCCTAGTGAGTTTCATACCCTTCTTAGCCAATCCCATAAGAGACATTACAATGAATGAGAAATTCTTGATGAAGAATCTGTAATACCCGACTATCCCTAAGAAACACTATATGTCAATGATTCTCTCAGGATTTTCCAAGGAAGCTACAACATTAAATTTATCTAGATCTACTTATACTCATAACTATAAGATGTCATAACCCAATAAGTATACCTTATCTATTCAAAAGAGGAATTTATTGGGCATAGCCTAAATTTGGCACTCTTTCTGTGTACTAGGTATGATATCAAGATGTTTGGCATGGTTTTGATGAGAAGGTGAATAAAATATGATATTTTCTACAAATACTACCAGTAATAAATCAAAATATGTCTAGAAAACACAATTCATCAAATTCTTAAATACTGATGGGTTTTTGTGAGAATAATTACATTACCAAGAACTAATAAAATCCATACCTATTACTAAAATTTGTGGGAGGTATGTATGATGATATGATATGTAACATATGATAGCCTGACCTCAAATAAATCATTTAACACACAATATCTCTCCTTAGAGATGATCGAATAAGTCATCTATTCGAGTCAATGGATACCAGTTCTTAACAACATATTGGTTAAACCATTGATAGTCCATGAAAATCTTGAGGGAACCATTTTCCATTTTTTGTAAAAAGGACCAGTGAACCCCATGGAGAAGTGTTGGGGCATAAACATATTTAACCAATAATTATTACTACTATTTATTGTGAATTATAAGCTCTATAGGCTCATCTTTTATGGTGGAAAGGTCAGTGGGGTCTCTCTTATAACTAGATCAATGATTTAATCTACCTCCCTCATTGGAGGAAGCCTTGAAATTTCATCATTTGAGATGAACCTAAAATTTTCCATCGTATGAGGGAAAATAGTGAGTCATAACCCCTATTACGCAATCATAATATTGGAAATATGATCTATAACTCTTTTTATTCACTTCTACCCAAGACTAGCTCAATAAACATGGACATCCCATTCTCCATTATGAACGTTTCTACTTCTCTATGTTGATATAATCATCTCACACCAACAATAATATTAATTATGGACTTTATAGGGAATTAAACATTACATCCCAAAAATTATATCAAACCTTACCATGTCATGGTTGAAAAGATTGCACATATAAATATATCATCCTATATCAAGGTTATAGTACTTACTTTGATGAATCATCTCTAATCAGATACCTAATGTGGTATCAAGAGTCATCATAGTTGATTAGTATTCAATCTCAAGCCATAGCGCTTCCATGATTGCCTAAAATAAAAAATAGGGTGTTGTGCCCATATCAAATAAAGAAGTAACTAATGTAGTGGATGATATAATATTACCTTGAAATGTAGAATTTCTAGTTCTTCCCTCATCCGACCTAGGTTTTACATCATGTAACTAGCCTTTATCGTTTCCCTATGTCACAAGTTGACTGCCCTAACTATGCTTGCTCTGCTAGTGTAGAGAATTCTGAGACTAATCCCTCTTCCTTGGCCACCACCTTGGCCTGGGAATGTGGTGGTTTATTATCTTCCATCCCGAAAATATAATATTATCGCCACTCTGGAATATGAGGTTGGAGTAGATCATCACTCCCTAGGTAGTAGTGGAAATTTAATGTGAAAGAACTAGTTATTTTCTAGCATGATACAATATCTACATTAATCTAGATCCCACATAAAATGGGGTTATTTTTTTTAGGTTTCATATAATAGTGAAATATTATAAAAGTATGAATAAATCCTTCTGTCTAGTACTACCCAAGAAAGAAAACATGAAATGCCACTTTATCACACTATAAGAACCACTATCTGGTCTAGGTTTTGAACTGACATGGTGACCACCATCAGATTACCTCAGATTCTACTGAGTAATGTGTTCTTGGTTGATAATCTCATTATTATTTTTCATTCTAAAAACATTAACATGGGATCATATTTCGTATAACACTCATTTCTCCAATAGCTTCACTGTTATAAGATCATTAGTGGCTATAGTTGTCATGAGATACTACATCCTAGTAAGGTGAGGAAAATACTCAGTGATAGACATGTATCGTAGATTTGGGTTCATAAACGCTTTATCCCAGTCATTCCATAGTGTCTTTATAAATAATTAAACATAATATACCTTCTAGGAGTCCTTTCAGATCATATATCTTTGTCAGTATTCCATGTTAATAACATCCAAATATCACATAACATATAAGTATGGAGATTGACTCCCCAATTAAGAGGAATATCTAGATTATTTAAGAAAGAAACAATGGACTCAAGCCATGAATCTTTAGCATATGGTCCACCATCCCACGAAAAGGAAGTACAATGATATTACTAAATCTCTAAAGTCCACTCTTCTAGAGTCATGGTAGGTCGAGAAACACCTTCTATATACTTCATCATATTGAAAATCCATTATTGAAATTACGGATTAGTTCCTATATGAATAATAATAGGTGGTTCAATCTGTTACACTACATGAAGGGTATTTTGTGGAATAATTACCAACCCCTCTAGTTCATAGTGGTCACCTTCTTCTTGTCTTACGACTCGAGATTTTCATTGTGGAATAATTCTATAATTGTAAACTCAATCCACAATAGTGAATCAAATATTCTTAAGACTCATATATAGATTAACTGGATAGGTAAGAACCTTCCAAAAGAAATGATCACACATCTCTAGATTTTCCAAAATCAATGTCTATATGAATTTTAAAGCCTGCCATAGGAAAAAACAACTATAAGAGACCCCAAAATACACACTACTAATGCCAATTTATGAAAGGTCATATATAATATAATTGAGGATTCAGAATATGGAGTTTCAACTACAAGGTATAGTCAAAAACAACCTTTACATTATAATTGGAATCCCAATTATGACTAAAAAATTAAATTGTGAAGATATAAATTTAGATATGTTTGTAATCCTTATAAGAATATATACATATATCTTGGTTCAAAACAAATAGTTCTAGAACCCATATTACGGTATAATTGGATAATAAGTGGTTCGCCACAAATATATGTTTGAAAACACCCTTTAGATTGATTTAGGAACATTAATATTTCCAATTATATTCTCACTATAATAAATGTTATCATATTTAAATATACAATTGTCAAGACAAAAACTATATGTAACAGGAAAAGAAAGACAAAATGTTGACATAGTTGGGAAAATTGCATGGAATATTAGTCTTAATGTGCCTTAAATGATGCATGAAATTAATCATTCTCATTTCGTTAAGTATGGAATAGATGTTTCATTGATATAACACCAATAATAAAAACCCCATAAGACATGTTCATCACTCAATGGTGATTTCATATCAACAATAATAGGCATAATCAAAAACTACAAAATCACATCCCAGGTAAATTTTTGTTTTCCTTATACGTGGGTTAGGTATGCCTAGGAGAATGCTCAGTGAAAAATTCAATTTCCTCCGTTTTTTATGTCTAATATTAAAACATTAAGATAAAAGGTAAATAAGTATTTAATGCTACATTGTAACATCCTAACCAAGGAACCACTTATCTAGTGTCCCGAGCTAATGGGTAACATGGCCTCAAGCATACCTCCCCATACTCCAAAGGCTATAGAATAGAAGTTAGTGTCTAAGGTGGTTTTCTACGAAGAATATACACACATATAAGAGAATAAAATGGATCTGACAATGAAAAATACAATTACATAGGCATATATTAATGATGTAACAGTAGAAAAAAATAAAAAATGAACTACAGAAGAATAAATAACCATGAATCCTTAATATTGTCAAAATACCATAGGTTGATTCATATAAAATAATGTCCCTTCAAGTTGATATATAAAAAATGGGTAAAATGGGACATGTATATACATAATTCTATAAAAATTATTCAAAGAAGCTAAAATAATGATCTACTACAATCGTGAAGATATGATCAGTCCTCTTCTCCTGTGATCCTTGTTATATGAGAAAGAAACCAATCATCTATGATAGCGTGCCTTTCATTATAAATACCAAAAAAAAGTAAACTATTACAGTATGAAAGGTGGACCTAGTAGGGTGTGAAATAAACATAGTATGCCATAAACCAAATATTCAAGAAATAATAAAAGTAGGGTATATATCTAATCAACATTTGGGAATAATTAATGATAATGAATTCTAAATAAATAAATAAACCCTAGTCGTCTCATGTTCTTGTTATACTCATATATTATTTACCTACTTTAGCATTGGCCAAAATTATTAGTGTGATTAGTAACCATATATATATTAGTCATATATATATTGTTATATATTTTATTCACATTTATTCAATAATTACGTGAGGACATAAGTAGGAATATACATGGATACTAAGAGGTTTCTGGACTTGGTGGTTAACATATTAATCCATATCTTGTCTGACGAGAATATAGGTTGTAGTAAGGGTACATTCCCTAAATATCATAATGAATGTGAGACTTCAAGCACATCAAATGTGAGAGGTGGGGTGACTTGTTAGGCATATCACCCAAAATAGAGCGATGTGGACCATCATACCCATTGACCATATCAATGTAAAATAGTGAGAGTCACCATGTTCAACACTAGATGTAAGGAAGAAGGAAAGTTCCTTCTAAATAATTCACTTAACTGTCGTTCCACAGACAATATCATTTGTATAATAATATTAATAATAACAACTCAAGGGATCACCTAATTAACATTATAATCTTCAAGATTCAATTCATTAAAGGGTTTCAAAGTTCATATAATTCATATAATAAACAATGAATCACATGGTGTTGCCTTTCAATATTTTTCCATTTAATTTTAGCAATCCATATAATTAATTAAGGAAAGGAAATTAAATCCTTATAAAATAAACGAACATAAATTGTTTTTTGGTAAAAATTATAATATGAAAAAGAGGTAAATTTTTACACATCAAGAAAAACAAATAGATGGTGTTTGGAATGTTAAATAATTATATTAAATGATAAAATTAATTTAACACACCCAATGGGGTATAAATAACAAGGTATACATCCTCAAATATTATAGAAAGGGTACATGGAAGTTGGAAAATGTGTGTATGAATATTTAGGAAGTAAAAGAACATTTTAAGGAAATGTTTCACAAAAGAAGTCTTGTGAAACAATGAAGCAGATATAAGAACATAAATGATTTCTAGAATGAAATATTGACCCCAAAAAAATAGTTATAAACCAATATTTTTCAAATCACAAATATAAATTTGAAGTGGATCAGATGAAAAATGATGAATGTTCAATGATTTGAAAATTTGGAAAATGTGATCAAACTGTAACAGAATAATAGAATGAAAGGGAAACTAAGATTACAATAAAGAGGATTTGAGATATTACCTCAAAATATTCAATTCTTCTGGTAGAGATCTATTTGGAATCTAGATGGAGGAGTAACCTTAATTCCTATGTTTTTAAAAACATTACCCTAAGTGTGTTTCCCAATCTATTTGTCCATTTTCTGGAATATTAGGCTCCAAACAAGACCTATATGATCATGTAACCATCATTATATCATATTTCATAGTTTACTATAATAAAAAATGTTTAAACCAAAAACAAACTAGACATACATTCGAGAAAAGTGGATTTGTTACATTATGGATCAGTGAGTCTTCCTAAAAAAGGGTAAGCCGAGATGTTTTTAGTGAATTTCATTAGATCACATGAAAAACGATTTTATATAACTACATTGATCATGACAAAATTTCTAGCTTATGGGACATATTCAACTATATTGTTGTAGTACCACAAGGTTGGGTGTTCGGGAAAAATATCTTATTTTATAAACATCATATGATTTGATGAAGTAGGGGAAGAAGAATAAATATCATATACATAATAGAGTTAAACATGGTGATTATAGTAATACCATGAATTATCAACCAGTGAAATATCATCTTCTTTATACCAAACATTCGAAGTGTTCTTTTTGTATTCAATAAGTATGTTTCCATGTTCGTTTACTCTCTAAAAATGGTGTTTATGTGGAACTATAAATGATATAGTATTTTCCCTCTTAGAAACCAACCATTAATGTCTATGAGATATATATTTTATTGGACAATATGGTTATTAATAACATTATTCTTTATTAATTTTCACAACTCTCCTCACCAATGATATATTTGACATGGGAAAATGTTCCATTAAAATAGAAATATGAATTTAAAAATATTTTTCAAGAGATTAATGTTATCCTGACATAATCACTGAACATGATATTTTTGGAACCATGATATGGTTATGTGGTGTATTGTGATTTTTCAAGATCTGTTTTGGGATGTGTTATCATGGTGGGGGATCATGTTGTTATTTATGGATGATAGATGTTATAGTTGTATATTACAAACTATGTCGTACATGATTTGTAATTATTTATTGTATTCCATGCTTTTATGACATAGATTCACTAGTTCTATAGTGAGAAATTCATCGTTTTTATAGATCATAGGAGCTTGATACACATTTTCTCACATAGATATTTGAATCTGAGACAAAAAATTGGTTGGAGTATCTTAAAATGTTCAACATTGACTTAATGTATACACTATGTAAATAAAACATAGTAAAGATTAATTAAACAGAATACATATGTTCAATTATAATATAGGCATTAGATCAATCATAATTGATGTCAATGATAGCTAACATTCACTTGTATCATGAATACCATGGTGGTGTTGCAATTATATTTTTCAATTAATTTATTCTTGATTTGGGTGAGAAGGATAAATAGGAAGAAACATCTAATTATAAATATGTTTTTATGAGTACAAAACTCAATGCTGGGAAGAATATTGAGGAATGAAAGATAAATTGGGGTTTTATTTTGTGGGTTAGAGATTGGATGTTTTTACCTATGTATTTTTAGGAAAAACATTCTCAATCATTCCACCTTTCGTGATGATATTCTCGTCTAGGAATACAAAACATGTAGAAGGAATTAAAATAAAAAATTTTATTCTTTGGAATGAAAAGAAAAAAGTCTTATTATTTTATGAGATGCACAGCATGTTTGAATGATAAGGAAGGGAACCAGTAGCCAAAATGTATGTTGTAGTCATTAGCTATTCTTATTTTGAAATGGGAGAATATAGCATTGGATTTTGTAATAGTTCTATCAACGATGGTTCAAAAACATGATTTTACATGTGTGATATCATATTTGATCACAATTTAAACTAATTTATTCAATAATTTTGAAACTCATATGATATAATACTTCTCAAAAATCAATATCCCAGAGGTGGAAAAAAGGCCTAGCATACCAGTTTCGATAGTATCATACTGAGATCTATGTTTTACATAAATTTTTTTGAAATACATACCAACATCACGTGGGACTGAGTTGACTATGATAAATGTGCATCATCCGAAAATGGATTGAAAATATAAATGGATTGTGAAAATGTTGGAAGAAATTATTAGGGAATTTGTAATAGATTTTGGTGGCTCATAGGAGGTGCATACATTATTAGTAGGGTTCTCGTATAATAATTGTTTTGAGGTCTCTATACATATATCTCCTTCTAAATAATTGTTTGTGCATCCTTATAATAATCCACTTAGATGGGTGGAATCTAGTAATTTTTTATAGGATGGACCATGCCTTATGAAAGAGACAACAAAAAAGGTATTGTTGATAATAAAGAGGGTGCAGAATGCTCTGAGTAGTCATAAATAAAATGGTGATCATTGTTGAATATAATTTTAATTAAAGGTTGATCATCATGTTCTCCTAAGAATCTATCCAAGTCTTGGGAATAAACAATTTTGAAAGTAGGTATAGTTATCTACTTGATACATATTTCCTTTTAAGATACTATAATGGGTTATTGATGTGGAATATCTATTGAAATTCCCACCAAGAATTAGTTTAGTGTGTACTATGTTTCACGTAACATAGTTGAATAAGTATTAGGATGATCCTAACCATGTTGTTCAATGCAGTCATGTTAACCAAGATATGGATGCTACATTGTTTCGTGTGCCATAATGGATTGTGGATAGGGAAGATAAATTATTGCATTAAAAAATCATCAGTTTGGTGCATGCTTTATAAAGTCACGATCAGATTCTATATTTAACATGGGAATATTAGATATAAATGGTCAAGAAATGAACTGAAAATTTTCCATTTAAGTGTGTTTTTCAAACTTCTTGGGGAAGAAATACCAATGGGGGGATAATATATCACCGTAGCTTTTAAGTAATTAACCATTTAATTATATATTTTAATTTTATAATGTAATTATATTATGTTTTATGATGGTAAAATGTGTTTTTGAATGTTTACTGGTCCATTATATAGTTTCACAGTTTGAACATGGTTAGTAGAAAACCAAAAACACCTTCTAGGAACCGTTAAAACAAAATCTATGGGACCGGGTAAGTGCATGGTTTGGAGAATGATATGGACGAAATGTGGGGAAACCCAAGTGAAACCATGTTATTTTTTTTATTCGGCTTTGGCACAGTTGGAATGGATAGCCTGCGTTTTTTATAACAATGTGAGACATCCATGTGAGGGATTCTAGAGGTAATGGCTAGAACACGGTTTTTACGTGGTTTTCAAAACTGTGTGCCCTAACAATCAAATGATAAAAATCAGTTCTGGTTGTTGTGGATCTAAATAATTTTATCTTATACTCCTATGATTATTTCCTAAAAAGATAATTATTTTAAATCCACTCCTTCCCAATTCTATGAAGATCGTTCCTTTCGATCAAAAAGTGACCCATACATGAATATTAGTACATTAGAGGCCCACTTTCATTGATAAATTCCCATTCATGGTTGTTTTCCATTATTTTATTCTTCTTCCCTCTCACAGATGTAGGAATCTAATCTTTTGAGGATAAATTAATGTTTAGTAATGAATATCATGATGATATGGGATCATTTTACCCAATCTTTTAGAGGTATATGGATTCGCTCATGAATCCTCTTAATTTACAACCTAAATACTTTAATTAAAATTTATTTAATTGATGAAATTTAATTATTATATTTTTGTACAAATATTTATGTGAACCCACATTAATTATGGTTTTTTTAATTGTGGAAAATCACTATTTAAGAAAACTTCATTGTATCATGATTTAAAATTGGTGATTTTCAAAAATGGTTTTGTTTTGATTCATGTAAAAAATTAAGAATTGTTTAAAAAAGTACTATTTAATTGAAATGGTCTGGAAAAATTGTTTTGGCATAATATTTGGCATAAACAGTTGGCATGTCTTCAATTTCATTAATGTGACCTTGTGAAAGGGGATTGTGCCTTTAGGGAACATGATATATGGTCACATTATGACAATATAGAATATTGATGAAAGAAGACTATTGTGTGGGTAAATTTAACCTATAAATTTATTTTTTGAATGGAATGGGTTATACAAAATGGATTTAAGAAATTTATTTAATGGAATTTTTAGATGCTTTTCATATATATATTTTTCATAGATATAAGATTGTATTTTTTATATAATGCTTTGAATTATTTTAGTTTTCTTATATAAATGGTATAAATTAATCTATCCAAGTATCATGATTTGGTAATTCATTGAGGAAATCTTTCCTAGTCTTATATTCACCCTATTTTTGGTAAATATGGTGAATTTTTAGATATTTTATATAGAGACACAGGTAAAGTCAATGTATCTAATTTATGTATTGATGCATCGTGATACCATGGTCTTGTATTATTGATTTGGATATTGGTTATTGATTGTATTTATATTTGTATTTCTTTGTTTTATTTGATTTTTTTTTGTCTTGGATTCACCATTTTACTTTGATATGGATCATGGTTGTAGTTTTGGTTTGTTACAATTGGATTAAATTGAGTTGTATGACATTGTACTCATGTATAATATAGTGTTTTTTGTATTGGTTTCCTTGGTTTGGATGTTTTTTATTCAATGGTAAAATAATAAAAATCTATTTATGATGCTCTTGACATTTAATTTAAAACTTTTGTGTATTGGGGGTATCATCTAAGGCCTAGTAATGTCCCACCACCATCCCAATCCAATGGGTATGGGATATACGTTACAATTGAAAATTTAGTTGATAAGATTTAATCTATTGTCTGATATAATATTTTAGGGTGTTATGTAATTGTTATATAAATATTTTATATATCTACCAATACTATTTTCCAATCTTCATTTGAATTACACATTTACCCTTCATTGTATGTCACACCGTAGTAGTGTTATGATGTCTACCCCAAATTGTGAAGATGTTATACATCATTTCCATTTAAAAAAAAATTATCTTCGAAATAAACATAAATGATGGGAACCTAAAGGAATAATGTCATTTTATATTAGTTTATGATTTTATTTTTCAATATTATATCTTTACTATCACCCATAAACATCTCTGCACATATCATCAAGATAGGTATTAATTATCACATATTTTATCAATGAAATGGGAAAATAATAAAAGGAGTTAGCACAAATGATTAATATAAAAAAATATCAATGAATAATAGAGGCTTAGATCTTAGTATTTATGAAAACTTGATAAATGGATAAATACATAATTAAAATGAATATAAAAACATATTATTTTTCTATAAGGCATTATTAAAGGATAAATAACCTCAACAGTATTATTATGAGAGAATCACATTTTCCATGGATTAATAATCAAGAAAAAAGGTATAATGATCAATGAATATGAGGTATGCCATTGGCATGAGACATAAACATAATCATAGTGAAAATATTTTGAAAAACTCTGTCCCTAATCATGTACACATATATGTTTTTGAACAAAAATAATTGATATTGATCCCATGTATAAAATAAAGAACATAGCTAACTCCATCATATCCGTTAATTTTATTTTGGACATAGCTAACCATAATCACGTTCCAAATAACACCTTTATCTCAAGAGGCATAAGTTTTTACCCAATTAATTTGAGGGATATATCATCCCACTGCATATATAATATTAAATAACACAGTTTTTTTTCACATTAATATAATCATATATCATATCATGAAAAACCACATGGAATGAATATGGGTTACTTAACATTTTCAAATGTTATCGTATAATATTAAATCATGAATTTGATCTATTGATAAAAACTCCACTCATCTAAAATAAGTAAATTAGAAGTGAATTTATAGACTAATTCATGAAAAATTACAATCTATGATATATTGGATTTAGACTTTAAGAATTCAATAGAAGAAAAATAAATAATAAAATATTCATTAGGATTCTGTAATAAGGGGTGTAAAAAATAATTTATGTCAATTTAAATTTTTTTCATAATAGATATTGTTAAAACAACAATATTTTGCCACATTAAATGTAATTTTTATAGTAAATGCTATCAAGATAAATTTTAAAACAACGAATGAAGGAAAAATAATTGATCTTTGAAATGAAATATAGGAATGGGAAAATAAATGTGTAGTGGAACAAAAAATATACATGAATGTTAAATGAAATAACAATTTAAAATATTTGTGTAATAAAAACCTACTTCGATGGTAGATTTAGAAAATTTAATTTTGAGAACTAACATATATAAATAATAGGGGTATACAAAATAATGCATATTTTAATTTCAAAACGTGAAAAAATACATTTTTGGAATGAGATAATATATATAGAGAGGAAAAAAAGATAATAAAAAGGATTAGAATTATTCATAATAATAGAATATTTAAATAAAGAATGAAATCAATCAATTAATAGGATTTTAAAATTTTAATATAATTTACATAGAGGGCAATATAAATTATTTTTCAAAAATAAAATTCAAGATTATATCTATAGTAAAAAAATGTGGTTAATAAATTATGGTTTTGATTAATGGAATATATATTATACAATGAAAAATCATTATATTATATAATTTCACCATTGTACACAATATAAACTCAAATATAATAAATTAATATTTATTAATAATATATACTAGAACTATTTATTATTTATTTTAATTTTTTCCATTCATTCATAATTTCATATTTTTAATTTTTTAATAATTCATTGTCATAATTATTTTTGTTTCACTAATTTTTTCATTTTCTCTTTGATATTATTAGTATGAATTATCAAATAATTAATATATTATTTGGTGTTTAATAACATAATACAAATTCCCAATATCATGCTCAATTTCATTCTTATCATGAAACATTAATCATTATGTGAACCACAATATTGTAAGAAAATATTATTATTTAATGAAACAATTATCACATAACCATTGGATTTGAGAGAATTACTGTGGTTAACAAAATTATGGAAAAATATTTAAACATATTTTTTTGATGCACTAATTAATAATAAATAAGTACTCAATTTTCATTAAAGTTGTTTTAGATTAAAAACATTTTTATCATAAACTGTTTTTATTTCATTATGTGCGTGTTAATTATAATTAATTTAATATCAATTTAGAAATTATATTTATTAAAATAAATAAAAATTTTGAATTTATCATATCAAAATTATATTATGGTAAAAATACTGTATTTTTCTAAAAATTTTGATTTTTTGCGTGAATATTGAAAATAAATATTTTTCAAACTGTCATTTTTATCAATAAATTTCAAATTTTAATTATCCAATTATAATTTATATTTGGTTTTTGGTGTTACTTATGATCGATTTGATTTAAAATAATGTAATTAATTCCATTTGAATAATCAGTATTCATGATTTTTATATAAGTTAGTTCTTTTTGATAAAAAAATTAAAAAACATTTTTTAATTACATCTTGTGAGATTCAATAAAAATATATTTTATCTTCATATATATATATATTTGAATCATGAAAAATCGATACCATATCTAGAATAATGATATTCAAAGTTTTATATGTAGGTCCATTTTTCATTTTTATTATAAATAGTAACCTTGGTAAAAAAAAGTCATCTTAGAATAGGTAAAAACTGTCATTAAACATGATATATGAAATGTTCATGACACGGTGGAGTGGAGCATAGTCATAAAATTCATGAGATATAAGGGATTCCCATGTATGTTTGTTTATATCTTCATTATATTTATTATTTCTCATTGTATTTCAATTACATCAATGGGAAAAATTATGATTTTTTAAGTTAGTATAGGGGATATTGTAGTGGAACACATTATCCCCCAGTGTCTTCATTCTATCTAAATACATCCTCAGCATATAAAATAATAATAGCATCAGGGAGTTCTATGTTTGATCCCTCTAGTGTAGGTGAAATTAAATAGAGTATCAGACATACTCTTTGTGGTTGATATGCTAATTTTAATCAATGGAAATAGAATATGGATAAATGAACTCAATTAAATTATATAAAAATATTAAAAGTGGAGTGGTAATATAATCAATCAACTGAAGAGTATGGTTTATATTTCAGAGCCCTATAGAGATTTTTGGGTGAATAAAAATGATTATATACTCAGATTCCACAAAATATAATTCCCCATGGAATACATAGGATCCCCCTCCCCCTATGTTGAAGAATCCTCCACCATATTGATACTTAGGTAGATAAAATATCCAACCACATTATCCACTATAAAAAGTACAATATATTTTATTGGTAATGTATTCATCTTGTTAAAATAATGATTACCTCAATCCCAATTTATGGGTTGGTAGTAGTCAGTGAACACAATTCAGTTCTATGGAATATCAGAATAATCCGATCAACATTCTTAAGGGACACGAAAGATGATGGTATGTATCATTGTGCATTATGGTATTAGATTTTCATGTAGGTTAATTATAGAGGCAACAATGTATAGAGTTTTTTGGGGACCATTCAATACCTTTAGGCTAAGGTGTATTGGGAGTAAATCAAAGGGATTTAACTATACTAATGACTAATAATAAATTAATGTGGTCCTAGCATAGATGGTATGTGGAAAAAAAATAATATTTATGATATTTTATCCATAATCACATACAAGATCATTAATAGAACTCACGATGGTATTTTTTGTTGGTAATTCCCAAATTCTGGAGTACAAACTAGGCCAGAATTGTGGTTGATTTGTTTGGATGTTATGCATGTGACCTTTACTTCTCTCAGGATACTAAGTTATCATGCCTCGTAAATGTTATCATCAACCATTACCATAATGAGGACTTCATGGTTATTTCAATCAACTTTAAATATCACATTATTTTCAACAAAAAATATTTATCTAGGTTTTATTGAATAAAGAGTATCATCATGTTTTACATGTAAACTTGGATGATGTTCAATGTAGAGGAATCTATAGTGCCACAATATTTCCATAAAACTAAATTTCTATATATATAGAATCTATAAACCAACTCATTCTACTGGTGGGGAGTATGAAAAAAGGATATCTTTTTAATCTACATTATTAGGCTATCAAGCTCAAAAATAATCATAGGCCTACCATATATTCATTGAATGTGAGTGGGCTACCTCACTATGGTGCACCAATATAGTGTTCATCGAGCATGATGTCTGGGAATATACGAGAGACAAATTAATTCATATATGATTTCACAACATAGATAAAATAATTTTGAGTTAAAGGTGATAGATTTTTTAATGAAATCAAGCTATGGGATAATTAGGAATGCTTCTAATATGGATCAGTACGAAGGGTTACTGAGTACACTTTTGGAAATGATGGTGAGGGCATGAACTAATAAAAGGTGACCAATGATGACTGTAGAAACAATGGGACTTCACTAATCCTTGAATATTTTCATGGAAGTTAGAAGTTTTCCCACATTGATAAATGTTCTTCCCAAAATTGTAAATAGGTTCTCTATATTCTTCTTAATAGTGGGATTACACTAAATATTGATGAATTAGGAAATAATGGCTTTATGTGTGGAAGCGGATCCAGTTGTGATCAATATAGTTCTGCTATTTGTTTCCTTTTTTGTTTTCTATAGTCAATGTGAATCTCTTATTGAAGACTCAACACAAATTACAATGGGGATGTAGTTGTCCCACCCTAATGTTGTTATGATAGAAATATTGTAAATAGACTCTTAAAAGACACACATGTATACCAAGGATAATCCCAATATCCCCTAAGCTATAAACAATTTTTTTCAAAGATGAATAATCTTTTTTAACATATGGATATTTCTCCTCCACATAAAGAGAGATGGAAACAAGGTTGCATAAATCATGACTTCATGGGACACTATAGATAATTGTTATATCATATTTCATATAATAGGTTCACATCCCCTAAATGTTTTATTATTGTTAGAACTGCCTCCCTAGGGCTCCATTACAATAGAACAGCTTGATCTATTATTCTACTATCCAACCATTATCAATTAAATTTGTTATCATTAGATGGATGGTAAAAAAAATTAAAACATTTGGATGAGGATTTAAAATCCCTCAAATACATTCCATTTTCCTATTGGATGAGTTAACTTCTTATCATTTCTAATAATGTCTCAAATATATGATCTCGTGGTGTAATGTATCTCTTATTATAACCGTAATATTATTTAAAATTATAATTAATACAAAATTTCAATCTAGGTACATTAATATATCAATAATTTTTATATAAGGTCATATTGATGATAGGCTTGGGTTTTACTATTTATTTAAAAGATAAATTAATTTATTTTATCATTCTTTTGAATTAATTTATATATAACAATAAATTATCTCATATGAGTATACAATACCAATACTATCTGAACTAAATTAATACAAAAAAATATAATATTTTAAAAACAAATAAATTTAACAAAACACGTGTGAATTATTAAGTTCTAGGAATTTCTTATATAAATTCAAAATATTATTGATTCATTAAATTGTTATATTTGAATTTAGTGTTTGTCTTGATAAAATTAAAGTCCAAATAAATTATTAGATCAAAAAATTACATTATAGATATTTTATAATAAATTTAATTTAGTAAATGATTTAAAATTAATAAGAAAACTTATCTACAGAAAAGTTAATTTGATATGATTACAAATATAATCCATTGTACATTTATGTCCCTCTTTCTAATTTATGTTATAAATCTTGAACCTTTATTTTTATAAAATGTTTATATTGATGTAATTGTCAAAAGAGTTCATGAGTGTTTAAAACTAATAGATCAGGGAGACAAAATAACCAAAGCATGTCCAAATGTTATTAGATGAGAGTATTTTGAATCATCATCATATTATATTTTATTTATATAAACTATAGAGCCATATTTCATGAGAATTAACTTATATAAATTTAATACATTACGTAATTCCAAAAGTTCAAATGTCCTCACATGTAAAAGGACTACACAAATCTACTTTCGTTACACCACAACGAGAAACCTATATCATCCAAATCTAAACCATTTTAATAATAAATATTTATATAAATGTTTTAATTGTCCATTTATTTCTAAATGACCAACCCTAGTTCCGTTAATTGGTGGTATAAAGGAAGTCCACTAAAGAAGTGGTAATCATCTTTTCCGAATCATTGAAATTTTAGTATTCCTGTAAATCCTATAATTTTTTTCATGATAAAATAATGACTCAATTATGAATAATATATTAGTGTTTTATTATAATTTTGGTAAAAATATTTTCCGCCTCATTTCTATCATATAAAAAGATAAAAGACCACTTTTGTGTAAGTATGACTTACAATCTCTACCTAATAGTGTAATTCATTTTTCAGAAAAAAAATAAACAGCATGGTCGTAATGATCGATTTTATTGATATATATGTCATTTATGAAATAATAATGCTTCTGAAATTAATATATTATATTTATCATCTTATCATCCAATCCATTTGAAAATTGTAATGTCTCTCGGGCATATGTGTGGACTACCACCTCCATGAAGTTACATGATATGTTTTTTATTTTTCATTGACATTAATATTAATAAAAATATATTTATTAATATATAAGATATATAAGGGTTTTATATTATATTTTAATGGATAATAATTATTTTCCATTATTTTTCACATCCTTCAAAAAGGAAAGAATGTTGATGCCTACACATGGTATACCTTATAATGGAATGGTGTAAATTATATATATATATATATATATATTATAGATGAATATAAATAACTCTATATTGAATATATATTATATATATATATATCATGAATAAATATTTTTATATTATTTAACCATGATAAAGACACCAATATATTCACTACCGAATCTGAAAACATTAAATCTAAGCACATAACAATCAATTTAATTATTATAATAAAATAATTTTAACAAATGGGAGATTAATATATTTAAATGAATAATATTTATTTTTATTTATATGCATATATTTCTATTATTTATGATAATAACATTAAATTTATTATATTTTAGGACATAATAAATTATTTGGAAAGTCAAACATGAGGTAAGGGTTTCCTTACTCATGCTTTTTCACCTGTTTATATCAATTCTTCCTTGATTTATTTAATTCATGATTATGTGTAAAAAAATATTGACAATTATATGTTTTATTTAATATTATATTTTTTTTGACATGTGTTACACATAATCTATTAATTAATTAATTTTCATATCCATGATATGATATTTGTAATCGATTTCATCTTAATTTCCACTCCTTTGATAAATATTTAATATTATTCACCTAATTTCATTTAAATGGGTTATATACTACCCTTTTACATGCTATATCAGGATTCCTTCATGTGTCCGAGTATTTTAATTTTTAATTCAAAATATCTTATTCGTGGGCATCTGATTTGAATGTTATTAAGTTGTTAAGGGTATGCTAGATCAATTTTCATTCATTAGGTTACAATTATTCTTTATTAACCTTATTATAACATTATTATGTGAGTATAGATCTATAAATTATTTTATAATATATTTATAATTTTATATATACAATTCCAATTATCTCTCAAAATCATTTTATTTTTTAATTCTCACTTATCTATAATGAAAAAAGAATGAAATTTCCTATCAATTTCCACTCAATTGAGACATTTTGTATAGTATGAACCAATGTATTTGTATGTGGTGTATGTAATATTCTTATAGTGTATTTAACATTAATATTTAATTATTCATGATTACTAATGTTCCAATTCATCCTACTCTTTCATGGAGTTAAAATTTTAAAATATAATAAATATGTAATAATTTATTTTAAAGTCTCATTTTCTTTTTGGATTTCTTGTATTTCAACTGTAGGATTACTAAAATATTTCATTAAAAATTAACATCTATTTTATTATAATATAAATATTTAAGGTGTTTCTTTATTTCCTTCCAATAGTTCCTCTATTTTGAACATAAAAAGAGAAATTTAATTTAAAATTGAAAATTGAACCTTATTTCTATTTTTAATTGGTTATATTTCTCTTATTTTCTATTATTTTTCAAGATAGTTATTTCAAAAGTAATTTTTATTAAATCTAATAATTTATCAAGGAAATTTTATGTTATAATTGATATTTTAATATTCATAAAATTAATCATTCTAAAGATTCATGAAAGGTTCATTTCTAATTACATTATAACAAATCAAGTGAAATGATTATTTTTAATGTATAAAATGTTAATGGATTTTCAAACTCCCATAACTATTTTTCAGAATTTAGCTTCTATTATATATTTAAAAATTATAAAAATAAATAAATTTCATTAAAATGTAATTTAAATCTTTCACATTATTTTTTTCTATTCCATAAAATACATGATTTTACTTTAAAATCTAATTTTTTGATGAATTTATGGTCATCTTTAATCTCTTGATTAATTAATCAATCAATAACTTTTGACTCAAATTAGTCACTTACTTTTCATCATTGTTCATTAAAAATTACCTTTTTCTTTATTATTCATATTAATTCAAGAATAGATTTTATAATATCTTAAACTGTAAACCATTATAACATATAGTTGTTTTCATGATTGTTGTTTGATTTCCATGGGAAATTTTGAAATTCTGTATTCTATACAAAATGTGGTTATTTATTTATAATGTATATTTTTCATGAACTAAATTGATAATTAAATTTTTAGGGAATTAATTGGACATGAACTAATGGGTGTGGAACATAATTACATTTCTCATCAATGAAATGACATGACTCATTGGACAAAATTAATGGATGACTTCATTAAAGGGATTTTTTGTGTATATCTACACAATATTTACAGTGCCTTGCTGAATGGATTTGGATGTATATATAACCCAATGTTTGAGATCATTATTTGAAAAATTATTCACTTATTTGATAAATAATTTACATAATAATACCCATGAGATTATTATAGTTGATATTATTTATGAATGCATTTTAAGTGATTGATTAAATGTCTTATGTTTCCATATATTTTCCATTCCATATTAATTATGTATTTTTTAATCATGATTGATTTTGTTACATATCACTAATAAAAAAATTTTATAACACATCAATTTTTCCATTCCCAAGACTATGATGAATAGATCATTTAAATAATATAACAGATAACGAATATTTTCATTTTTTTTAATGTTTATTTTATCTACAATATAAAAATGGAAATCATGTATTTATATGGTTATTCAAGAGTTGAAAACGGATAAGTCCATTAGGATGAGATCCTCAGTATCTTATTTCAATGTAATGATGTAGAAATAGGAAAACTGTTACTGGTATTCGTGTGGTCACAATTGGTATTAGATGAAGTTTAATAGAAATCAACTGAACTAGATATCAAAAAACATAGATTAAGAAACAAAAACCATTTACATAAATTGACGATAGATATAACTATAAAATAATATTATAATATTTGTTCAATGGTATAAATTTCTTGTTTTTCATAGAAAGGAATCCATGATTAAATATTACTATTTGATGTTGTTTTGAGATTGTTTCATCTAGGTTTAGTAACCATGAAAATATTTTTTTGAGTGCTTCTCAACTATCATTCTTATTCACAATGAATGTGTTGTCAATAAATACCTACATTGAAACTATTTGGTGATATTACTAAATTAACAAATATTTTATTTTTGAACCATAATGTAGAATTTGAGTATATTATTACCATGAAGAACCATTGTTGGACCTAAACTATATGAGATTAAAAATATGGTGACATTAATTAGTTATCATAAAATTTATTTTAATGAATATTTTGTTTCCAAATATTTTTTTTTAATATTATTATTTTTTTATTAGTCAATGAATGACACTTGATGAAACTTTGTTAACATTTGATTTAATGGAAAATATTATGATTACAAGCAAACAAATGTGATGATATATGCAGTAAAATATATTGTCATTATAGCTAATAAATTATCGATATATATGAAAAATAAATTTCACTCTATCCATCTCTCGAACTCACCAAAGTAGAGAATGATAGTGTTAATTAAGAGTGTGTATGGTGGAGGCCATAGAATGAAGAAGATTTAGTTTACAATATATCAAGTATATGGGAACATGAATATAGGGGAGTGTGTTAGAATAATGAGATGATTCATATATAGAATGTAAGGGAATATAGAATGAAATTGATGATGAAAGATGCTGAGTTTGATGGAGGTATATGAACATCATCTTACGGTATAATTTATTGTTAAATTTATTATTTATAGAGAAAATGGGAATTATATGAGTCAATTCCCTTATATATTGTACACACCTAGAGAAAGGAATTACATATGATACACCAATCACTAAATTTGATTGAATGAAGTGATTTTGAATTTTTATTTATGAAGAATGTTATACAAATTCTATATTAAAGATATATTTATTATATTTATCATGAAATATATAAGTATTTTATTTATGAAGTTTATCATAATGGATGTGAATACATATTTCAAATAATACTAATGACAATGATTAGTTATTCAATAGAAAGGATATATTTTTGGAGAACACATGGTTAAGGGACTAATAACACTTAATATATTCTTAAAATTGAGTTAGCAAAGTTAATTTGAGATTAATATATGATTTACATTGAATATGTAAATGGGATATTATTAGTAACGTTGAAAATGATTAAATATTTAAAAAATAATTAATTTAGGTTATCTTTGGTGAATATTATTACATTTACAGATTTATGGAATATATTTAATAGCCCATTATTATCGATGTGGGCTATTTATTGTGATATGTTTTCAAGTATATATGTTTATAATTACATTTTATATTGATTGGTTCATTATTATATTTTAAGAGAATATATGATCGAGGTAATCACATGTTAGTTATGTGACTTTCTGTGTTGCTCCATGTTTCCTAGGGAAAATTTTTTGTCAAATATTATAGTTTTTTGGGTTTTTAATTTTCTCAGACATATTTTGGAGGAGTGATAAGGTAAATGTTTTATGGAATAGATTATGATGAAATATTTGGGTTATTATTGATGTTTTAGAGATAAATTAATTATAGTTATCTAAATTGGATTACATGTATAATCAATTCTGGGTTTTTTAAATATTTAAGGAAATATGGAATGAATTTTCATACCTTTATTGGATATTATGATCCATTAAGATTTAATTTTTCAACTTCAGGATGGAAAAGTCATCTTGGATAATACATTCATATAAAAAGAGTTGAACTAGAAATTCATTGATGGATAAACAAAGGATGAAATTATATTTATGAAATGTATTGAAATCAAGAATATATATTTTATCATGATATCCTTAATAATATCAAAGGAATACCTTGGATTTAGTATAATGATCATAAAAAAATTGAAATCGTTTTTCCCTAAATTTTAATGGATTTATAGTCATTTCATACCTCACTAATTTATGTTTATTTCATTAACAATATCATGAGAATGTTCTTTATCAGTCTCTATGAGACCTTGGAGAATAATATTCATATCAATGTATATATTTTTACTTCCAACTAATTTTCTCTAAACTAGGAACATAACTGAGTTGTATTTCTAGTAACCTTTATGTCTAAAACATTTCCTTTTCAATAGTGGTATTTAGTATCCTTGGGTACAATGTGTGTTTGAGATAAACACATTTTCAAATATTTAACAGTGGATAACCAATATAAAATTTTGATTTTTAAATTTATTTAATGATGATGAATATGACTCCCATTAAATTATAATACTATGCTAAATTTATTTTATTACACAAAACATAGAGCATTATGTGAACCACGATATACTATTAAAATATAATTTTTTTAGTGAAAAATAATTCACATAGTTGTTAGATATGAATGAATTAGTATGGTTGATCTTATTATGATTAATAGTAAAAAATAATATATATAATGTTTTAATTCATAATAAATATGGACTAAATTTTTAATAACTTCTTTTTATATTTAAAAATAACATTTTCTTCAAAAAAATATTTCATTTTCTATATAGAAGTTATAAATATTTTATTACAATTTTAGATATTATATCTTATAAAATCCATATTTTTTTAAATTTATCATATTAATATTAACATAATGTAAATTTTTTGGATTTTTATAAAATGATTGATTTTTCATTGAATAGTTAAATATAAAGATTTTTCAAATACTCTTATCTATTCTCAATAAATAATGAAATTTTAAACTATAACTACATTTTTTATTTGGTATGAAATTTTAATATTATCTATTTTACTTATATTTGTCTATTTTTACCATTTTAATCCTAAATATTCATGATTCTAATAGATGTTACTATTTTTATAAATCACGTTATTTGAAAAATCATTTTCATTGTGTTTTATAAAATTATATTAATTTTGATTTAATATAATTATATATATTTAATCATGAAAAAATGGAATCTATATTTGAATCAGGGTGTTCAATTTTAGTAAAAAAAATTTATTATTGACTATTATGAATAATATCTTTTGAAAACATATCTCATCTTTGTAGGGGTAAATGTTGTGAAATATGGTAAAAAACAATAGGTAATAAATTTAAAATTCTGCTAAAGCTGTCATTTATCAAATTGGATGAGTATATTTTGGAAATATATATCCATGAATATAATATATAGCTTCTTGACTCTATTTGTCTTTTATAATGTCCTTTATATTATTTTATGTAAATAATTAAAACCAAATAACAATGTATTGACGTTAAAATATATAAATTTTTATAAACAAAGAAGAAAATTTTGGTTTGAAATATTTAATTTAATGAATAACTCAATAATATTATCATGGAAATTTATTAATAATTTATAGTTTTTAAATAACTAAATTATATACTTAGGAAATGACAATTCCATATTTATTCAATTTGTAGGAAAAAAAATTAAGTGATTAGATTAAAAAATATTAAAATAATAAGAATTGTAAGAATAATTGCGTTCCATTAATTTTATAGATAAATATTAAATATTAGTGATGAAAAAAATGATTATATTAAGTTACATATTCATCGTGATGTATTTATTGTGATATTAAGTGAATAGTTTAAAAAAATGAAATTAATGATATTTTAGGATACATACTATTTATTTTAAAAAATTAAATATCATAAAAGTATTAACATTTTAAAACTGAATGAATTATTTTTCAAATTCTAAAAAATATTCCATTTATCAGTTTTCTCTTTTATAGTAATTTCATTATCCAATAATATAAAAAAAATTTATATATTAGTAATCTTAAAAAGGTGTAATTATGTGCTAAAACTATGAGATAATTTTCGGAACATGAAAAAATCATGTACAAATATTATTGAATGAGATTATTATGAATAATTATAGGGTTCTAAAAATTCTGCCTGGATGATAAAATCCCCTTTGTTCACTTGGAAGAAGGAAGGAAGTGCTTCTACATGTCTATCAAGGCGATGCGACACAAATTGTGTTGAAATTCATTGAAGGAACATGATAGAATTAAAATTTTCTCGATTTTAAGGGCATCGCGTACCATCACCGAGAAAGGAACGAGGAGCGAGAGGACTACTAACCAAGAGGTACATAGAACGATCTGAAAACCGCCGGTCTGCAGATCGATGTTGAGCAAGTAAGGAAAACCATGAACTATATATCTAACAGAAGCATATGCGAGAATAACATCCGCATAATATGCTACAAAAACATTAGTTTGCGAATGAGGTACACATGAGTGGATATGATATCTATTATCACGAACGAAATCATCCACAAACCCCAGCTGACTGAGTCATCCGTCGGTCAGTATATTTCTTCAATAGGCCTCCGCAAATGGTGTCGAGTGCCCAGTAGATATGATTGCTTCCATACTCAATAAAAATAGATTATTTGAAGTATAAAGGGACACACTAAAAAGGAGAGGAGGACGAAGTGATGGACGGACGAAGAATGCTCGAGGGAGACATAGAGTTTTCCCTCCAGCTTCGGTTTTGTTTCTTCTGCAAAATCCCAAAACGTGAACCACCCCCTCTATAGGTACAACCATCCATGAACCATAAAATGTGGGATTGAATAATAATAATAATATAACTGAAAACCTAACTAGTGAAACATGAACCAAATTCTTCTCATGGGTAAACTCCCCATGAACGATGATTCTACATATCCCACTTCCATATGATGCCATGTGTAGTGTGCCGCTATGCGGGCTGAACCCATCACCATGCACTACATCAGTTCATGGTGGGAACCCGAAGCTACATGATAATCCATGTACCACTATGGTACGTTGTCCCCTATACTCCTTATCACATACAACATTGGTACATGGATGACACTGATTCCCGTATACCACTATGGTATGTTGAACCTCCCCCTCCATGTGTAAGAAATCAGTATGCAGAAGGAGGTGTTTTTGGGTATTTTTTCCTCTAGTTCTAACCTCACCCCTCCATTATCATCTAGTCCTCCATGGTCCCTTTTCTAACCAGTCCCCCAAAATTAGGCCAAATCCTCTTCTAATGCCACTGGACTTATATTCCTATACCATCAAATGAATTTTCACACCCCTTTGAGTCTAAATACCAATGGTAAGTGGAGTCATGAAGGCCCTCCCCATGATTGTTCGAGCTTCAGGACTGCCTGTGAGGATACAATCCCACGGTAACCTAGATCCCAACCATGGTACACTAACGTGAACCCCCATGTTCTTGGGATTATGGGTGATCACTTGATTTTACATTAAATGAGGAATAGTGATTAGACGAATGGGTTAAGTTCTCTCCCCCCACATTGACGAGGGAAAAACTCTTACCCTTCACAGAACATGCTCTAGTACCCTCCCAATTAGGTAAGTACCCAATCAACTAGGGAAGGACTGAATGGCCATCAATTCTATCTCACATGTAATGTTTCATCGCTCTATTCCCTCTCCCAATATCAACGTAGCCTCTTTTGATGCGGGCTCCCCACCCCCCCCCCCCCCCCACCAATAGGGGAGGAAGCATGTTAATTGTTGAATCTTTCAAAACATCTTATTTCTCACACCGAGCATGGCTCAAGTGGGCTTATATGATTGCGATGATTAAAACATTAACATCGTCTAAACTATGAGAACTCTGATTCTTTACCAAATCATGAGACGTAGGATGCCTTCAAGAAAGCCTGAGCTCAAAATGGTGCCCATTCAAAAGGGCCCACCCAATCAAGCCCCCTCAATAGTATTCCCCCACGCATAATCACCTCACAATATGAACTACATTGGATCTGATTCCTCTCCCGAGGATACATATAAATCCCTTCTTATCAGCTCGATCCCAACATCAAATCACCTTCCCTCCACCTTAGATGATGATAAACTCCAAAGCGCTTTATTATATGGCTCATGTTAGCATCACCTCTATAGAATCAAACATATTCATGCCTTTGACGATCTTGAAAAACAAGGGTATCCCATGGACACACTCTTCAAGAATGTACCATGGATATCCGAATGTATAAAAATTACTCAAATCTGTAAGATAGTCCCGCAATAGGCAGCAATCATACCCCAAAAGGGTGCGGTGAGCCTGATCTCCCATAATCTTTACTAATGGAGTCCTTAAGTGTCGTTGGAAAAATATTCAACCTACGAGCGCCTTCCTTTGTAAATAAGATCCCTGAATCTTGGATACCATGGCCATTGGGAATTCATTGCTCCATGAATAAACTCTTTGGAGACCATTTGAAGAAGTTATAACCAAAAAGGACTGATTGTTAAAGTGATTGACCACAAATGTAATCGCTTGTTAGGACCAACATTTCATATGGGGTTGATTCAACCTTCATTGAAGGGTATTGATGTTGAATGGGTCAAAAGAAAAGAAATGTTGAATTCAACGACAAATCATCTTCAAAAGGAAAGGGAGGGGTGATGATCCTCGTCATTCGATTTTTGCACTGCCCACAAACATGCCACCTTAGAGGATGAACAGAAATAGTGAAACCGACGTGAATCCATAACCAATGAGGTAGTTCTACTCAATTGATAAAATGCAAAAGGATACTATATTTCATACCATTTTTTTCACCCCTGTATGTGAAAAACTCTCCACCTTCGATATGGACCAAATATGGTGAACCTCACATGAATCATTAACCAATGTTGCAGTCATACCCCACTCATGCCCCTTCGCCGCGCAGCAAAAGAAAAGGGGAAGGGGGCCATGATGAATCACCAAATATGAATATGTTTAATGGAATGCTTCATTGAAGATGTTTTGTGGTATATATGTCTTATATGTATATGATAGGTTCCCACGTAGTGACCATCGGACTAATGGACATCCCAATGACCCATGCATACACGTGCTTCAGCCATCCCATAGGTGGCTGGGGCCTCAACTAAAAGCAGGACCCCCTCGTCTACCCAACGTCATCCACATTGGGAATCCTATATGTTGATCAAAGTGTGCCACCGAAATGGTGATATCCCCATGTTGGATGCTGCTGGACAATACCTCTAGTCTTTAATGGTCCTCCAGGCACCTCTTCAGCTATCCTAGGTACCCTAGTGCAAGGAAGACCTAGGGGTCACCTCAAACCGTTTTGGGAGACTATCTCTAGAAAATGAAAATTACATCTCCCTTTACTTAGGTAGGCAGATAAATTCAATTCATGAGGACTTCATCTCAACTGTACAGGGGTCCTACTCACTGACCCCAGCTAGAGAGTGTCACCACTAACACCGAACAACCTGGCCTCCTCCTTCCGAGGAGAACCTTGTGCCAAGGGAACCTTACAATGTCAAGGAGACCCTAGCCCCTTGGTCTACTTATAAAGGGTGGTGAATATATAACCAAGAACACATTATCACCCTGGTTTCTAAAGAGAAGATCGGTCAAACTAACAAGGTGGTGTTCAACAGTCAGACACACAACTCTGCCCTCCTCACTCAATCCCACCAAATAAATAGGGTAGCATAATATGAGCACAAGCACGTTCCTTCATGTGCTTGTTGGACCTGCCATGTAGACAGAGCGAAAAAATACAGGCAGATGTAAATATCTATTAACAAACAACAAGCCCGCCATCAAAATATGGAAGCATCAAGCAATATTCTACCATAGACACCTAATGATGCACAAGAATCTCGTCAACAAAATTGGGAAGAACTCAGCTATACGTAGTCTCAATCACATGATGAATCATTCCATGCTGTCCATCTAAATAGGGTGGCAACCAAATATGAGCAGAGTCAAATTCCTACGGATGCATTCAAAGATCATGATACAAATACAGTGGAAAGAGAGAAAATGAAAATACCCACTCATGAATATAAAGACCACTTATCAAATACAGGGGAAACAGAATAATATTAATGGTGAAAAGCTTGTTCCTCTATCCTGGTACAAGAGAACTTCCAGTATCTATTGGAAACTCATGAAAAAATGGAGTAGGCACAAACTTCTACCCTAACATAGGAATCGGACTTCATATATGTTCCATCCAAATATGTATCTCATCACATCCTAGTAGATATGGAAGATCGGACATCAATTCTAGACCATAACCTCAAAACATGCAAATATATTGTTGCATCGGCAGTGAAGACGAGAAATCGGGTCTATGACCCCGTTTCCTAAAATAGAATTACTAACTCACACAATGAGTTCGTTACTCTTGATTTGTTATGAATCCATGCTCCAATCTAGGAGGGTCGATGATAATATCTCATGACATATAGGCAACTGGATCAGGATCAAATACTCATTCTAACTTGGGGATGACGGTCCAACATGGTGGCCACTCCAAGGAAGTCATATATCTCTGAAAAAACTCAAGATGTCTGTGAGTGTATCCTGATGACATAATGGGACTTAATATGATGTGGAACTATATATGAAGTCGATTAATAATAGTCGATTCTCCTACTTACCCACAAGAGTGCACCCAGGAATGAAGAGCACCAAAGGCAACAGGAAAATGAAGAGCACATACGTGATCCTTCTCTTCAAGAAGGTGGTGTTCTTGACGCCCTAAATCATATATCAAGAAATTCCCAAGACCCTATCATTAAATTATAAAATTATTGAAGTGGTGGTTGTTATTGTGAATGTCCTCCCCATAATATCTCTACCAGTAACTCTGAAGGTCCTCTACAAGTAACCCATGGGGGATCACTTCGTGGTTTAAGAATGATCAATCACGAGAGCCAATCTCTGGATGTGCGTTGGTGTAGCCCTCCCCTAGACCCGAAGAGAAGTCAACAAAATGGCCCTACCCTTGTTGTCATCCACCCAGATTTTTATCCCTGGGGTATACACTACACATTGCGAAGGCCCTCCCCAAAGGTCCTCCCCTTGTTATAGCCCACACTAGAGGTCCTCCCTAAGTTATACGTCGGAAAGTTATTTCTTACGGTCGGGAATCAGGTTGCAAAAGAAGTTATCACCATTGCAGCACCAATTGTGAAGGTCATAACCACAATCAAGATTCGTATTGGAAAGAATTACCTCTCCTTTCTACAATAAATATGAGAAAGCCCTCAAATGTTGAGACACTCGGAAAGGAGTCTGACACATTGGGCACTCCATCTATAACAAGTGATATTCATTCTCAACCGGAGGATGGATCGGGAATGCGCACATCTTCTAAGCCAACCACAAAATGTTTTCAAATCAATAAGGCTTACACCATCCCCATTGCTTAGAACAAAATTATTATGAAGTAGTTGAGATGGTCATATCATGTACAGGAGTCTCTGGAAGAACGACATCATGATATGTTTCCCGTGAGAAGAAAACTATCTATGGATAACATACCAGGGATGTATTGGTCTACGACCACTTCTCACTATGACATACTTGGAGAATTGTTTGGGTATTGAACGCATGGAATTCACCTCAATATATAGATGAATCATCAAAATATGAAACAATAATTCCTACAGTATGAAGGGTATATGGACCATTCCAGAACAATAGGGGAGCTTTGCCGTCTAATCGACCTGGAAGCCATACCATTCGTAAGGTAGCCACAATCAGAAAGGAGAAAGAAAAACCTTGAACTATCTTTAATCGATACACTACATAGATTCTATTGCATCACTATAAATTCCCAAGATGGAGTTCAAATTCGGGGATGGGGGGATCATATACCTTGGCACATCACCCCACATCTAGTTTAGCAGGCCCCATTGGAAAAGGCATCCTACAATGTCATAACATAGAGGAAACAATCATGTAAAACCCCTAGTGAGAGAATATGGGATACTAATCAAAAATTGGCCTAGAGTAAGTCTCAAAAGAATCTGGGCCATAGGGATCAAACCATCAAAAAATTCTCCGTCAGGCGACTAGGAACATCCATCACTCTTCCCACCTCTAGGAAGCCGACCAGCAATTAGTTCCCATGTATTCACAAAGGACATAGAATCCATTTAGGCCCAATGAAATACTCGTCTCACACATGTGCAGGTGCACATGAATTTTAAATGGTATCAATAATGGTGGTTACCCCTGTGATACAAGAACAACATCATCCCCAAGGGATGGGGTCAATTTTAAAGAAAAATGTTCCCACCATTCTAAAAAATCAAGGTCGTAGCACATAAACAGGTGAGTGGGAACAACCGCATCCCACTAGGATATGTAATTTTTACCTTTAATCTCTACATAGTTGACGTCTTACTTCCATCGTCTAGAAATAACGATGGATAGATGTGTTACCCATTCCACCCCTTTCGTCGTTCACACCCTCTGAGACAAAGATGCATTGCAAGGTCAGACCAGGGCTTCCATTGAGTCAATCATCACCAAGAAACACGAAAAATACTATATAATGGAATGTGAAAGTCTCGAAAAGGGAACATAAAGCATTCAAAACATTCAAAACTTGGTACACCACAACCAATGTGGTATGCCTCAGTGAACGTGGTAAACATCAACCCCACTGTTCTCACAGGTAATGCTATGGAGGGAGGATATTCCATGGAATATGGTTCCCTCCTAGAGGAATCCCACGCTGATCATGATGGAGTGCATACCTAGAACCCGAGAGCGATCCTAAATTTGGATTCCCCTTCAACGGACCCGTCATTACCTCCCCCATGAACAAGGAGAAAAACAAATCATAGGTCATCTATGGCGTTCCTCCTCCTCCCTTGGATAAATCATCCCTCCCCCTCGAGGAAGGGTTTTCCAAGCAGGAGGAAGAAATGAAAGAGTATAGGAAAATTAATGACGTGCTACGTGGAGGGAGTTACCTCACCGGATGTGTCCCCACCACGGAACGTCTTGTAGTGCTCCCAGAATCGATTCCCAGGACATAGGGACTCATCCCGGTAAATGAATCCAATATCAAAAGAATATTCAACCAGGCCCCGAAAGGACATCAAGACATCCCCATATGAGATGGAAGTAAGAATGTATAAAGATAAACACAAAAATGATTCTCGGGGCCTATTATCCACCCTAAATTCAAGTAGCACCAGCACACCCGATCATGGACACTGAGGCACCTACTCAAGCTCAGGTCTGACATGACATGCTTCAAGGGCTCATAAAAACTGTCGAGCAGCTAACAACTCCACCAGAAGCCATGGAGGGGTAGAATGCTCTGATAAAACTAGATCCCAAAACCTACCCCGAATGGCTGAGCAATGTCTTGCCCCCACCTAACTTCGAGAACCCCATATCCCAATATTCAATGGCTTGGGGGAATCAGAACATAATTCGATGCACTATTCCTATTACTATGACCCATAATAGGAAATATCGGACAAAAAGAAGCTATAAAACTCATGTTCTACATATGAAACCTACGAGTCGTGGCTTTTTTATTCTATAATATCCTTCTAGCTAATTCAATTACAGGCTGGGAGGACCTCCAGAGAATGTTTCACATCCATTTCTGTTCAACACTACCTAAGATGACGGTCAGCCACCTCATGAACTAAAAACAATGAGACAATGAAAGAGTCTTAAACATCATTTCCATATTGATGGGTCCGACATATTCCCTAAACCATTCACTCTCCTAGGATTAGATGCTCTCCATGTCCATCGATAACCTTCAGTATGAATTGTGAACACCGCTCATCTCGGTGATGTACACAAGTGGGTTTATATATTTCTATTCCATTTATCAAAGTATAGAAGACTCCTTACAACAAGACAGCCATAAACCTCGAGTCTCCCCATCATCCCCAGGAAAATGAACTAGAAAAGATGATGCATCTTCTGTCAAGGTTAATCCTCCCTAGAACTAGCTCAAGTTGTGAGGCAACCACTAAAAGGTGCGGGATCCCCTTGACAACAACAGCCACCCCCACCTCTGATATGTGATCGACAAGGTTCTAAAAGAAATAATTTTGAAGAATTAATAAATAAATTTTATTCGTTTCAAGATGACCAAGTATGCAGTTATTTTTAGCCTCTATGAACTGCAATTTTCTCTAGATACCAGATCCAAGAGAGAGCTGATAAAGTGGGTTTCGACGACCATCCTAATTATATTGAAAATCATAGGATACTAGGAAACACCATCTATGAATGATTTTTTTTCAAGGATCTCCTAAAAATGATGGTGGACTTCGGCAAGACAATTAGGGCCCACCACCAACACAAGTAGCATATGTCTCCCCCTCTGACTAAAGAGAGTGAGAGGAGTGGAAAATAGTCTCGAGTAAGAAGGAGAAAAAATATGACAACTAGATGACTCAAGAGACCATCAATATAGTTTGTGGAATCCTTCATGTGTAGTTGAAGAAACCAAATATGCCCATTGAAGCTCATGATACAACCCAGCAATCCTCCTCAGCCCTGCGGCCCTTTAAAGGAGATAAGGGTTGAATGTAAGATAAATAAGATGAGCTGACACGAAATCTGATTTCATTGTTGAGGCTTTTGGACATAATTCCAAAAAACCTGGTACTATGGGAACTACCCTGAAAAATGGTCACTATCCCTCCAAACAGCGCAATAAGAAGGAGACGGTCTAACAAAAAGAGTTTTGGATCAAGAACTGATCTTCGGTTATATTAACATCATTCTCATGATAGACCCCTTATCTGATGAATACTATGTCCATGAACATGAATTCCCCACACCCAACTGTAGAGCTAGAGGTGGAGGCTGCAGAGACTAGAGTTTTCCTGGATGGCATGATTGTGGTAGGAGTTAGATTCTCGTCCACGTCACAAGTCAAGCTGTTAAAATCGTGGAAACTCATGGAATTTTCCTCTAACACAGAAAAAAAGAACCGGGATGCCCCTTCACCCCCGTAGAAAGAAATATAGGCCTAGTTAACATGTAATATCCTTTAGGGGAAGAATAAATACAAAATCACCCATGGAATAAAAGTGGACCAGTTCCACCAGACGTGAAAAATGACTACAGCACTGCCAGCCCCTGTTATAGAGTTCAAACCATCCACATTAAAACCTCAAACCCCTATTGTTTTTGTAAAATAGAAACCCCAAGATGGGTAGCACGTAACTTTTGAGGATAAATATGATACTTTGAAATAGTTGGATTCTGTACAAGCAAAGCCATCAATCCAAGATTTGTTGAGCCTGTCCATAGATCTAAGGGAGGCACTCATAAAAGCTTTACTATGTCCCCATAAATTCGAGGATGAAGTAGCAGTGGCTGAAGTCTACCGGATGGAGAATAATCCCAAAGAATGTCACTCTGTCATCACTTTCAAAAATAGGGATGAATATGCTACCATTCAAGGGAACATTGAACCCTTATATGTGTATGGTATGATAAATGGAATTGATGTTTGGAGGATCATTATCATCGACGACAATGGAGTTAACCTCCTCCCACTGAGAATGCTTCATCAGCTAGGATAAAATGAAAATATCTTTAAACAATACACTACAACTCTACCAAGATATAAAAAAGTGATCATAAACCATTGGGATGATTCATGATTAAAACATGCCTCGAAGATCTCATATCAGACTCCTAGTTCCGGGTGGTGCAGCAAAGTACAACCTTCAACGTCCTGTTAAAGAAGCCTTGGCTGCATCAGTATGCTGCAATTCTATCCTCAAACCATCAGTCAATCAAATATTTCACTGATGGAAAAATGAGAATTTGCATGCCGATAAATCCCCATTTTAGTTTTCAAAGTTACATTATATTGACGCCGGGTTCTTTGAGTCAGAAAAAAACATCTTTATGCTGACGACATTGATTGAATCAACGCCCCAAATGGATTGGAGATGGCTCCTGCAAACCCCCTCCAACATCAGGGGGAATAGTATGTACTACCCATCAACCACGTTGAATGCATTAACGCAAGTCCATGAGTTGTCTTAGTTTTCTGTGTGGTCTTTGTTACAGCTGCCAAGTCCAAGGACCCAGAAGAGCAGGTTGACTCCCATATTTTTAATAAAATCCCTATCAAAAATTATTTTTCCTGGCCCTTGGGATATAAAACTACCCTTGCATCACACACTATGTCAAAAGAAGATTTCACTTCCAGCATAAGAATGTTCATCTCAAAAATCTGTTCTCTATCAGAAGAGGAAGATTTTGAAAATGATGGTGATGAATAATAAGAGGAAGAAGACCTCAAATATGCCCCTCCTAATTTCGAAGAAGGTGTCTACACCATAATCGATGAACATAAAGAGATAAATGTGGGCACCAAAGATGACCCCTAGCCCAATTTGATCAGTGTGTCCATGCCTATCGAGGAGCAGGATCCATACATGACCTTCCTAAAAAATAATTGAGTTTATCTTTCCTAGAATTACATGGAGTTTCCATGCCTCGATCATGAATTTTCTTCACATCATCTGAGCTTACCAGAAGATCATCGGGGCTATAAATAGGCAATATGAAGGACCCACCAAATGCATGCTTTCAAAATAGAAGATTAAGTTGACGAGATAGAAGAATCCAACTTTTGAATGAATGTTTAATATCCGACCTTTCTTGAAAACAAAGTTCTTGTCAAAAAAAGAATGAAACTATTAGAATCTGTATTGACTTCAGGACGTTAATCAGCATTTCCAAAAGGATGACTTCCTGGTCCCAATCACAGAATTCTTGATAAATGAAACAACAGAATATGAAGCCATCTATTTCATGGAAGGATATTATGGATACAATCAAATCCAGATGCCAAATAATATGAATAAGATACATTCTGTAGTGACCCATATGGTGTGCTCTATTAAAATTTGATTCTCTTTGGTCAAAAGAAATTCGATGCCACATATCTTTGCATCATGGACAGCATCATCAATCCCTTATTGGGAAAATTAATCGAGTGTAATGTTGATGAAATGGTGGTTAAATAATGATAGAATTAAAACCACTTATTTGATAATGAAATTGTCTTTAACAAATTATGATAGAACAATTTAAAGATAAATCCACTTAAATGTGCCCTCGGCTTACCTCAGGAAAATCCTCGGCTTTTTCGTACTCCATTTTGGAATTGAGGTCGACCCTGAGAAGACACAATCCATTCATGGAATGTCCCCACCCCACAACCTCCCTGATTTGAGAGGTCTCTAGGGGCATCTCTCTTACATTTGACTTTTCATAGCTAACCTAGTAGGTAAATGTTTACCTTTCACAAGGATCGTGAAGAAAAGAGATACGTAATAGTGGGATAATGGGGGTCAAGAAGCATTCTAAAATATTAAAAGATATCTCCTAATACTATTGGTTATCTTGCCACCACTTAAGGTCAGACCACTCATTTTATACTTAACATCCCAGGAATGGTCATTAGGCTCACTTAACATGCGAAGGAATGATGTCGGAAGTGGGAAAAACCTCTACTACCTAAGGAATACAATGATCAGTGCTGAAACTCAGTATTCTAAGATTGAAAATAACTGATAATCCCTAATCTTCATAGTTTAGAAGGACATGTATTACCTTTAGCACCATGAGGTCCACTTGGTCTCCCGTACCAACCTGCTCAAATATATCCTCATCGTCCCATGCTAAATGTGTTCCTATCATGATAGGTGTTTATCCTATAACAGTTTGACATACAATGCATGCCCCAGAAGGCCATCAAAGGCCAGGGATTAGATGAATTACTAGCAGAGAACCCCTTGGAAGAGACAATCCCATTGGATGTTGAAATTCTAGATGAGTAATTTTTTCCATTAAGGAAAACCCCCATACATGGGAAATTTACTTTGATGGTTCTTCAAGAAGCCTGACAGGAAAAATGATGTACGATCCCAATCTCAACAATGTGGGGTTGGGATTCATGCTCGTATCCCCCAAAATGGCCATCTTTCTTTAATCTTTCCTATTTTCTGGATGGTGCACAAAAAATGAATCATAGTATCATGCTCTCTTTGTTGACCTAGATTTGGCACTCCAGGTGCGATCCAAACACCTTAAAATAGGGTTATTCAAAGATGGTCGTCAAACAGGCCAACAGTGAATATACTATTAGGGAATAAGTGTTGGTTCACTTCATGAACCTTGTTCAACAACTAATGGTAGAATTCCCATGCATACCAATGTTGACTTATGCCCCCCAGTCACAAAATTCTCATGCCAATACTTTGGAAAATGTAGTTATAGCCATGGCCGATCCCGATTGGGATGAAACCGGGATTAGCATTGCTCACATCGGAATTGCCTTTCCATTCATCTAGAGGAATACAGAAGAAATTAGTCTTATTCATAAACCAAATTTTCATACCACCTATTGGATGACGCCCATTAAAAATTACCTTAGAATTTCGTAACTCTTACCAGATAGGGCTAGAATGGAACATGTCTGATGAAGAGCAGTAAATTTTTCCATATACAATACGGTAAACAAATAGAAGGACCTCTACAAATGAGTTTTTGATAGAGTCCTAATTAAGTGCATTGATAATGAATAAAAAGTTGTTGTCTTGAATGAATTGCATGCCAGAGCTTGTGGAGTGAACGGGTCAGAAACCAAGCTCTCTCAGCAAATTTGGAGGCTTGGGTATTACTTTCCCACCATGATACATGATTATTCCATATTCAATAAAAAGTTTCAGTCCATATAGGTTCATGATAATTTCATACACCACCTAGGTGATATGAAATATAGCTATGTAATCCTGATCATTCGTCACGAGGAGGGTGGATGTTGTGGGACCATATCCACCAGATACACCCTAGCAGTTCAAATTCATACTCACGTCAACTGACATATTTTCTATATGGGCCTAAGAAAAACCCCTTAAAGAAGTTGGGGAAAACATCATAATATTTTTTAAAGCCAACATCCTCACTATATTTTGTGTCCCTTATACAATCAGGATGGACAATGACACAAAAATCTGCTCTGTTGAGTTGGACAAGTTATACTGGGAGTATGGGATATAAGTCAGCCGGTCATCCCACAACCACACAGTGACAAATGGGATGACAGGGGCTTTCAACAAGACTCTATCCAACATACTTCAAAATATGGTCGATAAGGATAAGAAATTGAGGCCAGACAATCTCTTTCATACTTTATGGGATTACAGGACCACGAACCGCATGACCACCCAAGCAAACCTATTTTCACTGGTGTATGGGGAAAAAGTCTATCTACCTATCAAAATCCATGTTCCATCACACTGTGTAACACCCCAAGCTTCCACGGTACACTTCTCTTTGAATAATACTGTAGCGTGTGTTGTACGCAACATCGCGTTCTAACACACACCACAACCAATCAAACTAGCCATTATGAATAGTAATACCCACTTTTTTAAATTTTATAAATTTTATCTTTCAAAATATAATTCATTTTGGGATTCGGAATATCTAAATTAGCTTAGGGTTAATTTTTGGTATTTTTCTGAAAATATTCAATTTTTGATGAATAGTGAAAAAACACTGACTTATAGTTTAAAATCAAATTTTTTTTAAATAATTATTTATTTTATATAAATTTAATTAAGGTAAAAATAGATAAATAATACCTATATAATTTCAATGTAATTAATTGGATTTAGTTTAGAATATTTTTAGATATATAAAAATTTTGTGGAACTTTTCACCGTCTTTTACCCACCTCCTAAGAGAATTTGGAAATTTACATAAAACGTAATTTTACAACTTTTGTTTTTGGAATTTCAAAAATCTGAGAGACACGGTTAATATAAAGGAGTAAAATGTGGTTCAATAAGATAAAAATAATTTTTGGTGAATAGTAAATTTTTTACTTTTATTTACCATGGTTAAAAGTATATAGGGAAATTAAGGGTAAAAATGATATTAATATTACCCTGAAACATGTCCTTATTCTACTGGACAAGTTTATCTAGACCAAAAACAACCTTAGTAATAAAATATTATCATTTAGGTCCACTTGGATTAGATTTGGACAATTATTATTATTTAATTAAAAGAAGAGTTAAAAGAGATAAAATCAAAGTTGAATAGCTAAAACATTTTTAATATAGGTTTATACATAAGATAAATTAAATTAAAATATTAATTAGAAATATAAAAATATTTCCTACATAATAGTATTTTATTTATAATTTTTAGACACTAAATAATTTAATTTATTTATGACACAATGGTGATGAAGTAATTACCTAATTGATAAAATATTAAAATAATTGATATTATAAATATCAAAATTAATGTAATATGAGACTTTTTATGAATTACACTAATTTTATAGGTTAATATGACATATTAGGACTAGTTATATAAATTTATTCGAAGTAATAATGCTGTTATAATATTATCAAAAACAAAATACCCAATACTGTCAAAATTGACATAAAATAGTTTTTAAAACAAATATTATATTGTTAATTTATATTATATTCCTAAAAATATATGGCTCATCCAAGATACTTATATAATGATAGTTGTATCATTATTTTACCAATTGGGGTTCTTTTGGAAGTTTATAGTAAGTTTTTTGACTATATAATATAAAAATACAAAGAGACATGGTAAGTGTCAAACAAATTAACTAAGAGTTAAAACTAAAAGATAATGTTAATAAAGTGACCCAATACTATCTAAAAACTATTGGTTTAGAGGTTATTGAACTATCCCCACCATAAAATTTAATTAATCCACTTTGGAACCATAATAAACCGAATATTAATTTATTACAAAATAATATTTCTAGCTTTTCCAAAGGTGCCCCTCACCCCTCTTATAAAAGGGAAGTCCCCCTTCTCTCAATTTTACACCTTCAAAGCCTTTTGGATCGGCCAACCACTACCCAAATACCCTCTCAAATATCCTCCCTTAATCCTAGAGGCCTTATTTTTACCATAAAGCCAACCTAAGGATCCCTTTTGATCAAATCAAAAGGATGAACCCAAAGAAGAGGTCATGTTTTCACCACCCTCTTTCAAGTTCCTTTCTTCTTCAACTTCTTCTTTCTTTGTTATTTCCATTATAAAATAATAAATCCAGTATCTTCTACATACTGTGATGTTATTATAAATATGGTACAACCATATTCTGTATTCTATCCATCCTTTGAATGACATGTCACCATACGTGTGTACGTACTGCTTACCGTCTCCACGTCGTGGTGTAATTGTTATTCAAAATATATTATTATTTGGATGGGTGTAATAATGATGTGTAATTCATCTAAATAATAATTATAAAATTATAATGATTCTGTATAAATTATATACCATCCAATTATATATTATTTTAATATAAAAAGAATGATATTGTCACTCGTGCGTATATACAGACTACCGTCTCCACGAACGCGATGAGATTCATTCCCCATTGTATCCATTCAAGAATAATTCTCATTTAATGATTAAATTTAATGTTGAAAAACTTTATATCATTCTAGATATGAATAAGATAAAACCTATCCATAACAAACATGATTTCTATAACAAAACATATAAAAGGAAACGAGTAAGTTAACACCTGAAACGACGATAATACTAAAATATTATTAACGAAGAATTATTAGAAGATCATATATGATATTATAATTATGTATATGGTTCTTGTATAATTTAATAACAATGTTTTAACTTTTATACATGAGGTTAAAATACCATCGACTAAGGAAAAGTACAAGGTAAGGGTTTATTTCACAATCTCTTCATTATTCGAGGTTGTTTATACGTAATTATCTAATAGGACCACTTTATCATCCACATCCACATTTCTTAAAAATGTATATCAAATAATTCTTACTATTTTATAGACTATGGGTTAAATTCAATTATACCCTTTTTTAATTTTTATAACATGTTTATAAAGGAATATTTCTGTCATTTTCCAAGCAAGGTCGTTTTTAACCTTTTCGACAGAATCTGGGTAAGAATGTCCTTTTTAACATATACGGAGAGTGCGGCTATTTTCTGTCATTATACAATCGTCGAAGCCTCCCTTACAAGGTTATAAAAATATTTTCAAAGTAAATGTTTTCTTTTATAATTATTTGCCTTTTAAATGATTTCAAAAAAAGAGATATTTCTCTCAAATAGTTTTGATTTCATCTATGTCAACATCCTTTGATGGATGTTAATCTTATTTGAAGATTATTTATTATGATACAAAACTTCCATATTGTATTGAAGGTTTTGTGATATTTTTTACTATGGATGTGTTATTTTTATACCATTAATGGTTTAGGGAGAAATTATAGACATTTCACATGCTATTTTTAATACGAATGATTATGTTATGTTCAACCTATTCATATAAGGAATGAATTCTACTTAATAAGTGATGGGTGGAGCCCACTATAGATCCTCGATGAATCAGTAGGACTCATGAGACACACTAGTGTCTTGGCACAAGGACTTGAAAAAATCTTATTTTCAGTCTTGGCATGACACCTTGACTATGTGGTTATGATAGTCTGGAATTATGTATTCCATCATTATAAAAGTGGTTATTGATATTTCAGGTGATTATTCAACTAGTAGAATATCCATGTGAATAAGTAAATGGAATTATTTCATTTTATCATTGCCATATTATTCTGAAGTTCACGTTTAAAAGTCTTTTGTTTTAGTTATACATTGCCTTAAATGTTTATGATTATTTTAGAATGTTTCCACTATATTGTTATCCTTACTGAGCATCTGAGCTCACCCCTTTCAATGTTTTATTTTTCCTAGGATGTGAAGAAGTAATTTATGAATGACCTTTAGGGATAGTATGAGGGGATATAAAGACAAGATGTTGTTATTGTAGTTTTAACATTATGTTGTATTGTAAAAATTATGAATGTATCTAGTTATTCCAAGGCTACTAAACTAATTGGTCTTTCAATACTTGATCATTCGTGATCATGCCAATGTTATGTAATAATGCACCAAATCTGGGTAACTGGGGTTGGGGTGTTACAATTGGTATCAGATGAAGTTTCGTACAAACCTTGGAAGATAGATTTAGATAAACTCTGATTAGAGCACATAGCCATAAGATAGACTTTGAGGATTAGTATAGAAGAACATCCTAGATTTTTGGTATTGTAGAGATTTTGTGAGTTTTTTGAGTAACACATCTCTGTCTGGATACGAGCAGGTAGAGGCAGCTATGGCCTAGATGTACCTAGGGGTAAAACCCAAAAACACCGCTTTGTGCTAGACTCAAAAGGGAACTGGTGCATGACAATGGGCCTTTCTGCACTCTTCGTTATGACACTCCTGGGGGATATGCTTAGGATAATTATCATCTTATTTAAAAACAAGTATGAAGGGTTTATGAGTATATAATTCCTCATAGAAAACATTTCTATGATTTTGAATTATATCCATAAAAAGTTCATTTTATGTGAAGTGTTTTACAAGTATGGAATTATGTCTTTTGATTCATAAACTGATCTAGTTTATGCCATTGTTTAGAAATGGCTCTTAGTGGAAGAAATGGAAACTGTATCAATGCACGCACTCCATGTAGGTATTTCCCTCCTGCTCACGATAATTATAGTCGAGCTGGTGATGAAACTTGTGCTGATCAGCTAATCATCATACTAAGACAACTCACTCAGGTTATGAATAATAAACTTAACCGTATGGAGCACATTGATTCACAGCATGGAGGATGAATGTTAGATCACTTCATGAGGCAACAACCACCATCATTCAATGTGAGTACAAATCCATTGGTAGCTGAGCATTAGATAAGTTCCCTATAGAAAATATTTTGGGATTTGAGGAGTAGTGAAAGGGAAAAAGTTATCATGGAAGTTTTCTGCCTCACTGGAGATGCTGATCAATGGTGGTCACTAATTAAAAAAAAATGAAAATGATGAAGTATAAAATTTGTAATGAAGGGATTTCAAAGATATTTTCATAGAAAAGTACTTTCCTCATGACCATCGAGCAGATATGGAAAGGAAATTTCTGAGTCTGAGACAAAAGGATGATGAGAATGTCACAATGTATGAGGTTAAATTAACAAGGTTAGCGAGGTATGCTGCAGATTATATACATAACCCAAGAATTAATATTTATCGTTTCTTTGATGGGTTAAAACCATTTCATCGTTGAGCATTAGTCTCACAAACCTTCTCGTTGTACAAAGATATTGTTTCATGTGCTATCAAGACAGAAAAATAATTCTCTATGTCTTATGACTTTAAAGAAAAGCAAGAGAAGAAGAGATCTACTGATCACTCTGGAAATGGAAATATGGGGATGAAGGGAAAATTTGAATATCCATCCTGTATTAAATGTGGGAAGAAACACCCTGGTACTTTCTTGAAGGGAATGAGAGTCTGTTATAGGTGTGGTGAAAAATTCCACCAAGCTCGTGATTGCAAGGGGAAGAAAAAAGATACCTATGTACAATTTTATAACTGCAGAGAGATGGGACATTATGAAAATGATTGTCCTAAGCGTTAGGGGAACATACCTCAGAAAAGGTCATGGGATCAAGACCAGGATTATGCTATCACTACTACTGAGGAAGAATCTCCAAAAGACGTGGTGGAAGGTAATTTAATGGTTTCCTCAAGTACAGAAAATGCATTATTTGATTCTAGATCATCGCATTGTTTCATATCTTCCCAGTTTGCTAAGAAAATTAGATATTTCCAATTTGATTCAACAAGGGAGTTGTCAGTCAAAACTCCTAAGGGATGTATCATTGGAATAAATTTTTGTGAATCAGTCCCCATTAGAGTACATAAATGTTTTTTATCTGCAGATCTCATTACCATACCTATGATTGAATTTGATATAATCCTCAGTAAGGATTGGCTTTCAGACCATGATGAAAAAATTTATTGTAAGATGAAGGATGTTACTATATTTTGATGATAATGATAAGGGACACCTTATCTTTAGAGCGGGATCATCACCACCTGATTCTTATCTAGATCCACCCCCAGTAGCTCAACTAAATTCAATTATTGGGGAGGAAGAGAATGAAATAACTATGGTTAAGGAAAGTAATGTTTAAATATAGGATGTGTCAATTGTTAAAGAATATGTAGATGTGTTTCAAGAAGATTTACCTGGACATCCTCCAGATTGAGAAATTGAGTTTTCCATTGATTTAATTCCTAGTTCAAGGCCTATATCGAAGACTCCTTATTGAATGGCCACTATGGAATTATTTAAACTAAAGAAACAACTAGAGGAATTGAGTAATAAGGGATTTATTCGCCCTAGTGTTTCACCATGGGGAGCCCCTATCATTTTTTGTTAAGAAGAAAGATGGATCTATGAGATTATGTATCGAATATAGGGAAATCAACGCTATAACAATAAAGACAAGTATCCCCAAACTCGCATTGATTAATTATTTGACCAACTGCATGGAGCTCAATACTTTTCTTAGATGGACCTTAGATCTAGATACCCTCAGTTGTGTGTGAAGAAGGAATACATTCTGAAGATAGTATTTCAAACCAGGTATGGGCATTACGAGTTTACTGTAATGGCATTTAGTTTGACTAATGAACCCTCTGTATTAATGGATCTAATTAATAGATTTTTCATGGAATATCTCGATGAATTTGTGGTGGAATTTATTGATGATATATTGATATACTCCAAATGTTGTGAAGATCATGAAAATCACTTGCGCATTATCTTGAATAGTCTTAGAAGACATGAATTATATGGGAAGTTTAGAAAGTGTGATTTCTGGCTTCTGGAGATCTCTTTTCTTGGCCATATTGTCTCTAAGGATGGAATCTCTATTGATCCTTCAAAGACCAAGGTAATCCAAGAATGGCCAGTTCCGATGAGTATATCTGAGGTACATAGTTTTATTGGTTTGGTGGGTTATTATCGGTGTTTCATCCCGAATGTTTCCCCATTGGAAAACCCATTAATGAAGCTCACATGTAAAGGGGTTATATTTGTTTGGATAAAAGAGTGTGAAGAATATTTTGAATAACCAAAGAGAAGATTATTCAATGATCCTAAATTGAATCTACCATCGGTGAATTATTGGTTTTTTATTTATCGTGATGCATCGAAGAAAGGACATGGTTGTTTCCTTACGAAAAATGATAGGGTTATTGCCTATGCATCACGATAGCTAAAAATTCATGAGAAAGACTATCATTCTTCTATTCTTGAGTTAGCTGCTATAATATTTGCTTTGAAGATATGGAGAAATTATCTCTATGGTGAAAACTTTGAGATATATACTGATCACAAGAGTTTAATGTAAATTTTCTCAAAGAGAGAACTCAACATGAGACAAAGGCGATGGCTTGAATTACTCCAGGATTATGATTACACGATACACTACCACACGGGGAAGGAAAATAAGGTAGCAGATGCTTTGAGTAAAAAGGATCATGGAGTTTTGAACAAGATGAGAGTTGAAAGGGATCCTATTTTCATGTATTTAGTAAAGATGGATATGGGAATCACCATGGAACATGAAACATCAATGCTTTTTCCAATGGTTGCCAAACCATCTATACAAGAAAGGATAAAGAGTTATCAGACCGATGATGAAGAGTTTCAAAAGAATATTAAAGCTGTGAATGATTGGAGATTGTGTGACTTGGTGTATGAAGATGGAATTTTGATATTTGGGAAGAGACTCTATGTTCCCAATATACCTGATCTAAAAAGGGAATTATGGGACGATGCTCATAGTTCCAATTTCCCTATACACCCTGGGAGCACCAAAATGTATAGAGATTTGAAGGAACATTTTTTGTTGGACAACATGAAGAGGGAGATTGTTGATTTTGTGTCAAGATTTATGTTTGGTAAACAAGTTGAAGCTAGAATGAAACAGCCTGGAGGAGTCATGCAACCTCTTCCCATACCTGAGTGGAAATGGGATAATATCACGATGGACTTTGTCAATGGACTACCAAAGGCTCCTAGAAGGAACAATGAAATATGGGTCATTGTTGATCATCTTACCAAGTCACCACATTCTCATGCTATAAGGTAATATTTACCACTTTATCGTCTAGTAAGGATATATATTAATGATGTTGTGAGACTTCATGGAGTACCCCTATCGATTGTTTCTGATTGTGATCTCTGTTTCACTTCATGATTTTGGAAAATTCTTCAGAAGGCCTTGGATATTGTACATAGTTTGAGCACTGCCTACCACCCTCAAACAAATGGAAAATCAGAACGGACTATTCAAACCTTAGAAGACATGTTGAGATCTTTCTCACTTGACTTTTAGGGTATGTGTGATCAATATTTACCTCTGGTAGAATTTTCCTATAACAATAGCTTCAATTAAAGTATTCGGATGGCACCATATGAAGTGTTATACAGAAAGAGATGTCGCACACCAACTTGTTGGGATGATGTTGGTGAATGAAAAGTTGTAGGCCTGGAACTAGTGGAGGAAGCGATGGAAAAGGTGAAAGAAATCCAAAACCACATTAAAGTAGCTCAAAGTAGGCAGAAGAGCTATGCCGAAAACCAAAGGAATGATTTTTAATTTCAAGTAGGAGATCATGTTTTTTAAGGTATCTATATGGAAGGGAGTTATACGTTTTGGTATGAAATTTAAATTGAGTCCTAGGTACATTGGACCTTTTCAAATTCTAGAACAAATTGGGGCTGTAGATTACCGTTTGACAATGCCGCCAAGTCTCTCCAAAGATCACGATGTGTTCCACGTATCACTGTTGAAGAAATGCATGGGGGACCCAATGCATTTACTCACCTATGAGGAATTAGAATTCGAAAATGATCTGTCTTACTGTGAAGAGCCCGTCAGGATTCTTGATTCGAGAGAACAAGTACTGAGAAACCGCACGACTCATCTGGTAAAAGATCTATGGAAAAACCATAAAATGGAAGAAAAAATGTGGGAACCCAAGGAACATATGATGAAGAACCATTTGAGTCTTTTCATGCAGTAGTATTCTAGAAATTTCTAGGATGAAAGTATTTGAAGTAGGGGAGAATGTAATACCCCAAGCTTCCATAATATGCTTCTCTTTGAATAATTCAATAGTGTGTGTTGTATGAAACTTCGAGTTCTAACACACACCACAACCAATCAAACTAGCCATTATGAATAGTAATACCCACTTTTTGAAATTTTATAAATTTTATCTTTCAAAATGGACTTCAATTTTTGGATTCAGAATATCAAAATTAGCATAGGGTGAATTTTTGTATTTTTTTGAAAATATACAATTTTTTATGAATAGTGACAAAACACTGAGTTATTGTTTAAAACCAAATATTTATTTAAATATTTATTTATTTTATTTATATTTAATTAAGGTCAAAATAGATACATAATACCTATATACGTTCAATGTAATTCATTGGAGTTAGTTTAGAATAATTTAAGATATATAAAAAGTTTATGGAACTTTTCACCGTCTTTTATCCACCTCATAGGAGAATGTAGAAATTCACATAAAACATAATTTTACCACTTCTGTGAGTGGAATTTCTAAAATCCGAGAGACACGGTTAATATCAAGGATTAAAATGTCGTTCAATAAGATAAAAATAATTTTTGGTGAATAGCAACTTTCTACTTTTATTTACCACAGTTAAAAGTAAATAGGGTAATTAAGTGTAAAAATGATATTAATATTACCCTAACACATGTCATAATTCTATTTTACAAGTATATCTCGACCAAAAAAACCTTAGGAATAAAATATTATCATTAAGGTCCACTTGGATTATATTAGAACATTTATTATTATTTAATTAAAAGATGATTTAAAAGAGTTAAAATAAATGTTTAATAACTAAAACATTTTTAATATAGGGTTATATATAAGATAAATTTGATTATAAATATTCATTATAAATCTAAAAATATTTCCTATATAATGGTATTTTATTTATAATTTTTAGACACAAAATGTTTTAATTTATTTATGACACAATGGTGATGTCGTAATTACTTAATTAATGAAATATTAAAATAATTGATATTTTAAATATCAAAATAAACGTAATATGAGACTTTTTATTAATTACACTAATTTTATAGGTAAATATGACATATTAGGGCTGGTTATATAAAAAAGTTTATGTAATAATGTTGTTATAAAATTATCAAAAACAAAATAACCAATGTGTCAAAATTGACATAAAAGAGTTTTTAAAACAAATATTATATTATTAATTTATATTTTATTCCTAAAAATTCAAGGTTTTTCCAAGAGAATTATATAATGATATTTGTGTCATTAATTTTCCACTTGGGGGTCTTTTGGATGTTTATAGTATGTTTATTGACAACATAATATAAAAATACAAAGAGACATGGTAAGTGTCAAAGTAATTAACTACTAGTTAAAACTGAACGATAAGGTTAATAAATTGACACAAACCTATCTAAAACCAATTGGTTGAGTGGTTTACTTCCTATACCCTTCTTAACCTATAAAAAATACTCTTTGGAGCCATTAGAAACCGAATATTAATTTATTATAAAATAATATTTCTAGCTTTCCCAAAGGTGCCCCTCACCCCTCTTATAAATGGGAACTCCCCCTTCTCTCCATTTCACACCTTCAAAGCCATTTGGCTCGGCCAACCTCTACCCAAATACCCTCTCAAAAATCCTCCCTTAAACCTAGAGGCCTTATTTTGATCAGAAATCCAACCTAAGTATCCCTTTTGATCAAATCAAATGGAAGAACCTGAAGAAGAAGTAATGTTTTCACCACCCTCTTTCAAGTTCCTTTCTTCTTCAACTTCTTCTTTCATTGTTATATCCATTCTAAAATAAAAACTACAGTATATTCTATATACTTTTAAGTTATTATAAAAATGGTATAACCATATTTAGAATTCGATCCATCCATTGAATGACATGTCACCATACGTGCGCACGTACGGCTTACCGTCTCCACATCGTTGTGTAATTGTTATTCAATATATTAATATTTGGATGGGTATAATAATGATGTTTAATTCATGTAAATAATAAATATAACATAATAATTATTCTGTATATATGATATTTCATCCAATTATATATTAGTTTAATATCAAAAGAATGATATTGTCGCTCGTGCGTACGTACGGACAACGGTCTCCACGAAGGCGACGAGATTGATTGCCCATCATATCCATTCAAGACTAATTCTCATTTGATTATTAAAAGAAATGTTTAAGAACATTATATCATTCTGGATATGAATAATATACAACCTATCCATAACAAAAATGACTTATGTAGCAAAACAAATAAAATAAAACAAGTTAGTAAACACCTGAAACGACGATAATACTAAAATATTATTAACAAATCATTATTAAAAGATCCTATATGATATCATAATTATGTATATAGTTCATGTATAATTTAATAACCATGTTTTAACTATTATACAGGAGGTTAACATACCATCTACTAAGGAAGAGTACAAGGTAAGGTTTTATTTCCCAAACTCTTCATTATCTGAGGTTATTTATACATAATTATCTACAGGGACCTCTTTATATTCCACCTCCATGTTTCTTAAAAATGTATTTCAAATCATTCTTACTATTTTACATACTATGGGTTAAAGTCATTTATACCCTTTTTGACTTATTATAATATGTTTATAAAGGAATTTTTCTTTCATTTTCCAAACAAGGTCCTTTTTAACCTTTTCGACATAATCAAGGTAAGAATGAATTTTTTATCTTATACAGCGGGTGCAGATATTTTCCGCCATTATAAAAACGTCGAAGCTTCCCTCGCAAGCTTATAATAATATTTTCAATTTAAATGTTTTCTTTTATATGTATGTGACTTTTAAATTATTTAAAAATAGATATATTTCTCTCAAATAGTTTTTATTTCATCTATGTCAACATCCTTTGATTAATTTTAATCTTAATTGAAGTTTACTTATTATGATACAAAACTTCCATATTGTATTCAAGGTTTTGTGATATTTTTTACTGTGGATGTATTTTTTTATACCATTCATGGTTTATGGATAAAGTATTGACATTTCGTATGCTAGTTTTAATATGAATGTTTATGTTATGATAAACCTGTTCATATGAGTAATGCATTAGACTTAATAAGTGACGGGTGGAGCCCATTATAGCTCCTCGATGCATCGGTAGGTATCATGAGTCAAACTTGTGTCTTGATACAGGGCTTTGAAAAAATCTTATTTGTAGTCTGGGGACGAGGCCATGACTATGTGTTTGTGATAGTCTATCATTATGCATTCCATCATTATGAAAGTGCTTATTGATATTTCATGTGATTATTCAACTAGTATAATATCCATGTAAACAATAAGTGGAATTATTTTATTTTATCTTTTCTTGATTACGATAACGTTCAAGTTTAAATGGATTTTGTTTTAGTTATACATTTCCTTCAATGTTTATTCTTATTTATGAATGTTTCTGCTATATTGTTATCCTTACTAAGAATCTGAGCTCACCCCTTTCAATGTTTTATTTTTTCCAGGATGTAAAGAAGTAATTTTTGAATGACCTGCTGGGATAGTATGTGGGGATTTTATGACAAGATGTTGTTGTAGTGTTTTTCACTTTATGATGTATTGTAAACATTAAGAATGTATGTAGTTATTCCAAGGCTACTAAACTAATCAATCCTTTAAGACTTGATCTTTTGTGATCATTCCAATGTTATGTAATAATGCACCAACTCTAGGTAACTAGGGTCAGGGCATTACAGTTAGTATCAGAGGATGTTTAGTACAAACCTTGGAAGCTAGATTTAGATAAATTCTTGATTAAAGAACATAGCCCTAAGATAGACTTTGAGGATTAGAATAGAAGAACTTCCTAGAATTTTGGTACTGTAGTGATTTTGTGAGTTTTCTAAGCAATACATCCCTTTCTGGATACGAGAAGGTTGAGGCGGCTCTGGCACAGATTTACCTAGGGGTAAAACACGAAAACACCGCTTTGAGCAAGACTCAAATGGGAGTGGTGCACAACAACGGGACTTGCTTCACTCTTGGTTATGACACTCCTGGGGGATATGATCAGGATAGTTCTCATCTTATTTATAAACAATTATGAAGGGTTTATGAGTATATACATCCTCAAAGAAAATATTTTTATGATTATGGATTATATCCATAAATAGTTTAATTTAGGTCAAGTGTTTTACATGTATGGAATTATGTATTTTGATACATAAATTGATCAAGTTTATGCCATTATTTAGAAATGGCGCCTAGTGGAAGAAATGGAAATATTATCAATGCATGAAATCCATGTAGGGATTACCCTTCTGCTCAAGATAATTATAGTGGAGCTGGTGATGCAACTGGTGCTAATCAGTTAATCACCATACTGGGAAAACTCACTCAGGTTATGAATAATAACCTTACCCGTATGGAGTACACTGATCCGCTGTGTAGAGGATCAATGATAGATCGCTTCATGAGGCAATAGCCACCAACAAACAATGGGAGTACAAATCCATTGGTAGCTGAGAAATGGATAAGTTCCCTAGAGAAAATATTTCAGGCTTTGGGGAGTAGTTACAGGTAAAAAGTTATCATGGCAGTTTACCGCCTCCCTAGAGATGCTGATCAATGGTGGTCATTGATTCAAAACACAAAGTAATATGATGAAGTATTGAATATGTAATGAAGGGAGTTTAAATAGAATTTCATAGAAAAGAACTTTCCTCTTGACCATCGAGCAGATATAAAAAGGCAATTTCTGAGTCTGAGACAAAATGAGGATGTGAATGTCACAAAGTTTGAGGCTAACTTTACAATGTTAGTGAGGTATACTATAGATTATATACGTAACCCAAGAAGTAAGATTGATCGTTTCTTTGATGGGTTTAAACCATTTCTCCGTCGAGAATTAGTCTCAAAAACCATCTCATTTTACGAATATATTGTCTCATGTGCTATCAAGATAGAAAAATAATTCTCTATGTCTTATGACATTAAAGAAAAGAAATATAAGAAGAGATCAGTTAATCACTCTAGAAATAGAAATAAGGGGAAGAATGGAAAAGATGAATATACATACTGTAGTAAATGTGGGAAGAAAAACCCTGGTACTTGCTTGAAGGGAATGGGATTCTGTTACAAGTGTGGCGAAAAGGCCTCCAAACTCGTGATTGCAAGGGGAAGAAAGAAGCTACCGATGTTCATAGTTACAACTGAAGGGAGATGGGACACTATGAAAATGAATGTCCTAAGCATCAGGGGTACTTACCTCAGAAAAGGCCAAGGGATCGAGGCCAAGATTATTATATCACTACTGTTGAGGTAGAATCATTGAAAGATGTGGTGGCAGGTAATTTAAAAGTTTCCTTAAGTTTAGAAAATGCATTATTTGATTCTGGATCATCGCATTGTTTCATATCATCCTAGATTGATAAGAAAATTAGATATTTCCAATTTGATTTAAAAACGGTGTTGTCAGTCAAAACTCCTAAGGGAGGTATCATTGCAACAATGTTTTTCTAATCAGTCCTCATTAGAGAACATAAATGTTCTTTATCTGTGGATCTCGTTGTCATACCTATGATTGAATTTGATATAATCCTCGGTATGGATTGGATTTTGAACCATAATGAAAAAAATTATTGTAAAAAGAAGGAGGTTACTATTTTTGATGATGATGATAAGGAACATCATATCTTTAGATCGGAATCATCACCACCTGATTCTTATCTTGATCCACCCCAAGTATCTCAACTAAATTCAATTATTGGGGAGTAAGAGAATGGAATAACTATGGGTAAGGAAAAGAATGTTCAAATAGAGGATGTGCCAATTGTGAATGATTATGTAGATGTGTTTCATGAAGATTTACCTGGACATCCTTGAGAACGAGAAATTGAGTTTTCCATTGATTTAATTCTTGGTTCAAGGCCTATATCGAAGAACCCTTATAGAATGGACACTGTGGAATTAGTTAAACTAAAGAAACAACTAGAGGAATTGAGTAATAAGGGATTTATTCTCCCAAGTGTTTCACCATGGGGAGCCCCTGTCCTTTTTGTTAAGAAGAAAGATGGATCTATGAGGTTATGTATCGACTACAACAAAATCAATGCTATAACAATAAAGAAAAAGTAACCCCTACCGCACATTGATGATTTATTTGACCAACTGCATGGAGCTCAATACTTTTCTATGATTGACCTTTGATCTGGATACCATCAGTTGTGTGTGAAGGAGGAAGACATTCTGAAGACAGCATTTCAAACCAGGTATGGGCATTATGAGTTTACAATAATGCCTTTTGGATTTACTAATTCACCCTCTATATTCATGGATCTAATGAATAGTGTTTTCAAGTAATATATTGATGAATTTTTGGTGGTATTTATTAATGATATCTTGGTATATTCGAAAAGCTACTAAGATCATGAAAATCACTTGCGCATTATCCTGAAGACTCTTAAAAGACTTGAATTATATGGGATGTTTAGCAAGTGTGAATTCTGGATTTAGGAGATCTATTTTCATGGCCATATTGTCTCTAAGGATGGAATATTTGTTCATCCTTCTAAGACCAAGTCAATCCAAGAATGGCCATCCCTAAAGAGTATAACTGTGGTACGCAGTTTTGTTGGTTTAGTAAGTTATTGTCTGTGTTTCGTCCAGAATTTTTCCCGATTGAAAAACCCATTAATGAAGCTCACATGTTATGGGGTTAATTTTTTCGGAATAAAGAGTGTGAAGAATGTTTTGAAGAACTGAAGAGAATATTAGTCAATGTTCCAATATTGAATCTACTGTCAGGAAATGATGGGTTCATTATTTATGGTGATGCATCGAAGAAATGACTTGGTTGTGTCCTTATGAAGAATGATAGGGTTATTTCTTATGCATCACAACAGCTAAGAAATCATGAGAAAAACTATCCTACTCATGATCTTGAGTTATCTGTTGTAAGGTTTGCTTTGAAAATATGTATAAATTATCTCTTTGGTGAATAATGTGATATATATACCGATCAAAATAGTTTAAAGTACATTTTCTCAGAGAAAGAACTCCACATGAGGGAAAGGCGATGGCCTGAACTACTCAAGGATTATGATTGCATGATATGATACCACCCTGGGAAGGCAAATAAGGTGGATGATGCTTTGAGAAAAAAGTATCATGGAGTTTTGAACAAGATGGGTGTTGAAAGGGATCCTATTTTAATGGATTTAGTACAGATGGATTTGGGAATCACCATGGAAGGCGAAACATCAATGCTATTTCAAATGGTTTCAAAACCAACACTACTAAAAAGGATAAAGAGATCCCAGACCGATGATGAAGAGTTTCAAAAGATGATTAATGCTCTAAATGATGGGAGATTGAGTGACTTTGTGTGTAAAGATGGAATTTTGAAATTTGGGAGAGACTTTGTCTTCCCCATACACCTGATCAAGAAAGGGAATTGTTGGAAAATGCTCACAGTTCCAATTTCTCTATACACCTTGGGAGCACCAAAATGTATAGTGATTTGAAGGAACAATTTGGGAGGGAAAAATTAAAGAGGGAAATTTCTGATTTTTTGTCAATATGTATGGTTTTTCAACAAGTGAAAGCTAGAAGGCAACAGCCTGGAGGAGTCATGCAACCTCTTCTCATACCTGAGTGGAAATGGGATAATGTCATTATGGAATTTGTCATGGGACTACCAAAGACTACTAGAAGTAATGATGCAATATGGGTTTTTTTTTATCGTCTTACCAAGTCATCACATTTTCTAGCTATAAGGGAAGACTTACCACTTGAACGTCCAGCAAGGCTATATATTAATGAAGTCGTGAGACTTCAGGGAGTACCCCTATCGATTGTTTCTGCTCGTGATCCCTGTTTTACATCAAGATTCTGGAAAAGTCTTCAGAAGGCCTTGGATACTGAACTTCATTTGAGCACTGCCTACCACCCTCAAACAGATGGACAATCAGAACAGACTATTCAAACAATATAAGACATGTTGAGATCTTGCTCACTTGACATTCAGGGTACGTGGGATCAATATTTACCACTGGTAGAATTTTTCTATAACAATAGCTTCCATTCAAGTATTCAGATGGCACCATATGAAGCGTTATATGGAAGGAGATGTCGCACACCAACCTATTGGGATGACGTTGGGGAAAGAAAAGTTGTAGCCCAGAACTGGTGGAGGAAACGATGTAAAAGGTGAAGGTAATCCAAAACCACATCCAAAAATCTCAAAGTAGGCAAAAGAGCTATATCCACAAATGAAGTAAGGATTTGGAATTTCAGGTAGGTGATCATGTTTTCATAACGGTATCTCCATGGAAGGGAGTTATATGTTTCGGTAAGAAAGGAAAATTGAGTCCAATGTACATCAGACCTTTTGAAATTCTAGAATGAATTGCGGCTGTAGCTTACCATTTGAGAATGCCACCAAGTCTCTCCAAAGTTCACAATGTGTTCCACATATCATATTGAGGAAATAAATGCCTGACCCAATGAATGTACTCACCTATGAGGAATTATAAATGCAACCTGATCTGTCATATTGCGAAGACCCCGTCAGGATTCTTGATAAGAGAGAACAAGAACTGGGAAATCGCACGACTCGTCTGGTAAATGTTCCATGTAGAAACCATAAAATGGAAGAGGCAACATGGGATCCCGAGGAACATATGATCAAGAGCCACCTGATTCTTTTCAAGCAGTAGTATTCTAGAAATTACAAGGATGAAATTATTTGAAGGAGGAGAGAATGTAACACCCCAAGCTTCCACGGTATGCTTCTCTTTGAATAATAAAGTTGTGTGTGTTGTACGAAACTTCAAGTTCTAACACACACCAAAACCAATCAAACTAGTCATTATGAATAGTAATACCCACTTTTTTAAATTTTATAAATTTTATATTTCAAAATGGACCTCATTTTTGGATTCAGAATATCGAAATTATCTTAGGGTGAATTTTTTGTATTTTTCATAAAATATTCAATTTTTGATTAATATTGAAAAAATAGTGAGTTATAGTTTAAAACCAAATTTTTATTTAAATAATTATTTATTTTATTTAAAATTAATTAAGGTCAAAATATATACATAATATATATATTAGTTCAATGTAATTCATTTGAGTTAGTTTAGAATAATATTATATATATAAACATTTTAGGGAACTTTTCACCGTCTTTTACCAACTTGTTTGGAGAATTTGGAAATTCACATACAACATAATTTTACCACTTATGTGAGTGAAATTTAGAAAATCCGAGAGAAACAGTTAATATAAAGGAGTAAAATTTGGTTCAATAAGATAAAAATAATTTTTGGTGAATAGTAACCTTTAAATTTTATTTACCACGGTTAAAAGTAAATAGGGTAATTTGGGTAAAAATGATATTAATATTACCCTAACACATGTCCTAATTCTATTGGACAAGTGTATCTCATCCAAAAACAACCTTAGGAATAAAAAATTATCTTTTAGGCCCACTTGGATAAGATTAGGACATTTATTGTTATTTAATTAAAAGAAGAGTTAAAAGAGTTATAATCAAAGTTTAATAACTAAAACAAATTTAATATAGGGTTATACATAAGATAAATTGGATAATAAATATTCATTAGAAATATAATATTGACTTATTACATAATGGTATTTTATTTATAATTTTTAAACACAAGATAATTTAATTTATTTATGCCACAATAGTGATGCAGTAATTACCTAATTAATTAAATATTAAAATAATTGATATTATAAATATAAAAATAAATGAAATATGAGAATTTTTATGAATTACACTAATTCTATACGATAATATGACATATTAGTACTAGTTATATAAGTTTCTTTCTAAGTAATAATGCTGTTATAAAATTATCAAAAACAAAATACCCAATAGTGTCAAAATTGGCATAAAAGACTTTATTATATTAGTAATTTATATTCTATTCCTAAAAACCTAAGGACTGGCCAAAAGACTTATATAATGATATGTGTATCATTAATGGACCACCTGGGGGTCTCTTGGAAGTTTATAGTATGTTTATTGACTATATAATATAACAATACAAAGAGACATGGTAAGTGTCAAACTAGTTAACTAAGAGATAAAACTAAAAGATAATGTTAATAAAGTGACTCAAACCTATCTAAAACCTATTGTCTGAGTGGTTTTAGACCTATACCCACCTTAATCTTTAACTAATACAATTTGGAGCCATTAGAAACCGAATATGAATTTATTATAAAATAATATTTCAAGATTTTCCAAAGGTTCCCCTCACCCCTCTTATAAAAGGGAACTCTAACATCTCTCACATTCACACATTCAAAGACTTTTTTCTTTGCCATCCTCTACCAAAATACCCTCTAACATATCCTCCCTTCATCCTAGAGTCTTTAATTTGATCAGAAAGACATCTTAAAGATCCCTTTTGATCAAATGAAGCGGAAGAACCTGATGAAGAGTTAATGGTTTCACCACCCTCTTTCAAGTTCCTTTCTTCATCAACTTCTTTTTTCTTTGTTATTTCCATTCTAAAATAATAACTCCGGTATCTTATATATACTGTGATGTTATTATAAATATGGTACAACCATATTCATTATTCTATCCATCTTTGAATGTCATATCACCATACGTGCGTACGTACAGCTTACCGTCTCCACGTCGTGGTCTAATTGTTATTCAATATATTATTATTTGGATTGGTATAATAATGATGTTTAATTCATGTAAATAATAAATATAACATGATAATGATTCTTTATATAAGATATACCATCCAATTATATATTATTTTAATATCAAAAGAATGATATTGTCGCTCGTGCGTACGTACGGACTAACGTCTCCACGAACGCGTTGAGATTCATTCCCCATCATATTCCTTCAAGACTAATTATCATTTGATGATTAAAAGTAATGTTTAAGAAATTTATATCATTATGGATATGAATAAGATGAAATATATCTATAACAAACACAACTTATGTAACAAAACATATAAAAGAAAATGAGTAAGTTAACACCCAAAACGACGATAATACTAAACTATTATTAACAAAGCATTATTAGAAGATCATATATGATATAATAATTATGTATATGGTTCTTGTATAATTTAATAACAATTTTTTAACTATTATAATGGAGTTTAACATACCATAGACTAAGGAAAAGTAAAAGGTAAGGGTTTATTTCACAATCTCTTCATTATCTGAGGTTGTTTATACGTAATTATCTACTGGGACCTATTCATCATCCACATCCATGTTTCTTAAAAATGTATTTCAAATCATTATTATTATTTTTTAGACTATGGGTTAATGTTATTTATACCCTTTTTGACTTTTTATAAGATGTTTATAAAGGAATCTTTCTGCAGTTTTCCAAACAATGTCATTTTTAACCTTTTTGACAGAATCAATGTAAGAATGTCTTTTTTAACTTATACAGAAGGTGTGGATATTTTCCGCCATTATAAAATTGTCTAAGCTTCCCTTACAAGCTTATAAGAATATATTCGAAGTAAATTTTTTCTTTTATAATTATGTGACTTTTAAATGATTTCAAGAAAAGAGATATTTCTCTCAAATAGTTATGATTTCATCTATGTCAACATCCTTTGATGCATTTTAAGTTTTTTTGAAGTCTATTTGTTATGATACAAAACATCCATTTTATATTGAAGGTTCCTTGATATGTTTAACTGTGGATGTGTTATTTTAATACCATTCACGGTTTTTGGAGAAATTATTGGCATTTTTTATGCTAGTTTTAATACGAATGTTTATGTTATGTTAAACCTGTTCATATGAGGAATGCATTGGACTTAATAAGTGATGGGTGGAGCCCGCCATAGCTCCTCGATGCATCAGTAGCTCTCATGAGACAAACTAGTGTCTTGGCACAAGGCCTTGACAAAATCTTATTTGTAGTCTTGGCACAAGGCCTTGACTATGTGGTTTTGATAGTATGGCATTATGCTTTCAATCATTATGAAAGTGGTTATTGATATTGCATGTGATACTTTGACTAGTAGAATATCAAGGTGAATTTGTAAATGGAATTATTTCATTTTATCTATGCCATATTATGTTGAAGTTCATGTTTAAAAAGCTTTTGTTTTAGTTATACATTGCCTTAAATGTTTATTCTTATTTATGAAAGATTCCGCTATATTTTTATCCTTACTGAGCATTTGAGCTCACCCCTTTCAATGTTTTATTTTTCCCAGGATATGATGAAGTAATTTATGAATGATCTACAGGGATAGTATGAGGGGATACGAAGACAAGATTTTGTTATAGTAGTTTTCACTTTATGATGTAATGTAAACTTTATGAATGTATCTAGTTATTCCAAGGCTACTAAACTAATCGGTCTTTCAGGACATGATCTTTTGTGATCATGCCAATGTTATGTAATAATGAATCGACTCTTGGTTACTGGGGTCGGGGAGTTACACAGTGTGTGGTTAGTTTTGATCAAATATCCATGGAATAGAAATCCTACAGATGGTTTTTGAATTGGAGTACCTTGGAAAAAATAGGCTGCACACTCTACACCATTTGGTAATCTACCAAAATCAGATTGCATGATCCTTCATCAAAAAGTTTCTCCTTCGATCATTCCTTGTTGGAGAAATGGTGTAATTCAATAGAACCCAAATGATACTTGGTAAGAAGCACCCAAAAATTGAACCAATGTGGGAAGGACCATATGTCATAAGTAGGGTCTATTCCAATAGAGCAAACACCCTGATATCAATGGACAAACAAATAATCACTGCTCCTACAAATGCAATGTTCATCAATAAATACATCATGTAACAGTGATTCCATTGTCCAAACTCTCTGACACTATACTGTGAGTAAAGAATCAATCTAATTCGACAGTCCAAGAACTATGGCCCTTAACTATGAGAAAAGAATTACTATGATGAAATGGTCCAAACACTATGACCCTATAATATGAGTAAAGTATGCCTCAGATGCCATGGTCCAATCTCTACGACCCTAAACAGTGAGTAAAAAATGAATATGATGTCATGGTCCATATTCTATGACACTAAGCTATGAGTAAATAATTCCTCTGCTGCCATTGTCCAAACTCTAAGACCATAAACTATGAGTGAACATCCTAGCCACATGACATTAAAATATATAGTATTTGTCCAGGAAACACAACATTAAACTGAAATGTCCCCAATGTTTAGGTCCATGCTCTACGACCCTAAACTATAAGTCATAAAAATTCACCCTATATTATGGGCCAAACTATAAGAACTTATATTACGATGAACAAAAAACACCATGAATCCAAGGTCCGATATCTTAGAGCCTAAACTAAATGTAATAGCAAACCATAATGCCATGGTCCAAAAACTATGACCCATAACTATGAGTAAAAATGCCCCCCAATGTTTAGGTCATTACTCTATAACACTAAAATACGATTTATAATACCCTTAATTCTCTGCTGAAAACTCTCAGACCATAAAATATGAGTCATATTCCATTCCACATGACATTAAACTGTATAAAGCTAATCCTTGAAACATGACAGAAAATTGGATAATCACATACAGAACTATGTACAACTTGATTCCTTCCCTCACAGGATACGTAGCGACACCTTGATCCTTGATCCTACCCCTGCCCCACCCAACATCAACAAATGCCTCCATCATGCCCATTATCTACACATATTCATAAGAGAAACCCTTATCACTTTTTGTTTCTCACATCATGTATAACCCTTTTGAATAAAGGATTAGTGGTAGATATTCTATTATGAAAGTCAATTATGGGGTAACATGATGGACCTGGCCATTGTGATAGATAGAATAAAAATTATCCTAACCTTTGGACCGAGCCAAATTGGGACAAGGTATGTATAGAACTACATAAAGGTTGATCCTTGTCCCTGTAGGATAGGCAGCGATGCCTCGATCATAGATCTTGGCCTAGCCCCACTATAAAAGAAAACAAAAATTCCCCCATCTTATTCTCTCCCTCCCCGCACTTGAGAAGAAGACTCTGTGACCACTCCTTGTTTCTCACATCGAATATTACTCCCGTGAGATTCGGATCGGTGGTAGGAAATCCCTTATGCAAATAAATCATAGGGGATATGGTATTCCTGGAGCCCGTATCAAGTGAAACCAAAATTCCCTCACTTGTCTACGCACATATACCGAGATAAATCGGTATTGGAAACTCATAGAACTATGTGTGGATTGATTCATGACTTCACATGATATGTAGTGACACCACTATCTTCGATCATGGACCATCCATTATTTTCATAAAATATAATTCCCTCAACCATCCCTAACACATTGAGAAAAAACTTGTAGGGATCATTCAAAACCACATGTGGCTAGATTCCAGCCTTTGCAGGACATGTAGTGATGCTCGGATTTAGAATCCTGGGCCAACCACCTACAAAAAAATCCATTTTCCCCTAAACATTGGTCATACTTTTATAGGAGGTCTATGAAACATCCTATCTCATGAAAATAAACTTCAGAATTCATTGATAGTTATGTGTGGCCCAATCCTCGGTATCATGAGATTCCCCACGTGCCTCTCAGTCATGAGAAGTGACAAGATCTTGCTTCCCCCTATACATATGGGTCTAACCTATGCAGAAGCTTCATGTAGATAACAGTTAACCATGGTCCGGGTATTCACACATTCCCATGTACATCGTTCCCATTTGTCACACATCCTACCTCTAGAAAATGTGTGTCCCCATAATCATCCAAGGCCATCAGAGATGGAAGGAAAATGTTCTATGAACACCTTTTCATGACTATTCATATCAAGACTGAGTGGCTCTACAATCGTTTCCCACAAAATTGGCCATTAATAAAACACAAATTCATCCCCATGAGAATCCTCTCATATATCAGTACGCCCAATGGATTACAAGACCCATGTCATCCCTCATGAATTATGTTACCCCATCACTATAGTTTACACATTCTAGCATCACTCACATCTAAGGGACCACAGAAACATCCAGATTGTGATTAACTGGAAACTATTGAAGATCCTAGTGACAGAAAAATCATCTTCACTACACAACTCTAAACTGCAATGAATCACGTCCTCACAACACGATGTTAAACTGCAATTCCAAAATCATCCCTGTTGTACGATGTTAAACTGAATAACAGTGTATTACGCACAAAAGTGAACTCTAATTCTGATTTTTCTATTCCCAATCAATGAAAAATAATCCTATTAATCCCTTCTTTCTCACACCAAGCATATCTCCCATTATCTTAATGATTTCAGGGAGATGTACACTGTTTCATTATAATAGAATAGTCCAGAAATTTGGTCACACGAGGACAACCCTAAAAGGAATGTCGTGATTCTCTCTGCTGAGAGGAAACCTATATCCAGGGAATGTGATGTTAAATAAACATGTATCCTAACGGTGAAATTAAATCCTCACCTTGAATACGAGTCATATGTATGTAAGGGACACCCAATTAGATGAGTAAATCGCAGCAAAAATATCCCCAAAATATCAGGATACACTCAAGCCATATTATATACTATGTGCATTCAGTGATATTGAATACCCATAACCCTCCAAGGCCATTTGGGATGGAAGGACAGTGTCCTATGGACAGCTTGACATGACTATTCACGTCATGTTCTAATGGCTCTACATACCTCGCACACAAAAATGGCCATCAATAAATGGAAAATTCGTCCCCAGGAGAGTCCTATCTTATCTCAGTATTCCCAAAAACCTCTATGGCTCGTGCCATCCCTTATGATTCAAGAACCCTTAATTTCATGGTTTACAATTTTGTCCTTATATATATCCCGTATATATAAGAAGATATGCACATGATTCATCTCTGTTATTTTTGGAGGATTTTAAAGATTTCTCATCCATATATGTGAAGTTGATCCACATACAAATGAAGAGTTAACCCACGAATTTCAGGGTTTCACCGAAGAAGATCCGTTAAAAATCCCGTTTTTGATTCTCAAGTGAACCCTTAATTGAAGGTCACATACCGTGTTAGAAATGATCAAAATCCCTCTAATCATCAATAACCATTGGATATGGAAGATCAATGTCCTTTTGAATCCTTTTTTTTCAAATCATGCCTCAGGGGCTCTATATATTTCTCCCACAAAATGGCCATCAATTAAAGGAAATTCCGTCCTCAGGAGAGTCCACTCTAGCTTCTGTATGCTCAAATGACATCCATGTCTTGTCACACACCAATATTCGGAAAACACATAGATGCTAGCTTATGTAATTATATATTCCCAAGTTCTCCTAACCTAAAATAGACTCTTAATTTGACTTGATCATTAACCATCTCTCCCTCACGCAAGAAAGAACCATGCAAGAATAGTATCCCACTCAAAGTAGATATTAATGTCCCTAATGTCAACAGACACCGCTACTCGGGCAAGCTACCCACTGAGGCTCCTAATTTCAAAATAATGTCAAATTGTTGCAAATCCCACCTAGCCATCAGAAACAAAAGGATAGTTCCTTACAGAAACCTTTGCTGGATTATGTATATCATGCCATGGTGGCTCTTCTTATGTCTCCCACACTAAAAATGGACATCAATAAAAGGAAAATTTGTCCCTAGGAGACTCTTTTCCTACCTATGTATGCCTAAATCTACTTCTGAGCCTCATGTATGTCCAGAATCCAAAAATTAACGGTCTATAAGAATCACTAATCAATATATGAAGGATACAAGAACATTATTGATTAACAGTCCTAAGTCAGGGCCCAACCCCATTAAGTCTAGTCAAAGATGTTCGACTAAAATCATCATTATCATGTTTGATTGGAAGGACAGTGAAATTATAGTGAAAAAGAAACCATAATATCCAAAGGAAAAGTCTTCCAGAGGGAACCTCTAGGTTAATGTCACGTATCTGTCCATTAAAGTAATATGGAAAAATGGAAAAAACATTGAGCCATCAAAAAAGGAGAAAAGCTTATTAGGTGGAAAACCTGCAAAGGGCGACCTAAGAAAAAGCCATGTTATAACCACTAAGCATGTGATAATCAAGCTTAGGAAAAAAATTAGGGTTATAATGAAAAGGCATAAATATTAGTGAGGAGTTCCATAAAACCACCGAAATAGTCGAACTATTCTCACTGAGTCCCATGGATCGAAAAAAAATTAGAATTCGGTTTGATTATTTCAGTTTACTAATTTCAAGTCATGGTTTACAATTAATACATAATTAAAATTATGTTGACAATAATATATGGAGAAGAGATGTTTAAAATCCAAATATGTTCCATTAGGTTAAGAAAAAATGGAGGAATATTCCCAATTTGGAGACTCTTTAGAGTATTAAAGAAAATGAGTACATATCTTAATTTGGAACAAACTACAACACGACCCTGTTCAACATTTCCAAAAGGATAGCAAGTGATTTTTGTGGGTCACCGATGGCCTGTTTCAAATAATGTTTTACCTCCATTTCGACTTTGGACGTCAAACTCAACTGCTCCAGAACAGCTTTATGGTCTCGCCCCTTCTTCTGGAAAGCATCATAGTTAGAATGAAAGGAGCCAAGTTGTCCCATTAACATGGCTTTGTGGGTTTTTCACTCTCGTAACTCCTCCTCTTAGGTCACCATGAAATCATTATCCTTTATCTCCTTGGATGTCGAATGATCAAATTCTTTTGAAATATCTCAGAAGGTCGCCAATTGTTGATGGGAAGAACTGAAGCTAGCCAGCTTGTCCTTGAAAGAGTATAGGTCTTCCCATGAAATGAGGATTTTGTAAATGAGGAGGTGTTAGTGATGATAATCATTGCCCATATAACCCATCCTAGTGAATAAATGATGAAAATTGACACCCTCATCAGCAAAATTTGCAAGGGGTGTCTCTGCGGTAAGAGAACATAGCTAGCGGCGTGCCTCTTTTCATACTACTTGAGGACTTTACACAGAACCGTTACATTGATCCTCCCCTTCATCCACGTTTATTTATGTAGGAATGGTCACTATAAGAGTGGGGTAGGGACCTATGGAAAGTCACAAAATATGAGAGAGACTATTTTACCTCAGATGGCCCATCCACTGGAGCCAGAAGTGGAAGAATAAATGTGGCCTCCGGGATGATCGGTGATACTCGAATGGTCCTAGTCTCATTATGATCCTGGAAATCATCAAAAGGAGGGTATTAGTCTGAATCACTTCCCACCGAAATTGGTTATACTCATGAAACCCATCCCATATGCTTTTTATGATGGACTGAACGCCTTCTAACCACAAGAGCAAGGGTAAGAGGTGTATCCACTTTGGTTACTGCATAGACAGAAGTAAAAGGCATAGCTATTGTACTTTTCATGGTGGAAGGAATGTGTCATGTGTTCATTGGTGAAATAATTTTGTAGGAAATGGTCAAGGGTTTCTTCACTCCCCAAACTAGTTCTTTCAGCATTCCGCTATGGTAATAGTCTTCCCATAGTTGGGTACACTCTATCGATAGAATGGTGGTCCCTGTCATGCTAAGAATGATAATATCCCTAGAATCCCCATCATGAATAATCATATACCACATTTGGCAGAGGACCACAAGATTAGATTCACACCTTAACTGAATGAGTAGAAGCAGCGCAATATGTCGAAGGCATCTGAATATCCTAGAAACCTGGTATGGGAGGTAAGGATCACATTTGAATACTTGGTCTATATGAGCTGCGAGCATCCTATCTTGAAGGTTGGTGAGGTATGATAATTCCTCTATGGAACCGCCTCTATCACCTCTCAATGATCCATGAGGGGAAGGATGTGGTGCGAACAAGAAATGAGAGGTGTCGTTCAATAGCCCAACCACATCGGTAACACTCATAAACCTGGGAAGAAATACAAAAATGTTGAGAAGAGAAGGATGAATGTCAAAATGGGGAACCCTAGTAATATTTTGGTATTCATCACAGGGGATGGTTCTGCCATCCACCCATTTAGGAATTTGAACGGTCTGTTGAGACAATGCGGAGGCATTCCATCCGGTATCTGTCCCAGAAATCCATAAAGTCGAGAAATGGTATGAAGGGCCAAATTAATGGTTCGACCCTTAGCTAGCATGGACTCCAACATAAAAAGTTATCCGCAAACCCATGTATATATGTCATGGGATGGGACGGTCCTTCCACTTAAAAACATGGAAATGAAACCCGCCAGTCTAAGGGCAGAATAAACCTCTTGATGAATCTCATAACACCATGTGGTATATCATCCGACTTCAAGGGTGTCAAAATATGAACCTAGAGTTTTGTGGGACTTGTGAGTGGGATGAGTTTGTCTGTGGTGAGCCCTCATCTTGGGCCCATTCATCTTCAAGAATATCCTTATCCATTCTTCAAATGAGATGCAGGACTGATCCTAAAGGAGATGGCCTAGTGATCATCTTTCCAAGACCAGTATGCTCCTTGTCAAAGGGGACTCCTGATCAGTGTCATTCCATGTGGCGGTGGCATGGAGGAACTATTCGTACATTTCTCCAAGTATGGGGAGCCTCCCAAGCTGTTATATATCCCACAAACTTATTCCCACCTCCCTATGCACTATGTGGAAGGTGTTGGTTCTTGGAAACCAATGGATTAGCAATTCAGGAAGGATTTCACTCAGAGAAAAGACTGAAAACGATAAAACCAATGCTTCTTGGTATAATCCCAACAACTCCAGGTGATTGGGAGACTCCAGACAAGTCGGATGTGCCCATAATTCCCAGGCCCACTCATTGGAGAAATATACTCCAGCCCGCAAATTCCACTTAGTGATCTATCTGTTGGTAGGATTATCTTAAGAGGTGATAATTATTAATGGGTTTTCTTGAGCGTCTAGTCTCAGGACACCATCGCAGCACTCATGGTTTCCCTGAGTGCATAGTGAGCCTTGCCGTGTGGAGACAACCTCTTGAAGCGAATTGTTAATGACTTCTCTTACTAGGGATATGTTGGCACAGTCATGGCCTCACAGTGCCTCCGACTGGATGAAAGGGATGTAAGGGTCAGGGAATGGCAGAGGCACATTAGTGGGAAGTCCAAATCCATAATGTGGTAACTCTATAGATAATTGATAAACTAAGAGGTCTGGATTGAAGAAGAACTTTTGCAAGCTATCACGAGGAATGATGTGGGTTCAAAATTGATAATAGTTATTCCTAACCATAATTTTCCTTATCCTTGTTGATTTTTCATTTGATTGTGAATTATCTATTGTAGCCTGCACAGGATGATCCATTTGATGATGAAAATTTAGTCTAATAAACATTATTAGGAAAAGACTACGGAAGAATTTTCTAAAGGACTTAAAACATGTCTGTAAAAGGCTCTGCATATTCTTCCTAGAAACAGTACGCAGAAGGAGAATTCCTTGTACATCATGACACCTGGATGATACTCTTCCAACATCAAAGTATGAGGTCACGTTCTACCACATACAACCATGGTATATGAACTATCCATGAGGTGTTGGCCTGCAGATTGTTGGCATGTGAATAGAACGGTTCGGAGAATGAAGAAACCATGAACCGCGACCTTAGTGAAGTTCATGTTCTGATGTTATGGAATAAAATTTATGTCTATATTAATAGTTTTCATGTTTGGTTCACCGATACATGTGCGGTATGTGGACAAGCCATCCAAGTTTCATTCTCCTACATGAAATATTAATTTTATGTCTCAAAATCCCACAGTCCTGTTCGCGGAATCCAAAATATGGTTCCTAGATGAAGAAACAACAAGTAAATCTATTTTCCAAGCATACTAAGCAGTTTGCGAACAAGATTTTCACAAGGACCACAGTACATGAGAGAAATTGAGGCTGGAGAAATCTAGAGTACTTTTCACCAAGAGAAACGGTAAAAGACAAATGAAATGTGCACTTATACGTATGTTTGGTCCCCTACAACTAGTCCATTTGATCTACTGTAAACCATTTCTGGCCAGGACAACTTCTATTTTAGATTAATCCACTATTCATTCAGAACTAACTCTATTCTGATAGGGGGAATTTGTAGGGTTCTGAAACATCTAGCAAGAGGAGAAAATCCCCTTAATATTGCTTAGTAGAGGGAAGAAAGTGCTTCTACATGTCAATCAACAGGAGGTGACTAAAAGTGAGTTGAAATTATTTGAAGGAACTTGAAAAAGTTCATATTTTCAAGGTTCTTAAGTATACCGTGTTCTGTCACTGGGAAGGGTATGCGGATCGGTAGTACCACGATGAAACAGGTACGTGGAACAATAGGCAAACTACTGGCCCACAGAGCGATGACCAACAAGTAAGGAAAACCACAAACCATTTTTTCGATAGATACATACACTGGAATACAATCCTCATATCGTGCTGCGAACCCATAAGTTCATGGATGAGGCGAACATGAAACGCTCCACGAAACATTATCACAAACCAAATCCTTTGTGAACCTCAACTAACTGTGTCTTCTATGGGTCAGGATATTTCCCCAATGGGCCTCCACAAATGGTGATGTGTTCCCAGTATATATGATTTCATCGAGGTTCTATAAAAAGAGAACAATAGAAGTATAGAGGGATGTACACACATATATAGGTGAAAAAATAGATGTATGGACAACGAAATATTGAGGGAGACTTAGTGTTTGCACACTGGCATCTGTTTTGTTCATTGGACAAAGCTTGAACCACAAACCACCTCCTCCAAAGGTATAATCAACTTCGAACCATTAAATAAGGAATTTAATATTAATAATAGATCCATGAACCTAATTGGGGAATCATTAACCAATGGATTCTCATAGATGAACTCCCTGGGAATGATGATTCCTCTGACCTGCTTCAATTTGGTGCCCCATGGGGAACACCACTGTGCGAACTGAACTCGGCATCGCGTACTGCATCAGCATACAAATGGAACCCAATGTGACATGATAAGATGTGTACCACAATGGTACACTATCGATTATTCACATGCCTTTATTCTACATCATTATGTGGATGGAACCTATGCTCTCATACCAATATGGTATGTGGAGCCTCCCCAATCCCGCATAAGAAATCAGTACAGGGAATGGGGTGTTTTGGGTACTGTTACCTTCAGTTCCAAACTCACCACTCTATTACCATCCATTCCTCCAGTTTCCCTTAACTAAAAAGTCCAATGACATCAGGTCAAATCCTCACCCAAATCCACATGACTCGTATGGTCAGACCATTAGGTATATCAGCACACCCCTTTGCGTCTATATACCTACAGTTAGCGAAGTCATGATGGCCCTCCCCACAATAGTTTGGGCTTCTGGAATGGCTGTGAGGCGACATTCCCAGGGTAACCCAGAGCCCAACCATGGGACGCCAACATGAACTTCCCTATTATAGGGATTAAGGGTGAACAATTTTCTTCCCATTCAATGAGGGATGGGGTTCAGTTGAATGTGTTATTTTCCCTCCCCCTTTAATATGGATGAAACTCCTCCCCTTCCCACAACATGCTTTGGGGAACTTTAACTGAGGTAAGTCCCCAATCTTTTAGGGTAAAACTGCAAGACCTTCAATTCCATATCATAGGGAATGGTTCATTGCTCTATTCCCTCACCCATAGTTTCCATGTCCTCCACCGCCATGTGCTCTCCCTTCTCACACCAATAGGGGAGGAAGCATGTGCGTTGTTGAGTCTTTCAAATCCTCTTGTTACTCACACCGATCATGGATCACGTGGGATTAGAGATTTGCAATGATTATAATGTTCACACCATATAAAATACAATAAATCTGATTCCTTTCCAAATCAGGATACATTGGATGCTTACCCGAAGGTCGGATCTCAAGAGGGTGCCCATAGAAAAGGGTTCACCCAATAATTCCCCCTCAAAGGGAATCACCCATGTGTATTCACCCCACAATCTAAACTATGTGGGTTCTGATTTCTCTCCCGAGGATACCTTGGAAGCCTTTCATAAGGGCCTGATCAAATCATCAAGTCACCTTACACCCCCCTAGATGATGATAAACTCTAGAGAACATCATTATATATTTCAAGTCAGAATCACCTCCGTAGCATGAATCATATGAATTCCTATGATGTTCTTTCAATCCAAGGGTAATTCGTGGACACACTTTTCGAGAATGAACCAAGGATTCATGAATGCATGAATATGACTTAAATCAATAAGGGAGACCCAGAATAGGCAACAATCCTCCTTTAGATGGGTGTAGTAAACCTTACCTTTAATCATCTAGACGAATGGATTCTTTATGTGTTATTGGCCAAATCTTCATCTAATGAGTCCCTGACTTTGGAAATAAAGTCCATGAATCATGGATACAAGGGCCATTGAGAACTCGTAGCTCAATGAATTAATCTTTTGGGGACCATCCAATGATGTTATATATGATAAGGACCAATTTCACAAGTGCTTCACCCCCACCCCCATGCAATCGACTACTTGGAACAATGTTTCATGTAGGGTTGATTCATCATTTATTAAAGGGTAATGGAACTAAATGGGTTGAAATAAATGAAATGATGAATTTGATGAGAACCCATCTCGATAAGAAAAGGTAAAGGCAATAATACTTTTTTCTCCATTTCTGCACCGCCCATAAACATTCCACCTTAGAGGTGGAACAATAATAATATTGTTATGTTTCAGTTATATAAATTTGGATCAATTTTTAATGAAAATTAACTAATATAAAATTAATAATTTGAGTAATTCCATCATTACCACTATCCTCATATATATAAAGAATCTTAATTTCTTTTTATTTACACAAAATTGTGAAATTTTTCTAAAAAATACCCTACCAATATTACTTTTTATCATCCTTATCCAATTATAGTGGTACTGGTATTTCTAAAATAGTATACCTATGTCCCTTATAAATAGATCTAAAGGGTGTCTGAATCCACTTGCTCAAAGATTAATGTAACCATTTTATAATAATAATTATATTATCAACCATATTATTATATTATTTATGATTATGGGATAACCATTATCCGTCCTTTTTATAACATACGAAAATTGAATATTTCACTCATCCATTCATATAACTCACCATTACCAAGATGTTGTGTACTTCTTTTTTCATCACAAGATTACATGGATAGTTATAATGATGTAACTAATAAATATATGTGATATTTTGAAAAAATTATGCAATTGAAATTATAAAATTATATCACTATGTCACCTTCCAATCCATTAGAAAATGATAATTTAGATTGTGAGTACATATGGACCATCACCTCGATGGAGAGATGTGATAAGTTTTTCATTTCATCATTAAATGTATGGTAAAAAGGACATGTATAATAAATAGATAAGATATATATATTAATAAAATACCCTCTAAATTTTATTTTTTTAGTGACCCCAACCTGAGTAACCTGCAGTTGGTGTCTTACTTTATCACATTTCTATATGATACTAAGAATCACATAAGGAAGGACAAAATAGTTTAAAACTCTTTGTAGATAAAAATTTGGCTCCTAAATTATAATTAAAAACCTAACTTACATTATATTTTTTTCTAGAAAAACATTATCCCTTCTAGATTATCCATGTATATAAATCATACTAAACATATTGGATTCTTGAGAATTGAAAAATAATAAGGGTTACCATAAAATCTTCGTAAGGGATAAGTGAAACATAAGATATCAAGAATTAGCATGCATAATATAAATGGAAATATAAATAATTGGACACAAATTCCATTTAAATAACTGAATAATGTATATTTAATATGATATTTAAAATAATTAAAAATGATTTCCATTTAATAAAAAAAGAGAATAAAATTCATCCAGAGATAATATCACTATGAAAATTTAATGGACATCATTTCTTATGCACTTGAAACTTCAGCAATCAACATCTATTATCAAGATACATTAAAAAAGATTGGTTGATATCTATTTAACAAGGCTATAAAATTGTTTCATCTCATAAGACATACAGATTCATTATGGGGAAATCTTTAATCAGGATCAACCCGTACCGTCATGTCCAAAACAGTCCTCATATTTTTATTGATTGATTTAGTTAATAAAAAATTTCCCCCATAGTCAAATATTTATATTGAGTAAACGATGCATATTTTTCATTATTTCCCAAGTTTACCAACTAAATGTCAATGTAATAACTCTATCTAACAATGAAATGTAGTTTACGAAATAATCATATCCATTTTAGATGAATATTTATATTTATGATAAATTTAATTTACAATGATAAATTATTAATATAAAGTTATTGTTTCAAGTAAATATTAAAAATTATGAAATAATGTGATATTTTACAATTTGTTTTACCACATGGTAGTTTTCATGTCAATCCCTTTCAATTAAATAATCCAAACTGAAATTCAGAATTAATGGTATTTATGAATTAATTATGATATTACACGTAAATGGGGTAGCAAATCCACTACATAAAAGTGAATTTGTTTATAACATCAAATAAGAAACAATATAATGTAAATTGAGATAAAATCCATTACATTTTCCATTTATTAGTAATACAAGATTTAACCTCATTTATAATGGTTTTAAGAATGCTTTTATTTTATACCAGAGGAATATTCACTTTGAAATTATCATATATGATTATTCAATAACATCTTATCACCCATTCTTTAATCATATTTCATTATTTTCATTATTTTGGGTGTTAATTGTTTTTTTATTCTCTCAATCATTTTTTGTCATAAAAGATCTGATTTGTGTGAGTATTATATAGTATAACCCTATATAGAATATTATTCAAGATATATTTATCATTTTTAAACAAAAAATATTATTTTTATTCCAATTAACTACTTATTTATTTGATAAATCTTGTATGTTACGATCTTAGAGATGACATGTCATACGTAGGCATGAGTAACATTTCTATTTTTCAAAGATCATTTTAGAAATATAGAATGTATTATTATAACTTTATAGAATGATCATTATATCATTAAAACAATATTATGTATTTCAAAATAATTATATATATCATCCATGTGATGAAAAAAAGAGTATCATTTCTTCATGAAAGTTGTAGTACACACATACAGAAACGATGTTATCCTTTTTTAGTGTAAAAACGAAAACGAAAAATTATATTATAAGAATGATAAATATTTAATTAATATAATAATTATTTTATTTACATCACAAATATTCATTATCATTACCCTAATTACGTCCCATGTAATAAATTTTGTAATGATAAATCACATCTCCTCGTGAGGTGGTAGTTCGATGTACACCCGAATGACATTATTGTATCCCCTAATGAATGGAAATTAAAAATGTATAAATGATATAATTACTAAAGAGGAATAATTATTTTATAAATATCTTATATATAATTTAAATACATCATAATACCCAACCCTGATTGGAGGTAACTTAATAATTAATGAAATTAGATTGCGAGGTTGTAGTCTGACGTACATATAAATGATGATTTAATAAGCTATTTGATGGATGTGGATATGGTTTTATGTCATGAATGTATCCTAAATTTTATTTATAATATTTATTATAATAATTTTCTTACATAATAATGGTTTAATTATAATTAAAATTGGGTGGATAATGAAATAAAAAAATATTTTTTAGACAAGTTTATAGGTAATTTTAACCACTTAAATTTTCATCCAACCCCCTTTAGAATAAATTTATACAGTAACCGTGTTAATTAATTTTTATTATTATAAATATTCATTTTCGTAAAAAATAATGTTAAATATTTTATATAATTTAAATTATGATGATTCAAAATATGGATTCTATATTAATAAATTCCATCAATAAAAGTGAAAAAAATAAATTAATATTATTCAAGTAGATAAAATAAGAATGAAAATTTATAAAAGGAAAATGTTTACATGATTATAATTTTTTAATCACAATTCTATATAAAAAAGATTTTTGTGAACTAATTTAGATCAACATATATAAAATTGAACTAATTTTACATTATAAACAATTAAAAATACAATTTATACTTGTAAATATTTATATAAAATATTGTTTTAAACCAAAATCAAGTATTTTTTACTCTTCCTCAAAAAATGGATATTTTCAATTAAATCCAAAATATTCAACTGAGTATATATTTTTATATTACTATTGAAAAAATGAAGTTCATTTTTTAAAATTAATTTTTTAAAATTTTAAAACTTCATTTATAATAATATATGCAATGTGTGACTAAATAATCATTATGAAAAAAATTGTTTTAGAAAAAAAATTTGTTTTAATTAAAATGATATTTATTTTTTTCATAGTTAATCGACAAAAAAATTAATAATTATTTTTGTAATATTTCATAACAACCACTTTAATGACTAGGTTATAATCATAATTTTTTTTAAAAATTATGTTTGTTTTCTAATTAAACTCGATAATGTGTGCAATGAATGATATCACAGAGATTGAATTTATTAAAAAACAATTATATAATAATTTTGTAGAATGTTTGTTTCTGATGATTTCGCAGGGGCATGTGCATCCATCACATAGAGGAGGCACTTCTGTTACCCCTCATTCCTGCTTTCCAATGGTGGGTGGCCTCTGATCCATATTTAGGGATGTTTGCTCTTTGATCGATATAGGATGATGGGATGTTGGTTCTTCCATCCGTGGATTCCTCCTCAGAGCTCGCCACCTAGTCTGGGTCTCCCTCATAGATTTAAAATGTAGTTCATGAAGCTCTTCCCGGTGCCATGTCTTCATGGGCACCATTTAATTACGCTACTTCTGTTAGGACCTTCCAAGGAGTTCGGTCAGGGCATCATCCTTTAGATAGGAGAGTAGTCACGTTGGGGCATCACTGGTGTGTCCTGGCACTGGGGATTGACATGTCTGTCTTCTGTACCTTATTATTGGGCTTCTCGAGGGCGTGTAAGACGGAGGTATCCCACATCGTACATGGAAAATTATATGCCACATGCTTTTATCTAAGGTTTTCCTCAGATTCCCATGTTTATCATGGGGTATGTCGTAAGTTTAACATCTAGTGGAGATGGATCAGACTGATCAGAACACTAGATAGAGTGGATCAGATTGAAGAACCCCCTAGAGGGAACACCGATGTTGGGGCCAGTGCGTGGGTGGCTTCCCGAATTCTTTGGAGGGGAATGAGGAGTGAAGTGGTATGGTCCCACCGGGATGTGGTGGATCAGGTAAAAATCAGGATAGATGGTGGTTTTGAGATTGGGTCTCAAAGAGACTTCCTACGTATCCCCATGGAAGGGAATGAAATTATGCGTAGTTCGATGATATAGTGGGATACTTGAATAGGTGACCCGTGAGAATGTATGCTTGGATGGGACCCAGAAGAAGTGGAACCTCCGGGTTAGGGAATGAGCTTCCCGAGACACGTGGGATCTAGGGAGAGATCAGGATTATTCATGAGTGATGGGCTTGTGCCTTGTGGAGGCCTCCTACGTATCCCCGTAGCGGGAATCAAAGTCATCACAGTTCATAATGGAATGTAGTTTAATGTCATGCGGGATGGGAGCATTTGGGGCTTACGCTATGAAACTGACCAAGGTGGAGTCATTAAACCAATGTGAAGAGGGGCCTAGGGTCCAGGTGGATTGGGACTTATGCTCTGAGACAGCCCAACGTGGTGGAGATTGAACCTCATGGAGGCTTCCTATGTACCATGTCGTAGCATGTTTCAATGAAACCGTAGTTCGGGGTGGATTAATGATTATTCTCTGAGATGCCCCAAGGGGGTGGGTCTTGAACCTTATGGAGGCTTTCTACGTATCATTCCTTAGAAAGGATCAAACTCCCCATAGTTCAGGTTGGATTGGGGCTTATGCTCTGAGATGTCCCAAGTGGTTGGGGATTGAACCTCGTTGAGGCTTCCTACGTACCATGCCTTAGCACAGATCAAAGTCCCCATACATCGGGTTGGATTGGGGCTTTTGCTCTGAGACGGCCCATGGTTGTGGGATTTCATCCTCATGGAGGAGTTCTACATACCAGTCCTTAGCATGTATCAAATTACCCATAGTTTAGGTTTGATTGGGGCTTATGCTCTGAGATGGCCCAAGGTAGTGGGGCTTGAAACTTGTGGAGGCTTCCAACTTACGATGCCTTAGCACAGATTAAAGTCCCCATAGTTCGGGTTGGATTGGGGCTTACACTCTGAGACAGACCAAGGTGGTGGGGCTTGAACCTCATGAAGGCTTCTTATGTACCATGCCTTAGCATGGATCAAAGTCATCGTAGTTCGGGTTGGATTGGGGCTTATGCTCTGAGACGGCCCAAGGTGGTGGGACTTGAACCTCGTGGAGGCTTTCTACATACCATTCCTTATCACATATCTATGTCCCTGTAGTTCGAGTTGGATTGGGGCTTATACTCTGAGACGAACCAAGATGGTGGGGCTTGAACCTCGTGGAGGATTCCTACGTACCATGCCTTAGCACAGATCAAAGTCCCAATAGTTCGCGTTGGGTTGGGGCTTATGCTCTGAGGGGACCCAAGGTGGTGGGGCTAGAACCTCTTGGAGTCTTCCTACATACCATGCCTTATCACGGATCAAAGTCCCAATATTTATGGTTGGATTGGGGCTTACGCACTGAGATGGCCCAAGGTGGATGGGCTTAAACCTCATGGAGGCTTCCTACGTACCATGACTTAGCACGGATGAATGTCCCCGTAGATCGGGTTGGATTGGTGTTTATGCTCTGAGATGACCCAAGGTAGTGGGTCTTGAACCTCGTTGAGGATTCCTACTTACCATGCCTTAGCACGGATCAATGTCCCTGTAGTTAAGGTTGGATTTGGGATTACGCTATGACACGACCAAGGTGGTGGGTCTTGAACCTCGTCGAGGATTCCTACGTACCATGCCATAGCACGGATCAATGTCCCCATAGACCGGGTTGGATTGAGTATTGTGCTCTGAGACGGATGAAGGTGTGTCGTGGTCGGTGCTCACTCTAAGCTCACGGGAGTCATGCTCGGTGTGAAAAACAAGAGCTAGCAGAGACCTGACAATCATGTCGTGAAGGGTGGACCTGGGGGAAGTGAAAATGGAATTACACGTTGAGCGGCCCATGGTTCCTGGACTTAAAATTGGATGGATTCCCGGGGTCGACAAAGCGCAGTGGGAGAGGGATTTGGCACCCAGGAAGAGAGGAGGGGCCTTGTTCTATATCATGCCCTCTGCTGGCCTTGGCACTGAGGAAGTGAGGAGGAGCATGGGTTCTGCCTCCGGCGAGAAGAGCTATGGGCTTACACCAAGGTGGCTGCCCATCCCCAAGGACAAACGCCGCTCCAACAAGGAGGATATCATCCCCTGTGATGGGTGATCCCATCCTCATGGAGACGAGTGGGCGTGGAGAATGTACAAGGTGGGGGACCCTACGTGCGAGGCATGGGGTTTGGTCACAGTTTAACGTCATGTGTTGATGATGAGATGCTTGGCAGTTTAACCTCCTGCAGCTCAAACAAGGTGCGATTTCTCTACACCCCTAGGACGAACATTACTAGTACCCTCTACTCCATGTGGAAGGGAAGGCATCGGTAAAGCCGTACTGAGGGGGTGTCGCGGAGCGAACCATCGAGGGGTCCACATTAGAATGGCTATGCGAAGAAGAAATAGTCGTTAGCGTGCCTATGCGAAGAAGAAAAATGTAAAGGAATGCAATGGGAAGGATTTTCTAAGGGACATTAAAATTACGGCATACGAGCCTAGAAGGTCGCACGAGAAAACCATGCATGATGCGGATGCCCAGAGTGCACGAGGCGAGTGGCACCCAGTTGGAGGGCATCAGGCATTCGTGCAAGAGGGCGCTCGAGGAGCACCGAGGTGAAAGGGCCCCAATGATTGTACTCAAACATTGGAGCTTGCGCGAAATAAAGGGGCCCAACGCGAAATTAGTGTTTCTTGTGCAGAATAGGGGGCTAAGGATTTTCACACTGCTTTAAGGGATTACACGCAAAGGAAGGGGTGTGCGCGAAAAGGATGAATTGCGCGCAGCTTGACCGGTATGCACGCCCCAGAAAGGATTGCACGCAAGGGACAGACCCCAAAGGGGTTGGAGTATAGTCAAAGGCAGGGGGATCTCGTGTGAAGGTGGATCCCGGGGAGACTTAGCATGAAAAATAACCATAATTGAAGGCCATATTCTGCACGTACGAAATGCCAATTTCGCACACAAGAGGCAGTTAGAATTCTTCAGACCTGAAAATTAAGGGTTATCCTTCAATTTATAGGCATCCGGTGGCACAAAACTCAGCGTTACATGAAATAATTGCCTAAAAAATGCGGCGGCATGAATGTTCAACTACCAAGGGCGCGGGCACGAAATAATTTCACACCAACATGGGGAATCTTCACGAATCTTGGTACTTTCCACGCGGGATAAATTTTTTTTCCGCGCTTCATCCTTTTTTCCAAACAATATCTTCGAGCCCTTCGGACCGGACCTTAGGGTCCAAATATGACTTCTCTTTTTCATTTCGGTACATTCTCCCGCACTTACACACTGTTAAGTGTCTACAAATTCCCCCACTTGGAATTGGATCAGTGAGGGGTTGCATGATCAGATTCTGATGGAAATGCCAAAATGCAGGGCCTCGTGGGCCCCAAGTGTGTAAAATCTTCAAGTGGCACGCAAAAACCGGCCGCATGTAGAATCTGCTCTTCACGCGGGTGGGGAACCCAAGAAATGCCTCTAAAAACCGTCGCGGGTCCCATGCTCCATATGGCGTTTCTCACCCGATAAGCATTGAGCTCTCGTGTGCCAAATTTCTTCTACTCATGTTCCAAAAAACTGCATGGATGTGTGTAATTCCACCGAGATTTAGAGGCATTTTACACGCAAACCTGGGACTTTTCTCGCAACACTCTGAAATTTGGCGCAACCCTCTGATTTTGCGCACCAGACTCCCGGATCCCGTGTCATCCTTCTAGATTTCATGCCAAACTCCCGAAACACTCAGTTGGAAGTAGATGGCTACAAACCGTGCTTATGAGGGGGAGGATGCAGCTCACAGAGCTGAGATGGCTACAAACCTGGAGGTTTATGGTGCAAAGAGGGTTGTCTCCAATAACCACACCCTCTTAAACTTGCTAACTCCTTCCCTGAAAGAGTACACTCTCTCTGATAATCTGTCATTATGGGACTTCGACATTCTGGAGGAGGTCCATCTATCGGGTTTTGAGGATGATACCCCGCAGTCATGGGTGACCTGTGAAGATGACATTACTAGATTAAAAATAACCAAGAACGGTCATTCTACCAGGAAAACCAGCGCATGGACGTGTATGTCCTGAACCCATGAACTAGGACCATTGCTGGGGGTGACCCTGTTGTGGAGAGTTCACCAGACCTCTACGCGAGCACCTTCCGTGAGAGAATCACTGACGAGAACAAGGGTTGACTGCAAGACTAGGATCTTTGGTGTGGAGGAACCTTTACCAGCGACTGGGTCTGGGCGTATTGGGTTCTACACACATTCGACAAATTTGGGGCTGAGCTATGGCATATTGTTCTGTTTGAGGCGGTGTGGACATCGCAGTTCCCCTGCTACCTGTAACCTGAGCTTGGACCGGAGTTGTTCACCTGGTGGTGCCTGACACCAAAACAATCCATCTTCACCACGGGGAAGTAGACATCAGTCTCTGAGACATCCACTACATCAGAGGCTTCCCTTTGGAGGGACATCAATACAATGAGTTCCTCCCGCCGATGAACATCTGGGGTGACAGGTCTCGAACCCCCATACTGAAGTGGCACCTGATGGAGTGGGCTAAGGATAAGCTGAAGGTAAGGAATTCCGGAAGGACATCAGCTACAAGGAATGGTTCCTCATGTTCCTAGAGAAGGGTCTGGAGGTCACGATGCATGAGAGGGGAAAATGGTGTCCAACCGCGGCTCAGAGGAGCAAAAGCGTATCATATTGGAGGATCCTGGAGGCGGGGAAATACCAATAATGGGGATACAGCATGAATGAGGCCAAATACCAGAATTTCCAGTATACCAGATTCCTTTCCACATTCATGAGTAGGGAGCCCTTGCCGGTGCGGGATGGAAGGATGGGCGTCCATCCAACGACTATGGTGATGGCAGACATCATGGCTTCCAACAAGTTATTCAACCTGGGGGTCCCCATCCTGGATCTGCTGTATACCATCTTGTGATGCATCTCAAGAGGGGGATCTCTTAGGAGAGTCTGTGTCCCCTTCCAGATCATCCACAGTTGGGTTGCGGCTCACTATGGTGGCTATACCATCCCAAATGCCATCCGTCCTCCGGGAAACAGCCTGTGACCCTCTCTGCTAAATATTTTCGTGGTCATTCCAATGAAGCTCAATGAGGAGGGGGTATGGATTAGGATTGGTCGCCACTCCAAATTCACCTTCATCCCATTCCCTGACCATACTGGTCAGCTGATAGACGATGGGAAAGGCTCGCTGGAGCCGAAGGAGTAGTTCCAGAGCATCAAAGGCGGTGTGCTCGTGGCCCGGATAGATGGAAAGTTTTATGTGAGCCCTATGTGTCATCCAGGTTCAATAGGCAGTTCGGATGCCTCTAGTGAATGCTGAAGATTGTATCCACATATCTCCAAGAGGAGAGGCATCCCTGTATTCTTTTTCTGTTGTGGATGATGTTCACAACCTATGGCTCTAGAGACATCATCACTTTTCCTCACACTGGAGTCAACGCTGGCCTCTCAACCGAGTATGCTGAACATTGGACCATAGCATACCCTGATGGTCTTCTATGGAAGCGAGTCGGGCAGCTCAAGGTTACCAGTGCAGAACCTCGGCGGTGAGAGAGCAGGCAGGGTGCCGCTAGAGGAGGAGGTCCAGAAGCGCCTCAGGGAACAAGGCCTACACATTCCAGGACATCAGAAGAGGGGGTGTCGCATGGCGTGGCCATGCCCACATTTCCTAGATTAGGAGGGTCCCACTGAGCATCCAGAGAACATATTGGGAAGAAAATAAGATACATTCTTTGTCCTTCCCAGGATGTCATCTTCCATGCACTGTGGTCGGCTTGCATAACCCTACCGTAGTCAATGAGTACTGAATCCCTCTGGCAGAAGATAGTGCGAGACGAGATCTAGTTTCCAGATGTAGGGCTTGTTCGGGTCGCTGACAAAGTGAGCTACCATTGACGACATGCACACCGGATGGCCATGGACACATTCTCATGTCAACGGGGTCGGCGTGTGGAGCCACCTCTCTTGGTGAATGTGCTTCTTGGCCAGGAGCATGATCTAGAAAGGATGCCACCGGGGGAAGATGACAGTGATGAATCCGAGGGTGAAGAGACATGAGAGTGGGAAGAAGATGAAGGGTATGGTGAAGGGGAAGGATAAGGGGAGCCCGAAGGCTAAGGGTTGCAAGGGGCATCCCACCAAGGGAGTCTCCGGGAGATCAGAGAGATAGTCGGCTCGGATATGGATGTGACCGAGATCCTCGATGTAGGTTGTGACCATTATCATTCTTCTTCTGTATTATCTTTCCTTTTAAACCCTTAAACAACCTTTATCATCCTAATTAGGATTACCTCGGTGCTGACCAAGCATGTCCGACCGAAGGAGGGGAGGAAGTGTCAATAAGGAAAGGCGGGGCACTGAAACTCGTTTTCGAGATGACAAGTGCCAAGTGATCCCCCTCCACGACAACTCCTGTAGTGGCCAGAGCATTTTAGGATGATGCCTTGGGTAACTGTAAGTTCCTTACTTCAATACCGATACTCACTGTCAGAGGACTCAACTGATCATTGTGCTTCTTGTCTTGTACGGTGATCACGGAGCTGGAGGCTCGTCGGGCTGCTGAGCCTAGACCATAGGTTTGCGTGCTCGTGGAAAATGTTCCACCACATCTAGAACATTCCTCCAAAAATGAGTTGTCTTTCGATATTGGTGAACAAGGAGTGACAGACATCAGTGGTGTTCCCGTCGGGGTAGGGTCAGAGATGGACGCAGGCACCACCATGACCGAGGGGAGAGAGGAAGGTCACCCAGATGCTGAGGAGCCTATTACCCTGGGAGGAATATCTAAGGAAGACCCCGCTGCTACCCTATTGGCTATCTTCCCTTTCTACAGGACCACTAATCCCAAAGATTTTGATGATTCAGATTCAGAAGCAGCCAAGGAGAGTCATATGACTCGACACAAGGGATGGAAGTGCATCTGGAGTTTCCTCAATCAGCCCCAAGCAGAATGGCTGAAGCAGATGGCATCACTATACACCTAGATGCGCTTCCTATGTGCTGTAAGGGTGGATTATCAATGCCTTCACATTATGGTATTTGATTACATGGATGAGAAGATGCGTGAGAGCAGTCGTCGCGTCGGTGTCATCTGGTACCAGGAGTAGTTGGAGAGTACCCTAGCATTTCTGAGGTCGGAGAAGGAGGTCCAATGCCTCAGGGAATAGGGGAAAGAGCAGGAGGTATTCATCGCAAACTGCTCTGAGCTCGTGGAGTAGTTGAGGGCTTAGTTGGCAGACGCCCAAGAAAAACTCATAGAAGTGAGTCTCTAGAAAATCGAGCTCCAAGCTGAACATGTGCGGGCACGGGGCCACGGTCTGTGAGCTGCGCTCCATAGCTGCCAGTGAGTAAAGGGTCCTCAGGGGACGGGATGCCATCTTGGAGGCCACTAGTGAAAGGGTGGGGTAATTTGGTAGATCTATCCAAGAAGCCGACCCTTAGGGGACCTGTATTAGACAAAAACATACAGTTGCCCTACCTTACAGCTTTCTGTTCTTTTGAACTGTATATATAGACAATTTTACATGCCCATTTGCATAACGTACTTGTCCCTTTGGTATAACACGCTCAACCATAATCCCGAAATAAATAGAAATCCATCACTAAGTTCACGTGGACTGTGAGAAACAAAGAAGGCTCATACTATCACTTCGTTTGATCATGGGAGCGTCAACCAAGCTTCGGGCATTCAAAATTAGAACCATGATTTCCATGGAGAAGAGGGAGTCCCATACAAAAGAAGAGGACCTCAGACCAATCGATGTATCGTCTTCTCAACGTGCTCTAGCGCACGAGCGGGGCACTGCCAGGGGAATTGGAATCTGTCCGAACATAGTGGAAGGATAAATGTGAATCACATTACCCCAATTTGTAACACTATGAGAGGGGCGTAGTAATAAAGGATGATAGTTGACCATGTTCGAAACACAGCACCCCCCTTGAATTAGCCTTGAATGGGGACAACAAATGAGGGATGACTGCTGACCATGTTCGAACATCGGCCTAACTCAAATATCGTTGATCAGTCTTCCAGAATGTTGGCCCAGGATAGCAGTCGGACCATAGGTCAGACATCTATACCATTAGGGGATCCCTCCAAACATGATCAGTCTTTCGGAACGTTGGCCCAGGATACCAGGAGAACCATATGTCAGACATCCATACTGTTAGGGGGTCCCTTCAAATGTGAAAGATGATGAAGATCCGAATAAAGGGGGAACACAATGCATTGAATGTGAAGTGGTGGTTTGTTTGAATAGAATCCAACACACCCAAGATTATGCCAACGTGGTGGAAGCACGTTAGGCAGGCTCATTATTCTGGTCACAGATCATTCCAAATTTTAGACATGACCTCTCTAGTGAGGGAACTATCACTTCCCAATGTCATTATGGGGAATCCCGAACCTTTTTGGGGTAAATTCTGTAGTTAGACAACTCCCCGAGAAGTCAGGAAAAGGGGCCGACAGTGATGAGGAATGGGATTTGGTGATCTTCGAGGATGGACCCGAGACGAAATGTCTGGGCGTTCCTACATATCCAATAAGGATGGGAATCAAGCCAAAAATAGTTCTGGAAAGGGTCTTAGTTTGAGGTCTTAGAACTCGGACCAAGGATGGGTAAGGAGAGAAGGACACACATTGTAAGGTGATAATAAATATTGATGTGAATGGGGGTATGAGTCCTACTCACCATGTGTTCCTTGGGAATGTTTTCCGGTCAAGGAACCGAACCCAACAATTATGTTGGGCCCACGGGGAAGTGCCTAGGTTTTCCTACATATCTCATGTAGATGAGAATCAATCCATACATAGTTCTTGGTGGGGCATGGCATGGTAAGGTACCAGTGAAAAAGATGAAAGGGGCATGCGGGTCAATCCATTGCACCAAAAGAGGCGGCATTTGATATATCTTATTTGTCCTTTAAGGTGAATGGTTTTTATTTTTTGGAGCGGCCGTCCTAGGGTAGATATTCTTGGCATCGCCACAATAATCGAGCCGCATACGGGAATTGAAAAATGGAATGGTAAAGTATCGATACCCAAAGAGATGTCCTCTATGATGATGTTATCACAATGTAGTGTCATATTTCGTCATTTGGCTGGGACGATATCATCACAGTTTATGGTCATGTGGTAGGACCAAACAACACAGTTTAAAGTCATATGTCTTGGAAATGGAGGAATGCATGTGACACGACAGAACATACCCAACATGAATGTGTAAGAGGTCCAGATCATCACCGTGCTCACCTTGGGGAAAATATCATGGGGCCAATAGGTCGGCGAGGGTTAGAGGACAAGGGTTGGGATAGGATAGCACACAGCTAGGCTGGACCTGAAAGCATGATGTTCGGGTGATCCCACATATCCCATGGGGATGAGGATGAAGTTTTATATAACCATTAATGAAGATCTTAGTTTATGGTCTTAGAGCTCAGACTATGGGAGCCCCGAAGGAAGCCATACCACAACTTTGTCCCCCGGACGTGCGAATGTGCACTAAGGGATAGTGCCAAGAGTTTCATGATTCCACCTGGGCACAATGGGGGTGGAACATAACATGAATCATGTAACCAACATTCAAGGCCTGAAAGGACTGGCGTGACGACAAAGGATTACTGCTGACCTTGTTCGCAACATAGCATCCCATCGCGTTAGCTTGAAATGGGGACAACCAAATGAGAATCGACCAATGACCATGTTCGCAACATGAAGATTGTATCTATTTGTTGTCTGAAGCACTTGGGGGAATTGGACCGTAATGTTAGGAGAGCCTTTAGGCATGGTATCCAGGATGTTTTTAAGGGTCCTTTCCGGTGTGAGAGATAACGGGGGCCCAAATGAAGGGGATCATGAAGCTTGAAAAGTGGAAGGAACTTGACTAAGATGAATCTAACACTCCTGGTGGTAGGACAGAGTACTCTGAACACATTGTCACACCATTGTAACGAGCCTAGAGACTCAATTCGAGGGAAGAAAAGATATGGTGGATCCCCGGGAGAAGGGGGGAATGGTGCCAAAAACCCTGTACCACACCTATATATCCCCCTTGTAGAGAGGGACATTCCAAGGGGCCCAGGTGACTTGGAGATCGGGGAGATATCTTAAGAAATGGGGCTGGACCGGAAATCTAGATGTTCAAGCAGTCTTACGAATCCCATAAGAATGGGAATCAAGCCACATGTTGTTCTTGAAGACACCCAAGGGTAAGATACCCTATCAAAGGGGGGTTTACGGCACAACGAACAACCCGATGTGAATGAGGACATAATCCGAAACCACACCATACACTCCGAGAAGAAATAGGACTAGTGTCCAAGAAGGCCAAGGGGCCTGAGGCTGGGCCTCGGTCAGGAAGGCCTGACTATCTTGAAGTTTAACTTCATGTGGGACAAGCGTGCAGTTTAAGGTCATGCGTTACCATAGGGGCCCGAATGTAGGACCAAATTCGCTTTAAGGTCATGTAGGACCATCATGCATTTTAGGGTCATGCATGACTGGAAAATTTAGGCAATGTATTGCTTGATAAATTTGGCATCGATGGGAGGAGTTATACGCTCACCATCCATGGTCACCTAAGAGTATGCTCCATTAGGGTAAACCTTATGAACAATGAAAGGTCCTTCCCACTTGGGCTCCAACATGGGTGGTTTCCTACTGGGGATCATTGGTGCCCTGAGAGCTAATACCAAATCAATTTGCAAAAAGAAGCGGAGGTGAGCCTTATTATTGAAATCTCGAGCCATCCTGCTCTAATGCCATTATAGGTTTTGCAGGTCACGAAGCCTATTCTCATCCAGTGCTTCCAATTTAGCTAGATGGATTTCAGCCACTCTATTCGGCGCTTGCTGGTCATCGACCACTGTGCATAATGAGGGAAATTGAATCTCAATGGGTAGGACGACCTCCATTCCATACACCAGAGAATACGGGGCCACTTGGGTGAAATTGCGGGTCGTCGTCTGATAAGACCAGAGGGCATTGGGGAGCTTATCCGGCCAAATATTCTTGTTCTGACCAACCATTTTCTCCAAAATGTTATAGAGTGTTTTATTGAACGCCTCAATCTGTTCATTCTCTTGCACCTGATAGCGGGAGGTATGGTTGGAGCGAATGTTTTACTTGGCATATAATTTCTTCATCTCGGCTGCCCAAATGTTGGTTCCATTATTGGTGAGGATTGTGTGAGGAACTCCAAAACGGGGGATGATATTGGAGCTCACGAAGTCAACGATGGAACAGGCCTTGAATTCCTTGAGCGGAATTCCCTATGTGTACATGGAAAAGAAATTCTTAGCGGTTAGAATGAAATGAAATTGGAGAGATGTTGACGGTGGGTATGGTCCTATGACATCTAACCCCTAGACTGCAAAGGGATAAGAGTACATGGTACTGTGGAGAGGCTCTGGTTGAAGATGCACAATGTTACCATGAACATGGAACACATGGAACTTCTTGTCAAACTCGATGCAGTCGGGGATCATGGAGGGCCAAAAATAACGTAGTCTTCAAATATTGTGAGATAGTTTTGGCCCATCCTGATAGGCACCACAAGAACCAGCATGAACCTCTCACATGACCTGTGGAATCTGTACTCCATGGATGCAACGAAGGAGAATAACATCAAATCTGCATTTATAGAGGATCTGGTCAAGGATGGGACCATTCTAGAGAGTAAACTGCAGCGCGCAACATCATATTTTCTCATGACCGGCCTGGTCTGACAGGAGATTACCGTGTTGGAGGTATTAGACCAAGGGTGTCCTTCAATCAGCCATTACTTCGATCATAGAATATGAACTACCCGGGGGCCCTGATGTAGAGGTATCAGCAGTAAGATGGTTTACCTGTGGGCCATCATCAACCTATCGGGAGACAAGAGAAATGACTCTTCGGTGCGCCACATGGAAAATAAGATCATCCTGCTCAGGCTCTGCAAGCGATGCGGCCAGGCTGGCCAAAGCATCTGCTCGACCATTCTGTGACAGTGGGACATGGATAACCTTTGGATGAAAAGGGAACTGGTCCATTATCTAGAGAGTGTCTTCTATAAACGGTATGAGCTCTGGCTTCCTGACAACATTGACTTCATTGACCTGCTTGATAACTAGATCAGAAACCCCTTTCACATGCAAATGGGGCATGTCGATCTCCAGGCCCAGATCGAGACCAGTTATGAGGGCCTGATACTCTGCCTCGTTGATGGTGCAGCATTCTGATAGTAGGAATGAGTACAGAAGAATGGCATGAACCAGGGTGATGAAGACGATACCCAGGCCTACTCTATTGAGCCTAGGATCACTGAGCCTCCTACCGGTGGGGCTCCGGGTGGCGCTATCAATGCGCATCTTCAAACATGGTTTGACTTGATCAAATGAGGGTATTACCTCTTTAAGAAAATCCAGGTCCTGGGACGGTCCGTGGAGGTTGGATGGGCAGCTAAAAAGTCTACCAATGTCTGCCCCTTGAAATCCTTCTAGGGAAAAAACCTAATGTCGAAATGCAGTAGAATAACCGCCCACCACGCTAGTCGGCCAGTCAATATGGGACAGCTCGGAATGTACTTTAGCAGGTCTACTCGAGAGACTGGTCGTACCTCATGGTGTTACAGGTAACTCCACAGTTTCAGCATAGAAAATACGAGTGCATGGTAGCTCTTCTTGATGGGGGAGTATCTGGTCTCCGTATCTTGGAGCATGCGGCTAAGGTAGTAGAGGTTGTTCTCCATCCCCTCATTGTTCTTACGGTCGAGAAGGGAACCAAGGGATCATTCTATGGTGGTGACATAGAAAATCAACGGCTTCCTGGAGAGAGAGGGCATCAAGACCTGAGGTTGGAGAAAATATTGCATGATTTCTTCGAAGGTGGTCTATCACTCCTCATTCCACTCATAAGCGGTGCCCTTATTCATAATCCAAGAAAATGGCTTACACTTGCTAGCCAGATTCACAATGAATTGACATATGTAGGCTAAGTGGCCTAAGAGACCTCGAAGCTCCCAAATGTTGCTCGAGGGATTCATCTGGCTGATGGCCTTTATCTTCTCCAGGTCGATCTCGATGCCTCATTATCTAACAACAAATCCATGTAATTTCCCGAAGGTGACCCCAAAGGCACACATCAACGAGTTCATCATCAGGTGGTGGGAACGGAGGAAACCGAACACTCTCTCAAGATCCTTGAGATGGTCCTGGCGCTGGCGATATTTGACCACCATATCAGCCACATAGCATTCCACCAATTTTCATAAGATTGGATTGAATATGCGATGCATGGCCCACTGATAGGTGGCACCTGCATTCTTCAGGCCGATAGGCATAACCTGGTAACAGATAGTACCTTTGGGTGCCCTGAATGTGGTAGACTCCTCATCCTCGGAGGCCATCTGTATATGATTATATCCAGAGTATCCATCCATGAAGTAGAGATCATGGTATCCTACCATAGAATCGATCATCATTCTGTCACTAGAAGGGTAAAATCATTCTTCGGACAATGACGGTTGAGATCATAGAAGTCGACTCAGACTCCGATCTACCCATTCTTCTTTCTGACTGAAATGATGTTGGCTAAACACTTGGGGTATTGGTCCTCGGATGAAGTTGGCTCTGATGATCTCATCAACTTCGGCCTTGACCATGGCACTGTGAGATGGATGCATCTTTCTGGGAGGCTGCATGAACCCGTGATGGTTTGTCGGGAGATCAAGGCGGTGGAGAGCTACCTGAGGATCTAGTCCTGGAATCTAATTGTAACTCCAGTAAAATACATCATGATGTTTTTTGAGGAATTCCATGTACTGATGCTACTCCTCAGGGGTCATAGCGGTGATGATCAATGTTGGTCTTGGATCTGCCTTGCTACCGAGGCTCACCTGCACCAGCTTGTTGTCTGTGGCTAAGACACATTCCTCAAAAGCAGGGGGAGCATCCTCTATATCTTATTCTCCAATTATGGAGAGGTCTTCCGTGGGGGAAGCTTCTACTGAGATATCGACCCTTAATGGGAGGCTGCTACCACCTTGTGCGGCCGTGGTCATTTCATCGGGGCTCTCCGGCGCTGCTGAGCCCATGGCTATGAAGGGTTTCGACCCGATCACTTCTGGTCTCCAGCCCATGGGGCCATGCTTGATAATATAGAAGTAGTACTGGAACGTTGGCCGAAGCCGACATATTACGGCCCAGAAAAACAGACAAGTATGATCTACTACTATTTCCATGACCCGGACATCTCGATATGTGACATGAGTGGGAGGCTCCGGGATCACTGGAGCTTGGTCCATATAAAAATACGAAGTGAACATCCGACACCGCCTGGATTTAGGATCACTATTCCAAATTATCCTGGAAATGACAAAAATTGCCCCATACTAGGGGTTGTGGCCTCCAACCAATGGATCGTGAAGACGTAGGCATCTTTCAGGTCCACCCAAGGGTTAGTCGTAGCGGGAACAGGCTCAAATTTGCTTCCCTAGACTTGATAATACTTTCTCTTATAACATTCAGCATCCAAGTAGCGGGCTTCGTAAGAGGTGAAAAGAGATGCATCACGTCGGATTATGCCTACTCAACCATTAAGGGAGTTCTTAAGGCATTGGTGATATGATGAGGGGATCGTCGTGTGCAGATGGAGCCATGGACTACCCATAAATGCTTTGTACAGGCTGTCCTGAGAAACAACCATGAACTCGGTGATGGCAATCAGTCCACAAAACTAGGTCTTCAGATGGATCTTGCTGACTTGTTTTTGTTATGTCCTGTCATATCCTTGGATCCTTAAATCAGAGGGATTAAGGTAATCTTTAGATAGCCCTAGTTTCTATATTGTCTGTGTTAGGATAAGGTTGATCTAGGAGACGGTGTGAATGAGACAGTGGAGAATCTCCACACCGTTGAATTGTCTGGTGATGTACAACAAGAGAATCTGCGCCGGTATAGGGGAGCATTTATCCTCTCCTGAGAACAAGATGACAGCCTAGCATTCAGCATCCTCAACAGATTCATCATGGAAGGCCTCTGTAGCTGTTATCTCTGTCTCAAACTGGAGGGGGCTATTTAAAGCCTCGGTGAGTTCTTTGCTCATATCTGGCAATAGGAGAGGGGCCTCAAGGATGGAGAGACTTTCTAGGATGAAATTGAGGTCCTTATGAACATCATACTTCTGTTCCAGGCGCTGGATTCTGCCTATAGGAGTCCGCTCTGTGATGGAATGAATGGCGGACCCTACGGGCTGGACCGACGACTGACTGGTACTGGGGACATCCCGCTGCTCACTAGTCAAGGTTCGGGGGGTAGTAGCCGGATGAGGAAATGGCAACTTATATTGGACTGTAGCAATGTGATGCTGGTCACGATATGACTGAAGTTGCTTTGCGTGATCCAATTGCACAAACGGTGGTAGAGGCGGACCAGCCCACATAGGATAAAGTGGCTATGCATGCTGAGTTCTGCGCTGGTCCTACTGTCTAGTCTTAGCGGCGTGCACAACCTAGCTAGAGGTGCCAAATGACGCTCCCCGATGACCTATATGGTCATGGTTTGACAGAATTTGGCGTCAGTTGGGGACATCAAGGAGGTTCGTCTGGAACTCCCACTCATCATGACTCCTATAGGGATTTACCAACTCGACGATGTTAACCGAAGCATGTAATTTTCTTTCACATGATGAATCATCCACCACTAGGTGGATTCTGGGGGGAATGCCCATCTCCCGGGACATAATGTCACTGAGAGTGCTAGACGACAATAGCCTTGACGGGGCACATTGCTTCTTCTTGCGCCATCGGTTCTTGCTCTTTTGGGAAAAGGCCTGCTGAGATGATGATATAGAAGTGGTTTCCACCACTTCTGGAGGCTCCTACTAGTTCAGGTGTGCAATGATAATGCCATGGGTGTGGGTGACCATCCTATGAGCCATACTGTAGTTATACTTTTGGGACCCGCGGTCAGGAACCTGTTGCCACTCGTCTGTGACGTCGCTACTACTATCTAATCTCACAAAGACACTCGCCACTTGTTCCAGGGTTGGGCTCAACTTGACTATGTTGTTGTTAATATGGTCTTGGAACCAGTCCTTGAACATATAGAATTTATTGATGGTGTGCCCTAGGATCCAGTGATAAGTGCAGTATTTGGGGTGATCAGTGAGATGCGCCACTCCCAGCTTCCAGCACTCAGGAAGTCGTATGATTCTCTGCTCTAAGGTGCTGCGGAAGTAGCCAAGGACCTGAGCCTCGTCAAACGAGTAGGTCTGGTTCCTTCTATCCAGAAAGGGGGCTCTAAGAGCCTGACCCTGACAGGGGGCCGGAGGAGCCTATTGAGAAGGCGGAACATGATTATCCCGCCTAGGTGATAGCGGCATGTTACGCGGGGGTGCATGCCAATTCTGGGGCGGGCGCTGCTGGGCTGAAAACTGTTACCGTTTTGGAGGGCCTCTACGAGGATGTGGGGCCTGTGTTATTGGTAGAAACTCTAGCTTCCTGGGGGCTTCAACTTGGGCCACAGTGGTGGGCTTGGCTCTAGAATCTCTCCTTGCTTGAATTGCAGTGGGTAGTAGGTTTGTCTGGCTATCCTGTGGTAGAGCTTCCTCAAGGCATTGGGCCTTATCGGAGAAGAATCGGAACCCTCTGGGATAATTATGAGTGATCAGGGAGGGAACTAGTTTCGTCTTGACATTCCCTATGCACATCGTCATTAATTTCTCTTGAGTCAGTGGCATGTCAAGGGAGTATGTGATCCCCTTCCATTGAGAGATGAAGTCTGTGACTTGCTCATCAGGCCTCTGCTTGCACCTGAATGTCTGCAATGTTCTTCTTCTGGGTGGTAGAGCTAAACTGGTAAATGAACTGCCTATGAAGTTCCTCCTAGCTAGTCACAGATCCAATGGGGAGCTGGCTGTACCAAACGAATGCTGGTTCCTCAAGCGTCTGAACAAAGCAAAGGAACTTGGCAGCCTCCTACTTCGCTAGGTTACCAAACATAGGAGCATACCTTGTGTTGAAGTGTGCCAAGTGCTGCGACGGGTCCCCCGTCCCATTAATGGGGGAGAAAGTGGGATTGCCAAATCCCGGGGGTTCCGACATGTCATTTATCAATGCCAAGTATGGCTCTCCATCGGGTGGGATAGCCACCAGTCGCATTTACAAAGATTCCAGATGGGAAATGAGTGCCGCCATCGGATCTTCTAGATGTGAGTCCCAGTCCTGATGAGGATCCCTAACTACGAGCACATTTCCAAGCTCTTCAATGGGGTAGCCCAGCATAACGGCTCACAGAGCGGCTGGTGGAGCAAACCATGGGGCGGTCAGAGGAGCCTGTATGACGATGCCTGGGTAGTTTCTTTGTTCATGAGGGTTCGATGAGACAAACCGCACCCTCTTTCCATGGACTCCACCTTTTAACTTGTTGGTGAATACGACATGATCAAGGTTGCCTAGGATAATCTCATCGAGGGGAGTTGTTCCATCCCCTACTGCCCCGGACTAGGATCACAGTAGTCAGGTCGCCACTCTGCAATGCGTTCATCCTGAAGTTCATTGACCAACTTCTTCTGTTCAGCAAGCTACTGGTGCAGTGTGGCCTTCTCGGGGTCCTCTTCCATCTTCTACACTAAGGATGACGTGTAGGAGTGCTTGACAACACCAACATTCTCATTTCCTTTACTGAAATTTCTGCTCAGTATCAATGACTCGGCATGTGGAGGGAGACCAATAAGGTTCCTTTGATGGTGAGTAATCCTTCTTGATGGGTCCAGTGGCAGCACGTCTTCATGGGGGATGACCCCATTGAGAATTCGGAGCTCATTCGACTCTTCAGTCTGAACGGTCATGTTGACCGCCACTCTTCCTGGGGGCATGTCATCACTACCACAAAGTCAGGATGCTGGTGAATCGTACTAAAGAGGAGGGAAGCGTACAGACCCCTACCACAGACATGCACGTGGGGGTTAGGCTCCTTGAAAACTCTATGGAGTACTTGGAATTTCTGAATGCATTATTGTTGTAGGGCCCTGTGGTGGCCAGGTGACTCAGGGTGTCGGATCGTAGGGAGTGTGGCCAGGTCAACTAGGCAGCATTATTCACCGATTTTCTCGAGGTGCTCTTCACTCCTCGTATATGTCACCTACCAGTGGCGAAGACGAAGTTGAGTCACCCAGAGGGTCTGGAAGACACTTTCAAACTCTTCCAGGGTGAGTGATTCTGGAGTATCAAAGTTCGATCCCGCAACCAGTCAAAACTCCTCGGGGAAGTGGCCCACTGTGAGGATGCTCTAGAAGCTCCCCATCTCTGATTCATATTCTAGCCTCTGATCTTCCCACTCATCAACTGAGGGTGGCTGATGGAATGGTAGTGGCATTGAGGTGGGCCGCTGCGATGGAAGGATGGCCAGTGGAGAATACGACGAGTAGGCTGATTGGCCGCCGAATCATGGGGTGTCCTCTAAGGACTGTAGTGACCTGACCACCAGGTCTCGATAGGATGGACCGACAACCAGAGCTCCTGAAACATTAGTAGCGTCTGCTGGGGGTGGTCTACACCCCTACTTTTCTTCCATTGACCCCCAAAATAGCTACAAGGCAGAGGGCGGTCCTGGAGATGATGGTGGTGACGACATAGTTAGCCCCTAGAGACATGAAAGAGTCTCTTCATTCTGATTATACCTTGTATGGGATACAGGGATCCTATGTACCTTGAATTCCAGGAGCACAAGGCTGATGTGCGTCGTTTCTTCCCTAGCCCATGGCTTGGAGGATTGAGGGGACGACTGCTGCACTTAATCGTACTCCGCCTTAGAGTTTGAGAAGCAGACTAGTCTAATCCTCATCCAGCCTTTCCCAGAATTCCTCTTTCTGTGGTGGTGACCTACTCTCCCACCCTAGATGGTTCTTCAAGGCAAGGCTGATTTCTCACATGGGGTCCTCCGGCTGCACCAGTGTCGGTTCAGAGAAAGTTTCCACCAGGGGAAGCCAGGGTACGCGAAGCACCGAGAAAAATTTCAAAAGGAACACGGGGAGGACCTCCGACCTGAGCATTAGTGTGGTGAGGTTGGATTCCACCTCTCTGATTTCTAGGACGAGGAGGACCTTCACCGATTAGAATGGGGACATATGGGGTACCTCCATGTTGGCGAGTGGCAGGGCATGCAACATGTCTATGCTCGTGGTCGATAGAAGGTGGAGTGATCTCGTACCTAGTGTAGTGAGCACAAGAGTGACCCCCATATGGAGTGTTGCTGCCACAGGGAAGACCCTCTCCTAGGATGTAGGTTGCACAGGGAAGACCTCCAAGCCAAGCTTGGAAGCAGTGAGGGCTCACACCCTCCGTAGTGGTGGCACAGAATGAGCCCCCGCACTGGGCGGCACTTCCACGGATTGGCCCGCAGCATCCATCACCTGTGCCAGCAACTGGAAGAGTCGACCAAACCTACCTGTGGGGCGGTTGGGGGCTCAATTCGGGTTAGTCATAATGCTTCCCCTGCTCAACGTATGCAGCAATTTGGGGATATGAACCCACAGTGGATCGGGCCACATTAGTTGCTGACCCTAACACCACATAGCAATTGTATTTTTCTACTCATTCCCGACGCTGGAGTCGGGTCATATGGACAAGATCCGGTGGTACATGCGTGTGGCTTACCACCTCTTCATTTCAGGGAGCTGGGCGGCGACGCTGGTGCGGCCTGGTGGGGGCCCTCACCGGGAGCCCTGGAAGCGGGACTCCCATCGGGGCAACCCAGAGATCCACTACATCATTGGCGTAAGGGAAGGAGATGTCGAGGTGCATCATGGACAAACTCCCGAAGCGATTGAATGTTGGGTTGGGGAGCAGCGGCTCCCTTTACGGCCCTTGGGAGAGGCATGTATGGTGAGGTACAACGAACTCAAGATCTAGGCGGGCCATACCCCTAGTGGGGGTGGCCCCCTCCACCTCGTACTTACGTATAAGGTCATTAATTGCCCTTTTCTAGATAATATGTGATGGGGAGAGGGGGCGTGGGTGCCCAGAAGTCATGGCGATCACGGCCATCATGGAAGAGGCAAAACCATGCGAGGAATCTGTGTTGATATTGCCCCTACCACTGTGTCGGAGGGCAGGTGATCGAGATATGGATGAAAAAAAATGAATAATGAAAGGAGTGAGATAAACTCAATAACACTATGAAGAAAAAAAATTGGAAACCAGTGCCCCATAGTCATTCCATCTCCTGTGGTCGACAAGAGGATTCATGCTGACAACATCGTAGAACGGAATGATCAATGTCCTGACTGTCCTGACTTCTGGCGAGTTTCACGTCAAGACCGTTTGGTGGGACCTGGAGCCAGATGATGTGGTTAGAAGACATGTGTATCCACTGATGTCCCGAATGCTACTAGCCTCCATGCTAAAGAGAGGATATTCAGATCGGATTCACCATTATCTATTTCTGACGATTTCGTCTGGGCGCGCACATCCGTCACACAGAGGATGCGCTACCGTTACCCCACATTACCGCTTTCCAAAGGCAAGCAGCATCCTCTCCTTATTTAGGGGTGTCTTCTCCTTGATTGAAACTGGATAATGGGATGTCAGTTCTTCCTTCCATTGATTCCTCCTCGGAGCTCGTCACCTAGTCCAGGTCTCCCTCATAGATTTAAAACATTGTTCGTGAAGCTCTTCCCAACGCCATACCTTCATGGACACCAGTTAATTATGCTTCTTCTGTAAGGACCTTCAAAGGAGTCCGATCAGGACAGCAACCATCAGTTAGAAGACTAGTCACGTTAGGGAATCACTGGTGCGTCTTGATGGTGGGGATTGGAATGTCTATCTTTTCTCTCTTATTATAGGACTTCTCAAGGGCGCGGAAGCCCAAGGAATCCCCCATCGAACGTGGGGAATTATATTCCATAGGCATGTATATGAGGTTTTCCTCATCTTCCCATGTTAAACACGAGGTATGCCACAAGTTTAAAGTCCAGCGGAGATGGATTAGACTGATCAGAACACTAGGTAGAGTGGATCAGATTGACGAATCCCTTGGAGGTAACAGTGATGTTTGGGCCAGCATGTGGGTGGCTTACCTAATGTTGTAGAGGGGAATGAGGAGTTAAGTGGCTTGATCCCACCGGGATGTGGTGGCCCAGGTAAGAATCAGGATGCATAGTGGCTTTGTTCTTGGGTCCCGAAGAAACGTCCTACATATTCTTGTGGCAGGGAATCAATGTTTGTGTAGTTCGATGATATAGTGGGACACCTGAAGAGGTGACCCGTGAGAATGTACGAGTGGATGGGACCTAGAGGAAGTGGATCCTCTGGGTTAGGTCATGAGCTTCCCATGACATGTCGGCTCAAGGGAGAGATAAGGATGAGACATGAGTGATGGGATTGAGCCTCGTGGAGGCCTCCTACATATCCTCATGGCGGGTAATCAAAGTCTTCAAAGTTCTTAATGAAATGAAGTTTAACATCAAGTGGGATAGGATCATTTGGGGATTACACATTGAAACAACCCAAGGTGGAGTGAGTGAACAGATGTGAAGAGGGACCTGGGGTCCAGGTGGATAGGGGCTTACACTCTGAGACGACCCATGGTGGTGGGGCTTGATCCTCATGGAGGCTTCCTACGTTCCATGCCTTAGCACGGATCAAATTCCCCGTAGTTTGGGTTTTATTGGGGCTTATGCCCTGATATGGCAAAAAGTGGTGGGGCTTGAACCTCATGGAGGCTTCCTACATACCATGCCTTAGAACAGATCAGATTCCCCATAGTTCGGGTTGGATTAGGGCTTATGCTCTGAGACGGCCCAATGTGGTGGGGCTTGAACCTCATGGAGGCTTCCTACGTACCATGCCTTAGCACATATCAAAGTCCCCATAGTTCGGGTTGGATTGGGTATTACACTCTGAGATGGCCCAGGGTGGTGGGGCTTGAACCTCCGGGAGGCTTCCAATGTACCATGATTTATCACAGATCAAAGTCCCCGTAGTTTGTGGCGGATTGGGTCTTACACTCTGAGAAAACCCATGGTGGTGGGGCATGAACCTCGTGGAGGGTTCCTCAATACCATGACTTAGATCGTATCAAAGTCCCTGTAGTTTGGGTTTGATCGGGGCTTACGCTATGAGACAACCCATGTTGGTGGGGCTTGAACCTCATGGAGGCCTCCTATGTACCATGCCTTAGCTCAGATCATAGTCCTTGTAGTTCGAGTTGGATTATAGATTACGCTCTGGGACGGACGAAGATGGTGGGGATAAATCCTCGTGGAGACTTCCAACATACCATGATTTAGCACGTATCAAAGTCCTCATTGTTCATATTGGATTGGGGCTTACGCTCTAAGACAACCCAAGGTGGTGTGGCTTGAACCTCGTGGAGGCTTCCTACATACCATGCCTTAGCAATGATCAAAGTCCCCATAGTTCTGGATGGGTTTGGGATTATTCTTTGAGACGGCCCAAGGCGGTGGGGCTTGAACATTGTGGAGGCTTCCTATGTACAATGCCTTAGAACGAATCAAATCCCACATAGATCAGGTTGGATTGGGGCTTATGCTCTATGTCAGCCCAAGGGGCCAAGGCATGAACCTCCTAGAGGATTCCTACATACCAATCCTTAGCATGGATCAAAGCCCCCGTATTTCGGGTTGGATTGGGGCTTACGCTCTGAGACGAACCAAGGGGGTGGGGCTTGAACCACATGGATGCTTCCTATGTACCGTGGCTTAGCACATATCAATCTCCCCATAGTTTGTGTTGGATTGGGGCTCATGCTCTGAGGTAGCCCAAGGTTGTGGGGCTTGAACCTCATGGAGGCTTCCTACGTACCATGCCTTAGCACGGATCAAAGTCCCCGTAGTTTGGGTTGGATTGAGTCTTATGGTCTTAGATGGCCGAACGTGGTGGGGCTTGAACCTCGTGGAGACTTCCTATGTACCATGCCTTAGCACGGATCAGAGTCCACGTAGTTCGGGTTGGATAGGGGATTAAGATCTAAGACGGCCCAAGGTGGTGGGGCTTGAACCTCTTGGAGGATTCATATGTACCATGCCTTAGCACATATCAAATTCCCCATAGTTCGAGTTAGATTGGGGCTTATGCTCTGAGACAGCCCAAGGTGGTGGGGCTTGAACCTTATGGAGGCTTAATACGTACAATGCCTTAGCACAGATTAAAGTCCCCATAGTTCGGGTTGGATTAGGGCTTACGCTCTAAGAAGGCCCATGGTATATCTTGGTTTGTGCTCACTATATGCTCACGGGAGTCATGCTTAGTTTGAGAAAAAAGAGCTAGCAGAGATCTGACTATCGTGTCACGAAGGGTGCGTTTGTGGGAAGTGAAAAGGGGCTTACACATTGAGTGGCCCATGGTGCCAGGACTTACTCTAGGATGGAGGCTCGGGGCAACAAAGCGCGGTGGGAGAGGGATTTGGAACCCAAGAAGAGAGGAGGGGCCCCGTTCCCTATCATTCCCTTCGCTGGCCTTGGCAATGAGGAAGTAAGGAGGAGGAGGGGTGCTGCCTCCGGTAATAAGAGCTAGGGGATTACACCAAGGTGGGTTCCCTTCCCTGCGGACAAATGTCGCTCCAACAAGGAGGATATCATCCCATGTGAGGCCTGATCCCATCCCCATGGAGGTGAGTGGGAATTAAGAATGTCGGAGGCAGGGGGACCCTGCGTGCGAGGCACGGGGTCAGGTCACAGTTTAACGTCATCTGTTGAGGACGAGATGCTTGGTAGTTTAAGGTCCTACAGTTCGGACGAGGTGGGATTTCTCTGCACACCCAAAACTAATATAACCGGTACCCTCCGCACCTTATGGAAGGTATGGAATCAGCAAGGCCATACTGAGGGGGTGTCGCGGAGTGAACCCTAGAGGGGTCCACATTTGCGTGGCTATGCTAAAAAAAGTAGCTGTTAGCATGCCCATGAGAATAAGAAAAAGGCGAAGCAACACAATGGGATGGATTGTCCAATGGACTTTGAAGTTACATCGTATGAGCCTATAAGGTCGCACGGGAAAACCGTGAATGATGCAGATTCCTGGAGTGCATGAGGCGAGTGGCACCAAGTTGGAGGGCATCAGGTATTCGTGGAAGAGGGTGCTCGGGGAGCACCGAGGTGAAGGGCCCCAGGGATTGCACGCAACCCTTAGAGCTTGCGCTAAATAATGGTGCCTGGTGCGAAAATAGTGTTTCTTGCATAGAATAGGGGGTCTGAGGTTTTGTGCTCGGCTTGAAGGGATAGCGCACAAAGAAATGGGTGTGCGCGAAAAGTAAAGATTGCGCGCAACCTAGCCGTCTTGCATGCCCCGGAAAGGATTGTGCGCAAGGGGCAGTCCACGAAGGGGTTGGAGTTTAGTCTAAGCCAGGGATATCTCGCACGAAGGCAGATCCCAGGACGACATGGTACCAAAATAAAACCATACCTAATGGACATATTACACGCGTGAAAAATTCCAATTACACACACGAGAGGAGGTTCAAATTCATTATCCCTGAAAAGGAAGGGGTCTCCTTCTACTTATAGGAATCCGACATCACGGAATTATGGGCTGCGTGAAATAATTGTGCAACAGAGGTGGTGGCGTGAAATGTCAACCACCTGGGTTGCGGGCGTGAAATTATTTCACACCGGAATCAGGACTCTTCCCAAATACTGGTACTTTCCGAACGGGAGAACTTTTTTTCACGCACTTCACCCTTTTTTTCCGTGCAATATCTATGAGCCCTCCAGACTGGGCCTTCGGGTCCGAATATGACTTCGCATTTTCATTTTGGAACTTTCTCCATCCCTTACTCACTTTTCGACATCTACAATGTTAAATTGTGCCAACCATAAATAAATTAAATCAGATAAATTTAAAATTGATCATGATAATCAAGGGTTTGATATTTGAAAATTATTTTATTGAAAACCAACATCGTAAAAAGAGTTATGAAAATAACCCTCTTAATAAAAGAGAAAGGTTTATACAAATGTTACATGGAATATCATATAAATAGGTTTCTATGTAGGAGAAAGATGGTTGAAATTGATGATATGGACAAGGATGAATAGTGTGTATAATTATAGAGAGCGATATACGTAATTGATCACAATCAAGTGAATGGTCAATGGAATGTTAAGGACATCAAAACCACAAATGTTTTGTGATTGAAAAGGCCATCTGATTTATTAGATATAAATGTAATAGTATATTTTTTTCCAAATAGTTTTCTTAATATTGAATAATTATTTTCTTACATATGATTATATATAAATATACTTACTGGATATGATTTTATTTCATAATCACACTAACATCCTTTGGTTTCTCTTTGATCAATTTGCTATTCATTTGTTCTCAATGAATTGAATATCCAAAAATGAGTTTTGTTGTCCCTAAAGTAGTTAACATCAATTAAAATAGATTTTAATATCCATAATATAAGTATTAGTCATTGTTTCTATGTCTAGTTATTATAATTATAAACAATTTAGCATTGTTTATCCAATATGCATAAATATACATATGGTAAAGTAATGACTTAATCCATAAAACCAAATTCAATGATCAACTAAGTCTACTTTATAAATAGTAAACCTTATCACACTTCCAAAATATTTGCATACAAAAAATTATAAAAAGTCACTTAATTTCAAATAAAATATTATAAATAATCCCTAAAAATAAGAATTATATCTTCATCATCACATACAAAACTTATGAATTCCATCATAGTGTTTTTTCATGAAATATTTTAATAACATGAAATTCTAAAAATATTTATTTAAAATAGGATACTTTCCTCAGTACTTAAGTGATAATCTAATTATTGGATATATTCTTTATGTCCAAAATGCTATAAACTACGCCAATTAGAGAATTAACCACTTTGTAACAAATCATTATCTGGTTCCATGGTAGTTTGTATTATCCAATTTACATTATCCATATCGATCACATATTTATCCTAGAATAAGTATCTCAATTACATGAACATATTAAGGGTTATCTTTCCCTAACTCAAGTGTTTTCTAATAAATCTATCTTTATACTAAATCATCTTTTTGGGACATCAGAATTGTTTAACTAAAACGTTTTAATCCGTAATGATAAATAATTATTGTATAATCCTTATAGATTTTATAATACATATAAATAAGATATCATTGATAAAATACTAAAATGATATAATTATTGATTCAATAAAATAACATTAATAATTAAACTATTTCAATGGTAATAACATAATATTAACCATGATCCATTACTTACATTGGAGGTACATTTCATTAAATCTTAAGACACAGATTTGTAAAGTTCCCCATCTCCTTATAGTTGATGTACTGTAAATTATAATCTTTTTTAATATATTGAAAACAAAATTACATATCCATTTTTCTATGAACTTGAATAAAAGGACCATTCCTTTTTTGAAATCACCATGATATTTATTTACACTATTATAACATGTTTGAATTTTTGTTCAGTTCTTCCCTTTATTGGTATTTTCTCATTATTTCCTCTAATTCTCTTATATCCCTTCGAGGTCATAATACATATGGAATTATTTCTCTCTTATTATCACATGATACTATGTTATCATATGCTTATAATTTTTTAAATAGTGGTTCCCTTCAAAATATTGATGTAATCCCATCAATGAAATAATGAGTCTTGATATTTGGAAAATAGAGATTAATGTGGTTACCATTTCTTATACTAAGAACAATTACTAAATTATGAAATCTTATTAATTAGATAATATAATTATGAGTCATGATTTATATTTCCCAAACTAGTACAATAATCAATATAAATTGAAAAATTCATGCATAGATAATCCTATATTCATACACAAGTTTACATTGGGGATATCTATATTTTCATATCCTTCATAATTATTTGTATAGAAAATTTGAATTATCTTATGAATATCCCATGTTAGTGACAAACTAGGTGTATATTAATCCCTTTTCTCATTCACCAGGTGAAGATCATGTCAATACTAATTCACATTTTTCAGATTTATTACCCATATGTACATTTGTGCTAGAACCATGTCCAATTTTAGTATCCAAAAATGTATGTATTTATTAAAAACCCACATAATATCTACCTGACCAATGATTAAGGATGTTCTAAAAGACATATAATATAATTATATAATAGGTTTATGACACCAAATATATTCATTTATATATCAAGTTCCCAAGGATTTTAATCAACATCCAATGACACCAATAGAAGTGACCTCATCCCCGGTAACTCGAAGCTGTTGTCATACTTTTTTACATTGGCATAAGATAAAGGGAATCAAATCTTGAAGGACTAAATCCTTTAGTTTTAGTTTTAATTTATATAAATATCAATTCATACAGTACATTTGAAAACATAAATTACAACGTATTTTTTATCAAGAATAAAATTATTACCTCTATCATATCCTTGAATATCAAATATAGTATACATTATGGAAATATGTGAATGAAATCAATATAAGGGTGTGTTAAATGATTAGTACGGATTACGTATAATGTATGATTTAATTAATAAAATTTTTTAATTAATTTTAAAAACTAAATAACTTATCAAACATGCCATTTAAAAACTGGATAATGTATAATAAATATGTGATGGTAAATAACTGAACACACATGAAGTAATTTAATGAGGTGGAGAGTGAAGTACAATAAAGAAGCCCATTGATTAACATAACATCTTATTCCGGTAACATCCATAGGATTGAACTATATGACTTACTAGGATAGTGTTTTCCCAAACTAATGCTTCTAGAATGATGGGAAAGAATTTAGTATGTGATTTAGTTAGTTAATGTCTAATAAAAAATGGTTTTAAGGTGTAAAGAAGGGAGGATAGGCGTGACTATTTATATGAGAGGTGAGTGGATGATTTGTAATTTCTTAAAATAAAAAGGTCTAAATAAATGTTTCACATTACAAAGTGTCCAAAATGGGTTTTTAAAAAGAAATAAACAGTATAGCGTAAATATATCACCATAAAATTGATTATATAAATTTTTTTATGTCATTTAACCCTTACCATTTTAGTTTAACCCTCAATAAATTCATTTTTTCCTTAACTATGGTAAATAATTTATTTCTATTATCAAAATTAATTTTGGTAACAATTTAATTTTTGACTTTTAGATAATAAACTATTGTAATTCCAAATATGGAATTCATTTTTCAAAATTCAATTCATAGTATTTTAAAAATTAACATCAAAATTAATTCTATATATGTGGTGAGAGAACATTAAAAAAAATGCTAAAATGTTTATAATTATTTTATATTGAATTTCAATATGAAAATGATTCAAATGAAATAAATTGGATTAATTAATATATAATTGAATTTAATGTACTTAGAAACAATTAAAAATACAATTTATCATTATAAATAACTAAATAGAAATATAGTTTTCAAATAAAATCTAGTATTTATCATTATTTATTGAAAAATAAAACCTTTTAAGAAAAGTCTAAAAATTTCGACATATGATAAATTTGATGATATTATTTAAAAAACTAAATTTTTTTTATCGAATGAAATAAAATTTTATGGAAAATAATTTTATATTATGTTTTCAAAACCTACTTAAGTCATCTTTTAAAAAAACTATTTTTCTGAAAATAGTTATTTTTCATTTATTAATTTCTTATTTTATTTTGAATTAATATATATAGTTGATATTAAAAATATAATTATTAATATTCATAGCAAAAAATTTAGAATCTAGCTTATAATTTTATTTCATTAAAATAATAGAGGATCACATTATGTTCATACCTGGTGTCATTTATATTACAAGCAATAAACACAACTAGAAAAAAAATGATATAGCTGCAGTTTTTCATGGCAGTTAGGAAAAGTGCCACTAAATTTTTTTATAGGATAAATTTAATGGGGGATTTTTTAACAGTAGTTATAAAAAGTGTCCTAAATTTTATCTAAATCTGTTTTTTATTTTTTTATATTTTTTCAAATGAGAAATAAATTTCTATTTATCAATAGTTTTTTGAACAACCGCCGCTAAATTTAAGTGAAAAATTATAAAATAAAATATTTTTTTATTTTATTATTTTTTATTATTCACTATAATATAATGTTATTTATTTATAATTATTATTATATATAATTATTTAAAATATAAATATCAATAATTATTAATTAATAATAATTTGAAATTTAAATCAAATCCTCAATAAGTTTAAATCTATTGATCATAACATATTAATTGAGACTCTTTTTTTAGCTCCAAAACTAATAAAGTCATCTCTTGTAAACTAAACTAAAACCAAATTATATTTAAATTGTGAAATAATTAAAATAATAAAATTTATTATAGTTTCAAGAGAAGTAAGAAATAGATCATGAACTTCAAATGTCAATAACATTTTATACCAGTATCCATTTGGACTCTATCAAATATCAATTTAAAGAATGTGATTATTTATATACTCAAATTACATGGGGGAACCCCATTCACATTTTTCAAGGCCATAAAATTCCGAAAAGTTTTTTATAATGAGTTTCTAGTCGGGGTGTATTAATTTTTTAACATTCAATGGAATTTCACTCACATTTATGGGATTCTTATTTTATTTTTTACATGGGGACTAAATTTATTACTTGATATTACATTCAAATTGATATTAATGTTTTAATGTTTTATTATTTTATATATAGTAGTTTTATTTTTAATTAAATACACGCATATTTTTACATATTTAATTATAATAAAGGGCTTTTATAAATGGATATTTACATAGTTTTGTATTTTTTGGCACATAAACTATTTTAAAATAAGTTATTCTTATTAATTTTATTTAAAATAAATAATTATCGATTTTATTTACCTTATAAAACTGCATGAATTTGTATATATATCTGTATAATTAATTTTGATATATAAACATGTGCGTGTCAAGAAAAAAATCAATATTTATGTGCAAATTCTAATATATGTATATATATATATATATATTTGTGCATCAATATTTGAAAAAATATAATTATGTTCATGTGTATCAATAATATCGTGAGTATAAATCATAGATAAATATATTTTTATATAAATGAGTCATATCATTAAATATTTCATATAAATTAATTTACAGTTAAATTTTATTAATATACATATATATATACACACAGATATAAACAATGATAATATATATATGTTTGTGTGTATTGATAAGAAGATTTATATTTATATTTATATTCAAATATATGAAAATAAATATTAATATATAATATATTAAAATTTAATTTAAATTTATATATATATCATAAACATTCACTAAGTTTTCATCTTCATTTAAGAGTTTCTTCAAAAGTTTTTTATGTGTTTATGATTTTCTTTCATTGATTTACATTCCTACTGATTTGATAGTGTAGTAATTATTATTCTTTCCCCTGTTTTTGTAATTTATTATCAATTATATATATCTCTGTTTATATGGATTTATGAATATTTGTGTATATTTATATACATTTGTAAATATTTATAATTATTAATATTTCTATATTTTTATATCATATATGTGTTAATATGAATTGAAATATATTTATATTTTCATGTTATATATATATATTTATATTCATGTAGAATTATATAACATAGTATGTTTATATAAATATAATTAACATAACGTTGTGTTTATATATAGTTATTTAATTTTTTTGATATGTTAATATATTTATAAAAATTTATATCAATTTCTTATTTAATTATTTTATTATTTTATTATTTTTATTATATATTATTATATATATATTATTTATTTATTCAACTAGAGTATATTATTTAATATTTAGTTTTTAATATTTATTTATTATTTATGGATTTATTTTTATTGTAAAATTATTATTAAATAAATATTCTATATTTTTTTCGTACTTGTTATTTATATATTATTTATTTGTAATTTATTTATTATTGATTTATTATTAACTTATTTTTTATTTTTTATTTCATTATTATTCATTTATTATTTGTTTTTTTATCAATTTTTTATTGAAAATATATTTATTTATTACTTATTATTTATTTATTCATTATTTTTTAATTATTTGTTATTTATTATTTATTTATTAAAAAATTATTTATTATTAATTATTTATTTATTTTTTAATTTTGTATACATTAATTATTAATTTTCTTTAATTTATTATTTATTTATTTTTAATTTAATATTATATTAATATTATTTTATTATTACTTTCTTATCTATTATTTATTTGTTAATTATTTATTATTTACTTATTTTTTATTATTAGTTTATTATATATATCATTTTATTGGTTTTTTTATTTTTTTATATAATTACTATTATTTAATTATTTATTTATTATTATTATCATTTTTTCATTTTTTAATTTTTTATTATTTATTATTCATGATTAATTATTCATTATTTATCTATTGCCATTGAAGTTGTTGTTTCTAGTAAAAAATGGGGTAAAAGGAGTAGGCTATCATTCCCATTGACGAACCTATTGGGGCATCATGAGAGGTTGTAGTTTTCCTACATATGGTTAAAGGTGTTGGTATCCACTGGGTTTCCCAACAACTGAATCCTCAGGCAGTAATTTCTAATAAAAAAAGTCCCTCGATCAGATATGAATCTTCCATCATGTTTGTGGAGTATTAGGAGAAGATTATCATTCCACTGGCGGATCTTATTGAACTTTCTGTGGCATTGGAGGTTGTTGATTTCACTGTTACAGTGAAAGATGGAAAGACCACTCGAATTTCACAGTAAGTGACCGCCAAGGATGACACTTCTAATACCAAGATGGCTAATCCCTTGGTCAGAGTGAATGAAAATTTCTTTGAGGAAACATCATCAGTACAAGATGATCCGGAAAATCCTACGAATACAATGCACAAGAAAGTCTGAGGTAATGTTCATAATAATAATCATTTTTAAATTTGTGCCTCTCATTGTACAGAGAAGAATGGGAAAGGATGTATTGTTGATCCAAAAATTGAAAAAATGAATATAGATTATGTTGAGGATTCATTTGACGATGGAGGGTGATCAAGGAAGCAAGATATATATTTGAGAAGTGGAAGACAACCTCATGGGAGGAGAGCTTGCATTCATCATCACAACATTACCACTCGCACTCATGCATTATGATTTCTCTTGCTTTTGATGTTTTGACATTTTTTTTCTTTCTTTAAGGTATTTTCTATCTTTCACACATTCATGAGTAGGGTAGGTCAATGTCTTACCCCTTCTAATCCTCGTCCAACTATTTATTTTTAATAATATGGATTTGACTTGAGTCTGTTTTTAAAAAATTATTTATTATTTATTATTTACAATTTATTATTTACTCTTAATTATTAATCACTTATTGCAATATTATATATATATATATATTTATTTATTTATCATTTATATTTTATTTATTAATTGTTAATTAGTAATTATTAAACATTCTTAATTTCTTATAAATTAATAATAATTTTTAATTATTACATTTTAAACATTAATTATATATTTTAAATTTTTAATTATTGATTTTAGATTATTATTTATTGATTTGAAATTATTAATTATTGATTTTAAATTATTAATTATTAATTAGAAATTAATAATAAATAACTATTTAGTTTGTGTTTATTTTTTTTATTTTTTTCAATCAATATATAAATAAATAAATATATATTAAATTCTATTCATTCATCACATAAATAGCCAGCTAGTGTGGCAATTTCTTTGGAGAATAAGAAAGAGGTAAGACGTTTAATTCTCACCCAACACAAAATTTCTATATATTCTATCAGCATGCATGGGAATGTGCATGTACACCTGCACATGCATACAAATAAAAATAGATTAATTAAGTGAACCTATAAATTTACTAAATAAATAAATAAAATAATAATATAATAATTAATAGAGTAATAAATAACAATGATAATTAATTATGAGAATTAAAAAATTAACAAAATAATTAACATAATAATACAAAATATTAATAACATAATAATAATAATAATATTGATAATATTAAAATACTAATAATCTAAAATAATAATAATAAAAAAAAATAATAATTATAATTATAATAATAATAATAAATCAATAAAAATAATAACTATAATAATAATTATAAAATAATAATAATAAAATAATAGTAGTAAGATAATAATAAAATAATAAATTTAAAATAATAATAATAATAAAATAATAATAAAAATAATTTTTTTTAAAATAATAATACTATAAAAAAATTTACAAAATTTAAAAAAAGTTCGAAAAAAATTAAAAAACTTAATTGTAAAAAAGCACCATTATGTGATTTAACAGCGGTTAGATGACCTCTAAATGATTCCACTAATTTTAAATAACTCCACCAAATCATCCTTCGGCCGCTTTGAAAAATCACCACTAATTGAATGCATACACATAATTTATGGGTGGTTTTCCCAAACCGTTGTAGAATGATTTAGTGAGGTTTAAAATTGCTTCCTAACACATTTTTTTATGTTGTGATAAATGGATGAGATTATTTTAAAATTAATATATAAAAAATTCCCTTGATGTTTAAACCTTTAATTCAATCCATCAATCCGAAAGTGAAAACAATGTTTATTTATACACAAAACCTACCATATTAATGAAATGAGTAATTTATTTTTCTTACTCTCTCTTTTATGTATTATTCTAAATGTATATATTTTGAATATATAAGATTTATTTTTAAATTAATAATATTGTGAAAATTTAGGAACCGTGAGAAAGATTCACAGATTAAATCCTCTGAATCAAAACACAGATTGAAATCGTAGAAGGGAACACAAAAAAATAACAATAAAAAAATTTATAGAAAACAAGTGATAAAATGATATCAATGGAACATTTAAAAAATTATTCATATTAATTATTCTATAATGTAACTCTACCTCTATATTTTTGGATATATATTTGTTACACATAATCTCATCATTTATTATTTTTTATTTCATCATTACATAATTTCTATGGGATTTTGCTACAATTTCCACTCCATTTAGACATATTGTGTATTATAAACCTCTTTATTTTTATGTTAATTATATAATATCCCTTAGATGTAATTACCTTGAATAAATACTTATTCATGATTATTGATCATTCAATTAATGTTACTCATCCAAGGGGATGAAATTTGAAATATACAAAAGTGGTAAAAGCTTATTTTCAAATCATTTTTACTTTTGGGATAACATATATTTTTATAGAAGGAATAATAAAATATTTCTGTCATAAAATCCATTTATTTTATTATCATATTTATATTTCAAATGATTAGTATTTTCTTCCAATATTTTCTTTCTCTTAATGTAAATCAAGTTAAATAATATTTAAAATAAATTCCAATCTTATTTTGGTTTTTGATCGGGTATATTTTCCTCCCATGTCCATTTCTTAATGTGTTTTACAAAAGTCATTTTTATTTAATGAAATGATTTATGAATACATCTTTATGTTATATCTAACAGTATAAAATATTTTAATGTAATATTTCTAAATAATTTTTAAAGGATTTATACTGGAATTCATTAAAAAATATAAAAAGTGATTCTTATTTTTGAAGTATATATTGTTAATTGATTTTCCAACCACCGTAAACATTTTACATTGTTTATAGTCTTTATATATTTTCATTGGTTTTATGAAGAATATTATTTTATGAAAATTTATTTTAAATTTTTCAATTTCATTTTTTTCTATTAATCATGATATATGATGCTACTAAAAAGCTACATTTAATATGAATTAATGGGAATCTACTGTCTTCTTATTAATTTTGTTGTCATTAAATTTTTCTAAAAAAATTACTTCATATAGTCAATATTCATTAAATATTATATTTCTCTTAAATATCGATATTCTTTGTCTAATGGATTTTATTATTTTCAAAAACTTATACGATTTATACATATGAATTTTTTCTATAAATGTTATTATATTCCCCAGTGAAGTATTTATATTCCATGTTTTTTAATAAGTGAGAATATTTATTGATAACACATATTCTTCCTGAATTATATTGATAATTAAATATATGAGGAAAAAATTGGCTAATAGGTAACATAAGGGGATTAAAATTATACTACGATTTGATGCATCGACTTATCCTGTAAAAAAACTATTTAATAGACTTGTTAAAATGGTTATTGGTGTGTGCCTACAAATTGTTTAAACAAGTATAGTGAATTTACCTGGTGGTAAGGAGATTATAATGTGCAATGTCATGATGTCCAACATTGTTCATTTCGTTAATTATGAATATTGTTATTATTATACATGAGTTTTTTTGATATTATTCATGGATTCATTTCTGTTAGATGGTATGTCTGAGTACGATATACTATGTAATACCAAATGTAGGATCGAAATAATAGAGATACTGTATGGAGTATCTAATGATGATCAAAATACAAGAGTGGGGGTTTGAATTCTATTCTTTTAAAACTTCCTTTGGATGTTTTAAAGATTGATATGTTTAAAAAAGATAAACTAGGTAATTAAAAAAACCTCTAGGTCAATAAAGATTCATTGATCATGCAATATGATTCTGAGAAGGAAATTCCGAAAAAGTGATTCTATAAATGAAACATAATGAATGTTTACAAAGATGATTATTATACCTTAAAGCGTATAGAATCTAACTAAATCAGAGTACAAAAATAAGGAAGTATAAGATAGTTATAATTTCCTCAACAATACAAATGCAGCAGAAAACTTGTAACAAAACAAGTAACAAGGTAAATCTTTTAACCCAAAGAGAAGAGTTTCTAACAACCATGGATAAAGGACCCTTGATTTATACTTTCAAGAAAGTATATCATACCTAGACCAAGGTAAGCCCTCGATACAAGATCAAAGTCTATCTTGCTATCCCCACAAGCCCTCAACTTCGAGGTAGTTAGAACCTCTTTCTTCTTCATCAAGGAAGTCCTCAACATCAAAGAAGTCAGAACCTCTTTCTTCCTATCACCGAAAGCCCTCGATTGTATATAGCAACAATCAGATTCATACAAAGCAAGTCTGAACAATAAGTTTAGAATGCACAAGACAATGAGAGTCTCTCTCTAGGAATCACTTCGACAACATGTAATCTCTAGAGTCATAGAACAGTGTTGAACTCTTTCAAATGAGCTTTTATTTATAGGAACGACTTCAACGGTCGGCTCCTTCCTCCAACGGTTATATTTTCCCTTGAATTTCGGAGGGTCCTATACACGTGTCACTTAATCAACTGCTAGTTAATAAATAAATGCACAACATCGTTTTATAACAGAACAAGTGTAAATAAATTTATGGTTACATAACTAAAATCCAATATTCAGAATGTAATAAAATGAAAGTTTGGAGACTAACCAAAATTTAATTTGGAGTCTATAATATAAAGATATTCGGATTTTGTTTTCTAGGAATTCGGAACCTGAATTCTATATAATTCTAGATTTTGACTTTCAAGGAAATTCGGAATCCGGATTCACATGTATTTGAAACCTAAACTTACAATGTTCGGAGTTGGAGTTCATGAGAATTCAGAGTTATAACTCAGCAAGTTCGTAACTAGAATTCGTAATAAGAATTAGGAGTCAGAACTCAGAAAGTTCATAACAAGAATTTTGATTCAGAATTCGGAGTCAGAACATAGAATGTTCGTAACCAGAATTCATATTCAGAATTTAGAGTTAGAACTCATAATTTTCATAACCAGAATTCTGATTCAGAATTCGGAGTCAGAAATCAGAAGTGTTCGTAACTGGAATTCAGAGAATTCAGAATCTAAATTACAATTATTCATATCTATGTATTTATAGGATTCTGAGGATTCGGATTCAAATCAAATTTTAATCTTAGAAAAAAATTTATATGAGCAATGAAAATAGGGTGAGGATAAATTTCCTTAGGGAAGGAAATTTTCCTTATAGAAGTAAAACATTGGTTAAAAAGAAATTTTCTTTATGATAAGGTGTTTGTTATTTTCAAAACAAGAGAAATCTTAAATTCATAAGGAACCCTTAATGACTCTATAATCTCCCCCTTACATGATGGAATGGTAAATTCATAAGGAAAACCGCATTGACTCAACAATCTCCCCCTTTTTGGAAAGCTCAAACATCCTTAATGAATATAAGGTCTTAAAAAAATTCTAGACTTTGAAAATAAAGCTTATCTCTCATTACTTATGAACAATGGTGAATACAACTAACTCCCCCTTTGGATTTAGAACTCTACGTATCGTATTCTAGATTTCAGGAATCAGAGTTTTCATTTGAATGAGGATATATTTGTAAATAAAACTATCTCTTTGATAAACTCTTCCTTACATAGGGAGATTTACTATAATACATAGACTTATTTTTCCTTCTCCCCCTTTGTGATTTTTAAAAGGAGTATTTAGGGAAATGAAAAGAAATATGGTACCTGAAATATTAGTACAAACATCCAAGAAAAACAAGAAACCACAATTTCATTATGATTGAAAGAATTTGTATAAGGAAAAATAGGTACAAAAATAGATCATATTTGGATTAATTTTTCTTCTTTTTCCATGGGTATCCACTTGTACAAAATAGTTTTCAACATCTTTAGATCTCTTTGATCCTCCTATTCTTGCTTTTCTAATGCACTGATCCTGTCATCTTGAGATTTTATAGCCTCTTCCTGATCCTTCATAAAATCATCTTTCTTTTCTAACATTCCTTCCTTCTCAACCCGGAGATCCCTTTCTATTTTCCAACTTTGGACAACATAATTCAGCATCCCATTCAGGTCTTTGACATCCTGGATCCGAGTGCTCTTCTCAATATTTTACTTTTCCTGAAAGCTATTTGTATGATACTTGATTTTGACATCTTCGGTATCAAAATCTTCCTTGACATATTTTTGAAATTGATCAATCTCTCTTAGATCATCAAAAATCATCTTGGACCAGACGGTCATTTTCTGGTAAGATTTTCTGTGAGCTTTATAATTGATTAGGAAATTCTTGTATTCAGCCTCAACCTTAACACACCTATCCATCACCATGGATATATAGTCTGCTTTCTGAATCATGCTATGTTGGAGAATCTGGAATATAGATTCAATTTCTGGAAAGATCGGAATGGTATCCACTAACATCTTCAGGGACTGAACATAAAAATCAAGTCCCATGTCTGATGACTCTGAATTTGACAATTTACTTGGAGATGGTTCTTCCTCTAGCCAACCTAGCTTCCATATAGAAGTTCCACCAGCTTCCTTCTTCCTCAAAATTTCTTTTGTTGGGGTATCAGCAACTACTTGTTTTCTCTTACAGATTCATGGAATATCTTTTTCATTAGGAGATTCATGCTCACTTCTAGATAATTGGACAATTTTATCTTCATCAAATTTTTTTTTCTTTGCCCCAGCCTCAATGTCTTCAGTAAGAATGAAATCATGATTATGACTTTCTTCCTCTAACAACATGTTCAATTCTTTTTCATATACCATCTTATCAACTCCAGGAGTAGCATGTTTTGAGGATCCGGCTTGAGAAGTCCGGATTGAAATTTTTTCAGAAGCACTTTCCTTATCATGAAATTCTTCTACTTGATTTATCAAATCAACTGTATTTTCAGTTATTTCAAGTTGTTTTTCTTCTTCCACATCTTCCTTTTAAACATCCTTCACTTTGTATTTTTCTGAAGACATAAACTTATTTTACGGAGTCTCAGGCAATGGTTCTACTAGGAATGTTTTCCATATGGGAATTTTTTCGAATGCAACTTTAGTATCCTTTAAAATAGATTGCACAATCTCTGCCTCTGACATATTTTTCATAGGATTTTCCCTTTGGATTATTTCTCAAGCTCAACAGCTGCTTTCTCCTTCAATTATTTGGCCTCAATAGTGTCTATGCCAAAAAATGGCTCCCCTTCCTTCTGATTATTCTTATCCTACCTCCATTTGGAAACAACATCATTTAGATAGGATTTCTGTTTTTTGGGTTTTGGAGGTGCTGATTGATCTTCCTTTGATTTAGGGGTTTTACATCCTGCTTCTGATTTCTTCAATTTTCTTTTATTCGCATATTTAATTGATGGTTCATCCTCTTCAGCATTTTTCGTAACGATTACAGCCTCATCCCCTAACAGATCATAAAACTCTCATGATTCATTAAGAATTCCAACATTCATTATGTTGAGCGTATCATCACTAATCATCATTACATTGCAACTCCTTTTCTTGGAACTGCATGGGAAATTGAAATAATCAAGGTACCAAACTATCAGTTTAGAGACTAGAGTAGGATACCTGATTATCTGTGCTCTTAGAATCCCATTCTTGATGATCTCAATCGTAATGAGAATGTGCTTCATCAGATTCATTTTTCTTAGATTTACCAGAAAATCTAAGATATACATTTCACTTTTCTTAAGAGTGTCCTTGTCACCCTTTCCCAATACGAAAAATACTTGAACCCATAGCTGTAGGATCCTAATGTAGGTAGACAAGTGAGAAATATTTGTGGTATTGACATCAGTAAGTCCAATACCTTGCATAGCCTTCACCTTTACAAAACTACATTGAATATCTGGTAGCTTGTGGGAACAAAATTCGGCCTCTCCTTTATAAGGTAACCCTACCAAGCTAGCAGCCTTGGTGTAAAAAATTGAGCATGTATTTCCATAACTATTGACGGAAAATTTTTCCCTACCATCTTCCTTAAGGAAACAAGCTGATTCATAAAATTCTATGAGAAAACCTAGATACACTACATCCTAAGCTCCTATCTTTGAAATGGCTACACTTTCCCATCCATTGAGCTTGATTTTTTTGGAGATAATAGAAACATACTTATTGATGTAGTTCAGATGAACTATCCTCTCCCTATATATTTTCCAAACTGAAATCAACATGACAGTAGACATATCTTGAGAAGAATCTTCTATAGACATTCGGACTAGAGCACTTTTGAAAAATTTGGAATAGGATTTTGTAAAGGGGAAGAGCATTGACATTCACAAGATTTGAAAATCAATTTGGGAAAACTACCGAGGTTCCCCTTTTATAGGTGTTGAAGTGACTGTTCATCTTCCCATATCAATCCAATGGCTGAGAATTCTTCATATCTGATCTGACGGTTGAGATGAAAGCCGCAATGAAAAATCTGGTCGGATCTGATCTTTTGATGTTTTGAAAGGAAAACATTCAGATTTAAGGAAACATGAATCCGAGAAATTTTAAAAAAAATGAAACTAACAGAAAGTAAAAGGTTATTTCAAAAACTCGAGAAAGAATCATACCTTTCGGATTGTCAAGAGAATTATTCGTATTGGGTAAAATTCTTGTTGGAAGACATTAGATTTAGAAAAAACTTGAGTACAAAAAGAGATAGTGTATACAGATCATCATTATGAAAATTCTAATTAAGAAAGTATTTATTATGAAAATCTTCAATATGAAAAGCTTTATTATGAAAATTTCATGTCCGGAAATTTCCATTACGAGAATTTCTGGTCCAAAAATTTCCATTACGAAAAATATGAAATTTCTTTTTTACAAGAGATATGAAAAACATCATTATGAAAAATATGAAAAACTTCATTACAAAAAATATGAAAAACTTCTTTATGAAAAATTTGAAAAACATCATTTTGAAAAATATGAAAAACTTTATTATGAAAAATATGAAAAACAACATTACGAAAAATATGAAAAACATGAAACAAATGTACTCCCCCTATGAAAAGGAGTTTATTTCTATAAGGAGATTGGTTAAACAGAAATTTAATGAGGAAGATTACCTTACGGTTATCATTACTAACTTTTGTTTAATGTATTAAAATCTATTGGAGGGTAAATATTTTTTTAAAATATCAGCAAGTTGATCTTACATTTGGATAAATTGAAGTATGGTTTTTTCTTTTTTGTGTGTGATTCTTAAGAATGTGATGCATTATATATATGTGCTTTGAATGAGAGTGATGTGAAGGTTTTTTACTAAGGGTAATGACACTAGTATTTTTTCAAAAAATTTGTGTTTTGGTAAAACTCATGCCATAATCTGTGAGTGTGTGTTGCATCCACAACACTTGGGCACAACATCTTCCAGTTGCTACATATTCAGCTTCAGCAGTGGAATGTGATATTGAGTGTTTCTTCTTACATGACAAAGAAACTAATGAATCTCCTAAGAAATGACATGTTCCGGATGTACTCTTTCTATCCACTCTACATCCACCAAAGTCAGAATCCTAAAAACCTTTCAAAACAAAATCATTTCTAGAAGAATAAAACAGTCCTAAATCCATCATTCCCTTTTAGTAGCTATTGACGCTCCATTACGTCACAAAATCTAATGACTGAAAAAGGGGAAATACCTTAACACAAAGTGATTCATCCTTTTAAGAAACATCGAAATTTGAAAAAAGCATGAACAATTATTTGTTTACACTTCGGTCACGCAAGTTTCATCATGGCCGCACAACTATACTTGTGCGCCTCATATTGGTCACACAGGTGACTTGCATGCCCTAAGTTATTTTTTACCTTGGTCTTCAAAGGCCTATAAATACCCCTTATGGTCCCCTTATTTAGAAGAAGAAAAATTGAGAAACTCAAATTTGAGCTCCCGGTGCCCTCGTCTTTTCTCAAAGCCTTCCGAACACTTCTAAGGTAATTTATTACCTTCAATGGAACACGTCCTAAGTGTTGAAATTCATCCACACCTACGCGCCTAAGTGTCTAAACCTTCAGGTAATTGAAAACACTTGCACGCCACCTTATCCCTTCAACAGAACTTGCATGCCACTCATTTAAAAGTCTTCAGTGATAATACTAAGGGCTTGAGCCAAGCCTCACCCATGTATTACCGTATGGGTTGGTCGTCGCACAAGTGTACCTATGTCGTGTAGGTATACCTGCCCGACCATGACCTACACGCCCAAACAGGACCTGCGTGCCTACCTTCTTTAGGGTTCCCCTCCTATCCATTCACCTCTTTTCTACAAATCCACCTCTCCTCTTCAAGATTTATCCTGCAGAATCCTCTTCAAATCCATTTATGGGATGATTCCATTGTTGGATTCCTTATATGAAAGGAATTATGTTGAACATCTCTCTAAACCTAGTTATTTACATATCTTTATGTCACTACGGTTAGAGATTTTATTCATTCAACCTCATCCTTTAAGATGAGAAGACAATTAATGGGCATCATCCTCAGGAGTAAGCCCCATGTTCCCAAATATGGGAATCCTTTTTAAAAGTAAGCCCCAGTATTCAAGTTCCCTTAATTTTGGGCCTCGTTCTTAGGAGTATGTCCCAATCATAATTCTTTAATTTTGGGCCTCCTTCTCAGGAGTAAGCCCTAGTCATAATTTCCTAACATGGGCCTCCGTTTCAGGAGTAAGCCCCAGTTCTCAAATCCCTTTAACCTGGGCCTCCTTTTCAAGAGTAATCTCTAGTTATCAAGTCCCTTTAACATGTGCCTATTTCTCAGGAATAATCCTCAGTAATAATTTCTCTTAACAAGTCTTAACATCATTTGATTTGGGATTCCTTCTTAGGAATAAAACCCAATCACAAGTCCTTTCCTAATTTGGGCATCCTCCTCAGGAGTAAGACCCAAGTTAGAGTATCCAATATTCATAAATCACATATAATTTTATGGACCTTGTTCCCGGGATTCTTCCTTGACGTAAGTCCCGATATTCATCATTCTGGGAAGTCATATGTATGTAAGCCCCACATCATTCTTGGTGACTACATATGTCATGGCACAAATCATCGGGTTTACTATACCTCTTGTTTCTCACACCGATCATGACTCAGGTGTTCTTAGAGTGTAAAAGTAATCGTGACACGTCTCTTTAGGATGTTAATCATACGTAAGACTCACAATTCTTATCCGAACAATGTAGACTTTGGTCTCTACCTTAAAAGTGGAGTACGTAGGAAGCCTTTCTGAGGTTCAAGCCCATCAACCATTAATTCTCATCTGTCCCATATGACGTTAAACTATATCATAATTCCTTAACTATGTGGGTTCTTATTCCTTTTTTAAAAATGATACGTAGGTATCCCAACTATGGGTACGATCCCAACTCTGAAATATGTCATGTCCTTCTGAACGACAATAAACTTGAAGTTCCACGTTCAGTGGCTTTAAAAATAGTATTGTTATCATAATGACCAAGAGATGTTTATATAATGTGTTGAAGGATACTGTTTACTAAGAATCTATAACAAATACAGATGATTCTATAACGATAAAGAACCTCAAATACATATAAAATTTTCTCTAAATCTCATACATATTAATCACCGATTGTCAGATTTTAAGGAAAGCTCAATTTTCATACTTGGTACTGTAATAAGGATTCACAGACATAACATAAATCTATAAAGAGAGTCCCAGAGTAGAAAATAATTCCACCCAAAAAGTTTTGATGAGTTCGACCTCCCATCCTCCCGACCAATGAAAATTACTAAGCCTCATCGGTCCACAACTAATGAGAACTAACCTTTGGAAAGTAGGTCCAAATGGGTCTAGAATCAGTGGATGTTTGTGGTTCTATGAACAAACCCGTTAGAAACAGATTGGAATGTTTGAACCTTAAACAAACAAGGTCATCCATATTTCCATAGGAAACAAAAAATGGTGAAGCCGATGTGAATCTTTAACCAAGTTAAAATGATGTTTTACTTATTTGTTAGGCCCCTTTTTAAACTCAATGAGAGGGGAAACAAAACAATCAATAACATATGTGCTCATCCAAAATATGTAGTGGCCGAGATTATCTTGAATATGTCTATTTTATCAAATAGGCACACTATTTTCCAAGATCTTCTATGTTATAGAAATGGATTATCTAATGTTCACACCTATGAATTCCTCTACTTTGAATACCTCTACTGCTACTCCTTCTAGATAATCATCCGCTATGAGGACAAGTCATCTACTCAGCATCTTCAATGATGGGTATCAAATTCACTGGTTAAGGAATGTCGTCGGCATGGTAACATTCCGACTCTATAGGATGCTCGAAAATCCCTCGAAGACAATAATTCATTCTGGTCATCCAGATAGCGAAGACCAGTGATCAAGAAGTTGGTGGTGCTAACCACCTTCTCCAACCGTTTCGAGTCATTATCCCAAGAATGCAATCACCATTCCCAGTCATATTTTGAGGAGGGGAATGAGAAGGTCACTCGAGGCCTTAAATCTAAGAAATAGGAGTCCTTAGTGAGGGCTCCCACAAACAATTGCCGCCAGAATCGTGCGACAGTGAGCCCTCAACATGATGAGGGTGTCATCACCAGGCATTCAGCTCAGGTTCCTTAAACTCGGCCAGGAAAGACGAACCACCAGATGCAATGACCAATCAAAAATGAGCAGGTTCTAATCTCTTCCATCTCCAGAGAAGTCCACCATCCTAAATTAGTGGCGAACAACGAGCGGGCACAAACACCCGTTCGTTTTAATTCCGCTGTCCAGAAGACTCGTTTGGAAGCAACACGCTATTCCCACCAGGCAATTCCGGCGGAGTACTATAGACAGGGATATAAACCTCTTTATAATTCATCAGCTAGTTAGCAGGCTCTTCTGACAGCATATGATGAATCCCGCCAACTCAATGTGTTGACAACTGGTAAACATGCACATACACCTGCTTACATTCATCAATCTTGCCAGCAGTCCCATCTGCCAGTATTGAGGGATGTTCATCAAACACGCTCGGCAGAGTACAATCAGCAGGCATATACACCTGCTAGTATTGATCTAGACTACCAACAATCTTATTTGGTAGCACCCGGAGAAGTCAATTGGGAAGCCCCAATGCAAAACAGGAGTCATACTCAACTCTTTTCCCCCACACATAAGTATTGTCTGAACTAACTAACAGGAAAAGGAGGACATGACAGGAACACACACATACTCCAAGAATGAATTGGACATATATTCTCGTTCCGATAGCTGAAGACACCAAGAACATTCTAACAATGGTGAAGGAGCAGAAGAAAATCCTTGCTCATATTTTAGATGCCTGCAAGGATAATATAATATCTTCAACAGCATCACAGGGTAAGAAGTGAAAATATATCCCTACCAGTTGAGTGACACATCAATAGTTCACTCCGTAACAAACACACACCTCTGTTTCATTCCAAGAGGGTTGTGGGGAATATTCCCCCATGTCATACGGAAAACCAAGTCAGACACACACACCTGATTTGAGTGGAGATAATCAGCCTAACCCGATCCTTTCTCTTGAGAAGGCACATACATCGGCCCATAAAAACCACTTTCTTCAACAAGTGGTTCCCAATTTATGTAAGAAGGCATCTAAGAAAAAGACCTGTCCAGGACAGTCCATAAATCAAGGGCCAATCTGTAATAAGCCCTTACTGGATGTTGTAGTTCTTGATGCACTAAGGCAATTATCTGTTGCACCTCAACATTCTACTCTCTCAGTTCCCAATAGTGGGAACATTAATTCTGAAGGTCTGCATTAGACACATCCTCATGAAGTCTGGCTTCATGAAAGTTCAGTCAATCTTGAAGTAGCATCTTCAGATGAGAGTCACGATAAACCTCTGCGTGGCCAGATGATCAAAGAGCAAAATGTTTCCTTTTTTGCTCTAACCCACCATGGTGGTCCTCCCCATGATGATGAATTTAGCTGTGAAAGTCTTCTCTGTATTAGTAATTCACATTGCCTGGAAAATTCTTCAATGGACAATGTAGTGATGAGAAAGCCCTCTTATCTTGAGGCACTTTAAAATGTGAAGCTAGTCATGTCAGATGCTTTACAACTAGCAGGTGAAACGCTTTCTCAACCAGAAGATAGCTCATGATGTAGGTCATTCTTCGAACCACCCCTGAGTCATGCATCTTCTAATTTGGTAAATGAATTCTCTACCAATATTGTTGAATTTGATGAAGCAACAAAGAAGAACCATCTTTGGTCTGAATAGGTGTAAGATTCTTAATCAAATGATAAGGAGGAATCACTGAATATGAGAAAACAACTGACGAAAGGTGAAGTACCTTTCATGTTTTGGTCTTTGGCTGACTCTCAGTATGACATCCCAGAGATGTTGACGGAAGATTGTATTCATGGTATTCATCTTAACATTTGGAAAAATCTTTGTTAATTGAAAAAGAAAATATTATCTTATGATGAATACAAAAATCATTTCATGATAATAGAAGGGTTACAACGCAAAATTGATTTTCCATCTATTTCAGTTTCTCGATATCTGAATGCTGAAAAGAAGTAGAGAGCCCTTCAGTGTTCATGCCTTAGCACATTAAGAAGATTGCACTAGCTAATTGAAAATGCCCCATCTGGTATTCATATTAGGGGATGGGGTGTTCATGGAGCACTACATTTCACTGTACACTCTAGTCAACAAATCCTGCCAAAAGTGGTCTCATGCCATGTTATTACCCACGACCGGCCTTAATCAATTGGTTTTGTTTGTAATCAAAGGCTTGCTCAAAAACATTCCTGAACTAGTTCTTCTCAAAATCAGGAATACAACGAACAAGTTTTCGAATTAATTTTGCATTAGGTAAATGAGAAAATTGAACATGCTTCTCGTTTAATGCGTGCAAATCATCATGTGACAGGAGTGTCCAAAATCATCCAATGGTGTTTTGAGCCGGGTGATAAGAGTGGATAGAGGTTAACTCATCCATCCAATTTCCGGACTAAAGTTTGTAAGATAAGGAGATTTTTTAAGAAGGTCTCAGATATAGAAACTCAAGAACCACCCCATCTTGCCAAACATGGGACTCTTTTAGCTCAACCCTCAAAATCAACAAATAGGATTCGAGTAGTTGAGAAGAAACGACAGGAACCACCCTAGTCCACCGGACTGGGGACTTTTTCAAATCCTCAATCCCTTCCTCAATGAAAGTCAGTCTTTTATTGATTAGGGAAGAAACCCCAAGAGGAATGAGGAGCCAAATTATCAGTATATTCCCTCCAAATTATGGTTCGTCAAGAAGTTCATGAGGGATCAAATCAGCAAAAGGCAGTGTCTCAACAAGGACATGGAAGAAGACAATATACCAAAAATTCCGATAGAAGAGATGAAATGCGTTATGCGTCAATTAATTTCATCAATTCCATTGTTTCTAATCCCCCAGATGAGGCTCACTCAGAGGGATCAGATGATGAGGTTCCTGATCAAGAAGTTGTACACACAAACCAAAATTAAGAAGATGTGCATAAAAGAAATCAAAGGTGTACCCAAAATCTATGTATTACCTCAAATAACCAACGTCCACCTCTCTGAAAGGCGTCCAAAAAAGGGAAAGGGAAGAATTAGGTTACATAACCTTCCTCTGGAGAAGGCCAATCACTCTCACTAGAGCAAAGATTCGCAGAACAAGAGGAAGAGATGAACGAATTAAGGATGATGATTGCAGAACTACTTCAAAGTAGTCTTCCTCCTCAACGTGCTGTAGTCAGTCAGTCAAGGGAATTTTTTATGGCTACTGAGATGGATCAAGAATATTCTCCTTTACCAGTACACCCTCACAGGTCTATTCCAATAGGTTATATGCAACAACAACCGGCAATACTACCATCAGGGGCAGTCCCAGTCGCCACACCTATCCAAGCTCCTGTTATTACACCTTCACAGTTCCAAGCTCAACCAGATGTTTATCAAAAGTTAATGACTACCATTGAGTCATTAACAGCTCAGTTAAAATCTATGGAAGGAAAGCATGCACCGGTTCAACCGGATAAAAGAGCTTACCCTGAATGGGTAGACACAATTCCTCCCCCATCAAATTTTTGCAAGTACCACATTCTAAATCTTTAATGGTTCGGTAGACCCAGAGCATCACATAACACATTTTGTGTCACTTTGAGATCATATGATGGGAACCCCTCAGAAACAAGAAGCAATTAAGCTCAGGTATTTTGTAAAGTCATTACAAGGACTTTCTTTTGTCTGGTTTACAAGTTTTCAATCCTGGTCAATTACCAGGTGGGAGGATCTTCGTCAACAATTCCTTCTTCAATTTAGCTTAGCTTTTGCAAAGACAACAGTTTTTTATCTTACAAATTTTAAGAAAAGGGAGAATAAAAGGGTTTCATATTTCATTTCTTGCTGGAAGGGATTAAAATATTCCCTAAGCATATCACTCCCTCAATAAGAGTTGTTGCCAATTTGTGTGGAAAATCAGCGTGATGAATTACACATGCCGTTAATCCCTGTAAAATACACAGGAGGGTTTCGAGAAATTACTTCAGTCACTCAACAGATTAAGGACTCTCTTATAAAGACTAAGGATAAAGCTAATGTAATTAAATCAGCTCCAGGAAGTAGAATGTGTAAAGCAGAGACTACTAGAGTTATGCTTAAACAAACACATGTACCTACTTCTACTTCAAGGTCGCCATCTTCTCGAAGGGATCCACCTCCGGAGCATCCACAATAGAGGCCATTTCATCAAGATGATCAAAGAGATCAAAGATGAAAAATATTTTAGGATATAAAGAGAAAATATTTCTCTTTCCGAAGTGAACAAGTTCCTGGTTACATTATTTTGACTATGGAAAATAATTTGGGTCAATTTTCAAGGACCAAAAGGTTGAAAATGAAGGAGATGAAGATTGTCCCAATTATTTCCCATTTCATTAGATGTTGGGGCATCCCATTCAAGAGTGTTTTGTCTTCAAAGACCTCCTGCAAAAGATGGTGGAATCGGGACAAGTAAAATTGAAAGGGTCTTCAGCTCAGGTACCATGTTTTACTGCTACAAATCCAGAGGAAGAAGGTGAGTGAAAAGAAGAAAAAAACAAAAATGCATAGAAATATGATGATTGGATGGTCAAAAAAACGATCAACCAAACTCATGGAATTTTGCAAACGCAATTGAAGAAACCAATTGTGTCTTCTGCTATGAATGCCACAGCACAACCCTCTTCATCAATGGGAAAATACTCAAAGAAAAGGCATAATTCAAAGAATGTGGGACATTAAGAAAAAGATGTGACTAGGTCAAAGCCCATGTTGTCTTTGACTCTGGAAGATTTTATGCCATCTACTTCAAATCCACGGGCACTACCCTGCCAAATAGTACAGCCTAAATGGGCTAATCAGTTAGAATCTTCATCAGATGAAGAATCGATTTTGGTTCTGTTAACACGATTCATTTAACATATTATTATGCCAGTCACAGATTTGATCCTGATGAGCCTGAGTTCCCTGTAAAAAATAGAGGAAATAGAGGGAGTTCCAGAGGTCTAGGATACAGAGGAAGATGTGGACATCCTAGAAACTACTATTCCAATTCTACCGCTTATAGAACTGTGTATGTAGTAGAAACTTGTTGTAGATACCTTGAGAGGGCTCAACAAGAACAAGCAAATTCTTCCACCAATAGCAGATTCAGTCCTGGTATAGTTATTCTAAATATCAGTTAGAGGTTCCACCTTCTTCCTCTCAGTATGTAAATAGTCCTATTCTGTCTAATCATCCAAAGCCCGGAGTATTTTCAACTCCTACCTCGATACAAGAAGCATCTACTTCTAAATCATCAACCTCTAAGGTACCTGCGAAACCACATGTTCCTATTGGAAAACTCCGACCTTTGGATCCAAAATATGATTTTTTGAAACATTTGTCCGAAGTACCGGCCATGTTATCAATTTTGGATGCCTTGAATCTATCCAAGGATCTTTGGGAGGAACTCATTGAGGACTTTTCAAGTCTTTAAGAGTGTGAAACTGAAATTACTGTGGTTGAATTCTATCATGTAGAGAATAATCCTGCAGAATTCCATGCAATGATATATATTACAGATGAAGATGACAATGATGTCGTGCATGGGCATATCAGAACATTGTATTTATCTGGAAAGGTCAATGGTGTAGGCATATGAAGAGAATTCATTAATAATTGTTCAAGAGTCTACCTCATCCCCATTCGTACACTTCGTTGATTGGGTCTCACATAATCTGATTTATCTCCTTCTACTATGATGTTTCAAGGATCTAACAAAAATTAACAAGAACCACTGGGCGAGATTACACTCAGAACTCAATTTGGAGACCTTGTATCCAATTCAAATTTCATGGTTGTTGATCACAATACAGCCCTCAATGTTTTGCTTGGAAGACCTTGGCTACATCAACATGCAGCTGTCCCTTCATTATACCATCAATGTCTCATATATTGTTTCGATAGTCAAATTGGAACATTGTATGGTGATAAATCCTCCTTCAAAACATGTGAATATCAATACATTGAGGCGGAATCCTATCACATGAAGGGTAAGGAAAAATCCACAATAAGGAAGGTTACCAAATATAATGCACCTTATGGTTTGGAAAAGATTCTAGTAAACCCATTCACACATTTGAGTACAGATTATGTGTTGCCTATCCATCAAATTGTTAGGATATACCCAAATCAAAATACTCTTATGGAAACTTCCATAATGTCCATTATGCCAATCAAGCTAGAGAGCATGGTAGAAATTGGTGATTCACCAAGCAATAATGAAATCCCAAATGGAGATGTCTTCATTTCATCCGCTGAAATCCAGCATGTCTATACTTCTCCGACTAGGCCAGAAAAAGTTATAGCAGTATTAGAGGTAAATGATGTTGTCGATTCTCTGTCCATAATTTTCTCTTTATTACCCAAGGAAGACCCATCATCATCAATAGGGTCAGAAATGGAAGCCTCTTCTTCAAGATGTTAAAATATTATCATCTCTCATGATCATGGAAATTTTGCCTCATCATCTACTATGCAAGTAGAAACAGAAGAAGTTACACATGTTGAAGAAGAAGAGGAAGATCTCAGGGATGCTCCTCTAGCATTTGAAGAGGGTATCTCTACCATTGTGGATGAACTCAGAGAAATAAATCCGGGTACAAAGGAAGATCCACACCCTACTTTAATTAGTGTGTCCATGACTCTTGAAGAGAAATAAATGTATATTTAATTTTTTAAATAATAATCGAGATATTTTTGCATTGTACTATGCAGAAATTATAGGGCATGATCCCTATGTTTCCACTCATCATTTGGGTTTTTCAGAAGAACATCGAGGATTTAAGCAAGACGCAAGAAGAACACACCCAATTTATGCTTCCAAATTAAAGGTTAAGTGGATAATGTTATCAAAGACAACTTCATCATAGATGTTCAGTATCCCCAATGGTTGGATAATATTATCCTGGTGAAAAAGAAGAATGGAAAAATTAGAGTTTTCATTGATTTCATAGATCTTAATCGGCATAGCCCTAAGGATGATTTTCTAGTTCTAATTAAAGAACTATAGTTTTATGCAACATCTAGATATGAAGAACTTTCTTTCATTGATGGATATTTTGGGTATAATCAAATCCGAATGGCTCTAGAAGATGAATAATATATAGCCTTCAGAGCCCCTAAGGGTGTGTTTTTCTTTCGGGTAATTACCTTTGGCCGGAAGAATGCAGGAGCAACATATCAATGTGCCATGCACCGTATCTTCAATACCTTTTTAGGGATATTTTTTGAATATTACATGGATTATTTGTTCGTTAAATCCCAAGAATGTTCTAATTACTTAGAAGATTTAGAATTCATATTCCAAAAACACCGACTACATAATTTGAAGATGAACCCCTTGAAATGTGCTTTTGGGGTAACCACAAGAATATTTCTCAGCTTTTTTGTACACCATCATGGTATCAAAGTCAATCCTTAGTATGTCACCTCCTTGAAATTTGAAAGAATTAAGAGGACTTTAAAGACACTTGGCCTATATTCGGTGTTTTATCGTCAATTTGGCAGGCAAAAGTTTACCCTTCAACAAATTGATGATGAAGGGAGTCACTTAACAATGGACAGAAGAATGTCAAGAAGCATTCAATATTCTCATGAAATACCTCTTGAGTCCACTGGTATTAATACCATCTATTAAAGGAAGTCCAATTATCCTTTATATGACAACCTTATAGTGATCATTGGATTCCTTCCTTGACCAAAAGAATGATGCTAGGTATTCAGACATGCTTTACTATCTCAGTTAGGCTATTCTTGAAGCAGAAACCCAATATTCATATATTGAAAAGTACTATCTGGCGTTAATATTTGCAGTTCAAATGTTGAGACACTAATTGCAACATCATGAGGTCCAATTGGTATCTCATAATAACATGCTCAAATTCATCCTTAGTCGTCCAATGTTTACAGGACATCTGGTAAGGTGGGAAGTTATTTCTCAACAATTTGATATCTAATATGTGTCTCAAAAGGCAATAAAGGGTCAAGCTCTGGCTGATTTCCTTGCTGAACACCCTTCAGCGAAAGATACATTTTTAGATACTGAACTTCCTGATGAGGAAGTATTTTCTATTCATGATAATCTTAAAACAAGGAAAATTTACGTTGATGGTGCTTCCAGAAGTCCAACAGGGAAGAAAATATAAGATCCTAAATTCAACAAAGTTGTATTGGGAATTGTGCTTATTTCCCCGAAAAAGGCAGTGCTACCTCATTCCTTCTCATTGTAGGGAGGCAGTACAAATAATGAAGCATAATATCAAGCTCTCATCATAGGATTAGAGTTGGTGCTTCAAGAACAAGTGAATCACTTAATGGTAAAAGGTTATTCAGACCTGGTAATCAAATAAGTCAACGGGGATTATGAAATCAGAAAAGAAGAACTAATCCCTTTGTATGATTAGGTCAGAGAGTTAATGGGGGAATTTCCTTCGGAACCGACATTTTCTTATGTCCCACGATCACAAAATGCTCAAGCTGATGCACTGGCAAATATAGCCACAGCTTTGGAAGATCCAAATCGGGACGAGACATGCATCAGTAATACCCACTATTATACAATTTCACCTTATGTTCAAACTAGAATAGAGGAAATCAATGATATTAGTCCCATTCCTGAACCATATGGTCATACTATAGGTTGGATGACACCTATTATTGAATACCTTCAAAATGGAACACTACCATCTGATAGAGCCGAGAAAGAACAAATCTGGTGATGTGTGGTCAATTTTACTCTTAATGGTGGCCCAGATCACCTAGAGAAAATTCTCTACAAAAGAGGTTTTGATGGAATTCACTTCAGATTCATTGAAGGTGAAGAGACAATGGCTTTCATGAAGGAAGTGCATGTAAAAGTTTGTGGTTCCCACCAGTCTGGACATAGACTATCTGATCAAATTCGAAGTCTTGGATAGTTTTAGACTTCAATGATACAAGATTGTGTTGATTTCACAAAGAAGTTTCATTATTGCCAAATACATGCCAACTTTAATCATCAACCCCCAGAGTTGCATCATACAACTAAATACTCGTGGAAATTTGCCACATGGGGAATGGATGTAGTAGGACCTTATCCTTCAGCTACATCCAAGTAGTTTTAGTACATTCTTACATCAAATCACTTTTTTTAAAAATAGGCAGAGGCTATACCTCTCAAAGAAGTTATTTCTAAAAGAATTTTTAGCTTCATCATGTCTAACATCATTACCAGATTTGGTGTCCCTCACACCATATTAACGGAGAATGGCACCAACTTCTGTTCATCCGAGGTAAGGAAGTTTTATCGAGAATACAACATCAAATCCAACCATTCTTCTTGGTATCATGCTGCGTCCAATGGAAAAATATATGCTATCCACAATACTCTTTCAAATATATTGCAAAATATGGTAGATAAAGATAAGAAATCATAGCCTGATAAACTCTTTCATGCTTTATGGGCTTATTGGACCACCACCTGCACTGCAATAGGGTCAACTCCATATTCATTGGTATATGGAATAGAAGATGTCTTGTCCATTGAGGTTCAATTATCCTTACTCAGGGTAGCCATTTGTGATCATTCAACTATAGATGAACAATCTCAAAAGTGATTGGATGAATTGGAATGATTAGACGAGAAAAGATTTTGCACCTCGCACCACTTGGAGGTTTATCAAAATCTAATAGCACAGGCTTTCAACAAAAAACATCGTCTTTGTTAATTTATTCTATGAGAATTGGTATTGGTTCTCAGAACTCCAATGATACCAGTAAAGAAACCTCCCAAGCTGGAGCCAAAATGGGAAGGACCTTATTCACTACATAATGTCTACTCCAATAGATCTTATTCATTAATCTCAATGGATGGAGAACTCATCACTACTCCAACCAATGCCAGATTTCTGAAGAAGTATTTTGTATAATTCAAATTCATCTCACGGTCTATGCATATGACCTTAAACTATTTTCACTTACGTCCAACATGATGTTAAACTGTTTCGTCCTTGCTATATGATGTTAAATTATACAGTCCTTTCTTAAGTCCTTACTGCATGACATTAAACTGCACAGTCCCTTCTTTGTCCTAGCTACATAACGCTATACTATACAGAAGTCCCTTACGTCCAACAAGACATTAAACGGCATAATCACCAGTCCATTCATATGACCTTAAACATTTCACACCATCGTCTAACATGACATTAAAATGTGCCATCATCCAACATGATGTTAAACTGTGAAAAAGTCCCTAATGTAACACCCCGAGATTTTATGAAAAATATTCTTTTTAATTTCATTAATGACTTGTGTTGTACGCTACACCAAAAGGAGCTTGCAGAACACACATCCTTGATTTTCCTTTCATTACATGCAATCACGACCTTCCTTGATAGCATGTGTATTACGCAATACCGAGTTTCACTAAACAACGATATGCTATTAAAATATTATTAAAACTAGCCGTTATGAATAGTAATAACCACTTTTGGAAATTTTTTAAATTTTATTTTTCAATATGGACATCATTTTTAGATTTGGAATATCGAAATTAGCTTAGGTTGAAATTTTGGTAATTTTCGGATAACTTTCATATTTTGATGAATAGTGGAAATCACTAAATTTTAATTAAAAACAACATTTTCAATCGAAATAATTAATAGTGAAAAATTATTAATTTTAGTGTTTTTAAAGTATATTTAGAATATATTTTTACAATTTAATACAATGTTGGTTATTGGATGTAATTTCACATTTAAACCAGTTATAAACAAGTGTCAATGTTTTGATAGTTATTATCTCTTAAAAACACGCCTTTTGTTTTGACGACGGGAATTAATTTTTAAATTAATTAATGCAACTGATATGTTTTGAATTTGGTAAAATATAAATCATTTTTGAGTTCATAATATCAAATATAGCTTAAGCCTAATTTTTGGTATTTTTCTGAAAACTTTCAATTTCTGATGAATAGTGAAACCACTAAGTGGTAGTTAAAAAAACTGAATTTTTCATAAAACATAATTTTACCGCTTCTGTGAGTGGAATTTCAAAAATCTGAGAGACATGGTTGATGTCATTAATTAAAATGTGGTTCAATGAGATAAAAATAATTTTTGGTGAATAGTAACTTTTTACTTTTATTTACCACGGTTAAAAGTAAATATGGTAATTAAGGGTAGAAATGATATTATTATTACCCTAACACATGTCCTAATTCTATTGGAAAAGTGTAATTCGACCAAAAACAAACTTTGGAATAAAATATGACCATTTAGGCCCACTTGGATTAGATTAGGACATTTATTATTAATTTATTTAAAGAAGGGTTAAAAGAGTTAAAATCAATGTTTATTTACTAAAACATTTTTAATATGGGGTTATACATAAGATAAATTCGACTATAAATATTCATTAGAAATATAAAAAGATTTCATACATAATGGTATTTTATTTGTAATTTTTAGACATTACATAATATAATTTATTTATGACACAACGATGATGCAGTAATTATCTTATTAATGAAATATTGACATAATTGATGTTATAAACAACCAAATAAATATAATTTGAGACTTTTTATGAATTACACTAATTTTCTAGGTTAATATGACATGTTAGTATTTATTTAATTAACTTTGTTCGAACCTATCATTCGGTTATGATTTTCACAAAAATCAATTACTAAATAGTGTCAAAATTGACATAAAATAGTTTTTAAAACAAATATTATATTAGTAATTGTTATTTTATTCCTAAAAATATAAGGTTCGGCCAAATGACTTAGCTAAGGTTATATATATTAATAATAAACAAATTGGGGTTCGTTTGGATGTTTATAGTATGTTTATTAACCTTATAGTATAAGAACACAAGAAGACATGGTAAAAGTATAATTATTTAACATAATGATAAATCTAAATGATAAGGTTAAAATAGGAACCTAAACTTTTATAAATTCTATTGGACGAGTGTATTTAGACCCATCCCCACCTTAGCTTCGAAATATATCAATTTTGAGCTATTTAAAACCGAACATGTCTTTATAATAAAATAATAGTTTTTGTTATTCCAAAGGTGCCCCTCTCCTCCCTTATAAAAGGGAACCTCCTCCCTCTCTTCCTCACACAACATTGAGCCTTCAAGATCGGCCAACCCCCGCCAAATTCTCTTATCCACTTCTATAGAAACATCCTATAGGTTCTAGTATTCCTAAAAGACCAATTTTAGTTCCCTAAGAGGAGGTCTCAAAGAGGCGCTTCAAAGAAGAGGTAATTTCCGTTACCAATTCTTTCACCTTTATTTCTTCTTCCACTTCTTCTTCTTAGGTTGTTTCATTATGAAGTAACAAAATTGGTATCACTCATATACTGATATGTTATTATAAGTATGAAACAATCCTATTTCACCATCTATCCATCCTACAGAAAATGAAATCACCGCGAGTGCGTACGTACGGAATACCGTCTCCACGCCGTGGTGAAATCTATTTTCCACCACTACCTTACTTGGATGGATATAATGGTGTAAATAATAACTATATATTATTATTTTAAATTGATATTGATTCTGAAATAGTATACATACACTCCAATACAGTCCCACGATCATGAGAACGATATCATCGCTCGTGCGTACGTACGGACTACCGTCTCCACGACGTGATGAGATTCATTCTCCACTTTAACCCATCATAAATGATTATAAAGTATATATAATAAGTAATCATGAAATATATGACATAATAATGATACTGGATTTATGTGTATATATATGTATGTCATCCACTTAATTCCGCTCAACTCAATAAGGAAACGAAAACAGCGTTCATGCGTACGTACGGCCTACCGTCTCAACGAATAGTGTATTTCTTTCCATTTACTGATTTGTTATATATATGTATATTCTGAATATGTATATATATAAATCATGTTTTATGTTATGGAATTAAGTAATCATGATCTAAGTAATCATATGAATAATTACAAGTTAAAACACAGACGACAAATGAAACAATTTTACCCAAAACGCTCTTTAACATGGAATTTACAAAAGAACGGGTAATATAAAGTCAGAAGTGAACCATATATGATATCATATGATTCTGTAATAAGTAAATGACATTATTTAAATCATTATACAGGAGGTTCGGACACTTACAAAGCAAATTGGACCTAAGGTAAGGGAAATATCACAATGTCATTTTTATCCGAGATTGTTTATACTTTGGAATTTACTGGGGTGTATTTTATCATCCACATCCATGTTTCCTCAATATGTAATATTTATATCCTTATACAATAGTTTATATCCAATTTTACCCTTCGGTGTGTTTTTAGTAAAAGATATGAAGGAATCTTTTGTCATTTTTCGTACGAGGTACTTTTTTGACTTTTCCGACAAAAGTACGAGAAGAATGTTTTTTTTAACTTATACGGCATGAATGGATTTTTAAAACATTTTTTCCAAGAAGCTTCCTTTACAAGTTTTCAAGTTTATTTTTAATCAACTTTGTTTAGTTTAGAATTGTACGACATGTTAAGAAATGAAAAATGTTTTTTAAGTAGAAAGGATATTTTCCTCAAGAATGGAGTTAAAGTGTTTTATCAAAATTATTTTCCATCTAAGATAATAAAGGGTTATGTTTCTATCCCTATTGTTACATGGATTTTATTATGTTGTGATGGAAATATTTTTATGAATTCTTTTATCTTATATGTATTGTTTTATGATGTCACGATGTTTAAATATTCCCATTTTTATTATATGGGTTATGCTATGATGTATGGTTTATGATTTTGTGGCACACATAAGAATGGTATCATTATGAGATTGGTGGGACCTATATCTCCTTCCAATGCATTGGGTAAAGATTTTATATCTCATGAGATAGATATGGATGGAACGGTAGGTTATACCGGTTCAGTGAAACATGACTGAAACGAGGGTGACTCGGTTCAGAAAGGGACTTTGTCCACTAAGATAGTATTGGCAATGAGTCTTGACTAACAAGAAATGATTCTCTATGATTATCTGTGTATGCCACAAAGTTTCATGTTTTATGTTATGATTATTGTGATTACATTTCACTGCCATGATTTATCCCATGTTATGAAATTATGCTCTCTTTTGCAGGTTATGATTTCCAAAATGTTATGTTCTAATGAATATGATGTGATTGATATTTGTTTTGTTTACCCTTACTGAGCATTTGAGCTCAACCTTTTATTTTTTCTTTTCCCCAGGATATAAATAAAGGTTTTAGGTAAAAAAAAGGGAAGATCTTTATGGGAGATGTTGAAGATCTTTCACCACGATTAGAAGATTATATTCCGAGTTTCCAAAGACACTAAACTATTACGATCCTTGTGTGTGTGTTTTTGTTATGTACTAAGTATTCCGCAAAAGTAATGTAATGTCCATGTACGTCAAGATACGGGTCTCTACAGTTGGTATCAGAGGAATGGTTTAGTCAACCTTTGGAAACTAGGATGCGAAAACGTTAGTGAGATCCCTAGAGATATTTCTAAGGTATGTCTAGGGATGTCCCTACTGATAAGTATACGTATAGGATATAGTCCTAGAACTACGGTAACGATCTTATAATTTAACCTAAGATGTTAGATATTGAGGGTGATCCCCCTTTACTATGTTGTCTTCCCTAGCATGATTTTGCCTCTCACAAAATTCTTTTTGTGTTTTAGTTAATGGAGGGAAGCAGAAGGAATTCGGTTAACATTGAATCCAATGGACAAATTGGTGACTATGAGCAACAAAATTGTGTAATGCCTAGAGATAATGATATTGTGATTATGCCGAATCAGTCATCACGATATATGATTAACAATGTAAAATTTAGTGGTATGACTAATTCATCAAAGAAGAGGAAGATAAACTATTATGAATGTTCGCATGTTGAGGAGAATAAAGAAAGGAAGATTGAGATTTCTAAAGAAGGGAAGAAGAACCTTGAGGAATACCTCAAATGGAGGGACCGATGTTATCTGTGTGGAGAAAAGGGTCATAGAGTGACATATTGTTATGGAGTTCAATGTCTTATTTGTGGAGAACATGGGCATTACCCAACTCAATGCCCTGACCTAAAAAGTTACTTCTATATCAAGGAAGGACTTATTCCAGGACAATAATTGAAGTGGATGGACTGAAGTGTTTATGTATTGGTATTCAAGAATAATGTTGTTGAGGTACTTTTATGGTGTACTGAAATATTTATGTATTGGTCTATTGTGGTGTTCAATAATTTTAAGGTACCGGTAACCATGAAAAGTGATTCAAATATTTTGGAAAGTAGATTATATGCGCATAATTAAGGGATAAGGAGAAAATGAAATGTTTGACAGTATTCATGAGCTCATGATTGATATAAGGACAAAGTGATATCATGGTTTGAGTATATAGAATTTTTAGGATTTTGGTATGAGGAATGTGTTAACTTTTAACAGCACTCATGTTTTCAATAAGGTTCAATGGGTATTCAAGAGAATACATGATTAAGGACTTTGAATGTTTGGAATGTGACCAACAAAACATATCTTATTATATATGGGGATCAACGATGGTATTAAATCTCTGGTAATCGTTTTCACTATGTTATGATAGTGGACCGAAGTATTTTAGATAAGCCTAAAGATTGGAATGGATTATGTTGGACATAAGTTAGTATTGTTTAAGGATAGAACTTTTTTTCGATATTATTGATGGAATGTTATAGTAATACAGTTTTAGAAAAAGGATAACCTGCAGGACGGACGACAGCCCATCGCTTCGGACAAGGCTGTGGGAATCGAACCCACAACCGAAGTGCGACTGGCCTTTATCACCTACCACTGGCCTACAGGAAGTCCCTGTTTAGTAGAAACTAGTTTTATTTTATTAAGTGGTATGATATATGAAGTATAAGTTCATTTGTGGAACCATATACGATTAACCATAAGATGGACTTATTACTCTTGCTAACCTTTTGTTTGAAAGAGATGGAATGACCCATCATTCTATCACATGATCTGTTAACACATCACGAATGACAAATTCAACTTCATTTCATTAAGCGATGAAGTGGAAATTGTCCAAAGAACGACAAATAGTGAGACTATACCAAAATCACGAAAGTATTTTTTTTCTAATTCCAATTTCATCAACATTAGGGAAAAGATCTTGAAAACCAAAAATGTTGTCTTAGTGGTCTTATATCTGATGAATCAGATGGTACCTTATATCATCCCAAATTTATGGCTTTGTGATTTCTAGCTTTTCCATAGCCATTTTCTCTACCACTCTCCATCAGAACATGATGGTTAGATTTCTCTTCCATATTCATATTTTCACCTATGTGAAAACCCAGTGATTAGTTTATTTGGGTAACCGTTATGTTTCAGACTTTTGTTTTTAAAGATTGGTTTTGGTATTCCTTTTTAAGATGTGGGTTTCGATTAAAGAAACTTTCAAATAGTAAACCATTTATAACCACGATGAATTTCGAGGGTGAAATTCATTTTAAGGGGGGTAGAATGTAACACCCCGATATTTTATGAAAAATATTCTTTTTAATTTCATTAATGTCTTATGTTGTACGCTACACCAAAAGGATATTGCACAACACACATCCTTGATTTTCCTTTCATTAAACGCAATCGCGACCTTCCTTGATAGCGTGTGTAGTACGCAATACCGAGTTTCACTAAACAACCATATGCTATTAAAATATTATTAAAACTCGCTGTTATGAATAGTAAGAACCACTTTTTGAAAATTTGTAAATTTTATTTTACAAAATGGACTTAATTTTTAGAGTCGGAAAATCGAAATTAGCTTAGGGTGAAATTTTGGTAATTTTCGGATAACTTTCATATTTTGATGAATAGTGGAAATTACTAAATTTTAATTAAAAACAACATTTTCAATCGAAATAATTAATAGTGATAAATTATTAATTTTAGTGGTTTTAAAGTATATTTAGAATATATTTTTACAATTTAATACAATGTTGGTCATTGGATGTAATTTCACATTTAAACCAGTTATAAACAAGTGTCAATATTTTGATAGTTATTATCTCGTAAAAACACACCTTTTGTTTTGACGACGGGAATTAATTTTTAAATTAATTAATGCAACTGATATGTTTTGAATTTGGTAAAATATAAATCATTTTTTAGTTCATAATATCAAATATATCTTAGGCATAATTTTTGGTATTTTTCTGAAAACTTTCAATTTTTGATGAATAGTGAAACCACTAAGTGATAGTTAAAAAAACTAAATTTTTCATAAAACTTAATTTTACCGCTTCTGTGAGTGGAATTTCAAAAATCCGAGAGGCACGGTTTATGTCAGTATGTAAAATGTGGTTCAATGAGATAGAAATAATTTTTGGTGAATAGTAACTTTTTACTTTTTTTTACCACGGTTAAAAGTAAATAGGGTAATTAAGGGAAGAAATGATATTATTATTACCCTAAAACATGTCCTAATTCTATTGGACATGTGTAATTCGACCAAAAACTAACTTAGGAAGAAAATATGACCATTTAGGCCCATTGGATTAGATTAGGACATTTATTATTAATTTATTTAAAGAAGGGTTAAAAGAGTTAAAATCAAAGTTTATTTACTAAAACATTTTTAATATGGGGTTATAAATTAGATAAATTCTACTATAAATATTCATTAGAAAGATAAAAATATTTCATACATAAGGGTATTTTATTTGTAATTTTTAGACATTAAATATTTTAATTTATGTATGACACAACGATGATGCAGTAATTATCTTATTAATGAAATATTAACATAATTGATGTTATAAATACCCAAATAAATATAATTTGAGACTTTTTAGGAATTAAACTAATTTTATAGGTTAATATGACATGTTAGTATTGATTTAATTAACTTTATTATAACTTATCATTCTGTTATGATTTTCACAAAAATCAATTACTAAATAGTGTCAAAATTAACATAAAATGGTTTTTAAAACAAGTATTATATTAGTAATTGTTATTTTATTCCTAAAAATAAAAGGTTCGCCAAATGACTTATTTATAGTTATATATATTAATAATAAACAAATTTGGGTTTGTTTACCTGCTTATAGTATGTTTATTAACCTTATAGTATAAGAACACAAGAAGACATGGTAAAAGTAAAATTATTTAACTTAATGTTACATCTAAATGATAAGGTTAAAATAGGAACCTAAACTTGCCTAAATTATATTGGATGAGAGGATTTAGACCCATCCCCATCTTAGATTCTAAATATATCAATTTGGAGCTATTTAAAACCTAACTTGACTTTATAATAAAATAATAGTTTTAGTTATTCCAAAGGTGCCCCTCTCCTCCCTTATAAAAGGACACCTCCCCCCTCTCTTCCTCACACAAATTTGAGCCTTCAAGCTCGGCCAACCCCTGCCAAAGTCTCTTCTAAACTTCCCTAGAAACATCCTAGAGGTTCTGGTCTTCCTCAAAGACCAATTTTAGTGCCCTAAGAGGAGGTCTCAAAGAGGCGCTTCAAAGAAGAGGTAATTTCCGTTACCAATTCTTTCACCTGTATTTCTTCTTCAACTTCTTCTTCATAGGTTGTTTAATTATGATGTAATAACATCAGTATCACTCATATACTAAAATGTTATTATAAGTATGAAACAATCCTATTTCACCATCTATCCATCCTACGGAAAATGAAATCACCGCGCGTGCATACGTAAGGAATACCGCCTCCACGCCATGGTGAAATCTATTTTCCACCACCACCTTACATGGATAGGTATAATGGTGTAAATAATAATTATATATTATTATTTTAATGTGATATTGATTCTGAAATAGTATACATACACTCCAATACAGTCCCACCATCATGAGAACGATATCATCGCTCGTGCGTACGTACGGACTACCGTCTCCACGACGTGATGAGATTCATTCTCCACTTTAACCATTCATAAATGATTATAAAGTATATATAATAAGTAATCATGAAATATATGACATAATAATGATACTAGATTTATGTTTATATATATGTATGTCATCCACTTAATTTCGCTCAACTCAATAAGGAAACGAAAACAGCGTTCATGCGTACGTACGTCCTACCGTCTCCATGAATGGTGTATTTCTTTCCATTTACTGATTTGTTATATATATGTATATTCTGAATATATATATATATAAATCATGTTTTTTGTTCTGGAATTAATTAATCATGATCTAAGTAATCATATGAATAATTACAAGTCAAAACACGGACGACAAATGAAACAATTTTACCCAAAACGCTCTTTAACATGGAATTTACAAAATAACGGGTAATATAAAGTCATAAGTGAACCATATATGATATCATATGATTCTGTAATAAGTAAATGACATTATTTAAATCATTATAAAGGAGGTTAGGACACTTACGAAGCAAATCGGACCTAAGGTAAGGGAAATATCACAATCTCATTTTTATCTGAGATTGTTTATACTTTGGAATTTACTGGGGTGTATTTTATCATCCACATCCATGTTTCCTCAATATGTAATATTTATATCCTTATATAATAGTTTTTATCCAATTTTACCCTTCAGTGTGTTTTTAGTAAAAGATATGAAAGGAATCTTTTGTCGTTTTTCGTACGAGGTACTTTTTTGACTTTTCCGACAAAAGTACGAGAAGAATGTTTTTTTTAACTTATACGGCATGAATGGATTTTTAAAACATTATTTCCAAGAAGCTTCCTTTACAAGTTTTCATGTTTATTTTTAATCAACTTCTTTTAGTTTAGAATTGTACGACATGTTAAGAAAGGAAAAATGTTTTTTAAGTAGAAAGGATATTTTCCTCAAGAATGGAGTTCAAGTGCTTTATCAAAATTATTTTCCATCTAAGATAATAAAGGGTTCTGTTTCTACCCCTATTATTACATGGATTTGATTATGTTGTGACGGAAATATTTTTATGAATTCTTTTATCTTATATGAATTGTTTTATGATGTCACGATGTTTAAAGATTCCCATTTTTATTATATGGGTTATGCTATGATGTATGGTTTATGATTTTGTGGCACACATAAGAATAGTATCATTATGAGATGGGTGGGACCCATATCTCCTTCCAATGAATTGGGTAAAGATTTTATATCTCATGAGATAGACATGGGTGGAACGGTAGGTTATACCGGTTCAGTGAAACAGGACTGAAACGAGGGTGACTCGGTTCAGAAAGGGACTTTGTCCACTAAGATAATCTTGGCAATCAGTCTTGACTAACAAGAAATGATTCTCCATGATTATGTGTGTATGCCACAAAGTTTCATGTTTTATGTTATGATTATTGTGATTACATTTCACTGCCATGATTTATCCCATGTTATGAAATTATGCTCTCTTTTGCAGGTTAAGATTTCCAAAATGTTATGTTCATATGAATATGATGTGATTGATATATCTTTTGTTTACCCTTATTGAGAATTTGAGCTCACCATTTTATGTTTTCTTTTCCCCAGGATATAAAGAATGGTTTTAGGTAAAAAAAAGGGAAGATCTTTATGGGAGATGTTGAAGATCGTTCACCACGATTAGAAAATTATATTCTGAGATTCCAAAGACACTAAACTATTACGATCCTTGTGTGTGTGTTTTTGTTAGGTACTAAGTATTCCGCAAAAGTAATGTAATTTCCATGTACGTCAAGATACAGGTCTCTACACCTAATATGTCCTAAATGACGTTAAACTGTATTTTTGTCCCTTCTATATGACACTAAAATGTGCAGCACCAATAGTCATCACTGCAGGACTATAAACTGCATATTCCCTTTATACGTCCTACATGACATTGAACTGTGCATCGTTAAGGTTGTTGCTACCTCTTTTTTCTCACACTGAGTATGACTCACGTGAGTTTACAATAAACTTCAACCAGAACACCCTATCTGGGCCACCAACCATGTGTAAGTCCCGACACCATTTTTTTGGTTGTTTTCCTCATGAACAACTTGATCATCAACTAATTATTTAATTTAACTACATAAACATTGATCCTTGTCTTCTTGGATGGGTACGTAGGTATCCTCCTGAGGATGAAGCCCAAAACCAATCTCTTAACATTGGTTCACCTTTTTTTAATACGATTTTGATTTGTGAAACTGCCCCGTGAACCAATATTTTTTACATTGGTTCACCATCATCCTTTCTATATGACATTAAACTATACAGTCCTTTTTTTCTTTATGAAAATAAACTACAACAGTATATTACACCCTCACCTGAGAGGGAATCATTATTTACGTTGATCTCTGATCATTTTATATTCTAAACACTATGTCGCATACATGGAAATGTCCAAACCTTTTATCATGGGTCAAACCATCATTGCACTAAAGTCCCCTTTCACCCTTCACATATACGAAACAAATATGTATAGATGGTATTTCAAGAACTACGTGCGGCTTGATTCCCATCCTAATGGGATACATAAGAAGGTTCGAGCCTCCCCTGAATCCAGCCCCAAGTATTTGGGCCTAACCCCAAATTTCACTTTCAGTCCCTTGGCAGAAAAGTCCCCCTTGGTTTGTGCTCTATGAACTTAAACTAAGATTTCCTATACTCTCGTCCTACATGACGATAAACTATATTTCAAGAACAAAGTATGGCTTGATTCCCATCCTTATGGGATACGTAGTGAAGTCCAGTACCTTAGTTCAAAACCCAGACACAACATAATTATGGTTAGCATTGGTCTGTTTATCTTTACATGAATTTAACAATGCCTATTTTGATGTGTCATACTCATAACCTTAAATACTTCTAGATCTCCAAAACCCTTTTCGTGACTCCTAGTCACAAAATGTTTAATACCTGAGAGTTCTTTTGCTTGACTATGCAGCACGTGCCCTTAGGCGGCCTTGCATAAACAGTCTATATAACAGACTTGTCAGCCAATAGATGCTATTATTTGACTATGCAGCCAATGCCCATAGGCTCCCCTGCATAATTCAACCCCCTAACAGGTTTGTCAAATAGTTTTAGTTTCATTCTTGGGAGGAAAACCCCTTTTGTCTTTATTTGTCTTAATGAAAATATATAGTGATCCGCAAAAGTAGCCGTCCTTAACATATTTGTCTCATACACTTTTTCATGATCTGAAAGTATTGAAGTCTATGGTTTATATTTTCCTTCCCTAGGTTTAGGTCATACCTTCACAGGAGTGACATTCATCCAATTCTTAAATAATCGTGATTGGAAATATCATCTCAATATTCAAGTACTTCTTTCCATACAGCAGACTCTCAGCTTTGAAAAATTTGAATCTCCATATAATTCCATTGGCTTTTTAGCAGTAGAAAAGTAAATTTCTAAGAGTTATTTTTCCTGACTATGAAGCGCGTGCCCTTAGGCATCCATGCATAAGTAGTCTACATAATCGAACTTTCAGCCAAAAGATGATATTATTTGACTATGCATCCAATGCCCTTAGGAGGCCCTGTATAATTCAAACCCCTAACAGGTTTTGTTAAATAGTGGTAACTTCATTCTTTTGAAATACTTCCTCTAATGCCTTTTAGGCCTTTTTCGTATCATTCCTCAGATTAAAAATTTCTTAACTCATGGTTTACATGTTTTCCCACGTACTTTAGTGTGGTAATATGTTTTCAGATAAATTATCAAGGAATTGAGTCAAATTTAATCCAATCGGTCAAAGCTATTTCGACCTTAATCATAAGCCATTTTATGTCTGACGTGCATGAATTTAAACTGCCCAAAAAAGACAAGGGAACTCTGAATAAAATTCAATTCCCAGTTCACTAAACATACATTTCGTATGATTTTGGTAATATTGCGAAATAAAATGATTCAATGTTTATAGGGTTATTTATAACAATCCTAGTAAAAATCAAACTATGCTTACTAGGCCCATTAACTTAAGTAAAAATGTAAACCTGGTATCCAAAGAAGGCATGCACAAATGATTGAATATGATAGTTTCTTTCATTGATGCACAAGAGTTAGAAGGACGTCCAGAGACTAGAGTCTCTTCCCTTTTCCAAGAATTAAACAAGGCTGTCAACATAAATCTTTATTTGATTTACGACATCCCGAGCATCATCTGTGGCCACTTGAAGCTCATGCATTGGACCAGCTTCACTCTTTTCAGCATGATGGAGTGCTTTCTTGGCATCTGCAATGGCTTTCATACCATTCGTTTGAACTCCTTCCAATGAATTATTAAGTTGTTCAAGTTCCCCAGTAACAGCATCTAACAATTGCTGAAGGTGCATCTGCTGGATGACTTTCTCTTTGATATTATGCTTCAGCTATTATAACTGGGCAGCATGATCAGCCTCATCATGGGATACCAAAACCTCAAATGCATTGATATTGGCTGACAACCTGACCCTGGTCAAATCGTTATGGTACTTCTGCTCCTGCTCTCTTCTTAATATGACTTGTATTACCGCAACATGGATCTCTTGATATCTAAAACCGCTAAGTCCCAACATGATAAACAAGGATGATAGTCTGGGGATCATCGTTGATAGCTATTCAAGAGGCACTTCAAATATGATTTTCTATATGATCTGACATGCCTTGTGTCATGAAAATTGGATTGCCTTTTGTACATCAGGGTCTGACTCACCATCACTGTCACAAGGGGGAATATAATCTTGGATTAATGCACATAGAGAAGTGCCATGTTCTACACCTTCCCTCTGACCCTTTTTACTTCTATTCCCATTGGGATGGAGGCTGAGGCTTCACCTCCAGATCCAGCCACTGAAATTGACGGCCCAACATTGTCCATTGAATGTTTTTGGTTAGTTCCAAAGCATAAAAAAAGTACAGTGGAAAGCAGCCACAAATATTGTTATCTCTTACCCAACTCTAGATCAGCAATAGGAGACATATCCTCCCCGTCATTCCTAGTTTCAACAAGATATTTTGGTTGAGTTTGAGTAAGCTCTACTTGGTTCAGATCCACTTGAGCGAGTGTCTTTGTAATAGTAGTGTTATCTGTACTCCCTTCTGGCATTGATGGTCCGACAGCTTGTTCAGATGGAACATCACATTTCAACCCATAATGTTCAGAGATATTATAAGAAGTTATTTTGACAGGACGAAGGATAACACTTAGGTCCAAAATCATCTAAATCACATGGTAATTTAACATGGTCTAAAAAATCTTCAAAATATGCGAGAAGTTCCATCATTTCATCCAATGTTATCTCATATTCCTAGTTAGTCTCACCAGTGGGAGAATTCGCTACGTTTTCTTGGAGACCATCATTCTGCGGCATCTGATCCTGGGTAGCATCTTCAGATAAAATTGCAGCATCAGTTACAGTGGCCGCTAATTGTCATGGTGCAGGGGTTGAACCTAAAGTATCATAGAATGGAAGTTGGTTGATTCTTTCATTCAACAACTTATGAAGTATTGTTAATTTACATGAAGTCGACTCTTCTCTCCTTGAAACTATGGCAGGGGGGGTACTGGGAATAGACACTGGCTCTTCTCCAAGAGTATCCAAGTTAGCCTGAACATATGATCGTTCACCAGCACCTTCCGTCCTCCTCAAAGGAGGATCAGTACTCTCCCTCAGAGGTGAAATTGAAGAAGCCCCTACAATCCCAAGAAGTATATGAAATCTTTACATGGGATAAAACTCATTAATATCCAAAGGAGTTACCACTACTGATGAAGCTTTTAGCTGTGGACTTCCTCCTTCATTGCCTTTGCATCTTTGGCTTCTTAGGAGTGTTGACATCATCATCTCCAAATAAAAGAATTGGAGAATGAAAAGCCCTGTCTATCTCCTCCTCCATAGCTTGCTGGCTGGGAGATATCTCACCCGGCTCATGAAGAGATTCATTATCCCTGATGGCAGTACCACCAAGGTTATACTATAGTGATGTAACCTCAGCAATTCCTTTCTTTTCAAGCTACAAGATGAAGAAAGTAACTTCCTTGAGTAACAAAGATTTGAATGAAATTAAATTGCAACGAAAATAACGAAATAAGATTACATCTATAAGAGCCACTTAATCATTCCACTCCTCATCTCCAGAACCACTAGTCCCCTCAGTGGCTCCACAATCTGTCATTTCCTTTACCCGCTTGGTTACGAGAATGGAGTCATCGATGGAATATATGATCATCTCTGGCTCTCTGATGTAAGCCTGCACTTCATCAGGGTTGTCCTTGTAACAGATATCTGTATAAGCACAATGATTCACTATTCAAGGGATTTGTAGCCCCTCACACAGATCTAGTTAGTAGTTTCAGAATCCCAGTATAAACTTCTCCATTTCTGGACAACCTCTAGTCGTATATATTCAACATTTGTACAAAAATTCTGGCAGGAGGGTCCTAGAATTATATACTTCAGCTTCTTAGCAGCTCCTGCAACTATAGATAAAGGATAACAAAATAATACTTGTTTCTCAATAAAGTAATGATGATTAAATCTCACCAATGAAGTAACTCACTAGGAGTTGATGGAGTTGGTCTCTTGATTTTGACAGGAGGATTATATCTATTATGAGGTTGCTTTGCTACATGTTGTGCCTCATCATCCCCATCTTGGGAATCTGACGAGTTAACCCTAGGTGAGGAACCTGGTGAATCAGCTCCAGGTGGGGAAGCATCACCTTTCTGGTTAATGATTTCTTTACCTAAAGTTCTTTTATTTTTTCCCACCTGATCAACCGGATGATTCAACACCCTTCAGGGTATGATGCTATCCAGTCCTCGGCATGACATGTAGCTAAGATACTCTCCGCATTATAAACTGGTGGATCAAACACTGCCCCGGTCTTCTTCATAGATGTCAGCAACCATAGTTATCGGGAAACCATTGAATGCTTCTCTGACCTGACATGAACAGGAGGGGATATAGTAGTGTGCTACAGACACTTGAATTGGCGTGCAAATATGTATGGAGCATAGGCCTCGCATATAATCTCTCCATCAATCCTTGTGTCCAATACACCATCTCTGCAAGCCAGCATGTAGGGAATCAATTCCGAATCGGTAGTTCCATCATCAACTAACTGCCTGGTTGGCTGGGTTCTATAAGGAAAGAAATTTAATTCATTAAACATGCTCATACTCACCTTCATATCATAAGGGTTAAGGGCTAATGATGAAATTCCAGAATATGAATGCACTGATGGACTGAAGGAGCATCGGGGAACCTGTACTCTGTTCTGTACAGCATATGTCTTGAAATGAGTGGTGATCCATCCCCACAAAACATGGAATGGTCCCACTATTCTCAATGGAGACATACCCATAAAGAAATGGAGTAACCTCATGTGAATCTTTTCCAAAATGGGGGTGGCCAACCAAACCATTATTCTCTCAGCCAAATGGATGCAACAACAAATGTCCCTGGCCTGACACCTCCCTTCGAATCCCTAACTAGCAGAAGATAAACACTGAGCCACAAGGCTATGAAGCCCACCAGATAGGTCTTTTTTGGGATTGTATGATTTACCTCATATCCCTACTTCTCAAATTCTCCTGCTTCCAGGGTCGTCCGGAACATGCCAAAAACCCCTTTTCTCTATTCTGGGGCAGGTAGTTGGGCGAGTACAGATGGGCCCCTTCTCTAACAAATCTTTCTCCTCCTTCATGGTAAGAAGTATATTCATCCACTCCTCTGGATTAATATCCTTTCTAGAATGAGTTATGGAGGTCTTTGAACTCTTGAGCTTGTGGAAGATTTTCAATAACTCCCAAACCAAAGCCGGAGTTTTCTTGGAATCATTCCAACTCGCCTTGGGGTGGATGAATTCATCATACATGTCGCCCAGAATTGGATCCCCTGAGATCTTGTAGACATCCCACAAACTGATGCTTACTTCACCATGATTCAGATGGAATGAATTGTTTTCGGGGCTTTAGCGGCTAATTAGCTCTGGCACAAACTCATCATTTATATAGACATATGTTTGCCCGTCCCAGATTGATTCATATAAAGTAACTACTTTGAAATCCTCGATAAACTCTGCACAGGTTTGTCATACCCAGTATGCCCACATCCATGTTGGCTTCACACCTCATCTAGGATGGATGTTTGAACACTTCTTCCAGCCTTTGGATTGATCCATCTGAGAATTTAGGAAGATTGAAGGATAATAATGTGGTTGCGGCTCGGGATTATGAGGTTCCAGATTTGGCACACAAGGGCTATGATGCATCATACAGGCCTTCTCCACTATTCCAGTATTTACAAATGCTCCTCCACTTGAGATATTTTCTGAAGCAAAGTTGGTGTAATTCTAAAACCAAGAATTTTGGAGATAGTTCTTTGCTTCTGGAATGTTGACATCTTGAAGATGACCTTGCCCATACAGAGGAAAGTAGATGCTCTATGGAAAGTCACGATGGTACTTCTTCAAGTGCTTGGCCAAATATGGAAGACTACAATCGCAGATATCATAGTAATCATGGCCTACAATGTTCATCATATCATCAATCATCTAGATCGCCAGTTCCTCAGCAGTTCTGATTCTTCTAGGATCCATTGAATCTGCACAAAGGTCGAATAATTAACTCTTAAGTGTGTTGATTTTTCAAAAATTTTGTGAAGAAAATTGAAAAAATGTCTAGGTAATTAAGGTGGGAAAGTCCAATTTTGGCGAACAAGTATAGTTGTGTCGTGCATGTTTTGGGCACACAAGTATCACCGCGCAAGTCCAAATACCTCAATAGAATCACGACACAAAGAACCAGCAGAAAAAAAGTAACTTGCACGACAAAGGAAACTTGCATGGATAGAGCTCGAAATTTTGAAATCTGGGTGCTTTGTGTGAGAAGAAACCACATATTTATAGGCCAGGCCACACCCCTGTGCACCGAAGTCTGCACGCCTCTTCCATGCACGTCGCAGTCTGCGCGCCTCTCACATACACGCTACTATTTGCACGCTCAACACTTGCATGCCACAAATTGAAATACCTTAACACAAAGTGATACATACTTTGGAGAAACATCAAAAATTGAAAAAGGCATGAACATGGATTTGTTTACACTTGGGTTGCGCAAGTTTCATCATGGCCGTGCAACTATACTTGCGTGCCTCATATTGGATGCACAGATGACTGGCACGACCTAAGTTCTTTTCACCCAAGGTCTTCAAAGGCCCATAAATACTCCATGTGGGCCCCCCATTTCGAGGAAGAAAAATCTAGAAACTCAAATTTGAGCTCTCAGTGCCCTAGTCTCTTCTCAAATCCTTTAGAACACTTCTAAAGTAATTTCTTACCATGAATGGAAGGTCTAAAGCGAGGGAACAAGGCCTAAGTGTTGAAATTCATCAACACCTGCGCGCCTAAGTGTCTAAACCTTTAGGGAATTGAGGACACTTGCATGCCGCCGTATCCCTTCAACAGAACATGAACGCCACTCATTTAAATTCTTTAGGGATAATACTAAGGGCTTGATCCAAGCCTCACCCAAGTATTACCCTATGGGTTGGTCGTCGCGCATGTGTACCTATGTCGTGCAGGTATACTTGCGTGACCATGACCTGTGTGCCCAAACAGGACCTACACTCCTACTTTCTTTTGGGTGCCCCTTCTATCCATTCACCTCTTTTATTTAAATCCACCTCTCTTCTTCAAGATTTATCCTTCAGAATCCTCTTAAAATCCATTTATGGAAAGATTACTTGGTTGGATTTCTTATCTGAAAGGAATTCTATAGAACATCTCTCAAAACCTAGTGATTTACATATCTTTATGTCACTACGGCTAGATATTTCATTCATTAAACCTCATCCTTTAAGATGAGAAGACTATTCATGGGAATCTTCCTTAGGAGTAAGCACTATGTTCCCAAATATGGGAATCCTCTTCAAGAGTAAGCCCTAGTATCAAGTTCCCAAAATTGTGGGACTCCTTCTCAGGAGTAATTCCCAATCATAATTCCTTAATTCTAGTAATCCTTCTCAGGAGTAAGCCTCGGTCATTATTTCCTAACCTCGGCCTCTTTTTCACGAGTAAGACCCATTTCTTAAATCCATTTAACATGGGCCTCCATCTCAGGAGTAAGCCCCAGTTCTCAAGTCCCATTAACCTGGGCCTCCTTCTCAAAAATAAGACCCAGTCATAATTTCTCTTAATCAGTCTTAACATCTTTTGATTTGGGCTTCCTTATAAGGAATAAAACCCAATCACAAGTCCCTTCATAATTTGGGCATCCTCCTTAGGAGTAAGACCCATGTTAGAGTATCCAAATCTCTTTAAAGCGCATATTCCTTTATGGACCTTTTTCCCGGGCTTCTTCCCCAATGTAAGTCTTGATCTTCATCTTTATGGGCATTCATACAAATGTAAGCCCCACATCATTCCTTGTGACAAAATTATTCATGGAACAAATCTTCAGGATTACTAATACCTCTTTTTTCTCACACCGAGCATGACTCACATGAGCATAGAGTGTGAAAGTAACCGCGACACATCTCTTCGGGACATTAATCATACATAACCCCCAAAATTCTTAACCGAACTACATGGAATTTGATCTCTAACTTAAAAGTGGAGTACGTAGGAAGCCTTTCTAAGGTTCAAGGCCATCACCCATTAATTCCCATCCATCCCATAAGATGTTAAACTATATCTTAATTCCCGAACCTCGTGGGTTATGATTCCTTTTCTAATCAGGATATGTAGGTAGCCCATCTGTGGGTATGATCCCAACTCTGAAATACGCCATGTTCTTCTGAACGACAATAAACATCAAGTTCCCCGCTGAGTGGATTTAAAACCAGTATGGTTATCATAACGACCAAGAGATGTTTATATAATGTGTTGAAGGAAACCATTGACTAAGAATCTCTAAAAAATACAGATGATTCTATATCAATGAAGAACCTCAAATACATATACAAGATTCTATAAATCTCATACATATTAATCATTGATTGTCAGATTTTAGGGAATGTTCATTTTCATAAATGGTAGTGTAATAAGGATTCACAAACATAACTTAAATCTATAAAGAGAGTACTGAAGTAGAAAATAATTCCCCCAAAAAAGGTGTGATGAGTCTGAACTCCCATCCTCTCGACCAATGAAAATTCTTAAGCCCCATCGGTCCACAAATAATGAGCACTTACCTTTGGAATGTAGTTCCAAATGGATATAGAATCATTGGGTGTTTCCAGTTCTATGAACAAACCCATTAGAAACTGATTGGAATGTTTGAACCTTAAAAAAACAAGGTCATCCTTATTTCCAGAGGAAACAGTAGCAAAAAACTCTTTTCACTGCCTTTAAATGAGATTCTTTAGGATTGGATTGATATCTTGCACATAAGTATACTGAAAACATTATGTCTGGATGATTAGATGTCAAGTAGAATAAACATCTTGTCATACCTCTAAATGTTGTTTGATCTACTGGTTTCCCAGCTTCATCAAGATCAAATGTGATTGAGGTACCAATGGGAGTACTTATACTTTTATTGTTTTTATATCAATACTTTTTAAGAATATATTTAATATACATATGTTGAGATATATAGATTCTTTCTAATTTTTGAGAAATTTGAAAACCAAGGAAAAATGTTAACTTACCCATCATACTCATTTCAAACTCAGATTTCATTAGATCCACAAAGGAATTGGTTAATGATTGTTGAGTTGAACAAAATATAATTTCACCAACGTAAATTTGAACAATAAAAATTTTTTTATTATCCTTATTTATAAAAAGTGTTGGATCTAAATTTCCCTTAACATAGTTAATTTGGAGAAAAAATTTTGCAAGTCTATCATACCACGCTCGAGGGGCTTGTTTAAGTCCATATAATGCTTTGGTAAGTTTAAAAACATGATTAGGATGTTTTTTATCTTCAAAACCATGAGGTTGTTCATCAAATACTTCTTCTTGAATATAACCATTAAGGAATGCACATTTTAGATCCATTTGAAAATGTTTGAAATCGAAGAATACTACAAAGGAATGTAAAATACGAATAGATTCAAGTCTAGCTACTCGATCATTGGTTTATTCATATTTTATTCCTTCTTGTTGATTATAGCCTTTAGAAACTAATCTTTCTTTATTTCTTATAATGATTCCATTTTCATCACACTTATTTCTGAAGACCCATATTACACCAATAACAGAAGTTTCCTAAGTTCTTTCAACCAAGGTCCATACTTTATTCCTTCTGAATTCATTTAGTTCATCTTGCATGGATGTAATCCAATCATCATCACCTGAAGCGTCATTAGTGTTTTTTGGTTCTAATTTGGAAAGGAATGCTAGATGTTCTACTTCATTTCTTAAGTAACTTCTAGTCTTTTTAGGTAGATTAACATCTCCAATGATTCTATCACTAGGATGATTATTTAGAAACGACTGATTTGGGATTTGTAAATCTTGTCCATCAACATAGGGTAGAAAATCTTCTGGGCTAAATTTTTTTGGAATATATTTTTGAACATTTTCTTTATCAAAAGGTTCATCTAACAATGGTTGATAATCAGTTTTTTAATACACATCCAAATATGTAGGTTGGGGTTGTTTAAAATCAAAGGAATCAGTTTCATCAAATTTAACATGTACTATCTCTTCAACAGTACAAGTGTTTTTGTTGAAAACTCTATATTATTATGAAAAAGACTAATCAAAACATGATTTATAGTATAACATGAAGTACTTACAGCTTCAGCCCAAAAATGTTTGGCTACATAATACTCACTCAACATGGTTCTTGTTATCTATTGAAAAATTCTATTTATTCTTTGAACAACACCATTTTGATGAGGTGTTCTGTGTGCTGAAAAACAATGAGTAATTCCTTTTCTACTACAAAATGTTTCAAAATCATAATTTTGAAATTCTCCTCCATGATCTATATGAAGTTTTTTCAAGGGATGGTTTTTCCCATTATTAACATGGGCTCTAAAACTTTTTAAATAAGAAAAATATTTAGAGTTCTTTTCAAGAAAATAGACCCATGTAAATCTTGTGTAATCATCAACCAAGAAAAATACATAATATTTTCCCCCAATGCATCGAGTTTGTGTAGGACAAAAAATATCAATATAAACTAATTTTAATGCATCACTAGTTGTGACTTAACCAACTAATTTAGAACATGATTTATGTTTCTTTCCATATTGACAAGGATCACAGACTTTTGAAGAATCAAATCAATGCTTCGGTACATCCTTAACTAATCTTTTCTAAGAACGTTTTCATATGTTCCTAAGGTTACAATGTCCTAACGTTCTATTCCATAACTAGGAATGATCTTCCATCTCACTAAGGAAAGGTAGGTCTTGACTTCTATGGTCTTCTAATTTTAGTGTGTAAAAATTCTTTTGCCTATGGGTAGAAAGAATAAAATCTTCCATGGAATTGTGTACTAAGCACTTGTCATTCCTAAAATTCACAGGGAAACCTTCATCACATAATTGGCTTCTCCTAATGAGGTAGTGATTAAGACCTTTAATAAATAAAAAAATTTGAAATCGATGTTTTTCTAAGAAGAATGATGTAACCTATACCAATAATTTCTCCATGAGAATTATCTCTAAAAGTTACTTTTCCTCCTTTTTTCTTGAAAATCTTTTCAAAATATTTTTTGTGACCACTCATATGACGGGAACATCCAATATCCACGTACCATGTATTATTGTTGTTACCTTCTCTATTTTATTGAAAATAATAAAAAGTTAGGTTTTTGGAATACAAACTTTCATGGTCTGGAATTCTTAGAAAACAAAATTTTAGGCACCCATATCATCTTATAAAAATATGATTTTTGAATTCCTAAATATTGGGTTTTGTATAGAGAAAAATTCTTTGCCCAGTGTCCACCACGCTGACACTTTGTGAAAAAAGGATCACTTTGTGGGAAAAAATAATTGTTACTAAAAATAGGTTTAGAACTAGTATAACCAAAACCAGAACTATTCATTAGAGGTCGGATTTGGGAATAAATTTTATAAAAAATTCCCTTACCTAAGGTAAATTTTTCTAAACACTTCCTCAAGGAAAAAAATTTGGATTTGAGTTTGATAACCAAGTTCTTGTCTTCAAAAACATTAGATTTTGAACTAGAGCAAGGCTCGAAAACATTTTTCTTAGATATTAGGTTTTTTAGATCTTTAGAAAGATTATTATTTTCAAAATTTACATCATAAGGATTTTTTGAAATACTTTCAAAATCAGCATTTTTCTTATCAAGATATTTAGAATGATCTGTTATTTCATTAGTAAGAGTAGTATTTCAGGAATTTCCCTTATCAATTTTTTTATGAGTTTTGAATTCTCAATCTCAAGAAGTTTGGAAAACCTACAAACTTCTTCATAGGTAGTTAAAGTATTATCTTCCATAGAAGAAGATTCTTCATTCGAAGAGTTATAATATTTACTATCACTAACATTCAAATATATATTGGACATAGATTCAGAATTGGGTACCTTAGACATTAAACAATGATTCTCAATAGGTATTCTGGCAATTAGAATAAGAATATTTTTTCCAGAAAATTCACAATCTAATGATTCATCTGAAGAGTCACCACCACTGGCACTCTTGGTGTTATTAGCTTTCAAGACATTCTTAGCTTTAGCCTTGTTATACTCCTTTCAGTTTCTCTCAGAATGCTTTTCCTTTCTTTCTTTTCTCTTAAGCATAGGACAATCAGGTCTTATGTTTCCAAATCTCTTTTATTCATAACATGTAACTTCTAAATGATTCTTATCTTTCCTTTCCTTTTTCTTATATCCATATTGAAATTTCCTCTGTCCAGATATCTTGTTCGTTCTTCATGCAAGATTTTATAATTCATTCTCTGAGGATACACTTCAACTAGATTCAGATTATATAACAACTTTTATAGATTTGTATCTAGTAACACTCTCAGAAGTCTTGACATTCATATTATTAGAAGTTGTAGTAAAATAAACACTTCCATTTCCATTTTTCATATTTACATTATCATCATCTCTATTCAATGTAGTTTCATGTTGAATAAGAGTTCCAAAGTGTTCATCAAGAGTAATCTGAGTAACCTTTATATTCTCTTTAATAGTAGTCCTCCTGGATTCCTACTCATTTGGCATGATGTCTATGATCTTATCAACAAGAGATTCATTATCTAATCATTTTTCACCCATTTATTGTAAACTATTCAAAATAGTCATGCATCTTTGTTGCACCTTACATATGGGTTCTCCGTAAGGAAAGTTAAAGCCATGGTATTCATCTCTAAGCATAGATCTTCTAGTCTCAAAAATTTTGGAAGTTCCAAAGTGATTATCTTCAAGTTTCTTCCATATAGAATTTTCTTCTTCATAAGATGAAATTTGGATATATATATTTCTAGTTATAGAATAAAGTAAAGTATTATGTACCTTATAATTCAGTTGATATTCATGATTTTATTTATTCGTAAAGGTACTAACTTCTTTGTTAGGTATTTTATATCCTATAGTAAGCATAACAAAATTATTAACATCAGTATTGATAATTAAAGTCTTCATATGATCTCTCCAATATTCATAGTCATTTCCATCAAAGATAGGTGGTCTTGTTTGATTCAGATTGTATATGGAACCAACATTGATTCCTTCCATCTTATAGAAAAATCATTCCAGAAAAACTTGTTAATAGTAAAAGTTTGTAAACAAGGAGAATATTGCTAAACATGAAAATATAGATCAAGAGTATCTCTAGGAAAAAATGAATCCGAACTACATGATTCCAAAAATTTAATTCCAAAAAAATAGAAGAAGAATATTTCTATTCTGAATCTAATTGTGAGATTAATTTAGATTGAACCAAAATTCTGAAGCCAATTGTTATATTTGTTCAGTATTTAAGGTTACCTGTTCTGATACAACTTGTTATATGGTATTTCTGAGTATGATATAATCTATAATACTAAATGTTGGATATAAATAATAGAGATATTGTATGGAGTATCGAATGATGCTAAAAATACAAGAGGAGGGTAAATGGTATTCTTTTAAAACTTTATTTGGAACTTTTAAAGATGGTTATGTTTAACAAGGTTAAACAAGGTAATTCACAAAACCACTAGATCTATAAACATTCTTGAATCAAGAAATATGATTCCGAAAAGGCAATTCCGGAGAAGTGATTTTTGAAAAGAAACTTTATGAATGTTTACAAAGATACAGATTCTACCTTAAAGCGTATAGAATCTAACTAAATCAGAGTACAAAAATAAGGAAGTATAAGATAGGTATAATTTCCTCAAAAATACAAATGCAGTGGAAAACTCTTAAAAAAATAATTAACAAGGTAAATCTTTTAACCCTAAGATAATGGTATCCAAAAACCTTCGATAAAGTCACCTTGATTTATACTTTCAAGAAAGTCAGACTTACCCACACTATGGTAATCCCTCGATAAAAGATCGGAGTCTGTCTTTATATCCCTACAAGCCCTCACCATCAATGTAGTTGGAACCTCTATCTTCCTCAGCAAATAATTCCTCAACTTCAAGGTAGTTGGCACCTCTGTCTTCCTTTCCCCGGAAGCCCTCGATTGTACACAGCAACAATCAGAGTCGTACAAAGCAAGTATGAACAAGAAGTTCAGCACGCACAAGGAAGTGAGAGTCTCTCTCTATAAATCACTTCGACAAAATGTAATCTCTAGAGTAGTAGAACAGTGTTGAACTATTTCAAATGAACTCCTATCTATAGGCACGACTTCAACGGCCAGATCCCTCCTCAACCAGTTATCTTTTTCCTCAAATTTTGGAGGGTCCTGTATAGGTGTCACTCAAACAACAGTTAGTTAATAACTGAATGCATGACATCATTTTATAACAGAACAAGTATAAGAAAAATATGGTTACATAACTAAAATCCAATATTCAGAATGTAAGCAAATGAATGTTCAGAGTCTATCCAAAATAGAATTTGGAGTCTATAATATAAAAATATTCAGATTCTATTTTCATGGAATTTGGAACCTGAATTCAATAGAATTATAGAGTCTGAATTTCAAGGAAATTCAGTATCTAGATTCACAAGTATTCGTAATAAGAACATACAATGTTTGGAGTCGGACTTCATGAGAATTTGGAGTTAGGACTTAGAAAGTTTATAACCAGAATTCAATTTCATAATTCGGAGTAAGAACTCAGAAAGTTCATAACCAGAAATCTGATTCAGAATTTGGAGTCAGAACTCAGAATGTTTGTAACCAGAATTTGAATTCCGAATTCAGAGTTAGAACTCATAATGTTCGTAACTAGAATTCTGATTCAGAATTCGGAGTCAGAACATAGAAGAGTTTATAACCAAAATTCTGAGAATTAAGATTCTAAAATAGAATGCTTCTAATCTATATATTTATAGGATTCCGAGGTTTTGGTTTCAAACCGAATTTTACTCTTGGAAAAAAAATTTATATGAGCAATGAAATCATAGTGAGGATAAATTTCCTTGGGGAAGGAAATTTTCTTTATAGAAGTAAAACATCGGGTAAAAAATATTTCCTTAAGATAAGGTGTTTGTGATTTTCAAAATAAGAGAAGTGGTAAAGTCATAAGAAATAATTAATGACTCAATAATCTCTCCCATACATGAAGGAATGAAAAATTCAAAAGGAAAAAATTATTGACTCAATAATTTCTTACTCAAGTTATGGATTATGTGGAATGTGTTTCTACTTATTTACCATTAAATATTTATTACATCTTTTTTTACTCATGATAGATTCTACTATGCATAACCCTTATTAAGCATTTTAGTTCCACATTTATCTGTTTTTATTTTTCCAAGATATGAAGAAGCAATCATTGAATGAGATGCAATGATTTGAAAAATTTTATTTTTTAATGATATATATTTTATTTAGAATGTATAAAGGGAATCCTTTAGGTTTCTTATTCTTTAAGATGATCAAATGTATTGGTATTTAGGTTGGACATCCCTAGTATCATATGAAATTGTAACAATAAAGACATAGGATTTGGGTTACTTGATTTGGGATTTTTTAATGTTCATATCCTCAATAATGGACATGAAGGCTACATAACTAGGTTATATATATTTTTAACTTTTAATGTTCATTTTATTGAAGTTATGGTGACGATTCATAATTTGTGGTTAATTTTTTTTCAATTTTGATTGAATAAAAATAATTTAATATATTAATTAATAAAATTATAATCATTTTAATTTTCCTATTAGGGAAATGTTTAAATTAAATATTATTACATCATTTTATAAATTTATAGATTATATTAAAAAATAATTATATAACCATATAACATCGTTTCTGTTTGTGGAATATGTTACACAAAGAAGAAAGTTATAAAATAATGAATAAATAAAATCATATTATTTTATAGATAAAATATAACAATTAATGTATAATAATTGTTTAGAAATATTCTGATTTATGATATTAATTTGATTTAATAATATGTAAATGATAATGATAATGAAAAATTACATTTTAGAGGATAACTCTTCTGTTTAATACATGAATCTTTTCTTACAAAACCTATTATAAATTTTAGATTTAGGAATATTCCTTGTAACAAGAGGTTATAAAATGTTATAATGTATTTTTAGGTAGGTAAACATTATATAAATTTAATAGTACACAAATAAAAAAAATAAGTATTGTGGTGGATAGAGTACGGGTCCATTAATAGGGGTTGTTGAGTTGTATTTTTACAAATACACATTCATTAATGAATGAGGTAATTAAATTCTCTTCTAATGATCAATAAAAGTGGGGAAATAATTAAAATATGATAAATCAATGTTGATAATTCCCACACCCACACATTTAGGGAATTATTTTGTGACATTTTAAGACTTACTACTTAATATATCCCCATCAATATATTTTATATTTACCTAGAGTGAAATGTTTTTATTTAATAGGGTTAGATATATCTGTTCACAAAAATAAAACTAGGTGTGTTATGTAATTTGAAAAAGATAAATAAAAAATAAAATAACTTTTATTTTATTCAATTTCTAATGATTTAAAAAAAACAATGATCTATGTATACATAATGGATAAAGAATAACTTTTAGAAAAAAATATATTTAAGTAAAAAAAATTTATTTATTCTTATTCATTTTAATTTAATTGATATAACATTAATGTTAATATATATATATATGATAATAATAAATAAAATAATTCATTAATTGTTCCTCATTTAATTTATAAGATAAAAATTAATTATTCACCAAAAAAAATTAATAATTGAATATCCCATTCTCATATTAAAAAAATTTCTTTCCATTTATCTAAAAATTGTTGTTTATTTCATAAACAATAATGGAATTTATGTATATCATACCTATAATAATAATTTTTATATTTTATAATATTAATTTCATAAATATAATGTTTTTAAAAATTTCAAATATAAAAAAAATGTAATAAAAAAATATATTTATCATTTAATACATTACTAATAACTCCTAAAATGATTCAATATCTTGGATATTTGGGCACTAAAATTTAATATAAATACATAAGAAACATGTCCATTCCTTATAATTGGTTTTAAAATGGATATAATCGATGTCACCCACATATCCTTTATAAGGACCCTACCTTATAACATTACATAATCCTGAATTCAATTAATAATTCACATTAAGGATCATTTCATGTTTTGAGTTTTAGAGAACTAGGACATAAATATTACATTGCATATTAAAATTTTCAAAGTATACAATCTTACTCAGTTTCTATTTTTATCATTAAATAAAAACTCTTAAAAAAAGAGTCATCCATAGTTCCATGTTATAGACAACCTGACATTTCCTTGATCATATCCTTGACCCTATTCATCTTTAACTCTTGTGAAAAAATTTCAAAACCTGGGATGAGCTTAAAAAGCTCAGTAAGGGTTATAAAATAAAGAAAGAAAACATTATCCCATAAAAAATAATATTTTTAACCTACCTATTGAAACAAAAGATTTATGAATAACACATAGAAAACATAAATCATTAAGGTAACTTGTGGCATCCATAACATACTTACGTTGTAGCTTTCACAACTACGTAGGGAGTTACATTTTGATTACCCATCACAATATATTCCCTAAATCCCTTAGGAGAAACATTATCATTGACCACCATCACATTACATAATGTAGTGAAGAGCTATATTTCGCTCACCCACCCAAGGTTTATCATAAAACCACACATATATGTAAACAATTCTCAAGAACCATAACATATTCATAACGCATAAAACCATTATAAAGGAAAGATAAAATTTCCACATTTCAATCACAAATATATCATTTAAATATATAAACATAAAAAATATATTATAAAAACAATTATCAATACAAAAATTTGTAAGTGTATATGCTATTTATTTTCCTTTTAAAAACATTATGGCTTGTTAAGGTAGCCAAATGTCAAATAATACTCGAAGTGGTGAAAAGGTCATTGTCACTGTTTACATTAAAAGAAACATTCTTTTTCTCATTTAGTAAAATGCCTAGTAGAAAAATATTTCCTTTGAATGTAATGAAAAGTCAACGGTGTTTATACACCATTTAAAAGAAAGTCATGTATAAATCGAAATATGCCTCAATGAAAGAAGATTTAGATGAAGTCCTTTACCTCATGTCCAACATGACCTGTTCATTTATTAATCTCTTAAATAATAATCTAAAGTAAATTTACACTTTTATAAGAATATTTTTCAAGTTTATTATTTATTTTACATCACTTATCACCAGGTTATAAACATTATGTAATCCTTTATGTTAATAACGGACATTTTGTTGATATTTTCTACCTATGTAAAAAATAAACTTCTTATAATGACAAGATGTTCATGTGGTCAAAAGTACATCTTCTCCAAAATGACATCCATGATTTAGATATCATATATATCCAGTATAAATACAAAAGTACATAAAAGTTTGAAATAAGAAATGAAATACACTGTTCATTGAGACGGTAAGTCGAACCTATGCATGAGAACTACTTTCATTTCTATTTACTATTTTTAATGTAATGTGGAATTAATGCTAAATGAGTTCCGACAATGCTATGGGATCTCTCTATCTATCTATATGATGTCATAACCCTAATGATCTGAGGTTCTTCTCCCCCTCCCTATTGGAGGGGAGGATCATGATCTCATCTGTACAAGAATGGAAACTCCTTCTAATCGTTCTCAATGCCTAAAACCATTCCTCTCTTCCCGAAGGGTTCTTTATCATTGAAAGTCCCTGATCTATTTTAGAATGTACCATATCTCCCCCCTCACTCGGGCAGAGCTCACTTGAGACAATGGATCAATGCTAGCTCACGCTGGTGTCTAGGTTTCATACTCATCGACCCTCGGTAGATGAATTTGACCCTTTCATCTTTGGTTCCTGGGAGCTACATGAGAATGTGGTGGTTGGACTACATGATCAGCATCACATTATGATCTGATTTGGATGAGAAAAGGATCTGGTTGCCGCCTCAGCCAGACCCACTGATGTTGAAATGATGCCTACTTCTTTATATTTCGATGGTGTTTTGACTTTCAAATGCAACGTGAGTCATCTACAATCGCGACTTGGCTTAGTCTTCTAGGTCTTCTTCTCTCCATAAAAAATCCATCAATTTGTATTCAATTGGAAATTATATTTGAAGATATCAATGTTCTGATTGACGAATGAAGGCCCTGTGTCAAGGTTGATGTTACCAGGCTACCCGTGAATTGGGTATAGATCACGGATGAGAAATAATTCTGGTGGAATCCGGAGTTCATATACTAGTCTTTGATGCAATTTTCTGTTAATTGTCAACGTTTGGGTAATTTGGGGTCAATATGTCAAATAATAAATGTTAATGGGAGTTCACATGAGGTTAAAATGGGGGCGCTGGTGGCTATGTTGTCAATCGGATGGAGCTGTCATTAGTGGAGGTCTATCCTATGGCCTCTTTGATTAAGTGATCTTTTAAAATCCATCCTGAGTCCATGGGGAAGGATGGAATGATGATTTAGGAGTAGAGGGTGAGAGTGGAGGCATCTCCCATGTGCTATGTATTGGTGGAAGTTCATACTCATCTTACAAAAGTGTGTGAGCTTATGCAGAATTTTCATGCATGGGCTCCTGTGCCTATAGTTGAGGTGAAAGAAGTGTGAACTACTCTAAACTTATTGGTGAATAATGTCTTTTATCATCTTAACTCAGATACTGGGAGAGGGAAGAGGCCTTTGGTAGATGATACTTGAATTAACCAATTGTCGATTGTTAATGTTCCCACTTATTAACAGTTTGAGGGACTGGAGATGGAGAATATTTCCCTTATACAGAAAGTCCCACAAGGGAATGACGCTGATAATTTGCATCTTTACTCCTATTCTAATTATATTGTGATTGAGGATGAAATGGTAAAGGGGCCCCATGATGGTCTTCGCAACGAGGTGCCACATCAATGTCTCTATCCAATTAACTCTAATAGGAAAGCGCAACAACAGGGAGGAGGATATCTACCAGCACTAGAGGGTAATTTTATTGGAGGAACTGATGGATGTCAAATAACTGACTATGTGCACATCAATGGAAAAGAGGAAAATATATCTGAATGTGACGAAGATAACACTAATTTTGTCTCCATAATTTCTTACAGTGATATTGTGAAAGGTGGAAAAAAAATAAGGGTTCTGTAAGTAATAGTGGTATGACTGCTCCACGAAGGGGATGTTCGAGGAAAGATTACTCTTACCGGTCGAATCTGGTGTCTACCAGATCATCCTCCAAGAGGGATACTTGTTTTGGGGTTGTATTTGGTTAAAAAAATGGAAGGCAATCTTCTAATGATTTTATTTCGTTTGAGAAGTTGAATCTGTGGATGAAGTATGTGATGATTTTGAAGCACTATGAAATCTTAGAGTGGTAATTAGCTTCTGCAGATGAAGCAATCTATCATGGATATGGTGATGGGTATGATTTTTCTGATCAACAGTTGTCTTTTCAGGTGTGTTGTAAATTTTTGGTGGACTTTTCCTTTATTGTAATAAATGGTAAGAGGATAATCTCTTATTGAGATTTGTGAAAAATAATTAATTATAAATAGGTATATTATAATTCAAATATAATATTATATATAATTTAATCAACTCCAACTTTTATACATTCTATATTTGGCATGAACGAGTCATATCACTTTGAGGGGGCGGTAGTTCGCACTTCCTAAAATAAAATTATTGAATTTTACCATTATGGAAACAATAAGGGTATGCTATAAATAAAAAATACATACATATAAACAAAATATAAATATAATATATATATCATATAAATTTATATCCATCATAATGGCCACCATAAGAGGTGGTAGGAAAAGATTGAACGATCTTTGTTTTGTGAGGCTATAGTTCGCCATCTACAGAAACAATATGTTCATTACCCATTAGAAGGAGGTATGTGTATGTTTAGTTTGAATCTTTATCATTAAACAACATAGAATATTTAGAAAAATGGTTTTGTTATAAAACAATGGAATAAAAATAGTTTAGGGGGTAGGAGAAGTAAAAGAAAAGAAATGAACTTAAGAGATGATGTTACCTTTAAATCGGGTAACTCCCTTTGGTTTGAACCGAAATGATATCTTGAAGTGAATTCATTATAAGGAACGGATTATAGTTGTAATATAGGGATATTGAGAGATTATTTGGGTAGAGGTTGAATGAAACAAGGGGCTAGAGAGGCATGGGTAATGAGTTAGAGGTGAGGTATTTTTATAAGTGGGAGGAGGGGATCATTAGAAAAGATTGAAAATATTATTTTATTATATAAAATTTTTTCTATTATATAAGTACAAAACAATTTAAAGTTAAATATAAGATGAATCTTGTCCGAAATAAAATAATCCAATAAAATTTTGATAGGTTTTGGAATTTGTTTTAAATTTTATAATATAATTTATTTAAATCATTCATTAATGAGGTAAACAGTTCATCATTATTGTGACATAAATATTTATATTTATATTATTTATAAATATTATAAAAAAATACAATGATGTGTTAAATCATTTTACCATTCAAAGTAATATTTATAGTAAAAATGGTGACTTATATAAACTCATGTAATATTTTATTTAAAAAAAGATATACATTTATGTCATTTTTTTCATTACTTTAAATTAGTAAATATAAAGTGTAATCATCAATTTTATGTGGCTCCATGGGGACTCAATATAGACCTGAGTATTACCATTGTTATAAATGTACCAACCCATAGGATTAGGGCACATGTTAGTGTAATTTAATATTATTATAATATTATTTTTACCTTGCATTATCCTATTTACCTTTAACTGTGGCAAATAAAAGTCAAAAAATATTATTCACCATAAATTATTTATATCTTATTGAACAAAATTTTACTTTACAATAACAACCATGTATACTGAATTTTTGAAATTTAATTCACAGAATCAGTAAAATTTCATTTAAATAGAGAAGTCAGTTTTTTTAACTACAACTCAGTGTTTTCACTTTTAACAAAAAGTTTATGTTTATTAGAAAAATACCAAAAACTCAGCCTAAGAAATATTTGATATTATAAATTAAAAATTTATGTCTATTTTACCAAATTCAAAACCTATAACTTGAGTTAATTAATTTAAAATTCATTCCCTTTATTAAAACAAAAATTTGTTTTTAAGAAGTCATAACTATTAAAAGATTGAGACTTGTTTTTGTCCAATTTCAATGAAAAATTACTTCTAATGAACAAAATTTTATTAAATGATAAAAATATATTCTAATTAAACATTTAAAAAAATTAAAAATATAATCTTTCAATATAAATAAATTAGGTTATATGACAGTTTTGAATTCAAATACAGTATATTTCACTATTCATTAAAAATGAATTTTATCCAAAAAATAAAAAATATTTACCAAAACTAAATTTTTATGTCCTAATTATAAAGAAGAATTTTAATTCATCAAATATAATATATAATGGTAATAAATACTAGATTTAATGAGGTTTCACCATCAAAAGGCACTAAATCAACCTTTAAAAGAATATTAGAGTATTTATGATAAAAATTAGATTCATTCACATTTTAAGGCTCTAACATATATTGGATAAATGTAAAAACATTTAAAAAACATGTATAATCATATTGTAGTTAGTTATATTCATTCCTACCAATACAACAACTATACATTAACTAAAATTAAAATAATATTATATTATTATATGTCAGTATGACTCAGCATTGTTTATAACATTAGAATTAAATGAAACCCATTGTTGCGTACCAGGTACGTCGTCTAACATAGGATACCCTTTAAAATAAAATTCATATATAATGCAAAAAAATTAATAAATTTTAAAATTTATTAATCTTTATTCAAATAGGATGTTACATCCTTCCCCCCCTTTTGAAATTGCATCCTCACAATTTTTTTCACTTATCAAATAAATGGGGGTATTTATCCCTAATATCATTTTATGATTCCCATGATGATTCTTCAACCATATGCTTTTTCTCACAAAACCTATTCTTGATTAATTACCATATTCCACTACACTTTATATCTATAGTCATGAATATGGAATATTTGTTCCTCATAAGAGAGATTATATTCAAAATGATCTACCTCTAGGACTAAAACATGAGATGGGTCCAGGATATATTTTCTCAACATTAAAACATGAAAAACATTATGTACCTGGGATAAACTTGCATGTAAATCCACTTTGTATCCAACTGATCCAAATTTATCTAGGATTTCATAAGGTCCAACAAATCATGGACTCAACTTCACCTTCTTACCAAAACACATCAAACTTTTCCCTAAATTAACATTCTGAAAGACATGATCACCTACCTCAAAAAAGATCCTTCCTCCGATTATCTGCATAACTTCTATTCCTTCCCTGATATTTTCTCACGTGCTTCTGAATCGAATGCACCTTTTCTACCATCACTTCTACCAAATATGGTCTTTCCAGCTACCTTTCACATACTTTATCCCAAAATGCTAGTGTTCGACACCTCTTCCAATATAACGCCTCAAATAGAGCCAACTGTATAATAAAATGAAAACTGTTATTATAAGAAAACTAATCCAAAGAAATTTGTTGGTCCCAAATTCCCTGGTAATCCAGTGAACAATCATGTAGAATATCCTCCAAGGTATGAGTTCTTCATTATGACTGCCCCTTTGATTGAGGATGAAATGATGTACTAAAATTTAATTCTATACAAACAACTTTTGAAGGCCTTTACAAATTTTTGAAGTAAACCAGAGATCATGATAAAATATAATGGAGAGGGGAACTCCATGAAACCTAACTATATATTTAAACTAAAATTGACAATGTTTATCTAGAGACAACATATATCGAATAGGATAGAAATGAACTGATTTAGTCAATCATTCAATAATAACTCAGATTACATTATTACCTTGATATGTCTTTTGTAATCACAAAACAAAGTCCATGGATATATTTTCCCATTTCCATTGTTGCACCAGTAATGATTGAATCATCCATTTTGGTAACTGCTGCATTGCTTTAACCTACTAACAAATCAATAAATTTATAGTAAAATTAGTAATATCTCTTTTCATTTCATCCCCACAGTAATACTGTCGAATATCTTTATAAATCATAGTACTTCCATGATGAACTGAAAATATATATATATGAACTTCACATAATAATGATTTATTCAACAGTGAATCTCAAGGAACATATAATATCTTCCCAAACATCAAAAAAATCATTATCAATTTTCAAATTCGGATACATACACTTTTGAACCAACTCTTCCTTTTTCTACAACTCACTGCCTTCCTTCTGTGCTTGTTTAATTATGTCTGATAGAGATAATTTCACTAGCACGAGAACAAAATAAGGATATTTCTTGCACCAAAAACATCTATACCAAAGTTCATCAAGTATTTAATCAAAATATCTTGTTCCAATTATAACACGGTTAATGAATCATCACTTTTTCTTCTCGAAGAACCATTCACTTTATTTATCTTTCCTAGATGGTAATGAATCATGAAATAATAATCATTGATTAATTTACTATATCTCCTCTATCTCATGTTTAATTATTTCTGTGTGAATATATACATTAATCATTTCTAGTCAATATATATTTCAAGTTTTACTCCATAAAAATGATGCCTCTAAATTTATAAAGCAAAAAACAATAGAAGCTAATTTCAAATCACGTGTAGGGTAATTTAACTGAAGAGGTTACAACACACGTGAAGCATAAGCAAATACCTGGTCATTCTGTACAAGGAAACAACCAATTACTTTAAAAAGAATCACTGTAGATAACAAACTGACCATTTAATGAAGGTAATTCCAAAACAAGAACATTCACCAATCTACTTTTCAATTCTTGAAAATAATCATCACATTTATTTATCCAAATTAACAAAACACCTTTTTGAGTTATCTTAGTTAGGTGGCTAGATAACCATGAAAACGTTTCAACAAACTTCTGGAAATAACATACCAAACCAAGAAAACTATGGATCTCAGTTATATTTGAGGATCACGGCCATTCTTAAATAACTTATGTTTTAGTAAAATCAATAGTTATGCCATTTTTTTAAACAATGTAACAATGGAATGAAATTTGTTGTAACCAAAACTCACACCATCGGAATTTGAAAAACAGTTTCTTTTTTTTGGTTTGTATTGAAACCCTTAAATAACTTTCATGTTCCTCTTTTCTTTTAGAATAAACCAAAATATCATCAAAAAACACAACCACAAACTTATCAAAGAACTCATGGAAATTATATTCATAAGATCCTGAATACAGCATGTGCGTTGGATAATCCAAAAGATATAACCACCAATTCATAATGGAAATATTTAGTACAAAACACAGTCTTCGGAATATCTGCTTCCTTTACTTTCAACTGATTGTAACCCACCCTCATGTTAATCTTTGTAAAATATTGAGCTCTCTAGAGCTAATCAAACAAGTCATCAATATAAGGGAAAGGATAACTGTTCATAATAGTGATGTTATTGAATTCTCTGTAATCAAGGAAAAGTCTCATTGGAGAATATTTCTTTTTAACAAATATGATAGTAGAACCCCATGGTGATTTTCTATGTCGAATGAAACCATTATCTATTAGCTCCTACAATTTTATATCTAACTCTAAACGTTAAATTTGAGCCATTCATAAGGGGGGATTCAAATTTTCAAAGAATCAAGAACTAAGTCAATAGTAAATTCAACTTCTTTATCCGGTATTAAACTCAGATACTCCATTGTAAAAACATCAATATACGCATTTACCATTGGCACTTCATTAATCTGAACATTTCCTTTTTTTCAATAATATATGCTAGGTAACAATCATTTCTGTATTTTACTAGTTTCTCAACTTCTTGATATGTTATCAAAAGTAAGGGTTCATTCTTGTACACAAAATGAAAATATTTCTGAAAGAAAACCTATTTAGATTTGAATTAAATATTTTAATGATAAACAGAAATCCAATCCATACACAAAATTACATCAAACTCTACTAGAGGAAAAACAATAAGGTTTGCAGGTACATTCTTTCCCCACACAAAAACTCCAAGGTTCTTATAATTTATTTTTGTCTCAACATTTCCCCCAGTGATTTTGCATAATTTCATGATTCATTTTTTGAGATGGAATTCCAAATTTACAAGATAACTTCTCAGAAATGAACAAATGTGTGGACCCTGATTCAAACAACACATTGGCATAATCTGAATAAACAAACAGTATACCTGATACTAATTCATTTGACAGCCCAACATCTATTAAAGTAGTTACAAAGGATTTAACAACCCCTTTATTCTTGTATTCTGGCTAATTTCTATAAGTTGAGTTCTTTTTTGGACACTAATTTTTGTAATTACCCATTTTATTTCACATAAAACACTTTACTCATTGTAAATCAGATTTTCTCTTACCATTAATCTAATGATTCTCAGTGCAATTATGAGCCTTATATCCCATTTTACCACATTGGTAGAAGTTATTGGATTTCAAAATATGTTCTTCATCATGATTTTTATAACAATTTTCACAAACTATAAACTTATGTTTCATACCGTCATACTTTTTTATGTGTTCATTCCTTCATTTGTAACCTCGAACTCTTATTCTATTGTTTGTCAAAGAACACCTAATCATTGAAAAACAACATTTACACCTTATCCTCAAATCAAAAAATATTTTCATAACTATTGAACTCACAAGATTCTAAATCCTTTTGATACTTTAGCTTTAATCCTGACTAATAACAATGGAATTTACAAAAAAAAAGATTGTATAAAATTTTAAGAATACCTTTCTAGTGGAGCGAATATTTCTTCATAAGTAGGAACTGAGCCATCCTCCTTCTTCAATTTTATGAATTGTATTTCTATCATAATATCAACAAACATAAGAAAATATTTCTTAAGAAACATACCATGGAATTCATCTTAATCAAGAGCATCAATCTCCTCACTATCCCTGATATTTGTACACCATCGACCAGCACTGACCAGATTCACCTTCAAAATGATAAACCCAAAGACTAACCATTGGATTTTGTGAAAACCACATGGCATAAAAAATCCTTATTAGATCATTAATCCATCCTTCTGTTAGCATAGGGTCATATAATCCTCTGAATTATGGGGGGTGTTGCCTCATGAAATGCTCCACTACTGATATGTTCCTTTTTGGTTGACCTGGATAATCTCGTGCATGGATATAACCACCATTTATATACTGTTTCAACTAGGGAATCATTGTAAAAAACTGTTTTGTTCTGATTTCGAAAATCTCAAGTTACAGATTTTGAAGGATTCATTCCTCCAGATGTCGTCCCATCGCAAATTCCTTGTTTCTTCTATGGAAACCCATTTTGAACACAGAAATATCTTTGGTGAAGCAACATGCTAATCTATAAATGCAATATAATTCCAATATTGACCTAAATTAATTTATGTATATTAATTTAACAATATCCAAACTCTTAATGTTATCTAAACCGACCTCTGTGACCAACTATAATGACCCATCATTAATTAATTACATAATCTATAATTAAATGGATAATTCACATTGATGGTCTTTTTAGGTTTAATGATTTAGATAATTAGGCCATAACTATTACATTACATCTCAAAACATTCAAGGGATACACTTCTACTTAGTTTCCATTTTTTTCATAAAATAAAATCTTTTGAAAAAAGATACATGTCTAGTTCCATGTCTTAGACAAAATAGATTTTCCTTGATCCCATCCTTGACTCAATACATCTTTATGTCTTGTGAAAAACATTTCAAAACATTGGATGGGCATAAAAAGATCAGTAAGTGTTATAAAATAAAGAAAGAAAACATTATTTAATCAAATAATAATCCTTTTAACATAACTCATGAAATTATGAGATTTATGAATAAAACATAAAAAACCTAAATCCTAAAGTTAACATGTGGAATCCATAACATACATATGTTGTATCTTTCACAGCTATATAAGGAGTTACATTTCAAATTCACAACCCACAATATTCCCTAAATCTCTTAGGAGAAACATTATTTTTTAACTCCTTCACAATACCATATGCATTAGAAAGCTATCTTGGGCTCACACACCCTCGGTTTATCATGGAACCACCCGTATATGTAATCAATTCCCATTAACCATAACATATTAATAAAACATAAACAAATCATAAAGGAAAGATAAAATTTCCTCATTTCAATCACAATATATAATTTAAATATATTGAAAAAACAAATCCATTTTCAAAACCACATTCAATACAAAAAAATTTAAAAGTGTATATGGTATTTATTTTCCTTTTTAATATATTACTTCTTGTTATGGAAGCCAAAGATCAAATAATACTCGTGACAACAAAAAAGGTCGTTGTCACTAAATACGTAAAAAGAAACATTATTTTTTTTGTTTTGTAAAATGGCTCATATACAAATATACTCAATTAATGAAATGATAATTAATAGGTGGTTATACCCCGTATTAAATAAAGTCATTTATAAAACAAAATATGCCTCAACGAATGAAAATTGTGATGAAGTCCCTTACCTCGTGTCTAACATGACTAATCTGTCCCTTAATATTATGAATAATAAACTAAACTTAATTTATAATTTCATAAGGTCCATTTTAGGTTTATTATTCCTTTTATATCACTTAATACCATTTTATAGACATTATTTAATAATTTCAGATAAAACAAGCATTTTGTCGATATTTGGTACATGAGTAAAAAATTAACTTCTTATAATTACAGGTTGTTCATGTGGTCAAATGTCCATTATCTCCGAAAAAATATTCATGATTCAGATGTCATGTATTCCATATATATCTAGTATATATATAATAGTACATAACATTTTGACATAAGAAATGAAATTCATTGCTCATGGAGATGGTAAGCCATACATATGCTTGAACGCTGCATTCATTTCTATTTAATATTTTTATTGGAATTAAAACATAATGATAAATAGGTATATTATAATTCTAGTATAATATTATATATAATTTCTTTAAATCCATCCTTTATATTTTCCACATATGGTATAAATGAGTCATATCACTTTGAGGTGCAGTTGTCCGCACTCCCTCAAATAAAATTATTGTGTTTACCAATTATCGAAACTGTAAAAGTATGATATAAATGACAAATACCGAAGTATATGGAAAATATAAGTATAATATATATCACATATAAATAAATTGCAATCATAATGGCCTCCATAAGATGTGATAAGAGGAGATTTTACAATCATCGTTTTGAGAGGCCGTAATTCACCGTCAATAGAAAATGTATGTTCTTTACCCATTAGACGGGGGGTGTGTATGTGTTGGTCAAATAATTATTATAACAACAGCATAGTATGTTTAGGATACATGTGTTGTTATAAAAGAATTTAATAATAAGACTTTATAGAGTTGGAGAAGTAAAAAAATGAAAAGAACTTAAGAGAAGACGTTACCTTTTAAATCTGGTAACTCCCTTTGGTTTAAACCAAAATGACTTCTCGAAGTGCCTTCTGCCTAAGGTAAGGCTTATAGGTGGAATAGAGGGATCTTGGGAGATTATTTGAGAAGATGTTGGATGATACAATAGGCTTTAGAAGTGTGAGTAATGGGACAGGGGTGATAGAATTTTATAAGTGGGGAGGGGCTCTTTTAGAAAGTTTGAAAATATTATTTTATTATATAATGATTTTTGGTTTCTAAAGGTCCAATACTTATTAAAGATGAATATAAGATGAATATTATTTGAAATAAAATCATCCAATAATAATTGGACATGAATTTTATTTTGTTTTAATTTTAATAATTTTATTTATATAAATCATTCATTAATGATGTAAACACTGCATCATTATTGTGTCATAAATAATTTTATTTATTTGATTTATAAAAAATATAAAAAAATAAAATGATTTGTGAAATATATTTAGATTTGAAATTAATATTTATAGTCAATGAGATAAATTATATAAACTCATGAATGTATTTATTTACTAAAAGATATATGTTTATGTCATTTTCTCATTACTTTAAATTAATTAATATAAATATTCAATATCACACTTAAGATGTTCCATGGGGTCCCAAAATCGACCCAAGGATTCCATCGGTCAAAAAGGTATCAACCAATATGATTAAGACACATTTTAAGGTAATTAAAAATTATTTTAATATTATTTTTATCTTTAATTACCATATTTACCTTTAACCGCGGTAAATAAAATACAAAACTTACTATTCACAATGTAGTGACCCGAAGCTTGACGTACATGGACATTACATTACATTTGCGGAATACTTAGTACATAACAAAAACACACACTAAAGGATCGTAATAGTTTAGTGTCTTTGGAAACTCAGAACGTAATCTTCTAATCGTGGTGAAAGTTCTTCAACATCTCCCATAAAGGTCATCCCTTTTTTTTCTACCTAAAACCTTTCTTTATATCCTGGGGAAAAGAAAACATAAAAGGGTGAGCTCAAATGCTCAGTAAGGGTAAACAAAAGAAAAAATCAATCACATCATATACATAGCTTTTGGAAATCTTAACCTGCAAAAGAGCTCATAATATCATAACATGGAATATATCATAGAAGTGAAAATGAGATCCCCATAATCATAACATAAAACTTGAAACTTTGTGGCATGCACACATAATCATGGAAAATCATTTCTTGTTAGTCATGACTCATTGCCAAGACTATCTTAGTGGACAAAGTCCCTTTCTGAACCGAGTTCACTCCTCGTTTCAGTCCTGTATCACTGAACCGAAATAACCTTCCGTTCCAGCCATGTCTATCTCATGAGATATAAAATCTTTACCCAATGCATTGGAGGGAGATATAGGTCCCACCCATCTTATAATGAATCCTTTCTTATGTGTGCCACATAATCATAAATCATAATTCATCGCATAACCCATGTAATAAAAATGGGATTCTTAAACAACATGACATCATAAAACAATTCATATAAGATAACTGAATTCATAAAAATGTTTCCATCACAACATAATCAATATCCATGTAACAATAGGGATAAAAACAGAACCCTTTTATTATCTTAGATGGAAAATAATTTTGAAAATCACTTGAACTCCATTCTTGAGGAAAATATCATTTCTTCTTCAAAAACATTTTTCCTTTCATAACATGTCATACAACTTTAAAATAAAAGAAGTTGATTAAAAATAAACTTGAAAACTTGTAAAGGAAGCTTCTTGTAAATAATGTTTTAAAAATCCATTCATGCCGTATAAGTTAAAAAAAACATTCTTCTCGTTCTTTTGTCGGAAAAGTCAAAAAGTACCTCGTACGGAAAACGACAAAAGATTCCTTTCATTTCTTTTACTAAAAACTCAAAAAAGGGTAAAATTGGATTTAAACAATTGTAGTTGGATGGAAATAATATTACATATTTATGAAACAAGGATGTGGATGATAAAATACACCCTAGTAAATACTTACGAATAAACAATCTCGGATAAAAATGAGATTGTGATATTTCCCTTACCTTATGTCCGACTTGCTTTGTAAGTGTCTGAAACTCCTGTATAATGATTTAAATCATGTTATTGACTTATTCCAGAATCATATTCATTGTTATGATATCATATATGGTTCACTTATGACATTATATTACCCGTTCTTTTGTAAATTCCATGTTAAAGAAGCGTTTTGGGTAAAATCGTTTCATTTATCGTAGGTGTTTTGACTTGTTGTTCTTGACATCATTATTACTTATATCATGATCTACTTACTTCCAGAATATAAAATATGGTTTATATATCATATATATTCAGTATATATATATATATATATATAATAGATAGATAAATAAAATGAAAAACATCGTTCATGGAGACGGTAGTCCGTACGTACGCATGAACGCTGTTTTACTTTCCTTATTGTCTTGAAATGAAAGTAAGTAGATGACATACATATATATATATATACATAAATCCAGTAACTTTATAATGTCATATATTTCATTATTATTTCTTATATATACTTTATAATCATTCTTAAATGGTTAACATGGAGAATGAATCTCATCGCGTCGTGGAGACGGTATTCCGTACGTACGCACGAGCGATGATATCATTTCTATAAATATTGAATTGAATTGGAGTGGATTATACAATATATCAGAATCAATATGATGTTGTAATAACTATGTATAGTTATTCTTTACACCATTATACCCATCCATGTAAGGTGGTGGTGGAAAATAGATTACACCACGGCGTGGAGACGGTATTCCGTACGTACGCACGCGCGGTGATTTCTTTTTCCGTATGATGGATAGATGGGGAAATAGGGTTGTTTCATACTTATAATAACATATCAGTATATGAGTGATACTGATGTTATTACTTCATAATGAAACAACCTAAGAAGAAGAAGTGGAAGAAGAAATAAAGATGAAAGAATTGGTAACGGTAATTACCTCTTCTTTGAAGTGCCTCTTTGAGACCTCCTCTTAGGGCACTAGAATTGGTCTTTGAGGAAGACCAGAACCTCTAGGATGTTGCTAGGGAAGTGGAGAAGGGATTTTGGCAGGGGTTGGACGAGCTTGAGTGCTCAAATTGGTGTGAGGAGGAGGGGGAGGAGGTGTCCTTTTATAAGGGAGGAGAGGGGCACCTTAGGAATATCTCAAAATATTATTTTATATTAAAGTCAAAATCGGTTTATAATGGTTCCAAAGGGTCTTATTTCGAAGATAAGGTGGGGAGGGGTCGAAATCCTATCAACCAATATAATTTAGACAAGTTTAGGATATTATTTTAACCTTATCAATTAAATTTAACTCTAAGTTAAATAATTTAACTTTTACCATGTCTTTTTGTTTTCTTTCACTATATGGTTAATAAACTTACTATAACATGCCAAACGAACCCCAAATTGTTTATTATTAATATATATATCCTTATCTAAGTCATTTGGCCGAACCTTAGATTTTTAGGAATACAATAACAATTAATAATATAATATTTTATTTAAAAACTATTTTGTGTCAATTTTGACACTATTTGATATATGATTTTTTTGAAAGTCATAACAGAATTACATGTTCGAACCAAGTTGATTAAATCAACATTAATATATCATAGTAACCTAGAAAATTAGTGGAATTCATAAAAAATCTCAAATTACATTTATTTTGGTGTTTATAACATCAATTATGTCAATATTTCATTAATAAGATAATTACTGCATCATCGTTGTGTCATAAATAAAATAAATTATTTTATGTCTAAAAAATTACAAATAAAATACCATCATGTAGGAAATCTTTTTAGCTTTCTAATGAATATTTACAATCGAATTTATCTTATGTATAACCCCATATTAAAAATGATTTACTTATTAAACTTTGATTTTAACTATTTTAACCTTTCTTTAAATAAATTAATAATAAATGTCCTAATCTGATCCAAGTGGGCCTAAATGGTCATATTTTATTCCTAAGTTTGTTTTTGGTCGAATTACACTTGTCCAATAGAATTAGGACATGTGTTAGGGTAATATTAATATCATATTTACCCTTAGTTACCCTATTTACTATTAACCGCGGTAAAAAAGTAAAAAGTTACTATTCACCAAAAAATTATTTTCATCTCATTGAACCACATTTTAGTCCTTGATATTAACCGTGTCTCTCGGATTTTCGAAATTCCATTCACAGAAGCGGCAAAATTAAGTTTTATGAAAAATTCAGTTTTTTTAACTACCACTTAGTAGTTTCACTATTCATCAAAAATTGATGTTTTTCAGAACAATGCCAAAATTTCATCCTAAGCTATATTTCATATTCCGAATTCAAAAATGAAATCTATTTTACCAAATTCATAACATAGAAGTTGCATTAATTAATTTTATAATTAAATCCCGCTGTTAAAATAAATAGCGTGTTTTTAGGAAACAATATATATCAAAAGATTGACACTTGATTATGTCTGGTTTAAATGTGAAATTACAACCAATGACCAACATTGTATTAAATTGTAAAAATATATTCTAAATATACTTTAAAACCACTCAAATTAATAATTTATCACTATTAATTATTTCGATTAAAAAAGTTGTTTTTAATTATAATTTAGTAATTTTCACTATTCATCAGAATTTGAAAGTTATCCGAAAAGTACCAAAATTTCAACTTAGGCTAAATTCGATACTCCGAATCCAAGAATGAAGTTCATTTTGAAAAATAAGATTTACTGGATTTCAAAAAGTGGTTATTACTATTCATAACGGCTAGTTTTAATAATATTTTTATAGCATATCGTTGTTTAGTGAAACTCGGTATTGCGTACTACACACGCTATCAAGGAACGTCGCGATTGCGTGTAATGCAAGTTAAGTCAAGGATGTGTGTTGTGCAAGCTCCTTTTGGTGTAGCGTACAACACAAGACATTAATAAAATTAAAAAGAATATTTTTGTTATAAAATCTTGGGCTGTTACATTCTACCCCCCTTAAAATGAATTTCGCCCTCGAAATTCATCGGGGTTATAAATGGTTTACTATTTGAAAGTTTCTTTAATAGAAACCCACATCGTAAAAGGAATATCAAAACCAATCTTTAAAAAACAAAAGAATGAAATGTAACGGTTACCCAAATAAACTAATCATTGGGTTTCCACATAGGTGAAAATATGGATATGGAAGAGAAATCTAACCATCATGTTCTGATGGAGAGTGGTAGAGAACATGGCTATGGAAAAGCCAGTAATCACAAATCCATAGATTTGTGATGATATAAGGTACCATCTAATTCATCAGGTATAAGATCACTAGGACAACATTTTTGGTTTTCAAGATCATTTCCCCTAAAGTTGAAAATTTGAATTAGAATAAATACTTACTTTATTTTGGTACAATCTCACTGTTGTTCGTGCTTTGAACAATTTCCACTTCATCTCTTAAATAAATGAAGTTGAATTTGTTATTCGTGAAGTGTTAGCAGATCATGTGATAGAATGACAGGTCATTCCATCTGTCTCAAACAAAAGGTTAGCAAAACTTATATACATAAGTCGATCTATAGTGAGATTAATCATATATGGTTCCTAAAATGGACTTATACTTCATATATCATACTGCTTAATATAATAAAACTAGTTTCTACTAAACAGGGACTTCCTGTAGGTCAGTGGTAGGCGATAAAGGCCAGTCGCACTTCGGTTGTGGGTTCGATTCCTACAGCCTTGTCCGAAGCGATGGGCTGTCGCCCGTCCTGCAGGTTGTCCTTTTTCTAAAACTACGTTACTATAACATCCCATCAATAATATCGAAAATCTTCTATCATTAAACAATACTAACTTATGTCCAACATAATCCAGTCTAATCTTTAGGCTTATACATAATACTGCAGTCCACTCTCATAATATAGTAACAACGATTACCCGAGATTTAATACTGTCATTGATCCCCACATATCACAAGATATGTCTTGTTGGTCACATTCCAAACATTCAAAGTCCTTAATCGTGTATTCTCTTGAATACCTTAGTGAAAACATGAGTGCAGTTAAAAGTTAACACTTTCCACATACCAAAATCCTCAAAATTCTATATACTCAAACCATGATATCACTTAGTCCTTATATCAATCATGAGCTCATGAATACTATTAAACATTTCATTTTCTCGTCTTCATTATGCGCATATCATCTTATTTCCAAAAAATATCTCAATCACTTTGAATACCACATCAATAAATATTGCAATACTCAATGATACAACATTATTTTGGAATCCCATTACATAAACACTTAATCATTCCACCACATCGTTGTCATATTCAACATTTCCAATAGTGATCGCATGTGATTTCCCTTTGTCCTTTACCTTCAGTGGTTGCTCATGTTGATCATCTCTAACCCTTGGATTAGGGCAATTATTAGCATAATGCCCCATTTCCTTGCACTTGAAGCATTGAAGTGTTGGCGGTGTGTTCTCTGCAGTGTTTGCTTTATTCACATCATTAGAAACTCTTTTTCCATTACTTCGACACTCAACTGCTCGATGACCTTCTTTTCCACACTTAAAACATTTTCTAGTCCCTTTAAGACAATCTCCACCATGCTTCTTTCCACACTTTGTGCATAAGGAAACATTCATCTTCTTTTCACCATTATTCTGAGATTTCTCCTTGAACTCCATCTTTCGTTTCTTGTCAAAACCATGAGATGGATATGTAACACCAACATCCATTTCTACCTTGATAGCACAACGCACAATTTCTTCATAGCTACTGAAGTCTCTTATAGCTAATGCCCTTCGAAGACTTGGTTTTAAGCCACTGAAAAATCGATCAACTTTACTTTCAGGTTGGATGATAATTCCAGAAGCATACCTTGCAAGTCTTGTAAAATTTTCTTCATAGGTACCAACATATTCATCGTCCCTTTGCTTCAGTTCAAGAAACTCTTTCTCCATCTTTGTTCGAAGAATACGAGGGAAGTACTTACTGAAAAACAAGTTCTTGAACTCGTCCCATTCCATGGACTCAATTTCATCTCTTGGCCTCGTATTCTTTATAAGATTCCACCATTGATCAGCTTCACCTTCCAAACGATATACTGCTAAGATGACTTTATCATGATCAGAACATTGAAGAACTGAAAATATCTTTTCAGTAGTACTGATCCATTGTTCAGCCACAAGTGGATCAGAAGACCCACTGAAAGAAGGTGGACGTTGCCTCATGAAGGACTCAATAGAATATTGTTCCCTTCTCTGCTCATTTGGAAGTCCAGAATGATTCATAGCTTGTGTAAGTATAGCAATAAGATTTTGCACTCCATCTCCCATAACATTTGTTTGTTCAGGAGCGCAATCATTGCATTGTCCATTGCATTGATCAACACGGTGCCTTCGGGTTCCAGCCATCGTCTAAAACCCAAAAAGAATAGTGTGAGAGGCAAAAATCATGCTAGGGAAAACAACATAATAAAGGGGGAGTACCTTCAATATCCAACATCTTAGGTTTAATTCTATGATCGTTAGCGTAATTATATTACTATAACCTATACGTATACTTATCCCTAGGGACATCCCTAGACATACCTTAGAAATATCTCTAGGGATCTCACTAACGTTTTCGCATCCTAGTTTCCAAAGGTTGACTAAACCTTTCCTCTGATACCAACTGTAGAGACCCGAAGCTTGACGTACATGGACATTACATTACATTTGCGGAATACTTAGTACATAACAAAAACACACACTAAAGGATCGTAATAGTTTAGTGTCTTTGGAAACTCGGAACGTAATATTCTAATCGTGGTGAAAGTTCTTCAACATCTCCCATAAAGGTCATCCCTTTTTTTTCTACCTAAAACCTTTCTTTATATCCTGGGGAAAAGAAAACATAAAAGGGTGAGCTCAAATGCTCAGTAAGGGTAAATAAAAGAAAAAATCAATCACATCATATACATAGCTTTTGGAAATCTTAACCTGCAAAAGAGCTCATAATATCATAACATGGAATATATCATAGAAGTGAAAATGAGATCCCCATAATCAAAACATAAAACTTGAAACTTTGTGGCATGCACACATAATCATGGAAAATCATTTCTTGTTAGTCATGACTCATTGCCAAGACTATCTTAGTGGACAAAGTCCCTTTCTGAACCGAGTTCACTCCTCGTTTCAGTCCTGTATCACTGAACCGAAATAACCTTCCGTTCCAGCCATGTCTATCTCATGAGATATAAAATCTTTACCCAATGCATTGGAGGGAGATATAGGTCCCACCCATCTTATAATGAATCCTTTCTTATGTGTGCCACATAATCATAAATCATAATTCATCGCATAACCCATGTAATAAAAATGGGATTCTTAAACAACATGACATCATAAAACAATTCATATAAGATAAAGGAATTCATAAAAATGTTTCCATCACAACATAATCAATATCCATGTAACAATAGGGATAAAAACAGAACCCTTTTATTATCTTATATGGAAAATAATTTTGAAAATCACTTGAACTCCATTCTTGAGGAAAATATCATTTCTTCTTCAAAAACATTTTTCCTTTCATAACATGTCATACAACTTTAAAATAAAAGAAGTTGATTAAAATTAAACTTGAAAACTTGTAAAGGAAGCTTCTTGGAAATAATGTTTTAAAAATCCATTCATGCCGTATAAGTTAAAAAAAACATTCTTCTCGTTCTTTTGTCGGAAAAGTCAAAAAGTACCTCGTACGGAAAACGACAAAAGATTCCATTCATTTCTTTTACTAAAAACTCAAAAAAGGGTAAAATTGGATTTAAACAATTGTAGTTGGATGGAAATAATATTACATATTTATGAAACAAGGATGTGGATGATAAAATACACCCCAGTAAATACTTACGAATAAACAATCTCGGATAAAAATGAGATTGTGATATTTCCCTTACCTTATGTCCGACTTGCTTTGTAAGTGTCTGAAAATCCTGTATAATGATTTAAATCATGTTATTGACTTATTCCAGAATCATATTCATTGTTATGATATCATATATGGTTCACTTATGACATTATATTACCCGTTCTTTTGTAAATTCCATGTTAAAGAAGCGTTTTGGGTAAAATCGTTTCATTTATCGTAGGTGTTTTGACTTGTTGTTCTTGACATCATTATTACTTATATCATGATCTACTTACTTCCAGAATATAAAATATGATTTATATATCATATATATTCATTATATATATATATATAATAGATAGATAAATAAAATGAAAAACATCGTTCATGGAGACGGTAGTCCGTACGTACGCATGAACGCTGTTTTACTTTCCTTATTGTCTTGAAATGGAAGTAAGTAGATGACATACATATATATATATATATACATAAATCCAGTAACTTTATAATTTCATATATTTCATTATTATTTCTTATATATACTTTATAATCATTCTTAAATGGTTAACATGGAGAATGAATCTCATCGCGTCGTGGAGACGGTATTCCGTACGTACGCACGAGCGATGATATCATTTCTATAAATATTGAATTGGAGTGGAGTGGATTATACAATATATCAGAATCAATATGATGTTGTAATAACTATGTATAGTTATTCTTTACACCATTATACCCATCCATGTAAGGTGGTGGTGGAAAATAGATTACACCACGGCGTGGAGACGGTATTCCGTACGTACGCACGCGCGGTGATTTCTTTTTCCGTAGGATGGATAGATGGTGAAATAGGGTTGTTTCATACTTATAATAACATATCAGTATATGAGTGATACTGATGTTATTACTTCATAATGAAACAACCTAAGAAGAAGAAGTGGAAGAAGAAATAAAGATGAAAGAATTGGTAACGGTAATTACCTCTTCTTTGAAGTGCCTCTTTGAGACCTCCTCTTAGGGCACTAGAATTGGTCTTTGAGGAAGACCAGAACCTCTAGGATGTTGCTAGGGAAGTGGAGAAGGGATTTTGGCAGGGGTTGGACGAGCTTGAGTGCTCAAATTGGTGTGAGGAGGAGGGGGAGGAGGTGTCCTTTTATAAGGGAGGAGAGGGGCACCTTAGGAATATCTCAAAATATTATTTTATATTAAAGTCAAAATCGGTTTATAATGGTTCCAAAGGGTCTTATTTCGAAGATAAGGTGGGGAGGGGTCGAAATCCTATCAACCAATATAATTTAGACAAGTTTAGGATATTATTTTAACCTTATCAATTAAATTTAACTCTAAGTTAAATAATTTAACTTTTACCATGTCTTTTTGTTTTCTTTCACTATATGGTTAATAAACTTACTATAACATGCCAAACGAACCCCAAATTGTTTATTATTAATATATATATCCTTATCTAAGTCATTTGGCCGAACCTTAGATTTTTAGGAATACAATAACAATTAATAATATAATATTTGATTTAAAACCTATTTTGTGTCAATTTTGACACTATTTGATATATGATTTTTTTGAAAGTCATAACAGAATTAAATGTTCGAACCAAGTTGATTAAATCAACATTAATATATCATAGTAACCTAGAAAATTAGTGGAATTCATAAAAAATCTCAAATTACATTTATTTTGGTGTTTATAACATCAATTATGTCAATATTTCATTAATAAGATAATTACTGCATCATCGTTGTGTCATAAATAAAATAAATTATTTTATGTCTAAAAAATTACAAATAAAATACCATCATGTAGGAAATCTTTTTAGCTTTCTAATGAATATTTACAATCGAATTTATCTTATGTATAACCCCATATTAAAAATGATTTACTTATTAAACTTTGATTTTAACTATTTTAACCTTTCTTTAAATAAATTAATAATAAATGTCCTAATCTAATCCAAGTGGGCCTAAATGGTCATATTTTATTCCTAAGTTTGTTTTTGGTCGAATTACACTTGTCCAATAGAATTAGGACATGTGTTAGGGTAATATTAATATCATATTTACCCTTAGTTACCCTATTGACTATTAACCGCGGTAAAAAAGTAAAAAGTTACTATTCACCAAAAAATTATTTTCATCTCATTGAACCACATTTTAGTCCTTGATATTAACCGTGTGTCTCGGATTTTCGAAATTCCATTCACAGAAGCGGCAAAATTAAGTTTTATGAAAAATTCAGTTTTTTTAACTACCACTTAGTAGTTTCACTATTCATCAAAAATTGATGTTTTTCAGAACAATGCCAAAATTTCATCCTAAGCTATATTTCATATTCCGAATTCAAAAATGAAATCTATTTTACCAAATTCATAACATAGAAGTTGCATTAATTAATTTTATAATTAAATCCCGCTGTTAAAATAAATAGCGTGTTTTTAGGAAACAATATATATCAAAAGATTGACACTTGATTATGTCTGGTTTAAATGTGAAATTACAACCAATGACCAACATTGTATTAAATTGTAAAAATATATTCTAAATATACTTTAAAACCACTCAAATTAATAATTTATCACTATTAATTATTTCGATTAAAAAAGTTGTTTTTAATTATAATTTAGTAATTTTCACTATTCATCAGAATATGAAAGTTATCCGAAAAGTACCAAAATTTCAACTTAGGCTAAATTCGATACTCCGAATCCAAGAATGAAGTTCATTTTGAAAAATAAGATTTACTGGATTTCAAAAAGTGGTTATTACTATTCATAACGGCTAGTTTTAATAATATTTTTATAGCATATCGTTGTTTAGTGAAACTCGGTATTGCGTACTACACACGCTATCGAGGAAGGTCGCGATTGCGTGTAATGCAAGTTAAGTCAAGGATGTGTGTTGTGCAAGCTCCTTTTGGTGTAGCGTACAACACAAGACATTAATAAAATTAAAAAGAATATTTTTTTTATAAAATCTTGGGCTGTTACACACAACAATTAATTTCATCTAATTTAACCACATATTACTCAGTAATAACAACCATGTAAGTCAGATTTTCTAAATTCAATAAACATAAGGTGTAAAATTTCATTTAATGAAGATGTCATTTTTTTAATTACTACTCAATGTTTTCACTATTCAATAAAAATTGAAGTTTTTCAGAAAAATACCAAAAATTCAGCCTAATATATATTTGATGTTACAAATTCCAAAAAGATATATATTTTACTAAATTAAAGAACTAAACATTGGATTAATTAATTTAAAATCAATTTTTTTTGTACAAACCAAAAACTTGTTTTTGAAAATAATATCTACCAAAAGATTGACCATTGTTTTTGTCCAATTTAAAAGTGAAATTAATTCCAATAAAGAACATTGTATTAAATGGTAAAAATATATTTTAATTAAACATTAAAAAAATTAAAAATATAATCTAACCATATAAATAAATTAGATTTTATGGATTTTTTTAATTAAATTAAAATTTTTCACTATTCATTAAAAAATGAATTTTATCAAACAAATACCAAAAATTTACCGAAAGTAAAAAATTGATGTCCCAATTATAAAGAAGAATTTTATTTTCTCAAAAAGAACATATAAGGTGACCAAAACTAGACTGGAAGATATATTTTATCATTATTGTTTAGTATGACTCAACATTCTGTATAACATTAAATATCAATTAAACCAATTGTTGTGTATCGGGTACGCCATTGAACATAGTATCCCCTTCATAATAAAATTAATATTTAATGTCCAGGCATTAACTACCATTTATAATATTATTATTTTATTATTTTTTTAGTATGACTCAGCATTGTGTGTAACATTAAATTTCAAAGAAACCCATTGTTGTGTATCGGATACGACATCAAACATAGAATCCCCATTGGAATAACATTAATATTAAATTAAAAAATATTAAAAAAATATGGAAATGTATTACTATTTATTTACTTGGGATATTATATCCTCTACTACTAGGGGTTCTCCAAAATCCATGATCCAAATGAAACATTTAAATCTCTTCTCTATAACCCTCTCACTGATTGTAAATCCACAACATGATTAAATTCCCCATATGAATGTGATACAACCTTGTTGTTTTTACTATTGGACAAAAAGAATTCAATCCGTTAAGGAATAACATTCCATGGAACACTTCTTGTTCATGATATCTGGGATTCAAAAATAAGATACGTGTTTGAATCAATGTAGTGATATTTCCATTATTAATGGAAAAACGTGGTTAAAATCCTAAAAAATGATTACAATTTGGACTCATATGAGATTAAAATTCATATAATTGTAGAAGAATCCTTTGATTAAGTAATGATGGGTAAAAAAGTCACCTACTCATCTAGATGGTCCTCAAATTCACCAAACTACTCCATCATCATTTACCTTTATCCATGAAGGAATTGAGGGAATCTGCAAAAAGGATTTTAGAACTAGGGGCTTTTAGAACTACCATTCATAATCATTATCGATAAGATATTCATATTAGATATGGTATTTATCATCACAATAGTTTTTATTTTTGAGGAATTTAATACATCCATGAGCATGGACATTAATCTGTTATGACTGGAGGTGTTTGGGAAATCATAGATCTAAATTTTACTAGTCTTCCTGATGTTAGAAATGATGGAGTTATCTTATGTTACAGGACGATTATGTATCAACTAAAAATGGGTGATATAAATTATGGAATCCATTAGGCCATAAATATTATTATTTAAATAGATACAGGATATTAAAATATCTTATATATTTCCATATAATCTATTCGAAATTTTTTATCCAATGAAGATCTATTGATAGTTTTTCATATCTCTAAGAAATATAATGCAGGTCGAGGGAATCTAAATACCAATGCCATGAATCTGGAAATGTTTCGGTAGGAAAAGCATTTGGTTCTTCTAAATTAAAATCCATATTGAGGTTTCTATGAATGAGGTTATGAATTTTGGTATCAATGAGTTCATTGTAGTGATATTATAACAATTTAGCATATTGTTTTGCTACTGTTGAAGTGGTCATTCCCATTTGGATTCTATATGAGAACATCTTTATCTATAAATTAAAACCATTTTACTCATGATAAGTTTGATATGGGAATGAATTAGTAATTTTTTTTGTTAATTTGATATTACTCAACAATGTATATATGCTATCGGTTTATGGGAAAACCTTGATGTCTTCAATTGGTATATAAAGACAAGGGGTGATCTAAAAATTCAGGTTTTATTTATCATAAAAAATACATTCAGTGTTTCGCATAATTTCATTGATTTATTTTTTGGATGGAATGCTTGATATATTAAAAAAATTGGTGGATATATTCATCCAACAGATATGAGAATAACCAGATTGTTAGAATATAAAAATATATATCCCCAAATGTTTAGAGATTCCAGGTGAATTTGTTGAATATTGTATTATCAATGTCCTGTAGATAATTGATAACAATTCCACCTCGGTCAGTATAATTTATACATTATTTCCTTATAAAAGTTTTAATATTCCATTAATTATATTATTTAGTACACATGGTGATCCAAATAATATTTTTCATTTTATTTATAAGACTTCATGTCCATTTATGTAATAATAAGGAATACGTAAATATTGATGTAACCATTGAGTTGACCAAAAAACACCACCATATTGGGATATATATTTTAATTTTCCCATATCTGACTAGTTTACTATTTTTTAATAGATACTACCAAGGTATCATATTATTTATTTTAACAAAAAATGAACCCCAAGATAGATGAATGTATGTGAACACCGATTCACTCTAATAGTTTTAAAAATATGCATTTTCATAGTGACATTAATTTCAACAAAAAGACAATAGAGGATAATTTCTATATTATGTATTGAATAAGAACTTCATCATAATAACTAACAAAATTCATTTATATAAAATGGAGTGTTTTTTAGGGTTCGAAAAAATGAGGATTTTGTCAGTATACATGAGTTTTGGGGGAGTGAAAAATTCAATAACAACCTAGAAACATTTATATATTGAAATTTCAGAAATATCATTGTTGAATCATTGAATTTATTCTTCAGTAATGGAATAGAGAATATATAATAGGGGTCCCCATTCTAAACTCCCCTAGTGCATTGAAAGAAGCAAATGGGGGATACATTAATGATAGTGAAGGGGATTACAGTGCAAAATATGGTCCTGATCTATCGTAAAAAATTTGGGGAGAATCTATAATTCATGGGGTAAATAATATTGAATATCCATTCCATTGTAGTAAGTGATTTAATGGATTCATTTTTAATGAAAATTTATCATGCTTCACTTTTTTCTTCATTAAGACATCACATTAAAATGTAGTAGAAATACTATTATGTATGTTCCTTCCATGTAAAAACCCAAAATAGTTTGGTGTAATGTTGTCCCTAGTGATATCCATCCTTCTTGGACCCAATGAATTTTTTGATGATTTTTGGGACAATATTTCAAAATAAAAATTTCCTATAATAATTGATGAAACTATAATTCTATTTAATAGGTCTTAGATAAATTAATATGTATCACATTACATAGTTAATAAGGGAATGAATAATTAATTCCCTTATAGATTTGGTCCCCACATCATGTATGATTTTCCGGTAGAATATAATAAATTTATTGGTAAACCCATAATCTAAGAGCACTGTCAATGATGGATAGAAGAATGTTGTTTTGACTTCTTATTCAACGGAATCTAGGATAAGAATATTATTTGGACTATCTTTAATTCATGATGGGGCTTTTCAATGAGCATGTAAGTTCCATTAATTTCAAAATCATTGTAGAGAATTTGAATGTTATTGATTACAAAAATGAATATTTCATTTATAGTAGTGAGTATACTTCCTTTAATATTATTGGATTTATCCCATATCATAAAAAAATTTCTTTGTAAATCTGATGGAAATGTAAGAAATGTTTTTAACCAACCATCAGTATGTTTAAATTGATTTGTTTAATGTTTTTATTTTCTTTGAGTGTCAAAATATCATCATTCCCAAAGAGGGAATAAAATTAATATATATAGGGTTATCTTGGTATAAATTCGACATTAGTATTAATACATATGCTATTAAAAATCCATTATGTCATACTCAATCTTAGAGAATGGTTTTTTACACCACCATCTTAAGTTACTTTTTTATGTTTTATTTCTCCACAATAAATTTGAAGTGGACTCCCAAGGGAGTACCAATTAAAACATTGAAGGAAAAAAAATCCATCAATAAATATTTTACGAGATATAAATTTATGAATTTACATTTTATATGGATTATCAAAATGATATATATGATATATCAATAATTAATGGATTGTAGAATGAATTATATTTTGGGTGGGTGAACCCAGAGACTCGAAATTCATCACTTCATTCATCCACTTAAGAAAATAATCTACCATCCTTACTAGTCTATCTTTAATTTTCAATACATCTACTCCAGGTGAACATATCCCTTCATATTGGAACATCCATAATATTTCAATAGTTAATATATGAATAAAACTCAAGAAAGGAGAAACTATTGAAATTGGTTCGAGATTTCTCATTAGGCCTCAAGAGAGTATATAAATCAATAAACAATGATCCATTTAATAAACATTTAATTAGATTGAATTTATAATTCCCTCCATATGTATTTTCCCTTAATATAAGTTGTGAATTCACAAATAAAGGATATAAAGAGGGTGTTTTAGTTCATTGAGAATAGAAAAAATAAGTGCTAATGGGTTATGTCTCCAATCATTGGAAAAAATGTTATAATTTATATGGACCCATAGATAGTATATATCATTTTAATGTGTATTATAAAAGATAAATTGTACTCAATGGTTTCCTATTTGAAGGAATTATAATTGTTAAACAACATTTTTTGTTCAAAATTCAGATTAAAATAGGATTATTGTTCTTAAGATAGTGTCTTAGGGTTGTGGCTATAGGGCAGTTCCCAAGCCCTTGACAATTACAATAATAGAGCACTAATTATTCATATATTTAACTCCCGATAGATTCTCTTTTTTATATTTCATATACATATTATTTTCCCTACCTTTTCCCGCACCTTTCTTCCTCCATTTCTTAGTGGTTACAGTCCCCCTATTTTATCATAATATTTATATTTCTTGGTGTCATCCAAGTTTGTTTCATTGGGTTTCATGTCCATATAAAATGATCTCAGTAATTTAAATTGAGAGGGGCTCACTTGTTACTAGATTGGATATGTTTAGTGGGACTGACATTTTTTTTCTTTTCTTGATATCCTAGTGAAGGGACACCTATAAGACAAGGCGTTGTAGTTAATTATTTGGGGGGATTATATTTGTGAAGAGTGTCTTATAATATGGATACATTATTTGAGAAGTGTTTCTCCAAACGTGTGAATTTATATGTGTTCGTAACTGGGGACACATAAGGTTATTGAGAGTTTGTAGCCCTATGAGTAATGTATTAAATGGTTTGAACCTCATTAGAGGGGGGGGGGGTAACCCGTTTTTCATTCTTTTTCCTTTTCTAAAAGAATTCACATTCAATGATAGGGGATCTATAATTCAAATATTCATATGATACACAACCATGTCCAAGTAATTTGTGATTACAAATTCATTATACCAGATAAATTCTATAGGAATCAGTATCATATCTAAGTGGAATTCAATCAAGAGGTAATATTGATTGGGGGTGTCCAATCAAAATTGGAATGAATTGGTATCATCTTCTATATTAAAATTTACAAAAAAAATTCTAGTGTCCAAATCCTTATACATAGGTATATAGGTTATGATGTACTATTTAATAACATTGTTTCTAGGGTTTGAACGAAAAGAAATTAGTTTGGGTTCCTACACAAGATACCCGAGGAGGAGGGGTTAGGGGTTTCAACCATTGTGGGGACAAGGTACCAAAACATTTTCATTCCATTTTTACATTTTGTAAGATGTTTCCTCCTGTACAATAGGTTTAAAAAATTTATTTTATCAATTTTATAATTAGAGAAAACAATAGTGAGGAGTTTATAATTCTAATATAGTATATGTATTTGTTCTTTTAGGATTTCTAGGTTAGTGGTATCATCTATCATTATTAGAAAAAAATATTCAACCAGAGTATTATTCATGTTGACTTCCACAAAAAAACCTTTGAATAAGGGATAATCCATGTGTTATCACGTTTTTGTTTAAGTTTTATTAAATTAAAATTTAAGAGACAATTATCTATAGGATTATTTAATTCTATTCGAAACAACTGAATATTATTTTGCAATATTTGACTTTAAATTATTGTAATTATTAAATATCTAGAGGGAACAAAACTATGATTTTAAATGAAACTCAAGAAACAATTAGTATATCCAAGCCATTAAATTGGTTGGAATAAACATTAATGACTAATATATTAAATAAATATAAATCCCTAAATAAATATTAATGTATTTCCTAATTCTTAGAAAATAATCTATCTATTTTAGTAAAATCACATTATTCATCAAAAAAATTCTTTCTTCAAAAATGTGTTTTCCTTATTTTTATCAATTTGGAAATGTTAGAGTGAATTAATTTTATAAAATGAAATTAATTTTTGAATTTATCATTTCAAAATTATCTTCAAATTATTTTATTCCCAATACATTTATTTTTAAGGAATGGTGAATATATTTATTTTTGTTGAATATGGAACTTTCATTTAAATTATATATATTTTAAAATTATGTTTTGATAATTTTTAAAAATTAATTAGTTCATTATAATTTTAAATAATGAATTTTTTTTAAGGAGGTACACATTGATTTATTTTAATAATATTTTACGTTTTAAAAACTGTATTTTTTTCAGAAAAATTATTTTTTGTGGAGTTTTACCATTTTTATTTTTTATTAAATTATGATACTTTAGTGTTTTGAACTTCATAAAAATGATGAAAAAAATAGATTAATAGTTTTTAAATTCACAAAAAAATTCTATTTTATTTTTTCCAATATGAATAGTAGTTTTAATAAAAACATTTACAACAGTAAATGGTAAATTGGATAATTGTTGGTAAAATAAAATAATAAATACTATTGAATGACTCTAAAAATGAAAACGTTTTATAGGATGAATATAATTAAACCCTTAACACATAAGGAATGAAATTAATTTATTCAATGGACACGTATCCATGAAAATCACTTCTATATAATATTCCTGTCCATGAAGGTCACAAAATATCACATTATTTGTAGGGACCCGAAGCTTGACGTACATTGACATTACATTACTTTTGTGGAATACTTAGTACATTACAAAAACACACACACAAGGACCGTAATAGTTTAGTGTCTTTGGAAACTCGGACTATAATCTTCTAATCGTGGGGAAAGATCTTCAAAATCTCCCATAAAGATCTTCCTTTTTTTTACCTAAAACCTTTCTTTATATCCTGGGGAAAAGAAAACATAAAAGGGTGAGCTCAAATGCTCAGTAAGGGTAAACAAAAGAAAAATCAATCACATCATATTCATAAGAACCTAACTTTTGGAAATCTTAACCTGCAAAAGAGAGCATAATTTCATAACATGAGATAAATCATAGTAGTGAAATGTAATCACAATAATCATAACTTAAAACATGAAACTTTGTGGCATTCACACATAATCATATAGAATCATTTCTTGTTAGTCATGACTCATTTCCAAGACTATCTTAGTGGACAAAGTCCCTTTCTGAATCGAGTAACCCTCGTTTCAGTCCTGTTTCACTGAACCGGTATAACCTACCATTCCAGCCATGTCTATATCATGAGATATAAAATCTTTACCCAATGCATTGGAGGGAGATATATGTCCCACCCATCTCATAATGATACCATTCTTATGTGTGCCACAAAATCATAAATCATACATCATTGCATAACCCGTGTAATAAAAATGGGATTCTTAAACAACATGACATCATAAAACCATTCATATAAGATAAAGGAATTCATAAACATAATTCCATCACAACATAGTCAAATCAATGTAAAAATATGGATAGAAACAGAACCCTTTATTATCTTAGATGGAAAATAATTTTGATAAAACACTTGAATTGAATTCTTGAGGAAAATATCCTTTCTTCTTCAAAATCAATTTCTTTTCACAAAACATCATGAAATTTTAAAAGAAAGAGATTTTATTGAAAATAGTCATGAAATATTTTAGAGGAAGCTTCATGAAAATAAGGCTTTATAAAATAGTAGAAATCCGTTCGTGTCGTATAAGTTAAAAAAAACATTCTTTGTACTTTTGTCGAAAAAGTCAAAATGTACCTCGTATGAAAAATGACAAAAGATTCCTTTCATATATTTTACTAAAAACTCACAAAAGGGTAGAATTGGATTTAAACAATTGTAGGTGGATGTAAATAACATTAAATATTGAGGAAACATAGATGTGGATGATAAAATACACCCCAGTAAATACTAAATTATAAACAATCTCAGATAAAAATGAGATTGTGATATTTCCCTTACCTTAGGTCCGACTTGCTTTGTAAGTGTCCAAACCTCCTGTATAATGATTTAAATCATGTTATTGACTTATTACAGAATCATATTCATTGTTATGATATCATATATGGTTCACTTATGACATTATATTACCCGTTCTTTTGTAAATTCCATGTTAAAGAAGCTTTTTGGGTAAAATCGTTTCATTTATCGTAGGTGTTTTGACTTGTTGTTCTTGACATCATTATTACTTATATCATGATTTACATACTTCCAGAATATAAAATATGATTTATATATCATATATATTCAGTATATATATATATATAATAGGTAGATAAATAAAATGAAAAACACCGTTCATGGAGACGGTAGTCCGTACGTACGCATGAACGTTGTTTTCCTTTCCTTATTGTCTTGAAATGGAAGTAATTAGATGACATACATATGTATATATATACATAAATCCAGTAGCTTTATAATGTCATATATTTCATTATTATTTCTTATATATACTTTATAATCATTCTTAAATGGTTAATATAGAGAATGAATCTCATCGCGTCGTGGAGACGGTAGTCCGTACATACGCACGAGCGATGATATCATTTCTATAAATATTGAATTGAATTGGAGTGGATTATACAATATATCAGAATCAATATGATGTTTTAATAACTATGTATAGTTATTCTTTACACCATTATACCCATCCATGTAAGGTGGTGGTGGAAAATAGATTACACCACGGCGTGGAGACGGTATTCCGTACGTACGCACGCGCGGTGATTTCTTTTTCCGTAGGATGGATAGATGGTGAAATAAGGTTGTTTCATACTTATAATAACATATCAGTATATGAGTGATACTGATGTTATTACTTCATAATGAAACAACCTAAGAAGAAGAAGTGGAAGAAGACATAAAGATGAAAGAATTGGTAACGGTAATTACCTCTTCTTTGAAACGCCTCTTTGAGACCTCCTCTTAGGGCACTAAAATTGGTCTTTGAGGAAGACCAGAACCTCTAGGATGTTGCTAGGGAAGTGGAGAAGAGATTTCGGCAGGGGTTGGCCGAGCTTGAGTGCTCAAATTGGTGTGAGGAGGAGGGGGAGGAGGTGCCCTTTTATAAGGGTGGAGAGGGGCACCTTAGGAATTCTTAAAAATATTAATTTATAATAAATCTAACCCCACTTAAAAACCTCCAAAAATGACTCATATTCGAATATTATATGAGATAGGGTTGTAATATCATCAAACAATCAAATTTAGACATGTTTGGATCTTATTTTAAACCTTATCATTTTAATTTATCTTTATTTAATCTATTTAAGTTTATTTGTGGTAATAAAATTCTAAATTTTAAATTATAACAAATAATTACTTATTTGTTGTGAATTTTCCATAATTGTTTACTTTATAACATTATAGACCATATAAATATAAATTTATAATTTTTAAATATTTTTTTGATTTTTAAACAATTTTATAATATGTTATTTTTGTAAAATAACAATAGTGTCAATTTTGACACTATTCATTTATTTGAATTTAAATAAAATATATACAGAAGAGATGTTCAAACTACAAGATTTAATATATTAATAAAAGGTCATATGTATCTATAAAATTAGTGTATCACATTAAATAGTTCATATAATGTTTATTTTATTATTTTTAAACCCATTTATTTGGTTTATCTCTTAATAAAATAATTACTACATCATTTTTGTATAATTATTTAATATACTTATTTGTTGTATAAAAATTTAAAATAAAATCCTATGATGAAGATAAATACATTACCTTTCACAATAATACTTTTACTCGAATTTATCATCTTAAAATCACAATATTTAAATTGTTATATTTATTAAATTATGAAGGTGACAACTTTGGAATCATTTAAAATAAAATAATATAAGTGTCATAATCGCTTTTATAAGGCTCCGAATGGTCAAATATTAGACCATTGGATGATTATGGTTTACATTTACATGTATAATAAGTTTTGGTTAGGTATTTGTGAATTTTATGGTCACTATGAGTTTAATAAAAACAATATTCTTGATTTTTCACTAGATAAACAATTTCTGCATCACTATTGTGTCATAATTAATGATATTTATTTAATCCCTAAAAATTATAAATAAATTTATATGATGTAGATAATTTCATTAGCTTTCTGGACACTATTCATGTTCGATGTTTCATGAAGTTTATCACTAAATTAAAATTAATATACTTATAAGATTTAAGAGAGTGACATGTTGTCACTTTCTTTGGTTTTTAATAATAATTAAGATATTTTCATGGAAAAATATCCATTAAATGATTCTAATCCGACCCTTAGGTGATATGGGTCGACTTTTAGTCATCCAATAGGATTTTGACATTTTTTAGGGTAATTTTAAATTATTATATTTACCCTTAATTACTCGATTTACCTTTAACTATGGTAAATAAAATTTACCGTAGTTACTATTCATAATTCCCAAAAATAAAAAGTAGCTTATTAACATAATTTGGACCCACTGATTCCAAATATGGAATCCATTTTTTAAAATTCCATACACAGAAGTTTCAGAAATTAAATTAAAATTAATCCCGTTGTCGAATAAAAACGGGTTTTTGTTTAAAACATTGCAAAAGATTGAATTGATTTAACCTACGAATTCAAGGTAAAATCAATGCTAATGACATACATTATATTTAATGGTAAAACTATATTCTATTTATACTTTAAAAACATTCAATATTATAATTTAACCACATAAGATATTACGATGAAAAAAGTTGTTTTTAATTAAAATATAGCGTGTTTTTACTATTCATTAAAATATGAAAGTTATCGGAAAAATATCAAAACATTATCTAATGTAAAATTTTATATCCTGATTCAAAATAAGAATATTATTTTATCAAATTGAACATATAAACATGTCAAAAACTATATTTAAAGTGGGTGCGCCATCAAAAGGCGGTAAAACTGCATTTTTTGAAAAATACTTATTTTACCCGAAAAATTTATTTTGTTCTTATACCATGTTCTAGAAATGTGTAAGATGAATAATAATGTTATAAAATTCAAATTTTAGTTAATACTATTCATAACGGCTAGTTCATGACAATATTATAATAATATAACATTGTTTATTAAAACCCGGTATTGCGTACAACACACGCTATCGAGGAAGGTCGCGATTGCGTGAAATGCAAGCCAAGTAAGGGTTGCATGTTGTGAAAGAATTATTTGTTGTTTCGTATAACAGAATCCAAACATATTTCATTTATACATTTAATATATATATATATACTCAATGTTGCGTAGAATAACTATTATCAAAATTGTGTGTAACACGGTCCAAGAATAGTGTTGCGTATACTGCAAGCTAATATGGTGTTGCGTATAGCGCAAGGTAATCTTGGTGTAGAATACAACATAAGACATTAATGAAATTAAAATAATATTTTTTCATAAAATCTCGGGGTGTTACATTCTACCCCCCTTAAAATGAATTTCGCCCTCGAAATTCGTCGGGGTTATAAATGGTTTACTATTTGAAAGTTTCTTTGATAGAAACCCACATCGTAAAAAGGAGTACCAAAACTTATCTTTAAAAACAAAAGTATGAAATGTAACGGTTACCCAAATAAACTAATCACTGGGTTTCCATATAGGTGAAAATATGGATATGGAAGAGAAATCTAACCATCATGTTCTGATGGAGAGTGGTAGAGAACATGGCTATGGAAAAGCTAGCAATCACAAAGCCATAAATTTGTGATGATCTAGGGTACCATCTGATTAATCGGATATAAGGGCACTAGGACAACATTTTTGGTTTTCAAGATCATTTCCCTAAAGTTGAAAATTTGAATTACAATAAATACTTACTTTATTTGGTACAATATCACTGTTGTTCGTGCCTTGAACAATTTCCACTTCATCTCTTAAATAAATGAAGTTGAATTTGTTATTCGTGAAGTGTTAGCAGATCATGTGATAGAATGACGGGTCATTCCATCTATCTCAAACAAAAGGTTAGCAAAAGTTATTAAATATATATAAGTAATTCTATAGTGAGATTAATCATATATGGTTCCTAAAATGGACTTATAATTCATATATCATACTTCTTAATATAATAAAACTACTTTCTACTAAATAGGGACTTCCTATAGGCCAGTGGTAGGCGATAAAGGCCAGTCGCACTTCGGTTGTGGGTTCGATTCCTACGGCCTTGTCCGACGCGATGGGCTGTCGCCCGTCCTGCAGGTTGTCCTTTTTCTAAAACTATATTACTATAACATCCCATCAATAATATCGAAAAAACTTTTATCCTTAAACAATACTAACTTATGTCCAACAAAATCCATTCCAATCTTTAGGCTTATCCATAATACTGTAGTCCACTCTCATAACATAGTGAAAACGATTACCAGAGATTTAACACTATCATTGATCCCCATATATCATAAGATATTTTTTGTTGGTCACATTCCTTAATCGTGTATTCCCTTGAATACCTTAGTGAAAACATGAATGCAGTTAAAAGTTAACACTTTCCACATACCAAAATCCTCAAAATTCTATATACTCAAACCATGATATCACTTAGTCCTTATATCAATCATGAGCTCATGAATACTGTTAAACATTTCATTTTCTCCTTATCCCTTCATTATGCGCATATCATCTACTTTACAAAATATTTGAATCACTTTTCATGGTTACCGGTACCTTAAAATTATTGAAAACCACAATAGACCAATAGATAAATATTTCAATACACCATAAAATTACCTTAACAACATTATTCTTGAATAAACACTTCAGTACATCCACTTCAATGATTGTCCTAGAATAAGTCCTTCCTTGATTTAGAAGTAACTTTTTAGGTCAGGGCATTGAGTTGGGTAATGCCCATGTTCTCCGCAAATAAGACATTGAACTCCATAACACTCTGTCACTCTATGACCCTTTTCTCCACACAGATAACATCGGTCCCTCCATTTGAGGTATTCCTCAAGGTTCTTCTTCCCTTCATTAGAAATCTCAATCTTCCATTCTTTATGCTCCTCAACATGCGAACATGAATAATAGTTTATCTTCCTCTTCTTTGATGAATTAGGAATACCACTAAATATCACCTTGTTAATCATATATCGCGATGACTGATTCTTCATAATCACAATATCTTTCTCTCTAGGAATTACACAATTTTGTTGCTCATGGTCACCAATTTTTCCATTGGATTCAATGTTAACCGAATTCCTTCTGGTTCCCTCCATTAACTAAAACACAAAAAGAATCTTGTGAGAGGTAAAAATAATGCTAGGGAAAACAACATAATAAAGGGGGAGTATCCTCAATATCTAACTTCTTAGGTTAAATTCTTAGATCGTTACCGTAGTTATAGGACTGTATCCTATACGTATACTTATCCTTAGGGACATCCCTAGACAAACCTTAGAAATATCTCTAGGGATCTCACTAACGTTTTCGCATCCTATTTTCCAAAGGTTGACTAAACCTTTCCTCTGATACCAACTATAGGGACCCAAAGCTTGACGTACATTGACATTACATTACTTTTGCGGAATACTTAGTACATTACAAAAACACACACACAAGGACCGTAATAGTTTAGTGTCTTTGGAAACTCGGACTATAATCTTCTAATCGTGGTGAAAGATCTTCAAAATCTCCCATAAAGATCTTCTTTTTTTTTACCTAAAACCTTTCTTTATATCCTGGGGAAAAGAAAACATAAAAGGGTGAGCTCAAATGCTCAGTAAGGGTAAACAAAAGAAAAATCAATCACATCATATTCATAAGAACATAACTTTTGGAAATCTTAACCTGCAAAAGAGAGCATAATTTCATAACATGGGATAAATCATAGTAGTGAAATGTAATCACAATAATCATAACTTAAAACATGAAACTTTATGGAATTCACACATAATCATATAGAATCATTTCTTGTTAGTCATGACTCATTGCCAAGACTATCTTAGTGGACAAAGTCCCTTTCTGAATCGAGTAACCCTCGTTTCAGTCCTGTTTCACTGAACCGATATAACCTACCATTCCAGCCATGTCTATCTCATGAGATATAAAATCTTTACCCAATGCATTGGAGGGAGATATAGGTCCCACCCATCTCATAATGATACCATTCTTATGTGTGGCACAAAATCAAAAATCATACATCATTGCATAACCCGTGTAATAAAAATGGGATTCTTAAACAACATGACATCATAAAACCATTCATATAAGATAAAGGAATTCATAAACATAATTCCATCACAAAATAGTCAAATCAATGTAAAAATATGGATAGAAACAGAACCCTTTTTTATCTTAGATGGAAAATAATTTTGATAAAACACTTGAATTGAATTCTTGAGGAAAATATCCTTTCTTCTTCAAAATCAATTTCTTTTCACAAAACATCATGAAATTTTAAAAGAAATAGATTTTATTGAAAATAGTCATGAAATATTTTAGAGGAAGCTTCATGAAAATAAGGCTTTATAAAACAGTAGAAATCCGTTCGTGCCGTATAAGTTAAAAAAACATTCTTTGTACTTTTGTCGAAAAAGTCAAAATGTACCTCGTATGAAAAACGACAAAAGATTCCTTTCATATCTTTTACTAAAAACTCACCAAAGGGTAGAATTGGATTTAAACAATTGTAGGTGGATGTAAATAACATTACATATTGAGGAAACATAGATGTGGATGATAAAATACACCCCAGTAAATACTAAAGTATAAACAATCTCGGATAAAAATGAGATTGTGATATTTCCCTTACCTTAGGTCCGACTTGCTTTGTAAGTGTCCAAACCTCCTGTATAATGATTTAAATCATGTTATTGACTTATTAAAGAATCATATTCATTGTTATGATATCATATATGGTTCACTTATGACATTATATTACCCGTTCTTTTGTAAATTCCATGTTAAAGAAGCGTTTTGGGTAAAATCGTTTCATTTATCGTAGGTGTTTTGACTTGTTGTTCTTGACATCATTATTACTTATATCATGATTTACATACTTCCAGAATATAAAATATGATTTATATATCATATATATTCAGTATATATATATATATAATAGGTAGATAAATAAAATGAAAAACACCGTTCATGGAGACGGTAGTCCGTACGTACGCATGAACGTTGTTTTCCTTTCCTTATTGTCTTGAAATGGAAGTAAGTAGATGACATACATATGTATATATATACATAAATCCAGTAGCTTTATAATGTCATATATTTCATTATTATTTCTTATATATACTTTATAATCATTCTTAAATGGTTAATATAGAGAATGAATCTCATCGCGTCGTGGAGACGGTAGTCCGTACATACGCACGAGCGATGATATCATTTCTATAAATATTGAATTGAATTGGAGTGGATTATAAAATATATCAGAATCAATATGATGTTGTAATAACTATGTATAGTTATTCTTTACACCATTATTCCCATCCATGTAAGGTGGTGGTGGAAAATAGATTACACCACGGCGTGGAGACGGTATTCCGTACGTACGCACGCGCGGTGATTTCTTTTTCCGTAGGATGGATAGATGGTGAAATAAGGTTGTTTCATACTTATAATAACATATCAGTATATGAGTGATACTGATGTTATTACTTCATAATGAAACAACCTAAGAAGAAGAAGTGGAAGAAGACATAAAGATGAAAGAATTGGTAACGGTAATTACCTCTTCTTTGAAACGCCTCTTTGAGACCTCCTCTTAGGGCACTAAAATTGGTCTTTGAGGAAGACCAGAACCTCTAGGATGTTGCTAGGTAAGTGGAGAAGAGATTTTGGCAGGGGTTGGCCGAGCTTGAGTGCTCAAATTGGTGTGAGGAGGAGGGGGAGGAGGTGCCCTTTTATAAGGGAGGAGAGGGACACCTTAGGAATTCTTAAAAGTATTAATTTATAATAAATCTAACCCCACTTATAAACCTCCAAAAATGACTCATATTCGAAGATTAGATGATATAGGGTTGTAATCTCATCAACCAATCAAATTTAGACATGTTTGGATCTTATTTTAAAACTTATCATTTTAATTTATCCTTATTTAATCTATTTAAGTTTATTTGTGGTAATAAAATTCTAAATTTTAAATTATAACAAATAATTACTTATTTGTTGTGAATTTTCCATAATTGTTTACTTTATAACATTATAGACCATATAAATATAAATTTATAATTTTTAAATATTTTTGTGATTTTTAAACAATTTTATAATATGTTATTTTTGTAAAATAACAATAGTGTCAATTTTGACACTATTCATTTATTTGAATTTAAATAAAATATATACAGAAGATATGTTCGAACTAAAAGCTTTAATATATTAATAAAAGGTCATATGTATCTATAAAATTAGTGTATCACATTAAATAGTTCATATAATGTTTATTTTATTATTTTTAAACCCATTTATTTGGTTTATCTCTTAATAAAATAATTACTACATCATTTTTGTATAATTATTTAATATACTTATTTGTTGTATAAAAATTTAAAATAAAATCCTATGATGAAGATAAATAAATTACCTTTCACAATAATACTTTTACTCGAATTTATCATCTTAAAATCACAATATTTAAATTGTTATATTTATTAAATTATGAAGGTGACAACTTTGGAATCATTTAAAATAAAATAATATAAGTGTCATAATCGCTTTTATAAGGCTCCAAATGGTCAAATATTCGACCATTGGATGATTATGGTTTACATTTACATGTAAAATAAGTTTTGGTTAGGTATTTGTGAATTTTATGGTCACTATGAGTTTAATAAAAACAATATTCTTGATTTTTCACTAGATAAACAATTTCTGCATCACTATTGTGTCATAATTAATGATAATTATTTAATCCCTAAAAATTATAAATAAATTTATATGATGTAGATAATTTCATTAGCTTTCTGGAGACTATTCATGTTCGATGTTTCATGAAGTTTATCACTAAATTAAAATTAATATACTTATAAGATTTAAGAGAGTGACATGTTGTCACTTTCTTTGGTTTTTAATAATAATTAAGTTATTTTCATGGACAAATGTCCATTAAATGATTCTAATCCGACCCTTAGGTGATATGGGTCGACTGTTAGTCATCCAATAGGATTTTGACATTTTTTAGTGTAATTTTAAAATATTATATTTACCCTTAATTACTCGATTTACCTTTAACTATGGTAAATAAAATTTACCGTAGTTACTATTCATAATTCCCAAATATAAAAAGTAGCTTATTAACATAATTTGGACCCACTGATTCCAAATATGGAATCCATTTTTTAAAATTCCATACACAGAAGTTGCAGAAATTAAATTAAAATTAATCCCGTTGTCGAATAAAAACGGGTTTTTGTTTAAAACATTGCAAAAGATTGAATTGATTTAACCTACGAATTCAAGGTAAAATCAATGCTAATGACATACATTATATTTAATGGTAAAACTATATTCTATTTATACTTTAAAAACATTCAATATTATAATTTAACCACATAAGATATTACGATGAAAAAAGTTGTTTTTAATTAAAATATAGCGTGTTTTTACTATTCATTAAAATATGAAAGTTATCGGAAAAATATCAAAACTTTATCTAATGTAAATTTTTATATCCTGATTCAAAAGAAGAATATTATTTTGTCAAATTGAACATATAAACATGTCAAAAACTATATTTAACGTGGGTGCGCCATCAAAAGGCGGTAAAACTGCATTTTTTGAAAAATACTTATTTTACCCGAAAAATTTATTTTGTTCTTATACCATGTTCTAGAAATGTGTAAGATGAATAATAATGTTATAAAATTCAAATTTTAGTTAATACTATTCATAACGGCTAGTTCATGACAATATTATAATAATATTACATTGTTTATTAAAACCCAGTATTGCGTACAACACACGCTATCGAGGAAGGTCGCGATTGCGTGAAATGCAAGCCAAGTAAGGGTTGCGTGTTGTGAAAGAATTATTCGTTGTTTCGTATAACAGAATCCAAACATATTTCATTTATACATTTAATATATATATATATATACTCAATGTTGCGTAGAATAACTATTATCAAAATTGTGTGTAACACGGTCCAAGAATAGTGTTGCGTATACTGCAATCTAATATGGTGTTGCGTATAGCGCAAGGTAATCTTGGTGTAGAATACAACATAAGACATTAATGAAATTAAAATAATATTTTTTCATAAAATCTCGGGGTGTTACATTAATTTTCTTAAATATCACTAATATGTCCATATAGAAAAAAGGTATGTTATGAATGGATATAAACATAATTATTTAACTTAATAAACATATTTTCATGATATAAATTTATTTTTACATATTGGAAAACTTATCTAAGAATATGATATTTTTAATATTTTATTTCATAAAAATTTAATGAGGTCACATTCATGTTTAAAATACTACATAATTATTAATATAGGGATAACCGAAATATATATTCAACTACAAATATTCTTTTGAAATATATAACATTTATCATAAAAATATATATTTTTTAAATTATTAATTAAAAAATAAGCATATTAAATAATTACGAAACATTGATGTGGTAATTATTTTACTAATGGAAATATAAAGAAATTTTTAATTATAATTTTAAAATAAATATAAATTTATTTTATTAATTTGGTAAAAGAATTTTTTATATTAATTTAAACGTTTAGGGATATAATAAAAAAACTAAATTTTAATTTGTTATATTGTTATTTTTAATATTCCTTGTTGTAAATAGTGTCAAAAGTGATAGTAATGATTTTTTTCAAAATAATATTTCATTAAATTATTTAAAAAATAATAATACATATTTAAAAAATACAAAGTAATTATAAAATTTTGAAAAATGTTAAGAATTGTTCATTTATGGTCTAATCAACATCGCTTAGGTAAATATTTCAAATTTTTATGTTTTTAATTTTGATACCCTAGTTAATATTAAAATAGTTTAACTAAGGGTTAATGAATATGATAAGGTTTAAAATAATACCAAAAATTTTCTAAAATCTATTCGATGATGAGATAACTACCTCATATTTTCTTATCTTCGAATACATGGACTTTTTGAGCTTTTTGTATTGCGATTGAATTTATTATAAATTGATATTTTAGGAAATTCCTACAGATCACCTTAATACTCTCACAAATTTAATTTAATAAAGATGGGATACAGTTATATTGGATTATTTTTTCCAACCAAAACATTATACAAAGAAATAATATAGTGATAATTTAAGGTCATTCCTAGAGGAATTAAATTAGCTAACAGGAACCAAACCATTATTCACTATGTACATGATTCCTCAAAAATTGGTTGAGTTTGGAAGTAAACTATATATAATGAATTTTGGATTATGATCAGAGATATAAAGGGGTTCATGATCAAATTTTAGGGTTCATGTAGAAATATTACATCAGTTATAACTTTGAATAATCCTATGGTATAGGCTATGAAGAATGAAATGGTAACTGGTTGTTAATGGTCAATCCTACTATATTTGTTTAAGATGAAACTATTACATGGTATAAAAAAATCTAATTACCAAGATGAATTAATCCTTGATTGTAAGGCATAATGTATCATATGTTATTGATCATATCCTATTTATCTCTAATCATGTAATGGTCATTCATTCAAACTCGCAATGTTTAGGTATGACTAAATAAATAGATAACAAATTTTTGCATTACCGGATTAATAATTTTATGGTTACCATGTTAGGAATTAATGATTCATTATTTTTGGAAAACCCTACACCATACCCATACCCTAAGTGGTCTATACATCCATGAAGGTAGTAATCAAGATTAATGAAACAGTTATGAGAATGATAGGTAGATTTAGAAATATATTCAGATATGATAGTTTTCAAGCAGGGATTCATGAATCAAGAAGTTAACAACTAGATCAAGAATTAAATCAATCAAATAATTACATGAAATAATAGGGAAGAAAGAATAAATAGTTTATCCAATTGCGTAAGAAAATGAAAATGATAAACGAATGTTGAATCCTAATATGGAGAAAAACAGTGTGAATCACAATCAATGTATCATTAATCTAATTAAATAGTTTGAAAAAAAATGTATAGGGATGTGTTGGGAGAGAAAATATTGAAGAAAATTTAGGATATAATCAGAGAAATATGAGAGAAAAATGAATAGAAGCCATCATTTTTTCTTCTTTTTTGTCACTAGAAGTAAATAATCAGGTTATTACCTGATGTTTAAACTTTTACCATCATGAAGCTTAAATCGAATATTTTCTCCATAATATTTGGATCTGGATGAAATATCATCCTAAATATCGAATATTTTTTGGTTTGAATCCTCCCAAGATGTGCAAAAAGTCTTCATGACATGTTTATTATTTTGGTTGGATGATTAATGTCAAGAATTGTATTTTGAAATTAACCTAATGTGTATTGGGTATTCACATCATGTAATTGTATCATAGATTTTAATTCCTTCATGATTTTCTCCATGAATAGTGATACGTCATGATTTATTTTAACATATAATGTTTGTGAAATTCCTTACTTGTAACAATAATTTTTGTCCAGTTTCATTAGAACTTCTATTAACATCTTGAATACCTATTCTATAAAATTATCAACGTATACATGGTGAATTAATAATTAAATCATTAATATTACTTGATTAAATTACTACCACTTGTATATACACAATCAAGTTAAGAAATTCCCACAAACATGAACAATTTATTCTCTTTAAGAAAAAGTCTTCTCAACACGATGGAGAAAGGTAACATACTCTTAATACAAGAAACATTCATTATATCCTGGAATGTAAAATTATCTCTATATAGAAAACATCAGTCATAAGAATTATTACTCCATAGAAAATCATTTCTTCCTCATTGTATAGTTCTTTAAACAAGTTCATAATATTTTATTTAAAAAAAGTTAATGGTTCTTTAATTTTTAAAGCTATTTTCCAATTAACCACATAGTGAATTTTATCTCATAAATCAAGCTAAAATGAACCATAAGTTATAATAATGCCTTCAATACATGTTCCTAACAATATGATTGAATTTGTTCCATCGTCGCCACTAACTAATGACAAATAAATCATTAATCATAATGGATTCATTAAAAAGTGTTCAAATGACCAGGAGAATGACAATAGGTGGGTAAAAAGTGAAAATCAGGATAAAAATAAGGTATGCTCTACTATTCATCTCACAATAAGCAGAAAAAATGAATTCACAGGGATCCTGCAAGATTAAACTGTACCTATGCACCAAATATCTCAAACTGGATCGATAAGTATATCATTCATGGGTAAAAAATATGTACCATATTCTTTTTATTTTAATTTCTTCTAAATTTATTTTTTTGAATGCCATGTCTAGTCTAATTCTAAAATGAATCCCTTAACCACATATGAGCCTTATAGGATAATCTGTCTTGTAAATGGTGATTTCTAGTATTCCTAATACACAATCCAATCAAATTTTCTATTTCATTTCCTTTTTTATTTTTTCAATGGAATGGGATCAGCACAAAATGCCAATAATTACACATGGATCATAACAAATCAGTATGGTAAGAACAAAAATAAATATTCTCAATCAAAACATCCAATGTTTGTTGAATGAAAATTCCACCACACTATTTCAAAGTATAATCATTCATAAATCATGTCGAGGGTATGAATATATAGCCTACTTAGAATAGTTGTATCATTAATTGGTCATTCATGGAAACTATGGCATAAATGATGGATATTTATTATTTTGGAATTTGGAATAATTAGATCATTAAATATTTCTTTAATCATATTAAAATTTAATTTATTCAATAATTTCCTCAATAAGATCTCAATTCATGTGATGATAGTTTTACATGTCTGATAATTCACTTACGAAATATGATAAAAATATAATATTCCATTTTCATCTCAAAATCGACCTGGAAATGGGAGTAAAAAAGAAATCCTAGAAATAAATTAGGTTATAAAATCATGTAATATGTTAATCGAGTAGAATTTGAAATATTTTTAATATGAATACTTTATTCGCAAACCATTCTAAATTTCAAAAAAGTGGAAAACATAGATTTTAAATAATTTCTAACATAACATTTTCTTTAATTTAATTGAGTGAAATTATTTTCAAGTATAAAAGAAGTATTCTAATAAGAAATGTCTCCAAGAAAAATGAAAACATGAAATAATAAAAGTGTATCAATAATGATTCTCATGATTAAATCCCTCACACTTTAAAATGAGATAGTGTCCAGACCTTTTTGAAATTACGATGGGAGAGGTATGAAAAATAATGTGTAGGCAATTGAAATAGAATTTTTGAGTGGTGATGCTCATGAATCGAGTTCTCATTTTTAATGAGATTCATTCCCTATGGAAACATGGTCAATCTGGATTTTGGTATTAGGATACCTTCATAATTATTTAGAATAAAAAATCAAATATTGGATAAAAACATTAGTCCATTGGGTTTAATCATTTTTTAAGAAGTAAGATGGGACAATACACATAGTGAATTGTAAATAATAGGGGATTAGATATATCAATAGATATGAGTACAATATAGTGAAAATTGACCTTTTAAAAACAAACTCGACTGAAAAACACTAAAACACAATCACTTGAGTTAAAATCTGGATGAAAAATGGAAAATTGGTTGCCTATCATTAAGTGCTATCAGTGAAATCATTATCTTGATTGATGGACTAGTGTATTAGTCAATATAATTGATAAAATTAGATCTTTTATATATTTTGAAGTACTTGGGATTGTATCCTCTTTCTCTCATGCTCGTTTGGAGGGATTAATATCCATTAGAGCAAAATGAGTGTAGAACTAGTATGGAAGGAAAATATTTTTTCTCAGTGGGGTGGTGATGGATGTTGAGCATGGATCTATAGTGATAGCTCCTCATGTTGGTGCACAACATTAGCCAAATGCAGATTCATCCATAATAAGGGAATACAATGATGACATAGGTATACCAATTACCATAGGGGAAGAAGAAGATACAAAAATGGCTAATATAATAGTATAATGAATTAAATAATTAGCAAGGTACTATAAATAAAAATGTGTATCACAAATATATATATATATATATATCCATTTAAAAAAATTAAAGGGAATACATATAGTTCCATATTTATATCATAGGATGAAAATATAAATAGGTTAGCGAACTTGGTTATAGTGAGATTAATCAAAATCATCAAGTAGATCATCTAATGTCTATTCCTTGATAGATGGAGGGTACAACTGACCCTTCTGGTCAATAGATAGAATGGAATAAGGGGATATTGAATCAACTACTGAAGGTGGTGTCATAGTGATAGCAGTTAACTTAGTTTTCATTGTTGGTGGGGTACCGATCTGGAGTGTGGCAATGGATCTGAAAGCTAGATCAATGAATGGAAACTCAGTGGATGGGGTTGTTGTTGGACCCTTTCCCTTCTGAGCATACTCATCCAAAAATTATTTCTAGTTTGAATGTTCTATCAACTCCGATGGAACATCATCTAGGGTGGTGGATAAGGCAAGATTGTTTTATGATGATGTACTAAAAGAGTGCATTATAGGATGGGAGGCTATTAAGGATAATGGTCATTGATGGGTAGTGAAATTGGAGAGCTCTAAAAAAGTGATGTATAGTTGTTGGGTAATCTGAGGTTGATTCTCCATGATGTAATGGTTCATAACCAAGAGATCTTCTCTATATGATGTAGTTGGTGGAGAATTAGGGTAGGTGGTGGTGGTGGTGGAGTAAGGAATATTAGTGTTTGTATGGGTGGGTATGGAAGTTGTCGAGGCTGGTTTGAGGTTGTGGTAGGAGATGATGTGGTTAGAGCTGGTGTATAGTCAGCTACATGATCATAGAGATCCCCATAAACATATTTAAAGTGTCTTGGAGCCAATCATTAGATGTCAGTATCTTTGTGCAATTGCTACATATTGTGAACCACGAGGAAGTAGATGAATTATACGGGGTCAGGTGTGAGTGGCGAGTGATGCATAATGGGGTATGGGTGCAACATGAGCCCTAGGTTCACGACCTAAAAAGGATGTTAAATTGTAGTATGTGTGATTAGTATCATGATGGTTAACTTTTTATTTAAACAAATTCAGGAATTTAATAGTACACATCATCTGTTTGATTACACAATGTGTAACATAGACTTCATACACTATTTTGAACTAGACTATAGTCCATTGGTCCCAGAAATCACATGTTCTCTTAAATATTATTGTAATATAATGTAGCCTTATTTGACCTATCATGGGTTGCCTAGCAGTCAGCACATTGTTTAGCATCGATAACATGACTGTTTAGTTCTCTTATGAATTTTCATATGGGGACACACCCCATAAAATAAAAGTTTATAAATTATTTTAAACCATTGAATATTTAAATTAAATGGTGGTCCACATTTGTTCTGAATTTGGATGGTCATGTAAGGGAATACATGAATTACCTCAAAGGGGTGACCATATATATTTTTTCCATCGGGGGAATACTTTTAAGCATGATTTGAACAATATCACCTTATTCACTAGTACAAAAATTTATCATGCTATGCAATAATAATCCCATTTATTGTTTTTCTCTTCATTGATCATGGAATTCTCATTATCATCATTTCTTTCCTCCTACAATTCATCCAACTACATCATCCAAGATTCCCATACATTTTGATAATCCAGATCGATCTTTTTAATTTCCAAATATGAGATACATAAAAGTCCAAATTATAAATAACATAGATTCTCATATATCATTCCAAATGTTGTCGTTCTGATGGGTTTTTTATGCAGTGTGGTATGCCCAAATCACAACATCTATGTTTAGGATCCATCCATTCTGAATCGTGTTCACAATCTTTTCCAGGATTTGTTTGATTTCCCCATTTGACAATTAAATTTTTCCTCTTGTTTTCAGGAGGTAGAGAGTTCTTGTGTTATACCTAATGTTGTATTTTTTAGAAATCCATTAACATCTTGATTTAGAAAAAAAAAATCTCGGGTCACTAATATTTTTTCATTGAAATTAGTCTCTTGATTGCACATTTTTCTTTAATAAATTCAAGACTTCTTTAACCATGTCATGATATATAGATTCATATTCTACCCATTTGAACATTTAGTGAATGATAACAAGGAAAATAATACTCATTGAGAATTAAAATAATATCCCACTAAATATATTCTCCATATGTTGAAGATTTCAACTTCTGTGATTGGGTATCGGTACATTTCATTTAAATTTCCAAAGGTTTTATTTCATTAGAACCAATCCCATATTTTAAAAAAATTACTTTCATCTTGGTGGAGTGTGGTATAGAAAATTCCACCCATTATAATCTTTCGTACTATCTGTTCTCGTCCATGATAACCTTCATTTGGTGATTTGTGAGACATTTCTAACACACTTTGGATCAAATCCTTTAAGATATGGTGTCGTAATAATCTATTATCACAACACATAGATGGAGTGGTTTATCCAAATAATAGTGTGAATCATTAACTAAAAATATCATCTATTTTTTATAAATGAGGTCTGGTAAGAGGGAAACCATAGTAAGATAACCACAAGAGCACCTTTGTATTTATGCAGAATAGTATGTCATTGAGGATGTTGACTTTGATGTCTAGATCACCATCATCCTTTATAAGGGGTAGAAGAAGTCTAGATATATTATCAATGATAAAATGTTTCATTCCATTATTATTGTCAATGATGGTGGTAAATTCATGAAGCAATATGATCCACAATATCAGTATTGGTTTGACATCCTTTTTATTCATAAAATATCATAGTGAAGCATTGTCAGTGAACACGATTTCTTTTGAAAAAACTAGATAGGGGAAAATTGTTTTAAAACAAATAAAACTTCCATGATCTGATTCTATGTATTTTTATAGTTCACCTATGTATCTTTCAGTGTGTGGCATTAATAGTATATGGGAATGAATATGTGACCAAATCAGTGTCCAAAAACAACACCACCAATGAATTCTCCAACATCCCAAATCAACTAAAACACTTTTTCCTAATATAGTGAAATGATAACAAGAGAGGATACCCATATTTTCATTAAAATATTTATTTCCTTCCAACATTCATTACTGAATTAAAATAGTCATTGTTTTGATAATATGTGTTTTATGGAGGACACTTTCAAAAAATACATTATGAAGCGATAAAACTACAATCCTTAGAAATCTCTGCATGCCTTTAATAGTGAAGGGTCCGGATAAATCTTCAATAACCTTGATACTAACATGGTAAAATTCTATAGAATCATTATAGATTTTGTTTCTAAGGGATATGGATCATTTTCCATAATGTGGCATCTTTTTTAGTTTAAAACTAATCACCTCTCTTCAAATCCTTGCAAGTCTTACTCATAATTCCATAAGTAGACCTATAAATATCTTCCATAAATTGAAATTTCATCCAGAAAATTTTTTTAAATAACTTCAAAATATTTTTAAATATATGTTTTACGCATCTTATAATGGTCACTGGTGAATTACATATACCGAAATGACATGCGTCTATAGTGAAGGTACCAAAGGGACAAGAGAATTTTGTATTATTGTAATCATCTGGGTTGGATGTAATATGATATTACCCCAAATATCTATCAAGGAAATAGTATAATTCAATTCATATGAGTCTCTCTATACTTTTATCCAGGAAGGGTGTGGGAAGTGATCTTTTATTGTTACAATATTTAGGTTTATTTAGTCCATATATACTCTCCATCCAATGATGATGTGAGTTTGGATCATTTTATCTTCCTTCTTTAAACTTTTGAGGCCACCATTCATTGGAAATAATTGTATCTGACTCACCCACTCACTATTATAGATTGAAATAATTATTACATTATCATGAAGATTTAATACTTCCTTCTTAAATACCTCCTTCATTAGTTGTGTGAGTAACCTCTAGGGTTGGAATTTAATTTTGCCACCTTCTTCTAGTAAAATATTATGGGTTAAAAAAGATGTATTTATCCCCTAGATGATTGACACACCTAAATAGTTTACTACTTATGTCTTTGTAGTAATATGATCAATTTTTTTATTATGACTTTGTATGTTCTATGTTAATGATGACCAGTACTACAACAACCATATTTTGAAAAGAATTCATTAATTTTCTTTATATGGGTTTCAATTTTAGTTCTAATGCTCGAATATCTCTGTTTATAATCGGCGTGATACTATCTCTTGTAAGAGTTTCTATTTGGTATGCTTCCTCAAGTTCATATACCACCTCCTCAGCATGGTAACTCTCTTTGCTATAATATTCGATGACTATGTAGTTGTCTCTTTAGTCTATGATAAAGATATCATGGAAGTCAAAATTATCATCAATTTATTTTTTATCTTTCTGGTGTAAAAATAGAAAAAAAAATCCCAAACATGGAGAATGAGTCTTCCATGATTTACATCAATCATTTCATTCAAATTGGAAAAAAATGGTTAGCATAGAATGATTGGAACATCTCCTTCCTCTTCTATGTCAAAAATGGGGATGTATACTAAAAAATGAACAGTATTACGTTGAATATGATATCCTTGACAAGTCCATGTCCGTACATTAACCATTAGTTGACTAATTAATGTGCCACTTTGGTCAGTTTGAGTTCCTTGAGTCCCAATTTATAGAATACAATCATCGAATGATGATAAAAATGACTTTGAAATCTTACAAGGTTCTGCAGAAGTAAAATTATCCTATAGTGATTGAGAATGAGAAAATTAATTGGGGTGTTATTTTTGGTCTACTTTTCTACTGAACAATGATAGTAAATTTTTATAGTACGATGACTCCAATTTCATAAATTTTAATTTTATTGGATAATAGTTCTTTATGAAAATTCACATAGTCTGTTATTCAGGTGATTTCCTCAGTAAATGGAATGTTGTTGTATAATTTGTTTTAACATATCTAAAAACATCTTGTATTTCCCTTGGATCCTTCATTGTTTTATTATATCTATAAAATGGAGACACGATTTATAATTGGGTGGCGTAATGTAGATGTATTCATTAGGTTTCTCTTTTTTCAATGCTTTCATTTAAGGTGGTACTTCATGAAGTATCTCTTGAGATGTTTCATTTGACATTCCATAATCTACTTCAATGATCACTGTTGTAGAATTTGTTGATTCCTCATTATGTTTTTCTTCTCCTCTTTATGGAAGCTGAATGTCCAGTTATTTACAAATCCATAGAACCAATACCTTTGAATCTTCTCGTTGATATATATATATATATACTACCTGGTCTAGTAGCTAATAATATCTGTGACAGTGTCTTTTAGGTAATACCCAATTGATGTTAAAGGTTATGATGAGACTCCCTTTGATTCTTCATTTATGACAATTGGGTGATCGTCCTCCGATATGACTTTTAATCAAATGGTGAGAGTACAATCTCTAATTTAGATTGAAGAGCAATTGCCACTTGTGGAATTCTTGGTGGAGCTGGATAAAGTTTGATTGTTCTATGGATGGGATTGTTTTTTTCATTTCTTGTTGTGGTTCTCTTAGAATAATATTTATAGTGGGATATCTCAGTGGTCCTTGGTTCTTGAAATGTTCTAAACCACTACTTTCTTAATAGTTCCCTTGATTATTTTTTTTGTGGTTATTTAACCATCATTATTTTATAATACTATTTTTGTTTCGAAAAGAATATATTTTAATGATTTTAATTACTATAATTACAATCTAGGATTTTTTTTGTTCATCAACACCTACTCTTCAAAATTGATATAGGTGTGGGCCACCATACATTTAACGTGATTGGATATCTAATACCGAAAGAAGGGGGAGTTGGAGAAACATGTATATTAATGGATTCAAGATTTTCGTTTAAGGATTATACTGGTTCATGTAATCGAGTATTTTATAATAATTTGTGGATTCTATATAGGGGAAGTCCATGATCTTTCTTCCACAGACTATCATTTTTAGTGACATCGACAAAAATTACTCTGCCGACCTCGAGTGTTTTTATTATCAGCCCTACATCAGCAGTGATATCAAAATTATGTTAGATGCTAGTTTAAGTCCTTAATAAAACATTGATAGTTGTATCCACATATCAATCCCATGATTTTAGCATATTAGGGCGGGTTTCATGATGTAGATTCATGATTCTCATGCAGAATATCTATCAGTTTTAGCGAAATGATGGATGTTATTCTAGAGTTTATTGGTTTAGATAGATGAGAAGTACATATCCAAAAATGTCATAGCTAAATATTTCCATGTCATAATGGACATATGATCTTTATTTTTGAGACAATATGTGGATTTTTATACCAGGTAGAAAGGAAAGAATCTTAGTCTTATAGCATTCGAATAAACTCCCTGATTGTGAATGGTATCACATAATTATAGGAAGTTGGAGACACATGCATGAGGTGTTCACTTTTATGACTTATAAACTAATGGAAATTCTAGATCATAAAAATCATTTTTGGATTAATATCAATTATGTGATCATAAATATGAGGGAGTAAAATAATGGGTGTAGCACCAATCATTGATGATATTCCATAATCCATAATGGTTCATTATTGTTTCACTTGATGTTTTTCTTGTGGTGTGAGATATATATTTTTCATGTCGGCTTGATCAAGACTGATGGGATTGACATGGTCTGAACTTTTTGAATGATAACATGCTATTCGGTACTCTTCAATTTTATGATTATTGTTAATCATTTCATGAGTGTGGTGGTTATTTGAATGATTCAAGGGCCCAAGATAAATTCACAGTGACAAAAGGGGGTCCTGGTGAGGTAATGGGTTAGGTAATCCATGGATATTGATTTAGGATTCTATTCCAAAGCACAACTTTCTTCCTTGAAAATGGTGACAAATTTTGATGCACCCACATGCATCATTTAATATTAACGAGATCTAGTCAGATTAGATTATTGTTCCCAATAAAAACATTCTACTAAGGCATTGTATAGTGATAGTGTGGAGTTTATCACATGAGGATTTAATTTTCCAACTATAATCAATACTATTAACCTTATGTGTAGTTTTCCTCCAAAATTGTATGAGTTTTGGAGTAAAAGTTGACATAGAATTTTTGATTATGATCAGATATCAGAAAGAGATTTGGATTAATTATCAAGTTCAGGTAGAAGGATAATCTCTATATTATCTTGGAAAAATATTATGGTTTAGGCGGTAAAGAGGTAAATGTCAGTAGTTGACTATGGTCAAACCAACCATATCTATATAAGGTAAATGTAATCCTTTTTATGGAGATATATGACAACATTGATACATTAACCTTATCTTCTAAGGTAGAATGTATCCTAGGATATTGGTTATAAACTATTCCACCCCAAATCATTTTAGGGTTGTTTTATCAAACTCCCCATTGCCAGGGTTTCTTAAAATAAATAGATAATGATTTTTTGTATAACCCGATTACAAAAATTAGGGTTACAATGTTGAAAATATAGAATAATTAAGCTTAGACACCCATACGCTCGACCCCTACCAAAAGAAGTTTTTCCTCTCATGATGGTAATAATTGAGATGGAATAAATAGTTATTAGAATAATTGGTTGATTGATAAAATAATTTAGATACAACAGTTCACAAGAAATTCTTTATGAATCAATCATTTTATAAATAACTAAAATAATAAACCAATCAATCATTTTCTTCAAAAAATAAACCATAAAAATTAATAGTGAAACCAATGTCATAGGAAAAAGAAAATGGAAAATGGACATTGAAACCATCTATGGAGATGAATAAGATTTATAAAAATCATAATTTTATAATTGTAATTGATAATATTAAAATAATTTCTATTTATTATTTGTAAGAGAAGTGAGAAAATAAAAATCAAGACAGAATTTAAGAAAAATGAGATACCAATCCAGAGGAGGCAACATTTTATCCACTGTGTGCATGCTTAATGTAAATAATTAGGATATTACATGATCTATAAACATTTCACATCATGTAACCTTGATCAATGATTTTATCCATGAAATTTTTATCCAGTAGAAATCTCATCCTAAATCATTAATATTTTGAAGTTTGACTCTACTCAGGACGTGTAATTGGTCTTCACGATGCGTTTCTTCATTAGAATGGATATTTAAAGTCAGAATTGAATTTAAATCATTACACATCGTGTATGAATGATTCATATCCTATAATCATCTCATGTCTTATAATTCCTTCATGGATTTCTTCCTATGTTTTCATTTGTAGTGAATGATTCCTTCACAACATGAAAGTTCATTTCACAATGTGTAATGATCAATGTTTTCTAGTTTCCTTTGATTTATATTTAGAATCACTAAAATTTTTACCCTAAAATAGTTAACACTTACATGGTGAATTATCGATAAGAATGTGAATAATATTTAATTAAATGAATAAATATATACAATTTTATTTTATCAAACAAAATAAAATTATAAAACAAAACCTCCTCCCTCACATCTTCACATCCCATTGAGAATTATAGATCAATCATCCCTAGAAAACATATCTTCCTGACATTCATATTCATATTTTAGAGGTTATGGGATTCTGTAAATACCAATCATAATGTCTCTAATTGGATATCTAATAGATGTTCACTAAATAAGAGGGGGTTTAGAAACATATGACTGAAATCAAACCTACGGTAAAGGGTAATTAAACATTGTCATTATTTACTAGTATTGTTTATAAGTAAGTATAATCAATATAATATATATATTCCATGTCCATTTTTACTAAAAAAATTAATAACTCTTATTTATAAACATATAGATTTGTTTAATGTAATTTTTACACATGTGTGAATTTTACGAAATAGTTTGAATGGAATATTTTTTTTCCATTTTCCAAATGAGGAACATTGTGTATTTTTAGGAAAAAATAACAGAGGAATATTTTTAACTTATAATAAATGAAATAATTATTCCACAATTATGATTCCTTAGTTCCTTGAAGCTTCCCTTACAAGCATACAATGTTATTTTGAAAAAATAATTAAAATTTCTCATCATTTTAAGAAATGATAACATTTCAAAGTAAAATGGATATATTAATTAAGAATTATTTTCCCATGATCTCTAAAAATTGTTTTCCATCCTGAATAACATTATTTTATTTTAATCATTCTATACTAGGAACATTGTTAAATGATATGATCCTTATTATTTTTATTTTTGTTTAGTATTTATCATGGAATTATATTTATGAATCCCATTTATTTTTAAATGGGATATGTTATGATGGAACGATGTTTATGAATATCATTTTATTCCATGGGTTCTGATATGATGAAGGATTTATATTTTTTTGAACACATATGTATATTTTTTATTATGTAATTGGTGGGACCTATATGTCACTCCTGTGAATTGAGTAAATATTTATATATCGTGAGATAGATAAGACTGAGACATGAAGTAAACATGGTTCAGTAATACTTGTTTGGAATGAGGGTTGAACTCAGTTTAGTAAAGTACTTAGTCTACTATGATGTGCTTGGCAGTAATCTATAAATAATATGAAAATGATATTCTATTCTTATTTTTATGCCACAATTACATTTATTGTTTTTTATATCTTGAATTATGGTCTTTGATTATTTATAAAATTATATTATTTTATCCCTAAAACAATATCATGATCTTTGACATTCAAGATAAAAAATATCAAAAGTTATATTAATGTTTTTATTCATTTAGGAATATATTTTTTCCATTGATTACACCTATAGATAATCTTATCACACACCTTTCTTATGTTTCATTTCCTTATTATATGAAGAAAGTTATTAAGAGAAATGGGTCAAAAATAATACTAATATTGAAAGAATAAGAATGAGACGGTATTGATGTTTTATGAATTTGTTTTTTTATTATTCTATGATTTTAAGGACACTAAACCAATATGATTCATGCATGGTTATATAATTTTATGTATTGGAAATTCATCTATATATATAATACCTATGTATGAAAATTATCTCCCATTATAATTTGTATCAGAGGCATTTTTGTTTAACCTTTGGAAATAAGGATGAGAAAACCATAGTAAGAACTATAAGGATATGTCTAAGTATAAGATACCATTGTAATTTTTAGGTGATGATAATAATTAACCTTGGATAAAACCTACAGTGTATTAAATTAAAATACAATAAGTAATTTGAAATTATTAGTTGTTTTTCACATTATTATTAGTGTAAATCATGATATATGATTTATTTTAGTCAATGTGTTGAACAAAAAGGAACCACATTAAGGATGAATGTGATGGGAAATGAAAATATTATCCTCCCGAGGAGATGAATTTTATAGGATATGGAATGAGAAATCATATGTCTATCTCACACAATTTTATCAATATAAAAATCATGTAGTAATTAAAAATAATAAAAAATGAGTAATAACATTTTGTTGAGTCCTTCACGATGCATCATCATCCTTATTTTTGTGAAGCATCTGATCCAAAATTTCCTTAACAGTGGATCAATACCAATGAAAAGATATTTTTAGGTTCCAAATGTTCGGAACAGAAGAATGTCATTTTTTCAGTCTATCATTTAGATGGTGAAGTGGATCATGGGGGAATCTTATCAAGAATACGAGGCAATGAGATGAAATTGACTCTACAGTTTGGGACTATTTTAATAACTAATTTTTCAATATGTAAATTCCTCATATTCATTGACTGAAAGTGAATAGGTAGTTTCATGAGCATAACCAAAAGGATTATGAAATAGTTCTTACATACGATTTTTTTACAAAATATATAATACATACAACTAGAATTGTCATCCAACTTGAATGTAAGGTCAATTTATTCTTTAATGGATTCCAACCAAGTGTCTGAAGGTCATTTTCCAATAGGGACTACAGTAGCTATAAATGAATTGACTGATGCAATCTTAATGTTGATATTGAGATTTGAGTTCCCCATAAATATTATGGGCATAATATGAATAGATAAATTTAATTCAATAGAAAATATAATACCCATAGTTAATAGAATATGAGCCTTAATTTATTTTCAAATTATGGAAAGAAACATGGGGGAAACTATCTCAAGGAGGCTAGTAAATGTTTTAAGTGTGGGAAAAAAAGGTTATTAGGTGATTGAGTTCTGATGTTATGGGAAAAAGACATCTAGTGATGAAAATATAGAAAATGATTCACAAAATGAACATCCCACAATTTAATGATTCATGTCCAAGTAAAATGGAATTATGAAATCCAATTCCAAAATTTGAGGCTTATAAATGAGGATAGATTTCAATTAACAGTTACAAAAAAATATAATTTCAAATCACATGAGATCACTACTGGAGATGTAGAGTATTGAAATGTGTTGGTCAACGGTACAATTATCATCCAGTATAAATAATCTACTGTACTATTTTATTATGTATCAAACCAATCTCTTATTTATAATGTATTTTTAAAGCTGTTTTGAATTACCTACCCAATTTTATGATGACATGGCTATAGAAAATCTTAATGACACACTCGCAACATCATTAGTTTATTATTCTTCACTAATTAAAGTTAGTGTGAATGTGATTCCTGAAAATATTTTGATCTTTAATTTAGTATAATTCTTTGGGATTCTTGGAATTTATTTCCTCTCATTAAATGGATCATATATCAGTTTTTTAGGATGGGAAGTCACATTTCATATTCCTCATGAATTTATGATCATATATATATGAAAGTAAGAATATAAAATTCTAGTGGAAATTACTTAAATATTGTGGGTAATAATTCTTATAACTAAAGTTACCTATCTCAAATGATTGAGGAGAAACATTCCATTATTGATAGATATATTGTTTAGGAGTTTTTCTATGTATTTTTGGAAGAAATATTTGGTCTTCTACCGAATCATGAAGTTGAGTTATCAATATAACTCAGAACATGTTATATACCTATTTCAAATACTTCTTATTAAATTTATACATTTGAGTTTAAATAATTGAAGAAGAAACCCCATGTGAAATGTGATAAAGGATTCATACATCTGAGTGTGTCCACTTGTGGTGCAATTGTTCAATTTTTTAATAATATAGATTGATCACTCAGTCTCTCCATTTATTATAGAGAACATAATAAGATCATTATCAAGAAGAAATATCCTCTCCCATAAAATGATGACTTATTTGATCAACTATTCTGAAGTTAATAATTATCTACGATTGATATTTATTTTGGATATCAATAAATGAGGTTAAAAATGGAGGATATAACCTGTAGGAAATTCCATGAATGGTATCGTAAATATGAATTTATTATGATCTATTTTCCTCTTAATAATTATCAATTTATCTTTGTGGATATAATGAATATAGTATTTAGATAATATAATGATTAGTTTGTAGTAGAATTAATTTATGACATTCATCTATATTCAAAGAGAATGGAAGAACAAGAAGATCAAAAAAGGATTATACTAAAGGCTGATAGAAATGATAAAATTTCTGAAATATTTACCATGTGTGAATTTTAGATTCAAAAAATTCCATTTTGGTTTACATAATCTCATGTGGTGGGATATCTCTGGATCCAGCTATGAAAGATGTTATTAATCATTAGCCTGTACTGACAATGATAACTGATATCAAATGTTTACTTGTTTTGGATGGATATTATAAATATTTTGTGAAATATTTAACAATATTATTAAATACACTCACCAAGTTGACTCATAACGGAGTTAAGTTCATATAAATGAAAGAATGTAATGATTATTTCTATGAGTAGAGAATAATGTTAGATAGTGATCTTTTACTAATAGTACCATGTAGTGGGTAACAGTTTGGGATCTATAGTGATGTATCTAGTAAGGGGGTGAGATGTGTTCTCATTAAAAATGATAGGGTGATAAATTACCCCACATTATGAGTAAACATACCTAAAAAATTAACCAACTCTTTATTTGGATTATGTTATGATAATTTTTCAATTAAATATATTGCTGAGATATTTTAAGGGGAAAGGCATGACATATATACTATTATTAAATATTTAAGTTATATTTTCTCTCAAATGTAGATGAATATGTTTCAAATAATATTGGTATAATTGATTAAAGATTAATAATACTCAATATATAACAACCCTATGAATGTGAAAAAGGTGGAAGATGCTATGATTTGAAAGGACATAGCTAGCCTATTATTGATGAGGATCATAAAAGATCCAATATTTTAGGACTTTTAAAGGATGGATCTATAAATTATAATGGAGATAAATTTTTTCTTTCTAAAATGAATTTATATCCATATATAAATGTGAATATTAATGAGGACTAGAATGAATATTAAGAGATAAAAAGAGGATGAGAAATGTTCCTAAGGTCAAAATTTATTGTGGTAGAATAATAAGGTACATGAAACATATTTGAATCCCTTACATACTATAATTAATTATGTTTTTTTGGATAAATCTCATAGTTTATCATTCTTTATTAATCCTAGAAGCATAAATATGTATAGGGACCTAGAAGAATAATTAATTTGGGATAGTATGAAGAATGATATTCCAGAACATTTTTCTCAGTGCTTGGATTCTCAGCAAGTTAAGGCTGGGAGACCGATGTCAAAAAGGTTATTACAACAATTACCCACACCAAAATGGTAATGGGTAAGAATAAACATGTAATTTTCATTAGAAATTATAAAACAACTAAAAAATATAACGATAGATGGGTTATAGTTGATTGTATAACAATGTAAGAACACACCATTTCAATCATTGAATATTTTTTTATTGATCAGGTTTCTAAAAAACATATTAAGGAAGTGCTAATATTTCATGGAGTACCACATCCCATTATATATTATCTGGATCTAATGTTTACCACAATGTTATGTGGAATTTATTAGCAGGACCAGTATACAAAGTTTTGTTTCATTTATTTTTTATCATCCTTAAATAGTTGATCATCATGAGAGATAAATTCAATGTATAGAAGATATATTGAGAGCTTGCTCTATGTATTTAAAATGTGGTTGTGATTAACAACTACCTTTGATATAATTTTATTACAATAATAAATTTTACTCTAGTATTTAGATGGATCATTATGAAACCCTCTCTCATAAGATGTGTTGATTTAAAACATGTTGGAATGAATTTGGGGAAATAAAGCTATTGGTATTTGATCTATTTGGGGAAATAGAAGATAACATATGATCTACTCAAAAACACATATGAGAAGCTCAAGGTTGAAAAAAATGGCATACAGAATATAGAATAAAATACCTAGAGTTTGACGTTGGTGAAAATGTTTTTCAAAAAACATATTCCTAGTGGAGCGTGAATAGATTCTGAAATAGTGGAATGTTAATCCATAGGTAGATCGGTCCTTTAGAAATTTTGGATAGTGTCAGGAAGGTATCTTTTTTATCAGTGCTTCCACTAAATGTATACTATGTTCATGATTTCATGCATGTTTCTATCCTGAGAATGTATATGCTTGATCTTTAATTAGTTTTAAAATAAAAATTCATTCTACTAGAGTAATAACTTTCTTATGGACAACAACATAGAGATATTTTTTATTATAGATAAAAAGTTCTATGAAACAGGACCACTCACCTAGTTGAATTTTTATAGTGAAAACAAAAATATGAGAATGCTACATGAGAACATGAGGATGTGATGAGGTATAGGTATAATCATCTATCTGTATGGAAGTAAAAATTTTAAATTCAAAAATTCATTTTATGGGGGTAGAATGTAACACCAAAATATTTTTATGTATAGTTTCTCTTAAAATAATTATAATTCTTCAATAGCTTGTGTTGGAGACAAATAAGAGTTTAAAAAAAATACAAGACAATACTTTTATAAGATAACCATTAAATTAAGGGGGAATAAATATGAAGAACTAATTTATGAAATAAATATGAATTTTCTACTCAATATGAATGTATTGGTTTGTTCGTAGAAAATAATACGATAAATTTAGATAAATATCATTATTCTACAATAATATATTTTCATCATAAATGAGTATCTCATATTTTTATTAGTTTTTATAAGATATAGAAAATTAATTTGAAAAAACTAAAATAAATTTTGAATTTATTATGTCAAATTATCTTCATTTTCTTTCCGTGTCATTTTTAATGAATTGGGAAAATACTTATTTTTATTGGTAACAGAAATTTATGTTAATATATATAAATGGTAAAATTATGTTTATGATTTGTTTTCAATTTTAATTAGTTATTTTTAATTTAAAATAAAGGAATTGGGGGTTTAAAAAATTATTTTACACAAAAAATTATTATGTCAAAAATTATGTATTAAAATTGCATTTTCTGAAAAATTATTTTTTTGGTGTTTTACCAAATTTATTTAAAACTAAATTATGATATTTCTATGTATTGATATTATAAAAATGGATTCCAAAATAATGATCATAATTTTTAAATTTAGTGAATAGGTCACATTTTTAGAATAAATTTAATATTAAATATTTTAAATTTTGATTGCAAAATAAAGTTAAATTTGGAAATTTAGGGTAACAATAAAATGAAAAAGAATATAGATTTACTCTAACAAATGAAAAAATCATTAGATGAAGCTAATTATTCAATTATCACATAAGTATCTAAATAATATTACTTAATGGTCACTGTTCAATTAAAATGGCTTATATATTATTTAAATCAAAGAAAGTAACGAAATGTCACTTTCTTTGTCTTAAATATCCCATATCAATCTATATGGTAAAAAAGGGATGTCAAGAACGAATATGAATGTATATGTTTAAATTAATAACATATATAAATTATATAAATTTATTTTTTTGACATTTTTGGCCACATAGATGAAATTATGATATTTATAATATTTTATTTAATATAAAAATTAAAGACGCCAAGTTGATGTTTTAAATATGATATCATTTTTAATTATAGGGTTACATAAAAGATATATTGTACTAAAAATATTATTATAATATATATAATATTTTAATTCATTCGTTGTATTTTATTATTTTGTTTTAGTGAAAAAAATATTTATATTTAATAATTACAGAATGATGTCGCTGTTAATATTATAGGAGTTGAAAATATCAAATAAATCATACTCAAAATATTAAAACTAATATAATTTTCAAATAATTAAAATTTTTAATGAATTTTCTAGATTACAATGTACTCTTAGGGATATAATTAATTATATTTTTAAGTTAACTTATTATATTGATATAGTCCATGTAACGAATAATGTTGAAATTGACACTAATAATATTTTAGTCAAAATAATATTTTACAAAATTATTTTAAAAACTCAATAAATAATTAAAAAGTAAAAAATAATTATAATACGGTGGAAAATGTTTTATATTTTTAGTTATGGTCCATTTGAAATAAAATATGTAAAAATAACAAACTTTTTATATGAAAAAAATTTGTTACTCTAGATAAAATAAAAATTTGTTAACTAAGGGATAATCAAAATTATAAGGATTAAAATAAAACAAAAATATTATACAATATATTTATATATGAAGTACATAATTATCTCATATTATATTTGAATACATTGCCTTTTAGAAATTTTATTCTAATTTAATTTATTATAAATTTATGTTTTCAAAAATATCAAAACTGCCCCTGACAAAAATTATAAAGAGGAACCTCCTCCCTCGTTTCTTTAAATCTCATTGTGCATTCATGTGTGACCATCCCCTACCAATTTCACTTCTCAACTTCCCTGGACACATTTTAGTGGTTCTGGTCTTCTCAAAATTCAAAACATGTCTCTATGACTAAATCTAATGGAAGTTATCCATTGAATATGGTTCAGATATGTATGAAGAAAAAAACCAAAGGTAGGGGTTAATTCTAAAAATCTCAATATTAATTGGAATTATTTATTGTATGTATCTTCTTGGGGATATTTATCTTCCTTGTGTATCACTATCAGAAAAATGGTTTTTGATGTGTTAATTGCAACGAGAATAAATACATTCACAAATAATCCATCAAAGAGGGTATTTGCAATAGAACTTGGTGTCTCGTCACAAAAAGTTAGGGGGTGGTTCGGTGCAGTTTGCAAGCCGAATGACAGGAAGAGTATTTTCAACGGGGAGGCACCCTCATTGCAAATACCTGAAAGCGTTAAATACTATTTGAGACGAGAAATTTCCCTATAGAAAATAGTTTCGTCCGCGAGTCACTATTTGTGATTGAAGTGCCCAGATCAGTGTGAATCACTGAGAGGGGAGGAGGGGGTGAATCAGTGATCCTTTAAAACTTTTACTAATTGATTCTTAATCAATTAAACCTCTATGCTTGTTAAGGCCTCGATCCACTCTTCTTATGTCTCTCAACCTTTCCCGGATAATGCAGTAATGAAAAGGCACATGGACACAAGGATTTACAAGGTTCGGCACCAAAGGCCTACATCCTTGCCATGCTCTCCCAGCATGGATTCTCCCATTATAACTTGTTAGAATTACAATGGTCGATACAGCTTCCCACCGTATCTCTCCTGAGTCCCACAAGCCGTGGGTCTTTATACTGCATCCCACAGTGTTACCAGAGTCCCACTGGCCTGCTCCAGAATCCCACTGGAGACTTCCTCCACCTGAGTCTCACAGGGGTCTTCTCCTGGCTGCTTGAGTCACATGAGTAGCTCTTCTTCACTTTAAGCTCTTCAAGTATCTTCAGCAGTTTGGGATAAAGACTGCTGGCCATGCTCTGTACCTCTGATCACTTGAGTTGATCAGGTCTTCTCGTCTTGCTCAGGATTTATCTCCTTCTTCTCAGGATGACCTGGCTTCTTTCTCCAACTACTGAATACTCAGACAAATGATGTCTTTAACTTCAGTCTGGTCCAGTCTCAGTTCAAAACAACTTCATGCACTGAGTGCATGGCAACTCTGCATCTTCATGCACTGACTGCATGGCCTTCTCAAATCTCTTCAAGATCTCCTGGTCTTGGACAACTCAATTGCACACAATCCTGATTTATCATTGTTCACGTGTGCATGTGCATGCATGCATGCATGCACTCCCTTATTCTCCTTGGTGTGATAAACCACAATGGGTTGTAAATACTTTTATCACACACACCTTTTCTTCTTTTCCTTCACACGTTTAATTCCTTTTGATTACACACATAAATGTGTGTTATACGTTGTGTGAGTCCTCTTCTTCTTCTTCTAGGTGAACACACTTTTAGTGCACACACTAGGTTCGGCCACTTTGTTGTTTTGCACACACAACTTGTTCTTTGATTTGCACACACACAATGAGTGTATATTTGGCATCCACTCTTTTTGCACACCCCCAAGCTATGCCTCGGCCTTCATTTTATTCTTTTTGCACACAAAGCACCAAATCCTCCTTCTCTTGCACACACTCACTTTAGTGTTCTTTAGTTTTGTTCTTCAAAGTGTGCACACACAAGGCTACGGCCTTCCTTGCTCAATTTGCACACAAAAGCACTAAGGCCTCGGGTCCTCTTCTCCACATGGCACACACCCACTGTCCGTAGGTGGTCTTCTTCACTAGACATCAAAGGAGGCGCGCAAGGGTATGCTTGATCCGCGGCCAACTCCTTCTCCAACAGCCGCACAAGGTACCAAGCCGCAAGGGCCGCGCAAGCCTCGGGTGCAAGGCACCTCAACCACGGGGGCGCGCAAGTGCTACTGCCCCGGGTACTTCCTGCCACACAAGGTGTAGGCGCGCATGTGATCTCCTCCTCCTCCTTCTTCTTGTACGCGCAAAGAAGTTGCGCGCAAGGGACTCCTTCGGCCAAGGATGGCACCGAGATCTTTCAGCCGGCCGCAAGTAATTTGCGCGGGGCTTCTTTCTTCGTGAGGCAGAGAGCACTCACGGGACTTCAAAAATTCAGTGCATCAGCAAGCGGCTATGATGCTCGAGAGCTCCTTTTATAGGCATATGAATGCCTTTGATCATCCGCGTGATCTAACTTCAAAATCCCGAAGATTTCGGATCTTCATGATTCTTTGAAATCTTATTTTTCTCCTTGTTTCACCGCGGGTTCTTCTCTTTTTATTTTCCTTCACATTTATGCGTTTTGAACGCGTTCATGCCTCTGTTAATACCTGTCCATGCAGATCAACAACACCGAATGGCCCCGCACCTTCAGTTGCCTCGGCCTTCATCGAATTTCCTCATTTGTTGCATGCAAGTATATTTTTTATGCACGATCGTGTTCGGTAGGTCTAGACGAGCTCAATGGAGCCTTCGGCTTCAGAAATGGTGGCCGGGAACTCAAAAACGTTGTCGGAGGAGGCGCCTGGTTTGAAGGTGGCTGCTGGGAATGCGCGGGGAGGCCTCAACCGAGATCGGGGTTGAAGACGGTCTCGCAGCCGTTGGATCGGCGATTCAATTGATCTCGGACGGCCTGGATCAGATCATCTCGCCGCAGATCAGATGTGCGGCTTAGATCGGTCCGCGCGATCAATCGTGCGGCTATGATGCGCTCCCGGGAATTTTTTCCGCTTCCCACATTGAAACGGGGCGCGGTTTTGCCGCGGCTTATCAACCTAGCGCTGCCTCTCAATGCTCAGTTTGTACTTCCCCCTCCATGGTTCCGCCCCGCACGTGTTCTCCCTGCGGGCGTGCTCTGCGCCCACTCTCTGCTCCCTGCGGGCGCGCCACTGGCGCCCACTATGCACCCTTCGGGCGCGCGCTCTGGCGCCCATGCTGCGTAGGACCTGACCCCCTGCGTGGCCGCCTTACACACGGCCCTGGCCTCTCGGGTTGGCCCCATGGGATCCCCCTTGGGCGTGGAGACCTTGAGTCCCACATGTGCCTTGGGGTTGAACCCTTAAGGCTGGCCCTTGGTGGCTTTCCTTTTGCTAGAGAGAGACTTAGGGACTTTGTATAAAAACAAAGTAACCCAAGTTCAAATGCCAAATGCCACTTCTACCTCTAAGCCATTCCTTCTATATTTCTTCTTTTCTAACACTATTCTCATCTTCTTCATTAGAATTCACCAATCCTCCTTAACATATAATCTAGACTTAGGAGGTGGAATTCCCGAAGGGTCTTCTTCATCAACCGAGCTCCTGAATCACAGAATCTTCAATGTTCTTCATTGATCCAATCAGAGATCAATTGGATCTTCTTCATGTTCACATGCACTAAGTGATAATGCATGGACTTCATTAATCCACTTCATCCACTTAGAGATTGTGGATGGATCATCTTCAACTCCTCATGCATTGTCAATGCAATGCATGGTCTTCTAACATTGTTGTAACATTGTATCCACTTGATACAAGTTCTTTGAACTTTAAGAACAGCTCAACAATCGTCTGATTTAATGTTGCTCCATCATCATTCATTCTTCAAGTGTTGTCACTTAGTATCATCTTGATACAAGTATTGAAACATTAAGATCAGTTCTTCAATCGTCTGATATCCATGGAGAATGTTTCAACCACAATTTCCAATACCACTTAGTGAATCTCCTAAGTGACATGCATCTTAGTACCATGGCCATTCTCCTTCACCACCAACACCATCACAACCTTTGGCATTCACATCTTGACAATTCTTGACATCCATTCATTCTAAGACAACAACATGTCTCATTGACAACAAATGAAACACAGTGCACTTCAATCTCCCCCTTTGTATTTTTTTTCAATACACTCGAGCACATATGAATGGGTCAATATGTGTGCCAATATTTATCCCCCTTATTGGCAATCAAATGCAAAGGTGTGGTGTGGTTCTCTTCAAAAATATCTATTCCTCCCTTCGAATAGCATTTTCTTGAAAAGCACTAAGAGAGGGATGATGTCACTTGTTCTTCTTTAGCAAAGAACCTTTAGTAAATCATCTCTAAGTCTACTTGGGATAACCCGGTGTAGAAAACAAGAGTGATATGACTAAGGAATTCAAAGCTGTCCACATTCACTATAACATGTGAGATCATGCTTCAGGGGTTTGAAATTTTTCAGATATAACAATGAATTGCTAAATCCTGCACATACTTCACAAAACTCATTAGAAAGTTCAGGTGCAAAGACAAAGCTCCCCCTTTCAACCATTTGTCTTCAATCAATACTCCCCCTTAATTGTCATGATGAATACAATTAAGAAACAAGGGATGAAAGTATGATTGGATTACCTTCACTTTTCTCAAGATGGTATTAAATCTCAGAATCCCATCTTATACAGATTGGCTCCCCCTCAAGGGGTGCACTCCATTCTGTCCAAACCATCCTCCAGTTGAGAATGATAATCATCTTCAATTCCCTGTAATGTTAGCACATGTAAATACCAGAAGTATAAGGGAATAAGATGGAACCTCCTTGTTTCATCAATGTGAACAACAAGGTTGAGAAGATTCTCTCAACCGAGATGTCCCATTTTCACCATTCTTCACACTTGCACATTTGATCTTCAATGATGTTTGTGCGGGTGTGGATCTCAATACATCTTCATGTGAAATCTTTTGTTTCCTTTTTGCCTTAGCAATTTCCAGTGCTTCATCTTCAGCTCTTTGCAGTTTTCTGGAAAGTTGCAACTGATTAGGCCATATGACTAACAAGTCATTTGGAAGTGAGGCCTCAGTTTTGGAAATTCAACATGGTTCCTTTGATGCTGTTAAGCTACCTTTCTTAGGCAACTTATTTTCAATCAATCCCTTCTACTTCTTCTGGATTGATTGTATGTTTGAGTCCAGTCTGCTTCTATTTAGTTCCATGGCTTGTTTACAAAGATCCATGGTGTGTCCTTTCTTTCCACAGTAGAAGCATGTTTTCTTGGTGGTCCTTCTGGATGCATCACCCTTCTTGGATTTAGACTCCAAGGACTTCTTTTCCTTTTTCATAATCTTCTTGGGAGCATCTTCAACTTTCTTCTTGCTTCCCAAGGATTCCATTTTAGCCAGGTTCGGTGATCTTTTCTTATTTCCAGCTTTGGATACAGTTGGAGATTGACATGTATCATTCTTTTGACCACTTTTGCAACCATCCCAGATGTTGTCAAGTAATCCAAATCTGTTAGCAGTAAACAGATGTCTCTGGACCTGTGGATGCTGCTTCTTTTCTTCTGGCTTGCTCCCCCTTGGCATGGGCTTCCTTTGTGCTTTGACATTCAGTGGATTGTACCAACAATCCTTTGCACAATGCCCATACTTATTACAACACCAACATTGACCCACAAATCTTGACTTCTTCAGTCCTTCTGATTTTAGGGTACTTTTCTTGACTTGCTGTGTTGTTTCAGGAGAGCTCTGCTTCTTCATTTTCTTCATCCATACTTGTTTGGAATTATTTTTCCATCCTGTACTTTTTGTGGGAACACAATTAGAAGCATTAGTACAAGATGGTATGGATGGTACCTTCTTTTTAGAATATGTTGCCCTTTCATTAGAGGATGTCTTTCTTTTAGAATCATCCTTCTCAAAGCATACTTGAGTAGCAACATTTCTCCTTTCGGCTGACTGGGAGGCTTTGGCTTTGGGTGATTGCTGATTGTTCAATATCACCTCCAGTTCAAAGAATTTCATGTTGAGGGAGTTCTTCTCATCCTCAATCAATCTTAGCCTACCTTCCCAATTTTCTTTCAGCTCTTTCATCTGGTCATCATGCACCTTTTTCAATTCTTGCAATGAGTTGTCAAGCTCCTTCACCCTGTTTACTTTGTCTTCAAGTTGAGCATCTCTGACATTCATTGAAACTTTGTGCCTCTTTTCCAGTGCATGGAAAACATCTCTGACCATTATTTTAAAGAAATCTTTCTCAGAAAGGCTCCTTTGCAATTCTTCAGCAGTGTCTTCATATCTTTCATTGCAAAGAGAAACTGTTTCATCTTTAGCCTTCACCAGCTTTCTGAGAGTGTTGGTTATGCCAACCCTTTTTGCCAATTGATCTTCCATTGAATTGGCTTCTTCTTCTAGCTGTAATTTTTCTTCTTGAAGATCAAGGATTCCAGTAGTAATACACATTGCCACTTCCTTGGGGATTGTCTTCTGAAGATATTTGATTGCACTTTGAAGATCTTTCATTGTTCCAACTTCATCACAGCTAGGACAGGCTTTCTTCATCTTCTTGGCCTGTTTCTTCTTTCTATTTTTCTGAGTCTTGGCAGATATCTCCATTTGAGGCTGGTTGCTCATTTCCTCAAATCTGCACTTCATAAAGACTCCCTTGGATCTTTTAGAGGTAACCTTCCCCCTGATACCAATTGAAGTGCCCAGATCAGTGTGAATCACTGAGAGGGGGAGGGGGTGAATCAGTGATCCTTTAAAACTTTTTACTAATTGATTCTTAATCAATTAAACCTATATGGCTTGTTAAGGCCTCGATCCACTCTTCTTATTTCTCTCAACCTTTCCCGGATAATGCAGTAATGAAAAGGCACAGGACACAAGGATTTACAAGGTTCGGAACCAAAGGCCTACATCCTTACCATGCTCTCCCAGCATGGATTCTCCCATTATAACTTGTTAGAATTACAATGGTCGATATAGCTTCCCACCGTATCTCTCCTGAGTCCAACAGGAGGGTCTTTATACTGCGTCCCACAGTGTTACCAGAGTCCCACTGGCCTGCTCCAGAATCCCACTGGAGACTTCCTCCACCCTGAGTCTCACAGGGGTCTTCTCCTGGCTGCTCGAGTCACACGAGTAGCTCTTCTTCACTTTAATCTCTTCAAGTATCTTCAGCAGTCTAGGATAAAGACTGCTGGCCTTGCTCTGTACCTCTGATCACTTGAGTTGATCAGGTCTTCTCGTCTTGCTCAGGATTTATCTCCTTCTTCTCAGGATGACCTGGCTTCTTTCTCCAACTACTAAATACTCAGACAAATGATGTCTTTAACTTCAGTCTGGTCCAGTCTCAGTTCAAAACAACTTCATGCACTGAGTTCATGGCAACTCTGCATCTTCATGCACTGACTGCATGGCCTTCTCAAATCTCTTCAAGATCTCCTGATCTTCGACAAGTCAATTGCACACAACCTGATTTATCTTTGTTCACGTGTGCATGTGCATGCATGCATGCATGCACTCCCCTTCTTCTCCTTGGTGTGATAAACCCACAATGGGTGTAAATACTTTTAGCACACACACCTTTTCTTCTTTTCCTTCACATGTTTAATTCCTTTTGATTACACACATAAATGTGTGTTATACGTTGTGTGAGTCCTCTTCTTCTTCTTCTAGGTGAACACACTTTTAGTGCTCACCCTAGGTTCGGCCACTTTGTTGTTTTGCACACACAACTTGTTCTTTGATTTGCACACACACAATGAGTGTATATTTGGCCTCCACTCTTTTTGCACACCCCCAAGCTATGCCTCGGCCTTCATTTATTCTTTGTGCACACAAAGCACAAAGCCTCCTTCTCTTGCACACACTCACTTTAGTGTTCTTTTAGTTTGTTCTTCAAAGTGTGCACACACAAGGCTACGGCCTTCCTTTCTCAATTTGCACATAAAAGCACTAAGGCCTCGGGTCCTCTTCTCCACTTGGCACACACCCACTGTCCGTAGGTGGTCTTCTTCACTAGACCTCAAAGGAGGCGCGCAAGGGTATTCTTGATCCGCGGCCAACTCCTTCTCCAACAGCCGCACAAGGTACCAAGCCGCAAGGGCCGCGCAAGGCCTCGGGTGCAAGGCACCTCAACCATGGGGCGCGCAAGTGCTACTGCCTCGGGTACTTCCTGCCGCGCAAGGAGTAGGAGCGCAGGGGATCTCCTCCTCCTCCTCCTTCTTGTCGCGCAAAGAAGTTGCGCGTAAGGGACTCCTTCGGGCCAAGGATGGCACCGAGATCTTCAGCCGCGCAAGTAATTTTCACGGGGCTTCTTTCTTCGTGAGGCAGAGAGCACTCACGGGACTTCAAAAATTCTGTGCATCAGCAAGCGGCTATGATGCTCGAGAGCTCCTTTTATAGGCAGAGGAATGCCTTTGATCATCCGCGTGATCTAACTTCAAAATCCCGAAGATTTCGGATCTTCAAGATTCTTTGAAATCTTCTTTTTCTCCTTGGTTCACCACGGATTCTTCTCTTTTTATTTTCCTTCACATTTATGCGTTTTTGAACGTGTGCATGCCTCTGTTAATACCTGTCCATGCAGATCAACAACACCGAATGGCCTCGCACCATCAGTTGCCTCGGCCTTCATCGAATTTCCTCATTTGTTGCATGCAAGTATATTTTTATGCACGATCGTGTTCGGTAGGTCTAGACGAGCTCAATGGAGCCTTCGGCTTCGGAAATGGTGGCCGGGAACTCAAAAACCGTTGTCGGGAGGCGCCTGGTTTGAAGGTGGCTGCGGGAATGCACGGGGAGGCCTCAGCCGAGCTCAGGGTTGAAGACGGTCTCGCAGCCGTTGGATCGGCGATTCAATTGATCTCGGACGGCCTGGATCAGATCATCTCGCCGCGGATCAGATGTGCGGCTTAGATCGTCCGCGCGATCAATCGTGCGGCCAGGATGCGCTCCCGGGAATTTTTCCGTGTCCCACATCGAAACGGGGCGCGGTTTTGCCGCGGCTTATCAACCTAGCGCTGCCTCTCAACGCTCAGTTGTACTTCCCCCTCCACGGTGCCGCCCCGCACCGTGTTCTCCCTGCGGGCGCGCTCTGCGCCCACTCTCTGCTCCCTGCGGGCACGCCACTGGCGCCCACTATGCACCCTTCGGGCACACGCTCCGGCGCCCATGCTGCGCAGGACCTAACCCCCTGCGTGGCCGGCTTACACACGGCCCTGGCCTCTCGGGCTGGCCCCATGGGATCCCCCTTGGGCGTGGCGACCTTGAGTCCCACATGTGCCTTGGGGTTGAACCCTTAAGGCTGGCCCTTGGTGGCTTTCTTTTTTCTAGAGAGAGACTTAGGGAATTTGTATAAAAACAAAGTAACCCAAGTTCAAATGCCAAATGCCACTTCTACCTCTAAGCCATTCCTTCTATATTTCTTCTCTTCTAACACATATTCTCCATCTTCTTCATTAGAATTCACCAATCCTCCTTAACATATAATCTAGAATTAGGAGGTGGAATTCCCGAAGGGTCTTCTTCATCAACCGAGCTCCTGAATCACAGAATCTTCAATGTTCTTCATTGATCCAATCAGAGATCAATTGGATCTTCTTCATGTTCACATGCACTAAGTGATAATGCATGGACTTCATTAATCCACTTCATCCACTTAGAGATTTTGGATGGATCATCTTCAACTCCTCATGCATTGTCAATGCAATGCATGGTCTTCTAACATTGTTGTAACATTGTATCCACTTGATACAAGTTCTTTGAACTTTAAGAACAGCTCAACAATCGTCTGATTTAATGATGCTCCATCATCATTCATTCTTCAAGTGTTGTCACTTAGTATCATCTTGATACAAGTATTGAAACATTAAGATCAGTTCTTCAATCGTCTGATATCCATGGAGAATGTTTCAACCACAATTTCCAATACCACTTAGTGAATCTCCTAAGTGACATGCATCTTAGTACCATGGACATTCTCCTTCACCACCAACACCATCACAACCTTTGGCATTCACATATTGACAATTATTGACATCCATTCATTCTAAGACAACAACATGTCTCATTGACAACAAATGCAACACAGTGCACTTCAGTGATGGGTCCTGTCGCAATTATCTGGTGACGATAAATACTATTTGCGAAGGGATGTAGCCCCACCACATATACCCTTTTAACCGCCGATAGTAATTAATGAGATCCAAGGTATTTGCGAAGGGACCTATTGCTAATAGAACTGTCACAACTAATCTATCATATATATACCCCCAACCATTTTTTTCAACTTTCCCCTCAATTCCTATTTTCCCTATCTCTTTAAACTGTAATTTTAGAGTGAAATTTTTTCTGAGTCAGTTTTTTTACGAAGACTTGTGAAGCCGTCTACACGTATAAGAAATCACGTTTAAAGGAATTTATGATTTATTTAATTTATTATTTATTTCATTTTTCAATATTAATTTTAATTATTGTTAATTAGTTGTAATTAAAATATATTTAGATTGTTTTGTCATCAGTATTTATTTATAATAATAAATTGAAATTATTAGTACCAATTATTAATAATTAAAAGTAATTAATAATTGATAATGATAATTAGTAATGTAGATAAATAATTAGCAGTAATTAGTAATTAGTAGCTCAAATTTGAACTAATTAATAGTAACTAACGCTAATTAGTAATAATTAGGGGAAATTAGTAAAAATTAGCGGTAGATATTAATAATTATTGGTAAATAGTAATAATTAGGACAAAATAGTGATAAATACTAATAATTAGTAATAAATATTTACAATTCTTAATAAATAGTAATAAATAGTAATAAGTAGTAATTAATGGTAACAAATTGTAATAAATACTAATAAATACTAATAAATACTAATAAATAGAAATAAATAGAAATAAATAGTAATAACTAGTAATAATTATTAATAAATAGTAATAATTAAGTAAAAAATAGTAAAAAATAATATTAATAATAAATGAGGCTTCGGCCCCAACCTTTAAAAAATAATTAGTAATATTAAGTAAAAATTAGTAATAAATAGTATTAAGTAGTAATAAATATTTATAATTAGTAAAAAATTGTAATAAATTGTAATAAATTCTAATTAATTCTAATAAATAGTAATAATTAGTAATAATTAGTATAAAAGATAAATAAATAGTAATATATAGTAATAATTAGAAATAATTAGTAATAATTAGTAATAATTAGTAATAAATATTAATAATTAATACTAAATAGAAATTAAAAGGAATAAGTAGTGAGAATTTGTAATAATTTGTAATAATTAGAAATAAATAATAATAATTAGTAATAATTAATAAAAAATAGCAATAATTAGAAATAATTAGTAAGAATAAGTAATAATTATATATAAATAGTAATAAATAGTAATAAATAGTAATAAATATTAATAATAATTAATAAATAGTAGAAAATAATAATAACTAGTAATAAATAATAATAAATATAAATAAAAAGTAATAATTCGTATTAATTAGTTATAATTAGTAATAATTGGCAATATTTAGGAATAATTAGTAATAATTATTAATAATTAGCAATAATTAGAAATTATTAGCAAGAATTAGAAATAATTATGAATAATTACCAATAATTAGAAATAAATAGAAATAAATAGAAATAATTAAAAATAATTAGAATAATTAGCATTAATTTTTAATAATTAGTATTAATAAGAAATAATTATCAAAAATTAATAATTATTAAGAATTATTCGGAATAATTAGAAATAATAAGTAATAAATAGGAAGAATTAGAATTAATTAGCAATAATTATCAATAAGTAGAAATAAATAGTATTAATTAGGAATAAATAGCAACAAAAAGAAATAAATAGCAATAACTAGATGTGAATAATGATAAATTACAATAAATAGAAATAAATGGAAATAAGTAGTAATAAATTGAAATAAATAGTAGTAAATAGCAATAAATAGAAATAAATAGTAGTAAATAGAAATAAATAGAAATAATTATGAATAAATTACAATAAATAGAAATAAATTGCAATAATTAGAAGTACATAAAAAATTAGAAATAATTAGCAATAATTAAGAATAATTTGAAATAATTAGAAATAATTAGCAATACATAAGAATAAACAAAAAATACGAATAAATATAATTAAATAGGAATAAAAAGGATCAAAATCAATATGAATAAATTTTAATAACTTGGCACTTTTTCAAATGGATTGGCAACACTCTTTTTTGCTCGATGACTCTTCTCCTTTTAACTCTCACCAACTGAAAACATTATGAAAAATATTCTTTTACATATGAATATCAAATGTTGTTTGCACAAGTTTTTATATTATTTCGTAGGACCATATTTTTCATAATGTTTTTTGGTGGGGACAGTTGTAAAAAGATGACTCATCGATAAATAGGGGTACTTTTGTCCCACGACTCATTTACTTGCATATTTCTCCCACTAGAATCACAATGAAGAATCTAATCAGATGTGCGCTTATACATTCTCATACCATGAGAATGGATATGCATACCTATTACAAGATTCATCATTGTGATTTCAGTGTGAGAAATCTTCAAGTAAATGAGTCATCGGACCAAAGAGTATCTTATAATCAACTGAAAATTTTGTCTCCATTAATTAATGGTGAGTAATAATATTTTATTGTAATTTTTTCTCTTTATTTGGATTGTGTTATTCTAATTTCGAATTATTCAAAAAAATAATGATTTTATATTTTTTTGAAAAATATGGAATAAGGAATTCAACAACATTCATTATTAGATGATCACACTTGGATGAATCAGCAGATAAATCCCAATAGTTCTGCTTTAAATAGTATATATATTGAGGGTGTTGATGTTTTGTTATCATTATCATAATAAAAACAAGAATTTGTTTCAGAAGGAAAAATTATGTGTCCTTGGAAAAAATATGCTCTGAGAATGTTTGACACATTGGACAATATTGAGGGACATCTCTTGAGTTTTGGTTTTCATCCAGATTATTTTTTTTGGTATCAATTTGATGAATTCAGTTCTAGAGATGGAACAAATAATTTGATTCTGGAACCAACATGTTTTCAAAATTTAGTACATTATGTTTCTTGTTCATCTGTTTATAAAGCTGAAACAAGGAATTATTATGATTTAACTCTTGAGTTGGCACCATCCAAATTTTAAGATTTGTTGAGGTCTATTGAGGATACATTATATCCTGGTTTCACGATAAGAAAATTAGAACCAGTTAAAATATTTGTTGATATTAAATTATATAATATAATATAAAACAATTGTTTTGATCAGATATTTTTTTTGGTTAAAAAACTATTACCTGAAAAAAATGCGTTACCAGAAAATTACTATGAGAGCAAGAGGCTGGTTCATAATCTAGGCCACAGTTGTCAGAATATACATGCATGTTACCATTATTGCATCTTATATTCTAGTGAAAATGATTCATTGGATAGTTTTCTCACATGTGGACCATAGTGGTATAAAGATGCTCAACCAGGTAAGTCTGAATCAATTATTATAAAACTATTGAGATTTGTCCCACTTAAATCTAGGTTGTGGTGTAAATTTATGTCTCAGAAGACAGCATCAATGATTTCATGGAACCAAAACAAGATTTCAGTAGGTAAAATCCTGAATCATCCATTTGATTGAGATTCATTACAACATTTTTACCGAGTGCATCTATTTTTTTCTTTAGAATCCAGGATCATGTGATTGGTTTTTTATACTCATTGTTTTTGTCTGTTTGGTTCTTATGGTATTCAGTATTCATGTTGTTCTGTCTTTATAACTCTATACTATTTACCTCCATGGATGTTTATGAAGGATCACTATATCGTTTTAACCTCATTAATACATGGACATCCGAAAATTAATATTGATGTTTATTTGAGACCATTGATTTATGAGTTAAATTCCTTTTGGATTAATGGAGTTTGTATATATGATGTTTCAGCGAAATAAAATTGCATCTTAAAAGATGCATTGATGTGGGAAATTAATGAATTCCCAAAATATGGCATGTTATCTGGCTGGAGTACACATGGTCCAAAATCATGTCCTTATTATATGAAAGAAAACAAATAATTTATCCTCTTCAATGGAAAAAACATAGTTATTTTGACAGTCATCATAGATTTCTTCCAACAGATCATCCTTTTTGGAGGAACAAATCTCATTTTAGAAAAGGCACAATTGAAAGGGATGAACCACCCGAAATTATCTGAGGTAGAGAGTTAAAAACAAATGTATTTTCATTACCTCCCACCACATTTAGACAAACAATAATCCAAAAGAAAATTCATGGATTTGGGAAAGAACACAATTTGATAAAACAAATAATTTTTTGGGATCTTTTATATTGGTATGATTTTTTAGTCCGGTACTTGTTGGATTCCATGCATATTGATAAGAACTATTTTTAAAATTTATTTCATATAGTTTTTGATACACCATGTAAGACCAAAGATAATGTAAAGGCAAGATTAGATCTTTCCCATATTTGTAGGTGACTGAAACTTTAACTATTTCAAAATGTCAGATCACATAGGATAATGAATCCAAAAGCCGCTTATACACCTTCCATATAGAGTTTCTTATTTTTTATAATGGATTGAATATTTGAGACTTCCTGATGGATATGCATCCGATTTGGGAATATGTGTTATAAATTGTAATACTATCATATTAAAAAGTCATTATTGACATGTTATAATGGAAAGAATTATTCGTATTGGATTAAAGAGGTTTGTTAAAATATATGGTTTGTGATTTGATAACAGACATATCATATATTTTTTCGAGAGATTTGTGCAGAAACCATAGACTACGATGCACTATGAAAATTGAAATAAGATGTTGTTGTAATTATATGTAAACCGGAAATAATCTTCTCATTGAATACATTTATTTTAATGGAACATCTGAAATTAAATTTTCCTCATGATGCTAAATGTGGTTGTCTGGAACAGTTTTTCTATATGTACCCATTCGAGATATGCACGCAAGAATTGAATAAATATTACGTAACGAAGCATCAGTTGAAGTTTCAATTGTTGACTCTTATTTTAAAGATGAGATTGCTTTTTTTCTTCTCTCATTATTTTGAATCTTAATATCCTTAAAAAAACTGCATGGGATGTAACGAGGGGAATCATAATGGTAAAATGGACCATCAGTTATCATTTTTTAAACTGTCAGAGCTTATCTTTGGTGGAGTTTAAGAGTGATGGATTTATGATGATGAAAATCACAGAGCTCATACATTTTTTCTACTCAACTGTGAAAAAATGACATCATTTGTATTGTGATTTCTTCTATCACATTTTCTATAATTTATGTTATAGTCAGTATACTTATTTTTTATAGGTTATGTGATAATCATATTGAGAAAGTACTTCCAAAAATTACAGTAGCTGCTCTTGAAAATTAATGAAAAACAATTTCATAAAGATTTCAAAAACTGGGAACATAATTTATTAATTTCTTAACATATACATTAAATTTTTTATTTATGATATTGATATTAATTTAATAAATTTTTAGGTGTCTCATCATACTGATAATATTTATAAGCGACTGTGTTTATTAAGTAACCCACCATCCAAAATGGTCGAATATTATAAGGCATATGTAGTGAATGGTTTTTTATTTAATACCATTTCATATGAAGAATAAAAAACAAATAACAATGGATTTTTATTAATAGGATCACATCATCGAGAAACTGAAGTTTAATTTTACGGCATGCAGGATGAAATTATTGAACTGTATTATCTTGGAAAAAATTACATAATGAGGTTTAAATGTCGGTGGTTGGATACTAAGAGAGTATTGAGTGTTCATCCATCACATTGAATCATTGATATGAATTATAAAATTCTTCTAATAGTAAATGAATAAATTTTTAATGGCTCAATAGGCACATCAATTTTATTACACAAAGTGATGTGCTACATTTAGAGACACAAGTAATTGGTGGAGCATAATAAATAATGAAATCTTATGAATATCAGTTCACTCAAATTGAATTTGGTTCTAGTGAAGTGAAAGGAATTGATCATTTTCAAGAGACTTCTCAAAATACATCTTGTTCACAAAGATACATGAATAGCGATGATGACACCCCCCCAATTAAGGGTTAATGGTGATGATTATGTTAATGATGTTACAAATGAATTTGATATGTCAAAATATGATGAAACTAAAACTCATATGGATATTTCTGATTCTAAGGAGGAATATGAATACATTTACATCGTTATATGTGAATATGATGATGAAGGTGGAAATTGACACAATTAAATGATGGTTATAATCATAACTGATATATATGTATATACAAGAGTTATTTTCAATTATCTACAAAAAATTTTTTTTGTTTCAAATGGACCCTAATCCACTTCATGAGTAACAGGAGGCAGAGGAAACATTGGATGAGGAGTATTTGGGATCATCTAAACCTTATCCTACTGGCAGTTTTGGGTGGAACACAGAGGGGGCATGGTCTGCGTGATTGATGATTCCAGACCCTATCTCCGAGTGATGTTCATGTCTTGACTTTAATCCATACACTAAGGTATGGTAACATGTGTATTTTAGTTATATTTCATTAATTTATTTATATAATAATTTTTTGATTATTTATTTCTTTTTAATAGTTTTTCACATGTAGCTGTTGGATAGTGGAGCGCAATCTTAGGCAATTATTTTTCTCATCCATAGATCACATGGGAACAGATCGCATTGATGTGTAACTTGGCATGTTAAATCATTGTATGGTATGTTAATTAATAATGTTTATTTATTAATTTATTTCATTAATAACTAGATGTAATAAATTATTTTTAGGGTTTATGGTATCTTGTTGATGATAACAAGTGTGATGCTATCCCAACGACATGGGTGGTGTCTATACGTGACTTTTTCGGTCATTTTTTGTACAATTTTAGAAGGAAACCCATAAAGAATGAATGAGTGAAAGTATTTGATGAGTTATGGAGAGCCCACTAAAAAGGGTAAATTTCATCTAACATTTGAGATGGATTATGTTCACACTTGTTGGGTGGTGGATTTCTGAGGATATCTTCATTAGGCCAGTAGAACTGGGGGAGACAGGAGGTGATGCATCGAGCTGGTAGCCATACATTCTGTACACATAGAGAGAATCTGGAAAGTATCATTTTTAAATAATTTATATAACATTAAATATAATCATTTTAATTTATATTCATATATTCATTCGTTCAGCCTGATAATACGGAGTTTGACGTTTATCGGAGGATGTATAGTGATCCAGCCACTGGAGAGATTACAAATGATTTCCAGCATCATATTGTTGTTAGTATTATTTAATTTTTAGTTTGAATATTAATCCATTTAATAATTTCAGTATTTTAATTTCAAAATGGAATTGAAGGAGTCAAATGAGGTCATAACCCCATTGACACAGGCTGATATTCATCCGAAGAACAGTGATCAAACTAGGGCCCACCATTTTGATAATGCAACATGGATGCAGGCGACCTAGTATGCATTTAAGAAGGTCCGAGTAGTTGGTATTGGATTTTATTTGACTCCTATGTATTATTGTTCTACTGCTGCAATGTTAGCATCCACCTTGATAGAAGCTCCTAGAGAGGAATCATCTTCTGTCTCACAGTATCTGGAGAAACTGTGAACTCAGAGTGGGATTATTTAGAGTTTACCGAAGTATCATGAAGTGATGTGTCAGCCAGAATAGAAGCAACAATAGTACAAGTATGATATGAATTAATGGAAGCTCCCACAACTGCAGCAACACGAGGAGGAGATGTGTCGATGGCAGCAGCATCATCACAAGTAGATGAATTACATGCGTCGTCTTACTTGTAGTTTAGGGATGAAGTTTCCACCACCATCTCTTCCATCTTCTTCACTTCCTCCAGAAGACTACCTCAATGATTTTTCTGTTTTGTTAAAATAATGTGAATTCAATATTTCTTTTAATGTCAACTTTTTACAATTTATATATTTTATATTGGTGCGAATATTGCATCATTTTATTTTTTATTATTTTTTTCATTTTTTATTTACTATAAGAAATTTAATTTTTATTTTTTACTAATATTACAAATAATAATAATATTTATGGAATTTTGTAGATTTTTTTTGTGAATATTGAATTTTGAAAATTATTTTATTTTATTAATAACATTAATATTTTTTCATTAATCATAATTATATTAAAAATATATTTTTTATTTTATTCTGTATCTACAACGAGACCTATTGCAATGAGACCCAATTGAAAATAGTATTAATATATTTTTTAAATATGTATTTGTGACAAGAAAAAGGGTCCATAGCAAATACTTTTTGTGATGGATCCATTGAAAAATCTTATGATATATATAACATATATAATGTGAGAACTATTTTCGATGGGACAATGGGCCCGTTGTAAAAATTGTTTACGTCGTGCCCATCACAACACCTTTTTATATTGATAATTTATATAATATGAGATCTATAAGCGATGTCATTTTCTACAATGGGATATTTGTGATGGGACCTCGTAATAAAAAGCCTATTTACGATGTGATCCCATCACAAATAGCCCATTGCAAATATATTTAATTCCAATAGTCCTTCTTTTATAAAAATGTGTTACAAAATATTTCTACTATTATTCTCAATATTATTATAGTAATTTTTATTCACAAGTTAATTTTTAATAAATTGGTTGAAAGGAATATTTTTATTATATTCCAGACGAGTTACATTGTGAGTTTTTTTGGAAAACTGTATAAAAGTGATATTTTCTAAAATTAAATAGCATGAATTAATTTTTTCCTCTTTGATGACTCCATAATTTCATAATGATTCCCATTCAAGATTAAAATTTTATTTTCAAAAAAATAGTTTTCCTTCCAAATTTGGAGACATATTATGAAAGGAAAACAATTTGAAATAAGAATGTTTTTTTCAAGAATTATTTTAAAGTGATATCTCAAAATTATTTTCTATCTATGTTAAATTTTCTTGATGTTACATATGCTTTAATAGGTATATATTTCAAGTATACTATCCCAATATTTTAAGTATTTGTTTCATTTTTAGGATGTAATAATTTTTATGAAACCCATTTCTTTTTAATGTGTTAGGTTTTAATTAATTATGTCCATGAAAACTATTTTATTCTATGGGTTCTGGTTGTTGAATGACATATGTTTTTATGAAAAACAAATATATATTTTTCATTATATTAAGGTTGGAATGTATATATCCTTCCAATGCATAAGTTAATGATTTATATCTCAAGATATAGATAAGAATGGAATGTAAAGTAAAATCGATTCCGTTATACCAGTCTGAAACGAGAAGTATACTTTGATCATAAAGGGACATTATTCACTAAGATAGTCTTTTTTGTGATCCTTATCTAACGTGAAAAATATTTTATATTCTTTAGAATATTCTAAAATTAATGACTAATGTTATTATGTCATGGAATATTCTTATTCACTCATTATAAATAACAAAAAAAATTCCCCTGACATAGTATCATGATTCTTTATATGAATGATATTATTTTAAAAAGTTACCTTAATGTTCTTATGAACATATGCTTATGTTAAGTCCCTTTATTACCCTTAATAAGAATCTGAGCTCACACCATTCTTATGTTTATTTTCACAATGATATAAATAAAGGTATTAAGTATTATGTTTCGGAAATTGTTCATGTTATGAAGGAATATGTGGGAGACAATTTAGTTGTTTTATGAATTATTTTTTTATGATTCCATGTTTCTAAAGAATGTAAAACAATATTATTCTATCGTGGATTTATAATATCATGTAATTAATACTATTATATTTATATATAATATCAATGTAAGAATGTTATGGGAATTATACTGGTGTAACTAATTATTCTTTACATTTTGAAAATAATCCAATATGTGGGCCATTCTAATCATTCACATGATTCTATTTTCACCCCCTATAATATGAGATATAAAAGTTTCATCACAGTAGATCTTATTCTCACACCCTACCTTTTCATTAATCACATGTAATGAGTTCATTATAGTATTATCTCCCCATGCTCTTAATCGTTTATTTTTCATCCCCTAGATCTTGAAGATTTTTATAATGAGACTTTTGATCTTCCAATGTCATTCCAATTTTAGATTTATTATCTACACAATAATGGAGTGTTTCATTTGTTTAATATTTCCTCTATAAAATAATGGTTATCCATGAGACATATGTATTTTTTCTATCTAATACATTGTTAAATATTACAGAAACTTTTCAAATATAGACACTAGGATAATGTCATATTCTAAAGCATGTGATTCTAGAAATTATATAATGTAAATTTTTAATATATTATATCTCTCAAATAATATTAATGGAAACTAAAGTAATTAAACATAAATTGGAACATGTATTGTAAATATGATACTTCCATTAAATATAGACTGAGGGGTATCACAATTCTCAAAATAATATTTCTTTGCGTCAAAGAATTTTTTTAAGTGTCATCATGTGGGAAATAATAAAATTAATTAATTAATTTTTTCATTTTTTCATTTTTTCATAGTGAAATAACCCAATATTAATTTTTTAGTGTGGAAATAACAAGGGTTACCCACAAAAATAAGGGATATTAGATTAGAAGATAGATTTTTTTCATTGGATTAGGATAAAAGGTTTTCAATAAAGTGATTGAGGTCAATCATGTCATGGATGAAAAACATAGTTGTATATTCATATTATTTGCTAGAAAATTAATTATTACCCAATAATCTATCAAATTTGATTTATTTATTTTGTTATTTTTATTCAACAAATTTTTTTGTCCCATGTAGAATGTGAACCAATTGATATACCAAAAACTGGTTTGTGGAAAGATGGTTGAATTTTAGTTGATTATTTTTTTCCTCTAGATTAGGAATATATTTATTTTGAATTACTATTGGTTAATAACCATCTAAAAAAGTGAATTTGGTGAACATTTAAATTGTCCAAGGATTATTCCTCATGTGTTTTTTTAATTAATTTATCTCCCCAGTCTTCATGGAATCATCATTATAATTTTATTTTTATAGTGATTTGACAAATAAATAGTGAATGATCAGTTCACAATCGATCATTTTAGTAATGAATCATTAACATTGTTCTGTTATAAAGACCAAAAAATGTTTTTGGTTCATAGTGGTGACAGGAGATTAGGATCTCATTTGTAAAGAGTCCAGTTTCTCATTCAAGCATGCAATAATAAGACGATGTGACATAGACATGTCTTAATCAGATTCTGTGATTGGAATATAACCATTGGTGGGAATGTTCTCCATTAACAAATATATGAAATTTTTATGTATTGATAAAATAGTATCTAGAGGTTATAGTGGCATCAGTTAACATGTGAATAGTCTATAATTTCATGAAAATTCAAGAAAACAATTCATGTGCATCCAGAACACACACAATGTTGGCATTAGGGGTTTTCATATATTATAGTATTTTATATCATCGATATGTGTCACATTCCATGTTAACTTTAACTGACCAGATCATAGTATAGAGGGTACACGTCTTGGAATCCATATGATGTTACACACTACATGTGTCATGTAACACACCATGTAAACCTTAGTTGATGGATCAATGTGTGCATAGAGTACACAACCAAGATCCCATGTAGATCCACAAACTATGTAATATGAGTCTTACACCATGTACATTGAAATGTACATGGGTATGGGATGATGGAACACACCGAGTACCAGCATGTCCCCTATATGTCATGTTATTAAGAGTATAACCCATGTAAATAAGATATGTTCTCAAACATTCACTGAGTATTAGGGCTTGAATGTAGTACATTGGCTAGGAAGGATGGTATGTAATGTGCCTAAGAGATATCAACATGTTATATAACCTATTGGAGACACCATGTATTTATTAAAAATCATAGCATGTGGTCATTACATGGGATGTTATTTTTATTCATAGACAATCCATGTACACTTAAGGGAAATGTTTTATATCCTCAAAGGAAATGTTTTATACCATTGAATGGAAATGTTTGGATTCCCCTTTCATATCAGTTGAACTCTAGTTTGAGCTTGTTCGTTTTCTATTAGACTATTTTAGTTTTTTGCAATTTGGATTGAGTTTGTTCCCATGGTCAATCCCCATGATTGTATAGTGATACATAATATCCTCATTATGGTATTTAGATCCCCTATATTTTTTAGAGTTTGTTGTGTATACCAGTAGTCCATGGTGTGATCCTCTACTTTTTTCATTAAATGATCAATAGATTTCATACATATATATTTCATATTTTTTTGAAGAATAATCATTATATTTCATAATAATATAGTTGATAATTGTACTGGATTAATTCATTTGGAATCATGGAAAAATTGTAAAATTGATCAAAAGTAAACTATATCATCTCCAACTAATTCATAATAACTACATTCCTTTTAAAAAATTCATACAAAAAAATTCTTCATAACCTCGGGAATGAAAAAATAATAATGAGTGATATGAACAAGAGTAATAGAAAAAATGAAGGTATTTCATAATACATAAATCATAAAGGATTCAATGATCATGAGCCATGAGAGAATAATTTTTCAATGAGACATATAATTGTGGCATAAACACTGGAATAAAAAATATTATTTCATAGACATCCACCAAGACTTTAATACATGTTTTCCTTGGGATTAACACAAATGTATATATTTATAGATTAGGATATCCTTCAATATACCCTCAATGACTCTTGGTATAACCTCTCATCTATCCTCTTACACTCTTGGAATAACATTATATATACCATTATTCAGGATTGTGATAACCTCCCATGTACCATTTGAGCTCCTACAAAATCAATCATTACCAAATGCATTAGAGAGAGATATTGGTCACACCCTTCACATATTGAATACCATAAGTTTTTGATCCATTTTATTATAAAAAAATTCATCAAATCAAAACATATTTAATGAAAAACAATTCATAAATATTTTAACATGAAATAACCCATGTAATGGAAGAAAGATTCATAAATATTTCATATTTTCATCATAACATAAACCATTGAAGAAATATTGGTTTCATAAATATAATTACACTATAAAAATAACCTATACAAATAAATAATAAATAGGCAGTATTTGGATTATATCCCATTTAAATTTTAAGAAACCTAAAAATATTTCATCCAGATGTCATATTTTTTAATAAATAAATTCACTTATTATATTTTTAGAGCAAAGTAATTTTTTTTTCATAAAATAAATGTTCAAAAAACAATTTAATTATAATTAAAATTTTAAATAACTATTGAAAATTAAAAAGGAATCATTAAAATTTTTACATTTTGTAAAGGTGGTAATTTTTTTATGATATTAACAATAAAACAATGATTCCTTTCACATATTTGTAAGGTATGTTAAAAAACTACATGTTTAGAAAATGACAGGAAGTTTCCTTAGAAAAATAAATAATATAAAATCATGCATATAAATTTATTTAAATATTACAGAATGTTAAAAATTAAAATATTTATAGAAAAAATTAATTTGGAATGAACAATATTTTAGAGTGAAGAGAGAAATAAATCCATAATTTTAGGAAAACATTTTATCAATCATTTTGAGTACCAAATATTATAAAATGATAAAATTACATGAAAAATATTTTATTTACCATATGATAAAAATATTCATGAGTTTCTATATATATATATCATAATATTTCACTATTTTAAACTTATCCATAAAAAATTCTAATAAACAATGATAATGTAACATAAACCTAGACCAGATTAGTAAATTTTTTATCATAATTACTGGAGTAGAATAATATAAAAAGAAAATTTAAATATCATCATAATAAATAAATTTAGGATATAAAATTTCAATTGTGTTTTATGTAAATCTCATAAAACCTGACAGGTTATTAATATAACACATGTTCCAATGAAGACAATTTGAGAATAAATTCCCCTTCCTTATGTATCAACTTCCTTTATTCATGCTCGAAATAAATGCATAATATTTATTGGTTTATTAGACATAAAATAATTAATTATTATGACAAATATCATATCATATATGATTTATTTTTGAGAATTTATTAACCATTTTCAAGCTGTTATCTGTTAAAATCATGTTTCAAGTAATAATTGGGTTTGATTCCATGTTTGTTTTGATTTTCTATTTTCGATCCTATAAATTTTATCAATATTAAATATTATATTTAATTTTAAAAATTATAAAAACATCATATACATTGATTATATTTGTTTTTAGAGTAATAAATAGTAGTTAGATATCTAAAATAAAATACAACCTTCTTGGAGATGGTTGGTCATATGTAAGCATGGACACTGGTTCCATTTTATCTGAAGATGGAATAAAATAATGATAAATAATATATCACATTTATAGAGTTATTAAGATTTAATATATATTATTAACATTCATTAAATAATTCTTCAATAAATTCCAGATAAATCGAAGATGAAAAATGAATCACATCGCTTTGATAGGTGATAGTCAATTCTAAACGTGATCGATGTTCTCTAATTCTAAAGGAATGAAATGTCAGAAGTTTTATGTGTTATTATAATTCCAAAAGTTTATTAATATCATATATATAACATATAAATATTATATACATCAATATATATAGATGTTAAAGGTGTCCATTGTAAATTAATTACATAGGTTTGCCAAGCGGTAGCCCACAATACACAAATGGATATTTTCATTATCCATTTGATGGAAGAAGATATGGGTATATTTTATTCCAAAAAAATAATAACATCCAAATATATATTTATAAAATGGATTTATTATATTTTAATATCTAATATAAAAATAAAATTTGTAAGTGGAGGAGGAAAAAAGAAAGAGCTATGTGAAGTCAATTACAATCACATAGAACAACAAATTTTTTATCTCATATCCTAGATAGAAGATTATTTATTTTGGGAATAATAGAAGATATAGATCATGGATAAGGAGTTTCAGTAGAGATTATTTCAGGGTTTAGTAAGGACAAATTTCTTTATATTTATGAATAACTGAGGGGAGTTGGTGGATTCTTATAATTAAGGAGGAGTGGTATTTGTATTAAAAACTATTAAAAAATTGGGAGTCACTCTAAAAAATAATGTCATGAAAATTGAAAAATAGTGTAGTGTTTGTATTATATGGGTTATCCAAACTTAAAACATAAAAAACAAATGTCTTAAACATGTTATACTATATCCTCTAATATTACTTAAATGTAATATTTCATTTTTTCGATAGTAACATGTATATCTAAATTTTCCAAGTTAATGTATCATTTAAGACTAAAATTAGAATGATTCTTATTTGGTAATAGGGAAATAATTATTCTCAATATAAAATCCAATTTATGAAAATAAATCTATGGTGTGTGGAAACATAATCTTAACAAAAGTGCATGTTAATTTGGAAAACCTTTTTACAACAATAAAGGTGGTAATTATTTTTTATTGTATTTATTAATCATATTAAATAGTTATTAATTTGGAATTATTACTTAATAAAAATTATAATTATTAAAATTATGGAATTAATTTTATTATATTCAATTAATAAATTACAAAAAATATAATTTGAATTTATACTCATAAATATGATGAAAAAACCATTTTTAGAAGAAAAAAATTTCAGTATATAATGTTTCAATATGAAATTTATTAAAATTATCTAAATCAGATTAATAAACATATATTTGGAAAATATATATTTTAAATTATTTTTAAACATTATTTAACTTATTAAAATTTTTAGGCATAAATGTAGATTTTTAATAAAAATCATAATTTTTATCAATTTTTTGAAAAACATCATCTTTTCAAAAACATATCATTCATTCACCCTTATATAAATTTAAAACATAGATTACAAAAATGAATTTTTTTTGTTTGAAAAAAAAAATTATAAATGTTTCCAAAATTATTTTGACTAATTTGTCAAATAAATAAATAAAGAACAATATTTGTAATAGTATTTTGGAAATATATTAAATCTTTAATAGAGATTTAATTATATTTTTTTAAATCTGTTTCATTTAAATAAAACTATAAAACATATTTTTAAATTATTTATTATTAATATTATTTTATTCGTGTATAACATCTATGTTATAATAATAATTATTAAATAATAATATAAATTATTTGTTTTGGTTCATTAATACATGGTGTTTCATGAAACAGAAGTCAATTAAGATAATAAATTTATTTAAAAAATAATGAAATATCAAGTTGTTATATTCTACCACATTAGGTAAATTTCTACCTCGCCAATTCATGATTATCTTGATAATCAAGGGATTTACATTTGAACATTACTTCATGGAAAACCCATATAAAAATGGTCATTAAAACATTCTCTTGAAAATATGGGAAACAAATTTGAAGTTCATTACCTATCCAAGTTCCAAAATAAGAGATAAATGGTTTGATGTGATAATATAGAAATGAAATAGAAAAATAACACTTAAATACTAATATAGAGTGATAGAGAACATGGTCAGTAGAAAGAATAAAACTAGAGTGATATAAGTCCATGTTGAGTTAAAAACAATTTGTTCGAAATAAATAAAAGAAACATGATGAAATTTTTTAACAAATTTCAATTTTCTTAAAGATGATGGAACTTTTTCTATCATAAAATACATCATGTGGAATAATATTTACATAACTAAATTTCATACCTAAAACATAATCTAATCCATTGTTTTTGAATCGATAAATTTATACATAATCTCTCTTTTCTAGAATTGAATAAGATTTTAATTTTAATTAATAAATAACATAAGGACCATAAGACCTATAAATGAATGATAAGTCATTTAATCTATCTGTGGTTATCATAAAATTGAGGATAGTCGGAACAATTTATCAAATATGCATAAATATTCACATTTTGAAATAATAAATTAGGCCATAAAACCACACCTAGTTTCAATCTTAAACTTTTCCCTAAATTGTTAGACATAATACCCTTCCAAGATTTCTTAATTTATAAACAATGTATCTAAATCACTAATTAATATTATCAATTCAATATTATAAAGTTTGACTCAATTGTCACATAACAAATGTGTTAATACCATGGCCATATATTATCTTGAAACATGGAAATTACCAGATATACAAAAAATACCACTGATAATTTATAAGCATAATAATTCCATAAATAAAACAAATAATTAAAAAATTAGAAAATTTAATGAATAAATTTTATAAACAGTATAATTGGAAACTTATACCACCATTTCCTCAAATCATTAATCAGATCCATGTAAATCAATACTATCTAATTTAATTCATCCATATTTATCATCCCTTTATCCTAACATCACAATCTCAACATAAAGAACATATTAATGGTTATTATTCCATAATTTCAAGATTTCAATAAAATATTAGTATTCAATTTAATATCTATTCAATTTAATCAATACCATTGAATATGTTCATAATAATAGATAATAAAAACCCTCAATAGAAATTTCTATATATATATAAAATAATTCATGAATTCCAACTAAAAAACTCTCTAATAATTTTACATCCTTATTAAACCATTTGCTTTTCTTATTCATCATATACCACTATACCTCCTTCTATTGATAAGTCATTTATTTTCTCATCATCATAAATAATAAAAAAATTAGTTTTCCACCTTGTTGACCATCTTCATGAGCATCCCCCTAGGTCATCAATTTTAATAATGATCACATTTTCCATATTTATATATTTTAGAAATTGAAAATTCATTATGGAAAACATTATTATAATCGATTATGTTATCTGAACATTTAATTTTTTATTAGAAATATAATACTCTTTTCCCTTATTTTCCACACATAAAACATCTTCTCATTCTATTGAAACATTAACTGGCATGATTCGTCATAGATTATCTACAAATTAAAAATAAATTCTCCATTAATTCATGTTCTCCACCTCTTAAACTCTAAATTATCATTACTTTTATCCTATTTTGTGAGATTTGGTTTTGGTGAATGTTTTTAATCATATATTTTGATAACTAGTTTGAAATAATCTCAATATCCTTCACAAAAGTAATTATAAAATTTGGGTTTTCAACCAAATGAATTTCAATCACATTCTACATTATCCTAGTTCCTTTTGGTTCACATAATTTAATAAAAAAATCAATTTGAGAAACAATATTCATTGTGGATAACAAAATAATCAGGAAGAAGTGCATTTAGGATATCTAAATCACAACACATTCTATTCAATATATGAAATCATGGGCTTAAACTAGGTTATTCATTGTTATTATTCAAATCCTTCAAAATGGATCATAAAGAGAATGTTAATTAACAAAATCATATCCCACAATTATTTCAAAATAGGTTTATAGTAAGGGCCATTTCATGTACTAGTTAATTATCATGTAAATCTAAACTCCTCTTTTTTCATTATTATTAATTCTAGGTACATACTTTCTAGAACCATGTAAACTTTTAGTATGTATACATAAAATAATTTATAGAAAAACCACAAAATCTATTCCCTAATAAAGCTTTAGAATTTTGTACTATACTTAGAATTATCCCTAGGATTATCAAAAATATAATCTCATCCTAATTTATAGTCGTTAACTAAAAAATTATTTTGATACAAACTATAGGGACACAGGATTTCATATATAGATATTTCATATTTTTCTCAGAAATATTCAGTACATTTAATAAATAAATGCTTTAAGATAATAATGATAAAGTGTATTTAGAATTATGGAAACATGAAAAATAGGTTCACAAGTATACTGTTTATTATTCTACAAAATTATTCATTACTGGAGTCCTTATTCGAAATATAATAACAAATACATATTTTCAAAAACCTAGGGAACAGAAACATAATAAGGGTGAGTTGAGAATCTCAATAAGGTTAAACAAGTGAGATTACAACATAACATAAGAATAAGGGTGTGAGAACATTATATTAATATCCATAAACCATTCGCTTCATGTCCCAGTTCATTAACATGAGTCGTGGTTTAAATATTGATTGTTTAGAAGACCTTAATTATAAAGGAATTATATCCCATAATCCATGAGAGAATAACAGTAGAATAAGACATAATATTTTGGAACACATACAAGTATAGATTTTTTTTTCAATGCTATCCACCAAGAAATTTATAATATGTGATATATGGGTTAACCACCCATTTAAAAACTATGGTCATGGGATTAAATACTATGTATCCTATTTTAGTCATGGTATAAACCATTGTATACTATAAATTGCTATTAGGATAAACTCCCTTTGTAATAAAACAACACTAAATCCAATAACCTAGTTTCAGTGCCTATATTATTACATTATCTTATATACAAAGGGTTAAAATTATAATGTGATGATTATTTTAGTTGTTTTGGAGATCCATAAACATACATGATACTCATTTGACGATGGGAATATAAAATAAATCAATACAAAATTAAATGCTTAGAATCCTTGAAATTAATTCAAAGGATTCATTTTCACAACATGGAGAAAGAAAACCAAACAAGGGCGATCTTAGATTATAATTAAGGTTTAATTAAACTAGATGTTATCATTAATCAATTAGAATACTGAATTGGGAATTATAATAACTAAATATAAATTTTGTTTAAATAAGTTGAATATCATGACAATATAAAGAATAATCAATATATCAAGGTAAATAATTGAACACATGTGACATTTAATAAATAATTTGAGAATGAAATGAAACTATATATAATATCACTTTAAAAATTTCATCCATATAAAAGAGTAAATTATTTATAAAGGAAATGATTAATCATTGGATGTGATGTTCTCATATAAATGATAAATCACCTGTCAAAACCATTCATAGGATCGTTTAAAATTGGTGGTAGAGACCCATCTAAATTTAGACTACAGATTCATCTCCTGAGACTACAGATACATCAAGTTGTTATTTATGTTCGAGACCAACTAATCAAATCATGTCACAATGAATCCCCTTATTTTAAATAATCAGTTTATTTATAAATAATATTCGATATCATTAAATATCTATATCATAAAAATCATATGGATTTTTAATAAATCCTTCGATAATAAAATAAATTTCAGTATAGAAAAAAATATGTAAAATGATATACAGTTTAAGAAATAAAAATATCCTTGATAAAAATATGTATAATTAGGGTAAATATAATGTCCAATGATCACATGAAATTGAATATTTTAGGGGAAAGTAAATGACAATAAAAATGAATCTTGAAAGTGAATTTCCATAATTTCCTTTTTCAAAATTATCATATATTACCTATAGAAAGAATAATTATTGTATAAATACAACATATACCTAGTAAAATATAAGTAAAATAATGGTTTTATTTTGCTAATAAAAAAATAACGTAAAAACATCTATAAAAACATTCATGAAGAAAGTATTCTTTCCACATGTTTTTTTTATTTTAAAAAAAAATCATATAATATTAAGAACATAATTTTCATTGAAATTAAAATTTCATACTTATAATAGTATCATTAAAACATCTCATTTTATTAATATTTGGTAATTATATTCATGTCATAAATTTTAAAATATATATTCATTTCATTTGTTTTGAAAAAATCCCAATAAGTGTAGTTTTTTAGATGAAAGTAATATTAATTTAAAAGAGTTAAAAATTAATAATCGGTCAAAATATATTTAATATATTATTTGTAAAATGGTTAACAAAATTGGTTTTTTAGAACACATTGTTTTCTAAGAAAATAAATTTATAACCGAAGAGAGAAATGAATATATATTTTATTAAAAAATATAAATAATTTTAATTATTAAGGACTAAAAAATGATACCATTAACTAATAATGATATTGAGTAACAACATTAAAGGATAATAATATTTATTATTAAACAATCACCCAATATTTTACTTCAATTTAAATTAATGTATAAAAATCACAATTTATGTTATATTTTGAAGTAACTCCTAGAAAATTTCATAATGTTGAATAGGGAATGAACCAATGAATTTATTATGTCTATAAAATTATAAATATATATAATAAATATTATATAAAACATAGTGTAGTCAAAAATTATATATGCTTATAACCATAAAAAATAAAATAAAATGAATAAGTAATATAACCTAATGAATATAAATTATGTTGTAAAATTTATTTCCACTTGTTAATATAGAATTAAAATTCCAATGGATGAAATTATTAAAATGGAAACATAAAATTACATGAAGAATGAATTACTCCTGATATTAAATTTCAAAGGGGATGTATATACACAATATAAAATAAATTTGGTGCATAACCTTTAATTAGAGAAAAATGAAGGAAAGTTGAGATGAAGCCTTTTACCTTGAGTTAAATTTGTAATGTAAATATTTTAATGAATGGTATATTTATCAAAAGTATAAGAATTATTTATTGAATAAAAAGTAAATCATAAAATTTTACTACAAGGTTTTTTTAAAGAATTACCTTTTCCACAAAATAAATAAGCTCACAAGGTATATCGTTGGTCTATGTAATTAGTGGAGGAGAGATACATTTTTTAGAAAGTCCATATTCCAAAAAAATTCATCCTCATAGACATGATAAATATTGTCGTTTATGGAGGAAAGAGAATATAGATAGATTATCCAGCGATTAGTCATCTTCCTTGAGGGATGAATATTGCATTTCAAAAAGGCTTTCATAATAGTGTTGGAGTCACATTAAAGGCAAAAATGAAGATATCCATGTTTATTTTGAGTTTCCTCCTCATTAATGACTCTAATAATTTAGACATCATGATATGTATATATAGAAACAGGACCATAACAACATCATAAAGGATTCACTTATTTCATTTGTGAAAATTGAATCATAACAATAATAATGTTTATTAACTCTTGAAGAACTATTTGTTTTATTTTTAATCCATTACAGAAGTGGTTGAATCCATATAACTGATAATGTTCCATAAGGGGGGATAATAATTTCTTATAATTCCACAGAATATAAGAATAGTTAATTCATAAATTCTGTTTTCATAATACCCCTTTTGAGAATCATTTTCATAATATATAACAAGAGTCACACCTACAAGAGTCTATTGAAAGGATAAATATGTGCTCCTTTAGTCACCTTTTATTCTTTTTATACTAGATAAGGTGAATGAATTTAGAAAATTTGATAAGAAAAAGGTTTATAATCAGTTGAGAATGAAAAAAATCAAAACACTTGAGAAGATGTTCATGTATACTTATTTTATAGTTTATATTAGTTTCTAATAAATTTTTTAGTGATATGCCACATTATATAAGCTGTAAAAAAACTCAAAAATGAATGATTAATGTCTTCATAATGCTGATTTCATATAATTTTTTTTTATAAAATGATGATTCAAAAACCTGACATAAAATAATTTATAGGGAGTTATGAATACATAACCCTCCAAACACAGGAGAATAAAAAAGGAAGAATCTATCCCTTGCATAATTCCACAGTCCAAATTTTAGTGGACCCCTAAATAGTTTTGGGATAGAAAACCATTTAGTAAATCCTTTCACTTTTAGTGGGTTACCAAATAAGAGTATTTTTTTCCATCAATGAAATTATAATTAAAACCCACATATTTAATGTCAAGTGTAATCCAATATAATAAGTATCCAACTTATCTTCGATCGACACAATGTTTTCAAAATAAGATCTACTATAAAAAAGAAATATATACCCCCTTATAACATGAATTATGATTTTACTCTCCATCTTAGGGTGATTCTAGACCAACTCCACTCTAGAGTGCAATAGAGGTCACTAAACTAGGCCATTAGCCTCTCTGATCACCCTTCGACCCCATCCAAGTATTTATATATGTTCTTTATATTAATTAATAATAAAAATCAATTAATTATTTTTTTACTTAAAAAAAGTTTTCTTGTTTATTTTTCATTTTATTCCATATTCTATCATGTTATTTATAATTTGAAAATCAATTAAATTTACATCAGCAGTTTCGATGATATTTGTCTTATGTATAAAAAATAAAATTGGTAGGATAACTAATGGGTTAATATGTCATTATTGCCATGTATAAATAATAATTATCCTGAAATACTGAACATATTTATACATCTATTTTGATTTTATGACTGATCCTGATAATATGTTATGAGAAGGAATATGATAGGCTATAAGTATGCATGAGTAATGTCTACAGTTTTCAATGTTCATTATTGAATTGATATAAGAAATAGTTTATCATTCCAAAATTATCATAATATCATAAATTCTATATTATTTACATAAATATAATTATAGATATTATCTATTTAGCATGGAAATGAATAGATATTCACATCACATCATGAAGGTGATAGTCTACACACACCCTAATAATGTTTTCATCTTTCATTGAGAGAAAATTTATAAAAGCAAATAATATATTATATATTCCAAAGGATTAATATTTCATTAATATCATAATTTTCTTCTATAAATAAAATATTTTGGTTAACCTTATCCATATATATTCTATGTAAAATATTATTGGAAAATAAACCACATCGATTCGTGACACAGCAGTCCACGAAATCCACGAGCGATGTTATTGTATCCCCTACGGTAGGGAATGTAAACAATGTATATTCAATATAATTACTATAGTGGTATAATTATTTAATTAATATAATATATATACAGTATATCCGCCATCATACCCATATGTGTGTGGTGTTGCTGGAAAACATGTCACATATGTTTGTGATGTAGTAGTCTTCCATTCAAATGAGGGATGTTAGAGTTTAACATATTAGGGAAGAGGAGACAGATATAGTAAATACCATATATATATATAATAATATACATCTATAGTTTAGATAATTTTGTTATTATATATTCATTAATGATGAATATTATACTTATGTTGAAGAAGATATAAATAAAAATGCATAGTTAAAAATTTTACCTCTTCAGAGGCCACCTCTTTAAGATTATATTTAAAGTATTACTAGAAAACATTTATAAATACATAATGGATTATATAATTAATGGATTGAATTTTTGAATTTATTTTTTGAGTTTTTTTCAGAACCAAATGGGTTTTAATGTTTGATGAAGTCAGAAGAAGGGTGGCCTTTAATAAATGAGATGGGTGAAAAACTTATAATTTATGACAAGAGAAATGTGTACCAACATTTTGACAAGGAAAAAAATAAAAAATTGTGTATTTAACATACTAAAATATATAGGGTATAAATATGTTATTTCAATGATCATTGGACATGGTTTTGGTCATTTGTGACCCTTTTTATTATAGTTTATACCCCAGTAGATGCTTTTTTTATCTTAATCATGATAAATAATTTTTACTATTTGTAATATTATTTATTGATAAACATTAATTTTATAATATTAGATAATATAAATTAGTTTTATTAAAAATATGGAATTTATTTTTCAAAATTAAACTCACATAAATGGTAAATCATAATTTAAAAGTAGTCATAAAAATAAGATGATAAAACGCGTTTTCAAGAAGAAATGTTCAAAACAATTTAAGGTTTTATATAAAAATTATATATGAAAAAGATTAAAATGACCTAAATTGGATTAATATATAAAGAATTGAACTAATTTATCTTTTTAAATCTATATTAAAATAAAATTTATCTAGTGAATGCTTTGAATAAATTTAATATTTTTTAGTAAATAACAGTATTTTTAAATATTCAATGAAAATTTTATCATTTTGGAAATAATTTAAAAATAAACCCAAATATGATATTGAAATGTAGGTTTAAAAAAATTTCTATAATTTCAAAAAAAATATAAATTTGGTAATAATTAATTTTAATTAATTTTATTAAATCATGACTACACCGCCTTTTAGAAAAAATACAGTTTTTGAAGAGAATTAATTTCTATTTCAAATGGATATTGTTTAATTTAAAATCACTATATAAACAATGATCATATATTTAAAATGTGTAAAATACATTATTTTCATAATTTAGTTTTTTATTAATACCCGCCATTTTAATTTAATGTTTATAATGTTTATGGTTAAACAAAAATATTTTAATAAAGTGTCATGTTTAAACCTTCTGTTGTGTGCATCGAAAGCTATAATAAATTTTGAATTTATTTAAATATTAACCATATAGTCTTTGTGTGTTATGTTCTCTTCTAGGATTGTTGTTTCATGTCACATATTCTATCAAACTTGGCCATTATATTTTAAAATATAGTACTGTTAAATTATACCCCTTAAAAATTATATATAAACAATTTAATAATTATTTTTGTAATCATTGTTTTGCCATTTAAAATTACCATTATTGGATACAAACATTTAAAATGGGTTAATAAAAAAATATTTTGATAAGATATAAAAGGAATCGAAATGTTTTTCCAGACTAACATATTAGTTTTTTTTCTATGTATGTGAGCATTGGTTGAAAAATAAAACATTGAAATTGAAATAAATATTAACACCAAAGGGTTAATATTTTTCTATAGAGATTATTTTTCACAAGAAATTGGGTGACCTAGAGATGGTTATTTACTAAGAAACCCTTATTCGATGATGTGATAAGGGATGTTTTGATTCATATTACGTGAAGATATTAAGATAAATTTTTTTCAATATATTTTACTTAGATTTTCTAAATTTTGTTACAATATATAATGTCAACATAAGAAAATATAGTGGAATAATATATTTTTATTCAAAAAATTTGTTCATTTATATGTGATCTGATCAAATTGAACATTACCTCTTAATCTAAGAAACCAATCTTTAATAGTTGTTTTTATTCTTGAAGCATAAGAATTACCAATAAATAGTTAATTATCCCAATAAAAGAATCAAAATATTTTCCTCATTTCCCTATACATTTTTTTTGATCAAGATGGTTAGAAAAAACTTTCGAATAACACCAAAATTGTATCACAATTCATTCTATAAATTCATAATATGAATACTCCTTTAAAATGTTTCTTTTTTAATTCAATGTCTAATGCTTTTTAAGGGATGTAACTACGTGAAATTTATATTTCCCATAAAATATATAATGGATCTTAATGATATATTTCAAATATTTAAATAATTTGATCACTATAAAATATTAATTAAAAAACATATTCTTTAAAAAATTAAATCCAATTGTGTTGAATATATTCCATAAAAATCCATTCATTAATATATAGAAAGGATTACATAAATCATAAAACCAATTTTATAGTCACCAACACTATCCCATAATCATATAATTATTATCTCCACATTAAGAAAATATTAATGGTTATTCTTCCTAAATTATGTGTTTTATTAGAGGTTTAACATCTCACTGAATCTCTTTTATTGGTCACCAGTGCCATATAAATTATGATCTCATATCATTTATGAAATAACACTAATGTAAAGTACATATATATTTCTCAATTATTATAAGTAGTATATAATAGATAAAATATATTTACAACATATTTCATGGATTCAAAAACACATGAACATTAATCATACCACCCCAATAGTTTTAATATCATAATAATGACTATGATCCCTTATATTTCTCTTGGTATATTCCATTTACGCTTGCAATATTCATTTTTGTAGTACCCCATATCTATATTATTGAATCATTTATCATTGAAAATTTCATTCGTTCCCTTGAAATCATGATCAGGTTGGACTTTCTCCTCACACTTTTAATAATCTGAAATTCCATTAAAAAAACAATCTTATATACACTTTAAATTATGTGAATTTATATGGTTTACATTCCTTTCACTAGGTTCTATTTCTATAATATATAATATTATTGATTATATCATAAATCTATGAAACATAATGTTTAATCCTAAATATATTTAAATAATTAAAATAAATTGAAAACTTTACACATTGATAATCACATCATAATATATATTCTTTGTTTTATGGTATCATTACTTTTTACTCCATAATTATTATTTATAATGAATGTTTAATTTATCCAAAGCATATCCCCTTGGAGTGTCAAACTAGTTGCATAATAAATATAATTATTATGAGCTATAAGACAATTGGGTCATGCCCAGTGAACCATTTTCATAGTCGTTACCCCTACATACCTCTTTTTCAAAACAACATCAACTTATAGTACCCACAAAGAGATGTATTTCTGAGTAATAACACATAATCTCTTTCATACCAAATCATTAGGATGTTATTTTATACATGGGTTAAAATTCTATCATTGGGTTATGTTCTCCAACCATTAACCTAGTTCCCAATATTTCTACTAAACATCCTCTAATATCAACTTTAATGACTCCAATACCAGTATCCCAATGCAAGTGCCTACTTTATTAAATTGGAATAGAAACAAGGGGGGTCAAGTCACTATGGACCAATTATTTTATTAGATATAGAGTACCATATACACACATGATATATATTTTATATTAGGAATGTAAAATAAATCCTAACAAAAGAATATCGTCATAATCCATGATACTAGTTCGAAGTATACAACTTCATAAACATAGTAAAAGAAACAAAAAGAGTGTAAGATCAAATTCTCATAAATGGACAATTATGGGGTATTATTTCATTAATAAATAATTATAATCAACATGGAATGATAAATCACCAAACACACATTCATGCTACCAAGTTTTGTATAGAGCAGAAAATATCTATATTGGGAAAATATGAAGCGCTCATCCCACACAAAGAAACTACCGAGAAGGCCAGTGTTGGTGGGATAAATTTTCAAGGTGTGAATAGAGAATTAATAACCTAATAGAAGACTATTTACACCAAAATTAAGATGTATTTAGTATTTTTATCAAAGGGTTCTCAAATGATTGAGTTAGTTAAGTGCAAGATGTTCACAATTCCTGTAAGAACCCAATATTCACGTGACACTATTTTCTCACCAAATATGACATCAATTGTCCCCTATATAATATTTCATTGTAGATAATGATTAAATAATGTTGGAGAAATCCTACATGACTAAAATTTTCCACACCATTACTGAACATTTCATCTATATATTGAAGGCCACCCCTTCATTAGTGTGATCGTCCAAAAGATAAACAACCACTCCACTATGTATAAGAATGATCTTCTACGACATCATGAAACCATGGAACCATATAAAAATGATATTTCTAGATTGGTTTAATGTGGGTCCTCACTTGAGTATTCCCACAGCTGTTCAATCCTCACGCAAACCCTTTCATCAAATTTAAGGTACGTGGAAGGGATCATATTCCCTGCATCCAAGACCATGTGTGCAACACTCAAAAGTTGTGTTCCACCCCTATCCTTATGTGAAATAACCCGGTCATAAAAAACCACCTTCATTGAAGGTTCATGTCTTTCCATTATGTCAAAGAACTATGTCAATTTTCACTTTGTGTGTAAACAAAATTCCTTGTGCATTCTTATTACTTGCATCCCACTGATATTGCATACAACAATTTCATTATCCCCAATGAGGTGTCCCCGATTCCCATAGTTCTTGTATTACCATACCTTTTACATCTAATAATATATACACTAATTCATTTTTCTGAGCATAGACAGACTAACACGGACCTCATGACTAGCCACTCCTCCACACCATTGACTATGGGAATTTCTGAACTATTTCCCCTCACAAGGGTGAGTGTTCTATAGTTATATAAGCCCAATTAGAATTTAGTGAGTTTCTAATGTCCTCCCTACATGACATAAAACATCATAGTTCCAACCTAGATAGAACATGATGTAAAAATATAGTATTAACACACTAAATGCACATGGGATGACCCATATAGTATCATCCTGGGAGGACACATTCTCCACCACCATTAGATGAATCTTTACACACTAGGATGAAAATACCACGGCTGGGAAGATTTTTGATGTAAGCCCCACACATGATATGCCACAAGAATAGGATTCCCCACTTATAAATCCCATGGAATGAGATATTCATCACGTGGAATTAGATCCTCCCCACATGTAATGGAATCCTAAGTAGGATGCTTCCATGCGTAAGCCCCACACCATCTCCCATTGGTGAATATTTTAATGACACGACCATCAGGTATACAATTTCAACTAGTTTCTAACACTGAGAATAAATCATGTGGGATTAGATGTTGTTAAGGACCATGACATCTTACTGATCTCTATATGGGCCACTTTCATGTGTAAGACACAACCATACTCACCATATGGGCATCCCTACTAGATTAAGCCCTTATCTCCACCTTCCCCTATGTATTCCCCAACCATACATTCTCCATGGGATATTTCCATGAAAAATCCCCAATATAATAATACTCACTCCTTATGGGAAACATTCAAAAAAATCACCAACCTCACAAAACTCCTTCTAAGGTGTAAGCCCCAACCCTTACAAACTATGTGGGAGTTTATTCATAACTATTTGGGATATTTAGGAAGCGAATATATGCTCCAAACCATCCTAAAAACATTATCCACTCCATCCACACCATCCACTGAATCCATAAAACACTCCATCCACATCCATCTTGATTTTACCTAATCCCCAATGCCCTAGAAAAATCATGCGAATTCTATAAGATCATATCTTTTTCTAGTTCCTTTGGTAATCATTAAAGTTTTATCCCCATCCACATACCATTTTCTCTTACTTATGAATAAGCCTCACACCATCCAACTAATAGAAATTCTCTAGTGAAGGAAAACATACATGCATAATCCCCACACCATCACTCGCTAATCCTCCATTGATGGCACGAGTATCCATATAACTTGAAGTTAAATTCAATAGACCTTTCCCATCATACGAAATAAAAATGTGGCATCAGTCTACATAGGTTTTTATCCCTACATTATATCAAGGGTATGTTGGAGTCCTCTTAGAGGTTCAATCCGGACCAATGGTAAACCTGGGTCCCCCTCCTTGGGTCCCACCTCTTTTATTCTTCCCTTATTGGAATTCATATCAACCATCATGGTGTGACATCATACTCGTCATCGGACACACCTTCTAGATCCATCTCCATAGGGTGTTCTGATCTATCCATTTTCAATCCTTCCATAAGTTCCCATCTATGGAAACAATTCAATAATATACCTCTATTGGGAAATATAATCTATCTCATTCTGTCCCCACATGATTTTAAACTCATGACTGATCCCATACTTCTAGATCATGCCCAACATATGATGTATTAGGTTAATTTTGAGGAAGATATGTTCCAATGGAATAATATATCCAATTCTAAACAAATCATGCCTATTCTGAATTACTTGGAAGGTATTACTTTGGAATTAGATACATCATGATTGAAGATGATGCCTTGGGAACCATGTATAATATGACTCCATGAGATTCTGTCCACTAAGGAAGATTATATGTGACTAATGTTCCAAGTGTCGAGACATTCCAGGGATTTCAAACCTGACCATTCTCTAGATTGATGGTTACTTCCCTATTGAGACCCCTTGGAATGTCCCGAAAAATGTATCAAAATTAATAGGTGTCCTTAAATTGATGGCACCGTTAATGTGTTTCACAATCGTAAATAAAATATTTGAGGGAGACCTAGAATAGGTGATGAAATCTAAGGAGGAATCAATTGATGAAGAAATTGACATTCCATCATCCTATTTAAATGAAGGCGTAGACACATACATTAAATGTTATGAATTCCTCCACCATTTGTAAAGATGGAATGCAAGAAAAAAATATAATTCCACTAAGTATTATCATGTGAGGTGGTCAGGCCTCGGAGAAAGAATCTGAAATAGAAATGGTAAACCCGACATGAAACATTTTTCTATGAACCATGGGAATTAGCCATGTTTTCTAGAAGATCATGTACATGTGTCCACTGTGAAAATATTTTCCCCAATAAGGGGACTTGTAGCATTAGCGATATCAGCATATTTGCATGTCAATGGATCTAGCTATCCAGTGTCAGGACCCAAAAAATAAATAATGGACCCAACATGGAAAAAACTAGAATTTTGGGAAGTTATAAGTTGATCATTATAATAAGAGACATCATCATAGTGAATCTATATCCAACAAATAATATTAGCATAAGATGGGAGAATTTATGAATTTCTTTTTTATCCATACGGATGACAAAAATATCATGCTTTGAATGTCCTAAGACATATCAAAACCATCCAACCAATGCCGGAAGATATAAAGGTTTGATAAATTTCATTGTGATAATCCCATGAAACTCCATGTCTGCTCAGACTTTATCCTTGACTATAGTTATCATCCACCCATGCCCTGTCTTACCCAAAGAAGTCATCCATAGGAGGGATATCGAATCCCCCATTTAAAGGTACGAGTAGGAGGGGGTCATTCCAATAAGGCATATGATCTATAATAACCAAATAGATTTTGTGCCCCACTAACACTGTAACTAATAAGGGCTATGTAAGGATCCATTTCACCCACTCAAATAGTGAACAAATTCTAGAGCCTCTTCTAAAAATGATCCTACGACTCGCTCCCCTACATTGAGGAGGTGTGGGATACATGAGTAACCCCAGCTGTGACTACTTCTTTAGAGACACCATAAGGGGATCCCACATGGAACCCATCAATTATATAAGTGATCGATCCTTCAGGATGATGAAAATAAATATTATACACCTCCTCCTCTAGCCCTAACTAGACCACCCAACTCCAATTTTGAGAAAAGTATTAGGAAATGGCTATTAAGGGGACTCATTTTCCACAGATCTAGTGTCTCCTTCCATCCATGTTTTATTCATATTGATAATTACTTCTGCTGTGTTGGGACTTACATGTACCTAATTCGGATTGAGACCCCAGTCGCCCTGTGGGTAGGTTGCTTTAACATTGTCAGTCACCGACACCACCATCTGCCATTACGGGATGGACCATGACGATGATATTTAGTATGGAGTCCCACTACATACTACAACTGAACAAATTGGGGGTCCCCATCACTCTCAGAACCCACATGGAGGTCCACCCCATGTCTCATTAATCCATCACTATGGAGTTCCTCCCTGCTTCGTTGAAATATAGTGCAGAGGTCCTCCCCATACATATGGTTCCCAATATGAAGTTCCTCCCCATGTCACAAACCATTAATGTGACGTTCCTGATCACTCAATTAGTAGATAAACCTTAGTCCCTCCCTTATCATACCATAATTAGTTAGGAGGTTCTCTCCATGTGATCAACACAAACCAATACAAAGTTCATCCTTGTGTAACAAATAGTAGAGTGGAGGTCGTACCTACTAATTCAATCACTAACATGGTGGCCCTCCCCAATGCTTCCATCTGATAAATTGGAGGACCACCCCACTTTGGTATCAAGCATTGTAAGGTACCTCCACATGTTTCATCCCCCCATTAGAGAAGTTCTCCCCAAGATGTTTCAACTGATCATCAGAGAGTCCATCCCCATGTTCCCACCAACCAAAGATAAGGGTCTACCTAATCCAAAGGAAATCAATATGGAGGCCTTGAATGCTTCAAATATAAATGCCGAGGTCTACCCCAAGCTATAATCCAACATCATGAAGGTCCTCCCCATTCTGTAGAACTTTCATACACGAAGGATCCCTCTAAAAGAATGAGGGTGAATCGCCACCATTGAATGCAGAATTCCAGAAAGCACCAAGTCATTCATAATCTAATATTCATCTAAAATATGTTTGGGGAATGTGATTTGTTAATGGAACCATAACCATAGTCATCTACAATAGTGTTTTGGTATGGAACCAAATTGTTGATTTTTTCATCATTAATGGTGAAATTCAAAGAATCCCAAAATCCTTCCATAGGTTCATGCATATGGATAATGATTTTTCTCCCTTCTAGGGTATCATGGTGTAGTAAAAATTATCATCAACAATTTAATTATCTTCTTCTACCCAAGATAATGTATAGTCTTCCTATAATTTGATAGATTATGAGAATCTATTATTCTCTTCTACTTCCCTTTTACACAAGGAATAGGTAAGAACTTAGTCCTACACAGATGCAATGATGTTGTTAGTACAACCTTGAATAGATAAACCATGATGCAGTGTCCTGTCATCTCATGAGGAGACTCCTCTAATGGAAAATCAATGGATAAACCAATACACATAAATCTCACATCTGGTTTATTAACTATCTCTGATTGGAGCCTATGCTAACTAAGAACTAGGAACTGCTTTAGAAGAAGAATTAATTTGGGATTGTCTAGCTGCTAATCAGTTTTCATAGGTATTCTGACCATATAAGACCCCCAAACATTGATATAATAGAGTCCCTTGAAGAGTTCCATGTTTCATTCTTAGACCAAACGTTCTAGACTACATATTTTCACCTATGTAACAATTAGTTGGTCTACCTAGGAATTCAAAAGCACTTTGACGTCATTGATTTACACTACTACATGGTTGAGTTACTAGAACTCCTAGTAGATCATCACTATGAGTCACTAATTTTCCATTATTCCCTAAAACAAATATGTGTAAAGAAATTCAAATTTATCTATAGAATCATTGAGGAGGTGTCTTTGATTATGTTATTCTGGGATCGGGGACAATATTCTTGTTTCCAATTCCACCCTCTCATACTTCAGTCAAACATACCTGGTGATATTGAGGATATTACTCTGAGTATAGTTAAGTTAAACATTGGTTTACCTAATTTATGTAAGGATGAGGGACACCTTTATAGGTTCTGATGGATTGTACCACCCCTTCAGTAGTATAGTATTAGGTGGACCCTAATATTTGTTTTCTCACATTCCTAGAAAGGCAGACACCTAGCCCTGGAGAGCCCTCTACATCATTTACCATCAAACATTTGACTAGTTAATGTAAAGAAAATATAGAAACATATAATCCCTCAGACCAATATAATGTTTCAATATAGATAGTAGTCCAACTTTTAATCTCCTCCTTTCTCAATCAGTCCATAAACCAGAAGAGGATAATGGATGAGATCTTTGATCATAAGTGCACAGATTATAGTGCCCCTTAATAGGATGTCATCCCTCTTACATCTGGGTTATTCGGTCAGCAACAATTCATTCTCATATAGTGGCACACAATTGAGACCATCAATCCAATGTATCCTAATGGGTTATAGGAAGGAGTTTATGGAAAACTACCACAATGTGAGTTACTGAATTTGTTCGAGAATCCTGATAAACCTCCTCTGGGACTAGATCAATCTGCTCCCCAGTATGGCAATATTTCTTACAATATTGATGATCTTATCAATTTGATGATGGTCAATGATCCTCATCAATATTGGAACCCCCTTCAAGATTATTTGAACGAATCTCTAACTAATCACCTTAAAGCCAAATCACTAGTGTGTAATATTTTTTTCATGCCTTCATCTTTTATTTTTCACATTAGTTATTATGATATATTATTGAAGGAGATGTTGTAAATAATTTTTAAACATCGATATATTATAACTAATGTTGTAAATAAATCATCTTTGGGAATTTTCACATCAATTATCATATAACAAACAAACACAAAAGTAATCTATAGTTTTTCAACTATTAATCTAATTACCGACATGGTACCATGTTGTTCACCTCAGTAATTCAATAATTGATTTGAGAAATGTTGGGGTACTTTTTTTCATGTTCTTTATCTAATAATAGATGTGAAAATGATTTTTTTTAAATTGAAGCATCCTATCGAAAATTGTAAAAACCCCAAAGGAAAATGTAGCCTAAAAGCCATAAAAGCATCTAGTAAATGAGTGTTATAATAAAAATTTCAAATTTTCCATATATATTACATGTAAAATAAAAATAAATCAAACCTAAAAAATGATTCACCAACTCCATTTTTAAATTGATAAACTCTTGTGCACTATTTGTTAGTGGGTCATCAAAATTATATAAATAATAAATAAATAATTTAAAATCAATTTTTAGTAAAAAATGATATATTGTACAAAACATTATAATGAAATCTTACATTATGAAACTTTATAAATTTCTTATTTGAAATTATTTCATACATAAATCAAAATACATAATATCCACGTTATTTTACAACTTAGTTTTAATGAATATTATTGTCCAAAAAATTTTAATTCATTTTAACTATTTCATAAATATATCAGAAATTTTGTATTTGAAAAAATGAAATTAATCTTAACTTATACGAATATGATCTTCATGTTCTTCTTTATTTATTTCCCTTTAAAGAAATTCCATGCCCTATTTGAATATAATATGAATAAAATAGATTTGACTAATTTTAATATTGATAAATATATAAATAATTAAACTTACTTGTGCAATACATTCTTAGTGATTTCTACCACTTTACCATGGATCGAGCATAACAAGTACAATGTATTATATCTTGAAGAACAATACCCACCATATATTGAATACTAAAATATAAGAAAACTTAATCAGATTTGTTATTATAATAAGAGATATAAAATACTATTTGATAAATATGTTACATACTATTGATGATACGAAAATATCTAACATTGAATAATTGCATTCTTCTAAAATATTTTAGTAATATAAACTATTATTTCCGCATCAGTAATTGACCTAACTATAGGTGAATAATGCCAGGGTCCATAAATCAATATAAATACATAATTTTCGGCTGGGTATAAATTTTATAAAGGTAACTAATAAAGTCAAATGTAAATATAAATTTCCATCAAATTAATCGACTTGAAATTTTTAGTTAACTGACTTATATGGAAAAAAATTTACATCATGTTGATTCCTAACAGATCACCAACTATAAGCTCAATTATATCACTTCCAAAAATATTGATGTTCATTGCACACCCACAAACAAAATCTTCAATTGGAATCTCATATAAATCCAATAACAAATTTAATTATGTTGGAAATATTTCATGATTAGTATAATTTTTATCTGAATTCATAAACCATAGTTTTTTGCATTATGTATATAATAATTTTTTACCGTTAAAGTATTCTATTTAAAAATTAGATAAATATATAATTTTTAAAATGAGAAACCAAATTCAAGAGAAACAATAATTTAAATAAAATATATATATACTTATATAGTAATATGTAGAATTAGTCTACTTGGAAAAACTATGAAATGAACAGTAATTATTCCAGCTATACTCAGGTCATCCATAGGTTATTTTAATATTGGAGATATATATATATTATCTTGTACAATGACCATGTGATAATATATCTCTTTCTGTTGATGATGAATGATTAATCAGTTATATAATATCATTGCATATGAAATAGTATAATGTGGATCACCAAATAACTAGGAAGCTACAGATGATAGGTGTAAGGGTGCGTTAGGAAGGAGTGGGTTCTACTATTAGAGAGGTATTAGTCGGATTAGTAGGAGGAGTGGGATAGGATAGGGATTGTGGAGGAGTTGGTTCGACAGTCTAAATATATCCTTCCATGTTTGAAAACATCAATTACACCGAAGCTTCAATTATTTTTTTCCATCATCACATGAAAACATGTAACATCATATTCTATGGATTCTGTTTTTTTATAAAAACCCTCCATTGAAACATCTTCCATATATAGAAATGTTTCTTTTATGACACACCTACTACATATCCTCATACAGGGCCTGGGTTTTCTTCTTTTCTAAATTTTGTCGTTAAATATCACTTCTACAATTAGGAATAAAAACCAAATATATGATCATCATCACAAGAGAATATTAAATGGAATATTTGAAAAAAAATTAATGAATTACTATACATAATACGTTCATTTAATATAAATAAAAAGTAATGTAAAAATATGACAATAATCTAAACTAATACTCTCAACTATTATATAAAATATTTTCCATTAATTCTCCATTGAGATTTCTTCACATTATCATGTCTAGTGGGTGTAAAACCTCTACAGACCCTATAGAATCATCTATTAGATTTTGATGTTTTATTTCAACGAATTTTTCGTCCAATAATGTATTCCCTCCCCGGGATATCATTTTAGGGTAAACATTTAAATTTTTTATCCCCTAACGGGATCAATATGATTTTTATAAATTAAGAATCAGGAATAAATAAATCATTATCAAGGTCATTAATTTTAAACATGCTTCTAAAATTGATCATTTTATTTACTAAAAAATATTCTTGCTATATAATTTAAAAATATTACATCCACATATATAAAGTTATAAATGGAGAAATATAAAATAGATTATGATGTTGTTTATCCCCATAAATTAATTTTTTATGTGAGATAGGATTTAGAATCCCTCTAAATCTTAGTATATATAGAAAATTAATTCTTCCTAACTCTTATTGCATTAGGTATTTCATATGTAATATGATAGGAAGTAGGAACAAATATATTTCTATAAACATGTTAAAAAATTTATAATAAAAACAAAATTTCATACCAAAATTTTATCCCATAAGTTTTATATTTTCTCTTTGTAAAAAAATATAAATCATGAAACAAAATACTAAATTTTATTTTACCATGTACTGATAAAAAATATTAGAGTTGTCTTGAATTTGGACAACTTGGAATACCATTATCATCAAAATCAACTGTTAAAATCTTGTCTTAGCTATAGGAAATTGATAATATTGTTAAATATGTGGTTTCTTGTTTTCTTACACTCAAACTCCATTTCCCCTTGTAAGATGATGACTCATGTAAAACTGCATGAAGAGGATCATCAACAAGAGTATAAGTACATTACTCCCTAGAGGTATGATTATGATCATTTATAGAACTATGTGGGGGATCATCTAATTGATCCTTCATTAGCCTACAAATAAAAGAAAAAAATCTACAAATTAATCCAAATTCAAATACTAGATAGAAATTTAAATAATAAATGAATAATTAAAAAAAATACAAATTGAACTATACTTCACAAATTTGTATTTATATTTTCTACAGTTAACTAATATTCTAAAAAAATTAATGAAAGTTGAAATGATATAATTTAATGAATATAAATTCAAACAATGTACGTGAATAGAAATCATTCTTCAATACAATAAATCACTTTTACAATGAAAAGAATTTTTTTATGATATACTTTTATAAAATATATGTTTTGTTTTTGTTTAACATATTATAATTAAAGTATTTTGTTTTAAAAAAATAGATTATTTTATATCTTATGTATGAGTAAAATTTTTAAAACAAACATAACAAATATAATATAAATAATCATTTAAACATATTAGTGATGATACGTGTTTTAACAAAGATAATGAAATTAAAATATTTAATAATTTATGAAAATATAAAATGTAGACTAGAAGATAACATATATTACTAGTAATATAGGATTTATCTAAAGGATGGTTTCCAAAACACCTTCACTATTATTGTTCCATATGGCACTAACCATGTCCATGATGTGCTCATCAATATTATTTATTAATAATTCCATTAAAGGATGGATCTGACATAAATAAAAATCTTCATCAATATTATCGTGAAAAAATTATATTTTTACCATGTAAAACTATAAAACATTGAATATCACATTAATTTAAAACATAGAAAAATTGCATTGCTATTTTTGAGATGATAAAAGGAACGTAATTGAATTCCAATTTCTTCAGATTAACTCATGTCACTTGAAATTTATTGTACCTCAAATTGTTGTTACTAATAAATCATTTGCAGTTAAAATTGGAACTTGAAATTTACTTTAATAAACCTCTAATATTTCTTCAATGACTCCATAATATGTAGTTGATGAAAAAATTGGGTTTTCATCTTTATAACTTAAAAAATATGATGGTTATACTAACACCAATAAACAAAATTTACGATTGTTTTTTGTTTTCTCGGTATTTTTTATGAAATTTATAGCCATTAATGTTATACTTGGACCATGTTATGAAATTTAAACACGGACTGACCACTATCATTAAAAATGGATCTGAGGCATCTTATCTACAAAGCACAATATCTTTAAACCATAGATAAATGTTTTTTATTCTCATTCAAAATCAACACATATTACTTATTTGGGTAACATTGTTTAAAAAAATATGAAATGTTATATATGGTTTTTCATCATCTATGATATTAATGATTTATAAATGTACCATTGTTACCCATTCACCGATCAATAATTTAAATTTCAATCCATGGAACCCCTTTCCACATTAATTATCTAGTTCACGGTGACTTATACGCAATATGATGTTCTCCATAGTAGAAAAATAACATATAAAAAACTCTTAAATCTCCTCATAAATATACATATTATCAATGGATGCTTCATATTAATATGGAATTTTAAAACACCCCTTCAATATCGTCATAAATATTTCCAAAGGATACATCCAACATTAATATAATGGGAAACAAAATATTACTTCTCTTACACCATAATAAGATAAAAATAACGTTCAAAATACGTTTCCAATTGAAAAAGTATAGAAATCACAATGTTTTTCGAAGCGTTTATGGATTCCAAATAAAAAACCATATCAAAAATATAAAAATTAACAAAAATTTATGATATGCATTCTAAAAAGGATGGTAAATATTCCATACCATACAAACGGTTAGAGATGTTTCTTTATGATGTGACAATCATGATATTTTAAACATTTCTACTTGAAAAAAATTTAGAGGCGGTTTTTACTTTTGATGAATAACCCTTTAGAACATTGATATCATGAAGACATTGTGAAGAGATAATTTTATTCCTCTTAGAAAATATATGAAAATATGGGGGTAGGAATTTTCACCTTCCATCCGGAGTGGGAGCCAACTCCAATCGTATTTCCATTGAGAGTATGCATAATCTTGAATTCAACCAATCTATAATATTTCTTGCAACATATAATAATATTCCAATCACAATTTACTCAATATTATTAACTACAATCATCTCATAAATTTTATATTTTATCACATGATATGTAAAATAAGGTAGACAAAAAATATTGATTGATTCTTCAAAATATTTCTATAATTTCTTGACAAACGCGTCATTCTAAATGCCACATTAATTTTATTCACCGTCTCAAAATACTGATGAATGGATGAAGTTTTTGGATCAATATCAAATTAACATGATTCATTCAATGTAATTTTTTATCCTTTATTACAGTAATCCATATAATTAAAAATTCTATTACCCATGTATAGTGTTTCTCCCATGATGTAGTTGATATTATAATGTCCATTCTTCACAAATTGGACTTGATTTATGCCCCATAACACTGTATCAAAAAAAAATTACATATACTGGGAAGTGATTTATATTGAAATTATTCATTAGATGAATTTAAATATATTTCATTTTATAATAATCATAAAATCTTATACCTTCCTCCTGTAACAGTGTATAATCATTAGTTAATAGTGACAAGAAAAGATCAATATCATTTCTTGGACTGTTTGGGTCTAGAGATCATTAAACTCAACATGGTATATTTATAAATCATATGGAAATCATGAGAAAAGTTTGAAATTACCAAAAAAAGAACAAACACTATGTGTGCTGACAAGGATTCTATATGAATTCATTCCTTCCGAGTATAGTCTAAGTCAGATATTTCTAACTCCATTTTAAAATATTGGATATCAGTGACATTTTTTTCCACTATGGGAAATCATTTGGATTCCGATATTTCTCATCACATATCCTCTCAACTACAAGCCATATCATCCTTTTTTTAATTTGTGAATTTGAAAATAAATGTCTTAAATAAGGAATTATAAAAAGATACCAAATTTATTTTACTTGGGTCTCTATAATAGCTACATCATCTTGTGATTTTTATTTCAACATATTATGGGTTGTAACACATTTAGAAACCATGATATAATTTTGTATTAATTCTTATATAGAACACAACCATTCAAGTATTTGTGTAATTAATTAAGCCCCAATTTCATCCGGCATAGAATATTCTTCCATTAATAATTTTTATCTGTAAGATAATTGTATTTATAATGAATATCTTTTATCAATTATTTAAACTATATAAAATTTTTGTCACTCTATAAATGTTTCATCTTATATTTAATTAATCTTAAGACCATTGATAAAACCATAAATTCAATAAAACCTAAAAATAATGGTTTTTCAGCATCACCATATAGATTCTTAATTTTCAATTCCTTCTCAGTTTCATATTAATAAATATAAAAAATAATGTCCTAAATTGGGATAGACTTACCATCATGGATAGAATCATAATCAATAGATTTGAAATTCTACTAAGTTTCACCATGAAAAATCCAAGGGCTATAATGTGGATTAAAAACATTAAAAATTAAATGATCTTTGATCTCTTTGTTTTTCAGCCTCATTATGTTTAAACATTTAAGCCATGGATAGAAAAAATATTTTTGTTTGGAATATTTTATTTAGACAATTTTTGAAAATCATCAACACCCTCTTCATATTCTTCACTTTTTCAAAGTGTCATAATCCATATTCGACTCATTATTATCTATAAAAAATATTAAATAATATCTTTTAAAGAGAGGAAAATTTTAAATTTATATAAAATATTCCATAATTTGATAGGAACACAATTTTAAAAAATAAAACCAATATATACATATTTGAAATATATAATTATAAATTATATATAATAAGGGAATATAAGTATAAAAATAAATTTAAAATCAAAAAAATATTTGCATGGAAGTAATTTACAATATAAAATATTGTTGAACCATTCTATCATGTATGTTTTAATTTTAAATTTAAATAGATGAAAAATGAAATTTTACATTATTTAATAGAATTCTAATCATGCGTACATTTACTATTTTTAATAGTCTATTTATCGTCAAATATTGTTAGAAATTATTATATATAAAATATCACAGTTAATACCTTGGGGAGGATGTTTTATTCAATGAAAATATATCTATAAAAACATAACATGATATGTAAACGAACCAATAGATGGTTCTTATTGTGTATTGACAGAAAATGTAAACATTATATTTACAGTAACTCTTTAAATGTAGAAAACATATTTAATATATCATTTTTATGTTACGAAAATGATCATATCATAATAAAACTATCAATATGAATATACACATGTTATATGGTATTATATACTGAACTGTATGCAAATTTAAATGTATGAATATATTACATTTTAATATTAGTATGTCACTAAAGTGTTTTTAACACTAACTGAAATTTATCCATATATATATGGAAGTGTATGCATAAATAATGAATGATCAACAAACATCATTTAAACAAGAATCATTTTTAGATTAAATTAATTAATTTAAAATGGGATGCAATGCAATAATTTTTTAAAACGTCAGGGAAAATGACATTTTATTTAAAATAAAAACCTCATAATTGACATATAATGGAATCCAGACACTATTTAGCTTCAATAAATTCATGATTACAGAATATAAATATTATAATATCAATTTTGATTTGATAAGATATTTATTTGAATGAAAATTGATGATACCAATGAAATTTGATTATTTAAGAAGATGTTAATGCGATATTAGGGTACACAAAACTAAAAATTAAAGGGTAGGTCAATGAATCCATTGAATGAAGGAATGAGAGGATTTTTGTGTTAGTTTTACCAGAGAGTGGAGCAGATCCAATGCACAATAATGAACCCAATGAAACCATAGGATCTAAAATGGAAAATTTATATTGGAGTCCATTGGATCAATGAAACATGGTTTATGTATTCTGTGTGAGAAAAATGATTCAATATTCCTGATAGATAACAATATAAATGTTTTTCAAACCAATGATTCATAAAATTTTAAATGCATTATTATGTTTGCTACAAAATAAATGACATAATAAATATGGTTTTTTTATGTTAATTATTATATAACCAATTAAAAAACATAATAAAAATTTCTTTATCACATTGGTTATTATCTAAACAATATGATAAAGAGGTCATCCAATCTTTATAATGTCAGTTTTATAATAACTGATGTGATTAATAAACATACCCACATTTCCACATCGATTTCATAATAAATCAAGGAAAAAAGGCACAAAAATCAATTTACCCCATCTTTTATTATATAATCAAAGATATAATTCTAGATAAATTCATATTTCACATTGGTAATGAATAACATACATGATAAGGATGACATGTTAAATACATTTTAAACTAGATTAGAGACATGAAAGGTAGTGAACCCACCTGATACAAGGCCATATATGGTATCAGTGGATGATATGAGAGGACCCCTATATTTCTAGAATACTACCTTCTTGCCCTTCGATGAAGTGATCAAACAACTGAAAAATTTACCCCAATGCATCTCAAGGTACATAACCATGTTGGGAACCCCATAGTAGTAGGAGGCTGCCAAGCATTGATATTTTTTATAAACATTGGAAGGTAATACATTTTTTGGTATAGAAAGTTATCTATAGGGTCCAACCCTGGTTGGGAAGACCACCGCATGATGTTTCTATACATGTTTAGCTCCACCACGTATAAGAAATGAATTTTATACCTCTTTTAGATCCTGAAACTTCAAAATGAGCACATCATAGACTTTTTCTCCCTATGGAAGGGCCACATGTATTCCATGGATATGTCTCTGACCTAAGAGGAGATTTTGATGATGTTCTTAGCGAACATTCTGACAAATCTACTACCTATTATATTCTCTCTTAACATCCTAGGTGGATTTGATGTTTTCTATAACATGGCTCAAAACCTAGAGAAAGACTTGTATCCCTCTGAATGATAATTCCAACTACCTTATCCAGATCATGCAAGGAGGACCCCTAAGGTAGAGGCACCCATCATTGTTAAGGTAGATTCCACTAATCCACTAGTTCTATTATCTTAATATCCCTACTTATTAATGCCTTATCAATTAAAATAACCTAATAAATATCATTATCTCCCAATAAATAGTTGGTAGGCCCCACCCTACAAAGCATAACCACTTGGGTGAGAGAATGTGTTTCTAACACCTCATCATGATCCAACCTCTCTTCAAGGACAAGATCCTAGATTTCCCTTTCTAGAAAAAAAAATATACATATTCCTTCAAGGATGAACAAGTTCCCAATTATTTCTATAGTTCATCCGAACAAGATATTCTGAAATTATTAGTGTGTAAGAATCCATATGAGGCTGCGCTCATTGATCTCACTGAACATTTTCCCTACCACAGTATCCTTGGACATACCACCAAACCCATATATTTATTCATGTATTGTCTCTAGGACATAGTGGAATATAGTGTGGTCAGAAAATGATTATTTCTGCCACTAGTGTCACATGCCTCCACTAAACATTACAGTGATAAAATTAATAAATGGTAATGGTAGAAGCATTCCAATGGTGGTTCTTAGAAGTATGATGATTGGTTGTCCTAAATAGTACTCTATCCTTCCTATCGAATCAACAGTTCTTCTTTAGGCTATCATGTACCTCATGAAGTCATCATAAATTCTCTAAATTCTTCTTTTGAATCCTCTTTATGACATTCCACATTATAGAGTTGTAAGAATCAATTACATAAGATAATTACAAGAAGACCGCCATTGTCAATGTCAAATCTCACCCTGAGTGAAATTATGTTTCTAAATATGGGAGTAATGACTAGGGACCACCTAGAATGTAAAAAATTCTCTACTGATGAGAAACAACATTCCTTTCTGAATACCATCAAGCTAGTGGATACCTTCCTAGTCCACGTTGATGAGGAATGTTAAGAATGATCTGTGAGTGAATTGAGTCATCCTCATTGAATAAATTATATATGGTATACAAACAAACACAACTATTAAATACATGTCATTCATGCTATTGAGACCAGACAATAGGTGTTGGTTAGATATAAGTAAGTACTGTCTTTCCATCCCAAATTACTAAACACTCCTCCTAGTTGATCATTAAATGAAACTAGATAGAAGAACCATGACCAAATAATGATCATCCACAAAAAGCTAATGTGAGGCATCTTCCATCAAATATTTATTGAGTAGTGGTCATGGGAGTGTTGTCTAATGAGATAAATATAATTCCAGCACTATCCATAATATATTGGTTCATAAAGTAGTTCCCTCGATGACACCTTCCAGAGGGAAACCCCATGTGGGAGGGAATGTTCATCTAACATAGGCAAATGATGTGTTGAAGTACCTATCCAACATACCTATGATGCTATAAATCATTGAGGCCCTCCATCTGTTATATGATATGTGAGAATCTCTCTCATAATCCTTGTGGAGCACCCTCTATTTGGAGAAATAGTTAGTGGCCACCTTGACCTTCTATAGATAGGAGGTTGAGAAAGCAGAATATAAATACATTATCTTATTATCAAATAAAGATGAAGGCTACATCGTATATGGTAAAAATAATCTTCTACAGATCACTAAATAGTTCAGATTCATGAATATACATCATTTCTTAATATACATAGGTTTCTGGATCAAGATCATCTGGTACCACACACTCTGCATTATGGGACTCACTAAAGATGATCTCAGGCCTAATGACGTAAAGATTTAGGTTTATGAAATGACTGATCAGAGGCTTTGTGGGAGAATCTTTTTGCTGACCCAGTACATTGGTTTTGTATAAATCATGAATTTAAGTCTTACCTCATAGGATATCAACTATTATTCACTGATGGGTAGGTACTAGATTCATTTTTATGCAATTGTTCCCTCCTCGTATCACCAGTACTTCAATTAATCCTTAATGGTCAATTTGGTGGGCTCTAAAGTGATTCATCCCCCTTGGACTCTTGAGAAAACCAATATATGGATAATATAGGATAAGAATGTCCAGACTAATGAGGCCAAACACACCACAATAACAACCAGACCATGGATAGATTTCGATTCCACATTCATCATCCCAATTCACTGGTTGGAAGCTATGACAAGAAGAATTGGAAATTACGTTTTCATTTATAGGATAAAGGAGTGTTATGTACCCAAGTAGAAAGAGCATTGTAAGATTACCAAATACCCCTAAAAATTATAGGATTAGAAGATACCAGAAGTTCCTACCCTTAAAAGGTACTGAGATGTTCCTCCCATATAAACAACCGGAAGTGATAACCACCTTCTATTACATGCTAGGTTGATCAAACTTAAACTGACCCACCTCCATTGATTTGGAATTAAGAATATGCTCTCTGGTCAAGAGCCTAATGAAATCACTTGGGAATCAACTATCATCATTATTTCAAAATAGCATGATTATCCTAGTTACGATTTCACCTAAACCAAAGAAGGAACTAGTGTTACCCTAAGAATATGTGGCCATAATGAACCATCTCCTCCGACTAATTTCTTTACCTCGGCTGATGAAGTGGATTCATGAAACACCCCTCCAACAATTGATGAGGGGATCTCTACAACCTTTATTGAGCTAGTCCAGGTGAATCTTGTTGTAGAGACAGATCAAAGGCCAATGTTCATCAGTATAGAAATTTCTTAAGAAGAATAAAAACAATATGTAGACTTTTAGAAGGAGAAAACATGAATTATTTCCCTAGAGTTATAAAGATATTTTCCATCTAGACCCTCAGGTCTCCATCCACGATTTGTGTCTCTCAGTGAGTCAGTATGGATTCATGTATCCTCCTAGAAAAATTCACCCTTCCCATAGAGACATCGTTGAGGTCGTGGTTGATAATCCTATAAAATCCACCTTCTTTAATGATCGTAAATACACCAATTGGACAGAAAAAATCCTCCCAATTAGAAATAAGAATGAGAATATTATAGTTTATATCGACTCATTGGATCTCAATCATCATTATATAATAGAAGATTTTCTTCTTCCAGTAATAGAGATTTTTATTAACTCCATAGCCAGGTTCTAGGTTCCCCTTTTCCATAATGAAACTCTAGATAAAACAAGATTTGGAAGGCCATGAGGTAAAGGAGTATACCACCTTCTATGAGCCACACGAGACCGTCTACTACCTAGAAATACTAGTAAGTTTGATAAATTTAGGATCCTATTATATGTGATCCATTAACCCCATATTGAAATCAATCCTTGAGATGCTTATGGAATGATACATAGAAAATTTTATAGTCAAATCCATCACGTGTCAGAACCATATTTGAGTTCTTGATAAAGTGATTGGATTCATCCATTATTGTAAGTTGAAGATAAACCCCTTGATGTGTGCATTTAGGGATTCCTCATGTATGTTTCTATGTTTCATCTTCAGATGTTGATGCATCAATATAATCCTAGAGAAGATCAAATTTTTCCTCAAGATTCCTCATTTGTGAATCCTTTGGGAGATCCGAGGCCACCAAGTCCAATATTACTACATACACCGATTCATTATGAATTTGGGTGGAAATTTTAATACATATTATAGGATCAAGAAAAAATATATTGTCTACCAATAGGATGAAAAGATAAAAACCATATTTTAGGAACATATGATATATATACTATATCTTGTGGTTTAGATGCCTCTCATATCAGTGAAACCGTTGGTCTACTATGTCAATACCCAAGAATGCTCCCTCAGATCCCTTATTTCATAGAAGAAAAATGTAGGTACATTGAATTATTTATACTAAAAAAATTGCATGATCATTGAAACCAAGTATATATACTCCCATGTCAAGAAGAGTGGCTACTCACTACTCTTCAAAATGAAGAAGTTGAGGCAATATCTTTAGAATCATGAGATATATTTGGTGTACCATGTTTATCCACAATGAATATCATGAATCACACAATGTCAAAAGGATGGTTATCACATGGGGAGGTGATCCTTTAGAAGTTCGTCATCAGGTTTGTTTCACATAAGGTAGTTAAGTGTAAGATGTTGGGAGACTCCCTAGTTTCCCTTCCAGCTCTGGAAGAGTATCATGTGGAAGCCAATTTCTAATATGGGGCATCATTTAAGTTGATCATTCTATGCCATGTTGGAATATTCCCTTTGATGTTTGATCCTAGATCCCAACTGGTTGAAGGCTTAACAACCCAATTCACTATAGAGTATTCTAGAGGATCATCTTCATCAAACCAAAAAAAGGTATCATGTCATACACATTCCTATTGTTAGAAGGATACACAAACAATGAGGCTGAGTATCATGTGATCATTACTAGTCTAATTATAGCTCTCATGAATGATGTCCCTAAATTTTATGTAAATGGAGACTCTATGTTAGTCATCAAAAAGATAAATGGTGATTATATCGTTAGAAAGAAAGTATCTTATTCCAGTTATGGATCACAATCACATATTAATTGTCCAGTTACTTTCTAAAACAGAGGTGAATCATTTTACATAGTTACATAATGGTTGATCTGGAACCTTGGATAAACTAGACACCTCTCTTATAGTGCCTAACTAGTATGATTTGTTCATTAATGTGGAACATTGAATGTTTATCCCTCCTGTCATTTCATATGATGGTGATCAATAGATGGTAATCTAAATAACTGTTAGAGCCACCACATTGGTTCCTCTTTATCCCCTCATAGTGGATGAAATGTATGATTAGGAAACTCCATTAATTTATTTTCTCTAACATGGTACCATATAACCAAATAGAGCCCAGCATGGGTTAATCTGTTAGTATACAACACAGTTCACCCTCTAGTGTGGGACCAACCTTCAGAAGATTGTATAAAAATGTGGGTATGATGGAATTATCAACCATTATATTCAAGGAGATGTGATTACCTAGGTTATGAAAGATGTTCATTCAGTGTCCTGTGGAGATCAAGAAGCATGATTGAATATCTCCACTAGATTCAAAGGTCGAGATACTTCCGGTGCATCATGTATACAACTCCATCGAGTATTACAGAGGCGACAAACATGTTAAATACATCCCATCTTTGTGCATCAGCTACATGAGCCCCTATATACTACCAAGTATTCATAGACCTTTGTAGTATAAGGAATCGATGTGTTGTACCATACCTACATGAAATATCTCCCCAACATAGGTTTGTTATTATTAAAATAGATTAACTTTCGGTGAAAGAAGATGTGATTCCTTGTAATGAATTCAAGGCGTAATTAATGGTTAAATTCATGAGATCCCATATCATCCAATGACGTGGTTTTCCTCACACGATTATTATGGACAACAACACTAACATTAAAGGAAACCAGATAAAGATTTTTTAAACCAAATACATCATCTAGTCCAGCCATAATTATCACTGCCATGGGCATGAAAATGGACAGATCTAAGGGATCAGTTGTACCATCATAAAAAAAATTCCCCTCCCCATGTACGGTTAAGAACTATGCATTGAGAAATGAATTAAGAACAATGTGTGGCTTGATTCGCAGCATTATGGTATTCATAGTGACACTCGGACATCCTATCTTCTATCCCAAACACAAATACTTCATACCTTCAACCACAAGCCTCAGCTTATTCTATGAATCATGACGGCAAAATTAAATAAAACTGCCTCAGGGATGGGTATATTATGCATGTGACTCATTTTCTACAATTCACATCGATATTATTATTAAACATCATTTATAATATCACCTTTTAGAGTTCTTAACCCATGGTCCAAATTCTATGAACATAAACTCATTACACCGAGTCTATGCATCACAACGTTAAAATCTATGTGGGAATATCAAGGGAATATGTCATGGGGTGTGGTCCTCTTTTGGACTCTTTAATTTTGGGTATTTTAGGATTCCCCATTAGACATACCCATTTAGAATATTCCCTCTTATGGTATGAATTATATGACCATAAACTAAGATCCAACTTTGTTAAAACATGATTTTCTTGTACTATCCTTTCCCGAACAAGATTGATTTGTCTTTGTTTCCTCTCGAGAGAGGATTCCCCCCACCAGTGCTGGTCTCTCAACCCACTATGTTCCAGAACAACATGTGACTTGATTACTATCCTTATGAGATATGTATCGATTAACAAATTCATTATCAATGGGTCCAACATCAAATCCACCAACCTTGTGCACTCTTATTCTCATTTATGGACAACATAAGAGGATCTTGAATTGTATGTAGTTCAATTCAAGGAATATATGTGGTACATAATCACATTTTGGATCCATTTACATCATGTCACAGTTCTTCAATTACATAAAGATTCCCTGGAAATCGACCTCACCCAGTATACATTCATAGAATTAAACTGATCACCAATGTAATTCTACAATTCATGACTTTACACAGTGTGAAACACATAGTAGGATTGTTTCACATTGATTATGTCCCCTTTAAGATTATTCACATTGAATGATCACTCTCACATTGCATTAAAATACTTGCATAACCCCTTTACTTATGGATCAAACTATTTGACATTAAACTATCAACCCATGGTCTAGAAATATAACTTCCAATTATTTTAAAAAACTCATGTCATTATGAATTTAAATTACGTATGTATTTCTCTCCAGACAACATTTGGTGATAATTTTTTTATTGAACTTCATTCACCTTGGGTTTACTATATGATCTCGTTACACATGTCTATTTTGGATTCCACTCTTCGGTTTTGGTAACATGATCATAAACTATTTACAACAAGTCCAACCATTATAACCTTAATGATTTTGAATCCCCTATAACCTGAGTTGTATGACTTAAAACATCATATCCCTAACATAATCAATGGATAACTGTAAACTATGACTCCACCATTTTTTAACCGAGGATCCTCATGATTCTCTTGTTAGAGAGGATCATGGTCACAAATAATGGTCTACCACCACATCGTGTTCTCATGCTTCATATGGGTTAATTACAATCATCATGAGAAATGTAGTAACACTCAAACTCCTTTTCTCTTGGCCATGAAATAATTTTATTAACCATTAAACCCCTTGGCCTCATATACAGTCTATTAATTATTAAATTAAACTATATGAAGTTCATTTTATGTTTCGTATGCGACGCATGAGTCCATTTGGGTCCTTCAAATTGGGGTTTTCCTATTTATTCCATATATACCATTGGATTGAACGTTTTCTTAGTTAAAATTAAATGAAAAAATAAAATTCCATCATGGTCTAGAATGTAAGACCCTATACTATGTGTGGAACATTCCACATGGTCTATGAAATATAGCCTTAAATTGTTTTCAAAACCCATGTTCAAATTCTAATTTACAACACAACCCATTCTATAATTCAATTACTCCTCATTCCAAATTTATATCACCATAAAAGTCTTTAAGAACATCTTAAATGTGATAGCCTCTTGTCATTTCTATCTCACCTCCCATTTTATGATGTCTCCCTAAATGATTCATGGTAAAAATCTATAGATCATGTGTTTTTTAACATGGTAAACAGTTGATCATGCATTTTCAAACAGCATTCTTGAAATGTGTTATTGATAATTACATGTTTTGAATATTTTTAGTAGTCAATCCCTACCCATAAGTCACCCTTTATATGGATCCATGCAAACTCAAATTACCTACTTTCCACTTCGACATGTCTTAGGGGAATTATAAAATAGTTATATCTTCATTCGTAATTAGTTCTCCCATATGTCAAGAACAAACACATAGTTTTCCTTTTTCCAATATTGAGAATGACTCATATGATGTTAGGAGTTCTAGTAGGGTGAGTACCCATACGGTCAAGCTACACAAAGAATCCCCATATTCTGACAACATGACCTTAAGATGGGTGTTCAAGTCCATGTATTATGATGTTAAATTGTATTCAAGTTGTCTCTTGATGGATATGTAGAAAGGAGTTTTCCCCCTTGGTCCTCATTCATATTGGTTTTTTCCCTCCATCACACTACACATTACCATTAAGGATTTTAAACCCATGGTATGAGCTCTACGGCCTTAAAAAAAATACATGTCCAAGAATTATGACATCAAACTTCATGGGAAACATACAAGTTATGTGTGGTGTAGCAGTGGGGCTTCATGGTGTCTAGTCACATAGTGTTTACCAACTCACCACACTATGAATATTAATTCAGACAACCCCATATTCCAAACTCTAAGACTATAAACTAAGAAGAATAGTCTATTCAACACAACATTAAACCATTAGCCTTGGTCCAAACCATACGACCTAAAACTATGTATGATATCCCAATCACAAGACATTAAACTGGGAGATGCATCCTAATTACATGATGTCAAACTGTTCCATGTCCCATTCTTGAAATATAGCATTACAATTTATTTCCAACATCTACACCATATGATGTAAAATAGTGAATATTTCACCATTCTTCCATTATATAAAAATGTTGGGTGTCTAAGGATTTTTCATGGACCCCTTCCTTTGGTTTTGGTAATCTACCACATCATTAATATTCCCTCATCCCTCACTCATAATCCAATATTATTCCCCCTATGGGACTAGTTTGATTTTTTTAGAACAATACGCCAATACCAATGTACTATATTCCACAATGGAATAATTCCAAGAGTGTTGGAGTCTATTCAGAAATTTTATAAACCTATTTACACCCTTTTGGTACCCCTTATTCGGATCATCATCCTCTTTGATATATAAAAGGACCACTTAAATATTTTTTATCATTTAAATTTGGATCAACTACCATCCTAGGAAAATATCCTAGAAGTCTGTGGAAGGAATTATGAAAAATAATTCATGTTTTGAACATGGGAAGCACTTCGAACTCATTTGTTTGTCCTTATTCTAAGATAATAGTATAGATTATTTGTTTCAAACACGGTTAATAGTTTTCGTATGTCACCATACAACTATATTTTTGTTTCAGCTATTAGGATTCTTGATTCCCACTAATCATTAACCTTTGTTCGGATTGATTCAAATTCCTTGAAATTATCCTTTCGGTGCACTCGTGAACATTTGAAAGGAAAGAAGGTTGTTCTAAGAGCACTATTCTAATGTCATATCCTCTCTCAGTACGAACACCCTAGTTGTCCCGTCAATAATTCAAGACCCATGAGTCTTTAATGAGTAACTGGTTCTATCATAAAAATAACAAATCACATTGTCATCATTTATTTCATACCCAGTGTATGACTCACATAATATTAGTGATTTGTTATTTGTTTTCTCTAAACTATGATCTAGTTATAGTAATTTATAGGGACAGAAGATATGTTTCCATTCACATTAGAAATTTAAATTTAGGTAATAATGCCATGGAATCAGATAGTTTCATTCATATGTTGGATCATCTCATGACATTTGAAAGAATAGCCCCTATAGATCTTCTCTATTAATAAAATGTCGCAGCATCCCAAAAATTTGGAGAATGATCACAAATAATTTCATCCACATTCGTAGGTCTGTTTCTTACTCTCCAGCCACTACAAATATATAATAGGATCTTTCCCTTTCTTGGGCTTACTCAGCTTTGAGTTTGACAACATGAAGGACCACCTTACTCATCTTCCTTATAGCCTCCTCTATCTCACACCTCAATCTATAGATGGTATCCGATTGAGCTTTGACAAAATTTGTTTGATTGTTTTGTCACCCCTCTAGTTGTTAAATATCCCACATGACTTCAACATGCCTCTTGATGTTTCCCTAAATTTACTGAAACTAGGAGATATCTATAACGACCCATACTTGACATTAATTGTTATTAATTCAGAATTGAAGCACACTTATTACAATATATAACAAAACCAGGAATGGACTGTATAGGTATAGAGTCTTTAGAAACTGGGAAACATAAACAACTGGTTCATAAAGCATATACATTGTCTCACATTTATTTCATCATATCTAGAGTCCCTTTTGGCGTATCCTACTTAATAACCTTCTTCCTGACCTGGGGAAAGAAAACATACAAAAGGGTGAGCTCAAATTCTCAGTAAGGGTAAAAAAAGGAAATATCAATCACATCATATTCATAAGAACATAACATTTTGGAAATCATAACCTGCAAAAGAGATCAAAATTTTATAAAATGGGATAAATCATAGTAGTGAAATGTAATCTCAATAATCATAACTTAAAACATGAAACTTTGAGGCATACACATATAATCATAGAGAATCATTTCTTAGTAGTCAAGACTCATAGCCAAGACTATCTTAGCGGACAAAGTCCATTTCTGAACGGAGTTCTCTCCTCGTTTCAGTCCTGTTTCACTGAACCGGTTTAACCAACCATTCCAGCCAAGTCTATATCATGAGATATAAATCTTTACCCAACGCATTGGAGGGATATATAGTTCCCACCCATCTCATAATGATACCATTATTATGTGTTCCAGAATATCAAAAATCATACATTATTGGATAACCCATGTAATAAAAATGGGAATCTTAAACATAATGTCATCATAACATAACCCATATAAGATAAAAGGACATTATAAAAATAATTCCATCATAACATAATCAAATCAATGTAAAAATTAGGTATAGAAACATAACCCTATATTATCTTATATGGAAAATAATTTTGATGAAACACTTCAACTCCATTCTTGAAGAAAATATCCTTTCTACTTCAAAAACATTATTCCATTCTTAACATGTCATACAATATTAAACTAAAAGAAGTTGATTAAAAATAAAATTGAAAACTTGTAAATGAAGCTTCTTGGAAATAATTTTTTAAAAATCCATTCATGTTGTATATGTTAAATAAAACATTCTTCTCGTACTTATGTCGGAAAAGTCAAAAAGTACCTCATACGAAAAATGACAAAAGATTCCTTTCATATCTTTTACTAAAAACTCACCGAAGGGTAAAATTGGATTTAAACAATTTTAGAAGGATATAAATATTACATTTTGATGAAACATGGATGTGGATAATAGATATTCCCCAATAAATTCTGATGTATAAATATTCTCGGATAAAAAAGGAGATTGCGAGATTTTCCCTTACCTTAGGTCTGATTTGCTTCGTAAGTGTCCGAACCTCCTGTATAATGATTCAAATAATGTCATTTACTTATTCAAGAATCATAATTATTTTTATGAAATCATATATGGTCATATTCTTATCTTCTTATTTCTCATATTTTATTATTACTTTTTATTCGAGTGTTTATTTCTTTTTGCTCTTATGCGTTTTTTGTCAAATAAATTCTTATTCTTTTTTTTAGGTTATTGATACCTCATTTAAATAATGTTATTAGTGTAATAAATATCATATTTATTCACTTAATTTATTAATGTAATCATCAAGCAATGAAAATCATATAGAACGAGTCGCATCACATCGTGGAGACGGTATTCTTTACGTACGCACGAGCGATGATATCATTTCCATGATCGTGGAATTGTATTGGAGTGTATGTATACTATTTTAGAATCAATAACACTTTAAAATAATAATATATAGTTATTATTTACACCATTATACCCATCCAAGTAAGGTGGTGGTGGAAAATAGATTACACCACGGCGTGGATATGATATCTTGTACGTACGCACGCGCAGTGATTTTGTTTTCCGTAGGATGGATAGATGGTGAAATAGGGTTGTTTCATACTTATAATAACATATCATTATATGAGTGATACTTATGTTATTAATTCATAATGAAAAAACTAAAGAAGAATAAGTTGAAAAAGAAAAAATGTCGAAAGAATCTGTAACAGACATTACCTCTTCTTTAAAGCGCCTCTTTGAGACCTCCTCTTAGGGCACTAAAATTGGTCTTTAAAGAAGACCAGGACCTCTAGAATGTTTCTAGGGAAGTGGAGAAGATAATTTGGTAGGGTTTGGCCGATCATGAAGGCTCAAAGTGGTGTGAGGAAGAGAGGGAGGAGGTGCCCTTTTAAGAGGAAGGAGAGGGGCACCTTTGGAAAAACGAAAAATATTATTTTATTATAAAGTCATATTCAGTTTTTAATAGCTCCAAATTGATTTATTTCGAATATAAGGTTAGGATGGGTCTAAATAATCTCATAAAATAGAATTTAGATAAGTTTAGGTATCTATTTTAACCATATCGTTTAGATTTATCTTTAAGTTAGATAATTTTACTTTTACTGTGTCTTCTTGTTTTCTTACACTATAAGGTTAATAATCTTACTATAACAAGCCAAAATAACACCATGTTTTTTATTATTAATATATGAAACCTTATCAACACCATGTTTTTTATTAATATATAAAACCTTATCTATGTTATTTGGCTGATCCTTAGATTTTTAGGAATAAAATAAAAATTAATAATATAATATTTTTTTTAAAAACTCTTTTATGTCAATTTTGACACTATTTGGTAATTTATTTTTGTGAAAATTATAACAGAATGATTAGTTCGAAAAAAGTTAATTAAATTCGTACTAACATATCATATTAACCTATAAAATTATTTTAATTCACAAAAAGTCTCAAATTACATTTATTTGTGTGTTTATAACATTAATTATGTCAATATTTCATTAATAATATAATTACTGCATCATCAGTGTGTCATAAATAAATTAAATTATTAATGTATAAAAATTACAAATAAAATATCATTATGTAGGAAATATTTTTAAAATTCTAATGAATATTTATAGTCTAATTTATCTTATGTATAACCCTATATTAAAAATTATTTACTTATTAAACTTCGATTTTAACTATTTTAACCCTTCTTTAAATAAATTAATATTAAATGTCCTAATCTAATTCAAGTGGGCCTAAATGGTCATATTTTATTTCTAAGGTTGTTTTTGGTCGCATTACACTTATACAATAGAATTTGAACATGTGTTAGGGTAATAATAATATCATTTTCACCCTTAATTTCCCTATTTACTTTTAACCGTGGTAAAAAAAAGTAAAAAGTTACTATTCAACAAAAATTATTTTCATCTTATTGAACCACATTTTATTCTTTGATATTAACCGTGTCTCTCGGATTTTTGAAATTCCACTCACAGAAGTGGTAAAATTATGTTTTATGTGAATTTGGAAATTCCCCTAGGAGGTGGGTAAAAGCCGGTGAAAAGTTCAATAAAATTTTTATATATCTAAAATTATTATAAAATGACTCCGATGAATTGCATTGAACTTATATAGGTATTATGTATCAATTTTGACCGAAAATAAATTTAAATAAAATAAATAATTATTTAAATAAAAAGTCAGTTTTTAAATAGTAACCCAGTGTTTTCACTATTCATCAAAAATTGAAAGTTTTCAGAAAAATACCAAAATTTCACCCTAGGCTAATTTGGATACTCCGAATCAAAAAATGAAGTCCATTTTGAAAGATAAAATTTATAAAATTTCAAAAAGTAGGTATTACTATTCATAATGGCTAGTTTTAATAATATTTTAATAGCATATCATTGTTTAGTGAAACTCGGTATTGCGTACAACGCAAGCTATCGAGGAAGGTTGTGGTTGTGTGTAAATCAAGCCAAGCTAGTGCTGTGTGTAGTGAAAGATTTCTTTGATGATTTATATAACATAAAAACAAAATATTTCTCATAAATGTCTCGGGTGTTACATTCTACCCCCCTTAAAATGAAATTCTTCCTCGAAATTGGTCACTTTGTAACAAAAAGATGAGGATACCTCTCCCTCATCATATCCTTAAGCTCCCATTTAGCTTCTTCTAATTGGTGGTTCCCCCATAAAACTTTCAACAAGCGAGTGGTCTTGTTCCGTAGGACTTTTTCACTACGATCGAGAATCTTTATCAACTGTTCTTCATAAGAAAGATCTTGTTCCAGCGGTACAACTTCTGAGCTGAGTACATGTAAAGGATCAGGTATGTACTTTCTCAGGAGATATGCATGGAACACATCGTGAACTTGAGAGAGATTTGGTGGAAGCGCCAATCGGTAAGCTACCTTCCCAACACGATCCAGTATTTCTAAAGGACTGATATATCTAGGGCTCAGCTTTCCCTTCTTTCCAAATCTCATTATTCTCTTCCAAGGAGATATTCGTAAGAACACTTTATCACCCACTTCAAACTCTAGGTCTTTTCTTCGGTTATCGGCATAACTTTTTTGTCGATTCTGAGCTTCTCTTATGTGTTGTTGAATAGATCTGACCTTTTCTGCCATCTCATCAACAAGATCAGGTCCTAATAGATTTCTTTCCCCATCTTCATCCTAGCAAGTTGGAGTCTTGCATATCTTTCCATAGAGAGCTTCATAAGGAGCCATCTTAATACTGGTGTGAAAGCTATTATTATAAGAAAATTCCAACAAAGGTACGTGTTGATCCCAACCACCTTTCAAATCCATAGATAAATCTCTCAACATATCTTCTAGAGTTGGAATTTTCCTCTTAGACTGACCGTCTATCTGAGGATGATAAACAGTGATGTAACTCAACTCTGTATCTAGAGTATGCTGAAGACTTCGCCAGAACGTTGAGGTGAACCTCAGATCCCGATCAGATTTAATAGAAAGTGGTACTCCATGCAATCTTTCCACTTCCTTTACAAATATCATGGCATGATAATCCAGAGAGAAATCTTCTCTAATAGCAATGAAGTGTGCAGACTTTTTAAGACGATCAACTATGACCCAGATAGCATTATTGCCTTTGGATGTTTTAGGAAGTTCAGTGACAAAGTCCATAGTGATGTTTTCCCATTTCCATTCGGGTATGGGTAATGGTTGTAACATCCCCTTAGACTTATGTCTCTCCGCTTTATCTTACTGACAGACCAAGCATCGAGAGACATATTCAGCAACATCTCTCTTCATGCCATCCCACTAGAAGTACAATTTCATGTCCCTATACATCTTCATGCTTCCAGGATTAATAGAGAATGAAGAACTATGAACCTCATCCAGTAGGCCCTTCTTTAATTCTAGGATGGGAGGAACACAAACCTGATTCCTAAAATTTATTATCCCATCACAATCAATGTTTAATTCAGGAACATTTCTCACCTTCTTTTGTAACTCTACATCTTCTTTCTGTGCCTCTTTAATCTTCACATGTATAGATGGATGAACATTCATTTGAGAAAGATACGATTTTCCCCTTCCATTATAATTCCAAGATCCATCCTTTTTAAATCTAGAAATATTGGATCTTTTGTGATCCTCATCATGGATAAGATAACATGGTCTTACCGACTTAATGCATCTTCCACCTTGTTTGCTTTCCGAGGGTGGTAATAAATTGAGCAGTAGTAATCATTAATCAGCTCCAACCATCTTCTTTGGCACATATTCATATCCTTTTGTGTGAAAATATACATTAATCTTTTATGATCAGTATAAATATCACATGTTTTTCCATAAAGACAATGCCTCCAAATATTTAATGCAATGATTACCGCAGCTAACTCCAAATCCTGAGTTGGGTAATTTTGCTCATGGATTTTCAACTGTTGTGAGGCATAAGCTATCACCATATCGTTTTGCATGAGAAGACACCCCAATCCCTTCTTGGATGCATCAATGTAGATCACAAACCTTTCTCCACTACATGGCAGTGAGAGCACAGGTGCACTGGATAACCTTCTTTTTAACTCCTTGAAATTCTATTCACATTCCTTTGTCCAAACAAACTTAACTCCTTTTCAAGTCAACCTAGTGAGTAGATTAGATAATCATGAAAAATCATTCACAAAACATCGAAAATATCCAGCCAAACCAAGAAAACATCGGATCTCGGTTACTGTTGTTGGTCTCGACCATCTTTTGATAATCTCTATTTTTTTGGATCCCCAGATATCCCCTCTTTTGAGATTATGTGACCCAAAAATGAAACTTTTTGAAGCCAAAATTCACACTTGGTAAATTTGGCATAAAGATTATCCTTCGTCAGGGTCATCAATATAATTCTCAAGTGATCTTTATGTTCATCCTTTCTCATGGAATATACAAGCTTATCGTCTATAAAGACGACCACAAACTGATCAAGATAGTATCTAAAGACTCTATTCATCAGATCCATGAAGATAGCAGGGGCATTAGTAAGACCAAATGGCATCAGAATAAATTCGTAGTGTCCATACCTTGTACGGAAAGTCATATTTGGTATATCCTCCCTTTTTACCCTTAATTGATGATACCCTGAACGATGATCAATCTTGGAAAAGTATTGAGCTCCACGTAGTTGGTCAAATAAGTCATCAATGCATTGGAGAGGATATTTGTTCTTGATATTGATCTTGTTATGTTCTCGACAATCAATGCAGAGTCCCATTGATCTATATTTCTTCTTAAAAAATAGAACATGTGCTCCCCAAGGTGACGCACTAGGTCGTATGAATCCCTTATCAAGATTCACTTGGAGTTACTTCTTCAATTCCTGCAACTCAATTGGGGTCATTCTATAAGGTGTCTTTGAAATAGGTAAATCACCGTGTATGAGTTCTATTGAAAACTCAACTTCACAATTTGGTGGAAGACCTAGTAATTCCTCTGTAAATACATCATCAAACTCTCATACAATGGGAATATTCTTAATTGTGAGTTTCCCTCCAACCATTTGAGAAAAATAACCCTCATTTAGTGGAATCAAGACCCATAAGATGGAATAAATTTCCACCAGAAGGTTATGTTCATCCATGCATCGATAGATGATCATAGATTGATATGGAATATGAAATGTGACTTCCCTTCTTTGGAAATTGATATGATATCCATATAATGAAAGCCAATCCATGCCAAGAATCACATAAAATTCCACTATAGGAAGGATCACAAGAATTGCAGGAATCACTTTCCCACAAACTTCAATAGGAGAAGAATTATAAACTTTTGATGCGACTGTTGTGCAATTAGGGGTTGTCACAACTAAATCAACATATAATTGTTGAGGTAATATGGTGATACCCATAGAAAATTCTTCAGAAATAAAAGAGTGGGTGGATCCAGAATCAAATAAAACATTTTCTACTTTAGAGTGGATGGTAAGTGTACCTTTCACCACTTCATTATCATACTCCACATCACTGATAGAAATTGCATGTGACTTTCCTTTTTCTTTAGCCTAAATAGTTTGTTGATGTCGATCATCATCAAAAACCCTTGATTAGGGCATTTATTAGCATAATTCCACATTTCCTTTCACTTAAAACATTTAAGTGTAGGAGGTGCACTCTGTGTAGCCTTTTCATTGTTTGCATCACTAGAAATCCTCTTCCCATCATTGCGGCATTCAAATGCCCGATGACCTTCCTTTCCAAATTTGAAAAATTTACTTTTCCCTTTAAGACAACTCCCTCCATGTTTCTTTCCACACTTTGAGCATAAGGGAAAAATCATCTTCTTTTCAGTGTGCTTTTTAGATTTTCCTTTGAATTCCATTTTCGTCTTCTTATCAAACCCATATGACTGATGGGTTACTCCAATATCTATCACAACCTTGAGAGCACATCAAATGATTTCCTCGTAACTATTTAAGTCCCTTATGGCTAACACCCTTCGAAGAATTGGTTTTAAGCCACTAAAGAATCGATCGATCTAACTCTTAGGTTGGATAATAATACCAGAAGCGTACCATGCATGTCTTGTAGAATTTACTTCGTAGGTACCAACAGATTCATCATCCTTTTGCTTAAGTTCAAGAAACTCCTTCTCCATCTTTGTTTGAATAATACGAGGGATGTACTTATTGAAAAATAAGTTCTTGAACTCGTCCCATTCCATGAACTCAATTTAATCTCCTGGCCTCGTATTCTTGATAAGATTCCACCATTGATCATCATCTCCTTCCAAATGATACACTGCTAAGTTGACTTTATCATGTTCAGAACACTGAATAACTGAAAATATCTTTTCAGTGGTACTGATCCATTGTTCAGCCACTAATGGATCAGAAGACCCGTTGAATGAAGGTGGATGTGGCCTCATGAAGGATTAAACAGAATTATTCTCCTTACTTTACTCATTTGGAAATCCTGCATGATTCATAGCCTGAGAAAGTTGTGTGATCATGGCTACAATATTTTGTATTCCGGCTCCCATAACATTTGTTTTCTCAGGGGGACAATCATTGCATTGCCCGTCGCATTCCGCACTAACACGGTGCCTTCGGTTTCCAACCATTGACTAAAACCAAGAAGAATAGTGTGAGCAACACTAATTATAATAGGAAAACCACATAATCAGGAATAAAAATTTACACTTAAGGTCTTATTATAGGTTTTTCATGGCCATTTTTAAACACTAAGATTGTGTTCTATGCTTAGACTTATCCTTAGGGTTCTTACTAAGGCTTTCACTTCCTAGATTCCAAAGGTTGACTATAACCTCCCTCTGATACCAACTATAAAGACCCATACATTACATTCATTTTTATTACCTCAGAATTGAATCACACTTATTACAACATATAACAAACCCAGGAAAGGACCGTATAGGTATAGAGTCTTTAGAAACTGGGAAACATAAACAACTGGTTCATAAAGCATCTACATTGTCTCGCATTTATTTCATCATATCTAGAGTCCCTTTTGGAATATCCTAATTAACAAACTTTTTCCTGACCTGGGGAAAGAAAACATATAAAAGGGTGAGCTCAAATGCTCAGTAATGGTAAATAAAATATATATCAATCACATCATATTCATAAAAACATAACATTTTGGAAATATTAACCTGCAAAAGAGATCAAAATTTCCTAACATGGAATAAATCATAGTTGTGAAATGTAATCCCAATAATCATAACATAAAACATGAAACATTGTGGCATACACACATAATCATAGATAATATTTTCTTAGTATTCAAGACTCATATCCAAGACTATCTTAGCAGACAAACACCATTTCTGAACCGAGTTCACTCATCGTTTCAGTCCTATTTCACTAAGCCGGTTTAACCTGCCGTTCCATCCATGTCTAACTCATGAGATATAAATCTTTACCTAATGAATTGGAGGGAGATATAGTTCTCACCCATCTCATAATTATACCATTATTATGTGTTCCACAAAATCAAAAATCATACATCATTGTATCACCCATGTAATAAAAATCGGAATCTTAAACATCATGCCATCAATAACATAATCCATAAAAGATAAAAGGAAATCATAAAAATAATTCCATCATAACATAATCAAATCAATGTAAAAATTAGGGATAGAAACACAACCCTATATTATCTTAGATGGAAAATAATTTTGATAAAACACTTGAACTCCATTTTTGAGGAAAATATCTTTTCTACTTCAAATACATTTTTCCTTTCTTAACATGTCATACAATCTTAAACTAAAAGAAGTTGATTAAAAATAAACATAAAAACTTGTAAAAGAATCTTCTTGGAAATAATGTTTTAAAAATCAATTCATGGCATATAAGTTAAAAAAAACATTCTTCTCGTACTTATGTCGGAAAAGTCAAAAAGTACCTCATACGAAAAATGACAAAAGATTCCTCTCATATCTTTTACTAAAAACTCACAAAAGGGTAAAATTGGATTTAAAAAATTGTATAAGGATATAAATATTACATATTTAGGAAACATGGATGTGGATGATAAATATTCCCCAGTAAATTCTTAAGTATAAACAATCTCGGATAAAAAATGAGATTGCGAGATTTTCCCTTACCTTATGTCTGATTTGCTTCGTAAGTGTCTAAACATCATGTATAATGATTTAAATAATTTTATTTACTTATTCCATAATCATACTTTTTTTTATGATAACATATATGGTCATATTCTTATCTTCTTGTTAGTAATATTTAATTGTTACTTGTTATTCGGGTGTTTATATCTTTTTGTTCCTATTCGTGTTTTGTCGAATAAATTCTTATTCATCTTTTTAGGTTATAGATACCTCATTTACAGAATGTTATTAGTGTAATACATATCATATTTATCCACTCAATTCATTTATGTAATCATTATGCAATGAAAATCATGTAGAACGAGTCGCATCACATCTTGGAGACGGTATTCCGTACGTACGCACGAGCGATGATATTGTTCCCATTATCGTGGAATTGTATTGGAGTGTATGTATACTATTTCAGAATCAATACCACTTTACAATAATCATATGTAGTTATTATATACACCATTATACCCATCCAAGTAAGGTGGTGGTGGAAAATAGATTACACCACGTCGTGGAGACGGTATACTGTACGTACGCACGCGCGGTGATTTCATTTTCCGTAGGATGGATAGATGGTGAAGTAGTGTTGTTTCATACTTATAATAAAATATCAGTGTATGATTGATAATAATGTTATTACTTCATCATGAAACAACTAAATAAGAAGAAGTGGAAGAAGAAATAAAGTTAAAAGAATCGGTAACAGACATAACCTCTTCTTTGAAGCGCCTCTTTGAGACCTGTTCTTAGGGCACTAAAATTGGTCTTCAAAGAAGACCAGGACCTCTAGGATGTATCTAGGAAAGTGGAGAAGAGAATTTGGCAGGGGTTGGCCGAACATGAAGGCTCAATGTGGTGTGAGGAAGAGAGAGAGGAGGTCCCCTTTTATAAGGGAGGAGAGGGGCACATTTGGAAAACCTACAAATATTATTTTATTATAAAGTCATATTCGGTTTTTAATAGCTCCAAATTGATTTATTTCAAAGATAAGTCGGGGATGGGTCAAAAGACTCTCACCCAATAGAATTTAGATAAGTTTAAGAATCTATTTTAACCTTATCATTTAGATTTAACATCAAGTTAGATAATTTTACTTTTACCGTGTCTTCTTGTTTTCTTACACTATAAGGTTAATAAACATACTATAACAAGCCAAACGAACCCCAAGTTTATTATTATTAATATATAAAACCTTATATAAGTCATGTTTTTAATACTTAGATTTTTAGAAATAAAATAACAATTAATAATATAATATTTGTTTTAAAAACTATTTTATGTCAATTTTGACACTATTTGGTAATTGATTTTTGTGAAAATTATAACAGAATGATTAGATCGAAAAAAGTTAATTAAATCAATAATAACAGGTCATGTTAACCTAGAAAATTATTTTAATTCATAAAAAGTCTCAAATTACATTAATTTGGGTGTTTATAACATCAATTATGTCAATATTTAATTAATAAGATAATTACTGCATGTCATAAATAAATTAAATTATTTAATGTATAAAAATTACAAATGAAATATAATTATGCAGGAAATAGTTTTATCTTTCTAATGAATATTTATAGTCTAATTTATCTTATGTATAACCCTATATTAAAAATTATTTACTTATTATACATTGATTTTAACTATTTTAACCCTTCTTTAAATAAAATAATATTAAATGTTTTTATCTAATCCAAGTGGGCCTAAATGGTCATATATTATTCCTAAAGTTTTTTTTGGTCGAATCACCCTTATCCAATAGAATTAGGACATGTGTTAGGGTAATAATAATATCATTTTTACACTTAATTCCCCTATTTACTTTTAACTGTGGAAAAAAAAAGTAAAGAGTTACTATTCACCAAAAATTATTTTCATCTCATTGAACCAAATTTTAGTCCTTGATATTAACCGTGTCTCTCGGATTTTCAAAATTCCACTCATAGAAGCAATAAAATTATGTTTTATGTGAATTTAGAAATTCTCCTAGGAGGTGGGTAAAAGACGGTGAAAAGCTCAATAAAATTTTTATATATCTAAAATTGTTATAAAATGACTCCAATTAATTGCATTGAACTTATATAGGTATTATGTATCAATTTTTACCTAAAATAAATTTAAATAAAATAAATAATTATTTAAATAAAAAGTCGGTTTTTAAATAGTAACCCAGTGTTTTCACTATTCATCAAAAATTGAAAGTTTTCAGAAAAATATCAAAATTTCACCCTAGGCTAATTTCAATACATCGAATCCAAAAATTAAGTCCATTTTGAATGATCAAATTTATAAAATTTCAAAAATCCGGTATTACTATTCATAATGGCTAGTTTTAATAATATTTTAATAGCATATCGTTGTTTAGTTTAACTCGGTATTGCGTACAATGCAAGCTATCGAGGAAGGCCGCGGTCGCGTGTAAAGAAAGCCAAGCTAGTGTTTTATGTAGTGAAAGATTCCTTTGTTAATTTATATAAGATAAAAACAAATTATTTCTTATAAAAGTCTCAGGTGTTACAATATCAATATACTATCTTCGCTATTACATCAGCCTTGAATAGAAGTGATAAATTAGAACATGATGACCTCAAGAATCCTCCCCATAAACACACAAGTTGGGAAACCAATGGTACAGTTACCCCATTTGAACTACTTGTTATGTCTCTAGTGTCCAGTTAATAAAGCATTGGATGTATTTCCATGCCTTCTTTTGGATGATGTGTATATATTCGGCTGCATGAGGGGTTGAGTATTCAATATCTATAGACGGTGAAGACTTGTAATATGAAAGGGACCAAGGTGTTCGATGGATAGATCTTCTTCAAAATCCTCTTGATGTACATGGACCCAGATAATGAATTCAATCATCATTTCAAGACCCCACCTCGACAATGCCATCTCTATCAGCCTCGAGTTCCACCCCACCAATGGGGTCTTACATAGTCATACCTGACTATACTATTGGGACTAAGGATGGATCAATTGGGAAAAAAGCATCTACATAAACTTGCGCAAGAAAACTGAGGAAAAAGCTAGATGTACAGACCACACCTTTTGTGTGAGTGTGAAAAATCACTCTGGAACTATTAATGTAAAATGAATTTTGTTGAAATAGATCAAATGATAGTTAGTTATTTTCATATGGTGGTTAAAGGCTTATAGGAGATTAGAGACAACATGATAAGTCCCCAAGACTTGGTGGGGATTTCCACCAAATATACTCCTAAATTTTGTTTGGTATTTCGATGAATATCACTTATTTGTCTATCATTGGTTTGGAAAAAGCATATAAAGACATGAGAAACTGTTAATGTGAATGCTCTGTTAATGGTTGGAACTTTTATTTTATCTTTACTTTTTTTCTTATGAGGGATGGATTTCGTTGAAGAGATATCTATGGAATAAAACCACTCCAATAGTTTATATTTTCATAGAAATTCTAGTGAGTGGTCCCTTATAGATTACACGGAGGACTTAAAGTTCTCATCTTTGCATCTCGACATCCTGGACTAGCACATCACCCACCTCATCCCCAATAACAGGTCCCAAAACATGATCCCATGGGCTAGTGGGTGCACCTTTTCCCCCTTCATATAGGTCCTCAATCACACTATCTATGATTTCCTATAAATTACAAACTCAATTAAGGAATTTGTATAGAGAAAAGGGGAGAGTAAAATAAGGATGCCAGTAATTTACGTTTTACTTTAATATACTTGATTAGTTCTTATTTTAAAGGGGGCCCAATAACACCATATTATTAGGGACTCCCTTTATTAGAATCATACACATAGGATTCACCATCCCTATACTCCTTAATCTTCTCTTCAACCATTTCTTAATTATTTTATGGTATGTCTGCGGTCAACACTTCTTCTTTCTCCACTTCATTTCTCAGAATCACCCACACTAGGGTGAAAGGTTGTTCATACTCCCTACATTGAGAATAGTAGACATGTAGAGTATCCAATTATACATGTATTTGGTGGATGTTCACCCTGGTCATGAATTGAATGTGCTAATTTTTTGGAAACTCATTCTAGTCACACTTCATTTTCCATCACAAGTCCTATGTCGATAGTGACGTCTGCAACATACTCTATGTGGACTAAAGGGATGGATAGAAAAAAATCAATAGTTGGTGGTAGAAGATACATCAATTTATTACAAGTAGCCTCTTTTTACACTCCCCAGGGTTGATTTCGATACCAGTCCCCTCCAAGGGTGGCGGTTCATCCACACTTTATGACATACCCACTACCACATTTCTAGCATGTGGATCACCAGATGCTTTCCCTACCTTTCAAGGATCGTCCAATATACGTCTTCACTGATCAAGAACATCTAGATATAGTTCAATTACCTAAATAATATTTTGTTTTATTGAGTCCAAATATCCTTCTAACAAATTAATACCATAGTTTGTCGATAGACCAACATCAACATTGATTGGTAGCAGCATGATTGTTTCAACGGAGCCCACAATCATCAGCATGCACCATAGTTGTTGAAGGACACATGGGTTCCACTATTTATATAACCCCCTATAGATTCTCTTGTAAACTAATTGAATTATAAAAAACTGTCACGTAAAGAGGCATAATGTGTATGGAAGAATGACGATCCTTCCATAAATCTGTGTCACTAGAACTCCACTCGTAAAACATTACATGAAACAATTTTTCTCCCATGAGTCATGAAGGATTCACACATTAGACAAAATTGTGTCCCAAATAATTGGAAGTTTATTTTTTCATGGTTTTTGATCCAATGTACAATCGCAGCCTCATCGAATGTCATAGGTCGGACACTAGAAATGTTCGGTAGAGATGACCATAGATTAGAGTTCATATTCTAGATGGTATTCTAGAATCTGTAACCCCTAAGATACTCTATTATCCTTCAATGAAAAAACTAAAATGGAATGATGATACTTCTTGGAATTCCCCCTAGCAACACAAGCTTCTATTTTGTAGAGTATTTATATTAGGGGTACCCCCAGTTTTACCTAGTTACCCGCTGTTGGGATCACATCCATCACCAACATCAGGAAATGTATCACTATCAATGAATTTAGGAACAATAGTATCCACCCAAATAGAAATGTTTCATGTAATGAATTTTGAAAACAATTAGGTCACAACCTCCCCATGTTATACCCATATGATAGATATTATATTCTTCTTTGATCAACCAGTATTATCCTTCCTCCCCCCTCAGAAATGCATTAGGAAACTATTTATTATTACTTGGAGTCATCAATCTCGGGTCATTCATAATGAACACATTGAACCATATGTATAAAATTATATCCTTTAGTAAGATTGATGAGAATATCACCATTTCCATCACCACATCTGATATATATAGTTCCACGATAGGAGTCTTCTCCTTATTCCCCAATGCATACTTTGGTGGTAGGAACTCAGCATAATATATTCTTTCGAGAGTAATTCAACCAATACAGTTGATGCCTAAGAAGGTGATGAATAATTACCCATGATGGAGATTGAATGTGTGTGTATTTGTGGACCATCAAATAATTATCTCTGGAATAATCGCTTATTAGAGGTGAAAATGGAATCACAACATCATAACCAAATCATACAACATGATGTTGTACAACTCTTCCATGTATTCCTAGAACATATATGATTACCAATATGACCATTCCAACTCACTGGTGATGTTTTCACCAAAACATTAGTCCCAATAATTCTGCCAACACAAGCTATTACATCCCATACTACTCCTGAATGTAGTGGAATAGTGGACATAGAACTCTTATTCCTCTAGATGATACCCTATGCTTAATTTTTTTCTCAAATTCAATGCACATATATCAGTTTCCTTATATTATTTGGAAGTATTACTATGGATAGTGATGTTCCATCATTAGAGATCATCTTTTCTTCTAAACCACGGTTACGGTGAATCAACATTAAAGGCTAGGATGATCACTTATTTTGGGAACAAAAAAAATTAGTATTGGGAGATAGTCACTTAGAGGAATGTATTTTTGTGACTATATCATCATGCCTAAATGCATTTTATTATCTAATATGACCCTTATGGATTGATGTATCTAAGGGGTTCCTATCTTTTCATCACGTGGTGCTACTGCATAAACACCATTTTGAGAAGTTTTATATTTGTTGCCCATTCCAAATATATCTAAAATATCTAATTACAAAACATGAAAGATTGAAGGTTTGAAAGAGTAGAGGCAATGTTTTCAGAAAAATGGTGTAGTAGTATCATAGAATGCTATTATTCATGAAATGTCTAATTCATGTAAGTTGAATGAGATAAACAAAAGAATTGGTTGAAGGTCGGTTTGTCATGAAAAAAATTTAGACTTACAATCTTGAGAGTGAATTACTTATCACAATGAAAGTTAAGGTTCCATACAATAGTCCCCTAACATATATATATAGATGTGGAACCATTCATCCATGCACACAAAAGTATCTTACATGTCAAACAAGTAATTTTATTTTGTATCCATGACAATCAACACATATCATTAATGTTTCCTTCAAAACCCAACCTTGTGGACCCATTTCAGCATATATTTGGATGAAGGGGGAATTTTATGCCTTGAATTATACACGAAGAAACAAATAACCTTCTTTAGACAATCTAAATCCACCATCAAACTAGACAGAACATCTCGACAAGGCTAAGGAATGTGCACACTTGTTTCATTGTGTACATGGAATATTGAAATATGCATGGAAGAACCTTTCATTCCAAATAAGATGTATTTGATATCCTTTCCATTAATTCCACTCAAACGACTATGTATGATGAATTCTATATGTCCATGTTTCAAGTAAGAACACAATTCATGTGGAACACACATTCCTTCAATATAAGATGTCAACATGCCCCATGAATAATCATTCAACATGGATAAGGGAGGGGTTATGTAGAAGACCTCTATAATGAACCAAATATTCAATGTCATCTCCCAAGATTTTTTCTATATATTGAATGCCATCACCATTATTTTTTGTGATCCTATGGAAGTCAAGAAACTGCTCTACTGTGTGAAAGATCGATTTTCTGTGACATCGTGAAAGCATGGAATCATCAAAGTAGAGATCTAGCATGACAGGTTCCCTCTGAATCCTCCCTTGAGTAGACCCATTATTTTTTAATACTCTTCCAAACACATAAAACATATTCCAGGTGCACACACGATATCCTCCTATGCTCAAACCAAAAATTTCTCAGAACATTACTATGTTTGAGGAAACCTGTTGCCTTGTTCTCAAGGACCCTTTATCGATCGCACCACTTCCTTAAAGCTCTATGGTTTTCCTTTATGTCAAAGAGACATATCTAGGTTTAATTTTCCTGAAACTACATGCCTTCCATGAACCTATTTAAAACAACCCCCAATGCATGCGCCCAAAAATTTCATTGCCCCTCGTGAATTTTAACCAATTCCCATAGTGATCTTGTGACTATAAATTTTTCATATCAATACAGTTATATAATACCTTTTTCTTCTCAGCATAGGCATGCTAACATTTACATCATGAGAGACCACTCCTCTTAACCATTTAATTCTTATGTTTATAAAGCCATATCCCACACTAGGGTGAATGTTCTAGTGTTAGGTAATCCCCATCGGTAAGGATTGGGTCCCCAATATTCACAATGCATGATGTAAAACGTCCTACCATAAGTGTTCTCATCGCATGAAGTTAAACTATAGTCATACCCTACGTAGTGCGCATAGGATTCCCTACGAATGATCATAATGGGATGTCACCATCTCCCCCACAATTGGATGAAACTCCACCCAGGGTGACAAAACTCTTACAGATGGGAAGATTATATATGTGATCGCCACACACTCTGTTCCACAAGAATAAGATTCTCCTTATATGACTCACATGGAATGAGATATTCGCCATATGAAATTTTATCACCACACATGGAATGGAATCCTTGGTGGGTTGTTTTAATGTGTAATCCTCACAACATACCTAATTGTCACATATTTTCATGACAAGACCATCATGTCAGTTGCTTACTCTTGTTTCTCACACTGATAATGAATCATGATGTCTTAGAGGTTTTTAGGGACCTTGGAATCTTCCCAATCAACCTATATGCCACTTTATTATGTTATCCCTGGCCATAATCATGATATGGGTATCCATAATGGATTAATCTCTATTATCCACCTACTAATAGGAAGCACTTACATGTAAGACCAAACCACATGTGATCCATGGGCTTCTTCTATGCATAAGACCCAATCTAATCAGGAACCCCTTTCTGATGGACAGTTTCAATGCATAATCCCCAACAGCATGGGCCTTCTTCTAGGTTGCAATCCCTATCCATTCCAAACATCATGGGATTTTATTCCGAACTAATTTGAATACATTTGATGAATCTTTGAGGTCTAAACACGAAATCTAACACTCCATACACTATATATACCGCATCTAATCTATCCATCCAACACTCTATCCACATCCATCTTGTTTTTCCTCTGGCCACCACATCTATATTAAATCATTCCCATATCATGATACCGCATCTCCATCACATTACATTGGGAATATTTCACATGTAAGCCCTACACACATCCCCACTACTCCAAAAAGAACACGTGTAGCTTCTATATATAATCGATACACCATCCCACCAAAGTAAAACAATATTCCAAGAGAATATTCCATGAATAAGACCTACACCATCCCTCACTAACAGTACATTACTAATGGGAGTGTCCCTACGATGCGACGTTAAATTACAGGGATGGATCTCATCATATAAAATTAAACTATGGTATCAAACTACATAGATTTTGATCCCTACCTTCTAAGAAGGTGATGTAGGATGCATCCTGTGGGCTCAATCTAGACCAATATTAACCAAGGTAACCCATCCTATGAGTGTACATCTTTTTCCCCCACTCATATGTTTTTTAGACCAACCTTCATAGTGAAATATATTCCTCTTTCTGGGACACACATCTCAAATCCACCACTATAGGGAGTTCTAATCAATCCATCCATAAACCATATAGGTGTTCCCTCATAGGGAAGAACATCAATGATCTTACGTTATATGATATTATGATCTATATTATTATGTATTCATTTGGAGTGAAACTATTGACCTGTCTCATACCACTACCTCATTACTATCAAGGGATTTCTAAGGTGAAATCCTTGTAAGATATATGCATATGGTGTCAGACAACTCATGTAAAAAATGGGACACCTGGGGTGAAATACCTATAATTTATAACTTCATCAGTATATACCTCTTGAACAACATGGTATTCCTTGGGTTCCACGACTAAGATAGTTCCCGGAGATTCCCTCATTTGAGGAATATTACATGTGATCAATGTTCATAAAATCCACACAATCCAGCAATTCCCAATGTGACTACACTCTTAACCAAAGGTTACTACCCTATCAAAACCTGTGAATACAGAAGAAGTATATTAAACTGGTGTCCACAATGATTTGGAACCATAAATGAGTTCCAGGTACATGAATAGAATCTAATAGGGTGACCTGAACTAGGTGATGAGTTACATGGAGGATTCCATGGAAGGAGAAACTAACATCCCATAATCCTGTTTTGATCAAGGAGTAGATATAGCTATTGAGTGTGATGAAAGATTCAAACCTATGAAAACGGAAATGAATTGAAATAGAAATGTGACACTAGTACACATATGTATGCAAGTTGGAAAGACCTCCATAAAGGATCAGATAAGAACATAATATTTAATTAACATGAATATCATGATAATAAAATTCATAATCAATATGGAATGTTAAATAACAAAACATATATTACATTTAATCGATCAATGGAGAATGAAATGCATCTAGAGATATTATTATTGTGAAAATATCATAAAGAAGAAATACTAAATTTTTAATTATGGATATGATTAGTCATTGTACATCATATTCATATGCCCATGATATCTTTACTATCAAGACAATTCACAATATAGTTTAAAAGTAAAGGTAGAAACTCATTTAATATTATCATATTGATTCTCCACATTAGACTTCCGATGCTTTGAGGGGATATATAATTTTGGGCACCACCCATCACTAAAACACCAAATCATTTACTCATATGTGGAAAAATAAATTTAATTCATGAATAATGTGTCTTATCCTCAAAAAAACATATTTAGTAATGAATACAGATTTAGCAATATTTCCCAAGATAATCAAATAAAACTGAATGTTTAAAACTATATGTGAAAATGATATATATATTTTAAGTAGTAAACATATATATGATAAATAATATGAATATTAATATCAAATTTAATGCCCAAAAATCATAAGGAAGTGGAAATTTCAAGAAAAAGTAATTGAGTACAAAAAAGAGTCAACAAATTTAACTTCAAACTTTTTCTTACTCAAAATGATCATAAACCATCCACTTAATGAATAATTACTAAATACAAAAAAATACTCAATGGATTGTATATAATATTAAGGTTTACTGTAATTGATAATTAAAAATAAGATAAATATAAATTTAAAAACATTTTTGATTCAAAATTAATTTTCACATTGAAAATGAATATTTATTTATTAAACTCAATTTCCAAAAAATAAGTTTTAAAATAATTTATTTTAAAATAACCTATGAAACTCATGAAATTTGATTTAAAATATTGAGTGTTAATGATGGATGTAAATTATTTTCATGTCATACATGTTAAAAAAATATTCCTTTTTTTAGAAATTAACCAATATAAATTTTTTGAAATTAATAGGAATATTAAATTTAAAATAATTTTTCAAATGTAAAAAAATTCAAATTAAAAATTAATAAATTATTTTTAAAATGGATAATAACCTTTTTTGAAATAATTTTTTTTGAAGAAAATAGATTTCTTGACTCAAGATAGAAATGAAGTTGGATATTATAGAAATATTTCCTTAATATTTTTAAGTACTAATATATAGAAAAATTGTACTCTAACATGGAAAAGTTCATTAATAAATATTGGATGAGAAAATTAAATTATTTATGAATCAATTATCATATAAATTGAATTAATTTAAATTCATGTTAAAATAATCAAAATTAAAATGATATTGTGAAGTAAACCCTTGCAAAGAACATAATGGTGATGTGGGAATTAACCGGAGAATTAATAATGTGTATAAAGTTAAAATGAAAATAAAACAAGTTGATATAAGGAAAAATATAGTTAAAATTAAATACACAAAAATCCAAATAATATCAAAGAGAATAAAGAGGTAATGTTACCTAGTGAAAGGAAGTTGACTGAGGATATTCATTATAACTTTCTAATTTTCTAATCAAATCCCCTTGAATGAAATAATTAATATTTAAAAATAAAAAAACACGAATAATTAATTTTTAAAGATATTAAATTTTATAGAGGATGTATATAGACCATATAAATTAAATTATGTGTACAAAATTTCAATATGTCTTAATGAAGGGAAATTGAGAGGAAGTTCCTTACATTGACTCTGACTCATCACGTGCATTCTTTTTCATATTTAATAATAATAAGATGTTATGTTTTTTAAAACATAATAACCATTTTATTTTTTATTATCCCTTTATTTCACATTTTACCATGTTATATATAATTACATTATAAGTTATGTTTACTTCGACTGTTTTGATTAAATTTGACTTCTGTATAAAAAATTAATTCATAAGAATGACTATGGTCTAAGTGGTAATCATTTAAAAATATACAGAATAATAATCATGAATTAATTATATTTTTTATAAATAAATTATTATTTTAATACCAATAATTAATGTACATAATAATTATAATGATGGTAGTTCATACAAACAGTTAATTATCAATTCAATTTATCAATGGTCATTATAGAAATCAGGTATGTAATATTTTCTCTATATATAATGATAATAATGTCATAAATAACATATTAGTTATTTATTAACTCTTATATATATAATCAATTTGGTTTGGATATGATAAGAGAGACATATCCCATCGTGAAGATGGTATTCCAAACATAAATGAACACCGTTATTGTAACATCCCAAGTAAATAAAGAATATGATATGTTCATATTAATTAATATTTGTGAATAAAATATGAATATTACTTTAAATGGGATTCTATGTTCGATGGCGTGCCCAACATGCATCGACGAGTTTCTTTGAAATCTTAAGTTGCACACATATAATATAATAATATTATTTTAAATGGTAGTTAACCCCTCGCCATTGTAATGGCGGGAATGAACAGAACTAACTAAAAAATAATTATATATTTTTTTCAAATATTTTTAGATTTATCTAATAAATGTTAGAGGCTTAAAATGTGAATGAATCAAATTTTAAGTGTAAATATTCTAATTTTGTTTAAAAGGTCGATTAACCGCCTTTTGATGGAAAACCCTTTTTAAATCCACGTTTTGAAAATTTTATATGTTATATTTGAAAAAATAAAATCATTCTTTACAATCAAGACATCAAAATTTACTTTGTGTAAATTTTTGTAATTTTTCTGATAAAGTACAATTTTTTTATGAATAGCGAAAATGTTGTATTTTAATTCAAAACCTCCTTTTAGTCGAATTTTTTTATATGGACATATTATCATTTAAATTGGTTGTAAAGTTTAATTAAAATATATTTTTACCATTTAATCTATTGGTGGTCATTTTAATTAATTTTTCTTTTAAATTGTACATAAACAAGTGTCAATCTTTTAATAGATATTGTTTCTTAAAAACATGCTATTTGTTCTGATAGCGGGAATTGATTATAAAATTAATTAATTAAACTTATATGCTTTTAATTTGGTAAAATTGATATCCTTTTTTAATTTGGAATATCAAATATATCTTAGGGTTATTTTTTGGTATTTTTCTGACAAATGTTCATTTTCAATGAATAGTGAAAAATACTTCATTATAATTTAAAATAGCATAATCATCCAATTTATTTATATAGTTAGATTTTCATTTTAATTTTTTATAATGTGTAATTTAATTATTTTTTAATTATTTAATACAATATTTTTCATTGGATGTAATTACACTTTTAAATTGGACGTAAAAACCAATCAATCTTTTGATAGCTTTTACTTCTTAAAAACCCGTGTTTGGTTTTGACAACGGGAATTATTTTAAATTAATTACTACAATTTCGGTGATTGGAATTTGATAAAATTGATTACATATTTGGAATCAGAAGTTCCAAATTATGTAATTAATAATCTTGTTTTTGTACATTATGAATAGTAACGACGGTAATTATCTTTAATTATCGTGTTTAATTAGTAATCAGGTAGTTAAGGGTAATAAAATAATTTCATAAAAATATAAAATGACCCCAAAATGTGTCCTAATTCTATTGGTGGTTTCATGAACGACCATAGGATTCCTTGTTCCAACCTTGGGAACCCATGGAATAACTTTATTGAGATAGTGTCCCTTTATCATATTTTTTTAATGAAAGGAAAATGTAACCAAAGTACGTAACACCTAAGTAAAAAAATTTAAATTTTGTCTAAATAAATTATCACTTAGACTATAAATATTATTTGTAAAGATAAAAATATTTCCAACATGTTGGTAATTTGTTTATAATTTTTAGACATTAAATAAATAAATTTATTTATTACACCGTGTCGATGTAGTGATTACCTCATTAATGAATGATTTATATAAAATGAAAAGATAAACTAAAATATAAGACTTAAACTTGTCTAAAAACTATTTGATGGATTTATTTAGAACCCTTATCACCTTATACTTGAAATATATAATTTTTGGACCTTTAATATACGAAAAGTGTTTTATAATATAGTAACTTTTCAAGACTTTCCAAGAGTTCCCCTCCTTTCTCTTAAAAAGGCCCCCACCTCTACCCACTTACCCACACAACTCAAGACTTTGGATCAACCAAACTCTGCTCATTTTATCTCTCCACATACATTTCTTCATCCTAGAAGCCTTACCTTAGGCTGAAAGCTCTTCAAGAAACCCTTTTGGTCCAAACCAATGGGAGTTACCCGATTTGATGGTAATGTATTCTCTTATGTTATTTTGTTTTATTTTTCTTCTCTGACCCCTTAAACTGTTTTTATTCATTTGTTTTGAAACAAAAACAATATATAAAATATAATATGATGTTTTTATGAGATGGATGTGGGATACAATTACACACACCTCCGTCTAATGGTTAAATAACATATTGTTTCTGTGGATGGCGAATTATTGCCTCACGAAACGATGATTGTTCTATCTTATCCTACCACCTCTCATGGTGACCATTATGATGGTACTATATTTATTTATGATATATATTATAATTATTTTCTATCTATTATTCTGTATTTTACACTTAAAACTTACCTTTATGCTTTGCATGTTGTGCAAATGCGATAGTTTCATTTGAAGAAATGTGGACTACCGCCCCCTCAAGTGATGTGACTCATTCATTAAATACATGGATTGTATAAAGAATGAAATTAATTAACTTATCTGAAATATATAACATATATATTATACTGGAATATTATTATATATATATCTCATTTAGTTTTAATTCCATTAATGTGATAATGAAATGAAAGCAGTGTTCATGCGTACGTACGGCCTACCGTCTCCATGAATGGTAAATTTCATTTTCTTATCTCTAAATGTTATTAAATAGTATAAAATAAACATATACAGGTTATATATGATATTTAAATCATTGATACTATTCTGGAGATGGTGTAATTATAACTACATTGATAATTCTTCTCAAACAAGTTCATTTTTGACTCATGCACCGAACATCGACAAAAATGTTTTATATGAACTCACATAATTAACTAATTATTATAACATTATAATATGTGATATGAATTGAATAATAAAAATTATATGAGGTCCTTAATAATTTATTAATTTACAATAGTTTATTATTCACTAATTTAATGAAACGAACAAGGCAAGTCAGACTTGAGGTATGGGATCCAACCTCTCTCTTTCTTTTTAAGTACTCTCTTTTATGTCACTTCTTTTAAGCTTCAATTTATTATGTTGGGGGATGTTCTTCTATATTCCTATTAATGTAATTTTTATGTTCATATTATGAGAGACCCTAATTGATATCTTCAATCCAATTTTGGATGCTTTAAGTGGCGTCGTTAGGCTGCCGAATTTTCGTAAGGGGATATCTTATCTCACTTTTAATTCCGTCAGATTTCTATTATGCGCCACTTATTTATTCCATTTGGTGTATTTTTTTCTTCCATTTTATATATATTATCATTATTTTATTTATATTCATGGTATTCTATTATTCATATTGTGTTTACTATATTTTGGTCATACAACTTGATTGATTACAATGATGTATGTGGTTTTTATCTCACTTTTTATTCCCGTGAGATTCATGTTGTATTTGTCACTATCTCTGTTGAGTGGTGTATGTACTGACCATGATTCTACAGTTTGTGTAATATACTCTCATTTATGGGTATTTACATCAGTTTTTTTGGTCCTTCTTTCATGTTGTGTACGTTTTGAAAGTAACCCAAATCGGAAAGGGATTCTTTCACCCTCCTCTTTTTTAAAATACTTCTTTTTGTTAGGTCATTTAATTTAAATATTGTTATGTTGGGATATGTTCTTATGTATCCTTATTGTTATAAAAATTATGTACAAGTTGTGAGATACCCTTTTCTCTCCCATCAACTCATTTTCTGAATTTTAATGTGACGTCGTTAGGCTGTCGAATTTCTGTATGGGAACTTCTTAACCCAATTTCAATTATTTGGTTCAAACCTCTACTTCTTAATTATGTCGTACTATGAATATGTGTGGATGAAATACGATTTTTTTACAATTAATATCATATTCTGTTAGATGTATTTATATTTTCCACACATAATCATATAATTGATTTATCACTAATCTAAGGATACTCACGTTGTATGGGACTTCGTCTCAATATCTTTTCGTTGAGGCATATTTTTTTTATACACAACTTTCTTTTATACGGTGTATAAACCCCTTTTACTTTTACTTTTTTTCAAAAGGAATATTTTCTCTACGAAGCGTTTTACAAAACGAAAAAATGAATGTTTTTTAACATACACGGTGACAACGACCATTCTGCCATCGCAAGTATTATTTGATCTTTGGCTTCCATAACAAGACGTAATGTTTTTAAAAGAAAATAAATACCATATAATCTTTTATTTATTTCGGAATTGAAAATGGTTTTGATAATTTTTTAATTATATCAATGTGTTGTATTGATATCTTGTCATTGAAATGTGGAAATGTTATGTTTCCATTACGAATGTTTTATGTGATATGATTATGTTATAGTTTTTGGGCATTGTTTATGAAGACGGGTGGTTCCATGATAAACTAAGGGCTGGTGAGACCAATATATCTCTCCAATGCATTGGGTAATGCGAAGGGGTTAAATGCTAAGGTTTCTCTGATGATATTAAAGGAATATATTGTGATGGGTATTCCAAACGTAACCATAAGTGTTTCTCCCTACGTAAGAATGATATGAATGCCTCAAGTTACCTTTATGTCTTATGATTTCTATGATTTATTCATAAATATTATGATTTCATGACGTATGATGACGTTCTTATGTTTTATGAGTAAAGTATGATTTCATTGATTCTTATGTATACATGGACTAATTTTTTCATTCCGTATTTTTATATCTCTTACTGAGCTTTTAATGCTCATCCCATGTTTTTGAAATGTTTTCCACAGGACTTAAAGATGAATTGGGTCAAATATGGGATCAAGGAAAGACATGCTATCTAAAATATGGAACTATACATGTTTCTTTTTTAGAGCTTTTATTTTTTGAAAAAAATGGAAACTGAGTAGGAGTGTCAACTTTGTAATCTTTTGAGATGTAATAGTTATGTCCTAATTCTCCAAAACTCTAAACCTGAAAAGATCCTCATTGGGAATTATTTATTTAATTTATTAATATGTAAGTTTTTAAGGTCGGGTCCTTATAGTTGGTATCAAATGTCGGTTTATATAACATTAGAGGTTAGGGTATTCTTTAAGCATAAGTGACATTACAATAATGGTTAGGATTTCAGAAAGGGTCACAGTTCTTGATAAAGTGAATGAGTTTAGGATAACATGAATAATTATATCTTAGTATTATATGATGATTCTAATTATATACTCACACTGACCTTTTTGGTTTTGGTAAATGGATAGATCTATTAGGCACCAAAGTAACAGTGGATGTGAAGAAAACTGTGACAGTTTTCTAAAAGAACAACTGAATGATATTGGAGCTATAATGGGAAATCTTGTGGTTTTTCTCAATAAAATATCAGGTGTCATGTTTAACCACTTGAACCTTGGTGAGTTCTCTAATACATCAAGTACGAGATAACCTACTCGATGTGGAAGTTTGGGGAATAATTATAAAGGTAACCATTATTGTTTATATGATCCTTACTTTTGAGGTAATTATGGGTTACTATATGTTATGATAGAAAATGAAAGGCATGAGATAAACTTGAGGTTAAATTATGTTATGGTTATTTTTAATGATTTTATATCTTTTTGTGGAATGTTTTAAGAATTATATAGTTTTGGAAAAAGGACAACACACAGACCATGTGACAACCCATCGTGTCGGACAAAGCTTTGGGAATCGAACCCACAACCAAAGTTCGACTTGTATTTTTCACCTACCACTGGACTACGTGAAGTCCTAGGTTAGTATGACAAATTGTTTTAGTTATATAATTTTATGAATCAAGAATAAGTTAATTTTGGGTTATCTAGGAAACTATTGACCTATCATGGAGGATATTTGATTAGGTTAATTACTTTTCAATATGAGACATTAAGAGAAACTGATGTTATTTAGAGATAAATGTTAATATTTACCTTGAAAGGCTATGTGATTAAATCCTTCAAAGATTTGGGTTTCAATCATAGTTTTTTTACTTGGAAGAAATTTATGGACAACTATTTATTGAATTGTTTTTTGTTGATCTTTGGATAATGTTTGACAAATTTTGGAGAATAAGAGTAGTATTTCTGTTTATAAAGGATTATCCTTTATTGGCATTATATGATCTTGTACTAACAATTTTGGTTTTGGGTTTGGTATAAAAGCATGGGAAATATATAGTTCTCTTTTTTGGATTAGGTGATTCTCTAGAAGTTGATTATAGCACTCTTAATTTGAAAAAGTCATCCTAAATACTCATCTTTGGGAGAAAATATGAGTTTGTGTAAGAAATATGGTAAGAGATGAAAGTCTAAATGACAAGTAAGTATGTTTCCATATGATTTAGATAAGCTCATAAATAAATTCCTCACTGAAAAGTAACTTAAAACAAAAAAAACATTCTGTTAAATTTGTTTACTGGGGAATCAAATACCGTTTAACCCATCAAATATTTGTGATTTTCTAGTGGACCCCATTCTCCTAAAAATGTTTTCTATCACTCTCCATCAGAACATGACCCTTTTTTTTCTCTTCCATGTCCATGTTTTCCTACATAGAATCATTATACAGGTTTGATCAGGTGACCTTTGTACTTATCTTTCTTTATTTTAAAGTGACAGTTTTGCCGACTCTTGTTCCAATGTGGGACTTTCAATGAAGTTTTCGAGCCCAATTTAAAAAATTGTGAGAACACAATTTTCAAAAAGGGGGAAGGATGTAACTTCCCAGGTAAATAAAGAAAATGAAATTTTCATATATATTAATATTTGGGAATACAATATCAATACTACTTTAGAGGGGATTCTATGTTTGATAGCATACCCAACACGCAACAACGAGTTTCTTTGAAATATTACGTTGCACACATATAATATAATAATATTATTTTAAATGGTAGTTAAAGTCTAGCTGTTGTAATGGTCATAATGAAAAGAACTAACTACAAAAGTATTATATATGTTTTTCAAATATTTTTACATTTATCCAATAAATTTTTTAGGCTTAAAATGCGAATAAATCCAATTTTAAGCGTAAATATTCTAATATTCATTAAAAGGTCGATTAATCATCTTTTAATGGAGAACCATTTTTAAATATACTTTTTGACAATTTTATATGTTATATATGAAAAAATAAAATTCTTCTTTAGAATCAAGACATCATAATTTACATTGTGTAATTTTTTGTTATTTTTCTGATAAAGTTCATTTTATAATGAATAGTGAAAATGCTGTATTTTAATTCAAAACCTCCTTTTACTCTATTTTTTTATATGGTCAGATTATCTTTTTAATTGGTTTTACAGTGTAATTAAAATATATTTTTACCATTTATCCATTTTTGGTCATTTGAATAAATTTCACATTGAAATTGGACATAAACAAGTGTCAATCTTTTAATAGATATTGTTTCTTAAAAACACGCTATATGTTTTTACAGCGGTAATTGATTATAAAATTAATTAATTAAACTTCTAGGTTTTTAATTTTTAATATTGATAAAATTTTTGAATTTGGAATATTAAATATATCTTAGAGTGAATTTTTCGTATTTCTCAAACAAATGTTCATTTTCAATGAATATTAAAAAATACTGTATTTTAATTCAAAACTACCATTTCATCCAATTTATTTATATAGTTATATTGTCATTTTAATTGGTTTTAATGTGTAATTTAATTATGTTTTTATAGTTTAATACAATTTTGTTCATTGGATGTAATTTATCTTTTAAAATGGATGTGAAAATCAATCAATCTTTTGATAGATTTTATGTCTTAAAAACCAGCCATTGGTTTTGACAACGGGAATTATTTTAAATTAATTACTGCAATTTCTGTGATTTTAATTCGATAAAATGGATTCCAAATTTGAAATCATATGGTCCAAATTATGCAATTAAGACTATTTTGTTTTTGGACCTTACGAATAGTAACAACGGTAATTATCCTTAATTATCATGTTTAATTAGTAATTAGGTAGTTAAGGGTAATAAAATAATATCATAAGAATATAAGATGACCCCAACATGTATCTTAATTATATTTTGAGTGTCATGGACGACTATGGGATGCCTTATGCCAACCTTGGGACCCCATGAAATCACTTTAGTGAGATAGTGACCTTTTATCAGATTTTTTTTAAAGAAAGGAAAATGTAACCAATGTATGTAACACCTAAGTAAAACAATTTTAATTTTTTCTACATAAATTATATCAGAAACTATAAATATTAATTGGAAAGCTAAAACTATTTCCTAAATGATGGAAATTTCTTTATAATTTTTAGACATTAAATAAATAATTTTATTTATGACACCGTGATGCTGTAGTGATTACCTCATTAATGAACGATTTAAATAAAATGAAAAGATAAGGTAAAATATAAGACATAAACTTGTCTAAATCCTTTTTTATGGGTGTATTTCGAACCATTATCCCTATATCCAAGAAATATATAATTGTGGGATCTTTAATATCCGAAAATCATTTTATAATAAAGTAACTTTTCAAGACATTCCAAGAGTGCCCATCCTTCCTCTTATAAACGACCTCCCAACTCTACCCCCTTACCCACACCACTAAAGATTTTGTATTAACAAAACTCTGATCATTTTATCTCTACATATCCCTATATTAATCCTAGAATCCTTACTTTAGGCAAAAATCTCCTCACAAAACCCTTTTGGTTCAAACCAAAGGGAGTTGCCCGATTTGAAGGTAATGTCTTCTCTTATGTTCTTTTGTTATATTTTGCTTCTCCAATCCTTTAAACTCTTTTTATTCCTTTATTTTGTAACAAAAAAAGTATATCAAATATACTAGGATGTTTTTATGAGGCTTATTAGAGCTACACTTACAAAAACCTCCATCTAATGGTTACAGAACATATTATTTCTGTGGATGGTGAATTACTGCCTCACAAAATGATGATTGTTCTATCATCTCCTACCACCTATAATGGTGTCCATTATGATGTCACTATATTTATTTATGATATATATTAAATTTATTTCTTATCTAAACTTCTGTATTATTCATTTAAAACATACCTTTATGCTTTTCATGTTGTACAAATGCGATAATTTCATTTGAGGAAGTGTGGACTACCGCCCCCGCAAGTGACGTGACTCATTCAAGCAATACATGGAATGTATAAAGAATGAAATTAATGAAATTATGTGACTTATATAACATATATATTATACTATAAGTATAATATATATATATCTCTCATTTAGTTTTAAGTCCATTAATGTGACAACAAATGAATGTAGCGTTCATGCATATATAGGACCTACCGTCTCCATGAACGGTGCATTTCATTTTATAATCTCCAAATGTTATGGAATAGTATAAAATTAATATATAATGGATATATATGAGATCTAAATCATTTATAATATTTTGGATATGGTGTAATTATAATTACAAGGAAAATTATTTTTAAATAAGTTAATTTTTGACTCATGAACCGAACATCGACAAAAACGTCTGATATAAACTCATATAATTAAGTAATTATTATAACATTATAATATGTGATATGAATTTAATAATAAACGTTAATGGATATAATTAATAAATTACTAATTTAACATAGTTCATTTTTCAGGAATATAAATAAATGAACCAGACAAGTCGGACTTGAGGTAAGGGATCCAACCTCTCTCTTTCTTTTTAAGTACTCTCTTTTATGTCACTTCTTTTAAGCTCCTCTTTCTTATGTTGGGGGATGTTCTTCTATATTACTCTTACTGTAATTTTTATGTTCATAAGATGAGATACCCTAATTTATATCTTCAATGCATTTTTATAAGTTATAAGTGGTGCCGTTAGGCTACCGAATTTTCATAAGGGGATATCTTATCTCACTTTTAATTCTATGAGATTTCCATTGTTCGCCACTTATTTATTGCATGTGGTGTATTGTGTTCTTCCATTTGATATATATTATCATGATTCTATTTATATTCATGGTATTCTGTGATTCATATTGTGTTTATTATCTTTTGGTCATATGACTTGATTGATTACAATGAAGTATGGTGTTTTTATCTCACTTTTATTTCTGTGAGATTCATGCTATATTTTTCACTATCTCCATTGAGTTGTGTATGTACTGACCATGAATCTACTTTTTGTGTAATATAATCTCATTTATGGGTATTTATATCAGTACTGTTTGGTCCTTCTTTTATGGGGTGTACGTTTTGAAAGTTACCCAAATCGGTAAGGGATTCTTTCACCCTACTCTTTTTTAAAAGACTTCTTTTTGTTATGTCTTTTAATTTACATCTTGTAATATCGGGAAATGTTCTTCTATATCCTTATTTCTATAAATACTCTATACAAGTGTTGATATACCCTTTTATTTCTCATTAACTCATTTTCTGAATTTTAAAGTGACGTCGTTGTGCTGTCTAATTTCTGTAAGGGAACTTTTTAACCCAATTTCAATTCTTTGTGTCGAACCTCTACTTCTTGATTATACTGTTCTATGAATATGTGTGGATGACCTCCGATTATATTACAATTAATATCCTCTTATGATAGGTGTATTTATATTTTCCACACATAATCATTTAATTGATTTATCCATTATCTAATGATACCAACATTGTAAGGGACTTCATCTCAATCTCTTTTCGTTGAGGCATATTTTGTTTTATACACAACTTTCTTTTATACAGTTTGTAAACCCCGTTAACTTTTACTTTTATTCAAAAGTAATTTTTTCTCTACGAAGCAATTTACTAAACAACCTAAAGTATGTTTTTTAACAAACGCTCTGACAATGACCTTCTCGCCGTCGCGAGTATTATTTGATCATTGGATTTAACAACAAGCCATAATATTTTTAAAAAGAAAATTAATACCATATACTCTTTTATGTATTTTGGTATTGAAAATTATTTTGATAACATTTTAATTATATCAATGTGTTTTATTGATATCTTGTGATTGAAATGTGGAAATATTATGTTTCCTTTATTAATGATTTATGTGATACGATTATGTTATGGTTTATGGGAATTATATCTGAAGATGGGTGGTTACATTATAAACTAAGGGAGGGTGAGCCCGATGTAGCTCTCCAATGCATTAGGTAACACGAATGAGTTAAATGCTAAGGTTTCTCTGAAGAGATTTAAGGAATATACTATGATGTGTATACCAAACGTAACCATGATGGTTGATCCCTACGTAAGAATGATATGAATGCATCAAGTTACCTTTATGTCTTATGATTTCTATGAGTTATTCATAAATCTTATGATTTCATGTGGTTTGTTGAAGTGCTTATGTATTATGAGTAAAGTATGATTTCATTGATTCTTATGTATACATAGACTAATGTTTTCTTTCCGTATTTTTATATCCCTTACTGAGCTTTTTATGCTCATCCCATGTTTTTGAAATTTTTTCCATTGGACTTAAAGATGAATTGGGTCAAGGATTGGATCAAGGAAACACATGCTATCTAAAACATGGAATTATACATGATTCTTTTTAGGAGTTTTTATTTTGTGAAAAAAATGGAAACTGAGTAGGAGTGTCTACTTTGTAATCTTTTGAGATGTAATAGTTATGTCCTAATTCTCTAAAACTCTAAACCTGAAAAGATCCTCAATGTGAATTATTAATTTAATTCACTATTATGTAAGGTTTTAAGGCTGGGTCCTTATAGTTATTGTTATTCAATGAGAAAAAAGGTAAAAAAGAAAATGATATATTATATTATAAGAATTAAAAACATGTCATTAATATAATGATTATTTAATTTATATCACAAATATTAATTAATAATATCCTTACTCTCTTTAATTAAAAGTGTTAGTGAAAAAACTAATTACATCACTTCATGAGGCGGTAGTTTGCCATACACACAGGTGACCTTAACGTATCCCCTATAGAATGAAATGTAAATATGTAAATATGTTATAATGACTCCATAGGTATAAATATTTTATAAATACAATGTATATATATATATATCTTTTATCCTCAATCATGATCTAACTTGGGAGGGGTTGATATAAAACGTGTTACATATGTTCATGAGGCGGTAGTCTTCCCTAAACATGAGTGACTTTATCGTTTTCCATTTGAGGGAATATGATATTGATATTGGATACGAACATAACAAAATAAAATATAAATATTTTTCTAGATACTAGTTTTATTATATATTTTTTAATGAATAAAATTTTAATTATGTGTAATAATAAATAAAAAATGAATAATTCATAATTTTACCTCGTATGAGATCCCCTAATTAAGATTATTCAAAAAGTTTTTCTAAAATTTATTTCTAACCAAAGCATGTATTATAGGATAAGGGTGTAGTTTTTGGGAACTTATTTTGGTAGGTATTGAAAGAAAATAAATATATAAATGTTGAGGAAGAGAGAAGTGTGGTGGCCTATTATATGTGAGGCGAGGGGAACACATGTAATTTGAAAAAAAGGTTGTACACACATTATTCACAATACAAATGGATAAACAATTGAAAATTATAGATCCTATAAAATATAATGTGTAAATATTTCAGTAAAATTTGTTATTTTCACGATTTTTTTAGACATTAACATTTTAGTTTAACCAACTAATAAATTCATTTTTATCTTAACCGTAATATTGAATTTTTATAGTTTTTACTCTTAATTATGGTAAAAAATTAAGTTAATCTAATTATATAATATAAATTTTTATTATTCAAAATATTTTATCCATTTTTTGAAATTTATCTCAATGATGTATGAAACTAGAATTTAAATTAATCCCACTTACATGGAGAAAAGTATGATTTTCAATGAAAAAATGTTCAAAAGCTGACAACCTTTTTTATTTCAAAATAAAATATATAATTTATTACAATGAATTAAATGTTATTAATATAAATATATTTTAATATATTTTAATTTTAAAACATATATACATAAAATTTATCATGTAATTTTTTTGAATGAAAACATGGTTTTGTAATGAAAACCATTATTTTCATTATTCACTAACAAATTTCTATTTTCGTAAAATAAAAAAAATCACCCAAATATAATTATGTCTTGTAGATTTCAATAATGAAGATTTTATGTCACATAAATATTTTATATTATTTATAAATCACTTATAAATTATACGAGAAAAACGTGATTGAAACCCCTTTTTGAAAAAAAGTATTTTCCAAAAACATTATTTTTTATTTCAAATGCTTAATATTTTATATATAATTAATATATAACAATTGAATATAATTTTTACACATGTAAAATATATTATTTTCATAATATTTTTATAGTTATTCATTCCTTCCATTTTAATAGATATGTAATAATGTTCACGTTTAAATAATAATATTTTAATAAACTTTCTTTTTCATTTAAATCCTATATTGTGAGAATCATAAGATATCAAAGTGATAGAATTTATTTAAAAATATATCATAACTGATCAGTGTGTTTTGTATTATTATAATTATTTTTTTGTGTTTCTAATTCACTATCAAACACGATGTTATTATTTAAAATTCTCATGGTGTTATATTTACCCTCTTTTGATCTTGGGATAACCCCTTACATACCATTTGATTTCACATAATATTTATAATTTCCAAATAAATTAGAGAGAGATATAGGACCCAATACTCACATAATTAAAATACTACATATTTACTCCATAACACCATAAAATATTCCATATATCATAACCCATGAAAAAGAATGGGTTTTATAGACATTTCCTAAAGACATGACCCGTGGAAGTGAAACATGTTTCATAAACATTTCATCGATTCATCATATAATAAACCCTGAAAAATAAATGGGTTTTAGAAAAATATTTTTATCATAATTATAAGCCGTCTAGATAAATAATATTAATGGCATCATTGGGTCAGATCCTCAGAAATGTAACACCAGAAGATTTTAAAAATTGTCTTTTTTTTCAAATAAATTAAATGTATTTGATGATTTATGTTCTGATAATATACAATTTATTATTTTCATATATGAAACACTTATTTAATCATGTTCTAAATAAAACAATGTCTTATAATTTGTTAGACACACAACTATGTTTCAATAAAATCTTGATATATTATTAATTTGGTTATTTAAATAGAGAAGTAATAACCTTCCCATTAAACATAATGATATGAATAGTAATAAAAAATTAAATACTAATTTTAATTTTTTATAATGAAAACATATTGATTATAAAATTTACAGTTTTTAGTAAAGTCATTATATGTTTTAAAAATAATAATTTCTACAAACCTGCTTTTCTATATTTTTGTAAACAATTAAAAAATTGAATTATTGATAATTTCATATTATTAATTCGATTAAATAAAGGTAATTTTTAATTAAGAATATAAAAAATGAATATGGTGATTTTATGAATTTTTTCTAAAAATATTCAATTTTTGAGGAATTGTTAAAATATTGTACTTTTTTTTGAAAAATGCTTTTTTGTTTAATATATATACAAAGATAAATTATATTAAAAATTGATTATATGGTATAATTAGTTCCATTATACATCTAATAATCCATTTTATGTAATTTTATTAAATTTCATATTGAAATTGGATATAGAAACAATATAATTATTTGATCAATTTCACTATAAAAAATGATTTCTCATCATGTCTTCAGGATTTGTTTTAAATCAAATTATTACACATAGTAAATGTTAATTGGAAAAATGGATTCTAGATTTTGAATAATCATAATTTATATTCTATAATATGTTCAAATTAATTTTTACCGTAATGATAAATGAAAATAGTTGAAATGAATTACAATGATTAATATCAAAGTAGGGTTTTGTGCACTACACACATTTTATTTTATCTAATATTACACAAATACATAGGATTTTTATTTAATAAACTAGTTTTCATATTGAGAATAATTTTGTATATAGTATCTGATAAATCTAATTTTATTTTTATTTTTAATGAATGAACAATCTAGATAAATAAAATGATACAAGTTAGCAAGGTAAAAACTAAAAGGCGAAAAATTGAGTAAACCAAAATACAAAGAAATAACAAGTTAAAAATTAATTTATTTTCTGGTGATGGATGTTTTTAACAACCAAATAAATCATCCACTCAAATATTGATATATTTTCTAGGAACATAATATATATATTACCTCCCAGTAATGATTATGTTTTGGTATTTACAAGAATGTCACTCCTCATTAATTATAAAAGGGAATTGATCTCCTCCATTCATCACAATAATCAAGACAATTTTCAAGAGAAAAACTATAAAAATTACTTAAAAATTTCCCACATCTCAATTTATAATCCAAATTTCGGGCATATATCTATATTATGGTGGATTTTATGGCAAACCTAAATATGATATCTGAATAAGAGGTGATGTTCGTCAATAAGAACTTTTATTTTATTTTTCCCTCCACACCCATGACTTATTTTTTATATCATTAATATATAATAAACTCATTATACTCCCTATAATTATATTTTTTTTGTCAATATCATTTCTGAAAACTATATCCACTTCCATCAAATCGGATACCAAATCATCATTCGTGTGTACAACAGACTACCGCCCCCCAAACTGATGTTGGTTATTTTTCAATTACAACATATCAAAGATAGTAATAATGATAAATATATTTTTTATATAATATATTCATTAAATTTGTGGTTTTATAATTATTTTATAATTATTATATCACACATAAAATCATATTGGTTAATTTATGGGACTACGATAATGTTGTTCGTGTGTGTGGAAGACTAACACCTAGTGAAGGGATGTGATTCGTCCAGGATTTACATTGAATGTATTAGGGATAAATTTAAAAATAATATGTTATATATATTACGTAAACATGAATATTTAATGATAATATATATAATTTCATTTCATTTATTTAAATCCAATATGAAAATGAAAATCAATGTTCATGCATACATAATACATACAGTCTCGATGAATGGGGAATTCATTTCATACTACTATATTTTATGGATTACTATAAATTAATATATATATATATATATAATATTATAATTATATAAAGGTATTGATTTAGTAGAATATATAACCATGATTAATGTATGAGGATAAAAAATTTAAACAATAAACAAATAAATGAAAAGAAAATCACTTATTACCTGAAACATAACTTCAGCCAGAAATTGTTAATAAAATGGAAATAAATGGTCATAATAAAAACATATATTTTATTATATAAATAAATATGGTCTGATAATATATTTATATTAAACTTTTATCTAATATACATGAGGCTTGGTAGTGTACGATAGTATTCAAGAGTTAAGGTAAGGGTTTTTTTGTCTCACATTATACTTCCATGACCGACATGTCATATTCACCACAAATTTTTCTTGTAGTGTACAAAATTTTAACTAATTTATATTATTATTATTATAATTATAAATATGAGTTTTTACATTTCAATTGGAATATATCTATTGAATTTGGTTTACAGTTCCAATATTACCCGATCATTATGGGATTTTTTCTCAATTTTTAATCTCTGTGACATACATTATGTTATGCCCATATATTCTCTTGTGTGTGTATATGAATATTATTTTATATGTAATATAATTAATATATTTAACCTCATTATATTTTCTATTCCCTTTTATTTTGTTCCTTTGGGGGGAATATGATTTAGTGATACCAAAGTGGTAAATATTTTATGTTAAAATATTTTAATTTTTTAAGATTATTTATGGTTAAGTCTCTAATATTGACATATCATATTCTAAATATTAATAAATATCACCAATTTTATTTTAATATATTTATTCGTTATATATTTTGGTAATGGTACCATTTTATTGTTTTTAGTACAGAATATAATAAATAAAATGTTGTTATGAAAATCTGACTTTATCTCCCTCTTCGGTCAACAATCCATTTTCTTCCATATCCTTGTATTTAAAAATGCTTCCAAAACCATTTTTAAATAACATTTAATGATCATTTTCATGGACATTTATTCTTAAAATAGTTTAATTTTTTATAATGTGTGTTGAATTATTTTAAAATACTCCTTTATAAGTATTCATGTTTATTTTCAATGAAAATAGTTTTCAAAATGTTTTATGTTTTAAAAAGTTTTTTTCAAATCCTAAAGTATATTATCCTCAATAAATATATTAAATTATCATTTAAAAAATATTCTCCATATAATAATATATCTTTTGGTGTTATCTATGCCTTACTAGGGATATGATCCTAGTATATTATTCATATTCTATATTTGAGATTTTTATGTCTTGATGAAATGATGTTAATAAAACCCATTCACTTCCACAGGATATAAAATGAGAAATTTGTTATGAAGAACACTTATTTTTGTGGGATAATATATTATTAAATGATTATGAGTGATATTTCATTTTCATAGGATATGATATGATCAAATTTTTATGATACCGATTTTTCTTCATGAGTTATAATATAATGAATGTTAGTGATCTTGTGGAACACATAAATTTTTATCTATTATGTAACCAATGGGACCTATATATCAAAATAACATATAGGGTAAAAATTAATATCTCGTGAGTTAATTATTAGAAACAATTTGATGTAATTTAACCAAAATGGAAAATGGATGTTTTTATCCACAATGGGAGATAGTCGTGTCTCGATCCATAATGGGGGACTAGTTCCTCATGATCCAAAATGGGAAACATGTTTATCTGGATCCACTATGGTAAATAGGTGTTTTAAAATTAAATATATTTATAGTATTAGTATTTAACCTTGAAACATGAATTTTTTTTCATTTTTTATAATTGTTCCACCCTTTAATGACATGCTCTTATGATTCACAATTTATTTGTGATGATTTCTTACTCTTATGGCACATGTTTTCTAAAATGATAATGTTTTATTAAATAAACCATGTTTATTATTTAATAATTTTTGGTAATGAACATTATATGTTCTGAACATTATCAAGCACCCTTATACTTAAATTATTCATTTTAATGTTAATAGATTGAAATATATTATGTTTACTATTACTGAAAATTTGATCACACCCTTTGTTTTGTTTCATTCCATAGTCTATTAATAAATTTTTAGGTTGGGTACTCTTAATAGGATTATTATTTGAGATGATATTTTGGAGATATGTTAATGATCTTTCACAAAATTATACTGTTATGTTCACTGTATCCTAACACACTAAACTACTATGTATCTTGGCCTTATGGTTGTGTAATGTAAATAATATTCATAAAAAATATTTCATAACCATATATAAAAATACAAATTCCTTATATATAATGTTTATGTGACATAAAATTATTTGATCTTATATTGGAAATGAATTTTAAAATAAAATCACTTGGACCATTTTTTGAGGAATTTATGCTTTCAATAAAAATTACCTTTTTCTAAACTAAACATATACAAAACAATTTAAAAAAATTTTAATTAAGAATAAACTATATAATTGTAATATAATATTTAAAAAATTTAGTTTTCATAATAATAATAAATTTCATTCATGATACTCATGTTACAAAAATGATTTTATTCTCAATTTTGTAATAAAATTAAAAAGTACCTTGTTCGAAAAATGTTCAAAAGAGTACTTTTAATTTTTTTTGTAAAAATTAAACAATAACTAAAAATTTCTTTAATTTATCAGATGGAAAATTATAACAAAATATTTTTGAAAATATTTTTAGAAAACATGGATTTTGATGAAAATTGATATTCTACCAAAGAGAGAAAAACATGATTTTTTCATAAAACTATCTTCTCAAAAATTTCGAAAACCAAAGAGTGGTAAAGAGAATAATTAAATAAATATTTAATGACTAAACTATGTATAATAAAATTAATTTTTTTTATATGTGTATAATAATATATTTTCCATGAAAAATTATTCATGAACAACCATGATGAACAATGAGATTGTGACATAAACCCATTACTATATGGTATAAATTGAGTCATAATCCCCATGGAACAATAAAATCAAATGAAACCTTAAATTTTATTATAATATAAAAATTCATGATTTAACATGGAAATTGTGCTTTATATAAACCTTTTAAAGGATGATTGGTGTATAACATAACCAATAACACAAATAAGACAATTTGATATGAAATTTTCTTACATTATGTCAAGTCTTACTTACAAAACATTTGAAAATATCAATAATAAAAATAGGATTATCATTAATTTTTTATAGAACCATAAATAAATAAATAAATATATATATATATATATATATATCAATACATATATGAGATATTTATATACTTTTACAAATTTTTTATAATTCCTTTTTAAAATCACATTTCATGTAATAATATATTCATCTTTCTTGTATGTTTTGATTTTTTATTTTTAGTCCTCATAAATTAATAATGGTAACATCATATCCAAATTTTAATCAATTATATATATATAATATATATTAATTATCTAGGTACATAATGTAATGAAAAAAATTTGGAGATAGAAAATGAAATACACCATTTACTAAGATGGTAGATCATTCGTCCGCATGAACACTATTTCAATTTTCCTGGTGGATGGAATGAAAGAAAGGTAAATAATATATCAAACTTATTGATTCATTATTATTTCACACAAAACCCCAGATATATATATAGATATATCATATATTCATTAAATTAATCCTTATTTTTTCTTATGTAAATAATAATTGGAAGACAAATTGCATCGCTTTGTGAGGCAGTTGAATTCCAGACACACATGCGATGTTATTGTATTCCCAAGAATGAAATGTATGAATGTATATGTGGTATTAAAACTAAAAAGTATATTAATATCATAAATATAGTAAATAAATATTTAATATATCATTATATTTTTCCAAGATAGGTTGTCATGGAAAAGTAATTACATCAGTTTGTGAGGTGATATTCGGTCGTACACATGATTGATGGGTTTGTTTCCCATTTGTTCAAATATGAGATTGATATATGCTATTAAATAAACATAATAAAACCATAATAGATAGTATATACTGATTTTATTATATTTTAATTAATATTACATTAATTAGAACTTTAATTGGAGGAGTTAAAATAATGTTCTTAGTGATGACAATTATATTCGCATAAAACAGTCTTCTTTTGTTCTCTTATCATGGATAGTAGGGTTGGTATTTTGGGAATAAAAGTAAATATATAAATTTATAGGGATGATAGATATGAATTTTGGTAGGGTTAGGGTATCTTGATGGCTTGAATATTGTGAATAAGTTAAGGGAGAATGTGGCCTTTTATAATTGAGGTGGATTAGTATTTTTGAAGTTATAATAAACGATTCAATATCAGGAGTCTGTATCCTTCCAAATGTCACAAAAAGACTATTTGGGCATAAATCCTTTATCTATCATGTTAAAAAAGTATGATTATTTGTATCATCATATATATATGATCCCCAACATTGTTTATTATTCCAGTATGGCTCGTGGTTTTATCTAGGGGTTATTGGTGTGATACTTTTCCATTATATCATATACCATAGTTATTTTTTAGGGTATTAATGTGACTAGTATTCTTTATTCATCAATCCCATATCTTACATATTATATATGTGGGGTTTATCTTATCATCTTAGATGTTATCCCATATAATATGGTTTATTCCTCTAGGGTTCATTGTGTCCCTTTGTGATTATGGGTTAGATCCCCTATTTGTGTGTCCTGATCAAGGTGATATAATGAGTGCATATTCGAGGACACCCAATGATCAAGACCTCTTTGAAGATCAAAATAAATGAGAACACAAATCATAGAGCAAAATCTCTCTTACAAGTGTGACCTCAAAGCCTCTAGTGGTATCTTGTGGATGACAGTTTTCTTAAGACCTATTTGAGTCTTGATGTATATCATAAGTGTATCATTGATTTTATTATTGTTCATATTACTATTTATCATATCCTAATTGAAAAAAATGTTATGAGATGAAATGTATCTTTATGTTTTATATTTCATTTTTTTGTTTCAGGATTGGTATTGTTATACTAACCCCTGTATGGGATCTTTCAGACATGACACAAATTATATAGATGAAATAACTCTCAATAGAGTCTTTGGATAACCAAAAGTATCAAGAGTATATTATTGGGTAAGAATTAATGAGATTTTTACCATTTTTTCAATTGATAGTATTCCCCTACTTATAACCAGGAAAGAACTATTTTCACATTTAAGTGGGTTTGTATTAAACCCTTTTATCAATTTTAGTTATTTTTCAAACTCTAATTATAGGATATAGATTTTGTGAGAATACAAGAACTTAAGGATAATTCCACCATAATGGTTTTTATCTTGAGTAGGTAATGGTCGTATTCCATTGTCTTATTATAGTGGGATCATGTAGTGGTCCTTCTCGTCTTCCAACAAACCGATGAAGCCCTCATGGGTTGAGTCACAGAAAAACATAATCAGAGAAATATTATACATAGGAATGGAGTTTGGATATTTATTAGTTATGATATTTATTTTTGACTTATAGAAATAGTGGTAATATGTTTTGACTTCAGCCATCTAACAATAGACTCAAGTGTTGGTTCGGTGATTGATATACCCATTCATTATGACTCTAATAACCTTATTATTTAATTGGTACATGTTGATATTGTTGGTAGGGAAACACATTGGTATATTTGTCATATATAAATTGGTTGTGGTTTCTATGTACATCTTGAGTAAGCACAGTTGATATACCCATTGATTATGGAACTACCTGTCATATTTATGAATGTATTACCAAAGATTGGTAGTGATACTTTCACACTAGTTTTTAGGGCACTACCTAATGGATGATTAGGCCTCCATGGAAGGTCCTATTCATGATGGGGTTTTCCTCAGTAGTGGATTATATGTCATTCGTCCACCTAATGGTTAGTTCATAGACAAACCACGAGCGGTTTATGTAGATATATCATTTTAGACTAATATATGGACAGATATTTTTTTCTTGATGATGGTGCATAGGGATCAATATTTTTCATTATATTCCCTGTTAGTGAACATTTTAGATCAATTGATACCCACAGTCGCTGATATCTTGTGTGTGCTGCATGTCATGTAATATGAGGTTGTGTAATTCTCAGGGAAGTCTATGAAATCTCATCCCATCAATAAATAGTAATTATTACACTTTTGATGGATGATGAAAACTTTGATGAGATTATAGTACCCGTCTTTCTATTGATAGAGATATAATCAATAGAACAACTATGTAGAGGTCACAATTCAAACTGGGAGGTCTGTATGGAGGTAATAGAGGAAGTGTAGCATGGAGAGTACCAGGGGTGGCATGGTTTTTGATTTGTTTCCACCAAAAACAGTACTAGGTGGTCCATATCTGGATAAAAGAGCTAGTTCTTAGGGATGTGGGTAATATTTGTAATGATATGTTTTTGACCAAGAGTACCCAAGAGATATTCTAGATATAGAATGTGACATTTATAATTTGGTTCTATTATGTTTGAAATAGGCACAATTCACACTATTCTTACTTTATCCTTGGTTTTATATATTAGAGTTTCCAGTTGATCCCATGGATCAACAAATGTGTTGGAGACTCTATAAGGGAGGATCAGTGATAACACCCTTTTCACTAGTGTGACCTAACTCTATGAGGAGAGAGGCTATCATGTGGAACTTTTCCGTAGTGGTAGTTTGTCTCTATGATATATTTCTCAATATGTTATGGTTTTATAAAATGAATACATAATTTACATTTAACTGTTATGTATTTAGAGAATCTAAGTTGTGGGATGGATTTTTTAATCCATGGTAGGTATATCCCCTATGTAGAGTAGGTTGAATTCATTTGTAATAGGAAACACAAATATTCTTATTAGTTGTCTAGTATGACCCTATGATAAACTATTGATATGAGATTTAGTTTTCAGTAGTGTTAGAGAATTTTGTGTTGGACTTCCTTGAGGATGATCGATACTTACATACCCATTGAAATTTTGTTTACCGTATTAATTCACAAATTTGAATCCATGATATATGTGCTATTATATTGAAAAATATCGAGTAATTATGAGAGATGATAATGTGACTGGAAAAAATTTCAGAGTATGGGCCTTGTTAGACCCAATGTGTTCACCTGTGAATCCTTCTACCATTCTCCTCGGAGATGGATAAGATCATGAATGTAGTTTTTAATTGATGTAATATAAATCATGTGGTTTCTATTGAGGAATATACACCCATTATATTTGATTAATTATTCATCCAGTTATTAGGGATGACATGGTTTTTAGTCATTGACCTCAAGACATGTTATCACTAAATACATTTTTGAGTGAAGTAAATACCGAATGTGGATTTATTAATATTCTATTGTATCTTTGAGTTCATGGAGATACCTTTTGATATATTAGATTTTGAATAGGTTTTTGTATGGATCAAAAATCAATTATTTTATATTTGATTAGTTTTGGGTGATATTATTTGTTGACATCAATGTCTACACTTCATCAATGGTGGATTATTCAAGGATCGTGAAGAAGGTTATATACATTATCTGAAAGTACTTAATTTTTATGAATCTCTTGATGTATTTGTTACAGAATCTGGAGGTAATAATTTTGGGATACTAATTTTCATACATGGGTGTTAAAGTGGACTAATTCATGGTATATATAGTTCTATCTTGAGATCCACACAAGGTGATGGTCATGGTAGAAAATTGTCACATCTTAGTATTAATCTATTGCAATTGAGTGAGGTGATTATGTAGTTGTCCAATTAATAGTTTATTGTTGAGGAAAGGGATGGTGGAATATATGTCAAATCAATGGTTGTAACCACTGTTCTTATTCAGTGAGTTATGGAAGTAAAACTTGGGGACATCAATTGTGAGGTCTTATGTGATAGAATATCCACCAGATATGTTTTTGATGGATTTTATGAATCTGTGTTTTATGTCATCATTTGAAGGATAGACGATGTGACCCATCAAATAATGAGAGGATTTTCTATGGAGTTTTCCCTCCCTTTGCAACTAATCTTTGAGGGATGGATATATACCACGATCCTTTAATATTTATTTTAGTGACCAAGTATGCTATGGAATGTTGCTATGTTTAGCCTTTTCTATCTCACCTTTTTTGTATGTGAAGAATAGAAAAGATTACTATATATTTATGGGATTCCTTTACATGTGGGAGGTATTCCAACATCATGGAATTTTCTCAGGGACCATTTAAAACTATGATTCCCATTTTATGTCACATTTAGGGAGGGGATATAGGAGGTTTTGGGTCTATATTATTATTGAAAATGTATTTATATACCTCATATAGTTTTTGAGGTGATTTAGATAATTTAGGTTCTTTGGAAAATTATTTTGGAAGCCATGATGCCTTTGGGATATATTTTCGAGGATAATATACCTTCATTTTCATATCATAAACACTACCACTCCACCATCAGTGTATCACTATTTTATTTCATGTTAATGACACCATTCTTGTCATCAATTTACTATCCATAGCCATTGGGATACAACATATGTTGTCCTAAGGTTGATTATAGAGATGGTTGTAAAAGGCATAGTTTATCCAAAAAAAATGTGAATTATCCAATAATTTTTGTAATTTATTTTGTGTTGATGAATATAGTCCTTGATTTCAATAAACTGATCATGTGTTCTACGATATATCCCCTTATCATGGATTTTAGGGATATGGCCGAGACAACATGCCATTTTTTTGGGATCGTATGAAAATTTTCCAATTTCTATATTTGGATAACTTGGATGCATACTGGAAGACCTGTGAACAATAGTTTGACCGTTTTCTAGGAGATTTACATGCATCGTATATGAGGATACATGTCAACGACCCGTTTCACACTATCTACCAGGGTAACCTTGCCAATGATGTTAGAGTTACCTGTTTTTGAGTTTTCATATCCATTTAGTATTTCAGCACCGAATATAGAATGTCCTTCTCTGAAATATATTTCCAATGGGTGAGTGTCTTAGGATAGTAAGAGAACCTTTATGAGATCTTACAAGAGTTGGATGCCTAGTTAAGATATCAGTTTCTGTTATTTTGAGTATGATTTTTTCATTATAAGATTAAAATCATTTAAGGTGGTGAGAATGTAATTTTTCATATTTTAACAAGTATGACTTTGTAAAATACTAATTAATGTTTTTAGATCCAGGTGCATAGAATACATGAGATTATAAGCCCGAATGAGACAAGAAACGATATAATAAAAATATTAATCATATTTTTTCAATTGTGTGGGGTATTAGTGAAATAATGGTATAACACTTGAATGGTGACATAGATAGAAAGCATGGTTTTTTTTCTAATTTAAAACATGGAATTTCCCAAAGTATCTTCAAAACAATTTTTTGACATTTTACATTTTTGTAAAGCTTCATCATTGTTTCAAGTAATAGTTAAGCTTAAATTAAATTATAATTTTTTGATGTAGCACCCTAAACCAATGTATAAATATGAAAATATGAAAAATATATAAGGAAATACACATAATCTGAAAATATTTTAGATGAGGATAGTTTTTCTAATTTTTTGAATGGGATCGAGGATCACTAATGAACATATCATGTTGAATTGAGAGATGGATGAAAAATACATAAGAATATTCATATTTATCACTAAAGGAAATTTTCTTCAACAACTGTCGATCTACCTTTAGGGTGGGAATTTTTTTTAGATTTAAACAATTTTTAATCACATATCAAACACAAACCAATTTACCTTTGCAATATTGGACCGTAGATCGATGGTTTATTTTAAATTTATGAGACATAATTTTCTCTTCATTTCAGTTCATTGCACACAAGGGAAGTATATGTAAAATAATGTTTATTTATAATTTATCTATTACATGTACCATATTTCATCTTCCTTTTTACAAGTCTGGATAAAATACCACCATTGATCATCATCTCCCATGAGGCAATATACATCGAGTACTTCCATATCATTTTCATTACATCCTAATTCTAGAAATATAATTTCATGGGACATGATACACTACTATGGTACCAATTTATTTGGAGTCCCACTAATATATGGAGAATGTTTTCACATGAAATGGTCCAACATAGGTGATGTGTGGTTATTCATCATAACCTATGTAATAATTCCAAATATGGTAATGATATGATCATATCCTCCACTTAATTTGTTGACTTGAACATAAATAAATCTATATATTTTCTATAGTTATTTTTTCCCTTACCTCCATTAGGACCCATTTCCAAAAAATGGTACACACTAAATTTGGTTATGTATAGTTTCAAACGAGAAAAACATTTAATATAAATAAAAATTTTAGACATTGGTAATCTAATAATAATAAACATGGTTTCTTTGGAGAAATATTTTGTTATAAATCTTTCAAAATATTTTGAAAACAGAATTTTAATTATCATATAAATATCCTCTAAGAGTGTCAAACCATGTTCGTAATGTGACCCATTTTTGAGTTCCCGATTTCATCCAGTCAGGGCTGACATACCCTGTCAGATTTGTTACCCCTAAATACATATTTTTCAGAGCCACATCCACTTGTACTATATAGAAAGTGGTGTATTACTAAGAATATTGACATAATATATACAATAAAAAAAATTCATAGATGTTATTATATGATTATACACAATTTCTATTTTAGGATTATGTTCCATAAACTCTATTTTCTAAATCTAGTTTCTATGGTTTTGACTAAAATTTCTCTAATGCCAACTATAATGACCCTAACCCCAGTTTCCCTACATCATTGGATATTTTATTGAATGGAATAGATACAAGAGATCACATAACCAATGAATTATTAGTTTAATATTATTTAATAACTAGACACATAAATGGTTCCATTTTTACATTTTAAATTAATCATAGTACATAAAAAAGAAAATTAAATTCTTCTTTTCACTAATTCAATGATTTCATTTTCACAACCTGGGGAAAGAAAACAAATTAAGCGGTGAGATCCAATACCTAGTAAGGGTTATATGAAACAATAATATGTGAATTAAATTCAATACGGAAATTACATTATTGAAAGGTATGTAATATTAAAAACACATTCCAATAATAAAATGTAAATGTAAATGAAAATTAATCCATAGTTTTTGTAATACTTAAAATATCATAGAAAGTGAATACTGAATAATGAATGAAGAAGATTATTATTAATTATACGTATTGTAATCTAGCATATGAACCACTATAAAATCTATAAAGGTAATGTATGAGGGTAAAAACTTATAATATTATTCTTTACAACAAATACAAAGGGTTTGTCCCAAATATTTTGTGTCTTGAGACCTGTTAAAGAATTTAGGAAAATATATAACCAAGCCCCACCAATAACATAAATTCAAAATAATTTGTCATATGTGGATTTATATAATGTAGAAAATTTAATTATATAATATCTGTATTGAGTATGAAATGCCGAATTTTCAACATTTCACCATTCAAAGTAAACACCATATGTAAAAATGGTATTCTAATGAGATAATAATAATATCCATGATATAAGAAAATGTTGATATTTACGAGGAATATACTGTTAAAATTTACTTCAATGGGGTTATAGAAAATCCCCAAAAGATTTATTATGATTACAAGACCATATAATTATCAATGAAATTTAAATCAAGACGATGTTCCATACCATATTTTTAAAAGCGTTCTACACAGGATCTAAATATCTTGTACAATCATATTAAATCCATTAATTAATTCATTTAAGAAATTTTATATATGTATATGGATTATTATAATTTAATTAAGTTCATTTATTGAATTTTGAAGGACTTATATGGAATAATTTTATCATTTGGGAGAATTTGTTTCCTTGGTTGTCCTGATCTGTGTACTTGTATACATGTTTAAAAAAGTAATGTATAATGATAATTGTTTTCTAGAATTGAGATTGAAAATTATTAATTGATTTCAAGAATATTAAATCCTTATATATTATATATTTTTTTATAGAACTAAGATGAATCTTTAGATAAAACATTAGTGATAATCATTAAAATATTTTGACAATTTTTCAATTATCAGAAACTATTTTTGTTTTATTAACTAATATATTTCAAATATACAAGTTATAGATTGTTAAAAAATCAAAAATAAATATATTATAATATTTCTAAACCATACAAATTGTTATATAACAATTCATGAAGGGTTAATTGAAAAACAAAAACACATTGTCCATAAAGGCGACAAATTGGCACCTCACAGACATTATATTCAATTTTAGATTAAAAGGAACATGATAGGATACATGATGATGAATTTACCATTGAATATTTAAAATTAATGATACTAGATTTTCATGAATGTAAGGATAGTGGATGAGAGGTATTGATAATAAGTGAAAATAAAAATAATATAAAATGAAAATGAATGATTAAGGGTTTTACCTCTTGAATTCGTCTCCTGGAGAACCTCTTTAGGGGACTTGGGTTTGATCTTTTATTGAGACTAAAGAATCTTAGAAGTGGGAAAGAGACTTGGGAAAAGTTTTTGTTAGAAATTTGACATGTTTCAAGGATTTGGTGGAGTGAGTAGAGGAGGTGGTGAGGGGTGTTATTTATAGTGGAGATGAAGGATGTTTTCTCATTATTCAATTCATTAGTTTATTATTTTTTCTCAAGACAAGTAATAGTGACAATTACAAGAATATAAATATTAAATAGAAATGTATAGTTTGAGATTATGGTTTTTACATCTTCAATGACTCAATAAATATTGTATTCATCTTATAATGTTTATATTTTGTAAATTACCATATTTTACTATTCTGCAAAAAATCAAATCATTAGAAAAATGTAAAAAATTAAACATAACCATTATTTGATGTGTATAAATAAAAATTGAACTCCATTATAAGAAAATAATTTTATATATATAAGAAATTTAATTTTTAATAAAAATAATCTTTTACTAAAGAAAATATAAAATTATAACTAATTTTATAACACATTGAGAAGTTAATTGATTTGTCATAAAATTATTTTATAATTTCATGAAATCAAAAAATTAATTAATGATTATATTTACAAAAATAAATTTTCTTTTAATTATATTATTTATTATAAATTTCTAATAAAATTTTATGTTTAATAAAAATACCTAAAATTAATTTATCATATTTATAATTTTTATTAAAATTTACAATGATATAGTTTTATCATATTTTCATTCATAAGATGCCTCAACTTTATTTATATTTTGATATGTCAGGTTAATATTATATGGGATGAATTATTATTCCTAAGGGTCATATTACAGTCCCAAAGGTTAGGTTACAATTAAATTGGTATATGTTCCTTTATATCTTAAAAAAGCCTATTATTTCATTCATTATTCATTTATAGAGTTTTTTTGATCTATAAGTAATTTTATATGATTTATAACATATGAAGAAAATTTGTTGGAAATTTATGCTATCTACTGAATTGAATTTACTTAAGAGGAAACATATCATAAAATAATGGGGTGTTATGTGTAGTACCTAGATAAAGATAAAAATTATTGGGAAGCACTCAACCTATCATTTACTAAAATTCAAAGGAAATTTCATATACATCGACTCATCCTTTGATTTATCCTTATTCATATCCCAATATATATACTTAGGAATATAAAAAGGGATCTCACAAGTTATTTCTCATTCTAGTTTTTTATGGATAACAAAATAAATCTTCTAATTTCAACTATAAAGACCCAAACATATCATACAATGATATTTTATATATTTAGATAAATATTCATTACCTTACACAATTACATGCATGGGGATTATGAAGGTATAGTTCCTTTGGAGACTATACCATAAATAATTTAATTTCTTTAATTTTATTTAAAATCTCACATAAATATCACCCCATAAAGTACTCTTGTTCGATTAATGATACACATGAATTTACTCCATAACCTGGGGAATAAAAAAATAAGATACAGTGATATCAAATGATAAGTAAGGGTAAAAATGGGGGACATATAGGAATAACATGGGAATCAGGGTATTAGAAAATGAGAATTATAGTTTAATACCTTACCATATATATCAACGGAAATAAAATTATCTCATGGAAAAAAGATTGGAAGTTCATAAGTCAGGAATCATAATGAAATAAAAGAAAAAACCATGTAAACATAGAGATTAATACATAGATCTGTGGATTACACATAAAACATTTAATTCATTTCCTTAGTATCCATGTATCATTTACAAGTATGTCATAGTGGAATAGGTTCACTCCACAATCCATCATTGTAGTCAAGGTTCACTCATAAGACTATTTTTTATGGAAATATTACCACAGTGAATTGGGTTTACTCCCCATTCTATTCTAATTTATCTCATGATATTTCAATATTTACCCAATGAATTGGTGGGAGATATAGGTCCCATCATTTAAATAATAAAAATAATATATCTCTGTTCAACAAGATCACAAAACATTCATCATTTCATATCCCATGATGAGAATTTGATTTCATCAGAATTAAATCATATAATAACCCATGTAATTAAAATCGATTTCATATACAATTCATAATATCATCGAAGCATAACGCATGGAAATATTAGTTGGTTTCCTAAAAATTATATCATTGTATAAGCAACAAAAAAACAATTTTCATAAACATCTTCTAAAAATAAACATAAACCATTTATAGAATGAATGGGAATGGTATGATATGATATTATCCCTAGTAAAAAATCTAATTTCAATTGATGTTATATTATATGGAAAATTATTTTTAAAATTACCATGATTTTTTTTAGGATGGTAACTATTATTTTAAAAACAATATTTGAAACTAAAAATTCATAAAATTATTTTGAAATAATTTCCAATGAAAAAAAATTGGTACTTAAAAATGAATTTTTGAAAAATTAAAATAGTTATTTAGCAATATAACCTTCCCATATTAAAAAAAATTAAATTACAAAAAAATATTTAAAATAATTTTCACTGAAAATATAATTCTAAACATATATTAAAATGTTAAAATACCATTTTACACATTTCATGAAGAAAATATCCTTTTCAATTTGAAAAACATTAAAATATTAAAAAAAATTAAAAATCATTTTCTTTGAGAATGATCATGGAATATTATAATAAATGATTTACATATAATTTAAAATAATTCCCAATGAAAATATTATTTCCAATTTGAAAAATGTTTTTTAAATCTTATTTTTTTAAATCATTTTCATTGAACAAATCATCATAAAATTCTAATGGAATATTTAAAGAAAATTTCAAAAAATTGACAAAATTTTCATTTCTAATTAAAAAAACTATTTATATATAGAAAATATTCAAAATGAACTTAATTTAAAATGACATTCGAATAATTTAAATGAATAATTATTTAAAATAATGTTTATTTATGTGGTAAATTCCACTCATTCCACAAACAATAAAAATATTATTCCATTAATATTTTAATTAAACTCCCACAGGGTATTGTATTGAAAACGAAATGAAGATGACTATAAACAAATTACAAAGAAAAACTGGATATAATGTTCACTCATAAATCATATAGATAATTTTTTAAAAAAAATAAAACTTTTTATGAAACATTTTATTGGAAGAAACTTGAATTTTCATCAAAGGGATAACAGAAGTATGAATTTTTTAAACTTTTTGGATCATAAATTTTTTCTAATGAAGAGTTAAAATAATGATACTTATTATATTAATAAATAATAAATTTATAATGTACAATAAAATTAATGTGATTTATTATATACGAATGAGTAAAATTCATTTAATGCGACATGAAATATAAACAATCCCGATTATAATGAAATTGTGAAATAAAACCTTTCTAATATCATAAAATTTTAGTAAGAATTAACTAATGAATCAATTTTCTGAATCAAATGTAAATAAACAAAAAAAATTAAATAAAACCTAATACAAGAAAAATTATTTAAACACAAAGTCAGATAATATTAAATATATTAATAAGAAATATATCCTAAGGAATATAAAATGAGTTATGAAATTTTTTTCAACTTGGAAAATTTTATTTTAAAAAAAAATGAATATAAGAATTCAAAATGAAAAATTAAATACCATGAATTATTAATTTTTCATGATATAACATGAAAATGGGTAGTTTATACACATTATATAATAACTTAGTTTCAATACCTTATAATTTGACTCAAGGAACAGATATTGAGACTAATTGGATCACCACATTGGTAACAATTGAATCGCAATTCCCATGAAAGAGATAACATCAAATACTTATTTAAATCCTTATAATTATATTAATGAATAAAATAAAATAAATTATTGGTTATTATGTAAACAACCTAGAAGAAATATGTGGTGAATATGGAATGTGTATCAAAAAAGTAAAAAGGTCCAATAGAATTCCCTTATATTAAGACTCGACTTCATTTGTACACATTTGAACCACATTTATAATGAATATACATTTATTATACATATATTAAATAAAAATAGTCATATGTATCCTATAATATATGATTTATCTATGGCCTCTTTTTACCATTTTATCATTATTTTTTTGTTAAAATCATATTTCTGGTTATAATTTCTTTTTTATGAATGTTTTGTTTTTTTCTAGTCCACAAACACTGATAATTGTTACATAATATATATAATTTTAAACATTCTATAAATATAATTTATATTAAAGATTTATTTATTTAGAGTAATCCATAAAAGTTAGGGATAAAAAATTAAATCCACCCTTAATGGAGACAGTAAGCCGTACAAACACATGAATTTTGTTTCCATTTTCTTGATAGATGAAATGAAACGAAGGTAAAAAATATATTTATTTAAAATAATTCTTTTAATTAATATATATAATATTATTTATTTAAACATGTCCTTAATACATTCTATGTAAATCATTTGTGAATAATTGATGGAATCACATTGCCAGGTAGTAGTCCACAATATAGACAAACAGTGCGATCATATTCTCACTAAATGAACATAAATATATAATATATGATATAATGATTACAAAAGAATTATAATTTCATAAATATCCTATAAAAAATATAAATACATTATTATATCCATCCATGAGAGGTAGTGATAGAAAATGATTAAAATCAGATCAGGATGTTGTCCTCCTTCATATACACAAATAATGATTGTATAACACATTTTAATGGATATTGGAGTGATTTAGGTTATGAAATTAACCAAATAAAATCTATTTATATTAATGCTAATTATTTTATTTTATAAAAAAAATTTACTATGCAAATAATTCTGTTGATGGATAAATAATAAAAAAACATTTTGTTGGGTATGAAACATGTTCAACGGATAACTTCTTTTACTTTACACAAAAAAAATATAATGATTAATTTATAACCGAAATAAGGACTCAATGATGATATTAAGTAATTAATGAAGATATTTAGGATGTTATTTTCGGAATCAATGGGTATTGGATGTGTGAAGATGAGAGGAGAGTTGGTGGCATTTTACAAGTGAGGTGAGCGAAACAACTATAAGTTTTAAAAAGAAAAATGTATACCCATGACTTTCTCATAAAATAGGTATAAAAATTGGGAAATTCAGGATTAAAATATAGATAAAGTCAAAATATTTCCATAAAATTTTTTTGGTCATGTTTTAGGATACTTTTACCCCAAAATGTTTTGTTTAACCCCTAAAAATCCATTTAACCATAAAAATGGTAAATTATTTTCATTATATTCAATATTTATGAAGTGCACTGTGTTGCATTTGTTGTCAATGAGACAAGTTGTTGTCTTAGAATGAATGGATGTCAAGAATTGTCAAGATGTGAATGCCAAAGGTTGTGATGGTGTTGGTGGTGAAGGAGAATGGCCATGGTACTAAGATGCATGTCACTTAGGAGATTCACTAAGTGGTATTGGAAATTGTGGTTGAAACATTCTCCATGGAAATCTGACGATTGTTGAACTGATCCTTAAAGTTCCAAGCACTTGTATCAACTGGATACAATGTCACAACAAGCTCTAGAAGGCCATGCATTGTTAAGACAATGCATGAGGAAGTGAATGGGATCCATCCACAACTTCTAAGTGTATGAAGTGGATTAATGAAATCCATGCACTATCAATTAGTGCATGTGAACATGAAAAAGTTCCAATTGATCTCTGATTCGATCAATAAAGATCAATGAAGATTATTGAAGAAATATTTGATTCAGGAGTTCGGTTGAAGATGAAGACCCTTCGGGAATTCCATTCCAAAGTGATGAATAAATGTTGAAGAGAATTAGAGGAATTATTATGAAGAAGAAATGGGAGAAATGGAGAAGAATAATTTGAAGTGGCATTTGGCTTGGAAGATCTTGGGTTGGCATTTATACATTGGGAGAACTTTGTTTTTAGCAAAGTGTTTATTCAACACTTGGCCAAAAAGTAGCCACCAAGGAAGGCCAGTCGAGGGTCATCACCCAAGGCTCATGTGGGACTCGAGGTCACCACGCCCATGGGGAAACCTCAGGCCAAGGCAGCATATCCCTGAGGCTGGAAGGTCGGGGCTGTGTATAAGCCCCGAGGCTACGCGGTGGTGAAGCCCGCGTAGCGCGCGCGCCCGAGGGCACGCATAGTGGGCACTAGGAGCGCGCCCGCAGGGAGAAGAGGTGGGCGCAAGAGCGCGCCCACAGAGAGAACCCGGTGCGGGGCGGCACCGGGAAGGGAGAAGTTCAACTGAGTTGCGGTGGAGAGCGCCAGGGTGATAAAGCGCGGAAAATCTGCTCGCCGTTTCGATGTGGGACGCGGAAAAATCTCCAAGAGCGCATCCTGGCCATCTGAGTGATCGCGCGGCTGATCTCCGCCGCTCATCGCATCGCGCCGCTCCTGTTCTGATCGCGGCCGTCCGATGTGTTTCATTCGCCCGATCCAACGGCTCCCGGTCCATCTCCTACCTCGAGCTCGCTCGAAGCCACCCGCGAGCCTCCGACGAACCAGGCGCCATTCGAGCAATGTTTTTGAGTTCCCAGCTTCCATAGTTCGAGCTGAAGTATTCATGGAGTTCGTCTGGCCCAACTGAACCTAACCATGCAATAAAATAAGCATGCATGCAAGGTGATGGAGATTTCGAGATTCGGTCGAGGCAAACAAAGTTTCTGAGGGCGTGCTACATTGCTCGAACACCTAAACCGAAGGCTTGCATGCGTTCTAAGTCGCATGCATGAAGAGGAGAGGAAAATGAAAAAGAAAAGTACCCGCGTGTGAAACAGAGGAAGATATCAAGATTTGCAGAATCTTGAAATACCCGAAAACTTCGGGGATTCAAATATTGTATCACGCGGATGGGCTGAGGCATTCCTCTGCCTATAAAAGGAAAGCCCGAGGCCTTGGAGTGCTTACTGATCCTCTGAAGAGAGAAGTCCCGTGAGAAGCACTTTGTGCCTCGCGAAGCTGAAGCCCCGCGCAACCCACTTGCGCGGAAGTTTGTTCCGGAGCCACCCGAGGCTTCGAAGGTGTTCCCTGCGCGCCTTCCATTTGCGCGGCAGGAAGAGCACGGGGTCAAGCACATACTTGCACGCCCCGCGGATAAGGTGCTTGCGCACTAGCGTGGCCGAGGTGCTTGACACCCTGCACGCCCGAGGTGTTGCACCTTGCACACCCGAGGCCTTGCGCGGCCCTTGTTCCCTTGCACCTGCGCGCCCCTGATTGCACCTTGTGTGCCTTCATATTGGAAGGAGCTCAAGTGAAGAGGATTCCACACCTCTTGTGTGTGTGAAGTGAAGAAGTGAAGGCCGAGACTTGCATGCCTTGTGTGAAAAGTGAAGACCCTACGGTATTGTGTGTACAAGGAGAACCCGAGGCCATATCTTGTGTGTGTGCCAAGTGAAGACACCCTACGGGTGGTTTATGTGCAAAGCAACAAAAGGCCATAGCCTTGTTTGTGCACACTTTGAAGAACAAACTTATAGAACACTAAATTGTGTGTGTGCAACACGAAGAGGAGGAGGCCAACTCATGTGTGTGCAAAAGTGAAACAAGTGTGTGCAAAGAGACACGAAGGCCGAACCTAGTGTGTGCACTAAAAGTGTAAACACTTAGAAGAAGAAGAAGACATCCACACAAAGTACAACACACATTTATGCGTGTAATCAAAAGAGAATAAAGTGTGTGAAGTTTAGTGAGAAGGTGTGTGCTTAAAGTGACTACACCCTTTGAGGGTTTATTGCACCAAGAGGAGAAAGATGAGAGTGCATGCATGCATGCATGCACGTGCACACATGAACAGAGCCAAATCAGTGGTGTGCAATTGAGTTGTCCAAGACCAGAAGATCTTGAAGAATCAGAGTTTCCATGCATTCAGTGCATGAAGTTGAATTGAGTGAGACTGGACCAGACTGAAGTTTAAGATATCAGTTGTCTGAGTATTCAGTATTTGGAGAGAGGCCAGGTCATCCTTAGAAGAAGGAGATAAATCCTGAGCAAGACGAGAAGACCTGATCAACTCAAGTGATCAGAGGTACAGAGCAAGGCCAGCAGTCTTTATCCCATACTGCTGAGGATACTTGAAGAAGCTTAAAGTGAAGAAGAGCTACTCGTGCGACTTGAGGTGCCAAGATAAGACCCTGTGGGACTGAGGGAGAAGAAGTCTTCAGTGGGATTCTGGAGCAGGCCAGTGGGACTCTGGTAACACTGTGTGAAGCAGTATAAAGACCCTCCTGTGGGACTCAGGAGAGATACGGTGGGAAGCTGTATCGACCATTGTAATACTAACAGATTATAATGGGAGAATCCATGCTGGGAGAGCATGGCAAGGATGTAGGCCTTTGGTGCAGAACCTTGTAAATCCTTGTGTCCAGTGCCTTTATATTTACTGCATCATTCGTGGAAAGGTGAGAGATACAAGAAGAGTGGATCGAGGCTTTAACCAGCCATAGAGGTTTAATTGATTAAGAATCAATTACTAAAAAGTTTTAAAGGATCACTAATTCACCCCCTCCCCCTCTCAGTGATTCACACTGATCTGGGCACTTCAATTGGTATCAGAGGGAGGTTACCTCTAAAAGATCCAAGGGAGTCTTTATGAAGTGCAGATTTGAGGAAATGAGTGACCAGCCTCAAATGGAGATATCTGCCAAGACTCAGAAAAATAGAAAGAAGAAACATGCCAAGAAGATGAAGAAAGCCTGTCCTAGCTGTGATGAAGTTGGAACAATGAAAGATCTTCAAAGTGAAATCGAATATCTTCAGAAGACAGTCCCCAAGGAAGTGGAAATGTGTATAGCTACAGGCCTCCTTGATCTTCAAGAAGAAAAATTACAGCTAGAAGATGAAGCCAATTCTTTGGAAGTCCAATTGGCTAAAAGGGTTGGCATAACCAACACTCTCAGAACGATGGTGAAGGCTAAAGATGAAACAGTTTCTCTTTTCAATGAAAGATATGAAGACACTGCTGAAGAATTGCAAAGGAGCCTTTCTGAGAAAGATTTCTTTAAAATAATGGTCAAAGAAATTTTCCATGCACTGGAAAAATTGCACAGAGTGTCAATGAATTTCAGAGATGCTCAACTCAAAGACAAAGTCAAAATGGTGAAGGAGCTGGACAATTCATTGCTTGAAATAAAAATGGTTCATGAAGACCAGATAAAGCAGCTGGAAGAGAAATGGGAAGGAAGGCTAAGAACTATTGAGGATGAGAAGAACTCCCTCAATATGAAATGCATAGAACTAGAGGTGATATTGAAAAATCAGCAATCACCCAAAGCCAAAGCCTCCCAGTCATCTGAAAGAAGAAATGTTTCTACTCAAGTGAGCTTTGAGAAGGATGATTCTAAAAGAAATACATCCTCTAATAAAAGGGCAACAACTTCTAAAAAGAAGGTACCATCCATCCCATCTTGTACTGATGCTTCTAATTGTGTTTCCCCAAAAAGTGCAGGATGGAAAAATAATTCCAAACAAGTATGGATGAAGAAAATGAAGAAGCAGAGCTCTCCTGAAACAACACAGCAAGTCAATAAAAGTACCCAACAATCAGAAGGATTGAAGAGGTCAAGATTTGTGGGTCAGTGTTGGTGTTGTAATAATTATGGGCACTGTGAAAAGGATTGTTGGTACAATCCACTAAATGTCAAAGCACAAAGGAAGCTCATGCCAAGGGGGAGCAAGCCAGAAGGAAATAAGCAACATCCACAGGTCCAGAGACATCTGTTTACTGCTAACAGATTTGGATTGCTTGACAACATCTGGGATGGCTGCAAAAGTGGTCAAAAGAATGATACATGTCAATATCCAACTGTATCCAAAGCTGGAATGAAGAGAAGATCACTGAACCTGGCTAAAAGAGATTCCTTGGGAAGCAAGCAGAAGAAAGTGGAAGATGCTCCCAAGAAGAGTTTGAAGAATGAAGAGAAGTCCTTGGAATTCAAATCCAAGAAGGGTGATGCATCCAGAAGGACCACCAAGAAATGCTTCTACTGTGGGAAGAAAGGACATATCATGGATATTTGTAAAGAAGCCATGAAATTAAATAGAAGCAGACTGGACTCAAAAAGACAATCAATCCAGAAGAAGAAGAAGGGATTGATTGAAAACAAGTTGCCTAAGAAAGGTAGCTTGACAGCATCTAAGGAACCATGTGGAACTTCCATAACTGGGGCCACTCTTCCAAATGATTTACTTGTCATATGGCCACATCAGTTGCAACTTTCCAGAGAACTACAAAGAGTTGAAGATGAAGCTCTGGCAATTGCTAAAGCAAAAGGGAAGAAGAAGGTTTCACATGAAGATGTTTTGAGAACCACACCAGCACAATCATCTATGAAGATCAAATGTGCAAGTGTGAAGACTGGTGAAAATGGGACATCTCGGTTGAGAGAATCTTCTCAACCTTGTTGTTCACATTGATGAACCAAGGAGGTTCCATCTTATTCCCTTATACTATTGGTATTTACATGTGCTGACATTGCAGGGAATTGAAGATGATGATCATTCTCAACTGGAGGATGGTTTGGAAAGAATGGAGTGCACCCCTTGAGGGGGAGCCAATTTGGAGAAGATGATGTTCTGAAATTAATATCATCTTGAGAAAGTAGATGAAAGGGGGAGCTTTATCTTTGCACCTAAACATTCTAATGTGTTTTGTGAAGTATGTGCAGGATTCAGCAATTCATTGTTATATCTGAAAAATTTCAAACCCCTAAGCATGATCTCACATGTGTAGAGAATTATGGACAGCTTTGAATTCCTTGGTCATATCACTCTTTTTTTCTACACCGGGTTAGCCCAAGTAGACTTAGAGCTGATTTACTAAAGGTTATTTGCTAAAGAGAACATGTGACATCATCCCTCTCTCAGTGTTTTTCAAGAAAATGCTTTTATAAGGGAGGAAGATATTTTTGAAAGAGAACCACACCACACCTTTGCATTTGATTGCCAATAAGGGGGAGAAATATTGGCACACATATTGACCCATTCATATGTGCTCGAGTGTATTGACAACAAATACAAAGGGGGAGATTGAAGTGCACTGTGTTGCATTTGTTGTCAATGAGACAAGTTGTTGTCTTAGAATGAATGGATGTCAAGAATTGTCAAGATGTGAATGCCAAAGGTTGTGATGGTGTTGGTGGTGAAGGAGAATGGCCATGGTACTAAGATGCATGTCACTTAGGAGATTCACTAAGTGGTATTGGAAATTGTGGTTGAAACATTCTCCATGGAAATCTGACGATTGTTGAACTGATCCTTAAAGTTCCAAGCACTTGTATCAACTGGATACAATGTCACAACAAGCTCTAGAAGGCCATGCATTGTTAAGACAATGCATGAGGAAGTGAATGGGATCCATCCACAACTTCTAAGTGGATGAAGTGGATTAATGAAGTCCATGCACTATCACTTAGTGCATGTGAACATGAAAAAGTTCCAATTGATCTCTGATTCGATCAATAAAGATCAATGAAGATTATTGAAGAAATCTTTGATTCAGGAGTTCGGTTGAAGATGAAGACCCTTCGGGAATTCCATTCCAAAGTGATGAATAAATGTTGAAGAGAATTGGAGGAATTATTATGAAGAAGAAATGGGAGAAATAGAGAAGAATAATTTGAAGTGGCATTTGGCTTGGAAGAACTTGGGTTGGCATTTATACATCGGGAGAACTTTGTTTTTAACAAAGTGTTTATTCAACACTTGGCCAAAAAGTAGCCACCAAGGAAGGCCAGCCGAGGGTCATCACCCAAGGCTCATGTGGGACTCGAGGTCACCACGCCCATGGGGAACCCTCAGGCCAAGGCAGCATATCCCTGAGGCAGGAAGGTCGGGGTCGTGTATAAGCCCCGAGGCTACGCGGTGGTGAAGCACGCGCAGCGCGCGCGCCCGAGGGCACGCATAGTGGGCGCTAGGAGCACGCCCGCAGGGAGCAGAGGTGGGCGCAAGAGCGCGCCCGCAGAGAGAACCCGGTGCGGGGCGGCACCGGTAGGGGAGAAGTTCAACTGAGTTGCGGTGGAGAGCGCCAGGGTGATAAAGCGCGGAAAATCCGCTCGCCGTTTTGATGTGGGACGCGGAAAAATCTCCAGGAGCGCATCCTGGCCGTCCGAGTGATCGCGTGGCTGATCTCCGCCACTCATCGCATCGCGCCGCTCCTGTTCTGATCGCGGCCGTCCGATGTGTTTCATTCGCCCGATCCAACGGCTCCAGGTCCATCTCCTACCTCGAGCTCGCTCGAAGCCACCCTCGAGCCTCCGACGAACCAGGCGCCATCCGAGCAATGTTTTTGAGTTCCCAGCCACCATAGTTCGAGCTGAAGTATTCATGGAGTTAGTCTGGCCCAACTGAACCTAACCTTGCAATAAAATAATCATGCATGCAAGGTGATGGAGATTTCGAGATTCGGCCGAGGCAAACAAAGTTGCCGAGGGCATTCTACATTGCTCGAACACCTAAACCGAAGGCTTTCATGCGTTCTAAATCGCATGCATGAAGAGGAGAGGAAAATCAAAAAGAAAAGTACCCGCGTGTGAAACAGAGGAAGATATCAAGATTTGCAGAATCTTGAAATACCCGAAAACTTCGGGGATTCAAATATTGTATCACGCGGATGGGCTGAGGCATTCCTCTGCCTATAAAAAGGAAATCCCGAGGCCTTGGAGTGCTTGCTGATCCTCTGAAGAGAGAAGTCCCGTGAGAAGCACTTTGTGCCTCGCGAAGCCGAAGCCCCGCGCAACCCACTTGCGCGGAAGTTTGTTACGGAGCCACCCGAGGCTTCGAAGGTGTTCCCTGCGCGCCTTCCATATGCGTGGCAGGAAGAGCACGGGGTCAAGCACATACTTGCACGCCCCGCGGCTGAGGTGCTTGCGCACTTGCGTGGCCGAGGTGCTTGACACCCTGCGCGCCCGAGGTGTTGCACCTTGCACACCCGAGGCCTTGCGCGGCCCTTGTGCCCTTGCACCTGTGCGCCCCTGATTGCACCTTGTGTGCCTTCATATTGGAAGGAGCTCAAGTGAAGAGGATTCCACACCTCTTGTGTGTGTGAAGTGAAGAAGTGAAGGCCGAGACTTGGATGCCTTGTGTGCAAAGTGAAGACCCTACGGTATTGTGTGTACAAGGAGAACCAGAGGCCATATCTTGTGTGTGTGCCAAGTGAAGAAACCCTACAGGTGGTTTATGTGCAAAGAAACAAAAGGTCGTAGCCTTGTTTGTGAACACTTTGAAGAACAAACTAAAAGAACACTAAATTGTGTGTGTGAAACAAGAAGAGGAGGAGGCCAACTCATGTGTGTGAAAAAGTGAAACAAGTGTGTGCAAAGAGACACGAAGGCCGAACCTAGTGTGTGCACTAAAAGTGTAAACACTTAGAAGAAGAAGAAGACATCCACACAAAGTAAAACACACATTTATGTGTGTAATCAAAAGAGAATAAAGTGTGTGAAGTTTAGTGAGAAGGTGTGTGCTTAAAGTGACTACACCCTTTGAGGGTTTATTGCACCAAGAGGAGAAAGAGGATAGTGCATGCATGCATGCATGCACGTGCACATGTGAACAGAGCCAAATCAGTGGTGTGCAATTGAGTTTTCCAAGACCAGAAGATCTTGAAGAATCAGAGTTTCCATGCATTCAGTGCATGAAGTTGAATTGAGTGAGACTGGACCAGACTGACGTTTAAGATATCAGTTGTCTGAGTATTCAGTATTTGGAGAGAGGCCAGGTCATCCTTAGAAGAAGGAGATAAATCCTGAGCAAGACGAGAAGACCTGATCAACTCAAGTGATCAGAGGTACAGAGCAAGGCCAGAAGTCTTTATCCCAGACTGCTGAGGATACTTGAAGAAGCTTAAAGTGAAGAAGAGCTACTCGTGCGACTCGAGGAGCCAAGAGAAGACCCTGTGGGACTCAGGGAGAAGAAGTCTTCAGTGGGATTCTGGAGCAGGCCAGTGGGACTCTGGTAACACTGTGTGAAGCAGTATAAAGACCCTCCTGTGGGACTCAGGAGAGATACGGTGGGAAGCTGTATCGACCATTGTAATACTAACAGATTATAATGGGAGAATCCATGCTGGGAGAGCATGGCAAGGATGTAGGCCTTTGGTGCCGAACCTTGTAAATCCTTTTGTCCAGTGCCTTTATATTTACTGCATCATTCGTGGAAAGGTGAGAGATACAAGAAGAGTGGATCGAGGCTTTAACCAGCCATAGAGGTTTAATTGATTAAGAATCAATTAGTAAAAAGTTTTAAAGGATCACTGATTCACCCCCTCCCCCTCTCAGTGATTCACACTGATCTGGGCACTTCAATTTATTATTGTAAAAAATTTATTGTTTATCATGTTATATAATATAAATTATTATTATTAGAAATATGGAAGAAAGTTTTTCAAAATGAATTCAAATATGTGGTGTCATTAAATTAAATATTAATCCTTCAAAAGTGTTGAGAAAGCATTTCCCAATGAGATATTACTCAAAAGTTTAAAATGTTATTTCAACATATTTCAATATGAAATTATTTTCTAATAACCTAATTTGGATTAATATACTTATATTTTTTATAATGAAACTTTTAAAACCCAATTTAAAAAAATTGGAGTTTTTTAAAATCTTTATGAAATTATATTTATAATAAGGTCAATTATTTTAAAATATTTATTGAAAAATATAACTTGATAGAAAATTCAAAAAAAATACTAAATTATGTTATTGATTTCAAAAAAGAATTCCATTTATTATATTAAATTTTAGAAAATTTCATGATGAAATTTAAAATAAGCAAAAAATATGCCAGAAAATTATTTTCCCTACAAAAATAATGTTTTAATTCTGAAATAGGATTTATATTATCTCATCATTAAAAATCACCTTAAATTAATATTAAATAGTATATTTAATATATAATATATAAATTTTAATATTATAATTTTAAAAAATTTATTTTCTACATTTATTTATGTGAATCCCACTTATTCACGTAAAATTTGTTTTGAGAAACATATTTCTCTAATTTACCAATAGTTTCTATTTTTATTTCATATTAAAATTTCACCGAATAATTAATTTTATATACATGTTTACACCCTGAATTTTTATAATTTTTTCAATTATATTCACACCTTACTTTCTTATGGCTAGGTGAAAATTCTCATATTAAATAATAATATTTTAATTTTATGTCATGATTTTTTAAACTTAGTGTTTCATGTATCACATGTTACACACATTTTTTATGTAATGAAAGTTAAAAATAATTTTTTTTGGTAAATAATATATATATCAAATATTTATTATTTATTTTTAAAAAATATTTTACAAAATATTGGGGTATTACATGTTCACCTCCTCCAGAATGTCCATATATGTTATAAAAAATATTTCTATATACTATATATGTATAATGGTCATTTAATGAATTTTATAGTTGAAAGTCGTAATGAGGGGTTAAATTATCTATTTTGGGATTATATATTCAATAAAAATAATTGAATTTAATATGTAATATTCTTATGTATATTACTAATTAAAATGTTTTGGAATGTATTGAATTCATTATTATAAAATTATATTACAATTATTTATGTTTAAATAATAATTACCAATATGGATACTATTGAATCATTCAAATAGGTGGTATAACTACACTAAAAACAATGTTTTATAATGAATTAATGAATAAGATCATATATATATAATTTCATCATTACATAATAATAATTATTAATAAATTCTATTATTTTGGTGATAAATAAGATTAATAAATAGGTGAATGAAATAAAAATTGTAAAATAATTTGGTAGTGGAAAAAATTACACTAATGTTTTAAATATTATTTTATATTTATAATTAGAAATATATCATTTTGTGACCCTTCTGGTGTTCATATGTTACCAAACATGATATAATCTTCTGGAAGATATATTTTACTAATGGGTATTAGAATAAAATAATGGAAATGTATTATTTGATGTGGGTAGATGTGGGGTATTTTATAGGATATATTTAGAGACATTTTAGAAAATACAGGGTCCTTAACATATAAGGGGGGTAATTTCTATTAGAATGTGGATAAAAAGATAATGAAATATAATATCAGATATGGGGAGGTCATTGATTTCCACATACTCAAATTAAGTTATTTTTATAGTTTTATAACATTACATCTTAATTTGCCCCTTTAGTACATTTATTTTTTGGTGGTAACTCAATTTTTACCTCAATAACATTTTAATGACTAAAAATCAAATTTAACATACTAAATAATTGAAAACTTATGATTATAAAATTCAATAAATTTTATTTGATTAAATTTATAAAGTTGATAAAAATATAATTTCAATATAAATAAACATAACTCAGAGAAAATATAATTTAAAAAACATTATTGGTTTGTAAAAAAATGAATTTAGTATTATTTAATAACATTTAAAAAATATGAATATTTATTTATTTTTTAATATATATTGTCACTAATTGTCCTCTAAATAAATATTTAGTAGTCAATAATTAAATATATTATGATAAAAAACACTATAGAAATAAACATAATTCTGTAAAGAATACAACTTTTCAAAATGAAATTATAGTATTTAAAACTATTTGATACATATTATTTTTAAGAAAAAATTATATAAATTTTTTTAATAAACATATATACAATTAACAATTTATTTTTTTAAAGAAATTAGATCTTAAAAAGTTAATTTTATAAAAATTCCAAATGAATATATGTACACATAATAATAAAAACATGTATAAATTATTAAATTAAAAAATAATTTATCATATCATCTAGTATCATATATTAAAACCCCATGAATTCCTATGTATAAGTCTATTGGTTTATATTATCATTGGTCAAAGTCATGGGAGGTGATTCAACTGACATGGTTTTCAACCAAATTTCAATGTGCATGAACTTCCAATGTTTGATATTTCACTCAAACTGTATGTCTTGATGTTCATCTAGTGATTATTAAATATAAAACCCTAGGTATGATATCTAATTTATATTATTGGGAACATGACACTAAAATTAAATAAATCTACGACATAATTCCATTGTTTTTTACATCCTCTATAGATTTCATAATGTGGCCACTTTTATATATAAAAACTAATAAAAAAGATACTTTATAAAAAAACTTTTAATTGAACAATTCATCCTAAAACATATAATATATATCATTAAATTTGTTTGGTTTAATGAAATTTATTACAGAAATATAATACTATAAAATTTCTAATCGTAGTGGCTATATATGACTAATGACCATATTTATAAAGTTCAAATTTCATTCCTATATATAACCCGACATAATTAAAAATAATAATTTCTCTCATCCTTTATATTCTAATTAAGTATATCATATTATAATATTTTTTCATTATTTATACAGTTATTTTCAATTTTATTATCCTCAATGAACCCCGAGATGATGAATATTTTCGTCTTGTTGTGCTATTATTTCCATATAGTCGAATTCCTTTTATAATTTTCATAATTAAAGTTCATTTTGGTACCATGTAATGTATTTAATTTTTTATTATAAATTTTTACATTATTGAAATAATTAAAAGTCAATTTTAGTCCAATTTTATGATTAATACAAGCTATCATAACATAAAGTAAAAAATATAGAATTATTAATTAGTGTTGTTATAAGAGTTGACAAAAAAATACAACAAAAAATACTTTAATGGATTTTAAATAACAATGTATCTAATTTTGTTTGTTGAAAACTCACAAAACTAGTTTAATATATATTTATCAGAAAACCTTATATCTAACCAATAATAAATATTGAAAAACTATTTCCGTTAGATAGTGTCTAAATGATTTAATAACCATTAATGATTGTCCAACCTAACATAATATCAATGTGTGAATAAATAGTTAATTTATATCTTTAACAGAAAAACACTTACTAGAAAATCATTATCTTCAATAGTTTTCATCCATGATTCTCTATATGATTATAAATTAAATAACTATCCCCCTATATAATTAATTAGCATTGTAAAACTCTGAATTTTTAAATAAAAGTGAAATATTCCATCAATTGTAAATATGTATCTGGGAAACATTATCTATAAAACCATTGAAAACATGACCCAATTTTTCATTAAACCTAAATATATCTTATGTAAAATTTTATAAGATTGTGTTATAAATCAATACAAGTAAATCAATATAATCAATATAAATTTATATAAATAAAACATTTAAATGGTATTTTGGGTAACACATATAAGAATTCAATTTATAATGATATGGTTGTACTCAATGAGTCATCCTATGACTCACAAAATTAGTCTTTAGAAGTTCCTTTTTCATGATTTCTACAATTGGGTTTTTATTAGCACATAGTGAAACCAGACGAACATTTATTCAAAAATCACCCTAATGAATTGATATTAGTTTCTCTATTATATTTCGTTGAGTGAGGTCTATGATTTTATTCTATAATTTTTAGCACGAATGTTATAACATATGAATTAAATTTGAGAGTACATATCAAGTCCATGATCATCAAGATAATTCATTGTCCAAACAAATTGAGTAAAATGTTGATTAGACGCAATATATGAAGTTGTCAAAATGATATTTTAAATATAGTATTTATTAATGCTTAAAAAAGAAATAAAAAACATATAAAGAAAAATTAACCAACCAATGAGAATTTTTGACCTACCATAGAACTTTCAAAGTCCTACTATATACTTTTTAATAATTATTGAAATGATTTTTTGAGAAATAATTGTTCAAAATACATAATGTTATGATTTAATGAAGAATTATCTTCATACCAAGATACTCTCTTTATATAGAACATATTTTAAACTTTTTATCTTGAAATATTTAAAACACAATTGTTGATTGGTTATTTTCATGTATAATATGACCTAGATTAATCATTTAAATTATGGTACATCCATTTTTTCTGTATTCATGAAATGAAATTTCCTTCCATGCTATTACTCAAATTGGAATTACCTTCAAATATTTTATTCCAAATTAATTCATCACCTCTTAAGTGTTCATTGATTATAAAATAAAATATTATTTTCATCCTTAAATAACTTATATCACAATGATAAACATAAACTACATAATAAAATACATTTCAAAATCACACACCATGAATTCTAAAAGTATATTTCATTGATATTAATGTCATACTAAAAAAATTATTTCATCCACATAATTGAGTACCATCATTAATTGATCTCTCTTATTCTTCGTGTATGTATTAAGATAAACTACTCTTAGTGAAATCCATAGTTTCTCATGTATTGATCAAACCATAAAGACCATTCCCTTATTAATTTCCTTAGCCAGTAGAACACCTTCTTCAACTAGAATAAATGTCACAAATATATATCATTAAGAAAGCTAATTTATTATTATTATACATACAAATATTTATCATGAAATTTATTATTTAATGATGGGTTCATTTCCATTTCTAATCATATGAATTTCCATTTCATGATAATTATTAAGAATAATTTAATTATGTGATATCTATTAATTTAGGGAATATTTCACATCAATATAAATATAGCTTATTTGTGAATATAACCTATAATCTAGTCATGATTCTTGATCATAAATTAAATATTTATTTTGTTTCTTATAGAAAATATACTTATTTATAAATTATATATATATATATATACATAGAGAAATCGTTCATGTTGGATACATCACTATTTAATCAACTTCATCATGAATCACTATAACCTAATTTACTCTTTAGAATCGTATTTTAATTTATTTGGATATAATTTATATTGTATTTTTGTATATAGATTTCATCATTATTCAATACACTATATTTTTCTTATAGCAATTGATGTCTTAATTGTTAATTTCATCACTTATTATTGACTTAATCATAGTTGGTGATGTTGAAATATTTTTCACATCATCAATGTCCTCTTCTAAATCGAATTCAGCCCCATATTATCCCTTGTGAATTCAAACAACAACATCACCCTCATCCAATTTTTCAATATCATATTTCTATGAATAATCTCATATTATTTGGAATTATACTCATTTTATGTTATATTGAAAACCTCATTTCTAATAAAACATTCATGAATAATTCTATTGAACATGTAATATGAGTATCCTTGATTAAGTTTTCCATATATATGAAATGAAAATGTGTGGTTCTTCACCTTATTTGAATGAACAACTTTCATTAAAAAATATGAATGTTTTTCAATATTTCACTCTTTTGGTACAATATATTATATGGTGTCTCATCATTATATATGAAAAACAAAACCCAATTGTTTAAGTTAATCTATGTTAAAACGAAATCATACCTACATGTTTATTATAATTATTTCTAAATCAGCATAACATATGAAATTTTTTTAATAATTTTGTTCATTCTTTTAATTACACTATTTTCTTGAAGATTCTGTGCCCCCCAAAGCATTATTTCATACCCCATTATTTGTTAAATAAATTTCAACATTATAATTCATTAACTCATTTAGTTATTAGTAATAAATATCAAAATCGGTATGTAGGATCAAAATAATGATGTAGATGCTCAATATACAAGAGGGGGGTGAATTGTATACTTTAAAAATTTCATTAAACAATGAAATATCTACGTTTAAAAAAGCTAAACTAAGAAAATTCACAACACCAATAACAAAAATTGGAAATTGGAACAAGGTATGAAGTTACAAACTTCTACTTTTACACACTTTCTTGAATCAGTAAAGTGATTCTGAAAAATAGGTTCCAGAAATATGTATCCGGAAATTTAAACTTAACTAAAGTTTAAGAAATGACATTCTACCTTAAAGCGTATAGAATTTAAATGAATCAGAGTACAAGTGTAAGAAAATACAAGAATGTTATACTTTCCTTACAATACAAAATGCAGCGGAAAAAAAGTAGTATAACTACAAGTAACAAACAATAACTATTTTAAGACAAAGAGAAGGGTATCCAACAACCATGGATAAAGGTACCTTGATTTATACTTTCAAGAATGTATGTCTTACCCACAGCAGGGTAAGCCCTCGATACAAATATCGGAGTCTCTGTCTTTCTATCCCCGCAATCCCTCAACTTCAAGGTAGTTGGAACCTCTGTCTTCCTCAACAAGGAAGCCCTTGAACTTCAAGGAAGTCGGCACCTCTGTCTTTCTATCCCCGGAATCCCTCGAATGTAATCCCCAACATTTGGATTCACACGGAGAAATCTGAATGAGTGGTTCAGTACGCCCAAAGCATGAAAATCTTCTCTCTCTAGAAATCACCTTAACAGTGTGTGGTCTTTAGATTGATCAACTCGTTTTTTAGATCATTCAAATGAGATCCTATTTATTGGCTCGGTCGGCCCCCTCTCCAACGGTCATATTTTCCATAAAATTTAGATGGACCTGTACACGTGTAACTCAATCAACGGTTAGTTTGAAACTGAATGGACGCCATCGTTTAATAACAAACCATGTATAACTGAATGCACGACATCGTTTTGTAATGGAGCATATGTAAGCAAAAGCCATACTAAAATTAGGAGTGTAAGCAAATTAAAAGTTTAGAGTCTAACCAAAATGAAATTTAGAGTCTATAAATAAAATTTACAGATTATGGTTAATAGTAATTGAGAATCTGAAATATGTAGAAGTCTGAAGACTAAATTTTTAAGGAAATTCGGAGTCTGGTTTCACTAGAGTTCAGAATCTGAACATGCAGAGTTCGAAATTGAACTAGTAAAAGTTCAGAGTCGAACTTCATAAGAGTTCGGAGTCGAACATCATAAGAGTTCGGAGTCGAACTAATGAATGTTTAGAGTCACACTTCATAAGAGTTCGGAGTCTAACGTTATTAGAGTTTGGAATCGAACTCATTAAAGTTAGGAGTCAAAACTTCATAAGAGTTCAGAATCGTACTCCTGAAAGTTCGAAGTCTAACTTCATAAGAGTTCGGAATCGAACACATTAATGTTCGGAGTCGAACTTCATAAGAGTTTGGAATCAAACTCATGAAATATTGGAGTCGAACTTTATAACAGTTCGGAGTCGAACTCCTGAAAATTAGTATCCAGAATTCGGAGTGGAACTTCATTATAGTTCACATTCAGAATTCGAATCTTGAAAACAGAATACTCCAATTTATATGATTTTGAGATTTTGGGTATGAATCCGGTTTTTTTACATAATAAAAATAATGCTATGTATAACAAAATCTAGGTTTGGGTAAATTTCCTTAAAGAGGAAAATTTTCCTTATGGAAGTAAAATATCGATTTTCCTAAGTATAAGGTGTTTGTGATTTTAAAAATAAGAAGGAATGGAAAAGTCATATGGAAAACCTTATTGAATCAACAATCTCCCACTTTTTGGAAAGCACAAACATCCTTACGAAAAAGAATATAGGGACTTTGAAAAACTTCATTAGGCTTTGAAATTAAAACATATCTCTCATTGTTCATGGATGAAAGTGAATACAACTAACTCCTCCTTAGGCATTGAAACTCTAAGGATTATATTCTGAATTTCCTGAGTGGAGTTTTCATTATCATTGAAATGAAAAACTTCGTAATGGAATCTCCCCCTTACTTTAAGGATATTTCACTTAGAAATTTTTCCTCTTCATTTTAAATTTTTCCTTTCCCCCCCTTAGGAGTATTTCTTTTTCCTTCTCCCCCTTTGTGATTTTCAAAAAAAATAGAAGGGAATGGGAAAGAAAATATGGTACCTGAAACATTAGTATATAACAAAATACATGAACCTAAATTTTCATTAGAGTTGGAATAAAATTTATAGGAAAATAAAAATACAACAAAAGATCAGAATGGGTTTATTTGTCTTCATTTTCCTTCGAGATCAGCCTCTTTAACAATGTTTTGAGCTTCTTCGGGTCTCTTTGGTCTTCCTCTGCTTGTATCTCCAAAGCTAATATCCTTTACCCTTGAACTTTTAAAGCTTCCTCATGAGCCTTTAAGGCATCTTGTTGCATCTTCACCAACTCATCTTGGTTTACCAGTCTTTTCTCAAGATCTCTCCGAAGATCTATATCACTTATAAAATTTTGAGCCAGAGAAATTGCCTTGTCATTTAGTTCCTTCACTTGTTGAATCTGGAAACATTGCTCAATAATCAGCTCATCTTGAAGATTCTTAATCTTTTTATCCTCTGTTTCAAAATCATATTTAACTTCATTTTGAAAATTATCAATTATGGCTAAGTATTAATCAACTCTCTTAGACCACACAGTTTTTTTATGCAAGATTTTCTATGCACATAATAATTGATAAGAATACTTTTATGATCAGCCTCAATCTTTATACACTTATCCATAACCATGGATAAGGAATCCTATTTCTGATTCATACTTTGTTGCAGCATCCGACATCTAGAATCAACAGTTGGAAAAAATAGATTGGTGTCCACCAACTTCTTCAGATATTCTACCACAAAATCATGATAATGAGCTGATAACTCTGAATCAGATAATTTTCTTGGAGATAGCTATTCCTAAACTTGCACTAGATTTCTTCTAGACGTACCACCAACCTCTTTCTTCCTGATGACATCTTTTATAGGTGTCTCCATGAGAGCTTTCTTCCCCTAATCATCCCTCGGAAATGGTTGTTTATCTGGAGATACTTCCTCAGATTCAGAAACACGAATAATCTGGTCTTTATCTGGTTTCTCCTTTTCTTATCCTTTCTCAAGAAAATTTCCCTCATAGGATTCTTCCTCATCATAAAAAACATTTTATTCTTCTTATTCTTGTTGTTTCATATCATCATTCTTACTACCTTATCTCCCTTTCCTGGAGTTACTAACTTTGCGGATTCCGCCTTATATTTATAATCCTCTACTTGTTTGATCAGGGCATCCAAATCTTTACTTAATTCTTCTTCTTCTTCTTCAACCTCTTCCTCTACATCTTTAGCAGCTTCTTTTTAAGATTCTTAAACTACTTCTTTACCCTTTTATTTTTTCGGAGTGTCATAGTTCTTAGCTGGAGTTTCTAGTAAAGAAGGTTTAGGATTGAAGGTTTCCGGAACGGAAAGCATTTCAGAATCTAACTCTGTAGATTTCAGCAAATATTGCACCACTTCATCTTTAGAGAACTTCTTTTTCATCTTCTTTTCTTTTGCCTGTTTCTCTAACTCTTCTGTATCTCTTTCTTTTAGGGCCTTAGCCTCTGCAGGACCCAATCCAAACTTTGGATCCCCTTTTTTCCTCTTCTCTTAATCTTCCCTCCACTTGGCTGCCACTTCATCTGTATATGATTTCTGCTTCTTCGGTTTAGGGGGAGCAGACTGAGTTTCCTTAGCCTTGGGATTTTATTTATCAACAACCACTTCCTTAACCTTTCTATTCTTCCTTTCCTTTTTGGATGGTTTCGAAGTCTGTGTATCTTTCTGATCTGCCTCAACCTCTTCCATCGAAAGAGGGTAGATTTCTCCAGATTCACTAGAATAACCCATCTTCATCCTCTTCAGCATATCATCACTAACCAGCATAAGCTTACAATTTCGGACTTTTGATTTGCATGAAACAATGAAGGATTATAAGCACCAAACTATCAGTTTAGATAGTAAGGTAGGGTACATAATTATTTGAGCTCTCAAATTCCCTTCTTTGATGTTCTTGATCGTAATCAACACATGCCTCATCAAATTTATCTTTCTTAGATTTACCAAGAAATCTTAGACTTAGATATCACATTTCTTCAAATTATCCTTATCGCATATTCTTGGTAAGAGAAAAGCTTGTACCCAGAGCTGTAGAATCTTATTGTTCAGAGTGAGATGAGCAATTTTAGCAGTCGTAGCATCCTTAAGTCCAAGACATTTTAAAGCCTTCACCTTGTTGAAACTTCCTTGCTCATCTGGAATCTTATGTGAGCAAAACTCGGCTTCCCCATCATAGGCTAAACCAACCATGCTCACAGCCTTGGTGTAGGATATCTTGTAAGTCTTCCCATAAGACTTAAATGAAAACCACTCTCTTTCATATTCCATCTGTAAGGAAACAGACTCATAGAACTCGATCATCAAATCAGTATAAACCGGATCCTATTTCTCTGATTTGAACAAGCACACATCTTCCCAGCCATTCAATCTGATATTTTTGGTTATAAGAGAATCAAGCTTGTAGAAATATGGATGAACTAACCTCTCCCTGAAGACAAACCACTTATATGTTGGTTTCGTAGTTGACATATCATGATATGTAGCTTCAACAGATATTCGGAGTGAAGAGTTTTGAATGATTTGGAACAACTTTTCAATGATCGGAACCAGTCTTAAGGAGAGAAGTAGGGCTTCGAGACATGAAAGCTTTGACAAACTGATGTGGGATGAGTCTTGGGGTCCCATTTATATAGGCGATGGTGGTGACCTTTGGTCTTTCAATTTCCATATAACGGTTGAAAAACTTTTCGATCTAATCTGATGGTTGAGAACATTCCCTCAAGGAAAACATGACTCTGATCTTTTGTGGTTTTAAAGAAAACATTCGTATTTAAGGAAAACTAGAATACGAATTGTTAAAAAAATTAGGAATATACCGGCAAGAAAAATATGATTACGATAACTTATGTAAGGAAATCATAACTATCGGATTGGCTAGAATGATTTTTTGTAATTGGTAATATTCTTCTTTAAAAACTTATTACGAAAGTTCATTACGAAAATCTCATTATGAAAGTTCCACTATGAAAATCTCATTACAAATATTCCAGTACAAAAATCTCATTATGAATTTTCTAGCTTCTGGAAGTTTCCATTCTGAGAATTATCATTTTAGAAATTTCCATTCCGAAAATTCTATTCTGGAACTTATCATTCCATAAATTTCCATTCCAGAAATTTCCATTCTGAGAATTTTCATTACAGAAATTTCTATTATGGAAAGATTGAAAAAAACTGACTTTGAAAATTTTAGTTACAATAAGATTGAAAAAAAGATTATGAAAATTTTAGTTACACTAAAAATAAAATGTACTCCCCCTATGAGAAGGAGTTTATTACTGTTAGGAGAATTGTTCAACAAGATGTTAATGAAGAATAATTACCTCACAGTTATCATTCCTAACTTTTTTTAATATATTCAAATCTCTCAGAGGGTAATGATTTTGTGAAAATATCAGCAAGTTGATCTTGCGTTCCAATAAACTGAATAATTATATCTCTTTTAATTGTGGGATCCCTAAGAAAGTGAGGCCTAATATCTTTGTGTTTTGCACGAGAGTGATTGTCACGAACCAGCCCGGGTCGACCCTGAACCGGTCCCCCGAGCCGGTCCGCGGCAAGTCCCGAGGGGCATTCCCAATCCCCACGGGCTGGCAACAAGTGCCGGGCATTAAAAGTTCCATCGTTGGGAACGATTTTATCCCAAACTAAAAACAGGATCAAAAGAACGAAAGTAAACTAAACAAACGGGCAAACACTAAAGACATAAACAAAACTAAACCACGACATACCTCCACGTGACCTCGCGGGTCACCACCCAACTACAAACCAACGTCGCCCCATCACTGAGCGACTCAAGCCAGGAAAACCTGAACACAAGGAACCTGCAACTGAAGTGGTAAAAGATAGGCGTGAGCACAAAAGTACTCAGTAGGTGAGCCCAACAACAAATCCCAAAACACTGCCAGTAAACAAAGAATCTACCTATTCCAGGTTTGAACTACAATATATAAAATTATGCTTTTATAATGTTTCACTTGAAAAAAAACTAAACACGAGCCATTACCCTTATTCCTTTTCAAAAGTTGAATTTCTTTTCATTGATTCTAAATTCGTTCTGAACGATAAAGAAGTGTTACATTCTCAGTTTTACCACACAAGAGAAAAACGCATTTTTTTTTATTTGAAAGCCATTTCCGCAAGGCAACCAGTACAAGCTGTAAAGAAGAACTGAATGTAACAGGCAGGAAAGAAAACAAGTGCAAGTAAAAGTAAACAGGCAAGGAAAAAAAACCAAGTGCAAGTAAAAATAAACCAGAAGTCATCAGCAATAACCATGGGCACACACACACACTCACACACACACACACACACACATACTCACACACGCACACACTCACACCCAAGTTGTCCCCCGTATGCCGACGGAAGGCACCACGCCAGAGATGGTAGAGCACTATGGGTAAATCCCCTAAGGTTCATCTAGCTCGCGTGGGACCCTAGAACCTCGTGTCTCGGTGAAACGTGGCTTAGAAGGCCACGACCCTCAGAAAACGTGGCTTAGAAGGCCACGACCCTCAGAACACGTGGCTTAGAAGGCCACGACCCTCAGATATCATATGTTTAGTTAGTGTTGCAATCGTCAATCCAGCTAAGTGAAACAGGGACGACACCCATCCGGCTCACTAGCGCACTAGTTCTAGTCCGCCCACCTAGATACCCAGGGTTTCCCGTGTGCTCAAACAAGCTTCACATTCACATAGTATATTTCTTCCTCATATCGCAGGCCAAACAAGATATCGCACACAAAAGTCACCATTTCCACACCCAAACAATATTTCAAAACTCACGCACGTCAAAAATACCTTTCTGAAAATATAATTGTCATTACCTAATGATTTCGCAAAAACCCCTTTTTGGAAACACTCAAACAAGAACATAAACAACTTTCACAACCCAGAAAGCATTATTTTTAATAACATAACAAGGGAAAACATCTTTCGTCAACCAAGAACCACACATAAAGTTTCCAAAAACAATTTCAAAGGGTCACACGATGTTTTCTCTAATAAAGGTTATAAGAAAACACCATTTTCCATAAACAGTACATTTAATAATTTACCCATGCCAAAAACAATTCAAAACCCAATTCAACATGTCTTTCGTTACTCAGGAAGAACCATTTAGCGACATTACTATGAAATCCCACAATTGAACCAAGAAAACACTTTTAATGAAATGCTAGAATTAAACAGTTTGCATTCTCAGCAAATCACCACATTATAAAAACTACTTAATATTATTTTTTTTAAAATTTACTGAAATTCAATAAAAGGACAAGGAATAAATAAATTCTTAATTTAGAGGCAAGTGCATAGGGAGACCTACCTCGGATCGGAATGAAGAACGACGCGACGCGAAACTCCTATTGCGTAAAGGTTGCAGCGTCTAGCGCCGTCAAACTGGTCCTAAAAAAAGGCCGTTAAGCAGGCTCATTAATGACAACATACTAATAATAATAATAATTATAATAACGTAATAATAACCAAAATGTAGTAATAATAATGTCATAATAATAATAATAATTATTATTATTATGACATAATAATAATATAATAATAATAAGAGTAACAATAATATCATAACAATAATATTAACATATTAATAAGAATAATTATAATGACATAATACTAACAAGAACAATAATAAATATAATAGCGCAATGATAATTATAATAATAACAATAATAATAATAATAATAATAACATGATAATAATAAAAATAGTAATATTAACACAATATAATAATAAAAATAACAACATAATATAATAATAATTAAAACAATAATATATTTATAATAATAATAATAATAATAATAATAATAATAATATAGTATTAATAATAATAACATAATAACAATTTTAATAATGATATAATAATATAAATGATAATATTAACATAATAATAACAATAATAATAATAGTATGATAATAATAATGGTAACATAATAATATTAATAATAAATAATAATAATATAATAATAATAATAACCTAATAATAATAAAATAATTATAAGATTATTAACATGGTAAAAATATTAAAACATTATATATATAAAACAAAATAAAAACAAAGAATAAAATAAAACAAAATAAAAACAAAACTCACAGCGGGAGGAGAGGCGGAACGGGGTGGCCGGGCGCGGCTGAGAGGATGGAGGAGGCGCGGCGCGGGGTCGGCGCAAGGCGGAGGAGCAGGGCGGAGGCCGGCGGCTGGGTCGTCGGACGAGGTCGGCAGGCCGGGACAGGGGGGGAAGTTCGCGCGGGAGGCGGCGGAGCAGGGAGGCCGGCTCGACGGGAGGCGGAGGCGGGAGCCGGGACGGCTGGGATGGAGAACGGGGACGGCGCGGCTGGGTGCGGCCGGCGACGGCGAGCAGGGGGTCGGGTCGCTGGGACGGCGACGAGGGCGACGCCGGAGCAGCAGGGTGGTGCCGGGCTGGCCGTGGGTGCGGCAAGGGAAACGGGCACCGGGGAGCCGGGATGACGAACAGGGGGCGGAGGTCGGTGTGGCGCGCGACTGGAGGAGCGCGGCGAGGGAAGCCGGGCGAGCAGGGGCTAGGCGGGGTTTGGCCGGAATAGGAGCCGCGCGAGGGAGCGGCCGAGGCCGGGGCGGAGGAGCAGGCGGCCGGAGGGAGGGAAGGCCGGCGGAGCGCCGGCGACGGGGTCGGATGGAAGCCGGGTGCGGGCTCGGTGCGGGAAGGAACGACGGAGAGAGGCGAGGGGGAGTGGGGCACCGACGGGTGCTGGCGCGACGAAGAAGAGGCGGAGAGCTGGTGCGGGGAAGAAGAAAGAGGGGAATGGGGAGGAAAAGAAGGAGAGGGAAGAGTGGCGGCTACGGGAGGAGTCTAGGGTAGGCTAGGGTTAGGGGGGTTAAAAAAACTATATATATATATATATATATACATAACCAATAATAATAATAATAATAATAATAATAATAATAACTATAATAATAATGATAAAAGACTAAATAAAATAATAAAAACTAATCTTAATAAAATTTATAATAATAATATTAATAAAACTTTATAATAATTATAGTAAATAAAATTTATAATAATAATTAAAAATTAGTTAATTAAAATAATAATTATTCTGATCAAATATTTAAAATAATAAAATCATTTTAAAAAAAACACGCATATATATATATATTTGTACATATAGAGATATATATATATAAACATAAATACAATAAACATTTATATATAAACATATATATAGACATAAACTTGTATAAGCATATATATATATACATATATAGACATATATATATATATATACAGTACTACACACATATATAAACATATATAAGAACACCACAATAATGATAACACAATTCAAATGGTGAGAGTAATAAAATTTCAACGCAAAGACTTTTGTATTTAAAACGCCGGGTGAGCACATAGTCACCCGAGCTGAATGCACGGTAATTGCTAGCGATGTGGTGACCGTACACCGGTGCGAAACCACCAATCGCAATTAATCTTCGAAAAATTTATATCGGGACCAAGAAAGAAGAACAATTACGGACATCCGCGGTCGGGGTGTGACAATTCTCCCCACCACAGACACTTTCTGCCCCCAGAAAGTCACCAGGTCACAAGTCAGCCAAAAACCAAATCTATGCCCAAACAAAACTAAAGGAACTGAAGAAAACTGAGGTTCTCGGGGATGACCTTACTCTACACAGGTCACACCCGACCGATTCAAGAGAAAACTGGGGTCCGAGATTGAGGGGAGAACACGAAGGGGTTCTCCCCACCACAAGAACTTAACTAGTGCAGAAAAGTTGACCATCTAAAAGGAAGACCCTAGAAAAGGGGGGTCGACACGGGAACTCCCAACCGGTTTAAACCAACTCTTATAGCATGATTAGAACAACACATCCGTCAAGACATTAAATCCTCGACCAGAGTCAACAACCTTCAACACCAGTGAAAAACCCTAGAAAAACATTTAACCATTATCAAATTGGAGACATGATCCACCGAAGTCCACAAAGCATAACCACATCAACAACATAACTAAAACTAGTTCAACCCACACGAGAGTCAAACACACTTTTAAGGACACACGATTTAGAATATTACATTCACACGACAAGTCCACCTAGATTTATCATAGAACAAGTCCATTGTCACTTTTTAGAAAAACAACACATTTACATAATCCAGACTACTTGGAATATAATAGAACAAGTCCATGATAACCCCATGGTAAAATAATGAACATACAATAACGTCAAAACTTAACAGCAGAAAAAAACAAGTACTAAAAGATCTTGATTGTTCCACTGCTAACACGGAACACAAAACCTGGACAAAGGCTTCACACCCCTGGGGACTCCTGACTGTGCGCGAGCTTCACCCCGAGACTTGTGGCTGGGGCTCTGATGGCTGAAGCATCTCCTGCCTCACAGTCAGGTACTGACATTCTCCCATCACAGTTTCCTTTTCAAGCGACGCTTCTTGTAAAAATTCTCCAGATGACCCAGACAACCACAGCGATGACACGTCTTCGGAGGGTTGCGACAAGACGACTTTAAATGCCCGAAACGACCACACTGGAAGCATACCATCGAATGATCTGATGAACTGGAAGCTAGGACCAAAGGGGATAACTCTTTAGGAATAGGTATCTCTGGCACCTTTTCCTCACCAGAGGGGGAACTCTTACGAACAACAACAGGGGACACTGAAGTATTAACCACCCGCACACCGGAAACCAACTCAGCCAAGAAAGCTTCCTCCACCAGCTTCTCGAAACAAAGGTCTTTACAAGGGAGGACTCGCTTCTTGATCTCTGGACGAAGACCCCCAGAGAAAAGAGAGACCTTCATGAGTTCATGCAACGCTACATCTGGAGAAAAGGGAATCAGTTCCTTGAAATGGTCAACATACGTCTTCACCGTCCGTTGACCTTGTTGAATATTCACAAGCTCTACCATTTTCTCCAGCTTCACTTCCTCAGGTACAAACCATTGGATGAAAACGACTCTGAAGACATCCCACGTCATTTCACCTTGCATTGATGATGGGGTAACCCTCTTCCATTGGTCCAGAGCTGGACCCTCAAACAACTCCATAATTGCACGGACCTTAACACTATCGGGAGTTCCCAATATTCTAATGACACGTTCCACTTCCTCGAGCCATTTCACTGCTTCTAACGGACCCTGATCACCATGGAGAATAGGAAAAGTCTGAGGAGGACCAAAAACTAGGCATGATATATCCGAATCCTTAGAGACCTTTCTGGGCGGCATTTCCTGAGCGATATATAAAACTCAAAGCCAAAACCAACATCAAATCGAAGCAACATCAATAAAAGTGTCTTCATCAAAAACAGTCAGCACAAGGACCAAACAGATACAACACCACCCAAAACAAAATCTCCTCTTTAAAATTCCCTTTTCATTTTTGATTTCAAAATCACCCTTTTTCAAGATCACTTTCCAAAAACCAATCCACTTTCAAACCAAAACTTTCCAAAACTGTTTCCCATTTAAAACCAATTTAGAAAACAATGTCAAGCCTTTAACTTCAAATACACACCCAGGTAATCTCATGAACCGTTGCACATGTCTTCATCCACATTCCATTCATACGTGCATCAACACACACTTTCCAGGCATTCTCACACATGTGCAAACGTTCATAAAGAGGAACCGAGGTTTCAACCCAAATCGTTCTTATCCAATTCCAAGAAAACAACAGATTTCCAAATCAAGAGATTTCAGTTTCAAAACCCATCTCATACATTTAAAGTCCTTTAAAAGAAACCAGTCCAATTTTCAAAAACCCTTTTTTTCATTTCCAACAACGCACTCACACAAACCAAAACGAAAGCAACATCCAAATTTGCATCAATCACAGAAATGAGGGACTAGTAGTCACACTCAACCTGACAACATGGTAGTGGGCCATGTCCCAAGTCAGCGTCGACCACTAGGAGGAATTCAAACCACGTACTCGGACTCCACATGGGTCACTACTCCATGTGAAATTACGATGTAACGTCGTCTTGCCTCCATTGTCATCTCTCAATCCAAGACAAACCAGAAAAGACAAGGACACAATTCCCGAACTACCCCTGGTAACTCGAAGATCAGTGCGAGCAAGAGTTCGCGACGCTCTTCCCGTACTTACCCCTCAAGTTCCGACAGTCCTAATCTCCTTCTACCGGACAACCCAAATAACAAGAACCTCCCTCTGATACCATTTTGTCACGAACCAGCCCGGGTCGACCCTGAACCGGTCCCCCGAGCCGGTCCGCGGCAAGTCCCAAGGGGCGTTCCTGATCCCCACGGGCTGGCAACAAGTGTCGGGCATTAAAATTTCCATCGTTGGGAACGATTTTAGCCCAAACTAAAAACAGGATCAAAAGAACGAAAGTAAACTAAACAAACGGGCAAACACTAAAGACATAAACAAAACTAAACCACGACATACCTCCACGTGACCTCGCGGGTCACCACCCAACTACAAACCAACGTCGCCCCATCACTGACCGACTCAAGCCAGGAAAACCTGAACACAAGTAACCTGCAACTGAAGTGGTAAATGATAGGCATGAGCACAAAAGTACTCAGTAGGTGAGCCCAACAACAAATCCCAAAACACTGCCAGTAAACAAAGAATCTACCTATTCAGGGTTTGAACTAAAATATATAAAAGTATGATTTTATAATGTTTCACTTGAAAAAAAACTAAACACGAGCCATTACCCTTATTCCTTTTCAAAAGTTGAATTTCTTTTCATTGATTCTAAATTCGTTCTGAACGATAAAGAAGTGTTACATTTTCTGTTTTACCACACAAGAGAAAAACGCATTTTTTTTATTTGAAAGCCATTTCCGCAAGGCAACCAGTACAAGCTGTAAAGAAGAACTGAATGTAACAGGCAGGAAAGAAAACAAGTGCAAGTAAAAGTAAACAGGCAAGGAAAAAAAACCAAGTGCAAGTAAAAATAAACCAGAAGTCATTAGCAATAACCATGGGCACACACACACACTCACACACTCACACACACACACACACATACTCACACACGCACACACTCACACCCAAGTGGTCCACCGTATGCCGACGGAAGGCACCACGCCAGAGATGGTAGAGCACTATGGGTAAATTCCCTAAGGTTCATCTAGCTCGCGTGGGACCCTAGAACCTCGTGTCTCGGTGAAACGTGGCTTAGAAGGCCACGACCCTTAGAAAACGTGGCTTAGAAGGCCACGACCCTCAGAACACGTGGCTTAGAAGGCCACAACCCTCAGATATCATATGTTTAGTTAGTGTTTCAATCGTCAATCCAGCTAAGTGAAACAGGGACGACACCCATCCGGCTCACTAGCGCACTAGTTCTAGTCCGTCCACCTAGATACCCAGGGTTTCCCGTGTGATCAAACAAGCTTCACATTCACATAGTATATTTCTTCCTCATATCATAGGCCAAACAAGATATCGCACACAAAAGTCACCATTTCCACACCCAAACAATATTTCAAAACTCACGCACGTCAAAAATACCTTTCTGAAAATATAATTGTCATTACCTAATGATTTCGCAAAAACCCCTTTTTGGAAACACTCAAACAAGAACATAAACAACTTTCACAACCCAGAAAGCATTATTTTTAATAACATAACAAGGGAAAACATCTTTCGTCAACCAAGAACCACACGTAAAGTTTCCAAAAACAATTTCAAAGGGTCACACGATGTTTTCTCTAATCAAAGTTATAAGAAGACACCATTTTCCATAAACAGTACATTTAATAATTTACACATGCCAAAAACATTTCAAAACCCAATTCAACATGTCTTTCCTTACTCAGGAAGAACCATTTAGCGACATTACTATGAAATCCCACAATTGAACCAAGAAAACACTTTTAATGAAATGCTAGAATTAAACAGTTTGCATTCTCAGCAAATCACCACATTATAAAAACTACTTAATATTATTTTTTTTTTAAATTTACTAAAATTCAATAAAATGACAAGGAATAAATAAATTCTTAATTTAGAGGCAAGTGCATAGGGAGACCTACCTCGGATCGGAACGAAGAACGACGCGACGCGAAACTCCTATTGCGTAAAGGTTGCAGCGTCTAGCGCCGTCAAACTGGTCCTAAAAAAAAGGCCGTTAAGCAGGCTCATTAATGACAACATACTAATAATAATAATAATTATAATAACGTAATAATAACCAAAATGTAGTAATAATAATGTCATAATAATAATAATAATAATAATAATTATTATGACATAATAATAATATAATAATAATAAGAGTAACAATAATATCATAACAATAATATTAACATATTAATAAGAATAATTATAATGACATAATACTAACAAGAACAATAATAAATATAATAGCGCAATGATAATTATAATAATAACAATAATAATAATAATAATAATAACATGATAATAATAAAAATAGTAATATTAACATAATATAATAATAAAAATAACAACATAATATAATAATAATTAAAACAATAATATATTTATAATAATAATAATAATAATATAGTATTAATAATAATAACATAATAATAATTTTAATAATGATATAATAATATAAATGATAATATTAACATAATAATAACAATAATAATAATAGTATGATAATAATAATGGTAACATAATAATATTAATAATAAATAATAATAATATAATAATAATAATAACCTAATAATAATAAAATAATTATAAGATTATTTACATGGTAAAAATATTAAAACATTATATATATAAAACAAAATAAAAACAAAGAATAAAATAAAACAAAATAAAAACAAAATAAAAACAAAACTCACAGCAGGAGGAGAGGAGGAACGGGGTGGCCGGGCGTGGCTGAGAGGAAGGAGGAGGCGCGGCGCGGGGTCGGTGCAAGGTGGAGGAGCAGGGCGGAGGCCGACGGCTGGGTCGTCGGACGAGGTCGGCAGGCCGGGACAGGGGGGAAGTTCGCGCGGGAGGCGGCGGAGCAGGGAGGCCGGCTCGACGGGAGGCGGAGGCGGGAGCCGGGAAGGCTGGGATGGAGAACGGGGACGGCGCGGCTGGGTGCGGCCGGTGACGGCGAGCAGGGGGTCGGGTCGCTGGGACGACGATGAGGGCGACGCCGGAGCAGCAGGGTGGTGCCGGGCTGGTCGTGGGTGCGGCAAGGGAAACGGGCGCCGGGGAGCCGGGATGACGAACAGGGGGCGGAGGTCGGTGCGGCGCGCGACTGGAGGAGTGCGGCGAGGGAAGCCGGGCGAGCAGGGGCTAGGCGGGGTTTGGCCGGAACAGGAGCCGCGCGAGGGAGCGGCCGAGGCCGGGGCGGAGGAGCAGGCGGCCGGAGGGAGGGAAGGTCGGCGGAGCGCCGGCGACGGGGTTAGAGGGAGGCCGGGTGCGGGCTCGGTGCGGGAAGGAACGACGGAGAGAGGCGAGGGGGAGTGGGGCACCGACGGGCGCTGGCGCGACGAAGAAGAGGCGGAGAGCTGGTGCGGGGAAGAAGAAAGAGTGGAAAGGGGAGGAAAAGAAGGAGAGGGAAGAGTGGCGGCTACGGGAGGAGTCTAGGGTAGGCTAGGGTTAGGGGGGTTAATAAAAAACTATATATATATATATACATAACCAATAATAATAATAATAATAATAATAATAACTATAATAATAATGATAAAAGACTAAATAAAATAATAAAAACTAATCTTAATAAAATTTATAATAATAATATTAATAAAACTTTATAATAATTATAGTAAATAAAATTTATAATAATAATTAAAAATTAGTTAATTAAAATAATAATTATTCTGATCAAATATTTAAAATAATAAAATCATTTAAAAAAAACATGCATATATATATATATATTTGTACATATAGAGATATATATATATATATATATAAACATAAATACAATAAACATTTATATATAAACATATATATAGACATAAACTTGTATAAGCATATATATATATATATATAGACATATATATATATATATATACAGTACTACACACATATATAAACATATATAAGAACACCACAATAATGATAACACAATTCAAATGGTGAGAGTAATAAAATGTCAACGCAAAGACTTTTGTATTTAAAACGCCGGGTGAGCGCATAGTCACCCGAGCTGAATGCACGGTAATTGCTAGCGATGTGGTGACCGTACACCGGCGCGAAACCACCAATCTCAATTAATCTTCGAAAAAATTAAATCGGGACCAAGAAAGAAGAACAATTACGGACATCCGCGGTCGGGGTGTGACAGTGATGTACAGGGTTCTTACTGAAGGCAATGGCACGTGTGTTATCAAACAAAATTTGAGTCTTAGTAAAACTCAAGCCATAGTCTTTGAGTGTGTGTTGCATCCACAACACTTGAGCACAACAACTTCCAGCTGCTACATATTCAGATTCAGTAGTGGAAAGTGCTACAGAATGTTGCTTCTTGCATGACCAAGAAACTAATGAATCTCTTAAGAAATGACAAGTTCCAGATGTACTCTTTCTATCCATTATATATCCACCAAAGTCAGCATCCGAAAAACTTTTTAAAACAATATCATTTCCAAAAGTACAAAATAATCCAAGATCCATGGTTCCCTTTAGGTAGAGAAAAATTATTTTTACCGCCTTTAAGTGAGATTCCATAAGATTGGATTTATATCTTGAACATAATAATACTTAAAACATTATGTCTGGTTGACTAACTGTTACGAATAGTAGGCTTCATATCATACCTCTAAAAGATTTTGGATCTACTGGTTTCCCAGATTCATCAAGATATAGAGATTTTGAGGTACCGATGGGAGTGCTTATACACTTAGTTTTGTCATAACCATACTTTTTAAGAAGATATTTAATATACTTATGTTGAGATATAAAGGTTCTTTTTGGTCTTTGAGAAATTTGAAAACCAAGGAAAAAAGTTAACTCACCCATCATACTCATTTCAAACTGAGATCTCATTAGACATGCAAAAGAATTAGTTAAAGATTGCTGTGTTGAACCAAATATGATGTCATCAACATAAATTTGGACAATGAAGACATTTTTCTTATCTTTATTTATAATAATAGTTGGATCTTCATTTCCCTTAACATAGTTATTTTGAAGAAAAAATCCTATAAGTCTATCATACCATGCTCGTGGGGCTTGTTTAAGGCCATACAAATCTTTAGTAAGTCTAAAAACATGATCAAGATGTTTTGTATCTTCAAATCCAGGAGTTTGTTCAACAAAAACTTCCTCTTAAACATAACCATTAAGAAAAGTGCATTTCACATCCATTTGAAAAAGGTTAAAATTGAAGAATACTGTAAAGGCAAGTAGAATACGAATAGACTCAAGTCTGGCTACTAAAGCATAGGTTTCTTCATAGTCTATTCCCTCTTACTGATTATAGCCTTTAGCAACTAATCTAGATTTATATCTTACAATGACTCCATTTTCATCAAACTTGTTTATGAAGACCCATTTTACTCAAATAACAGAAGTTTCCTTAGGTCTTTCAACCATGGTCCAAACTTTATTCCTTTCCAATTCATTTAGTTCATCTTGCATGGATTTTATCCAATCATCATCACTTAAAGCTTCATTAGTGCTTTTTGGTTCTAATTGGGAAAGAAATTCTAGATGTTCTACATCCTTTCACAAGGAACTTTTAGTCCTTATAGTTTGATTTATATCACCAATGATGCTATCACTAGGATGATTCTTAAGAAACACCTGATTTGGGTTTTGTAAAACCTATTCATCAACATAGGGTAGAAAGTCTTCTAGGGTAAATGTTTTAGAAGTATCTTCTTGAACATTTTCCTTATCCGAAGGATCTTCTATCAAAGGTTGATAATCGATTTTTGAAAACACATCCGAATAAGTAGGTTGGGATGGTTTAAAAACAAAAGGATCAGATTCATCGAATTTTACATGCACCGTTTCTTCAACAGTACAAGTATTTTTATTGAAATATTTACAAGCCTTGGAAGTTGTGGAATAGCCTAATAAAATTCCGTCATTAGATTTTGGTGAAAACTTGTGAAGATTATCTTTAGTATTCAATATGAATACCCTACAACCAAAATCCTTGAAGTAGGAAATCCTAGGTTTTCTACCATTCCATAACTCATAAGAAGTTTTATTAAGAAAAGGTCTAATAAAAACTCGATTTATAGTATAACAAGCTGTACTTATAGCTTCATCCCAGAAATGTCTTGCTATAAAATATTCACTCAACATGGTTCTAGTTATTTCTTGCAGAATTCTATTTCTTCTTTCAACTACACCATTTTGTTGTGGAGTTCTAGGTGCGGAAAAGTTGTGAGTAATACCTTTTCTACTACAGAAGGATTCAAAATCAGAATTTTTAAATTCTCCTCCACGATCACTATGAATAGTTTTTAGTGGAAGATTTTTCTCATTTTTTAAATGTTCTATAAAACTTTTTAAATAAGAAAAAGCTTCAGACATCTTTGCTAGAAAGTAGACCCATGCAAATCTAGTGTAATCATCAACTAGAACAAAAACATAGTATTTTCCTCCAATGCATCCAGTTTGTGTTGGACCAAAAAGATCCATGTGCACCAACTGTAATACATCAGTTTTTGAGACTTAACAGATTTATTTAAAACTAAATTTATGTTGCTTGCCATATTGACAAGGATAAAAATCTTTAGAAGAATCAAATCTAATCTCTGTTAGATCCTTAACTAGTTTTTTCTTAGAGAGTTTACATAAGTTCTTAAGGTTACAGTGACATAATCTTCTATGACATAACCAAGAATGATCTTCCTTTTTATGTAGGCAAGGTAAATATTGTCTCATAAGTTCTTCTAAGTTCAAAGTGTAAACATTCTCTTTCCTATTGGATGAGAGAATAAATTCTTCCTTGTAATTGTGTACTAAGAACTTATCATACCTAAAATTCACAAGGTATCCTTCATCAAATAACTAACATATGCTAATGAGGTTGTGCTTAAGACCCTTAACAAATAAAACATTTGAAATCAACTTTTTACCAAGAATAACAATATTACTTATACCAACAATTTCTCTCTGAGCATTATCTCCGAAAGTTACTTTTCCTCCTTCTGTCTTGATAATCTTTTCAAAATATCTTTTGTTACCCGTCATGTGTCAGGAACATCCACTATCTATGTACCATGTATTGTTGGTATTTCCTTTATTTTCCTGAGAATAAGAAAATAATTAGACTTTCGGAATCCAAACTTGTATGGATCTGATATTTGTAGATAACAAAATTTTGGGCACCCACATCTTCTTAAAAAAATAAGCCTTATGAAAACCTAAAGATTGGGTTTTGTGTAAAGAACAATTCATTGCCCAGTGACCACCACATTGACACTTGGTACAAAATGGGGCACTTTGTGGAAGAAAGTAGTTATTACTAAAATTAGGTTTATCGTGGGTATAACCAAATCCTAATTTTTTTCTTAATGGTCGTATTGGAGAATAAATTTTATCAAAATTTTATTTACCATGGGTAATGTTTGATAAACTCGTTTTTAAGGAAAAAATTTCGAACTTCAGTTTTATAACCAATTTTTTATCTTCAAAATCATTAGATTTAGAACTAGAGTTAGGCTCGAAAACACTTTTCTATGAAATTACATTTTCTAACTCTTTAAAAGTTTGTTCTTCTCAGAACAAACTTCTTCAAGGTTTTTTTAAATACTTATAAAATCAGCATTATTCCTATCAAGATATTTAGAAAGATCTGATATTTCTTTTGTAAGTATAGTATTCCTAGAGTTTTCCTTATCATGTTTTTTATTGAGTTTGGAATTCTCAATATCAGGAAGTTCAGCAAACCTAGAAACTTCTTCATAGGTAAGTAAAGTATTTTCTTCATCAGAAGAGGATTCTTCATCTGAAGAGTTATAATATTTTATATCATTAGAATTTAAAGAAAAAATGGTCAATGATACAACATTTCGTACCTTAGCCATAAAGCAATGATTGTTATTATGTAATCTGGCTATAAGACCAATATTCTTTTGTCCTGAATATTCATAATCAAAAGACTCATTTGAGGAGTCACCACCACTAGCACTCATGGTGTCATTAGCTTTCATAACTTTATTAGCTTTGGACTTGTAATACATCTTTCTGTTCCTGTCAGAATGCCTTTCTTTCTTTTCTTTCTTTTTGAGCAAAGGGAAATCTGGTCTAATATGTCTTGCTCTCTTGCATTAAAAAGAAGTAACTTCTCCATCTTTCCTATCTTTCCTATCCTTTTTCTTATACTTAGATTGGAAATTTATCTGGCCATCTATCTTTTTCATTCTTCGAGAAAGATTTTCTAACTCATTTTCAGAGACTTCACTCTCACTATATTCTTATTGGATAATAAATTTCTTAGACTTGGATCTGATTACTCTCTCAGGAGTCTTGGCTTTCATATGATTTGAAGTTGTGGTAAATGAAACAGTACCATTTCCATTATTCTTCTTGATGTTCTCATCATCTCACTTCATTCTTGTTTCATGTTGGAGAATAGTTCCAAATAGTTAATCTATGGAAATATGAGTAACCTTACTTTTCTCATCAATAGCTTTTCTTTTTGATTCCCATTCATTGGGCATAATATCAATTATCTTATCCATAAGAGCTTCATCATCCAGAAATTTCTCTCCCATATACTGAAAACTGTTCACTATAGTCATAAATCTCTGTTGGACGTTACAAATTGGTTCACCATAAGGAAAATTGAAGCCATGGTATTCAGCTCTGAGTATAGCTCTCCTAGTTTCAATCACTTTAGAAGTGCCAAAGTGTGTAACCTCTAACTTCTTCCAGATACAATTAGCTACTTTACAAGAAGAAATTTGGCTATATATATTTCTAGTCATTGAACATAGTAAGGTATTGCGTACCTTATAATTGAGTTGATATTATTTCTTTCCCTGGTCAGTGAAAGTTCTTACTTCCTTATTAGGAATATTATAATCACTAGTAAGCATAACAAAATTATCTACTCCTGTATTGATAACAAAAATCTTCATACGATCTCTCTAGTACTCATAATCATTCCCATCAAATATTGGTGGTCTTGTAGGATTTATATTTTCAATAGATCCAACATTGATTCCTTCTATTCTAAGAAAAAACTTTTGCACACAAAATTTTTAGTAGGAAAAGTTCGTAACCACAAAGTTAGGAATGGGAAAATTCAAAATGAACAGTTCAGAATGACAATTCAAAATGAAAATTCGAAATGAAAATTCGGAAAGACAATGTTTTTTTATTAAAGGATGAAGTTTAATGAAAAAGTGATCAGGAAAAACATATATGTGATTATAAGTATTTCAGAAACCTCCTCTTATACCAATTGTAGGATCGAAATAATGATGTAGACGCTTAATATACAAGAGGGGGGTGAATTTTATACTTTAAAAATTTCCATAAACAATGAAAGATCTAAGTTTAACAAAGTTAAACTAAGAAAATTCACAACACCTCTAACACCATTTTGAAATTGGAACAAGGTTATGAAGTTAAAAACTTCTACTTCTACACACTTTCTTGAATCAGGAAAGTGATTCTGAAAAATAGGTTCCGGAAATATGGATCCAGAAATTTAAACTTAACTAATGTTTACAAAATGAGATTCTACCTTAAACCATATAGAATCTTAATGAATCAGAGTACAAGTGTATGGAAATAAAAGAATGTTATACTTTCCTTACAATACAAAATGCAGCAGAAAAACATGTAGTACAACTATAAGTAACATTCAATAACTCTTTTAACCCAAAGAGAAGGGTATCCAACAACCTTGGATAAAGGTCCCTTGATTTATACTTTCAAGCAAGTCTATCCTACCCACACCTGGGTAAGCCCTCGATACGATGATCAGTGTCTCTGTCTTGCTATCCCCACAAGCCATCAACTTCTAGTTAGTTGGAACCTCTGTCTCCCTCAGTAAGGAAGCCCTCGAACTTCAAGGAAGTCGGAACCTCTGTCTTCCTATCCCCAGAAGCCCTCGAATGTAATCACCAACATTCAAAGTCGTATGATGCAATCTGAACGAGTAGTTCAGTATGCACAAATCATGAAAATCTTCTCTCTCTATAAATCACAATAACAATGTGTTGTATCTAGATTTATCAACTCGTTTTTGAGTTCCTTCATATGAGCACCTATTTATAGGCTCGTTCATCCCCCTCTCTAATGGTTATATTTTCCTTAAAATTCGGATGGACATGTACACATGTAACTCAAACAATGGTTAGTTTGAAACAGAATGGACGACATCGTTTAATAAAAAACCATGTATAACTGAATGCATGACATCATTTTGTAAAGGAGCATATTTAAGAAAAATACATACCAAAATTCGGAGTGTAAGCAAATTAAATGTTCAAAGTCTAACCAAAATGAAATTTGGAGTCAATAAAAAAAATTTCCGGATTCTGTTTTATAGGAATTCAGAACCTGAAATCTGTAGAAGTCCAGAGTCTAAATTTCTAAGTAAATTCGGAGTCCGGTTTCACCAATGTTTATAATCTGAACTTGCAGAGTTCGAAATTGAACTACTAAAATTTCAGAGTTGAACTTTATAAGAGTTTGGAGTCGAACTCATGAATGTTCGGAGTCAAAATTCAGAAGAGTTTGGAATCGGATTCATGAAAGTTTGGAGTCAATCTTCATAAGAGTTTAGAATCGAACTCATGAATGTACGGATTCGAATGTTATAAGAGTTCATAATCGAACTCATGAATGTTCGGAGTCGAACTTCATAAGAGTTCGGAATCAAACTCATGAAAGTTCGGAGTCGAACATCATAAGAGTTCGGAATCGAACTGATGAAAGTTCATAGTCGAACTCCTGAAAGTTCATATCCAGAATTCAGAGTGGAACTTCATTATAGTTCACATTCACAATTTGGATCTTAAAAACAGAATACTCCAATTTATATGATTTCGGGATTTTAGTTATGAATCCGGTTTTTGTACTTAAGAAAAATAATGCTATGTATAAGAAAATCTTGGTTTGGGTAAATTTCATTAATGATGAAAATTTTCCTTATGGAAGAAAAATATTGATTTGGTTAAATATAAGGTGTTTGTGATTTTCAAAACAAGAAGGAATGGAAAAGTCATAAGGAAAACCTTATTGACTAAACATGTTAACTATAACGTTTTCAACACCAATATAATATAATGTTTCGTAAAATTAAATGCATTAGATTTTTAAGAGATAACTATTAACTATTCAAACCTATTATAATCAAATATGAATAACTCATTAAATCATTTTCTAGATTTTTATTTTAGAGATATTTATAAAAAATCATTGTTCATGAACAGAAGAAAATTTATTCAATTATAATCCATGATGTTGAAATTTTTTCTTTGTAATATTTCCCTTTTTACATGTATCAACCATGTGACTGAGATCAAGTGAGATTTTAGGTATTTCATTAGCTTCATTATTCATCACAATAAAATCCATGTATAAATGTTTAGGTGGAAAATCCTTTTGTACAATAGAACATTCTATTATTCTTTTAATATAAAACACATGTTTTTATCTCCACTAATGTCATGTAGATTCCCCTTTAAGAGATTTTCTTATATCACAATTATTACTTCCCTTCCATTGAAAATGAAACACTTTTTGTTGAAATTTACTACTTTCAAAGAGTGACATAAATAAAATACCGTAGAAAATTGTTATCAAGGCATAAAATAAAAAATTACTTCATACCTATTTTTTTAATGTGCTAGATTTTAAATTTTATTGATCCAATATTGTTCAGTACCTCATCAATTCTAAAGAGAAAAAACATTATTTTTCATAAATGATTCCCAATACTAGATCAATATTTCATATCAAATGTTATATGAATACAATATCAATCATCCATCCACTGTATTTGCATGCATTCTTCAATGAAATTTCAATTGAATAAACCATATTAACGACATATTTCATGATCCATGTTCATTGATTCATTTAATTTGGTGGAATATGTTATTGTTCCTATAACGACCCAGGATTTTATGACACTGATATTACATCATTTTAATAACAAAAATCATAATAATATTACACAGATAGCATCAAATGGTTTACTATATTGGGAAATCCAAGACCATACATATCAATTATAACATCATGAATAATCATTTATTTAATTCCTTCTTCTCTAAATTCTTAATGCCACTTGACCTCACCTTTGTATATGTAGTCAACTAAGGATATAAATATAATGGTTTGATCTAAATTACTAGTATGAGGATATATAATTACAATATAACAAAGGGTGATAAAAACCATATAATTTGCAAAGGAACATGAACATGAGAGGAATCATTAATTTGAGACTTGAAATGTGGCAATGCATAATGAATGAAACATCATGTCTTAGTGGTTATCTACAACACGTAATTGTGAACAAATCCAGATTCTTGTTCACATATAATTTCAAAATTACTAATGAGATTCATTACTTTAACTTGTGTATTGGAGTGCTGTATAATTCCAGACACACCCATCAAATTGAATCATACATATAGTGCTAAATAATTCTGGGTTCACTCGTCGCATCATAACATTATAATTTATCATGCTTGCCACAATAAACATATATCAAAAAATTAAATAACTAAAATTTTTCAAGGATTGCGTTTCCTCAAAAAATAATACATTCATAAACATTGGGTTCCTAAAATTATGTGGGAATATCATACTTGATACGATAACCATCCACATTGGGTGAGAATTAAAATGTGTGTTTTTGAAATAAGAGTACTTCTGGGAAACATTTTATTGACATAAACATCAATAGAAAACTTGTGAATCCCAAAAAAAATAATATAATGATAAAAAAATGATTTTTAAGCAGTTATTATACCATAAATGGTGTGAATGAGGGGGAACCTGAAGAAAGAATGTTAAATTTGAGATTTTCCCCTTACCTTAAATCTGAATGCTTTCTTTGCATAAATGTCCTATATAATGATATTATATTCATTAATTAGAAATTAAAAAAATCTTTTATACAGTAATATGGTTCATTTTGGTTTCATTGTGTTATTTTATGGGCTTTTTTATGTGTTTAGGGTTTAAAACATTGTTCGGGAATGTTGGTTTTTATGGGTTTATGGAGTGGATCAATTGCATTCTTAAATGAAAGTTTGTGTATAACATGAATAAATATACATAACTGATATTAGAAGTTATTAATTATATTCCAGAAGTTTATAGGATCTTATAGCTGATTGTATTAGATGCCATGTTGGAGAATCACTAGAAAAGAAATAAATGAAGTTTGTTTGAGTTAATCTGGGTTGTTTTTCAACCGCAATGAACTTTTTTTGATAAATCATTTTGTAATATGTACATAAGTTTGTTTCAGCTCCATAAACAGAACATAATACATATAAATTTTTTTGTTTCAACCATAAAATGGTTTCATGACCAGATCTGAATGTAGAAATTGAATAAGAAAACATTTCTTTCTTGACGATGATAGATTAACACACAATGAACAAAGTTTTATTTTATAAAATAAAAGGAAGAATGGAAGGGGGTTTGATGGTATAATATCTAATAGTATTATAATAAAATAGAATATTTATGATACTTGAGTTACCATACCATCTGGATAAAGGTAAGTGGGGATAGAATAAGAAAAGAACTTGAAATTTAAAGGAAATTAAACGAAAGAGGAAGAGAAATTACCTCACGAATCCTCCTGTTCATGTCTTTTTTAAAGTGCCTAGGCATGGTCTTTTGATTAGAAAAAAAGCTCTTGGACATGGGGGATGGGCTAGGGAATATGTTTGGATAGTTTTTAGACAATTATTTAAGCTTGGGAATTTTCAAGAATTTAGAGTCTGAAAGGTTTCATTTAGCGTTTAGGGGATATGGTTTCCCTTAATATTCAATTCAATAGAATTTTAATTTTCCAAAAGTCAAGGATTGGTGAGTCTTAAATGACCAAGAATAGAAAAGAGGGAAAGTGAGTTTGTGATTTGGGTTCTTACATCACTTCTAAAGTATTAAATGTTGGGTTTAAATTATAATGTATTTATACGGTTAATTAATGTACTTTACTATTCACAAAAATTCAAGTATTTCATAAAAATCCAAGAAATTTGAAATTTCCATTTATCGAAGTGTAGAATCCAAAAAATCACTTCATTTTTAAAAAATAAATTTTTGAATATGATTAGAAAAATATTTTTTTAAATTATTAATTTATTATTAAAACCCAGTTTTAAAACATTAATTTACTTATTCTAAAATATATGTACATCATACTTTCACTTGAATATTATTTTTATACTATAAGTAGTATGGTTACTATTAATTACGGTATATCACTATTTGTAAAGTTATTCTACTATTCATAAAGGTAGGTTACAATTCACCAAAATTTAATTCTTTCTTATCGGACACCAAATAACTTATTGATCTTAACCGTGTATGTCATATTTTCAAAATTCCAAACACAGAAGTGAAAAAAGTATGTTTAAAGGTCACATAGAATATATTAGTTAATTATTTTTTGTTTTATTTTGATTTTATGACATATTTATAAGAATCTAATTTCCATTGAAAAACATTGGTTCCTTACATTCTTCCCCAATTATGAAATTAAGTCCTCAAAATTTCACTTTACACAAACATGTGATGGTACGTATCCTTCATCGACTCTTCTGGTTTCCATGTAGCTTATTGAATCTTATGGTTCCTCCACAACACTTTGACATTGTAGGCTATCTGGTTGCATAGAACCTTATCTCTCTTATCCTGAATCTCATCTGGTTGCTCTACATAGGAGAGAGCATCTTCCAGTTGTTCCACATCTGAGTTTAGTACATGTGTGGGATCAGGTATATACTTACTCAGGAGTGATACATGAAACACATCATGAACTTGATCCATATTCGGTGGATGTGTATGCTGATATGCCACATCTTCTATACAGTCAAGGATATCAAAGGGGCCAATGTACCTTGGGCTTACCTTCCCTTTCATTCAAACCACATGATTCTATTCCATGGTGATATTTGAAGGAAGAATTTATCTCCAACGTTGAACACTAAGTCCCCTCCACAACTGTTAGTGTAGCTCTTTTGCAGATTTTGAGTATCATTGATGTGTTTCAGGACTACTAGAACCTTCTCTATCATCACATGCACATGATCGGGTCCATGTAGCTTTCTTTCTCTAACATCATCCCAATAGGTTGGGGTTCTACATCGCTTTCCATACAGAGCTTCATATGGTGCTATCTCAATAATCGAGTGAAATATATTCTTCTATGAGAACTCAACCAATGGAAGATGCTAATCCCATCCGCCTTTGAATTCTATAGAGTGGGCTCTTTGCATCTCATTAAGTTTTTGAATAGTTCTTTCAAATCTTCCTATAGTTTGGGAGACATATATCATGCTGAAATTTAATTCAGTACTCAAAGAATATTGAAGAATCCTCCAAAATTTAGATATGAACCTTGGATAATGATCAGAGACAATTGAGAGTGGAACACCATGTAGTCTCCCCACATCCTTCACAAATATTCTTTCTAGTTTTTCAAGCAAAACAACTTCCAAAATAGTGATAAAATAAGAAGGTTTGGTGAGTTGGTCAACCACAACCCATATCGCATTATTTCCCTTTGATGTCCTCAAGAGACTTGTTATGAAGTCCATAGTAACATTCACCCATTTATATAGGGGTATAGGAACTGGATTAATCATACCTTTAGACTTTTTCACTCTTCTTTATCATGCTAAAATACCTAGCACCTTGATATATATTCCACAGTATTCTTCTTCATGTTATCCCACCAAAAGTGTTTTAAGACATCATGATACCTCTTGGTACTCCCATGATGGATAGATAATGTTGAGCTATATGCATTGCCCAATATCTCCTTCATTATCTTGGGTGATGAATCCACACAAAGTTTTATTTCAAACCGAATCACACCATAATCATCAATATAGAACTCCGGCAGTTTCCCTTCAATTACTACATTCTCCCTCTATTGTAACTCCACATCTTCCCTATGTAATTATTTAATATTATATTTGATGGATGGTTTCTTAATCATTTTAGAAAGGTAGGATGTATCCCCTATAATGATTTCTAAATCTATCATTTGCATGTCCGTGATTATAGGGTCTTTTTCAATCAGTAACATGGATATAGTAGCAAGTTATTTTCTTCTTAGGGCATGAGCTACCTTGTTTGCCTTTCCAGGAGGGCAGTGAATAGAGCAATCATAATCCTTGATTAGTTCTAACCATCTCCATTTATGAATGTTGAGATTTGTGTGTGTGAATATATGCTTTAGGCTTTTGTGGCTTGTGTATATGTCACACTTCACACCATAAAGGCAGTGACACCACATTTTCAAGGAAAAATCATGGCTGCCCTATAGATCATGCATCAGGTAGTTCTGTTAATGGATCCTTAGTTTCCATGAGGTGTATGTTATCACAATGTCATTTTTCATGAGTATACAATCCAATCCATTCTTTGATGAATCATTGTATATCACAAAACTTTCTCCAATTTTCGGTATTGTGTGTACATGTGCAGTGATAATCCTTCTCTTTAGCTCCTTGAAGCATACCTCACATTCTCCCGTCCATACATACTTTACTCTGTTATTTTTTAACTTAGTTTGTGGGCTTGAAAATCATGAGAAATATCTCAAAAAAACATCAGTAGTACCCAGCTAATCCTATAAAACTATAGGTTTATAAGAAACTAGAGGGCATAGGCCATTCCTCAATCACATTTGTTTTAGTAGGGCCCACAAAAATTCCCTCAATTGTGATCACATGTCCCAAGAATGTGACTTGATTCATCCAAAAGTCACACTTTTTGAACATGGCATATAACTTCTCCTTTCTCAATGTGCCCAATACAAGTCTTATATGTTCTTCATGTTCCACATTAATCATCGAGTAGATGAGAATATCATCAATTGACACTATATCAAAATTTTCGAGGTAATTTCTAATGACTATATTCATAAAATCCCTGATGATTTCTAGGGAATTAGTAAGTCCAAAGGGCATCAACAGAAACACATAGTTCCCATACCTTGTACAAAATTTAGTATACTAAATATCATCATTGCTCACCTTTATCTGATGATATCACGAATGAATATCCACCTTTGAGAAGTATTTATCTCCCCTAAACTGATCGAACATGTCTCCAATCCATGGAAGATGATATTTTTACTTTATGGTGATCTTATAGAGTTCTCGTTAATCTATACATAGCCGCATTGTTCCATCCTTATTATTCACAAAGAATACTGGGTCACCCCAAGGTGATTCACAAGGGCCTATAAAACCTTTGTCTAGATGCTGTTATAGATGCTTCTTTAACTCCTAAAGTTTGATAGGATCCATCCTATAGAGACACTTTGATATAAGGGTAGCTCTGGGAATGAGTTCTATTAAGAACACTAACACACGTTCTGGGGGAATTCTAGGAAACACATCAATAAATACATCATTGTATTCCCTCATAATGATCACTACCATAAGTTTGGTACTATCAATTGACTAAACCATTTCGGAGAGGTATTTTTCTTTATAGGGAATCAAAACCCACACCGTTTAAGGAATTTTCAAAGTAGATTCATGGTATTCCTTGCATTTGTATAAGAGAATGCCTTGGTTTTGAATTGGATAATATATTTCCATTTCCTAAAATTTTATACATCATCTATATAATGAGAGCCAATCCATTTCAATTATAGCGTTGAATCCCACCAAGGGAAGTATCACAATAATAGATAGAAGAATCTTCCCACATACGCCTAGAAGAGAAGAGTCCAAAACTAGGGTTTCATTGATTACACCAATTGGTGCTTTAACATATATCTCTAATTCAAGGTTTTCAGGGCATTGATTCTATAGTTCTAGAAAACATGAACGATATAAAGGAATTTATAGAACTAGAATCAAATAAGACTTTTTCCATTCTTGAGTGAATAAGTAGTGTACCTTGTACGACTTCATTATCTTGATCCACATCTATAGTAGTAATGGCATATGTATTCCCATGTTCCTTTGGCTTTGGTGGATACTGACGACGATTATCCTCGAGAACTTGATGTTTAGTGCACTGGATTTTATAGATCCCTTTCTCCCTATGGTTGTAGCATTGAACCATGGTTGGTTCTCTCCATTCTTCGACAACAGTATCCTTCCTTTTCATGTATTATCAAAACTCTTGATCATGGTTTCCTCCTTTTCCAAACATGAAGAACTTCCCTGTCCCTTTAAGGCAATTCCCATGGTGAAACTTCCCACATTTTTGGCATGTGGGTCTTCGAGTGTTCTTCCCCCCATTTTCATTAGATACACTGGCATGAAACTCCATCTCCACTTAGAGAGCACATCCAAAAACATCATTATAACTCCCAAATTCTCAAATTGCAAGATCGTTTTGAAGGGGTTGTTTTAATCCACTAATGAATCTATCTATTTTTCTATGAATGATGATAACAAAGCCTAATGTTTTCATTGGATGCCTTGTGAAATTCACTTCGTCGAATGTGACACATTCTCCTAATTTTTTCATGAGCTCTACGAATTCACCCTCTATATTTGTATGGATAGTTCTTGGGAAATAATTATTAAGAGACATTATCTTAAATTCTTCCCATTGCATTTCTTCAATTTTATCCCATGGGGTGGTGTTCATAATCAAATCCCAACATTGATCGGCATCTCCATCTAGACGATAAATAGTTAAAGTCACCTTCTCCATCTTAGAATACTGAAGCACATAAAAGGTCATTCCCATGGAGTTGACATACTGTTACTCAACTAGTGGATCAGAAGATACACTAAATATCATTGGTCGTTACCGTATAAATCATTCGATAACAAGTTTTTCCCTCTTTAGTGATGGAGTGTTTCCCCGTTATTATGTTTATTATTAATAACCTAAGATAATTAGGTAAGCATCGTTATGATGTTTTGAACTCCACCACCCTAATAATTGGGGATGTCATTCATGAAATTTTTGTGTTGGCCCTCACACGTGTTGTTGGCCCAGTTTCTCTTTGTTCCCACCATTTTTGATAATATAAATAGTTAGAACAAAACATATTTCTACAAGTCAAGAATAACTTATTCCTTTGAAAAATTTAGAGTAAAATCAGAATATATGGGATACCAATATAATGATTCTTGAATTCATATTTGTATGTAGTCTCATACTAGAGGATTCCTCTAGAGTTCACTATTCCTAATTCCCAAAATATCTAAACAATGCCTCTGATACCAAATATAGCGAAACATATTTTTCTTAAAATACTATTACATAATTATGAAGATAAAAAAAATAATATTACACATAGTGAATCTAGAGTTTTAGTGTCTTGGGAAAAATAGGATAACACATAACAATTACAACATCAAGAATAATCATTTATTTAATTCATTATTCTCTAGATTGTTATCGGAACATGACCCCTATTTAGTACATGTAGTCACCTAATGATATAAATCAAAATTGGTGAGATAAAAGTTCAGTAAGATGAAATGTAAGAACAATATAACAATGGGTGGGAATAATCATATCATAGTCAAATTATCATGAACATGAGAAGAAACAATAATTAGTTACTTGAAATGTGGAAATGCATAAAAAATGAAACATCATGTCATAGTGGTTAACTACCACACATACTTTTAAAAAATGTTATCATATCGTTGACACATCATTTTACATTAACTCATTAGATTAACTACTTTACCCAATGCATTGGATCACGTTATAATTCCAAGCGCACTTGTCACATTGAAACATTCATATTCTACTATATAATTTAGGGTGGACCTATCACATCATAACATTATCAATTATCTTGAATGCCACGGTAAAAATATATAAAAAATAAACATAACTATCCCATGTAAAGGAATTAGTTTCATATAAAAATAAGAAATTAATAAACATTGGGTTTCCAAAATTAAGTGGGAATAACATATTTGAAACGATAGCCATCAACCTTGAGTGAGAAGTAGAAGGTGTGTTTTGGAAAGGATAGTTCTTTGGGAAAACATTTTTTTGACATAAACATAAATAAAAATAATTTATATCCCATAAAAGGTATGATAATGATGAAAAAATTATTTTTAATGAGTTATCATACCCAAAATAGACTGAAATAGGGAGAACACGAAAACGAATGTTGGATTTGAGATTTTCCACTTACCTTATATCTGAACGCTTCCTACGCATTAATGTCCTATATAATTAAATTATATTAATTAACTAGAAATTAATAAACCTTATATACATGAATTGGGTTCATTTTTGTTTCATTATGTTATTTTATGGGCCTTTTTACGAGTTATAGAGTTTAAAAACATTGTTCGGGAATGTCTATTTTTATGGTATTCTTGAGTGGTTCACTTGTATTCTTCAATGAATGTTTGTGTAGAACATGGATAAATATCCAGATTATATTAAATCTTATTAATTATATTTTATGAGTTTAAATGATCATATAATTGATTATATTATATATCTTATGGATGAATCATTAGATACAAATTAAATGATGATTGTTTGAGTTAATCTGGGCTATTTTTTGACCACAACAAACTTGTTTTGATAAATAATTTAGAAATTTGAACATAAGATACATCCAGAAATTTAAATAGAACATAATTCGTATAAAATATTCTATTTCAACCATAATAATGGTTTTAGGACCGGATCTGATCGTATAAATGTAAAAAAGAAAACATGTTGTTCTTGAAGGTGATAGATTTACACCTCACGAACAACGTTTTCATTTATAAAATAAAAAGGAGAATAGAAAGGGTTTGGATGGTATAATATCCCATTACTATCCTAAAATTAAATTATATTTATGATACTTGAGTTACCATAGCATGTGGATGAATATAGGTGGAGATAGAATTAGAAAAGAACATGAAATTGAAAGGAAATTAAAGGAAGGATGATGGGAAATTACCCACTGAATCCTCCAATTGAGATCCTCATCAAGGTACCTAGGATTGGTCTTTTGATGAGACTAGATGCTCTTAGAAGTGAGGGAGGGTCTAGGGAGGATTTTTTTTAGATTTTATACAATTATTGAAGCTTGGTAGGTGTGAAGAATTGAGGGTGTAAAATGTGGTATTTATAGTGGAGGGGAGAGGGTTTTCCTTAATATTTAATTCATTAGTTTACGAACATCCCCAAAGAAAGAGAATAGTGAGTAATGAATGACCAGGAATAGTAAATAGGGAATGTGTGATTGATATTTGGGAGTTTATATCACTTGTGATGTCAATAACAGTGGGTTTCAATTAAAATGTATTTATATGGTAAATTAATGTATTTTACTATTCACCAAAAATTCCAGTATTTTAGAAAAATCAAAAAATTTCACTCTAACCATTATTAAATCTATAGAATCCAAAAATGATGTCTATTTGTCTAAAATAAATTTCACAATATGATTAATTTATTATTTTATAAAAATAATAATTTATTATTAAAAACCAGTTTTAAAACATTAATTTTCTTATTCTAAAATATAGGTATATCATAGTTTCACTTGAATATTAATTTTATACTATCATATGTAAGGATAATATTCATTATGGTATATGACTATTCATTATTTTTTGTCACTATTCATAAGGGTAGGTTACTATTTCCGAAAAATTATGTTTTTCTTATCGGACTCCAAATAACTTACTAATCGCAACATTGTATGTCATATTTTCAAAATTCCAAACACAAAAGTGAAAACCATATGTTTAAAGGTCACTTAGCCCTTATTAGTTCATTATTTTTTTTAATGAGATTTTATTGACATATTTATAAGAGGGGAATTTTTATTGAAAAACATTGGGTCGTTACAGTTCCACCTATGAATATATTGTTTTATCGCCGCATTTTAGGGATGAAAATTGGTTATGAGTTTCTGACCATCCTAATGATAATTAATAATATTTATATTCTTTTCTAACTATCTTTTCCAATAACTCATAACACCAATAATGATAAAATCATGAGTTTTTTTAGTTAACATAATATTAAAACCCATTTCATATAAAACATATTAAGGATATAAATATCTTATCATGTTTATTTATTTTTTATTCCCTTAACATTATATTTTCTATGGGGAACACATATATTTTATTAATAAAATTTACATAGTAATAATACCAAATAAATGGTGTATAATTTCATGTCTTCAAACCTCCATATATGTCCATTTAGATCCTCCATTATCCACTGTAATCAATCTTATTCTAGGGTGTTGGTGTGTATTTTGTTTCATCAACCACCACTTCATTCTTTATTTTGAACAAAAAATTATTAAAAACTTATTTATTTTTGAAGCGCTTCATTTATGGAAAATTTTATAACATTTTCATTAAATCCCCATGTTCATTATTATCTTCTACAATAGCTCATAAACTCCAGTTTATCATTTTTATACATGGATTTAAGAATCAACCTTTACTATTTAGATTTCATCACATTTCAAGAATTTACCAAAAATATGTGCAATTATTTTTACATGATAACTCATATAATTTTTGATACAATCTACAATCTAGTCCCAATATTTTATTTTTTGTTCTCAACTTCCATTCCTATTTAGGATTTCACAAATTCTTCCATTCAATATTAAGATTAAACTCTAATTTATTCTATTCATACTATTATATATAAATTTGTTTAATCTTTTCAAAATCCATTTGAATTCACTATATTTTCCCTAAAACATAAATTTAATTAAGGGTAGAATCTCTTTTGTCATTGAAGTTATTTATTAACTAATTTTTAGCAAGATCATCATAATGTTCCTTCATGTGTGGTTTGTCTATGATGGCCACATGAAAATTGTTGAGATGGTATGTGAGTATGATATACTTTATAATACCAAATGTAGGACCGAAATAATATATATCCTGAATAAAGTATCTAATGATTCTTGAAATACCAGAGGGGGTGAATTGTATACATTAAAAAATTGTTTTGGTACATTTAGAGATAGTTATGTTTAACAAGGTTAAATAAGGTAATTCACAAAACCACTAATATCAACACACGTTCTTGATTCCGGAAAAAAACATTCCAAGAAAGTGAATCCAGAAAGATGGTTTTAGAAAATGAAACTTACTAAAATTTAACATAATTAAATATTCTACCATATAGCAGATAGAATATTACAAAATCAGAGTTTACAAGTATTAGTATGTATAATATAGTTATACATTCCTCAAAAAATAAAATGCAGTGGAAAACTTGTATCAGGACAAGTAACAAGGAGTAAATCTTTTAACCTAAAGATAAGGGTATACAAAAACCCTTTATAAAGGTCCCTTGATTTATAATTTAAAGAAAGCTTGTCTTACCCACACCAGGGTAAGCCCTCGATATGAAGATCGTTGTCTGTCTTGATATCCCTACAAGACCTCAACTTCAAGGTAGTCGGCACCTTTGTCTTCTTATCCCTAGAAGCCCTCGAATGTACTCAACAACATTCAGAGTCGCACAAATAATATATAACCAAGTAGATCATTATGCACAATGCATTGAAGCCTATATCTCTAAAAATAACATCAGGTGCATGTAATCCCTAGATTGATCAACATGTTGTGGGCTCTTTCAAATGAGATCATATTTATAGGCACGACTTCAACAATCAACTCCCTCCTCCAACTGTCATATTTTTCCTTGAATTTTGGAGGGAACTGTACACGTTTCACTCAAACAATGGTTAGTTAGTAATTGAAATCACGACATAATTTTATAACAAAACAAGTGTGTGCAAAAATTTGGTTACTCAACCAAAATCTAATATTCGGAATGTAATAAAATAAATTTTCAGAGTCTAACCAAAAATACATTTGGAGTCTTATAATACAATGTTATTCGGATTCAATTTAATAATTAATTCGGAACCTGAACTCTATAGAATTACAGAGTATGAATTTCAAGGAAATTCCGAATCTGGATTTACAAGAATTTGGAACCTGAACAGACGATGTTCGGAGTCAGAGTTCATGAGAATTCAGAGTTATAACATAGAATGTTCGGAGTCTGAATTCATTATAATTCGGAGTCAGAAATCACAAAATTTAGAGTCATAATACATTAGAATTCGGAGTCAAAACTCAAAATTGTTCGGAGTCATAATTCCGAGAACTTGAAGTCATATCGTAGAAGATTTCGTTGTTAGAATTCATATAACTTGGAGTCAGAACTCACAAGAGTTCAGAGTTAGAATTCAAAGAACTCTAAGTCAGAACTCAGAAGAGTTCAAAGCTAGAATTCAGAGAACATGTAGTCAGAACATAGAAGTGTTCGGAGTCTGAATTAAGATAACTCATAGTCCGAATTCGGAGTCTGAAAACATAATTATTTTAATATAAATATTTCATGATTCTGAGGCTTTAGGTCTGAAACTGAATTTTACACATAGAAAAAATAATGAATAATGAAAAATGTGGTAAGGATATATTTCATTGGGGAAGGAAAATTTTCCTTAGAGAAGTGAAACCCAGGGTATAATGATATTTTTCTTAAGATAAGGTGTTTGTTATTTTCAAAACAAGAAAAAAAAGTAAATTTATAAGGATAACATATTAAATTAAAAATCTACACCAAAAATGAAGGAATGGAAAAGTCAAAAGGAAAACCTTATTGACCTAAAAATCTCCCCCTTTTTGGAAACCAAAAAAATCCATATGAAAAAGAATAAAAGGTCTTAGTAAATATTTTACTAGACTTGGGAAATAAAACTTAACTCCCTTTACACATGAACAATGATGAATATGACTAACTCCCCCTTAGGCATTGGAACTCCTAGGATCGTATTCTAGATTTCTGGAATGATATTTTCAATTATGTTGAGTTTGGAAATATCTGTAATGAAATCTTCCCCTTAGATAAACTCCCCCTTACATAGGTATATTTCTTCATTTATTAGTATTCTTTTTTCCTTTCTGACCATTTTTTATTTTTTAAAAAAAAAATTAGGGAATGGAAAAGAAATTATAGTACCTGAAATATTAGTACAAATCATACATATAGAGACGACAACCAAAATTTTATTAAGATGGGAAGAATTTGTACAAGGAAGAAAATACAAAAAAAGAGCGGATTGGATCTGTTTTCCTTCCATATCTATGGGTATCAATTTCTTCACAACAGTTTTCAAATTTTTTATTTCCTTGTGATCCTCCTCTGATTTCATTAGGATCTAACCCTGATCTTCTAATTTCTTCTCTAAAGCTTTGATCCTTTCTTCTTGAGCCTTTAGAGCCTCTACCCGAGCCTTCGACAACACATCTTGCTTGACTAGCTTCTCTTTGATCTCGATCCGAAGTTCCCTTTCTCTATTCCAACTTTGGAAAACATAATACAACTTCCTATTCAGATCCTTGACCTCTTGAATCTGAGTATTCTGTACTAGGGTTAGCTTTTCCTCAAATCTGTTTGTGAGATCCTTGACTTTACCATCTTCAGTATCAAAAGATTTCTTAACATCATCTTGAAACTTATCATGCTCTCTCAAATCTTAAACTATATTCTTTGAATAGCTGAACGCTTTATTACAAGATTTTTTATGGGAATCATAGTTGATGAGGATGTTCTTTTAACCAACCTCAATCTTTACGCACTTCTTCATTACAATGGATACGGAATCCGATTTTTGATTCAAGTTGTGTTGCAGCATCTGACATCTAGAATCAATGCTTGGAATGATCGGAATAGTGTCAACAAGCTTCTTCAATTATTTAATGACAAAATCATTTCGTAGAGATGATTATTACGAATATGAGAATTTTCTTAGTGATGGTTTTCCTCTAGCTCAACTAGCTTCCTCTTAAAATATCCACCTACTTCCTTATTCATTAAAACAACTTTAGTTGGTGTATCAACAACCACCTATTTGCCCTTTTTGGTTCTCAAAACAGCTTCTTCATCTAGAGATTCAAGCTCACTATCAGATATCTAAAAAATTCTATCTTCATCTATCTTCTCCTTCTCAGCTCTGGACTCAGCATCTTCAGGATGTATGAAATCATGGTTTGAACTTTGTTCCTCGGACAATTTATTGACTTCTTATTCACCCTTCTCATCTTCACCTTCCTCATCCTTCCTATGAGTTGGGAGCATTGAAGACTCTGATTTAGAAGTTTGGATTGATATCTTCTAGGAAAGGGTTTCCTTTTCATGATAATATTCAACTTTATTTATAAGATCTTTAGTGCCAACACTACATTCTCCTTTTTCCACTTCTTCAACAACTTCCTTTTCTTCAACAATCTTTTGTTGGAATTTTTCTGTAGTGAGAAATTTCATACCAAGAGTCTCAAATAATGCCTCAACCAAGAATTATTTTTGTAATGGGATATTCTAGGATGCTATTTCAGTGGCCTTAAAAAGGTATTGGACAATTTTGCCCACAAACATTTTCGTCTTCTGCTTCATTTCTTTGGATTTCTTCTCAGGCTCATCAGCTACCTTCTCTTCCAAAGCTTTGGCCTCTGCATGATTGAAGCCAAACATTGGATCTCCTTCCTTCTAATTCTTTTTGTCTTTCCTCCACTTGGCTACAATCTCTTATAGATAAGCTTTCTTCTTCTTGGGATTTGGAGGTGCGGATTATGTTTCTTTAGTTTCTGATATTTTTCCTTCTTCTACCACTTCCTTCAACTTCCTATTCTTTCCTCCTTTTTTCGATGGTTCAAGAACCTCTTGTTCCTTCGAAGAAGCTTCATCCTCCTCCTCTAGTATGTCATAAAATTATCTTGTCTCCTTAAAAAACCAACATTCATCCTCTTGAGAGTATCATCACGGATTAGCATAACGTTGCAATTCCTCGACTTTGAACTACAAGGGATTTTAAAGGACTCTAATCACCGACCAGTTAGCTTGGAATGAATGGTCAGGTACATAATAATATTATCTTTTTTGTTCCCATTCTTAATATTCTCAATCCTAATGATAATATGCTTCATCAATTTTTCCTTCCTCATATTCACCAGAAAATCTAAAATGAACATGTTAATCTTCTTCAAGGTGTCCTTATCACCTTTTATTGAAACGATAAAACCCTGAACCCACAATTCAAGGATCCAATTATTTGTCGAGAGGTATGAAATATTCGCAGTCTTGAAATTTATATTTCCAAGACACTCCATATCTTTTACCTTGACAAAAATTCCTTGAACATCAGGAAACTTATGTGAACAAAATTCAGCTTCCCCTTCGAATGGAACTCCAACTAGTCTGGCTGTCTTAGTGTAAGATAAAGCATAGGTTTTCCCATAACTTTTGAATGAAATATTCTCTCTGCCATATTTTTTAAAGAAACTAACTGACTCATGAAACTCAATAAGAAGATCCAGGTACACCAAGTCTTGATCCCCTATAATCGATATGTAGTCACTTTCCCACCTATTAATCTTGATGTTATTGGAGATTATAGAATTATATCTGTTAAAGAAATTAGGATGCAACAACCTTTGTCTATATATTTTCCACTCCGGAATCGGCTTGACGGTAGATATATCTTTTTGAGAGGATTCTTCTGCAGACATTCATACTGGGAAAAACTCTTAGATGTTCTGAATGACTTTTGTAGGAGGGATGAGCTTCGACACACAAAGACTTGAAATCGATGTGGGAAAAACATTCATGAGTCCTTTATATAGGTGTTTTATGTGACAGTTCATCTTCCCATCTCGATCCAATGGTTGAGAATTTTTCTGATCTGATCTGACGGTTGAAATGATAGCCACAAGGAAAATTTGGTAGGATTCGATCATTTAAGGTTTTTAAATGAAAACAATCGGATTTAAGGAAACTAGAATCTGAGAAATTTATTTAAATAAACTACCATCTAGTAAAAGGTGATTATGAAAACACAATAAAGAATCATAACTTTTAGATTTCTAGGAATATTATTCTTATTGAGGAAATTATTCTTGAAGAACATTAGATTCTGAAAATTTTGATTATGAAAAAAAATTACGAAAAACATCATTATGAAAATTTCAATACGAGAAAACAAATTTTTCATTATGTAAATTTCTAAAACATCCCAAAAAAAACATGAAAAACATCATTACAAAAAAACCAAGAAAACATCATTATGAAAAACATCAAAACCATCATTATGCATTTTTTTTAAAAATACTAACAAACAAATGTACTCCCCCTATGAAAAGAATTTTATTACTATAAGAAGACTGGTTTAACCTAAAGTTAACAAGAAATATCACCTTACAGTTATCATTCCAAACTTCTGTTTAATGTATTCTAATCTATCGAAGGGTAAATATTTTGTGATAATATCAACATGTTGATATTGCATTCTAATAAACTAACGAATGATATCTACTTTAGTAGTGTGATCCCTAAGAATGTGATGCCTAATATCTATGTTTTTTTCATGAGAGTTATGTTCAGGGCTTTTACAAATATAAATGGAACTTGTATTATCACACAAAATTTGTGTTTTTCTAAATCTCAAACAATAGTCTGTGAGTGTGTGTTGCATACACAACACTTGATCACAACAACTTCCAACTGCTACATATTCAACTTCAGCGGTGGAAATTGCTATTGAGTTTTTTTCATTCATGGAAAAGAAACTAATGAACCTCCTAAGAAATGACACGTTATGTATGTAGTTTTTCTATCCATTCTACATCCACCAAAGTCAGCATCTATAAAACTTTTCAAAACAAAATCATTTCCAGAAGTATAGAAGAGTCCTAAATCCATGGTTCCCTTTAAGTAGTGAAAAATTCTTTTCACTACCTTTAAATGAGATTACATAGGATTGGATTGATATCTCTCACATAAGAATACTAAAAACATTATGTCTAGATGACTAGTTTTCATGTAATGTAAATGACCTATCATACATCTAAAAGATGTTTGATCTACTGGTTTCCCAACTTCATCAAGATCAAGTGTATATGAGGTACTGATAATATTACTGATACTCATAGTGTTGTCATATTTATACTTCTTAAGAAGATCTTTAAAATACAACTGGTTGGATATATAGATTCCTTCTGGTTCTTGAGAAATTTGAAAACGAAGGAAAAATGTTAACTCACCCATCATACTCATTTCAACATCAGATTTCATTAGATCCCCAAAGGAATCAGTTAAGGATTGCTGAGTTGAACCAAACATAATGTCATCAACATAAATTTGAACAATCAAAACATTTTTCTTATCTTTTTTTATAAAAAGTTTTGGATCTGAATTTCCCATAACATAATTATTTTTATGCAAAAATCCTGAATGTCTATAATAACAGGCTTGACGGGCTTGCTTAAGTCCATACAAAGAATTATTAAGTCTAAAAACGTGATCAGGATGTTTTGTATATTCAAAATCATGAGTTTTTTCAACAAAAACTTCCTCTTGAATATAATTGTTAAGGAATGAACATTTCACATCCATTTTAAAAAAATTTAAATTGAAGAATGTTGCAAAGGAAAGTAGGATACGAATAGAATCACGCCTGTCTACTAGAGCATAGATTTATTCATAGTTTATTCCCTCTTGTTGAGTACATCCTTTAGCAACTAATCTAGAATTACTTCTAACTATGATTCTATTTTCTTCACACTAATTTCTGAAAACCCATTTTACTCCAATAATAGATGTTTTCATAGGTCATTCAACCAAGGTCCAGACATTATTCCTTTAGAATTCATTTTGTTTATCTTGCATGGATTTAATCAAAATAATCATCACCTAAGGCATCCATAGTGCCTTTTGGTTCTAATTGGGAAAGAAATGCTAGATGTTCTACTTCATTACTTAAGGAAAATCTAGTCCTTACATGTTGATTTACATAACCAACAATACTATCACTATGATCATTCTTAAGAAACAACTGATTTGGAATTTTTAAAACTTTTTCATCAACATTTGGTAGAAAATCGTCAGTGGTAAATGCTTTAGAAACAACTTCTTGGACATTTTCTTTATCAGAAGGATCTTCTAACATAGGTTGATAATCAGTTTTTGAAAACACATCCAAAGATGTAGGTTGGGGTTGTTTAAAAACAAAAGGATCAGTTTAATCAAATTTAACATGTACTTTCTCTTCAACAGTACAAGAGTTTTTATTGAAAAATCTTTAGGCCTTAGAAGTTGTGGAGTAGCCTATGAAAATTCTTTCATCAAATTTTGGTTCAAATTTGTGTATATTATCTTTAGTATTCAGAATGAATACTTTGCAACCAAAAACATTGAAGTAGGGAAGTCTAGGTTTTCTACCATTCCATAACTCAGAAAGTGTTTTATTCAGAATGTTTCTAATTAAAACACGATATATAGTATAACAAGTAGTAACTCCAACTTCAGCCCAAAAATGTTTGGCTACAGAATATTCACTCAACATGGTTCTTGTTATCTCATAAAGGATTCTATTTCTTCTTTTGACAACACCATTCTGTTGAGGAGTTCTTGGTGCTGAGAAATTGTGAGTAATGCCTTTACTACTAAAAATTCTTTCAAAGTTAGAATTTTGATATTCTCCACCATGATCACTATGAATAATTTTAAATGGAATATTTTTCTAATTTTTAACATGGGATCTATATTGTCTAAAATACGAGATGACTTCAGACATTTTTTCTAGAAAAAAGACCTACTTAAATCTATTGTAATTTTCAACTAAAACAAATACATAATATTTTCCTCCAATGATTCCAGTTTCTATATGACCAAAACGATCCATATGCACTAACTGTAATGCATCAGTAGTTGAGACTTCACCGATTGATTTAAAACTCGATTTACGTTCCTTATAGTATTGACAAGGGTCACAAAACTTAGAAGAATCAAATCTACACTCTGGTAGATCCTTAACCAGTGCTTTATTAGAGAGTATACACAGTTTTCTAAGGTTACAGTGTCCTAACATTCTATTCCAAAACCAATAATGATCTTCCATTTCACTAAGGAAAGGTTGATCATGGATTATAAGGTCTTATATGTTTAGTGTGTATACATTCTCTTGCCTATGGGAAGAAAGAGTAAAATATTCCTTGGAATTGTGTACTAATCACTTTTCATTCCTAAAATTCACATGGTAACCTTCATCACATAATTGGGTTATGCTAATGAGGTTTTCCTTAAGACCCTTAACAAATAAAACATTTGAAATGAAAGTTTTTCAGAGATGAATGATGTTACATATACTAATAATTTCCCCCTGATCATTATCTTCAAAATTTACTTTTTCTTCTTTTGTATTGATAATCTTTTCAAAATAGATTTTGTTACCAGTGATATACCGGGAACATCCACTATCCATGTATCATGTATTGTTGTTGGTACCTTTTCTATTTTCTTGAAAATAAGAAAAAGTTTGTTTTTCAGAATCCTAATGTTCTTGGATCCGGAAATCTCAGAAAACAAGATTTTAGGCCCCATCATTTTTTAGAAAAATATGCATAATGAAATCATAAAGACTTAGTTTTGTTTGAGGAACAATTTTTTCCCAATTTCCACCACACTGGCAGTTATTGAAAAATTAATCACTTTGAGAAACAAAATAATTGTTGTGAAAAATCGGTTTAGAACTAGTATAACCAAAACCAAAACTATTCCTTAGAGGTCAGATTTGAGAATAAATTTTATCAAAATTTTCCTTACCTAAGGAAATGTTTGACAAACACATCTTCAAGGAAAAAATTTAAGATTTTAGTTTTATAACCAAGTTATTGTATTCTAAAACATTTTATTTAGAACTAGAGTTATGATCGAAATCATTTTTCGTAGAAATTACGTTTTCTAGATCCTTAGTATGTTTATTCTTCTCAGAATTTACTTACTCAAGATTTTTTGAAATACTTTCAAAATCAAAAATTTTCTTATCATGATCTTTAGAAAGATCATAAGTTTCCTTAGTAAGAATATGATTCCTAAAATTTTCCTTATCAAGATTTTTCATGAGTTTTGAATTCACTATTTCAAGGAGTTTGGAAAACCTAGAAATTTTTTCATAGGATGGTAAATTATTATCTTCATCATAAGAAGATTCTTCTTCTGAATATTTATAATATTTATTATTACTATAATTTTCATTTAAAGAAACATTGTCCAATGATTTAACATTATGTACCATAGCCAATAATCAAATATTTTCAATAGGTAACCTAGCTATTAGACCAATATTAATCTGTTTGGAAGATTCGTAATCTAATAATTCATCTAAAGAGTCACCACCACTGGCACTCCATGTGTCATTAGAATTCAAGACATTCTTAGCATTAGCATTGTAGTACTTATTTCTGTTTCTCTCAGAATTATATTCCTTTATTTCCTTTCTTTTCAGCATGGGGAAATCAGGTCTTATATGTCCAGCTCTCTTCAATTCATAAAATGTGACTTCTAAATCATTCTTGTCTTTTCATTAATTTTTCTTATATCTGGATTGAATGTTATTTTGTCCAACAATCTTGTTCATCCTTCATGAAATATTTGCTAACTCATTTTCTGAAGATTCACTTCCACTTGATTTAGATTGGATAATAACCTTCTTAGATTTGGATCTAGTAACTCTCTCAAGAGTTTTGATTTTCATATGATTTGACATAGTTTTAAAAGAAACTCCACCATTCCCAATATTCTTTTTAATATTATCAGCATCTCCCTTCATTCTGGTTTCATGTTGAACAAGAGGTCCAAACTGCTCATCTAATGAAACTGGGTGACTTTCCTATTCTCATCAATAGCTATCCTCTTGGACTCCCAGTCATTTTTCATTATTTCTATGATCTTATCTACAAGAGCCTCATCATCCAAAACCTTTTTCTCTCAGAGACTGTAAGATATTCATGATAGTCATAAACCATTGCTGAAATTTTCTTATAGGTTCAGCATAAGGAATGTTAAATCCATGGTTTTCATCTCTCAATATATCCTTTCTTGTCTCTATAACATTAGAAGTACCAAAATGTGTAACTTTAGGTTTATACCATATAAAATTTTCAGCTTTACAAGAATATATTTTGATATATATATTTCTAGTCATAAAAAATCATGGTATTGTGTACCTTATAATTCAGTTGATATTCATTCTTTTCTTGATTGGTGAAGGTTCTAACTTCCTTGTTAGGGATTTTTTATCCTCTAGTAAGCATAACAAAATTATCAACTCTAGTATTGATAATGAATGTCTTCATTCTATCTCTCCAATACTAATAATCATTCCCATCAAAAATAAGTGGTCTTGTTGGATTTATGTTGTCTATAGAACAAACATTGATTCCTGCAATATTAAAGAAAAACATTCCACAAAAACATGTTAATAAAAAAAATTTGTAAGCAAGGAAAATATTCCATAGAAAGAAAAAATATAGAACAAATTTATCTCTATGAAAAATATGAATCCAAACATTATAAGTCTGCAAATATGATTCCAAAAAAATAGATGAAAAAGATTTCTCTTCTAAATATAATCAGCAGATTAATTCAGATTGAACCAAAATTCTAAAGCCAATTGTTAGATTGGTTTAGGACTCTAGGTCACCTCATCTGATACGAGTTGTTGAGATGGTATGTGAGTATGATATACTCTATAATACCAAATGTAGGATCAAAATAATAAACATACTGAATTAAGTATCTAATGATACTTGAAATACAAGAGGGGTGGGTAAATTTTATACTTTATAAAATTATTTTGGAATGTTTTAAGATGGTTGTGTTTAACAAGGATAAACAGGGTAATACACAAAACCTATATGTTCGACACACTTGCTTGATTTAGGAAAAAACGATTTCGAGAAAGTGAATCTGAAATGATGGTTCTAGAAAATGAAACATAATGAAACTTTACCAAGTTAATGATTCTACCTTAAAGTGTATATAATCTTACTAAATCAGAGTATACAATTATAAGGAAGTATAAGATAGTTATACTTTTCTAAAAAAATAAAATGCAATGGAAAACTGGTAACAAGACAAGTAACATGTAGAAAATATTTTAACATAAAGAGAAGGGTATCCAACCGCCTTGGATAAAGGTCCCTTGATTTATACATTCAAAAAAGAGTGCCTTAACCACACCAGGGTAATCCCTCTATACGATGATCAGTGTCTGTCTTATTATTCTTTCATGCCCTTAAATTTAAGGAAGTCTGAACCCCTGTCTTCCTCAGTAATGAAGCCCTCATCTTTGAGGTAGTCGGCACATCTGTCTTCCTATTCACGGAAGACCTCGAATGTACTCAGAAAAAATTGGAGTCACACAAAGAAAATATGAACAAGATGTTTAGTATACACAATGCATTAAAGCCTCTCTCTCTAGAAATTACTTCAGTTGCTTGTAATCTCTTGATTGATCAACTTGTTGTGAGCTCTTTCAACTGAGCTCTTATATATAGGCACAAATTCAACGGTCGGATCCCTCCTCCAACGGTAATATTTTTCCTTGAATTATGGTGGGACTTGTACACATGTCACTAAAGAAACGGTTAGTTAGTAACTGAAAGAACGACATAGTTTTATAACAAAACAAGTGTAAGCAAAAATATGGTTACTTAAAAAAATGCAATATTCAGAATGTAAGAAAATAAAAGTTCAAAGTCTACCCCAAAATACATTCAGAGTCTTATAATACAAGGATATTTGGATTCGGTTTTCTAAGGAATTTGAAACCTGCACACTATAGAATTCTAGAGTCTGAATTTCAAGGAAATTTGGAATATGGATTTAAAAGATTATGGAACCTGAACATACGAAGTTCAGAGTCACAGTTCATGAGAATTCAGAGTTAGAACTAAGAAAGTTTGGAGTCAGAATTAATTTGAATTTGGAGTCAGAAATCATGAAGTTTGGAGTCATGAATCATTAGAATTTAGAGTCATAACTCACAAGAGTTCTGAGTAAGAATTCAGTGAACTCGGAGTCAGAACTCAGAAGAGTTTGAAGTCAAAATTCTGAGAACTCAGAGTCCGAACTCAAAAGAGTTTGGTGTCAGAATTCGAAGAACTCAGAGTTAGAACTCAAAAGAGTTCGGAGTTAGAATTTAGAGAACTCGGAGTTAGAACTCAGAAGTGTTCAGAGTTTGAATTCAGAGAACTCTCAGTCTGATTTTAGAGTCTGAAAAAAAATTATCTTTATCTTAGTATTACATGATCTTGAGTTTTTAGGTATGAAACCAAATTTTAAACTTAGAAAATATAATGAACAATGAAAAACATGGTATGGATAAATTTCCTTGGGGAAGGAAAATTTTCCTTAGAGAAGTAAAACACAGGGTAGAAATATATTTTCTTTAAGATAAGGTGTTTGTGATTTTCAAAACCAAAAGGAAAACTAAAGTCATAAGGATAACTTATTGACTTAACAATCTCCACGAAACATGAAGGAATGGAAAAGTCATAAGGAAAAACTTATTGACCCAAGAAAAATCTCTACTATGGTATTTTATGTTATATATTTAATATACATCACAATAATCAAATATAAGATGGTATTTTTAAATAGAGTTCTTATTTTGGATGAATTCATACTGGAAACACATTTTGCATTAATATATAATATTTATTACTTCATGAGTACATAATCTGGGTCATCATTTAAAAATTTCATTTTATATTTAATGGAATGATTCTATAATTTTGAACATAAAATGAAATAAACATGATTATGAAGATTGATTTTAAATCTCCTCATTTTATTGTTAGATAATAGTAATGAACCAACCTCTATAAAATCTATTTGTTCCAAATCAACATTCAATATGAGTTTTTAAATTTTAATGAACTACACATCATAATTATTTTCTTTCTACAAGGAATTTTTTCCAATTATTCTTGATCTCATATTCATGGATAGTGTTGTGATAAATATTGAACATCACATCCTTTTGGTATTTTTTTCAATTTTTCTTTAATATTGACAAGTGGTGGTAGTTATCTCAATATTATGTTAATAATTTTAATATCCTTGAGGGATTAATTGTGCTTCTGAATGTCTTCCATAATATTTTTCACCCAATTAAATATTGAATAAAATAACCAATTCTGTTATATCCTAAAATCATCATATTTATTCTACAAAAATAATGATTTCTCTTCATTTACCATGGAATTGTATTTATAGAAGTTGAAAAGTTCTTCAAACATGAAATGCGACTATTTAAATGACATCAAAATCCTATATATATTTTTTGTAAAATGATCCTCTTAATGAATTATAAACATTCCCGTTGACATAATTCTCTATTTATTATTTCATAGACAATTATTTCCCTCTACACTGACTAAGATCCCATGTATAATAGTTGTGTAAACATCTCTTACCAATGATTATAAATGATGTTGAATCTTATTCATCAATAATTGGGAATTAATTTTTTCAAAGATTTATATTTACATTATATTTGATGATTGATAAAAATTCCTCAATAAGACAATACTTTTCAAATAAATGCATTTTAGATACAACAATATACCTATAAACAAGGAAAATGGAATATTATGGTTATAGGTAAATTATGGTTTTTTTCATTAATAATAACTTAAATAAGATTTTTTCTACCGTTAGTAGGAAAACATCTTTACCTAACTATATATATAAAGAATAAAATCATGTAAATAGGGTTATTAGAGGTTTTTATTAGTTCCCCTCAAACTACTCTAATTTTGTTTGAGTATAATGGAAAGTTAAAAATATACCAACATAACTATGTGTACTTCTTGTTTTGAATTTCAATAATGTTACAATGACCTTATGGATTTACAACACTCACAATATAGTGAAATAACTAGTATAAATAAATCACAGAGTTCAATTTCTTTCTAATAGAAAACATCTGGATCTTCCTTGGAAAATGATTACATTACTCTTTCAGTGGTGTATTAATTACCCCCACCATTATCCACATGATGAATTTAAAATACCAATATGAGAAAAATGATTAAATATATTCCTTATTTTATGTGTCTTAACTTATTTTTATGATCGTGAATTCATTTCCCAATACATATGATCCATGATAATATTTATTATAATGTATCATAAATCCTTAGAGAATCTCTATGATTATCATTTATTTGATATTTAGTTTTCCAGGATTATGCTGGAAAAAATTTAATAATTACTTATTTTATGACTCATCATACTCCATCATGAAATAATCAAATAATATTCCTAATATATATTATTTTATAATTATTGACATTAATTAAATCCACTTTATTAGATCATTAATCATTTATCTAAATTTCAATCCCCTGATTCTCATGCAAAATAAAAAACATTGTTACAACTAATTTTGACACAAACTAAGTGTGACACACTATGAAATAGAAAAATAATCATAATCCAAGATAATACTAACCCAGATTTTAAAAAATATCATTTTGAAAAACTTGTGGTTCCTCATTGATTATATCACCAAAGTGAAATCCTCCCTTAATGAAATAATCCCATTTTATTGGGTATAACACCCTATATTTTTTTGTTATACGTCATATATAAACTACACTTACAATACTGTGATAAATATTTAAAAATTCTGAAATCATTCATACATGAATCTTATTTGACAAAAAAAAAGATGCATTATAATTCCAAACCAGCATATATGATGAGAATTATCAATCAATATACAAAACCAAAGGCACTGACATTCAAAGGGTTACCTAAATTATAAGAATCATTAATTCAAGTAACATCATAGAAGTAGGTTATTTTATCATAGATCAATTATACCATGAACATATCATTTGTGATGTGTGGAATAAAAAGTAATATTCTAAATTCATATGTTATTGTTATGTAGTGTCAAATGAACTTGAAATTCCTCCATCATAGAGTCTTATCGTCCAATATAGTATAATAAATCAAACATATATTGAACATTAATATAACAGGTAATTCACTATGGTGTGAGATAGAAGTTTGTTTCATGGTTTCATTCATAACGATAAAATTTGTTCTACTACTACTACTTATAGATTCATTTTAAAACTTGTGGTAGAATTCTGGATCCTTATTTTTATGGATTAGTACACTATTATTTAAAAAAACCAAACCCAAGAATACTATTTTGGTATTTTTTCTAAAATATTCAATTTATATTATTATAAAAAATAAATTTGGTAATTTATTGGAATAATTATGAAATTTAGATGTTTCAATGGAAAATTACAAAATTCTTTTTACTTGTATCGATTTTAATATTTTATTATTAAATTGAAATGTTTTTTTTGTAAAATATGATTAAATTAATTAATTTTCACATTGTTCATACATATATAATATCCCAAATTATTAATTAATTTGAAATTATTCATTTTTATGCATTTATATTTTTACATAATACTTTGAATTATAGTTTTATTTTATAATGTTTAATCATGGAGAACTCTGTGAGATCTTACTTGTGATATTATCATCACACACTATATTAAAAAAATTATGTATATAAACAATTTATTTTGTTATATTGGATAAGTTAATTTATGGAACTATCTTAATGATTAATTTATACAAATTGGTTTACTATTTTAGAAGTTAAAAGTGAATCTTGTTCACTTAACACACCGTGAAGGTTGTTTTGGGTTTCCTTTTTGGGATGAATTTTCATCTTCTAGTTACTCATTCCAAATCTAGATTCTGACTCTTCTTTCTTTTTCAGTTTTATTTAGTTTACTTTTTATAAGCTTAAATATTTTGGTATGGAGATTTGTGTGTTTTCGGAATTATTTTATTTAAGGATGATTGAGTATATTTATGTTTTTAATCCATATTTAGTTTATTTTAGGGGAAAAATTATTTATTTTACATTAATATTTGTCTAATATAAGGATATTTCATTCCAGGAATTATATATAATTTTTTATGTATTAATTTAACATGATAAAACATTACCTATTGAGTATGTTTTTTTTCCATAGTATTATTTACATACATGTGATAATCGGGAACGTTCCTCATGTAATTTAGTGGGACAATATTGATATAATATCTATATATCCTAGGTTATTTTGTTAACCTACTTTAGGATAAAAATGTTGATCATGTATCTCAATATATGTAAGATAGAAAAGTGAATCATATTCATCTAAAAAATAGAAGTTTGTTCTATTATTATGTTGTTATTGATGAAGCGTGACAACGTGAATGAGGAATCATGCCATTTTTATTTACCATTTTTTATGTTTAATATTTATAAATGGGATCTATGTTTTATTGATAATGAATTTTTTATTAGTCCCATGCATGGAATAATGTGAAAAATGGCTTGGGATGTCCTAAAGGGGAAAATAAAACATCAGAAGAGGGAGTTAAAATGCTCAGTAATGGAAAATATAAGGCTTAAAATTTTAAGGGAATAAATGAGAATTACATTTTCATTAGGGTATAATGACATAACCAAAGTTCATGAGAATAATATGAGAGACTACATACCACTCAATCCTAGATCAATAGATATTTTTCAAGTAATAATTCTTTAATAAAAGAAGGATTCGTGAATGTCAATAAATTACAGGCCATGTGATATTAATATTAATCCAAGGAAATTTTTAAATCCCTTGGAATGTATAATGAAAATGTACTGGAATCTTCAAAAACTATCTTTGTATCATTCTTAAAAATGAATTAAATTTGATCAATAACTTTCATCTTCTGAGTTCCTAATAAATTGTAGGGATATCACAGAACCACCTATTGTTTTTAATACTATAACCCCCCATCATTTGTTTTTAATGGAACCACCCATCCTTTTATTATAATGGAACCACCAGTCCTTGGTTAATAATGGAACTACTATTCATTATAAATAGCTTCCAACTAACATATATTGAATAAAGATAAAAGTGAATTAATTTAATCATACACTCAATAAAAAAAATAACAACCTATAGGCTTTTCAGAAAATGATTAACCCCTTTAAATAAATTGGGTTCTATAAAAATATCATTGAAACATAATTAACCTATAGAAATGAAATGGGTTCCTTATCAATATCTTTGAAAAAATTTTAATTCATATATCCAAACAGTGGGTATATTATGAATAAAAAATATACCCAATGTATCTTCAGTTATAAATAAGGGTTTTGATGTTACTGAATGAGGATTCCATTATAAGATCATTAAATATATTATTTGGGAAAATAAAATTTTCATTTTGATAATTGCTTTTATGGGTTACAAATTTAATAAATATTATGAAAATAAATTTCTTTGCAAACAACATTGTAATTTTATTTTGGAATCATCAAGGAAAAAATGGACATCATGATGGGAAAATCTGTTCATGTTAGAATTGTTAAAAATAACTATTTTATTAAATACATTATCAAAATGGGAGTCCAAAGTGACCCATCAAGAAAATTTTATGGAATATCCCATTAGAAACATATAAATATATTTAAATTTTCATGTAACATTTCATTAAGAAATCATTTCTAGCTATAAAATAAATTTTTAAAAAATATTTTAAAAAATTGATATGGAAGAAAAAGAAACCTGATCTAAATAAAAATACGAGATCCACATCACTTAAAAATGATTGATTGTATATTTCATCATTTAATAATGGATGAAATGGATATAAAATGTAATAACTGTATTGAAAACCATTGTAGAAGAATGATATGTGGTTTATAAAAAATGTTCATAGGATTTCCTCAAATGAAACCTTGAACATAAACAATCATGAAGTATTGATATTGTAACCTAAATCATTTTCAACATTGGTACCTTTTCAATCACAACCCTAGTTAATGAATAACATAATACGATATATTAGAGATCATTATAAAAAGGATTTTAATTAAATAAAATTTAAAATAGTATTATATACAACTCACAAATGAATATACATGCATACCATAATTGTATGTCCCAAATAAAGATAATATGAGAGGAATAACCCATAAAAAATATTAAAAATGAATTTGATAATTAATAAATGAATTTATTATTTGTTTAAAATGTATATACTTATAATAAATTTTAAAGACAATATATCATAATAAAATTTAATTACACAATTGATTATAGAAAATCAATTAATATGAGTTAGTAATTAAGCTCAATAAAAAAAATTGAGTTTTCAAATTAATTATCAAAAGGTAAAATTAAATTCAAATTCTCCAATATTAAATAATTCAAATTGAAATGTAAAATAAAATTATGTGTGAAGGATACATGTAATTACATGTAAAATACCGGTATAAGGACTATCTAAAATAAATTAGCTTAAGAACTACAAAATATACATCAATAAATGTAAATTGAGAAGAAATCACATAGGGGTTTGGTAATCTATGGATCAATACCCCATGTAACTAAGAACATAATTTTTATTCATTTATAAAAATAGTTTTCATAAATTGAATTATAAAGTACATTTGTGTGTAGTATATAAAAAAACATTGTTTAATATGGAATATTTCTCAAAACAAATTGAGTTGATAAATCCTTAAAATTATAATAACAATGATGTTGGAATTAATCAATGAGTTAATTTAAAGTATCAAATTTAAATCCACATAAAAATAGATTAAATAAATAATAATACAACAAAATGACATTAAACACATAATCATGTCATTATAAATAGAGTAGAGAAGTAATATAACCCAATGACATAATATTTCATTATTAAATTCATTGTAACTTTGTTAATTTAAATTCATTTTTCTTTTAATGATATATATAGAATTGAAAAATAAAACACCATAATTTTGGTTGGATTGATGAAATTACAAGTAAAATTTGTATTATATAAACCTTGTCAAATAAATAATATGAATAATAATAAAATATGCATCAATGAATGTAAATGGAGACAAAATCCATTACTACTATGGTAATAATTGTATAAAAAACTCATGAAAGAGGGAACCACATATAGAATAAAAAATCCAAGTAATTTTTATTCTCTAAATTGTAAAACTGAGTAATTGGAATTATATAAACAAAATAATAAAATATTAGTGAATATTGAATATATCCTAAAGAAATAAATTTAGATAGATGCATTATGGGGATGTATATAAACCAAACAATAAATAAAATTGGGAATATTTAATATATCTAAAGAAAATAATAACGTGAGATGTGAAACCCATACATAGAGTCTAGACTGTCCATGTTTTTCCATTAAGAGAACTATAATCATATTATATTAATTATTTTATTTTTTGAGATCCTTTTACATGTTTAATAATATATATTAATATCATTTATTTTTTTAATTTTTATTACATAACTAAATATATATGCAGTTAATTCCTGATCATGTGCTTTGAGATCATTCATTTCATTCATTCAAAACGGATCTGGTGTGATGAATGTTGTTAAAGTGGAAATTCATTCAACGTATGTCAAATAATAATAATGAAGTAATGATCATATTTATTCATCAATTATACATTGAAAATCAATAATGTGATATGGAAATGTAAAATGAATTCTATTATGATCATGGAGAGGAAAGGTCATACGTACTACTGAGCAACGTTTCCATTTTTCTATAATCATTATACAAAATATGTATTTATTATTCAATATTTATAAAATTATAATAGTATCATTAATACCATATTATTTACATAAATATACATATATAAATATTCCAGGATATTTAGTGATTAAAAAAATCGTCACCACGATTCGTTAAGGTAGTAGAAGGAACGTACACATGAACAACATTATCATTTTTAAATTTAAGACTGAAAATGATATGTTATGATATTAGAATGATAAATATTTTTTTAATGTAAAAATTATTTCATTATTATCACAATATTCATTAACATTATCTTTATTACTTCCCATGTATATAGATAGTGAAAATGAATTAGATGAATTTGTGGGGAGGTTGTCATCCATACACACGGGTGACATTATCATATTCCCCACATAATAGATAATAACAAGTTATATGTTATATAATAAATACATAAGTATAAATATGTTTAAAATACTATATATCTACAAGATAAATACATAATTATAAAAATCCTCTAGGGGTGATGATGGAAGACAATTGACATTGGTTCATGAAGTAGTACCCACCATATACAAGAATGATGATTTAATATTCCATTTGATATAAGAGGAGGTAAATTTAGATTATTACATTAAAATAATTTTTTTATTATATGAGATATATTTATTTTTATTATTTCATAATAATTTAAAAATATTTGATGGAGGTGAAAGAAGAAATAAAATAATAATGAATGTTTTAGCATGATACCTCTCGATTATACAACCTCCTTTGGTAAGCACCAAAATCGTTATAATGGTTGTATTTTGAATAATGAAAGGTATCAATTCAATGTGAATGGAACATAGTAAGTCATTATTGATTTTATTTTCTAGGAAAACTATCTATTATTCTGTTAGGAGGAGATGATCAAAGGTGTCCTTTTATAAGTGAAATGAGTATCACACTCGTAATTTTTGAAAATTAAATGGTGTACCTATGTTTCCACATAAAAAAGATTCAAAATAAGGAATTATCAAGCATTATTCATGATGTGATTTCTCTATGTGCATAAATTAGGTTTTATATACGTTTTTAGTTCATTTTAACCCAATCCATTTTAGTTTAACCACCTAGTAAACCTGCTTTCACATAAATTGTAAAAATTATTTTTTTTCTTTTTTCACTATTAATTTAGGTTAAAAACTTTTAACCATATTTTATGATATTAATAATTTGGATTACATATTGATAATTCATTTTTATAAATTCAATTCAGATAACATTCAAATATAACACAATGATTAAACCAGCACATGCGATGGAAAAGATAGTTTTATAGTGGTGTATTTATCAAGGAAAACATGATTTTATAATAAATTTACGAATAATAATAGTCATTTTATAAATATAAATTATTAGTCATCAATATATATTCTAAAATTAAACATAAAATATTACTCATGATATATTTGTTTAATTAATTAAAATCGATAAACATTATAAACTTTTAAATAAATTTTATAAAACACCATTTTTAAACAAAAAAATTATATTATTCTTAAATCCAATATAATGTTAATTAAATTGTATTTTAGTTGGATGAATACAGATTTAGAACAATTATTTTACATTAAATCATACTAAAAACATTACGGGACTTTAAACTTTCTTAATTTATTGAAAAGAATTGAAATTTTTATGAAAACAATTATTGTCAGAATTTACTGGGAATTAATATTTTTGGAAAAATACAAATAAAATAATCCATTGATAATTTATATATTCTGATTCAAAAAATTATTCTAATTTTACCAAAAATATTTTTCTAATTTTTTCAAAATTAATTATAACAATTTCTGAGAAAAATATATTAAAATCATATTGTAAGATAATTAAATTTGGAAGATTAAAATTAATTTACTAAAAAATGATTGATCATTTAATAAAAAAAATCAAAAAATTATCTTGATTTAGATATATATATATATATATATATATATATATCATAATGTAGTTAATAATATTCATATCCTCCAATTTGAGGGTCTGTTAATAAATGTTGTAGATATAAAATTACATTATTTCATGGTTCATTTAAGCTCAGTGTTGGGTGTCTTTCATGCTATCAATCATAGAATATATTTTTTGAAATAATATGGGGTTAAAGATCTCTGGTATAGATACAATAATTTAAAATTTATGGATAAATACATTTCAAGATAAAAATTTCATACATGTTATGGGCATTACAATTTAGTGGTTATGCAATTCCGGATGACTAATGCAGCAGTTGTATTCAAATATCTTATTAGTGGGGATTTCAATCAATATTTTGATAAATTTAGGGTTTTGTTTATTTATGAAATTATAGATTATTTTATAATGTTGGAGGAACATGAGAATCATTTAAGGATTATTTTTTATATATTAAAATAATTATTTTTGTAAAATCCCGACCCAGATCACCTTTAAGACGGTGACCAGACTGGGGGTCAGATAACCTCAAGTGCATCTCCCTGAATGACAGTTGCTGATGACGAGCAGCGAGGGCCCTTTTTATGTTTGTGGGGGAGACTATGTCCTCATTGGTAATAGATAATATCACAGTGGAAGTAAATAACACAAAATAATAAATAATAGAATCATGTGAATACATAAACTACAGCAGAAGCATTTTCAACGATCGAACTGAAAGATAATAGTCAAGTGCATAATCTCACAAAAAGATGGAAAGCCATGATGTAGGTCTAAACTGGAAGAACAGAAAACAGAACTCAATCACACAGTCAACTAAAAGAAATGAAACACAGACACAAAGGCATCACGAGAAAGCCCATGTCCTCTGCCCCAATCTCCATCCTAAGCAGTAATGAACTGTCAAGCATTGGAAGTAGCACACTTCCCTTTGTCAATACCTATGAGATTGTAATCTACTCGGGTTTCCATGATTTTCGATTGGGTTGTGAGATAAAATATCAGTAGTTCAGAACACATGGTGTCTAAACCGTTCCATTTCATGTAAAAATAAAAAATTCAGTGGGCCATTACATAACCATTTAAAATAAATTTATTTAAGTGCAATGAAATAAATGAGTCGGCCTGGGTCCCAAACGGCACCCGTGCCTTGTCACCTGCTTTAGCCTAAGCTGGTAGTCCGAATGAAAACCTATCACTAGAATTCTAGAACACAAAAAAATATATATAAAACCTAGAAAGAATGATAAAAATAGTAAAAAATATACCCCATGATAGTGCTTTAACATGGGGTCTATGTCCAGTGTCAACGATGTGTACTTCAACATATTAAATGAATATCTCACATCTCAAGAGACTCAAATATAAATAACATTAACATTAAGTGCATCATTATTTAAGGTTCATGTATAGAGTTAGAGTCCAAGCCCGTCCCAAAGGTATCACTACGGAACATCCTTCAATTTATCTAATACCATGGATCCCGTCCATGGAAGTCTTATGAAATAACAAGTATCGCTCGAGGCATGGATTTACCATGAGTTTGTCTCGATCTCAAAAAAAGGGGGCATGTGTCATCCAAGGTTGGCTTAGCCACATTGCCAACTGATTCTTCTGATTGGCCCTCTTGGAACTGGTATCACTCAAAATTATTAGAAATAAAGAGGATGTTTCGGTCCGAAAAAGCCAATGACACCACCCCTAGCACATAGAGGTAACCCATGAGGAACATAGGATCTAAGTGTGGCCCTTAATACAGGGCCCACCTCCTTTCCCCACCCTGAATTTAATTAATGTTTTCATAGTAGCAGATATGACATAATCAACATATAAGGTCATAGCTTGAAAAATATCTAGATACCCATGTACATCACATGGAATAAATATAAAAGTATAACATAACAACTTTCAAGGAAATATACATATCATATCAACCTTAGTGGATAAATTATATTTAAATAATAATCAGTTCAGAAAAATATGTTCCAATGATCTAACAATTCATGTTCATTTTCAATGCAACTATTTGTTAAATTTAATTACAATAATAAGGGGCTTCACAACACATGCAATTAATCAAAAAATAAACCCATATAATAGAACAATACACCGTACATGTCAGAACCCCCAATGTTGTGTCCGACTTTGTTGCAACAATTCAAACCACTATTTTTTTAATATTAAAACATCAAAAATGGGGTGCGTTATACTAGTAGTTAATTAAATTAATAACCCCACTAACAAAAAAATACACCAAAACTGTTGGCATGTCCAAAGGGGTGTCCAATCCTATTCCAATAATTCAAAAACATTAATATAAGGTGATTAAGTCTACAATAATTAGGCAAATCAATTAAGTTAATTAGATTGGGTAAAATTGTACAATGTCGGTAGGCACTGACTAACGACACAACGGTGCGTTTTTATATACCGAAACGAAAAGGATGGAACAAGAGTAGGCACCCTACCTTATAGTTATATATTACTCCATGATCTGTGGTAGGCTTCGATTTTACATAAAATGTATGAAAATGAACGATTTAAGAAATAACGCAAAATAGGGTAAAAATATTCTATGACAAACTGTGCATAGATTACTCAACAGAAATTCACGATTTTAAATGCTACAAATTATCCTATCACTAAGGATTACTGCACACCTAATACCGAAGGAATCAGACATCAAACGGAGGAGAAGAGGCCTTCCAAATGGCATGCTGGTTGTTGCGCCACCTAGGGGAGAGGAGGGGTGCGATGTGACTGAAGGGAGAGGGAGAGAGGAGGGGAGAAAAAAGAAATAAAATACATAAAAGAAAAGGAATCAAAATTAGAGAAAAATAAAAGATAAGGGAAAAAGGAAACCAATGAAATGAAAAAATAAATTAAATAGTTGTATGGGAAATACAAGATAATAATAATTTAAAATGGGAATCCCCCATTTTAATTATTTTTAACTTTCTTGTATCCCCCTTTCTATTTTATTTTAAAATTTCTTTTCTTAATCTATTGCTCTCTTTTATATCTTATTTAAATATTTTATTATTATTTTTCGAGCATTAATTAATTATTTAAACCTGGACATCACACTATGTCATGACATTGCATTTTTCATTAAAAGGATGCAGTTAATTAAACTAATTAGAGAGTTGTCCAGGAACCATAATGAGGTGTGCAAGCGCACGCCCCAATCACTTAATTAATTAGGATTCAATAAAAAATGTTGTTTACCTAATTAAGGCCAGGAAATTACAACCTCCTCTACAAAATACAACTCGTCCTAGATTTTCCCTTCCGAGGGTGGTTGAATTTTTCCAGAGAAAAGTGATGACCACTATGCACATACATCAGTCTCTCACTCCTAGGTCTCATCCTGAACTCGTCCATGTTTCCACAACACTCCGACTAGTGGGAATGACTTTCCACGGAGGACATTTATGATACTGTCAATGATACGGATCAGATGCTCTACAAAGGATGCATCATCGTCATGTTCATTTGTGTTAGGGTCAACAGAATGAGACGGGCCTGGATGATATTTTCGGAGATGAGATACATGGAAAATGTCGTGCATGGAATGATACCTCTGAGGAAGCAGTAACTGATATGCTACCAACCCAACTCTCTCAACTATCTCGAATGGCCCAATGTATCTTGGGGATACATGCAGAAAGACTTGATGTCCCACCTAGAACTCAAATGGTGTAGTGTGATGATGGATATATGACATATTTCTAGACTGAGTTGTAGTCATATGCTTCTGAATCAACTGAACATGTGCAAAAGTCTCGTGATCTATATGAGGATCCAATAGAGTTGCCTCACCTAAATCGAGCATACATAAAGGCAAATGACACGGTCTACAATAGAGATCCTCATACGGAGCCATTTGATTTTTCACCTGGAAGATGTTGTTATTGGTAAACTAAACAGTAGGTAAATTCTTCTACCAAAAACTTCCTAAATCAAGGATACATGTCCCTTAACAAATACACTAACACTAGTATAGTTCTCTCGGACTGCACATCAGTCTGAGGGTGATATGCAGTACTCGGAAGTACCTGTGAGCCGAGTGCCTTTTGAAACCCTTTCCAGAACTGTGAATTTATGTGTCCATCCCTATTCGAGATAATATAATGAGATAAAACATAAATTCTCACAATCTTTTGGATATACAACCTTCCCAACTCATCAATCGCAAAGGTATCTTGGATAGGAAAGAAGTGCATAACCTTGGTCAACCTATCGACAACCACCCATACTGCATCGCTACGTCAAGGGGATATTGTCAAGCCTATAATGAAACCCATGGTTATTTCATTACATTTTTTATTCATGAATGGATAGAGGCTGCAGGAGTCTAGATGGTTGATGGTGCTCTTCCTTCACCTATTGTCAAGTGGAGCACTGAGTGACGAAACCTGCTATCTTGTTTTTCATACCAAGCAACCAATATTATCGATACATGTTTATATACATCTTGGCCAGGCCATGATGAACTTCCCAAACGGAGGTGTGAGATTCCTTCATCCACTCTTCCCGTATTCCTGAAGGTACTCATACACGACCATGGTAAATTATAGTTTCCATGCTATTAAAAACCCAAAAAGGATGTGGGTTCCCTCCTATAATGTTTTCCCTCAAAATAAGACCCTCAAGGTCAGTCAACTATTTCCTGAAGACTTGCTCTAGAAGAGATGACGTCACTACAAGAGCTTCTAGAATCGATTGTCCACGCTGCTCTTGAACCTCTAGATGCATCTCTGAAAACAACGCCATCATCTGCCACTCACTGCTGGCTAGCTACATAGCCAGATTCTATTTCTTTCAGCATAAATTTATTCCACCAAAACATTACCCTTACCAGGGGTATAAGCATGTTCAAAGTCAAATGACTGCTAGTGTTCGACACACCTTCATTGCCTTAAGTTCAATTCTAATTGAGGGGAGATATATTTCAATCATTTATGATACGTGTAAACAACGAATATCTTACCCAAAAAATAGGGCCTCCAACAGCATAGAGCATGAACCATAGCTACCAACTCAAGGTCATGTGTAGGATAATTCCTCTCACATGGTTTTAGCTGGCGGGATCCATAATCCATTACATGATCACCCTGCATCTAGACTACAACCAGTCCATTTCTTGAAGCATCACAATAAACTGTATAGCTCTTACCAGGTTCCGGAAGAATCGGGATTGTTGTTTAGGTTAGACTTCCTTTTAATTCCTAAAAAGACTTTTCACTCGCTTCTGTTTAGAAGAATTGTACTCATTTTTTAGTCAGGTCCGTAATAGGCGATTATAAGTGGAATAAATCCTAGATGAATCGCCTGTAATAGAAAAAAATCCCTAAGAAATAGTGGATGAAAAAGACACTCTTGGGATACTCCCATTAAACCACGACGCTCACTTTTTATGGGTCAAACTAAACCCCTGATTCAGATATTATATGACCCAAGAAGTGTACTTTATCCATCTAGAAGTGGAATTTACTGAGCATAGAGTATAGCTGGTGCTCTCATAGTGTACTCAGCACGAACTCAATATTGGTTGCATGGTCATGTCTGGAACGTGAATCCATTAATATGTAGTCCACAAAGACATCCACAAAGGAATCAAGATACAGATGAAAAACCTGGTTTATCAGAGCTATGAATACTACTGGCACATTTGTGAGGCCGAATGGAATACCCATATTCTCATACAAGTCATACCTACTTCGGAAATCCATACATGGTATGCCATATGATTTCACATGCACCTGGTGATATCCCGACTGTCGATCAATCCTGGAGAAAATAGTTTCTCCAGGGGCTCGTCAAAGTGATCACCTATACAAGGAAATGGATAGAGATTCTTTATCATGATCTGGTTGAGTCAACTTTTATCCACTCATAACATTAGGGTACCTTTTTCCTTCTTGGAAAATGGACAGGTAAACCCCACGGTGATGTGCTCGATCTGATGAACCCCTTAGCTTCAAGGACTTTAGGCTACTGTTTGAGTTCTTTTACCTCTTTTGGTGCCATCCAATAAAGAGTAATAGACACTGGTGTCACACTTGGCATGAGCTCTATATTGAACTCCTTGTCTCTCATAGGAAGTAAGCTAGAGAAATCGTCATGGATTGCATACCTAAAAAGGTCCGCCCCTAGAGGAATTTCAACTAGGTTTTATCCCTAATGACACATGAAGAGTCTTTCCAACTGAGCTGTCACTCTTCCCAACCCAGCATATTTAGGCTTAGATCAGTCTGCATGCATATCCCATTCTCCAATGTGAAGATATGTGTCACCCTAATGGGATGTGATTGACACCCGATGGATATATAAATCCACTTGATCACGATAAGGAGCGAGCTAGTTTATCCCAATAATGACTTCGATGCCATACATATCAATAATATTGAAATTCCAAACAAAATAGTTCCCGCCTATCTCGAGGGGGCACTCTTGGCACAGGCATAGGCCCTTTACCAAAACCGAATGTGGAGTGTCTAGAGACATGGTTCCACAATTATACTCAATAGGAAAACCAAGACTCTCAACAATAGTAGCAGATATAAAGGAGTGTGATGCACCAGTATCAAAAAGAGAAGAGACTATAGAAGAGGCTAATAGAATAGTACCTCTCACTATAGATGGACCTGCACTACACTCCTCTAGTGGTGATTTCCCTACATACATGAGACCTGAGGCATGACCCTGATACCGTGTTTGGTTGGTCTACGTAGGTCCACTCTGTTGACGCTGATAATCTGGTACTTGATTTCCTCAACCATGACCTCGACCATTATCTCATCCTATTTTACCAGTGGAAAAAGGACATCCAGCTTACAATGGAGTCATAGATCCAATATCTGATGGAGGTTTAGGTGAGTATCCTCAACCACTAGAAGCTGAAGAGAGGAAATGGCAGAAATGCTAAAGGTGACATATCATGCCGCCAGATCGGCCCTCCTTCGGATACCTAGTTCACTACAGCTTCTTGTGACCATCCCTACCACACTAAAAACATGTGATAGAGCTATAATGACATGATTTTTTGCTACGATTTCCCCCAGGTGAACTTTTAATACAGTGTTTCCTACTTCTAGAAGAGCCATCAGCATGTCTCCGAACTGAACCGCCCAAGCTCACTGGTATAGCTTCCATGACCTATCACTAGGAGATTAGAGCCTGGTTCCTGATCTATGAAAAAAATGGTCAAACAGAAGACATTCACCTGTGATCGAATAGTATACTCATGTCCTTCCTCAAAACACCTCGCATTAGTCTGTGCATCGCTAGTCAGAGATGGGTCAAAATGATGATGTTTCATGAAACAAGTTGAATACACTTACACAATCATAGAGACCTATTGGAGATTTATGAACTCCCACACACGATCATCTCTTAGAGTCTATTGAAAATTTTTTTATAGCAGGAGTCTTGGAAATTAGCCTAAGCCATGCCACTGGCCTAATCAGCCTAAGAAACAACATCCCACCAACTCTTGGCAGAGTCACAGAACATGTAGATGGAAAGCTTGACCCTTCGCTCTATAATCATCTCAAGGTGGTAAATGATAATCCCTATAGCTTCTATCAATGAATCTACAACAGGAGGGTCACTACTCCCCGAGAAGGTGGGACGATGCAGCTGCAGAAAGTCCTGCATAAGGCATGAAATAGATAGGGCAGGTCTGGGGATATTTAGAACCAACTGCATAAATCTAAGTAGAATATCCCTATACTAAGCATCAGGGTCCCTCGGAAGATCGATAAGAGGTAGTGCCACAGGAGGCTCTACAAGAAGAACCAGTGGTGGTTTAGGACCCACCATCGCTGGAATGAACTCATTGCCACTCTCCTGAGGGAAAGCACGAAAACGGCGTGGCGGAATTTTTCTATAACAGCCAATCACACACCTTTAGGTAAGGAGAAAATAAGGTGAGAAAACAAGTAAGATGATAAAGTGGTTAGGTACATATCATGCCTCTAACACTAAATAATAGACAACCCACAACAATGGATGGGTTTTAAAATGGAAGAGAAAACTAAAAATAATTACTAAACAGTTCTACAATCCATTCTTAGGATAATTCATGCTAACATCTAACTGATTATCACAACATTATCTATAACAAAGGTATTTCAAAATTTTACCACTAGGAAAAACATCACACACATGCAACAGGAAAATGCACACTGAATGAAGATATGGCATGGCAATATGCATGGAATTTAAATCCTAAAGTTCCTATTATGATTCATGAGATGTTTTTCCCTCGTATCATTGGGCTACAATGGTAAACCCATTATTTAAATAATACTAGAACATTAACAACGCATTAAAAGTGAGTCACCCGATGTGAAATCAAATCAACAGGGACAGGCATAATCAATAACTGTTATCCAATCCCATGAATTTGAGCTTTCCCCTGTGTATGGGTTAGCCACGTAAAACCATAGAGTACATCACAAATCCCTATATATGGGTCTCCTATCTAACACAAACAGCAAGACAAAAGGAGAAATGACCTCTAATACCACTTCATAACGTCCCGACCAGCTCACCTCTTAGATGGTGGCCAGACCGGTGGGTCACATAAACTGAAGCACAAATCCCTGAATGACAGAGGCTGCTGAATAGTAGCGAGGGATCTTTTAATGTCAGTGGGGGAGACCATGCCCTCATTGGTAATAGATAATATCATAGCAGAAGTAAAAAAACCAATAATAAATAATAGAAGCATGTGAATAAATAAACTAATGCAGAAGCAATGTAAATATTCCAACTGAATGATAATAGTCAAGTGTAGAAGCCCAAAAAAATATTTCCTGCCATGATATAGGTCTAAATGAGAAGTAAGAAAAATAGAACTCAAATACACATTCAACTAAAAGAAAAGACACAATGCTGCAGCTGCATCACAAGGAAGGCTCGATCCTCTACCCCTGTCCCCATCCTATGCAGTAATGAAAAGTCAAGGATCGGAAGTAAAACACTTCCCTTTTTCAATACCTATGAGAATGTAATCTACTCAGGTGTCCATGATGACCGAGCAGGTTATGAGATAAAATCCCAGTAGGTAGGCACCCACAGTGTTTAAAACATTCCATTTCATGCAAAAATAAAAAATAAATTTTTCCATTACATAAACATTTCAAATAAATAAATTTATGTTCAATGAAATAAATGAGTCGGCCCGGGTCCCAAATGGCACATGTTCCTAATCACCAGCTTCAGCCTAAGATGGTAGTTTAAAAGGGTACCAATTAGCAGAATGCATTAACACACAAACATATATATATATATACATAACTCAAAAAACAAGGTACAACATAGAAAACATATACCCCAACCATGAGATTTATCTTGGGGTCTATGCCCAGTGTTAACTAGGTGTACTCCCACTTATCAGAGGAACATCTCAAAACTCAAGATACTCGAATTGAAATAACATAAACGTTAAGTTCATAATTATTTAATGTTCATGTTGAGAGTTTTAGTCCAAGCCCATCTTGAAGGTATCAATATAGAACATCCTTTAATTTATACAATACCATCGTGCCCGTCCAAGGAAATCTTTCTAAATACCAAGTATCACCCAAGGCATGCATTTTACCTAAGTCTGTACAGATCTTGCAAAAAGGGGTCATGTTTCATCTAAGGCTGGCTTAGCCACATTGCCAACAGATCTGTCCCAAAGGGCCCTTTTGTAACTGGTATCACTCAAAAGTATTAGAAAGCACAGGGATGTCTCGGTCGGACAACTGCAATGACACCACCCCCGGCACATAGAGGTAACCTTTTAGGAAAGGAGGAGCTAATCATCACCCTTAATATGGTACCCACCTTATTTCCCCACCCTGGATTAATTACTATTTTCACATCAGAAGATATGACAAAATCAGCATATAAGGTCGCACCTTGGAAACTAACCAGATACACCCGTACATTGTAAGGCATAAATTTAACACTACAACATAACAACATGAAAGGAAATATACCTATCATATCAATCTCAGTAGATAATGCACATTTAAATAATAAGCAGTTCTACAAAATAAGTTCCATTGATCCAACAATTCAAGTTCTTGTTCAATGTAACTATTTATTAAATTTAATTATAATAAAAATGGGCTTTGCGTCCCATGAAATTAATCAAACAATAAACCCAGCTATCAAAAGATTACACCAACCATGTCAGCACACCCAATAGGGTGCCGAACATTGTTGCAACAATTAAAACAACTACTTATTTAATTTTATAACAATAAAAAGGGGTTGTGCTATACTTGCAATTAATTAAATTAATAACCCAGCTAATAGAAAAATACACCGACAATGTCGACACACCCAAATGGGTATCTGATCATTTTTTTAAAGGTTGGGGTCGAAGCCTCATTTATTATTAAATCAAAGAAAAGAACTCTTTTAACTAGGTAGAGGGAGACCCATTATATAGCCCGAAGGCCCAGTGGGCATTTAGCCCATTACATGACCCATAGCCCCAAATTTATGGCCCAAAGCCCATTCTGTGAATAGTACTGCTACAGTACTCGCCACAGCTACCGTACACTACAATACTTCTACAGTGACCTGCGCCCCATGGGTTTTGAGCCCCCTTTTTCATGTAGCATTACGGGGTGCTTACCACTAAGCCAAACCCCCACTACTGGGGTGTCCTATCATATTAAAACAACTAAAAAAATTAATCTAAGGTGATAAAGACTGCAACAATTAGACAAAACAATTAAGGTAATTATATTGGGTAAAATTTCACAAAACCGGTAGGTGTCGATTAACGGGAAAATAGTGCATTTTTATAAACCACAATGAAACAGAGGGAAAGCGAGTAGGAACCCTACCTATTAGTCATATATGACTCTAAAATCTATGGTAGGATTCGATTTGACCTAAAACAGATGAAAATGAAGAATTTTAGAAAAACCCCAAAATAGTGTAAAAATCATCCGTGATGAACTGCACGCAGATTACTCAACAAAAATTCACGATTCAAAATGCACTACATTAAAATTTCCCTATGGTTTATTGCACACCTAAGAGAGAAGGAATCGGATGTCGGATAGAGGAGAAACGATATTCCGAAAGTCCTACTATTTGGTGTGCCACCTAAGGGAGAGGAGGGGTGTGATGTGAGGGAGGTGAGAGGGAGAGAGTAGAGGATAAAAAAGAATGAAAAGTATGAAAAGAAAAGAAATAAAAATAATTGAAAAATATAAGATAAGGAAAAGAGTAAATATAAGAAAAGTATAAAATAAAATAAAATTATTTAAGGGAAATAAATGATAAAACTAATTTAAAATGGGAATCCCCCATTTTAATTATTTTTATTTTTCCCATAGCCCCCTGTCTATTTTATTTTAAAATTTCTTTTCATCCTTTATTGATTTATTTTAAATCTTCTTTAAATCTCTTATTATTCATTTTCAATCATTAATTAATTATTTAATCCTGAACATCATGCTAAGGTGAGACATTGCATTTTTCATTAAATGGTTTTAGTTAATTAAATTAATTAGAAAGTTGTATGGGACCCATAACAAGGAGCAAATACGCACTCCCCAATCACTTAATTAATTAGACTATAATAAAAAAATGGTTTGTACATGATTTGGGCCGAGATGTTACAAGTTTTATGGCGAATCAAAAAAATTTAGTTTTTTATAGTATATTTTCATCCATTGACATACTATTTATAAATATAGAAAAACATTTCATCCTACAAAAAAAGGTGGCGAAAGCCCAACCATAAACTAAATAGTTTACTAATATTTTTATTATTTTCATCGAGTAAATTGTTCCTATTGATTTTTTTTAAAATTCTTTATCAATTAGGTAACCCAATAACTATGATAACTAAAATGGAGTTGAATTCATCAAGATAATTGAGTGTGATAAATGATTCGATAAATTAAAAAAATATTGTTTAATTATCCATTTTAAAACTTTATTTCTAAAAATGGTAAAATTTCATTATCAATAATCTTTATTTCCCTATACATTATTTTTTTCATGATACATGATGATTGTGAAATTGTGTATAGTACAAGTAATTTGAAAATTCATGAGTCGAATTACCCTAATCAAGATCATGATCCTCCACTGCTGATTTTTTTCAAATTTTGGGGAATATTTAATATGTGTTAACGTGTACAATATATACTCACTATAAATTATTAAATTATATATTCACTTAAATATATGTTAACATGAGTTAGAGAATATGGTTAGAGATAATAAAAAATGGTGACTAGAAAAATCACTTATTATATATATAATGAATAAAAAGTATCTATTTACATGAATTGAAAACATGATGCACCATTATCAATGCTACATATGGACCAATATCAATTGTTTAGTGATTTATTAATGTTGTCTAATAAATTTTTCATGTATGACACCCACACATTTTTTATGTGTAAGTGAATTCATATTTGATAAACCAAATTAGGAATTCATGGAAATATGATCATGGATAGAGTTAAAGTTTCAATTTATATTGGAATGATATTTTAACATTATTTGATATTTGAAAATAATGTGATATATGATTTGAAATGAGGTTGGGTGTTCCATATTATCTGTATTTGAAAAGGGAAATTTTTATTGGATCTTATATAGAAAATATATATTCGTCCAAAATGCACACCAATGTAGTGATACTTTTTGCAATATTATTACTGTGAAAGATTAAAGATGGATATTGTGGGTTTGGGCAAGAAATGATTTTTAACATGTTAATCTTGATTAAAATCTATAGAAGGGGTTTCTTTAACAATTTGATGTCCTGAATGGAAATAAAAAAATGTATGTGGATTTCCTAGTAGGATTACCAATTAAATATATAGGCCATAATATAATTACTTTTCTTGACTATTGAATAAACATTATGGTAATTTTATTCCAATATGAGATATTATGTCCATTGATCACATTTAGAGACTATACAATAAGTATATAGTCATATTGCGTGGAGTTCTTTCCTTTATTATATATGACCATGAGATATTATGTCCATCGATCCCATTTATGTAATTATAATGAAAGTTTTGTCTCACACATGAATGATGAGAGAAATTTTATCAATGAATATTTTTGGAATATAACTAATAGATGTTATGGTATGGAAAAAATAGATGATTTAGTGGGACATGGGGGATATTCATTATAGGAGGGAGAGGTATTTATATAACACAAGGAATTAAATTTTTTATGAAGTTTCTGATAATGTTATTATCAAAACATGACCAAGGAAAAGTGTTTTATGTGTTTTTAAAAGGGGAATGTCAAGACTGTGTGTTTCTAAAAAATATGAAACTTTTAAAAAAGGAGGAATGGTTTTTTTATTTATTATTATTACCTTTGTGATTATCTTATTTCCAATATGTGTTTCAGGTTTCATTAATAATAAAAAAATGTACATAATGAATCACACATGTTGACACACTAGGTGGAATAGTTGAAAGATAATATTTTATATGATGAAAATCCACTGAAAATTATATATCATATATAATTGGTGTTATTATATAAGGAATATCTCATTGTTATTCTTTCGATGAAGGTGATTTTGGATCATCATGTCTGTCAGGCTGTGGTGGTATTTTTTTTACCTACCTTGGCTTCGTGAATGGAATTATTATCATTAGATTATATGTGAGACTACATATGATGATGAGTTATGAGATCTAATTTATGATTTTAAGCATGTTCTCGTGCATAATTGGATTTAGGAATGGCTTGAATCCGATTAAAAAACGGTTTTTGATATTCTATGGGAATATTATCGGAATGTTCCATGGAGTATTTTACCTTATTTGATAGCATGCATCAATGATATAGAGTAAATAATGTGGAGTATTTTTCATGCCTACAGGGAGGCCAACAATGTTGTGGATGTTTTTTCAAAGATGGAGAATATTGAGAGAATATCAATGTGGCCTTTTATATCTATGTACTTTTGTTCACCGATGGTTGATGCTGATATATGTTGTGTTTTACATTCTCGATATTGTATTAACTTCTTATAATGAAAGGATCTTGGCATTTTTTATCATAATATAATTTTAGTACAAGGGTATCCTGGTCTTTTTTGGCATATTAATGTGGAAAAAACATTACAATGTTAAAAGGATATTTGGGAAAAATATCCCAACATATTTAAGTGATGAATAACACTATGATTGTGAAAATCATTTATGGTGGTAAGAATGAGAAAACCATTGGAGTAATAATAATAAATCAAAAACATATCATATTAATTTTCTAGATAAGAATAAATGTATTTACATTCATTACAAAAATATAATGTGGGTTTTCAAATATAAAAATATTTAGTCTTTTTCTAACTAATGTGTTTTCCATATATTATATAGCTTGATATAAAAGTAATTTTTTAAAATTTTATAAATTGAAATTAATTGAATGGTTTTAATTTTTATATCATCATCTCAAAAATATATTTACTATATTCTTTTGGTTTTTGTTAATAATATTTATTTTTATGTGTATAGTAAAGAATAATGTTTTTTATAAATACTATCACTTCATTTCAATTATTAAAAAAGAATATTTATTTTTTAATGGTTATATGTAAAAAATAGGCATAATTAATTAAAAATATTAAAATTAATTCAATATGAAAAATTTATATTCTTGATTTTGAAATAGATTCATTTATTAGGAATAAACAGTCATTTTAAGAAATAGATTTTCATTACATTTTATTAAAGTATATTAAAATTAATTTCTACGAACTATTGGAAAATAATATTGAAATATTGATTTTCTATTTTTAATCAGGATGATAAAATTTTTTAATAAGGGAAATTCAATATTTTACCAAAATGAATGATAACATTGGTAAAATCTCTTTACTTAGTTAATGGGGAAAACATGAAAATTAAAGTTAAAACTAAGTGATAAGGTCAGTAAATTTCATATAAAATATTATTTTAGTAATAATTTATGCACTTAAAATCATTTATTTTAAATGATATAGATTTAGTTCCATTTTCCATGAATAGTAGATACTAATAATTTAAAAGACTAAAAATATATATTATTGCTACTCCCCTCACATATAAAAGGGAAAAATCATATATTATCATAGTATTATACATATAACCATCATGTTTGACCATTATATGCCAAAATACCTTTTTAACATCTCTTAATAGGTTATAGAGTTATTTTTATTACAAAAATACCATCATATGATCCAATTATGAATTTTCAAATAGAAGGTATGACACCTGAAAGTGTTTTTAATGTTTATTTATTTTTCCAAATCATTAAAATCATTCATAACTATTAATATATTGTAATATATGTATATTACATAATAATAAATATTATTATGATAATTCCATAAACATTTTTATCTGATTTTTTGTTCTACGTAAAATGAAAACGTTGATCATGTGTATGTGAGGACTACCACCTCTAAGAAAAACATTTTTTAATTATTAATCACCACATAACATGTATTGTTAATATGAATTTTGTTATTGAATGTATAATATATTCGTGAGAAAAGAATTATTCTTTAATGATAAAATTTTACGTATATTTTTACCCTTTCATCCTTTGGAAAATGATAACATCGCTCATTCACATGTGTGGACTACAACCTATACAAATTAATTTGATTCTATTTACATGTCCAACTTTATTAAATAGTTTTAAAATTGAATTTAACATATATAAATAATAATAATTTCAATATTTATATAATTTATTTGATGTAACAATCAGCCCATTAACCCTAGTTACCCTACAGACATTGTTTGGGGATTAGGAATTGAACTTCCTCAAAACAAAAAAAATGTGAGTTAAATAATTTAGTAACTATATAAGAATTATAAATTAAGTAAATAAATATTATTATGATAAGTTAATAATCTTGAACCATTTTCATAACAAACTATATAATTATTATTATTTTACTATAAATAAGTTTAATAATTGTTTTGGTGATTCAGACTCTTGGTAAAGTATTTTCCATTCAATGGTTTTTTAAATATTTTAATGTCTTCCTCAACCATATATATATATTTAAATTATTTCAAAATTTTATACTATAAACTCATATTAATTTTTTAATTTCATTTTATTCAATAAAATTTATATTATAGAGGTTTTAAAAACAAAATATTCTTGTTGGTATTTATACAGATCATTTTTGATGAATTTACCAAAGTTAAGATGAATGTTATTACATAAATGGGTTAACCATCCCATCCCACCATACATTACCTTATTAATTATAAATATTAAAAATACTAAACATGATTATTTTAGCTCAAAAATATAATTTTTTATTCTTAATGGAAAAATTGAATTTATTTTTTTTCAAAGGGAGAATGTTTTCATCCATACATTTATGAATTAAATAAAAACTTATACATGATTTAAATAAGTTATAATTTGTTCTATCTTATATTTATAATGTAGAATCCCCATATTTTCATCAATGCATTGGGTAACGATTTTTCCTCAAAATAATTATGTTGGAATTAATAGAGAAGGTTATTCCCATTGTATTTATAATTGGAAGTGTTATATGTATATGACATCCTGAGAAAATGTTATGTAATTTATCCATTTTAAAGGGTTTTTATAGAATTTTATTCTTTACTTATTATATTCAATAATTAAATTTTGTGAAAATGTTTATGAGCGTTTTATGTGCATAGGAAGATTTTTTCTTAAACAATTATTCATGAGTTCATAGGTTTTCAATGAAACTATAACGATTATAATATTTTGTTAATTATTTCATAATGAATGTATGTTGAATAATATAATAAATAATGATGATTTATTGTTTTAATAAAAAAAATAATTGAGATCAATGTATATTATGAAATATGGGAAGTTTTATTAAGGTTCCATGATAATCATGTTGACTAAAATGTTACTTTTATATTTATTCTATACCGATATTTTCATTCTCATACCATGTTTTTAATGTTTTTTAAAGGGAATATGGATAAATAGAGACTATATTAAGGTCTATATTTATTCTTGTGGTATTTCCCATAAAACATAAAATTGTGATTGGAATGAATCAAGTGTTTAAATTCATGAATCAAAATTTTATAGAAAAATGGTTATTTTTTTATGGTGTTCAAATTTTTTTTATAAGGGTTTGATATGTAATATTTCATTCATATTTATAATAAACTATATACCTAAATTATCATTACAATGTATGAAATATAATTCATTTCTAATAGACATGAAATTAGGGATTACTAAAGGCATATATCTTTATAATTTTTATTATTTCTCTCAGGCACATAAAGCGTGTTTTGATACCACTAGGGAAAAAACTACGAAGTATTTTAATGTAATCAAATCCTATATGATGAGAATGGTATGGTTCTAATTGAATTATGAATCATTATTGATGTCATATTTCCCACTTAAAGTATTTAATTTCAAATCATTTATTATTATTATATCAGATTATATGATTCTTTATATTATAGATCACAATTTTTATGAAATGTACATACTAATAAATTTATTTTTATAATGTTTTCTATGAATACACTGTGCAAATATCTTTTGTTTGATACCTTGGTATTCATAAATTGGTTTGTAATTATTTTAGAAAATTTTATTCTATATATCATTAATTGATGTTTGTTATGCATCAGTTGTTAAATACCACTAGAAACTTATATCTAGAAAGACACTAAATGCGACCAAAAAGGACAAAATTTCCACCCATAATGATCATCTATCATGGTCTGAAGATAAATTTAAAAAACCATAAAATTAAAAAAAATTGATTCCAAAGAAATAATGATTTTTTTTAATGTATATATTTATTAGGAGTCAAAATAAATTAATATTTTAATACTTATATGAGATCATAATTATGATTTCTTAAAATTAGTTATTCTATTTATTATTGAATGTCTATGTTTTGTAATGACTTGTGATTATTAGAGAGTTATTTTTAACATTATTTCAATTATTTCACAAGTTTAGTTTTATATATATTAACTATTAAATCTGTTTATTTATTATTTATATATGACTCATATTTCTAATATATTAATAAGGTCCTATATATCAATTTTCTATTATTAATTTAACCTTATACCCCATGGTTCTTCTCACATGTATGGTTGTATTATTTTTAAGAACTAATATTTCGATCATATATGATGTTGAGGACTCAAGACAATGTGTTTAAAAATAATAAATTTAAAGGTGTATGGTGTATACATTAACTTTAGTTGATCCACACATGAAATCATATCTCTATGTCTATCGTTATTTATCAATACTCTAAAAACAATAGGTGGTTATAGTCACATGATAATGTAATAATTATTATATATTACCATATTTAACATATTTATGTGATCACATAGATATATTCAATAGACCATGCGATTTTTTATATTGTTTATTATTAATTAATTCACAAATAAAGAATATTTAAGAAATATTCCTAGATTAAAATTGGTTTTTTTACAAAAAATTAAATTACTAAAAATACCCCAACTGAAATATTAATTCATTCTATGATTTTATTTAATCGAGAAAGAGTAAAATCATAGTTTGATCTATTTTAAACTAATGTTTCGAGTATATTCACCAATTGGAAGACTTTATTAAAATTGATTGGTTAAATTTCAAAACAATTAACATCAATGACGTCTCCCTATATATATCAAAAAGGTTTTAGAGGTAATGATTTATAAGTAAAGTTATTATATTTTTGGATAGGTTAGTCTAGTTAGAAAATAACGTAGACATTATTTTATATTATTAGAGAGCATGATTTCCACTTAAATACCATCATGTAGTGGTTTAGACATAGTTTTCAATACGTAAAGGTATATATATAAATATTCCAATTATAATATCCTTATGTTATCATAGGTATAACAATATGATGAAACTCATTTATATTAAATAAAAATGGGGTGGCATATTTATGTTTTATCAATTGATAATATCAGTTTCAAATTAGAAATCATACCAAAATTAATAATTTCATGAATCAATTTATTGAATATCATTTCCAATAAAACTAAAAATTCACCACCGCTATAATAAATATTCATGAATGATAATATTATCACTAGTGGTAATTTATTGGATTTATAATAGAAAATTATCATGTTATGATTTATTAATATGAACTTTTATGTGTTATATTACACAATTCTTATTGATCTAGATTAGGGTTCTAGTATGGAAAATAGGGATGGATATTTTAGGAACACTGAGGAATAATTGGATGCTTATTGTTTCATAATTTCACCATTTTACAACTTACCATAGAAACAAGAAAATGATATAGTTACATATTACATGTTGTCTCATATTTATGAATGTTGTAATGGGAGAGATAAACATGGGTGGTATGAGATATCAAATAAATTTGTTTTGGTATGTGGGCTGAATGAGTCCATATTTGTTATAATATGATCAATATAGTTGGCTAGATTAATGGATTGAAAAAATTAATATTCAAATTTGATATCAAAGTATCTTGGAAACTTATTCACTCATATTTAGCTCTTAGTTTCATAAATTCCAATGTTTGTTATGATATGAATAATCTAGATACTAATCATCTACGAAATTTTATGATTTTTTCATGAGTTTAAAGACACAATGATAACTATTCATTATAAATTTTGATGAATATAAAATATATGGAAAAAATTAATAAGATATTATAAATTTTAAATCCAACCACAAACACAAAAAATACATCAATGATGTTATGGATTTTGGGGGAAGGTAATGAGAAAGTGCCCACTAAATTTTCATGTGAATAGAATGTTTATTTATTGAATATTACTATTATAGAATGAAGATGAATGGGGAAGCTTTAAATATATTTATATTATTCTTTCAAAAAATAATTTCATTTATATATCATTATTAATATATACCAAATGTAGATAACGTATTTTTTTTAAATACATGAAATATATAGATTTAAAATTATTTTAAATGGTGCATTGGATCCTTAAACATGAAAAGGATCAAGAATTAAAAAATAATACATAACAAATAGTTATCATACATTCCCTATTTTATGAATTAATACTTTTTTATTCTAATAAACATTAACAAAAATACTTCTATATCAACTTTTTATATAAGGATTTATTATTTTATGTTACAAAATAAATGTATCTATATAAAAATAATATTATATATATTATGAAATATTTAATGAAAGTAATTTATATAAATGAATAAAATAATATATTGTTATAAATAAATGATGTATCCAACACTTATGATTTGTATTGATCCTAATTGTTGAATTCAGACTCTATCATATTACCCTACCTAGTTAAAGAGGTCTATGCTTTTCATTAATAATAAATGAGGCTTTGACCCAAACCTTTCAAAAAAATATTATTATATATGGATAGGTATAATTAATGAGGCTCAAGTGAAATTTATTTATAATTTTTATCAAAAGTTAAAAATAAAATATATAACCATTTTGGTAATTATTCAAAGAAAATTTAATTACATTATTATGAAGAATGTCATGACTAAGAATTAAATATTTATATAAAATAGTATGAGATAAATTTATAATGAACAAATCCTCATAATCCATAAATAAATGGTGTAAGGGAAAGGATGAATCACTTATTTTTAGATATAGTGATATCATTGCTGATTCTAGGTATTAAATAATTATAATTTTTTGTGATAATATTTATAACTACCTACATTATATAGTGAACTAGGATTACATACATGGATATTATATCAATTTAGATGAATATTTTTTATAATGGAAAAATAAATTCCCATGGACCATAATAGTTTATTGCATTTGGAAAAATGGAAACCAAATATTTTATCATGATGAAAGATCTTCAACATCACGCATAAAGATCTACTATATTGACACTTCAACCAAAAAAAATTCTTTATTACATAATGAAAGGAAGCATAAAAAATGGGTGAGCATAGATGCTCAGTAAGGGTAAAAAGGGATACATTTAATTATAACATGAACATAGTAGTAAGATATCCAGATCGTAACATTAGTAGACCATACCCTTCATATCAAAGGTCATAAACATCAGGTATGAGATAAAGTGTGGTATTTTGTAAGACATGAATAATAATGAAATAAAAATCATGAGCTATAAAATAATAACGATGGAATAAGACAAAGTATTTATTGAATAAATATAAGAATTGATAATTTTCTTGTTAGGGAAACCTACCAAGACCATTATAACATGTTATTCTAAGGCTACAACACTGATTCCAACATCAAGTTCGGGCTAGCAACTAGTGTACCAACATTCATTTAGGTTTTCGCTAAAAGACATGTACCTTATTTTTTCGATCTTGGGAAAAAACTAGGGTACAATTTTTCTCATTGTCTTGGGCTACAATTAATTAACCTATTTTTAGCCTTCAGCTACTACACATGTTCTCTATTTCATTTAGGCATGGGCTACATCCTGTAAACTGTCAATATTTTAGAGCTTTGGCTATAACCCATACACCGTTTTTCTTTTAAGGCTTGTGCTAAAACCCATTTACACTTTGAGATCATATAAAACACATAATTTCATAATTAATTGGAGGGATATATAGTACCCATCCATCTGATAGTAATATCAATCACACCTGTGCCAAAATATAATAAAACATTTATCATACCACGACCCATAAAATGATATAGGTCTTATAAACATCAAATTATAACTCGTAAAATGAAATGGGTATCATTAACATTACATCACATCATAAAATATGAACAATATATAAGTCTCATGGCCTTTTAATTTATTAAAAACCTGTGAAAGATAAATGGATTTCATAAACATATATCCTATGAAAGAGAAACAAGTTTCACAAATGCAATTACATTAAGCGTGACCCATTCATCGAATGGATATGAAGGGAACCTTTAAAAAAATTTCAAAACAAATATTGAATAACATTATTGAATGTCATTATTTAGAAATTTTTTAAATATATTTCAAATATGTTTATTGAGGAAAAAATATCCTTTCTTCTTGGAAAATGGCTTGTTAATACAAAAAAACCATTCAAAAATCATTTTCCCAGAAAAACCATGAAAACAAATAAAGAATGCTTCAAACCATTTTGAAAATATTTTTCATTTAATATTAAATTTAAAATAATTTCTTAAATATTATCCTTTTAAAATTAAAATGTAAAAACCCATAGATTGATGGTGGGTAAATCTGTACATGTCATACGTTGTGAAAATGATCATTCATTTTTCAAGGTAATAATGTTCCAAGGAATGCCTTGTTCAGAAAGGTTCACGAAGACTCTCATGAAGGGATTGGAAAATTAAAAAGGGTAAAAATATATTTAAAAGAATATAGGATAATTGTATAATATTTTTGTAAATATTTATTATAAAACATAGATTTCTGACCGAAGAGTGGGTAATGTTGGTATTTCTTGAATACAATTTCATAACTATATTTTATACCAAATAGTATAATATGGTAATAATAAATGATTATATAATTAAATAATAGTGGATAAGGAAACATGTCAATATTATTGTGGTATGTATCATAATATTTCATTTATGGAAGCAATAACATAAACAATCTTAGAAAGCTATGTGATTGACTCAATAAACTCTGATGACTCGGTAACATGGGATCATACTCTCCATGTAAAAAAAGAAAACTAAATGAACCTTAATGTATCATTAAAAGAATTATATTCATGATATTACTTGTAAAATGAAAACATATACATCCCAAATAAGTTATAGGTTTATAACAAAACATGAATCTCCAAGAAGGGAATTTTGGAAAAATAGTTTTTCTAATTTGGCAACTTTTGCTTGAAAATCCTCATTGAGGACGGATAATTAAATGGGGATGTGAATAAATAAAATTAAGTATGATATAGATCTAATAAAATCATGGTATGTACATACACCACAAAAAAGTAAAGATAGGTGAACATAGCTTGTATCTCGGAGAAATTAAAAGCATGTTGAAATCCACTTAGCTTATGTCTTGACTCTTTGTGTACATGTATAGGCTTCCTAGGTAATAAATATAATCTTATTATAAATTTTTTAAAGAATAATATTCTTATATTTATTAAAATATATTGTTTTATAATAACCTTATATTACCCACTTGTTAATTATCCAATATTAAAGTTTCACTTTGGGTAACAGTCGGTTGGTTCTTCACATGTGTCTTAATTTGTTATATCATTTGTAATTTTAATTATATCATGATTCCATTATTTAGATAATCATATAAATATCTGTTATATAAATTATATTCATATTATAATATTTTATATCATAAGGATGTATGAAATGTAATACAACATTCATGGATATGGTAAGCCATACCTATGCATAGAAGATGTTTCGATTTTTATTATCGTATGGAAATAAAGTATGTAAATAACATATGTATATATATTAATGTATGTATGTATAAATATCTTTATTAAAATAGCATTAATATATCATATATATCATATATTTTCATTAAACCCTTCATTAATACACTCTATATGTTGTGTGCATGAATCACATCACTTTGAGGGGTGGTAGTCAATACATCCTAAAACAAGATTATTGTATTTAAACCAGATTAAAGGTAAAAAATGTGTTTTGTAAAATAATACATAAGAATAATGACATGAAAAAAATATTATAATAATTATATAATTTTTTTTAAATCAAACTGGAAACCAGGATTTGTGGTAAAGTAGAAATGAACAATCACCAAATCATGAGGCAGTAGTTTCCTATACACAGAAACAACATGATCAACATCTATAAGATAGATATGTGGGTAAGTCTAGGTAAGAAACATTATACAACAAAATACAAGTATTTTTAGGATAATTATGTTTTTACACCATAACATAATGGAGACAGTTGAAGGGGTTAATAATAGAAATAATGGAAAGGAACATGAGAGAAGATGTTACCTATAAATCTGGTAACTACTTGGGTTGGTGCCAAAAGGATTCTATGAGAATATTTCTTCCAAAAGAATGGAATCATGGTTAAATATAGTATTATTGGGCTGAAATTTGGATGATATTGGATTATAATAAAAAAATTTAGAGGTTTTAGTAGTGCTCAGAGGTGGGGGCCTTTTATAATGAAGGAAAAAGACTTATATGGAACTTTTAGAAACAAATTTGGTGTGCATAGATGTTCATACATAAAAAAGGTCTTAACAACCCAAAAAAATAATAATGGAAGGTTTATAGACTAATTATTGATATATAATGGGCTTTAGAAAGGTTTATTGGTCATTAGGACCATTAATGTTATGGTTTAGTCCATTATTAAGCTTAATTTGGCCCTAAATGTTGTGAATAATTTTAATCACTTATACTAATCATTTTGGTAAAAAATTAACAAGATTTTATGAGAATTTAAATATTAAAATAAATAAAATTGTTTATGTAGGAATTTTTTAATTCCAATCTTTGAAGGGGAAAACTAAAAATAATGTAATCCTATAGACGGGATGAAATAACAGGGGTTTAAAGTAGGAAAAAGTTCAAAATATCGTTAAGCTTTATTTAGTCAGATATAAAATGATGTTTCTTGTAATGACTTTCAGTGTATTATTATATGAAATATTTATAAAATTAAAACTTATAACATATTTATAAGTTCTTTTATCATTAATAGTTAATTAGAAAAAAAAGGATGGTTTTAACTACAAAGTAGTATTTTCAGTATTCATCCAAAAAGGAAGTTTCTCAGAAAAATACCAAAATATTAACCCCAAGATATATTAAATGTTATGAATTCAAAAAATGATGTTTTTATAATCAATTTAAATTTATATTTGTGTCTAAAATTTATTTAATTATTAAAAGTTTTCTATACAAGAAAACACTATTTTCAACACCAACAGAACTTTACCAAAAAAATAATTCATTATCAGTAAGATTAATTTCTAAAAAAAATTATAAAAAATATTTTTTAGGTAGTTATTGTTATTCCTAAATATATCTTTAATTTTTTTGTTATAATAAAATAATTTATTTAATTATATATATAAAAATATGCTTCATAGTATCTCACTGTTGCGTGCATCATATGCCAAGTCGGTATTGCGTGTGGAAAAAACCAAGTTGGAATTTCTTGGGAAAGGAATGTTTAAATTAAATTTCTAATATATATATATACAAATAGAAATTTCATGTGTCATTTGAAATGAAAAATATTAAAAATTTAAATTAGTCTGAAAAAACAATAATCAAGATCTCGAGGTGTTACATTCTACCCCCATTAAAATGAAATTTTCCCTTGAAAATATTCATGGTTTTAAAAGGATAAATAATTGAAATTTCATTCAAAAAAACCACATCATTAAAATAGATACAAAAACTTCCCTTATAAAGGAAAATTGGGAACCATACTGGTTACCCAATATTACATATAACTAGCTTTCCTCATGGGAGAACTTATGTGGCATTTAAAAACTCAGATATGGAAGAAATATCTTGCCATCATGTTCTGATGGTGATTGGTAGAGGACAAGTTTAGGAGGTGGTTAAGTATTAGAAATCCATAAATCCATGAGGACAGAAGGGGACATACGATTAATAAAAAATTATAGTACTAGAACAATTTTTTTTATTGAAGATCATTTCTCAAAATATAAAAAAGTTTCATGAAAGGAAATAATGTCATGATATCAGGACATAATCACCCTTTTTGTTCATTAATCTACATCACATCTTTCTCAAAAAAGGAACGTGATTTTTTTCATTCCTAAAGTACAAGTAGATCATGAGATCCATGATATGACATCACATTTTTCAAAAGTTACCATCAATTCAAGGTAGTTTGAACATACTATCCAACATGAATAAATCATTTATGGATGATAAAACATTAGTCTTACTAACCTAATTTGATGTTTAAGTTGAGCATTACATAAATGGTTACAATTCACCATTTATTTCTTAGATATACTCTTATATTTAACCAAAATAAATAAAAATGTGGGTCAATCCTTGTAGTTATAGAATATTAATTATGATCTTATTATTCTATAATCCATGTTGAGAAAGATAATAACCTAAAATCACAAAAAAATTATGAATAAAAACACATTCATTTTGAATATTCATAAAAATATAACATAAAATTCCCAACTAAGAAGAGATATTTAAATCTTAATTATCCAGGATCAATTCATCCACTATGATCACATATTATTTACTTTTGTCCATTGTATCTGAGGTTGTTGGTATTGATCATCTTTATTAACCTTTGGAGTTAGCTACTTCATGGATAAATTCCAAAACACACTACAATTAAAACATTGAAGTGTAGAAAGTGCATCATGAGGAGATATCTCATTATTCTCAGTAGTTTATAATTTTTTACAATCACTTCATCATTAAACCACATTATGTACTTCATTTCCACACATAAAACATTTACTTGACCCATTAGGAATATTCCCACCATTATTCTTTTCATATGTAGAGCACAAATTAGGGCTTATCTTTTTATCTACATAATTATTTTGAATGTCCATTGATCTCGGTATTCCTCTTCTTGTAAATCCATGACATTGATACATAAATCCACCCCCCATTCAATTTTTATTGAAGAACACACAATCTCTTTATAGCTACCAATGTATCATATAGAAAAATCACTTCTAAGACTTCTCTTTATGCCAATAATTAACCTATCAACCTTATATTCGGATTGGATTATAATTCAAGAAGCATATCCGGAAAGTCTTGTGAAAATATCCTTGTAGGTACATACAGATTCATTGCCCTTTCGATTCAACTCAAGGAACTGTTTTTCAATATTTTAATGAAGGTCATGATGACCATACTTATTAAAGAATAAGTTCATGAACACATCCCAATCTATGGATTGAAGTTCATCTTGATTCGTCATATTTTTTTAGATTCCATTTCTGATCTACATCACCTTATAACTAATAAATAAACAAACATAATTTCTCTTTATCTGAATAAATGATAATGAAAAATAACTTTTTTGTGGTACTAATTCAGTGTTCCAGAAAAAGTTGATCAGATGACCCACTGAAAGAAGGTGGTAGATGCCTAATGAAGGAATCAACAAAACGTGGCTCCCTCTTTTTTATCATTTAGAATATCCTCATGATTCATAGATTGATAAATCTAGGATATTATGATAACAAGGTTTTGTATTCTAGACCCATAGCATTTGGACCTTCAAGAGGGAATTCATATCAATGTTCGTCAAAATCATTTTTAATGTTGTTCTTTTGGGTTCTATCAATTGACTAAACCATAATCCTAGAGTAGTAAAAAGTTATCATAATGAGGAACTACATAATCACAGAGACTCACTTATAGGATTTCAAATGTATAGATATTTCCATACTCTATCACCCTTATGTTTATCCTAGTTTATTCATAGCCAACATCTAATTAAATCCTTCATGATGGTTTATGAAGAGTTTTTTTTTTGAACCATATACCCCAGGAGTCTCAACCCTAGTGTGTAGCAAATCCTATTTTCGTGTACCAGATTACCTCGATTCAAGCTTAAAACATCTTGTCAGAGTTCCTACCCTTTGGTAGATCTGTTCTAGATCCACATCCACTTGTACTATATAGAGAGGGATGTATTTAGAAGAAACCACTCAATCAATCCATTACCAAAATTCTAGGACATTTTCCAAAACATTAACACATACTTATACTTATCCTTATATACGCCCCTAGAAATATTTTTATAAATAGACCTTGGAATATCACTATGGTTTTATCATACATGTTTCGGAAGGATTACCAAACCATTCATTCGATAGAAACTATTACAATCCATGCCTAGCATACATGTATATTACCTCATTTTAGATGCATATAAAGTATATTGCAAAAATTCATGCCCAAGGACCATAATAGTTCAATGTAATTGGAAACATGGAAACAAAATCTTCTATCCTGGTGAAAGGTCTTCAATATCTCTCATAAATATCTACCCCATTAGAACTTCTACTTTAATCCTTTCTTCAAAACCTCGAGAATGGAAACATACAAATGAGGTGATATTTGATTCATTGTAATGGTAAAAAATATAGACATGTAATCATAAACATGAACATAGTAGTATGATAATGCGATCATAACAATGGAAGACCATACACTACATATTAATGGTTATAAAAATGAGCTATGAGATAAATCTTGGCAGTTTATAAGACATAAATCATAAGTAAATAAACACCAAGATCCCTGAAATCATGAATAAGTAATAAGACAAAGGATTTTACGAATACATATAAAAATAGAGTCTTTTATATGAAATATACCTACCAAGAAATTCATAACATGTTGGGATTCAGCAATGACCCATGTACGTACTTTGGGCTGTGACTAAAACCATTGTACCCACATTCTTTTAGGATTGGGATACAACTAATGTACCCTCTTGTTTCTCTAATTAGGCTACTACGTATGTTAAATCATTGTCGTAGTCTTAGGATACAACCCACCTACCTTCTTATTTTCAGGAATGGGTTACTACCAGTGTATTCTCCTTCATTTAGTTTTGGGCAACAGCTCGTACATCCTCTTTCTTTTAGGGTTTAGGAAAACACCCATACACCCTGTTTATTTTCAAGATTGGGGTACAGCCCCTGCACCCCCTATGCTCATATAAAATATATCATTAACCAATTCAATATAGGGGGATATATATCTCACCTATCTCATTGAAAAATCATTAACATGTGTGCCAAAAGATAATAAAACATTTATCATATCATGGACACTAAAAATATATAGGTCTTATAAACTTAAAATCATAAAGCATAAAATGAAATGGGTACCATTAAAATTTCAACGCATCATTACCTATAGAAAATAGATATGGATCGTTTCTATTTCTCTAATAAAAACTCGTGAAAGGGAAACAGATTTCATAAAAAAAATATAACATATGAATGAGAAATAGGTTTCATAATGACCATGACATTATGAGTGACACATTCATAGAAATGTTAAAAATAGATACATTAGAGAATTTTCCAAAATGGGAATGAGTAAAAACAATTTATTTCTTATTATATGGAAAATAATTTTAAAATATCATTAAAACGTTTATTGAGGAACAATATCCTTTCGTGTTTGAAAAAGCCTGTCATTATATAAATCCATTTAAAAATTGGTTTCTCAAAAATGCCTCTGAAAACATATATAGAATACTTGAAACCATTTTGAAAATATTTTTCCTTGATAATTACATAAAAATGGTATCATAAATATTAACCTTTAAAAAATTAAAAGGAATTATCAATGGAATGATAGTGGGTAAATATGTACATGTTGTATGAAGTAAAAAAGGAAAAATCTATTTTTAAGGTAAAAAGATTATAAGGAATTCCTTATTCCGTAAGTGACCATATGATTTCATTGAAGATATTGGTAAAAGATAAAAAGGGTTAAAATTTCATTAAAATTATATATGATAAATGTATTATATTATTGGAAACCCTTTTTAGAAATCATATATTTCTGATTGAAGAATGTGTAAAGTAGGGCTATCCTAAAAAAACATTCATAACTATATTACAGGCCGATGAGTAGAATATGGTAATAAGAAATGAGTATATCATGAAATAAAATAGTATAAGGAAACAAATTAATATTATTGATGAATGGATCACAATATTCTATCAAGGGAAGCAATAACATAAACAATCTCAGAAAGTAAAGAGATTCTGTCAATAAACTCGTATGACTTGGTAACATTGGATCATACTATCGATATAAAAAATTGAAATTAGATGTAGCTTAATATATCATGAAAATATTTATATTAATTTTATAACCTGAAAAAAAAATCATATACAACTCAATAGTGAGTTTAGGATCATGACAAATCATGAATATCAATGATGGAAAATGGAGACAGAATTGTTTTATCGATTTGGTAACACCGGAATGTGAACCCCCATTAAAGAAGGATCATAAAATGATAATGTCAATACAAAAAAATTAATTTTAAAGATACATATAATACAATAATTTTCAGTACATACACCACACAAAAGGAGCGAGTGGAGAAAATATCTTGTGTCTCAAAAAAACGAAAAGTGAGATCAAATCCCATAGCCTTTTGTCTTGACTCTCTCGGTACCTATACAAGCTTCCTATATAATAAATATATGGTTATTTTAAATCTATTATCAAATTATATTTTTATATCTACTACCATATATAGTTATATTATAACCTTATATTACATGTATGTTAAAGATCGAAAATTAATGTTTCACTTCGGGTAATATTTTCTTGGTTCTTCATATGTGTCTTAATTTATTATATCTTTGGATATTATAAATATATCATAAATCCAGAATTTATATCATGAAATAAATATCATTAATATAAATTATATTCATATTATAATAAATTATAGCATATAGAAGTAAAAAAATGGAATACACCGTTCTGGGAGATGATATGTCGTATGTACACATGAACACTGTTTCCATTTTTATTGTCATATTGAATAAAATTATGTAAAGGAAAAATGTATATATGTGGATATATATATATATATCATTATTTATGTATAATTAATATATCATATATGTATCATATAGGTTTATTAATATAATCTATAATGCATTATATTTGTTGTGTGAACAAATCGCATCGCTTTGAGGGGAGAGTAGTCCTCACTTCCTCAAACCAGATTATCTTATGAACACCAAATGGAAGGTAACATTATATGTGTTGAAAAAGTAATAAATGAGATTAATTCCATAAAAATGATAACATATTAAAATTTTAAATATATTTTCCATTATAGTGGCCACCATGAATGGTGGTAAAGGTGAAATGAACAGTCATCATTTTTTGAGATAGTAGTTCTCCGTATAGTGAATCAATATGTTCAACATCCATTAGATAGATGTGTGTGTAGGTGAATGTTAGAAAATTTGTATAAAAACATTCTAGAATATTGAGGATACTTGGTTTTTCATATAATAATGTAATAATGACGGTTATTTGGCTGAATAATGAAAATAAAGGAAAGGATCTTGAGAGAATATGTTAGCACTAAACCAGGTAACTCCTTTTGGTTTGTTCCAAAAGATTTTATTGAGAAACCTTCTTCACAAATGATGGATTCAAGGTCCAAGAGAGTATTTATTTAATGATACATGGTTATAACATTGAGGAGCTTAAATGGTTTCAACGTTTTGAGGAATGTGCAGAGATGGTTTCCTTTTATAGGCTTGGAAAAGGACTTACATGGAATTTTTAGAAACAAATTAAGATTGCACATGTCTGTACCTAAACAATGACATAAAAAACCAACCCAATGTAATAATGGAACGTATATGACCAAAATATGTACAGAAAAGGGGTTTTAGACGACTATATAGGTCATTTGGGCCCTTAATTGAATGGTTAAGTCCCAAAATAAGCTTAATTTAGCCTTAACTACTACGATTAATTTATTCACTTTTTCTAATCATTTTGGTCCCAAATTAACAGGGTATTATTAGACTATAAATATTATACTGAAAATTTTTTTATTTTGTATTTTTAAATTCCAATCATAGAATCATAAAATTAATATTAGTGTTAATCTCACATACGAGACGAAATGATGGGGGTTGAATGTTAGAAAAAGAACAAAAGTTTGTGAAGATGTTCTTATAAAATATCAATTTGAAGATGATCCTAATGAATTTCATAGTATTATTAGATGTAATATTCATCTCATGGGACCTTATAAAATATTTATAATATCACTTAGCATTAATAGTCAATTCGAATAAAGTGCAGTTTTTTACTGAATAACAGTATTTTTCACTATTCATCAAAATTTATGTTTCTTAGAAAAATAGCAAAACATTAAACTATGCTAATTTCAATGTTCTATATTAAAATTTTAAAATTAATTTTATCAATTTAAACTTATAAATGTTTATAAATTATTTTTATTTTTAAAAGCGTTCGATTCAAGAAAATCGTATTGTTACAAAAAAATAACTCTATAAAAAATCATATCTTTCAAAATCTATATTTTTTATTTATATATAAAAATTATAAAAAATATTTGAAAAGTATTTATTTTTATTCCTATAAATATTATTAACATATAATTAATAATTATCTCATTTAATTAATTATATATATATATATATTAAGATGTTTCCTAGAAACTCAGTGTTGCAAGCATCGTAAAACAAGTCGGTGTTGCGTGTAACACAAGCCATGTTGGTATTACGTGTAGTGAAAGAATAGTTGATATTTCTTCCGAATGGAATTTATATATTATTTCATTAGTATATATATATATATAATCCAGTTTCATCTAAAATGAAAAATATTGAAACATTAAATTAATTTGAAAAAAAATTCCCAAAATCTAAGGGTGTTACACATTCCTAGTTAATTATATTCCATTAAAGTCATAATATATAATAAAAATGATTTATGGTATGTGGTGGGTATTTTTCCCATCATATATATGTCTATAGATAGAAAATTAATTTTTATGGAAAATCCATATACAATATTGTATCATTAGTAAGAAAATTACTCGTTATAATGTATTATAAGAAAAAAATTGCATTAAACATTTATAATAGCTTAGTATGAATTCTCATAGTCGAATGATTTGTAATATTTTCATATAATAGAAATATAACCAATAGAAATAGTAAAATAATGATCGACATTAATCATGTCTTGGATCAAGATGCACACGTGCTGGAAAAGAAACAAAATCGATAATATCATATATAAGATGTCCTTCCAGATAAAAATTCATATTATTTGATTATTGAGATTTTATAGAACTAGATAGATATGTCCTAGTTAACATTAATAAAGGGCATATATTATTCATTGATAATAGTGAAGCAATATACAAAATGTATTTTTTATATGATTCAAATGCCCCAATATGTAAATAATCAATGAATAAATTAATTAATTTCATGTACTATAATACATTTTTTCTTTGGAAGAACCTATTTTTTTTCAAATCACCTTTTAGGAATATGAGAATAAATGATATAACTATACCTAGACTGTAAACTCAATATTTACGAGGCATTAATGGTTAAATTTGTTTTTTATGAAACAATTTGGAATATACTATGATTCATATATTAGACTTGTTTCCATGATAAAATCCATTATATAAATCATTTATAGAATGAAATTACATGATTATGATATTTATAATAGGGATGTAAAAACTATTTATTTAAATTTAATCCTATATGATATGGTTATATTTTAGTGGATCAAACCATTCAAACCACAAGACTAACCAATATTCAGTAACATCATTAGACATGACTCAGTTTAATAGAACCATCAGATGCACATCCTTTATAATGACCAACAGATGAAATATATCATAATAACCAATTAAAAATATATTTCAATATAACTAGTGATTAGTGGATCCCATATAACATTGACCTCATTAGTTGGTTATCTAGAGCATCCATGGCACCATATCGAGACCACGCTGATTCCTTAAAATGTTCTAGTCCTTATCTAATTTCCCTTATAAAAACATCTAGCCACACAATCAAGATCAGTGCATAAAATCATATTACCCAAGTAAAATAGTGGTAATGTGGTTTAAAAAATCATCTTATCCATGAGAGTACTGTAGAGAATCATCAATTATATTATAATAGCATTTTGTTACAATGATAACATTAAAAACCAATAAGGATAAATAAAATATCCTAAAATACAATCCACATCCCTTAGTTCTTATATCCAATAATTTTTTGTATGATCTAGGTCTATCCAGACATGTTATGTCCAAATAAATGTTATAATTAACCTCGGTATATCTCTTCAAGATGGGAAATCATATCTTTTCACAGGCTTCATCAGAACTATTCAATCACACTCATTTATGATCATGGGCTACAAATATATTTATATAGAGGACCTGAATAAGTATTCAAGTCATCAAATCATTCTTACTTATATGTAAATCCCTCATTTTATGATGGATATGTATGGCCAGTAGTAGATTCCACAACCTAAACTAAAGAATCACTATTAATAGTACACATCTTCTTTTTATTTACACAATGTCTTCAACCAAAATTTCTTTTCATTAATCCATGAATATTTATTCTAGGATTCATCCTTAGTTCTTTATCTTAATAGTGACTTCTGCATAACACATTCAGGACAATTAAAATATTATTCATCTATAATAAATTTTATTATTTTTTATCATCTATTTGGTTCTCTAGATAATGAACCCAACCATTGGGATCATTTAAAACCCTACCCTTCCATCTCCTTAGACACCAATCTTCCCATCCCGGTGATCCTGATATATGTTCCCTTCTTGTGAAGATTAGAATAGTTCACCTCCACTGTACCAACTGTTAAAACTCCATTACATTAACTCTATTTACTGGACTCTATACACTAGACTCTATCTTCCGATATAGAAAAACATTTCATTAAAACATATTAGTACATGAATTTTAGGAATTAATATCCAACAAGTAAAACCCATAATATTTTGAGTCTGATAGTCATTATAAGTCTACGTTTATAATACATCAAAAGGAATCCAAAAAATGAAATCCTAATTTTATTCTCTATAGTGACCTCTTAAGTACATTTTAGATTCTAAAACTAGGTAGGATAAACTTCATAACACATAAAATAATGGGGATACCTCAAAATTATTAAAATAGAATAATCATTACAAATAAACATAATGGTTTGGTCCAAGGTTTAATAATATATCATGAATTAGGAGGAACACAATCAATCAAATGGGAGTATCATGTAATGTAAATTGTATCATAAGATTATGTAATATTTGGAAATGGTGGAGAACAATATAACATAACATAAGCATGATTCGGTGTTATTTTCCTAGACAATAGAACATCGTGGAAAAATACTCATATTCGATTAGGTTTACTCCCTAATCCTATACATGATGCCTCATTGGACTAAATATTTATAAAATAAACTCCATTTATATCTAAGAACACCAATATTAACATGTTCAAGATTTCTGTGTTCCACAAGAGGAAATCAATCATAATGTATAAATATAAGAAATAACCATATAAAGAAATTGAGTTTCATAATACATTCGGATATCATAATCAACTAAAATTTCATAATGAATGCATTTGAAATATGAACATCAGACACAAATTACTCCATTAATGTAAGGGAGGATAATATAGGTGTATATTATAGAGAAATATATATTAATTTAATTTAAAATAAATCCATAATATCACATGTTTTCTTCATTAATGAAAATTTATTTAGGATATTAATTTCGACAGTTGTTAAGAAAAATACAATTTTCACTTTGAAATGAATTCCTCAAAATTTAAAAATAGAAAAAATAGTTCGGAAAAAAACATCATTTAAAATTACCATAGAAAATTATAAAGGATTCTTCAAAAAAAAATTAGTGATTATCATGGAGGTTAGTTCTATAAATGTTTTTTAATTTAATAACATTTCTTTCACATAGATGTCAAATAGCAAAAAGTGCCTCATTAATTTTTTTAAATATTCATTTCAAAACAATTTTTAAAAACAAATAAATGGGTAAAAATATTTTTAATACAAAATTTAGGGAATGTTAAAAATAATCATTATTTTTTAGAAAACAATAATATGGTAGGAATTTGTTAATTGAATAGATGAAAAATGAAGAGTTTATAGAAATAGATTTCCCTATCATTTTAATTACCAAAGAGAGGAAAATGGTACTATTAATATTAAATTTCATGAATAACTATAGCTGAATAAAATTAAAGTGTATTATTAGAAAATTATTGAGTAATTTTGTATATCAAATTATTAGTCATAAACAATATTGATTAAAATAATACCGAATCATAAACACTAAAAAATTTTCTTTCATTTTAATCATAACTATTTTGATTGAATTAAATTAATTATAAATAAAATATAATAATTTATGAGGGATTAATGATATAATTTGTAATTTTTCATTATATACCCCATTTAAAATATAATAGGGGCCTAAATAACATGTGTCACAAGGATGGATAATTTTTTTAAAAAACCCATACATAGAGTCCAAGAGTTATATTTTATGAGTTTTATTGCTTTTATAATAAAATTATTTCAATTATTTGTTTTCATGTTACAATATTCTCAGTGTAATCACCCTAACACCATTTACATCATATATTTTTAATGATATAGATAATTATGTAACTAGTTATGTCAAAGTCATGTGTTTTGAAAATGTTTGGTTTATATTTTAAAAACAACATCATTATCCATAATTTTAAAAATAACATAATTTTCAATCATAGGAATTAATTATAAATTTTAACAATAACCAGGAAATATGGTCATTAAATATAAAAAATGTTACAATTATAAAGATGGTAGGTTATACGTATGCACTAGTAACATTTCTATTTTTAAACGATCATGATGAAAAAATGGTAATTTTTATTTTAACATAAAATGATGATAATAATATCATAAATTACATATTATTTCTTTGAATAAACATCATTTACCATCCAGGTGATGCATTATTAATAAATGAATCATATTGTTTCGTGTGGTAGTAGTTTGTCGTACAAACAAACAATATTTTGATTTTTAAATGAATGGAAATGTAAGAAGGTATATGATATTTTATTTATTTATAATTATTAATATTTCCATAATATAACATCTAAATATTATATCCATCATCATAAACTGTCATGTGAAGGAATAATGTAAAAATGTATTCCATCAGTTTTCAAGGTGGTAGTCCTCCTTACAAATAGATGATAGTTTTGATTCTCATTTAATAGATGTGGAGATGTATATTATTTATTCTATTAAAATAATAATATCATAGTGTATGGGAAATATTTATATTATTATATAATAATTATTGATAGGTATTTTGAAATATGTGGAAGATGAAATAATAAAACATGCTTTATTAAGAATGACACTTCTTCTTCGAACAACCACTTAAGGATTATACCTAAATCCTCATTATGATAAAATTAGTCTTATATGACATGGGAGGGGTATTAAAGAATAACTTTTAGAATTTATTTTTCATACTAATGTATTTTTTATGGATATTAATGATAGTAGTTGGGGTACCCTTTTATAAGTTAGGAAGAGTGAGATTCCTTGAAAGATGCATAACCATTCGGTGATGGGAAGTAACTCTCAATAAAAGTTCATCTATAATTGAAAATTAGATAATTTTATGAGATATAGAGTGGAAAAATACCAATAACATTCAAAAGAACCTTTTTTTATAATATTATTCGTTTTTACCACTATGGTGACCTATTTTTACCATTTCAATTGTTTCACCATGGTAAATGTTTTTTTTAGTTTTTATTATTCATTATAACCAAAAAATAATTTCACCATACTATATAATAAAAAATATTATATTAAAATATATAATCCATTTTATCCAATTTAATTAATAGATGTTTTATAATTTAATTTTAAATAAAACCCTTATGCATCACAAATACTGATTTTTTGGAAAATGCATTTTCATGGAAATGATTATCATATATCAACTGTATGAATAAAACAATATTTAATTGAATTTAAATTAAATATATACATATATATAAATCCATATATTTAGTTTTTTTCATCCTTAGGAGTTAATTTATTTAATTAAAACGGATGTACTTTATGAACATTAAAACTATTTTCATAAAAAATTTCTTTATCAACATTAAATTACTTTTTTATAAAATCGAGTATAAAAATTATTCAAATATAATTTTATGAATTATATAAAAATAAATTATACTTACATTAAAATAAAATAAAATTACTATATTAATTATACATTGAATGTACTTAATTTAATTGAAATAAATGACAATTTTACAAAAAAATAGTTATAATCATTATTTATTAAAAATAAATATTTTAAAAAAAAAATTCACAAAAACAATTACTAAGTTAATATTCAGATATATATTTCAAAAATAATTTTCCTTTTAAAAATAATATTTTTAAAATTTTGGATATTTATTTATAATATTTTCTAATAAAAAATAATACGAAACCTTTTTGAAGGAAATATCATTTATATATAATAAAAATGATTATTAAAGATGAGATCTTATTTAAAGTGGAGTTGTAATTAAAATTATATCTATTAGGACAATAATATGTATTTAATCAATCATATAATACTATATATATCCCTAAATTTAATTACTATGTTATGTTGGTCATGTTTAAAAAAATAATTTAATATTACATCAAAGTTCATATAAACTTATTATCCTTTTTGAATACAGTATCAAACATAAATTTCTTTTAAAATCAAGTGGTTCTTATTTATACCTAGAAAATTAAATTTTGTCATCTTAATTTGAATGTTTTCTCCATAATCAAGGGTTTTACAATAAAAAATTCTTTATAGAAAACCCTTATCATAAAAAGAGTTAATAGTATTTTTTTCTAAAAAGAGGGTAATGGAAACAGTAATATAATAACAAAATATGGTTTTTATATAAGATAAAATTTTTGGGATTAAAAAAAATGGATTTTAAAATATTATCCATTTAACTAATAAATCCAGACCCATTTCTAAAGAAGTAAGTGAGCCCCAATTTATTGAAAATGGACAAAAAAATTCAAGATCTTTGTTCTAGCATTAAGGGATACTTTTAACATATTAAATTTCTAAATAATAAAATATACATGCATAAAAATTTTCAATTTCATTCTTTAACCTTTTTTTCACTAAAAAGTAATTTTTTTCCAAATGATGTCTATTCTGGATAATTTTTTAATCCTAAAGAACTAAAAATTACATATATCATATTATATTATTCCTCAAAATGAAATCAAGATATATAATTTTTCTCTAGTCCTTAACCAAAAAATGGTCATAACAAGGTAATATAATTCTCATAAATAACACAACATTATATTAATCTAAAAATCTAAAATTCAAATTAAATAATTCCATAACTAAATGAACCTACATAGTAAATAACATAAAATATAAAGGATTTATGTTTTTTCTTTAAAACAATTGTGTCATGTAAAATAAAATGTTTTACCTAGGGGTTATATATACATCAACTAAAATAATCATATCCCAATATATCATTAATTAAATAAAAATTCTAAAAATTAAAAAAGACTTGATCCGACAATATACATCCGCAAGTCAACATAATATTTATCACTAAAATAATTTATATCAAAAAAATTCACATTATCTAGACCATTGATTTGTCCATAGGTCGGAATAGAAAACATGTCTCTCTACAGTTGTGGGTTCAAGCCACTAGACCATAACAGATGTGATAGTTTTTATCCCATATTGTGGTTTCCCTTTTTATAAATATACTAATAAATATATTGAAAATCATATTGAAAATTCATCAAAATCAAATAAATTCTTCCTGAAAATAATCCTAAAAAACTACATTATCCATGAAATCACCAACCCATATCCCCTCTTAACATTTGAGGTTATATATCTAGCCTATTCTTTTCCATGATATCAAATTATCCTAATTTCATATTATTAAATCAATATAAACCACATCCCAAATATTACATTTTTATAAATAATATGATATTCCATAAAATATAATGTTACCACTAAATCACCTGTATAGGTCATTACTACCATTAATCATATTATTATATCCTCTTAATGAAAAACTTTTATAGAAAAACCATAGATTATTCATTATTCCTAAAAATAAAAATCACAAATGATAAAAATAATCCAACAAAATAATTCTGAAATCACTATATGTAAATACTATCACGTATGTGATTGGTATAACATATATACTTCCATATTATTCAGATGTCCCATGGTTTATGTAATTGAAGATTAATATTCCTAAGTTCCAACATATGTGAACTCAAATTTAATCAATCTTTATTGATATATTTCCTTTATTTAAATATTGAAAAAATATACCCATCCATTTGAGATATTATTTCTGGTTCTTATTCCAACATTCATTACATGTACAATTATTAATCTTCCTTTATAATCCATCATTATCACTTTAACTCTTTTGAGATGTAATCATTCTATACAATGATGTGTTGGGAAACACAACTATGTTCCAGTTATTAATCATAATTCATGATAACTAGTTCATAATAATAACATGATCCCTTACATTAGAACCCATTTGGATAGTCATACCATTGGTTCTATCATAACATTTCATATCATGTTGGTTTTTTTGAAAAATTTCTCATATTTCCAGCCATTAAATAAAAATAAAAATATTATAGGAACACAATAAAATACAAAAGGGAATCATAAAAATAATCTATGAATAACATATAAATGATAATTATATCCTAAATTCAGAGTCTATAGGTTTTATTATGTGTTATCCTTGTAAATGTTTCCTAATTTTTTTTCAAAATTAACAATTTTTTATTGTAGCTCATGTAACACTGCAAATTTTAAATAAAAGACTTATTTATTTTATTAATTCCATGATAATTTAAATTTAGTAAAACATATTTGTAATGAAATGGTCAATTACTAGAATGATAATTTATGTATATGTTTTTATTAAATTACAATATTCAAAACATGGTATTATTTTTGAAATATGAAACTATAATTAATAAATATATACAATTAATACAATGAAGTATTTTTTTATTAAAAATGTTTTCATTTCAGTTTTGAGAAATACTGTTTTCAATTTAAGGAATTTAAAACATTATTTGTTTTTTAATGATTAAAGAATAAAACATTTAATATTTAATAATAATAAAATCTTAAAGAAATTAGTGATTTTTTTATAAATAATTTCTCATTTAAAATAATATTTTATTTTATTATTTTTATAACGTGTTATAATATTATGGAAAATTAAACTTTTATGTTCTTCTAAAACATTACATATTTTAAAAAAAAGAATATAATAAAGAATATATAAAATGTATATATGTATATATGTATATAAGAAAAGTAATTATTATCAATCTATATTTATTTAAAATTTTAAAAAAAGAAAACTTGATTATATATATATGTGTGTTTTTGTGTATATATATATAATAATTGAATGAAAAAAAGGAATAACGATGTGGATAAAAATTGGGATTAGGGGTCGGGGCTGGTTTATTGGGTAGTAGGGTTCATCGAGCATGGGTTACACCAATTAAGGGTCTCTACATCAATAAATAGAGCTTTCACTGATGGTTGGACTGAGATCTGATCAATTATAAGTGTACAATGAGAGTCAAATCTAAAGTCGATGCATTTGAGCTTCCTGAATCAACTACAGATAATGTATCAAGTTTGTATCTGGAATCAAGTTCAGGTGAGGGTTTCAAAGAAGTGATTGAAGAGAGAATATAGTTTGACTAAAATTATTATGTGTCATGTTGATGATTCCAAACATGATATATAGATAACGAACTTCAGTTTTTAATATCCATTCCTGTTGTTCATATTTTTTCTAGATATGATTTTTTATATTTTATGTTTTATTCATATTATGATCTACTGAACAAGGACCTAGTTTTTCAATTTCATTAATGTGATTCTAAATCAACATTCTATCCATATCTGGATTTTATTTTCGGTCGATATTGTCAAAAATTATATCTGAATATATTCAATCCTATTTTATTTAGAATCTTGATTTGATTATATCATTCTGTTAATGGTCTTTTTTCCATCCATAATCTGTTTTGTGCAAATCTGATTTTGAATTAAAATTACTGATCTTATTCAACGAACTAGATCTTTTCATTTCCAATTGTTTTCAACATTGATGCAAGGCATATCTACATGTATTGCAAGCCCAATCCATCTATTAGAAACATGGAATAAAATTTTTAAATTAATTTTGTTGTCATCTTAAAATTAAAGTGTGCATTGAATAAAACATTAATATATATATATATATATCAATTATCTTCTTTCACATCATTATAAATAGATCAATAAAAAATTTTAAATAATATAGAATTATGTCTTGAAATGTTTATAAATAGAGAGTGTACTGCATGACAATTTTAACGCATTGCAGGTTTCATGAGTGAGTGATTCTTCCATAATGAAATAGAAGGGATTTTGTGAAAAAATATTTTTAACTGATTTTATATGTTATTCTGTTAATTATTTTAATCCCAAATTATAAATGTGCAAGGGAACTTTTTTTCCATGGGTTATTCAAATAAAAATCACAATTTTTTACATTTTTTAAATTTGATGAATTATTATAAAGGATAATATTATTAAAATTATTCGTGTTTTATGATTTGAAACCAATTTATATATTTTGGTATTAAGTTTTTAATTATTTTCATGATATAATATTATGTTTTTGTAAGGGTATTTTTTCCATTCAAATTTCTGTCACTATTTTTTTGGTTTCCTAATTAGTTAAATATTTAGATTCAATATTTTATTCTTATATGAAGTCCAAATCTATACATTGATATCAAAGATTTGATAAGTATGTTTATTGTTCGTGCATGATATATATATATATATGAATAGATAATAATTTTCATGTTTATGCATGTTATATATATATATATTTTTGTATATATATATATATTAAAGTGTTATTTTTCATACTTTGATAAAACCATCCATGTATCTAATTACGGGTGTGAGATATATGTGTATATGAAAATCAAACATATATTTATGTATATAATTTATTTATATAATAATCAGGATCATTGTTTTTCTAATTACAGTTCACTGATTATTTGTATATATATATACATTTTAATGTTATGCTCCTTAAAACATAAGTACAGATATATATATATATATCCATGAAAAGATGATTTTTTTTGTAAATAAATTTACTTTGATAATTTTTTGCACTACACATGATAATATAATGCTTATGATTAATTTTAAGAAGAAAAAAATTATATGTTCACCATTTCTATTAGATTATACATTCATTTCATTATTTCATGCATAAAATAAATTAAACAAATATGTATTTGAAATTTTATGTACGTGAATGATAATTAATCTTCCATGTAGTCTAGAAAAGATTATGCTTCATAAGATTTGGTCGTACCATATAGAATATGTAATTTTGAAGGAATATTAGTATTTATATAATTATATATAATTAAAAGTGAACATGTTTATTTTATGTATGATTATATTTATTTAAAAATAAAACTCTAGTGAATGTGTATATATATATATGTAAAGCATGCATAAAAATGATTTTTATAAAATTTGGTTCACGAACATTGTAAATATGGAAGAGAATTATGGAGTAAGGCAAATCCCTCAATAAGTGGTTAGGCCCAAATAGCCATCAATGTTTTATGTTGGCATAAAGTTTTGTTTTCCACAGATTGTGTAGTGTTTTTAGAAAAAATCATTGTTTTACATTTAAGGAAACTTTTTTACATTTGTAAATTCAGAAGTAGTATATTATTTTTAACCTATGAAATTTCAATTATGTTTTCAAAGGGTATTTCAAAAATAATTTTATGTTATTATCCAAAAAAAAATTGAAAGTTATTTTCAATGAATGAATTTATAAAAAGCATGGAAATTATTTTTAAACCCCATTCTATGAAATTTAATACTCACTACTTTTTTAAATGATTCTCAAGAACCATTGATGTTATAAATTGTAATTTGATGATTTTTGGTGTGATAGGGCACTGAAGTGTTGTAGAAAATTGTTTTATTTTTGTTCAACTCAGATTAATGTATGGTGTTGTCAAATCCTCTATATCCTAGACCAGTAAAATGTTCTTGTTTGAGTTATATATTTTGTAATTATTCAATTTATATTATAAGATAAACATTAAAGAGAATTTTAATCATTATGTCTGGAAGAGGGGGATTGGGGTGTTATAATTGGTATCAAAGGTACATTATAAAAAACATTGGAGATTATATATTGTCTCATGATGGAAAAAAATATACGCTGTAGAATTTGTTTAGTTTGTATCATCACCAAAGACATTATTTAAATGTGATGTTGATTATTAATAATTTTCATTAATCCGATGCATGAATTGTGAGATATCAATTAATTTAGGGGGGTGGGAATGTAACACCCCGAGGTTTAAATAAAATACTTATTTATTTTATTAATTCAATGCTAATTTTAATATAATAAAATAAATTTGTATGTGAATGTTAAATTATTATAATGACAAGTTTTGTATATAATTTATTAATAAATACTAAATTTAAAAACATTGAATTATTTTTGAAATATGAAATTCATTTTAATAAATATATATAATTAAAACCATAAAATAATTTTTTTAAAATGTTTTAATTTTAGTTTTGAGATATAATTTTTTTAATATGAGGAAATTAAAACATTATTTGTTTTGTAGGAAAAAAGAATATGACAATTAGTATTGAAGAATAAGAAATTTTGGAATAAATTAATTATGTTATTATAAACAATGTTTTATTTATAAATTTTTTTTCTGAATGTTTATATAACATGTTACAATTTTATGAAAAATTAAAACTTTAGGACCTTATTAAATTATACAAACTTATAAAAAAGTTAATAAATTAAATCATATAATATATGTATATATATATATATATAATGTAATTTTTATTATGTTATATTTATAAAAAATAGAAAATGGGGGAAAAGGATTATATTTATATGAAAATGTATAATAATTGTATTAAAAAATTAAATAATAAGGTGGAGAAAAATTGAGATTAGAGGTTTGGGCTGGTTCGTGGAGTAGTAGGGGTTCGTTGAGCATTGGTCCCGCAGATCGGAGGACTCCAGGTCATTAAATGGAGTCGACGACGAGGGTTCGACTAGGATCTAATCGCCTGTAAGTGCTTGATGAGCCTCGAATCCGAAGGTGAAGCATTCGAGATTCATGAATCAACTATAGATGATGGATCGAGTCTGGATTTGGAATCGAGTTCAGCGGAGTTTTTAGAATATGTGTTCGAAGCGTAAATATAGTTCTACTACACTCAATATGTGTCATGTTGAATATTTCGAATGAGATATAGGGAAAATGATCTTCGTATTCGAATATCTCTTCGAATAGTTAATATTTTTCAGGAATAGTAATATGTTTTTATGTTTAATCCTTTTTAAGATCTGCCAAATAGTGACCATGTTTTTAAATTTCATCAACTGGTTACTAAATCGAGTATATCTTCTTATTAAAATTTTGTTTTCGATCATTATTTTCAGAAATTTGATATGAATATCTAAAATATATTTTAATTTTAATCATTATTTGAAAATATAATTTGGTTAAGTGTCATTTTGATATATGTATTCTATTATGTGAAAATTTGAGTTTGAATTAAAATTATTTATCTTATTCATCGAACTGGATCTTCTCCTTGGAGTACTCTTTCACCAATTATACATATAATATCAGTTTTTAGTGTAATCCAAATATATATTTCAGCATGTTGGGTATAAAACTTGATAAATTCATTTTCATGTCTTCATGAAATTAATGAATGAATTTAATGAACACTTTAATATATATATATATATATATATATATATATTTATATCAATTAACATCTTGCACATATTTCTAAAAATATTAATAAAAAATGTGTAATAATATGATATTATATCTTACTAAGTGTATAAATAAGCAGTGTACTACATGCCCATTTTATGGCATTATAGGTTTCGTGAATGAGTGCTTCTTTAATCAAGAAGAAGAAGGTATTTTGCACCATAAAACCCGCAAGGGATATCTTATATTTGATATGTTAATTATTTTAGACCCAAATTATAAATGTTAAAGGTAAATTTATTTCTACCATGGGTTCTTCAAATCAAAATCAATATGTTTTACATTTTTGAAATTTTAATAAATTATTGTAAGGGGTCATTTTATTAAAATGATTGGTTATTTATGATACGAAACCAGATTATATATTTTAGTATTTATAATTAAATTATATTTAAGATATAATTTTGTGTTTGTGTATGGGGATTTAGTTTCACTCAAATTATAATAAGTATTTTTGGGGTTTTCTAATTATTTAGGAATTTGGATTCCATGTTTTATACTTTTATGAAGTCTAAATCTATACTTTGATTTCAAAAACTAAATATGTGCATGTATTTTTCATGCATGATATATATATATATTTGAACATATATTAATTTTCTTGTTTATTCATGATATATATATATAGATTGAAGTGTTATTTTTCACACTTATAGTAAACCATCCAAGTATCCAATTATTATAGTGGGATACATGGGTATATGGTAATCAAATATATATAAATCTCTATAATTTATTTAAGGATTGAGACGATTTTTTTTCTAATTTTAGTTCAATATTTATGTATATATATATACATCTTAATTTTATGTTCCTTAAAACTAATGTACATATATATACATCCGTGAAAGGATGATCGTATTTTTTAAAGAAATTATACTTTGATAATTTTTTGCATGACACATATTAATATATTTATTATGATTAATTTTATGAATGAAAAATTATATGTTCTCTATTTCTATTAGCTTATTCCTTAATGTCATTATTTCTTGAAAAAAGTAATTAAACTAATATGTCTGTGAAATTTTAAGTACGTGAATGATAATTAATCTTCAATGTGGTTAGGAAAAGCTTATGTATCATATAATTAAGTGTTACACAATTGAACATGTAATTTTAATTGAATATTAGTATTTATATAATTATATATAAATAAAATTGAACAATTTTATTTTATATATGATTATATATATTTAAAACTAAAATTATAATGAATGTCTATATATATCTATAAAGTAATCTTAAAAATGATTTTTATAAAATTCAGTACTTGAACATTGTAAATATGGTAGGGAATTGGGGAGTGAACCCCATCCATCAATAGGTGGGTAGGACCAATATATACGTCAACGTTCTATGTTGCCACAATGTTTTCTTTTCAAGATCTTTCATAGAGTTTTTATAAAAATTCAATGGATTACTATTAAATCATTTTTTAAACTTATGTAAATTCTAAATTATTTTATTATTTTTAACGTAATTAATTCCAATTATTTTTTCAAATGGTATTTTTGAAATTATTTTATGTTACTATCTAAAAAACTTTTATGTATGTTATTTTCAAAGAATGAAATTCTAAAATCATGTCAATGATTTTCAAACCCCTTACCGAGAAATTGAATACTCATCCATTTGTTTTTAAATGTTTTTTCAAGAATCATAGATGTTATAAATCGAACATTGATGATTTTAATGTGATCATGCATGGAAGCATAGTATGAAATTAATTTTTTTAACTCTATGAAATGTAAGGTGTTTTCAAATCCTCTAGGAAACAGACAAGTAAATGGTCCTCGTTTGGGTAATCTTTTGTGTGACTATTCAATTTAATTTATAAGAAAATATTTACACTAAAATTTTAAGCACAGAGTATGGAAGAGTAGGATCATGGCATTATAATTGGTATCAGTGGAAAAGTCTAGAAAAAATAGAGATTAGATTTTTTCTCTTGAGAAAAAAAATGAATTAGAATTTAATTTAGTTAATTTTGTCCCCTAAGACATTAATTAATTATGATATTGATAATTCATAATTTTTTTACGTCTGATGCATGAATTGTGAGGGATTAATTTATTTAAAGGGGGGAGAATCTGACACCCCACGTTTTAAATAAATGATTTGTTTATTTTGTTAATTCAATACAATTTTTAATTTAATAATTGATTTTCAATAAATATTAAATTATTATATTGACAATTTATGTATATATATATTGATTAAATACTAATTATCAAAACATGGTATTAATTTTAAAATATGAAATTACTTCTAATAAATTTATATAATTAAATCATTAAAATATTTTTTTTCATAAAAATAATTTTAAATTTAGTTTTGTGAAATACTATTTTCAATTAGATAAATTTAAAAAATTATTTTTTTAAGGAATAAAGAAAACAACATTTTGTATTTAATAATAATAAAATTTTCATGAAATTAATGATGTTTTTATAAACATTTTTTATTTAAGATAATATTTTAATTGATTATTTTTAAAACATTTTACAATTTTATGAATAATTAAACTCTTATGTTATTAAATAATACATATTTTAAAAAAACTAATAAATGAAATCATATATAATATGTATCTATGTATACATGTAAAGTAATTATTAATAAACAGTATTTTTATGTAATTTGAAAAAAATGGAAAAAGAAATATATATATATATATATGTATGTATATATATAACTATATAATAAAAAATGAAATAATAAGGTGGATAAAAATTTGGATTATTGGTCGGGGATAGTTCATGGAGCAGTGGGGTTCATAGAGCATGGGTCACACCGATCGGGGGACTCTAGGCCCTGAAACAGAGCCAACTCCAAGGGTTCGACTGAGATCTGATCACCGGTAAGTGCATGATGAGAGTAAAATCAAAAGGCAAAGAATTCGTTCTTCATGAATCAACTGCGGATGATGGATCAAGTCTGCATCGGGAATTGAGTTTTGGTGAGAGTTTCAATGAATTGTTCGATGTGTGAATATAGTTCTACTACACTCAATCTATGAAGTGTTAAAGATTCTGAATGAGATCTAGTGAAAATGATATTCATATTCGAATATATCTTTGCATTTTTCATATTTTTTCGATATAAGTTTATGTGTTTTCTATGTCTATATCTTATTAAGATCTACTGAATAGTGGCCCAGATTTTCAATTTCATTAACATTTTTCTATATCGACCAACTCTCCTTATCTGGATTTTATTTTCGGTCGATATTGTCAAATATTCAACCCGAATATCTTCAGTATTTTTTATTTTAATAATTACTTGACGATATCATTATGTTAAGGGTCTTTTTCAAATCCTTGTTTTGTTCTGTGAAAATATGAGTTTTCATTAATTTTATTTCTCTTATTCGTTGAACTAGATATTCTCTTTGGCAGTTGTTTTCACCTTTGATACATGGCATATTCACTTTTAGTGCTATCCAAATCCAGATATCAGCAAGTTGGAAAAAAATTATAAATTCATTTTCATGTCTTCTTTAAATTAATGTATGTATTGAATGAAGACCTCAATATATATATATATATATATACATATATATATATATATCTCAACTATCTTCTTGTACATCAAGCTAAATGGATCAATAAACAATTGGAAAAAATATAACATTATGTTCTACTATGTGTATAATTAGAGAGGTTACAACATGCCAATTTTAATACATTTCATGTTTCCTGAACAACTAATTCTCCAATCATGAATAAAAAATGAATTTTGTGAAAATGAATTGGTAAGGTATTTCTTATATTTGGTTTGTTAATTAGTTTCCTCCAAAATTATAAATGTGTAATGGAAATTTATTTTTTCCATGGGTTCTTCAAATCTAAATCATATGTTTTTCATTTTGAAATACAGATAAATTATAGTAATGGATCATTTTATTTAAATTATTTGTGTTTTATGATATGAAACAAGATTATATATTTTAGTATCTAGATTTTTTATTTAAATTCAATATATAATTTTTTGTTTGTGTATGGGTAGTTCTTTCCTATCAAATAATGAACCTTATATTTGTGGTTTTGTAATTATTAAAGTATTTTGATTTTATATTTTATACTTCTATGAAGTCCAAATCTATACATTGATCACATAAATAGAATATGTGTGTGCTTTGTTCAAGCATGATAGTTATATATATATTAACATATAATAATTTTCATATTTATTCATCATATATATATATTCTATATATATATTGAAGTGTTATTTTCACACATCGATTAAACCATCCAAGTGTATAATTATGGGTGTAAGAAACATGTGTATATGCCAATAATATATATATATATATATATAATTTTTTTAACATTTAGGATATTTTTTTTAATTCATGTTCTATTATTATGTATATATACATATATATTAATGTTTTTATCCTTAAAACTTATGGTCATATATATATACATCCTAGAAAGGATAATTTTATTTGGTAAATAAATGATTCGTTGATAATTATTTGGCCAACACAAAATTATTTATTGATTATGATTAATTTTTTGAATAAAAAATTCTATGTTCACTGTTGATATTAGTTTATACCTTCATTCCATTATTTTATGCATAAAATAAAATTAAACATATAAGACTTTGAAATTTTCGTTATGTGAATGATAATTAATCTACAATGTGGTAATGAAAAGTGTACATATCATATTATTTAGTGGTACAAAGTTAGACATGTAATTTTCAATGAAGATTAGTATTTATATAATTATATATAAATAAAAGTGAAAATGATTATTTCATGTATGATTATATATATTTAAAACTAAAACTCATGTGAATGTGTATATAAATATGTAATGTAATATTAAAAATTATTTTTATAAAATTAGATACGTGAACATTGTATATATGGTAGTGAATTGGGGAGTGAACCCAATCCTGTCATAAGTGGGAAGGCCAAAGATAGACATAAATATCATAAATTACAATAATGTTTTGTTTTCAAGAGCTTGTGTAGTGTTTTCAGAAAAAATCACTCAAATACATTTAATGACATTTTTGTATGCAAGTAAATTCAAATGTATTATTTTGTTTTTAATGTAAGTAATTATAATTGAGTATTCAAATGGTATTTCAAAAATAATTTTATGTTATTATGAAAATAACATTTTTGAATTTTATTTTCCAGGAATGAATTTATAAAATGTATATCAATGATATTCAAAACACATACTAGGAAATTGAATGATAACCCTTTATTTTAAATGTTTTTCAAGAAGAATTAATGTTCCAAATTAGACTTTCACACTATTGGTGTGAGGGCGTGCAAAATCATAGAAGGAAATTATTTTATTATTGTTTAACTCTGATAAATGTACAGTTCGGTCTAATCATCAATAACCTAGATTGGAAAAATTTACTAGTTTGTGTAATATATTGTGTAATTATTCAATTTATTTTATAAGAAAAACTTCAGAAAATTTTTTTAAGAACATGGTCCAGAAGAGCTGGCTCATGGTGTTATAATTGGTTTCAAAGGAATAGTCTAAATAACATTTGATATTAGATGTTTTCTCGAGAGGAAAAACAAATCTACGCGTTATAATTTCATTTAGTTAGTTTGGACCCCTAAGACATTCGTTAATTATGATGTTAGAAATTCAGAATTTTCTTATGTTCAACGCATGAATTCTGAGGGTGCAATTCATTTAAGGCAGGGGGGGATGTAACATCCTGAGTTTTAAATAAAAGAATTTTTTATTTTATTAATTCAATTATAATGTTAATTTAATAAATTAAATTTGAAAATTAATGTTAAATTATTATAATGAAAATATTTGTATATATGTTTTGATTAAATACTACTTTTGAAAACATAGTCTTATTTTGGAAATATGAAAATACTATTAATAAATATATTTAATTAAATAAATTATATAAATATTTTTAAAAACAATTTAATTTATTTTTTGAGAAATACTATTTTCAATATGATAAATTTAAAATATTATTTATGTTTTAAGGATTAAAGATAATGGTATTTGGTTTTTAACAATAATAAAATTTAGAATGAATTAATGATGTTTTTGTAAAAAAAATTTGTTTAAAATCATATTTTATTTAGTTATTTTTATAATATGTTACAATTCTATGAAATATTAAATTATTCGGATCTTTTTAAAAATATATATATAATTTAATAAAAAAGGAATAATTGAAATCATATATAATATGTATATTTGTATATATGAAAATTAATTTTTATTAAATTATATTTTTATAAAATATGAAAAAAGCCGAGATATATTATAAATATATATATATGTATATATATAATAATTGAATTAAAAAAATGAAACAATAATGCGGAGAAAACTCGGGATTACGGGTCAAGCCTATTTTGTGGAGTAGTATGGTTTGTCGAGCGTGGGGCATGCCAATTGGGGGATTCTGTGTCATGAAATGGAGTCCATGCCAAGGGTTTGACCGAGTTCTGATCGCCTGTAAGTGCATGATGAGAGTCGAATCCAAAGACGAAGCATTCAAGCTTCATGGATCGATAGCAAACAATGGATAAATTTCATATCTAGAATCGAGATCTGGTCAGGTTTTCGAAGGAGTTTCCGAAGCATGAAAATAGTTCGACTGCAGTCAATCCTTGTTGTGTTGATGATTCTGAACAAGATCTAGAGAAACGATCTTCGAATTTGAATATCTCTTCGCATTGGTCATATTTGTTCCAGATCTGTTTTTTTGTTTTTTTATATCTCAATCTTATTAATATTTTCTAAAGAGTTACCTAGTTTTTTAATTTCATTAATTATTTCTAAATATATTTTCTATCCTTATCTGGATTTTATTTTCGATCAATATTGTCAAAAATTTCATCCAAATTTCTTGAATCATTCATTATTTTAATCATGATTTGAAGATATCAATCTGTTAAGGATCTTTTTTGAATCAATAATTTTTTCTTTGCAAAAAATGATTTTGGGTTAATATTATTGCTCTTATTCGATGAACTGGATCCTCACATTGGAAGTTTTTTTCACCTTTGATTCATGGTAAATCTACTTTTGGTTCATGAAAAAGCCATCTATCAGTAATTTGGAAATAAAAATGTAAAAATTTATCTTCTTGTCTCTTCAAATTAACATTTTCATTGAATAAATTCATTAATATATATATATATCTCAATTATCACCAACCACATCCTTCGAAACAGATCAGTTAACAATTCAAAATAAAATAATATTATGTATTTCTAAGTCTATAAATACAGAGTGTATTGTATGCCCATTTTAAGGCATTGCATGTTTCTTGAACGAGAGATTCTTAAATCAAGAATAAGAAGGGATTTTGTGAAAAATTATTAGTATGAGATTTCATATATTTGGTTTGTTAATTATTTTCTTCCTCAAATATAAATGTTCAAGTGATTTTTTTTCATGGGTTCTTCAAATCAAAATCAATAAGGTTTTCATTTTTTAAATTCTGATTAATTACAGTAATAGATCATTTTGTTAAAATCTTTGGTGTTTTTTGATATGAAACCAGATTATATATTTTTTGTATTCATATTTTAAAAAATTTCAAGATATAATTTTATTATTGTGTAAGGGGGGTTTGTTCCTTTCATATTACAATCTATTTTTTGTGGTTTTATAATTACTTATGTATTTTGATTCCATATTTTATACTTCAATAAAGTCCAAACCTATACTTTGATCTCTCAAACTGAATATGTTTGTGTTATTTTCTTACATGATATATATTTATATATATATGATCATATAATAATTTACAGGTTTATGCATGATATATATATATATATGTATATATATATTGATGTGTTATTTTTTAAACTTCGATTAAACCATCAAAGTATCTAATTATGGGTGTAAGATACATGTGTATATGAAAATCAAACATATATATATATATATATAATTTTTATGAAATTCATGATCATTGGTTTTCTAATTCCAGTTATATGGTTATGTATATATATATATACTTTTTGAATTTATATTCCTTAAAACTTAATTACGTATATATTTACATCTATGAAAGGATTATTCTATTTTGTAATGAAATGCTAAATTGGTAATTTTTTACGTGACACATAATTATCTATTTCTTATGATTAATTTTAATAAGACAAAATTATATGTTCACTAATGGTATTAGTTTATACCTTCATGTCTTTATTCCATGCCTAAAAAAATTAAACAAATAATTCTTTGAAATTATAAGTACGTGAAGGATAACTAATCTTCCATGAGGTTAAGAAATTTTTATTTATCATAAGATATGGTCAAAGAAAGTCCAAAAAATATATTTCAATTATGATTATTGTTTATATAATTATCTATAAATAAAAAAACATGTTTATTTCATGTATGTTTAAATAAATTTAAAACTAAAACTCTAGTGAAAGTGTATATATGTTCAAAGTAAGCTTAATTTTTTTTATAAAATCAGGTACTTGAATATTTTAATTATGGTATGTAATTGTGGAGTTAACCCAATCCCTCAACATGTGTGTAGGACCAATATAGCCTTCAATGTTCTATGTTGAAACAATGTTTTGTTGTCAATAGCTTGCATAGTGTTTTCATAAAAAATCAATACATTACATTTAATGAAATTTTTTCTTGTTAATAAATTCAAAATTAGTATATTATATTTAACATAATATTTTCAATTATTTTTTCAAAGGGTATTTAAAAAATAATTTTATGTTATTATCCAAACACCATTTCTGAATGATATTTTCCACAAATGAATTTATTAAAAGTATGTCAATTATTTTCAAACACCGTAAATGGATTTTGAATAGTCACCTCTTTATTTTTAAATGTTTTTCAGGAATCATAGAATATCTAAATTGGTATTTGACACTGTTTATGTCTTTGTGCGCGAGATCATGATAGAAAATTGTTTTATTTTTGTTCAACTCTGATAAATATAAGGTGTGGCCGAATCTTCCAGAACCTTGACCAGTAAAAGGACCTAGTTTGTGTAATCTGTTGGGTAAATGTACAATTTATTTTATAAGAAAAATTTTACAAATCATTTTTGATCACTGAGTCCAAAATAACGTGCTTAGGTCATTATAGATCATAATGGTTCATAATGTGTTTCTGGATTTCAAGTATTTATCCTATGGGAGTGTCAAACCAGGTGTATTGCTTGTTCTATTATCATGTGCCGTGTGATAGTAGAGTGCATATCAATGCACTCATTTTTTGAGTTATAACCCCTCAGTAAATTTGTGGTAGATTCACATCCACTTAATGTATATAGATTTGGATAAAATTTCTGGGAAAAAAAATCTCTATCCTTCATCATTATTTTAGGATATTTTAATATAATTTTTATTATCCTTATAATATAACCCAAACTTATCCCATTGGTTTTCGATAATTTTTTATCATCTAGGTTTAAAAAGGAAAAATAAAACATATATCATATATAAACTATAGTAGCCCAGGCCATGTATTCAATGTTTCAAAAGATATTTTGGAATAAGTATCCAACAAGTAAATCCACCAAATCATCAATCCTATTTTCATCAAATGAGTAGGTTCATAATAAATCAAATGGAGACTAAAAAAATTATATCATCATCCTCATCATAATTTTTATATTATTTATTGTGATTGTAAGGAAGAAGAAAAAATGAAGCATAAGAGCAGTCCATCCTATGGAGGTCTAAAGTAATGAAGTATGAGGGAATCCTATTAGACTATGTTATTCCCCTCTAGTCCTAAGGAGTTAATTTTTGTAAAATATGAAATTTTGAGGCTCTGGACCACTATGGAAGCAAGATGATCTATGTCCTTGTTTCCCTCACACCATGTGTGGGACGCTTGAATTTTACTACTAAAAATACCTCTCCACATTCTGATGATAAAATAGACAGACTAAGGTACCATACATGTTCCATTCAAGGAGTTGTAAAGAATTATAGAATATATTTATACATCTATGAAATAGATTTTCTTTTAAAAGAATTGGTGAAAACCAGCGAGAATCACCTTTCATTACACATTGAGAGAGTTCCATATACCAAAGATGTTTGTAAAATCCATGATAACTGATACACATCAGTAACGAACCACCCCCACTCAAGTCAAATGAAACATATGACTCATCGGTGTTTAATTTGAGGCTTGTGAGAGGGGTATTCTAGTGAATGCACTATCCCTGTAGGGAATTTCATAATGGATGGTCCAAGGAGTTGCACACATGTAGTATCTTAAGAGTGGGGAATCACACCATTTGTTGATTGGAGGGACTAGATAAATTAATAGTTTTCTTAATCTTAAGACTAGGTCCCTCTCTATAAAATATATTTCATCATGGTGTGATTTGATCCTATATTTCTAGATACACCATCACCCATCATTAAGGATCATATCCCGATATTTTTTTCTGGCCTTATATCACTCACCCAATAAAACATGTTATCCAGGAAAGGAAATACATAGTGATATAGAGAGGAAAATGCCATGAATTCCCTGAATAATGTCTAGATGGAACATTCCATATAACCATTAAAGAATATATGGATCACGTTCACCACCTTCTATCTTTTATTGTCGTGTCACCTTGAGACAATGAAGATACTGCACTGTCGGATATTATCATTAGCAAGAAAAACACAGTTCATGACTCTCTAAAAGATGATTTAGGAATTTCTCATGTGGTATAAATAGTAAACACAGACTTACCAGGGTCGTATTTCATCTCAAATAGATCAAAATTAGCGTTTTTATCTAAATCCAGGACACTCAGGAAAAAATATTGGTAGCTTCTCATATTGATGAATGAAATAATATATGCATGAAATCTCAGGAAACCAATTTTCAAGCTACCAAAATTGTTGTTATAGAGGGAGATATCACTTATCCCAACAATTTAGTGAGATAAGGACTAAATGTTAATAATTAGGGGAAATGTTTTTGACTATAAGGGGGTTTCTTGGAACTTCACAACATTTTCATCATCTCTGCATTGGAAGTACATGGGCCTTCTCTATAGGGTGTCCTCTTATAAGACCTCCCACATCAACTTCACTTGCATATATTGTATGTTTTTATAGAGGAATCTAACATTAATCCTTCCTTCATGAATTGTATCTTCCATTCTAGAAAAAGATTCCAAATGATGCTTCCATTTAGAAAAATCTAACCTAATAAATCCAGCAAGGATATTTTTAATAATGTTGACAAAATACTTTGGGACATTGATATAATAAAAAACTCGGATAGGAATAGCTAGAAGGACATTGTTAACCAATGTTATCCTAATTCCAATGGAGAGATAATGAGGATCTTTAATATTATATTACTGAAAATATAATCAATATAATGGATACACAGTCTTCTAGAAGAAATTAGAGTACCTAGTTATTCTTTAGGGAGGCTTTCTCTTTGAATGTGAATACTGTGGAACCAGGAAAAGAACCACCCGGTCACAAACTGGAGATGAAGATACTACTTTTGGTTTTATTGATGAACTTACCTCACCAATGGAAAAATTAGTTAAAAATAATGTAAATGGGCTTAACTAACCTACTAATAGAATTCATGAACATAATTATATCATCTCTAAACCTAATATGGTAGATATAGAGTGTATACAGTCCTTTCTGGTAGGCGATGATATCTCATTTAAGTACACTCATGTTTATGTGGCGTATGAGGATGTACTGGGTGAGGGTGAGGAGAGTAGTGGATATGGTGGCACATTTCCATAACTGGAAAGAAGCTTTAATGAAGCCATATGTTTTCCTTCAAAAGGAGGCAGTCAGCCTTGAGTGGATGAAAAACCTGAAGAGAAGATCAGAGGGCCAAGGGGAGAAACCCTTACAGGTGATCACCTTATTGATGAAGCTCCATTCGACTCAGTCATATGATTTACTCATGACCAATTTGGTAGACATTTTTAAGCCACATGTGTTGAAGTTGATGTCCTGAAACATTTATTGAGCTAGAGAAATGGCCCCCTAGACGGATCAACCATTATCAATCCAAATATTAATTTTTATTAATCCACTTTAAGGGAAATTTGGAAACCATAGTTTAAAAAACATAGACCATTACATGCTGAAAGAGCTCCAAAAATTATTAAACACCAGACTAATATTATTTAAATCAGTCACCCTATATAATTCCCAGTGTAGAGTACTAACCTGGGTGTCTGGATTCTCCTTGATGAGTTCTTCGAGGTGAGAAACCATTCCTTCCATTATCTTGATGAATTCTTCCAGGGTGATTTTACCTTGGATGAAGCCCCATGTGATGATTCGATATTGTTTGTTGATCCCCGCCTATATCTCCTCAGTGGCCTCAACCATCAACCTTCTTCATAAATCCTTAGAATATCCTCATCTGAAGCATTGTGCCAAAGTAATTTTTCATTAATTTCATTTTTTGGAGTGGAATATGATCCTCGGACATTCCCCTACCTCTTCTTCTATCACTCTTGGTTCTTTGATTTGATGATACTCCCTAGAAATTTATATGTAAAATTTCACATTCTCACTGGCATGTATTGTGAGAGGTTCGACATGGCCTTGATCTTGGGTATGAGAAAATGGGTAGTTGCACAACATATAGATATTAGTGGTCCCCCTGGATAGACGTCATGAATAACCATAACAATATCATTTTTAACCACTGACAATGAAGCTATGTAAAAATGATTAAAGAAGATGTCTGGACTAAGAGAAATCTCAGGATGAATACCGAGTATGGACTCATAAATCTCTTTCTCAAAAAGATCTATCTACATAAACATGTTTTCATGTCTGGTAACAAGGTTCTAGAGCATATCCAAAATCCCAGCATGGCCACTTGGATATCCATCAGGCATACACAGATTGGGACCAGCAAGGAGATCACTAATGATGTGTAACCCATTCCTCCTACAACATCCCAATCCTCTAAAAAGGAACCATCCTCCATCAATATATTGGTGAATACATAGCGAATAATTCAAACAATGGGTGACCAAACAATCCAAATATGTGAATAGAAATGAAAGGGAAACAGAACATGTGAGTCTATGGTATAACAAGATATCATGAAAGACAAACGAAAATGAATGATCATAAGAGAGAATAACATAAATAACATGGCATCATAAGATCATATAAACATATGAAATGTGAATAAAAATACAACAATATATAAATATGATTCAAGGCTTTCTTTATAGAAAATATCATATGGTGGAAAAATACTTATAGTGGATTATGTTTACACCTTAATCCCATGCATGAAACCTCATTATAATAATGGCCTGCCCAATGAATTGGAGAATTATCAGGGTCAACCCATCATTACTTGTTCATGAATTATATGTTAAAAAATGGATATAATTTATAAGTAATAAATATAATTATTAGACAAAGAAAGAAATTGGGTTGCCAAAGAATATCTCATATCATAATAAATGGAAATTTCATGGTCAGTGAATTTTAGATACGAACATAAGGAATATATTACCCAATAAAAATAATTGAGAATAATATAGGTATATAAGTGAGACATTTATAAATAATTGATAATAAATATATAACATTAAATGTTGACATCCATGATTAAACTATCTTTGGAATATTATATTTATCATTTATTTATAAATAACCATTTTAACATTGAATGAACACTTATAAATATAGAAAATTAAAAAAATATTGTAGAGAACATTTTATAAACAAAAATAAGGGAATCATATAAAATTGTATTCAAATAATTGTGTGTTTATAATATTGGTAAATTTGTTACATGTCATATAAGATAAACAATAAATTTCCTACTATTGTAAAAAGGATACCAATTACCTCATTTGAATTAATATGGGGATATTCATTTCAAAATATATATAAAAAATTAAATCATCACTGAAAAATTATTTAAAAAAATAGTTAAATATTATCAGAAACATATTGAAATCGTTTTTAGAAATCATGGATTTGGAAGAAAATACATTTTTGATGGATAATAATAATACAATATGATATTTTTAAAAAATTATTTCCAAATAAACATATGTACCAATGATCGGACAATAGTAATATTAAATTAAAATTTTATGAATAACCAAATGAGAATAAAACAGAATTGTTTTACCAGAAATTGTTCTACCATTTTTATATAGTATAAATTCATGCATAAAGAATCTCGATTAAAATGAGGGGAAAACATAAAACCCTTCTACTTTTTCAAATTTTAAATCCTAAATCCCATGAACGATTAAATTGGATTATAACTTTTAATATAATTATGAATGAGGGAATTTTTAATTTTTTTAATTTTTATGTATATAGACTATTTAAAATAAATTAAATTTATAAACAATGAAATTTATCAAATAAAAATATTTTGAGATGAAACACTTACCTCAAGTCTAGGCATTATTGTGAATGCATTTTATCACCAATATAACAAACATATATTAATGATTTTATTTATTATTAACAATTTTAATGTTTAATACCAATACTGTGTCCATTTATATCATTAATTTTAATTTTGTATTAGAATATGTAATATGTTATGTCCATGACAGGTGTGTTGTGGACGGTTGGTTGTTCATTTAAAAACAGAGTTTGTGTGTTTTCAATTATCAAATAATTCATTATTAATTACAATAAATAGTATTATTAATGAAAAATATCATTTTATTCATCAATTATACTTTTTATAATGAGTTATGATATCTGGTAATGTAAAATGAACTATGTTACTATCATGGAGAAGGTAGGTTGTACATATGCATGAGTAACATTTACATTTTTCAAAGATCATGATGAAAACAAGGTAAGTGTTATGTCATCATTTTATAATGATAATAATACCATAAATAACATATTTTTTAAAACACATACATATACCATTCATGCAATGGATTAATAAGAAAATGAATAATACTACTTTACGTGGGGGTAGTCTGTCATACACACGAACAATGTTGTAAAATTCCCATTAATTATATGATATGGAGGTATTTGACATATTAATTTTCAAGAATGAATAATATTTAATTAATAGAATTTAAAAAAATTAAATTCATCACCATAAAAAAACGTGTGAGACGATGAAGGATAATTAACTACATTGGTTCGTGAGGTGGTAGTCTATTGTGAACACAAGCAATGGTTTTGTTTCCTAAAGGATTGAAGAAAAAATTAATTTTATTTATTCAATTAAAAAAATAAAATCTTCATATATGGTAGAATTCGTTTTTATAATATCATCATTATTGAAAAGGATTTGAAGAATGTGAAAGAATAAATAATATAAATATGCTCAGTTAAGAATAATACATCTTATTTGGACCACCTCTTTAGGATTCTACCGAAATCTTATTTATGGTCCAAATATGGCCTCAAGGGAATTGTTAGGAATGTTTAGAAGGTATTTATTATATTAATTATCAGAAATTATGGGGTTGGGATGTGTAAAAAGTAGACGAGAGATGGTGTTTTTTATGGGAGGAGAAGTAGCATTCATGGAAATAGTAAGAAGTAATCAATAATGGGAAGTAACTCTAAATAAAAGATCCAAAAAAATAAAAAAATAAAACATTTGGGAATATATATGACCCATCCACAAATATACCATTAAATAGAAACATCTGTCAAACATGTTGTCCTCAAAAAAAAACATTACACACATTAGTAATTTTAATTTTTTATCTTTTATCTATTATATTAATATTTTTACAATTATTTATGATGAAAATTAATATTGACCTATTTTATAATATAAACTATTATTATTAAAAACTTATAACAAATTTTTTCAAATTAAATTAATATTGGTACCAAAATTTAATTTAATATAAATCCTATAATCATGATGAAATTTAGTTTTCCATAAAATGAATTTTTCATGGTAAATATGATTTTATATTGACTATTGTTGGGAAAAAATCCCTCAAGGTAACATTGAAGTATTTTTGGGTTGATTGTGTTTGTTGACAAAGCATGTTTCCATGGATAATTGTCGAGTTCTCGAGAAGTTGTTGACATTCCATGTTGACAAAGAACGATGACAAAAGAAATGACGATCTGGAGGCGGTACAAAAGAGCAGTACAAGGTGGCGCCGTTTCCCAGTGTTTTCCAAATTTTTGGGGTCCAAAATTTGGATTTTAGTGAGCATCGCGAAAAGTGGATTTCCATGAAGATCATAATTTCATATGGAAAAGGCATGATTTTCGTGAAGATAGGATGCATGGTTTGGTAATCGCGAAGACCAGAAGAATGGAGGTGGTGATGCTTCGCGATTACGTCAAGCTTCGCGAACGGAAGAGGCTGAAGCGCGTCGCGGCGAAGAAGGGAATTGCGAGAGAGCTTCGCGGCGAAGGCGCGAAGGAATGTTGGGCTTCGCGAGGGAGATTCGCGGCGAAGGCGCGAGCCGCGAAGGTAAGTTGACGATGTTTCATCGCGACTACGTCAAGCTCCGTGAACGGATAATTGCCGTGGAGCTTCGCGATTTGGACGGAATTCCTGAAGAATCTTTGGAGCTTTGCGATTTGAGGTGACGTGGCGTTGACTTCTCGTGGAAAGGACGTGGGTCGGTGGAATCGCCTATAAATAGAGGCTGACCCCTTCGAGCGAAGAAGAGTGAATTTTCAGAGAAAATCCATTACTCTCGGTTCACAAAGGTGGTTCGCGAAGGCAGTTGTGCTTCGCGAAAGGGGAGCTTCGCGGCGGCTATTCTAGCTCCGCGAAAGTTGTGTGCTCCGCGCTGGCTCAGTGAGCTTCGCGAGAGAAGTTTCTTTGCAACGAGGTGAGATTCGCGAGAGAGCTTCGCGAGAGAGCTTCGCGAAAAGGCAGGAGCTTTGCGAAGGCTTGTTGAGCTTCGCGAAATTGGGAGCCTAGAGAAGTTGAGTGCTTTGCGGAGGTCTTTCCAAAGGTAGTTTTCCCAGTGTTCAGAGGCAACCAGGTATTCATCAGTGGATGAAAGTTGAACTATAACAGAGCATACAACAACACTTAAGGATGCATGTATTCATGCAAATGAAGAGACCTACAAGTCTATAAACTGTGAGTGAATCCCTTCCAAGAGAAGTGAGCATAGGAAGAGGAAGAAGGTGATCCTCTCCACCGGCAGTGAGCCAGAGAGAGAGAAACAGGGAGTGACCCTTTGGAAAGTAGTGAGCTAACCCTAAACATTGTATAGGCAGTGAGCCTGGGCATAGAAGTGATCTAGCCCGAACATTGTAATCCACAGCTAGTGAAGTCTAGTGGAATTGGTACGACCGGCAACTTGTCGGCGTATGCTCCTTGGACGTAGCCCTTTGCGGTGAACCAAGTAAAAATCTCTGCGTCTGCCTGCTAATTTGCCTGCATTTCATTTAAAGCATCATCATCAGATAAAGGAGAATGTAAGTGATCATAACATACACACAAGTGCAAACAAAGTGACCCTTGTAACAAAGAGGTCAAGATCGAGTGGGGCAGGAAGAATCTCCAAAAAGAATATCCATACCCTGATTCACCCCCCTCTCAGGGTATATAAGTCCATATTGGTCCTAACAATTGGTATCAGAGGGATAGGTTTCTTTTATCATATTTGTTTGCTTCGAATTCGTGTAGTCGATCTGTGTGGTAGAAGATTCAGTTTTCTCTTATCACAATCTGCCATGGGAAAAGGAAAAGCATCAAAGAAGAATCAGAAGTCTGATAATTTCCCTCAGTGTGGAAGTGTTTTTGGAAAAAGTGTGATTCAACTAAAAGAATCAAACAACATACTGAAGGAAGGTCTTGATGAATCTGATAGGGAAAAGATTGATTCACTCAATCATGATGTTGGAATGAGTGATGTACATGAGCATCAGAGTGATACTAAAACAGAAGAAGAAATTGAAGGAAGAATAGATATGCGAGCTGAGTTAGAGGATACTCTTGAGGAGATAGATGTTTGGAGAGCTAAAACAAAGAAATCTAACAAAGTTGTTCACGATGCCAAACTCTATATACAACAATAGGAAGAAGAGAAGTCTGAGTTGATGGAAGAAATTGAGAAACTCAGGTTATCAACACAAGAGAACTCAGAATCAGTTAGAGAGTATAAGCTTAATATTGAAGAACAGAAAAGGGAGATTGATGGCTTGAATAGAAAAGTGAAAGATCAAGTCAAGTGTATCGAAGAACCTGATATTTCATGTGACGTCAGAAACACTGATGAAATTAAATCTAAAGATATTCTGATCCAAGCACTAAGAACTGAGATCAAAAAGCTAAGAGGCTTGAATCAAAGGCTTATTGATGTAGCTACTGATCTGAGGGAGAAAAATAATTCTCAAGATGAAGAATTGAGAAAGAGATCTGAAAAGGTGGATAAATCAAAAGCTAGTGACAAGGAGAAGAATCTGAACTCATATGAGATTCAGAATTTGAAATCTAAAAATGCGAATCTAACTACAGAGCTATCCGAACTACTTCAGAAGAATAAAACTCTGCAACAAGAGAATGCATGCTGTTCTGATTTCGTTGCTCATGAAATATTGAAATTGAAGGAGCAGAGTGACAAGGTAGAAAAGCTCACACGAGAACTAGAAAATGAGATGAGTTGTGGAAATAATCTCAGAAAAGAACTCAATTCTCAACTTGAATCAAGTAATATGAATATTCAGATGTTGGAAGAAGAGCTAGAGTCAGTGAAGAAGGAGGTGGAGAAATCCAATACTAGAGGAAACCCTAAGATGAAGGATGCACTGCAGTTACTATTCGATTCTCCTTCGGAAGTTGATGATAAAATGAAAAGGAAGTATGAAATTTCTGAAGAGAAACAACAGAAAATTTTCGCAGATCAAAGACCAGCAAGTTTCGGAAAAGCTGGTATTGGATTCGATGAATCCCCTCCTGTGCATGACAGAAAGAGAGCCGTGAACAATTCTAGAAATGGAAAAGATCATGTAGGTGCTGGATATATGCCTACAAGGACAATTACAAAAAGATGTGATGACATGTGCTATTTCTGCGGGATTCACTGCCACACATCAAGCTTCTGTTTAGAGGCTCATGAATACATATCAGGATGTGAAAATAGAAACTTTGCTGAATACCAGAATAAGAAGAAGCATCCGGAGAAATCAGAGAGTAGAGTCTCTGAAAGGAAATCATTTATAAAATGCTATTACTGTGAAAGAATTGGACACACCATGAATATGTGTCAGGAAGATCAGGAGATCGATGCCATAAGAATAAAACAAGATTCATCCACATCTCAAGAGAGAAGTGTTAAAATGATGTATGCCTTTAATAGAAAATGTTTCATATGTTCTAATCATGGACATTTGGCCACACAGTGCAGCAAGAAGAAAGCGGGGAAGGAAAAAGACCCGAGAAAGAGATTACCAACTCCAGTGGTACCTAATGAAAAATTATACACTGGGAGACAAAGTGGTAAGCTGAAAAATAGGCTTAGAGCCTCAGGGGAATCCCATGGAGCTGAAAGAAAGGTGTATCAGTCATCTCCTCTGTCGTACTCACAATCTCTCTCAAGGAGAGAATGTGAACAGACCTGGAAGATTAAGGGGAGATCTACTCCAGCTGTGATAATGAAGAATGAACGTTCAATGGAGGACTCACCACCAGCGAAAAAGAGTGTGGTGACTCAGACATCTGATAAAAGAAAGATGAATAAAGAATGTGTTGAAAAATCTGCATGTCGTGTTCCACAGCGAAAAGTGGAGGAAGGTGAAAGATCCTTGAAATGGTGGAAGAAGCAGGGGAAGATGGAAAGTAGAGTGGATCCTACCCAGAGAAGGAATCAAGGGAAATGGAATTTCGGTGGAACATCAAAGACAGAAATGTGTAGTAGTGGGTTTAAAACCCAAATGGTGAAAAAGGCTAAGTCCGTCGAATCTACATATCAGAGAAAGGATCCGAATATGGGTAAAGAATTCTTAGTCATATGGCCAGAGCAGTTGAAGTTGGCTAGGCAGCTGGAGGAAGCAAGAAAGGAGTGTGATGCACTCCAAGAAAGAATTAAATGGTTGAACCATCAGGATCATCCAATATCCTCATCTTGATGATTCATAAGAACTCCCCTCTCCGTATGTATATAAATTCTATTAACTGATGATCCGTGTGTTTCAGGTTTTAGGGAGATAAAATCCAAGGGGAAGTGGAATCTAAGGATGCAAAGTGGAGAATTGATATACTCTAGAGTTTAAATTTATTGAAATCAGGTACTAGAGCTGAAGAAGAAGGGGAGAAACAGAGCACAATAGAATGTGATTGTGTTGTTAACTTTGTCTCTTGTTTCCTACACCGAGTTTCAACTCAGTAGGCTTAGAGATTTTGTTAATGGCTCAAATCTGAGTGGAAGATGAGAACAAATGATGCAGGAGGAAAAGACGTGTTATGGGCCTAAACTGTTGGGCCTAACAACTTGAAGAGTTGCATAACACAGGGGGAGCATTCTATATCCTAATCAGATGCATGATCTCAGTATGATATGAAGGATGAATGTTTATTCTCATGAAGAATGATTGGTGTAAAAGCAGCAACACACAAGATTTCATGATTATCTATTTTGTTTCAACAATGTGGTATCAACTGACTGCTTTCAGGAGACCAAGAAGCTGCAAGAGAAAATCCAAGTGAACAATTTCCTGATGAATGTGTTGAGGAAGAAAGCAACACAGGGGGAGAAGAAGTGGATGATGCTGATTAAGAAGAAGACGTTGATGATGAACATGAATGTTGGTGATCAAACAGCTCCAGTTCAGAATCGAAGAATGAAATCATCATAGAAAACATATTTTATATCCCAGGTTGAGCTGAAATGCTTTTTCGATGCAGCTGAAGATGAAAACTGGGATCAGGCTATGAATGAAGAGCTAGATCAGAATTGAGAAGAATTAGATGTGGGAGATTGTTTCGAGGCCAGCAGACAAGAATGTAATTGGGACCAAATGGGTCTATCGCAACAAGATGAATGAAAATGGCACAGTGATTCGGAACAAAGAACGTCTAGTGTGCAAGGGGTACTCCCAGATCGAAGGAATAAATGGTGATGAGACATTTTCACCGATTGCAAGGTAGGAGACAATCAGATTATTCCAATCAATTGTAGTGCAAAGGAAGTTCAAAGTGTTCCGGATGGATGTCAAATCTGCATTCTTGAATGGTGTTCTGGAAGAGGAGGTGTATATTGAGTAGCCAGATGGTTTTCTTATTCATGAGGATGAGAAAAAAGTTTCTAGGTTGAAGAAGGTGTTATATGGGATGAAACAAGCTCCAAGAGCATGGTACGGAAGGCTATATCAGTATTTGAAGAAGCTTGGTTTTCAGCGTTACACAAGGCAGGAATGACACACTCATTTCTCAATCAAAATATGCCAAGTATGATTTGGAATGATTTGGAATAGAAAATTCCAAGGAGATAAAGACTATGGTTTCTACCCGGATGAAATCATCAAAAGATGACTATGGCATGGCAGTTAATATCATAGAATATAGGCAAATAATTGGAATTCTGTTGTACTTGACCGCAACAAGTCCTGATATTGTTTTTTCCACATGCCAAGCAGTGAGATATCAGAGCAATCCCAAGGAAAGCCACATGCTTGCAGTGAAAAGAATCCTTCGGTATATCCAGGGCACAATGGATTTCGGCTTGACATATACTGACAAGTCTCAGACAGAGTTATTGGGATATACTGATGCATACTGGGCCGGTTCAGCAGATGATAGGAAATCAATGTTAGGTGGTGCATTATATCTTGGTGGATTGTGTATTTCTTGGATAATCAAGAAGCAATATTGCATTTCATTGAGCACCGCAGAAGCTGAGTATATTGTGGCCACTCAAGCCTGCACACAGTTATTGTGGATGAAGCAGCAGCTTGATGATATTGGAGTTGAAGTGAAGTCTCCGATCGGAATCCAGTGCGACAACTCAAGTGCTATAAATCTTAGAAAAAATACCGTCCATCATTCAAGGAAAAAGAACATTGAGATTAAGTATCATTTTATCAAGGAGAAGGTTGAGCAGGGAATCGTGAAATTGGAGTACGTGCCTACAGAGCTACAGGTTGTAGACATTCTGACAAAGGCCTTACCCAAGGAAGCTTTTGAGAGGCATCGACTGGCTCTGGGAGTTCACTCGATTCCCCGCACTTGAAATAGTGTGGATGTGGGACCCCCCACACCCCCCTCTCCCCGAGGTATGATGTGTTTTTCCCTACTGTGCTAATATGTGTTCTCTACTATGTTACAGACTACAAAGGAGTGACCTTTGGGTTCGTTGACAAAGGGTGAGAAAAGTGTTTGTTAAAGGGGGAGAAAATAGTGATTGTTCAAGGGGGAGACAGTGCGGAGAGTTGATAAATCATAATTGATACGGGGAGAAGCTGACAGGTGGAGCAGCCAGAAAGGGGGAGCAATGAGAAAGGGGGAGAGTATTTTAAATCAGATGATGCTAGATGTGATCGATCAACGCATAGATATCACGACAGCTGAGGATCGTGATAAAAGCAGAACAGTGGTGTTGGAATGGTGTGAGATGGTGTCCAGCTATCAGCAATTTGTATCAACTTAAGAATTCACCAATTGGTATCAGTGTGGTTCAAAAACTGGTTTTATTTTAAGAATTGGTATCAGGGTGGAATCGACAATTGGGGTCTGACATGAAGTGATTCATTGATGAACTTTTCATACTACTCTTGTTTCTCACGCCGAGCATTGCTCATGTGGGCTTAGAGTACGTGTTAAGTGAATCCTTTAATGCTATCAGAATCACAAGGGGTGAATGGTGGTAGCGGCTGGAAGAAGACTCAGTGAGGTATCAAAGTGCAGAAAATCATTCTGAGCAGAGTTGTGAAGAGTTGTCAATAAACCCAAAGGGGGAGATTGTTGGGAAACAATCCCTCAAGGTAACATTGAAGTATTTTTGGGTTGATTGTGTTTATTGACGAAGCATGTTTCCATGGATAATTGTCGAGTTCTCGAGAAGTTGTTGACATTCCATGTTGACAAAGAATGATGACAAAGGAAACGACGGTCTAGAGGCGGTAAAAAGGAGCAGTACAAGGTGGCGCCGTTTCCTAGTGTTTGCCAAATTTTGGGGGTCCAAAATTTAGATTTTGGTGAGCATCGCGAAAAGTGGATTTCCATGAAGAGCATAATTTCATATGGAAAAGGAATGATTTTTGCGAAGATAGGATGCATGGTTTGGAAATCGCGAAGACCAGAAGAATGGAGGCGGTGATGCTTCGTGATTACGTCAAGCTTCGCGAATGGCAGAGGCTGAAGCGCATCGTGGCAGAGAAGGGCTTTGCGAGAGAGATTTGCGGCGAAGGCGCGAAGGAATGTTGGGCTTCGCGAGGGAGCTTCGCGGCGAAGGCGCGAGCCGCATAGGTAAGTTGACGGTGTTTCATCGCGACTACGTCAAGCTCCGCGAACAGATAATTGCCGTGGAGCTTCGCGATTTTGACGGAATTCCGGCAGAATATTTGGAGATTCGCGATTTGAGGTGACGTGGCGTTGACTTCGCGTGGAAAGGAAGAGGGTCGGTGGAATCGCCTATAAATAGAGGCCGACCCCTTCGAGCGAAGAAGAGAGAATTTTCAGAGAAAATCCATTGCTCTTGGTTCGCGAAGGTGGTTCGCGAAGGCAGTTGTGCTTCACGAAAGGGGAGCTTCGCGGAGGGTATTCTAGCTCCGCGAAAGTTGTGTGCTCTGCGCTGGCTCAGTGAGCTTCGCGAGAGAAGTTGCTTTGCAACGAGGTGAGCTTCGTGAGAGAGCTTCGTGAGAGAGCTTCGCGAAAAGGCAGGAGCTTCGCGAAGGCTTCTTGAGCTTCGCGAAATTGGGAGCCTAGCGAAGTTGAGTGCATTGCGGAGGTCTTTCCAAAGGTAGTTTTCCCAGTGTTCAGAGGCAACGAGGAATTCATTAGTGGATGAAAGTTGAACTATAACAGAGCATCCATAAACACTTAAGGATGCATGTATTCATGCAAATGAAGAGACCTACAGGTCTATAAACTGTGAGTGAATCCCTTCCAAGAGCAGTGAGCTTAGGAAGAGAAAGAAGGTGATCCTCTCCACCGGCAGTGAGCCAGAGAGAGAGAAACAGGGAGTGACCCTTGGGAAAGCAGTGAGCTGACCCTAAACATTGTATAGGCAGTGAACCAGGGAATAGAAGTGATCTATCCCGAACATTGTAATCCACAGCTAGTGAAGTCTAGTGGAATTGGTACGACCGGCAACTTGTCGGTGTATGCTCCTTGGACGTAGCCCTTTGCGGTGAACCAAGTAAAAATCTCTGCATCTGCCTGCTAATTTGCCTGCAGTGCATTTAAAGCATCATCATCAGATAAAGGAGAATGTAATTGATCATAACATACACACAAGTGCAAACAAAGTGACCCTTGTAACAAAGAGGTCAAGATCCAGTGGGGCAGGAAGAATCTCCAAAAAGAATATCCATACCCTGATTCACCCCCCTCTCAGGGTATATAGGTCCTTATCGGCCCTAACAACTATATTAATCCAAATAATAAATATATTAATTAAATTTTAAAAATATAAATATGTAATATATAAATTTAATTTACGGCATTCCTCATTAGGGGGTATTTTTCAATCCCAATTGATTAACGTTAGGCACTTTGAAAGTATTTTCATAAAATATGTGTTTTTAAGCCTAAAAATAAACATATGATAAAATATAGTATAAAAATGATTTAAATGAAAATAATTGGATTTAACATAATTAAATAATACATATTTTAATTTGAAATAAAATTTATACAATAATGGTACATTGAAAATTTATAATTTATTAGAATGAAATGACAGTTTAACGAAAAATTAATATTTTTATCTATTTACAAGATAATGAATATTTTGCAATAAATCCAATAACCATCACCCTATATTAATATTGATATTTTCATTTAAAACTTGTGTTAATTTTATATACTGAAATTTATTAAATTATTAAATAATAAATAAAATATTTTCTCACAAAAATAAAAAATAATTCGTAGGAAATAAATTTTTTAGAATAAAATATATTCATTAAAGGTCAATGATTATTTATTAGGGATTTATAGATAATATAATATTTATTAGGAAAAATAAATATACACATTATAATGCAGTTAAAACTATGCATACCTTCCAATTAAATGGTTAGATTATAACTGTCATGTTTAGATACTAATATTTTAATATTATATCACAGTGCATTTAATCTTAGTTTTGTGTGTTGAATACACTATAGAGTATAGTGTTATTTTAAAATAGGTTGGTGTAATATTTCATCCCTCTACAAGAAACACTATTCCATAAACTCTATTCTATAGAATAAATCGATTAGAGACTACCATCTAGACAACATCCACTTGACACCACCCTCTAGACCCTATATATAGAAATCTTTTGGTGGAACCCTATCCAGTAGACTTTTTTCCACTAGAATCTTTATGATCTTATATATATTTTGATCTATATCCATTAAAATTTTTCTATTTTAGGAACTCCTACAGTCCACAACCCATACATGGTTCGACTACAAGTTCCATATCCATGGCCAAAATGGATACTTATATAAATTTCCCTTCTCAGTGATTCTAACACATTACTATGAAAACATTTATAACACACTACCGAATAACATCCCACTTGATACTTTTTTTCCAATGTAAATCCCAAAAATATCCCACTTTATTGTGATTCTCATGATCACCCAAATGTTTTCCCTCCAAGCTCACATATAAGATTTCATAATGTGATGATCCTATACGGGTCTCCACCCTATGCTAATACTGATCATCATTTAAATTATAACAAAAAAACTACTACATAGAATAAATAAATTTACCTTATCCATATGGAAAGAAACTATTGTGAATACCAAAGAATAAAATAATTAACAAAACAAATTAACATTTGGATTATGAGAAAACAAAAAATATACTTCTAGAAACACTTTTTAATATTATATGAAAATTATAGAATTGTAAAATAAAAATAGATAATCTAAAAAATTACAAAACAATAGAAAATTATGAAAAAAATGAAATTTAAACATTTTCATTTAGAATAAATTTATTCATTCATATAATATTAATTTCATGTTCTTATATAATTTTTATTTCATTAACATCTATTTCATGTGATTTTCATACTTATTGATGATTTTATCAACTCACTACTTTTAAGAAACAACAATATATGAACGGTTTTAATAAGTCTTGTTTATAATAATCTCACTAAAGATTCTGAATTTTTAAAAAATAAAAATTTAAAGTGAATAAATTTTTAATATCCAAAATAAAACTCATTGTATGATTTTCATGTAAGAGAAATTGTGACATGAAAAATTAAAGAAAAATTCAACAATTTTATTCCCATGATGAATTTTATCAAACAATTATTTAATGATTTATCAAGAGAAAAATAGGGAAAATCATTAAAAATGATGCAATAAGAAATTGATGAGAATTCCTACTAAGATATTCTAACAATGATGATATCTTTCAATAATTTAAATATTTTTCCTCTATTCCTCCCCATAATTCTCCAACCAAGAAATTGTTACTCTACTAATATTCATCCAAAAAATTACAGACAAATCCCCTCACACTCTTTTTTTGGGGGAAAATCAATTTATTTACCAAAAAAATCTTATAATGAATTCTCTAATCTAAATTTCATGTCATTAGTAACACTATAAAGTATTAATTTCCCTCCAAAAATGGCACCAATTAATTACATAGTCACTCTACAGATTACAGAAAAAATATTTCACTACGTTTAACTAAATTATCTCTTCCAATTATCTTTGACTACAATTCTATTGTTTATTCTCCTATATTTCTTATATACTAAATTAATCAACATAATAATTCTACAGATTATTCTTATATGTAATTAAAATCTAGATGCTTAGTTTAGGGAAATTTTAACCAGAGAGGCTGTTGTAAGAAGCTTCTTTTTAACTTGATGACCAAAGGGAACTATACTCTTATTTTGTAACCAAAAAAATCATAAATATGATCGGGTAGAAAAGTATTAAGTTAAATTAGAACAATAAATTAATATAATTATCATATAATCAATTTATTCAATAAAATAATGATAAACAAAATGAAAACCCATGGGTTGACAGCCATGAAGAACTGAAATTAAATTTTCATGTTAGAATTTAGTGAATGCTCAATTTTTAAGAAAAAATATGGAATAAAAACCCATTATATTACTATAACGATATTGTTTGATTAATTTAATATTTTTGAAAATTAGTCTATTTTCTTCCGCTATAATTTCAAAATATCTATATTCAGAACTCAAAGAATAGTGAATTTTTTATAACACATAGATATTAATTTACAGAGAAAGATGTTATGTCACAAATATAAAAAAAAATTATGTCTATCCTTTAATTATACATTCTGAATGAAATAATCGTGATAAACCACAAAAATATCTTTATAAATCCTAGAATTAAAGAAATAATATCTTATAATCTCATGAAACTCACTCATTTCAAGTTTCCTCCTCTCTCAAGATTTCATATAATCAATACTAAATGCCTTAACATCCCACCCTGACTTGCGAAGAAACTCCATGGGTAAATGAAAAAGTTTCCAAAATATAATAGTTTATGGATAAATACCTATTATCATTTTGAATACAGTTCTTTAGTCCCAAAAATAATCATCTAATTTACAAGACCAATCCTTACTATAATCAAATACATTTTTATCCAATATATTTTTCATCTACCTATTTTAAATTTCTACACACCCACCAGATTGTGGATGGTAAGATATTCATGTTCTATATACAGAATAATATTTTTCCATAATGTATTTAATATATTAAATGTTATTCTGGGTTCAATTATAATTAATGAAATCATGAGATACCCCAAATATTATGAAAATTTTCTTTCTAATTAATTTTATCATGATACTAGATTTATTGATGGATACTTCCACTACCAGATCCCACATGTTTACATAGTATACAACTACAATATTATTCTAATATCCATGAAATAATGGGAATGATCACATAAAATTCAATCCATAAACATAAATAATTCTGAATATATAAAATATATTTTTATGGAATATCATTACTACTATAAACATTTCATATTATTTGGAATCTATCATAGTCCAAAATAAAACTTCTAGTGACCTTCAAAATGGTGAGAATAAAATCTAGCATGATGGACATTTTCTTCCAAACATTCTAAACCAGAATGACCATCCCAAGGTGTGGAGTGAAAGCTCTACAAAATTCGTATAATTTCATCTTCTAGAACACAACTCATTAATATCCTAATAGCACATCTCCAAAAAATATAGAAAACCATCCAATAGATAGTACGTAAGACCGAAAGGAATTATTTCTTCTAATTATTTCAAAAATCATTTGGAACAATGTAATGACCCACCAATTATCATTGGATTGAGAGTACAATGAGTCATTACTAGTCCTTAAGCGACATCACCATGATGCCAAAGGCTGGAAATAAATGTCGAAGGGTTTCAGATATATTTTGGGGCACGATTTACCCCTTAAGAAATAACCCATAAACCAACTCACCATAACCAAACAGTCATTATATGATGCATGAACAAAAGAAAGACCACTAAACAGATTCATTATGTCGAACCATAGCAAGTACACCATAGAAGAAGACCAAACTAAGAATCAAGTTACATAGTATATGAACAGCTCAAGACTCTAAAAAGACACCAGGACTCCATGCTCTAGAAGCTCTAAACTCCGCACCATCTCCCAAGCATCACCATGATCCAATAGCAATAAGATGCATTACCATTACCTGTGTCCCAGAATACAACATCTGCAAAAGCACCAAAGTGCCAAAGCTGGGGTGATTTTAAAACTCATTATTTTTCCCCAAGGACATCCCTACTCATGCCACTAGGATAGAAAGGTTAGAAACATTTATATAAAGAACAATTTATATAAAACTTTTTCTCAAAAGTAGTTTATAACTAAATATAAACAAGATTCCAAAACCATTCATAACTAAAGGAGTTCCAAAAGAAATTGAAAAAAAAAATTCAGCAAGTTATTTTTCCATAAATAATTAACCGAACAAGCATTAGAACCATTTCTCAAGATCCCTTTTTGGCATACCCAACCATTCCACAAAACCACACATCCAACCATACATGCTACCTGAAAGAAAGGGAAATCCCTAACCATTATCCATCACAACAATGATTGGGGAGAATTATTAGCCTTATCAAACCCAAATTCACATGTGTGTTTGATGGGGGAGATCCCTAACCCTTATCCATCCCAACACTGATGGGGGAGACTCCTAACAATTTTCCATCCCGAATGCAATATGATTGTTTGACGGGGGAGAGCCCTAACCCTTATCTGTCCCAACACTAATGGGGGAGACTCTTAACCCATTTTTGTCCCAAATTCAATATAAACACACACCACATCTTCCCATAAATCATGCCAAAAAACCCTTTCAATAAAAACACCTTTTTATTGGAAACCATTTCCATCAAAACCATTTCAAATCCAAACCATTTCAATTTCAAAAAAAATTATAATACTCTCTTTTTATTGAAAACCAATTCCATGAAATTAATTTCAATCTCAAAACCTTTCAATAAAACACCCTTTGTATTGAAAACTCATTTTTCATCATACCATTTAAAATTTCAGATAATCCATAATTTAAAATCAACTTTTTAAATTCAGGAAGCCAAATCACTTTGCACAACATTCACCGAGATTTCACAATTTCACTAAAACCATAAATTGGCACTAAAAAAGATTTATTCTATGATTTTCACAATCAATTCCACACTAGACACTCAACTTCAATGTATTCCAATCAGTTCTACTAAGTGGATTAGAAAATATAGCCCCCTACCTTTAGTGTTTTTACGAAAACCACAACGAACGAAGAACGCTCAAGAAAACCCTGTTGCTTCTTCATGAACCAACCTTAGATCTCCTCTACTATCAAGATCAAGACAAAATAACATCATATTTGGCATCCACACAAGTAGATCTACCCGTAATATGCGTATATCTAAGATACCGAGAAAAGAGGATAAGTAGATCTATGAATATATAAGAAACCGATCAAGAATGACGAAGAACGATCACATTGCTCAAGAATCCAGCTTCGATTCGCCAAGGGAAGCCTTCGGATCACCTCCAGAATGATCGGCGAACACTTTTTGACCTTAGGAGAAGAAAAATATCGAGTTAGGTCCGCTTAGAAGAAAAAACAAGTGACCTAGAGGAAAACAAGCGTCAAATACACCTTTATAGGATCTTTTTTAAGTGGCTGCACGGTTTGCTCATACGATTAGACAGACCGTGCGCTAACCGTGCATTAGCCCCCTCCTCGGCAGACACTCTGTGAATGGTTTTTCCACATGTTTAGTCAAACCGTTCGCCACCCATGTAGATGATACTGCCTCAAGGGCCCACTACGCACGGTTTGACCGCACGGTTTAGACAACATGTGCGCCACCCGTGCGACTTCTCATTTGCATCAAATATCATTTAAAATTCTCTCGACTCTCTCATTCATCCACCATAACATTAAAACCATTAAAATCATCAATAAAGGGTTACATACCAGAAACTGGGGTACTTCATTCTCTCCACTATTGGTCTTTCCATCCTTGGAAAGTCGAAAACCTTCACCCAACTGAGAAAGTTCTGGCCATTTCTCTTTTATTTCCTTCTCACGTTACCAATTCTCTTCCTAAATATGATAATGCTGCAATAAAACCCGCATTAGACCGATGCTTTTTCCATGAAAGACATTCTCTTGCTAATCCAAAATCTGTACTGGGATATGTATCAATGAAGCATCCATCTCTAGGTCAACGTGATCCCATCTGATCACATGATCAGGATCAGTCTGATACTTTTTCAACTGAGATACATGGAAGACATTATGCACCAAACTGAACTGTGGTGGTAATGCCAACCAATATGTCACCTCTCCAACCCATTCCATTTTCTCAAAAGGTCCAGTGTATCTAGGAGATAAATTGACCTTCTTCCCGAAATGATGATGTTCATACCTTGTAGAGACCCTCAAGAATACATGTTCTGTCACACCCAAATTTTATAAATTTATGTTATTTTATTATTTTATGAGGCATTGAAATTTTTTTTATCGAGCTGCGGATGAAGCCTGTTTTAAAGTTTTTCATTTTGTTGACGAATGAGTGCATTTCCCTTGACAACATCCAGTGAATGGGCAGGGCGTTTTGAAAGCTGTGCGGCTTTGCCCTGGTCACCGTGCGGCCTGCCCTATGTTCAAGATACACAAATAAAATGAGTTTAACAATGTATTTTAATAAATTTAATTAGGGTAATTATTTTTCTTAACATTATCAAGTATATTATAATTATTATTATGTTATGAACAATATTTTTATTATTATTAGAGTTCGTTAAAATTATTATTATGTTCATTATTACTTGTTAATATTTTTATTTATTTTGCATTCTTTTTTCTTATTCTTTCATTTTTTTCTATTTTATTTATTTCTTTTATTATTATTATTATTGTTATTATTATTATTAGATTTTCATTTATGTATTTATTTATTTAACTTTTTTCTCAAACCCTACTTCCCCCCCTTTTTACCCTTACCCCGTCGCGAGCCCCCCCCCCTCATTCGCCGATGCGCACCCGGAGCTAAGGCCGCCTCCCGCCGGCCGGCCGTCTCGCCGTGCCTCCTCCCTCTCCGGCCGGCCGTCTCGCCACGTCTCCTCCCTCTCCGGCGGCTGCCCCCCTCCGCGATCTCCTCTCCCAGCTTCCCCCTCTCAAACCCACACGACACAAACCCTCCGGGCCGAGACCCGAGCCGCCGCTGACAATCCTCCACCCGCCGGCCTCCTTACCTTCGCGGCTCACCGAACCCCCCCCCCCCCTCGTCCAATTGGCGAACCCCCTTCCGTGCCCCCCTCCGGCAACGCGCACCACCGAATCTGCGCCGCCCTTTTCTTTTCTTCCGACCGGTTTTCTGGCGCAACACACCTCAGATGGCCTACCATATTGATCGGCTGCCTCCCCGCACCTTCACGGCAGGTGAAATCCTCTCCGATTGATGAATCTCTTTGGTTGATAGTTTTGCATTTAAGGTTTTATGGTGTGGTTGGTCTGTTTTTTTTATGCCTTTGTTTCAACATCTGGTTTTTAGGGTCTTTGTGTGTCGGTAGCGGTGCGATTGTTGTGCGACAGGAGCTTCGCATAAATTTTTGCTAAGTTTGATAAATGTCGGTGGGTGGTTCCATGTATAAACTTTATTTGATTCATTAATTTGCTTGTTTGATTAGTCTAACAAAATCTTCTATTATTTACTTGGGTGAAAAATCTGTTTTTTTTAAGAATTTAACACGCGTTGATTTTATTTTGTAACATGTTAGTTTAGTGCGAAGTGCGTCTTTGTGGAAACCATCAATTGATTCATTTTTCTATGTCACCTAGGTTGTGCAACTATATTAAAGTCTTATTTTTCATTTTATTATGCTTTTATAAATTGTGTAAATAGTTAAATAAATTGTGCTAGTGATACAAACATGTTTTGAAGGGTTTGGCATGTCTATATGTTCTTGATGCAAGTGTTGTTGTGTTCTTTTGAAGTGTTTAATATTTGTGCTAATGATTTATTAAACGGAGTTCTATTGAGAAACATGTTTGGATATTGTTTTTAGTGTCCGTTTGTTTCTAAAAACGGGATATTGGGTATTTTCTTGGTGTGAGACAGTGAGGTATCTCCTTGGGTTGTTTTATAAATTGTGTAATGGTTTATTTAAATTGTTTGAATGGTGAAAAACTTGTTTTGGAAATGGTTTAAACAATGGAATGCATGTTTTGGAATTTGCACCGATTTATGTGACGATTTCAAATGGCCTCTGGAAATGGTTAAATTGATTTTGTGCTTTTCTTTTAATATTTTCAATGAGTTGTATGAGTAATGTAAGTGGCGTGTCGTTGGTGCAAACCCTTGATGTGTTAATTTGAGACACTTTATGGATTGTTTAAGTGTTTATTGGTTTTATTAAATTATTTGTGTAGCGCGTTGGGCCTTGCTACGGTGGTTTTGGGTCGCGTGTGTCGAGACATCCTACATGTACATGCATAGAGTAAGACATATATATATATATATATGTGCCCTCTTTGTACATATTACCTCATGGCGTGGGGAATATGTGCAATGCAGCTAGTGGCGCGTATATATATATGTATTAATGCATGTGTGTGTATGCGCCTGGTGTCGGTTCGAGTGACCATCGACAAATGGCGACAAGTTTGAGGTAGGTCCCCTATGCCTAAGCTTTTAATTTGAAATTCATAACTGCTTGACTATTTTAAAAATATGTTTCACACTCTGTTATATAGATATACATGCTATGGAATCTGATTGCGGTTTCTAGAAACTATTATGCCTTGTATTGTAAAATTGAAATGTATTTCAAAGCCGTTGGTCTTAAGTGAATTTTTTTGGAAAATTGATTTCTTAAGTGGTTTTGAATTGGTAATGTGTATTTCCAAAGGTGTTTGGCCTTTTGGTCGGTTGATTTTAAAAAGTGTTCCCTTTATGTAATTAAGCATGTTTGGCGTTTTAAGAATGTTTTATGAAATAGAAAAAAACCCCTATTGAGGCCCGTTTGGCACTTTAAGATTTGGTTTGCGAAAATAGAAAACCCCTTTTGAGTCATTCCCCTAAATTTGAAAATAAAATTTGATGCATGTGTTTTTCAGCGGTTTGTGATATATGTGCCTAGTGTAAAGGCTTGTGCGTGATTGGGTGATGTAAAGAGGGGGAATGCACTTAAGTAGGGAGTTCGGTGGTGAAAGGTTGAATGAATTTTAGATAAAGAAAGTGTAACGTACTTGTTTGATTATTTGATAAAGAAAACTCACCACCATTTGAAATAGAGCACAATGGGAAAACTCGGGTATCTAGGTGGGTGACCAGGACTAGTATGCTAGATGACACGGCAGGGGTTTGTCCCGGTTTGTCTAGCAGGATTGACGCGACTACACTAACTAAACATATGAATTTCTGATTGTCGTGGCCTTCTAAGCCACGTTTTCTGAGGGTCGTGGTCTTCTAAGCCAAGTTTCACTGAGGTACGAGGTCTTTAGGTTACCACTTGTTTTAGCTACCTATAGGGATTACCCATGGTGCTCATTTTTGTCATGCTGCTAACGATGTAACTTCCTTTTCAGCTGTTTCATACTTGAGGCCTTGTTTGTGAAAATCATATTTTAATCCAAACTGGTTTCTTTCCATTTTCAAATGTTAATGCATGCTTGAAACCTATTTTGAAAATGTAGTGGGAGTAAAAGACTTTACCTGAAAATGCAAACTCGTTACGTGAATTTGAAAAGGAGAAACACTATTTTATTATATCTTATTTTCAAACTGGCATAGTTGGATTTCTTAATAAAGGCGGAGGCATAGGATGTAGTTGTTTTTGGCTTTCCTACTGAGCATCTCGGTGCTCACGCCAACATTACTTTTCAGTTGCATGTTTCAGTCTTGGATCGCTTTTGGGAGTGAGTGTGGTTGTCGTACCTTGGCGATCCACGGGGTCACCTAAGGTATGTCGCGTCTTTTGTTTATTCCTTTTTCTGCTGCCACGTTGTTCAGGCTATTTTCCTTTATTTATCTTCTTGTTTAGTTTATGTCTATTTATCTTGTTATGGGCTAAACCGTTCCCAACTGGTTTGTTTTGATGCCCGGAACTAGTTTCCATCTCGTGGGGATCGGGAATGCCCTTCGGGCCATGTCGCGGACCGGGTCGGGTGCCGAGTCGGATGACGATCCGGCCTGGTTCGTGACAAAATGGTATCAAAGGATCCGTTGTTATTTGGGGTGTCGAGTAGCTTGGTGATTAAGTGTGTCGAGACTCGATAGGTAGGTGCGGGAAGGACGTCATGAACCCTCGCCCGTCCCGAGACTCGAGTTTCCAGGGGTAGTCCAGGATTCAAATTTTCTTCTCTGGATTGGTATGTGTGGATGAGGGATGACAAGGGGAGTGATCCGATGTTACGTGACGAGCCTGCTTGGAGTAGCGACCCATGTACGGCCCAAGTGCATGATTCAAGATGCTTCTTGTGGTTGATGCTCGCTTGGAGCATGGCCTGCTAAGCCATGTTACCGGGTTGGTGTAACCACTAGTCCCTTATTTTTGGATGTTTTAATGTGAGTTATGTTTAACCATTATTTTGGTTGGTGTGAGTAGACCTCAAAAATGAAAACGGGGTTGTGTGAAGTTGGTTTCAAATGGGAATGTGGTGTTAGAGTGGAAAAGTGGTTTTGAAATGGAAATTGTTTTCTTTTAACAAATGTGTGGTTTCAAAAGGGGAAAAAATGGGAGGTGTTTTGGAAGTTTTTTTGAAATCTCAGTAATACTTTTTGGAATGTGAATTGGAAAATGTTTTGGAAATTAAAAATGTATTGCTTTGATGATAAGTTATTTTTTTCAATTGGTTGAGAATTTGTGCTTTGTGCTTAATGGTCTGTTTTGGAAATGATAAGTGTCTTGAATTGACCCTTGGTATTCCTATGAGTGATCACATACATTGAGGTGCGCATGTGGCATGTGGGGAAATTGGTGAAGTGAGTGGATGGGTGCTTGAGCTAGCACATGGATATGTATGTGTGAGACTTCATGAGATATCAATGGTGGATATTTAAGTTGTTTTATTTGCTGAAAGATGGTTTTCAAAAAGGGTTTTTCAAATGTTTAGAAAAGTGAGTGAGAAATTGTTTAGCGTTCTATTTTCGTGTTGGGTATTCCTTTTCGTGAGTTATTGGTTTTGACGTACTGAATTGTGGTTGGAATAGTGATTTGAGTTTGAGCTTTCGTTTGTGATTGAGGTGTAGAATTTTGATTCATGATGAGTTTTGATTCGGATTTGGGCCTCTTATTTTTGAGTATGCCACCCAGAAAAGTCCCAGATGGTTCTAGTGAGTCACTTCTAGTTGTTGGTTCTACCCAGACTCATAGAGGAGTGGTAGAATTGAATTCTTTTCGGTTATTATCCAGCATATGTAGTGATAGTGATCTATCGAAGGTAGCGGACTGGCTTGGTGAAATCGTAGGTGATTCCAGGTTATTGGAAACTCCCAAAGCTATGAGAGCCCGTGTTGGTTCGGGTCCATTTGAAGGTGCAACTTTGGATTGGTGGAGGAAATAATCCCAGCGTCGTTGCATGATGGTGCATCTTGGAAGGTGTTTGGCGACGCTCGTCCGATGGTTTATACCTGAGGAAGTAAAGGCGAGGAAAGTGGCAGAACTAGTGGGTGTTGAGTAAGGCCAACAAGCTGTGAAGGACTACATGGGATATGCCAAGGGGTTGATTCCATTTTCTCCAGAGGTAGCGTCGTGGAATCAGTTAAAGTTTCTCTTGTGTGGGGTTTTCGTCCAGGGTTCCAGGACTGTTTCTTTTCGGTGCTCGGGAAGGTTCCCCATCTGGTGACGAGAGAGAATCGGAGGAACCTGTCTCAGACAAGTCTTCTTGTCAATTTCATCTCCTATTAGTTGGACCACCCCCTTGTTTGCTTCTAGTGTGCTTGGTTTGGGTACTTTAAGTCGCCTTGTCATCATTCTCCGAAGGATTTCCGTTAGTGTGGCCATTTGGAACAACTGGAGAGGTTCCACTAGCGGCATCGTCAACCGGAGTCTCGACCTAAGGATGTCAGCTCCTAACTGTGGGGCAACAGATGCTTCAAGACATCAGAACTCCAGCCACAGGTCTCGGAGTGAAGCCTTTCACGCAGTCAGGAACCGTTGGGTGTGGGTCACATTGGTCTAACTTTTGTCTCCAGTGCTAAAACAGGGACGGTTTAAATTTCTCAGTTCAAGCTTCCTCGTCATTGAAGGTTCTGTTTTTCTGTAAGAGGAGCAAAGGTCTCTTTTTCTCGTTCTGGTCTTTGTTCTTTGAATACCCCACTGTGGTTGTAAAAAGGCATGGTGATCTTGTTTTCTTGTAATTCCACTAGCTGCGCCTCCTCAAGTGTGACCCGTTTTGTTTTAATGCATGCTTGTTTTGGAGATGCTCATCTCTTGTAGAAATGATGAGTCATGGTTAGGTTCGTTAATTGGTAGAATTCTTCTGTGGGTTTTCTCCTATGTTAGTGGTGTCTGGTTTGGGTTGGAAGTTCTCGCATCGGTTTATACTGGTTGGTTTAAGCTGGCTAGTTCTTAAATGGTGGGGAGACCCACAACGAATCTTGTCGTCCCTTCTTCGAGGTTTGGTCTGTGTGGTGGTTCCCTCTTGGACAAAGTTAGCAGTTCCAAAGTTAGCCCATGCTAAGAGTCTCAATGTCAGTTGTGCTAGTCAGGTTCTTGTGGTGGGGAGAACCCTCCTCGTTTATGGATGGTTCTTCTCTTTTTAGTTTCCCTCAAAGGGTCGGGTGTGACTGGTGGAGTGAAAAGTCACACCGAGTTCGTGTTTTTGTGGGTCTAGTCCCGTTTCTAACTCGAGTTTGATTCCTCGTTCGGCTGGGCGACTTTCTGGGGGTAGAAAGTTTTTGTGGTGGGGAGAATTGTCACACCCGAATTTTATAAATTTATATTATTTTATTAATTTATGAGGCATTGAAAATTTTTTTATCGAGCTGCGGATCAAGCCTGTTTTAAAGTTTTTCATTTTGTTGACGAATGAGTGCTTTGCCCTTGACAACATCCATTGCATGGGCAGGGCGTTTTCAAAGCTGTGCGGCTTTTCCCTGGTCACCGTGCGGCCTGCACTATATTCAAGATACATAAATAAAATGAGTTTAACGATGTATTTTAATAGTTTTAATTAGGGTAATTATTTTTATTAACATTATCAAGTATATTATAATTATTATTATGTTATGAACAATATTTTTATTATTATTAGAGTTAGTTAAAATTATTATTATGTTCATTATTACTTGTTAATATTTTTATTTATTTTGCATTCTTTTTTCTTCTTCTTTCATTTATTCTATTTTATTTATTTCTTTTATTATTATTATTATTATTATTATTATTAGATTTTCATTTATATATTTATTTATTTAACTTTTTTTTCAAACCCTACTTCCCCCCGTTTTTACCCTTACCCCGTCGCGAGCCCCCCCCCCCCTCGTTCGCTGATGCGCACTCGGAGCCCAGGCCGCCTCCCGCCGGCTGGCCTTCTCGCCGTGCCTCCTCCCTCTCCGTCCGGCCGTCTCGCCGCGTCTCCTCCCTCTCCGGCCGCTGCCCCCTTCGCGATCTCCTCTCCCAACTTCCCCCTCTCAAACCCACACGACACAAACCCTCCGGGCCGAGACCCGAGCCGCCGCTAATAATCCTCCACCCGCAGGCCTCCTTACCTTCGCGGCTCACCGAACCCCACCCCCCTTCGTCCAATTGGCGAACCCCCTTCTGTGCTCCCCTCCGGCAACGCGCACCACCGAATCCGCACCGCCCTTTTCTTTTATTCCGACCGGTTTTCTGGAAGAACACACCTCAGGTGGCCTACCATATTGATCGGCTGCCTCCCCGCACCTTCGCCGCAGGTGAAATCCTCTCCGATTGATGAATATCTTCGGTTGATAGTTTTTCAGTTAAGGTTTTATGTTGTGGTTGGACTGTTTTTTTATGCCTTTTTTTCAACATCTGGTTTTTAGGGTCTTTGTGTGTCGGTAGCGGTGCGATTATTGTGCGGCAAGAGCTTCGCATCAATTTTTTCTAAGTTTGATAAATGTCGGTGGGTGGTTCCATGTATAAACTTTATTTTATTCATTAATTTGCTTGTTTGATTAGTCTAACAAAATCTTCTATTATTTACTTGGGTGAAAAATCTGTTTTTTTTTAAGAATTTAACACGCATTGATTTATTTTGTAACATGTCAGTTTAGTACGAAGTGCGTCTTTGTGTAAACCCTCAATTGATTCATTTTTCTATGTCACCTAGGTTGTGCAACTATTTTAAAGTCTTATTTTTCATTTTAGTATGCTTTTATAAATTGTGTAAATATTTAAATAAATTGTGCTAGTGATACAAACATGTTTTGAAGGGTTTGGCATGTCTATATGTTCTTGATGCAAGTGTTGTTGTGTTCTTTTGAAGTGTTTAATATTTGTGATAATGATTTATTAAATGGACTTCTATTGCGAAACATGTTTGGATATTGTTTTTAGTGTGCGTTTGTTTCTAAAAACGGGATATTGTGTATTTTCTTGGTGTGAGACAGTGAGGTATCTCCATGGGTTGTCTTATAAATTATGTAATGGTTTATTTAAATTGTTTGAATGGTGAAAAACTTTTTTTGGAAATGGTTTAAACAATGGAATGCATGTTTTGGAATTTGCACCGATTTATGTGACGATTTCAAATGGCCTTTGGAAATGGTTAAATTGATTTTGTGATTTTCTTTTAATATTTTCAATGAGTTGTATGAGTAATGTAAGTGGCGCGTCGTTGGTGCAAACCCTTGATGTGTTAATTTGAGACACTTTATGGATTGTTTAAGTGTTTAATGGTTTTATTAAATTATTTGTGTAGCGCGTTGGGCCTTGCTACAGTGGTTTTGGGCCGCGTGTGTCGAGACATCCTACATGTACATGCATAGAGTAAGACATATATATATATGTGCCCTCTTTGTACATATTCCCTCATGGCGTGGGGAATATGTGCAATGCAGCTAGTGGCGCGTATATATATATGTATGAATGCATGTGTGTGTATGTGCCTGGTGTCGGTTCGAGTGACCATCGACAAATGGCGACAAGTTTGAGGTAGGTCCCCTATGCCTAAGCTTTTAATTTGAAATTCATAACTGCTTGACTGTTTTAAAAATATGTTTCACACTATGTTATATAGATATACATGCTATGGAATCTGATTGCGGTTGATAGAAACTATTATACCTTGTATTGGTAAATTGAAATGTATTTCAAAGTCGTTGGTCTTAAGTGACTTTTTTTGGAAAATTGATTTCTTAAGTGGTTTTGAATTGGTAATGTGTATTTCCAAAGGTGTTTGGCCTTTTGGTCGGTTGATTTTAAAAAGTGTTCCCTTTATGTAATTAAGAATGTTTGGCGTTTTAAGAATGTTTTATGAAATAGAAAAAAAACCTCTATTGAGGCCCTTTTGGCACTTTAAGATTTGGTTTGAGAAAATAGAAAACCCCTTTTGAGTCATTCCCCTAAATTTGAAAATAAAATGTGATGCAAGTGTTTATGAGCGGTTTGTTATATATGTGCCTAGTGTAAAGGCTTGTGCGTGATTGGGTGATGTAAAGAGGGGGAATGCACTTAAGTAGGGAGTGCGGTGGTGAAAGGTTGAATGAATTTTAGATAAAGAAAGTGTAACATACTTGTTTGATTGTTTGATAAAGAAAACTAACCACCATTTGAAATAGAGCACAATGGGAAAACTCGGGTATCTAGGTGGGTGACTAGGACTAGTACGCTAGATGACACGGCAGGGGTTCGTCCCGGTTTGTCTAGAAGGATTGACGCGACAACACTAACTAAACATATGAATTTCTGAGGGTCGTGGCCTTCTAAGCCACGTTTTCTGAGGGTCGTGGTATTCTAAGCCACGTTTCACTGAGGTACGAGGTCTTTAGGTTCCCACTTGTTTTAGCTACCTATAGGGATTAACCATGGTGCTCATTTTTGTCATGCTGCTAACGATGTAACTTCCTTTTCAGCTGTTTCATACTTGAGGCCTTGTTTGTGAAAATCATATTTTAATCCAAACTGGTTTCTTTCCATTTTGAAATGTTAATGCATGCTTGAAACCTATTTTGAAAATGTAGTGGGAGTAAAAGACTTTACCTGAAAATGCAAACTCGTTACTTGAATTTGAAAAGGAGAAACACTATTTTATTATATCTTATTTTCAAAATGGCATAGTTGGATTTCTTAATAAAGGCGGAGGCATAGGATGTGGTTGTTTTTGGCTTTCCTAATGAGCATCTCAGTGCTCACGCCTACATTACTTTTCAGTTGCAGGTTTCAGTCTTGGATCACTTTTGGGAGTGAGTGTGGTTGTCGTACCGTGGTGATCCACAGGGTCACCTAAGGTATGTCGCGTCTTTTGTTTATTCCTTTTTCTGCTGCCACGTTGTCAGGCTATTTTCCTTTATTTATCTGCTTGTTTAGTTTATGTCTATTTATCTTGTTATGGGATAAACCGTTCCCAACTGGTTTGTTTTGATGCCCGGCACTAGTTTCCATCCCGTAGGGATCGGGAATGCCCATCGGGTCATGTCGCGGACCGGGTCGGGTGCCGAGTCAGATGACGATCCAGCCTGGTTCGTGACATGATCACCCACAACGAACGACAATGGTCTTCGTCATTGATCTACATAAGATTTTTGACGACTCTAAGCCATCTCCATCTGCTTTCTAATCCAATGGATCTTCTCTATTATTTCATGGATGAGGCATGGTTCGACTAGTGAAGTTTCACCAGTTTCCACCCAGCATAGTGGAGAACGACATGGAAACCCATACAATGATTCAAACAGAGCAATGTGTATCAAGGCTTGATAGTTGTTATTGTATAAAAACTCCAGTAAGGGTATATGCTTCTCCCATAAGACAATAAAATCTATTACATAGAATTAAAACATATCTTATAATGTTTGTATCATATGCTCAGATTGCCCATCCATATGAGGATTATACGTCGTGCTCATAGTCAACTGAGTTCCGAGGGCTTGCTGTAATGATTTCCAGAAACGAGATGTGATCCTCAGATCTCTATCTGAGACTATAGACATTGGTACACAATGCTCTTTAATACTTCTCAGATATAGATTTTTTAATGATCTTCCACCGTATGGGTTTCATTAATAAGGATAAAATTGGTCGTCTTGGTTAGACGGTCCACTATCACCCAAATGTCATGGTGTTTCTAGACCATTCTTGGAAGAACTATAACAAAATCCATTGCTATTTGATCCCATTTCCACACTAGGTTGGGCAATGATTGTAACATACCAGCTGGTATATGATGCTCTACATTAACTTTCTCACAAGTTAAGCACCATGAGACGAACTTGGCCACCTTCCATTTCATGTCGCTCTACCAAAATTGTGCCTTCAATGACTTATACATCTTCTGTGTACCTGGGTGTACAACCCATCTTGAATGGTGGTAAGCATGAAGGAGTTGTTTCTAACAACCCATAGGTATAACCATCCAATCTCTAAAACAAAAAACTGAACCCCATCATGTTTCTAGCCATAAATGGTCTCCCCACCATTGAGTTTTGAACATACAACCAGACATTCTCCATCAGATGTTTGTGATTATTTGACCATCATTACTAAATCAGGAACAAGTGTAGCTGAAAAGAAAACAACAACATCACCTCGGTCTTCCCATTCCACATGCATGTTGGCTAAGACCGACATCAACTACCATTTATTTTAAGCTTCTTTTGCTAACTGAGCATATGACTTTCTACTCAATACATCCTCCACCGAATTTCCTTTCTTAGGTGTGTACATCAAGTCAAAGTCAAACATTTTGAGATACTCCATCCACCTAGTTTTCCTTAGGTTCAAATCTTTTTTTGAGAAAATGTGTTTCAAGCTTTTGTGATCCGTAAACACAGTAAATTTTTCACCTAAGAGATAATGTCTCCACATTTTCAAAGCATGGAAGACTACATCCAACTCCAAATCATGTGTTGGGTAATTTCTCATGCACCCTCAATTTCCTTGAACCATCACCACCCACATGATCTCTTAGCATGAGAACACAACCCAGACCTGATTCTGAAGCATCAAAATACACCACATACACCTCTCCTGATTCTGGAAAGATCAAGATAGGGGCTGATGTAAGCTAAAAGTTTAGTTGATGAAAGGATTTGTAACATTCTTCCCTCAATTGGAAGAGAGCATTCTTCTTATTTAGAGCGATCATTGGTGAATCAAGTTTTGAGAAATCATGAACAAAGCATCGGTAGTAACCAGCTAGACCAAGAAAACTACATATCTCAAACACATTCTTCAGTGATTGCCAAGAGATAACAACTTCTATCATTTTAGGATCTATATAAACGCCTTTCTAAGAAATTACATGGCCAAGGAAACATACTTTCCCTATCCAAAAATTACACTTTTATAATTTGGCATACAAATGATGATCTCTCAAGATTTGTGACACTGTTTCCAGGTGCATCTCATGATCAGCCCTTGTTTTTTAATAGACCAATATATCATCCAAGAAACACCATATTAAAAGAATTCAGATATCTCACAAATATCCAATTCATCAAATTCGTGATGACCACTGGTGAATTCGTTATAACAAATGGCATAACTACATATTTGTAGTGGCCATATCTGCTTCTGAAAGCTGTCATTGGAATAACCTCCTTCCGAAATCACAATTGGTGATATCCTGATCGCAATTCAATCATGTAGAACAACTAAGATCCCATTAATTTCTGGAATAGATCATCAATGTGTAGAAGTGGATATCTATTATTTATCGTAACATGGTTAAGCTTACGATAATTAACACACATCTGAAGAGTTCCATCTTCCTTCTTAACAAACAACACTGGTGCTGCCCATGGAGAAGTACATGGTCGAATGAAACCCTTGCTTTCTAGATCACCTAACTACACTTTCAATTCCCGTAAATCTGTTGGTGTCATCCTATAATATGGAATGGAAATAGGACTAATCCCCGGAAGGAGATCAATAGTAAACTCCAATTCTCGTAGAGGTGGTAACCAGGAGAATTTATTTGGAAATATATTTGGAAATTGATCCACAACAGTTGGAAAACAATTTTCCTCGATCTCTTCCTTTGATGCCAAATTCAAAGCTTCTAGTTGGTAAGTGATCGTTCCCACAATCGGTGCGAATAAGGACTTTGCACATTTCTTTACCATCCTCTCTCCTCTGAACAGATGGCTGATACCGTCCTCAGTCGTGAAACTAATTGTTATCCTATAACAGTCAATGTGATCCTTAAACATTTTCAACTAATCCATACCCCGGATTACATCATATTCATCCATGTCCAACATTGAGAAGTACCATTTTAACTCAGCTCCATCAATAGTTATGGAACATACTCTACAAACAAAGTCTTGACATTCGCTTTCACCAAGAGGAGTTTTCATTTTCTAAACAGAAAGCATGATTTCCGGTTTTAAACATAGCTAGTCTAAAAAATGAGAATCAATTAAGGAATGTGATGCACCAGTATCAAAGAGCACATGCTCAGGGGTATAATTCAAAAGAATCATACCTCTCACCATAGATGGTCCAGCCTGATCAACGACCATCATCTACTCAGCTCCATACAATTGCTTCATCGCTGCATTGTTCTCCTAATTGCCTTGCTAAGATTTCCCTAGTAGAGGAGTCATGGTATTTCGAGAATCACCATGGCTAGATTTGTTATATTGACGAGAATGATTTTTATATCCACATCCGGTCGAAGCATATGATGCATGCGATGCCCGAGGTGTGTCATGCGCACACGACCACAATGCATTCCTACCATAGTACTGTAGATGCCCCATCATCTTGAAATTGTTATAGGCTATAGGTTGCATCGTACAATCTTGAATTTTGTGGTCAAGTGAACCACATTGAAAACAACCTTCTTTTCTCTGGGGTCATGGAGGAAGGTTCACTGATCCCGCTGTCTGATAGTTATTTCCACTTGCACTATGGAAATTGGTGTCCCTTTTTATCTTCTTCCTAGAGGTTGAGTTCCCACAGTTTCCTATTGGGATCACCATTCCTCATCCTTTTGATCCTGAGATATCACATTCAACAACAGTCACTCTGTTCATCATCTTTGTAAAATATATAATAAAGAGGACCGCAATCTTAGATTGAATCTCTTTCCTTAGCCCCGATTCGAAGATGTGTGCCTTCAGCGATGTGCTTGTCGCGACCTCTGGTGCAAAACTAACTAAATTCATGAATTTAGCTGCATAATTTGTGATAAAAAGAGTCTCTTGTTTCAATCTGATAAAGTCTGTCATTTTCTGGATCTTGAACCTGTGAGAATGAAATTGTTTGTTGAACAATTATTCAAAATCCTCCCAGGTAAGGCAATCATCCAATTTATCCTGCACTGCAAAATCCCACCACTGACGTGCAATATTCTCGAGCATTTACATCACCAATTGTACTTTTACCTCTACTGGTGTGTCGATGAAATTTATGATACGATTCATCCTACATGGTCACATTTCCGCCTTCTCGGGTTCAGCATCACCCCAAAAGTTCAGTGGATTCTACTTCATGAACTGGATGCTATAATCCACATGTCGTGGTTCATTCCTCTGGTTCCCTGTATCCACAGCATGAAAATATTTGAAAATACACTTAACTAGATCTTGGTTCACATGTGGTTCTGGTGAAACCAAATTTTCTGTAGCCTCTTTAGGTTGGTTCGGACGACGCCTACCAGGTTCCATTTTCTAAACCAACAACAAACTCCGTCAATGTCACTCTCTGTCAATTGATGGCTTAGCATTTCAAATTCTATCACATCATCTATCACAAAATAGTTTTCAAAACAACCTTTTTCCCATGTTAAATTATTTTTGAAAACATTCTTCATTCATTTTTAAAATAAACCCATTTTCAAAATACACTAAATACCCTCTTTTCAAAATCATTTTCTTGAAAGCAATTTCTGCATTTTTCAAAAATTCACATCTTGCACAAAATACTTACACATTCCTCACAATGAAATATAAAATAATAGTTCGAAATCATTCCACTACATTGCATGTCATGCTCATCTCATTGGCTAAACCAATGAAAATGTTATTTCCCAACATTCTAGAAGTGTATCCAAAACACTTATGTACCCAACTCTCTAGTAACTTGAAGTTCAGCATAAACAGGTTAGCTACATCCTTTTATTCTATACATTTCATGTTCCGACAATCCTACTCATGTCTATGATTTTAAACCAAGGAATAGATAGGAATGAATTTCCACTCCAAGACCAAGAACATCGATGACTACTAGTTAGACAAGGACTGAACAAGATGATACCATTTGTAATGACCCGCCATTTATCATTATCTTGAGAGTACAATGAGTCATTACTAGGCCTTAAGAGACATCCCCAATATTCCAAAGGCTGGAAATAAATGATGAAGAGTTTAAAATATATGTTGGGAGATGATTAACCCATTAATAAATAACCCATAAACTAACCTAGAATAACCAATCATTAACTATATGATGAAAGAACAAAAGAAAGACCACTGAACAACATCATTTTGTCAAACCACATTAAGTAAACAATAGAAAAAGACCAAACTAAGCCTCAAGGTACATAGCAGATGAAAAAATCAAGACTCTCAAAAGACACCACGACTCCGTTCTACAATAGCTCCAAGATCTACAACATCTCCCAAGCATCACCATGAGCCACTAGTAATAAGACTCTTTACCATTACCTGTGTCCTGGAATACAACATCTGCAAAAGCACCAATGTTCCAAAGCCAGGGTGAGTATAAAACTCTGAAGGGTTCCCCAATGACTTCCCTACTCATGCCACTAGGATTCAATGGATAAAAATATTTATATAAATAACAGTTTATATAAAAAAAATTAAAAAGAAGTTTATAACTAAATATAAACATGTTTCCAAAACCATTCATAACCAAAGGCATTCCAAAAGCAATTGAAACCAATTTTCCAGCAGTTTATGATTCTAGAAAAATAACCAAACACGATTTAGACCCATTTCACAAGATCCCTTTTTTGCATACCCAACCATTCTACAAACCCATGAAACCAACCTTTCATGCTACCTAGAAGAAGGGGAAAGTCGTAACCCTAATCCATCCCTTCAATGATGGGGGAGACTTCTTACCCTTATCCAACCCAAATTCACATGAATGTTTGATAGGGGAGAGCCAAACCATTTCAATTTCAAACAATTTGTATAATACTCTCTTTTTATTGAAAAGAAATTCCATCAAATTCATTTCAATATCAAACCCTTTCAATAAAACACCCTCTGTATTGAAAACACATTTTTCATCAAACCATTTACAATTTCAGAAAATCCATAATTTAGAATCAAAATTTTAAATTCAAGAAGCCAAATCACTTTGCACAAAAATTCACCAAGATTTCAAAATTTCACTAAAACCTTAAATAATCACTAAAAAGATTTATTCTATGTTTTTCACAATCAATTACACACCACACACTCAATTTGAAAGTATTCCAATCAGTTCTACTATGTGGAGTGGAGAAAGAATCCCCCTACGTTTAGGGTTTTGACGGAAACCACAACAAATGAAAAATACTCAAGAAAACTGTGTTGCTTCTTCAAGAACCAACTTTAAATCTCTTCTCCTAGAATGATCAAGACCAAATATCATCATATTTGGAATATACACACATATACCTACACATAATGGGAGTATATCTATGAAATCTAGAAAAGTGGAGAAGTGGATCTATGTAGATCTAAGAAATCGATCAAGAACGAAGAAGAATGATCACATACCTCAAGAATTCGTCTTTTATTCGCCAAGAGAAGCCTTCGAATCGCATCCGAAATGATTGGTGAACCCTATTTTACCTTAGAAGAACTAAAACCTGAGTTAGGGCCGCATAGGAAGAAAAATGATCCACATAGAGTCTAACACCCATGAGATCCACCTTTATAGGATCTCATTTAAGTGGCTGCATGGTTTGCTCGCATGGTTAGACAAACCGTGTGCTAACCGAGCATTAGCCACTTCCTTGGAAGACACTCCATGCATAGTTTTTCCACAAGGTTAGGCAAACTGTGTGCCGCATGTGCGGAAGCTATTGCCTCAAGGGCCCACTACGCACGGTTTGGCCACATGGTTTAGACAACCCATGTGCCACCCGTGTGACTTCCCCTTTGCCTCAAATATTAATTAATGTTCTCCCAACTATCCTATTAATCACCATTAACATTAAAACCATTAAAAACATCAAGAAAGGGTTACATACTAGAATATGGGGTACGAAAAACAAACCATATTTCCTAAAAGTCAAAATATTCTAAAAACCTATAAAACTATTTGATGGAGATTTTATGTAACATTTTATTTGGAATGATAGAATTAATCTCACTTGGATCATTACAACGACAATTTGAAAAATTAGAAATATGAAGTGAAATACATTTTCATAATCTTTCTAATATCTGATATATTTTTTAAAATATTATCTCAATATAATCCATCTAAAATGTCGATGTTCAGCCTCCTACATAGATAAAATACACTATATGTACTAATGGTATGTGATGACTATGAATTTAAATCCTAGAAGGCACTTCTGAGAATTTTGTAGAGAAAAAATCCCTGCAAAAACTCATACTCAGTAGTAGTTTAATTTATTTTGGAATCCTCTAGAGGCCATATAGAATAATTAAAAATATGGAACCTCTTATCTCTCCAATATCTTAAAACCACTCAAACACCCATTCCAATTGAATCACAATGAATTTAAAACGGCAATTTTACAATCTACTATAGTTATGATGGGTAGTGAAATTATTTTCACTTTAAAAAAATATAATGATTCCACATAATTATTATCAAATAGGAAGTTTTTATCATTGACTAGAAGGGAACAAAAGTGAATTGTAATTTTTAAAAATTCATTAATAATCCTTTTGTAAAAACCATCAAACCCTATGAATCATCTTACACCCTTTCCATTTTCAATAAGTTTAAATTATAAATTACATAAATCATAAAAATATCATCCACTAAACCCATAATATAATCATTGCATCCAAAAATTGTCATATTAGTTACCAAGAAATGGAATTTATCCTGATTTTCAACTATTTTAGTTTTTATAAATCTCTCAAAAACTAAATTTAGATTCTTTAAAAATCTCTCAAATGTTCTACAAAAAATTGTAAAGTAATCCATGATTAACTCAAATATCATATCTATCAAATTTAAAAATGTAAACATGATTTTTATTTGTATGTAAGTTGATGCACATTATAATGGATAGGTAATTCACTAGTAGGAAAATGTTGCAAAGGTGCATGTAAATGAATTTCTATCTTAATCGTTTGGGGCTATTTGGTTATTTTTTACACAAAAATATTTCTACAACACTAAAGAAATTATTTTTAGTAAGACTAATAGGAATTTGATCTAAAAATGAAAGAGGATAATTATCCTTCTAATGCACACACACACACATCAATTTTATTATAACCCTTTTAAAAAAAATAAAGGGGGTTTATGGGAAATCCATCATGTTTTAATTTATTAAAATGAAATTATATATGCATCAATGAAATCACCTTTAATGCGTATAAATAATTCCTTTTTAAATAATAACACTATAAAAATGATTGAAAAACATATATATTGGAATTTAAAAATATTATATACATATACTTCTTTATATATAAACTTAATGAATATAATCTAGTCAATTCTCAAAAATAGTATAACACATATACAACCATATTTTTGAAAATATAAGATTGAAAATACATAGATAACATGAGGCATATAATAAGATAAAATGAAAATAATACTTACACACACACAAATGTATATATATATATATATATATAATTAAAAAACATTTAGTTGTAATAAAAAATACATAAATATATAAATCATGGATTTATATCCTAAAATTATAAACATAAAGTGACAGAAACAATTTCATATTTATATAATTTGGAATTGGAAAATGTATGCTTATAATGGTTTAGTAAAAGAAAACAAATTCCACCAACATGAACAAAAGAAAATAAAAATGGTTACCTTACAATTTATTTTGGTGGGATTAGACTATAGGAAATACAGGGGGTTCTGATATGTTTTTGTAACTCAAACCAGTGAAATTGGAGGAATAATTGAAAGATGAATTTTTTCATCATGATGATATATTATTCACACTAAAATAATATTGTCCATAGTGTGTAGGAAAATTATAAAATATACAAATTTTTAGCTTTAGAAACCCTCTTCTGGGTATCGATCAAGCTTATTAAATAATCCAATTTGATTTTGATGACAATATTCTAGGTCTATGGGCTCAAAAAATTATTTTAAACCTATAATTTGTGTACATGAAACCAATGATTCATGTGTTTGAAAAAATAATGAACTTGGAGTGATTTTTTTTGAAATAGAAACCAAAATTCAACAATGTAAGTGTTTGGTTTTAAATTTTACTTTGGAATGATTTTTCAATAAAAAAATTATTCACTATGATGAACATAGGTCGAACCACTATAGAAGGTAGAAACGATAATATAAAAATTTGTTTTGTTTCTATGGAAAATCAACAATCAAGTAGGGAATTATTTTTAGGTCAATATAACTATGGTCTCTATGTAGTGAACAAAGTTCAAAGGGATTTCCTTCTTTGGATACCTTATAGATGAGGCATGCTCGAAAAGAAGAATGAATAGTAAGTGATTGGTCGGATCATCTCAGGGAATAAGATGACTCGAATAAACATTAAACAATGTGGTTGATATGATAGTTGAGTATTATAATACAATAGTTGTGGTTTATCTAGACTGAAACATTTATTACCACATTGAAATGAAACATGTATCTCAGTTTCTTTATAAAAAATTAATGACATTCGATTCCTACATAAATATCTGGAGATTATACACCATTCCATTCCAGTGGAAATGTCCAACCTATGCATGAACCAGGCTACAACCTTCCCACACTTTTCTAAAATGAGTATTTACTAAATCCAATCTTCTTACAAGATGTTCCTAAGTCAACTTCCACTTCATGGTCTTGTTATGGTCAATGCATCCCACTATGACTGACCCGTAGAGTAGGTCTCATAAGGTAAAGACGTCCCACAGTTTATCCCTTGTTGGTGGTCATGTAAATTTTTTATCTAACCATATTTCAACAATAACATATATTAAGTTTTACTCATTATTAGGTGATAAATTTTAATAGAAAATCGATCTCTTAATCAGTTATTCTATGAATGATCAATAGTTTGTAATTAATATTAAAAAAAATATTTTACATTACTAAAATGACAATTTATTTATTATTTATATAACATAGAATTATATTCTATGTTGATTATATACATCTATACATTATAATATTCATACAATGGTTATAAAATCATTTTTTTTATTACTAAAATTTTTCATTTGTTTGAAATACTCAACAACTATAAACCAATGAAAACGTCATTTTTAAATAAATTGTATACATAGAAGGTATTTAACCAACAAAGCTCTACGAATTTCAAGTATTCTGGTCAGGAGCATGATTTTATTTCCCTACAGATTTGTATTTTTATCTTCATCAACTTTGGTGGGATCCTAATGAGTACTGATCTAGGCTATGTGGGATACCATATCTTTACTAGCAAAATTTTATTTACTTTTTTCCCAATTATTCGTAATGGATTTTGTATATTTAAAATTACGGAATATTTAGACTGAAGAGCTATTATTATATTGTGTTTTAATGTCATCAACATATTAACTAGATATATATGTCAGGTAATCATTTTAATTCCATCCATTAATAAAACAAATCCTTTTAAAATTAAGGGATGTTATGAAAATTATATAAGTGTTTGATTTCATAATCAAAATTAATGAGAAAATTATACAATAACCCATTAGCAAAAATACTTGGATCATAAAATATAAAAAATAGGACATAGGAAACATTCATCAAAACTAGTAACCATGAGCCATGTCGTACCAATTTATATCAATAAAAACATTATAATCCAATAACTAGCAATTAAAATATTTTTGGTAACATGAAACCTCACTTTCATAAACCCCTTTAAAACCCCATTTAATTGGAATAACCATATTTTCATCTTTCAATATTATCATTACCCAATGCATTGGAGATCTATAAAGGGGATCACCAATTGTATAAGCTCTATAGGTCCCATACAAGAGATATAATGGGGATAAACCCTTTATATAATCTATATTGGTCTCTATCATTTCCATGATCATTACAGGGGATCGGTCATTCGTAAAAGATAAATAGAGAAAAACATTAATCTATAATGTGCAAAAAAAATACAAAATTTTTTAGGAAAAAAAATTTCATATAAATCTCACGTACCACATCCCGAATAAAACAATTTCAACATAATACTATTATTTTTTAATGTGTTTCATATTAATATATTTTCAACATATTTGACCCAAGGAAAATAAATTGGTTTTATAAAAAATATGAAATAATATTAATCTATCTGTAAAAAGAATAAGATTGGAGTCACTTAAAAAATATCCCCATTTGTGCATAGATAACAACATGGGGGTTTTTATTGATGAATTTATATTTTATTAATATACTAATAAGACATTTATCAGAATATTGCCTTTTTATTTTGAAAATAACTTTGAAAAACATAAATCATTTTGAAAATTATATTTATTCAAAATATATTTCAAATATTATAATGAAATATTTGTAAAATCATTTAAAATATTTTCAAATAAAAATAAATATATTTATTAAGTATAAAATTTTAAAACATTTTTTAAAACATTTTTAAAAAGTGTGGTTTTGGTAAAAAATGATTTTGATCAAAAATATGTTATTTTATAAAAAATTATTTTAAACCCTTAATTAAATAAAGTGTAAAATGAGAGGGAAAAAGTATTATAATTTATGAAATTTTTGATAAATAATTTTTTTACAATTCTTCATATTTATATCATAATACTTTTACATAAGAGGCTTCATAAAAAATAATTGGGAAACAATGTGATTGTAACATGAATCTCTTACCAAATTGGTAACATTAAATACTGGGATCCCTAATGAATAACATATTGTGAAACTTTTAATAAGGTTTAAATAATTATATACATTATATAACTTTCCATATGATATTATATACACCACACAAAAGAAATAAGCGGTGAATGTGTCATAAATGTTGTTTGAATAAAAGTTACACAAGAAATCCAATTTCCTTTAGTATTAATTGTATGTGTACTTGTTTAAACATCATATATAATAAATATAAATTTTATAAATATATTATAGATCATGAATAATATATTTCATACCATATATGATTTTATTATGACTATATTTTACCTATTTATTGTGAATTTTATTTTTATGATACATTTCGGGTAATAACCACTTTATTTTTCATAAATGTCTTGACTTGTTTTTTTTTAATCTTTCATTGATCATGATGTTATCATTTTCATAATTTTAAAATTATATATATATCAAATATATTAGTTATGTATTTATTCATAATTTTTTATAAAATATATAAATAGAAAATGGAATACATCATTCATGAATACAGATGACCATACATATGCATGAAGGCCATTTACATTATCCTATCATATTGAATGAAAGAAAAATAAATGATATTTTTTTTATATTATAGTTATTATTTATTATATATCACATTTCTCTATTATACCAATCCTTAATACATTCCATGTAAATTGTGAACGAATCACATCAATTTGTGAGGTGGAAGTATGTCGTACACATGAACGATGTTGTCATATTTTCAAAAAATTGAAATCATGACTGTATGTGTTATATAATAATAGCATATGAAAAAAATATTATTTATAATATATATCATATATAATTTTATTTTTGTCCTTATTTTCGTCCAAGATAAGAGGTAATTGAAGAATGACTGACATCAGTTCGTGAGGTGGTAGTCCACTATACACGTGAATGATGATTTTGTATCCCATTTTTTGGATCTGTTGAATTTTAAGGTCAGACCAATGATATAACAACATCCTAGTGTATTTAATATAAATTTTTTTATATAATATTTATATGAAAAATAATTTAAGGGTATTGAGTATGAAAAAAACAAAAACATTCGTTGATGAAGGTTCTATATTCATTTGGTATATCATTTTCGTTTGAACCAAAGGAAATAATTGGTTTGATTTCCACCTAAGGTTATACCTCTAGGATTATAGGAGAAATGTTGTATTTAAATTTTGGATGGTTTTGTATGGGCCAAAAGTCTTGAGAGGTATGTATTATGCGAAAGAGGAAACATCCTTTTATAATGTAGGAGTGACATTCTTGGTAATACCAAAATGAAAACAATATTGGTAGGTATCCCTTAAATTATGTTTAGATACCCATGATTAATATACGAGGATATTAAATCATTTTATATGAATATTCAGCACATTAAAAATGTACATTATTTCGAACCATATTAGTTTAGTGTCTCTCAAAACATGGAAACAATAACATTCTATCTTGATGAATGATATTTAACATATCCCATAAAGATCGTCCCATTTAGTGAACCCACAATAAATAAGTATTTATAACATAGGGAAAATTAAAATATAAAAGGGGAAATATCAAATGCTCTATAAGGTTAAATGATAGAGATATGTAAGAATAACCAGATTATAAGGGTATTAGAACATTATCAAAATATTATAAGATCATACCTCGAATGTCAAAGATAATAATCAAGACACGTGTAAAAAAGATTGAAGATATATAAGATATGAATCATAAGGTAGTACATATCATAATCCATTAATGAATAACACTATAGTAATGTTTGGAAATTTTGGTAGAAAAACATGAATATAAATTCATTCCCTACAAATCATGGTACATTTTCAAAATCTATCTTGGGAATTCATTCGGGTTACACATACTAGGATGAACACACCACCTTCCCCAATCACATTACCTTCCATATAGTGGAGTGGGTTAACCCTTAAAGCCTTATTAGTAGTCGTGGTTCAATCCCTATATTATATTTCTCATAAATTTTCACTCCTAAAAAAATCATAGTCCACAAAGTCCATTACTAAATATAGTTTACTGATCATTTTATCCATTTCTATCCCCTGAGATATAAATAATTAAACAATTATTTGGAGGGAGATATAGGTAGCACATGTATCATAGTTAAATAATAAATATGTGTGCTGGGATCAAAAACACCATATCTTAATACATGATTTGAAATGGTTATCATGAACATTTAATCATATAATAGTCTATTGAAAATAGGTAAGTTTAAAAATAATTTAATCAATGAATAACTTGTGAAATGAAGTCGGTTTCACAGGTATATAACCCATTACTGAAAAATTAGTTTGATAAACATATTCCCATGATATAGAAATGGGTTTTATAAACATACTCTATTAAAACATTCATGATCCAACCTAAGTCAACCTAGAATCTGTCACCTGAGCCAATACCTGGCGTTGTTAGAACAGCGTTCTGGATCCACACATGTTGGAAACTAGTGTTAGGAATCAATATATTACACAAATGGAATTATTTCACCCATGATTAAATAAAATAACTGAATATAAAAAAACCAAAAATAATATTCATAAAAAAATAAAACATAAAAATTTTTACATATGACTGAAATGTATAACAACTATACATTAAAACCAACCGAACAAGGAAAATTCTTGATCTCCATGTGACCCCGCATGTCACTATCTAACACAAGGATCATCCATCCTCTAAGGAGATTGAACTCAAGATGAAACTGGCACTAAACATTAAAAATAAGAAGAAACTATATGTTCAAGTATTAAAACTATATAGTAATGCCCTAATAAATAAATTCCCAATGCATTTTCATTAAAAAAATGAAGAATCCACATCAAGTTCGATATTTGATATTTAATAGTTTGTTTTTCCTATGTGTTTTACTTGAAAAAGAAATATGGTACATTTCCATACTTCATTTTAAAACAGATAGAATTAAAATAGTGATTCATTAACAATTTCTTGGGGCAAGTGATGATTTCATTTTAGAATGGTATAAGAAAATAAAAACATTAACATTAAATTTTATCCATAAACCATTAGAATCCAACACGTCTCTTTCTAGTAAAGGAACCAAACATTCGAGCCCTATAATAATAATATAATATATGAAATGGGAACAAACATATAAGAGTATCTAGTCATCTCATTAAATACTCGAATATTCCATGTTCCAAAATACATGGGTGAACCTAGGAGATTGTGAATAACCCATATCAAACTAACAAAAGAGACCCATCCTCAGAAACATGCCTCACATGATAAAATAATAAACTACTTAACACCCATGGCCACCCTATCTCAAGACAGATCGAGGGGTTAGTCCCCTGTAAATAATCCCAATATACTATATTTATATATTCCACCATCTAGTGTATATCCTAGATAATGCATAAATCATTCTTAATAAATTCTTTTAATATGAATGGTTCTCATATCTCATGTATAAAGGGGGTGAGTGGACTGAGCATCCCACAAAATTCATAAATAACATTAATTCAACAATAGGTCTCACCCCGAGTCACCCCAATGATTGATTCACAAGCCATTTAATGAATAGAACTCAAAGAGACCGTTATAAGGATATCTAATTATCATTAAGGATCAGAAGTATTCTATAGCTAGGACATCTTATCCCATAAACATAAATGCAACATGAGAACAATTAACTTTTTTCATAATAAACACTTCCACCATTTAAAAAAATACAAAAATGGGCCATTAATAATTGATCATAAAATAATTAGTTTCATGGGATCCAAACCTACTATTCAAATATGGGGTAAACACATCATTTTCGACAATGATATCATTTTAAAAATTATTTTGAAACATTCATATCCCACGTTATATAAAAATCCATTCTTATAAAAATTCTAAATAGGCCATTGATTATCATCAAAATCCCAACCACATTTGAAAACTCACAAGAAATCTCATCAACCACATGGTGTGCCCCTTAATAATAAAATAATTCCATTTATCACAAAAAAATTCTTAAAAACCTCTTTTCATATAATAAAATTTGTCCAAATATCATAAAACAATATCGAGCATACAAGGAAGGTGAAAAAATCCTGAAACAAATTAATCATAAATTATATAGGTAAGTGAAAAGGGAATCCTACATCAAATCCATGGCGCTTCATCAACGCACACCCAAAAGCACCCTAGAGGGGTTCCAAAAGCAAAGATATAAGTACATAGACCATATAAACACAAAAACCCCAATATAAATTGTGGAAAAAACCTAGGTCAGCATGACCATTGTAGAATAGGAACCAAGATAAAATGAAATAAAGTTGAATTGGATAAATAGAGGAGAGGGTTTACCTAGAGAATCATAGCTCCAACATTGTGAAGCCTTAAATATAAAACTAGGGAGGAAGAGTGGAGGCTTGTAGAGAGAGGGAAAATCCCCTTAGGTTTTAAAAAATAATAATAGACGAGGAGGGTGCATTTTGTGTAAAATCCCAAAAGGTGAAAACATGAAATTTCATGAAGCTTCTGATCTCGGAAACATGCATGGTTTTTTTGCACAGTTTACCAAACCATGTGCCAACAATGCAGTTTTGAGTTCCTAAGAGATAATAGAATTCATGGAAAACCATCATGGTTTACCCTACTATGTGCAGACCATTAGGTAGGTTCTACTACAATCTACCACTTTCTACATAGTTACCTGTTTTTAGCCTCTCGGTTAACTAACCCATGCCCCAACTATGCACAAAACACTACCAAGACAAAAAACCGAATTTTGATACATAAAATCATGAATCAATGAAGGATCATAAATTTAATAAAAAATAGAAAAAGAAACATTTCAAAATATAACCCCCGTCACATATAGAACAGGAGAGAAATCCTACGATACCTTATGAATCGAAACATATGATGATAAACGAAGAACCGGCTGTGAAAATTCTCTTCACCAAAAATTCTTTATCCCACAAAAGCCCACAATAAATTCTTGTTGATCTATCAATGACCAATAATTCCATAACTACTTGATTTAACCTATTAAACCATGAAAATATCAACCACTACCAATTGATCATATTCCTCTAGCTCGAAAAATAAAAACTAATTGAGATGAGTTCTTGAAAATAAATGGATTAACCAAGCCGCATCACCCACTGCCATGATGAGAGTAAGACAGTTAGGCCTTCTTCTATGAATCTCAATGATCACCCAAACTTAATATCACACAGAAACCAATGACTCCAAGGATAGACAGAATTGACTACCCACCATTAAAATATAACTATCCAAAAATATATTCTTAAGATAAAAGTTAAGGATAAACAAGATGGGTCTCCCTACCAATAATAACTAAATAGAACTGACCAAATGTGAATTCAACATGAGCTAACACTGTGACATTCCCACAGAAGAAAACCAAAACTCTTCTGCATTGGCCTACTAACCAAGGCTATGAAGAACAAAACAAGAACATATAGGCCACCCATTCCCGAATGAAGGGGACAATAATTTAACCAAATCTCCCCTCACCCCAGGTGGTCTTGTAAACATGCCCCATCTTCACTCTATGTCCTATGGATGAAGCATTAATGTTTGAATCATCTATTACATCATAGTCAGGATTTGGTAAACCCAACATGTAATATCCATAAAACCATTAAGATAAAAAAATAATGGAATTGTTGAATTGAAATCCATATGTATATTTAAAACTACAGTTTGTTAAAATAAATATAATATTTCCTTACATTTCGAATACCAAAAAACCACTATAACAACCACTTTAACAAAATAAATCTTATAATAGGAATGAATCTCACAACAAAGAGACATTAAATGAGTCCTAAACAACACACAACATCTAATAATTGGTGCCATTAGTCTTTCTATAAATACTCATACAAGCCACTAATAATATCCCAAGCATCCACAACATCAAATGTTTTTTGGAGTACTAGTAAATGACATATTATTGTGACCAGTCATTCCACACTAATAACACACCATGATCTATTGTTCAGAGGAGGTTGATGAAAGATTCTAAGGAATTTGTTTTCTAAGACCAACTCAAACTACTTTCATTGGCTTTCCTACATCATTACTAGAATATCCCCCCACTACATCCCAAGATTGAAGGAGGTATGACTAAATTAAGAACTCCCTCCATCACTACATCAACATGAAAATCTTCACTCACCACATTAAAAAATGTGTTCAGATTTTACTCTAATACCTTCGAATTTAGATTTGAACAAAACCTAATCTTGAAACATAGAGCCATCATGAGATCATCCACAACATAATCTAAAAGGTAAGGATCTAGGTCCATAAATTTATGGGAGTACTCCAATAAAAATCCTTCATTGTGTTGAAAACAATAAATTTCCATCCCCATTCTAACCCTTTCATTATCAGATAAATATTTATGTATGAAAAAATCCTTGATGAACTCCCAAGTAAGATCTTCACAGGGCTTTCTCTGAGACATGGACATAAACCACATCCACAGTGAACCTTCAATCATGAATGTTGTAAACATAATGTTCCAAAACATTGGAAATTCAATGAGGATGATGTTCTTTTTAATATTCTTGTCGATTATTCATCTTCAAGAGGATCCTTTTGAACAAAAAAGAGTGGTTGATTTATCTTCTGAAACTCACGAACCAAATCCTTAGGATGTTCAACTGGAAATCCTGCTAATAGGGAATCCTTTGTATCCACACCATGATCTACCATCAAAGCTATTTTGGAGTAACTACATGATAAAAAGAAACCCAAGAACTAAATAAAGTCCCACTCATCAAAAAACCCTCAAGAACAAACACCTCATAGGTGAAAACAATGAACATAAGAAAAAAAGACTATATTAACATCCAAACATTCATTTTTAAATCATTTTCAATTAAAGAACCCTCAATGGGTTGACCACTAACCATTTATGTCCCTTAGAGTCTCACTCACTTGCATGTTTCCAGGCCACCTCTGTAAAGTCCCAGAAATTTCAAGGAAATTTTGTTCTTAAATACTTTGGAATTTTTCAAGTCTATGATTTCTGATGGCACTTGATTCCGAGGTCCGGTGTGCCTGGAATCATTTTCAGAAGTTTTGTTCGAGTACGTTTAGTAAACATACGTGCGAGATTTTCTATCTTTTGAACCGGTGCTCAGAATTTCAATCTGGGGGCACTGATGAACTCGCAACACCGGTATTCACTTAAAGAGACCTTTACCGCAGTTTCATTTTATTGGGAGGATAAGTTAATTTTTGGGGATTTATATTAAATTAAATAAAATTGTTGTACACAATTTTATTGTTTGGTGGTGGTTATTTCCTACAAGGGGAATTTATAGGTGGGTCCCACACCCACATAACCTCCCATGAGAGGATAATGTGTGGTGGGGCCCACATAAACCCCTAACCCTTCAACTTCCATTAAACTCCCCATTAACATACCTTTATTTAATTTGACAACACCTCTCATTTATTATGATAGAGCCTCTCCACCTCCCACCTATTGAATGTTCCAACCTATCTAATTAATTTCATTAATTAATTAGAGCCTCTTTTGAATCAATCTGAATTGCATGGAAATTCTATTAAAATTGGGGAGCCTTAATATTATATTTTCTAGGAAAATATTTGGTGGTGGAGACTTTTGAGATTTGGAGGAGAGATTCATCCCTCACCAATGAAGAACATGAGGAACGATATCATCTCGACGGCTGAGGAAAGAACATGAGGCGACGCTCTGGAGGAACGACGTAATTCATCTTCTTCCACCACATCAAGGGAGGAGATGTCTTTCGTGATGAAACATCGACCACTCTTCCTCCTTGGACGCACCCCGACGTCAATGAAACGACGTCGACTTCGTATTCTCTTCTTGCAGGATGGACAAGCGAGCATCAGAATCAAGGTAGGGGGTTTGATATAATTTTCAGTGAATGAAATTATATTCCATCCTTTGTTAATGATTGTATTGTATTCTTCCAATTGTTATCGCATAACACATAGGGCATGGGCCGAACGAACACGGCCCGAAGAACGTGTTATGGTTCTTGAATATTTTGGCGGTGGTAATGGGAGGTAGTGGCGACCAGAGGCGGCGGTGAACAGAGGTGGCAGCGACCAGAGGCGGCGGCTAGACACTAGCCACGTGGAGGAAATCGCGGCCCGCATTTGTGGGTCACTTGGCAGATGAACCAAACTCGCCAGCCATAGCCGACCGGACTGGTGAACTGCGGCGGCTCTAAGGCATCGCGCTGCGGAGAACCGTCGCGGATCTAAGGCATCGCGCTGCGGAGAACCGTCATGGCTCTATAGCACCGCGCTGCGGAGACCCATGGCCCGCGGACTGCGGGCCGCTTCAAGGGACGAACTGGCTGGCTCGTCGGTCGGTTGGGAAGAAGAAGCTGCAGCACCCATGGTGCCATAGGCGGATGATCCGCGGCCCACAACCGGGGGTCGCTCGTGGCAGGAAGACTTGCTGGACCGGAGTGCGGCGTCACCGTTTCAGAGAACAGGGGGTCACAGCCCCATTCCTCTTGGGCATCCACGTGCTGGGATGCACCAGTCGGGTCAGTTCGCGCCAGCTGGGGTGGGCCGCACTAGACGGTTCGGGCTGCCCCGGGCGGGCCGGGCAGCGCCTCACCGCGGGCCGAGCCGCGCCAGTCGGAACAGCTCGCTCCCCGCCACGGGCTGGGCCACACCATTCCGCGGGCTGGGCCACGTCCCGCTGTGGGCTGGGGCATGCCCCACCGAGCTGGGCTGACCCCTTAGTTGGGTCGGACCCACCGATCCAGGACGGGCAGACCCGCCAGCCCACTGGGCTTGACGAGTCGGGCCCGTTTTGCTTAAATGTGAATAACATCTTGGCCGTCTGTCCGATCGACGCACCGTCTATGGAACTATGACCCTTACAATGAGGCTGCCCTTTTTTGATAATCTAAGTTAGTTTTGGACAAATTTGGAGAATGGTCTGGATTTGAACGAGCGTAATTCCAACTTGGCCCCTGGGATGGAAAATCCAATAACTCTCAGATCGGGCGTCTGATTGATGCACAGTCTGTTGCGTTGGGTTCCTTTTGATGAGGAGGAACTTTGGGATACATCAACTCTAGACTTCGTGATATTTGTTGTATCGACCCCCCTTTGATCGAGAAGAGGATCCTCTCGGAATCGGGCGTGCTGTGTGAAGGAACCCTAGAGCTGGATGTGACTGCGTCCACTACAGTACTGGAATACTCTGTCGGTTCGACAGCGACAACTATCATACTGGAATCCTCCGTAGGTTCGACGACGAGGAATACTGTACTGGAATATTCTGTGGGTTTGACGAAGATGACTACTATTCTTGAATCCAATCGGAGTCTGGTAGTATTGACCTCTATACTTGTATCATGTGTTGGTCCGATAGAGTAGCTGGTCTTGTATCCTGTGTGGGTCGAACAGCTTAGCTGGTCTTTTATCATGTTTGGATCCGATAGCTTAGATAAATCCATGACTACATTTTATTATCTTTATCGCTATACAAAAGATGCATACCTATGTGAGTTGAGTCTTGACTTTCAATCATTATCATCGACGTGATTGACATACTTTCGTGTGTGGACTAGGTTGTGCATGGGCTCGAGAGTTAGAGTCGAACTGAGATTGATAACTTAGGTATATGTATGGGCATATACCTAAGTAGAGTTGGTTGATAATTCGTGTTTGTGTATTTATTCTGTGGTTTATCCTTTATGGATACTGGGAGACCTTCGGGGTCTCGGGGTCCCTACTCAGTATTGTATACTCATCCCTGCAAGGGTTATTCCCGCACTACGTTGTGTTGGATGATGATAAAGGACAACACTGTTCGAGGTAGAGACTTGTAGAGTTGGACGGTACCTGGAGGTGGACCACTTGATGAGACGTACACGAAGTAGATGAATGGACCCAAGGTGTTGAGTAGACCATCTGTACCCACCCTTCAGGTGTGATTCTTGGAGGATGGCTCAGTGGTTGCAGCTTAACTATTTCAGTTGTACTAGCTTTCCGTTGAACCTCTACTTTACTATTGGGATTGTATTTCCAACCCATTTTCCTTTCAGATCTTTCTTTTATATTCAGTTTTACACAGTGTTTACTTCATGTTGCATACTCTGTTGTGTTTTTTTACTTTCATAAAGGCAATGTCTTCCCAGATTAGGTATTTACGCATTTGGTGCTTGTCACCATCCCCTGGCCTATGGAAGGTGGGCTTGGAGTAGTCACAGAACAGGCCCCGAGGATGGGTCGTGACAAATTAGTATCAGAGGAGTCGGTTCTACTACAGAACTCAGGACTCTGATCATTCTTTCTGTGAAGCAATAGTGTTAAGAGTTTTGAGTGTGGATTTCAGTCCAGGGAGTCCAGTGTTGGTGCAGCGGTCGACGTATCCATACATCAGGACCCTGATCTCTCATTTTCGATGCAATAAACGAAAACATTGATTGCAAGTGTGATTCAAAAGTTTTCATTATGGTTTCATTTAGTCATCTCACCAAGTATACTTTTTTGACCATGGAGCACCAGTTTATTTTCATGATGGCCCCACGAAGGTAGCCAGCTTGGGTTCCGAGTTATGTACGAGATGGCAGCCCACCGAGTGACGAGGCCTCGGTGTAGGGACCCATCACTGCGGAGGTACCAGCGGCACCTCTACCCACTGGACCACTGATACCACCAGCCCCAGCAGCAAAGAGTGCACACTACCTGAGTGCGTTGCATGAGTTCCAGCGAGAGAGGCCGCCCGGGTTCCATGGAGAGACGGACCCACAGGTAGCTAAATATTGGCTTGAGGTTATCATCATAGTTTTTATATTGTTAGGGACACCAGCCGACCTTATGGTGATCCTTGCAATGAGTCTCCTGCATGCAGCAGCTGGTAGATGGTAGAGCCTGATGCTCCAAGTGAATGACGAGGCCTCTTTACACTGGATGGACTTCGAGAGTCTCTTCCGCTCAGAGTTTGTTCCAGCTACCCTTTGTGAGGTACAGATTAGGGAATTACTACATCTGTGGAAGGGAAGCATGATAGTAGCTCAGTACTCAGCGAGGTTTTCTAACCTCTCACTCTACTCCATGGATATGGTATGGGACCTGTTTTTCAGGGCACAGACTTTCGAACAGGGAATCAGTCATGAGTTCAGTGCTTATACCATTCCCCTTAGTATTCCGACGTAGGAGGGGGTGCTGGAGAAATCCCATCTAGTAGAGAGTTTCCTCACTGAGCAGACACTCATAGAAAGACCCACCATAGGTCGACACGTATCAGAGTCTTCTGTAGCCGGCTGTAGACAGATGTCGCAGAGGTCCAAACGGACCAGGCCATCAGGTGGATGACCGCAGGATACAGGTTCGGTTGTGCAGGGCACACGAAACAGATCTAGCCATACGAGGAACAGGAAATTCTATGCATGCAGTGGGTAGGTCCACATGGCTCCTGACTGCCCGACCCGCCATTCAAACAAGAAGCAGACAATAGAGGGACATCCCCGGTAGAGGAAGAGGTTCGACCATAGAGGTCTGTCAGGAGTAGGCAGACATGACAGAGGAGCCGGCCAAGCAGCGAGTGGTCGATGACGTTTCAAGGATCTACCTCCACCACAACCAAGTGGTCAACCACAACCACAGGGAGCTGGAGGACAGAGGCGGGCTCAGCTCTAGGAAGTTGAGGCCTATGACCACGTCTCGCCTGATATTATTTGAGGTACTATCTGTGTCTACTCCACCCTTGCTGTAGAACATATAAACACAGATGCGAGTAATTCTATTGTTGCCACTGCCCTTATTCGGAGCTCTGATATTCCGATAAAGCTGTTGGCTCGATCCTTACAGCTAGAGACTCTTACGGGAGTAGACTCAACGATTACACACTGGTGCTAGCTGTGTGAACTTACTATAGGATACGAGATCTTCGACTGGGATCTTCTTGTAGAAACTTTGAGGCCATAAGACATCATCTTGGGTATGTACTACTTATCTACAGTCCATGCTCAGATCGATTATATAAGGAGAAAAGTGAGGTGTGTCTGCACGGATGGGACCAGTTTCACCTTCACCAGCGAGAAGGGAGCCTTTGCAGCGTAGGATGGACTTATGAAGAGGAGAGTGCAGCCGATAACACATCAGTTGGCTAGTCTCATCCTCGGAGAAGTTGATGTGTGGAGTTTTAGTGTTCGTATTGTGGTGGATCAGTATGCAGATGTTTTTCCTGATGACGTTCAAGGAATACCACCTCACAGAGAGGTAGACTTCTATATAGACCTATACCCCGGGACAACACCGATATCTACTCCAACATATCGGATGGCTCCCGCCAATCTTCGTCAGCTGCGGGTACAACTAGAGGACTTGCATGGGAAGAGTTTTATCTGATCAAGTGTTTCACCCTGGGCTTCTCCGATTTTGTTTTCCAATAAGGTGTATGGGAGCTTACGACTGTGTGTCGACTACCATCACCTGAATCAGGTGACTGTGAGGAACAAGTACCCACTCCAAAGGATTGACGACCTTTTTGAATAGCTCAAGGGAGCATGATGGTTTCGAAGATAAACCCCAGGTCAGGCTATCACCAGCTCAGAGTTCAAGACAAGGATGTGCAGATGTCGGCCTTCAGGAGTCAGTATGGCCACTACGTGTTCTTGGTTATTCCCTTCGGCATAAACAACGCTTCAGCTATATTCATGAGTCTTATGAATAGGATCTTATAGCCTTACCTTGATCTATTTGTCATAGTCTTCATCGACGACATACTGATTTACTTGACTACTGAGGAGGAGCACACCTACCATTTTCAGGTAGTACTGAACACACTCCGAGAGAACCAGCTTTATGGTAGGCTCTCGAAGTGGCAGTTCTAGATTTGAGAGGTTCACTTGTTGGGAAACGTAATATCAAAGGCATGGGTAGTAGTGGATCTTGAGAAGATCGAGGTAGTTCTATTCGGGAGCCACCCAGGAGTGTGAAGGAGGTGCAGAGTTTCCTTGGTCTGGCTGGGTACTATCAAAGATTTGTGCCAGACTTCTCCAGAGTTACAGCACCGCTTTTAGCTTTGACGAAGAAGGGGAAACCCTTTGTGTGGTCAGATAGATGCAATCAGATCTCTCAAGAGCTACGGTAGAGGTCGACAAGTTTGTCCATCTTGAGGGTACCAGAGGAGGGCGTAGGGTACATGGTTTTCTACAATGCGTCAGGGACCGGACTCAGGTGTGTCCTGGTGTAGGAGCGAGCTGTGATCTCGTACGGTTCACGGTAGTTGAGACACCACAAACAGAACTACGCTACCCATGACCTGGAGTTAGCAGTAGTGGTCTTCGCCTTTAATATGTGGTGACACTATCTGATGGTCGAGTGCTTTAAATTCTACAATGACCACCAGAGTCTCAGGTATATATATTCGCAGAAGGACCTGAACATGAGACAACGACATTGGATCGAGTTCCTCCAGATCTATGACATCGAAGTATATACTCATGGGAAGGGGAACTTTGTAGAAGATTCTCTCAGTAGTAGATCGAGCATTCAGCTGCTTCGAGAGGTGATAGAGCAGCTGGGCGTGTTGCAGATTTTCTTTTGTGGATAGAGATGGAGCAGCATTTCTTCAGCCTCTTACATTTACTCTCCCACTTTTTCAGCGAGTCAGAGAGGCATAGCATGGGGATGTTGACTGTGAGATGCGACGTGATTATACATCCACAGGGTAGGTTCCTAATGGGTTTACTGGATGATGGGAGCATGTTATCCTCTTCCAGGGACATACCATGTTACCAGTTTCACTATAGGAGGAGGTGCTGAGGGAGTTTCAAACTTCTCCTCTAGCGGCAAATCAAGGGTTGGAGAAGATGTATCAAGACCTCAGACGACAACACTGGTTGCCAGGTATTAAGAAGGTTGTTGTAGAGTTTGTTTCACGATGCCTCACTTGTCATCAAGTGAAGGTGGAGCACCAGGTACCAACAGGCTTGGTAAAACCCTTAGAGGTCCCAGAGTGGAAGTGGGATGGGATATCCATGGATTTTGTGATGGGGCTTCCACGTACCTATAGAGGACATGACTCTATCTGGGTGAACGTATACCAACTCACCATGTCGGTACACTTCCTACCGATCAGAGAGAATGAATAAGTAGAGAGTTTGGGAAGCCTCTACATTCAGGAGATCGTACGGCTTCATGGTGTACCATCGACAATCATCTCCGATGGAGATGCTCATTTCACTTCCCAGCTATGGAAGGGGTTAGAAGAGGATTTTGGGACGCAGCTTCGATTGAGCACCACCTTCCATCCTCAGACAGACGGTCAAACTAAGAGGACCATTCAGACTCTCGAGGAAAAGCTCTGTGCATGTGTCCTCGACTTTGGTCGCAGTTGGGAGGATCACATACCCTTGGTGGAGTTTGCATACAAAAACAACTACCACTCCACCATCAGGATGGAACCATATGAGGCACTGTACCGCCGAACCTACAGATCACCTCTATGTTAGTCTGACCCAGGGGTGTCATCACTTGTAGGACTAGAGATGGATCAGGCTATGACAGAGAATGTTTAGATCATATAGGAGTAGATGAATACTGCACAGAACAGACATAAGTCTTATGTTGATAGGAGACGGAGACCACTGGAGTTTCATGTTGGAGACCATGTATTCCTAGAGGTGTCACCTCTACGAGGTCTACGATGATTTGGTCGTGGCGGCCTGTTATCTCCATGATTCATCATCCCTTTCCAGGTCCTCAGTAGAGTAGGTGAGGTGGCTTACCTCCTAACCCTTCCACCTCAGTTGTATTGGGTACATGATGTCTTCCACATATCTTAGTTGAGGAGATACGTGCACGACCCGACCCACATCATCGATCATGAGGAGCTATACATTGATGACAGAGTGACATTCACGGAGGTCCCAGTAGAGATCGAGGATCGACAGGAGTGGGTCCTACATGGATGGTCGATTCCTCTGGTGCACATTCGCTACAGTACGGGAATCTCTTGGAGAGCACTTTGGAACTGGAGACTCAGATGCATGCTCAGTACCCCCATTTATTACCCTAGTATGTGTTGTATCATTATGGGGACGTAAATCCCTGAGGTTAGGGTAATGTAAAACACGGAAATTTCAAGGAATTTTTTTTCTTAAATAATTTGGAATTTTACGAGTCTGTGGTTTTTGACGGCACCTAATTCCAAGGCCCGGTGTTCTCGGAATCAATTTCTGAAGTTTTGTTCGAGTGTGTTCAGTAAACGTACGTGCTGGTTTTTCTATCATTTAAACTGGTGCTCGGAATTGAAATCTGAGGGCACCGATGAACTCGTAGCACCGATATTCAAATAAGGGGACCTTTACCGTAGTTTCATTTTCTCGGGAGGATAAGTTAATTTTTAGGGATTAATATTAAATTAAATAAAATTGAGGTACACAATTTTATGGTTTGGTGGTGGTTATTTCCTACAAGGTGAAGTTGGAGGTGGGTCACACACCCACATAACCTCCCACGAGTGGATAATGTGTGGTGGGGCCTACACGAGCCCCTAACCCTACAACTTCCCTTAAACTCCCCATTAACACCCCTTTATTTAATTTGACAAAACCTCTCATTTATTATGATGAAGCCACTCCTCCTCCCACCCATTGAATGTGCCAACCTATATAATTAATTTCATTAATTAATTTTCACCTTTTTTGAATCAATTTGAATTGCATGCCAATTATATTAAAATTGGGGAGCCTTAATATTATATTTGATTGGAAAATATTTGGTAGTGGGGCCTTTGGAGATTTGGAGGTGAGATTCATCTGTCACCAATGAAGAACATGAGGAATGATATCCTCTCGACGACTGAGGCAAGAACGTGAGGCGATACTCACGAGGAATGACGTATCTATACACCAGGACCCTGATCTCTAATTTCAGACTCAGTACATGAAAACACTGATTGCATTTGTGTTTAAAAAGTTTTCTTTGTGATTACATTGAGTCAACTCACCAGGTATACTATTTTGACCATGGCGTACATGTTTATTTTCAGGATGGCCCCACGAAGGCAGCCAGCTAGGGTTCCAAGTTGCGAACGAGATGGCAGCTCATCGAGTGACGAGGCTTTGGTGTAGGTCCTCATCACAGCGGAGGTACCAGCGACACCTCTACCCGCTAGACCACCGTTACCACCAGCCCCAGCAGTAGAGAGTGCAAGCCTCTTGAGTTCATTGCAAGAGTTCCAGTGATAGAGGCCACCCAGGTTCTGCGGAGAGACAGACCCATAGGCAGTTGAGGATTGGCTGGAGGATATCGTCAGAGATTTCATATTGGTAGTGACACCATCAGACCTTATGGTTATCTTTTTCATGAGTCTACTACATGCATAAGTAGGTAGATGGTGGATCCTGATGCTCCAGGAGCATGACGAGTCATATTTACTCTTGATGGGCTTTGAGAGCCTCTTCTGCTTGGAGTTTGTTCCAGCCACCCTTCGTGTGGTACGAATTCAGGAGTTACTACTTCTGCAGCAGGGCAGCATGGTAGTAGCTCAGTACTAAGAGAGGTTTACTGACCTCTCATGCTACTACTTGGATATGGAATGGGACCCTTTTATAAGGTCGTGGACCTTCGAGTAGGGACTAAGGCATGAGATCATAGCTTCGACGATTCCCCTCAGTATTCCAACGGAGGCAGGGGTGCTGGAGAGAGCCCTTCTAGTGGAGAGTTTCCTCACTGAGAAGACACTAGTAGCAAGACCCACCATAGGGCGACAAGTATGGGAGTATTTTGAAGCGGGAAGTAGAAAGATGTCGCAGAGGTCCAAGCAGACCAGTCCATCAGGTAGGAGACATCAAGATAGAGGTTCGGTTGTACAGGGCACACAATATAGAGCCAGCCATACGAGGAGCAGGGTGTGCTATGCATGCATCGGGCAGGGCCACATGGCTCATGACTGCCCGAACCACCATGAGGACGAGCAACAGACTGTAGAGGGACCTCCCAGGCAAAGGTTGAGGTATGACCGTGGAGGTCCGTCATGAGCAGGCAGACGTGGCAGAGGAGCTGGCCGAGCAGTGGGAGGTGGACGACGTTTCGAGGCTCTAAATCCACCAACACCAGGAGGTCCACCCCAACCACAGGGAGCTGGCGGACAGAGACGGGTTTAGCTCCAGGCAGTCGAGGCCTATGACCACGGGGCACATGAGATGATTCAAGGTACTATCTATGTCTACTCCACTCTTACTGCAGTACTTATAGACACAATTGTGAGTCGTTATTTTATTTTTTCTTCCTTCGTTCGGAGCTCAGAGATTCCGACGGAGCCATTAGCTCGATCCATACGTCTAGAGACTTCTACGGGAGCAGACTCCATGATTACGCACTGGTACCGGAAGTGTGAGCTTACTCTAGGAGGCAAGAGCTTTGGCTGAGATCCTATTTTAGCAGTGTCGAGGCCTTACGAAATTATATTGGGTATGGAATGATTATCTACATTCCATGTTCACATCGACTGTATTAGGTGAAAAGTGTGGTGTGTACGCAAGAATGAGACCAGGTTCACCTTCACCGGCGAGAAGGGAGCCTTTGCAATGCAGGATAGACTTACACAAAGGAGAGGGCGGCCGATCACACATCAGTTGGCTAGTCTCATCCTCGGAGTAGTTTATGTGCAGATTCTGAGTTTTCCTACTGTAGTGGATCAGTATGCAGACATTTTTCTTGAATACATTCCAGGACTACCTCCTCGCATATAGATAGACTTCTACATAGCCCTATACCCCAGGACTACACCGATATCTACACCAGCATATCGGATGGATCCTGACAAGCTTCGTGAGATGCGGGTACTACTGGATGACATTCAGGGGAAGGGTTACATCTGACCCAGTGTTTCACCCTTGGATTATCTGATTTTTTTCGCCAAGAAGAAGGATGGGAGCTTACGACTGTGTTTCGACAACTGTCGCTTGAATAAAGTGACTGTGAAGAACATGTACCCACTCCTGAGGATTTTCGACCTCTTTGATCATCTCAAGGGAGCGCAATGGTTCTCGAAGGTAGACCTCATGTCAGGCTATCACCCACTCAGATTTCAAGATGAGGATGTGCAGAAGATGGCCTTCAAGTGTTGGTCTGGCCACTACGAGTTATTTTTTATGCCCTTAGGTGTAACCAATTCTCCAGCAGTATTCTTGAGTCTCATGAACAGGATCTTAGAGCCTTACCTCGATATATTTGTCGTAGTCTTCACCGATGAGATACTGATTTACTCGACTACTGAGGAGGAGCATGCCTACCATTTGTGGGTAGTACTGGACACACTCTAGGAGCACCAGCTTTATGTTAAGCTCCCGAAGTGGCAGTTATGGATTCTAGAGGTCCACTTCTTAAGACACATCATCTAAAAGGTTGGGGTAGCAGTGGATCTAGCGAATATCAAGGCAGTGCATGCTTGGGAGCCACCCAAGAGTGTGACAGAGGTGCGGAGTTTCCTAGGTCTATCTGGGTACTATCATAGATTATTTCTAGACTTCTCCCGAATTGCATCACCACTTTCAGCTTTGAAGAAGAAGGGTAAATCCTTTGTGTGGTCATATAGATTCCAACATAGAATTTAGTATCTGAGGTATAGGTTGACAAGCACACCCATCTTGAGGCTACCGAAGGAGGGTGCATGGTACGTGGTTTACTATGATGTGTCAGGGACATGACTCGGGGTGTGTCCTGATGTAGGAGCGAGCGGCGATCGCGTACGGTTCACGGTAGTAGAAGAAGCATGACAAAAACTATGCTACCCATGACATGGACTTAGTAGCAGTGGTCTTCACCTTGAAGATGTGGTGGAACTATCAGTTAAGCAAGATCTTTATAGTCTACTCTGAACACCAGAGTCTGAGGTACATCTTTTCACAGAAGGACCTGAACCTCAGACAGCGACGTTGGATCGAGTTCCTATAAGACTATGACATTGAGATAGTCTATACTATTGGGAAGGGGAACGTTGTAGTAGATGCTCCCTGTAAAAGATCGGGCATTCAACTACTATGAGAGGTGATAGAAAAGCTGGCCGTGTTGTAGATATCCTTTGTGGATAGAGAAGAATCATCCTTACTTCAGTCTCTCACAGTCACTCCGCCACTTCTTCATCGATTCAAAGAGGCAAAACGTGGGGACTTTGACTGTGAGATGCGATGTGCTCAGATATCCATAGGGCAGGCGCCTGATGGATTTTATAAAGGATGGGAGCATGATATCCTCTTTAGGGGATGTACCAGGGTATCAATAGCACTACAGGAGGAGGTTGTGAGGGAGTTTCACACTTCCCCACTAGCGGTACATCCAGGGGTGTCGAAGATGTATCGGGACTGCAGACGACATCCCTGGTGGTCGGGTATGATGAAGGATTTAGCAGATTTCGTTTCACGATGCCTCACTTGTTAGCAAGTGAAGGCGGAGCACCAGGTACCAGAAGGCTTGGTACATACCTTATAAGTCCCATACTGGAAGTGGGATGAGATATCCATGGATTTCGTGACGGGGCTTCCACGTACATCCAGAGGACATGAATCTATCTGGGTGATTGTAGACTGACTCACCATGTCAACACAATTCCTACCGATCAGAGAGCAGGGATATGTAGAGAGTTTGGGACGCCTCTACATTCAGGAGATTGTACGGCTTCATGGTGTACCATCGACTATCGTCTCAGATCGAGATGGTTGTTTCACTTCCTGGCTATGGACGGGGTTACATGAGGCTTTTGGGATGGTGCTTCCATTGAGAACCGCCTTCCATCCTTAGAGGGACGGTCAGACTGAGTGGACCATTCAGACTCTCGAGGATATTCTTCGTGCATGTGTCCTCGCCTTTGGTCGCAACTAGGTGGATCTCTTACCCTTGGTGGAGTTTTCGTACAACAATAGTTACCACTCGACCATCAGGATGGCAACATATGAGGCATTGTACGGCCGACCCTGCAGATCACCACTGTTCTGGAATGACCCATGGGAGTCAGCACTTGTAAGACCAGAGATGGTTCAGGCTACGACGGAGAAGGTGCAGATCATCTAGGAGCAGATGAAGACTACACAGAGCAGACAAAAGTCCGATGTTGATTGGAGGGAGATACCACTTGAGTTTGAGGATGGAAACTACGTATTCCTATAGGTCTCACCTCGACGAGGTCTATAGGGATTTGGTCGGGCATCATGTTATCTCCATGATTTATTAGACCCTTCCAGGTCCTCAGCAGAGTAGGAGAGGTGGCTTACCGCCTGGCCCTTCCACGTCCGTTGCATCAGGTATACGACGTCTTCCACGTATCTCAGCTGGGGAGATACGTGCATGACCCAACCCACATCATATATCACGAGGAGCTGGACAGTAATGACGAGGAAATATTCATGGAGGTCTCGGTGGAGATTGAGGATCGACAAAAGAGGTTCCTACGTGGATGGTCGATTCCTCTAGTGCACATGTGCTGGCATCACGAGAATTTCCATGAGAGCACTTGGGAGCGGGAGGCTCAGATACATGATCAGTACCACAATATTTCCCCTAGTATGTGGTGTAGCTTTATGGGGACGTAAAGCCCTGAACTGGGGGTAATGTAAAGACCCGAAAATTTTAAGGAAGATTTTTTCTTAAATACTTTGGAATTTTAAGAGTCTTCAGTTTCTATCGGCACCTGATTCCGAGGACCGGTGTACCTGGATCAATTTCTAAAGTTTTTGCCAGGTACGTTCAGTAAACATACATGATGGTTTTTCTATCTTTTGAACCAATACTCGAATTTGAAATCTAAGGGCACCGATGAACTCGCAATGCCATTATTCTCTTAAGGGGACCTTTACCGTAGTTGCGTTTACTCTAGAGGAGAAGTTATTTTTTGGGGATTTATATTAAATTAAATAAAATTTTTGTACACAATTTTATTGTTTGGTGGTGGTTATTTCCAACATGGGGAAGTTATAGGTGGGGCCCACACCCACATAACCTCCCATGAGAGGATAATGTGTGGTGGGGCCGACACGAGCCCCTAACCCTTCAAATTTTCTTAAACTCCCCATTAACAGCCCTTTATTTAATTTGACAACACCTCTCATTTATTATTATGTAGCCTCTCCACCTCCCACCCATTGAATGTGCCAAACTATATAATTAATTTCATTAATTAATTAGCACCTCTTTTGAATCAATTAGAATTGCATGGAAATTCTATTAAAATTGGGGATCTTTAATATTATATTTTCATGGAAAATATTTGGTGGTGGAGACTTTCGAGATTTGGATGAGACCTTCATCCCTCGCCAATGAAGAACACGAGGAATGATATCCTCTGGACAGTTGAGGCAAGAACGTGAGGCGACGCTCTGGAGGAATGCCATAATTCTTCTTCTTCATCTGCATAAAGGGAGGAGATGTCTTCCATGATGAAAAATCGACCACTCTTCCTCCTTGGACGCACCTCGTTGTCAACGAATCAACGTCGACTTCTGATTCTCTTTCTGCAACATGGACAAGCGAGCATCAGAATCAAGGTAGGGGGTTTGATATAATTTTAATTGAATGAAATTATATTCCATCCTTAGTGAATGATTGTATTTTCTTCGGACAATTGATATCGCCTAACGTGTAGGGTGCGGGCCGAATGAACATGGCCCGACGACCCTCTTATGGTTCTTGAATATTTTGGCGGCGGTAATGGGAGGTAGTGGCGACCAGAGGCGGCAGAAAATAGATGTGGTGGCGACCGGAGGCGGCGTCCACGCACTAGCCACAAGGAGGAAATCTTGGCCCACACTCATGGGTCACTTGGAAAACGAACCAAACTGGACGGCCGTAGCTAGCCGGATTGGTGAACCACGTCAGCTCTAAGGTGTCGCGCTGCGGAGAACCACCGCGGCTCTAAGGCCTCACGCTGCGAAGAACCGCCATGGATCTATGGTGCTGCGATGTGGAGAACCGTGGCCCATAGACCGTGGGCCGCTTCGAGGGACGAAATGGCCGGCTCGTCGGTCGGGCAGAAGAAGTTGCGACACCCATGGTGCCCTAGGAAGACGATCCGCGGGCCGCAACCGTGGGCCGCTCGTGCCAGGAAGACTGGCCAGACCGGATTTCGGCGCCACCGTTTCAGAGAACTGGGGGCCGTGGCCCCATTCCGCTCGGAAATCCGCGAGCTGGGATGCTTTAGTCTGGTCGAGTCGCGCCAGCCGGGATAGGCCGCACCGGACGGGCCGGGGCGGGCCGGGCTGAGCCGCGCCGCGGGCCGGGCCGGGCCAGTCGGAATGGGATGCACCCCACCGCGGGCCGGGCCGCATCCATCGGGCCAGGATGTGCCAAATCATGGGCCGCACCACGCCCCACCATGGTCTAGGCCACGTCCCACCAGGTCGGACCCGCCGAGCCAGGACGGGCAGACCCGCCAGCCCACCTGGCTTGACGAGTCGAACCCGTTTCGCTTAAATGTGAATAACTTCTTGACCATGTGTCCGATCGACGCACCATCTGTGGAACTAGGATCTGTACAACAAGACGGTCCATTTGAAATAATATAAGTTAGTTATGGACAATTTTGGAAAATGGTCGGGATTGGAACTAGCGTGATTCCAACCAAGCCCCTGGGATAGAAAATCTAATAACTCTCAGATCGGGCGTCTGATTGACGCACAGTCTGTTGCATTGGGTTCATTTTGATGAGACAGTACTTCGGGATACATCAACTCTAGACTTCGTGATAGTTTTTGAATCGACCCCCCTTTTCTCGAGATGTGAATCCTCCCAGAATCGAGCGTGCTGTGTGCAGGAACCCTAGAGCTGGATGCGACTGCGTCGACTACAGTACCAGAATCCTCTATGGGTTCGACAGTGACAACTATCGTACTAGAATCCTTCGTAGGTTCGATGAAGACGAATACTATACGAGAATCTTATGTGGGTTCGACGATGATGACTACTATTCTGGTATCCTGTGTGGGTCACGTAGTATTGACCTTTGTACTTCTATCCTGTGTTGGTCCGACTATGTAGCTGGTCTTGTATCTTGTGTGAGTCGGACAGCTTAGCTGGTCTTATATCATGTGCGGATCCAACAAATTAGATGAATCGGTGACTACATTTGATTATCTCTATCGCTATACAAAAGATGAATACTTTTTTGAGCTGAGTCTTGATTTTCAATCATTATCATCGATGTGATTTACTTACATTCGTGTGTGGACTAGGTTGTGCTTGGGCTCGAGAGTTAGAGTCAAACTGAGATTGAAAACTTAGGTATATGTATGGGCATATACCTAAGTAGAGTTGGTTGATACTTCGTGTTCGTGACTTTCTTCTGTGGTTTATCCTTCATGGATTCCGGGAGACCTTCGGGGTCTCGGGGTCCCTACTCAGTATTGTATACTCAACCCTATAAGCGATATGCATGTACTACGTTGTATTGGATGAAGACGAAGGAAAACACTGATCAAGGTAGAGGCTTGTAGAGCTGGATAGTACCAAGAGGTGGACCACTTGATGAGAAATACACGAAGCAGATGGACAGACCTGAGGTACTGAGTAAACCATCTGTACCCACCCATCAGGTGTGATTCATGGAGGACGACTTAGTGGTTGAAGTTTAACTTTTTCAATTTTACTAGCTTTCCGTTGTACCTATACATTACTGTTGGTATTGTATTTCCGACTCCTTTTCCTTTCAGAACATACTTTTGTATACAGTATTACACTTTATTTACTTCATGTTGCATACTTTATTGTGTTTTTTTACTTTCATAAAGGAAATGTCTTCCTAGATTAGGTATTTATGCCTTTGCTGCTAGTCACCATCCCCTAGCCTATGGATGGTGGGCTTGGAGTAGTCACGGCACGGGCCCCGTGGATGGGTCGTGACAAATTGGTATTAGAGGAGTCGGTTCTACCATATAACTCATGACTCTGATCATTCTTTCTATGAAGCAATAATGTTAAGATTTTTGAGTGTGGTTTTCAGTCCAGGGAGTCCAGTGTTGGTGCGGCGGTTGAATTATCCATACATCAGGACCCTGATCTCTGATTTTTGATGTAGTACATTAAAATATTGATTGCAAGTTTGTTTCAAAAGTTTTAAATGTGGTTTCATTTAGTCATCTCACCAGGCGTACTGTTTTGACCATGGCACACCTATTTATTTTCAAGAAGGCCCCACGAAGGCATCCAGCTTGCGTTCCGAGTTATGTACAAGATGGCAGCCCACCGAGCGACGAGGCCTCTGTGCAGGGCCCCATCACAGTGGAGGTACCAGCGGCACCTCTACCCACTGGACCACTGATACCAACAGCCCCAGCTACAGAGAGTGAACGCTTCCTGAGTGTGTTTCATGAGTTCCAGTGAGAGAGGTCACCCAGGTTCCGCGGAGAGACGGACCCACAGGGAGCTGAGGATTGGCCGGAGGCTATTGTCAGAGTTTTCAGATTGGTAGGGACACTAGCCGACCTTATGGTGATCCTTGTTGCGAGTCTCCTCTATGCCGCAACTACTAGGTGGTAGAGCCTGATGCTCCAGGTGCATGACGAGTCATCTTTCCTCTATATGGACGTTGAGAGTCTCTTCCGCTCGGAGTTTGTTCCAGCCACCCTTCGTGCGGCATAGATTCAGGAGTTACTACATCTGCGGCAGGGAAGCATGACAGTAGCTCAGTACTTAGCGAGGATTACTGACCTCTCACTCTACTCCACAGATAAGGTATGAGACCCATTCTTCAGGGTACAGACCTTCGAGCAGGGACTCAGGCACGAGATTAGAGCTTTGACCATTCCCCTCAGTATTCTGACACAGGGGGGGTGCTGGAGAAATCCCATCTATTAGAGAGTTTCCTCGCTGAGCAGACACCATTAGCAAGACCCACCACAGGGTGACACATATCAGAGTCTTGTGAGGCCGACTATAGACAGATGTCACATAGGTCCAAGTGGACCAGGCCATCGGGTCGGCGACCTCAGGATACAGGTTTGGTTGTGCAGTGCACACGAAACAGAGCTACCCATAAGAGGAACATGCATTGTTATGCATGCGGTGGGTAGGGCCACATGGCTCGTGACTGACCGACCCGCCATGTAGATGAGAAACAGAAAATAGAGGGACTACCCCAGCAGAGGAAGAGGTTCGACCAAGGAGGTCTATCAGGAGTAGGCAGACGTGGCAGAGGAGCTAGCCAAGCAGCGGGTGGTGGATGACATTTTGAGGCTCTACCTCCACCACCACCAGGAGGTCAACCACAACAATAGGGAGCTGGAAGATAGAGGCGGGCTCAGATCTAGGCAGTTGAGGCTTATGACCACGTCTCACCTAATATGATTTGAGTTGCTATCTGTGTCTACTCCACCGTTACTGCAGAACATACAAACACATATGCGAGCCATTATCTTATTGACACTGCCCTTGTTCGGAGCTCTAAGATTCCGACAGAGCTGCTGGCTCGATCCTTACAGCTAGAGACTACTATGGGAGAAGACTCGACGATTACACACTGGTGCCGGCTATGTGAACATACTCTAGGAGCTGAGAGCTTCGACTGGGATCTTCTTATAGTAATTTCGAGGCCTTAAAACATCATCTTGGGTATGGATTGGTTATCTACAGTCCATGCTCAGATCGATTGTATAAGGTGCAATGTGAGGTGTGTCTGCACGGATGGGACCAGGTTCACCATCACTATCGAGAAGGGAGCCTTTGCAGCACATGATGGACTTATGAAGAGGAGAGTGCAGCCGATCACACATCAGTTGGCTAGTATCATCCTTGGAGAAGTTGATGTGTGGAGTCCGAGTTTTCCTATTGTGGTGGATATGTATGTAGATGTTCTTCCTGACGACGTTGAAGGACTACCACCTCGGAGAGAGGTAGACTTCTACATAGACTTGTACCTCAGGACAACACCGATATCTACTCCAGCATATCAGATGGCTCCATCCAAGCTTCGTGAGCTGCGGGTATAGCTGGAGGAATTGCTAGGGAAGGGTTTTATCTGATCAAGTATTTCACCCTGGGCTTCTCCGATTTTGTTTTCCAATAAGGTGTATGGGAGCTTACGACTATGTGTCAACTACCGTCGCCTGAATCAGGTGACCGTGAAGAATAAGTACCCACTCCCAAGGATTGACGAACTTTTTGAATATCTCAAGGGAGCCAGATGGTTCTCGAAGATAGACCTCAGGTCAGGCTATCACCAGCTCCGAGTTCGAGACAAGGATGTGCAGATGTCAGCCTTTAGGTGTCAGTATGGCCACTACGTGTTCTTGGTTATTACCTTCAGCATAACCAATGCTCCATCTGTATTCATGAGTCTCATGAACATGATCTTCCAGACTTAACTTGATCGATTTGTCATGGTATTCATCGACGACATACTGATTTACTCAACTACTGAGGAGGAGCACGCCTACCATTTTGGGGTAGTACTGGACACATTCCGAGAGAACCAGCTTTATGGTAAACTCCCGAAGTTCCAGTTCTGGATTCGATAGGTTCACTTCCTGGGAAACGTAATCTCAAAGGCTGGGGTAGAAGTGGATCTAGTGAAGAACGAGTTAGTTATTTTAGGGAGCCACCCAGGAGTGTGATGGAGGTGAGGAGTTTCCTTGGTCTGGCTGGGTACTATCAGAGATTTGTGCCAGACTTCTCCGGAGTTTCAGCACCGCTTTCAGCTTTGACAAAGATGGGGAAACCCTTCATGTGGTCAGATAGATGCCAGCTGAGCTTTTAGGAGCTCAGGTAGAGGTTGAAAAGTGTGTCCATCTTAAGGCTACAAGAGGAGGGAGTAGGGTACGCTGTTTACTGTGATGCGTCAGGGACCGGACACAGGTGTGTCTTGATGCAGGAGCGAGCAGTGATCGTGTACGGTTCATGGTAGTTGAGACACCATGAGTAGAACTCACTACCCATGACTTGGAGTTAGTAGCAGTGGTCTTCGCCTTGAAGATGTGGTGGCACTATCTGATGGTCGAGTGCTTTACAATCTACTATGACCACCAGAGTCTCAGGTATATCTTTTTGCAGAAGGACCTGAACATGAGACAACGACATTGGATCGAGTTCCTCCAGGTCTATGACTTCGAGATAGTCTATACTCTTGGGAAGGGGAACATTATAGCAGATTCTCTCAGTAGTATATCATTCAATCAGCTTCGTCGAGAGGAGACAGAGTAGCTGGGCGCATTGTAGATATCCTTTGTGGATAGAGATGGAGTAGTGTTTCTTAAGTATCTCATAGTTACTCTCCCTCTTCTTCAGTGAGTCATAGAGGCACAACATGGGCATTTTGACTGTGAGATGCGATGTGATCAGATATCCACAGGGCATGTGCCTAATGGATTTTCTGAATGAGGGGTGCATGTCATCCTCTTCCAGGGACATACAATCTTACCTGTTGCACTACAGGAGGAGGTGATGAGGGAGATTCAAACTTCTCCTCTAGCTGTACATCCAGGGTTGGAGAAGATGTATCTAGACCTCAGATGACAACACTTGAGGCCGGGTATAAAGAAGGCTATTGCAGAGTTCTTTTCACAATTCCTCACTTGTCCTCAAGTTAAGGCAGAGCACCAGGTACCAACAGGCTTGGTACATACCTCATAGGTCCCAGAGTGGAAGTGGGATGGGATATCCATGGATTTTGTGATGGGGCCTCCACGTACCTCTATAGGACATGACTCTAACTGGGTGATCGTATACCAACTCACCAAGTCGGCCCACTTCCTACCGATCAGATAAAAGGGATCAGTAGAGAGTTTGGGATGCCTCTACATTCAAGGGATCGTATGGCTTCATGGTGTACCATCAACTATCATCTCCGGTCGAGATGCTCGTTTCACATCCCATCTATGGAAGGGGTTACAAGAGGATTTTGGGATGCAGCTTCGGTTGAGCACCACCTTCCATCCTCAGACAGATGGTCAAACTGAGAGGACCATTCAGACTCTCGAGGACAAGCTCTATGCATGTGCCCTCGACTTTGGTCGCAGCTGGGAGGATCACATACCCCTGGTGGAATTTGCGTACAACAACAACTACCACTCCACCATCAAGATGGAACCATATGAGGCACTGTACTGCCGACCCTACAGATCACCTTTGTGCTAGACTGACCCAGGGGTGTCATCACTTGTAGGACTACAGATGGTTCAGGCTATGACGGAGAATTTGAAAATCATCTTGGAGTGGATGAAGACTGCACAGAATAGACATAAGTCCTATGTTGATAGGAGACATAGACCACTGGAGTTTGAGGCTGGAGACCATGTATTTCTACAGGACTCACCTCGATGAGGTCTATGGAGATTTTTCCATGGCAGAAAGTTATCTCCATGATTCATCGGACCTTTCCAGGTCCTCAGTAGGGTTGGTGAGGTGACTTACCACCTGATCCTTCCACCTCAGTTGCGTCGGGAACATGATGTCTTCCACGTATCTCAGCTGAGGAGATACGTGCATGACCCGACCCACATCATTGATCACATGGAGATATACATCGATAATAGAGTGACATTCATAGATGTCCCAGTATAGATCGAGTATCAACATGAGTAGGTCCTACATGGATAGTCGATTCCTCTAGTTCACATTCGCTGGCAGCACGGGATGCTCAGATGCATGATCAATACCCCCATTTGTTCCCCTAGTATGTGTTGTTGCATTACAGGGACGTAAATCCCTGAGGTTGGGGTAATGTAAAAATTGGAAATTTCATGGAAATTTTTTTCTTAAATAATTTGTAATTTTACGAGTCAGTGGATTTTGACGGTACCTGATTCTGTGGCCTGGTGTGCCCAGAATCAATTTTTGAAGTTTTGTTCGAGTATATTCAGTAAACGTACGTGATTGTTTTTCTATCTTTTGAACCGGTACTCAGAATTGAAATATGAGGGCACCGATAAACTTGCAGCGCCTGTATTCGATTAAGGGGACCTTTACCGTAGTTGCGTTTTCTCAAGAGGAGAAGTTAATTTTTTGGGATTAATATTAAATTAAATAAAATTATTGTACTCAATTTTATGGTTTGGTGGTGGTTATTTCCTACAAGGAGAAGTTGGAGTGGGGTCCACACCAACATAACCTCCTAGTTGTGGATAATGTGTGGTGGGGACCACACGATACCCTAACCCTTAAGCTTCCTTTAAACTCCCCATTAACACCCCTTTATTTAATTTGACAACAACTCTCAATTATTATGATAAAGCCTCTCCTCCTCCCACCCATTGAATGTGACAACCTATATAATTAATTTCATTAATTAATTGGAACCTATTTTGAATCAATTTGAATTGCATTCCAATTATATGAAAATTGCGGAGCATTAATATTATATTTTCCTGTAAAATATTTGGTGGTGGGGACTTTGAATATTTGGACGTGAGCTTCATCCATCACCAACAAAGAACACAAAGAATGATATCCTCTCGACGACTGAGCCAAGAATGTGAGGAAATGCTCATGAGGAATGACATCATAATTCTTATTCCTCCACGTCACAAAAGGATATGTCGTCTGTGAGGAAACATCAACTATGAATCCTCCATGGATGCACCCTGATGTCAATGAATCGACGTCGACTTCTGATCCTCTTCCCACAATACGGACAAGCGGGAATTGGAATCAAGGTAGTGGGATTGATATAATTTTAATTGAATGAAATTATATTCCATCCTTGGTGAATTCTTAGGTTGTCTTCGGCCAATTGATATCGCCTAACACGAACGGCGTGGGCCGAACGAACACGGCCCAACAACCCTCCGATGGTTCTTGAATATTTTGGCGGCGGCAAAGAGAGCCGGTGGTGACTGGAGGCGATGGAGAATGGAGGAAGCGGCGGCTGCGCACCGGCAACGTGGAGGAAATCGTGGCCCACGTCCGCAGGCCGCTCGGCAGACGAACCTAACCGGCCGACGGTAGCTGGCCAGACTGGAGAATCACAGCGCCTCTAAGGTGTCGCGCTACGGAGAACAGCGGCCCGCACACTGCGGGCCGCTTCAGCGGACGAATCGGCATGCTCGTCGGCCGGCCGGGCGGAATGAGCTGCGGAGCCCATGGTGCCGTGGGAAGAGGTTCCATGGCCCGCAACCTCGGACCGCTCACGCCAAGAAGACTGGCCGGCATCGATCGGCCATACATTAGGGCGGCACTGTCGTTTTGTAGAAACGGGGTCTGCGCCCTCGATCTGCTCAGCTAGCTAGACGGGCCGCGGCCGGACGCAGGTCGGGCGACCCCCAGCCGCGGGCTAGGTCGGGCCGTGCCCTGCTGGGTCATACCATCTGAGCCAAGACGGGCCGACCTGCCAGCCCACCGGGCTTGATGGGTTGGGCCCGTTTCTCTTAAATGCGAATAACTTATTGATCGTGCATCTGATCGACGCACTGTCTGCTGGCCTGGGACCCTTACGACGAGGATGTCCTTTTTCGATACTCTAAGGGACTTTTGGACAACTTTGGAAAATGGTTGCGATTGGAACGAGGGTAATTCCAACCGGGCCCCTGGAACAAAAAAACCAATAACTCTTAGACCAGGCGTCCAATTAACGAGACGTCTGTTGCGTTGGGTTCCTTTTGATGAGACGAAACTTCAGGATACATCAACTCTAGACTTCGTGACAGTAGATTTATCGACCCCACTTTGCTCAAGGATCAGATCCTCTCGGAATTGCCCACACAGTGTGTGGGAACCCAAGAGATGGTTGCGATTGCGTTGACTACAGTACTGGAATCCTCTATGGGTTTGACAACGACAACTACCATACTGGAATACTCCGTGGGATCGACGGAGACGACTACCATTCTAGAATCCTATGTGGGATTGACAGTGATGACTAATGTTCTTGTATCCTTTGTGGTTTCGGCAGTACTTACCACTGAACTTGAATCCTGTGTGGGTCCGACATAGTAGCTGGTCTTGTATCCTGTGTAGGTCCGACAACTTAGTTGGTCTTGTATCTTGTGTGGGTCTGACAGCGTAGATGAATAAGTGACTACATCTGATCATCTCTATCACTGTAGGAAAGATGCATACCAGTGTGAGATTAGTCTTGACTTTAAATCATTATCATCGATATGATTGACTTACTTTCCTGTGTAGATTGGGTTGTTCTTGGTCTCGAGAGTTAGAACCAAACTGATATTGATAACTTAGGTATATGTATAATCATATACCTAAGTATATTTGGTTGGTACTTAATGATTTGGTGTTTCTTCTATGGTTTATCCTTCGTGGATTCTGGGTGACATTCTGGGTCTCGGGGTCCTTACTATGTATCATACACTCACCTTTGCACGAGTTATGCCCACACTACATTGTGTTGGATGTAGACGACATACATCACTTATTGAGGTAGAGACTTGTAGTACAGGATGGTACCTGGAGGTGGACCACTTGATGAGACTTACATAGAGTAGAAGGATGGACCCGAGATGCTGAGTAGACCATCTGTACCCGCCCTTCAGGTGGTATTCCCAGAGGATGACTCAGTGGTTGCTGTTTTACTTTTTCAGTTGTAATAGCTTTCCATTGTACCTGTACATTACTATTGGGCATGTATTTCCAACCCATTTTACATTCACAAACTTAATTTTTTATAAAGCATCAGTTAGTGTTTAATTCCTGTTACGTACTATTTTGTGTTTTTTACTTTAATAAAAGCAATGCGTTCCCAGCATAGTGATTTATGCCTTTGGTGCTAGTCGCCAGCCCCTGGCCTATGGAAGGCGGGTTTGAGGTAGTCACGGCACGGACCCCGAGGATGGGTCATGACAAATTTGTATCAGAGAATTCTGTTCTACCACATAACATAGACCTTTTATCATACTTTCTGTGAAGCAATAGTTTTTATAGTGTTGAGTGTGGTTTTTAGTCCAGGGAGTCCAGTGTTGGTGCGACGGCTAACGTATCCATACACCAGGACCATGATCTCTAATTTCCAACTCAGTACAGGAAAAAACTGATTGCATTTGTGTTTCAGAAGTTTTCTTTGTGATTAAATTGAGTCAGCTCACCAGGTATACTATTTTGACCATGGAGCACATGTTTCTTTTCAGGATGGCGCCATGAAGGTAGCCAGCTAGAGTTCCAAGTTGCGAATGATATGGCTACTCATCGAGCGACTAGGCTTCGGTGTAGGGCCCCATCACAGCAGAGGTACAAGTGGCACCTCTACCCACTGGAACATTGTTACCACCAGCACTAGTAGTAGAGAGTGCACGCTATCTGAGTGCATTGCACCAGTTCCAGTGATAGAGGCCACCCAGGTTCCACGGAGAGACAGATTCACAGGTAGCTGAGGATTGGCTAGAGGATATCGTCAAATTTTTCATATTTGTAGGGACACCAGCCGACCTTATGGTGATCGTTGTCGTGAGTCTCCTTCATTAATAAGTAGGTATATGGTGGAGCCTGATGCTACAGGTGCATGAAAAGGCATCCTTACTCTGGATGGACTTCGAGAGCCTCTTCCGCTTGGAGTTTGTTCTAGACACCCTTCGTGCGATACGAATTCAGGAGTTAATACTTCTGCGGTAGGGCAGTACGATAGTAGCTCAGTACTTAGCGAGGTATACTGACCTCTCACACTACCCCATGGATATGGTATGGGACCCTTTCATCGGGGCCTGGACCTTTGAGTAGGGACTAAGGCATCAGATCAGAGCTTCGACGATTTCCCTCAATATTCCAACGGAGGCGGGGGTGCTGGAGAGAGCCCTTATAGTGGGGAGTTTCCTCGCTGAGCAGACACCAGTAGCAAGACCCACCATAGGGCAACATGTAGGGGAGTCTTCTGTAGACGAAAGTAGATAGATGTCATAGAGGTCCAAGCAGACCATGCCATCAGGTATGCGGCATCAGGATGCAGGTTCAGTTGTGCAGGGCACACAAAACAGATCCAACCTTACGAGGAGCAGAGAGTGCTATGAATGCATCGGGCATGGCCACATGGCTTGTGACTACCCAAATCACTATGAGGAAGAGCAACAGACAGTAGAGGGACCTCCCATGCAGAGGATGAGGTTCGACCGTGGAGGTCCGTCAGGAGCCGGCGGACGTGGTAGAGGAGCTGGCCGAGCAACAGGTGGTGGAAAACATTTTGAGGCTCTAAATCCACCACCACCAGGAGGTCCACCACGACCATAGGGAGCTGGAGGACAGAGACGGACTCATCACCAGGTAGTCGAGGCCTATGACCATGGGGCACTCGATATGATTCACGGTACTCTCTATGTGTACTCCACCCTTAATGCAGTAATTATAGACACAAGTGTGAGTCATTCTTTTATTTTCACTTCCCTCGTCTGCAGCTTGGAGATTCTGACGGAGCCATTAGCTCGATCCTTATGTCTAGAGACCTCTACGGGAGCATACTCCCTGATTACGCACTGGTTTTGGAAGTGTGAGCTTACTATAGGAGGCGAGAGCTTTGGCTGGGATCTTCTTGTAGCAGTGTCGAGGCCTAACGAAATTATCTTGGGTATGGACTGGTTATCGACAGTCCATGTTTATATCGACTGTATTAGGTGAAAATTGTGGTGTGTCCGCAAGGATGGGACTAGGTTCACCTTCACCGGTGAGAAGGGAGCCTTTGCAGCGTAGGATAGACATACGTAGAGGAGAGGGAAACTGATCACACATCAGTTGGCTAGTCTCATCCTCGGAGTAGTTGATGTGCGGAGTCCATGTTTTCCTGCTGTAGTGGATCAGTATGCAGGCATTTTTCTTAAAGACATTCAAGGACTACCTCCTCACAGAGAGATAGACTTCTACATAGACATGTACCCCGGGACAACACCTATATCTACTCGAGCATATTGGATGGATACCACCAAGCTTCGTGAGCTTCAGGTACTGCTGGGGGACATGTAGGGGAAGGGTTACATCTGACCCAGTGTTTCACCCCGGGATTCTCTGATTTTGTTAGCCAAGAAGGTGGATGGGAGCTTACTACTATGTGTCGACTACCATCACTTGAATCAAGTGACTGTGAAGAACAAGTACCCACTCCCGAGTATTTACGACCTCTTTGATCAGGTCAAGGGATCGCAATGGTTCTCGAAGGTAGACCTTAGGTCAAGCTATCACCAGCTCAGAGTTCAAGATGAGGATGTGCAGAAGATGGCCTTCAGGTGTCGGTATGGCCACTACGAGTTCTTGGTTATGCCCTTTGGTGTAACCAATGCTCCAGCAGTATTCATGAGTCTCATGAACAAGATCTTTGAGCCTTACCTCGATCGATTTTTCGTAGTCTTCATCGATGAGATACTGATTTACTCGACTACTGAGGAGGAGCACGCCTACCATTTATGGGTAGTAATGGACACACTCTGAGAGCACCAACTTTATTTTAAGCTCCCAAAGTGATAGTTCTAGACTCAAGAGGTTCAATTCCTAAGACACATCATCTCGAAGGCTAGGGTAGCAGTGGATATAGTGAATATCGAGGCAGTGCTTGCTTGGGAGCCACCCAGGAGTGTGACGAAGGTGCGGAGTTTCCTAGGTCTGGCTTGGTACTATCAGAGATTTTTTCCAGACTTCTCCCGAGTTGCAGCACTGCTTTCAGCTTTGAAGAATAAGGGGAAACCCTTTGTGTGGTCAGATAGATGCCAGCAGAAAATTTAGGAGCTGAGGCAGAGGTTGAAAAGAACACCAATCTTGAGGCTACCAGAGGAGGGCGTAGGGTACGTGGTTTACTGTGATGCATCAGGGACATGACTCGGGTGTGTCCTGATGCAGGAGTGAGCAGTGATTGTGTACGGTTCATGGCAGTAGAATCAGCATGAGAAAAACTATGCTTCCCATGCCCTGGAGTTAGCAGCAGTGATCTTCGCCTTGAAGATGTGGTGGAACTATCTGATGGGTGAGCGCTTTACAGTCTACTCTGACCACCAGAGTCTCAAGTTAATCTTTTCACAGAAGGACCTGAACCTGAGATAGCAACGTTGGCTCGAGTTCCTCTAGGAATATGTCTTTGAGATAGTCTATACACTTGGGAAGGGGAAAGTTGTAGCAGATGCTCCCAATAGGAGATCGGGCATTCAACTGCTATGAGAGGCGACAGAGCAGCTGGCCGCGTTGCAGATATCCTTTGTGGATAGAGATGAAATAGCCTTTATTCAGTCTCTCACAGTCACTCCTTTACTTCTTCAGTGATTTAGAGAGGCACAATGTGGAGACACTGACTGTGAGATGCGATGTGCTCAGATTTCCATAGGGAAGGCACATGATGGATTTTATGAAGGAGGGTAGCACGTTATCCTCTTCAGGGGATGTACCATGGTATCGGTTGCACTACAAGAGGATGTGCTGAGGAAGTTTCACACTTCCCCTCTAGTGGTACATCCAGGGGTGTCGAAGATGTATCAAGACCTCAGAAGACAACCCTGGTTACCGAGTATAAAGAAGGCTTTAGTAGAGTTCATTTCAGGATGCCTCACATGTTAGTAAGTGAAGGTGGAGCACCAGGTACCAGCAGGCTTGGTACTACCCTTATAGGTCCCAGAGTGGAAGAGGGATGAGATATCCATGGATTTGGTGATGGGGCTTCCACATACATCCAAAGGACATGACTCTATATGGGTGATCATAGACCGACTCATCAAGTCGGCCCACTTCATAACGATCAAAGAGCAGGCTAAGTAGAGAGTTTGGGACGCCTCTACATTCAGGAGATCGTACGGCTTCATGGTGTACCAGCAACTATCATCTCCGATCGATATGGTTGTTTCACTTCCCGGCTATGGAAGGGGTAACATGAGGCTTTTGGGACGCACCTTCGATTGTGCACCACCTTCCATCCATAGAGGGACGGTCAGACTGAGTGGACCATTCAGAATCATGAGGATATGCTCCGTGCATGTTTCCAAGACTTTGGTCGCAGTTAGGAGGATTGATTACCCTTGGTGGAGTTTACGTACAACAACAGTTACCACTGCACCATCAGGATGGCACGATATGAGGCACTGTATGGCCAAACCTATAGATCACATATGTGTTAGACTGACCCAGGGGAGTTAGCACTTGTAGGACCAGAGATGGTTCAGGCTACGACGTAGAAGGTGCAGATCATCTAGGAGCGGATGAAGACTACACAGAGGAGATAAAAGTCCTATGTTGATTAGAGACAGAGACCACTAGAGTTCGAGGATGGCAACCACGTATTCCTACAGGTCTCACCTTGACAAGGTCTATGGAGATTTTTTCGGGAAGCAAGTTTTCTCCACGATTCATCGGACCTTTCCAGGTCCTCATCATAGTAGGAGAGGTGGCTTACCGCCTGGCCCTTCCACCTCCGTTGCATCAGGTATACGACGTCTTCCACGTATCTCAGCTGAGGAGATACGTGCACGACCTGACCCAGATAATCTATCACAAGAAGTTGGACAGCGATGACGAGGCGACATTCATGGAGGTCCCAGTGGTGATTGAGGATCGACAAAAGAGGGTCCTACGTGGATAGTCGATTCCTCTAGTGCGCATTCGGTGGCATCACGAGAACCTCCATGAGAGCACTTGGGAGCTGGAGGCTCATATGCATGCTCAGTACCCCAATTTGTTCCCCTAGTATGTGTTGTATCTTTATGGGGACTTAAATCCCTGAAGTGGGGGTAATGTAAAGACCCGAATATTTTATGGAAAAATTTTTCTTAAATACTTTGGAATTTTAAGAGTCTTTAGTTTCTAACGGCACCTGATTTTAAGGACTGGTGTTCTCGGAATCAATTTCTGATGTTTTTTTAGGTATGTTCAGTAAAGGGACATGCTAGTTTTTCTATATTTTTAACCGGTGCTCGAATTTGAAGTCCAAGGGCACCGATGAACTCACAACACCAGCATTCTCTTAAGGGGACCTTTACCGCCGTTGCGTTTTCTCTGGATGAGATGTTAATTTTTGAGGATTTATATTAAATTAAATAAAATTGTAGTACACAATTTTATTGTTTGGTGGTGGTTATTTCCTACATGGGGAAGTTAGAGGTGGGGCCCACACCCACATAACCTCTTGTGAGATGATAATGTGTGGTGGGGCCCGCACGAGCCCCTAACCCTTTAACTTCCTTTAAACTCCCCATTAACACCCCTTTATTTAATTTGACAATACCTTTCATTTATTATGATGGATCCTCTCCACATCCCACCCATTGAATGTTCCAACCTATATAAATATTTTCATTAATAAATTGGCACCTATTTTGAATCAATTTGAATTTCATGGAAATTATATTATAATTCAGGAGCCTTAATATTATATTTTATTGGATAATATTTCGTGGTGGAGCCATTGGAGATTTGGAGGGGAGTGTCATCACTCACCAATGGAGAACACGAGGAATGATATCCTCTCGACGACTGAGGTAAGAACGTGAGGCGACGCTCATGGAGAACTCCGTCATTCTTCTTCTTCCTCTGCATCAAGGGAGGATTTGTCGTCTGCTGGGAAACATCAACTATGCTTCCTCCTTTGACACACCCCGACATCAACGAATCGACGTCGACTTCGGATGGTCTTCCCGCAACATGGACAAGCGATTATCGAAATCATGGTAGGGGGTTTGATATAATATTAAGTGATTGAAATTATATACCATACTTGGAGAATTCTTGTGTTTTCTTCGGCCAATTTATTTCACATAACACAGAGGGTGTGGGCCGAATGAACATGGCCTGACGACCCTCTGATGGATCTTGAATATTATGGTGGCGGCAACGGGAGGCTGTGGCGACTGGAGGCGGCGACGAACGGAGGTAGCGACAACCGGAGGCAGCGGCTGTGCACTGGCCTCATGGAGGAAACTGCGGCCCACATCCGTGAGCCACTCGGCAGATGAACTGAACCGGCCGGCTGTAGCCGGCCAGACAAGAGAACCGCAGCGCCTCCAAAGTGCCGCGCTATGGAGAATCACAGCCCGTGAACCACGGGCCGCTTCGGCGGATGAACCATCTGGCTCGTCAGCCGGCCGGGTGGAAGTAGCCATGGAGCCCATTGCGCTGCGGGTGGAGGATCTGTGGCCCGCAACCATGGGCCGCTCGCGCTAGGAAGACCGGACGGCTTCGGCCGGATGGACAGGAGGGCGGCGCCTCCGTTTCAGAGAACCGGGGGCCGCGCCCCACCACTGGTCGGGCTGACCCCTTAGCCGGGTCGGACCCGCCGAACCAGGACGGACCGACCCGCCAGCCCACTGGGCTTCATAGGCCGAGCCCGTTTCCCTTAAATGTGAATGACTTCTTGATTGTGTGTATGATCGACGCACCATCTGTGGCACTGAGACCCTTACAACGAGGCGGTCCTTTTGCGATACTCTAAGTGAGTTTTGGAAAATATTGGAAAATGGCAGGGATTGAAACAAGTGTAACTCCAACTGGGCCCCTAGAATGGAAAAGCCAATAACTCTCAGACCGGGCATCCGAATGACGTGCCTTCTGTTGCGTTGGGTTCATTTTTATGAGACAGAACTTCGGGATACATCAACTCTAGACTTCGTGGTAGTTGATTTATCGACCCAGCATTGCTCGAGGAGCGGATCCTCTTAGAATCGAGGGTGCTATTTTCTGGAACCATAGAACTGGATGCGACTGCGTCGACTATAGTACTGGAATTCTCCGTGGGATCGACAGCGACTACTATCATACTGGAATCCTCTGTGGGATTGAATTCGATGAATACCGTACTAGAATCCTCCGTGGGTTCAACAACGATGACTACTATTCTTGAATCACGTGTGGGTCAAGCAGTATTGACCTCTATACTTGTATCCTTTGTGGGTATGACAGAGTAGCTGGTCTGGTATCCTGTGTGGGTCTGACAGCTTAGCTGAATCATTGAATACATCTGATCATCTCTCTCACTATACGAAATATGCATACCTTTGTGAGATGAGACTTGACTTTCAATCATTACCATCGATGTGATTGAATTAACTTTCTCTGTGGACTAGGTTGTTCTTGGGCTCGAGATTTAGAGCCGAACTGTGATTGATAACATAGCTATATGTATGGGAATATTCCTAAGTAGATTTGGTTGATACTTCATGTTTCTGTCTTTCTTCTATGGTTTATCCTTCATGGATTCTGGGAGACCTTCAGGGTCTCGGGGTCCCTACTAAATATTGTATACTCACCCATACACGAGCTATTACTGCACTACGTTGTGTTGGATGCAGACGACAGACATTAGTGATCGAATTAGAAACTTGTAGAACTGGACGGTACCCAGAGGTGGACAACTTGACAAGACGTACACAGAGCATAAGGACAGACCCGAGGTGATGAGTAGACCATTTTTACCCACCCTTCAGGTGGGATTCCTGGAGGACAACTCAGTGGTTTCTATTTTAGTTGTTCAGTTGTACTATCTTTCCATTGTACCTGTACTTTACTGTTGGGATTGTATTTCCATCCCCTTTTCCTTTCAGCACTAACTTTTGTGTATAGTATTACTTAGTGTTTATGTCCTATTGTGTACTCTATTGTTTTCGTTTACTTTAATAAAGGAAATTCCTTCCCATCTTTGGGATTTACATCTTTGGGGCTAGTTGCCAACCCCTCGTCTATAGAAGTTGGGCTTGGGGTTGTCACGGCACAGGCCCCGAGGACGGGCCTGACAACCTCGGGCACCCATCAACAATACATTACCCGGAACCCATAAACATTTCCATATAGAATCATGCATGTGAGCACCGATATGAAAACCAATGTCTAAAAAACATCCACATTTTAGAAAAACATTCAAAACAATTTAAAAATCATAAACCATTCAAAGGCTGAATAACCACCAAGTACAACAACCTTTTTCAGATTCTATGATTTAATACTTTCCTCCATGGTCAAAAACAAAAAGCCTTGAATTTATCTCCAAAAAATCAATTTGTTTCATTCAACACATTTTCTAGTAGCCAATAAAATATCAATCCATTAAAATATTGATTAAAAACCCACTCCTTCACATTTAAAATAAATCCCAAAACATAAATGTACTTTCAAACAACCAATTTCCATAAAACGCATGTTTTTATTATAAATCTAAAATATCACTAAACCATTAAAAGCTTATGCAAAGAGATTTATTTATAAAAAATATTATCTCTAAAACACTTCACATGGTTAATTATGAAAACCAATATTTCCCAATGTCCAAAATCCAACCATTACCACTAAACACCACTTTTCAAACTTCCCAAAAATAGGTATTTAAAAAAATCAGAATCATTGAAGACTCAAAGTGCCTTAGTAAGGGGGAACTATATTTTATGGGTGACTTGTCCATATAGATGAAAGCCATATACTAAACACACCACCATCACAAATATCCTTTTAGGACCATGACCCTGGATCCACATTGTTTTACAAACCTTGTGAGCTCATGGATAAAACTAGAATAACACCATTTTTTTATCCCAAATACCAAACAATCCACAAGGTCAAAATAATCTAAAAAACTAGACATCTAATGGAATATATAAGATTAGAATGAGTGAGTGTTCATGACATCCTTACAATTCCTACCTATCGAATATCAAAAATCATACTCCATCTAGCTTTACATCCCCATGTTACAAAGACTACTATGAAAATCATGGTATCTAAGAGCCGACCTCATCAGATTTAATTTTTTCATGAACCAACCCAGGTCAAACCTAACTAGTTAATATATCTGATCTGTGGAATGGCCAAAAGAGAATTCTTGTTCCCCATAGGATCAAAACTAGTGTCAGACATCAATATAGTGCACAAAGGGAATGATTTATCCCATATAAAAATAAATAATCTCAACAGCTGAACGAAACAAAAAAAATAAAATTCATAAACAATAAAAAACTGACCTTTTATTTCATTTGGCCAAAAGGTAGATAATCTATAAATTAAAACCTACCAAATAAGAAAAAATACACAATCTCCAAGTGTCCTTATGGGTCAATCTCCAACAAAATGATCAACCATCACCCAAGGTGATCAAACTCAAGATGAAACCAGCACCAATGGCTAAAAATAAAAATAAGCTCTAGGAATGAGTAGTAAAACTCAATAGGTAAGCCTCAATAAATCTATTCCCAATATACTATCATTAAAATGAATGAAATATATTGAGGAAATCATGATAAAATGGATGAATGATTAAGAGGTAGAAGATAATAGAGGTTTTACCTTAACCAATATAGCCCCATCAGGATGAATCTATAGATCTACACAAAGGGAGGAGTAGTGGAGGCTTGGAGAGTAAGGGGGAATGCCCATTAAGGACAAAAAAATAGGAGAGGTGAGGAAGGTGTGTTTTTTTTTAAATCATGAATGGTTAAAACATGTAATATCATGATTTTTTTGTTATGGGAAACAAGAACGGTTTGAAAACACTATTTTCCAAACCATGCACCAGTTGTACAGTTTCCACTTCTGGATAGAAGATTGACCACATAACCAACCCACCTTGTTTCTCCTATTTTGCACAGACCATGTAATTTGTTCTTCCAGAAACCACCACATGCTAAAAAATATTATAGGTTCAGCCAGATGGTTTACTAAACCGTGCGCCAACAGTACATTGGCTACGACCTGGCCAAAAACCAATGTTTTCTAAAAAAGAAATTGAATGAAATATGGATAAACCATAGAATAAAAACTATATAGAGAAACACTTCAATGTTTGTCAGTTATCACACCTAGAACATGAGATAAATATTGAGGTTACCAACATACCGAAACATAAGATAGGAAATAAAAAACGGGGTGTGAAAAATCTCCTCACCAATAATGCTTTCCTCTTTCATAATTCAAAAACAAATTATAGTAGACTGCTCTATCACAAAGGATTTCATAACAAAATTATCCTGACTCTTCATCCATGAACATTTCATCAACTGCCAACATAAATTATGCCTCTTTCAAGAAACAAAAAAAACAAACTAAGATGATTTACTGAAAATCAATTGGAATGGCCAAGCCGGATGAACCATAACCATTTCAAGTACATGGCCAATGTGCCTTATCCTATGAATCCTAATGATCACCCAAATTGATGATAACATAAAAACCAATGAATTAATGTATGGGCGGAATGGACACCCAACCATTAAAAAATTAACACCCAATAGATTATTAAGATTAAAATAAACATGACAGAAGATGGGGATCCACAAAATTAAGAGCTCACTTGAACCAACCAAATGTGAATTCATCATGAGCTATCCCTAGGCCTTTACCACATAGGCCCACAAAAACTCAACCACAACAGCCTACCAACCAAGGCTAATAAGAATAAAAATAGAGAATTTAGACAACCTAATCCAAAATGGAGAGGACAAGAATTGAACCAAAGCACCTTGCACCCCTAGAGGTCTCCTGACCTTGATCTAGCTTCACAATAAGGCTTATATATAGAGGTTTGATATTTGAAGCATCTATGGCATCATAGTTAGAAATTGATAACCCCAACTTGGAAGATGCATAAGCCTATTAAGTTAAAAAATAACAGGAATTTCTGAATTGAAAAAAAAAATCTATTGAAAATAAGAATTATTTAAAAACCATACATAATTCACTTAAATTCCAATCACAAAAACAGCACTGATACAACAATCATAAAAATTACCCTTATAATTAGAAGGAAACTCATAGTACGGAGACATTAAATGAGTCCCCAACAACACATAACTTTTGATAATTGGATCCATTACACATTCAATGAATTTACCTAAAACCTCACTACATGTGACCCTAGAATCCATAACAATGGATTGTTTTTGGAGTAATAGGACACAATTACTTCTTGTGACTAGGATTGATACACTGATAACAAAGTAGGATCTCCTAACCAATGTAGGTTGATGAATGATCCTAAGCCCTTTTGATTTCACGACCAGATCCAATAACATTCTACTATTTTCCTAACTCTTTATTAGAATTCCCCCCACTACTTACCAGAATTGAAGGAGGAAGGACCACCTCATGAACTACCACCTTCACAATGTCAACATAAAAATATTATCTCACAACCTAGGAAAATTTGGTCTTCTTGAACTCTGGCACATTCGACAATAGATCGATATAAATATTAACCCCAAAATGTTGAGCCTTCATGGGATCATACCCAAAATACTCCCTGATGGTAAGTATAAAGGTCCAAAAAAGATGGAAATACTCCAGCATCAATGCATCTACCTTCCACAAACATAATATATGCATCCCCTTTATCACCCTTTCTTTTTCAGAAAAATAAAAATAGATGAACAAAACCTTGAATAACTCTGAAGTAATATATTCACAAGTATTTTCCCATGACATTGGCTTCCACCACTTTTATAGTGAAACATCAAGAATTAGTGTTGCAAACTTAACCATAAAAAACTCAAGAAACATGATGAGGCTAAAGAACATTTTAATATTTTTTTTTGAATTTTCTGCTTCGAGAGATCCTATTGATATAAAACAGAGGTGAATTTAGCTTCCCAAACTCATAAAAAAATTATTTAAGTTGATGAAATCGAAATAATGATGATGGGTGAATCACGCATAGTCATACCACAATCACCCATTATAGAACTATTGGAATATACACTTGATAAAAAAGCCAATAATTACATCATGTCCAACTGATCTAAAAATCATCAATCAAAAACACTACATAGGTGAAAAACATTGAACACTGAAAAACATGTCAATATTTACATAAATTACATCCTTTTGAAAAAAATTGATATAAAACAAACTCGATGGGTTGGAACATCACCATTGATATCCCTTACAGTCTCGCTCACATGCACCTTTTTATACCACCCTTAGCACCGATCAAAAATTATATATAAGAAATCCATCAACATTTCCATAAACAACCATGCATGTGATCACCAATAATAATACTAAAGGGTAAAACAAATTTTTCTAATTTTAAAAAACATATAATTGTAAACGATTCAAAAATCTTGAACATTCTAGAGGCTCACTAACCACCTTGTACATAAACAATATTCAGATTCATTATTTTAATCCATTCCTCTATGCTAAAAAATGAAATGCCACGAATTTTAATGCAAAAAAATCAATTTTATTCCTTCAAAACATTTTCGTGTTGCCTATTTAATCTCATTACATATAATATATTTTAATAAAAATCCATTCATTTTAATTTAAAATAAATTCCCTAGAAAAAATATTCTTTCAAAAAACCATTTTCTATAATCCCCAACTTTTGATTATAAATGTTTAATATCCTTAAATTGTTTCCATTTTACCCCGAGAAATCATTTTATGAAAATCATTTTTTTAAAACATTTTCAAGGGTTAATTATAAAACATACTTTTTTTCATTGTACAAAATCTGACCATTACAACTAAAGCCCCTCCTTTATACTTCCAACAGAAGGTGATTTTAATACAATTTTCAGAATCAATGAAGACTCATGGTGTGTTACAATGGGGGAACAAGTTTTTATGGGTGACATGGCCATATGGATGGTGGCCATATTCCAAACATGCCACCATAATTAATAGACTTTTAGGAACATTCTACAAGATCATCATGGATTTCTAGGACATGTGAGCTCACAAAGACCACTTGCCTGACTCCATTTTTATCCCAAACACCAAAAAATTGACAAGTACCCAAAAAACTAAAAAATGGACATTCCATGGAAACCAGATGATTTTATCAAGTGTGTGTTCTTGATTTCCTTCTCATTTATACCTATTGAGTTTCAACAATACTATTACATCAACCTTGACATCCCCATGTGACAAAGGGAACTGCGAAAATCAAGGACCATTATGAGCCGACCTCCTCTGATACAATTTTATCACGAACTAACCCAAGACAACCTAAAATGGTCACCTGATATGATATATGAAATGAAACAAAGGGTGTTACTGATCCCCATGGGATGGAAACTAGTGTTGGAAATCAATATAGTATATAATGGGAATGATTTCTACCAAAAATAAATAAATAAACAAACCCATAGAATGAAAACAAACAACCCATTTCGTAATCAAAACCAAAAAAACTTATTTTTCATATGGCCAAAATGTATAATAACTATAAATTAAAACCAAAAAACATGATCTCTATGTGATCCTATTGTTCAATCTCTAATAAAAAGATCAACTATCACCCAATGGGATCAAACTCTAGATGAAACTTACATCGAAGGCTAAAAAAAGAATTATCTATATGTGTGAGTATGAAAACTCAAAAGTGAAGGTCAGATAAGCCCATTATAAATGAACTATTATTAAAATAAATGAAAAATATACTTTAAATTAAATGTAAAATAGATCAATGTAATCTTTTCAACACATTTTATAGGAAAATAAACTCTAGTCGACTTCCCTACATTATTTCAAAAACAAGTTTATTTCAAATACTGAGACATTAACATTTTCAAGGGGGGATGTGGTGAATTCATCTTCATATGGCATAACAGAATGAAAAAAATTAATCTAAAAACATTTTTCATAAAAATTAGGAATCAATAAAATCACATTCCAATAAATCCATCACGCATGAGAGCACTATAATAATGATATAAAGAGAGAAATGGAAATAATCATACAAGAGTAAACTGATACCTCAATCAATACTAAAATAAGTTATGTTCCAAAATACATGTGTGAACCTAATAGATTGTCAATAATCATGAACATACTAATACAAGAGTCCAATCCCCGGAAGTATTCATCACATGATGAAATCAAAAAAAACCCTAACACTCCCAAAAACTCTAACTAAGAATAGACTGAAGGGAACATAAAATAGTAATAAAACCAATATATTCACATGTTATGGGCCACCATATACTGGATAATCTAGTAATTGCATAAATAATTCTAAAAAAAAGTCTCCCATTATTCCAGGTTCCCATGTATCATGTATAAAGGGTCTGAACCAACTGATACCCAACATGCATCCAATCACATTTATGTATAATAATAATTCAACAATAGGCCTCACCATGCATCACCCGAAGGATTGATTCACATTCCATGGAATGAATGGAAATCCTGGAGTCCATAATTAAGATATCCAATTATCATGATGGATCATAAGGATTCCAATACAATGACATCCCAACCATTAAACATAAACATGTCATGAGAATCATCCATTTATTTTTTTTCATAATAAATACGTCCACCATTTTCCCAAAATTACCAAATGGGTTTTTAAGAATTTTTTAGAATACCATTATTTTAAAGATAACCAAATCCACCATTAAAAAAGTGTGTAAACACACCATTTTCCTCTTTAAAATTATTTACAAAACACATTTTTACATTCAAATCACACATTAAATCCAAATACATTCATATAAAAAATTCCAAATGGTCCAAAGATGATCATTATAATCTAAACAACATTTGAATTCTAACAGGACATTTCATCAACAATTAGGTGTGAACCATAATAAAATTTAATACCATTTATCAAAAAACATGGCAAAAACCAGCTATTTGAGCAGCAAAAAAATTATTAAATGATCATAAAACAATACCATACATATAGGGAAAGAGGGAAAAGTATGAATCCAATGAAAAATAAATTATAAAGTCAATTGTAAATGGAAACCTACATGTAATCCATGGTGCTTCAACAACGCATGCCCTAAATATCCCCACCAGGGTTCCGAAAGACATGATATAAGAAGAAGGACCCTAAACTCACAAAACCCCTAAACAAAAATTGAGGGAAACCAAAAAATAGGACAATATAGCCATAGGTGAAGTGGAACTCAAGAGAATATGAAGTAATGTGGGTGAGGAAGAAAATATGAGAAGGTTTACGGTGGGAAATCTATATCTTACTTGAATGATCCTTTGATCTACACAAAGGTAGGTGGATTGGATTCATATAGATTAAGGGAGAAATAACCATAGGGTATCAACAACTAGGATAGTGTAGGAGGTTGTGTTTTGGGTTCATGTCCTGAAATGGGAAAAAATTGAATTTTATGATATTTTAGATTTGGGAAAATCACATGGGTTGGCCACACGGTTTACCAAACTAGGTTCCATCCATGTTTTTGACACATAATAAGATAATATCGACTACATAGCCAACCTACATGGTTTATTCTATCATGTGCAGACCGTTTGGTTGGTTCTTCTTGAAACTACACCTTCCACACAGTTACCCATGTCCGACCGCATGGTTTACCATACCATGCACCAACTGTGTGCCTGCCACCACAAATCCAAAAACCCAAATTTTCCCCCATAACCTCCCAAATAAAATGAGGGTCAACCACAACAAAAAAAACTATACAAGAAACAATTCAAAAAATTACCCTCGTCACACCCTCATCTTGAGAGAAATACCAAGATCCCCAAAAAATAGAAACATAATATAATAAATTAAAACCCCAATGAGAAAAAATAATCCATTATGAGATATAATATTAATGGAATCCTTAGATAATATCCCAAGTAAATTATGAGTGACCCCAATATCTTTCATCTTATATGGTAAATAATTTTCAAAAACCTTTTAAATACATTTTATATGTAAATTATCATTTCTTTTTAGGAAAATGATTTCCAAAAATAAAATCCTTTTGAAAACCATTTTCTTTGAAAATAACAATTAAAATATGAAAAGGAATATTGAAAATATTTTCAAAACATTTTTTCCTAAAAAATTTTAAATAATTCTTCAAATTGTTTGAAATCTGTTTTCCTTGAAAAATTAAAAAGGATGCTTGAAAACATTTGGATAACAGATTTCCATAATAAAAATATAATTTATTATTCAAAAGAAATTCATATCTTTTTTAATTGAAAAAATATAATGGAATATTGAAAATAATTTAAAACACTTTTTAACTATAAATGATTTTGGAAAACATTTTTCTTTGAAAATTTCAATAAAAACAAATAAATTTGTAACATCCCAGGTAAATAGTGAATATGGCTTTTTCATATTGAATAATATTTGAGAATAAAATTTTAATTTTACTTTAATGGGGATGCTATGTTTGATAGCGTACCTGATACGCAACAAAAAGTTTTTTTGAAATATTACGTTGCACACTAATAATATAATAATATTATTTTAAATGGTAGTAAACACCTAGAAGTTTTAATGGAGGGAATGATTAGAACTAAATTATGAGTGACTATATATGTTTGTGAAATATTTTTAAATTTATCCAATAAATTTAAGAGGCTTAAAATGTGAATGAATCCAATTTTAAGCATAAATATTCTAAAATTCATTAAAAGGTCGATTAACTGCCTTCTGATGAAGAACCCCTTTTAAATATACATTTTGACAATTTTATATTTTATATTTGAAAAAATAAAATCCTTATTTATAGTCCAGACATCAAAATTTACTTTGTGTAATTTTTTGTTATTTTTTCGATAATGACCATTTTTTAGGAATAGTGAAAAATGTTGTATTTTAATTCAAAACCTCCTTTTAATCTAATTTATTTAAATGTATATATTTTCTTTTTAATTTGATTCAAAGTGTAATTAGAATATATTTTTACCACTTAATCCAATGGTGGTCATTATAATTAATTTCACTTTGAAAATACACATAAACAAGTGTCAATATTTTGATAGACATTGTTTCTTAAAAACACCCTTTTTTGACAGCTGAAATTAACTATAAAATTTGATAATGAAACTTATATGTTTTGAATTTGGTAAAATGGACATCTTTTTTGAATTTGGAATATCAAATATATCATAGGGTGAATGTTTTGTATTTTTCTGATAATGTTCATTTTTTTAATGAATACTGAAAAATACATCATTTTAATTCAAAACTACATTTTCATCCAATTTAATTATATTGTTTGATTTTACATTAAGTCGGTTTTGATGTTTAATTGAATTATTTTTATATCACTTAATTCAATTTTGTGCATTGGAGGTAATTTAACTTTTCAATTGGATGTAAAAACAAGTCAATCTTTTGATAAATTTTACATCTTAAAAACCCGTCTTTGGTTTTGACAACAAGAATTATTTTTAAAATAATTACTCATATTTTTGTGTTTGTAATTTGGTATAATTAATTCCATATTTGGAATCATTAGGTCCAAATTATGTAATTAAGACTCTTTTGATATTAGACATTATGAATAGTAACAACGACAATTATTATTAATTATCGTGATTAATTAGTAATTCGGTAGTTAAGGGTAATAAAATAATATCATAATAATGTAAAATTACCCCAAAAAGTGTCCAAATCCTCTTTTTTGAGTAATGGACGACCAGGGGATGAGTTTTACCAAACTTGATGGCTCATGGAGTCACAGGGGTGTGATATTGACATGTATGGCATTATTTTAAAAAAAGAAGAGATATATAACAAAGGTTTGTATATCCTAAGTAAAACAATTTTAATTTTGTTTACATTAATTATATTTTGACTATAAATATTCATTGGAAAGATAAAAACATTTCCTACATCATGGTAAATTTTTATAATTTTTATAAATTAAATAAATTTATTTATTTAGGACACCACTATTATGCAGTGATTACCTCATTAATGAACGATTTATATAAAATGAAAATATAATGTAAACTCTAAGACTTAAACTTTTAGAAAACCTATTATATGAGTGGATTTAGAACCCTTATCCTCTTATACTCAAAATATATCATTATGGGACCTATAAAATCATAAAGTCATTATATAATAAAGTATCATTTCAAGACATTCTAAAAGTGACCCTCCTCACTCTTATAAAAGGCCCCCACATATACCCCCTTAACCACACCTCTCAAGACCTTGTCTCGTCCAAAATATACTAATATTATCTATAAAAATCCCTCTATCAATCCTATAAGCCTCACTTTGGTCTGAAGTCTTTCCATGGAAGCCTTTTCCTCAAATGAAAAAGAGTTACCCGATTTAGAGGTAATGTCTTCTCTTGAGTTTCTTTCTTTAATTTTCCTTCCTCACTCACCACTATATTATTATTATTTGATCCCATAATAAAAACAGTATCCTTAATATATTAGGATGTTGTTACTAAATTTATTCTACCTACACTTACACACACCTCCGTCTAATGGTTATAGAACATATTGTTTCTGTAGGTGGTGAATTACTGCCTCATGAAACGATGACTGTTCAATATTCTTTTAACACCTTTAATGTTGGAAATAATGATGTCACTAAATTTATATATGATATATATGGTATTTATTTTTTCAATATTATTCTGAATTTTATTTTTTAATCACATCATTATGCTTTTCATGTTGTGGAACTGCGATAATTTTATCAGAGGAAGTGTGGACTACCGCCCCCTTAAGTGATGTGACTCATTCATGCCAAACATGTAATTTATGAATAATTTCATTAATGAAATTATTTTACCTATATAACATATATATTATAATGTAATTATAATATATCTTTGTCTAATTTAGTTATAATTACCATTAATATGACAAACAATGAATGTAGCGTTTATGCGCACGTACAGCCTACCACCTCCATGAACGGTACATTACCTTTCTTATCTCCAAACAATAATGAATATTATTAAATAAATATATAATGGATATATATTATATTTAAATCATTAACACCATTCTGGACATGATGTACTTATAACTACATGGGAAATTCTTTTTAAACAAGTTCATTTTTGACTCATGTACCGAACATCGACAAAACGTATGATATAAACTCAAATAATTAAATAATTATTAATACATGGTAATATGTGATGTGAATTGAATAATAAACTTTAAATGAATTCCATAAGTAGTAATAAATTGACCTATGTTTATTATTCAGGAATATAAAGAATGAACGTGAACAAGTCGTACTTGAGGTAAGGGATTTTTTATCTCACTTTTAATTCTGTGAGATTTCCATTGTTCGCAACTTATTTATTGAATATGATGTATTTTGTACTGTAATTTCATATATATTATCATGATTTTATTTATATTCATGGAATTATGTCATTCATTTGGTGTTTAATACCTTTTGGTCATATGACTCGATTGATTACAACGAGGTAAGGGGTTTTAATCTTACTTTTTAATCTCGTGAGATTCATGCTACATTTGACACTATTTCCTGTTGTGTGGTGTATGTAAATCCCATGATTGTATTATTTGTGTAATATAATTTAATTTGTGGGTATTTACATCTTCATTTTATGATCCTTCTTTCATGGGGTTTACATTTCGAAAGTTACCCAAATCGGTAAGGGATTCTTTCACCCTCCTCTTTTTAAAAGACTTATTTTTTTAGGTCTTTTAATTTTCATATTATTATGTTGGGATATGTTATTATATATCCTTATTTATTTATGTTTTATTTACAAGTGATTAGATACCCTTTTTATCTCTCATCAACTCATTTTCTGAATTTTAAATTGACGCCGTTAGGCTGTCAAATTTCTGTAAGGGAAATTCATAATGCAATTTGAATTATTTGGGTTAAACATCTACTTCATGATTATGTCATGATATGAATATATTTGTATGACTTCTGATTGTTTTAAATTTAATATCCACTTATATTGGGTGTATTTATATTTTGCACACATAATTATGTAATTGATTTATCTTTAATCTAAGGGTACCATCTTTACATGGGACTTTATCTCAATCGCCTTTTGTTGAGGAATAATTAAATTTATATATGACCATTTTTTATTAGTTGTATAATAAACCCTTTTGAATTTTAATTCCATTCAAAAGGAATATTTTTACACGAAGCATTTCACTGAACGACAAAAGGAATGTTTTTGTCTTACGTATGCAGCAACAACGACTTATCCGCCGTCGTGACCATTATTTGAGTTTCGGCATCCTCTATAACCGTACTTTTTTTAAATGAAAAATAAATACGATGTTTTACTTTTTTTTATTTTGGTATTGAAAATTGTTTTGATAATGTTTTGATTATATCAATTTGTTGTGTTGATATCTTGTGATTGAAATATGGAAATGTTATGTTTTCTTTTATGAAATTTTTATGTGATACGATAATGTTATGGTTCTTGGGAATTGTTAGGAAGTTGGGTTGTTTCGTGATAAACTAAGGGTGGGTGAGCATGATATATCTATCCAATTCATTGGTTAATGCAAAGGAGTTAAATGCTAAGGTTTCTCCGAAGGGATTTAGGGAATATATTGTGATGTGTATTCCAAATGTGACTCCCTATGTAGTTGTGATAACTACAATGTATGTAGTTATATATACATTTAGTTACCTTTATGTTTTTTGATTACTATGGGTTATTCATAAATATTATGATTTCAGAATATATGATTGAAAATTAGTATTTCATTGATTTGTATTTATTGATGGGTTAATGTTTCCTTTCATTATGTTATAACCTTTACTAAGCTTTTTATGCTCATCCCTTGTTTTTGAAATGTTTTCAACATGACATACAGATTAACAGGGTCAAGGATGGGATCAAGGAAAGACATGATGTCTAAAACATGGAACTAGTCATGTTTCTTTTATAAGAGTTTTTATTTTATGAACAAAATGGAAACTTAGTAGAAGTGTCTACTTTATTATATTTTTGAGATGTAATAGTTATGTCCTAATTCTCTAAAACTCTAAACCTGAAAAGATCCTCAATGAGAATTACTCATTTAATTCTAGACTATGTAATGTTTTAAGGGTGTGTCCTTATAGTTAGTATCAAAGGGAGGTTACATAATGTTAGAGGTTAGGTTACTCTTTAAGCATAAGTGACATTACCATAATGGTTAGTATTTCCAAAAGATTCATAGTTATTTTGATAAAGTGAATGATTTTAAGATAACATGAATAATTATATAATAGTATTATATGATGATTTTACTGATATACTCACTCTGGCCTTTTTGGTTTTAGTAAATGGCTAGATCTAGCAGGAACCAAAGTAACAGTGGATGTTAAGAAAACATGGACGGTTTTCTGAATGAGAAACTGAATGATATGGGAGATGTAATGAAGAACTGTTGTGGTTATTCTCAACGAACTATCTAGAGTACTGATTTACCACCTGAACCTTAGTTACTTTTATAAGTCATCATATAGGCGAGCAAAAAATACATATGGAAGTTCAGGTAATAATCATAAAGGTATGTGTGTTCAAAAACCTATGTGTCAAAGATGTGGAAAGAAACACCCAGGAAAATGTTTCAAAGGGACAAAAATATGATATAGATTTGGAAATGAAGGTCATAAAGCAAGAACCTGCCATGGAAAAAGGAAGCATTTAGTTGACTCTAGGAATGGGAAAGAAGATCTTTATTAATGATTAATTTAATGTTTTAAATGTGGTGTGCATGGTCATTATGAAAGCACATGTTCTATGAAAAAGTTTTGGGAATGGGATCACCAGGATAATACAAATATTTTTTTACCAATACCTAATGCCATTCCGATTGAAGATGAAGGAACTGACAATTACCAATGAATGGTATGGATTATTTCATAACATATTTTTTCCTATTAGTGTATTATTAGGATATGATTCGTGAATTTGTCTGTAGGAAAGATTTATTTCAGAATAAGTTTGAAAGGAATGTTTAATTGATCATGAAGAATTTTGAATGAGTAAGAAGTCAACATATAAGGGATTCAAGAGCTGTGGTAGATTTTAGGATGGTGAAATTTTTAATAGTATTAAGGCTCTTTTGATGATTAGATTACATTAGAAGACTTTTTATAGTATGTGTAACCCTGAGGCTTGATATATGAAAATTTTATTCATAGATTAATTATCTTTTCTTTTGTGGATATAGTTATAAATAACCATTTGGGTTTATATGATCCTGGAATTTGAGGCAATTACTAGTTAATAAATTTTGGGATGGAAAACAAAAGTTATTAGATAACCTTTATAGTTAAAATGTGTTATGGTTATTTTTGATGAATTTATATCTTTTTAGAATGTTATAAAATTATATAGTTTTTGAAAAACGAAAACACGTAGACCGTGTGACAACCCTTTGCATCGGACGAAGCTGTGGGAATCGAACCCACAACCAAAGTGCAACTTGTATTTATCACCAATCACTGGACTACGTGAAGTCCCTGGTTAGTATGACTAATTATTTTTAGTCACATGATCTTCTGAATCAAGAATAAGTTGATTTTGGGTTATTGCAGGTAACCTTTTTACTTCATTTTCTTTCTTTTAAAGTGATAGTTTTATTGAATACTTTTATTATGTGGGGATTTCAATAATGTTTCCAAGCCCAATTTTAAAATTTTGAGGACGTAATTTCTAAAACAATGGAAGGATGTACAATTATAGGTAAATAATGAATATGAAATTTTCATATTCAATGATACTTTAGAATTAAATAATAATTTTACTTTAAAGGGGATGCTATGTTTGATAGAATACCTGATACGCAGCAATAGGTTTCTTTAAAATTTTACATTGCACACTAATAATATAATAATATAATTTTAAATGGTAGTAAACGCCTATCTGTTGTAATGGAGGGAATGAATAAAACTAACTAAAGAGTGATTATATATGTTTGTTAAATATTTTTACATTTATTTAATAAATTTTAGAGGCTTAAAATTCGAATGAATCCAATTTTAAGAATAAATATTTTAATATTCTTTAAAAGGTCGATTAACCACCTTATGATGGAAAACCCCTTTTAAATAAACTTTTTTAATATTTTATATGTTATATTTGAAAAAATAAAATCCTTCTTTAGAATCAAGACATCAAAATTTACTTTGTGTAATGTTTTGTTATTTTTCCGATAATGTTCATTTTTTATGAATAGTGAAAAATGCTGTATTTTAATTCAAAACATCCTTTTAATCTAATTTATTTCAATGGTTAGATTATATTTTCAATTTGTTTAAAAGTGTATTTAGAATATATTTTTACCATTTAATCCAATTGTGATCATTATAATTAATTTCACTTTTAAAATGGACATAAACAAGTGTCAATCTTTTGATAGATATTGTTTCTTAAAAACACAATATTTGTTTTGACAGCGGGAATTAACAATATAATTTATTAATGAAAATTCTATGTTTTTAATTTGGTAAAATGGAAATAATTTTTGAATTTGTAATATCAAATATATCTTAGGGTTAATTTTGGATATTTTTCCGATAATGTTCATTTTTTTAATGAATAGTGTAAAATACATCATTTTATTTCAAAACTTCCTTTTCATCCAATTTAATTATATAGTTATATATTTATTTTAATTTGTTTTAAAGTTTAATTGAATTATATTTTTATCACTTAATACAATGTTATTCATTGGAAGTAATTTCACCTTTCAATTGGATGTAAAAACAAGTCAATATTTTGATAAATTTTACTTCTTAAAAATATGTGTTTGGTTTTGACAATGAGAATTATTTATAAATTCATTACTACAATCTCTGTGTTTGTAATTTGGTAATATGGAATCATTATTTGGAATCATAAGGTCCAAATTATTTAATTAAGGCTTTTTTTGGACATTATGAATAGTAACGACGACAATTATCTTTAATTGTCGTGATTAATTTGTAATTGTGTAGTAAATGGTAAAAAAATAATATCATAATTATATAAAATGACCCAAAAATGTGTCCAAATCATCTTTTTTGAGTCATGTCCAAACATGGGAAGCTTTTTACCAAACTTTATGTCCCATGGAGTCACATGGGTGTGATAGTGACATTTGTGACATTATTTTTATAAAAGAAGAGAAATATAACAAAGGTTTTTATATCCTATGTAAAACAATTTCGATTTTGTTTACATAATGAATATCATAGACTATAAATAGTCATCCGAAATCTAAAATGATTTCCTAACTTATGGTAGTTTTTTATTAATTTTTATACATTAAATAAATAAATTTATTTATGACACCATGATGATGCAGTCATTACCTCATTAATGAACGATTTAAATAAAATGAAAAGATAGGGTAAAATATACGACAAATTTTTTTCAAAAACCTATTAGATGGGTGTTTTTCGAAACCTTATCAACGTATCCAAAAAATATATCATATTGGGACCTTTAAAATCTGAAAATAATTTTATAATAAAGTAACATTTCAAGACTTTCCAAAAGTGACCCTCCTCCCTCTTATAAAAGGCCCCCACCCATACCCCGATACCCACACCTATAAAGCCCTTGGCTTGTCCAACCTCTACTCATATTATCTCCCCAAATCTCTCTATCACTCCTAGGATCCTCACTTTGGACAGAAGTCTTTCCAAAGAAGCCTTTGCCTCAAATAAAAAAGAGTTACCTGATTTAGAGGTAATGTCTTCTCTCGAGATTCTTTCATTCATTCTCCTTATTCAATCACCAATATCTTCCTATTATTTGATAACATAATAACAACATTATCCTCAATATTCTAGGATAATGTTATGAAATTTATTTTACCTACACTTACTCACACCTCTTTTTAATGGTTAAATAACATACAATTTCTGTGGGTGGCGAATTACTTCCTCAGAAAACGATGATTGTTCAATCATCTTTTAATGCCTTTCATGGTGTCCATTATGATGACACTGTGTTTATATATGATATACATAGTATTTATGTTTTATATATGCTTCTGAATTTTATTTTTAAATCACATAGTTCTGCTATTCATGTTGTGGAACTTCAATAATTTCATTTGAGGAAGTGTGGGCTACCGCCCCATCAAGTGATGTGACTCGTTCATCACAAACATAGAATTTATAAAGAATGTAATTAATAAACTTATGTTACCAATATAAAATATATATTATACTTGAATTATAATATTTCTATGTCTCATTTAGTTTTAAAGTCCATTAATATGACAAAAAATTAAAGTAGCGTTCATGTTTACGTAAGGCCTACCGTCTCCATGAAAGGTACATTTCATTTCTTATCCCCAATCATTATGGAATATTATTAAATAAATATATACTGTATATATATGATATTTAAATCATTAACACCATTCTAGAGATGATTTACTTAAAACTACATGGTCAATTCTTTTCAAACAAGTTCATTTTTGGATCATGTACCAAACATCGACAAAACGTATGATATGAACTCACATAATTAACGAATTATTATAACATGATAATATGTGATATGAATTGAATAATAAAATTTAAATGATTCCATTAAAATATTTTAAATTTACCAAACTATATTATTCAGGAATAAAAAGAACGAATGAGAACAAGTCGGACGTGAGGTAAGTGATTTCATATCTCACTTTTAATTCCGTGAGATTTCCATTGTTCGCAACTTATTTGTTGCATGTGGTGTATTATGTACTGACATTTCATATATATTATCATGATTCTATATATATTCATGGTATTATGTATTTCATTTGGTGTTTATTATCTTTTTTTCATACGACTCGATTGATTACAACGAGGTAAGGGTTTTTTATCTCAATTTATATTCCCGTGAGATTCATGCTACATTTTCCACTATTTCATTTTTGTGGTGTATTTAATGACCTTTATTGTATTATTTGTGTAATATAATTAAATTTATGGGTATTTATATCTTCATTGTATGATACTTCTTTCATTTGTTGTACGTTTCGAAAGTTACCCAAATCGGTAAGGGAACATTTCACCCTCCTCTTTTTAAAAGACTTATTTTTGTTAGGTCTTTTAATTTACGTATTCTTGTGTTGCGATATGTTCTTATATATCCTTATTGTGGTAAATTTTATGTCCAAGTGATGATATATAATTTTTATCTCTCATCAACTCATTTTCTGAATTTTAAAGTGACGCCGTTAGGCAGTCAAATTTATATAAGGGTACTTCTTAACCCAATTACAATTATTTTGGTTAAACATCTACTTCTTGTTTATGTAATACTATGAATATGTGTGGATGACCTCTGATTGTTTTAAACATAATATCCACTTATATTGGGTGTATTTATATTTGTCACACACAATAATGTAATTGATTTATCCTTAATCTAAGGATACCGTCTTTGTACGGGACTTCGTCTCAATCTCATTTCGTTGAGGCATACTTCAATATATATACGACCTTCTTTTATTAGTTGTATAATAAACCCTTTTTACTTTTAATTCCTTTATTAAGGAATCTTTTTAAGCGAATAGTTTTACTAACTGACAGGAGAAATGTTTTTGTCTTATGTATGCGGCGACAATGACTTCTCCGCTGCCGTGAACATTATTTGTGTTTCGGCTTCCTCTATAAGCCATAATGTTTTTAAATGAAAAATAAATACCATGTTTTACTTTTATTTTATTTTGGTATTGAAAATGGTTTTGATAATGTTTTGATTATATCAATGTGTTGTATTGATATCTTGTGATTGAAATAAAGAAAATGTTATGTTTCCTTTATTCTAGTTTTATGTGATATGATTATGTTATGGTTTATGGGCATTGTTTATGAAGTTGGGTGGTTTCGTGATAATATAAGGGTAGGTGATCTTGATATAGAACTCCAATACAATGGGTAACATGAAGTAGTTAAACTCTAAGGTTTCTCGGAAAAAATTTTGAGAATATACTGTGATGGGTATTCCAAATGTGACTCCCTATGTAGATGTGATAGCTACAATGTAAGTATGTTATTTATGCCTTAAGTTACCTTTATGATTTGTGATAACTATGTGTTATTCATAAACATTATGATTTCATAATGTTATTTTGAAATTTATGGTTTCATTGATTTTTATTTATTGATGGTTTAATGTTTTCTTTCATTATGTTATAACCCTTACTGAGCTTTTTTATTATCATACCATGTTTTTTAAATGTTTTCTACAAGACATACAGATGAATATGGTCAAGGATGGGATCAAGGAAAGACAAGTTGTCTAAAACATGGAACTATTCATGTTTTTATAGAGTATTTATTTTATGAAAAAATGGAAACTGAGTAGAAGTGTCTACTTTATAATATTTTGAGATGTAAAAGTTATGTCCTAATTATCTAAATCTCTAAACCTGAAAATATCTTCAATGATAATTACTCATATAAATCAATACTATGTAATGTTTTAAGGATGTGTCCTTATAAAATAATATTTTAAGTCATTGAAATCATTTTCATTAACAATAATTGTTTTTAATATATATATATATATAATGTATGCTATTAATATCATGTAAAACACTTCATGAACAAAGATTTTTTTGATAGCCATTTACATTGGAAATTGATTTGAAAAATTATTAAATAAAATTTAAAATCATTGAAATCCTTTCCATTGAAGGGTGCCATCAAAAATTATAATGGAAGATTGAAAACATTTTTAAAAACATTTTAAAAATAACAATCATTTAAAATCATTTTTGTTGAAAATGATATTAATATATCACTTAATAACATTTTTTAAAACATTTTTGGAGACATTATTTTTTAATAAAGAATATTTTCAACAAATAGAGAAATAGTGTATAACTCCTCGAACCTATTTACCAAGATTTGGTGCATTATTGTATAACGTTGGCAAGATCACTAGGGATCGAATCTTGGAAGAAGGATCAATTTAGTAGCCTTCAAAGTACTAAATACAAACATAAGTTTTAAATTACATTATGAAATGAAAAACAACAATATTGTGTCTCATTTTATCACATTCATCTCCCTTAGACTATCCCCGAAGGTCTGTCATAATATACTTCTTCACATCCTGGGAAAAATAAAACATAGAAAGGGGTGAGCTCAGGTTCCCCTTAAAGATAACAATATAGTGGAATCTTTCATAAATAAGCATTAACATTTAAAAAAATGTATAATACTAAAAAAATCATTTTAAAAATAAACAGTAGTATATTATGGAAAAGATAAATCAAATAATGCCATTCTCATATCACACAGATATTATACTTGTTGAATAATTACATGTAATACCAAAATCGAATTTAATAATTATAGAACGCAAAATGCCGGATATCATAACCACATAGTCAAGGCCTCGTGCCAAGACTGCAAATAATTTTTTTAATGTACTTTTGCCAAGATACCAGTTTCTCTCATGATACCTACTGATGCATCGAGGAGCTATATCGAGATCCACCCGTCGCTTACTATGTCCACGACATTCCTCATATTAAAGGTTTGAAACATAAAAAACATTCGTATTAAAACTAACATACAAAATGTAAATACATTAACCATAAACCATGAATGGTATAAACATAACATATCCATAGTCAAATATTTACCTAAACCTTTAATAAAATATGGAATATTTTATCCTAATAAATCAACTTCAAACATGTGTCAAATCCATCAATGTATGTTGACATAGATGAAATAAAAAATATTTTAGAGAAATATCTTTGTCTATTTTGAATTCATTTAAATGTCACATAATTACAAAAGAAATAATTTATTTTTAAAATATTCATATAATTTTATAAGGGAAGCTTCAGAGATGTTTTAATGGTGGAAAATAGCCGCACTCGTTATATAAGTTAAAAAACATTATTTACATAATTTTTTTCGAAAAGTTCATAAAAGACCTTATTTGGAAAACGAAGGAATAATTCCTTTATAAAAATTCTATAAAAATTCAAAAAATGGATTAGATGGATTTAACAAATAGTCTAGTAAATATTAAATTTTTTTGAAATACTTTTTTAAGAAACACATATGTGTCTGATAAAGATGTCCCCGTAGATACTCATGTATTAACAACCTCAGATAATAGAGATATTATCGAATTAACCGTTAGCTTTTACTTTTTCTTGACCGAGGGTACATTAATATCCTTTATAATAGTTATATCATTGTAAATAAAATATAAAAGAACCACATACAAAAATATGATATCATATATGATTTTCAAATATTTCTTTGTTAATAATATTTATGTTCTATCAATGTTTCAGGTGTTAACTATTTCATTTACCTTTATATGTTTTGTTATGTAAGGAATGTTTTCCATGGATAGGATTTATTTTAATCATGTCCAGATTTATATTATGTTTTTAAACATTATTTTTTCAATCGTAAAATGAAATTTATTCATGAATGGTTTTGAGGGGGAATTAATCTCATCACATTCATAGAGACAACAATCAATATATCCACACAAGCAACAATGTCATTCAATTGATGGTGAAATCTTATCAAATTGGATGATATATCATATATATAGAATAATTAAAATGATATATTCATTATTTACATCATTTATAATCATTATTATACCCATCCAAATAATTATTTGTTGAATAACAAACTACACCACGACGTGGAGATGGTAATTCTTACGTATGCGCATATGGTGACTTGACATTCATGGGATGGTTAGAATAATGAATATGGTTTTACCATTTATACAATAAAATCACATTATTTATAAGGTAGTGGAGTTATTTTTTTTTTTGAAACATCAATGAAAGATGATGTAGATGAAGAAAAGAACTTTGAAAGTGGTGGTGAAATTATTACCTCTTCTTCTAGGGATTCCATTTGATTTGATAAAAAGGGATCCTTAAGTTGAATTATGATGAAAATAAGGTTTACCGGTTGAAGTGAGGGTGGTTCTGAGGATATTTGAGTAGGGGTTGTGATTTTGAGTGTATGGGAAGTACCCTTTTATAAGAGAGGTGGAGTCACTTTAGGAAGAGCTTGAAATATTATATTATTATACAATCATATTCGTTTTGACACTATTTAGTATTTGTTTTTTTGAAATTCATAAAAACTTTATGGCTTAGAAAATTTTTTTTTAATAAACCCTATCAAGTCAAATTAAGCTAGAAAATTCGTGGAATACATCAAAAGTCTCAATTTGCAATTATATTTATTTTTATAATATCAATTATTTTAATATTTCAATAATAATGTAATTACTGCATCATCATTGTGTCTCAAATAAATTCAATTATATAATGTCTAAAAATTATAAATAAAATACCAATATGATGGAAATATTCTTAGATTTCTAGTTAATATTTATAGTCGAATTTATCTTTTGTATATCCCTATATTAAAAATATTTTATTTATTAAACATGGATGTTAACACTTTTAACTCTTCTTTAAATTAAATGATAATAAATTCCCTAATCTAATCCAAGTGGACAAAAATGGTCATATTTTATTAATAAGTTTTATTTTGGTCAAAAAAAATTTATCCAATCTAATTATGACCTATGTAAAAGAATTATAATATCATTTTCAACATTAAATACAATAATTAATTTTAGTCGTGGTAAATAAAATTCAAATGTATATTCACCAAAAATTATTTTCATCCTATTAAAACACATTTTACTTACTGAAATCCACCACGTCTCTCAAATGTTTGAAATTCAATTCACAGAAGTGGTAAAATTACGTGTTATGAAAATTTGTAGATGTGCATAGACGGTGGGTAAAAGATGTTAAAAGTTAAATACTATTTTATATATATAATCTTATAATAAAAAGACTCAAAGTAATTATATTAAAAATATATAGGTATTCTATATCTATTTTGACCTAAAAATATTTTAATTAAATAACTGATTATTTAAATAAAAAGCTGATTTTAAACATTAACGATGTGTTTTTCACTATTCATCAAAAATTTAATGTTTTCATAAAAATACTAAAAATTAACCCTAAGCTAATTTTTATATTCGGAATCCAAAAATGAAGTCCATTTTGATAAATAAAATTTTTAAAAATTCAAAAAGTGTGTATTACTATTCATAACGACTAGTTTGGTTGGTTGTGGTGTGATAGAAGACGATGTTGGTTACAACACATGCTATTGTATTATAAAAAGAGAAGCATACCATGGATGATTGGGGTGTTACATTCATCACTCCAAATAATTGTGTCCTCAAAATTTCTAGAATATTACTTCATAAAAATATGTGGGTTTTTTTCATCTTAATTTCTTCGAGTTCCCACATTGCCTCTTCCATCTTATGGTTTCTCTATAGAACATTTAGCAGACTAGTCCACTGGTTTCTCAACACTAGTTCTCTAGAATCAAGTATCTCGATAGGCTCATCACAATAAGACAGATCGAGTTCCATTTCTATTTCATTATAGGTGAGTACATGCGATGGGTCAGGCATGTATTTTTACAATAGTGATATGTGGAACACATCATGAACTTTAGAGAGACTTGGAAAAATTGCACAATGGTATGCTACAAATCCAATTAAATCTAGAATTTCAAAAGGTCCGATGTACCTGCGAAATAATTTACCATTCTTATCGAATGGTATAACACCCTTCCATAGAGATACCATCAACAAAACATGATTTATTACTTGAAATTCCAAATACTTTTTTCAGTTACCAGCATTTCTCATTTTCCTACATTGAGTTGCATTGATGAGGGTTTGGATAATCTTAACCTTTTCCATTGTTTTATCAACATGTTCTAGGCCTACGAGTTTTCATTCAACAACATCAGCCCAACAAGTTGGTGTGAGACATCTCTTTCCATATAACAGTTCATATGGTGTCATCTGAATAATTGTATGGAAGCTATTATTCTAAAAAAATTATACCAGAGGTAAATTCTAATCCCATATACCTTGAAAGTCAAGTGAGAAAGATCTCAACATGTCTTCTACAGTTTTAATAGTCTGTTCTGATTTTCCATCAGTTTGAGGGTGGTAGGTAGTGCTCAAATGATGTTCAGTATCTAGGTCCTTCTAAACACTTTTACAGAATCATGAGGTAAAATAGGGACCATGACCAGAATCAATCGATAGAGGTAATCCATGGAGTCTTATAACATTATTAATATGTAGTCCTGTTAAAGTTTCAAGTGGTAAATATTCTCTTATAGCAAGAAAATGTGCTGACTTGGTAAGACAATCAATAATGTCACATATTGCATCATTCCATCTATGAGTCTTTGGTAAACCCATGACAATGTCCATCATAATATCTCACATTTCCACTCAGGTATGGGAAGCGATTGCATGAATCATCTAGGATGTTGACTTCTATCCTTAACCTATTGACAAACCATATATCTTGACACATAATCAGTAATATCCCACTTCATGTTGTCCCACCAAAAATGTTCCTTCAAATCACAATACATATTTATGCCACCAGGGTGTATAGAGATATTGGAGCAATGAGAAGCATCCAACAATTCCATTTTTAGATCAGGTATATAGGGAAACACAAAGTCACTTCCCAAATTTCAATATCCCATCTTCATATCCTAAGTCAATCAATCTCCCATCATTCACATATTTATTTTTCTTTTGAAACTCCTCTCTATCAGTCTAATAAATTTTTATCCTTTTTATTAAAGATGTTTTCGTAACCATTTTAAAATGTATTTATGTTTCACCTTCCATGATTATTCCCATATCCATATTTACTAGATCCATGATCATCAGATCCCTTTCAACTCTCATCATATTTAAAATTCAATGATTCTATCTGCTCAAATCATATTCCACCTTATTTTCCTTCCCCTGGTGGTAGTGTATAGTGCAATCATAATCCTTTAGTAGTTAAAGCTATCTCTTTTTCCTCATGTTGAGTTCTTTTTTTGAGGAAATATATTTGAAAATATTTTTATAGGTATTTATCTCACATTTTTTACCATAGAGATAGTGTCTACATATTTTCAAAGTAATGATTCCAGTAGACAACTCTAGATCATGAGTGGGATAGTTTTTCCCCTAAATTTTTAGCTATCGTGATGCATAAGTAATGACTTTATCATTGCGCATAATAAAACAACCATGTCCTTTCATTTAGGAATTGCTATAATTAATAAACCCATCATTACTCGATGGTAGAGTCATGATAAGAGCATTGTCTAATCTTTTCTTCAATTCTTCAAAACATTCTTCACACTCATTTGTCCAAACAAATTTAACTCCTTTACATGGGAGCTTGGTTAATGGATTAGCCAATAGGGCAAAATTCTCAGTGAAATGATGATAATTACTTTCTAAACCAATAAAACTGCATATCACATTTAAACTAGCTGGTGTTGGGCATTCTTGTATTTCCCTATTATTAGAAGGATCAATAGAGATTCCATCCTTAGAGATAATATGGACAAGAAAAGAAATTTCATGAATCCATAATCCACACATGCTAAAATTCCCATATAATTCATTTCTTCTATGGGATTTTAGTATAGTGTGAAAATGATTCTAATAATCTTCGTAGCTTTTTGAGTATACCAAGATATCATCAATAAATACCATGATAAAGTCATCATGTTATTCCTTGAAAACTTTATTCATTATATCCTTGAAGACATATTGTGCATTAGTTAGTCCAAAAAGAATTACTATAAACTCTTAATGCTCTTACCTCATTCAAATTCTGTTTTCAGAATGTCTTCATTCTTTATAGAAGACTGATGATATCCCGATTGATGGTCAATCATTGAAACATGTTGATCTCTAAGAAGTTGATCAAATAAATCATCAATGTGAGGTACGTGATACTTTTTCTTTATTGTTATAGCATTGATCTCCGTATAGTCAATGCATAAACGCATAGATCCATCTTCCTACTTATCCAGAAGAACCGGGTCTCTCCAAGGGGAAACACAAGGCAGAAAAAATCCATTACTACTCAATTACTCTAGTTGTTTCTTTAGTTCCACTAGTTCCATAGTGGAAATTATATAAGGAGTTCTCTATATGGGCCTTGAACCCAGAATTAAATGAATGGAAAAATAAATTTCTTGTTCTAGATGATTTCCAATTAAATATTTTGGAATCTCATCAACATATTCTTTTTTAATAGGCATGTCCTCTATTTGAACATTCCTTTCCTTAGCCATTGTTATTTCATTCTCATCATCCCCAATAATTGAATTTAGTAGAGCTATTATGGGTTAATTTATATAAGAATCATGTGGTGACATTTATGCTAAAAGATATGTTATTCCATAACATTATCAAAAATCCTAACCACCTTTTTCATTAAATAATTTTTCTCATCATGGTTCAATAGCTAATCCATACTGAGGAATATATCAAATTCAATCATGGGTATGACGATGATATCAGTAGATAAAGCACATTTATATGCCCTAATAGGGAATGATTCTCAAATAATTGTTGTAATGATACTTCCCTTGGGATTTTTGACTGATAACTCCCTTGTTAAATAAAATTGAAAATATCTAATTTTCATAGAAAATAAGAATGATATAAAACAATTTGAGTATCCAAGATAAAATAAATCATTTGTAAAATTTTAGGAAACCATTAAATTACCTATCACCACGTCATTCTGAGCTTCATCATCAATAGTTATGATCACATAAGTTTTTCCTTGCTCCCTTGGCCTTTTCTGAGATAAGTTTCTTTGGTGCTTAGGACATTAATTTGTATAATTCTTCTTTTCTCTATAATTATATCATTCAACATTGATAACCGTTTTATTTACCATGCAATCACGATCTCGGTGGCATTTTTCACCACACTTGTAACAGACTCCCATTCTATTAAGGAAATTATTGTGGTGTTTCTTCCCAAATTTACTACAGGATGGAAATTCAAGTTTTCTCTTCTTCCCCTTATTTACATTTCTAGATTGTTCAACATATCTCTTTTTCTCTTGGTTTTCATTAAATACGTAAGAATTAGAAAATTCCTTTTCAATTTTGATTTCATATTAGTCAATATCTTTATAATATGAGAATTTTTTTGAGGCTAATGTTGGATGGAGAAATGGTTTTAACCTATTAATGAATCGATGAATCTTATTCCTTGGGCTATGCATATAATATACTTAATGCCTTTCTAACATTGTAAAGATAACCTCAATCTTTAAGACATTCTCATCATCATTTTTCTCAGACTCAGATTTTGTCTTTACATATCTTCTCAATGATCAAAAGGAAATTATTTTTTTAAGAAAATATCATTAAAATCCATCCATTCCATATTTTATACTTCTTCATCCTCCTTTTTGTTTTGAATTAATCACCACCATTGATCTGCATCTCTAGTGATGTGGTAAACATCCATGAAAACTTTTTCTCGTTTGCTACTCTCAAAAGAATGAAATATTTTCTCTAAGGAACATATCCATTGCTCTACTAGAAATGTATTTGTAGTCCTATTTAATGTTTGTGGTTGTTTTCTCATGAAGTAGTCTAACATTGATCCTCCACATTGTGGATCAGGGTGCTCTATACGTGTATGGTTATTATTCATAATTGGATTGAGTTTTCTCAGTATGGTTAGATGTTTTCCGCACCAGTTTCATCACTAGATCCACTATAACTATCTTGAGTAGGAGGGCAATCACAAAATTTATTACGTGTGTTGATACATTATCCATTCCTTCCACTATTCTCCATTTCTAAATAATAACATACAATATATTAGTTTATGAATCACAATACATAATTCCAAACTAGTAAAACACCGAACATAAATTGAATAGTTTATGCATATAATCCATAACAATAAAAAATGTTATCCTTAAGGAATTATTTTCTCACAAATTCTTCATAATGGTTTATAAAGAAAAATTGAATTATCCTATGAATATCCCCTGAGAGTGTCATAACCAAGTGTGCTGTATGACCCCTTGTCGTGTACCAGGATACCATGGGTTATAGCCAAAACTCTTTGTTAGAGTTTTCACTCCAAGGTACATCTGTGCCAAAGCTGCCTCTACCAGCTCGTATCCATACAAGGATTTATTTCATGGAAAATAGACAAAATCTCTACACTAATAAAATTATATGATGTTATTCTATACTAATCCTAAAAGTATATTTCAGGGTAATGTTCTCTGATAAGTTTTTTTCTAAATATAACTTCCAAGGTTTGTACTATACTTTTCTAATAATAACTATAATGCCTAGACCCTAGTTACCTAGAGTCGGTGCATTATTACCTAACATTAGCATGATCACAGGGGATCAAATCTGGAAAGACCCACCAGTTTAGTCACCTTGGAAGTACTAGATACAAATATAAGTTTTACATTACATTATTAAATGACAAACAACATCATTATGTCTCCTTTTAACACATTCATCTCCCATAGACTATCCCTCTAGGTTAGTCATAATATACTTCTTCGCATATTGGGAAAATAAAACATAGAAAGGGTTGATCTTAGGTGCTCAATAAGGATAAAAAAATTGTGGAAACTATCATAAATAAGCATAAAAAGATAATGTAATGTATAATACTAAAGCACAATCCAATTAAACATAAACATTAGTATAAAATGGAAAATATAAATCGAATAATTTCATTTACTTATTCACAGGGATAGTCTAGTAGTCGAATAATCTAATGTAATATCAATAGCCAATTCCATAATAATGGAATGCATAATGTGGGACATCATAACCACATTATCAAGGCCTCATTCCTAGACTACAAATACGATTTCATCAAGTCCTTGTTCCAAGACTCTAGTTTGTCTCATGAGACCTACCGATGCATCAAGGAGTTATAGCGGGCTCCACCTATCACTTACTGTGTCCAATGCATTGCACATATGAAATGGTTTGAAACATAACATAAACAATCGTATTAAAAATAGCATACGAAATGTTAATACATTAATCATAAACCATGAATGGTATAAAAATAACTGATCGAAAATCAAACATATCCCAAAATCTTTAATACCATATAGAAGATTGTATCCTAATAAATCAAATTAAAAAATTGTAAAATCCATCAAAGGATGTTGACATAGGTGAAATCAAAACTTTTTGAGAGAAATATCTCTTTCTAGTTTGAAATAATTTAAAAGTCACATAATTATATAATAAATAATTTATTTTGAAAATATTTTTATACACATGTAAGGGAAGATTAGAAGAATTTATAATGGTGGAAATTATCCACCATCGTCGTATAAGTTAAAAAACATTCATTCGTTAATTTTGTTGAAAAGGTCGTAAAGGAGCTTGTTTGGAAGAAAACATAAAGATTCCATTCTAAAATTTATATAAAAAGTAAAACTGGGGTATAAATGACATTAACCCATATTCTATAAAATAGTAAAAATATTTTGATATACATATTTAGGAAACGAGGATGTGGATGATAAAGAGGTCCAAGAAGATACTAATATATAAACAACCTGAGATAATGAAGAGATTGAAAATTAACTCTTGCCATGTACTTGTCCTTGTTCTAGAGTACGTTAAACTCTTTTATAATTGTTAAAAAATTGATAACAAATTATAAAATAACCACATAAATAAATATGATATCATATATGATCATATAATATTTCTTTGTTAATAATATTACAGTATTATCATTGTTTCGGGTGTTAACTAATTTGTTTTCCTTTATATGCTTTATTACGTAAGCCATGTATGTTATGGATAAGTTGTATTTGATTCATATCCTGAATGATATTATTTTCATAAACATTATTTTTTTAATCATAAAATGAAATTTATTCTTGAATGGTTATTAGGTGGAATGTATCTCATCGCGTTCATTGAGACGGTACTCTGTACGTGCGCACGAGCGACAATGTCATTCCATTGATGGAGAAATAATATTTAATTGGATCTCATATCATATATAAATAATAATTAACATGTTATATTTATTTTTTACATCATTTATACTCATTATTATACCCATACAAATAATTAAGTGTTGAATAACAAACTACACCACGATGTGGACATGCTAAGTCGTACGTACACACATATGTTGAATTCTCATTTATAGGATGGATAGAATAATAAATATGGTTGTAGAATATTTATAATAACATCATATTATGTATAATGTACTGGATTTTTTATTTAGGTATGTAAACAACAAATAAAGTGGAACTAGAAGAATAAAAAAACATTGAAAGAGGTGTTGAAATTATTACATCTTCTTCGGGTGCTTCCCTTTTATTTAATGAAAAGGGCTTTGAAGGTTGGATTTTGATCAATGTATGTCCTCTGGGTTGATTTTATGGAAGTTGGGAGGATATTTTTGTAGGGCTTTGCTGAGGCAAATTATTTTGGGGATGTGATATTCAGAGAAGGGGATGTACCCTTTTATAAGAGAGGTGAGGGTCACTTTAGGAAAATCATGTATTATTATTTTTTTATACAATCATATTTGGTTTATAATGGCTCCAAAGGGATTTATTTTGAGGATAACGTGGGTCTGGGTTGAAAACCTCTAAACCAATAGGTTTTAGATAGGTTTTGGTCACCATATTAATATTATATTTTAGATTTAACTCTTAGTTAATTAGTTCAACTTTTACCATGTATTCTTGTATTATTATAATAAATGTTCAATTATCGTACTATAAAAAGCCAAGAGAACCCCAAGTGGTTCATTATTGATATATATAACCTTATCCATGTCCTTTGGCCAAACATTAAATTTTTAAGACTATTTTATCAATTAATTATATATTATTTTTTAAAAAAGCAAATTTATGTCAATTTTGACACTATTTAGTATTTTGTTTTTATAAAAGTAATAAAAACATTATAACTTCAAAAAACATTATTTAATAAACTCTAAAATGTCTTATTAACCTTGAAAATTCATTTAATTATTCTAAAGTATTAATTTACAATTATATTATTATTTATAATATCATTTATTTTAGTCATTCAATAATAAGGTAATTACTGCATCAGCATTATGTCATAAATAAATTTATTTATTTAATGTCAAAAAATTATAAATAAAATACCATAATGTATGAAATATTCATATATATCTAATGAATAACTAATTGAAAATTATTATTTTTATTACCAAAACACATTTGTGGTAGAAAGTGAGAAACCACACAAACAGACTGAGCTATCTCAAAACAACAGAAGTTGATAGAGAGAGAGAAAAAAACACCAAAGAAAACACCTGGACCTACCCCACCCCTTCAAATGATTCATGGTAGAAATACTTCACCAACATAGAACCATTCGGTAAGCAGTCCCGTGCAATGTGCATGAGAACGGAACCGATGAAGTAGACATACCCTCTCAAGCATCCCAATCCAAAAGACCTCAATCGACGAAGACATCACGCTCCGATCCCCATCAGGCGCAGGTCCAAGGTAAGAGCTTGAAAAAATCGCCAAAATTCCAAACAAAGACACAAGTAGAATAAACCATGGTTTTTCACATTTCTCAAAACAATCCTTTCAAAGAAACTTTCCAAAACCACCAACTTGATCAGAGTCTTTAAGATGAAATTTATTATTAACCAAGTCCGTCTCCCGAGAATGTTTTCAGGATAAATATGAAACATGTAAGTCAACAAACATTAATATCATCTTCTCAAACTCATAAGAAAGTTGATCCCTTGTCTAAATGTACTCCTCAATACTGATTACCCATCTATTGAAACCTCTTAAGAATTGAATCTTGTCTGTATAACCCTATATTGAAATTTTTTATTTATGAAACTTTGAATTTAACACTTTTAAATATAATTTAAATAAAATAATAATAAATTTCATAATCTAATCCAAGTGGACCAAAATGATCATATAATATTCCCATAGATGATTTTGGTCGAATTTGTTTTCCAATATAATTACTACAAGTGTTAGGGTAATTATAATATCATTTTTACCTTTAATTACCCTAATTACTTTTTAGCGTGGTAAATAAAATTCAAAATATACTACTCGCCAAAAATTATATTCATCCAATTAAACAATATTTTACATACTGATGTCAACCGTGTCTCTTAGATTATTGGAATTCAATTCCCAGAAGCTAGGAAATTACATTTTACACAAATTTACAAATGTTTCTAGATGGTGGGTAAAAGACGTTAAAAGTTCAATAAAATTATATATATATATATATTCTTATTATAAAAGGAATACAATGACATTCATTTAAAATATATAGGTATTATATATCTATTTAGAACCAAAATAAATTTAAATAAAATAACCAATTATTTAAATAAAAAGTCAGGTTTAAACTATAACATTGAGTTTTTAACTATTAATAAAAAAAATTATGTTTTCTGAAAAATAACGAAAATTCACCATAAGATAATTTTGATATTAGAAATCCATAAATGATGTCTATTCTAATAAATAATTTTAATGAAAACTAAAAAAATTAGGTATTACAAGTCATACTAACTTGTGTAGTTGGTTTTTGTGTGTTAGAACTCGATGTTGCTTACAACGCATGATGTAACGCCCCGACCCCAGTTACCCAGAGTCAGTGCGTTATTACGTAACATTGGCATGATCACAAAAGATCAAGTCTCGAAAGTCCGATTAGTTTATTAGCTTTGGACACACTAGATACATTAATAAATGTTACATTACATCATAAAGTGAAAAATCACAATAATATAGTCTCCATAGTCCACACTTATATCCCCTTCAGAATATCCCTGTAGTTCAGTCATAAAATATTTCTTCACATCCTGGGAAAAATAAAACACTGAAAGGGGTGATCTCAGATGCTCAGTAAGGATAACAATATTGGGGAAGCTTTCATAAATAAACATAAACAATTAAGGTAATGTATAACTAAAAAAAGCGTTTTAATCGTGAACTTCAACATAATATGGAAAAAGTAAAATGAGAAAATTCCATTTACTTATTCACATTTATATTCTACTAGTCGAATAATCACATGAAATATCAAACCACTTTCATAATGATAGAATGCATAATTCCAGAATATCATAACCACATAGCCAAGGCCTCGTGCCAAGACTACAAATAATATTTAGTCAAGGCCTCGTGCCAAGACACTAGTCTGTCTCAGGAGACCTGCCGATGCATCGAGGAGCTATAGAGGGCTCCACCTGTCACTTATTAATTCCAATGCATTCCTCATATGAACAAGTTTAAACATATCATAAACCATAACATAATCGTATCACATAAAACATGAATTAAGGAAACATAACATTTACACATTTCAATCACAAGATATCAGTACAACACATTGATATAATAAAAACATTATCAAAACCATTTTCAATAACAAAGTAAAAGAAAATTAAAACTTGGTATTTATTTTTCATTTAAAAAATGTTATGGCTTGTAGTGGATGCCGAAACTCAAATAATGGTCACGGTGGCAGAGGAGTCATTGTCGCCACATACATATGACTAGAAAAACATTCACTTTTGTCGTTTAGTAAAATGCTTCGTATAAAAAAAGATTCCTTTTCAATAACCATAAAAGTCAAATGGGTTTATACACCGTATAAAAAAAGTTCTGTATAAAACAAAATATGCCTCAATGAAAGGAGATTGAGACGAAGTCCCTTACCAAGATCAATTTTTAAATAAAATAGATCTATTATGTGTATTAACTATAAGTACACATAAAGAAAGTAAAAATACAAGATAGGACATAATAATATCATGACATAATTTGAAATTAGGAGATTAACCCAAAGAATGGAAATTGGGTTAAGAAGTTCCCTTACCACATGCCCGACTTGACTCGATCGTTATTTAACCTCCTGAATAATTAACTAGAGATAATCTATACTTTCTTATGAACCTTTTTCAAGTTAATTATTAATTTTATATCACTTATTACCATGTTATGAACATTATGTAATTATTTAATTTAATAACGGTCGTTTTTTCGATCTTTGGTACTTGAGTCAAAAATAAACATATTATAATTTCATGTTGTTCTTGTAGTGAAATATCCATTATATCCAGAATTATATTCACAATGTAGATATCATATATATTATATATATCCATTATATACATGCATTTATAATATTACATAACATTTAGAGGTAAGAAATGAAATGCACCATTCATGGAGACGGTAAGCCGTACGTACGCATGGACGCGACTTTCATTTGTATTTCGTATTTAATGGAATGAAATTATAATTATATAAAGGTATAATATAGTTACAGTATTATATAATTTATAATAACATTTACTCCATCCTTTATACATCCCACATATGTCATTAACGATTCAAATCACTTTGAGGGGGTGGTAGTCCGCACTTCCTAAAATGAAATTATCGCGTTTACCCATAATGGAAATCACAAAGGTATGCCATAAATAAAAAATACAGAAGAATAAGGAAAACATAAAAATAACATATATCATATATAGAAATAGTGTCATCATAATGTCCACCATTAGAGGTGTTAAAAGATTATTGAACAATCATCGTTTCGTGAGGCAGTATTTCACCACCCACAGAAACAGTATGTTCTTTAACAATTAGACGGAGGTGTGTGTAAGTGTAAATCAAATAATTCTCATAAAAACATCCTAGTATATTGAAGATACTGGTTTTGTTACAAAATAAAGTAATAAAAAGATTTTAGGGGGTTGGAGGAGCTAAATAAAACAAAAGAACACAAGATAAGACATTACCTTAAAATCGGGTAACTCTTTTTGATTTGAGCCAAAGGATTCCTTGGGAAGACATCTGCCCAAAGTGAGGATTCTAGGAGTAAGATAGAGAAATTTAGAGAGTATTTTTCCAGAGTCTGGCCGGGCCAAATGGCTTGGAAGGTGTGAATAAGCTGGTAGTGGTGGGGGCCTTTTATAAGAGGAGAGGATGGGCACTCTTGGAAAGTCATTAAATGTTACTTTATTATATAATGATTTTTGGATTTTAAAGGTCCCACACTTATATATTTTGAGGATAAGGTGATAAGGGTTCGAAATATACCCGTCCAATAGGTTTTTGACAAGTTTAATTCTTAGATGTTACATTATCTTTTCATTTTATTTAAATCGTTAATTAATGAGATAATCGTTGCATCAACATGGTGTCAAAACAATTTTAATTTATTTAATGTCTAAAAATTATAAAAAAAATACCATGATGTATAAAATCTTTTTATCTTTCCAATGAATGTTTATATTCAAAAGTTTAACTTATATAACCCCGTGTAATAATTGTTTTAGTAAAACAACACATGTTTGTGACAATTTTATTTTTACTTTAAATAAAAAGTTATTAATGTCATTTTCTTACCCAAGTGGCTCCAAGGGGTCCCCAAGTTGACCCATGGATTGTCTTGGTCGTCCATGACTCATCCAATAAGGGTAGGACAAGTGTAAGGGTATTTTAATATTTTTATAATATCATTTTTACCTTAAATTTCACTAATTTTCCTTAATCGCGATTAATTAAACTTAAAAGTTACTATTCACCAAAAAAATTATTTTAATCTCATTGAACAAAATTTTACTTCCTAATGACAACCATGTATGTCGGATTTTTCAAAATCAAATCACAGAAGTGGTAATGTTTCATTTAAATGAAAAATCAGTTTTTTAACAACCACTTAGTGGTTTCACTATTCATAAAAAATTGAAGTTTTTCAGAATAATGCCAAAATTTCACCCTAAGCTATAATTGATATTCTGAATTAAAAAATTATTTCTATTTTAAAAAATTTCAAACATATAAGTTGCATTAATTAATTTTATAATTAATTCTCATTGTCACAACAAATAGTGTGTTTTTAAGAAACAATATATATCAAAAGATTGACAATTGTTTATGTCCAATTTCAAAGTGAAATTAATTATAATGACCACCATTGGATAAAATGGTAAAAATATATTCTAATTATACTTTAAAACCACTCAATAGTATAATTTATCACTATAAATTATTTTTATTAAAAAAGTTGTTTTGAAGTATTTTTCACTCTTCATAAAAAATTGGATGTTCTCAGAAAAAATACCAAAAATTCAACATAGGCTAATTTCGATATTCCAAATCCAAAAATGAAGTCCATTTTTAAATATAAAATATATATAATTTCAAAAGGTGGGTATTATTATTCATAATGGATATTTTGATTGGTCACGGTGTGTTAGAATCTCGAACTTGTGTACAATGCAAGCTATTGCATTATTGAAAGAGAAGCGTATCGTGGAAGCTCGGGGTGTTACATTCTCCCCTCCTTCAATAAATTTCATCCTCACAATTTGAAAATTTTCATTGAAAATAAAAGGTTGAAAATATAAAATACCTTTGTGGAAAACCCACATCGGAAATAAGGTTAATAAAAATATAACATTAAAAGAAAGAAAGAGAAGTACAAAGGTCACTCGAGATATCCCATACTATGATTCTATGAAAATATGTATATGGAGGAAAAAACCATCAAGGTTTGATGTAGAGTTGTAGAAAATAGGGTTAGGAGAAAGTTAAATACAAGAAAATCACAAACTTTTGATTGGTTAAACGATCATTGATTCCCGAGTTGGAAAAGTTAACCGACAATGTTTTTGTTTTATGTTAACTTTCATAAAGTTGAGGAATTTATTTAGTATATTTAATAAGAATGTAATGAAATATACATACTTGTCATGTAGAATTTCATTCTTTAATAAATTTTTACTACAAACCCATCTTTCACTCCAAATGGTAAAAGAACTCAAAAATATTATATTTATCCTAATTGTATATGGTTCCAAATATTAACACATAACATTTATATTAGGAAAACTTTTTGTAATAACCAGGGAATTCCTGTAGACTAGTGGTAGGTAATAAAGGCATGTCGCACTATGGTTGTGGGTTCGATTCCTGCCACTTTGTTTGACGTGACGGGTTATCCCCCGACCTGCAGGTTGTCCTTTTCCTAAAAGTATAGTATTATAATATTCCAAAAATAATCTTCAGAAATGTTTTAACCTTAAACAATACTATCCAAAGTTCAACTTAATTCATTCGAACCTTTATAGTTATCCAGAATACCTTTGTCAGAATTTCTCTAAAAGGTCTCTAAATTCTGAAATCAATTATAACCTCAGATTCCCCAAACAAAGTAAAGTTTATCTTATTGTCAAATACTAAAAATAAGATTACCTTCATCATATTGAAACCTTAATGAGAACAACAAGTACTGTAGTAAAATCATATTATTCTTATAACCAGAATATAATCCTTGAGTCCAAAAGCACCAATACATTAATTATTCCACTTCAACTGTTGTAACAGCATAAGAATGTCCGTGATCTCTTGGCCTTTTCTGAGGTAAGTTTCCCTAACGCTTAGGACATTCATTTGCATAATGCCCCATTTCCCTACAATTGTAGCATTCAACATTGATAGCCTCTTTCTTTCCCTTGCAATCACGAGCCTCGTGACCTTTTTCTCCACATTTATAACAAACTCCCATTGCTTTTAGGCAAGCACCGGGGTGATTATTCCCACAATTATTGCATAATGGAAAATCCTTCTTTCCCTTTTCCCATTATCTATCTATTGTTCCACCATTCTCTTCTTCTATTGCATTACTTTGTTGTCATAAGATTTAGAGAATTCCTTTTCTGTCTTGATAGCACATGAGACAATATCTTCATATGACGAGAAAGATTGTGAGACTAAAGCTCGATGGAGAAATGGTTTTAACCCATCAAAGAAATGATCAATATTACTTCTTGGGATACATATATAATCTGTTGCATGCCTTGCTAACCTTGTAAAGTTAACCTCATACTTTGCGACATTCTCATCCACCTTTTGTCTCAGACTCAGAAATTGCCTTTCCATACCTGCTCGATGGTCATGAGGGAAGTATTTTTCTAAGAAAATCTCTTTGAACTCCCTCCATTCCATACTTGATACTTCTTCATCTTCATTTGTGTTTTGAATTAGTGACCACCATTGATCGGCATCTCCAATGAGGTGGTAAACTGCCATGACAACTTTCTCCCTTTCGCTACTCCCCAAGGCATGGAATATTTTCTCTACAGAGTTTATCCATTTCTCATCAACTATTGGATTTGTAACCCCATTAAATGTTGGTGGTTGTTGCCTCATGAAGCGGTCTAACATTGATCCTCCACATTGTGGATCATGGTGTTTCATACAAGTAAGGTTATTATTCATAACCTGAGTGAGTTGTCCCAGTATGGTGATAAGTTGATCAGCACTAGTTGTATCGACAACTCCATTATAATTTTCTTGAGTAGGATGGAAATCCCTATATGGAGTGTGTGCATTGATACGGCTTTCATTCCTACCACTAGGCTCCATTTCTAAACAATGGAATAAAATAGATTATTTTATGAATGAAAATACATAATTCCATACTTGTAAAACACTTAACATAAATTGAACCATAATCATAAAAATGTTTTCTTTGAGGAAGTATATACTCATAAACCCTTCATAATGGTTTATAAAGAAAATGAGAATTATCCTAAGCATATCCCCCGGGAGTGTCGTAACCAAGAGTGCAACAAGGCCCGTTGTCGTGCACTAGTTCTTGTTCGACTCTAGCTCAAAGCGGTGTTTTTGGGTTTTAACCCTAGGTACATATGTTCCAGAGCCGCCTCTACCTGCTCATATCCAGAAAGGGATGTATTGCTTGGAAAACTCACAAAATCTCTACAATACCAAAATTCAAGGAAGTTCTTCTATACTAATCTTCAAAGACTATCTTAGGGCTATGTGCTCTAATCAGAGTTTTTTCGAAATCTAGCTTCCAAGGGTAGTACTAAATTGCCTCTGATACAAACTGTAACGCCCCGACCCCAGTTACCCAGATTCGGTGCGTTATTACGTAACATTGGCATGATCACAAAAGATCAAGTCTCTAAAGACTGATTAGTTTAGTAGACATGGAAACACTAGATACATTAATAAATGTTACATTATATCATAAAGTGAAAAATCACAATAACTTAGTCTCTATAGTCCACACTTCTATCCCCTTCAGACTATCCCTGTAGTTCAGTCATAAAATATTTCTTCACATCCTGGGAAAAATAAAACACTGAAAGGGGTGAGCTCATATGCTATGTAAGGATCACAATATAACAGAAGCTTTCATAAATAAACATAAAAATTTAAGGCAATTTATAACTAAAACAAAATCCTTTTAAACTTGAAATTAAACATAATATGGAAAAAGTAAAATGAGATAATTCCATTTACTTATTCACATGGATATTCTACTGGTCGAATAATCACATTCAATATCAAACCACTTTTATAATGATGGAATTCATAATGCCAGACTATCATAACCATGTTGCCAAGGCCTTGTGCCATGACTATAAATAAGATTTTGTCAAGGCTTCGTTCCAAGACACTAGTTTGTCTCATGAGACCTACCGATGCATCGAGGAGCTATAGTGGGCTCCACCCATCAATTATTAAGTCCAATTCATTCCTCATATGAACAGGTTTAAACATATCATAAACCATAACATAATCAAATCACATAAAACATGAATAAAGGAAAGAGAAAATTTCCACATTTCAATCACAAAATATCAATACAACACATTGATATAATAAAAACATTATCAAAACCATTTTAAATACCAAAATAATAGAAAATTAAAACATGGTATTTATTTGTCATTTAAAAAAAGTTATGGCTTGTAGAGGAAGCCGAAACTCAAATAATGGTCACGGCGGTGGAGGAGTCGTTGTCGCCGCATACGTAAGACAAGGAAAAAATTCCATTTTGTTGTTTAGTAATACACTTCGTATAAAAAAACATTCCTTTTGAATAACTATAAAATTCAAACGGGTTTATACGCCGTATAAAAGAAAGTTGTGTATAAAACAAAATTTGCCTCAATGAAATGAGATTGAGACGAAGTCCCTTACAAAGATCATTTTTTAAATAACAAAGATCTATTATGTGTATTCACTATAAGTACACGTAAAGAAAGTAAAAATACAAGATAGGACATAATAATATCATGACATAATTTGAAATTAGGAGATTAACCCAAAGAATGGAAATTGGGTTAAGAAGTTCCCTTACCTCGTGTCCGACTTTACTCGATCGTTCTTTAACCTCTTGAATAATAAACTAGAGTTAATTTATAATTTCTTAAGAACCTTTTTCAAGTTCATTATTCCTTTTATATCACTTATTACCATGTTATGAATATTATGTAATTATTTAACTTAATAACGGTCGTTTTGTCGATCTTTGGTACTTGAGACAAAAATAAACTTCTTATAATTAAAAGTTGTTCTTGTGGTGAAATATCCATTATATCCAGAATTATATTCATGATTTAAGTAACATATATATCATATATATCCAGTATATACATGAATTTATAATGTTACGTAACATTTAGAGGTAAGAAATGAAATGCACCGTTCATGGAGATTGTAAGTCGTACGTACGCATGAACGCTACTTTCATTTCTATTTCATATTTAATGGAATGAAATTATAATTATATAAAGTTATACTATAATTCCAGTATAATATAATGTATAATACCATTTACTCCTTCCTTTATACATCCCACATATGGCATTAACGATTCAAATCACTTTGAGGGGGCGGTAGTCCGCACTTCCTAAAATGAAATTATCGCATTTACCCATAATGGAAATCATAAAGGTATGTCATAAATGAAAAATACTGAAACATAATGAAAACATAAACATAATATATATCATATATATAAATAGTTTCATAATAATGGCCACCATTATAGGTGTTAAAAGAATATTGAACAATCATCGTTTCGTGAGGCGGTATTTCGCCACCCACAGAAATAGTTTGTTCTTTAACCATTAGACGGAGGTGTGTGTATGTTTAAATCAAATAATTCTCATAAAAAATCCTATTATATTTAAGATATAGTTTTAGTTACAAAATAAAGTAATAAAAAGATTTTAGGGGGTTGGAGGAGAAAAATAAAACAAAAGAACACAAGAGAAGACATTACCTTAAAATCGGGTAACTCTTTTTGATTTGAGCCAAAGCCTTTCTTGGGAAGACTTTTTTAAAAAGTGAGGCTTCTAGGAGTAAGAGAGGGAAGTTTAGAGAGTATTTGGGCAGAGGTGTGTTGAGCGAAATGGCTTGGAATGTGTGAATAAGGTGGTAGTGGTGTGTCCTTTTATAAGAGGGAAAGAGGGGCACTCTTGGAAAGTCATGAAATGTTACTTTATTATATAATGAGTTTCTGATTTTAAAGGTCCCACACTTATATATTTTGGGGATAAGGTGATAATGGTTCGAAATATACCCATAAAATAGGTTTTTGAAGTGTAAGTCTTATATTTTACATTATCGTTTCATTTTATTGAAATCGTTAATTAATGAGGTAATCGCTGCATCATCATGGTGTCATAAATTTTTTTATTTATTTAATGTCTAAAAATTATAAAAAAATAACATGATGTAGGAATTTTTTTTAGATTTTCCATTAATTTTTATATTCTAAATGTTAGCTTATATAACTCCATGTAATAATTATTTTAGTAAAACAACACATGTTAGTGACAATTTTATTTTTTCTTTAAATAAAAAGTTATTAATGTCATTTTTCTTACCCAAGTGGCTATATTGGGTCCTCAAGTTGTCCCATAGATTGTCTTGGTCTTCCATGACTCATACAATAAGGGTAGGAAATGTTTAAGGGTATTTTCATATTTTTATAATATCATTTTTACCTTAAATTTTAGTAATTACCTTTAATCGCGATTAATTAAAATTAAAAGTTAGTATTCAGAAAAAAAATTATTTTAATCTCATTGATCTACATTTTACTTCTTAATAACAACCATGTATGTCTGATTTTTTAAAATCAAATCACAGAAGTGGTAATGTTTCATTTAAACAAAAAATCAGTTTTTAACAACCACTTAGTGGTTTCACTATTCATCAAAAATTGAAGTTTTTCAGAACAATGCCAAAATTTCACCCTAAGCTATAATTGATATTCTGAATTCAAAAATGATGTCTATTTTACAAAATTACAGAAATACAAGTTGCATTAATTAATTTTATAATTAATTCCCGCTGTCACAACAAATAGTGTGTTTTTAAGAAAAAATATATATCAAAAGATTGACAATTGTTTATGTCCAATTTCAAAGTAAAATTAATTCTAATGAAAACCATTGGATAAAATGGTAAAAATATATTCTAATTATACTTTAAAACCAATCAATATTATAATTTATCACTATAAATTCTTTTGATTTAAAAAGTTTTTTTTAAGTATTTTTCACTATTCATAAAAAATTGGAAGTTCTCAGAAAAATACCAAAAATTCAACATAGGCTAATTTCGATATTCAAAATCCAAAAATTAAGTCCATTTTGAAATATAAAATATATATAATTTCAAAAAGTGGGTATTAATATTCATAATGGCTATTTTGATTGGTCACAGTGTGTTAGAATCTCGAACTTGAGTACAATGCAAGCTATTGCATTATTGAAAGACAAGTGTATCGTGGAAGCTCGGGGTGTTACAAATGATATTTTATTTTTTAAAGTAAAATTGTACCATGGAAGCTTGGGGTGTTACATAGTATCCTATTTTAATTAGTTTATTAACATTATTGGATAAAAAAGATTTTATAAACTTTTAAATTACTTGAATATACCAATAAAACCCATAGGATAATACATTTTATAAGAAATCATTAGAGATGGATCATAAGATTTCATCAATAGAAGAATAATCATAAACAATCCAGGGAAATGTTTAGATTGTAGTAATAAAATCATACCACCTTGAAAACATTGAATTCTAATATGCATAAAAAATAACATTACATTAAGATTAAAATATTAATCAAGGAATTATATTCATGATATAACATGTCAAAAGGAAGTATATACGGCTTGTAAAAGAATATAGGTACATAACTAAAAACGTGTCTGAAAGAACAAAAAGTGATGAAAAATTACCTTACCCATTTGTTAACTTTTTAACCGTAAAACACTATAAAATATAGATTAGAAAATCAATTTGTAAATAAAAATATATTTAATTATAAGGATCATAGATTACATTAATGTTAATTATATAAACCACAAAAAAGAAACTAGTGGTGAATGTGGCATAAGTCTCACAGAAATAAAATGAGACAGAAAATCCCCTCACAACTTTAGTAACATTTTAATCATGAGATCCATGAATTAAAACCCGAAATTGAATGTTTTAATACCATTAAAGAACTAAAATTATTGATATAACATTTCATAGGTTAGTATATACAACACACTACAACAATAAGTAGTGAATACACAATATATCTAATTGAATTAATGAGAGAAAGTAAAATCCTTACCTTAAGTATTGAATTACTTCTTACTCCTAAAAATATCATATATAATAAATATAAGCTTTTCTAACTATATAAAGGTAGAAAATTATTTTATATCATACAATATATGATTCTTTGTGAAATTATATTACCCGAACATTAACAATTTTATGTCAAGGTTATGTTTTGGGTAAAACTGCTTGGTTGTGCATATATGTATTATCTTTTTTATTCTTGATTCTTATAAATATATCATGATTTTCTTATTTAATTAATTGAATATATTATATAAATATCATAGATATTTATTATATAAGTATTTATAAAAATATATATAATATAAATAATAAATTCAATCTACATTATTCATGGATACGTCCCTTGTGTCTCTGGAACTATGATAGGAGGTGAGTTAGTTTTTGAAAGTAGGGGATCCATCATTTTGTGTTTGACAGTTTTTTACAATCTTGGAATCTCAATTGATCCAGAATCTAGGTCCCACCTCCCTGGCATATCATTATGCCATGACCACAACATCAAAATCTCCACAAATGAAACAGACTCTAGCATGTTGGTCAACTTCATTGAAAAAAAGATATCACCATATGGTTGTTACTTTAACTAATAAGAATATTTTACATCCTGATCCATAGAGAAAATGAAATTATTCGCACCTGGAGGGAGGAAAACTTCTCTGCTGACTTTCTTGCAAATGAATGGAGTGTTTCTTCCAGACTCAATGTTAAACATAGCATAGGGTCCCTCCCCACATACTGTAAATATTTTGTAAGAAGTGATGACCTAGGACTAAATCATTTTATACCCATTTATATTTTGGGTCTCTTAATAAAAATCAATGTTCAGTAGCATGGATATGGTAGTTCATATGTACACATGAACACTATTTCGATTTTCTTGTCCTATTTTTTATGAGATAAAATTAAATGGTATAAATATATATATAGATATATATATATAATATCCTTAAATAATAATTATTATTTCATTGTTATCTCATGTTTGTATTAAAACCATACCTAATACATTCCATTTAATTCATGAATGAATCACAACACTTTAGTGATGTGGTAGTCCACATGTCCTTAAACAATGTAATCATATTATCACCAAATTGAAACCATGAAGGTGTATGTTTTATAAAATTTTAATAATAAAAAATAAAAAATAAATATAATAAATATAATATAAAAAATAAATTTCATCATTATTACAAATAATGAAAGGTAGTAATGGAAGAATGAACGACATCAGTTCAATAGGTGGTAACCTTCCACACAGAATATAAAGGATTGTGCATCCCATATAATGAAACTATAAGTAATTATAGGTAATAATTATAAAATAATTACATATTAGTATATTTGGGATATTATTTTTTTTATATTAGAATTTAATAATAATAATTTTTTTGTGTTACAAAAAGAAACAATATAAAAAATCATATTGATTAACATTTCCTCTTATTTGGGTAACTCATTTTGATTTACAACAAAGGGATTATTTGATTGGATTTCTTTCCAAATTGAGGCTTCATGGCTGAGATAATGAATTTTGGAACTTAATATGGTCAGGTTTTTATGATACAGAGGCCTTGAGATGTGTGGATATGCATGGAGAGCTTGAGTGCCTTTTTATAGTGCAGGAGGATTGGTATTCTTATAAATATTAAACGGTAAATATTATATAGTGGTCACACTTACATAATGTTCCACAAATAAGGATAAAATTTGATAAAAGTGGTGTAAGAGTAAAAATATTGGAATTTAATTAAATTTGGACATGTTTATCATAAATTTATTCCCTTATGATTAAAGTTTGACCACTGTGTAATCAAAATTTTCTATAATCACTTTAATTAATTTTAATAACATTAACTAATATATTTTGAGACATATTTCATTGAACAGAATAGTAACTATAATATATTCTCATTCCAAATATTAAATCCATATTTAAAAATTCTAAACAAAGAAGTGGTGTAAAATAATTTAAGAATAATTTTGTAAATGGGATGAAAAGTTTGTTTTTAAAGTGAAAATATTATAATGTTTAAATTGTTTTTATATCTAGTTTCAATGAGAAATTGATTAATGTGACCTAAAATATACATAATGATGTTTATTTTTTCATCTAAAAATTAATGATCTTTCAAAATATATAATTAAAATTGGTGTTCCATTTAAGAGTTGTAAAATTCCCGTTTTAAAAAATATAACTTTTTATTCATAAAATTTGATTTATTCTTATCATCTGCATAGAAAACACACACGATTATCATTATGTAATTAAATTAATAATATATATATATATATGTTTTCATTAAAATAATTTATCAAATAGTTTTTAATTATATTTTTGACCTATGATGTGTTTTATTTTATTAATATAATTTTTTATAAAAAATAATTCATATATTATTACATGGGTTTTATTTTATTATTATATAAATATGTAACAAATTTTTTCAGTATTTAATTAATCCTATTCATAATGACCAATTGCACATGAGCCTTAGCCCGGTTGGTAAGGACGCTGTAAGTGCATCCAAGCGATCAAGGATCAAATCCAGGCGGAAGTACAATTTCCAGGTACTATAGAAACATTGTTGCAGTACTGTAGCAGGTACTCCAATAGGTACTGTAGCAGCACTGTAGTGGGAACTATGCAGTACTATAGCAGGTACTCTAGCGGTAATTGTATCAAGAACTGTTTTTCACTGTATAAGCCAGGAATATGCCCCCGTTTGGGCCTTCGGTTCAATGATTTGGTCCTTGAGTCTTGTAAGGCCTTCAGGCCACCGAGGCCTTCGGGTCACTAAGGCCTTTGGCCCACCTAATGGCCTTCGGTCCACCATAAGTGAAGATGAAAACCAGACAATGTACAAGGAAAAAACTCTATAAGGAGGATGATCAAGGACCTTTCACCACAAGAGAAGAAAAACGGATTACAAGAATGAGAGGGTATGGCACCTGCCATCGAGGCAAGCCTGTGAATGTATGGGAAAGCCTATCCGAATAGCCATGAAAAGGTGGAGAGCTGATTTCATGATGAAGATGCTAGGGAGGGGCAATTGAAATTAGTTAGTATGGGTTGTTTGTAATGTTTGAAGCCTACTAGAAATGAATTCCTCTAATGCATATGGGCCTTGTAATAGTTATGCCTACGGGCTTTGTAAGGGTTCCACCTCACCACTTGAAAGGTGTATTATCAAAATCAATAAAAAATGAAGTCCTTAGGTCCATTGGAGGTATTCATAATGACCATTCCATTGAATATGTGAAAACTATGATAACATTTTTATAATATTATTAATTATACATTCTGGTTTGGGAAATCCATGTCTTGCATGTACCACAAGATATCAAGAGGACTCTGTAGTCTGTGTAACACAAGACAAACATGTTTTTTCTTATACCACATGATAATTTAATTGTTTCTTGTAGAAAAATCTAATGTTTTTCTTGTATATAAAATAATTAAAACATAATTACTTCCTATAATAAAAGATATATTTACTGTTTTGTGAAATTCAAAATATTCAACATATTAATATAATTCTTACAAAAATACTTCATGAAATATTAGGTTATTAAAATCTCCCCCACCCTTAAAATGTATTTCGACCTTGAAATTCATATAGGTTGTCAAAATATTTAATACATTAAAGATCATTTTATAGAAACAGACAATGTAAAAATAAATACAAAAAACATCTTTTAAAAGTGGAATGTTGGAAACATAATGGTTACCCAAATAATCTCCTAACTAGAATTACATGTAGTACAACATAAGTGGAAATAAGAAAAATGGACATGAAATATAAATATAACTATTATGTATTGATGCAGAATGATAATAAATATAGATAGGAGAAAGTTAACAATCAAAAATCCATAAATCTACAATTCTTGAAAAAGGTTATTGATGTCATCAAAAGTTATTATAATGAGAAAACATTTTATTTAATATCCCTTGTTATAATGTCGAATAATTTTCAGAAGAAAATTTACCTACAAAATTTCATTCTATTTCATAGGCGTAACTCACCCTTGGATTGTTCCTTGATCATTTTACAATTCATGTGTTATTCTAATAAAGGAAGCTGAATTTGTCATTCTAGAAGCATTAGTAGATCATAAGATCCCTAAATAGAATGATATTTCATTCCTTCTATCTTTAGTTAACATCACAATAAAATTGGTAGCACAAGTTTTCCAACACGCATAATTTATCAGATAGAGAGATAATAAATAAATCACTAAAACTATATATGAATGTTAACATTATCCATTTCATAAATGGTTAAACTTGTTAACATTTCAGAACATTAATGTGCTAAAATTTCTAAATATGGTCACAAAATTTCTCATTGTCATCATGAAATTGATCCACTGTACAAAGTAGTCAAATTTTTTCACTTACCAAACATATGAATACATTAATAACGTATTATCATGATAATGACCTTAATTATCACATGTCCATATTTAAAACATTAATGGTTTATTATTATAATAAATATTGGATATATTCCATGAAGCCAAGAATACCATCAACTCATTACATGATATCATAATCCACTACCTCAAAAAATCCTTAATCAGTTACAAGGTAATTAGGAGCGTCCAATTAGCTATTAATATCCAACATATCATTATTAAAAAAACATCATCTCAAAATTTATAACATATTACATGTCATATATCCCGTCATCTTTTGTTTCCCATGAATATCACATTGCATTAAATCACTTATCTTGTCTATCTGAACTATTCAACATATTGATGTAAATCCTTAGCAGAAAACATAAATTGAACAATCATATATAATTAACTATTCAAAATTAATGTGTCCAAATACACAAAAACATTGTTTTATTCACTCTTTCTTATTTCATTAACAAGTACACCTCATCCTTTTATTTAGTACCTCTTAACATTCACATTTCATCTATAGTGTCATCATAATAAGTAATATAAGCATTACTCAAACCACTATTCAGATTCTATTTTGGACCATTACAGTTAGGAAATCAATTTTAATAATTCAAATTTATTCCAAAATTAATGAATTAAATCGTTGATGATGACTTATAGAGGCCATTATTCTCATCCATCATGTTAACCATAATATTTATTTTCCAATTGCAGTTGGTTGATTTGTGTCCCTATTTTCAAGTGTCATCACATGTTCACGTTCCCCTAAGACATTCACATGGGTGATTTGTCCCAAATTCATGATATTTAATAAAATATTTCATCTTTACTCTATAATATATATTACTCAAATTCTCTACAAACTCTTTATTTCTCTCCTTTGAGGAGTCTGGGAGGTGATTATTGTACATGTGGTTAATCATGTTCCAATGTTTTCAATATTTCCACATCCATTACTCCAATAATATTTCCATTTTAATTTTCATTGTAAAATTGTTCTTCACATTCAATGTTATCCTAGTTATTTTAGGTTTCCACAATTTACAATAAAAAAATCATAACCTGATAAACTCTTGTCATATTATGAAATCACATTGTCACAGTGAATCACTTATAGGATATCTAAATTCTGACACCTTTATGAAGTTATGAAACATTTTCTCATTCGTATCCATATTTTATTTATATACATCATAATGGATCATAAATAGATTGTGAATTCTGAAAGAATATCCCATGGGAGTTTCAAACGAGGTGTGTATCAGTTCCTTTTGTCAAGAATATGTTCTCAATCGAGTCTAGCTCAATACGATGTTTTCAGGGTTGATTCCCCTATGCACAAATATTATAGAAAATCGTACACTACTATCATCTGTAAAAGGATTTATTTTTATTAAACCAGTCACTCTATCATTTACCAAAAGTCTGTGACCTTTTCTTATACTTTAAAATATCCTTATGCTTATCCTTAGATGTATCCTACGACATGTCCACAAAAATATCCCTTGGTATATCACTAATGTTTTTTCATCCTACTCTCCAAATTATGACTAAATAGTTCATTTCATACCAACTATAGAATCCTAGTACTAGTTTACATAGATATTATATAAGTTTTTATAAATATAGCACATTACAAATGTATACTCCAATGGCCTATTGTAGTTATGTGTCTCTGGAAAGATCAAAACATAATCTTATATCATGAAGAAAGATCTCTCGCATCTACTTTAAAGATCACACCCTTTAGTGATCCTACATTAAACTGTTATTTACAACCCAGGGAAAGGAAACATAAAAACGGTTTGATATCAGATGCTCAGTAAGGTTAAACACAAGAGATATGAAAGAATTACATGAGTATAATGTTATGAGAACATGATCAAACATTATAAGATCATATGATGTATATCAAAGATCATAACAAAGAGTAATGAAATAAACATTAGTAGTTCATAGGGCATGATACATAAGGTAATCAATAGAATAATCCATGAAATCATAAAATAAGAGTTTGAAAAATAATTTTTGGAAGGCACATGAGAATATATAAAATTTCCTTATAAGTAAAGGCTCATTTCCAAAACATATCAGGGCACATCATTGGGGCTACACCTACTAGGTGGGACACACCATTATCCCCAATAATAGCCAATTTTTTATAGTTGAATGTGTTCAATCACCAAACAATATTACTTTCCAAATATCAATCCCATGTCTATTTTACTAATTATTATTCACTTCAATGGCCATCATTTCTATAAAAGGTATTCATTGGACCTATTTAACTCCTCATTCCATCCATGTCTATATCATGAGATATATTTCATTACGCAATTCATTCGAGGGAGATATATTCCCCCCTTATCATAGTGTAATCATACATACATATTCCAAGAGACCATAAACAATTACCTCATAACCCATGAAGTAAAATGGGTACCATAAAATTCAAATACTATCAAAAACAATGGAGAATAATTAGGTTTCACAAACACTTTATCAAAGTATAACCCATGAAAATAAGTTGGTTTCATAAGAATATAAATTGTAGATGAGAATCAGTTTTCATAAACATATCACCCTTTAAAGAGAAATTGGTTTTAATAACATCATTATATCTATACATACCCCATTAATAGAAAGAATATGAATAGAACCCTTGGATCATATCCCTAGTAAGTCATGATTAACCCCAAAAATTTCATCTTTGATGGTTCATTATTTTAAGAAATTTTTTAAAAATATTTTGTTAGGAAAATATCTTTTATTATTTGAAACATTATCATTCAAATATAAAACGTTTTAAAAACAATTTCTTCTAAAATGACCTTGAAAACATATAAAGGATGATTGAAAACTCATTTACAACTTTTTTCCTAGAAAAAAATAGTGAAATATTGAAAAATATTTGAAAATCATTTCCCTTAAATACTTGTAAAGGATGATTAAAATCATTTTAAAAACCACTTTCCTTGAAAACATATAATGAAATCATAAAAAAATTTAAATAGTTCTCCATTTAAATCTTATAATAGAATCTTAATGTTTTTTAGAAAATAATTATCATTGGAAATTTACAAATAAATATACAAAATAATTTAAAATAGACTCCATATATAAAACCCTTTGGGAAACAAATTACCTTTAAAATAGCGTTGAAAAAATATAAAAGAATTTTTGAAATCAATGAAATCCTTTTTTTGAAAATATCATTTTAAAAACTTAAAATGGATTATTTAAAAAAGAATTTAAAAAAAATCTATAATTGAAGAAAATTTTTAAACAATTTTGTTTGAAAATATATTTGAAATCATATGAAATATGTTTTGAAATCATTGAAATAAATTTCTTTAAAAAAACCTTGATAAATTTTAATGGAAGATTAAAAACATATTGAAAAACTTATAGTATAGTAAAAAACATTTAAAATTTTATTCATTGAATATTTTATCAAAATAACTTTTAAAAAATTTTAAAATAAGTTTTAGATACATAGTTATTAAATAAAATCGATTTCTGACAAAAGAGAGAAATAAAATTGGATCTTATTAAAAAACCTTATTATTTATCTAAAAAACCAAATAGTGAATGAATTCTCCCATTAGTTGAGAATATCATGAATATATAGAATTTAAAGCAAATTCACTATAATAATTGGGATACGGATAATAATATTTCATCAATAGAATCATAATAGTAAAAATTCTTAATAAATGATGAGATTTTAGAAATAAATACTTATTACATTGGAAACATTGGAACCTAATACCTAAGAATGGATAAAACTAAATAAATCATAAAATAATATTAAATGAATTAGATTCAAGATATAACATGACAATTTTCATGATACGTCCCTGTGGGGCCCATACTATAACTTCCCAGGCCCACCTCTAATAGGTCAAGGGCTGGTGGCTAGCAACGAGTATAAGGCCCCAACCTTAAACCTTATTTAATCTTGAGTTATTACAAGATTAAACATTGAGGAACTTTTCAGGTTTAGAGTTTTAGATAATTAGATCATAAAACTTGCATTACATTCCACATTTAAACAAAGTGGTTACATAAAAGACAGTATTCATTCTTCCCATCAATGGAAACATATTTAAAATATAGCACAGATTCTTTCTTGACACATCCTGGACACTATCATCACATCATGTACCTTTCCCTTGACCTGTGAAAAACATTTCAAAAACTTGGGATGAGCATAAAAAGCTCAGTAAGAGTTATAAAAAAATATGGAAAGGAAACATGAGTTCATATATATATTAGAAAGAAATCACACTTTACCCATAAAACATAGGCATATCAAATCATGAATAAATCATAGAAAACATAAGCCATAAAGGTAACTTGAGGCATTCATAACATTCTTACATAGGGAGTAACCCTCTTGGTTACGTTTGGAATACCCATCACAGTATATTCCCTAAATCTCGTCGGAGAAACCTTAACGTTTCACTCCTTCGCGTTACCCAATTCATTGGAGAGCTATATCGGGCTCACCCGCCCTTAGTTTATCACAGAACCACCCGTTCTTCATAAAAATGCCCAAGAACCATAACATAATCGTATCACATAAACATGAATAAAGGAAACATAACATTTCCACATTTCAATCACAATATAACATTTAAGGATATTGAAATAATGAATCCATTCAAAAAGAAACCATTTCCAAAACCATTTAAAACATTTAATAAAGAGATTTTTGAATCAAAGTGTCCCATACCACCTTGAAGCTTTTAACATTTTAAACCATTAATATACATATAAATAAATCCTTAAAACCATTTTGAAAACATGGATATTAATAAGAACAAATAATTAAAACATTTAAAATGATATTTTGGTTAAAGGGGTTTTACCAAAATTAGAGACACTTGAATACAATAATCGAGGAATAACATTTAGTCAGAACTTTATAATATCATGAGAATAAAAGGATTCATGATATAATACTCCAAAGGACAGTATATACACCATATAAGAGTGAATTGGTGCATAACAACAATGAACCCTCAATAGAAATGTCAAATGTGATGAAATCCCTTATAAAGAAGGTATCCTTAAATTAAGGAAAAATAAATCTCAAAAATATGTGTGACAAATATATATACACCCAATATAAGTGGATATTAAGTGTAAAAAAATAAAAGGTCATTCACACATATTCAATGGATGCCATATTCAATGACTACAAGTTGAACCCAAAGAAATCGAAATTGGGTTAAAAAGTTCCCTTGACAGCCTAACGGCATCACATCAAAATGAGTTGATGAGAGATAAAAAGTGTATATCATCACTTGGACATAAAATTTACATCAATAAGGATGTATGAGAACATATCCCAACATAAAAATATGTAAATTAAAAGACCCAATAAAAGAAGTATTTTAAAAAAGAGGAGGGTGAAAGGTTCCCTTACCGACTTGGGTATCTTTCAAAACATACACCCCATGAAAGAAAGACAATAGGTCATTGATGTAAATACTAATAAACGAAAGTATATTACACAAAGAGTAGAATAATTTTCAGTACATACACCACTCAATGGAATTTGTGGCAAATGTAGCATAAATCTCACGGGAATAAAAGTGAGATGAAAAATCCCTTACGAAAACTCGGCAGCCTAACGGCGCCACATAAAACTTCCAAATATGGATTGATGATATCAAATAGAGTATCCCATAATATTGCAATAGAATTTACATTAAGTGGAATATAAAAGGAAATCCCCCAACATTGCAAGGAGGAGTTTAAAAGAAGTGACATAAAGGAGAGTACTTAGAAAGAAAGAGGAGGTTAGATCTCTTACGAAAGTTCGGCAGCCTAACGACACCACTCAAAACATCCAAAATGGATTGATGAGAGAGAATAGGGTCTCTCATCACATGAACATAAAAAATACAGTAAATGTAATGTAAAAGAACTTCCCAATCATAAGAAATATGAGCTTAAAATAAACGACATAAAAGAGTGTACTTAAAAAGAAAGAGAGTTGTAGGATCCCTTACCTCGGGTCTGACTTGACTCGATCGTTCTTTAATATCCTGAATAATAAACATGAGTTAATTTCTAATTCCTTAAGAACCTTTTTCAAGTTAATTATTACTTTTATACCACTTATTACCATGTCATAAACATTATGTAATAATTTAAGTTAATAATATTTGTTTTTCCGATATTTGGTTCTTAAGTCGAAAGTGGACTTCTTACAATTACATGTTGTTCATGTGGCCAAATTTTTATTATATACAGAATTGTATTCATTATGTAGATATCATATATGTAATATATATCCAGTACATGCATGCATTTATAACATTACATAATCATTTAGAGGTAAAAAATGAAATGCACCGTTCATGGAGACGGTAAGCCGTACGTACGCATGAATGCTACTTTCATTTCTATTTCGTATTTTATAGAATGGAATAATAATGATATAAAGGTATATTATAATTCCAGTATAATATCATATATAATATCATATTTCCATCCTTTATACATACCACATATGGTATTTAACGAATCAAATCACTTTGAGGGGGCGGTAGTCCGCACTTCCTTAAATGAAGATATCGCGTATACCCATAATGGAAGCCATAAAGGTAAGACAAAAATGAAAAATACAGAAGCATAAATAAAACATAAACATATTATATATCATATATAAAAATAGTGACATCATAATGTCCACCTTTGAAGGTGATAAATGAGTATTGAACAATCATCGTTTCGGGAGGCAGAATTTCACCATCCACGGAAACCGTATGTTCTTTAACCATTTGATGTAGTTGTGTGAGAGTGTAGCTCGAATAAATCTTATAACAACATCCTAGTATATTGAAGATACTGGTGTTGTTACAAAAGAAGTAAATAAAAAGAGTTTAGGGGGTTGGAGAAGCAAAATAAAACAAATGAACATGAGAGAATGAATTACCTTTAAAAGTGTAACTCCTTTTGATTTGAGCCTAAAGGCTTCCTTTGAAAGGATTCTGCCCAAAGGGAGTCCTCTAGGGTGAGGAGAGGGATGTGGAGAGAGTAAATGGTCAGGGGTTGGCCGAGCCAAAGGCTTGAGGAGTGTGTTAAATGAGGTAGAGGTGGGGGCCTTTTATAAGAGGAGAGGAGGGGTACTTTTGGAAAGTAAAGAAATATTACTTTATTTGAAAATGTGTTTCGGTTTCAAAAGGTCCCACATTGATATAATTCGTGTATAAGGTGATAAGTCTTCGAAATCCACTCATCCAATAAGTTTTGGACATGTGTAGTTCATAGATTTTACATTATCATTCCATTTTATTTAAATCGTCAAATAATGATGTCATCGCTGCATCATTATTATGTCATATATAATTTAATTGATTTAATGTCTAAAAATTATAAAACAATTACTATGATGTAGGAAATCTTTTTATCTTTACAATGACTATTTATAATCAAAAATATGACTTGTATAACCCCACTTAAAAATTGTTTTAGTAAAACATATCATGTTTGTGTCATTTTTACTTTTACATTAAATAAAAAGTTATTTATGTCATTTCCCAACCAAAGTGGATACATGGGGTCCCCAAGTTGACCCATGGCTTTTCTTGGTCGTCCATGACACAACCAATGAGGGTAGGACATGTGTCAAGCTCATCTTATTTTATTAAAGCATTATTTTTACCTTAAACTACACTAATTACCACTAATCGCGATTAAAAACTTAATAAGTTACTATTCACCAAAAAATTATTTTTATCCCATTGAACCACATTTTACTTCTTAATGACAACCATGTATGTCGGATTTTTGAAATTCAAAACACAAAGACGGCAAAATTTCATTTAAATGGAAAAATCAGTTTTTATAAGTACCACTTAGTGGTTTCACTATTCATCAAAAATTGAAGTTTTTCAGAAAAATCCCAAAAATTCACCATAAGCTATATTTGATATTCCGAATTCAAAAATGAAGTCCGTTTTGCAAAATTCAAAACATATTAATCACATTAATTAATTTAATAATTAATTCCCGCTGTCAGAGCAGATAGCGTGTTTTTATAAAACAATAAGTATCAAAAGATTGACATTAGTTTAAGTCTGATTTCAAAGTAAAATTAATTCCAACGACCACTATTGGATTTAATGGTAAAAATATTTCCTAATTTCACTTTAAAACCAATTCAAAATATTATCTAATCATATAAATAAATTATGTTAAAAAGAGGTTTTGAATTAAAACACAACATTTTACACTATTCATTAAAAAATGAACTTTATCGAAAAAATACCAAAAAATTACACAATGTAAAATTTGATGTCCTGATTCTTAATAAGAGTTTTATTTGGTACAAAAGAATGTATAAGAGTGATCAAAACTATATTTAATGACAGTTCTCCATTAAAAGGTGATAAGTAAACCTTTAGTGAAAACTAGGGCATATACGCCTAAAATTGAATTCTTTCCGTATTTTAAGCCTTTGGATAGATGTAAAAACATTTAAAAAAACATATATAATCATATTTTAGTTATTTCTATCAATTCCCGCCAATACAACGGCTACATGTTAACTTCCATTTAAAATAATATTATTTTATTATTAGAGTGCAACGTAAGATTTCCAAGAAACTCGTTGTTCAGTGTTGGGTACGCCATCGAGCATAGCATCCCCTTTAAAGTCATATTAATATTTTATTCACAAATACGGATAAATATGAAAATGTCATATTCTTTATTTACCTGGGTGTTACATCCTTCCCCCCTTTTGGGAATTGCGTCCTCGCAATTTTTAAAATTGTGCTTGGAAGCATCCTTGAAAGTCCCACATCGGAGATGAGTCGGTAAAACAATCACTTTAAAATAAAGAAAGATAAGTACAAAGGTCACCCGAGTTAACCCATACTAGGATTCCAAGTATGAAAATATGGACATGGAGGAAAAAAACAAAGGGTCATGTTCTGATGGAGAGTGATAGAAAACATGTTTAGGAGAAAATTAACCATGAGAAAATCACAAACTTGTGATGGGTTAAATGGTATTCGATTCCCCAGTAGGAAAAGTTAATAGACAACATTTTTGTTTTAAGTTACTTTTTATTGAGGAATTTATTCATAAGGAAGCATAATCACTTATCATGTTGACTTTCAAATTTTATTAGATTCCTTACACAAAATCATATTTTCTCCAAAAGACGAGTATTTAAGAAGACTTTCTCCCATTAAGAGTACTATAATCAACTTCTAGAGAATCACCAAATCCACAAAAGAGAACTATATACTTCCCATGTCTCTAGACTTTAACCAAAACCAAAACTAAAAAGGCTAGTACAAGATCAAATAATCCAGAAAAGGATAACCATTTATAAAAAGAAAATCTATGATTAATCTCCAAAATTGGTCCAACAAAACCCAAAGATCAACGAGGACCATTAGATAAAAAATTTGTCCATAAAATTATTCAATGTAAAACAATCTAAGATTGAAACCCAAAAATTTGAAGGATTTAGTCACATAGTCCTCCAAGTTAAATCGTAACATTTATCTCCAAAGAAAATCAGTTTCTCTTAAAGTCTCGCATTGAAAAGTAATTAACCTAATCACATATCGTCCATGATAGGTTAATCATTTTCATTGATAACCCAAAATCAACTTACTCGTAATTCAAAAAATCATATAACTAAAAAGAATCAGTCAAACTAACCAGGGACTTCACGTAGTCCAGTGGTAGACGATAAATACCAGTCCCACTTTGGTTGTGGGTTCGATTCCCGCAGCATTGTCCGACGCGACGGGTTGTCACACGGTCTGCGTGTTGTCCTTTTTCCAAAACTATATAATTCTCAAATCATTCCCCAAAAAGGGATAAAATCATCAAAAATAACCATAACATAATTTAACCTCAATTTTATCTCATGCCTTCCACTTCAATCATAACATATGGTAACCCATAATTACCTCAAAAGTAAGGATCATATAAACCCAAATGGTTCTTTATAACTATGTACACAAAAGAAAAGATAACTATTACTTGAATAAAATTTTCCTATATTAAACATCAGGGTTACACATAATATAAAAAGTCTTCTAATGTAACCCCATCATCAAAAGAGACTTAATACTCTTAAGAATTTCACCATAACTCTTGAAGCCCTTATATGTTGACATCTTACTCATTCAACATTCTTCATGATCCATTATCCATTCCTTTCCAACTTATTCCGAAATACCTCTTTCCTACAAACAAAATCATGAATCATATCCTAAGATTCCAAAATAGGAAAACAATAGCCATGAAATAGTACATACCTTTGATTGGCCATTGTCAGTTTCTTCATCCTCAATCGGAATGGAATTAGGTATTGGTAAACGAATATTGGTACGCTCTTGGTGACCCCATTCATGAAACTTCTTCATAGGATATGTGTTTGAATAATGACCATGCACACCACATTTAAAACTTTCAATTGATCCCTTAGAAATAACATCTTTCCCTTTCCTCGAGACAACTGGATGCTTCCTTTTTCCATGGCAGGTTCTTGCTTTATGACCTTCATTTCCACATCTATAGCATATTTCTGTCCCTTTGAAACATTTTCCTAGGTTTTTCTTTCCACATCTTTGACACATAGGTTTTTGAACACACTTACCTTTATGATTATTACCTGTACTTCCGTAGGGATTTGTTTCTTGCATATATGATGCCTTAGAGAAATCTCCAAGGTTTAGGTGGTCAATCATGACTCCAGATAGTGGGTTGAGGATAATCAAAAGAGTTCTCGTTGCAGCTCCCATATCATTCAGTTGCTTACTCAAAAAACTGTCACAGTTTCCTTCACATCCACTGTTACTTTGGTGCCTGCTAGATCCAGCCATTTACTAAAACCAAAAAGGTCAGTGTGAGTATATCAACAAAACCATCATGTACTAATGAGTAAGATAAACACTAAGATATACTTACTCATTAAATTTATCTAAAACTGGGACTCTTTCTGAAATCCTAACCATTATGGTAATGTCAGTTATGCTTAAAGAATACCCTAACCTCTAAAGTTATCTAAACCGACCTTTGATACCAACTATAAGGCCCCAGCCTTAAACCTTACTTAATCTTGAGTTATTACAAGATTACACATTGAGGATCTTTTCAGGTTTAGAGTTTTAGAGAATTAGATCATGAAACTTGCATTACATTCCACATTTAAACAAAGTGGTTACATAAAAGACAGTATTCATTCTTCCCATCAACGGAAACATATTTAAAATATAGCATGGATTCTTTCTTGACACATCTTTGACACTATTATCACATCATGTACATTTCCCTTGACCTGTGAAAAACATTTCAAAAACTTGGGATGAGCATAAAAAGCTCAGTAAGAGTTATAAAAAAATATGGAAAGGAAACATGAGTTCATATATACATTAGAAAGAAACACACTTTACCCATAAAACATAGGCATATCAAATCATGAATAAATCATAGAAAACATAAGCCATAAAGGTAACTTGAGGCATTCATAACATTCTTACGTAGGGAGTAACCCTCTTGGTTGCGTTTGGAATACCCATCACAGTATATTCCCTAAATCTCTTCGGAGAAACCTTAACGTTTCACTCCTTCGCGTTACCCAATGCATTGGAGAGCTATATCGGGCTCACCCGCCCTTAGTTTATCATGGAACCACCCGTTCTTCATAACAATGCCCAAGAACCATAACATAATCGTATCACATAAACATGAATAAAGGAAACATAACATTTCCACATTTCAATCACAATATAACATTTTAGGATATTGAAATAATGAATCCATTCAAAAAGAAACCATTTCCAAAACCATTTAAAACATTTAATAAAGAGATTTTTGAATCAAAGTGTCCCATACCACCTTGAAGCTTTTAACATTTTAAACCATTAATATCCATATAAATAAATCCTTAAAACCATTTTGAAAACATGGATATTAATAAGAAAAAATAATTAAAACATTTAAAATGATATTTTGGTTAAAGGGGTTTTACCAAAATTAGAGACACTTGAATACAATAATCGAGGAATAACATTTAGTCAGAACTTTATAATATCATGAGAATAAAAGGATTCATGATATAATACTCCAAAGGACAGTATATACACCATATAAGAGTGAATTGGTGCATAACAACAATGAACCATCAATAGAAATGTCAAATGTGATGAAATCCCTTATAAAGAAGGTATCCTTAAATTAAGGACAAATAAATCTCAAAAATATGTGTGAAAAATATATATACACCCAATATAAGTGGATATTAAGTGTAAAACAATAAAAGGTCATTCACAAATATTAAATGGATGACATATTCAATGACTACAAGTTGAACCCAAAGAAATCGAAATTGGGTTAAAAAGTTCCCTTGACAGCCTAACAGCATCACATCAAAATGAGTTGATGAGAGATAAAAAGTGTATCTCATCACTTGGAAATAAAATTTACATCAATAAAGATGTATGAGAACATATCCCAACATAAAAAAATGTAAATTAAAAGACCCAATAAAAGAAGTCTTTTAAAAAAGAGGAGGGTGAAAGGTTCCCTTACCGACTTGGGTATCTTTCAAAACATACACCCCATGAAAGAAAGACAATAGGTCATTGATGTAAATACTCATAAACGAAAGTATATTACACAAAGAGTAGAATAATGGGCAGTAAATACACCACTCAATGGAATTTGTGGCAAATTTAGCATAAATCTCATGGGAATAAAAGTGAGATGAAAAATCCCTTACGAAAACTCGGCAGCCTAACAGCGCCACATAAAACATCCGAATATGGATTGATGAGATCAAATAGAGTATCCCATAATATTACAATAGAATTTACAGTAAGTGGAATATAAAAGGAAATCCCCCAACATTGTAAGGAGGAGTTTAAAATAAGTGACATAAAGGAGAGTACTAAGAAAGAAAGAGAGAGGTTAGATCTCTTACGAAAGTTCGGCAGCCTAATGGCGCCACTCAAAACTTCCAAAATGGATTGATGAGAGAGAATAGGGTCTCTCATCACATGAACATAAAAATTACCGTAAATTTAATGTAAAATAACTTCTCAATCATAAGAAAGATGAGCTTAAAATAAATGACATAAAAGAGTGTACTTAAAAAGAAAGAGAGTTGTAGGATCCCTTACCTCGGGTCCGACTTGACTTGATCGTTCTTTAATCTCCTGAATAATAAACTTGAGTTAATTTCTAATTACTTAAGAACCTTTTTCAAGTTCATTATTACTTTTATACCACTTATTACCATGTCATAAACATTATGTAATCATTTAAGTTAATAATATTTGTTTTGCCGATATTTGGTTCTTAAGTCGAAAGTGGACTTCTTACAATTACATGTTGTTCGTGTGGCCAAATGTTTATTATATACATAATTGTATTCATTATGTAGATATCATATATTTCATATATATCCAGTACATGCATGAATTTATTACATTACATAATCATTTAGAGGTAAGAAATGAAATGCACCGTTCATGGAGACGGTAAGCCGTACGTACGCATGAACGCTACTTTCATTTCTATTTCGTATTTTATAGAATGTAATAATAATGATATAAAGGTATATTATAATTCCAGTATAATATCATATATAATATCATATTTCCATCCTTTATACATCCCACATATGGTATTTAACAAATCAAATCACTTTGAGGGGGCGGTAGTCCGCACTTCCTTAAATGAAGATATCGCGTATACCCATAATGGAAGCCATAAAGGTAAGACAAAAATGAAAAATACAGAAGCATAAATAAAAAATAAACATATTATATATCATATATAAAAATAGTGACATCATAATGGCCACCTATGAAGGTGTTAAATGAGTATTGAACAATCATCGTTTCGGGAGGCAGAATTTCACCATCCATGGAAACTGTATGTTCTTTAACCATTTGATGTAGTTGTGTGAGAGTGTAGCTCGAATAAATCTTATAACAACATCCTAGTATATTGAAGATACTGGTTTTGTTACAAAAGAAGTAAATAAATAGAGTTTAGGGGGTTGGAGAAGCAAAATTAAACAAATGAACATGAGAGAATGAATTACCTTTAAAAGTGTAACTCCTTTTGATTTGAGCCTAAAGGCTTCCTTTGAAAGGATTCTGCCCAAAGGGAATCCTCTAGGGTGAGGAGAGGGATGTGGAGAGAGTAAATGGGCAGGTTTTGGCCGAGCCAAAGGCTTGAGGAGTGTGTTAAATGAGGTAGAGGTGGGGGCCTTTTATAAGAGGAGAGGAGGGGTACTTTTGGAAAGTAAAGAAATATTACTTTATTTGAAAATGTGTTTCGGTTTAAAAAGGTCCCACATTGATATAATTCGTGGATAAGGTGATACGTCTTCGAAATACACTCATCCAATATGTTTTGGACATGAGTAGTTCATATATTTTACAATATCTTTCCATTTTATTTAAATAGTCAAATAATGATGTCATCGCTGCATCATTATTATGTCATATATAATTTAATTTATTTAATGTCTAAAAATTATTAAAAAATTACTATGATGTAGGAAATCTTTTTAGCTTTCGAATGACAATTTATAATAAAAACTATGACTTGTATAACCCCACTTAAAAATTGTTTTAGTAAAACATATCATGTTTGTGTCATTTTTACTTTTACATTAAATAAAAAGTTATTTATGTCATTTCCAAACCAAAGTGGATCCATGGGGTCCCCAAGTTGACCCATGGCTTGTCTTGGTCGGCCATGACACAACCAATGAGGGTAGGACATGTGTCAAGCTCATCTTATTTTATTAAAGCATTATTTTGACCTTAAACTACACTAATTACCACTAATCGCGATTAAAAAACTTAATAAGTTACTATTCACCAAAAAATTATTTTTATCCCATTGAACCACATTTTATTTCTTAATTACAACCATGTATGTCGGATTTTTGAAATTCAAAACACAAATATGGCAAAATTTTATTTCAATGGAAAAATCAGTTTTTATAAGTACCACTTAGTGGTTTCACTATTCATCAAAAATTGAAGTTTTTCAGAAAAATCCCAAATATTCACCATAAGCTATATTTGATATTCCGAATTCAAAAATGAAGTCTGTTTTACAAAATTCAAAACATATTAATCACATTAATTAATTTAATAATTAATTCCCGCTGTCAGAGCAGATAGCGTGTTTTTATAAAACAATAAGTATCAAAAGATTGACAATAGTATAAGTCTGATTTCAAAGTGAAATTAATTCCAACGACCACTATTGGATTTAATGGTAAAAATATTTCCTAATTTCACTTTAAAACCAATTCAAAATATTGTCTAATCATATAAATAAATTATATTAAAAAGAGGTTTTGAATTAAAACACAACATTTTACACTATTCATTAAAAAATGAACTTTATCGAAAAAATACCAAAAAATTACACAAAGTAAAATTTGATGTCCTGATTCTTAATAAGAGTTTTATTTGGTCCAAAAGAATGTATAAGAGTGATCAAAACTATATTTAATGACAGTTCTCCATTAAAAGGTGATAAGTGAACCTTTAGTGAAAACTAGGGCATATACGCCTAAAATTGAATTCTTTCCGTATTTTAAGCCTTTGGATAGATGTAAAAACATTTAAAAAAACATATATAATCATATTTTAGTTATTTCTATCCATTCCCGCCAATACAACGGCTACATGTTAACTACCATTTAAAATAATATTATTTTATTATTAGAGTGCAACGTAAGATTTCCAAGAAACTCGTTGTTGCGTGTTGGGTACGCCATTGAGCATAGCATCCCCTTTAAAGTCATATTAATATTTTATTCACAAATATGGATAAATATGAAAATGTCATATTCTTTATTTACCTGGGGTGTTACAATGAGTAGACATGTCACTAGCATGAGAGGCAACGACTAAGTACCTATACACATCCACGCATATCCAAGCCTACAATGCTAAAACGTAAAACCCGTTATGGAAAAAATTCATTCATTCTACTAAATTCAACCGAGAGAGTACAATAGAATGTAACGTGAGGAAAATTAAACTATGTTTGAATAGAAGGACAGTAAATGAAAAAGTATTCACACTAAAAAGTACAAACTATAAGAAAAACATATATTTACTAGGACTGATATTCAAAGATATAGGAACACCTCCACCTGTATAAAACTCAAAAAGCTCGGTCTGGTCTGGTTCTGCACTAAATTCCATCCAAATTTAACTCATTTTCATAATACACGACACATGATAGAAAACCCCATATAGGGGTGAGTATAACAATACTCAGTAAGAGACCTCGAAAACCACAATGTAACACAAGGTTATAGTATATTTATCCCTAAAAAGTATATGTCTAATTAATATAATAATAACATATCCAGATATACTTGAATCTTAGACCCATGATACAGAGGTATGTCACAAAGACCACATACACACACATGTGATTACGTTCGAATATTGCAAAAATCACTCAACTGGGATAACTCACTTATGATTCTATGGACCTGATGACATCTGTTCGATAGATACTATTCATTATAAAACATAATGTGAGAGAGAGAGATGTACTTATATATATAAATATAGAATATAATACTCTAACTCAGGGAGAACCAACACCATTAGTTGGAAGATCACGATACACAGATTAAGATCACCGCCAGGGTCATAGCAATACCATGACTCATCCGAATTCACCATCTTTATAAGGGACCAATATCTAGTAGGATTGGTTTTGTTGATAACATAACTCTTCCAAGAAAACAAGGATGGATTGAGGATCCCACAGTGGAAATCATGGAGGTGTCTCCCAACTCTATCCATAAAGTCATGCTGAAGGGATTCATACTCTTGTAGTTAGGAAACAATACCAACTGATCTTTAGGGGAGTGGGAAATGGGGAACCACCCCAAATGAATCTTTCCCAATATACAGTGGGAAAATAGTTCAGTCCATGTAGAAAAGTGTACATGGAATATAGAGGGGAAACACTTCGTGTCCCTTACCCCATGTACTACTGGTATACAACAACCCAAGTCAGAAGAACATTTCATGTGTAAATGGTAAACATGACATGTAAAGAAGGTCACACATTTTGTCTTACTATTTGGGGTCCATCATGTGTTTATTGGGAATGTTCCATTACACGGTGTTAAACCATTTCTTCCTAAATATGAACCAATACATGGGATTATCCATGTAACCAGCTCAGCAAAGTTGTGTGGTGGGGAACATGTTATATAGGAACACAATGTACTAAACCTTGTGTTTTTTTGTATCATTTGAGTTACATATTGAGTTTCGGGGAAGGACCTACAGGCCATGTGACAAGTGTCAGATACCATGTGTCATATCAAGGATTCCCAAACTATAGTTGGAACTCATCATGTCCATAATGATGTGTATCACAGGACGTCAGCCATGTTGATCAAGATTATCCCGAATCCATGGTTTGAATGATGGTCATCTTCCTCATATCTCCAGCCATCTATTTCTGCTGCACCTCATTGGAAAACAGTACATTTGAAGTCATATGGTCACACCATGATCGATTAGGTATGTTTTGAGCCCCCAATCCACATGGAATCCAATTTTGATCATTTTCCAGAATAATGCATAAAGAACTATATCTTATAAAATACTCATTATCATCTCTCTACATCGTCACCACACCTCCACCAGATCTATGATTTTAGATCATTTCACCATGATAGAAATTTTCAACAATCATATGTTCATAATCATACAATGAATTAAGAACACATGGGGATAATGTGTTTTGGAATCACATCAAAACAAATTTTGGAACGAACCATGGACATTTTTTATTAATTCCTTAAACCATTTTGATACAATGATCCAGAAACTAATTAAAAAAAATTAATCCATTGAATATAACCCAAAATAAAACCCTCTCATAAATATAATCAAACTGTGGGTGATCCTGTGAGAGGGTTAATCCCTGTTCATCATTAAATCCAAGAACTAGAAAATAAATAATTAAAAAATAGGAAATACCTGATGGTTGGATTGTTTTTTGAAGCCTATCAATTTTTGTGTAGCTACCGTTTGATAAATGTGTTAATGGGGGGGGGGGGGGTTGATCTCTGAACTAAGGCACTCTCATCATTTTTCATCCAGGGAATTCTTCAGGTTCTCTCTAGAGCCTGAAATAAATTTTCTACAGTAATGATCATAACCATGGGATACTATTTATTAAAATCAAGAAAACTCATTACAGCATCACTGCAAAAATTTATACTAAAATAAATTTTGTGTTTATTTTATTTCTTTGAAATATCTATATATTAACATTTTTATCTGACTGGTGTTGGATTATATTAGGCCTCACCTAGGGTAAATTATTATCTCTAAACATAATAATACCCTATGATTTCTTATCTTATCACTCATTTAGAAGTTATTAAACATTTTCAGGAAAAACACTAATGCATGATTTTTAATATATATTATATATTTTGAACATTTATCACAAGAAAATTTGGAATCATAATCGCAATCCGTATCAGTTCCAGGTTTCAAATAAATTCCATAAAATATTTAAAAATTATACATGGAAAAACTCTGTGATATTGAATTCTCTCCACCATGTTGATTCACATCCCCAAAAAGATAAAAACAATGTATGTACAAGAAGATGTGTGTACTGTTCCTGAATTTGAGCCTCTCTGTCCCATGTTCACTCTTGGAGATTCTTGGGCTACCATTGCAAACTCACAAAGGGAATCACTCAACCATGTAGGATCCGGCCCTACCGATCATCAATCAAAACTAGGTACTCATAAAAGGTTTCTCCATCATCAATGTCCAGATCTCCCAAATAAATAGTGTTCGATGGGTTACGAATGTACCTTCTCATCTCTATGATGTGGAAGAAATCATGTACTAGTTTCAATTTTCAAGGTAGATGTTTATGGTATTCCACCTCACCAACTCTACGAAGTATTTTAAATGGTCTGGTGAACATCATAGATATCTTTTAGGCCAGGAAAAATCTATGAAACCCTTATCAAGGTGATACCTATAGGACGACATGGTCACCATCCTCAAACTCTAATGGTATCCACTGTCTGTTAACATAATACATTTTTGAGATCTATATAGTCTTCATCATCACTTGGATTATCTTCACCATCTCAATTGTAGCTCATACCAACTCTGGACTCATGAGTGGTGACTCTTCGGGGACATTCCAACAAAGTAGTGACCAGAAAGGTCACCCATATAAAGCCTTGAATGGTGACATACCAATGGATGAGTTTTAGATATTGGTGTACACAAAATCCACAAGTTGTAGATGGACCTACCATCTATGATCGAAGTCCCAGATGTATGCTCAGAACATGCATTCTAGAAACCTGAAGGTTCCTATCTATCTAGCAAACCATCTGGTTATGAAACACCATGATCAAGGATTACTAAGTACCAAAATCCTCATGCAATCACTTCCACGACTAGGATAAAAAACAAGCATTACAATCTGAAATGATAGTCGATGAGACACCATGAAGATGAACTATCTCTTACACATAATTGTGTACAAGGATCTCTTCTAAAATCTGTTCACGGATAGCAAGGAAGTGGGATGACTGTGTGAGTCAGTTAAAGATCACCCAAATTGTATTATATCACCTGGAATTACATTGTAAAACAATCACAAAGTCTATTGTTATTACATGCCACTTCAATTATAGGGCCCTTATGGGGTTATCTATTCCCACTAGAACCTGGTGATCTACCTTCACCTGCACGCATGTAAGACATCATGAAAAAAACTCCACCACTTCCTTTTTCATACCATTCCACAAAAACTAACATTGGTGGTCCTAGTACGTCTTCTCTACACTAGGGTGTACCCCAACAGGAATGTTATGAAATACCCTTATAACATCCTCCCGTAATTCCATTGGTATTACTGTGCACCCTATGAAACTAAGGATGTACTCCCTACTGTCTGAATATCCCTCAAGAGTATGCCTTGTGTACATATGAGAACATAAGTTATTGCAATCGGTATCCCCATGTTGTGCCTCAATGACTCACTATAAGAGTGGAGGGGTAAAAACCATCAACTTTAGGTAAGATATATCATCTCTATCCAAGCAGGATAACTGTAACAAGGCCAATGGTTCTGACACCTCATTCCAGATATGTGAGCTAGATCTTCTACAGGGAGCTTCTTCGAATATTTTTTCCTTCCAAAGAGTATAGAAAATCAAAAAATTGTAGTCCTGGAAGAACTTTATCCATCATATTTGTCTCATGTTTATATATATCTTTTGAGATGATATACTTGAGACTCCTGTGATAATAATAGAAGATAAACCACCCACCCATTGGCTAGTGTCACCACATCTTCAATGTAAAGACTACCTATGCTAACTGATGATCACGGGTCTCTTAGTTTTGCTCATGTGTTCTCAATATGAGAGAACCATTAGTGGTCATCACTTGATTATACATCAAGAAATAACCATGTATGGTCTCCTATTCATTACAGAACACCGGATACTCATATACGTCCCCTAGGAATATCATGATCGAAGTGCCCATCAGACTCCTCCACAATTGATGAAAAGTAGGATTGCACTTATTATTCAAAACAAAAGGATTCCCCTTTTGGTTAAAATATGTCCTCATTGCTAATATCTATGATAAATTTTTGATGAATCCTTTTTAATGTCATACTACAAAAAAGAAGCTATGCACCTCTATTATGATACTATTGTGGCTCCCATGATAGCACTACCTCTACCATGTCCACGTCCACTACTACTACATCTTCTGAGATAACTTTCCACATATTTTGGATCTCCTGAATCCAGAACTAGCACTTTGTGATTTTCTAATAAATATGGTGCTCTAAGAGTGTGTCTAGAACCATCCTTAGGTGTTTCGGGTGCTCCTCCTATGACTCTATGTACAGAAGGATATTGTCAATGGAGACCCTTATGAATTAGAAAATGTATGGATGAAATATATGGTTCAGGAGTCCCATAAACACTATTGTGGTGTTCGTCATGCCTAAGGGAATCACCAAGTACTCATAATGACCATAGTGACAATTGAAATCCATATTCAGTATGTCCTAATCCCATAAACATAGATAGTGATATCTTAACCTGAGGACATCCTTCAAGATCCAATATGCCCCCCTTAATTGATCGAAGAGGTCCTTGATTTTCATATGTGGATACATGTTATTCATCATCACTTTGTTCAAGTGATGGTAATCCACGGACAATATGAATCTCTCATATTACTTTTTTGAAAAAAACTAGGGCTTCCCGTGGTGTGACACTAGGTCTCATGAAGCCCTTATGATGCAAATCCAGCAGTAGCACCATGGGTTCATGATGCTTTATGGAACCATCCAATATGCTGGTGAGGATATATGTGTCATCTCATATTGTAAATCAATGATAAATTCGATCTCCTTTAATGGAGGTAATCCTAGAACATATTATATAAATACGCAGTCTTACACTGCCACTACTACTATGAATGGAATGATAATAACATATGATTCTCTTATGGTATGTCTAGACATCTTATGAGTGATTGGCTGTCCCCTCTTATGCATTAGCTCATCTATTTCTGTTTGGGTTTCATTTTCTCCAACAATGGATAAACCACATTCCATTGCTGTGGGCACACAATAACCTTCACATAAAATAGTTAATCTATTCTTGGACAGAAGAGAGTAAATTGATACCGATATTGATGTCATAAGGCATCGACACTGTCACTAAGAGGTTCCAACCAAAACTCCTACCACCAAGTGTAATATAACACTACCTACAATGGTGTGTGATCATCAAGTCATCTCCCATAGGTGAATCCATGTTTAAGTTCATGTAAAGGGTTCTTTTGAAATCTCATGGTCTCCTAAATGGTATGTGGATAGGAAGTAATGAATGAATCTTGTCTATATAAGTTTGAAAAATAAGTTAGACAGGACACAGACTGTGCCTCAGATCATCTTGGGAGCCCCTGAGTCATATGCCTTCTCATTTAGTAGCTTTATCCCCTATCCTCCAGCTCCCATGAGTCTTGTGTCAGATTCCTGGGGGAGGTGGTGGTAGTGTGTAAAAATGTTGTCCATATCTTGTAACTCTCTCTACTCCTTTTCCATGGTTATTTCCTTATTGATCTGCCATATCCACACATTGACTCTTCATTAGTGGTTCATCCACTGCCTCCTTATCAAATGCTCGAATGGTTGGAAAATCTATAGTGAGATATCCTTATCCATCACATGTGTAGCATCACATCTACCTAGGATGAATGGACCCATCCTAAGAGCCTTGTACTACAAATCCCTTATTTGGGGACTTCCTGTGACATATACTACATCCAGAGCCTTGTGTCTCATGTCAGCTCCCCGCTGCTGAGTTCAATGCACGATTCTGCTTGTTGATAACTATATATTGTTGTCTCTACTTAGCTATAAATCTAAAAACCCCAAAAGATCACTTGAGCACACAAGTTTTAGTCGGAATGAGAAGAGTTATGATGCTAGATCAGTTGTCATGTCATATACCTCGGTTGAAGTTTTAAGACATGATGTACTGATACCAGACCATATCGATCATGTACCAAGAGAGGATGGTAAACCATTATGAATTTTCAGCCACTATCTTACTATATTATTAAAGCAAATGTAGTTGATGTATACAAACATCAATAAGTGCAACCCGAGATAAATCCACTCTAAAGAGGCACTCAAACTCCAACCATGAATGGTTCTCCTCTTCTGGAGTTTGTGGGGTCAAACTCCCCCATCGCCCAACTGAACCATAAAGAAGACTCACAGTTAGGTTCACTATCTACTCTATTGGTGTAATCAGAAGACAAAAAACATTGTTCTCCACCTCATGTCAGTCCTTATATTCCCGAGGTTTGAGCTCGACTTGTAACCTGAGGGGTAACATTCTCTAAAACATATGGAGCATGCTTAGCCTATGATCCTTGTCTGGTGGTACTGTACTAACCTCATTCTTCTCCATTGGTGGTGGTATAGATTGTGCACCACATGGATGTTACTCATGGGGTTCTTTCCCCTATATCAAAGTCTCATCACCGAGGTGGTCATCCTCATGATCAATCTACTGAATCCTAACTAGAATGCATCGAGAAGGAATCACGTATGAAAACACGATGTAAAATGTTCAATGAGTATATTTGGATAGCTGACTCAAGAATGATATGAAAACCAAAACATTATCTTATATGATTCTTGTAACATTATTTTTTACCCATGAAACTAGTGTTCCAATTTATTGATTTGAAATTGAGGTTATCAATGTCCTGGTTTGTGAATTTGTTGGTCGCCCATACAAAAATGGGAGTCACTTACCTAAAATCCAAACTCAAAACACATAACATTATTTCCCTAAAAAATATCATCGAATCTTGGTCATAAGGTAGAAAAGGCCACGTTTGATACCAATATGTCAAGATCCATCCTAGTAGGTCCCATGCCCTAATTCCGTGAGCCCACCTATAATAGGCTAGGGATTGGTGACAATCAACGATTTGGCATGACACTAAAATTTGAGTCATTGCCTAAGTACCAAGACCAATTCACACATCTACAAGCCAAAAAATGATGAAATGTAAAAACCAATAAGGAATAAAATGTATTCATACTACTAAACCCAGCTAATAGAGTACAATATTATGTAAAGTGCAGAAAAGTAAAGTGGTCCAGAATAAAAGGACCCAAAAAGAATGAGTCTTCCAACTACAATGTCCAACCTGTAGGAAAACAAGATAGGTGCTTGGAATGCTACACAAAGCTTTAGGAACACCTTGGCTTGTCTGTAACTCATAGAGCTTTATCTGGAACTGATTGTCCCATGTCTCTGTCAAAAGTATGCTAATCTTCATAAGACATGACACTTTTGGGAAATTCCCTTGAAGGAGTGAGTATAACAATACTCAATATGATACGCCTAAATCCAAAAAGTGATATAAAGCAATATTATAGTCAACTATACACATTATTTGTCTACAATACATATAATAAGAACCTATATAGATAAAATCTAATCATAGACCTGTAGACTAGAGGTAAGTAACAACAACCACATACCTGTTCGACAGATTTAGTTGGAAGATTACACGAAGCAGTCACATGGGAGAACTCACTTATTATTCTGATAGCCCTGATGATAATCGTCTGAGATGTACATTTCATTGAGAACTGCATGGAGAGAGATATACACTGATAGATATGAAGAGAGAATATGATACACTCACTTTGGGAGTACGAACTCCATGAGTGGGATGATCATGATACATGGATGTGTATCACTGCCAGGACCATAGTGTACACCATAACTAATATGGATTCTCCTACTCAATAGCGGGGAAATGTCTGGTAGGATTGGTTTTATTGATAACATGATTATACCTAGGTCATAAGAATTGATATGAGATCTTACAAAGGGCCTCTTGGGGGGGGGGACTCTTGGATCTATCCAGAAATTATTTCTAAATGGAGTCATACTCTTATTGATATGAAATTATACCAACATACCTTCAGGGGAATAGGAAATGGGGAAACAACAAAATTGAAAATTATCAAAGATATAGTGTTAAATGAAAACAAGCCATGTATAAAATGTACATGGTGTCTAGAAGGGTAACCTTCCATTTCCCTTGACCCTAGTTATTGCCCCTGTACAACGACCCGAGTCAAAATAACATGACATGTGGAAATGGTACACATAGTGTGTAGAGAACGTCACACACCATGTCCCACTATCTTGGGTCAATCCCATGTACGTTATCTATGTTCTAATACATGATTACAACTTATGTATTCCTACCTGTGTATGAATACATAGTCCTATCCATGTAACATGATTAGCAAAGATATGTGGTAGGGTACATGTCGTGTAGGCACGTCATGTACTCCACCACGTGTCTTTGTATCCTCCGAGACACACATTGAGTCCTATGGAAGGACCCACACACCATACAATAGGTTTCACATGTCGTGTATCACTTCACAGCTACCTGAAACCCTAACCACTACTCAGTAGGTCCCACATGCTATGTATCATAGGATACACACCATGTTCATTGGGATTTTCCATAATCCATGGTTTGAAAACTGTTCTTCTTCCTCATTGCACAACCAATTGATTGCGGCCTTACCTCATCAGGAAACTCATGATCTAAAGACATCTAGTCATGCCATAACTGATTTGGTAAGTTTTGGGCATCCAATCATCCCTGAAATCCAATTCCAATAATCCACCAGATGAACTCGTCATGATTTATATCATTTGGAATAATTTGATATGTCTATTTCTATCATTTTTTAACAACCACTAGGTCATCATGATTCCAGATCAACAAGTGTAGATTGTTTCACTGTGATTCAAATACACAATGATCATCTGATCATAACATTTGTGAAGAATGATGAACATGTGGGAATAAAGGGGGAAATAATCACATAAAAATAACTCTAGGAATGAACCTCAACCATTTTTCATTATTCCCTTGATCTATTTAATTAGAATGATCAAGAATATACATCAAAATAGAATCAATCCCCCAAATCATACCCTGTTGCATGAAGGATCAAATTTTGGGTCATTATATTCATGGGTTGATCCATGTTCATCGTTAAATCAATGAAGAGGAAAAGAGAGAATTAAATCAAAATTCTTCACATCAGGGTTGGATCATTCATTTATGTCGATCGATTGTATTATCACTATTATTGGTGAGATTCATCAAAGCGTCATTTTTTGATATCCAGTCTGAGGCACCATCATCATTTTCCATCGGTAGAGTTCTTCATGATCTCTCCAGAGCCTCTGATAAGTTTTCCAGTTTTATGAGACATACCATTTGATCCTACTTATAAAAATAAATATAATAAATCACTGTTCCAGTGCCTAACTATAATGTTAAATAAATTATTTCGCTAATTTATTTCTTTAAAAAGTCCAAAAAATAATTTTCGTTTCTAACCTGTACTGACTGATGTTAGGACTCAGATATGGTAAATTCACTGCGCTAACCACAACAGTACAATCATATTTCTAATCAGATAAATTGTATAGATGTTATTCCACTTTTTATGTAAAATTTCTCACCCTCACTATGTAATATAATTAGTAGGTTTTGAACATTTATTTCTGGAACATTGGGCCACAGAATCACACACCTTTTTAGCACTTGGTCTTGAATCAATTACATATAATATTTAAAAATAATACATGGAAAAAAAACTAAGACATTTTATAAAATTGAATTATACACACCTCATAAAATAAAATAGGTTCTTAAATAAACATGTGTTAATGAAGTAAAATTGGGACAAAATTACCTTACTTATTTGGTAACATTTGAAACGTCAATTCCAGTGAAATAGAGATATTCAAATGGAAATATAAATAACCATAATGTTATTAATTATAATAGTATAATAAATTAATTTGATGTATATACACTAAGTAAATTAAACTTGTGTTTAATAATTTTTAATTCTCAATGAAATAAAAGTGACACTAGAAATCCCCCAACTACTTGAGTAACTTTGGAATCATGAGATATGTGAAATAATAAAATCATTTGAAACAATAAATATAAATAAATATTGTACATTAATTATATAAAATTTCATAGGTTAGAATATGCACCACCAAAAATGGATACCTGGTGAATATAGCTTATATCTCTTAGTAATAAAAGCGAAACGAGAAAACCCTTAAATTAACTCTTGAATTTGTTCGTATACATGAAAAAATCCTATATTATAATTATATGTTTATTATAAATATACCATAAATCAATATTATTATATATAAAACCATATATTATTGGTTTATTACATTATATTAACTTTTTATTAACAATTTAATGTTAAAGATATATTTTAGGTAATAACTGCTATATTTTTCATATATGATTTGAATTTATATTCATGATACTCATACTTAGATCATGATTTAAATATTTTAATAATGTAAAAAGAATGTAAATATCATATAAATATTTTTATGTAATATTTTATAATAATCTATAGAAGGTATAAATATGAAATGAAATATTGTATTCAAGTAGACGGTAGGCCATATGTACTCGTGAATGACGTTTCCATTTTTTATCATATTTTTAATGAGAGAGATGCAATTGGTGTATAAATATATTATAATTGCAGTATAATTATTGTGTTATAAAAATCATATATTTTTAATTAACCCACCTTTAATATATTACACGTAAATCCTAAACAAATAACATCACTTTGAGGATGCAGTAGTCCACTTATCCACAAATGATGTTATCATAATCCCACAAAATACAAAGCATGATTGTGTGTTTAATATTATAATTATAGAAGTATAAATAAAAAAAATATCACATATATTATATAAAAACATAAATTAAATCTTTATTACCAACCTTGGTAGGTTGTAATGGATGAATGAAAAACATCAGTTCTAAAGTCGGTATTCTACCGTATAGATGAATAATGATTATCTATGTTGTATGATAAAACTGTGTGTGAGTGTTCATTTTAGTTGTAACATAAAAACATATTATTATATTTATTATACTGAGGCTATCAAAAAAAATTAATAATAATATTTGGGTGGGGTGGTTAAGGGAAGAAAATAAATAATTATGTTGACGAACATAACCTATTCGTTGGGTATCTCCTTTTGGTTTTTACCAAAGGGATTCATTGGATGGATTTATAAAATATTTAGGCATAAATGGTGATAGGAGGAAATTTGGAATCATATTATGGATGTTTTTCTATGATACAATAGGCTTATGAGGTGTGAAGTAGTGATAGGGTGAGTGACTTTTTATAGTGGAGGTGGAGTGGTATTCTTGTAAACACAAAAAGGTAAACACAATTGTGAGGTATTTCTTACATTATCTGCACCCAGTAATTATTTAAATTATAAAAAGAGTTTTAATGGTATAATATGGACATTAAATTGATTGTCTACACGTTTATAGGTCATTTATCCCCTTAAGATAAATTATTAACCACTAAGTAAACTCATTTTTACCTTAATCGTAAAAATTAATTTAAATTACGATGACCAATGTTATTGGTCACAAATTCAGACGAAGATATTATAAATTATAAATTATTCTAATTTAAAATGTGGAATATATTTTAAAAAATAATAAACAGATAATTTTCATAAATTAAATTATAAATAAAACTGCAAACGGGATGAAATTGTGAGTTTTCAAATTCAAAATCTACAAAAGTAAGAATTGTTTTTATATCCTTTTTCAATGTGAAATTGATTCCAAGGAACAATATTGTATTAATGTATTTATAATAAATATAAATATATTTTATATCTAATTTAATATATAATTTAACGATAAAAAACAATTTATATGAAATGATATTTTCAGTTAAAATTCATTGTTTTCACTATTCCTTAAAAATTATACATCATAGAAAAATTCAAAAAATTAAACGAAAGGATATTTTGACATTAAAATTTAAAAAATGATGTATACATTTTCAATTAAAAAATAAAAAAAATTATATATTACATTTAATATAGGTTCACCATTAAATGGTGGTAAAATTACATTTTAGAAATGTACATATTCTAATTCATAAAATTTGATTTATTCTTTTCTATTTTATATAAAACATATAAGATGGAAATTAAATTGTTGATTGACTATTATATATATATATTTAAATAATATAATTTATTTAATAAGTTATAATAAATTTTTTGAGATATATCATATTGGATTGCGAAAATATTATTTTCCTGTAAAGTAATTCCTATATTCTCTAAAGGGTTTTATTTATAAATATAGTTAAATTATAACAAAATAATTCTTATTATGTACATGTGTAAACCATATTTTAATAATTTAATTAATCTTATTTATAACCACATTTCTAAAAGAAATGTGTGAATGAAAAAAAATTGTTATATTAATATTAATAATACATTGTAATTTGTTAAAATTTGGTTTTGTGTATAATCACAAGATATGAAAGGGACATGGTATTTTGTGTAACAAAATCCAAACATTGGTGTTGAATGTAAGAAAATATTGTATATGTGTTTCATGTAGAGTATGATTAAATTTGTGTTTCATATAACACAATCCAACCATAGGGCCTTCTTATAAAATCTCTATATAAAATGTTTTTGGAAATTCAAAATATTATAATGATAAAAATAATTCAAAAAAACATTGAACAAATATCGGGGTGTAACATAATGTAACTTCTATAATGAACTATGTTGATACATTATGGAATATAGTAAAAATATGGCCATCCAATGGGTGTTATACATGTTTATATGTAATTTGGCCCTTTAAGATTAAAATTTATCTCAATGTAATCTCGTTTTACATTAATAAATGTAATTAATTTTAATTGATTTAACTATTATTATTGGTAAAAAAAGTATTTTAAACTAAATAGAAAATAAATTTTATTCTCATTAAAAATATGGAACACATTTTTCCATATTAAACTAACACAAGTGGTATAATTTAATTTAAAATGTATCCCGCAAACATGACAATAAATTATGTTTTTAAATGTGAAAATGTTCAAAAGTTTAAATGTTTTCATATAAAAATTTAATTTAAAATTGATTTCATGGAATTTAATTTGAATAATATTATTATAGTTAATCTTATATAGATATAAGACATTGTAGTACATAATATATCATTTTAAATTATCTATTCGAAATGTTAGATTTCAATTAAATTGTATATTTTTCATTATTCATCTAAAAATGAAACATCACATAAAATTACAAAAATCTAACCCAATGCATATTTTGTTATTCCATTTTTATGATTGAAGCTTATTTTTTAATATATAATTTATAGAATCATCTAAAAATCGTTTTAAAATAAGTGTTCCCGTTAAAGGTGGAAAACCTACCTTTTAGAAATATACATATTGTTTATGAATAATATTGGATTTATTCTATTGTTATGTCTATAAAATATATTTGGCGAATTTCAAAAAATAGAATATTTAATACATGAATTTAACTAATATAATATAATAACAGTTAAATTTTAATTTATTTTCATAGGAAAGACATGTGCATATTAAAGTATTTTTTTTTGTAAAATGACTTTTATATTTAAAAAGGTCATAAATTTTAATTTATAATTATTTGGTAACTAAATAATTAATTGTAAATACATGTGAAAACAATATTTTCATAATATATTTAATATTATTCATTCCCTCCATTAGAATGACTAGGTGATAACTGTCATCTCAAATCAAAATATTAATAGTATATTGTTGAAATGTAAAACACATTATTTCATGTAGGAAAAGTCATCCACGGAATGTTTTGTTCCATGAAACTCAAGAAAAAACGCTTTTTTCATATTATAAAAAATAAAAAAAACATCTATTGAATATATCAATTAATATATATTAATTTTGAATAATGTATTTAATAAAATCTCAAGATACTACATGTTACCCCCCATAAAATGAAGTTATGTATTAAAATTTACCATGGTTATCAATGGTTTAATATTTTTGAGAATTTATTTATAGACCCCATATTATAAAAATGGTTTATAAAATATCCTATTATGATGAGAAAATTTTTTGTACAAAATTAATAAGAAATAAAATATCACTAGGATTTTAAATAGGAGAACATTAGTAGGAAATTAAAAGTTTGGATTGGAAGAGAAAAGTAATTTCCATGGACGAATAGTGTGTGATATATAACGTTGTAAATATTAGGTAAATAGAATGAAAAACACAATCCCAATTTGAATCTAAAATATCATTGATCTCATCAAAACATAATGTAATAAGAAAATAGGTTATTTCCAGGTCCACTTCCAAAAGTTGAAGGATTTTTCCACCTATAGACTGAAAACATAATGAAATACACTTACAAGAAAATTAACAATTCATCCTTCAAAAAAATACCAATAGAGTCTCATATTTTTCTCCAAAATTTGAGTATTAATGATTAATCAACAATGCATGAAGAAGTAAATCATCTTTTAAATACCACAAAACCATAAAAGTGATAATATAGCTATTCCACTTGACTTTAGAAATTACCCAAAACAAAAATTGTTAGAACATGTTATTATTGTTACCTAAATGAGTGAAATATTTTATGATACATCAATCATCACATTAAATACCCAATGTTAAAACAATACACTTCCATACATAATTGTATTAAAAATTCATTAATCATTTCATAACCAAGTTTGAAACCCAAAGACTATAAGGATTTGATCATACATCCTTCCGAAATAAATAAAACATTATTCCTAGAATAAAATACTATATGCTTCTAAATGAACTTAATATATACCTATAAAAATGCCTTTCTAACCATGAAATTGTATAAGAAAATGGTAGGAATGAAACACTTAACATTCTCCGGTCATTCTATCAAGCCCCCACTACCTCACCAGATATGACGAGTTGTCACTAAGCATAAAAATTTTCCCTTTTCCACATAAACAATAATTACTCTAAAAACAATTAATGTCAATCCAATGAGATAAAATTTCACCGACCCAATAAAACACCTATATTATTTTCTTGTATAACCTTACAATTTCTAATATATAAAAACCTCAAATGGAGTGTTTATTTCATCGAACATATGACCAACTATAAATTTATAGTGCTATAATGGTATTTATAACTCTTAATGAAAATTCAAAATATCCAATGTTATCTAATTCTACCTTTTATAACATGCATAATATATTAGTATCTTTACCCTTTTACCCTAGGTTATAATTGTAATCATTATATTTCCAGATATGATGCAGATAATTTGACCCAATTGATTTCTGTAATAAACCATACAAAATCAAAAGTAAATCTCATATCACTTATATCCTAGATGAAATTTTAGGTTTATAGTTTTACATAATTATAAAAATTTTCTTCATAAAAAATCCATGTGAATTTAAATGATAATATCTCCCACTTAAACTAACATTTCTTTTAAAAATTATGAAATCATCATCATCCATATGAAATTCCTTCTAGATATAACTCGTTAGACATTATTATTGAAAAACAAGGGAAAATGGCTCATAATTATGGTGATATGAAATTCTCAGTAATAGTAATCATGATAATCAACAATTTAATGTCATAAATGCCTATAATAAGTAGACAACGGTATGAGGACGTAATCAAAGTGGATGATTGAATCATAAAAGAACTCATACCCAACAATACAAAGATCACCAAATATGAAAAAAATGGCAGATTGAATTTTCACAAGAATTAATAATCCTGATCCATGACATATCTATATATATCATTAGACACATTATAATCCAAAAATAATCTACTATAACTCTTTTTCTGTCTAAGAGAATCACTTTCATAAATCCCATTCATATCGATTATAATTTGAAAAACTATATGACTAAATTCAAAAAATATCATTACTTAATGAAATAGAGATCTATAATGGGTATACTTATTCATATAGGATTTATTAGGCTTACATAGGTGATACAATGGGCCTCAACCCTTCATAAAACCTATATCAAGATCACCCTTTTTCAGAGCTATAACGGGGCTCAACCCAATGTATATGATATATCAGGATCACACGTGAGTTATAATGTGGGTTAAACATCTTATTGAATGAGGATCACCCATTTAATATAATTATCAGATACCACATCTTGAATAAAACACATTAATCATAAAACTAAAAAAATAATTATTAAGAAATGGGATTCATATCAATCTCATTTATAATTAATTTACACTTGGAAAAGAAATGGGATTCATATAAATCTATTTGAAATAATATTAACCCATCAATGGAAAGAATAAAAATTTTATTAATAATTTTTTCTTCTTTTAGAATAGGTAACAACAACTATTTTTGATGTTGATGAATGTAAATACTATTGAAATTCCACTAAAGACATTTTGAGGAAAATACACTTTAATGATTGAAAACCAATTTTTTAAACATAACACTTTTTGAGAATACTTTTATTTTATAAGAAAATTAAAATATAATAATTGATTCATTTAAAAATATTTAAAAACATTTCTTGATGAAAATATACATTTATCCTTGAAAAATCTTTTTAAAACATTTTAGATAATATTTTTTTAAAAAAATATAGATTTGGAAAAAAATGTTTTCAATTGAAATGATGATTTCTCATAAAAACATTATTTTTAAATAATTAGTACAAAAAAATTGATAAAATGAAAGAAATATGAGTATTTCCACGAAATAAATATAGGATATGATAATTCATGAGATTTATTTACAGGTAGATCATAATATTTCAACATTATAGGCATAATCACAAACAAACCCAATTAATGATGAGATTATAACATGATACTGTTACCACTTTGGAAATATTGAATCACAATATTCATGAATGAATTAAAAATTTTAAAAAAAATTAATGAAAATTATTATATTCATGATATAACATTTCATAGGGAAATATATACACCACACAAAACAAATGAGCGGTGAATATGGAATAATCCTCAAATAAATAAAAGAAAGACTAGAAATACCTTACCTTAAGTCATTAATCTTTTCAAACATGTTCAAATGATATGTATAATAAATATTTTTTTTTTCATATATACATCAAATAACCAAAATAATATATATCATATGATATATGATTTTATCATGACCTTATATTACTTGTTTATTAATGATTTCTTATTGATGAAACGTTTCCGTTTTGACTTACTATATTTTGATCTGTTACATGGAATAATATTTCCTCCTTTTCAAAAAGTAAACCATTATATAAATATATTATATATTCATTATATACTTTGTTATAATAATGAGTATAATATGGAAATAGGAAATTAAATACACTGTTCATGGAGAATTTATGCCATATGTACACATGAACAATGTTTCAATTTTTTTGTTTCATTGAATAAAAGAATAGTATATGATATTATGATATATATATAATTTTAAATTTATTATTATTAATTATATATCAAATTTTAATATTAAACCCATTATTAAAAAAATTCAATGTAAAGCATCAATGAATTGCAACACATCACGAGGCAGTAGTCCTCTAAAAAAATGAACGACGTTATCATATTCTCCCAAAATGGAATGCAAGAAGTAAAGTGTTTTATAATAATTTAATAATAATAATACATCATAATTATAATATATATAACATTTAAAAAAATTCAACATCATTAATTCAATACCTGAGAGTTGGCAATGGAACAGCGAACGACATCAGTTCATGAGGCTGTAGTATGTTATACACATAAAAGACGATTGTGTATCCCATTTAATGGAAGATAGTGATGATATAAGTCATAAAAGACACATAAAAGTATATGATAATATTTATCATACTAATATTATTTCATAAATTGACATGAAAATAATTTACAATGTTCTAGAAAAAAATAAACCCAAAACATTGTTTGATAAACGTTTCCTCTTCTTTGGGTAACCACTTTGGCTTTGAACAAAATGCCATAATAAGTTGAGGGTTTTCAAAATTTGAGTCTTATAGGATGAGAATTGTGATTATTGAAATTCATTTTTTTAATATAATGGATGAGACAATAGGATTGATATGTGGGTATCTTGGAGGAGAGTGAGTTCCCTTTTATAATATAGGAGGAGTGGAACAATTATAAATACCAGAATGTAAACACTATTGATATATCTCTATTAAATATTGTGCCGAAAAAATCAAACAAAAGGATAATATTTTGGAAATATTTTCATCATAATTATTTTTGGAAAATATTCTAGGTCATTTTGCCCTTTAATATTAATATCTAACAACAAGTAAACAAGTTCTTACCTTAATCATTGTAATTAATTTTTAATGATTTCACTAATATATTTGGTAAAAAACTATATTTATCAAACTATAAATTAAAAATTTATATAACTCCAAATAATTTATCCATTTTTTAAATTAAACATACATAAGTTCCATAATTTAATTTATAATGTATCACATATACTAGACATCAAAGAGAGTTTTTATATTGAAAAAGTTAAAAAAATTAATTTTTTTTAAATCAAATATCAATATTAAATTATTTACAATGATGTAAATAGGATTAATATGTTTAAAATTTATCTACATTAACATTAAAACTAATTTATAATATAAATTATCATTAAAATTTATTTATACGAAAATTCCATTTTAAAATAAATTCGGTGTTTTTGATTATTCATCAAAAAATGAGACTTCAAAGAAAAAAAATCCACCCAAATTAAAATTTAATATTCACATTTCATAAATGAATTTTACTTTTTAAAATAAAACATATAAAATCAAAAAAAAAATTGTTTAAAATAATTTTTCCATTAAAAGTCGGCAAAACTAATTTTTAGAAAATTGCCTCTTTTTATGCATAATATTGAATTTATTCTTATCATATTATAATCAAACATATTGTATGAATGTAAAAAATATGGTTGAATATATAATATAAAAATTTCATTAGTAGTATCAAAAAATACTGATTTTTTATTTTATTGGTATAAAATACAATTATTAGGATTAAAATATTTGTTTCTCATAAAAATATTTCCTTTTATTTTCAAAAAACAGTTTTATTTTCAATTATAATTTTCTGGTAAACTAATAATTCATTATAAATACTTATGTAAACCAAATTTTCATAATTTATTTAATCTTATCCATTAACTTAATTATAATTCCAATGTGTTAAATATCAAATTAAATAATAATATTAATATTACATTGTTGTCTAATAAAAATAAGTCTTCTGTATAAAACAAGCCATCAATGAAAATTTATTTAGTGTGAGAGACATGAAAAAAATGATATTACCTAAGACACAATATAAAATATGAATTTTTTGTAAAGAAATATATTAAAAAAATTATTAAATTTATAAAACACATTTCATGAAATCCTTGGATATAAAAAAGTGGTTTCCTATTTTCCCCTTAATGTAATGATGGAGATTGGTGACTCTCAGTGGTCTTGGGGGATTTAGATAAAAATATTAAATTGATGTTTTCATTAAGAGATTAAATAGCTTAATATCATCAAGGAAATAAAATCCAAGAGATCACATGTCAAATATAAGGGAGGAATCCCCCCAAAAATATCTCAAGGGGGCAGTAGATGCTTTAAATAAGGAAAATAGGTCCATAAGACCAATCACTTGGAAAAAGGGATGAAGATAAACACGTATGTAAATCATGAAAAGAATGTTCATATCAATACCCATCTTATTTGATAGTGTTTCAACTACAAGTAATACATTTATTATACAAACCAATTCTCTAAATGAAGGGGTTTCAATAATAATCAATGACAACCATTAAGGTCTATAAAGAATGGAAGGGAATATGATACCACTACTAATTAAGTGGATCCCTAAAATAAGGTGGTGATAGGTACATTGGTTATTGAGTTACGAATACAGGATATAAATATTATTTTTGAATGTTTACATTACTTAATATCATGAATATTTCATAGAACTACTAAAATACCACGTCAAAACATTGGGGTTTAGCTATCTATGTGAATAAAAAATAGGTAAATTGTTTAATCCCAAGTATATAACTCCTCTCCATTCAATTTATATGGACTAAAATCCATATAAAATATTTTTCTACTATCCTTAGTGGAGATCGAGGCTATTTCTATAATTTATTTCCTATCCTTATATTAAAATAACGTCAACTACCATGAGAGGTATATTACTATGATATAAAATTTTTATAAAGTGAATTTATAGGAAAAGTATAGTAAATGTGAGTTTTACATAGAGGATGTATCATTCGTAGGGATTTTTTTACTAACAAAGGGATATTTTTGGACTTATCAATGATAAAGGCAATAGAGGAGTGTTCTAGGAAAATATAAGTAACAAAGATATAGAGGTTTGAAGGTTTAGATGGGTATTACTGATGATTTGTAAGAAAAATCAGTTTTTTTCAAAAAACTAAACAAATTCACATCGAATGGTTGATGTTTACAAGGATAATCAAGGTTATGAGTGATTCCTGGAATTAAAAAAGAGGCATATAAATGAACAAGTTCTTATACTACACACAAATGGGGATCATTTATTGTTATATTGGGATGATTTGGAGAATTAATTATGTTGTGTGTTGATGTAAAATGATAATGTGATAGCATATGCATGAAGGTAAATGAAATAGAATGATTTAAATTATCCAATGAATAATATAGTGTTAGATTTAATAACCCTTATATTGAATATATATAGATGTTATCTATATACATAGAAGTATAAAATATATATGAATCCATAGAGCCTAAAATATATATTCGCATAGAAAGAGAATATCATGAAACAATACATATGGTCAGATAAGATCAAGAACTATAAATTTTCAATGAATTATTGTACTAGGAAATAAAAAAATATTCCAAATTATCTATGTGTAAACGAGTTTGAATACTTATCAATGATGAGAACTATGAATCAGACAATATTCTTAGAAATAATTATGTTATACATGGGGATTATCAATAAATTTTCCTCACCATTAATTTATCAAATTCATTCTCTACAATCCCATCTATAGAAGATATTTGAATCTCATACTAATGATGTGAAAATAGAGAAGAATGTGGTAGATATAGGAAAATTGATATCTTTGATGGTCAAAATTAATACAATAGTTTATTAAATACATTTTTAAAAAATAGTTGCCCTATAAAATCCTTAGATAAAGAAGAATATTTATAATTATGTAAATGGATTGACCATATCCATCAACCAATGGAACACAAAGATCTATCGATATTTATGAGTTCACTATTGGTGAGATAATTTGAAGATTTAGATCAGGAAATCTATATCAATGTTTATGGGATATTTCCTTGTAAAGGATGATAGGAAAAAGTTCTAAGGGGATTATAAAACCATTACCTATACCTACATGGAAATGGGATTACATCATCTTGTACAATGTCACTTTTCTTTCAATGAAATATTAGGGAAATAATTCTATATGGGTTATTTTAGACCATATGACAAACACATATCCATTAATTTATATTAAAAAGGTTTTCTCACTCAATAAACATGGATGGATATACCTCAGATAAGTGGCAAGGTTATAACAACATTAGTGATTTTATATGATTGATATCCTAAATTAACCTCCATGATTTAGAAGAATCTCAAATATACACAATATACCATGATGATCTTCAATTTTTTATTTCCTCCTATGAATAAGGTACAGTCATTAAAAAATATCATTACACTTAAAGATTTTTTTTATAGAATAGTTGATGGACATTAAAGGATGATTGGAATAGTATCTACCTATAGTCATGTTATCATAAAATAATAACGAAATCTAAAGCATGAAAATGGATCCATATGAATCCCTTTACAGGATGAATTTTAGAACACCTACATTTTAGGATGTAGTCGGTGAACATGAGATTCTAGGTCCTAAACTGGTTGAGGTAATCATAAAAAAGGTCAATTATATTCATAAGCAGATTAGAGATAGTCAAGATAGATATAACAACTATGATAAATATATTCAAGGAGGATTGAATATTGAGGTTTGAGAAAGAGGGTTCCACTATTTATCTACATGGAAGAGATTCATAATATTTTTTAAGATGGGTTTGCAATTCCACAATTAATTTAGACAGGTTGTGATTTTTTTTCACATCATATAATTGGCCAATCAACTAGAACTCACACAAAAATATTACCAATAATTTTATTAATTCCACGTATCAATATTGTGGAATTAAATATATGATCCCTAAAATTTAATTAATTTGGAGGTGGTATAGCTATATATTGATATCTATTATAAGGAAAAGCTAGTGATGATCATGGAAAATATAGATAATATTATACATAAAAAGACAAATATCCTGGTAAATTTACATTGGTGAAACCATCACAATGAGGAGGAATCATGGGAAGTTAAGGAAGCCCAAAAGCATTAGTACAGTCACTTTCTTTCACCATAAAATATAAAATGATTTTTTTGCGGTAAAATTTATTAAGGGGAAGAAATTAATGAACAATTTTTTTATTAATGTAATTTCCCAAAAAATATATATAATTGAGTCATATTTAGTTTTTTAATATAAATCACATTTAATAAATGATGAATAAAACAGTAGTTTATAAAATTAACAAGAAATATATACGCTAATATTAAATATATCCTTAAAATTTGAAAATATTACAATGGGATAAAAATAGATAATAATATTACAAAATTTTGAATATTTTGATCATATTGATCAACTTGAATCCAATCCAAAAAGAGGAAAACTATCCAAATGAAGTAGTATATATGTAATGAAACATCCATTTTGAAAAAGAATATATTTAACCCTAAGAGAAAATTGAATTGAATGAATAATGAATAAAATAAGAGGCATATATAGACATATTACTCTCACAACTCTAACCTTTGAAGTATTAATCATATTACTAGAATAGTAATAAGACGATTGGATAGTAATATGAATGTTATGAATTTTATCATGACCAGTATAATAATATCCAATCTAATGGATATGTAAAATTATAAATGACTTTTAATATGTAAATATGATATATTAAAACAATGATACATGTAAATAACAGTTAAAATTTATAAATTAAGTGCATGACTATTTTTAGAACAAAATGTTTTAATTATAAATTGATAATAAATATAACGATTTAAATGAATGATTTTTTTTTTCAAAAATATTGATTTTTAATTTAAAATTATTTTTCATTATAATGATTATATATTTTTTATTAAAATGTATGTAAATTTTTCAATGGGTTCAAAAATGGAAAATAGTATTATAAATTGTATTCTTCAAATAAATGAGTATTTTATTAAGAATTAAAATTTATATTATTAATAATATTCCATTAAAATGATGTAATTTATGGATTGTAGAAAATTTTATAGTGTGAATGTTTTTATTTTTCTATTTTATTTTCATATTTGGTGGATATTGAAATGTGATAAAATATGATATTTAGAAAAATAAATTAATACATGAATTTTTGAGTCATAGAGAACCCATTATTTTGATCGCACATACATCATTTTCTACATATGGCCACAATATTCAACATTATAGGTAGTCATGAACAAAAATGAAAAAATGATTATTATATTAATAACACTCCACCCCTTATTAATACCACCATAAAACCTTCTTGTAACATATTATAAAATCCGTATATTACCAAATTATTTTCCAATTACCTTCCTAATAAAATCCATCATATCCTAGTTCTACTGGTCTCATTCAATTACCATACCATGTTTACCTAATGGGTACCCTAATAGGTGAAAACCAAATGATGTGGTATGATTCTCAACTAATGTATTTCTATTTAATTATTCTTCTACTTCCCTCATACATTATTCATCAGCCAAAAAATAGTTAAATAATTATGCTAAATATACTGATATGTTATTATTGTGGTGAAATATTCATATTCTACCCCATTCTTTGTTTCTTAAATAGAATATTTTTTCACAATGTGGTTGTCTCACCGAATTCATGAATAACTCGTTCCATTTTTTACCACCACCATCAAGGATGGTTATAAATTTTTTATTTTAAATAAATAATAAGATTAAACATATGTTAACCTATATTTGATTTTATTTAATTTATTTATTGTTCCAAAAATAAATAATAAACTAGTTTTTTTTTGATTACCGATAAAAACAGCCAAATGAACCAACATTATAGCAATAACATTTTTACTAAATGAATCATCAATAGAGGAAAGAATGATATTTATGATGATTTTAATTTTTTTAAGGGAAATAAAAAAATGATTTCACTTCTGATTTTGTATTCAGGTTTTATAAAAACCCCCATAATTATACATATGTGATCTGACCATGGACCCATGAAATGAAAACCCTTGAAAAATAAAAATTAAATTTATATAACATTTAAATGGTTATAAATAATCATAATAAAATTACAATAATTATAATATAGATTGATAATTTTCAGAATTGTTTAATGATAGAATCTAATTTTATTATTTCAAATCATAAGTGAACCTATAGAATGATTCCAGAAAATAATGTAGTGGATCTCCCTCAACCACCCTTTTCATTAGGTTTTGACATTTTTCACTCTCTCAATAACATTATCTCTCTATTTTATATTATGTAATGATTATAAATTCAACATATATGACTCATATATATATACCTAGATTATTCTGAAGTACTTTTATGGGGTAATGCATTAGTTAATTTCAATTTTCACATGTATTTTTTAAAATCCATCCTGATTGAGGAGTTCTTTTATAACATTTAATCAGGTTATGTAATAAAAAATTATTTTATGTATTTCCATGAATTATTTTAATGTATTAATGAATAGTATAGGTAAAATAATTCTAGTATAATTTTTTTTCTATTTGTCAAATTTATGAAATCTCCCATTATTATGATATGAATAATGATTTTCTACCAATTTCATTAGATATAAAAGTTTTCTATTAATTAATTATGATTAATTTCATTTTGTGGAATACATGTTCAGGTACATGTTATTATGGTTTCACCCATATTTTGATGAAATTCATTAGGTAATTGTTAGTCTTCGGGGACATTACATATTGGATTATGGTGTAAAACTAATATATAATTGGGCATTATACAACATTTAATGGTTTATTGGTATTTTTCCTTGATTTATTCATGTGTAATGCTTTATATTTTGTACATATAATTCTGTTTCCGTATTATTATGATACCTTGTTTTATATTTTATTCTAAAATGTAATTAATCTTGATTGTTACCTTTTAGGATATTTTTTTATATCATTAACTCACAAATTTTACTTCACTATTATGTTCATTGCCTTATTTGGATTCATTTCTCACCCCATTATTTTATGTAGTCCCCATGGCATCCTAAGATGATTTAGGATGATGAAAAAATTAATGATATTATTATAGGGAATAAAATATATACGTTCTGTTTTTGTATCCTTTTGATGCATTATAATCCTCTTACTAAAAGGATACTATGACCCATGATCTTTCAGATGTAGTCAATAGATATATATTTACAAAATAATGTAATAATATGTGTAAAATATTTTATTTTTTATAGTTTATATAGTTCTAATTTTTCTTAGTTAATCCACCATTTTTGTAACGACCCAAACACTTATGGAAAAAATTCCACTTGGTGATATAAGTAAATGTCTTGTGGATATAGAAGACACATGAGTATTATTATTATATCCAATTATATTTTAATAACCATTAATTATCATTACCATTGATAATGTAGCTTTTGAACAATGATAACATAAATATTACAAATATCGGGGTTTAACAAATCTTTTTGACATAGAAAATGGAAGTGATGGACTCAACCTGTAGGATCATTCCCTATAAATCACATTTATCAATGCTTCTGAGATATCATTTCTATGATTTTCCCTAGACCCAAAACAATTTGAGTTCCACCAACTTAATCTTTGAAGAAACCATTTATGGGAGAAGTTCAATCTCATCGAGATCACAACCAAAACCATGTTCACCAAATGTCCCAATGAAATCCCCATCACTGAACACCTTCCTCTTAGGGCATATATTGGTGTAATAAAGGTATATGTAACAAGAACCTATAATTATGATTATGTACATTATTTTGTTCATAAAAATTAATAATCATTCATTTTATTGTTGTTAATTAGTAAATTATTTTTAAAGCACATATCGTATTTTTGGATAATTTTTAATTTCAATATATAAATATATATTTAATAAAGTAATGGAATTTTGAAATAAATAATATTATAATAAAATATTATTACTTAATTACTATAATTAAATATACATGATAATATAATGAATTCAAAAGGAAATTTTATTAAGGTTTAAAAACCGTTTCTAGCGAAACCCGTCAATTTTCTATAAATTTTTGTTATTATTTTAAAAGTTTATAATCATTTATTTTCTAAATTATTTAGATAAAATTAATATTTAGTTTAATTAGGATGTTGAAATTATCTAGTGGTGAATTCATGATTATTTAACGAGATAGATGAATTTTTAGGTAAAACAACACTATAAATATACGGTGTGTTTTATGACATCACAACAGAATTATAATGATTAAATAAAAACTATAAATGGGTTATTCAGAGATATATATGTTTTTCTATTAAAATAATATAATTTTATGTTTATTTTATTTATTTTATAAATCCATAGTGATTCCTCCAAAACAAATAAAATGTTTTAGGATTTTAAAATCATTTCCACGAAATTGTGACTCATATTTACAAAAACAATGAAAATATATTAATATCTCGTCTATTCCCCTTATAAAATAATTTATTCCACTCCCTTTTTCCAGAACTGATGGGAAAATAAGGGTATGGATTGTGGTTTTGAATATTTTAATTTCTAGTGTCAAAAACCAAATTGATAACGAAATCCCCCTCTATTCCTAAATAAACCCACCCACGATTACATTTTTCTTCATTAAAACTATTTAAATCTAAAAACACCTATGTCTGCTACTCCATAGAGTCCTCCAAAGTCTCTCTAAGATCCCATGAATCCCCTCCCAATCATTTGGATCCACACATCCATGTAAGGGATCTTTCACATTACTTTTTTATAAAGCACTCCTTTTGTTATATGCATTTTAATTTAAATTTTGATATATTGGGATATGATCATACATAATTAACTTAATATCAAATTGATTTATAAATAATTATATCATCTTTATTTTCTAATTAATCCATTCATGATTCTTTATATACACCTGTTACCATACAGAAATTATTTAAAGGATTTCTCTCCCCTCATTCCCATTAAAGAACATATTTTATATTATGCATCCTAAATTCCATTTAATATGTTAAGATATTATGTTACATTATAGCCTCAATATTCCATTCATGTATATAATATGAAAACCCCATTTATCCTTAATCAACACATTTTTTTAATTTCCATATGATGTCATTATGCTGCCGAATTTGCAACATAGTTTTTGATGCCAACATCATCATATAGTGAATACCATACCACTTCCACAATCAAGGGTATTCACCTTTATGCACATATACTTTTTGGTTGATTAATTTCATGAATTTATTCCACATTCATTGATCATGGATTCAATTATAATGTTTAATGAATCCATGTTATATGATCTATGTCGCACACTTAAGAATGAGATTGAAATTATAATGATGGGTGTACCATGATAGCACTCTAATGCATTGGGTAATATTTTGTTTCATTATACATCATGTTGGGATATGGGTTTACTATTTTCATTTTTTTATGATTCATTTATTTTTGTTTTTTTTCAAATTACTATTATATTATTATCATTCTATATCATTACATTGTATAAGCTTGTTCTGTCATGCATCATTGATATGCCTTATCTAACATATATTATTGTCCTCTTGTTATTACATGTTTATTTTGTTTATAAGGATCTATATATCAACCATTTCTTATTTATTTCCTAAGGTTATCTCATGAAGTGTTAAGTGTGAAGGAATTTTGTTGTCATGTAAAATATGTATTCAATAAATATGTAGTACTTCATGTTTTATGTTGTTATGTAATGTTCCTAATTTCACAAGTCACAATAACTCTTGATCTTTAGAGTGGTATTAAGTAGGAATATATGTAATAAATCATGTTTAAAAATGTAATTAAGCGGAGGGTTTTTGTAGAGGGGATCAAGGGATAAGTATAGTTTTTTGGAATTACAATTAGAAAACCCTAGTGTAAACCCTATGGGAGAAGAATAAGTATAATAAAAACTTCCCTAAATTTTGATGTGTTTATATTAAATGGTTTTTCAGAAAAATACATCCCTTCATGGATATGAACTTGTGGATGTGGATTTGAAACAGTTGTATCTTGGTGTAATACCTAAGAACATAAATTTGAGCTAGTCTCAAATAGGAACTGGTGCACAACAACATGCCTTATGACACTCCAGGTTTGGAACTCCCTATGTAAATTCATTGGTAAATTAATATGATCATTATGAATAATTATTAAGGGAATAAAAAAATTCCAATAATGAGATATATTATGAAGTAGATTATATATAACATACACTAAATCTCAGAAAATATATGTTACAGAGATAAAAGTAATTTATAAATTATCCATTCAATGTCATTGTAATATCTTTATGTGTTTAAATATTTATGATACTCATCCATAATTTTTCTTTTATTCTATCCAATGGTGGATAATAGGAGTAATCATGTTAACATCCTATGTGAAGTGAAGTGTTAGGATTTCTCTTAATGAGATTCCCAACCCTATGGGAGTGGGAATATTGGAATTTGTTACGATAATATCTCAGTTAACTCAATTTCTGAATCAAAACCTATAGCATGGGGATCCCCCTCCCCCCCCCCTAAGAGAGAGAAACTCGTAATTGGCATCTCATGTGATAAAGGCTTCCAATGTTAAATGGATCATATAACCCCTTATTTGTGGATCAATTGATCAATTCCATCAAAAAGATATTATATATCCTTCAATGTTCCGAAAAATAGAAGGTTATTATATATATTTATCGTATCAAGGGTGAATTTGATTAGTGGTGTAAGTTGATAAATTATAAGAAGCCTGAAGAAGAGATTGAATCAATCGTGTTGAAGGAATTTTAGAAAATTATTTTCAATAAATAATTTCCATGTACCTCCCATCATAAGATGAGAAGAGTCTTACTTGAACTCAAGAAAAAGGATGATGAATATATTGGGGCGTATGAAGAAAACATCGCAATACATGCATTATACAGCTCTGATTTTATCATTACCCCAGAGCTAATGGTTGAACACTTCTTTGGGGGGCCAATTCCATGTCTAAAAAAGCCTTGTAAATTTTTGACTTTGATGTCTATTTGAAAATTTTTCAATTATCCATCAATGTTGAGATGGATATTAGTGACTCATAGGGGTATCATGGGGTTAAGAAGATAAAAGTTAACATTATTCCTGGTTATCTACTGGATAAATAAAATAGTGCTATTAAATTACAGAACCCCTCTTTTCAATGGTGTGGAAGGACACACCCTAAATTTTGAAAAAGGGGAACGAGGAAATTCTTTAGGTACAAAACAGAAGGTCTCCTGGATAATATGTCCCTATGTGACAATTATGATGAATGTATTATTAACTCATGAAATAATATTCTATGAGTATAAATATCAAGAAAGAGTAAAAATAAAAAACATCACAGAGCATGTGAATCACCCAATGTGAAATAATACCAACTAAAATAATTACACAACTCAAATATGAATCCAAATTCTTTATACATTGATTTTTCCTCATAAATGGGTTAGCTGCTCCGATGAAAATGACCATTAAATAGTCCAAAAACATCACCGTATTTTTTTCTAACTTTTAATAAATTTAAGGTATCATTAATGAAAAACTAATCCTCTGATACTACATTGAAATGCCTCACAGTCTGGAACTCTCCCAGGTGGCCGAAAATGGTATGTTACAGGACCTCATGCAAAAATTCCCATAATCTAGAGGCTTCTGACTAGCAGTGGGTTTGTGAAAAATTTAGTGGCGATACTATACCACCTATAATTCATCATCATGTCGATTTAAAATTTAATAAAATAAATAAATAATAATCATTGTATGAAAATACAGAAAGAAAACAATAAAATCAAATCGAATAATCAAATAATAATTATGGAATAAAGAAATAATGTTATCGAATGTATCTATATTTCATGCTTGAACAAAAAAAAATACTAGAATCCTTAAATGAAATAATCAAGGTCCTGGGTCCCAAAACCCATGATGTTCCCATCTAGAAACTCGTTTGCAAAAAATAAGCAATCAAAAGGGATATCCTTTTCCCTTCTAAAAAAATACATCCACATAATGTTATTAGGTTCCAAATTATGGACTCAATGGGGTGTGAGTATAAATGAGTTGGTAAACACAACTATTTCTAAAGAAAACTAGTCATCTATAAAGTGTTTGCAATAAAGCGATAAATATGTGTATTAATTAATTAAACAATTCATAAAATAGAATCTTAACCTACTTCAACTCCATGTTGAAATTTATTATAAAGACCCATAAATTTCAAGGAAATTTTTTTTATCAAATACTTTGGAATTTTACAAGTCTGTTGCTTCTGACAGAACCTGATTCTGAGGACCGGTGTGCCCGGAATCAATTTCCGAAGTTTAGCTTGGGTACATTCAGTAAACGAACAAGTGGGTTTTTTCTATCTTTTGAACCGGTGCTCGGAATCAAAATCTGAGGGCACCGATGAACTCACAGCACCAGTATTCTCTTAATGGGACCTTCATCGCGATTTCGTTTTATACGGGTCAAAAGTTAATAATTGGGTAATTAACTTAAAATAAATAAAATTGGTGTGTACAATTTTATTTATATATGAAGTAGTTATATCCTACAAAGGGGAGTTAAGGGTGGGACCCACAACCACCTAACTAATCATGTGTGGATGTTTGATAGGTGGGGCCCACACAATCCCCAACCTTTCATTTTCCCCCTAAACTCCTTAAGCCCATTTCATTAAATTGGCAACACCCATTTAATTTCCAAACACTCCATATCCCTCACTCCATTAATTCTGGACAACTCCGTTAATTTATGAGGACCTTTCCTCTCCCTCTCCCTTTCTTTAAATCTTTCCAACATACCTTAATTAATGAATGGAACCTCTTCATTTAATTAATTAAGTGTCTGAATGTTTGATTTTTAAATGGATTGTGTTAATAAAATAATTAGGGTATCTTATTATTTTATTTTAAGAGAGCTTTCATTGTGTTAAGGAAGAGAGATCTCTTGAGAGGATAGTTTTCTTCTCCGATGAAGAATGGTGACTTCTTCGATGAAGAATGCCAGTTCTAGGAAGAACGAGGATGTGCCAACCATTATCTTCTCCACGGCAAGTGAGGAGTCACTGCTTCCTCCTATGACGCACTCTGACGTTGCCTATGAATCCTTTCCCCGTGATGTCGTCTTCCGCAACTCCCGATGTGCGACGTCAATTATCGAGGTAGGGGATTAAGTTCAATTTTAATGGATTAAAATTGTGCCTCAGTTCTTCATTATATAACATTGATTTTCTAGGCCTATTACTATCGCTTAAATCGGAGGGCGCGGGCCGAATGAACACGGCCCGGCGACCCTCAGTATTATCTTGTTTAATTATATGGAATCGACCATCGGAGGCAGAACACAGAAGAGACCGGTGGCGCAAAGGCTGTCGTCACACACACAAAGAAAAGCCACAGCCAAGCGGGCCACGGTGGAAGAAGCATGGTGTTGTCACGCTATAACATCCCATCTTTTTATAACATAACTTTCATTCCATTACACAGAACTGAGGATCTTTAAGGTTTAGTGTCTTGGAAACAAGGAACATAAAACATGAAACAAAAAAAACATTCTTCTTAAACACTTGAAAGGCTTCTCCTCATGTTCACCCTGGGCTCATTACTGCATCTCATAACCAGGGGACATACATCAAAAGTAAGGGTGAGAAGAAGGCCCAGCAAGGGAAACAAGTGAAACATTTTACATATGAACTTGAGATACGTCAATAAAGTCATGAAAAGAACTTTAATGCATGAAAATGAAATCATGAGGCATATCATAATAAAAATAAAACTTTTTCATAACTTTAAGATTTGGCTACATCATTTAACATAGACAATCATGAACATATCACCAAGGTCCATCCCCAAGGTGTCATTTTAAAATTACCAAGGTTATTCACCAAGGTATCGTGAAAATTGTAATCTCTAGTGGTTACATCATTACCCAATGCATTGGAGCGCTATCAGGGCGCACCCTTAAATTTGCCTTTATTATCATGTGAGCCACATATATCATCATCAAACATTTCATAAATAACCCATATAGCATAAAGGAAATGGGTTTCATTTCATAATCATAACTTTTTAAAAACTGCTTTAAAAATATGATCTTTATATCACTTTAAAACCCACAGAAAAGGAAGGTGGGTCTCATGTATGTAAATCCCAGAATTTAAAATAGAATATTTTGGTATATATGTGAATACCCCTTTAGAAGAAAGAGCTTTGAGTATTCACTTAATAAAATAAAAGGACTTTAGAAAAAGAGATAGACATTTTGAGACAGAAATTCTGCAGCATAACGGCAATGTTCCGAGGTTTTAGAAGACATTAAAAGAGAGGTAAAATGGGTCAAATATTCATAAATGACCCATAAAATAGTACATGGACAGAATAAGAAGGATACATGATCATGGTAATGAAATTTCAAGGACATACCATTTGAAATGAAAAACATGGAAGGAAGAAAAAAAAAATTAGATTTCTCTTATGAAAGTTCGGCAGCCTAACGGCGTTACTTAAACATCAACAAAAATGATTTGACAAGATCGAATAGGATCTCTCATCATGTGAACATAAGAGTTCAGTATGATAGATATATAGATAATTCCCCAACATAACAAAAAGGAACTTGAAAGAATTGACATGAAAGTAGAACTTCAAAACGAGAAGGGTGAAGAACCACTTAAAAATTCGGCAGCCTAACGGCGCCACTTAAAACATCAAAATACTGAATTGAAGAGATCAAATGGGGTCTCTCATCATATAAACATAAGAGTCCAGTATAATATGTATATAGATCATACCCCAATATAACAAAAAGGAACTTGAAATAATTGACATGAAAGTAGAACTTCAAAACGAGAAGGGTGAAGAACCACTTAAAAATTCGGCAGCCTAACGGCGCCACTTAAAACTTCAAAATACTGAATTGAAGAGATCAAATGGGGTCTCTCATCATATGAACATAAGAGTCCAGTATGATATATATAGAGATCATACCCCAATATAACAAAAAGGAACTTTAAATAATTGACATGAAAGTAGAACTTCAAAACGAGAAGGGTGAAGAACCACTTAAAAATTCGGCAGCCTAACGGCGCCACTTAAAACTTCAAAATACTGAATTGAAGCGATAAAATGGGGTCTCTCATCATATGATCATAAAAGATCAGTATGATAATTTAGAGATCATACCCCAACATAATAAAAAGGAACATGAAAGACTTGAATGAAAATAGAATTTGAAAACGATGAAGGTGAAAGAATCCCTTAAAAATTCGGCAGCCTAACGGCGCCACTTAAACATTCTTAAAACGAATTGATGAGAGAAAGGGGGGGTCTCTCATCATATGAACATTAAATAGGCAGTAGGATGGATATAAAAGAACATCCTCCAACATAAGAACATGGAGTATAAAAGAAAAGACATAAAAGAGATTACTTGAAAAGAAAGAGAGAGGTCGGATCCCTTACCTTAAAATGTAACTCTTAAACCTCAAAGGTTGGGACCTTGAGGGCTTGGGGGCACCTTGGGAGGACTCCTTGGGAGGTAATGAGACCAGAAATTCGTTGGGAATGAGTGGGGAGTCGAATGGATGAGAGGAGGTCTTGGAATTTATAGGGAAAGTGAGGGGACGAGGCATTAATGGCCAAGGGACACCTCACATGTGCTTTTCTCAAACCCATGTGCTCTCCCTTGTCATTTATCATGGAGTTAGGCCACATGGGGCCCCCAAAACAATAATTCATCACCCCTGGCCGGCCAACCCTCAAAAGATCTCATGACATCATCATGACACCATTATGATGTCATTAAACATACCGAAACCCTAAAACTGTATTTTTACTATTCACTGAAAATTCAACTTTCTCAGAAAAATCCCAAAATTTCAAATTAACCAAATATCAATGCTCTGATTTCAAAAATGAAATCCATTTTATAAAAATAATTTTCTAAATATTTTTAATTTAATTTTTAAATAAAAACACTATTCATCGAAAATTCATTTTTTTCAGAAAAAACCCCAAAAATTACCATAACATAATATCGATGCTCTGAGTTCAAAAATAAAGTCATTTTTATAAAAATAATTTTCTAATTATTTTTAATTAAATTTTTAGTTAAAAAAACACTATTCACCCGAAAAAACTAATACTTGAATAATAATTAATGAAACCGTTATTTAACTATTTTATTGAATCACATTACTTAATCAAGGTGCCTAGATTATTTTAAAACTTTCTTTAAGTGAGATTACTAATCCATTTGGTCATATTACTAATCCTAATCATAAAATCACTATTCATAATTTACTATTCATCAAAAATCAAGTTGATCTTATTAGACTCTAAATTTAGTACTGAACATAATTGCAGAAGACCATTTTTTGAAAATCATTACACATTTTTAATTATTTAGGGTTTACATAAACATATTTAAAATATCCTTTTTCTAAAATTCATCAAAAATATGCATACTATATTTATCCGGTCATTTCAAAATTCATAAACTTCATCATAAGAAGAAATCCCAATTTTTATTTAAAACAAGGATTACACAAGGTAGTTACGGTCTCGTTACATAACCCCTTATAATACCAGCATAGGACCTAAGAGTAAGGTGTGCTAGGGTGATAGAAGCTTGGGGAGGCTCAGTCAACATTGCACGAGTAGTAATTTCTATCAGTTTGAACTTCTCACGAAGGCGATTTCGTTCCAGCTTCACATGATGAAGTTCGGCTTGGATTTGATCCAGAGCAAAGCCCAGTGGTGCTACCTCCTTCCCAAGCTCTGTTAGATGGGCTTCGATCGGTCCAAGACTACTAGGTGAGGCCATTAAATCTTCTTTCTATAATAATTAACCAAGATTATTTATATTTAGAGACAATAATCAAAACATTTTGTTCACAGTGGTCATGTTGACCAATGGTTATATAATAGTCAAAACCCACTGATCTCATTTTAATTATAATCATGTTTATCAAATAAAACATTTTTGTTGAGTAAAACAATAAAACTTAAAATTAGGAAACAAAATTTATTTAAAAAATTTCGGGTCGTTACAATCTTCCCCCCTTAAGAAATTGCGTCCTCGCAATTTTAAAATTGGGTTTTGAAATTTCATTGAAAGTCCCACATCGGAAAAGGAGTCAGTAAAACTATTACTTTAAAATAAAGAAAGGGAAGTACAATGGTCACCCAAGTTAACCCACACTAGGGTTCCATGTAGGAAAACATGGACATGGAGGAAAAAAAGGGTCAAGTTCTGAGGGAGAGTGATAGAGAACATGATTAGGAGAAAGTTAACCATGAGAAAATCCCAAACTTATGATGTGTGTAAACGGTCTTTGATTACCTAGTAGGAATACTTAAACCAACAACATTTTTGTTTTACGTTTCTTTTCATAATTTTGAGGATTTCATTTACTACATAGAACAAAAACATAAGAAAATATAACTACCTTCAAGTAGAGTTTCATCCTTTAACAAGTCCCTACCAACACTAATCTTTTCTCCAAACGATGAGAATTCAAAAACACTTGGTCTCATAAAAGCACAAGAATCATCTTCTATAGAATCACATAATCTACAAAAGATTAACTATCTATTTCTTCTATCTTTAAACATTATCCCAAAAATAGAAAGGTTAAGGTAAAACAACTCTTCAAAAAGAAAGAATCCCATAGGAATGGAAACTACTTTTAAATCATCAAAGTTCCATGGTACTAGCCAAAGTTCATCATAGACCATTCCATAAATAACGGTCCTTAAAATTCCTCAAAACAAACCAAACTAAGATTGAAACCCAAATACAATAAGGATTTGATAACATAGTCTTCCAAAACAACTTCATTGTTCATCTCCAGACAACATCAACCACTCCTAACATCTTATAAAAAAGTAGCTAACCTAAACATATTTTACCCAAGATAGGTTAGTCATTCCCATAAGTAACCTAAATTACTATAAGTTCACCTTAAATTCATCGATTCTTCAAAATATAATTCAACCTTACTCCTCAATGAAAATACCGTAGTAATCTATTTACCTCGATCAAATATGGTTCCCAAAATAATGAACGTCTTCCAAAATAATAATCATATTTTAATCCCCTAATCATCCATGTCATATTAATACGAAAATCGTCGCATTTCCTATCACATTGGTTGTCGGAACATGTTCTTCCATTTCCCACCATTAACTAAGAAGAGAAATCATAATTAGGGGCTTAAGTACTTAGCTAATAATCATGAAAAGGAACTGAAAGCCTATAAGGATAACTTGTATATGAAAGGTATACCCTAACTTGTGATCTCCTAGGTTCCCATCTAGGTTATGAATGATCATATATTCTTATGTGAACCTTTATTTTATTTTATCTTTGTTCCTTTAACAATGGTTCATACCAAGCTTATGAATTTACCAAAGCATATCCCCAGGGAGTGTCGTAACCAAGAGTGCAGCAAGGCCCGTTGTCGTGTACCAGTTCCCGTTCGAGTCTAGCTCAAAGTGGTGTTTTCGGGTTTTACCCCTATGTACATCTGTGCCAGAGCCACCTCTACCTACTCGTATCCAGACAGGGATGTATTTGCTTGGCAACCCCTTACTCAATACTCACCAAAATACCAGGATGATTTCCTATATTAAACTTTTCTATAGGGTTACTCCTAGAGTTTTCATATCCTAATTTCCACAAATAACTAAACCATCCTTTGATACCAACTATAACATCCCATCTTTTTATAACATAACTTTCATTCCATTACACAGAACTGAGGATCTTTAAGGTTTAGTGTCTTGGAAACAAGGAACATAAAACATGAAACAAAAAAAACATTCTTCTTAAACACTTGAAAGGCTTCTCCTCATGTTCACCCTAGGCTCATTACTGCATCTCATAACCTGGGGACATACATCAAAAGTAAGGGTGAGCAGAAGTCCCAGCAAGGGAAACAAGTGAAACATTTTACATATGAACTTGAGATACGTCAATAAAGTCATGAAAAGAACTTTAATGCATGAAAATGAAATCATGAGGCATATCATAATAAAAATAAAACTTTTTCATAACTTTAAGATGTGGCTACATCATTTAACATAGACAATCATGAACATATCACCAAGGTCCATCCCCAAGGTGTCATTTTAAAATTACCAAGGTTATTCACCAAGGTATCGTGAAAATTGTAATCTCTAGTGGTTACATCATTACCCAATGCATTGGAGCGCTATCAGGGCGCACCCTTAAATTTGCCTTTATTATCATGTGAGCCACATATATCATCATCAAACATTTCATAAATAACCCATATAGCATAAAGGAAATGGGTTTCATTTCATAATCATAACTTTTTAAAAACTGCTTTAAAAACATGATCTTTATATCACTTTAAAACCCACAGAAAAGGAAGGTGGGTCTCATGTATGTAAATCCCAGAATTTAAAATAGAATATTTTGGTATATATGTGAATACCCCTTTAGAAGAAAGAGCTTTGAGTATTCACTTAATAAAATAAAAGGACTTTAGAAAAAGAGATAGACATTTTGAGACAGAAATTCTGCAGCATAACGGCAATGTTCCGAGGTTTTAGAAGACATTAAAAGAGAGGTAAAATGGGTCAAATATTCATAAATGACCCATAAAATAGTACATGGACAGAATAAGAAGGATACATGATCATGGTAATGAAATTTCAAGGACATACCATTTGAAATGAAAAACATGGAAGGAAGAAAAAAAAAATTAGATTTCTCTTATGAAAGTTCGGCAGCCTAACGGCGTTACTTAAACATCAACAAAAATGATTTGACAAGATCGAATAGGATCTCTCATCATGTGAACATAAGAGTTCAGTATGATAGATATATAGATAATTCCCCAACATAACAAAAAGGAACTTGAAAGAATTGACATGAAAGTAGAACTTCAAAACGAGAAGGGTGAAGAACCACTTAAAAATTCGGCAGCCTAACGGCGCCACTTAAAACATCAAAATACTGAATTGAAGAGATCAAATGGGGTCTCTCATCATATAAACATAAGAGTCCAGTATGATATGTATATAGATCATACCCCAATATAACAAAAAGGAACTTGAAATAATTGACATGAAAGTAGAACTTCAAAACGAGAAGGGTGAAGAACCACTTAAAAATTCGGCAGCCTAACGGCGCCACTTAAAACTTCAAAATACTGAATTGAAGAGATCAAATGGGGTCTCTCATCATATGAACATAAGAGTCCAGTATGATATATATAGAGATCATACCCCAATATAACAAAAAGGAACTTGAAATAATTGACATGAAAGTAGAACTTCAAAACGAGAAGGGTGAAGAACCACTTAAAAATTCGGCAGCCTAACGGCGCCACTTAAAACTTCAAAATAATGAATTGAAGCGATAAAATGGGGTCTCTCATCATATGATCATAAAAGATCAGTATGATAATTTAGAGATCTTACCCCAACATAATAAAAAGGAACATGAAAGACTTGAATGAAAATAGAACTTGAAAACGATGAAGGTGAAAGAATCCCTTAAAAATTCGGCAGCCTAACGGCGCCACTTAAACATTCTTAAAACGAATTGATGAGAGAAAGGGGGGGTCTCTCATCATATGAACATTAAATAGGCAGTAGGATGGATATAAAATAACATCCTCCAACATAAGAACATGGAGTATAAAAGAAAAGACATAAAAGAGATTACTTGAAAAGAAAGAGAGAGGTCGGATCCCTTACCTTAAAATGTAACTCTTAAACCTCAAAGGTTGGGACCTTGAGGGCTTGGGGGCACCTTGGGAGGACTCCTTGGGAGGTAATGAGACCAGAAATTCGTTGGGAATGAGTGGGGAGTCGAATGGATGAGAGGAGGTCTTGGAATTTATAGGGAAAGTGAGGGGACGAGGCATTAATGGCCAAGGGACACCTCACATGTGCTTTTCTCAAACCCATGTGCTCTCCCTTGTCATTTATCATGGAGTTAGGCCACATGGGGCCCCCAAAACAATAATTCATCACCCTTGGCCGGCCAACCCTCAAAAGATCTCATGACATTATCATGACACCATTATGATGTCATTAAACATACCGAAACCCTAAAACTGTATTTTTACTATTCACTGAAAATTCAACTTTCTCAGAAAAATCCCAAAATTTCACATTAACCAAATATCAATGCTCTGATTTCAAAAATGAAATCCATTTTATAAAAATAATTTTCTAAATATTTTTAATTTAATTTTTAAATAAAAACACTATTCATCGAAAATTCATTTTTTTCAGAAAAAACCCCAAAAATTACCATAACATAATATCGATGCTCTGAGTTCAAAAATAAAGTCATTTTTATAAAAATAATTTTCTAATTATTTTTAATTAAATTTTTAGTTAAAAAAACACTATTCACCCGAAAAAACTAATACTTGAATAATAATTAATGAAACCGTTATTTAACTATTTTATTGAATCACATTACTTAATCAAGGTGCCTAGATTATTTTAAAACTTTCTTTAAGTGAGATTACTAATACATTTGGTCATATTACTAATCCTAATCATAAAATCACTATTCATAATTTACTATTCATCAAAAATCAAGTTGATCTTATTAGACTCTAAATTTAGTACTGAACATAATTGCAGAAGACCATTTTTTGAAAATCATTACACATTTTTAATTATTTAGGGTTTACATAAACATATTTAAAATATCCTTTTTCTAAAATTCATCAAAAATATGCATACTATATTTATCCGGTCATTTCAAAATTCATAAACTTCATCATAAGAAGAAATCCCAATTTTTATTTAAAACAAGGATTACACAAGGTAGTTACGGTCTCGTTACATAACCCCTTATAATACCAGCATAGGACCTAAGAGTAAGGTGTGCTAGGGTGATAAAAGCTTGGGGCGGCTCAGTCAACATTGCACGAGTAGTAATTTCTATCTTTTTGAACTTCTCACGAAGGCGATTTCGTTCCAGCTTCACATGATGAAGTTCGGCTTGGATTTGATCCAGAGCAAAGCCCAGTGGTGCTACCTCCTTCCCAAGCTCTGTTAGATGGGCTTCGATCGGTCCAAGACTACTAGGTGAGGCCATCAAATCTTTTTTCTATAATAATTAACCAAGATTATTTATATTTAGAGACAATAATCAAAACATTTTGTTCACAGTGGTCATGTTGACCAATGGTTATATAATAGTCAAAACCCACTGATCTCATTTTAATTATAATCATGTTTATCAAATAAAACATTTTTGTTGAGTAAAACAATAAAACTTAAAATTAGGAAACAAAATTTATTTAAAAAATTTCGGGTCGTTACACACGTCGTGCCGGGGATTCGGAGCCACGGTCAGCGCAGGCCGCGGCGGAGGAAGCTGGTGCCGTTGCACCAGCTGTGCAGTAGGAACTAGGGCCCACATTGTGGGACGCTTCAGAGGAAGGACCGGCTAGCCTGTCAGCCGGCCGGCCGAAGCAAGGTCGCGGTGCCAGGAGGGCGTCGTGCTGGAGAACTCGTGGCCCACCCGTGCGGGCCGCTTATTCAAGAAGGCTGGCTAGATTGGGAGGGTCGCGCCATAAGGCGCTGCTGGTTCGGACAGCCGGGGGGGCCGCGCCCCCTCGGACCGCTCGGCCTTCGGGCTGAGCCAGCCGGGCAATGAAACCTACCAGGCCGTGCCTAGTTGGGTCGTGCCCAGTAGAGTCGTGTTGGGCTAGACCGTGTCGGGACATGCCCCGCCGGGCCGGACCGTGCCCCACCGGTCTGGGCCGCGCCACTTCGGGCAGGGTCGCTCTCTCTTCGGGCCGGGCCGTGCCCCTCTGGCCGAACCGCGCGAACCTTTGTGCCGGTCCAACACCACTACCGGGACGGACCCTGTAATGCGCTGACCCCAGTTACCCAGAGTCGGTGCATTATTACTTAACATTGGCATGATCACAAATGATCAATTCTTAATTGCCCGATTAGTTTAGTAGTCTTGGAAACACTAGATATATTCATAAGTCTTATATTACATCATAGTGTAAAAAAAACTACAACAACATCATCTCTTCATATCTCCTCATACTATCCCTACAGGTCATTCATAAATTACTCCTTCACATCTTAGGAAAAATAAAACATTGATAGGGGTGAGCTCAGATGCTCAGTAAGGATAAAAATATAGCAGAAGATTTCATAGATAAGCATAAACACTTAAGGAAATTTATAACTAAAACAAAAGCATTTTAAACTTGAACATCAGTATAATATTGCAAAGATAAAATAAAATAATTCAATTAACTTATTCACATGCATATTCTACTAGGTGAATAATCACATAAAATATCAATAACCACTTACATAATGATGGAATGCATAATTCAATACTATCAAAACAACGTAGAAAAGGCGTCGTGCCCGGACTACAAATAAGATTTTGTCAAGGCCTCATGCCAAGAAACTAGTTTGTCTCATGAGACCTACCGATGCATTGAGGAGCTATAGCGGGCTCCACCGATCACTTACTATGTCCAATGCATTCCTCATATGAAAAGACTGAAACATAACATAAACATTCGTATTAAAAATAGCATACGAAATGTCAATAATTTATCCAAAAACCATGAATGGTATAAAAATAGCACATCCACAGTCAACCATAACTCATTCGATACAATATGGAAGATTTTATTGTATCAAATTAACCTCAATCGACAATGATGAAGGATATTGACAAAGATGAAAATAATCATCAAAACTATTAGAGAGAAATATCCCCCTTTTTCTTGAAATCGTTTAAAAGTCGCACTATTTGTCAAGAAGCCATTTAAAAATATATTTTTGAATCAATGTGTCCCATACCACATTGAAACTGCTCAAAGTAATTTTAAATTTAAAACCTTAATTTCCATATAAATAAATCCTAAAACCCATTTTTAAAACATGGACATTAATGAGAATTATTTAGAAGAATAAATCTTCAAAACATTTAAAAATGATATTTTAGTTAGAGTTTCTAACCAAAGGAGAGATAATTGAATACAAATAATTGAGGTAATCAAAACATTGTAATATCATAATAATAAAGGTATTCATGATATACTCTGTCAAAGAACATTATATACATCATATAAAAGTGATTTGGTGTATATCAACAAAAGAGTCTCAATGGGATGTAATTTGAGATGAAACTACTTATAAAGACCATATCATTAGGTTAGGGATAAATAAATGAAATTATTATGTGTGAAAAATATAAATACACTCAATATGATTTAATATTCAGTGTAAATCAATCAAAGGACATTCACACATATTCTTGTCAAGACAACACCATTGAATTGGATATTTAACACAACAAATGGAGATTGAGTTAAAATTACACTTATCAAGATCATATAGATGACTTGAGAAATTAGAAATGGAGTGATTATGTGTATCAAAAGTATATCCATTGAAAGGGGAGTGGAAATTATGACATAAGAAAATGAATAGGGATTCCACACATAATCTTGGAATAAAATAATCAATGAAGTATGCGTAAAGCCGAATGAATGGAAATTGAAATTTCAAATTCCCTTATCGATTTGGTAGCATATGAAACATACACCCATTAAAGAAGGATCATACAATGATGATGTAGATATCCAAAAATTTAAGTATATTACACAATGAATACAATCATGGGCAGTACACACACCACATGCAATAAATAAGTGGTGAACAATGGAAATCTCACGAAATTAAAAGTGAGATAAGAAAACCCTTAATTTTTACTTTTTCCATGGTTGATGGTCGGTTAACCTACTGTATAATGGTGAAATAATTGTTATTGAATTATAAAAAAATCATTTACATTAATATGATATCATATATGATCTTTTAACATTGATTTGTTAATAATATCTTAGTATAATCGTCGTTTCAGGTGTTAACAGATTCGTTTTCCTTTATATTATTTGTTACGTAAACCATATTTTTTATGGATGGGATGTATATTATTCATATGAAAAATTATATCTTGTCTCTAAAAATTATTTCTATTCATGAAATGAAATTTATTCTTGAATGGATATGATGGGGAATGAATCTCATCGCGTTCGTGGAGACTGTAATCTGTACGTACGTACGAGCGACAATATCATTCTTTTGATATTAAAATAATATATAATTGGATGGTATATCATATATACAGAATCATTATCATGTTATATTTATTATTTAAATTAATTATACATCATTAGTATACCCATATAAATAATAATATATGGAATAACAATTACACCACAACGTGGAGACGGTAGACCGTACATATGCACATATGGTGACATGTCATTCAAGGGATGGATAGAATATTGAATATGTTTGTTCCATAATTATAATAACATCACAGTATATAGAATATACTGGAGTTATTATTTTATAATGGAAATAACAATGAAAGAAGAAGTTGAAGAAGAAAGGAACTTTAAAGAGGGTGGTGAAGACGTTACCTCTTCTTAGGGTTCTTCCTTTTGATTTGATCAAAAGGGATCCTTAGGATGTCTTTATGATCAAACTAATTACACTATGTTGAAGTGAGGGAATTTGGGAATATTTTGGCCGAGAAAAAAGGCTTTGAAGGTGTGAAGAATTGGTTAGAAGTGGTGTCCTTTTATAAGGGGAGGAGGGGCTCTTTAGGAAAAACTTAATGTATTATTTTATAATAAATTCATATTCCATTTATAATGGCTCCAAAGTGGATTATTCAAATCCTAAGGTGGGGATGGGTCGAAATAATTTCAAACAATAGATTTTAGATAAGTTTGGGTCATTATATTAATATTATCGTTTAGTTTTAACTCTTTGTTAATTAGTTTGACACTTACCATGTCGCTTAATATTTTCATATTATATTCTTAATAAAATTACTATATACCTCCAAGAAACCCCCAAGTGGTACATTAATTATACACCTATCATGATAAAATTATTTTGGACGAACCTTATATTTTTATGAATTTAATATCAATTAATAATATAATATTTATTTTAGAACCTCTTTTATGTCAATTTTGACACTATTTGGTATTTGATTTTTGTGAAACTCATAACAGCATGATTACTTCTAAAAAAGTTAATTAAATAAATACTACCTTTTCATTTTAACCAATAAAATTCGTATAATTCATTAAAAGTCTCAAATTATATTTATTTTGGTATTTATAATATCAATTATTTTAATATTTCAGTAATAAGGTAATTACTCTATCATCATTCTGTCATTAATAAATTAAATTATTTAATTTCTAAAAATTATAAATAAACTATCATTATGTAGGAACACTTTTTATCTTCATAATGAATATTTATAGTTGAAAATATTACATATATAACCCTATGTAAAAATTGTTTTTCTAAAAGATATAGGCTTAAGTCATTTTTGTATTTACTTTAACTTAATTAATATAAAGTGTCATTATCACTTACAAGTGGATCCATGGGGTCCCAAAATCAACAAAAATATGTCCATGGTGGGACATGTATCAACCAATAGGGTTAATACACGTTTTAGGGTAATTTATTATTATTATAATATTTTTTTTACCCTTATTTACCGGATTAACCCTTTAACCATGGTAAATAAAATATTTACCGAAGTAATTATTCAAAATGTCTAAAAATAAGAGTTACCTATTTAAATAATTTGGACTCATAATTCCAAATATTGAATATATTTTTCCAAATTCAAAACACATAAGTGGCAGAAATTAATTTAAAATTAATTCTCGCTGTCAAGACAAAAAGAGTGTTTTTAAGAAATAATCACTATCAAAAGATTGACACTTGTTTATGTCAGGTTTAAATGAGAAATTATGTCCAATGACCAAAATTGAATTAAATGATAAAAATATATTCTAAATATACTTTAAAACCACTCAAATTCATAATTTATCACTACTAATTATTTCGATTAAAAAAGTTGTTTTTAATTAAAATTTAGAAATTTTCACTATTCATCAAAATATGAAAGTTATCCGAAAAGTACCAAAATTTAACCCTAGGATAATTTCGATATTAAGAATCCAAAAATGAAGTCCATTTTGAAAGATATAATTTATATAATTTCAAAAAGTGGGTATTACTATTCATAACAGCTAGTTTTATTAGTTGTGGTGTGTATTAGAACTTGAAGTTGCGTACAACACACGCTACTATATTATTTAGCGAGAAGCATACCGTGGAAGCTTGGGGTGTTACATTCTCCCCTCCTTCAATAAATTGAGTCCTCAAAATTTTTAAAATTGGGCTTGAGAATATAATGGAAAGTCCCACATCGGAAAAAGAGTCAATAAAACTATCACATTAAAAGAAATAAAGAGAAGTACAAAGGTCACCCGTGATAACCTATACGAGGATTCCATGTAGAAAAACATGGATATAGATGATAAACTAAGTGTCATGTTCTGAAGGAGAGGAATTGAAAACACAATCAGGAGAAAGTTAAGAATAATAAAACCACAAAATTGTGATGGGACAAATGGTCATTACTTTCTAAGTAGGATAAGTAAACGGACAACATTTTTTTAGGTTACATTACATAAAGATCAGGAATTCATTTCTGAGATTGAATAAGAACATAAAGAGATATACTTAATTTTTAATTAAAGTTTCATTCTTTAATAAATTTCTACTACTTACTCATTTTTTAATGATGAGTATTCCTGAAGAGTTGGTCACACTAGAAGAGCTACAATAAAATTATTATAGAATCGCATGATCCTCGAAGAATAAACTATATATTTACCTTGCCTTTAGAGATTAATCAAAACCAAAACGATTATTATAAGATCTAATGATCCACCAAAAGGTTATTTCATTAGATAAATAAACACTAAACTTAATTTATAAAATTAAACCAACAATACCTCAAAGTTAAATAAATAGCATTCAATTAAGAATTGTCCTTAAAATCCTTTAATAAAATCCAAAATAATATTGAAACTCAAAACATAGAAAATTTGGTTATGTAGTCTTCCACGTTAAATGGTATCTACAAATGACATAAATTACTCTTAAAGTCACATAATTAAAAGTAATTAACCTAATCACATAATCTCTATTATAGGTTAATCATTTCCATAAATAACCCAAATCACTATAAATCCACAATAAAAACATTGATAAAAATCCAACATTACTCCTCAAATGAAATCCCATACTATTCTATTTTCCTTGGGTATATAGTGTTCCCAACAAAGTGAACATCTTCCAAAATAACATTTATCACTTAATCACCAAATCATTTTCCTATACTAAGGGTATTCATTTGAGAAGACATAAGATCCGAAATCAAATTATTATTGATCAATATAATCATTTAACTAAAATTAATAGTCACACTAACCGGGGACATCATGTAGTCCAGTGGTAGGCGATAAATCCCAATCACACTTTGGTTGTGGGTGCGAGTCCTACAGCTTTTTCCGACACGATGGGCTGTCACACGGTATGTGTGTTGTCCTTTTTCAAAAACTATATTTTATAACATTACCAAAATGAGATAAATTCCTCAAAATAACCATAACATAATATAACCACAAATGTTATCTCATACCTTGCATTTTCATCCCAAATTATAATAACATTTAATTGCCTCAAACCCAATGATCATATAATACCAAATGGTTATTTGTAAATATATCCACAAGAGAAAAGATAATTCTTCCTCAAATATCATTTTCACATGGAAAACAGCAGGGTTACAATTATAAGAGAAAATTATTCCCAAGTAAACCCATCAACAAGGAGCACTAATACTTTTTAAACATTTCTCCAACAATTTATTTCCACATAGCTTCTTCTTTGAACAAGAAAATATCCTATAGAATAGGGCATTCACTTCGGTAATGTCTAGGTCCCCTACATTTTCGGAAAATGATTGTAAATGGATTATTGGGACCATTTTTATCTTCTTCCATATTACTCTTCATTTTTTTCATAAATTCTTCACTTTATGTCCTTCATTCCCGCACTTAAATCATTTCTTTTTCCCATAGAGACACTTTCCTGGGTGTCTCCTTCCACATTTCCTGCATGATGAAAATTTAGGATTTCTTTCTCCATGGTCTCCACTGTTGGAGATCTTATCATTCATCATCTTTCTCTTCTTTGTTGAGTCTGGGAATTGGTTAATATATTTATTTTTTATCATATTTTTTGAAAATCAATTTGGCATGAAGACGATATCTTTTATGCCAATCGTCATTCCATTTTTTTGCTCATTGCCACAACCGTTCCCACCTTGTACATCATTCTCAAAGTCACCATGACTTCCTTGGAATCCAGCCATTGACTAATACCAGAAAGCATTGTGTGAGTAACAGTAGTCATAAAATCATTTAGAGAATATCAGGTCACTATATTCTCAATTTGAAACACATTAAGATTAACCAAGGTCATTAAATCTAATCTTATATTTAATACTTCAAATCTGTTTGTAAAGAAAATGTAAATTATCCTACGCATATCCCTCGGGAGTGTTGTAACCAAGAGTGCAGCAAGGCCCATTGTAGTGCACTACTTCCTGTTCGAGTCTAGCTCAAAGTGGTGTTTTCGGGTTTTACACCTAGGTACATCTATGCTAGAGCCGCCTCAACCTACTCGTATCACGAAAGGGATGTATTTCTCGTAAATATCACAAAATCTCTACAATACCAAAATTATAAGAATTTATTCTATACTAATCCTCAAAGTCTATCTTAAGGCTATATGCTCTTATCAGAGATTATCTAAATATAGCTCTCGAGGTTTGTACTAAACTTTCTCTGATACCAACTGTAACGCCCCGACCCGAGTTACCCAGAGTCAGTGCATTATTACATAACATTTACATGATCCCAAAGGATCAAGTCTCGAAAGAATGAATAGTTTAGTAGTCTTGTAAACACTAGATATATTCATAAGTCTTACATTACATCATAAGTTAAAGAAAAAAACAACAACATATTGTCTTCATATCCCTTAATACTATCCCAACATGTCATACATAAACTACTTCTTCACATCTTGGGAAAAATAAAATATTGAATGGGGTGTGTAACACCCCTAGTTTTTATGAAAAATATTCTTTTAATTTCATTAATGTCTTGTGTTGTATTCTACACCAAGATTACCTTGCGCTATACGCAACACCGTATTAGCTTGCAGTATACGCAACACTATTCTTGGATCCTGTTGCACACAATTTTGATAATAGTTATTCTACGCAACATTGAGTATATATATATATATATATTCAATGTATAAATGAAATATGGTTGGATTCTGTTATACGAAACAACGAAGGATTCTTTCACAACACGCAACCCTGACTTGGCTTGCATTACACACAATCGCGACCTTCCTCGATAGCGTGTGTTGTATGCAATACCGGGTTTTAATAAACAATGTTATATTATTATAATATTGTCATGAACTAGAAGTTATTATAGTATTAACTAAATTTTGAATTTTATAACATTATTATTCATCTTACACATTTCTAGAACATGGTATAAGAACAAAATAAATTTTTCGGGTAAAATAAGTATTTTTCAAAAAAATGCAGTTTCCCACCTTTTGATGGCGCACCAACTTTAAATCTAGTTTTTGACATGTTTATAAGTTCAATTTTACAAAATAAAATTCTTCTTTGTAATCAAGAAATAAAAATTTACTTTGGATAAATTTTTCATATTATTCTGGTAACTTTCACATTTTAATGAATAGTAAAAACACGCAATATTTTAATTAAAAACAACTTTTTTCATCGTAATATATTATGTGGTTAAATTATAATATTGAATGGTTTTAAAGTATAAATAGAATATATTTTTACCATTTAATATAATGTATGTCATTAGCATTGATTTTACCTTGAATTCGTAGGTTAAATCAATTCAATCTTTTGCAATGTTTTAAACAAAAACCCGTTTTTTTTCGACAACGGGATTAATTTTAATTTAATTTCTGAAACTTCTGTGTATTGAATTTTAAAAAATGGATTCCATATTTGGAATCAGTGGATCTAAATTATGTTAATAGGATACTTTTTATTTTTGGTAATTATGATTAGTATGTACGATAAATTTTATTTACCATAGTTAAAGGTAAATCGGATAATTAAGGGTAAATATAATATTTTAAAATTACACTAACAAATGTCAAAATCCTATTGGATGACTAAAAATCGACCCATATCACCTAAGGGTCGGATTATATTCATTTAATTAAATTTGGTCAATGAAAATAATTTAATTATTATTAAAACCAAAGAATGTGACAACATGTCACTTTCTTAAATCTTATAAGTATAATAATATTAATCTAGTGATAAACTTCATGAAACTTCGAACATGAATAGTATCCAGAAAGCTAATCCAATTATCGACATCATAGGAATTTATTTAGAATTTTTAGGGATTAAATAATTATCATTTATTATGACACAAAGATGATGCAGTAATTGTCTTATTAATGAAATATTGACATAATTGATGTTATAAATGCCCAAATAAATGCAATTTGAGACTTTTTATGACTTACACTAATTTTCTAGGTTAATATGACATGTTATTGTTGATTTAAGTAATTTTTTTCGAACATATCATTATGTTATAAAATTCATAAAAATCATGTACCAAATAGTGTAATAATTGACATTAAATAGTTTTTAAAACAAATATTATATTATTAATTGTTATTTTATTCCTAAAAATCTATGGATCGGCCAAATGACATAGATAAGGTTATATATATTAATTATAAACAACTTGGGGTTAGTTTGGCTTGATATAGTAAGTTTATTAACCTTATAGTATAAGAACACAAGAAGACAGGGTAAAAGTAAATTTATTTAACTTAATGTTAAATCTAAATGATAAGGTTAAAATAGGAACCTAAACTTGTCTAAATTCTATTGGATGAGAGGATTTCGACCCATCCCCACCTTAGTTTCGAAATATATCAATTTGGAGCTATTTGAAACCGAAATTTATTTTATAATATAATAATATTTTTAGTATTCCCAAAGGTGCCCCTCTCCTCCGTTATAAAAGAGAACCTCCTCCCCCTCTTCCTCACACAACTTTGAGCCTTCAAGCTCAGCCAACCCCTGAAAAATTCTCTTCTCCACTTCCCTAGAAACATCCTAGAGGTTCTAGTCTTCCTCAAAGGCCAATTTTAGTGCCCTAAGAGGAGGTCTCAAAGAAGCACTTCAAAGAAGAGGAGGTTCGGACACGTACAAAGCATATCAGACCTAAGGTAAGGGAAATATCAGAATCTCATTTTTATCTGAGATTGTTTATAATTTGGTATTTACTGGGGTGTATTTTATCATCCACATCAATTTTTCCTCAATATGTAATATTATTTTCATCCACCTAAAATTTTTTAAATCCAATTTTTTCCTTCGGTGAGTTTTTAGTAAAAGATATGAAAGGAATCTTTTGTCGTTTTTCGTATGAGGTACTTTTTGACTTTTCCCGCAAAAGTACGAGAAGGATGTTTTTTTAACTTATACGGAATGAATGGATTTTTAAAACATTATTTCCAAGACGCTTCCTTTACAAGTTTTCATGTTTTTTTTAATAAACTTCTTTTAGTTTAAAGTTGTATGACATATTAAGAAAGGGAAAATGTTTTTGAAGAAGAAAGGATATTTTCCTCAAGAATGGAGTTCAAGTGTTTTATCAAAATTATTTTCCATCTAAGATAATAACAGGTTCTGTTTTTATCCCTATTATTACATTTATTTGATTATGTTGTGATGGAATTATATTTTTATGAATTCCTTTATCTTATATGAATTGTTTTATGATGTCACGATGTTTAAGATTCCCATTTTTATTACATGGGTTATGCTATGATGTATGGTTTGTGATTTTGTGGCACACATAAGAATGGTATCATTATGAGATGGGTGGGACCTATATCTACCTCCAATTCATTGGGTAAATATTATATATCTCATGAGATAGACATGGCTGGAATGGTAGGTTATACCGGTTCAGTGAAACAGGACTGAAACGAGGGTGACTCGTTTCAGAAAGGGACTTTGTCCACTAAGATAGTCTTGGAAATGAGTCTCAACTAACAAGAAATGATTCTCTATGATTATGTGTGTATGCCACAATGTTTCATGTTTTAATTTATTATTATTGTGATTACATTTCACTACCATGATTTATCCCATGTTATGAAATTATGCTCTCTTTTGCAGGTTAAGATTTTCAAAATGTTATGTTCTTATGATGTGATTGATATTTCTTTTGTTTACCCTTACTGAGCATTTTAGCTCACCCTTTTATGTTTTCTTTTCCCCAGGATATAAAGAAAGGTTTTAGGTATAAAAAAAGGAAGATCTTTATGGGAGATGTTGAAGATCTTTCACCCGGATTAGAAGATTATATTCCGAGTTTCCAAAGACACTAAACTATTACGATCCTTGTGTGTGTTTTTTTGATATGTACAAAGTTTTCCGCAAAAGTAATGTAATGTATATGTACGTTAAGATACGGGTCTCTATAGTTGGTATCAGAGCAGAGGTTTAGTCAACCTTTGGAAACTAGGATGCGAAAACGTTAGTGAGATCTCTAGAAATATTTCTAAGGTATGTCTAGGGATGTCCCTAAGGATAAGTATAAATATAGGATATAGTCTTAGAACAATGGTAACAATATTAGATTAAACCAAAGATGTTACATATTGAGGTTACTCCCCCATTATTATGATTTTTGCCTCTCACACTATTCTTTTTGGGTTTTAGAAAATGGCTGGAAACAAGATGATTCACGATAATGGAGGATATGATGGACAATGGAATGGTATTCTTCATGAGCAACCAAATGAAATGGGATTTGAAAGTCCAAACATCATTATTATGCCGAATCAGCAATCTCATAATATGATTAACAAAGTAAAATTTGGTAAGTTTCCTGACTCGGCTAATAAAAGAAAGATGGAGTTTCATGATGATCATAGAGGAAAGAAAGTTCAACTTCCCCTATGTAAATCATGTGGGAAGAGGCATAAAGAATAATGTTTCAAAGGAACTGGAAGATGCTTTGGGTGTGGAAAAGAAGGACACAAAGCCAGTAAGTGCAAAGGAAAAGGTTCAGTTAACACCAGGGATGAGGATAATGGTATTGCTAAGACATCAACAATGGTTAAATGTTTTAAATGTGGAATGTACGGGCATTATGAAAACCAATGACCTAAGGGAAAGTCTCCTGAAGAGAATATGTATGGTCATATGGGTAGTATTTATGTTGATGATGATGAAGAGACTACTAATTATATGTGAGATGAAAGAATTTTTGAAGATCGATCAATGGTTTAAGAATGTAGTGGAATGATTACATGTTTATCATGTGTAATGTTGTATAAGTAATCTCATGGTACTATGGAATAAAGAGACATATAAGGATTGTTACACTGTTGTCTTTACTTGAGTTTTGAAAGTGTATGATTAATGGTACCAGTATCCATGAAAGGTTATTCAGATATTTTTGGAATGTAGATGATATGCGCATAATGAAGGGATAAGGAGAAAATTAAATGTTTGATAGTATTCATGAGCTCATGACTAATATAAGGAGAAGGTTATATCATGGTTTGAGTATATAGAATTTTGAGGATTTTGGTATGTGTAAATAGTTATCTTTTGACAGCACTCATGTTTTCACTAATATTCAATGGGTATTCATTTTTCAAGAGATTACATGATTATGGTATTCACATGACTGGAATGTGACGAAAAAGATATATGAGGGATAAATGATGGCATTCACGTGATCATTTTCTCTATACTATGAGCTTGGACCGATGTATTTTAGATAATCCTAAAGATTGGAATGGATTATGTTGGACATAAGTTAGTAATGTTTAAGGATAGAACTTTTTATATTATTTATGTGATGTTATAGTAATATAGCTTTAGAAAAAGGACAACCTGCCGGACGGGTGACAACCCATCGCGTCGGACAAGGCTGTGGGAATCGAACCCACAACCGAAGTGCGACTGGACTTTGTCGCCTACCACTGGCCTACAGAAAGTCCATGTTTAGTAGAAACTAGTTTTATTATATTACGCAGTATGATATATGAAGTATAAGTCCATTTTAGGAACCACATATGATTAATCTCACTATAGAATGAATTATGTATATTTAATAACTTTTTCTAACCTTTTGTTTGAGATAGATGGAATGACCCATCATTCTATCACATGATCTGCTAACACTTCACGAATAAAAAATTCATCTTCATTTATTTAAGAGATGAAGTAGAAATTGTTCAAGGCATGAACAACAGTGAGATTGTACCAAAATAAAGTAAGTATTTATTCTAATTCAAATTCTTCATCTTTAGGGAAACGATCTTGAAAACCAAAAATGTTGTCCTAGTGCTCTTATATCTGATTAATCAGATGGTACCTTAGATCGTCACAAATTTATGGATTTGGGATTGTTGGCTTTTCCATAGCAATGTTCTCTACCACTCTCCATCAGAACATGATGGTTAGATTTTTCTTCCATATCCATATTTTCACCTATGTGTAAACCCAGTGATTAGTTTATTTGGATAAACGTTATGTTTCATACTTTTGTTTTTAAAGATTTGTTTTTGTATTCCTTTTTACGATGTGGGTTTCTATCAAAGAAACTTTTGAATAGTAAACCATTTATAACCCCGATGAATTTCGAGGGAGAAATTCATTTGAAGGGGGGTAGAATGTAACACCCCTAGATTTTATGAAAAAATATTCTTTTAATTTCATTAATGTCTTTTGTTGTATTCTACACCAAGATTACCTTGCGCTATACGCAACACCGTATTAGCTTGCAGTATACACAACACTATTCTTGGATCGTGTTACACACAATTTTGATAATAGTTATTATACGCAACATTGAGTATATATATATATATATATTCAATGTATAAATGAAATATGGTTGGAATATGTTATATGAAACAACAAAGGATTCTTTCACAACACGCAACCCTGACTTGGCTTTCATTACATGCAATCACGACCTTCCTCGATAGCGTGTGTTGTACGCAATACTGGGTTTTAATAAACAATGTTATATTATTATAGTATTGTCATGAACAAGCCGTTATGAATAGTAATAACTAAATTTTGAATTTTATAACATTATTATTCATCTTACACATTTCTAGAACATGGTATAAGAACAAAATAAAATTTTCGGGTAAAATAAGTATTTTTCAAAAAAATGCAGTTTTGCCACCTTTTGATGGCGCACCCACTTTAAATCTAGTTTTTGACATGTTTATAAGTTCAATTTTACAAAAAAAAATTCTTCTTTGGAATCATGAAATAAAAATTTACTTTGGATAAATTTTTCATATTATTCTGGTAACTTTCACATTTTAATGAATAGTAAAAAATGCTATATTTTAATTAAAAACAACTTTTTTCATCGTAATATCTTATGTGGTTAAATTATAATATTTAATGGTTTTAAATTATAAATAGAATATATTTTTAACATTTAATATAATGTATGTCATTAGCATTGATTTTACCTTGAATTCGTAGGGTAAATCAATTCAATCTTTTGCAATGTTTTAAACAAAAACCCGTTTTTATTCGACAACGGGATTAATTTTAATTTAATTTCTGCAAATTCTGTGTATTGAATTTTAAAAAATGGATTCCATATTTGGAATCAGTGGATCCAAATTATGTTAATAGGATACTTTTTATTTTTGGGAATTATGCATAGTAAGTACGGTAAATTTTATTTACCATAGTTAAAGTTAAATCTTGTAATTAAGGGTAAATATAATATTTTAAAATTACCCTAACAAATGTCAAAATCCTATTGGATGACTAAAAATCGACCCATATCACCTAAGGGTCGGATTATATTCATTTAATTAAATTTTGTCAATGAAAATAATTTAATTATTATTAAAACCAAAGAATGTGACAACATGTCACTTTCTTAAATCTTATAAGTATAATAATTTTAATCTAGTGATAAACTTCATGAAACTTCTAAAATGAATAGTCTCCAGAAATATAATACAATTATCTACATCATAGGAATTTATTTATAATTTTTAGGGATTAAATAATTATCATTTATTATGACACAAAGATGATGCAGTCATTGTCTTATTAATGAAATATTGACATAATTGATGTTATAAATGCCCAAATAAATGTAATTTGAGACTTTTTATGACTTACACTAATTTTCTAGGTTAATATGACATGTTATTGTTGATGTAAGTAATTTTTTTCGAACTTATCATTCTTTTATGAAATTCATAAAAATCATGTACCAAATAGTGTCAAAATTGACATAAAATAGTTTTTAAAACAAATATTATATTATTAATTGTTATTTTATTCCTAAAAATCTATGGATAGGAAAAATGACTTAGATAAGGTTATATATATTAATAATAAACAACTAGGGGTTAGTTTGGCTTGATATAGTAAGTTTATTAACCTTATAGTATAAGAACACAAGAAGACAAGGTAAAAGTAAATTTATTTAACTTAATGTTAAATCTAAATGATAAGGTTAAAATAGGAACCTAAACTTGTCTAAATTCTATTGGATGAGAGGATTTCGACCCATCCCCACCTTAGTTTCGAAATATATCAATTTAGAGCTATTTGAAACCGAAATTGACTTTATAATACAATAATATTTTTAGTATTCCCAAAGGTGCCCCTCTCCTCCCTTATAAAAGAGAACCTCCTCCCCCTCTTCCTCACACAACTTTGAGCCTTCATGCTCGGCCAACCCCTGACAAATTCTCTTCTCCTCTTCCCTAGAAACATCCTAGAGGTTCTGGTCTTCCTCAAAGACCAATTTTAGTTCCCTAAGAGGATGTCTCAAAGAAGCACTTCAAAGAAGAGGAGGTTCGGACACGTACAAAGCATATCAGACCTAAGGTAAGGGAAATATCACAATCTCATTTTTATCTGAGATTGTTTATACTTTGGTATTTACTGGGGTGTATTTTATCATCCACATCAATGTTTCCTCAATATGTAATATTATTTCCATCCACTTAAAATTGTTTAAATACAATTTTACCCATCGGTGAGTTTTTAGTAAAAGATATGAAAGGAATCTTTTGTCGTTTTTCGTACGAGGTACATTTTGACTTTTCCAGCAAAAGTATGAGAAGGATGTTTTTTTAACTTATACGGAATGAATGTATTTTTAAAACATTATTTCCAAGAAGCTTCCTTTACAAGTTTTCAAGTTTTTTTTAATCAACTTCTTTTAGTTTAAAGTTGTATGACATATTAAGAAAGGAAAAATGTTTTTGAAGAAGAAAGGATATTTTCCTCATGAATGGAGTTCAAGTGTTTTATCAAAATTATTTTCCATCTAAGATAATAAAGGGTTATGTTTTTATCCCTATTATTACAATGATTTGATTATGTTGTGATGGAATTATATTTTTATGAATTCCTTTATCTTATATGAATTGTTTTATGATGTCACGATGTTTAAGATTCCCATTTTTATTACATGGGTTATGCTATGATGTATGGTTTGTGATTTTGTGGCACACATAAGAATGGTATCATTATGAGATGGGTGGGACCTATATCTCCCTCCAATGCATTGGGTAAAGATTTTATATCTCATGAGATAGACATGGCTGGAATGGTAGGTTATACGGGTTCAGTGAAACAGGACTGAAACGAGGGTGACTCATTTCAGAAAGGGATTTTGTCCACTAAGATAGTCTTGGAAATGAGTCTTGACTAACAAGAAATGATTCTCTATGATTATGTGTGTATTCCACAATGTTTCATGTTTTAAGTTATGATTATTTTGATTACATTTCACTGTCATGATATATCCCATGTTATGAAATTATGCTCTCTTTTGCAGGTTAAGATTTTCAAAATGTTATGTTCTTATGATGTGATTGATATTTCTTTTGTTTACCCTTACTGAGAATTTGAGCTCACCCTTTTATGTTTTCTTTTCCCCAGGATATAAAGAAAGGTTTTAGGTATAAAAAAAGGAAGATCTTTATGGGAGATGTTGAAGATCTTTCACCCGGATTAGAAGATTATATTCCTAGTTTCCAAAGACACTAAACTATTACGATCCTTGTGTGTGTGTTTTTGTTATGTACTAAGTATTCTGCAAAAGTAATGTATTGTATATGTACGTCAAGATACGGGTCTCTATAGTTGGTATCAGAGCAAAGGTTTAGTCAACCTTTGGAAACTAGGATGCGAAAACGTTAGTGAGATCCCTAGAAATATTTCTATGGTATGTCTAGGGATGTCCCTAAGGATAAGTATACGTATAAGATATAGTCCTAAAACTATGGTAACGATATTAGATTAAACCAAAGATGTTACATATTGAAGTTAATCCCCCTTTATTATGATTTTTTTCTCTCACACTATTCTTTATGGGTTTTAGAAAATGGCTGGAAACAAGATGATTCACGATAATGGAGGATATGATGGACAATGGAATGGTATTATTCATGAGAAACCAAATTAAATGGGATTTGAAAGTCCAAACATCATTATTATGCCGAATCAGCAATCTCATAATATGATTAACAAAGTAAAATTTGGTAAGTTTCCTGACTCGGCTAATAAAAGAAAGATAGAGTTTCATGATTATCATAGAGGAAAAAAGTTCAATTTCCCCTATGTAAATCATGTGGGAAGAGGCATCAAGGAGAATGTTTCAAAGGAACTGGAAGATGTTTGGGTGTGGAAAGGAAGGACACAAAGCCAGTAAGTGCAATGGAAAAGGTTCAGTTAACACCAGGGATGAGGATAATGGTATTGCTACGACATCAACAATGGTTAAATGTTTTAAATGTGGAATGTACAGGCATTATGAAAACCAATGCCCTAAGGGAAAGTCTCCTGAAGAGAATCAGTATGGTCATATGGGTAGTATTTATGTTGATGATGATGAAGAGACTAAAAATGATATGTGAGATGAAAGAATTGTTGAAGCTCGATCAATGGTTTAAGAATGTAGTGGAATGATTACATGTTTATCATGTGTAATGTTGTATAAGTAATCTCATGGTACTATGGAATAAAGAGACATATAAGGATTGTTACACTGTTGTCTTTCCTTGAGTTTTGAAAGTGTATGATTAATGGTACCAGTATCCATGAAAGGTTATTTAGATATTTTTGGAATGTAGATGATATGCGAATAATGAAGGGATAAGGAGAAAATTAAATGTTTGATAGTATTCATGAGCTCATGACTAATATAAGGAGAAGGTTATATCATGGTTTGAGTATATAGAATTTTGAGGATTTTGGTATGTGTAAATAGTTATCTTTTGACAGCAATCATGTTTTCACTAATATTCAATGGGTATTCAATTTTCAAGAGATTACATGATTATGGTATTCACATCACTGGAATGTGGCGAACAAGATATATGAGGGATAAATGATGGCATTCACGTGATCATTTTTTCTATACTATGAGCTTGGACCGATCTATTTTAGATAAGCCTAAAGATTGGAATGGATTATGTTGGACATAAGTTAGTAATGTTTAAGGATAGAACATTTGATATTATTTATGTGATGTTATAGTAATATAGCTTTAGAAAAAGGACAACCTGCCGGACGGGCGACAACCCATCGCGTCGGACAAGGCTGTGGGAATCGAACCCACAACCGAAGTGCGACTGGCCTTTATCGCCTACCACTGGCCTACAGGAAGTCCATGTTTAGTAGAAACTAGTTTTATTATATTATGTAGTATGATATATGAAGTATAAGTCCATTTTAGGAACCATATATGATTAATCTCACTATAGAATGACTTATGTATATTTAATAACTTTTGGTAACCTTTTGTTTGAGATAGATGGAATGACCCGTCATTCTATCACATGATCCGCTAACACTTCACGAATAACAAATTCAACTTCATTTATTTAAGAGATGAAGTAGAAATTGTTCAAGTCACGAACAACAGTGAGATTGTACCAAAATAAAGTAAGTATTTATTCTAATTCAAATTCTTCATCTTTAGGGAAATGATCTTGAAAAACAAAAATGTTGTCCTAGTGCTCTTATATCTGATTAATCAGATGGTACCTTAGATCTTCACAAATTTATGGATTTGTGATTGTTGGCTTTTCCATAGCCATGTTCTCTACCACTCTCCATCAGAACATGATGGTTAGATTTTTCTTCCATATCCATATTTTCACCTATGTGGAAACCCAGTGATTAGTTTATTTGGGTAACCGTTACGTTTTATACTTATTTTTTAAAGATTGGTTTTGGTATTCCTTTTTACGATGTGGGTTTCTATCAAAGAAACTTTCGAATAGTAAACCATTTATAACCCCGACGAATTTCGAGGGCGAATTCATTTTAAGGGGGGTAGAATGTAACACCCCTAGATTTTATGAAAAAATATTCTTTTAATTTCATTAATTCCTTTTGTTGTATTCTACACCAAGATTACCTTGCGCTATACGCAACACCGTATTAGCTTGCAGTATACGCAACACTATTCTTGGATCGTGTTACACACAATTTTGATAATAGTTATTCTACGCAACATTGAGTATATATATATATATATTCAATGTATAAATGAAATATGGTTGGATTCTGTTATATGAAACAACAAAGGATTATTTCACAACACGCAACCCTGACTTGGCTTTCATTACACGCAATCACGACCTTCCTCGATAGCGTGTGTTGTACGCAATATCGGGTTTTAATAAACAATGTTATATTATTATAATATTGTCATGAACTAGCCGTTATGAATAGTATTGACTAAATTTTGAATTTTATAACATTATTATTCATCTTACACATTTCTAGAACATGGTATAAGAACAAAATAAATTTTTCGGGTAAAATAAGTATTTTTCAAAAAAATGCAGTTTTGCCGCCTTTTGATGGCGCACCCACTTTAAATCTAGATTTTGACATGTTTATAAGTTCAATTTTACAAAATAATATTCTTCTTTGGAATCAATAAATAAAAATTTACTTTGGATAAATTTTTCATATTATTCTGGTAACTTTCACATTTTAATGAATAGTAAAAACACGCTATATTTTAATTAAAAACAACTTTTTTCATCATAATATCTTACGTGGATAAATTATAATATTGAATGGTTTTAAAGTATAAATAGAATAAATTTTTACCATTTAATATAATGTATGTCATTAGCATTGATTTTACCTTGAATTCGTAGGTTAAATCAATTCAAACTTTTGCAATGTTTTAAACAAAAACCCTTTTTTATTCGACAACGGGATTAATTTTAATTTAATTTCTGCAACTTATGTGTATTGAATTTTAAAAAATGGATTTCATATTTGGAATCAGTGGGTCCAAATTATGTTAATATAATACTTTTTATTTTTGGGAATTATGAATAGTAACTACGGTAAATTTTATTTACCATAGTTAAAGGTAAATCGGGTAATTAAGGGTAAATATAATATTTTAAAATTACCCTAAAAAATGTAAAAATCCTATTGGATGACTTAAAATCGACCCATATCACCTAAGGGTCAGATTAGATTCATTTAATTAAATTTGTTCAATGAAAATAATTTAATTATTATTAAAACCAAAGAATGTGACAACATGTCACTTTCTTAAATTTTATAAGTATAATAATTTTAATCTAGTGATAAACTTCATGAAACTTAGAAAATGAATAGTATCCAAAAATCTAATACAATTATCTACATCATAGGAATTTATTTAGAATTTTTAGGGATTAAATAATTATCATTTATTATTACACAAAGATGATGCACTAATTGTCTTGTTAATGAAATATTGACCTAATTGATGTTATAAATACCCAAATAAATGTAATTTGAGACTTTTTATGACTTACACTAATTTTCTAGGTTAATATGACATGTTATTGTTGATTTAAGTAATTTATTTCTATCTTATCATTCTGTTATGAAATTCATAAAAATCATGTACCAAATAGTGTCAAAATTGACATAAAATTGTTTTTAAAACAAATATTATATTATTAATTGTTATTTTGTTCCTAAAAATCTAAGGATCGTCAAAATGACTTAGATAAGGTTGTATATATTAATAATAAACAACTTGGGGTTAGTTTGGCTTGATATAGTATGTTTATTAACCTTATAGTATAAGAACACAAGAAGACACGGTAAAAGTAAAATTATTTAACTTAATGTAAAATCTAAATGATAAGTTTAAAATAGGAACCTAAACTTGTCTAAATTCTATTGGATAAGAGGATTTCGACCCATCCCCATATTAGTTTCTAAATATATCAATTTTGAGCTATTTAAAACCGAAATTGACTTTATAATAAAATAATATTTTTAGTTTTCCCAAAGGTGCCCCTCTCCTCCCTTATAAAAGGGAACCTCCTCCCCCTCTTACTCACACTACTTTGAGCCTTCAAGCTCGGCCAACCCCTTCCAAATTCTCTTCTCCACTTCCCTAGAAACATCCTAGAGGTTCTGGTCTTCCTCAAAGACCAATTTTAGTGCCCTAAGAGGAGGTCTCAAAGAAGCACTTCAAAGAAGAGGAGGTTCGGACACGTACAAAGCATATCGGACCTAAGTTAAGGGAAATATCACAATCTCATTTTTATCCGAGATTGTTTATACTTTGGTATTTACTGGGGTGTATTTTATCATCCACATCCATGTTTCCTAAATATGTAATATTATTTCCATCCACCTAAAATTGTTTAAATCCAATTTTACCCTTCGCTGAGTTTTTAGTAAAAGATATGAAAGGAATCTTTTGTCGTTTTTCGTACGAGGTACTTTTTGACTTTTCTAGCAAAAGTACGAGAAGGATGTTTTTTTAACTTATACGACATGAATGGATTTTTAAAACATTATTTCCAAGAATATTCCTTTACAAGTTTTCATGTTTATTTTTAATCAACTTCTTTTATTTTAAAGTTGTATGACATATTAAGAAAGGAAAAATGTTTTTGAAGAAGAAAGGATATTTTCCTCAAGAATGGAGTTCAAGTGTTTTATCAAAAATATTTTCCATCTAAGATAATAAAGGGTTCTGTTTTTATCCCTATTATTACATTGATTTGATTATGTTGTGATGGAATTATATTTTTATGAATTCCTTTATCTTATATGAATTGTTTTACGATGTCACGATGTTTAAGATTCCCATTTTTATTACATGGGTTATGCTATGATGTATGGTTTGTGATTTTGTGGCACACATAAGAATGGTATCATTATGAGATGGGTGGGACCTATATCTAACTCCAATGCATTGGGTAATGATTTTATATCTCATGAGATATACATGTCTAGAATGGTAGGTTATACCGGTTCAGTGAAATAGGACTGAAACGAGGGTGACTCGGTTCAGAAAGGGACTTTGTCCACTAAGATAGTCTTGGAAATGAGTCTTGAATAAAAAGAAATCATTCTCTATGATTATGTGTGTATGACACAATGTTTCATGTTTTAATTTATGATTATTGTGATTATATTTCACTGCCATGATTTATCCCATGTTATGAAATTATGCTCTCTTTTGCAGGTTAAGATTTTCAAAATGTTATGTTCTTATGATGTGATTGATATTTCTTTTTTTTACCCTTACTGAGAATTTGAGCTCACCCTTTTATGTTTTCTTTTCCCTAGGATATAAAGAAAGGTTTTAGGTATAAAAAAAAGGATGATCTTTATGGGAGATGTTGAAGATCTTTCACCAGGATTATAAGATTATATTTCGAGTTTCCAAAGAAACTAAACTATTACGATCCTTGTGTGTGTGTTTTTGTTATGTACTAAGTATTCAACAAAAGTAATTTAATGTATATGTACGTCAAGATACGGGTCTCTACAGGTTGAGCTCAGATGCTCAGTAAGGATAATAATATAGAAGAAGCTTTCATAGATAAGCATAAACACTTAAGGGAATGTATAACTAAAACAAAAGCCCTTTAAACTTGAACTTCAACATAATATGGAAAAGATAAAATGAAATAATGCCATTTAATTATTCACATGGATATTCTAATAGTCGAATAATCACATGCAATATCAATAACCACTTTCATAATGATGGAATGCATAATGCCAGACTATCATAACCACGTAGCGAAGGCCTCGTGCCAAGACTACAAATAAGATTTTGTCAAGGCCTCATCCCAAGACACTATATTGTCTCATGAGACCTACCGATGCATTAATAAGCTATAGCGGGCTCCACCCATCACTTACTAAGTCTAATTCATTCCTCATATAAGAAGGATGAAACATAACATAAAAATCATATTAATACTAGCATACGACATGTCAATACTTTATCCACAAACCATGAATGGTATAAAAATACCACATCCACAGTTAAACATAACTCATTCGATAAAATATGGAAGATTGTATTGTATCAAATTAACCTTAATAGACAATGGTGGAGGATATTTACATAGATGAAAATAATCATCAAAACTATTAGAGAGAAATATCCCCCTTTTTCTTGAAATCATTTAAAATTCGCACTATTTTTCAAGAATCCATTTAAAAATATATCTTTCAATCAAAGAGTATCATACCACTTTGAAACTTATAAAAGTAATTTTAAATTTAAAACCTTAATGTCCATATAAATAAATCTTTAAAACCATTTTTAAAACATGGACATTAATGAGAATTATTTAGAAGAATAAATCTTCAAAACATTTAAAAATGATTTTATAACCATGGAGATACACATGAATACAAATAATTGAGGTAATAAAAACATTGTAATATCATGAGATTAAAGGGATTCATGATATACTATATAAATGTACATTATATACACCATATAAAATTTATTTGGTGTATAACAACAAATGAGTCTCAATGGAATGTAATTTTAGATGAAACTTCTTATAAAGAATGTATCCTTATATTAAGGATAAATCAATGGCATAATTGTGTGTGAAAAATATAAATACACTCAATATGATTAGATATTCAGTGTAAATCAATCATAGGACATTCACACATATTCTTGTAAAGACAACACCAATGAATTGGATATTTAACACAACAAATGGAGATTGAGTTAAAATTACTCTTATCAAGATCATATAGATGACTTGAGAAATTTTAAATGGAGTAATTATGTATATCAAAAGTATATCCACAGAAAGTGGAGTGGAAATTATGACATAAGAAAATGAATATTGATTCCACACATAAAATTGGAGTAAAATAATCAATGAAGTATGCGTAAAGCCGAATGAATGGAAATTTAAATATCAAATTCCCTTATCGATATGGTAACATACGAAACATACACCCATAAAAGAAGGATCATACAATGATGATGTAGATATCCACAAATTAAAATATATTTCAAAATGAATACAATCATGTGCAGTACACACACCACATGCAATAAATAAGTGGTGAACAATGGAAATCTCACCGAATTAAAAGTGAGATAAGAAACCCCTTACTTGGTACTTTTTCTTTGTTTTGAGGGTAGGTTAACCTCCTGTATAATGGTGAAATATTTTTTATTTAATTACACAAAAATAATTTACATTAATATGATATCATATATGATCTTATAGCATTTATTTGGTAATAATATCTTAGTATTATCGTCATTTCGGGTGTTAATGGATTCATTTTACTTTATATTATTTGTTATGAGAGCCGTATTTGTTATGGATGGAATGTATCTTATTCATATCTAGAATGATATCATGTCTCTAAAAATTATTTTTATTCATAAAATTAAATTTAGTCTTGAATGGATATGATGGGGAATGAATCTCATCGCGTTCGTCGAGACGGTAATCTGTACGTACGCACGAGCGACAATATCTTTCTTTTGATATTAATATAATATATAATTGGATGTTATATCATATAGAAAGAATCATTATCATGTTATATTTATTATTTACATGAATTTTACATCATTATTATACCTATCTAAATAATAATATATTGAATAACAATTACACCACAGCGTGGAGACGGTAGGCCGTACGTACACACGTATGGTGACATGTCATTCAAGGGATGGATAGAATAATGAATTTGTTTGTTCCATAATTATAATAACATCATAGTATATATAATATAGTGGATTTATCATTTTATAATGTAAATAACAAGGAATGAATAAGTTGAAGAGAAAGGAACTTTAAAGAGGGTGGTGAAGACATTACCTCTTCTTCGGGTTCTTTATTTTGATTTGATAAAAAGGGCCCCTTAGGGGGACTTTATGATCAAACTAATGCCTATAGGTTGAATTGTGGGAAGTTGGGAGGATATATGGGCAGATTTTGTCTGAGAAAAAAGGGTTTGAAGGTGAGAAGAATTGGTTAGAAGTGGTGTCCTTTTATAAGGGGGAGGAGGGGATCTTTCGGAAAAACATAAAGTATGATTTAATAATAAATACATATTCGGATTATAATGTCTCCAAAGTGGATTATTCAAAGACTAAGGTGGGTATGGGTCTAAATAATTTCAACAAATAGATTTTAGACAGGTTTGGGTCATTATATTAACCTTATTTTTAGTTTTAACTCTTGGTTAATTAGTTTGACACTTACCATGTCACATTGTATTTTTATATTATATAGTTAATAAACTTACTATATACCTCAATGAGACCCCCAAGTGGTACATTAATGATACAAATATCATGATAAAAGTCCTTTGGCCAAAAATTATATTTTTATGAATTTAATATCAATTAATAATATAATATTTGTTTTAAAAACTCTTTTATGTCAATTTGACACTATTTGGTATTTGATTTTTTTGAAAATCCTAACAACATGATTACTTCGAAAAACATTAATTAAATCAATACTAACATGTCATATTGACCTATAAAATTCTTTTACTTCATTAAAAGTCTCAAATTATATTTATTTGGGTATTTATATTATCAATTTTTTTAATATTTCACTAATAAGGTAATTATTGCATCATCATTGTGTCATAAATAAATTAAATTATTTAATTTGCAATAAATTATAAATAAAATACCATTATGCAAAAAAATATGTTTATCTTTTTAATGAATATTTAGAGTCGAAAATATAACATATATAACCCTATGTTAAAGTTGTTTTGCTAAAAGATATATGCTTATGTCATTTTTGTATTTAATTTAACTTAATTAATATAAAGTGTCATTATCACTTACAGGTGGATCCATGGGGTCCCCAAATCGACCCAAATATTCCCATGGTCCGACAGTTATCAACCAATAGGGTTAAGACACATTTTTGGGTAATTTATTATTATTATTGTATTATTTTTTACCCTTATTTACCCGATTTATCCTTTAACCATGGTAAATAAAATATTTACCGAAGTAATTATTCAAAATGTTTAAAACTAAGAGTTACCTATTTACATAATTTGGACATCCTGATTCCAAATATCGAATCAACATTTCCAAATTCAAAACACAGAATTGGCTGAAATTAATTTAAAATTAATTCCCGATGTCAAAACAAAAAGCGTGTTTTTAAGAAATAATAACTATCAAATGATTGACACTTGTTTCTGTCTGGTTTAAGTGTGAAATTATGTCCAATGACCAACATTGTATTAAATGGTAATAATATATTCTAAATATACTTTAAAGCCACTCAAATTCAAAATTAATCACTATTAATTATTTCGATTTAAATAGTTGTTTTTAATTAAAATTTAGTAATTTTCATTATTCATAAAAATATGAAAGTTATCCGAAAAGTACCAAAATTCCACCCTAGGCTAATTTTGATATTTCAAATCCAAAAATGAAGTCCATTTTGAATGATAAAATGTAAAAAAAATTCCAAAATTGGGTATTACTATTCATAACAGCTAGTTTTATTAGTTGTGGTGTGTGTTAGAACATGAAGTTGCGTGCAACACACGCTACTGTATTATTTAGAGAGAAGCATACCATGGAAGTTTGGGGTGTTACAGACCTACCAAAACTGGGTGACCCGACCTGCCAGCCCACTAGGCTTATCGTGTCAGGTCTGTTATTCACGTAAACATGAATAACTTAAAGACCGTGTGTCTGATCGACATGCCCTCTGCGGCACTGGGACCCTATCTATGAGGCAGTCCTTTTGAGATAATCTATGTGAGTTTTGTACAAAATTGGTAAACAGCTGGGTTTGGAATGATTATATTTCCAACCGGGCCCCTGGAACAGAAACACCAATATCTCTCAGACCAAGCGTCCAATTGACGCGACATCTATCACATTGAGTTCCTTTTGACGAGATAGAACTTCTGGATACATCAACTATAGACTTCGTGATAGTTGATGTATCGACCCCTTAACTCGAGGATCGGACCCTCCTAGAATTGAGTATGCTATGTGAGGGAACCCAAGAGCTATATGTGACTGCGATGACTACCGTGTTGGGATCCTCCGTGGGTTCGACGATGAAGACGGTTGTACTTGGAACCTACGTGGGTTTCTGCAGCGAGGACGACTATATGTGGATCCTCCATGGGTTCGGCAGTGATGAAAAATATACTTGGATCCTACGTGGGTTCGGCAGTGATGGTTACTATAATTGGATCCTACGTGGGTTCGGTAGCGACGACTTTTGTACTTGGATCCTACGTGGGTTCAGCAGAGGAGATTATTCAGAGGATACATCTAATCATCTTCACCCCTCTTCATGAGTAGTATACCTGTGTGAGATGAGTCTTGTCTTTCAATCATTATCATTAGTACTATTGACTTCTTTCCTGTGTGGACTAAATTTTTCTTGGGCTCGGAAGTTGAATTCGAACTGGGATTGATGACTTAGGTAGTTGTATGGGCATATACCTAAGTACAGGTGGTTGATACTTCATGTGTGTATTTTTCCTTTGTGGTTTATCCTTCATGGATTCTGGGAGACCTTCGGGGGTCTCAGGGTCCCTACTGAGTATCGTATACTCACCCCTTCATGGGCTATGCCCGCACTACGTTGTGTTGGATGAAGACGACAGACAACACTGATCGAGGTTGAGTCTTGTAGAGATGGATGGTACCCGGAGGTGGACAACTAGAAGAGATGTACACGAAGCGGATGACCAGACCTGGGGAGTTGAGGAGAACGTCTGTACCCACCCTTCAGGTGGGATATCCGGAGGTCGACTCAGCGGTTGACACATTACTTTACTGTTGTTGTACCTTCTTTCGCAGTTGTACTGTACTTTCAGTTGGGTTTGTATACTGGCCAATTTAATTTTTATCACTTACATTTGTACTAAATTTTACTTAGTGCCTGCTTCACTTGCTTACTCTGTTGTGTATGTTTACTTATATAAAGGAAATTCCCTCCCTTTTTATCTGGATTTACACCATTGGTGCTAGTTTCCAGCCCCTAGCATATGGAAGGCGGGCTTGTGGTAGTCACGGTATGGGCCCCATGGATGGGTTGTGACAAATTGGTATCAGAGGAGTCAGTTCTACAACAGAACATAGGACTCTGATTATTCTCCACTGTGAAGCAATAGTTTTAAAAGTAATGAGTATGCTTTTCTGTCCAGGGAGTCCAGTGTTGGTGCGGAGGCCAACATATCCATACACCGGGACCCTGACATCTGATTTCTAACTCAATGGTCGAAAACATTGATTGCATGTGTGTTTCAAGAATTTTCATTATGATTACATTTTGTCAGCTCAGTAGTTATAGTGTATTAACCATGGCACACCATTTTCTTTTCAGTATGGCCCCATGTAGGCAGCCAGCTAGGGTTCCGATCTATATACGAGATGGAAACCCACCGAGCGACGAGGCCTCGGTGTAGGGCCCCGTTACAGTGGAGGCACCAACTATACCATTACCCACTAAGCCACCGATGCCACTAGCCCCATTAGTAGTGACTGCACGCCGCCTGAGTGCATTACATGAGTTTCAGAGATAGAGGCCACACAGGTTCAACGGAGAGATGGTCCCTCAGGCAGCTGAGGATTGGCTCGAGGCCATCGTCAGAGTCTTTAGAATGGTAGGGACACCAGCAGACCATATGATGATCTTTTCTGCGAGTCTCTTGCACACAGAAGCAGGTAGATGGTGGAGCCTGATTCTCTGGGTGCATGACGAGGCATCTCTACTTTGGACAGACTTCAAGAGCCTCTTCCACTCGTTGTTTTTTCCAACCACCCTCCTTGCGGTGCGCATCCAGGAGTTACTGCAGTTGTGGAAGGGCAGCATATCAGTAGCCCTGTACTCAGCAAGATTTACCAACCTCTCGCGCTAATCCATGGACATACTACATGACCCATTATTCCATGCCCTAACCTTTGAGCAGGGACTGAGGCATGAGATCAGGGCTTCGATGATCTCCCTCAGCATTCTGACGCAGGCAGGAGTACTGGAGAGAGCCCTTCTTGTTTGGAGCTTTCTTGCTAAGCTGACGCCAGCAGCGAGACCCACCGCAGGGCGACATGTAGCGGAGTATTCTATAGACGGCAGTAGAAATATGTTAAAGATGTACAAGAGGACTAGGCCATTAGGTGGGCGACCTCAGGATACTGGTTCGGATGTGCAGGGCACACAGAGTAGAGCCATCTATACGGGGGGCAAGCAGTGTTATGCATGCAGAGGGCTAGGCCACATGGCTCGTGACTGCCCAACCTTCCATACAGAGGAGCAGCAGATAGTAGAAGGACCTCCCAGGAAGATGTATAGGTTCTATTGTGGTGGTCTGTAGGGAGCAGGAGGACGAGGCAGAGGAGCTGGCCGAGCAGCAGGTGGTGGATGACTCTTTGAGGCTCTACCACCACCACCACCAGGAGGACCACCCCGACCACAAGAAGCTAGCAGAAAGGGGCATGCTCAGCTCCAGGTGGTCGAGTCCTATGACCACGGTGCACCTGAGATGATTTGAGGTACTATCTGGGTATACTCCACCCTTGATACAGTTCTTATAGACACATGAGCGAGTCATTATTTTATTTTCGCTGCCCTTGTTTGGAGCTCGGAGTTTCCAAAGGAGCTGTTGGCTCGATCCGTACAGCTAGATACTCCCACGGAAGGAGACTCGATGATTACACACTGGTGGTGATAGTGTGAGCTTACTCTAGGTGGCGAGAGCTTTGTCTAGTTTCTTCTTGTAGCGGCGTCGAGGCCTTACGACGTCATCTTGGGTATGGATTGGTTATCTACAGTCCATTCCCAGATCGACTGTTTTAGGGGCAATGTGCGGTGTGTCTGCACGGATGGGACCAGGTTCACCTTCAATAGCGAGATGGGAGCCTTTTCAATGCAAGACGAACCTCCGTAGAGGAGATGGAAGCCGATCACTCATCAGTTGTCTAGTCTCATCCAAGAAGCAGTTGATGTGCAGAGTCTGAGTTTTCCTGTTGTGGTGGATCAGTATGCAGACATTTTTCCGGATGACCTTCCTGGACTACCTCCATGTAGAGAGGTAGATTTATACATTGACCTATACCTCAGGACAACACTAATATCCACTCCAGTATATCGGATGGCTCTGTTGAGCTATGTGATTTTCGGGTACCGCTGGAGGACTTACAGAGAAAGAGATTCATCCGACACAGTGTTTCACCCTATGATTCTCCGATTTTATTCTACAAGAAGGCGTATGGGAGCTTAATAATATGTATCGACTACCGTCACATGAATCTGGTGACCGTAGGGAACAATTACCCACTTCCAAGGATTGAATACCCCTTTGATCAGCTCAAAGGGAGCATGATAGTTCTCGAAGATAGACCTAAGGTCAGGTTATCATCAGCTCAGATTTCGAGACGCGGATGTGCAGAATATGACCATCAGGTGTTGTTATCACCAATACGAGTTCTTGGTTATCCCATTTAGTGTAAAAAATGCACCAACAATGTTCATGAGTCTCATGAATAGTATCATCTAGCCTTACCAGGATCGTTTTGTCATAGACTTCTTTGACGACATACTTATTTACTCGACTACTGAGGAGGAGCACGCCTACCACTTACGGGTTGTACTGGACACAGTTTGAGAGCACCAACTTTATGGTAAACTCTCGAAGATCTAGGTCTATATTTGAGAGGTTCACTTCTTGGGGCACGACCTCTCAGAGGTGGGAGTTGCAGTGGATCCTGCGAGGATTGAGGATGTACTTGCTTGGAGGCCACCCAGGAGCGTGACGGAGGTGCAGAGTTTCCTAGGTCTGGCTAGGTACTATCAGAGATTTGTGACAGACATCTCTAGTGTTGCAGTGCCACTTTCAGCTTTGACGAAGAAGGGGAAACCCTTTGTGTGGTCAGATTGATGCCATCAGAGCTTCTAGAAGCTGAGGCAGAGATTGACCAGTTCTCCCATCTTGAGGCTACCGGAGGAGGGAATTAGGTACGTGGTTTACTGCGACACATCAGGGACCAGACTCGGGTGTTTCATGATGCATGGGCGGGCAGTGATCACCTATGGTTCACGATAGTTGAGGAAGCATGAGCAGAACTACACTACCCATGACCTGGAGTTAGCCGCAGTTTTCTTCGCCCTAAATATGCGGCAACACTATCTGATGAGCGAGTGTTTTATAGTCTACTCTGACCACCATAGTCTCAGGTACATTTTCTTGTAGAATGACCAGAAATTGAGACAGTGACAATGGCTCGAGTTCCTCCATGACTATAACATTGAGATAGTCTATACTCATGGTAAGTGGAACATAGTAGTAGATGATCTCAGCAGGAGATCAGGCATTTAGCTACTTGGAGAGGCGACGGAGTAGTTAGCCACTATACAGATATCCTTCATGGATGTATATGGGGTAGCTTTTCTATAGTCCCTCAAATTTACTCCTCCACTACTTCCGCGGGTCATAGAGGCACAACGTGGGGACGTGACTATGAGACCCGACATGCTCAGATTTCCACAGGGTAGGCACCTGATGGATTTTCTGAAGGAAGAGAGCACATCATCCTCTTTAGGGGATGTATCATGGTACCAGTTTCACTACAGGAGGAAGTGCTGAGGGAGTTTCAAACTTCCCCTCTAGCGGTACTTCCTAGAGTGGCGAAGATGTACCAAGACCTCAGACGACAGCACTAGTGGCCGGGTATGAAGAAGGCCGTAGTAGAGTTAGTTTCACGATGACTCACTTTCCAGCTAGTGAATGCGGAGCACCAGGTACCAGCAGGTTTGGTACAACCCTTAGAGGTTCCGGAGTGGATGTGGGACGGGATATACATGGATTTTGGGATGGGGCTTCCACATACATCCAGGGGACACGACTCTATCTGTGTGATCGTTGACCGACTCACCAAGTCAGCCCACTTCCTTCCGATCAGAGAGCAGGGCTCAGTAGAGAGCTTGGGATACCCTTACGTTCAGAAGATCACACGGCTTCATGGTGTGCCATAATCTATCATCTCTGATCGTGACACTCGCTTTACATCCCAGCTGTGGAAGGGGTTGTATGAGGCATTTGAGACACATCTATGACTGGGCACTACCTTTCATCCTTAGAAGGATGGCCAGACAAAGAGAACAATTCATACTCTCAAGGACAGGATCCGTGCATGTGTCCTTGACTTTGGTCACATCTTGGAGGATCACCTACCCTTGGTGGAGTTTTCGTACAACAACAGCTACCACTCCACAATCGGGAAGGCACCATACGATGCATTGTACGGCCGACCTTGCAGATCACCTCTGTGATGGACTGACCCGGGTGAGTCAGCACTCGTAGGACCAGAGATGGTTTAGGATATGACATAGAAGGTTCAGATTATCCAGGAGTGGATGAGGAATGCACAAAGCAGACATATGTCCTATGCTGATAGGAGACGGAGATCACTGGAGTTCGAGGATGGTGACCACATTTTACTATGGCTCTCACCTCGACGTGGATTGAAGATATTTGGATGGGGAGGAAAGTTATCTATACACTTCATCAGACCATACCAGGTCCCCAGTAGGGTAGTCGAGGTGTCTTACCATATGGCCCTTTCACCTCAGTTGCACCGGGTGTATGATGTCTTCCACGTATCTCAACTGAGGAGATATGTGCATGACCCGACCCACATCATTGATCATGGGGAGTTGGACATTGATTATGGGGAGACATTTGTGGAGGTTGCGGTGGAGATCGAGGATCGACAGGATCGAGTCCTACATGGACAGTTGATTCCTCTGGTGCGCATTCGTTGGTAGCATGGGAACCTCTAGGAGAGAACATGGGAGTGGGAGGCTCAGATGCGTGCTTTGTACCCTCATTTCATTCCCTAGTTATCTTGTAGCATTATAGGGACATAAATACATGAGGTGGGAGTAATGTAAAGTCCCATAAATTTGAAGGAAAACTGTTTCTTAAATACTTTGGAATTTTATGAGTCTGTGGATTCTGACGACACCTGATTCCAAGGCTCGGTGTGCCCGGAATCAGTTTCCAAATATTAGCTCGGGTACGTTCAGTAAATGAACGAGCGGGTATTTATATATTTTGAACTGGTTCTCAGAATCAAAATTCGAGGGCACCAATGAATTTGCAGCACCGATATTCGATTAAGGGTACCTTCACCGTAGTTGCGTTTAATGCGGGTCAAAATTTATTAATTGGGTAATTTGTTTAAAATAAATAAATTTGGTGTGTACAATTTTATTTATATCTGAGGTAGTTATATCCTACAAAGGGGAGTGAAGGGTGGGACCCACCACCACCTATCTACCCAAGTGTGGATGTTTGAGAGGTGGGCCCCCCCACAAGCCCCAGCCTTTCATTTTCCCCCTAAAATCCTTAAACCCCCTTCATTAAATTGGAAACACCCCTTTAATTGTCAAGTTCTCCATCTCCCTCACTCCATTAATTCTGGAAATCTCCTTTAATTAATGAGTACCTTTCCTCTCCCTCTCCCTCTCTTTAACTCTTGCCAACATACCTTAATTAATGAATGGAACCTCTTAATTTAATTAATCATGTGTTTGAATGTTTCAATTTTAAATGGATTGTGTTTATAAAATAATGAGGGTAGATTATTATTTTATTTTGGGAGTGCATTCATTGTGTTAAGAAAGAGAGAGCTCTTGAGAGGATAGTTTTCTTCTCTAATGAATAATAGTGACTTCTTCGACGAAGAACAGCAGTTCCATGAAGAACGACGACGCGCCAACCATTCTCTTCTCTGTGACAAGTGAGGAGATGCTGCTTCCTCCTCGGACGCACTCTGATGTCTCCTACAAATCCATTCCTTGTGATGCCATCTTCTGTAACGCCCGAGGTGCGATGTCATTTATTGAGGTTGGGGATTAAGTTCAATTTTAATGGATTAAAATTGTTCCTCGGTTCGTCATTGTCTATCCTTGATTTTTCTCGTCCTATTTCTATCATATAACATGGAGGGTGTGGGCCGAACAAACATGGTCTGGAGACCCTCTGTTTGATCTTGATTAATTATATAGAATTGACGATCGGAGGTGGAACAAGGAAGAGGATGGCGGCCCAAGGGCCGCTATCGCACACGCAAGGAAAAGTCACGGCCATGTGGGCTGCGGAGGAGGAATCACGGTGTCGTCACTCCGTTCTGAGGACACAGAGTTGCGGACAATGCATGCAGTGATGGAGGAAGCCGGTGTCGTCGCGTCGGCTATGTAGTAGGAACCGCGGCCCGCATTGCGGACCCCTTCAGCATAAGGACCGACCGACCCATCAGTCGGCTAGGCGGAGCAAGGTCACTTTTCCAGGAGGGCGCCACGTTGGAGAACCCACTACCCGCCCGTGTGGGTCGCTTGAGCAAGTAGGTCGGCCGACTGGAATAACCGGCCGGATTGGGAGGGTGTCCCCATAAGGCGCTGCCGGTTTGGACAACCGGGGGGACCGCGCCCCCTCGGACTGCTCGGCCTTCGGGCCGCGCCGCTCCGCACCGGGCCTGGTCGTGCCGCGCTCTCATCGGGTTAGGCCGCACCCCTTATGCCAGACCATGCGATCCTTCAGGCCGGTCCGACACCCCTACTAGGACGGACCTCCCAAAACTGGGTGACCCGACCCGCAAGCCCACTGGGCTTATCGGGTCTGGCCTGTTATTCACATAAACATGAATAACTTAAAAACTATGCGTCCGATCAATGCGTCGTCTATGGAAGTAGGACCCTATCAATGACGCGGTCCTTTTTCTATACTATAAGTGAGTTTTGGACAAAATTTGGTAAATTTCTGGGTTTGGAATGAGCATATTTCCAACCAGGCCCCTTGAACAAAAAATCCAATATCTCTCAGATCGGGCGTTTGATTGACGCGCCGTCTATCTCATTGAGTTCCTTTTTATGAGACGGATATTCGGGATACATACACTCTGGACATTGTGAAATTTGATGTATCAACCCCTTTACTCAAGGAGCGGACCCTCCTGGAATCGATTACGCTGTGTGCGGGAACCCTAGAGCTGGCTGTGACTCCGACGACTACCGTGCTGGGATCCTCCGTGGGTTCGATAATAAAGACGAATGTACTTGGATCCTACATGGGTTTGGAAGCGAGGATGAATGTAGTTGGATCCTCTGCGGGTTCAGTAGTGATGGCGACTATACATGGATCCTACTTGGGTTCGGCAGTGATGGTTACTGTACTTGGATCCTTCGTGGGTTCGGCAGCGATGAATTCTGTACTTGGATCCTACATGGGTTCGGTAGAGGATATGATTCAGCGGATACATATAATCATCACCACCCCTCTTCATGAGTAGTATTCCTATTAGAGATTAGTCTTGTCTTTCAATCATTATTATTGGTATGCTTGACTTCTTTCCTATGTGGACTGGATTGTTCCTGGGCTCGAAAGTTGAAGCCGAACTGAGATTGATGACTTAGGTATATGTATGGGCATATACCTAAGTAGAGTTTTTTGATACTTCATGTGTGTATTTTTCCTTTGTGGTTTATCCTTCTTGGATTTTGGGAGACCTTCGGGGGTCTCGGGGTCCCTACTAAGTATCATATACCACCCCTGCATGGGCTATTCCCGCACTACGTTGTGTTGGATGCAGACAACAGACATCACTGATTAAGGAGGAGGCTTGTAGAGATGGACAACATGTGGAGGTGGACAACTAGAAGAGACGTACATGGAGCAGATGACCAGACCTGGGTAGCTTAAGAGACCGTCTGTACGCACCTTTCAGGTGGGATATCCGAAGGACGACTCAGTGGTTGCCGCTTTACTTTTCTGCTGTTGTACCTTCTTTCTCAATTGTAATGTACTTTCTGTTGGGTTTGTATACTGGCCCATTTACTTTTCATCACTTACTTTTGTACTTAGTTTTACTTAGTGCTAGGTTCACTTGTTTACTCTTTTGTGTATGTTTACTTATATAAAGGAAATTTCTTCCCTTTTTATCGGGATGTACGCCATTGGTTCTAGTCGCCAGCCCTTGGCCTATGGAAGGCGGGCTTGGGGTACTCATGACATGAGCCCCAAGGACGGGTCATGAACTTTACTTGATCATGTATTATGACCATGCCAACCAAAACCATATAACAAATTTATAAAACTTTCTTCAATTCCATTCCAAAATTTCATTGATCATGTTATATGACCATTCTAACTACCACCATATACCCATGGTATTGTCATAACAAAGAATCCTAATCAAATCCATATATGAATTACATAATTTCTTGGTCAAATTCCAATAATCATTATAGTATGGTACTGGGAATATACCACTTTCTATAATAATTACATCATGTACTTGGCCAATCTTGGTTACTCAACCTTAGAGCATATAAGTTTGAATGCTCCATGATCTAGCCCATTGTATAAGAATATCATCAAGGAACACAATTCATTTTATAGAATAAGGATATCACAATATCACATAATGTATATCAATGGTCAATTATATGATTTATAATTATTATTTCTTATGAAAACATAAATTCAATTCAAACGTGAATATTAGTAATGTTAATATGAAATAAGCCATAATTTTGGGATTTAATAATAACAAATCACACTAGGTGACATGTCATTCTAAAAATACATTAATTCAATATAAAATTAATTTATCTTCAATTAATTTGGGAACAGACAATGATGGATAGATCATCATATTTTCTAAACATGGATATTTTTAAAGAATAGAGTTAATATTTAGATACCTTACCTTTAACTAATGATCTAACAATGCTTCCAACAAAAAACTCCAATGGGGAATAATTTTCGAATGATTTTAAAGAGGTTCCTATATCAAACCTAATCAATATCAAAAGCAATTACAAAATCGGCAATAGGATTTTAACATAGTGGTTTTAAAATAAAAGGAGGGAAAAAACATAACCAAAGTTAATTACTGGGGATTTCTCACACAAACACGACATTTAGATGGTAGTTTGGAACTCCAAAATTTATGGGAGAATTCCCTATGGTTGAAAAGAGGAGATCTGTATTGGATTAAATTGAAAATCCTATGCACGACATGTTTAATATAATAGGGCAAGCATTCACATGTTGTGTAATGTTATTACATGTTATATAAATGTTTCTAATAGAGTACACTAAAAACACCATTACCACAAGATTATTTTATTAAAACCCTCAAAAAATTAAATGACGTGTAATCCCTTTGCATGACATGTAATATTTTTCAAGTTGAGTGTTCATCAAAAAGTCTTCTTACTCTCCATACCACCTTTAAGAATTCTTATATAACAATGAAACCATAATATCACTTATTTCCATTTATACTAAGAATAATTTAACTCAAAAAAGCATACATCCTCAAACATGGGTCATTTTATCAAATAAAGGATCTCTATCTTCGAAAAAGACATCAACACCAAGGGTCAAATGAAACAACTCAAAGGGAGACATACCTTAAAAAATATAAGATATTACAATGTCCTTTCTCATTCTCCAAAAACACTCATCTTGATTTTTATTACCCATCATGATTATTATGCTATATGTATATACATATTGTAAGGACACATCCTTAAGAATTATATATTCTGGTGCTTTTTGAATAATAATTCACATTCTTAAAATTATGAGGATATTTTATGTTTACAATTTTTGATAATTTTTTCAAATTCATATATAGTATACTAACACATTATAAGTACACACTTCAATAAAATGACAATTTTTTCCAATAAAAAATGTCTATAAAATAAAACATGGTTTTTGTTCGTGAAAATTAAAGAATAATTAAAACTTGAATTATTCATTTATCTTATCAATACTTAAACCCATTAAAAGACTATTTAAAATACAAAGTGAGAAAAAAAATCACATTAGGGGAAATGAAATTAAATAAAACCATTATTTTTTTGACAAACATGAAAACCCATGACAAAATGTTTCTTAAAAAAATATCTTCTGAGGATTGATTAATTTTCCTTCTAAAATAACATTATCATTCCATTTGAAATCAATAAATTTCATTGAAAACTCATTAAAAATATAATAAAATTATTTTAGGTAACCCAATACATCATTTTCATATCACTATAATTAATACTCATAATATATGGAATAACCATATGGTCAACATCCACCTCTGGAGAACCATATGCATTTGATCACTATTTTTGAGAACCCATCATATAAGCTATCACGGGCTCACAAATGATCTATAATGGGGATACATCTTTTGTAAATAATTTCTTCGGGCCATATAATTAATAAAACATATGAAAAACTATTTTAAACACATGTGAAAAAAAAATTTAGAAGTAAAAAAAACATATTCTTTTAAACCCAATTTTAAAATATAAAAACGGTGTACACAATAAATAAAGCATTTTAATTAAAAATAATTAATGAAACATTTAAATAAGGGAGAAAAAATCAATGAATCATGATTAAGGTAAAATCAATTAATGTCTTATATGTTTAATACATAATTCATTCTAACTTTTGTAAAAATAGTTGAGCGATGAACCTTAAAAGATGATTTTTAAAAGAAAGTCTCGTAACATGAGCCCAAATCATGATTTACATTGTTTATATTACTAAATAATAAAAATATGTTTATTTATAAATTTTATCACACTTTTTAATTTTAATTATAATTTTTTTTATTTAATATCATGTAATATACAATTACTCTATTAATTAAGATCATGTCAGATATATTGCAAATATCCAGCTCATAAGCCCAAAATGAATTATAAATGTTTCAAATGGTAAAAATGGTCATTAATTCACCGTATAAAAAATTATTTTCAAGAAATACATATATATTTTAAACAAAAAATTTACATTAAAATCCAACCATGAATTAACGAAACGAAAACTGTTATATGTTACAATAATGGAGACTCTAGTTCAAACAAACACAAGAGTAAAATTTTCATATATCAATGATCATTATATAAAGAAGGTGAATACCATTATTATTAATATGATTATAATAATGAAATATATAACATTTTAATTATTTATACATACTTATATATACATCCATGTCATATAGTGATAAAAATGAATCACATCACTTTATGGAGGTTGTAGTCAGCACGTACACATGAACAACATCATCCTTTTTTTGAATTGAAACACTAGTGGAAAATGGATCTATACCCATGCATGCTTTCCCACGATTTATAATAACTATTAGGATATGGGATAAATTGGGGTTTATTCATATGGTTTTTTAAAATCGTCGATTTACATTACTAATTTCATAATGTTGTTGGGCTCCATCTTGATTTTTCATCCCCCACCCCCCGTGCAAACCCTCCAAAACCGCAGCCTCCAGGCACTCTCCTCCACTCCCTGACCTCGACCTCCTCAACCCCCTAGGCTCTGCTTATACCTCCCATCCCCTAGTCCCTCTCGGCTCCCTCTCCTCCAACAACGTTCAAACCTACCCTCTCAACTCTCTCTTTGACGACGAAATCCCCCTCCGCTATCGACTTCGAGCTCCCTCTCCTCCAGTGATGTTCCTACCTACCCTCTCAGTGCCCTATCCTAGAAACATCCCCACTCCCCTCTTGTCTCTATCTCCTCTGTTGACTTTCACCTTCCCCCTCTAATGTCATTCGTGAGACCCACCATGGACAAACACCTGGCACGATGTCCCCCTCTCTCAGCTCTCTCTTGTCCCTCTATTTCACCAAAATTTCATGAGGGTTCATGATCCCTACTTCTAGGTAAGAATTCATCTTCTTTAATTATTCTATTTTATAGATTTTTCCTCTCTCTCTGGTTTCCCAGTTTCACTCAGTTGAACCTTATGGCTTTTGAGATTCTGTGATTCTAACTTTTATCCTTGTTTATAGGGGGTATCATGGTTCTCTTAGGTACCCTCAGTAGTGTTTTGGAATTTGTGTTGAAGGCAAAGCAGTTTTGATATTCTTGGCTCATATACCACCATTTAATGTTGATTTATTCTTTTCTCTTTGTTTGTCCCAATTTCATTTGGTAATTTCAGGGATTTATGTGTCTATGAAAAATATATATTAGCTTTGAATTTCTTGACTTTGACCATTGTAAATCCTACATATCTATTTTTGTGTGTTGTAAGATCATTTTATGTATATAAGATAATGATTCATTCTTTGTTATAATCATATAAATTTTGTTTATTTACAGGTGAGTGGGGATATATAGATAAACAAGTTATTGTACAATGGATATTTGGGTATAATTGATTTTTTATACTATTTTGGTATGTTCTCTTATTTTTGTCAACTCGACCAAGTGTAAGTTTGATTCTAAATTCATTGAACTTATTTTTATGATTATATTTTTTTTAATTTTCAATTGATGTTAATTATATTAATCTTAATTGGGTTATTCTTCATTTTTTTTACTTTTTTTTATTTTATGTTTAATAGATGTACAATGTATGGGTGACCCATTCTAGATTTTCAATAATACATTCAATGAAATTAAAAATATATTGGTGATGAAAGAAACTAATTTATGTGAAACAAACATGAAATCATTCAAATATATTTGAATAAAATAGGACATAATATAATTAGGAAAAATACAAAATAATGTGAGTTAAATTAACCTATAAAGAGTAAAACTGAATATTCCTAAATAAATCCATAAAAAATTAAATTTGCTTATACCAAAAAAATAAATTTATACTAAATAGATCTAAAAAAATCATATCATTTTGTATCAAAGAGAATCGTACATAATCAGTGTACTTAATCAATTATGATGAAATCAAAAATAAAAAACAAAGATGAAAACCAAGAAACCAAACCAAATATGACTATGAAGTGTAAACCCCAAATGAGTTGAATGAAATAATGATGACCCAAAAAACTAAAAATGTTGTATCACACTAGACTGAATATATTGAATTAAAACCTATATAACCACAACTGACAAAAACCAAAATGAACTAAACCCTACTGATATTAAGTAAATGTAATGAAAATGAACTGATTAGAACTTAAATTAATGAAAATTTCAAAGCTACACTACTGAAAACGGGGTCTATAGCAACACGTTAATACCAATGGTTTATAAATTCCATTGCTAAAGATGATAAAATATCATGTATACCTACGGTTTTTCACTAACCATAGGATCACTGGGCTGATTTATTGGTCTCCCCTCCCCTCCCCTAGCGTGAACCCTCTACTCACTTCTCCAACCTTCGCCTACCGATCCTCTCCTCCCCTCCCTGACCTTGACCAACTGGGCTCCGCATCTGCCTCAACATCCCGGCCTCTGACTCCCTTCCCACAGCCCCTGTTGTATCCCACTTATCTGGTGTCATCCCCCTCAATCTCAGTTCCCATTCCTCAACTAAGTCCTCCCCTCCCCTCACTGCTCCATCTCCTCAGTGATCCCCCCCCCCCCTCTCGGCTCCCTCTCCTCCTGTAAAGTACCCCAGCCCCTCTCATCTCCTTATCCTCTGGAGATGTACCCTAACCCCCTATCTTTTGCAGTTGGACTCGATACCCACATAGCTGTACACTCCACCCAACGCCCCGTTTCTCATCTCCCACTCCCCTAAGTAATTATATAGAATTTATTTAGGGTTATTGTTTCTTACATCGAGGTAAGAATTCATATTCTTGAATTCATCAATTTCATAGAGTTTTACTCTCTCCCGTTTCCAGGTTTCATTAGGATTAATCCTATGGGTTTCTAATTTCTCTGATTCTAACATGGATCCCTGTTCCTAGGGCGTATTATGGTTCTGGCGATTCCACCTCAAACATGATTTGGAATCCACTATCGAAGGCAATGCATTTTGCATCATCAGGGTTCATCTTCCATCATTTTTTCACTATTTGACTTTGGTTTATTCTTTCCTATTTGTTTGGACCAATTTAACTTAGGGATTTTTTGTGATTTATATTCCAATGATAAATCTATATTAGGTATTAATTGCATTAATAAAACTACTTTATATACTATTTATCTATTTGTGTGTGTTTGTAGCTCATATTAGGTGTATATGCTCAAGATTCATCCTTTGTTATAATCATATCATGTTTGATATTCCATGGGTGAGTTGGGATATGTTGGGGAACATGATATTTCACAATGGATATATGGGAATAATTTTTTTATTCTATTTTGATATATGCTATTATATTGGTCATCTTCGCATTGTGTATTTTTTACTCTACTTTCATTGAATATTATTTTTCTGATTCATTTTTTAATTTTTAATTGATATTAATTATGTTAATATAAGTTGGGTTTTTTTTCCTTTTTTACATTTATTTATTTGATGTTTCATGGATTTCCAATGTATGGGTTACCCATTCTATATTCTCAATAACTGACTCAATATCTTTAACACTATCTTTATGATAAATGTTTATGTTCTATTTGATTGTATTAGAAATTAAATTTCATCACATTTTATATGATAATCCAATGATAGATGATGTAGGTCCAATAATAGTGACAGTTACAATTAATATTGATTCATCATTATATAGTGTTTATATAAAAATATTACAAATAATTATATTATTTAGACCTATATAGTGTACATTATAAATTATTTTATTGATATCAGGCATTGTATGATTTAAATTGTAATGACTCTAGGTATAATTAGATAGAAAGGTCTTATATGACCCTCTTATGATTTGACTTATATAATATCATTCATTTGTATGTATTTTTACTCTAGATATGGAAAAAATGGATATAATTATTAATATGGATTTAAAAGTTATTCGTAATTCTGTAACACACCAAAATTTCATAGTACATTTTTTCGTTAAAGAAATTCAATAGCATGCGCTACACGTAACATCAAGTTTGAGCACACCAAAACTTTCATAACTTGGCATCCAAAAAGATTTTATGAATAATATTAACTGAATTTTGAATCTTATATATCCAATATAATTTTAACATTAATATTATGTGTTTCTTAGACATAATATAAGAACAAATTCCATTTGTTTTTTTAAAAAGAATTATTTTTCAGAAAAATGCAATTTTACCACCTTTTAATTGCAAACCATTTTTGAAAAAAATATTTCAAACTTTTATATATTCAATTTAATGAAATTATATTCTTCCATAAAAGTGGAAAATGAAAATATAGTTTGGATAAAATTTTGGTGCTTTTCTGATAACTATCACATTTTGACGAATAGTGAAAAATACTTTGTTTAAATTGAAAAGAACATTTTAATCGAAATAATTTATATTGTTAAATTATGAATCTGAATGTATTTGATGTATAAATAGATTTTTTTAATGATTTAATACAATTTAATTCATTATATTTAATTTCATATTTAAATTCGACATAAACACATGTCAATCTTTTGATAGTTTTTAATTTTTAAAAATCTGCTTTTTTGTTTTAACAATGGGAATTAATTTTAAATTAATAAATGAAACTTTTATGTTTTAAATTTGGTAAAATAGAAATTATTTTTGAATTCATAATATCATAATTATCTTAGGATTATTTTTTATTCTTCTGATAACATTCAATTTTTGATGAATAGTGAAAAACAATGTGTTATTATTTAAAGAAAACTATTTATTTAAATATTTATTTATTTTATTTAAATTTATGTAAATAATAATATATATATAATACCAACATAAGTTCAATGTAATTCATTGGAGTTATTTTATTATAAAAGTATATTTATAAATTTTTTATGAAATTTTTAGCCACTTTTACCCAACTTCTATGCATGTTAACAAATTTGCATAAAACTAAATTTTACCACATTCTTGAGTTGAATTTATAAAATATGGGAGACATTGTTGAAATCAATAATTAAAATTTGATTTAATAGGATGAAAATAATTTTCAGAGAATAGTAATTTTGGACTTTTATTTACCATTGTTAAAAGTAAATAGGGTAATTAAGGGTAAAAATTATATTATAATTACCCTAACACGTGTCCTAATTATATTTTATAACTGTTATTCGAGAAAATAAACCTTTGTATTAAAATATGATCCTCTTTGGTACACTTGGATTGGATTAGGACATTTATTATTATTTTACATAAAGAATAGTTAAAAGTGTTGAATTCAATGTTTATTAACTAAACTATTTTTAATATAAGGTTATACATGTGATAAATTCAACTAATAATATTCATTAAAAAGTTAGAAATATTTCCTATATAATGTTATTTTAGTTTATTGTTTTTAGAGATTAAATAATTAAATTTAATTATGACACAATAATGATGCAGTAATTACCTACGTAATGAAATATTAAAATAATTGATATTATAAATATATAAATAAATAAAATTTGAAACTTTTGAGGAATAACACTAATTTTAAATGTTAATATGACATGTGAGGGTTGATTTGATAATTGTTTTCGAAGTGATATGGTAGTTATGACTTTCAAGAAGACAAAATACCAAATAGTGTCAAAATTGACATAAATAAGTTTTTAAAACAAATACTATATTATAGGTAGATATAATATTCATAAAAAACTAAGGTTCGACCAAACAGATTAAATAATATTATATATGTCATTAATGAACCACTTTATTTTCTATTGTATGTTTCAATTATGTTTATTAACCATATTTTGTAAGAATACAATATGACACGATACAAGTTAAACTATTTAACTAAGTGTTAAAACTAAAAGATAAGGTTAAAATTGTAACCAAAACATGTCTAAAACCAATTGGTTGAGAAGATATCGACCCAAAACCACCAAATACTCGAAATAAATGAATTTTTATCCATTATAAACCGAATATGATTGTATAATAAATTGATATTTTAATATTTTCTTAAGGTGACCCTCACCCTTCTAATTGATGGCAATTTCCCCTTCTCTCAAAATCACACATCCAAATCCATTTGGCTCAGCCAACCCCGACCCAAATATCCTCCCAAATTCATTAAAATTATCCTATAGTCATTACATAGATCATAAAGAAATCATAATTATCCCTTTTGATCATCTCAAAAGAAAACACCCATAGAAGAGGTAAAATGTTCACCACCCTCTTTCATGTTCTTGTCATCTTCCACTTCTTTTTTTCTTTGTTGTTTCCATAAAAAAATAATAACTCAGGTACCTCCTACATTCTATGATGTTTTTATAAATATGGTACAACCATATTCATTATTATATCCATAATATAATTTAAAAATCCACCATACGTGTGTACGTATGTCTTACCATCTCCAAGTCATGGTATAATTTGTTATTCAAACAATTCATTATATGGATGGGTATAATAATGAGTATAACTAATATAAATAATAAATATAACATGTTAATTATTCTTTATATAAGATATACCATCCAATTACATACTATTTCACAATCAATATAATGATATTGTAACACATGTGAACATACGGATTACCGTCTCCACGAACTGATGAGATTGATTTCCACCTACACCATTCAACGATGATTATAAATATATATATTATAAATAAGTATGTAATATATGAAATAATAATGATACTAGATATTTATGTATGTATGTATGTATGTATGTGTGTATGTATGTTTGTATGTACATACATATATCTTATTAACTTACGTCCGTTCAATACGATATGAAAATGGAAACAACATTTATGTGTATGTACAGTCTACCGTCTCCATAAAAGGTGCCTTCCATTTTATATATATATCTATAATAAATATTTATATTATAAATATATATGATATATAAATAATGTTTTATATTCTTTAAGTATATAAATCATGATCTAAATGATACGATCAAGAATAACAAGTTAAAAAATGTACGATAAAGAAAGCGATTATTACCCAATATGTTAAATAATCATGGAAATCATTATTAAATGGGTAGTATAAAGTTGTCAATGAATCATGTATGATATAATAAATATGATTATGTTTCTTTTATAATTTAATATCATACAATGTTCATTATACATGTTGTTAAACATAGCCTCGGCCAAAGGAAAGTTCATGGTAATGGTTAATATCACAATCAGTTTATTATCCAAAGTTGTTTTTATGTGAGTATCTATTGGGACCTCTTTATCATCCACATCTGTGTTTTAGAAAAATATTTTCAAAAGTAATATTTTAAGGTTTTATGGAAGGTAATATTTAACTATATCATCATTTTAAATGCTCTAAATATTTATTCTCCTAAATAATTCTCTTTAATGTCCACGTTTTCAAAATGGTTTAAAGGATTTATTCATATGGACATTAATGTTTATAAAATGTTAATTCCTTTAAAATGTTTAAAAGTGTTTTGGGAAAATTTGATACAAAAATTTATTTAAATTTATTCCTTTTTAAATTGTGTGACTTTTAAATGTTTTCATGAAAATGGGATATTTCTCTCAAATAGGATTACAAATCCTTTTTATCTATGTCCACATCTTTTGATGTATTTTAAACATGTTTGAAGATGATTTATTATGATATAACCCTTCTATATTGTATTGACGGTTTTGTGATATGTTTCACTATAGATGTGTTATTTTCATATCATTCAAGTTTTATAGATAAATAATTGACATTTTGTATTCTAGTTTTAATATGAATGTTTTTTTCAGGTTTAATCCTTTTCATATGAAGATTGCATTGGACTTAGTAAGTGATAGGTGGAGCCCACTCTAGATCCTCAATGCATCGATATGTCTTCTCAAACAAACTAGTGTCTTGGAACAAGGCATTGACAAAATCTTATTCATAGTCTTGGAACAAAGCCTAGACTGTGTGGTTACGAAGTCTAGCATTATTCATTACATCATTATGAAATTGGATATTGATATTCTATGTGATTTTTCAACTATTATAATATCCATTAGAATACGTAAATGGAATTATTTGATTTATCTTTTCCATATTATGACGAAGATTTTGTTTATATGGCTATTGTTTCAGTCTTATACAATGCCTCAAATGTTTATACTTATTTATGAATGTTTCTACTGTATTGTTATCCTTATTGAACATCTGAGCTCACCCATTTCTTATGATTTAGTTTCCTATGATTCCAAGAAGTGTATTATGCTTGATAAGTAGGGTTAAGATAGAATATTAATTGCGTTCTCAAAGGATCATTTATGTTGCGTCTTATTTTCTAATGTGTAATGTAAAGTTCAGGTATGTAATCTATTTTCCAAGACTGCTAAACAGATCTATCTTTTGGGACATGATTCCATGTAATCATGCCAATGTGTTAAAATAATGCACCGACTCTAGGCTTATGGGGTCGGGGCATTACATTTGGTATCAAAGGATGTTTAGCAACAACCTTGGAAATATATTTAGATAAACTTTGATTAGGGAACATTACCACAAGATAGATGTCGAGGATTATTATAGAAGTACTTCCTAGAATTTTCCTATTGTAGAGATTTTGTGTATTTCCGAAACAATACATCCCTGACTGCATACGAGTAGGTAGAGGTGGCTCTGGCACAAATGTATCTAGGAGTGAAAACTCTGACAAAGAGTTTCAAGCTTGTGCTGGGGTATCCTGTACATGACAATGAGACTTGCTTCACTCTTGGTTATGACACACCTGGGAGATATGCTTAGTATAATTCACATTTTCACTACAAAGCCATTATGATGGTTTTAAGAGTAAATACTTCCTAAAAGATAACATTTTCTAATTATACATTATATGCATAATATTTTTAATTTATATTAGGTATTTTATAGGTTTTTAATTATGTATTGTGATTCATAATCTATCATAGTGCATTCCATTGCTTAGAAATGGCACCTAGTAGAAGAAATGAGAAATCCTCCAATACGAATGATCAAAAGATTATGAAGGATCCTATATTTCAAGGTATTAAGACAATATTTAAATTGGAAATAGTCTCCCACATATTATCATTATATGAAATCATAGTATCATGGGTTAATAAGATATATACATAATTATCTGAGTGCTATGACTTTTAAGGGAAGCAAGAGCAAAAAAGGATGGAAGAGATAATGATGGATAATGGGATGAGGGGAAAGAAGGATTTTCCCATATGTGATAATTATGGAATGAATCACCCTGGTAAATGATTGAAGGGAATGGGAGTTTCTTATAATTCTGGAGAAAAAGGAAACCAAGTATGTGATTACAACGGTAGGAAATAGGTTTCAAATGTACAATGCTTATTCTGCATGGAGTTGGGACACTACGCAAAGAAATGTCTAAATCATCAGAGTATACCCCAAATGATGCTTTTGGATAATAATCAAGTTATAATACTACTGAAGATGTAGATGAATAATTAGATTTCTTATATTGTTATGAAGTATTGTATCATTTGAGTATTGTATTAATGATGTACATATAATAATAATTATAGAGGTTAAAAGGATTACACTGGAATATTATTTCATTAAGGAATTGAGATTGTGTGGAACCAATAAAAGTGAGTCAATAGTAGGTTAATGTTTTTTTGAAAAATATATGTTTGAGAGAAATATGAACCATAATATTGTTATGATATTGAGGTAGTGATTTTGGAATAATATATGATTGGTTTGGTTAATTTATTTTGTATATTATTGATTATATTAAATCTGATTAATGATTTATATATTCCATCATTGTTGGAGTTTACAACATTTTTGGATAGAAGGAGTATATCATGTATTCTATAAGTAATATGGTTCCATGAATGTAATAAATAAGGTTTTATGGAAATTCAGGGTGTTATCGTGATTTAAATGAATACATAATGAATGTATTCACATGTTCTTTCATGAAAAAAGGATTCTCATTGTGTTTACCTTACTAATAAATTTTGTACTGTGAGTTTGGACAGAAGTTTTTTGCATAAGTCTAAATATTGGAATCTATTAGGATTAAAATTGTATACTATTGTTATGGTTAGATAATTTCTTCAGATTATTTTTTGATTATCATAGAAATGTACAACCCAGTGGTCGGGCAACAACATGGTGTGTTCGGCAAGGCCGCGGGACTTGAACCCACAACCGATGGGCGACAAGGGTGGATCACATACCATTGTCATACTTGATATCATTGTTTTTATAATATAATTTTTTTAAACTTTCTAAAAAATAAATTATAAATTCAAAATTTTGGTACCATATACCATTAGGATAAATAGAATATTTTTTAATTCTATTATCTTTTGTAGTGAAAAATGGGTTTGTGGTAAGAATTAGTTGAAAATTAATTCTCTACATGTCTTGTATATTTTTCCCTCTTATTCTATGAATATATTAATTCCTAAAATTTAGGGAAGGTATATTATAAACAAAAATGTGTTATCATAATACCTTTTGTTTTTTTGATCTAATGATATTTTAAATCATCATAGATTGATGGCATTGAGGCCACCAATTTTACACTTGGTTGTGATTGATGACCTCAATCAATCCATATAAATATTTATGTTTTTTCTCAAATTATGTGTTTTTAATTGTCACAAATGTTCTCCTGATCAAGATCATAATTTTGTGGTGACTTTTTCATTCCCTTTCTGTCTTAATAAGACTAAACTTTATTAACATAATTTCTGATGTGGGTTTTTCAGGAAGGTATTTTTTTTATTTTTAACCTTTTATTATTGAAGAAAAATTTAATATTGTGAGAACAATTTATTGAATGAGAGATGAATGTAACACCCCATGCTTTCCTAGTATGTTATCTCAATAAAGTAATTTAATAGTTTGCGCTACATTCAACGCTAAGTTCTAGCACACCACAACATTCAAAACTAGACGTTCAAAAAGCACTTATGAATATTATTAACTTTATATTGAATATTATATACTAAATATAATTTTAACACCCATATTATGTGTTTATTTGACATAATATAAGAACAAATTCATTTTTTCAAATAAAAGACGTAATTTTAAAAAATTGCAATTTTTTCACATTTTAATGGAGAACCCATTTTAAAACAAATATTTGACACTTTTATATATTCAATTTAATGAAATTAACTTATTATTTAGAATTGGTACATAAAACTTTAATTTGGATAAATTTTAGGTACTTTTCTAATGACTGTAATATTTTGACAAATAGTGAAAAATACTATGTTTTAATTAGAAACAACATTTTTAATTGAAATAATTTATAGTGTTAAATTATGAATTTCAATTGTTTTTATGTATAATTATATTTTTGTATCATTTAATACAATTTATGTCATTATAAGTAATTTCACAATTAAATTTGACATAAACACATGTTAATTTTTTGATTGTTTTTACTTTTTGAAAACAATCTTTCTAGTTTTGACAATGGGAAATAATTTTAAATTAAAAAATGATACTTATATGTTTTTAATTTTGCAAAATATACTTTATTTTTGGATTCAGAATATCAAAATTAGCTTAGAGTGAAGTTTTGGTTATTTTCTTAAAACATTCAATTTTTGATGAATAGTGAAAAACTATGTGTTATAATTTACAACTGAGTTTTTATTTAAATAATTATTTATTTTATTTAAATTTATTCTAATTAAATATAGATATATAATACCTATATAATTTCAATTTAATTCATTGGATTCATTTTATTATAAAATTATATGCTTATAATTTCATTGTACTTTTTTACTTCTTTTACCCACCTTCACGACACGTAAGAAAACCTGCATAAAACTTATTATTACCACTTATGTGAGTTGAATATAAAATCTCCAAGAGACACAGTTGAAATTGGTAAGTAAAATGTGATTCAATAAGATTAAAATAATTGTTGGTGAATAGTAACTTTTTACTTTTATTTACCACGGTTAAAAGTAAATAGGGTAATTAAGGGTAAATATGATATTATAATTACCCTAAAACAGGTCATAATTATATTAGACATGTTTAATTCGGCCAAAAAAGAACATAGGAATAAAATATTATCCTCTTTTGTGCACACAGATTAGATTAGGATGTTTAATATTATTTTATTTAAAGAATAGTTAATAGTGTTAAATTCAATGTTTATTAACAAAACCATTTTTAATAAAGTGTTATAAATAATATATATTAGACTATAAATAATCATTAGAAAGATAAAAATATTTCCTACATAAAGGTATTTAATTTACAATTTTTAGAGATTAAATAATTATATTAATTTATGACACAATAATGATGCAATAAATACTACTAAATAAAATATTAAAATTATTGATATTATAAATATCCAATTAAATATAAATTGAGTCTTTTGATGAATTCCAAAAAATTTATAGTTTAACATTACATATTAGTGTTGATTGTGTAAATTTTTTTCGAAGTGATAATGTTGTTATGACTTTCACAAAAACAAAATACCCAATAGTGTCAAAATTGACATAAATTTGTTTTTAAAAGAAATACTACATTATTGGTTGATATAATATTCCAAAAATTACGAGGTTTGGAAAAATGGCTTAAATAATATTATATATGTTCTTAAATAATCACTAGAGTTTATTTTATAAGGTTATAGTTTTTTTATTAACTATATAGTGTAACAATACAAGAAGACATGGTAAAAGTTAACCTATTTTACTAAGAGTTAAATCTAAAAGATAAGGTTAAAATTGTATACTAAACTTGTCTAAAACCAACTGATTGAGAGTATTTCTACCAATAACCACCTATGGCTCGACCTAACTTCATATTAAGCCATTATAAACCGAATAAAACTATATAATATATTAATCTTTTAATCTTTTTATAAAGTGACCCGCACCCCGCTTATAAAAGGGAACTTCCCCTTCATTCAAACTCACTCCTCCCAATACATTTGGCTCGGCCATACCATTCCCAAATACCCTCCCAAATACCTTCACATAAAACTATAGTCCTTAAATTGATCTGAAATCCAACCTATAGAGCCCTTTTGATCAAATAAAAAGGAAACACCAAATGAAGAAATAATAATTTCACCACCCACTTTCACGTTCTTTTCATCTTCCACATTCTCTTTCTTTGTTGTCTCCATACCAAAATAATAACTCCAAAACCTCCTGTGTATTGTGATGTTCTTATAAATCTGGTACAACTATATTAATTGTTCTAACCATCCTCTAAATGAAAAATTCACCATACGTACGCACCTACGACTTACTGTCTCCACGTTGTAGTGTAGCTTGTTATTCAAACACATCATTTTTTTATAGGTATAATAATGAGTATAAATAATGTTAATAATAAATATGAAATGTTAATTATTATTTATATATGATATACCATCCAATTACAAATTATTTGACTATCAATATAATGATATCATCGCTGGTGCGTATGTATGTATTACCGTCTCCATTACGCGATGAGATTCATTCCCACATTCCCCACTCAACGTTGATTAAATATATTTTTATTATTAATATGTAAGTAATATATTACATAATAATTCTACTGTAAAGATATATATATATATACTTACATATATCTTATTCACTTACTTCTGTTCAATATGATATGAAAACAGAAATATCATTTATGCGTACGTAAGACCTACCGTCTGTGTAAACGGTGTCATCCATTTCATATATCTATATATTATAAACATTTATATTATAAATATATATGATATATAAATCAAGTTTTACATTATTGAAGTATTTAAATAATGATCTAAATGATACGATCAAGAATAACAAGTTAAAAGATGTATGACAAAGAAAGCGATTATTACCCAAAATGTTATTTTAACATGGAAATAATTATTATATGGTTAGTATAAATTTATAAATGAATAATTTAGGATATAATAAATATGAATATGGTTTTGGAATAATTTAATAACATACAATGGTCATTATACAGGAGGTTAAGCATACCCTAGACAAAAGAAATTTTCATGGTATGGGTTAATATCACAATCTCTTTATTATCCAAGTTTGTTATTACATTAGTATCTACTAATAACTCTTTATCATCCACATCTGTGTTTTAGAAAAATATTTTCAAAAGTAATATTTTAAGGTTTTATTGAAGGGACCCTTTAACTATATCATCATTTTAAATATTTTAAATATTTATTATTCTAAATCATTCTCATTAATGTCCATGTTTTCAAATTGGTATTTAAGGTTTTATTTATATACACTTGAATCTTCTTAAGATGTTAATTCATTTCAAAAGTATCAAAGTGGTATGTGACACATTGATTAAAAAATGACTTTAAATGTCTTCCTTTCTAAATTGTTTGACTTTTAAATGTTTTCATGAAAAATGGATATTTCCCCCAAATAGGTTTACAAATCATTTTCATTTATGTCTACTTATTTTGGTGAATTTTAAAAAAAATTATATTCATTTATTATGATACAAATCTTCCATATTGTATTGATGTTTTTGTGATATGATTGACTATGGATGTATTATTTTAATACCATTAATGGTGTATGGGTAAATTATTGACATTTTGTATGATTGTTTTAATACGAATGATTATGTTATATTTAATCATTTTCATATGAGGAATGCACTGCACTTAGTAACTGACAGGTAGAGCCTGATATAGCTCATCTTTGGATCGGTAGGTCTCCTGAGACATACTAGTGTCTTGGAACAAAGACTTGACAAAAGCTTATTTGTAGTCTTGGCACAAGGCCTTGACTATGTAGTTATGAAGTCTGGCATTATGCATTCCATCATTATGAAATTGGATATTGATATTACATGTGATTATTCGACTAGTAGAATATCCATGTGAATAAGTAAATGACTTTTTTGATTTCACTTTTCCATATTATTCTGATTTTTATGTTTAAAATGATTTTGTTTTAGTATTATACATTGCCTTAAATGCTTATTCTTATTTAGAAAAGTATCTGCTATATTGTTATCCTTACTGATCATCTGAGCTCACCCATTTCAAATGTTTTATTTTCCCAAGATTCCATGAAGTGTCTTATGATTGATCAGCAGGGTTATTCTTGGGGAATAATGGCATTCTCAAAGGATCATTTATTTTGTGTGTTTTTTTAAAGTGTGTAATGTAACGTTCATGTATGTAATCAATTTTACATGATTGCAAAACTGATCGGTCTTTCGGGACCTAATTTCTTGTAATAATGCCAAAGTATTAAAATTATGCACCGACTCTAGACTTCTTGTGTTGGGGCTTTACAAATTCCACGATCAACAAGAACTCAAATGAATGAAATTGTCCTCACTAATATAAAAAAATAAAATAAATCTAAAGGAATGTCCCAAAAAAAATTATATCGAACAAAACCAATCAATGATGAAACTCAATCCAAACTGATTATAAACCATTAATAGGAAGTGTGTTTGTTAATTAATAGAAATGTACGATTTCATTATATCATTATGCTACATGGATCTGTTTCCACCTTTATTATTGGAAGATGATTTTACCCATGGGACATTGTGGTTCTAATATGTTGGGTGGTGACATGTATAGTCATAGGAGACATGTATGTTTTAGTTTACGTTTTATTTTATATTCATTATCATGTTAGCCACATAGGAATTTTATTGCATTCTATGGACAGAGGGTAGTCATATTCTATAAAGGTGGCCAGAAGGGGTTTAGATTGTTTCAGTTAACCAGCTTTGATCTGAGGTAAGACTCTATGGGGAATACATGTCTTGCACATCATGTATTTTAGTATTTTAGTGTTTATGACACTATATTATGATTTAGGTAGGGAATTGGATCATTTCAAGTTTTTTGGGAGGTTTTTATTCTCTACTGCCAATCATGTTAAGGATTTAATGTCGTTTGTTGGTTTCTCACTAGTTATGTGGCATCATTTCCGTGATTTAAGGTTCCTAATATCCATTGTGTTGTGCATTGATTCCTGGTCATTGGTTTTGAGTCACCATTTCCAGGGAGGCACACCTGTGTGTGCATAGTTAATTATGTATAGGTACATGGGTTCTCCTATTATGTAAATAGTCATCCCTGGTAGTGAGTATGCATGTATGGCACCAGGTGATCCCATGTATATATATATAAATTTATACACAAGTGAGTAGAGACTTGTATATTCATATAAGCGTATGTACACGAATCCCCATTCACATGCGCATGGCCCTGTGGGTGTGTTCATAGGGGATAAGTGTCATCTTATGTGTGTGACGGTGCATATAACCAGTGGGGGAGCAACCACATTTAGTTAGAAATCTCCAAGATTCGTAGTGGACGACTTGGTTCCACCATGAGGTAGAGTCCCTCTCCTAGCATCTTTAATTAAAGAATTATTTAAATTAAATTCATATTCATTGATAATTCTTCTTAATTATATTGAATTTCATATCTTGAATAAGTTTTCTTTAATATAATTGTTTCATTTGATAAATAAAGCCATGTTGTTATAAAAAACCACTCCAACAGTGGTGCACTATTTTCGAAAACACACAATGATAGTTATGTTGATCAAGTTTCTTAAAATATTGCATTTGAATTGTGCTGAATGAGTTTTAGAATAAATTTTAAATATAATTAAATGAATTACGTGATAAATAAATTCAATGATTTTATAATAAAACCCCTCCAATGGTGGTGCACTATTTTTTAAACCAAACATTAGTGATAGTTATTTGTATCATGTTTATATTTGGTTTGTGTATTCCATGTCCCTCTTGATGGTGCTTGTTTTTTGGGTAGATATTTTCTATTTTCTTTATATAATATTAATTGTCTTATCATAATTGTTTATATCAAATTTCATTTTTTGAGTAGGCATATGCCTTGACCATGATACATTATTTTCCCCCTTTGACTATTATAAATTAAATTTCCATTTTAAGGTGATGTGAATGAATTTGTTAATTGTTTGGTTAGGGCGTATAACTCATTTCCATAATTTCATTTCCCTTTAGACCTTGCGTCATTTTTTTCTCTTGCTAAAACATTCAATTAATTCTTTTTTATTGCATATAAAATAGTTGATTAGTACTATAATTTCAGTTAGGACATTAACATATGGAGAAACTCATTTGGGTTGTTTTCCTAGCTTCTTGGCCACCCATTTGGGTGTTTACTTGAGACCATATATCTAAAATCCCTGATGGTTTCATTGTTTAATACATGATAGGATTATGGTTCTCCCCACCATAAAATTTATCTTTCCACCACAAATTCATATGATATAGTGCCTCCTACTTTGAATATTCATATTAAAACTTTTATATCATGTTATAATTAGTTGAATTATATTGGGGAATGCCACTAAAGGTATTCTGCTCACTATGGTGGACATGTGTATAGAGAAGTATAGAAGGAATCTGTAGATATCCCTATGTCCTTTATTAGAGCGTTATTTGGAATACTGGGTGTTCTGGTGAATTAGGATTTTGTAGTGGAGAGAAATGTCTAAGTGGTCATGGTGTCCAATGTTTTGACGAACATATTTCCCAAAAAAAAGTGTTGTTTCATTCTCTGGGGTGATGGTGAAAGGAATTTTTTTGGAAACAGAATTCAAAAAATAGTTTTCATGTAATGTTTTTCTGGATTTTAAAATAAAAGTTTTAATAGTGTTTTTATGCCATCGATATTCTATTGGAGAATTAAAATCATTCCAAAGTTATGGACAATGTGGATAAATAAAATAAAAGTATTCTATCAAGATATTCAGATATGTTTAAGTGGTCGATTTAAAATGATATATTTATAGGTTATGTGGATTGATAAGTAATATTTTTCAATGGATGATGATTGAGAACATGAAGAAGTTGATAGAAAACTACAACAAATGTTCTAGGAATTTTATTTTGTATATTTTTTTGAATTCAAAACTATAGTAGAAATAGATGTTTTCCCCATGCTTTTATACCAATGGTTTTCCTAAACTATTGGTTACAATAGTAAATATCAACATTTATGTTAAAACCAAGCATATAGTCCTCCGTTTAACACATGCTCTTCATCGAGATAATCTCCTCCCATATTAACTTCCTCTCACACCCCACTTCTCCAATCCCTATAGCTCCACCCCCTCCAACCTTACTCGCCACCGCTCCCATATCGACTACCCTTTCCACCTCTCTCATACTGATCATGCTCCCATCCTCCCATACCAACTCCCACTCACTGCTCACTGCTTCATTCTTGCAAGACACTGCTCACCTATCACCTCATCATTCCTCTCCAGTTCTCCCATACCGAGCCCTAACAGCCACCATTACCCCCTCCCCTAAAACTCTTATCTCCATGTGTCATCAAAAATACATGAACCAAGGTATTCTACCTCCCACCTGTATTATTTCACTTACAAAATTTCCTATTTTAGAATACTCTTAATTAGGATTATTCACCTATTTCACTAATGTATGATGAAATCAATAATTTATAATAGTGATTTTTCAATGATTAGGAATAGGAGAACCCACGATCACACCATCCTAATTTTTCACATTGATTCATTGCGGTATTCAATGTTTGATAATCATCTAAGGGGTTTCCCCAAAATTAATGTTATTATCTATTTAATAGGTATTTAATTGGGTCCTTTTGAAACCTTGATTCACGGATGCATTAAGAGTTAAATGATCTATTTTACTTACGGTTTTGACATAGCAGAATGTCTTATAACTATTTAATAATAATTTCATGATGTATTACAGAAGTTATGGGCGATGTGATGAGCATGGTTGATCAAAGGAGAGACTGGAAGATCTTGGAAGGCCTTGACCTCTACTATTGTCCCTTAGTATCAATGTCTAAAAGCATTGGTAAAAGGGAGATGGAATTCTATCCATGAAATATCCATCTTTGTTATTCACTCTTTCATGATGTGAATAGTTCTCTAATTTATCCAATAATATCACCCTGAGTGTGAATCAAGTGATCTTAATGGTTATGGTTTATTATCTTAATTAGAGATACTTATATTCATGACACTAAATATATAGAATCAGTATCCAAGTTGTATGATGTTAAACATCATAACATGTTTCATTTTTTTGGTTGGGGATTTTCATATTCCTCTTGTTAGTGTTTATTTTGTGGCTAGTTGGTTATTGATTTTTTTTGAAAAATATAAATTGTCTTATCATTATCCCTTAGACCGAATGACATTGATTCAATCAGCATATGCCTTGACCCTGACACTTTCATGTTCACCCTTTGAATACTATAAATGAAAATACCATCATTAGGTGATGTGAATGAATTTGTAAATGGTTTTGTAGGGTGTAGGATTTATTTCGTTCATTTCATTTCCCTTTAGATGTTGTGTCACTATTCCACATTCTATAACCTTACAGAAATCCCTTATTATAGCATATTAAATAGTTTATTTGTTTTATCATGTATGTTGTGACCCTATATTATTAGGAAGTCCATTTGGGGTGTTTTCTTGGCCTCTTGGAAGCCATTTTTTGTGTTTACATGAGCCCATATATCTAAAAATACAAATGGTGTCATTTTTTAACACATGTTTGGATTAAGGGGCACCCAACCATAATCTTCAACATACCACCACCAATTAATATGATTTAGTGTCCCCACCTTTGAATATTCAAATTGAAATATTTCTCCCATTTTCAAATGAGAAGAATTATTGTTGGTATACTCACTAAAGGAATTCTTCTCACCATATTTGATATGGGTACAACTAAGTATAAAAAGATGCCGGAGAGAACCCTATGTCATTTCCCATAGCATTTTTTGAGAGATGGGTGTTTTGGTGTGTCGTGATTTTTTTAGTGATGCAAATTGGCCATGTGGTCATGGTGTTCGAAATTTTGAAGGGAATATTTCATAATGAAATGTTGTTTCATTCCATGGTGAAAAGATTAAAGGATTTTTTTTTGGAAAATCAATCCAAAAATCAGTTTCTTTGGAACGAGGTTCAGGATTCTCAAAAGAATGTTTGAATGGTTTTTTATGGAATAGATATTTAGTTGAAGGTGTGAATTCATTCCAAATTTATGGATAATGTGGTGAATTAAAAAGGATGTATTCTCACAAGATATTTAGATATTTTAAGGTTTAGATTAAAATGGAGATATCTACAGACTAAGTGGATGGATAGTTAATAATTTTCAATTGACGATGATTCAAAAAATGACGAATTTAATGAAAAAATGCAGTGAATGTGACCAAATAATTGGATTCTTGTTTACTATTTTTATTTGAATTCCAAAAACATTTTTGTTGTCATGAACACTTCGAGAAGAAAGGGAAGATTATAGGAGCCTCGTGTGATCCACACCACTCATTATTGTGCCTGAAAATGGCCAGTATATATATATATATATATATATATATATATATCATGAGTCTTTAATGATAAGGGGATACACCTACATGACATTGCAATATCTAGTTCTTCAATAAAGAATTAGGGAAGGATAGACCTCAGCTATATTGATATATTTTTCTCAATGTGGAAAAAATGAAATAATAAGAGGGAAAATAATGGAATAGTTTTCTAGTTAATAGATCCATGCAGCCTTTGATGGAAACAATTTACAATTGATATATAATTTTGAAAAATATAATACATTGATGAAATAATTCTACTCTTTAAATTATTATATAGAGAAGATTTGTTGTATTTCAAGTGAATATACTGTCTTAAACATCACACCTGGGGTGTTGGTCTCATCTGGTTTAAAGGATGGAGGGAGAAAGTATTCAAAACCAATGATCATCTATTCAGAATCAATGGTGTATGTTTTTTAGTGACCTTTGTTAATTTGAAGAAGACAGTCATGTCTATAAAATACATCTTGCATCACTTAAATGTCATCCAAAATGTGGTTTCCAACCAACTATTTGGTCCTAATATGCACTTGGATTTAAATTCAAGTCATAATGAATTATAATTACATTGGAAAATGTATCAAATTGAATACACCATATCCAATAACTCAGCATCATATGCTCCCCCAATTATAGTTTAATTATATAAAAACACTTGGATAATGCAGACGATTTAGGTCCTCTGATCAAGGACAAATAGTGAATGTTGAATACTGTTTATATCTAAATATTTAGGTTTGATCTACAGTGGAAAATTTTTTATATTCTCTATAATAAGAGGAATTTGGAAGGCTAAATAAAGAAGGATTTGAGTTTCATTAGCCATTATGGTGATTGGCCACCACATGATAGTTTATACAAGTACATGGCATTTAAGTGACCATATTTATTTTTTTTCATATGAGGTGAATGGTAGTACAGGTGTATAGGTGATTTGGAAGACTATTAGAGGATCAGGTATACAGGTTTACAGTTATATGTGATTTGGATGATTATTAGAGGTGCAGGTTTTCAAGTTTACATTGTGCTTTGGAAGACTATTAAATGTGCTTGTTTATAGGTTTATAGTTTTATGTCCACTACCCAATGTGGGTTTATAGGTTTTCAGAAATACAAACGGTTCACAGAACCATTGGTATTTAGTATGCGGCACAACATATAAAAACGGTTCAAAAAACAGTTGGTATTCAGAATATATAAATCATGTATACCAATGGTTCAAAAATAATTAGTATACATATAATTTATTAGTTTCAGCAAACATAGTATATATGATGGATATTATATATACCATCAATTTTACTTAAAGAACTGGTACACATATGTACCAATAGTTTTAGATAAACCATTGACATAGATTAATTTTAGACTTACTATACAAAAACATCATTAGAAATCATTCTTATATATCTATTGCAACACCCAGCATGTCAAAGGTTCCAGAAATAATTGGGATTGTCTATCCCAATGGTATCCAAGGATATCCCAATGGTTTTAAGTCTTTGGGATAAGTGATATTTTTAGTAGTGAATGTTAATATTTTGATTTATATATTATAATTTTAGAGTGATAAACACTTCATAAATATTATATATAAATATTATGTCTATCATTATAACTAATCTAGAGAGATAGTTATGGAGAAAAAATTACATCGATTTGCAAGGTGGTTGTCCATCGTACACATGAAAAATGAATTATCTCACCATTTTATGGGAAAAGAGATGGATGTATGAAATTAAAATAACATAATTACATCTCAGAATATGGTTGATATTTGATTTATTATTTAAAAATATTTTAATAAGTGTTTATAGATAAGGAATAAGAAACAAAAGAAAAAAATACAGATAAAAAATATACCTCTTTTATATAAAACCAATTTTGTTTAAAACATTAATCAAACATATTACATATTATTTCTATAATATTACCACTATAGTTAGAATATGTTTTCAAGGAAGTAAATTGGGAATTTAGTTTTCAAAAAATGGGGTATTTAGTGGGAATATATTATAATAAGATGCATAATTTTATAATAGTGGGGAGGGGAACTTTCAGAATTTCTTGTCAATATTAAACTAATATAATTTAACATCAAATTAAAAAGATGATCCTAGGATATTTAGCAAAAGGATAAGATGATTTTTGTTCAAAATAACCTCATCCAAAAATAATGAGGCATGTTTTGATAATATTTATACCCTTATCTATTGGTTTTTGCCCTAAAATATTGTCATTAATGCTTACAATGACAATATGTATATTTACTACTTGATGGTCAATATATTTAATATAAAATAGGAAGATACCCTAAAATGGACCATATTTTAAATGTTATAAATTACCCTTATCACATTGACAAAAAAAAAATTAAATTTTATATCATTTAATATTATTGTCTTTATAAAATATCCATAATGCCAATTTTATGAATTGTTCATTTCTTTGACTTTAATGATAAAAAAACAAAATATTAACAAAAAAATTTAATTATTTCTATATCGTGTAAAGATAATTTTAGAATTCCTATTATAGATTAATTATCTATGATTATATTAATTTTAAAATATTTAATATCCTTTATTTATGTTTACCAATATTTAAATAATTTCTGAATCATCTTTATAATAGAATTTTTGAAAAAATTAAGTTAATTTTTTTTAAAAAAATAAAAATTATTTTGATAAATATATTAAATCTAAAAATAATAATTGTAGTCAAACATATCTTCTAGGTAACACAATAATAAAAATATTACACTTATTAAAAATATGAGAGCGGTATGTTTGAATTTTCTTCAAATATAATTCTATAATGTTCAAAATCGATTCCATGTGGTCCATAATAGACTCAAATTCTACCATTGTATGATTATGGTCGATATATAGCCATAAAAATAGATTATGATATGATTTTGAGTCATTTAATGTTTCATATCATATTAATGTTTTCCTAAATCAATTTACTTATCCTTTATCATTATAATAATTTATAATGTTTACTATTTCTATTTCAAGAAAAGTAGAATTGGCCATTATAATAAATTTGGTCACACTCATATCAATTATTAAATTTATTTTTAAAATCTCAGATGATATAATCTTTATAATTTAAATTTAAATTTAAACCAGAAAAATGTAAAGAAAAACATTTTCTCCGAAAAATGCCATTTTAATATATAAAATTGTTTTACACAGAATTCAGGTATGCAATCAATTTAAAAACCAAAATGGGTAAATTTCAAATCATATTTAACTAATTAATATTTAAAACCAATACAAACCATAATTTTAAATTTTATATATTTAAAAATAAAATATTTTTTTAATTAAAATACTTTATTTTTCACAATTTGATAAAAAATAAAAATTCACATAAAATTATAAAAATTCAATCATAATATAAAATTTTCAAACACAATTTAAAAAATAAATTAATTTTTTCAAATTATTTTTTCTGATAAATCAATAAATTAATTCAAATCATCACCCATAAATAAATATAACTCATATTTGAAGAATATGTATTTTATAATGAATAAACTCACTATATTAGAAATAGATTGATAATTTAAAAATAATTATTTAATAAAAAATATATGATTAATAGAATTATATATTTTATAATGTTGTTAATATTATTCATTCCTACCAATTTAATGGTTAGGTTATAGTGGCCACATTTAAATAATAATATAAATTTGTTCTTTTAAGCTCAGTGTTGCATATCTTATATGCTATCAAACATAGTATTTATTTTTGAAAATACTGGGCTGCTACATTCAACACAACCTATTTAATAAAATACATATATATAATTTTAACTGAGGATCAAAAACTAGAGAATTTAATTTTAAAATTCCATTTTTGAAGCCCTACATCATAAAAAGGATTAATAAACATCTAATTGATAATTGAGAAATGAGATGTACAACTTTCACCTAGAGTAATAGATATTATGATTCCAAGATAGGTAAAATAATGTGGATTAAAAAAAGTATATGGATGATAAAAAAACAAACATTTTCTCGTAGTGATTGATATAGAATATGGTCCTGAGAAATCTAACCATCATAAAACCATAAATCTCTAATGTGTTAAATGGCCATTGATTTCTTCATAAGAAAATATAATGGGTAAATTTTTCCATGATTGTTTTCCTATATTTTAGTATTTAATTTCCATACATACAAACAATATAAGTAAATACGCATACATAAATATTATACTATCATCCATTAATTAATTTCAACCACAAACACAACATTTTCCCCAAATGAGGAGTAACTATTTTTTCATTATAAATAATTAAAATAAACTTATAATCAATCAAATAATATAAATAATAATAATTTTACATTCCTATAGTGTTTAGGAATTAACAAAAACCATAAAGGTAATGATAAGATAAGATTACTTCCCAAAATAATTAAAACATCACCCTAAAAAACATAGATCCCAAAAATTGAATAGAAATTCCTAAATGTTATAATTTGTCATTCAAAAAATAAATAACCATAATTTTACTCAATATTATTATAAACTATGATTGAAACACATAAATTAAAATTAGTTTATCAATTTTTTTCAAGAGAAATTTTATAATTTATATCCAAACAGAATCCATCACTCTTAATGTCTCAAATAAAAAATTTACCATCCTAAATTAAATAATTTCCATGATATGATAACTATTTCCATCAAAATATTTAATCACAATAAATCCACAAAAAATTAAAAAATTCTTCCAAAATATATTTCAACATTAATTACATAATTAAAACACCATTGTATTCTATTTTCCATAATCATATATGGATACTAAAATATTGAATGTCTTTTAAAATAGTATTAATCACTAAGTCACTACATCATTTTCCAATCCCACTATTATCTATTTGATAAAACATATGTTCCCAAAATTAATGTAAACTTATCCATCATATATGTTAAATAATTAAAAATAACTTTACACAAAGAAGAAATCACTTATACCATTATTGCCCTTTGGTTGTGAGTTAAATACTAAAGCCCTTGTAAGACGTGAGGTGTTGTCACCCATCCTAGAAGTTTTACATTTTCTATAACTATATTAATTTAATACATATAAATTTCCAAGAACATGGACTATAAAATACCATTAATAAAATAACCTTTAATAAATTTTTTTATCCAGAATGTATATCACATTCCTTCCATTTCACCCCAAAAAGTAACAACTGATAATTTTCACAAAAATAATTATCACGAAACAAACCATTATCCTCCTTAAAATATCATAAAATATATCCTAAAAATAGGTTTCAAATACATTGAAATAACAATAAAATATAATGTTTTCACAAATTATGATAACCATAAATCGTATTAGAACATAACAAACCCCATAATATATAATGTTTTCTAAACAATCATTTGATAAAAAATTTAAAGACTAATCCATAGTCATTACATATTCTAGTTTTATTGAATAGGATGTAATATTCTAACAATTCCGAGGATCTTCTATATTGATATGGATGAAGCATTAGAGGCCACCCCCCCCCCCCCTCGTGCTCTTTGGAGGAGAAGGTCTTATTCATAAAAGGAGGATGTTATGAGACTACAATGGATAATGGTGGGACATTAGCTCATAGAATGCAGACTAGAAGCCTTTCCACGCATTCAAATGGATTCAAAAATTCCTTAGAAAAAACAATGGAAAAAAAAGAAAAATGTGAAAGGAAATTTCAATTATAAATCCATTTCAAAATTAATGTATTCTATTGGAATTGTCAGGGTGTCTCTAACTCCTCTACTGTTAATGCTTACTATCAGCATATTCATATTCACAAACCATTATTAATTGGTGTCTCTTGACCAAAATCCTCATTTTATTTTGGTTTTGAGGGCCTTAATACATTTTCCTTTATCTTGATTGCTACTAATGGTTCAACTAGATAGTATAAGAGCATATGGTTTTTTTCTCATTCCTCCATTGGTACTGATGACATTATTTCCATCAATGAGCTTGTGTTACATGTTCTTTATAGTGTCAGTATGATAATATGGGTTGCTATTTTGTTTATTCTAAAAGCATGTATCATGATCGTAGTAGTTTGTGGTAAGAACATGACAATTTTAGGTGCATTTCTTCACCATGGTTCATTGTTAGTGATTTCAACACTATCATCTGTTCTAGTGAAAAAAGTGCTCATGTTCACTCATAGATTTATATTAGGGGATTCCAATGTTGTATTGATGATAATGATATGACTGAGTCTAGTCTGGTTGGAGCAAGATACACTTGGTAAAAAATATATCTCCACCGTAGGATTGATAGTAAGCTAGATCAGACCATTCTAAATATTATATCCCTAGACAAATGGGATTCCATTTCTAGGACCACAATACCAAAAATTTCTTCTGACCGTCATCCAATTCAGGTTCGTTTTATGGTAATGGAATACTTCATGCCTCTTCATTTTCATTTCAACAATTACTAGGCTCTTCAAGGAGATTGTGGCACGTTGATTAGAAATTCATGGAATAGTATGTAAGGGGAAGATTTTCTTTTCAAATTGAGTATGATCAAGTTTTCATCAAAATCTTGGAGCAGGGAGAATTATATTGAGCTAGACTAGGAAATATTATGTCTGGAATCCTCTCCCCCGAATCATCAAGACGAATCCTAGAAAGTGGAATTCAATCTGGATTCTTCTAGGGAAGCTATTTTGGCCACTAAATTGTGATCTATCCTTGCAATTAAATAGAATACTCTTAAGGAAAACTTCAAAATAAAATGGCTTCAAGAAGGGGATCAAAATAGTAAATTTTTCAACTCTCCAAAGAATAAGGAAGTCCAATCATCCCTTCTCCTATAATAAGGTTTTTAATCAAATTTTAAACTACAAAGTAAACATTGAAGATTATATTGTTGATTATTTAACTGATATGTTCAATGTGCCTACATTGGGAGGATCCATAATGGATGGGATCATCCTTTACGTAGTGTTTGATGCTGATAATCACCTTCTCATGAGTCCCGCATTAGAATTTGAGATTATGGATGTTGTATTTAGCCTTTATTCTTCCAGTTCCTTGGCTCCAGATGGTTTCAATAATTTCGTTTATCAGAAGTATTTGGACATTATTAAAAGTTATATAGGTAATGTTGTCACCTATTTCTTTGCATCAGGAGATCTCCCTCAGGGTATCAATGATCATTTTATCTCCTTAATTCATTATTTTGAAAATTCTTGTGAGATTCACCACTTTCGACCAATTTCATTGGTCAACAGTAGTTACAAAATAATAAGTAAGATTATTGCTAACAGGTTCCCAAGAATTGAATATAAAATTGTTTCTTTGAATCAATTTGGATTTATTAAAGGATGATGTATTCAGGAATTTTTTTTTCTCACTATCAAAATGTCTGAATATGCTCATGAATCCTACAAGAGAGGGAAGAATTTATATCAATATTGATATCAAAAAGGCTTTGATACAATCGACTAAAACTTATTCTATAAGGTTCCCGGAATTTTTGGATTCAATGACATCTTTATTAGCTTTATTTCCACTCTTCTAGGATCTTCTCATGTCTCGGTTTTGTTAAATTGTTCTCTGAAAGGGTCCTTGATTTCCCTAGAGGTGTTTGTTAGGGATATCCTCTCTTATCCTTTCTTTTTTACTATTGAAAAATATTTTCATTGTAGACTCATCTCTCACATGGTGTCACGGGGTCATCATAAGTCAATGTAGGCTTCTAGGTCTCTTATCGCCTCATCTCATCTTTGATATGCGGATGACATTATCATCTTCATTTAGGGTAGTATAATGAATATTTGTGTCCTCAAGTAAGTTTTTAATCACTATGAGGGTGTTTTTAGATAATGAATAAGTTGGGATAAATCCTCCATACATTTTGGGAAGGGGTTTTTTATCTCTCAGATGCATTGGATTACTTCAAAGCTAGGAATCAGAGAAGGGGTCCTACCTTTTCACTATCTTGGAGTTCCATTATTTTGGGGGTGTCCTAGAGCATCATTCCTTTCAAAAATAGTTGACAGGGTTAATGGAAAACTCCCAACTTGGAAGGGGAAGAGTCTATCTATGGATGGATGATTGAGCATGGTTAATTTTTTTAAAGATTCTAAATTGGTGTACTCATTCATGGTCTATAAGTGGACAAGGGGACTTCTTACATGTCTTAACATCTCTATAATAAATTATATTTAGAGTGGTAACATCCATGAGTGGAAAATGGTCACAATTCCTTGGAAGGATTTTTGTCTCCCTAAAAAAATGGTGGAATGGGAATGAAAAATATTTCTCTTGTCAATGATTCCCTTCAAGCCTACCTTGTATGGAAGATTATCCGTTGTAATTCTGAATCAATGGGTTTTCTCAATGATTGTTTTGCTGGTAAATTAAGGCAGATAATAAATTATTACATTGACTCTTCCTTATGGCCATAAATTAAATCTTATTTTTAGGATATTATGACCAGCTCTCAATGGACTGTGAATAGGAACTCGAATAGCAAATTTTGGGTTGAAAATTGGACCGGTGGCACTCTCTCTGATAAGTTCCAGTTGGATTTCCTAGAACCTAATGAGTAGGTCACTATTAATGGGTTTCTTGATTATCCTTCCTCGCTGCTACAGGATGAGGTACATGCTTTAGTCGATCATTTGGACTTTATTAGTGGTCCTGATATTATGGTTTGGGAACCTACTAAGAATAGATTTATTACTATAAAACTCTTCAATATGTATGTCACTGAGGGACCTCATGCTAACATCAATTGGTTATCATATTTCAATGAAAAATGGATCAGGCCATAATGTATTACCTTTTCTTAGAGGCTAGCATACAATAGGTTACCCTCTAATGGTGTTTTTCAAATGTTTGGTATTTACCTTTTCTCCAAGATTGATATGTGTCACCATCATAGGGAAGATGCAGAGCATCTCTTTCTTAGCTTTTCAAAGACCTCAGCCATTTAGAAGGAGGTCCTAGTGGCTTTTGAGATGGCTGGTCTTTGATTTTCAGTTCTTCAAGATCTTGTTCGGTGTTGCTTGGTCATCAAGTTATCTCCCTAGGTATGTGCTCTACTTAGTGTGGCTATAGCTAAATGTTTGCATGCTATATGGGGGAACTGAAATGCTGAAATTTTCATGGGAAAAGGCTGCTATGTGAAGCTGGTCATGAAGCAGATTTTTTCTGCTACATGAGATATGTCCAGCGTTGTCATGTGGTATTGAAATAATAAAATTCATTATTTTATTTTGCTGAAAACCTGTGTGTTCAGAGAAATTTCAAACTTGCTTTGGGTACTTTTGAAGTTTTTTGGTTTCCTCCTATTCTTCATTTGATAAAGGTGAATACGGATGGAGCAGCTAAGCGAAATCCAAGGCCAGTAGGGTGTGGTGTGGTTTTTAGGAAGCATGATGATTCTGTTATTAGATGTTTCTATGTAAATTGTGCCATGACTGGTTCCCCCGAGTTAGATATTCTTGGAATAATTCATACTTGATCAATTTGTAAAATTAAAGGATGGAATAATATATTGTTGGAAAGAGAATCTTACACTATTGTGCAGGCTATCATGATTGGTGAAATTCATATCTCTTAGAGGCCTATTTCCATGTGTATGGAATGAATGAAGAACAATTTAGGTCTTAATTTTATCATCACTAATGTTTATCGGGAGGAGAATATGGTTGCAGATGGTCCTGCTAAAATGGGAGTTGGTAATCCTCTTACCTGGTAAGATTCTCTTCCCATGGTCCTGCTCCATCATTATGAGGCTGATTGTAATATGATCCTACATTTTTGTCTATTGTAACCTTACTTTCATTTAGGGATATTAGACTTTGCCTTTTGGTCAGGGGACCTTTTCAAACAAAAACTAAACCATATGACCAAAATTTAAGATGTACGGTGAGAAAAAATATTATTAAGGGAAATAAAAATAAATAAAACCATTATTGTTGTTAAAATAATGAAAAAAACAAGAAAAATCACTTAATAAAAATATATCATTTCATTTCCAGTGAGAATATGTTTTCCCTTTTTAAAAATCATTATCTTACCTTTTTTATTAAATTATTTACACTAAAATGTATTAATAAGACTTCAAAATTATTATTAGTACCTTGTAAAATCATAACCATTCCACTTTTATAATAACTCCTTTAATAACTAATAAATGTCGTATAACCATATAGTCAAATTCCACTATGAGATAACCCAATGCCTTGGAATTCTATCTGGGTGCACCCATCATATAAGATATAACTATATAACCCTTGAGCTCTAAGGTGGATAATTTTTTTTAAATAATATTCAATGACTATATAATAAATGATATAATTTTAAACACTTTTTAAAAAATATGAAAAATACGGTCGGCTATTAAAATTCCTTATTCTTTAAAATCGAATTTTAATATCTAAATACTACTCTTATAATAAATAAAATAGTTTATTTTAAAATAAATATAAAAAATTATAATGGATTAAAAAAATAATTATTGTGTCTTGATTGTTGTAAAATCCAACCTCATCGAGTATGTTTAAAAAAAATCTTTTCCCATTGAATTTTTTAAAAAGATTTGAATTGTGGAAATTAAAAGGGAATTTTTAAAAGAAATCTACTCACCTTGAGAGTAAATCATAACATTTTTTGTTTATAATCATGAATAATAAACATAATTTATTTTCTACTAGTTTTATAAACTTTTTCAATATAATTAGTCCTTTATTTTATTTAAAACCATGTTATTTAAAAAGGAATCACCCCTCTGCGTGAAGTTGGTAGTCCACATATTTTTGTGAAAAAAGTCAATTTTTGTTTGTTCATGGAAATGTAAGAATTTAAGTGATATATTATTATATAAGAATGGTAAATATCTCATGACTAAAATATTGAGATATTAATTGAAATATTATAACAAATCATGAGATATTATGATGGAAACTAAATTACAGTTGTTTGTTAGGGGTTAGGATACCATGCACACAAATAATGACTTATTTCCCCGTTAAATGAGAGAGCTGTTTGATATAGGTAATTTCAATAACCAAATAACATTTTATTATTTTGTTGATGCATTATCAATTTTCTAATCATGTATTTATAATGTTTTATAGATGTGGTAGAGAAATAAATATAAAATAATAAGATAAAATCTATAGATATTCTTTGGAAAACATCATATGTTTAACACTTAATACCACTAAGGATGGATTTATGCAAAAAAATATTACATCAATAATTATTGGATATATTATAGGATGTTATTTAAGAAGTTATTTGAGGAACCAAATGTTTTTTTATGTGTGAATAAATAAGAAGAAGAGGTTCCCTTTTATAAAAGAGGGGATGAGCAATCATGGAATTTTATTGAGTATAAAATTATTATAATTAATTTTTAATTATAGAAGGATAAATAGGGATTTCCTTTAAACAATTGATTATTAATGTTTTAAATAACCCCATATAATTATTTTTTGATATGTTTTTGCGATATTGGAACCCTTATCATTTGGTTTGATCCTCCATTTAATCTCTTCAACTGTTTCCTTAATGACATCAATTTGCACTATTTTAGGGTTAATTGAGTTAATAAAAAATCGAAAATACCCATAAATAGACAATATTGGATATATAAAACAATATCCAAATAATTTGGATTATTGTTATAGTTTTATGAATTTTATATAATTTAATTTCATATTTTTTGCAATAAAATATTGATAGTGATGATTTTAAGAACAGTTTAATAATTTTACAACAATAATATCAATATAACACATATAACTATGAATAAATATTTTATTATATCCATAATATGTCAAGAGAATCAATAAAATTAATTTATTACATTAATTATATCAAACATTAAATATTTAGATATTTTTATAATCATTTATTTTTTTTTCTATTAATTAATTACTATTTCATCAACATTATGTTAGAATTTAATAAAAATATTTATTCACTAAAAATTAAAAATAAATTTACCCGAAGAATATAAATTTTATATATATCCAAATTCGATTCAGACTCAATCAAATTCCAAGTATAAAACAATATTTAAATATTACACTTGTTAAAATAAAAATTTTACATTTTAAGAATTCATTAAATAAAATTCAATAGAGGTCATAGTTTCATCCATGTTGCCCCAAAATGTCATATATTTGACAAAATAATTTCAATGGTCATTATATACACATCCATTATGTTTTGGGTAAGTGTTTATATCATTTTATGATTCTAATAAGTTTAATTTTAACCCAAATTAACCAATTTACATTTTACTGTGGTAATAGATATATTATGTTTACTATTAACATTTACAAATAAAATAAATAAAACCATTTTTTCAAATTGGACTCAGTGATTAAAAAAATGGAATCTATTTTTTAAAATAAAAACTATAGATTTTTCAAAATTTAATTGAAAATTAAACTGACAAAACATAATGAAAAACAATTTTTTCAGAAAAACTCCTTTTTTTAATATAACATTACTATATACTAATATCAATTGTAAAATCCATTTTAGAAATTATAATTTTATTATTTTCAATCAAATTTAATTGATTACTATTTTATGCACATCAAAACCCAAATTTACCTTGTAAATAATATAAAATAAAATACTGTTTTTCATAAAAATCAATAATTTCAACTATTCATTGAAAAAAACATTTTTTCATAAAATTATCTGGGCATTAAATTGAGATAATTTTGACATGATGAATTTAAAAATGAAATTAATTATTTTAAATAATGTTTCGAATATTTCTTGATATTAATTACAATAATCACCCATAAAGATAAATTAAAATGTTTTTTTTCAATGCATATTAAATTAAGAATAAAATGAATTTAAAAAATTGTAATAAATTAAAAATAATTAATTAATAAATTTTAAATGACTGGGAACACTATATATTTCATAATTATGTTAATAATAGTAATTCAATCAAATTTAGCATTAAGTTTGTAATGGTAAAATTTAAATAATAGTATTAATTTGTTCATCTAAGAGAAGTGTTGAACATCTTGTACTCTATGGAATATAGTATTTTTTTTATTTTATGGGATATTACACATATTAATTCAATGTGAATGGTTGGAACATTTTATCCTGATAACCCTATTATCTAAATATATAATTTATGTATTATATCTGACACAAAATTCAAAATAAATTTATTATTCCTCCAATAACTACTTATGCTTGTCCTAGAATATTTATACATATTACGTAATAAAGATAGAAATAAATTATATAGATCAAATAAATTTTCATAATATTCATTGATATATAGCAACTTGTAATGGTGTTGAATTATTGAACATGATTATATTTGATTTTACTTTCATTCCTCTAACACCTTTAAATAGTGTGATAATAACATTTTATTCAGTAATGTATGTGACACACATTTTTGAGATTAAGCATACATTTGTTTTATTTATTTAATATTAATCTCGTTTATTGCTTGAGGAACACGTAAACCCGAGTAGACGTGAACTATAATGTAGTATACCAAGATGATTTTGTTGGTGGGTATGAATACTAAAAACTAAAATTTGAAAATTATCGTTACCTATTGATTAAAAATAAAATAATAGTCAATTAAAAAAATATTTTATGAAACACTATATTTTTTCTAAAGGGTGGTTTAGTCATGATTTTCAAAAATATTTTAAATTTTTTTTATAAATTATAGAGTATTTATTTTAAAAAATAATCATAATTATTTTCTATTAGTACATGAAAACTGTCTTAGAGTGATATTTTTTATTTTTCTTAAATGTTATAATTTTCAATGAATAGTGAAAAATTATTGAATTTTAATTGAAAATTTTCTTATTTATTAAAATTATTTATAATGATAAATTATATTATAATTTTTTTAAATTTATCATTATTTCAATTATATAAAATTTAAACCAATTTTATATTTTGGAAACATTTTTATACATAATTTATATATAAAAACCTATGAATCAGTAGAATTATTTTTTTTAAACTTTTTTTAGGATCACATATGTGGGGTAAATTTTAAATTAAAATCATCCAATTATGAAATCATATCTTAAAAAATTAATTAATTAATTTTAATATTAATAATTTATATTTTATAATAATTTCAAACAAATTGTTTAACAAAATTAACAGTGAAAACTTTAAAAAATATTTATCATAGTTAATGTTAAAATGTATTTATTGGGGAACTAAAATTGGTTTGTAATGGTTAATAATGACCTTCAAAATTTTACAACACACATTTTATGAGAATATTTAGATATGATATAATTTTCTATAATTTCCCATTATCAAATCTTTATTCATGTTAAAAACTTGTTTATGATTGAATATTCTAAAAAATTAAATGTTTGTCACTCACCTCAATTATAAAATGACAACTACTCTCCAATATTATTCATACAATCACACCATTATCATTCTTTCAATACCTTCCCAAATCACTTAAAATTCTCAAATTTCATACTAGATTATTTATTTTGGGAAAATTCCACCCATGAAGGAAATTTTTGCAAACATTAAGGGGATTCCCAAAGAAGAGGTAACATTATTTAACAAGTTATTTTATTTTATTTCTTCCCCAAAATTCTTTTAATTACTATCAAATTATGTGGATATAATGAAATAAAAATATTAAATACACATGTATGATGTTATAGCATATACATGAGCTATAACCATAACCACATGTATAAAATTGTTTATGAATTAATTAATAATATTCATGGCAGACTACCACCATGCAGATAGATGTCTCACATATTTTCATTACCAATTATTATGGATCAGTATGATGATTTAATGAAAGTATATGTATGATATTTATAACATAACTAAATCTATAGAGTAATTATATCATATATACGCATATATATTAAATATTGTAAGGAATATAATAACGTCACTTGTGTTGACCGAGGACTACCTCATCAGGAAGTTATATGATTCAACATTCAAAAAATACTTACATGAAATTAAATAGTGATAAATTTAATAAATATATGTGGTATAAATTAAATAATTATAGAATTCATCAAATAATTATAATTATTAAAATATATCTGATCATTTTCTTTTTTTGAGACTAAAATATTATAACACCTTTCGTACCCGTGTGGACTACTTCCATTATAAAGAGACATGACTCTCTTATCATAACCATTCAGCATGGAAGAAATATATATTTATATTAAAGGAAATGTTTTTTCCCTTGTGATATTTTTATCATTCTGGAATGATAAAATATTTCTTAACTCTTCTATTTAATGATTTTTGGAAATTGTAATTGATACTCATGCATACCTACGACCTACTTTCTCTATGGTGATAAAATAGTCCATTTATCACAACCACATTTTTTTATTGATTATAAGAGTATAATTTCTGTTAAAAAAATTATTTCAATATTATTTGTATGTATATGATATAAATCTATAATATACAAAATAAAAATATTTTTCATGATGAAACATGCATGAGAAAACAAGGAAATTAACAACCGAAACAATGAATATAATGAAAATTATTAACAAATGGGTGTTAAGATGTTATAAAAGGATCATCTATTATGATAGAATCATTAATATGAGATATTATAATTTAATAACATGTTTCATTACAATATAAAATATCCAAAATCATGCTCAACCAAAATAAATCATGCCACAAGGGATTTCATCTAAATTTCATTTCATTAAGGCATATAATAATATTATCTACATAAAATATTTTATAATATGTATAGACTACACATCTGAAATGATATATAATGATTCATTAATAATTGATTGAATTTACAGTTTCCAATATAATTATTTAATTTAAGGGGATTTGTCTTGAAAATTAGCGAGTGTTGAATAATTTCATAACTCGATTTTCTTTATTGGGATATATTAATACTTAATTGTCATTGATATTATATGAATATGTGTGAAATGATTTTTTATTATATTCTATATTATTCACACTTGTTTTTTGTTGATTTATTTTTGGTAAAAATAATTTATTTAGTGATTTATTATTGTCACTTCATCATTATGAACATTGTAAAGGTTTATTTCAAAATCCCATTCTACTCAAGATTATTATTCATAAATCTCACATTAAGATAATTATTTGACAATTATATAAAAAAAAACATTTAATTTTATTCCCTTATAGTTAAACTTGATATATTCATGTAATAGAATAATTTTCCACCCATTGGTACTGAATATATTTTTATGAAAATATAACTTTATTTCCCTCTTCGGTCAGAAATCATTTTCTACCAAAACCCTATGATCTAAAAATGGTTTTAAATTTCTTAACCTATTTACAAATTAATTATTATATATATTTATTACTACTTTCTTTATTCATTCAACATTTTTTAAATGAATCGTTATTCCATTTTCAAAACAACTCTCATTTATATTTTCCCAAAAATGTTAAATGAATATTCTAGTCATTTTCTAAAAAAGAATATTTCTGTCATTTTATAGTGAACATGTAATGCTCTTTTTAAATTAAATTGTATCTATATAATTACATGATTTCATGACAATCATTTCAATAAATATAACTTCTGAAATTTAAAATTATATTTGTGTTGAAAATGTTTTCCTTCTATTCTAGAAATTAATTTTATTTAAAATTTATGTTTAGAGAAAATGATTTTGAAAATAATTAATGTTTTAAATGTTAATTTCAAAATGAAAATATATTTTCCTCAAGAATGTTTTTAAAGATACTTTATGTTATATTTGTTCATAAATTATAATAACCCTACATTTATACACACTACCCTAGGGATATGTTGAATTGATACCATCTTTGTTCTCCCTTTGTATTTTTATGATTATTTTGATTAAGGATAGTGTTGGAATTAATTTTCAGGATTCATTTTCATAGTCAATAACACTCAGATGAATTTTTAATTTTACTATAATTATTTGAAATTAAATTTCACTTAAATATCAAAATTATTTTTCTGGGATATGTTTATTTTTTAAAACATATATCATTTATATATATGGTGTTATACACTGAAAATCAATTATTCAATGGGGAAAGTACTTGTAAATATAGATAATTTTATTAATATATATAGTTGACGATATGTGACATTTTTATGAATTAAATCTATTATTTGCTAAACAATGAATTCTCTATACATTCATGCCATGGGTGTGGTATAGTAATAGATATCCCCTCGATGCTTTTGTAGTCTCATGATACAAATTAATTGGGTATCCTTAGTTAAATTGGTTTATAAAAATAAAATTTTAACTGTATTGATGTTATAACTTGGTGCTAGAGGTATCCTTTTTATAGTAAATATGACTTCCATTAATTAATATTTTACTTTACTTAGAATTCAATTATTATTATCAATGATATTTTCTCTGTGATATTATATCTAGATGCAATTCATTCTCAGTTTATTGATTAAATGGAATGTGTTTTTAGTTATTTATATTTCCATATGGATTATTCCTTTTTTATGTATGATAGAAATATTATTTAATAAATGGAAATACTTTATAATTATTTTCATTTCTATAATTATTATTCTGCTTAATTTATTTAAATGGAATGTTTTTTAGTCATTTACTATTTTATTTAGGTTATTCTCATTGATTCAAGATAATATCCAGCTAACATAACCCTTAATGAGTATTTTAGCTCCCTGTTATCCTTTTTCATATCCCAAGACTCTATTTTTTGTACTAAGAAATATATGTGAAAAATATTATCTAGGTAATAATTATAATTATTGAAAAAAATTATGTTGTAATTTTTTATTCAAATGTAATATAAGAATCATGTGTGTTTCTAGTTTACCAATACTACAAAACTATTTGGTTGTTAGAGATAAGATTCCCTATATCTTTTCTAATGTATAATATATGGAACTACCTCACATATAATGGGGACTAAGTTCATATTATTGGTATCAAATGAAGTTTAATAGAATCCTAGGGAACTAGATTATGGAAAACATATATTAGGGAACATAACCCTATGATATACATTGAGGATAATTGTGGAAGATTGTTTTATTTTTTAGTAAGGTAGATATTATGTTTGTTTTACATACCATACATCCCTATTTGGATGCAACAAGTGAGGTGGTCCTAGAAAAGATATACTCAGGGGTAAAACCCAAAAAATATCCTTGTGATTGAACCGATCATCCCCTAGTTCATGAAAAAGAAACATAATGTAAAACTTTTTTGAATCACATATGGAATATTATAATGAAAATTCACATATTCATTAGAAATAATTATGATAAAATTGAATCGATTCTGACAAGAAATGACCTAGGCCAATCTTTAGGTGTATTATACTGAAAATTACGTGTCATAATTCATACCTCCTATGAATTGTTATATGGGTTTTCATGTATGATTATTGTTTCTCAAACAATGATTTTATGATTTAATCAATAATTTAAACCCTAAGGAATAATGTCAAAATTGAAATCAAGGATATGGTAGAAACTATGAGAAAACTAGTATAATGATTAATGGGGTGAAAGTTATTTTGATTATTTCTAATTATTTATCTGAAAATATGATTAAAAATATATACCTTAAACCACTCTCAGACTCACCAAAAAAAGAAAAAGTAATGTTTTATGATATTTAATAGTTGAGATCATTAAGTAATGTATGATAAATTAACATCATGTTATAAATGTAGAAGGAGATACTCACGAGAGTTTCTTAGTGGAATGAGAAATTGATTTTTGTGCTAAAAATAAGGGAATAATCAAAATAATTTCCTAGAAAAATTGAAGAGTATGATGGAAGTTGGAGAGAAAAAGTTCACGACTAAAGAAATAAATTTTTATTAGTTGTCTATATTACAAAATTTTAATATATGTGAAAGAAATACATGAGAAGCTAAATATTCTTTAATATTATTGGAAAAATGTTATAGACCCACTTTATTGGATTGGATGTCATGATTGATAATTTCTCTATAAAAATTTTGATATTTATATTAACTAATCTTAATGCTCAAGGATATTATTTAACAGTGAAACATTTTTTGGAATAGGGATGATTATTGAAGGCCATCCGAAAATATATTCACATTGCTATATTATGTGAAGGTCATTTAATACACCTAATTTTTGGGTAGAAATTAACGTTTGATTTTAATGTTGAATGATTTTGTGTGAAGTTAGGTTTCTTTAAGGTTCATCCAATGTTCAATGGAATTATATTAACTATAAATGTATGAATTTATGAAAACTAGAAGAATATTTTACCATGATGAGTCTTTGAAGGAGGATTCAATTGAAATAAGAGATTGTGGTTTACAGATAAAATTGAAAAACATTAGGAAACTATAATTAAGTGAATTGATAGTATTCTATTTTACATATTATTCTAAGGTGTATAGAATGAAATTAGAATACATTTTATAGAAAATTTAATGGATGATTAAAGTATGTTCAAAGAACACAATTGATTATCCCATGAAAAATATGATAAACATAAATGAAGTAATCTTGCAGTATGTTGTTTTAAATATATTTTACTTTATATTCATGTGATGTTAATTGGAACATTTTATTATACACTATGTGAAATATATAGTGAAGAATAATTTGATACATGAGATTCCTTATGAAATTTATTTTTTAGGTAATTTCTATGCTAATGTGATATGCTATGGGATGTGATTTTAAAAAATTCTATGAAAAGTGAATTGTTTTCAAAAAGTTCTAGGATATGTGAATTTCCATGATAAAATGTTAAGATATGTGAATTTCTATAAAAAAGTTTAATTCTATGCTATGTGATTTACTAAAAGTAAATTCTAATAAAATATCTATTCTAAAGCGCAATATTATGCGATATACTTTTCAAAAATTATATGATAATTATGCTCCAATGAAAAAATTATTCTGTAGGGGAATTTCATTGCATTGTGATATGTATTATTATATGTAATGATGCTTATTTCTAGGAGATGGTGAGTTTTTGAGAAATGGTTTGTGATAAATTATATATAGAAACTATTCATGAAAATTCTCTAAGGACATGTGATATATGGTGACATAGTCATTTTTTGAGAGAGGAAATGTGATAAATGGTTAAGCATATATGGTGTGATGATTATTTCTTAATACACATGTAAAATGGTCTTTTATTTCTCATAAATACATAGTTAATAATCAGTTTAATTTGGTTACGAATTTTAATGAAGTCTATCATCTTGTGTGAAAGATTTTATATTGATCAAATTGAGTTTCGAGAAGTACATGGTGCTTTTAGAAAAGAAGAATATTATTTTAATAGATATGTTATGGTAAATGATTCACTGGTGGAATGTTATGATAATTACACTTTTTCGTAATTGAATATAGGGAATTTTTTTCATTTTAAAAAAAATGTTTGAAGATTAATATTCCTTAGCATCAAGGATGTGGACAAAAATACATGAAATATCATATAAACTATTGTATTATCATTTAATGAGCATAGAAATAATTATGAAAACGTATCTAAGAATATACCATGAACATGAATGCAATGTTCATACAATGATAAAATCAGTATGATAAGAATCATGAATGGGGTCCAATAGTATGTGATATATCATATATTCTGTCTTATGATCATTTAAGTAAAATAAGAAAAAAACCACATAGTATTTGAATAACATACAATGAATTGAAATGTAGAATGTGATATTGTGATAGAATCATATTCTAATAATCATGCATGTGGTCTAATAGTATGTGAAATATCAAATACTATATTCTTTGATCCTTTCATAATCATTTCAAAAATTTAATATTCCATTTGAATAAAAGACAATGAATAAAAAATTGAAGTTTGATACATTAATAGTATCATTTCGCAAAGAATCATAAATGGGGTCCAACAATACTTGATATATCATATATTCTATTCAATGATAATTTCATGACTGTAGTAATAATTTATCCTATTTCTTATATAGTATACAGTGAATAGTAAATTGATATGCATCATGATATGAGGATTAGTATGTTATTCATAAATGGAGTGGACCAATAGTACATGACATATCCTACACGCTATGTTATGATAATTTTCTATGAATAAGATCAATTTAGTGTACTATTTAATGATCACATAGTGTAAAGAAAATAATTATTAAATGAAATTATTAATATATTCATACAATATTCATGATTACATGAATTATTTGAGGTGAGATTCATAAGAATTATTATCCCGAGATATAAAAGTTTAATTGTAATTAAAAAAATATAGATGAAATTTTGTGCGTCACTTGCACAAATTAATTATTGATATAAATTCATCTGAATAAGGAATAATACATTGATTTTAAGTAATCTATGGACGATCTGATCATTTACTGAAGTTCAAAAATTATTGAGGATGGTGCTAAAATATAGTTACAAGAGAAGATAGTCTGGTCCGATATTTTATTAATATATGAGGAACCAGATCATTATATATCAAGTTTGATTGTTTTTCAAGACCAACAGTGCTACTACAAGTAGCTATTAGAGTTTTCTAATTTGAAAATGAGTGAACAGATCCAGTATAATCTTGGAGGATGATCCACTTTGTGTTATAAAAGGAACCAGAAAGAAATAGAGATATTTATATCTATGGATCAACAATATTGAGTATATGGAGCATGAGACTAGGTGTATAACTTTTTCCCAAGAGTCTCGAGGAAGTGGAATTTAACCATTAAAGAATAAGGAGAAGAGAAGATTATTGGTGTTCCTAAGAAAAAAATGATGAAGTTTTGGTCACAGGGGTATAGAACATGGACCAACTGGAGGATCGACTTCTATGGTGTATAACTAGTTTCTGACAAATCCATTATAATCACAATATTATATAGTGGACAATTCGTATTGGTAGGATTAAAAAACACATAATGGAGAATATATTTGTACCCATCCTTGTAAATATTGTGTTTTTGGCCCTCATATATTATTTATGCATACATGTTGAGATTTCGAGATATCACGAAGTGGACCTCAAACCCTAAAATTTAGAGTTGTGGAATTATAAACAATAGTTTTTGTAAAAATAATTCCACTTATTTATCCCCCGCATAGTGTCCAATCTAACCTAGATAACAACAATTGGTATCAGACTGAAGCTCCCCAATTTATATATAAGATAGTTTTTGTGATGTAATTTTTTTAAAGGATTGAGAAACCTCATATGGTAAAAAATTTTATTATTCTTAAGGATATAAATAAGTGTATTTTTCCATGACTCATAATAATAGAAAAGAGTGACATGAAATAATGAAAAACTTTCTTACATTATAGATAAATATAGCACTATGTGAAAGTATCGAAAATGATATATATTGAATTGATAATAATAATTATTATTATTATTCTTAATATAAATCAATAAAACTCATAAATAGATAGATAGAGTGATTGATTTTTACCTCTTGATATAATCAGTTTATCATGAAGGACTTCTGGTAAGGAAATGTACTGGTATAAGCACTCACAAGGAAATGTGTTAATATTGATCTCATCTAGTTAGATTAATTACCATTTGAAAATTATTCATCTTTGAGAAATAATTTTATCAAATAGCAACTTTTAGACATATGTATCCTCTTATTTTATCAATAAATTAGTATTCAATCATTTCCAAAGGCTCTACCATTAAAAATAGACATCATGTTGTGATGATGATTGATTAATGATTGATATTCTCATTGAATTCAAAAAGTATTTCATGAATGTTCCTAATGAATTTGTAAAGTATAATGTTAAAGGTTTCAAGGGTCTTTGTGATGAAAAGTAAAAGCTGGAAGAAGAAAATAATGCTACAGAAGATCCATTTTCTAAACTTGGATGAGATATCTAACACATTAACAAATCTTATTAAATAAATGGAATAAATAATTTATATTTTTAATGAAATTTATAATAAAATTGTTGATGATATTAGAGGAATTGTTTATGGGACATAATTACTTATGTATGGATCTTTAGATATTTTAAATGAATTTAGAAAATTTCAAAAAAAAATCTAGTCATAAAATGTTATAAACTAAAGGATATATATATAACATGTCAAATGATCTTGAAATTTAAATAAATTAATTAAGAAAAAATAATGAATAATAAATGAGAAAAATAAATGAATATTTGGAAGAAAAAAATATATCATTTGAGGATAAAAGGAACTCCATCAATATGAATTGTTTAGAGTATGAGGTGAGACTGAAAAATCATGAATCACTACATGGTAAAAGTTACTAAATAACTAATATAATGAATGATTCCACTCATTTTGGTATTTATGATTATGAATCTATAAAGAAAATGAGTTCATATTCCAATAAAATAGACTCAACCCACATGAATATAGTCTCCCATAACCCATAAACTAATTTTTTTTACTAATTATGTCTAATGTACTTGTAGAGGATTTAAAGAAAATATTTTGAATGTACGGATGGTGAAAATTTAGTTTGAACCCACCAAATTATGGTTAGATGTGAAAAAAAAACATGAATACCTATTTCCATTGATGTTTCCAAAATAGTGTTTGTGCCAATCAAAAGTAGAATGGTTCACAATATTTTAAAACAAAAATTTTTACACCACAAAAGATCAAAAGAGGGTTCATAGTTGTTGTTGGTGTTACTATAAGTTTGGGAATGAACCATTTGAATGTTGGTACAAATTAAAAATTCATTAATACAAATGATGGTTGACCTTTAGGATGAGAAATGTTGATGAGAATATTAGACCATACTAGAGATGAAAAAATCAAGGAAAATTAATATACCTATAAAGAACATATTCAAATATAGTAAATAATTATATGAGTACTATAGTGTATGTGGAAATCATTATGATGAGGGATGTTATGTACCTATCATGCACAAATAATATGGTCATGTGATGATATGAATTCAATAAAATGGAAGGGAAGTAATAATAAGGTTGAAAAGTCAGTCGTATGATTTGAACAAAACAAGAAGACTTTTAATCCTACTCTCACCCAGAAAAAAATTGAAAGAACTTCTATTATAGAAAATTGTATAGATAAATTATTTAATAAACCCCTAACCCTAGAGAAAATATGTCACATTTTTAAGAAGAACATCAACAAAATGTTCCAAGATATACCATTTACTAAGTTGGATGATCAAAGAGCAGTTGTTTCTGTAGGATCTATGAAACATATGGGCGCAATGTATAATTCTACTTTTATAAAATTACATTCATATATAATTTAAATTAATAACTTGGGATCCATGGTGAATAAATAATAATAGATTTTCAAATAAATAATTATGCGACCATAAATTCATTCTAACCAAAAAGATATATTCGTTACACTAAGAATTGGAGGAGTCTACAACATCAATATATTGATGAATCACATAATAATTATATGAATATTGATAATTTTAATAATATGTGCCCCTTATTCTGTCCAATGTAATTAAAATTGGGTAATAAAATATATAATTAAAATCATATTGAAACTAATGGAAAGCATGTGTCTATAGATATTGAGGTGTAAAATCCAATACCATCGAAATATGGTTACTTATGTGTATGGTGTACTGAATTTGGACATGCTCTAAAAAACTATATGGAAATTCTCTATAAGTAGAGGGGTCTATTTAAAAATAAATTGAAATCATTGGATACTTAATTTGATAAAATGAATATAATTAAAAGGGGACTTTATTAAATCGAATGATAAATATTGGGAGAAAAGAATATATGAGGTTGAGAGACAACCCTCATTCTAAATGTTACTCTGGATGCAAAAAAATGTCCCTCCTTAATCTCTCATATATGAATTATTTTATTCTAACATGAAGGAAATCTACGGATTTATATTCTTCCCTTATGTGGGGGGGGAATTGATTAGATAAAGCCATTAAATCTTCACTACATAAAGAATTAGTATCATCAAAACAAATTAATAAAATTAGAATATGAGGTATTTAAATAATAGTTTTATCCCTCATTCAAAATTGTAATCATCATATCAATTATGGGGAAGTCTATGATTGTTATCATTATGAGAAAAATATATAGATATATCTTTTTCACAGAAAATTTCTGATGTGTTTGTTATAGTATGTGATAGATATTTCTATTCACTGAAAAATCATATTATTTTCAATCCCATTAATGAGAATTGAAAACTTCTGAGCATGATTTCATCTGTATAAGAATTATGGATTTCTCAGAAATCATTGATTATATATATATATATATATATTAATACCCTAGGTTATCCGACATGGACATATAGTTGATTATATGAATTCTCTTTTCTAATAAAACCTTGTTAGATATTTCCTCTTTTAGAAGTTTTCTTAAAATTTTTAGTTAATGAAGATGATCATTCTTCTAAGACGAAATTTCAGTTGAGAATAACCCATTATCTCTCTTCATTTATATTAAATAAGTGGTAGAAAATATTGATTATATGAAGTAAAGAAGTATCAATAATTAATAAAAGGTGGTCGATTTAAGGGAACAAGATCATGATTAATGAATGAATTAAACTTTTTATCAGTATATCATAAATCCAATATATGTGGAACATATATTTGAGAAGAATAACATGCTTGATGAATCATGGAAAAAATTACCGACTCAGTTGATGGAATTATTTGTAATTCATAGAAATTCCCAATATAAATTTTTATAATTGGTTAACATATCATATACATAAATTATTTTTTTAATAGTGACAACATTGAATATTAATGAAGGGTGTAAAATTATTAATTCACATGAGGATTTAATTTTAATGTCGTATAATATCACTATATTTTTTCATGATGTATTGTCATTGTCTTTCCATTCAAAATGATTCTGTGTGATGTGAGGTTCCATGAAAGATCATCCTAGGATCATTGGAATTATCAAAACCATCTATGTATTTATTTATATAAATTTTAATAGTAGTTTGAAAATTTGTGGCTCCGAATGATGAATCCATGAAAATTATAGTTTTCATTTTGTAGATAAAAATGGAAATGTTTTCTAATCATCATTAATGAGACACCATGTTATAAAAGAAGACTTATATGGTATGTTATATTCATGTGATTTTTATAGATAAAATTTAGAAAACTATTTGAGTTATATTGAATTGAAATGGAAATAAAGTTCATAGAACATAATTGATAATCCCATTCTTGGTATGCTAAAAAAATGAAGTGAATCCAAAATATTTTATTTTACAATAATATTTTATATATTATTTTGATCTTAATTGGAATAATTTAGCATACTATATTTCCAACTGTACAATATGGGAAATATTATGCTATAGATATTTTCCAAGAGAATAGTTATGCTGATGTTCCATGATATGCATTGTGATTTTATAAAATAACATTCTATGTTATTATCTATGACAATGAGACATGCTACGTAAAGTTATTTTATAAAATTATATGCTATGTGAATTTATATTCAAAATGTTCCATTCTATGTGAATTGGTTTGCTAAAATTCATTGATTATAGAATTTCTTTGATAACGATCATAGAAATAAAATCTACTTTGATAAAATGATTTCAAAAATGAATTTCTATGATAAAATGATTTTTAAGGTAATTTTCATGATGTATTCTATGTAGGTAACAATGCTATATAGACGAATGCTATGTGAATATGAGTTTTTGGAAAATGGTATATGACAAATAATCTACAGAAACTATTCCTAAAAATGATATGTGGACATGTAGCTTTTGATGACCTTTAATTTTGTGGATAGTATAGAGTTGATAAATAGTTAAATATATTTTTCAATATCATTAGGTGTTAAACTTCTTTTTAAAAACTAATTGATTTCTTATAAACAACCATTTAAAATTCAGATAAATATAATATGAAATTTGGAGATGTATGTCATCACGAGTTGATGATTTAATATTTCCATTGCTGAGTTCTACAATTCACATTGTGATTTTCAAAATGGAGAAAATTATATGAAGATAAAATATATGATATGTTATTTACAGATGGAAGTATTTTCATGTTACACTATGTTGTAATTTAATAAAGGGACTTCCACATACTAGAAAAAGTATAAACATGTTTTTTGAAGAATCGGTTTTCATAGGATCAAGGATGAGGTCCAAAAGAATGGGAAATACCCTATATGGTATTCTATGTTACTTACATTGACATATGAACAATTTAGTATACTATTGGAAGAATGTATACAGAACAACAATGTGACGTATGATACAATGAGGGTATTACTATGATAAGAATAATTTTTGTTGTACAAAAATATGCAACATATCAAATATGATATTCTATGATCAGTTTAAGATCCTGGGAATAATTTAGAATATAAAATAAGGAATATAACTTTAATAGAAATTTAATGTTGGAAATAATGATTGAATTAATGTGCTATGAATTATAGGAGTGGTGTAATGATACCTAATATATAAAATATGTTGTGCGATGGTATTTTTATTAGCATTGTAAAAATTTAGAATACCTTATGAATAAAATACATTTAATATAGAAGTGAAGTGGGATACAATGAGAGGAACAATATTCTATAAATCAAGGAAGTGGTTCAATAGTACCTGATAAATCATATATTCTCTTCTATGATCATTTCAGGAGAGTAGAAAAATTTTATCATATTGATTAATCAATATACAATTAGTATAAAACTTATATTCAAAATTTTCCAATAATAAAAATTCTAAGAATCTTAGATGTGAACCTACATTATGTAACAAATAATACATGATATTCTATGATCATTTTATGTGGATAGGATCAATTTATTATTCTTTTTAATGTTTAAATACTATATAATTACAGAATTTCCATAGAACATTATTAATAATTCTATGAAATACTCATGATTTCATGAATTATTTCAGTTGAGATTCTAAAGAAGGATTATTCTGTGATTTTAATTTTTAATCATGATTAAACTAATATAGAATAAATTTAGTGCATAACATGTAAAAAATAATTAATGATATAAACTAATCGAATGTAAAAATAATAATTTACTAAGATGTAATCTATGGAATATTTAATCATTCGTCGACGATCAAATATAGACAAAACTAAAGCTAGAATATAATTTCATGATATGAAAATCAAGTCCAATGTTTTAGTAATAGTAGAAGAACCAGATCATTCAAGACCTAGTTTTATTTAGTATCAAGACCATAAGTTTTATATAACAATGCTTTTGAAATTCTTGATATTGTACATAAGAGAAATAGCTCCAATTTACTCAGAGAGGTAGGTATATTTAAAGAGTTTGAGAAGTAGATAGAAGAAACATATATCTTTAAACATGGGTATAAAATAATTGAGTAAAATGATCTTATCACTTGGCCTATATCCAATTGCAGAAGAGAATTGAGTATGCGGTGTGTAACTTGTCTAGAATAAGGATAATAGAAGACAATTGAGGTATCTAACCAACAAAGGAAGATGTGTTAGTCGAGGGAGTGTAGAATATAGATCAACTAGATGATCTACTACTAGTCTGTATACGTAGTTTCTATCATAACCATCAAAATCACCTTTTAATATACTATATAATCCATGTTTATGGGATTTACCAACATAGTAATGAGAAAGTCATTGTACTGATCCTTATAAATACCATTTTTTGTTCTCCCACTGATCATTTCAGCATATAATGTGAGATTGTGAGATATCCACGGGTGGATAGATAAACATAACAAGATTGAGTGTTTTAACTCAAAAAATATAAATTTATAAAATCTAAACAACTAATTCAAAACCCACCCCTCCTTCAGTGGTCAGTCTGGTCATCGGTAGTACAATTTTCATTAGAGAGATGTTTTCCTATAAAAATCAATGAAAATTTTTATATATTGAAAATTTCATCAAATTATTAACCCACCTATTATGTAGAAAAAAAAATCATTCCTTAGGATACTTATATGGGTATCTCTTCCAATACACTAAAGAATATAAATAATTGATAGGAAAATAGTATTATGAATATTCTTACAGTATATATAATGATACAACTATGTGAAGGAAAAAATTGTATATATTATATTGATTCCATTGATTATTTTTTTAATGAATATTATTAACGTTTTGATGAAGATATATCTATTATTCATGTACTCTTTGGATTCAAAAAAATAAATAAATTTCCCAAAGAAGTTGAAACGAATAATATTTATATTGTCAAGGGTCTTTAGGATAAAAACATATAGCTGAAAGAAGATGATTTTTTGTATAGAAGAATAATTTGATAAAATTGATGGTATATCCAACACTATCACATATATATTGAAATAAATGGAAGAAATAAATAATATTTTAAATTAAATATAATAAAATAAAATTGAACAATTTAAAAGATTTTTTTTTAGAAATAATTCATTGAGATATTATTTATATAATATTTACATGCATCTAAAAATTGAACAACATCTTTATAGTTGTGAAAGTTAATCTAATGAAGGATATAGATAATAGGTTATAGGATCGTGAAAATAATTTTCCGTAATCATGAATAAATGATAATGAATATATGCAGAAAATGAAGAATGATTTAGATGAAAAACTAATTCCATTTAACGGTCAAAAAAAGTCCCTCAACATGAATATTTTGGAGTTCAAGATGAGACTGGAAAATTAGGAATCACCACAAACTAAAAAATCCAAAACTACATAAAAAATGGGATGATTCCCCTCAATTTCATATTGATGATCATGATTGTATGAATAACACGAGATTATATTCTAATCAAACATATTTATCATATAAAAATAATGTATCTCATAACCTAAAAATTATTTTATGTCCAAATATTGTTTCCTACAATGGAACCAGATTTAAAAAAACATTTGGAATGTGGGCATGGTGAGAATTTTTATTAAATCTACCCCATTAAGGGAGTATGTAAAAATAAGTATGAATAACAATTCCTAATTATTTCCCCAAATAGTGGTGGTTTCACTCAAATGAAAAAGGATTAAAATATGTGAAAACTAAGTTGATTACACAAAAAAAAGAAGAGAATAATGTCTATAGGCTCTTGTTCATATTTCTAAATGTTTGGGATAGAGGAATTATAATTTTTTATAAATATGAAAATTCATGAAAAAACATAATTGCAACATTGAGGGTGAGTAATGAGGAAAAATATATAAGACTTACATCAGGGATGAAAAAATCCTAGAAAATGAATCATTTTACTAATAAATTATTTGAATGCATTGAATAAATTTAGGATTACATCAATATATGTGGTTACTATTATTATGAGTGCTTGTATGTATATATCTTGCATAAATAATATGATTATACGAATAAAATAAAACCAAAAATGGAAGGCTGGTATGAAAAGATGGTGAGAAGTCAATATTGAGTTGTGAACAAAATAATAATACAATTAAACCAACTTCCACCAAGAATAAAAATGATAGATTCTCTCCAATATAAATGTGATAAATAAATTAGTAATGGAAAACACTACCCCTATTGAAAATATGGCTTAGTTTAAAGAAGAAAAATATAATAGGTTTATGGAAATTATGCATATCAAGGTGGGAGAACTAGGTTTATGGGTATTTTATAGTTCTACGTACCATATGAGTACAAAGTAAACTTATATGGGTGTAACATGTAATTTCCAGAAAATATACATGAAATAAGGGTGATTTTAGGTGAAAAATATGTAATAGAGTCTTAGATAATGAATGATGTGTCCAGAAATTCATCCAAACACCTAATCGATATTCTTTATGCTGATAATGGGAAGAGTCTAAAATAGTAAAATATTGATGAGTCTGGTAAATATTTTAAGAAGATGGATAATTTGAAGAATGTGTGACTGGTTTTAATTCAAGATAAAATGAAATTGGATAAAAAATTGGAGGGTGATGTAAAACATAGAGAAGATAAATGGAAAAAATATATATGTAGAAATTGAAGTGTAAAATCCCATTGCACGCAAATTTAGTGACATGTGTGTATGTTTTACTAAATATTTAAATTATCGTCAAAAATCATATCGGTTTTCTCACTTAATAGTGGGAGATATTTAAAATTAATTTGAAAACATATGATACATCTTGTATTGAAATGAATAAAATTAAAAATTTGTTTTACCATAAAATAAATATAAAGATTGTGAGAAAATAATGATCAAGGTTGTGGTACATCTCTTAGCCTGAATGTTAAACTAGGTTGACTAGAAGGTCCCTCCATATTCCCTTATATATAAATTATTTTGTGACAACAAGTTGGGAAATGAAGATGTTGAAGGCATCCCTTATAGGGGAATAATTGATGAGATGATGCCATTAAATCTTCACTAAAAAGTGAATGAGGAACTTCAATATTGAATTATAAAATTATTAGATGAGGTATGACAACCACACTTTCATTTTTAGTTCATAGTTTTTTTAATATTATCAATTATGGGGGTGTGTTTTATTGATTTCATGATCAGACAAAATGGGGATCTATGTAATTATTACATAAACATTCAAATGTGTTTTTTTTGAAATAACTGAACAAATCACCATTTAATGATAAATCTGATTATTTTCAATCCATTTAATGCGAATAGGAAATTTTTGAGAATGATTTCACATTCTTGGTATTAATGGATCTCTTTGATGTCATTGATTGTAACCATCGTGTTTTCTACATTGAGATAGCCAATGTAAAATTATTTTTTTATTAATTAGAGTATCTTTGTTTTGAGAACCATTGGAGTTCACTCCTCTCATATAAGGGATTTTAAAATTTTCATATTAGGGATATGTTCTGTATTTTGATTGTGATTATGAGTTGAAAAGACACCATTTTCTCTTTTTATTTAATGTCGATAACGGGATGAAAAATATTTATTTTATAAAGTGAATAACTATTGAAAATAAATAAAAATTTTGAGGTTGAAGAGAAAATTTTCATGATCAGAGAATTAATATTTTCATTGTTATTGGTATATAATAATTTCAATATATGTGTAATATGTATATGACAAGTTGGAGATTTTTTAATATTCTTGTAGAGTTGTTATGGAATCACATGGTGGAATTGGATTTACTGATTGATAAATTAATAATATATATTGTGATGATTGTTAAAAAGATCTTAAATCACAATTACTTGTGTCAATAGTGAAAACATGGAATATTATTGATGGTTGTAAAAATATTTCGTGACATGCATATTTTATTAGATGTCCTTGTAAAAAACATATATTTTGTATTAGGTATTAATGATGTGACTTCATGTTGAATGATTGTTTGAGAAGATAGGTTCCCTGAAGAATCTACAAAATGTATATGGAATTACATAAACCATATAAGGATGAACTTCTAAAAATAGTCAAAATTGTTTACAGTGATGAGTTTTCAATCGATGCTTCCATGGAAATGAGGTTTTAGGTTTTGCAGATAAAAATGAAATTTTCAGATAAGAATAAATTAAATGAATCTGTATTATTATATTTGAAATATATTCTATGATATATTCACTTTATGTGAATATAAAGAATTTAGCTAACTATTTGCGGTAAATTCAGTGGGAATGAAAATCTAGTTCATAAAAACAAATTGAGAATCTGATGCACATTATGATAAACATCATTGAACTAATGTTGAAGTGTTCTATTTGAAATATATTCTATACTGTATTCTTGTGATTTTAATATGAATAATTTTTATATTTTAGGTTAAATATAGGGTTTATAAGAATATATTGGGGAAACGCTTTACTATTTTCATTTGATAAGAGAATTATTATGCTGACGTGACATACATTTAGATGTTCTTTGATAAAATTAAATGTTATGTGAATTTATATGCGGAAATACTTTTTTATGGAAAGTGATTTTATAATATTCTATGCTATGTTATGTTTTTTTAAAATTACATGCTATGTGATGTTCATTTCTAAAATTTTATGTAAAGTAAATTTCTATGTTAAAGATTCGTTCATCGTGAAGTTCATTTCATAAAAAAATTTCTAAATACATTTATAATCTAAAATTAATTTATAAATGAATTTATATGCTATGTGATGTGTAGAAGAATCCTTTATGAAGATGTGTGTTATGTGGAAATGAGTTTGTGGATTTTTTTAGACATGAATTTAGGAAACTAGTGATAAAAATAAATTTTGGACATGTAATACTCAGTGACATTGTCTTTTATAGAGAGATTAAATATGTTAAATGGGAAATCATACTTATTAGGATGATAATGTGTTAAATTTCTTGTTAAACACTCATTTATTTCATATAAATACCAAGTTAAGACTCAACTAAAAGAGACAAGTAATTTTGGAGAAGTCTGTCTTCTTAAGTGAAACATATTATATTTCTTTAATTGAGTTTTTAAAAGAATATTATGATTTTAGAGAACGGGAAATTCAATAAATAGAAATTTTATTCTATATGATTTTAAAATGGAATTATATTCTAATTAAACATTTTTAAATTTCATAAATTGAATTCTACATACTTGAAAAAGAACCAACTTTTTCTTTGAAGAATTGATTTTTTAAGAATCATGGATGTGGTCCGAAGGTATGCAAAACACCTTATATGATATGATATGATATGATAATTTAATGAGTGTAAGAACAATTTAATATACTACTTGAATAATATATAGTGAATTTTTAAGTGATGTGGGATACAATGAGAGCATTTGTACCCTAACCCTCATGGATGTCACACCCGGACCACAGTTTTCATTTATTTGTATTTATTTAATGATGTTGGTTATTCTAAAGGATGTCCAGGTTGAATGTCTACAAAATGTATTCATTTTTTAGTCGTTTCAGTTTTCCTCTACCACTATTCATTATCATTGTGACTGATATTTGTAGAATTTTGCATGGCAGAGTGCTTTTTACACCCATAGTGTCTCTAAATTGTGTTTAAATTATTGACAGATCGTTGGGTGGGATTCCATAGTGTTTGGGATGTCATTTTAGGGTTTTTGGAAAAAAAATTAGGTCACAGATTTTGAGCAGAGTTTTCCCAAACTGTGCATCTTAAACCTGTCAGCATGTAGATATTTTCCAATGGCAGTCACATGGTTTGCACACAGTTTAGTAAACCATGAAGAAAAACCATGTATCCCATTACGGTCTCAATAACATTTTTTCTAGAGGTTTGTTTTATGTGATTCCACATCACAAATGAACCCAGATCTGTTGGGTATAGTCCATTGGCTCATACTCCTTCATTCTCCATTGTTTATGTCCACATATGGGAAATTTCTTAGCAATGTTTAGTGATTCATCGTGGTTTATTCATCACACACTTCCATTCCCTTTTCTCCTATCTTCTCTTTCTATATTTCTTGGTTTTGTATGGGTTTTCCTCCCATGGATGAACCCTAATAGATATGGTTTTTATTTTCATTGACTTTCTTGATGTCTAGGGTGTGGGGATCGTTTGTGGGGATTCGATCTCTCTCTCCTTGAAATATTATTCTATATGTATAGGTTTTTAGTAGGTGTTTACATGTTTTATTTTCTTATGGCTTTTCATTTCTTTCTTGGAATTTTAGATAAATCTATTATGTAGATTCAAACCCCTATGGAACCATTTTTAACCATATTAATGTATTTGGTAGATGGTTCGATTTGTTAAAAATAGTTTTAAATGTGTTTTTTTATATTTCCTAGGTTTATGATACCTTGGATGTATGTTTGATTTTCCTTTGTTTTTATAAAGGGAAATTAATCCTTTTATGAACGTTTTAACTCACTTTATGTTGTAATTATATTTTTGAATATTGACCATGGTTTGGTTTGTTTGAATCAACAATGTTTCAGCTTTCTAAATGTGTTAAAATGATTTGTAAAGGATTCCTTCACATTAAGGTTGTAGATGTGTACTTTTAATGATGTGAATAGTTATTTTTTGTTTTTAAGCAATTGGTGTTTTGTGGAAATGGTTTGGAGATTCATAATTTGTTGTTTATTGTGACATGGGATGTTAGCACTTCTATGGCTACACTAGGGTCACAAATGGATGTACATTGAAATGATGATCGCACCTTTAAAATGGTGGTTTCTAAAAACCATGGGTTCATAAAATAGTTCATTGTATTCTAATATATTGGGGTTTCCATGTGATTTTTCAAAGTAATTTCGAAATGTGAATTCCTTGAGTGTATGAATGTTTTAATATCGGAGTATGTTTTGTTGAATGTGTGGATTAATGGGCCGTTTTGTTGTTTCATAAAATATTGCACCATGATAGTGTGATAAAAAAATAATACGTTGATGATTTGGAAACATAGAACACTATGTCCAATTATTCACCTTCAACACAATGGGTATAAATATATTAGCTTTTAGAATTGTTTTTGTATTGGAAAATGTGTGTTCCCGATTGGAAACACAAAATGATTATAAAATGATTTGATCTTTTATAAGGATTATCATCCTAGTTGGAACTATTATGACATTAAATGAATGTAACCATATATGGGGCACCATTATATGAGATATTTCCCTTAGGGGATATCAAATATTGGTCTTCATTTTTGTGGTACGAACGTGCAGTTATAATGGATGGATGTGTCATATGTGTGCTGGCCTACTACATACATAGTATTATCATTACCTACATGGGTTATTGGGTGTCTTTTAGATGATCATGTGACATTAGCTTACAATTATTTATTTGATGGAATGGTACCCACTAGTAGATATAGAGGCCAGATGCAGTGTTCTTCTGAGTTTTTCAGGAGGGAGATCAGTCCTTTATAGACTATGGGGCTTCACCATACACTGATTGGTGGTTCCAGACCGAGTACATCCAAAGGTTATCTAGTTATTTTTGGGATAACCCATGGTTCATATTAATATTTCGTGTTGAATTTTAACTACACTAGATTTATACCAGAATTGCTTTCCTGATTTGTTTTTAAGCTGCCATAGTTTTCCATTTATTGGAAATTGATTATAAAAATAGAGTTTTGTTTTGGAAGTGAAATGTGTTGAGTGCTATTTTATAAAACATGGGATACCCTATCTTTGTAATTGTATTTAAAAATAGTTCTACTAGTTTACTTTGGAAGTGGAAAAACATGGATTATATGATTTATTATAGCATCTTTAATGTGCATTCTAGTGCTCATGACTTTCCTACCATTTAAATTATAGGTTCAGTGTTTGTTCGTGTTTCTTCGACTAGCTTATCATTATGGGGTAGGGTCTATCTTAGGGTTGGAGGAGACTAAGAGGTAACATGGAGATAATGAGACATGGATTTGTTGTTTTTTTATTAGTTTCAAACTATTTTTTTATTAATTGAATCTGGTTCAATTTTTCGTTTGTTATGATCGATTTTTTCATCTTTACATCATTTTCAGTTTCTTCCATTTATATCTATGGTCCTGGTCTCTTTTCGTTTAGGATGAAATCATTCCTAAAGTGAATTTTTTTATTCTGAATAGTATTTACCATCCTACGGGGGTTATGAATGCCCCTCTAGACATGCTACAGACTCGCATGGGTGATCGGTTTAGGTCAAACCTAGGTTGGTTCATGATAAAATTGTATTGGAGGAGGTTCTTGTCATATGGTGTGTCTGGTAGATAGATATTAAGAGTTTTGGTACTTTGGATGTAGTTGTAGGAAGGGATTCTTGAACATATTCTCACTCTGAACCTTGAGCCACTAGGGGTAGTCTAGGATTGGGGTCTAATGTATTGGGTTGTTTCGAATTGAGGTCTAACAATAGAGGTGAACTGATGTTATGTTACAGCCTCACATGTGGTGCTTACCCATGTGGAGTCGATGTTCTGGGTTTAAGGACCTATTAGTGTTATTCTTTACTCAAGGATAGACCCACCATCATATTATTAGGTAAGAAATTGGGACTAGATCCTCACTCAGCAGTTCCCTGTTATACATGTTTTGAAAGAACCCAGATCTTCGTTTTAGGTATGTTTTTCCTTTTCTTGTTGTTTTTTGAGAAAAAGAGTAAAATCTATAAATTTACAAAGTACACGCCATGTACTTTGATGCAGCGTAAGGTCATGTGCTGGCCGTGTGCAGGCCACACACACGGTGTGTAGGGGCATTGTGGAGGCTACTTAAAGTGGAGTACGAAAAGGCTAAGTACACTCGGTGTACTCCAAAAGTACACGCTGTGTACTTTCTTTTTTTATTAAATGGACTGAGGCCATGCCTAATCGACATAATTGTCTTTTTATCAAGGTTCTTTGACCAGGAGCATCCGTACGGCCATGAACATCCTCCGATCCCACGATCCTCTGTCTGTTTACCGAATCGGCTGCCATTGATTGCATTGGAACTGCAGTGGTGACCTCTTCCTTCTTCTTGAGTTTCATTCCATGATTTTCCCTCTTTCTCAAGATATCGTGGGTTGAACATTTTGTGCATTTTCATAGATCTATGAAGTTATAAGTTGAATCAGGCCTCATGGTTCAAGTATATTGATCTCCTAGAACCAAGGTAGGTGGTTTGTTCCTTACCTTTCGATGTCTTTGAGTATTATGTTAAAATTCCCACCAATACCCATGAACGCAGTATTGCGTGTTTACCGTTTTCCCCTATTGTTTTCCTGACATTCTTGTATGATTGTGTAGAGGTAATTTGATCGTGTTTGAGGATAATTTCTATTCTTGGATGATTTTCCCATGCATTTTTCTTGTTATGACCTTTGGGTTTTGTTAGCCTTTGGCTGTTACACCTGTTTTCCATACCTTGTGACCATAGGATGGAATGATATTCTCGACATGCTAGGTATGCTATAGATAGATTAGATAAGTATCTCAATAGGTGTAATTTGGCCTTATATATTTATTATGCACTGACTCGAATGATACCATGAGAACCTGGTGCTATAGACTATAAGGGATAGAAATAGTGAGCTTCCCAGAGATTCTAGGATATTATAGACTATATGTGATAGACTGAGTGAGCTTCCCAGAGATTCTTGAACATTATAGACTAGGGGGGATAGACTGAGTGAGCTTCCCAGAGATTCTTGGATATTGTAGACTACATGGGATAGACGGAGTGAGCTCTCAGAGAGTGTTTAATTTTTTTTAATTTCATTAAAACCTTCCAGGCTAGAGAAGGAATTGACTAAGCTAGCTTCATTAGAGAGTCTATGATAGACCTGAGACAATTGGAGGATTGACTGAGTGATCTCCTCGTAGAGTTTCTAGACCTTGGGGCAATAAGAGGGTTATACTGCGTGATCTTACTCATAGAGTCCATGACTACCCTAGACTATAATGTGAATTGACCGAGCGAGATTCCCTAGAGTGTCTTATAATTTCGTATGACCAAAACAAAGGGGTTAGGCTGAGTGCACTTCCCAGAGGGTTGTTGGTACTTCTTGGATATGACCAGAGCAATTGGCTGCGAGTACTTCCCAGAGGGGTTCTTATTGTGGTTAGCTATTTTCTTCACTACTGCTCATTGTTATGTGGATTGATTACTGTCGTATATCATCCTGTTATTACTTACTAATTACTACCTACTGTTTACTGTTACTGTTTACTGCTTACTGTACTATTACCTTCCATATGCTCACTGACTATTAGGCATAGATCTTCGGGTCGTTGCCTACTAGGATTTAGTCTCACACACTATTTGGGTCATGCTTTTTGGCCCAAACAGACTATTTTGTTGCAAGTATACACAAGGGAAAGATCCCTTCATCTTCTTTTACATGATTTCGTTGGAGCATAAGAGCATGGAACCGAACTTAGGCTTGCGATGCAGAGGAGTTGTTTGTCTTATCTTTTGTACTTGTTTTGGTACTGTTTGTATTTCCAGCATTGTGAACTGTTTGGATGCTCTCCTAGATATGTATAGTGGATCATTTAATATATACATATGTGCTCTAGTGGTTTATAGTTTTAGTCTACTTCTGTTTACTTGGGAATTGTTGTTGGATATTTATTTCTTCCCCTATTGCATGTTATGTTTAATTCTGTTGTGTACTCTGCCAATGAGGTCATAGTTTCCCCACTATCAAGTCAAGGCCCTTGCTGCTAGTCGGCAGCCTTTGGCTTTGGGAAGCCAGCCAGAGGCGCCCCGTACCCGGTTGGTCACATGTCCTCAAGTGCATTTCCCCAAATGCCAGAGGCTACCGACTAGCAGCAAGGACCTTGGGTTTGATATTGGGGAAACTATGCCCCCATTGGCAGAGTACACAATGCATGTAAACAAAACATCCATTAGCAGGAGCAATAAATATCCAACAATAATGCCCTAGTAAACAGCTGATGACTAAAACAATAAACCACTGGAGAACATAAGTATATATGAAATGATTCATAATACAAATCTAGGAAAACAACCAAATAGGTCACAATGCTAGATATACAAACAGTAACAAAACAAGTATAAAAGAAAAGATAAACAACTCCTCACCATCACAAGCCTAATATTGGTCACATGCTCTCCTGCTCCAAAGCAATCAAGTACCAGAAGTAGAAGGGTGTTTCCCTTGTCGATACCTGCCACAACAGAGTCTGTTTGGGCTCAAAAGCATAACCCAAACAGGGTGTGAGACTAAATCCTAGTAGGCAACCACCCAAAGATCTGTTCCTGAAAATCAGTGAGAATATGGCAAGTAATAGTACAGTAAGAAGTAAACACTAACAGTAAATAATAGCCAGTAATTTGTAAGTAGTAACACGATGATATACGATAGTAATCAATCCATAGAACATCAAGAAGCAGTGAAGAAAACAACTAACCACAATAGGAACCCATCTGGGAAGTACTCGTAGCCAACCCCTCTACTTCTATACAAGATGTACCAACAACCCTCAGGCAGTGCACTCAGCCTAACCCCTCGGGTTTGGTCATACGGAATTATAAGACTCTCTAGGGTTGCTCACTCGGTCAATTAACCTTATATTTTATGGTATTCAGGGTCTCTCTGAGGAATATCACGCGGTATAACCCTCTTATAGCCCTAAGGTCTAGAAACTCTCTGAAGGGATCACTCGGTCAATCCTCCTATAGTCTTAGGTCTACAAAAGACTCTCTACGGAAGCTCACTCAGTCAATTATTTCTCTAGCCTGGAATGTTTTAATGAAATTCAAGAAAAGTAAATATTCTCTGAGAGCTCACTCGGTCTATCCCCTATAGTCTATAATATCCAAGACTCTCTGGGAAGCTCAATCGGTCTATCCCCTCTAGTCTTTAATGTTCAAGACTCTCTGGGAAGATCACTCAGTGTATCCCTTAAATTCTATAATATCCATGACTCTCCGGGAAGCTCACTCGGTCTATCCTTTATATATTATATAGCACCAGGTTCTCACGGTCTTGTGCCAGTTAGTGCATAATAATTCTATAAGGCCAAAGTACACCTATAGAAATACTTGGATAATCAGTCTACAACATAGTAAGCATGTTAAGAATATCATTCCATCGTACGGTCACAAGGCATGGAAAACAGGTGTAACGACCAAAGGCTAACAAAACCCAAAGTTCATAAAAAGAAAAAGTCATGGGAAAAACATCCAATCATAGCAATTATCCTCAAACAAAATCAAATTACCTCTACATAGGCATAAAATCAAGGAAAGAAAACAACAGGGGAAAAATGGTAAACACAAAATACCCCGTTCACATGTATTAGTGGGAATTTTCACATAAAACTCAAAGACTTCGAAAGTTAAGGCACAAACCACCTACCATGGTTCTAGTAGATCAATATACTTGAAACACAAGGCTTGATTCTCCTTATGACGACATAGATCTACGAAAACACATAAAACATTCAACCCATGGTATCTTGAGAATGAGGGAAAATCATGGAATGCAACTCAAGAAGAAGGAAGAGCTCACCACTGCGGTTCCAATGCAATCAATAGCGGTCGATTCGGCAGACAGACAGAGGTTTGAGGGCTCAGAGGATGTTTGTAGCCGTACATATTCTCTCGGTCAATGAACCATGAGAAGAAGACAATTCTGTTGATTAGTTGTGACCCCAGTCTATTTAATAAAAAACATAGTACACGGCATGTACTTCTGGAGTACACAACATGTACTTAGCTTTTTTTTACTATGCTATAAGAAGCCTCCACTTTACCCCTACACACCATGTGTGTGGCCTGGACAAGGCCAGCACACAGCCTTACACGGAATCAATGAACACAGGGTGTACTTATAAAGTACATGACATGTACTTTGGAAATTTCTAGATTTTCTTCTTTTTCTCATAAACACCCAGAAAAAGAATAACATACCTGATACCAAGATCTTGGTTCTTGAAAACATCCCCCCTTAAAGGAATTCATCCCTGAATTTCCGTAGAGAGGAGAAGAAGAAGATACATTGAATAGCTCTGGCCACTGCAATCGTACATCAGCCTCTCTCTTCCAAGTCTCCTCTTGTACTCACCCGTGCAACCATTGCACCCGTAACATAGGAACATACCGGCCACAGAGAACCGTCGTACTATGATCGACAATCCAGATAAGTTGATCCTAAAACGACGCATCCGCTTCGAGCTTAACCTCCTCGGGTTGAAAGACATGTGACAGGTCTGAAAAGTAATGTCGGAGCTGAGAGACATGGAAGACGTATTGTATAGCCTGGTACCTCTGAGGTAACTGAAAACAATAGGCAACTGGACCAACTTTCTCCAACACCTAAAACAGACCTACGTACCATGTTGAAAGATTACCCGTCTCTGAATCCTCTTATTTCCCAACCTCATTGCGACACGTAGGAAAACCTGATCCCCGACCTCGAACTTCAGAGGTCATCTTCGTTGATAAGCAAAAGACTTATGTCGATATTGTGCTGTTTCCATACTCTTCCGAATCAACTCTATCTTCTCTGAGGTCTCATGAACAAGATGAGGTCCCTGCAAAGCTGCCTCTCCTGCCTCCAGCTAGTACAAAGGTGATCGGCATGGCCTATCATACAAAGCCTCGTAAGGGGCCATCAGAATAGTCTCTTGAAATCTATTGTTATAGGAAAAACACACAAAATATATGCTTCTCCCAAGAACCACCAATGTCTAGAATTCAACCTCGGAGCATATCCTCAAGCACCGGGATCATAAACTTAGATAGGCCATCTGTCTGGGGATGGTATGACGTACTCAAAATTACTTGTGTACCAAAGCCTAATGAAGCCCCTGCCAAAACCGAGAAGTAAAATGTGCAACCCTATCTGAAAAAATGGAGTGTGGAACTCCATGCGGACGTACAATCTATCAGATGTACAACCGTCCCTGCTCATCAACATTGAAGGTCTCATTGATCTTAAAGTATTGAGAAACCTTTTTAAGCATGTCGACGACAACCCAAACAACATCACTCCCTCGAGGATACCTTGGTAACTTGGTCACGAAATCCATCACGACATCGTTCCACTTCCACTCCGGAATGGGTAACTGCTGTAAAAGCTCTGCTGGTCGCTGATGCTCCGCTTTCACCTGCTGACAAGTAGAACATATCATAACAAAATCAGTATCATTCCTCTTCATACATGGCCAACAATACTGATAGTGTAGATCCTGATACATCTTGGTGACGCCAGGATGAACTACCAAAACTGAGGAATGAAAATCCCGCATCAGCTCCTTGCGTATATCTACTGGCACCCATATGAGTCCCAGTAAACACAATATCTCATCCTCAAACACTGTCTATCCAGGAAAAGGGTCCTCTCCTGACACACTCTCCCTCAGGACTCAGCCTTCTATGTCTGATAGATGCCTCATCTGTACCCGATCAAGAAGTGTAGAGGTAATAGCTACAGAAGATAGGAAAGTCTGTCCATGTCTATTGTGAACCTCCAAATGCTTCTCTGAGAATAGATTCATAAGCTGCCACTCACTGTCGGACTCCTAGATTTCATGTATCTGAGTTCTCTAGCTCAGCGCATCAGCAACTGCATTTCCCTTCCCAGGAGTGTAGGCAATCTCAAAGTCAAATGACTGAAGATACTCGACCCACCTAAGCTATCTTAGATTCAGATCTCACTGAGTGAAGATATGTTTTAGACTCCTGTGTTCGGTGAAAACCACAACGTTCTCTCCCAGAATATATTGTCTCCAATATCATAAGGCATGAACAATAGTTTCTAACTCTAGATCGTGTGTCGGGTAGTTCCTATCATGTCGCCTAAACTGCCGAGACCCGTACACAACAACTCTGTCTCCCTGCATAAGCACAGCTCCCAGCCCGATACCTGAAGTATCGTTGTAAATAGTATAGCTCGTTCCTGGATCTGGAAAGACTAGTATCGGTGCTGATGTCAACCTCCATTTCAGCTCCTGAAAGGATGAATCACAAGAATCTAACCATAAGAACTTTTCCCTTTTCTTGGTTAGGCCTTTCAACGGTGTTGCAAGGCGTGAAAAGTCCTATATGAAATGCCTATAGTATCCAGCCATCCCTAGAATACTCTGAACCTCAAAGGCGTTCTTCAGCTGCTCCCAGGAAACTACAAATTTCACATTCTATGGATCCAATGATACTCCAGCCTCTGAGATGACGTGAAACAAGAAGTGAATCTGATCCATACAAATTTGGCATTTTGAGAGCTTAGCATATAACTGATGCTCTCTCAGTGTACTCAGAACGATCTCAAAATGGATAGCATGGTCATGTCGAGTGTGAGAGTACAACAAGATATTGTCCACGATGACCACCATGAAGGAGTCCATGTACAGATGGAACACACGGTTCATTGGGTCCATAAAAGCTTCTGGCACATTCGAGATTCCACATGGCATGACCGTATACTCGTATAGACCATACCTACTCTTGAAGGCCGTAAGAGGTATATATGATTGTTTAATGCGCAACTGATGATAACCGGACCTCAAATCGATCTTCGAGAACACCCAGGCTCTTCAAAGCTTATCAAAAAGGTTATCTATCTTAAGAAAGTTATATCGGTTCATGACCGTAAACTGGTTCAGTTTCCGATAATACACCAAAAGCCTAAGGGTGTTGTCTACGCTCTTCGCAAACAGGACAGCTGAACCCCAAGGATAAGTACTGGGTCAGATGAAACCCTTTTCCTGGAACTCCTCTAACTGCATCTTGAGATCTTACAACTCAAGTGTATCAATCCTATAAGGGGGAATGGACACCGGTGCCGCTCGTGGCACAAGCTCAATAGAAAATTCTACATCACACTCCAGAGGAAAACTTGAAAATTCCTCTGGAAAGACATCCATGAAATGATCCACCATTAGAGGAAAGTCTAACTGTCAAGTCCCCTGGTCATCCAGATAAATACTTGTGATATGGGCTATAACTCCTCCTAGCCCATGATGCTCTGGTCCAGCTATACCCACTTGGAAATCCCACTCGCCTCTATGGGGAAAAGATCTACCCTCTAGTGATACGAAAGTCGCCCTGCGGCGATAGAAATTGACAACTGCCTAGAAGGAAACTATCCATTCCATACTGAGAATGACATCATATCCTATTATCTCTAGGTCATAGAGGTACCATAAGAAGTGACACCCTAAGACCTCAATAGGGAACTCTCTGTACTGATGTACGCTAAACGCACTCGTTCCCAACGGTGTATCAAGAGTCAACATGTTAGCAGACGAAAAGATACAGAGCCCAAGGATCTCCACAACAGTAACAGAGACAAGGTTATGTGAAGAACCAGTATCAAAAAGAGATGAAGATAAAAATGAGGCTACTAAGATCGTACCTCGAACTGTAGAAGGGTCGAGATCCTACTCCGGATGGGTCTGCTCCACGGTGAACGTATGGTCTGTATCGCGGCCCTGCGCCCCTGGCTGACCACTCTAAACTGATCCACTCTGTTGTCACTGGTAACCTAGTGACTGAAAACTACGGTCGCAACCTCCACATCTGCCCTAACGGCCAGAAGAAATCAAGTTCCCAGACTGGTGAGAAACTAGAAATACCTCTCCTATACGTGGGGTCATAGAAGAGCCCCTACAACCAGTTGTAGGGGATAAGACTTGAGAAAAATGATGAAGATGGCCCATCATGGCGCATGATCGGCACTCCATCAGGTATCTCTGACAATGAGTCCTAATATTCCCACTCATACCACCCTTGTTGCATACAACCTAGCTACCTGAAGATACATTCTGCCTACCCTGATCTCCTATAGAAGACTCCCTATGGTGCTTCCTACTATCAGTAGGAGGAACACTTACTATGGATGTTGAACCGTCCTAGCTCACTGCTCCAGAATATTTCAGATTGCACTCAGTGATCAGTGCCTGGTTGACAATCGAGGATATCAAAGTCAACCTGAAGATATTCACCTGGGAACAGATCTCCTTCTTGAGACCATCCTCAAACTTCCTAGCAAGGAACAACTCATCACTTGCTGGAATCGGCGTGAAGCATTGCATCTCGGTAAAATGAGACGAGTACACCATAACAGAAAGAATACACTACTCGAGACTCATAAAATTCCGGTCTCGGTCGGCCCTCAAGGTCTCTGGAGAGTAGTATTCATAGAAGATGCACTGAAACTCATCCCAAGTCATACTCTACTGGCTCCATGAATGTGAGATCGCCTCCCACCACTTCTTGGTGGTGTCTCAGAGCATATATGTATCCATCTTTACCATTTTCTTTGGAGGTATCTCTAGATGCTTGATGATCGTCAGCGTGGCCTCTAGCCAAGACTCTACAGCCTGTGGTCCTCCATCCCCTGAAAAAGATGGAGGATGTTGCTGGTAGAAAACCCATGTCAACTCAACCATCAATGGGTCAGGAAGCAGTGATCCCTGAAAGGTCTGCATCATCCTCAGGAAGTCCCCACGGAACTACGCATTAGGGCCTACATCGGGTATAACCACTGGTGCCAAGGCTGGCACAGCAGGAGGATCTGCAGGAGGTCCCTGATCGGCCATATCTGGTTTCTGGTCACCGTCTGGCAGTTGACGTAAAACTGGAGGACGTCTCAGAGGCATAGTTCTGAAAGATCAAAATCACACCTTAGATCAAGATTATCAAGGACAAAGAACACAAGAGTACAAAATGGGAATAGGTGGAAGAAACACTCACGTTTCACTAGAAATGACTACACAACATGTATAAAAACTACATGGTGTGCTCTATAAGGCCATCCACATGGGTGTGTACTTCTGCAACCTTTGGTCGTGTAACACCACAAACTACACAACGTGTTGTACCCACACACGGCATGAACATCATCTCGATTCCCCTGACCGAGTCTCCTTACACGGATAAATCACATGGTCCTCTTAACCCAAGACTACATGACGTCTTCACCAAGGACATGGCATGTACAAGAAAAGGTTTCAGCCACCCGTGTTGTTAGTTACACGACCGGCTACACGGCTGAAAATTACACGGTGTGTTCTAAACAAACTACGTAAAAGGAGCCTTTGGGTGGCTTCTGGAACTGGGACGTTAAAAGTGGTATCAGAGGAATTCTTTTCTCTTGATTTACTTTTTGGAGCCTTTATCTAGGGATAGGACAGATTTGGTACTTGGTAATAAGCTGTGCCCAGGAGTAGCTAACCCGTGTACAGGGAAAAGCCAATCTACCTCGATTATGGAAATTTTCTGGTTTTTCATTGTTACAGTTGATTTGATTTCACCTAGAGTGATTCACATGCTTTCTGTTGTTACCTTTGTTGTTATTGTAGTTCTATTTCTGTCACATCCCGATGAGATGAGGGTATGCCATCTCATGCATCATATAAGCACTTGTTAGAAATCATATTCCATGCATTCTTTTCATGTCATCATGGATGCATTAGTGATTGCTTGTTGTTGTGGCAGTCATTGTGTATATTATGCATGTTGTTGTGATATATGTTTTTGTAGAATCTCTATTATTTGATAGAAAATTTGTTAAATAAGATATTTACTGGACTAAATGCCAGATATTGATTCTTGAGGTGTTATGGTCCCTCATGAATCAACCTTGGTGGATCATTTACTTGTTTCCCATGTACATGATATGTATGAGACTCCACGCTTTGGTTCATGGTGTGTATAGTCCCACATGGATCAGAATTTGGAATCTTCATGTTTGTTTTTAGTGTTTTCTAGGCTTCAGTGTAGTTTCTGAGCTACTGCCTAGAAAATACCCAAAATACACAGTGTGTACGTGACTGCATTCCATGTAGTTTTAAACCTTGTCACTGACTATGTGAGAAGAAACACGTGGAAACACGCCGTGTACAGTGGTTACACACCGTGAAGTTGTGAGTTGTGTAACTAGTCGTGTCACTAACAACACGGGTTGGGGAAGCTCATGTAGTACACGCCGTGTTGGGTATGAATACGCTATATAGTCTTGTTATAAGTACCTGGTTGTGTCACGAATAACACGGGACGAGGTTATCTCTTTTATATACGCCGTGTATGTTCAGAACACGCCGTGTAAGGGTCATCCGTGTAGCCAGCCGTGTAACTAACAACACGGGTCACTGAAACCTTGTCTAGTGCACGTCGTTTCCCTGGTGAACACGTTGTGTAGTCTAGGGTTAAGAGGACCATGTGAGGTAGCCGTGTAAGGAGAATCTTCCAGGGGAATGGAGATGAAGTAAACACCGTGTGTGGGGACAACATGCCGTGTAGTCTGCGGTGTTACACGACCAAATGTGGAAGAAGTACACTCCCATGTGAATGGCCTTTAGGAGAACACCGTGTAGTTTTTATACACGTCGTGTAGTCATGTTTAGTGAAACTTGAGTGTTTCTTCATCCTTTTCCTCTTTTTTACTCTTGTGGTCTTTGTCCTTGATAATCCCGATCTATGGTGTGCTTTTGATCTTTAAGATCTATGCCTCCGAGACGTCCTCCGGTTGTAGCAAGCTTCTTGAAGGTGACCAGACACCAGATATGGCCGATCAGGGACTTCCTGTAGATCCTCCTTCTGTGCTAGCCTTGTCACCAACAGTTATACCCATTGCAGGCACCAATACTCAGTTAAGGGAGGACTTCCTGAGGATGATGCAGTCCATTCAGGGAGCGCCGCCTCCTGCCCCATCGATGGCTGGGTTGACGTGGGTTTTCCAGGAGCAGCATCCTTATAATTTCTCAGGGGTTGGAGGACTCAGGCTTCAATGTCATGGATATAGGCCACGGTGACTATCTTAGAGCATCTGGAGATACCTCCAAATAAAAGGGTAAATATGGCTACTTATATGCTCCGAGACACAGCCAAGAGGTGGTGGGAGGTGATCTCAAAGTCAGGGTGCCAGCAGAGTATGACTTGGGATGAGTTTCAGAAAATCGTATACGATTACTTATATCCAGAGACCTTGAGGGCTGACCAAGCCTGGGAGTTTATGAGTCTTGAGTAGGTTACTCTTTCTGTTATAGAGTACTCATCTTGTTTTACCGAGTTGTAGTGTTTCATGCTGATTCAAGCAGGTGATGAGTTGTTCCTTACTATGAATATTGAGGATGATCTCAGGCAGGAGATCTGTCCCTGGGTAAATATCATCAGATTGACTTCGATATCATCGATCTTCAAACAAGCGATGATCAATAAGCGCAATTTGAGAGATTCTGGAGTAGTGAGCCATGGCGGTTCGACATCCAGAGTCAGTGTTCCTCCTACTGATATCAGGATGTGTTGTAGGGAGTTTGGTCGAGCAGATTGGGGTAGGAGGAATGTATCTTCGGGCATCCAGGTTGTACGCTACCAGTGTGGTTGGAGCGGGAATACTAGGCCTCAATTTTATAGAGACCCGATAGAGTGCCAATCTTGCGACAAGATGGGCCATGTTCAGTGTTTTTGGTAGATCTTCTCACCTATAAATGGTTGTAGGGGTTCTTCTATGACCCCGCTTACTGGACTGGTATCACCAATTTCTCACCAGTCTGGGAACTGGAGTTCTTCCGACCATTAGGGTCGAGGTGGAGGTCGTGGTCGTGGTGGTCAGTCACCAGTTTACCGGTGACAACATAGTGGATCAACTCAGAGTGGTCATCCATGGGTGTAGGGACACAGTACATGCCAGACTTTCTTTATGGAGTAGACCCATCAAGAGTAGGATCTCTTCCCTTCTATAGATCAAGGAACAATCTTAGTAACCTCAGTTTTATATTCAACTCTTTTCTATACTGGTGCTTCACATAGCTTTATCTCTCTTACTATTGTGGAGAGCCATGGGCTCGGAATCTTTTCGTCTTCCAACATGTTGACTCTTGATACACCATTGGGAATGAGGACGTCTAGCGTACGTCAGTGTAGAGAGTGACCTCCTGAGGTTTTAGGGTTTCACTTCGTGTGGGACCTCTATGTCCTAGAGATGACAGGATATGATGTCATTCTTAGTATGGACTAGTTAGTTCCCTTCCAAGGAGTCGTCGATTGCTATCACCGTAGGGTGAGTTTTGTATCACCTGGGGGCATATCATTTCTGCATAGAGGAGAGTGGTATGTTCAGCCGTGTAGAGCTGGACTAGAGCATCATGGGCTAGGAGGAGTTATATCCCAGATCGCCAGTCTTTATCTAGATGACCAAGGAACTTCACAGTTAGAATTTCCTCCAGTGGTGGATGGTTTCAGGGATGTCTTTCTAGAAGACTTTTCAGGTTTTCCTCTAGAGCGTGAGGTAGACTTTTCTATTGATCTCATGCTAGGAGAGGCACCAGTTTCCATTTATTCTTATATGATGGCTACACCTGAGTTGCAGGAGCTTAAGAAGTAGTTGGAGGAGTTGCAGGAAAAGGGTTTCATCCAACCCAGTACTTTTCTTGGGGGTTCGCATGTCCTGTTTGTTAAGAAGGCAGCATACACCCTTAGGAATTTCATGGATTATCGGAAGCTAAACCAGCTGAAGGTCAAGAACTGATATCCCTTACCGAGTATCGATGACCTCCTTGATCATCTTTGAGGATTCTGGGTGTTCTCGATGATTGATTTGAGGTCTCGTTATCATCAGTTGCATGTTAGACCATTTGATATACCTCTTACAGCCTTCAAGTCGGTGTGCCCAGTTCTTCTCTGCATGCCCCTTCTGCTTCCCGCGTTCAGTCCGGTGTGGAATCTGGTGAGGGTTCTTCCATGTTTCGATCTATCTAGCTCAATTCCCAGAGTGGCGTTGTTGGCTCAGATCTTCTTGGCTCCTCTCAACGGTGACGCTCCTTGGAGGAGCGGTCGGGTCTTCCAGTCCTGGGTGACGAAGAATCAGCTTCATTATCCCTGGTTTGTATTCCTCCTCGGTTGGCTGCGATTTGGTGTCAGAGGGTGTCTTGCAGATGCAGAGGGGTCTCTAGCTTCAGCTCTAGCGACGACTTGCATTCTTCAATGGAGGTTGGATTTTTGTTTCTGATTTTGGTGGTTCGATGTGATTGGATTCGTCTTGGCTCAGGCAGTGGAGGGATAATTCTTCAACAACGGCTGTGATGTGTGAAGATTTCGGTGATTTCGGGACTCTGTTCTTGGTTCTCCTCGCGGGTAGTGGGATGTTTACCATGTCGGAGGTTGATGAGATTGTGGAGTTAGGTTTTGACTTGAAGTGTCTAAAGCAGCCTTTGTATTGCAATCCTTTAGATGATGTGCACTTCACCAAATGTGGTTTCAAATGCGGCCATTGGAATCTGCAGTATCCTGCTCATTAGGCATTTTGGACTGATTGTCTTGGTTCATGTTGATGTTTTTCTTGGTTTTTGGTTGATTTTATCATGCTGTGAATTTGACATTGGCCTCGGAGGTCCATTTCTCAAGGGATTTGACAACCAATTGTCTACAAGAAGTTGTTTCAGATGAGGTGCAGGGCAACTTTTTTTCGCTATTTCTTGGCTATTCGGAATCAGATGTTCACGGGACAGTTAGCCGTTCAGCATTGAGATAGTGGAAGTGGGGTTTAATGTTTTTGTCGCTGGTAGAAGCTTTCCTCTTGTAGTGCGTGTTGTTATTGGTCTTGAGCCTTTGGTCTATTGTGGTTGGTTGTTTTCTTTAAGTTGGCGATGTCATGGGTTCCCCCTCACCCATTAAAAGGGGTCTATTTCAATAAAAAATTAATTTTAAGTTAAAGTCTATACGAGTATACGGTCATGCTATTCGAACTCACGAATGTGCCAGAAAATTTTATGGCACTGATGAACTGAGTGTTCTATCTGTACTTGGACTCCTTTGTGGTGGACTTTGTGGACAATATCTTGGTGTACTCTTACACTCGACATAACCATGCTACCCATATTGAGATTGTTCCGAGTACACTAAGAGAGCATCAAGTATATGCTACGCTCTCAAAATTCTACTTTTGGACGGATCATATTCACTTCTTGGGTAATGTCATCTCAGAGGAAGGAGTATCAGTGGACCCAAAGAAAGTGAGAGCTATAGTTTCCTGGGAGCATCCAAAGAACGTCTTTGAGGTATGGAGTTTTCTAGGGCCGGCTGGATACTACATAAGTTTCATACAAGAATTTTCACTCCTAGCACCACTATTGATAGGTCTAACCAAGAAAGGGGAGAAGTTCTTATGGTCATATTCTTGTGAGTCAGCCTTTCAGGAGCTGAAAGAGAGGTTGACGTCAGCATTGATACTAGTCTTTCTAGATACGGGCAAGAGCTATACCATTTACTATGATGCATCAGCTATCAGTATTGGAGCTATTCTTATTCAGGGAGATGGAGTTGTTGCATACAAGTCTCGAAAATTGAGGCCACATGAGAGGAACTACCTTACGCATGATTTGGAGTTAACAACTTTTGTTCCTGCCTTATGCTATTTGAGATGCTATCTTCTGGGAGAGCAGTTTGAAGTTTTCACTGACCATAAGAGTCTAAAATAAATCTTCACTCAGCGGGACCTAAATCTGAGACAACACAGGTGGGTCGATTATCTTATGTCCTTCTACTTTGAGCTTGCCTATACGCCTCTGAAGGGCAATGCAGTTGCTGATGTGCTGAGCAGAAGAACTCAGATACAGGCAGTCCAAGAGGCCAGCAGTGAGTGGCATCTTATGGATCTATCTTCTAAAATGCATTTGGAGTTTCACAACAGACAGGGACAAACTTTCCTATCTTCTGTAGCTATTACCTCTACACTTATTGATCGGGTACGAATGAGGTAGCTATCAGACTCAGAAGGCCTAGTCCTGTGGGAAAGTGTGTCAGGAGAGGACCCTATTCCTGGATGGATAGTGGGAGAGGATGAGATCTTGCGTTTCTAGGGACGCGGATGGGTGCCAGTAGATATACACGAGGAGCTGATGCGGGATTTTCATTCCTCAGTTTGGACAGTTCATCCTGACGTCACCAATATGTATCACGATCCACACCATCAGTATTGGTGGCCATGTATGAAGAGGGATGTTTCTGGTTTCGTTATGAGATGTTCTACTTGTCAGCCTGTGAAAGCATAGAATTAGCGACCAGCAGGGATTTTACAGCAGTTAACCATTCCCGATTAGAAGTGGAATGATTTCACGATGTACTTCATGACCGGGTTACCGAGGCTACCTCGGGGGATTGATGTTGTTTTGGTTGTCGTTGACAGGCATACAAAGGTTTCTAATTTCTTGCCGATCAAGGAGACCTTCAATGTTGATGATCTGGGATAGTTGTACATCCGAGAGATTGTACGTCTGCATGGAGTTCCACAATCCATTGATTCAGACATGGATATGTGTTTTACTTCTCAGTTCTGGCAGTGGGTTTAGAAGGCTTTGGGTACACAAGTACTTTTGAGTACATCATACCATCGCCAGACAGATGGCCAGTCCGAGCTTACGATCCAGGTGCTTGAGGATAATGATCTGAGATTGCACTCTAGACATTGACAGTTCTTGGGAGATGCATATTCCTCTTTTGTATTTTTCCTATAACAACAGTTTTTAGGTGACGATTAAGATGGAACCTTAAGAAGCTTTGTACGGTAGGCCATGTCGATCACTTTTGTGCTGGCTGGAGGCATGAGAGGCAGCTTTGCTGGGACCTTATCCTATTCAGGAGACCTCAGAGAAAATAGAGTTGTTTTAGAAGAGGATGGTTACAGAACAGTCTGGACAGATGTCTTATGAGATCAACGGAGACAACTACTGGAGTTCGAGGTTGGGGATAAGGTTTTCCTACGTGTCGCAACGAGGTTAGGACAAAAGAGGATTCAGAGACAGGGTAAGCTTTCACCACGGTTTGTCGGGCCATTTGAGGTGTTTGAGAAAGTTTGGTCGGTTTCCAATCGGTTGCAGTTACCTCATGGTACCGAGATATGCACGACGTCTTCCACGTCTCTCAGCTCCGACGTTACTTTTCAGACCCATCTCATGTCTTTCAACCCGAGGAGGTTGAGCTCGAAGAATGCATTGTTTGAGAAGCATCCTATCCAGATTGTCGATTGTAGTATGAAGGTTCTAGGTGGGCGTTCTGTTCCTCTGGTATGGGTGCTATGGTAGCATGGGCGAGTACATGATGAGACTTGGGAGATTAAGGCCGATGTACGATCGCAATGGCCGGAGCTGTTTGGGGTATCTTCTTATACACCTCACTAAGGAAATTAGGGGATGAATTTCCTTAAGGGGGGAAGTTTGTAAGAACCCGGATCTTCATTTCAGGTATGTTTCTTCTTTTCTTGTTGTTTTTGAGGAAAAGTGGAAAATATGGAAATTTTCAAAGTACACATCATGTACTTTATAAGTAGACGTCGTGTACATTGATGCCACATAAGGCCTTGTGCTTTCCATGTTCGGGCCACACACATGGTGTGTAGGGGAGATGTGGAGGTCTCTTAAAGCAGAGTATAGAAAATATAAGTACATTCCATGTACTACAGAAGTACATGCTGAATACTTTATTTTTTTTATTAAATGTACTAGGGTCACACCTAATCAGCAATATTGACTTCTTCTCAATGTTTTTTGAATGGGAGCATCCGTAAGGCCGCAAAAATCCTCTAAGCCCCCGATCCTCCATCTTTTTGTCGAATTGATCGTCGTCGATTCCATTGGAACCGTAGATGTGAGCTCTTTCTTCTTCTTGACTTTCATTCCATGATTTTCCCACTTTCTCAAGATATCGTCGGTTGAACATTTTGTGCGTTTTCATATATCTACGTCATTCTAAGGAGAATCTAGCCTGTGGTATAAGTATATTGATCTCCTAGCACCAAGGTACATTTTTTGTGCCTTTCCATTCGAAGTATTTTTGTTTTATGTTCAAATTCCCACCAATACCCATGAACATGGTATTTTGTGTTTATCGTTTTTCCCCTTTTGTTTTTATACCTTGTGTGTATGCTTTTGTCGATGTAATTTGATCATGTTTGAGGATAATTGATATGCTTGGATGTTTTTCCCATGCCTTGTTCTTGTTATGACCTTTGGGTTTTGTTTCCCTTTCGTCATTACACCTATTTTCCATACCTTGTGACCATAGGATGGATTGATATTCTTGACATGCTTTCTTTACCATAGACTGATTAGCCAAGTAGCTCTATAGGTGTACTTTGGCCTTATAGAATTATTATGCACTGACTGGCATAGGACCGTGAGAACCTGGTGTTGTATACTATAATGGATAGACCGAGTGAGCTTCCCAGAGAGTCTTGGATATTATAGACTATAAGGGATAGACTGAGTGAGCTTCCCAGAGAGTATTGAACATTATAGGGTAGAGTGGATAGACCGAGTGAGCTTCCCAGAGAGTCTAGGATATTATAGACTACATGGGATAGACCAAGTGAGCTCTTAAAGAGTCTTTACTTTGTTTTAATTTCTTTAAAACCTTCTAGGATATAGAAGGAATTGACTGACTGAGCTTCCTTAGAGAGTCTGTGATAGACCTGAGACTATAGGAGGATTGACCAAGTGAGCTCCTTAGAGAGTTTCTAGATCATGGGGCTATAAGAGGGTTAGACCGTGTAATCTTCCTCAGAGATTCCCTGACTACCCTAGACTATAAGGGGAATTGACCGAGCGAGAATCCCAGTGAGTATTATATTTTTGTATGACCAAAAAAGAGGGGTTAGGATTAGTGCACATCCCATTGGGTTGTTGGTACTTTTTGGATAGGACCAGAGGGGTTGGCTGCATGTACATCCCACAGGGATTCCTATTGTGGTTAGTTGTTTGCTTCACTAGTGCTTATTGTTCTATAGATTGATTTCTGTCGTATATCATCCTGTTACTACTTACTGATTACTACCTGTTGTTTACTATTTTTGTTTACTGCTTACTATACTACTACCTTCCATATGCTCACTGACTGTTAGGCACAGATCTTTGGGTGGTTGCCTACTAGGATTTAGTCTCACATCCTATTTGGGTTGTTCTTTTGGGCCCAAACAGACTATGTTGTTACTGGTAAAGACAAGGGAAAGTGCCCTTCAACTTCTGGTACATGATTTCATTGAAGCAGGAGAGCATGGGACCAAGCATAGGCTTGCGATGCTGAGGAGCTGTTTATCTTTTCTTTTGTACTTGTTTTGGTACTATTTTTATTTACAGTATTGTGACATGTTCGGATGTTTTCCTAGATATGTATCATGCATCATTTAATATATATATATATATGTGTGTGCTCCAGGTGATTATGTTTTTAGTCTTCTATTGTTTACTTGGGCATTGTTGTTGGATATTTACTTCATCCGCTATTGCATGTATTGTTTACTTCCGCTATGTACTTTGCCAATGAGGGCATAGTTTCCCCACTATCACACCCAAGGACCTCGCCACTAGTCGGCATCGTCTGGTATTTGGGGAAATGTGCTTGAGGCCATGTGACCAACTGAGTACGGGGCGCCTCTGGGTGGCTTTCGGAACCGGGATGTTACACGTTTTAATTTGGTTTTTGTTGGTATTTGTGTAGGTTGAAAATGAAAGTGTATTTTCCATAAAAAAATTGTTTAACAAAAGATGTGTTTCCCATCAAATGGTTATAAATTGGTTAAGTGGGTTTTTGAAACATTGAAAGTGTTTTGAAATTTAGAATTTGTATTAGATGTGGCCTTAGTATTCTATACAGACGTTGACATGTGTGTGGTTGTGTACAGAAATAGCATGGGGGAACATGTTCATGTATAATGTAGATGGAAATGAATGGACACACATTTAATGGTTTATAAGATATCATTAGTTGGGTTTTGTAATTATTGTATTGGAATGGCATTTATAAGGTGGAATAGAATGAGAAAATGATTTAGGGAAGTTATATTTCTTGTAAAATGGGTTGTTAGTATTTTTGAATTAGCCTTGATTGATTGTGTTTTTACTTTTAATGGATAATGGTGGTTTTTTAAAAGTTTTTTTGGGTGGTGTTTGTTTTTACATGGATACTAAGCCCGTTGGTTTTGGGTTTGATTTATTACTTTTTGTGGTTCCTTGATTTGATGTAGGAATTGGTTTGTGATTTTCATGTTGTTCAAGATGTTCCACCCAGAAAGCCCCCCATGATCTTTAACGATTCATGATGGGTTTTTGGTCCTTCTTAGTTGTTTCCTTTTTCATAGTTATATTTGTTCTCCTGAGGCTATGGAGTGGATTGAGGAGGTCATGTGTGTTTTCAAGTACTTTGGAACTCCTGAAGCTGTTAGAGTCTGTGTATTTTAGATGTTGTTTGAGGGTCCAACATTAAACCAATAGGAGTCAGTTACACCTACATCGGTGTTGGGAGAGATGGCGTGGTAGGTGCTGAAGGCCACTTTCATAAAATGTTTCATTTCATAGAAGATGAATTTGTGGAAGGTGGTAGTGTTGCAAGGTGTTAAGCATGGTCAACAATTAGTAAATTCGTATATTGACCATTTGAAATAGCTGGTTCTATTCTCGTTGGAAGTAGCATCGAAGGATCAAATGAATGCCCATATTTGTGCCTAGATTCCTTGTCCAAAAATTACAAAGAATGTTATATCATTTGGTAAAACACACTTTGAGAAGTTTTTGTATGAGGTTTCATGGATGACATGGTTTTCAGGGTGCATCCATTGGGATTTGTCTCTCTTGAAAGATCCACATCACGAATGTAGGGTAAAGAAGAGGAACATTTTTCTTAAATACCACCTTTTTTGGTTACTACTTCTAGTTCATCGGACCGATTGCTTATATTCTTCTGATTCTGGTGGTTTGGACACTTGAAGATATTATGTCGAATTCCTCTGATGACTTGTCATTGTTGTGGTAATTTGGATCATCTGGAGATGTTTTGTAAGAAGCACTGTCTGGACAAGAATCCTTGATAGAAGAATGCTAGTTTCTGACATTGAGGTAGGAGATGCTTCATCCCTCCGGGCTGCATCCATTGGCCTCAGAGTGTGTCTTCCACATTGTCAGGTGTTTTTGGGGGTGTGTGAATCCTTTTCCTAGTTTTTGTTTCCCATGTTGGATTATAGTCATTTCAAATTTCCATTTAATAGTTTTTTCTATTTTTTAAGTTCACCTTTTACCTCAAAATAATGAAAAACATATTGTATTGTAACCCAATCAGTTGATCCTATTTGAATGTGGCCTTCTAAATTTCTAATTCAAATTTGAGTGTGTCTTCCTTTGTGTAATACATTCTTAGTTTTATCTTTCAGTAGTTCTCATTTGAAGATGCGTGAGTATTTTAGAATTGATGTATTTTGGAAATGGTTCATGTGGGAGGTTTCTTGTTTTGGTGGAAGTAGTTTCCAATTTTAACAAGGATGTTTAGGTTGAGTCCCAGTTAAAATGTTCAAATATTTTTGGTTTTCATTGAATTTTTCTTCTGAAAAAAGGTATTTCTTGGTTAGAGAAAATCATGAACATTTTCCAAGGAACTGTGCAACTTGGTATCATTTATGGATAGAGGTATTTGGAAGGTTGGCGCACAGTTTTGAAATCATGTGGCCAAGCCATGTGGGGTATGAATTCTTTCAAGAACCTCATGCACAATTAGAAGATGATTTAAGAAACCATACAGACAAAATGTGCGAGCAACCCAGATATTGTAATTATCAAAATCCCTAGTTACAGGTTGTTGTGAGGGTGTTGTTTGGGGTTTAAGTGTTGTTTGCTTTAGCTAATATTTACGGTTTAGAGAACCCCCTAGTATTATCCCCTAATACATATGTTTGGTTTCTTTTTAATCGGTTTGATGTGACTTGTGGAATGAATAGTCTCATTGAGGAACATATATCATCTATTTTTTTGTCCGAAAAGGACTGGAGTTTTGTTTTTTTGTTGGTTGGGTGAAATTCTAGGGGTAGAAATGGTTTTTTTTGGGAGAATTTTCACACCCCAACCACAATTTGAATTTTTTTATTTATTTCTTGATTTTGGATCTTTTTCATGAGGTTTGGGTTTTGTTTCCAATAAAAGTATTCATGTTTTAGTGGTTTTGATTTTATTCATTCTTTGATCAATTTCATTGTGAATTATATTGGGAGAAAGTTCCATGATAGGGTGTTTTTGACACCCACAATGTTTCTAAATTATGTTTAAATCATTAAAGGATTTTGCGTGGGAATACCTAGTGTATGGGGTGTCATTTAAGTGTTTTGGACATTTTATTATCTCACATGTATTGATAACAGTATTCCAAAACCATGAAACATAAACCAACATTGTTTTAGAAAATTTTCCATGGTAGTCGTATGGATGGAACACGGTTTAGAAAACCATGCTGCAAAACAATGATACCTATTATCATCTTAATAACAATTGACCTCGATATCCTTTTTATGTGATTCCACCTCCCAAATGAACCACACCTTCTTGGTATCAATCGTAGGTGCCTCCCCCTTCATTATCCATCATTCACGGTCATGTTTGAAATATTTCAAAGAATATTTTAGTGATTCTTCATGGTTTCTTCATCAACCCCTTCCCTTCCCTCCTCGCCTCTCTCCCCTTTAAATATTTCGTGTTTATCATTGGGGTTACCTCATATGGTCGAACCCTAATATATATAGTTTATGTTTTATCTGACTTTAATGATGTCTAGGTTGTGCAGATCATCCATGAGACTTCAATCTCCAAATCCATGATGTTTTATTGCATCATCACATGTTTTCTGTAGGTGTTACTATGTTTTAATTTCCTATGGATTTTCTGTTAATGGTGGGAATTTTAAATAAACATGTTAAGTACATTACCACATTTATGTTACCCTTATTATGAATATTACAGTATTATGGAGCTGGTTTGATTTGTTAAAAATATTTTTTCAATGAGATTTCTGTAAATTTCCTTGGTTTATTGTGCCTAGGATTCTTGTTTGATATGACAATATTTTTATAAAGGGAAATTCAGCCTTTTAGGAAATTTTTAACTCCCATGATGTTGTAATGTTATTTTTTGATTTTTGACATAGGTCATTATGTTTTAATTAGCAATGTTGTACCTTGATGAATGTGATAAAATTCTTTGGAATGGATTCCTTAGCATTTAGGGGGATGAGTTGTGTTCTTTTAGTGAAATTAATGGTTTCCTTGGGTTTTTAATAAATTGGTGTTTTGTGTAAATGGTTTGGAGACGTATATTTGGTTGTTTATTATTCCATAGGTTGTTGGAAAATCTATGGGTACACTAGGTGCGCACAAGAATGTGACTTCAAATGATGATGGCACCATTAAAATGGGTTTTTTCTAAAAACCATGGTATCATAAATTTGTTATTTATATTCTAAAGGATGGGGGTTCCCTTATGAATTTTCTTATGAATGGTTTAGAGTGAAATACTTGAGCGTACGCCAATTTGGATTTTGGAGTAGTATGTGTGGCTTAAGGGGATGTTTGGTTGTTCCAAAAAATTGTCCACTATTCTAGTCTGATAAAATTGTTTTATGTTGATTCTTTTAAAACATGGAACCTTAAGGCATGTTTGGATATTTGAACTCAAAGGGATTTTATTTTAAATTTTAAAAAGGTTTTTGGTTTGGAAAACCATTTTGCCCAGTTGGTAACTGGAGATGTTTTACTAAAATGATCTGAACATTTATATGGAAAAGTATTTTGAATGGAACCATAATGACATGAAATGTATGTGAAAAATATATAGGGAACCATTTTAGTAAGGATTTATCTAAGGGGTTATCATATATTTAGGTTCATACTTGGGGTTGGCATGGTTGTGGATATGGCTGGGTTGAGTCATGTTTGCATTGGCCTCTTACTTACATAGTGTTATTGTTACCACCTTGGGTTCCTAGGCCACTTTTAATTGATTCAAGTGACGGTATCTTTCCAGCCCCGATTAGATAGGTTGGTACCCACTAGTAGATATAGAGTCCATATGGGGAGTGCCCCTGATTTTTTAGGCCGATCAATTCATTATAGACTATAGGGATTCCCCATACTCCAACATGTGGATCCGAACTGTGTACATCAATGGGTTTTCTAGGGATGTTTATGATCATCCATGGTTCATATTTATAGTTCTTGTTTTCTTTTTGATGCATTAATTCTATACCTTCATTGTTTCATTTTTTCCTTTTTTCACTACCTTGGTTTTCCTTTTTTTGAATTTGATTATAAAAATTGCTTTTAGTTTTTGAAATGAAATGTATTTAGTTTTGTTTTGTAAAATGTGGAAAACCCTTTATTTTTATTTTTATTTGAATCTTGGGTAATTTTTATGCATTGGTAATGGAAACAAATAGATTCTATGGATTATTTTTGCACTCCTATTTAGAATTTCAATTCTCATTACTATCCTAAAATTTTATTTGTAGGTTCTTCTTTTTTGAAGGTTTTCTTACTTATCTGATCTTTGTAGAGTAGGGTCGATCTTGGGGTTGGAGGTGACCATGAAGTCACATGGAGATCATGGGATGTGGTTTAGTCATGTCTGTTATTGTTTTTAGTCTATATTGTTGTACTTTGTATCTGGTTCCTTGGTTTGTTTATTTTGATTTAGTTGTTCAGCTTTGCGAATTTTTTAGCTCGTTCTGTTTATATATTTAGTCACAATCATTTATAATTTTTCCTAAATTCATTCCAAAAGTGTATGTTTTTATGCCCACCACTATATTCTGTCTGAGGAATCAAGAATGTCTCTTAGGACATGCTGTGAACTGGCTTGAGTGACCAGTTTGTGGTCAACCTTGGTTGGTTTGTTATAATATAAGTGGTCAAATAGTCCATGAACTATCATATTTTCTATGATACGAACATTTCCTTCGCATAGGTAATATTTAGAATCCTATTTAATGAATATCTAATAAATTGAAAATTGGTGTGAGATATAATGTGATAATCAGTAATCTAAGAATCATGGAAGTTGTAAAATAGTACACAACATATCATATATTCTATGCTATGATTATTTCATGAGCATATGAAAAATTTAGCAAACTATTCAAATAATATACAATTAATATAAATGTGAAGAGTATTAAAATGATAAAATCGACATTATAATCATTAAGTAAGTGGTATAACACTACATAACAAACTGTATATGATGTGATATTATAATTTCATTATCATAGGAACAATTTACCATACTGATCAAAAATATACAGTGAATAGTAAACTATTGTGCAAAATGATATGAGCATCAATAAGTTAACAACCAAACATGTGGACCTAAAAACATAATATATCATACATTTTATGACTTGATAATTTTATGTTCACATGATAAATTTTTCATATGGTATCATTTTTAACCTAGGGATACTAAAAGAAAGTCCACATAAAATTATTAATAATTCCATTAAATAACCATGATTGCATGATGTAATTTAATTGACATTTAGAGGATGGATTATTATGAAATTTTCATTTTTAAAATTCCATAAAAATATAGATGATATTGGGTGAATCACTTTACAAATTATTTAACATAATAAATTATTTTGATGAAGGATATATACATACCCAAATAGTAGTATAAGTAAGACCTGATCTTTCAATAAATACCATATATTGAAGAGATTGAATATATAATGTAGTCGTAGTAGATTACAGTCAAGTATGAGTTTTTAGTAATGTACCAATAATAATATAAACCATGATCTAGTGTGAATGCGTTTTATGACCAATATGAATATTTGGTAATGATTTTTATGATATAGACGTTTTATAATAGAGTAACAAATCTTGTACATTAATGTGGGAAGATATATTTCATTTTTTTCAAAAGTAATAAAAAATAAAACATAGAACATTATATTTTCGGATTAACAATATTGAGTATATAGAGCTTGAAACTAAGTTGTCTAATAAGTTTCTGGAGTGGCTATGGGATTGGGTGCGTATCTAGTATTGGAGGATAAGTGATGATTGTTTGGGTGTCTAACCACCCAATATAGAAGATTTGGATGCTTGGTTGTAGAATCAGGATCAACTGGACGATCAGATACTGGGGAGTATAACTAGTTGTTTCTATATCCATTGTAGTAACCTTTTTATATAGTGAAGAATATGTTCTAGGGGTATTTACCAACATAATAAAAAGTATGTATTCATACTAATACTTGAAAATAAAAAGTGATGTTATCTTATGGATTTTGTCTATATATGAATTGAGAGTTTCATATATCACAATGTGGATCAAGAACCATCACATGTTCAAGAGGTTGAATTCAATGATTTATTTTAAGAAATTAAATGATTGAATCATCCCTATTAATGGTAAATCCATAATGGAAAAATACAATATAAATAAATCTCATATTAGGGATATATTTATTGTTTATTGTCTTAAATGTGGAAATCCTTTGAATTATCTAGGTCAATAACCTCATCCAAATGGTCACCCATAGACAATGGAAGGTAATAATTGGAAATAAAATAAAATAATTATTTATGTATTGGGTCAATGAATTTAATTGTATAAGTAATTTTTTACCAATGATATTTTTTATGAAATAAGTAACATATCATGGTTTTGTTAAATTTTAAAAATCATATCATTATTCATTAACATAATAATTATGGATACTATAGTGGGTTTATAAGTTTATGATTAATCATAACATAAAAATATTAAACTCCCCATTTTTATTGTTTATATAATGTGAGTCTACAATGAGTACTGATATATTGGTAGAAATTTAGAACAATATATCACATTGTCAAGTATATTTTTTTACTAATTTATTGGGAAATAATGACTTTAAATTTTATATAAATAATTTTAGAGGAATTGGTAAATTTTAGGGGTGGTATTTACTAATATTTTAATAATAGTAAAATAATATTATGATACAGGTGGTAAAAAATTCAGCTGTATTGAAAACAATAGTAAATATTTTTAAAATTATTAACATTAATTGAATAATGTCCATCATATTTTTTGGGAACATTATAGAAATTATATTAATATAATTTTCGAAAATGGGACACCAACTTTCTAGGTGAAAACCTATCGTATCCAACATGACCGTATGACATGAATCTATGACCAAATATTAATAAATGTTTAACACATACAACTGCAAAAAATTATATCACATTAAATATTTAAACAACTTCAGAAATAAATATTAATGTTGAACTAGTGGTGTTGTTGTTGAGGTTTAGAGAATAATTTTTTATATTGGATAACTTTTTCTAACGATATTTATTTTAGAAAATATTTAGAGACACATGGATAGAATTTTCACACTTTTATCGATCATATGAATAATTAAAAGTTAATTTTAGTGATTTAGGAATAGAATAATGATTTTGGAATATTCATTTCATTTAGTGATTAGTGGATTAGAAATTTATTGATACAAAACTAAAGGATGAAATGTGCTTATTGAATAATAATGAATATTTTTATATATCCACTAACAACAAAATATGTTCTCAACAGTAGGAAAATTTGAACATTAAGTTTTATTTTATACTATTAACATAAATTTTAGTGATATTAATGACCTTTTTTCACACCTACTGGATTTATAGTTTTATTCTAATAAACATTCCATTAATCATTCACATTTTTGTAATCAATGACCTCTCTCATTATCTATAAATTTTTAAAATTTTATTCTAATAATATATACTAGTTTTATATATTTATAAACCTTGTAATGTGTTATTACACATGACCTTTTCAATTACCTGTCTATCATTTCATAAATAATTTTTATTAACCCATTTATGAGGTGGGGATTTCAAAAATTAGATTTCCAAATTTCAAAACATTGATTTCCATAATCAAGATATAATTGTGTGAAATTTTTTATATATAATGTAACTAAAAAAAATTATTGAATAAACACATTGCATTCAATAGAATATGTGAAAAATAAAACTAGTCTTAAACATCAAAATAAATATATTTCATCAAAGTTAATCTCGTCAAAAGCATTCATAACACATAACCCTTATTCAATGTAAACTAAAATATAGCATATATATGCATTAATATGGATGAAGTGAATATTAATAACTATATTATTGAAATTAGGGATACCTATTTATTATTAATAATATAAGAATAGTTTAGAAGAAAATGAAATGTTTTATGACAAACTATGTTTTTTTCTAATGGATGGGTTTTCTCACTTTGTGTATGTAATTTAAAATAAAATATTAAAAAATTTATTTAATTAATTTGAAAAATTAATCTTTATCTTACATATATTAATTTAAAAATTATCTTCATGTAAATTGTTTTTTGAATTGATTAATTTTTCGATCAATACTTAAAAAATATATAATTTTAATTGAAATATTCTTTTTTATTAAATTATGTATAAGGAAAACATGCATTTTAATTTTTTTCATGTTATAATTATTTTCATTATACGTGAATTAATACAATTTAGTTAATTAGAATCATTTTCATACAATATTATTTTTAAAAAACATCATAATCTTTGGAAACGTTATCTGGGAAAACACCTTTCTCACCGCGTCTATAATGTTAATGTTACATTAAAATTTTATACTCATGTGAATTGAAATTCTTAAAATGGGTAAAATATTTATAATCATTATAATTTTTTTTTGATAACATCCACTTAATTTTTTTCCTATATGAATATTAAAAATAGTAACAAATAATTATTGGGGATATGATGAAATTAAATTTACCATAGAATAAACTAAATGGTTAAGGGTAAGAAATGATTTAAAAATTTGTATGATACACATTTAATTTTCATATTTAGAGATTATATATTCTATGCTATAAAATGGAACAATTTTTAATGTTTTTTAATGATTAAAATGTTATTATGATTGAATAGATTCAAATCTATTACAAGTGTGCCACTCACCTCATTTAAAAAAGGACAACCTATCATCTCTTATTAACACCGTAACAAACATTTTATTGTGTTAAGTCATAAAAACCCTCTTACTAAACTTCATCCCATTAACCTAGAATCCCTATTTTTTCATAATTCCTCTTTGTATGGACTTTGGTTCAAACAAAGTGAGGTTACATGAAGAAGAAATATCATTATTTCATGATATTTTTTATTTTATATATTTTATTAATAAAACACATTGATATAATAAATCATTATATTCCATGTAGATATATTTTTTTAATAATGGAATTCAATAAAACCTCCTCTTCCATGAAATTTGTTATGAAATCATTATTTTGGGGTATGGTATACTGTCGCCCTGTGAACCAATGTAAATCATTTTTCCATTACCACCTTTCATGGTAAGGTGTGATGATGGATACAAAGATTAAATATGATATTTATAACATAATTATACCATATTTTTAATTATAAAATATTTAAATTTTGACATTCCATTCTTTATGTGATATAATAATATCACTCGTGTGTATATTGTACTACCACCTCTCGACATGATGTTATTCATCATTATCTAATGCTTTTCATGGAATATAATAATGAATATTTAATTAATATATGTGATATAAATTAAATAATTATTATATTAATGAAATTTTTATCATTATCAAAAGTTAACAATCCAATTTTGTTTTTACACTGAAGAATTATAATATAGTTCGTGTCGGTGTTGACCACCGTCTTCACAAAGCAATGTGAATATATTTTCATCACCCCACCACATGGATGATATATATAATTATATTAAAATAAAAACGTGTTTTATATGATATAATGACAAATTTTTAATAATTAAATACTACATAACTCAATTCAATAATTTTCATTGAAAAATTGAAACATTACTCATCAGTTTGAAAGACTTATCGTCTCTAGGATTGTAACATAGTCCATTTTTCAATGAAATATATAATTATTGGTTTTAAATTATAATTGATGTAAATATATGATAATTTTATCAATATTATAATTCTTCTGATTATAAAACTATATAATATTAGCAAGAATATGATATTTCATTATGATATATGCATGAGAGAACGTGGAAATTAACACTAAAAACAATGAAATTAATGAATTGTTTCTAATGAAATATTAATAACATGTTTGAAAAATATCATATATGAAATTTTAAATATTAATATGTTTATATTTTAAATTAATATATTGTTTAATTCCATAAAAAAGTAGTTAAAATCTTGTTTAATCAAAATTAAGCATCAGGTTTTGAATTTAATATCAATTTTATTTCATTGATGTATATTGTAAAGTTATGCAACTAAATTATTTTAAATGTTTCATATACAAACAATTTTACATGTTATATCATTATTAATTAATAATTCATGGAATTTTATGTTTTAAAGTTTCATATTTCATCCAATGGGATTTTCCTTGATAATTAAAATGTGGTAAAAAAATTTATAACTCAATTTCTTTTTTTTATGTTATATTACTTCTTTTTTGTTATTGGTATTCTATTATTATTTATATAAAAACAGTATAATTTATTATGATTTATTTAAACTTGTTTTATTTTTTATTATAGATATTAAAGGTAATCAATTCATTGATTAATTATCACTTCTCTGTTACGATCAATGTAAGGGTTTACTTCAAAATCTCATTCTCAAAGAGGTTTTCTATTCATGAATTCTGGCGGATGAAAATTATTTGATAATTATAAATTTACAAAGATTTAATTTTATTCTAGTTTTTTATTCATGATATTTTCATGTATAAATACCATAATCCCACTATTTGGTACATAAAATATTTCAGAATTTTTTAGGAGAATCCAATGTCATTTATATCTCCATTCAGAAATCAGTTTCAATCACAACCTTGTTTTCAAAATATGTTTTTAACATTTAATGAAACCCTTTTCATAAAAATTTATAAAATAATATTTTACCTATTATTTAATTTAAAAAAATTCATAATAATATTTATTCTATTATACAAATAATGGTTGTTTGTCTTTTACTGTAAATGTGAATGGAATTTTATTATCATTTTCAATACAATACAATTTTATAAAAATCTTACATATAAATAGGAATGTTCTTTTTAACTTGCATGACATGTTTGTAAATACCCTCCATATTGAAAATAAAGTGTTTTAAGATTGATTTTCATATTTACAATGATCATTTTAAAGAAAACTTTTTCCTATAATTATCTGAAGCCCTGTTTTGTAAAAGTCATTTCTGACAAAAGGATTTTAAAAATCATTTTATAAATTGAATTGCGAAATGAAAAGTATATTTTCCATAGAAATGTGTTTAATTATCCTTTATTTTATTTATATATATCAAAAAACAACAAAACTTCATTTTACATGTACAAACACATGGATATGTTATTTTAATACCAAATTATTCTCCTTCTAGAAGGTATATAACTATTTTATAAAAGATAATATCGGAATTAAATTCATTTATTAATTTTTGTTGTCAATAAAATTCCCTTTAAATTTTAACATTCCATTGATCATTATAAATTTAATTTTCCTTTTCCCTCCATGTTATTTATCTGGGATATGTTTGCTCATTAAACCATATTTAATTTCTATATATGATGTTATACATTAAAATTCATTTTTTTATCATTGTAAATATTGATAAATCATTATTATCTGCTCAATATGGAAATTATATGATATTACCCAATGTTTATGAATTAAATTTATTGTTAGATATATAAGGAATTCTTTGGACATGCAAGATATTGATGGGTCCTAGTTAATGATATCCCCTTAATGCATTTGTTGCCTTATGAGATGAATGGTTGGCTATAATTTGTTAAATGAGTTTATACAAAATATTTTTTATCTATTATGATGAATGATATTTTCATTAAAGGTATGATGTACCTAGGAAACATTATTTTCAATAACTAATCGTTCCATTATTTACAAATTTAATTATTTTGAATGACATGATAAAATATTCTATAGATAATAATGATAATTAATAAAAACAATTATATTGAAATTTGTTTATTCAAATTTAATATGGGAATCATGTATGTCCCCAGTTAACCAATAAATTAAAATCATTTGTTTCTTTAAGATGTGGTTCCTATTATTATTTTCTAAAATATTAAATTAGACATATTTATTGGGATATTGGGGTTGAGGTTGCAAAAATTTATCTTTATATTGATGAACCATCACATTATATGCACTTTTTTCGGTGAAAAAAACATCTGAAACATGTTCATGTATTATTTCATAAACGTTGTCATTAGTATATTTTATATGACATTGTATGTCCGGTTAATTTAAAATGTAATGCATGAAACCACCCGAACCCATTGATAAAGAATCACTCATTGTTGATTTTAGTCATACAAGTGTCATTTGAATCCTTTAAAAATAAAGTTAATCCTAATGAAATATTAAATAGAATCCAATGTCATATTTATAAAAATTATAGTAATTTTCTTTGTATTATTCAATTTCCATCATTTAATATCGAAAATAATTCCATGAAAATCCAAACACATGATCAAATACTAGTTTTTAATGAAAATCTATGAGGATGAAGAAAATTTAAAATTATATTAAATAAGAGAAAAGTAATTAATAAAATATAGATGAATATAGGGATTTAAAATGTTCTATATAAATCTATATATCAAGAGAGTGAGTTATAAAATGTTTCACTTTTTTGGGTGGTTTTTACATGACACACATCCACATAGTACATAAAACATTGGCCAAAATGAGATTATAACACAACCCAAGACAACAGTTACCCATTCTTCCACTTTTATTGATCTATATTGTTTATCCACTGTGTTATAGGGCCCATTATAGTTAATAACATAGAGTTAGATGACACATTTACATTAATTCCATGTAGATATAGTTATTGAATTTAATACTATCTTTATACATGTGTCCTAACATCAGCTAATGGGTTGAGATACACTATTTTATTGCTTTTTAAACATTATAGTTAATTATATAACATCTTTCTATAATAATTTCACTATATCGTATCATTCGAATGTGATTTTTAAGAATAGACTTTCTATAATTATTTTTAACACTTTAAAAATTCCTTACCATGATGTTACTCAATATTAATTTTTGCTTACATATTAATGTTTGTTAAATAGAGCCATTAATGTTAAAAAACATTATTTTTTAGTTATATAATCCAATAATCCATCATCTCAAGGACATATATATAATAAAATGAATCGAATTACCACTGTTACAAGGAAATATTTTATTATTTAAAAAATATCTTGTATTGGATACGTGAGAATGAGAAAAACATCCCCATCATAACCTAATATACCATACTGGAAGCAAATAAAATATACCTCAATGACTCACATTGGGGGGGGGGGTGAAGCACAAAATTGAAGAAAGAATCCTATAAATAAAATGAAGCTACTATCTAAATTTTTAAAAGATCCCATAAAACAACAAAACCACATAATCCACCACCCTGGATGCATTGAACCTTTACCAAGAAAACAAAACTCAACCATCCTCATAGAGGGATATATTTCCATACCCAAAATCAAAAAATCATTCCCCCTCCCAATATAATGAATAAAATTAAATTTATTATCACACCAGTTAATAAACAATTCCCCATTAATTTTAGTTATCAAATTAACTATTAATTATATATTTGGGAAAAAACAATTAATTAATTTTAATTAAAAAATTTAATTTTAAAATATTCTAATCAACTTCAAATTAAGAAAAATTAAATAGAATTAATTCATATTAATTTCCTATAATTTCATAAATTATACTTGAACTTGTTAATATTCATCTATTATATGTGTTTTTTTATTACACCAAATTGTAATTAAAATTAATCTCTCAAATCTCAAGATTTCATAGTGACATCGAATTATACCATAGGGGTTCTATAAAAAAACACATATATAGTTTTCTATTTAATTATAGACCACAAGTACCATTAAACTAAATTTTTCATGTATTAGATTAAAATTAAAAAAAATTAATATCATTTTATAATTGCATTCCTTACCACAACTATATCTATAAAGAAAAACGTTTCATAGAATTAGTTCCACTACTCAATTACTCATCGATGTTTAATATTTATAAGAGATTTTACATATCAATTAAAGAGAAATTCACCAAGAAATGGATGAACACATGATAAATAAAAAATTATTTTATCTAATCGGATATAAATAATATATAAATAACAACCATTTCAATAAATTCCACTAAATTTCCAATAATACATTAATTATGACAAGAAATAAAAAATGTATAACAAAAACCCAATGAAAATCATTATTATATAGTAAATATATATATCATAATTTAAATAAAAATCCTTCTCATTTAAAAGATTTTAAATGACTGTTAAATAATCTCCATGACATTACCAGACACCAACTCAATATTATTGTCCCCATTTATAATTCCATAATCAATATGAAAAATATATTTATGTACACACAATTTATATTTATGGTGTGAGTAAACAACAATATAAAATCTATTTTGATAGTATTTACCACCTTGAGTTTAATATTCCAATTTGTGAGTGGAATGATACTACATGATGATTAAAACATATAAAAAGTATCAAAAAATTTAAAACATTGAGTGCTTATAAAGAATACATGCTGCTATATTTAAATATTTCATTGAGTGAGACTATGTTTTTTTATCTCTATCATGCTATTTAATTGAAAACTGGTGATTTTTATAGCATCTCATCCAAACACATGGATTGTATCATGTCTGTACCAAACACATGGCTTGCCTTGAATCTCTTCTAAGCACATTGATCATATCATTGCGTTTCTAAACACTTTTAAATTTAAAATAACAATTTATTATAAGACATTTCCATTCCCATGTAATTTTATATATCACATTCCAGTTGATGGTTTATAAAAAACAATGGTTTACCTCATTTTATATCCTAATTGAATCATCTCTTAATATTTTCACTATACTAGTGGGACTTATATTTTATTTGTGGATTTATAAAATCAAGATATACTATGTCAACAAATTTCTCATGTGAACAAATGCAAAATTACTCATCAATTAAAATTAATATCATTTAATACCCCCATTATTGAAATAAAAATTCCCCCTTATTGATTATAGTATTATATAGATAAAGTAATAAAAATACTTTTCATGATATACACATATCATAAATTTTAATTTCAATAACCGAAAAATAATTTTATTCAACATAGATATTTTTATGAATTTATTCAAACTAAAATGGAAAAAAACTATTTTAATCTCATGTTTTCATTATTCACAGTCCCAATTATAACATCTTTTATCAATATTAATATAGATTTCCCTTTTTTAAAACAATAAATCACAATTTCATGTGTGTCCCATTTTTATTCACTAATATAATAATTCATTTAAATTTATCATTAATACATAATAAGTCATATTTATTGCATAATCCCAAATAAAATATTTACTAAAAATATCATATTAAATAAACAAATAGTACATTAACACTAAATTTTGTTAAATTTCTATTAATATAAAATTTTTATAAAATAGAAAAATGTTTTTATAGTGATATAATTTTTGACACTATTAAAATATACACAATTTTTATTTAATATTCATTATTAATTTTATCAATGCTATAATAGTAATATTCTAAAAAATGAATCTATCCAAAAAATTATTTTGAAGAAGAAAATGTAATTTCCAGAACATTATTATATGTATTATAAAAAAATTCCACATTCTTATGCTATCATGTTTCAATAAAATATACATAATGAAAGGTTGACTCATAATTAATCACAAAAAATAAAAAAATATGTATTTAGCAATAGATTCATAATTTCGAGAACACAAATCTCATTATTATTATCTATAATATAGATAAATATTTTTATTGTTTATTTTCACATAACTAATTATCTATTAAACATTATTCAATAATAAGAATAAATTTATAGAATTTTTTCATGTATGGATAACATCATTATTACATACTAGGACATTAATTTTACTATTGATTACTATGAAATCAATTATAATTTATTAAGAACAAAAAATTATAAATAAAAATTAGTAAATAAAATTAAAAGTAATGATGCAACTAAACATGTATTAGATTAGAGAGGTAACCTACCATTCATTTAACTAATAAGGAAATCTATAAATATTAGTCCAATAATTACTAATTGATAAGAAATTATGAAATTCTATAATTTAAATGAATAATAACAATATATTTGAAATGAAAAGATACCTTTCTAATCCCATAAGAAAAAATATACTTACTATTATGATCATAAAACCCCCAATGAATTAAAAATAAATTTATATTTTAGTAATAAATCAAAAGTAGAGGTTAATAAGAATGAGAATGTTTATAGAGGTTAATATAAAAAAATAACATTTTAAAAATATGATGATACATATTATTTAATCCATATAAAAATAATATAAAAAATATATACAATACTAGGATTAAAATGTTGTTGGGAATTTCAAAAACTTTAAAATGACTAGTAGACACCTGGTTTCATCCACTAATAACCCAATTATTTATCTAAAAGTAAGTTGAACCTATACCTAAAACACTAGGTATTTAGTTCCCCCTAGAAATTATTTGTTTGTTTCACTAACTATATACCTAAAAACACCACCATCATATGCCCATTTAAAGGAACTATTATACCCAAAATTAATAATTTAAACATGAAATAGTATATAATAATAAATTTATCAAAAAAAAATTTATAGACTGATATTATTTTATAAGCAATTAAAAGAATTGATACTTCTTATAATGTTCAAAATATTTGAATATAAAGAAAATAGTATCATGTGAACAAAATAATAAATAATAAAACCATATGTTATATATAAAAATTTATTTTTCAATTTAGGATCATGTGTAATGGTCTATAAAATTGATATCTTTACTTTTATATAAACTATATTTAATATGTTGTTGTATAATAAAACCCATGATATATATTTTTATTGTGATATATATTGTACAATGTATATCATAGTGGGTTTAATTTATTGAATAAGTAATATATATTTATTCCCATTCTTGTTATGGAAGAAGATATATTTGAAAATTTTATTTTGGTAGAATATATATAATAATATCCTTGGTAATGGAGACTATGATAAAGGATATATGATGTTATTAAATAAAAATATATTGAGAAATAGGGGTCAATACACATTTTTAAAAACAAACAAGTGAGATATTTAATATTAAAGATAAATTATTACATAGTTTAGTTTGAAATAATGTTATCATTAATACAACATTTTACCTTCATCATAAGGTACATTAAAGTGAAGAAATAAACCACTCATGGGATTATGGATTGACTTGTTAGATCATAGATTATATCCGAGGTGTTTTTATATTATATGGATCAAGAAAATGTATTGATTCAAAAAACTAGAAGGGCTAAGATTTTATTTTTCCCAGTTTTCGATGGATGCCCAATTATTTAATATTGATCATAAATAAATCTAATAAAATATAATTAAATATTGAAATAGGTGTTTGAATATTTATCTCTGTAATAACCCATATCTTAGTATTATCAAATCATGAATAATTAAATTGATTTGAAAACCTAATTCAACTCACTATATCAAAAAAATATTAAAAATAAAATATTTGATTAAAATATAATTATAAATTAATGTTAAAATTTCATGAATGTTATGAGAAAAATTATAATGAAAAATATAATACGAATGTAATTATTTTTAATTTATAATTTGATTAACATGATGCATTCATCATCAAACCCTCCCAATAATATCATTCAATTTATTATAACTATTGATAGAATGAAATCTAATACAAATATGATAGAGATTTTGATAATGAAATAGATGAATATTATCAATTAAATTTAGAGAAATACTAATGGTTATATATAGGAATGTAAGATGTTAATATAAATATTTTATTGGTTTTCTATATTTTACTAATGTATATGATATCGTTGGATATATATCATTTAAATATAGATAAAAAGTGTACTAAAATTGTAATAATAGAAATATATCAATTTTTTGAAACAAGAAATGTATTAGAAATGATATATTCAAAATGTATAATAAATATTAAATACCCATTATATAATAATGGAAATGAAATAAGTAAAAAATAATAAATAAATAAATAAGAAATATCTTTATTCTACCAAAATTTGTTTCTCTAATGTATTATATAAATTTTTATAAATTTGAAATATAACAAATATAAATACTAAAATCAATAATATTGTTTCTATATTTGGTATCAGTATTTTAAAATTATTTATTAGTGAAAGATAAAGATTTATTGAAATAGATGTCGCAAAAGTGATTTATAAATTGTGTTGATAAATTAATAAAAATTAAAAAACTGTATAAGTAAAAAATGAGGTACAAACATATAAAAGAAAACATAGAATTTTCTAGTTGAATTAACAACATCCTCCATTTATTTTTTAAAAGTTATGGTCCAAATTCCATATAAAAAAATATCTTTTTTAACAATAAATAAATTACTAAATGATTATTGAATGCTAGGACTGATGTATTAAATAAAAAATTCTCTAGAAATTGCTACCCACTCAACTAGTTATTTTTTATCTTAAATATATAATAAAATAAAACCTATTATATTCCTATATCAATTTTTATAGTTTCCAGTCAGAATATGGTAGCCTAAATACTTCCTAAAAATGGATGTCATTATATAAAGGGGATATTTTTTAAAAATATATTTCGAGTTCTTCAATATCTCATTTATCCAAATTATCAATTTTCATCATTATTAAATATTACTGACCACTATAAAAATTTATTATTAACATCAGAATAATTCATGGATAATAATATTAAAACCATATCACTTCATACCCCATTTTTTTCATTCACTATAGAACGATCATGTCAGGGTCAATTTGACCACCTTCTCGAACAAGGATATAGATAGTTTTCTAAATATTCATTTTTAAGGGGACCATTTTTTATTCATAGTCTAAAAAAATCCCTTGTATTAACAATACTGGTGTCTTCTTTATCACATGGGTTTTTGATGATTTCTATTAATTTCAAATAAGATGATGGGAGGTCTTCACATTTTATTACAAGTCCTGAATCCTTATATTGTAATATTTAATATAATTTACGAATTTTCATGAAAACATTCCCAACTATAGTAATAATTTCCCATTAATGAATTCAATTGATTAAAAACATGTGTTTGTGAGGATACTACACCTGAGAGTTATATTTTATCCCATTGGATCCAAGTATTAGGTTACTCTGTGGTTTAAATCTATACATGCTGACACATTATAATTTATCTTTATATTGGTAGAAATTATAATAGAATAAAAGAGGTGGGTTGTATTTTAAAGGATCTATTAATCCCATGAAATGATAATAAATTATATCACTCTAATAGATATAAAAACCCACATATTTTGGTTTTATTTAATTAAAAATATAATACATTTTACGGTCATGTGAAAAGGTATATGGTAGAGTATTTTATGGTTGTTCTAACACAATAAAATCCATTAAATTTAATAATATATGCAGTGTAATATGATATAGAATCAAAATAGAAATGGTTTTGTGTGGGATTATACCAAATATTTCATTTCACAAAAAACATTTAATATTATTTAGGTTGAATCTTAGAGGAGTATCTCATTTCATTACATATGATGAAAACTAGGGGAGTATAATATATCATGGAATTTTTTGGGAAGAAGAGATGAATTTAGAGTTAATGTATTATGGGAAACATATTAGAGGATGTCAAATCAAGTAGTTTATTAATTCTATGTTGCGGATCAAGACTCAAGGAATCCTAGGAAATGAATAGGATAATCAGAACAGATGCTCAACTCAACTAGGCTCCTAGGTAGGTCACCATGGAAATTGATTTTAGATTGAGGTGGGATAGATGAATAGTTTCCTAGGTAGGTGGTCTAGGAATATGGGTTTATGTGTGTGACCTTGTTGGAAAGGTGATGCTGTGAAAGAAATGTGGTTAGGTTCTAGGATGCTTCACCAAGTTTCACCCATGATTGTTTAGTCATGTTTTATTTTTATCACTTATCTTTTGATCCTTGATTTAGAAATCTCATAAAGTAAAACTCTAGGGAGACGTCACTATATAGTTCTATTATATTTTCTCTTTGGTTCTCTCATTACAACATATTTCTAAAAATGGGATGTCGAGGGTTTAATTTATCAAAAACGTAATATTTATCTCAATTATGGGAAGTAGCCTCTGATAAATGATTTGAGTGACCAATAATTTATAGGAGAAAGCATGTATTCATTTGTTAAAGCACATATTTCAATGTCTTTCCATTCATGTAGGTTTTTTGGGTGTATTTAATTAAGGTATTTGAGATTTTCATTAACATATTAGATATTCATGTGTGGAATTTCGTCTTTATTTGTAACAACATGGTACTCATGATTTTATTTGACTATATAGTGTAGGTCATAAGATGAAGGTAATGATAACAACCACACTAGATGGGTGTATATAAATTTATCTGAAATAATAGAAATGGGGTTTTTGTATCCTCATCTAGGTGATAAAAATGAATATTTTGAAACAAAACACAATAGTAAGTCCAACATTGTAATACCATATCATTTAGTCTATTAACTTATTTTGCGTCCAAAAATATATAAATTAAAACAAATGAAATGACCAAAACCCAAATTTTTTGGTGTACCCATTACTGTTTGAATATGGTTAAAAATGATTTTAAAAGTATTCATTTACGTCTCTAATTATCATAGAATCGATTTACTTAATTATAGATAAAATACAAAACAAATTTATAGTAATAGTTTATTGATATTCCCATTATAATTGGAGTATACTTTTGAATATTTTTTTAACATTAAATGGGATTTGATTGGATTCTTTATTATAATGTTTATAGTTTTGAAAATTAAATTTGTTATTTTGGAGGTGTATTGAGTAGAAATTGATCTATTTTGTATTTAAATATTTCGAATATATTGAGGAAGTATGAAAGAGTATGAATTTTTTAAACTAAAAATACATTAGAATGTGGCGAAGAATCATCATAATAATAAGTTGAAAACATTATAAGGTACTGATATTTCATTTGGATACCACATGGTAAGGTTCTAAATCATCATATGACCAATAAAGACAAAAATTAATATAGATGGTGACATTGCAGGGATAATCATCATAGGGTTATGAAATATTTTAAGGTATATGCATACATAATAATGTTCATCAACACTTATCAAAATAAATAATTTCAAATAATAATAATATTAAAAAATAAATAAATAATCATAAAACCCTATTTTTCATATTTTATATGTCACATATGAGATAGTTTTTTAAAAAATGATTTTTATTATTACCCTTATCCAAAACAAATGCTTTTCATAATGGTAGAGTAATTTTCCAAAGGGTTCTGATGGGGTATCTCTATGATTCTAGGATTTTCATAAGGTTAAAAGTAAATATATATGGTTTATATAAGGGTAGCCTATAAACTGTGTAACTGAATGTTTGAAGTCCAATATGCTATGTAAGGGTAACATTGGAGTTGCGTTAATTAAAATCATAATTTCCAACGGTTACATAAGGGCAAATAGATACTGTGAAATGGTAGGAATAATCTTTGTAAGTGTAATTAACTACTATATAATGGTATACATGGGTTCTAGAAGGATTCATAGAGGTAATTCCGTTACCTTGTAAATATTATCCTATTTTTTAATGTGTTATTATAAGATATTAATTAATATATATGGGTAATAAGAATGTCTATAAGGGTAACTCATAGTATATAAAGGATAACCATCCCTAATGGACCAAAGAGATTCATTTTTTATTCTCTTTGATAATCTCTATTTTTAAGAATTAAAGGGGAGCCCTTACATAGCCCGTAGGCTTCTTGAAATTAAAATACCAGATAGTCTAAGAGGAATTCATCCCGAACTATGACTAATTTAAGCATCCCCTCTATATAATCTACATCATGATTATCTCTCCACATATACATGGTTGTTCTTCTAGCTATTCAGTATGGAGATGCACTGGCTTGGTATAAATTGAAATTACCCTACCCTCTCATTATTCCAAATCTGATATCGCTTTCCTAAGGAAAGTGACATATGTGAATCCTCCTATAAAGATTTATTCGATGTATAATATTTCTATGTTTTTTATATTCACATCTTGTGGCTCAATGGCCTTGAGTTGTACCAAGGGCCTTGAGGTTCTCTGAAGGCCTTAAGGTGGACTGAAGGCCTTATAGTGGCCTAAAACCTATAATGACTTGAAAGCCTAGGTAGCCCGATGGCCTAAAGGTCTGAAGAAACTAATCAGTGGCCTAATGGTGATTATTTTTTGTTACTATAGATCCAAACAATGTATTTTATAGTACATACTACATTACTTCTATAGTGATAGGGAAATATGACCATTCCCATATCTGATCTTCAGTATCACTGATGTATTTGAAGTGTCCTCACCAACCAGGTTTTGGCTCATGTGCGAGTTTATAAATGATACATAAAGGTAAACTGTATCTACATCAGGTCAATTCTAGATTCTATACCTACATAAGGGCAATAATACTTTACCTTTTGTGATATCTAAGTATTATGTAATGGTAAACCATGTTACCCTTATATAGTTCCCTTTTTTTTTGAAATTTTGTTTTCACATTTCAATATCATCATCCCTATCCTCACTTTTTTAACAAGTTACTTCTCATTTTAGAAACAAAAGGGTCTTTAAATCGTTTTTTTGAATCACAAAATGTTTATGAAATAATTTAAACACACATAAATTATGAATATAATAGAATTAAAACATAATGATAAAAATAGTATTTGGGTTTTAATATAGCGAGTCTATATATGGAATAATTTCTTAAAAATATTTTAACATTGATGCACTTAATTTTTGGGGGACCAATTTGAGTATAAGAAATGTTGGAATTCCCATGATCAATAATTTTTATGTAGTCTTTGTTCAAAAAATATTCTTTTTAGAGCTTCTAGACATTGATGAATCCTCAGCCTATCTCCCAAATTTTTTATGCACAGTGTTTTAAAATGATAATTATTTGTGGGAATATGTATTTGAATACACATTTTCCATGCTTTAATATTAATGAATTTATTTATGAATTATTATAAAAAATATTAATTAATTATTAAATTATAATGACTCAAAATATCAAATAATGATTAATAATAATTATAATTCTTATCTTAGATTATTCTTAAGAGATAGAATATTATCAAATGATATTTTATAATAACCAATATTTATTAAAAAGAAATATAATAGGATATCAGGGCTAGTACTGATAATTTTTTTAAACTATAAATAATATAATAAAAAACTATAATGATAATAATGGAAAAATTATATCATCATGCCCATCATTGAAAAAATATAGTTTTTGAACAATCATATGTGATCACAAACAATGTGTCTAGAGTAAAATGAAATATTATGAAGGAAAAAAATACATAGAGGATGTAGTATAAATGAGAAATATCAATAGATAAAAACCATATAGTGTTTTCAAAAAAATTTAAAAAAGAATAACAACACATATTAAGATCATGATAAAAGGTATTTAAAAGTGGAATTAGATCTTAGATTTGAGCCTTGAAATTATAGAGAAATACTATGGAAATATAGAATAAATAATTAACTCTCATCAGAAATATTGGGAGGTATATGTTTATGTTTATAAGAATTAAATCAATTTAAAAATACTAAAAACATATTTAGAAAATAATAATAATTCACATTACGGAAAAAACTATCCATGCATCTGTCCATTATGACTAAAAACCTCACTCAGTAACATGTGATCCCTCTAAATCAGTAAGGATAAGGCCCGTAAATTTATTCATATAAGAAAATATAAAATATAAAATATATATATAATATGAGTAAATATTATATAATATTACTTAGTAAATTAAAATAAAATTATTGATTTCCCATTTTCATATATATAATATATTTTTTCCAAATAGTATAATATCATGGAAACATAAATTAAAATAATATGACATAATTTTGTTTTATCTTAAAAATAAAAAAACATGGTGACGATTGTAGGTTGATGATGACTTGAGGTAACAGGGGATATGAAATTAGTCTATGAAGGAAAAAGGATGAATATGGTCCATATATTCTACTGATGAATTCTAATAATATCAATGAATGAAAAAAAAATTATGATGATATTAATACTACAAAAATGACTTAATTGTAATTATCATTAAATATTTTAAATAATCAAACATTAAAATTATATAATACAGAAATATAAAACTATAAAGTGCTATAGTTGATATTTTTTTCATTTAATTTAGCACAAAAATCAGAAAAATGGTTTCAATTGAAACCCAATAAAACTCATGTTCATACCTATTGAAATCGATATTAATCCAGTCATAGAAAATAATAAAAAATTAAAAAAAATATAAATAACTTCTATATTTAGTAAATATTGAGACATATAGTAAATTAATTCATCCAATAAATATAAAAAAATTAATATTGATGAGATAAAATATTGAATAAAATCTATAATATATGCCCCATTAAGATGAAATTTCAATCAAATTCCCTAAAAAAATCACAAAAATTAATTCATAGAAGAATTATAATCCTTTAAGTAAAATAAATCACTAATATCCAAAAACCATTAATTCCTTTATGATATCATTAATACTATTAAATATTACTATATTAATAATAAATTACTAAAAATTCAAAAATAATACTAAAGAGACTAAATAGATGTGTTGTGGTATCATCATGATAGATTAGGTAAAATAGGGATTCCAAATATAAATATTGGGATAAAACATAAAATAATATTTAATATTTGATATCATATGATATCAAATATACAAAATATCTTCTAAATCATCCAATTTATCTTATATATTTGAAGAAAAATAAGTATCTAAGATTAATGAACAAAAAAAGTACATTATATTAATTATTAAAATATGTTTTTTGATTTTATATGTTTTAATGCATCCACATCCTATATTCCATTTGTAATTATCCCCCTCTATCAAATTAACTCATTATCATCTAAAACATCATTGAATAAATAATCAATATCTAAAAATGGATCCTATTAATATTTTGTATTAATGTCTTCTTCATTATTTAATTTATTAATTCAAATTATTGTATTTTTTGATACAATATTTCACTAAAACCATTAATAATACCATCTATTTGTATTATTTTACATTCAAAAATCCAAAAAAAAACTAGACTATCAATGTATTATTTTTGAAAATAATAAAAAAATAATTCCCCATCTACTTTGTGAGATGTATATTACAACTAAGATAATACTTGAATAGAATTGTCAAATATCATGTATGAAATAATTATCATATTTTGTAGATGGTATTAACCTATTTTATTAATTATATTTTATATAAGATAGAGTTACATAACTGTAATTATTTTTATTCCATTATTTAAAAGAATTCTGATAAATGATAGGATTTGTCAGAATTTTATATTTTTCAAATAATATTTTTTCATTTTCAAACATTTCTTAAGTTATTAGATGTTGTAAATTATGTGAAATTCGATGTATGAGTTGAATAAAATTATATAAATATTGGAATATATTGATAATTGTATAAAAACTATATAAGACAAAAAAATAATAAGGAATGAACTATTTATGAACTGCATACACTTTGGGAAATATAATTTTCATATTAAAAAATATATGGATTCTAAAAATTATATAGTAATGAAATATGTATAACCAAAATGAATTCTGAAATCAATTTATATATTATTTTTTGAAATATAAATATTATGGAAATTTTTTTATATAATTCATATGTAACATATTAAACTGTTGTGTAATATAAAAAATGCATTAATAGAGACGAATATAACAAAAATTGAAAAAATTAAAGGGTATTGAATAAATATTTCACACATTATATAAATATATAAAAATATAGTGTAGAAGGTAATCATGTATGATAGTTTTTACAAATATAGAAAAATATTTCTTAATCCATCTGGGTCGATTTTAAATTTTTATCAAAACCATGAAACTAAAAATAATTATGAAAAAAATTCAAAATTAATTATTTTGATAAAAATAATTGATGCTTTTTTAGATAATTATGAAAATTAACTTTTAATGATTATGACATTTAAAAAACACATATTGATAATAGATAATAGTGAGAATAATTATAACATATATAAAAACATAATATATTGAACAATTTAATGAGTAAATATATTATATTAACATATTGTGAAACATTATGTTGTAAAAATTTAATGTCTTAATCATTTAGGGAGGAAATTCCCACCTAAAAATAAAATTGAAATAAAAAATGAATATAGAGAACAAATAGGGAAATAATTACAGGTACTACCATATTAAAAGAGATGAATTTGATATCTATAAAAGAAAATACATATGGTATATGAGATGTAATAGAAACTAAGATCACTATTCTCAAGAGATTTAGGGTTTATAATGAATGGGTGAATTCAAAAAAATATTTAGAAATAATTTAAAAAAAATGAATTTGGAAATAGTAAAATAATAAGATAACTTGATAAATAATTTCTCAAAAAGGATACCTGTAGATTGATTATTAGTACCACATTTAATTAGACATAATGATTCAAATTGATAGCCTATCAAGATAATAATGTAAGGTAGGAACCATACACAATATAGAACGAATATAGACAAAAATATGATGAAGATATGAAAATATAAAATGGTGTAACAGATATTAATATGATTAAATAAATGGGAGAAACATGGAGTGTATAAAAAATTAAATAAGTTCCTATAATGAATTTAGAAATATATTTTGTAATGGTGGGAATAATGAAGGTGATTTTATCAACAAAACACATTGCAGAATCATTATAATGATGAATTAGAGGGTGAACAATATGTTGGGATAAATAATTTAATAAAAAAAGGATGATGAAAGTAGTTAGAGGTGTGTTGGTGGAGGTGTGGTGGTGGAGCGCAAAAATATGTGATCTTATGTATAGGGATGTAGTGGCTGGTATAAATATAGTTGGAGATCAGCATTTATGATGTTTAGGGGTGGTCAAAGATGATAAAATGAATAAGTGGTGAGGTGGATGATATAGTGGGGAATGAGGGGAGATGGAGGAATATATATAGGAAATATTTTATGGGCTAATATTCATGGTATGATAGGTGGAGGGTAGGTATATAAGAAATAAGTGACGTAGGGTAAAGGGATTCATGGGCAAGATATAGCAGGGTCCAAAATGTGACGATATAAGATTGGGAGGAGAAGTGAAGAATTATAAGAGTTGGGGAAATTATATGTTGGTGTGGGGGATAGTTTTATAGGGAAATTATAAAATATAGTGTATGACATGAATTGAAATTACCTAAGAATTATTATATTTATTGATTATTAAAGAAGAAAATTTTAACACCCACTTTTTTAAAATGAATAATTCTAAATTTATCCTGTAGAAAGAAACAACTTTTAGATATGGTGTATTAATTATTTTATAAATAAAAAATATAATTGGTTACAGGAATCCCTGGATATAAGTTTTATCGGATGAATACATGGAAATTCTTAGGATGAGAATTCCATATTAAAACTAAATTTCGATATCAACAACATTGATGAATGAAGTACTATACATTTCGGGACTCTTGTTGACACATATTTATATGGTATAATTCTTTTTCTAGAATACCTTGTTTACCACGATTGATTTTTTTTTCTTATGTTGGTTTGTGCATATCTCATGATACTAATTATGATTTTTGAATTGATAATTATTTCTATAGTAGATTGTATGTTTCTTTTATTATGATCAATTTTTGTTGTGTGTCACTATTATATTCTCAAGATTATATTCGAAGGAATTATCTATAAACATCCCAAAATATTTTATCATTAAACTAGAATTTACATCATTTCATTCGATATGATATTTTAGGTTATAGTTTTAAAGAAGTAACTCATGAAACATACATAAAAAACTATATTTGTAAAGTTGACACATCCATTTAGAATGCATTTTTTTATAAATGAAAATTTATAAAGTAAAACAAGATATCTATTTATGAAAACTCTTATTGAATTTCAACATGACATCTTACAATAACATTCCCATATTTAATCTTATTGAATAACATTTTTAAACATGGGTTAAGAAAAAAATATAAATAAGGTATATAAAAGTAAATAAGAAAACTATTACTCTTTGAACAATTATAAAAAAAATTATTTTTCAAAATATAATTTCAGATCATCATATACATCTTATTACATAATAATTCACAAATTCTTCCAAAATATTTCAAAATAATAATTTCTTATGAAATATTAATGGAAACATTATACCAATAATGGATAATTAAAAGAACTCTGATAAACTCTTGAAACATATTCCATAATGTTATTATTTTCACACATAATAAGAAACATATACGTTATGTTGAACATAAACCCTATAACATTAGATGTGAAGAATGATATTTCTATAAGAAAATTGATAGAATAATTATATCCAATAGGCCAATTGGGTAATCATTTTATTATTACAATATTATAAATTAAATATTTTTATTTCAAGAAGCACATGAAAGGAGTTTTTGGATTGCAATAAAAGACATTGTATCTCAAACATCGACCGTAGACTAAATAAGTATGTCATTTTATAAAAAATGAAGATAATATTAAGTTTTTAGCATATATATACACTATTTAATTGATGTTAAATCAACCTTTGTATTTTCCATGGTGATCTCCTTAAAATGGAAGCATATCTTGACCATAGTATTCATGTGTTCTAGTAATATTATTTTCCCCATGATGAAGCCATGTGCCAAAATAATTTTTTTTATAAATCTCATTAACATGTTATTAATTCAAATCAACATGATTATTTTATTCAAACAATATATCGGAATCCTCTTTAGAGATATTGATCCTGAAACACTCCTCCATCATCAGTTATTTACAGTGAAAGATAAATAGTTGGAATCTTGATCTATCAACTTCCTCCATATCTTTACCCTTTATAACTCTACCATTTGAGTCTATCTAAGGGTATAGAGAGAATTACTTATCAAAATGAGTTCCCATCAAAGATACAAGGTCCATAGAGCATCAAAATTTTTATCCTTAGTCATATCGCATGAACATGATGACTTTTTTCTAGACATATAACGTTTTTGAGTAACTTCTTCTGCATGTGACTATTCACCCACCAATGATTCATCCTAAGTATTCCTTTATTATATTGAAGATATGTTAACTAGGTTTTTTTTTATATACTTGGGTAGTCCTTTCGAGGCCTTTTTTCTTCCCCTTGATGGATATGATGTTTTCAGAGAGGAGGTTGCCTTGACTAAAATTTCTTGAACCAGATCAAAAAATCCTTATTATATTGGGATCCTATTAATAATACATCATTATTTGGGAGTTTATTTCCAATTTGTTTGGTTTGATAACCACATGGGATCTTATCCTAACATACTTCCATTTATATATTGGAATATATTTTATTGAACCATTAGGATCGTTATTATCGTTTTTATTTCCATTCAATAAGGTGAATATATTTTTTAGTTGTATTGATATGGAATTATCATGTTATCCAGAAGACCTTTGCCTCAGATAATACATTCCATTCATGTGTGCATAATCCTAAATGTGAGATATCATGCTTGAATTAATATAATGTTTAATAAAATATTCCCTGATATGACCCAGTTAGATGGGATCCTCCTTCTAATTACCATCAATGAAATCCTTCATTGTTTATACACAAGAAGGGGTAACTATAGGAGGGGTAAGATCTCCATCCCTTGATCACTGCATAGATAACATGTGATCCCACAAAACATTATTCACGTTTTGAAATATATTTTTGACCATTCGATTAGAATACCCATGACCTGAAACCATCTGAAGTTGATCAACATTTTAGGATTCTCTATAATTCAAATGATCAATACATGGGGTAGTGAGAGGATAATTCCCATTCGATCTAGTAGTTGGAATGAAACCCTCATGATGCACCCTGATATCATGACCCCATACTTCCAATGATAATGCAATGAGTGGAGAGATATAACTACCCTTGATTCGAACCTCTAATAGGTCATGCGTTGCTGATAAATGCCAAATTTATATAAATATAATGTATGGGATGTACTACCATTAATAATACAAATATCATTAGGTAAAAAATTTAATCATCCACATGAATATCCAAGGCATAATATAAAAAGAAACTATAATTATTCCACAATTTATGAATATATAGAACTAATATAGGTAAATGTAGAGAATGTAAATAAACAAAAAGAATGATAAAGTAGAGAAAAAACATGTTTTGAGAGGTTTAGAGACCCACACTTGATGTACATGTACATTACATTACTTTTTCATAATACTTAATATATAAAAAAACAGACACCCAAGGACCATAATAGTTTAGTGTCATTGGAAACTCGACACATAATCTTCTAATCATTGTGAAAGATCTTCAACATTTCCCATAAAGATATTCCCCTTTTTTTAACTAAAACATTTCATTATTTCATGGGGATAATAAAAAATAAAAATGGTGAGCTAAAATGCTAAGTAAGGGTAAGCATGGAGAAAATAAAACAATCCATATACATTTGGACTTAGAAAAAACATGAACATAATGTTTAAACATCAAAATCATGAGTTGTGAAATAAATGTTAGAAATACGTAAGGCATAGATCATAGTGGAACATCAATCATGATAAAATATCATGGGAATAAAATGTTTAATTTTTTCATCCATTAAGCACATGATATGATTTCTATAGCAGCCAAGGCATTGCTACCAAGACCATCATAGTGGACAAAGTCCATTACTGAACCAGGTTTACTTGCCGTTGCAGCCCTATATTACTATACTAGATTCACATGTCGTTCCAGCCATGTCTATCTCATGAGATATAAATCTTTATCCAATTCATTAGAGGGAAATAAAGTTCCCACCCAAATTATAATTAAATCATTCTTACTTGTTCCACAAAATAAACATAAATCATTCATCATAACCCAAAGAATAAAATGGGATTCAAAAACATCATCCCATCATAATGTAATCCATGTAATAAAAATGGATATCATTTTATCATAAGAATAATCAAACCATGTAGATAATAGAGTCATTATACTTGAAACATAATCATATTATGTAATTTCATCTTAGATGGAAAATTGTTTTGACAATACACTTGAAATAAACTCTTGAGGAAAATATCATTTCTTCTTCAAAATCATTTACTTTTCACAAAATACCATTGAAATTTAAAAGAAATGAGATTTTGATGAAAATAATCATTAAATACTGTAGATGAATCTTCATGAAAATTTGGCATTATGAAATCGTAAAAATCCATTCATTCCATATAAGTTAAAAAACATTCTCCTCATACTTTTTCCGGAAAAGTCAAAAAGTTCATCTTATGGTAAAAAAAAGAATGATTCCTTCCATAACACAATGTAAAATCAATGAGGGGTAAATATAACTTTAAACATACATGGAAAAAAATTAAACACTTTATGAAAAAAAATTATGGACATGGATGAAAAATATAACCCCAGTAAATACTTACGTATAAGCAATCTCAGATAAAAGTGAGATTTGAAAAATTATCCCTTACGTTAGGTCCAATTTCATTAGTACATGTCCAAAAGTCCTGTATAGTGGGTTTAAACATATTTTTAACTTGTAAAATAACCATAATAATGTTTATGATATCATATATTATTCACTTATGACTTTATATTACCTCTTCTTTTATCAATTCAATGTTAAAGCATCTTTTTTGGGTAAAACCATTTCATTTATTGTACGTGTTTGGACCTGTTGTTCTTGATATTATTACTTATATCAGGATTTACCTAATTTTAGATTGTAAAACATGATTTATATAGAATATATATTCAGGATATAAATATTTATGATAGATCGATAAATGTAAATGAAATACAACATTCATGGAGACGGTAGGTCGTACGTACGCATGAACGCTATTTTCGATTCCCTATTGAATTGAATGGAATTAAGTAAATGAAACATATATGTAATTAAATCCAGTATCATTATTATGTCATATATTTCATGATTATTTATTATATATACTTTATAATCACTTTTGAATGGTTAACATGGAGAATGAATCTCATCATGCTCGTGGAGACGGTAGTCCGTACATACGCAAGAGCGAAAATATCATTCTTTTGATATTAAAATAATATATTATTCGATGGTGTATCATATATACATAATAATTATAATGTTATATTTTTATTTACTTCATTTATAATCATTATTATACCCATCCAAATAATGAGATGTCTGAATAACGAACTACACCACAACGTGGAGACGGTAATCCATACATATGCACGTGTGGTGACTTTTTCATTCATAGGATTGATAAAATAACTAATATGGTTGTAAAATTTTTATAATAAAATCAAAATATATAAAATATACTAGATTTATTATTTTATAATGGAAAAAAGAAGGATGAATTATAAGAAGAAAGGAACTCGAAATAGGTGGTGTGATATTTACCTCTTCTTTGAGTTCTTCCATTTGATTTGACCAAAAGGACTCCGAAGGTTGGATTTATGACTATAGGAAGGCCCCTAGGATGAAAGGAGGACAATTGAGAGGGTATTTGGGCATGGGTTGGATGATCAAAATTTCTTTGGAGGTGTGGATTAGAGAGAAGGGGGAGTTCCCTTTTATAAGAGGGGTGAGTGGCACCTTTGGACAAACTTAAAATATTCTTTTATAATAAATTCATATTCAGTTTATAATGGCTCCAAAGTGACTTATTTAGAGTAAAGGGTGGTTATGGTTTGAAATCCTCTCAGAAAATAGGTTTTAGACAAGTTTAGGTTACCATTTTAAACTTATCATTTAGATTTCACTCAAAGTTAAATAATTTAACTTTTATCGAGTCTTCTTGTATTATTAAACTATATGGTTAATAAAATTACTATAAACTGTCAATGGAACCCCAATTGGTTCAATAATGTCATATATATTATTATATAAGTTTTTGGCCGAACCTTATATTTTTAAGACCATTATATCAATTAATAATATAATATTTATTTTAAAAACTCTTTTATGTCATTTTTGACACTATTTGGTATTTTGTTTTTTATAAATATATAAAATCATTATTACTTAGAAAAAAATTCCTCTAACCAACCCTAATATTTTATATTATCCTATAATATTATTTTAATTCTAAAATGTCTCAAATTACATTTATTTGGGTATTTATAATATCAAGTATGTTAATATTTCATTAATAAGGTAATTACAGCATCATCATTGTGTTATAAATAAATTAAATTATTTAATGACTAAAAAGATATAAATAAATTACCATTATGTGGTAAATTTCTTTATCTTTCTAATGAATATTTATAGTAGAATTTATCTTATGTATAACCGTATATAAAAATTTTTTAGTTATTAAACATTGATTTTAACTATTTTAACTCTTCTTTAAATAAAATAATAATAAATTCCCTAATCTAATCCAAGTGGACCTAAAGGGTAATATTTTATTCATAAGGTTGTTTTTGGTCGAATTGCACTTATACAATAGAATAATAACATGTGTTAGGGTATTAATAATATTATTTTTACCCTTAATTACCCTATTTACTTTTAACAATGGTAAATAAAAGATAAAATTTATTATTCACCAAAAATTATTTTCATCTCATTGATCCACATTTTACTTACTAATATCAACTATGTCTCTCTTATTTTTGAAATTCAACTCACATAAGTGGTAAAATAATTTTTATGTAAATTTTCAAATTCTCCTAAGAGGTGGGTAAAAGTCGGTAAAAAGTTCAATAATAATTTTTAATATTTAAAATTATTATAAAATGACTCTAATTAATTACATTTAACATATATAGGTATTATGAATCTATTTTTATCTAAAATAAATTTAAATAAAATAAATTATTATTTAAATAAAAAGATGGTTTTAACCATTAACTCAGTGTTTTCACTATTCATCAAAAACTGAATGTTTTCATAAAAATACCAAAAATTAACCCTAGTCTAATTTTGATATTCCGAATCCAAAAATAAAGTCCATTCGGAATCATAAAATTTATAAAATTTCAAAAAGTTTGTATTTCTATTTATAACAGTAAGTTTAAATAATATTTTAATAACATATCGTTGTTTATTGAAACTCAGTATTGCATACAACGAAAGCTATCGAGGAAGGTTGCTCTTGCGTGTAATGTAAGCCAAGAATATTGCTGTGAATACTACAAGCTAATACGGTGTTTCATATAGCGCAAGATAATATCGTTGTAGCGTACAACAAAAGAAATCTAAGAAATTAAAAATAAAATTTCTCATAAAATATTGGGGTGTTACAAGAGGTCTGAGCTAGTAATGTCAAGAATTATCCATTCAGCTCTTTTGGAATCCTTAAAAAGATGAAATATATCAGGTTAGTATACATGTATACTCAACAGGAAAACCAGTGTCTATCATAGACATGTGAAAAGTGTATACTTGTGAATAGATTAGAAAATAGTAAAACAAAATTGGACATACATAGGTGTACTAACCAAGCCCATTCACATCATTGCTCTCACAAAAAAATCTATCAATTTATAATAATAAAATATGAAGGATATTCATAAAGGGTACCCTGCATCAGTTTGTTGCTCGTATGTCACTCTCATACCCTATCATTTACATGATGTATCTCACATGTCTTCCATATATCACACCACTCACAATCGTGGTCATGTCACATCATGTCTGTAGACACCTAGTCTTGCCACAACACAATCATGTAAACATCACATCCCACCCAAAAATACATGGGCCAAAAAACATTAACATCCATAACTAGAGTATTAGGCTATCGTAGACATGAAGGAAATCAAACATATTACCCCATCCCATGGTGAATTAACCTCACCACAAGACAACTCATCTCAACCCATCCTTAGCACATACACACATGATACATAACATGTCACAAACCAACCCGGGTCGACCCTGAACCGGTCACTCTAGTCGGCCCACGACATGGCCTGATTGTCGTTCCCGATCATCCCGGGATGGCAACATGAACCAGTGCATCAAAAGAGATCAAGAGGGAATTATTTCACCCGATAAAAAAATTAAAGCATTGGAAAGAAAATAGAACAACACAAAGTAAATAAACAACACAAAAAAATGACCAACAACAACAAACTAACCTGACCACGACCAAAACTCATCGGGACCTCGAGAGTCACTCACCACAACCAAGTCTCGCCCACAGCAAACAATCTCAAGTCAACCTGTAACATAAACTAAAAATAGGAAAACACTATAGGCGTGAATATTAAAACTCAGTAGGTAGGCCCAGCAAAATTTATTCCCCATTCACATACCATTAAATAAAGAATTTACTAATTCAAGATTTATACTAAATTATATAAAATATTGGTTTCCATGCACACTTTCAATTCAAAAAAAAGTAACAGTCCATTTCCCTTTTTAATTTAAAAACAAGTTTAATGTTTGGAAGAAATGGATGAATTGCATTTTAAAACACTTTTGCAAACAATTTAGAAATCCAAATTTTAGTTGATGGTCAAATGGAAAACCAAAAACCACACACAACACACACTATGGGAAATGGAAAATGTGGCACACGGGGCCAATAATCGAACTATACCACTTAATCGTCTGCCACCTACAAATAGACATTAAAAGAAACATGGGTCGAACCTAGGAGATCGTGAACAATCCAGAACATACCATACATGTGACTCATCCTGAAAGCATGCTCTAACTAGATGACGTCATAACACCCTAATGCTCTGTATTTCCCTACATGGCCTAACCAAGGGGCCCAATCCCCATAGCAGTAATAACTTAGTATTCCCCTGCTATGGGTCCACTAGCCAGTGCGTAATTTAAACTTGTGCAACAATCGTTCTTGGAAGATTCACTCACTATTCTAGGTTCTCATGTCAACACAAGCAATAAAAAGGGGTGCATATACAATGTAAATCAATCAATCATGATGAACAGACACCACATAAAGCTCACGCAATAAACTCACCCCAAATATCTCCCCTGAGTGGGTTTTCCAAAATAATTTATTTTATTAATGTGTCAAACAGGTCTTCACCAATTTTAAAGCAAAAAACCTCATTTCTTGAGAAAACCCAAAACACTTGTTCGGAAGAAATAATTTATCATTAAAACTAGAACTACATTTGAAATTTCAGGAATTATGTTTAAAGTCCAAATGGGCATTCATTCAATACAGGGTGTCCGCTCGACATGAAAATGTTTCAAGTGTCGTGTATAAAAGAAACAGCTCTTTTTACACCGAATAATCATTTAAAAATTAATTATCTTATATTATTTCTCATTTATTAAAATTAATAAAACATCAAGCAATTAATAAATTCTACATTTAAAGGTGAGTGCAGTGGGGGACCAACCTCAACTCACAACTCGAACACGCTTGCGCGTCGCACCTTGCACAGGCGCGTAAGAACGAACAAGCCGACGCCGCCTGCAGTACCACGAAAATACCTCGATGATCTTCTCCAACACCCGAATAAATAAATAAAAACACAAAATAACAATAAACCAATGAATAAGAAACACAAACTTCACCTTGGCGCAAATCCGCGCTTGACCGACATAGTTGCACGAAAGGGTGACTGGTTGGGCGCGGTGTCACAGTGCACTAGAAAGGTCACCAAAATCGTCAACGGCAGTGCAATGACTCGTGCGGCTGACAAAAGACCTGGTCAAAGAAACTTGGGGGGTTGCGATGTGTCTTGCAATGATCATAGTATTGCTGTTTTCCTCGCCGACACCCTGCAACAACCGCACAGACAACTAAAAAAACATAGACACATATTTAAAAAAATTCAAACAAACATACAACTTAAAAGAACAATCTCAACTCGTTTTCAGAACACAACTCGCACCTGGTTTGTTTACCACAAAACCTGTCAAAACAATTAAATGGTTGGAAAAATTTATCCAAAAAAAGTAAAACCAACAATTTCCACATGATATATTTAATTTAACATCAAACATGCATAACCAACAACATAAGATGTGTGAACATCTAGTGAACAAAGTAAACATAATTTATGGAGGCTTGAGAAATGAGATCCAACCTCAATAACAAAGAAACTTCCGAATTTCCAGTGTAAAAATTCAAACACACAATGTTCTCACCCCAAGGATGTTATGATCAACTCCAACCAGTATGATTAATAACGAAACAGTGGAATCTCCCTTAAACATTGAAACCATAGCAACATAATATTATAAAAAATTGGGAGGCAGAGAATATAACTACCGAAGGGGGATTTTCCACCAAAAGAGAGGCCAGTAGGGGGAGAGGGTCACTCGCAGGGCGAGGCCGGCTATAGGGCTGGTCATAGGAGGTTATTCCGGAACTGGTCGGTAGTGGGAAGAGTATTGCGGCCTAACAGGGGGGTCACCAGACCAGGTGGTGGAGGGAAAAAGAGATCTGAAGGGAGGGGGCACGTTCGGGGGTGAACTGTCGGCAGAGGGGAGGGGCACTGGTGCAGGACAGGGGAGCGGGGCAGTGAGGCGCTTCCGGGAGCCGGCAGGTGTACATGAAGGACACTGGGTTGGTTGGACATGTGTAAGAGGAGGGCTGCAGCAGGAGGGAACTGGACAGGGAGGTGGAGGTGGCGGCTCGTGCGGATGGCTGGAGATAGGTGGGAGGCCGAGGTGTGCGTTGTAGGGAGCTGGTATGAATGTGGTGTAACACAGTATCAAGGGAGTCTTGACGATGGATCATCGGAAAGTGGGGGAAAGGAGAACAGGAGGTGGCCTCATGGTGGTGGAGTCGTCGTGGGCAAGTGCCGCATGAAGAGAAGAAGATGAGGGAGGGTGTGGCGGCGTGTGGAGTGAGGGGGAGCTGAGGGTGAGCAACAGATTAGGGTTAAGAGTAGAAAAATTAATAATAATAATAATAATAATAATAAATAAATAAAAACAATACAAATAATGATTGAAATAATAATAATATTAAAATCAATAATAATAAGATTATTAATACACATAATAATAATAATAATTAACAATAATATAAAAATGATAAAGATAATAATTTTGATAATAACAATTTTTTTATTAATAATATAAACTCATTTATCATGACGAATTAATACTAACATCACCATGGTGAGTTATTTCTTCTAAATTTTAATTTATTTTCAATTGATTTAATTACTTTTTATATGGTCAATTAAAACACTGCAACTTCTTCGTACTCGGGCTGACCGCACGGCTTCCGCTAGTCGTGCGGTGCCCGCACACCAACCTAAATTAATAATAATAAAGCCTTACTAATAATAATAATAATAAAATAACATTAATAATTATACTCATAAAAATACAAATAAAAATAATATTCATATCACATTATTGATAATAATAAAATCATTGACGATAATAAAAAATTTAAATAACCCTATAAATTGAAAAAGTTCCTAATTAAAATTTTCGAAAGACGGGAGGGTCGTGCCGATGTCTGGGTAGGGCCACACGAGGTTTCCAAAACACGCTCTGCACGTGCGTCAAATGACGTCAAATATAAAATGCGTACTTTTTGACAAAACCCAAAAGTTTTTCACCCGAGACTCTACCCGAACCCCAAATAAATTTTTAAAAGTGAAAGAAAATAACAAAGTAAATTAATATACAAGTTGGGATGTGAAAATTCTCCCTAACATAACGCTTTCCACCCTCGGAAAGCCACAACATGATCTAGACCCAATGATAAAACTCCTTAAGTGACACTCGCCTCCAAAATTTTATGCTCCTCCAGTTGATCTCTCCAAATGAACACCGAACTCCCATGACACGCAACTTATCCTTGAAACACTAACAATTTAAGCACAACTAAGAAACATTCTAAATCATCCATTTCAACCAAGGAATGAATGAACTTAAACCACCTCCATAACTTATTCCCATAATATTAGTCCAAAAAAACTATTGGGTGTACACCAATATCAACGTTTGGTTAAGAGGACGAACCTAGGATGAGTTGGTTCTGCACGAGACCACTTACCACCAAATGATACATGAAAATAAACTCTGATACTGTCATGGGGAGGCCCGAACAGACTCCCCATAATAAGGATCATGCTAACCCTAAATTAGTTTCGGTGTAACTCTGCGAGACCCACTGTGGGTCTCCCCACCATAACAATTGATGATACTAAACAAACTTATTAACTTTCCACACGAACCAGAAACCCCACCACAAGGGTAGGGGAGGGAAGGGGATGACCAAACTGATTGAGTATAAAAAATACCATCATCACTACCCTAACAACATCAGACCCTCGGAAGAAAATTATATCATAAAATGAAGTTTATATATATTTGGTATCATTTTAAAACTTATTTTCATGATTAACACATATGTTAACCATTTATTGACCTTAACCATTTTAACTACTATTTAAACCTTAAATGGTTATAAATGATACAAAAAATGGGAAAATGACTCACAAATTGAGAGTTCATTATATGTTCAACCATATTGCATTATTTTAATGAATTTTAATATTTTTGAAATTTTAAATCATTTAATAAAATATTATATATTATAAAAAATTAATAATGTAAATTTTAGAACTATTAATTTAATTTGACTTTTAAGAAAAAATTCCAAATATTCCCTTCAAATGTAATTATTTGACACAACCTATAATATTTAATATATATATATATATATATATATATATTTATTGTATTCTATACCTTATTAAAAATATATTATTTTTATTATTTTTAAAATCATTATTTATTTTACAATTAATTGATAAAAAATCATGTCATTGTTGTATCAGAAATTAATTTTACTACACTATTACCAAAAAATAAGAAATGTGTTACCATCATGTAAATAATTTCACTATGATAAAAATAAATATTAACCTTAATCCACATATTTCTTTGGTCCCTATGTAAACACAAATGATATATTTAAAATTAAGAGAGTGACATTTGGTAATTTTATCTTCGTAAATGAATATAAAGATCATATTCGAAGAATTTTGGCACAAAGTAGATATATGTTTCAGAGTTGGATATAAATGGAAGAAATGTAGTATTAAAATATGAAAAAAGTAATATATTAGAGAATTTTTATTGCCCTATGCAATCATTTTAACCCTTTTTTCTACGTTTTCCCCTTACTCAGGTGACAAAATTTACTGTAATTGCTATTTATATTGAATAAAAAGGTTAAATATATAAATATGTTAATAATTTTAATTTTAATTAGGGAATCCATTTTTCATAAATCAGTTTTTATATGTCTATTTAATATATTTCAAATAATGTGTGCATAATGTGATAAAAATTGTTTTTTTTGTTAAATGTTTTTTTAAACATAAAACATGATATTTTCTTATCCATTTCCGAGAAAACAATATTAGATCACAGTTAAAAAATTAATTAAAAATATATATATTTTATCAAAAAAAATCAATAATAGTGTAAATTTTAATTTATTATGATAAAACCACATTGACTATCACAAAATAGAATTTTAGAAGAATAACTCTTTTATTATCAAATGACTATTATATTCATTTATAATTAATTAATAACCGATAAATTCATTATATAAATGTTTGAATCATAAGTTTTCATAGTTTAATTAGTCTTATCTATACTGTCCCATCCAACGAGTTTTTAAAAACAATAACTTTTATATAAATACGTTAATAGTATATCACATTTTGTTTAAACACATTTTTTCATGTAAAGTATGTTTTCAATGAAATAAAATTCATTTTTATAGAACGATATGATAAAATTATAGGATTTTACACAAATTAATATGAATTAACCCTCCTAAACATTTATCGACCTTACAATTAATAACAGAGTATATATATACATCATAAATCTATAGAAAAATAAATCAATTTCATACACAATGGGAGAAATAAGATACACACAATGATAAACAACCCACACAAGGGTGAAGAAATCAATGTGAAAACGGGAGGATATAAAATAATAAGATATTTAATATAATAGTTCTAAACAATCCTTTAACAACAAAACATTGTTCATAATGATCATCCTATTAAAATTTCATAAAATAACAATTTATGTGTCTATAAATATCTATTTTAATCACACATTCCATATAAACATTTTAAATAAAAACATTGAATCCTAGGGATGACAATAAAATCCAATTCATGTAAAACTTCCTTCCATTTTATTGAAATAAACAACCTTGATCCATTTAGTATTCTTATACAACACACCCATTTAAATATACATTTGAAATTATGAAATGAACCCCTTTAGATATCATTTAGATGTCCACCCTCATTATTAAAAAATATTTATTTATAAAATATCATTTTAATTTGTTAAAAATTAAAATCATATATAGATGAAGCATTTATACCCTATGGTTTTGAAATGAACACTTTGTTTGATAGTGATTACAACACACACAATCATGATTAAACAACCCATGAAATATTTTTAGATAAATGTGACCATTATAACATAACTATTTAATAGTAAAATATTAATATTTTTAAATATTTTATAAAAACTGTTATTTATGGTATTATTTAATCCATATTTATTTAATTATTCATAGTAAATAAGTATTTAATTTCCCATTAACTCATTTTATGCTTCAAAAATTTTGTACAAAAAAATTTATATTTTCCGTGCATGGATAAAATAATTAATTTTATCCAATTTTAGAAATGATATTTTATAAATAAAATATTATATAGAATTAATATTACCAAAATTTTATTACTCTGATATTTTTATCTTTTTCCTAACAAGTAAGAGTTTTTAATATATAGTGATAAATACTACTTTTTAATAGTTACATTTATTTTAATTTAAAATTACCATTATTCATTAAATTTTATACCATTTTAACAATAAAAAATATATAATTACGTATAATATAATTAATTATATTTGAATTAATAATGTACCAAATTTTGGATAGGTTCATTCTTGGGATTTGAAATTATTTTTTCTAAAAATACTTTTTCATTTTGTTTTATGAATTTATATTACAGAATAATTTCATACAATTCGAGAAATATTTTTTTTATAAAAAAGTCATTATATATTTTTTAACAATTTTTTCAAAATTGGTAAATATGTCCCTTATATTTTTTATTCACTTGGAGTTGTAACCATGGTAATATTTATCACCTTAGTAAGAGAAAAATAACCAAATCTAGGAAAAATTTTCGCAGAATGTCCTTAAAATCACTCAAAGAGTTTCACTATTTCAATTGGATGAGTTTGGTTTAATAAATTATTATATAAATATAGAAACTATAGCTTCATGATATAATTTTAATTAGATAATTACATAAATATTTTTTATGTAATGTATAAAAAATAAAATATTATAGTATTTGTTTTTAAAAATTTCTATAGTTTAACATATTGATAAAAATAATTAATTCATTATAAAAACTTTTAAATTTAGTATAGAAATATTATACATATCATTTTAATTTTTTTAAATGATATATTTATCTAGTAAGCTTACACATCTATAATGTTGTGCTTGTAAAAAATGGTAAAAACTCAAATGTATATAAATGTAAATGTATTACATTTGATGTGTTTATTAAATTTTAGGTTCTTGAATGATGATTATGGATCTAAATTATATTTAATTAATCTGTTAAAATATTTATTCAAATGACATATTTTTTATATCAGTAATTAATGTAAAATTTTGGTGAATGTGGAAAAATATTGTTTTTATGACAGATAATATATTTTATGATATTATCCTAACATTAATATGACATATAAATCTATGAAACCTTATTCATGAGGAATATATGATTATATAATAAATATATATCGATTAAATAAATAAAAAATTATACTTTAAAATTTATTTCATGATAAATAAGAAAACCATTTTTAGTAAAGAAATATTACTTATACAGTGTTGAAAAGGTAAATATTGTTGTTAAAATGATTATAATTTAGAAGAAAAAAATAAACGGTAATTTTTATTAAATATTATGTATATATAACTCTTTTTATTTATATTTTTAAAATTTTGAGTCATATAAAATGAATCTTGTCCAAGTGCTTGTGTAGTTATGTGTAATGTGTGGAAATAAAAAATAACATAATAAGTATGTTTTCATGATATGAATGTGAATATATTTACCTTATAAATGAATATTAATTATAAACCATATTTTTAAATATTTTTTATTATTTTAAAAAAATTAATTTTTTTTGAAATTATTATAATTTTCCAATACCCATACACATTAATAATATGACTTATATAAAAAAATTAAATTAATTATAGAAAAAAATTAAAAAAATTAAAAATTATATTATTTAGTTGATTTTGATATTTTCATGAATTTTATAGATATTTATGAAGGATATTTGATTATATGTGAGATTATATTAATAATTGGATGTTTATAATGTCAGGTATTATGAATATTGATGAAAAAGACGTAAAATATTTTTTTAAAGATTTAAATTTTTTTCTTAAATAATTATAAAATTAGAAAAAACATCAATGAAATATATAGATATGATATTTTCAATCATATAATTTTTTTTCTTTATATATGACGATTTTAATTATTAAAGTTACCTTTATGAACTAAAGAGATTTAAATTTTTCAATAGCAATATTGATTTCTTCCATAAAGATGGACTAACTTAATGATTTTTCAAAAATAAATATTTCATAGTTTTTGAAAAAATTACCCTCAAATACTTATTTTAGCATCCATTCCCACTTTCTTTATCTTCTTGGGTTTTCATAATCATCTCCTTCAATGGACATAAAGATCAAACAACGGGGGGAGGCAAGATGGGAAACATATGGGTAACTAAACTCGATCTTTTTCAATGGGATATATGACTTATTCAGAGATTATATAATACCATGAGTTTTTGATAAATAACATATACATGAAATATATTATATTTTACCCTTTTAATTTATATTTGGCTCAAATAATATTTACATTAATTAATTATCAATTAAATGATATTATCAATTAATGGGTTTTTCATCTCAAATATTCTTTCTCTTGTAAATATGCTTATGTTATACAACTATATTCCATTATGATGTGTATATACATCCCATATGATATGTTATGTAATTAATATCTCTAGTTTTATGATATTTTATAATTAATTTGAAGTTATTCATTCTTGGGGATTTCCTTTTAAACGGTACTAAAGTGGTAAGAGGTAATTGTTGAATTCCCATTTTAATCAGGAAATTTTTTTCATGAATATGCACCATGAGAATTATATGATCCTTATCAAATAAATCACATTCATATATTCTTATCCTCTATTTATTTTTTTTAAATTACATTTTTTCATTTCATTATAATGTCTTAAGCTCCCAAGATACCCAAATAATGTTTTTATAGAAAATCCTCAGAGGTTTTCACTCAGTCCAAAATTTTTCTCTTAAAAATTAAAAATATCATTTAAATATTTTCGAGAATGTTTTTACTACTCCTAAATGTTTTTTAAATTTCATTTATATCCATGTTTGATTATTTAGAAAATTATTTTAATACCAATATTCATGTTTTTTTTAAAATGAGGAATCTTTTTCCATAGGTGTGATTGAAATTTCAGTATTAATATACCCCAATCGAATTAATTTTCATGCCATACAGACAATAATTTTTTATTTAACATACATTAAATGATTACATGGATTATTCTAAAGAATTCATTTCATAATATTCAACAATTTTTCTATTATAATAAATTTTATTTAAAAATATAATGATTATTTTCCTCTTGAAATCTTCAAGAGATCTATTTAAAGTATTTCAATTTATGTCTAAATTTTAGTAAATATTATTATTTAATTATGATATAATATTTTGATATCATCCACAATATGAGTCAACATGGGTCATGTTATTGTTATTATTAATGATTAATGAAATAATAAAATTTTGAAAAACATATTTAATTTTTATCATTTCATACAGATAAATGTGACCCAAATTTATCCATAATAAAATATAACTAACAAATAAAATATATGACCACAATTATACCCATATAAATTGTAGGTTTATATTTTTAGGGAATTAGGATATATACAATAAATTTTGACACTTCCATATAGGATCCATTTTCCCCACAAAATAATTTCATTCTAAAAATATGCATCCCCCATTAAAGGTAATTTTCACATCTGGAATGAGGATGTTATTGAATTTTATAGTCATAAAAATTCCCTACTAAAGTCATTTTAAAACTTGGGACGATTGAAAAAATACTATCTCTAAGTGAAATAAAATTATTAAATCTATTATTTAAGTTAAAAAAATAATCCCATAAAATGATTAAATATTTTAGTTTATTCATAAAGAATATAAAATTAATAATCTCTGAATGAAAAAGAACACTTATTATCAATGAAATAATATCAAAATGATATAAATTATTTATATACCCTTTTAGAAAACATATTGGATCATATTCATAGCATGTGATCACTATATGAGAAATAAATGGAGCCTAATTAAATCTATAGAAGAAACCACACTAGTTTACATCCACCTTCATGCCTATGAAGTTAGGGGAAATTAAATAACAAATTTGAAAAAAATATATGAAGTATCAATTATATAATTTTTAATGAGGCCAACAATTCAGATAAGCAATATTATGCTTGGGCATTATTATATGCTTTTTCAGGCTCACATATTCATATTGGCTATATTGAGGTCACTTTCAATCATGAATATTGTTAATGTACCATATCATGGATAAGAAAATTTATTTTATTCACTTTTTATATTAAAACCCATTACAAATTAATTATAACCTATATATAAAACACTTTTTGATATTAAAAACAATTCCTGTAAAAATCCATTTTTGAAATGAAAAGACACCGGAAATCAAGAAGAAGGGTTTTATTTTATGAAGACATGGATTATTAAAAAAGACTAAAAAAGCAAATAAGAGGTATGGTGGTTGTAAAAAACATTGACATCATATATATTGAAATTTAAAATTCATTTTTCGTATTATTAATGAATTCAAAAACTATGTATAAAATATATAAAATATTTCTCTGGTGAATATTTTTAAAAAATTAAAATGAGATATAAAATGTATATAAAAATTTATTTATATCCATATAAATAAATCTATAAAATAATTTTTAATAATTTTTAATATAATAAATTTTTTGGAAAATTAGTATATAAAATATATAAATTGTTGTTAAATGTTAATGTGTCCCTTACCTCATGTCTGTCACATCATACATCTTCATAATCATACACATATTATGAAAAATACATTTTTGTTAAACCTTAATATCTCTAGTGTTGATATTTATGCCTAATAAACAAGTAAAAAAATGTTATAGGTGTTAGGAAAGAATTTTCTAAATTTTTGGCGAATTGATAGTGCTCAAAACTGATTAATAAGATAAGAAAAAGGTGTATAATTGATGTAATAGTAACTGTTTGAATTTATTAAGTTATCAAATTAATATAAATTAAATTTCATTTTTTGGTGTCTCTAAATTTACATATTTAAAAAATAATATGAGGGTGAGTCTAAATCCCCTAATATAATTAATGTTAGAAACATTTATATGATGCGTCCATATTTATCTCTTTGTTTAAACCCCTATTTACCCTTTTAATGATTACCATGGTGTCATCATTTTTTACACTATAGGAGGTGTGAAATTAACTATTAAAGGTAACATGACCTAGAAATGGAAAATAGATAATATTTTCAACCATATACCTTTCAAATGGATTATTATTTCTTTTTAATTAAATTTTATTCAATTAATAAAAATTTGTTGTCATAAAATATCATTAATGTTATTTTAATAACATTTCACATATTTTGTCTTCATCAACATCAATAAAGGTATGAAATTATTATTTAAAAACTATAAGCATCAATTAAAAATTAGTATTGACAATAAAATTTGTGTGACATAAAAATCATCCAAAAAATATATCATTTGATGTTTTTTAAGTAAATTACATTAATTTTATAGTACATGAACAAGAACCGTGTCAATGTTGTATACGAATTTTACGTGGTAATTGAGTCACTGAAAATTAGAAATAAATTACCATCATAAAAGTAATTTTATTATGTTCAAAATGACATTTATTCTTTATTACTAAATAATATTTACTCATAATGGACATATAATTGAGATTTTATAGCTAGGGAGTGAGATTTATCTTATTGTTCACTACATAATGTAATATATGTAAATAATTTTTATAGAGAAATGGAACGAAAATTACAAATACTTGAATATTATGATAATAAAGGTAAAACAAAAAATATTAAATATATCAAAGGAAGCTATTAGTGTTATTCCTATTTATTTGCATATAATTTTTATCCTTGATTACCTCATTTACCCTTAACATGGAGAAAAATATTTATCATAATTACAATTCATAACAACCCAATATAAAAAGGATATTTTTACCAAATTTTGACATTTTGATTCAAATATTTAATCCATTTTTTATGATGAAATTTATCTAAACAGATGAATATAATTTTAGATAAAAAATACATAACACAAAAGAACAGTTTTTGAAAAATTGACTTTTAAGAATAAAAATGAACTTATATAAATTTTTTTTATAATGATAATTACAATGTCATTAATTAAAGAAGTTAAAATTAATTGACAATTACATTTATTTAAGTTCAAATTAAAATCATAACTGAAAAACTAAATTAAAAGAAATGATAGTTTTACATGAATTTGGTACTTTTCCCTATTTAATAAAAAATAAAACATTTGAGAAATTTTTTTATAATTCACAATAATACACTTTTTAAATTATGATTTCCAAAATGGTATAATTTTTATCAAATAAATTTGATAACAGAGTTTTAAAATATATTTAATATTTTCTATAAAAAATAATTTTGGTAGAAAACAATTTTTTAATGTAAAAAATTACTACTTAAAATGATTTATTTTTCCAATTAATTAATAAATTTATTTTTATTTTTTTGGAACTAAATAAATATATTTAATAAATTTCATAGTCTTATTAAGACCATCTAATTTAAGGGTTAGGTTATAATAGTCATATGATATTTCATTGTTCGTTTCAGCTCAATGTTGCATGTATTATATGATATGAAACACAATATTTTTTTAAAATATTATGATATAATAGATAATTCCCTATTAAATGGTAAATTTTTTATGAATAAGTTAATTGAAAAATCCATCTTCATCAGGAAATTGATATTTTATACACAAAACTAGATGACAACCAACCAACATACATACTAACATCTAAAGATGACCACAATGACATTTGAAATTTTTATATTTGTTTATGATATACCTATAAATTATAAGAACGTTGTAATTAGGGATTACTATTTATTATACCATTTCCTAACTCCCTAATTTAATGTTTTCATTCCTTTACCTTTTTAATAAAATTTCAATCTATCAGTTTGGTAGTTAGATTGGAACTTAATGATGTAATTAAGAAAATGTAAACTAATTTATTGTCAACAATGCAATGAAATATCAGTGTATTTTTCTTTTCTAATAGGGTATAATGTAATGACCAGAATTTCTCTAAGATTATTCCTTTACATAAGAAAACATTTTTATTTTTGAATCACTTTTGGGGGAAAAGTGGGAAAGCATGCCATAGAAAATAAAGGTACGTTACTCATATAAATATCTCACAAAATTATTAAAGATTAAACTAAGATTTATTGAATGAAACTCCCCATATAACTCCCAATTAAATGTATTTATCTTGATATCCTTATCACTATTGATAAGGTCATCAATGTTACTCTCTATCTTGTACTATATCTATATATAACCCTCCAAGATGATTTTTTGAATGTTAAATCCTCAAGATAAAATGAATTCATTCTTATTAATATACATCCTTTAAAACCAATTGGTATAATTGAAGAAGTTTATCATATTATCTATTGACCTTTACTTTGATCACATTGATCTGAAATACAACATAGATCATTTCATCCAAATATTGCAGATTGAGTTCTGAACATTACTTTTTTTGGTTATATTTCCCTTGATATTTGATTCTAATCATCAAGAGACATTGATTTCCGGTGAATTATAGTAATTTCACATTCATTCACCCTATTGAAGTCACATTGAATTTTCTCCCCCATCCCACCATGATCCTAATTAACCACTTCATCATTTTTTCGCCTTTATTCATTTTTTACTTTTCATTATTTTAATTGATGATATTGTATCATTCATCCATAGTAAATTAAAATACTATTTAATGGGTCTTGATATCCATCCCCCTTTTAATCCAGAAACATTCAAGATAATTTATTCCATTTCTTCCCCTTCCTAGATCCATTTTAAACGTTTGTGTTCTCATGACGGTCCTTCTTAAATTTTATTGTTTGATGTGTGTTAGAATAATTATTACTCAATATAGTTTCTTCATTGGACATTACCGTGAAATGTTCTTTCATCCATATTCACATAACATTCAGCCACCCTTTAGAGTCCACTACATTTTTGTCATTTCCAATCAAGAATAAAAAATGGTTTTGAGCCTTTATCAAACATAATGCATCATGTGTGTCCTATGATCCATGTTTCTAGAAAAATGTTAAATTATATCATGGTGAAACCAAAAGTGGTGGACTAGATAGATATTTCTTGTTATCTCAAATCCTGGAACTAGTACTAGGGATAACTTAATATCTATAGGGCTTACCTCCAATCATCACGGTATTAAATAATGAAGGATGCTCTGTCAAATGTTTTAATTGTTTCCCTTCAAGAACCTGTATTAATGAATTATTAGAACCCACATCAATCACAAATTCTCAAAAAACATCAGCAATATCCAGTTGAAAATCCCCTTGTCCATCCTATTTCTGATGAAGGGAATCTTTACACACTTCATCCACACCCAAATCACTAATAAGGGGTTGTTTATTTGTAATTAATATAGATTCATTCTATTTAATATGAATGACCTCACCAGTAATGTATTGGTGGCTATAATAAAAAATAGATGATAAATTCCACAATAATTAGTAGGAAGAGAAAAAGTATGACCATGATTCAAAGGTCTCACATTTTGTACATCGAAACTTCTCTCCCTTCATTATTAAAATCCAATCTAGAAGCATCATATATATTTCAACTTCTAAAAATATATGCAGGGATATGAGATCACACACTGAGATTGTTTTGATATTCTGGAATGAGAAACATCAAACCAAATTGGCAAGTATTCAAATAGTAAAGAGGATTTGAAATGGAAGAGGAAAAACGTGAAAACATCCCCAAAGAGACATCATCAAATATTCCTATTTCATTTAAAATTTATAGAAATAAAGAAATAAGTAAAAATGGTAACCATTTCACATTCTTTAAGATCTTAAATAAGTATGGATCATATCCTCCTCTGATGAAATAGTGTACAATAATTAGTCCTTTTTCATGAATCATGATGGTTAAGTGATTCTATAATCCCCAAGATCTGAACAAGAACCTATAAAATGTTTAAGTTGATATATTATGTTCATTGAAGATAGATTAAAATTCACAATTCAAGAGTGTAGAAGCATCATAGAACATTAATACAAATAAAGATATGGATTTTGGAAACTAGTGTACAGACTGAGAACGTTAGGTTAAACTAAAATTGCAGGGAAATGGGGAATGAATTCCAAAGTTGAGAATGGAGAGAAGGATTTTTGAGCATCAAATGAAATATAAGGTGGTACCTCCCCCAGTTGGGGTAGGATAGTATCTGCAACCATCATCATCGAGGTCTCCCCGAGAACTGAATAAGACACTCTATGGTAATAAGATTATTCCATTAATAATTTAGTTTTTTAAATAACATGTTTTACAAGATACCCTAATATAAAATGAACCATGATATGTAATATCTTATGTTTTTATAAGGAAACACAATTTTCGATAATGTACATTATACACCATATCATGTTTAAATGAAAAACTAAATATTAATGTTTAAATGTTTCATTATAACACAACTATTAGAATATCATTAATGAATAGTGTTAATTAAATTATGAAAATAAGTTTTACATATTTTTATATAATCATTCATTGGTTACCAAATTAATTATGAAATTAAATAAAAACCTATTGAATATTAAGGATATGTTTTTCTAAGAAAACAATTTAAATGAAAAAAATAAGTTTATATAATAATAAAATCACTCTTGGTGGATTTTATTAATTAGAGATAAGTTTAATATATTAAATTTTATGTTTAAAATTCATTTCATATTTTGTATACATGATATAGGAACAAATTCAATTTTTTGGATAAGAGAATTATTTTAAAATAAAATGTAGTTTTATGGCCTTTTGATGGAGAACACCACATAAATCTAGTTTTTGTCACTATTTTATCTTCTACATGAAGAAATAAACTTCTTATTTGTAATTGGTACATAAAATTTTAGTTTTGATAAATTTTATGTATTTTTCTCAAAAAATCAAAATATAATGAATAATGAAAAAAACTTCATTTTAATTCAAAAATAATTTTTCATTTAATTTATTTATATTGGTATATTATACTTTTAACTAGTTTTAATGTATAATTAAATATATATTATATCATTTATAACAATTTTTGTTATTTAAATCAATTTCATGATGAAATTAAATATAAAAAATATGTGAAATTTTGAAAGTTCTACTGAAAAAACTCATTTTCTTATTCCATCAATGGAGTTAATGTTTTTAATTAACATCTACTAATTCTTTATTTTGTATTTGGAATTATGGATTCTATATTTTTATCCATAAGATCAAAATTATGTAAATATGTTCCTTTAATTTTCAGAAATTATGAATAGTAACGTTAATAATTATTTTAATTACCACGGTTGTAGGTAGATCAGGTAATTAAAGGTAAAAATCATATTATATTAATATAAAAAATCCCTAAAACTAGTAATCAGATTATTTAATTAATTTATCCTTACCATTATTATCCTTGATAAGATATTCGGACCACTTCGTACCAAATGGAAGTCTTTAATTCATTGATAATATTATATTCAATGAATAATTATTTTTTAACACTTTTGTTTTTAAAAAGTAATATATTTTAATATAGAGTTATACATAATATTTCATGGACTAGAAATAATTTATTTAATTACAAAAATATTACTTAAATCATGGTAATCTATTTACAATATTTACGAATTATATTATTAAATTTCATTGTGATAGAAAGATAATGAATTAATATATTTATTGATGAATGAATAAAATAAAATTAATAATTTTAAAATAATACTAATATGAAATATTTTAAGCCTTCCCCAATTTTTTTGGATGACTATTCCATTTTAGGATTTATTTAATGTAGTTTTTTATGGAATCGTGTTTGAAGGTTTTTTTAAATGTCATGTAATTAATTTTATCAAAATTGATATAATTCATATCATAAAATATAAACTATCAAATTAAATAATATAGAATTTCTAAAAATGAAATCAATGACCCATAATTAGATTTATGTCTAGAAATTTCATTAACAGCTCACTATTTTGTCTTTTAGAATGATTCTGTAATTATTGTAACCCTCAAATTTTAAATTATGTATTAAAACAGCAAGTGTTAAAAGGGTTTAAAAATGTATAAAGATTAAAATTAATCATAACATGCCTAAATTTAGTTATATTGTAATTAATTGGCCCAAAATCATCATATATTTTATATAAATCAGTTTGGGACCACTTCAAATTAAAACTGAATTTCAATTAATTTAATACTTTTAATAATTACCCAGGTTCCCCTCCCCTTTCCTATAAAAAGCTAATCATTTCTATCTATTACTCACACTCCTAAATCCTTTTATTTTGTCCAAAATCTATTTTAAAACCATCATATAATTCATCACATCATTCTTGATGAATTTTTTTAGGTATAACACCCCCATTAGAGGTGTTAATGTGTTCTTTAATGGTCCTCAATCGGAGAAGATGTATCGTTTTCTTCAAGTATTTATATTTTATTTCTTCTTACACAAAATTCAATTATCCTTACACCATGATGAAATAATAAATCCAATATTATAAATAAAATTATCTTTTATAATTTCAAGATAGTCACATAAATCTATCTCCACTTCAATTAAATTAGAATGGAATTAATCATTAGTGTGTACATGAAAAATATCCCCTCCAAGAAAGGATATAACTTTTTTTCCATACCTGTATCTCATGAATAGTTATAATAATGGAATTAATTTTCATATGTTATATTAAATAAATATTAGTCATTATAAAATAATAATAAAAATTTAAATTCTTTTTTTCCATGCACATAAAAATGATAATGTCGCTCGTGCCTACGTGTGAACTGTCACCGCCACTAAGCGATGTGATTCATTTTTATTAACTACATAACTTGTATAAAATATATAAAGATATTTAAACTATTCATATGATATTAATTATGTAATTATCTTTTTTCTAAGATAAAATATTACTTACCTTTTTTCTATAATGATTAATGAAGAATGGAGACGTTACTTAGGTGTACGCAAGACCTATCATCCCCATTATTATAATGTTGTTCATTTTTCATAATAAAAAATAATTGTTTGATTCAAAAGTATAATTTCTGTATAAATGTTTTCATTATGTCATGAATATTATTCCGTAGATGATGGGCATGTGACCACATTGATTACGGACAAAATACCAAGTTCGTGTTATACACAAGAACAAAATAATGACAAAACATCATATATGAACTTAAATAATTATATAATTGTCCTGACATGGTAATAAGTGATATAAATGAAATAATAAACATAAATATTTTCTAATGATATTAATAATTGTCCTATTTTTATTTTTCTGTAATAGGAATGTTGTATATGACAATTCTGACTCATATTAAGGGATTTCGTATCAATCTCCTTTCATTGAAGAATTCTTGTTAATATGAACCTTTTTTTATTATAATGTGTATATATAGACAATACAAGATTTAATCTCTATATTTATCTATAATTACATTATTAATTATTTTGGTAAGATTGTTAATTCATGTAGATTAATATTTAAATGGTCAAAGTGGTGTGGGAAACCTAGAACATTTAAATATTTTATTATCAAATATTTTTATTTATTATATTAAAATGTGTATTTATTTATTTGGAAATAAAATTATTATATACATAATTTTATGTATATTTTTAATTTTATTAAATATTTTCATGGTGAAACTTTTTATATAAATAAATTCAATTTCATTACAAAAAACAGATGGAATTTTTTTAACATATACGTCAACAATGATGTCACCTCTATTGTGACCATTATTTGATATTTGGATTCCTCTACAAGACTTATTAAATATAAAATAAAAAGAAATCCATTATTCTTTTTTTGGGTATTTTTTATATAAAATGGTTTTTATAATGGATTTATTATTTAAATATATAGAAATGATTTCTTTTAACATTTCAAATTTTTTCTGTGTTATGATTTTTTAATGCAACATGGATATTTGATAGGTCATTACATGATAAACTAACAACATGTGGTTATGTGAGAAACCAAATATGGGTGGTTCCATCATAAAATGAGGGCAGGTGATCTCGTAATAGCTATCCAACGTATTGGGTTTTGAGAATGGGATAACCGGTGGGTTTATCCTAAGAGATTTTTGGAATATACAATGTTTGATATTCCAAACATAACCATCAAGTTTACTCCCTATATAGCATTTAAAGATACAATGTATGTAAGATATAGATTCAGTAATTTACATTTATGATTTATTATTTCATTGATATATTATAATAATGTTTTGATTTTATGAAGTAAGCTCGAGTGTTTATATTTTATGGGTGAAAATTAATTTTTTCCAAAATGTTTTCCTGATTTTAAAATATTGATGGACCAGTAGTTTCTTTCCTTATTTAATATTCCTTTATGATATATTTTTGGTTCTCCCATTTTTATTATTTTTTATCATTGGATTTAAAGGATTATAGATTCAAGGATGGGATCAGTGGAATGTAATTATTATTAAACATTAAAAGAAACGCCGTATCATTTTAAAAGATTTTTTTTCACGGAAAATATGTATACATTTGGATGTGAATAATTTTTTTTCTATGGTTTTGTGATGTATGAGTTATGGAATAATTATCTAGAACAATAAGCATGAAATCATTCTGAATTATAAATAATTTAAAATTATTTACTTCACTCAAGATTATGTAATGTTTAAGGTTGATGCCTTATAGTTGGTATCAGAGGGCGGTTTTAGAAACATTGTAGATTAGGATGTTTTCTAAAGAGTTAGGAATATTCTAATGAGATTATAATATTACATTTAGTTACATGTATATGTCTTACAATCCTTTTTTAGTGTATTTTTATAAACTGTTAAGGTGAAACATAATATTTTTTAAGAGATTCACCATTTAGATAATATTGAGTTATTACATTTTAGGATGAAAATTGAAATGCATGAGATAAATCTTGAAGATAAAATATGTCCTGGTTATTTTTGAGGATTTTATCTCTTTTTTAAAAGCATATAAGATTTATATAATTTTACAAAATATGAAAACTCATTGGAATGGTGAAAACCTATCACATCAGACAAGGATGTTGGTATCAAACCCACATCTAAAGTGAAATAAGGCATTATCACCTGCCACTGGCCTATAAAAAGTCCCTGGTTTGTATGGCATTATCATTTTATTTAAATGAGATTATGGAACAATAATAAGTTGATTTGGGGAATATATATTTTATAAAATATATCATTGGTATTAGAAAATGATTTGTGAATTAAGTGATAAATGTTATTATGGATGACGTTCACTAATTTGGTAACATTATATGGTCATGGTAAATTGAATACTATGAAATTTTAATGGAGGATTAGTGGTTGAATTATATTTAGGAGGAATCTAGGATTTATTTTGTGGACTTATTATGATTTAGGTTATTTATTTAAATGATTAACCTATCATTGAGAAAATTTATTAAGTTAATTACATTTTCGTATAAGACATTAAAAGTGATTCCTGATTTCAGATAAAAATGTAAATATTTATCCTGGAATACTATGTGATAAAATAATTATTAATTTTTATTTTAAATAATAGTTTATAATTATTGATGAGTTTTAAAGATGGTTATTTGTTGAATAGTCTATTTAGAAAATTGGGTATTAATATTGAATTTTAGTTATTAATAATAGTATTTATTCTTATAAAGGATTATTATTTTAGTGGAATTATGGTATCTTGTCCTAAATTTATTGCTTTTAGTTAATTATTCAAGATAGGATAAATTAATAGTTAATCTTTTATGGATTATGTGAATCTATAGAAGTTGATTGATCATGATCACTGGTCATTTGGATAAAAAGATGAGTTTGTGGTAGAAATTTATTAAATGATGATACTATACTTATCAATTATATAGTTTTCCTTATACTCTTATTCAAAAAATTAAAATAATTCATCATCTTTTTGAAATGTATCTTAAAATAATGAAATTTTCTAGTTTTTTTCAACTACAAAGCCAAAGACTATTTGACACATTAGAAACTTATAGCTTTGGGATTGTAAACTGTGTTCCTAATAATTTATTATATGACACTCCATAAAAAATTTATGGTTAGTTTTTAGTCTATATCCACATTTTCCTTCATGGAATCATCGTATCTGTAATCATAGGTGACCTTCATACTTTCAATTATTTCTATTAAAGTGGACGCTTTCTTAATCCTTTTTCAGTGTGGGGTTACAATAAAGGTTTTTTGAAAAGTCAAATGCCAGTTACTAATCCCAATTTCATATTGAGAGTAATAATTTTACAAATGGTGGTAGAATGTAACATCACGAATTTTTAAAAGGGAACACAATGTTTGATATCATATATTATACACCATTTCATGTTTAAATGAATAATAAAATTGTTTTATTTAAATCTTTCATTATAGCATATTCATTAAAATGGAAGGAATGAATACTACTAAATTAATTATAAAAATAGGGTTCTCAAGTTTTTATATAATGATTCATTAGTGACCAAATTAAATATAAAATTATATAAAAACCAATTTAATCAAAAAATATTTTTTTACTAATAAAACAATTTAAATAAAAATAAGTGATTTTATAAAATAATAAAATTAGTTTTGATGGTTATTATTAATGAAATATTTATTTTATATATTTAATTTATTGTTCATAATTTATCTTATATGTATTTTAGACATGATATGAGAACAAATTCAATTTTTCAGATAAAAATAATATTTTAGAAAAAAATTATTATTACTGCCTTTTGTGGGAGAACCCATTTTAAAAAAAAATTTCACTTTTATATATTATAATTGTCAAAATAAAATTATTATTTGTAATTTGGATAAAAAAAATTATTTTGGACAATTGTAGGTATTTGTTTTGATTACATTAATATTTAAATGAATAGTGAAAACAATAAATTTTAAATCAAAAATGATTTTTCAAATAATTAATTTATATAGTTAGATTATTATTTTAATTGGTTTTAAAGTATAAGTAAATACTTTTTTTCTCATTTAATAAAATTTTGGTCATTTTAATAACATTCAAAATGAAATTAATTATAATAACTGTGTGAAATTTTAAACATTTTACATAAATCTAAATTATTTCTTATTCCATAAATGGGACTAATTTTTTTAATTAATTTCTAACAATTTTTTTATTGGGATTTGGAAAAATAGATTAAATATTTGGAATAATGTCGTCTAAATTATGTAAATAGGTCCTTTTTTTGGAAATAATTTTTAGTAACTTTAGTAATTATTTTCATTATCATGGTTGATGGTAAATTACGTAATTTACAGTAAAAATAATATTATAATAATATAAAACTACAAAAAAACTTGTACTAATTTTTTGTAAGAGTGTATCCCGATCATGAGAAAATAAGTGACTATTTTAGGACCGCTTGGAGCCACGTGGATGGCGTTAATACATTTATAATATAATATTCAATGAATAATCATTTTTATTAAAACTATGTTTTTAAAAAGTAATGTATATTAAAAAGGAGTTATACACAATTCATCATTGAATATAAATAGTCTTTAGAAAGATAAAATTATTTCCAATGTCATGGTAAATTTTTAATGAAATTGTGAAATAAATAATTATATATAATTATGATACAAAGATGACGGAGTGGAATATTTATTTCGGAAATAATCATATAACATTAATAATATTAAAATAAATATAATTTAGTATATTTAATGCCATAAATGAATATTATGATTTTGTATGACAATTTAGTATTGAGGAAATTTTGTTTTTCGGAATAATCAAGTTGTAATTATTTTTTAAAAAAAGTTATGAAATTAATAGTGTCATAATTGTCATAATTCATAATATAAATTATAAAATATATAATTAAATTAAATCAAATTCAAAAGGTCCATTATTTAACAATCATGTTGAGATATGTCTAGAAAGGTAATTAATTACTCATCCATTAGTCTTTTGTCATGATTTGGGAATTTTTTAAACCCTCAAACTATAAATAACTTAACAAAATGGTAAGATTTAAAAGGGGTTAAAACGAAAAGATATAGTTTAAAAATATTTGAAACGTATATAAAGTTAATTGGATGGTAATTATTAGACTTAAAAGCATACTAAATGTTAAATAAATATGGTTGGTACAATTTTGATTCAAAATTGAGTTTATATTAATTTAGTACTTTTAATAATTTCATGGGTGAACCTCCTATCTCTTATTAAATGGAATCCATTACTCTCTGTTAAACACATTTAAAAAACCTTTTGGTTCGACCATGATCTTACAAAAATGATACATATAATCCCTTTTTACATTCTTGGGACCTGATTTTTTACATAACACAAACATTAGAGGTACTGAGATGTTCTTAAAACGTGATCAACCGAATAAGAGGTACCATTTTCTTTATGTATTTCTATTTTAATTCATATTCCAAAAAATTAAAATTTAATCCAACCATGATGAAATAATATATCCACTATGATAAAGATACTGAGATGTTATTATGTTAATATCATCACCTAAATCCATCTGCACCTTCATTAAATGGGAAAGGAATAAATCGTTCATGCATTCATGTGGACAATATCCTCAATTAACCGATGTAATTTGTTTTCTATAATTGTCTCTCATGATAGGTCATAATAATTTAAAAAAATTTCACATGTGATATTCATGAAATATTAATCATTAAAGAATAATAATACATTAGTTAATTTCTAATCATCCATGCACATAAAAATGATTACGTCGTTCCTGCGTACATGTGAACTAGCATTACCACAAAGAGATATTATTCACATTTTTTAAAAAACATTAATATTATGATATATAAATGTATATTTAAATAATTAATATGATTTTAATTATGTTATGATCAATTTTTTTAATATAAAACTATAGTTACATTCTCTCCATAACGAACAATGATAAATGAATACATTCTTCTTGTGTACGTACGTATAACCAATCATATCCATGATTATTACATTTTTCATTTTTCATAACCGTAAAAATGGTTTTATTTAAAATTATAATGGGTGAATAAAATTGATCTATATTTGATTAATAATATTCTAGAGATTATGGACTTATAACCATATAAACTATTGACATCGAACCAAGTTCATGTTCGACTAAAGTTTTAATTAATGAAAAAACATCTGACATGAACATAAATAAAGATTTAATCATTATAACATGATAATAAGTGATATAAATGAAATAATAAACTTGAAAAATGATCTCATGGAATTATAAATTAAACAGAGTTATTATATAGAAATATAAAGGTTATTCATGATGTGTGGGACTCACGGTAAGGTATTTTTTCTCTATCTTCTATATTTGAGGCTTTACTTGTTAATATAAACCATTATTGTTTTATAATGTGTATATATATATCCCATATGACATTTAATATACAAATTTTTTCTATATTAATTTTATTTACTGTTTTGGTAAATGTATTAATTAATGGAGATTAATATTTAAATGATCAAAGAGGTTTGGGACACCTTTAATGTTTAATGAATTAATTATAAATAATTTTCTTTAGAAAATTAATTTAAATATTTAATTATATGTATATAACAGGATTGTATAAGAGATTTTATGTTTATTTTTAATTTTGTTCATTGTTTTCTAAACTAATGTTTTTATACAAAGCGTATTTCTTACTTTAACAAAGAAAAAATGAACGTTTTTTATCATATACAAAAACAAAAAATTCTCTGCCACTATGTCCATGATTTTTTATATAAATTACTATACAATGTTTAATGATTTTAAAATAAAAAGAAATATATTATTTTATTTTTTGGTATTTTGGTGTTGAAAATGGTTTTGAAAATGGATTGAGTCTTTCAATATCTTGAAATGCTTTCTTATTATTGAAAATGATATTTTCGGACTAAGATGTTGAAAAATGAAATATTTTTTTCTGTTATGATTATAGAGGGGTGTTTAGATATTTGATGGGTGGTTTCATGATAAACAATAGATGAGTGGTTATGTGATAATCCAAATAAGGGTGGTTCCATAATAAACTGAGGGTGGATGAGACCATGATGGTTATCCAATGCATTGGGTAATGAGATGGGGATAATTGATTGAGTTTCACCTAATATTTTTGTGGAATATAATTTGATGTGTATTCCAAACATAACCATTATTGTTACTCCTTATTTGGATATGAATGAAACAATGTATGCTTGATATGTATGGGACAAGTTACTTTTATGTTTTATGAATTCTATAAATTTTATAAGAATATTTTGATTTCATGGAGTAAGCTAAAGATTTTAAGTTTCATGCATGAAAATAACATCTTTAGAAAAATGTTTTCATTATTTAAAATTATTCATGGACTAATGGTTTAATTCCTTAATTTATGAGAATTTTGTTCTCATCCCACATTTTTAATTTTTTTTCACAGGATTTAGGGGAGAATATAGTCAATAATGTGATGAAGAAAACTTTTTGATGATTAAACAAGGAATGAAACCATTTTTCATTTTAAATGTTTTTTTTATGGAAGATTGCATAGTTTGGAATTTTCAACATTTTATTTCCCTAGTTTTGTCATGTATGAGTTGTGACCAAATTATCAAGAGATCTATACATGAAAATAACCTCAATGTGAAATTAAGTAAAATTAAAGACATAACTGAAGAATGTTTAATGTTTATGGTGTGGGCTATATTGGCTAAATTTTATTAAAATAAAATAAAAAGCAAATAATAATTTTACATGAAATAAAATTTAAATAGAATGAAGAACATTATATCCTAAAAAAGAAATGTTAAAATAAAAATATTTCAAATTTGAAGTAATTATCCTCATCATCTTTAATAAAGATAATACAATTGATAATAACTATTGAATGAATGGAAAACATTATAAATTTGTTAGAAATTTTTAGAATAAATGAATGAATATGTTTATTATATTTTTAAGAAATATTTTAAATTATATTTCTATGTGTAAAATAGTAATGTGACATTTATATTGTTATTAGACATATAAGTAATGAATATATGGTTATTAGACATATAGAAATTCCATATAATTCAATCATATATTTAAATTATTATAATCATAATTATTTTTTATAGGATTGAATTTTGTATTAAAAATTTTATATTAAATATCTATAATGAAAATTCAAAATCTATTATATGTGTCAATAATGATTGTAATTGATATGTAATCGTTAACTACAATAAATTTTTTTATTGAAGATATTATTTTCAAAATTTACACTATATTGTTTAATATAAGTTTAATTTATCATATTTAGATACTCAATTTCATAATATGATTTTTATATTTGTAATCAAAACATTAAAATTTTGATATATTTTCAATTTATTTTTTTTAATATTGTATCTGACAAGTATTGAATTATGTCAATATATTTTAAAAATGAAAAGATACAAAATCAAGAATAAATTTATGTGAAAACATATTAAAACTAAAATAAATTTTGATTAATAAGTAATTTTAAACAATATTTTTGAAATTTATTATCAATTTTTAACCTAAATACAGTATTATTTAAACCTTAATGAAAGCTATTTTTAAAATATGTAACTCAAACAAATATATAAAGGGATACCTCTAATGCATATTACATCTCAATCCTATATTTATATTTAAACTTATTTATCTAAAAAAAAGCATTCTTATAAATTGATCTCAAACATTTGATATATTTATAAAATTTAAAGGAATATTAAATCTTTAATTACAAAGCATATAGATATTATAATGGATGACATCACCAATTTAATTAACGAGTTCCTCTTTATTTAATTAACTTATATTATAAAAAAAATATTCATAAATATTATTTTCAATATTAATAATGTATTAATATTACTATAATGATTCTATCAAATATTTATTACGGCAATAAAACTTCAAAACCTTATTCATCCAATGATTATAAAATGTTCTTTTTTGGTCAGGATCAACCATCTTGATTAATGATGTAATAAAATATCCTTAATATTCATCATGGATGTGAATCAAAACATAAAGAAATGTAATATATGATTTTAATGACTAAATGTTTTCAGGAATATATATTTTTAAGGGCGACACTAAACTAGATGTTCATTATAAAGGAATGTTTTAATTTTTGTAATGTCACCAAAAAAATGTGCATTTTGAATTTCATCAATATTACCCATACATATACCATTAAAAAATAGCCATGATACTATACAAATCATTGTATTATTATAATTAAAGAAAATTTAATTTTTTGTAGATTTTGAAATTATTAATAAGGTATTATTATTGTATACTACAAATCCATTATTATTACTACACCTAGGAAATATTAATTATATAAAAAACTAACATAATAATACATTAGTGTTGTGTATGGGCCAATACATAGGGAAAAAATTCTATCAAATATTTATTCAATGAAACCAAAAAATAAATAATAAACAAACAATATGGGTGGAAAAGTTATTGTTATAGTAGTAATGAAGTTGATGGAATGATGATTAGGGAATAGAAAAATTATCTATGTTATAGAGATAAAAGTGAAAAAAGAATGTTGTAGAACAACAAGGACTAATTTTAGAGGAATTGATTTTTTTGATATCTATTTTGGATAAGCATTTGTTTTTATATTATATTCATTCACTCTGATGAAAAATCTGCAAGGCCTCAAAAATCTATTTAATAGTTACCTCTAGTGTCTAGAGTATATTTGAAAGGATCCTTCAACGTCTCCACTAAAGAACCATTTTCCCACTTAATAATGAGAAAAAATGACCTACCCTTATGTGGAATGTACTCTTCCTGGATGGACTTATGGATGAAATGTTACTAATTAAAACAAATATCAAAAATTCCATCCTTTTATTCATATAGTTAAAGGTAATACATTCCTCGGTATGTGAGAAAAGCATGGATACCTACTATTACAGACACTTGAGTGAAAAACAAATTCCTACCATCTCAACATCATTTTAAAATTTTCAAATATCCAACCATCAAAATAAATATATTTGAAATTATAAATTTGATTGTTATATATAAAGTAATACAATTAATAATAATAATTTTGAAGCCCCTAGTAAGGGATACACAAATTAGAACAAAATTTGAATATCTCTATCTTCTTACTTTATCCATCTCCCTCCATCTCACCCCCTTCATGCACTTTTTCCCATACCCATCTTATTTTGTTGTCATAAGTCATCTATTGTCATTATTTTTCTCATAGCTTCCTCCCCTTTTATACATTCTCTCATTTTATTCCATTTTGAGAGCAACAGTTTCATGAAAGGGGTACATCAACCCTCACTTTCCTTATCAAAATTTCAATTACACAACATATTCATGTTCAAATGGTAGGATTTCGAGTTTTTCAATGTACCAGACTCTCATTTCCATAAATGATTTTTTGATATGGTTTCATAATTAAAAAATTATCAACATGTGTGATTGGGTCTAAGTATCCATTTAGATTGACGTATGTGATTTCCCATGTTGATTATTCAACATATCCATTTTGGGTGACATATTTATTTCCCAAGACATATGAATATGATCAATGTAGCTGAAAATCAGTTTTGGAAAATATCAATGTTGGAGATTCCCATGATATTGTCAATTTTCATGTTGGAGATTCCAACACAGCCAAATCCCATAATTTAGATAATTATCCCTAGTGTTAATCCATTCATTTATATTTCTAGACCAACATAGATGGTTCAAAATTTATGTTTTTATCCCATGAAGCCTATTTTGATGGAATATTCAATTATTGAGATTCATGATTTCAAACATAGTTGATCTTTCAGCTTTTATGATCTAGAAGCATATTTGATTATGAAGATTTATCTGAATGTTAGTGTAGCTTACTAATGCACATATTCCACTAGTTTGTTGAAAATTTAGATTTAACAAGGTTTTTTTCAGTCATTAGAATCATATAAGTGGATACCAAAGGCACAAATACCCATGAAATCAGTTCCCTCCATGATCGTTAATTTATACACGCACCTAGTCCCTTAAAAAATAGAATCCAATAAACAAATGAGGAGAAGATTCAACAATATCCATGATATTTTTCCCCATAGTGTCACATATCAAATTATAACATATTTTGTCACACACCATTGCAGTTCTTGTGAAGAAACTTACTTAAAATGGGGACCACCGTATTGACAGAGGTGGAAGAGGGTTCGCCATCTTTAGCATCTGAATTCCAAAAAAAATTTGCACACGACAACATTAATAGCCTTGGTAATGATATTATAAATTAAATTCATAATTAATAATTATTATTTTGTTGTTATATTAATTATAAAATATTATGTTATTGTCAAATCAACAAGGAAATAGTTTTAACTAAACTCTTTTTATATGGGATTTTATGTAAAAATGATATCTTCTGAGGAAGATCAAGATCCCTATATTAGCAAAATAAAAAATTACACAATTATAAAGGTTGAATATTTACAAAAAAACCCTCATAAATAAGGGTAGAAGATCATCAGGAACATTATTCTCTAAGTAAAATCCATTCCCATTGACTCCCTTGTAAGAAAGCCCATCTTCCAATGCATTTGCCTCTCTATACACATTAGTGGAGAAATGTTCCATTGAGTAGAGAGCTTCCAAACATTTAGTCCAGCGATTGGTGAGCTTATAGGAGTGATGCAAAGCCCCAATAAGAATGGACGATACTATAACCATGGAATCACATTCAATAAAAATATTATTCCAACCCCCGCTCTCTTGTTTCACCACCGCTAAGATAAAACCATACATTTCCGCTTCAAGAGAGGATGCAATACCACATGATCAATAAATTCACCCAAGAACACTCCCCTGATTATCTCTAAAGATATCACAAAAGTCAGAGGGCCCCAGATTAACCCTTGAAGCACCATCATAGTTGACATTAATCCATCCATGAAAGTGGTCTTTCTATATGACATCCATTGTTCCATATGGGGGACAAAAATTACGATTCATCACATTCATTCTGAGAATAAATAAGTCATGAATTGAATTTGCTCAAAACACACCGTTCTGAGTTTCCACCTCACGGAGAGCTGCAAGAATCCCTGTAAGCAGAGAACCAAACCAAAAGCACTATAATTCATGTCAAAACTTGTTTCTTGGCAACCAGATTAAATGGAATTCCTATATAGTAACAACCAGAAAAAATAAGCGGAGCTGTGGTGACAGAGTCAAAGAGCGCCAGATCTTAATGAGGACTTCTGTTGTGTTGAAGTGGTGTAACGAATCCTCAAAAATGTCATAAATTTCCCTGCATATCAACAAAGCCATAGCACAGCTAAGGAATTTGTGATCCACATCTTCCCTATGCTGAAAAAAAAGCAGGGATGGAGAAAATTGAAATACCTCATACCTACAAGAAATCATCTAGTGGTTTTTTTGAGCCAGCCTCTGTTCCATAATAGACCAAAAAGGCCTTAACAACATCCTATGAAAATTCCCAATCAATTTTTCATCATTCGAGCTTCAATTGGAATGGTTTTAGTACCCTTTTCAAGTGAGAATAAAACTGAAAACAGGTTCTGATGCCCAAAAACCACCCATATAAGAACAACAATAACCATCCCCAATCGAAGTAATATGAGATAGAAGTTTATCCATGCACCCACACTTTTCCATTATTGATAGATCACAACCCATATTAGGCTCCCCCTACAAGAGCAAATCAATTAATTAATTCCAAGTCCAATTTGACTTCCAAAAATGAAGAGAGGATTCCTTGGAAACAATCCATCGAGAGTCAACATCAATCTTTGAAAAAATGTTCTTAAAAGCGTGCCACAATATAGAGTTAACATAGTTAAAGTTTCATGTTTTAATCTTGTAAATAAACCTAGCCTGAAGAAAACAGGTAGTAGCAGATTTCATGTTTATAAGTCTCCATAAAAACCTGGCCTACAAAGAGTCATTTAAACCACCAAAAATTTTTATGCCCAAGCCGCCCTCATCATGAGATTGGCAGACCACATTCCATGGAACCGTTTCCAGTCTTCTTTCTTATATGCTGCCAATCCAAATGAAATTCTTAATATAAATATTAATGCTCTTGATTAAATTAATAAGCACTTTATACTCCATAAAAGAATATACAAATTTGGAGATGATGATTGATTTCACCAAACAAACCCGGACAACCATTGATAAAGATTTTCGTTTTAATGTGGAGGGTTAACTTTTAATCATGCTGAAAATACTAGAAAAATAATTGAACTTTAGTATCCCCCAAAACATGGGAACACCCAAATAAGTTAAGGGAAGATGTCCCTCATTAATTCCCAATGATACACCCAATTTGTGTATACATTTTCATATATTCTATTGAAAAATAAGAACAAGTTATCAGTAATTACATACTTTTTAGAGAACAAATACCATAATTTTGGTGATCTTGTTCATTTCTAGGAGATTTATGGCAAAATACACAAATCAAAGAAGAAAAGGGAATTAATTAACAACTACACGGCATGTACTTATATACATGTCGTGTACACTCCAGTTCAGAGACGGGTTGAGAAAAACAAATACATGCCCAAGTAACCAGAAGGCGGTACATGTCGTGTACACATATCTACACACCGTGTCAGATATTCTACAAGCAGTTGGTGGCCAAGAAGAGTCCACATGCCCATGTGGCCGGCAGAAGGGGGTGTGTCGTGTTCCATTTCTACACGATGTATATAAATTTATAGAAGCGGTTGGTGGACAAATTTTTAGAAAAAATGCCGCTTATAGCAGTGCAACATGCCATGTATATTTACCTATCAGGTGGTGCCATGTTCCCAGTTAAAGACTGCATGTTAGGCCGCCTACCAGTAGACAAAATGAATCCAAAAATGCATTGAAGAAATTACACGGCGTGTACTTTTGATACACACAGTGTACATATTTTTTCTATAAAAATAGGCCATGGCATCCAGACCAAGTGTGGTGTGTGTGTAGTATTTTCTAGAGAAAGTGTTGAGGTATTGATGGAAAGAAACTCTATCGTCATACCACTGTTCTTCCATCTATAAAATAATCATTCCGTTTTCAAAGTTTGAAGCTTAATTTCATTAGGTATAAATAGTTTTGTGTTTATCATTTTCAACATGTGTAACTAAACACCCAGTGTGTTGGGGTTGTGGATGTTGATGAGTTGTAATTTGTATTAAGTTTCTTTGAAAGTGTTTTTTTAATAATCTCTTTTTATTCTTCTTAAAAAACTTCATATTATCACTGGAAATTCTATACCAGAACAACGGTAGAATTTTTAGGGATTCAAAAGAAGAATAAAAATGAATAACTACATGACCATTGGAAGTATCCGTCGGCTCAAAATGGACTAAGACAAATAAATATATGTTAAATACTAACTACTGGACCAAGGAGTTTGTTTCTTCAGCTCTAAGTATAATTTTTACTAGATCAAGGAATATTTATTACAAATTAAACCCAGAGAGTTCGGTTATCATGAACAAAACAAGCTCATAAGCAAAGTAATTTGATAATCAACTAATCACAAATCCATAACCCCAATGCATTTTTCTCTTTATTTGCATCAAAACTAATTCTCCAATATTTACTTTCTATTTATTAATTAATTTGTTAAAATATTATTAAAAACCAATTATTATTTTTGTACCAAAACAACCAACCAAAATCAATTCTAAATTTAGCATACATCACTAAACAAATACACACTAAATTAAGAAAAGATAAAATAACCTCATAGTTCCATGTGGATAGACCCCTTATTGATGCTATACATGTTAGGGTAAATATAATTTGGGACACCAAAAACATTTATTCAGTGAAATGACCATCCAAATTTTGGCGCCATTTTCGGGGAACTATAGTATCTTTATTCTTGTTTCAATTAAATTTGTATCAAATTTTAGTGGAAATAAAAATAAAAAATTTCCAAAAATTTCTTTTCTAATCCCATTTCAATTTATCTTTTGTTTTTTCTTTTATGCTTGGGTTTTGTTTTGTGCTTGTACCTGATCATAGGTGAATTGACCAACACCTCACATGGTCCATGATCACTGAGTCATCGGATCTTTTTCTGATTGACCCGGAAATCGAACAGACATTGTCTCGTCGTCAACCTGTACTAGTGGAAATGCACAACCACAATCCATTACCATGGTGAAAAGGAGGAGGTACATCCAACCATTGATGCTACAGCTGAACACCCATACTAGGACCAGTAGCCTCCCACTGCTAGTATGCTGAAGTAGGCACCTGGAGGCTTCATGGAATTCCTCCCAAGGAACTACCAAAGGCCACCACAACAACCTCCTCCGGAGTACGGCCAACTATAACAACCACAACAGATCTTCCAAAGGCCATATTTCGCCCCTTAGGAGTAGCAATACATGCAACATCCACCCCCTCATTGTCCACCTCTGCAACATACTCTTATGGAGTACAGCCTGCCATCGATCCAGGGAGCTGATACGGGCATTGTTCATCCTCCGGTACAAGACCAGCACTTCGAGATCAAGTCTGCTATTATGTAACTGATCCAGAACACCATTCAATTTGGTGGCCTACCAAGTGAAGACCCGAAGTCCCATCTCTCCAATTTTCCTGAGATCTGAGATACATTCATTTACCATGGCGTGCTTGAGGATGCCAATAGTATTCTCCTCTACCCCTTCTATCTATGGGAAAAAGTGAAAAACGGGATCAAAGGGTTGCGGTAAAGATCTATCCTCAGCTGGGAGGAGCTATCCCAGGCATTTATGCCCTAATATTTTCTACCTTCGAATACGGTAACCTTGCGAAATGAGATCCACAACATTCATCATCACGACTCAGAGTCATTGTACGAATCATGGGAACGTTTCAAGGATATGTTACGTAAATGACCACACCACAAACTTCTACTCTGGATGAATGTCAACACCTTTTACGAAGGACTAACAATGAATACAATGTCTGTGGTGGATGCAGCTACTGGAGGTATGGTAATGAGAAAGTCCCTCGGATAAATTTTTGAACTACTGGAAGATATGTCTACCAACAGCATCCAGTGGCATTCCGAGCGGGCAACCCAAAAACAAGGTGTGAATAGTATTGATGCTACTACCATGCTTGCTGCCCAATTGGATGTAGTATCCAAAAAGATCGATGCAATGAATCTCAAGGGCGCATGTCAAATCCATGCGGAGAACCATCCAGTATGCGGTGACTATGGTAACAAACACATCTTGGGAGAATTCCCAGGATCTTCAGTCAACCCTTAGACAAGCGAGGTGAGCTTTGTTGCTCCAAACAGTGGGTCGAACCAGTATTAACAATACCAGAACCCGACATGGCGTGAAAACCAGAACACAGGCTGGGGACAAAAGCAGTAGAATCCCCTACCCTAATGACTGTCTGGCTACAGTTAGCCACAATATCATAACCCATACCCAAGGCAACAACAGAACCAGCAAGGCTCCTACCATCTGCAAAGGTATCAAAACCCTCACCCACAACATCTAAGGCAACAACCACCTCCACCAGCTACACAACCACCTCAGCAAGAGAATACCTCAATGTTAGAGGATCTCATGAACAAATTCTTATCTACTGGTGAGACCATATTTCAGAAACAAGAGGATTCTATTCGAAGACTAGAGAACCCAATCAGCTAATAAGCAAACCAACTCTCATGGAGATGGCCTAGTACACTACCAGGAAACACTGAGAAGAACCCAATAGAGGAGGCTGATTCCATCACTTTACGAAGAGGAAATAATCTACACTAGAAGAAACCATCACATTTAACTGCACCTATACTCCCTGTTGACAACAAAGGTACAATTGCAGATCCCTATTCTTCTACAAATCCATCACTAGAGGCTCAACCAGGAAAAGGAATGGAGGTCAGAAAACCATTCGAGCCTACATTACCTTTTCCTAAGAGGATGAAGCAAAGGAATACAGATGACTAGTTTGGAAAATTTATGGAAGTATTCATAAAGCTACACATCAATATCCCATTTTCAGAGGCTCTAACACAAATGCCCACATATTGAAAATTCATGAAGTAAATCCTCTCGAATAAAAGGAAGATGGAGGATTTGGGCACCATAGCACTGACAAAGGAGTGATCTGAAATCATACAACATTACTTTCTCCCCATGCTCCAGGATCCAGGTAGCTTTGCTATTCCATGTACAATTAGACCCTGTGAATTTGGAAAATCCCTGTGCGACTTAGGGGATAGTGTTAACCCCATTCCATTCAGAGCTTTACAAAATCTCGGACTCCATGATCTGATGCTTACCCGAGTTTCCCATCAACTTGCTGACAGATACATTAAATATCCAAAGGGGCTATTGGAGGATGTGATGGTGAAGGTGGGAATATTGATCCTCCCTGTAGATTTTTTATCCTAGACATGGACGAGGATCAGGAGGCCCCTCTTATATTGGGAAGACCATTCCTGACAACAGGAAAAGTCTTGATAGATGTGCACCAGGGGGAGTTGATTTTTAGGGTAGGGGATGAAAGAGTCTCCTACAATGTTCCAAAGTCCGTCAAAAAGGAATTTTTACCCAAACATGAGGGTTGTTATGCAGTCACTACCATGGATAAACAACTGAGAAGACAAGAAGATGATATGGTATGTTCTTCCATTTCAGATGATATGATTTTTCCAGACATTCCCACTGATGAAGCGCTAGAGGACCTGAAATTTTTTTAAGGCCATGGTGGACACTACTAGCAATGAGTTGTCATTCCTGACATCCTAGAGAGAGAAGAAGTACAACCACTGGTATATTTAGTTCTCAAGGAACTTGAACCAGAACTGAATCCTCTCCCACCTTCCTTAAAATATAGGTATTTGGGAAATCATCACACATTTCCCATTATACATAGTGCAACACAGTCACAGGAGCAGGAGGATGCACTCCTACAAGTTTTGAAGGAGAGAATGCAGGAAATTGGATGGACTGTTGTAGATTTGAAGGGTATCGGCACTACCATTTGCACCCACAATGTGCAACTCAAAGAAGTAACAAATCCATCTAGGAGACCCTAGCGGCGTCCGAACCCTACCATGAAGGAAGTCGTAAAGAAAGCGGTTATCAAACTGTTAGATGCAGGCATCATTTACCCAATATCAGATAGCCAGTGGGAAAGTCCCCTGCAAGTGGTCCCTAAGAAGTGAGGTATCACTGTGGTATCTAACGACAAGAATGAGATCATCCCTACTTGCATATTCATGATATGGAGAGTCTATGTCGATTACAGGAAGCTAAACGATGCCATAGTGAAGGTTCATTTTCCCATTCCCTTCATGTATAAGATGCTAGAAAGTCTAGCAGGGCATGAATATTACTGCATCCTCGATGGCTACTCAGGCTATAATCATATATCCATTTCCCTATAGGATCAGGAAAAGAGCACCTTCACCTTCCCATATGGTACGTTTTCCTACCTCAGGATGCCTTTCAGTATGTGCAATGCTCCAACCACATTCCAGCGATGCATGCAGGCTATTTTTCACGACATGGTGGATCAAATCCTGGAGGTATTAATGGATGATTTTTCCATTTACAAGAAGTCATTTACCACCTGTTTGTGGCACCTGGAGGAAGTACTGGAGTAATGTGAAAACACTAACCAAGTTTTGAACTGGGAAAAGTGTCATTTTATGGTAAAAAGTGGCATATTCATTGGCCACATAATTTCAGAAAAGGGTATAGAGGTGGAATCGGTGAAAATAGAATTCATTTAATGACTTCCCATTCCAACTTCTATTAGATCCATCTGTTTCTTCCTAGGTTAGGCGGGTTTCTACAGGCGCATTGTTCACATTTTCTTGAAGATAACCTAACCCCTAACCATCCTCATGACTAAGGATTCTATTTTCAAATTTAATGAGGCTTGTACCATAGCTTTTTAGCATCTAAAGTAGTGTCTATTCGAAGCTCTAGTGATGATTTCCCCCAACCGGGAGGCACAATTTGAAGTAATGTGTGATGCCAGCGACAATGCGGTGGGAGCTGTCCAGGGTCAACGGCTGGACCAAATATTCTGACCCATCTACTATGCCAGCAAGACAATCAATTAGGCCCAACTAAAATACACTAATATAGATAAGGAGATGCTGGTAGTGTTATTCACCATCGACAGGTTTTGTTCTTATCGTGTGCTGTCTAAAGTTATTGTTTATACTGACCATGCAGAACTTAAGTACCTGTTAAACAAGAAAGACGCAAAGCCCCAATTTATCTAATGGGTCCTCCTCTTACAATAATTTGATTTAGTGATCTGAGATAAAAGGAGAGTGAGAATATGGTTTCTAATCATTTGTCCTGTTTGGAGCTGCCACACTTGGAGAAGGAAAACGTTCGATATATAAGGGAGGATTTTCCTGATGAGCATCTCTTTTCATTTATCGAGTCCCCTAGGCCCTTGTTTACTGATATTGATAACTATTCAGTTATAGGTGCCATCCATCCCAACCTCTCCTTCCAATAGAAGAAAATATTACACTCTAATGTTAAGCAATATATCTGGGAATACCCACTCTTATTCCGATTCTGTGGAGACGGGGTGATCCGACGATGCATCCTAGAGATAGAGGTACTAGGGGTCCTAGAATTTTGTCATGAATCACCTGTTGGAGGACATCATGGGCCTGATCATACCACAACGAAGATTCTACAATATGGGTTTTTCTGTCCCAGCATGCATAAAGATGCTCGAGCCTTCGTTTCCCATTATGATCCATGCCAATGTACAGGTAATATGGAAAGTAGAGCCGAGACGCCCCAACACCCCATCCCGAAGGTCGAGATCGTCGACGTCTGGGGCATTGGCTTCATCTGACCATTTCCCCTTTCTTTCATTGATACCTACATCCTCGTCTGTGTTGATTACGTATCCAAATGGGTAGAAGCCATAGCTACAGCACACGACACAACTAAGGTAGTCTTGAACTTTCAAATGAAGCACATTTTCAGCAGGTTCGGTGTTCCTCGTGTGTTGATCAGCGATAGAGGGACTCACTTTGAAAACACATTAATGAATGGAGTGCTATCTAAATATGGGGTAAAGCATCACATGGGTACACCATACCATCCCCAATCATGTGGACAGGTGGAGATCTCCAACCGTGAGCTCCAACAAATTTTGGAGAAAATAGTGAATTCCTCATGGAATGACTGGTCCAAGAAGCTTGACGACACTTTGGGGACCTATCGCACAGCCATAAAGACACCACTAATGATGTCACCATTCCACCTCGTCTATGGAAAACCATGACAACTACTAGTGGAACTGGAACACAAATCATATTGGGTTGTCAAGGACATAAATTTTGATCTAAAGGGAGCTGTAGAGAGTCAAAAGTTCCAACTATCATAACTCGATGAAATCATAAGGGAGGCATATTAGAACACTAAATTTTAAAAGGAGAATACAAAAGCCATCCATGACGGGATGATTTCTCAAAAAATATTTCAATCTGGTGATCAAGTACTCCTCTTCAACTCTCTTCATCGCCTATTACCAAGAAAACTCATGTCGAGGTGGTCGGGATCATTCCATGTCATACGAGTATTCCCCCATGGAGAATTGAAAATTGCTAAGGAGGGTAGTCAACCATTCAAGGTGAATAGACAATGACTGAATATTTACCATCACATGAACGATACAGTGGGAACAATCTCCACCACCCCTCTTAAGTACGAAATGGTAAGATGGTCGAGCCCATGATCTAAAAAAAAGGCACTTTCTGGGAGGCAACCCAGAGGTTACACGCCGTGTCCCAATTATATACATAGTGTGAACTTATACTTTTATTGTTTAATCATAATAGTATAAATATATATATTAACTTACTTAATAAATAGGGATGATGTCGATGTAGATGGATAAGTCACTGGAGTTTACCTGAGCTGTCACCAGTTCGAATCCCCCCGACCTACCTTCGGCACGAGGTTCTTCATTTTTATATTTTCTTACATGGCGTGTGTAGTAAATTACACATATATATTTTCTTATGAAATATCCCATGATGGGGATGGGTTGGTTGGCCATGATCGAAAACCGGTTTCCAAAAGACCCGGGTTCGAATCCTGAAAACTGCCCCAATTCCATCATTTACCCTTTTAATAAAACCACTTGATGTGTATTCAAATATGCATCATGTGTGACCGATTTTTTTTCTAAAAAATAAAATATAAAAACACTTTTATAGTTAATGTAATTCATGCAGATGAAGTTGGCATATTGGAAAAGTCTCAGCCCTAGATCCAAAAGACCCAAGTTTGAACATGGCTAATCTCCATGCTTCATCCCTTCTTTTATAATTAAAAAACACACATCGTTCATTTTATTCTTCCCGTGTGTATATATTGTATAGATTAAATGTATATGAACAATAAATATGAACAATAATACAACCTTCACTCTAGTGGTTGATGGCTTCCGTTCGGAGTGGACGATCACCGGTTCGAACCTCGTCCCAAGCACTAGACCAAAGGGTGTACTTATCTTTTTACAATTTTTAAACACACAGGGTGTAGTTTCCCTCTACATTACGTTTATAGTTTTATTTTTCAATTCTGTATATACAAATATATATCTATTTACTTTTATTATTTTTACTTAATTAATATTAATTATTATATAATTTATTATAATAAATATATATATATATATATATGTTTGTTTAAAAAAAATGAGATACACGGCATGTAGTCTAGATATACACACTATGTACCTCAGCTATATAATCTGTAGCCACCCGGCTTCATGCCATGGTGCGCGGTGCTTCCCCTCTTCCCATTTTATTCTCCCGAACACCACCCAACCTCCCAATTTCTGGATCATTCAATTTGGTTCATTTCGAGCTCTGATTTCTTTTGCATTACGATCATCGGTCAAGGTATACCCTTCTACACCCTTTATTTCAAGTTATTAGACATGTTTAGTGTGATTTCATGATCATTGGACCGTTCTCCTTCCACGGTACATGACCAAGAAATGAAGAACACACATTGTGTTCTTTCGTACATGGCCACACAAAAAATGCTTCACAATTTGAATATACATGGTGTGTATGTTCGGTACACACCGTGTACTTTCCCCCATCGTGCCCGAGTACCCTTTTCACATGGCCTCACACACCATTTTCATGTACACGGCGTGTGTGTTTTGTACACACCGTGTATCCCATTTCTTTTGGCCCCTCTGTGTGTATCACATGACACAGTCTCTCACCCCATGTTCCTATACATGGCATGTGTGTTTGGTACATGCTGTGTTTTTTATTTATTTTTTTCGGCCCCGTGTCTGGCCCCCACATGTCCATGTTCCTCAAGTCATGAACAAGCTGTGTCTTTCCCATACATGGCGTGTCTTCTAATCTTAGAACTGTTAAAATCTTGGTCATGTAGTTTCTAATACACGACCATTTCCACTTAGTATGAACATGGAATCTATGTTCGGTATACATCATGTACCTTTACATGGTCTATCTTCTTCTCCCTCAGCGTTTTTATCCAAAGAACACGATATGCTACTCTGCTTGTACTACACGCCGTGTTCTCTGGATGTACACGCTGGGTACTTTTATTTTTCATATTTCTCACTTTTTCATTGTTTTGTTTTGTTTTATTTATTTTCTTTTTTAGGTTATGGAAGATGGTGATCCTTCTCGGGGGAAGCGTCCGGCCTCTGCCACTGAGGGAGAGAGGCCCATTTATCAGCAAATTCGACTCTGGCCTTCGATGCAGCCAGACCCTGACACTCCAGTCTATGAGCTTCCTCTATTGGTGATACTCCCACCACCCACTACATCAGTGTAGGCTGCGCCTAGCACAACCGGTCCTTCACCACACCATCCAGAGCCTCTGAGCACCGTCGATAATTCTCCACTTGTTTCCGCAGTTTCCGAGACCTCCCTAGTAGCTACTGGCTCCACATCAACCGGTCCTCCATCTACATCAGCAGATCCACCCCCAGAGCCACCTCATGCTACTGCACCTCCACCTGGGCCAGAACCTGCAGATGTTCCCTATCCTGCATGGTGTTCTCGGTCACTGATCTGGCATATGATAGGGTTTGACGCTTTTCTCTGCGTCAAATTCCGTTGAGCGGCTGCTACCTCAACAACACTGTTCCTCAACAAATAGGCATATGGGGAGAGTTAGAGGATATCCTTGGACACACCCCACGACTCACTATTTTCTAGGTCAGCACTCCTATTTTCCATGATTTATTTTTGGGTTTCGCGTCCTCTTTCAAGTATAATGGAGAGGAGTACTGGGAGACACCTGGTGATGCGGTGCCCATGGTTCGGTTCCAGCTAGGCGGCCGGTATTTTTCCCTCACAATGACCGAGTTTGGTCGAGGGTGTGGTTTCTACCCCCATCTTATCACCCCAGCCCTAGTTTCTACTCTGACTAGACATGAGTTCTCTGAGCTTTTGGCTATGTGGTGGGAGAATGTTGAGCTTGACCACTGCTATGCCCCTACCTTGCAGAAGAGCACCCTTATCATCAACCCCATCCTTCGTTTAATCCACCTATGCTTCAGCGCCATTATTTTTCCCCCACCATGAGGATATGGGGGTCGTGACCGATCGTGACATGGATATTTTAACTTGTGTCATCCAACATGACTACCCAGACCTCACTTACCTAGACGCCTCCTATTTCTTTGCTATGTTTACCGGCCGTCAGGGCAACCTAAATGGTGGGTTTTACGCCACTCTTCTCACCCACCATCTTGGGGTTTTCGATCCATCATTGCCCCATGACCTATTAGGTTCTCTCGAGTGGATGGACTATCTCATGCTTATTCGCATGGGATTGGTCCGGATGAAAGGGGTGCATACATACTGGCCCAGGCTCACCCCAACCCACCTGCTGACCTTGGTACCCCAGCTGATGCACCTGCTCCTCCTTCCCCACCCCCTTCCAGTTTCCTTACCCCACCCCCATCATACTAACACAACTTCTTATTGCCTTCGTTCTTCTACGCCACCACCAGCCCCTACCCCCGCACCCCCAGTCGGTCTCGCCATTTCCCTCCTTCTAGCCACAATAGAGAAACATTTGGTTCATATGGACTGTCGATAGGACCGCTTGGAGTAGCTATTGGGGCTTATTGTTCCACATCTCGGTATTTTGTTGCCTCCGCCACCTTCCTCTGCCTCTGCTCCTAGCCCTTCTGCTGGTCCACCACCTTCTACTGCACTAGACAAAGATTACGTTCTCTTATCTACTGTGGGACCATCTTTTACTACTGCTACTGCCCTCACTGTTGCAACACTGGGGAGTGTTTTGGTGCCTCATCTTTCGAGTATAGCACCCACAGCTCCTACTTCTTCGGCTTCCCTTCTGGATGTAGTGTTTTTCCCTCTAGCTTCCATCGCTCATGAGCCATCTCTACCAGCTAGTTCTGTACGGGATGATTCCTCTTCTAAGGCGACCCCTTGACTGGTTTTGGGACACATGTTTTTCTTTCTATATATATTTTTGTTATAGATTTGTTCATGTGTTTGTTATGCATACTTGTTGTGTTCTCTTTCATCCCCTATCACAGGTACTCTGGCACGTTTTGGGATGCACTTTTACATCACATACCATTTTCCTATGCCTAGACACGAGGGGAGTATTCTTTTTCCATTGTTTACTTTCCTTTCATGGTTTAATTTATTCCTTACTTCCCTTCGGTCTGGTCCAATATTGTGTCCATGCCTTCCCTTGTTCCTCTTTTTGGGAACTTGGTGGACCATGTGTGAAATTAAGTTTGGGGGGTGTCTCTCGACCAATATAGTCTTTTCCCTTTTTAGATTCAAGGAGACATCATTATTAGAAGATATATTTGAAAATGTGAAGATATTTTTGGTTAATCATATATTTAAATAATAAAATGAAAGTGAATTTTTTAAAAAAAATTGCATGCTTATTTTGGTTCTTAAGTATTTTCAAACGATTGTTGATATAATTTAAATTACAAACTTGTAATACATGGATAATTACTTCGATTAGCCTAATCAATTATTTTTTCAATTCATGACCTGATTATCTCTTTATATATTTTTCCCACTCCTGAGAGGTATTCTAAACCCCTTGGTCACATTCTTTCTAAATACCATCTTTCTTGAGAGATTGTTAGAATATACATAACTACCAGAATTAGCATGTTTTCTTTTCAAAACATGAAGAATTTTTGAATTACATTAAAATGATTGAGGCATAATATTGTTTTAAACCCCTTTATCATTAGCCTACCCTACATCTTATCTTCGTGAAGCCCCTAGACACCATGAATAGACTTTATAGGAAGCCAGATTACAAGCTTATTTCCCTTCCTACCGTAATTATTTTATTATTTTCCATGATTATTTATTTGAGCTCAAAAGAACGGATTTGCAACACATGGTATAAATTCGTGAATTGTCAAGAAATGAAGTATGGGGGGAACCTCTTGATCATTTGGGGTGAAAAGTGTTCCAAAACTCTATTTTGGAATTTTAAAAAGGTTCCCTTTGTTTAAAAAAACTAGTACAAACAAAGGGGCTTTATACACAAAAGGTGGCTTGTGACTCCTAATCAACTAAAGGAGATAGTGTTTATGAGATCATTTGATAAATCTTGTTGAGAAAATTTTTATATTGAGTTTAATTTTAAATATCATGAATTGTTATTTATGAATTTATCCTCCTTTTTCAAGACTCAAAGTTATTTTTCACATCTTTACCTACCATCCTTTATCCATAGAAACATCTAATCCTTATTGACGAGTCCTCATGATTATTGTAAGTCAAATTTTCAAAAGTGGAGAATGAGATTTCTTGAGAACCTATTGATAGAGTGTATATATCTCTGATTGAGCATAACTTTGTTTACAAAAATCTAGAGTGTTGAGGATATTTTTGGTAAGGTAAATCATAAAGTGGATTTCTTATATTTGAATGGTTGAAACATGTCTTAATAGAGGATGAAAGTAGTTAATTGAATTATATATGAGGCATGATTAGAATATCTCCATGATTAAAATTGTTTTGTATTCTTTTTGATATTTTCTCCTGTCACTTATTATTTACATTTATGATTAACTAATGTTTTTCCTTTTACAATATAGATTCTATTAATTAGATTTTGAGATTTGATTGAGGGAAAGAAAATGACTATGTATGGGGGAGTTTGATACACCCAATTTGTGTTTACATTTTTATATATTCTATTGAAAAATAAAAACAAGTTTTCAGAAATTACATACTACTTAGAGATCTAATACTTTGATTTTGGGGATCGTGTTCATTTCCAAAAGATTTATGGCCAAATACACAAATCAAAGAAGAACTGGGAAAAAATTTACAACTACACGGCGTGTACGTATATGCACGCCGTGTACATTCCAGTTCAGACACGGGTTGACCAGGACAAATACATGCCCATGTAACCAGAAGGCGGTACACACCGTGTACACATATTTATATGTCATGTAAGATATTCTAGAATCATTTTCTGGCCGATAAGAGTCTACACGCCCATGTGGGTGGATGATGTAGAAATGTCGTGTTCCATTTCTACACGTCGTGTATACATTTCTAGAATAATTTGGTGACTAAATTTTGAGACTACACACCATGTATGGCAGCGCTACATGCTGTGTATATTTACCTACCAGGTGGCTCCATGTTCCAAGTCAAAGATGGCGTGTTAGGACACCTACCATTGGAGAAAATGAAGCCAAAAATGTGATGAAGAAAGTACACGACGTGTACTTTTGATACCTGTTGTGTACTTATTTTTTCTATAAAAAGATGCCTTTGCCGTCGGACCAAGTGTGGTGTGTGTGTAGTATTTTGTGGAGAAAGGTTTGAGGCTCCGAAGGAAAGATGCTCTGTTGCCATACCACTGTTCATCCATCTACTGAAGAATCATTCAATTTTCAATGTTTCAAGCATGATTTCATCAGGTATCAATAGTTTTGTGTTTATCATCTTCAATATGTGTAACTAGACACCCAGTGTGTTGGGGTTGTGGAAGCTGATGAGTTGTAATTTGAATTATGTTGCTCTGAAAGTGTTTTTGTAATAATATTTTCTTATTCTTCTTAAATCACTTCATATTATCACTGGAAATTTGTACCATCCCAAGGGTATAATTTTCAGGCATTCAAAATAAGAATAACAATGAATAAATCCATGACCATTGAAAGTATTCGTCGAATCAAAATGGACAAACCGAAATAAAGATCTGTTAAATAATAACTACCGGACCAAGGAGTTAGTTTCTTCAGCTCTAAATATAATGTTTACCAGATTAAGGAAACTTTCATAAAAATTAAACCCAAAGAGTTGGGTTATCATGAACAACACAACGTCATAAGCAATGTGATTTAATAATCAACTTATCACAAATCCATAACCCCAATGCATTTCTCTCTTTATTTTCATCAAAACTAATTCTCCCATCTTTACTTTTATTTTAGTAATTAATTTTTTAAAATAATCTTAAAAAACAATTGTTATTTTTGTACCCAAACAACCAACACAAATCAATTCTAAATTCAGAAGACTTCACTAAAAACAAAAATACAAACTAAATTAAGAAAAGATAAAATAACCTCATAGTTCCCTGTGGATAGACCCCTTACTGGTGCTATACTTGTTAGGGTAAATATAATTTGGGACACCGAAAACATACATTCGGTGAAATGACCATCCACCAAATTCTCTAATGATATCATTTTTCTTAGGTGTAGAAAAACCCCTACCAAAATAAACAAATGATTTCCTACAGCTAACCACCTTCCTAGAAACGAATTCATAATGAAAAATAGGTCACTTAAAATTCTTGATGTTACCCTTATCTCCATGGGTAAAGAGGTTATTGTCATTAGCATATATTATATGAGAGGGAGAAAAATTACCCTTTCCATCATGAATAGACTTTAACTTATCATTAGCATCCATGATAGAAAGAATCCTGCTAATGTAATCCTCATAAATTGAAAAAAGGATGGTTGATAGAGGATCAAACAGTCTTATACCTCTTGATCATTCAAAATATCTTTCAGGGGATCTATTTATAAGAACTGAAATACAAGCATAACTTAGAATTATTCTAACCCAATAGATAATGACCTCCTCAAGCCCATACATGACAAGGATCTTCCAAATAAAACCCCAGTCCACTGTGTCAAAAGCCTTATTGAAATCTAATTTAAGGGCAATATTACCACATCTTATGGATTTCTTATGAATATTAACACACTCAAGGGTGGCGATAAGATATAATTTTATCGATCTTCCTTTGATGAAGCCAAACTGATTTGGAGAGACCATTTTTTTGAAAACGGATGAGAGCCTATTTGCAAAAAAATTGGAAATAACTTTATATATATTATTAACCAAAGCAACTAGTATGATGAGTTGAACTTCATTTCCATTCCCCTCCTTCAGGATATGGGCAAGAAACTGAGCATTCCAACCTCTAGGAAGAGATCCACCTTTGAAAAAATTAATGATTAACCTACAAACATCCACACTGATAAGATCCCCAAAAGTTTGATAAAAGAAGTAACCAAATCCATCAGGACCAGTTGCACTCTCATACTTGAGGCTAGAGACATCCTCTATTATCTCTTGATCAAGGGGCACAATAGTGAGATTGGAATTGTTCTCATGATTCAACATTATTGGGATCACACCATCCCTAGTATCATTGATGGTTTGGGAACCATTAAAGAAATACTTAATGTAAGATGTGACATGCATTGAGTGATCCACTCTATTGTCAATGAGACTATCCCCATTTTTAATCAGAGAAAGTGGCTTAGAAACCCTTCTAATCCTTTTAAGAGAATTAATGAATTTTAAATTTTTGACATCGTCAATTAACAACTTGGTTCTGAACGAGTCTCGTTGCAGAGCATCCTTCATGTCAAAATGTTTATTCAATTTGAAGGAAAACTCTGATTCCACTGAAATTCCATAAGAGAAGTCACTATTGGTGTTAAGCTCTTGAACCCTTTGAAGATAATTTTCCAATGTAGAAATATCAGAGTCAAGGGAACTAAACCAATTCTTTCTCCACATTCTTAGATTCCTCTTTAGAATTTTGAATTTGGTTATGCAATCAAAATCATTATACCTGCAATGCACTGAATTCCCAGTGCTATGTACAATGACCTCACCTTCCAGGTGAGAGACCCAAGCCTTGTTGAACCTGGAAGGGACAGGAAGTTTGGATTCCTTCTCACTAAGATCCACCAAGAAGTGATGATGATCAGAATTTAGTCTGGACTAGGATGAGCATGAAACTGTACACCATTTTTTCAAAGAGGCCCCATTAACAAAGGCTCTATCAATTGTACTTTCCATGAAGCTATTCAAATGCATCCTATACCAAGTATGTTTGGAACCTTACACATTAGTCTCAATCATATCATTTTGATCAATACAAAATATTAACTCTCTAAAGGAGATTGAGATATTGACTTCCCCCATTTTCTTATCTATAGTCAAGATTGCATTGAAGTCCCCCAAAATTAACCAAGGTTTATAGATGGTAGATTTGAGAGATGTTGTATCCATCCACAGATTTAAACAATCCATATACCTATTGTGGGATTAAATGAAGTAATAGGTGATATGGGGACCAAGGTAACTGAAGGAGAAAGTGACATGATGATCACATGATAAAACTAAAGTGATGTTTCCAAGGGAGTCATGTTCCATCACCCAAATACTCTTGACATAATTTGAACACCTATTGGTATCAATTAGATGGAACCATAAATTCTCTATGTTAGCAATATTAGAGGAGAATATTTTTTAGGCTTAGTCAGACCTATAAGCCCTGGCTTTTGCTACTGAATAAATAAAATTATAGATCTACATGTTTCTAAATTGCCCAATACCTGAAAATTCCAAAACATAATATTTTTTTAAAGATGATTCGGGGTTTGGACCCCTCATATTTTTTCCACCAGACTATTTAGGTAGTCTGCCCACCTTTTTTTAATGAAATAAGATATCACTTATATCATCATTTTTGTTCAATGTACCCTTCCCTTTATAAAGATCCTGTTTAGCCTGATCTATCAGGATTGATTGCTTTGATATGTTGATGGAGGCATTGAATTTGTTCTTGTGACCCACATATTTCGAATTGCTCTCATTAAAATTGATTGCAGCATTGAGTTCTATTGGAATGGAGAAAAAAGCTTCATGGATCTTCCTGAGCTGATCTTCCTGAGTCATAGAAGGATGTTCTAGACTGATGTGATCCTTTTTTACTATTTTGATGGGAGACTCTTCAGAGTTCTTCACCCCTAATGGGATCTTATCATAAGAATCAAAAACAGTTATTTTATGGTTTTGAGTAGGAGAGGAATGGAGGTTGGTAGTGATAGGTACATCTTCTATATTTGAGTTAATTCTTAGGGGATCCACAAGTGGAGAATCTCTATCCCTCATGGACCAGATCATGTCTCTGATATAATTAAATAACTCCACTAAAATGGATTCATCCACAATTTGATGGTGAAGATCAAGGACTAGATTGTAAATATCATTTGAATTTACTAAACCCAGGTCTTCCTCCACCATATTTCCAAGTTGAGGGGAAGTGTTTCTAGTTTGATTAATATTGGAATTGGGATAAAAACACCCTGAGCCTCTTCCTCTTCCACCATTTCTTCCCAGGTTTGTTTCCTATAGGTGTAGGTTCAAGGTTGATTCCTGGATGATTGGGCCGATTTAGGATCTAGATGAATTTTTAAAGGGACTTGGGAACATCATTACTGCTCCCTTATGATGCCCCTCCTTTCAGGAATATCATTTTTGGATCTCCTGCCTTTGTTGACTTTAGTCAATTCTACATCTTTAGGTGATGTAACCTGTTTTAGGAGTACCCTGTAGTTGGAGACCGAATTACCCACCATTTTTCAAAAATCACAAAATGGTAGAACATTATCATATTCCACTCTTAGTTCTGATCTATTCCCATTGGAAATGAAAAAGATGCTCTTAGGCCTCTTGATTTCCAGGTTAACATTAACAAGCATCCAAGCACAAAATCCCAATTCCCCCTCCATAGTCCTGTGATTCATTTTGATTGGAGAGCCAATACAATATGAAAGATCATTCATAATATTAAGATTCTAGTAGACCCAGTTCAACCCTTGCAAACATAACCATAATTGTGCATTCATTTTCTTGATTGTGAAGGGTTAATAATTTACATCCAATTTAGAGAGTTCAAGAATACCATGATTAAATTGTAGATTAAACATGTTCTATACATCATTCAAGGAATCCTTTGATTGAATAATTATGTGTAAGAAGCCACTCCCAATTGGTACTAGCCTCCAATCACGATTCCCCCAACAATGGGAAATCATGTTCTTGATATCACCATAACATCAGGGCTTATCCGCTTTTGCAAATATAACACTCCCAAGGATCGAGAAAATACAGAGGTTGAATCTTTGTTGAACGGATTCTAGATATTCCACAACATAGAATCCCCCATTTTCATGTTGGCAGACATTGGATGGTCATAAAGATACATCCTTGGAAGGATCAGCTTCACCAGATAACGCGTCGGCAAAAGAAATACCCTTCTCCTTCAAAGCTAATGGGTCCATGGAGTCGAATTTCTTGTTCAAATTTTCTCAGACAACACGACCATACTATAAGTACAATTCCCATTATGTATTAAATGATTCCATTGTATAAATAAATAACAAGGTCAAAGAATCCTTGATTCTCCATCACCATATTCAAAGAGATTAGCTCATGCGTTCACCATCTCCCACTTTATTCTCATCTTTATATATATTTTTATAAATAGTTAAATGAATAAATCATAGTGGTTTAATTTTTTAAAAGTTCACTATTTTATTATATATGAAATTCAAAATTTAAATGTTATGAAATTTTGTGATTTTTTGTAAGATGCTAATTTTTTTGTGAATTGTGAAAAATAAATATGTTTTTAAGAAAAAGACCTACATTAAAAAAATTAAGAAATTGAAAGTCCCATTATGTTTTGAAATAGATTTCACACAAAATAAATATTTTTTAATTTTATTTAGTCTAATTTTTCATTTTTTAATATACTATTTTTGTTTTTTTATATGTGAATTGTCGGGTTTAAAAAAGTATATTACAAAAAACTTGTTTTTAAATGTATAATGTTTCTCAAATTTTATTAATTAAAATAAAACCTAATGAATAATTATTTAAATTATATGAATATATTATATATTAATATTAATAAATAGATTATTAGAAATTTATTATTACTAGTCATGGAGTTAATATAGAATCATATTTTCTTCAAACAATACTCTATTTGAAAATATATTATATCATTGCATATTCGGGCTTTGTTTAATAATAAATATTTCAAGTTATTTTAATTTAATTTTTTAAAAGGGATTAAATATATGGAATCATCATTAATTATATTTAATTATATGTTTGACATATGTTTTCACCAAAATGAATAGTAAAAATAGTAAAAAATAATTACCATGATTAAGCTAAGAATGGATTTAATTGGGATTAAACATAGAGGATAAGGTCTATAAATAACATAAAGAATATTTAAAATATATTTTATACCTATATTTAAAATTTTTACCGTATGGTCACTTGAATTTTCAATTAATTCAGCCTTTGTACCTGAAAAAAAACATGGGTGAAATTCATTCTTTTTCAAAAATTATTAGTGCGCCACTCACCTCACTTATAAAGGGCCTCTTACATTCATCCACTCTTTAGACATTAAAAACCCAATATTTCAACAAAAAAAATAAAAACATATATTATATAATTATATAATATAATCATGAAAGCCTTAGTCTTTTCCTAAATCCATCTAATGAGAGATTTTGGAGAAACCCAGAAGAAGTTACCCAATAAAGAGGTAACATTCTCCAAAAAGAATTTTTATTTTCATTCTACCTCTACCCCATTAAATTTTTATTAAAACATGATTACATAATATCAGAAATATATTTTATGTAATTTTTTTTTAAAATAACATAAAATAATTCCCTCCTCCATCAAATGGGTTTCAAAATAATAATTCATTTGTACATCAGACTATGCCCTCGCAAACCAGTGTCATTCTTTTTTCCTTTACCACCTCAAACAAATGGGAATGGTGATAGATATAAATCATATATATAATATTTACAACATAATTATTTTTATTTTTTCATCATATCATATATTCCTTTTTTCATTCCATTCCATAACTGATATGATAACATTGCTCATGTGTATGATGAACAACTACATTGAAAAATTGTGTGATATGTTTTAAATAATGCATTACCTATATAATAATAAGTATAAATATAATTAAATTATGGGATATAATAGAAATAATTATGATATTAGTGGAATATTTATCACTATTAATATATAATAAATCCTTTTCATTCTTAACATTTCACTCCCTGAGAAATTTGTAACAGTATTCATGTGTATGTGGACTTCCTCCTTCACTATGGGATGTGATGCTATTTTCATCACCAAACCACATGGAAAATATATATAAGTATATTTAAATAAATTATACGGTATATACGATATTTTTAGCATCCATAAATGGTAATATATTAAATACCACCCTTCCATAATTATTATTAATAAATTGAAACTTTAATCCTGGTAACGAATGGAATACCATTAACATAATCGTAACATAAATTAATTAAAAAACACATTCATGATAATTTTTAAAATTTTAATTGATGTATAAATATGATAATGATTTCATTAATTTTTTTAATATTACTAAATAATTACCCTTTCGACAATAGTCAACCAACCAAATTCATTTTTGACAAATAAGATGATTATAGTCAAAACATACGATGTAAAGATAACTTTATAAGTAATTGAATATAACATTGTAATAAATGTAAAAAAATATAATAATTTTTAAATTTTTTCCCAATAATGTATTAAATTAACATAATTATATTCTTCTAGAGGATAAATACACACAGATATGTTTGAATCAAGGCAAGGTACTTCTTCTAAATTTTCTTTCATTGAGGCATATTTTAAAATTACACCCCTATATTTTTTCACAATGTTTATAAACATCACATTTACATGTAATATCATGAATATATATATTCAAAGACATTTATTTTTTTATTTTTTTATTTCACGGTACTTACGATTAAAGTGTTTCCCGATTGATAAGTGACTCTTTGTCTTTAAAAAAATACATTTTAATGTTTTCCTTCCACTATATTCTAATCTAAGTATATAATTTTAAAATTATTTTATTAATGTTTTAATATTTAAATAAAATATATATGACATAAATTTTATGTCCATTTTTTCATGTATTAATAGATTTAAAAATAAATCTTTTTAACTGTTTTATAAAGAACAAGTCAAAAAAAGTATTCAATTTATAAAATATAAAGTGAGATTGATTTTTTCACCGATGTTATCGTTATTTTAATTTGAGATTAATTTGTAATATTACAAGATTTATGGATATGAAAACCCTTTTATTTTTTTATTTTGGTATTGATAATGGATTTCTGTAAAAAGGTGTATTTCATATTGAAAATGGGGTTTTGAAACAAAATGGTTTTTTGATATTCAACAATGATTTTCATATGAGTTTAAAATATATTTTCTATGTGATCCTATTGACCCTTATATTATGGGTGCACCCAGATATCCTTAAGTGGGCCAATTATATAATAAATGATAGTTGATTCTAGATTACTGTTTTTTGGATTGAAAATTTTAAATTGTCCTAATATAAATGAATAAATGAGTTACCAAATGTTTTATCATGTGAATTTAACTAGGCTATAATTACATTATACATGGATTTAAAATGGGGTTTTAGTGTGATGTCTAATTTACCAAAATATGTTATTAATTAAATTATATGTTTTTATATGGTATAATTTGATAAAATCATGGGGGTTAATTTCAAGTGAAAATGATTTATTTTATATGACCAAATAACTTTTATGATATAGGTAAAAGTAAAATGAGTTTTCATGTTTCCACTAGACTAATGGTTTTATTTTTTTTATATCCCTTACTAATATTTTTATGCATGCTAAACATTTCTATATTGTTTTAACATGAATTTAGGATGGTTAAGTGAAAGGAAATAGTCAAGTAGAAATTCATGATGAGTTTTCCTTAAAAATAAATAATGATTTATTTTAGAAAATTTAAATTAGTGGATAATGGATACAAATAGTATGTATACAAATTATATTGTATGGTATTTTAATATATGAGTTATAACATAATTCAATAAATATTTTAACCAAAAAAAAGTTTTTCAAATTGAAATAATGTAAATTATTGAATAAAACTCAAGAATATGTAATGTTTATCATTTGTTCTTTATAGTTGGTATTTGAGGTTTGTTTTGGAAAAATTTACATTTAGGATATTGATAATATCTTACACTAGAAAAATTTTATAGTATATTTAATTTCAAATTAAATATGATTTCAAGATTATGATATTTATTCTTTTAAACTACAGCTGTTCTGATTTGTTTTACATAGAGTAAATAAGAAATATGTAGTGGGAAGGAAAATAAATAAAAAGATCCTTCCAAATCAAAATCTCTATATAGTTTTCATTGGAAAATAATAGTTTGATACAATAATAGATTAGTCAAAACAAGATATTAAATGTTATGGTATCCATTCTAGACTGGAAACTAATCTACCATAATGTAACATGGCGATAATGGTGAATTTTATGGGATAAGAACCCCTATATTTCAGTGGATCATCTAACCCCAGGATATTTGAAATATTGATTAATTACATTAAAAATATATTTTATGTCATGTAATTATTATAAAATCAATATCTAACTCCTAACATTAATCAATTTGAAGGTGAAGCTGATAAATGGTGGTATTTTTTTTTTGGAATACCAGATCTAAATATGATCATAATTCTATGTAATGGGAAACATTTAATGATATTTTCCTTTAGTAAATTTTAAAAATGGTTTCTCAAATATCGGTAAAACAATTCTTGTAAAATATGGAAAAAATAAAATATTATGTAGTTACATATAGGGAACAATTCACAATATTTTCCAGGTATGTACATGATTTTATCTTGTAAACTGATAGAAAAGTTAATAGGTTTTAATCAGGGTTTAGACCATGATTACAAAGAGAATTTGGTATATGATTATTGAAAAGTTATTATAAATTGGTTCATTTTACTTAGAAAAGATAGTTTATGTTTTTGGACATGTATTTTTTTCAAGAAAACAATAGTAAATAAAGATTAATGTTGTAGGAAATAGACAACCAACAAACCATGATGTTTAGAGTTAATCATTAAAAATTTTCCATGTGTGAAAAATGTTATTCAGAGTAATTTTTATAGGATCTAGGATCATTTTTTAGTGTGCTCAGTTTAATAATATGGATAATGACTTTAAATAAACGAGTCCCAATCAACTAAAGAATGGGGTAACTAATAATCATGTAATAGTGATATGTTTTAGGTTCATTGAGTTGGGTAATTATGCAAAAATGTGCTCCAATATAGTTTTATGGGATGGAATTAATCATTTTTTGGAACAATAATTTGTAACAAAGTCACTTGGTATTATTAGAGTTGATGTAGGTCCATTAAATGAATTGGTGACATATCTGTTACTTGTGTATTTGAATAATTTTAGTAACTTATTTGACTCTAGGTATAAACATTATTTAATTTCTATGAAATTTTCATGTTTAATGGGAATATAACCACATGAAAAGATGTTATAGATTTCATTGAAAACTCTAAGTGGATATGTAAAGGTAACTAATATTTATATGAATTTTTTTATTGTTTTTATTGGGATAGACATTCCAAAAAATATTATTGAACTAGTAATAGTGGTTTTTGATATTATTCTTAGAATAATTTAGATATTATTTTTTCATTCTTCGATATATTTTGGAGATAATAATATTGTTTTTTTGATGACATCATACCATTGATAACATACCAATTAGATGAGAAATTTATAAAAGGTGAAAGTGAAAGTCACCCATCCATTAATATAGAAAATAAATAAAATATTAAATTAGTAATTTTTAACTGGTAAATGAATACATAAAGGTATATATTGATGAATTTCCTAGTTTTATTACTAATTGGGAGGTTGACATAACTAAGGACATTGTACATGATACTATCATATTTTAATCCCCATTTTTGAATAGCTCAAGTGGAACTTATTGAATTGAAATTTAAAATTCATAAGTTATTAGATAATGGTTTCATCTAAACCAGGACATCAACATGGGGGGTTCTATTTATCTATTTTGTTAAATTATTATAGTTAAAAGGGGATTTTCGTATATTTTAGAGCCATGAATAACATCACTATTATGAACAAGTATCAATTTCCACATATCTATTATTTTCTTGATCATGCCTATGGAGATAATTATACTTTGAAGGATGAACTAAGGTAGTGTTACCATTATATGAATGTTTTGGATGCAGTCAATCTATATTCTATGTTTTGGAATAGTTATTTGAACTATGATTTTGTAGATATGTCATTTAGGTTTTCTAATTATCCTGATGTGAGGACACAACCCCAGTTGCCCAGAGATGGTGCCTTATTATATACATTCTTAAATAAACAAGGAATATGGATCCCTAAGAAAAAATTATTTTATTAGATTATATAAACAAGATACATATTTAATTTGAAGCTGGCATCTGGGAATGAAATACAACAAGAATTTCTTCCATTAGAAACATTTTTTCCTCATAGATAATGCCTAAAAGTCACTCATAACTAACTCCTTGATATCCTGGAAAAAATAAAACAAAAAAAGGGTGTGAGATATAATGATCAGTAAGAGTATGAAATATATTGGATGATAACAAAAAAACATTAGGAATGGAGAATAATTGAAAACACATGCCTTTACAAATAATAAACATGAAAACATTATTTAAGGAATATAAGCTGTGTAAATAATGCCAACATGGTCATGGGGATTATATTGATTGAATAACCTCATGAACTTTTAATTACTAAATTCATAGTAATGAATGTGATTTTTCAGGACATTTTGAAACATATTGTCAAGGCTTGAGGTAAGACGTCTAATAATGATTAAGGCCTCTCTGAAAACCATTTCAAAAATTTGGGCAAGGCCTCAACCAAGTCCACATCTATTTGTATCATGATACCTATAGATGCATAGAGGGGATATATTAGGACCCACCCATCACATAATAATTCCAGGGAATTCTTAATATGATTGGGGATAAACATTGAAAACATATACATTCATATTGAATCTATCTTATGAAATTTTATTAACTTTCACCTATCACTAAACATAAACTCTAACCATTCAGAGTAAAATGGTGAATGGTATCAAGAAATAACATACATAGTAAAACTAATCACAATCCACTAAACAAAATATTCTATATTATATAATAAAATATTAGTCCCATTTATAAATAAAAATCAATACATGTGTTGAAACATATTAAAGTTATCTTATAAAATCATCGAGTAATTCTTGAGATAAATATTCTTTTACTTTAAAAAGACAAGTTATTTTGGAAAAAATATTTGTCTAAAACAAGAAGTTAAAAAATATTTTTTTCCTAATAGTTATAGTGTTTTTTAGAAAATAATGGTTTCTTAATGCAGACTATATACTGCCCATGAAAATAGGTAAGTATTTGAGAAATTCCCATGAACAGGACTTGTATTTCGGAAATAATTTTAAATGCTATTTTTAAAATGATTAAATATCTATAAAATAATGAAGTATTATGGTTGGTATATATATATAGAACACTAAAAAATAATTTAAAAATCATAATACATAATAAATTAATTTATTTAATTAAACAATAAAAGTAACATGAAAGAAAATGGAGGTCTGGGTAGAAAAAACATACCTTAAATCTGAATGTGTTCCACTCTTAAACAAAAGGTCTTAAAATATAAAATTATAATTAAAAAAATTATATCAGAACCTATTAGTAATGATTTTAGTTTATCATAAATCTTTTTAGATTATTTATTCCCTTACTGATGTGTTATTATATAGATTTATGTCATTCTGGATTGTTCGTTTTCCAGATGTTCATAAATGGATTAGTTGTTTATAAGCAATGGAGTACATGTGGAATGGATGTAAATATATAGAATTGAAATTACCTATTATTTATGAACATATATAAACTTTAATCGTCATTTATATTATTTGGTTACATGGAATGATGATTAACCAATAGATGAAATATTAATGACATTCACTTAGATCATTTTACCAGTATTTTGATTATTATGAAGTTATTTGCTCATATGTTTTAATAATATGTATGAATACTTGTTATTGAATATTAATTAGGTTATAATACATATATTGTAGTCAATTTCAACCATAAAAATGGTTTCATGATCAGTTATGAAGGATAAATTGAAGAATGAAACATTATCATCCATGAAGGTTATAAATTTGATCCTCATGGATGGTTATTTCGTTTCTAAAATTAATGAGAGAGAGTAAGAGAATTGATGATGTTTCTTCCATTACCAAGATATAATTCAATTATATAGATGAAACGTGATTTATCATTTTCATTTGGATTGAGGAGGTGGGGATAGGATAACAAAAGAATATAAATTTAAATGAAACTAAAAGAAAAAGAAGGGTTCATTACCTCTGGATAAAACCTCTTTGAGAACCACCTTAATGGAATGGGTATTGGTATTTTGTAAATAACAACACCTTTTTGGATGTGTGGAGTGACTAGGTAAGGGTATTTTTGAAGAACATTGAGGATATTCGTGGCTTATATGAGTGAGGAAAAGATGGGGTGATTTGAGTGGGGTTTTATAGTGGAGGGGTGATGTGAATTTTGAATATTTTTTTCATTATTTTTTTAATTCCCATAAGAAAACAAAGAGTATTTGTTCATGTGACCCCATATAGTAATAATTATCAGTTAGATTGATCAAATTTTCCTTGCATCACTAATGACTTCATAAATAGTAGAATTTACTGATAATTTGTATATACGGTATTTTATCGTATTTCACTATTCATGAAAAATTCAAGAATTTCAAGAAAATCCCTAAAATTCACTATAACCATTTTAGAACATATAGAATTCAAAAAATGAACTCCATATTTCAAAAATAATTTTCTAAATATTATTAATTCAAATTTTAAATTAAATTATTTTTATTTCTTAAATTAACATTTTAAATATATAATTAGTTTTATATCACATTGGATAATTAATTGAGATCTCATTATCATATTACCTTACAAAAATAAAATTCTATCATATTTTACTATTAATAGTGGTCATATTAATATTCTTATTACTATTCATAAGGGTATGTTACTATTCACCAAAAATCAAGTTTGTTCTATCAAAGTCCAAATGACTTACTAATCCCAACTCTTGATGACCATTTTTTTAAATTCAAAACATAGAAGTTGAAATGTTGTGTTTAACTACTATATTATAAAATTTGTTTCTTTTTAGAGACTTAGTTTTTTATGAATTCAATATTTATTTTTAAAACCATGGGGTGTTACATTCTCCAATCCTTATAAAAAAATTTCCTCGAATTACAAAAAATGTGGCCTAAAAAGAGTTGAGTGTGTCTTTAATAAAATCCCCTAAGGCTCCCATGTTGCCTCTTTAATTTTATGATTTCTCCAATGTACATTTAACAGACATGTCATCTGATTCTTCAACCCTTTTTCCTTAGTGTCCTGAATTCATATGGGCTCTTCATAGTATGATATGTCAGGTTCCAAATATATACCTTCATAAGTGAGGACATGTGTTGGGTTTGGTAGGTAATTTCTCAGTAATCAGACATGGAACAAATTGTGTACCGTGGACAGGCTAGCTAGCATAGCCAAAGGATATGCAATAGTTCCAATTCTCTCCAGAGTTTTAGAAGGTTCAATGTACCTAGGGATCAGTTTCCCTTTCATTCCAAATCTAAAAACTCCCATCCACAGAGATAATTTCATGAAATTTTTTTCTCTTAATTTAAATTACAAATGCTTCTTTCGATTTTCATCATTTCATTTATGTCTTCTTTATGCTATTTTAATATGATCTTGAATAGTTATTACCTTCTCTTTTGTTTCTCCATAAACTCTAGGCCCACAAGCTTCATTTTACCAACATCGTCCCAACATGTTGGTGTACGACATCTCTTCCCATACAATGCGTCATATGGGGCAATCAGAATACATGAATATAAACTATTATAGTAGTAAAACACCACTAAAGGTAAATATTGATCCCTCATACCTTTATAATCTTTTGAACCTGATCTCAATATGTCCTCTATTGTTTGGATCATCCTCTATGATTGCCTGTCAGTTTATGGGAGGTATGAAATACTCCATTGAAGTTTGGTATCCAATGATTTCAGAAGATTTTTCCAAAATTTGGTTGTAAATAGTGGGTCATGATCAGTCACAATTGAGAGAGGTGTTCCATGAAGTCTCACAACTTTATTAATATATAATATTTATAAGAGATCTAGTGGAAAATCCTCCCTTATAGAAAAGAAATGTGATATTTCTTATGTCGATCCACAATTATCCTTATCGCATCATTCATCCATGGAGTTTTGGGTAATATTTTGACAAAATCCTTTGTAATTTCATTCCATTTCATCATAAGAATCGGTAGATGGTGTATGACTCATTTAGGATGTTTCCTTTCGGCCATCCCTTGTTGACTGATAAACATCTTGATACATAATCTACAATTTATCTCTTTATGTAATCCCCCCAGAAATGTTCCTTAAAATCTATATAAATATTAGTGCTAGTGGGATTTATGGGGAAATTAGAACTATGGGCATCATTAAATAACTCTATTTTTAGCTTAGGTATAGATGGAACAGAAAGCCTCTCCCCAAATTTCAGAACACCACCATAAAACACATGGTCATATATCTTCCCATATTTCACAATAATAAATATCTTTTTTTGGTTCTTATCATTAGTCTAGGAAGTTTTAACTCTATCTAATAAAGATGGTTGGGAAACCAATTAAAAAAGTAATTATTTTTCACCTTCTTTGATAATTCTCATGTCCATCCTTACTAGATACATCTATAAAGGATCATTGTCAATCCACATTTTTTTGAGAAATCCATGATCCTTCTTATTCAATGCACCAAATACATTGTCTTCAATTCCAGGGTGGTAGTGTAGGGTACATTTATAATCATTTAGTAGTTCGAGCGATCTTATTTTCCTCATGTCGAGTTCTTTCTATGAGAAGATACACATCAGACTCTTGTTATCCTAATATATCTCAAATTGATTCAATATAGATAATATCTCCATATCTTCAGAGAATTGATTACTAGTGATAACTCAAGATCATGAGTGGGATATTATTGTTCATAAATGTTTAACTGCCTTGATATATATGAAATACCTATATCATTATGCATAAGGAAAAAACCTTGTTCATTCTTTGATGCATCGCTGGAAATCACAGACCCATCATTCACTGATTTTTGGTTTTGGATATGAGCATTTAAAAACCTCCTATTCAATTATTCAAAAAATTAGTCAAATTCATTTTTCCATACAAATATAACCCTATTACATGTAATCTTGGAGATTGGGTTTTCTAAATGTGTGATGTTCTGAATAAAATACTAATAATAACATCCTAAACCAATAAAATTGTGTACCTCAGTTATGTTCGTTGGAGTTGGCCATTCTTGCAAAAAAAAATTGTCTTTGTAGGATCAATAGATATTCCCTCATTATAGAATATGTGGCCCAAAACGAAAACTGATTGATGCCAAAATTCAAATATTCTGAGCATCCCAAATAATTAATTTAATCTATGAGTCTTCAGAATAGAGTGTAAGTGATTTTCATGATCTTCAAAGCTTTATTATTATTCCATGATATCATCAATAAATACCTCCATAATGTCACCAAAATATTTCTTGAAAACTCTATTCATTAGATATATGAAAACATAGGATGTATTAGTCTGTCCCAAAGGAATTACTATAACTCTTAATTCCCATACTTTGTTTGAAATTCTATTTTTGGAATTTCTACCTTCCGTACAAGAAACTGATGATACCTAGATCGAAGATCAATCTTAGAAAAATATTGGGCTCCGTTAAGATGATCAAATAAGTCATCAATGCAAGGTATGTGATACTTGTTCAATATTATTATATCATTTATCTCACAGCAGTTAATGTAAAACCTCATGGATCTATCTTTTTTATTGATGAAAAGAACATGAGTACCCCCTAGAAAAATTCTAGGGTGAATAAATCCTTTATAAGTCAATTCCTCTCATTTTTTCATCAGTTCCACTTATTCCACAGTGATCATTATATAAGTGGTCATTGATATAGGCCTGGAATTGGGAAACAAGTCTATAGGAAATTCAATTTCCAACTATAGAGGATTTCTATGTAAGTCCTATAGAAACACATCAACATATTCTTTCACTATAGGTATATCATCTATCTGAACATTATTCTCCTCACCAATAGTTATTTCATTCCCTTACTCCACAATAATTTAATTTTGCAGAGCTACTGGGGCTGTATATATATGATAATTAGATTATGATGTTTCCACTCTAATGATAAGGAATTCCACATCATCCTCAAAAAGTGTAACCTCTCTCTTCTTACAATATATTTTCTCATGAAGATTTGAAATCTAATGAATACCAAGGATTATATCAAATTCAATAAACATCATGACAATAAAATCAGTATATAATGCATGTTAATAAGCCATAATGGGGACTTCCTAATATAACTTTTTTTAATAAAACATCCATCAAGAATATTGACTGAAAACTTCCTAGTTAAAACGAATTGTAATTATCATATTTTATTAGAAAACTGGGGTGAAATGAAAGAATGTGATGGTCTAGAATCAAATAATGCATTGGATATGTTTGAGGAAATTATTAAAGTACTTGCCACCACATCATTAGAAACTTCAATATCAATAGTTGTGATCATGTAATCTTTTCCCTGTTCCCTTGGCCTTTTTTGTTGAATTTTTTTGTGATGCTTTGGAAAATCATTAGCATAGTTTCCCATCTCCCTAAAATTAAACCATTTAACATTAATGGATTATTTCAGTCCCTTACGATCACCAGCAAGATGTCCTTTCTATCCACATTTTAAGCATACACCTTTTAATTTTATATAGGCACCCAAGTGTTTACTTCGACAATAATCACAAGGTGGAAATTCAATTCTTCCTTTCTAACCTATTTCATTATTTTCTCTCATAGATTTTTTAGTATCTCTTTTATTTTCATGAATTAACTTAAATTTATAAGACATGGACAATTTTTTTTATTTTCTAGAAATAAAATAAATCTATATCCGCATATGATTAAAAATTTTGGGAGACCAGTTCCCACCGAAGGAATGGATTTAGTCCATCAAAGATTCAATCAACCATTCTCCTCATATTTATTATGTACTCCACTATATGCCTTTCTATCCTTATGAAGTTATCTTCATACTTTTCAACATTCCCTTTATTATTTTGCATCAAATTTAAAAACTATCTTTCCATATCCACTCGTTTTACATGAGGAAAGTATTTATCTATGAATATTTCCTTAAAATCCCTCCATCCCATATCTTTTACCTCTTCCTCCTTCTTTGTGTTTTGGGTTAATTACCACCATTTATCTGAATCTCCAAATAGATGATAAAATTATCTGACTAAATTCTCCCATTCGTTACATCACTAATCGAGAAAAACCTTCTTGAGGGACCTTAACCAATAATCTACTACAAATGGGTTTTTTGGCCCATTGAATATTGGAGGGTTTTGTTTCATAAAGTGATATAACAAATCTCCTCCATGTGGTGGATCCAGATGCCCCTCACTGGTATTGTTTTTATTCATAACCTGAGTAAGTTTTCCCAATATAGTTAAACGCTACCCTCAACCATTCACAGCATCATAGCCAACAACATTATCTTGTATCGGAGGGAAATCCCTACATGGGATACATGTGTTCATGCGGTTTCCATTTCATGCAATAAGTGTCATTTATAAATAACGGCATCAATTATATTAGGGTACAAATAAAAATTTATAATTTTTACTTAGATAAATACATAGCATGAATTGAAATCCTGCTCACAACTAACAGCATAATCACAAAAAATTGATTCTTAGAGGAAAAATTTACATTTCAATCCATAATAATACTTTTAAAATATATGTGAATTAGCCTAAGAATATCCCTCAGGAGTGTCAATAACAAGAGTGTAGCTAGGCCCATTGTCGTGTACCAGGATATCCTAGGTCAAGCACGAAACTCATTGTTGGTTCATTCACTCCTTAGTACATGTGTTCCAGAGCCACATCTACCTGTTTGTATCTAGAAAAAGATATATTTTATAGAAATATCCTCAAAATATATTCCATTCCAAAATTCCAGTATTTTATTGTATGCTTTTCCTCAAATAATATCTTAGGAATTTATTCCATAATCCTCTTTTTCTAAATCTTTTTTCTAGGTTATCGACTAAACTTCTTCTAATACCAAAAATAAGGACCCAAATCTAGTTGCCTGGATCCAGTGCCTTATTTTATTACATTGGAAAATAAAAAAGAAATATGTATTACGAAGGTACAAGTAGTTTAGTAGATTTTTGAAACAAGATACATATATAATATCAAAATTACATCATAAAAGCTAATAAAAAAACTAATTTATTCTGTTATAAATATCACTTCCTCTTTGATTATTCTAATATGTCACTCATAACTAACTTCGTCGTATCTTGTGAAAAATGAAATATTAGAAAGGGGTGTGCTCAATTGCCCAATAAGAGTAAGAAATAGAGCATAATATAACATTAAAATAAACATTAGTCATTAAAAATAATTGAAAAAACATGCGTTTACAAATAATAAACTTGAACACATTATGCAAGGAATATGAGATAAGTAAATAATTCCAACATAATCATTGGTATTCTACTAATATAATAACCCACATGTACATTCAATTACTTTATTAATAATGTGGTAAGTGCATATTCCACACATTATGAATCATATTGTCAAGGCCTCATCCACAATGTCTAAAAATTATTAAGACCTCGACCAAACCCATATCAAAAATTGGGGAAAGGCTTCGACCAAGTCCACGTCTACTTGTCTGATGAGACCTCTGATGCATCGAGGGGCTATAGAAGGCCCCACACAACACATAATAATTCCAATGCATTCCTAATATGAGTGGTGGTAAACATAAACAACATATACATTCATATTGAATCTATCATATGAAATGAATCAAACATTCCACAATCATTAAACATTAACACTAACCATTCTGAGTAATATAGTGAATGGTTTCCATAATGCACATCAATAGTAAATCTAATCATAAACCATTCAAATAAATATGGTATATTCTATAATAAAATATTAGTCCCATTTATACATATTATTCAATAAGAGTGTTGAATCAAATGAAAATACCCATATAAAATCATCGAGTAATTGTTGAGATAAACTGTATTTTACTTTGAAAAGAAGAGTTATTTTGGAAAAAATATTTTCCTAAAACCAAAAGTGAAATGATATTATTTTTATAATAAAATTATTTTTTATAAAATAATGGTTACTTAATATAGATTATATACATCCCTTGAAAATAAGTATTGATTTGAGAAATTCCCTTGAACCGGGCATGTATTTCGAAAATAATTTTTAATGATCCTTTTAAAACATGTAACTCTCCATAAAAAAAGGAAGGAATAATTTTTTTAATAATATATAAAACAAAAACACATAATTTAAATATAAAAATACATAATAAATTTATTGAGGTAATTAGATAATAAACATAACCTGAATGAAATGGAGGTTTGGGTGGAAACCAATTTACCATAAATCCTAATGTGTTCCGTTCTTGAACATAATTTTTTGGAATTTTAAATTAGAATTATTAATAACATATTTCCGAACCTAATAGACATCATTTTGTTTAATCATAAATTTTTTTGTGTTCAATTATGTTATTATTATGTTCTTATATTGAATTTTGTCATTCCTGAGTACTCATTTTCTTGATGTTCATAAACAGTTCACTTGTTTTTATGTAATAGAGTTCTTGTGGAATGGATGTAAATCTTCAAAATTGAAATTAAATATTTTTATGAACATCCAGATATGTTAATGGTCAGTTATATCATTTGGTTACCCTGAATGAGGATGAATCAATAGATGGAAAATTAATGACATTCACTTAGATTATTTTAGCAGTATTATGATTATTATGTACTAGTTCGGCCATATGAAGTAATTATATGAAAGAATATGGTTAATTGGTAATAATTAGGTTAGAATAAATATATAATAGTCTATTTAAACTAGAAAAATATTTCCATGACTAGTAATGAAGGTGAAATTGAAGAACAAAACGTTTTCATCCACAAAGGATATAAATTGGGACCTCATTAATGATGATTTGGTTCATAAAATAAAAGAGAGAGTTCGAGTATTGATGATTCTTACACAATTCAAATGATATAATTACAGAATATAAATTATACTTGATTTTTCATTGTAATTTGGATATAATAGGTGGGGATAGGATAACAAAACAAGATAAATTTAAATGAAACTAAAAGAAAAAGAAGGGTTCTTTACCTATTGAAATAATCTCCTTGAGAACCTCATTAAGGGAAGGGGTTTTGGTATTTTGGAATTAAAAAGTGCTTCTTGTACGTGATTTGTGACTAGGTAAGGGTATTTTGGTAGAACTTTTTGGATTTTCAAATATTAGAGGAGTGAAGAGAAGAGGGAGTGATGGGGGTTTTATAGTGGAGGATATGAGTGAATTTTGAATATTTTATCCACTATTTTTTCAATTCCATTAAGAAAACAAATAGTATTTGTAAATGTGATTATTAATAGTAATAAGTGAATGTTTTTTTGAATGGTGTGCCCTTGTATAAATCATGATGTCTTAAATAGTTTATTTAACTGATAATTTGTATATATAGTATTTTATCGTATTTCATTATACATACAAAATTCCTGAATTTCAGAAAAATCCCAAAAACTAAACCCAACCATTTTTCAACATGTAGAACAAAAAAAAGAACTCCAATTTTCAAAAATAGTTATCTATGTATTAATAATTTAATTTTTAAATGAAATCATAGTTATTTCTAAAAATAACAATTTTAATGGTAGAATTAGTTTTATATCACATTCAAAAATAAATTAAGATCTCATTATATTATTACCTTAAGGAATAAAATATCATTATTTACTATTCATATGGGTCATAATAAAATTCATATTAATATTCATTAAGTTTTGTTACTATTCACTAAATATCATGTTTATACTATCAGACTCCAAATGACTTAATGATCATAGCTCTAGATGATGTTTTTTCAAATTTCCAAACATATAAGAGGAAAAGTTATTTTTGAGGACTATATTATAAAATATATTGTTTTTAGGGACTCAGTGCTTCATGAAATCAGTATTTATTTTCAAAACCATGGGGTGTTACTCATGATGCATTTATAGACTGTATAAATAGAATTTTTTAAATAATTCATGGACAAGTACGTGGTTGTTTTTATTGATAAAATATTTCTATATTTTAAAATTATATAGCATTATGAATGGCCCCTAATAATTTTTTATGAACCAAGAATAAATATAGAATATATGGTATATTTTGTAAGTGTAAATTTGAATTGTAAAAAATTTATTCATTAGACATATTATTTCTAACTATGGAATAACATTTGACCCTGAAAAAGAAGTTTTTTAAGAATATACTATAAAAAAAATATCATTTAGATTTATAGTTTTCTTGGATTAGTGGTTTATTGATGGTGGTTTTTAAAAATTAATTGGATTCCTATCCCATATACAAAGTTTACATGAAAAGAAGTTATATTCACTTGGGAAAATGAATGTGATTATTTATTTCATGAACATGTAAGAAGATTGGTGAATGATAAAAATATGGCACTTCATTAATGAAATGCTGAATTTTTTATCTATATTTATTATTCATTGAAATGATATTGTTCTATTCTAATAATTAATGATCAGTCATTTCTTTTGATTAACATCTGTTGATACCTTAGGAGTTAAATTATGGTACAGATGATTTTGAATTCACTATTAGAGTTTTTTAATTAATAATCTGGAGGAATCATTTTTATGAAAATTTGGTTACTGATTTAATAAATTTTATCCTAATGGTTGTAAATATATTGAAATCCCTTTTTCTTCATAGGTTTCATTACAGATTAATTTTTCAGAAATAATTAAACAATTATTAACGGTGGATTAATCATTGGTAAAAAAAGAATAATCTTTTAAGAAGGGTATTTTATATGAATTTATTATTGATGAAGTTGGTGATTTGGGATTTGAAAAAATATTATATTTTCCTTGTGATTCTTAATTGAGTCAAGAGTTTTGATTAAATCTCATAGTTTTATTTTTTTCTTTTCATGTGGGAATTACTAATATATATATATTTACCATTAACATTATTACAGTTTAGATAGAATGAAAATAGATATTGCTAATATTCACATTAATTATATGGATTTTCCGCTTGTTAAATAATAAAAAACAATTATCTAAGGGTATTATTCATACTTTTCCAGAACAAGAGTAGAAATGAGAAAATCATTCAATGAATGTTAAGCGAGTATTTTAAATACTTCTCTATGTAAAAATTATATTTGGTTTATTGTTGATCTATTAAGATAATATTACAATTTTAATACAATTTTGGATATAATTTATTTATATCATATTTAATGAATATATCTAAATGAGATAGTTTGGTTTCATGGAGTTGTTTTCTCTATTGTATCATACCTCGATTTCAGGTTCACTACTAATTATTGGAAGTAACTTCAAAAGTCATAGAGTATTTAATACAATTCTAGAAATACTTTTCATTCTCTATATGATGGATAGTATGTGCTGAAAATTTCAAACATTGAAGATATGATTCTTTATTTGATAAGGGATTACCAAATAATTTCGGATCAATAACATTATATCATTGAGTATTATTATAACATTATTTTATATTACAGTGTAATGATGGCACCATTTGGGTCATTATATGGAAATCAGTTTTGGACACAAACATTTTGGTATAATGTGTGATAATGTAATATTATGAGCTTGAATTTTTTATTGGAAATGGGTGAGAATGTGATGTTGATTCACCAACATATGGGGATAGCTCAGTGTAGGAAGAAAAATTTTATGGATAATAAGAGGAATGGTATTTCGTTATAGATTGGGGTTCGTGTATTTCTCAATTTTTTTATGGGAAAAATAATATGTGTTTTTATAATATGGGGAATTTATGTCCATGATTAATTGGATCATATTCAATCCTAGATATATTTGGATCAGTTACCTATAGAGTAGACTTAGATTCATGTTTCATGTAAGCACACAATTTTTTAGGTATCGATGTAAAATAAACATGTGTAGAATTAATGAAACATTTGATCCCTAATGTAGTAATGTTGTAGGAGAAATATTATTATAGGGAACAAAATATTAATTTTCATGAGTATAGGGAACTATTGTTACATATAAAGGGGACCCCCTGTGTTATGTTTTTATGGAAAATCATATGGTTGAAGAGGAAATGTGGTAACAATAAAATTCATGGAGGTTTAGATTTCCCCAAAATTTTAATAAGTAAATAAAATTGATAAGATGTAATTTGAAATTATGGAAAGAATGTAACAACCCATGTATGATAAAATAATTCATTTACATATTTATTAATATAAATTAGATAGTTATAATCCCTAAAAATCGTAATTAATTTTTATATAAAAATATTAATAGGTTTAAGTAAAATCATTTCCTATATGGGTTTTATGTAAAAGTTTATATCTAAATATTATAAATTTATTTTGAAGAAATTAATATAATTTTAGGAATCACTTCCTATAGATTCCAGTTGTCATGGTAAACTACATACATTATATGTTCTCATTTGTTTAGGGTTAGGTAATTTGGATTTCAAATAATGGGTATCCTGAACTAAATTAAAACATAATGTAGAGAAAAAACCAATGGTCATAGAGGATCTCAAAACCCTAAATATCACATTAAAAAATTTATTTGAACCATCCTAGGAAATGGTCATGCTCATATAAATAAAATAATTAAACACTTTTCCTATCTTATCTCCCAAAAATAATGAAATATTAATCTTTAATGATAAATAATAGAATAACCAACATGAAATCCCCACAATAATTGAAGACATGTATAAAATACCTCATAAATTTGATCCACATTTGTCCTATATGACATGAAACAAGGAAATACCCCTATAATTCTATCTATTAGTGGTTGTAGTAAAATAATTATGAAAATCACAAATAATGGTTGAGAGGCATGGCTCTATGGTGGTGCTCATCTCTGACAGGTGTTCGGGGGAGGCTTTCCTAGTTCTTGATGAAACTCAATATAGAATTTGTAGTTTTAGTTTTATTTTATTCAATATAAAAACTATTGTAAATTCATATCTATATTTTTTATTCAATATTTTTTCACAACATTTAATTTTTATACGATGTGAAATCCACATCATTAGCAGATTTTTCATATCTTCCCTTTCCCAAACAGTCATGACCAATATTTAGGTATGTGATGTGTATCTTGTTCACATCATGTTTTGAATTCAATGATTTTTATAATAGATTATTAATCTCTAGATAGAATCATGATGTTTAATTTAAATATATGATGTTAAAATATCCTTGTCCACTTCCACATCCCTACACCATCCTGAAAAATTCAATGTCATTCCACGAGTGAATCTTGAAGCGCAAAGTAACTTTATTCTAGTAATGTCATCTATTTTCAATCCCTTTTCAAATATATATATTTCCTACCACCAACCAAAAATCAAATGAAATTTTCAAACAATTTTCAAAAATAATTAAATTAATTACGAAAAAATATGTTAAAACACACTAATGTGTATGCATGAAATACTGTCATCTGTGGTAGTGTATGAAGGATGACTTGTAATGAACATACATGAATATCTCTTGTTAAATTCTGTTAATGATGTATTATGAGTCATAATACATGTGCTTCTATTTGAACATAAATTCATCTATGATGATTATTGCTGGTATGACCATAGGAGGACATCGACAGAAATCAGCCTTTAAGAGCGGGACAAGAGGCACCGATTGATCTGGGTGAATATCATAGAGAGTATTTACATGAGAACATAACCCACTTTATTTTTTTCATATAGGGAGTCCCAGGGTGGGATATGTGGAATATGTCTAATATATTATTGGATTTATAGTGAAGAACTATCCAACCTTTAGTGGAGAGGGTGGCCCGGAGGCAGCTGATCTCTAGATTGAGTCCATCTAGTTAATTCTTGACTATTTAGAGACTTCTCTAGAAAAGATATTCAAGGTGGATTATTATATGTTTCAATTTCAATAATGTTTTCGTGGGATATTAATGATCAAGGTGAGAAGTTGGAGGGACTAGTATGAATGTAATGCCCAAATAAGTCAGTGGAGAAATTTTACACAGTGATTATCACGTTGGAAAGGTAGGTACAGTTTATGTGAATGACCCAAGGAATCATGTATATGATTGAATATTCATGCCACATAACCATTATGATGTGATTTAACTAGGTGTTGGTATGGGATGAGGACATCATTGGAAAAAAAAATCCAGATAGACTTAAATGTGAGATTAAGTCGCAGTTTAACATCTTTTGATTATAGATGTCCATTAATCAGGTGAATTCGGCTCCATTTATATGGGTAACATGAACTAGAATAGTAGTTTAATATATATTTTTTTGGTGATAATTTGGTATGACTTCTGAGGGTAAGAAGCATCACAATGAAGGCGTTATCTTGGTAGGTGGAAAATAGATTATCCCGGGAGAATGATCTGTTAACATGACTAGTACTCATGGAATTTTCCATCAGTCCGGTAGGTCAGGTAACATATAAGGACCTGAAAATTCCAGGTAATTTTTTTAATTACATGGTAATTTTTCAATACTGTGAAATCTGACGGTGCTCGATTCTGAGGCCTGGAGTGCCCGGAATGATCTGTATAAGTTTTGTAAGCTTTAATTAGCGGGTGTAAGCAGTTTTCCAGAAAAAGTGGCATAACTCTTAAACGATTACTTGGATCAAATATATGAGGGCACAGTAGCTCTCAAGATGGTGGGTTTACTGTGAGCATGACTTATGTTTAGTCGGCACGGGCCTCCTGTGAGAAAACCAAAAAATTGAATAATCATAAATAAAATAACTAAATATATGATTTTATTTCTCAATTTCTTATAACTAACAAACGGTAGCTCAATTAAAAATATGAAACCACCACTGAACTCGTGAGGGAATTATTTATTTAAGCAGATATTAACTTTGGCCAGCGTGGGCCACCAGTTGATGTTAGTTTTTGGCCGTAAATAAAATAATTAATTGACAATTATTTTATTGTAAAATCTATAACTTTTAAATGGTTACTCAGATTATAAATCCAAGATTACTATTGGTTTCGTTGGGGAATGTTTCACTTGGGAAAAGCCTAGATCGATCGGTGTGGGTGGAGGGTGATTGTTAATAACTTTATGAACTTTTTTTCAGGTACGTTTAGTAAACATGTGAGTGGGTTTTTCTAAATTTTGAACCGGTGCTCGGAATTGACATCTAAGGACACCATGGAACTCGCAACGCCAGTATTCACTTTTGAAGACTTTCACCACAATGGTAGTTCGTCGAGGGTGAAGGTTAATTTTTAGGTTTTTTGTGGAAATATTAAAATAAAATAATCACACATTTTATTTTATTTGTTAAAACCTCCATGTGGAGGTTGAGAAGGGGGGACCACCTGACCTTTATCTCCAATGAAATGTTATGGTGGTGGGGAATACCCGAGATTAACCTCCCTTGAGAGGTTATGGTTTTGGGTACCACCTAAGTCCTAAATCTCTTCAACTCCCTCATTAATGTGGAGGATCCTCTTGAGCTTCATCCATATTAATTGTTCCAACCCTCCCCCACATAATTATGCTAAGTAATTAATTAACCAAATTTGAATTTTATTCCAACAAACATAATAGATCTCATAATCTATGATTTTGGGGGCTATAATTTCATTTTGGTGGATTTTGAGAGAGGAGGATCTCTTGGAGAAAGAATTACAATGAAGATATTCTTCTTCGAATGAAGAACCTTTTCTCCGAACAAAGAACACTGACCTTAACATTGACCTTCTTCCTCGAGAAATCCTCCATTAGTGGAATTCTTCTCTAAACGACGAATGAGCTCAGGATCGGAGGCATGCAACGGACACAATGAACATTGACAACAATGACATCTCTCTTCGCCATCAAGCATATGAGGTAGGGGGTTACTATAATATTATTATCACTTCCCTTGTTCTCCCCTTCTAATTAATTTGTGCGATTGGGAGTTGTGATTGGCGAGGATTTTAGAGGTTTAGTTTGTGTATGATTATATTCTTTTGTTCGTCATTTTCATAACCAATGAACGCGGATGATTTCTTTTGTGGGTTGGGAACAATAATTACGGGATGATAGGATTTGATTTTCAATGTTCATGTTCTTGATCAGCCTCTTGTTGTCACTCTAACACGGAGGGCGCGGGCGAAACAAACATGGCATGACCCCTCCATCATTCTTCTTCAATGGTGTACCCTTCGCAAAGGAAGAAGCCGACCTTTCTGATAAAATTGGAGTGGGATTTTGGGCACTGAGGACGCACGAGAACGACGACTAGCACCACTACCGGCCGCGACGAAGGCGACGGTGCAACGGCGTCACCCCACAGCCACCTCCACTGCCCTACGGCCTCCTCGCTGACCATGACTATTTCCACCGTCTTTGGTTCTGCACCTCCCCACGGTTGGACCCCCCCCCCCCCCCCCCACCCGTGGACGGACCGCCACCCCGAGGCCGGACCGCTGCCCTGAGGGCGGACCGCCGCCCCGCTGCCGGACCGCCGCCACCGCGGTCGGACCCCAGCCCTGCGGCCGGACCGCCGCCCCTGCACCCAGATTGCCGCCCTGCTCCTGGACTGCTGCCCTGCCGCTGGACTTCCACCGCGCCCAGCCGGACCCCCACCCCTCCTGTGGGACCGCTGACCTATGGCTGGACCGCCGCCCCGCACAGCCGGACCGCCTCCCCACGACCTCGCTTCCAAATGGCCCTCTTCATGGCCTCGTGGCCACCTACGGCCCTCTGCAGCCCCTCACGGCCTGCCGGGCCACCAAGTATGGGCTGATCCTAACCCAACGGGCTAGGCCACTCTGCGGGCTAGGTCAACCCAAATTGGGTCGTGCCGGACTCGGCCCCACCACAACCCATTTACCTTCATTTGGCCATCACTTTGGCTCCGGACGTCCGTTTGACGAACCGTCAGCAGTGTTGGGAACCTAGGAGTGATACAGTCCCATTGAGTGATATGCCACTAAGATTTCGATTAAGTTGGGAAATGGTTAGTTTGGATCGAGCACGAATCTGACCAGGCCCATGGCACAAAAAGACTAATAACTCACAGACCGGGCATCCGATTGACGTACCGTCTGTTACATTGAGAACCCTATGATATAAAGGACCATTGAGAAACTCCTAGTGGGACTTAGTGGTAGTTGTAGTATAGACCAATAGCTTATGGAGAATATCCTCCTAGAGACAAGCAATCATAGTGCGAGAACCCAGTGGCGGGCTGGGACATGGTGACTGCAGACTGTTTCGACTCGGAGTGACTTAACAGGCCCAGTGGAGAGTGCCTTGGGGACACGGCAGACCCATGGTGGGATGAACCATGGTAATGAGCTAGAACCACGGTACTCAATAGGATGAGTACCTTAGTAAGCCAAAAGGGGGAGCGCCTTGGTGATGCGGCAAACCCACATTGGTGATCGCCTTGGTGATGTGGCAGACCCACGGTACTCGACAGGTGGAGTACCACACGAGTCCAAGTTTTGAGGAAAGTGACTTTGTGTGATGAGGCAGGCCCACTATACTCGATAGAGGAGGATTTCTCCAGTATCCTAGGTGTTTGACTTGGTGACTAGGAATGTTACTTGATACTGCCCCTAGAATAAATCTGTGTGTGAGATGAGTCAGTACCTCTGTGTTTTCCTCGTTATTGAGATAGATTACATGATAAATTAGGTATATGTATGGGCATATAACTATGTAGGGTTATCTGTTGATTTAATATATTGTGGTTTATCCATGGTGTATTTTGTAAGAATTAGAGGGTCTTTGGGTCCCTACTTAGTATCGATATACTCATCCCTACACAAGTTATGCCCACACCATATTGTGTTGGATACAGAAGAAGAACATTGCTAACTGAGGTTGAGAGTACCAAGACTAGACGGAGCCCGGAGGTGGACTATACATCGTGACAGTATGTAGTGGAGACGGGTGGAATTTGAGAGCTTAGGAGGCGATCTATACCTACCATTCTGGTAGGAACCTTTTAGGATGATTAATAGCTTTTTTTCTCTTTCATCAGTTGTATTGTATTACAGTTATACTTGTACTATTACTGTTGGGCTTGTATTCCAACCCCTTTTTACTTTAATCACACTTTTTGCAGTTCAATTTACATTTATTCTTATCTTGTTGTGTGCTTGGTAACATGTTCTTACAGGTTATAAAGGCAATGCCATCCCAATTTTAGGGAATATGCCTTCGGTTATAGTCCCCATCCATTGGCCTATAGAATGCTGGATTGGGGTACTCACTGCATGGGCCCCAAGGGATGTGTCTTGACAAATTGGTATCAAAGGAGTCGGTTCTACCATAGAACATAGAAATATGATTGTTCATTTCAATGGTGATAATGTTAAGTGTTGGGAGTGTGGTTTTCAGTTTAGGGAATCCAGTGTTGGTGAGGCGGCCAACGTATCCATACACCAAGACTTGGACTTTTGAATTCGAACTCAGAGCACGAAAATACTGATTGTATGGGTGTTTTCAAAAGATTTATTTGTGATCTTTTGAGTCAGCTCACCAGGTATAACTTTAAGCTCACCATAAATAACATTCATCTTAATAGGTATAACCTATTGACTGTGCCACACCTGTTATTTATCAGGATGCCGCTATATAGACATCTAGCTAAGATTCCTAAGAAAGTACACGATGACATCCCACCAAGCGATGAGGCTCCGGTGTAGGGCCCTCTTATTATGTTGGAACCATCAGGTGGTGTATGAGTAGCACCACCACTCATTGGGAAGCAGATACCTCCAGCCACTCTGGCAGATGGTGCATACGGACTGAGTGCATTTCACGAGTTCCAACAGTAGAGGGCTCCAAGGTTTTGAGGCGAGATAGTTTCTCATGCAGCTGAGGGCTGGCTGGATGAGGTTCCTAGATTTTTACAACTAGTTGAGACACCAGTATAGCAGATGGTGATCTTAGCTACTAGACGTTTTCATTGAGATACCATGAGGATGGTGCACATAATGAGGAGGTTTCGGTACATGGACCATTACCTGAGATAGTACCTTCGGGTAGTGTGGCAGCTATATCATTACCTGTTCGTTACCAGTTACAACCGGAGTTACTAGTAATGGACACATATAGTCTTACTGCCTTACATGTGATTCAGCATCATATATCCCTCAGATTCTGAGTTGAGACGACTCACAGGTGGCTGAGGACTGGCTTGAGTATGCGGCTATGAGTTCTATAGAGCTTATATATCATTGAAAGGATGACATGTCTGTAGCTGAATATACATTGAGGTGTACTGAACATTCCTAGTACTCGATGAATATGATACAATTAGTGCTTTAGAGCTCAGACCCCTGGGCGAGGTGTCTTTAGGGACATCCGAGCTAGCACTATTCTTCTGGGCATTCTTACTTATGTTAGGGTGCTAGAGAAAACCTTTGTTGTTGAATATTCCTTTGATGAGTGTATGCAGCCAATGAAATGTTAGTAGTTGGAAAGTAGGGAACTGGCACCAGTCTTAGTTACTTGGGCATGTAAAAATGTTTTTAGAAGAAGAAGTGTTAAGGACAAATGAATCTGCAGGGCTGGAAATGTGGTAGCAGAGCTAGGGGTGCAGCATGAGGTGGTGTACATTTCAACATGTTACAAACACCCCCAATTGTGGTGCCACCACGCTATGCGAGCTGGAGGACATGGGGAAGGGATTTGCTAAATGTGGTCAAGGAGTGCGACCCTAGGGTTTTATGAATGATTCGAGGTATGTTATGTGTCTTCTACAAGATGCAATATCAATAAAGATAGGTACCGGTCATTCCTTCCTTCCAATAATCTTGTCCAAGACCTATAGTATCTGGTTAAACCATTGACATGAACCTCACGTCTAGAGATACCGTTGGGAGGAGAGCCAATAATCACACATACACCAATGGTGTGATCTAACACTTTAGGCGAGAGTTTCGCTTGTAACCTCTTAGGGCAGCGACAAGGCCTTACCACATTAGTTTGGGTATGACTAGACATCCAAAATTCATAATCAGATTGAATGTATTAGGAAAAAAGGTTGTGCTTCATCAAAAACATTGGGATGGGGTTTTCCTTAGTCGGCGAAAAAGGAAACCCAGGCAGCACAGGATAAATTCTTGCATAAGAGGTTGTGGATGACCACTCATGAGTCAGCCAACCTCACCCTCGTGGTAGCAGAAGATTTGAGTTTTGAGTTACCAACAGGAGTGGCTAGAGTTACTCTAGGACTATGACTTTAAGATAGTCTATACTCCTGGGATGTGGAACGTAGTAGCAGAAGCACTCAGCATGAGGTCTGGCCCGCTACTGAAGACTGAGGAGGCAGAGCAGCTATCCACTTTACAAATATCCATTGTGGATCAAGATGGGTCATCTTTTCTTCATTCTCTTACATTGACTCCCCCACTTCTTCAGCGAGTCAGGGAGGCGCAATGTTGGGACACTGACTACAAGACTCGATGAGCTCAGATATCCATAGGACATGCACCTGATTGATTTTTTGAAAATGGGGAGCATGTCATCCTCTTCAAAGAACGTACCATGCTACCAGTGTCACTTCAGTAGGAATTGTTGAGGGAGTTCCACACATCCCCCCAATAGGTACATCCCGGAGTGGAGAAGATGTACCAGGATCTCCGATGACAACACTGGAGGCTGGGAATGAAGAAAGCAGTATCAGAGTTTGTCTCTATGTGCCTCACTTGTTAGTAATTGAAGGCAGAGAATCAGGTACCAGCTGGTTTGGTTCAGCCTTTAGAGGCACCAGAATGGAAGTGGGATGGGAAATCCATGGACATCGTGATAGTAATTCCACATATATCCTGGAGTCATAACTCAATTTGGGTGATCGTTGACTGACTCACCAAGTTAACCCACTTCCTACCGATCACAGAGCAGGGTTTAGTAGAGGGCTTGAGACGCCTCTATGTGTAGGACATTGTGCGGCTACATGGAGAACTGTCGACGATTGTCTCCGATCGTGATGCACGTTTTACTTCCCGGCTATGGATATGGTTGCTAGAGTATTTTGGGATGCAACTTCATTTGAGCACCCCATTCCATCCTCAGACAAATGGTCAAACTGAGCAGACTATTCAGACCCTTGAGGACATGTTGCGTTCTTGTGTCCTCGACATCGGTCATAGCTGGGAGGATCACTTTCCATTGGTCGAGTTTTTATTCAACAACAGATGTCACTCCACCATTGGTATTTCACCATTCAAGGAGTTATACGAGAGACCTTGCTGATAAATTTTGTGTTGGACTGACCTAGGGGAGTCCGCCCTAGTGGGACAAGAGATGATACGAGCTACCACATAGATGGTTTAGATCATCCAGGAGCGGATGAAGACTGCACGGATCATGATGAAGTCATATGACGAAAGGAGACGGAGACCTATGTAGTTCGTGTATGGCAGAGATTTGGCTAAGGTGGAATGTTATCTCCTAGGTTCATCAGACCCTTTTAGGTCCTCAACAGAGTTGGAGAGGTGGCATACCACTTATCTCTTTCACCTCAGTTGCATCGGGTTCTTGACGTCTTCCATGTATCTCATCTGAGGAGATACGCGCACGACCCTTCCCACAACATCGTCCTCAGCGAGCTGGACATCAAGGTTGGGGTGTCATTTCCAGAGGTTCTAGTGGATATTGAGGATCGATGGGAGAGAGACCTTCATGGGAAATCAATATAATTGGTGTGTCTGCGTTGGCTGCATAGGAACCTCCAGGAGATCACATGGGAGCAGGAGACTTAGATTCATGCTTAGTAACCCAACTTGTTTTCCCTAGTTTTAGTAAGGTGGCTTTTGGGGACACAATTCACTAAGGTGGGGAGAATGTATAGATCGGGAAATTCTAGGTAATTTTTTTAATTACATGGGAATTTTTCAAGACTGTGAAATATGATTGTACTTGATTTTGAGGCCCAGAGTTCCTGAAATGATCCGTCGAAGTTTTGTTAATCTTTAATTAGCGCACGTAATCACTTTTCCAGAAAAAGTGTAATAACTCTTAAATGGTTACATGGATCAGAAATCTGAGGGAACTATTGCGCTCAGGATGGCGAGTTTACCCTAAGCATGACATAATTTCAATCGGCACGGTCCTCCTGTGAGAAAACCCAAAATTGGCATAACTGTAAATAAAATAATTAAATAAATTATATTATTTTTAAAATGCTAATAACACACAAATGGTTGCTCTGATTAGAAATCCAAGACCACCTCTGAACTCATGAGGGCGAGTTTTTTAAGCAGATAATAACATTGGCTGGCGCGAGCCACGAGGGAATGTTTTTTATTATCCATAAATAAAATAATTAAGTGAAATTTATTTTATTGTAAAATACATAACTATTAAACAGTAACTCAGATTGGAAATATGAGAGTACCGTTGGGTTCTATGGGGCGTATTTAAATTGGGAAAATCCTATCCTCGACCAGCGTTGGTCGAGGGTGACTGTTAATAATTCTACAAACTTTTTTTTCGGGTATGTTTTGTAAATGTGTGAGCCAGTTCTTCTAACATTTGAAAAAGTTCTTCGAATTGAAATCTGAGGACAACGTTAAACTCATAGAACCAGTATTCGCTTAAGACTTTCACCTCGATGACTGTTGGTTGAGGGTGAATGTCAATTTACAGTTTTTTTGTAAAAATAATAAAATAAAAAAATCACACATTTTATTTAATTTGTTAAAACCTCCATGTGGAAGTTGAGAAGTGGGGACCACCAGACTTGAACCTCCCACGAGAGGTTATGGTGGTGGGGACCACTTGAGTCTAACCCCCCGTGAGAGGTTAAGGTGGTGGCGATCACCTAAGGCCTAAATCTCTTCAACTCCCTCATTAATGTGGAGGAGCCTTTTAATATACATACACATTAATTGTACAAACCCACCCACACTTAATTATAATATGTAATTAATTAACACAATTTGAATTTTATGCCAACAAACATAATAAATCTCATAATATATTATTTCGGGGGCTATCATTTCATTTTGGTGGAATTGGGGAGTGGAGAAGCTCTTGGAGAAAGAACGCCAACGAAGAAATTCATCTCTGAACGAATAACTTCTTCTCCGAACGAAGAATATTGACCTCGAATTTAAACTTCTTCTTCGAGACATCCTCCATTAGTGGAAATCTTCAATAATGAGGAATCAACTCCATCAAAGAACATTAATCCAATGAACTTTCTCGGGATCAGAGGTGTGTTACAGGAGCGATGAACGTCGACCACTTCATCTTCTCTCTTCGTCATCAAGCGAATGAGGAAGGGTTTTATTAAAAAATGATTATAATCTTCCATGTTATCCCCTTATAATTATTTTGTGGGATTGGGAATTGTTATTGACTTGGATTTTAGGGGTTTAATTTGTGTATGATTATATTCCCATGATATTATTTTTTTAAATCAAATAACGTGGATGATTTCTTTTGCGGGTTGGGAACAATTATTTCGGGAAGATAATATTTCACATTCAAGGATCATGTTCTTGAGGAGAAGCTAGGTACCACTCTATCACAGAGGGAACAGGTCTAAAAAAACATGGTCTGACCCCTCATCTGTTCTTCTTGAATGGTGTACCCTTCACGAAGCAAGAAGACGACCATGGTGATGATAACTAGAGCGAGATTTTGGGAATCGAGGAGGCATGAGAATGGCGGTCGACACCACCACTGGCCGCGACGAAAGAGATGGCATACCTACGCCACCCTGCTACGGTGGCAGCTACCCCGTAGCCCCCACACCGACCGCGACCATCACCACCGTCCGCAGCTCCGCACCGCCCCATGGCTGGACCACCGCCTCGCAACCGGATCGCCACCCCGGAGCTGGCCTGCCCCACTACACGGCTGAACCGCCACCCCGCGGCCGGATCGCCACCCTACAGCTGAACTGCCACCCAATTGCTGAACCGTTTCCCCCGACTGATCCACCCCGTGGCATCGCACCCTCACGACACTCTTAGCAGCCTCACGACCACCCACATCCCTCTACGACCCCTCGCGGCCAACCGGGACGCCCAGTACGTGCCATGCCAAACCCAACAGGCCAGGCCACACTGTGGGTCATGCCAGACTAAGCAGGTCGGGCCAGGTCGACTCGAACTTGGTCTTTCTAGGCCAGGTCTGTATGAGTGGGTCGGACCGGACCTGGGCCCACTACGACTCATTAACCTTCTTTTGGTCATAACATTGGCACCAGACGTCCGTTTTACTAACCATCAGTAGCGTTGAAAACCTTGAAGAGATATGGTCTCTATGAGTGATACCACACTGAGATTTGGATTATGATAGAAAAATTTTAGGTTGGATCACGAACGAATCCAACCGGACCCCCGAGACTAAAAAGCTAAAATCTCAAAGACCAGATGACTGATTGACACGTCGTCTGTTACGTTGACACCCCTATGACATGGTGAAACTTTGAGATACTTATTTGTGGGACATCGTGGCAGTTGGAGTATCGTCCAGTAGCTTTTGGAGTGGATCTTCCCAAAGACGAGTGAGCAATGTGCGGGAAAACAATTGCTAGCTAAGACTTGATGACTGCTGACTGTTTCTACTCGGGGTGGTTTGGCAGGCCCAGTGGAGAGCACCTTAGTGACATGGAAGTCCCATGGTGGTGAGCGACTTGGTGATGTGGTAGACCCACGGTACTCGACAGGAGGAGTACCTCAGTAGTACAAGGTTAGTATGAAGTTCCTCTGTGTGACGCGACAGACCTTCTGTACTCGATAGAGGAGGATTTCTCCAGTAGTTGAGGTGTTCGACGTTGTGACTGGGAATGTTACTTGATACTACCCCTAGAATAAAAACTGGCATGAGCTGAGTCAGTACCATTCTGTTTTCCTCATGATTGAGATAGATTACTTGATAACATAGGTATATGTATGGGCATATACCTAAGTAGGGTTATCTATAGATTTCATACATTGTGGTTTATCTCTGGTGGTTTTTTGTGAGACCTTGAGGGTATTGGGGTCTCTAATGAGTATCGTTATACTCACCCCTGCATGGGATATTCCTGAACCATGTTGTGTTGGATGCAGATAATGGACACCACTAAATGAGTCTGAGAGTACTAGGACTGGACTGTGCCAAGAGGTGGACCATATGGCGTGACAGTATGTAGAGGAGAAGGGTGGATGTGGAGTGATGTGGAGGTGATCTGTACCTACCCTTCAGGCAGGGACCTCAGAGGATGGTCCAGTAAATGTATTTCTCTTTCTTTAGTTGTATTGTATTTCAGTTGTACATGTACTATTACTATTGGGCTTTTATTCTGACCCCTTTTCACTTTCAATACTCTTTTTTGCAGTTCAGTTTACTTGTGTTCCAATATTTTTGTGTGCTTGGTTATGTGTGCTTACAGGTTATAAAGGAAATTCCTTCCCAATTTTAGGGAATATGTCTTCGGTGCTAGTCGCCTACCCCAGGCCTATGGAAGATGGGCTTGGGGTAGTCACGACATGGGCCCTAGGGGACGTGTCGTGACATCACAAGTCTAACTAGTTTCCTAGCCCCCTGGTAGTGTGTTTAGATCATTGTAGGATGAGACACTAATAATGGTTTTTAAGGAACCCATGATAGATAAATAGTGATAGAGTACCTAGGATGAAATAGAGTACTTAAAGGGGGTATTCTACTCCATACCAATCTGTCAGTTGTAGTTTTTCTATCCATGATTATTCAGGTAGTGGAAAAAATACTTCTTGATATTGGATCATTGGTCAGTAGAGTAGTTTATAATAAGAAAATATGTTAAAGACAGATTGTAGAGGGATGTGTTAGTTGCATGCAGTTCGATATGCACTTGTGGTTATAAATGGGAGTCTATAATATTAATATGTACTATTATTGTATATTTTACGCTTTATAGAACATTATTTGATATAGGATCAGTAGATTTTTCAATATCTAATAATATTGTGAATAGTTTTAGTGTGATGGTAGAGTTATTAGGGGTTTAATGATTAATGATACCCCACTGGATGTACATTCGAAGGAAATATATCTATGTCAGGGATCTTCTATTCTGGTTGGTGATTATTTCTTTTGAGATGGTATATGAGTATGATATACTCTATAATAACAAATTTAGGATCGAAATAATAGAGATAATGTATGTAGTATATAGTGATACACAATATACAAGAGGGGGGTGAATTGTATATTGATAAAAATTCCATTAGAACATCTAAAGATGGTTTTGTTTAACATGGTTAAACAATGTAATTCACAAAACGTCTAGTTCTGCACACATGCATGAATCCGAAAATATGATTATGAGAAAGTGAATCTGAAAATATGGTTCTGAAAAATGAAACTTAATGAAAGTTTACAAAGTTAAAGATTCTACCTTAATGCTTATAGAATAACTCTAAATCAGAGTATAATTTTAAGGAATTATAAGATAGTTATACTTTCCTCAACAAAAAAAATGCAGCAGAAAACATGTAACAAAACTTGTAACAAGTAGTAAATCTCTTAACCCAAGAGAAGTTTAACTATCAACCTTTGAAAAAGGTCCCTTGATTTATACTTTCAAGAATGTATGTCTTACCCACACCAGGGTAAGCCATCGATACTAGGATCGGAGTCTGTCTTGTTATCCCCACAGGCCCTCATATTCAATGTAGTCTTCACCTCTGTCTTCCTCCGCAAGGAATCCCTCATCTTCAAGGTAGTCATCACCTCTGTATTTCTATACCCGGAAACACTTGATTGTACACAACAACAATCAGAGTAGCACGAAGCAATTCTGTATGGAGAAAAGTTTGATAAAGCCCTTTATACTTTTTGCACGAAGTATGAGAATTTATAAGAGCCTCTATCTCTAAAAATAACTTCAACATCATGTGAGTATGTTCAGAAAAAAGTTGTGGGCTCTTCAAATGAGCTCCTATTTATAGACACAACTCCAACGGTCGGCTCCCTCCTCCAATGGTCATATTTTTCCTTGAATTTCGGAGGGACCTGTTCACGTGTCACTCAAAAAATGGTTATTCATTAACTGAAAGCACGACATCGTTTTATAGAAAAATCAAGTGTATGAAAAAATATGGTTACATAACCAAAATCCAATATTCTTAATGTAATAAAATAAAAAGATTGGAGTCTAACAAAAAATGAATTCGGAGTCTACAATACATGGATATTCGGATTCTGTTTTCTACGGAATTCGGAACCTGAACTTACAATGTTCGGAGTCTGAATTAATTAAAATTCAGAGTCAAAACTCAAAAAGTTCAGAGTCTGAATTTATTTTAATTCGGAGTCAGAACTCACAATGTTCAGAGTCTGAATTCATTAGAATTAGGAGTTAGAACTCACAAAGTTTGTAACCAGAATTATGAGAATTTAGAGTCAGAACTCAGAAAGTTCAGAGTCTAAAAACATAATTCTCTTTAACTAAGTATTATAATATTCTGAGGTTTTAAATATGAAACTGAATTTTAAACATAGAGAAGATAATGAACAATGAAAACCATGGTAAGTACAAATTTCCTTGGGGAAAGAAAATTTTCCTTATAGAAGTAAAACACAGGGTAAAATGAGATTGGCCTTCAGATAAGGTGTTTGTGTTTTTTTTTAATAAGAAGGAATGGTAAAGTCATAAGGAAACCTTATCAATCTCCCCCAATTATGTAGGAATGTAAAAGTCATAAAGAAACCCGTATTGTCTCAACTATCTCCCCGTTTTTAGAATGCACAAACATCCTTACAAAAAAGAATAAAAGGTCTTAGATAATATTTTTCTCGACTTTGATAGTAAAACGTAACTCCCTTATCATATGGGAAAGGATGAATACGACTAACTCTTTCTTAGGCTTTGGAACACTAAGCATCGTATTCTAGATTTCCGGAATGAGATGTTTCATTTTCTCAAGTACGGAACTCTCTGTAATGAAAACTCCCCCTTAGATAAACTCTCCCTTACTTAGGGATATTTCTTCTTTACATAGAAATCTTTTTCCTTTCTCCCCCTTTGTTATTTTCAAAAAAAATGAGGGAATGAAAAAGAAATTAGTAACTGAAATATTAGTACAAAGTAGGCAAAGAAAAAAAATGAGCAACCAAAATTTCATTAATATTGGAAGAATTTGTACAAGGAAAGAAAATACAAAAAAAATATCGGATTGGATCTATTTTCCTTCGTTCTCATTGGGTATAAATTTTTTCACTATGGTTTTCAGCTTATTTTCCTCTTGTGGTCTTCCTCTATTTGCTTCTCTAAGGCATTGATCTTTTCTTCTTGAGCCTTGAGAGCCTCTACATGAACTTTCAACAAGTAATTTTGCTTCACTAGCTTCTCTTCAATCTCCATCCGGAGATCTCTTTATCTTTTCTAACTTTGAGCAACTGAGTAGAAATCTCCATTCAGATCCTTGCCTCCTGAATTTGAGTATTCTGCTCAAGGTATAGCTTTTCCTCAAATCTATTTGTTAGATCCTTGATTTTTCTATCTGCAGAATCAAAAGCTTCATTAAGATCATCTTGAAGCTCATCAATCTCTCTCAAATCTTCATCTATATTCTTTAGCAAGCTCACCATTTTCTTACAAGAAATTTTGTGGGATTCATATTTGATAAGGAAATATTTGAAGTCTATCACCAGGTTGACTCACTTGTCCATCACCATGGAAACTGAATATGATTTTTGTTCAAAGTACGTTGAAGCATCTGGCATCTAAAATCTATGAATGAAAAAATCGGAAATGTCCCAACAAGATTCTTCAAGGATTGGACTATGAAATCATGTCCCATACAAGATGATTTCGAATCTAAAACTTTTCTTGGTGAAGGGTCTTTATCTTGCTCAATAGGATTTATCTTTGAAGATACACCAGCTTCCATTTCCTTAAGATTGATTTTGTAGGTGTATCCATAACCCCTTGTTTCCCCTTATTGGTTCTCAGAACAACTTCTTTATTTGGAGATTTATGTTCACTGTCAGAAAACTGAACAATCTTGTCTTCATCTACCTTTTCGTTCTTAGCACTTGCCTCGGTATCCTCAGGGTGTATGGAATGTTGATTGTAACTCTCTTCCTTAGATAATTTATTAACTTCTTCACCCTTCTCATCTTCCTCTTCCTCATCCTTCCTAGGAGTTGGGAGCTTTGAAGACTCTTCCTTAGATGTTTTGATTTATAGTATCTTAGTTGGGGTGTCCTTTTCATGAAAGTCTAAAACTTCCTGAATAAGGAATTCTGTGTCATCACTTCTTTCTTCTTCTTTCACTTTTCCACAACTTCCTTTTCTTCAACAACCATCTATTGGGGTTTTTCCAGAGTCATGTACTTTTTCCCCAAAGTCTTAGGTAAATCCTCAACCACGAACGATTTCGGTACAATAATTTGTTCGGATACTATTTCAGTATCCCTTAGAAGGGATTGAATAACCTCTGCCTCAGACATCTTCTTCTTTTGATTATTTTCATTGGCTTTCTTCTCAAGCTCATCGACTACCTTCTCTTTCAAATCTCTGGCCTCTATAGGGTCTAAACCAAATTGTGGTTCTCCTTCCTTCCGATTCTTTTTGCCTTCCCTCAACTTGGAAACCACCTCATATGGAAAATATTTCTTCTTCTATAGATTTTGAGGTGTGGATTTAGTTTCTTTAGCTTTAGGGGTTTTATCTTATTCTTCCACATCCTTCAGCTTCCTCTTCTTTCCTCATTTCTTCAATGGTTCAAGAACTTATTGTTCCTTCAGAATGGATTCTGCTTCCTCCTCTAGAATGTCATAGAATTATACGGATTCTTTAGAGAAACCAACATTCATTCTCTTCAAAGTATCATCACTTACCAACACGAATTTGCAATGTCTCAGCTTGGAACTACAAGGGATTTTGAAATACTCCAGACACTGAAAAATAAGCTTGGAAAGGATGGTCGAGGACATTAGAATCTGAGCTTTCAAATTTCCATTCGTGATATTCTCTATCGTAATGAGAATATGCTTCATCAAGTTTATCTTCCTCAGATTCACTAGAAAATCTATGATGTACATGTCACTCTTCTTCGAGGCGTCCTTATAACCTTTTCTCGGCATGATGAAACCTTGAACCCACAACTCAAGGATCCGATTATTTGTTGACAAATGAGAAATATTTGGAGTCTTGACATCTGATAGTCCAAGACACTCCATAGATTTCACCATTACAAAACTTCCTTGAACATCGGGCAACTTGTGAGAACAGAACTCGCCTTCCCCGTCATATGGAATTATAACCAAGCTAGAATCCTTTGTATAAGATAGAGCATAGGACTTACAATAACTTCTGAATGAAAACTTCTCTCTACCTTATTCCTTAAGGAAATTGGATGACCTATAGAATTCGATAAGAAGATCCGGATACACCATGTCTGGAGCTTCTGGATTTGATATACAAACGCTTTCCCTTCCATTGAGTTTGGTATTCTTTGAGATTATATAATCATACTTGGCAAAGAAATTGTGATGCAGAAACCTTTATCTGTAAATATTTCACTCCAAAATGGACGAAATAGTTTAAATTTCATGAGATGGAACTGCACCATACATTCAGATTTGAGAAAAGTTTGAGAGGATCTGAACGGGGTTTTGAAAGGGGAGCAGAGCTTCGGCACACAGAGGATTGAAAACCAATGTGGGATCACCCTCTGGGCGTCCTTTATATACGCATCAATGCGATGGTTGAACTTCCAAACTCGATCTAATGGATGGAAATCCTTCTGATTAGATATGAAGGATGAAATGATAGCCGTAAGGAAAATTTTCTAGGATCCGGTCTTTTGAGGTTTTTAAAGGAAAACATACGGAATTAAGGAAACCAGAATCCTAAATGTTTAAAACACAAAAGAAAATACCATCAAGGAAATGATGACTATGAAAACATAAGAAATAAATCATACCATTCAGATTACCATGAATATTATTTGTAATAGGTAATATTCATCTTGAAGAACTTTTAAAAAAAACTACAAAAACCTCCATTACAGAAATTTCCATTACGAAAATTTTTATGTACGAAAAACTTCATTACGAAAAACATGAACAACTTCATTACAGAAAACATAAAAAACATCCTTACAAAAAACATGAAAAACATCATTACAAAAAAATGAAAAACATCATTATGAAAAACATGAAAAACTTCATTACAAAAAACATGAAAAACATAATTATGAAAGAAATTAAAAAGATATTTACAAAAAACTTGAAAAACATCATTATGAAAAACCTAAAAAACATCATTAAAACAAACATGAAAAACATACAAACAAATGTTCCCCCCCTATGAAATTAAGTTTATTACAGTAAGTAGATTAGTTTCAATCTGAAAGTTAACAAGGAATATTACATTATAGTTATCATTCCTAACTTCTATTTAATTGATTCAAACCTATTGAAGGGTAATGATTTTGTGAAAATATCAGCACATTGATCTTTTGTTATGATAAATTGAAGAATGATATCTAATTTAAGTGTGTGATCTCTAAGAAAGTGATGCCTAATATATATTTGTTTTGCACGAGAGTGATGGTCATGGTTTTCTCTAAGGGTAATGGAACTTGTATTATCACATAAAATTTGTGTTTTGGTAAAACTCATACCATAGTCTATGGGTGTGTGTTGCATCCACAACACATGATCACAACAACTTCCAGCTGCTACATATTCAGCTTTAGCAGTGGAGAGTGCTACTGAGTGTTTCTTCTTACAAGACCAAGAAAAAAATGAATCTCCTAAGAAATGAGAAGTTCCAGATGTACTCTTTATATCCATTAAACATCCACAAAAGTCAGCATCTAAAAAAATTTCAAAACTAAATCCTTTCCTGAAGTATAGAATAGTCATAAATCTATGGTTCCCATTATGTGGCGAAAATATCTTTTCACTACATTTAAATGAGATTCCTTAGGATTAGATTGATATCTTTCACATAAGCATACTGAAAACATTAAGTCTGGGAGACTAGTTGTCATGTAAAGTAAGTTTCCTATCATACCTCTAAACGATTTTTGATCTACTGGTTTCCTAGATTCATCCGGATCAAGTGTGTTTGTGGTACTGATATGAGTACTTATACTCTTAGTGTTTTCATATCAATACTTTTTAAGAAGATCTTTAATATACTTATGTTGGGATATATAGATTACTTATGGTTTTTGAGAGATTTGAAAACCATAGAAAAATGTTAACTCACCCACCATGCTCATTTTAAACTCAGATTTCATTGGATCTACAAAGGAATTAGTTAGAGATTACTGAGTTGAACCAAATATAATGTCATCAACATAAATTTGATCAATCAAAACGTTTTTATTGTCATTCATTATAAAAAGGGTTTGATCTACACTTCCCTTAACATAAATATTTTCAAGCAAAAATCCTGTAAATCTATCATACCAGGCTCGAGGGGTATTCTTAAGTCCATAAAAAGATTTGGTAAGTCAAAAAACGTGATTATGATGTTTTTTATCTTCAAAACCAGGAGTTTGTTCAACAAAAACTTCCTCATGAACATAACCATTTAGAAAACCACATTTCACAACCATTTAAAAAAGTCTGAAATTGAATAATGCTACAAAGGAAAGTAGGATACAAATAGATTCATGTCTAGTTACTAGAGCATAGGTTTCTTCATAGTATATTCCCTCTTGTTGATTATAGCCTTTAGCAACTAATCTCACTTTATTTCTAACTATGATTCCATTTTCATCACACATATTTCTGAAATCCCATTTTACTCCAATAACAGAAGTTTCCTTAGATATTTCAACCAATGTCCAGAATTTATTCCTTTTTAATTCATTTAGCTTATCCTGTATTGAATTTATCCAATTATCACAACCGAAAGATTCATCAGTGATTTTTGGTTCTAATTGGGAATGATATTATAGATGTTCTACTTCATTTCTTAAAGAACTTCTAGTCCTAACAGGTTGATTCACATCACCAATGATACTATCACTGCGATGGTTCTTTTGAAACACCAGATTTGGGTTTTGTAAAACGTGTTCATCAATATAGGGTAGAAAATCATTTGAGGTAAATGCTACAGAAACATCTTCTTGGATGTTTTCTTTTTCAGAAGGATCTTCTAACAAAGGTTGACAATCAGTTTTTGAAAACACATCTGAAGATGTAGGTTGGGTTTTTTTAAAAACAAAAGGATCTGTTTCATCAAATTTCACATGTACTATCACTTCAATATTACAGGTGTTTTCATTGAAAACTCTATAAGCCTTAGATGTTGTGGAGTAAACTCAGAAAATTCCTTCATCAGATTTTTTTTTGCGAATTTTTGTAGATTATTTTTGGTATTCAATGTGAATAATTTCCAACCAAAAACCTTGAAGTTGCAATGTCTAGATTTTCTTCCATTCCATAACTCATATAGATTTTTATTAAGAAAAGGTCTAATCAAAACTCGATTTATAGTATAACAAGCAGTACTTACAGCTTCAACCCAAAAATGTCTTGATAATGAATATTCACTCAACATGGTTCTTGTTATCTCTTGAAGAATTCTATTTCATCTTTAAACAACACCATTCTGTTGATGAGTTCTCGGCACTAAGAAATTGTGAGTAATTCCTTTCCTTCTACAGAAAGTTTCAAAATCACAATTTTGAAATTCTCCACCATGATCACAATGAATATTTTTCAATGGAAGGTTTTTCTAATTTTTAACATGGGCTCTAAAACTTTTAAAATATGAGAAGGATTCAGACATCTTTGATAGAAAATAGACCCACCTAAGTCTACTGTAATCGTCAACTAAAACAAATACATAATACCTTCCTCCAATTCTTCTAGTTTGTGTAGGACCAAAAAGATCTATACACACTAACTGTAATGCATCAGTAGTTGAGACTTCACCGATTGATTTGAAACATTATTTATATTTATTACCATATTGACAAGGGTCACAAACATTTGAAGAATCAAATCTACGCTCCAGTAGATCCTTAACTAACCTTTTCTTAGAAATTTTGCATAGGTTTTTAAAGTAACAGTGACCTAACATTCTATTCCACAACCAATAATGATCTTCCATTGCTGTAGGGTAAGGTAGATCTTGGATCCTTGGGTCTTCTATGTTTAGTGTGTATACATTCTATAGCCTAAGGGAATAAAGAACAAACTTTTCCTTGGAATTGGGTGCTAAGAACTTATCATTCCTAAAATTCACAGGGTAACCTTCATCACATAATTTACTTATGCTAATGAGGTTGTACTAAAGACACTTAACAAATAAAACATTTGAAGTCAATGTTTTTCGAAGAAGAACAATGTAACCTATACATATAATTTCTCTCTGAGCATTATCTCTGAAAGTTACTTTTCCTCATTTCATCTTGATAATCTTTTCAAAATAGTTTTTGTTACCAGTCATATGTCGGGAACATCCACTATCCATGTTCCAAGTGTTGTTGTTGGAACTCTCTCTATTTTCCTAAAAACAAAAGAGTTAGTCTTTCGGAATCCAAACTTTTTTGGATCTTGATATTTCAGAAATCCAAATTTTAGGATCCCACGTTTTATTAAAAAAATAGTCTTTATGAAATCCTAAATATTGAGTTTTCTTTAAGGAACAATTTTTTGCCCAGTTTCCACCACACTGACATTTAGTGTAGAATGGAGAACTTTTTGGAACAAAATAATTATTTCTAAAAATTGTTTTAGAACATGTATAACCAAAACCAGAACCGCTCCTTAAATGTCGGATTTGAGAATACATTTTATCAAGATTTTCCTTACATAAGGTAAAGTTTGAAAATAACTTCCTCATGGAGAAAATTTCATATTTTAGTTTGATAACAATGTACTTGTCTTCTAAAACATTTTATTTGGAACTAGGGTTAGGCTCGAAATCATTTTTCTTAGAAATTACTTTTTCTAGTTCTTTTGAATGTTTGTTCTTCTCAGAATTTACTTCCTCAAGACTTTTTTAAATACTTATAAAATCAAAAATTTTCTTATCATGATCTTTAAAAATATGTGATATTTCCTTAGTAAGAATAATATTCATATAATTTACCTTATCAAGCTTTTTCATGAGTTATGAATTCTCAAATTCATGGAGTTTGGAAAACCTATAAACATCTTCATAACAAGGTAAAGTACCATCTTCATCAGAAGAGGATTATTCATCAGAAGAGATATAATATTTACAATCATTAGCATTCAAAGATATATTGGTAATAGATTTATCATTGCATACCTTATCTATAGAGCAATGATTGTCAATAGATAGTCTGTCTATTAGACCAAGATTCTTTTGTCCTGAAGATTCTTAATCTGATGATTCATCTGAAGAGTCACCACCACTGGCACTCCAGGTGTCATTTTCTTTCAATAAATTCTTAGCTTTGGATTTGTATTACTTTTTTATATTTCTCTCAGAATGATTTTCCTTTCTTCCTTTTCTTTTAAGCATAGAACAATCAGGCCTTATATATCCAGCTCTCTTGCATTCATAACATGTGACTTCAGAATATTTCTTGTATTTCCTTTCCATATTTTTATATTTGGATTGAATGTTAGTATGTCCAAAAATCATGTTCATCCTTCAAGAAAGATTTTCTAACTCATTTTCTGAAGATTCACTTATACTAGATTCAGATTGAATAACAATATTCTTAGATTTGGGTCTAGTAACTCTCTCAGGAGTCTTGGATTTCATGTGATTCGAAGTTGTAGTAAAAGAAACACTACCATTTCAATTCTTCTTCATTACGTTATCATCATCTCTCTTCATTCTAGTCACATGTTGAAGAAGAGTTCCAAAAACGTTTATCAAGAGTAATCTGAGTAACCTTTTGTTCTCATCAATACCAATCCTTTTGGATTCCCACTCATTGGGAATGATTTCTATGATCTTATCAACAAGAGCCGCATCACTTAATCATTATTCACCCATGGATTGTAAAATATTCACAATATTCATGAATCATTGGTGCAACTTACATATGGGTTCTCCATAAGGAATGTTAAAGCCATGGTATTCAAATCTGAGCATGGCACCTCTAGTTTCAATATCTTTGAAAGTACTAAATGTGTAACTTCATGTTTCTTCCAAATACTGTTTGTAGCTTCACAAGATGATATATGGCTATATATATTTATAGTCATGGAACAATTTAAAGTAGTTCGTACCATATAATTCTGTTGATATTCATGCTTTTCTTGATTGGTGAATGTACTAACTTCCTTTTCATGGATTATATATCCTCCAGTATGCATAATAAAATTATCAACACCAGTATTGATAATAAAAGTATTCATTCGATCTCTCCGGTATTCTTAATCATTCCCATAAAAAATAGGTGGTCTTGTTGGAATTATGTTGTCAATAGAACTAACATTGATTCCGGCCATCTTTAAAAAAATTTCCACAAAAACATGTTAATATAAAATGTTTGTAAACAAGAAAAATATTCCTCAGTAAGGAAAATATAAATAGATTATCTCAAAGAAAAATATGAATCTGAACTTTATGAGTTTGAAAAATATGATTCTGAAAATAAAAAAAAGAAGAATTCTCTTCTGAATCTAATCATGAGATTATTTCAGATTGAACCAAAATTCTAAATTCAATTGTTAAATTGGTTCAGGATACATAGTCAACTGCTCTTATACCAATTAATGAGATGGTATGTAAGTATGATATAATCTATAATACCAAATGTAGGATCGAAATAATTGAAAAATTGTATGTAGTATCTAGTGATACACAATATACAAGAGGGGGTGAATTTTATAATTTTAAAAATTTTTATGAACTTTTAAAGATGGTTATGTTTAACAAGGATAAATGATGTAATTCATAAAACCACTAGTTCTACACACTTTCTTGAATCCGGAAATATGATTCCGAGAAAGTGAATCTAGAAATATGGTTTTGGAAAATGAAACATAATGAAAGTTTACAAAGATAAAGATTCTATATTAAAGCATATATAGTCTCACTAAATCAGAGTACATGTATAAGGAAGTATAAGATAGTTATACTTTCCTCAAAAAATAAAATACACTGGAAAACATGTAAAAAAACAAATAACAAAGAGTAAATATTTTCACCCAATGATTTGGGTATCCAACAACCATGGATACAGGACCCTTGATTTATACTTTGAAGAAAGTCTGTCTTACCCACATCTGGGTAAGCCCTCGATACGAAGATCGGAGTCTGTCTTGCTATCCCTGCAAGACCTTAACTTCAAGGTAGTCGGAACCTCTATCTTCCTCAACAAGGAATCCATCAACATCAAGGTTGTCAGCACCTCTGTATTCCTATCCCCGGAAGCCCTCGATTTTACACACCAACAATCAGAGTATCACGAAGCAATTCTACACGGAGAAAAGTTTGAACAAGTCGTTCAAACTTTCTGCACGAAACATGAGAGTTTATAAGAGCCTCTCTCTCTCGAAATCACTTTAAAATCTTTTGAGAATGTTCAGCCAAAAGTCATGTGCTCTTCAAATGTAATCTTATTTATAGGCACAACTACAATGGTCGCCTCCCTCCTCCAATGGTCATATTTTTACTTGAATTTTGGAGGGACATGTACACATGTCACTCAAACAACGGTTAATTAGTAACTGAAAGCACGACATTGTTTTATAACAATAACAGGTGTAAGAAAAAATATGGTTACATAAAAAAAATCCAATATTCAGAATGTAAGAAAATAAAAATTTTGGAGTCTAACCAAAAAGGAATTCAGAGTCTATAATACAAGGATATTCAGATTTTGTTTTCTAAGGAATTTGGAACCTGAACTAACAATGTTTGGAGTCTGAATTCATTTGAATTCGGAGTCAGAACTGACAAAGTATGGAGTCCAAATTCATTATAATTCGGAGTCAAAACTCACTGTGTTTAGAGTCTGAATTCGTTAGAATTTGGTGTCAGAACTCACAATGTTCGTAACCAGAATTCTTAGAATTCAGAGTCAGAACTCAGAAAGTTCGGAGTGTGAAAAAAGAATTATATTTAACTATGTATTATAAGATTATGTGGTTTTAAATATGAATCTGAATTTTACACTTAGACAAGATAATGAACAATAAAAAACATGGTAAGGATAAATTTCTTATGGGAAGGAAAATTTTCCTTATAGAAGTAAAACATAGGGTAAAATGTGATTTTCCTTGAGATAGGGTGTTTATGTTTTTCAAAACAAGAATGAATTATAAAGTCGTAAGTAATCCTTATCAATCTCCCCCAAGTATGTGGGAATGGAAAAGTCATAAGGAAAACCTTATTGAATCAACAATTCCCTCATTTGGGATTTGTATACACTTGAAATTTTCAATCTTTACTTGATTTTTGGTATAAATTGGTCATTATAATATCAATCCCACATATATTGTTACTATGGAAGATAGAAATTCACATCCAATAAGGATGATTTGTATATTCACCTTGGAGAAAGGGAAATCCTGGAATGTCATGCAAGGATGATCCAACAGTAACTAGAAATGCTCGCCAACAAGGTTTCCAGTCTTTTTTTGAATGATGTGGGTGTAAATTATAATGTCTTTCAACCCAAAGTGGATTATTTGGAGGATGTTTTTCCTAAGTACTTATTATGGATTCAATATGAGAGAGACATTTAGTTTTCAATTGAGATAAATTCATGAGTTTATCCAATTTCTATTCTACCTATCTAAATAGAATCAATAGAGATTCCTGGACTTTAGACCATACTATACTAATTTTTGGATATGATTTTTATCCCTTCGAGTATATCACATTGGTTTTATCCAGTCATACATTATATGTAATATGAGGGGAAATTTGATATCTGTGTTGATTATTTTTAGTTGAACTAGATAACAGTAAAGAAACGGTATCCTATTTTTTTTACTAAGGAATACTTTGACTAGTTTTAGTGATCTTGTGTGTTCTACTAGATTTATTTGATGTTAGTGTATCATCATTTGAGAGTTAAGCCTTTAGATATACAACATAAAACAATCAAGATTAGGTTTGGCATGTATTAGTAAATTTTGATGTTATTTGAATTTAAAAATGCTTATGTCATGTTCATTTCATTGATGAACAGAAAATTTCTCCCATATATGGACCAGTTTGAGGCTAAATTTGTTGATGAAGTCATAGTGTGAACCAATACTCAAGAAGACCATTACAAACATCTTGATATAGTCATGAGTACACTGAGACATCATATCTCATAAACTAATCCATTTATGTTTTAATACTATATTGAAAGTGTATGTTTATTGGGTCACTTAATCGATGAGGAAGGTCTGTTGGTGGACCCAATGAAAATTCAGGAAATGGTTTTTTGGAATAATCAAATTAATTTTATTGATATCCAAAGTATTTTGGTTTTTGTGGGATATTATAAAAAATTCATCAATGTTTTTTCTCTGTTCGATTTTATTATTTTGAGACTAACCAAGAAGGGTGTCATGTTTAGATAGTATGGGCATGTTATAATGCTTTCCAAGAGTTAAAGAATAATTTAATTAATGCACTAATTTTCGTCATACCTAAGTTGGATGTGGAGTATACCATGTTTTTTGAAGCATCTAGAATCAAAATAAGGGATGTGTTAGGGCATAATTATCCATTTTGGTACATAGATCATGATAGTTTATGCCATATGAATGGAATTATCCTACCACAATTTTTATTTGTCCATATTGGATTATTTTTTGAATTATTAGAGAAATTAACTTTTGGTAGAATGGTTTAATATGTATACTGACCAAACAAATAAAAATATATCTTTTGATTGTATATTTGAATCTCTAGCTATGAAAATGGGTTATGTATATATAGTGTTTTGAAATTTAGCTATCCTACACAACTGGGAAATGTTAGTGTGGTTGATTCTTTGAGAAAAATAGACACAAACTCTTGCATTCATGAGGTATAGTTCTAACTGAAAATTATAACATTACTAGTTAGGAAGCACATTGATGTTCAAGAGTGCTCAGAGCAGATGACCATCACGTATTTGTCAGATGAGTCCATACATCTATACCAGATCATGGAAACAAATTTGGAGGAAATTATGTGTTTTTCCATGAGGTAAAGTCTCGAATATGGGGATTCACCTTCCAATTGGACAATAGAGGAGAATGAGATCATATATTTATGGGGCTATATTTTTGTACCTATATGTATACATGAGAATTTTATGTGTGATTTTCATGCATTAAATTGAGTAGTGGACCATATAGTGACCACGATATACCACACTATTTAGAGTCATTATTGTTGGCCGGTAATGAACATGGCGATTTAATGTTTCATGAGATGTTGTGCCACCTATTAGTATGTGAAGGCCAAGAATCAAATACATGGTGGTTTGTTAAAACCATTAAAATTCCGGAATTAAAGAGGGATGATGATACCATAGAAATATAGTTGGTTCTTCTAATGATTCCTTTAAAGAATCACACAATTTGGGTGAATAGAGACCATTTAATAAAAGTATCCCATTTATTGATTATCTAGGAAACATTCAAATATGATTAGTTAGGTGATATATATGTTTAGGAGATCACATTTTTGAAAAGTGTTACATAAAGATCAGTTTCTGATCATGATTCACATTTCACATCGTGCTTCTAGAAAGGGTTATAGAAGGTTATGTGTACACATGTGATTTTGAGAACAATTTTTCACCAATAGATAGAAGGGAACTTAGAGCATTCAATTTAGGTAAAGGAGGACTTGATATGATCATGCATCCTTAGTTTTGGGTTAATAAGAGAAAGGAACATAGAACTAGTTTAGCTTTCCTATAACAAACGTTATTATGATACTATTTTGATTGAACCATATGAAACTTTATGGAAGTCCATGGATATTACATATCTGTTGGAGGGAGGTAGGTGTGTTTGAGTAATTGGGATAGAGTCTCATGGAGGAGACATCAGAACATGTTTAGTTTCATAAATAAATATTTATTTCATTAAGGGGAATAAGAGAAGTACAAACCTGGGTAGCCTGAAAAAAAAGACTAAGAGAATCACTGATAACATGGGACACCCCACAGGGAGAAAGGGATCAAAGGGTAAAAAACTCCAAAAAAGTAATTCCATGGTAGAAAACGAGTCAAAAAATCAGCAACCTGATTTCCTCCACACCACTTATGGAGGATGTTCATGTCATTGAAGAGGAGGTCCATGAAAATTTTGTTCAAGTAAGTGATATTCCCAGGACAAGAAGAGGTATCAAAGAGAGAGCCCCACACAAGTATGGAATCCATATCAATAGTGGTAAAGGTAATGTTTTTGGATCTACATAGAAAGAAGGAGTTGAACAGCTCTATCTCTTCCTCTTTAAAATAATTCCCTGGACTATAGAAATCCCTAAAAGAAAAAATCAAAGAGCCCCATGTGTCACAGACCACACTGCTACTGCGCATGATGCTAGAACTGAAGTCACTATCGACGTTGATCTTCAAGCCCAACGTTGGGGAAATCCAGTGAACCCTATGCCCCTCTACCTGGGGCGGATACAACCTAGCGGTGTGTCCCTAGAGAGGAAATGTCATAGGGAAGGCACTGCATCTTGATGGGGAAGGATTTAAGCCAGTTCTGAAGCAAGCCACCTTGCTATGACCTGTATTGTATGAGAAGAGAAGTGTGCCCCATGTTGTCTGTGGTTGCGTGCCTACCAGATTCACCAGCAACCTGCCATCAAGAGGGATTCCCTGGAAGATGTCTCATAGTTTTTGTTCATGCAGCCACTGAACCATCTTGAGATGAAATACTCAGGGGTGTCCATGGTGCTATGAGGAAGAGAGAGCTCATCATGCGCACACCAGATCTACACAACCTATTCTCTTTGGAAGAATAAGAGTAGCATGGATTCTACAAAAGGAGACGTACTACAGATGCACCAGGATGCATGCTGGACACACTTCCCTTTAATCTCTAGATCCAAAGGGAGTTCCTAGTGTCTTATTCTCCAAAGAAAGAAGAAAAATTTAATTGGGGTGGCGTTTAACCAGTGTAACCTCCCCACTAATCGCTCTCTAGCTGGGCAAGAATACACTGGCAATAATCATTAACCGAGAACTTACCAATAGAGGAGCCAGTGAAAATGTTGTTGTCAGGGGATCCATCCTTGCTGATGTTGTCAAATAAGGCATTTATTGTGGGATAGAGGGATTCCTCGATGAAGGAGGGGTGTGCACTGACATCCAAGAAGGAAATATTAGGTGTATGAAAGCTTGGGAAGTCCATCAAGCCACCCCCAGTCGTACTACTATAAATTTAGATCCCCCTAGACCGAAACCCACCTTGAATGGAATAAGAGAATGGGGGAAATGAACCCATATAGATCTCTGGAGGCTCAAGGGAGATTTGCATTCTTATGGATTCCAAAGCCGCAATTCCCTCAAATAGGATGGCTCTAAATGGAGCGTCCCTCAATAACATCCCATGTGTTCTTGTTATGGAGGAATTACACAGCATGTCCCTCATCTGTAACCGTAATTCCTTCCAGCACCATAGTTCTGGAATGCTTACACCATGAGGACTACAGACATCTCCCCTCCCCATGGTTATCCCAAATGAATCCATTCAAGGTATTCTAAATATGAATAATGATATTATTGGGGTACTTGAGGGTGGAAATAATGTGCATAAAGATAGATGAAAAGAAATAATTAAATAGGGTGATCCTTCTAACAAATTTAAAAAACCTATTATTCTAGTAGAGGATGTAGTTGGTAATTCTACCAACCATACCATCAAAAATTCGGTCCCAAATTCTGCTAGGGAAATGGAATCTCCAAGGTAAAGCATGGTAATATTTTTTCTTTGGATTCTGAGAGTCGAGACAATGTTATCCTTTGTCTTATATGATAAGGAGAAGGGAAATTAAAACCATCTCTTATCCCTTTTCGTCATTTTTCCTCTCCATAAAGCATACTATTTCATGATTATGTTAAATCCTCTGATGGAGGCACTACCCCCATTGATGAAGAAGGCCATATCATCTACAAGGGGTGGTGAGACACTCCCATAACAGGAGCCCCAAAGTGATATGGTAGGACATAGCCAAATTTCATAGGGGAGGACACATACTTACTCAGGACGTCCTAATCCAAAATAAAGATACTAGGAGAGATAGGGTATCCATGCCGAATCACTCTGTCTGGTTTCAAGAGGCCACATTGCCTCACCAAAAGAAGTAGATGTAGCCACAACTTTCTAAATCATCAAAACAAGAGGTCAATAACACATTTCCTAAATCCCATGCTCCTCATGGCGCAAATGATAAACCACAACCCCAATATTTGGTAAGCGTTTTCCTTATCAACCATTATCATGATTTTTCACCCTAGAAAATTCTTGTTAATCACACTAATCATCTCCTTTGAGATAGCCATTTCCCCTTGAATGGACCACCTCAGAATGAAAGTATGTTGTTCCTCCACAACCCAGCTATTAATAAACTGAGAAAGTATTATATTGATGAGGTTTTCCAGCACCATGTATGTGAAATTGCACAATTTTCTAAGCCGATACTGCATAATGGAGATAGGATCACTTACCATGGGGATACAGACTATGGTAGTAGGAGTGGCAGCCCGCGTTAGCCCTCTGCCATAGAAAAAAATTGTGAATAGTACTGATAAGCTCCCCCTTGATTATACTCCAATGACTAATAATGAATGATCTTGGGAAACCATCTCGATAGGGTGAGCACTCCAGTTTCAGTGAGGTAACTGAATCCCAAACCTCCTTCTCCTCTGAAACATTTTCACTAACCACATTGGTATGAGCAGTGAAAACCCTGGAATTGGAGCTGAAAATGTTAGTCTAATCATGGGGATACACATTTTTCAATTAGGAGTTAGGATTAAACAAGGGAGAATAAAAATATGAAGAGACCATAACACTACTTACATCCATATCACTAGTTAAGGATATGTCATAACAATGGATATTTCGAACCATGCACCGTTGTTTCTCTCTTAGACAGGCATGAATGTATGCCATGTTTTGGTCACCCTCATTGATCCAGGTGGCCCGAGAAAGATCATGATTGCTCCTTTACTCTCCTACAAATCTATTATTGAATTGCTGCTTATTGAGGCTAAGAGAGAGGAAAATACTCCGTCCTCCCATAGAACATCTAGACAGGCCTCATCCATCTCAATATCCTTATACATGTCTTCCAGATAGGGTTGTATAGCAGGAAGAACATCCAAACAACCTCTAAGGACAATCTTTATGTGATAGATCATGTTGTGGAGATGAGTCCAAGACCCTACCCTAGTAGGGGGCCACCCAAGAGGAATGCACCAAGTCAAGAAAACTGGAGTGAGATGTACATATTTTGTAGAAAAAGAATCATCATGCCCAATGTGAAGATGACCAGTGATGGACAATAGGGGTTGAGTGATCAGATGAATCATGATTCAAGTGTATGAATTCAATTTTGGGGAAGTTGAAGATAGCTCAGAGGTTCAAAAATTAGCAGTCGAATATTCTCCATGTCCTATAGACTCCTCTTTGATTGTTGCACCAAGTGAAGTTGTCTCCATATAATCCCAGATATAGAAACCCCTCCTGAGCCTCACATGATGATAATTGAACCCTATCACTTCGAGGGAGGGAACTTACACCCTTCTATCCTGACAGGTCCAAGATACAATTAATAAATCCCCCAACCAACAAAGGTTTTTTCCCAGGGTTAAAATAACCAAGATCCATCCATAATTTCTCATTGAGTTGTACCTCACATTTGGCATCGAAAAACATGAAAAAAATAAAATATTCAGAATGCACCTTAACTTTGAGATTCTAGGCTGAAGTGGACAAATTTTACACCAGGACAAAATCATTCCAAAAAATCCAAATATGATGATTTTCTGGCTCACCATGCAAAAAGAATTGCATCCCTGCTCTCCTATCACACTACCCAATCCATGAAAATTTAGCCTTCGGCTCATGAATTACCACAATTGAAGATTTGTTCTTAACCACCTCATTTGATATATGATGTCTACCTTGAAACATGCCCATATTCCCCAATCATTCCCTAAAAATGTGATAGCAATCAAAAATAGGGGTCTCGATCCTGACCTAAGGAGATGTTCCACTAATGATCTCCCATGAAGATAGGATAAGGGACTTTTCCAAAGAGAGTGTGCACATATAACAAGAGGGAAGGCTACATGAAGGGGAATAGGCCACCAAAATATGGGACATTCCAATAGGCCAATACGCTAGCGTGTGTGAGGAGGAAGGACAAAAAGATGGACTAGGTGGAGAGGCATGCTGAGAACTAGACCTTTGTAGGGAAGACCTTGAATTATGTCCAAATAAGAGGCAAGGGAAGAGGGGGCATGCACTATATCACTAAAGTAGTTAGTAAAAGAAATAGGTTGGAAGTATAGGTCATAGGAACAGGGGTGGGAGGGGGCAGAAGAGAGTCACTGAGTAGGAAAAAATTCCCTTTGGCAATCCGTTTGGATCTTCCTATGATGGAAGAGGGAGGGAAGAAATCCGGGGGAAGGCTCTGAGGGACATAGGGACTATATCACAGAAATGAGGTGGAGGTGGAGGGCTATGGGTATCTGGCCGTGTGGGAGGGGAAGCTGGAGGGATGCGAGGTTCCGGTTGAGGAGAATGGGGAATAAAAGGGTAGAGAGAGGGGAAGAGGGATTCAAGGATAGACTAAAGGGAGGCTCATTTTCTAGGGGCCACAGTACAGGGAATGATAGGAGGAAAGTGCATCTTGGGTAGAAGGGATGAGGTGTTAATGGCAGGGGCCAGGGGTAGAGTGGCCCACTGCACCGAAGCATCCCCCCATCTTGGAGAAGGAATGCTGGATGTCTCTTGAAATAAGTGCCTAAAAATTAACAATATTTTGCAATTAGACACCACTTGGTCAATAAAATGGAAGGAAGAGAAAAACAGAGGCACACCGAATAACACCATATCATATCTCCGATACAGAACCTCCCCAACATGAAGATGAATCATAGAGCAAGGGGGATATGAGATATACATCACCACAAAAATATGAGCCGCTGCTGTGATGTTGAGGGAGATATTCCATTCATCCACACAGATAAACTCCCTGATGGTGATTCCAATCAATTATAGAAACATTACGCTCTTGAATGGAATTGGTAGGACGATTAAGGAAAACCAGACTGTCGCTACTGGTGACTCCCAACCTCAGTAAACCTAAAAGGACTATCGAGGAAGGATTAATTTCCCTCGACCGAAGGAGTGGGGAAATCAGCCCAGGCGTGGAAGATGTCCTCACTAGACTCCAGAAAAATGTAGAATGTTCTTTGGATGCGGGGAAAGACCCTTTCTAGTTGATTGAGAGCCCGATGATGGACATACTACTCGAAGACCCCAGATGAGGGATTGGTAACCCTAAACTGAACCACCAAGTACAAGATTGGTGCAATGAGGCCTCCTTGAAACTAAACTCTAAAATAAGGACAAGAGGGACGCCCCGTGAAACAACGGATGCCCCTATAGAAGTCGGAATGTTAGGCATGCCCGATTGCGAATTCTAAGCCGTCCAAGAATTTTCAAAAAAGGATTAGTTGATTTATAAAATTTTGGATATAACATAAATTCAATGGAAATATTATGATGATCGATATCATCAATCTATTGAGTTTATAGTGGGTGAATATATATTCTTTTTTTTGTTACTGATATTTGGACTACATCATATAGAAAATGATGTAATGTTGGTTCCTAGGATTATTGGACTTTTGATATTATTGAAAGGATCAGACTACTGTGGTATCAGTAGGATATTCTATATAGGTATATTTTAATGCATTATTAATTTCATGTTCCACATCTATGGTATAATTACCTCAACCCCTGTCATGTATTTTTTGATCATGATGATGTGCGTGAGGTTGATTCATCCTTTGAGGGGAATATGATGGATGATGTGGATCATAGTTATAATGTATTGTAGGTATAGACTATATTGATGGTATATGTTTGGTGGAAGGGTTGTTGAAATTAGGAGTATACATTAGAGATGGATGTATATTTTTGGGCCCGGTGGTAGAACCTTTTCACCTTAGATGTGTAGTGATGATTTTGTGTGGAGCTCAAGGATGAGTTGTAATATGGTGGGGATATATTTAACATCACAACTATTTTGAAGATTTGTTTTACTTATTTTAGGTATTAATTAGCTTTTTTTATAATAATTTCATTGATTTTTTTCTTTAATAATATTGGATTTGGAATGAATGGTTATGGTGTGTTTTTGGACAATGTATTGCTGGCCCATTATGTTCCCAAACCGTGTACCCACCCCTAGAAACATTGCATCCCATATATAGCACAATTTCACAGTTTGAACTTGGTTTGTCAAACTGCGCAACCACGTAGGTGTAACAGTAACCCCAGAGAGTAGGGGTTCATATTTATAGTGTATGGTTTTTCAAACAGTTCATCCTACCATAGAAACCATGCTCGTAGGATTTGAAACTGTGACAACCAGAATCTGGAGCCACTCATGGTGCGTCGTACCCGTTCTCCACATGACCTCAAGCACATTCCCCCGAACATCAGAGGCTGCTGACTAGCAGCGAGGGACTTGGGTAAGGTAGTTTGGGAAACTATGCCCTCGTAGGTTATGAAAATAAATGAAAGGAAACAATATATATAATAGCGGAAGAAGTCAACAACAATATAATCGGAATTTAACAGCAGAAGAATTTATAAAATATTATACAACTGAAACTGAAGATATGAAGCATGAAATGTTATAACTTTAATTAAACATCCAAACCAAACAATATGCTTGAAACAATACAGTAACAATGAAAAGGAAAAAAACAAAGCAGCCAAAAGTCTTCTCAGCATCGCAAGTCTTAATTTGGTCTCATGCTCCCCAGCACCTAACAACTAGAAGAAGGGTCTCTGCCCCTGCTCATACCTGCAACCAAGTAATCTGGTTGGGCCCAAAATCATGGACCAAACAGGGTGTGAGACTAAATCACAGTAGACAACCACTCGAAGATCTGAGCATAATAGTAATTGAGTACATGGAAGGTAAAGTAGGGTAACCAGTAAATAATAACTAGTAAACAGTGAACAAGATAATAAACAGCAGTAACCAATAAACAGTGATAAAGATATTAAACAGTAGTAACCAATAAACAGGATGTTATACAACAGAAACCAATCGACAGAAAAACAAGCAGAAGTAAATCAAATAGCTAACCACAACAGGAACCTCTCTAGGAAGTACTCACAACCCACAACTCTGGTCTTATCCAAGAAGTACCAACAACCCTCTGGGTAGTGCACTCGGCCTAACCCCTCTGGTTTGGTCATACCGATTTATAAGACTCTCTGGGGAAGCTCGCTCGATCAATTCCCCTCATAGTCAAGGGTAGTAATGGGACTCTCTGAGGAAGATCACACGATCTAACCCTCATATAGCCACAAAGGTATAGAGACTCTCTGAGAAATCTCACTCGGTCAATTTCCTCTTATATCCTCAGTTCAATCACAGACTCTCTGGGGAAGCTCGCTCGGTAAATTCCTCCTCTAGCCTTGAAGGGTATTAAATAAGTTCAAACAAAGTAAAGACTCTCTAAGGAAGCTCTCCCGGTCTACACTCCTGTAGTCTATAATATCCAAGACTCTCTGGGAAGCTCACTCGGTCTACCCCTTGTAATCTATAATGTCCAAGACTCTCTTGGAAGCTCACTCAATCTATCCCTTATAGTCTATAATGTCCTAGACTCTCTAGGAAGCTCACTCGGTCTATCCCTATAGTCTATAGCACCAGGTTCTCATGATCCTGTGTCAGTAGTCAATGCATAATAATGCTATTAGGCCAAAGTACACCTATAGAGCTACTTGGATAACCAAATTACAGCTATAGAGCTACTTGGCTAAACATTATACAAAGCAACAAGCATATCAAGAACATCATTCCATACTACAGTCACAAAGCAAGGAAACAAGTATAATGGCCAAAGGATAACATGACACAGAGGTCGTAAACAGAGCAAGGCATGGCAAGACATCCAAGCATAACAATTATCATCAAACATGATCAAATTACCTCTACACAGGCATACAAGCAAGGGAGGAAAACAATAAGGAAAAAAAGTAAACACGCAATACCCCGTTCAAGGGTATTTGTGGAAATTTCACATTAAACTCAAAGACATTGAACGGAAGGCAGAAACCACCTACCTTGAGGAGAGAAGGATGATATACTCGGATGTTGGCTTTCAGTTTTCCCTCGGAGTGGTCCCAGGTTAACACGCCTTGCTTTATCGGTCACGCAGTCACACGTGCACGACTTTGATGTACGTATATATATATCTATATATATATATATATATATACCTATACACATAAAAGTGATGCATATATATAACCTGCAACATAAACAACAATATATTGCTAAAACATTGAAACCAATGTCGGACTAGATAAAAAGAACTATAACGGTGTAGACACACTTTCATACCCAAACGACGATAAAACGTAATTGTGCTCGTCTGCAGGTGTCAGAGCGTGGTCCAACGGTCCCGACACGTTGCTCGCACAACCTTGAATACAGAAGAACACAATAGTCTATCAAACCCTGATAAAGAGTTTCTCGTAATTTCAACCGAGCGTTGAAACAACCCTAAACCGCAAAAGTGATAATAATAAATATCAAGGAATTATATACCTTTATGAAATGACCCAAACCAATGAAGAAATCTGGGTGAATCGTTGCGCGAAGGAGAAGCCAAGAAGGGGCTGGTCGCGTGCCATGGGTCTGCCCGGCTGTTGTGCTACTGCAGCGAGTGTCCGCCAAGAGAGCATGTTCGGGTCAAGGGAGAAAGAGAATCAGGGAAGAGAGGGCTCGCGCCGTGGAGACGAGCCGAAGCAAGGTGTCGTGCTATGGGCGTTGTCCAGGCGGGAGTCAGTTGCTCGGGATCACAGCGCAAAGAAGCTGTGATTCGAGGTCACACCACAGCAGGTCCGTCACGCCAGGAGGAGCTGTCCGGAGGGAGGTCTAGCGCCTAGGGAGTAAGGAAAACCATTGATGTGACAAGGTTTAGGAGGATGCGCCATTTGGGGAAGAGGTGAAGGGGAGGTCACAATTTTTTTGGAGGAAAAATATATATAATAAAAGAGAGGGGCCACACACGAGGCCCATGTGATTGAAGAGAAAAAAACGGCAGGGGGAGTCACGCCCGCCTTGCCCAACGCCTCTTTTTTTAATTTTTTTTCTTACTCATATATATACATATATATATATATACATATATATATATATTCAATTATATTATATGAATCTCTCATTGTATTAAGTAAAATATTTAACCACATAAATTACCACTATTATTATTCTTTATAACAATAATAACTCTAAAAAATAATGGTAATTATTTTACTTATGAACACATAATAAGAATTACATTATTATCATTCAACTACGATTAAAATCCAAAACTGTTAATTAAAATGTGTCATAAAAATAACTCATCATTAATAAATTGTAATTCTTCAATTTAATCTAACCCAAATAATCCATCATTATTATTGTTGAAAATAATAATAATCACCACCAAATTATATTTACATTTCTCATTTAATTATACTATCTTAATTTAATTAAATCCTTCATTGCGAAATTTCCGCAATAATTCGTTATTAATAATAACACTTCATCAATTAAAATCCGCTAACACTTGATTTTAAATTGACGTTATTTGTCAAACTGCAACGTCACATTTAATGGCGTTTGACCGCCACATAAATAAACACGTCTGGGTAATATTTTATAATAATAATCTTCCAAAATTATTATTATTAAAACATCCTCATTTAATCTTGTTTGACCATCATTTTATTAAACGCATTTTCACAACATTTATTAATAATAATCTCTCACTATTATTATTATTAAAACATCTATTAATTCAAATTAATTAAATAACATGTTTTGACAAACGGTCAACTACGCGGCTTGACCTGCATGGTCTAACCGCTCATGCGCAACTCGATGTCAACGCTTGAACCAGTTCATGCACTCAGAACCTCATTCCGAAGCGCGGTTTTAAAACTGACCCACCGATAAATGTTTTTTTTAAATCTCATATTTTATCTGATCTAAGAACTCGGGTTCTTTCAGAAACCACATAAAATTTGGTTAAAAACTCCCAAACCCACAGTTTATATCGGTAATCATCCCCCCATGAGGTAACATGATTTCCTACCATTTCAGATGTTCTATGGATGGTTTCAAGTCTCCATAAACACCTTTTTTGAATAATTGGTCTATTTAAGAATATGGGATCTCTACTAAGATAGTATCTTCAATCTTTTAGGATCCTATATCTTCTTTATTTATTCTCATTTTGAGAGGTATGTATTCCTCTATTTTAAAATTTTTATATCTAGGTTTTAATATATCTCGTTTCATTGTATCTTGGTCATAGTTTTTAATATTACATCTCCCCTTCTGTTGTAAATTCGACCATTCTAAATCAAATTGTTGGATACTGTTTGGTTAGTTTTAATTAATAGTCTAGAGTTAGGTATTCTACTAGCTATTTTACATAGTATTGATTAAGATATTATGCATGTAATTTTTCAGTTATTTATCAACATTGTTCAATATCATTTATATTAAAAAGGATAATTTAGTAACATGAGATTTGAAACACTTCAATTATCATTCCACCCCCTTTGGAGATTATAAGATAAGGATTGATGGAAACCCTTAGGGTGTTTCAATACCCTTGAAATGATGATTTTGGAAATGTAAAAAAAGAATAATGGGTACAAGTAATTGAAGTAAATCCCTTTTTCAGGGGTTGATAATATGATTTAAATGGGTGATGGGTTTTGACTGAAAGGGTTAATTAGTTTGTATTAAATTATAATTAACAGATTAATTCTGATTTTTTCATGTTATTCCATTTGATAAAAGTAAATAACCATGGATTTCATTAATAAATGATATGGTGCTATGTGAGGGGAATTCTTGAAAAAAAATTATGATGTTGAACCTTGATATATATCATAATATGTTTTTTGTGAATGATTGATCAATGAATTGTGGGTTAGGGATAGATGCTCCAAATACCCATGGGGTTATACACTACTACTCTAGGTACCCAATTAATGAATGAACAATGAGTTTGGGGACATGGAATGATGCTAAAAATACTTATGGTGTTCCAGATCACTACTATAGGCCCTTGATACATTCATCTGATTATTGTTCTACATGTCAAGGATCGATGCCTGAAATACCCATCCTGTTCTAAACTACTTCTCTATAACAATTTGATATTGGATCTCGAATAATTTTCTAATTTCCCGTGATAGTGGTACCTCAACATATGCTCCAATGTACCTATTGAAATTAGAATCAATTGAATAGTTATAGTCCCTTGATGATTGAATGAATTATAAAATCCCATTGGTGTATTGTTTAGAATTCCACATGGGATGGAGTAGTTATTATCGGTTCGGGTGTCACTGTGAACTTGGGGGCCTATGTGGTTTATTAAAGAAAACTGAATTTGAATCTAGATTACTTTTTCATTTATCATTTATTATTTATACAACATCATATATTATTATAGACTAGCTATTTATTTTTCAGCTGTTGGTGGTGATTTACTAAGTTGTACTCACACCTTATTTAGACTGCCTAATTTTTCTCAAAATAAAATTCTTGTTTATGGGGCTAGATAAATGAAACCAGTGTATAAGAGATAGATGATTTAGAATTCAGGATGGCACATGGATGAGGGAACCTATGATGAAATTTGGAACTACATGGGAGATGTTTTTGTTTCATTATTACGTATTTTCTTTTGACACTTGTCACAAATATAGAATGAAATGATTACTACTTCTGTTTATGTTCATTTTCCATGTTTTGGGATTCTTCGTGTTTTTAGCCATCTTTATTATTTATTATTTATTTTGTAAGTATCCTGGTAGTTTCTAATTTATTTTCACTATTATTATTTTTTGAAAGAGAGGGTATTGATTTCCCATTCTACGTATTATACCCTCGATGATAGTTGACGTCATTTGGCATACAAGGAGGCATGCATGGGGTCAAGGGAAAAATTGCATCAAGGAAATTTTATGTAGAACCCATGGGAAAGGATGTTACATTATCACTTTTTAATCACCATTATATTTATTGTTAATTTTTTTAATTTAAAAAAACTAAAAAAGGGTATTAAAATGCATAATTATTCTCCAATAAAATTAAGTAATTTAATTTATAATGAGGAATGATTATATTTAATATATATATTTTTTATCAATAAATATTATTTTAGTTTTGCAAAATTATTATTATTAGTCATAGAGTTAATATAGAGTCATCTTTTTGTCAAACAATTCATTTCTTGAAAATCCCATTTTTCATCATGTTTATGGGTTTTGTATAAAATTAAAATATATAAAATATATGAGTATAATTTTATAAAATTGTAACACCCCAAACTTCCACGGTACACTTCTCTTTGAATAATACAGTAGCATGTGTTGTATGCAACTTCGAGTTCTAACACACACCACAACTAATCAAACTAGCCATTATGAATAGTAATACCACCTTTTTGAAATTTTATAAATTTTATCTTTCAAAATGGACTTCATTTTAGGATTCGTAATATAGAAATTAGGTTGGGGTGAATTTTTTGTATTTTTTTGAAAACATTCAATTTTTGATTAATAGATAAAAAACACCGAGTTATAGTTTAAAACTAAATTTTTATTTAAATAATTATTTATTTTATTTAAATTTAATTAATCTAAAAATGGATACATAATACATATATATGTTCAATGTAAATCATTGGAGTTAAATTTGAATAATTTTAGATATATAAAAATTTTATTGAACTTTTCACTGTCTTTTACCCACCTCCTAGGAGAATTTGGAAATTCACATAAAACATAATTTTACCACTTCTACGAGTGGAATTTCGAAAAACCGAGAGACACGGATAATATAAAGGTGTAAAATGTGGTTCAATAAGATAAAAATAATTTTTGGTGAATAGTAACTATTTACTTTTATTTACCACGATTAAAAGTAAATAGGGTAATTAAGGGTAAAAGTGATATTAATATTACACTACCACATTTCATAATTCAATTGGACAAGTTTATCTTGACCAAAAATAACCTTAGGAATAAAATATTATCATTTAGGTCCACTTGGATGAGATTAGGGCATTTATTACTATTTAATTTAAAGAAGAGTTAAAAGTGTTAAAATCAAAGTTAAATTACTAAAAAAAATTTAATATATAGTTATACATAAGATAAATTCCATTATAAATATTAATTAGAAATATAATAAAATTTTCTACATAATAGTATTTTATTTATAATTTTTAGACATTAAATAATTTAATTTATTTATGACACAATGGTGATGCAGTAATTAGCTAATTAATGAAATATTAAAATAATTGATATTATAAATATCAAAATAAATGTAATATGATAATTTATATGAATTAAAATAATTTTCTAGGTTAATATGACATTTTAGTATTGATTATATAACTTAATTTTGATGTAATAATGTTGTTGTGATATTATCAAAATCAAAATACCCAATAGTGTCAAAATTGACATAAAAGAGTTTTTAAAACAAATATTATATTATTAATTGATATTCTATTTCTAAAAATATAAGGTTCGGCCAAAGGACTTATATAATGATAGGTGTATCATTAATGGACCACTTGGAGGGTCTCTTGGAAGTATATAGTATGTTTATTAACTATATAACATAAAAATACAAAGAGACATGGTAAATGTCAAACTATTTAACTAAGAGTTAAATATAAATGATAAGGTTACTTTAGTGACCAAAAACTATCTAAAATCTATTGGTTGAATGGATTTAGACCCATCATCAAATTAAAATTTAAATAATCTACATTGGAGCCTTTAGAAACCGAATATGATTTTATTATAAAATAATATTTCTAGGTTTTCCAAAGGTAACCCTCTCCCCTCTTATAAAAGGGAACTCCACCTTCTCTCAAATTCATACATTCCAAGTATTTGGGATCAGCAAACCTCTGACCAAATACCCTCTCAAATATCCTCCATTTATCCTAGAGTCCTTCCTTTAGTCAGAAAGCCAACCTATGGATCCCTTTTGATCAAATCAAAAGTAAGAACTCGAAGAAGAGGTAATGTTTCACCACCCTCTTTCAAGTTCCTTTCTTCTTCAACTTCTTCATTATTTGTTATTCCCATTCTAAAATAATAACTTCAGTATCTTAGATATACTGTGATTTTATTATAAATATGGTAAAACCATATTCAGTAACCTATCCATCCTTTGAATTACATGTCACCATACGTGTGTACGTACAACTTACCGTCTCCACGTCGTGGTGTAATTTTTATTCAATAAATTATTATTTGGATGGGTATAATAATGATGTGAAATTCATGTAAATAAAAAATATAACATGATAATGATTTTATATATATTATATAACATCCAATTATATATTATTTTATTATCAAAATAATGATATTGTCACTCGTGCGTACGTACGGACTACCGTCTCCACGAACGCGGTGAGATTCATTCCCCATCGTATCCATTCAAGACTAATTCTCATTTAATGATTAAAAATACTGTTTAAGGAATTGATATAATTCTATATATGAATAAGATACAACCTATCCATAACAAACACGGCTTATGTAACAAAACATATAAAAGAAAATGAGTAAGTTAACACCCGAAACAACGATAATAATAAGATATTATTAACAAAGCAATGTTAAAAGATCATATATGATATCATATTAACTTAAATGATTCTTGTATAATTTAATAACAATTATTACGCCATTATAAAGGATTTTAACCTACCCTCAACCAAGGAAAAGTACAATGTAAGGGTTTATTCCACAATCTCTTCATTATAGGAGGTTGTTTATACATAATTATCTTCTGGGACCTCTTTATCATCCACATCTATGTTTCTTAAAAATGTATTTCAAATCATTTTTACTATTTTACAGACTATGGGTTAAAGTCCTTTATACCCTTGTTGACTTTTTATAAGAATTTTGTAAAGGAATCTTTTTATCATTTTCCAAACAAGGTTCTTTTTATCCTTTTCGACAGAATTAAGTCAAGAATGTCTTTTTTTAACTTATACGGCAGGTGTGGATATTTTCCACAGTTATAAAATCATTGAAGGTTCCCTTACAAGATTATAAGAATATTTTCAAATTAAATTTTTTCTTTTATAATTATGTGACTTTTAAATGATTTAAAGAAAAGAGATATTTCTCTCAAATAGTTTTGATTTCATCTATGTCAACATCCTTTGATAGATTTTAAGATTATTTTATGTTTATTTATTATTTTACAAAACTTCCATATTGTATTGAAGTTTTTGTGATATGTTTGACTGTGGATGTGTTATTTTTATATTATTCATGGTTTATGGATAAAGTTTTGACATTTCATATGCTAGTTTTAATATGAATGTTTATGTTATGTTAAACATATTCATATAAGGAATCCATTAGACTTAATATGTGATGGGTGGATCCCGCTACAGCTCATAGATGCATCGGTAGGTCTCATGAGAAAAACTAGTGTCTTGGCACAAGGCCTTGACAAAATCTTATTTGTAGCCTTGGCACAAGGCCTTGACTATGTGGTTATGATAGTCTGGCATTATGCGTTCCATCATTATGAAAGTGGTTATTGACATTACATGTGATTATTCTACTAGTAGAATATCCATGTGAATAAGTAAATAGAATTAAATCATTTTATTTCATCCATATTATATTGAAGTTCATGTTTAAATGGCTTTTGTTTTTGTTATACATTACATTAAATGTTCATTCTTATTTATGAATGATTCCGCTATATTGTTATCCTTACTAAGCATCTGAGCTCATCCCTTTAAATGTTTTAATTTTTCCCAGTATGTGAAGAAGTATTTTATGAATGACCTATGGGGAATGTATGAGGCGATATAAAGAAAATATGTTGTTGTAGTTTTCACTATATGATGTAATGTAAACTTTATGAATGTATCTAGATATTCCAATGCTACTAAACTAATCTGTCTTTAGAGACTTGATATTTTGTGATCATGCCAATGTTATGTAGTAATGCACCGACTATGGGTAACTGGGGTCAGGGCGTTACAGTAGGTATCAGAGGAAGTTTAGTACAAACTTTGGAAGCTAGATTTAGATAAACTCTGATTAGAGCACATAGCCTGAAGATAGACTGTGTGGATTAGTATAGAATAACTTCCTAGAATTTTGGTATTGTAGAGATTTTGTGAGATTTCTGAGCAGTACATCTGTGTCTGGATATGAGCAGGTAGAGGCAGCTCTAGGACATATTTACCTAGGGGTAAAACCTGAAAACACCACTTTGAGATAGACTCGAACGGGAACTGGTGCATGAAAACGGGTCTTGCTGCACTCTTGGTTATGACACTCCTGGGGGATATTCTTAGGATAAATCTCATTTTCTTTAAAAACCATTATGAAGGGTTTTTGAGTATATACTTTCTCACAGAGAACATTTTTTATGATTATGGATTATATCCATAAATAGTTCAATTTATGTTAAGTGTTTTAAAAGTATGGAATTATTTATTTTGATTCATAAACTGATCTAGTTTATGCCATTTGTTAGAAATGGTTCCTATTAGAAGAAATGGAAACTGTATCAATGCACGCACTGCATGTAGGTATTTTACTCCAGATCAAGATAATTATAGGGGAGCTGGTGGTGCAACTGGTGCTGATCATCTAATCACCGTACTGGGACAACTCACTCAGGTTATGAATAATAACCTTACCTGTATGGAGCATAATGATCCATAACATGGAGGATCAATGTTAATTCACTTCATAAGGCAACAACCACTGACATTAAATGGGAGTAAAAATCCATTGGTAGCTGAGAAATGGATAAGTTCCCTAGAGAAAATATTTTAGTATTTTGGGAGTACTGAAAGAGAAAAAGTTATCACGGCAGTTTATCACCTCACTAGATATGGTTATCAATGGTGGTCATTGATTAGAAACATTAAGGAAGATGATGAAGTATCAAATATTGAATAGAGGGAGTTCAAAGCTCTGTTTTTAGAAAAATACTTTTTTTTGTGACCAGCGAGCAGATATGGAAATACAATTTCTAAGTATGAGACAAAAGGAGGATGATAATGTCACAAAGTATGAGGCTAACTTTACAAGGTTATCAAGGTATGCTGCAGATTATATAAGTAAGATTGATCATTTATTTTATGGGCTAAAACCATTTCTCCGTCGAGCATTAGTCTCACAAACCTTCTCATTGTATGAAGATATTGTCTAATGTGCTATCAAGACAGAAAATGAATTCTCTAAGGCTAATGAATTTAATGAAAAATAGAAGAAGAAGTGATCTGCTGATCACCCTGGGAATGGAAATAAGGGGAAGAAAGGAAAAGATGAATATCCATCTTGCAGTAAATGTGGGAAGAAACACCCCGTTACTTGCATAAAAGGAATGGGAGTCTATTATAAGTGTGGTGAAAAAGGCCACCAAGCTTGTTATTGCTTGGGGAAGAAGGAAGCTACCAATTCTCCAATGATACAACTGTAGGGATATGGGACATTATGCAAATAAATTTCCTAAGAGTTAGGGAAAATTACCTCAGAAAAGGCCAAGGGATCGAGGCCAGGCTTATGCTATCATTACGGCTGAGGTAGAAGTTCCAAAAGATGTGGTGGCAGGTAATTTAATGGTTTCCTCATGTTTAGAAAATGCATTATTTGATTCTGGATCATCTCATTGTTTCATATCTTCCCAGTTTGGTATAAAAATTAGATATTTCCAATTTGATTTAACAAGGGAGTTGTCAGTTAAAACTCCTAAGGGAGGTATCATTACAACAGTGTTTTGTGAATTAGCCCCCATTAGAGCACATAAATGTTCTTTATCTACGGATCTCATCGTCATACCTATGATTTAATTTGATATAATTCTCGGTATGGATTGGATTTCAGACCATGATGCAAAAATTTATTCTAAGAAGAAGGAGGTTGCTATTTTTAATGATGATGATAAGGAACACCTTATCTTTAGAGCAGAATCACCACCACCTAATTCTTATCTATATCCACCCCCAGTAGCTCAACTAAATTAAATTATTGTAGAGGAAGAGAATTAAATAACTATTGGTAAGGAAAGGAATGTACAAATAGAGGATGTTCCTATTGTGAAAAAATATGTATATGTGTTTCTAGAAGATTTACCTGGACATCCTCTAGAATGATAAATTGAGTTTTCCATTGATTTAATTCCTGGTTGAAGGCCTATATCGAAGACCCCTTATATAATGTCCTCTATGGAATTAGTTGAACTAAATAAACAACGAGAGGAATTGAGTAATAAGGGATTTATTCTCCCTAGTTTTTCTCCATGGGGAGCCCCTATCCTTTTTGTTAAGAAGAAAGATGGATCTATGAGGATATGTATCGACTACAGGGAGATCAATGCTATAATAATAAAGAACAAGTATCCACTTCCATGCATTGATGATTTATTTGACAAACTGAATAGAGCTCAATACTTTTCAAGGAATGACCATTGATCTAGATACCATCAGTTGTGTGTGAAAAAGGAAGACATTCTAAAGACAACATTTTGAACTAGGTACGAGCATTACGAGTTTACAGTAATTTCTTTTGGGATGACTAATGCACCATATGTATTCATGGATCTAATGAATATAGTTTTCAAGGAATATATCTATGATTTTGTGGTGGTATTTATTGATGATATCTTGGTATACTCCAAAAGCTATGAAATCATGAAAATCACTTGCGCATTATCCTGAAGACTTTGAGAAGACATGAATTATATGGGAAGTATAACAAGTGTGAATTCTGGATTCAGGAGATTTATTCTCTTGGCCATATTCTCTCTAAAGATGGAATATCTGTTGATCCTTATAAGACCAAGGCAATCCAAGAATGTCCTGCACCAACGAGTATAACTGAGGTTTGCAGTTTTATTGGTATAGCAGGTTATTATCGACGTTTCATCCCAAATTTTTCCTGGTTCGCTAACCTATTAACAAAGCTCACACGTAAATGGGTTAATTTTTTTTGGACAGAACAGTGTGAATAATGCTTCAAATAACTAAAGAGAATATTAGTCAATGCTCTTATATTGATTCTACCATCAGGTAATGATGGGTTTGTTATTTACTGTGATGCATCGAAGAATGGACTTGGTTGTGTCCATATGCAGAATGATATGGTTATTACCTATGCATCACGACAACTGAAAATTCATGAGAAAAACTATCCTACTCATGATCTTGAGTTAGCTGTTGTAATTTTTTATTTGAAGATATGGAGAAATTATCTCTGTTGTGAAAAATGTGAGATTTATACTGATCACAAGAGTTTGAAGTATATTTTCCCATAGAAAGAACTCGACATGAGGCAAAGGCGAGGGCTTGAACTACTCAAGGATTATGATTTCACGATACACTACCACCCGAGGAAGGAAAATAAGGTGGAAGATGCTTTAAGTAGAAAAGATCATGGATTTTTAACATGATGAGAATTGAAAGGGATCATATTTTCATGGATCTAGTAAAGTTGGATATGGGAATAACTATGGAAGGTGAAACATCGATACTTTTTCAAATGGTTTCCAAACCATCTTTACTAGAAATGATAAAGAGTTCTCAGAACGATGATGAAGAATTTAAAAAGAGGATTAAAGTTATCAATGATGGTTGATTGAGTGACTTTGTGTATGAAGATGGAATTTTGGAATTTGGGAAGAGACTTTGTGTTCCCAATATACCTGATCTAAAAAGAAAATTGTTGGACGATGCTCATAGTTCCAATTTCTCTATACACCATGGGAGCACCAAAATGTATAGAGATTTAAAAGGACATTTTTGGTTGGACAACATGAAGAGGGAGATTGCTGATTTTGTGTCAAGATGTATGGTTTTTCAACAAATGAATGCTGGAAGGTAACAGCCTGGAAGAGTCATGCAACCTCTTCCCATACCGGAGTGGAAATGGGACAATATTATGATAGACTTTGTCATGGGGCTACCAAAGGCTCCTATAAGGAATGATGCAATATGGGTTATTGTTGATCGTCTTACCATGTCAGCACATTTTTCTGCTATTAGAAAAGATCTACCACTGGAACGTTAAGCAAGACTATATATTAATGAAGTTGTGAGACATCAGGGAGTACACTTATCGTTTGTTTCTCATCGTGATCCCTGTTTTACTTCAAGATTCTAGAACAGTCTTCAGAAGGCCTTGGATACTGAACTTTGTTTGAGCACTGACTACCACCCTCAAATAGATGGACAGTCAGAACGGACTATTCAAACCATAGAAGAAATTTTGAGATCATGCTCACTTTACTTTCAGGGTATGTGGGATCAATATTTACCTCTGGTGTAATTTTCCTATAACACTAGCTTCCATACAAGTATTCGGATGGCACTACATAAAGTGTTTTATAGAAATAGATGTCGCACACCAACCTGTTGGGATGATGTTGGTGAAAGAAAACTCATAGGCCCGGAACTAGTGGAGGAAACGAAGGAAAAGGTGAAGGTAATCCAAAACCACATCAAAGCTGCTCAAATTAAGATGAAGAACTATGCTGACAACCGAAGGATGTATTTGGAATTTTAGGTAGTAGATCATGTTTTCTTGAAGGTATATCCATAGAAGGGTGTTATACGTTTCGGAATGAAGGGAAAATTTATTCCAAGGTACATCAGACCATTCGAAATTCTAGAACGAATTGGGGCTGTAGCTTACCATTTGGAAATGCCGCCGAGTCTCTCCAATGTTCACGATGTGTTCCACGTATTACTGTTGAGAAACTACATGCCTGACCCAACACATGTACTCACTTACGAGGAATTAGAATTGGAACCCGATCTGTCTTATTATGAAGATCTCATTAGGATTCATGATACAAGAGAACAAGTGATGAGAAAACGGATGACTCATCTCGTAAAAGTTCTATGGAGAAACCATAAGATGGAAGAGGCAATGTGGGAACCCGAGGAACTTATGATGAAGAATCACCTGAGTCTTTTAATGTGGTAGTATTCTAGGAATTTCAAGGGCCAAATAATTTGAAGGAGGATAGAATGTAACACCCCAAGCTTCCACGATACTCTTCTCTTTGAATAATACAGTAGCATGTGTTGTACGCAACTTCGAGTTCTAACACACACCACAACCAATCAAACAAGCCATTATGAATAGTAATACACACATTTTGAAATTTTATAAATTTTATCATTCAAAATGGACTTCATTTTTGGATTCAGAATATCGAAATTAGCTTAGGGTGAATTTTTGGTATTTTTTTGAAAACATTCAATTTTTGATGAATAGTGAAAAACATTGAGTTATAGATTAAAACCAAATTTTTATTTAAATAATAATTATTTTTTATTTAAATTTAATTAAGGTCAAAATGGATACATAATACCTATATATGTTTAATGTAATTCATTGGAGTTAGTTTAGAATAATTTTAGATATATAAAAATTTTATTGAACTTTTCACCGTCTTTTACCCACCTCCTAGGAGAATTTGGAAATTCACATAAAACATAATTTTACTGCTTATGTGAGTGAAATTTCAAAAATCTGAGAGACATGGTTAATATCAAGGAGTAAAATGTGGTTAAATATGATAAATTTTTTTTGGTGAATAGTAACTTTTTACTTTTATTTACCACAGTTAAAAGTAAATAGGGTAATTAAGTGTAAAAATGATATTAATATTACCCTAACACACGTCCTAATTATATTAGAGAAGTGTATCTCGACCAAAAACAACCTTAGGAATAAAATATTATCATTTATATCCACTTGGATTAGATTAGGACATTTATTATTATTTAATTCAAATAAGAGTTAAAAGAGTTAAAATCAATGTTTAATTACTAAAACATTTTTAATATAGAGTTATACATAAGGTAAATTCGATTATAAATATTCATTAGAAATATAAAAATATTTCCTCCATAATTTTATTTTATTTTTAATTTTTAGACATTAAATAATTTAATTTATTTATGACACAATGGTGATGTTGTAATTACAAAATTAATGAAATATTAAAATAATTGATATTATAACTATTAAAATAAATGTAATATGAGACATTTTATGAATTAAACTAATTATATAGGTTAATATGACATATTAGGATTTATTATATAAATTTTTTTTGATGTAATAATGCTGCTATGAAATTATCAAAGACAAAATACCCAATAGTGTCAAAATTGACATAAAAACGTTTTAAAAAAAATATTATATTATTAATTGATATTCTAATTCTAAAAATATAAGGTTCGGAAAAAGGACTTATATAATGATAGGTGTATCATTAATGGACCACTTTGGGGTCTCTTGGAAGTATATAGTTAGTTTATTAACAATATAATATAAAAATACAACGAGACATGGTAAATGTCAAACAATTTAACTAAGAGTTAAATATAAACGATAAGTTTAGTTTAGTGACCCAAACCTGACTAAAATCTATTGGTTGAAAGGATTTTGACCCATCCCCACATTAAATTTTAAATAATCTGCTCTGTAGCCATTATAAACTGAATATGAATTTATTATAAAATAATCTATCTAGCTTTTCCAAAGGTCCCCTCACTCCTCATATAAAAGGGCACTCCCCCTTCACTCATATTCATACCTTCAAAGCTTTTGGGATCGGCCAAACTCTACCCAAATACCCTCTCAAATATCATCTCTTCATCCTAGAGGACTTACTTTGGTCATAAATCCATCCTCAGGATCCTTTTTTATCAAATAAAAAGGAAGAACCCGAAGAAGAGGTAATGTTTTCACCACCATCTTTCAAGTTCCTTTCTTCTTCAACTTCATATTTCTTTGTTATTACCATTATAAAATAATAACTCTAGTATCTTCTATATACTGTGATGTTATTATAAATATGGTACAACCATATTTAGTATTCTATCCATTCTTTGAATGGCATGTCACCATACGTGTGTACGTATAGCTTACCGTCTCCACGTCGTGATGTAATTGTTATTGAATAAATTATTATTTGGATCGGTATAATTATGATATTTAATTCATGTAAATAATAAATATAACATGATAATGATTCTTTATATATGATATACCATCCAATTATATATTATGTTAATATCAAAATAATGATATTGTCGCTCGTGCGTACGTACGGACTACCGTCTCCATGAATGCGATAAGATTCATTCCCCATCGTATCCATTCACGAGTAATTCTCATTTAATGATTAAAAATAATGGTTATTTACTTGATATCATTATATATATGAATAATATAAAAACTATCCATAACAAACACATCTTTTTTATGAAAACATATAAAATAAAATGAGTAAGTTAACACCCGAAACAACGATAATACTAAGATATTATTATTAATGCAATGTTAAAAGATCATATATGATATCATGTTAATTTAAATGATTCTTGTATTTTTTAATAAAAATTATTTCCCCATTATATATGATTTTAACCTACCCTCAACCAAGGAACAGTATAAGGTATGCGTTTATTTCAAAATCTCTTAATTATCAGAGGTTATTTATACGTAATTATCTATTGGGACCTCTTTATAATCCACATCCATGTTTATTAAAAATGTATTTCAAATCATTCTTACTTATTTAAAGTCTATGGGTTAAAGTCATTTATACCCTTGTTGACTTTTTATAAGAATTATATCAAGGAATCTTTCTGTCATTTTCCAAACAAGGTCCTTTTTAACCTTTTCGACAGAATTAAGGTAAGAATGTCTTTTTTTAACTTATACGGTGGGTGCGGCTATTTTCCACCATTATAAAATTGTCGAAGATTACCTTACAAGAATATAAGAATATTTTCAAATTAAATGTTTTCTTTTATAATTATGTGGATTTTAAATGATTTCAAAAAAAGAGATATTTCTCTTAAATAGTTTTGATTTCATCTATGTCAACATCCTCTGATGGATTTTAAGATTATTTGAAGTTTATTTATTATGATACAAAACTTCCATATTGTATTGAAGTTTTGTGATATGTTTTACTGTGGATGTGTTATTTTTATACCATTCATGGTTTATGGAGAAATTATTGAAATTTTGTATGCTAGTTTTAATATGTATTTTTATGTTATGTTAAATCTGTTCATATGAGGAATGAATTGGACTTAATTACTGACGGGTGGAGCCCGCTATAGATCCTAAATGCATCGGTATGTCTCATGAGACAAACTAGTGTCTTGGAACAAGGCCTTGACAAAATCTAATTTGTAGTCTTGGCACAAGGCCCTGATAATTGGTTATGATAGTCTGGTATTATGCATTCCATCATTATTAAAGTGGTTATTGATATTGCATGTGATTATTCGACTAGTAGAATATCCATGTAAATAAGTAAATGGAATTAAATCATTTTATTTCTTCCATATTATTCTAAAGTTCATGTTTAAAAGGCTTTCGTTTTAGTTATACATTTCCTTATATTATTATGCTTATTTATGAATGTTTCTGCTATATTGGTATCCTTACTGAGCATCTGAGCTCATCCCTATGAATGTTTTAATTTTTCCCAGGATGTGAAGAAGTATTTTATGAATGACCTGCCAGGAATTTATGAAGAGATATAAAGACAAGATGTTGTTGTAGTTTTTACTTTATGATGTAATGTAAACTTTTTGAATGTATCTAGTTATTCCAAGCCTACTAAACTAATCGGTTTTTCGAGCCTTGATATATTGTGATCATGCCAATGTTATGTAATAATGAACAGACTCTGGGTAACTGGTTTCGGGGCATTAAAAAATTGATTAAATATTTTTAATCATCATAATTTTTAATTTATAATAATATAAACATAATTGTGGAGAAAAATGATTTGTGAAAATAATATAAATTATTAACCGTTGTTAAAGGGAAATGTGGATTTTTCTGGGGTTAAAATAAAATGTTTAGTGTTAAAATGACATAAAACAATTTCTAAAATATATTTCAACTAATTATGTTTTACTTTATACATCATAGGATCCATAATGGTACATTATTTTATCCATGTTACATGAAAACAATTTGGTTAGAATTCAATCTTTTCAGAAATTACAATTGTACCACTAACCTCACTTATAAATGGACACCCCCTCTTCTTCTCTCTTCTCACCATAAAAAAATAATTGGTTCAGAAATGAACATCAAAAATAACATTAAAACCACCCTTATCTCTTTAAATATGTCTAATTTTTTAAATAAAACCAACTGAATAAGGTATTTAGTACACACAAAAATAATTTACACAAATAATATGAAAATTTCTCTAATAAGTGTTTTTTATTTTTTCCTTCACCCCCCTAAATTATTCATAAAACATGATTATATATTATATATAGTATCCTATAAATATTCATATGTTATTATTTTAATTTAATAACCTAATTCAATTCACCCTTCCAATAAATGGGTTATGAAATAATCATTCGTGTGTACAATGAATTATAGACTCGTGGACAAATGTTGTTAGTTTTTTAATTACCACCTCTCACAATTGGGTGTGATGATCAATATATTGTTTATATATAATATTTATAACAAAATTATACATATTGTGTTATTATATCAAATATTTATTTTTTACATTCCCCTTCATATGGGATATGAAAACATTTCTTGTTTATATGGAGTACTACATCCTTGTGGAGTGATGCGATTGGTTTTCACCAACATGTTAGATGGATGGTAATACAGGATTATATAATGAATATATGTTATATAAAATAAATAATAATGATATTAATGACATAATAACCATTCTTAAAATAAAAATTATCATTTTCTTTCATACATTTTCATCACTAAAAAAGTGATAAAGGTATTCATGTACATGTGGACTACAACCTTCACGATGTGAAGTGACTCTCCTTTCATCACTACATCACATGGGTGATATATATATATATGAGTGTGTTTATTAATAGATTTAATATGGTATATATGATATCATTTTTATTATGTTATAACAAAATATTACCTACATCCTTTATATAAAGATTTCAATGAAATGGAAACGTTACTCATGTGTACACATGGACTACCCTCTCTATGATCATATTATACATGATTTCTAAAAAAAGTAATCATTAATATTAAAATTGTTAATAACTTATAAATACGATACTTATTTCATGATTATTATTCATAATATGTTTAAATAATGACCACATTGACCATAGTCTACCTACCATTGTGAATTTTGATATAATAGACGTATATGGTCAAAACATTCGATTAAAACATAATTGGTTAAGTAATTTCTTATAAAAGATTAATAATTGAAAAAATTAACATTGAAAATATTTACCTGTAAAATAAATAATTAACACATGTTTATTATTATGAATGAATGAGATACATGAGATAAGTAAGACTCAAGGTAAGGTACATATTCTAAATTTACCTTTATTGAGGCATATTTTGTTATTATGCACCTATATTATGTAAATATTTGTATATAATGACCATTTGATATGTTATATCATGAATATATCTATTATAATTTTATATAATGTTTTTTAATTTTATTATTTTAGGGGGATTTTGATTGAAATATTTCCCTAATGATAACTGAATTCTTTTTTTATAAATAATTTGTAATGGTTTTCATACCACTATTTTTCATCCATTTAGATGAATTTAAAATTATTTAATGTGGTAAAAAAAAATTATTAATTAAATTTTATTTCCCTTTTAGATTATTTCAATAAAATAAAAAAGGATACATTTTACATATTTTATATGAATCATTTTAACAATCAAAAATGGAATGTTCTATTTTTATCTTATACAACAATAACAGATTTTCCATTACCATGATCGTTATTTCAATTTTAGATTCCATTAAAATATTTTCTATTTTCCATAAAGAAAATAACTTTTTCTTTTTTTAAATATTTTTATTTGAAATGGTTTTTCAAAACCATATTGTTTTTTTTTTGTAGAAAATGGTTTTTAAAATAAATAGTTAATTTGATATTTAAAAGTGATTTTCTTATGTCCTCAAATGAGTTTTTTATAATGTTATATGATGGAAAATTGAAATAACTTATATTTTAATCATTATATGGTACTTGATCATTATATATGGGAAATGAGTTCACTCATGTAGCATCTAGGTGATCCCATTACATCTTATTTGATGGGTGCACTCAGATAGAATTAGGTGACTTATTAAAGATTAAATTATGGACATGAAATGATAACCATCAAATATAGTGTGTAATTTTAATTTTCATAATAATAATAAATGAATTATTTACCAAATGGATTCTATTTATTTTAAATAGCATCCAGTTACTTTTGAAATTTTCTTAAAAGGAATTATGAATGTGATATGATAAGTTAATAAAAAGGGTTTTTTATTTCTTGATATATTTTTTATGGATTGATGTTTGAAAACATGTGTCTATGTATCATGTGAATATGTTTTATTTTATATTATAAAATTATATTTAATATAAATATAAATGTTATATGTTTTTTTTTAATTTTTATGATCTAGAAAATTATCAATTTTCGCATACATTACAATGATTTTTGTGTACACCAAACATCTTCAAAAATGTTTTATAGTTTTTATTGAAGGGTAATAGATATGAGGATGTTAATTAGAAATTCATCAATAATTTATCCTTAATGTATGTCAAACATTATTTTAAATGTTTTATGTTATAGAAAAAAATCAATAGAAATTGAAGTTTCCCATATATATTATAGGTTTTGATTGTATGAGTTATAATTTCTTTTATAAAATTAAGAACCTAGAAAATAGAAATTGTATACGAAATTAAATTTTTGACTAAAAAAATTATTTATATTTTATTGTGGTGTCTTTATAATTACAAGAATATTTATTTCAAGACCAATAGGGAGCGACATCAATGGAATCCCTCAACTATAAGCTTAATTATAGGGAACTTGACATCAAGATATTCCATAAAAGATTCCTATTTATATATTATACATTTATAGGTCTCGAGCCTTGAATGTATTAGTACTTATATTATATGTAATTAATATACATAATTTTCCATATATTGTCATTTTTTCCCAAAAAAAATTAATTAGTTTACAAAATATCTATGGGTAAATCCAAATGCAACAATTTTGAAAAATTTACCTCCTAAATAATATTTTTTCATTATTAAAATATATTAATAAATATTTAAAATATTTTTTCTCCAAATTCAACAATTAATCATTATAATCTCAATTATATATTAACTCCTAATTTAATTAATAAAAATATATGTCGGAATGTGTGATAATATGGTGTCACACAATATTCCTATAAACACAATACATTTCACTCCTAGAGAGTTTAATTATTTAATTATTTATTTAACAAAGGAATAAGGGTTAATAAATTTAATAATGTCTAAGAGAAAGAAAATGATCCCTTATAATGGATTTTCATCCCTCCTATATGTGTTCATCACACTTCTCAACATCAATATATAATAAAATAATCGTTCCTAGGGAAACGTCTATAGTGATTCTAGTGGAATTGGATCTATAAAAAAGAAACACAAATATTCACTCTCCCCAAGGTTCCTCAAATAAATAATTTATTTCACACATTGTTTATAAAACCAAAATTATTTCCTTCTGAATATGTTTTCCCTGTGATCATCAAGGTTTAATATTCACCACACAACCATGAGCTAATTTTTGAAAAATGGTCTTCATTTTATTTTTTCATAACCTTGAAATTTGAGAAATTTTTTTGAAGATCCCTTATTGATTTAAATTTATTTACATAATCTCACCATTTTCCCTTATCTCAAATACTCATTATAAGATCCCAATTTACCATTTTACTCAAAAATATAATTATTTATATTTATTATTCATTGGGATGGCTCCCCAAGATATTAAATGTACCAATGATATGTATAAAATTTCATTATCATATTTATAATTCCTCAATTTATAGTTCATATACCAAAAGAGTCTAACCTATCAAGCTTCCTTTCCCAGTTTTTCAGGGTTTATTCATAAAAGTAAACAACACTTAGTAATAATTCAATTTTTACATTTTCAAACATAATGAAATCCCTCAATCATGTCGAAGAATATTTCACTATGGAGAACAAATTTTTTTTATTGTATGATCCAAGAGACCCATAATATTTCTATTTAAACATACCAAAATCCATTGAAATTTATTAAAAGAGGATGAATTTTGAAAAATAATTTGTTTGTTTGGGTGTGATAGAATTGGATCACTACTAAATTACAAGAAAAATTCCCCTCTCACCCATAATTAAAACCCAAAACTGTGTCCATTGATGAATCTTAATGTGTATGAAAATAAATAACAAAATGTATATAATAGATCAGTAGTGAAAATCAAAAAATGATATTACATGATAAATTAAAAATAACTACATTTCCACAAATCAAATTATATTGAAAAATTACATTAGTAATGAATGTGATTGATTTATATTTTTATAATAGAAATTTAAAAATATATCTGGTGATTTAAAAATAAAAATGATATTGAATAACCTATCATAATATTTTTATAGAAAAATATCAAGAAAACCCCATATGAAGCATCCAATAAAATGAAGAAGAAATTGCTAGATTTAAAACAAAGAATTCTCAAAAATTTGGTAGGATTCTTAGAACGAATCCAAAGTACACTTACATACTCATTAAAACAGAGATACTTGTATATAGAAGTTATCTTTTGAAAAAATGGGATGTGTATTTTTCCACAATTCATTAGTAAAAATGACATAGAACTAATTAATAATAATAAAAGAAAAAAGAAACTGTGGGTTGAATCCCATAAATTAGTGAGTTTGGTGTCTTCATTTGTAAATCAAAAAAATTCATTCCCAAGGACATTATATTGTATCCTCACAATTTGGGTATATATAAACATAATTATTTAAATTTTTTAATTTTACAAAAAATGTCTATTTACAATGTCTAACTAATTCAACCTCTCCATTAACCTACACTATTAATATTTTTAATGGTCCTAACCACTAGGATCTGATAATTTTAAGACATTACTTCATCCAAGAGATCAAGAGAAGAACATTATAACCCACATGGATTATATGATTTTGAATCATGTAATCATGTAATTATTATTTTTTAAATTATTTATAGATGTTGGTTTTAAAAAATTATTCTTTATAGATTTCATCCAACTCACTTATTTCAAGATGTTATATTTTCCCTAAATTATTTAAAATCAAAATTCAAAGAACTAACTTCAAAAAAGAATATATGTTGGTTCTCCATGGGTAAGTGAAAAGAATTTACATAGAGAAGATGATATAGAGATATACCTAATGCTGTTTTGAAAGTATTATAATAATCCCATAGTTCTTTATATAACTTTAAATACCATTCCTTCCTTGAACTATTAAAAGTTATCTCTAATATTTTTAACTCCCTATTAGTTAATTCACCATGTCCAATATATTCTAGATAATGGGGTGTACCATTATTATTTCTAGAACCAAAATTTTCAATCAGATAATTAAACAAGTCATTCTTAAATTGATTCACATTGTTAGTGATGGAATATTTTTGCACTCCAAACAAGGAAAATAAGTTCTTTTTAAAAGAATAATCATAATAATATATTTTTTTTATTGGGAAGCTCAATTTACTCAACACAATTTGTAACATAATCTATTGTAACAAAAATTTATTCATTCCTATTAGATGGAAGAAATATTCCCTTTAATTCCATTCCTGAAACAAAAAAGATCTCAAATTCCAAATTACCTTTTTGGGGTATCACATTATTCATTCCCATGATACCAAGTCCGAAACAATTATCACATCTTACAATGAGCATTAGAGTATCTATATATAGTATAGGATATTAGAAACCATATTGTAGAACCATTTTAGATATTATCTAACATCCATGATTTCTTCCCCATAATGATGAATGAAAAATCTCCATGATTAGTAATAATTCATATTTAGGAACCCAAATTTTCACTATTCCATCAGAATAACTTTTAAACAAAAAGAGGGTAATATATGAAACAATACTTGAGTTTTGAGATAAACATCTTTATCTAGTAGTGAGAAAATTATATTGGCATAATTATAGAAACAAAAACATTTACAATGTTAGTAAAACATGGATAAATATGTTTAGAAAAATTGAATGGATTTTCATGTATAAAAGAATAGTTTATCTCCCTTTGGACTTTATTTGGTGTATCGGTAAGTCTTGCCAAATGATTATCTAGGATATTTCTCCCATGTTTATCCCTAACAACTAAATCTAAAACATCATTCAATAATAAAAATCTAATTTGTTAGGGTATAGTTTTATTCATACAATACTAATACATATGGGCTTAATGGTATTTGAAAAAAATAAATATATATCTAATAAGATATTACTTTAGACTTTCAATGATAAAAACCACTGCATAAATTTCCTTATTCATAGTTGTATACCAAATTTTAGCCTCATTATGAAATATTATTGAATAATAGATAATATGCAACTTGTTTTTATTCAATTGACCAAAAAAATTCCAAACATATTTATTAGGAAAAAAATGATTTCAAAAGGGAGAACTCAATCTAGGGTTGTTATAATTGGTGAAGATGTTAGCATTTACTTATGAAATTTAAAATTGTCCAAAAAAAAATGGAGTGTCCTTAACAATTATATAACAATGTGGTTTAGTTATATGATATTTTAATTTCATTAACTAAATTTATGATGTTTTACTAGAGTGAGTCCTATATTTTGATGATTATTCTTAAAAAAAAATTAAATACTTGAATTTTTATATGTTTTATTGAAGTTTGTAATTGATAATTAGAAATGGAACAAGATTAGATGAATTTAGGAGTTGAAAATATTTCACGCGGTGCTCTTCAATAGTAGTGCGAAAACTTATTTTTAAGGTTGTAGTAAAGCTATGAAACTAGAGCAGTACATTTAAATATCATGTTATTCACATTCATGTCATTATTTAATCAGGATTATCATACAACACTAGGAAAATTAATGAATCCATTAATTTTAGTGACAATACATTACATATTATTCCTACAAATATACATCATGAGAGTTTGTGAAAGGGTAGTTATAGAAAAGTAATCATTGACATGGATTACTCATCATGTAATCTTTTAAAAATCACTAATGTTTTTGAGAACAGAATATTTAATGTAGAAAAACTAATTGTGTGGTGCATAGGATTATAAAAATATACCTATGGTTTCTTATATAAGGAAGACATAAATGGAGGGAGCCAGTGAAAAAACACTAGAGTAACACACATAGATCCAGATACAGGATTCCATACCATTCATCCCCATTATTCTTCCTTGAAAGCCCATGAATCTTGTTCTCATCATTCTCAGAGCATGTACTTTTATTCATGTTATTTTAGGGGATTGTAGAGGAATTTTTTATGGATTATTTATCATTGTTATTCTTATTCTATATTTTTTTTAAAAATATTTATCAATTCCAATAATCTTGTTTATTTGAAATTGTTTTACCAATGCCTGTGATTTGATCAATTTTATTTCATTATATTGATTTTAAGGACCATTTTGTGTATGAATATTTGGTAACCAATGTTAGTAATATTTAAATATGGTTTTCGGATTCCTATTTTTCCATTGAACATTGTAGTTTTCCATTCCAAAAGTGAAATCCACAGATTATGGTAGGATACTATGATTTAGGAACCTTGATAAGCGAATTTTAACAACCAAAATGAATAAATCCAATTTCAATTGAATTACTAGTGCATGAAAAAGAAAATAACTAAGAATAACATTAATATCTATTGATTTCAAACATTATAAGTTTTTCAGATTTTCTCTTTCATCAAATAGACCAAAAAAATAAATTTCATTTTTGTTAATTACTTTATACGATATAGGTCATTCTCGTCAGTTCGAAACATGGTCTTTCCAAATACCAGGTTTTTTTGTTTCATAAGATTTTTAAATTATTAATTTTTTGTTGAACCATAGGAAACTAATGATTCCATAACGGTCTATCATGAGATGAGATAATCCTTTGATGAGTCTCATGTAAAATCCATGTTATCCTAAAAGACTTCTAACACTCGTAGAATTTTTACGTGGAGAATTCTCTTGAATGAAATCAATTTTAGTAGAATAAAAAACTAGTCTATTTTTGGAGACCTTAATAACCAAACCAACTCCATTCGTTTTCACTAATTGGAATATTACCCAATTAAAGAAATGCTTTATCTCATCACATATTTAAAAAAAGAATCTAGGTGATTCATACAGTAGTCAATGTTAAATACTAAAATAGAGAAGTCATCCATAATAGTCTGATATATCATTCAATTATATAAAAATGGTCTTTATGAAATTTTTAAATGTAGCAACAAAACCACAGAAACAAAAAGTAATACGTCTATAAAAATTTCTCCAATGGACAGGTGAATGTGGTTTTCTCATGGTTATCATGAAAATAGGAATCTGATCATACCCATAAAACCATCAAAATATAAGAAACAAATGATTCATATCCATCCTATATTTGATCTAAAAATATAATTATAAAGTGATCTTTTTTTGTATGAGATCTGTTTTTTCTGTAGTCCATGTTGTCTCTCCATTTTTTCAGCCTTCAAATTTGAATATATTAATTATTCTCCTTGGTGGTCGTATTGAATCCAATCATCATAGGCACTACCTAAACCAAACGTATCCATGGCCTGTCTGAAATGGGGAATTTGATTGTAGAATCAAGTAGTTGAACCACTTCTTCTGAAATGACATCCTTCACGTTTAGGTTAAGTATTCTATGAATTATCTGCCTTGGTCGACTATCATGTGTTAAAGGAATATTGTTTCGAAACAAGGATGGAATATTACCCTTGATATTATTAATAAACCTATAAATAACAGTTTTAATATTTCATATAAGATCACGTTGTTTTTCCTCTTGACCTCCCACTAGTGTAGAATAATATATTACTAGTAAGGTAAAGTTATAACCCTAAATTTCATACATCACAATAACTATAATTGGTATGAGATTCATCGATGTAGGGACTTTTAATAATGGTGGAAATTTCGTTTTGAGCAGTACATGATCCTCATGTCATCTCCTAAATATAAAATGTAAAAAAACTTCTTCACCATCATTGTTGGTGTTAGAAAAACATTATCTAGATAGAGGTTCCTCATGTGAAGTCAAAATATGATGTATAAAAAATTAAAATATGTGACCCATGAATTCCATTTAAAATTAATCTAAGATATCCTTTCCAATAAAAAAACTAAATCCCATGATTTTTTTTGCAGGTAACTCGTGAGAAACATTTATTTCATAAATATTAATTAAAAACATTTAATAATACACATCCATAAATTCAATATAATTTAGATTTTCATCTCATTTAATGATATTTTCCAAGGTTAGTTCATTAGTCTTATTGGAAATATTAAATTCCACCCACGGGTTAGTAAGGCTGAAAATAAATTTTACTTTAAAACATTAATGATATCACCCCAATAGAAAAATATCATATCTATGTGTAATTGTGGACTTTTATTCACATTTCATATCCTATATAATGAATTCAGTGTGAAAAAAATCATAACCTCTCTAATAAGAAATTATATACCCAACCAACTAGGGGGGTAATAAATATATTTTAAAGTGGAAGGAAACATTTTTGGGGTTTTGATTTCCCAGCCTCATATTCAGGATCAATGATAATGTAATTACATTGTTAACCTCTCTGATATCACATATGAAACTAAACCATGTAACCATATAACCAAAAGTGAAAGAAAAAAAACATGGATCTTTTCAATTGTGAGGTATCCTATTCTGTAGGACTATGGTACATTCTTATATGAGGTCGTATATACTAATATCATCCATGGTTTTATTGTTTTAAAAAATATTCTTAAGAAATTTTAGATTAGAAGGATGTTGAATGAGAGATTCATGAAAAGGGATAACGATATTCAGCTTCATGACATGAATTATAAATTTCATCAATCAAAAATACTGATTTACATTCATGATCCTTTGAGGGAAGGATATGTCTGGGGATAAATTATTTAGTACTATAATTAACCATTCATCTTCTTATATGATCAATTTTTTGATATAAATTGTTTTATATTTCATTATACCTCATGTTGTTTTTTAGTAGGTAATATAGGTCTTGACTAGAATTAGGTAGAGCTATCTGAATTTGTAGATTGTTTGGATTCCAAAATAAGTTCATCTTTTTCAAGTGGAATTTAAATGGGATTGGTTTTTACATCAACATGATGTTAGATGCCACACAATTTTATGAAAACCCTCAAATTATATTTAGGATTTTACTTAGTGTTTCAATGAACCTTACCACTATCTCTAACCCCTATATTTTTGAAAAAATAAACATATTTCAAATATGGGTTTCGAAACATAGGTTCTTGATACACATCATCAAAATCTATCTTCCCTTTTCGATCATATAACTAAAACACTAGTTTTTTTAATAATTATTTGAATTCGTGTATTAAATTTGATGGATCATCCCTTAGTGGGGATTGGAATTAATGCCTATTATGCTGAATTAAGGGGGATATGAAATCTTAACACATCATAATCCCATAAATTAAGGATTTTAGGTTTTTGGTATCCATAGTTGTATTTATATGGGAAATGGTCAACTTTGGACTACATCCTTGGTCCATTGCATGAAAAGATTGTATTTTTGTTGACTTGGGATTGGATATCATTGTTTGGGTAAAAGGGAAATGAATTTTCAAACATCCCACATTTAATTCATCATTCCCTAATAGTGTGTTGAACATTTTTATTATAAGATAAAAAATTCATCATCTTTGTATGTGGGTGTGGGTCCCATTAAAAAAATATCTCCAATATAGATCATTTTAGTTTGGAATTATGCTCAATGATTTGGAAAATTTATTTTAACTCTAGAGTAATTTGGTCTATGAAATATCCTCAGTGTGAATAGTTAATTATGCTTTGGTGATATGGTGTACGTTTATTATAGATGGCATACCTGATGAATTGGATTTTAAATTAATGGTCGGGGAACTATATAACAATCCATTTAAACCTATCTTAAACTACATAGAAAAATTCAATTTATACTTCTAATAAACCACTGATTGTATGCCTAATTTTACAAATCATTCTCGACGGTTAGAATAACATGAAAAGGGAATTTTAAAACTAATACCATGTATCAAATATTTTTTCATCCAATTATTGGAAACACACATTTGAATTTACATTCTGGATAAATTAAGAATCACACAACTTTAATTCTCCCTCACATAATACCCTAACTTGAAAATCCTAAACTAATAAATTGAAATCACTGACCAAATATTGTGAATCATAAATTGGTAATGCATGGTAGGAAATTATCATATAGAGGATGTTTTTCTTAATATCATATTTTTTTATCTTGGTATTTTAGAGATGCAAGATAAATTATTTTAAACATCCAGTACTTAAAACTATATGAATCTCACGCTACCCATTTATGCATGTCCAATTATGAGGAGGGATAATATTTTCATCCCATTTGAGATTTTTTTTTATATTGAATAAGATTTCATTATGTATTTCTAGAGTTTCTTCCACCGTAATATTCATATAACTAATTTGTTTTTAAATTTTATGTATGAATTCATCTTGAATGTCAAATTATGACCATGTTTGCATAAACTACCATAGAAAACCCCCAAAATGTTATTTTTTTCGGGTTTCCACATACCCTTCCATGGAAATAGAATAATTTTTCTCCCATTAATCCTATTTTTTACTATGCCTTAGAAAATTAATTATTTATAAACCTTATATATGGATTGTGTTGTACTGAGTCGGGGATGATCCAAATAGAAAAAATTTCAATAATTAAATGTTATGTGAAACTATGAAAAAGAAAAAAACACATAAATAAGAAACAATTGAGGAAAAGTGGGGGTAATTGTAGTGATTATGTTTACAGAATGATTTTGGGAAATTTAAAAAAACTTAAGAAAAAATGTAAGAAAAAGATAACAAATATAGGATGACAGTGCCGAAAATTGGAGTAGGAGAAATAGGTTTCCAAACTAGATTATTTTGATATTTGTTTTTTTCTCCCATTCAGGGTCAACCACAAGATTCTATATAAATGTGGATTACCAGTTCTCACTAGTGCCACATCTATTAGTGAATGTATCTTTTCTTTTATCAACTAAATACCTCATTACCAACACATTAATGAATCGGTGTGACCCACCCCTGTAAAACATGTCCTCTTTATATAAGTATTTATGGGTGATAAGATATTAAGGAAATTTGAGAACAAAAAGTTTATAATCAAGTTCATAAATTTGACGGTTATACATTACTGGACATCTGAATATATGATAGAATCCTTCGATTCCTAACACCTAAGAAGAGAGAAGAATTTATACAATCTAAAATTCATTCCAACAATATTCACTTAGACTAGTATCTCAACAATGAAATATAAACTTTAAAATTAGCATTAGAACCTGTTTAATAATAAAAAACAAAAAAATCATAATAATTATTTATTTATTTCAAAATAAATTTTTTAAAAAAGTGGGAAACCATCACCATTTTTATACATTTGGATAAAACATCATAAGAAATCATCACATCATTACAATATAATTTAAAATAGTAATTGTTTTTTACTTTGAATAACCACTATTTAATTGAGGTAACCTCCAAATTGGGATTTTCTATAATGAGATCCTCAAACCAAGAAGCCATTATATCCCAAGATTTCAGATGTTCCTCAAGACTGGTTTTTCCCTCATTGATGTAATGGATTAAAATACTATACTGTTTATCAATCCAATCGATTTGATCATCATTAAAATTAACATGTAATGGTATTTCAAAAAATATGTGGGCATCCTCATCTAATATGTTGATCAATAAAAACTCTTTTATCATTTCTTTATTTGAATACATGAGAATTTACTATATTTTCTTTGATTCTTTTTCCTCATTATTAGTATTAACAATGTCATTTTCATTCAGTATCCCTACCATGGTTGCAAGATCATCCTCACGATGAGAGGCTTCCATCTCTATAAGAATTTATAGTTCCCTATAATTTTCATTGTGGGGTGTGAAATTCATTAACAAACTAATTTTAAGGGGTCTACCTTTTCTAGAATCCCTTGTAACTAGAGGTTTATGTAAATTAGAGTAATTTATTCATCTCGGTGGATTCTTCACATGATGTATGAACACATGAACATCCATGATTGTGTACATACCTTTATTTAAAAATGATTCTATGTAATATTCCACATGTTCCATCTATTTATACATAAAGGACCATGATTGAGAAACAATTTCATTATTCAATCCTTTGAACTGGTTTGCATGTTCAATGGTGGAAATAATTCTTTAAGAACCCAACCAGTCAACTAGATTCTCTTACACTTCTATCCCTAGAATACCTAACTTTGGGCCACCCTCAATAGGCATATGTGTTTGAGAAACCACACTAGATGAAAGGAAATATTATACAGATGACAGCCTTCTTCTCCCATAATTCTACATACTTACCATTTATTTTCCCCTCAAATCATATCTCAAATGAGAAAAAAATATTAGAAACTATATGCTCCAAATGAAATTCTTTGACATCTCTTGGGATGATAGGGAGAAACCCAACCACACTGGTTCTTTGGGTTATCATTTCTGGATGTTGGAAATGGGTATGAGTATCCAAAGGAACCTTTGCGACCACACTATCTCATGGGTTTTCCTCCTCAATGCATTTATATAATGATTCAACAACTGAATTAAACAATTCACAATCCCTCATGGCCTTTAGAAGTATACCCTCATCTACTGAATAAGATGAAAAGGGACATTTGATAGACCCCCGTCGATCGGTTCTTTCAACTGGAGGAATCATGGTCGATAAGATAGTTGGATGAATAGAAGAGGACCCATGATTTATGTATAACTTTTTGATACCATCGAATCCCACCTTCAATATCTATGTCGGTGGTATCCAATTGATTCATGGAAAAGTAATCTTCAATACAAATTCTAGGGAAAATAGTGTGGATTATGACATTAGTTTAGTAGTCCGAGCATATGAATTGACCCAAATGATTTCCATTCAAAAGAATAATTGATAGATTCTAAAATTGTGGGTCTGGTCTTGGGAGAAAGATACAAATCACAGAGGCAAGTGAGTCTCTATTTAGGTGGAAATCGAATGACCATAAAAAATATTGGACCAAAAACCTGAGATAACACACTGAGCATCTTCCTAAGCATATATAATACATTCTTCTTAAAAGAAACAAACTAAGCGGTATCTCGAGTCGAAGATACCAACAATCGCCTAGTCCTAAAGCTTCCACTAGTTGGAGAAAATTATATGCAAGATATTAACAACATACGACCCCTTACTGAATCAAGCTACCAAGAAAAGTTACATTATAGTGGAGGAGTTTGTAAACTCTAGTGAAGTTAGAGGAACCATTGGGAAGCCATGAATGATCAAATTAACGTTAGGTCTAATGCAAATAGAGGGTAAAATGGGGAGATTTGAGGATTTTTGAATGGATTGAAAGCTGAGGGGAGATGAGAAAAGGGAGGAGGAAGAAAAATAACATCCCTCTTTATCACCTCCTCCTTGTACTATCCCTATCCACATCCAGGATTTATTCTTGGTTCCTCCATATATTTTGATCTTATCCATTTTAACCCCTTTTATTCCATTATCCAATTTTTTTTCATTCCGATGACCACTACTTCCTCATAGGGGTACAACAACTCTCACCCGGATCATTGAAATTTATGTTTTCCTCCTCATAAATGTTTGAATGTCTAAAGTCCAAGCTAGCTAGTGAAAAGGTCACTTAACTACATTATAAATGTATGTGATTTGATGTGATTCATAAAATTGATCAATGTATGATATTAGGAATATTTACCCATTTGGACCAATTTATTTTATTTCCCACATAGCCTATGGCCACATTTTTTTGGGGATAATGTAGTTGTTTCCCCACATAGCTAAATTTTGATAACAGAACTGAATATCAATATAATAAAATATCCATGTAGTAGATTACCATGAAAAAACTTATTTTTCAAATCCAATTTTTTCTTAATGTAATCAATTTTTCCCAAAATGTCGATTTGAATGTCATATGAAATTATTAACGTACAATATTTCCCACATAGTATATTTTATAATGTGATTGATCTACCGACATTGAAATTTTAGATAATGTATCAAAATCATGACATAGCTTTCTAATACATGTTTCACATTGGGTTGACATCAAATCATAATGAACATGGAATTTTCATGTCATTAACTTCTAATTGGATGATACTAGAGGTAGTATAGATGGGGTGTGGCCTCTTTTCATGAAATTCTATTCTCTCTATCAAGAAATACAATCCATCTATGATTTCCCATTTAAACATCAACTTCTATCCTTAAAAAATAGAATCCAGTTAACATGGGATGACTTTAATCGAACATCTATAGAAGATGTTATATGTTCTATGACTGAGCTCACATTATAGTACATTATAGCATCGTCCTCGGTAGTGCTCAGGTTGAATGTTATACCAAATTTGGACCTTTCATCAATAGAGGTTGCATAATATTTACTAACACCAATATATATGATACCTTCCAAGTCATCCATATAAAAAACCATCTATGAATCATGACTGGTTAGTAATGGTGGTGAAGACATATTTCTTGTTAAATCTCACCTATTTGTGAATCTATTTCAAGATAATATGTAAAAATTGATACAGTGGAAACAATTTAGATTTAATATATTGACACATGAATGTTGTTGGTCTTTTTCCTTTGAATTTACTATATATATATTTCCATATTCTATAAATATTTAAACAAAAAACTAAAATATATTACAAAATATCCATGGTTAAATTCTGACTATTTCTCTTGGGAACAATTTATCAACTAAAAACAGATATTTACATTATAAAATACAATGAATAAAAAATACCAAATTATTTTTTTCAAATTCAATAATTAAAAATTATTTGAATAAATAACCATTAAGAAATACTTTAATTAATAAAATGAGAAGTGGGAATGTATCATGAATTATTTCCAAATAAATTATAACCTACTTTCCAAAACCATTCTGAGAAAATCAGAACTACTAACATTGATAATAGAAATCAAGAACCATCTATTTCTAGTGGGGTAGGGTCTTCCCTCCACATCTACACACTACATTTAACAGATTACAAAACATGATTGGATTATATATTTTACATAACATATCTCTTGGACCATATTGTATTGGCCTTTATAGGTGTATCATGGTTGTAAAAATAACGTTTTTGATGTTTATAAAAGATTCAAATTTGATAAACACACATTAATTGTGAGAATCAGGCACTATATTGTTCCAAATAACTCATTCAAATGTTTCATAAATGAATCATAGGGGTCCAATTATTTCATGATCATCAAAATCCTTAATCCTCAACACCTTCTCAATCCCATTCAACATGAATATGATATGAAAAAGGATTTATATAATCCAAATGATCCCTTTGGTGGAATTATTTATTCTTTAATAGATAGTGATTCAACATTAACCTAAATAGTCATTCAGTTACTATACTTATTTGTTTAACAATCATAGGTATTCCTCTTCCCTTTTATAACCAAAATATTCCCAAGATCATTTTTCACACATGTAGTATATACCTATTTTCTTATCTCCACACATGTACATTTATCTACACTATTACACCATATATATGTATGGATGATTATCATAGAATATATTTCCCTATATTTTTATAGAATCAAATTGAGTTGGAATTATAATAGAGTAAAATAATTTTCAATGTGTCATGCTTTAATATATAACATCATATATGTATTTTAATGCATATATAAATATATAACCTATAATGTTGTGGTAAAATATATAGTTCCTCATGATACAATGAATAAATTGTTTTCAATGATGGAATAATACTCCATCATAGAGGGAAATATAGGTATGTCCATTTAGGGAAAATGATACAAAGTAACTCACATTAATGAAGCAAAATTATGTTTTCTCAAATGGGAAGAGAAATTTATTGTGAACATGGACCATTTCTAGGTTTATATTGTTTCTACAACAAAAAATGGTTTGATGAATGTTGTTAAACCTTTTTTGGCACAAGAAAGTTGTTTAAATTTATCAGTAAATTCTAATTATCTTGGAATTAATTGTAAGAAATATATTTCCCCTTTAAACTAGTATGAGAATTCAAGGGAAAGTACATAACCTAGATTCATAATTAAAAATAGGTTTTATAAATTTTATTATTCATTGGAATATTCAGATTATTTAGATGATTCAAATGTGATGTACTAAATAATAAATATATATAAACTAGCTTGGATCCTTTAGATATTTAAACAAATAATTTCAGTAGAGTTGGGATTCAATAAAAAATGCATCCCATCCATATTAATAATAAATTAAGTATTGGTATTTTCTAAACTATGTAGATGAGCCTCGGTATATGAGATAGCACATTTCATTACAGAATAAAGAGAAGAAATATATCCATAACTTGTAAAATAACCAGTAAATAATGGAAAATATTATAGTAAAATAAGATACTACTCCAATATATAATTACCCATTTTAACCAAAGTACATTGTATGGAATCAAAATAATAGATATAGTTTATAAATCCAATATGGGATTTGACATCGCTAAGGTGAATAGTTAGATTAATACAAAATTAAATATGTTTAAGAAATTATGTCCCTGCCAAGAGGCTTATACTAATCTATAAATTTGTAATGATTGATCCATATATACATGGGGGGATGTGATGCTTGTATACTTATTTAGAGGTTAAAATTAAAAATAAATAGAATGAGGGATCTATGATTGCATAGTTTTTTATTTTGAATGAGGATTATGTGTAATAGAGATAATATTTTTGGTTATCATATTAAAAAACATTTGGATGTCTAAAAGTCATCTATGGAAAAAACCCAACATTTAGTATTCATTATATTATGTAAATATAAAATTGAATAGTTTTTCATACACATATAACCAAAATAAAATAAGTAATAATTTATTAGAAAGAAGGTTAAACAAGAAAAATATGAATACATGATATGAAAACCAATAATTTAATAATCATTTTTAAATGATATGATATTTGGGTATGAGCACTTAATGACAAGATTGTCTTTTATCTATAAAAACATTCTTTCCTTCAATTTTTTATTTTCATTTAAAAGATAATATGTTACCCCTTGGTATTTTTTAAAATATATTTTATAAAATAAATTTAATTGATATGTTTCATTAAATTAAACATCATGTTTATCCTTTATTATATACAATAGTTAGTTTAGCTTGTGTTAAAAATAAACATTTTTAACGAGATGTGACATACAATCATTATTTAATATTTATCACCTAAACATTGGAATAATGGGCATGAATATGATATTCTAAATTATTTAAATGTTTTTTAAAAATGTATATATAATTAATTCATTGGTTAAATATTAATTAGAAATTAAAATATAACCAATTTGAAAATAAAAGAAATATTTTTTTGAAAAAGTATTTTTCTAGGCATAATATTATTTTATATCAATATATAAAATTAATATATTTACTTGAATGATTTTAAATAAATTAATATATTATGTAAATAATCAAAATTTTAATGTTCATATTATATTCCTTATAGGGATGAGATATGAACAACCTCAGTTTTATAATTAAAAACACTACATTTCTTAAAAGATATTTTGTTTTATTTTGAATAATTTTTTATAATTTTAAAACATTTATTGTAAAAAAATAATTTAATTTATTAAATAATAATTTTTGTATCATATAAAATTTAATTTCTTATAATTGTATAAAAATGTAAATTCTTTATCAATTATGAAAAATACTAGTTTTTAATAAGTATTTAAATTTCTTTTAAAGTATTTTAAAAAATATTTTTGGTTTTAATATGGTTATTAATGTAAAAATAATTCAATTATATATCTATTAATATAGTTTAGCTGAATGGAAAAAATTTCAAATTTAATTTTTACATAAAAACATTAAAAAATTAGAACATTTTCTCTTTGGAAAACCTCTTTAACCTCACATATACAGGATATAAATTAAATTAAATGCATTCACTTTTGTGATTTGAAATTGATATATTTATATAATTTTAATTAAAAATATTTATATTATAATAAAATTAAAACATATATTTTCCATAATTTATATTGTAAATAGTAAAAATTATTTACCATGATTAACATTAGAAAAGGGTTTGTTGGGGGTAAAATGAAAATGATATGGGTCAAAAATGAAACTAATCATTTCAAAAAATCAATTATATATATATATAATCCAGACATATAATTTTTTTTTGATAATGGACCATATTGTATGTTATGGTTTGTTAAAAACATTCGTAAACATTTTTATGTTCAAAAATTACAAGTGTGCCACTCACCTCACATATAAAAGGCCACCCAATCTCTTTCATTATTCACACATCCAAACCCATTTATTTCAGCCACTAATAACACAAATTTAATACATAAATCCTTCATCCCAACCTATGGTACTAATTTAATCCTAAAAAATTAGTTCATCTTTATGTTAAACCAAATATGGTTCTCCCAAGAAGATGAAAAGTATCAAAATATGTGTTTTAGTTTTACTGGTTCTTCTAAACAATTCAAATTTTATTTAATTATGATGATATAATAAACAATAAACCATATATTTATACGTTTATTGGTTAAATACATATCCTATTTATATCTCCCCTTCCATAAAAAGGGATATGAAATCATTATTGGTGTATACGCTTGACTACTACCTTAGGAAAAAATCTTATTATTTGTCCAAATCCAAACCTCCTAGATGAATATATTGAATGATTTATTATTTATAAATTATATTTATGATATTATAATTCTAATTGAGTAATTATATCATATATTCCTTCTCAGGATTCATTCTATGAGAATATGTTAACATAATTTATGCGTTTGGAGGACTATGCCTTGTAAAGTGATGTGACTCATGAACTCTTTAAATGGATGGTAAGAAAAATTTATTTGAAGAAACATGTGATATATATGAAAAAATAATAATAATTTCATAATAATTAGTTATTTACATTTATATTTTATTTTCATTGAGAAAATGGATTCACCGTTCTTTCATACATCCGACCTACTATTTCCATAAACCGTATATTTTACTTTATACCTATAACTATTATGGATAACATTATATACATATAATATATATATATATATGACATTTATATCTTGGTTAAAATTATGGAAAACACATAACCATGATAAAACTAGTATTTCCAAAAAAACAAATAAAATCTCACAAGAAAAAATAGTTATTGCATGAAACATAACATTAACATAGAATTTTTAATAACCATGTCATAAAAAGTAAAATGTAAATCATATATTATAATATATATATATATATATATAATTATAGTCAATTAAAATATTTAATAAACACATATTAATTATAAAATGTTTTTAATTATTATAAATGTAGTGGAGACAAAAGGCAAGGAATTATTGTCTAAATTTATCTTCTTTAAGACATATGTTAATGTATGCTGATTTTTTGAGGTGTATATACAACACCATTTCCATATATTATCATTAATTTATTTTTTATCATGATATTATATGTTTTATTTAACATTATTTTTTCATGGGGCTTATGATTCAAACTTAAAAATGAAGTAAGTGTTTTATGTTTCAATCTTATCTTTATCGTGACTGTTCATGATTATGCTTCCAATGTTGAAATTATTTGATCTATCTCGCAGTAAATTAATTTTTTTTATAATCTTGTTGTTATGGAGATTAAATTTATACCCTTCATTTTCCAATCATAATTTTTTTGGTAGATAAAAATATTTTTTTATGAAAAATAACCTTTATTTCTTTCTTTCATTGAAAAATATTTTCCTTCCAAAATCTTTTTTTTAATATTTTTCCTAGAAATGTTATTTTAATATTTATAAAAATGGTTATTTAAAGGAATTTTACCAATGTTTAAATTTTTATAATTTTTTTAAATGAATCTTCATGTTGATTTTCTGAAATATCTTATATGTATTTTAATACAAATTTAAAACAAGTCATTATTTCAATGTGTACAATAAATAAAAAATTTATTAATTTCATCATCCCATAATTTTTTAACCCTTACATTATAAGAATCAAGGTATATTTTCAATGAAATAAATTCAGGGAATAAATATATTTTAGAGAATGTATTTTTCAAATTTGAAATGATATTTTTTCAATATTTCATTAATATAGTTTTAAATAACCATGTTTATGTTTTACTGGTTTATTTAGAGATAAGTAGTTTCAAATTATTTATGTTTTAAAAAAATTCTTCCATTTTTAAGTATATTTTCCTCTAAGATGTTATATGTGATATTTTAAAATCATTTTCCATCTATGATGTTGTACTTAGATAATACTTATTTTTTATAGGGGATATTATCCAAGGATACCATTATTATTATTTATATTATTTTATTTTTTATATGATTTCATGTTGTTATGAAACATTATTCTGGTTCCATGGGATTAATTTTGATTAAATAATTAAATGAATACGATACATGTTTCTTTTCCAGTTGTTATGTTATATTGAAATGTTTATGTACCCATTTTATTTCCTTTGTTTTGATTTGATGAATGTATTATGAAGCCTAATTTTTCATTAGTTATGATATAAAGAATATTTTATGATCTTGTACAAAACATATGTACGTTTTTCATTATTTGATGGTGGTTTATTTATATGCAATTATGATAGATACATTATTTCCAATTATGGTTATTATGTTATAACCAAGATGATTGGGATATATATATCCCTCCAATGTATTAGGTAAAGATTAAAATATAATGATATAAATAGGAATTAAATGTAGAATAATCCTAATTAATCATCGTAATATATCCAATATGATATACATTGGAGTGAACATTGACTACTATGATGATTTGTGGAGTGAACCAATTCCACAATAATAATCTTCCAAAAAACCTATAACTAATATTAAAATTAATTTATATACATATTTGTATTCCAAAATTATATGTCTTATTACAACGTTATATTCTCTTGTATCGACTTCATTGATTCCAGTAGGATTCTTGTCTAATAAACTACCATGATTTATTCAATGACTCATGTTTATAATCTATGATATAAATGCATTTTTATTTAAATATTATTCTAATATTATCATTACCATATGCTCTTGATATGTTTATATCTAAAATGTTTGTAATAACTATGCATCTATACTCACCCATTCTTATGTTTCGTTTCCCAATTTCACAATGAATGTTTTTATGCATGATATGTATAAGAAGTGGTATAGTTTGGAAATACATAGTGGGAGATGAAAAGGCTCATTTATGGACTAGGTGTCCATGTATCAATGTTTGGAAAACCATTAAACCTAAAATATTTTAGTGATTATTTTTTTGTTTTATAATTATAATTTATCTTTTAATATATAATATTTATGAATGTGAATTTGGAAGTTTACATTAAGAATTAGAGTAAGGTTTAGTTAATGTTTGGAAAATTTGATGATAGAACATTAATGAGATCCTGAAAGATATTTTTATTTATATTTATATGAATATATCTGTGGATAAGTATAATTATGATTCAAAGTAAATTAAATTGTACAAGAATTTTGAAAAAGGATATAATGAGTGGTTTTTAAGTAACACATCCCTGTATAGATACTATAAGATGATGTGTTTATGTCAAAATGGTTCTTAAGGGTAATAAATCTCATAAGGGTGCATTGATATGGACTCGATTGTCACTAGAAACATAAACATGAGCCTTACTACAAACCTAGTTTTAAAGTCAGGGGTGATATGCTTTGGAAATTTAAAAACTCTGTACAGATCATTATGAATTATTTAAAAAACGTCCATGAATGACCTAGGTTAATCCCAAGGCATCATATATTGAAATTGAACTTCTATCATTTATATATCCTATGTTTCTTTAATATATGGTTCTAAACTATTAATATTTTTACAAACACTGTAATTTTTTGATTTAGTTGATGGAATGAACCCGAAGAAACTAGATTAATGTTGAATGTGATTGAAAATTCCTTTATGAGAAACCAAAAAGGGTGATATCTCGAGTGAAGTATATTGGGATTATACCTAATTATTTATCATGAAATATGATGAACAACATGAACCTTAGAATAATCTCAGACTCAGTAAATAAAAGAGAGGTAATTTTCTTTTAGAGTTCAGGTAGTGGACAACACAAAGTATAGAAGAATCAGTTTACTATATGTCAATAATTTGGGAATAATAAATTAAGAGAATATCTCAAAGGGATGATAAAACATTTTGAGTGTGGAAAATAAGTTCAAAAAATCAAGTAATATAGGATGGAAAATGACAAATTTAGTTAACATAATGGAACGAAATATTGGTCTCTATAATGTATAATCAAAGGATGGATGTTTTAAATGTTTAATATATATATATTTTTAAAATAGACATCCTAGGGTGAATGATTGAAAATAAAATTAGGCTACTGGTATGATTAATGGTTATAAATTTTATGACGAGGATACCATGAATGATGTAAGAAAGGTATAGGTTACTCTAAGAATATTTTTTTATGTTAAAAATTAGATGAATTATTAAATCATGGTTCATTAATGTTATAAAATGAATCAAATATAATATTATAGGAATGATTTATTAAGTGACAATATAATAAGTGATTGTTATTTGTTAAAGATTACTTTTCAATGATCGACGTGTTTTTATGTGGGAAATAATGAATTATCTTATACGAATCTTGAAATATATAAAGATTTATCATTAGATATTTCTTAATAGGAATTTCAACGAATACACTGAATATTATAGGTTATTAAGAAAATTGATTTAATTAATGGTTATATTTTGGAGAAAACACATAATTAAGGGAATTTCAACCTTAATATGTTAATTAAGTTGAGAAAATTGTATTTTGTTTCAATAAATAGGTGATTGATTCAGATAGCATATATTGGATAGAATTAATGACCTCATATTTTATAAATGTTTTATTGAAAATTATTATTTTGATATCATTGAAGAAATTTAAAAAATTGTTGGATATATGAAAAACATTCAATAATCTAAAATAATGTGTTTTCATGAATATTTTTATTGAGTTTTTCTTCTAATTCTAGTTATTACCAAGATTCTGGTGAATATATGAAGAATGTATTCAAATATTTAGAATATATAAATTAAGACATAGTTAATTATATTTTGTATATTAATGTTATATTTCATTGAAATTTAATTACCTTATATATTAATCGTGAATTTTTAATGGGGTATATTGAATTTTGGATAGGGATTTAATGATTTCTGTATCACCTCACAATTAAAATATTTATGTATATTGGATAAATTTTGATAAAAATACTTTTTATGGAGGTAACTACAAATAGAAGGAATGAAATATCATTTTATTTTGGATTTCATGATCCATAAATCATTTAGGCAAAACAAAATCATCTTCATTTCTTAGTATAATATATGAAGTGGAAATTAATCAATAAACAAGAAAAGAATGAAATTGTTCTTATGATTTGAAGGAATGGCAATCCCATGGTATATTGGTCCCCTTTATATTCATGATAATATAGAGATGGAATCTGTTCAATTAGTGTTTCCACAGAACCTCCCTCAAGCCCACAATGAGTTCCATGTATCTATCCTAGGTGCGTACAAAAATCATCATTCAAATGTTCTGAATCAAGAGTTTATAAAACTATAGTATGATATTTATTATATGTAATAATAGGTAGCGATTCGTGATCTAATAAAAAAATTCAACTAAATAAGAAAACATACATGGGAAATGATTTGTGGAGAACCCACCATCTTGAGGAAGCTACGTGGGACCTGAGGATGTAATGAAGAAAAAGTATCCTCAGTTGTTGGTAGAAATGTTATGTATTTTGATGTAAAATTTAATCTCATGTGGGGTATAATATAAGAACATGTGATATTGCGGAATATTTTTTTAAATAAATTTATTCTTTTCAATATGTTTTCATTTCTGGAAACACCGAGTTTAATATTTGTTGAACAAGACACTTAATTTTTTATGCATTACACATAAAACCATGTCTTAGCGAAACATGACATACTATAATTACTTAATAGTTATAAACTAGCTATAAATATGAATGGTATGAGTATTATTAACTGAATAATCAAAATTTATGGTTTAAAAAGTATATTTAGTAAAATAATTTGTTGAAAAATTAACTATAAATTAATATAACGACTATTGGAAAATAAAAGAAATAATTTTTTTTAGAAAAACTATTTTTATGGGAACATAGAGTTTTTATCTGGATAAAAAAAATAAATAACGTTTAGAGTATTATTTTAATGACATATATATATTATATTAAAAATAAAATGTTTAATATTCATCTTATGTGTTTTCTAATCATTAAAAAATAATAAATCGTATTTTACTTTTAAAAATGTATTTTTTTTGAAAAATCGGTTTTGTATAATTTTACACACTTATTTAAATATATATTTAAAAATTTTAGAATATATTTTTATAATAACTAACTGAATTATTTAAAAAATCAATTCCAAATTATCTTATATTAATTTTTTTTGTTTTTTAAATGATATATTTTTTGATGAATAATGAAATATTTCGGTTTTTATTAAGAATTATCATTTATTATAAATCATTTAAAAACATAAAAAATTTTATAATATCTTTATTAAAGTAATCACATATAAATTTAATTTCTATTAATCAATTTTAGTTCATTAGAAATAGTTTAATATATATTTTTGATAAAAATACTTTCAAAATTTTGGAATGTCTTCTCTTTGGAAACCCTTTTTCTCATCATTTCTACAAAATTAATTTTAAATTAAAAATTTGAACTTATGTTCATGGAATTTGGAAATATTTAATTCAATATCTTTAATAAAAAAAATTATTATCTAAAACTTTAATGTTAATTTATTACCAAAATCAACTATAAAAAACAAAAAAAATTCCACAGTAATAGTAAAAATGTATTTACTACGGTGTTAAATTAAATAAATATTGGTTACAAGTTAAGAAAAAATGGTAATACAATGATTTTATGTAACAATATGGACTATATCATGTATAATTATTTATAAGGGTATATTTTGTTGCCTTATAGAATTTAAAAAATGAGGTTACACCTTTTTATTTAAAAAAAATTCAAGTGTTCCTCTCACCTCACTTATAAAACGTCACATATTGTCCTCTCCTAGTCAAAAATAAAAAATTGTTTTCTAACAATAACTTTTAAAATATATTCCTTATATCACAACCAATAGTTTAGAAGAATTTTTCAGTATATAAAACTAATATAGGAATGATTTTGTTTAAACCTAAAGAGGTTGTTTATTGAATATGTAATTGTTTTTAACTTTTTGTTATTGTTATACTTATTATTACAACACCTTAAATCCTTATTAAATTATTATAATATAATAAAAATATTATATACCATAAACATATTTGGTATTATGTCAATTATATATCTAATTTCAATCTCCACTTCCATCAAATTTTATATAAAATCATCATTCATATCTATGAAGGACTACTGCCACACGAACTGGTGATATTCAATTTCCTTCACCACCTCTCACAGAAGAAGATAGTGATCAATGTATTATATATATATGATATTTAAAATATTATTTTTTCTTATAAAATATTGATATATCAAATTAATTATAACATTCTATTCCTTTAGAGTTCAATATTTTCGTTCATCTGTATTGCAGACTGCATCCTTATGAAAAGGGATGTGATTCATTAACGCATTACATTAAAAGAAATAAGCATGGGTTTAATTAAAATATTTTATATACATAAAATACAAATTATTATATAATGGTAATATATTATTTTCTAATCTTTCATTCAATCCATCTAGATAATGGGTAATCTTTCATTCATACAAATGACCTAGTGTAACCATAATCAATGTATTTAATTTTCTATCGTTATGAATAATGGAATACTCTAAATAAATTAATAGTTTATTTATTAAAATTTATATCATGTTTAAAACTCAGTATATTATGGATCTATTAACAATGCAATATGATAAGAAAATCAAAAATCACACCATACATGAAAAACAAAAGATCAATTATCTGAAATGTAAGATTAAAATAGAATGGTTAATAAACGGGCAACAAAAGGTCACATGTAAATAATAGGTGGTTTTATATATGTAATTTTGGTCATGTAATATATATATATTTAAAACATAAATATTTATCATATTGGAATTTTGAATTTGTATGGAAGAATTCGATACATAATGTAATGGATTTTTTTCTCCATTTCCATTCTTTGAGACATATGTATTGTTATTCACATTTCTTCATTTGTGAGAGGTATATTGTTACATCCCATTATTATTATGTCATGTACACCTCTATCCACATTGTGATTTTCCTTTTCTTATTGTCTAAATAGGGCCGAGACGGAATTAGGAGAATACCTACAATGATGAAGTCAATGATTTTTTTCACTTTCAACATTAACCTACTTATTCTGTAGGCTGAAGGAGGATTACACACCATGTAACTAGGTTACATGATGTGTAGTTGTTTTTTGGTTGAATTCATGAAAGGAGTTCACATTGTGAAATAGTATTCATCTTAAATGCTAGTTTCATGGTGGAATGTTTTACATAATGTATTGTTAATCCGTGGAAATAGATTTATTATCATACTTGAACATTGTGGTTTTCACAATGTGTAATTGGATTACATGTTGTGTAATGGTCTTCATATAGTTTATAAATAAGGGGAGCAGTTGTTTTAGTCTCTGATCATTCTTTAGCATCTCTTTTACTCAACCTAAAGAAATTCCCATATTGTTTTGGGAGTCTTCTCACCATTTATATCAATAGGAAAAGTGTTCTATCTTTATTTTAGTTATTGTGTGTATCGCTCGGTAAGAGAACTTTCTACTTCATCATTTATATTGACCATGGTGGCACCCTTGGTTTATGTTATTGGATAATTTAGTCAAGTTTGGTGTTTTATTTTTTCTTCTACTATGATCCTTTTCGTGTTCTCTTTTCTGATGGATGTTACATTGATTATCATGGTGGGGAGGTTGTTCATTGTAATGATGTGTGATATTTTGTCACTTATACCAACCCTCGTTCCCAATTGAATCAATCCTAAGATATGTGGATTTGATTCAATGACCTTCTCTGATTTCATTGGGTTTTTTTGTGGATCCCATTGCAAGCATGTGTGAATTAAGATTTCAGGTAGGTGGTACTGTCTCTAGCCAATGAAAATAAGCTTTATGGCTCCAACATTATAAATTGATTTCTCAAATTGGCATGAATGTTTGGGTCTTTTTAAAAACAGGTTTTTAAGAGAAATGGGTTTGCCCTATTTTTTTTAATTAAAGTAAATAGATACTTTGGGAATATAGAAATTGATTTGTGTAAATGATAACATAGGATACCATCAGTACATATGTGGAAGGTTTATCTTAAAAAAATTATCCACTTTTATGATTACCAAGAGGAATTATAATGGGAATTTCCTCTTTAACCAGGCTCATTATCATAGGGGATATATATTGACAATATTGGTGTCATGTCTTGTCCTCAGGGTCCGTGCCGTGACTACCCGAAACCTGCCTTCCAGAGGCCAGGGGCTGGAGCCTAGCACCAAAGGCATAAATACCGATAAAAAGGAAAATAATTGCCTTTATACAAGTAAAAAACAAAGCAAAGTACACAATATGAAGTAAACACTAAGTAAACTTAGTACAAAAGTAAGTGCTGAAAAGTAAATGGGCCAGAATACTAACCCAACTGAATGTATAGTACAACTGAAATGAAATTACATCTACAGTAAAGTAAATCAGCAACCATCGAGTCGTCCCCCAGCTATCCCACATAAAGGGTGGGTACATATGGTCTCCTCAACTCCTCAGGTTTGGTCGTCTGATCCATGTATGTCCTTCCTGATAGTCCACCTCCAGATACCGTTCCGATCCATAGGCCTCAACCACGCTCAATTTTTTCCATCGTCTGCAACCAACACAACGTAGTGCGGGCATATCCCATGCAGTGGTGAGTATATGATACTCAGTAGGGACCCTGAGACCACCAAAGGCCTCCCAGAATCCACAAAGGATTTACCACAAAGGAAAGATACAAACACAAATTAACAACCAACTCTACTTAGGAATATGCCCATACATATACCTAAGTCGTCAATTCCAGTTCTGCTCAAACTCACAAGCCCAATTACAACCCAGTCCACACAGGAAATCACAACCCAATCCACATAAGAAATCAAGTCAATCATATCGATGATATTGATTGGAAGTCAAGACTCAGCTCACATAGCTATACTACTCACGAGGAGGGTGGAGATGAGTAGATGTAGCCTCTGAATCATCTCCTCTGTCGAACCCACATAAGATCCAAGTACAGAAGTCGTCGCTGCCGAACCCACATAGGATCCAAGTATAGTAACCATCGCTACCGAACCCATGTAGGATTCAAGTACAGTCTTCATCGCTTCTGAACCGATGGAGGATCCAGGTACAGTCGTCCTCGCTGCTGAACCCATGTAGGATCTAAGTATAGTCGCCATCGTCGTTGCAGTCGCAGCCAGCTCTAGTGTTCCCACACACAACATGCTCGATTTCGAGAGGGTTTGATCCAAGATCAAAGAGGGTCGATACATCAACTGTTACAAAGTCCAGAGTTGATGTATCCCAAAGTTACGTCTCATCAATCGGAACTGAACGCGACTGATGACGCGTCAATCGGACGCCCGGTCTGAGAGTTATTGACTTTTCTGTCCCAGGGGACCGGTTGGGTTTTTATATAAACCAACCCAACCGTACTCTATCTGCGTCCAAATCTCAAGTATAGTAATCCAAAAGAACTGTCTCACTAAGAGGAATTCAACGTAATTGACAGCACGTCATTCTGACATCTGGTCGTTAAGTTATAAGCGTTTCTTCTCCAAGGGCCCGGTTGGTTTTGGGTTTGAACCAACCCGTCCATACACAAAATTCGGAAAAACCTCGATGGTAATATAACAAAATGAATAATCGATCCACGGATCTCTATGTAACTTACTGTGCGTCGATCGGAGGTCTGTAGCCCAAGATATGGGCGTTTGAACGAACCTGGTCCGAAAATAGGGGGTCTGGGCCCGGTCCGACCCAGCCCAATACCCCCTGGGATTGCTCGAATCAGGGCAACCCAAACCGGTTTCGGGTCCGGCTTAATTGGGTGTAGCCCGACATGGCTAGCGCGGCTAGGCCCGGCGGGGCGCGGTCGGATCAGCCCGTGCGACCTGCGGCCCGGCTCGGAAGCCATCTGTGGCTCGGCGCTGGCCGAGCGGGGTGCAAAAGGGGGTGCCACCCCCTGTTTGCAGAAACGGCGGAACCTGTGGGTTCCACCCTAGGAGCCGGTTGGGGGGTTGGGGGTTACAAACCCCGGTTTCTTCGAATGACCGACCTTTATGGCCGGTCGGCTGTGTAATCTCGGGACCCCCTTCATGTCCCGCCTCTAAGTGGCGCTAGCGGCCGGCACCACACCCCACAGCCATGGCTCGCCCCGGCTGCGTCCCCTTGAAGCTAAGGCGCGGCCCGACGGCGCCGCTCACCACCGCCATGGGCCGCTCTGGCCACAGTCTTCTTCGTCCCCACGCGGTGCAACGACACTGCACCACCTTCGCCACAATCATCAATGATGATCAATAAGAAAAATGGGAGGAGAAATCAGCCGTGTTTTTGCGGTTCGATCTCCTCCCGTTACCACGTTAACATTCGGCCAAAGTATACGTGATACTCAATGAAAAAACAATGCACAATTTTAATTCATTAAAATTGAACTTAACCCCTACCTCTAAGGATGTTCTCATTTGTCAAGCGCCGCGGATGATAGTGTCGTTTCTATTGTTGTCAGTGTCTCCTCCCTTGTCACGGAGGAAGAAGAGGATGGAGAAACCGGGCCACCGAGTCGATGTTCTTCACCGGATATTTGGCGTTCTTCATTGGAGAGTTGGCGTTCTTCGAAAGGAACTAGAGCTCTATCCTCCAATTCTCAACACAACATGTCAAACCACAAATAATATAAGGCTCCTCTTATTTTACTCAAACATTCCATGCATTAAAATTACAAAATTTAAACACTTAATTAAATTAATTGATTAAGTGTGTGTTGGCCTGAATTAATGTGGGAGAGTGGAGAGTTACCCAATTAAATAAAGGGGTTAATGTAGGGTTTAAAGAATGTGAAGGGTTGGGGCTCATGCGGGCCCCACCTCACATTTATCCCCATATGGGTAGTTAAGATGTTAGTGGGTCCAACCCTAACTCCCACATGTAGGATAAAACCACCTTAGAATTATAAATAAAATTGTACACAATTTTATTCACTTTTTATTTAAACCACTTTTTTTAACAACTCCTCCAAAGAAAATGCATCTTCGGTAAAGGTCCTCTTAAGAAATTACCGGCGTTGCGGTTTCATTGGTGACCTCATATTTCAATTACGAGCAACGATTCAAAAGATCGAAAAACCAACTCGTTCGTTCACTGAACGTACCCGAGGTAAACTTCATAAATTGATTCCTAGCACACCAAGCCTCAAAATCAGGTTCCGTCAAGAACTGTGTACATGTAAAATCCCAACAAATTTATGAAAAAAATTTCCTTGAAATTTACAGGTCTTTACATTACTCCCACCCAAGGGCTTTACGTCCACGTAAAGCTACATCATAAACTAGGGAAACAAATGTCGGTACTGTGCAATCATTTGAGCCTCCCGCTCCCATGTGCTCTCCTGGAGGTTCCTGGGCAGCCACCTGATGTGTACTAGAGGAATCGACCGTCCACGTAGGACTCTCTCCTGTCGATCCTCGATCTCCACCGGGACCTCCGCAAAAGTCGCCTCGTCATCGATGTCCAGCTCCCCGTGATCAATGATATGCGTTGGGTCGTGCACGTATCTCCTTAGCTGAGATACGTGGAAGACGTCGTGCACCCAGTGCAACTAAGGTGGAAGAGACAAGTGATAAGCCATCTTGCCTATCCTGCTGAGAACCTGGAATGTTCCGATGAAGCACATAGATATCTTTCCGCCCTGGCCAAATCTCCATAATCCACGTCGAGTTGAGACCCATAAGAAAACGTGGTCGCCATCCTTGAACTCTAGTGGTCTCCGTCTCCTATCAGCATAAGACTTCTGTCAGCTCTGTGCAGTCCTCATCTGCTCCTGGATGATCTGCACCTTCTCTGTCGTAGCCTGGACCATCTCTGGTCCTACGAGTGATGACTCCCCAAGGTCTTTCCAGCACAGAGGTGATATACAAGTTCGGTTGTACAATGCCTCGTATGGTGCCATCCTGATGGTAGAGTGGTAGCTATTGTTGTATGCAAATTCTACCAAGGGTAGGTGATCCTCCCAGCTGAGACCAAAGTCAAGGACACATGCACAGAGCATGTTCTCGAGTGTCTAAACAGTCCTCTCCGTCTGGCCATCCGTCTGAGGGTGAAAGGAGGTGCTTAGACGTAGCGGCGTCCTAAATGCCTCCTGAAACACCTTTCAAATCTGGTAAGTAAAGAAATAATCTATATTGGAGATGATAGACGATGTCACACAATGAAGCCATACGATCTCTTGAATGTAGAGGCGTCCCATGCTCTCCACTGATCGCTACTCTTTGATAGGAAAGAAGTGGTCTGACATGGTGAGTCGGTCCACAATCATCCAGATGGAGTCATGTCCTATGGAAGTACATGGATGTCCCGTCATGAAATCCATAGATATCTCATCCCACTTCCACTCCGGGACCTCTAAGGGTTGTACCAAGCCTGCTGGTACCTTGTGCTATGCCTTCACCTGCTGGAAGGTGAGGCATCGTGAAACGAACTATGCCACATCCTTCTTCATACCCGGCCACCAATGCTGTCTTTTGAGATCATGGTACATCTTCGCTACTCCTAGATGTACCACCAATGGGGAAGTGTGAAACTCTCTCAGCACCTCCTCCTGTGGTGCAACTGGTACCATGGTACATCCTCTGAAAAGAATGATGTGCTCTCTTACTATAGAAAATCCATCAGGTGCCTGTCCTGTGGATATCTACACACGTCGCGTCTCATAGTCAACGTCCCCATGCTATGCCTCCCTGACCCACTAAAGTAGTGGAGGAGTTACTGTGAGCGACTATAGAAAGTTTGCACCATCTCTATCCAGGAAGGATATCTGCAAAGCGGCTATCTTATCTATCGCATCTCCATGTAGCTGAATGCCCGACCTCTTACTGAGAGCATAAGCTACTATGTTCCCCTTCCCAGGAGTATAGACTATCTCAAAGTCATTTTCCTGAAGGAACTCGAGACATCACCGATATCTCAGGTTCAGGTCCTTCTGCGAGAAGATGTACCTAAGACTCTAGTGGTTAGAGTAGACTGTAATGATCTCCCCCATCAGAAAGTGCTGCCACATCTTCAAGGTGAAGACCACTACTTCTAACTCCAGGTCATGGGTAGTGTAGTTCTTCTCGTGATTCCTCAATTGTCGTGAACCATAAGCGATCACTGCCCGCTCCTGCATCAGGACACACCCGAGTCTGGTTCCTGATTCATCGTAGTAAACTATGTACCATATGGCTTCCTCCGGTAGCCTCAAGATGGGTTCATTGGTCAATCTTTGTCTCAGCTTCTTGAATCTATGCTGGCATCTATCTAACCACATGAAGGGTTTTACCTTCTTCGTCAAAGCTGAATGTGGTGTTGCAACTCTGGAGAAGTCTAGCACAAATCACCGATATTACCCAGCCATACCTAAGAAACACCGCACCTCTGTCACGCTCCTGGATGGATCCAAAGATAGTACTTCCTCTATCTTCGCAGGATCCACTAAAACTCCAACCTTATAGATGAAATTCCCCAAGAAGTGGACCTCTCAAATCCAAAACTGACACTTTGAGAGATTACCATAACGATGGTGCTCTCGGAGTGTGTCCAGTACAACCCACAAGTGGTAGGCATGCTCCTCCTCAGTAGTCGAGTAAATTAGTATGTTGTCGATGAAGACTACAACAAATCGATCGAGGTAAGGCTGGAAGATCCTGTTCATGAGACTCATGAAAACTGCTAGAGCGTTGGTTACGCCAAAAGGCATAACCAAGAACTCATAGTGGTTATACCGACACCTGAAGGTCGTCTTCTGCACATCCTCATCTTGAACTCTGAGCTAATGATAGCCTGACCTAAGGTCTCTCTTAGAGAACCATCATGCTCTCTTGATATGATCAAAGAGATCATCTATCCTTACAAGAGGATACTTGTTCTTCATGGTCACCTGGTTCAGGCGATGGAAGTCGAAACACAGTCGCAAGCTCCCGTCCGCCTTCTTAGATAACAAAATCGGGGAATCCCAGGGTGAAACACTGGGTCGGATGAAACCCTTACCCTACAAGTCCTCCAGTTGTACCCATAGCACTTGAAGCTCATCGGGAGCCATCTGATATGCTGGAGTCGATATCGGGGCTGTCCCGGGGTACATGTCAATATAAAATTCTACCTCTCTGCGAGGAGATAGTCTTGGAACTTCGTCAGGAATAACGTCCGCATTATTATCCACTACAATAGGAAAACATGGACTCCACACATAAACTAATCATAGGACGAGACTAGGAAACTGATGGGTGATCGGCTGTCCTCTCCTCTGTGTGAGTCCATACTATGCTGCAAAGGCTCCCTTCTCGCCGGTGAAGGTGAACCTGCTCCCATATGTACAGACACACCACACTTTGTGCCTAATACAGTCGATCTAAGCATGGACTGTAGATAACCAATCCATGCCCAAGATGACGCCGTAAGGCCTCGATGCCGCTACAAGAAGATCCCAGCCGAAGCTCTCGCCTCCAAGAGTAAGCTCACACTGCCAGAACTAGTTCGTAATCATCGATTTTTCTCTCGTAGGAGTCTCTAGCCGTAAGGATCGATCCAACGACTCTGTCGGAATCTCTGAGCTTCGAACAAGGGAAGAAGTAATGAAATAATGACTCGCTCCTATGTCTATAAGAACTGCAGCAAGGGTGGAATAGACACAAGTAGTACCTCGAATCATCTCAGGTGCGCCGTGGTCATAAGCCTCCACTGCCTAATGCTGAGCCTGCCTCTGTCCTCTAGCTCCCTGTGGTCGGGGTAAACCTACTGGTGGTGGTTGTGGTGGTAAGGACACGAAGCGTTGTCCACCACCTGCTACTCAACATGCTCCTCTACCTCGTCCACATACTCCCTGCTGACCGCCACGGTCGAACCTCTACCTCTGTCTGGGTGGTCCCTCAACTGCTTGTAGATCCTCTACATGGAAGGTCGGGTAGTCACGAGCCATGTGACCCTGCCCGCCGCATGCATAGCATTGTCTGCCTCTCGTATGACTGGCTCTGCTACATGTGCCCGACACCTCCGAACCAGTATCTTGAGGTCGCCCACCTGATGGTCTGGTCTGCTTGGACCTCTGCGACATTTGTCTACTGCCGGCTACAGAAGACTCTTCTACGTGTCAACCTACGGTAGGCCTCGCTGCTGGTGTTGGCTCTGCAAGAAAGCTCTCCACAAGAAGGGCTCGCTCTAGTACTCTTGCCTGCGTCAGAATTATGAGAGAGATCATCGAAGATATGATCTCATGCCTCAGTCCATGCTCGATGGTCAGGGCCCGGAAGAATGGGTCTTTTACCATGTCCGTGGAGTAGCGCGAAAGATCAGTAAATCTTGTCGGGTACTGGGCTACTGTCATGCTGCCCTTCCGCAGTTGTAGTAGCTTCTGAATGCGCACTGCATGTAGGGTGGCTGGAACGAACTCCAAGAAGAAGAGACTCTCGAATTTCGTCCAAAGTAGAGATGCCTCATCATGCAAATGGAGCATCAGGCTCCACCATCTAACTACTTCTGTGTGTAGGAGAATCGCTAAAATGATCACCATGAGGTCATCTGTGTCCCTACTAATCTGAAGACTCTGATGATAGCCTCCAGCTAATCCTAAGCTACCTGAGGGTCCGTCTCTCGACGGATCCTGGGCGGCCTTTGATGCTGAAACACATGCAGTGCACTCAGGTGACGTGCACTCTTAGCTGCTGGGTTTGGTGGCATCAGTGGCTCGACGTGTAGAGGTACCGCTGGTGCCTCCGCTGTAATGGGACCCTGCACCGAGGCCTTGTCGCTCGGTGGGCTGTCATCTTGCACAACGCTTGGAACCCTAGCTGGCTGCCGTCGTGGGGCCATCCTGAAATGAAATAGGTGCACCATGGTTAATACAATATACTTGTTGAGATGACACAAAGTAATCACAAATAAATTTTTTAAAACACACATGCAATCAATGTTTTCGTGCACTAAGTCCGAAATGAGAAGTCAGGGTCCTGGTGTATGGATATGTATGCCGCCACACCAACACTGGACTCCCTGTACTGATAACCACACTCAATACCCTTAACACTATTGCTTAGAATAGAATAAATTATCAGAGTCTTAAGTTCTACGGTAGAATCAACTCCTCTAATACTAATTTGTCATGACCCGTCCTCGGGACCCGTGCTGTGAATATCTCAAGCCCACCTTCCAAAGGCCAGGGGCTCACGACTAGCACCAAAGGCATAAATCCGGATAAAAAGAGAAGTCATTGCCTTTATACAAGTAAACAACACAATAGAGTACGCAACCTGAAGTAAACACTATGTAAACTGAGTATAAAAGTAAGTGTTGAAATGTAAATGGGCCAGAATACAAACCCAACTGAAAGTACAGTACAACTGAAAAGAAAGTACAACAACAGTAAAGTAAATCAGTAACCACCGAGTTGTCCTACGGATATCCCACCTGAAAGTTGGTTACAGATGGTCTCCTTAGCTCCTCGGTTCCGGCCGTTCGCTCCGTGTATGTCCTGGCTGATAGTCCACCTTCGGATACTGTTCCGCTCCACAAGCCTCAACCACGGTCAGCATTGTCCGTCGTCTACAACCAACACAACTTAGTGCGGGCATAGCCCGTGCAGGTGTGAGTATATGATACTTAGTAGGGACCCTGAGACCCCCAAAGGCCTCCCAGAACCCACAAAGGATTTACCACAATGGAATGATACAAACGCGAAGTAACAACCAACTCTACTTAGGTATATTCCCATACATATACCTAAGTCATCAATTCCAGTTCTGCTCTAACTCATGAGCCCAATTACAACCTAGTCCAAATAGGAAAGCACAACACAATACACACAGGAAAGCTAGTCAATCATATCGATGATTTTTATTGGAAGTCAAGACTCATCTCACATAGGTATACTACTCACGAAGAGGGGTGGATATGATTAGATGTAGCCTATCAATAATCTCCTCTGCGGAACCCACGTAGGATCCAATTACAGAAGACATCGCTGCTAAACCCATGTAGGATCCAAGTACAGTAACCATCAATGTCGAACCCATGTAGGATCCAAGTACAGTCTTCATCGCAGGTGAACACACGGAGGATCCTAGTATAGTCGTCCTCACTGCCGAACCCACGCGGGATCCATGTACAGTCACCATCGTCGTTGTAGTCGCAGGTAGCTCTAGTGTTCGCGCACACATCACGCTCGATTCCGAGAGGGTCTGCTCAACGAGCCAAGAGGGTCGATACATCAACTATCACAATGTTCAGAGTTGATGTATCCCAAATTTCCGTCTTGTTAATGGGTACTCAACGCGACAGACGGCGCGTCAATCAGACGCTTGGTCTGAGAGTTATTGGCTTTTCCATCCCAAGGGCCCGGTTGGGTTTTAAGATAAACCAACCCGACCGTACTCCAGCTGCGTCCAAACCTCGAGTATAGTAAGCCAAAATAACCATCTCAATATGTGGAATTCAACATAATTGATGGAACATCATTCAGACGTCCAGTCGTTAAGTTATAAGTGTTTCCGCTCTAGGGGCCTGACTGGTTTCAGGTTCGAACCAAACAGGCCATACCCAAAATTCACTGAAACCTCTTGTTTAATATTCCAAAACGACCATCTCGATCCAAGGATCCCTACTCAACTGACAGTGTGTCGATCGGAGGTCCATATCCCAAGATATGGGCGTTTGAACGAACCTGGTCTGAAAATAGGGGGTCTGGGCCCGGTCCGACCCGGCCCAATACCCCTTGGGTCGACCCGGGTCCAGTTCCGGACCGATTGGTCACAGCCCAGACCGGCTGGCGCGGCCCATCCCGCAGCTGGGTGTGGCCCGGCTCGAAAGCCGACTGTGGCTCGGCGCTGGCCGAGCTGGGCGCAAAGGGGGGCGCCGCCCCCTGTTTGCAGAAACGGCGGACCCTATGGGGTCCGCCCTTGGAGTCGGTCGATAAAGTTACCACCCCCCAGTTTCTTCAAACGACAGGCCTTTATGTCTGGTCGGCTTTGTAACTACGAGACCCCCTCTGGTCCCGCCTCCAGGTGGCGCGGGCGGTCGGCAAAGCCGGCCGCCACTCGAAAGTCCGCCGCGGCGCGACAACGCCCCCCCCCCCCCCCTGCCGCGACCCGCCCCGACCATGACCCCTTGAAGCTTAGGAACGGCGCGATAGCCCCCCCCCCCCCCCGCCGTGTCCCGCTCATGGTCGCTACCTCTTTTGGCCTCAATAGCATGGCGCGACGGCGCCGTGCACCACCGTCGTGGCCCGTTCCGGCCACGGTCCTCTTCGTCCCGGCGCGGCGCAACAGAACCACGCCGCCTTCGCCACAATCATCAACGAAGAACAACAAGAAAAAGGGGAGGGGGAATCAGCTGTGTTTGTGCGGTCCGATCTCCACCCTTTACGACGATAACATTCTTCCAATGTATACGAGACACTCAACGACAAAACAAAGCACAATTTTAATTCATTTAAATTGAACATAACCACAACCTCGAAGGAAGTTCTCAGTTGTCAAGAACCGCAGATGATGGCATCATTTCCGTCATCGTTGGTGTCTCCTCCCTTGTCATGGAGGAAGAAGAGGATGGGGAAACCGAGCCGCTGAGTCGACGTTCTTCGTCGGAGAGCTGGAGTTCTTCGTTAGAGAGTTGGCATTCTTCCAAAGGAACTAAAGCACTCTCCACCAATTCTCAACACAACATATCAACCCAGAAATAAAATAAGGCTCCTCTAATTTTATTCAAACATGCCATGCATTAAAATTACAAAATTTAAACACTTAATTCAAATAATTGATTAAGTGTGTGTTTGCATGAATTAATGTGGGAGAGTGGAGAGTTACCCAATTAAATACAAGGGTTTAATGGGGGGGGTTATGGAATGTGAAGGGTTGGGGCTCGTGTAGACCCCACCTCACATTTATCCTCACATGGGTAGATAGGATGTTAGTGGATCCCACCCTAACTCCCCCATGTAGGATAAAACCACTTTAGAATTATAAATAAAAATGTACACAATTTTATTCACTTTTTATTTAAACCACATTTTTTAACAACTCCTCTAAAGAATACACATCTTTGGTAAAGGTCCTCTTAAGAAATTACTGGCACTATGGTTTCATCGGTGCCCTCAGATTTCAATTCTGAGAACCGGTTCAAATGATAGAAAAACCTGCTCGTTCGTTCACTGAACATACCCGAGAAAAACTTCAGAAATTGATTCCGGGGAAACCAGTCCTGAGAATCAGGTGCCGTCAGAAACTGCGTACTTGTAAAATCCTAATGAATTTAAGAAAAAAAATTCATTGAAATTTACGGGTCATTACAATTGGGGGGGTTAATCACGGGGTTTTACTATGACTCCAAGAATACAGTTCTATGAACCAGACTATGCAGTTGACTGAATGTTGTATGACTAGTCTTCTAGTCTGACCTATAGTGATCCTTGGTATTGATTCATGTTCTGTTATTTATATTTTTTTCTTCTTGTCCTTTTGAGTTATCCTTGATATGCATGTTAAACATGTTTTTGTTTATAATTGTGAAAATGTGAAATTTTTTACATTTTTTATAGAGAACTCATCTACTTATTATCATTATAGGTTTTATTTAAAATAAGTATACATGAATTGTTCTATAGATACTTGATATGGTACACCTGGGTGGGATCTTACTGACACTATTAACATTCACCATGTGCCCCTCCTCGGTGGTACGTAGAAATTTACATTCCTTTCAAGGCATGGAAATGGATGCCACCATAGTGAGGATGTGAGGTTTGTGTCAAATAGTTTTGGGTAGTTGGCAGTGTTATGGTGGGAGTTCTTCCACACCATTAAAAGAAACTAGTTGATTGGTTTTTCTCCTGGTAGTTGGACATGTTTTATAGCTTTGTCTACTTTTGCAGTTTTTTAGGTCTACTATTTTTATACTATTATTGAATATATATTCATTATTATTCCACTATATCTTTCATTCTATCAACTGATATATGCTATGTGTTTTTTATAGATGGGTGAAATCGTTCTCTATGGTGTGTTGATCGATATCTGGGTGATTTTTCCAGCCCATGGGGATCGAGAATGCCTTTCAGGTTGGCGGTGGATCATGTATGGTGCTATATTTAAGGGTAAAGTGGGTTGGATTGTTATAATTTGGAATCAAATAAATTATATCCTCATGATTTATTTCCTTGTGACAACTTTTAGACTGAATATTGGATTTTTGGGACCTGAGAGGTATGTTGTGATGAGTTCTTGGGATGCTTTAGTCAATATGAAACTATAGATTATATGGGAAGTTGGGATATGTGTCCCTAGTGTTGGGTTTGGTAATAAATATCAATTTTGTACTACCAACATTCTGGTTTGAACATAGATTTTTCCTATTATATATACATTCATAGGTTTAGATATGAAGAATTATACCTCTAAGACATCTTCCCCCAGTTCCCTAGGAAGAAGTTGATGATATTACATAAGATAATCAACCTATAGAGTATAGTCTCTTCATGAATATCATATAGGCAGATAGTTCTATTGATCCAGATGTTCCATTACTTCACAATTCAGTTGTTGAGATACAAAGAGGAGCTAAAGGAGAAAAAAAATTGACTGTGGGAATTCTTTCATGAAAAGTTGTCATCTTTTAAAGGAATGAATGAACCTCAAGAGTCATAGGATTGGCTGTACATGATTGACCATGTCTTTGACATTCTAGAAACACCTAAGAATATCAGGTAAGGTGTGTAGAATTTAGGTTTGAGGGTTATGATAAGCGATTCTCATATTATATGGTCCATAAATAAAGGAAAGTTTAATTATAATAAAAGGTTTTGAAAACCCTATTTTTCTAGTATCTTTTTATAGAGTCTCTGATTCTAGTAAAGTCTATGGACTTCTTATATTTTAAATAGGGAGATTATTCAGTGTTGACATACACCAATTGTTTTGATGAGCCTTTCTATTTTCTTCCGAACATAGTGAGTAATGACAATGTAAAGGATAAGATGTACCAATAGAGTGTTGCAATCAAATATCTGATAATAGGGGTTCATATAAATACATTATACCTACACTAAGATGGTAGATGAATCTATGATGATATATATGGATATGGCAAGAAAGGTTGGTTTTTCCAACCCTTATCTTCCATATAGTGGATTTTTTAGTGGTGTTTATTGGATGAAATGGAAGTGGGAGATTCATATTAGAAGTGATGAGGGTGGGTTCCAATTGTGAGCCTTTTATACACCACATGTGGCACCTAGAAATGATCCCCTAACTTTATATCAGTGTGGCAAGGATAGACACACAATTACATATTATACTATGACCATGAGGACATGTAATAAATATGAATGCATTGGTCACTTACAAATAATCTATCAGGATATGACTACAACTTGTTATGTTCCTGGTTCATCGACTCCAAAGAATACTATAGTGGCGTCATAATCATCAAAGACTGTAGGGCTCCAGCCACAGGCCACAAGAGTGACGCACTTTCGTGCAATAAATGAGTGTCTAATGGATGTCGAATATAGTCCAACAATTGTGAGAGGTAGTATAATTATTTAATCATCAGTTTTATTTTATTTATTTCATATTGGGCCCTACTACTCTTTTATATCTATGTATTTTGATGATATTCTTAAACTTACAAAATAACTTATGTCCATTATAATGGAGTTATAAATACCTCACAGTGTGAAGAAAAATTATTGGTTTCAATGTCCTTATTGTTTATTAATTATTGTCGATATGGAGTTGGTTTGGGATTTTCTCATTCTTGATTAGTATCTTTTTGATGTTATCATCGATATAGATTGAATTGTTTCTCATAAATATGTTATTGATTGTCATCATTGATATTTTTCGTTTCTTACTATCGATGGAAGATATTATGTGTTTTATGGGGAGTGGGAGCTGACGTCTGGTCATGGAATAAAATCCTTCCCAAAGCATTGTAGTTTATTTTCTTCTATTGTGATTGAACCAAATGGTTGTTCTTTTATTATTTATCTCCACATAATCATTCAGGACATTTTTGATATTTTCCCAGATGAATTATCTACTCTTCCTCCAGAGAGATAGAGGTTGTGTTTACAATTTCCCTAGTGCGAGGTACCAAGCTGATATTGATATCTTCATATCTTATGTCACCAGCCGAGATAAAAGAGTTCAATGGTTTAGTTGTATTACTTGTGGGAAAAGTGTTTCATTTTCTCTATCATTTTTCCTTGGAAAGTCCCTATGATATTTTCCAAGAATGAAGATGGTTCACTTCAGTTATATGTGGAATATTAGAAGTTGAACTAGTCAATAGTTAAGAACAAATATCCAATAGCACAAGTTGATGATTTAATTGAATAGTTGTAAGGGGAAGTGGTTCTCCCATATTGATCACTGGATGGGTTATCATCAGCTCATAGTTCATGTGTCTGATATACTGAGGGAAACATTCTAGATAAGGTATGGCCACTATGAATATATTTGGATGACTTATGGTCAGACTAACTCTCCTAAGGTTTTATGGATTGGATGAATAGTAAATTATATCAATATCTAAATGCCTTTTTGTTATCGTTCATTGATGATATTATAGTTTATTTGAAAATAAAGTGTGAGCGCAAGTACCATATATGGTTGGTTATTGAGATTCTGAGATGTCGTAGTTTGTATGGAAGGATTTCAAAGTGTATTTTCTAGATTCAATAAGTGATGTTCTTAGGGAAAGGGATTTCAATTCATATATTAACTGTTGATCCAATGAATGTGAATGTTGATTTTTTGTGGAAGGAATGACAAAATATCTATGAGAAACTAATATTCCTTAGTCATGATGGATTCTATCGATGGTTTGTTAAAGATTCCTTTAATTTTATGTCTCCTTTAACAACTCTAACCATGAAATTAGTGAACCTCACATGGGATGAGATGTGCCAGAATATTTATTATGAACTGAAATGAATTCTAAAATCATATCATATTCTGATCATAACTGAGATCGGTGAGGGATATGTTGTGTTTTGTGAGGCTTCAGGTGCTGGTTTGGGCTATATGTTTAGGTCGGATAAACATGTGGTTGATTAAGGCTATCACCAGACTAAAAAACATGTGAAAAGTTATCCCACTAATTATTTAGATCTTGTTTTAGTCATGCATGTACTCAAATGTTGGAGACTCTATCATTTTGGGGAAAGTTTCACTGTTATATTTACTTAAAAGATTCGATGATATATCATTTCTCAAAAGGAAAAAAGTATCATATATAAACAATGGGTAAAACAACTTCAAATGTTTTACTTCGATATCTCCTACAACTCAGGGAAGGGAAACATGATTATAGATACTCTTACAAGGAATGGATTACCAGGGGTTGTTCTAGAATCTAAGGAGGAGTGGAATCTTATTAGTATTTTGTTCAGTTCAATATAGATGCTTATAAGGATTTTTGAGGTATGTTTTGAACTAGTTTTTAGTTTTCATCACATATTTCTGTGTCTATTTTTTGTAGTCATCAACATGATAATATGATTCAAATGACTTTAAAAAGACATTATGGTGGGAAGACTATTTCTCACTCATATCACTCTTTAGATGTTATTCTCTATTATAGGAAGCGGTTTGGTGTCATGCATTTTTTTTGAAATCTAGTCTTGTTTTATTGTTAAATATTTTCATGGTCTATTCATCCATGATCTAAGAAGATGTATTATTACTTAGGGCACATATTATGGTTTCTAGGTATGAAGCATGACATCGTAGAGTTTCTCACTCTTTGTTACACCTTTCAACAAATAAAGTCATAACACATAAAAACTTCTAGTTTACTGTGGCCTCATCCAGTGATTATTTAGAAATGTTATGAGTTATCCATGAATTTTGTTGTTATATTACTATGGACTCCCTATGGGAGGAATTCTCTCTTGGTGGTTGTCCATCAGTTGATGAATTATTCTAATTTCATTCTGATCAAGGATTCCACTATGGCTGAAGATCTAGGTAAACAGTATATGCAAGAGAATATGAAATAATGTGGGATCCATTCTTCCATTGTATTGGATTTGGATCGTAGGATTACTGTGAGGTTTAGGAGGAATATTGATGAGGTAATGGGAACTCAAGTTAAATTGGGGAGTATATACCGTCCATAGACAGGTAGTCATACATTGCGTGTGATTCAGATATTGGAGAATATTCTTCATGCATGTGTTCTTTATTTTTTGAAGGTCATGGGATAGAAATCTAGGGTTAGTTGTGTTTTTTTAAAACAATTATTAGCCATCGATAAGAATATAACACATCAAGGTTGTCTATGGTTTCTAGTGTAGATAACCTATTTTTTAGGATGAGGTGGGATAATAATCATTATTTGGACAATGTTTCCCAAAAAAAACATCATTGATGATTCAGAATGTAAATCAATAATTGTTTATAGCCCAAATTAGATAGAAATCATATGTAGATTTATGGTGTCATCATCTAAATTTTTTCATTAGTGATTATGTTTTCATAAATTTTTCTACTTGGTTAAGTCACTATCAACATAGAAAACAAGGAAACATATCTCTAAGATATGTTGGACTGTGTGAGGTCACCCTGCATCTTATGTATGTTACTCACCAGTTAAAGTTTATGATTTAGTTAATATGCATTCAAGATGTTTTCAATATGTCTCAGCTTAGGAAGTATCACCCTGATACAGCTCACATTCAAAGTCAGGAAGAAATTGAGTTAGAGTTAGATGTTTCAGTTTTGGAGAAACCAGTTGATATAATAGATTCTCAGGTGAGAGTATTTTGTGGGAATTTCGTTACATTGGTCAAAGCTTTCTAGAAACCAAAATCATATTCTCATTTGACATGTTAATGTGAGTCATTGACGTGGGAGTAGTGGAATCATCCTTTTCCTGTGATTAAATCATCCACATGACTTCATGGGAAAAATGTATTTATAGTGGAGAATTTGTATCATCTAGTTACAATTCAGTCATGTACACTTTTATACTCATTGTGAGTTTTTTTCTCTCTTTATGAATAGGGATTACAACAATTTGGTAGTATACCTATAATGATGAAGTCATAGAATTGTTGGAATTTCTTTTTTAACCAACTTCTCTATTAGCTGAAGGAAGATTACATGCCATGTAAATATATTACATGATGTGTAATGGTTTTTTGGTGCATGTTGTGAATAGGGGTCACACTATGAAAATATACATGTTGTGAATATCAGTTTCACATTGTCTATGTTTTTACTAAATGATTTTTAATATGAGGTGATAGATTTCTCAGAGTACAATAATATCATTGACTTGATAGCACGTATCCAAATTACACATCGTTTAATTGCCTACGTCTAGATTTTAAAATAGTTTAGTTTATGTTTTAGTGTCGGATATTTCACCTTGTTCTCTTTCACTCATACTAGTACATGTACCATGTGGTTTTGGGAGATTCCACTACTTCTAGATCAATCTGATTGATGTTTGATCACAGTTTAAGTTGTGGTTCATCTCTCTAGTAAAGATAACATTCCAATTATTCATTTATATTTATTATAGTTGCACCTTGTGGTCATGTAATTGGATATATTGGTCTAATTTGGTGTTTTATTTTCTCTTCTACCAAGATCTGTTGTGCGATCCCTTTTTTGGAGGTCCTTCCATTTGGTTTGTGGTGCGGTGGGGGTTCATTGTCAAGGAATGAGATATTTCATCTCTTCATCCAATACTCTTACATTATTATATCGATCCCAAGATGTGTGGAATAAATTATAGGGAGTTTTTTACGTCGTTGGGTTTTCAGTTTTGGTGCATCCCATTGCAGGTATGTGTGACCCTATCATTGAGGAATGTGGATTTCTCCCTAGAATATAATAAGAAGCCAAGTTTTTCTTTCATTATAAATTCATATATTGAATTGGAATAATTGTTTCTGTGTGTTCAAAAAATGGATTTAGAATAGAAATATTATTTCCCTATTTATTGGTAAATTAATGTAAATGGATAAATATGGAACATTGAAATTGATTTATGAAAATGAGAACATGGGTTACCTTGGGTACATAGGTGGAAGTGATAACTTAAGGTCATCATCCATGATTTGGGATTATAATGATGTTTTATCAGGTGGATTTCCTCTGTTTCCAATGATTGTTGTTCTTGGGGGTGGACATTAACATTTGTGGGGGTACACTAATAGTGTATTCATCTTCTTCCTAGGACTGTGATCATGGAACTGTATTGTCTACTTGATTGATTGTGGTATGAGTAGTCTTCTATTTATACCTATAGTGATCCTTAGAATAGATTCACGTGATGATGTTCTATTTTTTAATGCAAGGATTTTAGAGTTAGCATTGTTATTCTTGTTATACTAATATTTTAACAGATCTATGAAAAAGGGATATAGTTACCATGTCTTATATAAAACCAATTTACATCTTATCTGGCCGTGTGCTATTTTAAAATAAGAATTCATGATTTTTTATACAAATACAATGTATGGAACAACTAGGTGGGATACCATTTAGAATGTTAGCTCACACCCCATACACCTCCTGGATGCTGTGTAGACCTTTTAATGTCATAAAATATTGGGGACATAAAGGAACCATGGAGATGTGTTGAGGTTTGTGTCATCCGGGTTTGGGTATCTTGTGGTGAGATGGTGGGTGTTCATCCATTCCATCCAATGGGGTATATGTTTGATGTTGTTCCTTGCAGCCGGACTTATTTTTTCAGATTTGACTACTTTTGTAGCGGTTCATGTCTTCTATCTTTTTTATATTATAGAATATATATTACATTATTATTCCACTATCTCATTCAATATGTGTATTAATATATGCAATGAATTAATTCGTGATGGGTAAAATCATTCCCACTTGTGTTTTTTTCGATTTTTGGGTTCTTTTTGCCAGCCCGTGGGGATTGGTAATGCCCATTAGGTATCTGACAGATCGATTCGGGTGCTAAATTTAATGATACTCCAAGTCGAGTCATTACTATTTTGTTATGGAAGTCCAACATAAAAGGAGGAGGATCATGAAACCCCTTCAGAAGGTGGTGTGTCTACCTCTCCTATAATGATTCCTTTTCCTGGGGGAAACCTATGGGCTAGAGCTAAGGGAATGAAAACCTGAGCTAGTTAGGCCCAAAATGACAATATCAAGATCTTGGGCTGGATTACCTCTTAAAAAATGTTATCAGAGCCAATTTACATTTTTTGTTCTTATAGGGATGTTGGGACCCTCTAGGGTTGGTTTTGGAAATCCTACATCGACAGAGTTGGATCACAATGCACCCCTTTATAAGGTGGTCTGGATACCTCTCTCATTATGAGGCCTTTTCCTAGGTGTTTCTAGAGGTTCAATGATAGTGGAAATAAAAACCATGTAGACTATGCCCAAAATACACAATATCATGATAGTGTGCTGGACTGGGCCATCACATATATAAAGACCCATTTACAAGTCATATCATCAATTTATTTAATCTCATCATATTCAATGTTTCATTTTATTTTATTGTTACATGGTTCTTAGGATTCAAAATTACCAATGGGGTAAGTGTTTTATGTTTCAATCTCATCATTTATTATGATTTCTTAGGATTTTGCTTCCAATGATGAAATTATGTGGTCTATCTCTAATTAAACTCATATATTTTATTCTCATATAGTTATTTACAGGGAATAAATATTTTCCATTATTTTTACCCTCAATTTTTTCCTAATAGTTCAAATGAATGTATTTAGGAAAAATCCACTTTATTTACATCTTAGATAAAAAACATTAGTGGTCAAATATCATGTTTTCTAAAAAGACATTCAAAAAAATTGTTTTTAGAAATTCACCAAATGATTATTTAAAGATATTTTTAACCATATTTTTTTATTAAATATATAAATGTATTTTTCATATCAATATTCAAAAAATTCCTATTTTTCTTTAACTAAAATGTGAAATTAATACTTTTTAAAATTTAACACATTATAGACTTTTCCACCCTTATGACCACTAAATTTTTGAAATCATTATTTAAAATTTTAAACTTTTATATTCAAATATAAAAAATTTGAAAAAGTTGTATATATTATAATTTTTACACATGGGAAGAGATATTTTCCACATAAAAATTTTTAAATTATTTTTAAATATCCCATTGTAAGACCTCAAAGATACTTTTGATGAAAATGATTGGGAAAATGAATAATGTGTTAAAAATATTTTTTCAATGTATAATGGATTTTCCTACAAGAAATATTAAATGTGATCTTAAAAATTATTTTCCATCAATGATGAAATACTTTTCTATTACTTATTATATAGATGGGATATGATCCTATGAAGCCATTATTATCCATTATATGAATGATTTACTTTTATGTTGAGAAGATGTTATGAATCCCACTACATTTTATATGGTTTATACAATGATGAAATTATGAAATGATTATAAAAAATTTATTTTAAAGGTCATTGTATAAATAATATTTTAGGAAACCTATTTCATTTCAACGGTTCAAATATGTTGAAATTTTTATGAATCCAAATTATTTTCATGGGCTCTAATATGGTAACTTTTTTATTATTTTTCTGAACACATATGTATGATTATCATTATGTGAAGTTAAATATATTATAACCATCGATAGTGGTTATTTTATGTCTAAGTATAGTGGATATGTTATTACCCTGAACAATGGGACCTATATATAAACTCAATGAATTGGGTAAAGATCAAAATATTAATAGATAAAAATACTAAAATGTGGAATAAACCAAATTTATTATGTGACTCTATCCACAATGATAATCTTGTGGGTAAAACTTAATTACTATGATGTTTTTGGGAGTGAACCCATTCCACTAGTATATTCATGGAAATGATCCTTGAACTACTAAGTAAATGGCTCTCAATTAATATCTATATGAAAAACATATGTGTCTTACAACAAAGTTTGGTTCCAATGGGTCATGTTTGTTTATTCCATTATAATGAATGCCTTATAATCTAATTTGTTTTTAAATGACTCATGTTTATGACCTATGAAATTAAAGGTATGGTATTTTAATTTTATTCTCATTTTCCATTAACCTTATGGTCATGATATGTTTAAAACTATCTTTTTTACCCTTTCTAACCATATTAACTCACACTTTCTTATTTTTATTTTCCCCAAGTCATCATTATATATATTTTTAATGACATAGATAATAATGATGATAACTTTTATGAACATAAATGGAGATGAAATATATCAATAATAAATAATTTCATTATTTTTCTATGTTTCCAAATGAATTAGACCTAAATGATTTTAACATAGATTATTACGATATATAATGAATACTGATCTATAAGATGTAATATTTATGTATAAGATGTTTAGATATTTATATAAAATTATAGATTTCATGAACACAAAGTGGAATAAAAGAAATTCATTTTCAAATCAATAATGTTAGAAATTATATTTGGGTGATTTTTTGGAATATTTCTGATATTTATGATTTTTGGGTGAATCTTAAACAATAATGACTTTAAAATAATAATATTTTTTAACATTATTCTTATATAATAATGATATAAAAATATATTATACCATTTTAATGGAAAAAATACATATTTGAGAAGTAATGTAATTCATTTAAAAGTTATATATGATCTTATAAATACATATCTTAGATTATCAAAATCATAGTATTTATTTTATTCAAATAAAAACGATTTTTTCATCATCTCATTTTAATAATGTATTCACAAGTTTCCATAAGAATTTAAATTTTTTTGAATTAATATATGTATCATTTTATTAAAAAAATTACAAATTCCACTGGTATTCTCATTGTAAAATATTTTTTTGTATAAAATAATTTTTATTCTTAAAAGGGAATTTTTCTTAAAAATTATTTCTCATTAAGTGATGGGAAAATAATAAAAATATAATATTTACAAAATTAGAAATGGAACCATGTAATTTTATTTCATATTTTGTATTTTATTTTTAAAATTATGTAATTTTTCCAATTTCATTTTTTATATATAATGAATAGTTTCATTGTAAAAATGTTTTTCACCTCTTTAAGGGTAAAAGATATTAAAATGATAGGAGTATTAATATAAATATAAGAAATAAAATAAAATGTAAACATGTGTAAATATATTTGGATAAGTGTATTTAAAATATTAATTCTCCTATCATCAAAATTTAACAAAATCAGTCCCACATTCCTTGATAAAAATATATTATACTTAAAAATTTATAATAATTACCAAAGTTCCACTACCCATACAAATTAATTGGAACCTCATCTCTTTTATTATTAAAATACATTGAGCACATTATCTTAATGAATTTCTATCTATGTAACTTATCAACTTTCTTCCCTATGTTTTTAGGTCTTTGTATCAGCAGATTTCCATTACTAGAAAGAATAATATATAATCAAAAGTAAGATATTGAAAAAGGAGTTATAAATCATATCCTAACTGTTAATAGTTTATTTCATAATCTAACACATCAATAACAATTAAAAAATACTAATATGTTGAAAAAATTATTTATATTATATATACATGATATTAAGTGTATGGATCAACTTTATTCTACCATAATATTATCTAATGTAAAATTAAAATGGATCTCATGCGCATGTGTAGAATACAACCACCACAAAGAGATGAATATCATTTTTGATAACTAAATCACAGGAGAGGTTATATAGATGAATTTAATGAATATATATGATATATATGATATATATGATAAAATTACAATAATAAATAATATATCTTCTTTGTATCTCATCTATTTGAAAATGAAATCACCGCTAACACATATATGTGGACTACTAAATCAATGAAAATGATTTTTTTTCATTACTATATAATATGGATTGAAATAGTGACATATTTAGTGAATATATATGATATTAATGTCACTATTAATCATATTATAATGTGATATTATTATTATTATTTAATATATTCATACACATTCAACAGTTATAATGTGGCTTGATTTGAATAGTTTTAAAATATATATGACACTATTATATTGTTTTTATCATGAATGAATACAGAATTTTATATACTAGTAATATATTGTGATAATTATTAATTCATTATGTTTTTTAATAATGAATTTTTAATATATAATATTATATATAACAATAATTTCAATTTTTTTAAATTCAGTAATTACTTAAATGATATTTTTTATGTTTTTCAGTAGAAACATTAAAATATGTTCAGGAAACTGGATATGAAACCACCAACTTTTTCTTAATCATGTTAAAAATATGATTAAACATGTTGTGTATTGATAATTCATGACCATAGTTATTTTATCAGAACTTGTGAGTTGGAACATGCATGGGGAACTAAATATTTACCATGAACATAATGATTTTAATAATGAATTTATTTTTTGTTGGTAATGAGAAATTATATTAAAATGATATATAGTATTAAAAGTATATATATATTCATCAAATAGATTAATAATATGTATAAATTTATTATAATGAATTATTTAATTTGATTTTCTACCTAGAAGTCCTATGTAAGTGGGGAGTTTAACTCAATTTCATTTCAATGGTTTATATAACTTATTCATTGAATCAATTGTTCTTATTTGGGATGTTTTATGAAAACTGATAATTTTTTTTATTTAAATATTTTTATATTTATTTATATTTATTTCATATAATTTATGTTTTTAATATTCATATTTAAAATTTAAAAAATATCTTTATGTGTTTCTCATCCAACATTTATTTCACTAATATAAGTGTTATATTATATAAAAAATTTTAGTGGTGTTGTACATATACTTACATAAGGATGTTATAAAATTAATTACATGTTATTAAATGGATTTAATTACTTATATTAAGGTTAATAATTGATTATATTTACATTCACGTTATATCAATTTTGTAATGATTTACTCAACTCAATTTATTAGTAAAGAAAAACATTATATATTGACAAAACAATTAGTTATGTGCGGTGTATATATTTACAATAAAATATATTTAAATTATTTTTTAGTAAAAAAGGGGATGTAATAATACATAAAATGTTCTTTGATTCATTTTTTCTTAACTCAATGCTTTCCAATGCTATAAGGTTAAATAATACAATCTCACTTTTTATCTTTTTTTTTTATGAGTTAGTTTACATTACATGAAATTTTATAGTCTCTATCCTATAAAACACATCTATTTTTTCTATTCAATTTATATATTGGGGTTTTTGTTTTATTTTAATATTTTACCTCTTTTTAATGAAAAATATTAAATGAATGTTCTAAAAAACAATACATATCTCATTTTTTTAGTCGAGAATTGTTCTCATCTATATATATTTTCTTAAAAATGTATTTATAGATTTTATTACATAGTTTTAAATTATTTCTAAATTTATTTCTCTTTAGTAATTTAGTTGTTAATTTTTTTTAAAAAATATAATTTTTTTTCAATATGGTTCATTATTTACATCCTTTACATAAGTGTAAAAATATAGTTTTAAACCCTTTTTGTCCATGAATTGATTTCTTAAATGTTATTTAATTTCTTATTCATGAAGTGTATTCTATAAATTCCAAGGATTTTATAAAAAAAATATTCCCATTTATTAGTTTCTTAAATAAAAAAAATTAAATTTATTATCATTTTTAAATCACTACCATAATATATTTAGAAAATAATTTTTCATCTATGTCAACATATTTTATTTGTTTTATTACCTCACTATGTATATAATCCAATTATACTATCCAGATATGTTATATTGATGGATTATAATGTTTGTATAATTATAGTTCATGAAACATGTTTATATTTCATGTGTTAATTAGTTTATAAAAAAATGAAGAATGAACTTATATTCATTTAGAATACATATGAATAGTTTATTAGTATATGATGGGTGGAATCATAATATACCTCCAATGAATTCTGTAATTATTTATATATACTTAAATAAAAAATTTATAAGACATGTTTTCACAATCCTAATATGGTTCATGAATGTTTTTCCCAAGATCTAGAGGGTATATGGGTGATTATCCATCACCTAAGAGGTTATATGGGTGATCATACTAAGACAATAGATGGTACATGGGTTTTATCCGAAGCCTAACATGTGATGAATTCCCTAGAGATAGGATATTACATACGATTTATAGGCTTATGTCTTTGTCCAAACTATATCCCACAAATATATATCATTTACATATAATATGCTTGCTTGGATCATGGTGGATTATTGATGATTCCAAAATATTATAAATTTTGTTTTTTATTACAGAACAACCTTATGATATGAGTCATGTTATATTTTTTATGAATTTTTTAACAAAGTTTTCATATATTATTATCATGTTATTATACCTATATGATAAACATATAATCACTTATGATCTTCGATTGATAATCCATATATTTACCCTTACTGAGTGTTTTAACATATCCTTATTATGTTTTCATTCCCATATATTATAATGGATGATAATATGTATTATATTGAAAATGGTTTCACGCAATATGAAATTTTTAAGATATAGTAAAGATTCATTATTAAATAATATGTTATTGGTATAACAGTAAAAAATACAATCTAATTATAAAAACATGGGTTTTTATATAGTAGTTTTTTTCTAAATCTTCCAAAACTCTAGAAATTATTTGTTATTAGATATCTATATGAAAAAATATTTAATTGATATTGTAATTATTGGTGTTTATGAATGGTTCACAAAATGTTTTATAAAATAAAACATTTACCAAAAAATGATTTCAGCACCTAATCCAGTAGTCTGGGTCAAGGGTGTCTCTATTAGTATTTGAGTTGGGTTTTAATAAGTTTAAATGTATTTAATATATTATATATGGATATTTTAATATTTTTAGATCATATCAAGGGTTAAAAACTATATGGATGATCATATTTTTACTCGAATACCAACCATTTTAAGGTTTTATGTGATTGGATTTCAATGTGATTAATGATTATACAGTTATTTTTAAGTATATTATTGATTAATATGTAACCCTTAGGTTTTAAAATATATTTTTATGACACTTATTTCGGAATAATATTTACGGGGACATATTTGTAATGGTATACAAAACCGTTAGAGATAATAAATTTCTTAACAATGAAGTAATTGTCATTAATTTGGAAAAGGGGTTGTTATATTTTTGGAATATATGTTTTACAGAATATATAACAAGATAATTGAATTTTTTATAATGATCTGGGGGTTATAAATATTTTTATGATATTTAATATATTTTTTTTAATATTACAAAAATTATTTTTAATGGTATATAATTTACTAGAATTGTATTTCTACTCAAAGTTGTAGTTATTATTTGTGGATTAAATATTGAAAAACATGTGGATGTATATATGATGCATTTTATTAATTTATCTTATATTTTCAAAATATTCATGTCTTTTTTAGAACCTATGATTACATAATATAGATTTTTGGTATGTGTCTTTATTAATGACTAATTTTTTTAGAGAAACATAATGTTCATTCTGATTGAATATGTAATAAAATCTACTAGAATTTTAGTATTTGGATATGGACTAACATATTATGGATATTTGTGATATATATTGAACATTGGGTTTCATTATCGATATTTTTAAGATTAATGATTTATTTTTTCTTATAAATGATTATTCATTAACATTATTTTTGAAGAAATTTTTTGGTTGGAGTTAATTTTTTTGACACTAGTTGAATTGCTCATAATCTCTTTTGTGTATCTTATGAATAATTAAATATTAACATTCCTACATCAAGATTGAAAAATAATTCATGATTATTTATCATATACTATATGAGATGAAGTAGAAATGGAAAAATACATGAAATAAAAAACAATGAGATAAATTATGATGTGTGAAATGAAAGAAATAATGTAATTATTTTCCGTAATATTCATTATCTCAATGATAAAATAGTATTGATAATCACGAAAGAGGAAGGAAAATTTAACTAGTTTTATATGGAAAATATCACACTCTTATCGACATTGTATTTTTAAAAATCATTCAAAATTACACATCTCATAACGATAAATTCTTTGTATTAGAAATATTATATGAATTAATAATTTCCTAAACTTAACGCAGAAATAAATTTTATTTCGAAATTTAAATTTACTTGATATTGACTTAGTTTTATTTCTTTCAAATAAAATATATTTTTCACCCAATCCAAATTTTTTTTGTTTCATTTTATTATAGTTATATTAATAAGGATCCTTAAGAATTAAATGGCTTTAAATGCCTGATTCTTATCCATTATATATATATTTAAAAATGTTTCAAACCCATTTCAATCATACATGAGATTAAAATTGTGATGATTTAATTTCTATATGGGGTATAACACCAAAATATTATAGTATTTGAATCATTATATAAATAACTTCATAAATTGAATAAGACATATAAAACAGCAAGGGAAATAGATAAATTGTTAAAATGATATGTAATCCAAAAAAATATTAATATAAAATATAAAAAAATAAGGACTCTAGTTAATATATGTAGTAATATAAGGCTAAGATAAAAAAATACTCAAATGATTAATTTTTCATAATATATGTTTTTCTTAAAAATATTTCATTTAAAAAGTATATTAATTAATATTATATTATAAATTTTATGAAAGAATTTCATTGTTTAGTTCATAATGTCATTATTATCTTAGGGTGTAATATTATGAAATTTATAAAATGGTTTATTTTTGGGTACTCAAATAAAAATACTAATATTAAAAATAATCTTACTTATGTGACATTGTTATAATAAAATAATAGTTTGAATTTTTATTAAACGTTATTTAGAGGCCAAATTTATATTTAATATGTAAACTAATCCTTTTAGAAATATATTTTTGAACAAATATATCTATTTTAGAAATATTAATATCTAGTTAATGTTTTTATTCAAATAACAACTAATTCTTGTTTTTTTGTTATTAATAAATTATGAACCAGGTTCCTCTCAGTTTTGGTTTCATTTAAAGTAAAATAAGTAAAATATTACAAAATATAGTTAAATAAAATCTACAGGCATCCGAATCATTCATGATTTTTGTATAATTTTTTTATTCTTGAGACATGTATTGGTTTAAAAAAACTCATTTCATTAAGCACATTTATTTTAAATGTTTATTGCTACAAATAATAAAATATTAATCATGCAATTTTTTTCATTTTTTGGGATCAGTATATTCAAATTATTTAATATTGAAACATTACTTTTTTTAGTAACAATAATTAATTATGATGTTAAAAATATCATTACCACTATAAGGGTTATAAGGGTTAATAAGAGTTTAAACTAAAAGATAATTATTTAAATTTTACATAAAATAATATAAATTAATTTTTTTTATGGTATTGATATTATAAAAAATTATTTTTGGAAATTGGACTTCATTGGTTCACATGAAATTGGAATGATGCTTATTATATGTAAATGTTTTCAATATTTAAAAGAGTACCACTCCCCACACATATAAAAGAGATTTTATTATCCTTACATCATCATACATAGTAAACACCTTAACATGCTCATGATCTACTGGAATTACAACCCAAAATTTATTGTTATGTTATAAAGGTATTGAGATAACCAAAATACCATTCCTAGAAATCATAAAGTGTAGAAAAATTTATGATATCCAAGGAGGATTTATATGCCTTAAACCAAATCATTTAATATTATTTATAATTATACCAAAATAAAATTATCAATAAATATCCAATTATAATTAAATATGTTTCTATACTATAATTAAAGGTTATTATATTAACGGGAGATCAATTTTCTATTTCCTTTCCATCCAAGGAAAAATTAAAACACTAAATATAATTACTAAAAACAAATGGTCTCCGTGAATAAACATACTTCATTTTTCATAAATTGTTAATGTGGGAGGTTATATATATATATAACTAATATATATGACATTTATAATATATAAATTATTATTTAATGAGAATATATTTATAATTTAAGACTCTCCAATCAGATTAAAAATTAAAAAACCACTCATTTTTATGTGTGAAATACCACCTCCCTAAATGATTAATTTCTTTATTACATTTCCACACAACATGGAAGGTCATATATACTTATTTATTTGATAAATATTATATTTATTACATGGTTAATATTTTAGAAAACTAAAAAAATCATTAAATAAATCACGATCTTACTCATTCTATTGTTATAATGCCTTCTGATTTTTTTGTTCTACAACCTATATCAACATTCTTATAATGTTTATTTAAAGAATGAAAATGGAAATTTTTTAACTAGTAATATTATTTTAAAATGATTTTTTTTTGTTTTTTCACAATTTTGGAGTGTTAATGTGAAAATTTATATTTAACACTAAATTATATTGTCTGGTTAAATTCATTAATCATAAAAAAATTAGGAATTTTTAGTATTCTATTTGCACTATTAAAATAAGATCCTTAATGTGTTTTTAAAGCTATATAAATATGGTAAATTATTTATATAAATGTTAATGAACACATTTTAGATGATGAAACAATATTAACGATTGATGTAATGAAACTATTGAATCAAAACATTCATGGAAAATATAATTGTTAACAATAAATATTGATTTTAACATTGAATAACATCTAAGTAGAATATAATAAATTAAAAAGGAAAAATATAAATAATATAAATATGAATACTGTTTTTATGGATTTATAAAATATATTATATATAATGTATATGAGGTTATAATGTTTTCCGCATCTAGAAGTCTAAAGTAATGGAATTATACACTCAATTTTCATGAATTGGGTTATATCAATTCTCCATTGACTGTGTTAAGACATGATTATGTGTTTAATAATCTATAAAATAGTAAATTGTTTTCCAATTATTTATTGTTGATTCATTGTATCTACAAAAAATCATTTCATTGACAAATTCCTATTAAATATGATAACAATTTTCATATAGTTTTCCCATCTTACATTTCTTTCATCGAGACTAATGAAATATTTAAAACTTGTTTAAATTTTATTGTGATTATACTAATAGATGGATGATTTTTCATAAACTAATGATGTTAATTTCATATAAAATTCAATCACATGTTATATATTTTATATTCTTTTTATTTTGTTGATACCAATGTTTTAATGGTTTCCATGCCTATATTTCACTTTATTTAAAACTTTTTATATTCAAAAACTTATTTCATTTTTATTGTGTAAATACTACCCATAAATAAATTTTTTAATACTTTTTAATAAAAATATCAATAATTATTATTAAATATATATATATCTATTCTTTCAGGTTCTATATCAATGGTTACTGGAGCTGTGTGATTTGATGATACAATATAACTTTTTATCAATGTTATATTAGATTAAAATTGCATTGTGAGAAAATATAAATTAAATTTCATATAAACCCCATATATTATATAATATTTTATTTATTTACTAGGTTTTTATATATCCATTCGTAATTTTCAAAAAACATTACTAAAAAATATAGAATTTAAATTTTTGTAATACAAATCTGAATTTATTTCTCCATTTTGGGTAATAAATTATCTTTCACAAACCCACATTAATGAAAAGTTATTTAAATAAGTTCTCATATAATCATAAGTTTAAATAAATTTATTCATTTACATAATTTGAAAATATTTACAAATGTCTTAAATAATTATTCTTGTCATTTTCCAAATATGACATTTTATAAATTCATTTAGAAATTTATATAATAAATGAATTTAAATATTTTTTAAATGAATAAAATTTTGCACTTCCATGTATTTTATTATTAACTAAGCTTCCCTTCCATGTTACCATGATTTTATAACAAAATTATTATTCCCATTTTTCTAGGATTTTTTAAATATTAGAAAAAATGATATTTCTTTATGTTTTTCAATTCATCACACTAAAGATTTACTAAATGAATTTCTTATAATTGTAAATATATTACAAGGCTTGTTTTACCTTAGTGGGGAAATAATGTAATGGTATAATGCATTTCATTTTTTAGGATGGATTATGCTGATGAAGTTTTAAGTATATTTCATGAAATTCATTTCATTATCAGGGTATAATTGAACTACAAAGGAATAATGAATGATCTTATATACTTAAATAATATAGGTGAATGAGTTGATATATTTGAAAAGTGGGTCCGTTATAGACATAAAAATAATTAGGTTGTGATTTATATCTCATCAATTTAAAATGGTATAGAGGATGTTTTCCTTATCCATTATTGGTCCATGTGAGGTTTCCCCATGCTGAAGAAGGGAAATGAGTTATTAAAAAATCCCAAGATAGTGAATAGGATATTGTTCCAATCTAAAAGAAGGTATATGGGTGGTTAACATAATTTTATCTCATGATAAATATCAGGTTAAGAAGCCTTGACTTATGGTTTTGTATATTATTATTATAAAACATTTTTATTCAACAAAATAATGTTTATTCTCATTATATTCTCTCATAGATAATGCTTTATTTTTTATTATTCTTCTCAATTACATAATAGTGTGTTTATAAAATAAACTGATGGGTATAGAAAAAAAGATATCATGGATACCAAATGTATTGGAGAAAAAGGGTATCCCCTTGGATAATGTTATTACATTCCATGATAGGGAGGATAATATCAAATAAGATGTAAGATTCCTTTCCTAATATAATTTTGAATCTACATGGTCGACTATTATATTCTCTTCATACTATATATATATTAATATTCAAGATGTAAATTTCATTAAGAGATCTTAAATATTTATACAATGATGCAATAATAATGAATACATTCTTTTAAAACACATAACAATGTTGATAAATCATCTTCAATCGACGTTAAATTGTTATTGTTTGATATTCAATTATTAAAGAAAGAAAATATATATAGTCATTCAGTTTTGGTATAGGATCCAACTATATTGATTTATGATTAGTCAAGGATGACTAACCATTACCAATCATGGACAACTCTATTTCGATACCTGATCCCATGAAGACATGACCAGATGTTATTGATATTTTTCCCATGGGATTGAGTGTATTAGCACACCGATGTTCCTCTATTATTAAATGAAATATTTGTATCATTCAGTGCATATCGAATTTGATACCTAAGGTTGAGAGGGAGAGTAAAATTATGTAATCGTGTACTGAGGGAGGAGGCCTAAAAAATATTATATATTTTAAACTACAATCATGTGTACTAAGATTTGGTACCAATAAATTTTTCATAAGTCCCAAAACATTAATCATCAAGAGGTGATAAGGATACCATGAACATGGGTATTAATCTAAGAACCTATACCAAAATAGAATCAAGATTGAAGGAAGTTATCAATGGAGGACTATCATTGATGAGTTTGTACATGTATTTATAGATAGAGGAAAGTCATCCCAAATCAACATAAATTTGAATTAGAGACTCAGAATAATAATTAACAAAAAAATTGAATTTGAAGGAAATTTTAATTATTTTTTTTGTAAATAATTATTCTAATGTGAATTGATCTATTATAGATTCTCCATACAATAAAAATTATCTTAAATGGATGTTTATGATACAAATGTTTACTAACATGTGGATCAATTTAGTAATTTTTTTAAAGTATTTTATAATGAAAGAGAATTTTATGGCTCTTGAAAGTGATGGAGTGAAGGTGAAAAAATCCAAAACATCAGTTAGCTGAACTCAACTAACCAAATATTTTGAATAAATTATGATAAAAAATGAATTATAATGAATAAAATAAGTATCATGTATAAATATTGGTTCTAATGTAGGGTTTCTAGTGAAAAGTATATAAAGTCCACCTCATTTGTCACTACATATAGATACATTAGCACTACTTTTAATTCTATGATATTTAACATTAATCAAGTTTATAGAACACCAAAGACCATTTCAATAGTGAAAAAATATATAGTTTCCAAAAATGTTGATATAAGAGCTACCATACTTAAATAATAAAAAAATGGACCAAATAGAATCGGAATATATTCCCCCCAATCATGATTCAATTTCATACATATAATTATTCCATTGATTTTCATCATATTAATACTCCATTAATCTATAGGAAATTCCATTCTGAACTAGTTAGTCTAGTCAAAGTTCTCATCATGTCATAAATCCAAAATGAAACAATCAGGTACTTTTTCAATATTCTATATAATAATTTTTGAGAGACTTTTAAATTATTAAAAAATTCACTGTTATTGAATTCATAAGGAAACTGGTGAGAGTGACCCATATATTAATGTAAATTTATATACTCTTCCAATTATTTCTTATGCACATTATTTTGATAAAAATACCTTAAATATGTTAATATAAACCATTCCCTGGGAAATCAGATACCATGGATATTCTATATGTAAATACCACTTAAAAATAACATGTATCTTTTATATTCACATAAATATCTTTATAGTGAATGATTTGGAGATAAATATTCATCTTTAATAAATGATGGTGAACATCTAATTTTTTTACATTAATATTTCTGAAAAAATTGAAATTTTTAATGGAAATATAACTTAAATTGATATATAATAGAATTTAATATACACTCAGTAAATGGGATTTCCCATTGAAATCATATCACCCTACTTAGTGGATAATCATTCCCTTACAAATGACTTGTAAATAATCTTACTCAGAACATCTTGAGTAAGAATCAAGTTGATTGTAGAATGTGGATTACCATTTTTAGAAAACACTACAAGAAATTAAATAATTTGTTATTCATATTATTTGGGATATTTTGAGTCATGCATGGAGAAATTTCTAAATAAGTTGTCACTACCCCTTTTAGTGATGACACATTTCCTCAAAACATTATCAATTAATTTCAATATTATTGTGTCATATGTCATTGTGATGTTTATATTAATGATATTGTTAAAACCAATAACATGAATGTTAGGAAATAATATCACAACTAGGGAAATCCAAATATAACATTGAATCATTATTCCATTGATAAAGGCATGTTTCTCTTTATTAATATTGATTCTTGGGTGTTGAAATATTATTTTTTAAATTATATTGTCCAAAATTTGTTATCAAAATTATGATTTCTTATTGGTAAAAACTATTTAAAAAAATTGGGATACATAATTATGAATGGTAAAAATGATATATGGCGATTAAAATCAAGTAATATTACCACCACGGAATAAGTATTGAATTCCTTTGATGTTATCATTTTTTAATAGCTATTAATTGATAGAAAAGAAGGATCTTGGTAACCCATCTATACCTACTACATTATTAGTATTATGCCCTATTAGATCCTCTTTTATTTAAACATCACATTATATGTCATTGAAGGAACAAATTTTATTATCTACAATATAACAAGGCATGTTCCTGAAACAAACATCATTAGAATCCATGTAGTTAGAAACGTCATTCAACACCAAAAAGATTTCGATAAGAAAATGTTAGAAATATGAAATAAATAGGGCCCATAAAATTAACATCACATATATATGTGTTATATTTTATAGTCCTATAAACTTTCCTAAAAAATTTAATCACACAAAAATATGAATTGAAGTTATCTAATTTTCTATCATCCACCGTCACCTATATAATCCCAAAAAAATTTCAATCAAAAAGATCTTCTTTTAGAAAAAAACATGGAGTAGATTACAACTTTAAGAAGTAATAATGTCACATCATTATATTTGTCATATTGATTGTTTTAATGATGAATAATTTTTTTAAGTCCATATATTTTTTCTGTAATAAAAAGGATGACCGTGTTGATTTTTAAACAAATTTATTAGGAATTTAATAATTTTATTCCGGAGAGTCTCCCAAGGATTTCTAGGAATGAGAGATAACCATGTGGAATGAAATATATATTTCAAAATGCCATCATACATCCATAAGTTGTATTTGATAAATTTTATATCCAATGACACCATTTAATGGATTTATAGGCATAATATAGAGTAGTTATAAATTGAGAAGGTTAAGTGCTTCGAAGATGTACAGTAAAATTTTGATATATCATGGAATATTTAAAATAATATATCCCACATACTCTATATATCGCACTTTGAAAGTTATTATTAAACAATGTAATATTATCTCTAATGAATAGAATCTCATGAATGTTTTTAGTGAAAGGAATTATTATTAATCAACCAAATCTGTTCCTGACTAAATACCCCCAAAATTCCTCTTTGAATGGTGTACTGTAGTATTGAATTCACAACAACAATAAACCATGATTCATACATAGTTTTAATGAATTAAAAGATTAATAGTTTTGTCATTATATGTCATTATCATTTTATCATATCCATATTATCATCATATTCTAAATTTTTATCTTTGATTGATAATGCATATTTTTACTCTAATAATTTGTTTTCTCACATCATTATTATATTTTAATTTATTAAGGTTATGAATGATGTAATTATGTGTGATATATATATGGGTCTCATAGGAGGATATTTTATTGGGGGAGTTTGAATTAATGTAATGAAATAATAAATTCATGGTATAATGGGACATTTGAAATTGGATTTGGGAGAAATGGGTTTTGTTATGAAAATTATTATTTTAATTCTTTAAAACATTAAACCCATAAATTGTACTATCTATGTAAGTGACACAGTATTTTTTATTGATATTGTATTTATTTATGTTTATTATTTGGTATCTTTAGTGTAAAAAATACTTTATGTAATTTGTAATGTTTTTACCAATAGACCCGAGTGAGTAGGTCTGGTGACACTTATTACAAAAATTCAATTTCAACAATGAACAATAGGTATAGTTTTATAGTCATCATAATGTTTTTATTTTGGTTTCAATAATGGTTATATATGTATGTTGGTGTATATAAATACATAAGATAAGATAGACTTATCTTTCATAGACCTTATAGAATAAAGGGAATGGTGGAATAATGAATATGTTGATTGGTGTTTTCAAAGAATTGAATGGTTCTAAAAAATTTATTTTTTATTTATTAAAGAAGTGGTTATTGTTATTATGTAATAATTTTTTGTTGAAGTTTCTTTGTATTGATTCTTAATCTACTTGTAAATTTGCCCTCCATGAAATAAAAATTTTAATTTGGAGGAATGGATAAAAAATAAAAAAAAAAAAAAAATCTAATATAGGAATCTATGTTGTTTATTCTTATCATAAATGGATTTAGAAAATGTTATAATATGTTAGTAGTAAGGGTAAGGGTATTATCTCTAAATCCCTATTCTTTTTTGAGAATATTTTTAAATAAATTTATATTGGGAAATTCGAATATAAATATCATATCTGTATACTTATTCCTTCTCTTATTGCTCTTTAGGGGACATATATTCCTTTTTATCGTTCTCAAAAAAATTATTTATGTCTCATCAATTATAAAATGTTTATAGGATTGTTTTATTCTCTTTATTTATAGATAAAATATTTTCCTTCATTGTAAATTTTCATTACAGTTTTTCATGAAATGAATATAAATATTTCTTTCTATTTAAATTATTGATTTTTATGTTATTATAATGATTTTACCTTATTTATTATTATTTCAATGGAGTGTTTTATTTCTCATCCACTAAATTTTCTAATTTGAATACATTATCCCACTATTAATTTTCAGACACATCCATGTAATGTTATCTTATTCCATGTATCCTTAATGAAATTTCATCATCCACCCCTTTATAGAAAATTTATTAAAAATATATATTTCAATCAATGGATATTGTTAAAAAGAAAAAAAAAATCCATTTTTAATTAATTTTTACAAAAAATTATATTTTATATTAAATTATTTTTCAACAATGTCAATAACATTATATTCTTATACTACAATTATATTACTTATTTTTTTTATAGGGGATATGTTTTCATTAAATCAACTACTTTCTTAATATTGATGAATTTGTTTATATTTGTGGATAAAAATTGTCACCATTTTTATTTTCACATGTCTATTACAGTATGTAAAAAATTATGATTTTAGTTATGTATATGTGGAACAAATATATGTTTTTATATCATTTTTCATAGGTGGTCCTAGAAATTAAATACCTTCCAATATATATTTGGATGATTTATATCTCATTAGATAATTGGGTAATGTGTTGGAATGAAAAATTTGATCTTAATGAAAATTTTATTGATAGAAAAAATGTTTTAATTTATGACTTCTACAATATGACAGTACTTTTAGGGAGCCTCAATATATGTTATGATTTTACATACTCATTTATAGGATAAATTCTATTATTAGTAAATATACTTTGGATAAGATTCATCTTTATATTTCTTTGGGTATGATTTACTTGTGTTATTGATTTTAATTCCATAACAATATCTTTATTATGTTCTGTATTTGTTATAATAATCACAAATCTCATATATATTACACCAATTGATATATAATTTTTTACCCTTATTCAGAGTTTTTTGTCTCACCATTCTCTAATATTTATCATTCTATAGGTAATAATTAAAAGAACTATATATGTTGTATCAATTGGGATGTGAATTAGAATTTATTTTATAAAGGATATATATAATGTGTTTTAAAATATAACAATTAAAAACCTAATCAGCAAATAAATTATTCATTTATCTTATCAAAGTGTGATTTATTTTTTATTAATAATGTATAATTATGAAAAAATGATACAAATCATATATATTTTTTGGCGGTGTCATGTGAAGTTATCATTAAATTCAAAATTTATAATTTTTTTGATAAATAAATATGAGAATATATACAAAAAATTCATTATTAATTTATGGTCATGAGTCTGATAATATATTGGGAAAACTCTAACCAAGATTATGATATACAATTCATGATATAGTCTTAATATAATTTTAATTTAATTTAGTTATGGAATGATAAATTTTTATGTCTTCAAAAATTATTATTTATTTTTTAGAAAGTAATATAAAGAAAATAATTTAATTTATGTTCATTTATTGGCTATTTGGTAAATAATGTTTTTTAATACTTTGAATAAGAATTATAATCATTTAACATAATACACGAATATATAATATAGAATGTTTATCGCCATATATGATTCTTTATGCCTCCTTTAATGTGTTTTAATGAGTCTTTAGAGAGAAGTTATATGCTAAATCGATTTTCTATAATTTTTACTAATATTATGGTGCATACATGATTTATTAGATGTGAAATATATCACAATGTCTATAACATAGAACATAGGTAACTGATATTTGAATAATTGGATTTTTGGAAAATAATTGTATATGATATGATTGGCTCTCACTTATGTTTTTCAAGAAACAACATATACATAGGAGTTCAATTGAGAGGCCATTTTGATTAAAATATGTGTAGTTTTTTTAATTTAATTATAACCTTATTATGATAAAATGGATGCAGATCTGGATGTTACATAAATATTTCATGAACAATTTAAAAAAATATATATAATTTTTTATTCCAATAAGTTTTATCATTATTTAACTATGAGTGCATAATTATCCTTTATATCCATCAAATTAATATTTAACATAATCTATAATTTGATACCATCATAAAAACATAATTAATTAAAACATGTGTAATTTTATAAAATTATTCATTCATTTGGAGAAAAATACTTTTTCATTTCATATATAAGGGCTTCTATTTTATAAACTTTGATCAATTCAAGATATTCACATTTGAATCCAAATAAAAAAGTATTTTATTAATTTTATATGATTGTATATTGTAAATTTTATAATGATCCATATATTGTGATTTCTAATCCAATTGGTTTTTAATCATATATGTGACATTCCTCCATTATATAAATTTCCCCCATTTATTTATGTATATTCTTATTTTACAATAAATATTTCATAAATTTTTTATTTATAGTCAAGTTTTGTATGAATCATTAAACATGATATTAAAATACATATTTATAATTATATATTTAAATTTTTAATATTTTATTTTGTCAATTTTTTTATAATCACATTAGAAATCACAGTGTTGCTTCAAATGGTTGTATACCATTAGTTATTACGTCATAATTGTTTTATACACATTTAAAAACATTATAAATATCAAATCGTATATATGTTGTAAAATTTTTCTTCGTTTTAATTATTATACTTTTCAATACAAAATATAAATATTTTCATTTCTTTTTTTATTCATCATGGTATTATATAAAAATTTAATTTAATTGTTCCACTTAAAAGAGATTCATGTTGCCTCATTTGATTATCTATATTCCAAATTGTGGAAAATTTATATTTAAACATAAATTTACTAGAAGTCATGAATTATTATAATTCATTATATTGAGATAAAAAATTAGGATTCTATAAAATTACAATTTTTCAAGACATTTTAAAATCTCTGAAAATATATTCTTATATTGTTTTATTACAAAATTTATTAAAACATTTTTGAAAAAAATGAATTAATAATTTAGATGGTGTGAATCAGTGAATATATTTCTTAGAATGGTGGTGAATAAATTTTCATAATGATTAGATTAATTCATTAATTTGTATTTTTTTATACTTTCTATTTTATGTTAAATAATATTGAGTGAATTATTTTCATATTTAATTGGTTTAACTATAATATTGGTGAATGATTCCCTGATGAGATTTTTATCTTCAAAATAACATATAATATTGTCATATATTATGATTTCATAAATCATGGAATTCATTATCTGCTCTTATTTATTAATATTCCATATGAACATTAAAAAATTATTTCACTTTATATAATTTATAAATCATTATCACATAAAAAATTAGATACCCACATGAATTTCACAGGTTTAAAATTCTATAATTAATCTACTATATTTGTGACATAAATCATCAACTATAAAAACTATATACAATGTTATATTTCCTAGATCATGTATCACCAAAAATTTAACCTTCTCAATCTAATATAGGGAATTTTTCTAATAGCAAAACAATTGATATTTCTACATTTATTTATATAAAATTTTCAACTATATACTATCCTAACCCTCTGTATTATGTTTTTACACATTTAAAATACCCCTTAAAACCTTTACAACATCTATTCCATTATTATTATTTTCTTTTAGAAAAATACGATTTCAATAATTACATATATAAAATTGTCTTATAGTTATACCAAGTCTATAATAATTAATATTCATTTCAATTGCTTAAAATTTTCTTATTAAAGTATCTAAATATATTATCCTTTATCATTGAATTATCTATGATAATTTTAGGAAATTTTGGTAACATTATTTCACGTGTACTTCTGAAATAGATAACATTATGTCAAAAGAACCATCTACTAAATCGCGTTCAAATAAGCCTCATTGGATTCAATATATATTGTTATAACAAGAATTATATCACATTATTTATATATATATGCATCTAAAATAAAAGAATTTTTTTCTTATATCCCATAAATATATAATAACTTATCTTATATATTCATGAATCAAGACACTATAACTATATTTTTACATATCGAAGTAAATTTTTTTAAATTTAATATCTATTAGTTATGTATTGAACTATGTCAACCTGAATCATTCAATGCTTTTGTATTTGGTATTTTATATATATATGTTTATTGTGACATTACAACTATATAAAAATAAATAGAATTAATTTTTGATGAATTATACTTTATTACCATTATTTTAAATATTCATGAGTTAGATTATTTTATGATAAAACTCTTTGGATATTTATTTGGTGAAATTTTTAATTTAATTTTACATCTAGTAAAATTCAAATCTATGATATACATAGTATAATTATATTTTATATAAACTATAATTTGATTATTTGATTCTATTATGATTTATATTGTTTAATTATTATCCTGTTTCATCATGTATAATATCTTTTATTATGAATCCATTTGACTTCAAACATGTTATACGCCAAAAGTTTATAAAAAAAATTTCTATATTTATTTATATTATCTGAGTATAAATATTTTTATATTATTTGTTTTTTACCCCCAAAAATTAGTAACATTTAAATAAACACATCGTCCCCTAGTATACATGAATGAAATAATTATAGTCTCTCTTACAATGAAATTCTACTGGAAAATTATATTAATGTTTCCTTTTATACTATAAAACATTTTTAAAGAAAAATTTTCCATAAAATCATATAACCATGGATTTAATTTCATCCTCTATACCTGAGAAAAACCATATCATCTTGGGAACAACAATATTAAAAAAATATAAACATTGAAAAATATTAAATTAAATTATCTATATATAAGAATCAAACATATATTTATTTATGAAATATACCATTAATTAATATTTCATTACTCAATGAATCCAATATGAATCAGTTCAAACATAATTAAATTTTTAACTACACCATCTTACAATAATATTATTTTGTATACTTTAATCATGATATTTTTTATTTGTGTACTCATGATTATGTTTTATCAATTATGTTATTTCATGTGCATAATTGACATCACCTAAATTTCGATGTATATTTTTTTATAAAATATCAATCAATAATAATTATTATTTTTTAACAATTACCTTAAATTACTTAACATAATGACATCAATAGTGGACTTTTTAATTGAAACATTTATTTAAAAAATGTTTAAATAAATAACCATAACCCTAATCTATGAAAATAAAACATACCCAATTTTATTTAAAATCTCCACAATTGCAAAAAATATATATACTCTGAATAATATTTATTAAATATTAGAATTTAAAAATAGATATTCATGGATTCCTATAATGTGAATATTTATTATGAAAAACATTTTCCCCGCTATAATATAGTAATATAAAATGTTTTCATGTTTTTAATACATTATTTTGTCTTAACTATTAATTAATAAAAAAATTAAATTTTCCTTGTTATATATTCTAGACAATTAATCGATGGAAAGGTGTTTCAAAATTCCCTAAATGTTCTATAATCAATTTATTAACATTCATTTAGTAATAATAAAAATTTTATTTTATGTTGATGTATTTTGATAATAAAATTTCCTATTAATATTTTCCATTAATTAGGTTAAGAAAATGATCGTAATAAATGTACATATTGTGGTTAACCAATACCCAGTTAACATTATTTGATATTATAACCTTCATTATACAATTTCAATTTATCCTTGATCTATTTTATGTTAACCCATGTATAAACCATTCACTTACATCTATAAATAATTATAAACCTTCACATAAAAATGAAATATATTAATTAAGAATAAATCCCAGAAAGCCTAGATCTGGTGTCTTATGTCAATTAAATTTGCATGATTACAAGGAATCCATCCCTTAAGTACCAATTGGTTTAGTATTATTGAAAAACCAGAAACATCAATGAATATTACTTTATAAAGGAATACAATAATTATAAAATATTTTTTCTTCTTTCTAAACAAACAACAACATAGAAGATAAAAATAATATATCTATCATATCCTTTCATATATTCCACATTAGAATTATGGGATTAGTAGGGAAAAATATAATAATGGTGATATCAAATTCTAAATAAACTAAAAATATAATATACGAAATAATGAATATATGAGGTTAATAATTATGTCATGGTAAGTTTCTGAATAGATATACCCTTAAATAAAGAATCTAATAAGTAACTGAATAAACTATATAGAAATGTAATAATAGAAAATACATGACACTCAAATAAAAATACAAGAAAAATCACCATGGCAAGGTACGAAACTGAAACCCATGCCATTTAATAAATGAAATGAAATGAAATCAATCCATATATATGTCAATAAATAATATCATGGTTGAATAATAATACAATCTAAATGAGGGAAATGATTTTCTAATAGAACGATTTTCTCAATAACATAAAAGCCTATTACAATTAAGACCTTTCACAACATGGTTTAAAAATATGTTCAGAAGCACATTTTTTCAACTATTCATCTCAGGAGAAAATGTTGATGCATTGATAATCTATATAATATTTGGGGTCCACCCATCATATCATATCCAAAAATATTCCTCACAATCAAAATAAATAACATACCTTAAAAAATAAATGTATTTAATGACAAATATGAATTCATCAATAATTCCCAATTTAATCAAATAAATGTAAAAGTACACGCCATATGTAAAATGGTATATGTCATATGAAATATTAATATCCATGGAAAATGGAATGTATAATTTTAGGGAATTCAATATTTTATAATCATATGATATTATATATTTCAAGAGGACTACCAAATACATCAATTAAGAGAATTTAAATTTTATCCTTAACCAAATTAATAATAATTCAACTTAAGGAATAATAAGTATGGTATCAATAAAAAATCACAAATGGGGTTAAATAAAGGGTTGTTTTCATTGAATAAATAAAAAATAACAATTTTAAAATATCCTTTCGGAAAATATCCTTTAATTTTGAAAAACATTTTGAACATAATTTTCATTGAAAATACCTTTTAGAAATATTTTTCCTCAGAAAACTTTTAATCATTAAAAAGAGGCTTCAAAAAAATGACAATGGATAAATATATACATGTCATATGAGGTAGAAATAATATTCCTTTTGTATGGTAAGAAGGTTTAGAAATTAAATTATTAGGAAGAAGATATGAAAATTCATATTAAAACATATGAAAAATAAAAAAATGTGTATTAATTTCTCTACTGAAGTTTTTTTTCTAAAAAAATATTAAAAAACATGGTGTTATTAGTAAATAGGTTCTCTAAAATGAGAGAGAAGTAAAGTCAAATTTCTTAAAAAAAATTCTAAAACACTTTGTATACCAAATCATGGATAAATGGTACTAATAATTGAATTTAGTAAATGATAACCATATTATGAAGATATTTTTAATCAAACAATTGTAATATAATTTCCCTGAATGGATATTCCATTGAAAAATCATTAGGATAATTCATGATGAAAATAATATTTAAATATACGAAAAGTGTCTCATACCACATTAAAAGATTTTAAATCATAATCTCATGATGGATTAAAATTTAATGAGATTTATATGATCATGAGAGTATTGAAAATAAATATATAAAATTTCAATGGAATTATATACACCGTATAAATGAAACTAAGTTTATAACTATATAATATGCCTCAATGAATTGAAATTGAGTCGAAATCCCTTACATTTGAATCAAATGATCATGAAGTTAAAATCATAAAATTAAATATCTAAATTCCATGAATAATAATTAATTCATGAAATTATATATCAAAATGTGCATTAGGTACACTACATAGAAAAATCATGTGGTGAATATGAAATATATCTCATGGATTTAAACAGTGAGATATAAATCCTTACTAATATAGTAAAAAATTGAATTAAAACATCAAAGTTAATAATCCATAAAAACAATTAAATAAAATGAATATAATATAATTCATGATATTATATGTCAATGTTGGAGTATGTACATCATATATAATATGTTACATGCACAAAAATTATGTATGCCTCATAGAATTAAAATGAGACATGAATCACATACCTTGAGTTTATTTTCTTCCATTCCATTACTGTATAAGAAAATTATATTCATTTTATAATTTTAGCAGAACAATTTTCATTATTATAATTACTTATATTTCACTTATTATAATTTTGTGTACAACTGCTTAATCTATTATGTTTGTGTCAGTTGTTTTAACCAAATTTATTTTATGTGTCAAACTAGCTATTGTGGGTTAAATATGCTCAATGTGGTCATTATATAACATATAAAAATTAATAACCAAAAAATAATTATCATATATAAAAATAAATTATCATTTTAAAATCAAAAAATTAAAATAGTTTTGAAAAATGAACCAACATTACAATCATGTAGATGGTAAACCATACGTACACATGAGTAATGATCCAATTTTTCCATGATCATTTTAGAAAAGAAAATAAGTATCATTATGTCAATCCAAAATTATAATGATGTAATAATACCATAGTATTTTATGATATATACTTATTTATATAATTATGTTATTTAAAATGAATTACATCTTATCGAGGAGGCGGTAGTACACACATCCACGAATTAAGTTATCACTTTTTAAGTGCGTGAGAGGGTAATAAAAAAAAGATATACATATAAATATATGTATTAAATATATATAAATATAATTATGTTGGGAATATAATATATATTTTTAATGTCACATATTTTTTATTAAAATCATCCTTTATATGTTCTATGTATAGTGTTAACGAATCTCATTTCATGGGAGGGGGTAGGTTTTCCACACATCCTTAAATGACATTATCATTTAAAAAATTTAAATTTATAAAGTTATGTGTTATACAAGAATTAATTAATTATAAATATATTATAAATATTATATATACCATATATAATAAGAATGACAATCATAGTGGCCAACCTGAGGTGTTGTAATGGAAAACTGGACAATCATTGATTAGCGATTCGGTAGTCCATCGACACGTAAACATTATGTTTGTTACCCATTAGATGAAGGTGTGTAAAAGTATAGGTAAATATATTATCATTAAAATCCCTATTATAATGATTGTGGAGTTTTTATATAATTATGTAATATGAAGAGTTAAGGGAGTGGAGAAAATAAATAAAAAGAATGAGTTTGATGGAGGGTGTTACCTCAAAATCATATATCATCTTTTTATTTCAACCAAAATAATTCCTTGAATCAATTTCTACCTAACGGAAAGATTCATTTTGGTAGATAGAAATTTTGGGGTGTCATTCTATTATATTTTTATCCAGTCAACGTTGTTTGATATGTGTGAGGATGGCAATGTGAAGGAGGCATTTTATAATGGGGTAGGGGAGGAATCTCTTGTAATATTTTAAATGAAACAAACGATACAAATGTTTTTTTAATTCAAGATGATTAAATATAGTCCAATATTGATAAATGTTATTTTTGGGTTGAGATATGGACATAAAATAGTTACTTGACATATTTATAGGTCTATTTCTGCCGTAAGGTTATGGTTCTCTTATTAGGCTTAATTTAAAATTAATCCTTGTAATTCTTTTTAATTACCTTCAATACTCATTTTTTAGAAACTAGTTTTTCATTTGAAGACATTATAATTTATTCTTGTTCAAAATATGGAATCTATTTTTCAAAATTCTAATTATAGATGTGGTTGAAATTAATTTGAAAATAATCTCACAGGCAAGACGACAATATGGGTTTTTAAACTAAAATTATGTATTTTCACTTTTTTATTAAAAAATGATACTTCACAGAAAACTCCAAAACATCATTGTAACCTAATTTTTATTATTCTCATCAAAATATTAAGTTTATATTGAAATAATAAATCAACTAAAGTGTAAAATTCCTATTTAAAATGGGTTCTCCATTAAAAGGTGGAAAAAGTGCATTAATAAAAATATAGGTTTATATGTGTAATGTTGAGTTTATTATTATCTTATGAAAATAAAATATATTTACTAATTATAAATACATTATTTTATTGAATATATAAAATCTATATTTCATTAATATTATTCACTAGTTGAAATTAATTTAATTTGTAAAAACAAATGACCTTTGTAAGAGTAAAAATAATAATATTTCATTTTTATTCAATTGGGTTATATTTTCATTCAAAATTATTTTGTATCCAATTGATTTATTTTATAAATTTTTCAACTATGTATTTATATAGTTTAGAAAAAAATCTTTATAACTACTAATTTATTATCTTGGGTATGTATTATTATAATAATATTTTATTAATATATTGTTGTAGGGTTAAAACTCAGTATTATTTGTAATACAAGCTATCGAAGAAGGTTATTGTTGCATCTAACAAGGACTACCTCTTTATCGATTTCATTTAATGATATATATTATATTTAATTTATAAATATATTAAAAATTATTAGGACATTATTCTCATTCATCCACTAGGTGATGCATGCCATACACGCTATCGAATACAAGCTTATTACTTTATAATTTAAGGGATTTATATTCTCTTCGCCTTATTTAAATAAAATACTAAGAATTTAAACTAAATCATGGTAATAGATTTTTGATACATCTTAAATTTAAATCCCACATAATTATAATAGTTTCTCAAACATACTCATTGAAATATACAATATAAATCACAACGGTCATATGGACTACCACGATACTAGGTCTCTAAGTAGAATAACATTAGTTGCAAGTAGATTTACATAGTTTGACTAAAAGCGTAAATATTTATTGGGAGTGATTGATTTCATCAACCGAAAACATTTCATTGATCAATCAAATGTTGAGGGTCTCAAATCCTTAAATTTGTGATGATTTTTTACACCATCAGTTCATCGGAAATTAAGCTATTAGGACTACACTTTTTTATCATTTTCATAAAGTTGAGTACTTATTTTACTAACTAGGAATATAAAAAAACATTCTTACATAACAATTTTCAATTTCATAATTAAAATAATTACAATTAGTTATACTTTGATCAAATTATAATTCAACCTTTTATTCGAAAAAATTATTTAGCAATAATTATTTATTATTCCTGATGCACTCAAAGAAACTTTTAAAGGATCACAAGGCCAATAAAAGTGTCACAATTTCTTCTATTTGCCTTTAACTATTCTCCAAAATCAATATGGTGTTTATATTATTCTAAAAACCAAAAAAGTAACACTATGGGATCATCATTAATATTTTTTTTAAATTGTATAAATAATTACACATAAACTACGACCTCGAGTTGGTCTTTGTTTGGCACAAAACCTATATCATCATTCAGTTGTGGGTTCAAGCGCTGCATCCTTGTCAAACATGATAGGCAGTGAACCAACTTATAGGTTGTCCTTTTATAATAACAAATTTATAAAAGTTATAAAATAAATCTGATGGACATCTTTGAAATTTAGTCACTAAATAAACTCTTTGACAATGTTTTTTAGTAAAATTAATTTTGATAAGTATTCTAATAATATTTGACTATTAATATGATGTCATTACTAATTATATTAACCCTAAATGTTATAAATTACCATAAAAATAAAACTATAAAATTTAAATTCATTATTCCTCAAATAACATTTTCTACTAAATCATATGCTTCTAAGATCAGGAGTTGTCCTTAGTTGTTTCATGATTCTTTTAACCAAAATAACACTGGTAAAATAATTAGAACTTTTCATATTGAATCTATTGAGATGGCATGTTTGAGTATGATATACTCTATAATACCAAATGTAGGATCAAATATATAAAGATGATATGCTCAAATACAAGAGGGGGTGAATTGTATACTTTAAAAAATTCTGTTGGAACTCTAAATATGGTTATGTTTAACAGGGTTAAATAAGGCAATTCAAAAAAACTCTAGATCTATAAACATTCATGAATAAGGAAATATGATTTGGAGAAAGTATTTCCAGAAATGTGACACCAAAAATAAAACTTAATGAAAGTTTAAAAAGATGAATATTCCACCTTAAAGCGTATAGAATCTAACTAAATCAGAGTACAAATATTGGGAAGTATAAGATAGTTATAATTTCCCAACAATACAAATGCTGCAGAAAACATGTAACAAAACAAGTAATACGGTAAATATTTTAACCCAAATAGAAGGGTATCCAACAACCTTGGATAAAGGCCCCTTTATTTATACTTTCAAGAACGTATGTCTTAACCACACCAGGGTAATCCCTCGATATGAAGATCAAAGTCTATCTTGAAATCCCCACAAGCCCTCAACTTCAAGGTAGTTGGACCCTCTATATTCCTCAGCAAGGAAGTCCTCAAATTCAAGGTAGTCAGAACCTCTATCTTCCTATCCCAAGAAGCCCTCGATTTTACACAACAACAATCGGAGTATTACAAAGAAAGTCTAAACATGAATTTTAGTACAAACAAAGCAGTGAGAGTCTCTCTCTAGAAATCACTTCAAAAACATGTAATCTATAGAGTCGTAGGACAATGTAGAACTCTTCAAATTGATCTCCTATTTATAGGCATGGCTACAATGGTGGGCTCCCTCCACCAACGCCCTGATTTGTCGTTGAATTTTTGATGGACATGTACACGTGTCACTCAAACAATGGTTAGTTAATAACAAAATGAATGAAATGTTTTTTATAACAAATAAAGTGTAAGAAAAATATGGTTAAAATCCAATATACGGAATTTAAACAAATGATAGTTCGAAGTCTAACCAAAACTAAATCCGGAGAATATAATACAAGGATATTTGGATTCTGTTTTATAGGAATTCGGAACATGAATTTTACAGAATTTTGGTGTCTGAATTTCAAGGAAATTTGGAGTTTGGATTTAGAAGAATTCAGAACTAGAACTTACAAAGGTCGTAATCATAATTCGTAATCAGAATTCATAATTAGAATTTAGAGTCATAAATCAGAAATTTTGTAACCAGAATATGTAATTAGAATTCAGATTCATAACATAGAAAGTTGATAACCAGAATTTGTAATCAGAATTCAGAGTCAGAACAGAGAAATTTCTTAACCAGAATTCAGAGTTAGAACACAGAAAGTTAGAATCTAGAATTCATAATTAGAATTTGGAGTCAGAACTTCATAAGAGTTTGTAACCCGAATTCATAATCAGAATTCTATGAATTCAGATTCTAAAACAAAATGCTTTATATCAAATTATTTATAGGATTCCAAGGTTTTGGTTTCATACTTAATTTTCTACATGGAAAAATTATGATATCAACAATGAAAATCATGATAAGGATAAATTTCCATGAGCAAGGGAATTTTTCTTAAAGAAGTAAATTAAGGGTAAAAAGAAAATTTCCTTTAGATAAAGTGCTTGTGATTTTCAAAACATGAAGGAATTGTAATGTCATAAGGAAAGACTTAATGAGATAGTGATCTCCCCCATGTACGAAAAAATGGAAAAGTCATAAAGAAAACCTTATTGACTCAAAAAAAATCTTGTAAATAAGTCATAAAAAATAACCCCTTCCATAGTCTATGGTTTAACAATAATATAATATGTGGCATATAGAGATCACGGATCCTTATCTTCCCTCTATAAATCCTTAAGGTTTAACCTAGGCTACTTATTATGTGTCCAAAGAAAATAAAATGGTTTGTAAAGAAAACATGTATTATCCTTTGTATATCCTCCGGGAGTGTCAAACTAGGTGTTCAATAAGGCACATTGTTGGATATCGGTTTACCCAAATTCAATCCCAAAACACCTTGGTTGAGTTATTACACTTATGTAAATTTTTTCCAAAACCACAACCCCTTTTAGTATCCAGAAATGGATATGTTGTAAGGAAGACCCAAATAATATACACATTACTAAAATTATAGGTATTTCATCTATACTTAACCAAAAATACTACCTTAGTGTTATGTTCCATAATCTATGTTTTCTTGAATTTAGTCCCCAAGGGTTCTACTAAACTTCCATTGACACAAACTTTTGTGAACCAACCCTAGATAGGTTGGAGCCAGTGGATGCTATTAATTATATTGGCATGATTAAAAGAAATCATGCCCCAAAGGACTGATCAGTTAATTTTTTGAGATAACGAGTTATGTAAATTATTATTTCATTACATAATAATAAACAAATTACAACATATTATTTTATATATTTATCAACAAAAAAAACATCAAAGATAACTATAATCCCTCTAGAATAACTTTTAATATGATCATAATAGAATTATCAGATTCCTATGGAACGAAAAATAGTAATGGTGAGCTTAAATTCACAATAAAGACAAAATAAAACAGAAGCAATAATGAATCTTTTAGAGTAATACGTATGGAATAGTAAAAAAATAAAAAAATACCATATAATCTACAAAATGTGAACGAATTGAATAAAAAAACATGGCATTGTAATATAATAAATTACATTCCATTCAAGTAACCAAATATGGAAAAATCATTATGAAATGGTAAAAAACCCAAACACATACAATTTAATAAATGAACTGAAAGGAAATTTATATATAGTTTTCTCGACACAAAATATCATGAAAAAATAATAATTGAATATTAATGAGGTCAATGATATCTTAATGGACATCATGTATCAAAAAAATGAAAACATATTACCATCAAGACCTCGTACAATATAGATTAAAACAAAGTGAAGAAACCCATTTGTGCCATTATTCACCTCATGAGGACCTGCCAATGCATCACAGATCTTTATAATCTCTGGTTTCCTCCCTTCATTGATAGTCCAATGAATTACACATTATCCAAATAATTAAAATTCCTTATGATATAAATATATTAAATAATAAAAAAGGATTTATCAATAATTCCCCAATTATTCAATTAACTATCATTGTAGTGATTGTATGTAACATGGTATATTATTTTGGAAATATTAATATACATGAAAAATAAAACAGATAATTTGTAGAAATTCAATGTTTAATGATCATACGATATTAAATATTTTAAGAGGAGTAACAAATAAGCCATGGAAGTGAATTAAATACTATCGTATAAAAAATGAATAATAAAACATCTGAATGAAGAATAAAATTCTACCAATTCAAAAAATCCAAAGTGGGGTAAAATATAGGGTTACTTTCATAGATGAAATAAAAGAATAACTCTTTTAAATTATTATTGAATAAAATATCCATTACTTTTGAAAAACCTTTTAAAAATATTTTCCTTAAACAACCATTTTAAAAATATTTTCATTGAAAATAAACTTTTAATAATAATAAAAAGCTATTAATGAATTGATGGTATATAAATCTATACATGTCGTATGAGGTAAACAGAATATTCTTTTATATGGTAATTTTTTTAAAGTACATTTTTAGGAAGGTGACAAGAAGATTCCTTTAAAAATATATGTAAAATGAAAAAAATTTATAAAATTGTTTACCGTATTATTTTTTTTCCAAAAAATAATTTAATAAAACATTGTTTTTAGAAGAAGACAGGTTCTCTTACTACATAGTTAAATAATGTAGTTTTTTGATGAAAAATAAATATAAAACACATTGAGTACCAAAAAGTAGAGAAATGGTACTAATACATGAAAATGGTATTGAATTACTAGGAAAAAATAAATGGGTTTGTTGAATATTTTTTATAATATTTTGTTGAATGGAAATTTCATTGGAAAATTAATATGATTAGTCATGAGGAATATAGTATTTAATCATCCCAAATTGTAATTTAACACATTGAGATATTTTAAATCCTAAACGTATGAAGTAATAATATTTAATAAGAATTAAAATATCATGAAAGTAAGTATATTAACGATATAAGATTTCAATGGCAATATATACACCATATAAAAGAAACAAAGTACATAACTATACATTATTCATCAATGAAATCAAATTGAGACCAAATATGTTACCTATGAATCAAATGATACAGAATATAAAATCTAAAAATTAAAAATCTAAATTACATGAATATAAATGATATAATGAAATAATATATCAAAGTGGGTTGTTGTTAAAACACACAAAATAAGTATGTAGTGAATATGATATCTATCTCATAGATGTAAATAGTGAGATGAAAATACTTACAATTGTAGTATTTAAGGAAGTAGAAAACCCAAAGGTAACAATAATTAAATAAAACATTTAAATATAATGATTTTAATAGATTTCATGATATTATATTTATGAGCCCGTAAGGGGCACCCTGCTATAGGGTTTCCATCCCGTCGCCGCCGCCTCCTTATGCCTAGATCTGGCTCGGCACTCCTCTTCTTCCTCGGTGAGTTCGTGACGGTCGTCCCCCTGTCGCAGTGGCGTTGTTCATCGGCTTGGCTGTCTCGAAGCACCGTTGCTGGCCTTTTTCGCTCGATTCCCTCTTCTCTGGATAGGGCTCCTCAGCGGAACGGTGACGGTTCACAGTTGGGTTCCTGCTTCAGCGACCTCGGACGACATCGTGACTCCGGTGGTGTGTATGGCAGTTCTTCGTGGACTCTTCGAGCGTCTCGGTAGGCGGCGATAGGTCTCGATTGCGACAGAACTTTTTTCTGGGTTGCTAGTGATGTTGTGTTTTGGCATTAGTTTTCTCATTGGTTTCTGGATTTGGATGATTTTGGTGGTTAGTTCGTTCGTGATGGCATTGGCGAGACTCCTCCGATGAGATATGGATACGATGAGGATTTGACCCGTTCGGGATTGTCTGGTTCCTCTGTGATGTCTATGTGCTGCTTTTGGTTTTTTCGTTGGCATAATCTGTGATTTGCGATTCCTGGTTCATGTTTCATTATTAATCTTTTGGATGACGGATGGAAGGAGGACGATTGTGATTCATGGGAGGCGAAAGGAAATCATGTGGTGGATGTTGAACATTCTCACCGGCAGTAGGATTTCACTGCAGGGGTGTGGTTCGAGGTGGCGTTTTTCCCGAGATGCCTTGGTACTGGTGTTTGAAATGTTGGAATGGCTTTTGGATTTTGAATTCGGATCATTGAATGTATGGCTGGGGTGTTTGGTTGTAATTTGGATCAGTTGCTGTTTGGTTACCGACCGGTTTTGAGAAAATGAAAAAAATGATTTCCAGTCAGTCATGATATTATATTTCAAGGAAGAAGTATATACACCATATATAAGATGTTTGGTGCTAAACAATTATGTATGCTTCAGGGAATGAAATTGAGAGAAGAATCCCTCACATTTGGTTTTCTTTTAATCCATTGACTTCTTTTGTAATAAAAATACGTTATTTTTATAATTTATTCACAACCTTTTTCATTTTTATCATTAATTTTATTTCAGTTATTATCATTTTGAGTACAACTACTTAAAAAATTATGATTATGTCGGATGTTTTGACCAAATATGGTTTATGTTTCAAAACATTTTTTGTTGGTAAACTATGGTAAAATGAGATATTATATAAAAACTAAAGAATAAAAAAAGTAAAAAAAATTATAATATTTATACATAAATTATAAATATAAAATCAATAACAGAATATAATAATGAAAAATGAACCAACATTACAAGACTAGAGACAGTAGACTATACATATGCATGACTAACATTCCCATTTTTTCAATGATCATTATGGGAAGAAGGTATGTATCATTATAATTTTACAGATGGATAATTATGTCAATAATGCCATATTATGTAATCAAATAAACTTATATATATAATTCAATGATGTAAAAGGAATCATATTGTGTCGAGTATGTGCTGGTCCACACAACCACAAACATCATTATCAATTTTTATGTGTGTGGGAGGGTAATAAAGAAAATGATATATATATATATATATATATATATTATTTAGAAATAGATAATTATTTATACAATATAATATAGATGTTTTTTGTGTTACTAATTTTTAATTAAAACCATCTTTTATATGTTCTATGTATAGTGTGAACTAATCACATAGATTTGAGGGGGCGGTAGTCTGCACTTCCACAAATGACTTTATCATTTTTACACAATTGAAATGTATAGATGTGTGTTTTATACAAGAATAAAAAAGTATAAAGATTTAATAAATATCATATATAATTTTATTTTACACTATATATTCCACCATTAGAGGTGGTATTTAAAAATGGAACAATCATCGTTTAACGAAGCGGTAGTCTGCCTACATGTAAACATTATTTTAGTTACCCATTAGATGGAGGTTTGGGTAAGTATAGTTCAAAATAGTAGCATAAAAACCTCATAGTATATTGATTATACATTAATTATTATATAAATATGTAATAAGAAATGTTTAAGGAGAATAATTATGATATAAAATAGTGGATTTTGATGGAGGATGTTACCTCTAAATTGGGTGACTTCTTTGGATTGAACCAAAAGACTTCCTTGAATTTGTTTATTCATGATGTATGGCTTTAATAAAGATGGTAGGGATTTTGGGGATTCATTTGTTATGATTTTGGTCTAGCCAAAGTGTTATGATATGTGTGAGGAAGTGAATGTGAAGGATGCCTTTTATTATGGAGGAGGGTGGAATCAGTTATAATTTGTTAAAAGAAATGAACCCCACAATGTATTATTTTTTGAAATAGATAAATTATGGTCAAATAAGAGTAAATAGAGGATAATTTCGAAATATTTCCATCCAATGGTTCCTTTAAAAGTGTATATGTCTATTTAGACCTTACGGTTTTGGTTTAATCTATTATTAGACTTAATTTAACAATAATCATTGTAATTAATTTTATTTATCTTCAGTAACATTATTGGTCAAAAATTCAGTTCACTATATAAATAATTATAAATTATGATTAATAAAAATATATAATCCTTTATTCCAAATTACAATTATAAAAGTGTGATAAAATAATTTAAAATTAATCCTCAAGATGAGACGACAATGTAGGGTTTTAAAGTAAAGGCATCCTAATATTTGCATGGTTTTTATAATAAATTTTACTGTGAAAAAGAATCTATTGGAATTAATTGGATTAATTGATAAAAATTTAATGAAATAAACTTTAAAATAAATAAAAATTATATTTTATCAATATAAATAAATTAAAATAAAATACATTGTTGAGCTAAAATAAAGTGTTTTTCACTTTTTTTGATAAAAAACATCATAGATAAAATTAAAAAACATCCCTCTAACATAATTTTTATGTTTTCTATTCAAATATTTTTTTTTATTTTGACATATTAAATTAACTAAAGTATTGTAATTCAGTTCTAAAATTTGTTCTCCCTTAAAAAGTGTTAAAAGTTCATTAAAATATAGGTTTCTTTGTATAATATTGAGTTAATTATTATCTTATGGATATCAAATCCAATATATTATTATAAAAAATACTTATTGAATATATAAAATATATATTAATTTAATATAATAAAAAATTTATTAATTTAATTTATTATTAGAAAACACATTTTTGAGCATGAAATTTATAATTTTTCCCTTATATTCAATTGGGATATATTTTCATTTATAATTTTACGGTAACCAATTAATTCATCTAACTTTTAATTAAACTATGTATTTTTTATTATTTAGATAATAATATTCATTTATGCAAATTTAATGGCTCAGTTATGTGTTATTATAATAAAATTTAAATAATATATTATTGTTGGGTTAAAACTCATTCTTGAAAATAATGCAAGCCATTGAAGAAGGTTCTTGTTTCATGTGATTCATAGTAAATCATTATTTCACGAATTTCAAGATATAAATTTTATTTATTTTAAAAAAATTATAATAATTTCTCCGGACATTGTATTCCCCTATGTGTTTGGTGATGTATGTCATACACACTATTGAATACAAGGTTCTGACATTGGAATTTCAGGGTGTTAATATATTCTTCCATAAATTAGTGATCATTACATAATTTTTCTCTTCACTAATCAACTAAATAATTAGTCATTGAAAAATTGAAAACATATTAAAATCTACAGGAAATAAAAATAAAAAATTAGATAAATAAGATAAATGAAAATTCTAGTATTATTTTCAATGATTTATAAATCCCCAAATTAACACTTCACTAATAATTTCACTATATAAATAGGAGTTTTTTGTAGTTTTAATATAACAACTGAGTGCATAATTATAATATTAATACTTACATATTCGAATCAAAACAACAAAAGTAACACCATGACATCATTTATAATTCACTTTTATTCTAAAGAGACTGTAACACAACACAAAATGTTTTATTAAAAAATATGATTGAAACAAAAATTATACATTTTTGTAAATTAAATTTTACAAATTGAATTCATTTTCTTATTCTCCATTTCAAAATTCTTTTTTGTTGATTTTCTTAGATTTTTTAAAATTTGTTGATTTTTTGTGAGTATTTAAAAGTAAAGTTGTTATAAAACTATCACATTTATGAAATTATAATGATTTAATAATAAAATAAATGTTCAAAATACCTTTTTATGATAGACTATATATAATAAATAAGTATTTGAATATGTATACAAATATAATATGGAACATAGTGACATATGGTTAGCATTTTTTATATATAAATAGTATCAGTGTTCAATTAAAAAATGCTTATAGTTTAATTTTTTATATAAACTATTTTTATATAACCATTCAAAATTAAGTTTTTCTTATTGAAAATGATAATAATTTTAATTTAATATTACAATTTTTTTCATTATTAAAACAAATATTGTAAATTTTTTTTATACAATATTTTTTATGCTTGAATGATTAATTTTTCTTAAAACAGTTTTAATTATGTTTTGTACACTTATATATACATTTTGTTTCTCTAATTTTAAGAATTTAATCCAATAAAATATATTTTACATTTTTATTCTACATTATTAATATTATTTATCATGGAAAAATTATTTTATGGACTTAATTAATAGTTTAAATAGTAAAATATTGTTACCATGGTTATTGCTAAAATGAGTTTACATGGGGTTTGAATTATGAGATTGGGTATAAATGACACATAAACATATAAAAGAATATTTTTTTGATTTATTTATAAAATGAAACTATAATATGAAATTATTGGAAAATTTTATACACTTTAATAAGAACAAAAAAATAATAATGTTTAAATCTTTTATTTAATTCATTCTTTGTCTTTTACTCATTTATAAAATTTAAACAACATCCCTTATCATATTAATAATTAATAATATAATTATCTAAACTAGTTTAAAATACTATTCCAATAATCCTCCAAATTAGCGATGATATTTTTGGCCATTAATTAACCATATTAAATGCTGTAATTTGTAAACCAGTTATAATTTTCTAAAAAAGAGGCGTAATATTTAACAGTGTGTTTTAATTTTATTTTTTATTATACCTATATAAAATATTTTTTATCCATGATCATATAATAAATATTTAAGATTAAATACACTTAAATTTTATTGTTATTTTGAAACAACGGATATTCATCTCTTTTCCATCATATGGATAATGAAAATACTGGTTGTGCATATATACAACTTGTATTCTCAATATAGAAATGCAATTAGTTTGTCATCACCAATTTACATGGATGGTAATTATGATAGGACTAATAAATATATTTTATATTTATTATTAAATAATGTTTTCATAATTATAATTTTTCATAACCCTTTTTACCCTCTCACTCATAAAAAATATGATAAGTTTTTTCATGTGTTCTTGTGGACTACCACCTTAATGAAGGGATGTGATTCATTTTACATAAACACTTTTAAATTATAATCATAAAAATGTATATATTGAATATGTATATATGATATTTAAATCATTATTAATATTTGGTATGAGATTAAAAAATAAGAAATATGTAAGGATCAACACTACTAAGCCGAAACTGACTTGAATTAGAAAATTTTAACCACTCTAAAATGATGATATTAATAATAAATATTAATAAAATAGAATTGAAATGTTATAATTTGAAAATATATGATCTTATAATTATGTAAATTGTTCATTTAATGATTTATATTTAGTTGAAATTAATTATAAAGCAGGATAGAAAACCTTACACAACTAGTCAGGCAAGTGGTAAGAGTTTATTTCACAATCTCATCCATATTTAAGATTTCTTATTTTTACATTTGAATTGGAGTAATTATATGATATTTCAATAATAAAATAAATATATTTTATTGAAATTTGATTATTTATGGGGTTTTCTTGCATTCTTTAAATTTTTACCTTCTATTACCTGAAAAAAATACCAAAATGATGTTTTGATGAAAAACACAAATATTTTTTCTAATAGATCAAAAAAATTTATTCCATTAAAATATTATAATTAAAAGCACATAATTTTTTTAATTCTATAATTACATATTAATACATTTTTTACATTTTTTTACATGCAATAAAATTTATTAAAACTGTTTATCTACTAATTTCTGATTCGGGATCATTTTATAGAAGGATTGAATGAGACTCATTTTCTAATGTGAACCACATGAAAAACATTTCGATAATAATGAAAAATCTTTTATTTGATAAATACATTAATATATTAACTGATTATTTAAAATAAATTGTTTTTTCTAATATTCTACAAATTTAAATATTTTTTGTATATGTGATTTGAAAATAGAAATGGTATTTTCCTCATAAAATTTTCTATTTATATTTTTATTTTATATTAATTTATTTCTATATCAATTGATGAATATTATAAATTAATTCAATTTTAGTTTATTAATACAATATTTAATATTAGTATGGATGGAATATGATCATATTTTTTAATTTATTCATGGGGGGGGGGATATTGACAGTTTATATGCTAGTTTACAATATGTTTTTTTATTTATAATGAATTTAATTATAATATACCCCATTAATATGATTAATGGACTTGACTTAGTAATTGATGGGTGGGTCTTATTTTATCCCCCTTTTCACACCCCAACCATAGGTTTACCATTTTTATTCTTTAATTTCTATTAGATATTTTGTTTGAGTTTTGAGGTGAGTTCCAAGAAATATTTTTTGAGTTTAATTGTTTATGGGTGGTTATTGGCCCAATGCGTAGATAGAACATGGTTTATTCTAAACCGTGAAAGGCCTAGGAAGTACTATTAGGATCTCATATGGGGTTGGGGACTAGTCCCATGTATTGTAAATGGTTAGGAGAAACCATTATCTATGAATTAGTTGAGTTTTTTATTTTAGATATCCTTTTTTCATGGTTAATACATAGTTTCAAAAACCATGTGGCCAGTCTATATGGGGTTCCCCCTTCTCTAGTAGGGTGTTCAAATTTGGTTCATTGTTTGAAAAAATGTGAATCCAAACTATTCAAATTTCCTAGGTACATAATGATTTCAAATTACCCTCTCAACCCCCTTATTTTTTAATCAAAATACCCTCATCTCCTCTCCGTATGATTTGTGTGTCCACTTAAGAGCCTTTGAAGGATTCCTCTTCTCTCCCTCCTAAGATTCAAGGTGCTTCTCTTTCAAGTCTTCAAAGGATTCCTCATTAGATATTCCTCATCTCCATCTTTCTCCTACATCTTCAATTATCCTAGATTATCTTAGACTTTTAATCTCTTGGACAAACCGTATGGGTTAGGTTTGATGATTTGATTGTGATTCCTGGATGATAGGGTATGTGTATTGTCTTTTGAGACATGTACATCCTTATATGAGAGTTTCATTTCATGTTCACATCGATGGGGTAGATGTTTCCATTATTTTTTTCATACAGAACATTCTACTCATTATTGAGCATTCCTAATTTATTTCAAAATGTTATAATCATACATTTTATGTGTCAGGATAAATGGTTTTGGAAATTTAATTATTTAAAATTGATGTAATTTATTTCTCAAAGGGTTTTCTTAGATGTACATGTATATATATACAATTTAAATTCTTCTGGTAAAATTAATATTTGATAATTTAAATTAATTTAGGTGATTCTAAATTTTTATGGACTTGGTTATGCTTGCTAGTTTTATTTTCAATGTGAATTAAGTTTTGTGCGAGGTTTGGGTGTCTCAATATATCTTGATGGTTATGTGTATAATGCTTTCAAATCAATTTTTAATTTTTAAATGGGAATTTCAAGTAATTTTGGGATTCATTGCGTGTAAAATTGGATATTAGAAAATACACATGGTCATGGAGTGCCCATATGGATGGGTTCACAATTTAAAATTGTTTCTTTTGGAATAATTTAACTCTGGAAGATGATTTTTAATACAATAATTTTCAATTTCTTCATTTCCTTATCCCACCTCTTTTCCAATAGTTCTTCCAAAACCAATATGGTTTCAAAATTCATCAGTTATTACAAAAATACATCAATTTGTTTTCAAAATGTGTTTCTTAGATCTTGGTGTAATTGGAATCTATATGTTTGTTTCGGTCCTTAAATGAAATAAATGCACAATTCAAAAAATTATAGAATGTTTTATGTTTTCATCATGGGTTTCATAATTATTTTTTGAGGTAAACATGAATTCAGAATATAAATTCCCAATCGGAACCACTTGAACTTTTGGAAAGTGGTTTTGATACCCTTTTTATATGAAGGCCCACATCACATTTTTGTATACCTTGTTGCATAGTTGGGCACTTTTATAGTAGTCCATCTGAGGATTGGGTCATGGAATAGGTGGTGTGAGAGTTTGGTCTAGGAAATAACATTCATATAATTAGGTTATTGGTTAATTTCATACATCTGATGAACTCACCAATCTCCACTTACTATTTATAGGGAATTTATGAGAGTTATTTAGATTGTTAAGTAATAGTTTCTTATCAACCTTGACTGGATGGAGTGGTATCATAGATTTGGGAGAGGCCTAAGGGTGTGGGGGGGGGGGGGTTACAAATGGCGAGGCTTGTTAATAGATGTTAGGTTGGATATTGACTACAGAGATAGACCATATGTTGATAGGTCATTCTGAAAAACGTATATGTGAAGATTTATTCTATATATATTTACCGAATTCCCATGATTGCTTATTTTAATGTTCCTGTTTTACTTCTAGGTCAATTTATTTTAGCCTTTATATTATCTAATTATTTCTATTCTATAATTATTTTAGGTATAGAAAACATTTATAATATAGTATGCAAAAATGTTTTTGATTTAGTTATGGAAATTCAGTTTTGGAATGGACAACAATATTCAAAATAGAAGTTATGTCAACGATCTTTAAAAAAGGAAATTTTTAGAATGATATTATTTGATATTAAAATTGAAAAAATATATTGTCAAAATAAATTTCAAACTAGGGTTTCATGAAAATTTTGGGAAACAAATTTTTTGAAATCTATGGTCCGTACCTACTAATCTATTTATGATCACACCCATCATTATACACATGAAATCAGTATAACCAATCTTTTTTATATGTTCACATTTGTAGTTTGAGTTTACCATTGAATAGTGTGGAATTTTTTTTGGTGGTCACTAATAGGTCATGTAGATATCATATAGGGTTCCGGTTCGGGAGTAGTTTTTAATATCTTGGTTTTATCCATCTTTTTTTTTATTTTTATATGGTTATATATTTATTTTTTTCCAACTATTATTTGTTTTCTTCAATTTTTTTTTATTTTATCATTGATTTTATTGGGATAAATCCTTACCATTATGATATCTTGGATACCCAATTCTAGTCACCTACCTGGGAGGATTAGGGACACATCTCTTAACTAGTTTCTAGCCAGGTCAGTTTCTGTTTCAGATTATAGCCTATCATGGATTATGATAAAATTTTATGATAATATTACTTAGTTATATGATATGTTATGTATTTTAAGGATTAGAACTATTAGGGCTCAATTAGTAGGTACCAGAATAGCATCATGAACTTTTTTTCATTTTGACCATTGAGTTTTCAATAAAAGTATGGACTTGAGTAAATTTTTGTGGTTTTTGGTGTATTGATGCGGAATAACAATGGAGGCGAACCGATAATGCATAGTGGGTCTATGTGGATAAGTAACATAGTTGGATAATGAGTTCACATTTCATTGTACTCTTAGTGGTTGGTTCATTCTAGGTACATGGTCCCCTAAACCATGTGACCATGTTTTCAAGGATTATTACTTTGTTATTTTGGGATTTTTGGTGGTTTTTGTTATCAGGTTTGATTTCTATTAGAATGATTGGATCTTTAAAATCATAAATGGATCTTGTGTATAAGGTATTTTAAAATGAAAATTATATTAGAGTTAGGTTTTCATTTCAATATTGTACTTCCTATTTGCGCTGATTTGGAAAAGCATGCATTCGTATTCAAAATATGGTACTGGGGAGAAAAGATTTGAAATGGAATTAAAAATAGTGTTTTTAAATATTGGATTTTTCAATTTTTGTTTTGTTTTTATATTTTTATCTAGTCTGTTTCTTGGGATTATCTTTTTGGTTGTGCATTGTTTGGGAGTTGATTTGGTTTTATGATTTTGTGGTATATATAATATATGCTTCCATTAAAGGCATCCATGGATTTTAACGAGACTCTTCATATTTTTTACACTGATCAGACTCTTAGTGGAGTGTTGAAGTGAAGTTCCATTCATATTTTGATAGATTTATAAGAAGATAGATGTTAACTTGAGGTACCCGAGTGTCTTGAAGATGTTAAGCGTATTTTTAGATCATTGTAAACTACTGAATATATCATGGTTTGTGTCATTTTGGGTTTGTATGAAGGTCCATATTGGATTTGTGGAAGGGGGTTGTCCAACAATAATTGATTTCTGGAATCCGTGTATCCATTAGTTATAATGAAGGTTCCACATGTTGCGAGGGGATGTACCTAAGGAACTAATTATTGTGGGAAATTTGTTATTGGTTCCACATTCACATTTTTTGAAATGTTCATTCGTGTGCTTCCAATAGGGTCATATGAGGCATTAGAATCCATCCAGTTGATTTCATATGTACTATTTTCATTAATGTGTCCATTTGGGTCCATATGATATGTTATGTGTGTGGAGTTTCCCAAAGTAGAAGCCTCGATTAGGGGATTAAATCTTTAGGATATGGGAAATTTGATACTTTAATGAATTAGGGCTCCATCTGTAGGCCCAAGAGCGAAGCTCTACAAATAATAATGGATAATTGGTTATGTGGGAGTTTTTAGACTATCATTATTTTTCAACCATTAGAGTGTATAATGTTAATGTTCATCTATTATATTTTTCATTTGAATTGTAGTTCCCTAATTATCGTAAAAGTCTTGGAGGCCTTGTTTTCTTGTAAGTGTATTGTTTCTGCTTGTTTTTTGGAAACCTGTAATGTTATCTGTGGGGATACATTTTTTTTGGTTGTGCTATTTTTATAGATGTTATTTTCTTGTAAAAATTATTAATCTAGGTTTCGTTCATTATTTGGGTTTAGTTTCTTTTGGGTAATTTGCCTTTTCTAGGGGGTTTTTGGTTCTATTTGAGATTTACCAAGTCTTTGTGTTATTCTGGTTGTTCTATGAGTTATCAGGGTAGTTTCTTTAGTATTCCTAAAGGTTTTTTGATTTTTTTGTCCATGGAGTTTTTAGGTTTCTTTGTGTTTAGTTTCCAAGATCTTACGCATTTTATTCCATTCAGGGTGTTTTGAGGATGTTCTTGGATGATCAGTCTTTAGATGGTTGGGAAACCTACCATGGGCCTTGTTTTAGTTTTTTATTATGTAGGTAGGTATGGAAAACCATTTCCTATATTCATCATGGTGGATGTGTCTTGTGTTATTAAAAGGAGTCATGTAGAGTTTCATGGTTTAATTGGCTTCAGTTAGTTTCTGGATCTGTTATTTTCTCATTCATCCGACTAATTTTTTTGGGGAATAATGTTTTCTATGGGGCTGATAATTTTCATGCCATGACAGTGGTTTTTCCTATATTTTATTATTTTTATGGTATAGGGTCTTTTGGTTGAGGTTCTGGTCAATATCATTGTGATAATTTTTGGGTTTCGGAGTTCTCGATTAGTTTTTGACCTTGTGCACTATTAGATTATTGTTTGGCCCAGAATATTTATGATATTGGAATAACCATTAATTTCTGGGTGGGGGTATAGTACTAGGTTCATGACTTATTCATGGTTAGGCTAAATAGTTTACAAGTGTAGAGGGAGGCAATTTGATTTGACGGAGTAACTTTTCATAGTTGACAAATTTTTTTCCAAACTATGAAGCCAACGATCGTATAGTGTATGCCTTATCTAGTGGGTTATGAATATTTGTTATAATATATGGAAAACCATTTGGTCAAACCATTTGGGTTTTCTAGTTCCATAAAAACTGAAATTACCCTTTTTCCCATCATATTTGTTTACCCCAAATCCACTCCTCTCCTCTCACTACTATTTGTGTGGCCCATTGGGACCCTTGGGAGGAGTCCACCTCACTCTCTTCTAGGATTAAATTTTCTTATCCATGAATTATTGGAATTATTCCTCCCTATATAAGTATTTTTCCTCTTCTTCCTCCTCCTCTTTATCTAGTTTTTTTATTTCTCTTGTCTTTGTTATCTTCAGTACGAACACTATGGGTTATAGTCATTGTTTGGTTAGTGATTCATCGATACAAGGATATGTGGATTTCCTTTTGGGAATCATTCCCCATTATACGAGTGTTTTGTTATGCCCCCACATCAATGCAGTATTTGTTTCCCTTATCTTTCACTCCATCACATTTCATTAACGGACTATCATTCATAATTATTTTTTAAATGCGAAATTCATTCTTGAAATTTGTTAGTACATATGGTATTGTAAATTTAATATTGTAAAATTTGTGAATATTTTACTGAATGTTCTCTAATATTATATATATATATATATATATGATTACAATGTGTATGATGTAATGAAAATTAGTCTTCAAAAATGAAATTGGGTGATTTGGGTTGTATTTTTTCATTTCATATTCTATTTAGTTTTATTTTCATTATGAATTGAGATTGGTGTGTGGTATGGTAGTGTCATTATGGTTTTATGGTTGTCTGTAAAATGGTTTTAGATCCATTTTTAAATATTAAGTGGTAATTTCAATTAATTTGGTGATGTTTTTAGTGTTCCATCAGATGTGGGAACATCCGTTTGTGTATAGGGTTCAAATATAGATGGGGTCATAAATTAAAATGAATTATTTTGATTAAATTTTCCTTTTCAACAAGGTTTTAAAAATTATCGTTTTCTATTTGTTCTTCTATATATACCTAATCCATTCAAATGGATCTTATAAAACCCATATGGTACCAAAATGGGTTTTTAGATTCCAAGTGATATTAATATTGTTTTCAAATTTTCTTTATATCTTGGACCATGTTTTACATTGAAGTGTGGTTAGTTAATTAAATAAAAATAAGTCCCATTTATTATCTTTCTATAATGTTATATGTTTGTATATTGGTTTTGAAAATGATTTTCAGATGTACATGTGAATTTTGGATATAAAGGCCTTTTAGTGATTTCAGATTTTTTGGAAAGGGGTTTTAATACCCATGTAATGTGAAGTCCTTGTTGGTAATTATTTATCAATTAATGTGTGATTGAACACTTCAATCCTAGTCCCTTCGAGTAGATTTTCATTGCATAGTTGTTTTCATAAATTTGGAATAGAAAGTATGGTGGCATTTTTGGATATTTGTTTATTCGACGCATTTGAGGAACTCCCCATTCTCCATGTACTATTATCATTGGATTGTTGGGTGTTATCGAGATGTTCGAGTAATTGTTTCTTATCTACCCTAATTAGATGAGTTGGTACCCCCTAGATTTGTGAGAGTCCAGGTGGGTTTCACCACTACTGAGGATATATTAGATCATCCAGGATGGTTATTGACTATGGAGCTATTCCATATTCTAGAAGCTGAGATTGAATCAAGTACCATATGTGAATTCATCTTGGTATTTTTACGAAATTCCCATGATTACAAATTTATATGTTGTTGTTTTAATTATTCTAATCTTCATTTTATCCCTTATAGTCATGAATAAATCGTATATTTATTCTATTCTCAATATAGAAAATTTTATCATCTTGAATGGAGTTATGATAGTGTTTTTGTTTTTTAAATTAGGTTTTGTAAAGGAAACCATCTTTCAAAATTGATGTTATGTGTGTGTTGTTTTAGAAAGGTAATTTTTGGAAAGTAATTTTTGGTTCTTTAAAATGATAAAACAAAATTTTAAAAAAATTCAAACTAGTTTTTTGTGATTGTTTAAGAAAGGAAATGTATGGACGATTTGGTATATACCTACTGAGCAATTTATTCAAACACCATACATGTGCCACTTGATATTAAATTACATGATATGTATTGTAGGTTAATATTTATTGTTTGAGTCTTCCTCTAGAGTAGTTTATTTTTACTGTTAGTGGCGACCAACAGGTCACATTGGAATCTGAAGTGCACTGTGTTGCATTTGTTGTCAATGAGACATGTTGTTGTCTTAGAATGAATGGATGTCAAGAATTTTCAAGATGTGAATGCCAAAGGTTGTGATGGTGTTGGTGATGAGTGGAGAATGGCCATGGTACTAAGATGCATGTCACTTAGGAGATTCACTAAGTAACATATGATGTTGTGGTTGAAACATTCTCTATGAACATCTGACGATTGTTGAGCTGATCTTTAAGTTCATAGAACTTGTATCCTGATGATACAAAGTCACAACAATGATAGAAGACCATGCATTGTATTGACAATGCATGAGGAGATGAAAGGAGTTCCATCCACAACTACTAAGTGGATGATGTGCATTAATGAAGTCCATGCACTATCACTTAGTGCATGTGAATTGAAAAAGTTCCAATTGATCTCTGATTAGATCAATGAAGAACATTGAAGAATTATGTGATTCAGGAGTTCGGTTGATGAAGATCCTTGAGAATTCTCACCTAAGTAGAAAATGAGATGATGAAGAAGAATTATAAATGGAGGAGTTGTTTCCAATCAAGAAGATTAATGTTTGAATTCTCAAGAAGAAGATGAAGGAGAAGAATGGATTGAAGGGCATGTGGCATATGGCTTATACTCATAGGAGAGCTTTGTATTTGACAAAGTTCCTCATTCCTTTGCCAAAACATTGGCCAGCCATGGACACCTTGAGGGTTCAACCCCAAGGCATGGGCGCTAGGCACCACACACATGGGGGAACCCGTGGGGCGAGCCCAGGGCGGCAGGACGCACCCAAGACACCGCATAGGCGTCTGGGGCACGCCCGGAGGAGCGCGGTAGGGGCGCATGAGCGCACCCGCGAGTGTCAAGCAGTGCATAGTGGGTGCCAGGAGCGCGCCCGCAGGAGGCGTGAGTGGGCGCAGAGCGCGCCCGCAGGAGAACACGGTGCGGGGCGGCACCGTGGAGGAGGAAGTTCAATTGAAGTAACGATGGGAGCAGAACTTTGATAAACCGCGGAAAAACTGGCCGCGGCTTCGATGTGGGATGCGGAATTTTTCCGCGGAGCGAATCCCAGCTGCTCATCTGATCTCGCGGACGATCGGCGCCGCTCATCTAATCCGCCGCGCTCCTGATCTGATCCAAGCCGTCGAAGTTTTTTCATCACCGCATCCAATGGCCCAGCGTCCGTCTTCAACCTCGAGCTCGACCGCTGCCACCCGCGAGCTCCGTTCGAACCAGAGGCCTCCCCGACGACAGAATTTGAGTTCCCGACCATCTCCGATCAAGCCGAAGAGTCCATTGGGATCGTCTCGACGCACTGAACCGATCCATGCTTAAAAATACACTTGCATGCAATGTTTGGAGAGTTTTGAAGTTCGGCCGAAGCAACCGAAGGTGCGAGGCCATTCGGTGTTGATGCTTTGCATGGATTGGGTTTAAAAAAAGGCCATGCGTACGTTTCCATGCACATGCATGAAGAGGAAAATAATGAAGGAAAAGAACCCGCGTGAAACAGAGGAGAAACAAGATTTTGGAAATCTTGAAAACCCGAGATATTCGGGAGTTTGAATTTATATCCCACGCGGATGAACCGAGGCCCTCTGCCTATATAAAGAGAGGCCGAGCCCTCGAGGATGCTTGCTGAAACTCTGTTGAAAATCCGAGTCTCGTGAGAGCTCTGCCTCGCGAAGTTGAAGCCCCACGCAAGTAAACTTGCGCGGCTTGAGTTCCTTGCGCGCTAATTCTTTGCGCGACAAGAAGAAGAAGAAGGAGGAGATCCCTGTGCGCACCTCTTGCGCGAAAGGAAGGAGCCGAGCCGCATATTTGCACGCTCGAGACTCTTGCCCTCGCTGCCCCCAAACTTATGCGGCAGGAGGTGCTTGCGCGACAAGAAGTGCCCTTGCACCCTTGCTCTTGCGCGCCTTCCTTGCACCCAAGGAGTTCGGGCTGTGTGTGCAAAAACAGAAGAAGGCAGTGTTGAAGAAGAGAAGCTTCACCCCTTGCGCGCCTCCTTTGGAGTTTGGGTGGAATAGCAAAAGAAGGTCGAGACCACACCATTTTGTGTGTGTGCTAAATTGAAGGAAGGCCGAGGCCTTAGTGCCTTGTGTGTAAAGTGAATAAGTGAAGGCCGTAGCCTTGAGTGTGTGTGAAACAAGAAGGCCACTACAACTTTTGTGTGCAAATTAAAGAGGAGGCCGTAGCCCTTGTGTGTACAAAATTGAAGAACACACTTTGTGTGTGCATTTGAAGGTGAAGGAGGAAGGCTAAAGACTTACCTTAGTGGTGTGTGTGCAAAGGAATAAAAAAGGCCGAACCTAGTGTGTGCACTAAGTGAAGTGTATACACTTAGAAGAAGTGGAATTATCTCACACTAAAGTATAACACACATTTATGTGTGTAATCAAAAGGAATTAAGTGTGTGAAGGAAGTGAGAAGGTGTGTGCTAAAAAGGATTACACCCTTTGTGGGTTTATTGCACCAAGAGGAGAAGAAGGGAAGTGCATGCATGCATGCATGCACATGCACACGTGAACAAAGCCAAATCTGGTTGTGTGCATTTGAGGAGTCCAAGACCAGGAGATCTTGAAGATATTGTGATGCCATGCATTCAGTGCATGAAGTTGATCTGATGTGAGACTAGACCAGACTGAAGTTAGAGATATCAGTTGTCTGAGTATTCAGTAGTTGAAGAGAGAAGCCAGGTCATCCTGAGAAGAAGGAGATAAATCCTGAGTAAGACGAGAAGACCTGTTCATCACAAGTGAGCAGAGGTACAGAGCAAGGCCAACAGTCTTTATCCCAGACTGCTGAAGTTACTTGAAGAACTGAACAAGAAGAAGAGCTACTCGTGTGACTCGAGGAGCCAGGAGAAGCCCCCTGTGAGACTCAGGGTGGAAGAAGTCTTCAGTGGGATTCTGGAGCAGGCCAGTGGGACTCTGGTAACACTGTGGGACGCAGTATAAATACCCTCCTGTGGGACTCAGGAGAGATACAGTGGGAATCTGTATCGACCATTGTAATACTAACAGATTATAATGGGAGAATCCTTGCTAGGAGAGCATGGCAAGGATGTAGGCCTTTGGTGCCGAACCTTGTAAATCCTTGTGTCCTGTGCCTTTTCATTACTGCATTATCCGGGAAAGGTTGAGAGACATAAGAAGAGTGGATCGAGGCCTTAACAAGCCATAGTGGTTTAATTGATTAAGAATCAATTAGTAAAAAGTTTTAAAGGATCACTGATTCACCCCCTCCCCCTCTCAGTGATTCACACTGATCTGGGCACTTCAATTGGTATCAGAGCGAAGGTTACCTATAAAAGATCCAAGGGAGTCTTTATGAAGTGAAGATTTGAGGAAATGAGCAACCAGCCTCAAATGGAGATATCTGCCAAGACTCAGAAAAATAGAAAGAAGAAACAGGCCAAGAAGATGAAGAAAGCCTGTCCTAGCTGTGATGAAGTTGGAACAATGAAAGATCTTCAAAGTGCAATCGAATATCTTCAGAAGGCAGTCCCCCAGGAAGTGGCAATGTGTATAGCTACAGGCATCCTTGATCTTCAAGAAGAAAAATCACAGCTAGAAGAAGAATCCAATGCAATGGAAGATCAATTGGCTAAAAGGGTTGGCATAACCAACACTCTCAGAAAGCTGGTGAAGGCTAAAGATGAAACTGTATCTCTTTGCAATGAAAGATATGAAGACACTACTGAAGAATTGCAAAGAAGTGTTTCTGAGAAAGAATTCTTTAACATAATGGTCAAAGATGTTTTCCATGCACTGGAAAAGAGGCACAAAGTTTCAATGAATGTCAGAGATGCTCAACTTGAAGAAAAAGTCAAATTGGTGAAGGAGCTGGACAATTCATTGCAAGAATTGAAGAAGGTGCATGAAGACCAGATGAAACAACTGGTGGAGAATTGGGAAGGAAAGCTAAGAACTGTTGAGGATGAGAAGAACTCCCTCAACATGAAATACTTAGAACTGGAGGTGATATTGAAACATCTGCAATCACCTAAAGCTGAATCCTCCCAGTCAGCTGGAAGAAGACATGTTGCTACTCAAGTATGCTTTGAGAAGGATGATTCTAAGAGAAAGACATCCTCTAATAAAAGTGCAACATCTTCTAGAAAGAAGGTACCATCCATACCATCTTGTACTGATGCTTCTAATTGTGTTTCCACAAAAAGTGCAGGATGGAAGAATAATTCCAAACAAATATGGATGAATACAGTAAAGAAGCAGAGCTCTCCTGAAACAGCACATCAGGTCAAGAAGAGTACCCTACAATCAGAAGGACTGAAGAGGTCAAGATTCGTGGGACAATTCTGGTGTTGTAACAAGTATGGGCATTGTGCAAAGGATTTTTGGTACAATCCACTGTATGCCAAAGCACAGAGGAAGCCCATGCCAAGGGGGAGCAAGCCTGAAGGAAAGAAGCAACATCCACAGGTCCAGAGACATCTGTTTACTGCAAATAGATTTGGATTACTTGACAACATCTGGGATGGTTGCAAAAGTGGTCAAAGAGTTGATACATATCAATCTCCGAATGTATCCGAAGCTGGAATGAAGAGAAGATCACTGAACCTGGCTAAGAGAGATTCCTTGGGAAGCAAGCAGAAGAAAGTGGAAGATTCTCCCAAGAAGAGTTTTAAGAATGAAGAGAAGTCCTTGGAATTGAAATCCAAGAAGGGTGATGCATCCAGAAGGACCACCAAGAAAACATGCTTCTACTGTGGAAAGAAAGGACACATCATGGACCTTTGTAAAGAAGCCATGAAACTAAATAGAAGCAGACTGAACTCCAAAAGACAATCAATCCAGAAGAAGAAGGGATTGATTGAAAATAAGTTGCCTAAGAGAGGTAGCTTAGCAGCATCCAAAGAACCATGTGGAACTTCCAAAACTGAGGCCACTCTTCCAAATGATTTACTTGTCATATGGCCACATCAGTTGCAACTTGCCAGAGAACTACAAAGAGTTGAAGATGAAGCTCTGGCAATTGCTAAAGCAAAAGGGAAGAAGAAGGTTTCACATGAAGATGTTTTGAGAACCACACCATCACAATCATCAATGAAGATCAGATGTGAAAGTGTGAAGAATGGTGAAAATGGGACATCTCGGTTGAGAGAATCTTCTCAACCTTGTTGTTCACATTGATGAACCAAGGAGGTTCCATCTTATTCCCTTATACTATTGGTATTTACATGTGCTGACATTGCAGGGAATTGAAGATGATGATCATTCTCAACTGGAGGATGGTTTGGACAGAATGGAGTGCACCCCTTGAGGGGGAGCCAATCTGGAGAAGATGATGTTCTGAAATTAATATCATCTTGAGAAAGTAGATGAAAGGGGGAGCTTTATCTTTGCACCTGAACATTCTAATGTGTTTTGTGAAGTATGTGCAGGATTCAACAATTCATTGAATATCTAAAAAAAAAATTCAACCCCTAAGCATGATCTCACAAGTATTGTGAATGTTGGACAACATTGAGTTCCTTGGTTATATCACTCTTGTTTTCTACACCGGGTTTGCCCATGTAGACTTAGAGTTGATCAACTAAAGGTTCTTTGCTAAAGAAGAACATGTGACATCATCCCTCTCCTAGTGTTTTTCAAGAAGATGCTATTCGAAGGGAGGAAGAGATATTGTGGAAGAGTACCACACCACACCTTTTCATTTGATTGCCAATAAGGGGGAGAAAATATTGGCACACATATTGACCCATTCATATGTGCTAAAGGAGTGTATTGACAACAAATACAAAGGGGGAGATTGAAGTGCACTGTGTTGCATTTGTTGTCAATGAGACATGTTGTTGTCTTAGAATGAATGGATGTCAAGAATTGTCAAGATGTGAATGCCAAAGGTTGTGATGGTGTTGGTGATGAGTGGAGAATGGCCATGGTACTAAGATGCATGTCACTTAGAAGATTCACTAAGTAACATATGATGTTGTGGTTGAAACATTCTCTATGAACATCTGACGATTGTTGAGCTGATCTTTAAGTTCATAGAACTTGTATCCTGATGATACAAAGTCACAACAATGATAGAAGACCATGCATTGTATTGACAATGCATGAGGAGATGAAAGGAGTTCCATCCACAACTACTAAGTGGATGATGTGCATTAATGAAGTCCATGCACTATCACTTAGTGCATGTGAATTGAAAAAGTTCCAATTGATCTCTGATTAGATCAATGAAGAACATTGAAGAATTATGTGATTCAGGAGTTCGGTTGATGAAGATCCTTGAGAATTGTCTCCTAAGTATAAAATGAGATGATGAAGAAGAATTATAAATGGAGGAGTTGTTTCCAATCAAGAAGATTAATGTTTGAATTCTCAAGAAGAAGATGAAGGAGAAGAATGGATTGAAGGGCATGTGGCATATGGCTTATACTCATAGGAGAGCTTTGTATTTGACAAAGTTCCTCATTCCTTTGCCAAAAAATTGGCCAGCCATGGACACCTTGAGGGTTCAACCCCAAGGCATGGGCGCTAGGCACCACACACATGGGGGAACCCGTGGGGCGAGCCCAGGCCGGCAGGACGCACCCAAGACACCGCATAGGCGTCTGGGGCACGCCCGGAGGAGCGCAGTAGGGGCGCATGAGCGCACCCGCGAGTGTCAAGCAGTGCATAGTGGGCGCCAGGAGCACGCCCGCAGGAGGCGTGAGTGGGCGCAGAGCGCGCCCGCAGGAGAACACGGTGCGGGGCGACACCGTGGAGGAGGAAGTTCAATTGAAGTAACGATGGGAGCGGAACTTTGATAAACCGCGGAAAAACTGGACACGGCTTCGATGTGGGATGCAGAATTTTTCCGCGGAGCAAATCCCAGCCGCTCATCTGATCTCGCGGACGATCGGCGCCGCTCATCTAATCCGCCGCGCTCCCGATCTGATCCAAGCCGTCGAAGGTTTTTGATCACCGCATCCAATGGACCAGCGTCTGTCTTCAACCTCGAGCTCGACCGCTGCCACCCGCGAGCTCCGTTCGAACCAGAGGCCTCCCCGACGACAGAATTTGAGTTCCCGGCCATCTCCGATCAAGCCGAAAAGTCTATTGGGATCGTCTCGACGCACTGAACCGATCCATGCTTAAAAATACACTTGCATGCAATGTTTGGAGAGTTTTGAAGTTCGGCCGAAGCAACCGAAGGTGCGAGGCCATTCGGTGTTGATGCTTTGCATGGATTGGGTTTAAAAAAAGGCCATGCGTACGTTTCCATGCACATGCATGAAGAGGAAAATAATGAAGGAAAAGAACCCGCGTGAAACAGAGGAGAAACAAGATTTTGGAAATCTTGAAAACCCGAGATATTCGGGAGTTTGAATTTATATCCCACGCGGATGAACCGAGGCCCTCTGCCTATATAAAGAGAGGCCGAGCCCTCGAGGATGCTTGCTGAAACTCTGTTGAAAATCCGAGTCCCGTGAGAGCTCTGCCTTGCGAAGTTGAAGCCCCGCGCAATTAAACTTGCACGGCTTGAGTTCCTTGCACGCTACTTCTTTGCGCGACAAGAAGAAGAAGGAGGAGGAGATCCCTGTGCGCACCTCTTGCGCGACAGGAAGGAGCCGAGCCGCATATTTGCGCGCTCGAGACTCTTGCCCTCGCTGCCCCAAACTTATGCGGCAGGAGGTGCTTGCGCAACAAGAAGTGCTCTTGCACCCTTGCTCTTGCGCGCCTTCCTTGCACCCAAGGAGTTCGGGCTGTGTGTGCAAAAACAGAAGAAGGCAGTGTTGAAGAAGAGAAGCTGCACCCCTTGCGCGCCTCCTTTGGAGTTCGGGTGGAATAGAAAAAGAAGGTCGAGACCACACCATTGTGTGTGTGTGCTAAATTGAAGGAAGGCCGAGGCCTTAGTGCCTTGTGTGCAAAGTGAACAAGTGAAGGCCGTAGCCTTGAGTGTGTGTGAAACAAGAAGGCCACTACAACTTTTGTGTGAAAATTAAAGAGGAGGTCGTAGCCCTTGTGTGTACAAAATTGAAGAACACACTTTGTGTGTGCATTTGAAGGTGAATGAGGAAGGCTAAAGACTTACCTTAGTGGTGTGTGTGCAAAGGAATAAAAAAGGCTGAACCTAGTGTGTGCACTAAGTGAAGTGTATACACTTAGAAGAAGTGGAATTATCTCACACTAAAGTATAACACACATTTATGCGTGTAATCAAAAGGAATTAAGTGTGTGAAGGAAGTGAGAAGGTGTGTGCTAAAAAGGATTACACCCTTTGTGGGTTTATTGCACCAAGAGGAGAAGAAGGGAAGTGCATGCATGCATGCATGCACATGCACACGTGAACAAAGCCAAATCTGGTTGTGTGCATTTGAGGAGTCCAAGACCAGGAGATCTTGAAGATATTGTGATGCCATGCATTCAGTGCATGAAGTTGATCTGATGTGAGACTGGACCAGACTGAAGTTAGAGATATCTGTTGTCTGAGTATTCAGTAGTTGAAGAGAGAAGCCAGGTCATCCTGAGAAGAAGGAGATAAATCCTGAGCAAGACGAGAAGACCTGTTCATCACAAGTGAGCAAAGGTACAGAGCAAGGCCAGCAGTCTTTATCCCAGACTGCTGAAGTTACTTGAAGAACTGAACAAGAAGAAGAGCTACTCGTGTGACTCGAGGAGCCAGGAGAATCCCCCTGTGAGACTCAGGGTGGAAGAAGTCTTCAGTGGGATTCTGGAGCAGGCCAGTGGGACTCTGGTAACACTGTGGGACGCAGTATAAAGACCCTCATGTGGGACTCAGGAGAGATACAGTGGGACTCTGTATCGACCATTGTAATACTAACAGATTATAATGGGAGAATCCATGCTGGGAGAGCATGGCAAGGATGTAGGCCTTTGGTGCCGAACCTTGTAAATCCTTGTGTCCTGTGCCTTTTCATTACTGCATTATCCGGGAAAGGTTGAGAGACATAAGAAGAGTGGATCGAGGCCTTAACAAGACATAGAGGTTTAATTGATTAAGAATCAATTAGTAAAAAGTTTTAAAGGATCACTGATTCACCCCCTCCCCCTCTCAGTGATTCACACTGATCTGGGCACTTCAGAATCATCATAGGTTCTGGTTTAATTTTTGTTGTGCTTGTAGTTTTTTTTAAACTTGTTTTGTATTTGGATCTGATTATGTATTTATTGATGTTCGATTATTATTGGTTATGTTATGTGATCTGTTTTGTTTATTTGGTATTATTTTTATTCAGGTAAATTGATCCCAATGTGATATAATTGATTCCCAGTGCTATTTACTAGCCCGAGAAGATTGGGAACACCCCTGGGGCCTTGTCATGGTCTAGGACTCATGTTAGGTGGTTGATATTTGGTCCATATTTGTGTAACCCTTGATACATCAATAGGTCTATAGATGCAATTTAGTTTGTGAATTTTTTGAACTCGTTATGTATTTATATATCATTTACCAATATAAGGACAAGAAGATAAGATTTATATTTCCAATATTATTCACTCATTCATTAAAAACCTAGCCATTCTTGACTATATGATAATTTAAGTTTCTATGTCATTATTGAAATTATATCCCTATTTTTAATAATAATTATATGTTAGATTTTATTATTATTTAAATCTTCTCCATTATTAATGATTTGAAATATTATCTTATATGATTTCCATTAGAGATTATCAAGTATTACATTTTATTAAGTTCTTCTTTCACTAACACAGTAATTTGTGATAAATTAATGAATTTAAGGATTTAATAGATTAAATAATCATATTTTTTTCATTTTAGTTTTTATTTCATGCTTTCATATATTATGTGAGAAATTGACATTTATCTTGTTTCCAAATATAATTACCCTATTAGAACATTTAGGAAGTAACATTTTTTATTATGTGCCAATTAATTAAAACAAGCTGTAGTTTTGGGATACTGATGTTGAATTGAAATAATTAGTAAAATGGATTTTGGTTGGTATAATTGAGATATAAATATTGGAAAACATGGATTAGAGAACAAAAACCTAAGATAGAATCAAGGGATAATTCTATGAATATTATATTATAATTATTTTTTTATAATGTGTAGTTCTTTTAGTATTCCAAAATATACACCCCTGCCCTGAAAGTGGAAAATGTATGTGGTTGTGGAATATATGCGCAAAGGGAAAAATCATAAAGTAGTGGACTGGGTATTAATTTAATCACTAGTGGGAGTGATTCATGGGAATAAGGATTCAATCATTTCTATACATTCGTAATGGAAGTTCTTTGGGTTTATTCACTCAGTCATTATAATAAATTTTAATATATTTCAATTCTGTGATTTGGAGATATTCCCAATGATGATAGTATTATGATTATGAGAATAACTATAAATAATTTCCAATTTATATTTATAATTTCATTATTTTTGGATTATAAAATATTAACTACAATTTTATGATCAAATCTAGTGTACAACAATAATTATAAATGGTACCTATTTGAAATAATGAAAACCATATCAATGCACATAATCAATTTAAGGGTTTTCTTCTTTGGAGTGATAATTAGTGTGGATATGGAGAAGGATAAGGAGAAAAAAATTATAATAATGATCGGAAATATAAATCATTTTAGGACAAATATCCTTTCAAATATGAATTATAACACTGACTTGCAATGTAGTGTTCCAATGTTGGACCATTCCATTCAAAAACTACCACCATAATTTAATCAAACCAAAAATCCATTTATATTTGAGTAACGTATATGTTATTGGAAAATATATTTCATACATTTAGACATAATTAATGGGGTAATTTTTTCATGGTATTTTATTTCCTCATGGGTGATGCATATTAACAGTGTCCACCGTATGTATATGATGGAAATCGAGATCATGGAGTGGAAGTATTTTAAGAATCTTTTCCTTGAAAATATTTTCCCCTTCAACAATGACTAGATATAGACTTAAAATTCTAGAGAATCAAATGGAAGGAAGAAAAAAATTGTTATTTATGAAGACAATATAACATGGTAAACAAGGTATGTTGCATACATGGCACATAATCAAAAAAATATGATAGAACATTTAATTGATTGGTACCACCAATTCATCAAAGAAACATATTCTATAAAAAAATAATCATATAAGGATATAAAATCTGTGTAATCATGAAAATGAAAGAGTTATCCATAACATATGACATTTATGTAATGTCAGACAAGGAGAGGGTGGATGAAAACATATGAAAAAGAAATAATATAAAACGTGTATTGGGATGGGTGTAATTTATATCTTGTAATAAATGTATAATTAAATGTCATGGGACATACATGGTGGGAATGTGAGTTTGATTCAATTATGGAGAGGAAGACTATCATTCTGATGTATGGAAGGGAATGAAAAAATCATTTAATATTCATTACTTCATGTTTATAGAGATGGGGTACTATGTGGATGAATTCCCATAGTTTTGAAGGAATTTTTCACTAAAAAGTATATATAAATAAAAATAGATTATGTTATCAAAATGAATGAATATGATGTTACAAAATATGTATTTGTATGTAGATTGATCACAACCTCAAATTTAGATAGTTATTTATTTGATTCTATATGTTCTCACACTTTAATGTCATTCAGGTTGGAAATGAAAAATATATATTTCCCAAAAACCATAATAAAGTAATTTTTCATCAATATTCAGTAAAAATATTACTTCAACAAGGACATATAAATCAATTCCCATGAGACACAAACACATAAACTATTTTAAAATTTTATCATCTTGCTGATATATGTCTTTGACATAATTCTTATTATGGATTGGATTTCATTTACAATGTAAAATTTTATTAATAGGAGAAGGTGATTACAATTTATATAGGAGATATGAAATCCATCATCTTTATTGGGGGAAATAAATCATCTAAATAAAATAATGATCCACCACATGTAACTCATCATTAAGAAAATTTCATATATGTAGAGAATACAGAAGCTATAAACATAAATTCTTTTTAATGAATTGAGGATGTACCTATTTTGTATGAATTCATTAATGATTTTCATAAAGGAAAACCTAAACAACCAATTGAGTGTGTTTTTAGTTGGGGTTTAGCTTTGCGATTAGCACCCTATAAATCAACATGAAAATGGGGGTTCAAAACCCATGGGGGCTTATATACAGTAGAGACTGCAGTAGTGGTGGCACTATAGAAACGATGAGAACTATAGAGGCGGCAAACCATTGTAATAGTGGCAGGGTATTTTAGCAGTGACGGGTACTGTGCAGTACTGAAGTAGCAGGTGTACTGTAGTAGTACTTTTCACAGAATGGGCCTTGGCTAAAAAATATGGGCCTACGGGCCATGTAATGGGATAAATACCCACTAGGCCTTTAAGATATGTAATGGGTATCCCTCTACCTAGTTAAAAGAGGTCTTTGCTATATGTTAATAATAAATGAGTCTTCAGACCCAACCTTTTAAAACCCAATTGAGTGTGGAATTGAGTTTTACATCAATCTCATCCATGATAAAAAAACCTATATCTATGGAACCCAATAGGGTGACTGTAATGGAATTAGTGAAACTAAATAATCAACTATAAGAGTGGTGTGATAAGGGATTTATATTCCCTACTATTTCACCATGATATGTCATTGGTGTTTTTTAGAATAAATATGGTTCTATACAGTTGTCTATTGCTGGAAATGAAATTCATATCATTATTATACTGAATATCCCTTATTTTCCTATAATTGAAAAATTCTTTGATATAATTCAACAAGAAAAATAGTTTTTAAGGATTAATAATTATTTTTGTTATCAATAACATTGAGATAAAGATCATATTTGAAAGGAAATATTTTTTTTGGGTTATGGAAAAAATTTAATAGTAATTCCCTTTTTATAGACTATTATACCATCTATTTTTTTGGATATGATGATTAGAGTATTCAAGAACTATCTGGATAATTTAATTTTTGTGTCTTTTTTTGATATATTGGTATAATAAACATTTTTAAGAGGGTAACGATAATTTATGAACCATTCTTAATACTCTTAGAGAAAAGGGCCTATATTAGAAATTTAGAATGTGTGAATTGTGCATTCAAAAAGATTATTTTATTTTCCATATTATCTCTAAATATGTAATAGCAATTGATATTTCAAAAACAGACGTATCCGATGAATGTACTATGCCAAGAAACCCAACATAGGTATAATGTTTAAATGGAATAATATGTTATTATCAAAAATTTTATCAAAACATTCTTCATTTAGAAAACTAGTTACCCAATTTGAAATAGAATGGGGTTATGTTTTTATAGAAAGATGAATTTAATGATTATTTTTTATGAATTAAAGAGAAGGTTGATCCTTACCTAATTGTTAAAATTAATATCAATTGGGGATGGATTTATTATAAATATTGATGAATTTTAGATATTAATAGAATGTTTCCTTAAGTATAATATAATGTTATTTCATATGTAATAAGGTAGTCTATGGTCAATTTAAAGAAATATAAATCCCTTGATATTGAGTTTGAAGCCATTAATTTTTCCATGATGATAATGAGGCATTTTCTCTACAGAGAAAAAGTGACATAGATATGGATCATATGAGTTGGAGATATATCATTTCATATAATGTGGGTCACATGAGGAAAAATAGATTCCCAGATCTACTCAAGGGATATGATTTTGGATTACACTACTAACCTAGGATGGATAATGTGTTAGGTGATGTGTCGAGTAGGTATTATGAAATTTTTCTGTGTAAGATGAGGACGGATAATGATTCTTTACCAAATTTTGAGAAAAAATAAACTACATTATTACGGACTTAGAAAGTGGGATATAGTAATTTTTACTTATGGGAAAACATAACAACTTTACTAATTTTGATTGAAACCATCCTTATTATAAAATTTAAATATTTCGTATCTCAATGAAAAACATTTTAAAAAATGATTATTATTAATGATGGGAAACTAGAATATTTTTTATTAATATATTATACTGAAATTTGGAAATTTTTTATATATTCCATTTATAAATGTTTTTTTTGGAGAGATTTATTAATTTATGCTCATAGATTGAATTTTTTAATAGATAATCATAGAATAAAAATGAATGATGATTTAAAGGAACATTTTTGGGATATAATATGAAATGGTAAATGGTTAACAATGTATGAAGATACATAATTTTTCAATTTCCATAGGATAAAATATAGTATCCTAAATGATTATTTGAACATATAACTATTATTTTGTGTAAATGGGATACTATTACTGTATAATTTTCATTGTATTACTAGAATCTTTTAATGATTTCTTTAATATGGGATATTTTTTATCGACTTACGAACACTTCAAATTTTTTCACTCTATGTTAATATTTACTACATGAACACCTTGCATGAATCTATATTAAATTTGTTTTGAGTCCATATGGAATAACAACATCTATTTTATCTTACTATGATATGATTATTGTATAGAAATTCTGGAAGAGTCCTTATATGTCTCTTAAAATAATGATATTTTTGTGCACTACATATAATCCTCATACCGATTGGTTGTCTGAAAGGATTGTTCGTACATTAGATGATATATTGAGGTTATATTCGATTGACATTCACATTTTATGGGATAATTATTTACCATAAAAATAATTAAAATATAATAATTTATTCCATTAATATTATTTAAAAAAACAATATCATATTGTGTATGAAAAGATGTACTATACTCCAACCTTTTGGGACGATGTTGGTGAAATAAAGAATGTTTGACCATGTCATGTAGAGGATAAATCTGTTGATGTGATTCCTATTTTTAATCATATTAGAGAAAATCAATGTTGTACAAATATATATATAGATAAAAAATGGACGGATATGGAAGTTCATGTAGTAGACCATGTTTTCATGAAGGTATATCCTCTGAAAGGTGTTATAAGGCTCAATAATACAGGTCCACTAAGTCTGATGTGTATTGGGACTTCCTAAAATATATAATTAGTTGATGATGTATATTACCAATTAGGAATTATTCATAGCCTCTATGATGTTCATGATACATTATATATATCTTTTTTGTAGAAGTAAATTTCAAATCTCTCTTATATTATCCCCTCTATGGAAGTAAAATTTGAAGATTATTTATCTCACTATGATTATCCTATCGTAATTTTTCACACAATAAAAAAAGTATTGAGGAATTGTATAACACTGTATGTAAATGTAATTTGGAGAAATTATATTATTATAGAGTAAATGTTGGAACCTGAAGATGTTAGGATGAAGAACAATCCATATATATTACTGAGGTTACTTGTTTGAAATCTCATGGATGAAATTTTTTAGTTTTAGAAGAATGTAACACATAATATTAAATTAAGGTATGATTATTTTTCTAAAGAAAATAATCCTATATTTATTAAATAATATTGTTAAAAAATAAATTATACATTTTTATAAATTTATTTTAATGAATTGAATTTTTTTTGTCTAAATTTTTTAATATGATGTGATTTTGAGATATTTCAAAAACAATTGATTTGTAGGAGAATAATAAAAAATATAAATTTCATAAAAATATCATTTTCCCGAAAATATAATTATTTAAGAATAATATTATTATTTTGAAACCATTTTTAATTAAAAAAATTAATCACTATATAATATAATTCTTATAATAATATAATGGTGATCTTATAGATTTATGTTTAAAATTTGTGAAATATATTTAATGTTGATGTTAAAATAAAAAAAACATATTATTTAATTTTAAATAATTTTCTATTTAAAAGTTGAAATTGGGATTGGATTTTGTTTTAATGATAAATAAGGAAAATTTTAACTAATATTATCAAATTAGTTAAATTAACATCACCATCATACATACATTTTCTACCAAATCATCATTATTCTTGAAACACATATTTTTTAAAAAATAGTTTTTTTGGTTTTATTTCATGTTCTAAAATTATTATTAATTTCATCCACTTATACATTTTTTATCTTTTAAAATTGATTACCTATTTGGATATGAAAAAATTAACATGGTAAAAAATAATCATAGTAAATATTAAAAAATCATATAATTTGTTACCATGGATGGGGTTAAAACATAATTATTGGGGGGAGGGGAAGTGAAACATAGATATAAGGGTATAAATGTAACATAAACTCATCTAAACCACATTGGATGGTAAAATATAAACCCTAAAAATATCATATATAATTATATTAAAAATTGTGATCCAATTTCACAATTAAATTACCTTAAAAATATTTTAATCTTTTAAGTAATTCCATTTGTGTATTTTTCTTACATAGAGAACGTGATCCTCTTAATATCTACTACATACAAATATTGATCTATTTACCTAAACCAATTTTTAAAAAAACCCATTCCCATAATTCCTCCTAATTATATAGATGATATGGTATCATCAAAGGACCATCCTACAAAACATAAATTATATGATAATGGCGGTTTTCTAAAGAAAATAAATAACATTTAACAGAGTGTTTTCAATTTATTTCGTATTATACATATATAAAAGGTCTTTTTAACATGGAAATACAATAAAAACCGTATCTATAATTTATTTAAATGATATTATTCTAATGTTAAAACATATATTCATCTCCATTCGAACCAATGGAAAATGAATACATCGCTCATGCATACATACAGTTTGTAGTCACCTTGATGAAGTGTAATTAATTTTTCTTCATAATTTCATAGAGATGGATATAAATATGGAACTAAATAATACATATTATATTTATTTATTAATTATGAGTATGAAAATATAATATTTCTATTATGATATTACACATCTACTCATAAAAAATGATAATGTCTCTTGGTTTGTACATATGGAAAACCACGTCTATGAAGCAAAGTGAATCATTTTCAAGTATTATTTTATAGGATAAATATAAAGATATATTTAATGAATATTTTTTATATTGATATAATTACTAAACATATGAAGATGATGGAACGATGAGCATGATTCTTGGTCTGAAACTACCGAAGCTAAACATATATGAAAAATTTAATAATGGAGACTGAGAAAAGAAAATTGTAATACAAAATTATTAATAAGCGAGTGTTGAAATATTATAAGTGGGTAATATATTATATTATATATTTTTATATGGATATTCTATAGAATTATAATAAATTTAAATATATTATATTATAATATAAAAACACATACAATAAAAGTAAGTACTGAGTTAAGGGATTAATTCACAATAGCATCCTTATTTGTGATTGTTTTTCTAGTACTCACAGTTTCTAGTATGTAACCCCGAAATTGTGTTATTTCTATTTGCAAACTGTATGGGTAAATGGTGAGAGATTTGTTGGAGCATTAAATTTGTATTGGGGAAAGGGGAATGCACCATGGCTGGACACTGTTTGTCTAAATCATGTAGATATCCTTGGAGAAATAATGTTAAGTAGTAGTTTTGAGGCAGTAGCATTGTCATAGTGGGAGAAAGGATAGGTAAACCATGTGAGGTGGCTGTGGGTGTGTTTCTTAGAGGTAGTATCTAATTCACTGTTAGCACACGTTTTTTCTAACCGTGCTAACTAACCATCCACAGAGTTAAATTTAGATCCTAAAAAATTGGATCCCACTTATTTTCCCCCTAACTCACTCGTTTATGCCAAAAAGCAGCCATAACTCGGGATTCCCCTCTATTAAGGTTAACATAACCACTCCCATGAAATGTTGAATCAATCCAGTTCCCTCCTTTGGGGTTTTCATGCCCAATTCATGTTGTCGGCGTCATTCTTCATTGTTCTTATCTCATTTTCATAGATCTACATCTCATATTCTCACAGTTTCACAGATATAGGACCATTAAGGATATATCTAATATTTTTGAAGCCATATATGTTAATATTTTGCCTTTATCAGGATATAATAAGATATATAAGGCAGTTTTTTGGACAATCAACCTAGTTTTCTTTAGTGTTCTTCTTCTGTTTTCAATTTCTGTCAAAACATTTTTTATATGTGGCTTCACTCTCAACCACTATTAGTCGAATTGATTGGAATGCTTTTAAATTGATATTCATGTGTTAATGTCATTGTGAATTGGATTTTTTAAAATTGTTATAATGGAGATTTTGTGGCATTTTGACAAAATGTAGAAATATGGAAAATCAGTGTTCTTGAAATATTCTTTACTCTTGAATTTAAAATTTTGATTTCAAAATGGTTTTTTTGGAATAATTGTATTTGTATTTGATTAATGTGTCTTAAATAAATGGTATGGTATTATTGAAATGAAACAGGGGGATGGGAATTTGTTTGATTAATGGTTTTAAATAAAAGAATAGTTTATTGAAATAGCTTGTGATGGTTTTTTCATAATTAAGGTGGGTGTTTATATTGTATTTATGAGGATTATTAGAAATATAAATTTTTTCATAGAGAAATATCTGTAATGGAACATTGTATATAATTACCTTATGATGTCTTCCTAGGCTGATGAGAAACTACTCATGAGTATTGAACTGTCATAATGAAACATGCATAGTTGAAAATTTGAATAAGTGGAATTAAATATATATAAAATACATGAATAGTAAATGGTTTTAGAGAATTTTTTGGTTATATTTTAGAAGTATGGATTTCTATAAAACTTTTGAATGTTCACTTGTGCACTCTTGGTATTAAATTGGTTTGATAATTGTTAATATTTAGTTATAACCTATTATGAGAAATTGTGTTAAATAAGCTATTTTCTATAAGTGATTATAATAATTCTATCATTGCGACAAGAGATGGGAAGTCATTGGGGAAATCCTACTGAGTTTTATACAAACCCCTTCTTTGGATCTTTGGTGGTTTTTTAGATGCTATCTTAAGGGAAATTGGAAAAGGTAAAGTCTCACATGTATTTAGCACCATATCATGATGCTCGGGCTATTTAGTTATGATTGGAGAATAGAGCATGTAGATAATGGAGTATTTTAGTTTTCTTGGTGTTTCTTGTACTTATCATGAACTGTTTACTTTTATTGTTGTTTTTCTTCAGTTTTAGCATATCTTTGTGTGATTTTTTTTATAGAGACGATGGTTGGTGTTTCATGTTTTTATCAAGAATCATAGAATGATTATTTATTTAGTGGTTTATTTATTAAAAGATAAATCTTCCCTCAAATCCATTTCAAACCCTTCAACAATTATTAATAGCCATTGGATCTTTGGGTATGTCACTTAAGGCCTAGTAATGATTCAATTTATTCTTAATCGAATGGGAATAAGTGGGTACATATAAATGGTATCAGCTTTTTTGATCAAAATGATTGATTGAGATTAGTGGTATCATCTTGTTCCTTACCTTCTGGAAAAATAAGTCATCAGTTATCTTAGTCTTGGGGATGAAATTATTTCTTTTCTATTCATTGGGTATTGATAGTAGAAGTGGCTAGTTTTTTCAGGACATGAAATATAAAACACAAAAATATCTTCATGTTACTATGGAGTTGGGTACATAATTATTTTGAAGACACATATAGGATAATGGAAATATATATATCATTTTTTTATCTAATGATATTATCAAAAAATGAATTTTAGAAGAATGAATTCCCACTAGGATTGAATATTTCATTTGACATAATGATATATTTTTTTGAATAATTGATGACTTTTGAAAAGAATGAATTGTTTTTCAAGTGACATACATTGAAAAGAGAGTGGTTAATGTATTTTGAATGTTTTTTGATCTTCTAAAAAGTTGTTTCATGTTTTCCAGAATAAATTATTTTTTAAAGGAATGTCTTGATAGTTAATTTGATAGAATTTGAAATTCTAATCCATCCGTTTCTAGAAAGTGGGACTGTAAGGACCCAGTTTTTTCTATAAAAGACTTTTGAATATTCTTGATGTTATTATGGAGCAGTGTCTTCAAACGGCGTACGATTCCATGCCTCGGTGTGGATAGAATTAAATTTTCGGTGCGTTCACACTGGATACACCAAATAAATAGAATGACATCTAAAAATTTGCTCGGATGGGAAAATTGAGGGCACCATCGAGTCCAGAGCGTGTCTTTTACCCTAGGAGGGGTGTAATTTTTGCGGGCGTGGGCCTCCTATGATAAGTGGGCCCAGGGTTGTTTTCGTAATTTATCGGCCTCAGGCGTTAAGTTTTACAAGTTTTGAATGAGGCATTGGATTAAAATTCCAAGACCTCCGTTGTTCTAGGGTGGTGGTGTTTACCCTAGGGGCAGTTTAACCTCGACCCTTATGAGAGTTTCGGATGTGGGTCCTTTCTTGTGTGATTAAAAAAATTAATTAAGTTTTTTTCACATAAGCCAAACCCACCCCACGCCCCTTGGTTCTTTATATGGAGAAACCCTCTTAAGGAGATATCTTCCTTGAGATAATGTTCCTCTACCATCCTCAAGAAGGCGGTTGAAAATCCGGCGGATCCCTCGCGAAGCTTCGGGATACGCCCAAAGAGGTAGGGATTCTTCATTTCGTGTTTTTAATTTCAAAACTCCCCTTTGAACCTAAATTAAAATGTCGAATAACTGTTGTTTTGTCGAGTGAATCCCATAGTCGTGTAGTACTTGTTATTAGTTTTCTGACGCTTGTTTCAGATTGAATTTATGAGTCCCGAGGCAACCTCAGCGTTCCAGCAAAGATCCATGAGTTTTTGGGGAGTTTCCGGTGGTCCTAGATGGTCCAGCGAGCGGCCGGAGGCGGTGCCGGTCTCCCAGGCGGTAGTGGCCTCAGCTCAGGTGGTGGCGTGGTGCTGCGGGCGAGATGGGATGGTGGGCAGTAGCCGAAGGCGTCAACTGTTCGGTAAGGAGGAGTGACATCAGCGGCTCAGGGTGAGTGGAGGTGGCCAAGTGCTCGGCTGCGGAGGCGGCCAGGATTCGCTTGGGGAGTCGGCAGGCGCCTGCGGGAGGTGAGGCACGCAGAAACACCAGCTTTCCACTTAGTGTGACACGGAAGACCGGGGTTCTCGTGACCCCAGCCGGTGGACAAGGACACATGTCTTGAAGGTCCCATGTAAAGAGAGCTGGATTGGATCTGCCGGTCTGGGCAAAGTTGGGCGGTCCGCACTGTGAAACGAGAACCGCCAGTTTAGGCATAGGGAAGGCCGGTCGAACCAGCCCAACCCACCCAGTTTCGGTCCTTCAGTACCAAACCACTACTATTTTACAAATCGTAAATCAGATTCATGTGCTGTTTGTTGAAACACGATCATTGGATCGAGATAGACATTTTGAGATGGTCTCGGGGATTTTTAATTCCCAAGATGGGGGGGCTCGGTGGGGAGACACGCCTGTTAAGTGAATTAGAATTTTTCACGAGGTTCTTGTTATGGGCGGCACAGACAAATTCAGAGTCTGTTTTGAGCGTCGTTAGCAGCGTTGTGACCCTAGCTTAGAGATGAAGATTTCCAAGAGGTTTTCAAGCGTTGAAATCGGAGTTGAGACATGGTCCCCACGGTCCGTCTTTTAAGCTGTGAGTCGCGTTTCACAACTATTTCATCGGACGTCTGTTCGGGACATGCGAGTAGTCGATTTGGAGAGTTTTTTCAAGGGCATTGCAATTGCACAATCTGCCCGCTTTAATTCTTCCCGGTGGTGCGGGCCCCATGATGGCCGTTTTGGGAGTTGGCGGTGATTTCTATCTTTATCACAGGGTGTCCATTTCAGACAAATGGATATTCAATCTGGTGTACTTTTTCAAGAGGATCGCAAAGGTGTGATCCTTTCGTTGCGCTTTGGGACCGGGATGTGGGCCCCATGAATCACCGCTCATGTGTGGTATGAAGAAATGCATCTTTTTCTGCGCATATTCATTGCACCCAAGTGAGCAATCAATTTGACATGTTTTCCCTAGGGTATCAAAATTGTGTGATGCGTCCTACTGTTTTAGGAACCGGGGAGTGGGACAATATGATGTTGTTTGGGCGTAAAGTGGTGTCAGATGACTTTAAAGTCAGATATCTGTTGGAGGCAAGTAAATAGTTGACCTTGCATGTTTTTCTATGAGGATTACAACGGTATGATCTGTTTGGATGTGCAGAGACTCATCTGAGATATTATTAAATTTGGAAGAAAGAATGGTGCTCCTGTGGCGGTTCTTCTTGCTGGTTTTCGGAGCGAACCCATGGTGTGTGATCTCATTCACTCTCATGTGAGTGATGTTGATGTTTGAAGAGATGTGGTGGGCCATGATAGGGATGTGGAGGAAGCAGGTTGGCGAAATTGCATTTATTCCTTTTTTCGTTGACATTGGGTGACATGTGAACGATAGCCCTAGGGATGGAAATGTGGCATACTCTGGGAGTATACGAGAATAAATGGAGGTAAATGTTGTATTTTTTAGGTGAGAATGTTTGTGCACTTGGTTTGTAGTTGAGTTTGGGCCACACATCGTGTGGTCCCCATGTACGTGCTATGTTCTACTTTATGTACTTTGATCTCTCACGACGTAGAGGGTGATCCTATTCTCGAGGGTTTCAACCAGCACGGTTGAGTGGGTTTCCCCTTTGATTGGTTCATGATAGTTTAGACTTGCAGGGTTGAGTGGTTTCCCCTAGTTCTGTTCTCGATGGTTTGATCGACGGAGTTGTTTGGGTTTCCCTTCCTCCTTTAGCCGTGTGGGATTTAAGTATCTTGTCCCTTCATGTTCCATGGTGGATTTTTTTTGATTCTGGTGTGACCAATACTTTACACAGGCATCAAAACTCTACCCATGAGTTTGTTTCCAGTAGGTTACTGATCCCCAATGATCCTGGGTGCAGATTCTCTCGCCGAGTATTTAGATCATATCATCCTTCCACGATCAACCGTGACATGCTTCCCTAAGCAGAATTCCAGGTATCGGCGTGACCCACACTATACGGGCATTGAACCCCTATTAGGTGAACTGTTATGGAGTTGGGTGGTTGGGAGATACCCACTCCATGTACTGTTGGTCAGTGTTATACCATCCAGTAGGGATGTCCAGAGATGTACCAGGTTTACCCTCCTGCGGGGCTGGGTAGTGGGTTGCTCATCGACTTCTTCAGGTTTACCCTACAACGGGGCAAAGAAGTGGGTTACTCATTGGCTTCATAGGGTTTACCCTCCAGTTGATACTGGGTAGTGGGTTACCTGACAACCGCTTAGGGTTTACCCTCCAGTAGGGACTGGGCAGTGGGTTACCCGATGACCACTTAGAGTTTACCCTCCAGCAGAGACTGGGCGGTGGGTTACCTGATGACCATTTAGGGTTTACCATCTAGAAAAGACTGGGAAGTGGGTTACCTAATGATTTCTTATGTTTTACCCTCCAGTAGAGACTAGGCAGTGGGTTAACCGATGACCACTTAGGGTTTACCCTTCAGTAGAGACTGGGTTGTGGGTTACCCGATAACCTCTTAGGGTATAACCTCCAGCGGGGATGGGCAATGGGTTACCCGAAGGATTCTTTCAGAATCAGTCCATTCTAATAGTCTAGTCGGTGGCTTTTCTCCGTGACTACCAGAGCGGGACCCATGGTTGTATTGGTCAGTGATGTGGTAGCTTTGACTTTGAGGAGACCTCTTGACTGTGGGATAGTGACGAGGTGTGGTTTGACTTTCCTCGAAACTCTCTAGAACGAGAGGCACTTTCACCACCGAGACACGTCTTGTGATGCAACCTAAAACCGTGTGGGTGAGTCTGTGCTTCCCAAAGCGAATAGTGTTGAGGTGTAATGATTTGAGCCCCTTGACTTGCAGTTCGGGGCAGATGTTCGGGATACTGGGAATCGATGGTGTTTACTTATAAGACTATTTCCTACTCACTTTATTGGGCTGAGCTACGGGATGAAGATCCCTTTAAAATCTTGTTCGGATTTCTTGACAGAGCATATATATATATGTATACCCAGTTCCAGTACCCACTTCTTGGGTTTTGGTTACTCTCCAACCAGGAGAGGTGAAGACGCGCGAGTTATGCCACTTGCTTTCCGTGTTTATATTCTAGTGGTTGGACGAGTCTACTCTCCAGCTATAGGTAGTGAAGACTCAGTAAAAAGTTCATCTTCTATCCATTTCTAACTATTTGTGATAGGATTAGTCTTCTTCCTTATTCTTTTTGGGTTGAGCTATACTCTTTACTGCACTCTCAGTTGTACTCCTTTACTATTCCCTATTAGATCTACTGCTCACTCTTCGGTACCTACTTTGTTGCTCCCTCGAGCCATCAAGGTATCCTACTGAGCATTTTTATACTCACCCCTACTTGGGATTTTCCCGCACTTGGTGTTCCCTTATAGACGACGAACATGTTTCTCATGACTACAGACAATCTTAGGATTTTGGGAGCTTGGAACGCGTGTGGTGGTCGTAGTCGGGTTCCACGTGTGGGACTCTCCCAGTTTTTTAATTTTGTTTACCTGTTGTCGTTTTTGGCACTTATCTGGTTGGGCACGTGTTTTGTCCCTTTTTTCAGTTTACCTTAAGCACTAACTTTTACTGTTTAGAGGTCGATGCACCTTTTGTGGTCTGATTATAGCAGTTGTAACTTTACTTTACTTTTCTTTTCTTTTTTACTCTGTACTTCTGCCTTTAGTGGGCTGTGTGTTCCTGTACAGGTTCTTAGTAAAAGGCCTCCCCAGGTTTATTAGCCTTTTGTTCTTGTCTCCAGCCCCTGGACTCTGGAGGCAGGGTTGGGGTAGTTGCTGCTCGAGCCTGGGTAGGGTCGGGTTGTGACAGATACTTAGCGATTTTGTTGTTTATTTAGAAACTGGCACCCAGTAGGCATCGTAGAAACCAACTGGATGATGCTTCGCAAAATGTTGTTTCACCATGGAAACAGGTGAACCAAAAGTTGGTTTAGAGTATCATTAAAGAATTTAAAGATGTGGATACAGGGAATCGGTGGGATGAGTCAACACATATGGAGAATTTCATTTAGTTAATAAAGTAGAATCCACCCATCGTTAGGGGTGATTCTGAACCAGAAAAGATAGATGAGTGGATGAACATGATGAATTGTGTCATTGGAAAACCATCATAGATGAAATTCAAAAAAGAAGCTTATATGCTCGAGAATATCGAATTCCATCGGTGGGATATAGCAGTGAAAGCTAAACTCGATCAAGGCCTTAGTTGGCAGGATTTTGAGGAATTGTTTAAAAATCAATTCCATCCTCACACGTTCAAGATCCAGATAATTACAATCTTCTTTAGTATAAAGTAGGAAAATCTCTGTTTCATAGAATATGCATAAAAATCATGCCTTTAGCATGCTTTTCACCAAAAGATATGTCAAGTGCATCCTTGAATGCATGAATTTTGAAATTGTGGATGATATAAGAGATTCACTAGAAGATTGTGGTGCCATGTATTACAGATTTTACAAATATTTTTATGAGAATGACTATAGATGAACATGATATATAAGGATTTGTGTAAGGAGTAAGTATGATGACTCCTATGGGAAATGGTGGGAACTCTAATTCTCGAAGGAAGCTGTAACGCCCCGACCCCAGTTTCCCAGATTCAGTGCATTATTACATAACATTGGCATGATCACAAAAGATCAAGTCTCCAATGAACGATTAGTTTAGTAGCCTTGGAATAACTAGATACATTCATAAAGATTACATTACATCATAAAATAAAAACTACAACAACATCTTGTCTTCATATCCCCTCATACATTCCCTGCAGGTCATTCATAAAATACTTCTTCACAACCTGGGAAAAATTGAAACATTGAAAGGGGTGAGATCAGATGCTCAGTAAGGATAACAATATAGAAGAAACATTAATAAATAAGCATAAAAATTTAAGGCAATGTCTAACTAAAACAAAATCCTTTTAAACATGAACTTCAGCATAATATAGTAGAAATAAAATTAAGTAATTCCATCTACTAATTTACATGGATATTCTACTAGTGGAATAATCACATGAAATATCAATAACCACATTCATAATGATGGAATGAATAATGCCAGACTATCAAAACCACATAGTCAAGGCCTTGTGCCAAGACTACAAATAAGATTTTTTCAAGGCCTTGTGCCAAGACACTAGTTTGTCCAATGAGACCTACTAATACATCTAGAAGCAATAATGGTCTCCACCCGTCACTTATTAAGTCCAATGCATTCCTCATATGAACAGGTTTAACATAACATAAACATTCGTATTAAAACTAGCATATGAAATGTAAATACATTCTTCATAAACCATGAATGGTATAAAAATAACACATCCACAGTCAAACGTATCACAAAAACTTCAATACAATATGGAAGTTTTGTATCATAATAAATAAACTTCAAATAAGTTTAAAATCCATCAAAGGATGTTGACATAGATGAAATCAAAACTATTTGAGAGAAATATATCTTTTTTGAAATCATTTAAAAGTCACATAATTATAAAAGAAAACATTTACTTTGAAAATATTCTTATATTCTTGTAAGGGAAGCTTCGAAAATTTTATAACGGTGGAAAATAGCCGCACCAGCCGTATAAGATAAAAAAGACATTCTTACCTTAATTCTGTCGAAAAGGTTAAAAAGGACCTTGTTTGGAAAAAGATAGAAAGATTCCTTGATAAAATTCTTATAAAAAGTCAATGAGGTTATAAATGACTTTAAACCATAGTCTGTAAAATAGTAAGAATTATTTGAAATACATTTTTAAGAAACATGGATGTGGATGATAAAGAGGTCCCAGTAAATTATTACGTATAAACAACTTCAGAAAATGAAGAGATTGTGAAATAAACCCTTACATTGTACTTCTCCTTGGTTGAGGGTAGGTTAAAATCCTGTATAATAGTGAAATAAATGTTATTAAATTATAAAATAATCATATACATTAATATGATATCATATATGATCTTTTAACATTGATTTGTTAATAATATATTAGTATTATCATCATTTCGGGTGTTAACGGATTTGTTTTCCTTTGTATTCTTTGTCATGTGAGAAAAATATGTTATATATGGGATGTATATTATTTATATCCAAAATGATATCTGGTCTCTAAAATTATTTTAATCATCACATGAAATTTAGTCTTGAATGGAGTCGATGGGGAATGAATCTCATCGCGTTCCTGGAGACGGTAATCCATACGTACGCACGAGCAACAATATCATTATTTTTTTTATTAAAATAATATATAAATGGATGGTATATCATATATAAAGAATAATTATCATTTTATATTTATTATTTAATTTAATTACACATCATTATTATAACCATCCAAATAATAATGTTTTGAATAACAATTACACCACGGCGTGGAGACGGTAAGTTGTACGTACACACGAATGGTGACATGTCATTCAAAGGATGGATAGAATACTGAATATGTTTGTACCATATTTATAATAACATCATAGTATATATAGGATACTGGAGTTATTATTTTAGAATAGTAATAACAAAGAAAGAAGAATTTGATGAATAAAGGAATATGAAAGAGGGTGGTGAAAACATTATCTCTTAATCGGGTTTTTCCTTTTTATTTGATCAAAAGGGATCCTTAGGATAGATTTATGATCAAACTAAGGCCTCTAGGTTTAATTTAGGGAATTTTAGAGGATATTTGGGTAAGGTTTGGCCGATTAAAAAGGCATTGAGAGTATGAATTTGAGAGAAGGGGGAGTGCCCTTTTATAAGAGGGGTGAGGGCACCATTGGAAAAGCTAGAAATATTATTTTATAATAAATCCATATTCGGTTTATATTGGCTATAAAGTGGATTATTTAAATGTTAATGTGAGTATGGGTCGAAATCCTTTCAACCAATATATTTTAGATAGGTTTGGGTCAATAAATTAACCTTATCATTTATATTTAACTTTTACTTAAATAGTTTGACATTTACCATGTCTCTTTGTATTTTTTTATTATATGGTTAATAAACATACCATATACATTCAAGAGACCCCCAAGTGGTTAATTAATTATATAACAATCATTATATAAGTATCTTGGCCGATACTTATATTTTTAGGAATTTAATATCAATTAATAATATAATATTTACTTTAAAAACTCTTTTTGTCAATTCTGACACTATTTGGTATTTGATTTTTGAGAAAATCATAACAGCATGATTAATTAAAAAAAATAATTAAATAAATACTAACATTTCATATTAACCTATAAAATTAGTGTAATTCATAAAAAGTCTCAACTTACTTTTTTTTATATTTCTAATATCAATTATTTTAATATTTCATTAATTAGGTAATAACTGCATCACGATTGTGTCATAAATAAATTAAATTATTTAATGTCTAAAAATTATAAATAAAATACCATTATGTAGGAAATATCGTTAGCTTTCCAATTAATATTTATAGTTGAATTTATCATATGTATAACCCAATATTAAAAATGTTCTAGTTATGAAACTTTGATTTTAACTCTTTTAACTCTTCATTGAATTAAATAATAATAAATGTCCTAATCTAATCAAAGTGGACCTAAATAATAATATTTTATTCCTAAGGTTGTTTATGGTCGAGATAAACTTGTACAATAGAATGAGTACTTGTGTTAGGGTAATATTAATATCATTTTTACAATTAATTACCCTATTTATTTTTAAGCGTGGTAAACAAAAGTAAAAAGTTACTATTGACCAAAAATTAATTTTATCTTACTGAACCACATATTACACCTTGATATTAACCGTTTCTCTCGGAGTTTATAAATTCCACTCAAAGAAGTGGTAAAATTAAATTTTATGTGAATTTCCAAATTCTCCAAGGAGGTGGGTAAAAGAAGGTGAAAAGTTCCATAAATTTTTATATATCTAAAATGATTCTAAACTAAATCCAATTAATTAATTTAAACATATATAGGTATTATGTATCCATTTTTACCTTAATTAAATTTAAATAAAATAAATAAATATTTAAATAAAAATTCGGTTTTAAACCATATTTAAGTGTTTTTCACTATTCATAAAAAATTGAATGTTTTCAGAAAAATACCAAAATTTCACCCTAGGTTAATTTTGATATTCTGAATCCAAAAATGAAGTCAATTTTGAATGACAAAATTTATTAAATTTCAAAAAGTGGGTGTTACTATTCATAATGGCGAGTTTGATTGGTTGGGGTGTGTGTTAAAACTCGAAGTTGCATACAACACACGCTACTGTATTATTAAAAGAGAAGCGTACCATGGAAGCTTGAGGTGTTACATTCAACCCTCCTTTAAATAATTTAATCCTCAAAATTTCTAGAATACTACCACATGAAAAGAATCAGGTGATTCTTCATCATAAGTTCCTCAGGTTCCCATGTTGCCTCTTCCATCTTATGGTTTCTCCATATAACTTTTACCAGACGAGTCGTCCGGTTTCTCAGCACTTGTTCTCTGGTATAAAGAATACTGATGGGCTCTTCTCAATAAGATATATCAGGTTATAGTTCTAATTCCTCATAGAGGACTACAAGCGTTGGGTCAAGCATTTATTTTCTCAACAGTGATACGTGGAACACATCGCGGACATTGGAGAGTTTTGGCGGCATTGCCAAATGGTAAGCCACATCACCAATTAATTCTAGAATTTCTAAATGTACGATGTACCTGGGAATCAATTTACCTTTATTACAGAATGTATAACTCCCTTCCATGGAGATACCTTCAAGAAAACATGATCTCCTACCTGAAATTCCAAATCCCTCCTTCGATTTTCGGCATAGCTCTTCTACCTACATTGAGCTACTTTGATGTGGTTTTGGATTACCATCACCTTTTCCATCGTTTCCTCCACTAGTTCTGGGCCTACATGTTTTATCTCACCAACATCATCCCAACAGGTTGGTGTGTGACATCTCTTTCCGTATAACACTTCATATGGTGACATCTGAATACTTGAATGGAAGCTGCTGTTATAGGAAAATTCCACCAGAGGTAAATATTGATCCTACATACCCTGAAAGTCATGTGAGAATGATCTCAACTTGTCTTATAAGGTTTGAATAGTTCCTTATGATTGTCCATCAGTTTTAGGGTGGTAGGTAGTGGTCAAACGATGTTCAATATCTAAGGCCTTCTGAAGACTCTTCTAGAATCTTTAAGTAAAATGGGGATCACAATCAGAAACAATCGATAGTGGTACTCCATGAAGTCTAACACCTTCATTAATATATAGTCTTTCAAGACCTTCCAGTGGTATATATTCTCTTATAGAAAGAAAATGTACTAACTTGGTATCACGATCAACAATAACCCATATTGCGTCGTTCCTTCAAGGAGTCTTTGGTATCCCCATGAAAAAGTCCATCGTAATATTGTCCCATTTCAACTCCGGTATGGGAAGAGGTTTCATGACTCTTCCAAGATGTTACCTTCAAGGTTTCACATGTTGACAAACCATACTTCTTTACACAAAACTCAGCAGTCTCCCTCTTCATGTTGTCCCACAAAAAATGTTCCTTTAAATCTCTATACATTTTCGTGCTCCCATTGTGTATAGAGAAATTGGAACTATGAGCATCATCCAACAATTACCTTTTTAGATCAGGTATATTCGGAACAAAAAGTCTCTTACAAAATTTCAAAATTCCATCACCATACACAAAGTCACTAATTCTCCAATCATTGACACCTTTAATCCCCTTTTTAAATTCTTCATCATTGGTTTGAGAACTATTTATCCTTTCTATTAAAGATGGATTGTCAACCATTTGAATACGTATCGATGTTTCACCTTCCATAGTTATTCCCATATCCAACATTACCAGATACATAAAAATTAGATCCCTTTCAATTCTCATCATGTTCAAAACTCTATGATCTTTTCTACTCAACGCATCTGCCACCTTATTTTCCTTCCGCATGTGGTAGTGTATCATTAAATAATAATCCTTGAGTAGTTCAAGCCATAGACATTGCCTCATGTTGAGTTCTTTCTTTGAGAAAATATACTTAAAAATCTTGTGATCAATAAAAATATCACATTTTCACCATAGATATAATGTCTCCATATCTTTAAAGCAATGATTACATCATCTAACTCAAGATCATGAGTAGGATAGTTTTTCTCATGAATTTTTAGCTGTCGTGATGCATAGGCAATAACTCTATCATTCTGCATAAGGACACAACCACGTCTTTTCATAGATGTGTCACTGTAAATAATGAACTCATCATTCCCCGATGGTATAGTCAATATAGGAGCATTGACTAATCTTCTATTTAGTTCTTCGAAACATTATTCACACTCTTTTATCCAAACAAATTTAATCCCTTTATGTGTGAGATTTGTTAATGGGTTAGCCAACCGGGAAAAATTCTGGACAAAACTTCGATAATAACCTGCTAAACCAATAAAATTGCGTACCTCTGTTATACTCGTCCGTATATGCCATTCGTGGATTTCCTTGGTCTTATAAGGATCAAAAATGATTCTATATTTAGAGACAATATGTCCAAGAATAGAAATCTCCTGAATCCAGAATTAACACTTGCTAAACAACCCATATAATTCATGTCTTCTCAGATTTTTCAGGATAATGCACAAGTGATATTCATGATCTTCATAGATTTTGGATTATACCAAGATATCATCAACAAATACCGCCACAAAATCATTGAGATATTCCTTAAAAACTATATTCATTAGATCCATGAATACAGAGGGTGCATTAGTCAGCCCAAAAGGAATTTCTGTAAACTCATAAAGCCCATACCTGGTTCGAAATGTTGTCTTTGGAATGTCTTCCTTATTCACACACAACTGATGGTATCCAGATCGAAGGTCAATCATTGAAAAGTATTGAGCTCCATACAATTGGTCAAATAAATCATCAATGCGAGGTAGGGGATTATTTTTCTCTATTATTATAGCATTGATCTCCCTATAGTCTATACATAACCTCATAGATCCATCTTTCTTCTTAACTAAATGGACTGGGGATCCCCATGGAGAAACACTAGGGCGAATAAATCCTTTATTTCTCAATTCCTCTAGTTGATTCATTATTTCCTCTAATTCCACACTGACCATTCTATAAGGGGTCTTCGATATGGGCCTTGATCTAGGACTTAAATCAATGGAAAACTCAATTTCTTGATCTAGAGGATGTCCAGGTAAATATTTTAGAAACAAATCTACATATTCTTTCACAATAGGCACATCATCTATTTGAACATTATTTTCCTTAACCACAGTTATTTCATTCTATTCCTCCCCAATAATTGAATTTAGTTGAGCAAATGGGGGCGGATCTAGGTAAGAATTAGGTGGTGATGATTCTGATCTAATGATAAGGTGTTCCTTGTCATCATCATCAAAAATAGTAACCTCCTTCTTCTTACAATAAATTTTTGCATCATGGTCTGAATGCCAATACATACCGAGGATTATATCAAATTCAATCATAAGTATGATGAAGATATCCGTAGATAAAGAACATTTATGCGCTCTAATGAAGATTGATTCCCAAAACATTGTTGCAATGATACTTCCCTTAGGAGTTTTAACTGAAAACTTCCTTGTTAAATAAAATTAGAAATATCTAATTTTCATAGAAAACTGGGAAGATATAAAACAATATGATGATCCAGAATCAAATAAGGTATTTTCTAAACTTGAGGAAACCATTAAATTACCTGCCACCATGTCTTTTAGGGCTTCTACATCAGCAGTAGTGATAGCATAAGCTTTCCCTTGACTCCTTGGCCTTTTCTAAGGTATGTTCCCCTGACGCTTACGACATTCATTTGCATAATGTCCCATATCACTACAATTGTAGCATTGGACATTGGTAGCTTCCTTCTACCCCTTGAAATCATGAGCTTGGTGTCCTTTTTCACCACACTAGTAACAGACTCCCATTCCTTTTAAGCAAGTACCAGGGTGTTTCTTCCCACAATTACTGCAGGATGGATATTCAACTTTTCCCTTATTCCCCTTATTTCTATTCCCAGTGTGATCATCAGATATCTTCTTCTCCTGCTTTGTGTTGATGTAATAAAACTTTAATAATTCCTTTTCTGTCTTGATAGCACATGATACAATATCATTGTACAATGAGAAGGTTTGTGAGACTAATGCTCGACGGAGAAACAGTTTTAACCCATCAAAGAAACTATCAATCTTACTTCTTGGTTTATGTATATAATCTGCAGCATACCTCACCAACCTTGTAAATTTAGCCTCATACTTTGTGACATTCTCATCATCATTTTTCCTCAGACTCTGCAATTTCCTTTCTATATTTTCTCAATGGTAATGAGGAAAGTATTTTTCTATGAAAAGATCTTTGAACTACCTATATTCCATATTTGATACTTCATTATCTTCCTTTGTGTTTTGTATCAATGAACACCATTGATCAGCATCTTCAGTAAGGCGATAAACTGCCATGATAACATTTTCCCTTTCACTACTTCCCAATGCCTAAAATATTTTCTCTAGGGAATTTATCCATTACTCAAATACTAAGGGATTTGTACTCCCATTGAACATTGGTGGGTTTTTCCTCATGAAGCGATCTAACATTGATCCTTCATGCTGTAGATTAATGTGCTCCATATCGGTAAGGTTATCATTCATAACCTGAGTGAGTTGTCCCAGTACGGTGATTAACTAATCAGCACCAGTTGCATCACTAGATCCACAATAATTATCTTGAGCATGAGGAAAATCACTACATGGAGTGTGTGCATTGATACAATTTACATTTTTTCAACTAGGCGCCATATATAAAAATTGGCATAAACTAGATTAGTTTATGAATCAAAATACATAATTCTATACTTGTAAAACAATTAACATAAATTGAACTATTTATGGAAATAATCCATAATCATAAAAAATGTTTTCTTTGAGGAAGTATATAATCATAAACCCTTTATAATGGTTTTTAAAGAAAATGAGAATTATCATAAGAATATCCCCCGAGAGTGTCGTAACCAAGAGTGCAGCAAGGCCTATTGTCGTGCACCAGTTCCCGTTCGAGTCTGGCTCAAAGAGGTGTTTTCGGGTTTTACCCCTAGGTACATCTGTGCCAGAGCCACCTCTACCTGCTCGTATCCAGACCGGGATGTATTTCTCGGAAAACTCACAAAATCTCTTCAATACCAAAATTCTAGGAAGTTCTTCTATACTAATCATCAAAGTCTATCTTAGGGATATGTGCTCTAATCAGAGTTTATCTAAATCTAGTTCCCAAGGTTTGTTCTAAACATCCACTGATACCAACTATAAAATTATTTTTATCTTATTAAACCAGATTTTACTCCTTGATATTAACTATTTTTCTCGGATTTTTGAAATTCCACTCACAGATGAGGTAAAATTTAGTTTTATGTGAATTTCCAAATTCTCCTAGGAGGTGGTTAAAAGACGAGGTAAAGTTCCATAAAATTTTTATACATCTAAAATGATTCTAAACTGGCTCCAATTAATTACTTTGAACTTATATAGGTATTATGTATCCATTTTGACCTTAAATAAATTTAAATAAAATAAATAATTATTTAAATAAAAAATAGGTTTTAAACCATGACTCAATGTTTTCATTATTCATCAAAAACTGACAGTTTTCAGAAAGATACCAAAATTTCAACCTAGGATAATTTCGATACTCCAAATCAAAAAATGAAGTCCATTTTGAAAGATAAAATTTATAAAATTTCAAAAAGTTGGTATTACTATTCATAACGGCTAGTTTGATTGGTTGTGGTGTGTGTTAGAACTCGAAGTTGCGTACAACGCGCGCTACTGTATTACTCAAAGAGAAGCATACAATGGAAGCATGGGTGTTACACAAGAAGAAAAGGGACACCTATTTTCAAGGTGGGTGCGGGATGCAGATTCATATGGATAGATTAGTGAACCTTCTTCCATGATAAAATAACCAAGAATGTTTTTTCTATTATGGATCAATTGACCATATGAAGTGAGAGTGTACAACACAACAAATAGCAGGCCATAATTGATACAATATTGAACATATTAAGCATATTTGTTGCATTGATATGTGGTCATGTGATCGAGACACAAATTATGTGTCATAGGCATCGTATGGTTAAACTAGATGAGGATAATAGAATCAGTCTCATCAACAGAGTAGTGTTATCCATAATTAATCTAGGAATATAATGGCTCCTCAGAAAGTAAAATCTTAGCAAGGAAACAATGAACATAGTGTAGCATTGATCCAATTGTATAGAGATAAAGAGATGATGAAAGCTGATCAGGATGGACTATCTATGGTGAGAGGCTTGATTCTTTTGAATTCTAACTATATGCAGGAGTTGTTAGATAATGGTGAATCAAATTCACTCATTTCTTATCATGATTTTGATTTTGTATATTAAAAAACATAAACAATTCCATACATGTTAAAAAATAAACTTGTCTCAGCTAAGAGAATTTAGAGCCTCAATGTATAGATAATGTTGTATAACTGTTAATGGAGATGAACTTAAATGGGACTTCTCAGTGTTGGAAATGGAAGTCTAGGATGTAATCATGGGTACAGATTGGTTGACCACATTCAAGGCTCACATCGACTGGTATATAAGAACAATTAGTTTCACAGCTGAGGATGGTGTCGAGCATCTCTTCAGAGGAAAAAGAGTCGTCAAGATAGGTGCAACAAGTTTGTTGGCCCCAAAAATGGGAACGATCTCATACCAGTTGGTGGTGTTTACATTGGAATCAATGGAAGAGATTGAGGATATGTTTTTTCCATCAATTATTGATCAATTTCTTTATATGTTTCCTAAAAACAAATTAGGGTTACCACCTATATGGGATGTGGAATTTATGATTGATCCCCTTTTAGGGATCAGTAATATTTCACTTACATCTAATATGATGGAAACAATATAACTAAGGGAATTGAATGTGTAGCTAGAAGTGTTGTAAATCAAAGGTTTCATTCGACCAAACACATATTTTTGGAAATTTCTAGTTTTATTCGCCAAGAAAGAAGTCCTAATGTTAAGTTAATCTATGGACTATCATATTCTTAACCAAGTTATGATCAGGAATATATATCCATATAAAAAGAGTGTTAAACTATTTGATCAATTGAGGGGACCTCAGTGGTTCTCTAAAATTGAATTTTTATTAGAATGTTATCAATTGTTAGTTTGAAAAGATTATATTCTGAATACAACTTTAAAAATCATATATGGTCACAATGATTATATAGTCATGCCTCTCAGTCTTACAAATGCACCTGTGGTCATTATGGAATTGGTGAATCATTTATTTCAGAGATATCTTGATTCTTTTGATTTGGTGTTTTTGGATGAAATATTGGTATGTTCATGGAAAAATTATTATGATGATGAGAAACACTTGAAGATATTGTTGGAAATATTATGATATCATCATTTTTATGAAAAATTATCAATGTGTGATTTTTCTATACAACATGTGTGCTTCCTCATCTATGTAATTAGAGAAAAATGCGTTCTTATGGATCAAGATAATATATAAGATGTTATCACATCCAAAACCTTTAAGAATTTCTTTTTGATATTAATTATTCTTGGTCTAGATGGTTATTACTGTTGTTTTGTGCTTGAATTCTCATGAATACCCTCTCAAATTCGAGAAATGAAAAAAATAAGAATTCTTCAATCCAATAGACTAAGGAATGCCAGATGTCGTTTCTGGAGCAAAAGCTTCATATTACATCAGCACCAATATTTATTTTTCTAGAATCATGACATGGGTATATAGTGTAATTTGATGCATTGGGATCTGGGTTGGGATGCATTCTCATGAATACAGACCATGTTGTTTCATTTAGTTTATGGATGTTAATGGTGTATAACAAGAATTTCCCAACACACTATTTAGATTTAGTTATGGTTTTACATGCATTGAATATATAGTTTCATTATATATTTGCTGAGAAATTTACCTTGTTTATAGATCATAAGAGCATGTAACCCAATTTATCACAGTGACATTTTTTTGAGGAAAAGGAGGTGAAATATATTATCTCCGGATATTTGACACTGACTTGATGTATACACTGGGTAAGGTAAATACAATGGCAGATTCACTAAGAATATAATCATATTCTTAGTAGGAAAAAGAACCTTTAGATGAGTGGAAGTTGATGTCAGTCATATCTAAAATGCATGTGGAATCTGAATGGTGAGGTGATGTTGTAGTTTTCATTATAGTTTCTATGATTCTAGATTTGGTAATGATAGTAATAGAGGAACATACATCTGATGTATAATGTTTGATTATGAGTTCAAAATCAATAGTGGGGAGACCAATAAGGTTTTGAAATATGACAAGACTTCAGTTTTCTGGTTTATAAATCTGATGGTTTTACCTATCCCTAGTTGGGAATAACTTCATCCTGCATACCACCATTTGATGTGGGATATTAATCTGTTTATAAAGAAGATGCATATGACATTGAATGCACAGTTCAGGTAGATAAGAATAAAAAGGATTGTGGTAGACTTCATTTAAAAGTGCTTATATTGTTATAAAGTTAAGGAAGAGCATTGATGATCACCTAGTCTGTTACAGTCTTTACTAATACCAGTGTGGAAAAGGGAGTAGTTAGTGGTGGATTGTGTTATAGGACTCCCAAGAACATTTAAAAAATATGATTCCATATGGGTGACAGTTAATTGACTAATCATGTTTACCCATCTCATTTCTAATTAGAAAAATCATATAATGGATGATATTTCCAAAATCAATATTCAATAAGTTTTAAAGAGACTCGGAATGTTAGTTTCTATAGTCTCAAACTTTGATCATAGGTTCACATATCATTTCAGGAAATTCTTATAGATATTCATTGGGACTCAATTGACTATGATTACAATGTATCATCCTCCGACAGATGGGAAATCATAAAGGAGAATAATATCTTTGAAAAAAATGTTGTGGGTGTGTGTAATCAATTTTGGTGGATCATGGGAAGAGAATTTACCCTTTGTAGAGTTCCCATATAATAACTACAACCAGGAATCAGTACATATGTATCCTTTTAATGATGACTAAGTGTATCCTATTAATGAAGTCTAAAGGCATCCTTATCATTATTAATTGTGTTGGGTCAAAATTGGTGAGACTTTACAAGTTAGGTTGTGTATTATCCAAGAAATAAAGAAGAATATTTACTTGATCATAAAAAGGATGGATATGGATTAGAGTCATCAGAAATCATATGTGGTTCCTAGATAAAGACTACTTTTTTCTGATTTAGTGATCACGTTTTCTTGAATGTCTCCAAATGCTTGGACATATTCGTCATGGGTAGCATGGAATGTTCTCTACTTAATATATTTTCCTTTTGATATACTATAATGAGATGTTGTGATTTAATAATGATTAAAATTCCCACCATAGTATAGTATGGTGCATAATGTGTTCTATGTATCATAGTTAAAAAAGATTCAACCTGATCCCTACCATCTGATCAGATGGGATCACATTGTCCTAGAGATGAAAGGTTTATTGATAGATATCCCATTGTGTATTGTGGATAGAAAAGGGAATGTATTGTGTGGGAAAACATCATTTTACGATAGTTTTTTAGAAACATGTCTAGATTCAGGATGAAAATTGGGAATGTGAGAATGTAATAAAAAATCAATTGACGTAACTCTTTCAGGGTAGAGGTGGTTTCCTAATTCTGAGGAAATAAAGACCAAGGGTGGGGAGAATGTATTACACTTAGTTTATATTAGGTAACCTTTAATTTTTTATTTTTATATTTATAATATTTAAGGGTGAAGGATATGAAAATTTGGTGAACTTTCAATATGTCTTTGACAAAAGAGGATTCCTAGAGGTTGAGCATGGTTTGTCTAAATCGTGCGAATATCATAATAGAATCCATGTGTAGTAGCATTTTGGGGTATTAAATTTAGCATGGTGGGTTTAGTTTTAGGGAAAAGGTGTGATGAGGCTATGTGAGGGTTTCATTAATGCAATTTCTAAAGCATATTTAGTGCATTGGTTGTCTAACCATGCGAACAAACTGTGTATAGAAAATTAGATAGTTCCAAAACAATAGGATCTCAATAATTTTTTCTCTGACTCCTTCTTTTTTCTCATTGGAGACCCCAACTCATGATTCTTCTCCATTGAAGGTAGGATAACCTATCCTATGAAATTTCAAATCAATATAGATCCCTCCCTTGTAATTTTTAAGTCCAATTTTTGTGGCAAGTGTTTTTCTTCAACATTCTTGTCACGTTTTCCTAGATCTACATAGATATACCTCTCCTATCCTATCAGTTCCTCATATGAATTTTCATTATGGGTATATCTAATATTTTGGATTCCAAATATGTTGATATTTTCTCTCAGTCATGATATGAGAGGATATCTATGGCTGTTTCATGGAGAATCGACCCGGTTTTCTTGAGCGTTCTTCGTCCATTTTCAGTTTTTTTCAAATTGGTTAAGTTGAGTGGCCTTAATCTCAACCCCTCTTAGTTGAAATGATTTTCGTGCATTCAAATTTATATTCATTAGTTAAATTGATTGTGAAATTTATTTTTAAAAATGGTTGGTAAACATATTTACTGATGGTTTGAAAAATTTTAGAAATAATTAAAAGTTGTGTTCTTATTTGGTGATATGATTCATGATTTTTAATGTGGAATATATAATGCGGTTTATTTTCTAGAATAATGTTATTTTGGCCCAAACTAAAGTGTTTTCAATAAAAGGGATGATTTTATTGAAATTGAATTGGATCATCGAATTTCTTGATTAATGTTATTCAATAAAAGAATATTTTTTATGAAGTAGTTTTAAACAGTTTTGGCATAATACATGTGGGTGTTTATATGGAATTTCTAGGGATTGGTTAATATATAAACATTATTCTCAGTTCTATAGGTGTAATGGAACATGAGATATAATTACCTTGTGATGACTTGGTAGATTGATGAGAAACCACTCATGAGTATGGAACTATCATAATGATGTACATATATTTGGATGTTTGAATAAGTAGAATGGAATGTATATTCCAAAAAATGAACGAGAAATGGTTTTAGAGGCTTTTTTGGATTTTTTTGGATGTAATACTTTATAGAAAAAATGATGAAATATTTATTATTCCCTCATGGTTTTAAATGGTTTTGAAACTTGTTTATATTTATTTATAACATGTTTTGGGAAATTGTTTTATAAAAAATATTTTATATAAATTTTTCTAAACATTATATCCTAGACGCATTAGTAGAAAAGTCATTAGAGAAATCCATCTAAGTTTTACACTAACTCTTACATCATAACATTGGTTCTTATGCATTTACTATCTTTTGATACATGGGAAAAGGTAATTTATCACATCTATTTAACACCACCTTTTGATTCCTTGTCTATTTGGTGATAACCAGATCATGGTACTTAATGAGAATAGAGTCTTGTGGTTGTTTTGGAGATTCTTTTAGTTATCTCCCATTGTTTACATTGATAGTTGTTTGTCTTCCGTTGTTGCAAACATTGGGGTGGTTTTGTTATAGGGATGATGGTTGTGTTTCCTTGTTTTTATCAAGAATCATGTAATTATTGATTGGTTAGTCATCTATTTGTTTAAGGGTGATGAATTCCCCACTAGAATTCCTAAACCATTGGCCTTTTATAGCCTTTAGAACCTTTGGGATGTTAATATGGCCTAGTAATAATTCATTTTATTGTCAATCAAATAGGAATAAATGGGTCATTAATGTTAATGTTTATGTTATCATTATATTATTTAAAATATATTTCTATCGAAAATCTTGTTTAAAATATTATCCTCTAGTAATTTAATATGTTTCAATATATTTGATACATTTTCTACAATCCTTTTGAGTCCAAAATTTCAGAAGACTTTCTTTGGGGAAATAATTTTATATTATAAAAGGGTATTAATATTTTTTATTCAATGTCCATATTTTATTTAATATTTTCTAAAAAATTCATTTAATATTCTCAAATTATTTATAAAAGAAATTTTCTCATGTTTCATCTTCTATAAAATCAATTATAAATAATCAACCTGATGATTTTCAAATAAGTAATTTTTAATCAAAGGTCTGGAATGGATTCCTTTTTTACCGTACACTTCAAATAAACCATCTTCTACTATAATTAATACCGTTTTATATGAATATTATATTAAAATTTTCCATTTTTCTTCTCAATGAATCTTTTTTTTCAATTATTTTTGAATGTTTTTAATATTAATGTAAGTGGTTTCCAATTAAATCGGGTATTTCAAGAAAAAAGACTCTATCAATTTTAATAAATTATTTTCATTTATGTAAATATACGTTAATAAATATTATTCTTTACTTTGGATGTACACTTTTGAATCCTTATTCTATATAACTATTTATTTATTCAGATCATATTGATCTATCTATTTATTTGGGAAAATATTATAATTTTTTACTAATTTGTTTCAATACCAATGTTTATATTAATTCTATATTGTAATTTTATTCATCTATTTCAAATAATGAATTCATTATATTAATATGTGAATTAAGGTCACTGATATATCCCCTTGATGCATCGGTAGGTCTAATTAGAAAAACAATTATTGTTAATTGGAGAATCTCTTACTGATTTACATATGATGTCTTGGAATAGAGACTTTATGGTGTTATAATGACGCAAGACATTATGCATTCAATAATTTTGAGTCTATTTATTCAAATAAATTGGATTATTTATGTTTATATTTAATCAATTTATTTAGTTCCATTTTTTATGATAATAAATTAAAAGAATTTTTTATTACTATTTATCTGTATTATATTATTCACTATTTATTTATTTTAAGAAATATTTTCTGGAATTCTTTACATTAATGAGCATTTCAGGTTACAACTTATTTGGGTTTCCAATATCTATGATAAAATTAAAGTATCTATGAAGGAATTCATGTATTTATTGGATGGAATACAAAAGTTCACAAAAAATAATGCTTCATTTCGTGATTTCATCTATAGTGTGAGAGTAATAGATGCGTATAGTATCCCAAGATTAATAATACTTTTTTATCCACTAAGATGTAATCAATTTAAATTTTAGTTGATTTAGTAAAATTACCACTAGATCTAGGTTACTGGTGTCATGGTGTTATAACTAACATAATAATATCGTGGTGGGAAAATATATGATATAACATGATCAATAGTAAATATCAAAGGAATATTAATACTATTAATTGATTGGATAATTGATATTAGTATACTAATAAATAAAAATAAAATAAATTAAAATTATTATAGATAAAATTATGTATCATAAAATGGGTGATGAGTGTTCAAAATTCTATTTTACGGTTTCATGTTGATAATCCCAAAATCATTGTTTCCACATAGAGGTGTAGGAGGGGTCAATAAATGAGTATAGAAATTATATAATATAATCTATTTTAAATAAATTATTTTCACATGTTAGGATGATTTGATCTCATTCGTATCATTAAACACATTAATACTAAATGAGAAATAGATATAATAAATAGATGGTAACACATGAAATTTTTATGAGGGTCACCCCTACTATTGGTGGATACACAAGCGTACTGTTCAATTAAATATGAGACACATGTAATTTATTAATATCGTATTGTTAATATAAATAGTTAAGGTATCATACATGAAATAGAACTATTTCATATCATTTTTCAGCATCTTGATAATTTATTTATTTAGGATCCCTTATTTATACTGATGTATGATAAAGTATTGTCTTTGATCTGATGGTTGATCCTTATCCTCAAAAAAATTCATCACCACCCTACTTTTTATTAATCAACAAATAATAAATATTCTTCTTCTATATAAAAATAGTTTCATGTTTTCATTCAAGAACTCTATTATTCCATAAACAAAATCATTTTATTTAACATCATCTTACAGACTTATAGATCATTAAAAAAGTGTATGAAAATATTTAACAGAATGATCAACACACTATAATTGATAGAATAATCTTAATTTTTACATTCTAAATTATGTCCCTTTTTATATTTATCAATAATATCAGCATCAATATCTTCCAAATCCTTAACACACACACACACACATATATATAATGGTTGAACATCATGATTATCTCATCCAATATTCCCTGTATATATATATATATTTTTTCCTAATATCCTCTAAATTTTATAAACATGGTGATTTCACCTGCATAACATTTACTAATTGAGTATTTGAATCTCTCATATTGTCTAATGTGTTATTCTCATTCAAATATAAAACCTTGAAATATTTCTCAACTATTATTCCATGAATAAAACTAAATAATATTCTTTTTGATATAGAAAATTTGAACTTAATTGAATTATCTAAAAAACATATTTATCGATATTTCAAAATTCTATACTAATATATACATTAATATAATTTTAAATTTGTTTTAATTTAAAAAATATCACATGTTTCCATGAAATTAATCCTACATATCATTTGTTTAATGTTATATAGACATAGAAAATATAAAATTATACTCATATGAACTCTACCATAGTCAAATATTTATATTAAAACATGTGACCTCAACTTACAAAAATTAAAATCTCAATGTATTTTAATATAATAAAAAAATAACATTACATAACCATAAAAACAATTATATTACTAATATATTGTTCATAAATATGACATCTTATTATCATGCACTTATTTTAACTGTTCATTATTCATTTGAAAACATTGGTAACCTATAGATTTTCAATGTTACACATATAGAGATCTCATATTACTCCAAAATATCCTTTTTAAAAAATCTAATATATTTACATGAAATTATAATACTCACTAGCTGCATAAATAATTCTCTAAAATTAATATTCCTTCACAATTAAAATCCAAAAATTCTAAAACACATTTAGTCCATTAAAAATAACCCAAATAAAATTAAAAATTCACCAAACTTCTGTTGAACACTTCACGGAAATTCTTAAAGCATAGATACTACACAAGAACACATTTTTCATTATTTTATGTAAATAAAAAATAATTACATTGTTAAATATTTATTTACCTAATTCTAACTATATTGTTACATTGCATCATTTAAGACTATTATTCAATAAAGTTTCATTTAATATAGAATATCCCTTTATATATCTCCCCATATTATCATATTATCCGAACCCAATATCTAATAAACATGATTTTTAGATTACAGTGAAGTGATAAAAAATATCTCAATCATACATCTGATCCAATAAATTTACTTCGTAAATTATCAAAAAAAAAATTATTATTTAGTTACATAATCATTGGTAATATCCTAAAATATCTTTATATTTTATTATATTTATAAATAACACTTCAAGGTTTATCTAACTTCAATGAGTTATTCAATATAATGATTTATTGGAAATTAATCATTATTCGACACATATTTTGAGAATTACATGTTAACCAAAAATACAAAACTCTTAAAATTCTATATGTTTTATTCAATCAGTATGAATCATTAAATAAGTCAAAAATATTTTAAGTAAGGATCTATTATCACTATAATCATGTTGAAATAACTATTTAATATGATATATATTATATAATTTCTAATTCATTGATCTCTTATGATTAAATAATACAACATAGGAAACCAATAATGGGTCAAATCAATAATAATGAAAATACATTGATTTTATTATATATTTATTTCCCAAATGATTCTTAGTGCCCGAATAATTGATGATAGATCCCTTATCATCACCCTATACATTATGGAGGGTTAATGTTGGCTACTCACTTACTATGTATAGAGGTCTAGTTCATGGATTCTTTTAATTTGTAGATCTAGACACACATATTATTTTCCAAGGTATCTCAAAGTGTATAATGGTTCTAGTGTTAATTTATGGTTACACATTGATTTTAATATCAATATAAGAACATAGTGAGATATAATCAACTATTAAACCTATCTAGTGGAAAATTTTATTTTTCTAATGCCATATATTATTTCATTTTTTAAATATTTCAACAAGATATAGGGATTAATTGAATGTAAAATATTCTACTAGTTGATCATAATACTTTTATTCTATTTGTCTTACTTTAAGAGGATATATAAAAACATATGCTAGATCATACTATTTAAGATTTTTTATTGAGATTTTATCTGTTATGATGGTCCATTTATATTAAAATTAATCTTTTAAAACCTAAATTTTGATATAGTTTTAGACCTTAATTTTCTTCCTTCCATTTTATTATCAACTAATTATCATGCCTTTGGGAAATACTAGTAGTCAAATTCTCTTCTATGATGGTAGAATAATATCCCTAAGACATAAAATGTCTCTAAATATTTTTAATGAAACAAATATATCTAATCCCCAAAGAGGTGGTAGAAATTATAATTAAGGGTGATTACCTATACAAGGAACATACTATCATGAAATCATAGATATTTTTTTTTATCATGAAAAATAAATGTTCATATAATTTCTATCTATTAGTAGAGAAAACCCTATATATATGAGATCTGTATTCAATATCCCTTACTGATAATTGAGGTGAGAGTCCTCTAGACATAATAAGTCTCAAGAAATTAAATTCAGACATTTGAATAATTAGATATTTATTTTCCTATTAAATTTTGGAATATGAACAATTTATTAAAATAAGAGGTTTCATCCACAAAAGTTTTTTATCTATGGGTTTGAAAATTTATTCATTGTATATTTATTTATAATATTAGTGTTCCTCTAATATAAACAAAAACATATACTCATATCATTAAATATGTAATTTAAATATTTTATAAAGACACCCATAATATGGGTATTGATGTTAATGATAGAGTTTTTTTCTCCTTCTATTTCTTATCCCCATACTATGTGAATTAAGATAGTGTTAAAATTTATTCCTTTATTTATATCCCTAAAACAGTATTGATCAATGACCCATATTAGGTTAATTAAAATATAAACATTTCTGAAATTATGTTAAAGGATTTGGACATAAGAAAGATTTTTATGAATTTAGTTAAGATAATATATAACCTAAAGATATATAATAAATAGAATGATCATGTTGGTGCACCGACTTCAGTTACTAATAATGAAAAACAAATCAATACCATTTCTCTATATTTTTACTCATCATGAATGAAGTAGGAACTACCTTAATTGGTGGACATTATTATAGTTCAATTATAAAACATTATTAGAGGAAATTAATCTTGGGATTCTTGGGTGATAAAATAATGTAACCAATTATGTGTTGTCTTGAAAATATATTGCATTCACAGTATGTTCCAACATCCGACCTGATGTTATGTGTAGTCCAACTGTGGATGGAATTTTGTGATGGGTTAGTATACCAACATTGAATATATTGGATGTTCCATAGAATATTAAAATGAGAATTTTTTGGAATCTATTTTAAATTTTTAAATAATATATGTATAAATGATAATAAGATTATGGTTTCCATATGTGAAAAAAAATAAAAGAGAAAGAGGAATTTTATGAGTTAAGGGATTATTGAATATAAATTTTCTTCAATATTAAATTAGAACTACAGTTGTTAAATATCCCTCAACATAGTTGAAGATGTATATTTTTATTTAGATCATAATGATTGTGACTCTCATATAAAGGGTGATGTATCCCTATAGTGTTCATGATTTTTATTATCGTATGTGCATATCTTCTATAATATCCACATATTTATTTATGGTTTATAACTATAATAAAATTTTGGTCATGGAAAATTAAATATTAGGATATGCCATAAATATTTTCATGTTGACTAAATTTTATAATTATCAATCCTAATCAAACTGTTATTAAAATGTTAGAAAATAATTTTGATGAATAGATGAACAACCAATCATAACTAAATACTCCTCAAACAAATCAAAATATATATATATAATTAAATTATTATATTAAAAAGGAAAATTAATGGCACTAACCACTCACACTCACATGACAATACAATGAAAATTTAAAAATAATTCACTATATTAAGATAAAATAATATTTATCCATACACTTTAATCAAATTCAGATAATGGTTTAAATAATGATCAAATTCTCTTAGGTAGACTCCATTAAGAATCTCATAAAGTTGAATAGTAGTTAAATTATAATTTTTATTTGATAATTTATTAAATTAAATATTTCAAATTATAAAAAAATGTTTAATATGCCAATAATTATAGTGGTCTAAATGAATATATAATTGATAAACCATAAAATATATAATAGGATAACATTATCCCACCTAATATTTTACCATAATATATAATTTTCCATAAATAAATTATTGAAACTGAAAAAATTATATCAATTCTGAAGTCATCATTCATAAACTATCCAATAATTATCTAATTCTAATGGTAGATTCTAACTAACCATTGATGTACACACAAAATCGTAAGTGTTTATCAAAAATAAAAAAGGGATTAAATTTATATCACGGGAGGATAATTTTCCATAAAATACCTCTAACATTCCCATGCCATATATTTTGATAACATCGAAGTTCATGTTTCAAAAAATTCCAAATATTGACACCAGAAACAACATCTTAGGTCCTAAATGGGATAACACAAACTATAAAATTATAATAAATAACAGTGACACATTTGAGTTCATTCACAATTCATATATAAATCACCTTACTAAGAAATATAAGGTCACAAATATTTAAAATAAACTCATCCAAATATTTTGTTATAATATCATATCATATGTAAATTCAGTACATATTAACTGGCACTTTAATATTCAATATCTTCTTAACAGAGTTATTCCCCACATTTTATCCATTGATCCCTTCGAATGACAATAGGAGGACTTATCCATAAGTGATGCCCATTTAAAAACATAGAACTAGATAAAAATAAAAACACAACATATATGCTAGTATTCATATGAATGGGATAGGTATACCATTTTAAATAAGATATTAATATATGAACTAAAAAAATTAACATGAATATGCAACCCATGAAAACATATAAAATTGTAAAATAAAGTTATACCCATCATATTAATGTAAATTAAACACTATTTTGAAATAAATTTTATAATTTAATTTATTTAACCATGATCACTAATATTTTAGAAATAAACATAAAATTTACTTTACAATCCTCAATAAAGATGAACTCATAACACTCTTAATGCAAATAGAAACAATTAATGTCATTATTATCCCGAGGTAAATTCTATAGGAAAACAAAGATAACATAAAATAGAAAGATATTAGTGACAATAAAACATGCACCATGATTTCCAAATTTTAAATCATGAGGTGGTAGATTGATCAGCTATAAAAAAAATTTAATAAAACATTTATAAATCATTGAAATAACCTCTGTCAAAATCAAATGAGGTAATATATATAGCCTATAATAATGAATCCTCATTTTGAAAATATTTAATGAAACCTCTAATGATATCTTCGTTATTCATTTTAACAGTATTTTACCTTTGAAAAAACTCTACTATTAAAAAAACTAGATCATAAATGTTATTAGATAAAAAATAACATTCCTGAAATAAATATAATTTCAAACGGTCATTTATATATAAATTATATTTAATATAATTAGAGATTATATGGGTTTTATCTCAAATTTTGTTGAGAATCATCATAGAAAATATAGTATAAATTATTTAACAAAAAAATCAGGGTGGAATATATTATATAGGGATCAATTATAAGACCTACCAAAATCATTTAAACATGAAAGATACCATTTCCATACATACTCCAATTCTGAGTCTTAATATTATACCAGAATGAAGTGTCTGCAACCTAGATGAGGTGTACAAAGTTAAAATATTTTGTGTAATTCTAAACACATATTATATTTTATAGTTATTCATAATAATTAATAAATTATATAAAATGAAATATAAAAAGTATAAATAATATTTTTTATAAAACAAGGATGCATGTAAATAATTAATCAATATAAAGTAGTTAATTTCTCAAAATAATTAATACATAAAAATATGTGGTAAAATTATTTGTGTTTTATGTAAGTAGAAATAGTTTCTAGTGATAGTTTCATATAATATTAAATATATATAATGTATCATATGAGTATCTATATGTTTTTAGTCAAAAAATGTTGGGGGATAATTTTTTCAATCGACTCGGTTTTATTTTACTTAAATATAGATCAATTTAATATTTTAATTTGTTTAGAGGTTGTTGATATCCAATATATATATATATATCGTAGGGTTTATTACAATATTAAATAATTCATATATTTAAGACGTTCACTAAATAAATATTATGAAACTCCACATTAGAATTTCATAGGATATAGAATGATACTCTCTAAAAATAAATATATATACAATTATTTAAGTGGTAGAAATTCCTATTGGATATATCTGAAACATATACATTTAAATAACATACATGACTAATTAAATTTACCTCTTAGTCACTTTAATGTACTTAAATATCAATTTCTATATAATTAAGATAGTATTATATTACTTTTAGGGATGGATTTCATCTTTATATTTATATTCATAGTGACTTATTTCTATAGAATTGTCAACATGGTACTTTAGTGAATAATTTTGTTAACAAATATATAGGAAACTCTATAATTTATAAGGTGTAAAAATGGATTTATAATAACAACAACATATTTTATTAAAAAATTATCCCATTATTGAAGACCTCAAAAAGAGTGCTGACAATTATTGAATTGATGAAATACCCAAATCATGTGTGTTATTTTCTCTTAAAAATAATGAGTGATGAGACTAGATGAAATCCACGTCACAGTATTATATATATCATGAATCCTCCAAGAGATTATGTGATCACATATCCCTGATAAGGTCATATGAATGGATCTTGAACTCCACATTATATGTTTATGATCACAAAAATCCCCAAGTAAAAACCCTCATATTCTTGAGAAGGAATTATAATAAGTGTAGATTAGTTTTTAGATACATCTAGAAAATTTCTTTTATTCATGAAACATTTAAATTTATATGAAAATGAAAATTATTCAACTCCCTTTATGAAATAAATCATTTTAAAATTTTAATACTTATGTGATTGAGAGTTATGTTGATTTTCATTTGTTGTTCTTGTTCGATTTTGATGACCCCACAGAGCCTAATATTGACATGTAAACCATTTCATAAAAGAGATTCTTATAATGTCACCTTCATAATTATATAAAAAGTTGACACATCCATTAAATCATACGATTCCTCTTCCACTTCACATTAAAGAGGAATTGTTTTCCTTTAAAATTATTAGAGACTATCATGAGATCCCAGATTGATCACATTACACATCATGGACAAGAAATGTTAATTTCCATGTTGATGCTCATGTGCCATTTTGAGATACCTTTTTTATCATTCCACTATGTTATGAAAATCCAATTGGAAAATGAAGAGGGAATTATGATATAATGAGGATAATGAAATGTAAATAGGTATATTTACCTCACAAATGGATGGTACAATAATTTTATTATGAAAGGATTATTGGGCATCATGTTATCACCATTGTACAAATGAAGGCTCTTTAACTAGACGACTCATCCTCATGAATACCCCTCAATATGCTAACTTGATCTACCAAGATCCTTGAGTAGTCCATATATATCTCATGAAAGGACTTTAACAAGATGTACTAATCATAAGAAATATCAATTAAATGTATTCATAAATCACATGAAATACATTTTTCATTCATCTTAATCTCATGAAAACTATCAGACAAGTTAGATCAATGGAAAAAACACCATTTCACATTTTAACATGGTTGTGATAAATAATTTAATATGATGGGTTTCATTAAGTTTGTTGATGATAAATTTTTCATGAGGTTTCTATTTATAATTTGATGCCTTGGGTAAGGCATTATAAGCTCATTCAATGTATGTGATGTGAAACTCCCTCCACTAACTCCACATAGTATCTAGGAAATATTCTCTATGAAAAATTATGTATAACTAGGGTGGTGTGGAATATTATTTCTACCCCCTAGGTACATAAAACTCTTGATGATGATTACATCCATGTAATATAGAAGGTAGGACAAATCATAGTGGATATACATGCTATCTTAGTAGAATTACACTATAAATAATCTGGAGAATGACTAAAGAGATCACATGTAATGAATATTTTCTTTATGTGAAATCCCAATAGATCATGCAATATACTCTTTTCATGCTAGAACGATTATTAAAATGGGTATCCTCATGTCATCTTAGTCATATAAGATCTATGTAAGTCAATTCTCGATGATCCTGAGGGAATATAGGAATAAATTTCAAGAAAAATAAGAATGGATTATGAAAAGGGGATATAGTAATCTTAATGTGAATCCATCATGAACTTCACATAACCTATCTAGATCTATAAACAATCACAACAAATGTAAAAAACTATATGTATTCTTCTAACAAAATTGATCATGTCATGATAATTCATCTAGATATGCTTCCAATGTCATGTGAACCCCATTTTCCATATCATCTAAGTCATGTGATTTCCTCCAGAAAAGATATACATATCTTGTGATGTCCTTCAAGAATGCCATCTATGTCGTTTGAATCCATCTAGACGTGTTATAAAAATCATTAAATATCCTATATACCATAAAAATATATGATTTGGAAACTTCTAGACGTGTCAGATGGATCATGCAATTGTATTTGGACATTTCTACTGGGAAACTAGACACTTACAAACATCCTCAATCATGTCAGATAAGAACCCGAGACATATCAAGAAGATAATCCGGGCATGTCAGGAAGACTATAACACCCCGACCCCAGAATCCCAGAGCCAGTACATTATTTTCACACACAGAAATGATACAAGGAAAGCATTTCCCAATAGACTGATTAGGTTAGCAGTATTGGAAGTAGATTACATACATCAACAACACATTACAATTTCAAATATAAAATATAGCATAGATAGTTTATTGAGAACACCATTATTCCATTTTTTCTTAACCCATCATATCAATCATAATACATTTCTTGGAAATCATGAGAAAATAAAACATAAGAAAGTGGTGATCTCAGACTCTCATAAAGGGAAACCAATTTAGTGGAAGATAAAATAAACAATAGGCATGGTTATTAATTGAAAACACAGGCCTTTACAAATAATAAACATAAACACTTTGTGGAAGAAATATGAGTTGAGTAAATAATTCCATAATAAAACATAGTAATTGGTATTATACTAGTCAAATAACCACTTGATCCATCAATATTATTTTCATACTGAGGGAATGTACAATGCCAAACATTCTGAAACATTTGGTTAAAGCCTCGTCCAAGTCATCTAAAAATGATTAATTCCTATGCTAAAACCATATATAAAATTGGGAAAGGCCTCGGCCAATTCCACGTCTAATTATATCATGAGACCCACTGATATATCGAGGAGCTATAATGGGCTCCCCCGATCACTTACTATGTCCAATACATTTCTCATATGAAAAGGTTGAAACATAAAATAAACCTTCGTATTTAAACTAGCATACGAAATATCAATACTTTATCCAAAAACCATTAATGGTATAAAAATAACACACCCACATTCAAACATATCAAGAAAAAACTTCAATACAATATGGACTATTTTTGTCTACTATAAACAAGTTTAAAATCCATCAAAGGATGTTGACATAGATGAAAATGATTTATAAAACTCTTTGAGTGAAATATCACTTTTTGATGAAAACATTTAAATGTTACAATATTTAAAAAGGAAGAAATTTAGAGAATGTTTTTAATAAATGTTTCTTATACCACTTTGAATCTTTTGAATGTAATTATCATATAAAAATATTCTAGTCCATATAAATAAATCCTTAATTTTTTTTAAAACATGGAAATTAATGGGAATGATTTAGAAGAATAAATAGTTAAAACATTTAAAATGATGTTTTAATAAAGGATTCCATTAAAAATAAACCCTTTGAAAATTATTTTATGAAAAATGGACATGGAAAATAAATATGTTCCAGTAAAAACATTCTCGTAAACAATCTCTAATAATAATGAGATTAAGGAATTAAGACTTACCTTGCACTTTCCTTTAGTCGAGGGTGTGTTTAAACTCTTGTATAATGACCAGAGTATGTTAAAAAATTAATCCAGAACCATATTCATATTTATTATATCATGCAAGATTCATTTATGACTTCATAATACCCATTTAACAATTACTTCCATGTTAAATTAATATTTTTGGTAATAATCACTTTCATTATCGTACGTGTTTTAACTTGTTATTCTTAATAGTATCATTTAGATCCTGATTTAAATACTTCCTGAATATAAAAATTGATCTATATATCAAATATATTTAGAATATAAATTTTTACAATAGATATATATATGAAATGGAAGGCCCCATTTATAGAGATGGTAGGCCATATGTATGCATAAACATTGTTTTTGTTTTTTATATCGTATTGAATGGAAGTAACTGAATATGATTTAGGAATGTACGTACATACATACATACATATATATATTAGAATTATTATATAATATATTACATACTTAATAATAATATATATTTTTATAATCATCGTTGAATGGTGAACATGGAAATGAATCTCATCGCGTCATGGTGACGGTAATCCGTACATACGCATGAGGGACGACATCATTATATTGATGGTGAAATAGTATGTAATTGGATTTTATATAAATTATAAAAATTCTTATACATGTTATATTTATTATTTAAATTATTTATACTCATTATTATACACATCCAAATAATAAATTTTTTGAATAACAAACTACAACAGAAGGTGGAGACGGTATGCCGTACGCATGCACGTATGGTGACTTTGTCATTTATAGGTTGGATAGAATAAAGGATATAGTTGTACCATATTTATAATAACATAATATTATGTATGATGTTCTATATTTATTATTTTGTTATAGAAATAACAACGAAAGATGAAGTGGAAGAAGAAAAGAACTTCAAACAGGGTGCTGAAATTATTAACTCTTCCTCGCGTGTTTCCTTTTGAGTCGATCAAAAGGGCTCCTTTGGTTGGATTTATGATCAAATTAAGGAATCTAGGTTGATTTGAGGGAATTTGGAAGGATATTTTGGCAGGTATTGGTCACGCAAAAAGGATTTGGAGGTGTGAAATTAAGATAAGGGGAAGTACCCTTTTATAAGAGAGGTGACAATCACTTTAGGAGAAGCTTGAAATATTATTTTATAATAAAATTAATCTTGGTTTCTAATGGCTCCAAAATAATTTATTTCGAGGTTAAAGTGGTTATGGGTTGAAATACTCTCATCCATTAGGTTCTACACAAGTTTATGTTACCATTTTAACCTTATCATTTAGATTTGACTCTTAGTTAAATAGTTTAACTTTTACTGTGTCTTCTTGTATTCTTACACTATATGGTTAATAAACTTACTATAAACATCCAAGAATACCTCATGTGGTTCATTAAGGATATATATAAAATAATTTATTCACTTTTTTCAATCATTATAATTTTAAGAATATTATATCATCCAAAAATATAATATTCGTTTAAAAAAAATTATGTCAATTATGACATTATTTGGTATTTGGTATTTGTGAACGTCTTCACAACTTGATTTGTCATGACTCGTCCTCGGGAACCATGCAATGACTACCCCAAGCCCGCCTTCCATAGGTCAGGGCTGGTGACTAGAACTAATGTCTAATCCATGATAAAAAAATGGAAGGCATTGCCTTTAAACATATAACACACACAGTCTGAATAGAAGCAGTAGAAGCAACAAGTACTAATATAAAAAAGAAAGGTTTGTTGAAATTAATTGGGGTAGTATACAAAACCAACTGAAAAACAAGTAAAAGTAAAATTATATAGGGAAAACAACTCCTAGATTTTCCACCAGGGTATCATACATGAAGTTTAGGTACAAATCTTGAATAAAATATCCATGTGGTACATCCCGTCTATTCTAGCTCCAAGCAGCCTCCCCTGTGTCACCCTCAGCCTCGATCACTGCTAACCGTTGTCTTCACAGAACACAACAAGGTGCGGGCGATGCCCGTGCAGGGGTGAGTATAAAAATACTCAATACAGGACCCCAAGACCCCCGACGGTCTCCCAGAATCCACTATGGATAAACGACAGTAGTAAGATACAATCACAAAGTATCAAACATCTCTACTTAGGTATATGCGCTTACATATACCAAAGTAATAAATCACAATCCGACTCCAACACTCATGCACAAGCACAACGCATTCCACAAAGGAAGTAAAGTCAATAATCTCGATGATAACAACAGAAAGTAAAGACTCATCTCACACAGGAATACAACTCATGATGAGGGGTAGAGATGATTAGATGTAGCCACTGAATCATCTCTTATGTCGAACCCACGTAAGATCCTGGAATATTATCAGCACTGTCAAACCCACGAAGGATCCCGGTACATAAGTCATCACTGTCAAACCCACCAAGGATCATGGTCCAGTACCATTGATGTTGAACCCACGGAGGATCATGGTACAGTATCTTCACTATCGAACCCACGGAGGAACCCGGTACAATAGTAGGTCCACGTAAGATCCTATCATAACAGTCACAACTATCTATAGGTTTCCCGTACACATCATGTTCGATTCCAGGAGGGTCCTCTCCTCGAGCCAAGTTTTGATACATCAACTACCAAGAAGTCTCTATTATATGTATCTCGTAGTTTAGTCTCATCATAATGTACCCAATGCGACTAACGACGCGTCAATCGAACACCCGATTTGTGAGTTATTGGCATTTCCGCTCCAAGGGCCTAGTTGGATTTAGGTTTAATCCATTACGGGTCTACCCCAACTATATACAAACATCATGTGTGGTATGTCAAAAGAACCTTATTGCTCCAATATTTCATTCACTGAAGTTGGTTCGTCGATCAGAGACTCGTAGCCCACGATATGGGTGAAAAGGTGAAATGGGTCAAACTGGGTCCGGGTGTGGTCAGACACAGTCGGACCGACCCGACCAGACCAGAACTGGGCCGACTAGACCCAGGTTAGGGTTAACCCAACCCGGGTCCGGATCCATACCAGGGTCTGATACAGCCAGTCAGAAAATGGTCCAGCCCGCGACGGCCGGCCCGGCCCGGTTCGCGTGGCTGGGAGGCGGACCGCCAGCCGAAGCCCACAGAGGCCATGCCACGTGGGCCCCCCTGACCGAGTGAAGGTGTGGGAGGGGGGGGGGGCAGTACCCCCTGTCTACCTATAACAGAAAGAGTGTGGTGCAGGCCCAGTGACCACGATACCCGAAAGGTCCCGCCTGTGGTGTGCCCATTAGCGGCCGACTCAGCCAGCCACCCTCCTCCGTCCGCCGCAGACTTTGGTCGCAGTTCTTCTCCAGCGCGGCGCGACAACGCCACACCTAGCCCGTCTGACATCCAAGACCTAATTGGTCGTGGCTATTTCCTTAGGCATGGTGTGACATCACTACGCCCCTCCGACAACACCGCAGCCTGCCTAGCTGCGACCCAATTCTCCGCGTGGCACGACGACACCTTGCTCCTTCGGCGACCTGACGACCCTTGCATCGCCAGTTCCTCTCGTGGCTGGCCCGTCATCAGCCGCCGATTCTCCACCATGGTCTTCTTTACTGGTGGCACTGTCACACCACTGCCATCATCAACAAACGAGACTGAACGAAGGGGGAGGGTTAGACCGTTTTCATGCGGACCGACACCTACTCATTATAGTGATATAAATCGGAAATTCTAAAACCATATATAGAACGATGATGAATGAGAATAAATTCTACTCAAATCCCCAACCTCGTATGATGATAATCGTTGACAAAGTCACCAAATGGTAGTATCGATACGTCAATATCGGAAAAGGAAGGGAATATCCAACTTTGGCAGAAGAGCATTCAGTGGTGATGATGTCGAGAACCGTGTTCGTCGGGGTTGATTCTTTCTCATTTGGCGCGGTTGAAGATAGATGTAGGTGTTCATCATTATTTGGTGGAGAACTATTCTCCTCTTCAATTATACTTTCCATGCTCTACCAAAATTACCAACGCCCAAAAAATCAATAGATTTAGACATCCAATTAATTTGTTGGCATGGAATTCAAAAAGGGGGGTTTATTTAATTGAGTGATTAAATTCAATTAATTAATAGAGAGGGTTGGCGTAATTAGATGGTGGGGGAAGTTCAAGGGTTTCAAATCTTAATTGGGGGTTCCAAGGAGTTACAACCCCTGTGTGGTCCCCACCATGATATCCTCCAACGGGAGGTTATACTAAAGTGGGCCCCGCCACTAGCCTTGTCACATCATGTGTTTTGAAAAGAATAAATTACGAATGTTTTTGAACGTTTTCTTTTATTAATGGTTCAGTATTAAAAACGGATCTTCAGAACGAGGTCCCGAGTTTTGGAACCATTTTAAGCAGTGATATCAGACTGCGCATGGTAGGTTTAACTGTGCGGGTCAGCCGTGCAGGATACCCCGAGTATCCGGTAGCCGACGCGTGGGCACACAGTTTTTTAGACGATGTAGGTCAAACTGGGCGCTTAGGTGTGTTTTGGGTTTTTGATTAAATTTAAAATAAAAGAAAAATAAAATAATTAAAACCTTTATCTAACTTTCCCTCACCCTCACTCAGCAGAACCCCCACGCGACGCACCCCTCCCTTCTCTCCCGTGAGCCGCGCGTGACACCCCTCCTACGGCCTCCTCTTCGACGTTGTTTCTTCTCGGATTTCCTCCTGGCTTCTCTTTTAATCATCATGGAAAACACCTCTCCACCTTCTCCTCCCTGTTTCCAACTTTATTTCAACCTAATCGTCGCTTGGTGAGATTCTGCCGAGAGCCCTAGGTTTGGGGTTGATTCTATTTTCAGTTTCTTCATGTTTTAGGTCGGTGAAAAGGTTCTCTTGGGGTCCCTCGAGGTGCATTTTGGAAACCACCGCTGAATGAGAAGTGGTTTCGGTGGTTTCGGTTCGTCGCCAATGTTTCTAGGTAAGGTTCTATACCCATTGTAAGTTTTTCATTCTCCAAATTAGGGTCTTCTTGTGTTATTGACTCCCTGGTATTTAATTGGTTGGGCGTTGGGTGGTTTCACTTCGTTTCGCATTGTTGCTAACACCCAAGGTAAGGCTTTAATGCCATTGGTTGGTCTTGCCTCACTTAAATTGGGTTCTCTTTGTGTCTTGGGGTTGGAAGTGGTTGTTTGATAGTGCGTTGGACCTTTGGAGTTGGATTCACCATGACAGAACACAGGAGACTCGCTTGCGTAGGCATAAATATGTATTTATATGTATGTGGGTTCCCCCGGCGTGCGTATATTTGTGCATGGCAGGGAATATACACGTACGGTGCTAGTTATCCCCATTGCATATATAAAAAGTGCATGCGCAGGTGAGCAGAGATAGGCTTATGTGTATAAGCATATGTGTAAGGATCCACTTGGCCACCCCCTGGGGTGTGCCCCGCCTAAACGCCCCCTTTTTACATGTTATATAGGTTTTAAAGGTAACGTGATAGTTTGAATCGAATTCCTTGCTTGAACAAGTTTGTTAGCTTGTACAATTTAATGTCATTAATCACCTATCATAGAGGCATGTTGATGCCATATGCTTTTTTTTACATTCTATTGCTCTTGCATGTTCCATAATGTTGAAAAAGGATAATTAATTATTACAATTGATTATAAAAAGTTGAAATCTGATCTGGATAATTAAATGTGAAGAATTAATTAGGGAATAGGAAATGTGTCGATTGATCAATTAAGTTATTAATGATACTACATGAATGAGATTTTGGGTCATAGACATGGCATTCTAGACCAATTTAAAAGGTGGGTTTGGACATGGAGTTCCTCCCCAATGGTTATCCAAGCTTGTGATATAGGGTGTTAGAAATGGTGATCTACACCAAATAATTATCTTGGTGTTAGACATGGCGATCTACACCGAATAATTATCTAGGTGTTAGACATGGAGATCTACACCAAATGTGATATGGGGTGTTAGACATGGTGATCTACACCAAATTATAATTGGGGTTCTTGAGATGGCGTTCGACACCAAATGAATGATAATAATGATTCATGAAAAGAATGAGATATGTGGGTAAAACCCGAGTAAATTGTGATCAAATAAAGACAGGTAAGAATTAATGGATTTCCAATCTTAGTTGAAATGATAAGTGAATAAATATAGTAAGTGAGAAAATTGATAGAAAGTGTTTTTATGATTGAACCAAATGTACTTGGGTTGTTTTAAACAGGTTCTTATTCCGGCTATGGGCCAAGGCTGGTATTGCCATCATGTATCCTTTTTCGAACATGGACATACGTTTATTGTTTGTATTGTATCGTTATTGTTTGGAAGTACTAGCACATTTTTTTATTATATTCTGTGTCTAGAGTGGGCTAGAACCTAGTGGTTCCGGCCTACTAAAATATATATCTCACACCCTACTCGAGATGCCATTGCACTGGGGTACCTGAGTAGATTCTATTTGGTTGTAGGACCTTTTCGTTGTTGTTTCATGAACATGGAGTTAGGAGCAAGGGACCGAGCTAATTGGAAGCTTATGGAGATCTTCTTCAGGCTTGAGTCTTTTGTTTATTTACTTCTTGTATTGATGTGTAAGTATGTTTCATGTTTTACTGCTTCCATTGTATCATTAGCATGTCATGCAAGCATCTTCTATATAAACTAACGTTCTCCAATTTTGATCAAACCTTATAAATGAAAAATGTTTTTCACTGCTTTCTTATTATTTATAATGCTTCTGCTTCTTTCGCTGCTATTTTATTTGGTCCCTTTTTTCAATTTAATAAGAAGGTATAGTCTCCCCCCTGACATACCTTACACGCACGCCGCTAGTTGTCTGCCTCCGGCGTAAGGGGAGACACTCTTGAGGCCATGTCGTGGTCCTGCTCAGGTGACCCGTTTAGGGTCGACCCGGGTTGGTTCGTAAAAAAATGGTATTAGAGGCACCCTTTTTTCGTTGTCCTGCTATTTTTGGGATTGGTAGATAGGATACTAGGAATGTGTCAACAGTTGGGTTAATACCCATGCTAAGGATTGATCACCCCACGTATAGGAAATGACCAAGTGACCAGGGTTGGGATTGTTGTTCATGCTTTTCGATATTACAGTTGACATGATTTCACCTCGACTGATTGGTGTCATTTCTACTACTTATGGTTTATGAGAATTATAGTATTTAACCCTTAAACTGTTATGTTAAAGAAAAAGCATTGTATGCATCATATTAGGAACATATAGACTCACATGTCATGCATATATATCATGCCATGTAGTTTCATTAGTAGTATGCTTGCTGGTATGTATTTTGTGTCTTGAATATTCTATGTACTATACTTGTTTACCATTCCCTTTTAGATAACATGTTTCAGTGGTATATCTAACATGCTTGAGTGATAATATTTCATGCTTCTGTGCCATACTTCTATGTTATAGCATGTTTTTAATAGTTTCAGCATGTTACTTTGTGTTAGCTACTTGTAAATATGTGGTAGCCTGTCGAAAAATGATTAATTGATTGGATTGAATTTATTAGTTATGATTATGAAATAACTAGTTTTCAAGTTGTAAGGTGTATGGGCGACTTATAGCTTGGAATAAGGTTAAACTTTGTAATTTAACTTTCAACCCATGAAGTGTATGGGGGCTTCATGAGTTGGTAAATGGAAAACCATATTAAATATGATGACGATGCCGTATGAAATGCTTATAAATGTGAATGATGTTCAATTTTGATCTGTAATCAAAATGATTATCATTTAATATAAAATTGCACCCAAGTAGGTTGGTTGGGGAATGTTTTAATGTGATGAAGCATTTGGGTGATTAAATTTTAATAATTTTTGAAAATTTCTATTGGGTTGCATGATAATGAAACCGGGTTTTCTTAGTGGGACCCTTGTAGGTCACCTTATGGATTACAGATTAAATGTGATTAAATATAAAGGGCTGGTAAGTGGAACCTATAGTGACGTCCTCTGTTTAAGAACCTCGTATAGGGGTGGATTGAGTTTCTCCCTGAGTCACTTTGGAGGAGAACCTATCGCATGTCGTTGTCCCTAGTCAGATTGCCTTAGCTTAAATTGACACCTTTGTTCGGAAGTGTGGTCATGTTTTCATTGATCTTTGTTCCGGGCTTGAGAATCATGTAGCGCTCTTTTCTAGATGGTTATACAATCTCAATTATGTTTCGTCGTGGTTTTTCGATTGGGAAATTAATGTTGGCTCCAATTTTATTGGCTTATGTGTCGCTTGCCTAACCAACGTTTGATCATGTGTTGGACATTTGGAGATGCAACGTGAACCCCATAGTGAAAGACCTTATGAATTGCATAGGATGGGTGAGGGTTACGTAGTTCCCAAAGGCTTCTCAGGGATGAGAAGTTATATGGTGGGAAGGTTGTCACATCCCGTGTTTTGAAAAGGATAAAATACGAAGGTTTTTGAACGTTTTCTTTTATCAATGGGTTGGTTTTAAAAACCGATCTTCAGAATGAGGTCCTGAGTTTTGGAACAGTTTTATGCAGTGATATCGGACTACGTGCGGTAGGTTTAACCGTGCGGGTTAGCCGTGTGGGATACCTCGGGTATCCGGTTGCAGGCGCACGAGCTGTGCACAGTTTTTCAGACGGTGCGGGTCAAACCGGGATCTTGGGTATGTTTCGGGATTTTGATTAATTTTAAAATAAGAGAAAAATAAAATAATTAAAACATATATCTAACTCTCCCTCACCCTCACTCGGCAGAACCCCCACGCGACGAACCCCTCCCTTCTCTCCCTTGAGCCGCGCACGACACCCCTCATATGGACTCCTCTTCGACGCCGTTTCTTCCTAGTTTTCCTCTCGGCTTCTCTCTAACTCATCATGGTAAGCACCACTCCACATTCTCCTCCCTGTTTTCAGCTTTATTTTGACATAAACATCACCCGGTGATATTCGGCCGAGCGCCCTAGGTTTGGGGTTGATTCAATTTTCTGTATCTTCTTGTTTTAGGTCGGTGTAAAGGTTCTCTTCGGGTCCCTTGGGGTGAGTTCCGGTAACCGCTGCCGAAGGCGAAGCAGTTTGGGTTGTTTCGGTTCATCACCAACGCTTCGAGGTAAGGTTTTATACCTGTTTTTAGTTTCGCATCCTCCAAATTATGGTCATTATGTGTTATTGACTCCCTGGTATTTAATTGGTAGGGGGTTGGGTGGTTTCACTTCATTTTGCGTTGTCGCTAACACTTGAGGTAAGGCTTTAATTTCTTCGGTTGGTCTTGACTAACTTAAATATGTTTCTCATTGTGTTATGAGGTTGGTAGTGGTTGTTTGATAGTGTGTTGGACCTTTGGAGTTGGATTCGCCTTTACAGAGCTTAGGAGACTCTCTTTTGTAGGCATAGGTACGTATTTATATGCATGTGGGTTCCCCCGCTGTGTGTATATTTGTGCATGGCATCGAATATACACGTACGAGGCTAGTTTTCCCCATTTCATATATAAAAAGTGCATGCGCAGGTGGGCGGAGATAGGCTTATGTGTATAATCATAAGTGTAAGGATCCTCTTGCGCACACTCATGACCATGCAGAGCGTGTGCATTGAGGCTAGGTGTCCTTACACATATGTGAAATCACATATGCCTCATGGGGGAGCACATGTGGAAGCTTTAGTTAGAAAGCGCCTAGAGCCGAAGTGGACGGATGGATACACCTTGATGTAGGGTGCCTCTCATTTCCCATTAAATTTACGTAAAGTAATAGTGAGTTTAATATTGTACTGTCTTAGAATTTTAATTATGCATGTTTTGTTTTGATTAAATGCTTTTGTGAAAATCGTGTGAATTACAAGATTAAGATAAAAGTGGTTGTGTGGTCACTAAACTAACGATTTAATAATAAAACCCCTCTTCCGAGGTGTGCTGTCTTCAATCTAAAAATGTAGAGATAGCATTTCATGATTGCCTTCCTTATTGCTTGGCTTCTTAAATTTTGTTAAGTGTTGAATGAGTTTTAAAATTAATGTTAAATATCACTAAGTGAATTGTTTGAAAAAGTAATGACATGTTTTCTAATAAAACTCCTCCAACAGAGGTGAGTTATCTTCAAGATGAAAATAAAACATAGTAGTAGATTTTTGTGCTTGCTTGCTTAAATTTCTTATGACTCTTTATTCTTGACATTATACTTGATAAATGACATGCTTGTACATATACCTTACTGGTAACCTCAAATGATGTTGCTCCTTTAAAAATAATAAATGAGACATGACACCTCCTAAGTTCATGGCTTACCATGTGATTAGAAATTTAGTGTAGGGTGTTTACCCTCTTCCATTTACTTCAGCGCTTATGTCATGCCACGTCTTAGGCAGCCTGTCACAATCTTCAGCGATGCCTCATTATCTCTTATTGAAATTCTTGGGTGGTTCGATCATGCCCATTGTGGCCTTCATTTATGGTGAAGCCCATCCTGGGTGATCGGTTTGCCTCTTGTCCAACCCCTGGGGTGTTCCCCACCTAAACACCCCCTTTTTCCATGTTCTTTACGTTGTAAATGTAACACGATAGTTTGAATTGAATTCCTTGCTTGAACAAGTTTGTTAGCTTCTAACATTTAAGGTCATTAATCACCTATCATAGAGGCATGTTGATTCCATACACTCTTGTTTACATTCTATTTATCATTCATGTTCTAGAATGTTGAAAAAGGATAATTAGTTATGAGAATTGATTATAAAAAGATGAGATCTGATCTGGATAATTAAATGTGAAGAATTAATTTGAGAATAGGAAATGTGTCGATTGATCAATTAAGTGATAAATGATAATACAAGAATGAGATTTTGGGCCTTACACATACTGTTCTAGACCAATATAAAAGCTGGGTTTGGACATGGCGTTCCTCCCCAAGGGATATCCAAGCTTGTGATATAGGGTGTTTGACATGGCGATCGACACTGAATAATTATCTAGGTGTTAGACATGGTTTTTTACACCAAATATGATATAGGGTGTTAGACATGGCGATGTAAACTGAATAATTATATAGGTGTTAGACATGGCGATCTACAAAAAATGTGATATAGGGTGTTAGACATGGCGATCTACACCAAATGATAATTGGGGTGCTTGACATGGCGTTCAACACCAAACAAATGATAATAATGATTTATGAATAGAATGAGAGATGTGGGTAAAACCCGGGTGAATTGTGATCAAATAAAGAAAGGTAAGAATGAATGGATTTCCAATCTGAGTTGAAATGATATGTGAATAAATAAAGTAAGTGAGAAAAGTGATAGAACGTGTTTTTTTTCTTGAACCAAATGAACATGTGTTGTTTTAAACAGGTTCTTATTCTGGATATGGACCGAGGTAGGTATTGCCGTCAGGTGTCCTTTTTGGAACCTGGATGGGCATTTATTGTTTGTATTGTATCGTTATTATTTGGAAATACCAGCACATTATTTAATTATTTTTCATTGTCTAGAGTGGGCTAGACCACAGTGGTTCCGGCCTACTGAGATATAGATCTCACACCCTACTTGGGCTGCCATTGCACTGGGGTACCTGAGTAGATTCTATTTGGTTTCAAGACCTTTTCATTGCTATTTTTTGTACTTGGAGTTATGAGAAAGGGACCGAGCTAAGGCTCGGGATTCTTATGGATATCTTCTTTGGGCTGAGTATTTTGTTTTTTTACTTCTTGCATTGATGTGTAAGTATGTTGCATGGTTTACTGATTCCATTGTATCATTATCTTGTCATGCATGCATCTTCTATATAAACTGACGTTCGCCAATTTTTTTCAAACCTTATAAATGAAAAATGTTTTCCACTGCTTTATTATTATTTACACTACTTCCACTGCTATTATATTTGGTCCCTTTTCATCACTTTAATAAGAGGGTATAGTCTCCCCCTGACTTACCTTACACCCTCACCGCTAGTTGGCAGCCTTCGGTATAAGGGGAGATGCGCTTGAGCTATGTCACGGGCCGACTCGGGTGACCGGTTTAGGGTCGACCCAGGCTGGTTCGTGATAAACCTACTCTTGGAGATGTTAACCCATAAGAAATAAAAATAATGTAAACACATTATTTTTATTTAATGAAATTAGAAACCCCAAAATCTGACTTCCATTCTCGTTAGAATGTAACTGCGGTGAAGGTATCACTAAGAAATCACCGACGTTGTGAGTTCAACAGTGCCCTCAGATTTCAGTTCCAAGCACCAGTTAAAATAAACGCCGTAAAGTTTCGCAGACTCATAAAAATCCCATGAATTTAAAAAAAATCCATATAATTTCCATGTCTTTACATGATTATTTTGAACAAGATATAATTAATCAACCCTAACATGTCTTATTCACCTAGAAAATTTTTGGATGTCATAAAAATGTTGAAATTATTTTTATTTTAATATTAATAATACCATTAATTTGATTCTTTCATTAATAAGTTAATTACTGCTTCATCATTGTGTCATAAATAATTTAAATTATTTAATGTCTATAAATTATAAAGAAAATACCATTTTTTAAGAAATATTTTAATATTTTAATGAATATTTATAGTAGAATTTATATTTTGTGTAACCCTATATTAAAAATCGTTTAGTTATTAATATTGGTATATAACACTTTTAACTCTTCTGTATATAAAATAATAATAAATGTTCTAATCTAATCCAAGTGGACCTAAAGGATAATATTTTATTTCTAATGTTATTTTCGGTTGAAATATACCAATCTGATAAAATTAGGACTTGTGTTGGGGTGAATATAATATAATTTTTATCTTTAATTACCATATTTACTTTTAACCGTGGTAAATAAAAGTCAAAATATGCTATTCACAAATTAAATTCATCTTATTGAACCCCAATTTACTTATTGATATAAACGATGTCTCTCGGATTTTTTAAATTCAACTCACAGATGTGATAAAATTATGTTTTATGGAAATTTACAAATGCTTCTAGAAAGTGGGTTAAAGAAAGTAAAAATGTCAATAAAACTTTATACATATAATATTTTTATAAAATGACTCCAATGGATTACATTTAACTTAAATAGGTATTAAATATCTATTTGGACATAAAATATATGTAAATAAAATAAAAAATTATTTCAATAAAGAGTCGGTTTTAAATAATAATGCAATGTTTTTCCATATTCATCAAAAATTGATAGTTTTCAGAAAAATACCAAAAAGTCACCCTAAAAACTTTGAAATTAAAAATTCAAAAATTATGTCTATTTTACCATGTTCAAAACATAGAAGATAAATTTATTAATTTAAAATTTATTCACGTAGTCAAAACCAAAAGGCGGGTTTTTTAAAAGTAAAAACTATCACAAGATTGACACATGTTTATGTTCAGTTTAAATGTGAAGTTAGTCATAATGAATTAAATTGTATTAAATGATAAAAATATAATATAATTATACATTAAAACCATTCAAATTCATAATTTAACACTATAGATTATTTTGATTAAAAAAGTTTTTTTCAATTAAAACATTGTGTTTTTATTATTCGTCAAAATATAAAAGTTATCAGAAAAGTACCAAAAATTTATCCAAACTAAATTTTTATGTCTTGATTCTAAAGAATAATTTAATTTGTTTATATTGAATATATAAATGTTTCAAATATTTGTTTTTAAAAAAGGGTTCTCCATTAAAAGGTGGTAAAATTTCATTTTTTGAAAAATACATCTTTAATCAGAAAAATGAACTTCTTCAAATATTATGTTTAATAATCACCTAATATGGATGTAAAAATTATATATAGTATATAAAACTCCAAATGAAGTTAATACTATTCATAACCACTTTTTAAACACCTAGTTGGATATATTGTGGTGCGCTCGAACTTGATGTTTCGTGTAGCGCAAGCTATTGAATTACTTTAAGGAGATAACATACTATGAAATCTTGGGGTGTTACATTATCCCCTCCTTCAATAAATTGCATCCATGAAATTTGATTTTTTTTTCGAAAATAGGAGGTTAAAAAAAGAAAAATACCTTTGTGGAAAACCCACATAATAAATTGGGTTAATAAAATTTTTTCTTAATAAGTTGGAAAAGGGAATTGAAAAATTCACCACCAAATTATGATCTTGGTTAAGAGAACATTGTTGGAAATTAGAGACACATAATTGGAGGAAAAACATAAATATTTACATAGAGTGATTGAGGTCATCAATCAAAAAAACAAGTGCAAAATTGGGGCCTCAAAACCATCAATCTATAATGATTTAAAATATCATTAGTTCAACAAAATATAAAGTATTATTACAAATTTTTTTTTATTAAGATCCCTTCCCTAATATTTATGAATTAATTTATTCATATAATAAGAGGAAAAAAATATACATGACAAGTATAGTTTTATCCTTCAACTAATTTGTACCACAAACTCATCTTTCACATCATAATAAATTATAAATAAAAAATATTACCTTTATCCAAATCATATAGGGTTCCAAAAAATTAAATTATAATTCATTTTTCATACAATTTAAAAAAATATACATTATACAGACAAGTAAATCATGTATTTCTATGGTAGGTGATCCACCCTTATATCCCTTCAGTTGTTAGTACAAGTCTTGAGACCTTGCTGTATGCGACAGGTGGTCGCCCGACCTCCGGATTGTCCATTTTATGACAATATGAAAATAATCTCAAGAAATGATATAACCTTAAAAATAATATAAAATGTCAAACATAATTGATTCCAACCAATAGACTTATCCAAAATTCTTTTACCCAAACTCACAGTCCAAAATTTATAAAGAAGGTAAACACAATGAAGATCCTTTTGGCCACATAATAACGTGTGAATAAATTCATTTTGTATTATTTTAAAACATTACAATACCCTAAATTACCATAAAACCTTATTGATTACGTTATTTCTCCCTTATTCTTTATAGAATACATGATATACTCCTTCTATCCAAAAATGTTGTAAACTAAAACAATGATGGAATATAAAAATCATTAATATGTTTCAAGGAAGTCAAGAATATCAAATATAATGTATCCAAATTAGTCATATATTATTACAAAATCACTACCTTGTTATTAGAACCGTATTATGGTTTATCATTCTCTCAACCATATATTTTCCAAAAAAATAATCTCTTATTGAGTCACTTTTCTTGCTTCCACACAATCTCATGTCCTTAATTAAATAGTACTATAATATAATCCTTTTATACTCTATAATTATAATAAATTGTTCATCATTAATACAATACTCAAATGAAATAATACTTTTATAAAAACTTAAGAAATATACTCATTCACCTTCATCCTTGGAAATAACATAACTATATTATTATCTAATAGAAACATTTGGGGTATACTCTGTTGATTTGGATATTGCATAATGTAGTGTCCCAACTCCTTGAAGATAATTCATCATACATTTGGAACCTTTTTCTTACCCATGAAATCATGTACTTGGTGTCCTTATTCTCCACACTAATAACAAACTCTTATTCCCTTCAAACATTTACCAAGGTTATTATTTCCACAGTTATCTCATATGGGAAAATCCTTCTTTCCCCTCTTTCCTTTATCCATCTTTCCCTCTCCATTTCATTTATTCCCTAGCTTCACTACAAATCCACATGACTCAAAGAATACATTACTTATATTATTAAAACATGATACGATTTTTTCATATGATCAGAATACGTGGGAGACTATTTCCCATTTAAATGTTGGCTTAGTACCTTGAGTGATGTGATCCTTCTGAATCATTCGATGATGTGTATTTCTATAATTCTCATTCCTTACACTAGGTTTCATTTCTAAAAAATTGAATATAATAGTTTAGTTTATGAATCAGAATGCATAATTCTAATTATGTAAAATACCTAACATAAATTAAAAAGATTATGCATATAATATATATTCATAAAATGTTTTCTTTAATGATGTTTTTACTCCTAAATCCTTCATAATGCCTTGTCATGAAAATTTGAATTATCCTTAGCATATTCTCCTGGGACTGTCGTAACCAAGAGTGCAGCAAGGCACGTTGTCGTGTACTAGGATACCCCGGGTCAATCCCAAAACTCATTGTCAGAGTTTTCACTACTAGGTACATTTGTTCCAGAGCCGCCTTTACCTGCTAATATCCATACAGGGATGTATTTCTTGGAAAATACACCAAATATCTACAATACCCAAATTTTATGAAGTTATTCTATACTAATATTCAAAATCTATCTTAGGGTAATGTTTCATAATCAGAGTTTATATAAATCTAGTTACGAATGTTTTTTCTAAACATCCTCTAATACCAATTGTAATGCCCTGAACCTAAAAACCTGGAGCCGATGCATTATTTTAATACATTGGCATGATACTAGTAAATCATGTCAAAATGACTGACCAGATTAGTAGTCTTGGAAATAGATTACATACATCAACTTCACATTACAATTTCAAACATAAAATACAGCATAGATATTTCATTGAGAACTCTATTATTACATGTTAGCATACCCCTATATATCAATAATAATAAACTTCTTTGAAATCCTAGGAAAATAAAACATAAGAAATGGGTGAGCTCCGATACTAAGTAAGGGTAAAAAATTTAGCAGAAGATAACATAAACAATAAGCATGATGAATAATTGAAAACACATGATTTTAAATATAATAAAAATAAAAACATTATGGAAGAAATATGAGTAGAATATATAATTCCATAATAAAACATAGTCATGAGTATTCTACTAGTAGAATAACCACCTGAACCATCAATATTGTTTTCATATTGAGGGAATGTATAATTCCCGACATCCTGAAACATTTTGACAAGGCCTCAGCCAAGACATGAAAAATGATCAAGGCCTCGGACAAAATCATATATAAAATTGGGAAATTCCTTGACCAATTCCACATCTAATTGTCTCATGAGATCTACCAATTCTTCTAGGAGCTATAACGGGATCCACTCATCACTTACTATGTCCAATACATTCCTCATATTAAAAGGTTAAAACATAACATAAACATTTGTATTAAAATTATCATACGAAATGTCAATATATTATCCATAAACCATGAGTGGTATAAAAATAACACATCCATAGTCAAATATATCACAAAAACTCTAATAAAATATGGATTATTTTTAACAACTTCAAACAAGTATAAAATCTATCAATGGATGTACACATAGATGGAAATGATTTGTAAAACACTTTGAGAGAAATATACCTTTTTTATGAAAACATTTAAAATTCCCACAATTTTGAAAGGAATAAACATTTATACCTTTTTCAATCATAGTGTCCCATACCACTTTGAAACTTTTGAATGGAATTTAAATTTTAAAAACATTCATGCCCATATAAATAAATCTTTAATTTTTTTGAAAACATGGACATTAATGAGAATGATTTAGATTAATAAATATTTAAAAAATTTAAAATGATGTTTTAATAAAAGAGTCCCTTAAAAATAATACCTTAAAAATCTCATTTATGTAACATGGACATGGATAATAAATATTTCCCAATAGAATCTTACCCATAAATAATATTGAATAATAATGGGATTGGGAAATTAACCCTTACCTTGCAATTTTATTTGGTAGAGGGTGAGTTTAACCTCTTGTATAATGACCATAGTTTGTTATTAAATTATACCAACACCATATTAATATTTATTATATCATACATAATTCATTTATGACATTATATTACCCATTTAATTAATATTTCAATGTTAAAGTAACATTTTGGGTAATAATTGCTTTCTTTTTCATACATGTTTTAACTTGTTATTTTTGATCATATAATTTAGATCATGATTTAAATACTTATAGAATATAAAAAATGATTTATATATCATATATATTTAGAATATAATCATTTACAATAGATATATATATGAAATGGAAACCCCCGTTTATGGAGATGATAAGCCCTACGTATGCATAAACACTGTTTCAGTTTTCATATCGTATTGAAAAGATGTATGTGAACAAGATATATGTAAGTACATACATACATACATACATATATATATATATAGTAGAATTATTTTTTAATATATTACATAAATATTTATAATATAAATTTTTATAATCATCACTGAATGGTGAACGTGGAAATGAATCTCATCACGTCGTGGAGACAATAATCTGTACGTCTGTATGAGCAACAATAACATTATATTGTTGGTGAAATATTATGTAATTGGATGGTATATCATATAAAATGAATCATAAAAATGTTATATTTATTATATACATTAGTTATACTCATTATTATACCAATCAAAAAAATGAATTGTTTGAATAAAAAACTACACCCCAATGTGGAAACGGTAATCCGTGCGTACACATGTATGGTGACTTGGTCATTTATATGATATATAAAATAATGAATGTGACGCCCCAGGTTATATGAACTGGTCCAAGTAAACAACGTTATGCTTTTAGTAATGTATCTTGTTTTATTTTTTGTTCTTTTAATGATGTCTCTTGTTTTATTTTATGATTTGAGTGATATTAAAGAATTTGAAACAAAATAAAACATGAAGAATACATTAAACTGATATATATATTTATATGTTACATTAAAAAAAGACCCAACTAATTGAAAATACCATGCACGAGACCTAACACGGCCACAACAAGACTACTAAGAATAACAACTCGAGTAATCAGATAGTCATCGTCTTCAGAGTCCATCAGCATGAAAAATATAACAGCCAGGGCCACAACACACATGCTCAACACCAATGGTATGAGGAGACCCATCCTTTCTGGTTCAAGTGTTTTGATTTCGTAAAATTCCCCTGCTTTTATAATGGTCCTTAGGGATATGACCATTGGAAAATATAGCCGTTGGGTTTCAAAACGACCTTTGGGTACCGTTGATAAATTTATATAAACTTGTTTTAATGCTCTTATGATTTTATAATATTTCATGTTTCACAAAATAATCATAGTTTTAAAATAAAAAGGGTATTCTTGGAAATAAATCCTTTTGTTTTCACAAAATCCCAATGGATACTTGTATATTGAAAACTTAGTATTCTTTTTATAAAAAGTGTGTCTAAAGGGTATCTATAATAATTGTATCTTTCGACCGCTAAAATTATGAATTTGGTGTAAACTTTTGGTCTTTTAATGTTTATAAAACAAATAGTAGTTTATTTTAAAGATCCAAATAGTTATACTGGGTTTGTATGAAAAATATGAGAGGTATATCTTTTAAAAGATTTATAGAAAAGGGATTTAAATTTTAAGTCGAAACTATTTGTTTTTGTTGTATATTTACTCATTTTTGTACAAATATTTATATTACACACTATTTTGAACCAAGTATACTTAAACTAGTTATTTCGAAAGTCTAAATAAATTTTTATAAAAAAATTATGTTGATATGAAATATATTACATAAGCTAGTAAGAGGATTTATATTTTTAAATTAAAACTATTTGTTTTTATTGAATTAACTCTCTTTTGTATAAATTTATACTACACATTATTTTGAAATAAGTATACTTATACTGGTTATTTTATAAATTTAAAATAAGTTTTTAATAAAAAAGTAGGTTGGGGCCCGGCCATGCCGAGGGCATCCCTTAAAGGACAAGCCATCTAGGCCGAGACCAAGCCCCAAGGGACTGAGGTGCCGACCATCGGGGTCCCCAAGCGTTCAGTGGGTGTCCAAACCATGTCCCGAATCGTGCATAGGTGTTCTAGGTCGCGTGCAGGCCCGTGTGTATGGCCGCGGCGCGCGTTGCGTCGGTTTGGGCCGAAGCCTGCATGGGGCCCGTGTATAAGGCCCCGGTGTGTGTGTGTGTGTTCATGTTATTGCAATGGTAGCGGCAGATCATGTTTATTAAACAGCGCCTCAATTTCAGATCGTTTCGATGTGGGACATGTTCCGCGTGATCAGGACCGTCTGATCGAATCACGCTTTGATCTCGACCGTCCGAACCTGTTAGCCGCGCGATCGCCCCGCGTATCACCGCGACAGTCCGATCTCACCCGATATCTAATCCCGAACATTGGTTTCTTTTAAAGCGATCTCTTTAAATTTCTTCCCGCGTCCTCTCCAGCCGTTCGATCTCACCCGAGATCTAATCCCGGCCGTCTTTTCCTTTACCGCGTCGACCCTCACCGTCTTCTTCCTCGAAGCTGCACCCGGCCAGTAGGCCTGCACAAGACCACCTCAACCTCTCCTCCCCCTCACTGCTCCCTTGACTTCCGAACACCCCCCTCTTAGGTCTATGTTTACCCGTCTTCCACATGTTGGTCTACTCATGGGTCGAGTCACCCTTTGTGCACCAAATCCCTACTTAAACCCCCTGCCTCTTGAATTCCCGGTGGCATCTCCTTCTCCTCCTTTCTCTCCCTCGAACTCCCAGCAACCCAGTGTGGTGCACCTGGTCCGTGCCTTCTCCCCAAGCAGGTAAGGGTCCTTGCATGCTTTCCTTCATTTAAAGAAACCTTCGGTATATATATACCACATATATCTGTTTATATATACTTAATATATTGACCCCTCAGATGGTATCACCTTCAAAGAATCTGTTTCGTGTTCTTTGTAGGGTGCATACATAAGGGTGTTTAAATTTTTTGATTTCATTTGAAGAAACCCATACCTTTATACTTTCAGTGTATATATATATAGTTTATATAAATATATAATTAAATATAAACCCTTCGGGTTCTGATGTTTTCAAAAGGGTCTTGTAGTCGTGTTTCCAGTAGGGTGGAAGTGTGGTGGTTTTTATGTTTTTACCTCATAATACTAATCTTCTATGTTTTGGTTTATATTATTTATATATATACATAGTTATGTATAATTAAATCCATCCGGTCTTAAAATGATTTTTTTCTAAAGTTTATTACAAAGGTTACTAAGGGAAAAGAGTTATCTTACCTTATTCTAAAACAACCCTTAATAATATGGTTTATATATATATGGGTTACCCTTATTTTTTTTAATTTTTTTTATATATATTACATATAGGTTATATTTTTTCTTTTAGGATGGACCTATTTTGGACAAGGCTTTGGGGTGTTAAGTTTTGATTGTTTTATTTTGTTTTTATTTCATAAAACCTATACAGATATAAATATACAGTTTTCTATATATATATACAGATATTTATAACCAAAACTCTATCAATTTTTCAGATTTCAAAATGATCCAACATGTAATACTATGCATTATATATTAATGAGGGTTGTTTGAAATTGTTTTACCATGAAAACCCCTCGTTGTAAACTTGGTATCTATATATCTCTATGTACACATAAACATGTAAACCAATACAAATCAAATTTATTATTTCAAGGGGTGGGTACCATCCATTAAGTAAATCCTTATTTTATGCGAACTATGTTTTATTAAAGAAACATACTAGGCATCGCTCATGATGTGTTTTACCATGAAGGGTGTATTTTGGTTTTATTTAAGATGTATTAGAGGATTTAAGATTTAATGGGTCATAATATCATGTTGGGTTCATGTATTATCTTAAGACATAATGAACCTACTTTGGTGAATGTATTAATTAATCAAGTTTTGATTTAATTCATTTACATGATCAAGGGCCTATTTATCACCATAACTAATTTCAAGTGTTTTCCTTAAGCACTCCTTTTTCCATGGATTTATAATGACAATGATTAATCATTTAGAATATCATTATTTTATATTCTTTAGTGAAAAGGATGTTTTACTAAGCTATGTATGCCTTTGATGAGTTATTGACACATTTTTCAAGTTAACTATCATACCTTGTATTAGGAAAATTTGTGGTGGTTCATTATTTATTATTGTACATATTGCATGCTTATGACACATCACTAAATGAACTAAGAAATTAGATTACCCAAAGTGGTATGGGACACCTTGGGTAAAATGAAAATGAATGAGATATTCAAGGTGGTATGGGACATCATTAATATAAAAACTGTTTAAGTAAAACATGAACGATATGTGGCTCACATGATAATAAAGACAAATTAAGGGTGCGCCCTGATAGCGCTCCAATGCATTGGGTAATGATGTAACCACTAGAGATTACAATTTTAACAATAACTTGGGGTTTACCTTGGTAATTTCAATAGACACCTTTGGGATGGACCTTGGTGATATGTTCACGATTGTCTAAGTTAAATGTTGATGCCACATAATTAAAGATAAGTAACAAGTTCTTTCTAAAGATTAAGTTTTTTCACGACTAATGCCATTAAGCTTTCATAAAGTTCTTATTTCACTAGTATAAGCATGGATCATGATTGGTTTTATCACTTAATAGTATAGTAACCAGCATATGAAAATTTAGTTGTTTCCTTTATGCGGAACTCTGATTATGTATTACTCTTAACTGTTTAATTTATGCTTAATTAAATCACATCTAGTACTTGTTCATGATAACCATTATTACTCCTTCGAGAATTGAAATAATTGTTTCATGTTCTTCTTGAAAAAGTTGATTGATCATTGTTATGTTATGTGTTACAATCTTCCTTTAGTGAATGTTGAAATTCTTTTAAAAGAATGTTTTCAAATGTTACACTGTTTTCATTTCTTTTTTAGAAACCCCATTTACTGAGTATTTCAATGCTCACCCTACGTTTTGATTTAAAATATTCAAGTTTCAGCCCTTAAAAGATGAATTGTTTTAGAATTTTCCGGTTTCCCAGAACCCGAACCGCACACGATACTCTGTATGGGAAATGATGTGTTGTCAACAAAGGGTTATTTATTTTAAGATAACACATCATGTTCAGAAGGCACCGACTCTTGGGTTTCTGGGGTCGGGGTCTCTACAGTTGGTATCAGAGGTTCGGTTTGGATAACTCTGGAAATCCAGAAATTGAAACAAATATATATATATATATATATATATGTATATGTACTTCAATTTATTAAAAATTTGGTTTTCTTAAATTTCAGATGGAAAACGAAGGCACAAATCTCTTATCTCTCCCCACAGAGGCCCTAGAGACCATTGTGTCTTTAGCTAGCTGTGAGGATTTTCTAAACTATGCCCATATCTGCATGACATGAAAACACCTTTACGACGTATCCAATTCACCACGGGTGCTTCAGTTACACCAGGGGGTAGGAACAGATTACCTCCTTATGATGATAACCCAGTTTCCCTCCTATGTACGTCGGGGAAGGTACTGTGAGGGACTTTTCTGAATTTTCACGGTGGGTGAGAGCTTTGGAACTATGATAGATTACCCTTTTCAAGAAGCTGCTGCTGACGAAGATCTTCGAGCGGGCTACCTTTGTCTGATTTTAAATTACGGCTTTTGGGGTCAGTTGTTGAACTTCGGAAGGTTAGAAGATGAGTCCACCCTACTGTCTTGCAGACAAAAAGTGTATGAAGATGTCTGTCAACTTCATACCCCACATGGTAGACTCATAAGACTTCATAGGTTCCCCCATGAGTTTTTCCTTGAATGCTCAGCATGTGTTTGGTTCGAGGAATTAGGGAGTTTTGTTTCTCTGTGTGGAGTTCGTTTAGTCTGTGGATAAGGGAAACTCAGGCACTAATAATAATAAACGTATGTTTATTGAAATTTTGTCTTTCCACTTCCTTGTCATTACTTTGTTTTTGTCCTTGAATGATTTTCAAGTGATTGAATTCCCATCTTAAAACTTTCAGTTGGAAGGACAAACCCACCTGTTATCTCTTCCCACAGAGATTTTGGAAATAATTGCAATAAAAACGTGTGAGGACGAGTATGACCCCTTCTCAAATTTGCGAAGAACGTGTAAGTAGTTGTTTGAGGTAAAAAACGGTCCGGAGATTCTCCGCACCTTCTAGGGGAATGCCACCATCTATTACCGCATTGGCTCTGCATAGCTAGCCGGACGTGAACGATGAGGAAGTTATCACGAATGACTCTTTTTGTGTTTCACCCTAGGCCGAAACTACACAGACAGAGTGAAATTTCAGGAGGTTGCATTAGAGGGAAATCTTCGTGCGGCTTATATGCTCCAACTTCTCAGCTTTATCTTGTTTGAACGCATCTATGGATTCAATGTCCTCGATTGAGACATAATTCGGTGAGTCCTTCGTACGATGGTCTGTAATGAAATTTTAGAACTTTGTACTATTAGAGCATCCCTCTAGAAGCCTGAAGGCCCGGAATATAAGTGCAACCCCACCTGTCTTAGGTGTATGTGGATTAGGGAGATGGAAGAGTTGAACATCGCTACGGGGATTCCTCTAAATGCACCTGTTGACTCTATACATTGGTGGAGGTGGTGAGAACGTTGCAGAACCTTGTAGTGTTATGAAATAAATTGCGAGGATGCAATTTTTTAAGGGGGGGATAATGTGACGCCCCGGGTTTTATGAACTGGTCCAAGTAAAAAACGTTATGCTTTTAGTAATGTATCTTGTTTTATTTGTTGTGATTTTAATGATGTCTTTTGTTTTATTTTATTCTTTGAGTTCTATTAAAGAATTTGAAACAAAATAAAACATGAAGGATACAGTAAAATGATATATATATTTAAAAGTTACATTACAAAAAGACCCAACTAATTGAAAATACCATGCCCGAGACATAACACAACCACAATAAGACTACTAAGAATAACAACTCGAGTAATCAGATAGTCATCGTCTTCAGATTCCATTAGCGTGAAAAATATAACATCCAGGGCCATGACACACATTCTCAACACCAATAGTATGAGGAGAGCCATCCTTTCCGGTTCAAGTGTTTTGATTTTGTAAAATTCCCCGGCTTTTATAATGGTCCATAGGGATATGACCGTTGGAAAATATAGCAGTTGGGTTTCAAAACGAACATTGGGTACCGTTGATAAATTTATGAAAACATGTTTTTTTTTCTCTTATGATTTTATAATATTTCATGTTTCACAAAAGAATCATAGTTTTAAAATAAAAAAGGTATTATTCGAAATAAATCATTCTGTTTTCACAAAATCCCGAAGGATACTTGTATATTAAAAAATTAGTATTATTTTTATAAAAAGTGCGTTTAAAGGGTATATATAATAATTGTATCTTTCGACCACTGAAATTATGAATTTGGGGTAAACTTTTGGTCTTTTAAAGTTTATAAAACAAATAGTAGTTTATTTTAAAGATCCAAATAGTTATACTGGTTTTTTATGAAAAATATGAGAGGTATATCTTTTAAAATATTTATAGAAAAGGGATTTAAATTTTAAGTCGAAACTAATTGTTTTTATTGTATATTTACTCATTTTTGTACAAATATTTATATTACACACAATCATGAACCAAGCATACTTAAACTTGTTATTTCGAAAGTCTAAATAAATTTTTATAAAAAAATTTATGTTGATATGAAATATATTACATAAGCTAGTAAAAGGATTTAGATTTTTAAATTAAAACTATTTGTTTTTATTGTATCAACTCTCTTTTGTATAAATTTATACTACACTTAATTTTGAAATAAGTATACTTATACTGGTTATTTTATAAATTTAAAATAAGTTTTTAATAAAAAAAAAGGTTGGGGCCCGGCCAAGCCGAGGGCATCCCTTAAGGTACAAGCCCTCTAGGCCGAGACCCAGCCCCAAGGGACCGTGGTGCCGACCATCAGGGTCCCCAAGCATTCAGTGGGTGTCCAAACTACGTCCCGAACCTTGCATAGGTGTTCTAGGTCGCGCACAGGCCCGTGTGTAAGGCCGCGACACGCGTTGATTGGGGTTGAGCCGAAGACGGCAAGGGGCCCGTGTATAAGGCCCCGGTGTGTGTGTGTTCGTTTTATTGCACCGGGAGCGGCGGAGATTGTTTGTTAAAACACACCTCAAATGCGGATCATTTCGATGTGGGACGCGTTCCGCGTGATCAGGACCGTCTGATTGAATCACACTTCGATTTCGACCGTCCGAACCTGTTAGCCGCGCGATCACCTCGCATATCACCGCGACCGTCCGATCTCACCTGAGATCTAATCCCGACCATTGGTTTCTTTTAAACCAATCTCTTTAAATTTCTTCCCGTGCCCTCTCCAGTTGTTCGATCTCACCCGAGGTCTAATACCGGCCATCATTTCCTTTACCGCATCGACCCTTACCATATTCTTCCTCGAAGCAGCACCCGACCAGTAGGCCTACACAAGGACACCTCGACCTCTCCTCCCCTGCACTGCTCCCTTGACTTCCGAACACCCCCTCCTATGTCTCTGTTTTCCTATCTTCCCCACTTCGGTCTACTCATGGGTCGAGTCACCCTTTGTGCACCAAATCCCTACTTAAACCCCCTATCTCTTGAATTCCCGGCGGCTGGTCCTTCTCCTCCTTTCTCTCCCTCGAACTCCCAGCAACCCAGTGTGGTGCTCCTGGTCCAAGCCTTCTCCCCAAGCAAGGTAAGGGTCCTTTCAGGCTTTCCTTCTTTTAAATAAACCTTTGGTATATATATAACTCATATATTTGTTTATATATACTTAATATATAGACCCCTCGGATGGTATCACCTTCAAAGAATCTGTTTCGTGTTCTCTATAGGGTGCATACATAAGGGCGTTTACATGTTTTGATTTCCTTTGAAGAAACCCATACATTTATACTCTCTATGTATATATATATATAGTTTATATATATATATATATACATAAATATAAACCCTTCGGGTTGTGATGTTTTCAAAAGGGGCTTGCAGCCGTGTTTCCAGTAGGGTGCAAGTGTGGTGGTTTTTAGGTTTTTACCTCATAATACTACTCTTCTATTTTTTGGTATATACGGTTTATACATATACATAGTTATGTATAATGAAATCCATCCGATCTTAAAATGGTTTTTTCTAATGTTTATTACGAAGGTTACTATGGGAAAAGAGTTATCTTACCTTATTCTAAAACAAACCTTAATAATATGGTTCATATATATACGGGTTACCCTTTTTTTTATTTTTTTTATTATATATATATATATATACATATAGGTTATATTTTTTCTTTTTTGATGGACCTATGTTGGACAAGGCTTTGGGTTGTGAAGTTTTGATTGGTTTCATTCGGTTTTATTTCATAAAACCTATACAGATATAAATATACATATATATATATATACATACAAATATTTATAACCAAAAATCTATCTATTTTTCGGATTTCAAAATGATTTAACATGTAATACTATGCATTATATATTAATGAGGGTTGTTTGAAATTGTTTTACCATGAAAACCCCTTGTTGTAAACTTGGTATCTATATATCTCTATGTACTCATAAACATGTAAACCAATACAAATCAAATTTATGATTTCAAGGGGTGGGTACCAACCTTTAAGTAAATCCTTATTTTATGTGAACTATGTTTTATTAAAGAAGCATACTGGGAATCGTTCATGATGTGTTTTACCATGAAGGGTGTATTTTGGTTTGATATAAGATGTATTAGAGGATTTATGATTTAATGGGTCATGATTTCATGTTGTGTTCTTGTATTATCTTAAGACATAATGAACCTACTTTGGTTAATGTATTAATTAATAAAGTTATGATTTAATTCATTTACAATATCAAGGGCCTATTTATCACTATAACTAATTTCAAATGTTTTCCTTAATCACTCCTTTTTCCATGGATTTATAATGACAAAGATTCATCATTTAGTATATCATTATTTTATATGCTTTAGTGAAATGGATGTTTTTTCTAAGCTATGTATGCCTTTGATGAGTTGTTGACACATTTTTCAAGTTAACTGTAATACCTTGTATTAGAAAAATTTGTTGTGGTTTATTATTTATTTTTGTACATAATTCATGATTATGACATATCACTAAATGAACTAAGAAATTGGATTACCCAAAGTGGTATGGGACACCTTAGGTAAAATTAAAATGAATGAGATATTCAAGGTGGCATGGGACATCTTGAATATACAAAATGTTTAAGTAAAGCATGAACGATATGTGGCTCACATTATAATAAAGTCAAATTAAAGGTGCACCCTGATAGCGCTCCAATGAATTGGGTAATGATGTAACCACTGGAGATTACAATTTTAACGATACCTTGGGGTTTACCTTGGTAATTTCAAATGAAACCTTGGGGATGGACCTTTGTGATATGTTCATGATTGTTTAAGTTAAATTTTGATGCCACATAATTCAAGTTATGTAACAAGTTCTTTCTAAAGATAATGTTCTTTCACGACTAATGCCTTTAAGATTTCACAAAGTTCTTATTTCACTAGTATAATCTTGGAGCTTGATTGGTGTTATCACTTAATAGTATACTAACCAGCATATGAAAATTTAGTCGTTTCCTTTAATCGCAACTCTGATTATGCATTACTCTTAACTGTTTAATTTATGCTTAATTAAATCACATGTAGTACTTGTTCATGATAACCATTATTACTCCTTCGAGAATTGACATAATTGTTTCATGTTCTTCTTGAAAACCTTGATTGAGAATTGTTATGTTATGTGTTACAATCTTCCCTTAGTGAATGTTCAAATTCTTTTAAAAGAATGTTTTCAAATGTTACACTATTTTCATTTCTTTTTCAAAAACCCCCTTACTGAGTATTTCAATTCTCACCCTACGTTTTGATTTAAAATTTTCAGGTATCAGCCATTAAAAGATGAATTGTTTCAGAAGTTGATGGTTTCCCAGAACCCAAACCGCACACGATCCTCTATATGGGACATGATGTGTGGTCAACAAAGTGTGTTTTATTTTAAGATAACACATTATGTTCAGAAGGCACCGACTCTTGGGTTTCTGGGGTCGGGGTCTCTAAAATGAATATGGTTGAAAAATATTTATAATAACATCCTAGTATGTATTAGTTACATGATTTATTATTTTGGTATTGAAACAACAAAGAAAAAGGAAGTGGAATATGAGAATAACTTAAAAGAGGATGGTGATATTATTACCTCTTCTCTGTGTGTTTTCTTTTGAGTTGATCAATAGGGATACTTAGGTTGGATTTCTGATAAAAGTGAAGACTCTAGGATGATTTGAGGGATGTTGATAGGATATTTGGGCAGGGTTTGGTTGGGGAAAATTTATTTGTTGGAGTGAAATTTATTGAAGGGGGAGTACCATTTTATAAGAGAGATGAGGGTCGCTTTAGGAAAAACATGAAATATTATTTTTTAATAAAATAATTTTCGGTTTCTACTTTCTCCAAAATGATATATTTGTAGAATAAGGTGGTTATGGGTCTAAATAATTTCAACCAATTGGTTTTAGATAAGTTTAGGTTAACATGTTAACCATATCTTTTAGATTTAACTCTTAGTTAAATAGTTTAGCTTGTACTAGGTCTTCTTTTATTAATACAACTATATGGTTAATAAACATAATATAAACTTAAAAAAGAACCACAAGTTGTTCATTAATGACATATTTAATATTATTTAATCCCTTTTTCCGAACCTTAGATAATTAGGAATATTATATCAACCAATAATATAGTATTTGTTTTAACATTTAATTTATGTCAATTTTGACATTAGTTGGTATTTGGTTTTTATGATAGTCATAAAAACTTGATTAATTCGATAAAGAAACATTTAATCAACCCTAACATGTCATATTACCCTAGAAAATTCGTGGATGTCATAAAAACATTGAAATTATATTTATTTTAATATATATAATACCATTTATTTGATTCATTCCTTAGTATGGTATTTACTGCATCATCACTGTTTCATAAATAATATAAATTATTTAAATTATAAAAATTATAAATAAAATACCATTATGTAGGAAATATTTTTATCTTTCTAATGAATATTTATAATAGAATTTATATTGTGTGTATCGCAATATTAAAAATGGTTTAGTTTTTTATCTTTGAATTTAACACTTTTAACTCTTCATTAAATTAATTAATAATAAATGTCCAAATCTAATCCAAGTGGACCTAAAGATACATATATTATTCCTAAAGTTTTTTTGGTCTAAATATACTTATCCAATAAAATTATGAAATGTTTTAGGGTAATTATAATATCATTTTTAGCTTTAATTACCCTATTTGCTGTTAACCATGGTAAATAAAAGTTAAAGGTTACTATTCACCAAAAAATATTTCTATCTTATAGAACAAAATTTTACATACTCAACTAAACCATGTGTATCGGATATTTGAAATTCAACCCACTAAAGCTGTAAAATTATGTTCTATGCAAATTTGAAAATGTTCTTTAAAGTTGGGTAAAAGAAGGTAAAAGGATCAATATATATTTATACATCTAATTTTATTATAAAATGACTAAAATTAATTACACTAAACTTATATAGGTATTATATAACTATTTTTTTAAAAATAAATTTAAATATAATAAATTATTATTTATATAAAAATTTGGTTTTAAATAATAACGTAGTGTTTTTCACTATTCATCAAAAATGAACATTTTCATAAAAATATCAAAAATTCACCCTAAGATAATTTTTTTTATTTCAAATTCAAAAATGAATTATAATTTACCAAATTCAAAACATATAAGTTTCATTTATTAATTTAAAATTAATTGCCGTTGTCAGAACCAAAAACCAGGTTTTTTAAATGTAAAAACTATCAAAATATTGACATGTGTTTGTGACAAATTTAAATTTAAAATTAGTTGTAATGAGGTACATTGCATTAAATGTTAAAAGAAAAATAAAATTATACTTCAAAACCATTGAAAATCATAATTTACCACTACAAATTATTTTGATTAAAAAATTGGTTTTCAATTAAAACATAGTATTTTTCATTACTCTGCAAAATATGAAAGTTATCAGAAAAGTAACTATATCTTATCCAAAAAATAATTTTATGTCCCACTTCTAAAGAAGAATTTAATTTCATTAAATTGAATATATAAAAGTGTCAAAGATTGGTTTTAAAAAAGGGTTATCCATTAAAAGGCTGTAAAATTTCATTTTTTAAAAATATTTCTTTAATTTAAGAAAATGAAATTGTACTCACATAATATGGATTTTAAAATTATATAGATTATATAATTTTCAAAATGAAGTTAATACTATTATAACTGGTTTTTGAACAGCTAGTTTGGTATGTTGTGGTGCGCTCAAACTCGGTGTTACATGTAGCGCAGACTATTGAATTACATTAATGGGATAACATACTATGAAATCTTGGGGTGTTACAAAGACAGCCTAGGACATGATATAGTTCCTTAACATATTCTAGCACAATCCAACTAAACTATGAGATATCTGATTTCTATACAAATAGGCTTTATATGATGCATTCTTATGTCCTGATCACCAATGGTAATATCATTATTGTATGTCCCTCTATGTATCAGATAGAATAACCCTTTCAACCCAAGCTCTCACATTGGCTAATCATTATTCTTCATCAATTAGTTGATTTAAAATATAATTAAAGTATGAGGACTATAATTCATATTCAAATAGGATACATAGGATTCCTTTATAAGTCCAAGATCCAAATTGGAATCTAATATACTATAATCCCCTCTGTATCTAAAATAATAATATATTAAGGGACTAAATACCACTATAATTCTTCCATCCTTCCTCATCTGTCACCATATCGGAAGTGGGCTTCTAACATGGCCATCCATTTTCATGTAATCCTTGTACATTCCCTCAAGTACCTAACACCCATATATGTATTAGGGATGAATTAAACTAAATGGAATATGTTTTCAATAATAAATAGTATATATATGGAACCTTCCTATGAAACGAGTTCCAAATAAAACTCTCCACTATGATCACCCTAGAGAATAGGTCCAACAATCCATATGTAGTAAGGCTAATCATATTGTATCCCTTGTTACATACATTGATCGTTGACCACATGAGCTTTTTTATTTGTATCAATTAAATCATTTTCATATTAAATTAACCACATATTGAGAAATATCATTGTGTAATCCTCATTTAGATGAATGAAATAATCTCCCATATACATGGAAATCCATCTAAGGTTATGATGTAATGGGACTACCACATTTGTCAGCCCTGGGTAAATATCCCCCACAAGAATTAATTATCTATCATCACCCATCAGTTGGATGAGATCATAATAAACTACAATGACTTCCAATCCTAATTTAAGAATATTATATAGGATGATTTAGAATGGATTGATCCCAATACCTAAATCATTTTTCCCCTCAAATATTTCATTTCCTCATGATGTAACAATTCATGTTATAAATTAACAATGGGAGATTTTATTAAAATTACAAATAGTATATCTAGGAAGCTCATAACGGTTCAATCCAATCCTAAAAAAACACTTCCCTAATTGATTAAAATTACGTAGTTACATAATATATTTCATTTAAATATAATAAGCTAACCATTACTAAGAAATTATATCAGATGAATGAAGAACCTCAGATTAAAAAAATGGTATTCTTAATAGAATCCCACAATACACAATGAAGGATTAGACACATTGAGACATGACCACATTCATCTCAATAAAGACCAGTGGAAACTCCAATGTCATAAGAAAGGTATCATATGACTATTATGATTCGGGATAACCATGTTAGATTTGAACATCCCTTATGATAGGCTCATATACTTTTCATTGAATCAACATGTAATATTACATCAATATAGTGATGGAAAGAGGACTTCCCTACTTCTTCCGATAAATAAATCCTCAAGAATACTATAGAGGTTGTATATAAGGAGGTTCATTTCGCTTATCTATTTATATTGGTATTAAAACATATTTTAGTGGGTAATTTGTGTTTGTAATGGGATCATACCAAGAAAAACCCACAGTTGAACTATATGTTAGGCTAACCAACCACATTTAGATTCAAATTCATACAGACATTAAACAATATTTCTGGCATAATGTATAGGATTCTTAGCAGAGGTATCATATTCTACCACCCCCATTTAGAAATCAACATATTCTAACATCTTTCATGGAGTATGCTCATATCATTGCTCAAACCCAATGTCCATGTCTTCATAGTGTTTCCATCACATAGGGTAAGGCTCATATACATGACCTTCTCAATTTAAGTGAAATTTATATTGTTCAATGTCTATCAACAAAACCTCAAGGGTTTTTGAATCATCAACTAATGTGGAAAATTATTATTTCCACTAATTCCCTACTTATTTTTGTTTGGAGATGGATTGAAAGGACTCTACATTTGAAATCTTCCATGGTCAGCCTCTACAAATTATATCTCCCTCAGACAAGGAAATCCTCCCCTTGCATAAAAAATGTCATAAGAGATGATCTGAAAGCTCAATCACCTTTTTATATGAAGGTTATTGAAATAGTTTCATCAACTATATATAGATCCCCATTATGTATAATAATAACTTCACCATGGTTAGTAGAAAACCATGAAAAACAGCTTCTATGGTCTGGACGGTTAGAGGTATAAAAGTATGATGAAGAAGTGTCTTACATGTATATGTTGATAGAGTTATATGGAAGAAACATATCAACAATATTTTATCCCTTCAAAACTTGTAACTATGAAAATCTATTATGTCCAGAAATGAAGTGTATTCCTTACGTATGCAAAAATATGTGGGAAAATCATTAGTAGTAAAATTATAGACAAATCCCCTGCCAAGGATATTAGATTCACCTTAAATCCATTAACATAATCTATTTTAAAATTGACCTGCAAGGCCTCTATATAGACCAATAATCAAAATAGAAAATAACATCATAAATATAAAACATTCATTCCACCATTCCACCAAAATAATTTAAAAACATATATCCTATGCCTTGTGAGGTGTCTATATCCTAGGATGGATAATGTATGGAGAAATTAACATTATATTGTCCCCAAAACATTATAAATCACTAGATATTGAATCCTATAATGTCAGATCTATTCGATAAATCAAGGGACTCTATAACCCATAAGCTAGTTTGTTAAAACAATAAAATTAAAACACATAAAAATATGAAAATAAATCAGGAAATTTGGGATATAGATTCAAAATAAATTATTTCTGGACCATTGATGCAATGAGATTTCATTTAGCACATTGATTCTAAAAGTGTAGCTGAAAGGAAAACATCTTTTATGAAATGACTCCCATCGTGGGCAGCCCCTGCACCTAGTTCATAAAAAAATCATAATTGGGTCAAATAAAATTGATTGAAATAAAATATTCCATAATAACCACCCAGGATAGAAACTATCTCAATGGTATTGCAGGTTTTACCACATATTCCACCCCTCAATTCATGAATCCCTAATCATTTATAGGAAATATTGGAAGTTTCATCAAACCATCCCAATTCCACCAGTGTTTAATAATTTTAATCTTAAAAACCATCTCTATGTTCATCACTGCCCAAGAGGGCCCATGGGAAATTAGGGGCAGTCCCATATTAATCCCATTCCAAAAGGACGGTGTAATTTATTTCTCAATTATAGTCTCAAGAGTCATCCTCCAATGGAATGAAGAAATAGTCAACAAAAATATCAAAAAAGTGATAATGGAGGACACAAACAGTCTCTAGACTATATTTTTACTATATATTTCATCATTATAAAAGAGCCCATAATAATTCCATCTTCTCTAGGTTTATAGGTAAATATTGATGGTCACCATTCCACCCATTCTTCGATTTTTAAGAATATCATTTTCAATATGGGGCCTATTCGGAAAACATATATGTAAAATTCATCAAGGTTTAAATACATAGAATGAGATAGTATGAACAAATGGAAATGGAAATAAAACCACATATGGGGAAAATGATAAAAATATTACAATATTACCAATAGTAATAGAAATGACCCTGATCTAAACCTTGAAATAGAGTAATGTAGAAAATAATCACCCCATTTCATTAAAGGTAATGAGATTACATCTATTTTCCAATAAACCTTGGTGAATTTTGTAATCATATTTAAAATAGATGATGTGAACCATGATGAAAATGTAGAGGACTACATTATAAATATCATACCTCAAAAAGTGGGTGATATGGAGGCCCCAACTAAGGATATACACAAGTGGAATCATAGGATGATCGAAATCCTAAGACCTATGAATAATGAATTTTTACCAATATATAAAATCATTTCCTAGGATTAATAGATATATTTAGATGCCTTCAAATCACTAACCCGAAGAGATGAAATTCTTCCCATTGAGGAATGAATGACATAATATGAGAAATATATACAAAATATCAGTAGCTCAACAAAGAGAAACTCAAGGGAAACAATCCCATTGGTTATAATCTTTAGAAAATGATTTTTATCCCTCCACCCACACATTAATAGAGAGATAATCAATATTCAAGAGTCAAATGAGGACATCAGTAAGGATCTAAATATAAAAAATTGGTATATTTTAATGTGGAAGTAAATAATTATCATGGGTTTACTCCATTACATAGATGACTTATACACCACCAGTGTGATCATTTAATCATAACACATATTTATAATCCATATGATATGAAAATATATAAGTGTAATTAATAACATCCAATTACATAGAGGTTGGAGGTGGCCTTGAAAGCAGCACCTCTAGAGAACATCAATACCAATAAATACTTGGTTTCTCTAATGGAATCCATGGAAGGGTGGTTCACACCTATTGATTCCAAGTGGAAGAAATATCAAAAATCGGTGGACTACACTTTTTTGTCACCCAATTTCCTAAATCATACCTTCTCAATGTTTGATGGTGTGGAGTATCTGTAACATCAGCTCATAAAATTTATGTCTTAATTAGAACTGATGATGGGACTTCAATATACATAAGAGGAAACATAGTTGATATGTTTAGTAAAAACCATAATAGGTATTGCCTTTGTTTGGTCCAATATGTTTCTAGATGGATCCACAATGGTATGATAAGAACTCTATTATCAATTTGATTATTAGATCATCTCTACACTAATGTAACAATACTTGTTCAAAATACATACTAAAATAAACATTAAAATGAAATATCTTCTATCTTAATCCCTGAATGTAAGAGTTTAGACTTTTTACATTGTATACCACTATCGTTGGAAGAGTTGATGGAATTCAGTGTTGACGAAAATCTTGATGACTGAAAAACTATTGATCACATTTATGTATTCTAGAAGATTATATGAGTTTTAAAAAATGGAATTACATCTAGAAGATGAAATTTTGTAGTTCTAAACCATGTCTTATCACATTCACTTAGAATAGAGAAAAAATTGTGATGAAGATGATATTATAGATGTTATAGTGAAACCAATAGATGTTCCAATTAATGAACCCAATATGGATTTGACTCACCCAAAGAATAATGCTGAGTGACAAAAAAAATGACTCCATTCAAAATAAAAAAATGGAGATTAGGGTCACCATTTATTTGATGAATGGAGGAATAAACTATACTAATAAATAAATTATAATTCGTTTAGTTTTTTATTATATTCTTGAAAAATAAACTACGAATGATACTAAAACACACATATCCCCAAGAGGCCAACCTCAATGATTGTTCTGACAACATCCCTTTAAATAGGGGTATGGGTCACACCATCCATGATTTATTCACTTGCATGTATTTTCTCTATATCATAGTTGATTCTGGATATGTGAAGTTGGAAAATTCCCTTGAACAAGTGATTTTTGAATCTATCATCCAACTAGAAGAACATTGTGATTAATAAGATTTTCCTGCCATGTGTGGGAAGATGTTCAATAACATGATGACTAGAAAGATAGTATACCAATATCATTCCACCTTGGGAGATTAGTTTCACAAGACAATAATGGTCGCATCTCTTAGGTAGGTTATAATGATTATGCATCCTTGAGATGGATGAAATTATCAAACACATGGGGATATTAAATATATACAGAGTTGTATTCTTCTCCGACACAATATATGACTCTTCCAGACTTCATTATATCAACATTCATGGAATGGCTATAACCCCACTATACAGATTCCCCATCAGATGAAGTTCTCATCATTAGTTCTGTTATCATTGTTAAGTTAAAGACTCATAGTATGAATGTAAATGCACCATTGAGTACCAGATTCATAAAATTTTTCAAGGAACTCGAGGATTAAGTAATATGTGATGATGATACACGGGCTATTGCTGGCATGGTTGAATCCAATATTTTGGTCACATCATTATAAATGACATATATGTTGTCAAGTCACAAGGAAGAGTACTCTATCAATACCCAAAAAAAAGGTAGTGCCTGAAATCCATCCAAAAATCATCAAATATGGTTCATCATAAATAAATCCTTAGTGGGGGGGTGATTGTATAATCTTCCCATACAATTGGAAAGGCCATCATGACTCATACTACTTAAAAGTTTCCCATTTGATAGCATCTCAATAATGATTCCCATTAACATTAATTAACTCATCTCTAGAACCACATAATAAAGGGAAACCCCACAATGGAAATTACAGACCTTTGAAATAAACGTAGAAAATTAAAATATAGTTAAAATTTTATCAATCCTAAATATTGATCCTAGAAGCCCTATATCATTCAACAGTATTGACAGTGGAACTCATTGAATCCCACTAGTTCACATTGATATTTGAAATAGAATTTACAACTTTTGATGTTAATCGAGTGAATACTATTCCATCATAATTCCATGTTTCCATAACATTCATAAAATATTATTTGGAAGAGGTCATTCAGGGAAATATCAATCCACTATTTGTTTTTTTATATCAACAATGTAAACATCCAAAGGCCTCTGATTGAAAATGATTGAATGATTAACCTCATCAAAATTCAAACCCACATATATTTTTGATATAGTGAGAGGGATTTATCTTATACAAAGCTAACGATTTAAGGGTATGATAAGAGAAAGAAAATACCTCTCAAGAACTACAATATCCATTCACAATCTGGAAAACCCCATATCTATCATTGATTTCATTGTAATCCAGTATGACATAGTATACAATTTCCTTCTTGAAGGCCTTGTCTTCATATACATGTGGTGGTACCATTAATGTTTCATTAGTGTTTGAAATACCTGATCAATGGGAATGTTTATAAATAACATGGTGATAGTGCATCCATTGAGTTATTCCAATAATTATTTTCTGTGGAATGTTTCTATTTAAGGTATGTAGAAAAATAGATTTTGGATGATGATATGTGGGTTTTATCTGCAAGGGATTGTAAACTATACCTATGAATCCCTGGAGAATGATTAGTGGATATTATGTGATACCCATTAACTTGATTAGGGTAGTATACTTACTCACAAATATACATTATATTCATATCCCCACATATAGTATAAAAGCCGACAATTGGCTTTGGCTTCTCTCTACAATGACTATTCATGTTCAAGATGATAATGCCTCTTCCCAGGGTCCATGTCACATCGACAGTGATGGTAACACCACCAGATTACCTACCTTTCATGAAATTGACTCTATAGAATCATAGATGGATGAATAAAAGGAATTCCTCAGAAACAACACTTCTATGATTGAGGAAGGCATATCTAATACCATCAATGGGACCAGGAAGGTGAATTCAGGGGTTAAAGAGGACTTGTAACATACATTAATTTGTTTCAACATGCCTCTCAAATAATGAGATGTATATATTGAATTTATAAAGAAACATCGATACATGTTTACGTTTTATAATATGGAAACACTCTGGTTGTACCCGGTTGTGGCTACTTTCCATCGAGGATTAACTGATGAACATCGTGGTTTCAAGAACCTATCCAAGAGGATGTACACATCCCATGCAACTAATGTATAATAAAATTTATAAAAATTGATCAAAGACTACATTTTTAGGATGTACAATAACCATAATGGTTATCCAACATATACATATCAATAATTTTTTTTCAAAAATCAGTGTTTACATCATTTATTGAGATCTCAAGCCATGCATTATAGAGAAAAAATTTTCCATTGTAGATCAAATAAATATTAATCAATGAAATTACATGCTTACATGACCTATCCTATATGGAATATTTTTTTAGAATAATAAATAAATATGTCCCCTAAATACATGGAATCCACAACCTTCATAGTATCTCATGTGATCTTTTTCTATAAGGCAATTCCCTTTGGATTAAAGAACATTGACACTACTTATCAATTGAATATGAATTTTATCTTTATTCCCTTATTTTTATTAATAGAATAATTTCATATTTATGACCTGATAACTATATCTTGATCATTATGTGACCACTTCATGGGTCTTCAAACAATATTTAATAAGTTTTGATGAACATCCTGTGGTAGAATCTACTAAAATGAACATTCAGGGTAATGTCGGGACGATTCCAGGGATTTTTAATATGCCACTATAGAATCAAGGTCTACCTAGAAAACAGTTGTCTAATCATAGAAATTTCACCGATCAAAATATCCATGAAGTGAGGGGGAACCTTGGGAAACACACTTATATTAAATGCATCATAGTTAACTAGGATGGATAATCCATACCCTTAAAAAATTAATGACTAATGGGGTCACATAATGATGAGATTTTGACTAAGAATAATCCTTTGAGAATATCAAGAACTTCTTGATGAACCAACTAGCCATGATGCCCCTAATATAATGGTAAAAATACACATTTTTCTATGGAATTCAGGGAGATGTATGTTGGTGATATCATCACACATAAAATATTTTGTGTAATTCAAACTATATCTATTATGTTATAAACATGATACTATGTATCAAGAAATATTATTCTAATGTTGGAAAAAACTGCATCATGCCCATATTTGTAGTGCAAAATCCAAGATATTAAATTTGTTATCATGAGGTCCACTTGGAATATTGTATTTACCTAATGATATATATATTAGGAATCCTTATGTTGACTAGGATTTTTGAATGATGGGTGGTTAATCTAATGAAATAGAAAATAATGTTTTTTCCACATAATAATGTCAAATGGATATCATTGGATGAATTCTCCATGCGACATACAACCCTAGAAAGCATACCAATTTGCATTAAACATACCTAAGAATAGGGTTTACACACTAATGACACACCCCATGTAACATCCCAAGTAAATAAATAATATTTATTTTTCATATTTATTAATATTTGTGAATAAAATAATAATATTACTTTAATGGGGATGCTATGTTCTATGGCGTACCCTATACGCAATAATGAGATTTTTGAAATCTTATGATGCACAATAATAATATAATAATATTATTTTAAATGGTAGTAAACTCCTAGATGATGTAATGGAGAGAATGAACATAACTAACTAAAAAGCGATTATATATGTTTGTCAAATATTTTTACATTTATCCAATAAATGTTAGAGGCTTAAAATTCAAATGAATCCAATTTTAATAACAAATATTCTAATATTCTTTAAAAGGACGATTAAACGCCTTTTGATAGCGAACCCTTTTTAAATCTACAATTCTTCAATTTTAAATTTTATATTTGACAAAATAATATCCTTCTTTAGAATCAATACATCAAAATTTACATTGTGTAAATTCTTTGTATTTTGCTGATAAAGTTCATATTTTTTTGAAATGATGTATTTTAATTCAAAACCTCTTTTTAATATAATTTATTTATATGATTAGATTATATTTTTAATTGGTTTTAAAGTTTAATTAGAATATATTCTTACCATTTAATCCAATTGTGGTTATTACAATTAATTTAACATTGAAAACAGACATAACAAGTGTCAATATTTTGATAGATGTTGTTTCCTAAAAACACACTATTTGTTTTGATCACAGGAATTAACAATATAATTTATTAATGAAACTTCTATGTTTTGAATATGGTAATTTGGAAAACATTTTTGAATTTGGAATATCAAATTTATCTTCGGGTGAATTTTTTGTATTTTTCTGATAGTGATCATTTTTAATGAATAGTGAAAAATACACCATTTTAATTCGAAACTGCCTTTTCATCCAATTTAATTATATAGTTATATTTTCATTTTAATTAGTTTAAGGTGTAATTTAATCATATTTTTATCAGTTAATACATTTTTTTTTCATTGGATGTAATTTCACTTTAAAATTGAATGTAAAAACAAATCAATCTTTTCATAGATTTTACTTCTTAAAAAACCTGTCTTTGGTTTTGACAGCGGGAATTATTTTTAAATTAATTACTGAAATTTTTTTGTTTGGAATTTGGTAGAATAGATTCCATATTTTTAATCATAAGGTTCAAATTATGTAATTAAGACTCTTGTTTTTTAACATTATGAATAGCAACGACAGTATTTATATTTAATTATCGTGATTAATTAGTAATCGGGTAGTTAAGGGTAATAAAATAATATCATAATAATATAAAATGACCCCAACATTTGTCCTAATGACATTGGTTGTGTCATGTCAGACCATGGGATGCCTTGTGACAACTTAGGGACCCCATGGAATCACTTTTGGGTGATAGTGACATTTTATCATTTTATTTTTAAAGAAAGGAAAATATAACAAAAGTATATAACACATAAGTAAAACAATTTTAATTTTGTCTAAATAAATGATATCTTAGAATATAAATAGTCATTGGAAAGATAAAAATATTTTCTACATCATGTTACTTTTTTATAATTCGTAGACATTAAATAAATAAATTTATTTTTGACACCATGATGTTGTAGTGATTACCTTATTATTGAACGATTTAAATAAAATGAAACGATAATGTAAAATATAATACATACACATGTCTAAAAACTCTTTTATGGGTGGATTTAGAACCCTAATCACCTTATCCTATAAATATATCATTTTGGGACCTTTAAAATCCAAAACTCATTTTATAATAAAGTTACTTTACAAGAATTTACAAAAGTGACCCTCCTCCCTCTTATAAAAGGCCCCCCACCTCTACCCACTTACCCACACTTATCAAGCCATTGTCTCATCCAAAATCTTCTCATATTGTATCTACACATACCTATATTACTCCTAGAATCCACACATTGTGCAGAAGGCTTTCCAAGGAAGACTTTGGGCTCAAATCAAAAAGAGTTATCCAATTTAAAGGTAATGACTTCTCTTATGTTCTTTTGTTTTATTTTGCTTTTCCAACCCCTTAAACAATTTTAATTACATTATTTTGTATCAACAACAGTATATTCAATATAATATGATGTTTTTATGGGAAGTATTCGAGCTACACTTACCCAAAACACTGTCTAATGGTTAAAGAACATACTGTTTCCGTGGATGGCGAATTAATGCCTCAAGAAACAATGATTGTTATATCATCTCCTACCACCTCTCATGGTAGCCATTATGATGGAACTATATTTATTTATGATATATATTATATTTATTTTCTCTCTACGCTTCTGTATTTTACATTTAAAACATTCCTTTATGCTTTTCATGTTGTGCAAATGCGATAATTTCATTTGAGGAAGTGTGGACTACCGCCCCCTCAAAGTGATTTTAATCGTTAATTCCATATTTGTGATGTATAAAGGATGGATTTAATGATATTATATATGATGTTATAATTTAATTAAAATATAACTATGTATCATTATGTTTTAATTCCATTAAAGTAAGAAATAGAAATAAAAGTAGCGTTCATTCGTACGTACGGCTTACCGTCTCCATGAACGATACATTTCATTCCTTATCTGCAAATGTTATGTACTATTATAAGTAATTATATATAATGTATATATATTATATATATTACATCTAAATGATTAATACTATTCTTTAATTATAATATATATTTCTCTCATTTTGTTTTAATTCCATTAATATGACAATGAAATGAAAGTAGCGTTCATGCGTACGTACGACCTACCGTCTCCATGAATGGTGCATTTCTGTTTTTATCTCCAAATCTTATGGAATAGTATAAAATGAATATATAATGGATATTTAAGATATTTAAATCTTTAATAATATTCTGAAGATGGTTTACTTATAACTACATTGACAATTCTTTTCAAACAAGTTCATTTTTGACTCACGTATCGAACATCGACAAAAACGTCTGATATCAAATCACATAATTAAAAAATTATTATAACATTTTAATATGTGATATGAATTGAATAATAAAATTTAATTTAGTTCCTTAAGAAATTATAAATTTACCAAAATTTATTATTAATTAATATAAATAAATGTACAAGACAAGTCTGACTTGAGGTAAGTGATCCTACCTCTCTCTTTCTTTTTAAGTACTCTCTTTTATGTCATTTCTTTTAAGCTCCTTTTTCACATGTTGGGGAATGTTATTTTATATTCATATTACATTAAATTTTATTTTCATTTTTTGAGATACCATACTTGATCCCGTCAATCCATTTTTTTGAAGTTTTAAGTGGTGCCTTTAATCTGCCGATTTTTCGTAATGGATTTTTCGTCTCATTTTTATTCCCATGAGATTCATGCAACATTTTCCACTATTTCCTTTTTTTGTGGTGATTTTATTTCCCATTATTGTATTATTTGTGTAATATACATTAATTTTATGGGTATTTACATCTTCATTGTATGATCCTTCTTTCATGGGTTGTACGTTTCGAAAGTTACCCAAATCGGTAAGGGAACCTTTCACCCTTCCCTTTTAATAAGACTTATTTTTGTTAGGCCTTTTAATTTACATATTATTTTTTGGGATATATTCTTATATATCCTTATTTCTGTAAATATTATGACCAAGTGATGAGATACCCCTTTTACCTCTCATGAACTCATTTTCTTAATTTAAAAGTAACGTTGTTAGGCTGTCGAATTTCTGTAAGGGAACTTCTTAACCCAATTTCAAATCTGTGGGTTAAACCACTATTTCTTGATTATTTCCTACTATGAATATGTGTGGATGACCTCTCATTGTTTTACACATAATATCCTCTTATATTTTGGGTATTTATATTTGTCACACATAAATATGTAATTGAATTATCCATAATCCAAGGATACCAACTTTTTAAGGGACTTCGTCTAAATCTACTTTTGTTGAGAAATATTTTGTTTTATACACAAATTTCTTTTATACGGTGTATAAAAACCTTTTAATTTTAATTTTATTAAAAATAAATCTTTTTATATGAATTTTTTTACTAAAGGAGAAAAGGAAATGTTTTTTTCTCACGTATGCGGCGACAATTACTTCTCCACCGCCATGAAAATTAGTTGAGTTTCAGCTTCCTCTACAAGCCATAAAGTTTATTAAATGAAAAATAAATACTATGTTTTACTTTTATATTATTTTGGTATTGAAATTGGTTTTGATAATGTTTTTATTATTTCAATGTGTTGTATTGATATCATGTGATTGAAATGTGGAAATATTATGTTTCCTTTATGCATGTTTTATGTGATACGATTATGTTATGGTTCTTGGAAATTTTTTATTAAGACGGGTGGTTCCCTGATAAATTATTGGTGGGTGAGCCCGTGATAGATCTCCAATGCATTGGGAAATGTGAAGGAGTTAAACGCTAAGGTTTCTCCGAAGAGATTTACAGAATATACTATGATGGGTATTCTAAACGTAATCATGAGTGTTACTCCCTATGTAAGAATGTTATGAATTCGTCAAGTTACTTTTATGTATTATCATTTCTATGAGTTATACATAAGTATAATTGTATCGGATGGTATGTTATGATTGAAAGTTATGGTTTCATTGATTTGTATTTATTGGTAGGTTATTGTTTCCTTTCATTATGTTATAAACCTTACTTAGCTTTTTATGCTCATCCCAAGTTTTTTAAATGTTTTTCACAAGTTATGAGGAAAGGTAAGATAAAGCAATAATTCAAGAAGATTTATATCAAGAAATTAACTCTGTTTTTTTAATTTCTTTTTGTTGTTGTGAAAAAACGGTTATAGTATTAGTGTCTACTTTGTAATATTTTGAGATGTAATAGTTATGTATTAATTCTCTAAAACTCCAAACCTGAAAGGATCCTCAATGTGAATTATTAATTTAATTCATGATTATGTAATTTTTTAAGGCCGGGTATTATAGTTGGTATAAGAGGGAGGTTTAGATGACTTTAGAGGTTAGAGTGTTGTCTAATCATAAGTGATAAGTTTTTTATAACTACAATGGTTAGTATATTATATGGAGTCATCGTTATTATTGAAAGTTGAAATGAGTTTGGGATAACTTGGATAAGTATATCTTAGTGTTTATATTACTCATTAGTACATGATGATTTTGTTAATATACTCACACTGACATTTTTGGTTTTAGTAAATGGATGGATCTAGCAGGCACCAAAGTGACAATGGGTTTGAAGGAAACTATGGTGGTTCTCTGATTAAGAGACTGGATAAAATGGGGGATTCAATGAGGAATATCATGGTTATTCTAAACCAACTATAAAGGGGTCATGATTAAACACTTGAACCACGGTTAGTTCTCTAATTCATCATGTAGGAGAGAACCAACTTGATTTCTATGTTCAGGTAATAATAATAATGGTAACCATTAGGGTTTATATTATCCTTACTTTTGAGGTAATTATGGGTTACTATATAATGGAAAATGAAAGGCATGAGATAAAATTGAAGTCAAATTATGTTATGGTTATATTTTAAGATTTTATCTCTTTTGGGGAATGGTTTAAGAATTATATAGTTTTGGAAAAAGAGACAACACGCAAACTACGTGACAATTTGTCGTGTCAGACCAATGTGCGAGAATAGAACCCACAACCAAAGTGCGACTAGTATTTATCTCCTACCGCTGGACAATGTGAAGTCCCTGGTTAGTATGAAAAATTATTTTTAGTTAGATGATTTTATGAATCAAGAATATGTTGATTTTGGGTTATCTAGGAAACTATTGACCTATCATGGATGATATATGATTAGGTTAATTACTTTTCAATATGATACTTTAAGCGAAACATATGTTATTTGTAGAAAAATGTTAATATTGACCTTGGAAGACTATGTGATTAAATCCTTCAGATATTTGGGTTTCAATATTAGGTTGGTTTATTTTTTATGAATTTTAAGGGATATTTTGTATTGAATGGTCTTTTTTGAACTTTGGGTTGTTTGACAAATTTGGGAGATTAAGAGTAGTTTTTGTAAAGGATTATCTTTTTTTGGATTATATAATCTTATACAATCAATTTTGGATTTGGATAAGGTATAAAGACATGGGAAATATATAGTTCATCTTTTATGAGTTATGTAATTCTATCAAAGTTGATTATCGAACTCTTAATGTGAACAAGTCATGCTGAATACTCATCGTTTGGGGAAAATATGAGTTAGTGTTAGAAATCAAGTAAAAGTTGAAAGTATACAAGACAAGTAAGTATGTTTACTTATGTTTTAGTTAAACTCAAAAATGAATTTCTCAATGAAATGTAACATAAAAAAAATGTTGTTTGTTAACTTTTCCTACTGGGGAATCAAATAACGTTTAACCTATCACAAGTTTGTGATTTTCCAGTGGTTAACTTTCTTCTATACATGTTTTCAATCACTCTCCATCAGACCTTGATGGTTTTATTTTTTCATCCATATCCTTGTTTTCATGGAATCCTAGTATCCTTTTTCTGGGGTGAACTTTGTACATCTCTTTAATTATTTTAAATTGATAGTTTTATGGACTCTTTTTCCTATGTGGGGCTTTCAATAATTTTTTCATGCCCATTTTTTTAAATTTGTGAGGATGAAATTTTCAAAAGGGGGGAAGGATATAACATCCCAGGTAAATAAATAATATTTATTTTCCATAGTTTTTTAATATTTTTGAATAAAATAATTATATTACTTTAAAGGGGATGCTATGTTCCCTGGCGTACCCTATACGCAACAACGAGTTTCTTTGAAATCTTATGATGCACACTAATAATATAATAATATTATTGTAAATGGTAGTAAACACATAGCCGATGTAATGGCGGGAATGAACATAACAAACTAAAAAGTTATTATATATGTTTGTTAAATATTTTTACAATTATCCAATAAATGATAGAGGCTTAAAATGCAAATGAATCCAATTTTAAGAATAAACATTCTAATATTCCTTACAAGGCCGATTAACCGCCTTTTGATGGAGAACCCTTTTTAAATATACATTTTCACTTTTATATGTTATATTTGACCAAATAAAATACTTCTTTATAATCAAGACATAAAAATTTACTTTGTGTAATTTTTTGGTATTTTTCCGATAAAGTATATTTTTTTTAAAATACTGCATTTTAATTCAAAAACTCATTTTAATTTAATTTATTTCTATTGTCAGATTATCTTTATAATTGGTTTTAAAGTTTAATTAGAATATATTATTACCATTTAATTCAATGGTGTTCATTATAATTAATTTCACTTTGAAAACAGACATAAACAAGTGTCAATCTTTTGATAGATGTTTCTTAAAAACATGCTATTTCTTTTGACCGCGGGAATTAAATATATAATTTATTAATGGAAATTATATTTTTTGAATTTTTTAAAATGGAAATAATTTTGGAATTTGTAATATCAAATTTATCTTAGGTCTATTTTTTGGTATTTTTCTGATAATGTTCATTTTTTAATGAATAGTGAAAAATAAAGCAATTTAATTCAAAAATTCCTTTTCATCCATTTTATTTATATAGATATATTGTCATTTTAATTGGTTTTAAGGTGAAATTTTATTATGTTTTTATCATTTAATACAATTTTGGACATTTTATGTAATTTCACTTTTAAATTGGATGTAAAAACAAATCAATCTTTTGATAGATTTTACTTCTTAAAAAAACCCGTCTTTGGTTTTGACAACAAGAATTATTTTTAAATTAATTGCTGCAATTTATGTATTTGTAATTTGGTAGAATGGATTACATATTTTTAATCAGAAGGTCTAAATTTTGTAATTAAGACTCTTTTCTTTTTGTACATTATGAATAGTAACGATGGTAATTATCTTTAATTATCGTGATTAATTAGTAATCGAGTAGTTAAGGGTAATAAAATAATATCATAATAATATAAAATGACCCAAACATGTGTCCTATTTCTATTTTTTGTGTCATGTATGACCATGAGATTCCTTGTACCTACTTAGGGACCCCATGGAATCACTTTTGGGTGATAGGGACATTTTATCATTTTATTTTTAAAGAAACGAAAATATTACAATAGTATGTAACACCAAAGTAATACAATTTTAGTTTTGTCTAAATAAATGATATCTTAGACTATAAATAGTCATTGGAAAGATAAAAATAATTATTACATCATGTTATTGTTTTTTAATTTTTAGACATTAAATAATGAATTTATTTATGACACCATGATGATGCAGTGATTACCTTATTAATGAACGATTTAAATAAAATGAAACGATAAGGTAAAATATAAGACATTCACTTGTCTAAAACCTATTGGATTGGTGTATTTCGAACCCTTATCACCTTATCCTTTAAATTTATCATTTTTGGACCTTTAAAAGTAGAAAATAAGTTTATAATAAAGTAACTTTCCAAGACATTCCAAAAGTGACCCTCCTCCCTCTTATAAAAGGCCCCCAACTGTACCCCCTTCCCCACACCTCTCAAGCCCTTGGATATTCCAACCTCTGCTCATATTTTTTCTCCAGATCCATTTATTATTCCTAGAAGCCTCACATTGGGCAAAAGTCTTTCCAATGAAGCCTTTGGGCTCAAATCAAAAAGAGTTATCCGATTTAATGGTAATGTATTATCTTATGTTCTTTTGTTTTATTTTGCTTCTCTAACCCATTATACTCTTTTTATTCATTTCTTTTGTAACAAAACCAGTATCTTCAATATACTGGGATTTTGTTATGAGATGTATTCTAGCCACACTTACACACACCACCGTCTAATGGTTAAAGACCATACTGTTTCCATGGATGGAAAATTACTGCCACACGAAACGATGATTATTCTATCTTCCCCTACCACCTCTCATGATGGACATTATAATGGCACTATATTTATTTATGATATATATTATATTTATTTCCTATATATTCTTCTGTATTTTACATTTAAAACATAACATTATGCTTTTCATATTGTGCAAATGCGATAATTTCATTTGAAAAGTGTGGACTACTGCCCCCTCAAAGTGATTTGAATCGTTAATGCCATATTTGGGATGTATAAAGGATGTAGTTAATGATATTATATATGATATCATAATTTAGTTATAATATACGTATGTATAATTATTTTTTCATTCCATTAATGTAAGAAATATAAATGAAAGTAGCGTTCATGCGTACGTACCTCTTACCGTCTCCATGAACCGTACATTTCATTTCTTATATCCAAATGTTATGTAATATTATAAGTAATTATATATAATTTATATATATTATATATATTACATCTAAATTATTAATATCATTCTTGAATTATCATATATATTTCTCTAATTTTTTTAATTCCATTAATATGACAAAGAAATGAAAGTAGCGTTCAAGCGTACGTACGACCTACAGTCTCCATGAACGGTGCATTTCATTTTCTATCTCAAAATATAATGGAATAGTATAAAATTAATATATACTAGATATATGTGATATTTAAATCATTAATACTATTCTGGAGAAGGTTTAATTATAACTAAATTGACAATTCTTTTCAAACAAGTTCATTTTTGACTCATGTACCGAACATCGACCAAAACTTCTGATATGAACTCACATAATTAACTAATTATTATAACATTATAATATGTGATATGAATTGAATAATAAAATTTAAATCAATCCCTTAATAAATTATAAATTGACCAATGTTTATTATTTCATAATATAATCAAATGAACAAGACAAGTCAGAATTGAGGTAAGGGATCCTACCTCTCTCTTTCTATTTAAGTACTCTCTTTTATGCCATTTCCTTTATACTCATTTTTATTATGTTGAGTGATGTTCTTTTATATTACTATTACTGTAAATTTTATGTTTAGATGATGATATACCCTATTTGATCTCGTCAATCCTTTTTTTTAAGTTTTAAGTGGCGTCGTTAGGCTGCCGAGTTTTCGTAATGGATTTTTCATCTAACTTTTATTCCCATGAGATTCATGCTACATTTTCCACTATTTACTTTTGGTGTGGTGTGTGTAATTCACCTGATTATATTATTTGTGTAATATAATTTAATTTATGTGTATTTACATCTTCATTGTATGATCCTTCTTTCATGGGGTTTACGTTTCGAAAGTTACCCAAATCGGTAAGGGAACCTTTCACCATCCTCATTTTAAAAGACTTGTTATTGTTAGGTATTTTAATTTAAATATTTTTTTGTTGGGATATATTCTTATATATCTTTATTTCTGTAAATTTTATAACCATGTGATGAGATACCCTTTTTACCTCTCATCAACTCATTTTCCTAATTTTAAAGTGCTGCCGTAAGGGAACTTCTTAACCCAATTTCAATTATTTGGGTTAAACCACTATTTATTTATTATGTCGTACAATTATTATATATGGATGACCTCTGATTGTTTTACCCTTAAGATCCTCTTATATTGGGTGTATTTATAATTTTCAAACATAATTATGTAATTGAATTATCCATAATCTAAGGATACCAAATTTATAAGGGACTTCGTCTCAATCTACTTTAATTAAGGAATATTTTGTTTTATATAGAAATATCTTTTATACGGTGTATAAATACCTCTGACTTTTACTTTTATTCAAAAGTAATATTTTTAGAGGAATATTTTTACTAAACGACAAAAGGGATTTATTTTTCTAATGTATGCAGCGACAACGACTTCTCCGCCGCCGTGACCATTATTTGAGTTTCGACTTCCTCTACAAACCATAAATTTTTTTAAATTAAAAATAAATACCAAGTTTTAATTTTCTATTATTTTGTTATTGAAAATGGTTTTGATAATGTTTTGATTATATCAATGTGTTGTATTGATATCTTGTGATTGAAATGTGGAAATTTTATGTTTCCTTTATGCATGTTTTATGTGATATGATTATGTTATGGTTCTTGGGCATTGTTTATGAAGACGTGTGGTTCCATGATAAACTAAGGGCGGGTGAGCCCGTTATAGCTCTCCAATGCATTGGGTAATGTGAAGGAGTTAAATGCAAAGGTTTCTCCGAAGAGATTTATGGAATATACTGTGATGGGTATTCCAAACGTAACTGTGAGGGTTACTCACTAAATAAGAATGTTATGAATGCCTCAATTAACCTTTATTTCTTATGATTTTTATGAATTATACATAAGTATTATGATTTCTGTAGGTATGTTATGATTGAATGTTATGGTTTCATTAATTCATATTTATTGGCAAGTTAATGTTTCCTTTCATTATGTTATAACCCTTACTGAGCTTTTTATGCTCATCCCAATTTTTTGAAATGTTTTTCGCAGGTTATAAGGAATGGTATGATAAAGGAAGTATTCAAGAAGATTTACATCAAGAAAAGATCTCATTTTTTATATAAGGATTTTTTTATTATTGTGAAAAATTGGTTATAGTAGTAGTGTCTACTTTGTAATCTTTTGAGATGTAATAGTTATGTCCTAATTCTCTAATACTCTAAACCTGAAAAGATCCTCAATGTGAATTATTCATTTAATTTAAGATTAAGTAATGTTTTAAGTCTGGTTCCTTATACCCCAAACAAGATATTAGTATTTTTATGATTCTTCTTGAAGTACCATTGGAAGTAGGCTAAAAAACCAAAAGATGAACTGAGTGGGTGTAGGGATTGTATTTGTTTCCCTTGACAAAGACATTTTTCCCTACTCATTATCACAATTTTAAGGATATAAGAATAATGATGTTGAATGAAAATCCCTTATTATGGTTATGAAACTAGACTTAAATATATATATAACCTAACTAAAGATCAAGGTGGATTCAGATCTAGTGATAAATCATCGATGAATATCCCGCCAAGAAGGATAAATTTTTTCCATACACTAGATTTTAGAAGATATATGGAATATTTCCCTTTGGAACCCATATTTTATGTTGTTCTTTGTCTAAAAAATAATCGTGTCAATCTATTAGTTAATATAGCCACAAACCTATCCAATCCTAATTAGGATTATGAGATTTTTCACAAACATTCCAAAAGGATGATCTCATGAGTTTCTTTTAGTGAAATAGAAGGTATCAATAAATTGAAAACATCTTTATAGTTTGATGAACTAATACACACCCCTAGAAAGCTAGAGCGCATAATTTATTATCTCCAAAATTGGAACCCCACATTCGATTGAGATGAAAGTGAGAAGACTCAATGTCAACCATTGAACTTTTCTCTTCTCGAAGGACTAAAAAAGAAAAAATCCTTATAAAATGAGTCTTTGATGGACTCCTCCAAATATTTATTAAATATCGAGTAGTTTTGGTCATCATGGAAGTAGTTTATATAGTATTATGTGGTGATAAATACCCTGGGACCATATTCTCATTGTAAATTAATAGAATCAATTAATATTGGAATCCATGATATAGGACTGTGTGGAATTCACTAAAAAATGTCATATGTATCAGGTCCTTGCAAAAAACCTCATTCATCCCCAAAATGGATTCATATAACTAAATACACCTAGACATTTTATATGAGGAATGGATGTTGTTAATCTAAATCCCACAGCCACATCATTGCCTTTTATCTACATCCTTAAGTGTACCAACATATTTTCAATAAGGTATGAGATAATGATCCTCAAGTAAGTCAATATGATGAATTAAATTGTCTTCATAAATTCCAATATCATCACTATGTTTGGAGCCCCTCACATGATATTGTTGGACAACAACACAAACATCTATTCATTCAAATAGATGAAATTTTACATGGAGTACATCATCTTGTCGAACCATTCATATAATCACCAAAGAATGAAAAATGAAAAAAATATGGGCCTCAAAAATAATCTTTAGAATATAATCTAGAATATTTTGAGAAAAAAATTGTATTTGTTGCTGTAAATTATACTTTAGGATTTATGGGGTGACCATATCACTATATGCACCAAAAAGAAAAAAACCCCACATTCATTATTGTATATAGCTGATGGATTTTTTCCTATAGTAGTTTTATTTCCCTTTTTATGAATACATATCTAAAGATAATTATCAGATGATGAAAAATCGGAAATTTGGATGGATTAGTTGGAATAGATAGATAATAAATGTTTTTATACACTACACAACATTGAAGTCCATCAAAATCGGATCACAAAATCCCTCAATAAAATGGTTATCCATGGATTTTTCAATAATGGAGAACTACTATTGGATCTCCCAACACCAATGATAACTTCAAATAACCATCCAAATATGGAATCAAAATTGTAAGGGACATACATCATACATAAATATAATTCCAATGGTGCATACTCACTAACCAGATTAGAAGCAGAAAATGTCAAGCCACCACCCATGTATGGTTTCATAATATGTAATTCTCCTTACATTAATCAAGCATATAACATCATAGTATAATGATTCTAAACAACATGAATTGTCCTATTTTAATGACATATAAATATAAGGCTCCATTAATTTATACTGCATGACATCAAACATTATGAAAAGAATTAATTCACTGATGATCGACTACACAAGAGAAAAAAGTTTACAAAATAGAAATGAATTTACCCATCCCAATATTTGACTGATATCAAAATATGGAGCCTAAAAATTCAATATATATATGTTTTTGACTCTTTCCATCATAAGATACTTAGTGAATCCCAAAATATAAATTTTATGTCCACTCAAAATATATATACACCATTCATCCTCACCACTGAACACAAAAATTCACTGAAAGGTCCATGTCATGTGGCCCAAAATGAAACAACCCATATCATCCTAGTCACAAGACATTAAAATGAAATATAACGTCATCAAAAAATAACATTTAAATTTAGTGGTAACAAGAATAGGGTGCCTTGGAAAACTGTCTTTTGAAACATCATATCACTAACACATGATTCATCTCATGAGATGACTTACAAAATAGAAGGACGTCATTTATGGGGTGTCATGACTTCTTTTTTCATGACAGGTAACCATGATCCTTTAAAAATGATGATAATTATACATGGTTTATATGAAAAATTAATTTCTTTATTCTCATTATAATGTTATATGTAGAGATTCTAAGATCCCTTATCTTTTCCTCAACATTAGAAGATAATAAATTCCCCTAACCATTCATTTAATCACTTATGTGTCATGAATGAAAACATTTACATTTATTTTTCTTTGAATGATAATTCATCCAATGTGTATAGTAATTTTAATGGAATTTCCTACAATATATTGACTTTCTTGATCACGTTAGGGTTAACATGGTCATGGAAAAACAATATTAATATGAAAAAATAAGTCCCCACTACATGACGTTAAACTGTAAGGTTTAAGTCTCTAAAAATAAATAAATAATTACATTAATATGATCCTCATCTGAGTGGACAAAAATACTTGTAATTGGTCTCACAACACACTTCCAAACATGAATAATTTGTGTCTTGATTACAACCACCACAGGACATGTAGTGATGACAAAATCTACAATCTTGGGTCCTGCCACAATATTCAATGAGAAAAATTTGCCCACTAAGTGTGCGTTAAACACTGTTTGATATTTTATTATTCATTCACTACATGTGGATTTATTAATTCCATAAAAACATATATAGTGTTGTATGGATATTCAATTCTAGGTCTTTCCATAACAATCAACTGCAACAATTCCCTCCCTATGTTTATAGTTCATACCAAAGTTGATAGTTTCTCGTTCACAAACTATATGTGTATTAATTCCTATCATCATACAATACATATTGATATCTATATATTCAGCCTTGGGTCCATCCAAAATAATAAATTGGAAATATTCCCCCCTTTCATATGGTTTGGAATTGTGTGGATAATTTCCAATTCATAAACAATGTGATGCTTGATTCTTACCATCACAAGAAATGTAGTGAATCTCAAATCTCCAATAATGGTTCTGTACATAACGATAAATGGATGTAATGAAACACCATGAAAATATACCCAACATGGATATATATTTTCCCATTAAATAACTATGTGTGGATTGATTACTATAATCACAAGATTTGTAGTGACACATGAATCTCTAATCATGGGTCTAGAAACAATTATAATTGGAAAAAATTCCCCCATACTGTATGGATCAGACAAGTATGAAGGGTTTCCCATTCAAGAAAAATGTTTTCATTTATTCTTATCATTATAAGATATGTTGTGATTCAAAGATATACAATCCTAAGTCCACCTGTAACAATCAATAATAAATCCCCCCTCTATAGATGGATAATACATGCATTGAGAGTTTCCCATACAATAACTATGTTTATCGTGATTCTTTCTATCATAGTATGTATAGTAGAAACCAACTATACAATCCATCTCCTATCCATAATGATCAATGGTATGAATATCTACCCTACATATGTTTGAGGCCATTGTGGAATGTTTCCCATTCCAGAAATGCATGTGTATTGATTCATGTTTCCACAAGATATGTAGTGAAACTAGATCTCCAATCCTAGTTCAAGCAACAATATTAAATATGAAAATCCCCCCCTCTATGTATGGATCATAATTGCATGATGATTTTCCCATTATTGAACCATGTGTGTCATTATTCCAATCATCATTTGTTAAGTAGTGGTGTTCAAATATCAAATCATTAGTCTAGTCAAAATATCAATGATAAAAAAGAACTCATAACTACATATGGGATATACCCTCTCTATGATCCATTTGATACCCAATCTTACATGTAATAGTTAACTTCCCAGTTGTTCCTTGTTTCTTATATAGTGCATAGATTATGGGAGATTAGGGATCCAAGAATTTAGTTTTCTTAATGGGAATGAGATAAAATTTAGACAAGCAACCATTCCATAGTAACATGAAATTAAACTATGAAATAATTTCACTGTTTTATAACGTAAAACATTGTGAAAAAAGGTATTAACATTGAGCAGACCATCTCCTCTAACGTTTGTGGACCTATGAATAAAATGTTTTATTCCACATTCTGAAAATCAGTTCTACACACTGGCATATAATTTAGAGTGCTCTAACCCTTGTTGGATCATACATTCTCTATGAACCAATATCATATCATTAATATCTAATTTCATATAACCACTTCCACATATTGATAATATTATATTGGAATCCCATGTAACTTGGGTTTCCATTATATTTGATCTTCCCCAATGAAAACATGAATCATGGGCTGGTTCTCCCAATTTTACCCTTGGTACTTAGTAACCCCTCCCCCACCCCAAATCTAAGAGTTATTTTCTTGAACATGTGTAATATTGTAGGTTTCCATCAATACCAATGGTTGACATGTACCCACCAGTTCCAACCTCTAGTTATATAATATATTCATGTCTAATTAATTAAACCTTCCATAACCCAAATATTCATGAGTATTTGTATACTATTAGTGAAACACATATATGCATCTTACCCAATATCAATGAAATTTTATGAAATCCTATCCTTAAAGCCATCCTTTTTTGCTATGCATCTTCTATTAAGTCCAATTTTCTCTATGTTAGTCACACTTTTCTCATACAAACATGTCGGATCTATGAAAATGGATCATTTAAAAGGATATGATTATAGAACGACCCATTACCTTTAAATATACATTGGAAATCCCAATAAAACCTTGAAATAAAGGTATAATGTACGTATATGTAAAGAGTACCATGTTATTCATGCTTTCTTTTCATACACATGAGTCAGATCTATATAGGGATTTATTTTCCAAGTGATAATTTTATGAATGAAGGGCTCTAGAATATTGAAACTCACTAATAAGAACCATCATGGATAAATGGATTTCATTTCATCTAACACCATCAATATGTTCAATATTTTCTCATGTATATATTACACAATTTTAGGTCAGTTCTTATGACCTTACAACATGTAGTTAAATACAAGGAAAATGTCCTTACTACATGAAGTTAATTAGTAAGGAAAACATCCTTACTTAATGGAATTAAAATGAGAGGAAAAAAATTTACCTCATGAAATTAAATTTCAAGAAAAATGGGATTAACCCATGATGTTAAAAATAATGGAATGACTCAATTCCAAATTACATTAAACCACATGATAGATAAATGAAGAATCTAAGTGCAATATAATAATGTAACGGGTTGTGACCATCATTGATGTTTGTCATGATTGATTACTAATTCAATATTTTCACAATAAAAAATGTTATGAATAAATGGAATTGTATCAAATAATACGTTCAACTGATAAAACATCACAATAAGAGTGAAAGATCATCACATATTATTTATAATTAATTAAATACATTAAACAATTACATTGCAAGAATTATTTCATTATTTAATGGATCTGATAATCAATCTACATAATGTCTTTATTTATTTTTAAAAATAATGGGAATATAACAACTAGCAGTTATCGACATGTGTGCCAAAAATTTATTAATATAAGAAATGGAATCTGTGGGATCTAGCATGTCAGATCTTAATGATTACATGATTCACCTTTTATCTCCTTAATAATCCCTCCCAAAAGTATATTCTTGAAATCTATATACTTAATAATAGATATTAGAGGAGTATCACTTTATATTTAATAGATATTTCTTGGAGAATGCTTCTCTCAACGGATTCAAGAGGATTCTAAAAATTCATTGTACCCAAAACATACATAATTTATTCTCTCAAAAAATAATAAAATTGGGTTTATATAATACTAGGGCCAGAAATATATAATAACATGTGCACCCCTTATTATTTATTTAATACCTATAGAAACCCATTTCAAAAATATTAATAATATAATTTTTTCTCAACATCCACTAAACTCATGAACTAAAATTCAATATTTTTTATTCAAATAATATTCGATTTGTGTTATTTCTCACAAGACCATTTAACTATGTCTTCCATTCCTCTATAATATTTATTAGGACAAGAATAATAACTATTAATTACATAAATATTATCACAACATTTTTCTTCAATAAATGATAAATATTATATTCAATAACAAGAAAAGAAATATTTGTTAAGTATTATTCTCATATAATATTCTCTCCAATTAATTGTGATAGAATATATGATTTCAAAAAACATTAATAATTATTATGAAACATATATAAATAATATGTATTCTTAATTTAAATAATAAATATGAATATATCATTTAATAAAGATTTCATATAAACAAGTTTTGTGAACTTTTAGGCCACATTTTTAGTGGAAACAATTGAACCAGCCTAATGTCCTAGGATAACATCTTACAACACACCATGGTACCCATAAAGAAATAAGTTTGATATTTCATGAAATAATATCTCATATATATGGCCACAATGTTATATAATCCCTTTATCATGATATTCCTAATCAATAAGGTTTTATGTTGGTTTCATCAACCTATGCTCTCAGTGTATATTTCATTGATTTTCTTGGAAATTGAACTTTACTACTGAACACCGTGGACATGGGTATATTTAGGCTATATCATTCCAATAAAATGGATATATAAATAATCTTCCATAAAATAATATTAGAGGAAAATATAGTCTTTCATTACTCAATAATTCTATATTACTCATGACAACGCAACATATCCAACCTCACCAAGAACAGGTGTCATCACGATTCTCTAGAACACATCAAAGCACAAAAAATATATTAATCATTAATAATATTATTATTCAATAATTATTAATAGATGCATCAAAATATAGGAACATCCAAGGGCACATATAATTTGATATTTCTTATCCGGGCCTCATTCTCATACAATCCTACACTATATATTACCAATGGTGTACACAAACTGATGGTTCCTTAATGTACTATGAGTCTCCACACCTTATAACCTATATAATTTGTGTCTCTTAAATGATTTTTTCTAGATATAGAACATATATTTAATTATATAATAAATGTAACCTATAATTTCTAATCATATCAATGAACTACTGCGATCTGTTAGTGAGAAAACTACACATAAGATGTTAACTTGAACATTGTTACATAGATGAATAATCCTGATGTGATAATGATTTTAACTATATTCAAATCTATGAAGGTGCAATACCATTAAGTATAAATTGGGTTTCTCTAGGTCACCAACTCTAATAGAATACCACATGCACTATATCCGAATTTTAACTACCTCATTCAACTAGATATCAAATAAACATGCTTCTACTAAGTTATGATATTATTCAAGGGGTCCACCACATTTTTAAATGGAAAAACATATTACTAAAACTTTAACACTCCGATAAGAATACCTCAAGAGATGATACTTATAGAGTATATGATTATTCCATCGGTGTGACCTTGACTCTTTTTCAAGAGACATTTCTATTGTATTTTCTAAATAGAATTTGATAGAGTCGTTAATTATAGGTACCAAATCAAGATCATAGAAACATTTTCATACCCAAATCGATTATTTAGATGTATAATAAGCCACTATATACTTGTAAATTTATAAATAACCAATAAAAAATAGATTATTTGGACTCTTTTTTTCACTGCTCCTCTATTGAGATTGAAAACATATCCTGACTGTGAATTTATATCATTTTGATCTATATGAAAACTATCATTGGTAGAACCCCTAATGACTATCTCTTTTTCTCCATTATAAACCAGTAACGTATCCTTAGTCAGTATAAGATACATGAGGATAGAGTTAATAGTAGTCCAAAATTTTTCATCTAGATCTCCATGATATAATTCTACCATACTCAATTCATAGGAAACAACATGCCTCATAAATAATATGGAAATAATGATTTATCTTATCATTGTAGAATATGTGATCTTACCCATTCACTCTTTCTCCTATTATGAATGAGGACACATTTTCTTAGAAATATGTATACCATGTGACACTAGAACCATTCTATTATATTATTGTTCTATACATAGTATATCATGTGTATGGTAAATATATGATATTTCCCTTAATCTAAGAATACTTTTAGATCAGTCGTGAATGATCATGATCCATAGAATATAGGTTTCTTTACCTATGTCCGTCATATAGAATCACTTGATTAACCTTTTCATAAAAGACTGTATGGCTGGTATGTTATTTCCAACAAGTAATTTGTCATAATTTTATACCACTAGTATGATGACTTTATTTTCACTAATCCTTGTATAAGAACATATATCACATTCATTATTAATGAAACCAAATTATTTTATAGATTCAATGAAATGAATGTTCCATGAAATGGATGATTTTTTTAGTCCATAAATGGATCTATGAGATTGGAAATATTTTTGACATCACATGTGGTTAGAAACCCTATTGGTTATATCATATAGACATCTTCCCGAACGTTTTATTCAAGATATTATTTTGGACTTCCTTCTTCCAATATTCATAGTCATGGTTAGCTGCTATAGAGAGTAGAATTTTAATTGATTTAATCATGGATATTTGTGAAACAAATATTTCATCATGTTTATTTCCATTATGTTATTTAATCCCTTTATTCAATATCCATGCTTCATATGAATTTTATTTAACTTGTATGTCTAGTTTTCCCTTGAATACCCTTTGTCACTCTATGGGATTCACATAAACTAGAGCTTTGACTAGATCATAAACTTGGTTATGATACATGGAATCTATTTTAAAATTAATGGTTTCTTGAAACCATTTATCTTCTGAGAACTCTAATTCCTATTTATACGAGACAAGTTTATTATTGAAAAACCATATTGAGTCGCAATCTTTGATGACTATAAAACTACATCTATGTGGTTCTATAACCATTCTAGTTCCCCAAAATAATACTTGTGTTCCAAGAACAGCTACTTATATGGGGATATGTGGAATATATTCCTACAAAATATCCTATGTATCCTGATCATAAAAATCATCAATGTAAATAATTCTCCCTTTATCATTATTTAATATCTTCTTCTTCTAAAGATGGATTCATTGTCTAGTGAGAGTCACATTATTTTCTATGGGTTGTATATCTTGTATCCCTTAGTTTCCTTTGAGTACCCTATAGCCAAATGCTTTGTCTCCCTAGGTGATAATTTATTTACTAAGAAGTCATAAAAATGACTTCCAACTCTATTCACATGATTGTGAAAAATGGTCTCTTTAAAATAAATAAAAATAAGTGAATTATATTTTCTAATTTAGTTGGTTATTTGTTTAGTTGGTTTGAAATTTTGTAATGAATATCCCAAAAAGAATAACATAATATCTATATGACTCATCATTGTCCATAACCTGTATAAAAATGTATGATTCCTCTTTTAAATTACACTATTCTATTGTGGTGCATACGGTTTAGTAATTTGAGGTACAATATGATACTCACATAAAAAGTCGACAAATAATTTCTTAATATATTCACTATCTAAATACAATAAATAATTCAATGTTTTCTTTAAATTTATTTCTCTACTTAATTCATTTATTCATTGAATTTCACAAAGGATAAAGACTTATACAACATCAAGTAATTATATCCATATCTACTCAATTCACTAGTAAAAGATATTATGTAAGAATACCCACATATTTCCTCTACTAAAAATAGTACACACATGTCAGTTTTTATCAATCATATATTCTATGTATCCTTTTCACCATATCAACCGAATGGTGGCTTATCCATTTTCCCTTGTAAACAATCATGACATATTTCAAGTGGTTTTATCTCATAAAAGTCTAAATAACCTACTTGAATGATATTTTTTAAACACTTCTGGTTTCCATGAAATTTCTAATGATTCCATAGTTTGGTTCTATATGATTCATGTGAACATGATTCTTTATTTCATTCCAATACTTGGTTTTCATAATAAAATTTTTATGGAAAATAATTTGAGTGTTCCATACCATACCATATGTTTTATTTATAAAATAAACTACTTTTATTTCCAAAAATGGTAATAGATCCATCTATATATAGTCATGACAAAACTATTATGCTCTTGATATTATTTGGTACATAATAATAGTCCATAAAGGATAATATGGTTTTCTTTTGCAATGAATGGTTATAGCCACCGATGGATATAGAAGCTAGCGTCACACTATGGACATGTTTTCCTTACCCTACCACTGGATAAAATATGGACATCTTCCATTTTCCTCTCATTCCACGTGGATAAAATATGGACATGTTTTCCTTACCCTACCACTGGATCCTTTTCTTATTTAATGGATGATGCTTGGAAGATTTAGACTTTTGATGATTATTTGTAACCAATTTCATTTTATTCCTTTTCTTATTCATCATAAGGACACCGATATTGTCATAACCCATGTCCTTATCCACCTAGAGAATAAAATTAAGATGATAAAAAATACGCTTATCATTATGTATGATGTTATAAGAAATAATAAAACTGGGTATGGTCTTGAGTACTGAGTAATGTATATAATTTTTTATAAAAATATTTTAGGACTTTAATTCTTCAGAGTTGCAAGCATTAAATGTAGTGAACTATCATTAGTAAATGATGCAAAACTAGCATGAACTCTCCAATATTAGATATAAAAAAATAATCATATATCTCATATCTATCTTGTCTCTCCTTATATTGATAGAGATCTTGAAGGTGATATATCATGTTGTACGCAACTATGACCTCTTGTTTCTACAAATACTACTTGTTCTTTGATGATAGAATGAAACATTGAAAATATGTAGTATCATTCCAATGATTTTCATATAGAAACAAATCTACCTCACTTTCCACTATACTAGGTACATCACAACTAGGTTCTTCTAGAACATATAATTTCCTTTCATTGAATATGATAATGTGAAAGAAACTTTTCTACTCTTGGAAATTTTTGTCATTGTAAAGTTTATATTTACCGACGATGGATCATAGTGATATTTTTAAAGTTCCTTTTATATATATTACGTAAATTTATATCTGTCGAGATTTAGTACTTTTTGGATAAAATTTATTCAAATTAATAAATATTTTATTCATCAATATCCCTCTATTTTATTAAACCTAATAACAATTGCAATTTGTTTTATAATATCATGTTACTTGTACATTATATTGGGAAGGATCCATATTCCCATTTACAAAGCCTCAAAATTGGTTGGTAAATAAATTTGATGTGTTTTAGGTCAGAATTCCAAATTCTCACAATACAAACTCATAGTTCCTTGATCTTTTGAGAGGACTCCGCAATCCTATAATCCTTAAATCGGAATTTCAATACCCTTGCACTTTATTTAAACCAAGACTTACATTCGTTGTATACCCTATAAGTGAACTATGTTAATTCATTCCAATACTTCATGTTATAATTCCACGACAATTTAAATCATCCCAAATACTTCTGGTCAAACCCTTTATAGTATCATTACAATTTAATTGAGGTAGTGGAATACTATGCCAACATAATATATATAATTTAAAGATTTAACTTTATTCACAAATCAACAATTATTATTTGTATTACATGGTTGTTAATAATAATTGTATTTACTTATTTTATTAACCATGTGTTAGATTACATTTTTTTATAATAAAATTTATATTAGTTCAATGATTCATTATTGTTAATTCACCAATTCATGTGATCATTAAAAAACACCAATAATGAAATAACCATGAAACATGATTTAAATAAAACAATAAATTCTTATGATCATGATCTTTTAATTATAGTAATTTTTTCTAGAGGATGACACAATTACTGTCGACCATGGTAAAAAAGATCTTGAAAAAATTAACATTTGTATTACCACTTTCAACCTATGAAAATATGTATTTATATTGTATTGGTTCCTACTAGGCTCCATACTTGATCATCCCCCATGAGGTTTTGAGAACTATCTGTTACATATTCTTTTACCCACACATGTGTGACGAGAATGGGATTAAATAAAAGAAACCACAGGCTCATATTCCCTTACAAAATAAAAAGAGAGATGGAATGCATTCCAACAATTTATCATTAACTGTAATGTTAATGAAACCTATCACATATAATGGTATGGTCTTCGATCATGATCATCCACATGTATGAAATAAACTGAATATTTTATAAAATTAACATTACATTTTAATTGTTATTATTATTGATAAATCAAAGTCAAATAATTTAATTTCATTCATTAATTAATTATTTATTTCATCATAATTTTATTATGAATTTCCACAATATTATCATCTTACATAATTTAAAAAATATAGATTTATGTTATTTAAAATAATTTTGGAAAATAATAATATTTACCTTCAAAAAAACATGGCGAGTACCCATCTATACTACCAAATATGTAATATACCATTATATTCTTTACAATTGCAACACGTGACATACACAACATATCACATACATTAATGAAATGTTGTATTAAATTAATAAGTGCATGGATGACATGTATTTTGGTCATGATTTATTCTTCAATGCAAGTAGAGTAATAACTATAATAAGACTCATGCATGATATGTTGATCTAAACATTATTCAATATTTAATTAAAGTATTATATATTTTTAAACCATTCTTATGGGGTGTTCTATAACTTAATGACCACAAGAAAATACATATTGATAAGGGTTTCACAATAGAAAAAATAAATTTTAATTATATGTAATTTTGGTAATAGTAAACATTGTGTCCATTAGAGATTCACGGTGAATGTCTTTTCTCACAATCTATCTATATCACAGACCTAAGGACTTTACATGTAACCATTTAATGGTAAAAGTTGGATTACACGATATGTACATGGGAATCATGACATGTGGACTCTGTGTTACATGATCATTAGTTAGGTAATCCATGAAAGAAGATACATGTCTTGTAGGGACTAAAGGAATAAACATTATGCATGGATGTTACATGACATGTACTCTAACTGACCATGTTCCTGGCAGGACTGGTCACCGCACAATGTATAATTAAAGGCACAGTGTATAATAAATTCATAACCCTTAATTTAATTACGAATTAATTATTTTTTCATTAAACATTAGTACATGGTTTATGCCTCCGGGTTATATGGAGTGTAGAATTATTGTTTCCATCCAAACTCCTCAGAACATTGAGTTGAGATCTTTGAATTTATTTCACTCATATAATTAATCATTTCAACTACATTTATGAAAAAATAAGGGGAATAAGAAAATATTACAATTTTAATTAAACAATGGTTAAAATAAAATTTCAAAACAAATTAAATTTACATAAATTTATCAATGATCATTAAATAATTTTGTGATTATTCTAATTCCACAGGATTGTTCTGGGTGTAGCAGAAGTGTGTGATAGTTGATACCAAATATTTATAATTTTTATGATCAAATATAAATAAGATATTGACACTATGATAAATTCCAGAAACAATGGAATTGGATAAAAATTTAATGAAAATTGAGAAAATTATAGAACCATAGTGTTAGATCATCAAATATTATTTATAATTACATTAATAAATTAAAGAATTGCCATGAAAAAACAGATTTCTTTTTTAGTGGATATAACAATGGATCGACATTGTATCGTCATTTCATTTTAGGAATTAAGGTCATATATCCTATAGGGTTGAACCAAATGTGTTCCAAATATCTCTAAAGGTTTCCATTGGAATCTGAGGGCGCTACCACTACATATTCTAATGCATCTTTCATTATCCATTGATCTTATTCATAATCACTTCCAAATGAATATTCATGATATCTATAGACTCTATAAAGGAAGGTGGGGAAATATAAGTCTCTATTATTGAGACAATTCTTGGAGAAGGTTACTCTATAGGACTTCAAGACAATTCACCTGATTTGTGGTTCAAAACAAAATATATGAATTGGATCTCTTAAAAAATAATATAATTGGGTTCACATAACACTAGTGTTGGAAATAAGTAATTTAAAAAGTTCCCTTTAATATTTATTTAATCCCTACTGAACCCCATAATAATAATAATAATAATAATAATTCTCTACATTTACAATACTCGATACTTAAAATTTAATATTATTTATTCAAATAGTATCCAAAATATATTCTTTCCCACTAATCCATTAATCTATGTCTTCCATTCCATTATAATAGATTTTGAACCTCGAATAATGAATCTATTTTTAATAAATATATATGTATATTCATTATTTACTAATAAAGAAGTAAATATTATATTCACTAAAACATATTTACTAAATATTCTGATCTCATAATATTCTCTCAATTAACTAGTGATGATATATTTGTGATCATGAAAACCAAAATAATTGTTAAACCATTTGATGGAATAATATTTATTCATATTGTTAAATAATAAATATTATTATATTATATAACATATATAATTTATATACTTAGTGTTTTCCCTATAGGCCTCTTTATCATTTAGAATTTGTAAAATAATGATAATGTTCATGGTTAGTATATTACATCAGAGCAAGGTACCCATAGAGAAATAAGTTAATTTACCAATAACATAATACCTCATACAGACACTATATATGTAATATAATCCCTTAACCATGATATATCAATTCAATAAGGTTGTATGATAGTTCAATTAACCAAAGTTATTGTAGTATCATTCATTGTATTTCTTGAAATCCAAATTAGTTATAGAATACCAAAGTCATTGATTTATTTCTGGTATATAATTTCAATAAATTTTCATGAGATATCAATATACTTTAAAGAACATAAGGGAAACATACATTCTTACAGTACTCATTAAGGAAATATTACTCATGATGCACTATATGTATCCAGCCTCACTGAAAACAAATTAATATAGTAAATTAAATGAGTTATAATACAAATTAATAATAGTCTTAGAGTCTAAGGATCAATAAACACATTTTCAGATAAGGACATATAATGTCACAAATAATTGTGTATTTCATAAATATGGTTATCATTCGTATAGAAAAAAATATTAGATATTACAAAGGGTTTACACTATGATTAGTTGAATAAAATTCATGTGAGTATCAACCTTTAATAGAAATATCATTTGGTTCCAACATTGTATTTCAACTCTCTATAAAATATATATTTAATAATAATTTTTTTCACTTTTGTGTTCGCATCATAGTGGGGAAATATTATATTCTTTTAGTGTGATAATTATTCTTAATACATTATCACATACAATGTTACATAGACTATTAATCGCGAGGAGATAAAAAATGTATTGATATTAAAAACTATGGATAAGTTTTTCCATAAAGTATATAGATGTTTGTTCTTTGGAACCAACTCCGACAGTATATGCATACAAAATTTTAGTAAAATTTACATGCCATCAAACATCATCATTCTGTATCAAAGTACAACAAGAGTCTAACACTATTCAACCAATATACAAGGTGGTTTTTTCATCTTTTAAGAAACATAACCCATAAATCAGACATCATGTTATGTACTCCATGGTTTTATTCCAACTCATCATCACCCTTTGAAATGTAATGATTGATTCAAGGGTCATTTTTTTAAATATGCATTTAAACCTTTGGTTCCTACATATAATGTATCACCATCAACCAAATTCTTCATAAAAAAAGAGATTTTTGATCCTAGAGGGACACGACATCACCATGGTGGGAATTATGATCTACGGATGTTGTAGCTCATCCTCATTATGATTTTCCCATATCAGTGCTCATGGTATGGGAACCATGATTGATTCATTATAATATTTCAATCTCCCTTTCAATGGTAGGTTTGATTACTCCTGACCCTGTGTATCCTTTTTATATTATTGTGTAACATACTCCCAATACTAGGTTCATGTGCATCATGAACTAAAATTCAATGAAATTTGGTCAAATATGAACAATTTTGAATTTTTTTTCTTTTTATGGTCTAAAGAGAATGATTCTAGACAACAATTGAAAGTGACATAAAACTTTTCTGGGTAAAAACCCACAAATGGAAACTTGAGAGAATTTCATGTCTTATATTCCTAAGCTCTTCATATATAGAGTTTAGAGGAAAATTATACCATAATTAAATAGGTATAAATATCATAGGGAATTTTTTTTGGTACTTATAAAATCCAATCAATGATCCCTATGCCAAAAATTCCTAAAAATATTTAATATAATGATTTGTTACATATCCTCTTCAAGATAGCTTTTTCACTAGGAAATGGAAATACACATAGGGGTGTAAACCCCTTTTATAATCCTACACTTTTCATCGACAACCATTGTGCCTTTGATGTATAATCTGGAACCACCAATTCCTCATGTTAATACATTTATATTTGAAATCCATGGACCATGGGAATCATTTCTCATCAACCTTTCCTATAGAAAAACGGTAACAAAGACTAATTAACCCAAATAGACACTTATGTCCCTAGAAGTCCCCCATTAAATCAAGTGGTTATTGTCCTGACTACATGGAACATTATAATATTCCACCATTACTAATGATTGATACGTACCCATCATTTCCCAGCTCCTATAAACATAGATATTAAATGAAAATGATTTAAAATCCCTATATTCAAAAAATTCCCGTGAATTAAATATAAATTGGGTTACATCATTATGTATTGCACCCTTTATTAGTTCAATAATGCAAACCAACATTTTTTAATCGTTTTATGTCCCACATCAGGTGAGTCAAAATGACATTCCTTAGGTCCTGATCCCCTAAATTAAGAGACAAAATTCCATAGGGTTCCAAAAACTTCCTTGGGTATATTTCAATAAAATTCAAACATTATAGTCCATATGTATTATTATTCATATGTATTTCATGTCCCTTATAAAAGAGAAGGGCTCCCCTTTACGTAACTGTACATGTAAGTCTTACTAACATGTGAATAAATTTGAGTCCACTAAATAAAGGAATATCCTCTATTTAGAAAAGGAACTATAATCCTCATGATCCAAAGTAACTATGTAGTAGAACTACACAACATAAGGTGTTTTGGGTCGCCCCAAATATGTCATTCACTTTCAATATTAATTTATTCAAACTTTAGTGTTATTATATACACTATCCACATCCCAACAATCCCGGTGGACTTGGATTCCATTATATTTTGTCATCAACCAATATAGTACTCGTGGAATCTTCCATGGTCCTTGGGGAAGAGTGGGGACCCCCTTTATTTAGCCTTTCATGTATAACCTATATTTTAATTCATAAGGTCCCTGACCCTCCAATTAAAGTTATCAACACATTTCATAAGAGAAACTCTAATCCTCATTACCCCAACAACATCGTTTAGTAACCCAACACCTTTGGGTGATTTGGGTCATCCTTGATGTGACTATCTAATTAAACTCATTTGGAATAGTTACACCATGGGGGAAATTATCACTAATGGTGTTTTAGGTAATTCAAAATATGTCAACCACATTCTACTCTTGATCTCCAACAACAATGACGAAGAACTCCACACCTTGTGTAGTTTTGATTCAACCCTAATATGACTACCCCATTACAATAATGAGCTAAAACAACACCATTATGGAACCCAATTTCATAAGTTGGATTTTCTAATCCCGGTATTATATTACCCATTTCATTATTATTTTCAATTATTAGGAAAATGAAGTGAAACGGTACAATCTCTCCAATTCATGAAGCATGAATTTAAACAAGAGAGCATTTTACATCCTTACAACATAACATTAAATCACATAAAAGAAATCCTTTCCAAATTATGTTAACCCAAACTGAGAGTATGATGTCCCAAGTAGTTCTCTAGATATTCTAATATCTTCTGATAAACAATAAAATATACTACATAATGACAAATGTGTAGTTTTGAAGACCATAAAACAACCAACAGAAAGGGAAAAAATTTCTCCAGTTTGAAATCTCAAAAAGGGTATCCTAGATACAAGTCATGTCTTTGCTCACTATACACAAAATTTTTATGATGTGGTAATTATTGATTATAAAAAAAATAATTGCATAAATCTTCTCTGGATAAAAACCCATAAGAGGAAATCTAGAGTTAAATCCAAGTTATCACCAAATATGATTTCCCCTATACGATTCTTAGGAAAAATATTGGGAAATAATAATTAAAATATACCAATATAATTGGAATTATTACTTGTAACTAGAAAACAAATCTACATATGTTAACCTCATCTAAATTAGAAAAAATTAAACAATCCTATCGTCAATCATATTTCACACCCAAATTATCTTATTTAATCAGATGATTTTACAAAAATGAGGCAGGTTCATCAATCAGGAATCTCATGCCAATGTGAATTATTGGGAAATTATTAGTTGATATTTTTTTATTTATACATTCAAATATAGACATTTGAATTTAAAATTTATTTTGAAAATGAGGGGTATTATAAATGATCCACGCAATATCAGATTACTAAAATTTTTCAAACTTCATTAATAAATGAATTTTGGAAAATGAAAAGTAAAGTAAAAAAAATTTATTCAATTATATGGTATGTATGAATGAGTAATATTTATATATTGGATTCTCTCCCATGGTTACAAAAATTAGGGAGAGTCAAAAAACATCAGGCCTATCACAACATGTGGTCAGAGGTGTCCTTCAGCTATACATTTTTTTTCCGTCAGGGGAAATTGATTGGAAATATTGAACAAAAAATTATGTATATTTATCTTTGATCCACTACAGTTATTTTATCCTGAAAATTACATCATGTTTGGTCTTCTATGAAAGGTAGATGACCCCCAATTTCTCTAATAATGTTCTAATTGATATTTTTTGGTGTGATGTAATTAAGACAATGATTCCAATAAATAGTTGATCTCAATAAATCATCAACATATTTCAACCTTCCCAATTTTGATCATTTCCTGGTGAGTTATTGCATCCACCTCATGCTAGGAAACTTCTTTCATGGCCTCATCAGGACATCACATTAATGAAATCGAAACCACTTCCACTACAAACAATAATCCACGGTCTCTTATTTACTCTAACTAGGAAATCGCTTCATCCACTTGGGAATTAATATTAGTATAACAAAAACAGTTAAAAATGGTGGTAAAAAAATAAGATTACCTAGTTAATCCTTCATCTCTTCAAGAGGGGCCTCTGAAATTTATGTCTTGATCTTCATACACATTTTCTGCTGCCTCAGCCAATCGAGTGATGCAATCTCTATTCCTTGAATGAATACCAAACTATAGGAAAGAATATATTTTGGGGAAATTTCACTGATTGAAGGAAATGTGATCATAAATTTTTTTGTTGTGTGTATAGAGCCATTCTCTATATTGGTTGACTAGGTCAGAGGAATTCCTAGGGATGAAGTGACCAAAACTTATGATTTCTATGTTTAAGTTACTATAGTAAGATGAAAAAAGTATTATTAAATAGTATATTTATGGTATGATATTATCAGATAACCATAGAGTTGATCAATTTTAAAAATACACCATTATCAACTGGATCATTGGAAATTTCTATTTCACCAAAACATAACTTTAGGGGTGTAGGAAAATCCCTATTACAGACATCATCCTGGGGGATCTATAGATGTTTTCTATATTTTATACATTTTCATTATCCTTTATGGGATACAAATGGAAAATATATTTTAGAAAAAATGAAAAAATATTAAATATGTGTCGTGTTTCTGAATAAGTGCTTACATTCTTTGAAACATGCCTCCATAAAACCAAAATTAGTAGAAGTGTATCTACCAAACATAATTTTCCATGAGAAGAGTGTTCAAATATACTTGTTCATATGTAATATCCATTGGAAAATCAATAGTATGAACATGAACTAACCAATCAAACACTTTAACCATCTATACTTCATAACATGATGGGTCCAATATTGAAGGTTCTATCAGAGAAATAGAACACTCGCCTTTATCCTCTGGAAGACATGTATGTTAATCTAGGAATAATCTGTAAAGACATACATATTTCTGAAAATCCAAAATGATTTATTGTAATAGTCCAAAATATGTAATGAGTAATGAGAATGGTATAATTGTGAAGATTTATGAGGGATTTTTTAGTTTAGAGAAAAAATTTCCCTTTCCTCTTCAAGGAAGGCCACCTAAAAGGTAATAACACTAAAGGGATTTTGGATTTCACCAATAAAAGCCTATATTTTTATTATATGTGGATGGTAATTTAATACCACATCAAATCTAGTTATACATTGGAAGCCTCATCATCTGTAGATTGGTTGGTACTCTAGTTAGCTATTGCATCTCTACCCCTGGAGTATATACCAGTGATCATGTGAGTTTCCAATCCAATACATCTTCTAGACATGTCAATGGAAACAAAAAAAGACATCAATATAGTTTCAATGGAACCCTGAAGATTTGATTATGGTACCATAATCAGTCTTACCAATACTTTGACGATGGATACTAGACTTTATCCACATAAATCTACAATGTTCCCCAAACCAGCATCTACATCTCCAAAGGCATATAGTGGATCTATCCCTTTACACATTCCATCATCGCATCGATATCTAAAATTAAATTCTTGACCATTTTTGGTTGGTCATTGAATGTTAAACCTTTGGTATTAATAACATGATCAAAGGCATCTAATGGTATATCTAATGGTTTTCGTATTTCCAAAATTTTTTTGTACGAGTTCTATGTTTTCTAGATAACACCTCTCTAAAATGTAGTGGGAAAAATTAGTGTAGGTGTGAACTCACTCATAGGAATTACACTCACTGTATCCTTGTTGGCTAATAATCATCCCAATTAAAAAAAATATGTGATAATATTTTCACTTCATTGATAGAAATACAAAAGATTTTCTATCTAAAAATAATAACTACATTTCAAGGCTCATATTGGCTTTAGTAATCTGGGGAAAAATTGTATCCATTATTACCCATGTGTATAATTTTATGTTTAGATATGAGAAGATTGAATTATAGTATACAATTCAGAAAAACCAATATCCACATTATTTGTGTATATTTCTAGTTGTACATGAGTCTCCTACTAGGTGAACATGAGCCAAAACTAGACACGTACCATTTTTTCATTTTTAAACCGGACATAATGCGGTGCATGACATTTTCTTAATATAGTAAAACTGATTACCGAACCAACATTATGCATACCAGTATTATATAATGATCTAATCTATGTATGTATAATGTAATCCCTCATGAATCAATATTATATTGGCCGGGTTTTTTTTAAAGAACCCCCAAAAATGTAGATAATAATTCATATTGGAATTATCTAATAGGTATTGAAGGGGAAGCAGTCAGGATAGATCACACAAAACCAAATTTTGCATACCATTAATTTGAAATTAATAGCACATTGATAAAATATGAAAAGTGTATGAAAAAATTTTAGGGATGTTTTGGATGAAAATAAAATCCCCCATCCAACCCCATAGTATTTAAAAGGGACACCTATTCATATACCGGGATCTTCCAATGTAAATGTGGTGTAGGAATAGATATATTTTATCCGACACATCAAATGTATTGTCGAATGGTCCTCCCTTATTCTAGATAGTTTACCAAAAAACTAGAAAATAATCCCCCCTTATCATTTATTGGGATTAGGTACCCTATTAGGTACATGGAAAGATTAGTAACCAAATAAATTGTCATCTCAACATTTAGAAATACCTCCCACCACCAGTTGCTAAAAAACCATCATCAACAGTCGTCTAATAACATTCCTTATCATTGCATGATTAATTTGTGGGACAAACATTTGAAATAATATACTTGGGATCAAAATTATATTTCATGATAAAATGAATCTCAAATTACATAAATGGGACATTTTAACCAATAATTGTGTCCATATCAAAGTACTTCTCAATAGACTAGATGAACACCCTAGATTTATGAGGTGCCCTCTCCACATCATCCCATATGAATTGTGGGTGAAAAATCATCTTACATAACTACTAAAATTGGTGTGCCACCAATCTGATCATTGTCCCAAACATAGATTCCCACAACCCCCTATTATATGTTGAATGTACTGGTATATGGTCTCTATTAGTTGACTAATTCTACAATCATTCCCTTATTATATTATGTGATGTTTTGATAGATTCAAAGGTATTTGTATATCCTGATCTTTTTTAGGTCTGTGGAAAATTTAGAAGTGTTATAATGCACCCAAAATGGTTAGGCCCAATCTATCCCAAATATCCCTCCTAATCAGATGTCTGAGTTAGGTAACCATCCAAGGCTCTGTTATATAGAAAATTTCTACATTATCGAGTGGTATTGTTGGATGTTTGAATTAGATTTATAATGGTTCATTCCAAATAATGTACCTGTAAATTGTTTCATGTACCCATCAATGATTTTTTTCCCATGAGGATGAAATAATTCATATGGGAGAAAGTTTCCCTAAAGGTAATGTGGATCCTTAAGACCTAATAGTGAGGTATAATTGATGAATTCATTGGAAATATAGAAGCATCATTTGAAATAAAAAAAAACATAAACAATATGGTGTTATGAGATTGGATTATCACTAATATTTATCCCTAAAAGGTCTATCAGGTTTTTCCATTATTTCTTTATAGAAGATTGATTTCTATAATCTTCACTTTCATCAATGGAAGTTTAACTTTCCACCATAGGTGTGACCTCATTATATGAAGAGATACTATAACTGGAACCCATCTCTTTAAAACATGAAGTAGTAGCCATATGAGAGAGGAACCCTAACAGATGTGGTGCGTGATGTAGAAAATAACATTTGAATCATATTAAATATTGAAGGTATTTTTGATCACATGAACTGAGATATATCTTTAAAATTTCATGACCCATAGAGCATATCATGACTGAATGATTTGATATAATACTTTTGATCATGTGATTATGAGAGGGTCACATGAACCACAAGAAAATCCGGTGACCAATCGATCAAGAAAGTGTATCATATGAAGTGTACAAAATATCCATGAGGCTAAGTACATGAGTCGAATTTTAATATTATTTCATATTTAAATAATATTAGATTATTTCAACAATTATTGAGAAAAAAAATTACATGATGTGAATACATGGTTGGATATCCTAATGTGGTCTTGTGAAGTATTATTGTGATCATTTTTGTCAAAGATATCATGAAAAATATATTTTGTTATGTCGTCTATGGAAGTAGTAACAAGATGATTGAAATTTAATGAGATCTCAGGTTCTAATCCATTATAAGAATGAGTCTCCCCTTGATCTTTTATTTATAAAAATCTTCACAAAATAAAAATGGTCACTTGAAGACCAATCATTGTTGGAGACCCCAATGTGTGAAATCCAAAAAGACTCGTGTAGTAATTTACTCACCTCTCAACTGAGTCACTGCCCCTTTGGATCAGACTGCTAAGGGGGTTTGGGGGCTTGTTGATTCCAACAAGATGAACAATAAAAATTCTAGAATGGGTAAAATAGCCTAATAATTAGTGTTATTTACTCAAAAAATGAAGGAGTATAATGACTACAGAATATTTAGGCAATAGAATCATATATATCATATAGCTTATAGGAGGGCATACAACCCATGAACTAAGGTAGTCCACACAAAGAGATAAAACATTTCTCATAATCATTTCTTGAACATGGAAATCCACTCTGAAAAACACTCATGTTCTTAAAAAAGAGTCTAGATAATCCTAGGTCATCATGCATACAATTCCAGATGATTTCATCCAATCATGTAACATTGCAGTCAATAAACACTACACAATCATCATAATAACCTTATTAAATAAGGGATGATAAATTAAGATTCATTATGTGATGTTGAGACACATTGATTTTCATGTGACATGATTATCTAATTTTCAAGACCCCACAAAGCCCCATAGAGACATTCCAACCTTGTCACGTGATAGAATATTGGTGTGTCACCTTCATCTGGTGAAGAATATCAAAAAATTATAAATGATCTTGTTGATTTCCCTTCATCCTAAAATAAACTATGTGGTATTTTTTCTGACAATTCTCATACATTATCATGAGAACAAACATTGATCACATGATTTATTGTAGGTAAGAAGAGATATTATTCATAAAAATGATCACATGCCATCGTGAGAAAATTTATTGATCATCAGATTCACTAATTTACAACCAACGGGAAAATTATGAGATCTATTTAAAATAATAAACAAAATAAAATGTGAAATGGATGAAGCCTCTAAGAGATGGAGGATATGATGCTTTTCATGTAATAGGGGTTATTAACCTTTATTAGTCACCATAAATCATGGGAATTACCTTTGAAAATATCCCATGGACTTGTGAATACCCTTATATAAGAAATCAAGATATCATTAGAGGCCCCTAACAACACATCCTTATCTCAGAAAAGCCATTTGAAAATCCATCTTCAGCATGAAGTGTACCCAAGAAAAATAATGCTTGATCATTAAAATTCCTCTATATATTTTTATTTATCTCATTAATAATATTATATATGTCCAATAATTGGTGAAAACCCAATTTTACTTGTTTACATTGTTTTTTGAGATCTATTTTTTTGGTATGGGTACAATATACATTTTAATGAAAGAGTGTTCCTATGGTAACTATTTTTCATGAAATGCCTTGGAAAACCCACATCAGGCTCATGTAAAGAACATGATGTGTTGAACACTAAACTAACAATAGATCATATCTATGATATATTATTGATTAAAGGATTTATATAACTACTGGAGTGTGGCCGATTAAATCCTCCTCCTTGACCCCAAAAAACATGATAACGACTACACCCACAGGAAACAAACTACCTGACATCTCAAAGTGGACAGTCACATAATCTCTAGTGTATTTAACTAGGTACAATCTAGTGAATGTCCCAAGGGATCCAAATACATGAATATGTTCTTGGCTTGACCCTTTAAAGATAATCAAAAGCTCTCTTAATATACCAGCCTAATTATGTGACAGGATCATTACCTCTCAACATGGTCACACAAGATCTAAGAAAGTTAATGCGAAGTCCAATGGATATATAACCACATCTTGAAAAATTCTCCAACCATTTCATTCAGGTAATGGGAGACCCTCCCAACATCTCATCTATATTACATGGTTCCCTTCAGTCATGTCAGTTAAGTTATTTGATTCCCTCCAGACTTGTCATCCAGGTAATGCGACTTCCTCCAATAATAACATGCCAATCATGAGGCATTCAATGTATGAGTGAATCAGGTGATTTCCTTTAGATATGTCCTCCAAGAATTAGATACATCCCCAGAAATTCCCAGACATGTTAGAATGAACTCAATACATTTAAGCAGACAACCAGGACATGTTAGGAAGACACCCTAGGACAAGATTTCATTGTCGAGTATTAATATGTAGGCATATGAAAAGTAAAATAAGTGAACACAGATTCCTTTCCTAATAGGTTATTTAAGACTCATTACTAAGTCCAATTCCATAATAGGAACCTACCTCGATGTATATCCTTCCATGTCTCAATGATACTAACCCATGGGACTAGAAATCTTATATGAGTTCATCATTATTCTTCATCCATCAGTGGACTGGGATACTAATTGAACTAGGAGGGTTCTAATTTTTTTCCAAATAGGATACATTGGATTCCACCCTAATAATAAATATATAAATGGGGATCTACCCTAATGTATGTCTATTAATATCCCAAACATTAATATCTAAGGTGATAGAATTTCCACATAAATCTACCATCCTTCCACATCCATCGAAATATGAAAGTCGGGCTCATAGAATGGGAATCCCATTAAATGTATGTCATAACCATGCACTTGAACACCATAATTGAAAAATAGGTTAAGGGATTAATTGAAATATAATAATTCTTATTTCTAATATTAAATGGATATTAAGGAATCATTCAAATGGACTAATCTCTGCATAAAATGCCACATTAGGACCACCATAATACAACAATCCTGCATCCTTATTTAGTGATTTTTTCCAAATTATATCCCATGTTTATCACACTGAGGATGGATCATGTGGGATTAGGGATTTCCAATAATCATTAAAATCTCATTATAACCCCCCCACCACCATGGGGAACATCAGTGTGTAATCCATTCTAAATGGAATGACATGATTACCTGAAATAAGAAATACAGCTTGGGGTAACCCCTAATGGAACTACAATATTGGTAAACCTGAGGGAAATACCCCGAGATGCATTAATTATCTATTATCACCCATATTATAGATGAATATAGATCAAACTATGATTACTATGATAATTATTATATAATGGATATGCCGAAAACATTCCAAAGGTGCAAGTTTAATTCTTGGCACCTTAGTTCAATCATATATATCCACTCTACATGATGTAAAACTTCAAGGCATAAATGAACAATGTGTTGTTTGAATCCTATTATAAAAATAATATGTACAACGACTCCTAAAGGTTCAGTCCAATCAATGAAATGTAAATTTCTTTCCCATTATATTATAATTTTTTGAGCTTCTAGTAATAAGGATTGAAAATATATATAGATAGTCGTCTATAAGAAATTGTGGGAAATTTATAATGAAACATAGATTCATAATGATGGTCTCATCAATATACCCCCCCATAAAATGTAGAAGGATTCTACACCAGATGATTTTAATGGAAACTAATTCTATATTGGATTTCTAAAGAGATTTAAGATCATATATTCGACCTATGATATAGCCCCTAAGTAGAAAATAATTCCCCAAAAAAAGTGTTTGATGAGCCTAACCTCCCATTATCTTGACCATTATGAGTTCCTATGCATCTTTGGGTCTTAACTCCAAAATGACTAGAGGCCTTTGGAATGTATGTATGTACATCGTTATGAATGAGGGAATCATTGGGAGTCATTATGATAGGTGTAAATCATAAACCCTTTGTGAGGGAATGGGTAACCACACAAAAATTATAATTTAAGAGAAACACACATTAATTTAATCCTCATTTGAAATCAACAATGTACTATAAACAATTATTGCCTATTATAAATGGATTTTTTTCTATATAACTGTCTAAACTAAATTTTTTAATGAGAATCTGGTCATGAATATTTGAGATTTGTACAACGTAACAACATGTTATCTTTAGTTATATTAAACGAAAAATGGTTTTTTCAATGTATCACATTATTTTCTTTTGTTAACTTATTCTGTTAATTTTTAGAAATATAACAATGCCAATAATTTCATGTAGTATACATTCCTCATGCATATATTTTTCTTGATATTTATCCTAATGTGTATATTTCTTCTGGAATATTTATAAATTGAAAAAAACAAAAAACAATAATATAATATCCTTGATGATAAGAAAAATTATTAATCGCCTCATAAAAAATATTTCTAAATCATTAAAATATGAAATTATATATCATGAACCTAAAATATACATTTGTAGTTTTTTACCATACATGAGAGTTTTCATTTTAATAGATCTATATACATATTTAAATTCATTGATGGAAAAATATTGATAGAATATATGTCAATATCAATATAATAAAAACAATAATAATAATACAGTAATGATACATAAATATTTACACATATATTCACTATTAATATATATAAAAATATGTTTAATTAATTAATACTAAAAATAATATAAATTAGTATCATGAAAAATATGATCGTAATATGGAGTATTTATTGTGGTTCCTAATAACATAATAATGAAAATTAAACCATTTTTCATATAACATATGTGATAAAAAATATCATTAATAATATTTATAAAGAACAAATAATATTTATAATATATTTTTTACAACTAAAGAAACTAATATACGGAATGAAATATTATAAAAATTTTAAAGAGAAAATAATATAGGAATTAAGATATTCATATTGTAAAATAATTTTTGTTAATATATTATCAAATAAAACATATATTAACATAAAAATATTCAAAAAACCAAACATTATGATTTACCAAATAAATATGAGAATATATAAATCAATATAATCTCTATAAGATGAGACTCATAATATAAGAATATTTTATCCTTCTTAAAAATGTAAATAATGTAAAGGATAAGAAAATAGATTTGTATAATGCTTATTATATATATAATATAGAATTCATGAAGCGATTTGTTCCAAAGATATTTATTTTGGATTTAATGAATTAAAAGAGAATACATTATACAATCCATTTTCTCATTTTTTTTTTCATAAATATGAATATAATATCACTTATCTAAATCAACTGAAATTCACATTTATTTATAATATTTTTCAAATAATCCCTATGTTTAATATAAATGTTCAAATATTTTCCAATAGAATCATTTTTATACAATTGATATTTAAATATATTTACCACTAAATTCATCATAAATTTCATAAAAACAATAAAAAATAATATCTCGGATATACTCCATTGTGAAAATTATATTGACATAAAATATAATTAATTCACCTATTTTTAATTATCAATCTCATAATATTCTAATTTTGATTTAATAGTATCCCTATAAAATGTCGTTCTGTTATAATTATATTTTATAAATAATATTTTTAACTTCCTCTCTTAAAATAGATTTAATTAATAATTATTGAACATAAGTAATATAGGTTTGGGGATTTATTCAAACAATGTCCATATATTGACTAAGAGTATGAGTAAAATACTATTAAAGGTATCCAATATTAATGGATTATGAAAGGATAATTCATGGTAGTATAGTATCAATCTATGATAATTGGAATAGAAAAAGTGGAGGAGATGTGTCCTATCACCTATATATCTAAACTACATAAATTTTTATCTCATCGCATCATTAATTAACTATATAAATTTAATTACATAATTTAGCTACATATAATGAAAAATAAGTCTACTTTTCCCAGAAAATCATTTTCTCATGATAAATAATGAACACTTAATACAAAATATTTTCCATTCTAATCTGATATTTTTATTATGATCCAATTTATATTGATTTAGAGAGGAAATATTCTTAAAAAATTATTCATAAACAATATTTTGTTTGAAAAAAATCAATTCAACTTCTAAAAATTTATATTCAAAAGTCAATCAACAAAATATTTTTTAATTTTAAAATTTACTTTGAAAAGATAACAAAGTAGAGTATATTGGGAAAAAAATATAGTAATAAGATGAAACACTCTATCATCATCATATATTTTATCTTCAACATCTTGTTTAACAGAAGATGAAACATCTCATATATACTTATTTAATAATGATTATATATCAATACCTATAATTATACCATTTTAAAAAAAATAACATCATATCAATTATAGGTCCATAAATAAATTATTAATATAAAATTTTTATGTATAAATCATGGTAATTTATGGTTGTTTTAATACAATCCTATATATTAATAAAATATAAGAAACATCCATAAATACCCTGTTCACTTTTTCCAGATAGATTAAATAAATTATGGTATTTTGAAAAAAAACATCATTTTTATTTATATATGTTAAAATTTTAAATTATATTAATAGGTAATCCTTGAATTACCTAAAAATCCTATAATACATGTTTCAAAGGATATGATGGCACATGGTCCATGTATCCTAAAGTCACAATTAGATGGTTCGATGGCCCATGACTAGATAAAATTCCAGAAGATGGACATTTAGATTCCTTATGATAATTTTTTTATCCATACGTATTTATTAATACATAACACTATGAATATAAATCCTTGTAACCCATATTTTTAAAAATATGAAATTATGTTTGATATCATATGAGATATAAAACACCGAACACAAACAAATTGTGATTATTTAAATATGATCCTTCTAAAAATACCATTAAATTTGTGTAAATTAGTAAGGATATCTATGTTATGATATATATATATTTCTCCTAAATATATTTAAAAAAATTAATAAATAATATAACAATTCATGGTAATGTGTTTTTGTTTTACAAAATATTATTTTATTAAGAATGATTTTTATTTCATTTTATGAAAAAATATTATAATTATTTTATAAAAAATTTAGAGAATATATTTGGTAATGTGATCTCTATTTTTTATATTGAAATTTTATAATTATCTTAATAATACATTTTTTTATTTTTTGGAAAATAAAATTTTTAGTGATAAGTGAAAAATACAAATTTATGTAAAATTTTTATTCATTTTGATAAATTATTTAATATTAAATCCTACAAAAAATTACATTTGATTTCAATTTATTTTTATTATTAGATATTTAATTTAAATTAAATTAAATCTATTTAAATCATCCCTATACCAAATATTAATATATGTTTATTTTTTAATATAAAAGGCATTTTTTGAAAAAATATTTTAAAATGAATTTTGTTTATAGAAAATATTTAATTAAAAATACACATAATGAGAAATTATTTAAATATTATTTATATATTATATTGATATATATATATATATATGAATTAAAATTCATATAAAGTATATTAATAGTTATAGAGTTAAAGTAAGGTCATATTTTCTTTGTAAAAACACTTTTTCAAAAAACCATTTTCTATTACGCTGCATGTTTTTAAAATTAAATCCCTTTACCAATGTGAATTGAATTTGGAAATAATTACTCGATATATTTAAAATTAGTAATTTATAATAGTCAATAAGTCGATATTATCTTATACAATTTGAAATGTAACTATAGTAAATATTTATTAACATGTTAAAAGGAAAATAAAATAATTATGGGTATAAATATATTAAAAAAGTCTAGAAGAAAATTAACCCTAATTGTATTAATACATATATTACCTTCTCAATTAGACAATTTTTATATTTATTCCATATTTATTTTAATATATAAATTTTTATGTAATCTGTATAATAAATGTTTTATATTGATACGATAAAAGAGAAATTGTATTTTTGAGAAATATGAAATTTTAATTAAGATATTCATTTTGATAAATTAAACAATTCTAGAAAAAAATTTATATTTTAATAAAATATTATTATCATATTATTGTTATTAACTATAAATGGAAATATTATTTTTATGTTGTCAAATGTAATTTCTATAAAGATTATAAAATTATTAATGTTTAAAAATGAAACTTTTTTCAATAAATATAAATAGTATTTTAAAATTTAATATTAATATATTTAGAAAATTATATTTATAATATAAATATTATTTTTGGAATCAGAATATCAATATTAATTTATGGTGAATTTTTAATAATTATCTAAGATAGTCGAATTATTGGTTAAAAATAAAATATGTTATAAATATGTAATGTCTATTATGACATAATGACGGCCCAAAAGTGATGTAATAAATTATATAAATTAAATCCATGAAAAATTTTATATTTAAAATTTAAAATAATTATATTTTGATATTATTTTACACATTTTATGAATCTTTTATGAATCCTCTAAAACCTATATTACATTTTAAGGTCATAAAATCATTTCCTTAAAAACATGAATCAATTACTTATCCTCAAGTGTATTATTATAAATATTTTTTCCATTGAACATATACATTAATTATGAAAAACCCAATTTTTTTTAATCCATGAAAAAAACCTTGGGAATTTTTGTGTTTTTGGTTATGTTATTATAAAGATTCCAAAATAAATTTTTAAGAAATAATAAAGAAATCCCATCCCTTTTCATATATAAACCCACCCAGGATTCTCATTTTCTTTACATAATGACCGTAGAGAATGTCCATGAACATTCCTCCCATCATTAGAGTCCTCACATGTTTCCTCAAATCTCTCAGTAGGCTTTTACCATGATTTCGATAACCACTATCTCAATGTGAGGGAATCCACACTCTACTTTTTATTCAAGCACCTCTTTTAAGATAAAATTATTAAATACCATTTTTATCATGATAGAGTATGTTTATATACATACATAATATTTCTATTTTTATTTCCATGCAATGAGTTATGTATTTTACTCTTGTTAATCCCTCCCTTGAACTTTTACACACTCTTTTTACCATGCTAAAATTTAGTAACAGACCCCTCCCTCTTCCTTCCAGTTAAAGAATATTCTTTATAATTTTCCATTTAAATATCAAATTTATTATGTTTTCATGACCTTATACGTATCTCTATAATATTTAATTTATTTCTAAAAAATGAAATATCATTTATCGCATATCATTATAGTGTTCACCTAAGCTGTTACTATGCCGAAATTTTGTATGATATTTCTCTCTCATCTTTTCCATTAAATCTCTTAATATTAATTGGCATTTTTAGATATCAATCGGCTAGGATATCCTGAAATTATAAATATCCACAAATTCACATAATGATTCAAAATAATTATATATCATTTATCCATTCTCATTATAGAATTTACCTAATTGGTAGAAATTTTGAAATTTAGTGAGGGGCACTCATTTTCTCCAATTTATTCATATGTATTCATTATGTTATGATCTTTTTTTCACTAATTCCTAGTGTTGCGATATGTTTTTATATATCCCCCTTAAATTACTTATAATTTATAAAGTATCACATGGAGAGACCCAAAGATTGACATACATGGACATTACATTAATTTTGAGGAATAATTAATACATAACAAAAACCAACACTCAAGGACTGTAATAGTTTAGTATCTTTGGAAACTCGGAACATAATCTTCTAATCATGGTGAAAGATCTTCAACATCTCCAATAAAGATCATCCCCTTTTTGTTTTCTTACCTAAAACCTTTATTTATATCTTGGGGAAAAGAAAACATATAAAGGGTGAGCTCAAATTCTTAGTAAGGGTAAGCATAGAGAACATAAAGCAATCCATAAACATTCCAATGTAAAAACATGAGCACAAAATCTGAACATCAAAATCATGAGCAATGACATAAAACATTGCAGTACATAAGGCATAGATCATAAAGGAACATTAATCATGATAAACTAGCATGTGAATAAAACATTTAATTGTGGAAAACCATTAAGAACATGATATGATTTCCATAGTAGCCAAGGCATTGCTTTCAAGACCATCTTAGTGGACAATGTCCCTTTCTGAATCGAGTTCACTCCTCATTTCAGTCTTGTAACACTGAACCAGATTAACTTATCATTCCAGCCATGTCTATATCATGAGATATAAATATTTACCCAATTAATTGGAGGGAGATATAGGTCCCACCCATCTCATAATGATATAATTCTTACTTGTGCCACAAAATAACCTTAAAACATTCATCATTACCCAACGAATAAAATGGGTTTCATAAACATCATCCCATCATAACATAATCCATATAAATCAAATGGATATAATTTCATCATAAGAAATGTGAAAGCATTTAAATCATATAGACATTATAATTGAAACATAAACATATGAAATAATTTCATCTTAGATGGAAAAGGGTTTTGATAAAACACTTGAAATGAATTCTTGATGAAAATATCCTTTCTTCTTCAAAATAATTTTCTTTTCACAAAATGACATGAACTTTTATAAGAAAAGTATTTTATTGAAAATAGTCATAAAATATTGTAGTGTATGTTTCATGAAAATGATGTGTTATGAAACTGTAAAAATCCATTCACGCCGTATAAGTTAAAAATAACATTCTTCTCGTACTTTTGTTAGAAAAGTCAAAAATTACCTCGTATGGTAAAAAAAAGAAAGATTCCTTCTGTACGATGTGGTAAAAGTAAAAAAAATGTAAGAATGAATTTCAAAATACATGGAAGAAAAGTATAAATTTAATGAAAAGATTTTGAGAACTTATGGACATGGATAATAAACATAACCCCAGAAAATACTTACGAATAAACAATCTCGGATAAGAATGAGATTATAATAATTATCCCTTACCTTGTGTCTGATATGCTTCGTACATATCCAAACCTCCTAAATAATAATTCAAATAATGTAATTTTCTTATTACAGAATCATATTCATTGTTATGATATCATATATGGTTCCCTTATTACATTATATTACCCATTCTTTTGTAAATTCCATGTTAAATCAGCGTTTTGGGTAAAATCATTTTATTTATCGTACGTGTTTGGACTTATTGTTCTTGATATTATTATTACTTATATCATTATTTACTTACTTCTAGAATGTAAATAATGATTTATATATCATATATATTTAATATATACAAATATATAATAGATCAATAAATGGAAAGAAATACACCGTTCATGGAGACGACAGGCCGTACGTACACATGAACACTGTTTCTCGTTTCCTTATTGAATTGAATGGAATTAAGTAGATGAAATACACATATATATATATATATATATATAAATCCAGTATAATTATTATGTCATATATTTCATGATTACTTATTATATATACTTTATAATCAATCTTGAATTGTTAACATGGAAAATGAATCTCATCGCGTCGTGGAGACGGTAATCCGTATGTACGCACGAGCGAAGATATCCTTCCCAGATTTATTGACTGAAATTTTAGTGGATGATATAATATCATATAATAATTAATATGTTATAATAATCATATATAGTTATTCGTTACACCATTATACCCATCCAAGTAAGGTGGTGGTGGACAAACTAATTACACCACGACGTGGAGACGATATTCCGTACGTGCGCACGCGTAGTGATTTCATTTTCCGTAGGATGGATAGAAGGTTAAATATGATTTTTTTATTTTTATAGTAACATATCAGTATATAATTAATACTGATGTTATTACTTTATAATGAAACAACTAAATAAGAGGAAGTAGAAGAAGGAAGAAACTTTAAAGAATCCATAGAAGATATTACCTCTTCCTCGACACACCTCCTTTAATCTTCTTATTAGGGCACTAGAGTTGGTCTTTTGAGAAGAACAGAACCTATATGATATAACTAGAGAGGTTGGTAAGAGTAATAGTCAGGTTTTGGCCAAGGTTTAAGTCTAAAAATGGTGTGAGGAGGAGAGGGAGGATGTTCCCTTTTATAAGGGAGGAGAGGGGCACCTTTGGAATCCTAAAAAATATTAGTTTAATATAAATTGAAAACCCAAATAAAAACCTCCAAAAATGACTCAATTAGAAGATTAGATGAGATAGGGTTGTAATCTCATCAAAAAATAAAATTTAGACATGTTTTGATCTTATTTTAAACCTTATCATTTTGATTTACCCTTATTTATTCTATTTAATTTTATTTGTGGTCATAAAATTATAAATTTTAAATGGTTATAAATAATCACTTGTGTGTTGTTAATTTTCCATAACTGGATACTTTATGACATTTTAGACTATATAAATTTCAATTTTTAATTTTTAAATATTTTTGTGATTTTTAAACAATTTAAAAATATGTTATTTTTATAAAATAACAATAGTGTCAATTTTGACATGATTCATTTATTTGAATTTAAATAAAATCTATACAGAGAATATATTCGAAATAAAATATTTAATAGGTTCCAATAATGTAATATTAATCTATAAAATTATTTTATAACATTAAATTGTTCATATAATATTTATTTCAATATTTTTAAAACCTTTTATTTGGTATATCTCTTAATAAAATAATTATTACAACATTTTTGTAGAATTATGTAATATAATTATATGTTGTATAAAAATTTAACATAAAATCCTATGATGAATATAAATATAATATCTTTCATAATAATATTTTTAATTGAATTTATAATCTTAAAATCACAACATTTAAATTGGTATATTTATTAAATTATAAAGGTGACATATTTGACATCATTTAAAATAAAATAATATAAATGTCATAATCGGTTTTATAAGGATCCAAATGGTACAAAAATCGACACTTGGATGATTATGGTAAAGATATAATTTACCAATAATGTTTGGTCCAGTTTCCTGTCCTTTTGATAGGTACTGTTATTTTCATAAAAACTATATTATTGATTTTTTCACTAAATAAACTATTTCTGCATCACTATTGTGTCTCCATTAATGACAATTATTTAATCCTTAAAAATTTTAAATAAATTATCATGATATAGATAATTTTATTATATTTCTAGATACTATTCATGTTCTATGTCTTATTAAGTTTATCACTAAATTAAAATTATTATATTTATAATATTTAAGAGAGTGACATGTTGTCACTTTCTTTGGTTTTAATAATAATTAAATTATCTTCATGGTCCAAAATTCATAAAATGAATCTAATCCGACCCTTAGGTGATATGGGTCGACTTTTAGTCATCCAATATAATTTTTTCATGTGTTAGGGTAATTTTATAATCTTAGGTTTACCCTTAATTACCCGATTTACCTTTTACTATGATAAATAAAATTTACCGTAGTTACTATTCATAATGTCAAAAAATAAAAAGTAGCCTATTAACATAATTTGGAACCAATGATTCCAAATATGTAATCCATTTCTCTAAATTCAATACACATAAGTTGCAGAAATTAATTTAAAATTAATCCTGTTGTTAAGAAAACAAGTTTTAAAAGTTAAAACATTGCAAAATACTGAAATGATTTTATCTATGAATTCAATGTAAAATCAATGATAATGACATAAATTATATTAAATGGTAAAAATATATTATATTTATACATTAAAACCACTCAATATTATAATCTAAACATATAAATTATTGCGATATAAAAAGTTTTTATTTAAAATATAAAGTGTTTTTACTATTCATTAAAATATGGAAGTTATTAGAATAATAGGAAAATTTTATCCAAAGTAAATTTTTATATCCTGATTCTAAAGAAGAATATTATTTTGTTAAATTGAACATCTAAACATTTCAAAAACTAGATTTAATGTGGGTGCGCCATCAGAAGGCGGCAAAACTGCATTTTTTTTAAAAATACTTATTTTACCCGAAAAATTTATTTTTTTCTTATACCATGTTTTAGAAAATGTGTAAGGTAAATAATAATGTTATAAAATTAAAATTTTATTTAATACTATTCATAACATATAGTTCATAATAATATTATAATAATATATCATTGTTTAGTGAAACCCATTATTGCTTACAACACACGCTATCGAGGAAGGTCGTGATTGCGTGTAATGCAAGCCAAGTTAGGGTTGAGTGTAGTGCAAGAATCATTTTTTATTGTGTATAAAAAATCCAACCATATTCCATTTATACATTGAATATATTTATATATAAATATATATACTCAATGTTTCGTAGAATAACTACTATCAAACAAACTTGAAATTGTGTGTAACATGATCCAATATTAGTGTTGCATATACTGCAAGCTAATACTGTGTTGCGTATAGCGCAAGATAATCTTGGTGTATCATTGAATAGATGATATGAAATATATTAAAAGGAATATATCTTATAAAATCTTGGGGTGTTACATTCTACCCCCCTTAAAATGATTTTAACCCTCGAAATTCGTTGGGGTTATAAATGGTTCATTACCTGAGAGTTTCTTTCATAGAAACCGACATCGTAAAAAAGAATATCGAAAATTTTCTTTAAAAACTATAGTATGAAACATAAAGGATACCGAAATTAACTAATCACTAGGTTTCCACATAGGATAACATAGGTGAAAATATAGATATGGATGAAAAATCTAACCATCAAGTTCTGATGGTGAGTGGTAGAGGACATGGCTATGATAAATCCAATAGTCACAATGCCATAAATTTGTGATGTTCTAAGGGACCATCTGATTCATCAGATATAAGAGCATTAGGACAAGATTTTTGGTTTTCAAAATCATTTCTCTACTATTGAAAATTTTGAATTATAATAAATACTTACTTGATTTTGGTACAATCTCATTGTTGTTTCTGCCTTGAACAATTTCCACATCATCTCTTAGAGAAATGAAGTTGAATTTGTCATTATTGAAGTGTTAGAAGATCATGTCATAGAATTATGGGTCATTCCATCCGTCTCAAACAAAAGGTTAGCAAGAGTTATTAAAAATACATAAGTCTATATATGGGGATATAAATCGTATATGATTCCACAAATGGACTTATACTTCATCTATCATACTGCTTAATAAAATAAAACTTGTTTCTACTAACCAGGGACGTCCTGTAGGCCAGTCGTAGGTGAAAAAGGCATGTCGCACTTCGGTTGTGGGTTTCATTCCCACATCCTTGTCTGACGTGACGGGTTGTCACCCGTCCTACGTGTCTTACTTTTTCTAAAACTGTATGATTATAACATACCAGAATGTTCTAGCCTTAAAAAATACTATCTGATGTCTAAATTAATCGATTCCAATCTTTAGGTTTATCCAAAATACTTTTGTCCAATATCATAGGATAAATAAAACGATTTCTAGAATGGTCATATAACAAGCATGTGAAGACCATCATTTATCCCTTATATATCATAAGATATATCTTTTTGGACACATTCCAAACATGTGAATACCTTAATCTTGTATTGTCTTAAAAAAAAAGAATACCCATTTAACTATAGTGAAAACATGAATACTTTCAAAAGTTAATTCTTTCCACATACTAGAATCCCAAAATTTTGATATACTAAAACCATGACATCACTTTGTCCTTATATCAGTCATGAGTTCATGAATACTATCATACATATTATTTTCTCTTTATCCCTTAATTATGTGCATATCATCTACTTTCCAAACATATTCAAACAACCTTTCATGGTTACTGGTACCATTCAACATATACTATCAAATAATTAGGAAAATCAATAGTGTAACAATCCTTAGATGTGTCTTTATTCCATAGTACCATTACCTATACAACATAACTCTGGATAAACATAAATAATTCCACTACCTTATTAAACCATTGAACTAGGTTCAACAATTCATTAATCTCACATATCATTTATAGTCACTTCATCATCATCAATATAAATACTACCCATACGACCATGATGATTCTCTTCTTGAAATTTTACCTTAGAGAATTGGTTTGCATAATGCCCGTACATTCCACATTTAAAACATTTAACCGTTTTTGATGTCTTAGAAATATCATTATCCTTGTCCATGGTGTTAACTGAACCTTTTCCATTACAATTACTAGCTTTGTGTCCTTATTTTCCACACCCAAAGCATCTCCCCGTTCCTTAGAAACATTCTCCTTGATTCCTCTTCCCACATGATTTACACGGGGGAAATTGAACTTTCTTTCCTCTATGATCATCATGAAACTTCATATTTCTCTTATTATTCAAGTCAAGAAACATACCAATGTTGAAATTTTTGATCATATTATGAGATTGCTGATTAGGCATAATAATACTGTTTGGACTTCCAAATCCTGTTTCATTCGGTTTCTCATGAAGAATATCATTCCATTGTCCATCATATCCTCCATTATCGTGAATCTTCCTATTTCTAGCCATTTTCTAAAACCCTAAAAGAATAGTATGAGAGGAAAAAATCATGTTAGGAAAACAACATAATAAAGGGGGAGTAACTTTAATATCTAACATATTAGGTTTAATTATAATATGGTTTCCATAATTCTAGGACTATATCCTATGCTTATACTTATCCTTAGGGACATCCCTAGACATACTATAGAAATATCTCTAGGGATATCACTAATGTTTTCGTATCCTAGTTTCCAAATGCTAACTAAACCTTTCCTTTGATACCAACTATACTGACCGATACATTACATGAATTTTTATTACTTAAAAATTGAAGTATACTTATTACAACATATAAAAAAACCATGGTAGAACTGTATAGGTATAGTGTCTTTAGAAACTGGGAAACATAAACAATTGGTTCATAAAACATCTACATTGTCTCCCATTTATTTCATCATATCTAGAGTCCCTTTTGGAATATCCTACTTAATAACCTTCTTCCTGACCTGGGAAAAGAAAACATATAAAGGGTGATATCAAATGGTTAGTAAGGGTAAACATAGAGAAAATAAAACAATCCATAAAAATTATAATGTAAAAACATGAGCAAAAAATAATAACATCAAAATCTTGAGCAATGACATAAAACATTAGAGTACATAAGGCATAGATCATAAAGGAACATTAATTATGATAAACTAGAATGGGAATAAAACATTTAATTGTGGAAAACCATTAAGAAAATGATATGATTTCCATAGTATCCAAGGCATTACTACCAAGACCATCTTAGTGGACAAGGTCCCTTTCTGAATCGAGTTCATTCCTTGTTTCAGTCTTGTAACACTGAACCGAATTAACATACCATTCCAGCCATGTCTATATCATGAGATATAAATATTTACCCCATGAATTGGAGGGAGATATAGGTCCCACCAATCTCATAATTAAATCATTCTTACTTGTTCCACAAAGTAAACTTAAAACATTCATCATAACCTAAAGAATAAAATGGGTTTTATAAACATCATCCCAACAAAACATAATCCATATAAAACAAACAGATATCATTTCATCATAAAAAAAGTGAAACCATGTAAATCATAGTGACACTATACATTAAACATACAAATATGAAATAATTTCATCTTATATTGGAAAGGGTTTTGATAAAACATTTGAAATGAATTCTTGAGGATAATATCATTTCTTCTTCAAAATCATTTTCTTTTCAAAAAATGCAATGCAATTTTAAAAGAAAAGTGTTTTTTTGAAAATAGACATAAAATATTGTAGAGTGAGTTTCATGAAAATGAGGAATTATTAAACCGTAAAAATCCATTCATGTCGTATAAGTTAAAAATAACATTCTTCTCGTACTTTTTTCGGAAAAGTCCAAAAGTACCTCATATGGTAAACAAAAGAAATATTCCTTCCATACGATGTGGTAAAAGTAAAAAAATGGGTGAAAATGAATTTATTAATACATGGAAGAAAATTAGACATTTGATGAAATTTTTTTGAGAACATATGGACATGGATAATGAACATAACCCCAAAAAATACTTACGAATAAACAATCTCGGATAAGAATGAGATTGGAATAATTATCCCTTACCTTATGTCTGATATGCTTCGTACATATCCAAAACTCCTGTATAATGATTTAAATAATGTCATTTACTTATTATAGAATCATATTCATTGTTATGATATCTTATATGGTTCACTTATTACTTTATATTACCCATTCTTTTGTAAATCCCATGTTAAAGCAGCGTTTTGGGTAAAATCGTTTTATTTATCGTACGTGTTTGGACTTGTTGTTATTGATATTATTATTACATATATCATGATTTAATTACTTCCAGAATGTAAATAATGATTTATATATCATATATATTCAGTATATACATATATATAATAGATCAATAAATGGAAATAAATACACCGTTAATGGAGAAGGTGGGCCGTACGTACGCATGAACGCTGTTTTTCGTTTAGTTATTGAATTGAATGGAATTAAGTAGATGACATACATACATACATACATATATATATATATATATAAATCCAGTAGAATTATTATTTCACATATTTAATTATTACTTATTATATAAACTTTATAATCAATCTTTAATTGTTAACATGGAAAATGAATCTCATCGCGTCGTGGAGATGGTAATCCGTACGTACGCACGAGCGATGATATCATTCCCATATTTATTGAATGAAATTTTAGTGGATGATATAATATCATAGATTCATAATTATCTTATAATAATCATATATAGTTATTCTTTAAACCATTATACCCATCCAATTAAGGTGGTGGTGGAAAACTGATTACACCACGGCGTGGAGACGATATTCCGTACGTACGCACATGCGGTGATTTCGATTTCCATAGGATGGATAGAAAGTGAAATATAGTTGTTTAATATTTATAATAACATATTAGTATATAATTAATACTGATGTTTTTTCTTTATAATGAAACAACTAAAGAAGAGGAAGTAGAAGAAGGAAGAAACCTGAAAGAATCGGTAGAATAGATTACATCTTCCTCGACGCACCTCCTTTAAACTTCTTATTAGGGCACTAGAGATGGTCTTTTGAGAAGACCAGAACAACTATGATATAACTAGAGAGGTTGGGAGGAGTAATAGGAATGGGTTGTCCAAGATTCAATGCTCAAAATGGTGTGAGGAGGAGAGGGAGGAGGTTCCCTTTTATACGGGAGGAGAGGGGCACCTTTGGAATCCTCAAAAATATTAGTTTAATATAAATTCAAACCCCACATAAAAACCTCTAAAAATAACTCAATTCTAAGATTAGATGAGATAGGGTTGTAATCTCATCAAACAATCAAATTTATACATGTTTTGATCTTATTTTAAACGTTATCATTTTGATTTATCCTTATTTAATCTATTTAATTTTATTTGTGGTTATAAAATTATAAATTATAAATGGTTATAAATAATAACTTATGTGTTGTTAATTTTCCATAATTTGATACTTTATGACATTTTATACTATATAAATTTCAATTTATAATTTCTAAATTTTTTTTTGTGATTTTTAAACAATTTAATAATATGTTATTTTTATAAAATAACAATAGTGTCAATTATGACACTATTCATTTATTTGAATTTAAATAAAATCTACACAAAGGATATATTCGATCTAAAATATTTAATAGGTTTATAACATTTAATATTAATCTATAAAATTAGTGGAGAACATTAAATAGTTCATATAATATTTATTTCAATATTTTAAAACCATTTATTAGTTATATCTCTTAATAATATAATTATTACAACATTTTTGTATAATTATGTAATATACATATTTTTTGCATAAAAATTTAAAATAAAATATTACGATGAATATAAATATAATATCTTTCATAATAATATTCTTACTTGAATTTATCATCTTAAAATCACAACATTTAAATTGGTATATTTATTAAATTATAAAGGTGACATATTTGACATCATTTAAAATAAAATAATATAAATGTCATAATCGATTTTATAAGGCTCCAAATTTTCCACAAATAGACCCTTGGATGATTACGGTATATATATAATTGAAAAATAATTTTTTGTCCTGTTTCTGGTCCTTTTGATAGGTATTGTTATTTTAATAAAAACTATATTATTGATTTTTTTCACTAAATAAACAATTTCTGCACCACTATTGTGTCACCACTAATGACTATTATTTAATCCATATAAATTCTAAATAAATTATCATGATGTAGATAATTTTGTTAGTTTTCTGGATATATTTCATGTTTGATGTCTCATGTAATTTATCACTAAATTAAAATTATTATATTTATAAGATTTAAGAGAGTGACATGTTGTCACTTTCTTTGGTTTTAATAGTAATTAAATTATTTTCATGGTCAAAAGTCTATAAAATAAATCTAATCTAACCCTTAGGTGTAATGTGTTGACTTTTAGTCATCCAATATAATTTTGGCATGTGTTAGGGTAATTTTATAATCATAGGATTACTCTTAATTAACCGAGTTACCTTTTACTATGGTAAATAAAATTTACCGTAGTTACTATTAATAATGTAAAAAAATAAAAAGTATCCTATTAACATAATTTGTACCCAATGATTCCAAATATGGGATCAATTTTTCTAAATTAAATACATAGAAGTTTTAGAAATTAATTTAAAATTAATCCCATTGTTATGAAAACGAGTTTTAAAAGTTAAAACATTGCAAAAGATTGAAATGATTTTATCTATGAATTCAATGTAAAATCAATGGTAATGAAATAAATTATATTAAATGGTAAAAATATATTCTATTTATAAATTTAAACCACTCAATATTATAATCTAACCATATAAATTATTGTGATGAAAAAGTTGTTTTTATTTAAAATATAGCATGTTTTTTCTTATTCATTAAAATATAAAAGTTATTAGAATAATATGAAAAATTTTTCCAAAGTAAATTTTTATATACTGATTCCAAAGAAGAATTTTATTTTTTAAAATTGAACATCTAAACATTTCAAAAACTATATTTAATGTGGGTGTGCCATTAAAAGGCGGCAAAACTATATTTTTTGAAAAATACTTATTTTACCCGAAAAATTAATTTTTTTCTTATACCATGTTCTAGAAAATGTGTAAGATGAATAATAATGTTATAAAATTCAAAATTTATTTAATAATATTCATAACATCTAGTTCATAATAATATTATAATAATATATTGTTGTTTAGTGAAACCTGGTATTGCGTACAACACACGCTATCGAGGAAGGTCGTGATTGCGTGTAATGCAAGCCAAGTTAGAGTTGCGTGTAGTGAAAGAATACTTTGTTGTTGTGTATAACAAAATCCAACCATATTTAATTTATACATTGAATATATATATACTCAATGTTTTGTAGAATAACTACTATCAAACAAACTTGAAATTTTGTTTAACACGATTCATGATTAGTGTTGCGTATACTACAATATAATACTGTGTTGCGTATAGCTCAAGATAATCATGGTGTAGCATTCAATAGAAGATATGAAATATATTAAAATGAATATATATTATAAAATCTCGGGGTGTTACATCACATGCCTCATGAAACTCTCATTAATCCATCCCATGAGCATTTATTTTCCCTAGTTATAAATCTAAAATTTCACTATGATTTCCCATGTAAAACAATTATGTTATGATTAATAAAACCCATATACTATCAAGGGTGTTAAACATTTTGAAATTTTAATTATTTTATTAAGTACATAAATTTATTTATTCTACACTCATTTATAATGGAATTATTTGTGATTAAAAATTATTCTATGTTGTATGATCTATGTGGAATGCTTATGCATGTGAATGAAATGAAAGTGACAGGTTCAAGAAAAATTATATAGAACTCAAATAAATTTGGTTTTTGTCCTATGAGATATCATTGAAGGGATTAGTGAGTGAAAAAAACCATCCTAGGACCTTTTCAACCAAGATGTCTAGGTAGTAAGACTTGACCTATATTAATGATGTCATGATTCATTTTGTTTTAACAATTCCCATGTCAGCTTTATATAACATTCTATATCATTCTTTATTATTCATGTTTATGATTCACACATGATTTAGGTTCCATTTAAATTCTTATTGTATAAGATGAAATTATTCCTTCATGTATGATTTGTTTATTTCCTTACATGTATTTGTAGGTAAACCATTTCTTATATATGTCCCCAAATTATCCCATTGATATTTTAAATATTATGTAATTTTAGATTCATTTTAAGGATGTTTTCTATAATTTTGTTGTATCCCATACTCTAGATGTTATTATATGTTCCTAATTTCAAAATTCAATAAACTTATTGTTCATCAGAGTTGTATTATGTGTATTATTTTTAATTAAAAATAATATAATTTTTAATAAAAAAATATTTTTTCATAGTTGGTATCAAATGAATGTTTAGTAATTTGTTGGATTAGGATTAGAAACATTTAGGGAATGTCTTATGGATAGTAAAAAAGATTATAAACCATCCTTAATGTTTTTTAATATTATAGTGTAAGTTTTATTGAAGAAAATGTATCCCTATCTTGGTAATTTAGGTGGTTCTTGATCTTGAATAGATGTACCAAGGGGAAATACCTGAAAACACTGTATGGAGATAGAGTCAGTTGGGAACTGGTGTAGGAAAATGATCCATACTACACACATGGTTTGAAACTTCTTAGAATATTCGATGGTGAATTCTCATGTTAATAATGATTCATTATTATGGGAAAAACAATTACCATAAGTTTATATAGATCACAAATAACTTATTTTAAAACATAAAAATTACTAATTTAAGAAAATACATATTATGTATAGGTTTTTACTTTTATGTTAATTTCTAAATAGTTATGTTTTTAGTAGTTTATTTTTAATAATCCTCAAATTTCACTTTATTATATATAATGGATGGAAATTAGAATAACCCGTACAATAACAAATGTGGTGGTAAATCTGATGAATGACCAAATGAGATGCCTTACAGGATGATAACTCAAGTAATACATCATGTGATTATGGAAAAGTAGATATCAAAAATAACAAATAAAATTTCCATATAGTTGAATATCCAAAGACATCAAAGAAAAGGATGATGATGTATCGATTAAATTCAAAAAATAAATAAGATAAAGGAAAGAATATTCAATATGTTGTGTGTCAAAAATGTGCAATGTGAGGTAATGGGAAATACAACAAAAAACTCTAATGTGTTTTAAGAGTGAAAAAATAATCTATGAAGTATCAGTATCCATAAAAATGAAGAATATGATATAAGAGAATAAATTACTTCCTATAACACAGTTTGTTGCATAATGCCCTATGTTTGGAGAAAATTGGCATTATCGATATTAACACAGTAATCAAAATATTAACTCCTCTACAAAGGAAATATCTATGATATTAAAATATTTAAAGTTTAAGGGTTAATGATTTTATATATTGGAATTTAAGAGTTATGTTATATAGTTCGTATATTAATGAAATTATGTATATTAGAATCATGAATAATAAAAGGATTTTTTTCAATCATTTTCACATTAAGAACATGGAATTTATGTTAAATGGTATCAATAGACTATAAAAGTTGTCTAGTGATAATGTACTACATTATAAATCAGATATTTCAGTTATTTACAACTCTTAATATGTGTTTTATTTTGGGATAAACCTAATAATTACAAGGATGATATTTCTATGTCTTATATTTATAATCAGCGATTGAACATTTGAAGAGTCAATTAAAAGATGTTTAGTTTGATATTTTGGGAATCATTTTAGAGGATAGTTTTTTTTTTATTTTGAGGTGATTTATAATATTTATGGAGATATTTTTTGGGTTAAATTATATATACCCATTAGTATTAATTTATAAATATTATATTATATTTTTTTGAACATTAAGTTTATAAGAAAACCATTGAGGATAAAATATTCATTAATGATGATATTATTAGGGTTATTTGTGATATATATTTATTTATTTAAGGGATGTTAAATGTTAATCAATTGGTATTATTTTTGGAATTTTAGAGATTAATGGAATACTATTTATTCATTTTTAGTATTTTGTTACAGTATGCTAACCAATTGGGATTTAGTCATGATTGTATTGATAGAATGTTATTGTTTGCTGGATTATGTGATCAGTTAGAAGATTATTTTTGTTCTTTAGTCATAATAAATATTCTTGTGTATACACTGCTGAGAGAAAAGATGATACTGCAGTGTAAATTGATGAAAGTATGAAATAATAATTTTCAAGAATGAATTTATTTTTATATAAATTGTTTACATTTAAAAATAATTCCTTAACTCTAGGAAAATTATCTTAAAATAGAACTTTTGTTATATCACGAACATTTTTGATGAATTGATTGAAAATTTATTCATAATTTTTTTTTGGGTTTTGTGGTCATTGAAATTTTTCTAAACATGTTCTTTATTACACTATATTAGTTATTTGATGTTTATTTTCTATTACATTTTTACATTTTCAATTTCCACTAAATTTATACTACCTAGAATCATAATTATCTAATAAAATTTATAGTACACTTTCTCTCATTTTAAATAGATATTTTATTAACACTTTTTATGATGTGGGTTTTCAGTATGGATATTTTCATGTATATCTAACTATTTTCAAGTTTAAATTGAAAGGGAAACAAATTACTAATGGCAGAGTATTGTAATGAAACTGGTTTTTAAAAAAGATCACTATGTTAGATAGTTTATGCGAAATGCTACACCAAAGCCCTATAAATAATGATTAATTAAAAATGAGTATTTTATCCATTCCATTACATTTTAATGATATGAGTAGAATTAAAAAGTATATTAAATATATATGTATTTCCTAAATATATTGATATGAAAACTAGTAAATAATCAATCATTTTTTGGTAATTTTTTTTTTCTTCAAAATATATTTTCCTACAAATTTATTTTTATTTCATTCTAAGAGAAAATATTTTTATTATATTAAATAACATTTATTTAATGTTTTTGATAAATTTAAATCCATTTTATATATCAGTATTTAAAAATTAACTTAATAATAATAATTTTTATTTATTTGGAATGTATAACTGTTTTAGGAAATAATTAAAAATGCAGTTTTATGTACAACTATCAATTCAATTGAAAAATAAAATAATATAAAAGTAATAATATTTTTAAGGTTACAAAAGTACTATTTAGTCATATGTAATTAAATTATTTATATTTAATTAATTTTTTACCATATTTTAGTATAATTTCATTTTATGATTAAAACACATCTTTCTAATTTTTTTTAAAATTCACAATGTTTATACATTTTAATTCATTAAAATAAACCAAATAGAGTAGATATTTAAATAAAATTTTATAATAATTATAAATATTGATGAATTTAAGTTCATATAATCAATATGATTAGTCATAGAGCTTATGTAAAATCATATTTTACATAAAAAATGCATTTTTGGGAAAATTATTTGCATCATACTTATGAGTTTAGTTTTTAAATTAAATTATTTACCCATTGTTAATTTATTTTAATAAAATTGATTCCATATTTTGAATAATAATAACTAATATTCAGTTATAAGTTAAACAAATTTTTTAAGAATATGAATAATAATATTAGTAAATATTTCTCTCCATATTAAAATGAAAATAGGTTTATAAAGGGTAAAAATAATTTAACAAATAATAGAAACCATGTAACCCTAAGAGTTTGAATATGAATATTTAATTTTAAATAAAATATTTTTTATATTTTTGTCTTATTTTTGTAACATTATAAATTATTTTGTAATTAGTTTGATAAAAATTATATTTTGATATGATAAAATACTAATTATGTTATTGATTAATATGTCATTTCAATTAAGAAATTACATTTTATAAAATAATTAATTTTTTAAATAAATTATATTTTATAATTTTTTTTGATATGATAGTTTTTTTATATTTAAATTACAATATAATTTATATGATGTCCAATGTAATTTATAATGTGGTTCGACAACTATTTTTATCCAAAAACCATGTATTTCTTAATAAAGGTAAATTATATATTTAGAGTGAAAAATCATCTATTTGGAAATATATTTTTATGAGTAAAATATTTTTTTGGAATCCGAATGTTGAAACTGTCCAATTGTTATTTTATTAAAATTGTCTAAGATAGTCAAATTTTCAGGTAAAACATAAGTACAATATAAATATTTGATCTGTATTATAATATCATAATAACCTAAAAGTTATTTAATAAATGATATAAATGGTATCTCGAGACAAATATATATTTACAATTTAGGATAATATTATTTTTAGATTATTTTATGAATTTTATTAATCCTTTATAAATCCTATAAAACCTATATTATATTTTATTGTTTTAAATTTATTTTTTATAAGCATTAGTTACTTCCACATCAACATGGGTATTATGTATATATAATTGAGCATATGAATTATATATAAATTAATTATATCATTAATTTTATGATACTATGGGAAAAAACCCTGTGATAGTTTTTGGATTTTGTTATTTTGTTATATAGAGTCCAAAACCTATGTTTTGGAAATAATAATGAACTCCATATCTTTTCCTATAAAAACCTATCCATTATCCCCATTATATTAACTAAAACCTAGGATAACATCATTACTCTTACCCACCCCCCTATAATTTCCTCCCATGGTGACCCAATCTCTCAATATTCTCCTCCAATGCTTTTGTGAATCAATCTATCAAGGTAAGGTATCTCCCGCTCTAATTTTTATTCAAGAACCTCTTTTATGTTATGACTCTGAATTTAATTATTTTTTATGTTCCAGAATGTTTTTATACATCACTATTAATTACCAAAGTATGTTCATGTGAATAAATACTTTTTTCACACCCATTTATCATTCTCATGAACCATTATTTACACCTATTTTGTTGCTGAGTTTTTGTAAATGACATATCCCTCTTTATTTCAAATCCAGAACCTTATTTGTAAATTGACCTTTAAATCACAAATGGGTTCTATTTTAGTAATATTATAGGTATATCTATAGTATATAATTTATTTACAATCAGTAAGAGATCATTTATCCTCTCCCATTATAAAATTTACATATATTGTTACCATGCCGAAATTTATTAAGGCATTTCTCTCTCTTAGTTTCTATTAGAGCTCATTATTTATAATTAGAAATCCGAATGAAAAATGTTAATGTTTTCATGAAATTATAAATATAACAATAATATCTAATTTACATCATTACAATGATAGAACAATTATACCCTCTCATTATATAATTTACATAAGTTATTTATATGTCTAAATTTAGTAAATGATTCAATCCTCCTTCTATTTATTCAAGCATCTTAATTATCATATGGTCTTTTTTCTCCCATTCATAATGTTGGGTTTTTTATATATCCCTATTACTACCATTATAATTTCTAAATGATTATAGACCCCATTAATCTATCCTTAATGAATCCCATGAACATTTATGTTCCCCCATTATGCTATAAAAATTCACCATGATTTCCAATAGAAAAAATTGGGAAGTGAATAACCATACCCATTTATGATCAATTGGTTTCACATTTATGATATTGTAATTCATTGATTGGGTAATTCCATGTATGTATTCCAAACTCATTGATCACGTAATACAATGTGATGAAAAATGATTTCATGCGGTACGATCTATATGGAACCCTTATGCATGTGAATGAAATGAATGTGATAGGTGCGTCTAGAATTATATATCACTCTAGTGAATTGGGAAATGATTGGTCTCATGAGAAGACATTAAAGGGATTATGGAGAGAACATAATACATTAATAGACAACGTTTACTATGATTTCGGGGCAGTTATCCTTGACCTATGTCTATGATTCCATATTTAATGTAGTTGTCACATTTCCCATCTTGTCTTTATTTTACTAAGCTATATCATTCTTTATTATTCATGTTCATGATTCTTATCGATTTTATTTCTTATTTAAATTAATATTTAATATAATTTAATTCATTCCTCGTGGTATGATTTGTTTATTACCATATTGGGTGTTATAGGTCAATCTTATCTTATGTATGACCCTAGGTTATGACACATAGATTAAAAAGTTATCTGATTTTAGAATCATGTTATAATTATTTTAAATAATGTTATTGTACCCCGTGATGTAGATGTTGTGATATTTAATTAATTTTTAAATAAATATTACATATCTTAATTTTGGGTTTTATTATGTGTCATTTTAGGTATTAAATAATTATTTAATGTTCAATAAAAACCAGGTTTTCATAATCCATAAATAAAACATAGATGAGTTAGGAATGTTTATTTTGTTGTTGTAATATCCCTATATCTAGAACTCTTTAACATTGATGTATTGGGTTGGTTGTGAGCACTCAAGAATGCCTCCTCTAATTCTAATGGATATAAAATAATATAGAGGGTGTGATAAGTTTAATGGGGAGACTATAAACCCTAGATTCAGAGTTACAATGCTACATAATAATCCAAAAAATTTAAATAAACAATCCGAGTATGAATTTAATCGATTTAATATGATATAGTGGAAAACATAACAATAAGATCGATTAATATAATACAATAAATAATAATGGAGTAATGTATTAACATGATGGAATGTAACTAAATGTATTTCAAGAATAAATACAAGAAAAACACTTGTAGAGTAGATTAAACACACGGAATTCCCTAGTCTCGAACATCATGTCATCCCCACATGAAAAATCTATCTCGTCTATGAATAAAACAATCGTTAACATGTTTGTTTTTCATTGTCCAAACAAGAATCCATTTCATCTGCTCGGATGCCAAAGGGAGCCCAGAATTTGGTGTATGTATAACTCAGTAAGTCATCAACAACATGTCTATAAATAGAACCTTTGATAGTAATTTTTTCCAATAATTCAATAAATAAGTTCATTAATTAATTAAACAAATAAATTAAAACCACATCAACCTGATTCGACACCATTTTAGAATTTATCTTTTTATCTATGACTACCATTCCAACCATAACCATATAACCATGGTAACACATTAGCGTCCTCAGTTCCATGACAGAATTTCTCTGATCATATTTCCCAACCTTTCTAACATTCTCCTTATTACTAAGGAATAAATCACAAAAGTCAAGTTCAAAAACCCTTATATAATCATTTCAACATTTAAACAGGGTTGATCTTAGTATATAATCATTTTGTCATGTTTCATGGCTAGTCCAAGTATATAGGAATTTTAGCATGTGTCCCGGGGAAAAGCCTGCTATATAAGAATATCAGAACATTTCTCTTTGAGAAGGCCACAATATATATACATCAACATGTTTTGGGGAATCTCAAGTTATATCAAAAAATTTAGAAAGTCTTATGGAATAGCATGTTATTTTGTCATTTCATCATGTAAAATGGGTCTATTAACTATATAAAATCATTACAAAAAATAAATCATAACACTTTTAGTAACAATAAGGATATCACAATATCAGATATAGGGATTAATGGATAATTTCGAAAATTACCAATTATCATTTAATTAAACATTTAATTATCAATTTTTTAATAAATAATACCTTGGTAGTTTTGTAAACAAATAATATTTAATATGGTGAATATATATCAAGAAAAACCCAAATCTCATGTCATTATAAACCCAATTTAACTCATTTAAAAATTCCATTATGTTCAAGTGTTCTACCACCTAAACATTATCCATATCTAGGTAAATAATAAATTATATTTAAATGGGTTCCACTAAATAATATTGTTCATCATTTAATTAATTCATCTGCATTCTATGTTGGTATAATTTCAATATTTCACCTACCTAACATTTATCAAAACATAGTGTTATGGTTTTGACCCTTTCTATTATCTGATGTTCAACCAATGCATCCAAAATGATTTGACCACAAGAAAGAATATTAAGATGACACAAATATAGATTTGAGATAAAAACTGTTCATGTTTATAAGATACAATGCACAGAGTCAAAAGAATACATGGTAATGGTTGTAGATTAATAAAAGAAAGAGGGAAGAAATGAAAAACAACTTATACTGGGATTTATCACAAAAATGGGGAATCTGAAATATATTGAAATTTCAGAAAATATCACTGATGATTTCCCTAGGGCAATAGGGTAGAGATTCATGCATGGAGAGAATATAAATCACCATTACAACACTTTTTAAAAATATGATTCCAAAATTACACATCATACAATATAGTAACATGTTGTGTATTTATTTTTAGAGGGATAAACAAAAAACATGTTTCCCTAGAATGATATTTAATCAAAAAAACATTAAATGAAATGTAATTGGTTCATGAAATGGAACCACTTCACATCTAGAAACTATTCATGACACGAGTCTGGTGGATTCTCCAAGTAGTTTTACCCATTTAATCAACATTTTAATGTGTTGTAGAAATTTTTCACCCTATTTAACTTATATAAACCTAAATTCCTTTTTATGTATCCTAAACATATGATGAAACCTTGGTCACACTTGACCCATTTAACCTACAATCCATTAATCTGAATAAACATTTACCCCAAAAACATTAGGTTATTTTACCCAGCAACTACTTTTCATCTCTGAACCATACTTGACCACAATAAATCATAGGATAAAATCATAGAGAGACATACCTAAGAAATTATGGGGTCATACAACCTAGCCACTATAAAATAGATCATACCCGATCATCTCCATGCATTACTATAGGGGCCTCGAGGAATAAGTCTATCGATTGTGATCACATATCAAACACTCTCTCCCAATTGTCATCCTGAACACTAATGTGGAACAACATCACATGAACGAATTGTATGGTTCATCACCAGTGTTATGTATCACTACAGTCCAAAACCCATATCATATTCTTATCAAAGGATTCATCAAAACAAATTTTAATGTCATCCACATCTATAACATCATAATAGTCCAAATAATATATCCAAATATATATGATATAAAACATGTCTTGGATGTAATTAAATCACTGTAGAATGGCTAATTAGTATGCCATTTGACTGACCATATCCTCGATTTCAACGGGCCTGAAAAACCATGGATTAATCTTTCCATATTTCATGATAAAAAATTTCCCTAACCTGACCGATACTCGGAAGAAAAATTTATGACCATCCCAAAACTCGAGAGGTTTTCTATGATGGTCAGGAATATATTTCTTCAAGCTCTGTGCTGTCACTAACAACTCTATGATCAACTGGACCAACTCATATACACCATGTACAATACTAGGCCCAAAAATTGCTAACTCACATACCTCCAACCGACATTCTGGTGATAGAATGACCTACATAAAAAGAAGTGATTGGTTCAATATGGATCGAATCCATGAGGCAATTATTATATGAAAACTCTTTGAGTTCATTATGATTCTCTAGAAAACCACTGAAATCCTAATAAAATTATAATAAAATATATTATATAACATAAATAGTGATATCATATATAAAATTAATATGAGGATGATAGGTCATATTGAAAACAACCTATGACCCCAAATCCATTTAAATACATTGCTAGAAATGAAATATGAAATGATGATCTCTGTCAAAAATAATTCTCTTCAGAACACCCTTAAGATGACCCACCTAACTCATTTAATGATTTCCCAGATCATGAACTATGATTATAAAACCCCTATAATTTTATGAATTTCCCTTTTTTAAATAATTAGATTTTATTGATTCATTGTGTTACAGGCAACACCATATTAGTTTCTATTAAATATAACACTAATTTTTTACGAAATATAATTTTAATATCTAAATTAAAAAACTTGTAACATATATATTGGAATTACAGTTTACACATGTAATCCTCTTTTGAAATTATATGAAACACGTTTTCTAAAAAACATTTCAATGAATATAATAGTGTTTTATTAGAAAAAAATCACTATAGTTGGATTATATTAATTAAAAAAATATATATAATAATAAAAATTATATTTTACATTCACCCTATGTTATTTCGGGACATGAAATAAAAAATATGTTTTATTGTAAAAAACAATTTTTTTTTCTATATGTATTGTTATCACCTTTCAATGAAGCACATGTTTTGAAACAACATTTTCAAACAATTATAGATTATTTTTAACAAAACAATTCTACTTCTATGAATGTGGTATATCAAAATTTACTTTGGTTGAATCTCTGATATTTTTATGACAAGTTTCTTATTTTGATGAATAGTGAAAATATTGAATATTAATTGAAAAAATATTTTTTTCTAGATTATATAAATATTAATGTTTTTTTATTTGATTTAAAGTATAATTAGTAAAATATTATATAAATCATTCAAATTTATTTAATTTTATGAATTTGGCATTGTAATTGATTTTGAAAATATTTCAAACATTTGAAAAATTTCACTCTTAATAACTCATCATCTCATATAGTTTGCATGACTAAATTTAAATAAAAATGATTCATTTAAATTTTGTTAAAATGATTTTAATTATTCTGAATCAAAATTTCAATATTTATTAAATATTTTCCTTTTAGTTTTGGAAAATGTGAATAACAACTTTAGAATTATTTATCCCCATAGTTATGGAAAAAATAAGTAATTATGGAAAAAATAATATTATAAATATTATAAAATCATACTACATCATTCCAAAATTTTATTTTATGAATTTAATATGACCCTAAACACATAATTTTCAGAAGTTAATAATTTAATGGAAACTATGCCATTAAAATGACTATGATGTTTTTAAAATTAAAGCGTGTGGAAAAATGTGACTCTCTAACATTGAATATTTATAATTTTTTTAATATGGGGTTTAAAATAAGCTATTATCATTTATAAATATTCATATTAAATTTAATAGTTCAATATACTCTATTGGAATTTTTTGGTGAAAAAATAATTATGATAAATAATTTCACAATGATACAACAATAATTATTCAATAAATTTAAAACGTAATTAAGTGATCTTACCAATATTAAAATAAATAAAATATTAATCATTTATGGGTTTAGAATAATTTTTAGGTTATTATTACATATTAGGGATGTATTAGATGAATTGGATAGAATTTATCATGTTATTTTAATTTTCTTAATGTCAATGTAAGGAATAGTCCCAAAATCTTCATTAATAATATTTTATCCAAATAATATTTAATTAAATTATTTACAAATCATAGCAACAAAAGTTAAGGGAAAATAAGATATATTATTTTCATCTATATCATAATTTTACCACTTATGGTTCAATTGACAACAAATAAGTAAAAATATATATCTTTTAATATTTAAAATATTGATAAAGTAATAAACATTAAAATAAGTTAACTACAAGGTTAATAAAAATTATAATGTTTCAAATTAAAACAAAAAATTTCTAAAATCTATTGGTTTATGGGATTACAACCATATTTAACATTATCTTATATTACATTTAAATTTGGATTTATTTTCATTTAGATTTTTTTTATTTTATCTTTTGAGAAATTCTAGATGATCTTTTCACCTTCATTGTAAAAGGAAGTGTCATCACTCATCTCATTCCATAACATAGAGTCTTATATGTCTAGAAAAAACTACAAAATTATATTCCAAACTTTCATATACATATTCTAGATATTACGGTCTTCAAGAAGGTCCATCACCAACGTCAATTAGATAAGATCTAGAAGATCAGTTTTGAAGATAAAGAAATCCCTGAGGGGATGGCAACATTTTCTGACGGGGCTCTTGCGTTTTGCCTCTAGGGTTTCCTCCCTCCTGCCACCTTCTTCTTCGCATTCTCTGACATCTCTACCTATATCTTATGAAATTTCATGGGATGATTAGGTATGCTCTTTCTTGTAGTCCCCCTTTCCTCCTTCGAAGGCATAACTGCTTTTCCTCTCTCTATACTGGTTCTTGTGGAAGATTGGTTTCACTGGTTCCATGTCTGCTAGATTCTCCCTACCACTTCATGGACCATGACCACTACTTCAAACTCTCTTATCGAAGGAATAATTGTGATAAAATCCCATCTTGGTTTGTCACAACGATAATCTGGTGGTTTGGGATTTTTGTAGTAGCGGTGCCTAACAACTTCTCCTCGCGGGGTCGATCAACCTCCTCTGCTCTTGCTACCTAGACAGTTGTCCTAGAACTATTCTTGGGTCGGTACAAATGTGTTTGTGGTGTCATGGGATTGTGTTGGGGGTTTCGTTCAGTGTTGAGGATTCATGGCAGCTGGGATTCATCATGGCTACGGTTGCTGGTTGAATCGAACTATCTGGCGGAAATTTGGTGTTCCATCCTCGTCGACGTCCTTAACTACTAGTTAGTGGTCCTTTTCAGTAGTCCTTTGATTTTTCCCTCCAATTTATGCTTTTTCAACTCGTTGGTCTCTATCTCCCTGTTGGTGGCTCTGACGAAACTGGTTCGTGATCCATCTGAAGGTCACATTTCTCTGATTAGGCATCCCCTCTCCAAAATATACAACGGCCTCTGGTTTCTTCTCACCAAGCCAAGTCGGCATGGAGTAACAGATATTGGTGAGGTTTTGGGATGGTTCTGTTTGAGCGGTTGTTGCTGATTCATAAGGTGCGAACTGGAAGTCGATGTTTGAGTTGCTACTGGTTTGGTGTATCTTCCTGTTGTTGATGATTATTGCTGGTAGTAGTGCTCGTGGATTGTATGTTAAAAATGGTGATGGTGGCTTTCAATGGATAATTTTTTTTGTGTGTTTATGATTTGGAATAGTGAGGTTGTTGATCCTTTTCTGGGTCCAAGCTGACATTAGGGTAGGGTTGCTATGGGATGGTTCGTAGGGTGTGCAGCTCAAGATGGTTCGTCTTCCGTGTTGATATGGTATGATTTTGTTTTGTTGTTGAATTTGAATCGGTTGGCAGTGTACTGGATTATTTGGTGCTTATTTTTATTTTGGTATGACGTACGAATGGTGGTAGATGGGAGGTTCCCACTCAGCCATGAAATGGGTTTTATATTGAAAATGGAAAAAGAGATTGGTGGTGGAAGAATAATTAATCCCTCTAACTAATCACTCCCTTTATGTACTCTTATTTACCTCTTTTAAAACAGTTATATATAAAATTAAACAATGACTTAAGAATCATAAATATTTTTCAATTTTATTATTATTATTATTAACACAACACTTCATTCCCCCTTTCCATTGATGAAGATGTGAATGTATCGCTCGTCTGTACGTACACATTACCGTCCCCATATAACAATACAATTCATTTTCCACCACCTTATGTTAGAGTGGTGATATGTTGGGTTTAATGTTTATATATGATATTTATGAATGAATTATACATTTGTAATTATAATTTCATTTCTACCATTTTAATACTATATCATTTGGGTAATGTTAACTCCACTCGTGTGTACATATGGAATACCAACCCCACAATAAGATGTGATTAGTTTTTTATCCTTATTTCACAAGGGTGGTAACAATGATGAAATTATGAATATGAATGAGATATATAACATAAATTTTAGTCTTTAAATTATTAAACAATGATCAATGTATAAGAACCAAGACTACCAAACTGAATCATGCTAGGAAGACGAAGCGATACCACCTAGTATAATAATTATAAATTACTAATAAATGGCTGATATGATTTAATAATCAAAAAATAAATTGTATGATATATATATTATTATTTAATATTTCTTTAATAAATCCATGTTTATTATTATTTTGTATGGAAAAAGAATAATAAATGGCGAGACTTATGGTAACGGGTTTATCACTCTCTTATTTTATTTGGACACATGCCTTGTACAGTAATTTTTTATGTGGTGTATATACTACCAATGAATGGATATTATAAGTATTATTAGGAATATTATGGTATTTAAATATTATATTATTTTATATCATTCATGTAGCATATAATTTTATTTATTACAAAGTGGTATGTTTTTTTCACAATCATATCAATATCAAGGTTTTTTATAAATCACATTTGAGAAATGCTTATCTTACACACCCATGTTTTCAAAATAACGTTTTGAATTCTACTACTATGATATTATGAATATTTAAAGTCATTTTTACATATATTTTACATATTAAAATTTTTTTTTGAAAAATATCTTTTATTTTGATTTCTTTATAAGGAACTTTATGAATTTATTTAGAAAAATTTAGAAGAAGTATATTTTTAACTTATGCAGCTTGACATGATTTTACTACCATCATGATGGCTTAATGATCTGAATAAAAAATTTATGTATTATTTTTTTTAATAAAAATCCTTCATTTATAATTGTCCGACACTAAAAATGATTTCATAAGACGAAGAATATTTTCCTCACGAATTATTTAAATCAGACTTTCAAAAAGACATTTTCATTCCAAGATTGATTTATTTGATGTTACTTATGATTTACTGGGGATATTACTCAAGAATACTATACTTATTAGTTCTATTAATTTTTCATGTTAATAGGTAATTATATTTATTAAACCTTTTTATTTTTAATGAGATGTGTTATGATAATTTATTTATGAATATAATTTATTCATATGGGTTCTGATCAGATGAATGATTTAAAGTCATGTATCACCGAAATGTATGGTTTTCACTCAGTTACATGTGGTACCTATTTATCTCTAATATATATTGTGTGATTAATTATATCCATTGAGATATTTAGGGGAAAAAGTTGATGTGCATGATTTGTGATGGGAAACAAGTCCATGTGCTTAATCTATTATAGATACTATTTAATAAGTCCTCATCTATGAGTCATAGTTTTTAACCATGAAATATGAATTTTTATTCTATATTTGTAATTATTCAATAAATAGTATATGGATTTATGTTACATGATTTATTTATAATGAATTTTATTCTTATGATTCATGCCTTTTAAATTGTTAATATTTTATGACATGACTTGTGTTTATGATCCATGAAAGGTTGGGTATGAACTTTTCTCATGATCACATACCTATATATCTTATATAATGTTTTAATAATATAATATATTGATATATTCATTCATTACCAATACTAATTATTTGATCTCACCCATTTAATATGTTTCTTTTTCATAGGTTATGAAGACTGATTTTATGTATGGGTACTAAAGGGGAAGATATTTGTGTGAACAATTTAAGATAATTCACTAGAAAAAATGATTATGTTCATTGTTTAAAAATTAACTAAACTACTATGAAACATCATTATGTGTTTGAGTTATGTAATGTATATTAATTTAAAAATGATATAATATCCTTATACAAAAATATTGGGTCATTATAGTATGTATCATAGAAACGGTGTTGTGATGATATGGAATCTAGGATGAGAAAACTTTAGTGATATCCATTGATATAATTTTCTGTATATGTATAGGGATGTCTCTATTAATAATTCTATGTATAGGATACTGTCCCAAAATATTGGTTATAATGATGAATAACCTAGTATTAATCCTAATATATTATATGTTTATTTCAATTTTCCTTTATTATGAGGTATTATCATAAAGAGAAGTGTTAGTCAAATTGTTTTTGGTTTTATTCAATGGTTGGAACCCAAAAAAATTGTAAATTGGGAATAAAATGAAAAAATAAATGATGGCTCGATGATGGAATCAAACCCCACATTATAATGACCAAGAATCCTTGTCATGTAACTAATCATGAAGAACATGAAAATGAACAATGGAGGGGAAATGTTTTTATACAATCCCTTTTTAAGGAAATGTTCCCCTTTATTTATAGAAACAACTAATCTACTCATTGCAGAACAATGGATTTGTACAATTGAAATGTTATTTTCAATTCTCAGTTGTTTAGATTGTGAAAATTTGAATTTGGTAACTTATCACTTAGAGAGTGTGGATAATCTATTATGTAAATTTATTGTGAACACAAGTAAATAAGAAAAAATTGACATCGTGCATTAAGATGAGATTAAGAAAAAAAATTCAGTAAGTACCTTCCCCGTATTTTTCAAAAAAAGGGTAGATTTATGTTTACAATCATTCTCATGGATATAATAATAAAATATGGATACAATTAAAATGAATATATAAAAACTATAGAGAGGGAAATATTATATTAAATCTATGATATTAGTATAAAAGGAAACATGGAGAAAATTATCATAAGGGGAATGGTAAATGTTTTATGTATTGAAAATAATGTAGTTTATATAAATCCAAAACTTTGGAATCCCATAGTAAGTTCATTATTTTAATAAATTGAAATTATTACAAGGAATAAAATTCCAAAGTAATGATAAACTTAGTAGTTTTGTAAATAATGACTACATAAAGGATATACATAATAAAATCAGAATTATGAAATAAAATCATGATACATAATAAAATGAAATAAATAGAATCCTTGAAATATTATTCAAATATTTATTATTCACAACCTGAGATGGGGAAACATTATAAGGGTGAGCTAAAATTCCCAGTAAGGGTATGTAAAGAGTAAAAAATAATGAATTATGGAGAATAATAGTCATGGAAGGGTAAAAAACTGATATCACATTCCACAAAAATTAATATATAAGTAAATATCAATATATCATGATAATAAAAAAAACACATGCCACTCCATTAATGAACTGAATATTAAATGAATCAATAAATATATTGATGAAAAATTCTATTTTTAAATAATAACATAAGCTAAATGAGTAGAATTATATATTATGGGATTACATTTGTCCTAGGTACATGTAACCGTTACTGTCATGACCATTCACATGATGGATTACGAAATATACTAAGAACCCATCTGGTGTGGCCAATTAAATCGTATAATTGGACTATTGATGCAACGATTAGCTATCTATAACTGGGACAAAACATTTTCATAACAATATAATGATATCTTTATATATCTAATAATTTTTTCAACAATGTAAAATGTTCCATATAAAATTTATGTATTAAATATATGTTACATATTTTATAATAATTACCTTTTTGTCATATAACTATCACAATGAACACCGTAGGTAAAATGGTATATCGTTTAGGAAATTATAATATCCATTTGATTATAATATGGGTATTTATGGAAAATGTAATAATGAAAAAAAAAATCATAAATAATGATATTTATTAAATATAATGGTATCAATACCAAAGGAAGACGAGACTTTAAAGGAACTCATTAAACATATACATGATGAAAATAAACTTGAAACATTCCAAAGTGTCCCATAGTACTTTGAAATATATAAATAATAATAAAAAAGAAGGAATACCATTAGAAGAAATTTTATGATACCATTATTTTTAAAGTGTTCATGAAATAATATATCAAAAGGTTTATTAGATACACCACACCAAAATAGTAAGTGGAGAATATAACAGTTATCATACCGATGTAACAAGTGATATGAAAATACCTTACCTTATCCTTCCTTTTTTCCCTCTATCCTATTGTAGAGTGGATTAAAATATGTTACTACTTATTCTATAATGATACACATATTAATTATATCAAATTATATCTTATTTTAATATCATATTACCTATTTGTTAGTAATATTTTATTATATTCACTATTTTTGTGTAAAATGCATAATTTTTTCTGTTTTTATTGAATTATTACTTTTTTCATATTAATTGGATAATGGTTTTATCATATAATTTTTTTAACCATGATAGAAATATCATATTTATTCAGTATATATGTATTTATAATATATCATTTTTTTGGAGATAAGAAGTGAAATACACCGTTCATGGAGAAGGTATGTTGTATGTACACATGAAAGGTATATTTATTTATTTATAGTATTAAATGAATAAAAAGATAATTTTATATATGCATACTATAATTACATTACATTATTTATTTTATATATTTCACATAGGTTTTATAAGACAATTCTTTAAACATTAAATGTATAGTGTAAATGTATAACATCACATTCAGTTGGATGTAGTACTCATATCCTCAAACGATGTTATCATAATTTATTAAATGGAAATCAACTAGGAATTTGTTATATTATAATTAAATAAATATAATTAAATTATAAATATCATATGTAACATATATAAATAGTGTTTTTATTGTAATTACCAAACATGATCGGTGGTAAAGGAAAATGAACAACGTAATGTCACGAGGCGTTATTTTTTCACACAAATAAATGGTAAGTTCATTACCTATTAGATGGAAGTGTGGGTATGTTTTGGTTGAAATATTTAAATGCAAATATCTCATAATATTATTGATATTATTTTTGTAATATTGTTATAGAAAAATTATAATTTAATGAGTGGAAAAAAGAAATAAATTTAAAGGGAATAAGGAAATTTAACAAAACTTGTTTGGGTGACTTCTTTTGGATGGTACCAAATAAATTTCATTGATGTATTTATGCTAAATGTGAGGCTTATAGGTTCAGAGGAAGGATTTTGAGGATATATTATGGTATATATTTTTCAAAAAAAAGTGTCTTGAGATGTTTGAGGGTGTGTGAGGAAGTATGAGGATAGGAGGCCTTTTATAGTGGATGAGGAGTTTTGCACTTGTAATTTCTTGGAAAATGATTTACTCCCACGATTTATCCATTGAAATAGGCTCCAATAATGGACTAATATATATTAATGGAAGAATAGGATCTAAATATTTCCATAAATTGTTTTGGTCAAGTATCCTTGACATTTGGACCCTTTAATTTGATGCTTATTACATCGATAAGATTTATTTCACCTTAATCATTGTAACAAATTTTACTCTCACTCATTGATATTATTGTTAAGAAACTAATTTTATGTTATTTTAAACTATAAATTATTATGATTCCAAATATTTAATCCATTTTACAAAACTCAAAACATAGAAGTGGATGAAATTAATTTAAAATGAATCCTGGAGATGGGTTGATAATGCGTGTTTTTAAGGTAAAAAACATTCAACATTTTAATAATTTTTTATACAAAATTTCAAATATTAAATGATTAACATGAGATAAATTGTATTAATTGATAATACATTAATATAATTACTTATTAAACCCATTTGAAAATATAATTTACCCATATAAAAAAATTAAATGGAAGAATATTTTTGAATTAAAATTCCTTATTTTTCAATATAAATTAAAAATGAATCATCTAGAAAAATAACATAATTTATTCATAACCTAATATTTTTATTCAAATTTAAAATATAATGTTTATTTTCACATATAAAATTTATAAATGTGAAAAAAAGTTGATATAAAATAGGTTATCAATTATATGGCAGTTAATCTACCTTTACAAAAATATGGATTTTTATTCATAAAATAGTGTTTTATTTTAAATTATGCTCGTAAAATATATTGTATTAGTTTTATAATATTTTTTGTGGAAATATAATATATAAATTTACTCAATATATTCTCTAGATGTCTTAAAATTTAATTGATTGTGAAAAATGTTACTAAATAGTGTTTTATTTCAAATGGGTGTTCTGTGTATTGAAAAGAAATAAAAAAATTAAATCTATTCCAAAATTACTATAATTTAAATTAATGTGATGATAATTTTAATCATTTTAATATTTAATTATTGTGAAAAAAACATATCTAGATTTTAAAGCTCTTGTAATTTAGTGTTTTATCAGCATTGAAGTTATAACATGACACTAAAAAGTGCTATAAGTGGAAAAGTGTTGATGGTTGGAATAAAAAACTTTACAGGTTGAAGGAAAAAGGTATATATTATTATTTCATAATTTTGATGTTAAACATGATAATTATATAATTCTTATATTCCTCCCTTTTTTTTGGAAATTTAATGTTTTATTTTTAATGAATAAGCACTATAAAAATTCTAATATTCATTCATTAATTAAATTTCAAGTGGTCATTTACATTGATTATGGTATACTAAAATTACATATTCTATTGGTAAAAGTATTAGCCAAATCATCAAACTTTTTTTATAATTATAATTATTATATAAGGAATTAAAATGAATATGTGTATTTAATATGGTTTTATGGTAATTCAAGTTATTATCATATGTCAATAGAATACATGATATTGTTCTTGACATGTTTCGTGTGTGAATATAAAGATATACATAATTTTTTTGGAGATTAATTATATTTTCATTTTGTAAATTTAGTAACCTTATTTGGAATGATTATTTATTTTAATATTTCAGAAGGATATTAAGGGTTACCATATTTTAAATTCTTTAAATTGAATCATGGAAGAGGTTTTATGGAATACTGTTCTTATGCATATTGTATAACCTATGATAGAATTTTTATGATAAATAGAGACATAATGAGTATATTTTCATCCCATTATAGATCTCATGATATACTAGTATTTCGTACATTATAATTTCAACATCATCTTTTATTAGAAAAAAAGTAGATGTTGAAACTGATCAAGGAAACAATGGTGTGGTTTCCCTATAATCATATATGTAAATCATCTAATGAAAATTATACAAATTATCATATGGGTCTTGAAATCAAATTTGGTTCTCTTATCATTAATTTTTATATGAATGAAATTTTCAAGACTCATTGGGTTTTTATTTTTTGGTCATTAAATTTATCCAGAGCATGTTATCTATTACTATTGATTGAAATGTGACAATTATTTTTCTCTTCTATCTCAATTCCACCTCTTTTATCTTAAGAGGAATCCAACTTATTACTTATTTTGGGTATCATTTATGTTTCAAACAATCATTATTTTGAAAGGATGATTTACTATTCATTTTTATGATGTGGGCTTCTACGTAGTTAAATTTCATGTATTAATACTTTATTGAATCTGAAGAATTTAAATGTTTAATGTAATTTTAATGATGTACAGTGTAATTTTCTGAGATTTTTAGGAAATATATTTCTCCAAAATAATGTCATTTATTTGTTGTATTTGGATACACAAAACATCTACTTAGCTTTTGTTACACACAACACTTTGTTTCTATGTAACAACATTTTATTATAGAAATTATTCGAAAAATACAATAATTACATATAAATTATTATTGATTTCATGAACAACATTAACTGAATTATGAATGTATTGTTTACACATGTAAACCCCTTATGAGATTAAAGGGTAATTTTTTTTCTGAAAAACAATTTAAATGTTCAAATGTGTGTTTTATACCAATAAATTAAAAAAATAAATATGGTTGGATTATATTAAATCAATATATATATGGATAATATTAAATATAATTTTCAAATATTGTCTTATGGGTTTTCTAGACAAGATATATAAATAAATCATTTTTTTTGTAAAAATTATATTTTTTGAAAAGTAGTTTTGTCACCATTCAATAGGGAAACCTATTTAAAAACTAAATTTGTAAAATTTTATAAATTCAAATAATAAAAATAAAAATAATCTTTTGAAGAGAGATATAATTATTTTCTTATGTATAATTGTTAAATATTTTCAGATAAGTTTCATGTTTTCCATAATAGTGATAAATATTGAATTATAATTATAATTTTTTTTTCATATGACTTATTTATATAGTTAAATTATGTTTTAAATTGGGTTTAAAGTAATGTTATTAAACTTATACATCACTTAATACAATTTATGTCATTTGAACAAATTTCAAATTGATATTTAAAATAAAAACATTTCAATCATTTATAATTTTTCACTTTTAGAAACTCATCATCTAATTCCTTTAATTGGATTAATTTTTAATTAATTTTTACATTTTTTACCAATTTAGAAAAATGAAGACAATTTTATTAATTAGAAGGTCCATATTAATAAAAAATGTCCCTTTTTTATAATTTGAATAATAAATTTAGTAAATTTTATTACCATGGTTATGGGTAAACTGGTAATTTTTAAGAAAATTAATATTATAAATTTTATAAAAATACCAAAAAAATTTATAAAATTATATTTCATTAATTTAATAATACCAATAAGTAAAATGGTTCTAAAATTTATAATTTAATGGGCTCTTGTTCCTGATAATGATAAGAATTTTATGAAAATCAAAGATAGTTTCAAAATGTCACTCTCTTAATTTTAATAAGTATAATATTTTTATTATGGTGTAAAATAAAAAATATTATCTACTATATATAATATTTTGAAGGGAAAAAGGTTTATATACATAGTTTAAATTTATTTTTAATTTTTTTAATTAAATATTTATCATAAATAATTACACAATTATGATGACGTAATTATTTAGTTGATGAAAAATAAAATTAAGTGATATTTAAAATATTAAAATAAACATAATTTGACGTACATTATGTTAATGAATATTTGAAAAAATTAACAGTAATGATATTTTATAGAAATAATATTTTGTAAAATTTTAAAAAATTAGAAAAAATATAAATTAAATATAAATTCTATAATTTATGGTCTGATATAAAATATAATTTCAATTAATGTTTCAATACACACCTTATTAGAATAAATATCATTTTTTTACTGTTGAAGATTTTTTTTGTAGTTAAAATTAAAAAAAAGGATTACTAAGGTTTAATAAACAAATATAATGTTTAAAATTGAAAAAATATTGTATAAAACCTATTTATATATTTTATTACCACCCTATCCCAAAATATCATCTTATAAATTTCTATTCTAAGGTATTTAAATTGATATTTAATCATTTTTAATTTTACCTTTTGAGAAATTCTAAAATATTTTCTCACCTTCATTAATAAAAGACTCACCTCCCTCATCTTGTTTCACCATTTTGATTATTATATATTCAAAAAACTCTACCAAATTATATTAAAAAAAATTAAAAATCATTGAGGTGTTTTTATTCCCCATGGACCAACACTAGGGTCATTTAGAGGATACCTAAAAGCGTTGTTTTAAAGAAGTGATAATCACCATATCAAATAACATTATTTTTCATCAATCATATACCTCCTATAAATCAATGATATATATAATAGAAGAATCCTTTAATAATCCTCAATATTATTAGATTATACTATTATTAGGATCCCACCACTATATTACCCCTTTCCCATTGAACAAGAAGTCTATATATCACTCGTTTGTACGTACGACTTACCATCTCCACGTAGCAATACGATTCATTTTATTTACTCATAATTAATGAGTTGGAATAATGATGGTTTTAATGTTTATATATGATATTTATAATATAATTAAACTTTTCTAATGATATTAATATATTTACCTTTTTACCACCATATCTTTTTTGAAATGATAATTTTACACATGCGTACATAAGGCTTAACATCTCCATGATATGATGTGATTAATTTTTCATTTATGTATCACATGGGTGGGAATATGGATGAATTTTATGAATATATATTATATATATAAAATAATAATGATTCTTTAAATGATGAAATAATGATCAATGTATAATTACCAGGACTAGCGAACCAAATCATTCTTGGAATACAAAGCATATATCAACCAGAATAGTGATTTAAAATAATTAATAAATGAGTGATAAGATTTCATAAAAAAATTATTATATTTAATGATTTATATATGGATATATAATACATGTAGGTTAAATAAATATTTTTTATACATTACTATTGATATAAAAAAAGGAATTGAGATACTTATGGTAACTGATTTTTGACTAATTTCTTTTGTGGGACACATGGATTATTCACAACTAGTTTATTTATTTTTTGTTTATATATTTAACATGAATTTATTTTAATATTATTATTATTAATATCATGTTATTTTCCTACCAATATAATTTTATTTATTTCATGGGGAATTTTATTCTACTGATTGTAAAGTAGTAATGGATTATTTCAAAATCTCATAAATAATATGGATTGTTTCGTTTTAAATCTAATAAGGGAATATTAATATTTTTTATCCATGTTGTGTAAAAATTATTTCAAAAATTATTTTATTATACTACTATGAATATTTTATTCCTTTTTAACCATGTTTTGGTTTTTAAGAAATTGTTTGAAAATAATATTTGTTTTCATTTTTTTGAAAAAAAATAATAATGACTTTGTAGAAAAAAATATTAAAGTAATGTTTCATAACATATATGGAATGAGGACCCATTCAAACCATCATGACATAGAATATCATTGAATATTTCTTTAAAATATTACAATTTTGTCTTCAATGTAAATGTCTTCTTTTATAATTGTGTGACTATAAAAAATTAATTCATAATCCAAATGATATTTTCCTGAAGATAAATTTCAATTGATCATTGAAAAAATAATTTCTTATATATGTTGAAATTATTTTATATTAAATGTTATTTTATAGAGATATGACCAAAGGATACCATTTTTATTCATTATCTAAATGGTTTACATTTATAACGGTACGAAATTTATAAGACATGTTTCTTTCACATGAGTTGTGTTATGATGAAGTGTTTATGAAACTCATTTATTTATATAGGTTATGAATTTATGAATGATTTATTGTCCTTTGGAACACAATTTTATAGTTTTAATTAAGGTATGGGTGGACCTATATCTCCATGAAATGTATTGGGTAATTAATTGTATCTCATGATATAGTCATGGGAAACAAGTCAATGTTCTTGATCTGTGATGGTAAACTTGTAGTTATGCTTGATCCATAAGGGAAAACAGGTGATAAGGCCTAATCATAGAGTATTGGTAATAAAAACTGATATATTTAATGGTTTTCTATACTTATGATGATTTCATAAAAATTTATGATATGAATTTTTGTTTCATGAATTATTTTTGATGAATTTTCTTTCTTATGATTAATATATTATTAGATGTTAATGTTTTATTCAATGAATCATATTTATGATCAATAAAAGGCTGAGTATGAACTTTTCTCATGATCACGTGAACATTTTTCATTACTTATGTTTTTATATTATAATAAATTATCATCATCCTTGTTTACACATACTAATCATATGTGTTCACCCTTTTCTTATGATTCCATAACATGTGTAATGAAGAATGGTTTTATGTTAAGGCAGTTAAGGAGAATATATTTGTGGAAAACATTGATGATATTCCACCAATCTATAAGATTTTGTTAAAAGTTTGAAAAGTCCTTAAATGTTTATTGTATGTGAAATTTTTCTGTGTACTATAGTGAATATTATTATAAAAACGAGGTAATATGATATTATGAAAATCTTGGGTCATTATAAAGAATGTCCCCCTGACAGGAAAAAAAGGGATTCCTTCTTCAGTAGATCTACTGTCATCTATATGACATCATTATTAAGTGTTATCAAAGGTAATCCTAACAAAAAAATTCATAGTGACATCATCACATTTCCACTCATGAAATGGAAGAGGTTGAAATATCATCAATGGCCTCTGATGTGCAACATTCACTTGTTAATAAGTGAAACATTTCACCATAAAGCATTTTATCATTATCTTGTATCGAAACCACTGATATATTATATTGAGACAACAATATATCTTTTCAAATCATGTATTTACCATCCATTTAGAAGCATAAAACTCCCTTATTACCTCATCGTGTACGACCGCAGAAACCTGTACTTGATAAAAAATGAATTTACACTTCCAAGATACCTTCCTGGTGGAGTCCCCAACTACATTATTTTTCTCTTATAACTAATCCCTAAATATTATATTACCAATCAACATTGATTTAGTCCAAAAGTATGAGTATAATATATTTTAATGTCAATTTAATCCATGTCTCAGTCTCCTGGGCAGCTATAAGTGTGCCTGAAAAGAGGTATATTACTTCACACTCATGACAAGGCTCCCATACTGCCTATGTCTGTTTCATTTAGATAAATTCATCTAAATTGACATCGGACTCTCCCATTGTATAGGAAAACTCAAATTTGAATGACTATATATACTCGACCCACCTCCTCTATATATCGTTTAGGTCATAATAATAAATGATATACCTAAGGATATTGTTGTCCTTATATACCCCAAAACACTCATCTAAGAGATAGTTCCTCTAGAATCTCATGAAAAGTACCACTCATGCTAACTCTAGATCAAGATAAGTTTAATTCTTCTCTTATTGTCTCGGCTATTTGGATCTATAAAAACCCAATCTATTCACCTATATTAGAACATCTCTGATTCCATATTCAGATGTATCACAATACATAGAGTATTATTTTTCAAGAATAGGTAAATTGAGTATAATAGATTGGTTAGAATATCATTCAACTTCTAAAAATTTTCTCTTATAAAGATATGAAAAAACAAACTCTACCCCTATCATGGTCATTTGTGAAATTTGTTTTGGATAATTAGAGATGTCTATGATAGAGAAGTGATAATGACCTAAATAATAAAAAATAACCAAATATAGATGAAATTATTGGCTTTCTACCAAGATACCAAGACTGAAAATTTAACTAGGTCCACAAGTGTTGCTACCTCTAAGATTCCATGGATGATGAAGTTTAATTTATCAATCCAGAATATAAATTTTGATAGCTTGGGGTAAAGTTGATGGTCTCTCACTAAACTCTATATTAAATCAATATGATGGAAATGATCATATGCTGACATGTATTATACTAATATTTCATCGAAAAACCCAACACAAACTGGTCCTAAAAGGGATGGATGATCCTATTAATAATTTCCACAAATACCTATGATTCATTGGTCAAACTAAATGAAATCACTATAATCTCATACATGACATACAATATGAATGAAAAAATCATAGTCATGACTTTTGGTAACAACCTCATTTGAGGTAATACTGATATTAAATAGTTATTGGAGAAGATATGAGCACCTATCAATCGATCAAAGATATCATTAATGCCTAGACAATGATACTGATTCCTGACCATCATATGGTTCAGTCTCTAAAAATCCACACATAAGAACAACCACCCATAGGCCTTCATGGTGAAGGGAAATGGAGAACCCCATTGAGATTCACTAGTACATACGAAAAATTTAGGCACCAAATATTCCAATTGATCATTCAACTATTGAAGCAATAATGATTCCATTCTTTATGGTGGAATAGAAAGAGTCTCTTCTTCCAGAACCAACATGATCATAAACTCTGTCACTCTCTTGGGTGGTAATCCATATAACATGTAAAAAACATTCTGAAAATGGCCTACCACTATAGGAAAAGAATCCATCAACATTCCACTATCTTCTTGAGAATTTCCATCTATCTATGAAGAACGAGACTCCATCCTACACAGAATTGGTCATATACGACCAGCCTGAAGACCCCAATCACCTTGGTGAGAATATATGTCACCTTCTAAACATAAAAAGTTCACTATACTCTTTTAGCATTCAATTTGATCCTCATATATAAATTTCCAATCCATAACACATGTCAAAAATATACTTTTCATTTCCCACACTAATGGTTCCCAACTGAAATATTAACCACCCATCTCCAGAGAACATGCCTAAAAACATTGATATTCCTTAATGACACTCCAAAAATACTGTCGGTGGTCAAAATCATTAGGTAAGGATAGTAATAAATTTGAAATGTACAAATGAGGGGGTGTATTATGGTTTTCAATACATTGATATATTTATAACACCTCATTTTTGTTATTGAGATCCTTTCCATTCCACATAATGTTTTGGGCGTAGTGGAAATAAATTCAGAAATTGAACGTTGTGATGAATAGTTTTTTAGGGAACCTATATCCTTTAAGAAAAGCTACTAATACTCAAATACCAGATCTTCGTGATTCTTACAAGGTTTTTTATTTATATTAAATATAATTAAAAACTGAGTAGATGCAGTTGACACCATTAAAATAATGTCTAATGGAGCCTTCTTGTCCCTTTTCAAGATATTGTAAACACAAACCTTAGTGAAATAAGATAACACTTAACAAAAAATGAGTCTGACAAGTCAGATCTCCACCAAATCAAAAAAGATTGATTTTGTTTAGGTTTTAGGTTAAACATCACAGTATTATAAATAATTTACAGATGCAATCAGATCCTCAATAATACATAGCAGAAAATAGATCTTCATCATCGTATTGGGTTTCTTCAAACAATAAAAGGTAAAATAACAGATAGATGATTGAACATGTATGTATATAAAGTGTATCTCTAACAAATACATTGTCCTTCTTCAATAATATGGTGTCAAATAAAATCTCAGTAATAATGACATCAATATAATTGAGTCAACCGATCAAAACATATATATGTCTCCAATGTGTAGCTTTGAAGGAAAGGGCACATGGCTTATATTGTATATCACTTTTCTAATATATTCACACATATATTTCAATAAATAGAATGTTGATATTTATACTATTTGTTAAATATATATATATATATGTGTCAAATAACTCTAATCATTTCACAGAATAAACATTGAATATTATAATTCGAATTCATTTCTGATAGGATATAACATCCCTTATAAATAGAAATGATTTACTACTATTAATATGATCATTTAAAACAATAATAATGATCCTTTGAAATTGAAGAAAAACATCTTTTAAAATATCATTATTTCTGCCAAGACCATTTCATAAATAATATGTAATATTGATGATTTAAAACCCTATCACTTAATAGTATTCCATTGGGTTCCTTCTTGTTATTGACTAACTCCAAAAATATGGATCAAAATGGATAATTGAATACAAATGTACATTTTATGTACCATACATTTTCTTCCTCAAATGTATGGTGGATTCTGAATAAAGGTTTACTTATCCATACATTTCTGTTTATTGAACATAAGGTTATATCCAAATGTTGGTTATAGGAGCCATATATGGTGTTCTAATCATAGGGTTGATTTAATATGATACACTTTCAGATTTATTAATTTAATAGTGTTTTGAGAATATTTATAAAATTTTCTGAATAATTTATCTAATATTCACAACTATCCAATTACTTGAATATAATTCTGGAATAAATATTCTATAAAATAATATTTTAATAAAATTAACTTGAATAATAATTCATTAGTAACATAAATGTGAGTGTTTGTGAGCACCAAAACCATAAATAAATTAACCAAATTTTTGAATAAATACAAACTCAACAATCTCCCCCCTTTTAATGGTCCCAAAAACCATATTGAAATATAGTTTAAAAAATAATTTTTTTACCCATTTTGGATATAATAACTATTTTATTAACAATTTAAGACTTATATCCATTTATCCCTTTATATAAAAACATCTCCCCTATTATTAGGGACAAATAATATCTTCTATGTCCAAATTATTAAGGATAAATACATAATAATGTAAAGTAAACCAACAAACGTCTTCCCATAAAATGTATCCCTCATAACATTAAAAGAATAAAATAAAAAATATCTCACTTTTGTAACATAAAAAAAGTAGAGAGTATAAACATCCCCTGAATCATAGAATAAATGATATTTAATGAATCAAAAATTTGGAAAAACTTTTCAAATGTACAAAAATATTTATACATGTAAAATAGAACTACTATTTTTAGAAATAAACTTTTTATGAGATCAGTAAATATTAAGTACATTCTTATATATGATAAAAAACATAAATAAATTACAGACTCATTAACAAAAAATATTTTGAAATTTATATATATATTAAAAATAGTTCATAAAACATTAATTTTAAATAAATAGAAAATAAATAATATGTTTTAGAATGGAGTGATCAGTTCATTTGAACATTCTATACACTAAACTTTAACATGTACAGTAGCTAAAAATAATGATAGTGATTCAATATATTTTAAACATATGATATTATTTTATACAAATAACTACAATACTATTTTAGAAATATATCTTCAGTTTAATATGATCTAGTTTGGTAGAAACTTTTCTTTTAGTAACTCCATTTTTCATAACATTTCTACATTGAGTGATTCAATGTCTACTTTTGAGATCGAACGACCTTTCATATTTTGATACTCATTTTGAAATGATTCAAAAAATTTGATATAGATTATTTTTTTTATATTTTATATGAAATTCTAGACATATCCAAATAAATTTACAACTTCAAATTTTATCCATTCAATGTGGTGACTTTAAACAGAAGCATTTCAATAGCTATTTTAGAAGAGAGGAATTCCTGTTCTTCCCAAAATTAAGCTTCCTTATTAATTTTATAATATTTTTCAAGTGAATATTCAACATATGAAATAAAAAATTTTGATTTATACCTTTTACGCATTTGTAATATTGATTTTCATATGAATGAGAACAACATGACCAAATCATCAGGTTGTGTTTGGTTTTTTAGAAACCTTTTAACAATATAATTTGAATTGGATTAAATGTTAATTTGAAATATTATTAAGTGGGTGAAATGTTAGGTTCGAAAGTAATGAAAATGATGTTTTATTTTCTTAAGCATCGATTTATGGTATAATCATTGCATATTATGTGATACGATTAATCTTATTTTTATAAAGAAATGAAATTTCGAGAAAAAAATGTAAAACATTTAAAATATATTTTTTAAAACTACTATATACATTTTATGAATTACACTAAGCAAAATATTTTATATAGCATGTAGATACATCAATATATTTTATTAATTCAAGTATAAAAACATAGACTATGAAAAAATCTAATGAGAAAAGTATAATATTTATTTTTAGTGATATTTTACACCTATTGTGTAAAATTTCTAGTACAAAAAAAGCATATAAATAAAAAAAATTAAATAATTCATGGATTAGTGATTTTATTATTGAGTGTTTTTAATCAAAAAAAATACTTCAGAGATGTTCACATCATTTATATACACCAATTAATCTACCACTAAAGGATTTAATGATGAATCATGGGGATTTATTCCTGCACAACATCATAATAATGTTATTTTTGGTAACAGTTTTTTTGTCTAGCAATATTAGAAATCAAATTTTTAAGTATCAAAATTTAATATAATAAATAAGATTTTACATGAACATGTAAATTTATTATTTTGAGAAATAATCATTATTGACACTAGAAATATTAGGTTTTAGAAAATAGAAATCATTTCAATATTGATAATTAATTCAATAATACAAACATTTAATTTTAGACATGTTTCTTATATTTAAATTTGGATCAAAATATTTTTTATTTATTATTAGTCATTAGAAATTTATTTCTATTATAAATTTTTTTTTGGAATTTTATTGAAGGATTTGATTTAAATATTTTTCTTATTTTATTATCATACTAGAATCTTGTTTAAAATTTTAATCTTAAACCAATAATTATTTAATCATAGTATCATTAAATCACAATAGTTCTTAGAATAATAAAAATTTAAATTCACAATTTGTTTTGTCAAATTTTGTTTATTTATTAGAAAATTATCATTTTATTTTATAATTTTTATACAACCATTGTTCAATGATTCATAAGTTTATTATATAATAATAAAATACCTATTTAATTCACTATAAGATAGTTTCTCTCAAATAGTGCTTTGAAAATAATATGGTTGTACCTAATAATCAATATCATCCATAAGGGATATCATTTTATTTTATAATAACCTTGGAATCTGTAGAAGATTTATCATTCATGGAATATGTACTCATCAGGGTGGCCTATATAACTTTTAGTCCTTTTATTTTGTAATTATCAGTCCTTTGAACATTGAGTATTGAACAATTATCCTTAGTATGACCTATTTTCTTTTATTCACAACATTTATTTTCATCCATCCCTTTAATTTTATTTTTCGATAGGATTTTAATATTTTATATGAAGATCTGATAAATATTTAAACATGTATAGATTATTTGAATCACTTGATTCATCTATAGTTGTTTTGAGATAATCATGTTTATGTCTTATATGATTTTCATCTTCATCCCGTGTCTCATATTCCCACATATTTCATGTGTAGTTGTATATTGAGATTCTATAATGGATTCATTAGTTACTCAACAACACAAAATAATATTATTTTCTTTTATATTGAGATCACATCTACGTTCTCTTTCATCATTACAATAATCCAATCCTTCCATTAAAATTTCATAATTATTAACATCCTTCTTCTAAACCCTTATTTGAATATTTTTTAAATATATAATAAAATGGGATATTTAACATATATAATTATAACCATTAAATTACATAGATTGGGTCATTGTCATACATTATTTTGAATTATCTATTTCATGAAGTGTTTCAATTAATTGTTAACACCGTTTTATGTTACCCTATAAATATTTAGTGGCCTTCTGACATAACATTTGTGAAACAAATAGATTGAAATGAATATTCCAAAATAAGTATATCCTTCAATAATTATTGACATTATCAAATAGAGACAAAAATATTTACAAATTTCCAAAAAAATAAATATAGAAACAAAGAAATTCATTTGAGTCCAATAGATGAAATCTGATAGAAAATTTTCAAAAGGGAAATGTACTAGAATAATCCTTCCTCTGGTACCACTTGTTTGGTCATGATAGTAATGATGAAGACAAACACACAATATAGGGGAAGGTTAAATGTGGTTTTCAATACATTTATAAATTCCGAAAACCTCTAATGTAAATACAAAACAACTTTCCTTTCTTCTAAATGTTGATTGAGTTGCAGAAATAAATAAATGAAATTAATATAGCGGTTATAGTGGAATACGTCATGAAGATATTTTAGTACACTCCAAAAATTACCAAATCCATGAGCATGGTGATTTTAATTTGGTATTATTATCCTACGACCATTAGTCGACAATTGAGTGCATGAAGTTTTCACCATTACAGTAAGGATAAATAGATCCCTCTAGTTCTTTTACAAGAAATCATAAATCCACAGATTAGTTCAAGAAGAATAAAATTTACCACAACTAAGTCCATGTAGTCAAAACTCAACCAAATCAATAGATTTATTTTACTAATGATATAGGTAAAAATTCATAGTTATATTAACAATGAATATATGAATTCATATATTAAACATTAACATCATCAAATATATCTTCCATTTCTTGTAGGCATTCAACAGAGAATGTTGAAACACCAGACATAAGTTTGAACATATATGAATCCATATTTTATCTAGAAAAAATAAATTGTAATTCATAAAGAATAATATGTAATGATAATGTGTAGTATTAATGATAGTAAAATCTTTTTGTCGAAAAATCATTATATGTATGTCTCTAGAGAGTTTTTATAAAGGAAACAACACGAGTATTTTTATGTATATCACATTCCCTATATATTTAGACATATTTTTCGATGAAGAGTGTCTTGATATATATATTGTCGATGAAATAGATCATGGTCAAACCAAATCATGGAATATCACTGAATATATATAGAATATTTGAATTCAAAAATCATTTATTTGATGTTGTACCCCCCTTAGAAATATTAGTGATTTTCTACATTGGATACACTTATTTAAAATATTCATAATGATCCTTTCAAATGGTTTAAAAGTTTCTTTCAAAAGATCCTTACATCCATCAATATCATTTCATAAATCACATATAATATCACATATTTGAAACTCTATCAACTAATAGACAAATTAGGGGTTCCTTCATAAGATGCAAAAATTCCAAACACTGTTTTTACAATGTATGGTTGATTAAAAAATTATGGTTGATAATCTATAAATTTTATTCATCCAATTTAATAGTGATTCTGAAGCTAGGGTTCCTTATCTATGCTTTCCATTTTCATTAACATATGATTCCATCCTAACATAGGGTATATGATCTATATGTGTTGTCCCAAATGTAGGGATCATTTTCTATGTTACACTTGTAAACATTGGGTACAAATAGTGTTTATATAATATGTTTTGAAAAATTCCAAATACAACAATGAAAATTACAATCTAAACAATGAATTGAAAATAATTTTAGAATAAATAATCTAATGAATATTAGTCTCTTTAAATTCACATAAAATAAAATTCAATATTAAGATAAATTTTTGTGTTTTTCAACCTCAAAACCAGAAAAAAATTAATGAAATTGTGGAATAATTATATTATAAAAAAGTCCACTGTTTCCACTGCCAAGCCTTAAATTATAAAAAAAATAGAAGATAAATATATAATGTGATTCTCATGTATCAAACAAAACACAAGAAATGGTAGAAAAAAATGAATTGTACCTCTAATAGTACATTGTATGGTATCCACATTAGATGATATAGGATGCATATTGTGGAACTGAACAACCCCACTCCATGTAATCTATAATAAATCCCCTAATATAGACCCTCTGCATATTATTTCATTTATTAGAGTGGGTATTACATCTCTTACCATGAACAAAATGTCTTGTGGAAATCTAGGCACATATCTACTTAGGAGTATCTGGGTCCTTCACAAAAACTAGTATATGTCATGTTCCCTAACCACTACTCTTCTATTGTAGGCCCATAAAAATCATTTATAGGTGACCCATCATGTAGCAACCATGAAAGTACTAAGTGGGTTGTGTGAACTGAGGTCATTTTGGACCCATCATTCCACACATATAGCCTTGCAAAGGAATATTGTCCTGAGATGGATTCCCACTACACAAACTTATCTTCTGGTTTCTGCCATGGAGAAAACTATTGTAGTGATTCTTCTTTCCACTGTAATAATTTCTCACAGTTTTAGTTTCTAAGACTAATTTTCCACTTTTTTAAGACTTTATTAGATTCCCTTCCATGATTATATCTGGATTCATCATGTCTACATAACTACGTATAAAAAACAGATTCCCCTACAACCTGACCTCATATTAAAGACCATGCTTAAAAGATATTTTCATAGAGATATCATTAACTACCAGATCTAAAAAATAGATATATAATGTTGAAAAGTTATGTGTATTACAGTAGTGACAATCTTTCATGGTTCGGCTTGTTGAGTACATAGGAATTCTCATCCCTCAACGTCTGGGATATAAATGGGCCAGGAACATCTTCATGGATTTCTTCTAGGATAACTCCCCCATGTTCCATGCCTTCTCTTTAAAGTTATATTAAAGTATGGATATTCCACAATGAATATATTTCAAAAGAATCATCCTTCTATGTATGGGTGTCCCATGATTATGAAATATCTTCTTGATAGACTTGATTGAGTAATCAACAAATTTGGCGCCGTCCTCCATAGTAAACATATAAAGATTCTATAGTTGGAACTCTCTCATAAACTCATACATCAAAGGAATTGTGTGGAAAATCTCTAATTACATGGATCTTAGGACCCTTAAGAACCTTCTGTGAAGCTGAATATCCATTTATTCCTTAGAAACTAATAGAATCTATGGTACACTTGTGTTTGTAGAATAATGATTTCCAATATTCTAAAACATGGATCAACGATGAAATGGAGGCATTTCCATTAAAAGAAAAATATATTCCATAGAACACTATCAATAATAAGGACAAACTCAATAGGATATGAAAATATATAACCAATGCACATGGTCTCTCTAAACATGGATTACAAGTGTTTTTCTTGAAATATCTATTCATTTATACTATCTGACATTATATAACCAATGCATATGGTGTATCTAAACATGGATCACAAGTGTATTATAATGAAATATAAATTCATTTATTTTATTTATCAGATAAAATAGTTACATCATATCATTTTGCAATAGTATGCAATGTATCACATGTAATAAATATGTCTTTATAATGAACAATGTATGTTAATATATATCCCTGTGTTCCAATCATGTTAAAGTATTACAAATCATATGACATATCATTCCATGTGTATAGATCTCAAGATCCAATTACATCATGAAATAATAACCTCTCAAAATATATGAATCACTGTGGGTGAAATAACATCCACATTAACAATCAAACTTTATAAATAATCCTCCCATGGGAACTATGATTTTTCCCCATACATGGGTTAGCAACTCCTATGAACAATCTCATTAAAATTGCATGATACATCCTCATTTTCTTTATACATTTCCTAAATAATAAATAAATAAAAATGTAAACCAGATTCATTTTATGGAACATTGTAAATTACGATGATTCGATACTCTCTCAAGTGTCCAAAATGGGTATGTTAGGAGATCTTAAATGTCTACACATATGTCATAGGCTGCTAACTATTAGAGGAGGTGTGGAAAGTCTACTATGGAGATGATACCATTTTTACTGAATTAAAAATATCATAATTATAAAAAAAATTAATAAATAAAATACATGGGTGAAAAATTAGTGGAAACAATATGATATAGTAGAAACAAAAATAATAACAGCCAACATAATAATTTAAAAAATAATAAAGGAATAATGTAATGATTTTCTTGAATTTAAATAAATTTCATGCTATAACAAGTACAAGTAAAATAATGGAAGACTAAAATAAATACTCAAATATCCCCATTCTCATATGCCATGTCGGTATGACCACCAAACAAATACCCATCATGTAATTAAACAATCAACAATAAGGTCATTTTCCCGGAATCAAATATACATCCTTGAAATATTATATAGTACCAAATAAATGTAGTAATCCTTTGTGATTATAAATTAGTAGGTTGACACCACCATGTATAAATATAATAAGTCTGATAAATAATGTATTTAATATGTTAATAAAAATTCATATTAATTAATTAAACAATAAAATTAATACCACATCGACCAACTTTGACACCATCCATGAATGTATCTGAACATGTTCCACCTAAATGACAACCATAAACATATAAATATAGTAAACCATAACCTACATCGACACCTTACTGGAATGTCTATGAGAAGTTTTCCAACCCACAATAACAATAACCTTATAACCATGATAAAAATCATAAATTTCTGGCTAAAAAACTGTTATATATACAATTCGGAATTTAACCAGGGTTGAGCCAAGTTTAGAAGAATTTCAAAATCTATCAGGACCAAGAATATTAGATAAGAATTGCAATATTGTTATCTAGGTATACCAATATATATAATCATTTAAAAATGTTTCTATAGGCATAACCCTCAATATAATCATTTGAGCATGTGTATCTGGGCATAGGTTATATATTAGAATTTCCATATATATCACAGAATAGACCTATATATAGGTCATTCAACATGAATCATGGCATAGTATGGTATATAATCTTTTAAGAATGTATTATGGACCAACAAACTATTAAAAATAATTACAACAAACAAATCAAAACAAAAGTTATAACATTAATGATACCATAATATCAAATGATATGGATCAATGGATAATTATGAAAATTACCAATTATCTATCAATTGCTCATTTAATTTATCATTTTTACATAACCAATATCATTCCATTTATCTCAATAAAGAAGACAATAAATGATGAATATACATCATGAAACAAAAGAATCCCATGTCATTAAAATCACACATTATGTATTTTAGCTATCCCTTTATGATCAAGTTTTATCTCACTCAAATTGTATCCATAATCCAGGTCAATACTCTATTGGATCCAAAGGCAATCAATGTAATAATCCAGTTCATCATTTAATTAAATTTCAAACATGCTATGTCGACACATCTGCAATATTGCTAATACTTAAAACATTTCAAACCAAAGGGTGATGGTTTTGACAGCTGACATTAAATAACGATCAACCAACACTTGAAAAATGATTCTGTAATTGAAATATAAGTTATGATGATCATTGGATGCATCCTAGATCAAAACCAAACATGATCAAAACCAAAAAATCAACGCGCTAAAGATATTATACATCAACATTCGTAGAATGATAGAAGAGAAGAGGAAACCCAATCATAAAAACCTAACCCAAGATTGATTGAAAAAATGGGACATCCGAAATGAAGGGAAACAACCCAAAAATATCCTAGACGATTTTCCTAGATCAAGAAGATGGAGATAAAAATGAATTGGGAATATAAATCCACATCATGAAGCATTTTAAAAATCATATAAAGAAATTAAACAATTTGTAATATAGTTACCAATCATATTTTTATTTTTAGATTTATATTCCCAAAAACCCATCACCTACTCTGAAATATTTATTTCTCCCAAACATTACATGCCATGTAATGTTTTCCCTATAATTACTTGAATTGTAACAAATAAAATTATTATTTTTATTTAATGAAATGAAAATTTATGTATTATGGTTATGAAAAAAAATAATCACTTATTTTCTATTATAATATCTTATAATATTTAAAATTCATTTCATCATAACTACAATTTATAATATTGTTTTCTAATAGTGATCATATTAATATTATAAATATAGTATTTTGAAAAATAAATTTGACACACACAAAAATGAATTGATGGTCTCAAACAGTAGGATTGTAACCTATGAAGAAACTTTATTAGACCTTCTAAGGGAGATTTAATCACTACGATTTGACCGTGACTACTCTATGATTAGATACAACATCTTACTCATTATAGAAACCATTTATAAGAGAAGTTCATGCTCATCGTATAACAACCCTTCAATTTATTTCTAATTTAAACATGATTTATTACATAAACCTTCACTTGATACAAACCATAATCTTGAGAGTTATATTTTCTCTGGGGATTAGAAACATTACATGACAATTTAAGACATAAAATAAAACATCTTTATTGACAAACCATTTTACAGGACCATATCATTCATTCTTACTTACCATTTCACGGGATATCCTGGGGACAAACATAAGAAAAGGGTGAGCTATAATGCATAAAAAAGTAGTAAATAAGTAATAACATGAATAATTAAATTTTTCTACTAAATAGACATATAAATAGAGAAAAATAGTAACATGAACATGAATTTATGATATGGCATGATCATCATAACATGGAAATGTGGCAACAACTTGAAACAATGCATCAAAAACATAAAAAAATAAGTGAATCCCATGTCCCATCATGGTGAAAAAATGTCTTGTAATGGAATAAGGTAAACCCATGTCCCAATATTATATGTTATGATACTAACCATTACCTAATGAATTGAGGTTCTATCAGGGTGCATCATTCATAATTATTTCAATCTCGTTTATGTGTGCCGTATAAATCATATAACATGGATTCATTACACATCATAATTTATTCCATGATAATGTAATGAGGAATACATATATTAATGTCTATAATAAATAATCACCTGTTCATAAAGGTGAATACCCTTGTTAATGAAATTAGCATGGTATTCAGTACAGAAGGATTTTGTCATGGACAATTGGGGTGCAATTTCAACAGCATAACAAGATAACATGGGGATTCATAAAATGGGTTTATGAGAGAGAAAGGGTCACTAAATTTTTTGACATAAAATGGTAAGTAAGGGGGATAATATAATTAAATTTTCCATAATGAGTAATTTAATAATAGAAGTTATAAAATAATAAAGAAACACAAACAAAGATGAGGAATGAAATAACTATTATGAGATTTCTGCGTGGAAACAACATTACCTGGGAGGGACTAATGAGAGTGAAATGGGTATCACATCATTAAAACAAAATGAGGATTGTAACACCCCGAGATTTTATAAAAAATATTCTTTTCATTAATGTCTTTTGTTGTACGCTACACCAAAAAGAGCTTGCACAACACGCTTCCTTGACTTGGCTTTCATTACACGCAATATCGACCTTCCTCGATAGCGTGTGTAGTACGCAATACCGAGTTTCATTAAACAATGATATGCTATTAAAATATTATTAAAACTAGCCGTTATGAATAGTAATAACCACTTATCAAATTTTGTAAATTTTATTTTTCAAAATGGACTTCATTTTTGGATTAGGAATATCAAAATTAGCTTAGGGTGAAATTTTGGTACTTTTCGGATAACTTTCATATTCTGATGAATAGTAAAAATTACTAAATTTTAATAAATTTTTTTTAATAGAAATAATTAATAGTGATAAATTGTTAATTTGAGTGGTTTTAAAGTATATATAGAATAAAATTTTACAATTTAATACAATTTTGGTCATTGGATGTAATTTCACATTTAAACCAGTTATAAACAAGAGTCAATCTTTTGATAGTTATTATCTCTTAAAAACACGCTATTTGTTTTGACGACGGGAATTAATTTTTAAATTAGTTAATGTAACTGATATTTTTTGAATTTGATAAAATAGACATCATTTTTGAATTCATAATATCAAATATAGCTTAGGCCTAATTTTTGGTATTTTTCTGGAAACTTTAATTTTTTTGATGAATAGTGAAACCAGTAAGTGGTAGTTAAAAAACTGAATTTTTCATAAAACATAATTTTACCGCTTCTGTGAGTGGAATTTCGAAAATCTGTGAGACACGGTTAATATCAAGGACTATAATGCGGTTCAATGATATGAAAATAATTTTTGGTGAATAGTAACTTTTACTTTTTTTTACCACGGTTAAAAGTAAATAGGGTAATTAAGGGTAAAAATGATATTATTATTACCCTAACACATGTCCTAATTCTATTGGATAAGTTTAATTAGACTAAAAAAACCTTAGGAATAATATAAGACAATTTAATCCCACTTGGATTAGATTAGGACATTTATTATTAATTTATTTAAAGAAGGGTTTAAATAGTTAAAATCAATGTTTAATAACTAAATCATTTTTAATATAGGGTTATACATAAGATAAATTAGACTATAAATATTCATTAGAAAGATAAAAATATTTCCAACAGAATGGTATTTTATTTGTAATTTTTAGAATTAAATTATATTAATTTATTTATGATAAAATGATGATGCAGTAATTATCCTATTTATGAAATATTAACATAATTGATGTTATAAATACCGAAATAAATGTAATTTTAGACTTTTTATGAATTCCAATAATTTTATATTTTAATATGACATGTTATTATTGATTTAATTAATTTTTTTCGAACTAATCATTCTCTTATGAATTTCACAAAAATCAATTACCAAATAGTGTCAAAATTGACATAAAATAGTTTTTAAAACAAATATTATATTATTAATAGTTATTATATTCTTAAAAATCTAATGATCGGTCAAGATACTTATATAATGATAGGTGTATCATTAATGGACCACTCGGGGGTCGCTTGGATGCATATGGTATGTTTATTAACTATATAATATAAAAATACAAAGTGACATGGTAAATGTCAATCTAATTAACTAAGAGTTAAAACTAAAAGATAAGGTTAGTATAATGACCTCAACATGTATAAATTCTATTGGATGAGAGGATTTCGACCCATCCACACCTTATCTTCTAAATAAATCAATTTGGAGCTATTTAAAACCGAATTTGGCATTATAATAAAATAATATTTTTAGTTACTCCAAATGTGCTCCTCTCCTCCCTTATAAAATGGCACCTCCTCCCTCTCTTCCTCACACCACAATGAGCCTTCAAGCTCGGCCAACCCCTTCCAATATCTCCTCTCCAATTACCTAGAAACATCCTAGAGGTTCTGGTATTCTTCAAAGACCTATTTTAGTGCCCTAAAATGATGTCTCAAAGAAGCAATTCAAAGAAGAGGTAATCTCCGTTACCGATTCTTTCATCATTATTTCTTCTTCCAATTCTTCTTATTTAGTTTTTTCATTGTTAAGTAATAACATCAGTATCAGTAATATACTGATATGTCATTATAAGTATGAAATAACCCTATTTCACCATCTATCCATCCCAAGGAAAAATAAATCACCGCGTGTGCGTACGTACAGAATACCGTCTCCACGCCGTGGTGTAATCTATTTTCCACCACCACCTTACTTGGATGGGTATAATGGTGTAAATAATAACTATATATGATTATTTTAAAGTCATATTGATTATGAGATAGTATACATACACTCCAATATAGTCCCACGCTCATGATAACGATATCATCGCTCGTGCGTACGTACGGACTACCGTCTCCACGACGCGGTGAGATTCATTCTCCATGTTAACCATTAATGAATGATTATAATGTATATATAATAAGTAATCATGAAATATATGACATAATAATAGTGTATTTATGTGTATATATATGAATGTAATCTACTTAATTCCATTCAACTCAATAAAGAAACAAAAACAGCGTTCATGCGTACATACGGCCTACCGTCTCCATGAACAGTGTATTTCATTCCATTTACTGATCTATTATATATATGTGTATTATGAATATATATTATATATAAATCATGTTTTAAATTCTGGATTTAAGTAATCATGATCTAAGTAATCATATGAATAATTACAAGTGAAAACACGAACGACAAATGAGACGATTTTACCCAAAACGCTCTTTAACATGGAATTTACAAAAGAACATGTAATATAAAGTCATAAGTGAACCATATATGATATCATAACAATTATTATGATTCTGAAATAAGTCAATTACATTATTTAAATCATTATATAGGAGGTTCGGACACTTACGATGCAAATTGGACTTAAGGTAAGGGAAAATATCACAATCTCATTTTTATTCGAGATTGTTTATACTTTGGTATTTACTAGGGAGTATTTTATCATCCAAATCCATGTTTCCTCAATATGTAATATTATTTCCATACAAATAAAATTTTTTAAATCCAATTTTACCCTTCTGTGAGTTTTTAGTAAAGGATACGAAAGAAATCTTTTGTCGTTTTTCGTACGAGGTATTTTTTGACTTTTCCGAAAAAGTACGAAGATTGTTTTTTTAACTTATACGGCATGAATGGATTTTTAAAACATTATTTCCAAGAATATTCCATTACAAGTTTACAAGATTATTTTTAATCAACTTCTTTTAGTTTAAAATTGTATGACATGTTAAGAAAGGAAAAATGTTTTTAAGGTAGAAAGGATATTTTCCTCAAGAATGGAGTTCAAGTGTTTTTATCAAAATTAGTTTCCATCTAAGATAATAAAGGGTTGTGTTTATATCCCTATTATTAAATTTAATTTATTATGTTGTGAAGGAATTATTTTTATGAATTCATTTATCTTATATGAATTGTTTTATGATGTCATGATGTTTAAGATTCCCATTTTTATTACATGGTTTATGCTATGATGTATGGTTTATGATTTTGTGGCACACATAAGAATGGTATCATTATGAGATGGGTGGGACCTATATCTCCCTCCAATGCATTGGGTAAAGATTTTATATCTCATGAGATAGACATGGCTGGAACGGTAGGTTATACTGATTCAGTGAATCAGGACTGAAACAAGGAATGAACTCGGTTCAGAAAGGGACTTTGTCCACTAAGATAGTCCTGGAAATGAGTCTTGACTAATAAGAAATGATTCTATATGATTATGTGTGTTTGCCACAAAGTTTCATGTTCTATGTTATGATTATTGGGATTTCATTTCACTACTATGATTTATCTCATGTTATGAAATTATGCTCTCTTTTGTAGGTTAATATTTCCAAAATGTTATGTTCTTATGAATATGATGTGATTGATATTTTTTTGTTTACCCTTACTGAGCATTTGAGATCACCCTTTTATGTTTTCTTTTCCCCAAGATATAAAGAAAGGTTTTCGGTAAAAAAGGGATGATCATTATGGGATATGTTGAAGATCATTCACCACGATTAGAAGATTATATTCAGAGTTTCCAAAGACACTAAACTATTATGATCCTTGTGTGTGTGTTTTTGTTATGCACTAAGTATTCCACAAAAGTAATGTAATGCCTATGTACGTTAAGATTCGGGTCTCTACAGTTAGTATCAGAGGAAAGGTTTAGTCAAACTTTGGAAACTAGGATGCGAGAACTTTAGTGAGATCCCTAGAGATATTTCTAAGGTATGTCTAGGGATGTCCCTAAGGTTAAGTATACGTATAGGTTATAGTCCTAGAATTACGCTAATGATCATATAATTAAACCTAAGATGTAAGATTTTGAAGGAACTCCCCCTTGATTATGTTATTTTCCTTGTATGATTTTTGCCTCTCACATAATTCTTTTTGTGTTTTTGTCAATGGAGGGAAACAGAAAGAATTCGGTTAGCATTAAATCCAATGGACAAATTGGTGACTATGAGCAACAAAATTGCGTAATGCACAGGGAGAAAGATATTGTGATTATGCCAAATCAGTCATCGCGATATATGATTAACAAGGTGAAATTTAGTGGTATGCCTAATTCATCAAATAAGAGGAAGATAGACTTTTATGCATTTTCGCATGTTGAGGAGCATAAAGAAAGAAAGATTGAGATTTCTAAAGAAGGGAAGAAGAACCATGAGGAATACCTCAAATAGAGGGACATATGTTATCTGTGTGGAGAAAAGGGACATAGAGTGACAGACTATTATGGAGTTCAATGTCTTATTTGTGGAGAACACGGGCATTACCCAACCCAATGCCCTGACCTAAAAAGTTACTTCTAAATCAAGGAAGGGCTTATTCCAGGACAATCATTGAAGAGGATGGATTGAATTGTTTATGTTTTGGTATTCACGAATAATGTTGTTGATGTACTTTTATGGTGTATTAGAATATTTTTGTATTAGTCTATTGTGTTTTTCTATAAGAATATGACATCGGTAACCATGAAAATTTATTGAAATATTTTTGGAAAGCAGATGATATGCACATAATGAAGGGATAAAGAGAATCTAATATGTTTTATAGTATTCATGAGCTCATGATTGATATAAGGACTAAGTGATATCATGGTTTGAGTATATAGAATTTTGAGGATTTTCGTATGTGGGAAGAGTTAACTTTTGACAACATTCATGTTTTCACTACGGTTTAATGGGTATTCATTTTTCAAGAGAATACATGATTAAGGTATTCACATGATTGGAATGTGACCAACAAGATAATGGGGGATAAATGATGGTATTCACATGCTTGGTTGATGACAATTCAAGTAATCGTTTTCTTTATACTTTGAGCTTGGACCGAAGTATTTTAGATAAGCCTAAAGATTGGAAAGGATTATGTTGGACATAAGTTATTATTGTTTAAGGATAGAACTTTTTTTTATATTATTGATGGGATGTTATAGTAATGTAGTTTTAGAAAAAGGACAACCTGCAGGACGGGCGACAACCCATCACGTCTGACAAGGCTATGGGAATCGAACCCACAACTGAAGTGCCACTGGCCTTTATCGCCTACCACTGGCCTACAAGAAGTCCTTGTTTAGTAGAAACTAGTTTTATTATATTAAGAAGTATAATATAAGAAGTATAAGTCCATTTTAAAAACCATATATGATTAATCTCACTATAGATGGACTTATGTATTTTTCTAACCTTTTGTTTGAGACAGATGGAATGACCCATCATTCTATGACATGATCTGCTAACACATCACGAATGACAAATTCAACTTCATTTTTTTAATAGATGAAGTGGAAATTATCCAAAGAATGACAACGGTGAGACTATACCGAAATCACGAAAGTATTTCTTCTAATTCCAATTTCATCAACTTTAGGGAAACGATCTTGAAAACCAAAAATGTTGTCCTAGTGCTCTTATATCTGATGAATCAGATGGTACCTTAGATCGTTACTAATTTATGGCTTTGTGATTGCTGTCTTTTCCATAGCCATGTTCTCTACCACTCTCCACCAGAACATGATGGTTAGATTTCTCTTCCATATCCATATTTTCACCTATTTGGAAACCTAGTGATTAGTTTATTTGGGTAACTGTTATGTTTCATACTTTTGTTTTTAAAGATTTGTTTTGGTATTGCTTTTTACTATGTGGGTTTTTATCAAAGAATCTTTCGAATAGTAAACCATTTATAACCTCGACGAATTTCGAGGGCGAAATTCATTTTAAGGGGGGTAGAATGTAACACCCCGAGATTTTATGAAAAATATTATTTTTATTAATGTCTTCTGTTGTACACTACACCAAAAAAAGCTTTCACAACATGCATCCTTGACTTTCCTTGCATTACACGCAATCACGACCTTCCTCGATAGCGTGTGTAGTATACAATATGGAGTTTCACTAAACAACGATATGCTATTAAAATATTATTAAAACTAGGCGTTATGAATAGTAATAACCACTTTTTGAAATTTTGTAAATTTTATTTTTCAAAATGGACTTCATTTTTGGATTAGGAATATCAAAATTAGCTTAGGGTGAAATTTTGGTACTTTTCGGATAACTTTCATATTCTGATGAATAGTGAAAATTACTAAATTTTAATTAAAAACAAATTTTTTAAAAGAAATAATTAATAGTGATAAATTTTTAATTTGAGTGTTTTTAAAGTATATTTAGAATATATTTTTACAATTTAATACAATTTTGGTCATTGGATGTAATTTCACATTTAAACCAGTTATAAACAAGTGTCAATCTTTTGATAGTTATTATCTCTTAAAAACACTCTATTTGTTTTGACAACAGGAATTAATTTTTAAATTAGTTAATGTAACTGATATGTTTTTAATTTGATAAAATACATATCATTTTTGAATTCATAATATTAAATATAGATTAGGCCTAATTTTTGGTATTTTTCTGGAAACATTCATTTTTTTGATGAATAGTGAAACCACTAAGTGGTAGTTAAAAAACTGAATTTTTCATAAAACTTAATTTTACCGCTTCTATGACTGGAATTTAGAATATCCGAGAGACACGGTTAATATCAAGGACTAAAATGTGGTTCAATGAGATGAAAATAATTTTTGGTGAATAGTAACTTTTTACTTGTTTTTACCACGGTTAAAAGTAAATAGGGTAATTAAGGGTAAAAATGATATTATTATTACCCTAAAACATATCCTAATTATATTGGATAAGTGTAATTCGACCAAAAACAACCTTAGGAATAAAATATTACCATTTAAGCCCACTTGGATTAGATTAGGACATTTATTATTAATTTATTTAAAGAAGGGTTTAAATAGTTAAAATCAACTTTTAATAACTAAATCATTTTTAATATAGGGTTATAAATAAGATAACGTATACTACAAATAATAATTAGAAATATAAGACAATTTCCAACATAATGGTATTTTATTTGTAATTTTTGGACTTAAATTAAGTTAATTTATTTATGATACAATGATGATGCAATAATTATCCTATTAATGAAATATTAACATAATTGATGTTATAAATACCCAAATAAATGTAATTTGAGACGTTTTATGAATTAAAATAATTTTATATGTTAATATGACATGTTATTATTGATTTAATTAATTTTGTTTGAACTAATCAATTTTTATGAATTTCACAAAAATCAATTACCATATAGTGTCAAAATTGACATAAAATATTTTTAAAACAAATATTATATTATTAATTGTTATTATATTCCTAAAAATCTAAGGATCGGTCAAGATACTTATATCATGATAGGTGTATCATTAACGGACCACTTGGGGGTCGCTTGGATGTATATGGTATGTTTATTAACTATATAATATAAAAATACAAAGTGACATGGTAAATGTCAATCTAATTAACTAAGAGTTAAAACTAAAAGATAAGGTTAGTATAATGACCTAAACTTGTCTAAATTATATTGGATGAGATTATTTCGACCCATCCCCACCTTAGATTCGAAATAAATCAATTTGGAGCTATTTAAAACCGAATTGGGCTTTATAATAAAATAATATTTTTAGTTATTCCAAAGGTGCCCCTCTCCTCCCTTATAAAAGGGAACCTCCTCCCCCTCTTCCTCACACCACTTTGAGCCTTCAAGATTGGAAAACCCCGGCCAATTTCTCCTCTCCACATCCCTAGAAACATCTTAGAGGTTCTGGTCTTCTTCAAAGACCTATTTTAGTGCCCTAAAAGGAGGTCTCAAAGAAGCACTTCAAAGAAGAGGTAATTTCCGTTACCGATTCTTTCATCTTTATTTCTTCTTCCAGTTATTCTTCTTTAGTTGTTTCATTATGAAGTAATAACATTAGTATCAATCATATACTGATATTTTATTATAAATATGAAACAACCCTATTTAACCATCTATCCATCCTACGGAAAAATAAATCACCGCGCGTGCGTACGCACGGAATACCGTCTCCACGCCGTGGTGTAATCTATTTTCCACCACCACCTTACTTGGATGGGTATAATGGTGTAAATAATAACTATATATGATTATTTTCAAGTGATATTGATTCTTAGATAGTATAAATACACTCCAATACAGTCCCACGATCATGAGAACGATATCATCGCTCGTGCGTACGTACGGACTACCGTCTCCACGACGCGATGAGATTCATTCTCCACGTTAACAATTCATGAATTATTATAAAGTATATATAATAAGTAATAATGAAATATATGACATAATAATACTGGATTTATTTGTATATATATGTATGTCATCTACTTAATTCCATTCAACTCAATAAGGAAACAAAAACAGCGTTCATGCATACGTACGACCTACCGTCTCCATGAACAATGTATTTATTTCCATTTACTGATCTATTATATATATGTATATTCTGAATATATATTATATATAAATCATGTTTTACATTCTGGGTTTAATTAATCATGATCTAAGTAATCATATGAATAATTACAAGTTAAAACATGAACGACAAATGAGACGATTTTACCCAAAACGCTCTTTAACATGGAATTTACAAAAGAATGGGTAATATACAGTCATAAGTGAACCATAAATGATATCATAACAATGAGTATGATTCTGGAATAAGTCAATGACATTATTTAAATCATTATAAATGAGGTTCGGACACTTACGAAACAAATTGGACCTAAGGTAAGTGTAAATATCACAATCTCATTTTTATCCGAGATTGTATATAATTTGGTATTTACTGGGGTGTATTTTATCATCCACATCCATGTTTCCTCAATGTGTAATATTATTTCCAGCCACCTACAATTGTTTAAATCCAATTTTACCCTTCGGTGAGTTTTTAGTAAAGGATACGAAAGGAATATTTTGTCGTTTTTCGTACGAGGTACTTTTTGACTTTTCTGAAAAAATTACGAAGAATGTTTTTTTTAAACTTATACGGCATGAATGGATTTTTAAAACATTATTTCCAAGAATCTTCCTTTACAAGTTTTCATGTTTATTTTTAATCAACTTCTTTTAGTTTAAAATTGTATGACATGTTAAGAAAGGAAAAATGTTTTTATGGTAGAAATGATATTTTCCTCAAGAATGGAGTTCAAGTGTTTTATCAAATTTATTTTCCATATAATATAATAAAGGGTTCTTTTTCTATCAATATTATTACATTGACTTGATTATGTTGTGAAGGAATTATTTTTATGAATTCCGTTATCTTATATGAATTGTTTAATGATGTCATGATGTTTATGATTCACATTTTTATTACATGGGTTATGCTATTATGTATGGTTTATGATTTTGTGGCACACATAAGAATGGTATCATTATGAGATTGGTGGGAACTATATCACCCTCCAATGCATTGGGTAAATATTTTATATCTCATGAGATAGACATGGCTGGAACGGTAGGTTATACCGGTTCAGTGAAACAGGACTGAAACGAGGAATGAACTCGGTTCAGAAAGGGACTTTGTCCACTAAGATAGTCTTGGAAATGAGTCTTGACTAGTAAGAAATGATTATATATTATTATGTGTGTATTACACAAAGTTTCATGTTTTATGTTATGATTATTGGGATTTCATTTCACTACTATGATTTATCCCATGTTATGAAATTATGCTCTCTTTTGCAGGTTAAGATTTCCAAAATGTTATGATCTTATGAATATGATGTGATTGATATTTCTTTTGTTTACCCTTACTGAGCATTTTAGCTCACGGTTTTATGTTTTCTTTTCCCCAGGATATAAAGAACGGTTTTAGGTAAAAAAAGGGAAGATCTTTATTGGAGATGTTGAAGATCTTTCACCATGATTAGAAGATTATATTCCGAGTTTCCAAAGACACAAAACTATTACGATCCTTGTGTGTGTGTTTTTGTTATGTACTAAGTATTACACAAAAGTAATGTAATGTCCATGTACGTTAAGCTTCGGGTCTCTACAAGGATAGTATGGGGGAGGTGATTATAAATACCCTATCATTTTTAATTGTACATAATAGGTTATAAAAATATAAGGAAATTTGGATAAAAATGAGAATGGAAGGGAACCCTTGATTGACTATGTGACATCAAAAGCCTGAAGAGGGGATTATTGAGGGCATGGGTAGACGTAGGGGGTTTCTGGAGAGAGTATTATCAGTTAGGGACATTCCTCATGGATTATTAATGATGAGAAGTAGGTGTTCGGGTGGGTTTATATATAAAATAAATGGGGAAAACTTCAATATTTTATAAACATTGGTTTTTGGAATCTTTATAATTAAATATTCCAACCCAAAATCCTTTACAAGGTTATTTTCCATTGGTTTTTTCCAAATAGGTGTCGAAAAAATATTTTCTATATCCATGGGATTTATATATTAAAAATATTTCTTTTATTATGTGGACATGAGTCACTTTTTTAATGGAATGAATATAAAATCATAAAATATGATATACATTTGGAAGGATTCAGTAACTATATGTAATATAAGTCAAAAACAATAATCACATTATTTTAAATTTTAAACATAAATTCTCTCTAATATCCCTTTTATGGTATTGATTATATCACTATTTGGTTGTTATGATGTCAAAAAACATATTACATATTAATATATTTTTTAATCTTTATACAAAAATTCGACTATGTCAAAAAAAATTGAAAACATCACCATTGGATAATTTTGAATTCCTAATTCAAAAAATAATATTCATTTTATCTAAATAGTTTTTAAAATGTTTGAATATTTACTTTTACAAATAAAAAACCGCATTTATTGAAAATTGATGGGGTTTGACAAAAATAGTTTCCAAACATTAATAAATAGTTACATTTGACATCATAAAAATTATACAATCATTGAATTTAATAAAATCAATTTTATAACAATATTATAATAAAATATTATTTATTTAAAAATTACATTAATTTTAAAAAATATATTTCTTAATTTAATTTGATGTTTAACCAAAAAAAATATTTTTGATTTAAAAATCATTTACAATGTAACAATAGTAAATTGAAAGTATATTAATTTTTCTTTAAATAAATAATGCACATTTTCATAATGGTAGATTCTTGTTACATAACCCTTTATTACACCAGCATAAAAGCTAAGAGTTAGGCGTGCAACATTGGGGCATTCATAGGGTCATTCGGTGAACATTCTATGGTCCATAATCTCGATGAGCTTCAACTTCACCTATATGCGGTTCCACTAATGATTATGTTATTGAATCCTAGATTGGGATTGGTCTAGGGAAAATCACAAAAATTCTATCTCCCTTGAATGATCCTATAAATGGGATTGATAGGGTATAATCATACTGGTTGAGGCCACCACTTCCATTTTCTATGCTAATAGGATTTGATAAAAAACTATATTTATAATATTCAAGTGAACATTGTTCAATGAATTTAGTTTAAATGGTAAGGAAACATAACGATAAATTAAATCAAATTGGATATATTAAAATAAAAGGAATTCATGTGTTTTATATATCCATAAGACATTAAATTAAAAGGAAGGGAATTTTATTCATAAATGTTCAGGTCATGACAACCTTCATACCTTAAAATATTTCACCCTCAAAATTTTCTTTTCAGAAAATAAAACATATTAGGGTAACATTTCCTCATCACTTCCTCGGGTTCCCACATCACTTCATCAAACTTGTGGTTTCTCCACAAAAATTTGACAAGGGGTGTTGTCTTATTTCAGAGAACATCTTCCATACGATCTATTCTCTTCACAAGATTCACTTGAAAAGAATGGATATTTTATAATTGTACCACTATTGGATTGAGTACATGGGATGGTTTGAGTATTTACTTCCTCAAGAGTGATACAAGGAATATATCATGTACTTGAGACATGTTTGTTGGGTGCTTTACACGAAAGTCCCCTACTCCGATGTGATCAGGATATAAGAAGGGATGATGTACCAAGGACTATTATTTCCCTTCTACCCAAATATCACCACTCTATTCCATGGAGATATGCAGAGGAAAACCATATCTCCAACATCAAACTCTAGGTCTCAACTACAATTGACATCACATCTCTTTTTTCATCTGGGGATGCATTGATGTGCCGGATGATGGTCTTAACCATGTTCACCATTTCGTCGACCATTTCTGGGCCTAGCATATTTTGTTCCCCAACATCATCCCAACATGTTGGTGTTATGAACCTCTTCCCATAAAGGAATTCATAAGGATCCATTTGGATTGTATCATGGAAACTATTTTTGTATGAGACCTCATCCATATGAAGATATTGATCTCATACCCCTTTTATGTCGGTTGAGCATGCTCTTAACACATCCTCAAGTGTTTCAATAGTATACTCATATTGGACATCATTTTGTGGATAATAATCCATATTGAAGTTCATATCCGTATTCAGATCATGTTGGAGAATCTTCAAGAACATATAGGTGAATCATTGATCTCGATCGGATAAAATCGATAGTGGAAGAGAATGCATCCTTACTACTTATCTGATGTGTATAATTTCTAGTTTATCCAATGTGAAATTCTCCCAAATCATAAGGAATTGTGCAGTATTTGTAAGATGATCCACCATAACCTAGATAACATTTTTTCCAATGGATGTATTAGGAAGGCAGATGACAATGTTCTGGGTGATGCACTCCCATTTCAATGTTGTTATAGGTAACAAGGGTATCATCAATTTATAATTATTCCTCTCAGCCTTCACTTATATTATACTATGAACATGGATTTATATTCGACGATATCCTTCTTCAGGTTATCCCTCCAATAATTCTATAGGATATCCCAATAAATATTTTTTTCTGGGGTGAATAGAGAAATTTGAACTACGGGCATCATCCAAAATATATTTCTTTAACTTCGGATTTGATGTAACTCATAGTCTTGACACAAATATCACAATTCCATCTTCATTAACATTGAACCTTGAGAATTTCCCATTTTTTACAGCTCCCACTTTCTTCTAAATTATAACATCATCTTTTTCATAATACTATAAACATTAAAAAAAACATTGTTGAGCAATAATTTATGAAATTATTGATTATGTTCCCTTATTTATGATTCATATGATTATATTAACCAAATATATGAATATTTTATCATTTTCAATTATCATTAATGATATAATCATTGCATCTTTTCTACATAGAGCATCTGCCACTTTGTTCGATTTCCATAGGTGATATTGGATTAAGAAGTCATAATACTTGATGAGTTATAACCATATTCGTTGGCGCATGTTCATCTCTTTCTATGTGAATATATGTTTTTGACTTTTGTTATCTGTATATATTTCACACTTTTCCCCATATAGGTAATTCTATCATATTTTCAACACAACGAGCACTGATGCCAACTCAATATAATGTGTGTGACAATTTTTCTCATGAATTTTCAACTTCCTTGAGGCATAGCGATGAATTATTCATTCTACATCAACACACATCCCATACCTTTTACAAATCATCACAGAAGATTATGAAAATCTCCCCAGTTTTGGGAAGTGTTAGCATAATGTTAGTGATAAGTTTATTCTTAAACACCATGATGCTTTCTTTACATTCATCATTCTATGAAAACATGACTCCCATCTATGTTAGTTTGGAAGTAATATTTGACAATCTTGAGAAATTTCTCATAAGTCGATGATGAAATCCATTTAACCCTAAGATTCTAGGAATATCTATCAAATATTTGGCCTCATCCAGACAAAAATATTTTTGGTTTTGAAAGGATCCATAGATATAACATTTATTTTGATGTTATTCCCTAAGAGCGGGGCTTGATTAAACTAAAACTCACACTTTCAATTATTTTCAAAGATCTTATCCCTTCACAAGGTCTCTAGTACAGTGATTAGATATTCCTCATGCTCCTCCTTGGTTTTGGAGTATATTTTAAAATACATTATAAATATTACCAAATATTTGTCATGTTAATCTCTAAAGATTCTATTCATCATGTCCATTATCATATCTGGATCATTAGTGAGTTTTAAAGGCATTACTATGAATTAATAATGCCTGAAATTTTTGCAAAAAGTCATCTTGGGGATATCCTCCTTCTTCACATTTACTTGGTAATATCCTGACCCAAGACCCACCATGGATATGTATTGTGCTCCACATAGCTGATCGGACAAGTCATAAACACATGGAAAATTATTATTTCCCTTTATTTTGATATTGTTGAGAATATGATAATCGATGAAAAGGCACATTGACCCATATTTCAACATGACGAAGTGGAGTGGTGCACATCTTTGTGAAGCACATGGGTGTATAAAACCTTTATCCAGATTCATTTTTAGTTGTTTCTATAGCTCCTAAAGCTCTAAAACAGCCATTATATATGGTTTAGGGGATTTTTAAATGCCCTAGGTATATGATCAATTTTGAATTCCACATCTCTTATAGGAGTAAGACCAATAAATTCATTGGGAAACACATTAATGAATTCTGTCACAATAGGCATGACTTCAAGAATGTTTCTTTCCATAGACTCAATCATTTGATAGAGACATCCATGCTTGTTGGGTAGTAATATCCATGATTGAGATCCCCCTACCTGCACTTGTATAGAATCGGGGATTGATTCACTATATAAAGAGTGATTTACTTATTGCAAAAATTTATTATGGTTCTATATAGGGAAAGACAATCTATGCACACAATTTCATCAAATTACACCAATAGAAATCAGATGAGGTTATCAAGGATGTTTAATCCAACAATTCTGATAGGGGAGGAGTAATATTAAAGAGATGTAATAATGTCCATGTTTTCAGATTTCAATGACATTTATACATCCATTCTTTTTGTTAATGTTTGGATTGTATTACTAATTTTTCCGCATTTAAAGGAATGCATAGAACAATGCATGTTTACCCTACCATTCAATTTTTCATTCTATTTATACTCATATACTACATCCAAAAAATCAACATAAAGAAGATATATATTTCAAAATATTAAACACATAAATTGGAATCAAAGGACATTAAATGGATAACTTATAAATTAATATAACTCCTTAACTTGTGAATTTCTAGGATTTGATCAATAATTCCCATGATATAATTTATAATGTATATATTAATGTTATTTTTTTGTTCCCCGAGTAATGGTTTGTACTGTGATTATGAATTTACCAAAGCATTTCCAATGGGAGTGTCTAACCATGGGTATTTCAAGGCCCATTGTCATGCACCTGTTCCTATTTGATTCAAGTTCAATGTGGTGTTTTCTGGGTTTATCCCTAGATAGATGTGTTCTAGAAAAACCGTTACTTGTTCGAATCTATAAATTTTTTGTATTTTCATGACAAAACACTTACTCTATACTCTCCCAAAATCGTGCAATGTTTTATTATACAAAGTATTAACCGTAATGGTTTTCACAAGTTTTTTCTAAATCCAATATAAAAAAATTGGTAAACATACCCTCGGATACCAACTACAACTACCCTGATCTATATTTCATATTTAGACATGATTTATTATATAAACATGATCATAATAAAACCCATAATAATAAGAGTTCTAATGTTTTTGTGTATAAAGAAAAATTACCTGAAAACATAAGACAAAAAATACCACATCATTATTGAAAACTCTGTTTACACAACAACATCATTCCTCCATACTTGGCATTGCATGGGATAACATGAGGACATACATAAGAAAAGGGGGAGCTATAAAGACTCATAAGGGATTAAATAAGGCATAAAATGATGAATAAAATGAATTTTTGGAAATATAAATATCAATGTATAATAATAGAAACATAAACATAAAGTCATGATATAGCATGGTCATCATTACATGGAAATGTGGAAAGAACATAAAACACTAAGTCACAAACATAAAGGAATCATGTAATCCCCTATCCCAACATGGTGGAAAAAAGACTTATAAAAGAATCTGGTATACCCTTGTACCAATATGACATATCATGAGACTAAATATTACACAATACATTGGAGCTCTATCAGGGACTCCCTTCATAATCATTTCAATCTCATACTTACGTGTGCTATATAGATCATATAACTTGGATTCATTAAACCTCATAGTTTATACCATGATAAATGAATGTGGAATAAATATACGATAGTATATATAAAATAGTAATATAGTGATAATGTTGAATACCCTTGATAAAGTATTGGAATGGTTATTCAATGAACGTTGATTTTGTTATGGAAAATTGTGGTGCAATATTGGCCGCATAATGACATCACATGGGGATTCATAATATGGGTTGACGAGAGAGAAAGGGGTAAAAAATCATTTATAAATGAAATTGGAAGTAAGTTGATCATATAAATACATGTTCTATCATGAGGAATTTGTAAATAAAAGGTGAAACAAAATAAATAAACATGATGATGTAGGAGGAATGAAATATCTCATACAAAATTTTAGCATTTTAACATGTGTACATGGGAGGAACTAATGAGAGATGAAGGGGTCTATTATCATTCAAACATAATATCTACATAATGTGGGAGGTGAGAAAACATACCCCATCATTTTAATTGAAAATTAATGGGTTTTTCATTATTAGGAATCATAGATAAAAATCAGAACAGAGGGAAACCCTTACATGTGTGTTTGACTTCAAATGCTTAAAGAGTGAAATATTTAGAGAATGGGATGCCATGGAGGGATTAATGAGAGGGTATGAATGATTATGGATGATATAAAATAATTTTAAGTGAAGAAAGGTTGGAAGTTTTGAGGTTAATATAAAAAATGAGTGGGGAATTGATTAATATTTCACATACATAGGTTTTGGAATCTATATAAATAAATATTCAAAACCAAAAAACCATCCCATGATTGTTTCCTCTAGGAATTTTCAAAGAGTAGTTGAAGATATTATTTTATAAGCCCATGTTCAAAATATATTATAATATTATCCATTTTTATATGGACAAGAGTTACATTATTGAATAAATGAACATAAAATAATAAAATATTTTATAAATTTTATAGAATTAACAAAGGCATTATAAAATAAGTCAAATAAATATAAAATAAAAATATTTTAAATTTAAAACATAGAATTAATCAAAATTTTCTATTATGTTATTTATTACATCATTGTTGGGTCATTATTATATAATAAAACACATTATATATTTATATATTATTTAATTTTTATCCATAAAATCAGGTGTTTTAGAAAATCATGAAAAATTCACTACTGGATAATTCATACATCATTATTAAAAAAATAATATTTTATTTATATAATAATTTTTTAAATTTTTTAATCTTAAATTTTAATATAAAAATTGATATTTATTGTAAAGTGATGGGTTTTGATGCAAATAGTTTTCAAACCTATATAAAAAATTACATTTTAAATCATTAAAATTATAAAATAATTTACAGTTAATAAAATTAATTTAATAATTAATTTTTAATATATTTATATTTATTTCAAAAATAGATTTATTCCTCAAAATATATTTCTTAATTGAAATTGAAAATTACCCAAAAATACAATTTGTTCCTTAAAAATCATTTACAATGTTACAATAATACATTGAAATTATTTTCAATATTTAATAAATAAACATTTTAAATAAAAATAAAGAAATAGTCGTGTCACATATCCCTTTATTACACTTGAATACTCCATAGGGATATTTTTGCGATTGTGGGGATTTCAAGTGTTTGTTCGGTGAACATGATTTGGGTCGTGATTTTGATGATCGTGAACTTATCCAATATATGGTTTCTCTCATGGTTAAGTTATTAGATATTATATTGGTCTTAGTATAGGGAAAAGACTAGGAATTATACCTCCCTCAAAACCTACTATAAATGGATAGAATCATGTCTGATCTTACTGGTTGAGTTCATCACTTCCTTGGACTGTGCAAAAAGGATTTGTTTACACCCTATATTTATACTAACCATGTTATAACTGTTCAAAGGCTTTATTATCAATTGTAAGATAATTAATAGTTATTTAAATCTATGTGTATATAATCAAACAAAATGTGTTATTGTGTTTTCAATATCCATGATACATTTAATTAAATAAAGATAATTTTATTTATCAATGTTCGGGTCATTACACATCGATATGATGAGCTGACCCATATTTGTTGAACCACCATATGAATGTGTCATGGTTGCACACCTTAGTCTTGGTGTTTTCACAAGTGTATTAAATGGATCGGGATTAAAACCCTAGAAATATTATTAGTTATAATAATTTCTATATAAAAATGAATATATTTTCGACCTATTATTATTACTTTATAGATGATTTTTTTACAATAAACTCAAATTGAATTTTTGTGTAATATTCATATTCAATTGTTGAATTTATTTTGATGAATTAATAGATATTTGAAATAAATAATATTTTAATAAAATATTATTATAAAACAATTGTTATGAAATATAAATGATTCTTTAATTTTTATAATGTCAAATGCAATTTTTTAAGGGTTCAAAAAATTTATTGTTGAAAGCCCAACATTTCTCATTAAATAACTTATATTATTTTAAAAGTGAAAGTTCACATATTTATAAAATTATTTAAATAAAATGAATTTTTTTTATGGAATCATAACATAAAAATTATCCTATGGTGAATTTTTCATAATTTTCTTAGTCATTTGAATTTTTGGTTAAAAATTAGAAACCTCATAAAAATATGGTATGCATTATGAATCATAATGACCTAAAAGTGATGAAATAAATAATATTAAAGGTTTGGATGACCAAATATATGTTTCCCTTTAAAATAATTTTATTTTATTATTATTTTATTTTTTTATAAGGTCATTATGAATCTTCCAAAACAATTAATATATTTTAATGATTCAAAATCATTATTTTAAGAGTATGACTCGTTTCAATTGAAATAAGTATTTTTTGTTAGTATGTTCATGACTTGGAATATAAAATAATAAAATCCACTACCATTTTCCAAATCCATGGGGAAAATCATGGGGATTGATATTTTTTGGTTGTTTTAATATATCGAGTTTAAACCCAATGTTTGTGAAATCATAATAAATTCCCCCTATTTCCCAATATAAACCCACTGGAGATACCACTTCTCATAAGTCATAATTTATGGATCATCTCCTTTATATCTCCCCAATCTAGAGTCTTCCAAGGGTTCCCATAATCTCTCAATAATCTTCTCCAAGAAATTATAGTCACACACTCATGTAAGGGATCCTCTAATTCTCCACTATTAAGTTTTATTTATAATTTTATGTCATAAATCATCCAATTAATGATGTAGGGATGTGTCCTTAAATATCTCTATTACATCTCATTTTATTTCAAAATTATGTTAATCCCATTTCCCTATAAAAAATCAATTTTAAAATTTTTTATTTTATGTTTTTATGATCCAGAATATTCTCATTGATTTTCCATACTAAAACTATTGTACAGTGATTACCATACTCATTTCCTATCAAGGGTGTTCACCATTATACATATATAATTATTTAAAATGGGAAATTCATGTACTTATTACACACTAATTTATCATTTACTAAAATATTTTTATTAATGAATCCATGTTGTATGATCTATGTTGTACACTTAAGAAGAAATATGAAGAGAATGTGACATGTGCTCCTTGAATTATATATCTCTTCAATAGATTGGGTAATTTTAGTCTCCTACAATGACATGTTGGAATTTAGAGTGAAACTTAATCCCTTATTAGAAATTATAAATCATTATATATTGGTAGATACTCTTTATTTATGTTTATCATTTAATGTATTATGTTTTTTCCTATTTCTCATGTTTCCTTTTTGATTATCATGGTATATCATGTCTCATTAATCATGTTTATGATTCATACTCAGTTTATTACCCATTGATATTACTATTGATTAAAATTTATTATTATATTTATATTATTCCATGTTTATTACCCTATTATTCATTATAGATCACTCTTATCTTATGTATTTTCCAAGGTTATCTCATGCAGTTTATGTTAGACAAAATATTATGATAATGTTAAAGAATTTGGAAATAAATATGATTTATTTCCTATTTTTTAAAATGTAACTAATACCAAATGATAGAACACATTTTGATATTTTGGTGTTATATTAGGTTTAATATTTTCTAATAAATTATCTATTAATATTTAATTAAGAGAAGTGTTGTGATAGTTGGTTTCAATGGAAATGTTTAGTTATTTTTGGGATTTGGATTGGAAAACTCTAAAGAATAGCTTTGGAATAAAAATATGTATAATAAAACAACCCTAAATTTTATTATGTATAGAAAATTAGGATTATCAATAAAATACATCCATTTATTGATACTACAAGTGGATGTTTCTATGGTATAAATTTATATTGGAGAAACACTTGAAAAAACTAGAATTGATCGAGAACTGATGTATTAGAAGGGTATTTTCATCACACATGAAATGAATCACCCGGGGGTACACATATTTAAATTCATAATATCAATAAAAATTATTTTTGAGGGAAAAAAGAAATCCCAAAATAATATATAATAGGAAATATATCATGCATGACATAAATTGATTCTTAGAAATTCATAAGTCAATAAATAAATGTAATATATATGGTATCCACTTATTTTAATTATAATAAAATTTTAGGTGTTTAATAGTTTCAAAAAATATTTCATAGTTTCTATTTTTTTAATCCAATTTATTGTAATATAAGGAATTCAGTAAAAAATACATGTCATGGTCAATGTGATGACTAACCCAATGATATGTCATGCCCGATGTGAGTGGGAATCATGAACATTATGATTCTACTCTCACAGATAACTCCAGTTCTAAATAGAAACATGTATCAGGAAGAGGATACATATCATCCTTTGAAAATACAGGATAAATTTTCTATCTTTATGTGACAATGGTCCTTGAATTTCAATAAGTCATCTAAATTCCTAATAATCAAATAACGGATCAGCTCTATTGAGAATATCTTATCTATCCATCAATGTTTCAAACAAGAATATTTTGAGCTTGTTTTTTCTCATAAAGAGGGATATTCTAATTAGTAGCAGACATTGAACAAAAATATGAACCTCGAGGAAGAGATAAAATATAATGGGTTATAGGAATTATATAAAAATGTTTTCCAAAAATATTTTCCCCACACTCTCTTTCATAAAATTGAATGGGATTTTTTTTTCATATAGAAAAAGGGTTATGAATCATACTGTTTGTATGTGGAAAACATCAAAATACTATCATGGTATGCCTTTGACATTATCGTTACCCAAAATTTATAAGTTCTACTATTCATTTGTGGAATAAAAACTATTATATGAAAATACATGGAGATCTGATAAATTTATAGATATGAGGAAATTTTCCAATTTTCCCTCAATGTGAAGATATAGATTAGTGAATATTATTTAACAACTCAAGAATTTACTAAAATATTTCTTATAGAATGCTTGGAAAATTGAGTCTCTACAAACAAAAAATTGTAATTACTAAGCTATGTAAACATAATTTTTCAACCTCTGTGATTTGAATTTTGAAAGAATAACATACCTAGTTGTGTTAAGTAATATATTTAAAATCTGATAGGACAAAAATAAATTTTTGTGAATAGTTACACAACCTTATGAATAGTAACATGCCCTTATCAATAGTAATGATTATGAAATTTGCCAAAAAATATAAACATCACCCATTAATGTTTAAATACAATTTAGACATCATAAAAGTGAAAAAATTTTCATAGTATATGTATTGGTATTTTTGTAGGTTATTTATAATATTAATTATAATTTTATGATTTATTTAATAATTTGAAATTATAATGTATTCTCATAAAATTTAATCATAAATTGTTATTTTATTTTCTTATGATTATATGATAATTGTTTGGTAGCTTCATTAATTTTCCATCATGTTATAAAATGAGTTACAATTTTAATGTTGTTTTTTTGAATAAATTATGATTTTAATTAAAAATAAAATTTAGACTATTTAGATTTTTTTTCAAAAAACAGAGAACTTTTTAAATTATACATGTCGAATAATAGTTCATGTAATTTTATTTTTATTTTTCTGAAAAACACGACTTTTTATTAGTACTGAAATATGGAAAAATTACATATATACAAATTATAAGTTAAATATACAATTTATGACATCATGAGTGATGTAAGGCCACTTTTTTCTAACTCACAGGCACTTATTAATATTAGGGGTCACATAAAACAACACTATTGGTTGTATAGGGGAATTAATATAGTAATGAGTAAAATATTCAAAATTTACTGCTCTCCCCACTATAAACCCCCACCCACCCCATCACTCCCTCTTCTCCTCACTTTTCTAAGACTTTAATATGCTAAAAGTTTTCAAAAATACTCTTAACTAGTCAATCCCTATGTCCATTAATCTCTTGGTCTTTCCAAAATCTCAAAACCCCTTCCATTAATCTGATTCTCAATGAGGTGGATTCATGAGGTAAATTCACATTTTATATCATTCATTTTCATTTCATGTTCCTTTCAATTATTATACACTCCACACATCCTCTATAAAAATTTCCATGATAAATAAAGTATCATCTATATACTAGAATTATATCATGTGAATGGATGAAACTTCATCAATATTCTTACTCTCTCCCTTTTATTTTATAAATTAAATTATCATCTGTGTGGTTCTAATTTACAACCTTCATGGACGATGAAGTTACGTTCTTCATTTTTTCCTTAATTACTAGCCACGAAACCATTATTATGGTTGAAACATACCATAATATATTTAATATAACCTATTTATTATTCATTTACCAGTATATGTACATAATATTAAATCATAATACCAACTACTTCCCAATAATCAGAATACCTCTTAAATAATCTAACAGATTGTCATTAATATTTTTTCTAATGATTTATCCTCATTCCATTTAAAAAAATGATATAAATTACTATTAACATATATGTATGTTTATAAATAATATTTTAATTAAATTATAGATATTTACATCCATTCCACATGAAATCTATTACTTAAAAACTGGTGAACTGATTAAGAAAATCGAGAAAATGAACACTCCAGAACAACAAAATTGAATATTATAACTAATCAATAAGTACATAATGGGATTAATAAAATCATGATAAAATAAATAAATTTTAGTAGGTTTTTAATTAATATATTAATAATTGAAATTTCATATTCCAGGAATGTAAGTTCAATAGAAAAACGCATTCGTACATAATGTAAGTGTTTCTTCATCTCACATATTTTTTTGTGAGATGTTCTGCAATCACTACTATTACATATTTAAGGTGTGTTTATACTTTAAATTTATTTTTAATATTATAAATATCATTATTTTTTGGGATATTAATTGTATAATTTAACTATTATTAATTATGGGGCATGTGATTCAATTGATTAAAAATGTGTATGTATATTCTACAGGAACCTACATTTTTATTATGGCAGCTCCTATTCTCTACTCACCTCAATGATATTCTTATTTATTACTATACACTCACAATAAATTATGTGTGAATGTTAAATATATTTTTTCCAACCATAATCCTACTTCTATTTATGTTTATTTATACTTTTTAAAAATATATTTCAAAACTGCTTCTCGAAATTCAAGTTAGATTCGCAGAACATTTCGAAATGTTACATATTTTGAATTCTCTATATATTTTTTTAATATGTATTTATCTTTTTCAAATCACACTTGTAATTTGAAAAATATATTTTTGATTATTCTACTTTTTATTAAAGAAAAAAAAATTCTCTTTAAAATATCTTTATTGAATTCCATAAACTGCATTAGAATATTTCAACTCCAAATTTTATTTTAAAAACTATTTACTTGATTACACTTCAGTGGAAAAAAATTTATTTTTAAAATTAAATATCAATTTATATATAATTTATTGTATGTGTTAAAAAGGTTTACAAATTTGATTTCATGACCAATATAATGGATTTTCCAATAGAGCATTTTTTTCAAAAAAATAAAAAGGATTTTCCCCGTCTAACATTAACTTTTATGAGATCTATGCCTTGTTAACCAATTATTTATTTCATGTGATGAATGTAATTCCCATTGTTTAATCATTCCATGAGACTCTTTATTATCTTAAAATTCTAATGGATTATGATTTGAATTTTTTAAGGTGGTATAGGACACTTTGTAATGATTAAGGATTATTTTCACAAGGATTTTTCAATGTTCTTTTTTAAAATTATATTCATCTAGGTCAAAATTCTATTTTAAATCTCATACATTAGTGAGACATAGCTCCAATGGTGTAATTATTGATGTTTTATTTAATTTTTTATCAATATTTTGATTGTGGATGTCCTATCTTTAAACCATTCACCATATTAATCTGAACGGTATGTGATTATGATTAATGATTAGGGAATATTATTTATATTTCATATATTAGTTTTAATATTTTTGTATATGTTATTTATATTTATCCCCATTTATATCTTGAATTCATTGGACTTAGTAAATGTTGGGCGTGGCCTATTATAGCCCTTCTATGCATCGGTAGTTCTCAAGAGACAAACTACAGTCTTGGAATAAGGCCTCGACAAAATGATTATTTGTGGTCTTGGCACGAGGCCTTGATATTATGGATATGACGTCCCCCATTATGAATTACTTCATTAAGAAAATTGATTTTATGGTTCATGTGGTTATTAGACTAGCATAATACCCATGATTAAGGTATTATTTATTCAGCTCTTTTTCCAACCATAACATGTTCATTTTTTTGATAAAGGTATATGTTTTAAGTTATTCAACATCCCTAATGGTAATGTTATGATATAATATACTGTATTACATACCATTAAAGAGTGTTTGAGCTCACAACTTTTTTATGTTTCATTTTCATAGGACTTGAAACATTTTATTATGAATGACTGGAAAGGATAATATTATATTGGTGGATGTTCTCAATAATAATTTTATGTCATTTTTTACATTCAAGTTTATATGTTTAACCTATTTATGTATATAATTTTCCTAAACTACTAAACTACTCGGTTATTAGGGATTGGATTCCTTGTAATCGGGCCAATGTATTAAAATAATGTAATGGCTCTAGGCTTCTAGGGTTGGGGAGCTACAGTTGGTATCAAGAGATGTTTAATAGAAAATTTGGAAACAAAATATAAAAAAGGTATATTATTGAAAAAAACCTTAAGATATACTTTGGGAATAAGAATACAAGGACATACTAGATTTTTTGTAGGGAATAGATTATGTGGTTTATCAATAAAATAAATCTTAGTATGGAAATGAACAAGTAGAGGTGGCTCTGAAAAATATGTGTCTAGGGGTAAAACCTGAAAACACCACATTGAGTTAGACACTAATGGGAACTAGTGCATGAGAACAGGCCTTTCTGCACTCTTGGTTCGACAGTCCAATGTGATATGATTTCGTAAATTTAAAATCATATTACAAAAAAATTATGATGGATTTATTCCCACAAAGTAACCAAAGTATGTGGTTCTAAGATTTATATTGCATAAATTTATGGTATGTGTTATACCATGTCTATAGATTTAGAGAGTTCATAATTTTAAGAGATAATATATAATTTTCAAATGATTTGATATGAAACACAGTAGAAGGAATGAGAACTTCACCAATGAACATGATTTATAAAGTAAGAAAGATCAATTATCTAATTTCCATAAGCAATCATTTCAAAGGAATATTTTATCCCCAGTATCCTCATAATATGAGGAAATAGTACAATCTGTTGATAGTGTATGTAAAGACATCTCTACATCCTATGGCTTCGAATGGAAGAAAATGATAAAGAAAATGGGAGGAAAAAATTAAATAAAGGGAATAAGGGAAAGATTTATTTCTCAACATGTTATAATTGTGGAAGGAAAACCATGGTATATGATTGAGGGGGAAAATATTTTTCTTCACTTGTAGAGGAAAAGGCCACCATGATCATAATTGAAATACAAGGAAAGAATTTTACTATATTTAATTCTTTGGCTACATGGAGATGGGACAAAATCAATGATTATACCCCAAATCAAAGGATTATAATCAAAGGATCAATGTCCCAATCATCAAAGGATTATACCCCAAATGATGATTTTGAATAATGATCACATTCTGATGATACCAAAAATGAAGTAGGAAGAATAATATTTCCTGTCAAGAATCAAGTCATTTTAATATTTTGTTAGTAATGTACAGGTTGTATGAATAATGAGATATATAAGGATTATACTGAAGTAAAATTTATTCAATATTTAAGGTCGTATGATGAATGGTAAAAAGGAAAAGTGATTTAGTACAATTTTAAACTTTTTTGGAAAAAACATGATTTAGGGAAATAAGAACCTTAATATATATTTGATGTTGAGATAATGAAGAAGAAATTATTGATTTGGATAAGTAAAGGATACCATGGAACTGATTATTGTCTTCTCAAGATGGGGTATATTATATCATCAATAGAGTTTACAGAACATTGGAATTTATGAAATATATCCAATTACATGTATCATACTTAATGAAAACAGAAAAATTCATGTTTCTACTATGTTTTTACAGAAATTCAAGTTATTACTATGTTTCAAGAGGATACATGATAAAGTTATTCATTTGTTTTTGAATGTGAATTTTATAGATTCTTCTTTTTGATTAAGGGTTAAAGATATATACATCATGGAAATTTAGATACATTCATTGTAACTTGTTGAATCATATTTTTTTATTTTTAACCATTGACGAATTGGTTAAGGTTGATCATTGTATTGTGTTTTAGAGTTTAATGTCACTACATGATGGTTTGATTATTTTTCCATGACCATGTGATCCAATTACAATACATTATTATGTTGTAACCAATGCATTTTTCACTCCTCTTATTAATAGAATATTTTAACAATATTCTTGCTGTGGGTCTCCCACAAGGGAATTTTGAAGTATTAACTATTATCTTTCAAATTTCAATTTCAATTTTCAAGGGAAAAATTTTAGTAAGGATGGGATAATATAAAAGAAAATGAATTTATAAATAGATTTATTATAGAATGCATGGAACAACGAGTCTCTTGAAACACCACTTTGTTATATCATTGCCAAGGAAACAAAATTTTTCCACCTATATGATTTTAATCTTGAAAAACTGACCTACACATATGCGTTTAGTAAGATATTTATAGTCTAATAAGACAAAATTAATTTTTTTTAAATAGTACAATACCCTTATGAATAGTAACATACTCTTATGAATAGTAATGAAGAGTAATTCATATTAAATTAGAAAAAAATAATAGAAACTTCAACCATGATTGTATAAATACAATATAGACATCTTAAAAGTTAAAAAATATCACAGTATAAGTATTTAAATTTTAGTATGTCATAAATATTTTAATTAAAATTTTATAAATAATTTAATAATTTAAAATGGAAATTTTTTTTCATCAAATATTATAATAAATTTTTATTTTATTTTTTTATGGTTATATGATTATTTTATGGGACCATGAATAATTTTTTATGGTGTTATAAAATTTGTTATTTTTTTAATGTGGTTTTTTTGAATAAATTTTGATTTTAATAAAACAATTAAATTAAAAATATTTAGAAAATTATTTTCAAAAAAATTGAGTACATTTTTTAATTCTACATGATGGATAATAGTTAGTGTATTTTTTGGTATTTTTTTGACAAACGTGAATTTTTGATGAATAATAAAATATCATAAAAAACCATACATACACATTATCTGTTAAGTAAATTATTTATTACCTTATTTGTGATGTAAGGACACATGTTTTGAACTCAGAAGAATATATTACTATTTTGGGTAACATGAAACAACACTATTGGTTGTCTTGAAGGAATTAAAAAAATAATGAATAAAATATTCAAAATTTACGCCTCCCATCCACTATAACCTCCCTCACCACCTCTTCTCCTCACTCTTATAAGCCTTGAAGATCTTCAATGTTATACCCAAATATCTATCCCTAGTCACTTTTACATCCAAGAAGATCTTGTTATTTCCAAAATACCAAAATGCTTTCTATTAAATAGATTCTCAAGGAGATAGATTGAAGAGGTAAATTCACATTTTATTTCTTTCATTTTCATTTCAAGTTCATTTCTAATGTTATCCTCCACTCACATCATCTATCCAAATGAAACTGATAGCTCTAGTATCATCTATATACTATAATTATATCATGTTTATATAATTACCATTATCAATATTCTTACTCTCTCCCTTTTATTTTATAAATGAAATTATCACCCGTGAGGTTCCAATTTACAACCTTCCTGGATGACGATGTTTCGTTCTTCAGTTTCTACTTCATCACTGTTCATGATACCATTTTTATGGTTTAACCATACTATAAAAAATTATTTATCACCTATTTAGTATTCATAAACTAGTATACATACATATTACTAATTCATATGACCAAACATGTTCTCAATAATCAGAATGCCGCTAAAATAATATAGGTGATTGTCAATAATATCTCATCTAATGATTCATCCTAATGGAATGAAACCAAATTATATAAATTACCATTAACAGCTTTTTATTTTTATTAATAATATTTAAATTATATTCTGGATATTTACAGCCATTCCATATGTACTCCATGACTTAAAAACAAGTGAACAGATTATGAAAATCAAGAAAATGAACACACTAGAATGACAATATTAATTCTTATAGCTAATCAATAAAGACATAATGGGTTTGAAAAAATCATGATAATCTAAATAAATGATTAAAATGTCCTTAATTAATTTATTAATATGTCTAATTTCAAATTATATGACCTTATGTTCAAGAGCGGAACACATCCGGAATTATTATTTATTATTATTTACTCTCATTAATTCTATTCGAATGTTCTATATATGTTTACTATCCCGAATCCAACATTCATTTATGTTGTGTCATACATTTTAAAATTATCTTTCAAATTTTCATCCCGATATGTGAGCCATATTCAAGGGACTTCTTGAAATATTACCTATATTTATGTTAAATATATTATATGTTTTATACAATATTTATCTTTCTAAAATCAGACATTGTTACAAAAAAAGTCACTTTCGGTTCATTTATGGTTTTATCAATGCAAAAAAAAATTCTCTTTAAAATTTCTTTACTGAATTCCTCAAACCACACTAGAATGTTTTAATTCAAAAGATTCTTTAAAATTATTAATTACATTATTTCACTTCAGTGGGACATAATTTATTAATCAAATTTCATATTAATTTACATACATTTTATTTCATGGGATATATATATTTAGAAATATGAAATCATGACAAATACAAAGGATTTTCCAAAAGAACAGTTCTTTCCAAAGTAAAAAAGGATATTCCCTATCCCACATTAACTTTATTGAGATATATGCCTTGTTCAACAATTTTCTCATTCAAGTGATATAAATAAGGAACATTGGTATATCATTTAAAGTGTATCCTAATTCTCATGATATTCTAAAAGATTATTATTTGAATGTTTTAGGGTTGTATGGGATAGTTTGGAATGTTTAAAGATTATTTCCACAAGGATTTTTTATGGTACCATTTAAATGTATCATCATCTATGTCAACGTTCATTGTAAAATATTGTACCGCATTGAGAATTATCTCCTTTTATTTCATAATTTAAGTTCAATTTAGTGTTTTATGATTAGTTTGATTGTGGATGTGCTATCATGAAACTATTCACCAAATTACTTCGAATATTAAGTGTTGAGTATTATTGATTAGGAATGATTTTATCATTTCATATTAGACATTCAATATGAATTTATATGTTGTTTTTGTATATCCCCATTCATATAATGAATTCATTGGGCTTATTAAGTTTCTGATGGGCCCCACTATAGCCCCTCAATGCATTGATAGGTCTCTTGAGACAAACTATTGTCTTTTCAAAAGGCCTTGACAAAATGATTATTTATAGTCATGGCACGAGGCATTGACAATGTGGTTATGATGTCCTGCATTCTGAATTATCTCATTATGAAAATAGTATTGATGGTTCATGTAGTTATTTGACTAATAGAATACCCTTAATTATGGAATTATTTATTCGGCACTTAATCCAACCAAATTGTGTTCATGTTTTTGTTAGAGGATTAATTTTTTAGTTATTAAACATGCATAATGTTTATCTTATGATATCATTTGTTGTATTATATACACTTATTGAGAGTTTGATCTCTCTGATTTCTTATGTTTCATTTTCCCAAGACATGAATATTATTAAGAATGACCTGCAGGGTTAATCTTATAGTTGTGGATATTCTCAATAAAACATTTACGTTGTTTTCTCCTTTCAAGTTGTAATTTTTACCCTATGTATATATAAGGTTTTACATAACTACTAATGTACTTGGTCATTTGGGATTTTTTTTTGTAATCATGCCATTGTATTAATATATTGCACTGGCTCTGGACTTCTGGGGTATGAGCATTACAGTTGGTATCAAAGGATGTTTGGTAGAAAACTATGAAACTATATATTGAAAAATTATATAACTAAACAAAACCCTAATATAGTATTTGGGGATATTAATTCAAGGGCATCCTATAATTTTGGTAAGGAGTAGATTATGTGGTTTATAAAGAAAATAAATCCCAACTTGGATATGAACATGTAGTGGAGGCTTTGGTAAAGATGTATCTTTGGGTAAAACCCAAAAACAGTGCATTGTGCTAGACTCGAATGGGAATTGGTCCTTGACAACAAGCCTTTACACAGTCTTGGTTCAAAAACCCCGTGGGATATGATTTTCTAAATTCATATGATTATTACAAACAATTATGAAGGGTTTACACCCCCAATGTTACCAATGTAGATGTTTCAATGATTTATGATGACTAAATTTATGTTATTTGTTATACCATGTCTATAGATATAGAGTTTTTGTACTTTTATTGGATAAAATATAATATGGAATTTATTATAAATGGATCCTAGTATTAGGAATGTGAACATTCCAATGCACATGATGAGAAGAGTAAGAATGATCAAATCTCTGAGTTCCTTAAAGCAATCATTTCAAAAGAAGATTGTCTCCAAAGTATCCTAATCATATGAGGAAATAGTATCATGTGTTGAAAAGGTATATAAAGGGTTCACTATGTATTTTGGATTTGAAGGGAAGAAAAAGAAGAATACAATGGATAGAAATTTTTTTAATAAATGGATGAAAAGAATGATTTATTTCCCCACATGTGATAATCATTGAAGGAAGCACTTTAGCATATGCTTGAGTGGAAAATGTGTTTTTTTAGTGTGGAGAAAAAGGCCACCATGCTCATAATTGCAAGACACAGAATGAATATTCCTATATTCAATTATTCAACTGCATGGAGATTGGAGACTCTAAAAATAAATGTCCCAAATATCAATGTATTATACCCCAAATGATGATTTTGGATAACGATAAAGTTATGATGCCACCATAGATGAAGTAGGAAGATTAATATTCCTATTTAAGAATCATGTCATTTGAATATTTTATCAATAATGTACTGGTTGTAATATATTTTAGTTATATAAGGATTGTATTGGTTACTATTTAATTGTGGATTTGAGATCATATGAATAATAGTATAAAGAAAAATTGATTCAGTATAAAGTTAAATTGTATAGAAAAAACATGATTTAGGGAAATAGAACCCTTAATATATATCAGATGTTGAGATAATGGTGTGGAAATGATTGATATGGATATGTACTCACTACAATGGAACTGATTATTAACTTTTCAAGAAGGTGCCTATGCTATCATAGATGGTGTTTACCACACTTTTGGATTAAGTGAATATATCTAATAAAATGTATCTTACTTAAGGAATACGAATGAATGCATGTTTCCAATATGGTTTTTATGGTCATTCATGTTATTACTATATTTCAAGCGGATGCATGATCAATTTATTCAAATTTATGGAATGATAATATTAGATATGCTTCTTGTTGATTGAGGTTTAATGATATGTTTTTCATGGAAATTTTCATATCTTTATTATAATTTGTTGAATCAATATAATTTGGAATTTTTAACCATTTAGAAAATATTTTATGTGGATAATTTTTTACGATTTTAGATATTAATATCACTAAATTATGTTTTGATTATATTTCCATGACCATATTTTCCAATTATAATTCATTTTTTTGTTTTAACTGATGAATTTCACTTTCCTCTTTTAAGTCAAATATTTTAACCATTTTTTTGTTGTGGGTTTCTAGTAAGGGAATTTTCATGTATCAAATATTAACTTTCAAAGTTCCATTTAAAATTTCAAGGAATAAATTTTTGTAAAGAGGGGATAATGTAACACCCCACGAATTTATAAATAGATTTATTATAGAATGCATGGAACAATGAGTCTTTACAAACACTACTTTTGTATAACCTAGCCAAGTAAACATAATTCTTCCACCCCTGTGAATTGAATTTTGAAAAATTGACAAGCACAGATTCTTTTAGTAAGATATTTAGCGTATTATAAGTCCAACACAATTTTTGGAGAATAGTAACAAAATTTTATGAATAGTAATGAATATTAATTCATTGTAATTTGGAAAAAAATTGAATCATCAGCCATGAATTTATAAATACAATCTACGCATCTGAAAAGTGAAAAAATGACCATAGTATAAGTATTGGTATTTTTGTATATCATAAATAATTTAATTATAATTTTATGATTAATTTATTAATTAAAAATTGAAATTCATTTTCATAAAATTTAATGATAAATAGTTATTTTATTGTCTTGTGGTTATAAGTTAATTTTATTGGAACTTGATTAGTTATTCATGGTGTAATAAAATGAGTTACAGTTTTAATGTTGCTTTTCTGATTAAATTATTATTATATTAAAAAAATAATTAGAAAATAATTAGTAAATTATTTTCAAAAAAATTTAATACATTTTTGAATTATACATGTCGAATGTTGGTTAGGGTGAATGTTGTTATTTTTATGAAAAAACATGATTTTTGTTTGAGTAGTGAAATACGGTAAAATACTGTATATATACAAATTTTCAGTTAAACACACTATTTATAAAATCAAGAGTCATTTAAGGAAACCTGTTTAAAACTTAATGCACTTATTAGTATTAGGGGTTGCATGAAGCAATGATATTGGTTTTCTGGAAAGAATTAATAAAATAATGAGTAAAATATTCAAAATTTACTCTTCTCCTAACCCCCCTCCCCCCGCTGACTACCTCTTCTCCTCAGTCCTATAAGAATTTTACATCCTAAAAGTTCTTATTAAATACCATTTTATAGTCACTAACTACATGCAAGAAGTTATTGTTTTTTCCAAAATATAGAAACTCCTTCCCCTAATGAGATTCTGAAGGAGGTGGATTTAAGAGGTAAATGCACATTTTATAACTTTTATTTTTATTTCAAGATCCTTTCTATTAGTATCATCTACTCACATCCTCAATAAAAATAAACATGATAACTCTAGTATCATATAGAATATGTAATTATATCATGTAAATGTAATAACCTTCATCAAAGTTATTAATCTCTCCCTTTTATTTACAAACATAATTATTGTCTGTGAGTTTCCAATTTACAACCCTCATGGATAACAAAGTATTGTTCTCAAATTTATCCTTAATTAATTGTCATGAAACCATTTTTATTGTTGAAAAATACTATCATATATTTATTATAATGTATTTAATATTCATTAACTAGTATATGCACATATTATTAAATCAGATGACCAAACTAGTTCTTAATAATCATAATACCTTTAAAATAATCTACGTGATTATCATTAATATATCCTCTAATTATTCATCCCCATTCCATGTAACCAAATGAAATTATTGACCATTAACATCTATGTATGTCCATTAATAATATTTAAATTAATTTTTGGATATTTACATCCATTCCACATGAACTCCCTTACATAAAGACATGTGAACCGATTATGAAAATCAATAAAATGAACACTTTGGATAAAAAAAACTGAATCTTATAAATAATCAATAAAGAAATAATTGGATTATTAAATAATGATAAAATTAATAAAAGTTTAACAGGTTCTTAATTATGTTATTAATGTGTATAATTTCATTTTCTATAAACTTAAGTTCAAGGGAGGAACACATTCAGACTTAAGGTAAGGGTTCCTTCATCTCACTTCCATTTTAGAGAGATATTCTGTAATCACTAATATTACAAATGTATGTTGTATGTATAATGAAAATTGATTTTTAATATCATTAATCACATTATTTTTTAGCTTATAAATTTATCATTTCAATATTATTGATTTTGGTGCATACGATTCAATTGATTACAAAGTTGTCAGTATATTTTACCTAAACCTCCATTTTTATTCAGGTAGCTATTATTCTCTACTATCCTCAATGATATTATTATTTATTGTGATATACCCATCATAAATTATATCTGAATGTTCTATATATGTGTAACAACCAGAATTCCACTTTCATTTATGGTGAGTCATACGTTTTAATAGGATTATTCAAAAATTATTCCCATGATACGATCCAGATTCAAGGATCTTCTAAAATTTTTATATATTTTGAACTACACTCTATAATATTATTGAAGGCATATTTATCAATCTAAAATCATAAATTGTGATATTAAATGTATATTGTGGTTCATTTCTTGATTTATTAAACGAAAAATTCGTTTTCTCTTTAAAATGACTTTAATGAATTCCTTAAACCGGACTTGAATGTTTTAATTCAAACGATTATTTAAAAACACTTCTTACAAGATTTCACATTAGTGGGACATCATTTATTTTTCAAATGAAATATCAATGTACAAAAATTATATTTCATGGGATATAGATGTTTAAAAATATGATTTCAGGAAAAATAGAAATGATTTTCCCAATAAACAGTTCTGTCAAACGTAAAAATCATTTTTATCATCTCACTTTAACTTTTTTGTGATATATTCCTTGTTCACCACATATTCCATGCATGTGATATATTTAATACCCATTGGTATATCATTTAACTAGGATTCATATTCTCATGATATTCTATGGGATTGTTAGTTTAATGTTTCAAGGTGGTACGGGACACATTGGAATGTTTAATGATTATTTTCTCGATGATTTTTCATTCGTCTCAGTTATATGTATCTTCATATATGACATCATATGTTATTGAATCTGGTACTTTATTGAGGTATATCTTCTATTATTTCATCTGTATTTTTTTAATAAGTTTTATGATTAGTTTTTTGTGGATGTTCTATCTTGAAACCATTCACCATATTACTCTGAATGGTTTGTGTTTATGATTATTCAATGTGGAAAGCTATTTAAATTTAATTTGTTAGTTTCAATATTGATTTATATTTCCTTTGTGTTTATCCCCATTCATATGAAGAATTCATTGGACATATTCAGTTTCATCTATGTCCCACTATAACCCCTCGATGAATCAGTAGGTCTCCTTAGACAATCTACGGACTTGACACAGGGCGTTGAAAAAATGATGAATTATGTTCTCGGAATGAGACCTTGAAGGTACGGTTATGACGTCCCACATTATGGGTTCCCTCATTAAGAAAATTGTATTGACGGTTCATGTGGTTATTCAACTAGTAGTATAAAAATGATTAGGGTATTATTTATTTTTATCTTATTCCTTCCACAATGTGTTCTTGTTTTTGTTAAATGAATATGTATTTAGTTATTCAACATGCGTAATGTTTCTGTTATGATATCATACACTATATTACATACCCTTATCAAGCATTTGATCTCACCATTTTCTTATGTTTCATTTTCGTAGGACATGAAGAAGTTTATTATGAATGATCTTCAAGGATAAACAAAGAGTTGTGGATGTTCTCAATAAAACATTTATGAGTTTTTTGCTTTCAAGTTGAAATGTTTAACCTATGTATATATCTAGTTTTCCAAAACTACTATAATACCTAGTCATTTGGGATTTTATGTCTTTTAATCATTCCAATTTATTAAAATAATGAACCGGCTTTGGGATTCTGTGGCTAGGGAAATACAGTTCGTATCAATGATTTTTTCGTAGAAAACAAAGAAACAAGATATAGAAAAAGTAGATTAGTAAACATAAACCTATGATAGACTTTGGGGATAAGACAACATGGATATTCAAGAATTTTCTAAGGAATATATTTTTTGTCTTATTAGGAAAATACAACCCAGTTTGGATATGACCATGTAAATGAGGCTATAACATAGATGTATCTATGGGTAAAACCTGAAATCACTGCTTTGATATAGACTCGAACGGGAACTGGTGTATGAGAATGGGACTTGCTACACTCTTGGTTCAACCCTCCAGTGGGATATTCTTTGGTACATTTTTATGTTTATTATAAACAAATATGATGTATTTCTTCCCCCAAAGTAACCAAAGTATATGGTTATAGGATTTAGGATGCATAAATTTATTTTATGCGTTATACCATATCTAGAGATATAGAGTGTCAAAATTTTTATGAGCTAATATAGAATATGAAATTGATTAGAAACAGCGCCTATTAGAATGAATTCTAACTTCATAAATGCACTTGATGTGATGTGTAAGAATGATCAAATATATGATGGTATTAATAAATAATTTGAAATGATGATTGTATCCCAAGTATCCTCATTATATGAGGAAATAGAGTTATTTGTGGACATGGTGTCATGACCCCCTCCCCAAAAAGTGTACCCCTCCTGGGCCGGCAATGTGAGAAGGAAGATAATGACCCCTGAGTCCCGCCTCCAGTAGGCCTCGGGTTGGCGACTAGCATCGAGGGTATAGTAAACTAACAAATGGGAGGCATTACCCTCTAAGAGAACACATACTGTAACGACCCAGAATTTTTGAATAGTATATTAACTTGCTGTTAACGATTTAATAGAGATGTTAATGGTTAATGATGAAAGAGGAGTCGATGGCTTCATCTAGTAGACTCGAACCTTATGAAGCCTAATTATCAGAGCTTGGGAAGGTGGTGGCATCTTTGAGCTTCACATTGGACCAAGCCCAAGCTGTACTCCAGCATGTCACGCTTGAACAGAAACGCCTGTGGGAGAAGTTCACATTAGTAGAGATTACTACTGGGGCAATGTTATCAGGCCTCCCTCAGATTCCCTCACCATAGCACACCTTACACTAAGGTCATATGCTGGTGTTATAAGGAGCTATGTGACGAGACCGTAGCTTCTTTGTGTAATCCTTTGGGATGAATAAATTGAGATTTCTTCCTTTAGTGAAGTTTGTGAAATTTAAAATGTCCGGATAATTTTAGAATGTATTTTATTGATGAATTTTGATAAAAATGATATTTTAAGATATTTATATAAACCTTAAATAATTAATGATGTGTAATGATTTTCAAAAAAAGGTCTTCTACAAAAGTGGTTAGTAAGGAATTTGGAGTCTAATAAGATCAACTTAATTTTTGATGAATAGTAAATTATGAATAGTGATTTTACACTTAGGATTAGTAATGTGACCAAATTGATTAGTAATCTCACTTAAAGAATGTTTTAATATAATTTAGACACCTAGATTAAGTAATGCGATTCAATAAAATGGGTAAATAACGGTTTCATAAATTATTAGTCAAGTATTAGTTTTTTTGGGTGAATAGTGGTTTTTAATTAAAAATTAAAGTAAAAATATTTAGAAAATTATTTTTATAAAATGGACTTTATTTTTGAACTCAGAGCATCAATATTATGTTATGGTAATTTTTGGGGATTTTTCAGAAAAAATGAATTTTCGGTGAATAGTGTTTTTATTTAAAAATTAAATTAAAAATCTTTAGAAAATTATTTTTATAAAATTGAGTTCATATTTGTAATCAGAGCAACAATATTTGGTTAAGGTGAAATTTTGTGTTTTTTCTGAGAAAGATGAATTTTCAGTGAATAGTAAAAATGCAGTTTTACGGTTTCAGTATGTTTAATGACAACATAACTATGTCATGATGATTTCATTAGATATTTTAAGGGTTGTCCAACCAAAGGTGATGAATTATTGTATTGGGGGCCCCAGGTGGCCTCCATGGGAAATTCCATGGGAGAGCCCATGGTTTTGAGAAAACCACTTGTGAGGTGTCCCTTGAAATTATTAAAGTATCACCTCACTTTCCCTATAAATACCAAGTCATTATCTCATCCTTTCGACTACAAAATATTTTCAACAATTTTATGGTCTCCATAACTCCCAAAGAGTCCTCCCATGGTGCCCTCAATCCTCTCAAGGTCCCAACCTCTGAGTTTTAAGAGTTACATTTAAGGTAAGGGATCCGACCTCTCTCTTTCTTTTCAAGCAATATCTTTTATGTCATTTCATTTATGCTCCATGTTCTTATGTTTGAGGATGTTCTTTTATATTCATATTACTTCCCTTTTCGTGTTCATTTGATGAGATACCCCCTCTTTCTCTCATCAATTCATTTTAAGAATGTTTAAGTGGCGCCGTTAGGCTGCCGAATTTTTAAGGGATTCTTTCACCCTTCTCATTTTTCAAAGTTCTACTATCATGTCAAGTATTTCAAGTTCCTTTTTATTATATTGGGTTATGATATATTTATCTATCATTATTAACTTTTATGTTCATATGATAAGAGACCCTATTTGATCTCGTCAATTCATTTTTGTTGAAGTTTAAGTGACGCCGTTAGGCTGCTGAATTTTCATAAGTGAAATCTAATTTTTGTCTTCCTTCCATGTTTTTAATTTAAAATGTTATGTCCTTCAAATTTCATTACCTTGTTTATATATCCTTCATATTCGGTCACTCTACTGTTTTATGGGTCATTTATGAATTTTTGACCCATGTCCCCTCTCTTTTCAATGTTTTCTAAAACCCCGAAACATAGTCGTTCTGCTACATTATTTCTATCTCAAAATGTCTCTCTATTTTTCTAAAGTTATTTTATTTTATTAAGTTAATACTAAATGATCTCTCTTATATAGTGGTAGTCACATATATACCACGTTTTTCTATTTTAAATTCTGGAATTTACATACTTGAGACCCACTTTCCCTTTCTGTGGGTTTAAAGTGACATAAATATCATGTCTTTAAATTAGTTTTTAAAACGTTATGATTATGAAATGAAACCCATTTCTTTTATACTATATGGGTTGTTTATGAAATTATTTATGATGATATATTTGGCTCACATGATGATAAATAAAAATTTAAGGGTGCACCCTGATATCACTCCAATGCATTGGGTAAAGACTTAATCTATAGAGATGAACATTTTTAACGACGCCTTGGTGAATAACCTTGGTAATTTTAATGAAACCTTGGGGATGGACCTTGGTGAAGTGGAAATGATTTTCTATGTTAAATGTTGTAGCCACATCATCAAGTTATGAAAAATGGTATTTTTATTATGATATGCATCATGATTTCTTTCTCATGCCTTAAAGTTCTTTTCATGACCTTATTGAAGTATCTCAAGTTCACATGTAATATGTTTCTCTTGTTTCTCTTACTGGGCCTTCTGATCACCCTTTCTTTTGTTGTATGTCCCCAGGTTATGAGATGTAGTAATGAACATAGGATGAACATAAGGATAATCCTTTCAAGTGTTTAAGACGAATGTTTCATGTTGTTTTCATGTATTATGTTCCTGGTTTCCAAGACACTAAACCTTAAAGATCCTCAGTTTTGTGTAATGTAATGAATGGTTATGTTATAAAAAAGAAGGGATGCCACAGTTGGTATCAATGGATGGTTTAGTTATTTTTGGAAATTAGGATATAAAAACATTAGGAAGAAACCTATATAAAAGTTTAAATATAGGAAAACTTCAAGGTATTTTGGTAAGTATTGAGTAAGTTTTTTATAAAACAAATACATCCCTATCTAGATACGAGCTGGTAGAGGCGGCTCTGGTAAAGATGTATAAAGGGGTAAAACAAGAAAACACCGCTTTGAGCTAGACTCGAACGGGAACTGGTGCATGATAACCGGCCTTGCTGCACTCTTGGTTACGACACTCCCGGGGGATATGTTTGGTTAATCACAATCTTTTTATGAATCATTATGAAGGAATTAAAGAGAAATGTAATTTTCTAAGAATGAAGTCTTAGTTAAAAGATTCATAAATGAAATAATTCTCTCACTGAGGTTTTATCCTTTTCGAAAATGGTGGGAAATAGGAGGAACCGTGCAGATGGTGACCGCAATGCACCATGTGCTGACGGCCCTCCGATGGAAGCCGGAATGGGAACATTCATGAAAAATGATGAACCAACTAACTCAAGTTATGAGTAATAACTTGAATAATGATGAGAGGCAGATCTCACCATGAAGGGAAAAAAACTCTGTTGAGTCCTTCATGCGTCAACGACCAACAACATTCAGTGGATCTACTGACCCATTGGTTGCGGAATAATGGATAAGCTCCATTGAAAAGATCTTCTCTGTACTCCTTTGTTGTTACAAGAAAAAGTCACCCTAGCGGTTTACCTCCTAGATGGAGAAGATGATCAGTGGTGGTAACTGGTCAAAAACACGAAGCCTAGAGGATAGATGGAAGCTATGGAGTTGGAAGAGTTCCGGGGAATATTCTTTAATAAGTATTTCTCTCATTCCATGAGAACGAGAATGGAGAAAGAGTTTCTCGAGCTAAAGAAAAAGGAGAACGAATCTGTCAGAAGCTATGAGATGAACTTCACCCGACTTTAATGATATACCTCTAGCTTTGTCATCGACCGAAGTGGGAAGGTTGATAGATTTTTCGGTGGACTGAGACCTCATCTACAGAAGAATCTATCCAACCGGGACTACGATAGCTGCGAGGATATCATTTAGATTGCAATTAAAGTCCAGCTAGAGTTTGGTGAGACACAATGGTCTCATAAATCAAATGACAAGAAGAGATCGTTGGAGCCCAGTTTAGGGAAGACTTTTGATCAAGGAAGAAGTGGAAAGCATATGAAACTTACCACATGCAATAAATGTGGGAATAAGCATCCAGAGAACTGCTTGATCGGAAGTGGAAAGTGCTACAAGTGTGGAAGAGGAGGCCATATTTCTCAGAATTGTCGTAGTGAGGTGATGCCCCTACTCCCCAACACTAACGATAGAGGAAAGATGGTCCTGGCCCAACCCAGAGTCCATTTCTTCAAGTGTGGACAGCTTGGGCACTTTGCTAATCACTGTCCAAATCCAAGGGCAGTGGAGGGGAATCACCATCAACCTCAGCAAAGGCCAGGGGAGCAAGGTCGTGCTTTATCAATCACAACAATTGAAGTTAAAACTCCGAATGACATGGTTGAAGGTACTCTTGTTGTCCTCTCAAAACTAGCAACTACTTTGTTTGATTCTTGCTCTACGCATTCCTTTATTTCCTCCATGTTTTCAAAGAATATAGAATCAATCCCCGAACTGTTTGAGGTAGAGTTGTCAATCAGGACTCTATGTGGGATTATCCATGCATCAACAGTATTTAGAGACTGTAGTGTTTACTTTAGTGACCACAATATTCTCGCAAATATAGTAGTCATTCCCATGTTAGAATTCGATGTTATACTAGGGATGGACTGGATCTCAAAGTATAATGCTAAGATCAAATGCAGAAGTAAGGAAATCTCATTAGTCTTGAATGAACAACCTACAATTATCTTCCAAGGAGAGATATCCCGAACTGATCCCTATCTAGAAACACCTCCTATAGCTTTATTTATGGAGTTAATTAGGGATGATGAAAAAGGAAAAGGGAGTATACAAATAGAAGATGTTTCAATTGTTCAGGAATACATGGATGTATTTCCTGAGGAGTTACCTGGACCTCCCCCAGAAAGAGAGGTAGAGTTATTCATTGAACTCATACCTGGATCTCAACCGATATCAAAGACCTCGTATAGAATGGAAAATTTGGAGCTAGAAGAGTTAAAGAAACAACTCCAAGACTTTTTGGAGAAGCGGTTTATCCGACCAAGTTTGTCTCCTTGGGGAGCACCAATTCTCTTGGTGAAGAAGAAGGATGGATCAATGCGGCTATGCATTGAATATAGAGAAATGAATGGGATCACAGTGAAGAACATATACCCTCTTCCAAGAATTGATGATTTATTTGACCAACTTCATGGGGATCAATTCTTCTCTAAGATTGACCTTCGATCTGGTTATCATCAACTGAGGGTGAAGAAGGAAGATATCCTAAAGACTGCCTTCTGATTCAGATATGTGCATTATGAGTTTACTGTTATGCCTTTCGGCTTGACTAATTCTCCTGCTATTTTCTTGGATTTGATTAATAGAGTCTTCAAGGACTACCTTGATAACTTTGTTGTAGTTTTTATTGATGATATTTTGAAATACTCAAGAAGTCGTGAGGATCTTGAAGATCATCTGAGGGTTATTTTGAAAACATTGTGGAAGGAGAGGCTCTTTAGAAAGTTCAGAAAATGTGAGTTTTGGTTACAACAAGTGGCTTTCTTGGGGCACATCATAACCAATGAAGGAATCTCAGTTGACCCTGCAAAGACAATGGTTGTGGAGGAGTGTCCTCAACCCACAACAGTAACTGAGATTCGTAGTTTCCTTAGTTTAGTGGGATATTATAGGAGGTTTGTGAAAAACTTTTCACGGCTTTCTAATCCACTAACCATGTTGACTCGAAAAGGGGTTAAGTTCATCTGGACAAAGGAATGCAAGGAATGTTTCCAAGCGCTGAAGAAGAGATTGGTTACTACACCTCTGTTAACACTACCCTCTATAGGAGAAGGATTCGTTATTTTTAGCGATGCATCTTTTAAAGGTCTTGGGTGCGTCCTCATGAAAAATTAAAAGGTAATTGCTTATGCATCTCAACAGTTGAAGATTCATGAGCATAATTATCCTACACACGATCTAGAGCTAGCATCAGTTGTTTTTGCTCTAATGATATGGAGGCACTATCTTTATGGGGAGAAATTTGATATATACACCGACTAGCAATGTTTAAAGTATATTTTCATGTAGAAAGAATTGAACATGAGACAAAGGAGATGGTTGGAGCTTATTAAAGACTATAATTGTTGAATTCATTATCACCCTGGAAGAGCAAACAATGTCGCAGATGCGTTAAGAAGAAAATACCCTATTGTTCTGGAAACAATGATGATACTAAGAGATCCCTTGATTAAATATCTAGTTAAACTGTAAATGGGAATTGTAAGGTAAGGGACATCATCAAACTTATCCCAAATTATTTCTCAACCATTATTACTAGAGAAGATGAGGAAGGCTAAAAAAGAAGATTCTTTGATGTATGAGAAGTTTGAGGCTGTAAAGGATGTGAAGTTCCCTGATTTCAATATTGATCAAGAAGGTGTTTTGAAATTTCGTACAAGACTATGTGTTCCATCTATTCCGGAGATAAAGAAAGAATTGATGGATAAAGCTCATAACTCTACTTTCTCTATACATCTGGGGAGCACTAAAATGTATAGAGACCTTCGTGATCATTATTGGTGGGATAACATGAAGAGGGAGATTGCTGATTACACTACAAGGTGACTAGTGTGTCAACAAGTAAAGGCAGAACGACAATTTCCTAATGGGGTATTACAACCGCTACCCATACCAGTATGGCAGTGGGATAATATCACTATGGACTTTGTAACTAGTCTTCAAAAAACATCCAAAGGAAACAATGCGATATAGGTTATTGTGGACCATCTCACCCTGAACACCCATTTTATCTCTATTTGAGAATATTTCTCTCTAAATCAACATTCCATGATATACGTAAAGGAAGTGGTAAGGCTGCATGGGGTACCACTATCCATCGTGTCTGATCGTGATCCAAGATTCACATCAAAATTCTGGAGAAGACTTCAACATGCTCTGAATACTGAATTGAATTTTAGTACGACCTATCATCCTCAAACTGATGGCCAATGTAAGAGGACTATTCATACACTCGATGACATGCTGAGATAATGCTCAATGGAATTTAAAGGTCGATGGGATCAAAACCTCCCATTAGTTGAGTTATTCCATAAGAACAACTTCTATTCGAGTATTCAAATGGCACCCTATGAAGCTCTGTATGGAAAGCGATGTAAAACTCCTACTTGTTGGGATGAAACTGGTGAGGGAAAGCTTCTTAGGCCTGATCTTGTGCAAGAGATGGCAGAACAGGTTCATGCCATCCAACAACACATAAAGGCTACTCAGAGTCGGCAGAAGAGCTATGCTGACAACCATCGAAGGGACTTGGAGTTTAGTGTTGGCGACAAAGTCTTCCTTAGAATTTCTCCATGGAAGAGAGTTATGCGTTTTGGGAAGAAAGGGATGCTCAACCCTAGGTACATTGGCCCCTATGAAATCCTTTATTGCATAGGAGAAGTGGCCTATCGAGTAGCACTTCCACCGAACCTGGCTCAAGATCACGATGTCTTCCATGTATCTATCTTGAGGAAGTACATACCCGACCCTTCACATGTACTGAACCCAAAGGTGGTACAACTGGAACATAACCTCTCTTATGAGGAGCAGCCAGTGGAGATCTTAGACCATAGAGACAAGGTTCTACGGAACAAGACTACCCACCTTGTGATTGTGTTGTGGAGGAATCATAAGTATGAAGAAGCTACTTGGGAGCCTGAGGAAACAATGAAGCAAAATTACCCTCACCTTTTCGACTAGGCCTCAAGTATAAAATTTTGGGGACAAAATTTCTTAAGGGGGGAAGAATTTAACGACCCAAACTTTTTGAATAGTATATCAACTTACTCTTAATGATTTAATAGAGATGTTAATGGTTAATATAGAAAGAGGAGTCGATGACTTCATCCAGTAGACTCGATCCTTATGAATCCCACTTATCAGAGCTTGGGAAGGAGGTGACATCTTTGGGCTTCACTTTGGACCAATCCCATGCCGAACTCTAGGATGTCAAGCATGAATGGATACTCCTGTGGGAGAAGTTCATGTTAGTAGAGATTACTACTAGGGAAATGTTATCTGAGCCTCCCTCCGATTCTCTCACCATAATACACCTTACACTTAAGTCATATACTGGTGTTATAAGGGTCTATGTGACGAGACCGTAGCTTCTTTGTGTAATCCATTGGGATGGATAAATTGAGATTTCTTCCTTTAGTGAAGTTTTTGAAATTTCAAATCTTCGGATAATTTTAGGATTTATTTTATTGATGAATTTTGAAAAATGATATTTTAAGATATTTATGTAAACCTTAAATAATTAATGATGTGTAATGATTTTCAAAAAATGGTCTTCTGCAAAAGTGTTCAGTATGGAATTTGGAGTCTAATAAGATCAACATAATTTTTGATGAATAGTAAATTATGAATAGTGATTTTATGCTTAGGATTATTAATGTGACCAAATGGATTAGTAATCTCACTTAAAGAAAGTTTAAATATAATTTAGACACCTAGATTAAGTAATGTGATTCAATAAAATGGGTAAATAACGGTTTCATAAATTATTAGTCAAGTATTAGTTTTTTCGGGTGAATAGTGGTTTTTAATTAAAATTAAAATTAAAATTATTTAGAAAAGTATTTTTATAAAATGGACTTTATTTTTGAACTCAGAGCATCGATATTCTTCTATGGTAATTTTTGGGGATTTTTCTGAAAAAATGAATTTTTGGTGAATAGTGTTTTTATTTAAAAATTATATCAAAAATATTTAGAAAAATATTATTAATAAATTGAGTTCATATTGGTAATTATAGCATCGATATTTGGTTAAGGTGAAATTTTTGGTTTTTTCTGAGAAAGATGAATATTCAGTGAATAGTAAAAATGCAGTTTTAGGGTTTCGGTATGTTTAATGACATCATGACTGTGTCATGATGATGTCATGAGATATTTTAAGGGTTTTCCAACCAAAGGAGAAGAATTATTGTATTGGTGGCCCCATGTGGCCTTACTCCATGGGAAATACCATGGGTGAGCCCATGGTTTTGAGAAAACCACTTGTGAGGTGTCTCTTGAAATTATTAAAGTATCACCTCACTTTCCCTATAAATACCAAGCCATTCTATCATCATTTCGAATCCAAAATCATTATCTACGAAGTTCTGGACTCTTTACCTACCAAGAAATCCACCCAAGGTTCCCTCAAGCCTCTCAATGTCCAAACCTTTGAGTTTTAAGAGTTACATTTAAGGTAAGGGATCTGACCTCTCTCTTTCTTTTCAAGCAATCTCTTTTATGTCATTTCTTTTATTCTCCATGTTCTTATATTGGAGGATGTTATTTTATATTCATCTTACTGAATATTTCATTTTCATATGTTCCGATACCCCCTTTTTCTCTCATCAATTCATTTTAATAATGTTTAAGTGGCGCCGTTAGGCTGCCGAATTTTTAAGGGATTCTTTCACCCTTCTTATTTTTCAAAGTTCTACTTTCATGTCAAGTAATTAAAGTTCCTTTTTATTATGTTGGGTTATTATCTCTATATCTATTATACTGAAATTTTATGTTTATATTGTGAGATACCCTATTTGATCTCATCAATTAATATTTGTTGAAGTTTAAGTGACGCCGTTAGGCTGCCAAATTTTCGTAAGAGAAATCTAATTTTTTTCTTCCTTACATGTTTTTCTTTTCAAATGGTATGTATTTCAAATATCATTACCATGTTAATATATCTTTCATATTCGGTCCCTCTACTATTTTATGGGTCATTTATGAATGTTTGACCCATTCCCCCTCTCTTTTCAATATTTTCTAAAACCCTGAAACATAGCCGTTATGCTGCAGAATTTCCATCTCAAAATGTCTCTCTCTTTTTCTAATGTTCTTTTATTTTATTAAGTGAATACACAAAGATCTCTCTTCTATAGGTGTATTCACATATATACCATGTTTATCTATTTTAAATTATGATATTTACATACATGAGACTCGCTTTCCCTTTCCGTGGGTTTAAAGTGACATAAACATCATGTCTTTAGAGCAGTTTTTAAAACGTTATGATTATGAAATAAAACCCATTTCTTTTATGTAATATTTGTTGTATATGAAATGATTGATGATGATATATGTGGCTCAGATTATTATAAATACAAATTTAAGGGTGTGACCTGATAGAGCTCCAATGCATTGGGTAAAGACTTAATCTCTAGAGATGACAATTTTTAACGACGCCTTGGTGAATAACCTTGGTAATTTTAATGACACCTTGGGGATGGACCTTGGTGAAACGAAAATGATTGTCTATGTTAAATGTTGTATCCACATCTTCAAGTTATAAAAAAAAATTATTTTTATTCTGATATGCCTCATGATTTCTTTCTCATTCCTTAAAGTTCTTTTCATGTCCTTATTGAAGTACCTCAAGTTCACATGTAAAATGTTTCTCTGGTTTCCCTTACTGGGCCTTCTGGTCACCCTTTCTTTTGATGTATGTCCCCATGTTACGATATGAAGTAATGAACCTAGGATGAACTTAAGGAGAATCCTTTCAAGTGTTTAAGAAGAATGTTTTATGTTGTTTTCATGTATTATGTTCCTTGTTTCCAAGACACTAAACCTTAAAGATCATCAGTTTTGTGTAATGTAATGAATATTTATGTTATAAAAAGGCGGGATTCCATAGTTTGTATTAAAGGATGGTTTAGTTATTTATAGAAAATAGGATACAAAAACATTAGGAAGAACCCTATAAAAAAGTTTAAATATAGGAAAACATCCTGGTATTTTGGTAAGTATAGAGTAAGTGGTTTATCAAACAAATACATCCCTGTCTGGATACGAGCAGGTAGAGGAGGCTTTGGCACAGATGTAAATAGGGGTAAAACCCGAAAACACCGCTTTGAGCTAGACTCGAATGGGAACTAGTGCACAATAACAGGCCTTGCTGCACTCTTGGTTACAACACTCCCGGGGGATATGTTTGGTTAATCACAAGATTTTTATGAATCATTATGAAGAAATTATAGAGAAATGTAATTGTCTAAGCATGAAGTCTTAGTTAAAAGATTCATAAATGAAATAAGTATCTCAATAAGGTTTTATCCTTTTAGAAAATGGTAGGAAATAGGAGGAACCGTGCAGATGGTGACCGAAATGCACCATGTGCTGACGGACCTCCGATGGAAGCCGGAATGGAAACATTCATGCGAATGATGAACCAACTGACTCAAGTTATGAGTAATAACTTGAATCAAGCTAAGAGGCCGATCTCATCCTGAAGGGGACAACACTCTGTTGAGTCCTTCATGCATAAACGACCACCAACATTCAGTGGATCTACTGACCCATTGGTTGCAGAACAGTGGATAAGCTCCATTGAGAAGATCGTTTCTGTACTCCTTTGTTCGGAACAAGAAAAAGTCACCCTTGCTGTTTACCAACTAGAGGGAGAAGTAGATCAGTGGTGGTCATAGGTAAAAAATATGAATCCTATAGGAGAGATGGAATCTATGGAGTGGGAAGAGTTCTGGGGAATATTCTTTAATAATTATTTCCCTCCTTCCTTGGGAACGAGAATGGAGAAAGAGTTTCTCGAGCTGAAGCAGAAGGAGAACGAATTTGTCGGAAGCTATGAGATGAACTTCACTCGACTTTCACGACATACCTCTATCTTTGTCATGGATCCAAGTGGGATGGTTGATAGATTTTTCGGTGGACTGAGACCTCATCTGCGGATGAATCAAGCCAACTGGGAGTACGATAGCCGCGAGGAGATCATGCGGAGTGCAATGAAAGTCGAGCTAGAGTTTGTTGAGAAACATTGGTATCATAAATCAAAGGACAAGAAGAGATTGTTGGAGCCCAGTTTAGGGAAGTTTTGGAAAGAAAATTCCACTTACCACATGCAATAAATGTGGGAAGAAGCATCCGTAGCACTGCTTGATCAGAAGTGGCAAGTGCTACAAGTGTGGATGAGGAGGCCATATTTCTTGGAATTTTCGTAGTGAGGTGAAGCCTCAACTCCCCAACACTAACAACAGAGGAAAGATGGTTCTGGCCCTACCCGAAGTCCATTGATTCAAGTGTGGAAAACTTGGGAACTTTTCTAATCACTGTCCAAATCCAAGGGCAGTGGAGGGGAATCACCATCATCCTTAGCAAAGGCCAGGGGAGAAAGGTCGTGCTTTTTCTATCACAACAACTGAAGTTGAAGCTCCGAATGACGTGGTAGTAGGTACTCTTGTTGTCCTCTCAAAACTAGCCACTACTTTTTTTGATTCTGGTTCTACGCATTCCTTTTTTTCCTCCATGTTTGAAAAGAATATAGAATCAATCCCCGAACTGCTTGAGGTAGAGTTGTCAGTCAAGACTCCAAGTGGTATTACCCATGCATCAACAGTGTTTAGAGACTCTAGTGTTTACTTTAGTGAGCACAACCTTATCACAAATATAGTAGTCATTCCCATGTTGGAATTCTACGTTATACTAGGGATGGACTGGCTCTCAAAGTATAATGCTAATATCAAATGCAGAAGTAAGGAAATCTCAATAGTCTTGAATGAATGACCTACAATTATCTTACAAGGATAGATATCCTGAACTGATCCCTATCTTTAAGCACCTCCTATATATTTCTTTATGGAGTTAATCAGTGATGATGAAAATGTAAAAGGGAGTATACAAATAGAAGATATTTTGATTGTTCCGGAATATATGGATGTATTTCCTAAGGAGTTACCTAGACCTCCCCCAGAAAGAGAGGTAGAGTTCTCCATTGAACTCGTACATGGATCTCAACCGATATCAAAGACCTCGTATAGAATGGAAAATGTGGAGCTAGAAGAGTTAATGGAACAACTGCCAGACTTGTTGGATAAGGGGTTTATCTGACCGAGTGTGTCTCCTTGGGGAGCACCAGTTCTCTTTGTGAAGAAGGAGGATGGATCAATGCGGATATGCATTGATTATAGAGAACTGGACGGGGACACAGTGAAGAAAAGATACCCTCTTCCAAGAATTAATGATTTATTTGACAAACTTAATGGGGCTCAATTCTTCTCTAAGATTGACATTCGATCTGGTTATCATCAACTAAGGGTGAAGAAGGATGATATCCCAAAGCCTGCCTTCCGATCCATATATGCGCGTTATGAGTTTACTGTTTTTCCCTTCGTCATGACTAATACTCTTGTTATTTTCATGGATTTGATGAATATAGTCTTTAAGGACTACCTTGATAACATTGTGGTAGTTTTTATTGATGATATTTTGATATATTCAAAAATTCATGAGCAGTATGAAGATCATATGACGGTTATTTTGAAAACTCTGTGGAAGGAGAGGGTCTTTGGAAAGTTCAGCAAGTGTGTTTTTTGGTTACAACAAGTGGCTTTCTTGGGGCACATCGTAACCAATGAATGAATCTCGGTTGACCCTACAAAGGAAATAGTTGTGGAGGAGTGGCCTCAACCCACAACAGTAACTGAGATTCGTAGTTTCCTTGGTTTAGCATGATATTATAGGAGGTTTGTGAAAAACGTTTCACGACTTTCTAATCCACTAACCATGTTGACTCGAAAATGGGTTAAGTTCATCTGGGAAAAGGAATGCGAGGAAAGTCTCCAAGCGCTGAAGAAGAGATTGGTTACTGCACCTGTGTTATCACTACCCTCTATTGGAGAAAGATTTGTTATTTTTAGTGATGCATCTCTGAAAGGGAATGGGTGCGTCCTCATGAAAAATGACAAGGTAATTTCTTATGCATCTCGACAGTTGAAGATTCATGAGCAGAGTTATCCTACGCATGATCTAGAGCTAGCGGCAATTGTTTTTTCTCTAAAGATATGGAGGCATTATCTTTATGGGGAGAAATGTGATATATATACCGACCACCAATGTTTAACGTATATTTTCACACAGAAATAATTGAACAAGACACAAAGGAGATGGTTGGAGCTTATTAAAACTATTATTTTTCATTTCATTATCACCCTCGAAGAGAAAACAAATTTGCGGATGCGTTAAGTAGGAATGTCCCTGTTGTCCTGGAAACAATGAGGATCCTAGGAGATCCCTTGATTAAAGATCTAGTAAATCTGGACATGGGAATTGTAAGGGAAGTGACATCATCAACCTTATCCCAAATGATTTCTCAACCTTCATTACTAGAGAAGATCCTGAAGGATCAAAAAGAAGATCCTTTGCTGAAGGAGAATTTTGAGGCTGTAAAGGATGGGATGTTCCTTGATTTCAATATTGATCAAGAAGGAGTATTGAAATTTCGTACAAGACTATGTGTTAAATCTATTCTGGATATAAAGAAAGAACTGATGGACGAAGCTCATAGCTCTACTTTCTCTATACATCTGGGAAGCACTAAAATTTATAGAGACCTTCGTGATCATTATTGGTGGGATACCATGAAGAGGAAGATTGCTGATTACACTACAAGGTTCCTGGTGTGTCAACAAGTAAAGGCAGAACGACAACTTCCTGAGGGGGTATTACAACCGCTACCCATACCTGTATGGAAGTGGGATAATATCACTATGTACATTGTAACTGGTCTCCCAAAAACATCCAAAGGAAATAATGTGATATGGGTTATTGTGGAACGTCTCACCAAGACTTCACATTTCATCTCTATTTGAGAAGATTACTCTCTGGATCAACTTGCCAAGATATACGTAAAGGATGTGGTAAGGCTTCTTGGGGTACCACTATCCATCGTTTCTGATCATGATCCATGATTCACATCAAAAGTCTGGATAAGTCTTCAACATGCTCTAAATACTGAATTGAATTTTAGTACGGCCTATCATCCTCAAACTGAGGGCCAATCTGAAAAGACTATTCAAACACTCAAACACATGCTAAGATTATGCTCAATGGAATTAAAAGGTGGATGGGATCAACACCTCCCATTAGTTGAGTTCTCCTATAACATCAACTTCCATTTGAGTATTCAGATGGCACCCTATGAAGCTCTGTATGGAATGCAATGTAGAACTCCTACTTGTTGGATGAAACTGGTGAGAGAAAACTTCTTGGGCCTGGTCTTGTGCAAGAGATGACAGAACAGGTTCATGCCATCCAACAACACATAAAGGCTACTGAGAGTCGGCAGAAGAGCTATGCTGACAAACGTCAAAGGGACTTGGATTTTGGTGTTGGCGAAAAAGTCTTCCTTCGAATTTCTCCTTGGAAGAGAGTCATGCAGTTTTGGAAGAAAGGGACTATGAAATCCTTGATCACATAGGAGTAGTGGCCTATCGACTAGCACTTCCACTGAACCTATCTCAAGTTCACGATGTCTTCCATGTATCTCTCTTGAGGAAGTACATACTTGACCCTTCGCATGTACTGAACCTAGAGGTGGTACAACTGGAACATGGCCTCTCTTATGAAGAGCAGCGAGTAGAGATCTTAGACCGTAGAGACATGGTTCTGCAGAACAAGTATACCCACCTTGTGAAAGTGTTGTGGAGGAATCATAAGTAAGAAGAAGCGACTTGGGATCCTGAGGAAACAATGAAGCAAATGTACCCTCACCTTTTCGACTAAGCCTCATGTATAAAATTTCCGGGATGAAATTTCTTAAGGGGGAAGAATGTAACGACCCAAACATTTTGAATATTATATTAACTTACTCTAAACGATTTAATAGAGATGTTAATGGTTAATGCAGAAAGAGGAGTCGATGGATTCATCCAGTAGACTTAACCTCATAAAGCCCACTTATCAGAGCTTGTGAAGGAGGTGGCATCTTTGGGCTTCGCTTTGGACCAAGCCCAAGCCGAACTCTAGCGTGTCAAGCTTGAATGGAAACGCCTGCGGGAGAAGTTCGAGTTAGTAGAGCTTACTACTAGGGCAATGTTATTTGAGCCTCTTTCAGATTCTCTCACCTTAGCACAGCTTCCACTTAGGTCATATGCTGGTGCTATAAGGGGCTATATGACGAGACTGTAGATTCTTTGTGTAATCCTTTGGCATGAATAAATTCAGATTTCTTCCTTTAGTGAAGTTTGTGAAATTTAAAATGTCTGGATAATTTTAGGATGCATTTTATTAATGAATATTGAAAAAAAGGATATTTAAGATATTTATGTAAACCTTAAATAATTAATAATGTGTAATGATTTTCAAAAAATGGTCTTCTGCAAAAGTGTTCAGTAAGGAATTTGGAGTCTAATTAGATCAACTTAATTTTTTGATGTATAGTAAATTATGAATAGTGATTTTACGCTTAGGATTAGTAATGTGACCAAATGGATTAATAATATCAGTTAAAGAAAGGTTTAATATAATTTAGACACCTAGATTAAGTAATGTGATTCAATAAAATGGGTAAATAACGGTTTCATAAATTATAAGTTAAGTATTAGTTTTTCTGGGTGAATAATTTTTTTTGATTAAAAATTAAATTAATAATATTTTGAAAATTATTTTTATAAAATGGACTTTATTTTTTAACTCAGAGAATCGATATTATGTTATGGTATTTTTTGGGGATTGTTCTAAAAAAATGAATTTTCGGTTAATAGTGTTTTTATTTAAAAAAGAAATTAAAAATATTTAGAACATTATTTTTATAAAATGGAGTTCATATTTGTAATCAGAGCATCTATATTTGGTTAAGATGAAATTTTGGGTTTTTTCTGAGAAAGATGAATTTTTAGTGAATAGTAAAAATGCATTTTTAGGGTTTCAATATGGTTAATGACATCATAACTGTGTAATGATGATGTCATGAGATATTTTAAGGGTTGGCCAACCAAAGGTAATGGAGTATTGTATTGGGGGCCCCATGTGGCCTAACTCTATGGTAAATACCATGGGAGAGCCCATGGTTTTGAGAAACCCACCTGTGAGGTGTCCCTTGAAATTATTAAAGTATCACCTCACTTTCCCTATAAATACCAAGCCATTATCTCATCCTTTCGATTCCAAAAACATTCTCAATGAAGTTCGGGTCTCCTTACCTCCCAAGGAGTCCTCCCAGGGCTCCCTCAAGCCTCTCAAGGTCCCAACCTTTGAGTTTTAATAGTTACATTTAAGGTAAGGGATCCGACCTCTCTCTTTCTTTTCAAGCAATATCTTTTATGTCATTTATTTTATGCTCCATGTTCTTATGTTTTAGGGAGTTCTTTTATATTCATATTAATTCCCTTTTCATGTTCATTTTATGATATACCCATTCTTTCTCCCATCAATTCGTTTTAAGAATGTTTAAGTGGCGCCGTTAGGCTGCCGAATTTTTAAGGGATTCTTTTACCCTTCTGATTTTTTAATATTCTATTTTCATGTCAAGAATTTAAAGTTCCTTTTTATTATGTTGGGGTATGATATCTATATATATCATACTGAACTTATTTGTTCATATGATGAGAGAATCTATTTGATCTCGTCAATTCATTTTTTTGAAGTTTAAGTGATGTTGTTAGGCTGCCGAATTTTCATAAGAGAAATCTAATTTTTGTCTTCCTTCCATGCTTTTCATTTCAAATGGAATGTCCTTAAAATTTCATTAACATGTTCATATATCCTTCATATTCGGTCCCTATAGTGTTTTATGGGTCATTCATGAATGTTTGACCCATTTCCCCTCTCTTTTCAATGTTTTCTAAAACCCCAAAACATAGCTGTTATGCTGTAGAATTTCCGTCTCAAAATGTCTCTTTTTTTTCTAAAGTTCTTTTATTTTACTAAGTGAATAATCAAAGCTCTCTATTATATAGGGATATTCAAATATATTCCATGTTTTTCTATTTTAAATTCTAGGAGTTACATACATGATACCCACTTTCCCTTTCCGTTGGATTAAAGTGACATAAAGATCATGTCTTTAAAGCATTTTTTAAAACGTTATGATTATGAAATGAAACCCATTTATTTTATGGTATATTGGTTGTTTATGAAATGATTGATGATGATATAAGTGGATCACATGATGATAAAGACAAATTTAAGGGTGCGCCCTAATATTGCTCCAATGCATTGGGTAATGACTAAATCTCTAGAGATGACCATTTTTAACGACGCCTTGGTGAATAACCTTGGTAATTTTAATGACACCTTGGTGATGGACCTTGGTGAAAAGGAAATGATTGTCTATGTTAAATGTTGTAGCCACATATTCAAGTTATTAAAATCATTATTTTTATTATGATATGCCTCATTATTTCTTTCTCATGCCTTAATGTTCTTTTCATGACCTTATTGAAGTATCTCAAGTTCACATGTAAAATGTTTCTCTTGTTCCCCTTACTGGGCCTTCTGCTCACCCTTTCTTTTTATGTATGTCCCCAGGTCATGAGATGCAGTAATGAACCTAGTATGAACTTAAGGAGAAGCCTTTCAAGTGTTTAAGAAGAATGTTTTATGTTGTTTTCTTGTATTATGTTCCTAGTTTCCAAGACACTAACCCTTAAAGATCCTCAGTTTTGTGTAATGTAATGAATGTTTATGTTATAAAAAGGCAGGATGCCACACATGCAGAAGAGAGAGATAAGATAGACCCCAACAAACTCCAACCCAGAACTGAAATATAAAATAACCCCACGTACATATAATAAATGTCTTAAAAAAGTACTACAACTGAAAGGGAAAACTAAAAGTACCCAAAAGAAAGTAAAACGACAGTGACCACAAGCCCGAACAGCTCCTCCAACCACAAGCTAGTAGTAACCAGCTTAATCTCCAACCTTCTCAAAGTGACCTGAAAAACAGTTTATATATACATTGGGTGAGTATAACAGTATACTCAGTAGGATCCTCCCCAAGCCTCTCGTGAAAAAGTAAATAAAGCATGCTAAATCCTAGTGAACATCATGTGAAACTAACTCATCAACTAAACATGTATACTAACTTCCCAACCTCACCATTGATACTCTCACCAAGTAACACATACAAGAATATAGAATATAGTAGTAAAAATCAAGGGTACCCCGCTACTACCTCCCCACTAGTTTACCGCTTTTCCCCAACGATGTACGTCCTGTGCATCTCTCTCTAAAGGCTTTCCCACAGACACCTGGTCTAAGCTCCACAATCTGCACCTCATGAACCACAAAGGCTTTCCCGCAGACACCTAGGAAAAGTACCACATCATCCTCACAACCGAAAGTAACCTGGTATGTTCCGGGATCTACCACATCCCGCATAACATGTATCATTCATCAATTATTATACCTCAAGCCATTATAGCCCATACACTGAGTAGGGATCCTCAAGCCATCACAACCTATACACGTTATGCCTATAGTAGATCATACCCTAATGGGGATGAGCCCGTAAGGGGCACAGCTCTGGCTAGGGTTCGCTCACGCCGCCTCCCTCATCCCGGATCTGCGCTCCTTCTTCCCTGGTCCGGAGGTTTGAGGTGGGGTTTTCTATACCGGCTCGGCCCTGTATTGGCTCGTCTTGCGCGCATCGGGGTCTTCGTGACTCGGTGTTGATTCTGCGCCTGAGTCCCTGGCCTGACGGTTCGAAATCTTCACTTTGGCCATCGATCTGGGTGTTTGGAGGTTGGGCGTTGCTTCCCTGGTGCTCTCGGAAGGCGGCGTTGGGATATTGCTTTGGTTCGTGCTGATGAGGACGACGTCGGGAGGTTTGTCAGACAGACTGTTGTCCTTGGCGTTTGGTGTGAGTTCATTTTGGGCTGGTTTTTGCTTGAAATTGGTGTTGTTCTGTGATGTTGGTTTGTTTTGATCTTCGCTTTTGGGTGATTTCTGGGTTTCTGGTGAGGCTCTCCCTCTCGCAATCGTCTATGCGAGTGTTTTTTGGATTTCACGGATAGAAAGGGTTGGGTATTTGGGTCGTGAATGTGGAGGTTTTCTGGTCATGTTCTTTTATCGTCAACGAAGGAGATGACGGTGGTTTGTGAAGCCGGTGGAGGGGTTGGAACTTCCTCCGGCGTCCTCGACGAATCTTCTTGCGGGGTCTGCGGTGGCTCCGGCGACGGCTCCGGCGCTTTCCCCGGTGAATGGTGGCGCGTGGCGATCCGGTTTTCTCGCCGGCAATCTGATGAAACGACAGTGCACAGTCACTTTCCTCGAGGTGCGGTTCGAGGAGGACACGTATGTTGAGCTTTTTTGAAATTTGAATTTTTGAGATGGTTTGGTTTTTGGGTGGATGGGTTGCGCGGATCCCATGGATGGTGTTCGGATGTGAGGTTTCCGGTTTCCCTAAACCGGCTATTTGAAAATAAAAAAAAAAAAAAAAAAAAAAAAAAAAAAAAGGATTTCCAGCCTATAGTAGTCCATAGGATATTATATCCAGAATATATGTGTGTGAAATAACCACAATATATTGCAACCCTCTACACAAATATATGGGGAAACTAACTATTTTTCATGTTGGCATATGTATCTACCAATAGAAGTGAGTGGGGCCAAAGGGGGTAGTCAGCCATTCGTCCTCCCACCGGAATGTTGGGGAAAACACCCCCCCAGGCTCAGAATCCCCGAGGTGTCAGTTTCCCTTACCAACAGGGTGGAGTAGCTTATAGAAACACAAAAAATTACAGAATATATATACAACTCACATCCACACTATGGGAATTACCTAGTATTAGATACAACTACAGCTATCATCTCTCAGACTCTAGGCTGATACTTCTAAGACTAGGTATCCTATAAGCACACAAACATTTGAAGAGATTTATTAGATTACTCCATTATCTTTTTATCAGTTCCACTGTATGTTAATAAATTCTTTAAACATTAATTAACCATGAACCATTCCACATTAAACTGAATTGGCATCACCTTCAAAATCAACTGCTCTTTTTAAGATTCACATCACCTTTAAATTCTAGTATCTCCCTCCCCGGGGATTATCACCATTTAATCAAAAATTCATTACAAAATAACATTCCCATATTCCCAGGCATTCTAGAAAGGCATCCTATGCTACTAAACACAAAGGGGGCTCAACACGGTGAGTAGATATACTACCCATCGAGTCTTTTCCGCCTATAGCAAGAGCATAGACCCAATTTCCCTTTAGAGGATAAACACGGAAAGAACGTGGCATACCCCAAGTGTCTTCACCTCCTTCAGAAGGAGGGTAAGAAATACTATCTTCCTTGAGTAGTGGGGAAAAGTAAAGCAGATAAACAACAAAACAAAACCACCAAAATGCAGCCATCACATCCATCCCATACCATCATCCATGGTGTCCTCCCCGACACCCACATGCATAAGTTGATGCATCTCACCCCCCTAGGCATCATCCGCTACCACAACCACAAGTCCCCATGATTCCACATATCACAACAACCATCCAGGCTCACATCACAACACAAGCAGCAAGAAAACACAACATCACATCAATGGGCTCTTGACCCTTTAAAAATCAAGAGGGTGACTCATAACCCTTTAAGAAATTCTCACACAAGCAGTTATTTAATCCATATTTAATTATCATATTTGTTATTAGTAAATTCTAATTATGGTAGTCCTAATCAGATATCTATCACAATTAAATAACCATGCTTAATTCCCTAATTTGATTAACCTCAAATTAGAACAATTACAAAAATGACAACAACCAGATTCATTTACATGCATCTTTTTCTTTATCCAATTAATTAACAATTAATTCCGGCTTTACATTCATTATCAATTTCTCTGAAGAACGAAAAACTAATCAAAGAAAGCAGAGATATCACGGTATCTAGCAAAACATGAGGCAAACCATTATCACAGTACAAAGTAACAACATGCGATCAACCAATTATTTTTAATCTGGTTCAATAATTTAATTAGGTCAATTTCATTGTGATCCAAAGGGATGAATCATGCTAATTCTAGGATTTCACATATAAAATTAGACAATCCACGAATCCCCTACCTCGAATAGTTCTTGACGTCCTTTATCCACACAACGGGTCACAATCCTCATGTCACGACAATTGAATCCACCGGAGGATGCAACGGTACGACAGTACCAACCATCCCCAAGAAAAAACCATTAGAATCCTGGAAATTACATGGTATAATATGGAATGGAGAAACATTATAAGATTATACCCAAAGGAACGACGATAAAACATACCTTATGTATAATATTGACTGACACATCTCGGTTGTATCCAAAATAGAGGGGAACCAATCAGAGGATTAGGGTTTGATTGTGAAACTCCTATGGGAATTATTGAAAGGTTCTAGTGTCTATTAGATAAGAACCAAGAATAAGAATAAGATAGAATGATATCTGGTTCCTTTTTGGAAATTTAATGAGGCGACTGTTTATGATCCGGTTAATTCTCCATTAAAAAAGGATCGCATTAACCCACGTGGTTTGACCAAGTAAAAACATCCCAAGCTATAGGGATAATTAATATAGGATTTATGGACATTTAATCAGCTTAAGAGTCCTTAAAAAATACGTCTTTAAATGAATTTTACATCAAAGGAAATGTCAAATGTGGAAAAACTGTAGGAAGCTGGAAACACTGTTCACATACTCAAAAATTGGAAAAGGCGAGTCTACCGATCTAGAAACACTGTACAAGTCTACCAATCTAGAAACACTATACAAGTCTACCGATAGAACGTCACCGATAGAAACACTGTTCAAGTCTACCGATAGAAGTCCACCGATAGAACCTCACCGATAGAAAAACTGTTCAAGTCTACTGATAGAAGTCCACCGATAGAAGCTCACTGATAGAAACATTATTCAAGTCTACTGATAGAAGGTCAATGGTAGAACCTCACCGATAGAAAAACTTCTCAAGTCTACCGATAGAAGTCCACCGATATAACCTCACCGATAAAAACACTATTCACGTCTACCAATAGAAACAATGTTCAAGTCTCCCGATAGAAGTCCACCGATAGAAGCTCATCGGTAGAAATACTTTTCACTGAACCTCACTGATAGAAACACTGTTCACCCACAGATACTATTAATAAAATTGGAAACTCTGTTCACATAACTGGAAATTTAGAAAAGTGTTGGGGATAAGTCACCTTGACCTCCCTGAACACCTCCAACACCACATTTTCACAATGTAATGGACGGGAGAGGTCCGGGCAATTACATCATATACCTCTCAAAACATTCTCTTCCTCGAGAATTCAAAACCAACCTAAAGAGAAAAAAAATAAACGGGGCCCGAACAACCACCCATCGAGATACCTCTAAAAAAAGAGCAAGCCACAAAAAGGAACAAAAGAAGTTCATAAATAAAACAAGAAAGGTATAACCACAAAGGAATCATCATTACATTAAAAGAGTTAAACATTAAACAACTCTGGGTACTGAGCATGTATCTGTGACTCACGCTCCCAGGTACACTCCTCCATGCCACCGTGTCGCCACAATACATTAATTAAGGGGATAGAATGCCCATGCAACACCTTCTCCCTGTAGTCTTGGATATCCATTGGTCGCTCCTTAAAGGTTGAGGCATCATCAATATCGATCTATCCCCAATAGATAACTTGAGATTTATCATGAAGACAACAATGGAGCTGTGATACATAGAAAACATCTTGTATCCAACTCATCTAAGGGGGAAGTGCTACTTGATATTCCACAACTCTTACATGAGCTAACACCTCAAAAGGCCCAACAAACCAGGGAGAAAGCTTACTTCCACGACAAATCCTTCACTTCCCACGATGGGGAGTCACCTTCAGAAACACATGATCCCCAACATTAAACTCTAAGGGTCTCCTTCTTTGATCAGCATATGATTTATGACGATCTTGTGCTATCTCCATCCTCTCACGAATCACCTGAACCATCTCTGTTATATTCTACATTAGTTCCGGTCCGAAAATTGCTGACTCTCTGACCCCAGTCCAGCATAATGGAGAATAGGAAGGCCGACTATACAAGGCTTCAAATGGCACTATACCAATGGTGGATTGAAAACTATTATTTTAAGCAAACTCCACCAAGGGAAAGTGCCTCATCCATGAACCTCCAAAGTCAAGAACACAAGATTGAAACATGTCTTCAAGAGTCTGGATGGTTCGCTCTGTTTGACCATTCGTTTGAGGATGAAAGGCAGTGTTAAGGAATATCTTAGAACCAAAAGCATGTTGGAGACCCCTCCACACCCTGGAGGTAAAACGTGGATCTTGATCAGAAATGAACATCCTAGGGACACCATGGTGTCTCACCACCTTCTCCTGATACTACCTCGACAAAAATTCCACAGAGATCAACTCATTGATCTCTATGAAGTGGGATGATTTTGTTAAATGATCCACTACCACCCATATAACATCATGTCCTCCCGGAGCTCAAGGTAAACCTGTAACAAAGTCCATTGAGATGTCCTCCCACTTCCAATGAGGAATATCTAATGGCTAGAGAAGACCACCAGGAACACTGTGTTCGACCTTCACCTTTTGGAAGACTAAACATTGAGACACAAACTCCGAAACCGCAGTCTTCATCCCAGGCCACCAAAACTGACTCCTCAAGGATCGGCACATCTTTGTCACACCAGGATGTACTGATAAAGGTAAACTGTGGAATTCTCTGAGAACCATATTGTGCATCTCCAAGGGAACAAAAAGCCTTCCATGATACCACACTCAGTGTTGTTCATCCTCTGACCATCTATCAGGGGCCTCACCATAAACAACTCGGTATCTCCAATCTTCCACCTCTAGATCACCCAACTAAGACGCTTCCACGTTCTGCATCAGGTATGACTGCACTGTCATCTAGAAAAGACAACCACTACCCCCAACTTCTCCCATATCAAGATTCAAAGCTGATTTCTCTTCCATCACTCTCCGGATCACCAGATTCACACACAACATCATTACATGACGTTTGGATCAGTGCATCAGCTACAACATTTCCTTTTCTAGGTGTATATAATATTTCAAAATCGTATTACTGCAAGAACCCCATCCACTGACGCTGCCATAAGATCGAGTCATGTTGGGAGAAAACATACCTCAAACTCTTATGATCGGTGAAAACCACAAAGTTCTCACCAATGAGGTAATGTCTCCATAACTTCAGAGAAAACACCACGAATGACAACTCAAGATCATGGGTGGAAAAGTGGTGTTCATGGGGACGCAACTGCCGAGACCCATAAGAAACAACTGATCTCTGCTGCATGAGAACACAACCTAGACCTATATGTGAAGCATCATAGAAAAAAACAAACTGGACTCCCTCAGCTGGAAGACAAAGGATGGAGCAGTTACCAACTTCTCATTTAGAAACACAAAAGCTTCCTGACACTGATCAGTCCATATGAATGCTTGATCCTTCATGGTCAAAGCTGTCAGAGGAGTCACAACTGAGGAGAAATTGGATACAAACCTTCTATAACAGAATGCGAGACCAATGAAACTTCTCACCTCTCACACATTCTTGGGGGCTGCCCAAGACATCACTGCTTCTATCATCGACAGATCCACAGCTAATCCCAGTTAGGAAACAACATGCCCCATGAAATGAACTTCTCGAGCCCAAAACTCACACTTCGACAACTTCCCAAACAACTGATGTTGGTGAAGAACTCCCAAAACGGCTCATAGATTCTCTGCATGCTCCTCATCAGATGTGGAGTGCACAAGGATGTCATCGATGAAAACCACAAAAAAACTAGTCCATGAATTCATGGAACAAAACATTCATCAACCCCATGAAAAAAGCTGGATCATTCATCACACCGAATGGAATTTCAACAAACTCATAATGCCCATGACAACAACGGAAAGCAGTCTTCGGGATATCCTCATCCTTTACACGCATCTGATGATATCCTGACCACAATTAAATCTTTGAGAACCAACTCCCACCCTTCAGTTGATCGAACAAGTCTTCAATCTGTAGGAGAGGATAACGGTTCATTACTGTAACTTTGTTTAATCGATGATAATCGACTCACAACCGCAAACTACCGTCAACCTTTTTCACAAAAAAAACTGGTTCACCCCATGGTGACACACTTGGCCGAACAAAACTGCACTGAAATACACCATCAAGTTGAATACGTAGCTCTCGTAACTCAGAAGGGGCCATCCTATATGGAGACATAAAGAGAAGAGATGCTCCTGGATGTAGCTCGATCCCAAAATCGATCTCTCGTCGAGGGGGTAAGGCTACAACCTCTTCTGGAAAGACGTCATGGTACTCCTCTATGACCCTAAGAAATGCCAACTGCTGAACCTCTGAAAAACTCAGCATCATCTCATCCATCATAAATGATAAGGATGGAACTCATCTATGACCCATCCGAGGATCTCACTCACCAACAAACACCACTTTCTCTCCATATGAATCGAAGAAAACAACCTTCTTCCAGTAGAAATCCACAATATCCTACACCGAATACAACCAATACATTTCGAGGATGAAATCATATGGTTGTATTCGTAAACATAGGAAATCTCCCCATGAGCGGTGTTGCCCCAATAGTAGCTCACAGTCTCTACATACTTAAAACATGTCAGCTCGACCTCCAACTGGCATAGTCAACGCCAAGGGAACTAGAAGCCTCTCTACCTCAAGTCCCAAAGCATGGACAAGGGTAGGTGATATGAAGGAGTGTGTTGCTCATGAATCAAACAAGGCATACACCGAGGTAGAAAAGAAGCAAAGGGTACCTCGAACGACATATGGCTCGTCTGGGGATGGCAATGCTAGAGCATGAAGCTAACCAAGACCTCCTCCACGGCTACTCTGACCCTGATGATGACCACCACCACGACCGAACTCTGCTCTCTGAGGATGGGGAGCGTCATGGGGCTGTCCTCTGCCTGCTCCATCTACCCTATGGTGATCTAAAGCTAGTGCAACCTACTGCTGCTGCCTCAGCTGGAACTGCCTCAACGGAGGAACTTGGAGCGGAGCGCCCGATGCACGATGACTGCTCTGAAAAGTCAGGCACTCTCACTGCTGATGACCATGAACTCCACAAGAAAAACAAGCACCTAATCCCTTGGCATAGGCCTGATAGTTGCTGCCTCTGGAGAAATGATATTGGAAGGGCTGGGACCTACACCCAGGTGAACGAAAACTCTTCTGTCCTGAAAATCGGGATCCCCAGACCACATCTTTGCTTCGTGAGGAATCATGACGATTCGCCTCTCGTGATGATCCTGTCCTAGTCAAAGTCTTCTCAACAACCTCTTCCCTCGACAGCACCTCAAGATATGTCTTTAGCATAAATGGGGTGACATGGTGCTGGATCTCTGGATGCAAAGACTCCTTGAAATGCCTCGACCTGGCCTCCACATCTAGTAACAGTTCTGAAGCATATCGTAGAAGGTTCCTAAAATGGATTCCAAAATCTCATACACTGGAGCTCCCCTGTCAAAGGGTAAGAAGCTCCTGGAGACTGGAATCCTTCGCAGTCAAAGAACGAAACTCGACTATAAACCTGTCTCAAAACTCCTCCCATGAGATTTTTGACTTTTCACGATCCCCAAGGAACAAGAACCACCACTGCCTCGCTGCTCCTTATAGCATCGTCACAAACAAGGACACCCAATGTTTCTTATGAGCACGAATCGAACTGAATCCTATCTCGACCTCCTCTAACTAGTCTTCTGTGACTGCATATAAAATGGATCCCTTGTACTTCCGTAGACTCTGGCGTTGAATCTCTTGGAGTTTCTTCCTCCCAGTGTCATCGTCGTCAACCTCTACCCGACGATGATCTGCTGGAATAGCATGTTGGACATCTTATGCGCAAACCTGACGAGGACGTCGACCTAGTGACATAACTGCAAAAGAACAAACCATTAGAGCTCATAAGCCTAGATTATGGAAGACTCAAAATTAAATAATTTATTGTTTTCTTTTTATCATTTTAGGTTAACCTACCCCAAGGTCTACCCATTCAAACACAGATGCAAAGAAGAATGATTCATGATCCTTTCCTAGGTCTCTACCCTACAACAAGTATCACTTTATTTAGTAGCCATCGTAAACATAAAGGGTCGTGAAACAGATCATAGGGGGCCCTAAATGCCTATATCTCTGCTGGTCTCCAGTGTTTACCCCACTTTCAAAACATGAATGAAATCATTGCCCTACCATCCCATGCAACCTCACCTGTGCCTAACTCCAAACTCCATCCTATACCTCAACCAGAGCCTCTGATACCACTTTGTCACGACCCCCTCCCCACAAAGTGTACCCCTCCTGGGACGGAAATGTGAGAAGGAAGATAATGACCCCTGAGTCCCGCCTCCAGTAGGCCCCGGGTTGGCGACTAGCACCGAGGGTATAATAAACACACAAATGGGAGGCATTACCCTCTAAGAGAACGCATGAGGAAGAGAGAGATAAGATAGACACCAATCAATTCCAACTCAGAACTGAAATATAAACGAAACCCAAGTACATATATGAAATGTCATGAAAAATTACTACAATAGAAAGGGAAAACATAAAGTACCCAAAAGAATGTAAAACGACAGCAACCACAAGCCCGAACAGCTCCTCCAATGAAAAGATAGTAGTAACCATCTTGATCTCCAACCCGCTCCAAGTGACCTGAAAAACAGTTTATATATACATAGGGTGAGTATAATAGTATACTCAGTAGAAACCTCCCCAAGCCTCTCGTGCAAAAGTAAAGAAAGAATGTTAAAGCCCAGTGAACAACAAGTGAATCTAACTCTTCACCTAAACAGGTATACTAAGTTCCCAACCTCACCAGGGATACTCTCACCAAGTAACACATACAATAATATAGAATATAGTAATGAATATCAAGGGTACCCTTCTACTACTTCCCCACTGGTTTTCCGCTTCGCCCCAACGACATACGTCTTGTGCATCTCTCTCCAAAGGCTTCCCCGCCGACACCTGGGCGAAGCACCAAACCATCCTCACAACCAAAAGTAACTAGGTAAGTTTTGGGAGCCACCACAGCCCGCATAACGTGTATTGTACATCGTGTATTATACCCCAAGCCATTATATCCGATGTACGGAGTAGGGATCTTCAATCCATCACATCCTATACATGTTACACCTATTGTAGTCCATAAGATACTATATCTAGAATATATGTGTGTGAAATAGCCACAAGACATTACAACACTCTACACACATATATGGGGAAACTAACTGTTGTGCCTGTTGGCACATGTATCTACCAAGAGAAGAGAGCGAGGCCAAAGGGGGTAGTCAGCCATTCGTCCTCCCACCAGAATGTTGGGGAAAACACCCCCCAGGGCTCAGAATCCCCGGGGTGTCAGTTTCCCTCACCGACAGGGTGGAGTAGCTTAAAGAAACACAAAAATTAAAGAATATTTATATAACTCACATCCAAACTATGAGAATTACCTAGTCTTAGATACAACTGCAGCTAACATCTCTCAGACTCCAGGCTGCTACTTCTAAGACTAGGTATCCTATAAGCACACAAACATTTGAAGAGATTTATTAGATTACTCCATTCTCATTTTATCAGTTCCACTGTATGTTAAATAATTATTTAAATATTAATTAACCATTAACCATTACACATTAAACTTAATTGGCATCACCTTCAAAATCCACTACTCTTTTTAAGATACACATAACCTTTAAATTCCAGTATCTCCCTCCCTATGGATTATCACCATTTAATCAAACTTTCATTACAGAATTACTTTTCCATATTCCCAGGCATTCTAGAAAGGCATCCTATGCTACTAAACACAAAGGGGTCTCAACACGGTGAGTAGATATACTACCCTTCGAGTCTTTTCCACCTATAACAAGAGCATAGACACATTCTCCCTCGAGAGGCTAAACACAGAAAGCACATGACATACCCCGCGTGTCTTCGCCTCCTTCGGAAGGAGGGTAAGAAAGACCAACTGCCTTGAGCAGTGGGGAAAAGTAAAGAAGATAAACAACCAAACAAAACCACCAACATCCAGCCATCACATCCATCCCAGACCATCATCCATGGTGTCCTCCACGACACCCACATGCATAAGATGAAGCATCTCACCACCCTAGGAATAATCTGCTGCCCAAACCACAAGTCCCCATGCCTCCACATAACACAACAACCATCCAGGTTCACATCACATCACAAGAAGCAAGAAAACAAAACATCACATTAATGGGCTCTTGACCCTTTAACAATCAAGAGGGTAACTCAGAACCCTTTACGAAATTCTCACAAAAAATGTTATTTAATCTATATTGAATTTGCAGATTTGTTATTCGTAGGTTCCATTTATGGGAGACCTAATCAGTAAGCTATCACAATTAAATAACGATGCTTACTGCCCTAATTTTATTAACCTCAATTAGAACAACTACAACAACAGCAACAACCACATTCATTTACATACCTCATTATCTTTATCCAATTAATTAACAAATAATTCCAGCTTTACGTTCAATATCAATTTCCATCAAGAATGAACAAATAATCAAATAAATCATAGATATCACTCTATCTAGAAAAACATGAGGCAAACCGTTATCACGGTAAAAAGAAACAACATGCGATCAACCAGTTCTTTTTAATCCGGTTCAAGTATTTAATTTGGTCAATTTCATTGTGATCCAAAGGGCTAAATCATGATAATTCTACAATTCCACATATATAATTAGAGAAGCCAAAAATCCTCTACCTCGAAGAGTTCTTGACGTCCTTTATCCTCACAACGGTTCACAATCCTCCTCTCATGACAACTTCATCCATCGGAGGATGCCACAATACGACAGTACCAACCAAACCCAAGAGAAACCCATTAGAATCTTGGAAATTACATGGTATAATATAGAAGGGAGAAACATTATAAGATAATCCCCAAAGGAACGATGTTAAAACATATCTTATAGGGAAGATTGACCGACACAGCTCAGTTGCATCCAAAATAGAGCAGAACCAATCGGAGGATTAGGGTTTGATTGTGAAACTCCTACAGGAATGATTGAAAGGTTATAGTGTCTCTTAGCCGAGAACAAAGAGGAAGAACAAGGGAGAATGATATCTAGTTCTCTTTTGAAGATTTAATGAGGCGGAGATTTAAGATCCGGTTAATTCTCCATTAAAAACAGATCGCATTAACCCATGCGGTTTGACCAAGTAAAAACATCCCGAGCTATAAGGGCAATTAATATAGAATTTATGGAATTTTAATCGGCTTAAGAGTCCATAAACAATAATACTTTAAATGTATTTTACATCAAAGGAAACGTCAAATGGGGAAAAAATGTAGGAAACTGGAAACACTGTTCACATACTCAAAATTTGGTTAAGGCAAGTCTACCGATCTGGAAACACTGTACAAGTCTACTGATAGAAGGTCACCGATAGAACCTCACCGATAGAAACACTATTCAAGTCTACTGGTAGAAGTCCACCAATAGAAACATTGTTCAAGACTACCGATAGAAGTCAACCAATAGAAGCTCACCGATAGAAACACTGTTCAAGTCTACCGATAGAAGGTCACCGATAGAACCTCACCGATAGAAACATTGTTCAAGTCTACCGATTGAAGTCCACCTATAAAACATCACCGATAAAAACACTGTTCAAGTCTACCGATAGAAGCTCACCGAAAGATACTCAACGATAGAAACATCGTTCACTGAACCTCACCGATTGAAACACTGTTCACCTACCGATACTATTCATAAAACTGGAAACACTATTTATAGAACTGGAAATTTGGCCAAGTGTTGGGGATAAGTCACCTTGACCTCCCAGAACACCTCCAACACCACATTTTCACAATGTAATGTACCGGAGAGGTCCGGGAAATTACACATGGTGTGTAAAGACTTCTCTATGTCCTATGGTTTTGAAGGGAAGAAAAAGAAGAATATGATGGTAGTGAAAAACATAAATAAAGAGAACATGGGAAGGATTTATTTCCCCACATGTGATAATTTTGGAAGGAAACACCTTAGTATATTCCTAAGGGGAAAATGAGTTTTCATCAAGTGTGGATAAAAAGGACACCAAGCTCATAATTTCAAGACAATGAAATAATTTTCCAATATTTAATGCTTCAACTACAAGGACATGGTACACTATGAAAATCAATTTTCAAAGAATCAAAGGATTATACCCCAAATAATTATTTTGTATAATGATTAATTGACGATGATTCTGCTTATTAAGTAAGATGATTAATATTCCTAGTCAAGAATAATTTCATTTTTAATATTTTGTTTGTAATGTATTGGTTGTATAAATTTTGAGATATATAAGGATTGTATTGTACTACTATTTCATTAAGGATTTGAGGTCTGATGATAAATGGTAAAAAGTAATAGTGATTCAGTATAATTCTAATGTTTTTAGAAAAAAACATGATTTATGGAAATACAACCATTAATATATATTTGATGTTGAGATAATGATGAAAAAATGATTGATTTCGATATGTATTGACTACCTTGGAACTGATTATTTACTTTTTGAGAAGTGGTCTATGCTATCATCGATGGAGTTTACAACACTTTTGTATTTATGGAATATACCCAATTACATGTTTCTTACATAAGGAATATGGAAGAATGAATGTTTCCAATATGGTTTTTATGATAATTATAGTTATTATAATATTTCAAGTGTATACATGATGAAGTTATTCACATTCATGGAGTGTAAATTTTAGAACTACTTCTTGTTGATTAATGGATAATTACATGTTAATTAGTGAAATTTAGATACCTTCATTATAATGTTTTGAATCATTATATTTTGGAATTATTAACCATTTACAAAATGGATTAAGTTGAACAATATATGGGTTTTTAGAGTTTAATGTCACTATATGATGTTTTGATTATTTTTCCATGACCATGTTGTCCAATTAGAATGTGTTATTTTTTAGTAACCAATGAATTTCAATTTCCTTTTATTAAAATAATATTTTAACTATTTTCTAGTTGTGGGCTTCCCAAAAGGGAATTTTCAATATCCAATATTGACTTTCGAAGATAAATTTCAAATTTTTAGGATAAAATTTTTGTAAGGATGGGATCATGTAATACCCCATGATTTTACAAATAGATTTATTATTAAATTAATGGAACACTGAGTCACTAAAAACACCACTTTGTTATAACCTAGCCAAATAAACCTATTTTTTCCACCTATGCGATTTGAATTTTGGAAAACTGATATACACGGTTGTGTTCGGTAAGATATTTAAAGTCTGATAGGGCACACATCTGTTTTGGTGAATAATACCATACTCTTATGAATAGTAACATACACTTAAGAATATAAATGAAAAGTAATTCTTCTTAAATTGTCCACAAAAATAGAAACATCACCCATTAATGTATAAATATAATTTTGACATCTTAAACGTGAAAAAATCATCAATGTATAAGTATTGTTATTTTTTTATGTCATAAATATTTTAATTAAAATTTTATGATTAATTTAATAATTTAAAATGAAAATTTATTTTCATAAAATATATTCATATATTGTTATTTTATTTTTTTATGGTTATAAGATAATTCTATGGGACCCTGATTAATATTACATGGTGTTATAAAATGAGTTATAGTATTAATGTTGTTTTTTTGAATAAATTATGATATTACATAAAAATAAAATTAGAAATATTAAAAAACATATTTTCAAAAAATGGAATACATTTTTTAATTCTACACATTGATTAATGGTTGGGGTAAATTTGGGGTATTTTACTAGAAAACATGATTTTTTATGAATAGTGAAATACAGTAAAATTATATACATAAAAATTATCAGTTACATTCACTATTTATGATATAATTATTGATTTAAGGCCACATGGTTCGAAACCAAATGCACTTATTAATATTATGAGTCACATGAAACAACAATATTGTTTTTCTTATGTAAATTAATAAAATTATGAGTAAAATATTCAAAATTTATTATTCACCTCCACCCCCCCTTAGTCCCTCTTCTACTCACTCTTATATGAATTTAAGATCATAAATGTTATGAAAAAAATACCCTTACCTTGTCACTACCCATGTCCAAGAATCTCTTGTTATTTCCAAAAGACCAAAACCCTTCCCTTAAAGAGATTCTTAAGGAGATGGATTCAAAAGGTAAATTCACATTTTATTTCATTCATTTTCATTTCACGTTTTTTTCTATTGTTATCCTCTCCTCACATCCATTTTCAAAATGAACACGATAACTCCATTATCTATATATACTGTAATTATATCATTTTAATAGAATAACCATCATCAATATTGATACTCCCTCGATTTTATTTTATTAACAAATTCAACATCCGTGAGCTTCCAATTTACAACTTTCGTGGACGATGATGTTTGGTTCTCCAATATCAACTTAATTAATGGAAATGAATCCATTTAATGGTTCAAAAATAATAAAATATATTTATTATAACCAATTTAATTTTCATGAACCAGTATACATACGTATTATAAAATCATATGACCTACCGAGTTCCAAATAATCATAATACCGCTAAAGTAATCTATCTAATTATCATTAATATATTATCAAATGATTAATACCCAATCCATGAAACAAAATTATATAAATGAACATCAAAATATACGTATGTTCATAAATAATATGTAAATTCAATTATGGATATTTACTTCAATTCCAAAGGAACTCTATTAATTAAAAACGAGTGAACCGATAATGAAAATCAAGAAAATGAACTATCTAGAACGACGACATTGAATCTTATAACTAATAATCAAATACATAATGGGATTTATAAAATCATGATAAACTAAATAAATGTTTAATATACTCTTAATTAATCTATTATTAAGTCTAATATAATATTCTAGGATCTTATGTTCATGATCAGAACACATTCAGACATAAGGTAATGGTTTCTTCATCTAACTTCCAGTTTTGTGATATATTTGGTAATCACTACTATTACTTCTGTACGGTGTATGTATACTTCCAATTGATGTTTCATATAGTGAATCTATTTACTCTTTTTCATATTCAATTTATCATTCTAATATAATTAATTTTGGGTCATACGATTCAATTTATAAATTTTTACTAACCATAATCCTACTTTCATTTATGGTGATTAATATTTTTTAAAGGATCTTTCAAAAATTCTTCCCACTATGCAAGCCTAATTCAAAATCATCTCAAAATATTACTTATTTTGAAGTTCGATATAGAATCTGTTTTAGGACATATTTATATTTCTAACATCACTCATTTTATCATTAAAAATATTTTCTGTTTAATTTTTGGGTTTATTATAGAAAAGAATCTTTTTTACTTTAAAATCACTTTAATGAATCCATAAAACACATTAGAATGATTTAAATCAAAAGCTTATTTAAAAACAAATTTTACATTATTTAAATTAAGTGGGACATTATTTATATTGCAAATTTATTCTCAAGGTCCATAATTTTTAATTTATAGAATTTACATGTTTACAAATCTTATTTCATGACAAATAAAAATGACTTTCTAAAAGAACTCTTATTTACAAAGTAAAATATAATTTTCCTCGTCTCACTTTAACTTTTGAGAGATATTTGCCTTGTTCTCCAATTATTCCTTGAATTTGATGTATATAACTCCCATTGGAATACAATTTAAAGATTATCCTTATTCTCATGATTTTCTATGGGATTATTATTGGAATGTTACAAGGTGGTATGAGACACTTTAAAATGTTTGAGGATTATTTTCTCAATGATTTTTCAATGGACTCATTTAAAAGTATCTTCATCTATGTCATCATACTTTATTGAATCTACTACTTAATTGATTTATATCTCCTATGATTTCATCTATCATGTTTTATTTAATTTTTTATGATTAGTTTTATTATGGATGTTTTATCTTAAAACCATTCACCTTATTACATGTAATGGTTACTGTTTATGATTAATGACTGGAGAAATCTATTTATATTTCAAATGATAGATTCAATATGAATGTATATGTTGTGTAATTTTACCCCCATTTATATTTGGAATTAATTGTACTTAGTAAGTGTCAGGTGGTTCCCACATTATCCCCTCGATGCATTGGTTGGTCTTATGAGACAAACTATGGTATTAGCAAAATACCTTGAAAAATGATTATTTATGGTCATGGAATAACGCATTTACATTATGGTTATGACATCCCTAATTATGAATTCCCTCATTATGAATCTATTATTTATTGTTCATGTGGTGATTCTACTAGTAGAATACCTATGATTAAGGAATTACTTAGTCATCTCTATTTCCTACCATCATGTGTTCATGTTTTGGTTAAATGAATATGTTCTTAGTTATTAAAACATACTTATGTTTGTGTTTTGATATCATCTGCTATTTTACATACACCTACTAAGAGTTTGTGCCCACCCATTTCATATTTTTCATTTTCATAGGATATGAAGAATTTTATTTTGAATGACCTGGAGGGATAAACATAATGTTGTGGATGTTCTCAATAAGACAATTATGTTGTTTTTTCATTTCTAGTTATAATGTTTTTACTATGTATGTATAAGTTTTTAAAAAACAACTAATCTACTCAGTAATTCAAGATTTCATTCCTTGTAATATTGCCAATGAATTAAAATAATTCACCTGGTCTGGGCTTCTAGGGTCGAGGCATTACAGTTGGTATCAAAGAAAAAGTATTAGAAAACATGGAAACTATATATAGAAAAAGTATATTAATGAACAAAACCATAATATTGACATATGAATACAAGGAAATCTTATAATTTGTGTATGGATTATATTAATTAGTTTGTCAATAAAATACATCCAAGACAAGATTTGAACCTATAGATGTGGCTCTGGCACAAATGAATCTAAGGGTAATACCCAAAAACATCACTTTGAGCTATATTCGAATGGGAACTGGTGCATTAAAACAGTCCTTGATACACTCTTAGATCGACACTCCCATGGGATATGCTTTGGTAAATTTTTAAGCTTATTAAAATAAATTAGAAGTATTTATGAACCCAATGAAACCCAAAAATTTGGTTCAAATATTTGTGATGCATAAATTTAGGTTATTTTTTATGCCATGTCTAGAGATATAGAGAGTTAATTATTTTATAAGCTAAAATATAATATATAATTTTCTAGAAATGGTGACTAGTAGAAGGAATGAGAAATTCACCAATGCACATGATGCAGAGAGTATGTAGGGTCAAATCTATGGTTGTCATAAAGCAATCATTCCAATGGAAGATTGTCTCCCATGTATCTTTATCATATGAGGAAATATTATCATGTGTTGAGAAGGTATATAAAGACTTCTCTATGTTTTATTCAATTTAAGGGTAGAAAAATAATAAGAGAATGTCCAGAAAAAACACGAATAAATGGAATAAGGGAATGATGTATTTCCCTACATGTGATAATTGATGAAGCAAACACATTGTCATATGCTTAAGGATAATAGGACTTTGATTAGAGTGTAGGGAAAAGGCCACCATGATCATAATTGAATGATAAGGAAATAATTTTTCTATACTCAATGCCTTAAATTCAAGATGATGGGACACTATCAAAATCAATTTCTCAAGCATCAAAGGATTATAACCCAAATGATGATTTTGGATATTGGACAAGTTAAGATGCTACCACAGATTAAGTATGAAGATTAATATGCCTAGTCAATAATCATTTAATTTGAATATTTTTTTTGTAATGTACATGTTGTAATAATTATGAGATATATAAGGACTATACTATTGTACTATTTCATTAATGATTTCAGGTCGTATGATGAATGGTTAAAAGGAAATGTGATTCAGTATAAAGTTAATCTTTTTAGAAATAACATGATTTAGGGAAATACCACCCTTAATATATATCTGATGTTTATATAATGTTGAAAAATGATTGATTTTTATATGTACTGACTACCTTGGAACTCATTATTAACTTTTCAAGAAGTGGATTATGCTCTCATCGATAGTGTTTACATCACTTTTGGATTTAAGGAATATAACCAATAAAATAGATATTATATAAGGAATATTGAAGAATGAATGTTTACTATATGGTTTTATGTTAATTCAATTTATTACTATATTTCAAGAGGATACATGATGAAGTTATTCATTGTTTGGAATTTTAATTTTAGAGATTCTTCTTCAATATTAAGGGTAAATAATAAGTTCATCAACGAAATTTTGATACCTTCATTATAATGTGATGAATCATTATATTTTTCAATTTTTGACCATTTACAAAATGGTTTCTGTAGATCATTTTATGGGGTTTTGGAATTTAATGTCACTACATGATGGTTTGATCATTATTCATTGACCATGTTTTCAAATTAGAATCTATTGTCCATTTCAACCATTTTTCCTCTCTTAGGATCTTCCATGATAATTCCTTGATTTCTTTTAACCATAATTTATTATTCTAGATAATGATTTCAATATTTATATTTAGGCTCATATGCACAAATATCACATTCTTCATCAATTAATGAGATTTACCCAAATCCCTGGGAGAATCGAAGCCTAATATGGGACGATCTATCCTGCACAAGATTAAGTTAGTTTTTCTTGTGCCTCTCACTGATTATCAAGATGTTTATATATGTTAGAGTGTCGCGTTACAATTTTTGGGGTTTCTCCATTATTTTTAGATCATGTCAATTATTACCTATTCCTATTTAGATTATTAATTAAGAGTTTCAAATCATGTTTAAGGTTGTTTAACTGGATTCATAGATAATGTTGGGAGAGTTCTCTTTTTGACCCCAATATAGTTGTTTGGCCTAGTATACCTATTTGATATGATATAAATCCCTTTTATGGTTTTTTTAAAATAGAATTTATTTTTAAATTTATTTTTCTATATTTTTAGGTGGTATTATAATTGGATATGGTGTATGATAGATGACTCTCCCCTATCACCCATGTTATTCCTATTCTTGATAAATCATGACTTCACTTATTATTTCCATCTAAGTACATTCCCATATGATTCAATTAATGGAAAAACCATGTAATTGTTTAATTATCACATTTTTATTTCTATATGAGTTTCACCCATGTGGGAAATTATATTCCAATCCTTTTATGTTGATCCTTTCATGAGACACAGTTACTGGTAAGACGTTAAATGCCTATGGTTTTGACCATAGCATCTCTAATGAAATTTTTAATTGAATCATTTTATGGTGGAATGGTAAATAATCTCAAGTGAATCATGGATTTTGATGGAATTACAATGGTGGGATTATATATCTATTTATCCTTAGTCCCTTGAGTGAACCTTGCATTGTCTATATTTCCTTGGATGGGCTCAATTGGTTTAGTAATTAAAGGATAAGTATTAACTGTACCATGAACACCAAGGATGGGCTCATAAAGATCTATAAATGTTGCGTGAATCATAGATCCTTATATGATGACATAGAATAACTCATGTGTAATTTTTTATGTCTTGGGTGGTACATGTGATCGCTATAGGACAACCATGGATGGGCTTAGGGACATAGGTTATACCACATATAATGTTATATTAGAGTTTCCTCTTTGAGGTTCACCAAGGAAGGGCTCATAGGGTGTTAGTGGATTTATAGCTGGAGTGATACTTGAATTCCAATTTTAGAATTTCATGTACGCGCTTGAGGTTATTTTGATATTGAATGGTTTTTGATGTGTCTTCCTAGCTAAATCTCGAGCATGTTTTCAGTCATTTTCTATACTTTCCTAGATGGACTTAAGAGGTATTTGTCATGCTTACCTCAATACGAGGAATCACTAGGCTTAGCCCATATCTTGAGACCTATACAGTAAATGAAATTAAATTTTAAATTTAATAGAATTGGAATGTAAAAATGAAATTAATGCTTGTAGGACAATATTATTTTGATATTTCCAATCTTGCTGCTTTCACTATTTTATACTGCATATTATATATAATCACTAACAGATCGGAACATACATTCAGTGGTGGCCATCTTGGTTTTATTATCACTCCCTATTTGGTTAATGATTTTGTCCCAAAACAATTATATGGTTTCACGTGTTGATAAGGGATATTTTCTTTATCTATGTACTTTATATGATGCTTACGAGTAAGAGAATTCATTACCAATCCTAGACTTGTGATGTTGTCTGGTTACTTTTTTTCATTGTATAACGTTTTGATATTGTAATATTTATGATTACCTTGTGACTAGTTTGGATGATTTCATATTAAAATTTGACATCCATAATTTTTTATATGATATTTCACCTAGTAAATTGTATTATCATTCTTCTGTTGCTTACTTATGTGGTATGGTATTAATTCCATAGATTTCTGTTTCTTATTTTTTCTTTCATTCAATTTGATAATGCAAGTATCGTCTCCCCACTACTATCACCTTGGGCATCACTGCTAGTCAATATCCTCTGACGATTGGGGAGATGCACGTCAGGATATGTTTCCAACCATGCCTAGAGAACTTTTAGATGGTATCTAGATGAAGTCTGCTACATGTGTTTATTCATCAATAAACATTAACTTAAACTCTTGCACCAATAAATGATGATGATTTTTTAAATTATAGATGCCTGAATAGTTTATAAGATCTATTATAAATTTATAATTCATTCCTTCAATATATAGTTGTAACAAAAATGATTTCCCACTATCCAAAAATAAGGATAAATCATTATATAGTGGTGTAATACCTTCATATCTAAAACCACATCCATTATTTGACAAAATAAACTTTCTTAAATGGTTTATGATATGAACCTTCCAAAAGAATAAATCTAAATGTTTTGGTAGAAGGTCTCTAAATTTAAAAAATTAAATTATTATTAATTCCTGAAAACAGAAGATGATTATTGAGATTATCACATAGTAATCATGTGAATAACATCTTCATGTATTATTTTGACATTTTTTGATAAACTGAATTATTATAAAACCATAATTAAAAATTATTTACTCCCCCATTACTTTAATAAATCCAAATATTATAGACTGTATTATACGAAATTAAAAAAATTGATCTTCACCAATGATAACATATAAAATTGTTTCAAAATTCCATTAATCCATTTTGGGGTAACAATTTCTGTCTTAATTAGAATATAGATATCACATATCTCTTTAACCAATCTATAAAACATATTCGACAACATCCTGAACATAGTAAGTCTTATATTTTTTGAATCATGAGTTTGACAAAAAATATCACCATACCATTAAATCAATTTTATAGACCATTGATTCCATTCAATATATTCTTACAAAAAGTTTAAAAAAAATTCATGTTAAAAAACCTTACATATTTCATGATTCATATAACATAATTATTCAATAAAAATTCATAAATAATTAAACTATTCAATATCATTCAAAAACCATAAATTAGACTTAGTTATCTTCTCCCTTAACTATAATTTCCTATAATAAGAATTATGAAAACTATCATAACAATCATCAACCTCAACTTAATTTTTCTACCCATGTTAAACAAAACAAAATACTATTTGAACTTACAATGAATTTTATATTTCATCCAGTGACATTTTATCCTTTGTAGTATTAACATTACTCATACCACATTTCTAATTATCTTTATGATCTGCCCCATAGAAATTAATTTTCTTAATACCCAAACATTCCATAGATAAAACTGTAATAATTTATAATACCATAGGGAGAATAATATTTTTATTCATATCATTAATAGAAAAATCAATTTTCATTGGAAATTACATAAACTATATCGTTCTTCTATAGACATAAACCATCTTCTAGTTCCTTTGAAACAGTCCCAGGAGTGATTCTTCCCACATTCATGAAATATATGAAAATGAATCGATATTACTCATGGATTCCAACCACAAAACTATAAGAATCTAAATTGTTATCTTCATTAGTGAGTCTTAGAATTGGTTATTGTTAATTTAATTAATCTTAAATCATAATAATTGATTAGGAATAATTCCCACAACCTTCAATCCAGTACTATGACAAAAGGCTTCTCATAAAAACATTATCTATCCCATTTGTCATTAACTCAATTCCTTCTAGTTCTCCACATTGACTAAAACCAAAAAAATATAGTGAAAGAAACAATAATAATACAATGTAACTATATAATCTTGAAAAATAATTTATAGGATGTATAAATCATTAAACAAGAATTATAATCCATGAAACCATAAGTTTAACTAATGTCAGTAATTATTCAGATCCTTAATGATGGATCATAAATAATTTCTAAATTTTCAAGGAACATCCCTTGTGATAGTAAACTAGGTGTGTATCAATGCATATATTGATGCACTAGGTGATGATAAAGTCCATTGCAACGAACCCTTTTTAGAGTTATTAACCCGAAGTTCCTATGTTCTAGATCCACTTCGATTTGTAGTATCCAAACATGGTTTCAATTTCCTAGAAACTACACTCTCAATGCATTACCAAAATTTGAGATCATTTTCATTTAATTTGACTCATCTATTAAATTACACTTAGACATGGACATTGAAAAATTCTTATAAATATCTCCAGGGATCTTACTAATATTTTCTTTTACTAATATTCAAAGTTTATATATCCATATGTAATGACCCTTACATATCATTCATAATTATTACATCTTAATAAAAGAACATTCATTACATAAAATAATGATCCATTCCAAAATGATTTTTTCTAGTTCCTTTGGAGTCTTGGAAACATAAACAATGTTTTGGAAATGAGATATATCATCTCCCACTATATTCACCATTACTAGTACCCCTATTATGCATATTCATTCATCGTAACATGGGTAATGGATACATACAAAATAATGAGAACACATGCTTAATAATGGTAAACATAAGATATATAAATTTATGATCAGATATTGAAATAAGAAAAAAGGTCATTTTGTCAAAAAAAAAATCTTTTAAAGATCATACCCAACATTTCATTAATCAAAAGCATGATTAATACAATAAAAAAATATCATTTTACAAAATATGGCCCATAAGTGTGAGAAATCATCATAAATCAATAATTAAACATAAGATCAAGAAATTAAATTATGAAATCATCAGATATATAGAAAATTATTTTATATATAAATTTGGACAACCAGGACAGTCAATATTGTAGATCTTTTTTTATCACATGATTCCCAATAATAATCTAGACACACATGATTCCCATTAATGATCATGACAAGCCTATTTTCATTAGTGGATTTTGACTCACCCATTTCCCAAAAAGGATCAAATCAATAAACTTGTATCCCATTATTTTCACATAATATATAAATCATTACCCCATGTATTTGTAGGTTCTGGGCGCAGCAGATGCACATTGGTGGTATTTCCCAACTTTAATTTTAGCGTTAAACAACGTTCAATCCGAGATCAATCAAAATATAAAACGCCAGATAATTGGAATGGAACGAAGAACGGAAAATAAGAGAAGAGTCTCGTAACCATTGAGATAAGATCCACACATGTTGGTTATAATTAATTTAATTAATTCACAATAATTACTTCGGTGGAATTCTTTCTTCGTCGATGTCTCTGGTCACGAACCTATGATCCGTCATTGTGTCGTATAATCCAAGTATAAGATTCATCTAGTGATGATCCACACGTGCTCCACGTAACTCTGGATGTCACCGAAGGGATCTCCGGATGCTAGCACAGATTAACCTTCGCTTGCGATGTCTTCCTTTGACCGCCTTGATCTGGTAAAGGATATCGCTCTCGTAACTTGAGGGCGTCCTTGGTGGAAAATGAATTCTCTCTTGGATTGAGATTATTTCCAAATCCGTTGTGCACAACAATGGATCTAAAAAATTATTGGGGTTGTGAGGATATTTATAACCGGGTTTGAGGTTAATAGAGTTATGAAAATAAATAAACACGTTACGCGTTTTATTTATTTCATTAACTCTTATTGAAAACCCCCATGTCGAATCATTAATTCCTTGACATGCGCCCATGCTGATTATAATAAACATCATTTAATAAAACAATATTATATCCTCAAAATCCCGACTGGAAAACTACATGGCGTGTAATAATTAATACGCGGTGTTAACTTGTTTTCTATAAAACTACACGACGTGTATATTTAATATACACGGCGTGTAGTTTTATTTTCCATTTTTCTCCACCACATTTATTAGACGTTGAGTAATGGATATTTATTTCTTAAATAAATGTAACGGCATTACTCGCTAATAAATATATTATTTCACCCACAATATATTCTCTCGAATAACTAGTTTTGAAATAAATGCGATCAGGCATCCTTAAATAATTATTAAAATATAATCGGGAATAATATTTATTTGACTTGTTAAATTAATATTTAATTGAGATACATGGACACACTCAGTGTGTGACCCTCTTGGCCTCTTTCTCAGTGGCATTATGCGGAGCCTGCATAATGTCTAAGGTTAGCATCTAGCAACACGCCATGGCACCCATAGAGAATGAATTTAACACCGTAATGATGTGACACCTCCTATGAACTCTTATCGTGTAATATAATCCCATTGTCTTGATATCTCTAATCAAGCAGGTTTCATGCTAGTGCCATTAACCCATGTGCTAGATTATTCTTTCTTTGACCTCCCAAAATTGAACTCGCCCATAACTTACAATGGACATGGATTTATTTAGGCTATATAAATTAATGCAGATGGGAAAAATCCTTTCTCGCATTATCTATTAATGCAGTATTACTTGTGACGCAACCAACACATCCTACCTCACTGCAAATAGTGTGTCGTCACAGTTTTCGTTAATACATGTAAGTGTGCGAGTTGTAATACCCATTAATAATAATCATAAAGTCTAAGGACCAGTACACAGGTCCGCAGATAGGAACATCTAATGACACTAAGAAATGTGGATTTCCTACTGGCGGGTCTCATTCTCATAATGTCCTCATAGATATTACAAAGGGCGTACACCATGAGAAGGTGCCTCAATGTTTTATAAGTGCTCACCCCTAATGACCTGTATTATTTGTGTCCCTAAAATAACATCATCCGGCTATAGAACATATATTCAAGAATAGTGTTATGGCACTTCCAGGTTCTCATCATAGAAGGGATCCTCTATGACCCTTTAATTTAATAGTTTTCCTTAGGACATTATCACATGCATTGTCACGCAGAAGAACAATCAAGATGTGATAAGGCTTTAATTAATGAATAAAGAATTTTTTTTGGTTCTAGACCACCAACTCCAATAGAATCCCACTTGTACAAGAGGAAACTACTGACAACCTTTAACCTGCTAGCTCTCACATGATATTCATTCTTATGTGGAGATAAGCCTTTAGTCATGGGGTCCACCATGTTTTCTTCCACGGACACTCTGATCACAGAAAATTCACCCCTATGATATTAATCCCTCAAGAGGTGATACTTCTGGAGTATTTTCTTTGTCCATTGATGTGACCTTGGTTATTTTTCAAGAGCCACCACTACAGTATTGTCACAATACAATGTAATGGGATCATTACTGCTAGGTATCACATCATGCTCCTGGACAAAGTTCAGAATCCAGATGGCTTCCTTGGCTGCATCAGAATCCTCTATATATTCGGACTCCGCTCTAGAATCGGCGAAAATAGGCTTCTTTGAACCCTTTCAGCTCACAGCTCCACCATTATGATAGAAAAAATTTCCATATTGCGACTTCAAATCGTTCCGATCTGTCTGAAAACTAGCATCAACATACCCTCTGATGACAAGCTCCTCGTATCCTCCATACACCATGAACATATCCTTAGTTCTTCTAAGACACTTAAGGATTGTCTTAACATCAGTCCAATGCTGTTCTCCTGGATCTTCTTGATATCTTCCTACCATGATTAGTGAATAGGAAACATCAAACCTAGTACATAACATGGCATACATGATGGATCCTATAGCCGAAGTGTATGTGATCTTACTCATTATATCTTTCTTTTGTTGTGTCTGAGGACACATTTTCTTAGAAAGATTTAGGACATGTGACACTGAAACTAATCCCCTATTGGATTGTTCCATACATAATATCTTTAGTATATGGTCATTGTATGTACCCCGACGTAGTCCAAACAGCCTCTTGGATCTATCACGAATGATCTGGATCCCTAGAATGTAGGATGCTTCACCTAAATCATTCATGGAGAAGCACTTGTTCAACCAGTCCTTAACTGACTGTAAGGCTGGTATGTCATTTCTATTAAGCAATATATCATCAACATATACTACTTGGATAATGACCGCATTCCCATTAAACCGCTTATAAACACATGTATCATATTCTTTCTTAATGAAACCAAATTCTATTATGGCATCATCAATTCAAATTTTCCAGGACCTAGATGCTTGCTTCAATCCAAAAATGGATTCCTGCAACTTGCAAACCCGTTTGGCTTCACCTGGGTTCACAAAATCTTCTGGTTGTGTCATATTAACATATTCTTGAAGGTTCCCATTAAGGATTGCTGTTTTGACATCCATTTTCCAAATCTCATAGTCATGGTAGGCTGGTATGGCAAGTTTGATTCTTATTGATTTAAACATGGAAACTGGAGAGAAGGTTTCTTCATAGTCCATTCCCTAATGTTGTCTGAATCCTTTAGCCACTAGCCTTGCTTTATAGGTGCTAACATGACCTTCCATGTCCAGTTTTCTCTTGAATACTCATTTGCATCCAACAGACTTTACATCAACTGGCTCATCGACCAGAACCCAAACCTGGTTCTGATACATGGAATCCATCTCAGAATTCATAGCTTCTAGCCATCTTGTAGCTTCTGAGATTTCTACTGCTTCCTTGTAGGAGATAGGTTCATCATTTTCCAACAATAATGATTCACCATCCTCGATGACTAGGAAACCAAATCTCTTTGGTTCCCTTACCTCTCTTGAGCTCCAAAGCAAGTACTTGTGTTTCTGAAACCTCTTCTACGGGACCTGTGGAGATTTTTCCTATAGCAACTCTTGTGTGTCTTGAGCATTAACTTCGTCGAAGTCAATCTTGATCCCACTATCCTTTTTGAGGTTTTTCTCCCTCTCAAGAAATACGGCTTGCCTAGAGACAATTAGTTTCTTGTCTTGAGGGTTATATAGGTAATATCATTTTGTTTCCTTAGGATATCCTGTAAAGATACACTTCGTGCCCTGGGGTGATAGTTTGTTGCATGAGAAGGCCTTAAAAAACTCCTCGCATCCCCATACATGTGTATGCGACAAAATGGGTGTCTTTCTATTCCATAACTCGGAGGGAATTCCATTTTCTACCTTATTTGGTAATCAGTTTAATATTAATGCTGCAGTTTCTAATACATACCCCAAAAGGATAATGGAAGATCCACATGACTCATCATTGACCTCACCATGTCCAACAAGGTGCGGTTTCTCCTTTCACTAACACCATTACACTGTGGTGTATAAGGAGGAGTGAGTTGAGATAGAATCCCAGACCCCCGTAGAAGATTGATGAACTCTTGGTTCAGATATTCTCCACCTCTATCTGATCGAAGTTTCTTTATCTTATTACCAAGATGATTCTCTAATTCATTCTTGAATTCCTTAAATTTCTTTAAGGCTTCTGACTTATACCTCATTAAGTAAACAAATCTGTATCTACTCAAATCATCAGTAAAATTAATGAAGTAAGAATATCCACCTCTAGCTTCTACTGGAAATGGTCCACATACATCTGTGTGAACCAATCTTAGAAGCTTTGTGGCCCTTTCACCATATCCACTGAAAGGAGGCTTGGTGATTTTACCTTGTAAACCAATGTGCCATCTATCAAGTGGTTTTAGCTCATTAGAGTCTAAATATCCATCTTGGTAGAGCTTTGTCTAGCGCTTCTCATTTACATGACCGAGACGGTGATGCTATAACTGGGTGATGTATGAGTCATGTGAGTTTGTTTCATTATCGATTTCCAACACTTGGTTTTCATAATTTAATACATACAATCCATTATTTAAATGTCCCATACCATAAAATACGTTGTTTTTATAAAAGAGACAACCCTTATTTCAAAACATTAAAATAAATCCATCCATATCCAAACAAGATACAAAAATTATGTTTTTGGTAACACTAGGCACATAATAACTGTTATGTAAAACCAAGATCATCTCAGTCGGTAATGGTAGGTGGTAGTTACCATTATCCAACGCATCCAGACTTGCGCCATTAGAAGCTCGAAGATCCACCTCTCCTATGGAAATATTTTTAAATCTAATTGGTTCTTGAATTTGAATACAGATGTGAGCCCCAAAAGCTGTATCTAATACCCAATGTGTAGAAATAGAAAGATTACACTCGATAACAAATGCACCATTAGCATCCTGACGCTTCTGGGTGCAGTTCCTCTTCTAGTGGCCTTGCTTACCACATGAAAAACATATTTCCTCCTGTTCCTTGCCCTACCTTTGGATCTTCTCTTGCTTAGAGGGATGGTGCTCGGGGGCTTCAGACCGTTTATAATTCTTTGGACCCTTTTCATTCTCCTTCGTTTTCTTATTCACCATAAGGACTGATGTTTTTTCACACCCCATGTCCTTATCACCTGGTGAGTTAAGGGTAGAAGTTCCGATCTAGGCGCAACTGGAACAGGCTCTTCCAACACATACAATTTCCTCTTGTGGTGATGGATAACGCTTAAACGCCTCTTCCACTCTTGGAAATTGGTGCCGGTGAGAAGGGTTTCCTTCTAATGTATGGTTCACAATGATTTGTTTGAAGTAATTTTCTTGCCGTTTCTAAAAATTAAGACGAGAAAAGGGTTAGTCATTTATTACAAAACTGAGACAAATAAATAAATTAATACATATTAGTCTCCAACCATTTTATCGAAATCCAATAGACCTCACCATTGATTTCCAAATATTCAATTGCCTTAGTATTCTAGTGGCAAGGATCCATATTTCCCGTTGCATTACCCCAACTAGAGTTGGTCGAGAAACTTGAAGGTTTTTAGTTAGGCATTCAAAATGCCATCTACATTAACTCACAGCTCCTTGATCTGCTGAGTGGACTCCCCAATCCTGAAATCCTTTTATTATTGATTCCTCATCTTTTGCCTCTTGGTCAAACCAAGTCCTGATATGACAGTCAAACCTTGATGCGAACCAAGTAAAGTCAACCCAAAACCTTCAATTAGAATTCCCCGATAATTGAAAGAACCCCAACTAGGGTTGTTCAAACACATTGAACTATGGTTCAATTCTAACCATGATTATGGAACGCTATACTGACTTAATATTTCTTTTGAGGCATTTTATCCTTACACGTAAATTTCCATTTTATTATCTTTGATTATATGATTGTTAATATTAAGTGGGATATACTTAAGTGATTAACTAGGTTTAATATAATATTTACGTATAAGCCGTTTATTTATTTTAGTTCCATCTTGCATGCTAGTTTAATTAATTAATACTGTGATCGTGACAACACACCCACAATAAATAAACCATTCAACTGACATAAATAAAAAAAATGGAATGATCATGAGATTTTTCTATTGGTTAGTTTATCTAGCGGTTGATAAACTAACCCATGACCTAGGGGAGAAAAACCATGAACCTTTCGGGTTCGTGTTTATAGCTTTCCATCAGTCCACCTTTCTATGTCCTTGGATTGGTTTCACCTTGGCTCCTGACTTGATTCGCCTCCACCAGCTTGGGATCTCCATCCATTACATATGTATTTATCTCACACTCAGGTGAGGGGTAAAAGGGGGTTTTTACATAAAAGAATCCTTGGGTGTGCAGACCCTACATATTAATGAGGAGATGGCTAACATGCCAGTAAATGTAATTTAAATAAATAAATTAAAATAAACCATTCACATACAAAGGTTTCATTCTGTCTAATGATCATCCATACATGCAATGATATTTACGCATAAATAAAAATAGCATTCAATTATTTAATCGTTCTTGTTTAAGATAAATAATGCTATAATTAATTAATTATCGTTAATTAATCAAACCTTTTATCTTAAACCCTTTTTCTGAACATCTTTGATATTCTCATCCATCATAATTTTAAACAAATAAATTCATTTAAAATTATCCTTGTACGTAACTTGTACCTTGGATGCAACCCGGTGAATTCTCGTTTATTATGAAGATGTTAAATTAAACACACATATATATAACACATATCACATGTTGTGACTCAGCTTTATGGCTGTACCATGGTACATGTCTCAAGGGATTGTATAATAAAATAATAAATTTTAATAAATCTTCCTATTTTGGGTGAGTACACAGCCTGTAGTTCCGACTACATGGCGTGTAATTTTCTTCACCGTCCATTCGAAGTACACGCCCGGGGACAGGGCGTGTTAATGTACTTCGGAAATTTTCAGAGTACACGGCGTTTTCTATGGGACACACGTCGTGTATTTTTCATATTACACGGTTTCCAGCAGGGCAAGCCGTGTACGGGGTACACAGCTCAACCCTAACCCAAAGGGACTACATGCCCTGTTCATTAGACCACATGACGTATAATCTGGAAACCGTATGCCACAAGTTTCTGGTCAACACACGATGTCTTAAATTCATAGATAAAATCCAATACACAGCTTGATTTAGCGGACCAGTCAATGCATTAATCCTAGACTACACAACGTGCATTCTGGTGTTGTATGGCCAGAAATTTTTGGCTCCTCTAGACGAGTTCCTCTATTTTATTTTAATAAAAATGAAAAGAAAAATTCATTTCTGTGAGGTGAACGAGAAACGAGGGAGGTGGAACAGATCTCAAGATTCATATTTCCAGAACAATTAAACATGAATTGAAATAACTAAATTATAAAATGTGTAAATCACCAACGAAAAACTAAATAATTATAATCAACGATATGCTTTATTTGATACTGCTTTTAGTTTCTGGGCGCAGTGGAAGCACGTTGGTGGGATTGCCCAACTTTAATTTTAGCGTTAAACAACGTTCAATCCGAGATCCGTCACAATATACAACACTAGATCCTCAGAATGGAATGAAGAATGAAAAACAAAAGAAGATTCCCAGAACCATTGAGATAGGATCATCTTATGTTGGTAATAATTAATTTAATTAATTCAAAAGAATTACCTTGGTGGAATTCTTTCTTCGTCGATGTCTCCGGTCACGATCATGTGATCCGTCGTTGCGTCGTAGAATCCAAGTATAGGATTCCTCTAGCGGTGATTCACATGTGCTCCACGTATCTCCGGATTTCGCTGAAGGGATCTTCGGGTGCTAGAGCGGAAGAACCTTCGCTTGCGATGTCCGCCTTCGACCGCCTTGATCCAGTGGAGGATCTCGCTCTCGTAACTTGATGGCTTTCATGGTGGAATGGGAATTCTCTCTTGGCTTGAGATTATTTCCAAATCCGATGTCCACAATAATGGATCTTAAAAATTGTTGGGGTTGTTAGTATATTTATAATTGGGTTTGAGGTTAATAGAGTTATGACAATAAATAAATGTGTTACACATTTTATTTATTTCATTAACTCTTATTAAAACCCCCCATGTCGAATCATTAACTCCTTTACATGCACCCACGCTGATTATAATAAATATTATTTAATAAACCAATATTATATCCTCAAAATCCAAACCAGAAAACTAAATGGCATGTAATAATTAATACACGGCGTGTACTTGTTTTCCATAAAACTACATGGCATGTATATTTAATATACACGGCGTGTACTTTTATTTTCCATTTTTTTCCAACACATTTATTAGACCTTGAGTAATGGAGATTTATTTCTTAAATAAATGTAATTGCATTACTCTCTAGTTAATATATTATTTTCCCCACTATATATTCTCTTGAATTACTAGTGACGAAATAAATGCGATTAAGCATCCTTAAATAATTATTAAACCACAGTTGGGAATAATATTTATTTAACTTGTTAAATTAATATTTAACTGAGATACATGGACAGACTCAGTGTGTGACCCTCTAGGCCTCTTTCTTAGTGGAATTAGGCAGAGCCTGCCTAAAGTCCAAGGTTAGCATCTAACAACACGCCAAGGCACCCATATAGAATGAAGTTAACACCTCAATGACGTGTCACCTCCTACGAACGCTTACCATGTAATATAATCCCTTTGTCTCGATATCTATAATCAAGTGGGTTGCATGCTAGTGCCATCAACCCATGTGCTCGATTATTCTTTCTTTGACTTCCCGGAATTGAACTCGCCCATACCTTACCATGGCCATGGATTTATTTAGGCTATATCAATTCCATCAAAGGGCCTGAGATATTTACTTCCGTTATAGACCAGAAGGTACAAATACTTTCTCGCATTATCTATTAATGCAGTATTACTCGTGACGCACCCAACATATCCTACCTCGCGGCGAACAGTTTGTCATCACAGTTTTCGTCAATACATCTAAGTGCATGAGTTGTAATACCCATTAATAATAATCTTAAAGTCTAAGTACCAATACACACATCCGCAGATAGGAACATCCAATGACACTATGAAATGTGTATTTCCTACTAGCGGGTCTCGTTCTCATAATATCCTCCTGGATATTACTAAGGGCGCACACCATGAGATGGTGCCTCAATGGTTTATGAGTCCTCACCCCTAATGACCTGTATTATTTGTGTCCCTCAAATAACATCATCTGACCATAGAACATATATTCAAGAACAATGTTATGGCACTTCCGGGTTCCCATCATAGCAGGGATCTGCTATGACCCTTTAATGCAACAGCTTTCCATAAGACATTATGACATGCATTGTCACGCAGAAGAACAATCAATATGTGATAATGCTTTTATTAATGAATAAAGTACAAATTAGTTGGTTCTAGACCACCAACTCCAATAATATTTGATTGAAATACAGGTCCCACTAAACTCATAATTAAGCTATAATTATTTGTACTATAAGATCATAAAACAATAATCATATCATCATATCATAACCCACATAAAGAAAATGGGTCTAATAAATTTTTCACAAATTCTATATATCATAACCCATTAAAAAGAAATGGTAATAGTAAATATATCATAAAATTATAAATATGATGACCCTTTAAAAGTAAATGGTCTTCATAAATATTTAATCAACATTAACATTAACCATAATAAGAAAGAAAAAATGATTTTTCATTTAATCATATCCACAGTAAATAATATTTAATATTATACGATGTTATAATATAGGGGAAAATGATTTTGAAATATAATTTCGATCATTTCATGAAGAATATATCATTTTTTTACATTGAAAAAAACTTTTCAAAACAAAAAAAATTACAAAATATGTTTCATAAAAATTAACAATGATTCATATAATGGATTATATAAAAAAATTTAAAAACATCACGAGAAACATATACTATCTAATTTGGAAAATATATCATAAAATACAAAACAATTATAATTATTATTTAAAAATTACCATTGAGACTTATAAAGGATTAATTAAAATAAATTAAGACATTTAAGGAAAAAATATCTATTTAATTGTTAATAAAAATTTTTAAAACTAATAATTTATAACAAATTTTGGAAATAAATTCCATTGAAAAATTATATTTGGAAATTTATAAAGGATTATTTTAAACAGTTATTTGGTCTAAGTGTTAGAAGATTTTGTTCATGATGTATATGGTAAAATAAATATTTTGATACATTTTCAGTAAAAGACAAACATGCACTGTTTTGAAAATTCCATGAATATAACATAAAAAACATAAAAGTTCCTGAATAGGTTAAAAATTATTTAATATAAAATTTCTTGAATAAAAAAGTTTTGAATTTTTTGAATTTTTTTTAGGAAAAAAGAATTTGCCTAATGGGAGAAATAATGTCGGGTTTCTGGAAAAAAATTATTTTGAAAAATTTTTCATATAAGGATAGTAAAATGAAGGTAAAAAATTATTCTCATAGAATAAAAATATGATAATATATTTTACAAGTTTCTTGGGATATAAAAAATAATATTTTATTGTAAATTACATGAACATAAATAATCTTGATAAACAATGCGATTATATCAAAAAACCCTTACCACTTTTGTAAAATTTTTACCTTGAACTCCAACAAAGAGATATTATAAAATGAAAATTTAAAACCCAAAAATTTTAAGAGGAATATTAAAAAAATATATTTCTGGTGAGTATGTACACCAGAATAAATAATCAGAGGGTGAATACTGCATGTGACTCACAGAAAATAAAAATATGATAAAAATCCCATAACAAAAGTCTCAAATTTCATCATACATATTTAAAGATAAAATTTATTTAATAATATTTTATTATACATATATTAAAAACAACACATATTTTTATCATACCATATATGATATAATTATGATCTTTTATCTCCCATTTATCAAAAATTCATTCTTAAAATCACGTTTCATGTAATAATTGCATCATTTTCATGTATGTTTTAATTTTTTTATTTTTGGTCCTATTAAATTGGTCATTGTTCCATATTTTATAGGATATTAAACATGATATAGATATCATATATATATATATATATATATTTATCATAATATTTATAAGTTAGTGATATAAAATGAAATACATAGTTTATGGAGACGTAAGGTCATACGTAAACCCAAACATTATATCAATTTTCTCAAAGGAATGAGAGAAATAAGGGTTAATTATATATTACCATTCCATAAAAATTTATTTAATATAATTAAAATAATATAATTTAATTATATCTTTGATATCATTAATGTAATAAATAAATGAAAAATGAATCACTTCGCTTCATGAGGTTACAATCCTACTTACAATCAAATGATATTATTGAATTCCAACATAATTTAAAGTGAGAAGGAATATTAGATATCATGATTAATAAATAAAAATTTTATTATAAATACTATATATAAATAATAAATCAATCATTATATCAATATGTGGGACGTGGTGATGAAAAATGAATAACATCAGTTTGTGAGGCAGTAGTCATTCATACACATGAATGATGATTTTGTAACACATTTGATTGAAGGGTATGACAACCCTTCTCTTTATTTCACACTTAAAGATGATTTATTAAATAATCACTTCACTTGATACCACATGAATGATCAATAGATATAGTGTCTTTGGGGCTTAGGAACATTGCATAATGACTTAAAATGTGAATCACTACATCTGTAATGAAAACTTATTTACATTACCACAACAATCAGTCATACATAGCATTGCATGGGATGACCTGAGGACATTCATAAAAAAGGGTGAGTTATAAAGCATAGTATGGGAGTAAAAAAGGCATAACATTATTAATATAATACAAGTTAGAAAATAGGCATATTAAAAGAGAATCAAAGAAATATGAACATAAAGGAATTATAAAGCATTATTATCACAACATTGAAATGTAAAAACAAAACATAACATGGTATTAGCATGAGCCAAGGATCATTGCTCATTAAAAATTAGTAAACCCTCATTTCACTTGAATTATAATCAATAAACCTTCATTGAACTTGAATTATCATGATTACATCCTCATTTCACTTTATGTATCCTGATACTTATCTTTAACTAATGCATTGGAGTGCAATCAGGGTGTACCCTTCATAAATATTTAATCTAATTCAATAGTGTGCAACAATATCATACAACATAGATTCATTAAAAATCCCAATTTATTTCATGGTAAAGGAATGTGGAATTCAAATATGAAATTCTTCTATTAATAATTAAATGTGAATAATGGGGAATACCCTTGATTGAGAAATGGGAAAGGTATTCACTACACAATGATATTGACTTGGAAAAAGGTAGTGCAATTTCAGTAGAATAATGACATGACATATGACTTCATAAACATGAATTTGACAGAGAAAATGGTTTCTCATCATATTTACATGAATTTTATATTAGGGGATTATATAGATACACGTACCAATATATGTAATGGAATTTTGATTCACAATACAAATGAATTTCTTAATGTAAATGAGGAGAGAGACATTCCTTATGGAATTTCGGCATGGTAATGGTTGTACATTGAATGAATTAATGAATAAAAAATGGATATATCACCATTAAAACATAAATAGGGAATTAATGGTGGGTGAGAAATCATTCCCCAACATTTATAATTTAAAATAAAATGCCATAACAATATTAAGAAGCTAGGATAAAATGAAAAACGAAGGATTCCCTTACGTGGAATGGTGATCCAAAAGGCTTAGGAGGGGCTTGGGAGAAGATTTTTTGGATGATGGGTCACTATGGGAGGATTCTAGAGAGATTAGTGAAGAGGTTGGAAGATCTCAAAATACATTTAGTGAAGAGTATGTTGGAGTTTGGTTGGGTTTATATAGGAAAGGAGAGGGAATTTTTATTATTTACTTTTGGGACACCACACATTAAACTAATCAATCCCACAATACCACCGATGGGTTTTGACCAAGGGTTAATTCAATGTGGATTGGAAAATATTATTTTGTGATTCAAATCAACAAACGTCTTTAAATAACATGTTTGCTTATGTGGAGGTGAGTCACACTATCATGGAAATCTATTTAAAAAGATAAAATGTATTATAAATCATGAAGGGTCCACTAAATAATTGTAAAATAAATAAAACAAACCTAATATAAAATTATTATATTCTTAAAACATATAATTTATGAACATAATGTTTATAGTATTTTATTACATCACTATTTGGTCATTATGATGTCATAAAATACATTATACAATTAAAAAATATTTAATTTTTACCCAAAAATCCAACTGTCTCAGAAATTTAGGAAAACTTCACCATTATATAATAACAACATCTTAATTACAAAAGAAAAAATTCATTTTATCTAAATAATTTTATAAATATGTCAATTTCTTTTTTTAAAATAAAAATCAACATTTATCGAAAATTCAGGGGTTGTTGACAAAAAACGACAAACAATCCTTAATAAAAATCACAATTGAATTCATAAAAATTATATGATAACTTATATCTAATATAAATTAATTTAGTAATGATATTTTATTAAAATATTATTAAATTAAAAATCCATTAATAAATAAAAATAGATTTTTTAATTGAATATTAACTAAAAATACTATTTACACATTAAAAAATATTTACAACATTATAATAATAATATATATGTATATAAATTATTATATTCAAAAATAATTCACTTAATCATAGTTCTAATGTCATGTTACATAAACCCTTATAACACCTTCAAAAGACCTAAGTGTAGTGTGTGCAATGGTGACAGACTCTTGGGGTGGCTCGGATAACATCGCTCGGGTGGAAAAATCTTTATTAACCTCCACTTCTCCCGTAGGAAGTTCCGGTTGAGCATAACATGTTGAATCTCAGGTTGGGCTTGGTCAATAGCAAATGCCAATGATGCCACATCCTTTTTGAGCCTTGAAAAATGGGCTTCGTAGAAGGCATATCTAAATGATGAGGCCATCACTTCCTTTAACGGAGTAAATTGGAATTTTTAAATCTTTATATTTATAAAAATTAGGTGATCACTATTTAACAGTTATATTAGAAATGGTATGAATTTATAATGGTATTTTGAAATCCAAAAACATAAAACCAAAGAGGTGAATATTTTATATAACTATTTTACACAATGAGACATTTAATATGATCATGAGGAATTTTTAATGATTTATGTTTAGGTCGTTACAATATTCCAATTTAAGAAATTTCGCCCATGAAATTTTATTTTTCCCACAATAAAATAGATGCAGGTAACTATGCTTCATCAATTCCTACTATTCCCAAATTTCTTCTACAAACTTGTGGTTTCTCCAAAACACCTCGATGAGGGGCATTGTCTTATTTCGAGGATATTTTCCATATGATCTAAGATCTTCACCGAATTCTCTTCATATGAGAGGTCATTAACCGAAGGTACAACCTCTATATTGATTACTTCCATGGTTCAGGTATGTACTTCATCAAGAGTGATACATGGAAGATATCATGTACTTTAGATAGGTTCGGTAAGAGTTCTAGTTGATAGAACACTACACTAATGTGATCAAGGATCTCAAAAAGGCACAATATACCTTGGAATATATTTTCCATTCATCCCAAATATTTCAAATCTCTTCCACAGTGATATGAGAAGTAAAAAAATGCCTCTGAAAAAAAAACTCTAGGTCTCATCGATGATTATCAGCATAGCTCTTTTTTCGACTCTGAAAAGAATTAATGTGCTACTAGATGGTCTTAACATCATCAATTATTTGTTTGACTATTTCTTGTCCTATGAGTTTTATCTCCCCAACTTCATCCCAACATGCCAGTGTTCTACACCTCTTCCAATATAGGGCAACGTAAGGATCTATTTGTATTCTTGAGTGGAAACTGTTATTATAAGATAAGTCAACCAGAGGAAGATATTGAACCCATCCTCCTTTGAAGCCCATTGATCATGCTCCTAACATTTCCTCAAATGTTTGAATAGTCTGCTCAGATTTTCCATCAGTTTGAGTATGATAATTCGTATAAAATTTCATCATAGTATCTAGAGAATGTTAAAGACTATTCTAAAACATGGAGGTGAATCATGGATCTCAATCAGATACAATTGATAGTAGTACTCCATGAAGCCTTAACACATCCTTAATGTATATCCGTGCTAAATGATCTATTTATAAATCCTCTCAAATAGCAATAAAGTGTGTCATCTTTATAAGATGATCCCTAACAGCCTAGATATAATTTTTTCCATTGAATGTTTTTATAAGTTCAGTGAAAAATTCAATAGTGATTTTATCCCATTTCCACGCTGGTATGTGTAATGGATGCATCATCCCCACAGACTTTTTCCACTCATCCATCAATTGCAGACATACCAGGACGATTGACGTATACTTAGCGATCTTCTTCTTCATGTTATTCCACCATAAATTCTCATGAAGATCTCAATATATATTTTTGCTTCCTGGGTTAATGGGGAAATTTTAACTATGTTCATCATCCAAAGGAAACTTATTTATCTTAGGGTTCTATAGAACACCTATTATTGACCCAAATATCACAACTTCTTCTCCATTAACATTGAACTCCAAGGATTTTTTTTATAGTTTCTTCTTTCTTTTGAATTCCCACAACATCATTTTGTGCATCCTTTAACTTTTATAAAATAGATAGTAGATAAATCATTTTTGAAAGGATTGACAATGTTCCCTTCTTTGTGATTCCCTTGTAAATATTCATAAAATCTAAAAATATTGGATCCATTTCAATTATCATCAATGATAGAATTACTGGATCCTTTCTACTTAGAGAATCTTCCACCTTGTTTTCTTTCACTAAGTGGAAATGGATTCAGAATTTAAAGACTTTTATCAACTCTCACAATATTCATTGGTGCATGTTCAACTCCTTCATTGTGAATATATAGTTGAGGATTTCTTATTCTATATATATTTCACACTTCTTCCCAAAGAGGTAATGTCACCAAATTTTTAAAGTGAATATCACTGTAGCTAATTCCAGATCAGGTGTTTGATAATTTTTCTCATGAACGTTAAATTTCCATGAATCTGAGGCAATGAATTTTTTATTCAACATCAACACACCACCTAGGAACTTCTTTAAAGAATCACTAAATACAACAAAAGGATATCGACTTGTGAGTAATTTGAGTATGGGAGTAGTGATAAGCCTCTGTTTCAACTCCTTGAAGCACTCTTTGAATTCATTACTCCAAACTAACTTTACTCCCTTTCGTGTTAACTTCGAAATAGGGTTGGACAATCAAGATAAATTTTCCACAAATTAGACATAAAAATCAGATAACCCCAAGAATCTATGGATATTCATTACCGATGATGGCCTAACCTATCCCTCAATTGTAGTAGTCTTGATGAGATACACAGATATCCCATTGCTTGTGATGATATGTCCCATGAATGAGACCTACATCGACTAGAACTCACACTTTTGGTACTTTTCATAGAGATTCTACTTTCTCATGGCCACTAGTACAGTTCTTATATTCTCCTCATGATCCTCCTAGGATTTTAAGTGTATTATAATATCATCTATAAATACTACCAAATATTTGTCGAGGAAATCTCTAAAGAAACTATTCATCAAGTCCATGAGTATTTCTAGAGAATTAGTGAGTCCAAAAAGAATTACTATGAATTCATAGTTCCCATAATTTTTACAAAAAGTAGTCTTGGGGATTTTGTCACCCATACATTATAATATCCTGACCAAAAATCTTCCATGGATATGTATTGTGCTCCATGTATCTGATCGAACAAGTCATCAATTCGGGGTAGAGGATACTTGTTCTTAATCAAGATTTTCTGGAGTTCAGGATAATCAATTCAAAGGCACATTGACTCAACCTTATTCATGACCAACAGAACTAGTGCACCCCAATGTGAATCACTTGTGCATATAAACCCTTTATCCAGATTCTCATGTACCTATTTATTCATCACCTCAAGATCTACGAAAAACTTTCTATACAGAGTCTTGGATATTATCAATGCCCTTAGTATAAGTTCAATTATGAATTCAACATCTCTTCTAGAAAGAAGGCCATGGAATTCCTCGGTAAACACTTCAGCTAATTCCCTCAGAATAAGCATGTATTCATGGACAGTTGCTTCCTTGGAATCCATCATCTCTGATAGACGATCATTTTTATATGGCAGTAATATCCATGCTTGAGATGATGGTGCTATGTGAGATTCATAATTCTCCTTGCACTTATAATGAATCAAGGGTGGATTCACCATATGGGGAGTGATTTCACCATCATGACAATTAATGTGGGCTCTATATAAGGAAATCCATTCTATTTTAAGAATTGCATCAAAATCCACTAGAGGGACTATAATAAGGTTCACTGGATTGTTCAGTCCACAGATTCTGACATTGGAGGATTTATATTCATGGGATGCAATGATTGCCCCATTTTACGTACTCAACAACATCTTTACATCCATGATTTTTGGTGGTTTTGGGATTGTCCGACTAATCTTTCATGATATAAAGGAATTCATAAAACCAGAATGAAAAATTGCTTTCCCTTTTCTGGAATGAATAACTAGAGTACATATCGCCACTTCATTGTAGGGGTTTATAGTGGTTGTAGTGATGGAAAATGATCACTTGTGTTTACTTGGAGGTTGTTGGTTGCCTCTGAAAACCATTGGCTTAGGGAACTTATTTTCAAGGTGCTCTATTTTTTTTATTTGAAGAAATAATAACGCATTGAAGGTGAATGAAGCATTCCTATACTATATCATAGCATCAGGTTTTTTCATGTTGGTAGTTAATGTCAATGTACCTTTCTCTTCTACACCTAAATCATTTCATCATCCCCTTTATGAAATTTATGGGGTTCTTCTTTCTGCACCTCTGGCATGTGGGGTGATGGATATTCATAGCACCATTGTATTTATCCATCAGACTTCCAGAATTTAAGTCTACCTCACACTTCTTATCACCATGATACCACTAAGATTTGAAAATATATATTTTTACTTTAAGGATACATTTGATAATTTTATCATAGCTACCGAAGTCACAGATCACCAGGGCTTTCCGTAGGCTAGGTTTTAACCCACCAATGAAGTAGTTAAACTTGTATTCAAGGGTAATGTCAAAGCCGAAGGCATATCGTTCAAGACTTGGGATGTTTTCCTTGTACTCTCCAATGGATTCGTGGTCATTTTTCATGAGTGAAAGGAAGTACATTTCCATCATAATTTGGTGGGTGTGAGGAAAATATTTTTTGAATTTTTTGGTTATAATTCCATTCCAATGCCTCAATCTCTTTCTCATGCTTGGTATTTTAGATCAATTTACACCATTGAACTGCTTCACTATCCATATTATAAGCAACCTGATAAACCTTCTCTTGTTCAGAATAGTGATGGATGAATAATATCTTTTAAATGGAGTTGATACACATTTTTGAGGTTGAGGGATCCGATTTTCCATTAATAGTAAGAGGCCTTTGTATCATGAAGCTCTTGATTGCAACTTGTTCTTATATAGGAGGGTTGAACATTCATCTTAACCCATGATTCAATGAAAAGAATGATTTAACTGGGAGATTATCATGACAAAGTTTGTGATTCCCTCTCCAATTATATTGGTTATGTCATTTGAACAATCATCATGGTGATCTTCACAGCGGTTGTTAGCCAGAGTCCTCATATTACTAGCCATTGGCTTAAATAAATGGAATGTTAGAGGTAACACATAAAGGTTAATCCAATCAAAAAAATATATGACATATAAGAAACTTTTAGTTTCTTAACTTATGAATCTATATACTTCAATATTTATTATCCATGATCTAAATCCCTACATATATTCTAAGGGGAATTTTTATTATTCCCATAATAATGGTTCATACTAAGCATGTTAATTTACCAAATCATATCCCTCAGGATTGTCATAATCAACAGTTCAGCATGTCCCATTGTCATGTTCTTGGATACCCCAAGTCAAGCCAGAAACACCTTTTCGGAATTTTCACTCTTAGGTACATCAATGCGAGAGCCGCCTTTACCTGATCGTATCTAAACAAGGATGTATGTTATTTATAAACCAGTTAATCAATACTGAAAAAAAACATAGGGAATTTTTTTATTATACTTGGTCTTATATCTAGGGCATCAATAGGGTTTTCAAATCCTAATCCAAATAATAATTAAACCTATCCTTTGATGCCAACTATGACAACTCTACTATTTATTTCACACTTAAATATGATTTATTACATAAACACTTACCTTGATAAAAAATTGAAGATCGAGAGGTCTAGTGTCATTGGGGATTAGGAACAGTACATAATGACATAAAACGTGAAACACAACATTTTTACTAAAAATTTATTTTACCTGACCACAACATTCCCACGTACTTGGCATTGAATGGGATAACCTAAGGACACAGACAAGAAAAGGGAGATACATAAAGCCCAGTATGGGAGTAAACAATTCATAAAATGAAGAATAAAATACATTTTTGGAAATAGGTATATCAACAGAGCATAAAAGAAACATGAACACAAAGTCATGATAAATCATGATTGTCAAAACATGGAAATGTGGAAACAACACTTAACATGGAATTAGCATGAGCCAATGCTCATTGCACAAAGAGCATGACTAAACCATATTTTTTCATGAATTATCATGATTAAAACTTTATTGAACATGAATTATCATGAGTAAACCCTCATTGATGTTGATGCATCATTATACTAATATTTACCCAATGCATTTGAGTGCTATCGGGCCGCACCCTTCTTAAACATTTCATTTCATGCATTATTGTGCCACAAGTTCATACAACATAGATTCATTAAAAAACATAACTTATAAAAAAAATAAAGGAATGTGTATTTAATACATGAGACTATTCCATAAATATGTAAATGTGAATAAATGTGAATACCATTGATAGAGAAATGGTCATGGTATTCACTATACAATGATTTTTCCGTGGAAAATGGCGGTGCAATTTCAGCAGCACAATGACGTGACATAAGACTTCATAATATTGTTTTATGTGAGAGAAAAGGTTGTGTCATCATATATACATGAAATCAACAATAAGGGGTCATATAGATACATTTACTAATATAATTAATGGAATTTGGATTCATAGTACAAAAGAATTGCCTAAATGTAAATGAGGAGAGATAAATTCAGTAGAAAATTTCAGCATGGTAATAGTTGTACATGGGAGGCATTAATTTGAGTTAAAATGAGACTATCATTATTAAAAAAATAAAGATTTCTGTATGGGGGTGGTACCAAATAATAACCCAAAATGTATAATTGAAAATAAAAGGGCATAACAATATTATGAAACTTGGATAAAATGGGAAAGGAAGGAATCCCTTAATTGGATGTGGGATCCCAAAGGCTTGAGAGGGGCTTGAGAGAGGATTATATTGAGGTTGGTGCACCATGGGAGGATTATAGAGAGAGTATGTCATAGGATGGATGAACTCCGAAGGGTTTGAGTGAAGATGATGTTGGAACATTTGTGGGTTTATATAGGAAAGGAGAGGTAATTCTTTATTATTTAGGTTTGGAACACCACACATTAAATTAATCAAAACCACAATCCAAACAATGGTTTTTACCCATGTGTTTTTTCAAAGGGGGTGAAAAACAATATTTTATAATTCCAGTGGCCGAACATCTTAAAATAATATGTTTTCTGATGTGGAGACGAGTCACACACTCGAGGAAATAAATTAAATAAGTTAAAATGTTTTATAAGTCTTGAAGGGTCCACCAAAGCATTGTAAAATAAATCAAAAAACCTAAAATAAAATAATTGTTTTTGGAAACACATATATTCGAAAAAAAATAATGCATATATTACTTCATTACATCATAATTGGGTCATTATGATGTCATAAAACACATTATATAATTAAATGGTATTAAATTTTTACCCAAAAATTCAACTGTCTTAGAAAATTATGAAAAATTCACTATTGGATAATTTTGATGCCCTGGTTTCAAAAATAATAATAATTTTATGTAAATAATTTTATTAAATATTTGAATTTTTGAATTTTAAAATTAAAACAGACATTTTTAAAAAATTCATAGATTTTTTTTTAAAAAATGGTATTCAAACCTTAATAAAAATCACAATTGAATTCATAAAAATTATATGATCATTTATATATAATAAAAATATATTTAGTAATAATAATTTATTAAAATATTATTTAATTAAAAAATCCATTGATTCATCCAAATATATTTCTTAATTGAATATTAACTAAAAAAATTGTTTGCACATTAAAAACTATTTACAATGTAAAAATAATCAAATGAATGTTTATTAATTATTATGAAAAAATGTACATAATTATAGTTCTAATGTATTATTAGCTAACCCATTATAAAACCTGCATAGGACCTAAGGGTATGGTGTGTGATGTTGAAAGACTATTGAGGTGGATCAGTTAACATTGTTCTGGTGGTATTCATTATTAACATTCACTCTCCCGTAGGCGGTTCCGCTCGAGCTTAACGTGTTGAAGCTCAGCTTAGTCTTTATTGAGAGAAAAGCCTAATGAGGCCACATATTTTCTAGAGCTATGAAAATGGACTTCGTAAGGGGAAAGTATACTGGATGAGGCCATCACTTCCTTTGTTTGAGTAAATTGGATTTGTTAAATCCCTATATTTATACTAATCATGTGATCACTGTTCAATAGATATATTAGCTACGGTAATAATTCTTAATAGTATCTTGAAATATAAAAACATAAAACCAAGTAAGTGAAAATGTTATATAACCATTTTACATAATGAGACATTTAATTAGATCAAGAGAAATATTCATTGATTAATGTTTGGGCCGTTGTAGTGGGGATAATGATATCTGTTATTCCATTATCATAATAAAAAATAAATATATCCAATATACATATGATATTTTACCATAATGGTTTTAATTATAATGTAATGGTTATGATGGAGAAATAAAATCAAATGATATATTAGGAATGTTATTTCTTCTTCAGACAACATCTTTTGGTTTGCACAAAACATCTTCATAGTATGGATTTATTTCAATAATTAAATTTATAGTATAATATAATGGAATTTTGGAAGTTATTTTTTTATGTATTATCCAAATTAATCTATTTTTGAGGTTTGAAGAGGAGTGGAGAGTGGGTAACCTTATATAAGTGAGGTGAGTGAAACACATGTAATTGTTTAAGAGAAAAACGTGTACCAATGTGTTTCAATTTTCAAAAGGATCCAAAGTGATAAATTGATAATAAAATAAGATATAATATCAAAATACGTTAATATATTGTCTTTTTAAAAGGTGTAATTATTTTTAATCCATTATCTATTTTTTAAACCCTCGCTGAATGCTTTTTTAACTTAACAATGATAAATAATTTTAACTATTATTTTATTAATTATGGTCATAAATTATGATTAACTTATTAAATAAGAAATCTTATTTTTTATACAAATATGTAATTAATTTTTTCTAATTCTATTCATTTTAGTGGAAATTTAAATTTTAAAATTAGACTCGCATATGTGAAAGTAAAATAGTTTTCCTAAAGAAAAAGTGATCAAATGATTGAATTTTTTATACAAAAATTCAATATTAAATTGAGTCCAATAATATAAATTATAATATATTATACATAATTGAAATAATTTTACATTTAAACCATCTTAATTTTTTTTGCCTTTAGAAGTATTAAAATAAATAAAAATGATTAATAAAAAATATTATATTTCATTATTCATCCTAAATTTATCCGTACAGAAAATCATCAAAAATACCATAGGAGAAAATTATAAAATATAAATTTAAAAAAATAATTTATTTTTTACAAATATATTTATGAATTTGGAATAAAATTGTTTAATATAACAGTGAAAAAGGTGAAAAATTTCCCTTTTCGAAAAATATGTGACTAAGTGTAATTTTGTTGTTCTTATCAATTGTTTATAAAACACATAAGATGGTTTCTAAAAAAATTATCATATAATATAGAGATTTAATTAAAATAGTTTATAAAAAATTAGTATTTCATTTATTAGATTATGAAACATTTGTGCATATAAAAATAATTATTTAGAAAAAATAATTTATTTTAAATTAGTTTCAAATTTACATTATAATTAATTGGTGACCATGGAATTAATTCTGTATACTTTAGTGAACCATATATATTAATAATTTAGTTAATAATATTCATAATATCCATTAAAAAAATCTATTAAATGACTAAAAAAATATATTCAAAAGAATTTCATGTTTCGTTTAGGATTGGGGTTGCATGTAACACAATGTTATCTTCCATGATGCATGTAATGAAAGATAAAATATTTGTTGCATGTCTGTAAAAATATGTTATTGAATAAATTTAATTGGAATTATAAATTTTTAAATAAGACAATGTCTTATTGTGTTGGGTGTTAGTTAAGGTGTGATTAACTCTCCAACAATTGATCTGTAATAGATGAATGTTTTTTATGTATTTAGTGGTATAGTAGGGTAGACAATATATAGTTTTAATAGGGTAGGGTTAAATGCATAGTAAATATGTTTATTTAAGCTAGTAATAAATTTTTTAGAATTGGGTATTGTGGGATATTAATGGTTATGCACAATGCTAGAAAAACAATGTGAGTTAACCATACCAAATATATAATTTTTTTAAATATATCACTATTTACACCAGTTATTCTCCAAATCAATTTTTTAGTGTGGTTTTTAGTGATTTGGTGTTTCTTCTTTCGTTTCTAAAAACCTCAATTCTATTATTAAATGTTATAATAAATGAAAATATATATAAATACCTTCCTCCTTCAATTTATCTTGATTTGATTCTTCTGTTTGTTTGGTGATCTGATTTTAGATATTTGGATTGATTTTTTTATATAATATAAAACTCTTTTTGATTGATATGATATTTTATTTTAGTGGTTTATTGAGTTTATTCTTTGTTTTTTTGTTTTTCTTTAATATATTTACGCCAATTTGATTATTGGTGTGTATTTTACTATTTTTACTTGATGGGTTATTTTATAGTCATTTTGTAAGGTATTAAAATTATATATCTTTTATTATACGTGTCATTATAGATTTTTTCACCCTGATGAAATAAAATTGGTCCATGAATTTAATATATTGTGGGGTTTACTGCATTCATTTATGTTATTTATGAAATATTATTTTTTTGGACTAGAAGGCTAGGTAAAATCATGTAAATTTATCTTTTTTTTATAACAAAGTATTATTTAGTTTCTTGGGGTTTTCATGATAGTTTTTTTATGTAGTAAATTTTAATGGGGGATTTTTGATTTTATAAATTATTCTTGGTTTTTGTGGGGATAATCTGTGTGTTTATTATGAAGGATAATCTTTCCATTATTATTTTTTATTATATAATGAAGTGTTATAATAAATGGTATAGGTTACATGGGATTGTAATTTAATCTAGATGATCTATGGATGGTTAAATTTTTGTTTATATTTTTGGTTTGAAGTTTTGGTTATATTAATTAGTTCATTTTGATCTCTATTTTTATTTTTCATGGATTATGTTATCTCCCTTTTCAATGTTTTCTCTAGATTTATACATGTAATCTTAACATAACACAAACGATATGCATATATAACGATATCTTTTTTTAGAAATTATGAAAAATCCTATTATGAATTTTTACATTCCCCAGAACAATGCATCCTATTTCACAAACATGTAATGTTTGAAAATAGTTTTCTATTAGTATACGAGTCTTTGAAATACTATAAGTGGTGTGGGGATTCATCGATACTCGAGGATTTGGATTGACTATGTTGTTATTCGGTATTAAATTAGTTTTTATCAAGATTTTATTCTTTTCTATTTCATAAAAACTTATTGAATAACTGTTTTTTTGTATGGGTTGTTTATTTACTATTTTAGGTTAGGATTTTACATCCTTCATATTCCAATGAATTTTATTTTATAATTTTTGAATTTATTTTTTATGACCCATGATTAAAAAAACATTATAATGAGTTAGATCATTACTCTATAAGTATGGGTTGTTTTTATAAATTGAATTTATAATGAATTCCTAAATATATGTGAAATTATGGATAAATAGAGGTGTCTTGTTGGATTTTAAACGTTACCCATTGATATTAAAATGATTTTTCTTTGTTTTTTTGGGATTATTAGAGTGGATAAAAGAATTTCAATTCTATATTAGTAGTTTATATAAATTCTTGGTCAATATTATTATATTTAGACATGGAATGAATTTGATTTATAAGATATATGATTTTTTGGGTGAATTAGATCTGTCATTATCATTTAAATACACTAATCGGTGTATCTTTTTCAGAGTGCATAGATATGATATTTATCTCTAAATAAATATATTTATCATTCTACGAAATTATGAATTGTTCATGAATTCTTATTCTTGGTAATATAATTCACTTGAATTTGATTGGAAAATTCACTGATATTTTATAAATATAGTTTTTATTGGTCATATCTGATAATGTTTTTCAAATGATTAATTTATGCACTTGGAAGCCGCTAAAATGGTTCCCAACGAAAATTCACCACATAAACATTGGAAGTACACTTAATATACTAGTGTCTACGGACTATTAGCAGGGGTCTAAGATGAAATATTATGGATCATATACTCCCACTCAAAGTGCACAACCAGATGTAAATAACCAAACATCCTACACATAATTGTAAATAAAAATAATTAATAAATTTAAATAGAATATTGTTTTAATTAAATTAAAGTTGATAAAGGCTCGAATAGCCATACCATATATAAAACATAGATTTACCACCAGGCTGATTACCTATAATAAAAAAAAAATAAAAAATAAAAAATAAAAAAATAAAATAAAAACATGAGGCCCTATTAAAAATTTGATCTGTGTCACATAATAAGTCATTATGACCATATTGAGTAGCTCTTAATAGATCATTAAACTACATATGAGTAACCCGCTCAAACATGAAATCTTAGAAATTCTGTGTATCTTGTGTGCCTTTGTTCTCCCCCTAAAATAAGAGAATACGAATTCATATACAAAGTGGTGCAATTAATAGCGATGATAAATACACATCAATAGTCCAACACAACAGTGAACTACTTCCTGAATTTTATATGTTCATGATCATTTAATATATATAATTACCATCAGAAAAATAAATAAAATATAAAATAAAAAACACCATCATTCCATAGGTTAATCGCTGAGATATATTATACCAAATTTAATACTATTGAAGTGTTGTTGGGAATATCTCAATGATCTTGCATCACAATTAAAATACATGTACCACAACTAAGGTCACTCTGCCTAATTATCTCGATAGTAGGAACCTTTCCCACAATAGTCTGACCACCCATGTTCTTAATCAAGGGAATCTCCAACCGTGTCATCATGAATCCATTCATTATCACATCCTTGGTACCAAGATGCATAAATCTAATGTAAATACCATTCCATTGTAATAAAAATACCCAAAGAATTAATATGAACTCAAACCCATGTATAATTACAATATTTATTAGTCTATCAGTTTGGCATTAAAAATATTTGTTGGAGCATATGTCTGAAATCAGTAATAGTAGTTCCAAGATACACAACATGGGTTTGAAATCATGGATGAATAATGAAAATCATCCATACCATTTAACTACATCTACTATCGCTTCCTAGAGGATAAATCTGCAACATAAACCATGAAGTATAATATATATATTCATATAACTAGTTTAACACTTAAACCTTATATCATGCTACCTATTCTTAGGTCCTTGGTTCAATACCTCCAATAAATTTGTTGTGCAACATGTCCAATGTACTCAACAATATCAATCAATGTGTTTGGAAGCAAATTCCAACACCCAATATATTTATAAACTATCAATAAAGTTAAATAACAATGTATTAAACAATTAACCATGGTGTTAATATCATGTCACAACATGCCCACAGTAATAAACCAATTATCATATTTAACACATAGTGGAATACATATAAAGGTTTAGTTGAACACAAATTAATTTCATCAACATCTCAGCATGGTCATGTAAAAATTAAAACCCCAATGGCACACCCGTAACTAATACCAACCAATCACATGTAGCTGCTCTGGTGAATTCTATTAATAAGTCACCTAATTGGGACAATAGGTCAATAAATAAATAAATAAACCTATTATTAGATACCTGGAACTAGTACCTGAGTGTAGGAATCCTTCATTGGTACCTTTTGATCTAAAGATAATCAGTAACATCCATGTTGCAATACTTGTTCACAACTAAACTCTTATACCAACAACCATCTCTTAGGTTAGCACATCATGTAATACATTATGTATCATCTCATGGAATCACATGCTTAATGTCAGGTAAATCCTCATAAGAGATATACCTGAATACCAAACACTTTCCAAGTCACCATAGGTTGTCTTGTACACAAAATATATCCACCAAATCATGTCAGAAGCAGTCCTTCTAACCTAGGACATTCACATACCACCACCAATCTAAATCTCTAATGGAATCATTCTATGCCCACCATTCAATCTCACATCCCTCACCAAGGACTCATCACATGATTCACACTTAGGAGTTTTTTTAACTCCCTTTCTAAATGAAAATATCATAGTGAAAACATATTCAACTCAATCCACCTATATTATGTCTTAAAACACCCCTAAGGGTCCACTAATGTGTTCTACATGGAAAAACACTAAAAATGGAGTCGACTTATATTCTATTCTGATCACAAGGGAAAAATCATACAAAACCCTAAAGGAGGTAAAAAAGTGGAAATACACAATGTGTAACCAAATTACTTATATACGGTCTGGGTTGTATGGGTCATGGTTGTGTACCAAAACCTAGACATGACCAATACGAGGTCTGTTCATGTACTACATACCTGGTCATGTCATACCAAGGGACCTTCCATATACTTTTTCACAACCGTGTCCCCCTTAACTTGGTGTGACATCTCATTTACCCAAACAAGTGGACATTTCCTACAACATGATGTTTACCTATACTAATCGATGTGTAGACCAAAAAAATCTATCATTTTTTAATATTAATAACACTTGAACTGTGTTCTTGAACTATATGACATTTGATTGGAATTTAATAATTAGAAACCCTAGAGAGCCACGACAAACCCCCGTTTTCCACAAATTATGTATATATTGACCCCCATAGGGTTTATAAAATATATAATTGTGATATAAACTTAAAAAACACATATATGGGGATTATGTTAAAAAAAGAAAAAATTGTCCTACTTTATGGTGTCAACACTGAAGCACTGGGTTCAAATATTCCCTTGGAATCCACTATGCCTCAATCCAATCTCAATATCATCTTGGGATGAATTCAGATGAAATACCATCACCACGTCTCTTCTTGATTTGACTATGTCATAGGAGGGGGGGACTGTCCATCCACTTTCCATGCATAGAATCCCCTAAATTAGCTGGGGTGTTTTTACTAATTTAATTAATTAATTGAGTATATAAATTCCCATTTAAAATATGTCACTATTCTAAAAACTCAAATTGAGCCTATACCTTTCCTAACCCATCCACCATTTTGGACTAAAGTATAGAGTAATAATATAAATATGAAGATCCCTTCAAATGTAATTTACACTTAAACCTATATGAATAATTAAATATTTAATCAATTAATTATTAAATATTCTATTAGAATTCTTATGACCTGGAATTCCATGAATCACTTATCCATGCGTAAAATACATATTTTGGGTCTATTTTAGAGGTATGAAAATTATCAAATATCATCTACAATGTATAAATGAAAATTTTAACTTACACGCGCATCAAAAATAATAATTAAAATATCTACTGAAATTCAAATCCCTGAATGACAGGAGATCTTATAACCTCCAGGACACAAACATTATCATCCTAAATAATCCGTAGTTGTATTACAAGAACATATCTAAATCCTCCACTTTCGTTCTTTCAGGATAAAATCACTGAATCTTGCATTTTGATGATAACAAATTTCATATGCATAACACCAAGGATAAGGCATTCAAAACGTCAATGGTCAACCTACCACTTCCCATCATAAAAAAACCACGAACATTGATCCTAATCACACTTGTCCATCCTTATATATCACAACGACATCCATAACTCAGCATATGGTGCATGGTGATCCATACCATTGAACTCAACCTACAATATCTATTATAAATCAATAAATTTTTCCACTAACAGAGTCAGCTACTAAAACACACTTATCACAGTGCATCAAACTGCTCGATGTAGTTCTCATGAACTCCTTGACCCTAAACACAAAAGGTTTTCATAAGTTAGGAAAATTTTACACTCCCTATCATAAATATATTCTTATTTTTACATAATAACTAATTAGAAACCCCATATCCCATATTCAAATCAATTTCAACCCTTAGAACTTCACTTTAAATTCATTCTCACACTATATTAAAAAAATCATCAATAATCACCCATTCTTAGTGTTTAGGAATAGAATAGTTGTTATTCACTAATAATTATCTCATCACATGTAGCTCACTCACAAATTGACCATAATTTACTACCACCATAAATATTCTCATACATCACTCTATTAGCATAACCAACCTGGATCCCCTTTATCATACCAATGATTCCACTACATAGAATGGTTTATAGACGACAATTGCATATCTTACTCAAGATGGTGACACTATATTATGCGTAGTACTATCTGAATTGGGTGTTCAGTAAAAATTATTTATGAATACCACGACAAGTTCATCTATTACAATAACATCAATGATTGATCTTGGGGGCCTTAGGTCACCCTTCCACGAAACCTCTCACCACACCCACATATGTTCTAAAACTACTCATTGATACATACAAAATTGAATACTAATGGTAATATACTTCCTTATCATCCAATAAATTAGTCAAATGATATAGCATATGAAATGTGCCCATGTCCCCAGGAACCCCTTAACAATTAACCATTAAATTCTCTTGTACAACCAAACTACATAACCTGATTATGACTATTACAAGTCACACATCCCAAAAACATGGCTCACAAACCCTATCAACTTAATAATTATCCCATTTTGTTCTTATTTTCATGGACAAACCCACCATACAAAACCTATGTTCACCACCATTTCCTACAATAGTCTCTTAAAAAAACCTTCCCCTCTTTAAAACAACCATAATTCTGAAACACATTAAAAATGTGCACTTTCTAAAAAACAGGAGGAATCAAATGATCCTAAACATAAAAATAGGTTAACCCTTCATGAACTATTTTTTAAATTAAAAAGGATACATCCTTACCACATTGACCCAAAACAAAACACAAATCCACATAATCCCCCTCATGGGTCTCCCTTGAAAGCCAGAAGGCACCAGTACCCCAAACTGGTGCCACATCTTGAAGGTCATAGGGATCTCCCACCTTTCCCCATCAGTCATGAATCACATAAATTGGATAGGTCTAACAACCTTTATCAATTCCAACTCATATAATGACAAAACTAATGGGGAATCAACCAGCTCCTTTACAAATGTCAAATGAAATAAACATCCCAATCGCCCATATCTATGTTATTATATAAGAAATATGTAATATATCAAACCAACCTACCAAAATTAGGGTAACTGATCCCCTCCTAGAATTTAATCCTCTGAACGATCCCTAGAGGACAAGTGTAAAAAACCAATCTTGAAAAAAATACCCACAATGATGGAACGAGCATAAAATTATAACATGTTGACCCACCATGGTCATTTATTTTATAATTCTTCAGGATCAAATTAGATTCCATATGATTGGGCATCTCACTATAAATCTATAGAATCCTCCATCAAAAATAGACCTATAAAACCAAAAAATAGAATCCCTATAACATGTGGATCCTATGTTCCAAACATTATACATGAGACTTCTTTTCCCTCTACTAGCCATGATTCAAACCAAATATCATGCATCATGAAAATTGGAAAAGATATAGAAATATTTCAAAAACTACCACATCCAAACAACATGTGCATCACTCAAGGGGAGAACAATATATTACCGTGTCATCAAAAACCATGAACATCAACCATATTCCTGGTAAACTATATTTATTATCAAAACATGTTTTCATGACACATCAGCTGATATCCACCACAATCTCTATCACATTCATATATATATATGTAGTCTACCAAATTTAAAATAATAAGTCAGGAAAGTGACTACATTGATAACACATTATAATGTCCTGAATTGGATGAAGATAAATTGGTTTCAAATTATGGTTCACCACATTACATCAATGTTTCCTCTTTGTATGAGAGAGGTAGCTAACATGTAGTGGGTGTAAAAAATTAAACTGTAATGATAGTATATACAATATAAATGTTCATAACCATAAGTATAGAGAATACCATCACACACATAAGAGTGTGTGGATGGAATTATTAAAAAAATAGAAGTATTATTTAATAAAATTAAATGTATCAAATTCTAAAAAACCATTCCATACCTAAAACATCGATATAATACTATATCAATCACATATAAAAAATAAAAATGTAATAAAAATGCTTCATGAATTGCTGTAACTCTAATCAGGTCACATACCCAGTACTCAGTATCCTTTAGAGAATATCTAGCCTAATTATTTTGAGTCCATATGATCATACCACAGAATCATGAAACTTATAACTATTATCTATGCATCGTATCTCTATTCTTAATCTAAAATAATACATGTGGTCCACATGAACATTGTGATGCATATATGGGGTGGGATAAATATGTATCGGTAGGAAACCCCAACAATGATCCTATAACATACATCCATAAGGGAATTATCATGAAATATTATCATCTTATTTGAAATATAACAAAAATAAATATAAAAAACCACCCTTGATCCATTAGTCTAAGATCATGACCAAGAATAACAATTTTGGTCTATTCTATTATGTCACTCGGCACATCTTGATGATTGTACATCATAAGTATCATACATGTTCCATTTCCAAGGTATACCTAAAAAATTCTCTCAACACTTGGATGAGTTCTAATAGAAGTCCATTCATACAAGTTCTTAATCAACGGAATAAACTACTATGTCATCATGAATACAATTATTATCTCAATCCTAGAAGATAGAGGCATCATCCCAAATTAGATATAGCTTGTTAAAGATGTTTCACTATACGATGAATTAGTATGGAGTCTAAACAACGTATAATTAAAATACTTCATTGAGAATTTGAATGAAATAAAAGACTACAGTTCATATAGCCTCAGCCTAGTCCCCCTAACAATAGTGCTCAGGGAAGCAGGCCACCATTTAAACCATGGATGGAGGGGTCAGTATCTCTCAAATATCCTTTTTATTCCATCTATTAGTACAAAATCAGTATGAAAAATAATACATAAGTTATATTATATATTTTTAGTGACTTAATCTATCACCTAACACATATGGTATACTACCAATTTCTGGATCCTCAGTCTGACACATCGACAACATGTATGGAACATCATTTCAACTATACACAATAATATCATCCAACATACCTAAATCCCAATTAAAAATGTAAAAACATAAATTAGTTTTTGTTATAGAAACAATTATCCAATACTCAACCATGGAATCCATATCATTTAACTCCATCCGCACAAGTGTAATGCATGTCTAAACCACAACAAAAAATGGAATACCCATCATGGGATATCTGAATATCATGCATGAAACCAACATCTCATCCCACTCAAAATTCAATTCGGATACCAAGGGAACACTTAAAACCATTAATACAGAAATTATGTGAGGACATAGGTTGAATATTTAGTTCCAACTATGATAATATTTGAGAAACATATTCATGTGAATAAATCATAATATGTACAACATATCATTTTAAAAGTGAAAATTAGAAAAATATATTTCCACTAGAATCAAAAAAATTATATTTATATATGGACAAAAAAAATATATTGAATATTGTCTTCCACATTATCACTTAATTTTGTGGAATTTAGAGTATAATAACGAAGAACATAACCTATTTCTTCAATTTAGAGGCATTAAATACTTAGGATATGAGGTTTGGAAAGTATTGGAAGGTGGATAATGCTATTCCAAATCCATTGGGGGAGGTGAGGTATTAATACTATCGAATGACTTGTGGAGGTGTGTGGGAGAATATTGCTTTTTCTGATCTATGATAAAATGGTTGTGGAATCCCAATGTATCCATAATATGAGAAATATGATAATTAATGTCATGTAGTATGTTAGTTTCGATAAAATTATAATAAAATGAGTCTATATTTGTCTATGTACCCATATAATTAATTATAACATTGAACATTTGATGTTAATATCTACTTTGTATTCATTATAACCAATAGATGCATGTCTGGGAAAAAGTTTTGGAGGTGAGCATGCTATATATTGGGAATAAACATTCATCTAGGTAGATAAAATGGTATTCATGTTATTATGGAGGTTACACAATCCACATAATATGGCTAAGGGAGGGTTGTTACATCAGATGATTTAATTTATAAGATATAAATTTTCATTGGCATAGGTGGTAGAGTGTCTGATCATTCCTGAGAGTTCTACATTGAATCACAATTTGTTGAAGTCACCTTGGTAATATGGGTGAGTTGACATATACAAATTTTAGTATAAAAATTCAATAGTACTCTTTATGTCATCCCAAACTCAAAAGAACCATGTTTGTGATGAATAATGACTAAAAAGTGGGTATATTAATATTTTTTTTATTACATAAATATGAAAATAAAATTAATAATAAAATTAATAATTTTAATTTGATTACAAATTTGAAATTTTATTTACCCCCATAATTCACCCATCATGAGATTGATAATTAATATACATGTTGTGTAATGAAATTTTTGAGACATAGATATCAATGTTGCTTGAGTGATAATTTAATTTTTTTTATTAATCAATATTATTATTTGTGGGGATAATTAATGAGGCTTAATATGTAAAACCCAAGGTAAATAAAGAATATGAAATTTTTATATTTATCCATATTTGTGAATAAAATATTAATATTACTTTAAAGGGAAAACTATGCTTGATGGCGTACCCAATACGCGACAACGAGTTCCTTTGAAATCTTACGTTGCACACTAATAATAAAATAATATTATTTTAAATGGTAGTTAACGCCTAGCCTTTGTAATGGCGGGAAATAACAGAACTAACTAAAAAATGATTATGTATGTTTTTCAAATATTTTTACTTTTTACAATAAATGTTAGAGGATTAAAAATGCGAATGAATCCAATTTTAAGCGTAAACATTCTAATATTCTTTAAAAGGTCAATTAACCGCCTTTTGATGGAGAACCCCTTTTAAATCCACTTTTTGTAAATTTTATGTGTTATATTTGACAAAATAAAATTCTTATATAGAATCGGGACATAAAAATTTAATTTGTGTAAATTTTTGGTATTTTTCCGTTAAAGTTCATTTTTTAATGAATAGTAAAAAATGTTGTATTTTATTTCAAAAATTCTTTTAAATATAATATATTTATATGATTATATTATCTTTTGAATTGGTTTTAAAGTTGAACTAGAATACATTTTTACCATTTAATCCAATAGTGGTCGTTGGAATTAATTTCACTTTGAAATTGGACTTAAACTAGTGTCAATCTTTTAATAGATATTGTTTCTTAAAAACAGGCTATTTGCTTTGACAGCGGGAATTAATTATTAAATTAATTAATGCAACTTATATGTTTTGAATTTTTTAAAATAGACACCATTTTTGAGTTTGGAATATCAAATATAGCTTAGGGTGAATTTTTGGTATTTTTTCTGAAAACATCAATTTTTGATGAATAGTGAAACCACTAAGTGGTACATATAAAAACTGATTTTCCATTTAAATGAAAATTTACCACATCTTTGTTTTGAATTTCAAAAATATGACATACATGGTTGTCATTATGAAGTAAAATGTGGATCAATGTGATTAAAATAATTTTTTGGTGAATAGTAACTTTTAAGTTTTTAATCGCCATTAGAGGTAATTAGTGTAGTTTAAGGTAAAAATAAGTTTTAATAATATGAAAAGAACATGACACATGTCCTACTATTACTGGATGTGTCATGGCCGACCAAGAAAATCCATGGGTCAACTTGGGGACCCCATGGAGCCACATTGGTAGGAAAATGACATTAATATCTTTTTATTTAAATTTAAAATAAAAATGTCACAAACATGAGTTGTTTTACTAAAACAATTTTTAAATGGAGTTATACAACTCAAATATTTGACTATATATATTAAATAGAAAGATAAAAAGCTTTCCTACATCATAATATTTTATTATAATTTTTATACATTAAATAAATTAAATTATTTATGACACCATGATGATGCAGCGATTACCTCATTATTTAACGATTTAAATAAAATTAAAAGATAATGTAAAATCTAAGACCTAAACTTGTAAAAAACCTATTGGATGGGTATATTTTGAAACCTTATCACCTTATCCTCGAATTATATCAATGTGGGACCTTTTAAATCCGAAAATCATTTTAAAATGAAGTAACATTTCTTTACATTCCAAGAGTGCCCCTCCTCTCCTCTTATAAAAGGTCCCCCACCTCTACCACCTTACACACACCTCTAAAGCCTTTGGCTCGGCCAAACCCTGCCCATTTCATCTCTACAAATCCCTCTATTCATCATTGAAGCCTCACTTTGGGCAAAATCATTTCCAAGGAATCCATTGTGCTCAAATCAAAGAGAGTTACCAGATTTAAATGTACTGTCCTCTCTTGTGTTCTTATGTTTTATTTTGCTTCTCCAACCCTCTAAACTCTTTTTATTAATTTCTTTTGTAACAAAACCAGTATCATAAATATAAAATGATGTTTTTGTATGAATTATTCGAGATAAAATTACACACACCTTCGTCTAATGGTTAAAGAACACACTGTTTCTGTGGATGACGAATTTCTGCCTCACGAAACGATGATTGTTCAATATTCTCTTAACACATTTCATGGTGGCCATTATGATGTAACTATAGTTTATATATTATATATATGGTATTTATGTTTTCTATATTCTTCTGAATTTTATATTTAAAACATTCTTTTATGCTTTTCATGTTGTGAAAATGCGATAATTTCATACGAGGAAGTGTGGACTACCACCCCCTCAAGTGATGTGACTCGTTCATGAAATACATGGAATGTATAAAGAATGAAATTAATTAAAATATGTGACATATTTAACAAATATATTATACTGGAATTATAATATATGTATCTCTCAATTATTTTTAATTACATTCATATGACAATGAAATGAAAGTAGCGTTCATGCGTACGTATGACCTACCGTCTCCATGAACGGTGTATTTAATTTCTTTTTATCTACAAATGTTATGGAGTAGTATAAAATGATTATGTACTGGATATATATGATATTTAAATCATTAATACTATTCTGGAGATTATTTACTTATAACTACATGGACAATCATTTTCAAACAAGTTCATTTTTGACTCATGTATCAAACATCGACAAAAACGTCTGATATGAACTCACATTATTAACCAATTATTATAACATTATAACATGTGATATGAACTGAATAATAATATTTAAAAGATATCCTTAATAAATTATAAATTGAACAATGTTTATTATTCAGGAATATAAATAAACAAACAAGACAAGTCGGACTTGAGGTAAGGGAACCTACCCCTCTCTTTCTTTTTAAGTACACGCTTTTATGCCTTTCCTTTTAATCTCATCTTTATTATGATTGGGATGTTATTTTATATTAATCCTACTGTACTTTTGATGTTAATATGATGAGAGACCCTATTTTCTCTCACCAATCCATTTTGGATGTTTTGAGTGGCGCCGTTAGGCTGCCAAAGTTTCGTAAGAGATCCAACCTCTCTCTTTCTTTTTATGTACTCTCTTTTATGTCATTTATTTTAAGCTAATCATTCATATGTTTGGGGATTTTATTTTATATTACTCATACTTTAATTTTCATTTTCATAATATGAGATACCCTATTTGATCTCATAAATCCATTTTTGGAAGTTTTAAGTGGTGTCGTTAGGCTACCGAGTTTTTCGTAAGGGATTTTTCATCTCACTTTTATTCCCGTGACATTTATGCTACGTTTGCCACTATTTAATTTGAGTGTTGTATGTACTGACCATTATTATACTATTTGTGAAATATAATTTCATTTATGGGTATTTAAATATTCATTGTATGACCCTTCTTTCATGGGGTGTACGTTTCGAAAGTTAACCAACTCTGTAAGGGGACCTTTCACCCTCCTCTTTTTAAAAGACTTATTTTGTTATGTCTTTTAATTCACATACTATTATGTTGGTATATGTTCTTATATATCCTTATTTATGTAAATTTTATGTCCAAGTGATGAGATACCATTTTCTCTCTCATCAACTCATTTTTATGAATTTTAAAGTGACGCTGTTAGGCTGTCAGATTTCTGTAAGGGAACTTCTTAACCCACTTTCAATTCTTTAGAAAAGAAGGTGCAAGGCCAAGCAGAAGGATTGGTCCCTAAAGTGTATAAAAGAAAAATAAAGTGCAAGGCATTATAAGGGGGACCTATGCAACCGGGTACAGGTAGCACCCATGATGTCTGAATCCACAATTGGAGCACAAAAAGAGGGAGCAACAAAAGACCACCATGAGCAGCGTTCTTCAATAGCCATCTTGGAAAGCACATCAGCTTCCATATTAAATTCCATGTATGCATGGGTGATCTTAATAACCAGATTTTTGGATAAATTAATGCAATCAATCTATTGGGGTAGATGACGCCAGAGAACCATCCTTGAATTTTGATGAAAGGCCTCAACTGCAAGCATCGTGTAAGACTCAATCTAGAGTTGCTTCCAACCAAACTGGTTTGCAAACCGCACCTACTTGATGATATCCCAAATCTATTCTTCAAAAGCATAGCCAATTCCGATGAAGTGAAAAAAATTTCTCTTGAAAAAACCTTTATAAGTACGGAAGACACCACCACAACCATAAGGCCCTGGAGAACCTACTGTAGCACCATCAATATTGACTTTGATCCAAGACGGGATAGGTGGAATCCATCCGATTGACTTCACCACCAAGGGTTTTTTTCACCTACTAGAGACACCAAGAGTTAGGAGAGTGATAAGGTCAGTAAAGAAATTATTCATCGCTCCTGTTTGAATTCCCTCGGCCATCCGGACAGCAGAATTCATGGCAAGAATACCCTAATGAAGGGAGCTTGACTTATTCCTGAACATAGCAGAGTTTCTGGCAGCCCATAGAAAAGCCACAATGGCTGCCGAAGCAGCAAGGGGAAGATTGTAGATTTTCCCACTATACCTCGATTCGGTGATGAGAGACATCATCTGAGTAAAGGTTCTATCCAGGGGAAATTGAATTCTAAAGACATCCTGACGATACTTCCACAGAACATAAGAAAGCTTGCATTCAACAAAAAGATGCTGCACATTTTCAGCATCCTACATGCATATACAGCAGGCCGAAGCAAGATGCAAACCAGCTTCTTGAAGTTGTCCATGCATGGGCAGCCGATTCCTCCATATCCTCCAGAAGAGAAGAAAATGTCTAAGAGGAATAAAATGACATTTGTATCTCATGATCCATGAGGGGGGCTCTATCCCTTGTTGGCATTTGTGATTGTAAAAGTCCTTTACAGTAAGCAGGAAAATCGAGATTGGTTTCCAGATAATTGTGTCATAATCCATGTAACTATAGAATTGAATCTCAGAAATGATATGGGTAGGATGGGTCCCAGCCAGCTCCGGCAGTCTGGTGTTGAGTTCATTGATGGACATATGTCACAAGCAATGCAGAACCTGCATAGATTCATGCAGCGGACTCTTGAGCCAAGGCGTGAACCAACAATTTAAGTTGGATTGCCTCGAGACAGCCCAAGTAGATTGAGAGATAATGTACTTATAGGAGTATTTAACCATTTTCCAGACAGAGGAGAGCATGTACCCAGTATAACCATTTCACAGTTTCCCAGTAAAGTGTTCTTTGAGAAATTCCTAGTCACCCTCTCTGTGTGTGAAAATAATCCAAGTGAATTTGGCCAGCAGGGAATCATTGAAGATCTTGAGATCCTTAATTCCTAGCCCCCCCCCATTTCAAGTGGTTTTATGCATTCCTTCCAGGAAACAGTGATCAATTTCCTCTCATTAATACATCTTGTCCATGCAAAGTTCCGGATCTTGGCTTGAAGATATTTAGTTAGGATGACTGGCCACTTATAGATGGAGAAGGTATGAGCAAACATTGAGGTGACAACAGAATTGATAAGACATACCTTGTCTTCTTGTGAGAGGGTCTTGTCCTTCCATTTGGAAAGCTGCTGAGTGATGCTAACCGAGATGCTTTCAAGATGACAACGTTTAACCTTCCCCCAAAATAAGGGAACACAAAGATAGTTGAAAGGAAATGATCCTTTTTTGACACAAAGGCATCTGACAATCTTGTTATGTCTCGTAGTAGAGCTCCCTTTCCCAAACATAATAGATGATTTACTCTAGCTAATGGCCTGTCCAGAAACAGTCTCATAATGAGCAAAGATTTTTTGGATAGAAGATATGGTCGCATATTAGCCTCCCCAAAGAGGATAATATCATCATCATAAAGTAGATGTGAAGGCACAAATAAATCTCTCCCGTATTTAATAAGGCTGTCGTAGCTAGACAAAATAGCATTAGTAACAACGTGGAATAGGTAGTCCTCAGCAAGTGCAAAGAGAATTCCGGAAAGAGGATCACCCTGCTTGAACCCTCGGGAACACTGAAAGAATCCTGTTGGAGCTATATTAATCAAAACAGAAATTCTGGCACTATTCAAGATGGCGGAAATCTTGCAAAAAAATTTGTCTGAGAAACCATACATGCCAAGAATCTTGAACAGGAAATCCCACTTAAAAGTATCAAAGGATTTGGATATATCCAGTTTTAAGGCAAAGGACCCAAAATTCGATACCCTCATTATGGCATTATCTCCTTTAGAGGCCATGTATAAGCAGTTCAGAATACTTCGTCCATGAACAAAACTGAATTGGTTAGGTGAAATCATGTTGCCAACAATCTTCCCTAACTGGATAACAATGATTTTTCTAATAATTTTCGGTATAGTGTTCCCAATGGCAATTGGCCAAAAATCACGTACTTCAATTGCAACTTCCTTTTTAGGAAGCAGGGAAATAAAATTGGAGTTGACTCCATGAGGGATTAACCCCAAGAGAAATAATTCCCTAATAGATTTAGTGATTTCTGAATGAAAGATGTCCCAATAAACGGTGAAGAATTTATTGGTGAAGCCATCCGGGCTAGGAGCACTATCTAAGTTGAGAGAAAAAAGGGCATGTCTGACATCATCCTCAAGAGGTTGAGAAGTCATACCATTATTCTGTGAGTCATTAACACATTTCGCAATGCACGCAGCAAGCAGGGAAGCAGAGGGAATTCCATCATCATTATAAAGCACTTTGAAGTGCTCAACAACAGCATCAGAGAGCTCTTTCTCATCAACAATGGTATGACCATTAATACGGACCTGATTTGGTCCTTTATGAGATTTTTTCTCCCATTGCAAGCGATGAAAAAACATTGAATTTCTATCACCATCTTTAAGCCAGTGGACATTGAATTGATATTTTTCCAGACTCTCCTTGAGTGCCAGGAGGTCATCAAGCCTTTTATGAAACACAATCTCTTCACTGGTAGGAATGTTCCCCTGTTGATTATTCTCCAGGAAAGACTTCAGCTGATATTCTGCATCACTAATGACATCATCAAGCCTCAAGAAGGAGTTCATGCTCCAGACATTTAGGAGGCTTTTAATCTTGCGAAGCTTGGAGGCAACCACAAAGTGAGGACTCCCCTGAAAAGTAGTGTTCCATCCATCAAGAACGACTTCCCTACAACCTGGGATTAAGAGACAGAAATTATTAAATTTGAAAGGTAGAGGGGAGGTCCTTATACTTTCCTCCTGAATGTTTACAATAAGAGGATTATGATCAGAATTGAATTTCGGAAGAGAAAATCCTGAGATAGCTACTGGGGATCTACTGTCATTGATTTGCATAAAGCACCTATCAATCTTACTAGCCTGCCTACAATTAACAGTAAACCTTCCCCAAGTAAATTTGGAACCTGCAATAGGAACTTCAGTGAGGTTGCATTGGTCCACACAACATTGAAAATAATTTGCAGGTGGGAAATCCAGCCATATACCTCGTTACCCATAAACCATGTTTTCCCGCGGGGGCTAGGTGATTTGGTTCAAGGCGGTGGCGTCCCGTCGTCGAGGTTTCGGGTTCGAGTCCTCGCAAAGGAAACTTACACCATACGACAACGATCCTCTCGTCCCCTCGACTCCGCGGGAATTGGCCCAAGCCCATGTGTTGGAAACCATGGGCCTAGCTGGGGGTGTGCGGCGCGTAGGTGGGCAGGCCAGCCCTATACTTCATTACCAATACAACACATTTAAGCCCGCAGGGGCTGGGTGAGTAGGTTCAAGGTGGTGGCGTCCCGTCGTCGAGTTTCTGGGTTCGAGTCCTCACAAAGTTAACGTTCACCATACGCCAGCGATCCTCTCGTCCCCTCGACTCCGCAGGAACTGGCCCAAGCCCCAGGGTTGGACACCTTGGGCCTAGCTGGGGGCGTGCGGCGTTCAGGTGGGCAGACCAGCCCTATACCTCGTTACCCATACAACACGTTTCAATTCTTTGGGATAAACCTCTACTTCTTGATTTTATTATGCCAAGATTATGTGTGGAATATCTATGTTGTAATTTCCACAAACCTTTTTGTGGATATAGTATTTCTACACATAATCATTTCATTGATAAATTCTTATGAACTTGTATGGGAAATCATAACTCAATCTCATTTCAATGAGTTAAATATCTATGTCATTGGTTTTGTATTTCCAGGATTATGTGTGAATGACCTCTGATTGTTTCACACTTAATATCCACTTATATTGGGTGTATTTATATTTCTCACACATAATTATGTGATAGATTTATCCTTAATTTAAGGATACCATATTTATAATGGATTTCATCTCAATTTACATTTCCATTGAGACTTCATTGTTGTTATGCACCAATTCACTCTTATATGGTGTGTATAATGTCCTTCGACATATTATATCATGAATCCCTTTATTCTCATGATATTTTAAAGCTCGGATTACATGTTATTCCGCAATTATTTGTATTCAAGAGTCTCTCATTTTGTTTAAAACTCTTTATAAAAAATATCGTTTTAAATGTTTTAAAGATTCATTATTCTAAATATTTATCTTCAATGTCCATGTTTTCAAAATGGTTTTCAATATTTATTTATATGGACATTAATGTTTTAAAATTATAATTCCATTAAATGCTTCAAAGTGGTATGGGACACTTTGATTCAAAAATATATTTTAAATGGTTTTTGAAAATGGATTGCTTAATTCAATATCTTGGAATTACTTATTGTGATTGAAAATGAAATGTTGTTATTGAAATTTTTATATTTTCTATATTTTATGTGTAATGATGGTACATGGACATTTTACGGGTGGTTATGTGATAAACCATATGACGGGTGGTGCCGTGAATACTAGGACGGTTGGTTACGTTATAACCTCCAATGCATTCGGTATGGAAGTCGGCCGTATGGATATTCCATTAAGTATGTGTGGAAGTCGACCGTGTGGTTATTCCATTTTAGTATCTTTATGTCCCAAGTTACCTTTTTATGTTATGTGTTCTTTATATGGGTTTTATGGTAATCTTTTGGTTACAAAAGGGTAAGTAATGATCTTTTATTCATTGAAGAGTTTTTACTACTTCATAAAGGTGGAAATTATTACTTTGATAAAGTATCCAAGTTTTACTTGTTGTTTTGAAAAACTAACAGTTTTCATTCTTTGTGTATCCCTTACTGTGCTTTTTATGCTCAACCCAAGTTTTTTGAAATGTTTTTCACAGGACTTAATGTAGAATAGGGTCAAGGATGGGATCAAGGGAAAGTCATGCTATCTAAAACATAGAACTAAACATGTTTATTTTTAAGAGTTTTTATTTTATGGAAACTTAGTAGAAGTGTCTACTTTGTATTCTTTTGAGATTTAATAGTTATGTCCTAATTCTCTAAAACTCTAAACCATGAAAAGATCCTCAATGTGAATTATTCATTTAATTCAATATTAAGTAAGGTTTAAAGATGGGGCCTTATATTTGGTATCAATGGTCGGTTTAGACAACTTTAGAGATTAAGAGTTTTTGTTAGACACATGGTTAGTCCCTATATCTATTATTTCAGTTAAATCCTTATTTTATAAGTTTTATTCAGGACAAGTAAAGTCAGTTACGAAGGGAAGGAGAAGGATCTCAAATGAAATTCCTATCTTTTCCTGATGACAGCTTGCAATAATTATTGCAAAGTCATGTCACATGATTGTGAAACTTTTTCTAGCATACAACTCACTTGCAAGCAGTTTTTTGAGATATCAAAAACCTCCACTATACCTCGTTATCATCGTGGATCATGGGTTGTATTTAGACAAATACTATTTTCAAAATATTCTCATATTTTCAAGAATGGAAAATATTATCAAGGTATTTTCAAATATTTTACCTTATCACAAGAATTTGAAGCATATTATGAATTTAAAAATGGTGCTGAGGAAGGAGACCCTTGCACAACCTACGTATATTTTTTTTAAAATATAGTATCTCATAACATACTTATGGTATTTTAAAAGGACCAATAATAGAATGATTCAACTCAAATTCTGTCCTACTATTTTATAGAAATCATGTTTTATCAGTTGTTTTGGAATTATATGTCATACATGATTATTTTCCAAAACTGTTTTTCTGTGAACACCCATATGACCCATGTTGTACAAGGTGTATTTGGATAGAGGAAGAAAATGATTTTGAAGGATCTATAAATCATTTTTGTAATGCATGGGACGTCTACCTTTGTGAACAAGATGACGATGAAACCGAATGGACTCCATGATCAAGGTATGCTGTTATTCATTTTGGGAATCATTTTATTTTATCTTATGTTAGTGAAATTAGAATTTAAGAATTAAGATGTTGAGATCGTAATGAATTTGGATGAAAATGAGAGTTATAAAAAAACTATTGAGGTTAAAACAAGTTAGGGTTATTTTGGGAGTTTTATAAAAAGGAAAACACGCAGACCGTGTGACAACCCGTTGCGTCGGACAAAGCTGCGGGAATCGAACCCACAACCAAAGTGCGACTTGTATCTAACGCCTACCAATTGACTACGTGATGTACCTAGTTATTATGACTAATTATGTTTAGTTAAATGATTTTATTAATTATAAGTAAGCTTATTTTGGGTTATCTATGGAAATTATTAACCTATCTTTAAATGCAACTGATGTCATTTGGAGATAAGTGTTATTTTGTACCTTGGAGGACTATGTGATTAAATCCTTCAAATATTTGGGTTTCAATCTTAGTTTGGGTTACTTTGAGGAATTTTATGGAAAAATTGTTTATCAAATGGTCTTTGATGAACTTTGGGTTTTGTTGGACAACTTTTGGAGATTAAGAATAGATTTTCTTTTTAGAAAGGGTTATCCTTTTCTGGATTATCTGATCTTGTACTAACATTTTTTGTTTTGGTTTTGGTTAATGTCTAAAGAAATGGTAAGTATATAGTTCTGTTTTGTGGATTATGTGATTCTCTATAAGTTGATTATATCTCTCTTAATGTAAACAAGTCGTCCTAAATACACATCTTTTGGAGAAAATATGAGTTCGTGTAAGAAATATAGTAAAAGTTGAAAGTCAACATGAAATGTATGTTTCCTTATGTTTTAGTTAAGATCAAAAATAAATTCCACAATTAAATGTAACAAAATAAATGTTGTCCATTATCTTTTCCTACTGGGGAATCCAATACCTTTTAATCCATCACAAGTTTGTGATTTTCTTATGGTTAACTTTCTCCTAGACATGTTTACTATCACTCTCCATCAGAACATGACCTTATGTTTTCTTGTCCATGTCCATGTTTTCATACTTGGAATCATAGTATGGGTTAACTCAGGTGACCTATGTACTTTTCTTTATTTGTTTTAAAGTGATTTTTTACAGACTCTTGTTCCGATGTGGGACTTTCAAGGATGTTTCTGAGCCCAATTTTAAAATTACGAGGACGCAATTCCCAAAAGGGGGGAAGGATGTAACACCCCAGGTAAATAAAGAATATGAAATTTATATATTTATCCACATTATTGAATATAATATTAATATTACTTTAAAGGGAACACTATGCTTGATGGAGTACCCAATACGTGACAACGAGTTTCTTTGAAACCATAGGTTGCACTCTAATAATAAAATAATGTTATTTTAAATGGCAGTTAATGCCTAGCCATTGTAATGGCGGGAAAGAACAGAACTAACTAAAAAATGATTATGTATGTTTGTCAAATATTTTTACTTTTTACAATAAATGTTAGAGGATTAAAAATGCGAATGAATCCAATTTTAAGCGTAAGCATTCTAATATTCTTTAAAAGGTCGATTAACCGCCTTTTGATGACGAACCCATTTTAAATCCACTTTTTGTCAATTTTATGTGTTATATTTCACAAAATAAAATTCTTATTTAGAATAGGGACATCAAAATTTACTTTTTGTAAATTTTTGGTATTTTTCTGATAAAGTTCATTTTTTTAATGAATAGTGAAAAATGTTGTATTTTATTTCAAACCCTCTTTTTAATCTAATTTATTTATATGATTATATTATCTTATGAATTGGTTTTATAGTTTAATTAGAATATATTTTTACCATTTAATCAAATAGTGGTCGTTGGAATTAATTTCAATTTGAAATTGGACTTAAACTAGTGTCAATCTTTTAATAGATATTGTTTCTTAAAAACACGCTATTTGCTTTGACAGAGGGAATTAATTATTAAATTAATTAATGCAACTTATATGTTTTGAATTTGGTAAAATAGACACCATTTTTGAGTTTGGAATATCAAATATAGCTTAGGGATAATTTTTGGTATTTTTCTGAAAAACATCAATTTTTGATTAATAGTGAAACCACTAAGTGGTACTTATAAAAACTGATTTTCTGTTTAAACGAAATTTTACCACTTCTGTGTTTTGAATTTCAAAAATCCGACATACATGGTTGTCATTAAGAAGTAAAATGTGGTTCAATGGGATTAAAATAATTTTTTTTTCTGAATAGTAACTTTTAATTTTTTAATCGCGATTAGAGGTCATTAGTGTAGTTTAAGGTAAAAATAATGTTTTAATAATATGAAATGATCTTTACACATGTCCAAACCTTATTTGATGTGTCATGGACGACCAATAAAATCCATGGGTCTACTTGGGGACCCCATGGAGCCACTTTGGAAGTAAAATGACCTTAATATCTTTTTATTTAATGTTAAAATAAAAATGTCACAAGCATGAGTTGTTTTACTAAAACAATTTTTAAATTGGGTTATAAAAGACAGATATTTAAATTAAAATATCCATTAGAAATCTAAAAATATTTACTACAACATGATAGTTTAATAATAATTTTTAGACATAAAAAAATTAAATTATTTATCACACCATAATGATGCAGCGATTACCTCATTATTTAATGATTTAAATAAAATGAAAAGATAATGTAAAATATAAGACCTAAAATTGTAAAAAACCTATTCTATGGGTATATTTAGAACCCTTATCACCTTATACTCGAATTATATCAATGTGGGACCTTTTAAATCCTAAACTCATTTTAAAATAAAGTAACATTTCTTTACCTTCCAAGAGTTCCCCTCCTCTCCTCTTATAAAATGCCCCCACCTCTACCACCTTAAACACACCTCTCAAGCCTTTGTCTCGGCAAACCCCTGCACATTTCATCTCTCCGCATCCCTCTATTCATCATTGAAGCCTAACTTTGGGCATAATCCTTTCCAAGGAAGACTTTGAGCTCAAATCAAAGAGAGTTACCCGATTTAAAGGTAGTGTCCTCTATTGTGTTCTTATGTTTTATTTTGCTTATCCAACCCTATAAACTCTTTTTATTCCTTTATTTTTTAAAAAAACCAGTATCTTAAATATACAAGGATGTTTTTATGTGATGTATTAGAGCTAAAAATACACACACCTTCGTCTAATGGTTAAAGAACATACTGTTTCTGTGGATGGTGAATTTCTGTCTCACGAAATGATGATTGTTCAATCTTCTCTTAACACCTTTCATGGTGGCCGTTATGATGTCACTATATTTTATATATGATATATATGGTATTTATTTTTTCTATATGCTTATGAATTTTATATTTAAAACATTCCTTTATGATTTTCATGTTGTGAAAATGCTATAATTTCATACGAGGAAGTGTGGACTACCGCCCCCTCAAGTGATGTGACTCGTTCATACAATACATGGAATTTATAAAGAATGAAATTAATGAACATATGTGACCTATATAACATATATATTATAATGGAATTTTAATAAATATATATATAAATATTAATTATTTTTAATTATATTAATGTGACAAATAAATGAAAGTAGCGTTATGAGTACGTACGAACTACCGTCTCCATGAACGGTGCATTTCATTTCTTTTTATCTCCAAATGTTATAGAGTAGTATAAAATGAATATGTACTGGATATATATGATATTTAAATCATTAATACTATTCTGGAGATTATTTACTTATAACTACATGGACAATCATTTTCAAAGAAGTTCATTTTTGACTCATGTACCAAACATCGACAAAAATGTCTGATATGAACTCACATTATTAACCAATTATTATAACATTATAACATGTGATATGAACTGAATAATAATATCTAAAATTGTTCCTTTAGAAATTATAAATTGACCAAAGTTTATTATTCATGAATATAGAGAGACGAACAAGACAAGTCGGACTTGAGGTAAGGGAACCTACCCCTCTCTTTCTTTTTAAGTACACTATTTTATGTCATTCCATTTAAGATCATATTTCTTATGATTGGGATGTTATTTTATATTAATAATACTGTAATTTTTATTTTCATATGATGAGAGACCCTATTTTCTCTCACCAATCCATTTTGGATGTTTTGAGTGGTGTCGTTAGGCTGCAAAATTTTTGTAAGGGATCCAACCTCTCTCTTTCTTTTTAAGTACTCTCTTTTATGTCATTTCATTTAATCTCATCTTTATTATGTTTGGGGATGTTCTTTTATATTACACATACTGTAATTTTTATTTTCATATTATGAGAGACCCTATTTGATCTCATAAATTCATTTTTGGATGTTTTAAGTGGCGCCGTTAGGCTGCTTATTTTTCGTAAGGGATTTTTCATCTCACTTTTATTCCTATGACATTTATGCTACATTTGCCACTATTTACATTGAGTGGTGTATGTAATGCCCATTATTGTACTCTTCATGAAATATAATTTCATTTATGGGTATTTACATCTTTATTGTATGACCCTTCTTTCATGGGGTGTACGTTTTGAAAGTTACCCAACTCGGTAAGGGGTCCTTTCACCCTCTTCTTTTTAAAAGACTTATTTTGTTATGTATTTTAATTCACATACTATTATATTGGGATATGTTATTATATATACTTATTTATTTAAATTTTATGTCCAAGTGATGAGATACCATTTTCTCTCTCATCAACTCAGTTTTCTAAACATTAAAGTGACGCCGTTAGGCTGTCGGATTTCTGTAAAGGAACTTATTAACCAACTATCAATTCTTTGGGTTAAACCTCTACTTCTTGATTTTATTATGCCAAGATTATGTGTCGAATATCTATGTTTTAATTTCCACAAACCTTTTTTTGGATATAGTATTTCTACACATAATCATCTCATTGATAAATCATTATGAACTTGTATGGGAAATCATAACTCAATCTCATTTCATTGAGTTAAATATCTATGTCATTGGTTTTATTTTTCCAGGATTATGTGTGAATGACCTCTGATTGTTTCACACTTAATATCCACTTATATTGGGTGTATATATATTTCTCACACATAATTATGTGATAGATTTATCCTTAATTTATTGATACCATCTTTATAATGGATATCATCTCAATTTACATTTCCATTGAGACTTCATTGTTGTTATGCACCAATTCACTCTTATATGGTGTGTATAATATCCTTTGACATATTATATCATGAATCCCTTTATTCTCATGATATTATAAAGATCATATTACATGTTATTCCACAATTATTTGTATTCAAGAGTCTCTCATTTTGTTAAAAACTCTTTAACAAAAATATCGTTTTAAATGTTGTAAAGATTCATTATTCTAAATCGTTGTCTTTAATGTCCATGTTTTCAAAATGGTTTTCAGTATTTATTTATATGCACATTAATGTTTTAAAATTATAATTCCATTAAAATCTTCAAAGTGGTATGGGACACTTTGATTCAAAAAACTCTTTTAAATGGTTTTTGAAAATGGATTGATTAATTCAATATATTATAATTACTTATTGTGATTGAAAATGAATTGTTGTTATTGAAATGTTTATATTTTCAATATTTTATGTGTAATGATGGTACTTGGACATTTTACGGGTGGTTACGTGATAAACCATAAGATGGGTGGTGCTGTGAATACAAGGACGGGTGGTTACGTTATAACCTCTAATGCATTGGGTATGGAATTCGGCCGTATGGCTATTCAATTAAGTATGTGTGGAAGTCAACCGTATGGTTATTCCATTTAAGCATGTTTATGTCCCAAGTTACCTTTTTATGTTTTGTGTTCTTTATATGGGTTTTAGGGTAATATTTTGGTTACAAAAGGGTAATTAATGATCTTTTATCCATTGAAGAGTGTTTACTACTTCATAAAGGTGGAAATTATTACATTGATAAAGTATACATGGTTTACTTGTTGTTTTGAAAAACTGACAGTTTTCAGTCTTTGTGTATCCCTTACTGAGCTTTTTATGCTCACCCCAAGTTTTTGAAATGTTTTTCAATGGACATAATGTGGAATTGGGTCAAGGATGGGATCAAGGGAAAGTCATGCTATCTAAAACATGGAATTAAACATGTTTCTTTTTAAGAGTTTTCATTTTATGGAAACTTAGTAGAAGTGTATACTTTCTAATCTTTTGAGATGTAATAGTTATGTCCTAATTCTCTAAAACTCTAAACCATGAAAAGATCCTCAATGAGAATTATTCATTTAATTCAATATTAAGTAAGGTTTAAGGCTGGGGCCTTATATAATGTGAGGTTCTTAAATAACATAAATGGATGAGGTTACAATCCATAGTAATTTATTAGTGATTATTTTTGTATGATTTATGCTTGTGAAATTTTTTTACCATAATAAATGAAAATATATTAATTATTCAGTAATTTTACGTGAAATATGTTAGTAATATCATCTATATTTCTAATTCATTAAAAATGAGTTCAATATAATGGTCATGTATTAATTGGATGGCCATGAATTAAGTAATTTAATGAAAAAATTGTGGAAGTAAGTATTGGTTGTTAAATAATGAATTACAAATGTGATATGAAAACTTTAATTATGTAAGTAGGGATTACAAGAAGTTGTGGATTCATGAAATATGTTTCAAAGTATAGAACTCTATAGTGATAATTAATTTTTAAAACTAAATTAATTTATATCCTGATGTGAAATGAAATATATTAGGATGATAAATATGAAACAATGGATTAATTGAATAGGAGTAATAACATATTATAACAATGTAACTCGATAATGAAAAAATTAAATAATAATATAACATTGATGACAATGATTCCATCAAATAATTGGTAATAATTATGATGTAAATACCAAATAGGTAAACTTTTTTTTGAATCTATAAGGACCAGAATATTTATTAAATAAAATTTAGCTTATAAATGATTAAATGAATTATTAAGTGATGATGTTAATGAAAGAACATTAAGTAATGTGTTTATTTTGAACTATTATACTTTATAAATATTTATCTTTAGATGAAATTTTAACACCATAACTAATGATAATATAGAAATTGTATAATGAGCATTGCGATTTTTATATATAAAGGGTTATGATAAAATCCAAATTACACAAATGGAAGATGTTATAGCCTCAAACAGTATGATTACACCCTATAAATTCATTTTATCATAGCTTCCTATTGATATTGCATCACATTGATTTTACCTTAATCAAGCCTAATATGAAATATACCACAAAATTAATGACTAAAACCATTTATTGGAAAAGTTCAAGCTTATCAAGATGACGTCCCACACCATTATTGCTAAACTAATAAAAACACTATCAATAACCTTACGCTTAGGGGTTATACTGGTTTAATAAGGGGTTATGTATGTACACCATAATAATAATAATGTTTATATATTAATTTTAATAAAATAATTACGATATATATATATATATATATATATATAAAATTATAAATGATTTTATAGTAAGTTTGATAAGTACTATATTTTCATTAAATGAAATCGAAATTTTATTTTTGGGAAAAAAATAGTTTTCAGTAAGAAAATAATTTTGAAAATTTAATTATTTATAAATAAATGAAATTTTATAAAAATAACCATATTAAATAATAAGTAGTTATACGATAAAGATAAAATAATTTAATAAATTCAAATGTAATTGTTCTATTTGTAAGAAATTGGTTAATATCATAAATATAATTTTTTATTAAATATGTATTTATTATTTATAATTAAAAATATAATACTTAAAAATTATTATAGAAATTAAATATTATTTTTGAAATCAACATTTTGATATTAGACAATGGTTATTTTTTCATAATTTAATGAGACAGTCATGTTTTTGGGTGAAAATTCAATATGTTATAAATATCATGTCTATATTTTTACATTATAATGAACAAAAATGTTGAAATAACCACCATTAATAAATACAAGATGAAATATATATTTCTATTTAATATAATGCATTTATATTTTTTTAAATTTTATAAATCCTTGTTGAATCCTCCAAAAACCATATAATATTTTAATGTTTTAAATTTTTTTCATTATGTATATAATTAAAATCCATATTACAATGTGTATTATTTGAATATTTATAGTAATTATACATATAAAATAAGTATAACCACTCTTCTATGTAAAAAAATAATAGAAAGAATCCATGAGAAGTTTTTTGTACTATTTTTTCAAACAGTTTCCAAAACCCTTGATTAGAAATTAATAAAAACAATCACCCCATTTTTATTAAAATAACCACCCATAACCCCATCCACATCACTAAAAACATAATTATTTTGAATTTAATCTCACTAACCCTCTCTAACTAACTCCCAATTTGATCCCATGTTCTAAAAAATCTCTTTCATTGATTTTATAAGTTCACTCTCATGGTAAGGGATCCCCTCCGCTACCTTTTTATTTTGAGTAATATCTTTGTAGGAAACCTTTTTATTTCAAATTTTATCATATTTTATTATATTATATATATCCCATATAATACAAATAAAATGTAAAATAATTAGATAATATATTTTCTTCTCATTAACCCCTTTAATTAACCTATATCGACACCAGTTATGCTACTAAAAGTATCCTGTGATTTTGGAAGGACATAAACTATTATGTGAATAATGATCCATATTTCCACTGAATATAATTATACTAGATTCACTTATAACTATTTTTATTGGGTAATCAATTTATTTAACTCAAAATCATTAATCATTGGATTAAAATTGGTGATTTAAGGTTCTATGTTGTATGATTTTTAGGGACCAAAATGCATATATGTGAAATGAATGTTATGGGTGTCCCTGGAATTATATAACCCTCTAATGAATCCGGTAATTTTTTTCTCATGAGATGAAATTTATAGTTCATTATAGGTTATACTACAAAAACTAAGTTCTGGTTTTATAGTTATTATACTTGATATATGAATATGATGTACTGTTTTATGTAGCCCACATATTTTTATGTTTCCTTCATGTTATAATAATAAATGAAGTTTGGATGTTTATCATTACGATTCTATAAATTATATGTGACTATTCTTTTAAACTATAACCACCTTTAATGATTTTCCTTTTTTATTCATTAATAATAAACATATTAGGATTTATATACCACCCTTTAATTATGTACATCCCTATGTTATCCATGTAGTATTAGAATATTGACATAATATAAGGTAAATTTTTACAGTTTTTAAATAATGTTGTTGTGACCATTATTCATGTTAATATTATATGTAACTAATTTCATAAAGAGGCTAGTCCTCATAAAATTTGGATATTGTATTAGGAGTATGGTTATGTAATAAATTTTGAATTAATGTTTATTAAAAATATAGGTTATCATAGTTGGTTTCAAAGTAATGTCCAGATATATTGGGATGTATGATAAGAAAACATTAGCCAAAGCGTTAGGCACAACACTACTCATTAAAAATATTAGTATTTTGTTAATGTATTGAGTTTGTTGTTTCAATTAAATAATATCCCTTTTTGGAAACTACAATTAAATCTATCTATGTAACAATTATACCTAGTAGTAATAACATTATAAGTAGTACATTCGCCATGACTCAATCATAACATGTTTAAAAAAATGAGGGATTTCTGGAAAACAGTTTTGATACACTTATGTGTTTTTTTATAATTTCATAATCCCATTATGATAAATTATGATGGGAATGTAAATACACCTGAAATTTTAGGTTACCAAATAGATCATGTATAAATTTGACATAAAATTAAATAATCATAGGTTTAAAAATATATATCATTTTTTGTTATCCATTTATTGTTTAATGTTTTTATTTTATGAGTTTTCATTTTAAAAACTCTCATCCCAAATTTTCCATTTATTAATCCAATGGATGTTAATTTTAGGAAATAAGTCCACCAATAATTTAATGAGTAATTTAATAGTTGTCCAACTGATATTCCCAACCTTAAGTGAGTTATATTCGAGAACATCATGAAAATATTTCTCCATTAACAGATGTTATGAATATAAACATGAAAAATGGGATACACCTAGTCACCATATTAGTGAGGAAGTTTTTATTGGGACATTTATATGATAAATTCATTTGACCTTTAATAAATATTATTATCACATAATCATATAATGATGGGTCAACACTATTTAAAAGATTGTATTTATCCTTTAATGATATATTACATGGATGTTCATGACGTAAATATTTGTATTGGTAGAGATTCCAATCAAAGATGGAGTCTGATAAAAAATATATAGAACACGATGAATAAATCAAAACAATTGGGTGGAATGAATTCATGGAAAAAAATCGATTAATATTATCTAGTCACTCTCTAACATAAAATGGATAGGCATTTCATTCCCCATGAGAAAAGGGATAAGGAATCAGTATGGGTGTATTATATTAACTTAACATGACTTGAAAAATATGTCTCCAATATGGTCATTTCTTATATCTTTAATGTTATCATCTTTTTTTGTGGGATATAGTTGAGTATAATAATATTTTTGTTTTCAAGAACATGATAAATATGAGGAAATTTTCCAATGTCCCATTATACTCAAATCTGATATAAATGAATATCACGGGTCTCATGGATCATAAGATAAGAATCATTTAATGGATTTTATTTATGGAATATGGATAAAAAGACCACGGGGGAATGAATGTATGACAACCCAAATGTAAAAAATATGGGATGGAGAATCCTAAAAGTTAATTTAAGGGGACATGGAAATGATTGAGGCATGGGAACGAAGGATACCTATATAAGGAATGGCTATGTTAGAATTCCAGAAATGGGATGGTATAATGGAATACGATGATGAACAATTTTCATATTTTCCAATGTTTCAAATCCATAGGGAAATGAAACTATTTTAATTAACAAACTATGGTATGTCTTCTCATTGATAACCTATGAAAAATTCTCTATGGATTATATAGAAATGATGAGATAGTTCCATAACAACTATTGATGTGCATATAGAAAATGATGTAATGATAGGTGGAGTAGTTATTAAATCAAGGAAAGTGAATATACTATTTAATTCTATTTTGAAAAATTATTTCATATCATTAATGTTCTATATAACTAATCATGAAAACCCTAAAAGCATAAATGTTGAGGTATATATAATATAAAAATATAGTGAAATTGTGGAATCCAAAGTATATAATTTATCACATAACAATATATTTAACTTGAACATCCAAAAAACATTATGATACTTTATTCATATGAATTTGATGCAATTATGGTTATGGATTGGATTTCATTATATAGAGCTAGCATAACTTTCCAAGAGAATGAAATCACTTTATATGTATAAAATATCCATCCAATTCATTACATGTTCAATGAGTATGATGAATTTTTAATGGTATTTTAATAAAAAATTGACTATTGTTTCTTTAGGAGAAATTGATTATGGATCACATGATTGAGAGTAATGAAAAGATCATTAATGATGACATTCCAACAGTATGAGATTAAAAATATGTGCTTCTTGATTAATTGTTTTTCCTTCATCAAAGACGTGAAGTTGTGTTCCAAATCATATATATACCTATATCATTTCCAATATATTAGATTTCATATATAATTTCCATTGTTGAACATGATGAACTCATGAAGCATCTGTAAGAGAATATGGATAAAGTGTTTGTCCACCCATGTGCTTCACCATGGTAATACTGGTCCCCTTTTCAAATAATCGTGATGGATGGAGTATCCAATTCATTAATAATTATATTATAATAATGTATATGTATCCTTAATTATAGATTGATTACACGTTAAATCAGTTTTGAGGAGCATAATAAATATTTACTCAATATCTCTGTTCAGGATATTACGGAAAAAACGGATGATATACCCATGGCTGATTTTCATACAATGTACATGAAATAAATTTTCATAGTGATTCCATTTTTAATCACTAATAATCCATATATATTCAAGGACTTAACTAATAAAATCTTTTTCTATTACTGTCTTAATATATTGGTGGAATTTATAGATATATTACCATATATACCTAAATAAACAAATAACAATCGTAGTATTTGAATGATGTATTGAAGACCTTGTAAATGGAAAAGTTGAAATATGATTATTGTAAATGTGATTTTTCTATAGTGAAATTATCATTTCCTTGGAATTTCTTCACTATAAATGGTCTATCTATGGATCCTTAAAAAACATAGGGAAATGAATAAATCCCTTGACTGGAAACTATGATGGTAATAAATTTTTTTCATGGATTAGATGGGTAAAAATATATATTTTCATAAAATTCTCATCAATGTATAAACAACATACTAACTAAACATTAAGGGTGTCCTCTTTCTTTGGGCTAAATAATTAAACTAAGAGATTATAGAGAGAAAGTACAATCTAATCATTATACATGTACTCATACTACCCATCAGAGACAAATTATTTACTACCTAAATCTAAGTATCCAAAAAGTGAATGGGTTTTGTACTCATAAAAGATGAAAATATTAATTTTTATCACCCCTCCAATTAAATATTCATGCTCATAACTTCAAAAAATGATCTGTAATTGGTCATAAAGAACATTGCATTGAATATTTGGAGACATTATATTTATTTGGAAAGTGTGAAATGTATAAAAATTGTAAACTCTCCAGGTTTCTATTCAAATAAAATGATCTCAATATGTTCCAATGAATGTGTTTAGAGCTGACTGCAAATTATAATTATTGAATCCAAATAAATTCTACGAAGTTGAATGATGTAGCAAATACTACGAGTAGAATTGATCACACAAAAATATGCATTTTGTGGATTGAAATAGATCAAATATTCATAGACATGGGAATAAGAAAATGATATTCATAATATGTTTCTGAAATAACTCATAAACCATCAATTACTGAGAGGATAAAGTGGAAAATAATATTTTTGGCAGTATAAATAATATAAAAAAATATTATAGAGTTTATATTTTCTATGAATGGAATAATAAGGTTTGGAATAAAATTTATTTATCCAATTAAGACAAAAAATGAATGTGTAATTCTTATATGATGCACAAATCTCATACATATTTATTTATTCTGGAATCACTAAGTAATAGAGTGATCTAATGAAAAAATTATACTAGGATAAAACAAAGTATGATATTAGTGATTTTATATCTTGATTCATTGTACACCAAAAATTCAATGATGATGAATAAATCCTAAGGGATAGATGAAACCATTTCTCATACAAGTATGAAAATTGGAAATAATACATGGGGAATTCATAATAGGTCTCCATGTATATCTAAATGAAATAACTAAATCTATTTTGTATTATAAATCCTTAAAAAGTAATAGAATTTCACTACTATCAAGGAATATTTATTTCTTGACCAAATATCCATGATATATATAAGGGATGTTGTAAGACTTCACGGAGTTCCACTAACCATGGTATCTGATCAAGATATGAGGTTTACCTTGGGGGTTTGTATTATACATTAGAAATTCATTACTTTAAAGAGAACATTTTGTAAATTTTAACAACATTAGAATGATGGTTAGTGAGGGAGAACCATTCAAACTCTAAAGGATATACAATGATGCCATTTTCAATGAATTTCCATGGATTTTTGGATCAATCCCATTCAAATGTAGAAATATTATATAAAAACATATTCTATTATTGCATTAAAATGGAACCTTATGAGGATTTTTTCAGTAAAATGTTTTAGACTATAATAAAGAGTGATAATGTTGGGGAGTTGAAGTTGATGTGATCCAATCCTAATGATGTTAATATAGAGAAGGATTATTAATTTAGTTTTATATGAAATCAACAAAAATTGCACATAAAATCTATTCTGATAGTTATAAATGGGAAAAAGATTTTGAAATTAGGGAAATAAATTTCCTTCATACATCACTATGGAATAATTTCATGGAGGTTAAGAATAATTGAATTATTTGTATATGATACATCATCACTATTGAGATCCATGATTGTATCAAAACTATAGCCTATCAACTAGATCTTCCACTTATACTATCACATGTACATGATGTGTTTCTTGTATCTATCTTTTGGAAGAACATATTATACCCCTCACATATACTAAATCCAAAGTGTTTAATACTAGGTAATGATCATTAAAATGACAGAATCCATTAAAGATCTTAGCTAATTGGGAAACCCATTTTTAAATAATCCAACCCACCGGGTCAATGTTTTCTCTAGTAATAACATGTTTAAAGAATAATAATAGGAACTAAAAGAGGTTAGTAAATATTAGTTCCCACATCTATGTTGTTTTTATGAAATGAAATTTCAATGGTGTTATTTCGTAATGGAGAATAATGTGACTGCCACTTTTTTTAAATAAAATTACATTTTTGAAGTCAATTAAATCCAAAGTATGTAAGGATGTTCTAGAAAACATATTAAATTGTTTATATATTCTATACCATTATAGGTTATATCCTGTCATATTTGAAAGGACATTAAGCATCATGAATAGTGACAATAATGTCCTTGTATAATTACCATTATGATTATGATATTTTATGGGTTAAGTTAAAATATTATTGACATTAACGAAAGAATTTTTTTCCTCAATGAGTAGGATAATACAATTTGAAGCCATTTATTGGACCTTCTATGAGATATGGAATAACTATTCTTTTCCCTTAACCAAAAAAATGTCTAAATTCAAAAAAATGAGGAATAATAGAAATGGATACATGATATGTTAAAATTTACTGATATCATGAAAAAATGTCTTTTCTGAAGAACCCAATTTTTTTGAACATCTTACACCAAAACCATATAGGGAACACTAATGAAATAATTTATTATATATTTAGACACAATTAAAACGAATTTTTTATATATTTCTAAAAAATAATGATTATATTCATCTATTTTTAATGATTATTTTTCAATGATTATATAATGTGTTAGATAAAAATATATTTTGACCTGGAGAAATAAAAAAATCAGAAATATATAATATTAAATAATACACTCTTGATAAGTTTAATGTTTTTTGGGAGAAAATTTTCTTTTAATTAAACAATTATTTTTTCTTTAATATTATTTAACTATAACGTATAAAATAATTTAATGAATTACTATGTAACTTTTATAAATTTCAAATTGTTGTAAATATAAAAAAATAATTTTTCAATAAATATATTGATTTTTTATTTGAAAGTGAAATATTTACATCAGGATGGTTATTTCTTAAAATTAATTATTCCTATTGAAAGAAGCTTAAGAAAATTGATAATGGTGAATTGTTAATAATTATATGAGATAATCGAATTTTTATATAAAATTTACATATGATATAAATATGTGATTTATATTATGAAACCATAAGGACCCAAAAATGATGTAATAAATTACAAATTAGGAATCCATAACCAAATATTTTTTTTACATTTAAAATTATTGATATTAATATGATTAATAAATAATTATATAAATTTTTAATGAATCCTCCAAATAATATATTATATTTTATGGTTTTGAAATTAATTATTTATGAACATGACTCACTTCCACACCACCAATGGTATTATTTTAATTATTTAGTGTCTTATTATAATAGAATATTTAAAACACTACTCTTTTGTACAATCCAAGTGAAAACCCATGGGGGTTTTTGGTTTTTATAATTGTATCATATAGAGTTGGAAACCATTATTTGGTAATTAATATATAATTTTTCTATATTGTGGTACAATTAAACACCCATATTCTCACTAATATTAACTAAAAACAATTTATCATAAGGATACTCTCTATAAAAATCTTTAAACCCCTAAAAAGGCGTTTCCATGCTCTTATGAGTATCCCCAAAATCATTTACTAGAAACTTCTCAAGGAATGGGATCATCTCTTTTATGTTTTTATTTAATTACCATATTTTCACGGAACATTTTAATTTCCAAGGTTTTATGTAGAAATATTTTTTTATGTAACACTCTCTGTAACATTTTTCCAATGTGATTTGATAGTGAATTTTTCTCTAACTATTTCATTCTTTGAACAATTATTTACACTAAGAATTATATAGAAATTGTCCCATTAATTTCAATAACAAATGTTATATTGTCAATACACATCCTCATCCCATCTCAATTGTATTATCCAAGATAGAAAAACTCTTCATTTATTAGGCAAATCTATTTATGTAAGTCATACACCATAATATTGGGATTAAATTTTTTTAAATACATTCTTATGTTGTGTAATATCATTGGAACAACAGTTCGTATAAATGATATTATTTTGATGGGTGGGACAATATTTTTCAGAAAATCTAATTAATTAGTTAATTTATATCAAGAGATTCCATGTATGATTCATGGAAAGTTATCCATATAAGGCTATGTTTTGATTTCTTTATGATCATCCTTAACTAATGCTTATGATATTTTGTTTTATATTGTTCCACACTTCTACGTCTCATTCCGATTATCATATTATCTCATTATATGATATAAAAGATTGGGATTCTAACTAATCTATGTCGTCATTACAATCCCCTTGAGACACATGTACTGAAATACATTATGTTGTGATTTTATTATTCCCTTATAGTGATTTTTAACTCACCCTTTTCTTATATATGTACTCAGTATATATTCTATAGTATTTTATTATTTATGAAAAAATGGATTTTTTGGGTATTTAAATAATTATTTATACCCATGAATCAAGTTAATGTGCTATGTAACTAATTTCCCAATGAAAATAGTCTTCATGAACTTCTATATTTTTATTATCTATATCTTTATTGAATAAATCCTGAATTATCTTCTATTGAATACATGGGTTGTTATAAAATATTTTCAAGTCTGGTTTTTTTGTTTTTATAAATACATATTATGTTTTAATTAGTAGTTTTGATATTAATTTTTTATTAATTATATTATATTTTAATTAATTATGTTTATTGTAAGAACATAAATGGTCATTTCAGGAATGGATCTGTATTTGGGATAGTTTTTTAAGAAAAATGAAGAAAGTAGAATTCTATATCTACACACTATGTACTTTTGAGTACACATAATGTAGTTGGGTACACATAGTGTACCCAATTACTACGTTTAGTCATGTATTACATGTGTAACGTCTGAGTACATGGTAGTGTGGGTGACTTGGAAGACCACCTAAACCAGGGGCTGGTTGAGGCTATTACATGGTGTGTATTTTCAATCATCACTCTGTGTACTTATATGTTTCTGTGATATATCAGTGAGGGGTCACATATCGCATCCAGAACCTTCTATTTCATCCTGTGTTTCTTACAATAGAGCAATGAGACGACCATGATCATCAAAACCCTATGTATTCTCAATCTGATCTCTGATTGAGACGCCATTGTGTGCATTGGATTCCCCCCGGTGAGTTCTATCTTACCCAAGATCCATTCTTCCTGATTCATCCTCCCTCTAGATTTATCAAGGGTTTTTCATTTTTCACATTTTTATAGATATATGTCGTTTTAGGATTATTCAAGGGCATCCTTCAAGATTGATAATCATAAAACACCTTGTTAGTGGGTTATTCCATTCATTTGGTGTCATTGAATTATATATGCTAAAAGTGAGGATTACCCATGTTTTAGGTATTGAAGGTTTTGGAATTTAACTCTTAGATGTTTTGGATTAATTTTTGAGATGGGATTATAGAATATGTGTATGGATATATTCATTTTTTATGGGACACCCCATTGGTGTGTTTCCAAAGTTTGAGTATTTAAGGCTGTTTGGCCTAGGCTGGCTATGAGGCGTACCTTCTTTCCATGCCTTGAGATGTTTATGAAGGAGTTTGTTTGATTATAAGAATATCATGTATTATGCTTGTGAATTATAGCCATGTAGTAGTTATACATTTCATGTGCTACCATGTTATGACATGGACACTAATCTACCAATGAATCATGACATCCTTGGACCTGAAAAAAGTGGGGGTTTTTATGTTTATTTACACAAGACCATTAGAGCCTTGGTATAATCGTTGACCGATGGGGTATTGACCGTGAGAGCTACCTGGAGGTCATTTATGACTATTAATTCCATGTTGACTTTAGGGTATTGACTATGAGAGATACTAAGTGGTTGTTTATAATTTATTTATGCTATGTTGGCCCATGGGGTATTGACTATGAGATCTACCCTGAGGCTATTGGTAATTTATTAATGCCTTGTTGACCTAGGGGTATTTACTATGAGATCAGCCCATGTGGTTTTTTATTTGTTTATTTCTATGTTAATCTAATGGTGTTAGAGAGTGAGTGTGTTCCTATAAAGTTTTTGTAAAAAATTGAATTATTGTGATGAGTCTTCCATTCCAAAGCACAAGCTTGGACTCAGTCATACTAGATTGTTTTATGGTATTTAGAGACATCTATTTTTCCATTAAACCGGGGATACATAGCATAGTCTATATCTAAATACTACATTATTAAATGGTTTTAATAATTAATAAATTGAAATGAATGTAATTGAAAACTGTAGGATAGTTTACTTTTGAGTACATTCAAGTTTATTGCTTCATTTCTTAATATTTCCTGCTATATATATATATATTCACTGAAAGTTATGCATAGATTTTTTGGAGGTTTCATACTTTTATTTTTATCACACATTGTTTGGGTCATGCTTTGGGATCCCAACGGATTTATGGTTGTAGGTATAGATAATGGAATGCGCCCTTATTCATCATGTACATGATTGATGTTGGGGATGAAGGGAATGTGACCAAGCATAGGCTTGTGATGTTATTAGATTTTACTAATTTTTTGTACTTTGTTTTTAGTATCTTATTTCCATCATTGTGACATGTGTGGTTACATTCCTAGACATATGTGACATACATCATTTATATCTGCCCCAGTTGTTATATTATAATCAGTCTTCCGCGGTTCACTTTAGTTTTATGATATTACTACTTCCTAAATTATTTATTACTAGTTATTCAACTGTTTATACTCTTTCAATGAGGAAATAGTTTCCCCAATGTCTTATCTTGGACCCCACTACTTGTCGGTATCCTCTGGCATTTGGGTAAATGCACATGAGATTATGTGACCAACCGGGTCTGGGGCATCTTTAGGCCGGACCCGGAAGTGGGACGTTACAAAGTGGTATCCTAGGAGTTTCTTCTATGATTTATCTTACTATTTGTAGCATTTAGATAGGGATAATAAATAACAAGATGTTAATAACATGTTGTTCTTAAGAGTAGCTAACACATGTACAGGGAAAAACCATCTTACCTCAAATATTCTTATTTTTCTAGTATTGTAATTATTGGAGTTTAATTGATTTCCCCATTGGGTGATACAAATGTATTATTATATTATTTTTTATAATATTGAGGTTATATTTGTGATTCTAATCGATGAGATTAGGGTGTTCTGTCTCAGGAATAATATAGGAAGTTTCTTGAGATCACATGTATGGCATTTTAGTCCTTCCATTTATGATGCATTACTGATTGCATTCTATTTTAATAGATGTTGTGATAGAAATTCATGTTGGTGTGATAGTTATTGTGATAAAATACCTTCTATTTACACAAGTAATCAGTAAATGTAAATTTTAATTTGTATGGAGAACATGATATGTTATCTGAGGTGTTATGGGCCCTCCTGGATCAGTATTTGGTGGTCATATTTGAACATTAATTGAATTTTGTCAAGTTATGACATGAATAAGGGTTCCAAACTTTTATTCACGGTATTATGGGCTCTTATGAGTCATAATAATTCATTTCTTGAAAAAATATTATGATTTTTAGGTTTCCAAAGATGTTTTAGAGGCTTAATGTCTGAAAACCCAGACAACATGACGTGTAGTGTTATGAACACATGCCACAACTTCTTATATTATAGAAGAATTATATTCTATTTTGTACATTCCATTTACCATATGTACATGCCATGTAGACTTTTACTGTGTGACTAATTGTGTGAGCAATGACACGGGGTTGGAAAACATTTGGTAGAACACGTCGTGTCAAGATTTAACACACCGTGTTGTGAAGAACCGTGTATCCAACCATGTGACCAATGACACTCATGGATGAAACATTGGTTGTATACACTGTGTCTTGCTTATGTACGCTATTTAGAGTCTACCTTGTATTCAGTAATGTGACTAGAAACATATGTTAATTGTACATAACTGGTAAACATAATGTTTAGTGAGAACATTCCATGCAGTGTTACACCGGGAGAGATCCGAGTAGTTCTAGCTGTGTAGAAGAACCTGGGAAAGAGGGAGAATTCAAGTACCCATCGTGTCTCTAGAGGAACACAACGTCTGTGGAGAGTGTTACATGACCAGGATTGGAAGAGGTACATACCATGATGAAATCTAAATAGAACATGTCATGTAGAGTTCATACATGTATGGTAACCTTGTTTTATAAAACAACAATGATCTTATTATCATGTTTCCTTCTAAAACATCTATGTTTTTGTCCATGATATTATTAAACTAAGGTGTGTGCCTGACCTTTCAGACTCATACCACCAAGACATCCTATGGTTGCAGTATAGGTGCAAGGTGATGAATAGACACCAGAAATTGTTGATCAGGGAGTACTAGCATATTCTCCAATCGTTCTCTTCATCACCCTAGATATTATACCAGACATTGGTAATGATAAAAAATTTCATGAAGTATTTATAAGGATGGTGAAAACATTTCAGGGATCACTGCATCCTTCCCCGACTATGGAAGAGTTGACACATCTGTTCTAGTAGAAGAATCCTCCCACCTTATAGGGGGTGGAGGACCACAAGCTACAAATTCATGGTTAGAGGCCATGATTTATATCTTTGAGCATCTGGAGACGCCCATAGAGAAGAGGGAAAAGTTCATGAAGTATGTGCTATGTGGTTCTTCCATGAGATGGTGGGATGTGGTCTCACAGGAGGGACATCATCGAGATATGTCTTGGTAAGAGTTTTATAGGACCTTCTATAATTACGTCTATCTCATGACGTTGAGGGATGATCAAACCTGAGAGTTTATGAATTTGGGGAAGGACTCTCATTCATTTATAGATGATTCTTCACACATTAGAGGTCTTGATTTCTTCAAACAAATTATAAGTGTTGATGAGCAATTTTTGGTTAGGCGATTTATAGATGGTCTAAGGTATGACATCCGATTATAGGTGATATTTTTCTCGGCTAACATCAGTGACAACAATAATGATTCAGGCACTAGTTACTGAGTGAAATTTCAGAGTTTTGGGTGCTATGATCATGGGAGTTTTAGCATCCATGGCTAGTAAACCTTCTTTAGATAGCAGGAATCACAGTAGGGAGCCAACGTGTGGTGATTATTGTAGTCAGAATGTTTTATCATGTTACTAGGTGGTGTGGTACCTATGCTTGATGAATTGGAATATGAGACCTCAGTTACCGAGATACCCAATTGAGTGTCAAAATTATTGTAATATGAGTCATATTTAGGGTTTTTGAAATTTTCTCCCCATCAACTGATGAGATGGGATGGGCTATGACTCCTCGTTTAGGGGCTTGACAACCAGTTTCTCCTCATTTAGGGTACTAGAGGTCTTCAGGCTGCTCAAGCTGATGAGGTGGTCATGGAAAGGGTACCTAGATGACAGACATTCACCATTAGCAGGGTGGATTATCTCCGGGTAGTCAGGCAAGGTCTCAGGGTCATAGTACATGTCATACTTTTAGAGTTGATCTGATCCAACAATAGAAGGATCCCAGACCCTCTTTAGTTAGAGGTACGATTCTAGTTTCCTCAGTGTTTTCATTTTCGATTTTTAATACAGGGGTTTCCCATATTTTTATTTCTATTTCCATTGTGTATATCCTTGAGCTCAGTATCTATACTTATGAGTATCTTATGATGCTAGACACTCTGTTGGGTCTTTGGACGGCTAGTGTACGTCAATGCAAGGGGTGCCCTCATAAGTTTGGTTAGTGACACATATTATGTGAACTCTTTTTCATAGATATGACATTCTTCAATGTCATTATCATAATAGACATTTTTTCATCCTTTTGGCCTTTTATGTCTGCTATCTTTATTGGGTGAGTTTCACATCACTAAAAGGAGAGTATTTTGTACTCAAGGGTGAATGGAATGATCAGGTGAGCAGAGCTGGGCCCAAGCATCATGGGTTGGGAGAGATCATTTCCCAGATTACATGTTCATATCTAGATGACCTGGGGACTTAAAATATGTAATTTTCTCTAGTGGTTGATCGCTTAAGATATGTCTTTTTCAAAAAATATTCAGTTTTACCTCTAGATAAATTGGTAGATTTTTCTATTGAACTTGTGCTAAGAATGGAACTGTTGTCCAAAGGTCCTTATTGGATAGCTACAACAGATTTGCAGGAGCTCAAGAAGCATTTATAGGAGTTGAAGTAAAAGGGTTTCATCTTCACCAGTACATCTCCTTAGAATTTTTTTATCCTTTTTGTGAAGAAGGAGAATGGTACCCTCAGTCTTTGTGGGGATTATCTGATGCTGAAATAGTTGACAGTTAAGAACCGACATCCCTTGCTGATGATTGATGATCTCTTGGATCAGCTTCAAGGAGCCTTGGTGTTCTGGATGGTTGACTTGAGATATGGTTATCATCAGATGTGTATATGACCATTAGATATACCTCTTATATCCGTTTGGAATAGGTATGATCTATATGCTTATTTTCTTATGGCATTCAGTCTCACTAATGCGCCGACAGTTTTCATGGCACTTATGAACCATGTTTTCAATACTTACATGGAATGTTTTCTGGTAGTCGTTGTGGATGATATCTTGGTGTACTATCACACTCGACAATACCATGCCACCCATCTTGAGACTATTTTGAATACACTATGGGAGCATCAGTTATATGCTATGCTCTCTAAATGCCACTTTTGAACAGACTAGATTCACTTCTGGGGTCATGATATGTAGATATTCGAGTATCGGTGGACCTAGATTTAGTGAGATAAGTAATTTCCTAGTTGCATACAATGACCATGTTTGAGGTATAATGTTATCTGGGGATGCTTGTTTACTATAGGACCATTATATAGTACATTTCCCGCTTAGCACTACCACTGACGGGTCTGACTAAGAAGGGTGCAATGTAATTGTGGACAGATTTCCGGGATTTATCCTTTCCAGAGGTGAAAGGGATATTGAATTCCATATCGATATTGATTATACTAGATCTAGGAAAGAGTTACACCATTTTCTGTGATTCATCAGGTATCAGAATTTGAGTCGTGATTATGCAGGGGAAGGATTCGTTGCGTAAGAATCTCTATAGTAAAGGCCATATAAGATGAATTACCAAACGCATTAACTCGAGTTAGTATCCATTGTTAATGATTTGTGTTTTAGGAGACATTATCTTTTAGGATAACATGTTGTGGTATAAAATGACCATAATAGTCCCATTTATATCTTTACTCAGTGTGATCTGAATTTGAGACAACGAATTTTGGTTGAGTACCATCAGTTATTTGACTGTGAGCATTCCTACATTCTTGGGAAATCAGACATAGTGGAAGATGCATTGAGCAGAAGGAATCAGATACAAGTAGTTTAGGAGGACATCATTGAGGGGTTGTTTATGGCTATATTCACTGAGATGCATTTGAAGGAGAATGATATATAGGGGTGGGATTTTCATTCTTCAATAGATGTTTAGTGTATTCTTCTCGATAAAGTACCAATGAGGTAGCTATTAGGCTATAAATTTCTAGTCCTATGGGTGAGTGTGTCCGGAAAGTAACCAAATACAAGAGAGACATTAGGTAATGAAGAGATATTGCGTTTTCATAGACGTATATGGGTGTTAGCAGGAAAAAGTGAGGAGTTGATGTGATATTTCCATTCCTCAGTTGGGCCAGTTCATCCAAGTGTAAACATGATGTATCGAGATCACCCCTGTTATTATTGGTGGATAGATATAAATAAGGATGTAGCTGGTTTTTTCATGAGATGATCCACCTATTATTAGGTGAAGGAATAGTATCTGTGATCGTCTGGGCTTTTATATAATTTATCCATTTCAATGTGGATTTGGAATGATATCCTGATAGATTTTGTGATCGGTTTACCCAGGTATCCTCGAGGGAATTATAGGGTTTGGGTTGTTGTTCACATACTCACAAAGGTTTCACAATTCATACCGATTAAGGTAACCTTAATTGTTGATGAGCCTTGATGATTTTACATCTATGATATTGTACATTTTCATTGGGTTCCACACACAAACTTCCACATATGGATGCTCGATTTAATTCTCGTTTCCAGTAGGGACTACACAGGGCATTGGGTATATAGGTACATCTAAGTACAACGTACCATCCCCAGATAGATGGCACATCTGAGTTTATGATTTTGGTTTTATAGGACATGCTTCTAACATTCATCCCGGATTTTAGTGTCTCATGGGGGAAATAATTACTCCTAGTAGAGTTTAGCTAAAATAACATTTTTTAGGTGATGATCTAGATGACACCTTATGAGGATTGTATGGTAGTCCATGTCAGTCACCCCTTTGTTGGATAGAGGTTGTAAAGGATGATATAATGGGACCTCATCTTGTCATGGAGACCACAGAAGTGGAGAAGTTGATTGAAAAAATGGATGGATACTACATAATCTCAGCTGAAATCTTATGTTGATTAACATATATGACCTCTCGAGTTTGAGGTTGGAGATCAGGTTTTCATATATGTCCCACTGATGTTAGACATAGGATAATTGGGAGACATGAATATTTCATCGATATATTTCGGTTCATTTGAGGTTTTGGAGAGAGTCTGGTCGGTTTCCTATTAGTTGAAGATTCCTCAGAGGTATCGGGTTTTGCATGACATCATTCATGTTTCTCAACTACAAGTAACTATTCAGACCTACCTAATGGTTTTCAACCCAAGGAGGTTGAGTAGGAGGTGGATGCATCATTTCAGGAGCGCCTTATTCAGATTGTGGATTGCAACAGGAATGTTCTCTATGGCTAGTTTGTTCCTCTAGTATGGGTGTTATGGCTGTATAGGAAAGAACATGATGAGGCATGGGAGAAGAAGTCTGATGTACAATCACAGTGTCTAGAGTTGTTTGAAGTTTTTTCTTCTCCACCATTGGAAGGGTTATTCAGGGACAACTTTCTTTAAGGGTTGGGGGATGTTTATAAGAACCTAGATCATAATTTCAGTTGTGGATCTTTATTTTCATTTGATTATTATAAAAAAAGAGAAATGATAATTCTCTAAGTACACACCTTGTACCCGGTTTCCTCGTATTTCCAGGTACTGGCTAGGTAACATCCCAATACATGGTCATATAGGTGATCTGGAAGGCTGCCGATATCGGGTGCCTATTGAGGCAAGTAGATAGAGTGTATATTAAATAAACATGATGTGTACATTTCTATTTATTTTATATATCATTGTGGGGTTGTGTCTCACGTACAAAAACTTATTATTCCTCTCATGTTTCGTTTATGAGAGTGATGATACAGTCACAAACTTATAACACCTACTGATTATCCTTCTGATCTCCAATTGAGACGTATCGTGGTGCGTTGGATTCCCACTAGTGAGTTCTATCTTTTTGCAGAGCCTTTCTTCAATATTCCCATTCTCTTGTGTGTTATCGAGGGTTGTACGATTTTCATATTTTTATATATCTACGTCATTATAGGCCGATTCAAGGGCTGGAAACCAGGGTTGTAGATCTTACAACATCAAGGTAGGTGGTTTGTAACTTTCCTTGATTTTCATTGAATTATATACTATTAATGTTCTGATTACAAATTTTGTGTTACTATGGGTTTTGGATTTTAACCCTACTATTTATATACTATGGTTCAATTATGGATAAAGGGTTATAGAATTTTCCTAAGGATAAATTCCTTGTTTACGGGACAACCCAAGGGTGTGTTTCCCTAGTTTGATTATTTACGACCATTTGGCCTATGTTTCCTATGAGGAGTACCTAGTTTCCATTCATTGAGTTGATTAGGATGTATTTATATTGAGTATATGAGATTCATAAGTTATTACTGTGAATTTTATCCATGTATTAGTTATATGTTACATTTTCTTCCTTGTTATGATATGCATGTTGATCTTCTGATGGACAATGAGAACCATGGTTTGAGAAAACAATGGAGGTTTCCTTGTTTATTTACACAGGACTGTGAGACCCTTGTTGTAAACTATGAACCAGAGGTATTGACCAAGAGAGCTACATAAATGTTGTTTATAATTATTGATTCCATGTGGGGATAGGGGGTATTGACCATGAGAGCTATCAAAAGGTCATTTATTATTTATTTATGCTATGTTAACCCAAGGGTTATTAGCTGTGAGATATACTTGACGGTCTTTTAAATTTAATTGATTACATATTGACCTAGGGATATTAACTATGAGAGTTTCCCAATGGGGTATTTTTTAGTGAAATATTAAACAAAAGGGGTTATACCGTGAATGATTTCCCAGATGTTTTTATGAGAAATTGAATGATTGTGATGTGTCTACCAAGGCAAAGAAAAATCATGGAATTGATCTTACTAGATTGTATAGATGTCCTTTAGAGACATATGCTTTTCAGTTTCATTGGTGATACAGTGCCAAGGTGAGATCCTGATATTTCATTATTCAACTATTTGAATAAATAATAAATTGAAATGAATGAAATTGAAAACTATATGATTTTTTACTTTTGGGAACTTCCTAGTTTATTGGTACATTTATGCATATTGCCTACTATATATATATATATTCACTGATAGTTAGGAATATATTTTTTGGTGGATTCCTACTGGGATTGGTCTGACACCCTGTTTGGGTAATGATTTTTGACCCAAATAGATTATATTGTTTCATGTATATATAAGGAAATGAACCCTTTTTCATCAGGTGCATGATTACTATTAGAGTAAGAGATCATGAGACCAAACAGAGGTTTGCAATGCTTTTGGAGTCTAATTATTCTCAATAACTTAGTTTCTATATTAAATTTCCATTATTATTACTTGTTTGGCTACATTCCTAGACATATGTGACATGCTTCATTTATATATGCTTCAGTTGTTATATTACTTTCAGTAATCCACTAGTCACATTTGTTATATAGTATTACATCTTTCACAATTGATTATTATCGGTTATTCCAGTATGTATACTCGGCCATTGAGGGAATAGTTTCCCTAATGTATTAACTTGGACCTCACTGCTAGTCAGCAACCTCTTGAGTATAGGGAAATGAACATGAGGTTATGTGACCAACCGGGTCTGGGTACCTTTGGGTGGAACCCAAAAACAGGACGTTACATATATATATTTTATACTATATGATATGTGATTTAAAATGTTATTTTATTATTTATAATATTCATTTTTTTGCATATATGGATTTTAAAAATATTTCATAACCAATATTAATAATATTTCACAAATTTTTTTGGATTATTTATGGCTAAAATATATTTATACAAAATGGATTTAATCTCTATTAGGAGACACAATGGTTGTTTGTCACCATGTAAGGAATAGAATTATAGGAAAAATAATTACTGAAATGAATTACTATGTTATGAATTTATCATAATGCACCACGTAAAGATATATCAACCAAGTGCATATTTCTATGCTAGAATAATGAGGCATAAGGATAGTCTGTATACAATAAATTGGAAACATAATTTGCGATTTGAAAAAGTATACAAAAAAATTAATCTCAATGTTACAATATATGAAAAGTTTCTGCTATATTGATCATTAAAATTAATAAATAAAAAGAATGTACACCCCAGAAGATATAAAGGAAGTGATGATGAAAAAACTGTATTTAAACATTGACGTATGATACATCATGATGAAAAATATATTTAGAGGATAAATGAAAGATATGAAGTTGATGAAGTTTATTTAGCATTGAAGTACATTTTTTCTTTTTGAAATTTCAATATCAATCAACATCAAATTTAATTAAATTTTTTTAAAATATTATTTAATTTCATTATTCATTTGAAGATACTAAAAATTCTATTTGATGTTCTTTAGTGTCCTTGGTATAGAATTTAATGTGATCTTGGTGGGAATCTCCAATCAATTTATTTGAATCTCAAATAATGTAATGATACTATATTTAAATATATTATTTCATAGATCTGTTATGACACAATATTATATCAACATCACATGTTCTTTTAAACCATGTTTTACACCATAAACAATGTGTTATCAAGGAACGATTTATGAGGCTATATTCTATGGCTACATTCCTTGTCAAAATTGTTTTTTAAATTTTGATACATGTCACACATATTGTTTCGTACCGTTGGTATGTTATGCTAAAGTGAACATAATACCAATAAAATTTCAATATTATGATTTGATGATAATGTACCATAAATAACTAAAAAACATGAATACTATAATAATAAATACACAATATTACAATACAAATGTATTTGAATTATTTATATTTTTCTATTATAACCATTTATTTAATTACTAATTATTAGATATAAGTAAACAACCATCTGATTTAAATGTTTCTCAAACTTATTGGAAGGATCAAGGTGGATGAAATGAAGTTATTTTGTACTGGGGTTTATATATAAAAAAAAGATAAAAATATATATTTATAGATGATTAATATATATGTTATACATGTTTTCTACGTTGAGATGAAACATTATTCCACTCACTATCATTTTGTTTGTTAAGGTTATTCTTGATTTCCTAGTGCCTAGTTTGTATATAACAATGCTAAAGGGATCAAGATCACTATTATATTTATATGAATCATCTACATCCTTCATTACTTTAACAGTTTTATGTTTACATATAATATAATATTATAATTATTGAAATGTTTATATAATATTGAAAGCACTCGAATCATAAATGTATGTTCCTATAATAAAAAGTAGTTTTAATTAATTCATACAAAACCAAAAATAACATTTACATAGGCTGACCCTTACTTATATAAAATTATAGTGTTTGGGTTGTTGCTCTTTGCATGGAAAATGAAATACTTTTCTTGTTCCTCTACATGTGAAAATGGGATGATTTTAAACATTATATCCCTCAAACAAAATTGATATGCATCTATAGTTTATATCAATATTCTTTGGTTTTACTGTCTGATGTGTAGATGATGGATCATATTTATTCATACTACTCTAAATTATTTTCAATTTATACTTTATTTTATTTCCTCATTAACTATGAGAACTCTATGTAAGTATTTTTATATTATAATTTTTTTCTAATGGTGAATAAATTAATTGTTAAAATACTCTAATAGATTATTATAGAAAATTCACCCCTTATCGCATTCGGCCACTACTGTGGGAACTAAAAATTAATTATTTAGCATTTAATATATATGGATATATGTTTATAAAAATATATATCTTTTGGTGATTATTAACTATTTGTTTATAGCCTTCCTCTAATTCTTTAATAAGTCCAAGTGAATGATATGTTTTGAATTATAAATTACTAGGATAAGCTTGAAGACTCAAAACCAATGAGACAGAAATATTTCAATGGAGATGACGTAGATTATTAGAAGGAATGAATGATCATTTTTATAGACATAAGTATTGAGAATGAGACTGTAATTTTTTGTCCATATTAACTCCAACAACATGAAAATGATACATTTTTTTGTGATGATTATTTTAAGTAAAACAATAATTTTTTATGTAAGGATTTATTTTATATTTTTAGAATTTTTTCAAAATAGAATTCATGTTTTATTAATTTTTTTCATTGTTAGATTTTTTTAAAAGTAAAACATCGATGAACTGAATATATTTATATAACTAAACTTATAATGAAAGGAGAATAATTTCATTAAACTAGAAAAAAATAATGACTTAGATAATGAGATATACCATAATACTAATTCAATTATGAATACCATTAATGATATATAGAAAGAATAAAGAATTATATTAAGGTACAAATCATTCATTAATAAATACATATGAAGCTTCTTCCCAAGAAGGTTATTATAATATTAATATTTTTTTCAATTTGTATACCACATATAATGTTATTGGATCACCCTTGATGTATGACCATGTATTGAAGAACATTAAATATGATATATATGAAAATATTCATGCTATTAATTTCAAATATGATATAGTTGTAACAACTTGTTCTTAAATTTATGATTCATATTTTAAATACAATGTTTAATTTTTTTCAAAATTTGGAATTTATAGAAATAATATAATAATTAAAATAATTGTAAAATATATAGAGGAAATTATAGTAAGGATCATATGATCTGTAACTATAGTTCTAATTTCTATTATGACATTATTTTATATGAATATATGAATAAATGACATACCAAATACATATTTCCATGTATAATGAGGAAATTAAGGATAAAAGTATCTAGAGTAAGGATAAAATATCATTATACATTGGATATATATATATTGAGTATTTTTATACAAATTATTGAATCAACATGGGATACTAAAAATCATAGTTTAATAAAAAACATAAATTTGATCAATGACACGAATTTTGATTGTGATTTTTTATATTTCTCTATTACTATAATTAGAGAGTCCAAAAATAATGATAATATGTTGTAGAATAGGATACTTTGTATGTATGATGTCTATATGAAAATAATAAAAAAACACAATAATATAGTTGACAAAAATTTCTGATGGAAAAAATAAAATTAATTATTAAAAGAAATTGTATTAAATAATCCTAAATAGGAGGAGGTGAAATTATATGTTACGTTAGCTTATATATATTATACAAGTAATGAGTATTAACACCTAAAAAATACTGCTTCAAGAACTAAGGACATGTTATGTGGTGATTTAGAGGTTTTTCATAAGGAGAAGAAGAATTAATTAGTAGAAATTGATGTAATAAATGAACCATTATGTGAGTTTCAAAAAGGAATAGAATGTATAGGATAAATTATTAGAATATAAATCGTTACTATAATTAAACATAATTGAAAATATATTGTCTATATTTGACATAGACAATATTTGTACGTGATTTAATTTTAAAAATATAAAATTTCAAGAATTTATACCAAACTAGTCTTTTATTAAACGATTATCTAAAAAACTTTTTTTTTCAAATAATTTTTTTAAAATTTTCGAAAATAAATTTTAAATGAAAACCAATTGATGGAATATATATTATGTTTTTAAAGTAGTGTATTTTTTTCAAGAAAAAAACGATTCTATATTAACTACTTAACCAGTAATAATACTTCTATGTATAATAATACTATTTATTGATATATTGAATACAATTTTAATTTAAAATATTATTCAGTATCAATTATATTTTTTAATTAAAATGTGGAAACATTGTGTTCATTAAGATATCTTTCAGAAAAAAACATTTTAAAGTCCAAAATAATGTTATTCTAAAAATATATATAATGTTGATTGAAAAGAAATTAATAAGTTAAATAATAACCAATAATAATTATGTTACGTTAATTAAACATTTAATCATAATGAAATTTATATATTACATAATTTTTTAAATGAAATTACATTTTCACAAATATTGGTATTTATAATTAAACAGTAAAAAATAAATTTTTCAAAAAATACCTAATATTTAACTCATTTTAAATTATGAAATTAATATTATAAAAATGATGTTAATTATATAAATTAAATTTTAGAAAATTTCCAATAATTGATTATATTTTTTTATTTTTTCCTAAAAAGCAATGAAAATCAAATTTTGATGAAAACATATTTCAAAAAAAATATCTATTTATTAATAATAATTTGATTATTTAATAAAACATTATCCATATTATATATATAAATAGAATGAAGTAGTAAATACTATTTATACCCACCAATTTGTTGTATAGTTTATAACAGTTATATATATCATTGGCCATTTAATGTCGGTGTTTTCTGTTAAATACACTATCTAACATTAAAAATTGAGGTTTTGTGTATGAAAATCTATTTAGGGGATTAATTTTAGTATTAAATAAATATATCATAAAATATTTATGTGTAACATTATCATCTAAGTTCAGTTTTGTGAGTTTTCTAAGCTGTCAAACATAATTTTCTTCTTTTAATATATCTGGGTGCTACACTCTGCTGTAGAGGGAGGGTAATTTATTCATAGAAATTTTGTTTGGGATATTTGGGGTTTATTGGGTTTCATGTATTTTCCATTTAATTTTGAGACATTGTTATTATTTTATTACAACATTTTATCATTTATATGGGTCACATTTGTGGTTATTGTTAGGTTTTAATGATCCAATTTTGGAAAAGGTCTAACAGATTATTGAAATATTAATTTTCCAGGGTGGTGTATCATGAGATGTAATATTATGCTGTAAGATCAGTAAATTTGTAGTTTTTATGTAATTGTATCTGTAGAATAGTAGACTCTTAAGTGAGTTTATTTAATATATCAATGCAAGATAACATATTATGAGAGATGTTGTATATGAATTAGGGGTACTGTAATTGGAATGAGATGAATAATCTATTTCCTGAGATAATTTTACATCAGTATTACTTTAATTGTTGTTAGTTGTTTATAACATTCATGATTTTTAAACTATCATGAGTAGTTGGGTTTTGGTGGTACATTTTATTAGTATATTGAGGAAAATCCACCTTTTATTAATAAACGAATCCAACTTTTAAAATTGGATTAGATGTAATGATTACTATAGAAAAAGGCCCATTGCCTCAATGGGCCATTATAATTTGATATCATACTGGCCCTGTAATCCAAACACCATAAATATAATCCAACCATTACATCAATATTGTAGTCTCCCCACTTCGACACCCCATTACCATAATTCATTTATATAGAATACTCCACCTTGAATACATAAATGTTTACCCATATTTTACCAATGTCTAGTTAGAGGGATAGAGGATACGTTCCAATATACACATAACTCGTTCGAGATTCCCGAATAGTATGTATTTTCTGACCCAATGCCATGTTGCCTTCATATATGTGTCTCTTAACCTGTTTGGTTGTCAATATTCAAATGATTCCTCACTAACTTTGTCAAGAACCATCATTTTTTTCTCATTGAAATTTTCTTGGAATATATCCATTCGGTCTCCAACTTTTAGAGGTCTATTTAAAATGCCAGGTTAAAAATTCATATCTTTTGATTTTCCCACCAAAAAATATCTTAAATCGAATAGGGACTTCCTATGTGATGTTTTCCTCAAATCATCTTATCACTCTATGTTTCCAATTACCTTTTGGTGGACTAGGTTACATGTAGACTAAATCCTAATGATTGATCAAAGGAAACTGGTTGCCTAATGCCCCATTGTGGCCTAATGGACCTCATTCCCAAAGTCCCAATTCTATTTCTTGAAGCCTTAAATCAAATGAACAGTTCCACTCCTAAAGTTACTATTATAGTAAATCATAAACGGAATAGTATCTAGGTTTCATACCTAGGTATTTTGGATTCCATGAAGGAGCCTGTAATACTCATCCACAATCTCATTATTTTGTTTTTTTAGTCTAGGAATGTAGAGTAAATTCTGACAACTTATCCACAAGAACAAGTCATTATAATCATGATTAGATAAGAAAAATTTCCAAATATGGGAAAATCAAATAATATTTAACATGTATCTAAACATTTTAGGGTAAAATATACGATTTTGGTGATACCTTAAATAGTATTATTTCTATTCGGTTTTTATAGATTCATTTTCCACAAAATTAACATACATTAAAAAAAATTTGGATTTTGATTATCCACAAACATATTTTGAGAAAAATATACAAATTATGATTGAACTTAGTATCATTTTTAAGGTTGTTGGTGATGTGAAATATTCATTTTTACCCTAATTATTTTGATGTATAAGGTGAATTTTTTTTGTAAAGAAAAATGTGATGTGTTTCTACAAGGAAACATTATAATAAACATATTGTTATCTAACCATGTGCACTAACTATGAAAAGTGAAATGTTTTGAATTATAGTGTAAGAATAGTTAAACAAACACTTAGATATATTGTCTAATCTAACCATGAAATCATTTTCAGTTATTAAAAAATTGTAATATGATATAAAATCATCCATCACTATCCCATTTAATTTGGAACTATTGGGAGCTATGGATTTCATGGTATTTCATTATAAATATTTTGTATATCTCCAAACACTTTATTACCCTCAGATCAATAATTGGATGTAAATTTCAATATTAGTGGAAAAACATCCGACCCTCTTGATTTTTTACATTTAATTTTTAATCCCTATAATTTATTATTATTTTATGGGGATTTGGATAAGGCATATCATTAATATATAGAGAAATATTGATGGATAATTTAATTTTTTCAGATATTTGTTCGAAAATTCATTTTAGGAACACCAATAAAATTTATAATTCATAATTCATAAGTTATTGCCAAAATACATTAATAATATAATCCCTAATAAACATAATGACTTGTATATTTGTGTAATTATATTTATATATCTTAATAACTTGAATCACAGATACACATATATTATTTTTGAACAGTATAACATGTCTATATGTTACCTTGATCTTCTAAAACAGACGTGATAACATGTTGATATATTTATTAAAGGAGTGAAATATAAATCCTAGAAATGAAAGAATCATTTCACTACATTATGAATGTAATATGTGTTATTCTAGAGGCATATGAAGGTGAGAAAAAATTGTATGGGAATCATAAACATGAACATTGAAAAATTATATGTTATTATCACTTCATGGTAACATAGACATGGGGAAACAATATAAAACCCGATATCATAATAATTATTCAAGTATTACCATGAAGAAATAAAAAAATAGTGTGAGTATGATTACATCACATGAAGCATACATGGTATATAATGACATAAATTAATTAGCCAATGCATTGGAAGGATATAAAATTTTGTTTCCACAGATCACACTCATATCACAAAAATGAATTAGTGTGACACATAGATTATAAAAAATATGAAAAATATTTAAACCCCTTTAATTAAATAATTAAGGAGTGTGAGTACATTAAATTGATTTCAATAAAAAAATAAAGGATTGGTATATCTAGGTGGATACCCATGTGTGTAAATGGGGATGTGTATTTACTAGAAAAGGTTTCCATGAAAAATCCCAGGATTAATGTAGCACCATAAAAGGTATAGATAATAATTCATGGATAGGTTTAATGGGAGTGAAATGTGGACTCCCACTACTTCAAAATTTGATTCTTAAAAAAATGTGTAATCTATTATCCCATTACTAACAATTGGTAATTAAGTTGTATAATACAAAGAAACTGCTTGAATAAAGAATCATAAATAATCCCAAACATGAGAGAGAGATTCTAAAAGAATGGGAGGTGCATCATAAAGTGTTTTTAAAATATTTGGAGGGTTTTAGATAGGTTCATATAGATGAACTTATTTCTGTTTGGTATTTGTGGGATGAGATATAGAGGTTTAGTAGGTATCTTCAACAAAATAGAGTTGAATATTTTATAAATTTCTAAAAAAATATAGACACTATGTAATGAAAAAATATAATCCCAAAACCAACCCATAGTTTTAACTATGTTGTGTACTAAGGAGCAATTTTTTTAATATTCTATACATATATGAATGTACAATATTAAAATAATATCATTTGTGATTTATATATGAGTCAAGTTCATATATTATGGAATTTAAAACTATAAAATATAATATACATTTTAAATGATTCATTAATGGTTTATAAAATTCTTCAAATAACATAAAAAAATTAATAGTGAAATATATATTTTATCATTGATTAATTTTATAACAAATTTTATATCACCTTCAATTCAAAATGATGTCATATTACAAAAAAAACATTTTTATCATATTTTATTTTCATTAAGATAAAAGAATATCTCATAAAATTTTTATGAAAAATAAATATCAGATATTCTTAATGTAGAGATTTGAAAAATAATATTTAATTTAGAAAAATAATTCAACATGTATGATATTTTAAAATTTAAATATAAACATTATTTACATGAAAATTATAATTATTATGAATATAATAATTTTCAAACCCATATACTACTTAAATTGGACAAAATTAAACTATAATATCCTTTTTATGGAAATAAATAATATTTAATAATAATACTAAATGAAATAAATATTTATTTCAAAATTATCTATTTTATCATAGCGATTGTTCAAACTATATGGTTTCCAAAAATACAATTTTGGTTTATTCGTATCAAAAGAAAATTTTAATCAAAACAAATATAATTGTATATTTTTTTTAATAATGATAAGTAGTTAAAAGAATAAATATCTTATTAAAATTTAAAAATTCATAGCTTTATGGTCAAGATACATAACCCCATATTAAATAATAATATGCGTTTAGGGTATGTTGTCTGATGGAGGCAATTTTCTAAGGTGGTTTCGTGAACATGGTTCAACAAAGATATCATTAAGCTTGAACTTCACCCATAAATGGCTTCATTATTTTCTATTTATTGAATTTTAGATTTGGATTAGTCAATGAAATATCCAGGGGATGTCATATCTGTCGGAAGCTCCAATAAATGGGATTCATATGATACAATCCTACTAGTTGAGGTACCCACTTTTTCAATCTGTGTTAAATATATATTATAATAAACCTTAGTATGTACTAAACTCAATGGTGACTATACAACATCTATATATTAAAAAGTAAATATTATAAAATTCCTTTTAAATATGATATAATATATTATTTTAATTTAATAATGTAACCATATTATTCCATGTGTTTTGTTAAATAAAATTTCCTAATAATATATATATTCATTCAAAAATAGAATTCCATTTATATAATAAAGGTCAATAAATTCATACATTCATCCAATATTTCTCTTTAAAAATAAAATTACATACAATAAAGTACAATATGGTACTTTTATTTCATTCCATCTTATAATTCCCATGATTCTTCCTTAATCTTGTCATTCTACTATAAAACATTGGAGATGAGAGTGGTATTCTCTCATTGAACATTATGTCCAAAAATATGGTTCTCTATGGGTTCCACTATATAATCAGTTCATGTGAAGGGTCTCATATATGCTTCCTCCAAATAGATATATGGAACACATCATGTGCTATGGATATGATGGGTGGGATTAGTATTCTATATTCTATAGCTATAATGAAATCATGTATCTCAAAGTGTATAATGTATCTTAAACTAAGATTTCACTACCCCAAAACCCTCATGATTTTCTTCCACAATAATATATGAAGGCACACCTTGTCTCTGGACTTAGTCTCCAGGAATCATCATAGATTGTCCAAATATATATTCCATACGATTACAAATGGGTTTGATATAATATTGAATTTTTAAAAATTTACCTATCCCAAATTTGAAAAGATCATATCACATAATCTCCAGCTTTCCAACATCATCCCAACATGTTGGAATCAACGATATTCCCCCATATAGTGATGTATAAGATTAAATTAGAACAATAGAATGTAACAGGATTTTATGAGAACTCAAAGAGGGGATTTTTTATCCCATATTACTATTAAATACATTGAATATAATATAAACAAATCCTATTGAGGATGAATTGTTCTCTCAGACTGACCATCTGTTCAAGTGTGATATGTAGTACTAAAACTCAAAATTGTATCCAAATAATGATTAAGTATTAATTAGAACCACGAGGTAAAAATAATATATAAATAAAACACAATATATCGTTTCACTCCATAGAGTATTATTATTTCCCTTGGGTATATATTGGTTATTTTTTGAAGAGAGAATAATTACTTGATATAAATGAAAGAAGCTTACATTGTGATCTTATGAATTTTTATAGATATGGAATTATTACCATTATGTTTCTTGGGGAGTACTATAAAAAATCCTTGGTTATGATATCCCATTCCATACAGGTGTGGGAAATTGTTTCATCATATACATATAGATATGACATTTTGTATTGACTTGTTAGAATACAAAGGTTCTATATATGAATTATCTAATCTCTCTCTTCATGTTATCCCACAGAATATTATTCATTATAATTTTATACATATTATTTATTATTTAATAAATGGATATTTATATGATATGTGAATCATCCCTAAGTTCCCTATTCATATTTAGTTTTGATATGAATCATATTCTGGTTTAGAAAATTATAACTATACAATTATTAAAGATGAACTTCATAAAATTGTCAAATTTTCTATATAGGCCCCCATCATTGTTTTGAAACTCCTTGATATTCTAATCAATGGATGGTTGAGAAGTTAGCTGATCAAGTTGTGGTTATCAAATTTTTATAATTTTGATGTCCATCCATTGAATTTCTAGAAAGATTGGATCCCTTTCAATCTTTATCACTGATAGGGTTGGAGGATCCTTTCAACAAAGACCATATTCCATTTTATCATTTCCAAAGATGGTAATGTATTTAACAATCATAGTCTAGGATTAGATGATGACACCTTCATTTTCACATATTTTTTTTTGCCTTTGATTGAAAATATATGTGTGGAATTTATAATCCAAATATATTTCACACATATCCATGTATATATTATGTTACCAAATCATTAATATGAAGAATATTGTATCCAATTAAAGTTAATTTTTTGTGTATTTCTACTCATGGATATTTAATAAGTTAGAGGCCTACGAAAAATAATTTCATCTTGAATGTGAAAATAATCCAATACCTTTTTGAATGTATTATTTTATACCATAATCAATCCCCTTTGGTGGGTAATTTGAGCAATGGTGCAGTGATTACAATATTTTTTAACATTTTAAATCCTAAATTTCATTCATGATTCCAGGTAAACATGAAACACATTATAGTTAACAAGGTTATTGGGGTTTAATATCATGATAATTTTCTAAAAATTTTATTATAATACATATCATACAAAAAGAAACAATGTATTTCCATCACATATTTTTTTTTGGATATCATTCATTTTTTTGTATTTTAGAAGGAACCAAAAAAACACATTGTTAGTGATAACAATCCCAAAGAATGTTACATTCTACATCAAAACAATTTATTTTTTGTAATTTTTATACAAACATTCCTTTTAGAACATATTTAGAACAACATGAAAATTCTCTACATAGTCCTCTATTATTTTGGAATAAATAATAATATCATCAATAAATACTATCCCAAAAAGTTCAAGGAAACCCCTAATGCTAAAATTCATTATGTCCATAAATATTGTTGGAGAATTTTTTAGTCCAAATTTCATAAATATCAATTTATAATGCCCATAACATGTATGAAATTTAGTATATTTGATATTATCGTTATTATACCACACATAATGATATCTAGAATAAATATCCACCTTAGATAAGTATTGGGTTCTAAATTAAAATTTTAATATGTCATAAATTTATGAAATGGAATACATATTATTTATCATGAAATTTTTTATCACAGGATAGTAAAATCCTAGACGAATGGACATATCATTATTCTCGATAAAAATGGATCAGGTCAACCCACAATAATGTACATGTGAGAATAATATCTTTATCCAGTTTCTCTTATGGTTTAGTCTTCATATTCTATTGATCAATAGTGTCAAATATATATGGATTCTCTAATTTCACCAAAATATAGGTATGAGTTAGACTAATAAATCAACCTCTTAGTTTTCATGATGAACATGAATTTCTTCAGGAAAATAAGTAGTATATTCCCATATAATTTTATTTTCACAATGGACAATATTCTCCTTTATAGGAATAATTTGATAAAGATATTTATTTTCATAATGAAATAATATTAATTCTTGAGTTGATTATTCCACTGAAGATTCATCTTTCTCCTTGTAAATATGTATAAATAGAGGGATATTGACAATAGTGAGGGTAATATTATTCTCATTGATATAAATTTCCTATATATATATATATATGTAAATCCAATCTATTCCTACAATAACATCAAATTTCCATAATGAGACTATATAAATTGTCACTAGTAATTTCAACATTAATATATGGATATCAGATAATATATATACAAGGGATGCAATAATTTTCCAATTTTTTATTTCCACTAATATCTACAATTAAATATTTGATATCGTGTTTGAATAATTATAAAAAAAATACTTGTGTGATAGGAATGAATTCATAAAACTATATTATAAAATTAATGTTTCTATGATTGAATGATTAAATTTCATACCCATCACTGTTTCATTTAAGGATCCTCTTTAGTAGTTCTGATAGTATAAGATTTCACATTATTTCTATGTTGTGGTGGTATTTTCATACATCATTGAAAACCATTTTATTATAGCATTAATTCATGTAGTGTTCATATATATTATCATTCAATGATTGGATATTTTGCTAAGAGGTGACTAAATAATTCGTTTCTTAATCATATAGTCTGGTTTATCACATTAGGATACACTATTAAGGTTACCTACATTCCAAAACATATAATTTCATTTTACCATTCATGAAATATGTGGGATTCTTATTCCAAAACTTCTAACAGGTGGGATGTTAGACCATTTTCCCACACCATCTCCCCCCTTTAATTATACATTACTCTCCACTTACATCCTCTAGACATGTGAGGCCGTAGATATTTTCCGATCACTAATTTAGTACTGAAGGAACATCATATAATTTTCTTATAACAATCAATTCCATGAATATCCAAACATTTTTGGTGACTTGGATTTTCCATCCAAAATATAATTAAACCTTAATTTCAGGATCAATGAAAATTTTGAAAACATCTCATGCATGTATTGTGAAGCTACACTATTACACATTGAAGGATTGTTCATTAATTTTCATAACAAAATGAAATTAACACACTATTTTAGATGGTATATTGTGAGGAAAAAATTAATCAAAAATCATTTTTTAGAATTATTTCCACTCAATCACTTTGATATCCTTTACAATATTTTTCTCTTATATCAACATCCACCATTAATCTGATTCCTCCCCAATATTACTAAAAAATATTATTAACTTATCCTTATCATTTAGTAAAAAATTAAAAAATATCATTGTGATTGATTTTTTGAATTATTATAGAATTAAAGGATTAGAAGATCCACTAAATTTATGTGGTTATTATAAATGTCTCAATTGAATGTCTATATTTCTTAGGGACGGTGTGTGTTTTCCCCCTAATTAAACCTTATATTCAAAACAACAATCAAATGTGTAATTGTAATCATAAATCTCTCATATAATTATCCAATCATAATGGGAATCTTATTTTGTTAGTAATCATATGGACTATCACATTGATTGTAGACTTAGTTCCTCATATTTCCATCAACTGGATATAATAAAAAGGAAATTAAGGATGATATTTTCAAACCATTAAGAATATAGAATGGAATATATTAACATTTAATGTATCATCCTAGGTAAATAAAGAATAATACATTTTCATATTTATTAATATTTGAGAATTGAATATTAATTTTACTTTAAAGGGGTTGCTATGTTCGATAGCGTACCCGATACGCAACAAAGAGTTTCTTTGAAATCTTACGTTGCACACTAGTAGTAAAAAAATATTTTTTTAAATGATAGTTAACACGTTGCCATTTTATTGGCAATAATGAATATAAAAAACTAAAATATGATTATATATGTTTTCTAAATGTTTTTACATTTATCCAATAAAGGATAAAGGCTTAAAATACGAAAAGAATTCAATTTTAGGAATATATACTCTAATTTTCACTAAAGGTCCACTTATCGCCTTTTAATGGAGAACCGTCATTAAATATATTTTTGGAAAATCTTATACATTCTATTAGACCAAATAAAATTCTTCTTTATAATTGAAAGAACAAAATTTTCTTTGTGTAAATTTTTGGTATTTTTCCGAAAAAGATCATTTTTTAATGAATAGTGAAAATGTTGTATTTTAATTCAAACCTCTTTTTTATATAATTTATTTATATGATTAGATTATATTTTTAATTGGATTTAAAGTGAATTTAGAATATATTTTTACCATTTAATCCAATTTTTGTCGTTGGAATTAATTTCACTTTGAAATCGGAATTAAACTAGTGTCAATATTTTGATAATTTTTGTTTCATAAAAACACGCTATTTGTTTTGACAGCGGGAATTAATTATTAAATTAATTAATGAAACTTATATGTTTTTAATTTTTTAAATTATAAATCATTTTTGAATTCGGAATATCAAATATAGCTTAGGGTGATGTTTTGGTATTTTTCTGAAAAACTTCAATTTTTGATGAATAGTGAAACCACTAAGTGGTACTTAAAAAACTGCTTTTTCGTTTCAATAAAATTTTACCACTTCTGTGTTCTGAATTTGAAAAATCCGGCATACATGGTTTTAATTAAATGTAAAATTCGGTTCAAAGAGATTAAAATAATTTTTTTGGTGAATAGTAACTTTTTTGTTTATTAATCGCGAGTAGAGGTAATTCGTGTAGTTTATGGTAAAAATAATGTTTTGATAATATGAAATGACCAAGACACATGTCATACCCTTATTGGATGTGTCATGGCCGACCAAGAAAATCCATGAGTCAACTTGGGGACCCCATGGAGCCACTTTGGTAGGAAAATGACATTAATATCTTTTTATTTGAAGTTAAAATAAAAATGTCACAAACATTAGTTGTTTTACTAAAACAATTTTTAAGTGGGGTTATACGAGTCAGATTTTTGACTATAAATATTCATTAGAAAGCTAAAAATATAGTTGTGGGACCCTTTTTATACGAATATCATTTTATAATAAAGTATCATTTCTTAACTTTCCAAGAGTGCCCCTCCTCTCCTCTTATAAAAGGCCCCCACCTCTACCTCCTTACCCACACCTATCAAGCCTTTGGTTCGTCTGAGATCTGATATTTTTATCTCTCCACATCCCTCTATTACTCCTATAAGCCTCATGTTGGTAAGAAGTCTTTCCAACGAAGCCTTTTAGCTCAAATCAAAGAGAGTTACCCGATTTTAAGGTAATGTCTTCACTTGTGTTCTTTTGTTTTATTTTGCTTCTCCACCCCCTAAACTCTTCTTATTAATTTCTTTTGTAACAACTCTAGTATTTTAAATATAATAGGATGATGTTATAAGAATCATTCAATCTACACTTACACACACATACATCAAATGGTTAAAGAACATACTGTTTCTGTGGATGGCGAATTTCTGCCTCACGAAACGATGATTGTTCAATATTCTTCTAACACCTTCAAAGGTGGCCATTAAGATGTCACTATATTTATATATGATATATAATATGTTTATTTTTTAATTAATCTTCTTTATTTTTTATTTGTGGAATACCTTTATGGTTTCCATTGTGGGTAAACATGATAATTTCATTTTAGGAAGTGTGGACTACCGCCCCCTCAAAGTGATTTGATTCGTTAATTCCATATGTGGGACGTATAAAGGATGGATTTAAAGTTATTATATATGATTCATGTTACATGTAAATGATGAATATAATTCTGGAATTAAAATATACATACCTATCATTTAGTTTTAATTCCATTAATATGACATAGAAATGAAATTAGTGTTTATGCGTACGTACAACTTACCGTCTCCATGAACAGTGCATTTCATTTCATACCTTTAAATGATTATGTAATATTATAAATACATGTATATGCTGGATATATATGATATATATGATATTCAAATCATGAATATCATTCTGGATATAATGAACCTTTGACCACACGAACAACATGTAATTGTAAGAAGTCCACTTTCGACTTAAGAACCAAATACCGACAAAACAAACATTATTAACTTAAATGATTACGTAATGTTTATAACAAGGCAATAAGTGATATAAAAGGAATAAATAACTTGAAAAATGTTCTTAATCAAGTAGAAATTAACTCATGTTTATTATTCAGGACGTTAAAGAACGATCGAGTAAGTCGGACCTGAGGTAAGGGAACTTCATAACCCAATTTCCATTATTTGGGATAACCTCCTACTTTCAAATTGTGTCATGATATTATTATGTTATATCTTGTATTTTTACTTTCTTTATGTGTACTTTTAGTGAATACACATAATAGATATATTTTATTTAAAAAATGATCTTTGTAAGGGACTTCATCTCAATCTCTTTTCATTGAGGCATGTTTTGTTTTATAAAAAACTTTCTTTTATACGGTGTATAAAACCCTTTGAATTTTACTTTTATACAAAAGGAATCTTTTTATACGAAGTGTTTTACAAAATGAAAAAAAGGAATGTTTCTTTTAACGTATGCGATAACGACGACCTTTTCCACCGCCGCGAGTATTATTTGGTCTTTGGCTTCATCAACAAGCCGTAATGTATATAATATGAAATAAATACCATATACTATTTTATGTATTTTGGTATTGAAAGTGGTTTTTATAATGGATTCGTTATGTCAATATATTTAAGTGATATATTGTGATTAAAGTGTGTAATAGTTTTCTTTCCATTATATTTGTTTTATGTCTTATGATTTTATAATGGTACTTGGACATTTGACAGGTGGTTACGTGATAAACCATATGACGGGTGGTGCCGTGAATACTAGGATGGGTGGTTACGTTATAACCTCCAATGAATTGGGTATGGAAGTCGGCCGTATGTCTATTCCATTAAGTGATATGTGTGGACGTCGAACGTATGGTTATTCTATTTAAGTATGTTTATGTCCCAAGTTACCTTTATATGTTATGTGATATTTATATGGGTTTTATGGTAACCTTTTGGTTACCAAAGGGTAAGTAATGATCTTTTATTCAGTGAAGAGTTTTTACTACTTCATAAAGGTGAAAAGTATTGCTTTGATAAAGTATACATGGTTTACTTTTTGTTTTGAAAAACTAACAGTTTTCATTCATTTTTTATCCCTTACTGAGCTTTTTATGCTCACCCTAAGTTTTTTTGAAATGTTTTTCACAGGACTTAATGTGGAATAGGGTCAAGTATGGGATCAAGGGAAAGTCATGCTATCTAAAACATGGAACTAGACATGTTTCTTTTTAAGACTTTTTATTTTATGGAATCTTTGTAGAAGTGTCTACTTTGTAATCTTTTGAGATGTAATAGTTATGTCCTAATTATCTAAAACTCAAAACCTGAAAAGATCCTCAACGCGAATTATTCATTTAATTCCATATTAAGTAAGGTTTAAGGCCGGGGCCTTATATTTGGTATCAAAGTTCGGTTTAGATAACTTTAGAAGTTATAATTCTATTAAATGATTATCCAAAAATATATTTTTTTGAAATGATATAGCATTTGAAGATTACCATGTTGCTTCATCTGAGACATGTTTGTTAAGAATGGTTTTTCATAGAGGAAACAAAACAGCTTTTCTAGGACGACATACAGAGGGAAATGACCTTTCAAATCAGTATCTTGAGATGGTCAGAATCAGAACTAAATAGTTTGCTGCAGTGATGGCTCAGTTGAATCAGGTGAAAAATGTTGGTTGTTTTTATTGATTATATTGTGGTGTTTTCTAAAAAAAAAGAGGAGCATGAATGAAATTTAAGGGTTATTTTGAAAGCCTTAAAAAAGAAATTGTATGGAAAATTCATCAAGTGTGAGTTTTGGTTGCAAAAAATTTCTTTCCTTGGACACATTGTTTCTAAAGATGGCAGAACTGTTGATCCTGCTAAAACAAAAGCTGTTGAAGAATGGCCAAGTCCCACAAATGTAATCGAGATCCGTATTTTTCTTGGTTTGGTAGGTTACTACAGAAGGTTTGTTGACAATTTTTCATAGTTATCTAGTCCAATGACTAAGCTAAATCAGAAGGGTGTTAAGTATATCTGGACAAAAGAATGTGATGATTGTTTTCAGGAGTTGAAAAGAAGATTAGTGAATGCTCCAGTTTTGGAACGTCCTTCTAGGAATGGTGAGTTTGTTATATACAGCTATGCTTTGTTGAAGGGACTTGGCTGTGTCCTTATGCAGAATGATTAAGTAATTGCATATGCTTCACGTCAATTGAAAACTCATGAGGTAAATTACCCTAAAAATGATTTGGAATTAGCTGCTGTTGTTTTTGCTCTAAAAATTTCGAGGCATCATTTGTATGGAGTAAAGTGTGAAATATATACTGATCACAAATGTTTAAAGTATATATTCACTCAGAAAGAATTGAACATGAGATAGAGGAGATGTCTTTAATAAATCAAGGATTATGATTGTACAATTCATTACCATTCGGGAAAAGAAAATAAATTGGCTAATGCTTTGAGTCGAAAAAGTAATACTTCATTAACAATGTTGTGTTTGGAACATGATCATTTGGTTAAGGATTTGATGAACTTTGGCATATAAGTTTTTGGTGCAGGATGTCCTTCTGTTTTGTTTCAGGTATCTGTGAAATCTTCTCTATCAGATAGAATCAAGAAAGCACAGAAGCAAAACAGTGAGTTGCAGAAAAATGTAGACATGGTTTAGAAGGGTAAGTTGCCTAAATTCAACAATGATAATGATTGTGTTTTGAGTTTTGGGAAGAGATTGTGTGTGCCTTGTGATTAAAAGTTGAAGATAATGTTGTTATGTGAAGCTCATAGTTTTCTGTTTTCAGTTCATCCAGGAAGTACTATGATGTATAGAGATATTCGGGAGTATTACTGGTGGGACGAAATAAAAAGAGATATGGCTGATTTTACTGTGAAGTGTTTGACTTTTCAGCAGGTTAAAGCAGAGCAACAATTACCGAAAGCGATGCTTCAGCCTTTACCGGTGCCATAGTGGAAATGGGAAAATGTATCCATGGATTTTGTTGTGGGATTACCGAGGACATCTCGAGGTAATAATGCCATCTGGGTTATTGGTGATGACTTGACTAAATCTTCTCATTTCCTTCCTATTCGAGATGCATTCTCTCTAGATCAAATTTCTCGATTGTATCTTAAAGAGATAGTCAGGTTGCATGGAGTTCCCCTCTCCATTGTATCTAATTGTGATCCCAGGTTTACGTCTAACTTTTGGAAAGGCCTTCAGAAGTCATTGGGTACTGAATTAAATTTTAGCACAACTTTTCATCCGTAATCAGATGGGTAGTCAGAACGAACAATTTAGAACTTGGAGGATATGCTACATGCTTGTTCGATGGATTATCAGGGATGTTGGGACCAACAGCTTTCTTTGGTTGAGTTTTCTTATAATAACAGTTTTCATTCCAGTATACATATGGCTCCGTTTGAGGTATTATATGGGTAGCGGTGTCAAACTCCAGATTTTTGGGATTAAGTGGGTGAAAGGAAGATAATAGGACCAGAATTGGTAGAAGAGATGGCAGAAAAAGTTCAGTTGATTCAGAAACACATTAGAACAGCTCAGAGAAGACAGAAAATTTATGCAGATAAGTGTAGGAAGGATCTATCTTTCGAGGTAGGTGATCATGTTTTTCTCAAAGTTTCACCGTGGAAAAGTGTGATGCGATTTGGTAAGAAAGGAAAGCTGAGTCCAAGGTTCAATGGAACATATAAAATTTCGGAGAGAGTTGGATTAGATTCATAAAGAGTGGAATTACCTCCTAGTTTTTCTAACGTACACAATGTTTTTAATGTTTCGATGTTGAGAAAGTATATTCCAGATCCATCACATGTTTTGAGCCCAGAGGTAGTTCAGTTGGAAGAGAATCTCTCTTATGAAGAACAACCAATCTATATTCTTGATCAAAGAGAGAAAGTGTTGAGAAATAAGGTAATTCACTAGGTAAAGTTTTTGTGGAAAAACCATATGGTTGAAGAGGCAACATGGAAATTTGAAAATGCTATGAGGGAAAAATACCCCCACTTATTTTGATAAGTGAATAAAATTGCGAGGATGCAAATCCTAGAAGGGGGGGAAGGATGTAACATCCCAGGAAAATAAAGAATAATACATTTTTATATTTATTAATATTTGAGAATTGAATATTAATTTTACTTTAAAGGGGTTTCTATGTTTGATAGCGTACCCGATACGCAACAAAGAGTTTCTTTGAAATCTTACGTTGCACACTAGTAATAAAACAATATTATTTTAAATGATAGTTAACACGTAGCCATTGTATTGGTAGGAATGAATATAAATAACTAAAATATGATTATATATGTTTGTTAAATGTTTTTAAATTTATCCAATAAAGGATAAATACTTAAAATATGAATAGAATTCAAATTTAGGCATATATACTCTAATTTTCACTAAAGGTCCACTTATCGCCTTGTAATGGAGAACCGTAATTAAATATATTTTTGGTCACTCTTATACATAATATATGACCAAATAAAATTATTCTTTAGTATCAGGACATCAAAATGTTCTTTTTGTAAATTTTTGGTATTTTTCCGATAAAGATAATTTTTTTATGAATAGTGAAAAATGTTGTATTTTAATTCAAAAACTCTTCATTATCTAATTTATTTATATGATTAGATTTTATTTTGAATTTTTTTTAAAGTTAAATTAGAATATATTTTAACCATTTAATCCAATTGTTGTCGTTGTAATTAATTTGACTTTGAAATCGGACTTAAACTAGTGTCAATCTTTTGATACTTTTTGTTTTATAAAAACACGCTATTTATTTTGACAGTGGGAATTAATGATTAAATTAATTAATGAAACTTATATGTTTTGAATTTTGTAAAATAGACATCATTTTTTAATTTGGAATATCAAATATATCTTAGGGGGATGTTTTGGTATTTTTCTGAAAAACATCAATTTATGATGAATAGTGAAACCACTAGGTGGTACTTAAAAAAATTGATTTTTCGTTTAAATGAAATTTTACCAATTCTGTGTTTTAAATATCAAAAATCCAACATACATGGTGGTAATTATGAAGTAAAATGTGGTTCAATGGGATTAAAATAAATTATTGGTGAATAGTAACTTTTATGTTTATTAATTGCGATTAGAGTAATTAGTGTAGTTTAAGGTAAAAATAATGTTTTGATATGATGAAATGACCTAGAAACATGTCCTACCTTTATTGGATGTGTCATGTCCAAACAAGAAAGTATATTGGTCAACTTGGGGACCCCATGGATCCACTTTGGTAGGAAAATGACATTAATATCTTTTTATTTAAAGTTAAAATAAAAATGTCACAAAAATGAGTTGTTTTACTAAAACAAATTTTAAATGGGGTTATACAAGTCAGATTTTTTAATATATATATTAATTAGAAATATAAAAATATTTCCTACATCATGATTTTTATTAATTTTTAGAAATTAAATAAATTAAATTATTTATGACACCATGATGATGCAGGGATTACCTCATTATTTAACGATTTAAATAAAATGAAAAGATAATGTAAAATCTAAGACCTACACATGTCAAAAACCTATTGGATGGGTGTATTTCGAACCCTTATCACCTTATCCTCTAAATATAATAATGTAGGGCCCTTTTTATCTGAAAATCATTTTATAATAAAGTATCTTTTCTTAACTTTCCAAGAATGCCCCTCCTCTCCTCTTATAAAAGGCCCCCACCTCTACTTCCACACCCACACCTCTCAAGCCTTTGGATAGTCTGAGCTCTGATCTTTTTATATCTCCACATCCCTATCTTACTCCTAGAAGCCTCATGTTGGGCAGAAGTCTTCCCAAGGAAGCCTTTGAGCTCAAATCAAAGAGAGTTACACGATTTTAAGGTAATGTCTTCACTTGTGTTCTTTTGTTTTATTTTGCTTCTCCAAACAACTAAACTCATTTTATTCATTTCTTTTGTAAAAACTCCAGTATCTTAAATATACTAGGATTTTGTTATAAGAATAATTCGAGCTACAATTACACACACATAAATCTAATGGTTAAAGAACATACTGTTTCTGTGGATGGCGAATTTCTGCCTCACGAAATGATGATTGTTCAATATTCTTATAACACCTTCAAAGATGGCCGTTAAGATGTCACAATATTTATATATGATATATAATATTTTTATGTTTTACTTAAGCTTTTTTATTTTTCATTTGTGGCATACCTTTATGGTTTCCATTGTGGGTAAACACGATTATTTCATTTTAGGAAGTGTGGACTACCGCCCCTCAAAGTGATTTGATTCGTTAATGCCATATGTACGACGTATAAAGGATGAATTTAAAGTTATTATATATGATGTATGTTACATATAAATTATGAATATAATTCTGTAATTAAAATATATACATACCTCTCATTTAGTTTTAATTCCATTAATATGACATAGAAATTAAAGTAGCGTTCATGCGTACGTACGGCTTACCGTCTCCATGAACGGTTCATTTCATTTCATACCTCTAAATGATTATGTAATATTATAAATACATGTATATGCCGGATATATATGATATATATGATATCCAAATCATCAAAATCATTTTGGATATAATGAACCTTTGACCACACGAACAACATGTAATTATACGAAGTCCACTTTCGACTTAAGAACCAAATATCGACACAACAAACATTATTAACTTAAATGATTACATAATTTTTATAACATGGAAATAAGTGATATAAAAGGAATAATTTACTTGAAAAAGTTTCTTAATTAAGTATAAATTAACTCAAGTTTATTATTCAGGATGTTAAAGAATGATTGATTCAAGTCAGACCCAAGGTAAGGAAACTTCTTAACCCAATTTCCATTCTTTGGGATAATCTCCTACTTTAAAATTATGTCATGATATTATTATGTTATATCTTTTATTTTTACTTTATTTATGTGTACTTATAGTTAATACACATAATAGATCTATTTTATTTAAAAAATGATCTTTGTAAGGGGCTTCGTCTCAATCTCTTTTCATTGAGGCATGTTTCGTTTTATACACAACTTTATTTTATACTGTGTATAAACCCCTTTGATGATTACTTTTATAAAAAAGGAATATTTTTCTACGAAGAATTTTACTAAATGAAAAAAAGTAATGTTTCTTTTAACGTATGTGGTGAAAATGACCTTTTCCGCCGCCGCGACCATTATTTGGTCTTTGGCTTCCTCAACAAGACGTAATGTTTTTAAAATGAAATAAATACCATATACTCATTTATGTATTTTGGTATTGAAAATTGTTTTTATAATGGAGTTTTTATTTCAATATATTTAACTGATATATTGTGATCAAAGTGTTGAAATGTTTTCTTTCCATTATATTTGTTTTATGTCTTATGATTTTATAATGGTATTTGGACATTTAACGGGTGGTTACGTGATAAACCATATGACGGGTGGTGCCGTGAATATCAGGACGGGTGGTTATGTTATAACCTCCAATGAATTGGGTATGGAAGTTGTCCGTATGGATATTCCATTAAGTGATATGTGTGGAAGTCGACCGTATGATTATTCCATTTATGTCTGTTTATGTCCCAAGTTACCTTTATATGTTATGTGATCTTTATATGGGTTTTATGGTAACCTTTTGGTTACAAAAGGGAAAGTAATGATATTTTATTCAGTGAAGAGTTTTTACTAATTCATAAAGGTTAAAAGTATTACTTTGATAAATTATACATGGTTTACTTGTTGTTTTGAAAAACTAACAGTTTTCATTCATTGTGTATCCCTTACTGAGCATTTTATTCTCACACCAAGTTTATTTGAAATGTTTTTCACAGGAATTAATATGAAATAGGGTCAAGGATGGGATCAAGGGAAAGTCATGCTATCTAAAACATGGAACTAGACGTGTTTCTTTTTAGGATTTTTTATTTTATAGAGACTTAGTAGATATGTCTACTTTGTATTCTTTTGAGATGTAAGAGTTATGTCCTAATTCTCTAAAACCCTAAACCTGAAAAGATCCTTAATGTGAATTATTCATTTAATTCAATATTAAGTAAGGTTTAAGGCCGAGGCCTTATATTTAAGGGATAAATCATAAATTAAATACATACCTTAAAATATGGGAGGGTCAAAATAGTTGGGTAGTTAGGTCACCTTGACTAGAACCACGTGATGATTGATATAATATCCAATGATCACTTTTGAGGGTTATTACCCCTACCTAGAACTCTTCACAATCCAAATAATATTTTATTATAAAAATATTGATCTGTATTCCTTAAAACTACTTAATATATTTATTACAATAATTTAATATGTATTCATGTTTATAGTAATATTAGTGTAGAATTCACTAAAATTTTATAATACCAATCCACAAAAATAACTACTCATTTCCCTAATAACAACAATGAAAAACCATATGATTTATAAACCATAAATCACGAGTTACTCCAAAAGAAACAAATAATAGAATCCCAAAAGATCAAATGTCAAATATTCTTTAGATATTTAGACACCTAAAATAATAACATAAAATAGGTATACAATAACACTGTTTAAAAACATGAGAATATATAATTACGTTCCCTTGATCTGCAAATAATGGACATGATAACCTATGGAAATAATCAAGAATTTAGTTAGTGAAAGGGCCTTGTAAGTGAATAATTATAACATAACATGATCAATATAATACATTTTTTTCAATATGTAGATCAAGGAAACAAAACATGGAGATAAAAATTTTCAATAACATCAAATCATGATATAATATTATAACACCAACAATACATAGAAATCTATAAACACTATAAAACATGACATGATAAGAATAAGTCAATAAAAATTTTCAAGAAATAATATCATACTTTCCTATGGATAACATCCCATAAACTATGAATGGAATGTCATGAGATAAAATCATTAAAAATTTCATTGGTGGGATATATATTTTTAGCCACACCCATAACATTAAAAACATGTACATGCATTAATGTGATACATATATTAAGAAATATTATAATAAATTATTTCAAATTATTCACATTATTAATTATTTTTTGTTATATTCATGTAATTTCCCAATTGATGAAGGATATTTACTAGTTAGTGGATACCCTTGAGTGGAAATAATGATGTGTATTCAATATATAAATGTTTGGCACGAGATACCACTACATAATATATGTATCATAATGGGTTTAAGTAAATTTTTATAGTGAGATTGAATAGTTTTTTCTAAATTCTATAATATCATAAAAACAATTATAGGATTACATAAATACACATTAAAATAATAAAAATTATAAATAAATTGAAATAATACAAAGAATTCAGCGGAATAAAGTGGTAGATAGAATCTATTACATTTAGAGGGATCTATTAAAAGATTAATAAGAGCTTCCTAAGAGCATGGGAAAACCATTTGAGGGATTTAGATTGGAATAGGGATAGAAACATCATTATAAATTGTTTTTTAGTGATCATAGATGGAGGATGGGTGGGTATTTATAGGAAATGATATTGGAATTCATTATTAAATTTTCAAAAAATGTTTGGGCCTATATTTTAAAAAATAATAGAACAAAAAACATTCCCATAGTTAATTCTCATTTTTTCTACCTTGTTATAGTTGTTTTCAATATTTTATAAATCCATGAATCAAAAATTTTAAAATCATACCATTATTGATGTGGAATTCAGTTATTTTAATGAGAAATTAATTATAAAAACATAAAAATATTATTCGATTTATAGGATACATTAATGGTTTAGAATATTTATAAAATTACTCAAAAAAACTAAAAAATATGTAAAAGGGTAAAAATGTATTCAGTCATGGATGATTTTTATATAACTTATTACATCAATTTTGGGAATTATGATTTAATAATACAAATCGTTTCTTATATAATATATTTAATTGTCGCCCAAAATTTTGAATGTCATAGAAAATTATAAAATATTAACCATTACATAATTTGGATGTAATTCTTTTAAAAATATTTTTTTATTTTTTAAAAAATAAGTCTCTCTGTATGAGATTTTAAATATGAAATAAAAAAACTAACATAATGGAAAAAATTTTGTTATTAAAAAAAGTTTCTAACCATTATAAAGATTACTTTATACATCATTAAATAGAATTATCATGTTTTTTGTAAATAATTTTTTTAATAGTAATATTATATGAAATTAATATTTTATCCCAAATTATTAATTTTTTTAACAAAGAATATTGAAAATATATTTATTCCAATAATTCCATTTTGGTTTCATAGTATCAAAATTTAATCCTAAAAAATTCATATATAATAGTATATTGAATGTAAAAATTAAAAAGGAAAAAATATATTCATTGGTTAATTTAAAATAAAAAATAAAAAAATAAAAATAGATACTAGATATATAACTTATTATTACACTTGCGTATCCACAATGTTTTAGGTGGGTAAATAGATTCCATTTTGTGTTGGTTCGGTGAACTTTTTGTTGGTTTTAATCTATATAGAGTTGAACGTATCTTGTAAAAAGTTTCGTTGCAATTTCAGTTGTTTAATTTTATCTTGTTCTTAATAAATGGAAAATCTATAGGATTCTATCTCCATCAGAATATCCAATAATTCTTTTTTATATGGTATAATCTTATAGGTTGAGTCCACCACATCTTATGTCTTTGTAAATTGGACTTTATAATAACCCATAATATATACAATTCTAATAAGTAAAAATACAATGACTATATTCTCAATATTTAAGATATTTAAAGGTTATTTAAATTAGACTAATTATATTTAATAATTTTGTGAAATAACTAATTTTTTTAATGTGTTTTCTATAAAGTTATTAAATAATAAGGAATTTATTCTTTTTTAAAATGAAATTTCGTTTGAAAGTTTTTGTGTTACTAAAAATGGAGGTTTTTTATATAAATTTTTATATGCCTTAATTTTTATTTTATAAATTATAATTATTTCCTGATTTTTCTATAATTATATTTTTTATTATTTTTCTATGATAATATTTTGAATCCTAAATAGTATTTATTTCATATAGTTTTTATGATATACAAAATGAAGAAAAATTAATCAATATAATAGTAAGTAGATATATTCACTTATTTCAAATTATTAAAATTAAGTCTCTGATAACGTAGGCGTGGGTTATGGTATTTATGTTTTTTGTTAGAAGTATCATAGGTGATTATATATTTTTATATGGAAGGAATCTTTTATAAAGATTCTATGTTCTTAAATATGGATTGGGTGGTGTTGGGATATTTGACAAAGTTATTAAGAATGATTGTGGTAATGTAATAAATAGATACATTAATGGAAATATTATTTTAGTATGATATACATTCTATTGTAGTTTCTTTTTTTCATGATAACATATTTTTGATTATTATGTAGTTGATATGGTCCATGAAAAAATTAATTTTTTATTTAAAACATTGAATAAAACACAGGGCTGATCATGGATGATTCATAAGGACCAATGTGTATTTGGGTCTTAAATATCCAAATCAATATTATATTTTCTTGGTATTCATGTTTCTAAAGAAGCTATATTTTATTTTGGTTTTCTATTTATTGACGTAAAATTGATGAAATAAATAGAAAACAATTATAATTTTTAGCATTGAAAGGTAAATTCCATGAATATTCTACTAATAAATTTAATTATCCAGTTATTATGTCCTCGTCAAATTATTAATATACTCAATATCATTCACACATCGACATCATTTTTTAAAATTTAGGTAACCTATACAATTTTTGAAATATAATAGGAAAAATTTATTTTACTTTCTCTATGGTTTCATTTTATTAAAATGACACTGTCACATAAAATACATCAAACTCTAGAAAACTCTATCAAATGTTTTTCCTACTCTAACCCAATATATTTTATAAAAAACGATGAAAATTAAGATATGAGATGTGGAATCAATCTATTTTGGAATGATTTAGTATTAGTTCTACTTAAGTTATATGATCAATGAACAAATCCTCAAACATCCACACTAAATCATTATAATTTAAATAAAACTAAATAAATTATAACTATAATTACAGAAAAATTAACCTCCCACAAAAATACAACTCAAAGTTTGTACTTCATGAAAATAGTGTCATAAATATCAAATATTAAAACAATAATATAAAAAAAATATTGATCTCAGTAAGAAAATAATGAGAAATCATAACAAACATTCAATATAAATTAAATTAATAAAAAAAATAAAAACTACATTAGGTCTAATTGTACAATTGAAAGGAGTCAAATATTTTCTAAAATAGAGTTTGGAAACACTTTTCATAGAATATGTTCATATTATAAACTCATATCCAAAAAATTAGTTCTGAGAAGTCTGACACTTCTTTAGTTGGATGGATTCCATATGTAAATATTCTAGGGTCATAATTGGTTTCACTTGAATAATCAAATTGAAATTTTATCTTCCCAAGATCACACAAAAAGTCAATCAATAATTTTCTTATTGATTTGTTTTGAAACATTAAGAATGTAGTGGAATATCGTGATATATTTGGTGATCACATGCGGATATGTAAATGCATGAAATCATGATGGATACCTTGAATTCATACTATATTTTTAGGATTAATCATTTCATTGTTTTTGTTGAACTGATATTGTGTTTTGGTGTTTGGAGTGTTTGGAAGGTAATATTTATCTTTAACAGTAGGGACACACTGATGGTATGGTTCTCATAGTTGTCTTTGAAAATTAATAATACTTTATTAGATGTCTTGAAAGAGAATGGATCATATAAAAATCTTCATCTATGGTCTTGAATTAGTTCTGGAGTATTATTGGTCCTCATAGAAGTTGATAAAAAAAGCAAATCTTGGGTAGAGCTTTATGGATAGTTATTGTGCGGTTTTTCTTAATGATCGGAAAACACTATGGAGTATCTAGTACCAAGGATATATGATTAAATTGGATTATTAATTTAAATAAATACCATGTGTGAACTACCCTTCAACTCTTTATCGATTGAGTTGGTTTTGACAGTGATCACCTTCGACTCATTATACAATGACAACAGCAACAAACTGATGATAAAAAAGGAAATATCTTTGACACACTCTTGTTTATCATTTTCTCATCCTTCATTAATTCCCAAAACATCATGTTTATTATAGTATTAGAGCTTGTCTTATTACAATTATATATAGGGAATAATCTAATATCATCATTATTTCTTGAACACACATGAATGCATCATCCAAGGAAACACCTCTATAATCAATTGGATCTTATCATCTTCATTATTTGTAATTCTATTTTTCATCATTGTATTATATTCTCATTATCATTAATAAATCAGGTTTTCGCCATACTATATTTCAATTTGTGAATGTACACAATTAATATATAGATTAGATGTTATGGATCTGGTTGGAATCGAGCTTCAATGTTTTTCTCTTCAATATTATTTTATAATACTCTACTTGATCATCCACTTTCAAATGATTCAATTACCTTCCTTGTATTAGGGGTAAGATTAATTGATGAATTTCCATGGATTCATTAGAATGTATCATGGGGAGTGGAATGGTAGATGTGAAAGGGAATGAGTTAATGGGTGGGAATAGTCTATGTGCCAAATAAGTAGACTACATCGTCCTGAAAATATAATTTTCCCACTGTTGATGTTAATTTTCACTTCTGATGGAAGTAGTTTAGTGTTCCTGATCAAAGTTCAATGATTCATAGAAGCATAACTATTTTATTAATATCTAATGTATGGTCATATTCATGGATTTATACAACTTTTATGTTCATAGTGGAATTATAATAGTTTATTTCCAATGTATCCTAGGCTTGACATTGTAGAAAAATAATTAAATATTTTCAAGAATTATTTGAATTAAAATAGTTTTTTTGAAATAATAGTTTTTCTCGAATCCCATGTAATTTTTTGTCTATCATAAATAATCACATTAAAAAATCCTAATTGACCTTTTAAAATGTATTGATCCGAATAGAAATAATAAATTTTCCAAAATAATTAGATGGATTTCATTAAATTAAAAAAAATGGTTAAAAGATTATTAAACACATTGAATAATGTTAATTCCAAATATGAATTGAGTAAAATAATTAATCAATAGATTTCAAAATAAATATATTTTGTTACATTTAATATCATAAACGAATAAACAATTAAGAATTGATATTTCTAGAAAATTTTAAATGATGTCCCGATTACACCAAATAATAAAAAATTAATTAATTACCTTCGTCTTGAATAAATAATTGAGATTATTATTGATGAATATTATTTATAAATGTTTGAAATTTCAAATTCCATCACTCCCCCACACATGAACTACTACACTAATGGGGAATAAATTTAATTTAATTTATTAGAAAAAAATTAAACTATTTTTCCTTCCTAAATAATAATAAAATTATGAAAATAAAAAAAACATATTCATCAATAGTAATAATTACAATTATTTCTATGTGAATCATGCAACTACATCACATTTATTAATGTATGATTTTAAACTCCATGAGTGGAAATAATTATATTTATGTGTAATTAATGATTAAACAAGAGTCACATCAATTTATCACTATCTTTCAAGTCTCTTAATAAAATTTTAAAAATTAAACATTATTTTTAAAACTCAAATTAATTATTTATATCCCAGTTTTCTCATCTCTGTTTATGTTTAATATTATCATCAGTAAAATTGATTAATTTTATATTATTAGACAAATTGTTTTATTATTCACGCATACATGACTTTAAAAATAAATATGATAAAGAACATATTGAAAATATATTAAAATGGAATTACTTACACACCCATGTTTTATTCTCTCTAATATTCACTATAGGATCATAATTTATTATTCTACTCTATTTTCAACGGGCGTATTTTTTTCTCTCCCTATGGTGTCACTTTTCCAAGAGTTTATGTTACCATAGATTATGTGCTAAATCTAATGACCTCATGTTATAATTCTAATACCATATAATCTTTTTCACTCACTCACTACTTAGATCTAGGTCCAAATTTCCATGGAAAAATTGAAGAATTAACATAGTAATCATTTCACAACCACAATTTCATAACCAATTAAATACATCCCTAATAGTATTTTATTTAAACATGGTTTGATATAAATTAATTTAAATTATAATATGAAAATAAATTTTGACAAAATTAACAAAATATCGATGTTCATTGTAAAAAATAATTATCTATGTGTGTGTTTTTTTTCATTTAAAAAATAATTATACAAATCATGACATCGGGAATATGAAATGTGATAAAATAACTAATCGAATCTTTATTCACACGCCTCATACAATATTTTCATTAAATCCACAACGATATTCTAAAATTATTATACTGTATCTGTGAAAATAATATGTTTGATGAATTGAATAATATTATTGATAGAGGATGTTCATCTGGGAATTTTAGTTAATTGTATATAAAATTGTGTGAATGTGTGATACCCATTTAAGTTTTTCACCATTGTTCTTAGAGAATGTGTTATTAATACTGTCAAATTCCATTTATTCATAGAAAATAAATAAGTCATTATATTAATATTTAGGATAATAATACATCACAAAAAATAACATATAGAACAAGGGAGGCAGTTTATGGGAATACCCCCATAAGATGTGTTGTACATTATAATATCTTTATGGTATGATATTATTTTTTATCCCCAATCAATTGGATGATTTTATATTTTTGTTTAAAAATGAAAACATTTTAGTTCCCCAATAATTCTTATCAAATTTTTTATTCTTTTGTAGGGAACCATTAATAGAGTTCTTCATGTCAATCCTACTAGTAATGTTGTTAAAATTAGTGGGTTATAATGAAGGATACTTATATGGGACACTTTTTCTTCCACTAATTTCTTATCTTCTTTATCTAATGATTTATCAAATAGAAGTAGAAGGATATGTTCAAAATATAGAGGTAACATGTCTTTATATTTTATATTAATTAAATCATATTGAGTTTAGGTAAAATTCATATACCTCATAAATGGTATATTACTCTACAATTTCTTCATGAGATGATTCATGGGATCCTATATCTCTAGTGCATACCACTATTTGATGTTTAGTGTAATGGTTAAGGATTAATTACTTCACCAATAGTCTTAAATAATTTTCTTCTTTATCCACTTCATGTCTGCCATCATATTAAATATTATCAATGGCTTATAGTAACATTGATTACTCTATAATATTAAGACATAGAATCCATTTAGGGGCTGAAATGTGAAAAACATTAATATAATAATTATAAGAATCAAATTTATCACTCTATAAATCAAACAAAAAAAGTGATGAATTTGTATGATTAAAATAATGGTGCAGTAATTAAATTATATTTTTGAATAATTAAATGTATGATATTTTACATTTCTATCAACTACATCATGTTGTTCAGTTGGTGTCAAATTTTTCACATTTTTTATATGTAATCGTCTTTGAATTTTGAGGGGGGTAGGATAATTTTGTAATTCCACTTCATGGATGCCCTCATAATAGTTTAGTTTATTATTTATTGGTTCATGATCCACTTGTTCTGAACCGTCAATAATTAATACATAATAATAATGTAAAATTTCCTTAAATATGTTTATCACTTTATTTGTGGTGGGTTCATTTCCATTATATTCACCTGTAAATTACTCTTCATCTTATGTTTGGTTAGAGTAGTGAGTTTCTGAATCCTTTCAGAGAGGTCCTATTATGTTAATTTTTTAATTTTGGAATATAATATCATTGTTAAGGTGAAAATTAACAGTGAATACCATACTCCCCAAAAACAATTTTATGATGATCAAATAGTATTTGTGGGCCACAATCAAATAGGATGTTTTTATTTAAATTTTCATGTGAAATATAAGACTGACCATGGTAGTTAACCAATGAGTTATTTATGGTTTAGTATTCACTTTTAAAACCCATAATATATTAATTAATTGGTATTCATTTTTTTCATCAGAATACGTTGTTCTCTATTTTTAGGTGTTTATGATAAAAATATAGAAGAAATAAAAAAAATTATTATGGGGAAAGGGCCAATCAATTATTATGTTGCTAATATGTTTCAATATCTCTTTATAATTTCATTTACAAGTTAATAATTAAATAAAAATAATTTATTCATCACAACCCTTTAATAAAATATCAAGATCCTATGAATATTTATAAATATACTAATATCACAAAATTGTACTTCCCTCAATTTTTATGAACATGCCATGATAGAAGGCGTTCCCTCAAACTCTACCATAATCAATTGAATTTTTTCCTTCATTGAATCCCTATATTTAAATAACTATTAACTAAATTGGGATAAGATAGAAAGAATCAATAAATTTCGAAATCGAATAGGAATAATTCTACTGATTTATGATAATCATCTATGTAATCACTAACTACTCCCACTACATGATCATAATTGAATTAAAACATATGTAACTGGAAGGGGGATCCTGAAATATTGAAAATAACTCGAGAATAAAACCTCTGGTAAGTAATCCATGTTTACATAGTTGTAGTGATCATTATCAAAGTACATAGATTTAAAAAATTTCAAATAAAATTGGGAGAATTGAACAATTCAAAAACATGAACATCAGACAAAAAAATAATTGACTTATATGAAATAAACTATAGAGGATCCTTTTAAAAAATACTAATTAAGTGAATGTTTTATAATTGGGATAATGGAATTATATTTACACATAATTAATTAACGTATAAGATCTTATAAAAAATCTAATTTCCATAAAAAGATATATATATATAGTTGGATGGGTTCTTGATGAATAGTTTTTAGGGTCAAGATTTATATCACTCAAATATTCCAACTTAAATATTCTCATACCATGATCATTATATGAATGAATTAAAATATCATTATAGTGACTTATTTATATAATTTTATTTTGTAATGGAAGATTGTACTCTATTTAGTGCTAACATGTGTACATGAAAATACCTGATAGTTGGATGGATGTCATGAATTCAGACAGGAATTTTGGGATTCGTTATTTCATTTGGGATGTTTATGTGAGCTTAATGAATGGAATTTATCTAGTACTGTGGATAATTTTGGAAATCATTGGTGGATTCTCATTGGGTATATGGTGTTTATATTTGAATCCAAAAAATCTTAATCACTGATTGGTTGTGTTTTAATATCTTTTCAAATGGAATCTTGTGATGAACTTTTCATAATAAATCCTAAATAATGCTATGATTGCACAGAACATGTTGAAAATAAAAATTCCTTTGGAATATCTAGATTGATTATGGAGAACAAAAAATAATTAATGTTTGGATAATTGTGTGGCACATCTCATTCCATGTAAATTAAATGTGTAGGACTATAATATTTTTAAAACTATCTATGAACCATCCATACACTCTATAATAAGTGAGATTGGATTGAGTGAGGCATTTTTCCTCTTTACCAAATCTAAAAAAATGTTTAATACGTTTTAATAAATTATAGAACCTTCTCACCATCATGTTTATATTATTCATATAGATTATTTGGGCCCTTGACTTTGGTTTCGTCTTAGCTAAGGAGATCATCACATTTTGGAAAATAAATGGGAATCATTCCTAATCATAAAAATTCATCAATCATTCCTAAACGAATCAAACTCAACAACACCATTGTAATGATTCAGTTCTCAACATCATCTCTATTTATAAATTCATATTTCCTTCCAGATCATAACTTTTAATTCCCATATATGAATCTCAGTTTCCCCATCGCAGATTTAATTTCTTGAAGATCCATTTTGAAGCATGATTTGAGTTAGGATGTCTTAGGGTAGAATTATGAATTTTCAATATTCTTATCTACATTGGATTCTAAAACAATTATCAATAATTAGCATCAGAATAATTTAATTACATTTAAAGTTTCCTTTATAGGATGCACATATGAATTCCCATGGTTTCCATAACATTGATCTAGTTTCATGTCACATTTTAAGAAAAAGGGAAAGGCCATTGGTTTGAGCATGGTTTAATAAATAGATATGTAGACCCCCACATCACATTAGAAAAATTAACTCTTTGTAACAATATTTTAAAATTATCATGATTTATGGTTGGTGTGTATTGTCATAGTAAAATTCATGAAGATAGAACATTCTTTGATGATCCCCATTGAGGAACCATAAAAGACACTAATAAAGAAACCTGACATGATCAAATGGTCATAGGCATTGTATCCTTTTAAAATTTCATAGATAGGTAAACGTGGACACATTTTGTAATGTATTTGTTTCCTTGAAATTAATTGAATCAAAAAATATATAATTTCCATCTATATTCAAATAAAAATTTATATTTATTATATCACATAAAATAAAATTTCAATAATCAAAAACATAATTTTAAATTCCACTCTTTATAATAGATATCATGTACATTTCATAAAATAAGATTGTGTATTTAATTTATTTCAAAAATTAGTAAAACAATAATAAAACATAATTAAAACCATTTAATAACATAAGATGAGAATTTAAATTAATTCAATCTACTAAAAATAAAATTTAAAAATAATTGTTCGGATTATCCATTAATATAGAATATGAATTACTAAATAAAAATGAACGTTTAAATCCATTTCTCCAAAAATTACCAATTCAATGAAGAACATAAAATCATTAAATAACTTAAATTCAAAAACTAAATAATTTCTCAATAAATAATGTTTTTTATCATTTAAAATCAATTAAAAATTCAAAAAATCAGTTATCATTTTATGTCTTGTATTTTTAGTAGACTTCTACGAATTGATATATTATTTCTATATATTGGATTATTTAAAAAGTTATTATAAATGATAATATGTTGTGTTATATGTATAATATTTGGTGGTTAGCATTGATTTTACATGAATACTTATATTATCACAAATGGTTTACATATACATGGTTAATACATGGGGCCATTTAAAGAATTCATTTTATACACATGTCATCTATTTCCATCTTGATGAAGACATATATCATCTTTAGATTTTGTTTTTTTGTGAATTAAAATTACCTCTGAATATGTTTTCTATGTTGTGTAAATTTTTATATATTGGGGATTATGAAATTATTTTGTATTGATTTCCCATTAAAATATTTAATTATTGTGCTTTTAGATAAATTAATATATTTTTACCTTGTTTATCATTGGTTGTAATAATACCGATATATATTTTATAATATCCAAATATCAAATAATTATGTCATTCATATTTCAATTTAACATGTTAAATGTTTATTGACATGAATATATGGAAAGGAATTAGAAGATTATTGAGATTAAAATTGGTGTTTGTGGGGGGGGGGGGGGTTAATCGGGGATTTAAATTATGTTTTATGTTTATTTAAGAAAAAGCCCATCACCACAGTTAAATTAAATACATTATGACATACTCACTGTGAATAATAAAAAAACTAGGAACATCATATTATAAATGATTAAATATGAATATTGGGAATCTAATCCGTGACATTTTTTGGTATTTACCCAATACTATAATATACATTAGTATCATAATGTGAGTTACAAATGACTAGGTTTTCATCAAGATCTTGTGTTAGGTAACACCATATCCGAAACAACTACATCAAACCTAGAGTTCCACATAACATCATGTGTGCCTCCTAATATGAAATATGATGTCAACTAGAAGTATGGGGGTAGCTCATCTTGTAGGGATAATATACCCCCAAGAACCTATTATATACTGAAAAATAAATACAAAAATTGTAATAATTAATAATAATATCTTACTAAAACATGAATTAAAAATTTATCATAAAAATAAATGAAATCCCAATGTGGAAAACTAAACAATAATAATAAGTAATGGTAAATAAATAAGTGAAAAATGGGTCCTCTAGTGTTTGTCTTTTTATGATACCATCAATGTATTCCAATACTCATCTATCCACCAATGGTTCATTTCCGTTCACTAGGACTCTAGTCATTAAATATACCAGCACACCAAAATCCAGTGTAGGGTGTGAGTAAATAAAATTATAGGAAACCACTAATTTGACATTAACATATTGTGTTGAAGTATATAATTGTATGATTTAATATAATAAATTTGTAAAATTATAATAACACACAATCCAAAACCAAGGATTCATGCACTGTTAAATCTTCCACAAACCCTAAGTTGTAAAATAATTGAATTCATTCCAAAATTTACAAATAATGGATCTTGAATATTGTTACGATCCAACAACATGGTTATGAGTCACTTGTCAGACTAAAAAATTCCACCATGCCCCACCACCCTCTCGTAAATATTATAGCTCATATGACACTATGTCATACACCATGGTACATTTAGACCTAGTGGTTGATATAGATGTATAGGCCCAAGGCCTCATGTTCAATCAACTATTTGAAATTATTCGCAGTTTTTATCTCCTAGTTTAGATCACATTTACAATCATTCCCCATTATATCCTCACATGATTCATCACATATGAACAATATGTCCCCATGTCAATCTGCATTAGTCTGTCATGCCTTTTCATCTATCTTGATATCATAATCAAATCACATGAAACATCTTAACACACGCCAAAAGGGATATTGAGCTTTGACTGATCCACCAATCACTTATTTAACATGATTAGGAAAAGAAATTAAATATCATATAGAAAATATATCTCATGTAAATAGGGATATAATATCATGGATGACATATCCAATTTTAAAAAAAGTGTAAAACATATCCCAAAAAATTTAATGAACTTCCCAGCTCAACATTGTCGACATGTATGATATGTACATACCACTATGTGTGGTTCAAAAGTGTAATAAGAAACCTCAATACCAGACAAAAAACACCTTAAAATCCTTATTATTGTTATTGTAAACACGTGAATTCTCAAGTTACATCAAGGTTTCCTAGAAAATTGTATATAATTATTAGTCGAATGAGGTATACAATCATCTATGATAATTTTTGTAACTATCCACTAATAATTATCTTGTGATTAATAATTCAAAAATAAATCTTTCATAATTATCTTTTATAATTTTTAATGATTAAATTCAATTTAGAGTAATTATCATTTTTAATTGATTAAAATTATCCATGATAATTTCTAAAATTTTCATTTTATAGAAACATGATATTATCATTGATAATTTCACATAACTATCTATGATAATTTAATTTAAATTTATTTTGATAATTATTTTTAAAATTGTCTTTTTTCATTTTGTAATTCTAATCTATATAATTATATACTCATCATCTGATAATAATGATAATTATCATTTTATAGTCTGTTAAATAAATATTTTTTGATAATTTTGGTGTGTCCATTTTTTTATTATGAAAATCAAATTTAAAAAATATATAAATAATGTAATAATGGAAAATGATGAAAATAAATAATAATAAAACAAGACTGATATCCATTATTTTCACAGGAAAAAATGGAGGACGAAAAAAATTAGAACATATATTCTAGCACCAATAAGAACGTTCCACATGCTTTCTATCCCAAAAAACATATCATCAGATATTCACTAATATTGTGTAAATGAGTCTCATTCCTACTTTCACTCCCTAGGATCTTCCAAAATTAAAATATAAATGGATCGCCTTTATGGAAGGAAATATAATAGATTTAAAACAAAATTTAAATTCTATATTTAATATGTGATTCAATCCTAAATTGATAGTGTAGTCTTTAATTCATCCACATTAAATATTTTCTAATATTAACAGGTCAATTAATGGTTATTTCATGGATTCTTTGAACTCGGGTGATGTGGTTAACTTTAGGGGATGGTGCATTGAGATGATGATGGAAAATAATAATAGTTATTAAAATAATGATACTAAATGATAAATTGGTTAACAAATTATCCTTAAATTTTATTTTATTATAAGATCTATGTGTACAAAGGTTCTTCTATTCCAAGGGAAACACCCACATTCCAGACATAACAATGATCTAAGATATTACTTTTGAAACACCATTTGAGATACATTCCTTTACTTCTGATAGAAAATATAATAATAATATTTAATATATTAACCTTGCATAAAATTTGACAAAACACCTGACACACGTAAATTTTACCATATTCCTAGTTTAAACCTTACTTTACATACCTAATTTTGGTATAAAATTTCTTATATAAGATACTATTTAGAAAATATTTCATTTTTTTGAAAAATTGAACATGCATAATATAATATATTTAATATTTTTCTTCTATCTATGTCAATGTTCTAAGGGCCTTGAAATATCTATATATATCAATTTCTATCATCACAAATATTATAGAGAATATTTGTAAGTCTTAATAGAATTTTACGTTTTCATAAAGGCATTAAGTCATTTACTATGTGATTTTTGTAGAAATAAAAATGTTAACATAAAAATAATAATAACTTATAAAAAATATGGGTTTTATTATATTCCTAGAATGATGATATTAAAATTATCCACCAATAATGTTTTCTCTTTTGTATAAAGTAAATACAGTAGTCTTGTTAAAAAACTTATACCCTTAGAGATTAATCATCGGATTATCACTCCCACATCTACTTCTGGATATATCCATCTTCCACTAAATCTAAATAACATATATTATCTTATCTCAATGTCATTTACTTTATCTAGTCTATAATCCACATTGGATTATCCTCATTTGATGAATCATGGTTCATCTTCATGTCATCATAGTCTATGACATGCATATGATAATCCATGTACCACTGTAGTGGGGTAAAATAAAAAATGATTTTTGTGCCATAATAATGATAAAGATGATCAATATCACATTCTACAATCAAAATAATTTCATTAATAATAAAGGGTCCCAAAAAATGGTTCTACCATTCCATGATTCTATAGATTTTTGTTGCTTGACTAAGAAGTCAGTCTGAAGTAAACATGAGCACCCACGAAAAAAACAAAGGGATCCTCCTATTTTAAGAATATTATGTATACCGAAATTGAATGGTGAACAAACTATTCTGAATCAAAATCAATATATAAAAATTATCCTAAAGAAATATGGAACTCATAACTGTGTCCACACTAACCTCATGCTAATAATGAAGAGAATGAACCAACCTCTTATAAAGATAATCCTAAGATTACATATAAATAAAATCTCGATTGCTATTTTTTTTAAGAGAAATAAATATGCACTAGGTAATATCCCATGATCAACTGAAGTAATACCTACATGATTTATGTATATCGTCTAATATGAATATCATTTGATCAGACAACCCTATTTTCTTGGGATATTTGATTGTGCTAAAGATCAACTGAGTCTCTTGGACCTTATACAATTATATCAAAAATAACAATGTAAAACATGGGTCTCTATATATAAAATCTCAATTGATCCCCTTGTAAGAGTGTAGTCTCAATGAAATAGTTATTTCCAAACATAACCACAAATTGAATTTCTCGAATTTGAAAAAGGATAAAAATATTCATAAACTATTCGAAAGTCACCTAGATAGTGTAATTACTCATCATAATTATAAGAAAACACAACACTGATTCTATTTTCATATATAACACCATTGTAGTATTGATGTCCCTCATCAGTCTCTCATAGAATGAATCACATACTACCACACTCTTACATATTAGGGTTTCACATCACCGCTCTATGACATATCAAGGAATGTTATGTATGGGGAAACATTACTGAAATTATATGTTCTGTTCATACAAAAATCGTTTATAAATAAAAGAATGTGAACCTTGGAATCATACAATGTATAAGATTAAAAATATGTGTTTGAGAATGTACCTCATATAGTAACAAGTTATACATCATCATCTGCTTTTATCTAATATGCCGAATACAAATGGTCTTCCTCAGCTCTATGAACATACTTTTGAAATTCATGACCACTTTATGTCATTATATGATCATGATATCATGGACCCTTTAAAGTCCCATGTATTGATTATAAAATCTTCCCCTGACCTCCATTTGGAATTTATCATGTTTCTTCTAATGAAAAAAAGTTATAGATTTCATGTCTTAGTACATCGATGAAATGTGATATCATATTTTGGATATTAAGAATGAAAATTCTCCCATTTCCCAATGTTGTAACCTGATTGAACTACACCACCCAAAATTAGTGATTAAGGGCCTCAACACAATTATGATTTTCTAACACTACACTGATATGTGTCATCTCCCATCTTGTTTCTATTGTATATAGATAAAAACATTTTAGATAGATAAATCATTGTCAATTTCCCGCTATGTGATGAATGTAAATTGACACCCCTTTTCACCTCATGTCCCACTCAATGGATAGAAACGTTATTAGTACTTCAGTGTATGTGGTAATATTTGACACCCTGTACTATTATCTTCATGCATTCAGTGCTTTTGGAACAGATGAAATTCCATGGAATTTTGAATTTTTTGATTATTGGATGATGTATTTTGTAATTTATGTCTCTGGGTGTATATTCAAGTTTTAAAACACATAAATATTCAATTATAGATGTTTCTAAGAGGTTCAGGGGTGTATCTTTTTGTATTATGTGGTTCATGAGTTTCATCTGGGGAACCTGATGTCTGGGTGGACTGGTAATGGCACAGAGTTTTTCTTGAGTCTGTACAACCCTCCAATGTAACTTGTGTGCCTTGTACAAGAGTGTAGGGTTGACCTATATATTATTTTCATGATTTTACACAACCTTTTGAATAATGCACAATCTTAGTTCCATTAATATAGTATGTGTGCAATATTTGTTTCTCGGTAGGAACACAGTTTGAACAAAAAATATGGAAAAACTATGGGACCCCATTCCCTTTAGTAGTAGCCCCCATACTGTTGGCACGTAGTTTGGAAAATCATGCACCCATTCCATGTGCCTCATTAAAGGGGTGAAAGTAGCATTTACCCCTATTTTATTATTTAAATTTCTCCTTTTTTATTCCTCTTCCAATCACAATATTCCCCTCTATGTATTTGTGTTCTCCTCCTATTGTTATGAAGATATCTCCTGCATATTACTTTTAATTTTAGCAATTGTAGGAGAATAAGAATCATCTAAAAAATTCAAAAAATCAACTTTCTCCCATTCATTTGTTATATTATCTCCCTATAAATTATTTTATTCTGACCTAATTCACCCTATTTTAAGGAAATTCATCCATTTCATCTAATTATCTCTAACCTAACCGAATCAAACCTAAATATTGGATGTATTATTCATCTATAGTAAAAAGGTATCTGGTATAACTTTTTCATTATGTTTTGTTCGGTTTTATATGGTGCATCATTGTGCCACGCATATAACTCTTTCTAAGATGCCTCTATCTTGTTAAATAATTTAAATTAAACCTATTACCATATCCAATACGAACCTTATAAGTGGATAATCACCACCTTGGTGATCACTGTGACATTAGCCACTTGGATGGGTGTGTTTCCACTTCTGATATGAAATTCCCTGGATCCAGGTTTTGTGGAACACCCCAGTGGCTGTGTTTCACCCTTAATAAATACCTTACATTAAAAAATTGAATAATGTCATATTTTTGTCAATGTGTTATTCCTATAAGCATAATGTTTGTGAATCATTCCATGGATGAACCCATCAAATGAAATGAAATTTATTTAATGGATTGAGAAATGCCAATGAAATGATTTATGCTTTATGATTATGTCTTATACTTTTTTTATTGTACTTTTTCATCCTTTCTCACATTTTATGCAGATGCATTATACCTTGTTCCATTAATCATGTGAATTTTTTAAAATTATTATTCATTGTTCCTCCTTGCTTAGGAATTAATTCTATGTCATACCATGTACTCAATACTTAATCCTTTTTGTTCATTTCCTTTTTCTTATTCTTATTTCTATGATTTCTTTCCTTGTATCCCAGATCTTAGGTTTAATAATTATTCCCAATGCCAATCTCTATATTCTATTGTTATTTATCCTGGATTTAATAATTAGCTAGCTTGATTGTCTTGATTTACATGCATTTCCTAACCTTCTTGTGGTTTAGGAGAGAACACAGGTCCCAACATAATGATATAGGGGATGTACATATTGTTATTGTTTTGGTATTACTTTATGAACTAGGATTGATACTTTGGATTTCCTTGTATGATCTCTCCATGCGGATTAATATACTCATGAGTGACACTGGTTCCCTATGGGGGAAACCACAGATTGTATCATTGGAATTATTTCTATCCCATGCCTTAGGTGATACCTTGTCCCCTGTGTGAGAGACCTCGAATAGATATAGGGTTTATTATTCCATGAGTTATTAGAGGGATAATTTTTACATGTTACAATCGATGTAGTAGGTTGTATTAGTTATATCTAGAACTCTTGATGCAACACTTGGAATTTCATTTTGGATCATCTTGGATGGGATCATGATGCGATTAAAATATTTTATATATTATTTTCAGGGATTACTTGTGAAACAATATTATTATTTTAAATTTTTTATTACAGTTTTACCATGCTGAATTGTTGTTCGAGGGACATTTTTTCCAAGAAAAAGAATAATCATGGGGTCTTCCTACTTCTGGTGACATAAATATGGTGTCTTGTATATACCATATTACTCCTACAGTTTCTCTTGGTTCTAATATTAATCTATGTATGAAGTATGTATAATCAGTCAGGTACCCATTTGGAAACTCAGACTGAAGTGTTATGTAATTATTTGTTTATATTTATATATTCAACTATGTTGGAACAAAATTAATTATATTGTTCACATAGTGGATTGATATAGACACCAATGGGGTGTCCTTCTTGGATTATCTATCGAACCCTTCATGGTTTGTATTGTAACCAAGAATATCTTTATGTTTACATGGCCATAAATTTATTTCTTGTGATGTGTTTTGTACATGAGAGAAAGTGAGAACCTGACTGAGCTAGTACTCATGATGATCGCAGAGTTATCCTTTAGGGTATTTTTCATTTACTATGTTTTATTTCAAATTTTCCCTCCATATTATATATTGTAGCATCATATGTTCATGCATTCATTATTTTACATAGTGGTGTTGGCCATTTAATTATATTAAATAATTGAATTTATCTTCTATAGCTTTTCAATAGATTATGGATCCATATAAATTTATATTTTTATTTATAATTGACATACTAAAGTGTAAATCGGGTATTGAGGGTGTAGTATACCCACCCTACCACCATTAGAACAATTCATATAAATGGTATACTTTGGCATACAAGGAGGCATGCTTGAGGCAATGCGGTGACCGGTTTGGCAACCAGTTTAGTGGTCATTTGGGTTGTGAAGTTACATAGTGGTTTTGAATCAAACTGTTTCCCATTCATTATTATTTTGAGATGGTATATAGGAGACTAAAAATGTGTCTATTCTTGGTAGATGGTCATTCCTATGAGTGATCTTCCCACATACAAGTAAAATTCTATGTGGTTATGGATTAGACTATAGTTCATTTTGTTCATTATTAAATATGATTTTAATAAAACCATGAGTGATTTGAGTACATTCCACATCATATTGATTTAGTATATTTATAGTATTTACCCATGGACTTGTATGGAAAAGAATTTTAATTACATGCTTTATGATTGGAACATAGTATTTCTCATTCCATCCATATTCAAGGCCATGTTGTTTGAATTATTACGCAATTTGAAAATATAGACATGCCTTGACTATTATTTTAGATCATGCTATCTATTATTCTAGGTGTTTTTAGTAATATTCCTAGCCTTGAACAACTTACGTAATTCATTTAGTTATTTTCATAACAATTTTAAGACATTAATTAATATGATTTCCATGAATCTTATTCCATGCTTCCATGATTTTAGTGTTCTGAATACATTGTTTTTCATGATTCTATGATTCAAAACCATGTTAAACCAATTTAATTTTTTATTTTTTTAATACCTCGCTATAAATTTTAACATAATTTTTTTTATTGGAGTTGTAAACTCACTAATAAATTATGAAATGTTAGAGACACGAACCATTAATTCCATGGACTGAAATGTTATTATTACAATTAAATGGGTTCTAATTTCAATTTATTTAAGTGTGTGTGTTATTTTTAAATTGGAATAGGGTGACCAATATAATCAAACCATTGTAGATTCACATTTTTATTAACTTATTTTTCATAAATATTAGGATTGATGAGTCTTATTTTTAATCATACTTAAAATAGATTCATGTAGATGATATCCTCCTACAATTTTTAAAGAATATGGGTGATTTATAAATTTAGAAGTGTTAAACCTTATAAATAAAAAATATATTACTACCCATATAAATAGAATAATGTGTAAGTATAAATTTTTATATGTTTTATATTTCAATTATTAGGTTTCCTTATTACGACTTCTACCCATATCTCTTGGGATTAATGACCAATGTGAATAAAATTCCTAAATGAACAACTTTCCCCAAGTAGTTATGTTATTGAATACTGTATAAGAAACAAACCACTAATGTTTTTTTTAAAAATTAATGTGTAAAATTGTTGGGTTTTATTAAGTGGAACCAATAATGGCCCAAGGGGACCCAAGTTGGTCACATTTTTTATTTTATAGAGACTAGACCCCATGGGGGAATGTTTATGCTATGTACTGGTGGTAATTTAATGTTTTCAAAGCCACCAAAATGAATTTTCATGTAGATTTAAAGTCGATTTTTTTGAGTAGTACATATTTAATAAATAGAGTAACTTTTAATCTTTTTTGAGTTGTAAATGTGTTAAGTCGTATAAATAAATGAATGTTGATTAAAATGATGTTATGTGTTAATATGGTCTAATTATAATGGGAGGTTAATAAATGATAATGTTTAAAACTATCTTAAAATAAATTTAATATTTTTCTATATGGACTACTATAAATAGTGTAACAACTCATGTAGTTTTATAAATGGGATCTGATTTTTTAAAATTGATCCTTTAAAATGTTTTCAGTTCTTATTTAAATATTTTAAGTAGCACAATGAAATCATAAGGCGTGTTTTAATTTTTAACCCTCATGTGAGGGTACTTCAAATTATATATGAATTTCCCCTTAAGTATCAGCCTTGAAAATCGAACAAGAATTTTTCATGTAGGACTCTTCTAAGATAGTATGCTCCTAAATGATAGAATCTTAATCCTAATGTCAAATTGTATGTGTTACCTCATTTTGGGATGAAATATTGAGTTTCATTAAGGGGAATCCCTCTATAATCAACACCCACATATACATAAATGCATTTCTATGAGTTATTTCCATGTAGCAATCTTAGTTTACAATGATACACCATTTTTTGATAGGACATCATGTGATATGTTAACCCTCATTCTGAGTGTGAGAATTTTGAAATGCTTAATTCTATAAGGATAGGCATTCCATGGGAATGGTAAGATGATTTTTTGGTTGTGTCACCCTAATTTTCTATCCTTTTCTATGTTGGATGACTCGAGATTTCATCGACTTTTTTTAAAGTTGTATTGGGTAATGTAACTCTAGGTTAGTTCTGTTTCATGGAACATTAGATATGTGAATTCCAAGGGATCATAAGACTATAAATATTATTAGGTATGTCTTGTTTTTTCAGGTGATCTCGGTGTAGTATGTGTCTGCATATGCAATACCAACTAGTTTGGGAATGGTAAAATGAACCATTTAGATTTGGTGGAAGCTATCCATGTCTTGGGAAATGATGCATGAATATTGGTTACCCCTAAGGTATAGTATCCTTGTCCTTAATGTAAATCAATCTCATTACAATTCATTGTGTGACACTGTAAATATGATTGCAAATTTAAGCATGGTAATCAATTTGTTTTGTCCTTTATGAATATTTTTATAGTCATCAAGATATATGCTCTAAATTAGTTTCACGTATAAATATTTTGGAATATCTGTCATATTGTATTGTATTAAGATAGTATATCATTCCTTTTAGTTTAACTCTTGTTAATGTGTGATGTCCACCTTTGGGACCCATATTCAATAGTTGATGGATTATAGGATATGGGGTGAGATCCTTTCTTCAGAAGATGTAATGACTAGGAAAATCATAAGGTGGGGAGTTTCATATAAGATGTGTCGTTACATGACATTAATGTAGAGGGATCGCCCTCATGTAATGACCTATTTTAAATGGTTAGTATTATTTTAATTCCATCTGGCAGGTAATATTATCTAGTCTGTTAGGGGATGCAAGAGAGAATAACGATGATGTGATTGGATATACATATAACCTTTTTAAATATTATTTGTAAATAATAGAATTTTTTAGATGTATTAAGTGTAATAGTATGACTTGTGTGTTAATGGTGTCTACAACGGTTTTGAAGATGCGGCGGTGGAAGTAGCCAAGCTCTTCTACGAAAGTTAACATGTGGTGGATCGACTATCCTTCTCCTTACATTGTTGGTTATGAAAGGTTCATATCCATAATGAAACATCATATGAATTTTTGTGTAATTGTCTCATTTTCATTATTGGATGTAATTAAATACTCATAGTGTACTCTCATATTAATGGTGATTGTGTCCCAAATCCTGTCATCATTTAGGTATAAAGAAGATTGAGTCGGTAATTATCTGCACACATTTTAAAATCCTTTGGGGCTCATTGTGTGGTCACTATCACAATGAAACCCATAAGAATGGTTGTTTATAGAGGCATGGTTAGAATAGATTAATACCTAGGTTTACATGTAGTAATTCCATGAATAGGGCTCATTGGCAATAGTTGTTTCTGTTTTCATGATTTCCACGTGGATGCTAGGTGGGACATAGTCAACGTTCCTGGTACGTGGGCATCCATCCTTGTACAAAAATTTCAATTATATATTTCATTTAAGGGTTACCTTCTATGAGATACTTGGTTAGAATTGCATAAGTATGAGACTACGTTCAATATTCATTTGGGATCAGATTCTTTGTATCACGTGGTAATTATCCAACTATGGTGAATCATGTTTTTATTCATTTTTGTGCTGGGAAATGACATCCTAACTGCGAATTTATGGTTCAGAGGTCTCCCGATGTTAAATATGATATTATAATATTTATTTTTAAGTAAACATGGGTTGATTATATATAAAGTGAATCAAGACTTGTATTTCAAATTCACTGGCCATCTAAGCTAGTTTTTTTTATGGTAGTCGTCCAGAGATAGTCCGACTTGGTACCTCTCTCTCATCAGATGTGGTCATTGAGAAACTACGTTTGGCATGTCATCCAATTAGTGTGAGTTCATTGCAGCTGCAAAAGTAATTTCTTGAAGATTTCATTATCATTTTAAATGGTTATTAATCATGCCATGAATAGAGTTTGATGATAAAGGACATGCTTATGTCAATAATTTTGATGGTGGAGATACCATGGCTGAAAATAGAATTAAGTTAAAAAATAAAAAATATGGTCTAATTTTGTATAGGATGTATGTATAAAGGGATTATGTTTTGATAATCTCATATGGTTATATGGTTTTTTGTAAGCTATTTCATACTGCTTCAGTTTATAGTATTTGTCTTGGATTGAGCGTTCCCGACATATGTACATTAGGTTAATGTGGTGTGCGAAGGTGAATTGGGAATTGGAAATTAAATAACGATATATAAACAATAATTTAGGAACCATGTAGGTATATTTATGTTCTCCTTATTTCTAGAAGGATTCCGTAATATGATAATTTTTATTGTTGGGAGATTATAGCGTTCAATTTTTTTAGATAGAATGAAATTCCTTGTGATTTCGAATTTTGTCATTAGTGGATGGTCTATTTTGTAATCCAATACATGGTGTGTAGATATGAGTTTTGAACACTTAAATGTGATGTTTTTATATTTTTATTGAGACCGTATGTGGTTTCTTTGGTGGTTTGTTGTGTTTGGAGATCTTCAAGTTGTTGGAAACAATGTTTGGGTGGACTATTGAGGTCACACAATTTGTTGGAAACATTGTTGCCCAAAAATGTAATATATGTTCCTTGTATAAGTGATAATGGATTACCCACATAATAAATGTATGATTTTCCAAAAAAAATATTCCATTCCCACATGGTTTGTGTCATTTGGGAATTACCAGTGCATAACTTTCTACATGGTTGGTCCATGGTTTGGTCAAACATTTCCAAAAAATAGTGAGAACAACTTCCTTTAAGTTATTACACTCACATGATTGGCACACAATTTATCCAACCATGTGGCCAAAATATACACCTCATTAAAGTGGTGAAATTATACTTTCCCATCATTTTCATAATTCATGTAGTCCTCCATTATTCTTCCTCCTCCACACGCAGTAGAATCCTCCTTGGGTTTTTCTTCTCATCTACCAGGTATAAATAGATATACCTCAAATAATCTCTTTTCAAGAATCATTGGCTGTTATAAAAGAATCATGTAAATTATTAAAATATCCTTAATTTCATTTATTGGTTATCTTATCTCCCTATTTTTTATTTTGGTGTGACATAGTTCAACCTATTTTCTCGGTGTTCATTAGTTTATTTTCATTATCTGAGTCTCAATAGAATAATATCATCATATTGGACGTATGATACAACCATGGTATTATGTAGGATGTATATCTTCTCTTATAAAGCTTCATTGAATTTTATATAGTTCTTCATCATTCCATGTGCTGGACTGTTCTAGTGGAACTTCTCTTTTGTCAAATAAGTAAATTGAACCCATTACCTTGTCTAGTATAGACTTTGTGTGTAGAGAATAAAAAAATTAGTTGATTTCCATGAAATTATCCACTATAATGGGATTTTTCCTCATTTATACCTAATTACCTTAAACCCTTTTTATTTTAACACAATTAGGGTTGTGTTGTAGCCTTAACCAATTCCTTACATTAATAAATTGAATTAAGATTGATTTTTATCAATGAGTTTGGCCCTTACTCTTAAATAAAATGAATAATACCAATTTTTAACCGTTTTAATGAAATAAAATTGATTAAATTGGTTGAGAAACACTATAAAAATACAATATGGTGTATTTTTATATCATGCACCTTTTCTTTTATGCTTATGCTTCCTTGTTCTCATTTGTTACATACTACCCATACCATACTGCATTTATCTTATGTATGTTTTTAAATGATTATTCTTTGTGACTACATAATTATTAATTATGATTATTCCATTCCTTTTAGTGAATAATTAATGATTTTTTCCATTTCCTTATGCCTATGCTTATTGTAATGTTGCGTTTTTTATAGTCGAGTGAAAATACTTATGCTTTGTCTATTGTTACAGTTTCATTATTCTATATTTATTTTGATTCAATTATGTTCGTTTATTGTTTCTTATAATGATTTATATGATATTATTGACTTGATTTTTGGCTGTGATAGAACACGAGTCTTGTCATAAGAACATCGTGGATGGACTTGTCAATCGTGGATTGGTACTACTTCATGCGTTTGGAGTGATAATTTTTCTTGCCTTGTACAATCTCTTCATGTCGATTATTATACTCATGAGTGACACTATTTACTAAGGGGAGAAATAGTGTATGGACACCTTATAAATATGGTTACTTCATTATATCAGTGATACCGGGTACCCTAATTGAGATACCAAAGACAGACACAGAGTATACCATTCTCTAAGTGATATAAGGGAGGTCATTATGGCTCACCTTGGATAGACAGAGGGGTAACGGTTATATCCAGTGATTTTGGAGTGACACTTGTAATAAAATTATATAAATTCTAAAAATTAGGCAAAAGGAATGCGGGAAAAAATATATTTTAAGTAATTTTTTTGACAAATTGATTTGGAAATTAATTTTTAGTTTTGAAGATTATGTTTATTATATTTTAATGACTTATTTATAAAATTAAATATATAATTTTATAACATGAATTTCTATACCGTATTATTTAATTATTACATCAAGAATAATTTAATTTTACATACACTAATTAAGTGAAAACATGTAATTTTAGTGTTTATCCGAAAAATGACGTATCTCTGAAAATTAAAGAAATATAACCCTAAGAAAATTTTGAAATGTTGATTTCCAAAATGAAATTGATTTCATAAAAATACTTGTTTAAAATATGTATTTATTATTTTAATAAATAAATAATTATTTTTATAAAATACATTAAAATACTCATTTTAAAAAATGTGCTTTAATTTTCTTCGACTTTTTGTAGCCATGATAATATTTTTTTTGAATTATAAAATTTATATTTACAAAAATTAGTCATGATAAATATTATTTACAAGAAGTTATTTTTTTGAATAAAAACTATTCCAACAGTTATTTGACTATTCTGAATGGTCTAGTTACTATAACCAATGGAAAAGATACTTTTATAATAATCATATTAAAATTATAAAGGTAATATTACCTCATATATAGACCACTAAATTATTACATTCAATATTAAACACAATTCATTTAAATACTATATATTTCCATTTTTGTTATTGTTTATTTTTTACTAACATTTAGTTCTATTTCTATAGTATTGGTTGTGGGGGTGATAAATCTAGTGGATTGGGTGATCAAAATATTCACAATTTTGATTTTTTATATTAAATTTTATGTCAAATTTTAATATTTGGAATTTTTTGAATAATTATATGATAACTATTGTTTGTTATTGAATCTATGGAACAATTTTTTTCAGGTTGTTGGGACCCACTACATGGACTGTAGGCTCTGTTTGAATTAAATGCCATTACATTTTTAATAAACCCAAACCTAGAGGCCCAAAGGTTATTATAATTTTATTACAATGTATTATACACAACTGATCACATAAACAAGGATCAATAAGTTTAATTTCCTTGATGAACTAGATTAATATATATGGTACTCTTATTACATAAATAATCAATTGAAGAACATAACAAAAAAATAAACTAATTCCTTCAATGTTATTTTATGAGTTTGTATTCTTAACCTAGGAAGGAATAAAAATAAAAGAGTCATATCAAATGCTCTGTAAGGGTAAAATGAATCCATCATAATGGGAGAAAATATGAAAAGGTATAATCACTCTGGAAAGGTAAATAAATGAAGAATTTTTCCATCATAAAAATTAAAATTAAAATGTAGCCATAGATTTTTTTCATAGTAAAAATATCATTGAATTTAATTATTTGATACTTAATGAAGATAATTATTAATCATTGGATGTAATGTATCCATCACATGATCCATTATACAATCAAGACAATTTTTCATGTGTATAAAACAATTTGATTCATTGTAGAGACATACATGAAGGGGTATTCACCACTATTTTGGTTCATAATATATGTCGATTCATTGAGGTCTATATAATATAGGGCCCCACCTGTTATTATAGGTCTATATAATTCATAATACATTGATTTAATTCATGGATAACATGACTTATCAAAATAGAAGTACTATGCAGAAAATAACAATTTATAAATATTTCCCTAGATAAAAAAGAATCAAATAAAACACAATATGTAAAAATGGTAAATGTAAAATAAAAATAATATCCATGATATAATAAATATGAATATTTAATTAAATATTAAATGAATTATTATAATAAATAAAATAAATGTACACATACACCCTACATAAGGAAAATGTTAGTAATAATACATAAGCAAAGGGAATATCTGAATGGGGTTAAAAAATAGTTGATTTAAAAAATAAATGGACATTGATAGAGGAAAATAGTTATCAATCATGACACATTATATTCAAATGATGTGAAAATATGAAAAAATAGGTTTTAAGAAAATTTAGGAAGGATCTAAATTAGTGTGGATTAAGGAAAATTATTCCAGAGACATTTAAAAGAGAAAAGGAATAATTTTTTTTATAAAACCATTAAGGAATTAAGTAAAATGTATAATGATAAAATTATTTATTTTATTAATTTTTTTTTAAAAAAATAGTTTCTGTTGTTTAGAATAAAATGGATTAGAAAAGTGGCATGTTTCCTTTATCCAAGGAAGTACAGAAGGAGGAATTAAAATGAGAACCATTATAAAACATTAATTTCCCATAAATGAAAGATTAATTGAGATAGTTACATATTTTTGGAATAGAAAAAATTAATGTAAGAGAAATACATAAAAATAATTAAGAATTAAATTAAGGCAACGATAGAGAAACTGTAGCATTAAAGAATAATTTGGGGTTCAGAGAGAATTCATCATCTTAGGTCCAAAAATGATAAGCACATGAACTTAATGACATTGATAATGAAAATAAATGAATTAATAATTTAATTCAGGACATATTACAAAATAATATTATTTATTATAATTTTATTAAGTTCATTTATATCCATTTCGATGAGTTATACTATTCAATTTCATTATTCAAGAGTGTTTGTTTCCTTGGTTTTCATGATTGGTTCACGTGTATACATTTATGAAAAATCATATAAAATGTGAATTGTTATCAATAAATGAAATAATGTGTTTCTAATGAACATTGATAAGAATAAATGGTTTTTTTAGAAAAATTAGGATTATTCTTCGGATAAATGTTAAATATAATTGTTTAGATTACTTTAATATTTTTTATCATCACGAACTAGTTTTGTTTTATTAATTAATATTATTTATAAAAAATGAATCTAGAACACTAAATAATATTTAATAATCAATTTAAATTATTATACAACGATTAAATTGTTTATTACTATCCATGAAGGTGATATTATAGAACTAAAAACCATAATGAATAGTTGTGGTGAATCGTCACCTCTATGATGATGTTTTCATATTTAGAATAAAAGGGAATGTCAAATGGGTATGATGATGGATATTCCATTAGCATAATAAAATTTTATAATATATAATATAATGTAGTTTTCTTTCGAATTTTATAAGTGGTGGTGGGAGAGAGAATAATAAAAGAAAGCAAATTGAAAATAAATTTAAATTAAACAAAAGAGGATTTTTCCTCTTCAACTCCACTCCTCAAGAACCTCCTTAAGGAAATTCAGATTGGCATTATTTTGATATAAAAGGCTCCCATACATGGGGAGATACTTTTGAAGAGTATTTGGATGAAATTGGACTATCTTAAAGGCTTGGAAGTTGTGAGGATAAGAGGTGGTTATGGGTGATATTTATAGTGGAGGAGAGGGTGGTTGTTATTACTTTATTCACATGATTATTATTTTGGGCCATGACTATAAATAGTATTGAACCTCATCCCTATGTATATTAAATGAGGAAGGATATTTTGATATTATGTTTCTAGAATCATTAATGAATAAGGAAATACTAAATTTAACTTATAATGTTTTATACCTAAAATTACTATATTTCACAATTCAAAAAATCCACTATTTTTGAAAAATAGAAAATTTGAACCTACCAATTTTTTGAACTATATAATACATTAATGAAATCCATTTTTTGAATTTAATATTCTAGATTTGATAATTTTAATAAAAATAAACATTTAATTCAAAAATTCTGATATTAGAATTAAAATTGTTTTTATGAATCATTAAAAAATTATTTAACGTCTCGTTAAATTATATTACAATCAATAAAAAATAGAATATTAATTTATGAATATATATTACGAAATTAATTATATTTTAAATAATTATAATTGTTTTAATATTTAAAAAAATTATGTTTAACAAAAAATATCAACACTTAACAGATAATTTTTTAAACATTTATATACGTATAATAAGATATATAATATAAAATATTTTCATTTAGGATATTCCTATATTATATATATTATTTAAAAGTTGATACCAATATTATATTGGTTGTGTTACTATTATTAATTCTGAATTTAATATTCCAATGGTCACATTAATATGTAACAGTGTATCATGGTTTTGTTATGCATGGTGTTGTATGAAACATACCCTATTAAAAAAATTAATTTATTAAAGTGGAATTTTACCATAAATATGGTGGTTTTATATTTTTATCAAATTTGGAAATTTTATCATTAAAATATTTGATGAATATTTTCGTCTTATCAGATCAAATGGGATATTCTTTATAGCATCATTAGGTTACCACTTTTCTTCATCCATTTTATGGTTTCTCCAAAGAAAATTTACCACCCATATGTTTTTATATTTCTATACTTTCTATCAGGTATCAATAATAACAATAGTATATTTGCATTTAGAGAAATTAAGGTCATGTTTTAATTCTTCATAGTTGAGTTCATGAATTACATATATCATGTTCTTCTTTAACAATGTTATATAGAACGCCTAATCAAATTTTGTGAGACTTGGTGGAATTACTAATCAGTAAGATAAAAATCCAATTATTTTCATAATTTCTAATTTTCCACTGTACATAGGTCTTAGTATCATTTTTTTACCAAGCCTCAAGACACCCCTCAATGAAGATACATTTACAATGAAAAAATTCGCCACTTTAAATTAAAAATCCATTCATTTATCATCATTCTAACACATTTTTTATTTTTGTTTTTTATGTGAGATTACATATTTTTTACGTTTATATTTAATTAATTAATATTTTTAGGCCCTATAAGATTCCCCTCACCAACATCATCCAAATAAGTTGTTGTGCGGAATCTCTTCCCATTTATTGCTTCATATGGTGCCATTTTAACACTACAATGGAAACTATTATTGTAAGAAAATGTTACCAAAGAGAAATGATGATCCCACACACCATTATTATTAAGTGAGATTGATTTCAAGATGTATTCAAATAAAGATCCATATTGAAATTATTATGAATAGTAATTTATAATTTTGATGTGAAATGGGGATCCAAATTAGACAAAATTGAAGGATATGCACCATAATGTCATAAAAATACATTAATATAAATTCTTTGTTGGTGATCAAGAGTTAAATATACTCTTATGGAATAAAAATGTGTTGATTTTTTAAAATGATCAACTATAACTCATATCACATGATAAATTATAGGTTTCCATGGTTGTATTGTAACAATTTACATAACAATATCATCACACTTAAATATATGGGTAGTTATACGTTTCACGAATCCAATAAGATATTGTCTCATTACATTCACATGTGAAAAATTTTGGCATCTTGACATGTAGTCATAAATTTATCTCTTCATATTATCGAAACATACATATTCCTACATATCTCTATACATATTCATACTATGAGGGTGTATAGATAACTTTGATCTATGAGAAATATATATGAGTTCCATTTTTATATCTAGTATTGATGGTACACATAATCTCTTTCTAGATTTAATAATTAAATAATCTTAAATGAAGTATTCTAATAATCCATCCTTGAAGAATTTAAATTTTCTTTAAAAATAATCATCATCATAATGACATTGTTTTATATTATCCTGTAATGATGGTTGAGAAGTAATTTCATATAAGTGTGAGGTTTCCTATACCTTAACAATTCCAACATCTATCATTATAAATCCATGAATGTAGAAAGTTTCTAAATCCACATTATAAATATAATACCATGTTATTTCAGGTTTAATGTATCTTCTAAAATATTCTCTTTTACTTTGTGTTATTGTGTTGAGAAATCATAATATTTGTGTAACTCAATACATCATATTTTCCTATTGTTGAGTTACTTCCATTTAATGATACATTTGAAGATACTATGATATATATATATATATATTATATTTCACCATAGATATATTTTCTTTATATATTATAAGTGAATATTATAGCTACTTACTAAAGATCATGATTTGGGTAATTTTTTTAGGACCCTCTAATGAATTTATGCATATGAAATAGATTTATCATTTTTCATTAGTACACAACTAATTTTTTTCTTTGTTAAATCATTGTATATCAAAAACCCACCATATCCTAACTGTAGAGTCCAAATTATAACATTTAATAATTTTTCATAAATTAATCAAAACATTATTTGCATTCTTTTTCAATATGACCATAACCTTTTTACATGTGATCTTGTTTAATAGGTTATCCAATTGGGTAACATTTTTAACAAAACCATGATAGTAATCTTTTAAACTGATACAACTAAATACCTCAATTAAAATATTTGGAATGGTCTATTCTTTTATTTCCTTTGTCTTCATTAGATCGACTAAGATGCCATCATTATAGATAAAATGTCCATGAAAATAAATTTCCTAATTCCATAAATCACCCTTGCAAAAAAACCATATAACTCATTCTTTCTATGAGTATCAAGAATAATTCAAACGAGAATATCTTACTCTTAATAGCTTTTTGAATGGAAAATAATATCACCAATGAATACAAAAAATATTTCAAGGTATTCCTTGAATAATCTATTCATTTGATCCTTGAAAATAAAGGTTTTGTTATTGAATCCAAATGGTGTTACTGTAAAATGATAATATTCATACCATATTTGAAAAGTTGTCATATAATATATTCCCTCTTTACTCCAAACTGATGATACTGAGATTGATGTTAAATATTGTAACAATTATTTAGCTCTGCGATGTTGACCAAATAAATCATCAATACAAGGAATATGATACTGGTTTATTATTCTGATTCATTGATTTCTCTATTGTCAACAAATAGCCACAAATATCCATCAATATTATTAGTAAATAGAACATGGTCTCCCCCATGTGAACCACTAGGGTGAATAAATCGCTTATTACTCAACTACTCTAGTTGTTCCACTACCTCTACAACTTCCATATTGGCCATTCTATAAGAAGTCTTTGATATTGGTATTTCATAATGGATTAAATCAATGGTAAACTAATCTTCGTGATCTATGGGTGTCCAGGTATTTCTTCCTAGAATACATCTATATTTCCCAATAGAATTAGTACATCCTCCAATTGAATAGTACTTATTTTATCCCTATATGATGTTTCCTATTCCAACATAAGAATTTTCACATGTATATCTCTAGGGGGTTGATCTAGGTATGATTCAGATGATGATGATTTTTCTCTAAAGATAATAAATCCAACAACTTCATCAAAATTAATAATTTTATTCTTATTGTAATAAACTTTCTCATCATATTTTTAAATCCATTACATGATGATGATTATATCAAATTAAACCATATGTATGATTAAAATTTAATTAAATGGGGCTTGTTTATATGCCATAATTGGAACATCCAAATAGATTTTTTTTGGAATGATTCTTTCCTTAAGGGTTATTACCGATACATCCCTAAATAATGAAAATTAAAATATATAATTTTCTTGAAAAATAGGGTATAAGAGATTAATTTTCCAATATAGGTGTAGTGTGGTTATTTTTCATAACCAAAGTATGTTTTCTTATTACTGTCATGATCTTATTAGTTCCAACAATAATTGTTTTGAATTTCTAAGTTGGGAAATCCCTACATTGTATGTGGGAATTAATTACCAATATAATATAAGATTCCATCACAATATAATGGAACATACTATTTAATCTCATAATCGTCATGCGTATTGAGAAAAAAATCACAACAAGTAAATTATAAAATTTTCTTCTTTACTCAAAATATATTTAACATGTTTTCGACTAAACTTCCACTAGTACCAACTATAACAATTCAGACCCCAGAATCCTAGATTCAGTGGTTATTTCCTTAAATTTACATATATATAATATATCTCATCTCCAAACATCTATCATTTTAGTGGTATTGAATTAATAGATAAATTTATGGTTCCCCTATTATATTGATAATTTAACATATAACATAAAAAGTAAAATATGTTAATTCCTTGATATATATTCTAGGATTTAATTATCATAACATGGGGAAGGGAAAAAATAAATGATTGAGAACAAATTCTCATAATAGGTTTCTAGAATCAATAATGAGTTGATAAAATTTATTAAGACATAATCATTATAGAAATGGAAGTAGCTGAAAAATAAATTCAATCAATAGATAGAGAATTTAAATACATTAACATATTTTTTTCAAAGTGAGAATACCATTGAATGTGATAAATAAATAAATAATTATTAAAATTATTAATCATTGGATGTCATGTATATAAAACAAGAACCATTATATTGTTAATATGGTTTAAGTCTATGTGTAAAAAGCCGACTCATTCTACTTGAAAATGAACATGATGGGTTTATCACCATCTATTTTTCTGATGATATCAGTTAATTAATCGAGGTTATATGTAGTAACAGGGCTCACATTTCAATTTAAGTACAAATTATTATTCCTAAGAATATTTAATTCATAAACAATATAACCTATCAAAATATATGTATTGTGTAAAATATAATTTTTTATCAATAATTCCTTAGTTTTGAAAACAATCTAATAAAACACAATATCTAAAAATAGTATACGTCAAACACAATAATAATATCTATGAAAAAATAAATATGGTATTGTAATGAAATATTCATTGAATTATGGTCATGAATAAAATGGAAGTATGCATACACTATACACCAATAATAAATGATGAATATGGAATAACCAAACATAATATCATATTGGTGTCAATGAATGAATATATTTAAACTATAAATGGAAAATTACTAGTAAAATAGTTATAAATAATTGTAAATAATGTCTAAATAATGTAAAAAATATGTAAAAATACATTTCAGAATCATTAAAAATGAACCACTTTAGTGTTGATTACGGAACAAATTTTAAAATCTTTTAAAAGGAAAAATATAAATAGTTTGAATAAAAAATTTGAAAAATATATTTTTTAATTATAAAATGAGGGATTTTAGAAAAACAATAGGGGTTTAAAATAAATTATGGAGTGTACTTGATAATGGATATGAAATTGCGAGGTTTCCATTAATAGGGCATTCCAATCTTGAGGAATTGAAAAGAGACCCTTTATAAAACATGTATTTCCAAAAAATTAAAAAAGACGTGGGCCATATAAATGTGTTTATAAGATACACACATTGAGAATTCAGAATACCTAATCAAATTAATATTTACATTTTGGTATATAGAAGGCACACATAACTCGATGGAAAAAATTGGGATTTAGAGATATTCCCTTAACTTATGCCGAAAACTTTTCCACAAATGAATTAAATTTCCAAGATAATGAAATTAGATTATTTAATAATTTATTTTAGGACTACTTTATAATGCATTGTATTTATTTTAACTATCTTGAGTTCATTTGTATCCATTTTTATTAGATATAAGATTCAATTTCTTCATTAGGGAATTTTTGTTTCCTTGTTTTTAAAGATTTTTTCACTTGTATACATGTATGAAAGACCATGTAAGATATTAATGGTTATGAATAATTAAAACAAAATTTTCTAAAAAAATACAAAATATTTAATGGTATTTTATATCATTTTTCATAAATGGGGATGATTAATTAGATAAAATATTAATAGTAATCATTTTTATTATTTTGTTGTTTTTTTAATCATCATGAACTTTTTTCATTTTGATAAATAATATTATTCACATATAATAATTTAGAGAAATAATTATGTTTTAATATAAATTTTATTGTCTATTTTGACAATTAAAATTGGTTTATGACCATCCTTAAAGGGGGTAATTGAAAAATGAATAATCATCACCCACAAAGGAGGTGAATCGGTACCTCTCAGACGTTGTTTTCAATTTTCAATAAACGGGAGAGTTGAAGGAGTTTTAGGATAGATCATTCATTATCATAGTAAAAATAATGTTTATATAAGATAATGTAGTCACCATTTCACTATTACACATGGGCATGAGTATAGAATAATAAAATAGTATCAATTGAAAAACTAAATGTAACGAAAACGAAATATAATTTTTCATCATTAATTCTTCTCCATGAGAACCTTTTTAAGGCACTTGGGCATTGCCTTTTATTGATAAAAAATGCTCATGGATGAGGTAGAGAGACATGGTAATTTGATTGCATAAAAATCGAGTAAGATTAATGGATTTTATGGTGTGAGCAGGAGAGGTGGTAGGGGATGGTATTTATATTGCAGGGGAGGGGTGTTCATTTGGTTATGTTATTCATTAGTTTATTATTTTGGATCAATAGTATCAATATTATTAATCATTTTCAATAAATATATTATATAATTAATGATTTTTCGATAATATAGTTTTAAAATCAGTAATCACTCTATAAAAGTTGTATTTAGCTTATAATGTTATATATCATATATTACTATATTTCATTATTCACTAAAATACAACTATTTTAGAAAAAATAGAAAAAATAGACCAAAAAACAATTCGATGTGTAGAATGAAAAAATGTACTCAATTTCATGAAATTAATTTCCTAAATATATAAATTTTAATATTTAATTAAAATCATAAATTAATAAAAAAAATCATATTTATTTTAAAATTATAACTGATTTTATATCATATTGAAAAATTAATTAACGTCGAATAAAAATTTAATAAAATCATAAGACCAGAAAATATTAATTTATAAATAATGTTGCGGAAACAAATTCCATTTAATCATTATAATGATTATAAATTTGTTGATAAACATTTTTGTTTTAAAAAATAGAAAAAAATTAATTTATCATTTTCAACTATATATTTAATTATTCTATGATAAAATTATATCATATTTCATTTATTACATGAATAATATTTATTTATCCTTTAATACCTAATGTTAATATTCTATTGGATGGGTTTCTATTATTAGTGGTCACATTACTACTCTAATAGTCATGATAATATTTAATAGTATACCACTATTTGGTTATGCTTAGTGTTGTATAAAACATAAACAATTCAATTTATTGAATTTATTTAAAAAGATACATAACAAAGACGTTAGAGTGTTATAACATGTACTAGAGGCCCCATCTTTTTAGCCTAATGTCCCATCAAATAATAGTATTTGTATAATAACAATGCTACTATAGTACCCACTACAATGTTATAGTGGATATTGTTCAGGTTAAATTACCAACCATTGTAATAGTATCAATGGGGATGTAGTTCCTTCTCTATTAAATTTCTTTTACATTACATTTATATTATTGGTATAGTACCTTGTTCCAAATGAGTGTTGAATCCCTATCATTAATGTAGTATTATCAGTTTATTAATGTAATAGTTTATCTTAATGAAATAAATTATTCTTAGTTTCATTATGTGTATAATATTGTATAGTATAATAACAAACATTTCATTCAAGAGTAAAATATAATTTATAAAGTATTGTTTCCTATTGTTTTCAAAATAATCTCATCAGTCTCTTCACAGATACCCAGTCGACTCAACCTGATTATACGATAAGAGAGAAAACATAATTGGCCACTCACATGATGACTCACATGAAATATGAGACAATGATGGGGCTCGATTCATGCAGATACAATAATTTTCTATAATATTGAAACCATCCACTTTTGTAGAAGGCAATGATGTTGTAGAAGCTGGAGAGGGAATCATGGGGGATGAAGATGATGATGTGGTTGCAATTCACACATCCGAACTAGGGCCCATTGTAGCTGTTTAAGGGGGAATCCCAACATAGTGGTCATATAGTCTCCAAGTATAGTATATGAGAATGTGGTGATTATATCTCTAAAGGAACGCCATGTACCTCCACACAATCCTTGTGGGGTAGTTGACTACTCTTCCTTAGTAGAGGGCATGTGCCTCTTCCATAAAAAGCAATATACATTAACAATGATTTGAAAAGAATGGAATGAATAATACAAATGAAATGAAAAATAAAAATAATGGGAAATGTGAAAATAATAAAATATAATTATATTGAGTGTAAGTATATAGTTCATGACATACATTATTCTCGGTATGACAAACTATGATCTATAGACACACACACTGAATGGGGAGGTGTTAGGATATATTTAATGACATTGTGTGTAGAAGTGGAGCACATTGTGTGTGTGGATATTGGAATCCAATCCTTGTATCACTATGACATTGACCATTTCATGTGGGGGTAGATATCAAAGAAAGTTATTCATACGAAATTCATAAGTTGTGTGTGTGTATATGAATAGGAGAATCCAATCTATGTGTGTTTCCTCGCATAGGGAATTTTTCAATGAAATAATAAATGGTTTGTACATAATAAACATTCAGTGTTATTGTATGTGGGTATTCTAGCGATTTAGGATTAGTGGAATGGGGAATTCTATAGAAGGAAGAGGTATCAGAACATGAATTGTACCTTATGCACACACAATGTTTTTTTAACTGAATAATAGATATCATCTGGTCGATTTGATATTTCACATGGCATGTTTTCTTTGTGAATTCACGTGTACTACAGTATTTTGGACAAACACCTCCCTAAATCAAAAATCCCAAAAAATTTATGAAAATCATAAAGAGAAGACTGAAAATTAAATGTAGATTTAGGGTTAAATGATGAAGAAATCCATACCAGAATCATGCTAAAACATGAGATTGTAACAGGGGAGATCGAGTGGCATATGACGGAAAGAAAAATGGGTTCCAAAAAAGGCCACCCTAGAATAGAATTCCCAACTATTATAGATGGGAAATATTATATGTATGATACATTACAAATATTGTATGATTTTTCATAATATATAACCATTATTATTTATTATTAAACTATTAAATATTATTTATTAATAATTATAAAAACATTTTATTATAAAAATAAACCTATAAATGTATTATATTATAGATAAGAAACATCATGACCACTAAAATTTCTAAAGGGGATCAACAAACATAACACCAATTCTTGGGCATGATTTTAAGAGAAGAATAGTTAGATATGAGTGAGCAACAACAACCACTGCAAACGTTTTTTTGATATAGAAATATTTTATTATATTTTGATATTTTTATAATTTTTCACTCATAAAGTCGTAAAATAATTAATTATTGGTGTGTTTTTTAACTATTGAATATTTGGATGATGTCTGATGATTATCTAAATTTGAACGTGGGACTTTTTGACCCTAGGTTACAATTTATACAACCAACTAAAATCACACTACAATGATTTCATGTTTTTAAATGAGTTTTAAAATATTAACGAAAATTTGAAACATAAATTCTACTAATATATCGAATGTGCTGTTTTAATATTGTGGAAAAGTATGGAAGTTAGTTAGCTAGATATGCTTTGACACAATTATTATGAACTATGTGTTATAACCCTGCCATCTTCTTCAACACCAACATTATTTTTCATTTATTTTGAAATGATTTTAATTAATTTTTAAACACCACACATTTCATTTAAAGAAACATGTGGTTAAAAAGATGGAATAATAAAACAAAGGGGAGTGTGGAGGGATTCAGATCAGCTAGCAACTCAGACACACTTTAGTGAACATTATATATACATAGGATTCATTCCAATTTATTAATGTAATCAAAGTTTATTAGTATACATAGTATTATTAATGTATAAAAAAATGTAAATGACATGAAATAAAATTTTATTTATGTTTAAATAGTACTTATAGGAAATGATGAAAATGATGTTACCGAGTGTGTTAAGGGGAAGTACACAGAACATATTTGTTGTAATCAATATAGAGATAGAGAGGTGGAGATGAATAAATAATGAGATTTTATGGGTTTCATCATTGAAAGAAAATTAATTTTAGGTTTTTGTATTGATATGAGTTAGTGTACCTACCCATAATACAAAGAAATCAATGTTATTTATTTTTTCAAAAAGTGAAAACATTTTTGAATCCGTCCATTTTTACAAAATTTAAATGTCATTCAAGTAGTATGGATGATATCTTAGAGTTTCCTTGCTCCATCACTACTAAATGATGAAGGTGGAATTTTTCCTTGTGTGATCATGTTTTTCTTCCATCACCATAGGATATAGATCTAAAATATGTAAAATATAAATAATAGTTGCAAGGGTTATCTATATTATTTATGAAAAAAACCAAGAGTTTATAAAAAATTGTTACTAAAATTTATTATCAACATGACATGGGGTGTTTCTAAATAAAATTATTGTCGTGTGAAATTAAATTTTGGACATCTGTTTTTGCATAATAGTAGGGGACTACATCATTATTGGATTCCTTAGTTGAAATAGATTAAGAACACCTAGATTTATACTCAACTGTATTATCCATATTATATATTCTATCTTAATGTTTCTCTTATATATTTTCAAGAAATCTAATCCAATTTGTTCGGTCCAATTCACGGGTTGTAATAGTTTCTTTCAAAAATATTATTTTTTTAAAAAAAATTAGTTTTATAAGAGAATAACTAACTTGGGTGAAGGATATAAATGTGTAGTCCTCATACTAAAATCCATATTCCAAATATGGATAGTAATATTAAAGATTATAATACCATCTCACTAGATTAAAAAAACATAAATCATATCTAGGAAGTGTATCCAACCTCTAGTAGAATAATTATCCACATGGATGAGAGGCCAAGGTTTCAAGGAAGATAATAATGAATTCAAAAATAAAATTATGGGTAAACAGACACAGACTCAAGATCATAATTCTTCTATTAAAATTTCCCAAAAAATGGTCCAAGAATTTTTTCACCCCCATCGCACGGTATGGAAAATTAGATTCCATTCATTACTGATAAGATTTGTAGCAAGTGGCAGTCATATTCAATCAATATGTCAAGAGAATAAAATCATTGGTAGATACAACTCATAATGTCTTATCTAATTATCTATTCAATTGAATCTAAAATAGATAATTTATTAAAACAATGAAACAATTTGAAAAAAAATAATTTAAAATAGTAGAGTGGATATAATTATTGAGAAACAAACATGTTGGGATTTCTATTTGATTATGGATTATTACAAAAATTATTCATAAATATTTAATTTATTTATCAATTTTTTTTTACCTTGGGGATTCAATTGGGTAACTTTTGTTTGTCTGATAAATGTAAATTATGTACATAAATACCAATCCCTTGGTATAGTGATTTCATTTTCAAATTAACATTAAAATAATAGACCTATAATTGTGTAAATTGGCTCACACAATATTAATAGATTATACTATTGAAAATTCTTCATTTATCCCCAGTTCATTCATTTGTTGTTTGTTAGGACATAATTGGTGAAATTGTGAATATTATAATAAAATTAATTATAAATCAAAATCACAACAACAAAAACGAATCATATGTTTAATAAAACTACACCGATAATATTATTACAACATGAAAATTAGAAAATCAGTCTCTTATAACTATGATCATGCTCTATAGTATGACTAAAAAATAAATCCCTAACATTGATACAAGAGGAAAAGGTGGAAAGCGGATGAATTGCACTAATAATTTAACAAAATTAAGAAGTGAAATAGTTGTAATTGGGCGAGTATCACATTAGAATAGTTGAAGAACATCCCCCTAGAATTTTTAACCAAAACTCATAAGGGATTCCTCTATATTTAAAGAAAACTATATAATGAGTGTGTAGTCAAAATAAAGTTGTGTGTACTTTATTTAACCAATTGTTATCTATTTTCTCTACTAATAGGTGGAATACAAGATGTTCAATTAATTATAAGCATTGACGGTCAATTAGTGTATGTACACGTTTTGTAACAATATGTACATTGCTTGAATCCTCTTCATTAGTGACTAAATACTCCTGGAAATATTTCCACGATGTACATAGGGAAGTACATGGTGTGTTGTTTCTAGTCATTTAAGTGGGTTTGTACTCGGGTTATCCAAGGCATGCATGGGTAAGGTAGGTGGAAGGTTCCTAAATAGTACTTGTCTTGTATATTTTTATTTTTATTATAGTCACCTCTATTTTATTCACATGATATAAAAATCATGAAAAATCACAATGAAAAACATAATAATGTATTTAATACAATAAAAATGTACATTTAGTGAAAACATGTATTTATAGTTTATAAAATGCATGAATTTGTTACATGTGTTGGTAAAATATTTTTTTCACTATCCTTTATCAAATCGATTCCTGGTAAAATAATATGTCCATTTAATTCACATTTACATAAACCATTTTTACATAACACAAGATCTATTGTTTCTGAAACAGATGATGACATAAAAATAAATTCTTATAAGAAATAGTTAATTGAAATTGATATAAATAAAATGGATCTGATATTTTCTCTATGACTTGATCTTTCTATCATATTGGTGTATTTTTTACATAATTATGGGCGAGAACAACCATTCCTTCTATTTATCTATATAAAAACACATTTCATCTACAGTATCATTAACCATGTATAACTCCATTTTCTCACCATATTCCGGAAACATCACTTCTATGAGAGTCTTCATTGAATAACCAATAAATCATGTTTCTATTCAGAAATGTAGTAAATGAATGTTATTTATTTCATGCAACTCCCCACATGTTTGAAAATCCATCATTTTCATTTATTTTCATTGTTACAACCTAATTACATTTAAAACATCTATAAAAACTCCTTTATTAATATTGAAATTCCATTATGGCCCTACAAAAAAATTAAAACCTTTTTTAATAAAAAAAAATCTATGATTTCTATGATTTCAAAATTAGGTATTTATTCCTAAATTATTTTTTGAATAATTAAGGTGTTCGTGATATCACTAAACTTTCACTTTAGTGTACTCAGATGTGTGATCCTTTTTAATTAAAATAAATAATTTAATATACAAGTATAATGATGGATAATAAGTCAATGTAATTTTTTATGTTATTAAATTTTCAGGAGTATGGTAGTTAATAAGAATATAAAAAATTTGGGAATAAGTGTTTTTGTAGATTAGTTGATGATTATGAAATGATAGAATGGAAGTGGTGATATCTCAAAATCAAAATAATAAAGCGCTATTACACATTTTCTTGGATTAGTAAAAAACTCTCATGTGAAAATTAACATTAAATTATTAAAATATTATCAATTAATTAAATAAAAATAATGTTCAATAATATCCTTATAGGTATGGGGTAAAGAACAGTGTATTAGTAGCAATGACTCCTCTAAAAAACAATATTATTTTTATAAAAAAAACATTGTCTAAAAAATGGCCATAATAATGATCCATTTGAATGATAAATTTTTTTTTTATTGTAATTAAATAGTTTTTACAAAATCATATATCTTCAATAGAGATTTTTTAAATTAATAAGTAGAATAACTACTATGGGATGTGTCATGGTAAGAAGGAGACAAAAAATAATTTTTGAATTTTCTGAATAAATTTAGTGATTCCCAATTATGAGAAAAAAATAAATAAATTTTATGTTTGTGGGGGTGGAGTTATTTTTCTTTGAGGAAAAAATAATTCTAGGAAAAATCATTACTAGTCAATATGTATCTGCTATGTAAAAGAATTATAATTCCTTATAGTGAGCGTAGAATTCACTATAATATAGTGTTATAATATCATTGGAAGGTGTTGATGATGAAAGAGGGATAAGGGTAACATAATTATTAATATAAATTTAGAAGGGTACATTGATGATAAAGAGATTGATGATGGTTTAGAAGCACAATGGAAGAAGATATAGGTTTGATATCATGGAAGGAAATGTCATTTTCTATAAAAAAGATATATGAAGAAAACATAGAGGATGATGAATCTAAAAAAATAATCCTATTTTAAATGTATACTGATATTTTTTGAATAGAAATCCTATGAAAAATATATTAATAGAATTCATAAATAGATTAAAAAATTCGGAAGACTAATTTTTTTTTAAATTAAACATGTTATAATGAAAAAAAAATTATCAATTTTTTTGTGTGTTTAATAAAAAACACATTTAATATAGAGTGGTATAATAGAAAAAATCACATCTCATGTTCAAGGAATATACCAAAATTAGAAGGAATGATGTTAATAAATTTTTTTACCCCATCGACTACATGGAAATCATTCAAACACTCCATTAAAATTTGTTTCAATGAATGTTCATAGTGTAATGATTAGATGCAACATTATTATTCATTAATGGTTTTCATGAGGTGGATGTTTACATAATGTTACCAGATGGTTCTCATAAATATGAATATAATTGAAATTTATGTTGGTTGAATAATGAATTTTACATCCTAATGAAATACCCAATATCTTGATTTTATAATATCTATTGATAATTTTTAGAATATTAGAGAAATAATAATGAAATATTTTTATAGAATCTATGTTTTATTAGTTGAAAATGTCAATGATTTGTTTTAATTTTTTCCCTTGTATTATGGGTGATTCTTGAAAATAATAAATAATTTAATTATTAATTACAACATTCTAATGAAATAAAGATGATATTTGGAAAACAGATTCTAGGATGATGAAAAGAGTACATGTTAACTAGATTAAGTAATAAAGAGACGATGGTGGAAAGATGAATGATGTGAAAAAATAAGATAATCATGGGAATCTCATTATATCAATGATCTTACCTGACATTATATTTTCCAGCTATGAAGACACATGATACTAAAGCAATCGTAATTAAATACATATTCTATATGTTAATAACAATATTTTTTATGTCAAAAGTATGGTGGATATGAAGTTATTTTTTGTAAAACAACTAAATATGTGTTATTGGGAAACACTATCAATGATTTGGTTGTTTTAGAGAAATATCATTAGTCTACATCAAGTATTGGACTCTATAATCTATATTTTTTCATTTCACACTTTTTTGAAATCAATAGGACTAAATTTCATGAAGTACTAAGAATGAAAATTTTATTGTGGAAACTGAATTATGTACTCCATTTTTATAGATGTTGATATAGCTTGTAGATGTTGGACTAAAAAAGGAAATATTCTATTGAAATCATGTGTAAAAAATCATGTGATTTATTAAATTAAAAAAATAATATCCTCTATTTATGGAAAAATCAAATCGAGATAAAATATCATTTCATCATGTAGAATATTGATCACGCTTTGGAAAAAATAGAGTATGTACTTAATCAGTAATAGATTATGAACATCATAAAAATGACACAACCTAATTATGATTTTTTACAGTCCTTGGTTAGCCCTGGTAGTCCAACTATATATAAAAATTATATTTTTTTAGATAATATAACTATAGTCTACTATAGAATTTAATATTTATATAATGTTATTTTTCTCCTCTTCAACTATCAATATGTACTTATAACCATCTATTTTGATCTACCATAGAACTTTTCTTTGGTTTTTTCCTTAATGGGAGTGTGGTTTATATCAGATTATTATGACAACCTCCTTATTATTAGATTTAAATATTTATGTTAGTGTTTTTTCTTACTAATATTGGGGAGCTATAATATTTTCTTGTTTGGAATAAATAGAGAGTATATACAAATTTATATAAGGTGAGTAACTTCGCCTATTTTTATTGAAATGAATAAGGGTAACATAAGTGATTTCATGTATAAATTATTATTTAATTTATGTTTTTGAAAACAATATCGACTAATGTTGGATTAAAGTTGATGATAAAAAATCAATAATACACTATCTGGAAGAAAGAGTTTTCATACATTTTTTCTAGTCATTTTTAATTGTAGATAAATATGAGTTAAATATATATTAGAGGTCTTGTAAATAATACAAAATTTGTAGGTGGATAGAAAAATCCCTTAGGACTATATTTGGGTTATGTTTATTGAAAATTAACTTAAGGTACATACCATGTCAAAATGAATGTTTATGATATTCTAGAAGAAGGGTTAAATGCATTTTAAAATTTTATTCAGTGAATGTCTCTAGGATTTATTCGATAAGTGTATATGAAGTTTGTTCTGAATGTTATATATTTTAGTAGTAGAGAACAAAGTAGTTGTGAAAATACAAAATGTTTTGTACTTACTGTTCAGAATAAAATTACTGATTTAATTAACATTTTTAAGACATTAAATGAAAATTATGAGATAATATATGATGGAGTTGGGAACCCTTTTGAGAGTACAGTTATCAAATCATGAGTGGGGATTTAAGATACATTACCAAGGCATGATGATCATTGTATAAATAATATCATAGATGGGGGTGCATGATTTATTTTTGATGATATTTAATATAATATAAAATAGATTAAAATAAAAAATTCTTGGATTTGATAACATGAGTTGTTCCTGCCTAAATAAAAACATTGTGTGAGGGATTATTCAAAACATAACAATGAACTAAAAGGAAAACTGTGAAATATTTAAGTAAACTATAAATATAAAACAAATAATTAAAACCATTCAAATAAATTATATGTTATTAATAGGTATAAATAAAATGTTATATACTTCTATAATGAAAATAAAGATCACTTTTAATGCTAATAAAATGTAATTATTAGAGCTAAAATAAATAAGAAAATCATATTATAGTTAATTTTTCTAAAATTGGTATTTTATTTCAAGAATATTAGTATATTTTGATTACATAATAATAATAATATATGATGATAATATTTATTATATAATACCAATACATTAATTAGTAAATTATAGGGAACTAAAAATAAATAATAGTTACTATTTTTAAAATTTATTTTCCAATATGTATAATTTTCCGTTATAATTTTGGATTTTTATAAATAGTAAAATTATAAATTTTATAAATTTAATTTGAAAATTTAAACATCATTCCATAATTAATTATAATAATATTTTCTTACAATTAAATTTTTGGTATTTTCTTAAAATATTACTTTTTTTGTTAAAAGGGAAAATAAATTTTTTACCAATATAAAAAATTTTATGAAATAATTATTAAATAATTTTGAATTTGAAATTTCTAAAATAATTATTTAATTAACATATATGTATTTAATAATTTATATTATAATTTTAAAAACTTTGGTTTTTATTTGAAAACCCATATTTTAAATTTTATAATATAAGTTATATTCTTCAAAAAAATATCTTATTAAATTTTACATTTTATATTTATAAATTGTTTTTTATCACATTGAAATATTTCTTGAAAAAATTTATGTAAAATATGGAATAAATTATTACAAATAATATAAATATTATATTTTGGTTTTCGAGATAAATGATAAATTACATAGGAAAAATAGTTTAATCATCAAGAAAAAAAATGGAAAAAATGAGCAACATCGAATTTAGTTGTCTTAATATGTTTGAGAAATATTTTTTTTTTGATTTATGGAGATATGTGTCAACATAATATCTTCCATAAATATATTATTACTTCAATTATAATTCTTTTTTCTAGATATTGATTTCACATTATGGAATCATTTTGGTTATTTACAAATATGTGCCGCTATTTCAATTATAATGGGGGAAATCCTCTATATATTTCATCCCATAACAAAAACCCCTATATTCATATCAAAATCATCAAAAATATATGATATAAATTCCAAATAATCTTATTTATGTTCTATTATTATCAAATTACCACTCCTCAATGGATTAATATTATTCACAAAAGAGATAATCCATGAAAAGTGGTATAAATTACTAACCTCTATTTCACTATTTTTTATTGGATTATAATCATTCTAAAATATCATTTAGATATTTAAAAATAATAACATATGTTTTATTATTATAATGTTATGTTTTTATAATTATGGTATAATCATTTACCACCATTCCCTTTCCAATTATGAAAAATAAAAATTTGACACATACATTGGGCGGAAAACCTCAAAAAAATATTTTTTCCCTCTCACATTTAAACATGAATAGTAATATTTTATATTCTATTAGTATATAATATATATATATATAATATAATACTGTTATTTTTATATAACACCAAAAATAAAAATTGTCACAAAGTAACCCATCGATATCGATAAGTAACAAAAAACATGATTATAATTGTTCTATCTTCACAAAACATTGATAAAACCCCCATGTAATGGTATTTCAAAATTATAACTATTAATATAAAATAAATGATATTACCTTTAGTGGTTTTAAAATGATAATCTATTGGAGAAAGAGTAATATTGACAATGTTTTATAAACCTTGTTACATATAGTCAAAATTATTAACATCGAATATTAAAAAGAGATAAAAAATTCTTATACATGAAGAGAATAGATGATAATAATGATTCTAAATAGTATTGTATAAAATAATGGGTAAAAATAAGTGATAAGTACATTTTAATTTATCTTATAGGATATTAAATAACACTTTTGGAAATCATGGGTAATGTTATTGGGCTTGATAACTCAACTCCTTTATTTGAGATATATAATTTTATAAACAACATAATGTTTCCAATAGTTTAAATTTCAAATGATGTTATTTTATTTAGGAAAAGGATTCTCTATTCGATTCCATTTCCAATATAAATTTTTCTCCTAATTTTTTGAAAAGGGGAATTTTTTTGAAAATGGCCTTGTAACTATGACATTCAAAATGATGAACACATAATGTATTATTAGAAATAGTTTCATTATTTTTATTTTATTAAAATAAAAATTATCTTCCTCTAATGGTGATATGATTACTGACTCAACCAATTTTTTCCTTTATTTTGTGATTTTTTGGTATTCATGTTTTCAACATAAAATTATTTAATTCATTATGACATTTTAATCCTTTTGGATGTTTTATAAATAAACTTTTATTTTCATTATTTCATTATAAAAAGTGAATTATTTAATATTTTATTTTTTATGAAACACATATATCCATTGTTTATTTAATAAATTTCACTCACTTCTATTTTAATATTTTTTAAAACCCATTTTAATTCCATTTGTTATTATGATGTGAATTGAGAAATATATTTATGTGTCACAACATAGAATTTACAAATGATTGTAGGGGTCGTATATCACCCTTTGATGAATTATCTAATATTTTATAATACTTTATATAGGTACTTATGCATATAGTTTAGTTACCCATAATCACGTTAATTTATAGTGTGACTCATGAATATAAATTTACCAAATTATAATGTTTTTTCATCAATTAAAGGATGTCATTGATTATGATGTTATTGTATAATGATTTATGGGTTTCTCAAATACTTATATAATATCGTATTATTATTTTCATACCATTTAAATGTATTATGGATTAACATTATTTTGGCATATTAGTTTAATTTCACTAATATTTTATGGTTATCCATAATGTATTTATCATATTTCTATTAAAATCTGATTTTTAATAACTCAAATGAACTCATCCTTGATGAAATGTTTACTCACACCATAAAGAGTAATTTAAATCAACACTTTATAATGGCTTTATTGACTAGTTTCCGAGGATGTGTCATAATAATGATATTTCGATGAGATGGTTTAATATGGTTCCTTTATTGAGAAATTATCATGAGCTTTTTTAAATTTGATTATTATGTAGCTTATATCTAAAAAATGAACATATTAGTGATGGAGAAATTAATGTTAAGGAAAATTAAATTATTACATAATATAATGGATGTTAAATAATGGAATTTTTGATTGGGTCACATTAGTTGGTATTATAGGAACAATTTAGAAATGCATTTAAATGGGAGAAGATATTTTTAGAATTAATATTAACTAAATTTATTTGAAAAACCTACAGACGAGTCTAATAATATGATAAAATCATTAAATATTAATAAATTTTTGAGTTACTGGTTTTTCTAGATAAAAAATACATTATATAATACATGAAATTGGATGTAGAATCAAGCATATGTTTTCCTAGTGGTAATAACTATGAAAATGGTGTGTTGGGTATCATCTAAACTTTGACCAGGTGTGCACCAAAAAGGATTAATTTCACCCTTGACCACATAATCCCAAAGGATAGGACTTTTTCATCACATCTTATCTCTAATTCATTTTCGAGGACATATTTTTGGGTTACATTAATGGATTTGGTTGATAAGTATAAGAAAACCTAACCTAATTTACCATGGTTTACCTTATATCAACATAGTTTAAAAATCACTCTAATAGCCTCCCAAATAGGTGGAACAATAAAGGGAATTATAAATTGAAACTATTAAGGTCGGTCATGATAACAATGTGATGAAAGGAACACTTACTCTATATTATAGATCTAAAATATCATCATTTTACTACAGTTCATTAAATAATATCTCATCTCACATGCATTCTATGAATGTGGTGTTAACACCTTATGTGATGGATATCAAACTAGATGTGAAATCAACTTGAAACACAATTTCATATTATAAGATATGTAAATATTATGTAATTTAGATTTATGGGTCTATACACCCTGAAGATTTAATTACATCACCATTTGTTCAATTTTATACGATATTTGGTATGTATTTGATATCCATATATTGATAACATATAAAGAATTTATATATGGAGATATCATTTAATATTTTTGATCATCCTATTCTCATCTATCATTATAAAGATGATATCCACTTTTATGAAAATTCATTAATACATGTATCGATACAAAAAAATATTGATTCATTATTCAAATGGTCATAGAGGAAGTCGAATTTCATGGAATTTTTATTGTACGGTAATATACTGATTTATTTCAAGTGGAATTATCTCAGTATCCATGAGTCCAGGAGGTTGAGTTCTGGAATAATCTTTTTTATTATATTTTTTCCTATCTCAATAATTCCATATTAGCTCTCATTTAATTAAATGAAATAAATAAGGGACTAAAAGAGAATCTGGACAACAATTTTATATGCCCCATCTCATCACCAATTGGAGCACCTATCTCCATTGATAATAATAAAAGTGGATAATTATGTCTTTTCTTTGACTATGTAGAGAATAAAATGATCACATTTAAGAATAAATACATATTAAATCATGTAGATTACCTTTTCAAAAAAAATCAGAGGTGATAAATACGTCTCAATTATTTAACTTATGTATGAATATCCGTAGATAAATGTAAAAATGAATGATACTTCAAATACAATATTACAATCACGGTATAGAACTTATATGATTACAATGATTCAATTAAGATCGACTAATTCCACCCCAATGATCGCATATGTAAAATAAATAGTCATTTTAGAGACTAAAAATATATGTTTTTATTATTTATTATATTTGATATTGTTGTAAGTCAAAAATAATTTCGAATAATAATGATCACATTTGGATTGTGTTGATGATCTTAAAAATGATGAGTTGAATCCCAAATGTAGAAATTGGTAATTCTTGATTGATAATTTGTCATTATGGGGAAATGAAATCAATAACATGGATAAATCTATACATACTTCAAGAAAACACTTATTGAAAAATGTTCATGACTAACCACCGAGGTCTATAGTTTTATCTATATATCTTGATACCATCGATGCGTTGTGATATTGTTATCATAGCTATTGAATCCACTAACCAAGTTAACACTAAAAAGGTGTTAAGTTCCTTTATATTGAGGTATCTGAATATTGTTTTAGGTAATTGATTGATAATTTTTTTACGGCTTCTATATATACATTAAAATACAGTGGGGAAGGGTTTTTACTATATAGTGATACTTTGAAGATGTATTTTTGATTTTTCCCTATTCGAATTGAAAAGATAATTTCTTATGTTTTCCACTGATTATAAACTAATTAGAAAAATTACTTGATGCATGATTTAGATCTCATAGTTGTGATCTTCAATGATGAATATTTTGAGAAATTATATCTATGGGTAATGGTGTGATATATATAAAAATAAAAAATTGAAATATATATTCACACATAAGGAGTTAAATATGTGTCAATGATGATGGTTAGATATGATCATAGAATATGGATACTCAATACATCATAACCATATTATGGAAAATAATTTGGAAGATTCTTTAAGTTAGAAATACACATCAACATTATCTATATTATTTGTTGGAAGGTTACCAATATTAATGAATTTTCATATAATGAATCTTGAAATAATATGGGAAAGTGGAAAATACTTTATTTTCTAGGTGGAAAATCTTCCATCCATTCAGATTATGATCAATAAAAACTATAATGATGATGTAGATCTATAAATTGGTATAAAATCTCGGTTTTATAAATTCTAAATATATGGTGTTATATGGTTCTGAACCCATATATATTTCCCATCAAAACTATAATGGAATTCAGAGCATCAAGATGATGCTTATATATAATTTTTATTCATTCATCCAAGATGTATAAAGATGTAATGAGATCTAAATATAAACTTATAGGTGTTTAGTATGATGAGATAAATTACTTAATATGAATTTTTATTAATCGTATACTTGTAAGATACTTTTGAGTTACATAATTATATGGGTATGCTACAACCATGACATATGTGAGTATAAAAATTTAAAAAATCATCATCTATTTTATCACCAGAATATCATATACTTTTAAAGATCTAAATGTTATTTTGGTTATAGTGGATCCCCATAAAAATCCAGTGCATTTTGTAATTGGTAAGGAAGATTTATCCCTTGATTAACACACCAGGACATACATAAGGGAAGTTATAATGCTTCATGAAGTAACACTATCCACTATAATTAATCTTGATCCCATATTTTCCACTGTACTGTGGCGAAGTATTTAGAATTAATTAGAGATAGATATGAGTTTCAACTCATCTTATCATTCTCATATATTGGGTCATTCTAAGAGGACATTTGAAAATGTATTACCCTCACCTTTTTTCAACCCAAACAGTTCCATAGGAAGTGTTCTACTGGTCCTTAATCATGACTCCACATACACATATGGCTGGTGACTAGTATTGATGGTGTAATGAGGTTATAGTAGGAAGACTATACCCTTTTATTATTATATAATAATTGTCTAATGACAATAAAAAGTATAAAATAATGAAGACACAAAAACTTCGCCAGTAATTCACCCATCGAGGAATTACAATGGTAGATACATGAGAAATAATAATCAATATCAGAAACAAACCATTTTAATAAGAAAAAAACATTACAAGATACCATTTGTAGTAACAAAAGTATAACATGAGAATATTTCATGTCATAAAACAAAATAACTAGAATGATCTATAATAAAAAACATTTAAATGTACATATAATATCATGAAGATGCATAATGAAAACTCAAAAGGAAAATCGTGAAATGACTAGAATGTAGGGACGCTTCTCATCCATCCCTTGTTTTATCAACCACTAAAAACCATTTCATGTGACTTAAAAGTTAACGGAATTCAAATCCATGAATATTAAACACATCCCGATGTTCCCATATAGGTATTGATCCTTTATTTAAAATATATGTTATTTATTAGGTGTATATAAATAAAAAATGAAACCACAATGAAAAATGAATAATAATAACCTTCTCCTATTGTTCCTAGAATCTAGATGGGAGAGATATATTGATTTATCCAACTATGGATTAATATAGTTTAAAGGATCCTTAACATCCTCCCAAGATATCCCCTTATGTAAATTTGTCCATGTGAACCTATAGGATAAACCAATAATAAGATTAACCGACACATTGTACAACTCGTCACCTCATAGCCAAAAAAATATCTATCCTTTCTAAGGAACACCCCATTAATCAATAAATAGTACCATATACCCTTACATATTAGAAACTATATTAGATCAAAGCTTGTTGTCTAAGATAGAACATTAGAAGACCTAAAATATTAGCAACATCGTCTCAATAACTAATGTCTAGATGAATACACATATTTATCCTACAAAAATATTCCTTGATCTATGTCATCAAGAATGGATGGCCTCATCCCCCAAATGGTAGTCTAAACACAATCAGCAGATCACATGCTCATTATCTACATTCTTTTCTTTGAAAACACCTCCAACCATCATCATATAAATCATCAAAGAAAGGACTCTACCAAATAAAGTCTTCTATAACACATCATCATCTTATTCATACATTGTAGACATGACAATAGATGATGAATTTTCCTAAAAGTGTGTGTGGAAATCAATAAATAGGTATGTAATCTACATCATTTGGAACCTTCTTCCCAGAAGAACATATCGCAACATCGGATAGTCAACACCATCCAACATCACATGAGCCTTGGCTATAATCTTCTATCCTCAACACCTCAAACTGATGACCATATCATCCAACTAGTGGTCAAAATAACTTGTATTCTCTAAGTCAAGCCCAACTTAATGACTGCATCACCCCATACCAGATTTTCAATGTCATCTCAATCATTAGTCCAATCCTGTGCAGATCTCAAGGTACCATTCATAACCAATTAACATAAATTAAAAAAAATTCAATTAATAATGTAAAATCCCCAACATAAAATTGCAATGTTAAAAATCATATCACTATGAAAATACATGTGCAATTGGGATCTATTATTTCATTAAAGGAAACCACTAAAATTTTGGTTCCTGACCCGGGAAACACAATGACATGGTCAAATCCACACCCCAAAAAATACAAATAATCAAAAGGAAATATATTAACCACCAACCTTATATTTTTTAAAGACCTATCCTCTGATCATAGATTCCAACACAAGAAAATTTTGAATAAATTTTAATTTTAGACAAATTCCCTAAAAATATGGTAAACTAGATGGCACAAATTTAGTTCTTCATGTGGTGATAAAAAAAGAAAAATATAATAATGAGGAGTTGGAGTCTTACCAAAAGTACTTCTATGTCATAGCTTGTTCATGAAATTTAGTTCATATGATGGATTGATCTCAATTACTAGAAGAGGATGAAAGGATGTAGTTCCCTCTAGTGTGTATGAATGAAGGGGAAAAGGTATAAGGTAAAGAAGAAAAATGTGGATATGGTATTTTGAACTTGACATACATTAAATAGTATATGTGGTTTTCATTCATAATTTGGAACACAATGTGAAAATCATGTAGTGCCCATTATCAGTGATCCAAGCCCACGCGTCTAATGCACACTATATTCCAAACCATGCACTAATCAGGAATGATCCCTCTATAAAAATATATAAACATGGCTACAAAAACGTGCGGCCCCTCTACAACTGTCGGATACACTTTGTCCAAAAGGCCTAGAATGATACACAGTTTGTTCAAATTATGTTCCCTAGTTTATACACCCTACAACACTAGTTTTCAGCCTCCAACCGACTAGAAACTCCACCGAAACATATAGACACATTCCAAGAATTATGTATCATCCAATAAAAAGTTATTATTTCAAAATTAATACTTGTAATTAAATTTTTTTTATCAAAAAATATATTTTTTATCCCATAAACTCTAAAAACTCAAAACATGTGAGTAATTCGACCTACGATAGAAAAAACTGCGATTTTACAATCTCTCCTATATAATATTTCTCATCCCCAAGCTGTAATTCATAAATATGATATTTTACCAAACATACTTATATGTTTAAAATTATACTATAACACCCTATTAAAATATTCATAGGTCTACTACATTAACACGCACCACACATTAGGAGTTATGTACCTCGATTTCATGTCATCCAAAAAAATATAACAAAAATGATGGTTTAGGGACTATTGTTATATTCAATGGTCCTAATATGACTCATTAAAACTACATCACCCCATCATGTGATCCTTCGGCATAGTCGACCCCAATCATGTATCAAATATCCTCATTTCCCCAACATATTCCCATGTCACACATGGAACCTATCTGGTCACCAATATAATCAGATGATCAAAATCATTCTTGGTGCCTCATTAGAAACCCATCAAGTACAACATATAATTTGATGCCCACCTAATGTCCATATAGACCTTGAAACCTTTTAGATCCTACATCTCATCTGATGCACAAATCAGTCATAGTGCCTCACCCCACAATAGGTCTCACATGTCACTATTTCCCAGATGCATACACACCTTATGTAATCTCGCATCTCATTGATACATGTATTCCAACAGAGCTGACACAAGAAACACATCTATAAATTCCCACATAATATATCTGGTTCCGCACACCACACATATATACATTCATATCATACAAATCTGAGCTTATTACATCCTAATATCCACTTTCAGTTTTTTCTATAGTAACATCCCATGCTCCTCATGCACCCAAAATGGATATGCCTCCAAAACAGCCATGAAAAAAGAAAAATGAAAGAACCCTTCTAACACCCATGACATACCCCTAACCATCATTGTATAACCACCTTATATGACCATAACATATCAATGGAATGCAAATATACTAATGTATGAATTCCCAATGCCTGACCCTTCTGCAGTGCTACACTAGTAACTGTCCACTGACCCCAAATTTGTGTCTAAATATCTCCTTGATGACATGAATTTGATGTAGAATCATGGATATATTATTTTGGAACATATCATAGTCTAATATTAGAACCATGATTTTTCCTTAGTCCCTGAATGGTTTCTAACTGAGCATGCATCCTATATAACCTCTCGAGATTCCTAACCTGCCTTCATGGACTTTACTCATTTGGTGAATGACCACACTGTACCTACATATGAATTGGCCATCAACAATAGAATAAAACCTTTGAATACAAGCTCAGAGGTGTCTTATTTGATTATATGTCTTTAACACTATAATATAACTTCACTCAGTCTCACATCCAACTATCTTAATATTCTCCATTAACATCCCCTAATTTTTTCACCCACATAGATTAGGATAGGTCCATCATGTGTTACTTGGATATAAGTGCCAAATTCACCACATATAAAAATTAGGATAACCTGAAGACGTCTACCTACACACCGAGGGTGTTCAATAAACCACTCATGAAACACTTCACCATTTATTTAAAATCCCCCAGCATTTCAAGTGTGATGTTAGACAAATTAGTGAATTTTTCTACATATTCCTTGACGTACATGTCACCGAAATATAGGCTCATGTATACTTGATCTATCAATTCCTTAAATTTTTCTAGGAAATAGTTCTCAAGTAACTCAACAACAATTCCCATACATGATAGTTTCTCACGTCTTCGCACATTAAACTTCATATACCACTAGTGCTTTCCCATCCCTCTCAATAGGTAAGTCTCATGCTTCACTTTAACCATGGGGGAGACTCATGAAGTTTGAAGATCACACTCATCTACTCGATTTAGTTGTCTTCCAACAGTGTTCCACCCTTACCTTGAAATAGTGGAAATTTTTGGATCACTTGAGTCATGTACACAAAGAAGGGTCACCTCTATAAGATCCTCTAGGAATCCTATAATTTCCCATAATTTATGAATAATTATTTAATTATATAGAATTATTTCGAGACTGTGAAATCTGATGGCACGTGATTCTGAGGCCCAGAGTGCCTGAAATGATTCGTCGAAGTTTGGTCTAACTTTAAATCGCATGCATGTTGGTTTTCCTAAAAAATTGAAATAACTTTCTATTGGTCAAAAACCCTTCAAGGTATCATTGAAGCATTTTTGAGGTGATTGTGTTTGTTGACAAAGTGGACATCTAAGTGGTGATTGTTGACAAAGAGGATTTCCTGATGGACTGTCAAGTTCAAGAGCTGTGGTCAATGATCCATGTTTTGTTCAAGATCTTCGGTAAAGGAATGAATGATCTGGATGCCGGATAAAATGACCAGATACTAGGTGGCGCCGTTTTCTAGTGTTTGCCAAATTTTTGGGCCTGAAAATCGACAAATGAAGAAAAGTGGTTTTTGGAAAAGGGACTTGTGCGTCGTGTACATGAAGTCTTGGAAACTTGCGTGCCACATGTGTTTTGATATCAGATCATCAAAATATGGCAAAGGGATAAGTATCGCGCAAGTATTGGTGGTGTCGCACAGGTGACTTGCGCGCCGTGAAGAGAATTGCATGCCGATAGCTTAGAAGCTTGAGAACTTGCGCACCTATGGTTTTTCAAGATCATAAGATCAAAATATGGAAAAGGAAAGTGGTTTGCACAAGTTTGGATGTAGGTCGCGCAAGTGACTTGTAGGGGAATAGACCTGCGCACTAAGACCTGCACACCGAGGGTTGACTTGCGCGCCGTCGCGCAGGGTGGTCAAATTGACTATAAATACTAGACCACCCCTCCTCATTTCTTACCGGAGTTGAACACTTTGAAGATTAATATCTCTCGTCGCGCAGGTGTGGTGGTCGCGCAAGTGGTGGTGTGTCGCGCAAGTGGGACTTGTGCACCAGTGTTGGAAGTTGCATGCCAAGTGTTAGTTGCTTGCCTAAGGTGGTTTAGGGGAGGAAGGAAGTGAGTCACACAGGTTTGGAGTTTCAGAAGCTTGAGTCACACAAGTGGTTGAGGAAGACTTTCACGCTAGTTGTGACTTGCGCACTGATATTTGCGCGCCTATATAGACTAGTGCACCATGTATGGTTGAGTCCCCGACCGTATTTTCGGGCCACGTGGAAGCTGAAAGATTTCCCGATACCTTTAGTGAAAAGTGAGATTCATCTAGAGGTGAAATATGGACTTCAACAGAGCATATACACATAGATAAAGATGCATTCTATCATGAAAATGAAGATACCTACAGGTCTATAAACTGTGAGTGGATCCTTTACAGAGCAGTGAGCGAAGGAAGAGGTAGAAGGTAATCCTCTCCACTGGCAGTGAGCAAGAGAGAGAGAGAAATAGTGAGTGACCCTTGGGAAAGCAGTGAGCTGACCCTAAATCATGTAAAGGCAGTGCGCTCGGGACAGAGTGATTGTACCCGAACCTTGTATCCACAACGAGTAATGTTTAGTAGAATTTGGTACAACCAAAAACTTGTTGGCGTATGCTCCTTGGACATATCCCAGTGAGGGTGAACCAAGTAAAAATCTTTGTTTCCTATGCATACATTACTTTCTGTTTACATTGTGCAAACGGACAGAGAGAGAACCGTGTTTTTCCTAACAGAGATACAAGATCAGAACGAGCGTTAATTTTAAAATTAGTCATACCCTGATTCACCCTCCCTCTCAGGGTATTCAGCCTTTTGGACATAACACTTTTAAGCAGTTCCCAGAACTATAAATAAGATTGAATTGTTTCATTTAGGATAGAGGGTTTACCCTAGTTACGACATAAGTTTATTTGGCACATTCCTCTAGTTGAAAAACCGGAAAATGGAATAATATTGAAGGAAATAATTAAAATAAATTTATTTTATTTTTCAAATTCTTAAAACTCCCAAATGTTATCTTAGATTGAAAATCTGAGACCTCCACTGAACTCATGAGGGTATGCTTTCCTTAGACTAATACTAAAATTGGCTGGTGTAGGCCACCAGTGATTATCATTTTTTGGTCTTGAATAAAATAATTAAGTAACAATTATTTTATTCCTAAAATTCATAACTTCTAAATAATAACATAAATTGAAAAACTGAGAGTACCATTGTGTTTTTTGGGATGTGTTTCCTTTAGAAAAAGCCTAACCTTGAGCGATGCAGGTCGATAAAGACTATTAATAATTTTATGAACATTTTTTCAGGTACGTTCACAAAACGCACATGCATCATTTCCTATCATTTGAAATGGTTCTCTGATTAAAAATCTGAGGGCATCATTGAATCCTCTACACCAGGATTCACTTAAGGGAGGATTCACTTTGATACCTGTAGGACCAGAGTAAAAGTAAATTTTAGGGACTTCTTAAATGAAAAAAATATAACAACATTGTTATTTTTTTAAATTATTTTCCTCCAATAGACAAGCGGAAACATGGGACCAGGACTTATCAAGCCAATAAATGGATTGACCATTCAATCCTACATAACAAAAACATTTGGGAATTAGTAAGGTTACTTATTAATGAGCCCCCATTAATTCAAAACATTGTTACATAACCTCCCCAACTTATATTTATATGGAGCCTAGGGAGGGGTATCATCACATCTTCACTAAGAATTTTATTTGACAAAGTGCTGAGATTCCAAACCCTTGGAGGACGGTGCCTGTTCTAGCGAGTAGTGAAAAGTGTCACCAAATCGCTGAACTGAAGATTGACAATCAAACATCATTGTTGAAGGCTAGTTAAGGAGGATGGAAAACTACGACCCACTTCCTCAATTGCTTCCCTTCGCCATCGTTCATGATATAAGGGTTTGATTATTGATTAATTCAAGTAAATTCCCTGAACCCTTTCATCATCCCTCATGATTATGAGCTAACTCGGAGAGCGTATGCCTAACGAACCCGCTCCGAACCTTCTTCTACTTCACTACACTTGTGACCTCCGTGGATGATTTTCGGCGTAGCGACACAGACCAACTATGAAGGTGGCGGCGTTCCGATGCACGCCACAAGAGGAGGCCATGAAACTAAGACATGGTGGTCATTGGAGTGCCCCACATCGACTAACCACATAGGAGGTGGGGTGCGCTGTCACTAGCCACCAGCGAGCATGGGGCAGCGATTCATCAGTTACGAAGGTCGGAGAAGGTGGTTGACACATCTTTCGGACATGGAAGTGAAGATGTTGTGACCAACACACGACTGAAAATGTGGCAGGTTGCGTGATAGGTGTGTCGCGGGTGACCGGAGGACCACTGCTGAAGCCGCGGTGGAGGCAGAACTCACTCCTACCTGGTAGGTTCCATGCCCACCAGGCGGCACCCATGTGGTGTCACAGTTTTAAAAATTCGAATATCCTCTGAGGTGTGTGGGATACCGAGGGGAAACACCCCCCTTTCCAGCTCGAGAATGCTGCTTGCCGCACCCCTTGGAGGAAGCACCACATATGTGGGTCGAGCGGGGTTGGTCTAACCAGTTCCGACCCGACCTGGGCCCAATGTGCCCCATAAATACTTAATGGGTCATAAATTGAAATCCGATTGTATGTTTGATGTACCAGCTACAGTGAAAAGACCCTTGGAGTGAGATTGTCCTTTTCATTATACTTTGATGGATTTTTGTTGATATTTGAAGTAATTTAGGGTTGGAATAAACCCAAAACCAACCGGGCCCTTGGAACTAAAACTCTTATAACTCACAGACCAACCATCCGATTGATGAACCATTTGTCATGTTGGAAGGTTTATGAAATGGATGTCATTTGGGATACTCATTTGTTGAGCATAGTGGTTTTCAATGTACAATAGATATCTTTAGGGGAAGATTCTGTGGACCTCGAGTGTACAGGGTTTGAGGAATCTTGTGGATAGCTATAATATGAAAAATAATATACATCCGGTAATGGTCAACATCTATCTGATCCTTTGTGGGTCAGTGCAGAGCAATAAATTGTTATTAATCTCATACAGATCATGTGTGGGACATATCATGTGTGGGTCAGCGCTCAGTGATCCTGCGTGGGTCAGTGTATATCAATCCTGTGTGGTTCAAATACTATGTGGGTCAATGGGGGTTATTAACTATTTATCATGTGTTGGTCGACAACAATTCCACATAAAAGAATGAGATAATATAGATTATCACTAATCATAGGTACTTATGTATTTATTTTATACCAGGTGTGAGGTGATACTTTTACCATCGTAGTTTTATCTTCATGGTGTTACCTATGTAGTACTTCTATGATCTTGGTGTTACCTGTGTGGTACTTCCAGCTTCGTGGTGTTACCTATGTTGTAATTATACCATCATGGTGTTACATTCTCGTTGTTACCTATCTGGTACTTCTATCTTCGTGGTGATACCTCTGTGGTACTTCTGTCTTTGTGGTGTTACATGTGTGGTACTTCTATCTTCGTGGTGTTACCTATGTGGTACTTCTACGTTTCTGGTGTTACATGTGTGGTACTTCTACCTTCGTGGTGTTATCTTTGTGATGTTACCAATGTGTTACTTCTATCTTCATGGTGTTACATGTGTGGTACTTCTATCTACGTGGTGTTACCTGTGTGGTACTTCTATCTACATGTTGTTACCTCTGTGGTACTTCTATCTTCATGGTGTTTCTTTTGTGTTACTTATATCTTCATGGTGTTACATGTGTGGTACTTTTATCATTGTAGTGTTATATGTGTTGTACTTATACCTTTGTGGTGTTAATGTTTTGGTATTATTACCTCATGTATTATATGAGTATATCTTGATAAATTAGATATATGTATGGGAATATACCTATGTAGTGTGGATGTATATCTCATCGTGCTTTGATTTTTATGTCTTTCTTCTTAGTTTTTCTTTTTCGAAACTCTGGGAGACCTATGGGGGTCTCTGGGTCCCAACTGAGTATCATTATACTCACCCATGAACAGCCTACACCTGCACCTTGTTCTTTTTGTGCAGACGATGTTCAACATTGATCGAGGCTGAGGGATCCAAGATTGGACGGTTCTCAGAGGTATACTATTTGTCATGACATGATGTAGGGACTACTGGTCATGAGCTGTACCTACACATCAGGTAGGATCCTCGGTGGATGATCTAGGAGCTTCTTTTCAATGTTCAGTTGTATTTGAACATTTTAGTTGTACTTGTGCTTTTCAGTTGGGCAAGTATTCCAGCCCCTTTATTTTCATCACTCTTTTTACTACATAGGTTTTTCTTCGTGGTTGCAACTTGTTTTGTTCTAGTCTGTGTGTTTGTATAGGATAAAAAGGAAATTCCTTCCCGTTTTTAGGGATACAACTTTACGATGCAAGTCGACAGCAACTGTCCTATTGATAGTGGGTTTGGGGTAGTCACTTCATGGCCCCTGAGGGACGGGTCATGAAAAATCATCTTAATGATACATACCACACACTCTCTGAGCTTCTTGTCAAGTCATAGCCCAAGAGATATCAAAATTGTCATCTTCCCAACCTATACTTGAGCCTGTAACTATACCTGTACTTATATATCTCGTTTATCCTAACCCTTTAGTGCCTCATCTCGACCCTCAGGGGTCTCAACCTATGCCTGACCCGAGGACACAAAATCATCACCCATTGGATGCTCAATTGGATCCCATCTACATGGTATCCCACTAAATACGAATATAATTTTTTGAAAACCATAATAATATATATAACACAAAAAGGTAAATATGTAATGTGAATTTAAATCTCACCACCCTTACTCTCCTATTTGCAAACATGTTACACAACATCTGGACTCATTGCCCTTTAACCACCCATGAAAAAGTAATGAACCACAAAAGCTTCAAGCCACACATATCCTAACGAACCATGTATCCTCAATAGGATGACCATGTTTCCCATCATTTTCACCAACACCATGATATGTAATTATCATTTCCTTCTCATATATGAGATATGATGATACATATATATCACATTTTATAAAACATTCCATTGGGACCTTTTTCCTATATTGGTTGAGTAAGATGAATCAAAAGAGAGGCTAGGTAGGGAAAAAATTATTATCTTTATTTCATAAAACTATATAAATATCAAACCATATTATCTTACTTTATGTCCCTGATGAAAAACACATCCAACTTCTGTCACAATACATTCATATATAAACATATTCAATCAATATATATCCCTTGTTTGGAAAAACAAACACCCATTTCCATACCTGGAAAAGGGTCCAAATATCCACCATTATTATTCCCCGTTTATGGAAATAATTGATAATAAATAATTGTCACATCCAAGTCCACTATACTAGGTGAAAATTATATAACCTATAATAATAATGAAGTAGAACAATATTTTACCACCCATAACAACTTGGTCAATCCCCCAAGCACGAGATTCAAGCACCCAAACACAAGTTCTAAACCTAGTTCTGACAAAATCTAAATATATGGTCTACCATTACCAAAATATTCATGAAAATTAATAGTTAAATAATACTCATTCAATACCAGTTTTAGGTTACTCTCTTGGTCTCTCACACGAACATTGCTCTGGGACAACTACCACTGGGAGTTATGTGTGCCACATAGTACACTAAAGGTTTTTGACTACCAATGAGGGTGTAAAGAGGTGATATTTTGGAGACTATACCCACTAATTATGAAATAATAATTTTCTAGTAAATATTTTAATTTTACAATATTGAAAAAATAGACACTAGACCATTAACTTACCCATGGAGAAGAAAAAAAATAGCAATAGAAGCAATAATAATTATGATCTCAAATGAAATATGTGTTTAATAAATCATAGAGAGATACCATTTATAGGCACTAATATTGAACTTTCATACATAAAAATCCAGACAATACAGTATAAAGAATGGCCTCCCATCACCATACTTTTTACGTAAATATAATAACATGCGGATACTAGAATGAAAATATAAAAAGACACTCCATATGATGTAAGAATACATGGTCCCTTTTCATCCATAAAATGCTTACTCAACCACTATGATCGAGATCCTAAGCACAAAAATCTAGTTAAATGAGAATATATATTGTATAAATGAATCGTAAAGGGCCTATGTAGGTTGAGGATAATAATATTTGTAGGCCACCACAAACATGTGGTTATAATAAATTATTGATCTAGTAGGTGTATATAAATAATAAATGAAACAAAACATAAAAATGTTTAATAAAATCCCACTCCCACTTTTCCCTTCACATACAAGGGATATATCATCTGCTTACACCAATGATGGTATAACATAATTGATGGAATACTTAACCTCAGTCTAAGGAATCCCCTAATATAAAATAATATATGTGAAACATCATGTTCAACCTATAATAAGATCGACATAAACATCATGCTATCTGACACCTCATTCAAAAACAATATCTAATGTACCAAAGGCAAGCCACATTAATTATTACCATGTCCCACAGATCTCATCTCATAAGATACCGTTACTAGCATAATATCTGAGGAAAATGGAAACATGTCCACAAATAGTAACATTTTTGGCTCAATAATTGGTTTCATGAGAAATGTAAAGTCTATCCTCCATAAATAATCATGGCCCAATGACATCATGTTTAGCTTGAATCACCACCATCAAACATTCTCAACACTATCAAAGGATGGCTCCTCCTCATCCCTATATATTTATAAGTAAATCACATCTAACCATCATCTCATTCGACATATAAAAGAAACCTCTATCTATATTAGTACTTAATAACACCTCATAAATTGAGTCCAATTGTTTAAAAAAACAATGAACGATACATTGGACAACATGTGTGACCAATATTCACAAAATAATAACTTAATAGTTGGTGTCCTGAATGTTACATCATGTTATAATATATGGATAATACCATTTCATTCCCCAGTACTGTCCCTTTAAGTTCCAAAAGAACTCATCACAGTGAATTTAAATAAATTAAACAATATAATTCATAATATAAACACCATATACTAAATTAAAATTGTATGAAGCCTCTTAGTATGACTAACCATTTCCCATAGGAATCAACAGTAGATCAATTAATTAATTAAAGGTAATAATTTAAATTACAAGGTATCGCTCTGTCACCATAATAGGGTGATCAAATATACATGACAAAAAAAACATGAAATCCTAGTGAAATATTGTCACCATATATATATAGTTTTTTGTGATGACCACTCATCCAATATTATACTCTAACTCATAACAATTTGTAAGAAAATTGTTTTTTTATTAATGGAATAAAAAAGAAAAATCTGGCTCACAAAAAATTAGTGCCCTATGTGGAAAGAGAAAATGAAAATATAAATAAGTGGATTTAGACAATACTAATATGAATTCAACATCATATAAACATCATCAAAGGAAGTATAGATGCAAGATTGAGCATTATGAATTACATTGGAGGAATAGAGGGACTTCTTTCTGTTGTGTGTGATTGAAGGTGGATAAATAGAAGGGAACAAAAGAAAAATGTGGTGAGGGAAGTTTGGAATTTTCTTCCTTTTAATAATGTCGCTTGGTTTTCTAGCATGGTTAAAAACATTATGTGTTGCCCGATACCCATGCTCCAAGATCCCACAATTTAAGCCCACAGTTATAAAAATTGTTCACAAACCATGACTCATCACTATGAAAAAAAATTCATAAATGTCCACATAACTATGTGCCCCATAAATTTGGGTTAAAAATCCATGTCCAAAAGACATGGTGGGCCACATGATTTCTCTATTTCGGTTTTATGGTTTTCTCAAGAAGTGTGCGCTACTCTATGCACCCAAAAAATTACTGTTTGGGACATTAAAAGACTCAAAACCTAATGGAAACATCGAGACACTATCTAATAATTAAGGCTCATAAAAAGGAATTTGGTCAAAGAAAAAATCAAAATCAATTTCTATTTATTGACTAAAGAGTTTTTTTACTAAAAAACTCTGAATATTCAAAATGGTCATGGAATTAAACCCTCTCAAAAACCTTGTACATTGTTGAAATTATACTAGATATGCAGATATCTTGTCCAATTTCTTTACTAGGATATTAGGTTTTTCATCACCCTCTAGTACAGTTCCCATATTACAATAATTTCTATTCTGAAATTCATAAGACACCATATAGTAATCTATTTGGGAATATTTGATGTAATGCATGTTGGATCTGAATCTACAGATTATACACAAGAGGGGGAGGGGGGTGAATTGTGTCTTTTGCAGTTTTTCGACAACTCTTTTCTTGAACGAGTTCTGTCCTTTATACTTTATCATATTTGATCGTGCAGTGGAAAAAGTAAAATCAAGATCATAAAGATGTATAGTTGTTCGGGGAACAGAAGGCCCCTAGTCCACTCCACCAACGCTCAACTCCACGAGCTTAGTGATTTTCACTATCTGGTCCTCTTTTCCATAGACCGGTTCACAACTGAGTATAGGCAGTTGACACCATTACAATCTAAGGAAAACCAAAGCCTTCTGGTTCAAACATGAAACTACACAGCTTAGAACGAGAAGCTGGTTACTCAAGAATAAAAATAATTTCAGAAATAAATTTCAAGTTGATCTTCACAATTGCAACAGAATGAAATTGACGGTAGATGGATCAAAGTCTCTATAAATATTGATCTTCAAGATGAAGCAGTTCTATGTTGATCCAGTTGCAGTAGATATAGTGATATAGTTCACAACCTCAGCATTAATAGATCCATAGTAGATATTCGATGTAGAACATATGATTCTTCTATCGAGTTCCTTCTTCTTTGAAAAAACATAGCTTTTACGCTTCTTCTGAATCAGCAGATCAATCATGAATAGTTTCAATCTCTATTTTCCACCTTTTTCAACAATAGATCGATAACATCCTCATGTACCTGGTGTTTTAGAGAGAACATATATAATAAATCATATCTCCTGCACATTTAGATCCATAAAAGTCACCTTCTGATTCGTGATATCCAAAAATTTTAATTTACAGAGAAGTCGTAACTTCCCTTAAGACTCGGCATAAAAATCTCCTTTTAATTCGATCTTAAATCCATTAATAAAACAGCTTAGAATCAGTCAAAGTCATACTTTAAAAATGAATTTAAATCCGGCTTGAAATCCGCCCAGAAATCAGCTTACTGTTCGTTGCACATAAATATCATCTGTCAAAATTTCCGACGCCAAACGTAAGGTTGATGATGTGGCCTCCAAATGTAGGGTTAATAACATAGCCTTCAAACATAAGGTTAACAATGTAAGGTTGAACACAAATGTAGGGTTAAGAACGTAAGGTTGAACACAAATGTTGGGTTGATCATCCATACTTTTTCTTCAACACTTAAACATACGGTAAAAGATATATACTTTTACTTGTTCCATACTTTTCCAAGAACGTATGGTTGATTACAAAAGTAAGTTTGATGAACCATACTCACGAGAAACAAACACAACGTTTAGAATTTATGTACGGTTCACCTTCCATACATTGCTGATATCCAAAATGTAAGGTACCTTCCTAACTTAAGGTTCTTCTTCTATACATTGCTGAAAACGTATGGTTTTTTAACCATACTTTACTCTTATATCAAAAAGTATACACTCTTTTCATCCTTATTCTACGTTTATCCACGTATGGTATGAACAGTGATTCCAGAACGTGCTAAAACAGATTCCGCGCTATTTTTATCTACGTAAGGTATAAACAGTGATTCCAGAACACGCTAAAGCAGATTCCGTGCTATGTAATGGATTGTCATTATTTCAAAAGTAAAATAAATTAATAAATTCAGCACAATACTGAATAAAATCATTAGAAAATAACTAAGGGTATTTGTGAGAATCAAAATTATCATAAACAGACTGAGAATTATTTTCAACAATCTCCCCCTTTAAATAACATTAACATGCATTGTTGAAAACAATAATTATCTCAACAATCTCTCCCTATTTGATGATCACAAAACCCATATAATAATTAAAATTATTTAAACAAAAATTAACTTTCAATATTAGTTATAAAGTTTTAAATAAAAACTTCTCCACCAAAAATATAATTATAAATCCATATTTCTCATTTAATTTTCTCCCTCAATAAAATGAATTCTCCCCATAAATAAAATGTAGGTTTTGATGTTGTGTTTATCCAAATTATCCCCCTTTGTGTGATATCAAAAAGAATGAAAAATCAAGGATTTTAACACGGTTAATATTGCACTGAACTATTATTAAATGCTATTATGAACTATTTATCAATAATTAAATCCGGAGTACTGGCATATTTAAAATAACGTCAGTAAAACAAATAAATAAAGAAACAAATAAATAATGTAGAAAATTTTCATTCAAAAACAACAGTATATACATGACAATGATATACACATGAATCAAGGTTTGGGTAAGATAGGCAAGAGGGACTATCTCCTCTGGATTGTAGGCTTGATTTCTGAAAACTGTTCTTGAAGCCTCTTCATCATCCCATATCTAAGCATGATAATGAGCTATTTGTTCTCTTGAGTCATATGAATATCCTCAATTAAATTGACTCTGAAAAACTCATGCATCCTTTCCTCTTTTTCAACAAATACGGAAAACTTCTCTGATAACTGATCTAACAGAATTCTGATCAATGGCTAACTAGATGTCAGTTAATCCACTAAGAACTTCTGATTTTCCAGAAACACTGACAAAGGATCACTATTACATTGAAGATCTTGTATCAATGCATTCATGTTACTCAACACAACTGTGATAGCCTGAAACATTCTGATTAAATCAGGTGAAGTACATGATCCACTAATAGGATTATTTGCAACTGATGCAAATTGGTTCTCCATAAAAAACTTCAGATATGTTAAATCTGACTTCATAACCATTTCATATTTCAATTGTGTAAAAGCAGTGAGCATATCCTCTTTATAAATTTCAACTTATTACCTTGAAACTGTACACTCCTTCAGCTTTTGAAACATTAAATATTCTAAATCTATGGAATTTCTCAGGAAACATTCTCAGATTCCAACTAAGATATTTTTCTGTACAGTTCTTCAACTTCTTCTTTCCTTGAATCAGATGCACCCTGTCCTTGATTCACATTCTCAAGTTGTTGTAGAAGTACCAAAGGCAATGATTCAGCATTAGATTTCTCTTTTTATTTGTCCTGATAAGGTTTTTCCAATGATTTTTCCTTAGAGTTTTCAAACTCCTCCACAGAAAAATCCACCTGATATACCTCTGTTTGAGCTTCAGAAGCATGCTCATCACATTCATCTGCATCTTTGTCTTCCAATGGGGTTTCAAGAACAATATTTTCAGAAGTTTCCTGAGGTCTAGACACATCTTCACGAGGCACTGCCTCCATATCTTGTTCCTGTTGAAGTGAAACTTCAACATCAGCTACAATCTTTTCCAAATTTTCCCTTTGAGTTTCTTCTTGAGATCCTGATTCCTCTACTGAAGTTGTTCTCTCACTAACATCTTCCATGGTCTTATCAACAATATCTTCTATCACAAATGAATACGAAAATAAAGCTTCTTTTGTAGTTTACAAAGTAGTAGAAGTGACTTTTGCATTTACTGGACTTTTTCTTCTTGATTGAAGTCCCTCCTGACTTCTATATTCCTCAACATATTCCACTTCAAAGAAAATCCTTCTTGCTACATTGCTAACTCTGGATTCAGCTTGTCTCTCCTTTGACTTAGCAGGTTGAGACTGAGCACTCTCTGAGTCTTCCTCAGCTCCTATTGGCAAAAGTTTTCCTTTAATTGTGCTCAAGAAATATCCAACATTCCTCAATGTTCCAGCATTAAAGGTATTATTGTGATGACAGTTAACTCTAGAATCCACAAATCTCACCATGTCTTTCTTAAACAATAGTTTAGAAATAAATCTACCAAAAGGGTTGAAATTCATCCTAGCCTCGCTTTGACAGCAGTAACTGAGATACCTTATCATGTATCTTGGAAAGTTTAACTTAATATCACTTATCATAAGAAACATTATATACATATCAGGGTACAAAATCTTCTCCATTTCTTCCATCCGTGGAGCTATTCCAGTCTGAATTAATTTGACCAAAATCTTCTGACCAGGCTCCAAATACTTGACAAACATTTTATTTATTGTCTTGGTACCAAAAAGGAAAGACATGATGTCTTCGAGTTTATGCACATAATATCCTATATTCTTCAAGTCGAAATGAAAAACTCCATCATTAGGGCAATTGAGAATCTGACTAATCTCTACTGAAGAGATTGAGAAATCCCTATACTCTATCTTAGCCATCATATTATCCTCTATACCTCCCAGACTAAATTGTACAGATTTGAAGAAGTATCTAAGTTCTACTTCATACAGAAATTCCGTATTTTCACTGTTGAACATCTGTTCAAAATTCTGAAACGACAACGCTTGCTTCAATAATAGATTTGTCAGAAATAACCAGTCGAGATTGATTACCTTACCCTGTAAGATTTTTCTTCCCTCAGTGCGTTGTCTCTTGACATTTCTTGGCTCATCCTCACTGGCTCTTTTTGTCCATACCATTTCCATAAGAGTCTCTGAAGGTTTGAAGGTTAGGGTTTCAGAAGCTTGAAGGTTAGGGTTTCAGAAGAGGAAGTGTAATTTTTGGATTTCGAAAGGGTTTTGATTGAAGTGAAAGGGTTTAGAAGTCAAAAAGGCTCTAATAGCCTTGATTCCTGTGTAATCACTAATCATTACATATATTTAAAAACAAATAAATTTTTCATATGACGAAAGAAATAAAAACTTAAACAGTATTCAACAAACAAAATAAAATTTACATAAATAAATAAAAGTAAATAAAAATTTAAAAATTATTTAAAATTAAATAAACCTAGCTCCCATTAATAAAATCAAACCTTGCAGTGGGACGTGGTTTAGTAAAAATATATTCTAATTGAATTTCAGTATTTATAAATTCTAAAAATATATCTTATTTAATAACCTGATCTCTTAAAAAGTGATGCCTTATATCAATGTACTTAGTTCTAGAATGACTAATATGATTTTTTGAAATATTAATTGCACTTGTATTGTCACATAAAATAGGTTTATTATTAAAATTCAATCCAATGTCCATAAGATTGTTTTTCATCTACAACACTTGTGCACAACAACTGCTAGTAGAAACATATTCTACCTTAGCTGTTGACAGGGCAACTGAATGTTGTTTTTTACAAGACCATGATATTAAGGACTTTCTTAAAAAGTGACATGTACTTGATGTGATTTTTCTATCTAACCAAAAACTTCCAAAGTCATCATCTGAATATGAAATCAAATTAAAATAAGAAGTTTTAGGATAAAGAAGTGATTGAAAAACAGTTCCTTATAAATATCTAAAAAATATTTTAACAGTAGTTAGATGGGATTATTTAGGATTTGATGGAAATCTAGCACAAAGACGTACTGAATACATTATATATGGCCTGCTAGCAGTAAGATATAACAAGCTACCAATCATACCTCTATATAACTTTTTGTCCACTGATTTCCCAGTTTCATTCAAATCATGTTTTATATTAGTACACATAGGAGTTGTAAATGGCTTGCTATATTAAGACCAAATTTCTAAAGTAAATCAGTAATTTATTTTCTTTGATTTAAGACATTTCCAAAATCTTTTTGAAATATTTGAAGACTCAAAATGAAATTTAATTCTCCCATCATACTCATTTCAAATTCTTCTTGCATTAATTTTGAAAATTCATCACAAATAGTTTTATTAGTTAATCCAAAGATTACATCATCAACATAAATTTGAACTAATAAAACAGAAATTTTCATAGTTTTCTTAAATGGTGTTGGGTCTGCCATACCAACAGTAAAATAATTTTTCAAAATAAAATAACTTAATCTTTCATTCCAAACTATAGGTGCTTGTTTAAGGCCATAAAGAGCTTTAGTATGTTTAAAAACAGAATCAGGTTTTTGAGAGTTTTCAAAACTAGGAGGTTTCTCAACATAAACTTCCTCCATTAAATAACCATTTAAAAATGAAAATTTGACATCCATCTAAAATTATTTAAAATTCATATAAGATGCATAGTCTAAAAGGATTCTAATGGCTTATAAACCTTCTATAGGTGAAAAAGTCTCATCATAATCTATTCCTTCTTCTTGATTATATCCTTTAGCTACTAATCTTGCTTTATTTCTAGTTATTGTTCCTTGGTCATCCTGTTTATTTCTAAAGACCCATTTGGTTCCTATTAAAGGATAATTCTTAGGTCATTCCACTAATTCCCACACTTCATTTCTTTTAAACTGGTTTAATTCATATTTCATTGCTATTACCCAACATTCATCATCTAAAGCTTCTTCTGTTGTCTCGGGTTCTTGTTGAGATAGGAAGTAAGAGAATTCCACTAGGTTTCCTAAGTTTCTTCTAGTTTGAACACCAGTTTCTAGGTTACCTATTACAGTTTCTAAAGGATGATTCTTTAGGGTTCAAGACTGTCTAGGTAATATATTTAAAGGTTCTTCAGTATCATGTTCCTCTGAACTGGACTGAATTTCTTTTATATCATTTTCAAAATCATTCTTTAAATTCTCAATTCTCATGTTATCATTATAGTCAAGTTCATCCATTTGTTCTGTCCTTTTCTCAAAAGGATCAGATTCATCAAATTTCACATGAACTGATTCTTCAACAATCCTTGACTTCTTATTATTAACTCTATAATATTTAGAGGTAGTAGAATATCCTAAGAAAATACCTTCATCAGATTTTGGATCGAACTTACCAAGATTATCCTTGGTGTTTAAGATATAAACCTTGCATCCAAAAAACATTAAAGTAATTTACTTTAGGTTTTCTGTTATTCAATAGTTCATAGGGTTTCTTTTTCAAAATAGGTCTAATTGAAACTCTATTAATTATATAACAAGATGTACACAGATCTTCTGCCCAGAAATATATAGGTAGGCTATATTCATTTAACATAGTTCTAGCCATTTCTTGAATAGTTCTATTTCTTCTTTTCTACAATCCCATTTTGTTGAGGTGTTCTTGGTGCAGAGAAGGTGTGTTTAATACCCTTATTTGAGGAAAAGGAATTAAATTCCAGATTCTCAAATTCTCCACCATGATCACTTCTCAATGAGATAATACTGAAACCTTTTTTATTTTGAACAGATTTGCAGAACCTTTCAAATAAAGTAAAAGCTTCATTTTTTAATTTCAAAAAAAAATCCATGTAAATATTGAATAATCATCAACTAAAACAAATACTTATAATTCACTAGATAAGATTGCTACTCTTGAAGGTCCAAACAAATCCATATGAATAAGTTCTAGAGGTTTAGATGTAGCAACCTTATTAATAGATTTGAAGGATGATTTATGTTGCTTGCCAAGTTGACATGTATCACAAAATCTGTCACTTTCAAATTTGAGACAAGGTAAATCAGAAACTAAATGTTTCTTAGATAACTTATGTAAACCATATACATTGCAATGCTCAAGTCTCCTATGCCAGATCTAGGATTCACTTACTTTAGCAGTCAAGCAGTTTACTTGTTGTTTACATAAGGAATTTAAATCCAAAGTATAGACATTTTCAGTTCTTGGTGCTTTAAATTTAAATAGTTTATCTTTAGAAAGAGTAAAGAAATTGATAGTAAAATGAAAAGTATATCTATCATCTCAAAGTTGAGAGATACTTATCAGATTTTGTTTTAGTCATTGTACATAAATTACTTTGTTGATTGAGTCTGTTTTTGGATCTCCAACAGTTCCAATGCCAATGATTTTTCCATTGGCATTGTCACCAAATGTGACAAGTCATCCATCCATTTGAGTGAGTGAAGAAAAATTCAATGAGTTTCCACTCATATGCCTTGACCAGCCACTGTCCATTTAACATATATCTTTTCTTCTCTGGTGACCTGCTACCTGCAAAGGCATTCAAAAAGATTGTTTTGGTACCCATATTTTGTTGGGTACAGGGGTGTTAGCTAGCAATGATCTGGGTATCCAGATTTTCTTTGTTATTTTAAAATTAGCTGAATCATAAATCTCTTTTGAAACATAGGATTTATTAATACTACAAATTTAAGGTTGTCTTGATAAACCGTTTTTAACTTTATGTCCCTTTGTCCCACAAAAATTACAATTAACTTTTTTAGAGCTAGGAACAAAATAATTTTTATATAGCTTTGGTTTTTCTCCTTTACTGCCAATTCCAAATCTCTTATTTTTAATGACAGTTGTTTCAAGAATTTCATTTAATGAATTCTATCCTTTTGTAAAAACCAATGCAGCCTGTTTGTAAGATTCTACTTTATCCTGTAGTGTTTTTATTCTTGATTCAAAATTAATATAGTTAGTTTTAATCAAATTTTATTTATCAGTTAATTATTTATGTTGTTTCATCGTTGTATCTATTTCATCTGAAACGGATTTATGTATATTTTTAGTAACTTATGTTTCTTAAATAGTGAGTCATATCTTTCATCAAGCATATTACAGTAAGCTGCAAGTTTCTCATTTGTGTAGCTTGATTCATAATATGATTCAGAAGAGTAATATGAGTATACCTCATCAATTTCTACCATGAAACACATGTTTGCCTTTAGATTGACTTCTTCTTTCTCTAAGCTTGATTCAGAAGAGCTACTAGAGTCTTCAGATACACTCCAAGTGGCTTTCATAGCTTTCTTGTCTTTCTTCTCAAAGTCCTTTCTTCTGAATAATTTTTTCTTTTTGCATCCTTCAATTGTGGGAATTTTGGTATGATATGTCCCATATTTTGGAATTTATAACATCTTACTTCGTTATTATCTCCCTTGAAGGATTTTTTGAAGCCTATTTTCTTGCTGTAGAATTTTCTAAATTTTCTGGCCAGTTGAGCCAGTTCTTCATTTGAGTTGGATGAGTCAGAGCTTTCTGATTTATCTTTTACTTCTTTACTCTTCATCTTCCTATTCTTTTGTTGTGAAGTTACCTTCAAGGCAGTATCTTCTCTTTTGATAAGAACTTTATGTTCATTAGCCTCATCTTGTATTTCAGCTTCATACATCATCAGTGTACCAATCAGCTCTCTCATAGTTAGATCTTTGATAGGTGTTGATTGTCTGATTGCAGTAGAGATACCATTCCATCAAGTAGGAAGTACTCTCAGTACTTTTAATGCTTGATCATCCTGCTTGATAGGTTCTCTTAGAGGAGTTATGTTATTGACAATTTCTGTAAATCTCCTATTCATTTGGGGAATTCTCTCACCTTCAACCATTCTGAAAGTATCAAATTTTAATTTCGAAGTTGCATATCTCATTTGTCTCACTTTTTATGTTCCTTCATATGCCACGACTATGGTTTTCCACATCTCATATGCTGTCGAGCACTGAGATACTCTGTTAAATTCATCTTGTCCTATACCGCAGATAATTGCATTCATAGCCTTCGAGTTCATATCGTACTCTGCCTCTATAGCAGCACTCCATGTCTCAGAATTTTCATGAATTTCATAAGGAGTCAGAATCTTTGAATAGAATCTATATCAGTGGTTTTTCATATATATTATCATGCGCGATTTCCAGCAACCATAATTGTCTCCATTAAAATATGGTTCTCTTACCATCGACTTCCCTTCTCTTGTATCAGTCATGATACTCTGTTGTATAATACTTAAATGATTCTAGATTACTAATGCACTATCAGAATATCCTCTTCTAATACCAATTGTTCGATCTGAATCTACAGATTATACACAAGAGGGGGGTGAATTGTGTCTTTTGCAGTTTTTCGATAACTCTTTTCTTGAATGAGTTATATCTTTTATAATTTATCAGATTTTATCATGCAACGGAAAAAGTAAAATCAAGAACACAAAGATGTATAGTGGTTCGGGGAACAGAAGACCCCTAGTCCACTCCACCAACACTCAACTCCACGAGCTTGGTAATTTTTACTATCTGGTCCTCATTTCCACAGACCGGTTCACAACTAAGTACAGAAAGTTGAAACCTTTACAATCCAATGAAAAACAAAGCCTTCTGGTTCAAACACGAACCTACACAGCCTAGAACGAGAAGCTGGTTACTCAAGAAGAAAAATAATTTCAGAAAGAAATTTCCAGTAGATCTTCACAATTGCAACAAAATGAAATTGATAACAGATGGATCGAAGTCTATAGAAATATTGATCTTCAAGATGAAGCAGTTCTGAATTGATCCATTTGAAGTAGATATAGAGATATTGTTCACAACATCAGCAGTAGTAGATCCACAGTAGATGTTCGATGTAGAATAGATGAATCTTCTATCGAGTCCGTTCTTCTTTGAACAACCAGAGCTTTTACGCTCCTTTTGAATCAGCAGATCAATCGTGAATAGGTACAATCTCTGTTTTCCACCTTTTTCAACAATAGATCGATCACATCCTCATGTACCTAGTGTTTTAGAGAGTACATATTTAATAAAGCATATCTCAAACACATTTAGATCCATAAAAGTCGCCTTCTGATTCGTGATATTCAAAAATTTGAATTTACATAGAAGTTGTAACTTCCCTTAAGACTTGACATAAAATGCTCCTATTAATTCAATGTTAAATCCACTAATAAAAATGCTTTGAATCAGTCAATGTCGTTCTTTAAAAACGACTTTAAATCCGGCTTGAAATCCTCCGAGAAATCAGCTTACTGTTCGTTGCACATAAATATCGTCTGTCAAAATTTCTGACGCCAAATGTAAGGTTGATGACGTGGCCTCCAAACATCGGGTTAATAACATAGACTTCAAATGCAAGGTTAACAATATAAGGTTGAACAGAAACGTAGGGTTAACAATGTAAGGATGAACACAAACGTAGGGTTGATCATCCATACTTTTTCTTCAACACTCAAATGTACGGTAAAAGATCCATACTTTTACTGGATCCATACTTTTCTAAGAATGTATGGTTGTTTACAAAAGTAAGGTTGATGAACCATACTTTTGAGAAACAAATGTAACGTTTAAAATTTACGTATTGTTCTCCTTCCATACTTTGATGATAAACAAAAGATAAGGTTCCTTCCTAACGTAAGGTTCTTCTTCCATACTTTGCTGAAAACATATGGTTGTTTAACCATGCTTTTCTATTATATCAAAAAGTATACACTCTTTTCATCCTTACGCTATGTTTATCTATGTAGGGTATGAACAGTGATTCCAGAACGCGCTAAAATAGATTCTGTGCTATATTTATCTACGTAAGGTATGGACAATGATTCCAGAACGTGCTAAAGCAGATTCCGCACTATGTAATGGATTCTCATTATTTCAAGAGAAAAATAAATTAATAAATTCCTGCAAAATACTAAATAAAATCATTAGAAAATAACTAAGGGTATTTGTGAGCATCAAAATTATCATAAAGAGATAGAGTATTATTTTCAATAATCTCCCCCTTTAAATAACAATAACTTGTATTGTTGAAAATAATACTTTTCTCAACAATGCATCTTAAAATAATGTATATGGGGAGAGAAGTATGAATGTATAAAAACTTGTCCAATAAATTATGGATAAATTACAATCTATTCAATAATATAAATGAATGAAGAACAATGGTTAAAAAATATCTTTTTGTATAATAGTTAATGATAAATAGTTTTTAAAGTTATTGATAAGTTATTATTTGAATATCTAAATACTATTAGGTTATTGATTTTTCTATAAAAATAATTTGATATATATATATTTGTACCTTCAATTTCATTGATCATGTTGGGATAGTAACTTATCATGTAAATATCCATCCTAACATCTCCCAAATAAATTTTGTGTTTAATGTATCCCTTCTCAGGAAGTACATACTAGTACCATCATATGTATTGAACTCATAAGCCATGAAACAAGAACATGATCTATCACATGTGTAAAACAACTTTATATTCAATATAATGTAGAAATGGTGTTTTTGACCAAGTACTCTCCACTATTAAGGATTCTATGGACATATTAAAATGTTGAAGAAGTTGTGTGGGAAACTGAGGATGTAGTGTAGAATAATACACCCTAACATATTTTTTATCATGACATAAAATTTAAATGATGAATTAATTTTTATGGGGATAGATCCTAACTACCTGATATTTCTTCTAGAAATAACAAATATGTTTGATGGATTTCTCCATACACAACAATATACAAAAAATAAATAAACCATAATTTATTTAGGTAATATATAAAAATAAAATATGATCTATAGAATTAGTTGTTTGATTAAAAGTGATGAATATGAGTAAAAAATAAAAAATATTTCTATAATATAAGTAATTACTACATTTAATTATAATTAAGTGAAATAATAATAGATAAAAAAACAATGAAAATAAAATTAAAAATAAAAATATATTTTCTTAAAATTTGAAATCTTTTAAAGAAACTAAATATATTATTATTAAAAAATTAGTTAAATATATCAATTATTTTAATAATATATTTTAATAAAATTATTTATAAAATGATAAGACAAAATAATTATGCATATTTTTAATTTTAAATTGTTATATTAAAAAATTAAGCTATTTCTTCTATATTTGGGGAATTTATGTTAATATTTAATTCAAATTATTATAAATACAAACTAATTAAAAATATATTTTTTTGTATTATGTGTAATAATATTATCCGAATATTATTTTTTAATTTTTCTAAAAAGATTGATTTTTAAGTGAATAGTTCAAATACACTTTCAAAAAAAACATGAATTTTATTACATTATAATTTTATAATTACATATTTTAAATTTATGGATCTTTTTTTATAAAAAAATACAAAATTTGTAAGTGAAATTAAAATAAAATAAATTATTTCTTAATTTATAAACCCTCTTTTTACTTTTTAAAATTTATGAAATATTTTACAAAAACATTTTTACCTAGTTATACATTAAATATTTTATAATTAAAATTTTCAATTTAAAAAATTGATTAAATAAAAAAATACTTCCAATTTTGAATTCGTAGGATTAGATTATATAATAAGTATCATTTTTATTTTTGGCATATTTTTTAAATAATCTAGGGAAAAAATTTCCATACTAAAAATATAAATGTTAAAAATAATTAACAAAATAATAAATGGTCTTAAAAGGATTAAAACATGATATTAATAGTGATTTTTGGTATGTATAGACCTTCTCTCTTACAAAATCCATTAATTATATGTTTTGGTTCAATTTAATTATGATTGAAATACCTTTATTACAACATTTTTTGTATTTAACAAAATATCACACATTTTCACATATAAAAGGGGAGCTCCGATCCTTATTCTCACACATAAAATACCCCTTTTGTTATGGAAAAAATATACCAGAACCTATACTACACACTCTTAGATGCTCTAAGGGGGTTTTTTCTTCTCAAAGAAACATCACTCAAATGTGTAGTCCCATTAAAAAGGTGATAATACACGAAGTGTGGTATACATTCCTAACCACATTTTCCATTTTCTATTACATTTTTGTTATTTTACTCTTCCAGAAATTTATTTTATGTAATTCCCCAACCCCAGGAGACTAGATTTATTTAACTTATATTATTACAGTGGCATGATTATAAGGAATTAAATCCTGAAATATTCATCCTTTTAGTTATTTAAAAAACAGATTATATATATGATTCCCATACTACATTGAAAAAAAAACATGGTACATAAAAAATGAAATAAACATCATCTGTGACACTCATTGAAAGGATTGATCTGCAAAATTTGTGGAAAGGAAACATAATAAGGGTGAGATAAAACACTTAGTATGGGTATGTAATTAGAAGAAATAACGACTCTATAAGAATAATAATAATGGTGTGGTAAATGACTTATAACACATACTACCCCAATAACTGGATGGGTCAAAATAAATATGACAATACAAAAAATAATAACACATTATATTTATTAAATAAACTGAGAATAAATTTAATCAATATATTATATCAAATAAAAATATCATGCATAATAATTATAATAACGGAAATATCTGTGAATGAAACCCTTATGTATTTGAAATAATGTCTAAGTCACATGAAACCCTATACTATCAAGTACATTAAAAAGATGTTTTTAAAATATAAATACAAAAAATTATAATTTGGAATACCAATTTTCTCGTGAGAACATGATATTGTATCGAAGGGAAATATAATTGTTCTGGACCAACTGTCAAAAAAATTATAAATCATTTCTCATATTTAGTAATTTAATAAATTAATAAACAATCTACTGTATCAAATATCTGTATTGAAAAACATTTCGTATTTAACAATATTTCCTTTGCTAATATAATAATTAAAAAAAACAGTATGTAAAAAATGGAATAGATTATCGAAAATAACAATATCCATCACCGAATAATGCATATATTTTAGGATAATATCAATTAAAAATGATTACTATTATGTTATTGTTTCAATAGAATGTTAATAATCACAAAATAATGTGAGATTGAAAAGATTACTTTTACCACTTGGTAATTTTCAAGGCACACCCATTGGGTGAGATAATTCAATGTGAAACAAAAAATAAAAAGAATTATGAGTCAATAACATTATTAAATAAAAATGTGGTAGTATATACACCACATTAATGTGAATTTGTGTAGAACAACTAGTGAGTCTCAATGGAATGTAAATTGAGATGAAATCCATTACCATGAATTTCCTTTTGGTTGAACGCTCATTAAAAACATTTTAATGGTTTAAATGAGTTTATTAAATTATTATTAAACTATATTAATATCTATGATATTGAATATTTTAATTTTAAAACATATTGTAGCATGTTCATTAACAATGTTATTATCAATTTCATCATTTGGGGTGGTAATTGCCTTTTGTCCGTGTATGTTTTGACATATTATAGTTGTTCCTATTAATTAGATAACGATACAATACTATATATAATTTAATAAATTATTTAAATATTATATATATTAATTGTATATTTATTTATAAAAATTCATAAATTTAGGAGATAAGTAGTGAAATTCACCATTCATGGAGACAATAGGTGGTACGAACACATGAATACTAGTCCCATTGTTTGTCACATTAAATAAATGAAAATTAAATTATATATATATATATATATATTATAATTAATTTATTGTATTTAAGTCATATATTTGACATATTTTTTAAAAAATCATCTTTAATATAATATGTGTATAGCATGAACGAATCAAAGCGCTTTGAGTAGGCGGTAGTCTACTTGTCCACAAACGATGTTAACATATTCACATAAAATGGATGTCATAATGATATGAGTTATATAGAAATTAAATAAGAATATGGGAATCTAAAATATCATATAAATAATATGTTATCTATAAATCCATAATTATTTCAACATTAAAAGTTGTTATTAGATGAAGGTATGACATCAGTTCAGAATGTAGTAGACTATTGTACACACGAAGGGTGATTACGTATCTTATTTGATGAATGTGTTTGAAAGTATAAGTAAAACACATAGAGAAATAAATATCAATATTTTTAATATAATTTTGTTATTATATAATCAGGATATTAAACTAATTTAATGATCGGATAAGAAAATGAAATAAGAGTAATTGTTGATGTATGTTACATCTTATTCGGGTAAATCCTTTTGGTTTAAACTAACATTATTAATTGGATGGTTTTATGATCAAAGTGAGGAAACTATATTGAGTGTATGGATATTAGGATATTAGTTTTAGGATTTATATGATACAAATGGCATGAGAGTTTTGAACAAGTGGGACAGGTGAGTATTTTTTACAATGGACAAGTGGAATTCATGTAAATAAAAAAAGGTAAATTGTATTGAGGGTTTCGCTTAAATGTTGTGCCTTCAATAATGTTACAAATACAAAATAGGTAATATATGATCTAATCATTTCCATAATATAGGTTTTATAAATGTTTCCAAGTCATGTTTTCCATATGTTAAAGGTTTAGTCCATTGTTAAAATTTATTTTTCCTTAATTGAAATAATTAATTTTCACCGCATTCACTATTTATTTTGGTAGAAATAATGTTGGAAATATTAAAAATTATAAATTATTATTTTTTTGATTATGGAATACATTTTTCAAATTTCAATCACATAAGTGATTGAATTTAAATTAAAATTAATCCCAGAGATGATATGACAAAACAAATATTTTTTAATGTAAAGATGTCCACAAGATTGAATTGTTTTCATATCAAATTTAGAGTTTAAATTGATTAAATTAAACAAATTTTGGTTTATTTGATTTATAAATTTTATAATTTAACTTTAAAACCTATTTAAATTATAATTTATTCTAATCAAGTATTTAGATGAAAGTTTAGTTTTAATTTAAATCTAGTATTTTTCAGTATTCCAAAAAAATTGAAAACTTCTAAGAAAAATACCAAAAAAATCCCTATCCTAATTTTGATATTACTCTTTCATATGTGATGATTATTTTTAAATTTAAATTTTTAAGCATTTCAAAATTTAGTTTTCAAATAGGTGCACTAATAAAATGTATTGAAACTACCTTCACAAAAATATAGGTTTTTTTTGTAAAATAGGGTATGTCGTTTTCTTATGCCTGTAAAATATATTAGATAAATATAAAAAAAATTTATTTAATATATATATATATATATATATATATATTGTAATGACCTGATATTTTATGAAAAAAATCTATTTATTTTAATATATTATGGATATAGAAAAAACAAGAACTTTTTAAATTGGGTTCAAATGAAAATTTAGTTTCATTACCATTGATAATATAAACATTGAATAATGATCACATTACTTGTATAAATATATGGTTTTACCTACACCATTTGTCACAGATAATGGATTTGATGGCCTTGACTAATAGGATAATTCCCTATAAATTCCATTTATCAGATATTTTGAGGGATATATCATTTCATGGATTATCCCTAGACCAAGTCAAAGCTAAGATCCTCTGACTTAAGCTTGATAAAAACCATTTATGGGAGATGTTCAAGCAAATTGAGATCATGTCCCACACCATGATCACCTAACGTCCACATGAAAGCCCCAAAATTTCACACGATACTTTTAGTTCATATTTGACTATAAAAAGGGATATGTAACAAGACCCAAGAATTATGATTATGTGAATCATTTTTGTATAGAATAATGAATATATATTCATATTATATTTTTTTACTTTGTAAATGGTTTTTAAAGAACAAATAGTATTTTTAGTTAATAGTAAAATTTAGTTAAGAATCATATTTTGATGAATTATTGAACTTTGTAATTAAATAATATTTTAAGAATATATTATTACTAAATTAATTTTTATTAATTATAAATGATTGTATAAATTTTTTGAATACAATTGTAAATTTTTATGGTCTGAAAATTAATTTTGTCAAATCTATAAATTTTCTATAAATATCAGTTTTAATTTTAAATGTAAATATTCCAATATTTAGAAAATTATTTAGATGAAATTAATATTTTATTTGGATTTAGGAGGTCAAAATTATCTAATGGTTTATTTTTCACAATTTTTTGAGAAAGTTGAATTTTTGGGAAAAATTTAAACACCATATAAATATATAATATGTTTTAGGACATAATAATGAGCCAATGGTAATGTAATAAAATACTATAAAAGGTATAAGCATCCAATAAATGTTTTAACATTAAAATAATTTGAATTTGTATTTGTCTCTTTGATTTTATAATTCCTTAGTAGACCCTATACAACTTATAAAATATTTTATCATTTTAAAATGATTTCCTTGAGATTGTGACTCACCTCCACATAATCAAGCATAATATTGTAATAATTTCATCCATTGGCCTTATAATATAATTTTTTCTACTACACATTTTAAAAAACCCATGGTCAAAACAAATGTTTGGTTTCTAATTATGAATATTTAATTATATAGATTCCAAAAACTATGTTTGTAAAATATTATAGAATTCTTCACTCATTTTATAACTCCCCCCCCCCATGATCCCATTTCTATTAAATAAAAATAACTGGATCACATCCATAATCTTCCATAATCTCCATAAAATCTTTTAAAGCCACAAAAAACTCCCAAAAATCCTCTCATCATGCTCATTAAGTCACACACTCATGTAATGGATTCCTTCCATTTTAATTTTTATCTGTGTTTATATATGTTGTAATACCATTTTAAATTCAATCAAAAAATTCTGGGTATGATTTTTCATGTGAAAAATCCATAAATCTGTTTTAATGATGATTAATACCTTTCTATCTCATTAATTTCTTATGTGTACACCCATCACAATGCCGAAATTCCGTAATAGATTTCTCTATTCTAATTTTCATTTACGTATTTATCTCACATTATACAACTACATTGCATTTTAGATGTTGGGATATTACATTTCATGATACCCATAATGTATATTTAATGTAGAAATTATTAGTTACCAATTTCTATCTCATCAACCCAACATATCAATTTCCGTATGACGACGTTATGCCGCCGAAATTGCACAATGATTTTCAAAGACAAAATCATCATGTAGTGGATACCATACCAATTTCTCTATCATAGGTATTCACCATTATGAACATATAAATATTGAATTGTACTTACATGTATGTATTCCACAATCCTTAATCGTGGAATAACTTATGATGTTTAATGATTCCATGTAATATGATCCATGTGACACCCTTATGCATGAACTGAAATGTTTATAAAGGTTGATCCATGTTAGAACTCCAATGAATTTCGTAATGTTTAGTATCATGTTATTCCTTGTGAAATAAGTGAATAGTCATGATAATTCTTATGCAATTATGGTATAGTCATGCTAATTATATTGTAATGATGGACTACTCATGCTAATTCAAGTGAAATGTGGGTTTACTCATGCTAATCCTTATTCAATGAGCCTTGGGTCATGCTAATATCATGTTGTATGTTGTTTCCACATTTCTAGGTTTTGATAACAATACTATATCATGCATTTTTGTTCATGTTTCCCTAGTTTTACACTGATAATACTATTTCCTAACATGTGTCGTATTATTCTTTTTATGCCTTGTTAACTCCCATAATGGGCTTTATAGCTCGCCCTTTTCTTATGTAGGTGCTCTGATTAACCCATGCAATGCTATGTACGAAGGGATGTTGAGGTCAAGTAAAAGAAGTTTTCAAAAAATATTTTCTATTTTGTTTCTTAAGTGGTCATGTAATATTCTTAATCTAGATAAAAATGTAGACCACTTTATCATCTAGTTTGTATTATGTGCATGTTTATGTAATAAATCATGTTTAATTGTGTAATAAGTAGAAGGGTTGTTATAGTTGGAATCAATGGATATGTTTAGTTATTTTTGGGATTTGGATTTGAAAACCATAGTAAATGACTTAGGGATAATAATAAGAATAGTAAATACATCACTAAATTTTGGTGAGTATATATTAAGTGGTTTATCAGGAAAATACATCCCTGTTTTGATACGAATAAGTAGAGGTGGTAGTGGAATAAATATATCTAATAGTAAAACCCAAATACACCACAAGGATCTAGACTCAAATTGGAATAGGTGCACGACAACGGTCCTGTATTCAATCATTGTTCAACACTCCTGGGGGATACTTTAAGTAAATTTTTAATCCTAGTGTAAACCATTACTAATGGAATAAAAAATTCCCCAAAGAATAAATGTTTGGAAGTAAATAGTGGACTACATATATTGAAGCAAATAAATTTCTATGTTACTAGAATCAATGTAATTTATAAGTTATACAATTTATTCATTGGATTCCCCTTTATGTGTTTAATATTTTAAATTACAAACACGGAACCTTCCATTTCATCTAACCAATGACCAGTAATAGTAGGAATCTGGATAACAACCGATGTGTAGATCAATGTGATGTCTGTTCAAATGGGATACCCACTCTGATGGGAGGAGGAATCAAAAAATATTTCATGATACTCTCTCAGTTAACTGATGTTTTGAATAGAAACATGGGTCAATAGGAACTTCCACACCCCCCCAAAGAATGAAAAGTCCAAAATTGAGAGATTCATGAGAAAAGGCCTCCTAATATTAGTGGATCATTTGATCCCTCAATCACTGAACAATATATCATCTCAATTGAGAATATATTTAGTGTGAAACATTCTCCCAACCATAAATAAATTATGTCTTCGAAATTCAAAAATGATCTTCATAATTGAAGTATTGATTTTTGAAAATAAACTATTGTTGAAAACACTCATCATTAGTAGGGATAATAAATAATCTTCATAATAACAGGGAAACAAAAATTTGATGTCCATCACAAAACTAAGATTTAAAATAGGGTGTCATTAGAGAACACTAGGATAAAGAAGACAAATATAAATATCATGTTCAAATGGATATTGATAAAAAAAATGTTCAGGAGAAATACGTTGACCACATAACCATAAATCATGGGTTTGAATATAGGTCATTAGTATAATAAAAAATCATTCTAATAAGACAAATGTTTTTCAAAAACATTTTTCCTATATTTGATGAATTCCTTCTTATATTATAATATTAATAAATTCACTTTATTAATATATTTATATAACAAAAATATAATACTTTTATAATTCCATGAGTTATTTATACATTTTAATAGAATGGGTTTCATAACAAAGTGAAGTAAAACCAAATTCTATAAAACCCCATCGAAATTTATAAATAAACCATTTCTAAAGTGGTCAAACATATGAACTATACAAAATGTTTTTAACAAAAAAATTATAAAATGTTCAACGGTTGGTAGTATGGTCCAATTTACATTACCCATATCATTCCTCTATTTATCTAATAATCATTAACTCAATATTAGAAATAAATAAAAAAAATTATTTCCATAAACCATGTATTTTATAAAAATTTAACTTCATAAAAAATGAATTTTCTTGGTTACAATCAGTATATGATCTCAAATATTTAATGAAAAATTACATTAATACAATCCTTATATATTTAATAATTTATATGTTGACAACATAAACAATGAAATACATTTAAAACATATTTCATATATTGAAATACAAAATCACATTATTCATTCCACTTCGGTGGTGTCAATAAAATATGATTGTCCTTGAACCCTTAGCCTCTTTTCATATTAATTACCTTGATTCTTTGGGCTACAGTTTTTATAGTGCCCCATCTCCGTACAATTGTAACATTTATTAGTTGTGTTTTCCTTCATTCATTTTCATTCTTTTTACAGCTGACCCTTTTATCCACAAATAAAAAAAACCCTTGATCATTACAATCATTTCCAAAATGATTCTATCAAAAATTATCACACATTTGAACAAAATTTTCTCTCACCGTCCCTTTATTTGTGATTTCCTTTATTTCTTCTTCTCCTCTTGTATCCATTTAAATGAATATGATAGGGATAATTATTTATCTTTATTGATAGAATATAAAAATATTTCATCTTATGAATAGAAGGTTTGAGACACCAAAGCCCTTAAGATTCATTGTTTAATACATTTAATGACGTGATAAATATTTCACACATTGTTTCATATCAAAGATAGAGAATAAAATGATAAACACATGAATGTTGGTTCATACACTGCAACACAATCAATTTTTTTTTAAACTATGGGAATTTACCTTTGTCTTAGTTTTTTTCTCACAAAGGAATTATTTATCTAATAATGTGTCCTTAGATATTCATAATTCCATGAGTTATATTTCTTCTTCCTCCCTAGAATTATCGATCAATGACCACAATTTATTTGAATTTCTATGAATACAATACACTATAGAATTAAACATTTTATTTTTCACCAGATCCAGATTTCTTAATATCTTCTCCAATGATTTAATCCATTTGATGGCCAGCATTGTGCTAGTATTCTGACTATATTACAAGGACCTATATCATATAAAGAAACCAAAAATCGAATAATCTATTTGTGGAACATGTTTACACAATGGACTTTGTAATTTGTCCAAAATTTAATAATATGATCTAATATATCCATAATTAGTTTTATTCCAAACTGTTGTATTTATTTATTTGTATGTGAATCCTCTAAATTGTCCTCGATTATGGATAATATAACTCCCTCAATGAATGATTTAAGAAAAAATGGAATTTTATATATAAGATCATATCAGTGTGAACTTATGATAATTCTACATATGGTGTTACAAAAAAAATAAATTGAAAACTTTATGCCTATATAATGTTATAATAATAAACAATTTTTATTTCTCATTATCATTACCATCAATTAATTCATCATTTTTCGTTAAAAATGAATTATTCTAAGAGTATCCCCTATATTTTTAAAATCTTGTGCACTTTATAGATCCTTTTAATGAACAAGTTTATGCTCTAATCAGGACTAATGTAATTTTCAAAACTATTACCTCTTTCTTCATTTATGTGAGTACCATGACCACTTATCGTATCCAGAGAGTTATGTCTTTCTATGAGGGTCTATGTAACAAATAACTTATCAAAATACTAGTATATTATTCTATAATTATACTAAAATTCTATTACAGGGTATCATTAGATAATATATGTTTTCTTATTTAATATTTCCAATGTTTCTACTAAAATTCCTCTAATACAAAATATAATTCCCTAATCTTAAAAGCTCGGAGATGGTTCCTTACATTATTACAATGGAATGATTACATAGAATAATGTCCTAAATGACTGATCCATTTAATATTATTTGGAAACCCAATACCATATATGATACCAATGTTACATTGGGAATATAAAATACAAAATTGATATATAATAAAATTTAATAAACATCATCAAATAAACACATTGAAATGATTCCTCTTCATAATGTTGGTAGAAGGAAATATGCAAATGGTGAGCTCAAAATTTCATGAAGGGTGAGTATATCATATGTAATAATTAATAAATAATAATAAAGAACATTTCATGCTAAATAACGGGGAACAAATTCCACTCAAATAACTGGATAAGGAATAAGAAATTCCGCAAAGAAAATAGCTGAATCAAATGCCATTGATTCAATGATCTAATAATTAAATGAATCTATATATTTTATCATTTGAAAATATTTTGGATAATAATATTAATAAAATAAATATAAATTAAGGAAATGAATAAATATTTAAAATAATATATGAGTAAAAATAAAACCTATACTTCTATGATTGTTCCCAAGATAGTGTAAAACTATAGGTGGAAACCAGTATCATTTGGATATCTAATTTGTATTATGATAAAATATTGTTTCATAGAGGCTATAAATATTTTAATAGAACCACCAAAAAATCCTATTTCAATTCATTTCTTATATATAATGATATTTGTAACTAATAATCAACATTCATTACTGAATATCTCTAATGAATAAAGAATATCAATTTATTAATATTTCACTAGATAATCAAATATAAGTCCATGTAAATACTTTATTTAAAAATGGTATATCATTTAAGAAATAATAATATCCATAAACCAATAATGTATATATTTAAATAAATTATCATTTATAAATGATAATAATAAAAAATAATTTTTTCCTGAGAATGTTAAAAACCACAAAAGAAAGTGACATTGCAAAGATTACATTTACCACATTATAATTTTCATGCTAAACCCATGTCTGTGATAATTCAATGTGAATGAAAAAATACGATGGAATATGATTTAATTATAATATTAAATTAATGGATGAATAATATACACCACAATAATGTGAATTGGCTCATTCAAAAAAATATGTCTCATTGGAATGTAAATTGAGACAACATCACTTAACTTATTGTTCCCTTTTTTCAAACTCTCATTAACATCCTATAAAATTTATTTTATAAAGTTATTAACATATAACGAAACATTTTAATATATCTAATATCATATATATACTTTTAATAGAATATTATCACTCATTCATTAATGATCTTTTATCATTTTCATCATTTCATGTGTTAACTACCTTGTTTTTCGAGTATGTGTTGACAATTTTTTTGTGTTCCTATTAATTATATCTAGATGTTATGATCTCCATAATTTAAAAAATTTTATAAATTTAATATATATTAATTATCTATGTATTTATAATAATCCAAAACATTTGTATTTAGGAAACGAAATTCCCTATTCTTGGAGATGGTAGGTCCGACATACACAATAACACTGCTTCCATTTCTTTAATGTAATAAAAGAATTACAAGTAAATTATATATAGATATACATATAATAATTCAAGTTTTTTATTTATGTCATATATTTAATATATTTTTATTATAATCATCCTCAATACATTACCTTTTTGCATCAATGAATCTCGTCGCATTAAGGAGGAATTAGTACACACATACACAAACCTGGTTATCCAATTCCCACAAAATTGAATGAAAAAATGTAAGTGTTATATATAAATATAAAATTAAAATAATAGAATCATAAATATAACAAAAACCATATAAATACTATAAATACATATTTATTCCTACCTTGAAATTTGGTAATGGAATAATGAATGACAATAGTTCACGAGGAAGTAGTATATGGTAAAGAAGAATGATGATTGTGTATCTCATTCGATAGTTGTGTGTGAATTTTTAGTTAAAAAAATAAGATTAAAATATAAATATTTTTAAGATAACATGGGTGTTTATAATAATTATAGGAAAATAATTTATGGGGTGGATAAGTTAATGGAAAAAATTAATCGTTGAAGAATGTTACCAATTATTTGGGGAACCCCTTTTGGTATATATGAAATTACCTCCTTGGTTGGGTTTGTTCAAAAAGTGAGTCATATAATATTATTTGAGAGATGTTGTGAGATTAGTTTTTCATTTATTAAATGATCTAATGGTTTTTATAAGTGTGGATATTTTCAAGGTGTGAGTTACATTTTAGAGTGGATGAGGAATCACATTCTTGTAAATATAAAAACGTAAACACTGTTAAGAGATATCCCTTACATCATGTGCCTCCAATAATGATCAAAATTTAGTAATTGTGAGTATATAGTCCAAATATTTCTATAAAATAGTTTATGGAAATGGTTCTAGGAAAGTTTTTCCCTTATGGTTAATGTTTAGTCCCATGTTAAGCTAATGTTAAATATAATTAGAACAATTAATTACACAAGTATTAACTAATCATTTTTGTAAAAAAACAATTTTGAACATACTATAAATTATAATTTATTATTATTAAAAATATATAATCAATTATTAAAAATTATAGTTACATTTTTTGTAGAAATTAATTAAATTAATCTCTTTGAGGGGGCAAAAAATCAAGTTTTTATGGTGAAAATGTCCAAAATATGGAAATGTTTTTATGTCAAAGATAAAGGTGAAATTTATTACATCTACTTAAATTTTATTAATTTATGTAAAATTTATATAATTTTACTTTAAATCAAATTTTAAATAAAATTTCTACCTATAAATATTTTTAATTAAATGAATGTTTTCAATTTCAATCCAGTATTTCTTACTATTCATCAAAAAATAAAACATCCGAAAAAATTAAAACAATTCACCATAAACTGATTTTTATGTTCTTATGTAACCAAATTAAGTCTATTTCTACCTATAAATTTTAAAAAGATTATAAATTTGTAAATAAAATTAGATTTCCATTAAAATGTGTTATAATGACCTTTTGAAACATATAAGTTATTATTTGTAATATTTTGTTTCTTCTGATCCTATGACTATCAATTATATTTGATTAATACCAAAAATATTTTATTGAATATATAATATATATATTTTATTAATATAATTAAATATTATTGATTAATCTAATTTATATGATAAAACTATTTTAGAGCATAAAATAGTTTCTATTAATGCATTCACATATATTCAATTGGTTTCTATATTCATTTATAATTAATTGGTAAACAATGTAGTCAACTATATATATTCATAATTTTTTTAGTCCTATTTATAAAATCCAGTTTCACATATTGGTTATTTCTTATAATATTAAACAAAAATATCTTAATAAAATATTTTTGTTTGGAAAAATTTATTCATGCGGGTAACGGAAACCACTGAACAATGTTGCTATACCATGTAACCCAAGAAAACTCATTGTTGAATTCATTTCAAGCTATCAATAAAATTAAATATATTCTATGGGAAAATATTATAAAAACCTATTATGCTACACATTAACCATCTTAAAATTATAACCAAGTTATAATATTTTATTATTATGTCACAATAATGACGATAATAAAATTAACCAATTTTTTTTAAATTAGAAAAAAAACATGAATTGTTAAATATGATTTTTTTAATAACATATCCATGAATAAATTTTTCATTTTACTTCACTTAAAAACATTTATATTTAATGTTAATATATTATGATTATATATGATATATATATATGCAACAAATATTATTAATATTTTTATTTTTATATAACATAAAAACTTATTATTATTTTAAATGAAACCCATTAATATCGATGAATAACCAAAGACCAGTTCATCAATATTTTTACCATCCCATAAAATAAATAATATTCACAGTTAATGTAATTATGAAATTATAGTAATTTTTAAACAATTAAAGTTCATGTACCTTTATCGGATTGGAAATAATGGTGTTTTTGAGAAGGAGTAATATTAATTCCAATTTTACAAACCTAGTTTAATAGGTTAAGATTATTAACACTAATAGATGAAAAAATATTTCAATAATTTAATACGTGAATATAATAAATCATAATGAATAATATAAATGTATGTGTATACGAATAATTATATGACATAGGTAATTATTATTTTTATTTTTATGATATAGGTGGTTAAATCAATTACATGGAAGTCAATTCTAAAAGTAAGGGACTTAGTAAATCAAAGTCATTTATTTGAGTTATACAATGACATTCGGAATATAAATCAATATGGATATTTAATTTTAAATGATTGTATCTCTGTATTTTAACTAAAATATAGTTTTTTCTCAAAATCCATTTCAATGGATATTTTCATTTTAAATTTGCTTAATATATAAAGAGAATTTTTGAAATTAGAATCATGATTTTTAAATTACAAAGATGGAGGAAAAATGTTTTCATTTTGATATTTTAATGATTTTATTATAATATTCATCAAAATTATCCACTTATAAAGGATTTATGGCTCATTTTTCTACATTTATTTTCTGTTATTATGAGTTTATTTTTTGTGGTGAATTTTCTGGTATTATATGGTTTAATTCATGATACTATTTTATTCCACATGGATGTTTCAAGATACTCATTTTATTTCCTTTTGTTCTTTATGAATGCTCTGTTATTTCAATTTGGATGTTTTATGAAACCCATATTCTTTCGATGAGATCTTTATGTTGTTAAAAATTAATTATCAATAAGTTTCACATGAAATTATTGATAAATGGAAGGTGGAGAATTATATTTCCCACCAAATAATTGGTCATGATTTAATATATCATGATATAAAAATTCATGGGTATATTTTAAATTCTAATAATCAAGGGCATTGATTTTTTTTATCAATAAAATAATGTTTCCATATGATAATTTTTGTTACTTGGATAAATGATGTTATTCATTGTGATATTATTCTATCAGGATTAATAATTTACATCAAATATATATAATCCAGGATGTTAAAATGACATTTCCATGTTAGTTATTTGGTTATTTTAGTTATTATTCTTTTTTACTTTGATGATTGCTGATGTTTTATGGTTATCACTTTGATATTATGACATTTCTTTTATGATCATTTCTTTACTTATTCATCTAAAATAATTCTTGATGGACTATTTCTACACCAGTTACAGAGTGTTTGAGATTATACGTTTCTTTTTATTTCAATTTATATGTTATTTAGATTATTCTTACTAATGATATGTCTTAATGGTTTTTTAGTAGACACATTTATGGAAAAAAGATCACGAGGTTTGTAAAATATGTCATAATGTTGTATGTATCCATGGAAAATGAATCTTCTAGTCCAAATGATGTTATTATTCTTTTAAAATTATATTTTAAATCAGATAATGATTTATTTATAATGTTTTTTATCATTGGTCACTATAATGGAGATTGGTGAATATCTATGATTCATTTACTCTAATATGTAATTTTAACCACTACATTATTCTGGATGAATAGAAAAGTGATGAAATGAAATTTAAAATATAAGGGTAACCATTCATATACATAAGGGTAAAAATTTCAGTACCAAAAGGTTACTAATGAGTATAATATTATGAAAATCATAACAATTATCTTACATACTGGTCATCATGATAAAATAAAAATGTAAGAACAATTAATTTAGAAATTTCAAGGAACACTCCACACACACACACGCATATATATATATATATATATAATAGTATCTTCTAAAGAATTATCAACATGAGAAAAATGAATGCCCCTCAAAATAATACTTAAGTGTCATTATGGATTATATTATGATCATTAACATCATATGTTATTTTTATTTTTAATTGAAAATGAAAAACCCTACACCAGATAGCATATATGAGAGTCATTTTTGTGTCAATGGAATGATACTTAAGGGTCATCATTATGATAACTAGGTAATCATTATGTGTTATTTCCATAAAAAGTTTAAATATTAGCGGGTTATTTTATTTTCTATTTTAGGTGAAGAGTCGATACTAATGATATAGGTCCTGGTTATTTAATTTGAATTTTTATATGAAAATTCAAAACCAAGGAAATAAATAAGAGTATTTTTATTTATCAATAATAAACTAATACTGAAAAAAAGTCCAATCATAGATTATTATAAATATTAGCATTTATAATATATCATTGATAATTTTCCCTATATTAAATGTTGGCATTCCATAGAAAGGTTGAAAATCTATGAATAAGTATAGACTGATAAAAATTAATCATCTTATTTAGATATGAACACTCAATAAAATAATGTAATGTTATAACATGTTGGAGTATCATGTTGTGATAACTAATAATGATCATGAGGACAAATGGTTCGAGACTTATATGGTGTTTTTAGAAATTCAAAGCTTGGTGGATTGCATTCGGTTGAATCACATGATTCAGTTGAGAATTTAATATGAATAATATCATAGTGTTCAATAATATATAAATAATATTTAGTTAGTTATGAAAATATATATAAAGATAAGAAAAGGAGTAGTGGTATCAACATCACTTCATTTTAATAAATCAATAAGTTAAATAAATAAAATCCTAAAATTGGAATTCAATAATACTCCTCCAAAATAAGATAATAAATAAAGGAATATCAAATAATACATCACACTATATTCTATAGTGTTCAAAACATTGATGAAATAGAACCTAATTGATACACTATTGTTCATGTAAATACATTCATGGTTTATATAGCATAATACTATTTCACATAGAATATCAATAATCCTTCTATGTTATTTTCTTGGGTCAGCTCATAGTTTCCATCTATGTTTAAATTTATCGGAGACATTATGTCAACTCTAAATATTATAAACAAGTTGTGAACTTAGTGATTTAGGTACATCTAACTTTTTTGTAATTTGTAATCCATTAATAATACCAGTTAGAGTCAAAAAATTAATATTCATTTTGTCCCTATAATTTTCAACATTTATTTAGATATTTTTATTATGAGAGGAGTGTCCATATTAACAATGGAATATGATTGTTGGTGAGGGTAATTAGAAAAATATTGACAAGAACTAATTCAACCTAATGGAAATTTACCTAACTTCACAAACAATATATCTAAACACAATGTTTTGAAGATATGTTTTTGATAAATTCATGACATAATAAAATAACCAATAATGTCATATAATATTTAGAAATACAATGAACATGAGAAAATTAAATGTGTGCTAATTTTTATTTCCATGTGGGAAACATAATATAAACTACTTATGTATATGTGAAGGCCTAGTAGAAAAGTTACATGGGTAATATGTTATTTTGTAAATGGTTGTGTATGTTTTGGTAACAACATTGTTTTTTTTTTGAAAAATAATATAATGTTGTTCAAATATTTTTTATGATAGATCTAATTTTGTTTACCAATAGTCATTTGATTAGTTTTATTAGTTTTTTGAAAAATTAATATTACTATTTTTAATATTTATCAAAAACAAATTACAGATTAATTAATTTCTATAGTCATATATATTTATAGATAACACTAAAAGTGATTTCTAACAAATGAATTGTTTTCAAAATTTAGGGAACAATCATATAAGATATGTAATGGTTGAATTAAAGTATTAGATCATTTTCAATGTAAGAGAAATTCAAATTCTATATTTCTAGATATAAAAATTAAGAAATTCGTGAGATTACATAAAACTGATGAATAAATAATGAATATACGTATCTTGTAGCATAGGAGATAGATAATGAAACAGTTCAATTATTGTAATGACTCACTTTATTATGGGTTGTGAAATTCAATTGTAGTTTGAATTTTTAATCGTGAAAAGATGATCTTTTACTAATTGGAAACCATATAGGTATTGGGGCTATATAATCATTTAATGATTTATCATTAAACTATTAGTTATTTTATGTAGTTATATAACACCCTAGATATTTTATGATATATTTTCTTTAAATAATTTTTTCTCATTGATAAATTTTGATACAACCAACCTCGTTTCTTGGAAATATATTATAATATATCATTCTAATATATTCAATAAGTTAGTGGATTGAATATAAATGATTTTTTTTTTAAAATAAAATATTTATAAATTGTTTAGATAATTAAATGATATTGATAATTATGTAATCAGTTTTTAATAATTTGATTATATTCTTCAAAAATATATTTTCCCCCACAAAAAAGTTTTTGTTAAATTTTATGAGAAATTAATATAAATAATTTAAACCCATTATATTAAATTTACATTAAAAAAGTATCATTACTTATATTATCATGTCAAGTTTAAATTAAATTTAATATTTTAAAATTTCGAAAACATGATTTATTCAATTAATAGAGAAAGGTGGTTTTTATTTAAAAATAATTATTTATTTCATGTAATAAAAAAGTTCCAATATATCAATAATGGTTTAATATGACATTTTGTTCAATAATACTATAAGAATAATAATTAATTTCAATGGAATTATATTTATTTTTTATTTTAGTATAAAACATTTATACTTCCAAAAATAGTATTTCTGGAAAACTACTTTTTGTCACATTTGTAGGATTGGTTTTATATCTATTTATGATAATTATATGAATTTAATCATCAAAAAATTGGATAAATTATTTGAATTAGTATGTTCAAAATTTTCAAATAGTTCCACTGTATTATTAAGCATTATGAATCGTAGTCATGAAAAATATTTGTCACCTCTGTAAGGGTAAAATGATTAAAAAAATGTTACAATATTGTTATAAGGTCTCAAATTTAGTCATTAAATTCATTTAATTACTTTTTATAAGATATATTAACCAATATATATTCCATATTAAAATATATGTAATATTATTAAATTTTCACATGATAATGAGATAATTATTATTTTATGATATGAAGATAAAAAATGTCACTTTCATTAAATTAATGTCTCATTATTTTTTACATAGTGATATAAAGATGATATTATTTATTATTAATTTATATTTTAAATATTAATTAATTTTTTTCATTGTAATAGTTTTTAGTGATGAATGAAATATATTTAATACTTACACAACATTGACATAATTTTTGTGCAAGAAATTTGAAAATAAAAATTTAACATTTGAAAACATCCAATGTCCAATTTTTTGGAATTAATATAATAAAAAATAATTCTATAGTTTTATTAATTTATAATTTATATTAAAAGAATTTATATCATAATTAAATACCAGTCTTCTTGTTTCTAATTCCTAACCAAATTAATTATTTAAAAAATTACATTAATTTTATTTTATAAAAAGTATTTTTCTTATTAAATTATATAAATATAATAATAATATTCTAATAAGAAAATTAAAATTATAAATTAACTAAAAGTTAAATTATTAGAAAATTTTGAGATAATTTTTACCTTATAAACAATTTATAACATTTTAATTTTGAAAAAATTATCACTTCGGTTTGGGAAACAATTTAATGAAGGTGTTAATCGAAAAGATAAATTTTAAAATAAACCAAAACATATATAGTTATCATTGAATAATTATATTTATACCATATAATTTTTTTACAATAAAAAGGCTAGATAAAATTATTATACATGAGAATTGTATTAATTTTATAGAAATATTCTTTGTGATATGAATTGTTTAATTTCCCTCCCTTGTAAAAAGACACCCAATATCTATTTTATTTAAACCACTTTGAGGAAGATATCTCAATAAAAACATAAATAATTATTTTCCATAAATCATAATACTTGTATTATAGGTGTTCTATTATTAATATATCATTGCATGGTTTCATAGGAAGGGATCTATAGATGAATTACAGAAGGAGATGAAGTCATCCTTCACGACCACATTAATTTATATCTTCTACAATATCCTATAAGTATATGTTACTCAACATTTTATAATTAATTTTGAATCATACAAGTAATAAAAAATATTCTGATTATGCAACAACCATTAGATTTCCTATTTTCTTTCACATGGGATGTAAAAGCATTTCTATTCATACATAGAGAGTACCGGCTCCACGTAGCGATACAATTCATTTTCCATCACCATCATTAATTGTTTGTTATGATTATGGGTTGAAATTTTGTATATTGTATTAAATAAATAAATATTCATATTTAACTATAATTTTTTATATACCTTCTTACCTTCATATCTTCTAGAAAATATATGGTCGCTCATTCGTAGGAGTCGACTACCACATCCCTGAAGCAATCTAGTGGGTTTATCATTTCTGATTTCTATGATCTGTAATAAGGATATATGTAATAAATATAATATATATTTGAAATAATATTGTTTCCCCATTTTTTTACTTATTATTTACCTTTCTTCTGATCCATTCATCATAAAGTCAAGACTATTCTCATGTATATTTTTCATATTAAATCCATATGAAAAATATAATTCATTTTTTATATCTATTATTTATATATAACTCTAAATATATATATATATATATTAATGAAATTTAAATCATAATTAACATTCTGAATATGATGGAACCCTGAAATAATTAAAATCAAAACTACAAGATAATTGAAATTCTCAAGAAATAATTAAACATGTAACATATAGAAAAGATTATTTTGATAATTAGTAATAAAAAAATAGTGTTAAAATGATAAAGGTCGGTAATATTTTAAATTATATGTATGTATTGGAATTTGGTATATAATTATAATAATTATAATTTTTTATAGATCTTTTTAATGTGATTTTCATGCATATTAATGTTGAGGTATGTGATTTTACTCTTAGTTATATTTCTATGAGACACCTTTGATATAAACCCATTTTATCAATTATGTTATTCTATATATCCCACTTTTTAATATTTTTGTCAATCTAAATAAAATAATGAGGATATACATATCAGAAAATGTGTATTTACTTTATTGAGATTATGGTTCAGAAGTTACCAAAGTAGTATGGGATTTAGTTTATAATCTAATTATTATTTGGATTAATTATGATTTTTTATAAACTTTTCTAAATGACATTCCATGAAATTGATGAATTTTATTATCATATTATTATTTTTATAGATTTGATGTTTTACTTTAATTTTCCTCCCTTTAATAACTCAATAAACATACTACATATTTATATAGAAAAACAACAATTTTTATCTTATATCAAAAATACATTATCTTCTATATTTAGGTTTTGAAAACATGTTTTATAGAGTGTTACTAAAGATATTGTATGATTAAATATATTCAATTTTACTAATTATTTAATTATTTTAAAACAATTTAGAATAAATCTTCTTGTCATTTTCCAAATAAGGTGCTTTTAAATATTTACTAATAATTTCATAAGAATATTTGTTTTAATGTATTCGACATGAAAAAAAATTCCCATTGTCATGACTGATAAATGCATTGAATATCCACTACATGTTTCTAAAATTATTTTAAAAGAAAATGTTTCCCTATTATTTTGATTTTTTAAAACAAGTGATTTCAATGTGAATCCACATTTCCATAAATATTGTTTGCAGTAATATTTTAGAGTAATTTTTCTTCTATGATAAATACATTTTATATTACCTATAATTTTATGGGAATATGATCAAATGAAGCAATATAATTTTATTCTTTTTATGGTTTATGATTATGGTGATTTAATGAGGATTTAATGAAAAAAAAATTCATTCCCATATATTAATAATGATATTATGAAACCGTTGTGAAAATTGTTTAATTTTTACATGGATTATACCATGTTAAAATTATGAAAGGTTAACAATACATGCTTCCGTTACATTGGTTATGAAATGATAATTATTTTCTCGTAAAATGTCCCTTATATGTATTATTATTATTATCTAATGGGTTCCCATGAAATTATATAATTTTATAATGTATTTATCAAAGATAGATATATCATGGGATAATAATGACTAGAATTGGATTTGAACATAGTTTTGTAAGTGAATTTATACATAATAATGGTCTTCGGAGTGAACATTGACAAATGATAGAATATAATGGGGAGGTGAACCCAATACATTATGATACTTCGAGTATTGGGCCTTGAAAGGGGAAATGATTTTCTATAATTATATGTATGCAAGAAAAAAAATATATGATAACATTTCTCTCTGATGACACATGTTTTTTTATTCCATTATGACCCATGTCTTATAAACATATATATAACTAACAGACCTGGTTTACCCTCTAACACTAGTTCCTGATCTGATCTACCGCATACATTAAGACTATTTACAATCCCATTGTGGTAGATACTATTACCCAAGAATCAATAAAGTATAAATTGAAGGATTTGAATAAATATTGAAAATATACATGGAATATATAAAATAACAAAAAATATATGAAAAACTAAATGAAATTTAATCCATAAGAAACTAGAAATGTTTTAGTGATTAAAACTCAAAATCTAGATAAAAGCAATTCTACAAGTCCATCATCAAAAATGATCTATAAAATAAGATGCCAATATTACATGTGATATGGGTGAAATTGCCTACTATCTAACCATTAGCTACTCCAACCCAGCTGACACGAACCTCACCACCATTCTACAGAGCCTTTCATACTCCTACATTAAAATCAAATACAAGGAATACACACAATGAAAATTATTTTTAAGGTGTTAGATAAATTTTCTCAGTAGGATCCCACCAAGGCCTTCTATATAAATTCTCCATAAATAAATTGTAATATTGTATATTTTAATGAAAATATTAAATTATTGGTAGTTTAATAGTTTTAAATCAAAATCATAGAATAAAATTTTCCCATTCTTCCATAATTCAAGAAAATCCATGAAACACTGTTTCAAAGAATATCAAATTTATCAATGAAGTTAATTATTGAAAAATTATTACAAACAAAATCATATATAAATCACAAAAAATATCACTATATGTCATGCTAGATAGATCACTCTTTCACCAATATATACAATCATGTTAATCATCTCTCTAGACATTTGAATCAATGCCAACTGAAAGAGGAACACCCCACAAATTATAACCCCCAATGTCTAATAATTCCCTCGCATACATGGCCTTGGGAGGAGAGAAAAGCATAATGAGTAACCCCCACCACCCTAAATTGAATATGAAAATGAGTTCTATTATTACACTATCCACCTAAGTACCCATTTCATCCCATATGAAACTATTCCTGATTTATTTCATCTATCCCATGTTTTGACAACCATTTCATAAATTCGTTTCAAAATTCCATGATTAAAACCTTTTCATTATCAAATCAAGTTGAAACTCCATATTTTTTTAATACAGATTTATAGAAATAAATAAATAAAATTTTCAAATTTATTTATAAAAAATTTATAAAGTTTGAGATTCCATGGTATATCAAATATAGTATTAGTATGGAGATACCAACCTCAATCTTTACTTCACACACAAGGTGAAGGTATCCAAAACAAACATAATGAATGTATAGAAAAAAAATTGACCCCATAGAAATGTTTTACCCATATTAGAATTGATTCTGTAATAAAAAGGTTTTGTGGAAGGGTTAGGTCAAAAATACATATGAATCCCATACAATGAAAAACAACCAACACAAGGGGATTCCATGCATAAGATTGTGTGTCATTAATTTTTTTGAATGGATTTGAAATCATATTGAAATACCTATAATAGTGCAAGATCACAGGGAGGGCGTGTGAATAAATGGTCCCCTATTTATATTTATGGTTTCATTTTTATGAATTGCCTCCTTTATCAATTCAAATTTTGTGGCTGGTTACGACCTTGATCAACTCTTAAAATGATGCTATAAAACAAAATCATAGGACACATGGATTTAAAAGGATTGGTACAAAGAGAAACTCCTTGCGGTGTTGGTTATTCTCCACAACACAGTTTCTTCACTATATCAGTAGATAATTGTAAACTATTATTAGTTAGACCCCCCCAATTCATTTCTCCTTCTTCTTTATTCTAGAAATAGGTTATGCACCCCAGTTTCAAATTCTTCTTTCAAATGGATTGATAGTCTTCCTTGTGTTCATGTTTCTTCGACAAACTTGGTTTGAATGTATTGGTATTTATCCAATCACTTTGAAAACACAATGAATTATAAACATGTGCATGGGTAAAAAAATTTTCTAATATGATCTTTGTTATGTATAATGCAACCCAAATACACAATTTTAGACTTACCTCCTTATTTAGTTGTTAACTGGTTATTAAGGCTTCTCAATTTCCACTGATCACAAACATAATCGGTAAAAGGTTCTCTATTGCCTCTTAAGAACTCAAAACAAACTTGATTTGATATTTTATTTGGCTACACTGGTTTTTCTTCTCAAGAGATAGCGAATATATGAACTTTTCTTCTAGGATCCTGAAAACACATGAACCAAGGAGGCCTCATGGATTTTGATGTGTCGTGGAAATGAAGAAGGTGCGAAGAACTACCTTGTATGGATTCACGATCTAGTTACTCATAAAACAACTCAATAATGAAAGGCACTTGTCGAGTGCCTATGGGTTCTCATTCTACCTCGCGTAGGGTTACCATGAGGCGGTTACCTTTCTGCACGAAAGAAGAATTTTGGAAGATGACTCCTTCGCGTAGGGTGAAATTTACTACTCCATGAGATGTGTATTTCTCTCAATTATTTTAACAAACTAATGGGTCAAGGATCCCCTTCATTGAAAAATGAATATCATAGTAGACGTGAATTCCACATTTTCATGAGATTTTGTGGTATTCGAATATTTGAGTACTCGTGATCTTTGATTTGAATATTTATAATGTGGGATTGATGCAAAAATCATGGTTGTTTCCTTTTCAACCATGAGATCCTTCTTTTTAGGGATGAAATCATGTGCATGCATTTTTTAATTCATGTGAACCATCATCATGAGTGATTTAGAAATATGATGGGGACTCTCACCTTCATTTTCATCATCCTTCATACAAACTCATAATCTTGATGCATGCAGGCAACATTTAATGCATGCATGAGTTTGGTTCTTCCAGATTCCCATCATGCACTAAATTTGAGATCTAACGAAGTTTGGGAGATCAATATTAGAAGATCGGCTGTAGAGATGGAGAGAAGGAGAATCGTGTGGCTCTCAAAGCAGTTGGATGTGGAAGACGATTCCATGGCCATTGGATCATCTCGGATCGACCACAGATAGCCAGGATTAGAAGACACGGCTTGGATGCGGTGTGCGATTGAGATCACACGCATGATCAAATGGGTGATATAGACATCGTCCCAATTTTTAAATGTTGTCCTACATCAAAATTTCACATGTTTTTCTCATGATTTAAATATTAATATCTAGTAGCTGATGCTCAGAATTATCCTCTCTCACTTCACGGTACCACCTCGTACAGTGTTCTGCGGTCGCACTCTTGGCGCTATCTATGCTTCCTCCGAGTGTGCACCTAGGAGCCACTCTACACGATTTCACCACCGTGATCCACCTACGAGCATATAAAAGGCCTTAACACATCCTTCCTCATGCGGGGATGGCCCTGTGAGCTCCCCTCGAGCAAGGATGACCTAAGCTCCCACATGTACTTGAGGTGAGGTCCTCAGCTGGCCCTCCATGGTTGGCCCCATTTTTTTATGCAAGGAAATATTATATACATTCTTAATAACCTAGTGTATATAGTATAAGAACAATGCATGGTCACATTATTCATTATCTCTATAATTTCAAACCACAAAACATCTTCTTTTATTCTTCTTTTTCTTTTTGGAATGAGAATTCCAATGATCATCAATATTCCTTCAATCCAACAATAGATGATGCATGGATCATTTTTTCATGCCTCGTACATTAAAACATAATGAGTGGGTTCTCCTTGTGGTGATGGATGTGTTCTCCATTAACACATTTCATGGACTATAAGTACTATATCAAACAATCATATGTTTTTTTAAACCTTATCAATTTATATTCAAGGGATGAATCTTCACACTTCTTCCACTTAGTGACTACGGATGAATCTTCACTACTTTCCTCCTGCAATTGAGTATTGCATGGACTTCATCATGAATTAAAAAAATGTTTCACCATGAAATATGTCTTGGAACATATAACAAGATCATTAATCATTAGATTCAATATGATCCAATCTTCATTTCTTGAATCATTCAATCAACAAGAAAACATTGATAAGTTATTGACAAAAAATGCAATCACAAGGCCCAAAAATCTCCCTATCTGAATTTTTTCCCATATATCTTAATCACACACTAGTAGAGTCAATATGCATGTTGTGATGTTTTCTCCAACTTACTGGAAAACAAAAGAATAGGGATGAAATCACATGGTTCATTTAGCAATGATCAGGTAGTTAATGAACTCAAAGTCTATGTGGGCTAACCCGATGTAGAAATAAAGAGAGATACCAAAAAGGTTTTAAATACTATTAAGATACAATTATATATGTGAAATAATTCTTAGAATTAATGAAATCATCTCTTATGGGATGGAAATGAACAAATTTTTCCTTGAACTTAGAAAACCCTACATAAACATTCTGCAGACAATGCTCCCCCTCATGTGTTGGATTCATCCCCTTCAATATGCTTCATATTAGTAAAAAAGAATGTATATAGATTTTGGAAATATAAAGGAAAATGTTCTTGTTATTAAAGTGAGAGAAGAAGGCCGAACATCAAGATTCATCCTTAGCTCAATAAACCCCTGTGTCAGCATTTCTTTAGTGAAAATATATGCAATTTGATCTGGAGTACAAATGTATTCAATCTTGATGTCTCCACATGAAAACTATTATCCAATAAAATTATATCTGATAACAATATTCATGGATCTTGATTATTTTATGGGATTCTTAGATAATCCATAGGATGATTGATTATCACATAAGATCTTTAGAGGCTTCTCAGTTTCAATATGCATGTCTGTTAGGTGTAATTGCTTCCAAATCATCTATGTACATGCATGTGTGGCTTCCACATACTCATCCTTATATCTGCTCAAAGTTATTGAGTTTATTTACTGTTGTACCAACTAACATATCCTTCTCTAAAAATTTTGGTTCCACCGAAGGTGGATCTGCTGCCGGTATAATCACTATCCCCATCAACGTCTGTAAACCACAAAAATTTCTTATCTCCACTATATTTTTATAACATCCCAGAGTTCAAAGTTCCTTTCACATTTATCCAAATTCTCTTAGCTAATAATAAGTGAGATTATTTTGGATCAATCTGTTATCTGGAATATAAAGATACAACATAAGTGATATCTAGCCTTGATGTTGTGAGATAATGTAGGCTCCCAATGGTTCTTCTGAAATCTAATTCATCAACACTGTTTCTATTTTTATCCAAGCATAATTTGGTTCCAACTAAAATGTGTGTTAAAACATATTTTTTATTTTAAATTCCAATAATTTCCACCACATCCCTTGCATAATTCTCTTAATATATAAATATGGAATTTGGTTTTTGTTCATCTTGAAATCCTAGTAAATATGTCATTTGACCTAGCATGGAAATTTCAAAGGTTCTCTTCATCTGATCATAAAATTTATCACCTAAACATTCCATGTCGCGGGAAAAGATGATTTTGTCAGTATATATAATGTCTATGAGAGTACCAATGACTATTTCTCTGACATAATGATTGATGTGAATTGTACCGTTAACAAACATCATATCCTTTACACAACCATCAAATTTGGAGTTCCAAGCCCTAGGGGCCTGTTTTAATCCTTATAAATAAATTCTCAACCTACATACCATGCTGCTATGTTTTTCCAAAATAAAACCATATGGCCGTTCGATACATTCCTATTCTTAAAGATCTCTATTTATAAATGATAATTTAACATGTATTTCATAAACCTTAAAATTATTGTGTGATGCAACTGCTAAGAACATTATAATGGTTTCTATAACGCCCCAACCCCAGTTACCTAGATTCAGTGCATTATAACGTCCCATTGGAATGATCAAAAAATATCATGTCTTAAATGATAGATTATTTTAGTAGCCTTGGATTCTCTAGATAAATTCATAAGGTTTACATTACGTCATAAAATGGAAAACTACCAAAACATTGTTTCCATTGAAAACACTGAGATCCCATAGACTATCCCTGAAGATCAGTCATAATAAAAATTTTCGCATCCTGGGAAAAATAAAATATAGAATGGGGGGAGATAAGATTCTATGTAAGGATAACAATATAGAAGAAACTTTTATAAATATTCATAAACATTTATGGCAATGTATGAAACTAAAACAAAAGCCTTTTAAACTTGAACATCAACATAATATGGAAATGATAAAATCAAATTATTCCATTTACATATTAACATGGATATTATAATAGTCAAATAATCACATGCAATATCAAAAGCCACATTCATAATGAATTAATGCATAATTCCATTTTTTCAAAACCACATAGTCAAGTCTTTGTGCCATGTCTACATATAAGATTTTGTCAAAGACTTGTGCCAAGAGACTTGTTTGTCTCATGAGGCCTAATGATTCATCTAGGAGCTATATTAGGCTCCACCTGGCACTTACTATATCTATTTCATTCCTCATTTTAAATTTTTTTATACATAACATAAACATTTGTATTAAAAATAGCATATGAAATGTCAATACTTTATCCACAAACCATGAATGGTATAAAAATAGAACCTCTACAGTCAAACATAACTAATTGAATAAAACATGGAATACTGTATTGTAACAGATTATCCTCAATCAAGAATAATGAAGGATATTGACATAGATGAAAATAATCATCAAATATTTTTCCGAGAAATATCCCCCTTTTTCATGAAAACATTTAAAAGTCACACTATTTGTCAAGAAGCCGTTTAAAAATAGATCATTGAATCAAAGTGTCACATACCACATTGAAACTTTTTAAAGTAGTTTTAATTTTAAAATAGTAATGTCCATATAAATAAAGCATTAAAAACCTTTTTAAAATATGTACATTAATGATCAAGATTTAGAAGAGTAATTTTTTAAATCATTTAAAATGGTATTTTAGTTTGATTTTTTATCCAAATTAGAGACGCTTGAATACAATGAAATGAGGTAATCCATACATTATAATACCATGAGAATAGAGGATTCCATTATATACTATTTCAAAGGACAATATATACACAATATAAAAGTGAATTGGTGCATAACAACAAAAAAGACTCAAAGGAATTTAAATTGAGATGAAATCCCTTATAAAGACAGTATCCTTAGTTAAAGGATAAATCAATGTCATAATTACATTATAAAAATATAAATAAACTCAATATAATTGGATATTTACTATAAATAAATCATAGGACATTCACACATATTCTTGTAAACAACACCAATGACTTGGATGTTTAACTTAATGAATGGAAATTGGGTTAAGATCAGGTTTATATCAATGAATTGAGAAATTATCAATAGAGTGATTATCTGTATCAAAAGTATATACACACAAAGGGGAGTGAAAATTACTACATAAATAATAAATACTTATTCCACACATAATATTGGAGTAAAATAATCAATGGAGTATGCATAAAGCCCACTAAGTGGAAATTAAAATTTGAAATTCTATTACCGATTCAGAAACATATTAAACATACAACCAATGAAAGAAGGATCATTCATTTAAGATTTAAATACTCATAAATTAATGTATATTACACCAAAAATAAAATCATGGATAGAACATATGCCACACAAAATGAAATAGTGGCCAATATTGTATGAATCTAATGGGAATAAAAAGTGAGATGGAAACCCCTTAATTCGTTGTAATCAATTGAGTCATATGAACAAAAGTTAATGACCACCAAATGAGTCATATAATACCTTTAATATAAAGAGAATCATGATAATTTATATCATATGGCAGTAAACAATACACCACATCTACTAAATAAGTGGCGAACAATGGGAATCTCACAGAATTAAATGTTAGATAAGAAACCCCTAACCTTGTACTTATCCTTTGTTGAGGGTACATTAATCTCCTGTATAATGGAGATATAATTGTTATTAAATTATAAATTAACCATATACAATAATTTAAAATCATATATGATTTCTAATATTTATATTTTAATATTATCGTCATTTCAGGTGTTAACTGATTTGTTATCCTTTATATGATAGTTGCATAAGCCATGTTTGTTATAGATGGGATGTATCATATTAATATTAAGAATGATATTAAGTATTTATAAATTATTTTTAATCATCAAATGAAAATTATTCTTGAATGGATACGATGGAGAATGAATCTCATCGCGTTCGTGGAGATGGTAATCCGTACGTACGCACGAGCGACAATATCATTTTTTTGACATTAAAATCATATATAATTAGATGGTTTATTATAAATAAAAAATAATTATAAAGTTATATTTATTATTGACACAAATTATACATCATTATTATACCCATCCAAATAATAATGTGTTGAATAAAAACTACACCACGACATGAAGATGGTAAGTCGTGCGTACGCACGTATGGTGACATGTCATTTAAATGATGGATAGAATAATGGATATGGTTGTATGATATTTATAATAACATAAATTTATATATAAAATATTGGATTTATTATTTTAGAATGTAAACAACAATGAAAGAGGAAGTGGAAGAAGTAAATAACTTGAAAATGTGAAGAAATATTTACCTCTTCTTCGGATTATTCCTTTCGATTGGATGAAAAGGGATCTATATGATGTATTTAAGACTTAGGTAATGCCTCTAGAATTAAGGTATGATAGTTGGGAGGATAATTGGTTGGGGTTTGGCCGATCCTAATGGCTTTGAAAGTTTTAATTAGATAGAAGGGGGGTGACCTTTTATAAGAGGGGTGAGGGGGAACATTAGGAAGAGTTAGAAATATTATTTTATAATAAAATTATTTTATGTTTCTAAAGGTTCTGAAATTAATTATTTAAAGTATAAGGTGGGGATGGGTCACAATCCACTCAACCAATAGGTTTTAGATAGGTTTGGGTCACTATATTAACCTAATCTTTTAGATTTAACTCTTAGTTAAATAGTTTGACATTTACCATGTCTCTTTATATTTTTATATTATATGGTTAATAAACTTACTATATACTTACAAAAGAGCCCCAAGTGGTTAATTAATGATACAAATATCATTATATATAATTTCATTGGCCGAACCGTAGATTTTATGGAATATAATTTCAATTAATAATATAATATTTTTTTAGAAACTCATTTATGTCAATTTTGACAGTATTTGGTATTTTGTTTTTTATAAATTCATAACCTCATTTTTATCTCGAAAAAAATTAATCTAACCAACCCTAATAAGTCATTTTAACCTAAAAAATTAGTGAAATTTATAAAAAGTCTCAAATTACATTTATTTGGATATTTATAATATTAATTATTTTAATATTTCATAAATTAAGTAATTATTGTAGCATCATTGTGTCATAAATAATTTAAATTATTTAAAGTATAAAAAATATAAATGAAATACCAATATATATAAAATATTTTTATATTTATAATGAATATTTATAGTCTAATATATCTTATGTTTAACACTAAATTAAAAATGGTTGAGTTATTAAACATTGAATTTAACACTTTTTACTCTTCTTTAAATTAAATAATAATAAATGTTCTAATCTAATCCAAGTTGAACTAAATGGTCATATATTATTTATAAGGTTCTTTTTTGTCGAATTTAACTTATCAAATATAATTAGGACATGTTTTAGGGTATAAATAATATCATTTTTACCCTTAATTACCCTATTTAATTTTAACCGTGGTAAATAAATGTAAAAAAGTTACTATTCAAAAATAAATTCATCTTATTGAAAAAAATTTTACATTCTCATATAAACACTGTGTCTTGGACTTTTGAAATTCAACTCAGAGAAGTGGTAAAATTATGTTTTATGTAAATTTGCATCTTCTCTAAGGAGGTGGGTAAAAGACGGTAAAAAGTTCAATAAAATTTCATACATCTAATTTTATTATATACTGACTCCAGTAAATTATATTTAACTTATATAGGTATTATATATATTTTTTAATTAAAATAAATTAAAATAAAATAAATAATTATTTAAATACAAAGTCATTTTTATACAATAACGTGGTGTTTTTCACTATTCATCAAAAATTGAATTTTTTCAGAAAAATAAATTTTTTTTACAATAATATAATTTTGATATTAAGAATTAAAAATTTTATTCTATTTTACAAAATTAAATATATATAAGTTGAATCAATTCATTTAAAATTAATTCTCGTTGTCAAAACTGAAAATTTGGGTTTTAAAATAAAACTATCAAAAGATTCACATGTGTTTATGTCAAATTTTAATGTGAAAATTTTTATAATCACCTACATTGTATTAAATGGTAAAAATATAATCCAATTATACTTAAAAACCATTAAAATACATAATTTAACACTATAAATTATTTCGATTAAAAATGTTTTTTCTATAAAAATAGAGTATTTTTTAGTATTCATAAAAATATAATTCATTAGAAAAGTACCAAAAATTTGTCCAAAATAAATTTTTATGTATTGATTCAAAAGAATAATTTAATTTCATTAAATTGAATATATCAAAGTTTCAAATATTGGGTTTAAAATGGGTTTTCTATTAAAAGGTGGTAAAATCGCATATTTTTTTAAAAATTATTCTTTTATTAGAAAAAAATGAATTTATTCTTATATTATGTCTAAGAAACACATTATATAGATTCTAAAAATATATGGAGTATATAAATTTTGAAATTATATTATTACTATTCATAACTGCTTTTGAACGGCTAGTCTGGTAAGTCATGGTGCGCTCGAACTCGTTGTTGCGTGTCATGCAAGATATTCAATTAATGAAAATAACATACTATGAAATATTTGGGTGTTAAACTCTTCCCCCCATTGGGAAATTTCATCCTCACACTTTTAAAAATGGGCTTGGGAACTTCATTGAATTTCTCACATCGGTAAAAGAGTCAATATAACTATCTCTTTAGAAGAAAGAAAGAGAAGTAAAAAGGTCACCCGAGATAACCCACACTAGGATTCCATGTTGAAAAAATGGATATGGAATATAAAATAAGTGTAAAGTTATTGTGGAGAGTGATATAAAACATGACTAGGAGAATTTTATCAACCAGAAAACCAAAATCTTATGATGCAAGAAATGTTCATTAGTTTCCTAGTAGAAGAAGTTAATGGATAACAAATTTTGTTATTAGTTTCATTTGATACAGTTGAGGAATTTATTTATGATATTGACTAAGAACATAATGATATATAATTAATTTTTACGTATATTTTCATCCTTTAACAAATTTCAACCACTAACTAATGTTTTTTTGAAAGTAATTATATTCAAGATGACTTAGTCACACCTGAATCGCTAGAATCAACTTCTATAGAATCACATAATCCACAAAGAATAAACTATATATATTTACATTTACTTTAGAGATAATCCACAAAAAAAAATAGTTAGTACAAGATCAGATGATACCCAAAAAGGATAATCCTCTATAGAATGAAATATCTATCTTAATTTATAAAATTAAACCCACAATAACCAATGGTCAATAAATAATATTCAATAAACAATTTTCCTTAAAATACATCAATATAATCCAAACTAATATTAAAACCCAAAACATAGAAGAATTTGATTACACAGTCTTCCATGTTAAATTTTATTTCCAAATAACATCGACTACTCTTAAAGTCGCATACTAAATAATAATTATCCTAATCACATATTCTCCAAGATAGGTTAATCATTTCTATGAATAACCCAAATTTCTATAAATCCACAAAAAAAACCTAGATAAAAACCCACCATTACTCCTCAAATAAAATCCCATAGTATTCTATTTTCCTTAGGCATGTAGTATTCCCAACTGAGAAAAAGTCTTCCAAAATAACATTTATCACTTAATCTCGAAAAAAAATTTCTATACAAAGGATATCCATTTGTCAAGACATAAGATCCCAAATGAACTTATTATTGATAAACACAATCATTTAACTAAAAATAATTATTCGCACTAACCAGGGACTTAACGTAGTCCACTGGTAGGTAAGAAATCCCAATCGGATGATGGTTGTGGGTTAGATTCCTATAGCTTTTTCTGGCGCATCGGGTTGTCACACGGTCTGCATTTTGTCCTTTTTCAAAAAAAAAAAAAATATTTTATAACGTTCACAAAATGAGATAAATTCCTCACAATAACTAAAACATAATTTCACCACAAATGATATATCATAACTCGCATTTCCATCCAAAAATTTAGTAACATGTAATTTAATCAAATTCAAGGATCATAAAAACCCAATTGGTTATTTTTATCTATATCCACAATAGAAAACCCAATTATTCCTAAAATAGCATTTTTCACATAATAAACTCCAGGGTTTTAGATACGAGAAATGTATTCCAATGTAATCCCATCAACAAATAACACTAATACTTTTACACATTTGACCATACATTTATTTCCCCATAGGTTCTTCCATGACCAAGGGGGTGTCCTATAGAATATGTAATTCACTCGGATAATGCCCAGGTCCCCTACATTGATGGAAAATGACTTTAAATGGTTTCTTGGTATCATTTTTATTTTCTTCCCTAGATCCCAACATTTTTCCTCAGTAATTATTTACATTATGTCATTATTTCCCAAACATAAATAATTTCTTTATTCCACTGACACACTTCCATTGGTGTCTCCTTTCACATTTCTTGCATTATAGAAATTGAGCATTCATTTCTGTATGGTCTCCACATCTAGAGATCTTATCATTCACCACCTTTATCGTCGTTGTAGAGTCTAGGAGTTGGTTAATATATATATTGTTGATCATATTTTTGGAAACCTGATTCAGTGGGAACAATAAATCTTTTATACCTATCAACATTCCATTGTGTTTCTCATTTCTGCCATTTTTCCCACCATGTACATCATGTTCAATGATACTATTACTTCCTTTGAATACAACCATTGACTAACACAAGAAGGCATAGTGTGAGTCATAAAATCCTTTAGAGAATATCATAACACCTTATTTTCAATATAAAACACCTTAGGATTAACGATGGTTATATATTATCATCTTATATTAAAATCCTTCAAATCATTTTGAAATGAAAATTTGAATTATCTGAAGAATTTCCCCTGGGAGTGTCGCAACCAAGACTGCAGAAATGCCCGTTGTCATGTACCAAGATACCCGGGTCAAGACAAAAACTCATTGTCAGAGTTTTCACTCCTATGTACATCTGTTCCAGATCCTCCTCTGTCTGCTCGTATCTAGATAGGGATCTATTATTTTGAAATCCCACATAATATCTAAAAAACCAAAAATCTAGGAATTTATTCTATACTAATCATCAAAGTCTATCTTAGGGTAATGTTCTATAATCAGAGTTTATCTACATCTAGAGTCTAATGTTTGTACTAAACATCCTCTAATACCAAGTGGAATGCCCCGACCCCAGTTACCCAGAGTCGGTTCATTATTACGTATCATTGGCATGATCACTGAAGATAAAGTGTCAAAAACTGATTACTTTAGTATCCTTGGATGTACTACATACATTAATAAGGTTTACGAATCATCATAAAATGGAAAACTACCACAACATTGTTTCCATAAACAACAATGATATCCCATAGGTTGTCCCTGCAAGTCAGTCATTATATACTTCTTTGCACCCTAGGAAAAATAAAACATTGAAAGGGGTGAGCTTAGATGCTCAGTAGGGATAAAAATATAGCGGAAGCTTTCATAAATAAGCATAAACATTTATTGCAATGTATAAAACTAAAACAAAAGAATTTTGAGCTTGAACTTCCGCATAATATGGAATATATAAAATCAAATAATGTAATTTAATTATTTACATGGATATTATACTAGTTGAATAGTCACATGCAATATCAATAGAAATTTTCGTAATGATGGAATGAATAATTCCAGACTTCATAACCAAATTGTCAAGGACTTGTGACAAGTCTACAAATTATATTTTTTAAAGGACTTGTGCCAATACACTAGTTTGTCTCATGAGACATACCGATGCATTGAGGAGATATAGTGGGCTCCCCACATCACTTACTAATTCCAAATCATTCCTCATATGAAAATTTTGAAACATAACATAAATATTCGTATTAAAACAAGAAAACGAAATGTTAAGACATTATCCACAAACTATGAATGGTATAAAAATAGCACATCCACAGTAAAACATAATGCATTAAATACAATATGGAATAATTTATTGTAACATATTAACCTCAATCGATAATAATGATGGATATTTACATAGATGAAAATAATAATCAAAACTATTTGAGAGAAATATCCCCCTTTTTCTTGGAATCATTTAAAAGTCACACTATTTGTCAAGAAGTAGTTTAGAAATAGATTTTTGAATCAAATTTTCCCATACCAAATTGAATCTTTTAAAAGTAATTTAGATTTTAAAACATTAATGTCCATATAAATAAATCCTTAAAACCATTTTTAAAACATGGACATTAATGATAATGACATAGAAGAATAAATTTTTAAAACATTTTAAATGGTATTTTAGTTAGAGTTTATATCCAAATGAGAGACACATGAATAATAATAATTGAGGTAATAAAAAATTTATAATACCATATGAATAAAGAATTCCATTATATACAATGTCAAAGGATAGTATATACACAATATAAAAGGGAATTCGTGCATAACAACAAAGAAGTCTGAAAGGAATGTATATTAAGATGAAATCTCTTATAAAGAACGTATCCTTAAGTAATGGATAATTAAATTACATAATTATTTGTGAAAAATATAAATACACTCAATATTATGGGATATTCATTTTAAATCAATCAGAGGAAATTTAAACATTTTTTTGTAAAACAACACCCCTAACATGGATGTTTAACTCAGTGAATGAAAGTTGAGTTAAGATCAAGTTTATATCAATGAATTGAGAAATTATCAATGGAGTGGTTATGTGTATCAAAATTATATCCACAAAAAGGTGAGTGGAAATTAATACATAAATAATAAATGGTGATTCCACACATAATCTTGGAGTAATATAATCAATGAAGTATGTGTAAAGCCCACTGGGTGGAAATTGAAATTTGAAATTCCCTTAAGGATTTGGTAACATATGAAACATAAAACCCATGAAATAAGGATCATATAATGAAGATGTAAATACTCATAAATTAAATTATATTCCACCAATAATACAATCAAGGACAGTACATATTCCACACAAGAGTAAATAGTTTCCAATATAGCATTAATCTCATGGAAATAAAAAATGAGATGAAAAATCCGTAGTTCATTGTAATCAATAGAGTAATATGACCAAAATTTAATTAAAAACAAATTAATCACATAATACCATGAATATAAAGAGAATAATGATAATATATATCAAATGGATGTACACATTACACCACATCCAATAAATAAGTGGCGAATATTGGAAATCTCACAGAATTAGAAGTGAGATAATAAACACCTTACCTTGTAATTTTCCTTGGTCAAAGGGACGTTAATATCCTGTACAATGGTGAAATAATTTTTATTAAATTATACCATAACCATATACAGTACTATTATATCATATATGATATTCTAATATCGATATTTTTGTATTATCGTCGTTTCGGGTGTTAGTTGATTTATTCTCCTTTATATGCTTGGTTACATAACTCATGTTTCTTATGGATGGGATGAATATTATTAATATTGATAATGATATTAATACATTAAAATTATTTTTAATCATCAAATGAAGATTACTATTTAATGGATACGATGGGGAATTAATCTCATCTCATTCGTGGAGACAGTAATCCTTACGTACGCACGAGGGACAATATCATTATTTTGATATTAAAATCATATATAATAGGATGTAATATTATATATAAATAAACATTATTATGTTATATTTATTATTTAAACCAATTATAAATCATTATTATACCCATACAAATAATAATGTATTGAATAACAACTACACCACAACGTGGAGATGGTAAGCGGTACGTACGCACGTATGGTGACATGTCATTCAAAGGATGGATAGAATAATGAATATGGTTGTACCATATTTATAATAACATAACAGTATATAGAACAAACTTGAGATTTTATTTTATAGTGGAAACAAAAAGAAAGAGGAATCGGAAGAAGAAAGGAACTTGAAAGAGTTGATGAAATATTTACCTCTTCTTCGGGTTCTTCCTTTTTATTTGATCAAAAGGGCTCCTTAGGATGGATTTATGACTAGAATAAGGCCTCTGGGATGATGGGATGAGAGTTTGGAGGATATTGGGGCATGATTTGACCAATCCTAATTTCTTTGAAGGTGTTAATTAGAGAGAAGGGGAGGGCACTTTTATAAGAGGGGTGGGAGCACATTAGGAAAAGCTAGAAATATTATTTTATAATAAGGTCATTTTCGGTTTATAAAGTCCCCAAAATGATTTATTTAAAGGGAAATGTGTGTATGGGTTGAAACCACTCAACTAATAGGTTTTACATAGTTTTGGGTCACTATATTAACCATATCTTTTAGATTTAACTCTTAGATTAATAGTTTGACATTTACAATGTCTCTTTGTATTTTTATATTATATGGTTAATAAACATACAAAATATTTCCATTTAAACCCCAAGTGGTTCATTAATGATAAAAATATCATTATATAAGTCTTATGACCAACCCTTAGAATTTTAGGAATAGAATATCAATAAATAAATTAATATTTGTTTTAAAAACACATTTATGTCATTTTTGACACTATTTGGTATTTTGTTTTTTCTAAATTCATAACAGCATTATTACCTCAAACAAAATTCCTTTAACCAACCCTAATATGTCATATTATCCAATTAAATTAGTTGAATTCATATAAAGTCTCAAATTACATTTATTTGGATATTTATAATTTCAATTATTCTAATATTTATTTAATTAGGTAATTACTACATCATCATTGTATCATAAATAAATTAAATTATATAATGTATAGAAAATATTAATGAAATAACATTATATAGGAACTATTTTGATCTTTCTAATGAATATTTATAGTATAATTTATCTTATATGTTTCCCTATTTTAAAAATGGTTTAGTTATTAAAATTTGAATATAACACTTTTAGTTCTTATTTGAATTAAATAATAATAAATGTTCTAATCTAATCCAAGTAGACCTAAAGGTTCCTATATTATTCTTATGGTTGTTTTTGGTAGAATTACACTTATCCAATAGAATTAGGACATGTTTTAGGGTAATAATAATATCATTTTTACCCTTAATTACCCTATTTAATTATAACTGCGGTAAATAAAAGTAATACATCATTATTCACCTAAAATTATTTTCATCGTATTGAACTGCATTTTAATTACTGATATCAACCTTGTCTCTCATATTTTTTAAATTCAACTCACATAAGTGGTAAAATTAGGTTTTATGTAAATTTTCAAATGCTCATCAGAGGTGGGTAAAAGACAATAAATAGTTCAATAAAATTTTATACATCTAATTTTATTATAAAATGAATCCAATGAATTATATTAAACATATATAGGTATTATATATATATTTTAACTTAAAAAAAATTAAATAAAATAAAAAATTATTTAAATAAAATGTCGGTTTTAAACTATAGTTTTTCACTTTTTATTAAAAATTGAATGTTTTCAGAAAAATAGCAAAACATTACCCTATGATAATTTGGATATTCCGAATAAAAAAATGAATTCTATTTTACCAAATTCAAAACATAGAAGTTTCATAAATTAATTTAAAATTAATTCCCATTTTCAAAACTGAAAATAGGGTTTCCAAAAAGTAAAAACTATCAAAAGATTAACATGTGTTTATGTCATATTTTAATTTGAAATTACTTATAATCACCAAAAATGTATTAAATGATTAAAAGATAATCTAATTATAATTAAAAACTATTGAAATACATAATTTATCACTATAAATTATTTCAAATAAAAAAGTTTTTTTCAATTAAAATTTTGTATTTTTCAGTATTCATCAAATTATAAAAGTTATTAGGAAAGTTACAAAAATTTATCCTTAATAAATTTTTATGTCCTGATTCAAATGAATAATTTAATTTTGTAAAATTGAATATCTAAAGGTGTCAAATATTGGTTTTAAAAATGGTTTTCCATTAAAAGGTGGTAAAATTGGATTTTATTGAAAAATACTTATTTTATCTAAAAAAATGAATTTGTTCTAATATTATTTCTATGAAACACATAAAAGGGATTATAAAATTATATAAAGTATATAAAATTCCAAATTCAGTTAATAATATTCATAACTACTTTTTAAAGGCTAGTTTGATAAGTTGTGGTTTTAACACCCCATGATTTCATAGTACGTTATTTCTTCAATGTAATTCAATAACATTCACTACACGCATCACCGAGTTCTAGCGCACCTCGACCTTCCAAACTAGTAGTTCTAAAGTGGTTATGAATTTTATTAACTAAAATTTGAACATTATATAATCCTTATAATTTTAGAATCAATATTATGAGTTTCATAATCATAATGTAAGAACAAATTCATTTTTTCATATGAAGGAAGTATTTTTCAAAAAAATGAACTTTTACCGCCTTTTAATGGTGAACCCCTTTTAAATCCAATATTTGAAACTATTATATATTTAATTTTAGAAAATATATTTCTTCTTCAGAATCAGGACATAAGAATTTAGTTTCAATAAATTTTTGGTGTTTTTCTAATAACATCCATATTTTGATGAATAGTGAAAAAAACAATATTTTAACCGAAAACAACTTTTTTAATCAAAATAGTTTATGGTGTTAAATTATACATTTTAATGGTTTGTGTAATGACCTGAAAATCCCATGGAATGTTTTTTAAACTTGGTAATTTTACAAGTCTGCGGTTTCTGAAGGCGCTTGATTCTGAGCCCCGGTGTGCCCAGAATCAATATCTGATGTTTTGTTTGGGTACATTCAGTAAACGTACATACAAGTTTTTCTATATTTTGAATTGGTGCTTAGAATTGAAATATGATGGAACCGTTGAACTCGCAATGCCAATATTTTCTTAAGGATATTATTACCGCAGTTGCGTTTTATACAGGTTGGAAGTTATTTTTGGGGGTTTTCTAATTAAAATAAATAAAAATATGATTAACTTATTTTTAAGTAGGTGGTGGTTAAATCCACCAAATAGAAGTTGGAAGTGGGGACCACCTCCCACATAACCTCCCATGGGATTTTAATGTGTTTTGGGGCCCACACGTACATCAGCTCTTCAACTCCCCCTTGAAACCCTTGGAACCCTACATTGATGTGGGTTAAGCCCTCTACCTTCCACCTCTATTTTTAATTTTGGGTGAAATCTCCACCTTCCTACTCTCATTAATTGTGAAAAGGATCTAATTAATGAATTGAACTTATTCAATTTAATTAAGTATAGCTTTTGAAATTGGAAAAATCTAGTAAACTATAAAATAATAGTCGGGCTTATTATTTTAGTTTGGGTGTGGAACTTTGAGAGTAATTGGGAGGTACTCTTGGAGAAATAACATTCTCTTGATGAATAACACCGTTCTTCAATGAAGAACGCTCCACATCTCGATGAATGTGAAGCGACACCTTCTACCTTCTTCAACCAGAGTAAGGAACAGAAGCACCACCACCCACGATGTACACCGACAGTGTCGACTCAACTTGAATACACCAGGCCCTACTCCTTCTGACATAGACAGAACGATGTTCGTATTCCATGACTTCCATTTTCTGCAACACGTCAATGGTCAATGACAATCGAGGTAGGGTTTTGAATTTGAGTTTGTATTCTTTTATTTTAAGTTATTTTTTCCCTTGGATAAAAACAACAACCGCGGAATGACCCACGAACATGTCTATTCATAGAATGGATGTTGATTGTGGAATAGGTTAGAGATTATGTTGGGGGTGTTTCTAGTTTTATTATATGATGGATTACTATTTGATCATCTAACATGGAGGGCCCATGCTAACGAAGAAGTCTGGAACCTACGCCAGTTCGTTCATGATGCACGGTTTGATGGGCGATGGGTGAACAAATGACAACCCTGATTTGTGGCCGTCATAATGAAGAAGAGGACCTGAGGAGGCCGTAGGTGCAGACAAGAGGTAAAATGGACCACCAGAATGAATATGGAGGCCCTCAGAGGAGCATAATGTTGCGGGTGTCCGGCACGACATGCGGGCTACCTGGGGGTGGCGATGCCCCTCGCGCATCGCCGACGGAAGGCCGTCGCGGCACCGGCCGCAGTGGTGGAGCAGAACTCGCATCTGTAGGATCCAGGAAGGACGGGCGGTGCAATATGGCACTGTCGTTAAGGGACATCGGGGGCAGCCACCCCCCCCCCCCCGCTCTGTGCAACTAGGGTGTAACATGCTCGGCCATCAGGCCGAGCCACGGCCTACCGGGCGGGTCGGGCTACCTACAGCGTGGGTTGGGCCTCCTGCCGCGCGGGCCGAACTGCCCTCACGTGTGCCGTTATGAAACCGCTAGGCCGAGCTGCGCCTGCCAGGACGGGCCTCACCCAACCAGGCCGGACCAGGATCCGGGTCGAGTCACCCCGGTTCGGGCCGACCCCGGGTAGGTTGGGCCGTGTCTGACTAGACCCAGACCCCCCTCTTCAGACTGCTTTTGGTCATATGCTCATAAGATGAGATACATGACTCCGATTGATGCACATTCAATTGCATAGGATTCGTTGGATCTAGATGGTCTATTTGGTATATCACGCCTAAAGGTTTGGAGAAGTTTGGGTTTGGTTGGGTTGGTTCGAACCCAAAACCAACCAGGACCTCGGAGCTGAAACACTTATAACATAAGGACTGAAAATTAGATTGATGTGTCATCAACTATGATAGATTTATTTTGATTAGATGGTCCTTTTGGAATAATCCACACATGATTCAGATGAGGTTGGAGTATGGCAGGGTTGTATTTTACCCGAAATCCAACCGACCCCTTAGAACAGAAACGCCAATAACTCTCAGACCTGGCATCCGATTGATGTACTGTCTATCGCGTTGGGTTCCTTATGATGATATGGAACTACGGAATACATCAACTCAAAAACTCATGATATTTGATGTATCGAAACATTGCTCTAGGAGCAGACCCTCTCCGAATGGAGCGTGCTGTGTGCAAGAACCCTAGGGTTGGCTGCGACTGAGATGACGGAATCCTCCATGGGTTTGATAGCGATGAATTCTGTACCAGGATCCTCCATGGGTTTGAAATCAGTGTCTTCAGTACCAGGATACTACGTGGGTTCGACAACGATGACTTCTATTCCAGAATCCTACATGGGATCGACAATGACGACTTTTGTACGAAGATCTTACATGGGTTTGACAGCGATGACTACTGTACCAGAATACTACGTGGGTTCGAGAGTGATGAATTCTGTACCAGTATCCAACCTGGTTTTGACAATGATGACTACTGTACTGGAATCCTATGTGGGTTCGATAGTGATGATTTCTATTCCAGGATCCTACTTGGGTTTGATAGCGCTGATATTGTTCCCGGATCCTATGTTGGTTCGATAGAGTAGAGGATTCAAAGGATACATCTAATCATATCTATCCCTCTTCGTGATTTGTATACCTATATGAGCTGAGTCATGTCTTTCAACCATTATCAACTTGGTGATTGACTTTACTTCCTTTCTAGAATGGTTTTTTATTTGGCTCGAGAGTTGGAGCCGGAACGTGATTGATAACTTAGGTATATGTTCGGGCATATACCTATGTTGGGTTGGTTGATACTTTGTGATTGTATCTTTCTACCGTGGTTTAATATTTTTGGATTTTGTGATACCATGATGGTATTAGGGTCTCTACTGAGTATCGTTATACTAACCTCTGCACGAGCTATACCCACGCCTCGTTCTGTTGGATGCAGAAGACAGACAGTGCTAACCGAGGTAGAGTGTACGAGTACTGGACGGTACCCAGAGGTGGACCTCACGATGATTCGGTACCCAGAAGAGACATATGGACGTGGAGAACTGAGGATACTATCTGTACCTACCCTTTACACTACTGGAAATACGACATATATCCATGGTTCCAAACTGTGGGTAATACCTCCAAAGCCGTGGGTATAGCCTATACCCACGGTTTTGGGAACCGTGGGCTGGAACAACGTCGGTATAGGGGTCTCATCCCATACCCATAGTTTAGGAGAACCATGGGTATTAGAGAGTCTAAATTGTTGTGCACTAGCTCCAGCGTGTCACACAACAGACCAACGGTTTTGAAACCATGGGGTATTTTTTAAATTAAAAAATTCTATAGTTGGGGGGATTTGAACCCGCGCTTCAAGCAGAAGCACACGAGTGTGCCACACTAAGGGAAAAACGGACCTATGATTTCTTATTGTTATATATACATATATAACCGTATATATATTAATATCATTTCCATGGTAAATTATAATTGAAAACCTGTTTGCAGGATTCGAACATGCGCTTCACGCAGAAGCTGACGAGCGCGCCACACCAAATGACCAACCGGCCTACGATTTTTTATTTCTAAGTATACATATATCACTGAATGTATATTACTATGAAATTCATGGTAAATTAAAATTCAAAAAAACTGGCAGTGGGATTCGAACCAGAGATTTCACGCAGAAGCTCTGGGGCATGCCGCACCAAAGGACCAATTGACCTGGAATTTTCTATTATTATGTATACATATATCACCATATATATATTAATATAATTTACGTCAGAAATTAAAATTGAAAAAAGTGGGCAGCGGGATTCAAACCCATGACCTACAACACAAGTTGAAATATGTTTACCAACCAAGATAAATAATTTTTGAATTAATATATTTATATTATTGCAAATATATTAATATAAATTGTGAAAAAATGCGTTCCTGCCAGATCTTTTCAGTGTCCCGCCTAATTTTTTCACCCCACCATAATGTGGGAAAGCTATACCCACGGTTCTGGAGAAACGTTGGTATAGGTCCTTAAAAATAAAAGGCCCTATACCCATGGTTTTGGCGAAGCTTCAGTATAGATCTTCAGAAAATACCCTATACCCACGATTTTATGTAAAATTGTGGGTTTAGGTCTTGCAAGACAACTATACCCACGGTTTTTAGCACAACTATTGGTATAGGTGGCCTATACCCACAGTTTTTGAAAACCATGGGAATAGTTTCACATACTATTCATATACCCATGGTTATGGAAACCCGTGGGTATAGGGGTAACCTATACCCATGTTTTTTTGCAAAACTGTGGGTATAGACCTATTTCCTAGTAGTGTCAGTTAGGATCTACAGTGGACAATTCAGGAGCTATTAGGCACCTTACAGCTGTATGTCTTTTTAGTTGTACATGTTTGTCCTTTCCTTGTACTTTATGATTGGGATTTAATTTCTGGACCTTGTAATTTCCACCACTTTCTCTGTATTCATTTTTTTACATAGAGTTTAATTCCACTTGTTCTCTAGTTGTGTTTTTATCAGTTATAATGGAAACTCCTTCCCAGTATTGGGATTTACACCTTTGGTGCTAGTCGCCATCCCCCGGTCTATGGAAGGTGGGTTTGGGGTAATTACGACACGGGTCCCATCGGATGGGTTGTGAAAAATTGGTGTCAGAGGAGTCGGTTCTACTGTAGAACATGGGCTCTGATTCTTTTAACGGAAATATTGTTAAGGGTTTTTTGTGTGGTTATCAGTTTAGGGAAACTGGTATTAGTGCGACAGTCGACGTATCCAAACACTAGGACTCTGACTTATGATTTCCTACTGAGTGCATGAAAACACTAATTGCATGTGTGTTTCCATTGAAAATGTTTTCTTCGTGATTGCATTGTTTCAGCTCACCGAGAATACTATTTTAATCGTGGCACACCTATCTCTTTTCTGGATGGCCCCATGAAGGAAACCATGTAGGGTTCTGAGTTTCGTACGAGATGGTAGCCGACCGAGCGATGAGGCCTCGATGCAGGGCCCCATCATAGTGGAGGTACCATCAGTACCACTACCCGCTGGGCCAACGATACCACCATCTTTAGTAGCAGAGATTTCATGCCTCATGAGTGTGTTGAACACGTTCTAGTGCCAGAGGCCACCCAGGTCTCGGGGAGAGACAGACCCACAGGTAGGTGAGGATTGGATGGAGGCTACTGTGAGAGTTTTAATATTGGTAGGGACACCAGCCAACCTCATGGAGATCCTTATCACGAGTCTACTGTCGGAAGCAGGTGGAAGATAGTGGAGCCTGATGCTCCAGGTGCCTGATGTGGCATCACTACCCTAGACATACTTCAAGAGCCTGTTCCAGTTAGAGTTTGTACCAAACACCCTTTGTGGTGTGCGAATTCATGAGTTAATTCAACTGATGTAGGGCATCATGACAGTAGTTCAGTACTCAGCGAGGTTCACTAACCTCTCAAGCTACTCCACAGATATGGTATAAAAACAGTTCTTTAGGGCCCCGACCTTTGATCCGGGACTCAGGCATGAAATTAGGGCTCCGATAATCTCCCTAAACATCCAAACACTGACGGGGGTATTGGAGCGATCCCTCCTAGTGGAGAGTTTCCATGTTGAGCAGTCTCCAGCATCGAGACCCACCACTAGTAGACACGCACCATAGTCTTCTACATCTGGCATTATATAGATGACGTAGGGGTCAAAGAGGACCAGACCCACAGGTGGTCAACCACACGACTGAGGTTCAGTTGTGCGGGTCACACAAGACAGAGCTAGCCATACGAGGAGCAGTAAGTGCTATGTATGCGGTGGGCAGAGTCACATGGCTCGAGGCTACCCAAACCGCCCTGCAGATCAGCAACAGGATGTAGAGGGACCTCCCAGGCAGAGGCAGATGTTCGACTATGGTGGTCTTCCAGGAGCAGGAAGACATGGAAGAGGAGCTGGCTGAGCAGTAGGTGGTGGATTACGTTTCAAGGCCCTACCACGAGGTCCACCCTGACCGTAGGGGAACAGTTGGATAGGGGAGATATCATCTTCCAACTGCTATGGCCTATGACCATAGTGCTCTGGGAGCATGTGTATAGGAGCTAGACTAGTTCCAGTCATAGAGTCCATTGTTCATGATGCTTCTATCTTCATTGATGTCATTGTTTGTTGTTGCGTTGTGTCTATGTAAATTGATCTGCAGTAATAAAAGACACTTGTCCTTTTGACATTTCATTTTCCTCCATTTGTGTGGATAATAATAATAGATTCCCAATAAAACTATTTACTTGACCCTCACATTTGATATTCCTACTGGAGGAGACCAAGTGACCACACACTGATGCCGACAGTGCGACAAAACCCTAGGAGGTGAAAGTAAAAGTTAGATATCTTGGTAGTAGCGTCGAGGCCTTACGATGTCATCAATGGCATGAATTAGTACCGTTCATGTCAGGATAGATTATATTATGCAATGGGTGTGGTTCAACCAGGGGATGCGACCTGATTTTTCTTTTTGGGAAAGGGGAAATCTTAGCAACTCTTGTAGGACAAAGGTGAAGAAGGGTGTGGACGAGTTCTTTGAAATTGGTTAGTCTCACCCATAGTTCGTTGGGAGAATTCCTTACAATCTACTATGACCACTAGAGTCTCAGTTATATCTTCTCTTAGAAGGACCTTAACCCGAGACAATGATGATGACTTCAATTCCTCCAGGATTATGACCTCGAGATAATATATACTTCTGTAAAGGGGAATGATGTAGTTGATGCTCTTATTAGAAGAACAGACATTTGGCTGCTAGGAGAGGCAATGGAGCAGCCTCTCTGTAGTCTCTCACAGTCACTTACCCACTTCTTCAGTGAGTCAGGGAGGCGCAGCATGGGGGCGCTGACTGCAAGACATGACGTGCTCATACATGGAATGAATTAGTACCGTTCATGTCAAGATAGAAATTATTAGGCAATGGGTGTGGTTCATTAAGTGGATGAGACCAGATTTACCTTTTCAAAAAATTAGAAATCTTAGCAGCTCTCGTAGGACAAAGGAGAATAAGGGTGTAGATGAGTTCTTTTAAATTTGAAAGTCTCACCCATAGTTCGTTGGGTGAACACCTTACAGTTTACTCTTACCACAATAGTCTCAGGTATATCTTCTCTCAGAAGTACCTGAACCTGAGACAGTGGAAATGACTTGAATTTCTACAGGGCTATGACCTCAAGATAATCTATACTCCTGGAAAGGGAAGTTTTGTAGTTGATGCTCTCAGTAGGAGAACAAGAATTCAGCTACTAGGTGAGGCGACAGAGTAGCCTTTCTATAGTATCTCATAGTCACTTCCCCACTTCTTCAGTGAGTCAGGGAGGCGCAACATGGGTATGGTGATTGTGAGACATGACATGCTCAGATATCCTCAGGGCAGACACCTGAAGGATTTTCTGAAGGTTGGGAGCAAGTCATTCCTTACAAAAGACATACCATGGTACCCGTTTCACTTCCGGAGGAAGTGTTGAAGGAGTTCCACACATCTGTTTTAGCTGTACATCCAAGAGTGGTAAAGATGTACTAGGACCTTCGATGACAACACTGGTGGCCAAGTATGAAGAAGGAAGTAGAGGAGTTTGTCTCTCGATGACTCACTTGTCAATAAGTGAAGGTGGAGCATCAGGTACCAACAGACTTGGTTCAACATTTAGAGGTCCCAAAGTGGAAGAGGGATGATATATCCCGGGACATTTTGACGGGTTGTCCACATACATCCAGGGGACATGACTTGATTTGGGTTATCATCAACCGACTTACCAATTCGGCCATATTCCTACTGACCAGAGATGGTACGAGCTATGACAGAGGAGGTCCAGGTCATCCAGGACCAGATAAAGACTGTGCAGAGCAGATAGAAGACCTATGCTGATAAGAGACGGAGACCACTGTAGTTAGAGGATGGTGACCATGTCTTCTTACGGGTCTCACCTCGATGAGGAATACATAGATTTGGCTGAGGAGATAATTTATCTCCGCCTTTCTTCAGACCTTTTCAGGTCCTCAGAAGGGTAGGAGAGGTGGCTTACCAATTGGCCCTTCTACCTTAGAAGCACCGGGTGCACGATGTCTTCCACGTATCTCAGCTGAAAAGATATGTGCATGATCTGTCCCACATCATCGACCATGGGGAGCTAGATATCGATGACGAGGCGTCTTTCATGGAGGTCCTAGTGGAGGTCGATGATCGATAGGAGCGAGTCCTATGTAGATGGTCAATTACTCTAGTGTGAATTCGCTGACATCTCAGGAACCTATAGGAGAGCACATTGGAGCTGGAGGCTAAGATGCGTGCTCAGTAACCACATTTTTCCCTTATTATGTGTAGTAGATTATGGGGACGTAAAGCACTGAGGTTGAGAGAATATAAAGACCTTAAAATCTTGGGGAATTGTTTTAAAAAATATGGGAATTTTATGAGTCTTCAGTTTCTAACAGTGCTTCATTCTGAGGTCCGGTGTGCCCGTAATCAATTTATGATGTTTTGTTCGGGTACGTTTAATAAATGTACCTACGGGTTTTTCTATCTATTGAACCGGTTCTTGGAATTGAATTATGAGGGCACCGTTGAACTCACAGCACCAATATTCGATTAAGGAGATCATTACCGTAGTTGCGTTTTATACAGGTTGGATGTTATTTTCGGGGGTTTTCTAATAAAAATAAATAAAAATATGATTAACATATTTTTAAGTAGGTGGTGGTTAAATCCACCAATGGGAAGTTGGAAGTGGGACCCACAACCCACATAACCTCCCATGAGAGGATAATGTGTTGTGGGGCCCACACGAACATCACATGCTCAACTCCCCCTTGAAACCCATGGAACACCCCATTGATGTGGGTTAAACCCTCCACCTTCCACCTCCCTTTTTAATTTTGGGTGAACTCCCCACCTTCCTCCTATCATTATGTATTCCAACCATCTAATTAATGAATTGAACTGATTCAATTTAATTAAGACTAGATTTTGAATTTTGAAAATGCTGGTAAACAATAAAATAATAGGAGAGCCTATTATTTTAGGTTGGGTGTGGAATTTTGAGAGGAATTGGGAGGAAATCTTGGAGAAATAACATTCTCTCGTTGAAGAATTCAATTTTTCAACGCAAAATGCTCCACGTCTTGAGGAACATGAAGCAACACCTTCTACCTTCTTCAACTGGAGCATGTAAGGGAAGCACAACCACCCACAATGTATAATGACGGTGTCGACTCAACTTGATCACACAGAGCCCTTCTCCTTCCGATATAGGTGGAACGACGTCCGTCTTTAGCGACATCCGATTTCGGCGACTTGTCAACGGACAGCAAAAATCAAGGTAGGGTTCTGAATTCGAGTATGATTTCATTTCTTTTATGTTCTCCTTTTCCATTGGATAAAAACAAAAATCACAGATCCACCCCCGAACATGTCGATCCGCAGAATAGATGTTGATTGTGTAATGGGTTAGAGATAATGTTGGGGTTTGTTTCTAGTTCTATTATATGCTGGATTACTGTTTGAGCCTCTAACGTGGAGGTCACGGGCTAACGAACAAGTTCGGACCCTCCGCCAATTCATTATTGATGAATGGTTTGATGGGTGAACAGAATGGAAACCCTGATTTGAAGCCGTCAGAGTAAAGAATAGGACCCGAGGAGGCCATATGCACAGATGAGAGGTAAACGGACCACTAGAACGACTCCGGGGTCCCACAGAGGAGTGTGGTCGTGCCAGGGACCGGAGGCGGCGGCTGGCACCGGTCGGCAGCCTGGGGGCGGCGACGCCCCTCCCGCGCCGCTGGAAGAAGGCCGATGCGGCACTGGTAATGGTGGTGCAGCCGAACCCGCATCTAGGGTTTCTAGGAAGGATGGGTGGTGCCAGATGGCACTGCATTTAAAAGATACCCAGCACCCCGCTCTGCGCGCCTGGCGTGTAACACGCTTGGCCATCTGGCCGAGCCGCGGTAGGCCGTGCAGGCCAATCTATCTTACATGCAGGCTGGGCCGCCATCCACACTGGCCGGACATGGATCCGGGTCGGGTTTACCCGTTTTGGGCCAACCCAGGGTGGGTTGAGCCGGGTCGTACCAGACCCACCCCCCCCCTCTTCAGACGACTTTTGGTTTTTCGCCCATAACATGAGCTACAGACCTCTGATCGATGCACCAACAGTTGTGTAGGATTTCATGGATCAATATAGTGGTTTCATTATATCACGATGAAGGTTTTGGAGAATATTTGGTATGGCCGGGTTTGTTTGAACTCAAAACCAACCGTGCCCTCGGAGTAGAAACACTTATAACTTAAGGACCGAGTGTCCGATTGAAGTGCCGTAAACTACATTGGATTCCTTTTGATGAGACGGTTCTTTTGTCATAATCCAAAAAAGATTTCGATGATGTTGGAGTATGTCCAGGTTGGATTGTACCCGAAATCCTACCTTCCCATTAGAACAGAAATACTAATAACTCTCAGACCGGCTGTCCAATTGATGCTCCGTCTATCGCGTTGGGTTCCTTATGATGAGATGGAACTATGGGATACATAAACTCAGGAAATCTTGATAGTTTATATATTGACACTTTTCTTGAGGAGCGATCCATCCCAGAATCGATCGAGCTGTGTACGGGAACCCTAAGGCTGGTTGCGACTGAGATGACGAAATCCTTTGTGGGTTCGACAACGATGACTTCTCTACCGGGATCCGTCATGGGTTCGAAAATAGTGACTTATGTACTAGGATCCAATGTGGGTTCAATGATGATGACTTATGTGCCAGGATCCTACATTGGTTCCATAGGGACAGCTTCTATACCATGATCCTATGTGGGTTCGACAATGATGACTACTGTACTGAAATTCTACGTGGGTACGAAAGTGATGAATTATATACCAGGATCCTACGTGGGTTCGACAGTGATGTCTACTGTACAACAATCCTATGTGGGTTCGACAGTGACGAATTCTGTGCCAGGATCCTACGTGGGTTCGAAAGCGCTGATATTGTTCCAGGATCCTACGTGGGTTCGACAGAGGAGATGATTTGGAGGATACATCTAATCATCTCTACCCCTCTTCGTGAGTTGTATACCTGTGTGAGCTAAGTCATGTGTTTCAACCATTATCAATGTGGTGATTGACTTTACATCCATTTTGGAATGGTTTGTTCTTGGACTCGAGAGTTGGAGATGGAATTTGATTGATAACTTAGGTATATGTATGGGCATATACCTAAGTATGGTAGGTTGATAATTTGTTATTGTATCTTTCTACTTTGATTTATCCTTTGTGGATTTTGTGAGACCTTGAGGGTCTCGGGGTCCCAACTGAGTATCTTTATACTCACCCTTGCACGGGCAATGACCACACCATGTTGCGTTGGATGTAGACAACATATATCGCTAACCAAGGCAGAGTGTTTGGGGACTGAACAGTACGCGAAGGTGGACCTCACGACGAGCTAGTACCCGGAGGAGACAGACATACGTGGAACACTGCGGAGGATATCTGTACCTAACCTTTAGGTATGATCTGTGGTGGATGATCCAGGAGCTTCTAGGCACCTTCCAGCCATTTGTATTTTTAGTTGTACATGTTTGTATTTTCCTTGTACTTTACTGTTGGGCTTGTATTTATGGCCCTTTTACATTCCACCACTTCTTCTGTATTCCATTTTTTTACTTAGATTTTTCTTTTGCTTGTTCTCTAGTTATGTGTTTTTGCAGTTATAAAGGCAATGCCTTCCCAGTTTTGGGATTTATGCCTTTGGTGCCAGTCGTCATCCCATGCCCTATGGAAGGCGGGATTCGTGTAGTTATGACACGAGCCCCGGGAGACAGGTCGTGAAAGTTTGAAATTATAAATAGATTATATTTTCACCATTTAATCCAATTCTGATCATTTTATGTAATTTACTTTGAAATTGGACATAAACAACCGTCAATCTATTGGTAGTAATTATTTTTTAAAAATACGCCATTTTGGTATTGACAAAGGGAATTAATTTTAAATCGATAATTGAAACTTCTATGTTTTGAATTTGTTAAAATAGACATCATTTTTGAATTTGGAATATCATAATTAGCTTCAGGTGAATTTTTGGTATTTTTATGAAAACCGTCAATTTTTTATGAATAGTGAAAAATACTGAGTTACTGTTTAAAACAGACTTTTTATTAAAAAAATTATTTATTTTGTTTAAATTTATTTTAGGTCATAATAGATACAAAATACCTATATAATTTCAATATAATACATTAGTGTCATTTTATAATATGTTTAGATATATAAAAATTTTATTTAACTTTTTACGGTCTTTTAACCACCTCTTAGGAGCATTTGAAAATTTGCATAAAACTTAATTTTACCGATTTTGTGAATTGAATTTATAAAATCTGAGGGACACAGCTGATATCAGTACGTAAAATGTGGTTCAATAAGATAAAAATAATTTTTTTGAATAGTAACTTTTACTTTTATTTACATCGCTTAAAAGTAAATAGGATAATTAATAGTAAAAATGATATTATTATTATCCTAAAACATGTACAAAATCTATTGGATAAGTGTAATTCAACCAAAAAAAATTAGGAATAAAATATGATCCTTTAGGTCCACTTGGATTAGATTAAGACATTTATTATTAATTAATTTAAAGAAGAGTTAAAAGTGTTAAATGCAAGTTATCAAAACGAGAACATTTTTAATATATTGTTATACATAAGTTAAATTCAACTATAAATATTCATTATAAATCTAAAAATATTTCCTACATAATGGTATTTAATTTATAATTTTTAGATATTAAATAATTAAATGTATTTATGACACAATGATGACGAAGTAATTACCATATTACTAAAAGATTAAAATAATTTACATTTTAAATACCCAACAAAATGTAATTTTAGATTTATGAGGAATTAAAATAATTTTATAGGTTAATATGATATGTCGGGGTTGATTAAATCAATTTTTTTTGAAGTAGTCATGTTGTTATGATTTTAACAAAAAAACAAGTACAAAATAGTGTCAAAATTGACATATAATAGTTTTTAAAACAAATATTATATTATTAATTGAAATAATAGTGCTAAAAATATATTTTTTGGCCAAAAGACTTATAAAATAATATATATGACATTGATGAACCAATTGGTGTTCTATTATCACTTTATATTATATTTATTAAACATATAATATAAACATACGATGAGACATTTTAAATGTCAAACTATTTAACTAAGAGTTAAATCTAAACGTTAAGGTTAATATGGTGACCAAAACCTGTCAAAAACCTTTTGGTTGAGAGGTTTTAGACCCATCCACACCTTATACTATAAATAAATATTTATGGATCCATTTGAAATCGAAAATTACTTTACTATAGAATAATATTTAACACTTTTACTAAAGTTACCCTCACCTCTCTTATAAAAGGGCACTTACCCTTATCTTAATTTCACCCCTCTAATGCCTTTTGGCTTAGCCAACCCTATCCAAATATCCTTTCAACATTCCTCCATTAATCATAGAGGCATTAATTTGGTTAGAAATCCAGCCTATGGATTCCTTTTGATCAAATCAAAATGAAGAACCCGACGAAGTGGTAAATATTTCATCATCTCTTTCAAGTTATTTTCTTCTTCCACATCCTATTTCTTTGTTGTTTCCAATCTAAAACAATAAATCTATTATCATCTATATACTGAGATGTTATTATAAAATTGGTACACCCATATTCATTAATCTATCTTTCCTATAAATGAAAATGTCACCATACGTGCGTACGTATGGGTTACCGTCTCCACGTCGTGATGCAATTCGTTATTCAAACACTTCATATTGGGATGGGTATAATAATGAGTATAACTGATGTAAATAATAAATATAACATGTTAATAATTATTTATATATGATACACCATCCAATTACATATGATTTATTCATCAACATAATGATATTTTCTCTCGTTCGCACATATGGATTACCGTCTCCACAACATTAAAAGATTAATTTCCATGTTCACCATTTAATGATGATTATAAAATATTTGTCATTAATATGTATGTAATATATAACATAATAATGATACTATATATATATATATGTACTTACATATATTTTATTCACTTAGTTTCTTTCAATACGATATGAAAACAAAAACATCATTCATGCATACGTACGGACTACCATCTCCATAGACGGTGTTTTCCATTTAATATATATACGTTTATTATACTTATCTATATTCTAAAAATATATGATATATAAATCATGTTTTATATTCTGGATGTATTTAAATCATGATCTATGTGATAAAATCAACAGTAACAAGTTAAAATATGTACAATAAAGAAAGTGATTATTACCAGAAATGTTAATTTAACATGAAAATTATTATTAAATAGGTAGTATAAATTCATAAATGAATCATGTATGATATCATAAATATTAATATTGTTCTATAATAATTTAATAACATACTACGATCTTTATAAAGGAAGCTAAACACAACCATGACTAAAGGAAAGTGCAAAGTAAGGGTTAATTCCTCAATCTCATTATTATCCGAGATTGTTTATGTGTAACTATCTACTAGGTCATAATTATTATTAGTGTCCATGTTTCATAAAATCATTTTCAATGGGTTTATTTTTAATGTAATGTTTTACTAAAACATCAATTTAAATGTTTTAAATATTTATTCTTCTAAATCATTCTCATTAATGTCCATGTTTTGAAAATGGTTATTAAGGAATTATTTATATGGGCATGACTGTTTTTAGAATGTAAATTCCATTAAAATGTTTCAAAGTGGTATGTGACACTTTGATTCAAAAATGACTTTAAATGTCTTCCTTTCTAAATTTTGTGACTTCTAAATGGTATTATGTCAAAGGGATTTTTCTCAATGATGTTTACAAATCATTTTCATATATATCTACATCCCTTGATGGATTTGAAACATGTTTGAAGTTGGTTTATTATGATGAAAATGATCCATATTGTATTGAAGGTTTTGTGATATGTTTGACGGTGGATGTGTTATTTTTATACTATTCATGGTTTATGGATAAATTATTGACATTTCATATGTTAGTTTTAATATGAATGTTTATGTTATGTTTAAACCTTTTCATATTAGGAATGCATTAGACTTAGTAGGTAATAGATGGAGCCTGCTATAGCTACTAGATGCATCAATAGGTTTAATGAGACAAACTAGTGTCTTGGAACTAGTCATTGACAAAATAATTTTTTGTATTTTTCGCACAAGGCCATGACTATGTGGTAATGAAGTTTGGAATTATGCATTCCATCATTATGAAAGTGTCTATTGATATTGCATGTGATTATTCTACTAGTATAATATCCATTTGAATAAGTAAATTGAATTATATAATTGTATCTTTGCCACATTATGCTGATGTATTAGTTTGAAAGGCTTTTGTTTTAGTCTTATACATTTCCTTAAATGTTTAAGCCTATTTATGGATGTTTCTGCTATATTGATATCCTTACTGACTATCTGAGCTCATACCTTTCTATGTTTATTTTTCCTAGGATTCCAAGAAGTGTATAATGATTGATAAGAAGGGCTATGATAGAGGATTAATGTTATTCAAAAAAGATCATTCATGTCATTTTTTATTTTCTAATGTGTAATGTAACATTCATATATGTACTCTATATTCCAAGACTACTAAACTGATTGGTCTTTCGAGACTTTATTCCTTGTAATCATGCCACCGTATTAAAATAATTCACTGACTCTGGGCATCTAGGGTCGAGGCGTTACAGTTGGTATCATAGGAAGTTTAACAATAACATTGAAACATGATTTAGATATATTCTGATTAGAGAACATTACCCTAAGATGGAATTTGAGGATTAGTATAGAAGAACATCAAATAATTTTGGTAATGTAGAGATTTTGTGAGTTTTCTAAGAAAATACATCCCTATCGGGATACGAGCTGGTAGAGTTGGATCTGGAACAGATGTACCTATGGGTAAAACCTGAAAACACCGCATTGAGCTAGACTCAAACGAGAACTGGTGCATGACAATATGCCGTGCTGCACTCCTGGTTACGAACCTCCTAAGAGATTTTCTTAGGATAATTCTCATTTTATTTACAAATCATTATGATGGATTTATGAGTATATAACTCCAAAGAGAAAATATTTTTATGATTATGGATTATATCCATAAACTGTTCAATTTAATTTAGGTATTTTACAAGTTTTGAGTTATTCCTGGCGATTCATAAACTGAGCTAGCGTAATCCATTGTATTGAAATGGCGCCTAGGGGAAGGAATGGGAACTCCAGCAATAAGTTTGATCCAAAGAGTAAAAAGGATCATATCATTCATGGTATTAAGCCAACATTTATAAGGTAAATAGTCTCCCATATATTCTCATCATATGAAGAAATAATATCATGTGTTAATAAGATATGTAAAGAATTCATTGAGTCCCATGGCTTTGATGGGAAGCAAGAGAAGAAAAGAAGGGTAGAGATAATGATGGATAAAGGAAAGATTGGAAAGAAGGATTTTATCATATGTGATAACTCTGGAAAGAATCGCCTTGGTAAATTCATGAAGGAATGGGAGTTTGTTGTAAGTGTGGAGAAAAAGGACACCAAGTACGTGATTGCAAGTGTAATAAAATGTGTTCAAATGTAAAATGATTCATCTTCACAGAGTCTGAACACTATGTGAATCAATGTCCCAGTCACCAAAGTATAACTGAAATGATACTATTGGATAATAATCAAGTTGTGATACAACCTCTGATGAAGAGTAATGAGTAGTGTTCTTATGTTGTTATTATAGTTTTAATTCATTTGGGTGTTGTGTCAACAATATACTAGTTATATGAATTATGGGGATAAATAAGGATTGTACTATAGTACATTTTTATTGAGGATATGAGATTATATGGTTCAATGAAAAGTGACATAATAGTAAGCTATACTTTTTGGAAATTAAATACCTGAACGAAAGGTAATCTTTAATATGGTCCTGATAATGAGGTAGTGATTTTGGAATAAGAGATGGTTGATTTGGATAAAATATATTGGATAATCTTGACTTACATGGAACTTATTAATAGTTTGTTTATTTCATCATTGTTGGAATATTAAAATATTTTGGATATAAGTAATATATTCAGTATTATATAATGTATCAGGGATCATTAATGTATTTAATAAAGTTATATAGTAAGTCAGGGTGTTACCATGTTTTAGAATAATACATGATGAAGGTGTACACAAGTTATAATGTGAAAAAAGGATCATAATTGTGTTTAACATCCTTATAATTTTTGGAATGTGAGTTTTGATAAAATTATTTTGGATAAGTCTAACGGTTGGAATGAATTATGTTTGAAATTGGATACTATTGTTAGGGTTATTTTTGGATAGTTATAAAAAGGACAACACACAGACCATGGGACAATCTGTTGTCTCGGACAAAGCTGCGGGAATCGAACCCACAACCATAGTGCGATTGGGATTTATTGCTGACCATTGGACTACGTGAGTCCCTAGATTGTATAATATAATGATTTTTAAAGGGTCTCATAGGTTAATTATAAATTCATTATTATTGGAACCCTATATAATTAGCATGTATAGAATATATTTTTTGAAATCTTTTGAACTAAAAGATGAGTTTGTGGTAGAAATTAGTTAAAGGATGGAACTCTACTTGTCAAGTATATTTTTTTCTATTAAGAAAATAATTCTTAATCATTAGTTAAGGGATCATAAAACCAAAATTTATTTATCCTAGTACCTTTTGTTTTTTTGAACTGATGATATTTTAAATCATCATATATTGATGGATTTTAGGCCCTCAAGTTCACACTTGTTTCTGATTGATGACCACAATCACTCCCAATAAATATTTACTTTTTTCCTCCAATTGTTTCTCTCTAATTTCCACCAATGTATTCTTAATCGAGATTATAATTTGGTGGTAACTTTTTTATTTATCTTTCCCTCTTATTGAGAATAAATTTTATTAACCCAATTTCTGATGTGGGTTTTCCCACAAAGGTATTTTCTATTTTAAACATTTCATTTTCGATGAACAATTTCAAATTCATCGGACACAATTTATTGAAGTATGGAAGAATTTAACACCCCATGATTTCATAGTATGTTATTTCTTCAATGTAATTCAATAATTGGAACAACACACAACACTGAGTTCAAGCGCAACACGATGTACCAAACTAGCCATTCAAAAGAGGTATGAATAGTAATAACTAAATTTTGAACATTATATAATACTTATAATTTTAGAATCCATATTATGAGTTTGTTAGAAAAAAAGTAAGAACAAATTCATTTTTCTTCATATAAAAGACGTATTTTTCAAAAAATGAACTTTTACCGCCTTATAATGGTTAACCATTTTTAAATCCAATATTTGAAACTTTTCTATATTCAATTTGACAAAATAAACTTCTTTTTTAGAATCAGGATATAAGAATTTAGTTTCAATTAATTTTTTTATAACAACTTTCATATATGGGTGAATAGTGAAAATACTATATTTTAACTGAAAACAAATTTTTTAATCCAAATAATTTGTTGTGTTATATTTTACATTTTAATGGTTTGAAAGTATAAATAGATTATTTTTTTACCATTTAATCTAATTTTGGTCATTGTAAGTAATTTCATATTGAAATTGGACATTAACAAGAGTCAATCTTTTGATAGTTATTATTTATTAAAAATATGACTTTTGGATTTGACAACGGGAATAAATTTGAAATTAATAAATGAAACTTCTTGGTCTTGAATTTGGTAAAATGGCCTCAATTTTTTAATTCATAGTATCGAAATTATCTTAGGGTGAATTAATGGTATATTTTGGAAAACATTCAATTTTTGATGAATAGTGAAAAACACTGAGTTATTGTTTAAAACCAACTTTTTATTTAAATAATTATATATTTTATTTAAATTTATTTTAGGTCAATGTAGATACATATACCTATATGTGTTCAATGTAACTTATTGGAGTCATTTTATAATAAGTTTATATATATATAAATTTTATTGAACTTTTTATCGTCTTTTACCCACCTCCTAGGAGCATTTGCAAATTTGCATAAAACATAATTTTTCCGCTTCTAGGAATTGAATGTCAAAATCTGTGAGACACAGTTGAAATCAATAAGTTAAATGTTGTTCACGAAGAAAGGAATAATTTTTAGTGAATAATAACTTTTGACTTTTATTTACCATTGTTTAAAGTAAATAGGGTAATTAATGGTAAAAACTGATATTTTTATTACCCAAACACAAGTCAAAAATTCTATTGGATAAGTTTAATATGACAATAAACAGCCTTAAGAATAAAATAGGATCCATTAAGTCCACCTAGATTAGATTATGACATTTATTATTATTTGATTTAAAGAAGAGTTAAAAGTGTTAAATTCAAGTTTTCATAACTAATTTTTTTAATATAGGGTTATATATAATATAGATTTGACAATAAATATTAATTAGAAAGAAAAAATGATTTCATAAATAACTGTATTTTATTAATAATTTTTAGACATTAAATAATTAAATTTATTTATGACACAATGATGTTGCAGTAGTTACCTTATTAATAAATGATTAAAATAATTAATATTATAAATATTTATATAATTGTAATTTGAGACTTATGATGAATTAAAATAATTTTATAGGTTAATATGACTTGTTAGGGTTGATAAAATCAATTTTTTCGAAGTAATCATGTTGTTATGATTTTAACAATGAAACAAATACCAAATAGTGTTAAAATTGACATAAAATAATTTTTAGAACGAATATTACATTATTAATTGATATAATAGTCCTAAAAATCTATTGATTGGCTAATAAAATTATATAATAATATATATGACATTAATGAACCAATTGGTGTTCGATTGTCATTTTATAGTATGTTTATTTACTATATAATATAAAAATACAAAGTGATATGGTAAATGTCAAACTATTTTACTAAGAGTTGAATATAAATGATAAGGTTAATATTGTGACATAATTTTGTCTAAAACCTATCGGTTGGGAGGTATTAGACCCATCCCCACATTATCCTCTTAATAAATCATTTTTATCCATTATAAACCGAAAAGTAATTTATTATGAAATAATATTTCAAACATTTCCTAAAGTGACCCTCGCCTCACTTATAAAACTGCACATACCCTTCTCTTAATTTCCCACCTAAAATGCCTTTTGGCTCAGCCAAAACCTGCCCAAATATCCTCCCAACATTCATCCTTTAATTCAACAGGCCATCTTGTGGTCTAAAAGCCTACCTATATGTCCCCTTTGATCAAATCAAAAGGAAGAACCCGTAGAAGAGGTAAATATTTCCTCACCTCTTTCGTGTTCTTTTCTTCTTCCACATCTTCTTTTTTTGTTTTTTTATTCTATAATAATAATTCTAGTATCTTTTATATATAGATATGTAATTATTAAAATGTTACAACAATATTTATTATTATATCCATCCTATAAATGACAATGTCACAATACGTGCATACGTAGGGATTACCGTCTCTACATCGTGGTGTAGTTTGTTATTCAAACTATTCATTATTTGGATGGGTATAATAATGAGTATAATTAATGAAAATAATAAATATATAATTTAAATAATTTTTTATATATGATATTCAATCAAATTACATATGATTTCATCATAAATATAATGACATTGTCGCTTGTGCGTTCGTACGGATTACCGTCTCCACAACGCGATGAGATTCATTTCCATGTTCAACGTTCAATGATGATTAAAAAATATATGTCATTAATAAGTATGTAACATATGACATAATAATGATACAGTACATATATATATGTACTTAAATAAATGTTATTCTCTTAGTTTTGTTCAATATGATATGAAAATGAAAACAACGTTTATACGCACGTTAAATGGTGTTTTCCATTTCATATATATACATATATTATACATATTTATATTCTAAATATATATGATATATAAATCATGTTTTTAATTCTGGAAGTATTTAAATCATGATCTAAGTGATACAATCAGGAGTAACAAGTTAAAACACATAGAATAAAGAAAGTGATTATTACATGAAATTTTAATTTAACGTGGATATTATTATTAAAGGGATAGTATAAAGTCATAAATGAAACATATATGATATCAAAAATTCTAATATTGTACTTGTATAATTTAATAACAAACTTCGGACTTTATACATGAGGTTAAACATAACCTCGGCTAAAGAAAAGTGCAAGGTAAGCATTAAATTCTCAATATCATTATTATCAAATATTAATTATGTGTAACTATCTACTGGGAAATATTTATTATCAATGTTAATGTTTCATAATTTTTTTTAAAAGGGATTATTTTTATGGTACTTATTTACTAAAAAATCATTTTAAATGTATTAATTTTTTATTCGTCAACATTATTCTCATTAATGTACATGTTTTCAAAATGGTTTTTAAGGATTTATATATATGGAAATTAATGTTTTCAAAATATTAATTACATTCAAAAGAATCAAGGTGGTATGGGAAACTATGATCCAAAAATGTATTTAAATTTCTTCATTTCTAAATTATGTGATTTTGATTGTTTTTATGATAAAGGGATATTTCTCTCAAAATTTTTTACAAACCATTTTCATTTATATCAACAACCCTTGATGGATTTTAAACTTGTTTGATGATGATTTATTATGATACAAATATTCCATATTTTATTGAAGGGTTTTTGATATTTTTGATTGTGGATGTGTTATTTGTATACCACTTGTGGTTTACGGATAATGTATTGACATTTTGTATGCTAGTTTTAATAAGAATGTTTCTGTTATGTTTAATTTTTTTCATATGACGAATGAATTGGACATAGTATGTGATGGGTGGATCCCTCTATAGCTCCTCGATGCATCTGTAGATATCACGAGACAATCTAGTGTCTTGGCAGAAGACCTAAACAAAATCTTATTTTTAGTCTCGGCACAAGTCCTTGACTATATGGTTATGAAGTCTGGCATTATGTATTCCATCATTATGAATGTGGATATTAATATTTCATGTGATTATTCTACTAGTAGAATATTCATGTGAATAAGTAAATGGCATAATCTTATTGTATATTTTCCATATTATGATTAGGTTTTAGTTTCTAAGGACCTTTCTGTCTTATACATTTACTTAAATGTTTAAACATAATTATGAAAGTTTCTACTATATTGTTATCCTTACTGAGGTTCTGAGCCCACCCCTTTATATGTTTTAATTTTCCCTGGATTCCAAGAAGTGTATTATGATTGATAAGCAGGGTTAAGCTATGTGATTAATGGAAATCTCAGAGGATCATTTATGTTGTGTTTTATTTTCTAATGTGTAGTGTAATGTTCATATATGTAATCTATTTTCCAATACTGCTAAACTGATTGGTCGTTCAAGACTTTATTCCATGTAATCATGCCAATTTATTAAAATAATTCAACGACGTTGGGCTTATGGGGTTAGGTCATTACAATAGTGCGCTCGAACTCAGTGTTGCGTGTAGAGCAAGCTATAAAATTAAAGAAAATAACTTACTATGAAATATTGGGGTTTCTATAGTTTCTATTCTTGATTCTGGTGAAAATGTTTCGTCAAAGTCAACTACTTCCATTTCTGAATATCCCTTGCATACACATCTGGCCTTATTTCATGAAACATACACATTCTCATTTAGCTTATTTCTGAAACCCCACAAGGATAGAATAACATTTTTATTCCATGGTCATCACACAAGATCCGACATGATGTTCTTTTCAATATGATCTTTTTCCTTGTGAATAGATTTCATCCATTACCCTAACTCAACTGCCTTAGCCACTGTATGAGTTTCAACTTGAGAAATGAGTGCATTTTGATCTTTAATTCTCAATATTTTTAATGTTTTCACTACAAATTTTTGATTACCAATTACATTTTCTATCTCAAAATGTTGCTTTAATTTTTTGTTCCACTTTATTTTATATGCATCTACTTCTTCTTCATCACTTGAATGTTAAGAATTGATATCAACATTTTCATGTTCTATCCCAGTGTCGTCATCATTATTTTGTTCCAAAGTCATGTGATTTTCTTCCAAATCTTCCGAATCACCATTCTTAGAAAAATCAAATTTGATATGTTTTTCAATAATTCTAACATTTCTACAATCAACCAACTTTTTGATTATTTTTTTCCAACATATGTATCCTTTACCATCAGGTATATATCAAATGAATATCCCTTACCATGCCTTTTCATCAAATTTTCCCAGATTAATTTTCGTAATATTTATGATGTAGGGACGTACAAAAACACTGAAGTATTTATCAGTTGGTTTTATTTTGGACCATATTTCAAAAGATGTCATTTCTGTTTTGGTCAAATAATACATCTATTATGTATATATATGGGAGTGCATATAGCTTCTCTCCATAAAAACAACGATATATTATGTTCAACCAACATTGTTCTACCCATTTCAACTAATCTTTTGTTCTTTCTTTATACTACTCCAATTTTTTGTGGAGTATAGGGTGTGTTTTATTGATGCTTGATTCCATGCATTCAGATATATATTTCAAAATTATCACAAGTATGCTATTTACTATTTCCTCGTCTCACTTTCATTACATAGATACCCAATTATATCTCATCTTTCCTTCTAATTTTTTTTAACATTTTGGTGGCCTATGATTTGTTTTTAATAAACCTGAAATTAGTCCTTCAAGTTTAATCATCAATAAATGTTATGAAACACATATCAACTATTGTAGACTATTTTCTCATTGGCCCACAAATTTTTGTATTAATATGTTAAAGGGACCTAGTGGATTGGATATCCACTCTTTTAGGTGATCTTTGAGTTAATTTTCCTTTAAAACATATTCCACAAACATAATCCCTTTATCTTTTCAATTTGGTATGATCTATCATAATGTCATACTTTATAATTTTGTATATACTCCTTTGAAGAAGATGGACTAGTCTTCTATGCTAGAGGTTTTTTTCATCCATAGAACTCAAATAACATGAATTAATAGAATCACTAATTTGAAATATATCTCTAGTGGTTATTTTCCCCTGAGTAATGATTCTTCCATCCTTTGAGCATTTGATGACACATGAATCCATTTTTAACAACACCTCATGTCCATCATCACATTGTTTTCTCACACTATGGAAATTGTGTTTTAACCATTCAAAAAACAAAAATTCATTGGACATCAGTTTTTTGGATTCAATATTTTCTTTTCCACCACCATTGAATTTTAGAAAACAATAATTTCAAAAGATAATAGCTCCTCCATCATGATTTTCTATAATGATTAAGATTTTGTATCACCAATCATGTGCGATGAAAATCCACTATCGAGAATCCATGACTTTGTTTTACTAATGGATTGCAAAGCAACTTTAGAAAAAAATGAGTTTTCTTCATTTATTTTTTGAATTAATTTTCCTTTTCTGAACTTGAGAGTTTGTTCATGAAGAAGAGTCATGCAATTTTCAGCATTATGACCTTGATAATCACATATTTTATGATCTTCTTACAAACAGTTACATTTTTTATGAGTTGGAAGATCAGATGATTTCTGCATTTCCCTTTTGTTTTCAGAATAGCTCCCCCTCGATTTAGGCCTTACTTGTGGTAGAGAGATGTTATACTTGTATAAATATGCTTTTTGCCCAAATAATCCCCAACACTGGTAGTATCCTCTAACCCTTGATCATCCCCACTGATAGGAGCCTTGTTTAGAAAATTATTGTTTTTTTCTTTCTAGAACCTGAGTAAATCATCCTAGAAGACTTCTTTATTCATTTACATTTGAAGAAGATTTTTCACAATACATTGTGCTCCAAACATGTCTCAGCTTTGTTTTTGATCATTCATTGTGAGAAATAACATATTTATTTGAATATTTGATTAGTGTTGAATTGATATGCTTCTTTTTTACAGTTCTCGGAGATTCTCCCTTGACCTCAGCAGCCTTGTTGAAATTTTCGTTGATCGTCTTAATGTTTTTCTATGCTTAAATCGATATAGATTGATTTATTTATCTTCATTTTTGAGGTGATGTTTCTCCATATGGTATTTTACTATCTTTTCTATTTCATCTACATTCGGTTTGTGTCTTTTGATTTCTTTAATTTAAAATGTTTCTTTCTTTGTACAATCATAATTCTCATGAGTAATAATTTATGTTTATTTCAATAACAACCTCTTATCTTTCTCGGGTGTTCTTGTTTCTCAAAATAATCTTCAAATTCATTTTTCAACATGTGTTCAAGATCTTTCAGTTCTCTTTCATCATTTTAACTGCTATAAGTGTCTGAACCTTTTTCAACACGACCCATGAAATTAGTTTTATCTTTTGGTTAGCAGTCTGATGTGGAATCAACATCTTCTCATTTCCTCAAATAACTTATTCTTTCACCTAGAAAAATATTTTTATTTCTTGTACCAAATTTTATTGTGTATTTTGTGCTTCTACCTTATATTCTCTTTTTTGTTTTTTCTTCATCTCCCTCAGTAGTAAAAATCTATTTATTAATGAAATTAATAGTAATGTGTCTAATGTTATTTCATTTGTAACACCTTGGTGGTAGTTTTCCTTTTCCTTTAAAATATTCTTGCCTGAATATTTTTGATATAAAAGCAATGATTTGGTTTTATTAATCATTGTTATCTTCATCTTCACATTCACATGATTCTAAAGCTTCTTTAACTATGATTTTTTGTTTTCTCATGGCCTTGAAAGCCATCTCATATTTGATATTCTTTTTAAATATTAGGATCTTTAACATTTCATATTAAATGATAAAGTTATGTAATTCATCCAAAGAAACATAATCTCTATCTTTTAGAGTTAAATTTTGGTGATCAAACATGTTATGAAAATTTCCGATTAGTTTTTGACAATAGTTGAATCTTCCAACTTATCTCAAAATACCTGGATATTACTATCAATCTCATTGACTCTTGTAAAATAATCATCAATGTTTTCCTATTCTCGCAGCTTTTTATATTATAATTTTCTCCTCTATATTTTCAATTTGGATTCCTTGACATTCATGTGGCCTTCATAATTACTTTCCAATTTGTCCCAAATTTATTTGGAATTTTTTACATACCATAACTTTTATGTAAATTTTTTTGGAATGATACAGTAAGATAAAAATTTTATCATTTTCATCGGCATCCATTTTTTTTCTCAACAAAATTTACAACTGTTTCATTAAAAATAAAAGGAATTCCAAACATAGCTGAATCTCTAACTTCAATGACATGAGATAGAAGATATAATAAAATCATATTATTCCAACTGTGAAAATTCTTTCCATTAAAACTAGGAAGACCACTATTGATGATAGAATTAATGTTTTCATCTTCTAAAAGTACTTGATCTTTACAAAGGTAACCTGTCTATAATATAACATTAAATACGTAGAACAGTTCAAGATCACTGAGAGGGGAGGGGTGAATCCGTGATCCCCTTTTTAATTTGTTATACTTTTTATAAAATTCCTTCTTTTTCAATTAACCTCTATGACTAGTTAATTCCTTGACCCACTCTTCAAATGATGTTGTTAAAAAGAAGCATAGGACACGTGAATTTGCAAGGTTCAGTACAAAGAACTACTCATTGTTGTATTATTTATTCTCCACAACACAATTTCATCACTATATCAGAAGATGATTACAAACATTAATTGGTTAGAACCCCCCAATTACAAGTCAGTTAAACCTCCCAAATTTTCCACACCTTCTTCTTTCTTCTTGAAACTAGTTCTGCACCCCAGTTTCAAATTCTTCTTTTGAATGGATTAATATTCATCCTTTTGTTCAAGTAGATTCGACAAAATTTGGTTTAATATATTGGTATTTCTCAAATTACTTTGCACACTCAACACTTTCTTAACATGTATATGGGTATAAACAGGTTGTTTTACTTTAGTTAAAATGATGGGATTTTTCAAAAAATATTTTTCCAAAAAGTTAATGGTTGAGCCCTGTTTATTTTCCATAAAAATTAAGAAAACTTTAAAAAACCCAATAAAGATGAAACCCATTACAATAATAGTAAAAAAATTCTAAAATAAGGATGGACCAATGGTCATAATCTTCCGGAATGTCAGAAGGGTAGACAACATCAAATAAGGCACTAGAAAAATCCTCATTAACCCCTTTGTAAATAATGAAATCGTGAAATCAGTCACAGATGATGTATCGCCCCAACCAAGAAGTTTCACAATGTTAGACCATCACAATGTGGTATCAAAACCCCTCAAACCAATAATTACATGTGGAGGAGATATTGATGAAAGGTATTAGAACACTTATCTCTCCTTCGAGCCTCCCACCTAAAAAATCGTGTGATGAACTAACTACAATGTCATATTGATGAAATAAAATGAATAAGTAGAGACACGTTGTATTAGTTGATTCTATGGAGCCTATTAGTCCATGAAAAATGATGAAAGATGGTTGAATAATGGGCGTCATCACACACGTCCTTCTTTCAAGGCAGCCCACATAGCAACACCTACAAAATTTTGTATCCCCAGAAAAATTCAATGAAATAGAGACCATATCTCATAGATATATCTCCATTCAGAAAAGAATAAATTTTTTATTTTTTAGAAAATGGTGAAAAATACCATTTTTTGTAAAAATGTATATTATTTTAAATAGATTATTTAATTTAAATGTCCTGTAATTTTTTTAATATTATTTAAATTGGAATATAAATTATTTATTTATATTTTTTCTACATAATTTTTTTAATCAAAATCATATTGTATTTTAGTATAATATTGTCTTTGGGTTTTAAAATGGGAATTTTTAATACTACTTTTAAGTTCATAATGATTCACATTTATAATAAATAAAAAAACAAATGAATTTTTTTAATGGAATATAAAGATTATATATCCACATATATATATAATTATTATTATTCATATTGTTAATATGAATCATATTTTCCATTAAAATACACTTCTTGGGAACTCATGTTTTATTCATGTCTATAAGATTAATTTTAAATTATGTTTTTTCATATTTTTCAACTAAATTTGGAAAAATGGATTTCCTATTTTGATTAATAATAATTTATAATTTCTAATATGTGAAAATTGAGTTTTTAATATAATTTATAATGAAAAAAGTATGAATAAATTTTTCAATTCAGATGAAAATGGGTTTATCGGGGGTTAAACTCAAAAAGATAATTGTAAAATGAAAGAAAGACTTGTATAAATACTTTTAACTATTTTTTTGACCATATCATTTCTATTTCTTGGTAATTCTGCATTTGGGAGAATTTTTTATAGTAATAACATTGACATAAATATTTCTTTTCAAAAATTACAATAGTGGTGCTCACTACACATATAAATGGTCTCCACATCTCCTCTCTTCGTCACAAATTCATACCCTTTTTTAAACCAGAACTAAAAAAATAATTAAAAAATATATAGCCCCTCATCATATAATCCAGGGGTTGGTCAGAAATCATTTTTATGAATAAATTGGTATATTACTAAATAGTTTGTATGATAATAGGTAAAATTATTAACTATGGGTTTTTGTTTTATTTCTCTTACCACCTCATTCAAATGTTTTTAAACATGTATTATTTTATATAAATTTTTATAAAATATAGTTTGATGATATTATATTAATTCAACACCCTTAATTAATATCCACTTTAATCAAATGGAATAAAAAATCGTCATTAGTTAGTACGGTGGACTGCCACCCCGCAAACCGACAACATTTTCTTCCATCATTGCCTCTCATAGTCTGTTATAACAATATATTTAAAGTATATAGATATATATATATTACAATTTTAAAATATTTATATTAATAGAGTTATGATATCACCTGTAAATTTTTAATTACCATATTGTGGGTGATATGATAATTCCAATCATGTGTACACCAGAATACCTCCACATTAATCGATGTGATTTTTTCAGTAACAAATTTAATGGATGTTTATGCGAATAATTATAATGAATATATTTCATATAAATGACAATATAATGAAATTAAGTAAACATTCATCATTATAAATATATATTATATCATTTTCATTAATACATTTAAAAATTATAAATTTGGTCGAGTATGTTTGGACTATCGCCTCCACAAAGGGACATGGTTCTTTTTCATCACGAAATCACAAAAATTATTTATATATATATGCATATTTTACAATTAAATACATTATTTTTGATATAATTATCATTTTTTAAATATTAAATAATATATAATTTATTTTCATAGTTATCATTGAAAAAAATAATGTTTACTTGTGTAAACATATAGCCTATATTCACAGTGACTGTAACTAAGTTCATTATTCATAAAAGATTTTCATGAATAGAGTTAAAACAATAATTGATTAATATATTTCATAATTACGTAATTATTATTAACCATTATATGTTTAAATAATGGTCTATTTTACCACCATCAACACAATGAAGCCATTTTTAAAAAATGGATTGAAAACACTCAAAACACCCGATATGGACTTACAGGAATAAATATTTGAACATTTAATTTAAATTAAATAAGTAATTTAATTAATTATTAAGTGTAAAACTTTTAAATTGTTATTAATAAGTCAATTAATTTATTTATGGTCATTAACTATTAGTTAAAGCATATATAAGAAATGTCTAGACTTCGGTTAAGGGGTTTTTTCTCATCTCACTTTTCTATTCTTGTGAGACATATTCCATATTCACCATGTATTTTTATTTTTTGCTCTATATTCATCCCATTTAAGATGTTATATAATAAAAAAGATCAAAAACTATTGTTATTTAAATTTTATATTTTAATTATTTAATAAAAGAGTATTTTAAGTGAATATTACCAAGTGGTAATATATTTCATAACTCAATTGCTAATAATTGGGTTATATTACATATTTGTTACCTTTGATTTTCTAATATTACGTGCAAATCAAATTTTTAATATTTTTTTGTCTCTACTTTTTATATGGGTATTCAGATTTGATAATCATATTAGAATCACTGATTTATTCTCACTTCAATGTTATGTTAACTAAAAGAGACTTCATTATAATTTCCTTTCATTGAGAAATATTTCGATGTTATTCAACTATATTAATTTATGATGTGTTTATACAGAAACTTTAACATTTTATATAATGAATTCATATATTTTTTAAATTTAATTTTTTATATTTTGAATCTTTCACGAGTCTAATGATTCAAATGTTTCCAATGAGATAATTGACTTTCCAAAAAAAATTATTTTTTTTATATTCATAAATGATCCCAAAAATGAATAAATTGTCTTATAGATATTTGAAAACAATAAAAACATACATTACATAATTCCTTCTATTTTTTATTCCATGGTAATTTTTTATCAAAGTGTTCTTTTATGTTCACTATTTTTTGATTTTAAGAACTTTGTTTTTGTAAGAAACTATTTTAAGAATTTCGGAATTCAATTATCTCTTCATTTGAATAATATATTTATTCCAAATTAATGTTCCATAAAAAAATAAAAAATGTTTTTCAATTATTTTTTAATTTAAAATTTTCAAGTAATCTTATTTTTATAAATTGTTTTAAATTAATCGTCTAGTAATTTAACAAACAATTCCCATTTCGTGCTTTAAAAAATGTTATTGGAATGTTTTTTTTATAGAATATAAAATTAATATATTTTCCCTTTAAAATGACCATTATTTTCTAGTAATATTTCTATACATTTATATAATTTTATTTTAAATTAAATGTATTTCAAAATATTTTATGAATTTTTAGTTTTCCAAAGTAATTTTTAAATTGAAAATGTTATATCAATTGAGATTATTTTAATATTATTTTCATCTCATTTTCCATTAATCAACCTCAAAATCCTACTTTTTTAATTATATACTCGGGGATATTTTGTATTGAAAGAATCTACATTATTTCTCAAGATGGAATATTATTTTTTTGAAGAGATTATTATAGAAACCATTTCTTGTCAACCATTTAATCATGTTTCAAAGAGATTATTATATATCATATTTCCATTTCAATGGAAAGTCATGTTGTAAAAATAATAAAAGTTGTTCCTTTAGTTTTATGATGATTTTTGGACATTATTTTTATTTTTTATGGTTATATGATATTATAGATGAGGGTTGCACCCATATACAATCAGGTGAGCCCAATATAGATTATATAATGGTTGTGTTCAGAAAATGTTAGGTGAGACCAATGTATCTTATGTGTTGTGTGTGAGTAGATAGTCCTCCAAAATAATATGTAATGATTATTTTCTCTAGATAATTATATTGAAATATTTCCATACTATTATTAAAATTTTAAATGTTATATATGGGTTCTACAATGACGATCTTCCCAAAATACCAATATGTTTTATCTATTATTTTGATGGGATTATAATACATCCATTAACCAATATTGATATAAAAAAGGATAATTATTATTGCTTCATATAAATATTTCCTTTTCTAAAGCCTTATTTATTGTTCCATGATTGATAATTGATGAATCTATGGGAATAATTTATTATAATAATTCTATCGAACAATCAAATTATTCCATCATACCCTTATTATCTTATTATTAACACTGATTAAAGTTAGTTTTTAATGTTTATATTTACCCTTACTATGAATTTGATCTCACCCTTGTTATCATAATTTTTTAATTATTTATAAATATTTTGGTTAATTGATTTATGACGATAAGGTATTTCATATGGATGAAAATGGTGGCACGATATGAAATAATAAAATATAGGTTTGGTGGGATATATACTCATTCAGAGAAATGGGAATTCTTTATGTATGATTATTCCATAATTTTGTGAAATGATAAACCAAAAACTCTATTATGAATGTAAGTGATCCAAATTTCTATTTTGTTATTTTATGGTTGGATAAAAAAAACATGTTCACCTTCATAAGAATGAAATGCGAAAATTTAATCTTCATTTATATTTTATGGGAACCGAGATTTTTGGTTTGGGGATATTATAGTTTATATAAGAGTTAATGTTTAGATAACTATGTAGATTAGTATTTTTTAATATGATGTTATCTTAAGAGTTATCAAAACCATAACAGTCATAGAATTGATTATAATTATAAAGAGTAAAATATCCAATTTTTATTATTTTTGATATTGAGTTTTTTTATATAAGTAATTATTTAATATTATCATTGGGTAATACTGTTTAATTTTATAGATTAATGATTTTATGGTTTATTAATTTTAGGAATTACCTTACCACATTCTAACCATTTTTTATTAATTTATAAAGACAATGGGAAGATATTATTATCCTTTATATGGTTATTTTTTCCTTTAAAAGGTGATTTTAGTTTTTAAGATATGAAAAATTAATCATGAATAATCATTTCCTAGATAAAAAATTAGATTTTGGTGGAAATTGAGAAAGGTGTGAAATTATACTCATCATTTATATATATATATATAATTATATTCTTAATCATGATGGTAAATAAATTAATTATCTATAGGAAATGGATCACGAAATAAATTTTTTTCTAATTACCATCAGGTCTGATGAAATATATGATTATTTCCACATATTTTTTCTTTATTGTTTAATGGGTGTTAACATTATCTAGATCATTACCATTTTTTGATCAATGATCAATGTATCGATATAAAATTATTTACTATGTTTTCTTCCCTTACCTATACAATGTTTCACATCACACATGAGTTCTCTTATATGGAGGCCTAGTATGTGTATTTTTATATGACATTTGTATATCATTTACCTCTTATCAAGAGGATGTTTTATTAACCCTTATTATGAGGTCAGAATTCCAAAAATCATGATAAAAATTTCATACCATCAATTACTAGGATCGTTTATAATTTGAAAGGATTCATTTTATTAATGAGAGAAAATGTTACACCACAAAATGTAAGAAAATATAAATATGTTTGATATCAGATATGACATGAAAGACTGAGCATAAAAATGATTTTTAATTATTTTTATGACAATTTATTATAATTAATATATGAAATTTATACAATTATTATTCTATAAAATAATCATAATTTTATATATATTCCAATAAATCTCCAATTCGGATTAATTTTGGTGATTTTTTTAGAAAATGTATATTTTTCAATGAATAGTGAAAAATATAGATATTTATGTAAAAAATATCTTTTCATTTCAATAAAATATGATACGCAAAAGTCCAATTATGTTATTAATTTAAAATATAGAAACATAAGAATTATTTTTTAATATTATATCAAATTATATATTTTCTATTGAACTTTACACAGTATTTTAGAATTAGTTTATCTTCAGTATTAAGTTGACATTTTTGTGAAGACTATTTAAAAGTGTATAATGTCTATCTATTTTATTTAATTAATGAAATACATAATGAAGTGTAACATAAATTAAATTTTTAGAATATATATTAATAAATTCTTATTTATATTCAAATATTAATTATTTTTAATAATAGTGATGCTATAAAATCATCTTTTCCTTGAAAAATAAAATTCTTCTAACCCTTCATTTTCTTCACTCTTGTGGGTTTAATTTCAATTTAAATATTATGAATTATAATAATTTTATTTAATAAAATGTGTTAATTTTTTTATATAAGAATAATTTATATTATTTAATATTTTCAACATAATTTTTGACAATAACCAATTGTAAAAATAGTACTAATACATTTTGGTGATGAAGGTGAAAACATGTTTACTACAAGGTTAATAGAAAAATAGAAGGGTCAAAATGAAATAAAAGCATATTTAAAAATATTTTATGGTATTATTTAGTCATTATATTTTTTTATCTAGAATTAGTAATTTGAATCCATTTGGAATGTGAAAAACAAAGGTACATATTTTATTTTCCAAAATTACAAGGGTACCACTCACCTCAACTATAAATGTTCACCCACTCTCATATATTTTACAAACCATATAACCATTTTCTTCTAGAAAATATCTAACCAAATAAATTCTTAACATTCATTACCCCATACAAAAATAATTTTTTTTGTTTCTAAATCTATTCTGTTAATATATTAGGAATAATCTAAATAGGTGGTCTAAGAAGTGACAAAATTCCAAACTATGAATTTTTTTATTTCTACTTCTACATACTATAGATATTATTCAAATATGAGTTTATATTATTAAAATTATATCCTATATAATTTTATTTTATTTTATTTTATTAATTTAATAACCTACAATCATCTACTATCCCATCAAATGAGATTTTGAAATTTTCATTTTTATGTACGGCAGACTACCGCCTAGGAAAACAATGTCATTTATTTTCAATCATCGCCTATCATATATTACTGTAATGATGAATTCGAATTATATATATGAAATTATTTAAATATTTATGCTTATTTATTTATTATATCACATACAAATTGTTACATTCCATTTTGTTGGGGATACAATAATGTCGTGCATATGTTTGACTTACTACCACATCACTAAACAATGATATTTGTATAAAAAAAATAATTCAATAAAAGGTAATAAGAATAGTGATAAATAATATATTTGATTTGAATGATAGAATAATGATATCAATATTATATTTATCATTCTAAGAATATAATATGTCAATTTCATTATTCAGAGTATAATGTTAATGTCAGTCGTGTACGTGTGGGCTACCGCCTCCCTGAAGTGATGTGATTATTTATTCATCACCGCATTACAATAATGGTGATATAATTATATTTAATGAAATAATTTCAAATTAATAATATTATTATAATTCTAGAAATAAAATATAATAAATAATTGTTTTCTATAATTATCATTGAAATAATAGAAATATTTCTCATGTGAATGAATGACCAAATTTATCCTTAATTGTAATGTAGGAAATGTTTCATAACCATTTTCAAGAGTCATTAGAGATAATAAATTATGAATAAAATATGTAATTATTTCGTAATTATTATTCTGGCTATGTTAAAATAATGGTAACTTTTACTACATTCAACACAATAAATATATTTTGAAACAATGAAATGAACATCCTCCAAACACACAACATTGACTCAACTGATTGAATTTTAAATATATATTGAAAAAAGAAATAATGTAAATTATTTCTGTTTAAGGTGATAAACCATGAAAACTTTCAACAGAAATAATATAATTTACTTAAGAATATTATATATGAGTTTTTGTATATACACGAGAGTTTTTGGACTTGAGGAAGTTGTTTTATAATCATATCTCAATTTATTAATGTTATACAGATTACATAATTACCACTTGTTTTTATTTTATAATATATATACCACATATTAGATATGTATCTTCATGAATACATCATATAAGATTTTATTTTATGTTTCACTTTGAATTATTTAATCTGAGGGGATTTTCATTAATGTTAGCATGTGGTCATGAATTTCATAACTCAATTCCTTATCATTGGGTTATATTACTACTTTTCTACCTTTTAGATTCAATTATTACGAGTGACATAAATTTTTTTAATATTATTTTATATTTCCACTTGTAATATGTGGATTATCTTTTGATATACATAATCAACTCATTGATAAATTTTAACTACAGCATTATGATCATTGTAAGTTACATTATCTCAATTTACTTTTATTGAGGTTTTGATGTTATTCAACTATATTATTTTATGAGGTTTTCAAAAAACCAAATATAAACTTTTATGCACTTGATTTATTTATTATAATTATTGTTAATGTATTGATTATTTTAAATCATACAAGGGTATTTTAATTAAAATGTTTCCAAAATGATAAAGATTATTCATATAAATTACTCTTTTAATATTCCTCTTTTAACTCTACTAAAAATGGAATGTATGTTTTTAACAAATTCTATATGAACATAATTTAACACCTTCATGGCAGCTTGATGATTTCATGTTTCATTTTAATGTTTACAACAATTTTTTATATGATAATTTTTCATTTTTATGTGTTTAGTTTTTATTCATTATTATGTAATTTTATTAATAAAAACGTTTTTATGAATATTTAACTTTATTACTCTCTTAGTTCGGAAATTTTTTTACCCAAAAATAATATTTTCCTAAAAAATGTATTCAAAATGTTTTTACTATTATTTTTTATATAAATTTATTACAATAATTTATTTTTTTTTAAAAAAAACTATATTGAATCTTCAATAATTTTTCCAAAAAATTCCCATTTTATTTTTTTAGAAAATGTGGAAGGATTATTTTTTAAACAAATACAACATGAATATATTTTACCACCTTCATGAAAATTATTTTCCTTTATATTTCCGTTACATGTATCCAAAATTATTTTCAATGAAATGTGCTTTCAAAATAATTTTGTGATTTTTTTAAATGATATTCAAAGTGAAATTGTTATATTCGTTAAGAATTATTTAATGACATTTTAATATAATTTTCAATTAATAAATTTCAATAAATGTTTCTGATACTTATCACGTACTAAGTATATTTTTTATGTGTTAACATCCACATTGTTTAACCATATGGAATATGATTTTTCAATATAGATAGTAATTGAACCATTTTATTTTCTATGGGATAATTATATTTCAATTGGATTATTATGGAACCTATTTTTTCAATGGGTTAATCATGTTCTAAAAATAATAATGGTTGTTTCCTGATTTTTAGGATAAAATGCAACATCCATGTACTTTATTAATGGTTATTAAAAATTATATATGTTTTATGTTCCAAAAAAACCATATGATCCTGATATAGCTCATATTATAGGATTGCCTATATAGAATCAGGTCATCCACATATAGATGCTCTCATGTGTACTCCTGAAAAGTGTTATAATTTATTTGTTACTGATTTGGTTATTTACAGAATTATATTATAATTTATTCATATGGTTATTCTATATGTACTGGTTCATTAACAGTTTTATGATATTGATGTTCCGAGATACCAAAATGTTTTACTTATTTGTTACATTGGTTTATAATGTTTCCATTCATCAAGATTGATATCACATTACTCATTATAATTTATTAATATTGCTCTTTCCTCTTTAAATTCTATATTTTTAGTTTCATGATTTATGATTCTAGCATTGATGAGTATGATTTATTTTATTATCCACTCATGCACTATAATTATGTACACATCCCATTATTCTATTCATCTGATCACTAATGACATTCGACTTTTAAATATTATGATTATCATCATTGAGAATTTGAGCACACCACTCTTGAGTTTATAATTCCCCATGATATAGAGATTGATTTTTAAAAATTAGGGCTATAATGAATATCAAATGGGTGATGATGATGATTAATGTTAAATAAGAAAATCTTTCTTAGGTGGGATATGTGTTCATTAAAATACAAGTATATTTTTAATTTTTAATTTATTTGTATTAATTTAATAATTTAAACCTAAATAATACTTTATAATGTCTTTGATATTTCTTTTAATTTTTATTTTATATGGTATTAGTGGAATAAATTGGGCCACATTAAAACATATCATATCATAAAATGTGATGTTCATGTTCCTAGAATTAGATCCAAGAGTGCGAGTTCACAAATGTAATATATTGGGTGATATTAAAGTAATAGGTTGGTTTGGAATGATATTAAAAACATGTGTATTATTATGATTAGTATTAGGACAAGTTGAGGCATGGAGCTAGGTCCCAAGTGACCAACACCTTGGATGTTAGTGAGTGAGTTGGGATATGGATTGGGTTCCATGTTTTTTTATCTATTTTTTTGTTGTGATGGTAGACATGTTCACAATTGCTGGTTTGGGTCCCTATTCATAATAGCGCCTTGAGTGAGAAGGTAATATATGGAACTCTATGGGTGGGTTCAGTTCCAAGTGGTCTATAATGTGGGACCTACACTATGTGAGAAAGCTTGGTCTCGATCATGGCATGGACTTATACAATTCATCAAAGAGTATTGTCTTAGTTATAATATGAACTTCCTCGAGTGAAAAGGGATGGATGAGGACATCACAAAATTATACATTATACCTCCATGTAGTGGTCATGATTTGGATAGAACCCCACCCTTCATCATCCTATAAGGATTGATCATTGAATAAAATAAACACAAGGTAATTTCGGTTTGTGTTGAATTGTGGTTTGAGGTTACACATTCTTCTTTCTATCATGAGGATGAATATGGATGGGCTAGTCACCGTGTTTTCCTTTACCACAGATAGAGACATAAATTGTATGATTATATGTGAATTATTGGTTATTTTGGTGGCTTGATATTAGGGTAAAAATTATATTCCATATATATATATTTATAAATATATTTCACTAAAATCCACTTCATCACAATAATATGTTGCATGGTTGAGGCATTACGAATTTCTTACTCGGTCATAAGACTCTTCCATATCTATGTAGTCAATATGGGTTTTAATTTATATTAGTATTCCATTATGTATTATCTTAAGGAATAGGTATTTCTTATTGTTGACACATTGTATAGTTCTAGAAGCATATAATGGGAAATTATTCAGAGTGATTATTATATGAGTTGTACCATAGGGTAGTGTAGTTTTTTTCCTTTTTATTCATGTAGTTACTAGTGATGAATTATATTGTTGTAAATGAGGTATATTATGAATTATGTAGATGGATATGGATTTATATTTGTCACTATAGGGTCCTATTTGGATCCATGTATGACTTCTTTGGGTTTTGGCCATCTAATACATGTATGGGTCATGATGAATTTTTTGGTAGATTCAAGCATAAAAATTAGAGACTTTTTTAGACTGAATTGTATCTTTTTCACATTGTTATGATCTCTCCACTAATTTAATACCTCTACCATATGAGGAGTCATGTGTGATGTCATGTGATTAAATTAAAAAAGTTCTATTTTAGAAATCTATGTTAAAGAACTAAAAATTCCATCATGGAATCTTTTGGAGGAAGTGTATTTTAGTTAGTGAAGTGGTTAGGTTTTCAAGACATTATAGATTTAATGAGATCATTCATGTCATTAATGGCATCAGTTCTCCCACAATTATCTAAGTGGTTCTTAATTTTTGGATTAGGAACTCTCTGATGGGAGAGGTGTTGAATCAGAATAAGGATCCTATTTTTGGAGGATGTATCTCTGGATGATTTAAAGGACATATCCAAGAGGTATGGAGGGTATGGATAATGATATTTAAAGTTATATGGAATTATATATGTTTTTATGGGGATATAGTTTATCATTTTTCCTCATCATATTCCATTATTAATTTATATTTTTTATATTATAATAATTTTTCTGATTGATTACGTTATACGAAGTAATTTGATTAATTAGGATTCTGGTGTGTGTGTGTGTGGGGGGGGGGGGGGTTATTATTTATGATTTTTTTCTGTCCTTCAATAGAATATGGTTTGGTGGATTTCTTATTAGGGGGGAATTATATTTTAAAAAAATCATTTGTTTTAGTGGGGAATGTGTGAAATTTATTATTAACTTTTATACTGAAAAAGAATAGCAGGGTTTGCGTTTTTTAAATTATTATCATTTTATGTTTCAATACATTTCAAGGAAAATTTTATATGAAATTGTGTTTCAAATTTATTTTGTAAATATGATTAGTTTTAAAGAAAAATGACAAGTTAGATAAAAATTGTGGTAAATATTTATTGAAAACCATGGGATACAAAAGGTTGTTTTTGAAATTTGGTGTGTTTTGTTGTGTTTAAAATTTTTCTATTTGGTATTTAAATAAACAAATGGTACCGTTTAAATAACATTTCTTTTATTTTATTCTTTATCTAAGAGTTACATGGATTATTGAATTATGTTCTTGAATTATTTGCAATATTTTCTATGAAACTCCCATGTAAAGTTATAAGTTATGTTTTCCTTTGTTGGTGTAAATCATAAAGATAAATTTATATCTTTGTAGGGCAAATTTTATGTGATTTTGGCATTACCTAGGGGAAATCTGGGATAAGGATTGAATATTCAGTAGGTATATATAGGATGTTAAATAGAGTCTTGTCTTGGGGATCATGGATTATGTGTTTGAGGTTGGGAACCATTAAAAATAGCTGGGTTTTAAACATTATCTTTGGATCAAGATATGACTAAAACACCTAAAAGAATAATATCTATGGCGGTGGAACCATTTTTTAGATTTAGACACATTTTTTGGACTCTTATAGTGGAATGACCCGTAATCTTTAGGATGAATTTGTTTTTCATTTTACTATTGTTATATTAATGGGTTCTATTATCAATTATCATGGTGTTCATTGATAATTGTTGTGGGTTGGAGATCCAGTATAAAGTAGGTGATAATGTCCAGTAATTACATGTTTAATTGAATAAGACATGGGTAGTGGAGATCTAGTGGGGTTTTTGGATAAAAACGATAAGAATACACTTTTGGTGTGGATAATCTTGTCGCAGTGGATGTATTAACCTTATATTGGAAGGGTCATGAGAGAGATGAAAACATTTGGATTAAAGTTAATATGTAAAGGAATACTAGTTACTGAATAGATCAAATCTGGTAATTCAGATGTGCTATTATATGAATCCCATGTGACAGTTTTAGACAATGGATGGTGGTGATGTGATTTTAGTGTGAGTCTGATGGGGGGTGTCATTGATCTCGGGTGGAGAAAGATGAAAAATTATGGTAATTTAGAATCTGAATATGGAATTATACTTAGATATGGGATCAAATATTCAAGTGGTTATAGGGATGGTATAGTGATGCCTTCTGGTGTTAAGTCATCATGATCTTGTGACGTTTTAAAGCATCAGTAGGTAATGTAATGACTTTTTTAGGAGACAACATATAGGGGATTCCTGAATGGTTCTCTAGAATCAAAATGTGTGTGATGAAGTAAAAACATCATTAGGATCATATATTTTTAGGAGGTTATGACAGTTCAAATATCAAACATGAATTTGTCATATAATGTTTTTGTATTGAGGATTTATGGATTGATTTTTATAGAGAAATCATATCGTGGTTTCAGATCTGAAATGTTGTCACTAGAATATGAATTTTCTATTAAGTGATGATGGGATTCTTTTACCTAAGACTACAAATGATTATTGATTATAATAAACATTATGGTGGAGATTTTTAATCACATGTACAGTTAAGGGATGATAATTTTAGAGGAAGTTATAATTTTTTGTTTGGATAAGGGAGAATTTAATAAATTATGACCCAAATAAAAAATAATAGGGTTTCATCATTAGCATTAAATGATTTCATGTAAATAAAAATGAAAATTTGTTTCAAGGTACTCAAATGGGAATCAGAACAAGGATCAGAGGCCTAGATGAAATAATGTGACTGTAGTAGAATGCAATATAACCTGTAGGTCTTCCAATAATGACCTTCGTCATGATGTCAAACCATATGTATATAAGGATTTGTGTTACATGTTAGGGATGGATTTCCATATTATATTTAATGTAATAAATCCTTCATTATCCCCTGGTAGTTTCATAACAATTTGAGTATAATGGGGCATCACATAGTGTAACATAATATCGCACCATGACCTAGTGCATTCTTCATTTTTTAGATATCCTTTGGTAATTTTCAAGGGATCATATTTGGAACTGCCTTAGGTTGTACTTGTTCATGTCATTTGATGGATTTTGAAAAGCCCTCTACTCTCTCCAACTCTCCTTCATTATCTCAAATCTAATATACACTATTTGATGGAGTTTGGTCACCGGGGTTTCAGGTGAGGTTTCTTTTCTTACTCTTTTATCCCTACAATTTTTTCCTCAATTTTTTCTTCTGGTAGGGGTTTTTGGAGATTATTTCATTGGATTTGGGGTAAATGTACCATCATGATGGGGTATTAATATGTGGATTTTATATGAATCCCCATGTAGAGTTACATATTCATTAATTTATCATTATACTTCATGTATGTCACCCATTCATTTTATTAATAACATATGTGAATTTATATTAAATTGGTCATTGATTTGGGTCTTTAAATTTTGGATTTATTTTATTAGGTCCTAGTGTTTCTTGGGTTTATACTAAAACACTTTTCTTGTAGTTTTAACACCGTGTGGTCATACAGTGAGTTTGGTGTAAGTTAGGAGGATTTTTTATTTGAATTAATTAATTTTTTATTAATGAAAGGGTATTTATTGATGATAGTTATTATTATAGTATTCGTAGTGGTTCAAATTAGTGAAATATTGAATTATGGATCCCTGATTGAGGTTTATGGACATTATTTTGTTGGGTATCAAAATCATTTTGTAATTTTTAAGTCATGTTCCGTCATTAAAAAAATGTTTTTCAATGTTGGATGACTAATTTAATTTTTCCATTGATTTATATGGACTTGTGGTACCCAAAAAGTTAACATAGGACAAAAATCAAGTCATACAGTTCATTGGTGGATCATAGTAGAAAGGTGTTTCATTATCCCATACTGTGGATTATTGGGTGGCATGCATTTGAATTAAAAGAATAAAGGGATTAATTATAAAAATGCTTTTTGAAAAGGGGTGATTTAAATGATAATTTCAAAAGGAAAATTGTAATTCCAAGAATAGTTTTGAAATTTTATTTTATAATGACTATGTCATTTTATAAAAATGATTTATTATGGTTTTTTCCAATGTAATAGAGTGTGAAAGATGAATAATGATGAATATTATAATTGGGTGGAAAATAATATTTTGACCTTCTTTTTCGACGAACGTTTAATAGATTAATTGATTTTTTTGAAATATTTGACCATGTGTGGGGGGTACCTTGTTTTCTAAATAATCTGTTCCTATGTCAGAACCTCATTACGTTTATTACCATTTTTTCATCCTATATAATTTAGATTCATGAATGTTCTTTTATTAAATGAAGTTGGGTTGCTTCAAAATAGTGGCTTTGACTATATAGATGTGACAAAACCCATAAAGGTTGATATGGGTATTATAATTTGTTGAGACATGGGGCTTTGTCCTGAGTTCATAATGTTATAGCCATGAATTAGTGATTTGTGGGATGGGTTGTGTTCCCTAATTGTTATTTAATATATATATATATTTTATTATTCTAATATGTGGAAAATTCAATCGTGTGGTCGTGGGTCTTAAGGCCTAGACCCACCTTGACTGAGAGTATGTTTTATGAACATTATGGGAGAAACGATGTCCTAATTATTTGTGATGTGTGACGTCCCTTTCCTAAGAAGGGAGAGGATCAGGCATGGAATGAAACCCTACCTTGCATATTCAACTATGGGAGGGTGTATAGAAAGAACTCCCAAGAGATAACATTAATGGGTTGATACATGAGGAAACCCTACATTTCACCTTCATGTAGTGGTCTGGATTTGAATGGAACCCTACCCTATATATTTGAGTAAGGTTCAAGGTTGGTATAAAAACCTATTAAGAGTTCCCATGTATGGGATGGACTATTGGATTAGGTGATTCCTTATTCTTCTCAAAATACATCTAAATCATAAAAAGTTATGAATTATAGTGGCTTTATTACCACACAAAACATGAATTGTATACCTATATGAAAAATATGTGTTATGTTTTTGAGTTTGTGTGGTACAATAAAGACTATATAGATTAATTGTACTCAATATACATAAACATGATAAAAAACTAGTTATTATAATTATTCAATTGGTTATATTATACTATATAATATGATACACCACTTACCCATATACAAGGAATGAGTTTTGACGTATAATGGTAAAAAATTATGTTTCCTCTATTGGTAGAGTCATTTTATAGAGTTTGATTAATTGGTAGTTACCCAATGTGGTTTTATGTTTTCCCTTAATGTATTTCCTATTGGATGATCTATAGGGCTTGGCTAGGAGTAACTGAGTAACTGCATCATGATAGGGGTAAGCTTATGAATCGATTGATATGAATATGGTTTGTGCTGGAAGACATTCTAACTCATTAAATTCAATTATTAATCGATATTTCTTATAATATAATCTTCTGTTTCTAGATAATATTATAAGGGATATATAGATTCATGAATATTTTCTAATTTATTATGATTGTTCATGTTTCTCCAAAATATAGAAATGGTATTGAGAATTTCATATTTAGAGGGAGAACATGATTTTGAAATGAATAATCATGTAGTTGATCAAGTTGTGTGTGAAACGGTTTTATAGATTAAATATACATACATTTTTTTGGATATGCGATGACATTGAAATATTTGAAATTTTAGTTATTTAGGAAATATAAGATGAATGTTTTTTTGAAATTGTATTTCAAATTTATAATGAAAATTGCATCATTTTCCAGGGAAAAAATATAGATAATATTTCTCTACTTTTAATTTTGGTTCTTGGGGAAAATTCATGGATTGCATGTTCTATATTGTAAATTTGGATTAGTTTTTTTGTCTAATTGTTTTTGACCCTGTATGAAATAAAAAGATCTTATATCATGTAAGCCTCTATTTCATTTATTTTAGTGTGCTTTTTAGTAGTTACCTGAAATTTTGGAATTTTTGATAGTACTGTGTGTCATTTTTTCTTGGAAACTACAATAAGAGCCTATTATGTGTATTTTTCATAGTTGATTTGGTGTGTAGAGATCGATTAGTTCCCTTTTTCTCAACATTGTGTGATTTTTTTGTTCTTGCCTGTGTGTGGAAAAGTACATTCAGTAAGTATGTTGTGGCTCTTTGATAGAGGTATACATGGGGGATCATTGTGCAAAATTTTGAGTTTTGGATTGAGTCTCTAGATGTGGGTTTACTATTTAATAGTTTATAATGTCATATGTTGGAATCTCCTACTAAAATGGGTCCCTATGGTTGTGATCACCATTATATGAAATCGATTGTTGGCATTGGAGACAAATAGTGTAGAGGATAATAAGCCTCATGATGAATCGAATGTGGTACCTTTGGTTTTATATGATCAATGGATATGGTTAATAAACATCATGGTTTTTAGTGATTGGTGTTGTGAGTTTGTACAAAGGTATTGACGAGGTGGTAACATAATGTTTTTATACATCTTGAAAGAAAAAATATATGAAGTGTAGATTGATTGTTTTGTTTTATTTAGGTGATTGTTGGGATAATCCTATATTGGTTAGTATTTTTCAGTTATATATTGATATAACTTATATCATAAGTGTCATGATAGTGGTGAAAATGGTAAGACAAATGTTGGGATAATATTGGGAAGCTAATGAGAGGATAGTTCTATATTAATAATTTATGTTTGATATAGGATTAGAACCATGTGTTGATATCAATATTGAAATGGTGGTGTTTTGATATGAGTATTATTCAAGCTAGTGTCACATCAATTATTTTTAGTAGTTTATGATGTTTAGATGGGTTAAATTGCAATCTATCAATGGAATTACACAGAGAGATTGGTTTGGAATATGTTGTGCATGTCTGTATGGTACAATGCTTCCAAAAGTTGTTATAGGTTCTTGATTGGGATATGTGTAAATTCATTGATAGGTGAAACTAAAAAAATTTAGGAGAGTTCAAATGGAATTAATATTAATGGTTATTTGGAATTGAAATGGATGTAACGTAGTAGAAATCATATTGAGAGCATCCTTTGGAATGTGTTGGTGGGAGTGAAAATATTTAATTGAAGGATTTTGAGAGAAGTTAATGTTTATCAGTTTTGTGTATGAAGTATCGTAGTGGAATCTTATTGGGTAAAAATAGTGGAATGTGAATGATTAATTTCAATTTGATGAATGGGTTATCATAGTGGTTTTAATTTATGGATGAGAAATATTTTGATGGGGAGTATATAATGACCCATGTCATAATATGTTGGGAAATTATGTGGATGTATGAATTTTTGGAATACATCATGGTATTTTTCATAAACATTAACATGGATCATGAATTTGAGTGTTAGAAAATCAATTGAAATTTATTTTGGATTAGGAATAAGGCGAGTATGGTGTTTAGATGATCAGATTGGATTTAGAGTAAGTCTTGAAGGCCTGGTTGAAATATTATAAGTACAGTAGGAAACATTATGACCAATAGTTCACATCATAAAATCCTATTATATGAATCACACTATGAGTTCACAAGGATTAGATTTTTAGAAGAAGAAATTAGTACCTCTGACTCTATATGGGATTTACTCTTACATATGATTTTTCAGACCATTCATAGTATTATGAGAAACCATTAATCCCTATAAGAGAGGCACGTGATTTAAGAGCACAATTTGTGGGAACCATTCACCCTTATTAAAAAATTGTGCATGATTTTATATGTCACATAATTTGAAATTTCAAAATCCCACGAACCCCTAAAACTCACCCATTCAAACCTAAGAGGTATTTTATGATTTTGGAGCTCTTGAGATGAATTACTATCCTTCCCAACCTCTATTATCTGTTATTCAAATCACAGATTGAAGATTAAAACCTCTCCCAGTAAGTGAATCATATCCCAGTTATTTTTTTATATTCTTTTCCTGTTCTTCTAGAAACCTCTTTTTGAAATAATACACTATTTTTCAATATCTTAACAAATTTTGGTAGATCTAGATATATGATTTTATATGTAGCTATAGATTTGAAATATCTTGATTTCTTATATCATGATTTAGGGTTTCGAAATTCAGACTTCGTTTTACGGCATTCTGCCACTAAATATTTGGGTATTTCAATTATATGATTATATAAAATTTAATTGAGGTAGTTTTTCTAACATTCAATTCCCATTGTCAAGATTTTTATCTGTGAATGAAAATTGTATAATTTCTTGAGTTTTTAGAAATTACAATTCTTAAAATGGGGAAATTAATGTGGCCAATTTATTAATGGAAGTATTATTGAAATAAATAATTAATTTGGGAAATGATTATGGTATTTATGGTATATTGATATATATAATTTATTAGGATATAAATAATTAAATATTTATAAAATGAAATTATATAAATAATAGTATAATTAATGACATGATATTTTAATTTTGGATATAGATAATTAATTATGTAAATAATTATTGGATATTGATATTAGGAATTGAGTAATCAATTGGGGAATTAATAATTAGATATTTAAATTATGATTCTGATTAATTTATGGGATGATTAGATATATTTTGTTTTCAATTATGTATTATTAAATGGTAAATGATAAAAAAGACATTCAGAAAAGTATTATGAATGGTAACATGCTCATTTATTTATGTATTAGTAAATTTTTAATGGAAACATATACATTTGACCAAGTATTATGAATGATAACATGCTCATTCTGTTATATATTGTTTAATAGTGGATGATAACAAGGATATTCAACCATTTATAATGAATGGTAAGATGCTCATTCAATTATGTGTTATTTAATGATGAATAGTTTCATGGAAATTCATCCAAGTATTTTGAATGATAATATTAATATTCAAATGTGATATCCCTTAGTGATACATCATACTCTATCACATATAGAAATGGGAATTGTGGATCGGATTTCTATGGGAACTTGGTGGTTTATATGGTTAAATAGAAACTATTTAATTATGCGATATCTATTTTTTTATTCATTGTACCTATTTAATTATATAACATCATACTCAAATATTGAATGGATTTGTTTTATACAACTTTGGTGGTAGACTACTGAGTTTTAATCACACTGTACTCAAGATGCCTATTCTATGGCGGAATAGAATTTCTTTTTGCTGGATAGGTTAAGGGAATAGGCCCTGGGTTAGATGGCTGAGTTGGGGATGACTCTACGATATGGGAATCAGATTTAGAGTGGAACACTCAAGGTAGTTATTAGTGTCTTTATTTTTAGTTTTCATTTTATACACATGACACATACATTGGCATGATTTTTTTAATTAAGATATTTTATATCCTGCGTTGATCATCTTTGGTTTTTGGTAATGTTCAAGGTTAAATATTTTTCTTATAATTTTTATTTATTTCTACTAGTGTATTACTCTGATTAAAAAGGTACAATCACCACATGATTTATGAATCAGACACTTAATTCTAGTAGGAATCATCAGATGTAGGGGACGGTAGGATGGAGGTTATGTCGTGGTCTGGCTCAGGGAAAAGTGGTTTGGTACCCATGTGTGGGCCTTACAAAGTTATATAAAAGGGTTTCTTTTATATTTTATATTACTATTTTTGGAAAGGATAACAAGAGACTATGAATAGTCAGGGTGTGGAAATTAGCTCAATCATCGGATTTGTAATCCCACTTATAGGGGAAAACACATACAACAATGGTGGGATTGTTGTTTTTGATGTTAGATATTACAGTTGAATATTATTTCACCTTGGGGCACATACATGTTGTGTGATAGGATTTTTTTTCTGAGAATTGAATCACAGACCAAAATGGAATTAGTGTTGAGTCTGTGAGAATCAATCTAGGCACTCCGGATTATTTTGTGACATTTTTCATTTTAAGCACTCATAAGAGAATCAGTTTTGGGTTAGCTGTTGAAATTAAACTATTTTACATTCTTGTGGAATTAAAAATATAATAGTTCATATTATATAATTTGGAAATTGTATAATGGTGAAAATTGTGAAATAATGGGGTTTTAAATGAGAAAAATGATATGAGAATGTTTTTACTGTATATTACCAAAACATATGAGTATGATGGTTAATAGTACTAATAATGGCTTAGTTTTGACCATGTGGTGAGGTTTTTCCAAAATACATATTTTTACTTGTTGTGATTAATTCATCTGACATAATTGTGATAATGTGGTGTTATGAGTCGTAAGATGTGTGTTTAGAATTGTAGAGTTATTCCTCCATGATGATGCATGTTTAATTGATGACCATAGTAGATGGTTGGAGAAAATCTACAAGAAGTTGAACCTATGGAACCGATCATTCCATCTGAGGATGCAAGGAAAAAGATCAGAGGGGGCATTGCATGCTTAATGAAATTCATGGACAGAGATCTATTGTGGGTTGTGAAGAGTGTGTCTTCCTTGATGAGGGTGTTTTAGTTGCAGCGCCATATGAATTTTACTACATAGGGTGGACCTGAGGGATATGTGCTCTAGGTTGAGTACACTGAGACAATACATAACTATTTATAGGAATCTTCTAAGAATATAGTCACATTTTTAACATATATTTGATATTCATCAGTGAAGCACATTGGGAATATTTATACATAGATTGGGTAGATAGATGGTATGCTATGAATGGATTTTTTTGTTATTCTTCGAGAAATTATACCCAATGATATTGAGATAGGTGAGTATAGTGGATTTTATCTAGATAACTAAGGGGAGAATTTAAGTGATGGACTATGCAAGACATTGTGTATACATACAACACATTCTTATTGTTTTGGATGATGACAAGACAACTACATTGATATTCTTTCAAGACAAGATTAAGTACGATATTATGCCCAATGTAATTCTATTTTTGTTAAATAACATTGATGAGGGAGTGGACCATGATCTCATTTATAAGAGGAACCTGAAGGTGGATTTTTGTGAATGAATTTTGTATTGACCTGGATGACTCGGGGGTTATGAATTTTTAGTGGAGGAAGTGTATCTATTATAATGTTAGCTAGGAAAATGGGAAGTATAGTACCCTGACAGAGGGGTAAATTGCACAAGACATTACTTGTTTGGTCTTTGACCACTGAGGTCGGCCATGACATTATTATAGGGATTATTCCCAACCACTATTGGTGTTCCAATCATGTTGAAATATGGGAAATATAAAAAGGTTCTATAGGAACCCATGGCTTACTATTAGTGATGGAGAATATAGACAAAATCAGTGTGTGAGAAGGACATCTTCTATACAATATCAAACTAGAAGCTATGGTTCTTCTGGGTGATCTGTTAGAGGTAGTAGATGTGGTTCTTTTGGTGAAGGGGGATTATATCACTATAGTGGTGAAACATAGGGGAGTCATACGATATCACATGGTAGAGTGGTAGGAAAATTACATGTGGTGCAGCCAGTACTTGTGAATAGAAAGGTTAGACCATAAATAGTTAGTGGTACTATTATTGTAGATTCTATATTATTTAATACCTTAATTGATAATAGTTCTTCTCCTTAAATTCTATTTAATGACATTCCTAATTATTTAGGAATTCATGTGAAGTTTACAAACGAGGAAGTGTCTATATATACAAATTTGGGTTTTTAGTCTACATTCGTCTATTTATTCAAGGGATGTTTTTCAAAGATAGGGAGTATCATTTTAGTTGGTAAGTATATATACATGAAAAGTCATGTTCCAACCAAATTGGGGGTATATACTAGCTAGTTCCATACCAGGATGACATTTAATGTTACCATATGAGAGTTACATTTACATATCATATGAGGGAAAATTACATTCCCCTTGGAGAGTGGATTATCCAAGAAGGTCAAGAACAACCAATTACTCAGCAACGTGGAGGAATTATAGTCTAGGTTTCTAGTATATTTCTATATGAAAGAGATGTAAATCATAATATCATTACTCTATTGTTGAAATGGTTTCAGTATGTTTTACCTGAATACTTATATAGTATTCTAATGAGAATGATATGGATGTCAATATTGATCTCATGCCGAGGGATGATCCAGTTTCTATTCCACCATAAAGATTGGGACTGAAAATTATTCACCTGTTCAAGATATTACTAGAGGAGTTCAAGGATAAAGGATTTAGACATCCTAGTATGTATCATGAGGGAACTTTGGTGATCTTTTCAATAATGGATAATGGGACATTATGCTTGTTTATTGATTTCTAGCAGTCTAACAAGATGAATGTGAAAAATCGGTATACTCTTATACATGTCAATGATTTATTTAACTAGATGAGAGAAGCTGGTGTGTTCTAAAAGATTTCCTTGCTTCTGGATATCATTAGCTATGATTTCGAACATCTGATCTACCAAGGAATAATTTTAGAAGGAGTTAAGACATATATATGTTCTTTGTAAATCAATTTGGGTAGAGGAATTATCTAATAATATTTATGTATTTGCTGAATATAATATTCAATGAAAACACATATACATTTCTATGGTATTTTTTGTCACATCTGGGTGTACCCCAAGACTCATTAAAATCTCTCCCAACCCCTTGACATCATCCTGTGTATTGAGAGAGAGCATTGGATTTATGCCTAGTTGTATAAGTGTTAGTTTTGGATTGAACATGTACACTTCCAAAGACACACAATCTTGGTGGATGGTGTTTTAGTGGACCAATAGAAGGTTCATGTACTGTTTTCATTAGAGTCCCTGAATAAATATTTTAATATCCATAGATTTGTGGGGTTAGTTGGTTATTATTTTATATTCATCCTAAAGTTTTCCAATTTGGTAGTTCTGCAGATGGGCTTGACCAGAGAGGGGATAATATCTGATTGGCTAGAATCAGGTGATATTCCCTTCAAGGAGTTGAATAAGAATTTGAAATTGGCATTGATCTTGATTCATCAAATTCCAGGTGATGAGTACATGGTTTATTGTGACACTATTGGTATTAGATATGGAACATTGTTAATGTAGGGAGATCAAGTTATGGAATAATGGTATTTGAAATTAAGGCCACATGAATAGACATACCCTACCCACAAACTCTAGTTAGATGAATTATTTTTATCAAAATTAATGGTATAGTTATCTGTTTGGTAAAAAGTATACCTTTTATACACACTAAAAGATCTTGAATTATATCTTTCCATAGTATGATTTTAATATTCGACAATAGAGATGGGTTGAGTATATGTATTCATTCATCTTCGATCAGGCATATACACCTGAGAAGGGGGATATAGTGGGTGATGCATTGAGAAAGAAAATAAATGCTCAAACAGTTTAAAAGTATATTTAGGACTGTAAGATGATGAAATTTCAAGATAAAATTCATGTTGAGGTTCAGAAGAGTTAGGATAAGATGACTCTCATTTTAGTTTCAGTGGAGTTTAATATTTCTAACCTGAATAGAGATAGGTAGTATAAGGATCTGAATTGTTTCACCAATAGGGAAAACTATTATGGGAGTAGGGAATCTCCTTTATATTTGGACCATAGATTAGTACAAGATCATATATGTCAAGTATTACATTTTTGTGCCTACAAGTATGAGGGAGGAACTTATTTGGGAATTTTATACCAAAAAATAGTGGTACATTGTAGTGTGACCAAAATTTAAGATGACATATGATGAATGTTGTGGTGTTCAGTAATTAAAGAGGAGGTGGTAGGATTAATTTCAAGGTTTTCAAAATATTGGAAGGTAAAGGCAGATCATCAATGGCATGGAAGATTTCGTCCATCATTTCCCATTCCTAAATTGAAATGGGAATATGTGAAAATGGACATTGTGGTGGGTCTTCTGAATATCCCATCTAAGATTGATGTTATATTGTTTATTGTGGATATACTAAGGAATTTTACATATATAATTACTTTATAGGATACTTTATAAATATAGTAGTTCAGGGACTTTTATGTTTGGGAGATATTCCCTCTCCATGGGGTGACACCAACAATAGATTCATATTCTGAATCACATCTCAATTCATTGTTTTAGATGGGATTACATAAGACTATTGGTACAAAAGTATTATTGAATATGGCCTTCCACCCATATACATATGGACTATTAGAAAAAACTATATAGGTTCTTGAGGATATCTTGTGTGCATGTGTTCTAGATATTGGTGGGTCTTGGGAGAAGCACATGGATTGGTGGAGTTTACCTAAAATAAATGTTATCAGGAATCTATACAGATGAAACCATACGAGTCAAATTATTGTAGGAAATGTATATCACCTCAATAAGAAATGGAGGCATGTTAGATAGAATTATTGGGATAGAGTGTCACACAAGATATGCCAGAACAGGTGCAGGTAATCTTGTAATGTACGAATACAGTCTGAAGTAGATAAAAGTTGTATGTTGACTGAAATCGATGGCCCCAAGAGGTTACATATTTCAAACATGTATTCCTCTAGGTATCAACTATATTGTGTCACAAAATGATAAATATATAGGTAATGTTTGTTCCCAGGTTCAACAGATTGTTTGAGGTTGTGTAGATAATTAGACTGGTGTCATTCCTATTGGCTCTTGCACAAAAATATAGTAATATGCATGATGTTTTACATGTATCAAAACTATAGTGGTATCACCCGAACAATTATATTGTTATTGAAATTCATGATTTTGATCTTGATATAAATGCGTCTTTTTAGGAGCATCCAATTCATTTGTTAGATCACAATGGGAAAATGTGTTGGGGAATGATAGTGATGATATATTGTTTGTAGTTGAAAAACCCGGGTGTGCAAGAGGAAACTTCGAAAAGGGAATCATATATGAGTTCTCACTGGACCACTTTTTTGGCATGTAATCTTATATATTATTGGTAGTGATGATTGAGGATGAGCTATTTCGGAACCCTATTAAGAGTAACTGTGAACCCCTATAAATGAGGCTCATATATTTAATTCATGGTTAATTTTTTTTCCCTTTCCCTAAAAAACCATGGATGAGTATAAATGTTAACCGATTTTAAATTTTAAAATCCCAAGAACCCACGATTCTCACCCATTTAGACCAATCATTAGACACTAAGAGGACCTTATTGATTTTGGATCTATATGTATTACTTATAATCCTTCCCGAGCATTGTTTATCCTGATTTGAAGCCCATGTCATAGATCCACAACTCTCCCGGTATGTGAATCCTATCATGGTTCCCTTCCTGATCTTCTCATATTCGTCTCACATTCATTTTGGAATGTAATATAATTTTTTGTTAGATATCAATCAATTTTTTGAGATCTAGATCTACAATTTTAGATATCAATGTATATTTAAAAGATATTGATTTTTTAATCTTGATTTAGGGTTATGGGATTCAAATATCATTTTTAGTCATTGTGCTACTCAATATTTCGAGATTTCCATTTAGTCTTTATTCCTATAAAACATGAGGTAGAATCTATAAATTTAAAATCCCATAGTAATTATGTTGTTACATTTATACAAATTGTAGAATTCGAAGAGTTTTTTGAAATTTTTATACCTAAATATGGTTATTTATTGTATCCGATAGATTAATTGATGAAGTGTGGAAATAAATACTTAATTGGTAAATTATTTATGATATTTATGGGATGTCAATTTATATAAATAATTGGGTTATTATTTATGAGATATTGATATCATGAATTAAGACAATTATTGGTTGAGGTAAATATTTGATATTGATATTATAAGTAGACATAATTAATTGTGGAATTATTAATGGAATATTGATGTTAGTAATCGAATAATTAATAGGTGAGTTAATTATGAGATTTTTAAATTTTAAGAATGAATAATTAGTTTTTTAGTTTTTTAATTTTTTATTGATATATATGATATTGTTAGTTATGTGTTATTAAATGGTGAATTATAACATCGACATTCGATAAATTATTTTTAACGGTAACAACCCCATTTAATTATCTATTATCAAATTGTGAATTGTAACATGGAAAATTGTCCCAGTATTACGAATGGAAACATGATTATTCAGTTTTGTATTGTTAAATGGTAGATGATAACATGGATATTTAGACATGTATTAGGAATGGTAGTATTCTAATTCAATTATGTGGTATTAAACAAGGAATGGTAACATGGAAATTTGGGTAGGTATTATGAATGGTCTCATGGATAGTAAAATATGATATCACTTGGGTAAAGATTTGAATCCAGCATGGGTCGAAGTAGGTATTGACGTTCAAGAGTGCTCAGTAAATTAGGGAAAGATTATGTTGTTTAATAATGAATATTTAATAATTTGATAACTATTTATTTATGCATTATAGTAATTTACTAATACAATTGCATATATTATTTTTGACTAGATTGGTTTTAGACATCATTGCTGGTGCCCTACTAAGTTGTACTCATACCCAACATGGGCTACATGATATGTACCTAAATAAACATTATGTTTGGAGGAAATGTGAAGGGAAAATACCTGGGGTTTGATTGCTGAGTCGGGGATGGAGCTCAGATGACGGAACTAGACATGGTTCAAGACCCACATAGATTTCATCAGTGTCTTTATTTTTATTTTTCACATTAGACACATGAAATGTACATAAGTATTACATGTTATCTTCTATAGTTGAATATTATATTTATTTATTTTGATTATATTGATTTATTGGTAATTTTTATTGTTAATTTTTCATCTACTATTTTTTATTTATTTCTGTTGGTGTATTACTATGATTAAAGATGATATAGATTACAAAGGATCAAATTATTAGACTCTAACTACTAGTCGACAGCCTCTAGTGTATGGGGAGGCACACATGAGGTCATTTATTAGTATGTCATAGGAAAGAAGTGTGTGAAACCCATTTTACGGAATTATATTTTATTAATATGTTATCATAATGTTTAGAAAAAATATTAAGAAGAAAAGGTATGTAGTGAGTAATTCTTTCATAGAGACCCTAAACATCTTCTCGGTGAAATATTTATATCATAAGTACAAAATATAATATGAAGTGAAGTGGTTATATAGGTTATTCAATTAACCTCTAGGAGAGTGAAATATGGTCATTGGTCATTGTTTTTTTGTTAGGAAAGGCTTTCATTGAATGGTTGGATGTGATCCCCTTTTATATGAGGGGTAAATATCACTTCTGTGAACACCCATTATTCTTCACATGTGGAATAAGACTATTCATGGGTTAATTAGTCCAAAATCTAAAAATAATGTATTTTTAGGTAACATTGGTTATTAAAATCCTCGACGAATTATTTCTACACATTTTTAAACGTGATATAATTCATTTAAATTTATATATTAAATTGTATGTTTTTATTTTTTTTACCAGGGAAACAAGTTTTTAAAAAAGTAATTTATGTTTTGATAAACATATAAATCCCATATTTATTAATTTGGGTAAAATGAAAAATAATATGATCTCAATTTAACTAAATTAAATTTAAAAATAATATAAAACGAACTTCTAAATTTTAAAAAATATATATAAAGAACAATTTTGTAGGAAAATATTATTTTCCCTATTAAGTATTCATAATATTATTCGGTATTGATTAAAAACATATTGAGTGATTAAATATTTAAATAAATTTCAAAAAATTATATTAATTTTATTTTTAGAGTAATTTAAACAATTTTAATAGATAAAAATGTAAAAATATCAATAAAAAATTTCATTGAACATAATAGTGTTACTATTATCATGGTGATTAACATTACTCATAAAAATAATTATTTCTTGACAAATATTAATGTTGTTCTTATGAATTAATATTATAATACTGATCTAAATAAGAAATAATTTTTTCTATTTAATTTCAGAAAATAGATGAAATCAAATTTTTAATATAAGAGAATAAATAATTTTTTAAAGAAAAGTACTACTTATATTTATAAAAAGATAAACAAATGTTTTATAAATACCTATATTAACTTTAAATTATTTATTCTACTAATATTTATGTAATCAAAAGTTTTCAAAATTGTAAAATTCATTCTTATATTATGATAAATAAATTAAAGTTACAGTTTTACCAAAATCATTATTTTTCACGAATAACCTATAACCCTATATTTTAAAGAATGTTACAAAAAAACATTCCACTATAATTTTCAAATTATAAATAAATAATTTAATTTGTTTTTTATTATTCAGATTCTAAAATTTTATAATTTATTTTTTATATATAAAAAATAAATAAATTCAATTTTAATAGAAAATTTAAAATAATTTTTTCTTTAAAATTCATAATGAGAAATATATACAATATATTTGATAAATATAATATTATATTAACAAATAAAAGATTGTATCTTCATAATTTCAGAATACATATCACTTTTAGAGGTCTACATGTGATATTAGAGTAAGGTATTATCTGGTGGTACTTGAGGGTGTTGATTCTATTAGCATAGATTTTGTGGAAATTTCAACAGTAATTATTTTTTATTGAATTTTATTTATGTCAAAAAATAATTAGTCATGTTATATTTTTTATTGTTCTTGAGAAAAATAAATTGAAGATACCTCTTTATGATTCTTAAATAATTGGTCTTTAAAATGGATAATTTTCCTACATAATGAAATTCCTATAATTTTTGTTACTATATTTCATAAAATATATGAATCCTTGCAATACCTCTAATTAAATAGATATATTATAATGTTTGACATTGGAATTAAATTAATGACATTCTATAAACATAATATTTACTTTATTATATACATAGTGATGTATTAGATTTTTACATTACTCCCCACACTATTATGTAAATTTAGTCCTTGCAATTTAAATAATTTCTAACCAATTAAATAGTTAATAGTATCCATAAAATATATATGACCAAATATTTCATTTTAAATAGGTTTTCTCTTCATAATATTTTTTATGACTCTAGAACTCATATTTTCCCTTATAATAGTAATATAACCTATGTTGATTTCTTCTCTAATAATATGTTTTAAATACACGAATAAAATTAGAGTAATTTTTTTCATATACTATTTTGAGAAATATTTTTATTAATTTGTGATCATGTATTGTTTTTTTATTTTAATTTCCTTCAATATAAATTATCATTTCCATTATTTAAAGAGTAAAAATACATTCCCGATATCACATCAAAATTGGTTGAAGTAAAGATATTAGGATTTTATTAGAAGTGCAGTCCTATAAACATCTTTGAGTGAAGAGTTATATAGATGTGATGAAATTATAACATTATATTTTTTATTTTATAATTCAACAGCATACCACCAAGGAGGTGTTGTTAATATCTAATTATTCTTTATATGTATTTAATATTAGGTTTATTATGATATGAATACAACTGTCACATTTCATGAATGGGTGATCATTCTTCCTCACAATATATTATCTTCATAAGTGACTTCCATGGTTTTGGATTCATAGTGTTTCCATTTCCATGAATCTTTTTAGTCCCTCTATTCTTCATAACCCCCATATTAAAAAATATAAATATCATAATGTCCAATTTTTCCTTATTAAAAAGGTGAATTGATAGTGGTACATTAGGATGGTAAATGTTTTCCATTCACAATGTCAACTAAGATATTCACTTTTTCTGCATAATAAGTTTCTCAATGTCACTGTTTTACACGTATGAAACATATTTAAGTCACATTAATACATTTTCTATAGTTCTTTATCCCACTATTTTAATTTGATGGAAAATAAATCATTTATCCTTCATTATGTTCCTCGCCTGAATCATCATGAGATTTCGTAATTCAATACATTTTTGGGATTAATAACTCCAATATGCTCATATAGTTCGTCATATTTCTTAATGGATAGTTGGGAATAATAAAAATATTTATAAATCTATCTCTATTCTTTGTAGATTTATTTTTGTACAATCTTTACTTTTTCAATGTAAAAAATTATTAACTTTATTAATTTGGGATTCATCTATTACAAAAACCACAAATATTTAATTTTAACTGATAAATAAAAAAAAATTAATTATTTATTGATAATAACATGAAAAATTATTCTTCTAAATGTGTTTAATTTTGAAATTACTATATCCAAATTTATTTAATCCATACCACTCCTAGTTCAATTTAGGTTTATTTTGGTTGGGTTCTCTCAAAATTGTTATACTAATTTCTGTCCATAATATATCAATAATAATGGAATTCAATTATAATGTCATAAAAATAATCATATCTATCATCTGTGTCAAAAATGGTATGCATTTAGGCCACATTTTCAGGAATTTGGTTATGAAAGAGTTAAAAAGGAACATACACTTGTTATGGTTATTACCTTTTAGTATATATGTTCAAGATCATTAATACACTTATAGTAGTCATGCATGGATGTTATTTCAATAAAAACCACATTGTCATTGTATTTCCACATTTTTAAAATGTAATCATACATTGATACTTATCTCATTAATTTATCCATAGGGTTTTCAATAAATACCACTTATCGTAATTCATCAAATTTTAAATATTACCACAACAGATATAAATCGGTATATTTATGTTTCATTTTTGGATTTTACATTACTTATAAACCGTTAAATTATTCTTAAATAATATCCTAAAAAATTATGTTATATAACTCTACATTAGATACCACCAATAATGCTACACATTTGTGACCGTGTCAATTAAATGTATAAACAAAAATATTATATTACAATACATTACCATGATCTTTTATGTTTATATTTTATATAATTATAAAATAACATTTACTAATGAAACTCATTAATTTTATCAACTAATGGAATTTTTCCACTATATAAAAAAAATTTAATCTATATCATGTATTAATTATCTCATAATAATTCACCACATAATAAAATATTCTGTAAATTTTGTTCTTTTCATAAAATCATACCATGGTAAAACTAAATCCTAAGAAATTGGAGATATCAATTTCTCAGTAACGGTAAACATAAGCTATAATAATCCCTGACAATAAGTGATCTTATTATTATAATATGGGTATAATATATATTTATATAAGTCAATCCCATTAAATCACCGATCATAAAAAAAGATGTATGGAATAATACATGAAATAACATTAAAAATGTGTCAAGATAATTTGGAATCATATTTCAATAAAAATGATATATGACAGAATAACATCATCATAAAACAGTAAAAGGACAATACAATGAGTTTAATCATATTTAATCAGTATGAAAACTCTATGTATTCCCCCTATTTTATGTAGTGAATAAGTCCTAGTATGTCCACCATTTTTATATTGAGAACAAGTACATATATGTATCCAGCCTTTTATATTAGGAATAAATCGATTAAATTGCACACCACATTTTATTAGTATATATAAATTCATACCTATCATTATTTGTATGTATGAGATCACCCCATCATCATCCCAACACCAAAATGTTTAGTACCTAGGTGACACTGATCCTCAAATTTATTAGACAAAATAAATAAACATATCTTGCATAAAAATGGGATATAAATGGAATGAGTGTGTCTAAACCAACTTATCCAACCTCATATGGGATGTGAAAAACTTTATCCTTAAAAAGGTCAACCAAATGATCATATTTATAATCACTCTCCTCTTTAAGAAATATGCATCATTATTTGATTCCAATTATGTATGAGATGTCACCATATTGGGATGAATTATTTCCTAATGAAAATAAATAAATTGAGGAAGCACATTCATTGGAACATTAAAGGTTCTTTATTTTAGGGCATCAATAACATTATTGGTGTCAAACATAGTGAAAATTTGATTCCATTCATAATGGATGACATACATAGTATCTTGAATCATGGAGAGTAAATTAGATTTCAATGAAATTATGAATACCATGTAATGGTATAACAATACTTTGGATAAGACCCAAAGGGTAAGAAATACAACCCCACATCCAAATGGTTTTGGTATACTTGCGGTTTCACCGTCTACATTCACCTTGATCCGTGAAAGAATTAGGGGGGGTCCATTGAATAGATTTCATGCCCAAGGGTTTTTTGAACCATCTAATCACACATCGAAGGCATAAAAATATTAAGATCAGATATGGTTTTTTATAATGTGAATATTTTTATTTCATATGTACATAAAACATACCTGTGTGTGGCTATAATTATTAAATGGATTGATGGGTTATAGTTTAAAAGAATAAAATCATTCTATGATTTAAAAATTTATGAACTAGTGGATGAGGAATCTTCTAGTAGTAGGTTATATACTTGTTCACTCATTCTGGCTATAGTGATGTATTCAAATAGGTTCCTTACACTACAATGTGGTCATATTTTGGCTGCAAAGGGGTATTATTGTTAATCCAAGAATCATGATGAATACTGACATCAGATAAAATAATGTTCTGAATTTTATAAATCAATCAGAAATATTTAATTTGTTGTGTCAAGGTGGTTTCCAATTCACTCAATTGGATCATGTTTAATTATCATGATTATATTTTTCCTCTATATAAGTATCCATTTTGATGTTTTAATTAAATGTGTATTGAATTTAATCATCCATGAGGGGTGGTTATGTTTCCATGATAGTTCATCCTATATTTTTTCGTAGTGCTGACGATTCTATTCCATCATTGTTTACAATTGAGGATATCATTATCAATAAAACCATACCATTGAAGTTCAATGTTTACTTGAGAAGGTACTACCACATTCATAATATTATTTTTTGTGAATAATGTTAGCAATAAACATGTGCTATAAATTGTAGGGCATAACTGTGTTGTCGTTAAGGGGATTATGTAGCTAAGGGGTCTATAATAGTTCATGATAGATATCTTAAACACCATCCATTTTGAATTACACAAAATATTATTGTTGTATTTTTCAAATAGTATGAAAAATATATGGTGAAAATTATTGAGAGGATCCATTCAGCTCCATTGCAAAGAACCAGTAAGAAAACAATTATGGGAGTGGTAATAAGATCTAATAGAATTATATGTGAATTTCATTTAATGAGAGTGATTAATTTTCATGATATTGTTGATTCAAAATCCATATATATCAATTTGTTTTATTAATTACATCAAATAATGATTTAAAATATTCAATTGAGGCATACATTTGATCTTGATGAATTCATCCAAATTTTTTAGAGTTTATTGATAATACAACATTGTCATTTTATTGTAGAAAAGTAATATTAAAATATTGACTTGATACCCCAATTAACTAAACATTTCTCATTTTACTGAGAAATAAATTTTACTTTAAAAATATTGAAATTCATTATTATGTTTCAATATATTTTCCAAGGTTTTCGCTTCTTAATTTTCACCCCAAAAAACAAAACATTATAGTACATGAATGATTTTCTTCCCCATTTCCCTCAATGAATTATGAATATATATTTTTTTATAGAGGTAGTAATTCCACCCCCAAAGACAATGAAATATATTTTTAAGATAATAGTTTGACTTTTGACTTCTTCATAGTATAAAAAATGCCTTTTATAGATAACAGAGTGTTTTTGGACCCCTTCCAATAGAGGAGGATGATGTCATCATATAAAATTTGTGAGGGGGTTAAGAATCCCATAATATACTTCATCCATTTATAAAGGCTAGTATGGGAAAGAACCTTAAGTAATCAAATAATGTACTATTCATAAATATCAAACCTACAGACAAAGATATGGTCTCATTATTTGAATCCCTTAAAAACATTAATGTGACCTTTATGTGGTCCACTTGATATCACCCATTCAAAATATCAAAATTAATCCATGGAATTAAAATGGATTTCACTCATCACATTATTGAGAACCCATTAAAATAACATGGTTGTCCAAAACTTTTCATATGTATTCTCATATGGGAATCATTTCTATTTCCATTTAAATATTATATAATGATAAATGAATGGAAAATAAATTAGTATCCAAATATATTTTTCAACATTAATATTCGTTAACCTTCCATCAATAGTTAAAATAATATTTTATTTCAATATATATATATATAATTTTTAAATTAGTATGTCAATTAGATTCCCGATTAATTGATGTATGGGAACTAGGATAACACTCTTCAATCAGAGGAATAGAAATTGTTGTATTCTCATTTGAAATGAACTGGAAGAAAATTGGGAATATAGATGGACTATGTCTATGTATGATGAAGAAAGTGATGGATAAGTTTTATTTTAGAGATATAATTATTCTCATTTATGAAAACATATATAAAGAATCTATTGGAATAAGATTCATGTATTTAGAAAAATGATAGATTTGTATTAAAAAAAAGATAAAAATAATTATTGTCTATGAAAACCCTTTAAAATAAATTTTTAAATATAATATTAAAATAATATACTTCTAAAAAAATGAATCTTGGGAAATTTATTCAATATTATGGTAAATATGTTCTTCTATAATGTTTTAAAAATAGTTTCATTTTAATATTTTTATATATAAATTATATGTTTTTATAGTAATTTTCAAAATGATTGAAATGATACATTTTGGAATGTATTAAAACATAACTTTTTATGAAATATCTTATAACTAAGACATCAGAAGGTTTTAATTTTATTATCGAGAAATTATAGAGTTAAAGATATTAATTTATCTATTTGATGTAATATCTTTCAATATTTTTAAATACATTTATTTTAAAAAAACATCTTATATAAAAAAAATTGGAATATAAATTTCAAAAATGGTGATGAGATGTAATTGTATTACATGAATTAATACAAATTTAAATTACAAAAATAGAGAAAACATAGGATTGAAGGAAAATATGTACATGTAAAAAATATTCATTGATAATAGTAGGAGTTATTCATTCCAAAGTTATAAATTTATATTCGAAAACATTTCATTTAAGAAGAATATATTGATAATGTGAGGTTATTTATCATAATAATATGACGAAATACAATTTTGGATTTGATAATCGTAGGATAACTGAAATATTTAAATTCTTATTAATGTAAGAAATATAGAGACCTAATGTATCCGAATATAAATATATGAGACTCTTGTGGTAATAGAAATGTTGAAATGAAACCCCCTTGAAAGGAAATTATTTATATAAAAAAATTAAATACCATAAATAAATATGAGACCATGGTACAAAGTATTAAAGCATAATTAGATACACCATTCCATAGAATCCATGTTTTATAATATGAAATTTATATTAAGAAATTTTATTTGAGATATGAAACCCTTACCATAATTCATGATATTCATTAAAACATTTGAATCTCATGAAAATAATACTACGATAATATCAAATTCAAAATATTTATTCATCACTATCAGCTTTTATATTCTTCATTTATAATAATTTACTACGATTATATTACTTAGTTAATATCTATTTTCAATATTGGGAGTGATTTTCCTGATTTTTTTAATATTGTTTCATAAATGCATAGTTTCTATTTATTTTCAAAAAATGTTTATAAATTATACATTTTTATGAGTTAAATTGATAAATAAATTATATATATTTATTATGATCTTATCTTTGTCCATTAGTTTTTGTTTTTTATGTGAAAATGGAATTAATGATGTCTCATTTTGGTATATTAAGGGAGAACATATGATATTAAAAAAAAGTAAAATAATTTATTAATCCCTAATATAAATATACTGAAATCATTATTTTATTGTTATCAAATAATAATGTTATTTTTTTGGATCTCTTATACATCCATGATAGTGTTGGTTTTTAAACCAACACAAAATGGAATGTACCATAATTCAATGGGTGCGTGTGGTTATGAATTGTTTTTGACATAATTTCATTATAAAATAATAAATATGATGTTCTTTTGTTTATGTTTTATTAACTTTTTATAAGTGGAATGTATTTATATTTTAAACCATGAAATCATTATAAAAAAACAACATAGAGTTTTTTTTTAAAATTTGTTACATTATATTCATAAATATAACATATATATATAATTTCTTATTCAAATGAATCATTATAACCAAAATGAGTGGTGTTGGTGAAAATATGATGATTTCACATCATGGTGGTTGAAGTCTTAAAAACACGGGATTAATATAATTTTGTTACTCTATGTGGATTGGATGGATTAATTAAGGTTTATTAAATTAATATAGTATCACATGATTATATTAATACTATAGTGGTAACTATATTACAATGTCAAGGGTTGGGTTTGAAGAGAAATATTACGAATTGAATATATGGACAAAGTAATACATACACTGATACATTGAACTGTCTCTTGATGATATCATTAAAATTGAGGGAAATAGGATAAATTGTAGGGAAAAGATGTTTCTATAAATGATACAAAATTGTAATAGAGAAACAATATTAGTTTTTCATGTATATTATGAATGTAAATATCTGAATTTAACGGGTTGAAGTGAGCCTATTATATAAGTGATGAAATGGGAATTTTTTTGAAAGACCATTATTTTTCAACAGAAAAATAAAACATTTCAATAGAACATGGTTAAAAAATATTAATATAATAGTGTATTGGGTGATATCTAGGTTAAATATGCTAAAAAACATTTTCAAACCCTTATTTTAAACATTTCATAAGTCATTTTCTATTATATTTTGAAATTTAAATGTTGTTTGCCTGGGTGATTAGTTTTTACCCATGTAACTTATGTTTTTATTAAAATATAAAATAAACACTCTAAAAAATATTTTTGTATTGAAATTAAATTTAATCACTATTAAATATTCTTAATTTTTAAATTATTCTATAACTACCTTTTAAACTAAAACATTATATATAAATATACTATTTTTTAGAGAACTCATTTTTCACCATTAAGTGTTGTTAACCTTATTTAGTATTGATTAAAAATTTAATTGGTTTATATATTTAAATATATATTTATAAATTATAATTTTAAAATATATGATTTTATTCAATGAGATAGTAATTACACAAGATAAATAAAAAATTCTTTAAAAATAAAAGTTATACCATTGTCGTGGCCACCAAAATTAATATATACAACCAAAAAATCATTCCAAAAAAAATTCAATTTTACATATAATAATGTATTATCATGATTATAAAAATTATAAAAATAATTTTCTTGTTTTATTTCTTTAATTTATGAAAATAATATTTACTAAATGTGTATAAAGTAGTGTTTCAAGTCAAACATTTCCTATGATTCCAAAGTGATTAATAAGGGTTTTATAAATCCATCATTGGAATTTTTAATGATTTAATATACATAATAAGATATTTATTATATAAAAAGTGATATAGTTTTTTAATTTTTTCTTGTGTAATGATAATTTTATAAAGCTGATAGTTTTAAAAAATCATTATTTTTTAATTATTCACAAAGAAAATAATATTTTTATAGAAATTCCAAAAATACATATAAAAATAATATTGATATTATAATTCATAATATGATGTTAATTTTATATATTTTAAATTATTATTTTTTTAAATTTAATTTTTAAAAATTAAATATAAAAAAAATATAATGGAAAAAAATTCATTGTAAAAAAATTGAAAATTAAAATTGTGTAAAATACATGGGATAAATAACATACTAATTTATTAAGTACCTGGTTATATAATTCTAATATATTGTTACAAATCCTCTTTAGATATATTCATATGATCTAAAAAAATGGTTTGATCTTATGGTATTTGAGGGTAGTGATTCTATTACTAATGTTCTCATTAAAACTCTCATAGGATTGAATTAATCTCTCATTTGACTTGTCACAAACTATAATTATGTTAGTTTCAATCGGTATTGGTGTAGATAAGATCCCAATGATGCTACCTAATTCCCAATATCCATTATATGATCATAATACTATATACCTTTTTAACTTAATTATATTTATTTTCTTTTTATTCATACATTTTTTAATATGGCTACATCCCATTTTACCCATTAATATAATTTCATTATTAGAACAGTAAAATTAAATTTTTACAAATCATATTCTAATTTTAGTTTGTAGTTTTCTATAGAAAAATATATTAACATAGTATTTAATTAAGGTAAATAAATATTGATGTTTTGTGGAATTACAGAAGGGATGGCACATTAACCTACATCTTCGGGTATGGGTTGAGGTGAAGTATTATTTCACTTGATTATAAAGGGATCCGTGATGACTTGAGGAATCCCTATATTTCACATTCATTTAGTGGTTAGGATTTTTATTTCAGCTAACACATCATTTTTTTTATAGTTCACCCTTTTAATATCATCCTTCTAAAAGGGTTTAGGTAAGGTTGGTGTTTTGAAGTATGGTGAATCCTTATTCATTTTGGTATGGGGATTGCCATGTAGGATTAGGCATCACGATTCCATAGTTATTACATGATTTCCTAAATTGATTTTTTATGTGCATTGTTTTCTTTGGTGTAGGTTTTCTGGGTTTCATGAGAAGGACTATACAATATATATGAATTTTATTTGCATTCAGTGGATCACATCTGCAAATAGTGTGCGAAATGAATTTTGAATTTTATACAAGGTAGTTGGATTCCCCTGCCAATTTACAAAGTATTGGGTTCAATGAACATTGGTTTATTTTTATATCCTCTCTTCGAGAATAGGAATTTTTTATTTCAAGGCACATTGTACATATATAATAGGATAATGTGGTTGAGTATTTTTCAGGATTATTATGCGAGTTGGTTCGTAGGTAAGTGTATATTGTTGTGAATAATTTGTCATCATGTACTATCAAGCTCGTAATTTTTTGTGAAATATGATATATGAAATTTTATATGTACATTTTATTTCCCCCTTTTTTTATACGTCATATTGATAGTAATTTAATTCTATTTTGGAATTTGTGGTCCTGTTTGGATCACAATATTATGTCTAAATGATTTTGGGATGTCCGTTATATGGATGGATCATGATTAATTTTTGGTCGGCTTATTTATGACCCTAGTGTTTTTTTTCTTGGTTCTGGTCTTCACATGAATATTTTAGTCCCTTAATTCTTGTTAGTAGCCTTTTAATATAACAAGGAATTTCTGAGGGCATGATACTACCCCACTCAAGAATAATTTGGTTTATTCAGATTGGGGAATTACAATGATCAAAAGAGTAATATTTTGTTTATGTAAAATATTTATAGATAGAAAGTATCAATGACGAGTGTGTCTATATAGATAATTATATATTTTACATTATATGTATAATTAAATTTTATTAAGTGAGTTATATAGATTGATTTGGATTTTTGGTTGATGTATCAAATATTAATCACTATAAAAATAACTTCAGTATTACGGAATCCTATTGATGATAGGTAAAGTCATCATAATTATTCTTGAAAGAAAATGGATTAACTCTCATCACATGACATTGACCATTTTAGGATTATGACATAGGTAATTTATGGAAAAATATAAAATAAATCATTCATCAGAGTTTTTTTAATAATGATAATGATTATTAGTGATGCATTTTAAATTTTAATGGGGAAACACAACTAGGGTTTCTATTTAAAAATATATTAGTATTAAATATATATATATATATATGACAATGATATTTTTGTATATAAATTTTGGATGGACCTCCTCAAAATAATGAGTAGATAGTGATAGAGGAATTTTAAGTGTCTATTATGTTGTAGTGGGAGATTCAAAAACATTTATATCAATAGTTTTCATTGACAAGGAATAATTATAGTTTCGATATTGTTTTGAAAATAGTGTATTTGTGAATTCTGGATAATATAGAAAATATCCATTGTATAATTCATTGATTCAGCCTACAGAGTGTGATCCATGTAAAACTAGAGTATCCTTTTAATTAACATGTATTATATTTTTTATATTTTGATTTGAATTATAGTGTGAACTAGTAACCCCAAAATTCACCACCCATTTTTAGGATGTATATAACCTTATAAGACCTTGGCATAATAAAGGCTATAAGACCTAAATATTTTTTAAATTTTTTATATTATTCATACAACTTTGTTATTAAAATCCATTTAAAGAGTTTACATAATTAATTATGGATATAAATTTTTTTATAGAAAATATTTTTGAATATACAAAATTTATTTCAATTCATTAATGGAAGATAATATTAAAATTTCATTTGTCAGAATTGAATTTATTTAGTGGAAATATATGGTTTCAGAAGAAGATCAATGAAAATTGAATCTTGAGTCTATTTCCTTGTGTCTCTTACTGTGGGATTTATTGAAAAGAGACTAAATTAATTTAATATTTTGTAACCTTGAAAGGAATGATAGAGATATTAGTGAATATCTATAGAGTGAAAATACCATAAAAAATAGGATAGCCTAAATTAATTAAAAAATAAATAAATAAACATTATGAAGATCTGAATATGCCTTTTAATGGAGTATATTGTTATTAATGAAAATTAAAAACTACTAAGTCCCTAAAATTGTATCAACAATGCCTCCATGGATTTTCCCTTTGAATAATATGTGATTATTTTAATTTGATATATTTTTTATAGCCATGAAAAAAGATTAATATTATGAACTCTTTTATTCACACTAATTCATTAATATAGAGATCAATGATGAAAAATAATATTAATAATTAAATTTTTCATCATGGGAATGATCTATAATGAGAAAGTGGTATTAAAGTATTTAGTGAATAATTTCACTAATTAATTATCAAAAGTGTAAAAAATTATACATATAGAGAATAATTTATCTAGTACAATTAATATTTTATGTAAATGGTTATAGGTATAAGAAAATTCCTCATAGATGAGAAACTTAAATGCCATATGAGGACTTTTTAATTAAAAAATAAGCTATTATGTTTACCTTCCCTTTTGTGTAAATCATTATGAATTAGTAGGAAAAAATAAAATATACACATATTTTATGTCTCTGGTTCAATTTCATCCGAGAGGAAATAAAAAACCCCATATAATTTCTATAAACCTGATTTTATCTAAATGAAATTAAATTTGAATGAAATTTAAAATAAAAATATTATATTATTTCAATAATGAGTATCAACGTGAAATTAAATATTATATTAATACTTATAAATATATGTGATAAATAATTTTTTCATGCATAAACAAACATCTCAATCAATGAGGTAAAGTGTCACAAAAATCATCAATTGGAATAAATAATATTAGTAATAATATAATGGGGATATTGGTCAAATCCTCATCTCTCTTTTTAAAGGCTGTGGAACACTACTAAAGAAACATATAACCACAACCCATATATTTTAAATATATAAGTGTTTTTATTTGTTAGAAAAAATACCCATAAGACCTTGATAATTACATTACAAACCGAAGAAATTACTCATGTTTGAAACACTAATTTTTAGTCATATTGATTTTACCTCTTGAAACAGGGATAGATATATAGTAATGTTATTATCAATGGAAAAACTATCAATGAATTAGACTTCTTATGTAAAAAGATTTCATTTTGATATCTAAATATATAATGGATTGTTATTACAAAACTCCAGATCTACCCCTAGATTTTAAAAAAATTAGTAACACAGCTTTACTAACTAAATTATCTTCAACGAATACCAACACAAAATATATCCCTGTGATGTAAAAGTAAAAAATACAGCAATACTATAAATATTTTTACTAAATTCTAACTGAAAATGGAATTAATATTTATTATAAATATCTAAGTATGTAAAAACTATTTTGGATGTATTTATTTTCCAACATTATATGATGATTGAATGATTGTATAACAATCCATGAAATCCGGTTTCTCAACCTCAATTGGTAAAAAAATAATTAATCCTTGGTAATTGATATTTATTCATCCCAACAACTTGATTTATCATTTCGTAATCATTAACTTAATTCAAAACTCCATGTGGCTTCATAGAAAACACAGCTGGAATAACCTAATGGGATTCATTGTGACTAAAAAACCCCTTTTCAATATACCACATATTTGAATTCTCAATTTTCACTAATTTTCAAGTTCAATTTAATTTCTTTCCACTAAAATATGATATATCCACGATTATTATTTTTTATAAAACATGACATCAAATAATGGGGCTAGATTTAAAAAAATAAAAAAAATCAAATGAATATTATACTACCATAGGAATGTTTACATCTGATTAAAAAAATATCAATCATTATGAATTAGAAGTTTTACTCTATAACTTATGTTTTCATAACTCAATTAATTGATCCATTTTACTAATTAAGCTCACATTATTTAACTATATATAAGAAAAATCAATTTTCAATGATAGTATTCAACATAATCCTACGAGTAATAAAATTAATTCTTACCAATAATAATGTTTTATGATTGATTTTTTTATAATATTGGACAATGTGATACTTTTCCATATACCTCTACCAACTCCCAACCATGAATTGTAGACAATAATTTTTACTAACCCCAAATATAGTAGCTAAATAAAATGGTTAGTAAAAACTCTCCTTACATAATTCTAAAAACATGATGTGTTTTATTTTAATAAAGGAATGAGAATCACTAATTCCTATCAAAATAAATTCAAGAGATGATAACAGATTGATCATGTCACACACCACCATTATCCCTTCCACCGCATCAAAAAATACATTATAATGTTGTTAATAGAAAAATCCTAATTCATTGGATCCTTTTACATTAATTATTTTATCCTTGTTCATTATTTAGTTTGTTTAAATGAGAAGTATTTATGGTAATACCATAATGGGAAGCACCCAAAATCCGAGGTTCAATGGTTCGTTGATCTTGATGGTGTGAGAGTGGTTAATGGATATATTTAATTTGAAAGGGTATCCCATAAAATATTAAATAATTCCTAATTATATGATATCCACCATATTTATAATGGTATTTATACTAATGATTAAACATTACACTAAATATATGAAAACAGGCATCCAAATTACCACTTGATAAAAGGAAACTTATAGCTTCATAAACATGGGAATCCACATGTGGTTGTTTTCTATATTGGGAAACCAATGACCTTGATTCCTCGGATATCCACCCTAAACTAGACTTCATTTCCCTCCATATTATGTGAAAATGATTATTTAGGATATATTTTTAAAATAATCCATATTTATCAATTTTTCATATGTATTTATGGTGAATGAGCTATCCTAATATTGAATCATCTTGAACCAGATCCTTTCCACGTGATGATATCTAAAATCTACATCTGAAAATGAATTTAAATAATTGAATAACATACATAGAAACATCACACCATACACACATAATCTAGAACTTCATGAGTGAATAGCCAACGACGCCTTCTATTTTTCATCTTGATGAGTTGTATATTAAAAATATTCACAAAATCAGACACTAAAAAAACTATATCCGACAAATTATCCATCATAATCATCATTGAAAATATATAACATTTGAAAAACACCTTCAAATAGAGATCTTAGAAATAATTGTTTCCAACATTATTAATAAGTATTAACTAAGGAAAACGAATTTTGACATCATCCATCAATAATATTGTCCAATGATTCAAAATTGATGTCACTTATATTAATAGAAATTATCATTAAAACTACAATAATTTTATCCTATATGATTTACTAGTTATGAAGTCTATCCTTCAATGCTTAATTCATAATTCTTATTACACCTCATAAGATAATAGTTCATAAATATGATAAGTATGAACCATGACTAAAATTTACCATGATTATTATTATCAATGATGTTTTATAGGATATTTTTCTACTAGTATCACAAAATGAAACATACAAAATACATTATTAAATATTTATCACAATCAATCACTATGTACGAGTGACATATGATATATTAATACATACCTTTGATGATACAATGGAGTCAATATAGTTTATCATAGAAAAAATCCATAATTGATTATAGTCCTCACATAGAACTAAACGGGGAATTATTGTTTAATGTGAACATCCATTGACAACATCACCCATTAGGATTAATTAATAATATTTTATTCTAGAACAATGATTACTTCACTAATTACAAACCTTGACAACATAATAAACCACATTTGGATGCCATTATGTCAAGACCTATTACAACTAAAACTCAATACAATGTTGATTATTAAATTGAGTGAATCCTTGTATCCTTCCTCTAATATTCCCTGAGTTATTGATAAGATACAATTGTATAAATAAATAAATATAGAATTCCTCACCCAAATTAACAAAAAGTTAGTAGATGAATAATTCAACCCATGTGATAAATAAATGACTTTAACGATCACTAGTATCCATTATGAACATCCATTGAATGAAATGATATACATTGAAAACCCAAAAGATTATTGTAATAAAAGAAAGATTCATACTCTAACTAGATCTATAAATTCCTGATATTGTTTTTTTCAAAATCACATATGATTATTTATATTAAATCCCAAAAACATATATATAATAGTGATGATCATATAAATAAACTTAGTAGTGTTTTAACCTAGCCTATATATTTATATTTTAGTAAATAATGTTAATGTATTAATGAATGAATTATATAAAAAACCATGAATATCATTTAGCTAACAATCCTCATAATTTCAAATAAAAATTTTCAACATTCCTTCCCATGGATTTTAACCAACTAGTGATTTATCTTCCCATTCACAAAACACTCCATGTACAATATCCCTCCTTCAGTTACACTGACCAAAAACCATCATAATATAAAAAAATAGATCACCCACCTTATATAATATTTGATGAAAAGAATAATAATCATATTTCCATAACTATATAGATACAAAATAAAAAATTATAACTTATTTCAATAATAAAAAACCTCATAATGTATCTTCTATACCCCATACAATAATAAATATTTTTCAATATAGTTGAAACAAAATGAGTTTTATTAATAACAGACATATAATTGAAAACCATTATGTATATATATCATTATAAATATCAAATAAAATCCATAACCAAATTTTATTTACACCTCAATATAAATTATAAACCTTATAATTAATTCTCTTCTCATATTAATTATTAGAAATAAATTAATGATGCAACTCATATGAAATCCTCATAACATGAAAAATATTAAATATATCTTCCAATTATATAATGGATTTTACAAATAAAAATAAACTAATTTCAAAATCATATTAAACACATAGTTTTTAATATTCTATAATTAATAAATAGAAGTAAAATAAAAAATCTCAATGGAATTTTAGATATAGTATATTTTGCAACGCATTAAAATTATGTAAACATTCTTTATTTCAATATTATACATAACCCTTAAATATATATTATTTCAACACTAATACTATTATTTATTTATAAATAACATTTTTCCATAACATTTTATAAAAAAACTAATCAATTTAAATATAACTATAAATCATAAAACATTACTTTTAGAATTGATCACTTAAATAATACATATTCTGGAATAATTGACTAATAATTCACAATATATTTATAATAATACAACATCATATTTCACCATATATTTATGAATTCTTAATAATTTCAACATATCCTATGTTTTTCCCATAAAATTTTATTTTACTATATATATATTATTCTCAATTATTTAATAATCACAGAAATGAGATAATTTTTAATCAAATATATGTAAAATTTCAGAGATAGAGTCGCCTACATTGGATATATGATTGAAACTCATAAAATATAATATAGTTATCACCTTAGATTATGATCCCATGAACTATATGTTCACATATATATCATTCGTCCATAGTTTATATGGTCTCATATATTATGATTATGTAAAATAAGATTTAGGTATACGAAAAAAGGCCCACATAAAATTAGAAGGTTTATTTTACCAACATAATATTATTTTTAATACATTTTTAATTGATAAAAGGTATATATTCTTGTATGTAATTAATAAATAAACGGTTACCTTAAAATAGGATTCTCATTTATCAATGAAACCATCAATTTTGAAAAATCATGAATATAATCTTCTATTAAACATTAGAGATTCTGTAAAATTAAAATAGTAGTATGTATGACTAGTTATGTTGAATTTGGTTAAATATTATTATAAATAAAGATCATTTAATTAATAAATATTTATAGTTATTTTATAGTGAACTTAATTATGTAACATTTCCTACTAATAATATCACAGAATTCATGGTTATCCAGAATTCATAATTAACAAATCCTGAACAACAACAAAAATTTTAAATTTAATAATTATTAAAATATTTTTATTGATTAATAAATATAAATAATTATTGATATAAAACATGTCAACATTTCTATCTATAATATAAATTCTCAAAAAAATTACGACATGGTAAATACAAAATATTTTATTTTTACAAAATACTAAATATTCAAAATTAATATCATAATATTTTATATTCTATGGCTTCAATTATGTGAAATAAAAAACAAAATATAATATTTCACAAATTAATTTGATTTCAATTCTATATATCTAAATTATATATCAATTATTATTTCATTATTTCCCTCTCCAAATAACGCACTTTCAATTCATAAATCATTGATTACTCTAGTAATATTTCCACATGTTTTGGGTTTCATACCCAAATAAAGTATATTTTCATTATATATACCAGAAAATATATATTTATAGAACTGTGGAAGAACATGATACAATCATTGTTATTTATATGTACAATGTAATCTATGGATTGTTACGGTTGTGGGTTTTCCTAAAAATTAGTGGAAACATAATAATATCTATTTAAAAAAATATGTATTATCTCTTTTGTGAAGTTTTTATTGGTTGCGATGTCAAATTATACCATAATTTTTACTAATTTTTATGATTAAATTTTTTGGGATAATATTTTGTCTAAGGGGTAGATATAATTAATTTACATGTTTTGGGAAAGTTCAAATATTTGATCGAGTGGGTACGTAAAAGGTTTTATAGGTTTTGAGAAAATAGTTTATAAGGTTATGGTTTGGGAAAAAAATAGAATATTATTACAATTGAGTGGTGATATTGTTAATTTCATAATATAAAATGTGTAATAAATTATGTCTGAAGTATTACATTAATTTTATTCAGACCTGTGAGTGAGAAATAAATATGATAAAGGATGATGAATTAAAAATATCACCATTAAATAACTGAACCCTTGAATATAGCATTTTTGTTATTATTTCAAAATCATTGAGTGTATTTATGGACAAATGATAGTTTTTTATGTCAATAATAATTTCTCAAATTTTTTTATTGTTTTTCATGTCACTATAATATGCGTTATTATGTATGATGGTTAGTATAACTGTATATACTTATTTTTTTAATAAATTTTCTTTACATTTTCTTATTGAAAATACCATTGTTATATATATTATATGAATTTTTTATTGACCCCTTTGAAACACCATGAGTAAGTCTTATATTCATAGAATCATAATAAGGTGGTTTGTGAACTATACATATGAAACATGAGTTTTGGAGAAATATTTATTAATGGGTAAAATAGGGATCTAATTATATATGATGTTTGGATAAAATGATTAAATATTTTAAAATCATATTGTCATGAGATTTGGATGGGTTACTATAGAAAGTATAGGGTTGGGGTGATTTTTCTATGAAGAAAATATTTTGGTCCAATTTAATATATAGCATACATCGTTTCGATTAATTACATGAATTAAATAAAAGAAATAAAAAATTTGAGATGATATTACCTAATTTGGTTTTACATTTTGAGAAACTATTATTACAAATTACTATAATTTGATTAGTGGGGGATTGTTTGGATGAGGGTAATAAAAATGGGTGTTTGGAAATGGTTTATCGTAGGATGGATTTTTCATCAGGGAAGGCGAGGTTTCTAAAAAAGGATCCATAATATATCAAGATACAAAATGATTATGATATTAAAAATAAGAATTATATTTGTTATGAAACTAATAAAAATGAGTAGTTCATATATGATTATGGCTTGGTTGGGATGGATCTGGATTGTATTAGTAAAATCCTGGTGTTCTAGTATCCACTTGTCACATTTTTTTGTTTTCCTTATAAACACAACAATTTTATAATCTATTCAATCATATTATTATTATAAAATTTATATTTTACATTTTCCATTTCATTGTTGTTTAAATTTTATTGTTAATGGTTTAATTTCAAATAACCAAAACTATGCAAAATGATTTAAAATATAACAAAGAAATATAACTTTATCACATATAAATACTAAAATCATAAAAAACATTATTCTAGTGGAATGTTATGGGTTAGTCATATTAATTAATTTTATTAATTTTTTTAGCTAGTAATAGATTTGAACGTTAACTTTACAATAATGAGAGGAACCTCTTAACAAGATAACTGATGTCATAATCTAGTACTCCTTCATCACATTAATAAAAAAGAACATTAATATTAACTAATAAACTATCTCCCTTGTGAACAGAGATACTTCTCTAGTACTTTAAAATATTATAAAATAGAAAATCATTCAATTTATTCCTATACGAATCATCCTCCTCAAGATCAAATCAGTCCTAATACATCGAAAAAACAACCCACACCTCAGTAAATTGAACCTAGTGAATATTCATTCCACCATCCATATTTTCAATATTAAATATGTACTTTTAATCCAATGAAATATATTTCATTTAATGAATATTTAACAATTTCGCATTAACATTCAATGAGCATCCTAGTTTTAACAAAAAAACAAACACGTATGACACATGTTACACACCTATGTCTCTAGCCCATATTCACATTCATCTCAGTATAGTATCTTTAATAAAACTAATGTCATTATATCATATCATAAGGGGAATGATTTTGTATTAGTCATTCATTCATTCCTACATTAACAATAAAATCAAATAATATTGTTTCTCTTCCATAAAAATTCATTATTTACAAATGAGTAACTTCAAACTCATTCTTAACTCTAAACCAATGAATTAGTAGAACATTTCTATGACCCATCATGACTAAAACCCTTCTTGGGATAGTATTAAAGGCTGATGTGACTGTATAAGGATTCCTTTAATAATTAATAGGTTAGAGAATAACACTAATGGTATAAGTCACACATTTTGGATTGAAAAACCATACAAATATAATTTTTTTTAATATAGATCAACTAAACAATGGAAAATAAATACAAATGAAAAAAATAAAATAATTCCAATAATATTTATTTAATTTCGATTAAAAATATAAAGTATAATTCCTCTAAAATTAAAACCAAAGAGGAATGTGCATAATAAGAACCACTGACTCTAGAAAACCACCACCCCTGAGACAATAATTCCCAACCTGATCACAAAATCTATCCAAAACATTTAAAAAAATGTGTTATATACAATAGGGGTGAGTATAATCTTATAATAAATGTGATCCACATAATTAAATCACATGTATTGATGGAAAAAGGATATTAAAGCCACAATTAACAAGAAGTGAAATCATATCAATACATATACTAAAGTCAAAATCAACCCACCTTCAACATGTATCACTCATAAAATCTATATTTTATAAGAAATTAAAATAAAAAATTACCATGCACCAACATAATAAGTAATAAATACATCCTTAAAACAAATATATATACATCTCATTCATCCCATCCCTTGCATGTCAAAATTCCACATACTGAATACCATATCTTTTCCCAATCCATAAACTATGACCAAATACCAAATTCCATGGACACATGTTATATACCACCACATAACCTCATCTTTAACACAAAATAATATAACTACCTCATCAATACACAATCTTAAAATCACCACACAATATACGGATGATGTAGAGGGGTTATGGGAGTATCCATTCATTTTTATCAATTACAAATAGATTTTATAGGAACACCTAAAACCCAATTCCTCATATAGTTATTATTCATGTAAATTAAACTATGTTTTCTTGTGTAATAATTTAGAAAAAAATATTTGATATATAGATACACACAATCCTAGAACAAGGGTCCACTCACAAACATAACACATCTACAAATACTATGCACGTCATATCGCTACCATAATTTAACAAAACATGATTCCTCATATTGTCTCACATAAAGCCAAAACCATACTACACAAAACAACACAAAAGACACATATATTATTTAATTTATCCTTATTCCTTATCAATATCACATTAATTATTTATTAACTACATTAATTCATAAACTACATTAATTAAACTATAATCTATTCCAATTTCATCCCAAATTAATTATTTTACATAATATTACAAAATTTTATATCAACATTATTAAATTATCATAACCAAAAAATCGTTTTTCACTATAACCAATTCATATTCATATTTAATTTATTTTTTCATGTCATTATATTCTTCTATATCCCTTTGAAAATTGGATTAACTAACATTAATAACTAGAAAAAATGATAATACTCATCAAAATCTCTCATGTATCTCAGAGTATAAAACAAAATAACTAACCTCCATTTCCATATCAAAATAATTACAACAAAATAAATAATACTATCATTTCAAAACAACTCCTCATACATAACTTAAAAATACATAACTTCCAAAAAAATATTAAACACCTTCTATAAACATCATGATTCACTAATTTTTTACCAATTTATACATTACATAATAATATTATTTAATAATTCTATATTCTTGTATAATTAATTTCATTATTATCTTCATATATGTTTAGTTTATTCAAAATATTTATAATTTCATAACATATCTGATAGAAACAATTCCACAACTGTAAAAAAAGATTAAAAACAAAATTTTTGAAGTATGATGTAAAAAAGTAAGCAGTTATCATCTCTCTTCCCATTAGATTCTATCTATTAATTATCTTCATTACAGAAATATAAAATCATCTCATAATGAAAACTATAACACTATTAATATTCATCAACATAGAAATAAAATATAGAGAATCCCAGTCCTCTTTATTAATAAAATAATAAAAAATTAAACAATAATAAAGAGAGAAATATATTTAGATCAAACATCAAAATACCCCAGAAAAAACATCCTTAGACTACAAAAAAATAACTTCTATAATGACTTAATCTAAACTTATACAAAACAAAACACTAACCCAAATTATCACCTACTTGAGAAGGAAACATGTAATGAATAAAAGAACTTAAAAGAGAAGAGAACATTGGAATGCAATATATTGATCATGTGAATCAAATGTGTTTATGAACCATAAATAAAAAAAACCACAACAAACACATAATGTTAAAATGGATTTAGTGGAAGAACAATATCAATCTACAAGTGTAGGATGCCATGAATTTTTAATAAAAATATTGCAATAAAAACAAATATTTGGTAAGACTATAAGAAGGCATGATGTTTCTTGTTAAATCATGATCTAGAATCAATGAACTTTAAAATTACATCCCTTCCTTAAATAACATTGATCATTTCTATCAATAAAATTTTTTATACGACCACTATAATGTATCACCCTCAAACTACTTCCTAGAACCATCAATTTTCTTGTTTCAACTATAAAAATCAATATACTTTATTCAATCCACCATGGCATTTTCATCTTATATTACCAAAACTCCATTATAGGACTCATGTAATATATAAGACCATTCGGTTCCATGTAAACAAAAAATATTGAATTGTCATGCAATTTTCTGTCTAATGAGTTTTCAAACAATAGTTTTTCAAGAATATTAATTTCTTATTGAATTAATTTTTATAACAAAATTAATCCATTTTAAAATTCATCATAATAAAATTATATTAATAATTTTTTTGTGATTTACTAAAATAATTTATTTTTATTTTTATAGTTAGTTCAATATGCAATTTTTTCTAATACCTTTTATTTTATAAAATTATTTTTAAAAAGTATGATTTAATAATTAATTTTGAAAAAAATAATGTATTATACATGTTACATTATAAAATATAAAATATTGATTATATTTTTCAATCCAATGATTTATATATATGAATTACTGTAATATTTCTCTCCAAAATTATATCAATATATTATAAATTTAATTATTTTTCATTAATTTTTAAAACTTATAGAAATTGAATTATAAATAATTAGTTTCAAATTTATCATCATGAGTTCACAATTATACAAAAATTGTAGCTATATTTTAAACCACAAATAATAAATTTTCGTAGAAAAAAACTACTTATTACTGTAAAATCTAATATGGTAAAAGTAATAATTCAATGATGAAATGGATTGATACAAGCCAAAATATTTCTATAATGAAGGGGATGAGATTGTTCTTTAACTTGTCTATTAATCACTACATTATTTATAGTTTTTTAGCAACATTACGTGTTTAACATGTGCTCACTTTATATTAATTTGAAATATTTTCAAAACATTTATCCTCACTTATTATAAAAGGGGCCTTTCATGACATAATAAATAAAACTATAATTATATGGTTTCTAAATAAAACCTTACTATATTTCTTTTTTATATAATCCTCATTCACTTTCATTATCTCATGGTAAAAATAGATTATCCTAATCCATTTCATTCCATTGACTCCTCTTTGTGAAACCCAGAGTTCTCATCATAAGTGAAATCATTTATTTAAAATATTATTCTTTTATATATTAATTTATAATTTATATTTACCAAAATTATATTCTTAATTCAGTATTTATTGAATAATTAATTTCTTCATATTTTAGGAATAAACAATATCCATTTATCAGTATTCCGATAAGAAAAATAAAACCACCATTTATCTATTATGCTGACTACAACCACAATGATACAGTGTGTTTTTCTTTCCTTCAATAACTTAAAATGAAATATATAAGTATTGTATTAAAGAATAAATAATATTTTTATGATGTAATTATGGTTATGGAAAATAAAACTTTAAAAACAAATTAACAATATGATCAACAAATGATCATTATTAATATAATTAATTAAAAAAAGAATACAATGTTGCTAAATTTGATTAAAATGGGGTAAGAATAACATATAAATTTCTCCTTATTATTGTTTCTTCAATTAATAAAATATATCCCTGATAGAAACTAAATAATTTCATTAATTTTCTAGTATAATTTTATTCAACTATATAACCTCATAATATTTCATGAAATCATGGTATGTTCATATTTTGGTTAATTTAACCACATATTTGAACACTACTATGAATTTTTATAATAAATGTCTATGGAAAAATAATTTATTTGAATAATTTGTTATAGATTAGTATGTAATTACATTTTAGTTCTAGAGATGTTATATTGGTATTTAATTCTCTAATTATGAAATCACACGTCGATTGTCAAGGATCACTGATCCATGCTTGTTATCAATTTGAACTTTTAGAATAAAGAATAAAACATTCATTGTAAGAATTGTAAAAATAATAATAATTATAAATAATCCCTATAAATATATACTTTAATAAGGTAAAAAGTTTACTTTTAAGATGAATGAATACAAGAACTACTATTATGAAACTATTACAATGAATCAAAACACTAAACACTAGATGTATAAAAAAGGATGAATTCATATACATAATTATTATTCAGAATGACTAGTAATGAAAATATATTTTATAATAATTTTAAATTATATTGTATATTTTTTTTTGTTTTTTGATACAAGTGGTTAATGTATATTCATTGAATTCAGCACAACAGGTAATATTTTTCATCTCAAATTTCACTCTTTGATTCTTTTGTGTATTATTCAACTAAATTATATTATATGAAATACATATAATAAAATTTTAATATGAAATATTATTAAATGAATTTATTCATGGAATTTTATGATCAATTTTAATCTCTCTCATTCAATAGGTTATGATTGAATTGCTACCTAATCCATATGTGGGTATTTCTATCTCAGTTTTCCAAATCTGGGAATCATCATATACTCAACACCAAAATACAATTGTGTGATTCGTGAATTATAAAAGAATACATTTTAACATGTTACATAGAAAATATAAAGGATTTAGAATCCTATATTATTTCCAACTCACATATTCATTTTATTCAAGAGTTACCACACCCATTATTAAACTCGGTCCTATCTTTATTTGAAAAAACTATCATTTGTTTTTGTAAAGTAAATTTTTTTCTAGATTCTTATAAAAATAATCCTTGTAAATAGTATTGAAATTGGATACTTTGATGGAAGACTATTTGTTAGGTGTTATCACCCTAAAAAGGTTTTTTGAGTATTAACTCAATTATCACTCTAATGCATCACAAATGAATTTTAGAACGTAAACCTAGATAGAATCTACTAAGGGATATGGTTTGGAATTTTCAGATTCACATTATGAACCAAGATGATATATTTTCTAAATCTTTCCTTCGTCTTGTAGAAAAGAAAACTATTGAAGTAAATTATAAACTTCCATAGAAAATTGAGATCATTGAAAGATCCCTTTTCCACTATATTTCTTTGATAAGGGAACATCATGTCACATTGATGATACCCCATAGGATATAAGTTGTTTAACAGAATATAGCCAAAACAACCACATTATTATATTGACTAGGGAATGAATTTAGTTCCATATTTCTCATAATAAAAATATCATTTCCTTATTTAGTAATAGTTTCCCTTAAAAATTTTAAAAAATAAATGTTGAATATTTTGTTGAATGTGTTGGACTTAATTTAGTGATTGGTGGGTCCTGAGATTTTAAATACAATCAATGAATTAATTTTCCTCATGATAAAAAATAAGTTGGGTTTTAGTATATACCTCTCCAAAAACAACATATTGTCTCAGAAGAATGCATTGAATGTAAGTTATAATTTTTGATATTATAAATTATATTAATATTAGATCAATTATCATTATAATATATAATATCTAGTTTTTAATGGAAATTTAATTACCTCAATTTCAACAGATATGAGTTCATATTTTTCCTATATTCTGACCACATCACCAATTCCATTTTTATGTTATCAAATATTCCACTAAAATTTACTCCATTAAGATCATATGTGCTCACAATCATTTTAACCCTTCACTAAGAACTTGGGATGTTATATGGGATATCATAATATGTTTTGTATGTACATTATTTATTAGATTTAGAGGAAACAGGTTATTTGTTAAAATTAATATGAAAACCGTCGTGATTTTTAGGGTAAAAATTCGAAATCATAATATAAATTATATTTTACAATCCAATAACATGATCTAATTATGTGTTTTTGGTTATAGAAATGTAACAACTAAAAATCTTATCAATGGGATTTTCCTTCATATTATTGTTTTGGAAAACACTTTCATCACATTTAGACCATGATAAAAAAGTAATCTCATAAAAAATGTTTAAAAAATGTAATAATTATAGAAATTATGGATACTATACCGATGGAATAGAAAATTGGATGTTGGAACAATAATATGACCATTTAGAATTGTAATAAATTTATTAGAATAGTTAAATAACAAATTAATTGATAAAAAAATTTGTATCATCTAAAAAAATTGAATATTTATATATGTGGTATAAGTAAATAATTGATTGATGGTATTTTAATTTTTTTATTAAAATAATTTTAATTAAAATAATGATTGAAAAGAAGTTTTTTTAATAAATTTGGTTCATAAATTAGGATTATATTTTGATATAATTATAAAAAATTTCTTTTTATACCTTAATTAATTTTTTCAAACGGTCAAAAAATCAATTTTATCATTAAAATCATAATTTTTTGAATAAATGGTGATTTTATATAAAAATTTAATTTATCATATTTTTAAAATTATTTTCATAAAATTGTGTCTATTTTTTGAAATATACATATTGAAAATTAGATAGGGTGATTATTTTGGTTTTTGTCTAATATTGTTGAATTTTTTTAAATGGTAAAATATGAAAATTTATAATATAATCTAAATTCTTGAATTTTTGAGTCATGAATGATTTATAGTGGATGAAAGCATAGTTATATAGAAATAGCATTCCTTGATTACTTTATTTAGTCGTGGGAATCAATAATATTGATAGTATTGAGCAAAAATAATCATCAAATGAATACAGTATTATAATAATAGCATTCTCCTCCGTTGTAAATACCACCCTAAAAAATATCTTCTTGTCAAACATAATAACCATTTTATCTTAACTAAATTCTTCCTAATTGCATACCCAATACTATTATCCATGTCCATAATCAACTGGTCTCAACAAAACACCATATCGATGTGCCTCAAGGATTTTCTCAAGGAGACAACATTCAAAAGGTAAAATCCTCAATCCATCTCTTTTAATTTCATTAATTTTCATATCAGCTCTTCCTGGAAAAATTTAAATAATGGACTTATAACTGTACCATATTACATATAATCTAATTTTATTTTATAAATGTAATATCCATCATCAAATATATTCTCTCCTCCTTCTATTCATAAATTCAAAATATCATACGTGATGTGTCGATTCACCGCCTTCATGGATGCCGAGTTATCATTTTCAATTACTACCATGAAGGCTGTTCATAAAAAAATTACACTAGTTTAGAAATAATTTAATATATATATAATAACATTATCAGTTTTTTGTAACAAATTTAAAAACCAGATATTTAATAAAAAGTAATTATTTGAAGATGAACGAAAAACCAAAAAAATAAACTAAAAATTACAATTTATATTTTATCAAATATAAAATTTTCATATCAAAAAAATGTTATATGATAACAAATATGAACTATTTTTTAGATTAATAACACAAAATTTTTTTTCTTAAGAATTATTCTCATTCTAATAGATCATTAATAATATTATATAAATTAACCGACCCTGATACCACAAAAAAATCCCTCCAAAATATGAAATTGAACCCTATGACTAATCAGAATGGCCATATATGATGTTATTAAAATTTAAATTGATCAAATAAATGAATAAAAGGTTCTTAATTATGTTATTAATGAATCTAATTTTTTTTATCCATGATATTAAGTTCAAGTGAAGAAGACTTTTTTCAAAAAGGTAAAGGGATTTTGGTAACCGTCTTCGATTATTGTTTTCATTCTTATTTCATGAAACATTTCATTGTTAATATACTTTATTATTCTTCAAAAATAATTTCATTTTTATTAACTTTTATTTTCATGTATATACTTGTTGCTAATTTTATTTTATGAAAAATATAATAATGCTTTTCAAAAGGAACTCTTCTTTCCAAAAGTCATCATCATTCATATTAAGTTATTTCTTCTTCACTCAAAAAAGATGATTCTTATTACAAATATGTTCTTTTAATTTTTTTATTGGGGAAAAGCTTGTTTATTCATTAAATTATGTTTAATAAAATACTTGTGAAATCTATTCCATTACATGGGCTACATCGTGACTTCAATGACCAAACCCAAGTTGGGGCTCGTGCAATAATAACATTTATCCCACCTCTACAGATTTGGGGTGGTGACACGAACATAAGGCATACATTACTGTGGTAGGATTTTTCCTATGTGACTTTACACACAAACACACATATCTCAATGAAAAAGTTAGAGTGAAAGAATAAAATATGAAACACTACTTTAAAGTAAACCAATCATCCAAAAATCTCAAGACAGTATAAAAGTAAATTAGTGTAATCTAAAAGAGAAAAGGATCAAAATACAAACCCAAAGTTATATATGTACAAAAATAACAAAAAATTGGAAGGAGTACATAGATGATTTTGAGGTCCTAGCTCCGGAATCCCATTTTATGACCACTGTTCACGATCTTAGCACCAAGTATCTCTACGATCCTCTAAAGTCATGATCAAACTCTCACTAATATATGTAATGACATGAGTCATACAGGAAATGACCATGTAGTGGTGAGTATAAACAAACCCATATAAAATACACTAAAGCGAAAGGGGGACCATTAAGATATACAATAGAATATATGAAAAGAAAAAATATCAAGGTATAATGAAAGATTACAACTCAACCTAATGAATAGTGAATGTATACTCATCAAAGCATAAAAGGAAAACACAATGAGTGGATTAACTACATATTGATTCCTTTCACCCAAATAGTAGGATAGTAGTCTCATAAAAATCTGAGAAGAAAAAAATGTAATGCATTTGGAATAACCCACACATCATTGCCTCTCTTATAAGGAGAGTAACCAAATCCATGGAGTTGATACAAAAGAAAGATATATATATCTATATGCATAGTCCAAAGAATCCTAAATGATAAAGAAAGGGGATCTTCATCTCATAACTAATACTATGAATAAGTGTGAAAAATAGTTCCAAATGTCCCACAATGATGTCTGACATCTCACACATCTTCTCTAACTAACCACAACAAAATTGGGATTTTCAAGTACAAGGGATTTAAAAGCGCTAGCTAAACGTACTCTTAAAGAACCCATTTTTCAGTGATAGGAATTCATTAGTAAATTGTTAATTTATTAAAACTAGTAAAAAAGTGCCGATAAAGATTACCCTATATTAGTGCTATTAAAAAATAACTCACAAAGAGGGGCCTTTATTACAGTTAGTAAAAAAGAACTAATAAAAGGGTGTTGTTATCAACACTTGTAAAAAAGAACTGATAAAGTCCTCCTCATTCTAAGTACTTATTTACAAAAACTAATAAAGGTAATATTTTAAAAAAAAATTGAATTACTATATATATATATTAATTTATTTTATTTATATTAATATATTAATTATTTTTACAGTATTTTTTAGATATGGAAAAATAGGTATTTACACTAATATATATATATATATATATGATATTTAATTAAAATTATTCATAATATAAGTAAAAAACTATTTTTAATTATGAATTTTCTAATTATGATACGGAAATAATCATTTCATAAAATTTTGATTTTAATAAAATCAATAAATAAAGAAATGATCATAAATAGAGTTGAAAACATAACGAGAACATAAAAAACCTTAACATAGTATTAAATTTTTTTTGGGATCCACCATATAAAATATTGAATCCAAGAAATATATCTATGACATGTTGACTCGGATGGCCATTGTAGCTATATTTTGAGGTCTAAAGTGTCCCATAAGGCCTCCAAAACGAAGTTCTGAATCTGGGTACCCCAAAAAAGTTTTATATTTGATGGTATTTTAGATTCTTTAAAGGGGTTCACACTCTCTTTTTTCATTGGGGATGGAATTAAATTCTAGGTATTACATTGAAATAATACTATGGTTTTTAATTTTTATCATTTTTTATAATTGAATATTATTTATAATCAAATATATTACAATATATATATATGTTTTGTTATATTTTTGCACATATACCAAAGAATTTATATTTTATATGTATTTAAATAAATATATATATATATATGAATTCAAAAATGTAATGAAATAAATATAAATATATAGATATATCATAAAATATAAGAAAAAACAACATAAGGGAGTGGAATAGGTGCTATGATATGAGTAGGAGGTCTCAAGTTCAAAACTGGATAGAGGCAGGGGTCAGCGTCAGAGTGTGGAATTATGTAAAATGTTTACAAAGTGGGTGATAAATAATCGTAAAAGGTGAGACATGACGAGGTATAATAAATAAATTTAACCCTTTATCAGTGGGGCCTTATTCAGCTCTTTTTTTAGCCTTGTAAAAGGGGGCCTTTTATAGCGTATTTTGAAGAATGATTAAATACCAACTTTTAACATCATAATAATAATATGTGATACCAATGTTCTAATAAATCCATTTTCCTATTTATATTTAATGAAATAATTGTAGTAGTGAATAGAAATGACTAGAGAACGTGTTCACCCCATCTTGATACTATCCATTTACGGTATAACTGAACCACCAGTATGGTTTTCTTCATGTCTCAAAAATGCATCTTAGGTAAACGAATTTCACATACAAGTGATTACATAGCATTCTAAACCAACAACATTTCACTGTGTTTCATGTTCTTCGGTCCACAATTAGTTGATGTGGGACCCATGCCTTGGTATGATTGAAGGGTTCCACTCAAATAGTCTAGGACCCATGCCCAACACAACTAGAGGGTTCCACCCTTAGTGCCAATAGAGTATCCATGTCTATCCTAGCCAGAGGGTTTTATTATAAATGTCGGTAGATGACCATGCCCATCCCAATAAGAGGGTTCCTCTCTAGAAGTCTGTAGTTGATCCATGCCCAACGCAACTAGAGGTTTCAACTCTAGAAGTCAGTATAGTACACATGACTAGACCAGGTAGACGGTTCCACTCAAGATGTCATCAAGGACCCATAATTATCCCATCTAGATTGTTTCACTTAGAATTGATCCCCCGGGGATCTTTCCAGACCACTACTTTCATCAGGTTTTTCCTTATAATATTTCATTTTTGGAGCATTCCACATATAATTTCAAAATCCACAACTGAGGGAACCATCACATTCTACATGGAATAAAATCTAGATATCCTACTCCTAAGCCAAAATCCATGTTCAAAGAAGGATACAAGGTTGTTTTATGTTTCAGCAGAAGACCTCATGGGGTACACAACGTGTGAGGGGACCCACCTGGCGTGTGGTCCTACACCACCGCCTGGTCATGCACCTGGACAGAACATTGAATCGTCCCATGTAGTAGTGCGTGATGTTGAAATGGACTTGACAACATGTCCTTGGTATCTGAGACTAGGTCATTATAATGTTGATCATGTCCATGTATCATAACCTATGTCTCTGTACTATTGGTACATAATCAATCCACATAGGCTATCACTCGTGTGATATTCCCTTGTAGTTTACATGGCACATGGCATTGGTCTGGCTGTGTGATCCATCACATGTCTTAAACACATGATAATGTGGTACAGAACATGTTGGTTGTGTACAAATCATTCCATACTTATGGGTTTCTAAAACCCTAGACACCACTATTGAAAGGTTACAACTGATGTGGTCATCTTAGAACATGGCAGGTAGTTGAGATTTTGATAGATTACACATATTTACAAATCTACATCCCATGCTTTAAATCTGGTCAATCCACATAATATCTTTCATTAACTAAGTCTCAAAACAATAGATCTCGCCTAAAAATAACTGTTTCGAGGCATCATTATCCTGAAATCTCTCTCTATTAATCATAAGGGTTTATTCATTTAAACTGCATGCCGCCCCACATTCAACAGTTTCTTTCATGTTGTTCAATTAAAAAATTGGTCATTATCACCTCCCAACGAACCCGAATATATTACTTTATCATCAATTTTATCATTTTTCATCAATCTACAATTAATCTGGGGGACCAATCGAGCTTCGAACAGATATGAAAATTCGATCTGGGACTACAAGGATCTCACCATAGAAGAATTAGAATAAAAATAGAGAGAATGTAAAAATAACAAGGTTATGAGATATATTCAATGTATTGTTGGAAAATTGACTATGAAATTTTATTATATATTCTAAAACAAATTAAAATAATTAAATTTCAATAACTGGGAAATGAAAAGTCTATAATTCGAATAGTAATAAGAAACAACATCATTTTTATCAACCATTTAATCAAAATGGTATAAGATCCCCAATTCATGAGTCACACAACAATTTAAGATAGATCACTGATGAAGAACATGTACACTAATGATTTGAAAGTAGCTTATATATTCATTGTATACTAATATAATGCGATTTGATCAAGATATTCATCATCACTAGAGGTGATTCACTAAAACAAGGAGGAAGAGAGAAATGTACGACAATTTGAGATATTGAGGCCAACCCTGGAGGAAATGGTCTGCCATAACTCTTAAAGAGTAATCTATTATGCTTAAAATAAATAAATAAATAAATAAATAAATTATTTCATTAAAAGTTACACTAATATGAAAGGGTTATGAACATCCAATATCAACTCATTTTATGTCACCCCTAGGGTAAACACCGCATTATAGACTAAACCAGGGTCTCAGTTTTCTCATTTGATCAACTATTAATGATTTATCCTATTTTCATTCAGAATATTCCCACATCAAATATAATATATAGTTAATATTTTAGTAAAATTAATTTTTGTTACACTAAGACTAAGAATCACATGCCATCTTAGCACCTAGCATTGGAAATATATATAGAAATATATAAAATGTTTACAAAGAAAAAATGGGTCTCTAAATCATTATATACTTCAATATTTTCATCCACAAAATTAAAAACGAGGAAGACATCTCTGGATACTAAGAACACACTTGGCTCTCCCACTCCCATAAACACACTTGTATGCTTCTATACTTTTAATGAATAGTAACCGAAGTGATGGTCCATCCACATAGTGTCCACTCCAACTGTTCCTCGATGTCCAATGGATTTTATCATATTGAGGATCCACCCTCGATGTCTTCTCGCCCACAATAAATGACATGTGTGGGTTTTTTCATGTATCTTTTGAGCCGAGACACATGGAAGACATCATGCATCCCCTCTAGCTATGGGGGTAAGGCGAGATAGTATACAATGTATCCAATAATCTTTATGATCTCGAACAACCTGATGAACATCCATGATAGCTTTCCTCCTCATACTAACCTCTACAACCCTTATCATGGGGATATTTTTAAGAAAACATGATCTCCATACGTGAACTCCAAGTGTATATGACAATGATATTCATATGATTTATTTTTTCTCTAGGTCATCTTCATCCACTCACAGGTGACCTGCACATTTTCTATTTTCACCTACAATATATTTATGACCATAAGATAAGACTCATAAATATTTTCCTAGAATAAGAGTGTCCAAAAAGGTCTATTATACAAGGCCTAAAAATGTATCATTTAGATGGTATAGTGGTAATTATTGTGGTATGAAAACACTAACCTGTGTGGGTGATCCTCCCCACCCTAGACAAAGTCTAACACAGACACCCTCAACATATCCCCTAACACATGGATTGTGCACTTGATCTACCCATGTGTATGGGGTGAAAGGCTATAATCATATATAATTGGTCCCTTAATGCCTCATTAAGGCCACTTCACAATGAAGATAAAAACTACATGTCCTAATTAGAGATAATTTTCAAATGTACCCAGTGAAGTAAAATGACATATCATACGTACAACTGCCCCAAAATCTCCATCAAACTATTATACCTGATATCAAGTAAGTGCATCATCATCAAGAGTCAGTCAACTATCAACCAGATGGAATCATGTACCTTATATATGTGTGGAATACCTGTAATGAAGTCCATTAATATTTGGTCCCAATTATACTTTGAGATCCAAAGGGGTTGCAAAAAAACCTTCCAGAGCATGGTGCTCATCCTTTACCTAATGATAGGTGAGACACCGGGAGATGAACTCAGCTACACTACATCTCATGATGGACCACCAAAACTAATGCTAAAGGTCTATATACAGATTCCCTACAATAGGACTCATAGCTATGAGAGAAGTGTGGAACTCCCACATTACCTCCTCATGAAATGTGATTTGAACTATTTTTCTCTATTGGAATAAGATTACATGATTCCCTCCTTCAGAATATCCATCTGGTGAATCTCCAATAGATATAAGATAACATATGAACTCACATTCAATGTCTCCCAGTTGAGACTTTCTCAAATACTCGGTAAGTGATGGTGTTAACACCATCGTCTGAAAAAATGATACCTTCCAACTCCACCTTAAATATCTATAGGGAAGGTATATTCTCTGAACATTCTTACACTAAGAGATCTTGTGTCTTTTTACTAAGAGAATATTCTAAAAAATTTATCTTCCCTAGAGTATATACTAACTCGATGTCATTATCCTACTGGAACTCCAACCTACATTGCAGTCCTAGGTTCTGGTGTCTCATCCTGAACACGTACCTAGGACTCTGGTGGTATGAGTAAACCACAAAGCAATCTCCCAGAAGGTAGTGTCGTAAAATATTCAAGGGGATGACTACCTTTGTCATCTCTAGCTATTGAGTTGCATTGTTCTATTCATGGGGTCTAAACTACCTTGACCTGTATGGATTAATTTTCGGATGATACATTAAAAGATAACCAAGGCCATCTTTTAAGGCAGTACAATACACAAAAATTCCATGAATTCATCAGGTAGTTTTATTACTAGTGCACTCATCAGCCATTGCATCATCACCTTAATGGGCATGTGTCACTATTCAAACTAGGTAAAAAAATTTCCTTTATACTTTAGGGTGGTTAAATGGAATGAAATTCTAGCGAAGACTATCACACACCTTTGGTAGTACCATACTATTCCATGAAATCTGTGACCTTATAAAACATTCACGGGTGGCTCTTATGTAATCATTTATTTGATCATATCTCAATATAGGTAGAAACCATTCTCAAAAATTACATTCCTAAGAAGGTGAAACTCTGGTATCCATAAATTGAAGATTGAGAGTTTTCTATAAAACTAGTTCTCCCACAGATATTCTAGGACCATCATCAAGTGCTATGCTTTCTCCTCATCTGATGCAAAGAATGAAAGTTTGTATTTGATAAACACTAAAAAATCTAGAACAAGTAAGAATATAATAACGATTTCATAAAATCTGTAAACATGGAAGATAAATTCATCACATAAAAGGTAATGAATAAGAAATTGTCATGTTTGTAGGGACATCCGAAAAACCAACGTCTGAATGTTAGTCTCACAATCCCTCAACCAGTGGTTAAAAAGCCTATGATAAATATTTGTAAACTATATCACACCTTGCAACTGATAAAACAATTCCTAAATACACGATAAGGGATAGTTTTTCTTTATAATGGTATGGTTTTAGAGATGATAGTCCATGAACTGTAGTATACCCCCATAAACCTTTTTCAATAATATGAAATATGATATATAGGGGGACACACATGTTTTGTTGAAACAGTTCCTGTGAAGGACCTCAAAGTACCACAATATCTCATGTATCTCAATAAATTTCATCTGATATGTACAAAAAGATATTAGAGCGGTGTCAAGGTGCATGACAATTTAAAACACCATCATCCTCCTCATAGATTTTCTTGAAACATCCGTATCGAAGACATCCATATAATTATCCATAACTGAAGGAATATATAATATTGATGAGACTAATTCACCAAGGTATATATATACTAACTGATGGGTAATAGGTTGCAGCCTCATGCTCATATAACCCGTCATCCCTTCAATGAGATGTCTATTTCAAGAAAATAAGAATCACATCCCATCAGCATATTGGAATCTTACTTGTCTATGGTGATATTTGATCTGGGATAAAACCATATATTACAAATCAACAACCAATGATGATTTAATATAGTATCATTATGATGAATAAAGGTTCCCATGTTAACCTATCTCTTCAATGTGATAGCTCACACAATCATCAGATAAAAGATATAGAAGAAGAGTTCCTTGTAGAAACCTGAAGGTGAAGCTATTATGCTAGTGCCTCAACTGGAAGATGCATATCTCTCACCATGAGTATAGAGATAATGTACTTACTGGAACATGTGTATACTAGTACTAAAGAAAGAGTGAAATAAACATAGATAATACCACTTATCATCTCATGAGTTGTGGGGTCCTAGGCATCCAAAACATAATGATATCTATAGCCCTAGATTCTCGATCCCCAATCCTAGTATTGGTCATCTTGTAGTTTTGGTGGAAGGACCTCCTGATGGTGTCCACCACCAATTGATCCTCGTAGTCTTCTTCCATATCCACCCCCTATAGACCACCATATCTATTCTTGTGAGATCCCTAATCATGGTGATTACCCTATAATAGCTGTCACTAAACTATACCCATGTACTTATCAATACATCATGTCAGGCAGTTTCATTCCATGTGACATTGACCGTCACAAGTAAAGCACCACTCCTATCTGAGATGCTCTATCCCTCATCACTTTCTCTGACCACACACCAAATAATGATCATGGAGGGACCTTGAACAACGACATCCAAGAATCCAATGTCTTATAGCTAATGTAGATGACTCAACCTTATGGTACCCCCTAACATCTCTATCTATCTGACATCCATATAATAGAATTTTCATTATCAATGGTTCCCTCTCTAGCATCCCATCATAGTTTGGGATTCTGAGGATACAAAGATGTATTGTATCTCTCTACAACATCATTTTTTAAAATTTTGTGCTCAAAATTAAATGTCATGAATCTCATAAAAGGAGTAAGAAGTATGTTAAGTGAACATATCCATGTAAACTTCCACTATCATTTCACCCAACTGCAGTAGTAGAATCTCATAGATTCAGACTACGTGCAAGCAATAAGTATATTAGTCCTCCTAAAACAACTATTATAAGTCACCCCATGAGAATGTAAACTCATTAAGAATCATCAAGAAAATACTCCACCAATGCCCAACTACTTAGTGGAAAAGTATGGCTTCTAGTAACACTACCAGATTCCTTGGGTTCTGAACATGCTTTAAGATATGGACCACTGACTCAATCCAATCCACAACATATTGAGAATATATATCAAAGTGGAACCTCAGTGGTCTTTTACACTAAACTCGTGGAGTTCAGTAAGGATGGACACATCCTCAGTAAGCTCTGTAGGGATGATATATTTCTCTAAAGGTTAAGGTGCTGCTACTTGCCCATCTGAAGGGATGGGTCATGGGATAGACCTTGGACTGTGGCCTTAATTCTCATAGGGTCATCATCATGAACAAAAGCTGGTATCCTTGTAGGATTGTTGGTTTCATGGAGGTAACCATATATTTTTAAAGGAGTATTACAATCAGATGAGCATATATATATATATCAAAAAATTGGGGAGCTAAATCAAGAATGGTAGTCAATGGCTCAATTATATATGATTCATGTACCATTAAACACTACAAAAAATGTCTTGGCATTTTTAGTCAACAAGAATTTCTTCATGGTCTTAGTGAATGAAGATTTTGGTCTCCATACCATTAGTGGACTCCTCGACCTACAATCCATGGTAATGATGATTTAACATTGTTCCCATACACCAAAATAATGATTTTAAGGGGATACATCCAAAAAAATCCTAATTAATTATCTTTCTTTGAAACCAATTTATTATGGCCCGACCCAAGATGAGCCTCAAGCCAAAAATACCCCAATCCCACCTCCATAGGCCATGAAATAGTGACCAACATTAAAGGTCAAACATACTCAGGGAGGCCTTTGACTATATAACTGTACAAATGCACATATCCTTCTCCATGTGAAATTGCATACAAAATGAATAGAAGGAGGGGGAATGGTTAAATGTAAGCAATAAATGTATAATCCTCTATAAAAAAGAAATTAATGACTTTTTAGGATAAAATAAAAAGAGGACAATACACACCCTACTAGAAATAGGGGTCAGAATTATTGAAAACGTGAATTAGTAAAAAATAGAGAGAGTGAGAGTGATGGAGAGGGATATGATATCATAAATCCTAATATATGACTGCCAAATGAGTTACAACCACCAAGAATCTATAAACTCATTTAAAGTTGAATTCAACCTTTTTGTTATCTACATAATACAAGAGTCTTGTGGGTAAGGCCCATGTATGGTCGGGTATAAACATTCCCAGTAGAACACAACTAAATCTGAATGGGGAGGAGAAAGAGATACAATAGAAGAGAAATATAATAGATGGAACAAGGTATAGTTAATGATTAAATGTCAGAACAAAATAGGTGAAATGAATCTCGTACAAGGACATGTGGCTAAACATGGTGAGTATATGATCTACCCATTGAGTCTTTCCCACCTATAACATTAGTATAGACTCATACATCCAAGAGAATCTAAACACGAAAAGGATGCGTCTTACCATTTTCACCATCACCTATCCTAGAGAGAGTGTAACCAAATCCATGGAGTGAATATTGAATATATGTATATATATATGACCAGTCAAAAGAATTCCAAAATATATAGTAAGGGGATATTTGTTTCACAACTCCACCCAAGACGAATAGTATCCAATTGTTCCAAATTCCCAAAAATTATTTCTTATAGATCATGTGTTTTCGCGACCACACAAGTATAAGTAACTCATTCACAAAATCATTATAATATCCTCTTAGGGAGGCACCGTCATGAACACATGGTTTTGGTCGTGTATCCAAAATGTGTCTATGTGCAGAATGTGTCCATCTTCCTTATGAGTCCAAAGATACATCAAACTATGTCACATCACTATGCCACATAGTCAAGGGTAAACGATTTCATAATAAACAACCAATTACCTTGTATCATAAGAAGTTTATGCTCTGATGGTCGAGGAACCATGCTCATACCAGTTGGATGGTTACACTCTAGATGTCGGCAGAGGACCCATGCCTATCATAGATGGAGGGTTCCACTCTAAATATTGGTATAGGACCCATTCCCCACATGGAAGGAGGGTTCCAATCTAGACTTTTGTATAGCATCCATGAATATCCCACCTGGAGGGTTCAAAAATTGAATTCATGGAGGACCCATACTCAACCCTTCTGGAAGGTTATACTTAGGATTATTCCTCTTATGGTCCTTTCTAACCATTTCCATTATCAAGAATCAACATAGAATATTTCATTCTATGGATATTATAAATCATATTTTGAAACTCACAATAGAGGAAACCATATCCTTCAACAGGAAAAATAACTCATGATAGGTTTCTCACAAACCCAAATAAAATTTCCAATGAAAGAGATATGGAAGTTCAATTTTTTAGAAGGTCACAAGGGGTACATGACTTGTGATAGGATCGATATGGTATGTGTCCACACACTATGCCATGGCCATGTCAATTTATGACACATGGATTCATACCATGTAGTAGTACATGGTGCGTTCGTGGACTACATGACCTGTCCTAGCTAACCGGGAGAAGGGTTTTGAGATACTCTTCGTGTTTGTGTACCAAACCAATGGTCCATGTATTTTGGTACACAACATGATAATCCACACTGGGTACCTCCCGTGGGATATTCCTATGCCATATACATGGAAAACGGTGTGTGAATTCCCATGTGATCGATCCCATGGATTACTCACACGGTATGGTGGTACATGGCGTGTTGGTGATGTAAACATTGTCCCATCTGTATTGGTTTCCAAAACCCCAACTTCCACCACTAAAAGGCTACATATTGTGTTCTCATCTTGTAACATGTCGTGTAGTTGGGATTTTGAAATATATCTCATAAATATATATCCATGTACCATGCTTCAAATCCCATTAAACCACTTTAGATATGGAACTATCTATGGTTGAAAATTCTGGATCTAGTTAGAAACCATGATTTGGGGATATTATTCATTGAAAATCCCTATCCATTAATCGTGAGTGTTTCTTCATTCTATCCTCATATAAACCAACCTTCAACGATTTATTTCATGATCCTTAAGAAATATATTGATCATTCTTTCCTCAAAATGATCCCGGTTTATACCATTATCATAAAATCATTCATGTTTTATCAATCGTCCATGAATAAGGGGGTCTGTTCGATCTCAATACCACCCACAAAAGTCAATTCGGGACTATGGGTTTCCAACCAATAATGAAAATGAAAAATGAGGAGACATGCACAAGAACAATGTTCAATTGATCAAGGCCAAGAATTCATGTCTAATAAATCAAGTATGGGTATTCTAAATTATAAAAAAAACAAAATTATATTAATTTTTTATAAATGGGAACATGAAATGTCTAAAATTGGAAATGATACATGAAAAGATATATATATGCTCAACCATTTAATAAACATTACATAAAAACAATTTGAAGAGTCTTACATAGTTTTCAGATCAATCATTTTAGAATAACATGTTCACCTACAATTTGAACAAATATGCCGTGTTCATTACATCTTGATTAGATCAGATGCAATGATTCAATATCCCTTGAGGTAATTCACCATATAAAGGAGAGAGAAATCTCACTAGAGATTCTGGATTATGAGGCCACCCTTAGAGAAATTTTCCTTGCATATCTACTAAAGAGTTACCTTTGGCACTGAAAATCATATAATTATTTAAATCATTGAATAATTGTATCATTAAATGCACTTCCAATGAGTGACTGGTTCGAACATCATAGAATGAATCATTTTATCTCTTGTTTAGAATAAAATACATGTTTCAAACTCGACTATGGTCTCTGTTTTCTATTCTAATAAACCATTTTAGAGTTACCCAATTCTATTTAAGAATCTTCATATTAGTAATATAAGATATATTTAATATTCTTGAAAAATTATTTCTAGATACACGGCGTGTAAAAATGACACACAGTCAAAGAACCTATAACTGGAAATATATATTGAAATATTTAAATTCTTACAAGGAAAAAAACTGAGTCTCTATAATGAATTTTATTGATATAAATTCTAGGTTTCATGTATTATTATGTAAATTTTCTGAGTGATGGGTGGGACCATATATATATATCCCTCCAATGGATTGGGTAACGTGATGTATCTCATGAGACAATTTGTGGTATCCTTGAACATGATACTACCATTTTTTAAAATTATCATATAATTATCATGAACATATGTTTTGTGTGAACATGATTCCAGATTTGTTCACAACTATGTGTGTTATTTAACCACTAATATATAATGATTCATTTTTAGTCATTTAAAAATTCCATTCCTTATCCAATATTTACATTATGATGTTGATAATGATCTCATTATTATGGTATCGTAATGATCATTTGGTTCACTCCAATTATATTATTTCCTACCTCTTATTCATAATGTTAATTGGATTTAGATTTCCAATTTCGTTGATTTGTAACATCACATGACTAAATATACTAATGATAACATGAGGATTACAGGGATAAAGAATAATATTTAAAATTATATTATATTAGGCATAGGTTATGTATATTCCAAATTTTACGAAGCAAAATAACTCTTCAATTCTAATTTTTTAATCATATTTTGTTTTTAGCCATAAAATGATGTAATAACCATGTAAAAAAATTAATTACACTATAGTTGGTATCAATGTATTGTTTACTTAATATTTGAATTATGATTAGAAAATGTTATTTAAAACTACTAAGTATATTTAACCTTTTAAGAAGATTTTTTAATATGTATCTAAACCTAGTAACCCCATTAGATATTATTTTAGAGTTTATTACATAAAAAAATAAATTATTTATTCGTGCTTTGATGACTTATCATTTTTTTTAAAATTTTTTATTTTTTAAAATGGTGGGAACTAGGAAAAAGAAGTCCCACAATTCATTGGAGGGTTAATAAAATTATTTACCAAATAATAGCTCTAATTATTTTTGTGGTGGAGTTTTAAATTTCATTGTGATGCTTAAAGATTTGTAAATGTTTGTTAAAAATAACATGCACTATGTGGAATATTCCACTTCACCCAAGATGTAGTAAGAAGACATTGGTTCCATTATGTTTCAATGACCACATATATTTAATAAATCTTCTTTTATAATAGTTTAGTAAGGGTTGGATAAATCAATGGAGAATATGTTATTATCTTATACATCGCTCCGAGAAGGATAACATGACACTAGATATTTATCTCATATATGGAGAGGTTTGTCAAAGAGGTAATTGAAAAAGTACACAATACTGAATGATGAAATAAAATAGATGTAGTTTGAAGACATTCTAAAAATATTTTTTTTACATATATTAACCTTAAACTCTTCAAAGAACTATTGATATATAATTCAATGAGCTAATGAAATTGGAAGGTGAATTTTTCAGGGAATACGAAGAAACATTCACAAGGATATCAAGATATTCCTTAGATTTTATTAACAATGATTAAAAAATAATTATATTTTTAGTGCACATAAAAAACCTATTAAAGGATCTAGCTAATCAAGACATTGGTAGTTGTGAAGATGTAGTTATTTGTTCTCTCAAATTCAAGATGTAGTTTGGATAATGGTTTCATAGTTATGAATATAGAATGAGTTGAATGTAGTTTAAGTTTGGTGTGTCAAATGAAAAATGTGGAATGAGGATCTAACCACCCACCTGTAGAAATTATTGGAATAAGTAATAAGGGGTTGCCTCAAGGGGACAAGAACATGATTTCTATGTGGGATAGAAGACTATCATGAATTTGAATTTCAAAGAGACATAATGGATTTATCCAACATGATTGGGGAAAGGAGGGAACAATCTATTGTAATACCCTTTGATCAATGATTAAATTATACAATGAAATGGGAGTAAATAGGCTGCTTTTCTAAACCTCGATTTATGGAGGGTAATAACTATTAGTATCAATATTAGCTAAAGAGAATGGGAAAATGTGTAATTATTACTGTTGAAGATGAAGATGAAAATGAAGTCATACATGGTGCACTTATTATTCACATAATAATATCAAAATATTATTTTATTCTATTTATACACATTCAATTATATCCTACATGGTTTCTAGAACTACTAAATCAATTTCTTGTTACATTAAAGGAAATATATCCTAAAAACTCGTAGTGGTGATATCATTGTAACCCAAGTGTGGGGATCTTATATTGTTGGTGTATGTGGGATAATTCTTCCCATGAATCTTGTAATACATCATATAGTGGAATTGGACTCTATTCTAGGCAGTATCGACTTTTGTTATATAGACCATAGATCAAATATCTTGAAAAGAATATATATTTTTTTATTCTGAACCATCTTAAGACAAAATAATAATTTAGGTAATTTCAAGAATATCCATCAAAAACCCCATCTATGGTGTGGGCATTGTAACACAGTAATGAATAATATGTATCCCAAATGGCTGTGTTGAAGGAAAGAATTAAACATGAGGATATATCCATTTTGATGGAATATAGTGTTGTATTTCAGAATATTATACACAGACATCCACCAGATCATGAGGTAGATTTCTCAATAGAACGTATACCTAAAGCAACTCTAAACTCATAATTTACCTATATGATGTCCAATATTGAACAAGATGAGTTAAAGAATAACATTAAAGAGTATTTGGACCATTGTCTCATTTTCCTTTGCGCAACACATTGGGGTTAGCTAGTTCTCTTTGCAAATGAAATGGATAGATCTATGCATCGAGGTATCAATATCACGGAAATCAATAAGATCAACATAAAGAAAAATTATCATATTCCAAGTAATTTTGTTTGATTGGTCAAATACGTGGATATTAATACTTCTCAAATGTGGGTTTTCATTGTGGACATTCAAAAATAAAGGTGAATAAGTGATATATTCAAAAAACATTTTTTTCCTATGATTGGGCACTATGACTTCCTAATGACTCCCTTAGTACTTATCTATTACCCTAAAATCATCATGGAACTAATGAATAGAGTCTTTTGAGAATAACATAGAATGTTTTGGGTAGTTTTTGTTGATCATATAATCATCTACTCAATGATAATGGAGGAACATAGAGAATATCTATAGATTTTGTATGTGACATTAAGGATGTATAAATTTTAGGAAATATTTATAAACCATGATATTTTGATGAAACAATTCACTTTAATATGACATTTTATCAAACGTGATGTAATATTGATAAACCCATAAAAAATAAAGGTAAATAATTAATTTCCCACACCCTTTAGTTTCATGGAAATACACATCTTTCTAGGCATTACTGGGTACATCCAATGTTTTTTTGAGACATTTCTCAAGATTCAATATTTCAAAAACTATATTAAAATGGATTAGGCTAATTCATGTATTATTGGAAGAATGTGGGGAATGAGTTTTGGATATCAATATGATTCTAATCCTTTCACATGTACTCACACTAATAATAAGGGGAGAAGGTTTTGTGATAAATAGGAATTCTTTAAATAATGGAATGGGTTTTTTACTCATGAATAATTATAAATTCATAGCTGAAACATAATGAATGATTAACATCCATGATCATAAAGACCTAATAGATGATCTAGATCAAGTAGTAATGATATTTTCATTGAAAATTTATTATCACTATCTCTACGGTGATAGTTGTGATATCTATAACAATCATAAGAATCTAAAGTATATATTCACACAAAAGGATCTCAACGCCTGTCAAATCATATGGTTATATCAAATCAAGGACTTCGTTTTTTATATTTATTACCATCTAGGAAATAGGAACAAGGTATCTTATTAATTTATATGAAAAGAACATCATGCTCTATTTGATATGTTGATTGAGAAAGACCCTATATTCATGGATATGAAAATAACAGATTTAGAAATCATAATGATTGAGAATGCATCCTACCTTTTACCAAAATGACTTCCCAACCATCTATCTAAGAGCAGAGTAATGAGGCTCAAAGGTATGATCTAGATCTATGAAATATTGAGAATGTGGTAAAGAAAGGGAAGATATAATAGTTCTCTATCGATAATGATGGCATGAATCAATTTTGTATAAGGATTTACATTCCTTTATCACTTGAGATAATAATGGTTTTATTTTATAATTCTTATATCTCATCTTTCATGATCCATCCAAGAAGTACTAATATTTCTATGATAATCAAGAACACTTCTGGTGGGACCACATGAAAATGGATATTGAGTAATATATCTCATGGTTTTTTGTATGTCCTAAATTTAATTTAGAATGATTGATGTATAAAGGGATTATTCCACCATTTCATATACTAATTTTGAAATGGGAGAACATCACTATGGACTTTTTCACTGGTATCCTGGTTACATCCAATGAATGGAATGAACTAAAGATTATGGATTATAGAATCAGAATGAATTCCAACATCGTTTCAATTTTGGAATATTTATCTCTTAAAAACATTCCAATATATATGTGCTGTTAGTGGTGATTTCGGAGAATTATTGAACATGGTTTGAGTGGTGAATTGAATTTCTACACAACCTATCACCGCCATGAAAATGGACATTCTAAGAGGACTATTAAGATGCTCAAGGACATGCTGAGTGAATGATAAATGGAATTAAAATTTATATTAGAGAAATATCTCAACTTTTTTGAGTTATCATACCAAAAATAGATTCCACTAGAGTTTTCAGATGGATATATTTGTAGCACTGTATGAGAAGTGATGTGGAACTCCAACATTTTAGGATGAAGATTAAGAATGAAATCTACATGTTCCTAAACTGAGGAAAGATATGATCAACAAGGTTCAATCCATTCAACGACACATAAAATATTCTTATATATATAGATGATCTATGCTAGAGACAACCTAAGGGATATTGAGTTTGAAGATGGAGATAAATTTGTCCTTCAAATATCACCATGGATGAGTGTCATATGGATTATTAAAAAAAGAATCTTATCTCAAGGTATGTTAACCTCTTTGAAAGAATTTATTGTATATGGAAATTCACCTATTAGATTGAACATCCACTAAACAAGTCGGAAGTTATTGATGTATTCCATGTATCCCTCCCAAGTAAGTACATACTAGATCCCCCATAAGAACTGAACAAAGAGGTGGAACAACTCAAATATGATCTCTTTATCGAGGAGTTTACAGTAAAGATTTTGAACCATAGAGATATGTTTCTACAAAAAAATCCCAACAACCAAGTCAATGTAATATGTTGAAGTCATATGTATGAATATGTTACATGTATCCCAAGGAAGCGATGTATTGGAAGTACCCTCATCTGTTTTAACCTTAGTAGGTAATTTGAAATTTTTAGAATGATATTTCAAAAAGGGGGAAGAATTTAATGACCAAATGTTTTATCAATAAATGTTCACATCTTATAATTATTTTATAATAAAAAAGAATCACATACAAATCCCAATAAATACTTAAATTTCAAAAATAAATAAAAATGGTGGAGCAGCCTCAATGTTTGGATATGATTGACATAAATAACCAGTTTCAGCAAAAGTAGTTAGTAAGGTATCAAGAGATGCAGTACCATTGTAAATGGGGGGACCTTTCTGACAGTGATAAGGAGAATCATGGGGACATGATGAGGCTATCGTACAGCGAGATTGTCCAAGTGGGGAACAAAGCACTGCCGGTGATCCAGGACAAGGTGATTGCCTCTCCGCGAGGAAGGATGAGGAAGGACTACTCTCATTTGTCAAAGTCGATGCCTACCAGATCTACTTTCAGAAGTATGCAATCTCCAAATGAGTTTCTTGATCTGGAGTGGCTTAATCTGAGGAGGTAGTATGCCAAGGTTCTGAAGCACTATGAGAGTTCGGTTTGGGAAACAACGACTGAGGAAGAGTCTGTTTATCATGGAGGTGGTGAGGGGTGTGATTTTGAGGATTTGCAGTGACTGTGTTGGGTCTATAATGCTTGTTTACTATCTTTTCTTTTATTTTAATAAACGGTCAGGGGTTCTACCTCTGGATATGCTTTCCTCGTAATGATCTTATACCAGTAGAATATTAACCAGAGCATTATAATTATAATATAACTATGATGAATTGTAATCCATAAATTGTAATAGTAACCAGGCATAATAAATTATAAAAAAATTCTTGTTTTTTTATAAATGTTAATATGGTATATTAATATCATGTTATAAGTAAAAAAATGTTTTATAAATGATAAATAAATCTTTGTTATTTTTTCTAAATCAAAAATGTTTTCATATAATTCAATATTTTATATATTAATTTAAAAGAAAGTTTATTTTAATAAATTATAATCATAAATTAATATATTGTTTTATAATAATTTATGATAATCTTATGGTACCAAAAATAATGTTTATAATATAAAAAAAACGATTATAAGATCGGAATTCGTATTTTTTTTAATAAATGAAAATTTGGTATAAATATTAAATTTTCCATATTTTGTATATTATTTTGATAATGATTAGTCCATTTTTTTAATCTATACATAAAAATGGTTATGATGAATTTTCGGGATATTTATAAAATAGTTGAATTTTTGTTAATAGTAGAGCACATAATCTTAGGATTTATAATAAATAAATGAATATTTGTATCATGGAATAAGTATAGATGATTAGAGCACAACTATATATAAATATTCATTCAAGTATACTATATTTAGTCATGGGAAAACAATATTTATAGTTTTGATCCAAAATAAAAAAAAATTGAATAAAATAATAAAAACACCCCGCTCCCCCAATAAATACCACCCCTCTCCACCAATTCTCACCAAACCTTATATGTTTTTTATAATTATAAATAATTAAAAATTCAATCCCAAAACCTCTTCATCATTTTTATTAGCTACTTCTCTCTATAGAATTCTAAATCCATGTTCCCTGAGGAGGATCCCATGGAGACAACATTAAATATGTAAAATCATAAATATTTCACTTTTAATTTAAATTATTTTCATATACTCTCATGAAACCCCATTATAGAAAGTGTAATGATCACTTTCGTTTCATACATTCAATTTAAATTTATTTTTCTAATGTAATATCTATCATCAAATCCTTGATCCCCTCCTTTTATTCAGGAAAAATGAAAACATCTTCCATGATGTGTTGACTCACCCCCTTCATGGACTCCGAGTTTTCATTTTCCATCACCACCGTCATGGATGGTGATAAAACCATTATTTGGGTTAAAACAAATTTTAATATCTATATTATAACTATTTAATGATTTGCAACTAATTTAGAAATATAATAATTAATAAAACAAAATTATTTTATGATGGACATAAAAACCACCAAAATTAACTAAAAAATTGTCATTAATGATTTGTCAAATTAATCTTCCTCAAATCATAAAAAAATTATATATGACAAAAATTAAACTTTTGAAAGTCATTTAATAATAATTAATTTCACATATTTAAATTTATCATCATTTTACAAGAACTTCCACTTTTTATACTTGTAAACCAACCATGTGAAAATGAAAATAAATGCTCAAAAATGATGAAATTGAATACTATTACTCATCATGATTTTCATATATTTACACAATATAATTATAATAAATAAATTACATATATAATAGTTTGTTAATTATGTAATTTTGAAATCAAATTTTTTTATCCATGATATTAAGTGAAAGTGTTGGTTGCTTTCTAATATAATGTAAGGGAATTTTTAAAAATAACTTCCTTTCTATAGATTATTCCACTTCCTAGAAATGTTTATTTGTGGATATCCTTTTAATATCTATCAAACATAATTTAATTATTATTTTTTTATTCTCAAGGATATGAATATTTATAATCTAATTTTATGATGAATACAATGTATATTTTCAAATAACTCATATTTCAAAAACACTTCTTAACTCATCTTGAATTATTTCTTCTTCCCTCAAAAATGAGGATTCATATACAAACAATGATACTTATCATTTTACATTTGGTAACACCAATTTTATTCATTAAATTATTATTGATTAAATCCTTTGGAAACCCATTAATTTACACTGGTTACTTCATGAAATTGATTGATAAACATTCTATGTGTCATGTATGATAATATATATGTTATTATATGATGGGTGGACCTAATATTATATTACCCTAAAATGGATTAGGTGATGTGATGTATCTCACAAGATAGTGTGTATTATGCATTAACATGTTGCTATTTTTTTGATAGTGATAACATTATGATTATCCACATATTTTAAATGTTTACAATATGCTAGTTTGGATCACAACTATGTGTGTTATTTGACCACTATGATAATATGTTTCATTTCTATGCATTTCCACATTTCATATCTTTATCCAATGTTCCCTGTAGTATTTTTCATAATGATATCATGATTATGTTACTGTGATGTTGATTATTCTCAACCATGTCATATTTTTTCATGTCCCTTATTGATACTCTTACTATGGATTTACCTCTCCCATTTCATTAATGTGTATCCTTAGGTGACTAAACTTTCTATGGAGAATGTCTTCATTATAAGGATAACTATGAATGTATAAAATAAATTATTATATTTTATTATGTATAATTAATGTATTTTCTTAATTGTTTCGAGATACTAGCACTTTGGATCCTATATTATTTAATGATAATATATTTTTTATCATTAAAATGATATAATAGTCATTTAATAAAATTAAGCGCTCTATATTAAATTTAGTGACTAATTGTAGAATTGGTTACTATATCAACACCCATAGTAAATTCATGGTTATTCACCACAAAACAGTTAATTAATATGTTGTTGAGGATAATTAGTTCACAAAAATATTATGTATGTTGACTCTAGTTATGTAATGTAATCTCACTCACATAAAGATACATATTGAAACAAAACTTGGTGAAACTTTGTTAAAATCATTTATGTGTTGAAAGCCTCCAACATTTAGTGGAATAACTAATCAATTAGAAGACTAACAATGGATCTTTTCCCAATATAAGACCATCATCATTTTTGGGATGTAATTAAAAATAAAAATTCATTTTGGAAATCTATCATCTAAAGAAATGTAGAGACCAATGGTGGTCACTTATTAAAATAAACAAGACATTGAGATTATTAACATTTAATAGAGTTCATTTAAGGAGACATTCTATGAGAAATTATTTAATCATGATCTTAGAGATGATTTAGAAATTTAATTAGTTAAAAAACAAGAGGAATAAAATATTCTTTTAGGACAATGTTAACCCTCCAAGATTGGTTATACATGTTATAGACAATAAACATAGAATGAAAACAAGATTTTTCATTTTTTTTCATTGGTTAAAGGGGAAACTTATAATAAAGTTTGTATCTTGTTCATTTTCATCATATACAGAAATTTTCAAAATCAACTTTTGAGAGAAAATATATTCTGCATGGGTTATTAATCTAAGGGATTTTATGATAAAATAGGTGATAATATCACCATGGGAACAATATTGTGTAAAATGTGATGAAATAAAGGGTGTGATTATTCACATGTGACAACTATGGGGAGAAACACCTCGGACCTTGTAGGAAAGGAATGAGTCTTTATTAAATGTTTTTAGAGACTGGCCTTTAAGATCAAAATTGATAATGAAATTTAGAATCCATTGATGTTAAATAAATTAACTATATTAAAAATAGCTATTAAATAAACAAATTCACAAAATTTTAATGAATTGTCTTCAAAAAATGATAATATATCATGGAAAATATTACATGGTTAACCCAAATAATGTAAATTTTCTTAATTTTTGTGGCCCATTGTTTCTTATTTATAATCATAGTAAGCTCTGTAGATTGTTTCAAACTCGCATCAATTAGTTTCTATTGATTTTTTTTGTTTTTAATTATTTTATTCAGATGGAAGGATGTCAACATGATGTTAACCTGAAACCAAACATAAATGACCTCTTTCATAGTTTTTGCAAGAATGATGCACTGAATAGATAGTATCCTATAGAAAAATCACTTTCTTTACTTATAGGCCCATCAAATAAATTATTGGTGGCCAGTTTTTATTTAGTGGGATAAGACAATAAGTTAAATATTGTATCAACCATGTTGGATACTATATATATGATTCCATTAATATAGAGGCATCAATAATGATCATCCAAACATGAATTTATTGTAGTAAAAAAGTTTCTTTTATGGCTTTTTAGTTCCCTTTATCGACCTAAATAATTCTATAACATTCTCAATAGTCTTTAATGATTTGAAAAAAGAAAGAAGTAGGAATGTATATTCGTCATGAAATTATAGTCATTAATAGTAGTAGACTAATATCATTCATTGCACCTCGATTCTCAATGAATTATTAATTTTCTATATTCTTCCTATAATTACCTAATAGGGACAAGTGATCGTTTGTATAGGGAATTGAAAATTATTTAAGGGAATAATAATTTTTTTATTCATCTTGTTTCATTAGTGTTCTTCAATATTTTTTGTTTTAATATTTTCTATCTACTATTTCATTCCAATTTATTTATTTTGACCCTATATATTTATATATATGGCCCTGAGGATCTCATATGTATCTTCTATCACTCAAACACCTTATCTCTATTTTTAACACGTAATTGAGACTATATATATAGTTTTAATGGGTTTTCTAAAAATAAAATACATAATTTTTCTCCATAATTTTCATTATTGGTTTCTAAATTTCCCATTCTAATGTTTCGGAATATAATTTATTTTGGTTCCAATTAAAATTATTATTTTAGGGTTTATTTCTTTTCCAATTCATAAGAAATAGAATTCATTATTTCTTGATTCCCATTAATGATAAGTGGTTTTATACCCAACCATGAATTCTTTAGGGGAGGAGATGTTTTGGTACCACGATGTGTAATTACCATACTCAATTATCAAAAAATTAAATTTCCATTTACATTGTGAATTTATATTCAACATTAGTTTTCTATAATTGCATTTTATTAATTTATACATCACATTAAATTGATAATATTTTTTTCATGCTTCACATAATCCTATTTTATTACATTAGTGTATTTATTTACATTAATTATTAAAATTAAAATTCACCTCCATCCCAAACCTCATTCTATAGTCCTTCAAAAACACTAATGAAATGGTGTAAGTTACATTGAAAATATCCTCTAATTTAGATAATATTTTATTTGATACAATATATTTACACTTTATAATATTTTCCATTCCCCCCCCCCAAAAGTGATTTTTACCAAGAACAATTAAAAGGTATATATCTATTAACACACCAAGTGGAAAATTACAGAAACAATGATGTGTCTAGATAATTCAATTATGATGTTTGGGTGTATTCTATTTTCAAACATTATTATAATACATTTGATACAATTTTATTCGATCTTTATTAGGGATTTGTTTTCTATGTATAACATAAAAAAGTATTTTTAATGGAATTATATTGTGACTCAAGAAGGTTTGGTTGAATCACTTTTCCTAATAGGGAAATCATAATTTTCTAAATAATGTATGTATCCTTCATCCCACACATATATAACCATAATGAAATTATTATAATAGAGGAATATCCTTTGTGATGTTTTTTTGGAAGATATCCTATGAGTACTATATATACATGTGCTAAAAAAATTATTTTTGTTTTTCTAGGAGAATTACAAGTTCATTAATTGGAATGTGATGTTGAGTTCTTTATTGAACTTATTCAAGATGAAAGTGAGACATATATAACTCTTTATAGAATGGGTGATGTGAAATTAGTATAGTTAATCTGCACTCTATCAGTACATACCTTGGATTCTATGTGATGTTCTAATTGAAATTAATATGGAAGTGTCACCTCATGGTCGTATTTCTCTTACCAATGAGGATCATCATTTGGATGTTTCGGATGAGTTTGAGAACCTACCCAAATTTTTAGATCATTGTAAAATGGTTGGCCACTTTGTTAAAAACTCCCAAGTTCTACAAAAACTAAAAAAACTAGCCCCAACCATTCTTTCATGGAGGGAGGATACTCATGAGAAATGAATGATAAGTACGAAAAAGGGAAATACATGGGTGCTTTTCCAGTGAGGGGTGTATTATCTGGACTGAATGGGGACACTACCTCTTCATGGGCTAATTTATTTAAGGTAGAGGAAAAAAATCTCAAGAACATGGGGTGTTTGGGAATCCCATATAATGATATGTATCATCTAGAGAAGCATGCGACTCTAGAATGCTCGTATGATGTCTTCTTGATTTCAATTTAGTGAATATGGAAGACTAAATTATTGACCTTATTTATTCTAATGTACAAGAAAAATTGATGCTAAAAAAACTCTCTTCAGGACTCCTTACACACCGGTCAGCGGGATTTGACTATTATCTGAAAAAATCACACATTGATATCCATAACCACGGTGCACCAGATTTCACAGACTCTTCTTGCCTGAAGATGGGATCATTGGATGTTCTCACTGAATCTGTTATGGAACTAGCTAAACTAGTAAAGGATTCATCAGAGGATATAATGATTGATTGATCTACCCAAAATTATGAGGAATATAATGAGACTGCCCATGACTAGAAGTAGCATTTGGATGTCCTTAAGGAATCTAAGGTCGATGTCCCTACCTCCCCGATAACGTCTTCCAGGAAGTCTAAATTTTTGTATAACTCAAGAAAAGGGGGAATTACCCCCAAAACCTGACATATTTTGTTCTATCATGATGATTACAGGATAGTATAAAACAGAAATATTAGGTATTTATAAACCTAAGACCACCTCTATCAATCTAGGGAACCACATTAGTATAGAAGGATATTCTTTTCTTGGGTGCAGCACGTCTAAATGATCTTCTGATAGAGTTTGAATTTGTTTGATACCTATTTAATAATAGAGATATAGTTTTTGACAATGACATAATACTCTCCTGTAGTTTTTTGGAGTCGGGACTGACAATATTTGTATCTATTTTGTATACCCACAATAACTACATTGATAGGATGTGTCTATGGGCCAAATTCAGGAACTGAAAAACCAAATTGTTGACCCATGGACCATAATCAGGGAATTTTATTCCATTCTGCCTGGGGATGTGATTTTAGGACCGGTTAGTTTCTTCCATGTATTGAGGTGTCCTTCCAGACTGAGATCAATCTTGTTAGGGAAAAGTTTACCTGTTATATGCACCATCTTACTGGAATGAGGGCCAACCGAATTGATAGATCATTTGAAAATATGGCCGCTTTTTCAACATGGAATTAAATCCCTTGTGTAACATTGGATAAGTATAACTCTAATCACCATCCTATTTTGGTGAGTCTTCTTAAAATGAAACGAAATCACATGATTCCGATCTGTTTCAAAAATGCATGGGCCACTCTCCCAAAGTGATCCAAAATATTACAGGATACTAGGGGACCGAGTGATTGTGGGGTCATCCCCCTTTTCTTCATTCCAAATTAAAATTGGTTAAATTAAAACGGATGGAATGTTGAAATAATACATTCAAATCAATGGATTCAAAAATTTATGGTCTTGAATGCCTCTTACATAAATTACTGAAGTCTATGACTAAAGATCACTTTGGCAGGGACCTAAGGAAAGATGCTAAAATTACATCCAAGATTGGGAGCCTTATCAAGCTTCATGACAACATCAAAAAAGATATCTTTAATATTAGATTTCTCTCAAAGGGGTATAGGAATACCAAATTCTTCAACACTCATTACAGGGTTGAATTTTCTAATAGGCCCTTGCTTTAGTCAATGTTGGGGATCATATTTTGGAGGAAAACAAGATCTCTTAGACCATATTGTCTGTTTTATAGGAATATTATCAACGGAAATCCAAATAATGAAATTTAAAGGGATAATATCATATAAATTACTATTATGGAAGAGGAAAATATCTCCCTTAACTCTTTTCCCATATAATTCTAAAATAAAGAATATTTTTTTGATCTAAAGAAAGAATTTTCTCTAGGACCAGATGGTTTCACTAATCAATTTTTCAGACATATTGGGAAATCATTCAAGAAGATGTTTGGAATATTTTATAGCATTTCTTATAGGATGGGTCTTTTCCTCGAGGATTCAATTACTAGTTTTTTCCATATCCATAAGGTTGATAATGCTACTGAGATTAGCCAGTTCAGGCCGGTTACTCTTGTTAACACTATTTAAAAGGTCATAGATAAAATTTATGTAGGCAAGCTTGCTCGTGTCTCGGAGAAATTTTTTTCTTGGCATCAATTTGGATTTGTGATAGGGGAACTCATACATGACTTTTTCTCACTACTTTAGAGTGTCTTAATCTGATTAGTAAAACAACAAGAGGTGGAAATATTTCCCTCACGATGGACATCACCAACGCTTATGACACAATGGACTAAGGAATTATTGACATGGGGTTGCACAAGATTGGATTCAGTATGAAATTTATACGTCGTATTAAGATCCTTTTTGAGTCATCATGTATATCCATTCTTATCAACGAATCCCAAGAGGGTTACTTCACTTTCTCCAAGGGGGTGAGATTGGGGGATCCCCTCTCAGCAATTATTTTTTTATTAGCTGAAGAATATATTTGCATACTACTCCATGACATGGTGAACAGAGGGAATTTTTCAAACATCAGAGTTGTCTGAGGTATTTCTACTCCCTACCACTTAATAATTGCTGATGACATTGTCATTTTTACAAAGGGAGACCAAAGGAACATCAGTAATATTAAACAAGAACTCCATCATTATGACAATATTTATGGAAAAGTAAATTGTTAAGGAAATCCATTATCTTGTTTGGTAAGGGAATTGAGACTTCTAAAAAGATCCATCTCACCAATAATATTAAAATAAAGGAGGGTACTCTATATTTTATCTATATGGGTGTCCCAATGTTTTGGGGAAAGCCCCAATAATAACACATCTCAAATGATTTAGGTCAATTTTAAAAAACAACGTCATTTAGGAAGGGGAATTCCCTTTAAATGGCTTGGCACATTTTTCTAGTAAAGCATGTTGTCATATCAATGATGGTTTACTCTTTTATGGTTATCTTTGGCCTGTCACTATTAATAGAAAGCTTCATAATATGCTGAATTTTTTTTATACTGTGGAAATTTTACTAAAACGAAGATAATATATGTCCCATTGAAAAAGGGAATGCTTTCCCAACAAACATGGAGGCCTTGGAATCAAGTAAATGGAATCTTTCAATCTATCTCAGCAAGCAATATTTTTTTGGAAGGTGATACGAAAATATCAACTTCTCTCTAATGAATATGAGTCGGATTTATAGAAAATCTTATTTCTTGGAAAATCATATATATTGGGTCTTCTATAAGGCCTGGGATAATGTTTATCATTCATAAAACTATTGGGTACTCCAAATGGATGGTAATCACGAAAACATCCATGCGGTTTTGTGATGATAACAAGACTACTGAGCCCCTAATTAGTATTGTTAACTTGGATTAGAATGAAATTGATCATAGCATCATGATTAAGGAGTAGTTAGACAATATGTGAATGGTGGAGGATGATGTGCTCACTACGATGGTCAATTATGATATAAGGAACCATCCTTAAAACATTACATAATCATGAATTAAATTTATAATTCAAATTGATGATCTTTTCAGGTATAGAGTTATAGATAATTATTCCATATCAATCACATTACATATCAAAAATTACAAAGTACACACTTCAAATCAGCTTTTATTTTTTCATAAAATAAAAACTCTTAAAAAATCAATGTCTAGTTCCATGTTTTAGCAACATGACTTTCCCTTGATCCCATCCCTGACACTATTCATCATTAATTCCTATGAAATTTTTTTCCAAACATGTGATGAGGATAAAAATATCAGTATGTGTTATAAAATAAATATTGAAAACATTAGTCCATCAAAACATATTACTTTTAACATAACTCATGAAATCAGAAGATTTATGAATAATAAAAAGAAAACATAAATCATAAAAGTAACATGTGGCATCCATAACATACTTACATTGTAGATTTCACAACTACGTAGGGAGTTACATTTGGAATATACATCATAGTATATTACCTAAATATCTTAAGATAGAAATGTTTTTTCCTCGGTCACGTTACCAAATTCATTGGAGATCAATCTCAATTTCATCTACCCTAAGAATATCATAGAACCACGAATGTACGTAAACAATTCCTAAGAATCATAACATATTCATAACACATAAAACAATCATAACAGAAAGATAATATTTTCTCCTTTCAATTAGAATATATAATTTAAAAATATTGACATAAAAAATCCATAATCAAGACTATTTTCTATAAAAAAATATACCTAAAAGAATACATGGTATTTAATTTCAATTTAAAAACATTACTTCCTTTTAGGTAGCCATAAATCAAATAATACCCACGGTGACAAAAAAGGACATATTCACTACTTATGTTAAAAGAAACATTCATTTTTTTCATTTAGTAAAACACCTCATAAAAAATGATTCCATTTTAATGAAATGAAAATTAATAGGTATTTATACACCATATAAAATAATGTCTTATATACAACCAAATATGTCTCAATAAAAGAAGATTGAGACGTAGTCCCTTACCTCATGTTTGACTTGACTCGTTCATTATTTAATCTTTAGAATAAAAAACTAAAGTTAATTTCTACTTTATTAAGAACATTTTTCATGTTTATTATTCAATTTATATTACTTCTTCCCATGTTATAAACATTATGTAATCATTTAAGTTAATAATGGTCGTTTTGTCGATAATTGGTACTTGAGTCAAAAATGAACTTCTTATAATTATAAGTTGTTCATGTGGTAAAAATTCCGTAATATTCAAAAATATATTCATGATTTATATATCATATATATCATATATATATATATATATGGTATATATATAATATTACATATCATTTAGAGATAATAACTAAAATGTACCATTAATGGAAAAGGTAAGCCATACGTATGCAAGAACGCTACTTTCATTTCTATTTAGAATTTTTAATGGAATGAACAAATAATGATAAATAGGTATATTATAATTATAGTATAATATAATATATAATTTCATTAATTCCATCATTTATACATTCCACGTATGTCATGAATGAGTCATATTACTTTCTGGGGATGGTAGTCCTCACTTCCTCAAATGAAATTATCGTGTTTACTCATTATGGATGTAACACCCCAAGTAAATAAAGAATATGAATTTTTCACATTTATCCATATTTGTGAATAAAAGATTAATATTAATTTAATGGGAATGCTATGCTCGATGGCGTACCCAATACGCAACAACGATTTTCTTGGTAATCTTACGTTGCACTCCAATAATAAAATAATATTATTTTAAATGGTAGTTAACGCCTAGCCGTTGTAATGGCACGAATGAACAGAACTAACTAAAAAATGATTATATATGTCTGTCAAATATTTTTAGTATTTATAATAAATGTTAGAGGATTAAAAATGCGAATGAATCTAATTTTAAGCCTAAGCATTCTAATATTCTTTAAAAGGTCGATTAACTGCCTTTTGATGGAGAACCACTTTTAAATCCACTTTTTGACAATTTTATGTGTTATATTAGACAAAATAAAATTCTTCTTTAGAACCAAGGACATCAAAATTTACTTTGTGTAAATTTTTGGTATTTTTCCGATAAAGTTCCTTTTTTTAATGAATAGTGAAAAATGTTGTATTTTAATTCAAAACCTCTTTTTAATCTAATTTATTTATATGATTAGATTATCTTGTCAATTGTTTTTAAAGTGAAATTATAATATATTTTTACCATTTAATCCAATATAAGTCTTTTTAAAAAATTACACTTTGAAATTGAACTTAAACTAGTGTCAATCTTTTGATATATATTGTTTTATAAAAAAAGGTTGTTTGTTCTGACAGCGGGAATTAATTATTAAATTAATTAATGAAACATATATGTTTTGAATTTTTTAAAATAGACATCATTTTTGAATTCGGAATATCAAATATAGCTTAGGGTGAATTTATGGTATTTTTCTGAAAAACTTCAATTTTTGATGAACAGTGAAACCACTAAGTGGTAGTTAAATAACCTGATTTTTCATTTAAATGTAAATTTTCCACTTCTGTGATTTGATTTTCAAAAATATGACATAAATCGTTTTCATTAATAAGTAAAACGTGGTTCAATGAGATTAAAATAATTTTTGGTGAATAGTAGCTTTTAAGTTTCATTAATCGCGATTAAGGGTAATTAGTGTAATTTAAGTTAAAAATAATGTTTAAATAATATGAAATGACCTAGACACATGTCCTACCCTCATTGGATGTGTCATGGAAGACACATACAATCCATGGGTCAACATGGCAACCCCATGGAGACACTTTGGTAGGAAAATGACATAAATAACTTTTTATTTAAAGTTAAAATTAAAATGTCACAAAAATGAGTTGTTTTACTAAAACAAATTTTAAATGGGGTTATACAAGTCATATTTTTTACTATATATGTTCATTAGAAATATACAATGTTTTCATACATCATGATATTTTTTATATAATTTTTAGACATTAAATAAATTAAATTATGTATGACATCATGATGATGCAGCAATTACCTCATTAATAAGGGATTTAAATAAAATGAAAAGATAATGTTCAAACTATATGTTACACTTGACAACAACTTATTTTATGGGTTAATTTCGAAAATGTATCACCTTATCCTCGAAATATATCCTTTTGGGACCTTTAAAATCCGAAAATCAATTTATAATAAAGTAATATTTTATAACTTTCCAAGAGTGCCCCTCCTCTCCTCTTATAAAAGGCCCCCACCTCTACCACCTTACACACACCTCTAAAGCCTTTGTCTCGGCCAAACCCAGCCCCTTTCATCTCTCCACATCCCTCTCTTCATCATTGAAGACTCACTTTGGGCATAATTCTTTCCAAGGAAGCCTTTGAGCTCAAATCAAAGAGAGTTACCCGATTTAAAGGTAATGTATTCTCTTGTGTTCTTATGTTTTATTTTGCGTCTCCAACCCTCTAAACTCTTTTTATTCCTTTATTTTGTAAAAACATCAGTATCTTAAATATAATAGGATGTTGTTATGTGAATTATACGAGCTAAACTTACACACACCATCGTCTAATGGTTAAAGGACATACTGTTTATGTGTATGGTGAATTTCTGCCTCACGAAATGATGATTGTTCAATATTCTCTTAACACCTTTCATGGTGACCATTATGATGTCACTATATTTTTTATATGATATACATGTTATTTATGTTTTCTCTATGCTTCTTAATTTTATATTAAAAACACGCCTTTATTCTTTTCATGTTGTGCAAATGCGATAATTTCATACGAGGAAGTGTGGACTATCGCCCCCTCAAGTGATGTGACTCGTTCATGCAATACATGGAATGTATAATGAATGAAATTAATGAACATATGTGACCTATATAAGATATATATTATACTGTAGTTATAATATATATCTCTCAATGATTTTTAATTACATTAATATGACAAAGAAATGAAAGTAGCGTTCATGCGTACGTACGGCCCACCGTCTCCATGAACAGTGCATTTGATTTATTTTTTTCTCCAAATGTTATGGAGTAGTATAAAATGAATATTTACTGGATATATATGATATTTAAATCATTAATACGATTCTAGAGATTATTTACTTATAACTAAATGGACAATCATTTTCAAACAAGTTCATTTTTGACTCATGTACCAAACATCGACAAAAACGTCTGATATGAACTCACATTATTAACCAATTATTATAAAATTATAACATGTGATATGAACTGAATAATAATCTTTAAAATATTTCCTTAAGAAATTATAAATTGACCAAAGTTTATTATTCAGGAATATAAAGTAACGAACAAGACAAGTCGGACTTGAGGTAAGGGAACCTACCCCTGTCTTTCTTTTTATGTACACTATTTTTTTGTCATTCCTTTTAAGATCATATTTATTATGATTGGGATGTTATTTTATATTACTCCTACTGTACTTTTTCTGTTCATATGATGAGAGACCCTATTTTCTCTCACCAATCAATTTGGATGTTTTGAGTGGCGCCGTTAGGCTGCCAAATTTTCGCAGGGGATCCAACCTCTCTTTATTTTTAAGTACTCTCTTTTATGTCATTTCTTTTAAGATCATCTTTCTTATGTTTGGGGATGTTATTTTATAATCCTCATACTGTAATTTTTATTTTAATATTATGAGAGACCCTATTTGATCTCATAAATCCATTTTTCGATGTTGTAAGTGGCGTTGTTAGGCTACCGAGTTTTCGTAAGGGATTTTTCATCTCACTTTTATTCTCGTGACATTTATGCTACGTTTTCCACTATTTACATTGAGTGGTGTATGTACTGCCCATTATTATACTGTTTGTGAAATATAATTTCATTTATGGGTATTTACATTTTCATTTTATGACCGTTCTTTCATGGGGTTTACGTTTCGAAAGTTACCCAACTCAGTAAGGGGACCTTTCACCCTCCTCTTTTTAAAAGACTTCTTTTGTTATTTCTTTTAATTCACATACTATTATGTTGGGATATTTTCTTATAAATCCTTATTTATGTAAATTTTATTTCCAAGTGATGAGATACCATTTTCTATCTCTTCAACCCATTTTCCTGAATTTTAAAGTGATGCCATTAGGCTGTCGGATTTCTGTAAAGGGAACTTCTTAACCCACTTTCAATTCTTTGGGTTAAACCTCTACTTCTTGATTTTATTATGCCAAGATTATGTGTGGAATCTCTATGTTGTAATTTCCACAAACCATGTTGTGGATATAGTATTTCTATACACAATCATCTCATTGATAAATTCTTATGAACTTGTATGGGAAATCATAACTCAATCTCATTTCATTGAGAAAAATATCTATGTCACTGGTTTTGTTTTTCCAGGATTATGTGTGAATGTCCTATGATTGTTTCACACATAATATCCACTTATATTGGGTTTATTTATATTTCTCACACATAATTATGTGATAGATTTATCCTTAATTTAGAGATACCATCTTTATAATGGATTTCATCTCAATTTACATTTCCCTTGAGACTTCATTGTTGTTATGCATCAATTCACTCTTATATGGTGTGTATACTGTCCTTTGAAATATTATATCATGAATCCCTTTATTTTCATGATATTATAAAGCTCTTATTACATGTTATTCCGCAATTATTTGTATTCAACAGTCTCTCATTTTGTTAAAAACTCTTTAACAAAAATATCATTTTAAATGTTTTAAAGATTCATTATTCTAAATCTTTATCATTAATGTCCATGTTTTCAAAATGGTTTCCAGTATTTATTTATATGGAAATTAATGTTTTAAAATTATAATTCCATTAAAAACTTCAATGTGGTATGGGACACTTTGATTCAAAAATATCTTTTAAATGGGTTTTGAAAATGGATTGCTTAATTCAATATCTTGGAATTACTTATTGTGATTGAAAATGAAATTTCGTTATAGAAATGTTTATATTTTCAATATATTATGTGTAATGATGGTACCTGGACATTTTACGGGTGGTTATGTGATAAACCATATGATGGGTGGTGCCGTGAATACCATGATGGGTGGTTACGTTATAACCTCCAATGCATTGGTTATGGAAGTCGGCCGTATGGCTATTCCATTAAGTATGTGTGGAAGTCGACCGTATGGTTATTCTATTTAAGTATTTTTATATCCCAAGTTACCTTTTTATGTTATGTGTTATTTATATGGGTTTTATGGTAATATTTTGGTTACAAAAGGGTAAATAATGATCTTTTATTCATTGAACAGTTTTTACTACTTCATAAAGGTGGAAATTATTACTTTGATAAAGTATACATTGTTTACTTGTTGTTTTGAAAAATTAACAGTTTTCGTTATTTGTGTATCCCTTACTGAGTTTTTTATGCTCACCCCAAGTTTTTTGAAAGATTTTTCACAGGACTTAATGTGGAATAGGGTCAAGGATGGGATCAAGGGAAAGTCATGCTATCTAAAACATGGAACTAAACTTGTTTCTTTTTAAGAGTTTTTATTTTATGGAAACTTAGTAGAAGTGTCTACTTTGCAATCTTTTGAGATGTAATAGTTATTTCCTAATTCTCTAAAACAATAAACCATGAAATGATCCTCAATGTGAATTATTCATTTAATTCAATATTAAGTAAGGATTAAGGCTGGGGCCTTATAGTTGGTATCAAAGGTCGGTTTAGATAACTTTAGAGGTTAGGGTATTTTATAAGCATAAGTGACATTACCTTAATGGATAGGATTTCAGAAAGAGTCATAGTTTTTAGATAAATTGAATGAGTAAGTATATATTCTTCATTAGTACATGATGGATTTGTTGATATACTCACTCTGACATTTCTGTTTTTAGTGAATGGATGGATCTAGAAGGAACCAATGTGAAAATAGGTTTGAAGGAAACTATGGTGGTTCTCTGATTAAGAGACTGGATGAAATGGGGGATTCAATGGGGAAACTCATGGTTGTTCTAAACCAACTATCAAGGAGTCATGATCAACTAGTTGAACCTTGGTATGTTCTGTAATGCATCATGTACGAGATGACCAATCGATGGGGAAGTTCAGGTAATAATTATAAAGGTAAACATTAGAGTTTATATGATCCTTACTTTTGAGGTTATTATGGGTTATTATATGATATGATGGAAAATGAAAGGAATGAGATAAACATGACATTAAAATATGTTATGATTATTTTTGAAGATTTTATCACAATTTGGAGAATGTTTTAAGAATTATATAGTTTTGGAAAATGGACAACACGCAGACCGTGTGACAACCCGTCACGTCAGACAAAGCTGCGAGAATCAAACACACAACCAAAGTGCGAATGGTATTTATCGCCTACAACTGGACTCCGTGAAGTCCCTGGTTAGTTTGACTAATTCTTTTTAGTTATATGATTTTAGGAATCAATAGTAAGTTTATTTTGGGTTATCTATGGAAAGGATTAACCTATCATGGAGGATATGTGATTATGTTAATTACTTTTCAATATGAGAATTTAAGAGCAACTGATGTTATATGGAGATAAAATTTAATTTGAACCTTGGAATACTATGTGATTAAATCATTCGAATATTTGGGTTTCAATCATAGTTTTTTTTACATTGAATAATTGTAAATACAATTGTTTATCGAATGGTCTTCATTGAACTTTGGGTTTTTTGGACAAATTTTGGAGATTAAGAATATATTTTCTTTTTATAAAGGATTATAATTTTGTGGATTATCTAATCTAATACTAAAAATTTTGTTTTTGGTTTTTGTCTAAAGACATGGGAAATATATAGTTCTCTTTTGTGGATTAGGTGATTCTCAAGGAGTTGATTATAGTACTCTTAATGTGAACAAGTCATCCTAAATACTTTTCTTTTGGAGAAAATATGAGTTTGATTAAAGAATATAGTAAAAGTTGAAAGTCTATGTGACAAGTATGTATGTTTCATTATTATTTAGTTAAGCTCAAAAATAAATTCCTCATTGAAGAGTAACTTAAAACAAAAATTTTGTCTATTATATTTTCCTACTTGTGAATCGAATATCGTTTAACCCATAACATGTTTGTGATTTTCTTATGGTTAACTTTGTCCTAGACATGTTTACTATCACTCTCCATCAGAACATGACCATTTGTTTTCTCTTCCATATCCATAGTTTCTAAAATGGAATCCTAGTATGGGTTAACTCGGGTGACCTTTGTACTTCACTTTCTTTATTTTAAAGTGATTGAATTACTGACTCTTGTTCCGATGTGGGATTTTCAATGAAGTTTCCAAGACCAATTTTAAAATTGCGAGGACGAAATTCCCAAAAGGGGGGAAGGATGTAACACCAAAGGTAAATAAAGAATATGAAATTTTCACATTTATCCATATTTGTGAATAAAATATTAATATTACTTTAAAGGGGACTCTAGGCTCGATGGCGTACCCAATACGCAACAACGATTTTCTTGGGAATCTTACGTTGCACCTCAATAATAAAATAATATTATTTTAAATGGTAGTTAACGCCCAGCCATTGTAATGGTAGGAATGACCAGAACTAACTACAAAATTATTATATATGTTTTTCAAATATTTTTAGTTTTTACAATATATGTTATAGGATTAAAAATGAAAATGAATCCAATTTTAAGCCTAAACATTCTAATATTCTTTAAAAGGTCGATTAACTGCCTTTTGATGGAGAACCTGTTTTAAATCCACGTTTTGACAATTTTATGTGTTATATTTGACAAAATAAAATTATTCTTTAGAATCAGGACATCAAAATTTACTTTCTGTAAATTTTTGGTATTTTTCCGATAAAGTTCAATTTTTTAATGAATAGTAAAAAATGTTGTATTTTAATTCAAAAACTCTTTCTAATCTAAATTATTTATATTATTAGGTTATCTTGTGAATTGTTTTTAAAGTTAAATTATAATATATTTTTACCATTTAATCGAATAGTAGTCTTTGGAATTAATTTCACTTTTAAATTGGACTTAAACTAGTGTCAATCTTTTGATATATATTGTTTCACATAAACACACTATTTGATCTGACAGCGGGAAATAATTATTAAATTAATTAATGAAACTCATATGTTTTGAATTTTAAAAAATAGTCATCATTTTTGAATTCGGAATATCTAATATAGCTTAGGGTGAGTTTTTTGTATTTTTCTGAAAAACATCAATTTTTGATGAATAGTGAAACCACTAAGTGGTAGTTACAGAACCTGATTTTTCGTTTAAATGTAAATTTTCCACTTTTGTGATTTTATTTTCAAAAATCCGACATACATGGTTGTCAATAAGAAGTAAAATGTGGTTCTATGAGATTAAAATAATTTTTGGTGAATAGTAACTTTTAAGTTTCATTAATCACAATTAAGGGTAATTATTGTAATTTAAGATAAAAATAATGTTTAAATAATATGAAATGACCTTGAAACATGTCCTACCCTCATTGGATGTGTCATGGCCTACCTAGACAATCCATGGGTCAACTTGGGGACCCCATGGAGCCACATTGGTAGGAAAATGACATAAATAACTTTTTATTTAAAGTTAAAATTAAAATGTCACAAACATGAGTTGTTTTACTAAAACAAGTTTTAAATGGGGTTATATAAGTCATATTTTTTACTATAAATATTAATTACAAATATACAAAGAGTTCCTACAACATGATATTTTTTTATAATTTTTAGACATTAAATAAATTAAATTATTTATGACATCATGATGATGCAGCAATTACCTCATTAATAAGGGATTTAAATAAAATGAAAATATAATGTTAAAAATATAAATTAGACTTTCCAAAAACCTATTGGATGGTTTTATTTACAAACCTTATCACCTTATCCTCTAAATATGTTCTTTTGGGACCTTTAAAATCCGAAAATCATTTTATAATAAAGTAATATTTAATAACTTTCCAAGAGTGCCCCTCCTCTCCTCTTATAAAAGGCCCCCATCTCTACCACCTTACACAAACCTCTCAAGACTTTGGCTCGGCAAAAACCTGCCCATTTCATCTCTCCACATCCCTCTCTTCATCATTGAAGCCTCACTTTGGGCAGAATCCTTTCCAAGGAAGCCTTTGATCTCAAATCAAAGAGAGTTACCCGATTTAAAGGTATGTCTTCTCTTGTGTTCTTATGTTTTATTTTGCCTCTCCAACCCTCTAAACTCTTGTTATTACTTTATTTTGTAACAAAATTAGTATATTAAATATACTAGGATGTTGTTATGTGAAGGATTCGAGCTACACTTACACACAACTTCATTTAATGGTTAAAGAACATACTATTTCTGTGGATGGCGAATTTCTATCCCATGAAACGATGATTGTTCAATCTTTTATTAACACCTTTCATGGTGTCCATTATGATGTCACTATATTTTATATATGAAATATATGGTATTTATGTTTTCTATATGCCTCTGAATTTTATATTTAAAACACGCCTTTATGCTTTTCATGTTGTGCAAATGCGATAATTTCATATGAGGAAGTGTGAACTACCGCCCCCTCAAGTGATGTGACTTGTTCATGCAATACATTGAATGTATAAAGAATGAAATTAATTAACATATGTGACCTATATAACATATATATTATACTGGAATTATAATATATATATCTCTGAATTATTTTTAATTACATTAATATGACAAAGAAATGAAAGTAGTGTTCATGCGTACGTACGACCTACCGTTTCCATGAACGGTGCATTTCATTTATTTTTATCTCCAAATGTAAAGGAGTAGTATAAAATTAATATGTACTGGATATATATGATATTCAAATCATTAATACTGTTCTGGAGATTATTTATATATAACTACATGGGCAATCATTTTCAAACAAGTTCATTTTTGACTCATGTACCAAACATCGACAAAAACGACTGATATGAACTCACATTATTAACCAATTATTATAACATAATAACATGTGATATGAACTGAATAATTATCATTAAAAGAGGTCCTTAAGAAATTCTAAATTGAAAAAAGTTTATTATTCAGGAATATAAAGAAACGAACAAGACAAGTCGGACTTGAGGTAAGGGAAACTACCCCTTTATTTCTTTTTAAGTACACTCTTTTATGTCATTCCTTTTAAGCTCATATTTCTTATGATTGGGATGTTATTTTATATTACTCCTACTAAATGTTTTATGTTCATATGATGAGAGACCCTATTTTCTCTCACCAATCCATTTTGGATGTTTTGAGTGGCGCTGTTAGGCTGCCAAATTTTCGTAAGGGATCCAACCTCTCTCTTTCTTTTTAAGTTCTCTCTTTTATGTCATTTCTTTTAACCTGATATTTATTATGTTTGGGGATTTTATTTTATATTCCTAATACTGTAATTTTTATGTTCATATTATGGTAGACACTATTTGATCTCATAAATCCATTTTTGGAAGTTTTAAGTGGCGCTGTTAGGCTGCCGAGTTTTCTAAGGGATTTTTCATCTCACTTTTATTCTCGTGACATTTATGCTACTTTTTCCACTATTTAATTTGAGTGGTGTATTTACTGAATGTTATTATAATCTTTGTAAAATATAATTTCATTTATGGGTATTTACGTATTCATTGTATGAACCTTCTTTCATGGGGTGTACGTTTCGAAAGTTACCCAACTCAGTAAGGGGAACTTTCACCCTCCTCTTTTTAAAAGACTTCTTTTGTTATGTCTTTTAATTCACATACTATTTGGTTGGGATTTTTTCTTATATATTCTTATTTATGTAAATTTTATGTCCAAGTGATGAGATACCATTTTATCTCTCATCAACTCATTTTTCTGAATTTTAAAGTTACGCCGTTAGGCTGTCAGATTTCTGTTAGGGAACTTCTTAACCCACATTCAATTATTTGGGTTAAACATATACTTCTTTATTTTATTATTCCAAGATTATGTATGTAATCTCTATTTTGTAATTTCAACAAACCTTTTTCTGGATATATTATTTCTACACATAATCATCTCATTGATAAATTATTACAAACTTGTATGAGAAATCATAACTCAATCTCATTTCATTGAGTTAAATATCTATGTCATTGGTTTTGTTTTTATAGGATTATGTGTGAATGACCTCTGATTGTTTCACACTTAATATCCACTTATATTGGGTGTATTTATATTTCTCACATATAATTATGTGATAGATTTATCTTTAATTTAGAGATACTATCTTTATAATTGATTTCATCTCAATTTACATTTCCATTGAGACTTCATTGTTGTTATGCACCAATTCACTCTTATATGGCGTGTATACTGTCCTTTGACATATTATATCATTATTCCATTTATTTTCATGATATTATGAAGCTCATATTACATGTTATTCGACAATTTTTTGTATTCAAGAGTCTCTCATTTTGTTAAAAACTCTTTAACAAAAATAGCATTTTAAATGTTTTAAGGATTCATTATTCTAAATCATTATATTTAATGTCCATGTTTTCAAAATGGTTTTCATTATTTATTTATATGGAAATTAATGTTTTAAAATTATAATCCCATTAAAAGATTTAAAGTGGTATGTGACACTTTGATTCAAAAATCTATTTTAAATGGTTTTTGAAAATGGATTTCTTAATTCAATATCTTGGAATTACTTATTGTGATTGAAAATGAAATGCTGTTATTGAAATGATTATATTTTCAATATTTTATGTGTAATAATGGTACTTGGACATTTTACGGTTGGTTACGTGATAAACCATATGACGGGTGGTGCCGTGAATACCAAGAATGGTGGTTACGTTATAACCTCCAATGCATTGGGTATGGAAGTGGGCCGTATGGCTATTCCATTAAGTATGTGTGGATGTCGACCGTATGGTTATTCCATTTAAGTATGATTATGTCCCAAGTTACCTATTTATGTTATGTGTTCTTTATATTGGTTCTATGGTCATATTTTGGTTACAGAAGGGTAAGTAATGATCTTTTATTCATTGAAGTGTTTTACTACTTCATAAAGGTTGAAATTATTACTTTGATAAAGTATTCATGGTTTACTTATTGTTTTGAAAAACTAACAGTTTTCATTATTTGTGTATCCCTTACTGAGATTTTTATGCTCACCCAAACTTTTTTGAAATGTTTTTCACAGGACTTAATGTGGAATAGGGTCATGGATGGGACCAAGGGAAAGTCATGTTATCTAAAACATGGAACTAAACATGTTTCTTTTTTAGAGTTTTTATTTTATGGAAACTTATTAGAAGTGTCTACTTTGTAATCTTTTGAGATGTAATAGTTATGTCCTAATTCTATAAAACTCTAAACCATGAAAAGATCCTCAATGTGAATTATTCATTTAATTCAATATTAAGTAAGATTTAAGGATGTGGCCTTATAATGGAAACCATAATGGTATGCTATAAATGAAAAATAATGAAGTATAAAGACAATTTAAATATAACATATATCACATATAAATATTGGTCCATAATAATAGCCACTATAAGAGGTGGTTGGGGATGATTAAACAATCATCATTTCATGAGATAGTAGTTTGCCATCCACAGAAATAGTATGAGCATTACCCATTAGACTGAGGTGTGTGTAAGTGTAGTTCCAAATAATATTATAAAAACAACTTAGTATATTATGTATGATGGTGTTTTTATAAAATAAATGTATAAAAAGAGTTTAGGGGGTTGGAGAAGTTATAAAAATTATCTTAAGAGAGTACATTACCTTTAAATCGAGTAACTCCCTTTTGTTTGAACCAAAATCATTTCTTGATGTGCATTGTGCTTAAGGTAAGGCTTCTTAGATGAAGAGAGGGATCTTTAGAGATTATTTGGGTAGAGGATGGAAAATCCAAGGTTCATGAGAGGAATTATTAATAGGTTAGAGGTGATGGTTTTTTATAAGGGGGGAGGGGATCTTTAGGAAAGCTTGAAAATATTATTTTATTATATAATAATTTTCAGTTTATAAAGGTCCAAAACGTATTAATGTTTAAGATAAGATTACTATTGATCGAAATAATGAAATACAATATAAATTGGGTTGGTTTCGGATATTGTTTTAATTATTATAATCTAATTTGTTTACATCATTCATTAATGAGGTAAACACTGCATCATTATTTGGTCATAAATAATTTTATTTATTTGATGTCAAACAATTATAAAAAAATTACCATGATCTAGGGAATATTTTCAGATTCCAAATGAATATTTATAGTCTAAGAGATAGATTATATAAACTAATGTATGAATTTTATTTACTATAAGATATATTTTTATCTCATTTTTTTCATTACTTTAAATCAATTAATATAGATTGTTAATATCACTCTTAAATGGATCCATGGGGCCCGAAAATAGAACCATGGATGAAAATGGTTAGAAATGTGTCAACCAATATGATTAGAACATATTTTAGAGTAATGTAATATTATTATAATATTATTTTACCTTTAATTACCCAATTTACCTTTAACTGAAGTGAATACAAGTCAAAAGTTTATATTCACAAAAAAATATTTTCATCTTTTTTAATCTCATTTTACATACTAATAACAACCATGTTTGTTGGATTTTTGAAATTAAATTTAGAGAACCAGTAAAATTTCATTTAAATGAATAAGTAGTTTTTTAACTAATACTCAGTGTTTTCACTATTTATCAAAAAATGACATTTTTAGATAAATATAAAAAATTCAGCCTAAGAGATATATGATATTATGAATAAAAAAATGATTTATATTATTCAAAATTCATAACAATGAAGTTGGATTAATTAATTTAAAATTAATTCTTGTTTTCAAAATAGAAAGCATGTTTTAAGAAATAATATCTATCAAAAGATTGACACTTTTTTATGTCCAATTTCATTGTGAAATTAATTTCAATGACCAATATTGGATTAAATTGTAAAAATATATTCAAATTAATATTTTAAACCATTTATAAAGTTAATCAATCCATATAAATAAAATAGAAAAAAATCCAGTTTGGAATTAAAATACAATTTTTTTCACTATTCCTTAGAAAATGAATTTTATCAAAACTATAACAAAAATTTACCCAAAGTAAATTTTGATTCCCCTATTATAAAGAATAATTATATTTTCTAAAAACAACATATAGAAGTGATAAAAACTGTATTTAATGATGGTTCTCCATCATAATATGGTAAATCGACCTTTAAAAAAATATTGCAGTATTTATGCATAATATTAGATTCATTCACATTTTAAGTCAACCAATTTTATTGGATAAATGTAAAACCATTTAGAAAACATGTATAATAATATTGTAGTTAGTTTTGTTCATTCACACCAATATAATGACTATTCATTAACTACTATTTAAAATAATATTATATTATTATTTTTCAGTATGACTCTGCATTGTGTGTAACATCAGCCTTCAAAGAATCTCTTTGTGGCGTAATAGGTACTCAATTAAACATAGAATCTCCATTAATATAAAATTAATGTTTAATTCACAAATATTAATAAATATGAAAATGTATTATTCTTTATTTACATGGGAAGTTACATCCTTCCCCCCTTTTGGAAATTGAGTCCTCACAATTTTTATTCACTTTTCAAATAAATCGGGTATTTGTCCCTTATACCATTTTCAGATTACCACATTGCCTCTTCAACAATATGGTTTTTAAAAAAAACCATTACCTAATGAATTACATTATTTTGAAACATTTGTTCTCTATGGTCAAAAATGTAGACATGGTTTTCCTCATAAGAGATATTTTCTTTCAAATGAACAATCTCGGGGCTCAAAACATGAGTTGGATCCAGCAAATAAATTCACAACATTGAAACATGAAAAACATTGTGTACTTAGGATAAACATTGAGGTAAAGACACTCTGCATGAAACTAATCTAACTTTCTCGAGGATTCCATAAGATCCAATGAACCTCGGACTCAAATTTCTCTTCTAACAAAAACATCTAACACTTTTCCATAGAGAAACATTGAGAATTACATGATCACCTAAATCAAAATAAATATCCTTCCTATGGTTATCCACATAAATTTTATTCCTACTCTAAGATATTCACATGTGATTATGAATCAACTGATCTTTTTCTACCATATCTTCTATGAATTGTGGTCCCATCATTTTCCTTTCACCATCATCATCCCAAAAAACTGGAGTTCGACTCTGCTTCCCATATAACTCCTCAAATGGAGAAATATGTATATAGGAATAAAAAATATTATGATAAGAAAACTCACCCAAATAAATATTTTGGTCCCAATATCCCTCGCAATCCAGTGAACAAGCATGTAGCGTATTATCCATGGTCTGAATTGTTTTTTCTGACTTCCCCACTGATTGAGGATGAAAATCAGTACTAAAATTTAATTCATTATCCCATGACTTCTAAAATCCTTTTCAAAAGATACTTGTAAAACTAGGGTCACGATTAGATACAATGGAGAAGGGAACTCCATAAAACCTGGCTATCACATTAACATACAACCATGAATGTTGACAAAGAGACAAAGTATCACGAATTAGAAGGAAATGATAAGATTAAGTCAATCGTTCAACAGTTACATAGATTGTGTTATCACCTCAAGATGTCTTTGGTAATACCAAAATAAAGCCCATGGATATATTTTCCCATTTATACTATGGCTCTGGTAAAAACTAAAGCATCCCTTTTGGTAACTACTGCTCTACTTTAAACTATTAATAAGTCAAACACCTCACAGTAAAATCAGCAGTATCTCATTTCGTTCCATATCTCTAGTAATACTCTCGAAGATCTCTATACATCTTAGTACATATTGAATGATCTGAAAACGGTGAACAATGTGCTTCACATAATAAATATTTCTTCAACTAAAAATCACAAGGATTACATAATCTCTTCCCAAATATAAAATAACTATCATTATCAATGTAATAATTAGGAAACAAACCATTTTGAACCAATTATACATTTTTCAAGAACTCACTATCTTACTTTTGTGTTTTTTTAATTCTTCCCGATAGAGATGATTTCAATGACACCAGAAACGAAACATTGGAATTTCCTATACCAAAAACATCAATGCCAATGTTCATAAAATCTTTAATCAAAAGAAATTGTTGCAAAAACAACATGGTTAGTGATGTATTACCTTTTCAACTCAAATCATCAACCAGTTTATTGTCCATTCTTGGTTGGAAATGAGTCGTAAAATCATAATCCTTGATTAATTCCATTCATCTCCTTTGTCTCATGTTTAATTCCTTTGGAGAAAATATATAATTTAAACTTTTTTTGTCAGTATATATTTGACATTTACTATATACCGATGATGCCCACAAATTTTTATAGAAAAAATAACAATAGCTAATTCCAAATCATGGGTATGGTAATTTAACACATGAGGTTTGAACTAAAATGAAGCCTATGCAATTAACACATTATTCTATGTAAGGACACAACCAAGTCCTTTCAATGAAGCATCACTACAGATAAAAAATTCACCATTTATGTAAAGTAATTCCAAAATAGGGTCATTCAACAATCATTTTTTTAATTCCTGAAAACAATCATCACATTCTTTTGTCAAAATGAACATAACACCTTTAAAGTTAACTCAATCAGTGGGCTAGATAACAGTGATCATTTTCCACAAACCTCCTATAATAACCTTCCAACCCATGAAAACTATTGATCTCAGTTATATTTGTGTAACATGGCAATTCGTAAACAAATGTTGTTTTAGAAAGATCAACCATTATTCCATTTATTGAAACAATGTGACCAAGTAATGAAATTTTTTGTATCCAAAACTCGCACTTACATAATCTCCCAAATAGTTTCTCTTATTTTATGGATTGCAAGAGAACGCTTAAATGACATTCATGATCAAATTTACTTTTGGTATACACCAAAATATCATCAATAAACATAACTAAAAACTTATCCAAGAAATCAGGGAAAATTGTATTCATATGATCCATGAATAGAACATGTGCATTGGTTAATCCCAAAGGCATAAAAAAAAATTCACAATGGCCATATCTAGTATGAAACACAATATTCAGAATTTATGCTTCCTTTACATTCAACTAATGGTACCCAAACCTCAATTCAATCATCAAAAAATACTAAGTACCCTGGATTTCATCAACCAAATCATAAATATGAGGAAAATGATAATAGTTATTAACAATGATGTTATTAAATTCTCTATAATTAATTCAACGTCTCATTAAACCATCTTTCTTTTTAAAAAACGAGACAAGAGTACCCCACGATGATGTGCTAGGTCGAGTGAAACCTTTATCTAATAACTCATGTAATTGATTCTTTAACTCTGAAAGTTCAATTTGATTCATTTGATATGGGGTTTTAAAATTAGAATAGAATTAAAAACTATGTCATGAGTAAATTCAACTTCTTGATAAGGTATTATACCAGAAGAATCATCAAGAAAAACATCAAGATACTCATTTTCCAGTGGAACATCATTAATCTGGACAGTTCCTTTATTTTCAACAATATCATCATGGTGACATTAATTTACATATTTTAATATTTTCTAAGCTTCTTGATTTGTTTTCAAAAGTAAGGGTTCATTCTTGTACACAAACAAAAAATATTTCGGTAAATAAACCTATTTATATCTATAGTAAATCTTAGCAAGATAATAAGAAATCCATTCCATAGAAAAAATAACAACAAACTCTACCAGAGGCAAAAAATATGTTTTGTTGGTAGATTCATTCTGTACACTAGGAAAAGAAGGTTAAAATGATTTCGTTTAGTCTAAAAATTTCTCCCAGTGTTTTACTATAAGTTCAAGATTCATTTCTGGAGATGGGATTCCCACATTTCTAGAAAATTTTTATAAATGAATAAATGTGTAGACCCTAAAACAAACATCACATTGGTATAATATGAATGAACTAACATTGTACCTGATACTACTTCATTTGATGTCCCAACATATGATGAAGTAGTTGCAAAAGATTTCACAATGTCTTTCTTTATATAGTATAGCTTCTTTCCCTCATTTGATTTCTTAATTGGACACTCATTTTCATAAGGACCCATTTCATTACATGAAAAAACATTTTTCTAATTGTAAATAAGATTTTGTATTACCATTATCCTGATATTTCTCATTTTAATTACAAGGCTTATATCCCATTTTACCACATTGGTAACACTTCATAGAATTTCAAAGGCTTTGCCAAGCATGATTTTCACCACAATTTTCACAAACAGTAAATTTACGTTTCATTCTATCAGACTATTTTGAAGAGTTTTTCCTTTTTTCTGCTACACATATCTCTTTTTCTATTTTTTTTAAAGAACATTATTTTATCAGAAAACTATATTTCCACCTTATCCGAACATCGAACAAGTTTTTAATAACTTTTGAACTCACGAGATGGTAAACCCATTTGATAAATTGGATTTAATACTAAGTAAAAATTGTCGATTTTAATACAATGATCTGGTTTGAAAATCGGAGCATACCGTGCCAGTCGAATTAATTTTGGTTCAAAAGTAGCCACTAAGTCATCCTTCTACCTCAATTACAGGAATGTTTTTCCATCATAAGACAAAAAACCATAGATAAATATTTCTCAATAATCATACATCTGAATCATCCCAATCAAGCTCATCAATCACCTCACTATCCCTGATATTTTTACACATCGACAACCACTAATCAGCTTCACCTTCAAAATGATAAACAAAAAGACTAATCTTTTAATGTTTCCAACACCCCATGACATCACAAATATTTTTAAGTGCTTTAATCCACCCTTCAGCTAACATAGGGTCATATGATTCTCTGAATGATGGGGGATGTTGCCTCATAAAATTCTCCACTACTAACATGTTCCTCTATGTTTGATCTAGATGATCTAGTTCATGGATACCACCACTATTTATTACATGATTCCACTGTCCCATCACTACAACAAAATATTTTGTTCTGATTCAGACCATATCCGGTAGCCGATTTTGAAGCTTGTCTTCCCCCTCAAGAAATAACATCATAGCTTCCATATTTCCTCTGTGGATAACCATTTTGAACACAAAAATTTCTTAGACGAAGCGACATAGTAATCATTAAATGATATATAATTTCAGTATTAACCTAAATTGAATTATAAATATTAATTTAATAATTTCATTCTTTGATCTCATTAATAATAAATTAATGTTAATTTATATATACATAAGACACTTTTTCAAGTTTATTATTCAATTTATATAACTTATTACCATGTTATAAGCCTTATGTAATCATTTATGTTATTAACGGTCAATTGGTCGATATTTGGTACATTATTCAAAAATAAACTACTTAAAATTAAAAGTTGTTCATGTGGTCAAAATCCCATTATATACAGAATTAAATTCATGATTTAGATTTCATATATATAATATATATCTAGTATATATATAATAGTATATAAAATTTTGAGATAAGAAATGAAATTCATCATACATAAAGACGGCAAGCCGTACGTACGCTTGAACGCTACTTTCGTTTTTATTTCATATTGTTAATGGAATGAAAACATAATGATATATAATTATACTATAATCAAAATATAATATCATATATAATTTAATTAACTCCATCATTTATACATTCCACTTATGGCATAAATGAGTAATATCACTATGAGGCGGCGGTAGTTCGAACTTCCTCAAATGAAATTATCTCATTTGCCCATTATGAAAACCATAAAGGTATGATATAAATAAAAAATACATAATTATATTGAGAGAATAAATATATTATATATCACATATAAATACAGATCCATCAAATTGGACACCATAAGAGGTGGTAGAAGAAGATTGAACAATCATTGTTTCGTGATGCAGTAGTCCGTCGTCCACAGAAACTATATGTTCTTTACCAATTAGACGAAGTTGTGCGTAAGGTTTGTTAGAATACTTATTATAACAACAACATAGTATATTAAGGATACTATTTTTGTTAGAAAATAAAGTAATAAGAAGTGTTTAGGGGTGGATAATTAAAATAAAAGAAAACATCGTAAGAGAAGACGTTTCCTTTTAAAAATGGTAACTCCCTTTTGTTTGAACAAAAATGATTTTTTTGAAGTAACTTATGCCTAAGGTAAGGCTTCTAGGTGGAATAAAGGGATCTTTATAGCTTATTTTGGTAGATATTGGATGAGCCTCAAGGATTTAGATGTGCGAGTAATTGGTTATAGGTGAGGGCATTATATAAGAGGGAGGAGGGGCTCTTTAGGAAATCATGAAAATATTAGTTTATTATATAATGATTTAGGTTTATAAATCTCCAAAACATATTAATGTCAAAGATATGATAAATATTTTTTGAAATAAAATCATCCAATAAGAATTGGAACGTCTTAAATATTGTTTTAATTTTTATAATCTTATATATTGAAATCATTCATTAATAAGGTAAACACTACCTCATTATTTTGCCATAAATAATTTTTTTATTTATTGTCTAAAATTATAAAAAATACTAAGATATAAGAAATAATATTATCATTCAAATTAATATTTATATTCCAAGAGATATCTTATATAATCTCATATAATATTTTATTTACTAAAAATATATATATTTATGTCATTTTGTCATTACTTTAAATTAATTGATATAATGTGTCATAATAACTCTTAAGTGGCTCCATGGGGTCACATAATCGACCAAAGGATGACCATGGTCGGAAATGTGTCAACAAATAAGATAAGAAAACATGTTAGAGTAATTTAATATTATTATAAATTTATTTTTACCATGAATTACCTTATTTACCTTTAACTGTGGTAAATAAAAGAAAATTGTAACTATTCACAAAAAACATTATCATCGTATTTAACCACATTATACATACTATTTAAAAACATGTATGTTATATTTTTTAAATTCAATTCACAGATGTCATAAAATTTCATTTGAATGAAGAGGTCGATTTTTTAAACTACTACACAGTGTTTTCACTATTAATCAAAAATTGTAGTTTTATTGAAAAATACCGAAAATTAATCCTATGCTATATTTGATATTCTTAATTAAAAAATGATGTATATTTATCCAAATTAAAAACATATGAGTTGGATTAATTAATTTAAAATTAATTTTCATCGTCAAAACAGAAAGCATGTTATTAAGAAATAATAACTATCATAAAATTCACACTTGTTTATGTCCAATTCCAAAGTAAAATTACTTCCAATTACCAGAATTGAATTAAATGGTAAAAAATAATCTAATTAAACTTTAAAACCAATTAAAAAGATAATATAATCATATAAATAAATTATATCATAAGGCAGTTTTTAATTATAATATAGTATTGTTCCGTATTCATTGAAAAATAAATTTTATCAGAACAAAAACAAACAATTTACATAATGTATGTTTTGACATCACGATTCAAAAGAATAATTTTATTTAGTAAAATAGAACCTATAAAAGTGACAAAAACATGATTTAAATAGGGTTCTCCATTAATAGGTGGTAAATCAATCATTTAATGAATATTAGAGTATTTACGCTTAAAATTAAATTCATTCACATTTTAAGCCCCTAAATTTTACTAGATAAATGTAAAAATATTTAACAACATGTGTAATCATATTTTAATTTGTTATTTTCATTCCTTCCAATACAATGGCTAAGCGTTTACTACCATTTAAAATAATATTATACAATTATTTTTCTTTATGACTATGTATTGTGTGTAACATTAGACTTTATATAATCCTATTGTTATGTATCGAGTATTCCATCAAACATTGAATCCACATTAAAATAAAATTAATATTTATTTCAAGAATATTAATAAATATGAAAATTTATTATTCTTTATTTACTTGTGATGTTACATTTGATTTTTTATTCAAGAAGATGATCTTATCTATAAATGGTCTTATAGTGTCTTGGTCGACTCAAAAAGCATCTACTAAAATATGATTAATGTTGAAAAGCAGTGGATTTGAAAATTGAACAAAAAATGGATGACACCATCATGGTTCATGCTTTTATCGAGGTTGTCTCTCAATAAGATACCAGTGGATTGAAATCTACAAAGGGTTGGTATATTTTTATGCTCTTGGTGTGACCTCTAAAAGAAACCCAAAGATAATGTTGACTATGCTCTTATGAGTTTCAATGCTGCCACTTCATTATGGATAGCCATACATTATAGTTTCGTCCTATACCTCCATAATTGTGAATCTAACCAATATTTTAAATATAACATGGTTAATGTCCATCTTTCCATGGTAGTGAAGTTTCTATTTTATGTTTATTGTGTGGAACTTGTCTACAACATATAGAGATGCAGAAACGCCATGGTGCACAGCAGGTTTGGCTTCATTGCTAGACACACGCTGGACTCCAACCTTAATATCATCCACGATGGAAATAACCACCACTCTAAAAAATGCAGCAGCTCGGGTGATGATAGGATGATATATAGAAGTCTTATTATCATTGGTAATTACCTAACCCATCATTATACTGTGGATGTTTTCTGGACACCGCCACTTGTAGTATGGTTAAAATGAATCACCGATGGAGCATTATGGGGTAATCCAGCTCCCTTGGGATATGGTGTGATATTTATGGATGAGGATGGGGATGTCGTTGAATGCATGTTTGGTCCTTGTGTAAATTTCACAGTAAGGGAGTACATCCTTCTCACGATATTATTAGACCTTCCTTGTTAAAAAAATAGAGAGAATCGCTAGTAGAGTAATGAGAACACAAAAAGGATTATTAAATTAGTAAGATATGGTAAATTGTTATAACTTTTCAATAGATATAGAGTGCTGATGTTTTGGAAGAGGTTGTGCTTTCCATCCATATATGATATGAATTGGGAACTGAACGATAGAAAAAATAACTCATATTTCACTTTACACCCTTTTAGACTAATGATGTATAATTATTTAAGAGAACAATTTGGGTGGGATGGTATGAAGCATGAAATTACAGAATGTGTGTCTTCTTTATTAGTATACCATCATGTTAAGGCTAAAATAAAACATCCTAAGGTATTAATTCTTCCTATTTTTATACCAATATAATTTAGAGAATGTTACAATCAATATTTTCTAATGGATTGCAATGATTCAATAAAATAATGAAAATATATTGGTCCCTATTGATCATTTTACTATGTCTTATCATTTTATATCAATAAGAGATTATATTCTCCTTGAGTATCTTTCACGTATCGATATCAATGAAATATTAAGGCTTAATGGGGAATGTTTTTCAATTGTATTTAATCTTGAACATCACATCAAATTTGTATTCAGGAAATGTATTCAATAGGATATTGAAACTGAAATACACAAAAACACTACCTACCATCCACACAATAAAGGTAAATTTAAAAGGACTACCAATACATAAGAAAAATGTTATGATCACATTATCATAACATTCAAGGTATGTGTGTTTAGTAACAACCTTTTATGGAATTCACATACAATAATTTATTCAATTATCATATCATGATGTAACCATACTAATCATTTTATAGGAAGAGTTTTTTTATGCCAACAAATTGGGAATTAGTTAGATAAATAATGATAGATGACACAGTGCATGTAAAGGAGATATATGACAAGTTAATTAATATTTCGGATCAAAGTAAAGAATCCCAGAGTAGAAAAAACACTAATTCTGACAATAAAGTTAAATTAATTGAATATTAAGTAAGGGATCATGTATAATTGACGGTTTTAACATGGATTTGAGTTTTAAGAATATATAAAAATGGGTATCTAAGACCTATGTATATTCGGAATTTAAAAAAAAGTGATAGAATAATATTTTCTACTTACCAATTGGGTATGTCTCTAAACCATTATAATGTACATGAATTCTTTTATGATTCATTACCATGTAATTTCATCCTATATCCAATGCTTGTGCTCACATATGGGGGAATATAGTTGGAGCCTGAGATTTTTTATATTGAAGTGAATGCCTAGATTTTTGAAATGAGAATGCATGTATTACCTAATTGGGTAACATGATTTGTGAAAGTTATTTGTATAAAAAATATAGAATAGTCAACATTGAATCTTAATGAAGCTATAAGGAAGGAATATCAACATATTATAAAAGGGTATACTCACCAACCCATTTATTACACTCAAAAAACTATGTTATCTCTTTATACACTAACAAAATTAAAACCACTAGAATCCAATTTTCCATTAATAAATTTCCATTATATGATATTAGCCTAAGCACTTTCATTCCAAGGAATCCTTCAAGAAAAACCCTAAGAGGTTAATATAGGCGTAATTTTTCGTAAACAAATTTTCTTTTTATATGTCAATTAATAATTTATTTTTTACTATAATAGAGATTCTTTAATTATTTATAGTACAATGAGTTACATTTTATTGTGGAAATAAACACTAATATATTATCCTCATTCCATTAAAAAAACAAAAACCATCATTTATTCATTCTGTGGAATACAAACACCATGATAAAAACTGTGTAATTTCACTTCACTATATAAAAAAGTTTGATAGAAAGATAATAATAAAGGATTAATTTGATATTTATGATATAATTACTCTTTTTTAAATAATTTTATAAATTGATCAACTATATAATAAAGAAGTTATAATTGTTAATTTAACCAATTATAATAAGAATACTATGTGGATAATATTTTATTTGAATTTTGTAATATTTCCATACCCATTAATTATTATTATAATTCAACTAAATAAATTTGTATCATATATATAAACAATAAATAAAAACATTATGAATTTATTGAAATTATATTATAATGAAATCATCATATAATCATTTTTGTTGTCAATGCATGTTCATGTTTGTGTATTTTTATTAAAGAAGACATAGACCTTGTTTAGAAAAGAAAAACCACATGATAAAAATAAAAAGATTACACATGTCTGAAAGTAGATGTTTTACACTGATCCCTCCTAAGAATAAGAAGAAGATCTTTCAAGAATTGATCCACCAAATGAAATGCCGCACCACTGATGTCTTTCTTAGAAATCCCAACCGCCAAAGAATTCACCTCATGATATACATGAGTGACAATATGCTTCTTTTAAAATATAATATCCAAGCACCTTGCCCAGAAGTTAGTCAACTTCCAAGAAAGATGAATAGAACCAGTTTGAAGAGCCATAACTACAATCATAGAGTCACATTGAATCCATATTTTATTCCATCCCTGTCGATCAGCTTGTTTAACTACCTCATTGACTCCATGAATCTCTGATTCAAGGGAAAAGACAACACCACACAAGCCATAAATACAGCCAAGAGCACTCCTGTGATGATCCCTAAAAACCGCACCAAAACCTGAAAAACCCGGATTACCACTTAAAGCTCCATCATAATTGATCTTGATCCAAACATCAAAAGGATTCTTCCATTTCACTTCAATTGTGCCATGAGGTGGCTGGAAATTTCCCTTAACACCATCCCAATTCAAAACCATCCAATCATGTAACGAATTTTCACAAAACCTACTACCTGGAACTGGTACAGTACGAGCTGTAGTGAAGAATACTATTAATTTCTTTCATAAATGAATATGAAAATATTATTTATTCTATGATATTTCATAATTGAGTAAATAATGATAGTTTTTTATGGTGATTTCATATCAGTCATTTATTCATTAATTTAAAAACGCTTCGATCCTCAATAATAAATAAACCATGATTGTCATTCATTTATTCTATGAGGATATATACTAATAACCTCTTTATAGGAATTTAAAACAACACAAATTCTTATATCTATTAACTAATATTATCTCTAATTACATGGGAATCATGACATTTTTAACAAAAATGAATAGAGACACTACTACCACTAAACACATACAAATGATCAAAACTATAAAAACTCATTATAGAAAATAGGTGAAATTATTATAGAGAATGAATATTCATGAAGAGTATTATGTAAAATGGATATAGGTATGGTATTGAATCAATTTATTAATATAATATAGAAGGGTTTTCCTTATAAAATTCATTTATTTGAGAGATTTTATTTATCCACCATATTTCCTTTATATGTTGTATATAAAACATATTTGGGTTTTTATGTCATGAAAATCCATTTCTATAGTATTTTAAGATCAATTTAAATCTCATTATTTCAAAATGATATTATTGTATTTATACCCATTCCATTTGAGGTGTTTTCCATCTCAATATTAATTCTTTTGGACTCATGTTATATTCAACACCTATTTTATTTTTTTTGTGAATACCTTTAAATGGAATATATATTACTGTGTTAATCATAAAATATAATGGATTTTCATGTCAACAGTTTTATCCCTCCCATATAATCATTTTATTATAATAACAAAACTTATTTAAACCTCAATCTATTCTTTTTTGGGAATACCGTTATATCTGTAGGTAACATAAAATTTTGTGAATTTTCCAAGATTGTATATCTTTATTTGGATACAATAATGTTGATTAATATATGGTCATGATTCACCTAGGGGTAATCACCACCAAAATGGATGGTTTGTTATTGAATAAATCATCATTTTGATTCATAATGAATGGGAAAAATCCAAGACACATGTCTAGACACTTTATGAAATATGATATGTAATATTTACACACTTGTTATGAACAATGATAATGTATTCTACATACCATTTCAATGTTATCATACACAATAAAATTATTTAACTCAATTAATATATTCATTTATTTGTAAAATACATTAAAAGTACCATCAACAAATATATTTCTTCAATAATGGTGATTAATGTTAATTTTTTGAGACAATAAAACTTCTAATTGGACTATGTGATATTCTCTTTGACACCCATTATATTCTATTGAATGGGGATGTAAATTATTTTTCAAATTTATCATTTTATATGTATCCATTTATTATTTAGTAAATAGTTATTTTGGAAAGGAATGACATGAAATGATGACTCTTATAGTGAACTCATTGGACTAAATCAAGTGATGTTTGGGGAATAGAATTATATATTCCTTTAATGCATATACATATCTCATAAAAGAAAACTATTTTGGTTTTTCAGTGTAACTTTTCCCAAAAAAAAATCATGTCATGAAAGATAGCATTAAATGTTTCTTTGATTTCATAAAATATTAATTCCATCAGTTAGAGAATTATTATTATTATTATATATGTTACATTTATTAGAAATAATTTGGTATTGCCTCATATTTAAATGATTATAGATTCATGTTTTTCATTTATTCATTCCATCTCACTTATCATACTTTATGTTATAATATATTATTTTTTATGATACTCCATAGTGATAATATAGTTTCAACCTTATGTTATTCCTTTTTATGGAAGATGTTACATCCCAGGCATTTTTAGAATAATAAAATTTCTTGTCTAATAGTATTTATGAATAATTTATTAAATTTAAATTAAAGGGGTGACTTTTTTCTATTGAATACTTGACATAAAACAATAGGTTTCTCTGAAATCATTTGTGGTAACAAACATTGAGTTATACTGAAAATTAATATGATAATAAGAATATTATTTTTAATGGAATTTAATTTCTTGATGATTCATTAGAGGGAATTAACAGTACTAACTACAATATGATTACACATTTTTATTAAATGTTTTCAAATTTATGTAACAATATTTAGTCACTTAAAATAAAAATGAATCCAATTTTAGGCATAAAATAATCTAATATTATTTAAAGCACGTTTTATCTCCCTTTGATGGATAACCATTTTTATGTCTTGTTTTTTCACATTAATATGATATATTTGAAAAAATAAAAATCTTATTTTAAAAATGATCTTGTAAATATACTTTTTTTGAAATGTTTTTATTTTTAAGATAAAATTCATATTTTAATCTATAGTGAAAATTAATTCATTTTAATTCAAAATTTCATTTTCATATAATTTATGTATATAAATAGATTATCCGATTAATTTTTTTAAATGATAATTTTATTGTTTTCTTCTTATTAATTATAATTTTATCATTATAAGTAATTTTACATTTAAATTTTTCAAAAACACCTGCCTGTATTTTTAAAGTTTTAACTTCTTCAAAACCTATATTCTCGTTATGATAACGAGAATTAATTTTAAATTAACTTCGGCTAATTTTGCATATTTAATTCATAAAAATGGATTCCATATTTGGAATTAGAAGGTAAAAATTATGTAAATATGTCCCTTCTATTTTTGGACAACGTGAATAGTATCTTAAGTAATTAATTTTATTTACCATGGTTAAAGGTTAAATTAGGTTAATAATTGTAAAAACATATTATAATAATAATATTAAACTTCCCAATCACGTGTCCAAATACTATTGTATGATACATGACCTACCATGTACATTAATGGGTCTATTTTAAGACCTTATAGAGCTAGATGGGTGTGATAATGACATTTTATAATAATTAATTTAATTTAAAGAGAAATATAACATTAACTTGTATCGTTACACTAAAACAATTTTATAGTGGGGTTATATAATGGATTAATTTGAATATAAAAATTAATTATGAATATAAAAATATTTCCTACATCATGGTAGTTTATTTATAATGTTAATACATTATATAAATACATTTATTTGTGACCTAATGGTGATGAAGCGATTACCTCAATAATGAATGATTCAAATAAATGATATTATAAACATTATAATAAATCTAAAATGAACATTTTGATTCCATCCACTAATTTTATGGATTATTATTACATTTTATCTTTGATTAAATGTAGTTTTTTAATATTACTCATGTTTTTATAAAGCTATGAAAATTAAATAACTAAATTTTGCCAAAATAGGCAAAACTGAGTTTTTTAAAAAAGAATACAATTTTATTAAATGAATCTTAATCATAAAAATATATGATTCGGCCAAATGAATTGGATAATGTTACAGATTTCCTTAATCATCCACCTGATTTTATATTTGTAGTTTATTGAATCTATTTTAACCATATATTGTAAAAATTTAAGATGACATGGTAAATATTATTTTATTTATCTAATGGTTAACGCCAAAAGATAAGTTCTATTTGCGACTTACACATTTCTAAAACATATTAGCCCAAGGGATTTCAAACCATCAATATCTTATACTTGTAATATATTACATTGTAACTATTATTATTTGAAAATAAATTTATAAAAAAATAATATATAAAAACATTCCTAAAGTTCCCCTCCTACCTCTTATAAAAGGACTCTTCATCTACCACTTTCTGACACCTATAATGCCATATAACACATCCAAATTCTACTAAAATAAGTTCCCAAAATCCCAAACAACCTCATAAAATCCTTACCTTGGACATATGGTCTAATGAACTGACCCCAATTTTTTATAGTTTTTTCCATATTTAATTACATTGGCATAAAAAAAGGAATACACATCCCGAAGGCCTGAGTAGTTTAGAAGCATTGGAAACAATATATAGGCTAGTTCAACATGACAACATAAAAAAAATACAACAATGAAACTCTTTTGACAATATTCTTAACTCGTGTGTTATTTCTACTTTTCATTCATTATATTCCTCTTCATGTCCTGAGAAAAAGAAACATAAGAAAGGGACGAGATTAAATGCTTAATAACGGTAAACAAAACTGCAAAATGTATAATAAACATAAACATTAGGCAAAGTGAATAACTAAAAACTCATTCATTTAAAAAATAAACTTGAACACAACATGGAAGGAATGGGAGATGAAAAACTAATGCCATAATAAAACATAATAATGGGTATTATACTAGTGAAATTACCACATATTTCATCCATAAAATTTTCATAATTAGGTAATTAAAAGTACGGGACATCCTAACCATATCGTCAAGGCCTTTTTCTAGTACGATAAATCAATATTTTTTCAAGACACTATGGTAAGATATTTGTTTGTCTCGTGAGACTTTTCGATGCACCACGGGGATATAGTAGGGCCCAACTGATAGTAACTATGTCAAATTAATTCCTATTATGAATGTGGAAAAACATAAAAAATATATACATTATTATTGAAACTAACATATAAAATGTAACTAACATTCCACATACATTAAACATAAACACTTTGCATTCAGAGCAATGTGGTGACTGGTTTCAAGATAGCACATCCATAGTAAAACAAATCATAAAACATTTAATAACACCTTGTGGGTGAAATAAAAAATTTACAAGAGACAACCAAATAAGTTTGCAAGGATGAAGATACTTTTAAATGACACCATTAAAAAATCCTTGAAGAAATAATCCTTAAACATTACAATGTTTCCAATACCACCTTGAAACATTCAATTCACAATCCATTAGAACAACATGAGATTAAGAAAACTGTTAATATGATATAACAAAGGTAATTACATACATTACATGAAGGTAATAAGTGGTGAAAAAGGAATATATCTCATAAAAGTTAATGTGAGATGAGAAAAATCATTTTTACTTTTGAAAGAAGAGTTCTTTTGGAAAATTAGTTTTATTTGTCATGAAATCAGATTGTAAACATGTATATACAATAATAGAATATATAAGAACATTTAAATTATATTTGAGGAATAAATGATGTCTCACTAATGTGAAATCATGTATAAATAACTTTTAATGTAGATTTAGAAGTAAACATATTTAATTCAATTTTAGGAAAATATTAAAGAGATCTTAAAATAGAAAGGAAAGTTTTCTTTTATAAAACCATAAATCAACCAAAATATCATTTTCAGGATAAATTTTTTTATAGATATATAAATATGGACTAAAACATATTATATAGTTAACTTAAAAATAGGTACAAATTTGAGAAGTTCCTTGAATCGGGCATGAAATTCACAAGAATTTTTGAAATGTTCTTTTAAAACATTAAACACCCCCTAAATAAAGAAAAATTATGATTGGTAAAAATATTTTTAACATTCATGTACATTTTATGAGGAGTCAATATGAATTTCATATAGGTTCATATAGAATAAGAGTAACTCGAATGAAAATGGAGGTTCCAGTAGAGAATGAACAGAACATTGTAATCAATTGAATTTATGCCCCAAATTTTATAGTCATCAAATTAATCATTGAATATCATAAAAATAATTTTATTCATGGTATGAATCATCATTGGTATGAATACATTCATCATAAAAATTTAGTAATAGTGAATATAAAATATCTCTAAAAATTTGTAGTTTGATGAAGAAACACATGACCTAATGTTTATTGGCATTTTAAACAAGATATTATTGTCCTAAATATCCAAATTAAATTGATTATTTAATATTTACTTAACCTATTATTTATTTAATTGATTTATTATAGACTTTTTAATTTCATTAATATCCTTTATGGATTTAAGAGGTTAAATTTTATTATTTTTGAGTGTTTTCATAATGATTGGTATACTTATATAATGAACAGAGAATCCTGTAAAATGAGAATGCTTATCCATATTTGAGGTTATATGTTATTTTATAAATATCCATACGTTTAGATGGATGTAAATTTCATTTGGTTTCTAGTATTGATAATTAATCCTTATAAAAAGGAACTCAAAATAAAAGAACATTTGAGAAATACCTTACAAAAATCGGACATCCTAACGACCTTACATAAAAATTCATAAAATATATTGAAAAGAAAAAAAGTGTATGTCATCATTATTAAATAATATATAATTTAATGGGGATATGGAATTACATATCGAAACCTAAGTCAATTAAAAATAAACGAAAATAACATAATAAGAGTTCTTGAAAATGAGATAAATTTTGAGACAAAAATTCTACAGCATCACACCTATGCAACATGGTTTTAGAAAACATTAAATTGATAGGGAAAATGGGGAAACCATTAATAATAAGAATCATAAAATAGTATTGGGATATAATAAAATTGAAATAATAACATGTTATGAATACTTGAAATAAATTCCACATAAAAGAGAACATAAAATAAACGAAATGAAAAGAGGAATTTACCTCGTGAAGTAATCATCTTTGACATCCTCATTTGGGGAGAGGTTTTGGTCTTTTGGAACGAACAAGAGATTCATGTACATGGGGAGTGACTTTGTAATGGTGTTTGGGTTTAACATTGAGAAGATTCAAGGCATAGAGGAGTGATGATGAGAGGTATGTTGAAGGTTTATAGTGGAGGAGAGGAGTGAATTTTGAATATTTTATTCATTATTTTATTATTTTATTTATGAAAACAAATGGGGTTTTTCATGTGACTAATAATAGTTATATGTTCCTATAAGTCAGAACCAAGTTTCCTTACATTACTCATGATGTTGTAAATAGATTTTTTAACTGATAATTGGTATATACAGAATTTTACCGTATTTAACTATTCAAAAAAATTCATTTATTTTAGACAAATCCCCAAAATTCACCCAAACCATTTTTAAATGTTTAGAATTAAAAAATGTAATCCATTTTTTATAATTACATTTCTAAGTATTTTTAATTTATTTTTTAAATAAAATCATAATTTATTCCAAAAAAACTACTTTCATACTATTAATCATTTTATAATACATTGAGAAATTAATCATGTTCCCATTAAACTATCATATAAGCATAAGAAAATAAACTAAAAATTTATGAATAAATTTTATCAAAATTAATTTCTATTTTAAATTAATAAATTAATCATTAAACTGTACTTAAAATATTAATAACATGTAATAATACCAATACTTATACTATGATCATTTTTTTCACTTTTTAGGTGACTAAATTGTATTTATACATTAATGGGTGATGTTTCTATTTTTTTGGACGATTCAATATTCATTACCATTAATTATTATTCATAAGGATATCTTAATATTCATATGGTTATGTTACTATTCACTAACAATCATGTTTTCCTTATCAGACTCAAAATATCTTACTGAACTCAAGTGTGTTTGTTAGTTTTTTGAAATTGAAATCATAGAGGTGGGAAATTTTGGTTTATAAGGCTAGGATATAAAAAAGTTGTGTTTTATGAAGACTCAATGTTTTATTAATTCTATATTAATTCTATTGGTAAATTTTTTGAGTGTTACATTATCTCCTCCTTACAAAAAATGTCATCCTCAAAATTCTAAAATGACCTTTGAAAGTTAATGATTGATAATTGAAAATTAATTTATGGTAAACCCACGTCATGAATATGGTTAAAATATCCAATTAATATGTGAAAAGGGAAATTCATTGGATACTAGAAAAAAACTCATTCTAATTGGACAATATGGTCATGGAAGAATAATCTAACTATCACGTAGTGACATTATTTTCTAAAACCCACTACAATGATCAAAATTAATCCATTTCATAAATGGTTAACCATTAAAAAATATAATGATTCAACACGTTATTATGATGGTATATAAATTTTCATGATGAAATTATCATTAACCCTTAATCAATAAGAAGCATCTCTAAAATTCACATTCCAAACCTATGTATAACTTCATCATGTTTCATCTTCAAATATGGTAATAACATTAATTAATGTAAAAACCATATAGGAAACACACATTCCTCCATATTATTTACGTAAGATACATGTTATTGGATATATTACAAAAATCCAAAATTGTTGCAAACCCTATCTATGGTAGCATAAACCACTTCTCAACCAGTCAATAATATATTCCAAGGTAGTAATTACTTTTATGAATCAATTATTTGTTCATCATTATCTAAACATCATATATATTTTAAGGGTTGTCTTTCCCTCAACCGTGTTTTTTTCAAAAAAGTTTAAATTTCTACTAAATAACTAGTCTTTTATACAATTCATCATATGACCTAAAATCATTAACGAAATAGTATGGCATTACAATCCTTATATATCTTATAATTCTTACAACATGTATATTATTGAAAAAATATTCAAATAAAATGATTCTTGACTAGGTGTATTAATCATTATACTTCTTCTGTGGTAGATTTATAACTTGATAATTATCCAAAATCATCATTTGGTGTATATTCCTTTGACACATGGGACATTTATTCTCAAAGTGTCCTATCTCTTTATAGTAGAAGAACTGAACATAGGGAAATTCATTCCTTGTCTTTCAATTATGAGCATGGGGGAATTTTTCTTTACACATGAAGAAAACTCCTTTCCCTCTTAAGAAATGTCCAAGGTGTTTCCATACAAAATTATCACATGTGGGAAAATAAATCCTTCCCTTATTCAATTTATCTGGGTTTTTCACTTTCATCCCATTCTTCTATTTCATCTCTTTAAAGACATAAGACTCATAAAATTCTTTACATTCCTGGTCAATGTAAGATACTGTTTCCTCAGACGATGAAGATACTTGGGAGACAAATTTCCATTTAAATGAATTCTTAAATCCTTCATAGATATTATCCTTCTTACTCTTCACATCATTTTCATAGGTGAATTTTTCATTCATTATTCTAGAAACCTTTTATTTTCAATTCCAACTTATATATTTTCTCATAAAATTATGAACACTCAATATCTGAAAATATGGTTCAACACATACCATAAATTTATACATCATAAATTCTAGAACCATATAATTTGGTTATTTTGGGGGGATAAATCCATTATAATTATTTGTAATAAGCTTATGAATTTTTCAAAGCATATCCCCTAGGATTGTCAAACCAAGAGTGCTATTTTTCCCGTTGTCATGCACCGATTCTCATTCGAGTTTAGATCAATGTGGTGTTTTTAGGTATTACCCCTAGATACATATGTTCCACATCCACATCTACTTATTCATATCCATATAGGGAACTATTTTCATAAAAAACCACATAATCTATTCCTTACCTAAATTTCTATTATTTCCTTGTATTATTATCAACAATTTATATCTTAGGGTATTGTTCACTAATGTAATTTTTCTATATCTAATTTCCATGTTTTCTTCTAAAATTCCTTTGATACCAACTATAAGGTTCCAACCAAAATTTTCCAGAGTTAGTTCATTATTTAATTACATTATCATATAAATGAATAATTTTCATCCCGAAGGACTGAGTAGTTTAGTATAATTAGAAACATGATACATAGAAGATCAGCATTACATCTTGAAATGAAATACAACATATAAAATCCATTAATAATATCTATAACTACTAATTTATTTCGACAATTCATTCATAATATACCTCTTCATGTCCTAGGAAAATGAAACATAAGAAAATTATGAGATGAAACACTATGTAAAGGTATAAAAATAGTGGATGATATAATAAACATAATGATTAGGAATGGTGAGTAACTAAAAAGAAATTCCTTAAAAAAACATGAACACATTATTGTAGGAATAAGTGGTGGAAAAATAATGACATAATAAGAAATATTCATAGGTATTCTACTAGAAAAATTACAACATGATCCATCTATAATATTTTCATATTTATGTAATGCATAATTCGGGACATCATAACCATACTGCCATGGATTCGTGCCAAGATCAAAATTAATCCTTTTGTCAAGGACTTGTGCTAAGACCACAATTTTTCTCGAGAGACCTATTGATGCTCTATGGTGCTATAACAGGCCCCACATGACACTTTTTATTTTAAAGGAATTCCTACTATGAATTGGTATAAACATTAACAATATATAAAACCATATTTAAACTATCATATGAAATGTAATTATCTTTTCCCATTCATTAAACATAAACACTATCCATTTAGAGCAATGCGGTGACCAGTTTCAAGATAGCACATGCACAATCAAATTAATCAGAAACCATTAAATAAATCATGGTGGGTGATATCATTGGATATAAACTTAAATCATGTACAATATACAACCAAATATGTTTACATGGATGAATATAATTTTAAATGAGACAATTAAAAAATCCTTAAGGAAATAATCCTTCAACATTCCAAAGTGGCCCATACCGCCTTGAAACATTGAAATAATAATCCTTTAGAATATCATGAGAATAAGGAGACTATTTATATGATATATTAACAATAATTACATACACCACAACAATGTAATATGTGTTGAACATGGAATATATCTCATAAAAGTAAAAGTGATATGAGAAAAATCATTTTTACTTTAGAAAGAAGAGTTCTTTTGAAAATAATTTTTTTGCCTTAAATTAGATATTTAAATTTCAAATCCCATAAAATAAGATTTAAGAACATTGAAATTATATTTTATGCAAAAATTATGTCCCTCTAATGTGAATCATGTTAAAAGAGCCTTTAAAGAATCTTAAGTAGTAAAACATTTTAGGGTAGTTTTTGGAAAATATTAATGTGATTTTAAAACCGAACAATGTGTTTTCATTCATAAAATAATAAATAAACCAAAATAGTTTTTCATGTTAAAATTTTTTATTATAGAAATATAAATATAGAATAAAATAGATTGTAGAGATTACATCAAAATAGGTATGACACTACGAGAAAAACCGATTATTGAGACGAGGTATTTGTGAGGGGGATAAATCCCGTCACAAAAACTCTGAAGAAAAGTGTATTTGTGACAAGGATATATTCTCATCGCAAATGGTTAGTTATTTGCGACAGTGATACATGCCCCGTCGCAATTGATATGGTGCGGTTTTTATGCCAAAACACGGGAAGCCTATTTGCGACGGTCGCCTTAGACCCGTCGCAACAACCTGGTGGAGGTAAATTCTATTTGCGACGGGACAATAGTTTCATTGCAAAAAATATTCATCCGGTATTATTTGCGACGGGGCCTGTTGCTAATACTGGTGGCAGTATATAGGAATTTGTGACGGGGTTATCCACCCGTCGCTAATAGTATGTCGGCATGTAAATATTTGCGACGGGTCCGTCGCAACGAACCTTTTACCTGCCACCCGTAATTAATGCGGGCGAGGGTATTTGCGACAGGGACCGTCACCAATACAAGAAGCAGTAAGTAGGAATTTGGGACGGGGATACCCGCCCGTTGCTAACAGTATGTCGGCAGGCAGCTATTTGCAACGGGCCCGTCGCAAAAACCCTTTTAACCGTCGCCTGTAATTAATGCGGCCAAAGGTATTTGCAACGGTATCTCTTCGCAAATACTAGTATTTGCGACGAGATACCTTCGCAATTAAGACCTTCGCAAATATTCTAACCTATATATACCCCCATCCGTTTTTTTCAAATCATTCAGAACTCTCTTCCTCTCCCTCTTTAACTTCTTGTTCTAAGTGTAAAATTTCTTTTGTTTAATTTTTTTCTTACGGGAAGAGGAGAGAAGGATTTAGGAGGTGCAAACTGATTCAAAATATCGGAGGTATTTATATTTTTTTAATTGTTAAATTATTTTTAATTGTTAATATTATTTTTAATTGTTAATTTTAGTTTTCTTAATATAATGTTTAGTAGCTATATAGTATAATTAGATTATTTGGTTGTACTAAATAATCCTTTTCTGGATACGAACAAGTAGAGGCGGCTCTGGCACATATGTACCTTGGAGTGAAAACTCCGACAAGGTGTTTCGAGCTTGACTCGGGGTAACCTAGTACATGAAAACGGGTCATGCTGCACTCTTGGTTCGACAATCCCGAAGGATGTTTTGGTATTAATTAGAAATGAATATATTTAATTAGAAATAATTAGAAATAGTTATATTTAATTAGGAATAATTATATAATTATCAAATAAATAAGAAATAATTATATGTAATTAAAATAATCATCAAATAATTAGGAAATAATTAGATTTAATTGATTAGAAATAATTAGGATAATTAAAATAATTTGAATAATTAAAATAATTAAAATAATTAAAATAATTAGGAAACAATTAAAATAATTAGGAAACAATGAAAAATAATTAGCAAACAATAAAAAATAATTATAAAAAAATTAAAAATAATTAGGAAACAATTAAAAATAATTAAAAAACAGTTAAAAATAATTCAGATACAATTAAAAATAATTAGGAAACAATTAAAAATAATTAAGAAACAACTAAAAATAATTAGGAAACAATTAAAAATAATTAGGAAATAATTAAAAATAATTAGGAAACAATTAAAAATAATTAGGAAGGAATTAAAAATAATTAGGAAACAATTAAAAATAATTGGGAAACAATTAATAATAATTAGAAAACAATTAAAAATAATTAGGAAACAATTAAAAATAATTAGGTAACAATTAAAAATAATTAGGAAACAATTAAAAATAATTAGGAAACAATTAAAAATAATTAGGAAACAATTAATAATAATTAGGAAACAATTAAAAATAATTAGGAAACAATTAAAAATAATTAGGGAACAATTAAAAATAATTAAGAAACATTTAAAAATAAAATAATTAGGAAAACTTGAAAGCGTGTTTGGCCGCTCATCTACCTCAATTTTCTTTTCATTTGTGTGTTGAGGCTTGACAGTAAACTTCTGCCTCCACATGTAATATTTTCTTTTACTATCAAAATTATCAACCTCCTCGCCAGCATAGAGGTGAGGAGGTTTATAATTTTGATAGAAAAAGGAAATACTAAATGTGGAGGTAGAAGTTTCCTGTCAACCTCAACACACAAATGAAAAGAAAATTGTGGTAGATAGCGGTCAATCACGTTTGTTACTAATAAGTAACATAAATAGTAATATAATATAAAATATAATATTACTCTAATATTTATAATTAAATAATATTAATAATATAATTATTTTATTATTATGTGTTTAATATTTATAAAAATAACAATATTTTTATTAAAACTTTAAAAAAATTATAAAATATTACAATTATCAATATTTTAAACAAGTTTTGCTTTATTATTAACATGTTCAAACCTTAAAGGGTCAACAATTTTCAGGTCATGCCCAATAAAAAGTTTGCGTCAACCGTGCCCAATGTAAACTCTATAATTGTTCTTGCATGGTTGATCACCTCGCAAGTAGTGTTGCAATAGGACAACCCAAGTCATGTCTTTTAGATCTATAAGAATCATATCACATGACTTTTTACAAAGACCATCCATTCTTGAAAAATTAAGCGAAAGATACTGAAGTTCTCTTAATTTTTCAAGGAAGAATGATATATGTAAAGGGTCATGTGAAATGATTCTTAAAGATGAGAATGACATTATTTGTGTCATCCTATTGAAACACTACTTGCGAGGTGATCAACCATGTAAGGACAATTATAGAGTTTAAATTGGACATGGTTGATACAAACCTTTTATTGGGAATGAACTGAAAATTGACGAGTCTTTAAGATTTGAACATGTTAATAATAGAGAAAAATATGTTGGAAATATTGAGATTTGTAATAATTAGTAATAATTAGTAATAATTAATCAAAAATCAAATAAATTCGAGTACATGGTTATAAATTGGAACAATTTCTAGCGGATTGGCAGCTACCTTTTGTTCAACGTCTCATATCTGTGCTACTTTCTCCCACTGAAATTAGTATGAAAAATGTGATCTAATGTATGTCAGGGCATGTTTTTCATACTGATTTCAATCGGGAGAAAGTTAAAAAGAGATGAGCCGTCAGACAAAAGAGGCTCTTCTCCCTGACGACTCATCTCCTTGCAAGGAGATGAGTTGTCAGGAAAAAGAGCTGCCGCCAATACACTGGAAACAAATAAGAATAATTAGTAATATAATCTCCACAACGATGATTACAAAATTTTATTTCATTATTCAAGAATATTTATTTTTTCCATGTATTACAAAGTATTGCTAAATTAATAATAATTAGTGGGGATGATTACAAACTAACTGTGTCGCCTATAATTATTGGTAATTACTAAGAAATAACTGTAATTATGTATCTTCTCGTTTTAGGATATTGTTTTGCTTATATCAAATTATTTAACGACAGTAATGGTTTTAAATTTTGTAGAAACATATATATGAATATGGAACAAGGAAATCGACTTCAATCATTACAAGATGATCGTGCTTGGATAAATCAACGCATAAATCCAAACGGTTCTAGTTTAAATCCTGTATATGTTGATGGTGTTGAATATTTCTTATCATTTGAATCATCAAACCCAGAATTTTTCTGAGAGGGTATAATTAAGTGTCCTTGTAAAAAGTGTGCTCTGAGAACGTTTGAGACATTTGGCATTGTTGGGAAACATCTTTTGAATTATGGTTTTCAATCAGATTATATTTTTTGGTATCAACACGGTGACCACAGTTCCAGAGAAGATACTAATAATTTGATTCCAAATCCATCACAGTTTAAGAATTTAGTACATGATGTTACAGGGTCATCCGTTCAACAAACTGAAATCGATGATGATGTTGATTTACCTCCTAAGTCGGCACCATCTGAATTTGCTGAGTTGTTCAGGTCTGATGAGGATGCATTATATCCCAGTTGCAAGATAAGAAAATTAGAAGCAGTTGAAATATTTTTGGCTATTAAATAAGATAATAGAATGTCAAATAACTATTTTGATCAGATATTTTCTTTGGTTAAACCACTATTACCTGAAGGAAATGTGCTGCCTGTTAATTATTATGAGAGCAAGAGACTTGTTTGTCATCTGGGCCTTAGTTATCAGAAGATCTATGCATGTTCAAATGATTGCATCTTATATTTTGGTGAAAATGAATCATTGGATAGTTTTACCGCATTTGGACAATCAAGGTATAAAGAAGCTCAATCAGGGAAGTATGGATTGATTCCTGTAAAACAGTTGAGATATTTCCCGGTTACACCCAAGCTTCAGCGTTTATTTATGTCTCAGAACACAACGACAATGATGTCATTGAACAAAACTAATATTTCAAATGGTAAAAACATGATTCATCCATCTGGTGGTGATTCATGGAAATATTTTGATCAAGTGTGTCCTCCTTTTGATTTAGAATCTCAAAACATGCGATTGGGTCTTTCTACAGACGGTTTTAGTCCATTTGGATATTTTGTTATCTGTATTCCTATTGGTCTGTCTTTATAACTCAGTACAATTTTCCTCCATCGATGTTAATGAAATAGCCTTATATATTTTTGAAATTATTAATCCCAGGACATCCGAAAAAGAATATTTATGTTTATTTGAAACCATTGATTGATGAGTTAAATTTATTGTGGAGTCATGGTGTTGGTATATGTGATGCTGCTGCGAAATAGAATTTTGTAATGAAAGCTACTTTGATGTGGACAATTAGTGACTTCCCGTCAAATGGAATGTTATCTGGCTAGAGTACACATGGTCCAAAATAATGTCATTACTGTATGGGAGATAACAATGCATTTATGCTCGTGAATGGAAAAAAACCTTGCTATTTTGACTATCAACGCAGATTTCATAGAATCGATCATCCTTTTGGGAGGAATAAATCTCATTTCAGAAAATGAATAATTGAAAGAGATGAACCTCAAAAAATGATCTCAGGTACAGAGTTACAATCAGTTGTATTTTCATTATTTCCATCACTTTTGGACCGACAATAAACCAACAAAAAATTCATGGCTTTGGGAATGAACATAATTGGATAAAACAGAGCATTTTTTGGAATTTGCCATATTGGTCTGATTTGTTGGTCCGACACATGTTGGATGTCATACATATTGAGAAGAACTATTTTGATAATTTATTTTGGTGAGACGGAATGGATGCAAGCGACCCAGTATGGCATCTAAATGGGTCGAGTAGTTGGTATCGACTCTCATTTGACTCATGCAGCTTATTATGGTATTTATGTGATGTCGGCGTCCGACTCCAGAGAAGCTCATAGAGAGACATCATCTTCTGCCTCACAGTATTAGGAGCAGATGCGTGGTCAGAATCTTTTTATAGAGGATTTGCGTCAGGGGCAGGAGCAGATGCGTCAGCAACATGATGAGGAGATGCATCGATGGAAGGAGCAGATGCGTCAGCAGCAGGATGAGGAGAGGCGTCGACATGAGGAGAAACATTAGGAGCTGATAGAATATATGTGTCATCTGACTCATAGTTTAGGGACTGAGTTTCATCAACCACCTCCTCCAGGTCGTCCAGATTATCCACGCCTAGTGATTTTTTTCCATGTAATAATAATTTGACTTTGTAGTTTATTGTCATATTAACTATTTCAAATTCCACTTTCTTATTGGTATGAATATTGCATGATTTAATTTGTTTTTATTTTTTTTAATATTTTTTACTTATTTGTATTATTTTTTATTTCTGTTTATTTTAGTAATATTAAATTTAATATTTAATATTTATTGTAAATATTGAGAAGTTTATAATTTTATAATTTTATTAATATTAATATTATTAATATTAGTTTTTCCCAAATATGTATGTTTATTTTAATAATGTTATTATTATATTAATTTTTTTATATTATTAATATTAGTATTATTATTATATAATATAATATTATTTATATTCATATTATTATTATTTTTTGATATTAATATTTCATAATTATATTATATATATTTTTTATTATTAATATTATATTAATATAATTTATTTATATTATTAATATTCTTAATATTCTTATATACATAATTTAATAATAATATTATTATATTAGTTTTTTAAATTATTAATATTTTTATTATAATATAATATTATATTATTTATATTCATATTATTATTATTTAATATTAATATTTCATAATTATATTTTATATATATTTTTTTATTTCTATTATAATAATAGAATTTTGTTATATTATTAATAATATTATTATTTTTATATAATATTATATGATTTGTATTAATTATTTTATTTTTTTTAGTTTAGTATTTGCGACGGGTTGTCCCGGTGTAAATTTTTTGTACTGTAACATTTGTTATGGGAAAAATACCCTTCGTAAAAACAATTTTTGTGACGGGCCATCAAAAATACCTACGTCACAAATATTATTTAAATTTCACATTTTCTATGGGTCAGAAACCCGTCACAACTAATAAATCTGCGACGGCCCGTCGCAAATACCTTTTTTATATATAAACAAAAACCAATTTGCGATTGGGAAAAATATTGTCGCAAATACTATTTTTGCGACAGGACGGCCGCAAAAACACCTATTTGCGACGCCGTTTTCGGCAACAGGCTATTTTCGATGGAGCCCTGTCACAGAAGACCTTTTTCGACGGAGCCCCATCGCAAATAGTCAATTTTACTGTAGTGTGAATTTGAGATATTCCTTGTATCGGGCATGCATTTTGGAAGAAATTTTAAAATATTACTTTAAAACATGTATGTCCCTAACAAATAAGGAAATATTATCTTTTATATACATATATATAACATTGTAACATAATTTATGACTGGATGATTTTAATTTCTTTGAGGTGAATACATAATAAGTGCAAACTGAAAGAAAATAGTGGTTCTAGTAAAAAATTCGTACAAATTTCAAATCTATTAAATTATATGCCCCAAAATTAATAGTAATCCCTTGATAAATTTACTGTCATCAATATAAATATATTAATTGTATAAAACAATATTTTTTTTATACATTCACTATACACAAGTAGTAATAGTAAATATGTAATATTTCACAAAAATGGGAGTCAGATCAAGAAACCCCTTACCATAAGTCAGTCGGTGTTCTTCACTTGGACTTAGTGTCCTGGATAAAAAAATTAAATTCATTAACTAATATATATCGAACTAGTTCATTATTTAATATATTATTTACTGATGTATTATGTACATTTGTGGCCTTCTTGATGGGTTTAATAGTTTTATTTTTAATGTTTGGGAGTTTTGTTTTCCTGATCGGTATACTTATATACATGAACAGAGAAACATGTAAAATGAGGATGGTTATCCTTAATTGAGGTTATATTTTATTTATTAAATATCCATAAGGTTGCATGTTTGCAATTTTTTTGGGATATTTGGTGTGAATATTAATCATCATAGAAATTATTTAACGAAAACTAATTGGGTTAATTGGTGGTTTTTGAACACAACAAACTCATTTTTATTTATATATAATATCCATGTGTAAAAAATATTCTAGAACCACAGATGAAAAAAAATAAATATATTATAGTATGTTTCAAACATAATAATGGTGTAATGACCTGAATTGAATATGGTAATAGAAATTGAAAACCCATCATCCTTGAATGTGGTAAATTAACACATCATGGATGTGGTTTTTATTTTTAGTATAAAAGAATGGGAAAGAAGATATGATAGAAATATTTTCCTTTATAATTAAATAATTCCAGTAAATGTATGATATAGGAGTAATAACAAACATTTTTAAGAAATGATGAGTGGAATAAAAAATAAAAGAACTCCAAATAAAAGAAAATTTGAGAAATCGCTTACGAATATATGGAAACCTAAAGACGTCACATTTAAATTCATAAAATATTTTGACAAGATAATTAGGGTATATAATCATTATTACATAATATATACATTAATGGGGATATTGAAATACATATAACGACATAAGATAATTGAAATAAAAATATTATAACATAATAAGAGTGCTTGAAAAAGTGAAAGATTTTGAGACAAAAATTCTACAACATGAATTCTTCTGAACATGGTTATAGAAAAAATAAAAATAGTGTGGAAATAGTTAACCCATTCATATAATTCTCATAAAATAGTATTGGGATACAATAAAATGTAAATAAGAACATGTTATGAAATCTTGAAATACATAGACAATAAAAGAGAACATAAATTAAAGGAAATGAAAAGTGGAATTTACCACTCAAAGTAATCTTCCTTGAGAGCCTCTTTAGGGTAAACGTTTTTGTATTTTGGCATGATAAACATTGTCTTGGATATGGGGAGTTACTATTGAAATTTATTTGGGAATAAAACTTAGGATATTCAAGGCTTAGGGAGGTGAAGAGAGGAGAGAGTGAGGGGGGTTTTATAGTTGAGAAGTGGGGTGAATTTTGAATGTTCTATCCATTATTTTATTATATCCATTAAGACAACCAATAGAATTTTTTTATTTGAAAAATAATATTTATAAGCTCAGGTGAGTTCAAACCATTTGTCCTTATATCACTAATGATGTCATAAATAGTGTTAATAATTGATAATTTGTATATATTGTATTTTACCGTATTTCACTATTCATAAAAAAATCGAGTATTTTTTAAACATCTCAAAAAATTCACCCTAACCATTTTTCAACATGTATAATTAAAAAATTAATTTTGTTTTGAAATTAATTTTATTAATATTTGTATTTTTAATTTCATATTAAATCATAATTTATTAAAAAAAACCCTTAAAACAATAACTCATTTTATAACACATTTAGAAATTATTCATGGTCTAGTAAAATAATTTTATAATCATAAGAGAATAAAGTAAAAAATTTATGAAGAAATTTTATGTAATTAAATTTCAATATTAAAATACTAAATTAATCATAAAATTGTAAATAATATATTTATGACATGAAAAAATACCATTACTTATACTATGATCATTTTTTCACTTTTAAGATTACTAAATTGTATTTATACATTTATGGGTGAAGATTATATTTTATTGGGTTATTTAATATTTATTACTATTCATAGGGGTATGTTACTATTCATAATGTTATTTTACTATTCACATAAATTTTTTTTCCCTATCAGACTCTAAATATCTTACTGAATGCAACTGTTTATTTCAGGTTTTCGAAATTTAAATCACATAGGTTGAAAAATTATCTACATGGCTAGGTTATAAAAAGTGGTCTTTTATAGAGACATAGTGTTTCATGAATTCTATATTAAATATATTTGTATTTTTTTTGTTTTAAAGACGGAAATTCACAGAATCCATTTGCTCAACTCAAAAGGAATTACCTTTTTGGTGGTAACATTTTCTCTCAAGATCCATTAATTTATTATTCTTATCCAACCTTGTAACCTATCTTTATTAAATTAATTTATAACAAAACCAATATCACTAATATAATATTATGTTTTTATGCTATGTTTTAGACCTACCCTTACACAAACCTTCACCCAATGGATATAGAACATACTATTTCGATGTATTTCAAACTACTGCATCACGAAATGAGGATTTTTCAATTTTCTCCTACCGCCTCTCATGGTGGACGTTATGATGGGACAATATTTATATATGATATATTAAATATTTATATTGTTTCTATGATTTTAATGATTATTTATAACATACCTCTATGATTTCCATATTGGGTAAATATGATAATTTCATATTAGGAAGTGTGGACTATTGCCCACTCAATGTGATATGACTCGTTCAATCTAAGAGTGAAATGTATACAAGATGATATTAATGATGTTATGTAACATATATAACATATATATTATAAAATAAATATTAAAAATTTCTGTATCATTTAGTCTTCATTCGTTTAATATTACACAGAAATGAAAGTAGTGTTAAGGCATACGTATGACCTACTGTCTCCATGAAAGGTGAATATAATTTTTATCTCCAAATGTAATAGACTATTCTAAAAAAAGATATACTAGATATATATATTATATAAGTAATGAATAATATTATATAGATGATTTAATTTGACCACATGAACAATTTACATTAAAACAAGTTCATTTTTGACTCAAGTACCAAATAACAACAAAAGGAGTGATTAGAACATAAATAATTATGTAATTTATATAACATGGATATATGTGATAAAAAAGGAATAATAAAAATGAAAAATGTTCCTATGTAAGAATAAATTAACCGATTTTTATTATTTAAGAACATAACAATTTTATGTGATGAGTCATACATAAGGTAATGATACTTCTTAACCGAATTTCCATTTGTTGGGTTACTCCTCATCGTCTAGATTATGTCATGTTATGTATATATGATAAATAATTATTGATATCCTATATTGAATTTATACATTATATATGTGTATGTGTAGTTATTACATCTAATTGATCTATTTTATTATGAAAATGGTATTTGTAAGATAAATCTCAACTCAATATCAATTCATTGAGTTAAATATCCATGTAATTAGTTTTTTTTATCCATGAATACGTGTGAATGAAATCTAATTGTTTTACACTGAATATCCACTTATATTGGATATATTTAACAGATAATTATGTCACTGATTAATCTTTAGTCTAAAAATATGATCTTTGTTTGGGAATTCATCTTAATATACATTCATTAAGGCATATATTGATGTTATGAACCTTTATTATCCTATAAGGTTTATATGAAACCCCTTTGACACATTATATCATGAATTAGTATATTCACTTGATATTTAATATTTGGATTAATATTATTTGTTAAATATTTTTATTCAATTGCGTTTCATGTGATAAGGGGCTCTTTAACTAAAACATCATATTTAATGTTTTAAATATTTATTCATCTGGAAAAATCTATTTCGTGCCCATTTTTTCAAAATGGGTTTTATGAATTTATTTTTATAGAAATAAATTATTTAAAATGTTAATTTGATTCAAATTTTTATAAATTTTTTTGGAAACATTGATTTAAATAACTCTTTATAAAAAGTTTTAAATAGATTTGGACATTAATTTAATATTTCAATATCTTTAAATGAATTCCTGTAATTAAAAATGACATTTTATGATTGAAACGTAGATTATTGCAATCTTTTACGTGTTATGATTATATAATGGTACATTAACATTTTATAAGTAGCTATGTGATATGAAAAATATTGGTGGTTATGTGACAAACCAAGTATGGGTGGTTCTAGGATAAAGTAATGATGGGTGGTTATGTTATAACCTCCAATGTTATTGAAATAGAATTCGGTCATATGGATATCTGATTTTTAAGAATGATATGCGTGTAATTCAACCATATGGTTATTCTCTATAATTATAATTATTTCCCAAATTTCCTTTTGTATGTTATATGTTTCTTGCTATGGGATTTATGGTAATATTTTGGTTAGAAAAAGGGAAAGTAGTGAGCTTATATTTATATAATTATATATATGCTTCATTAAAGTGAAATGTATTTCTTTACGATAATGTCTTCATGGTTTACATATTTTTGCAAGACTAATAATTTTAATTCATTATGTATCCTTTAATGATTTCTTTATCCTAATCCCATGTTTTGAAATGTCTTCCATAGGAATTAAATAAGAATAGAGTCATGGACGAGATTATGGTAAACTCAATCTATTTAAACATGAAATGAACCATGTTTCTTTTTAAAAAGTTTTGGTTTTTTGATAAAAAAAATGATAGTGAACATAAGTGTCAACGTTTAATATATAAGTTTTTATGTTTTCTTTATACAAAATTATATTAATATCTTAACCTGAAAATATCCTCTAGGTGAATTAAATTCAAATTGGTGATTTATCTCAAGATTATGAAATGTTTAAGGCTAGGGCCTTATAGTTTGTCTCAAAGGTCAATTTAGATAACTTTAGGAGTTAGAATATTGTTAATAAAATATCCATAAAATATTTATTATTTATGGTCAAATTGAATTGATATAGAATTTTATGATTACCACATTTCATCATCTATAAACGGTATTCTTAGATTGGTATTCCATAGAAGAAACTTGTATGTAGTACTTGGAAGGCATACATAGGGAAACGTACTTCCAAATAAAAATCCTGATATGGTCAGAATTGGAATGGAACAGTTTGTTGCATTAATGGTATAGTTGAATCATGAGATAAATGGGGGTGGTTTCCATGCACGAGATAAATAAGACCAACCGCAAGGGGAATACGACGACTCTAGATCATATCAAGAGGCAATGTACCCAATTATTCATAGGATCATCTGACCCTAGGGAACCAAAAGGGTGGATTAAATCACTTGAAATTAGTTTTGATATAATGTGGTGTTCATAAAATAAAAAGTTTTGTCTTGTTGTTTATTATTTTCCTGGTGAAGCTGATCAATGGTGGTCAATGGTTAAAAATATTATAGTATATGAAGATATTGACACTATGAAATGGGATAAATTTAATAATAAATTCATTCAGAAGTATTTTCTTAAGGTTGTTCAACATAGGATGGAGATTAATTTATTTGAATTGACACTAAATAAAGATTATTCTATGGCTGGGTATATAGAAAATTTCACCCATTTTTCAAGGTATTGTCCTAATTTTATCCGAGAAATTAACTGAAGGATTATTATGTTTTACTTAGGATTGAATCTGAATATTAAAGGTTTTTATCTTATTATGTGTTCAAAATCTATGAGAAACTTTTCTCATGTGTTGAGAAGGTACAAATTGAGTCTTTTATCAGTTTCTGGATGAGTTTATAGATGGTATTTTTTTTATATTATATCTTTCAGGAGGTACATTAATGTAAAATAATGATTTTTTAAAAACGATAAAATAAAAAAGAAACTATACAAAATATTTAGTAAAAGTGAATTTTGGTAGAAATAAATTTATTTCATTTTACATATTGTTTCTAAAGACGGAATGACTATTGTCCCTTCAAAAACCAAAGTTATTGAAGAGTTGACAAGAACTACCAATAGCACAAAGATTGAAACTTTTCATGGATTTCTGGGTTATTAAAAATTGTTTGATGAAAACTTTTCTTTCTTATCTAGAAAACTAACAAAGATAACACTTATGGGAGTTAAGTTCATCTGAAAAAATGAATGTGATGATTTTTTAAGAAATTGAATGAAGATTGGTTAATTCTCTAATTTTGTCCCTATAATCTAGGAATGGATAACTTGATATCAATATTTTTGAATCCTTGAAAGGACATGGTTGTGTCTTATTGTAAAATGATTAGGTAATTCCTAATGATTCATATCAGTTCAAACCTCATGAGTTATATTACCTTACACTTGAAGTGGAATTAGATACTATTGTTTTTTTCATTAAAATTATTGAGTCATCGTTTGTGTGGTGTAAAGTATGAAATATATATTCATCACAAAAAGTGTGATGTATATATTCAATAATAAATAATTAAACATGGGACAAAGGGGATGGATGGAATTAATCAAGGATTATGATTTCCAAATTCATTACCATCCATGGAAGGAAAATAATGAGGATAACTCTTTGAGTCGATAGAGTAATACTACCATAACCTAGATATGTTGGGAATGATACCATATATTTATTGATTGGATGAATTTTTTATTAGATTTTGTTAGTACAAGGAATTAATCTGTTTTGTTTTTGGTGGAAGTGAAATCATCACTTTCAGACAGAATTAATCTAGTAGTTAAATAAGATAGTGAGTTGAAAAAAAGGTAAAATTGGTTCAGAAGAGTATGTTACCAAAACTTAACACTGATAAAGAATGTTTTTTGAGATTATTATAGATATTATATGTTCCTTTTGATTCCCAGTTAAAGAAAGTGTATTTTTTTCAATCTCATAGTTCTTTGTTTTTAGTTCATCCTTACTGTACTAAGATTTACAAAGATCTTTGAGAGTATTACTAGTGGTATAGAAAGAAAAAAGATATTTCTAATAATAAACGGATATTTTTTATTTGTCTACATGTTATAGTAGATATGACAATTTCCAAAAGGGAGGATTCCGCATTTGAAAGTTCCACAGTGGAAATATGAAAATGTTTCTATGGATTTTGTAGTTAGATTAGAACAGACTTCTCTAGTTAACAACGAAATTTGGGGTATTGTTGTTCGGTTGACCAAATCTTTTCATTTTCATCCAATTATAGATACTCTATATCTAGATCAACTTTCCCAGCAGTATATTAATGAGATAGTAAGGTTACATAGAGATCCCCTCTCCATTGTACCTAATAGCGATCCCATATTCACGAATCACTTTTTGAAAGGCCTCCAAAATTCATTGGGAATTTAATTAAATTTCATTAATTCTTTTCATTCTCATTCAAATGGGCAGTAAAAATGTAAAATTTTGACCATAGAGGATATGTTATGTTCTTGTTAAATTGATTATCAGGGATGTTGGGATAAACATCATTATTTGTTTGAGTTTTTTATGACAAAAGTTTTCATTCTAGTATATAGATGGCACCATTTGAGAAATTATTTGTATAGTGGTGTTGAACTCCTTCTTTTTGGGATGAAGTTAGAGAAAAGAAGTTGATGGGACTAGAACTGGTAGAATAGATGGTAAAAAGAGTTCAGTTGATTCATAAGTACATGCAGATATCTCAAAGTAGGAAAAATGTTATGCGAATAACATGAGGAATGATCAATCTTTCAAGGTGGGTTATCATGTCCTTCTTAATGATTCCCTATGGAAATGTGTGATATGTTATGGTAATAAGGTAAAGATGAGTTTGTGGTAAATTGGATTTGATAAAATCCTTAATAATGTTAAATTAGTTTTCTATAGAGTGTATTTACCTCCATGTTTATCATGGATACACATTGTTTTTCATGTTTCAATATTGAAAATGTGCATGTCATGTCTTTCTCATTTTTTGATTTCAGAGGTTGTCTAGTTAGAAGAGAACCTTTCTTATGTGGAGTAAATTGTAAAAATTATTTAGTGAAGAGAGAAAGTGCAGAGGAAGAAGATGATTTATATGCTAAAGTTTTAATAAAGATATTTTATGGTGGAAGAGGCATCATGGGAATACGAAAATGTTGTGAGGGTTAAGTACCATCACTTATTTGATAAGTAAATACAATTATGGGGATGGAATTTCCCAAAGGGGTTGGGATGTATAATCCAATGTATGTGTAAAATAATACATTTTCATATACAATAATATCTTTAAATAAAATATTAATTTTACTTTAAAGGGGACACATTTTTTGATAGCATACTCGATATGCAACAACTGGATTCTCTGAAATCTTACGTTCCACACAACATTGAGATATACTAAAAAACAATACAATATTATTTTTATTATTTTAAATGGTTTTTAATTAATAGTCTTTGTATTTGAAGTAATGAATATAATTAATTAAAATATGATCGCACATGTGCGTGATTTTTTTTACATTCATTCAATTTATTTTTAATGATTAAAATGAGAATGAATCTAACATTAAGCATTAAATACTATTATATTATTTAAATCATATTTTACCACCTTTTGATGGAAAAACATTTTTAAATATAATATTTCTCACTTTTATATGTTATATTTGAATAAATATACTTTTATTTGAAATTAGAACATCAATATTTACATTGGTTGAAAATTTGGTATATTCAGATAAAATTCATAAATTATTGAATAGTGAAAAGTAATGTATTTAAATTCAAAACCTCCTTTTCATGTAATTTATTCATATAGATATATTGTACTTATAATCTATTTTAAAGTTAAATTAGCTGTATTTTTCACATTTAATATTATTTTATACATTGTAATTAATTTTTTATTTAAATGGTTCATAATTACTAGTCACACTTTTGATAGTTTTACTTCTTAAATATATTCATTCTTATTTTTACAATGATAATTAATTTTAAATTAATTTCATCCATTTCAGAGTTTTGAATTTGAAAAAATTTATTACATATTTGGAATCATAAGGTTCTAATTTTATAAATAGGCCCCATTATGTTTACAACATTATTAATAGTAACTTCATTAATTATTTTTATTTACCTTGGTTAAATGGTAATTCAAGTAAATAAGGATAATAAAATAATATTATAAAAATATAAAACAACTCAAACATGTGTCATAATCCATTTGGATGATATATGGCATATCATGATCATCTTTTGGTCAATTTCAGGACCCCATGGGGCCACATGGGTGTGATAATGACATGATATAATAATTAATTTAATGTAAAGTGAAATATAACATAAAAATGTATATTTTTACTAAATCGATTTTAATGATTGGTTATATAACTAATATCTATGACTATAAATATTCATCTTAAATATAAAAATATTTAATACCTCATTTTATTTTATTTATAATATAATAAATTAAATAAATAAATTAATTTATAACCCAATGATGATGCATTCTTTACCTTATAAATGAATGATTCAAAGAAATGATATTATAAATGTTAAAATAAATGTAATTTGATCGTGTTCATTTCATCCTTGAATATTATGGATGATTGTGACATGTTATATTTGATTTAATTTAGTTTTTTTCTAATTTATCAACTTGTTATGAATTTAACCAAAATCAATCACTAAATAGTGTTAAGATTTACATAAATATGTTTTCAAAACAAATACTATTTTATTAAATGATATAATAGTCATTAAAAACTACGATTTTTCCAAATGTCATAGATAATGTCTCAAATTTCATTAATGATCTACTTGAGGTTCAATTGGAATTTTATAGTTACAGTATAAACAATATAATGTAAAAATTCAAGAATATGTGGTAAGAGTTATTTTATTTAACAAATGGTTAAAGCCAAAATATATTGTTACATTTCTGACCTAAAGTTGTCTAAACACATTTGGTTGAGTGGATTTAGAACCATAATAATTTTATAAACTTAATATATCAATTTTTCACTTTATAATTCAAAAATACATTTATAATAAAATAATATTTCTAGACTTTTTTAATGTGCCCCTTCTCCCCCTTATAAAAGGCCACCACCTATACCCACATACTCAATCCTTCTAAACAATCAAATCAAATAATATCCTAAAATCCCACCCATAAACAAATTTTTCTTACCTTGGGATGAAGTCAACTAAAGAAATCCTTTTAGCTCAACTCGAAAAGAATTGCCCGACTTAGAGGTAACATCTTCTCTCAAGATCCTTTCATTTATTTTGCTTCTCCAACCCCATTAACTCACATTAGTGAAATATTTTATAATATAAATAGTACTATAAATATAATAGGATGTTTTTTGCTTATGGATTGACCTAAACATACACGCACCTCAGTATAATCGATATAGAACATACTGTTTCAGTGTATGGTGAACTACTGCCTCAAAAAATGATGTTTGTTCAATATTATCCTACCACATCTCATGGGGTCCATTATGATGAAAAAATATATTTACATGATATATATTATATTTATATTGTATGTATTCTTCTATAATTTTTTTAACATAACTTCATGCCTTCCATGTTATGTAAAAACGATAATTTCATTTGAGCGTGTGTGGGCAACCGCCACCTCAATGTGATATAACTCATTCATTCCATACATGAATGTATAAAGGGTGATGTTAATGAAATTATTAACCGTATATATCATATATTTTATACTGTAATTATGTTATACCAATATATCATTTAGTTATCAGTCCTTTAATATGAGAAAAATGAAGCGGTGTTCATGCGTACGTACAGACTACCATCTCTATGAATGGTACATTTAATTTGTTATCTCAAAAATGTTTTGAACTATTGTAAAAACATATATAATAGATATATATGATATAAAAGTGTTGAATAATATTCATGATGTGATTTAATGTTTCAACATAGCCAATTTACATAAAAAAGTTCATTTTCAACTCAAGTACCAGATAATGATAAAATGACCGATATGAACTTTAATATTTATGTAATTTTTATAAAATTGTATAAAGTTATATTAATTGAATAAAAAATTGAAAATGGTTATCAAGAAAGTATATATCTACCAAAATTTATTATTCAGGAACATAATGAATATACGTGATCAGTCAGACTCAATATAAGGGAACTTCTTTACCTAATTTCCACTATTTGGGTTAATCTTCTACTTCAGGATTATGCTGTGCTATGATTATGTGAGAATTAAATTTTGATATACTACCTTTTAGGTATACTTAATTTTTGTTTATTTATAGTGACTTCACATAAATGATCTATTTTATAAACAAAATGTTATTTTTAATGGAAATCTTAACTCAATCTCAATTGATTGAGTTATGTATACATGTTATTGGTTCTATTTTTCCAATAATATGTGTGAATGACATTTTATTGTTTTACAGTGAATATAAATTTATATTCGACATATTTTACACATATTTATTTCATATATTTATCCTTAGTTTAAAACTATGATATTTGTTAGGGACTTCATCTCAATTCCCTTTTATCGAGACGCATCATGATGCTATGCAGATTTATTATCCTAGAAGATGTACATACAACCCTTTTGCACATTATATCGAAAATTAATATATTATCATGATATTTTAGGTTGGTATTAATGTTATCACTTAATTATATTTAATCACGTGTTTCCCAAGTGTCAAGGGACTCTTTAACTAAAATATCATTTCTAATGATTAAAATATTTATTCTTATAAAAAACTTCTAATTAACTATGATGTTTTTAAAATGGGTTTTATTAATTTATTTATATGGACATGAATGTTTTAATTGTAAATTTGATTCAAAAGATTCTAATTATTAGGGGACACATTGATTTAATAAACTCTTTATAAAAAAATTAAATTGTTATGGAAATGAATTTAATATTTCATTATCTTGAAATGATTTCATGTGATTAGAAATGAAATTTTATTAATGAAATGTTCATTATTGAAATATTTTATCTGTTATGATTATATAATTTTACTTGGACATTTTATGGTTGGTTATGTGAAAAGCCAATTATGGGTGGCAATATGTTTAACAAAATACGACAAGTTCTGTGATTAACTATGGACCGATGGTTATGTTATAACATCCAATGCATTTGGTATGAAATTTAGTCATCTGGATATTACATTTTTAAAAATTATATATTTTGAAAATTACAATATAGTTATTCCAAATAAGTATGATTGGGACCCCAAGTTAGGTTTTATATGTTCTATATTTCTTTATATGGTCTTTATGGTAGTATTTTGGTTACAGAAAGTGTATGAAATGAACTTATATTCAATAAAGTATATATTTAATACTTCCTAAATGTGAAAATTATTACTTTATGATAATTTAGTAATGGATTACATGTTTTTTCAGGAATGAAATTTTATATTATTTAGGTATCTCATACTCTACTTTTAATGCTCATCCCATGTTTTGAAATGTTTTTCAAAGGACTTAATGAAGAATAGAGTCAAGGATGGGATCAAGTAATCATCATGATTTTCAAACCTTAAAAAGCAGTTCTTCTTTTTAAAAAATTGTTGTTTCCTGAAAAAAAAATTTGATAGTGAGTCGAAGTGTCAACTTGTCATATTTATTTTTTTTGAGTTATAATAGAATCCTCAAAATCATTACCCTTAAAAACACCGTCAAAGTGATTTAAAGTGAAAATTTTTATTTATCTCAAGATTATGTAAGCTCTAAAGTTAAGACATTGTAGAAAACCTATAAGACAACTATATGTAATTTTCATGAATATTATGGAAGGGCGATTCATGTTCTAAAAATTTCTTTAGTTTTTATCATGTTTTTTCAATTGTTATGTTTTTATGTGTCTCATTTTCCAATAATAATGAACTGTTGGATAATTTCAAAACACTTTTATTTTATAATGTTACTGTAATATTACAACTAAGTCTGTGTTTCTATTGATTACCTTGTTACCACTATGATGTGGTTCTTGGAAAAAATTATCATAGTCTAGCATGGTAAATAAATTACTTTTCCCACCTTCCTCATTCAAGAATAATATTTCTAAAAAAAATTCCCAAGACCAATACACATAAAATATGAATCACTACATCTTTGTTTAAAAAAAGATGTAAATAATTCAATTGAAATTAACTAAAACATCATTATCACATAAAATGAAACCATCATGACTATATCCAAACCAAAAATAGTACCAAAATCAGCCAAATTATAATGGGAAACCCACCATATAATAGTTTCCTATGAAAACCAAAAAATGCATCCCCTCACTTCCAAAAAACTTTCAAACTGTCTTTTTCAACCACTAAAACATAAAAGAGAAAATATAAATGAAAATTAAAATATGTCCTTTTACATTCTTAATAAAATATAAAATATGTAAACTATTATTTCAACCTTCATTATAATCCCCATTAAAAATGTATTTACACCTATGTATCATTATATGAATATAAAAATAGATTTAAGTTTTAAATGGAAACTATTTCTAATATAATCTTATCTTCCAAAAAATCAGCAGTCAAAAAGACTTATAACTCATCAAGAAAAAATACCCCTAAATCTATTTCATGTTTTTCAAAGATGCTTCATTTTTTTATATATAATTTCGACTAACTAAATTTTATATATAAATAAACACAATTATTGTGTATTTTATATATAAAATTAATTCAAGAATATGTTCTTTAAAATTCATTTGATGATCTATAAATTTTTTAGTTTCATTTAATATCACATTTCATTATATCAAACTCATCACACTAAAACCCCAAAAATTATACCTTGATTGGAATGGTGTATCCTCTATTCATAAACTTTGAAAACATTTCACCATAGTGAGTACATAATTGTTTCTCCTTTTCATATTTATTCCTCATAAATCATTCATTATATTATAATATCATTTCCAAATTTATTTTATTCACAATTATTCATTTCCAAATATTCAATAAATTATAATTCTCCACTAAATTATAATTTTGAAATACTATTTAACAATAAATCTATAATCTAGAGTAATTACAACATTATTTTATCTAATAGTTACATGATATCATTCCACAATATTAATATGTTGTAAAATAATTATTCAACATTTAAATATTCATCCTAAATCTTAAATGGCTTCCTAACATCTCTAAAAGAAGGTATAAATTTTATTTTATACTTATTAATTGAAAAAGTATATAATATGTTGTATTAACCATTTTAAAATTATATTTTATGAGATAGAAATTTTTAAAAATCCAGAACATCAAACATCACAATCTGAAACTCTATATGGTTTGAACAAAAAATATTGACTTCATCTAAAGTAAAATAAATCATATTCAATCATTGCACTTAATGGTTAATAATATAATATAATTATTACTTAGTGTATCTCTAAACGTATAACATGAAAAAATATTTTCAACTCCTTAGTTGTAAAGAAATAAGATTAAATACATATTTGACTTGTTGAAAATCCACATTATATTTTTTTGATATGGGACTTATAATTAATAATTTATGAAATATTTACATTTATTTATACCATAACTCTACTTGATAACATGGGAAACATAATATTTTATATATTTCATTTTCTCAAATATTTTTTCAATGACAAGCATGAATACAACAAGTCTTCCATCTTCCAATGATATTTTATTTGACCACCTTAAAAACTATTTATAATAGTTATAATGATATCATTAGTATATAATATATGATTATTAATGTGTTAAAATATCTAATATAAGTAAAAATTATCTATCACCTTGATCCCTAACATTAATATCCTCACAAAATAATATTAATTTCTTAGATAAAAATAGGTAAGGATTTTATCTACATATAAATACAAGTTAATTATATTATTATAGTTCTTTTTGTTTTTCTGGATCTTCTTAATATCTAATCGCAAAAAATTTAAATTTCATATATATAATCCAAAAAAAAAATAATGAAAAAATTATTAATATAAAAATTATTTTATGATGAAATTTTTTAAATTATTCATTAACTTTAATAAATCAAACTCCCCAAATCATGATTTTTTAAATTTGTACTCACATGTGTATCATTACTCTTCAACCCGTTATATTACTCTTTCATCATCATCAAAAATAAAATTTCATAATATGTATTGTGAAATTAATAAGAAAATATTTGTATCATGGATATTAAATTTTCAAAAAATATCTATGTGATATGAAATTTCATATTCCTTAAAAGTTATAAGAGAATTAAATATACAGAATTTAATATAATTTCAAAAAACTCTCCACTATCCATTTAAGATCATTGTATTTCCCATTAAATTATAATTTTGTTCCTTATTTAAGGATCAAAGGACCTCAAAATAAAAATACAAGAAATGAAAGTGTAATGTACATTCCATGAAAACTAAGAATTATTGGGTTATTTAATTATATACAATAAAATTAAATTATAAAAGTAATAGAAAAAATTAATTAATATTAAAACAAGAAATACTTTTTTCTTTTTATATTTTATTTTTTAACATCTTTTATGTTGACTTTACATCTCCGTGTTTGGTGGAATAATAATATAAATAAATTACCCAATCTGAATTAATGGTTTTTCTCTTCACATATATAAGTTTTTTTCAATTATATATATTTATATTCTCTCTTAATTAAGCTATCACATTCATTATTTCTATAGGTAATATAAATCAATCATTAGTCAATCATGAAATATAATATGTTTATTCATGAATCAACTAAAATTGTTTCTTCTGTTTCATTTCTTCTTTGACAATGTATTTTACAAAATTCATAACCCATTAAATAATCACACCTCTCCCCTACTACTAATAAATTTTAATATTATATTTTATTTTCATAGTATCATATTATTTTTTATTATTTATGTTGGTAATATATCTAATTTTATAAAAAATCTCCACAGTAGGCCTTTTCGTAATCATAAACATTTTTCACCACTTGATGAATATTATATATATCTTTCTCACCATTAAATTTCAATGCTAAATTTCCAATTTTAACAAAAATAATTTCACATACCATATATAAAACATTCATTCAACTATAATGGGTTTTTTCTTCATCTATATCATGTATAAAGAGATACCTCAAAAAGTAATTTGTATTCACATTAACTAAAATACAATCTGTCAAACCTCAAGAAAATCTACCAATTTTTTCCAATAGTAGAAGAGGATTCATTTAATATAATATAATGACCTCAATTATTGAGTATTAGATGATATTTATAATTTCACTTAAATCACATTAATATTTTTCATAATTCTTAAAAAAATTTGTAGGAATATAAATAAAAACCATATTCTATTATATTGGTTTTGAAAAATATATATCTTGCACAAAATTTTAATTTCCTCCAATAACTTTTATTGTAAAAATACCATAAACTATCCTCCTGTTTGTAACCAATTTATATAGGAACTTTTCATAAGTGGGTTTGTATTCTATTGAATCAAAAACATTATGTAATAATAATGTTTTTAAAAATTTATATAAACTTAATATTTTTTTAAATCTTATCAATTTATTTATTTTTTCTATAAATGAAAGAGTTTTTATGTTGCTTTAGATTATTTTGTAACTTATTTTTATCTTCCTTTTAATATTATTTCTAATTTTCTTCTTCTTTCATCCCCTTTTTCCGTTTTTTCTTTTTTTCATCTTTTTTTTCAATATACTCTTATTTTAATATTCTATTCCTTAAGGTGGAAGATTTTAGATCAAAAATTAATTATATCATCAAAATACCAAGAAATATTACTGTTGTTCCATACATGAGTTTATATTTGATAATTAAAAACTAAATTTAAAATTCTCTAAATGATTTAAATATATATTTTTAGATTATTTTGAAACACCCTTATAGAATCTACAATTGTGATCATGATTTATTAAAATGATTCAACCAAAAACAAATTTTACATATAATAGATGTTCCTTATAATTATTATTGGAACCCATGAATTCCTCCACCTTTCTAAATTCCACATCAACTTCATCCTTGATTCAATTGAAGATAACATTCAAAAATATATTCTTTTAAAATTAACATAATTTATATTATCACAAGGCATTCCTAATGGTTGATCATTTGACACAAAAATGTTTTCTTTATTTTTTAATAATTTCAACTGTGTATCCTTCTATTAATTTAAATCTACTATGAAAACTTATGTTTTTATAATTTAAGTACTTCCATTTTTATTGGAAAAATATTTATATATATATTTTAGATCAACTGATATCATTATTATAGAGACAAAATAATATAAAATCTTACAATGATTGTGATAACAATAAAAATATTTATAGGAGACCAATATTTATAATGTTTTTAGATTAGTAACTATATATTCTATAAAATATTAAAATCATTAACAATAATTCCCTAAACAACATATTTGGTTTGAAAATTGATTCCCTTTTATACTGATTCACATACTAGATATGCATAAGGGTGTTCATTTTTGTTGTGGGAGAAATTATTCTTGTTAGGAATCATTATTTCATATCACCTCATATAGTAATATAATATGGTTTAATATTTAAACTCTAATATTTATCCTAGTGTTGGAAAAATAAAAAATATACCATAACATCAAAAATACTGGTAAACTATAATATTATAAAATGTTCAAGAAAACAATCCTCTTATATTATTAAGTCCTCATATTGTATCCTACTGAATGGAATTAATTTCGAAATCTTATGAATGATTAGAGTACTGATTTGAAAATCATTCTGAATAGTTAATGGAAAATGATTTTTTGGTAAACCCCATATTTGAATGTAAATTATACTAAATTAGAGTTCTCTACTTCAATTGTCAACATATAATAAATTTTATATATATTAAACATGATCAAATCCTACTCTATTTTATTTTACTTTGATATTACTCTTTATCCAATTATAAATATTAGTTTTACGTTAAAAGTAATGTTTTTTTAGTCTGTTTGATGAATCTTGAATTAAAACATTCTAACCAAAAAAACTAAAACACGAGGAAACCATGGCCAAAAAAATTAATAAATTTCATTTGGGTAAGATTCAATTTCTATGATCAATTAAATGAAAAATATATATATGTCCTTAATTACTAAAAATTGAAATGAAATATATTTACCACTCAGAAGATGTCATAAATTCCAGGTGGTAGTAAATATTTTTCATTTAAAAATTTTCTTTCTAAAAATTAACTATAATAGCTTAGTATATGATTAGTTAGAGGGCTAACCCATTGGGATATTTGATCCCTCGATTGAGACTCCTTTTCATAAGTCAATATAAAAAATTTGTTTATTTTATTTTATAAAAAATGAATAAAATACAATGATGTTCGAATGATCCATATATATATACGGGTTATGAATTATTATAATATCATTATTTAATGTTGTTTTCATTATTTGAGAAGAATATAAATGCATTGATGGTTTTGTGTTTATTGTCAAATTACCAAACACTTTAATTCATATTACAAATTTTATTTTTTTCATTGAGGAATCAAGTGATCCAAAACCATATATAAACACATTATACATAAACTCGTTCCATTAGTACTATTGGAACTATAAAATGGATGTTACATAATTATTCACGGATGCCCTGATATTATCCTCACAAAAATTAAAATGCAAATGTCTAGGTTGAATAAGATATTTATAAATTAAGAAGATGTAAATTGGATCTCCATGTACCACAATAAATATTTCAATCATAATTAAAAATATTCCAATAAACGGTTCCTAGTGTAGTGACATGGTGGTGATAACCTCCAACGAGGAGAAGATATGTATTCCACCAACTATAGAAGAAAATGCATATCAAAATTTTAAAACAAAATATTTAGGGTCTTCATTGATCTTTATTCCTTTAAAACCAATTTATAGGTTAAATACATATTTAAAGGATGTATTGTTTTATATAAATCAAATTGAATAGTTATGAAGCTTGAACGGAAAATCAACTAAAAAGTTATTGTCGTTTGATGTTCGATAGAGTTTTAAAAAATTCTAGTTTCACACCTAGGTGAAATCCCCCTAGTCACTCTAGTATATACATTCCCAGTCCAACACATGCACATAAGTCATGTATAATATGTGTTCAAGAACATACTCAGGTATAATTTACATAATTCAACATTTAAACCCCAGTATAATTCTCCCAAATACTGTATACACCAAAGATTCAATTACTTGGCTCCTATATGATCCCACGATTTCACACCCTAGTATCACACACCGTAAAAATTTATTACCATTTCACCACAAATAGTCCCCCTAGATCTATAAATAAAACTTGATGGGTTCTCGTATCACTCGATTAATTGTAATTTCGGAGGATTCAATGAGGTACGACCATTACTATAAACTACTACATATCCCTCTTTATTCAATAGTAACATTTATCAGTGCTAAATAAAAATTAAAAAGGGTATCTATTTATCCTTGATTCCAAAATGAACTAATAAATAACACATTTATAATGGCCTCTTTTAGAACAGATAAATGTATCATTTATGAGGGGTTGTTATTATAACTCATAAAAGGCACAATGACTAATTTAATTTTTAATAAATATATATATGCTTATTTCTAATTTACATATCAATATCTATATTATTTAAATATTATATTTAGATATTATAAATATAACTGGACTATAATAAAAAATCATATATCTTATTTTGTTGATATTTAAATTTTTTTATCAAATTTAAATTAAGTAATACAATATTAAATATATATTTATATTAATTTATTAAAACATATATATATATATATATAATATTAATATTTTATTTTATAAATTATACATAATAAATATATGAATTTATAGTTATTTAAACTACTTATTTGAATTAATATATTTATATTGATATTTAATAATTTAAAATATAAAAATATATTAGTATTTGTGTGCAATTATGTGTATCATTATAGTATCTTTCTCTTTGCATATGTATGTGTATGTATGTGGATGTAAATGTATGTAATTTTATTTTCATCAATTGTTGGGCTGGAATAAATGTAAATAATGTGAAAATTTGTGTAAATTTGTCCTTTAAAATATTTCACACAAATGATTAATCAGTGTATAGTGGTGAATAATAAAATGGTGTATTTCATTATTTGGAATATTATGAAACAGATAATAAAATACGAACATAGTATTTGTTTTTAGTATTTTAGATAAAAAATATCCTAAAATACTCTGAAATAATCTCTATAGGGTGAGAAGATTGGTACCCAATATCAAACCTCACTTTTAATGATGTGATAACCTACTTAAAAACACTACCCATTACAATATGTGTAGGCCCATCTATTAGATGATATTTTACATGAGTCAAACTATATTCTAACTAAACATTTATTCAGGATACATAACCTATGAACAATTATTTTTTGTATAATAACCAATATCAAAATTTATTTAGATTGGGAAAATAATTAACTAAAGAATTATAAAAAATGATGAAGAAACGTTTTAACAATGAAAAACTACAAAATAATTATGAATAGTAAAGGTTTGGATAATGATGATTGTTGATGAATACCTAGACATTTGGTCAAATTATTATTATGTGATGAGTCAATAAATTCCTTCATGATCACACCAATGCCAAAGAGGTAGTATCAGAAATTCAAGAAATCATAATTCTCATAAGAATCAAAAGATTCAATATGTATCTTACTTGAATAAAATATATCGATTTTATTTAATAATACCCCCTAATCACAGTCCAATGGAAAATTCTACATCATTAATTCAAGGTTCTTCTTGAATACAATGCAGTATCTATATAATTAATATTAGTGTTCTATAGTTCAATGAATAATAATACATAGGATAATATTATTTACATATAATTTGATTGGTCATACTCATTATGATAACATTATCATTCATTATTACTTCTATATGAAACGACTCTTAATCACATCTAAATTTATTATTACCAATAATGATTTTATTTAAATATATCTACTGTTAAAAATCGAACTCCAAAATGTTTATAAATTTAATGATACAATATATGTAAATAGATTATAAAATCAATAATTTGAATCATATGAATTTAAAAATAGTTCTATGTTTTTATCTATAAAATATCATACAACAAAGTCATTACGTATTAAATTTAATCTGTAAAGAAATAGAATAATTAAATCAATTTGATTAAACTGGTAGTTATTTAATATATAAAATCGACATACAAACCGAGCATGTTGTAAGGTTTAGGTTTTCTTCAAATAAATAATGTAATGAACTAGTTGTAAAGTAATATTTAACATTAGGTATAAACTATATAGTTAGTTAACATATTTTTCCAGCTAATTGTATAGTCTTAATAGTGAACATGTTATTAAATTTTATGTGTATCCACTTATGTATATTTACGGAGTACGGCTTGTTAATATTTACACATGTCGTCACATACTTTTAGTAGCTTGAAAATAAATCTTGTGGTAACTTCAAAATAACTCATGATGTTACAAGAAAATAACTCATGTTGTCATTGGAAAATAAATCATGTGGTCACATGAAAATAAATAATGGTATGCTATTTTTTGATCACTTGAAACATAATCATAAAAGTTAGTTTATATTCTGTTGAAATATAGTCATGGTATATTGGTTTTCAATTGTCTCTGAATCCATCAGCTATGTGGTTAAAAAATGGATACGTGGTTCAAAATGGAAATGTGGTTGAATATGGATATGTGGATGAAAATAGCTACTAGGCTGAAAATTTCTAAGTTAATTTTCACTAAAACTCCTAAAATTCCAATGGGAATTCATTTGTGTGACATAGATGTGATTTATGGATGAAATTTTCAACATTGATATGTATTTTAAAATTATAACTTTAATAAATACTTCAAAATATATTCTTAAATTAATTAATTTTATTAAATAGGTACTAATTCAAAAAACAAAAAATATAAACCAAATACAAGAGAGTATTTTGTAATTATTAATGAAATAATGATAAAATATTTAGACCAACAATAAAAATATAAAATACTAAACATTTTTTTAAAAAAAACTATCATTTTTTCAAAAAGTAATATTCTACCCCTTTTTAGAATTTATAAAAAAATTAAAATATGAATATAAAAAAAATCCTTCCCTTAAAAGATAAATAAATACAAATACCCTGAATTATTCTTACTATAAAATTATAAGATAATATATTTCAATTAATAAATATAACCCCATATAAATGAATATATTCAATTATTTTAATTAGGAAATTCATATCAAAATTATTATTGAAGTGGAAGTTAAATAGTAAATATCATCCAATATATTTTAGACTATTCAAAACATATGGAAATTAAATGAACAATTTATAAAAAACATATCTGTAATAAATATATATAAACTAAGTAATTAAATAACAATTATTAGATCATTTATCATGAAATTTTAAAACTTTAAAAAAGTATTTTTGAAGGATAAATTTGAATAAAAAATTAATTTTATCAATCTTTATAAATTATTATTCATATAAAACAATATATTATTCTCCTAACACACCAAGTTCAACATACATATTTTAAATTTATGTTTCTAATATATTATAGATCCTAAAGGTATATTGAATATTTCATATTGTTTTTCATGAGGTAAAAAGAAGTATAAACTAATAAATCCTTTTTATATATGGTTCATTATAAAATAATACATAACATCTATTTTTTATTGACTATTGAAAAGGAATTTAGTAATAAAAATTGCACTAGAATATAAAAAAATTGATGTTTTATCGAAAAATATATTGAAAAAAAAAACGTTAATTAACCTTATTTGAATCATTTAAACCACTACAAAGATCTATATGTAAAAAATTAAAATAATATATAAAATTAGTATATATATTTAAAAAAATATAGGTTTGTATACTATATTAAATATTTAAAATACTTTTTATCAATCGGGTGATCTTGTAGTGTTGTACACATTTTATGATCATTTTTTGAATATATTTACTCTCACTCAAATAATGAATTATAATTATACAGAACATTATATTCAAAAACAATTTATTACATAAATTCATCAATATCTTTATTCAAATCTGAATTCTGCTATTATTTTTAATTTCATTATATTTAACATGAAAATACACTTGAACAAATTAAATTCTATTATTAAAAACTATATATTCCATACTAGTATTTGAATGGCCTAACAATATTACTCCATCTATTTTAAAATCTTATATATCTAAATTATATATTTTATTTTCATAAAAAATTTCCATACCATCAACCTAAACTCTTTTATATTGGATTTTAATCTTGTCAAACAAATAATAATGAATTTCATTTAAAATATATAAAATAGAAACTCTATTTTAAAAATGAAAATATTTATTCATATCTTTAGTCTAAATTTTTTTCGGATCATTTTACTCAATTAATATTTATCTTAATATTTCAAGAATTCAACAATTATTTATTTCAACCATGATTTTTTTGTGGTGTTAAAGGGGATGAAAAATAATGTCTATATCAATTGTATTCTCGAAATTTATCAAATTATAAATTAAATAATTTACCACCTCAATTACATATCAATTATATGATTGAATTATTTAAAAAAATTATAGTTTATATGAAATAAAAAAACATGGAATGATATACACATATATTTTGGAGAAATAAATCTAGATGAAATGACTATAATCAACAACCATTAAAAAAATATATTTTCATCTACCTAAACTAGGTTTTTTAAAGGGCCAATATGTCAAGATGTATTAATTAAACATTTTCAACAATACTAAGATCATTCATTTATTCAAATATTTCATTATGCCTCCTACCCTATAAACATGAATCTCAGATGAAATATTTAATTGTATTAATCATTGGATATTATAGATCATGTTATTGAATTGAAAAATATTGAAATAGTATAATGTTTTTTATATATTAGTTTATTACCCCAAGAATCCCCACTGGTTTATTCAAAAATAATATACCTAACATTCATTAATATATCATTTTTGGGGTTGTTTCCAAATGTTACTATCCCTCCATCACATGAATTAAAATAGATAGACTTTAAAATATCACTTGTCATGTGTCTGAAAGATCAATTGTCTATATATCAAAAATCATTTTGAGTAATAAGGAACATTTCATAAAATATTTCAATCGTGTATAACATTTTCGTGTGTATTATATCATCAAAATATGTAAACTAAATATAATTTTTATTATATTTAAAAAACATCATTCTCACCATTTATCAATGGGGATACATGCCACCAAATTTATAGCACTCTAAAAACAATGTTTTTTCTTTTAAAATATCCCAATTTGTTTTACCTAGTATTATATTTACCTATCATAAAATTATAGTCACATGTTATTTTCGTAATCCCTTTCTTTCCAAGGAATATTATAAGTTATACCATAAAATTTACAATTAATTATAATTATTTTATAACCTATTTTTCTTTTATATTTCTATTTAAAATTAATTTTTTTAAATATCAAAGGAATAATTAGGTAATTATAGTATAATTAATTTCCTTTTATTTTTGAAAAAAACACTAACCTTATTTCCCTATTCCCTTACGAAAAAGAAACCCATAATTTTTATATTATGTGTACTAAAAACTCTATGACACAACTTGTGTTATTTTCCTTCACCATATTAAAAAGAAGGATATAAGGATGATATTAATAGATAAATATAATATTTATTCTATAATTAATTTTTTTTGAAAAAATTTATAATTGATTAGTTATATTACCAATAAACTACCATTGTTAATATATCCATTAAAAATAAATGGACTAAGATGATAATATTTTATTATAATTTTTTAATATTTCAATTCCCATTACATGATATTATAATTCATTTAAATTATGATATATCACATTGATAAAAAAATATAATTTCAATATACTTCTAATTATATGATATTATAATAAAATTATCACATATTTATTTTTTATGTCTGTGTATGTTCATATTTGTGCCGTTTTAAACACCTACATGAAAAATACTATTAATTTTATCATAAATGACTATAGGAATATTAGTAATTGTATTATATAATATAAAATTATAAATAATTTTTTGTTTTTTGTTTTGGTGAGGCCATATCAATCATTTATTCATTTACAAAAAAACACACTTCAATCATCAGGAATCACCATTCTTTGATTGTTATCAATTTAATATATGAAGATAATGACCACAAATACACATTAATGGAATTGAAAATGTCATAAATTATTATAAATATTCCTTAATAATATACATAATATAATGGTGATTATGATCACTGTAATTAGAAAAAGTACTAACAATGTAACATAGAAATATTTATAAATGATCGAAATAATAAACGGTCAATGTATAAAATCAGTGAAATTATTATTCATTAAGATTATTAAGGAACATTTATATGTTCAAGATTTTGAATAATGTTATTAAGAAAGTATTTAAGTGTTTTCTATGTCAAGTTATTTTCATTGTGATATATTATTTATGACCCACCAAATTTCATTAATATGATGTATATATTACCTATTTGATTTATTATATAATGAAATCCTCTTTTTTATTGTTTTTAAAGATAAATATAAATATCTATCCTTAAAAAGGTAATTATTGAATTTCTACCCAAGAAATATGGGTTTATTTTCATATCATTATTCATTATAATGTATTCATGTTATATTCAAAGCAAATATCCATTTGTGTAGTCATTACTTTGAATGGATGATATTTTACCATGTAACTCATGAAATTTAATTTATATACATTTTTACATTTTTATCCCGACCATGTATTATTTTAGTTTAAGAATTACTGAACCCATTTTAAACCCCATTATTTAACATTGATGGGAAACTATCCTATGTTTTTGTAAAGTAAACTTCAGTTTATTAACCAAGAAAATTCTTTCATGTTTTGATTCTATAATATTGATACATCTATTGAAATGATGAACCTATGGGTATCCACAACCAAAATGGGTGGTGGATCATTAAATCAATCATCATTATGATTCATGATTAATGCTCCTAATACGACGTACAATTTTAGACTCTCTCAATAGATATTATTTGGAATATTTATACACTCTTAATGAATCATGATGAACTATTTTTCATACCATTTCCTTGTTCTCCTACCAAATAAAACTAATGAACCAAATTATTATTTTCCATCACTAAAGTAGCACATTTATGGTACCCTCACAACAATATTTCCTTAATAATATTGATTCATGTTACAATGATGATACTCTATAATGTCTATGTTGATTAATTGATATTCTCCTACACATCCATTTTATTCTATTCAGTGGGTATACGGTTATTTTTTAACATTTATCATTATATATATCTCTATTTCTTATTTAGTATGTGGTTCCTTTGGAAATTATATCACATAAATTGATGAATCTTATAGTGAGTTCACTATACTTAATCAGGTGATCTCTATGGCCATTATTTATATATCCTGTTAAATAATATACTGGTCTCATAAAACCAAATAATATGAGGTATTCTTTATACCACTTCCTGAATCATTAACATGTATTGAAATAAGTCCTTTAATGCATCTTTAATGTGTATAAATATGAATTCTATTAGTTTGAGAATAAGTATTATTGTAATCTATGTATGATTTATTATAATTTATTTTGAATTAATTATGTTTTAGATGATTATATCTTTATTTTGTTAATTTATTCATTCCATAACAATTAATCCATTCTTGTGTTATGACAGGTTCATTTTAATGATATGTCATAGTGATAATCTACATTAAACCATATTTTATTCTTTTCCATATAAAATATATATGCTAATTATGTGTAATTTTCATGAATATTATGGAGGGTATAATCATGTTCTCATAACGTGTTCAGTTTTTATTCTAAATTTTCAGAATATATGTACATATGTATCTACTTTTGAACCAAATTATTTGTTGGATTCTTCCATTATAATTTTATTTTATACTATTATTTTAAGATGACTTCCTCAACTAGGTTTCAAGTGTTTTAAAAGTCACAACTATGATGTTGTGCTCACCAAACCATATCATAGACAACCATGGTTAAAAAAATGGGTGTTTCCACCATCCTCATTAATGAAAAAGATTTATAAAAAATTTGAAAAATACAAAATCACATAAAATAAGAACCACCAATCATTATTTAGAACTACGATTAGAACAATATAGATACAATTACATAAAATATCACAATAATGGAAAAATAACTATCCCCCATGACTATAACCGAATGAATGCTACACTAAAATAAACCAAATATTAATGTTTAGCCCATTTTAGAATAATATCCCCTTAAAAAATGCCTCTCCTCACGGCTAAACCACTTACAAGTAGTATTATTCAACCTTTAACATCTAAAACCTACATTTCATATGAAAACTAAAATATATTCTTCTACATTCATAATGAAATATAAAAATAACTAGACCATTATTTTTGAATTAATTATAATCCTTATTAAATATTTATTTACACATTTAAATCTTTACATGGATATAAAAAAAGATTTATGTTGGAAATGGAATATTTTTCTACTACAATACTAACATAAAACAATGCATTAGTCTAAAATAAAAATAAATTTTCAATAAAAAATTCACCTAAATCTATGTCTATATATTCCTTGATTCAACAATATTTTAATTTACAATTTTGAATACCTATATATCAGAGAGAAACTCTCAAAATTATAGTGTCTTCTATGTATATATTTAAATCATAAACAAATTATTTAAAATTCATCTTATAATCACTATAAATTTAAATTTTATTTAATATCCATTTTCATTATATCTATTTCATACACTAGATCCATCAAATATAATACCATGATTCAAATGTTGTCTCCCCAATTCATCAACTTCGAAACCATTTCCCTATAGTGACTACACAGTAGTTTCTCCTCGTCATCTTTATTCGTCATAAATGTTTTATTACATTATAAAGCCATACATAAATTATTTTTTCCACTATTTCAAAAGATACATAAAACCATAAATCTACCATACATTATTATTTCCAAATATTATTTATCAATAAATATATAATCCAAAGTTATTACATTATGATTTTATCTAAGAGTTTCATGCTTTCATTCTTGAATTTTATTTTGTGCTAACTTAATTATTTTATACTAAACTTTTCATCCTAAACCTCAATAATATTCATAATATCTCTAAAGTCATCTAACAATTATATTATAATATTAATTATTGAATAAATATATATACTACAAAATAGGAAATATTTTAAAATTCAATTATATGATATAAAATTAATTAAAAATATTGAGTAATGAACATCACAAACCTAAAAACTATAATATTGAAAAGAAAATAGATTCCTATCCTCATAAGTAAAATATATCATATTAAAATATTTAATATTAGGATTATTAGAATAATATAATTATCATTTAATTTATTCCATCATGCATCACATGAAATCTAATTTTCTACTCCCTAATTTAAAAAAATATTATAAACCGTATATTTGGATTTTAAAAAAGTCCAATCAGTCATTTTGTATGAGGGGCATATAATTATAGATTTAAAATATTTTTTTTATTTATTTATACCACATATCACACTTGAGAACATGGGACACATAATTTATGAAAATTTTTCTTTAAAAAATCAATGGGATAAATGTATAAAACAAGTGTCCCATCTTCCAATGACCCATTATTAGACCATCTCCCAAAAATAATTATATTAGATATAAATTTACCATTGGAAGAGTTTTTATTGTTGTTTAAGTATGAAAATTCACTAATATAATTCAATCATATCTTGGATCTCAATCCCCAACATTAATATCCTCCTAAAAATGATTTTAATTTCCAAGATAAGAAAAAGGAGTGATTTTAACTATATATATCCAAGGATAGGACATTATTATTTTTACATTTTTTTATAGATCTTCTTAAAAAATAATCCCAAAAACTAATTTAAATTTTATATATATAATCCACAACAATATACCAAATTTAATGTTCATATAAAAACTATTATAAGATAAAATTTCTAAAGATGTATTAATGTTAATCAATAAAACCCCCAAATCAAAATTTAAAAAATATATACTCACATGTGTATATTTACTCTTCAAAAAATTATCTTACTTATTCAGTATAATCATAAATTATATTTACTATAATTTATGATGAAATTACCAAGAAAATATTTATATCATAGATAAGAAATATTGAAAAAATCTAAGTGTGATATTAAATATTGAAATCTATAAATATTTTAAGATAATTAAATAGACGAAACCTAAAATTTATTAAAAAATTCCTCCATCCACATCTGTTCATCATCTTTATTTTTACATTATCATTTTATTATTTATTTCATTATCATGTTAATTCAGAACTAAAATATCAAAAGTGAAAGTGTATGGTCTATTCTATTAACTATCAAAATGTTAGGGTGATTAAATTATTTGTTCTAAAATATATTTAAAAATGGAATAATATATAATAATAATTAATAAAACAATAAATATTTTCATTCTTCAATATTTTATTTTTTAACTTCTTTTATTTTTATGTTACATCACCATTTCAAGTTTATTAATAATGTAAATAAATTACCCAATCTGAATAAATTAGTAAATAATATAATTTTACAACAAATAAATGACATTAATTCACTTCTATAATAACATATTATCATTTATTTAGGATAACACATTTTTTAATTTAATACGCCCTTTCCAAAAATAATTTGTTTTTTATAAATAATCCAATGTTTATTCATATCTTATCTAAAATTATTTAAAATCTTTAATATACCATTTTAGAAGAGCTATAAAAAAACTCCTGACCCATTCAATCATCCACGTTTTATCACTCTACTATTAAATTTATATTTTCTATTTAGTCCTCCTTATGTCACATTATTAAATTTTATATAGAAGTAAACTCCTTAATTTACAATGAAATATCTATATACTAAACATATTTATCATCATAAAAAAACTTAATCAAATGATGTATATTATTTATAAATTTCTCATTATAAACAATCAATGTTAATTATTTAATTTGAAAATAAATCATGGCCCAACATCTAGATAATATTTTCTTTATGCTATAATGGTTTTTTATAGATCCATATCAAGCACAAGGAAATACATCAAAAATTATGTTTTATTCACCTTAACTAAAATATAATCATTTATCAACATGTATATTTACCTATATTATCCACATATTGAAGAGGGTTCATTTTTTCCAATAATATTACATGAAAAATTTGGTATTACGTGATATTTACAATTTCACAAAAAAATTACATAAATATTTTTCATAATTTATGATATTTAATTTTTATTGGACTCTATAAAATACCCAAATTCAGCTGTTTCATTTTTGAAAACAAAATAAATGGCACCAAATTTGAATATCCTCCTATAAGTTGTACTATTTTAATATCCCCATGAATACTATTTTTTGAAACTAGTTTATATATAATCATTTAAAACTTGGAATGTATACTACGGAATCAAAAAATGAATGTTAATATGAATTTTCTAAAAAATTAACAAATGCTTATTTCCTTTATTCATATTCTTCATATATTTATTCATTCTTAAAATGGTAAGAGTGTATTATGGTGGTGTAGATTCATATTTAACTTATTATAAATCTACTTTTAATTTTATATATAATGTTCCTCTTTGATAATCCTCATTTTTATAATTTTTATTGCTTTTCCTATTTTTCCATTATACTCTTATATTGATTTTCCACTCCTCAAAGTGATATATTTTACATTAAAAATTATTTTAATCTTCATATTATATAAAAATAATACTATTGGACACTCTATGAGTTTATATTTAATCTATACAAATAGAATTTAATATTTCCCATTTATTAAAACATATTTTATTGATTATTTTACAACCCCATGAAGGAATCCACTGTTGTTATCATGAATAATTACATGGTTTCGCCTAAAAATGATTTGATATTTAATAGTTTTACCTTATAATTATTATTATATCCGATGATTTCCTCCCCCATTTTGAAATTATTTTCTAATCCATCCTTGATTCACATGTACACATCAATCCAAAATATATTCAAATAAAATTAATATAATTTAAAAATTCACATAGAATACCAAATGGTTGATTCATTAAAACCATTATGTAAACATTATTTCTTTCTAATTTCAGTTGTGTCTCAATAATTATTTTTGAATCTTCCTTGTAAACTTCTATATTTGTTTTCTCTAATTATATTTTCCATTGAAAATTCCATTTCAAATAATTTTTATAACAATTTATTTCATTCTTCTAGAAACATATTCATATAAAATCCTCCAAGGATAGTGTTAACAATCAAACTATTTATTTGAGACTAAAATTTATAAAATTTTAATATTAGAAACAATTTTTATAATAAAATATATAAACATTATTTAATAATTACATACACAAAATATATGGTTTGAAAGTTGATTATTTTTCATTCTAATTGAAATATAAGATATCCCTATAGATGAACGTTATTTAGGAGAGTAATAGTTATTTTTTTTGAATCATTATTCGATATCACCTTATATAGTAACAGATAATAGTGTAGTGTTTTACCTGTAATATTGATCTTATTCATTGAAAAATCATAATAATATTTTAGCCAAAAAATATTATTAAATCATTATATAGAATAACATTCCCGAAAATATTTGAAGTGTGTTTTTATGTCCTAATATGTTATCCTAGTGAATGCAATTAATTAAAAAATAATTTTAATGATTATAATATTTATTTCAAAATCATTGTCAACAACCGATGGAAAAATATTTATTTTTTATAACATGTTATTTGAATGTAAATCCTACTAAATTCGAGTTTTATTCATAGATTATCCCAATATCATAGATTTTATATATCGTAAATCTAATATAATCCTAATATATTGATTTTATGTTATATTACTCATTAACACATTATAAATATTAGTATTTATTCAAAACAATAATTTTTAGTTGATTTTAATACCTATGAATTAAAAAACATATCCTAAGAACAATAACATAATGAAACCCTTGGTGACAAAAACAATAAAAGTAAAAATTTATAGATGGTAATAAATTCCATTCCATGATCCATTAAATAAACTATATATCTATGTCCCAGGTCTTTAAAATGGAAATTAATATATTGACCACGCATAAAGGTTAATTAATTCATTGTGGGTGCCACATTATTAAATCTATAAATTACATTTTTAATCATTATCTGTAATATCTATGTATTTAGATTATCAGAAATATAACTGATGGGTATATTTCTTTTGATGGAATACACATTTATTGTACCATGATTTATGATAAGAATAGATACCAGGATTGTAAACCACTCTAGTAGGACATTTATTACTTAGCTAATAATGTCCATGATCTCTAGTTTGTGAGCGGGGCCTTTAATGTGATTCTTACCTCTAGTGAGAACATCATCCAATCCCATTCTTCTATATCCTATATATAATATGAAACTGCTATTGAAGATAGTAATCTAGTGGATATTTACCTCACTGGTGTTAGGGTCTCTTTATATAGAAGACATTATAACATAGTAGTGGCTAGTAAATTGGATAGGGCCTTCACAAATATCCCTGCTTTGGAAAAATGTGATACTATCTCTAGTATTACTCTGACCATGCTCAATTCAGATCATCATCCCATTCTTGTCAGTCTTCAAACTAAAAATATTAGACCTGTTCTTTCTTTCAGTATTAACAATTCATAGTCTACTAATCTTGAATGTTCCAACATCATAATTTTTTTAGAAGTCCATGAATCACCACAATGATCTGTTTTATTTGATCACCAAATTAAAACACCTTATGCAGTATCTCTAAATTTGGTGAAGCTACATATCTAAAAATATTGACAATGAATTATCTACTCTTGAGAATGATCTTATTCCAATTATGAACACCAACACTAGCTCTAAATTTTCATTTTATTCCCAACTAGAAATTAACACTTATATGAAACTCAACACACTTCTTGTTCTTAAAGATAACATGTGAAATAAAATAGTTAAAACTAAATGGAATTAAGATGGTGGTAGAAGCACCATGTTTTACTACTCTATTCAAAGAATCAGAAATTTTTGCACACCTTTTTCCTTTATTAGAGATGAAGATTCCATCCTTGAAATTGAGGAGGCCATTGATAATCATGTTTTATCTTACTTTGATAATATTTCCAAAGGTCTAAAGTTCAATAAAGACATCATTTCTAATGTCGTTATGGATCTGGTTAGTGCAAAGGACAATGCTTATCTTTTAAGCACCCCTCTTGATCATGAAATCAATGACACTACTCTAATCCTTAATCCTAAACGTGGCCCAAGACCTGGTGGTTTTAATAATGGTTTTTTTAACAGTATTGGGTGGTTATTGATCAGAATGTTTCCAATCTTGTATGATCCTTTTCCCAATGGAATATTCTCCCATGGTCTAAATTCCCAATTCTTTACATTAATTCCTAAAGATTAAATTGCCTTGGATATTCATCTCATTAGACCAATTTCCCTTATTAATACTCTTATCAAAATCATTACGATGAATATTTCTAATAGTCTTAAAAATATATGAAATAAAATTGTCTCATGGTACAAATTTAGTTTCATCAAGTGTAGGTCTATACAAGCCTACATCTTCCTCGCCATGGAATGCACCATTATCCATAACCATATTAATAGATGAGGCAATATTTCCATAAAACGTGACATTAATAAATCATTCGATATGATTGATTGGAGTTTTATTTTCAATTTCCTTTGAAGATTTGGTTTTAATGATAATTACATCAGTAGGATAAAATCCTTGTTCAAATAAGAATCCATCTCTATCCTTATCAATGGGTCACCTAAGGGTTTCTTTAATTTAACCAAGAGAGTAAGACAGGGTAACCCTCTGTCCACCATCCATATTGTTATTCTGGAATATTACCTTAGTATATTTCTTACTCAAATTTTTGAGAAATAAAAGCTTAAACCTATTCTAGCTTCCAGGAGCCTGACTGTGTCCACTCATCTCTTATACACTGATGATATCATCTTGTTCATACAAAGAGATAAAATGAATATTCAAACCCTTAAAAATTCTTTCTACTATTATGAATAAATATCTGGTTAGGTTATCCATTGGAAAAAATACCTTCTTTATTTTGTACAAATATTTTATTCTATTAGAAAAAATAATATCATAATAAATTTAGGTATCAAGGAGGTATCCTTCCATTTCACATACTGTCGTGTTCCCATATTTTGGGGAATTCCTATTTCCAGTTACATCTCTACCATAATTGATTAAGTCATCATTCATCTTTCAACATGTAAGGGAAAATCCCTCTCAATGGTAGGTATAATTTGTCTTCTAAAATCTAATATTTTATCCAAAATGGTTTACTTGAGGATGTTCTACAAATGGACTACGGGTCTTCTTAATAAAATTAACATGCACATCAAAAAGTTTGTATGGACTGGAAGCACTCTTGAAAGGATGCTTGTGACTATTCTCTCGGCTACCTGTTGTAAACCCTTATAAGAGGGTTGTCTTGGTATAAAAAATCATAATCTCTTTAATGAGGCTCGTCAAGCTAGGCTATCTTGGTTGTTGATCCACAAAAACTCTATACCCACTTCTTTTTTAAAGCAAGACTCCTCACGATGTTAAAAAAATCATCTTGAATTATATTTCATCTTCCATCTTACCATCCATTAAGAAATAATTCACTAATCTTATGAATAATTCTCGATTAATGGTTAGTTATGATTCCTCTAAGACTTTTAGGCAGGGAAACTGGATTAGTGCTCCTTTAATCTCCATGTTGACTCCCAGTTATCTTTAAGAGAACACTAACTGCACTATTAGAAATGTTATTCTTTCTAATAACAATAATCTCCCTGATAACAACATGCATGTGATTGATAAGTATCCCTTCTCTAATTATGATGACTTCCTTGATTGGGAACCTTTCATAATGCCATCCTAGATTCCATAAGATTCCATAAGCACAATTTTTAAAACCTGATTCTAAATTTTGTTGGATGAAATATTTTGACAAACCACAGATCAAAACTTCATGAAATACGCTTGTGTGTCGTATTGGTCACAATAGTGTCCACATTGATGATTGTATTTAAGCTTTTGTGATCCAACATTGCACCAATTGTCAAATTTGTATCCGACATAGAGAATATTCCAATCATCTATTTTAGTATTGTACTACTGCTTGAGCTCTTTAGAACAATATTTTTGACATTTTATCTTGTAGATGGTTATGATCTATCTCAATCAGTTCCCATCTAAAGTTTTGTGTGGATTTTTAATCCTCTCATTAAATTAAGAATCATTTCATAACTTCAGTTGATAAGCTCCTCCACGTGATCTAGTAAGATATAAATTCTATTTCTCATAATAATGGCTCTTTTAGACTCAATGCAGGTCGGACGCGAATTCTTACTTCCATTCATGATGCTTCTACGATTCGAAAAAATTATTTTATCAATTATGTCAGAGACATTGTGTTCCCCCATTGTCTCCGAATTGATGTTATCTACAAGAATCCAAGACACACTTTTGAGGTGATCTGGAATGCCCCTATTTCAAGATGGATCAATGTGAATGTCGATGGCACCTCTGAAGGCATCCTGGGACCTATAGGTTGTAGTGCAATTTAAATAGACAATCTTGGTTAGTGCAACATATGTTTCTTTTGTAGTTTTGTAGTTTCCTCATATCCAGAAGAAGAAATGAATGGTGTTATCCATACCATTGACTTTTACAAAAAAAAACGGTTGGAACAACATTAAGATTGAAAGTGATTCGACTACTATTGTTTAGGACATTTGGAATGGCATGGTATATCTAGCATGGCCTCTTACTACCCGTTGGATGAATTGTCATGCTTTTTTCATGAGACTAAATTCATCGTCACTCATGCCTTTCATGAAGTGAATATGGTTGCAGACATTCATGTGATTAAGGGGGTTATCCATGACACAACATGGTGGGATGACTTGCCTGATGATTTACTCTCACTTTATTATAAATATTGTAATAAGATTATGTCATTCAGACTCATGTAACCTTTTTTTGTTTTGAATAAATTTTTCTTTGGTCTTTGACTGAGGCACCACCTTCTTAAAAAAAAGATAAATTACAATTAATTTTACTTATTATAAAATTATAATCAAATATATTATATGGAGTAAATCTCACAGTGAAGAAATTAATATATAAAATTATTTTAAATGTAATATGATTATCAATATTTAATAGAATTAAAAATTAAGGATTATATTTCATCCAAAATATTATATACTATTCTAAACATATGAAAATTGAAGACTATATTTTAAAAAATATTATAATATATATATATATATATATATATATTTAATTTAATAACATTAATTACCTCAATTTCATGAAAATTTAAAATTTAAAAATATTTCACATGAATGAAGATATTCAATTCAATAAAAATTCATCAAACTTTAATGATATGTGATCATATTAAAAATATTATTCTTCTACCATTCCATGATCAACATACCAAATTAAAACTTAATTTTCTCAAATCATAGATAATCTAATGTTATATTAAACATGTTATATAGTTTTTTTTGGTTAGAAGAAACTATAAACTAATATAACTATTTTATATATTATCCATTATGAAATTTAATATAACATTTATTTTTTTTGAGATTATTTAAGAGAATGTTAGAAATATAAATTCCACTAGAATTATAACAATTATTGGTGTTTTATAATAACATTAATTGAAGTCATGAATAGAAATATTCTATATGGAATTATTTAATGAAATATCAATATTTATATGTAATAAATCTGCAGAATATATATAATTAGATTATAAATTAAAAACAAATTTCTATGTTTTTATTCCATATTAAGAATTTCTAATTATTTTTCTGGTAGGGTGATTTTTAAGTGTTCTCCACTTTTATGGTGAATATTAGAAGATATTTTCTCTCACTCAGCTAATGATTTATTATGATTAGTAACATTCTCATCACCAATATTTAATTATATAAATTAATCATCATCTATATTTAAACCAAAATTGTATATTTTTTATATTCACTAAAATTAATAACAATGGACTATTGAACAACTAAAATTTCCTTTTTTTAAAAACTGTATATACATTAATAGTAATTGTATGACCTAAAAATATTACTCCCCAATTTTAAAATTAAACATATATAAATTATCTATTGTATATTCAAAACATCTATCAAAAGACCAAAAAATATCTATTTATTTATTTTAATGATGTCAAAAAATAATGAGTTTTATTAAATACATATATTATAGAAACTCTATTGAAAACATGAAAATATCTATAAATAGCTTTATAAAATAAATTTAGACACTTTTTTATTCTATTTTTATTGATCTATCCATTTTTTTAACTTGTTATTTCTTTACTTCAACCATACTCTTTTTATGGTCTTCAAGAGGAATAAAAATTGTGTTTATATCAATTGTCATCAAAGATTTTATCAAACTATAAAATAATAAAATTTCCTCCTCTATCACTTCACATAGATATAAAATAATTTTTTTAAAAAAATTATAAGAAATAAAAAACCATGGAAAGATATTCATTTTTTTGTTGATAAATATATCTAAATGAATTTATCATAACCATAAACCATTAAAAATATATAATTTAATCAACCAAAAAAGAATTATTCTATTGAACAATATATCTATATGAATAATTTAAATAAATATAACATTATTAAGATCAGTTATTTATTTAAATATTTAATTATATTTCCTTCCCTTTAAACATGAATCACACAAAAAACATTTTCATGATTTCAACATTAGAAATTATAGAACATTTTCATTCCTAAAAAGTGTGTACCTATGTAAATTTTCATATACAAGTCACATATTCAAGAAATATCGTAGGATTATATATCATTTAATATATTAAAGTTCATTAATATATGATTTTGGGATTGATTCTAATAGTTATGATTCCTGCATTACATTAATTAAAAGATAGAAAATTATAAACATCACATTCCATGTTCTTGGAGAACCAAATATCTAAATAACATGAATCATTATGACTTATTAAGAACATATAAAAACATATATCAATCTAGTAGAATGTGTGGGTATCCATTAGATTATAATAATATGTAATAAAAATAGGCTTAAAACATATTTTACAGGGTTATTAATAAACAATAATACTAATAAATGTTTTATTATTACCAAATGATTGTAGAAATCTAAAAAAAAAATTTATTGGAATAATTACCTTGTATTGAACATTTAATATTAATCAAAATTGAAATACTCTCTTTTTGATATTTTATCAAAAGTATCCTTAGTCTCCCTTTTCATTAAGATTTAATAAAAAATAAAATTCTTGTTATGGTGTGGTTTCATCATAGATATCATTTTATGAATTTTATTTTTTAGTTGAACCAATGTATCTAGGGTTTCAGTAATATTAGAAACATCCCATTTAAATTATTGTTTTCTTTTTCAAATGCTTCTGAATTAGAAGAAACATTATAATTATAAATAGAAGTTTTTTTCTCATTTTTTTATTTTCTTCACTGATCTTTTTAAATTAGTTATCGAATTTATCTCATTTTCCCCCAGAATTAATAAACATTATTACCTAATATTTGTCATTTAGTGATAAAAAATCATTAATTTAGATATTTTTTTCTTTTAGTTTCAAAAATATTGGAATCAAAATTCATTTTATATTCCTCATTATAGTAAAAATTGGTTATCATATTTCACATTCAATTTTTTTTTCTGAATTTATTTAAATTTTTTTTTTATCAATTTTCATATTAATATATTTTTTAATAATTATAACACTACCAATAATTTATTCTTTATGAACCATGTATAGATTCTTGAATTTAGTATTACCAAATTCAAAATAAAAAATAGAATTAGACATTGTTTCCATTTGAACCTCAGTGATTTAATTATTATAAATATTAGCTAGAGCTATTAATTGAATAAAATATTAATCAGGTACGTGGACATCAACGAAACCTCCCATGTACCTTATGAAGATACTCTGTAACTTCTTGAATCTAAACTCCCCAAATAATCACATCATCAAAATAATTATTTTTTTCATTTTTCATTTTATCAGTATCTTTCATACAAGGATGGAATCTAGGATAATCAATCTTAATTTCCCATTTCGTACAGTACTCATGAATAGTTTGATTCATCCTAATTGTCCATATTATTAAATTTTTTACTCCTTTTTGTTTATTTTTACCTATATTATACCAAAGTTTTCTATCATAAATTTTTAAAACATATTTCTAGAATGATCCATATCATTTTCACTTTTTTAGAACTCATATATCAACAGAGTTATAAGGTACAATAAAACTAGACATAGAAACAATTCCATTATTTTCTATAGAATTATCATAAAAGATATTTTCCATCCAAGTTCATAAATTTTTTTTACCAATTAGTCTATCCAATGTAAACTCTTTAAACAATTTACATTCATTTATCACCACTTTATATACATGACATCATTTTAGTAATGATATCAACAACCTTTCATCATGTTATATATTATCTATTACATCACCATGTGGGATCATTACATTTTTAATTATTGTGCTCTAATGAAACATGTTGTTCCTTAATTGGAATTATATTATCCATAAATCTTTGAATACTACATCATGCATTCCCAAATAGGGTTTCGAACTTTTTTATCTCATAGAGTGTAACATACAGAAGGCAACAAATTTTTTGGTTTGTCTTAATGCTGAAAAATTTCAATATAGAGTTATAATAACATAAACGTAAAAAATATCCAGTACGTTATAATAAATAATATAATTCCACATAACATTACCTAAAAATTTCTCTTGATTATCATTGGGTAGATCATAATATTACTTAATGATTTTCCAATGATCCACCATTAAATACTTTTGGTTTTCTTCAATTTAGTCATGGTAATTCCCCTAATCCATTACATTGGGAAATGTTGGTTTTCAATTATCCATCCATCATTTTCACTAATAAATTACATATTCAAGAACTAATATTTATTCCATTGACTTCTAGGTTATGAAAATTCATATTATTATAATAGAGTAATAAGAAACACAAACTATATCCAATAGAACTGGGCTATAATACCAAATCTAGTATTAGAATAAATAAAAATAATTAATTAGAGTGGATGAATAGTCTTTCAAAACATTCAACACAAATAATCAATTAGATTATAGTATTTAATATTAAATCCATACAAAACTGTGATTATAATATATGTCATTTGAAAATAAAATATGAACATTAAACATTTATATGAGTTCATATCACCAATATCACAATTTAGTCTTCAATATTCTATACATGATTAGAACATAAAAACCCAATAATAAAATTCCCTTTTAATTGTGTCATAACATATTTAGAATCCATTTTAAATAGTAACTAGAGGCACAAATTCCTAACGTTTTTTATGTTTTGAAAAAAATATGACATGAATTTTCTTTTAAATTCATAACCAAAGAACAATGCTTTTTATTTGTATAATAAATAAAACTATATAATCTATTAATTATGAAAGGAATAAAATAAATTCATTAAAAACAAAATAAAAATAAAATTTTTAATAACGAAATATTATATAACTATTAATAATTATAGATAAGAAGGTGATATTTATGTCGATGGAACTCAATAACAAATATTACTTCAATATTAAATGGTTAAATTATACATTCTTTCATTATTATACAAATGAAAAAAAATATCCACGATTAATAACTTCAAAATTCTCATATGAATTATATTTTTTATGTGTTTTTCTTGAAAACATTGTATTTAGTTTGTTTAATAACATTCCACTTTCATGACATTATAAACGATAATATAGAATCATTAATTTCCAGATATTCATTTAGTATGGAGGAGAATCTTTATAAACATTCACATTATGCTATGGGTTATATAATAATAATACAAAAAATAACATCATTTACATATGATTTGAGTTAGTTTTCTCATTATCATAGAATTAATAACATATTTTATTCCTATAAAACATTTATCCAAAAAACATCTAATATTCGTATTAGAGTAAAAGATAATTTTCGCAACTAATAAAATTATAAAAGTATCTCCTATAAAATAGTAGTAATTCAATAATAGAAATATACAAAAAATAGTATATTATAAAGAAATATAAAATATAATAATTCCTAAAATATTTCATACATATTTTCTCTAAAAAGTTTCTTAAAACATATTCTTTTAATTGTATATTATTATTTGATGCAATAGAAAAGATAAATCAATTTTAATTATCATATAGTTAACTAAAATATTAAAATATTAAACATATAGTGCATGATGTAAAATAAAAATTTTATAAAAAATATATATTGTTTTATGCTAACCATGTGGGTTGACTATCTATAAGGTATAAAACTAATGATTGGATAGCATACGCTGTCATCAATGCATGTGGTATGTTTTTAGACCATGTGAACATATTTGTCATACATATAGTTATGATATTGTAAGGTGTTTAGTTGGTTGATCATTCAACATGTATTTACAAAATTGTTGTAGCTTCAAAATATCTCATGAGGTAACTTGAAAATATATCATGTGGTCACGTGAAAATAAATCATGCAGTCAGAAGAAAATAACTCATACAGTCACTGGAAAATAAATCATGGTATGGTAGTTTTTGTCTACATAAAATGTAGTCATTATAGGTTGGTTTTAAATCACATGAAATATACTAATGATAGTTTAGTTTTCATACATCTAATTATCCATTGGATATGTGTGATAGAAATGGATATGTGATTGAAAATGGGTATATGGTTGTAAATGGATATGTTGTTGGAATTTCCTCATGAATAAACACTAAAATGCCTTTATGATTGGGAAATTAGACACAAATCATATACATAAATGAAATTGGAAATATGGTTATTTATTAAAAAATTATATATTTAGAATCTAATTAATAATTAAATTGTAAAGACTATAACACACATTAATTATATAACAATTAACAGAATATGAAATATAAAAAAAATAAGTGATAAGAGTTTGTAATTTTGAAAAAAACTAATAAAATATTATCAGGCATGTTCAAACAATAACATGTCTATGTGTATATGTATGTGTACATTTATGTATGTGTATAATAATTTATATGAATATAAATTTATTTATGTGTATATATTTTGGGGTATTTGTATATATGTGTATGTGTGTGTGAATTTGTATATTTTTGTGTTTGTCAGTCTCTCTCTCTCTCCATCTATATGATTGAATCTATGTATGTATGTGTAGATGTATGTTTATTTGTATGTATGTATGTTTGTGTATGTATTTAATTTGTATATCTATGTATTGGTATTTTAATGTATCAATATATAATAACCTAAATCATTTGTTTTTTCAAAAACAAATACTTTTTTATAGTATATGCGTGTATATACATAAAAACTTATAAATAAAAAAATCATAGGAAAATTCATTTGGTTTCTCATGTAAAAACATTTAAATTTTATTTATATATATATATATAGATATAATTAATTTTAATGTAAGTTTTCATATTTTAAATATTAATTTATACATTTAAAATAACTACTAAAAATATTTATAATATTATTTTAATTTAAATAGTAAATATTTATTAAAATTTATTTTAATATTTTTTTGTTTAAATCATTAAAGAATTTTATTTATTAATTTTTAATTTATAATTTATTTCAAAACTCATTTATTTAAATATAGTTTTTAATATTTATTCACTTTTTGAAATATTTACTCATTTTTAAAATTTATATACAATCATTATTATTATTAATTTTAAGGTTGTTCTTCGTTGATGCCCGAAGGGAGAGCCATCTAAAAATTCTCTAGAGGATGAATATACATTTCCTAATTTTGGTGTAAAGGAGGTGGATGACCATCAATTCTAAAAGGATCATAAATTGATTTCAAAATGTAAATAAAAAAAATTGTCACTACATCTTCTAAGAATGAAAATGAAATCTTGTTATCTCCCTATAAAATTGCCAATCATACATCACCATCATCGCATTCTACAACTGATCCCCTATATAATATTGCTTCAAATAAAAATTATTATCTCAAATTTAGTATGGATTTCATAAAAAATTCTAAGGAGGGAATTGACTCTGATTCTAATATATGCAGGATGGAATCTGATGATGTTGTCGAAAAAGTAGATATGGGTACAAGTAAGAAGATATAGGATTATAATCTCGTTCAAAATGAATCATAAGAATCCAAATGAGTCATTTATGGTTGTTTAAAGGCTATAGTCATATGGATCAACAATCATTCAAATAAGGAAGGATAAAATGATAAGGAAGGACTTACTACATTCTCTCCAACAAATTATAACCAGGTTATGTGTACATTACCTTCAGATATTCTAGTTGCTACTGATTCTTTCTAGGTAAATGTTTTATCTTGTGTTTGCTCCCAAAAATCAAATGACATGAGATCCAAAAATCCCAAAGGTCTGATTTCTGGTACCTCGAATTCAGCCACTTCCTCAACACTAATATCTTTAAAAGGGGGAATCAACGTATCTCAACCCAATGTGATGATTAATGTATCCACCCACAACCCCTTTTATATGATTGATCTAATGGAAACCTCTACTAAACATGTTTATATGTTGAAATCCAAAATCTATTTTTATAATGGTGCAACTAACGTTGTGGTTTTTCCCCCATCCATAACGATGAATTTATGAAATGTGGTTTGGATGATTAATAAAATCAATGGTATTTTTCTAAAAAATAGAGGCGAGGACAACATCCCCATAACAAAAGAGTTCGAGTATCTCTATATAACTTTCGAAGTCATTCACTTTCTAAATAATATGATACGACATGGGGATTCATGTTATTCACTATTTTTAATAAAGAGGCCCTTGAGCCTCAGCCTATTCAAAAATATTTAAAACTTTGTTCATTTTTAACATGTATTCTTTTAATATTTATTAATCATTCTTAAAATAATCCCATTATTAATATTTCATTATTTTTAATTATTTTTATTTTTTATTCATTTATAATATGTATCAATTTAATTTATTTGTAATATATTCAATTTGGATATTTAATTGAACATGTTTAGATATTTATATATTTAAAACATTAATATTTCTTAAATTTATATAACTAAATTATTATTATTATTATTATTATTATTATGTATTTTTATATAGATATTTGCACAGTTATTATTTATTCATTAATAATAAGAAATTAATTATAAATATCTTCTTTTTTTATTATGAATTTTAATTTTTTCCTATTATTAATTAATTTTTTTAATATATTATTAATTTGGTTAATGAAAACTATTAATTCATATTTTAAATATGTATTAAATTCATTTTTTAAATATAACATATTTTATGTTTTTATTAGTAAATATTTTATCAATATCATTGTATTTTTAATAATTAATCCCATTTAACATTTTTTTAAAATTCTTAATTCAATATTTATATAACTAATTAATTTTATATATTTATTTATACCTTTTTTATTTTTTGATATTTAATTTTTGTAATAATTTTATACATTATGTAATTAATATTTATTCATTTTTTAATATTTTAATGTAATTATATAGTTATTAACTAATCATTTCTAATTATCTATTTATTTTAAATATTTTTAATGTAAAATTAAAATATATATATATATTATTTTTATTCTCATATATATTATATTAAAATTTTTATAATATATTTAATTTATATTATTGATTCATTATTAATATTTTTTAACTTATGTATTTAATATTATTTTTTTATCATAATATTAATTCTTTCTTTATAAAATTATCAATGTTAAATTTTAATTTAAGGTAAATAATATTTTTTACTTTTTTAATTTATTATTTTTTATATTTATTTGAATTTATTATAAACTAATTTTTAATATTCATTATAATATGAGTAGATATTTTTTGTGATTTTTCAATTTAATTTAATATTTTTTTGTCCCTTAATATGTATATTATCTATATAAATAGATGATAAAGGATTGATTTATCAGCACCTTTTTTGAAATGATAGATCCAGGGTTTATCAATGCTAAACAAGTTTTGATAAATCAAATTTTGATAATTTTTCCATTTAATCTCTAATAGATGTATATTTTATTTTCAATTTTTACTAGCGTTGATAGAATCATTTCTCCTATTGTATATGAACCCATACCATGATTTTCTTTTCTCACATCATGGAAGTCGTATCTTGATGTCTTGTTGTTCAATTACTTTTAAGGAATCAAACCTTAAATTGATGTTATGTTATTAAATACTCATTTTGAATATATCATTCATCCCATTACTTGATTATTTATTCTTCTCACTGGGTTCTTTTAGACTTCTGGATCTTTTGGTACTATTTCCATGATTTTTTTGTTCTTCTTCATTATTTTCCACTCATTCCAAGAATCACACCAACTTAATGAAATGTGTTTTAATTTAAAAATGTGGGTTTCATTTCCATATTTCCTACATTATTTTTTTTAACTTCATTTGAAACCTAGTTGATATGCAAGAATTCTCTAAATAGTCATTATGGTTGTCCCCTTATATCACCCTACATTGTAACCTAGTATCTGCAGTCCCTTCCCTCACTGACTACGCCTCAGGTAAACCAACCAATCTCTCGTGATCACTTTTGTTAGTATATCCCTTTCTTTTGATATATTATCTTTTATTTATTTTTTATTTTTCTCAAAAATTCCTTTAATATCATATGTAAAATAACTTATACATTAATCTATAAAGATGAAACTAATTATGTAAGAAGACCTCTTTTACGAATTTAAATTTTTATCTATACATAATTCATAATTTTAATCTCTCAAAATTTAATTTCTTATTTTTCTCATTAATAATATATCTCCACAAAATAAATATAGGAATCCATATTATCTATTAATTATATATCAGATTTCATAAAACCAAATAATTATCAATGAGAAATAAACATGAAAATTACAATAAAAACATTTCTTAATATCCCATATTTTTATGAGAAATACATAATGATAAAAAAACCATTACACATAAGAGGTAAACACTTAAAAACAATTCCAACTATATAAATGTGTAATAAAAATTTTAAAAAATATTATTTTATACGTAACAAAATTCTTCCAGTATTGGTAATACATAATAAATTATATGTAGTTTTCCCCCTTCCATTGATGATTTTTGGTTATTCATATTCTCTATATAATTTTACAATTTTTAATGTCCTTTTCCTTTAATTAAAAAACATTTTTAGAAAAAATATATCTTTTTTTCACGATTATTTAAATTTGATTGATAATTTTTTTATAAATAACTAAAATTAAACTAAATATTTTCCATATCAATTTAAAAAATTTTAATAAAAAATTAAATAAATTAAATATTTTATTGAACCCTCAACTAAAATTTTAAGAAAAATTCAAACAAACATTGTTTTCTAATTAAAAGTTTAATAATTTACATTAAAATTGTAAAATTTATATTTTTAATACTAAATTATTTTCATTTTACATTAAATATAATGAAAATATATGTGTTTATATGAATAAAATACTTTTTGGAAACTAAGATCATGATTTCTATGAATTTTATTAAAATATGAATATCACTGAACCAAATATGATGGATTTTATTAGAAAATTAATTGTTGAAAATAATATAAAAAAACAGTATCCTGAGAGGATAATAGAGTTCATTAATTTTTAAAAATGTTTTTTATATTAATGTTTTCCAATTTGTTGTTAATTTTTACAATATTTATATCCTCATCAAATTAGACCAAAGGGGTTTGAAGAATAAAAATTCTATCATAGAGTATATCAATGTTATAAATGTTGTACTAAAAATAGGGATAAACTTAACATACAATGTGACAGGGATAACATTTTATTTTATGAATAATATTTCTTGATTGAAAATTTTAATGTTAATGACTATTGTATCAATTATATTATTAAAGGTGTAAATAATAATGATGATGATATTGAGAAATTGCAATGATATATGATTATTAATTTTTTTATGTCAAAATTTATTTCAAAATATAAATAGTTATGAATATATGTCATTGTATATTTTTTGTTCAAAATATAAAACATTGACTTCCATAATAAGGAAATTTAATTTAAAATATTACAATGTATGGAGTGAAACTATATTTAATAATCTACTTTACAACATGAATGATATGATACTAGAATATAAATATCTTACATTCAACGAATTTGATGCTTAATGAATGTTACGGTAAATGGGTGTGACTATAGATGTAATTCAGGCATGTCCTAAAGATTGCATGTTTCTTCATGGAAACAATAATTCAAATAAAAAATTCCCCCAAAAAATATGGAATCAAGTCCTTTATAATTTTTATATTTATATAAAATCATTATATAATCATGGAACCTCTATATAAGTGAGGTTACATTAAGGAAATTGATGTGAAACATATATATAAGATATACATTTGGGGTATTTTTTCACCATGTAGACTTTCTATTTAAGACGATTTATGGTGGGATATATCCTCCTTCAAACACCTTTTGTGGGATATGTATGGTTCAGTGTGGATGGATCAAGGAAACATTTTACCCCACATTTTTTATTTTCAGTTACTTGTGGAATTCACCACATTTTATATCATGTCTTATCCATGATTGAAATGGTAGGATGCGATTTAAATTCCTCATTTGATGAATTACTCATCGGAGTTCATCACCAAGTTTGAGTATCACTTATATATTAATATGTTTTTTAGGAAGCTCATTCCAGGTACCATATCATTGTGGATTCTGGTTAATTATGTTACATATGCCGGGAAATTCTTATTGGTCATGAAAATGAATAACTTTTGGTCAAGAGGGTAGTCAGGTAGGTCATCAGTGGCATGTATTTACACTGGAACATTTTATCACCAGTATTATTCCTTATAGAAGGATTCTTAAAAGATTGGAACCTGAGGCATCCAATGGTGATCACTATGTATCTTATTCCCTAGGCATGTATTTTGATATTTTACCCGGGCATCTCATGTTTAACATGTGGTAGGTCATGATTTTAACATCCAATCGGGATGAATAGAAGAGAATAGAATGTCACATAGGGGAGGATTAGAGAGGCGGTTCCCTATGAGGAAAAACATCAAGGTTTGGTGGTTGGATGTATTAGAACTCCAAAAGAGAGAGATATTGAGGTGGTGTATCTCATAATGATAATATTTCACACCCTTAATGGGTACGTCTCTAAGAGGGAGCCATCGAGTGTTACCATTGGATGGGTGGTAATTCCTGTAAGGACGAACTGTGGTGATGTGTCCCATAAAGGGTGATATGTCACATCGTGAAGGCTGATCTAGACACCACTATGGGGAGATCGTGGTGGTGGACCCCAATGAGGGGGACACTAGTGTTTACCATTGGATGGTATTGATCATCTTGGAGGCTTCCTATAAACAATATATTGAATATAGGGATCAAAATCCACATAGTTCAAGGTGTTCTTCTGGATTTATGAACTTAGATAGCCTGTAGAAATAGGATTTCTCTCGGTTGGATGAATATGGATTGTCTGGGACTTATACATTATAAATACATGAGTGATACTAGGATCAGTGATGATTTGGATGGTGCTTACATGATGAGATGAACCTAAAGTATGGCATAATCCCATCGAGATGTGGCAAAACGGGTAAGAATAAGGATGAGAATGGATGGTGTTTTGAAGTGAGATGTATGTAATGGATTGAGTGTGAGTGGTTGTTGGAATTGAACATCCAGTAGGCTTCCAATATATCACAGTGGATGGATATCAATGTTCACAGAGTTCATGATGGGGCTATGAGACACCTATGGAGGTAGCTCAATATAATGTAGTGCATCGATAGGGAACCGAAAGATGTATAAACTCCAGGTTGTGTCATGATCCTCATGATACATAATGACTTGAGGGAAAGATCTTTATGGGAATGGATAATTGGTCTGATTCTTGATAAATATTGTAATGTATCATAGTGGCTAGGAATTAAAGACCCCTTAGTTCAAGAAGGAATGAGGGTATACAAATGGCTAGATTTTCTTTCAAATGACGAAGCTTATGGATGGTAAGATTACCAAATGGATAGATGTGGATGACGTGATCAAACTATGATAATGGTGAGGTGATGGATAATGTTATGGAAATTGGATCAAAACACCTTGGGGTGGAGGATCCGGGGGTTGTGTCTCTAAAATGGATGTCGTCTCCTTATGAGTGTACATACCTTTGAGGGAGCACTAGATTTTCCCATTGATTTATATTAGACCTCATGAGGTCTTTTATATACACTATTAAGAAGACATATATCAAAACCCAAGTAGTTCGACCTTAACAGGGGAATAAGGATTATGAAATGTGGTGGCCTCAGTAGATTCATTATCACTATTATATTCTATTCCAACATGAGACATGATTATTGTGAGAAACAATATATAGGAGTTGACCCGACGATCCAACCGGAAATGTTGAGACCACAATAGGTGATGTGGGGATAATACACTGATTTGGCCTAGGGAGATGGAGATTGGGGATTACTATTCTAGGGATACCCGAAGATAATATCATTCAATGCGTGGATTATATTATTCCCTGCTAGAGGGTGAGGATGATCTCATTCCCATATATATGTGTGGGCAGTGAGATTTCATAAGGTGAGACACCCCATGCGCATTTCATGTGGCGATACTAAAATTAATCATCATGTTCTAAGGATGATGGGGCATAGAATATTAACATCATGAAACTTGGGTGCGGAAGAGTCTCTCATCACCCATTGGATGTTCATAACTCATACAACCCATCATTTTTGGTAGGGTAGGCTCAAATATTCCTAATGGGAGATGTGTTGTGGAGTGGTCATTGGTGGGCTCCGCATTAGCATGGATATACCAAAAAGAAAAATACATTAGCATACAAATTCCCAAAACAAAAAGATTGGGCATCACAATAAGGGACACAACATGAGGGATCTAAAAATTACTATACACAAGCATAAAAGGCTGCACAGAATAGGGTTTAATGATTTAAGGGGCCTCACTAAGAGAAGATTCACATTTCTTAGGTTCATTGAAAATTAATGAGGCTTCTATCAGAAAGGGGAATCATGTATCACGGGTCCCTAGCCTAATCATGGTGTTATGGATTAATGGATGAGTGCTTCATGAAGGATTAATGATTAGTGAAGCCTTGATAAACCCGAAGGGGATACTAACTCTAAAAAATGAAAATACCATCATAAAAGGTATCCCTACAATAGGAATGGTAAATAATAAATAAAGGAAGGTACAATTTCTGATTCCCATGTACCTTTGGTTATGCATTTTCTTTCTGATTCATAGTGCTTAAGAGCTTCCCAAAATGGGAGATCGAAAGATAAAGGGTCAGTGTAATGGTAAATTTGAGGTGGGGAGATACGTATTTATTAGAAAATATCAATCTAAATGGTGGAAAATGATCTATAATGAAAACATTTTGGTAGGGATAATGTGATCCGTTGAAGGGAAAAATCCATAAGGGTTGTGTTTTACAAAAAATATGTACAAGTATTGTTTTTTTAAACACCCTACATTGAAAAATTCATTCTTGATTTAATTACTACATATAAATCATATCTATTAATACACTAATGATAAATACCAAATCACATGTGGTTTATTCCTGGTGTAGTAAACATTGTACAACCACTTAATTTTCGACTTTGAATGAGAGTATAAGCTGATCATAAAATAATTGGGGTATGCTATATTTGAATGACTACCAAAAGATATTATGTTGTGTGAGGATGTAGCTGTAGAATACGTATCTTGGAGATGCCAAAATTCTTTTCCTAGTTTGCTCTATTTCATGAACGACAATACGCCAACAATGTTATAGTCAATTCGAACAAAGGGGAATGAAATTTGTGACTCACAATTCCCAAAATTCGAAACAATTTGAGGATGGATTGCTAGTAGGAGATAACTGTTGACCACATTTGAAACATAGTATCTACACCTATATCATTAAATGGGGAAAAACAAAAATAGTTCAACCCTATCCATGTTCAAAATTCGGGACCTAACTCAAAATTCCATCCAAAATCATCGAGAACTTTTTCCCAGGATGGTAGCTGATTGAACGGGGCATGAGACTATGATGATAGGGGGTTCATTTAGACATGGATGAAGAATAGGATCCTAATGAGGGGAACAAAAATAATGGGGAGGAGTGATGGAGTGTTCAAGTGTATTTAAACACTCTTGGGATTACACCACCATGATTTTGAGAACATAGCTGTAGGGGCATTGGTTTGACCAAAGATAAAACCAATATTATCGGGTGGACCCCTCTAATGAGGTCCTAATAAGTATTTCATTTATAAATTCTTGAAAAAGTACAATATTTATAAAGTTTAATTTCATATGGTATGGACGAATAATGGAAAATTTTAAATTCATATTGTCAGGATGTGTTACACAGATTAGAGTCGTGTGACTCGGACGTTACAAATAGATTAAGTTCATGTTTGTTGGACCCTAGACAATAGCTTAGAGTCTTGTTCCGTGTACCATTGAAATTTATATTCATAGAATATTTGGGTGGAATGGAGGAAATAAAAAATGTGAATATGCTAAATAAGGATGGTGCACCACACATGTATCAAGTAACATTCATTAAGGAGACACAAATGTTATAGTGAGGGGAAAATATCAAAGTGAGGATGTTAATTAATTCTTATAATGATTTGATAATAATTTAGGCTGAAGGGTAAAAAATATTTAATGAAATTTTTGGCTAATACCAAGAAAAAATGTATGTACATTGCTACTTGTCCCATAATGATGGGAATAAATCCACACAATGTTCTTGGAACTCAAAATTGTGTGATACCCACATTTGTGGAGACTATCATATCTAAATATGAGATAAAAGAATCCATTAATTATCATGGGGCTTCCTAAATAAGTTAAGGGTAAGGGTAAAATTTAATTCAATTCATTGAGTTGATGTGTCCTTCGAGAATGTTCATAGAGTTAAAACCATGGAGGAGTATCATATGGGTATATATTGGGTGGATTCCTAATAGACTTGATTGGAATAAGGGACAAGGAGGTTCACACTTCATATCATATCTTAGACGAGTATTTCTCATTGTTCAAGGTCATGGTGTTTGGACTTGGGTGTCTTGTTTAAGGTCATATAAATTGGACCATGTTGAAGGTTCTCCAAGTGTAATGTGTGTAATAATGTGGAATAAAAAACCCAACATGAATGAGGACCAGGACACCCACACACACCACCAATTCATTCCTATAGAGTATTACAGATAGTTTAATGTCTTGTAGCTTTGACTATAAGAAATAAAGTTCATCCCATGTGTACACATGTGACATGTATGGGGGCCAAGAGAGCCCGTATATCACCATAAAATGAACTATATATAGCTTATGGTCATAAATATTGGTCCATAGTCAATGCCACCGGGTCGAAGGTTTTAAAGAGTTTATAGATGGTCCCAAAGATGAAATGTCTGGGTGTCACTACATATCCCATAAATATGGGATTCAAGCCACATATTGTTCTTGAATTTAGTGTAGTTTAACATCATAAATTAATAACAATGTCATGAAAAATGGATGTAATGCTACAGCATATCCCAAGATTGATGATTTGGGGGTCCATATGTATCCCATAAGGATGGGAATTAATCCACACATAGTTATTAATGGTAAACATCATTATGTAGGTTTGAAACATACACACATAGATGGAGAATTAGATATTTCTTATTTGTCTGTTTTTATCACTTTTTTCTGGCTGGACTAGGATGGATTGTTCTAGTGTCAAATAAGTAATAAATCTGTATGTTGGTCTTGAGTGTAACACCCCAAGATTTCATAGTACGTTACCTCATTAATGAAATTCAACAGCTTGCGCTACACACAACACCGAGTTCGAGCGCATCACAACTAACCAAACTAGCCATTAAAAAAGTGGTTCGAAATATTATTAAATGAATTTTGAATCTTATATATACTCTATATAATTTCATTATTGATATTATATTTTTCTTAGACATAATATACAAAGAAATTCATTTTTTCAGATAAAAGAAATATTTTTCAAAAAATGAAATTTTACCACTTTTTAATGGCAAACCTTTTTTAAAACCAATTTTGAACACTTTTATATATTCATTTTAATGAAATTAAATTATTAATTAGACTCAGGACATAAAAATTTAGATGGGATAAATATTTGGTACTTTTCAGATAAAATTCATATATTGATGAATAGTGAGTAATACTAAATTTTAATTGAAAACAAAATTTTTAATCGAAATAATTTATACGGTTACATTATTAATTTGAATGGGTTTTATTTGTAATTAGATTATATTTTTATCATTTCATACAATGTATGTGATTATTAGTAATTTCACATTTAAATTTGACATAAACACATGTCAATATTTCTATAGGTTTTACTTTTTAAAAACCATGCTTTTCAAATTTAATAGCTGGAATTATTTTTAAATTAATTAAGGAAACTTCAATGTTTGGAATTTTTTAAAATAGAAATAATTTTTCAATTCAGAATATCTTAGTTAACTTAGGGTAAATTTTTGTTATATTTCTTAAAACATTCAATTTTTTATGAATAGTGAAAAACCCTGCATTATAGTTTAAAAGTGACTTTTTCTTTAATTAATTATTTATTTTATTTGAAATTATTTTAAGTCAATATAGATATACAATACCTTTATATGTTCAATTTAATTCATTATATTCATTTTGTAATAAAATTCGATGTATAAATGTTTATTGATATTTTTAGCGTCTTTTACCCACCTTATAGAAACAATTGCAAATTTGCCTAAAACATAATTTTACCACTCTCTGAATTGAATTTCAAAAATCCGAGAGACATCGTTAATATCATTATGAAAAATATGGTTCAATAAGATGAAAATAATTTTGTGAATAGTAAAATTTGACTTTTATTTACCACAGTTAAAAGTAAATAGGGTAATTAAATGTAAAAAATGATATTATAATTATGCTAACACATGTCATTATTCTGTTTGATAAGTTTAAATTGACCAAAAATAATTTAGAAATAAAATATGACTTTTTATATCCACTTTTATTAGATTAGGACATGTATTATTATTTTATTCAAAGAAGAGTTAAAAGTGTAAAATTCAACGTTTATTAACTAAAAATTTATTAATATAGGGTTATACATTAGATAAATTCCACTATAAATATTCATTAGAAATAAAAAACTCTTTTCTACATATTGGTATTTTATTTATAATATTTATAGATTAAATAATAACATTTATTTGTGACACAATGATAATGCAATAATTACCTTCTTAATTAAATATGAAAATAGTTTATATCATATATATTAAAATAAATATAATTTAAACATTTTGAGATCATCCAAGAATTTTATATGTTAATATGAAATGTTAGTGTTGATTAGATAATTTTCTTTTGAAGTGATAAAGTTGTTATGAATTTCACAGAAATTAAATACCAAATAGTGTCAAAATTGACATAAATTTGTTATTAAAACAAATCCAATATTATTGGTTGATATAATATTCCTAAAAATATAAGGTTCATCCAAACATATTAAATAATTATATATATGTCATTAATTAACAAGTTGATGTTCTTTGAGAAGTTTATAATGTGTTTAATATTCATATAGTTTCTTAATACAAAAAGACACGATAAAAGTTAAACTATTTAACTAAGAGTTAAATCTAATATATAAGGTTAAAATGGTAACATAAAATTGTATAAAACATATTGGATGAACGTATTTCGACCCATACCAACATTATATTATATTTTATTCATTTTGGAGCCATAAGAAATAGAAAATTAATTTATTATAAAATAATATTTCAATCTTTTCCAAAAGTGACCCTCACCTCTCTTATAAAAGGGTACTTCCCCTCCTCTTAATTTCACACCTCTATAGACAATTTTCTCGGCCAAAACATACCCAAATATGTTCCCAACTTCCATTGATTTATTCAAAGGGCCTTAAATTGATCATAAAGTCCTCCTATGGATCCCTTTTTATAAACTCAAAAGGAAACACTCAAAAAAGAGGTAATAATTTCTCCACCCTCTCCCAAGTTCTTTTCTTCTTCCACTTCCTATTTCATTTATGTTTCCATACCAAAATAATAAATATAGTAACTCCTACATATTTTGATGTCATTATAAATACGGTACAACCATATTATTTATTCTATCCATCCTCTAAATGATAATGTCACCAAACAATCATACATACAGATTACCGTCTCCACATCGTGGAGTTGTTTGTTATTCAAATACTTCATTATTTGGATGTGTAAACTAATGAGTATAACTGATGTAAATAATAAATATCTCACTATAATTATTCATTATTTATTATATAACATTCATTTATATATGATTTAACCATCAATATAATGATATTGTCGCACGTTCGTACATACGGATTGCCATCTCCACGACGCGATGAGATCCATTCCACCATTCTCCATTCAACGATGATTATAAAAATATATATTATTAATAAGTAAGTAATATATGAAATAATAATTTTACTAGAGAAATTTATATATATATATATATGTACGTATGTACGTACATATATATTATTCACTTACTTTCGTTCAGTAAAATATGAAAATGAAAAAAGTGTTTATGCGTACTTACAAACTACCGTCTCCATAAACGTTGCAATCCATTTCATATATCTATCTATTATAAATATTTATATCATAATTATATATGATAAATAAAACAAGGTTTATAATCTAGGATTATTTAAATCATGATCTAAATGATACGATCAAGAATAACAAGTTAAAACATGTATGATAAAGAAAGCGATTATTACCAAAAATGTAAATTTAAAATGAAAATAATTAATAAATGGGTAGTATATAGTCATAAATGAATCATGTGTGATATATTAAATATTAATATGGTTCTGATATAATTTAATAACTTACTATGGTAACTATACATGAGGTTAAACATACCCTTGACTAAAGGAATGTGCAACGTAAGGGTTAATTTCACAATCCCATTATTATCCAAGGTTGTTTTTATGTAAGTATATACTAAGATATAGTTATTATAAATGTAAATGTTTCATAAAAGTATTTTCAAAGTGATAATTTTCATGGTACTTTTTACTAAAGCATCATTTTAAATGTTTTAATGATTTGTTCTTCTAAAAATATCTTATTAATGTTCATGTTTTCAAAATTGTTTTAAGGATTTATTTATCTGAATATGAATGTTTTAAAATATTAATTCCTTTAAAAATATTCAAAGTGGTATGAGACACTTTGATTCAAAACTATCTTTTAAATGATATACTTTATATGACTTCTAAATGGTTTCATAAAAAATGGATATTTCACGTAATGATTTTTACTGATCATTTTCACTATGTCAACATTCTTTATGGTATATTATTTTGGATCGAGGTTGATTTATTATGATACAAATATACCATATTGAATTTATTTTTTGTGAAATGTTTGACTGGGGATGTGTTATTTTTATACCATTCATGGTTTATGGATAATGTGTTGTCATTTCATATTCAATTGTTAATACAAATGTTTATGTTATATTTAAACCTTTTCATATAAGGAATGCTTTGGACATAGTAAGTGATGGGTGGAGCCCAGTATAACTCCTCTATGAATCAGTGGGTATCATGAGACAAACTCGTGTCTTGGTACCAGGCCTTGACAAAATCATATTTGTAGATTTGGCACAAGGAATTGACAACATGGTTAGGAGGTATAATATTAGGCATTATATCCTTATGAAATTAGCTATTGATATTATATGTGATTATTTGAATACTAGAACTTCCATGTGAATAAGTTAATGACAATATTTGATTTATCATTTCCATATTATACTGAAATTTATGTTTAAAATACTTTTTTTAGTTTTATACATTTACTTAAATATTTATTCTATTTATGAAGGATTTAACTATATTTTTATCCTTGCTGAGCATCTGAGATCACACCATTCTATGTTTTATTTTTTACAGGATGTGAAGAAGTATATTATGAATGACTTATAGGGATAGTATAAGGGATATGATTGTGGTCAATGGATACAATGTTGTTGTTGTTTTTGATTTTATAGTGTAATGTAATGTTCATGTTTAGAATCTATTTTCCAAGACTGCTAAACTGATCGGTCCTTCTAGACCTGATTCCATATAATAATGCTAATGTATTTAAATATTTCACCGACTCTGCATAACTAGTGTCAGGGTGTTACAGTTGGTATTAGAGTAAGTTTATTAAAATCATTGGAAACTAGATTTAGAAAACCTCATATTTAAGAACATTACCCTAAGATAAACATTGAGGATTAGTATATAAGAACTTTTTATAATTTTGGTAATGTAGATATTTTTTTTATTTTCCAAGTAATACATTCATGCCTAGATACAAGCAGGTAGAGGCATCTCTGGCACAAATATACCTAGGAGTGAAAACTCGATCATGGATTTTCAGGCTCGACATGGGGTATCCCAGTACAAGACAACGATCAATAATTCACTAATTGTTACGATTCTCCTAGGAGATATGATTAGTATAATTCACATTTTCATTACAAGACATTACAAAGGATTTAGGAGTAAATACATCCTTAAAGAATGTATTTTATTATTATAGATTATATGGATAATAATTTCAACTTACGTTTGGTATTTTACATGTTTGGAATTGTGGATTGTGATTCATAATCTAGCATTGTGTATGCCATTGTTTAGAAATGGTTCCTAGTATAAGGAATGAAAATTCAGTAATACACATGATCCATAGATTAAGAAGGATCATATCATTCAAGGTGTTAATAAAACATTTAGAAGGTAAATATTGTCCCATATATTCTCATCATATGAAGAAATAGTATCATCTGTTAATTAAACTAGTAAATAATTCTATGAGATCTATTACTTTGAATGGAAGCAAGAGAAAAAAAGGATGGAAGATAGAAATATGGATAAATGGAATAGGGGAAAGAAGGATTTTCCCATATGTGATAAATGTGGAAAGAATCACATTGGTAAATGCTTTAAGGGAATGGGAATTTCTTATAAGTGTGGAGAAACAAGACACCAAGTACATGATTGAAAGGGTTAGAAAAAGGTTTTAAATGTACTATTCTTCTTCTGAGAGATGGGACACTACGCAAATCAATTTCCAATTCATCATAATATACCCCAAATGCTACTATTGGATGATAATCAATTTATGATACTACCAAATATTAAAAGGATTGATTAGATTTTTTATGTTGTTATTAAAGTATTGTGTCATTTGAGTATTGTATTAATGATGTAAATGTTATAAGAATTATAGAGTATATAAGTATTTTATTGTGGAAAAATTTAATGAAGGACTTAAGATTGTGTGGAACCAAGAAAATTGAGTCAATAACCTGCTAACGATTTTGGAAAATATGTGGTTGAGAGAAAGAGAAACTATAATATGGTTCTGATACTAAGGTAGTGATTTGGGAATAATATATGATTGATTTGGATAAATTATAGTGGATATTCTTGACTACCTTGAATCTGATTAATTATTCATATATTCTAACATGGTTAGAGTTTACAACATTTTTTGATAGAATTAGTGTATACAGTATTCTATGTGAAATTAGGGGGCATTAATGTAATCAATATGTTTTTATCGTAATTCAAAGTTTTATAGTGTCTAAAAGAATACATAATGAAGGTATTCACATGTTATTACGTGGAAAAAAGAATATTCATTGTGTTTACCTTCTTTATAAATTTTGTACAGTGTGTTTGGATAAAAGTATTTTGGCTAAGTTTAAAGGTTTGAATCTATTCAGTTTGAAATTGGATTCAATTGTTATGGTCAAATAATTTCATGAGATTATTTTAGGATTATCATAAAAAAGACAACCTGGAGGTCGGGTCATAACCTGTCGCATCCGAAAAGACCACGAAACATGAACCCCCATCCAAAGGGTGGCAATGGTGGATCATGTACCACTGGCATATGTGATGTTCTGGTTTGTATAATGTTGTTTTTTTTAAAATATTCTAACAAATAAATTTTAAATTCTTTATTTTTTGAACCCTATACGATTAGGATAAATAGAATATTTTTGAATTCTATTATCTTTTAAAGTGACAGATGAGTTTGTGGTAGGAATTAGTTGATGGTTGAAACTATACATGTTAAGTATTTTTTTACCTCTTATTCTATGAATAAATTAATTCTTAAACTATAGGGAAGGGATCTTAATACCAAAATTTTGTTATCATAATATCTTAATTTTTTTGAACTAACAATATTTTAAATCATCATAGATTGATGGATTTGAGGCCCTCAATTTTACACTTGTTTATGATTGATGAACTCAATCAATCCCTATAAATAATACATTTTCCCTCCAATTATTTGTCCCTAATTTCCACCAATGTTCTCCTAATCAAGATAATAATTTTGTGGCGACTTTTTCATTCCCTTCCCCACTTATTAAGACTAAATTTTATTAACCCAATTTCCGATGTGGGTTTTCCCCAAATGTATTTTTCTATTTTTAACCATTTATTTTTGAAGAAAAATTTCATATCTTGAAAACACAATTTACTGAAGGAGGGGAGAATGTAACACCCAATGATTTCATAGTATGTTATTTCATTAATGTAATTCAATAGCATGCACTACAGATAACACTGAGTTCAAGCACACCAAAACATACCAAACTAGTCGTTCAGAAAGCTGTTGTTAATAGTATTAACTGAAATTTGAATCTTATATACTCTATATAATTTGAACATCCATATTATATGTTTCTTAGACATTATTTAAGAACAAATTCATTTTTTATATAAAGGAAGTATTTTTTAAAAAGAAGTTTATTTTACATCCTTTTAATGGAAAACAATTTTTAAAACCAATATTTGACACTTTCATATTTTTAGTTTAACGAAATTAAATTTTTATTGAGAATAAAGAAAAATAAGAATTTATTTTTGATAAACTTTTGATACTTTTTTGACAACTTTAATATTTTGACGAAAAGTGAGAAATACTAAATATTAATTGAAAACTAATTTTTTTTAATCTTAATAATTTACAGTGTTAAATTATGAATTTAAATGATTTGGAAGTATAATTAGATAATATTTTTATCAGTTAACTCATTATAGGATATTATATGTAATTTCACATTTTAATATTACATAAACACATGTCAATCTTTTGAGGGTTTTACTTTTAAAAAAACCAGCTTTTTGGTTTTGACAATTAGAATTAATTTTAAATTAATTAATTCAACTTCTTTGTTTTGAATATTTTAAAATAGAAATAATTTCTTAATTTGAAATATCAAAATTAGTTTAGGGTGACTTCCTGGTAATTTCAATAAACATTCAATTTTAGATGAATAGTGAAAAACACTGCATTATGGTTTAAATCTGCCTTTTTATTTAAATAAATATTTATTTAATTTGATTTTTTTTCATGTATAAATAGATATATAATACCTATATAATTTCACTATAATTCACTGTATTTATTTTATAATACAATTATATGTATTAATTTTTATTGATCTTTTAAATATATTTGACCCACCTTCTAAGAGCATATGCAAATTTTCATAAAACATTATTTTACCACTTATATGAATTGAATTTCAAATCTCCAAGAGACATAGTTAATATCAGTAAGGTAAATATGGTTTAATAAATAGATTACACTCTTTTTCCTATTCACCATAGCATTATAAATAGATTGATGGGTCACAAAAATGATCTATCCTGGATGAAAAAAAAGTTGGAAGGGTCGCAAAAATGATCTATCCTAGATGAAAAAATAAAATAGGTGACGGGAACATTCCAAACTCTCTATAGATTTCCTTTTAGGCATCGACATCTCATACAGTAGGGGATAGATTGGATTTGTGTGATCTCTAGATCTACTTTTTATTCGTGTTTCTCAAACCTTTCCTCACTCATGTGGTCTTATATGTTAGTGTCAATCATGATGTCTACATGATCATAAACCTTCAAATGGATTCTTCAGTGTGTAATCCCTAATCACAAGATCTATATGAATTCACCATTGATATATTCCCCTACCACTATTCAAATGGGAAGAATCCTTGTGTAATGCCCACCCACATAGAAATCCCCTATGTATAAGCACCAATCCAATCATGTCCCCTCAAATGGGCCTCCTTTATTTTTATAATCCCCATTCTTACTGAACTATGTGGGCTTTCATTCCCAACTAACTATGGTATCTTTGAAGCCTCCGTGACGACTGAAACCAACCGCCATATTCACCCTAATGTTCTCTAGGAAACATTTCTAGTAGGGTCCAATCCACCAAGGAGACCACATCCCTATTTTAATTAAGGATGCCCTAATATATGTATGATAACAAACATTAATTATGATCCTTCCACCTAGATCCTTGAAGAATAATGTTAAAATTTACAGTTTGGTCATTGTCATGTGACCTTAAAAGGTGATGTGTCCTATTTTGTGGCATTTAACTACACGGTTTCTGACTCATCTTATGAGTATACATAGTAATCCCATATTATGGATTTTATCCTGGAATAAAAAACAATTTTCATCTCCATAGATGATTATAAACTCTAAATCACCCCATCATATGGGTTAAAATCAACATCACCCAAATGAACGCCCATTGAATATATGATCCCAATATTAAAATGGGACCCATGATGGAGAACCAAAAATAAAATCAGAGGATTATAGTCATATTCTTATTCACAATGGATTGTTTATTCAGGGTGATCCGCAATAAAATAACTTGTTAACGAACAATGGATTTGTTAAAATATGTTAAATCTATAAGATTATCCCTGAATATGAAATAGTTCTTTCATAAAGGGTGTGATTGACTATGCATCACTTTCCTACAACCATTGTTAGTTGTTAATTATCATTTCAAATGTCACATAAAAAATCATTCATTTGGAATGTATGTCCATGCGCCTTCATAGATACGAGTGTTTTTCAGTGTTCTTGGATCCATGAACAAATCCCATTGGAGACTGTTTGATGATTTCGTACCAGATATCAATGATTGTACACAATTAAATTCCTATTATCAATAGATGAGAAATAATAATATTTTTTTTGGAAACAAAATGGTGGACCCAATGTGAATCCTTAACAACGATGGCAGTGTTACCCAACATTAGGCCCTTTTTGCATGCAAAATGGAAGTTGAAAAAAATGAGACCATCAATTAACTATGTGGTCAATTTATGTACTTAAATGAGAATTTTTTATATTCCAAACACATTATACAATATCATCACAATAACTATCTTAAATTCAATATCAACTAACTAGTTCTCATATAAATGCACATCAGCCACTACACTGGTCGTGTCCTCAACCAAACCAGGGATGCCATCGCCCACCCAGCTTCTTTAAGGACGGTTTTAAAATTAATTAGTTTGAGAGTAACACAAGAATTTTACTATCATCATCATAGTGGCAACTCAACATTCCCTGCAGTCTATGATACCCCAACAACAGTCCACCCAGTGAATGTTGGCGGTCCAAAATAAGGTCTCCTCAGTGGCGGTCACCAAATGTTTTGGGATCCTATCCCCCAAATGTGATATTGAGATCCTAACATGCTGTGTGGAGGATAATGAAGTGGTTACTAGTGAAATCATCCAAGTAGTAAAAGGGTCCATCCCATGGGCCTATATCAATATTCATCAATTCCCATACCGTGTGAATCAGTATCATCCCCAAGCATAGGATACCCCTCTTTAGGAACCCACTAAGGTCAAACAGACCCAGCTCCCCAGTTCAGCTCCCGGAGGGCGATTTTTAAACAATATGAAATAAAACGTCATCCAAATTCATGGTGAAGAATACCTCCATGTAAATATGGAATAAAAATATAGGCAAATGTATTTTCCCACTCACTCTTATAAAGCTCATCATTCATATATAGAAAAAAAAGAGGATAAGAAAATCTAAAGCCGGTAATATGAAGTTCAGTATGAAAATGTAGTGGAAATGAAATAATAGAATATAGAAATTCCTTCACATTCACATCAATCCCACCATAAAATATATGTTGAATATTAAAGGTAGATGTATATTCCTGTAAATTTACATCTAGACCATGTGGCGGATATGGTGGAAAATGAGTAGAAAAAAATCCATACCAACCAATATAAAATCTCTCCAATCAAATTCGATGATAACGTGAAAGATGTTGAAAATTATGTTGGATGAATATCAGTCCCACTATTAAAATATAGTCAAATTGGAATAACATAGCTAGAATATCCCACTGATAAATCAAGGGTATATTTGTATTTATTCCCTTGTATATTAGGATGCTCGATACATACTAGAAAGAAATAAAGGCCCAGAGCAGGCACATATTCTTACTCCGAAAAAAGAATATTCATATATTACCAATCCCACAAAAAATATTCTCAAAATATCTTATCAATGATGGAGTATCAGATATCAATAATTGAAAATAACCTATATACATTCCAATATATAATCATTTCCATGTTGATAGCAATGATTCGGTCCTATAATCATCCCAATGTTGGGTGAATCATCCACACAATAAGATAGTCACTAAAAATAAGAAAATCATATATTCCCCCATATATTTGGTTCATCAAAAATATCCCACGATAAATGGACATAAGTATTGATCAGAAATATACCTTCCAACAGGGTGACACTGGTCCTCTATGGTGGCTGCTCCCAAGAAGGCATATATCCCTACCACAATCATGAAGGTTTACTGATATATATCATTAGAACCATGGTATCCACCTGAATTGGAACACATATATGATGTTTCACACTAATATAATGTGGTCCTAGTTTCTCACAAGATAACCCCTTAAAATAAATCATACCAAAAGAGACTAGAAAATTCTGAGAGAAAATTTAGCCATGATTTGATGTAAGATGGTGTTCTTGAGGCCATAAAACAAATCTCAATGGAGGATATGGATTTTGATTATCAGTTAAAATATTATGGTAGTCTATGTAGAAGTTTTAATGTTCCTCTACACAACATTATCTCCAACAGCTCTCGAGATCCTCCCCAGAGAACCTACCAATAAGGATTCCATCACGGACACCAGCCAATTGATATGGGGAGCTTATCTCTTGATGAGAATCATGGTAGACATCGTTATAACCAGAAGATGAAACAACAATAATGTTATGTCATTAATTTCATCCATCTTATATGTCATAGAATGGGTATATAATCTAAATATTCTCCTAATAGTGTGACACTAATCAATGATGGTAGTCCTCTACATAATGGAATTCACTATGATGGTCCTCCCCATGGTGACACCTTATTATAGTAAAAATATACTCCCATTTTCCCTCACCAAGGTATTTCCCAAGGTAAAAACTACTAATATTTTCCCTAAAATTAGTCACAGATCTATGATGGTAGACCTCCCTATAATGGAATTAGTTGTGAAGGACCTCCCCATAGTGACACCATATTACATCTTGAAAGTCTTCCACTTATTATTGTCTCCTATGAGGGTCTTCCCCATGGTATACAATATAGATATTATACCTATAGTTATAAAATGAGCTATTATGTCAATTTTCACCATGATACAATTCGATGTAAAGGCCCTCCATCCAGTGACATCTCAATTCAGTAGGAATGTACCCCCTTACCAATTCAAATGTTACGAAACAATCATATTCTGATGCTCTTGGAAAGATGGTTCCAAATATGTTCAAATAATTATCCATGATAGGAGACATCATTTCTCAATCATAAAATGTCTTGGGTAAAATCTTATCCTCCGAGCTACCCTCAGACCATTCCCATACCAATAAGACTCCTACCATCCAACTACATGTGACAAAAATGTAAAAAAATTGTCAAGTTGAACTAATTCAATATATGTGGGTGTTGCAGATGAACAAAAAAATATGTTTCTTATTTGATGAATGTTGATGTGGTATGACATACCCCTCTTGTATTGGCACAAATACACTTCTCAATTCAAAATTATAGACGCATTGTCAGATAAATTCATACATAATACCCATATTAATATTTAGATAACTCCCTACAACCTAAAAGATAAACTAACAGTTTAGGATGTGTATGGAAACCATGACAAAATATTTAGAGATATTTCTCACCAAATTGAATAGGAATCCCTTTCCATTTCATAGTGACTCAAATCATAGAAGGGTATAGAAAATATTAAATCATAACGACACCATTAATTATATAAGTTACATCATCTTATTATTTAAGTCATTCTTAGTGTTCATATCGGATGGTGGGGGAACATGGATCATTACATTTCAACTCATACACTATTCAGAAGAACTCACTGGAAATTAATTAATCATAATTCATTATTCCATTGTATTTATTAAGAAAGTCCCATGCTCAAGAAATATGACACACTCAACAAGAATTGTCCTTGAGTAATTATTAAAATCATCATTCTGGATGGGAGAAAGTCATCCAAAAACATCTGATCTAGGAAACTAAATACATTTAATTGGATTCTCTGTTAATGTGATCCAATCATCATGAGCATATATTGTCCAAAGAAGAGATAAATTCATCTGTAGAACTATGATTTCCCATATATTATTCTCTTACAATGATTCACGATATAAATACATCACAACAATTACATTATCCACCATAGTACAGGATCAACCCTTGCCCTCAATGATGGTGTTAATTCTAACACAAAAATTTCCTCTTATAAATGAAAAATTTGTACCAAAGAATGACAACATGGGAATGGGAGACACCACATATCATAGGTATGGGGTCATTTTTAACTCTACCACCACCTCAATAGAAATAATTATTTTCCCATATAGGAAGGATGATAAAAAGTATGGTCTCCCATTACGTCTTGTCTCATGATAGTTTCCTCTATAAGGGAGGTGTACGAAAAGGATGCATTGATGTTACCATTGATATAATCACCTCCAATAAGATTATATAGGATACTAGAAAGAAAGGGAGAGGTCAAAATAAGCACCCTAATGATTCTCCTGTCATTCAATATCAAGTATTATGTCCATTTTTCTTAATGAATCGATGAATTTCTTCGAATTAAATACAAATTATGACATAAAAATTATGAAAATGAATAATATAAAGGAGAGTACGATTCCATTGATAATATTATCTACTCAAATAATGAATGTGTTTTTACAAATTACCTGAGAATCAACCTAAATTTTGTTGTTCCCTTCATCAACATTGTATCACATCCCCAAGAAATCTCTACCAGAGACAATAATAAAATAAAAGTCACATACAAATCACCTCCACCTCTCAGTGAGGAATAACTTCTTATTCTTGAGTAAATATTCTCTTAGAATGGTGGAAGAAATTACAGAGATGTGTAAACCGAACTCTGTGTTCATTTGAGGAATATATTCTAAAAAATATTATCCCAAGGAAATGCCTCAATATACGCATCCATTATGTGTACCTCAGCAATTGTATTCATTTCTCATAATGAAGAAGGATGAATACATCCACCTAACTTAGCACTAGGACCATCGAATTACTTGGTCCCAATTATGGGTGGATATCAATATTTTAATCTATTAAAGATAAAAACATTGCATGATTAGAAAAATCCTAAAAAGATATCCCAAATCTGATATCTGCATCATATAATGGAAGAACTGGTGTGTCTTACCATTCTGGTTGTTGAACCTATCAATTCATCTATTCATGAAAAAATTAATCAAGGGCATATCAACACCATTGGTTCATTGGATGGATTATTGGAAATCATAAAAGAGTAGCATGCACTAATGTAGCTAAAATAGATACCTTACCCTGACTGGGTGAGAGATACCCTACCACCACCAAACATTGAGAGTGCTATGTTTCAAGTATTTAACAGGTTAAGTTAACAAGAACAACATCTTTGACAGTACTCATTGAATTATGATCCAATTATGTTAATTCTAGAGTAACAAGAAAGATTGATACTCAGATGCTTCATACAAACCTTACAAGGGAAATCCTTTATATGGTATACCAGTTTTTTATCCCAGATGATAAGGAAATGGGATAATCTATGTTGGGAGTTCCTCTTTCAGATAACCTAAAAAATGAAAAAGACAAAAACTAGTGATCTATTGAAAAATATAATTGTAAAAATGATAGAGTATTGATTTTCAATACATGAAATAAATGGATGACATACTTATTGAAATGACCACATTGCTAGAGGGATATGCTCACTCTCTATATTGATAACCATAAGGGAGAGCTATGAATGAAACTAATTATAGTTAAATATAAACGCAGTATTTTATATTTCTATCATTTAAAAAATAATGGAAGACACCATTAATTGGACTAATATCATGTAGCAGATTACTTCAATAGTCTCAATGAAAAGAGCAGAAAGGTAGAACATGGAATCTATTACACATAAACTAGCCAATGTGCTTCCTCAATATCTAATTTCCACACTTTATCATACAACACCCCAATGTAGTCAAAAGAACCCATCACCTAAACAGAAAATTTATAGGGAACTATAGAAAATTTATTTGAGGCTTAATGAAATAATGTTTACTCATTCTAGGATGATCAATCCTATAGAAATTTTATACTCACTATAAACAATGATTTATTCCTCATACTAGATCCCAAACAGCCCTACCAAATAGGTCTTAAAGATAGAAAGGATTATTTCCCCTTTCACTTGATTTTGGGATAAACACTAAAGAATTCACCATCATCAAATTCCTCCTTCAAGAAATTGGTTTATTTTATGAAATTGAATTTGTGAAGGCCACTAACACATGTAGTGTATGATTCCACCACTACCACCAAGGAAAAAGGTGAGTAGAAAGAAGTCGTAAGAAAGAGAAAAAATAACATTTATACATGGGTGAATAAGATGATAATAAACTAAATATAATCAAATTCTTCAAGAATAATTAAAACTTTCCACCATTCCCCCAACCACTTTCACTAAAACACAGTTAAAGTCATCATTCCCATATACCTTCATAGGTCAACCTATAAAAACAATCCTATATGGGAAGGGAAATATTATGTGAAAGAAAATGAACCTACATAAAGGAACATGTTTTCATTGAATCTATCATGTTTTATTCATTCATATTTGAAATAATTTGCATAGACCCACCAAAAGGCACCACCAGAGACAGTGATCCTTGAAAATTCATCATCATATGATGAGATAATCCTCGATTCTATTAATTTCATCCATTTAATGGATCCCTTGTCTAATTATGAGTATGGATGTGAACTCTAGTTTCCCACATATGATTGGGGATCGGGGGGAAGAGGCCACATGATACATGGAAATCAATGGAGGCATACTATGGAAGATTCCAGAAATCTCACAACACCCCTGCTCAGACTTTCAATCTTGTAGAAACTCAAATAACATCCCATCAGTGAGTTCATTAAGATTAAAAAAACCCTCCATCATCGGTAAAAAAATATCATGTCCATGTCACTAGGGAATAAAGATATTAATATGAATATGTTCGAGATCACCCGTAGTTGGTATCTAGGACTACCCGTGTGAAACATATAAGGACATGAATTCCTCCAACTCCTCATTTGATGGTTGATCCATCTATATAAAATACTGAAACCCGTCACGTGCAAGTGAAAAAGAAACCCCACACTAGGAAGTGTAATATTTTAAACCATAAGTATGAAATATTTAAATAGTGATCCTTATTAGCAGTTAAGCTATTGATCTTGGATACCCATCATTTCTCATAAGACCTCAAGAAAGCAATTATAAAGTATTTCCACCACCCTCGAGAGTTCTAATTATAGGTTTCCACTACTTAGTACTGTCATATAGACACCACACATACATAATTTCATGTGGTTATATCCTTCCTATATCAAGGTAAATATTTATTTATATAGGGACAAATCATGCCTTTTTCATTTTCTGGTATGATAAATGGTGACCATGTTTGAAAAGTATTCATTTATAGTCCTTTAGATTTAGCCTTATTCTATTATAAAAACATCACGAGTTTTGATCTGATGGGGATAACCCTGCACCATCCACCATAAAACTAAAAGGCTCTGAAAAAATATAGATGTATCCATTGGGACTAATAAAGCTAAAATATAAATTTTCAGTCCTTATAACCAACTCATAATTTCTTTTATTTCAGATGAACATGTCATTCAACGTCATTCTAGGAAGTCCCTAATTACATGAACCCATGGAAATCCCCTCATTATATCATCATGGAATCCAATACTACATTAATGGACAAATCAGTATGTTGCATACAGAAAAGGTCTCATTCTAATCCTTCAAAATGCATTATATCGATGTATAATTCTGTCATAAGAATGAAAATGAACCCCTGATTGATGGTGTTTCTTAGTTCACGACCACCGATGGTCAATAAATGATCTTGGATGACCCCTTTAAATATCTTGGTGAAGTGTATGCTTTACCTATCAATCATATCATATGTTAGATTCCATATTATATTGTATATTTAGAAATCCTTATGATTTCAGTAATGACCATTGAGTCTAGCACTACTGAAAATATCACTGACTCCCCAGACAGTTGTGAAATATTGGATGAAATTGACTCTCTTCTTTCCCTAGTGCTATAGAAATTCCATGACTCCCTAGATGAGGTACACGATATCATATCATCTCTCAAAAATTATGGAGATATTCCTTCACCAAAAATCACTCTATCCTCCCTAATGTTATGAGGAAATACAATACTAGAATATGGGTCAAATAAAGTCACTTTATATTTTGAATATAAAGATATTGTCTACTCTTCTGACTCTAGTGATATTTTCTCAATACATTCTTCCCCAAAAGAACAATATAAAGAAGATGAAGAGGAGAAAGAATAATAAGTTTAAAACATTAGGTATTCTCCTCTACCATTTTAGGATGTCATCAATAACACCATCAATGATATTAGATAAATAAATATAGCAATATAAGAAGACTAAAAACTACCTCGATTAGTGAATATTAGTAATTAAAAGAGAAATATTTGTATACCTCCTTCCTAATGTATCGTCAGTATGTATTCACTAGACACAAGATATAAATGTCAAGCCTTGATCCCATGGTGACCACCCAACACATGGTCTTGTTAAAGGACCACTGAGGCTATAAACAAGTGGCCAAAAGGTTAAGCTGGGAACATGATGAAAAAATTAAGGCTAATGATGAACCGATTAGTAAATCCAATATTATTTTGGAGGTGAAATATCCAAAATTCTATCCAATATATTCCCTTTCATGAATAAAATTGAAATATAAGAGTCTTCATCGATTTAATGGATCTCGACAAACACTGTCTGAATGATGATTTCCCAGTCCTGATTACAAAACTACTGATCAATGCGATGGAGAAATATCATGTAATCACAATCATGGATGTCTATTCAGCATATAATCAAATCCAAATGTCCCAAAATGATAAATAATTCACCGCCTTCAGGGCCCCCAAGGAGTATTTGTTTATCAGGATATTCCATTTCACTTGAAGAATCCTGATACTACATACTAATGTGCCATGTGTCTTGTCTTCAAACCCTTTCTTGGAATGTTTTTAATTTCTATGTTGATAACCTTGTGGTTAAATATTAGCAATTCTATAACCAAATGGAAGGACTTGAAAACATATAAAACAAATTTTTGTAATGCATCGTAAAATGTACCCCATAAAATGAGATTTTAGTGACACCTTAGAGGAATTTCAAGGCTTCGTAATATACCATAATGGAATTGAAGTTGTCCTCGAGAAGAAAATATATATCATTGGCATGCCACCACCTTTAAACCTCAAAGATATGAGTGTACATGAAGGAAAAATATCCTATATCTGTCACTTCATATTAAACCTTGATAGAAAATGCTTTCCCTTTTAGAAGTTGATGAGGGAGGGGTTACATATCAAAAGACAAATGATTGTAAGGAATAATTAAAAGATATCAAAACATATCTCTAGATCATTCTAGTGTTGATTTTCATTATCGAATGAAGGTTACTTATTTTGTCACTAATATCCCTAGAGAGACCCATGGGTGACTTCCTTGTAATAAATAATGACACCGACAGTGAAACATGCTCTATTATCTCAGCTGAATCATGATCTATGTTTAGAATCGTTATTCAGATATATAGAATAATAGTAATTCACAAATAATTACAATAAAAAACTATGTATATTCCAATGACATCATGTGGTATTCATAGTATCTTATAGTAATCCACTCAAATACATTAATATTTTTCTAATGCTTACCAGACACCTATCATGGTGGGAGATCGTCTTTCAGTAGTATGACAATTAGTTCGTGCCTCAGAAAGTGTTCAAAGGAATAACATTAGCAAATTTTCTATTTTAGGAGAAATTAGGCTAAATTAATTCATTAGATACCAAACTACCTGATGAAGTGGTTTTAGTTGTTAAATAGGGCACCAAAATGTGGATAATGAATTTTGATGATGCATCTAAATGCCTTATAATATAGATGATGGAGGACGCTAAGATAAAAAATGTGTGGTTGAGATTTCTGCTCATATTCCCAACCAGGTATATCATAACTTTCCCCTTCTTGATATTGGAGGGGTTCATGAAAAATGAAACATAATTTCATGATCTCATTATATGGATTGTATTTTAACTTCAGACAAAATTGAATCAGTTCATGATAAAGGGTGATTTGGAACTGGACATTAAACTAGTTAAGGATGATTATGCTATCAAAATGAAAGAGTTAATACACCATGACAAACCATCTTTGAGGATTAATGGAAGAATTGAATTTAGAAATGACATTGAATAACATCCAAAAATCATATAATTCTTAAGATGATGCAATGGGAAATGCATCCATATCTCTAGATGAACCAGACTGAGAATAAAAATTCCTCATCATTGCACACCAACGATGGTTCTCACCATCTTTTCAATCCAAAATAGAAGGGGTAAATGATATTAGTTATATCCCATAAGTGTAAGATCATTCCACCTTCTGAATGTAACCCATTACGTACTACCTCCAAAATGGAGAACTCCCACCTAACATAGCCAAGAGTGATAATATATAAATATGAGAATTTAATTTTGTTCTATATTTCAGCTTGAATAACCAATATGTCCATTATAAATGGATCCTTGATGGGGTACTACTCATGTGAAATGATGGTGAAGAGACCACAATTTTCTTCATGGAAGTTCACACTAAGGAATGTTTTTATCAGTAGTTAGGATCCCATATGTCCTATCAACTATAATGTAATGGGTAAAACTAGACCACTATAATGTAGGATTCCAAAAAATTCCACAAAAAGTGTCATTACTATAGGTTTATTCTGACTTCATTCACCATCGCCCAGAGTTGTTTCATGCAACCATGTATTCATAGACATTTTCCATATTTGGATTGAATTTCATGGGGACTTAACCTCCCTCTATGACCAAACAGTTTAAAAATATTCTTAGGGAGACTGTATTATTCTCCCTATGGTCTAAGTCTATAAACCTTAATGAAGATCGGGAAAGGAACATTGTTATCTTTGTGATAGATAATATCATCACCAGATTTAGTTTTCCTCAAAAAATAATCTATTTGTAGTATAACATCGATTCAAATTATTCATCCTATTATCATGAAATTACTAGTGGACATATTGAGGCCCTGAACATGAACCTATCAATTATTCTCCTAAATATTGTAGATAAGAGTAAAAAATCATGGCATGAATGTCGCATGCATGACATGTGGAAATACCAGACCATGACCCAAACAGCAACATGGGTGACCTAATATGAATTAGTATATAGGAAAGAGGTGGTCCATGCCACCAAGGATTAATTTCCCTCACACCATGTGTCCATCACGGATCTATTATCTACATATGATTATTCATTGAAAGGACTGTAACAACTATGGTGATTGGATGAAAAAATATTGCCCAATATTCATCATTTCAATGTCCAACAACACTGAGTTGTGTGATACATTAAAAAAATGGTTCTCTTCTAATTTTTCGTCGAAGGATTGATGGTTTTAGTCTTCCGGACTCCAATGAAACTTGGATTGAAAACTCCAAAATTGGAACCCAAATTGGATGTAAAGTATTTCAAACACATGGTCTCCTTTATTGGATATATTTCTATGAATTTGATATACATAAATCTTACAAAAAAAATTTCTAATAAGAGGTTCCTAAAGAAGTATTTATGTTGTCACATGACATATCATCCTAACAGCATTATATAATACTAAATTGTAGATCGTCCTAACTACATGTCCTTAAAAAACATGGTAAATCATCGTAGATTCATGATATCAAACTACATAACATCCAATGTTCCAGCTACATGAAAATAATGTCCTTTTCAATTGTGGTACCCTCTAACTGACCTTAAAAGGATCATAGTAGTGTCCCAACCACATGTTGATAAATTGTGTGTCCACATCCAGGGCGTTTGATGTTAAAATTGTGAGTTTGGTATGAAAAACATAAAATTAAACTGGAATCACAAGTAAAATAATCATAAATTTAAACTAAAAGAAACCCAAATTTGGAATGTGTATGTGGTTTTTGGGAGTCTTTTGTCCTCATTGACATTGCATTTGTTCTTCCACCAAATTACTTGCATCCCTTTGTGGAGTGATCACACATAGGTTTGAACTATAAAACTTAAACTAGGAATTAATATCCTTAATGCAAGATTTTAAATAGAAATCATATCCTAAATATATTATAGATTACTGTTAATCATATTAGAGATGATTCCCACCAGATTCTATGAACTTGGTATTCCTCCTGATGATTGTGGGATGCATTAGTTCCCTCACGAGAGAGGATTCGACACCCCTAGGATGGTCTTTCATCATGTTGTGTTAAACTCCATAGTAATCATCATGTCAATCAAAAATTCACCATACATGTTTTAGATCTATATGTTAGGAAGATAAAATTATGTGGTATCCATTTGATAGTAATATCTACATAAATATTCTTCTTCTTATAAAATACTTAGAACATGATTCTCAACATAATGAGATACTTAATGAGGTATAAACCCAATTTTATAGGCCCAGACACAAATATTGGAACAAATTTTCCTCTCAGCATATGGGCTATATATTCTTAGAGAATTCCCTTTTAGAACTATATGTGTCTTGTTCTCTATCGTCGTATGATATATAGAAACTCCTAAAAAACTTCTGTTAGGCATAATAAATAATTTACCTACATTAATAATATGATTTTCTTACCAGCCATTTTCCTAAATTCCATATTCCACATGAGGATTATGTTTTTCATTTGTATGAAAAATTCATCATCTACATAACTATGAGAAATAATCATCCTGAACACATAACATTACCCTACATTGTATATCATCCATGTCTCAAATTAAATGGACTGCATGACACAAATGTTTTGGTGATCTAATGTTAAAATGGACAACACTATAATATTCTCACCTGAGATGACATTTCCCTAGGAATAGTTCATATGCTTTATTATATTCAATAACTGTGTACCAAATTATTTCTATCATTATAGGACACAAAATGATTTCTTGATTTAAAATCCTGGTCTATCCACCCCCAAAGAAAAAATGGCCCCTCCCTAAATGTAGGACAAACCTACATAGTAATATTTCCATCAATAACCATGCATCAGTTAATTCTCATTATATGGTAAATGTATTGATTCTTAGACCTCATTTCCCATGCCTAGCCAAAAAATTCAGGAAATGTCCCCACCACTTCATAAAATCTATATCAATGTAGTTGACCCTAATGAAGGAACTGTTTACAGATCCATTTCAAGATAAGATCTCTCTCCCAACACATGAGACAATTCTTTGTAGGGAAGCATGTCGATAACTACATATGGATTGATTCCCATTCAAATGGTATACATAGTGATGTATGGATCCCATTTCAAGGGACAAGTAATTATAAATGGGATGAATTCACCCTTATAAATATGGGGAATTCATGTGCAGAGAGTTTATGGTTCAAACAACTTGTGGCTTATTCCCTTACTATATATGATATATAATGATTCCCAATACTCAGATTCATGGATCCACCTGCAAAATTATGTTCAATCAATATGGTTCAAAATCATCCTGACTAAATCATATTAAAGTATGTTGGGTCCCACAACTATGTGTGGATTTATTGTTTCCTATAATGGATACCTTGTTGTTATGGAGACCCAAATCCTAGGTCCATTCGTAACAATCAATATAATCAATGGGAAACATAACCCCTCCTATTTTACGGGTCAGAACATTATAGGGAGATAGTAAAATAAATACAAACAGATTGATACTCAACATAAAGAGACACATAGTGACACTTGGTTCTGTAATACCAGTCCATGCACCACAAATTCAAATTCTCGTATCTTGCTTTTTATCATTACTATGTGGTATAAAAACCAATTATCTCCCCATGTTTCACACAAAAATAATATATCATGTGGTAATAAAAGTTTATGTAGGTCTTCCATACATGATCATGGAATCTCAATTCACATTAAGGTTTCCAATTTTATGGTACTAATATATTAAATGGAAAACCATACATCCTTTTCACATGATGTTAAATTGTGCTATCAACGAATTTTTTTAGAACTACGCAAGGATTGATTCCTGACATCACTAGATACGTAGTGATTCCCATGTCTCTAATATTAGGTTTATTAGAAATATTTACACGTCACATTAGGGAGAATATGTCCTTACTTCATTGAGTTAAAGTTGTTGGAGAATATTATTTTGACATGACATAAACTGTATGCTACCTCAATAACTATGTGTGGATTGAGTATCATTTGGAATATATACATACGGATTATTAGACCTTGTTTCTTAGTCTTGGACATAGGGTATGGAATCAAATTCCCCCATATCTTATATATAAACAATGATCTATTTAGGAGACCGTATGTTTGGGTTCATCCATCTAGAATCTATCAGTGAAAAATAAATGACCCCCAATATATGAGACAAATATATGTAGGTAATTTCAAACTCATTGGATAATCATATTCTGAATGCTTCTTTAATACCAATACACATTACATTTATTCATTATATTGTGTGCCTCATGAAATTTATGATCCATGCATCCTTCCTCTTTCTTTCAGAAATGGAGGTTCAGTGTTATGAGGACACTATTCGTTAACGATAAATAATATACCCTAGTTGGTTATATGTAAGATTCCCATAATGAAATTCCTATCAAAAATTGTGAAAATCATCCCTATGATAGGAATATTATATCTCCATAATCCTTAACTGCATTTAAGCACCATATCATTCATCTAAATCAATGTATCCCCAAAATAATGGTTTATAGTTTCCTTCTCCACATGTATAAATCTTGATTGATCATCCCGACCAGATGATCTTCTTATTTCTCATCACATACATTACTTATGGTTCTGTCTATATGACCTAAAAAAAGACAATATACCTTCCTCACAACATGAATTTAAATTGAATGGTTTTGTCTTAATCACATTACACTAAACTATGTGATACTTATGAATTATTTATGGCTGAATACTTGTTGTGATGAGATATGAAATGAAACATAGATCTTCAACACAAAGTCTATCAATAAGTTAAAAGTTAACCCTTTTTTTGTGTATGGGTCAAACCTAAATAAGATATTTCTAACACTAAAACTACCTAATGCATTGACCTACATGTGGCTTGATTCCTTTTATGATAGGATATGAACTGAAACATGATTATCCAATCCTAGGTCCACCTGCAACAATGGTTAAAAGTTCTCTTTATCTATGAACATGTCAGACCTACAAGAGAAACCATGTAAAAGCTATGTATGGCATGATTCATACATTGATGGGATACATTAAAAAAAACAGATCGTATAGATCTATCCACAAACCTCTAGAAAAAAAACCCCAAACTATCTTTTACATGATATATTTCTACGTAGGAGAGCCCGTTATGAGAATCACCCCATTCATGACCTCATATTCAAATTAAAATTCCCCTTTCCAATATATTATTTATATCTATGTATGGGGAAACCTACACAAAACTGCCTATGGATTGATTCCTATCACTATAAAATAAAAAGTGATGCATGAGTATCTAATACAAGGCTCATCCATAATAAAATAAAATAATTTCTTCCTATTTATGGGAAATAACTATTTACGGGAATAAATTCTACCCATTCCAAGAAAATTTTGATATAGAATTGTCATTTCATGTTCAGGAAATCCCCTTTCACCAAAAAAACTGTTTGTCTGGGGAAAGTCGAATCACTATAATTCTACATTACCCATAGAAATAGAGTTACATTTTCTTAAGGAACCCTTATTGACTATGCAGAATATGTCCCATTTTGCGCTGTTATGTTGACCCCAATAAAATCCTACCAGCCTGTGAAGAATCCGTATTTTGGATAGGGTCTTCCATCCATATTATACCTCCATGATTTTTCATCCAATATCACCCCTTGTTTTTAGAAACCACCAAATTAAATTTTGAAACCTACCCCTTTAATTCGTGAGGATGATATACCATTCATGGATATATTATCATAGAAATGGAAAATTGTTTATCCCTCGATAAAATATAAGTGATGATAAAAAAAATACATTGAAAATCCTCAATGTTTGACAAATAAACTCATGGTCCTCATCCTAGTTTCGGTATATTAAAAAACACCATGTTGTATCCCTCCTTTACATAATCCAAATTCAGCTATGGGTTGTTCCTCATTCATGGATAACACCGATATAGATGCCATTTTCATTTTTAGACACCATTCAAATGAAATGACACCCTAAAAGGATTTGAGAAACATGAATATTCTAAAACTACTGTATCAATATAAATGGGGGGTCAATGTCTTGGGGAAACCATTGTTTGACTGTGCATAATATGGCCCATTTGTCTCGCAAAAGTATCTAACAAAAAAGGAATGACAACTAATGAAAAATCAATCCCCATGAAAAGCTCCTTATACCTCCGTTCTCCCTAACACAAACATTATATAAACAATTATCATTTTTACTCCTCACATACCTTACCCGTATAATGTTTATGATCAAAAAATACAAAAAAAGATAAGGAAAATCCCTAATTATTGTATAATAAATATTTTGTCATTCTTGTACAATAAACATTTTTGGGCCACTCACCCTGCAATTCATGGTCAAGGAAATTTGTCCTAAAACATCAGTTTCATTTGTCTTGTTTTCAAGACTCCAAACTACCATAAAGAAAGACAAATAACGCACCAAGTGGAAATCCCACAATGGTATCCCTGAGTGAAATTCGTGAACCATCACCCTAGACCCATCCTTTCATTTTCTAGGAAAAAAAAATGAAAATTAAAAAGGAACAAAACATGTCTGCTCAAAAACACACAAAGGTCATCACAAACAAAATTCATGTTATTCCTAATAATCCTACAATATAGTGGATTTAGGTATAAATTAGGGAAAAATATGAATTGAAACATTGTTCTTAGGTATTTCCATGAAACCCTATAATAGAAAAAACAATACTTGCTGAGTCCCCTGACACGAGAAATAAGTAGACCATTAAATTATCATTCCATTATGATAATCCTTTTTTCACTTGAAATTAAATTCCAATGGAAATTACATTTTAAAATATGAACATTTAGGATATAATGGAGTTTTAGTAAAAGATATTTGATATTAATTGGAAGAAAAACCTAAATTTTATTAAATTAAAATATAGAAACATCCACATCTTGAATTCCCTCCCTCGCACTACACAAAAAAGGGGAATGATATTTATGAAATGGATACACTAATGCTTATCTCTCCTCTATTAGTGAATTGAGTGCCACCAGAGACAAACCATCAAGGGAAAATTCTAAAATGATTCTTTTTTAGATTAATTTTCATCAATCATCCACATCTATTAAATGATGGGCCTGAGATATTGACACTTATGCTAGATGGATGCAAAATTTGATGTTGTTGTTTATAGTTGTGCCTTTATCAGAGCTACAAGAGCCTCAAATTTTGACATATCTACATTCTATGAGACCACATGGTCATAAAAACATTACTCTTCAACAACCACGTGGTGTATCATTGTAGTATATTCATAGAGGAGTATCTTTTGATTTTGGGAAGTGTTAAACTAATATTGGTCACATTCATATATCCTCTTAAGAAATGACAATATGGTGGATAAGGACATGTATGTGCTGATAATAAAACCCACATAATACTAGGAATGGAATAGTTGGGGAAGGATCTCTATCCTATTAGATGTTAACCCCATAGGGACTCCATGATGATAGTATAGATTTGGGGACCATACCATCATTTCACAACATAGAATTCGATATCAATGTTGGGATCTTGATCTTGATCACTCACTACCACGAGACTGTAATTCATAATTGAAATCATATAATACATGTTTCTTTTGAAAAACAACTCCAATGTGTGAAAGTAATCAACACCCACCTCCTTCTCAAATTGGGGAACCACTATAATAGGCCCATTATCTATTGGTGGGGTTCTTAAGGCCATTTCACTAGGACTAGAATTAGCATGGTTGCCAGTAGTTCTAGTTGAAAACATCATATCTCCAACACCTTCATTAAGGGGGTATAGAGGATTAGGATCCCCAGAGGTTCTTATAGTAGTGAGACACAAGGTGTTCTCCCCTTAAAACTAATGATGAAGGGATATCATAGAACAATTTTAAATATGTCAATGGTTTATTCCCCTTTCAGATTTGATTACATAATATCCCACCATGATAGTATTTCATCCCCATCCTAGAATAAAATTTTCATAAATTGGTGTGGGTTTCTACATAAAGGAAGGGAATTTTAATTATATAACCATCATGCATCATCATCATCCATAGACAGTAAAGGATAACCGCGTGTGACTCATTAATATGAGAATGAAAACTGTCAACCTATTTCATACACCCAAATTATGTTATGAATTTGTTAGGGTTATAGTGTTTGTATATTGGAATTCCATCTACTAGTATAGATTAGATTCCATCATAGAATGATATAATGCCATAGAGTTCATGTGATGTCTCTCTACCATTATCAACCACCATTCTGAATGGTTAATTTCAAGTGAAGAGGGTAAATGGGAACCATTACCATATAGTTCAAAAATTTCTTTCATTCCTAACTGTTTTAGGAGAATGGTTGAAATATTTAGAAATACAGATTGAAAGGAGAAATTATGGACAATCACGGTATAATCATATTCATTGTATTGATAGTGCTTTTACACCCATCCACATAAGAATTTGAACGTCCCAAAAAGATGATGTGGAGACCTTTTATCCTGCAAATGTCCCCAAAATATATACATAAAATCAAGGGTTGGTTCTATCACGACCCCCTCCCCACAAAGTGTACCCCTCCTGGGCCGGCAATGTGAGAAGGGAGATAATGACCCCAGAGTCCCGCCTCTAGTAGGCCCCGGGTTGGCTACTAGCACCGAGGGTATAATACACACACAAATGGGAGGCATTACCCTCTAAGAGAACACATGCAGAAGAGAGAGATAGAATAGAATCCAACCAACTCCAACTCATAACTGAAAAAAGGAAACCCAGTACATATATTAAATGTCATGAAAAAGTACTACAACTGAAAAGGGGAAACTAAAAGTACCCAAAAGAAAGAAAAACGACAGCGACCACAAGCCCGAACAGCTCCTCCTCCAACCGTAAGCTTGTAGTAACCAGCTTGATCTCCAACCTGCTCCAAGTGACCTGAAAAACAGTTTATATGTACATAGGGTGAGTATAACATTATACTCAGTAGGATCTTCCCCAAGACTCTCGTGCAAAAGTAAAGAAAGCATGCTAAAGCCCAGTGAACAACAAGTGAAACTAACTCATCACCTAAACAGGTATACTATGTTCCCAACCTCACCATGGATACTCTCACCAAGTAATGCATAAAAGAATATGGAATATAGTAAAGAATATCAAGGGTACCCCGCTACTACTTCCCCACTGGTTTTCCGCTTTTCCCCAATGACATACGTCCTGTGCATCTCTCTCCAAAGGCTTTCCCACAGACACCTGGGCTAAGCTCCACAATCTGCACCTCGTGCACCACAAAGGATTGCCCGCAGACACCTGGGCGAAGCACCACACCGTCCTCACAAACAAAGTAACCAGGTAGTTTCCGAGAGCCACCACAGCTCGTATAACGTGTATCATACATCGGGTATAATACCTCAAGCCATTACAGCCCATACTCCGAGTAAGGACCCTCAAGACATTATAGCCTATACACGTTACACCTATAGTAGTCCATAGGATACTATATCCAGAATATATGTGTGGGAAATAACCACAAGCCATCACAGCCCTCTACACACATATATGGGTATAACTAACCATTGTGCCTACCAGCACAAAGATCTACCAAGAGAAGAGAGTGGGGCCAAAGGGGGTATTCAGCCATTCAACCTCCCATCTGAATGTTGGTGAAAACACCCCCCAGGGCTCAGAATCCCCAGGGTGTCAGTTTCCCTTACCGACAGGGTGGAGTAGCGTATAGAAACACAAAAAGTACAGAATATATAAGTAACTCACATCCACACTATGGGCATTACCTAGTCTTAGATACAACTGCAGCTAACGTCTCTCAGACTCCATGCTGCTACTTCTAAGACTAGGTATCCTATAAGCACAACAACATTTGAAGAGATTTATTAGATTACTCCGTTCTTATTTATCAGTTCCAATGTACATTAATTAATTCTTTAAACATTAATTAAGAATGAAAAATTCCACATTAAACTGAATTGGCATCACTTTCAAAAACTACTGCTCCTTTTTAAGATTCACATCACCTTTAAATTCCAGCATCTCCATCCTCGTGTATTTTCACCATTTAATCAAGCATTCATTACAGAATTACTTTTCCACATTCCCAGGCATTCTTGAAAAATATCCTATGCTTCTAAACACAAAGGAGGCTCAACACGGTGAGTAGATATACTACCCGTCGAGTCTTTTCCGCCTATAGGAAGAGCATATACCCATTCTCCCTCGGGAGGCTAAACACGGAAATCACGTGGCATACCCCGTGCGTCTTCGCCTCCTTAGGAAGAAGGGTAGAAAGACCAGCTGCCTTGAGCAGTGGGGAAAGGCAAAGAAGATTAATATTCAAGAAAACCGCAAGCAACCAGCAACCACATCCATCCCATTCCATCACCCCTGGTGTCCTCCCCGACACCCATATGCATAAACTGATGCATCTCTCCACTCTAGGAGTCATCTGCTGCCATAACCACAAGGCCTCCATGCCTCCACATATCACAACAACCATACAGGCTCACATCACAGCACAAGAAGCAGGAAAACAAACATCACATCATGGGATCTTGACCCTTTAACAAACAAGAGGGTAACTCAGAACCCTTTTTGAAATTCCCACATAATCTGTTCTCTAATCCATATCGAATTAACAGATTTGTTATTCGTAGGTTCCAATCATGGATACCTAATCAGTAAGCTATTATAATTAAAAAAACATTCTTACTTCCCTAATTTGATTATCCTCAAATTAGAACTACAACAATTGCAACAACCAGATTAATTTACATGCGTCTTTATCTTTAGCCAATTAATTAACAATTAATTCCATATTTACATTCATTATCAATTTCAATCATGAACGAACAACAAATCAAAGAGAACATAGATATCACTATATCTAGGAAAACATGAGGCAAAATGTTACCACTATATAAAGCAACAACATGCGATCAACCAATTATTTTTATCCGGTTCAAGTATTTAATTAGGTCAATGTCATTGTGATCCAAAGGAATAAATCATGCTAATTCTACGATTGCACATATACAATTAGAGAAGCCATGAATCCCCTACCTCAAATAGTTCCTCGGGTTCTTTATCCACACAATAGGTCACGATCCTCCCCTCGTGACAACTGCATCCACCGGAGGATTCTTATATCGAAGATTGATCGACATGGCTCGGTTGCATCGAAAACAGAGCAGAACCAATCCTAGGAGTAAGGATTAATTGTGCAACTCCTACGGAAAGTATTGAAAGGTTCTAGCGCCTATTAGACGAGAACAAATGGAAAGAACAAGGGAGAATGATATCTCGTCCCTTTTTTAAGATTTAATGGGGCGACGGTTTAAGATCCGGTTAATTCTCCATTAAAAACGGATGGCATTAACCCACGCGGTTTGACCAAGTAAAACATTCCAAGCCTTAGGAATAATTAATAAAGGATTTATGGAATTTGAATCGGCCTTAAGAGCCCTTAAAATAAGGCTTTAAAAGTATTTTACGTCAAAGGAAACGTAAAAAGGGGAAAAACTGTAGGAGTCTGGAAACAATGTTCACCCACCGTTACTGTACATGAAACCGATCTGTGAAACCGATTTGTGAAACTGATCTGTGAAACTGATCTGTGAAACTGATCTGTCACACCGATCTGTGAAACCAATCTGTGAAACTGATCTGTCACACCAATCTGTGAAACCGATCTGTGAAACTGATCTGTCACACCGATCTGTGAAACCGATCTGTGAAACAGATCTGTCACACCGATCTGTGAAACTGATCTGTCACACCGATCTGTCAGACCGATCTGTGAAACCGATATGTGAAACTGATCTGTCACACCGATATGTGAAACCGATCTGTCAGACCGATCTGTCACACCGATCTGTCACACCGATCTGTGAAACTGATCGGTGAGACCGATCTGTCAGACCGATCTGTCAGACCGATCTGTGAAACCTATCTGTCACACCGATCTATGAGACTGATTGGTGAGACCGATCTGTCAGACCGATCGGTGAGACCGATCTGTCAGACCGATCGGTGAGACCGATCTGTTACTATTCATAAAACTGGAAACACTGTTCACAGAACTGGAAAATTTGGCAAAGTGTTGGGGATAAGTCCCCTTGGCCTCTCGGAACACCTCCAACTCCAAAATTCCACAAAGAAACAGACCGGAGAGGTCCGGGCCATTACAGGTTCTACTAAGTTAGTGGAATTTCCATATTAATGTGTGGTATCCATAATCATTGTAAAAAATCTAAAACTGATATAGGGATCACAATATTGGAAGAGTTGTCTACTTGGGATCATGGAGAAAAATCTTACCAACTTTAAGTCAGGTGATATTTTTAAATGAATTCCATATCTCCATTTCGTATATTATAATGTTTTGAGATTATTCTAGTAAAACTACTATAGGCCTAATGACTATTGGTTACAATGAGTACTACTATGGAGAATGATCATACATGGAACTCTAAAATTAAGAAACAACTCTATCTAATCAATGAATGAAATGAGTTAGCGGGTGTAGTGGGTCCAACAATGAAATCACTCTGATGTAGTTAGTAGGTCCACTTCCAAAGAAGGTACATGTTCAATTTTTTAACAAGCATTGTCTACAAGAATAAATTTTCCAACAAATTATCGATAATGAGGATTCTATCAAATTGGTAGAGATTGAATACCTAACCCAAACATCACCGTGTGATTGGTGGAACGTATTTGGGATCGAACACTGTTGACTAATCAATTCATGAAATATCTTGGTTGATTAGTAAACCAGGATATGAGAGGCATATAAATCCTTATAAAAGCTAATTACCACCAATTATTTATGGGATTCTATACAATTATGGGTCACCCCAAATTCCAAAGCACATTCATCTTAAAAACATCCTATAGACTACATGTACAACATGGAGCCCCTACCTCCATTGGGTTTGCATCATGATAGGATGCAAAGAGGTGGATAATCTTGAATCTACGATTATAGGGATATTTCATGGTTGTGTTGGTCAAATTATGTCCAAATTTATCCATTTTGAACAAAGAATTACCCTTGAGCTTAATAGGATATAATTTTCAATGTAGAAGATATGTTTACTTTTTTATGATCCCTAGACATCTCAAACCAAAATGATGGTAGATTTTGATCGATTACTATAAGGGTACAATCATTTTTAAGTTCAATGATATAATGTGATAGTATATTTTAAAATGGGTAGGTATGAAGATTTGTAGAAATAAGCATATTCTAAATAACTTCCTAAGCGATGATGTGATATTGAACATTTTCTTCAATGTTATCATCTATTGTGGTTCTTCTCCAATGTCACAATGATCACAATGGAAACTAGAAACATTTTTACCACGTAATCTATCATAAAAAATAAATAATATCAATTCGAATAAAGTTCTAAAAAAATACATTATAATGCCTAGTGTATGACCATGAACTAGGATTTCATAGAATGATGGTACATGGAGTGCTTTCCCAAAAACCATCAATGTGTGAGCCAATGGCCCATGAAGCATAGAACAGAATTTATAGGGTTCATAGACTGATAAATATGTTAATAATCAAATCTCTATGTGGAAATAAAAAATCTCACATTTATGGAAGTAGAAAATAATATTTTGGTAAAAAAGTTCTGCTCACGGAATAGCAGTCCACAATGAAATTATACAAGGATTCACTTTTCCATCTAGATTGTATAGAGTGATATGTTCAAAGAGAAATATGGTAAATTGAAAATGAGTACAAACCCCATTTTATAGGTGTGTCTCCCTTCTATTGGTCCACATTCATATAGAAATCTAGTTCAAATAGGACCACTTTCTATATCAGAACAACCTCCTCTTCTTACCGAAAAGAACTAATTCTAACGGTGGCCATTTTCTAGGTCCTGAATATTTTGCATACAAGATGAGGATAATAAATTGTTAATCAGGAATTTATTGAAATATCCATTGAATAATATTGAATAAAAATATTCAAGGTGGATCCATAATGGTTGGATTGATCCTGTCAAGTTAAAACAACTTCACATATCATCACTTAGAAATAGTTTCTACTTCTTGAAAAAGCACCCCACAAATGAAATAGTTATTTGGATGGGGTGGAAGTACCATAATTCAATAAAAAACCCTCATTTTCTTTGAAGGCTATATGGTGATTTTTTCCACTACAAATGACACCATCATAGAGAAAAATATTGTACATTGGATGTGGTGTTTCCTCATGCATCGACAGATGAAACAATGTCATTTCTAGGGTCGAACTGTGATTTACATGCAATGAATGAATTTCCACAATAATTAATTAACTGATGGTCTAGGACATCTTCCTAGGTTCCCACATAAGAATCCGACTGACACACTATGAATGGAATTCCATGACAGTATCAATTCAAACTATTCCTATATAAAAGGACCCATAAGATGACAAAAAATACGAGACTAGTGATGCAGGAGGCGAATGAGATAAGAGATGAGGAAATAAAAATTACAGAGATAATGAGGGGAATCGATAATGATCTTCCATTTATTAGTAGGTAATATCATGGTAAATAATTTTGATGAAACAAAAATCATTTGATCATCTTGAAACATAAATTCTTTATGAAGATACCTCTCTGTGAGGCCCTAACGGATACCCCTGTGTGGGCCAACATTCCGTAAAAAAAACTATATGGGTGAAACCCATCTCCATGATTCAAAAAATTTAGAGGTAATAACCTGACCTCTCATACAAAAAATCTATATTGAAAAAACATGGAATCATTTAGAATATCAGTATACTAATAGAATTTGTCCTCGTGTAGCTGAATGATTTAGGTTATGACCGTATGTCCATTTATCACCATGTTAGACAGATACTACCTTCACCAATATAGCAAGATGAAAAATAGAGGTAACCCCAACCCACATAAGAACATTCTAGAGGTAATGGAAATCTTAGGGCGTTCCACACTATAACTCGAATCACTCCATATGATCATATCATTTGGCCCCATATTCTCCCCGATGTGAACTATTCTAAAAGCATAAGTCCAATGCCTCATCCAAATCTACTCAACATTTATGATTAGATATTGGGGAACATCATTGGGTCCTTTAATGTATATATACTCTTTGTAGTAATAGTTATATGTGTGGCCTACTTAACTAGGGGAACCCTTGGAATTTAATCATGTTTACATTCTCGTTGTAATGAGGAGTTTTAAATAAGGGTTATCATGTTAACCTCCCAATTTTATGGGTATAGGGGAACCATTAGACTTTTTATTTTGATGAGAGTCATTGTTGATCATTGTCCAGTTCATTGGGGACCATTTATGCATCCATTTAGGTGTAATCCCCTATCCTCTCTTACCCGAGGAAACACTCTTTTTCTAATTTGTCTCACCCTTGGATATAGCTATATGGGACATCATATGTAACATTCCCAACTACTAGAATATAAAAGGGGATTCTAACATTCATAGTGATCTGTCCCCCATTTGGATTCATCATCCCATCAACCAGGGGATAGAGCGGCTCATACGATATTTAGATCTACTACTTTCACTTATTTCTCACATCGTGCATGACTCATATGGGATTATAGGTTACTGGAGATCATGACATCTACACAATCATAATCTTTTACAAGAGACACTACCATGCGTAAGCCCCCGTCACATGGTCCATGAGACTTCTCTATAGATATAATCCCCAAAAACTATTCAAATGGGAAGCTTCCATATTTAATCCCCAACCACATGGGAATCCCATAAGTGTAATCCACAATTTAATCATGTCCCATCAAATTTTCCTATTACATAGGTGTACTCCCAAACCTTATCGAACTATGTGGGATTTGATTCCAAAAAAACTAGGATATTAGGAAACTAACCTGAGGTCCAAACCGATCAACCAAATTGACCCTAATGTTCTTTGGGATAAATTCCCATTAGGGTTCTATCCCTCATCAAGGCTATAAATCTTTTAGGTCCCTCATGATTTCTCAAATTAAATTCTACACCAAACATTAAATAAAGACCTTTCACCTAAACATAATTTCTATAAGACATTAAACTACATGTTTTGGTATTTTTCTCATGAACATAAAAGGTGATATGTCCTGTTATGTTTCACCAAACCATGTGGGTTATGATTCCTCTCATGATGATATATAGAAATTATATCCTATAGGTTGTATCCCAACATAAAAACAAATTTTGTATCCCTGGATGATGATAATCTCTTGAGTGACCTACCTTATGTCTTAAAATAAAAATCATCCTAATAAAAAACCAAATAATATTTAATCCCTATACTAAAAGAATACCATTGAAGAATAACATAACATACAAACAAATGATTTATGACCCATGGTTATTCGAAATGGATCTATTATTTAGGGTGATCCATGTATACATACTCGGGAAGGAATAAAGTATTCATGAACATGTATTAAATTGTTATGAGAGTCCCTAAATAATGAATAGTCCCCCCAAGGGTGGTGAGAACTACTTCTCATCATATCAACTAATGTGAGTTATTAAGTTTCATTTTCCATGTTAACCCGTGAATGCCTACCATTGGAATGTAGTTCTATTATTCTTAATGGATTTTTGATATGTTGGGTATTTTAGGCTCCATGGGAAAACCACAATGGAGACCATTCGAAAATGTTGTACACAACTTCATTTATTCCTCACAATTCAACCTCTTCAGTCAACCATTGGGTGCCATTAATTGTTCATTATAAATAAATGCAAATTATTCTAACACACAGTTTGACATATAAGACTCAAAGTGTGTTATATCAGTTTAAAAGTGACAGTTTTTTTTAAAAAAATTACTCACTATAAAAATAATAAAATGAACATGGATGGTCTTAATATTAAATAATAAATATCTATAGTTCATTTTTTATATTTTTGAAACAATCACATGTCATTCTGATATACAGTCCATCTGATATGACTCAAATAGTTTATTTTCAATGGGGAAATAAAATTTTAGTTAAAATCTTGTGAAACAGTTAAAACCAATAAAACACACTCATATAACCTTAATACATAAAAATTATTTGTAAGTCCTTCCTTCCATGGATTAATTAACCGCATATTATTCTGATAAATGGTGTTCCTGGTATAACTCAATGTGTGTGTTCTGTGTTTAATATTTATATTTATATTTAAATCACAAAAAACATAATAAATATTGTTAAAATTTTCTCTCAATACCATCATACATTATGAAAATGATAAAAAAATAATATTTAACATTCAGGTATGAACCACAAAAAATCTTAAACAAGGCATGCCTGGATTGACATTAAGTGCATGAAACCAATTTAAAGGTGGTATTTTAGTAATATATTTTATAATTTTTATTATAATTTATTTATTTATAATATTACTATAAAATTTGTTTTAATAGGTATAGTATTTTCTTAAGAAAGGGATGATTTTCGGTAACTATAACTGTGATTAGGAACTTGTTCAAGGGTGTACAATGATAATTATAGAATTATTTTTTAATTTGTTGATGTTTTTTTTAAATTATAGAATATAATGTAATTTTACATACTACTATATTGATAAATTTTATTGACATTTTATATAATAATTTATGAAATGATTTTTTGTATTAATGGATGATTTTTTAATTCAGTTAATAATTAAATTGAAATTTCATTTGACTCTTTATTGATGTAGTGTGATAAATATTTTATCATGACACAAATGAAATTAATATGTTTTGCGAATAACTTCTAGAAATAATAATAAAAATTTATTTTAGTAATATATATATCATTGATAAATTCATCAATCAGCTGTGCAAAGAATAATTTGATAAAGGAACACCTTTTTCAATGCTAAAAAATTTGCTGATAACTGTTCTAATTTATCATTATGTTTTTAAGTATAGATGAAGGTAAATTTAATCTATTCTATTATTAGCATAGATAAAATTCATTTTCTTTTAAAAAAACATACACCATTTGAACTTATTTATCTCTAATGAAGGCCATTTCAATCACTGATAATGCTCATGACAACAATTGTGTTTCTGACCAATTCTAGACCCCCACAGAAGGGATTTAAGGGACCTAGTAATCCTGATGATCAAAAACTAGGGTTCCATGTTTCCTATTCATCTTGAGGAAATAATTTTTTTTGTCTCCATACACCATAGTAATCCCATAGATATTAAACATTGGAAATATTTTTCCGAAGGATTTCAACATTGATCAGACCTCACCCAGAACTATAAACTTGGGGTGACCCACTAGAAAGGTCCTTAGTAGGTAAACCCTTTTATATTACCAACAACTAATAAAATACACCATATGTATCCTCTATTTGTTTTGACCCATCATCCATGTACCACTATTAGGGTGACCATTATTCTAAGACAATATAAATGAGAACGAATTCACCCTAGCCCCTATACCTCATCTCCAATTTTTTAAAGACACTATATCAGGGAATAAATTCACCCAAGTCCTTATACATATTCTCCATTTAAACTAGGCGCCTATACTTGTTCCCTAATATTAAAATATCACTATATATGGGATCTATTTATTTATGGTTCCTATACATGGGATCCAATTTCGCTATGTCCCTATAAATGGGCATCAATTAACCAACATTCCGATACATGGTCTCAAATTTGTCCAGGTCTCTATACAGGGGAACTAATTATATGAGGTTCCAATACCTAGGCTCCAAGGAATACCATATACCACCCATGTCGAGATAATCATCTTGGTTTCAAAAAAACCTCAAGTTTATATAATTATAAGGGTTTTATAGAAAAATAATTTGATGAGATACTCCTCTTGGATTCCTCTTGTGCCTTGATTTGAGATAATCCTCTTAGTCTTAACAATTAATTGATTCAATACACTCATATTAGTTGCTAAAACTACCATAAACTAAGTTAAATACAATGTGGACATCCACCATTGATAATGATTTTTTCACATGAGGGAGTCTATCAAAATTATATTTTTTTATATATTGAAATTCCGCAATGGGTTAAATAATGTCATTTCATAAGGAGAGCGAGTGTGTTGTTTTTATACTATTCAAAATCTCTAATTGATATTTACCTTTGTTTATTTATTTTAAAATAATATAAAATGTTTTCTTATTTTGGTTTTTGATTATATAAATGTAAAATATGTGAATGTAACTAAAAAATAACATTCTAAGTGGGGAAATAGAAAGTATAACATTAGGCCACCAATTACATTAATTACTCAATGTTGTTATTTTCAACTTATTTTCTATGAACTCATTATAATTAGTGATTCAAAATCCACATATAAAATTTAAATATTCTATGAAAACTCATAAATTTTATTGGAACACAAATTTACATATCATAAATGGTATAATTGAATGTGTATTCCATAATCATAGACAGTCAATCAAAATCCACCCAACCCCACCATATAATGATCATTCCCGAACTCCCTCCCTTTCATCACATATCAATAGACTGAAGATAAGGTAGTCATGATCAATATATTAGAGAAGTTACATGATCTATTCACTAATATTATAACACCCCACACTACATCATAACAATTTATTAAATGAAAATTAAATCAGAATCAGGATTTGAGAAATAATGAACCTCCTTTGAGAATTCACCTTCAGAGCATCAATCCATGTTCATTGCGTATAATATATAAGAAAAATATAAATAAAATTAATGAAAGTATGTAGAAATAGTTGGTTTAATAGTGAAGAATGTATTAAAAGAAAAAAATAATACTCTAATTAAAATACTAAGAAAATTTATAGAGAAAACCTAGGATAAAAGTTGATGGGGTGATTATTTTCAATATAGGGGAGAAGGTAATATTTATAGATAGTTGTGAATTTTTCTAATTGCTATCCTTTTTTGTGATGATGAGTTATCCTTTTATTCAATGGATAATTTCCAATTATCATGGCTCAGGGTCTTTATCAACATCACTTGAATCTTCTAAACGAAAAATTCCACTTCCCACAATTTTTCCATGAAAATATTGAGAATAATTGGTGTGAAATTATTCTATTATTCATGAATCTTATAAAACCCATCATTTATATAATTCCATGATTTTTATGAGATGTATTTTCATTGATTATTAATTATCAAAAGTTTTATTCTAGACTAATGGTTACATATGGGCCTACAAATTAACTCATGGACTAAAATTTTTCGATTTAAGGAGGTTTAAAGATAAACTTGTAGTTTGCTTATATCAGACGCATTATTATTCATTGTTAATAGTGGAATTTAGACAAACACATCACGCGAATGAGCTTATGTCTATATAATTTTTCATTGGGGATGAACCAGTGGTCCCCGCCATCTTCAAAATCTTACAAAAATAAAAATAAACAACTATTAAATAATAATAAAAATATCATTTTAGATTTTTCAGGTGCATAAATTTATGATTGGATACAATTATAATTAATTTGGTATAACATGGGTATCATGACTCAAATTATATTTTGGAATGAATATAATTATCCTTGGAGTAGTGTGGCTCATTCATCATTTCAATACGAACAACAAGGAAAACTCAAGGGGGCACTAATGTCACGATTCCCCTATAATTTCTTGGGTTCATCTTTTATAAATAGCAATCAGATTTGATTTATGTACGGTGGATCCAGCTTGATATTTTATTAGTATTAACTATTTATGATTTTATATTGAATTTTTATCTTGGGAAAACTTCAAGAATGTGGGAAATTCACAAGCTTGGGTTCAGCTTCACTGGAACAATCATCACAAATTCACCATCCTGGTTGTGCTCGGTTTCATCTTCATCATTCATAGAGTAATTTTTCGTCTTCAGCTGTTTCATCATTAATGATTCAAGGAATTCATCCCTAACATTAAGATGTACTATTTCATACATGCTCTTCTATCTTCTTTAGAGGAATTTGGTTCTCGATACTGTATCTCTGTGATACCATCTTCAATCAATCAGCTGGGGGATGCATGGTGGTGCATCTCCCCCAATATTTAAAGATAACTAGAATCATCATTTTTATTGTGATCACTGGTGTAATGTAATGATATATGGTTAGGTTGTATTCAGTTCATATCATTTTCCTCAATAGGTTGTTTGAATCTATATCGGGCTTAGTGAATTGTCCACATAAGTTTTATGAGAATCTGGGATTTAGTACATTAGTTATATCTTAAGCTACCATAATGATGTGATATGTTCAATATGATAATATCAAGGTTGGTTATTTTGTTCTCATGTGGTAGCATGAACTCAATGTCATGGTCACATGAATACATCAAGCATGGTAGGCTATTGGGGAACATGTTGTAGGAAGCTGGACGAAAAGCATTGATGTCAGCTTAGTGGCCATGAGAATGTAGTGTGGTCACATTGGGTGTGACCAGGACATCCATGGGACCATATTATAATTATGCATGAAATTAGTTTAGGAATGTTCTTATGGTTAAATGTAGGGTAAATTGACATGATAATCTGGAATGTGCTTAGTTCACAATTCCATGTGTAGTCACTTCAGGACCTTTTATCATTTCCAATCTGTATATCAATGACAGTTTAAGTGTTGAATATTCAATAAAAAATTCTACTAAAATAACTATATCACATTCCATAATTTAGATATCATTATTATTATGAATTCATTTAAATTCAATTAAAATTACATTTTTTTTTCAAAAAACAATTATTATTTAAAAATCACAATTATTTCCCAAAACAAATTTATGAAATTAATCTATGTATGGTCTTTTCATTATATCGAGATATGAATTTATCAATAAAAATGATAAGTTTTCCAATTAAAAATAATGTATCAAATTTATAAGAAACATAGAAATGAATTATTTCCTAGGATTTGGATTTAATTAACGATTAATTTCTATGTGAACACTATTGAAAATTAGATTTTCAACTCACATCACTACCCTACAGTTGAACTATTACACTCCTAGATAAATTAATATTTTAATGTTATTATTATATATTAAATGTTATAAGGATTCATTCATCCTTGATAAACACATAAAAATGTGTATGATATAAAACTAGTATTAATTCAATTTTGTTTATTATTCCTTATATGTGAATATATAATACTATCTCATTTAAATCTAATAATAGATCCCAGTATAGGAGAGGATCAATTTATAATTAAGAGGAACTAATTTTTATATAAACACATCCATTTATCTCTCTCCAATATGTTTTTAAAACCATAGTTCATTTTTTGGCATCATTGATACAAATCGAATGAATTTTTTAAATGAAAATTTTCCACTTATTCATTTTTATTCAATTTCCCCCTCATATGAATGAATTCGTTTTTATAGTTAGTAACATATAAATTTTTAAAAATTTTGAATTTTCACTATCCATGTAAGTATTATGAACATTGAAACAGAACATATAGAAATCGTACAAATTCCATTTACAAATTAACGCAAGGAATAATGGCTCAAAGATTCAAAATGGGATAGCAATTAACTTTTTTACTATAATTTCAATAGATTTATAACTATTTATTTTCTGTTGGATCCCTATAGATATATTTTTTACAGGGGACAAGTTTAATATGATAACGCAAAAAGGTTCAAGTGACCACAAGTTATAATTCAAAATTCATTCATATATTTCCACTCACACTCCCTTTTCCTTTTATAAATATAAATTATCCTTGAAAATTTTTACAAATACAAAATAAATCATTAGTTCTCCATAAATTCAAAACACATGAATTTCATAACTCTCTTATGAAATTTTTACTATTCATGGTTGAATTGAAGATAAAAAAATTTAAAAAAATGGAAAAATGTTTTCAGAAAAACCATGTAAAAACAAAAATGTATAATATTTAAAAATAAATAAATTTCTTTATGTTTTGTTACTTTAAAATTCCTAAAATATATTTTCAAAAATAATACTATAAATATTAATTAGTTTTATATACAAGTATTCTAAAAGTTTTCCTAATAATTATTTATATTAAATCTAAATAGGAGTAAATCCCTTCCCCACACTTATTCACCACTATAAATTTATGTTTTAATAGACATGAATAAACATTATAGTGACAAATTATAGTAAAATGATAAGTATAATTGTGTTTTGTTATTCAATTGGTTTTATCTTATGATATATACCTTCTTTTATTAGAAAACTGAGACATCCTATTATGTGCTTCCAACTTTTGTAAAAATTATAGAAAAATACAATGAAAAAAATGTTATTATTGAAATTAAAAGAAATAAAATTTATAACCAAATAGAGGGGAGGGGATTCTTCTGGTATCCCTCACAAAAGGAGTTATAGTTAGAATGTCCAAAGCTAGGCATGTTTGTGGTAATCCCCAATTCATAGGGGTATGATTTTTTGGTTTGAACTGCCATATTTTTTTAATTCAAAATATATTAAATTACAATTAATCCTAGATTTCCCCTTTCAAATATTAATTCATTTTCATCCCCTTAATAATATAATGAAACTAAAAATGTGGGGGTGTAAAGATAAGGTATGGGGCCTCTGTGGTATCTACCATAAATGGTTTGTATTTCACTTCATGTAGTGGTATATCCACTTTTTCTGCTATGATATGTTTAATATATGGAGATAAGGAAAGTATTTCAAGTTGAATTTAATAAAGACAATGTGAGATGATGTAAATATTCTCCCCCTTATATGTTATATATTATTTCTTTTCTTTATTCTGAGAGGCCACCAATATCTCCTTCTCTACATTATTTCCATCCATCCAATTTCCATAGTATTTCGAAGGTGTGTTTTACTATTTTGTAATGAGTTACTCTATTATTGTAGATGAATCAGAAAGATCATAGAATAATATCCCTCAAGAGTTTCCATATTTCATAGGATAAATATACAAAAATTAAAATCAAATTCATCTCCCTATAATGAAAAAAGAAATTATACAAGATCAATATCATTAATATAATGAGGGTACAAATTGAATTTAATTTGAAAAAACTAAAAATAAATAGATTCCAGAGTTTGGTTATCCCCCTAAAATTGATTAGTTAGTATCAATTATTTCTTTATGAGTGCCTCATGAATTTTCAAAATTCATGTGGGTGAAAAAAATCCTTCATCAATTCTACCTCTATGATATATTTTTATACATTGGAAGATTGGGTTTTGGTTCCTCCTTTTCTAGTATTCCACATTCAATATTATATCTATGAATGTTTAATAATTTATTTTTCATAAATGTCCATTACATAAAAAAAATTCTCACATGTGACAATATTATTTGTTCATTTGTTCATACCAAGATGTCTTTCAACCGATTTTCATTCTAAGTGATTATCTATTTTTTTAAAATAAAAATTCATTATATTGTGAAAAATAAATCGTAATCATTAGCCTTACTCCAAAAAATTAGTTCCTATTTGATTGTGTTTATATATTAGTATCTTTTCAAATGAAATTTTTATTTTATTAGAAATTGTAAAATAATAAATGGATGACCATCATAATTTATTAATGTGTGTGAGCGGGTTGGCTCTATATTTTTCAAAATCACTTATTAATTATATTTTTCTTAATAATTAATGTATTTAGAATTTTTTTTGGATCGTAATTGTGTGAATACATAATGTACGAAAGATGTAGAAATAATGCAATAGTGAGTGGGGAAAGGGAAAAATAAATATTAGTACATTAATAACATTCATTATCTTTTATTTACATCCATAAAATTGGTAATGCACACAAAATCAATCATGTATCACAACCTCTATTTAAATGGAAAGATCATATTGACTTCTATAAATATCCATGAAATATAGAATTACAGATTCCTTAATGTTTTATTTGATGAACATGAAATGATGGTAAAAAAGCCTTTAAAATCCACACAACTTCATATTATGAATTTAATTCCACAAAATCCCTTAATTTCATTGAATATAAGGGGAATGAGTACAATAAAAGAAGGATAAACAGATAATGTAATTAAATAGAATAAACTCTTTTATAATGTTACGATCTCCACATGAGTCTTTGAACACCCCAACAACGTCATCACAATTAATCAAAAACATAAGAAATTATAATAAAGATTGTATAAATACTGAGCCTCAAATAGAAATTTACACTTGATTCATTAAATCATATTATCAGATTTAATGAGAGCATAATACATCAATCATGTTTTTAGAAATTTATTAAATGAGTTGGAGAAGATAAAAATATTTAAGAAGAGAATAAATGAAATTGTATTTAAAATGTACAAGTGAATTATATAGAAATACAATGCCACAATTAGTAAGAAAAAATATTATAAATGTGGGTGAAGGAAAAATATTTTTAGATAGATGATAAATTTTCACATTCCTCTTCTTGTTTTTAGTACCGAGGAGAAACATTTTTCTTCCTTGGATGGGATATATGTGTCATAGTCAAAGTTCATGATCCCAAAAATTCGAATCTTCAAATAAATTTGTTTCCGTTACCATGATTTCACTCTCAATACCTCAAGAATAATATGGAATAAATTATCATATAATTTTAGGAATCCATTTGTTAATCCATGATCTATTAGGTAATATATGGAATTTAAAATGTTTGTTCAATGATATTTAGTTCTTAAATGTAGGTTTTGGGTATGATGTTTCAAATTTTAAAAGGAAGTAATTTCATAGACCAAATTTTTTTCATTCAAAGAAGAGATAATATGGAGAAGCAATGTTATTGGGATGGCCAGTTGAATGTTCTGCAATCATTCAAAAATTTTGACGAACCCCTCATTTTCATGGTCTTCGGAATGTGTAATAGGGTCAGGGTGCATGACCTGCAACCATACCTTAATCCATGCCACGTAGAGGGAAAAATTAAAATAACTATAAAATAAAAAACATTCTTTTGAGGTTATTTAGGGTCATAATTTTTTTCATCCGTGATACTTAATTTAGTGCAAAAATGGTTAAAATGATCATATTATTCAGTGGGGTTCATTTAATTAACCTTTTAGTGGTTTGGTTCCTTTTTTCATCTGATAAAAATAATTTTGTACACATCGGAGTACTCTATAATTATGATTTCCATCATATTTTCTGGGTTCATCTTCTATAAATAACTATCAAAATCAACTTCTATAAGGTGTATCTAACAATATATTTTCGTAAAAGTTTCCCTACATTAAATCATCTTGATTTTAACCTTAAAATTGATTCATGTGTATTGGTTTTCTCTTGCTTGATTATAATAGGTGACATGTATTATTCTACCTAGATGAGCTCAGTTTCATCATTTTCTTTCACGGTGAAAAAAGATGGCTTAGTGGTTCAAGTGTAGTTTATTTGAGTGCATTGATCCTAATGGAATGCTTAAAATTTTCATCCATGTATGTTTAATGTATTTATATGTCTTCAATACCAGCTTCCACATCATTGAGGTACCTCCTTCCATTGATAAGGGAGTCACACATGGGGGTTTGTAACCCTCAATAGTTTATGATTAGTGGAATCAACATTTCTTTTGTGTTAACCCGTGAAAAAATACGATATATATAAATCATGGTATCTACTGATCTTCATCATTGTTAATAAGTCATTTAATTTCAGTTCAGGATTTGATGATTATCAATATAGATTCGGCGAGATTTTAGGTTTGAGTTTATCTATATTATCATAATCCATCATGAAGATGTTTTCGGTAAAATTTGAGAAGCTCCTGATCATTGTTATTTTCAACTATTGTATCTTGGATTCATTTTTTTGGTAACATGAATTTATCCAGAAAGGTATAATATTGTTAAATTTTTGTTAGTTTGTTATAGGTGAAGGTATACTGTCATATTAGTTACCATGATAATGATGTGTGTTCACTTTGGGATGTCACTGTATGTTTCATGAGGCCACTATACAATTTTACTATTGGAATGTTTGGGATTTATCTTGTTTTTAAAAGGATATTATGAGGACCTGACAATAAAGCATCTAGATAGTTATAAATTTTAAGTGTTGTCACAATGGTTCTTTACCTAAATTCCAACTTATATTTTCAAAAATAAATTAACAGTGCAGATTTATTAAAAATAAATTTTAACAAAATGAATCAAATCATCTACCATCAATTAGAGTTCAATTTAAAGACTATTTCAATGACATTAAATTAAAAAATTTCAAATCATAAATTTTTTATTACTTTATATTAAATTTTATTTACAATTCAAAAAATTATAAAAAAATTTATAGAATTTTCATTATATTTATTAATGAATATACGAGTAAAAATAATAATTTTTTATATTTGAAATTTAATTTTCTAATTATCTAGAAAAACAAAAAAATGATTATTGATGATTTTCTGAAAATTAGGGATTATATTATAAGAAATAAAAATATTTTTTTATTTTTCAGCTCACCTCATTGTTGTAAGCCCCAAAATTTTCATTTTTCATTCATTATCATGTTTCCAAGAAATATTGGAATAAAACAAATACAACCCTAAAAATGTGGTTAACATAAAACTAAACCTTCTCCTATTTAATTAAAAATAAATATTGTAAATAAAAAATGGATACAAATGTGTAAGCCTCACAACAACATTTTCCTCTCCCCTTTCACCTAGTTTTATATTCGGCATGATGTTAATATTATATAAAATAATACTACCACACTTATTTTAAATACACAATGCATCCCATTATGTGCAAACCAACTAAATAAGACATGATTCTATCAATTGGGATACATATAATTCCACCTTTATGGGTCAAATTTTAATTCTAAAACACCTACTAACTCCCAATATGATGATTAATTCATGAGTTCCAAACATTATGGATTTAAAATATAAAAACACTAACTATTAACATAAATGTTGAGGATCATTGAAACATATGGTCAATATCATAAATTAATTTCAATGATCGATCACTAGTATGTTTGAAACCCTATCATACAATTGGATTTGGTAAGGATTCAAGAAAATGTCCAAAATATATAGTGGAGTCTCAAGGTAGAATATAATCCCATATAAAGGATATGATGAGAAAGACCTCATGTTCACTTAACAAAAATAAAATTTGAGTTGTTATTAGTAATGTAACACCCCAGGATTTCATAGTATGTTATCTCTTTGAAATAGTTCAATAGTTTGCGCTACACGCAACACTGAGTTCGAGCGCAACGTGACTTACCAAACATTCCATTCAAAAGCGGTTATGAATTGTATTAAATAAATTTTTATATTTATATTTTCCATATAATGTTAACATCCATATTATGTGTTTCTTAGACATAATATAAGAACAAATTAAATTTTTCAGATAAACAAAGTATTTTTCATGAAATGTTATTTTACTGACTTTTAATAGTGAATCCTTTTTAAATAAAATATTTTACACTTTTATATATATTATTTGAAAAAATAAAATTATTCTATAGTAGTGGGACATAAAAATTTAGTTTGGATAAATTTTTTGAACTTTTCATAATAATTTCATATTTTGATAAATAGTGAAAAATACTAAATTTCAATTAAATACAACTTTTTTAATCGAATTAATTTATAGTGTATAATTATAAAAGTTAGTGGGTTTAAATTATAATTAGATTACATTTTTATTATATAATATAATTTAGTTTATTGGATAAAATTTCAAATTTAAATTGTACATAATCAAAAGTCAATCTTTTGATAGTTTTTAATTTGTAAAAACATGCTATTTAGTTTTGAAAAAGGGAATTAATTTTAAAAAATTTAATGAAACTCAAATATTTTGAATATTGTAAAATATATATAATTTTTGGATTAGGAATATCAAAATTATCTTATGGTTAATTTTTATAATTTTTCGAAAAACATTCAATTTTTTATGAATAGTGAAAAAAATTGCGTTATTTTTTAAAACTGCCTATTATTTAAATAATTATTCTTTTTATTTAAATTTATTTTAAGAGAAAATAGATACATAATACCTAGATTATTTAAATTTAATTCATTGTAGTCAATTTATAATAAGAATATATATATAATATTTTATTAAAATTTTTAATGTCTGTTACCCACCTTCTAGGAACATTTCCAAATTGGTATAAAACATAATTTTATCGCTTATATACATTGAATTGACAAAATCTGAGATACAATATTGACATTATTATGTAAAATTTTGTTTAATAGGATAAAAATATTTTTTTGAATAGTAACTTTGGAATTTTATTTACCGCCGTTAAAAGTAAATAGGGTAATTAAAGGTAAAAATTATATTAGAATTACCATAACACATGAATCTATTCCATTGGATAAATGTATTTCGACCAAAATTAACCATAAGAATAAAATATGATCCTTTTCATCAACTTGGATTAGATAAAGACATTTATTATTATTTTATTTAAAGAAGAGTTAAAAGTGTTAAATTCGATTTTTAATAACTAAACTATTATCAATATAGTGTCATACATAAGATAAATTAGATTATAAGTAAAAATTAGAAATCTAAAAATATTTCCTATATCATGGTAGTTTATTTATAATTTTTAGACCTTAAATAATTAAATTTATTTATGACACAATGATAATGCAGTAATTACCTTATTAATGAAAGAATAATATAATTGATATTATAAATATCAAAACAAATGAAAATTGAGACTTTTGATTAAATACAAGAAATTTATAGGGAGATATGACATGTTAGGGTTGATTTAATGTATTTTTTTAATTAATCAACTTTTTATGAATTTCACAGAAACCAAATACCCAATACCGTCAAAATTGACATAAATATGTTTTTAAAACAAAAAATGTATTATTAAATAATATAATAAAAAAAAATATCAGGTTTGGCCAAAGTACGTATATAATGATGTATATGACATTTATTAACCACTTCAGGATCTCTACAATTTTTATTGTTTGTTTATTTACCATTTATTATAATAATACCAGAATACATGTTAATGTTAAACTATTTAACTATTAGTTAAATCTAACAATTAAGGTTAATATGGTGAACTACACCTATCTATGACCTATGGGTTGTATGTTTTTATACCTCTACCCAACATAGACTCGAATTAAATCATTTTGGGGCCATTAGAATCCAAATATGATTGTATAATAAATTAATATTTTCAGATTTTCCTAAAGAGACCCTCACCTCTCTTATATGATGGGTATTTCCCCTTCCCTCAAAATCACACCTCCAAAGCCATTTGGATGGGCCAGAACCTGCACAAAAATCCTCACAACTAACCTCACATTAACCTAGTGGATTTACTTGGATCACAATCCAACCAAAGTATCTCTTCTAATCAAATCAAAATGAATCACCTGAAGAAGAGGTAATCATTTCATCACCTCTTTCAAATATATTTTCTTCGTCCAATTCCTATTTCGTTGTTTTTTCCATACCAAAATAATAACTCCAATAGATTCTAAATACTGGGATGTTATTATAAATATTATACAACAAATTTAATTATTCTATCCACCCTAATAATAACAAATTCACCATGCCTGCGTACGTATGGATCACCATCTCCACGTCGTGGGGTATTTTATTATTCAACACATCATTATATGTATGAGTACATTAATGAGAATAATTTATGTAAATATTAAATATAATATGATTAATAATTGTTTATATATAATATATCATCCTATTATATATTATTTTACTACAAATAGTATGATATAATCACTCGTGCGTACGTACGGCTTACCGTCTCCACGACGCGATAAGATTCATTTCCATGTTCACCATTCAACGATGATTGTAAAAATGTATATCATTAATAAGAATGTAGTAAATGTTATAATAATTCTAATGTATATATATATACATACATTTACATATATATATATATATATATATATATATATTTACATATATCTCATTCACATACTTCCATTAAATACGATATGAAAACGGAAACAACGTTTATGCGTGCGTACGACCTACCATCCACATAAATGTTGTTTTCCATTTTCATATATCTATATATTATAAATATTTATATTATAAATATATAAGATATATAAATCTTGTCGTATATTATGGAAGTATTTAAATCATGATCTATGTGATTTGATCATGAATAACATGTTAAAACACCTATGATAAAGAAAGCGATTATTACCTGAAATGTTAATTTAACATGAAAATTATAATTAAATAGGATATATATATTAATAAATGAATCATGTATGATATCATAAATATTAATATGGTTATGGTATAATTTAATAACATTCTATTTTCATTATACAAGAGGTTAAACGTACCCTTGACTAAAATAAAGTACTATAAGGGTTAATTCCTAAATCTCATTATTATCCAAGATTATTTATCTGTTTTTCTTTATTGAGAAAAATTTATTATCAATGTTCAAGATTCATAAAAATAATTTCAAAAGTATTATTTTTATTTTAGTCTTTAACGAAAACATCATTCTAAATGTTTTAAATATTTATTATTCAAAATTTTTCTAATCAATATCCATGTTTTCGAAATGGTTTTATGGATTTATTTGAATGGACATGCATGTTTTAAAATGTTAATTCCTTTAGAAATTTTCAATGTGGGATGGGAAACATTGACAGAAAAATATCTTTTAAATGTGTTCCATTATTAATTTTGTTACTGTTAAATGATTTTATTAAAAATAGGTATTTCACACAAAGTGATTTACTGATAATTTTCTACTATATCAACATCCTTTACTAAATATTATTCGTGATTGAGTTTGAATTATTATAATACTATCTTCTATTTTGTATTTAATGAGTAATGATATGTTTTATTCTGGATGTGATTTTTTATACCATTAATGGTTTATGGATAATGTATTGATATTTTGTATGCTAGTTTTAATATGAATGTTTATGTTATGTTTCTACGTTTTCATATGAGGAATGAAATGGACTTTGAATGTAACGGGTGGGGCCCGCTATAGCCTCACGATGCATCGGTAGGTGTCATTAGACAATCTATTGTCTTGGAATAAGGCCTTGACAAAATCATATTTTTAGTCTTGGAACAAGGTCGTGACTATGTGGTAATGATGTCTAGAATTAGGCATTGCCTCATTATGAAATTCGTAACTACATGTGATTATTAAACTAGTAGAATTTACATGTGCAGTTTTATATGGAAATTTTTTCTTTTTTTCCATATTATGTTCAAGATCATGCTTAAAAAGGTTGTTGTTTTTATTACACACATTTCCTTAAATGTTCATCGCTTCTGCTAAATTAATTACCCTTTCGGAGCATCTGAGCTCACCATTTTGGTATGTTTTATTTTCCCAAGATGCCAAGATGTGTACTATGATTTATATGATGGTTTAAGTGAGAATAATAATGGAATTATAAAAGGATTATCAAATATGTAGTTTATGTCATAAATTTTAATGTAAATTTCATGTCTGTAATATATTTTCCAAGACTTCTAAAATGATCATTCCTTCAGGACTTGATTTCTTGTAATCATTCCAATATATTAAAATAATCCACTGAATTTGGGTTTGGGGGGTCAGGGCATTATAGTTGGTATCAAAGGAATTTTAGAAAGAACCTTGGAAATAGATTAAGTTAAACTTTAATTTAAAATAATTACCCTAATATAGAATTTGAGGATTAGTATAGAATAATATCCTAGAATTTTGGTAGTGTATAGATTTTGTGAATATTCAAATGAATACATACCTGTCTGGATACATGATGATAGAGGTGTATCTGGCATAGATATATCTAGGGGTAATACACGACAACAACACTCTGAGCTATACTCAAACAGGAACTGTTGCATGACAATAGGCTATCCTGCACTATTTTTTTTGACAATCCCAGGGGATATTCTTTAGATAATTAAAATTTTCATTACAAATTATTATGATTGATTTATGAGTAAATATATTATCAAAGAAACCATTTTTATGATTATAATACAAGATGTGTGAAAATATTCAATTAATCATGATAATTTTCATATTTTTTGGACTATAAATTATGATATGAACTAACCTAGTGTATTTCACCATTTAGAAATGGAGCCCAGTAGAGGGAATGTGAACTCGAGCAATACACATGACCCAAAGAGTGATAAGGATAATATATTTCTGGTATTATGTAAAAATTTATAAGGGAAATATTCTGCCACATATTCTTATCATATGAAGAAACATTTTCATGTGTCAATAAAATAAGTAATGAATTATCTGATTCATATGGATTTGAAGGGATTCCAAAGAATAAAATAATGGTATAGAGAAATATAGATAAAAGGAAGAAAGAAATTGATGATTTTTCTAAATGAGATAACTGTGGAAAGAATCACATTGGTAAATGCTTGTAGGGAATGAGAGTTTGTTATAAGTGTGGAAAAAAAGTACACCACTTATGTGATTTCAAGGGTAATAAAAAGGTTTCCAATGTATAGTGATTAATTAGCAAAGAGTTGGGACACTACGTGAATCAATGTCACATCATCAGAGTATACCACAATTGATATTGTTGGATAAAAATCAAGTCATGATAGAAATGCATATGAAGAAAAATGAATAGTGTTATTATATTGATATTAATGAATTCTGTCATTTTCGTGATGTATAAATGATTTACTATTTATAATAATTATAGTGTATAAAAGGATTGTACTACAGTATTATTTCATTGAGGATTTAACATTATTTGGTACTAAGAATAGTGGTTCAATATCATGTTAAATTTTGTATAAAATACATGGCTGAAAGAAAGATAAACAATAATGTGGTTCCCAGGTAGTGATTTTGGAATAATATATGATTGTTTTGGATAAATTATATTCGATATTCTTGACTACTTTGTAACTAATTATTTGCTTATTTATTCAATTATTGTTTGAGTTTACAACATTTATGTATATAAGGAGTATATCCAATATTCTATAAGGAATAATGGAGCATGAATGTAATCAATAAGGTTTTATGGTAATTCAGGGCGTTACTGTGTTTTAAAGGAATACACAATGAAGGTATTCACATGTTATTACATGGAAAATATGATCTTCATTATGTTTACCTTTATTATATATTTTGGACTTTGAGTTTGGACCGAAGTATTTTGGATATGTCCAAAGGTTATAATATATTAATATATCTATTGGATACTATTGTTAATGTTAACAAACATCTTATGATTATTTTTGGATTATTATAAAAAGGAAATCCTGGAAGCTGGGCGACAACCCATCACGTCCAGCAATGTCGCGAGACTTGAAGCCACAACTGAAGGGCGATAATGGTGCATCACCTACCACTGGACTATGTGATGTCCTTGTTTTTATAATGTTGTTTTTTTAAATAGTCTGACAAATGTATTATAAATGTATTATTTTTGGAACCCTATGAAATTAAGATAAATATAATATTTTTGAAATGTATTATCTTTTTGGAGTGAAATATGTGTTTGTTGTAGAAATTAATTAAAGGATTATACTATATTTGACAATTATATTTTTTTCTCACTTATTCTATGAGAAAATTATTTCTTAAACTGTTGGGAGTGGATCTTAAAACCAAAAATGTGTTATCCTGATTGCTTATGTTTCGTTGGACTAGTGATATTTTAAATCATCATAGATTGATGGATTTAAGGCCCTTAATTAGTCACTTGTTTGTGATTTATGACCTCAATCACTCCATATAAATATTTATATTTTCCCTCCAATTATGTTTCATTAATTTCCGCCAATTGTCTCATAATTTGGATCATAATTTGGGGGTGAATGTTTCATTTATATTTCACTCTTATTAAGACTAAATTTTACTAACCATATATCTAATGTGGGTTTTCCACAATGGTATTTTCTATTTTTATCTTTTATTTTTTAAGAACAATTTCAAATGGAGAGGATGTAATTTATTGACGGAGGGGATAATTTAATACCCCATGATTTCATAGAACGTTATATCTTTAAACTAATTCAATAGTTTGTCATACACACAACACTGTGTTTGAGTGCATCCTGACTTACAAAACCATCCATTCATAAGTTGTTATGAATAGTAATAATGGAATTTTGAATTTCATATATTTTATATAATTTTAGCATCAATATTATGTTTTTATTGTATATAATATAAGAAAAAATACAATTTTTCAGATAAAGGATGTATTTTTTAGAAAATATAATTTTCCACCTTTTAATAGAGAACCATTTTTAAATCCAATATTTGACACATTTATATATTTTATTTGATAAAAAAATCATTTTTAGAGTATGGATATAGTAATTTAGTTTTGATAAATCATTGGTACTTTTCTGATAACTTTCATTTTTTGATAAATAATGAAAAATAATAAATTTTAATTGGAAACAACTTTTAATCAAAAACATTTATAGTGTTAAATTATGAATTTTAGCTATTTTAAAGTATAATTAGATTATATTTTTATCATTTAAAATAATTTAGCTAATCAGATGTAATTTCAAATTTAAATTGTACAAAAACACTTGTCAATCTTCTGATATTTTTTAATTCTTAAAAATACACTTTCTGGTTTTGACAACTTGAACTAATTTTAAATTAATTAATTAAACTCATATGTTTTGAATTTTGTAAATTATTCATGAGTTTTGGATTTTGAATATCATAATTTTCTTAGGGTAAATTTTAGGTATTTTGCTGAAAAATTTCAATTTTTGAAGATTAGTGAAAATCACTACGTTATTGTTTAAATTGACATTTATTTAAATATTTATTATTTTTATTGAAATTTATTTTAAACTCAATAGAGTTTCATTATACTTATATTAGTTCAAATTAATTCATTGGATTCATTTTATAATAAATTTATGTATAAAATTTTATTAAATTGTTTAATGTCTTTTACCCACCTTCTAAGCACATTTGCAAATTTGAATAAAACATAATTTGACATCTTTTGTGAATTGAATTTCAAAAATCTGATAGATTCTATTGACATCATTGTGTAAAATGGGGTTCAATAGAATGAAAATAATTTTTTTGGTGAATAGTCACTTTTGATTTTATTTACCACCATTAAAATTAAATAGGGTAATTAAATTTAAAAATGATATTATAATAACCCTAACACATGTCCTAATTCCATTGGAAAAATTTATTTCAACCAAAATCATCCTTAAGAATAAAATATGATCCTTTAGGTCCACATTGATTAGATTAGGACAATTATTATTATTTTTTTAATAAAGAGTTAAAAGTGTAAAATTCAAAGTTAAATAACTGAAACATTTTTATTATATGGTTATGCATATGATAAACTCAACTATAAATATTTATTATAAAGATAAAATGATTTAATACATCATGGTAGTTTATTTAAAAATTGTAGTTATTAAATAATAGAATTTATTTATGACAAAATGATGATGTAGTAATTATATTATTAATAAAGGACTAAAATAAATGATAAATAAAATATCAAAATAAATGTAAATTGATATTTTTTATGACATAAAAGAATTTTATAGGTGAATATGACATTCAATGGTTGATTTATTATATTTTTTTCAAAGTAATCATCTTTTATGACTTTAACAAAAACCAAATACAAAATAGTGTCCAAATTGACATAAAAGAGTTTTTAAAACAAATACAATATTATTAAATGATATAATAATCATAAATCTATAAGGTTCTGCCAAAAGACTTTTATAATGATATAAATGTCATTAAAGAACCACTTGAGGCTCTCTTTTCATTTTATAGTTTGTTATTAACCATTTATTATAATATTACAAGAATACATGGTAAAAGTTGAACTATTTAACTATGAGTTAAATATAAAAGATAAGTTTATTATGGTGAACTAAACCCTTATATAACATAATTGTTGAAAGGTTTTTGACCTATCCAAACCTTTTCCTTTAATAATTTTGGAGCCATTAGAAACCGAATATTATTGTATAATAAATTAATATTTTAAACTTTTCCTAAAGTGACCCTCACCATTCATATAAAATGGTACTTCTTCTTCTCAAAAAATCACACCTCCAAAGCCATTTGGCTCAGCCAACCCCTACTAAAATATCCTACCAAATACCCTCCCATCAACCTAGAGTCCGTACATTGATCATTATCTATGTTAATGATTTCTTTTGACCAAATCAAAAGGATGCACCCAAAGAAGTAGAAAACATTTCATCCCATATTTCAAAGTTTTTTCCTTCTTCCACGTCATCTTTCTTTGATTTTTCAATATCAAAATAAAAACTAAAATATATTATACATAATTTGATGTTATTATAAATATGTTACAACCATATTAATTATTCTATACATTCTAGGAATAACAATGTCACCATTTGTGCGTACGTATAGTTTACCGTCTCCACGTTGTGGTGTTGTTTGTTATTCAAAACGTCATTATTTGGATGAGTATAATAATGAGAATAATTTATTTGAATAATAAATAGAATATTATTGGTGATTCTTTAGATATAATATACCATCCCATTTTATAAAATTTCACCACCAATCGAATGATATCATCACTCGTGCATACATACGGCTTACCGTTTCGACGACATGATGAGACTCATTTATACGTTCACCATACAAAGATGATTATAAAAATAGATATTATTAATAAGTATGTAATATATGAAATAATAATTCTAGTAGATATATATATATTTATATATATCTCATTTACTTAATTTCCTTCAATATGATATGAAAACGGAAACAGCGTTTATGCGTACGTACAACCAACTGTCTCCATAAACTCTGTTTTACAGTTCATATATCTATCTACTGTAAATATTTATATTATAAATATATATTTTGTATAAATAATATTTTATTCTCTGGAAGAATTTAAATCATGATCTATGAGATATGATCATGAATAACAATTTAAAACACGTATGATAAAGAAAACAATTATAACTTGAAATGTTAATTTAACATAGACATTATTATCAAATGGGTACTATAAATTAATAAATGAATCAAGTAAGATATCATAAATGTAAATAAGGTTCTCTTATAATTTAATAACATAATATGGTCATTATACAGAAGGTTAAACTTACCTTCGACTAATATAAAGTAAAAGGTAAGGGTTAATTCCTCAATCTCATTATTATCCAGGATTATTTCTGTGAATGTTTTTTCTAGGACATAGTTATTATCCATGTACATGTTTCATAAAAGTGTGTAAAAAAGGATTATTTTTATGGATCTCTTTAACATAAACATCATTTTAAATGTTTTAAATATTTATTATTCTAAATCATTCTATTTAACTTCAATGTATTCAAAATAGTTTTTTGGATTTATTTATATGCACATGAATGTTTTAAAATGATTATTATTTTATACATTTTTAATGTGGTTTTGGACACTTTGATTAAAAATTATAATTTAAATGTTTCCTTTATAAATTTTGTGACTTTTAAATTATTTCATGATAAGGGGGTATTTCACTAAAAGAGTTTCGCTGACCATATTCAACTATATCAAAATCATTTATTGGATATTATTGTTGATTTGTGGTTGATTAATTATAATACAATCTCCCATATTGTATCGAATGTGTTATGAAATTTTTAACTGTGGATGTGATAATTTTATACCATTAATGTTTTATGTCTAATGTATTAACATTTTGTATGCTAGTTTTAATACAAATTTTTATGTTATGTTTCAGAATTTTCATATGAGGAATGCAGTGGACTAGGTATGTGACGGGTGGAGCCTGCTATAGCCCCTCGATGCATCGTTAGGTCTCATGAGACAAACTAGTGTCCTAGAACAAGACCTTGACAAAATCTTATTTATAGTCTAGGAACGAGTCATTGACTATGTGTAAATGATGTCCGAAAATAGGCATTCCCTCATTTTGAAATTAGATACCAATATGATTATTAGAATAATAGAATATCCATGTTCATGTTTATATGGTAATGTTTGTTTTTATTTTCTACATATTATATTCAATATTTTTTAAAAAAGGTTTTTGTTTTTATTACACATCATTCCTTAAATGTTTATAGCTAATGCTAAATTATTTATCCTTACTGAGCATCTGCACTCACCCCTACATTATGTATTATTTTCCCAGTATGCCTAGAAGTGTGCTAGGATTTATACACCGGTTTATGCAATAAGACTAATGAAATTCTAAAATGATTAAGTGTGTTATTTTTTACGATATAAAAATTAATTTAAAGTTTATGTATGTAATATATTACCCATGACTACTAAATTAATTGGTACTTCAGGACATGATTCCTTGTAATCATGTTGATGTATTTAAATAATTCATCGACTCCGAGTTCTGGGATTGGGGCGTTACAAGAAAAATACATAATGACTTAAAACCTATGCAATATATTTTATCCCAAATCAATGATCCATAAAGTATATGTCCATCATAGTTTCCATTTGAAATGGTATAATGATCTCGACATTTATATTTACACCTCAAATAGTTCACTTGCAAGGCACTCTTAATTGTGACGTTGAGTTAATTGTTTTCATGATTTTGTTTTACATTTTGAAATATGTTATAAATTCCTTAAATCCAAAATGAAATCTAAAAAATCACCATTTATTTCCCTAATCATTTTAAAATTTAGTACTACATACCTGATTCATCATCTCATTACTGAAAAACAACTAACGTGTTAGACATATGCCATTACTTCCCTAGAGTCCATTGATCCGCGACCATAATAAACGCATCTAACAACCTAGATTCTCCAAAACTAGTCAGTGAACACCATTTCCATGGAAATCTGGTGAAAAAAATTTCCTTGGAATACCATCTCAATGCATTCATAATCTTTTTGTAGGTAGCACATCAAATCCTTCAAGAGATGTAGCCCCACGGAATGAACTAAATATTAAAAACCTTGAAAAATAATATGGACCATGTGGTCATTTAAAACCAATTTATATTCCTATACATATATAATAGAAACTGAAACCATTATTATATTAATGATGTAGAGGGAACAAATCATTTCATTAAAACCACCTTCGAGGATACATATGTGGGATCATATTCTCTATGGTCAACATAACCAATGTGTGGCCCTAATTTTCTAAGTGGAATCATTGGAACCTATTCATGTGGTAATATCCTAAACTCAGAAATTCAAAAGGGACAGAATGTTGGAATAATCCAACGTCTAAAACTAAAATAATATCCACAAATATTCTATTTTTAACACCTATGAGGCCCACCGATATATCTACACCGTATCTTAGAGGAAATTCCAAATAACTATAATCTAGAAGCCTCCTACTACATCACAACTACACTTAGTGATATCAACATCCTATGGGAAGTCACAAACGATGTGGATTTTTAATGGTTTATCCCCATAATCATATTAATAATTAGACAAAAACATAAAAATAATTTGGAAATACATATGTAATACATAAATTAGAAAATGGAAAGACATTTGAATTGAATTTTAAAAAGTAAAATTACAAATTCAGATGCGAAATTAAAAATAAAATGATCTTTATATGATGATCTAATAAATAAATGAATGTGATTTTTGTTAAATAAAATATAAATTGTTATTAATAGTGTAAGGATAATGAGTAGTGAAAGTACTGAATTTATGTACTTTATTTATATTTAGATAAGAGAATTTAATGTTTTAAATAAATAAATATGGGAAAAAAATAACGAGATACGAAATAGAATACGGGATGAATCTACGTTTCCCCACAATTAAATTTAGATATATATATATATATTCTTTTATTTTAGAAGATATCAAGAACAAAATTTCATTTCATTTAAATTGATAAATTAATAAACCAATCCCCTGTTTAATTTTAATGGAAGCATAAATAAACAATGTTCCCTCTCATTTTAATGGAGATTGTAGGCAATAATATTTATAAGTTAAGACAAGAAGATATGATTTTAATATAAAATATATTAACATATTTCTATATTATCTCTCAAGATGAATAGAATCTATTTAGAAGAGATAGTTAAGGTGAAAAGGTGAGATCCATTCATATTGGAAAAATATGGTTGTCTCATTAATAAAAGGGCACGAATAAATCTATTGATTCATCACTAATTTGAACAACAATTTATTACACTTGTTTATTTTTGGTTACAAGCCTCCATGATCCTATATTTATATAATCCAATATTTGTGTAACATTCTAGAAATCTTCAGGTATATTAATAATGACAACAGGTCAAATAAATATGATTTGACCAATATTAAATACGTCCATATAAATGGTATCATGAAACCAATAGATACATGATAGCCTCAAGTAGGTGTTTTATGGACTACTTATACCTCCCAACATTTATTATACATATATTATCTAATTAGTATCCATACAACAACAGGTTTCTGAAATTTTTGTGGATGTGGGTACTTCTATCCATACCAGAAGCAACCTAGTGGCTCTACATCATCTATATGGTGAAACATATAGGTTATAGAACATAACATTGGACATCTAGATTTATCCATTTCTCTTATATGAATCAGATAAATTATATAAAATGATTTTCAAGTCAATTAATATATTAACAATAACAAAAATACTTCTTTAATAACATCATTTTTTCATCAAAGGAGTTTAATATTATATTACATATAAAAGGAAGTATCCTCAATGAAATAGTAATAAAATCAAGATATTATGATCATTTAAACACCACAAGATAGATAAATTTACAACAATATCCCCCATTTGTGTAATAAAACTAAATTTCATAAAAAATATTAAATATAAATCAAGAGTAAGACAATTAATTAATCTATTTACCTATATTATAAATTAAGATATTCTACATGGCAAAGAGTGAAATGATCATCAATAAAATCATTAAAATTAAAAAATATTTTTAGAAACCTTACTTCCAAATATTATGAACCATTTCTCCTTTTGAAATATAACATTTTCTTTTATATTTAAAACAAAAACCACTCCCCCTTTTTGATAATTATGAATGGTAAAATAACTGAAAAGGAGAAGACTATATGTAGGATTAAAATAACACTATTCTATGTAATATTATCCCCCTATTAATAATTACAATAAACATAAAAATTTAATATATGAGAATAATCATTTAAAACATAGATATTACATATAACATATTAAATTATAGAAACTTACCAAGATCCAAGATAAATAACTAAATAACATATAAATTAAAAGGTAAAATAGTCAATTATATCAAATCAGATAGATGATATTTAAATTTTTTCTAATAAAATATGAATAATAATTTTAAAAAAATTGATTCCTCTATACACCATTAAAGAATAATAAAAAATAAAAAATAGAGATATAGAGAGGAATGATCCGGAAGTAAAATATTAGAGAGAGAATGAAAATGAAATAAATTAATATGTATATCTGTTCAAACTTATCTATAAATCGAAATATATAATCCCCCTCAATTAGAGAATTTTAACAAAGGGATGAAATAAGTAAATGATACATCAATAACTTCAAGAGTTTATTTGTCCATTTTTATTAAGAATCCACCATATGATATGACAATTCATCATGATGGCACATTCCTGGATGATTTTAGTCAAACAAGCATTATGGTACCCATATATTTGGTCGAATAGTTTTTTCTTAAATAAAATTTTCTTTTTATCGAATTTTGGATCCACAGTGATTGGATAATAAATAATTTGTAACCCAAATATTTTTACATATATTAATAACACTATAGTACTTATGGTTAGAATTAAGACTTCCATATCGAGCATTTTTTAAAATCAAATTCATAAATTAAATTCTCATGTTTTTTTTGATATTAATATTTCATAACTTAATTGGAAATAATCCATTTTAAAAAGTATTATTTATAATAGTTATTTAATTTATTGAATAACCCAAACCCTTGTTATTAATATAAAAACAATGATAATCAATGATCATGTTGTGCTTTTTTTCACATATAAAGAACATTAATTGAGATATTTCAAGATCCTTCATTTATTTTTATAAAATGTAAAACTCTTTTTGATTTTTTAATTTATAAACTAAATAAAAGTTTTCTGTGAAAAAAATATATTTTCATTATAATGTCTATTTTTCTCATTAAGAATATTTTTATATTTATTTCAAAGATATTATTATTTTTAAAGGACATATTTATATTAAAATTTAATTCAATATTATTCCTATGAATATAAATAATAATGTTATGAAATATATGATATACAAGAATGAAAAATAGAGGCATAAATTAGATAAATAACTTATTATCCTACCAAGATATGAGATGATAGGAATTTAAGGTTTGGTATGCTTGATTGATTTGTTGATGGATAATACTAACTAGAACATCTTGTTAAGACTTTTAGAGATTTTTTTCCTTTTTTATTTTCTTTTAACATGATATTATATTTTGTAGATTCAAGACTAATATTTCTATTCTTATTTCATTCTTATAATGTTTCTTTTGGCACTTCCATTTGATTTGGATTTTTAGCATGGATGAATGTTTTCTTCTTTTAGAATAGTTTGTTAAATCTCATATTCATTTTTTAATGAATTATCACAATTAATATAATCATCATTATTTAATGATATTATTAACATTACATATTTGGATTCCTTTTCTTCTTTATAGTATTTTATGGATTAATGTTTCATGGTAACTGTGTAAACTCTGAGGGATCCAATTTTCATGTTGAGTATTATATTTATAAGGTCTTTTTATTCTTTTCTTCTCATTAAATTATGTTCCCATAAACTATATATATAACCAATATTCTTATATGTAAATATTACATATTTATATATGTATATTCATTACATAACTTAACTATCAATTCCATAATCATATAGGTATAACACCTTTGGATACTAAGAAACATTAATAACTTGTCCATAAGTGAGATACATCATTTTCCAATTTGTTTTTCATAAATATAACCCTTACTAAACATACCATACATAATAACATTCATCATTTTCTGGGCAAATAAAGCATAAAAAATGTTGATCCTAGATGATCAGTAATGGTGGATGAGGTTATTTCCACCTAGCATTAGCATGTGGCTATAAGAAAATGATAATAAAAATTTAAAACTATACACTAAATATCATATGTCATAAAAATAATTTATTGAATAAATGTATAATTTTTATAATACATGAATAATAATGAAATAAAAAATATGACCCCTGACAACATAAATTTAGCATAATACATTGATTTTTCATACACATAAGACAAGAAATTCATTTCCATGGTTTATAAAGACTTATTAAAAAAATACTATAATATGGGAATGGGTTTAAACCCCAAACCATTCTAATATTAACATTTTACTCCCAATAATATGATAGAGGATATATTCCATTACATAACTGGGTTTACTCCCTATTATAGTCATATTTTTCTCATAATAAATCAATATTTACAAAATTCATTGGAGGAAGATTTACGTCTCACATTTCATTGTTATAACGTAACCATGGTACTTAGTAATATGTAACCAATTTTAATTTTTATAACATAACTAATATCATATAACAAAAATCCAACATATTTCTTCAACAAGATTTTTAAACACTTATCATATTAAAAATAATGAAAAAATGGGCTTTCTAAAACATTTAGTATCTAAGAACAAATGAAATGAAATATATTTTATAAAAATTTAATCATATCATAATATTTGAAAAGGAAATTGGTTTTATAATTATTTTTTCATTTTATCATAATATAACCCATGTTATAATAATTGGGTTTGGTTAAATCATTTCTTCATAAACAAAAAACATTTTAAGAAATAATAATAACCGTATCTATCAATTTTGTCCTGTATAAAGAATAATTGACATCGAAGGATGTCATCCAATATAGAAAATGATATTTGAAATATCACATGGAACATTTTAGGAGTAAAATATAAATTACAATTTGAAAAACCCTTTTTTAAAACAAATAATATTTTTAAAGTCCTTTTCCTTAAAAATTAACTTTAAAACAAATAAAGTATTCTTTAAAAATAATTTATAACATTTCATGAGGAAAATATCATTTCAACTATGAATGTAGATTTTTTGACATAAAAGATATTTAAATAATTTTCTTTGAAAATATTGATTGAAACATATATAGAATTCATAAAAACATTGTGTGGAATGGTGGCTAGAAATTTGATATACTTTATACACATTAAAATAAAGATTCTTTACACATTTTTGGTAAAAGTGAAACATTATTTACTTAGTAAAATACATAAATATTCTATTAACTAATTTATATAATAAAAAAATTCATATTAATGTTTTTAAATAAATATTTGGAAATTATTTAGGAAAATTGACTCGAAAATATTTTTGAAGAAAAATATTTTAGATGAAAATGGGTTTTCGACCAAAGAGTAAAATAAATATGATTTCACATGAAAATTTTATTTTTAACTATATTATAAATAAAGAGTGGTAAATAATTGAAAAATTGAATTTTCTAAAAAAAATAAACATATGTGAATAAAATACATGTGCTCTTTGAGAGACATATCATAATATTTCATCATTGGTCATATAACCATGGTCAATCTTTATAAATGGTGACACTGTAACATAAAACCGTTACCACTTTGGTAACATTTAACTGTAATCCACACGAAATAGAAACATTAAATGAAACTTATAATATCATAATAATAAATTAATTCAAATTATTATATTGAATAAGGGTGGTATATAACCCAAATTAAAGATAATATGTTCATAGAATAACACATGTCTCAATGACAGAAAAATTAAATAAAAATATATTTCCATAAGTATCATCTTCTTTCTTTCTTGTTAAAAATAATTCATAAGAAATATAAGATAATATAAATATATTATATAAACATAAATTAATTTATTATACTACATATTATTTACTTATGGACATTTGTCACCCATTTACTATCATTTCTATGACAGTTTTTTGTTCTCGGGAATAACTACTTTGTTTTCTCATATGTTTGTATTTTTTATTTATTTAGTCCGATTAATTTGATCGCAGTTCCATAATCTCAATAATTTTAACGATGATAAAAATTTCATATATATTCATTACATATGTATTTATAGCAATCCGTAAATGATTGATATAGAGAATTAATTACATGGCTCATGTATATGCTATGTCGTATGTATGCATGAATGTTATTTACATTTGATCAAAGGATTAAATGAAATAAATGTAAAAAAATATTATCATTTAATAATAATTTTAATTTCATAAATATTAGAAAATTTATTAAACTCATCCTCAATAACTTCCATGTAATGTGTGAATAAACCACATTTCTTCGTGATTCAATAGTCCCCTATACACATGAATGATGTTATCATGTTCCCATATAAATTATAGAATAAAATAATTTGTGATATAATGATTTAATATTCATAATATTGTAAAAAATATCATACATGAACAATAAATACAACATTTTATCCATTAATGGGATGTTGTGGTGGTAAAGGAATAACATCAGTTACCAAGGCGTTAGTCCATTGTACACATGAGTGATTATTTCATATCCCATTTTAAGGAAGTGAATATTGATATTGGTTATTGTTAGGTCATGAAGAATTTATCAAATAAAAAGAAACACTTTCATCTATTTGAAAAATGAGTAAAAAATAAATTGAATGATGATTTGAGGGAAAATGATTAGAGGGTGAAAATTAGAAAACAAAGAAATGCCCTAAAAGACAGATCCCTTTGGGGATAGCCACTCTCTATGGAGGTCCACTAATCCAAAAAATAGCCATGAATTAAAAACTTCCGTGGAAGGTGATGATCTAGTGGTGTACATAAATGACATAATGTCTTTTTTGAAAAGGTGTAGTGATATTCACGCATGTAAACAATTTTCCCCAAACTAACTCATTAACATGGAAATGTGGTGTCTATATCTCCCTTAATCAAAATTATGTTGTTTACAGATCTAGGTGGCGATTTCGATGACTGTAAAGGCCACCCGCTAACTAATTCCTCCATGGGATTTCGAAAAATATACCCATGGCCCACCGTAGATGACCAGATTCCTTTTATATAGTTCAGAAAACCCCCTATAAATAACCCCTTGAGGAGATCCATGAAAATAAGGAGAGGATGAAGGAAAATGATCAATCAAAGAAGGAATGTATAAAGAGAGAACCATAAAATATTGACTCCTTCAATGATTACCGATTGGTGAAACCTACTTTATATCATTAAGTATTAAAAAATAAACTATTTTTAGGACTGAAAACATGAAATGTTTTATGGATATACGTCCTAAAAGGTGTAGAATAAATGTGGCCTTTTCAATGAGCCATCAAGAATAAAAACTAGTTATATAGGAGGAAACCTTACCCTGATTGAAAATCACTATGTGGATGGAACTCGAACCCATGTAGCATCACGCTACATTGATGAATCATGCCCACACATGAAAAGAACTACACGGATCATACCCATCTCAGCATACCACCATGATATATGGATGATTTCATTACTTGTATAGAAACACACTATGCGCAGGGAACCCCATCTCTCGTAAGGATATGCTAGGAGAAGAAGGTTACCATATGATGTTCCACTCCCGATAAATAATCATTTCCTTTCAGTTTTTTCATATCATCATAATTACCTCCGCAAGACAATATGAAGGCATAAGACATTGTCATCTCCCAAATCCACTAGACATGATGAAATCATCAAACACATCAGTGTACCGTTTTTGAATTTACTAATGCATTGTAAGGAGGATCATGTGGTAATACCATAGTATATGGGAACCTGATATTGTTTAAATTATATATTCCCTAGGTAAACCAGGTTCCGACCTTGGGATACCCTTGTGAGCCTCCCTCTTATAGTGATTAAGGGAAATCATTGACATGCCCCTTCAATGAGGGCTCTTGTGGGAAAGAGGTGATCACACTTGCATATATTTTTTATTATAAATTACACTCCTCCCCTTTAATAGAATCCATTAAAAAAACACCACTTGAGGTAATCCCCTATCATTTCTTGTAGGAGGAAGCACCCTTGATCTTCTTTGCATCAACTCAGGACATAGCTGAATAGATCACCAAACATGACCATCCTAGTTATCGAAATAGAATAAGATATGAGTGCCCTCAATACATTATATATATATCTATCGTTGGCCTCCTTCATCATCCTTTAGTAGATGGAGCGGGATGTGTGATCTTTATATCAAATTCCTCATCTTGTTTCTCACACTGAACATGACCATTGTGGGCTTAGAGGTTGCCGCAATCACAACATCTGCCTGATCCTAATGTAACTCAATAGGGACATATATGTATATATATTTCCAAACATCAATTGGTAAGGTAATACTACATGGTATATGGACCAAAATCATTCTTCAACCATAAAAGGTCCATATTCCCAATGAATTAGTACCAAGTGGGCTGTTTCTTCAATTAGGCCTCAATCATGACCCACTTTTTGGCTTCCAATAATGTGTAATACTAAACATTAATAACATTGAGGGATATGATTCCCAACTAACTAGAATACATGGGAATACTATATAAGGTCAAAACCCATCACACAAATCCACCCTATTGTTCTTCAAGCCTTATTCCCAGTAGGGTCACATCAATTTTTGGTGACCACTTCACTTTCGGGACCTTGGGTCACCTCAGTATAAGTCTTAAATAAAATCGTTACTATGCACCTTTAACATTGAAATAATTATTTTCTGATGTAAAACAACATGGTTGGTTCCTTGTTACCAAAACAAAAATGGTGATGTGTCCAATTAAGTGGTGCATAACTACATGGGTTGTGATTCCTCTCACGAGGATACGTATGAAACCAATCTTACTGGTTTTACCCCAATATCAAAACAATTAACATCTCCCTTGGATGAAAGTAAACTCTAAAGTGAATCATCACGTGAATTGTCATGCATTTTAACAATTGATGATTGAAGGATCTCTGATTTGATGAAAAAATGGAATCATTAATGGAGATCCTCAAATATATAAAGATCTCTCTATCGATGGAGAACCGTGAATAAATATAGATGATTCTGAACCCATATGGATTCATGATCATTCATGACCTAGGGGTATTCTATGGACACATATATGGGAATGAACCAAGAATTCATAAACATATTAAAATGAATTATATCTATAAGATAGTCCTAGAATGAGAAAATTATCCCCCAAAATTGGTGTGTTGATCCCGAGTTCTCATCTTCTCATCCAATGCGAGTTCTTAATTATCATTCTTCATGTTATCTAATGAGTACCATCGATTGGAATATAGGTCCATGAATCATTGATAAAAGGGTTTTTTGAAATTTTTTGTTCCATTAACCACACCTATTAGAGACTATCTAATGCTTTTGTACTCAAAAACATTGATTTATCACATTTTAACCCTTCACAATCAACTGTTTAATCAAAAAATGCACATTTGGTGGAAATGAAATGGTAACCTAATAAATATTTATTGAAAATGACTCCTCCTTCTTGGAATAAGAAGGATACACCACCTAGTCTTCATCATACCATTTTGTTCTTGACCCTAGACCATCACGTCCACCCAAATAAACCATATGTGGGAGAAACATAAATAGTGAACATGACATGATTCATTAAACATGGTGGTAGTGTTACCCCACATTAGAACCCATCCTCATACCAACAAGAAAAAGGATGGATAATACCACCACTTATGAATGTGATCATGAGAGTATAATTTACCGAGGCATTTTCTTCTGAAATTGTGACACAAATTGTAGGTCATTCGCTGAGCATCCATCAATCAAATTGAATTTAAAATGTTTTCTAAAAAACATGTGTTAGAGACTACCTAGGCAGTCATGGTGTCTGTGAAGTCGATGAAACCATCAACAATTCAACATATTTAACGTTAAGTTTCAATTATATTTGTTTGATAATACCTTCAAAATGAAACAATTCCCATATTGGAAGTAGCAATGTAGGACCTCCCAAACATGAGTATCCGTCTACCATCCAACTAGCAATAGTCAGTGACCTATAACAAGGTAGATCTATTTTCCTTCTACACTCATTTTAGTTTTCTATCCTCAGAACACAACATTGGGGGCTTATCTTACAATAGAGGGGATGATGAATTCATCACTAATGATTTTACCACTACATCAGAAAGATTCCACACAATGGACCCTATATTAAATCATCACAACCAATACTATGTGGCCGAATATCCTCACTCTGAAGAAGATATCACCTTAAGCCCCCCCTCCTCGCTGAAGTCCAGTTGACCAGGATCCCTTGAGTGGCTTGCTAAGGGAGACGATAAGACTATCTAGGACTAGTTATCACCCTAATTCTGGAGGAATAAATCCATCATACAAATATGAAAACAAGTTGTGTGAAGATTTAGATTCCCTAACCCTCTTCTGAATCCTCACATATATATTTGGTTACACTCTATGAGCAAGAACAAATTCCCGCCAATGCTTCCCAAAAATACCCTGTGAATAGCGTGTCATTTTATTATTAGGTAAATTTCCTACCAATGAAAAGGAATCCCACCAAACAAATAGTACAACCACTTGCTATGAATAGTTTCAAATTCATACTATAGCCTTTATAGCCCATAATCCAAATAGGGCAGGAAACCAAGATATCTAAATCCCTAATAAAGAATTTGATTCCCGTAAATCAAAAAATATTATAGCCAAATAATAGAACATTCAAATTTGGGAAGAATCATATCAAGTCTATATGATAAAATATAGTAGAAAATAAGAATATGTAAATACATTCATGTGAATATTTAGACCACTAGTACAATATGATGGAAACTAGAAAAAAATTGTTATCCAAGCTATAAACTAGGGGAAATCTCATTCGTTTTACCCACATAAGAGAAATGACAATACCCACTAGACGATTATCTAGGGATATGAGGGCACTATATCTTTCTTCAACATCAGAATGGGAATTTATTCCCATTGCATTTATATACATATCTTAACACATATTGTATATGAAGGCGTATCATATATAAATTCATGACCATATCCTATAGACTTTTCAAGATTTAATGTTGTACATGACTATAAAAAGGATTTATTCATACAATCCCAACACCATAAGTGGTGTGACTCATCCATACAATGGGATGGTCACTATGGTGTATACATGAATCCCTAATCCTATACAAGAGGTTCTTTAGAAATATTATATTATAATTAGACTATCATATCAGACAAAAATAGTCATTCCAATTAGGATATATTGTCCAAAAAATTGACAACTCTAGGGAAACCATAAATCCCTACTATAAATCAAGATTCTCTCCAGCTTATCCTGGAAGCACCATGAGATACACATAAACATGAATCGATATATGAAGGTCATCACCAATATAAAACATAATTAGATTCCCTAAAAAATGCACCCCAAAAAAACCTTCTAGAGATAGTTAGAAAATGAAGAGAATATTCCTAACCTTATCTTCTTGAAATTGGAATTCTAAACACCATCAGACACCTATATTTGTGGCTCATTATACTAATAATAAATTACCAAATTATATATGGGGTAGTAGAAGTTTTAGTGATCACCCCAAAAATATTTTTCCTAGTAGTTCTAAAAGTCATCCTCAAAGCAAAAAACATGATTGTTTACTTAATGGGAAACAAAAAAACACACTCATGAAATCCTATCTCTTTATGAGAGTCATGGTATTCCTCCTCCTGACCAAAATATAAAATAACAAGATGTTACTCCCAATACTATTATCATCCCTAATGGTCCTCCACAAGGTATAAATTATGTATATTCTCTATATTGTCAAACATCAAGTTTTGATGATAATACTCACCATGATACCATCAACTACGAAGGTCTTCCTCGTAGTGACATACCAATTCATCCTGAAGGACCTCCCCTTGCTAGTTTCCACCCTGATGGTCCTACCTACCATTTTATCTATAGATATTCTCTCTGTAGTAAGACATCAAATAGTGATGGTAGTCTTCCCCCTGATAGAATTAACTACAAAGGTTCTCCCATTAGTGACATCTCAATTCAATAAGAGGTTTCTACCCATACTAATGTTCAGCATAATGGCCCTCTCAAGGGAATAAGCTATAAAAAATCAATCAGATGTGGGAAATCAAAATATAATTATGGTCCTAAGGTATTTCACCACCAACTATGAAGATCCTCCCTAGAGTCAAGTTATGTATCAATATGAATGTCCCCCCATGAAAATTCAAATTCCTGAAAGGCCACATATGTTGAGGCATTTCTAACGATGTGGTAAACTATGTCAGTTTCTAAGTCAAAAAAAATTGATATCATTTCTCAACCAATATATGGATCGAGGCTTTTAATATCTTGTGATACACATCTATATCATTCACATATCAATGAGACCACTACTAACCCCACTACTTCCTATAAAATCATCAAGAATTGTACATGTTAAGATGATCTAGAGGATGATTCATAGGAGGAAGAAAAAAATGATATATTTCCCATGCGAGGAAAAGTATCCAATGAAGACATAATAGTTATATTAAGGAACACAACCACTCCTTTGTTAGAAATATCAAAAACGTTTTTAGATGAATGCATACATTAAATTTATCCCAATTTCTGAAAAACTCCCCCTAGTTGAAAGAAAAATTCAATCCTTATGATGGGTATGCATACAACATGAAAATATTGGAAGATATTAATCATCAAATTGACCAGGAATCCCTTCCGTCTATGTAGTGATCACAATCAGAGAGACGAAAGAAAGGCCATCAGCTAAATTATCTACCTGGGTTGAATAAATTACAACATCTTATTAATAATTCCATATCTACTGTTTATATCCCAGGATGGGGAGATCATAAAGCATTTCATTTTACCCCTTCTAATTCAGCAGAATCCACTGAAAATGGCATCATTCAATTCCATTATCCTATGATGGTTATCAAATGAAATCCATGTTCTGGAATGCCGGTATGCTTCACAAGTACTAACCCTGAGTATTTATCAAATTCACAAGTAATTATGAGAACAAAAAATTTATGAACTATTGAATCAAGAATATGAGAACATTCAATAGATTTTTTTCTAAGGGAATCAAATCATTAAGATTATATATAGTCCATGATAGTAAATAATTCACATGAAGACCCAATACCATATCTAGATCACACCTGAATTGGAATATGTGAGAGCATGAATATAATGATATAAAAAAACAATTACTCTATGGGATCATCCCTAGTAGATAGATTTTGGAGATTTTTAAGACAATATTCCCCTATAAGGAGGGAAAATTTGGACCAAGTCAGAATTATGAGGGAGCAGGAGCAACCCAAACCTGTAGGAGGGGTAATTTTTAACTCAACCACATTATTTGTAGAACTATGTCTTTTACCATCTAGTAATGGTGGAATATATAGAGGTTTATACATCAATCCTACCTCATGTCTCATTCCCTCTAGAGGGCCAATGTGTGATAAAGTTGTAAAAAATTTCCCTTTGAGTTACCCTTCACTAATAAGATTTATGAAGATCCTAGAATGGTAGAAAAAGATCCAATAAGGTATGCAAATGACCATAATATTATTCAACAGGTACTCCACCCAAAATGTTTTTTTATTTACTAAATATTGTGGATCTCAATCATACGGACCACAAAAAATGATACAAATGCAGATGTGATGTGAGAGAATGGGTCTGTCCAGAATCCGTTCCACACTGAAACTAATGGTGTGCTCAATCAGAACCAGAGGGTTATTAGAAATTTGGGTATTAACCTAACCATTAATCCACCACCTCCTCTGAAAATCTATTAAAATTAGAAGAATGAAAACATGGTCACATATGACCCACCCCTTCATCCTACTAAAAACAATCCCCTCACACTCGTGGATATAATTTCTCCGAAGGAGGATGAAATGAGAGAGTATAGGAATATCAAAAGTGAGATGATCTAAGAAAGTTTTCTTATAAAATATTCTCCTCAGCTAGAGCCTTAACAAACACTCTCAATGGGTGTTACTCAATCATATGGGCTTATCCCAACAAATAAAGCAAGATCAAGACATCCAACCAATACATCACCTAGTCTATAAACCTATCTACAAACAGTCATAGATGTATATTAATATTCCCTCACATTAAGGAAAAAAGATGAACATGTATTGGAAAATCCTCATCAGTTTCCCTTGACTGAACACCGACCTCATGTACTAGAAAAACCAATACATCAATTATTTCCCCTAAAATGCCTTCCAATGATCACATTCAATGGGTTTTGTGTCAATTGATGATCAACACCATCATGTCATTGGATGATTTATTGGAAGCCAAGGAAGGATGGAATGCTCTGATACAGTCGAAACAGACACCTTACACTGACCAGGTGGTTAATACTCCACGACCCCCAAATTCTAGGAGCCCCATGTTCTAACATTTCAATGGATCTGTTTATATAAAACAACATAACATACATCACGTGTCTTACTTTCATCCAATGAAGGGAACCACAGATAAAAAAGAAATATTGAAAATCATATTCTTCATGCAAGCTGGCCAAGTTTCATCCTTTTTATAGGACACTAGTTTTTCATCATATTCAATAACATTATTAGTTAATATCCCATGATAGTTTCTTTTATAAATCATTTGAAAAATATCCAGGATAATAATCAATGATCTAAAAAACCAAAAAAAATAGATAATGAGATAGTATCTGAATACATTTATAGAGTTAATGGGATGAGCTACTCTTTGAACTGTCAAATCTCCAAGGATGAGATGATTTCGATGTACATCGATAACCGCAATGACGAATTATGAATGCAAAATAACCTAGTGAAATACACAAGTGGATTTTGATATTTCTCTAATGTTTCTCAAATAAAATAAGACTCCTTACAATAAGATAAGCTCATTTTCTATGTAGCCCCATTGTCCTTGGGGAATATATCGGGAAAATATGAAGTGTCCTCTTACATGCTTAAGACAGACCATGTGTTAGCCCCAGCATTATGGCTTTCACAATATCGAACAGCTCCCCTGAGACCCCAAAGTCTCATCGACATCGACATGATATGTAGAGGGGACCTAGGAGAAATTAGTTCAAGGAAAAAAAGAATAATACATCCTCATTTAAATATGATAATGTCTGTGGATATTTTATATCCTCTATGAAATGAAATTTCCCCCATCATTTGGTCATCCCTTAAATAATTGTCTCCAGTTTTCTGAATGATTAATTACATGATCCATATAATAAAGGCCTACATTTCATGTGATATGTAGCTTCTCCACACAATGAGGGAAGGTAACAAGTACCAGAATTCTTGATTTCGTAGGAACCCTCTGACTCCTCACTAAATAATTTTTCTACTCTTGGATCCCTTCCCTGGGGAGTGTTAACCATGTTATTAGAGATTCTATGGGAATATATTATTTTATTCCCCTTGGGAAATTTGTTAAATTTTCCCGTTTTCATTAAAAAAATTGATTTATTGATAGATGACATGACATATTATTGTCCCATTCATAGATACTGGGACACACCCATCGAGAATGTTTTGTATTTAAGGAACTCCTGCAAAGAATGATATATTTTAGGGATTTCAAATAGGGAGCACCACTAGCATAGGTGGAGTGTGTTTCCACCACTAACCCTGATAATGGAGGATATCTCCATTGAGGTTTTAGAAAAATCGAGAATAATTTTGGTTGGTGGATGACTCAAAAAATACATAACCAAGGACATGGTATTGTCCATGAATAGTTGAATAAAATGAATGGGTGCTGAGCCATTCCCACTATAATGTAGTTGACAAACTCATCCCCACAACCCTCCAAAATTTAGTTATCTAAGAAGAATTATTACCAAAATAGAATATAGAAATTGAAAGAACATGAACATGTCTATAGAAAAATACTTTCCTTCACATTCAATGATTTAAGGCCACAATATATGAAAAAATGGGTATTTCTCTGTCAAATAGAACAACCATATGTAGTCAATCATATAGGGTTATCATCAACAGAATAGTTTATTTTTGTTTCCATTAATTCCATTCACTTAATGGACCCTATATATAATGATGAATATGGCTATGAGCCTGAGATATCTTCACCAGATCGGGGAACAAAATGAAGAGTGTGAAGAATCAATTGATTCCATAGAATAAACAACCATGGTAGAAACCATGAATATGGTCGCACTCCTTCTCAAACCGTCAATGTTTTAGAAACTCGAAAAATTGACATTCATCAGACCGAATAGCAACTAGAAAATTCACCTACATTGCAATTAATCTATCAGACTTAATCATTATTGAACATCCATCACAAGAAGTGATGTTTTAAAATTAACCTAGGAATATTAGAAAACCTACCATGCTGAATCAGAAAAACATGGAAGTACCTCCATCTCCTATCTCGATGGATGATCTATCTTTATTTAATGTTCAATCTCTTAAATAATCCATGAAAGGGAATCATCATGCTAGGACAGAAGTCCTTTACACTAGAAGGATGATATTATGAAGTAATTGGCATTATTTAAAGCAAATATATCCATCATGGATGCCCCAAATTATAAACATACAATAGTGAAGCAATCAGAGAAACTTGGATAAGCCACCATGAGTTTAAAGTTGAAGTTTCCACCAGTGACGTCTATAGGGAAGAGAACAAACCTATAGAATTCCTTTTTATTATATTAATTATGGATAATGTTTATGACATAATTAAGAAAGGACTCATCAAGCCATTATATGTGTCTAACATGTTAAAATGTTTTTATGTTCATTGAATTTTGATTTTGCAATGGATCTAGAGTCATTCTTTTCGCAATAAAAACACATCATGGACAAGGCTGTAGTGAAGTTAACCTAACATGTTATTCCACTACCATGTTGTGAAATGAAAAAAGTGTGTAAAAAACATTAGGCCAAATGAATCCCAAAACTCAATCTGGGGACCTCGTAGCTGACTCAGAATTTTTTTTTGGTTTGAAAAAACAAAGCCTTCAACATCCTTCTAGGAATACATTGGTTGCATCTTCACACTAAAATTGTGTCATTCTACCAGCAGTGCGTAATTTTTTTTATAATATACTGAATGAGTCATTATATTCCTATAACACCCGATTTGAATCATGGGAGTCACATTATTTCAATTCATGATACTATGAGAATAAAGGGAAGTAACCCTCAATCAATGGTAAAAAATCGGTCACTACTCCAAAAGGTTTTGAGACAGTCTTAGATGACCCATTAAAACAACATTTTGAATAATATGCATTACCCATAAAAATATATGGGTGTGTGAGTCCAAACATTGATGCATATTCAAAAGTCCACATGATTTTTTTACAGTCCATTGTATCCATTATTGTTGAAAAATACAATGACCCTCACGTTAATGATGAATGATTGAATGTAAATTCTCTCAATCCATTCTCAGATCCCCATTAACCCCGTGAAACACTTATTGAGTTTGTAGAAGAAGAGTACAGAACTCTATCTTTTAATTAATCCTCTCTTGAAACTCCCTCTCTATTATTTAGGTCAAAAGAAAATGATTCATCTTTTTAATGTGAAGATCTAAAATCATTTACTAACTAAAGAGATATAATCTCATGAATTATTTGTCCACATAAAATGAGGAATGAAAGAAAGAGCAGGAAGAGTGAGATGAATATAACCTTAGTAATTCCACCCAGCATTCAGGTAGGGGGTCTCTACCACCATTGATGAACTCTGAGAAATAAACATGCACACATAAGAAAATTTGCGACCAACATTGATTAGTACGACAATGTCTTTTTATTATAAATAGGGATAAACCTAATTATTAAGGAAACATTGGGTTGAATTTTCTTGTAACTATATATAAATTTCATTCCTCAATCTGGACGTGGACACTCACTACCTAGTCATTCAAGATGATCATAATTGTTATAAAAAAGCAGTCAGAAGGACTCGTTTGACTCATACTTCCAACATATAGGTTGATTCTACCAATAACATTATAGATAAATTTATTAGAGAGATTAAATATCTAATCTGTTTACCAAATATTGTCCCCTCCAAAAATAAAAATTACAAATTAGAGTTTTCCTCAATTCTAGAGATGTTAACAGATAGTGTCCGAAATATGATTTACTATTCGTGACCACATAACTATTATTCAATATAACCGCCAGATATCAAGATCTCTCCTTTATGGAAGGATATCTTGGATAAATCCAAATCATAATGGCCCATGAAATGAGAACTCCACCACCTTCAAGCCCCCATGTATTTTTTGCAATAAGGTTATTACCTTCATTCAGAAGAATGTCACCCCCCACCCAAATTAGTGTTCCATGCATCCCATCTTCATCCCTTGCGAGGAATGTTTGTTGAATGTTGGGTTCATGAATTGATGAATAAATCATGATAAACCTTGGAACACATATAAGATATTGAGGTAATATAAATAAAATTTAGAAAACAGTGTCTAAAAATGAATCCCTTAAAAATTTCATTCCACATTACCTCGGGGAAGTTCCTAGGATTTTTTGTAACACCCCGACCCCACAAGGCTGGAGCCAGTACAATACTTGTGATATTGGCATGGTTTGAAGGAATGAAAATCTAGAAGGAATGGTGATTTTAGTAGTCTTTATGAAACTAGATACATTGATTTAACATAAAATACATTGGATAAGGTTACAAGATACAATCCACAATGAAAAACAAAAAATGCATCCACTAGCACTCAATAAATGACCTCCTCTTCATAACCTTCCGATGGTAAACAATGAAATAGGTGAGATCAAATGATCAGTAAAGGTTACAGATAGTGGAAGCATGAATACAATAATAAGTGAATCATAATAAATCCGTCACAATCAAAATGGCATAGTGAATAAATAAACAACTAATGCCATTAATAAACTGAGAATGAAACAACATCCAAAGATTTTGTCATAGTGAAAACCTCATGGATAATAATAATAACGGATAATGAATGAAGAGAATGATTATTAATTGGATTTCATGTATCTATCACATGAAACCATAATACCATAAAAACAGTTTACTTCTGTGGGTAGAAACATGTCTGATTTATTTTGGAAACAAACTCGAAGGGTCTCTCGCCAAAGTGTTTTGTCTCATGAGAACTACCGATGCATCGAGGGGCTATAGTGGGCCCCACCCACCTCTACATACAAATAATTATGTATAAAATTATTCAATACAAGAGAAATATTCCTTTTCAATTTCCGTATAGATTATAGAATATGGATTCATCAATAACATCCCAAATATACACCGTATGTGAAATGGTATACGGTTTAGACAATAAACATATCCATGACATGAGATTATGGATATTTTATAGAAATAAAATTTCAAATGGAAATTGATCTCAATTGGGAAGTAGTTACAACATATAAGGATTATTGGGTTCACAATATAGATTCGTCACAACAAAGGGGATATTCTTGAACAAAAGTGATAGAGATGATCCCTTACCATATGCTTGAAGGTGTTCTTGTCTTGTTTTTAACGACCTGAATAAAAAAATTAGGATTATTAATTCATAAATCCAAAACCTATTTTATATTTAATTGATATGGGATAACCTTATTAAGTTCATTAATGGCATCTTTGATGGGTTTAAGAAATTAAATCTTATTGTTTTGGAAGCATTTTCTTACATGGTTTCATGATTTGTTTACTTGTATTCATGAATGGATGTTGGTTTGAAATACGGTTAAACATAAATAATTGTTAATATACATTATTAGTGACATTAATGAGATATAAATTATCTTATAATGATTCTGGTTACATACCATGAGGGTGACTCATTCGATGAGTTAAAAATAAACTCTTGAATTTGGCTTTGTAGTTTTGTGCTCAATAAACATGTTTTGTATTGTTATTCCATATTATGAACGTATAAAGATTCCATAATGTAAATCAAGATAAAACACATATATTATGACCTGGTTCAACCATATTTTTGGTTTCATGAACAGACTTTAAATAGTTAATGGAAATTGAAATTACATCGTCCACGATGTCGGCAATTCTACACATCACAGACAATGTTTTTATTCCTTAAATAAGTGGGAGAGGAGAATAATAATGATGAAGAATTTTCCATAAACATATAACATACAAAAAATACTAGATTCTGGAGCATACAAGCCATTTTTTTAAGATTAGGCGAGAAAAGAAGAAGAAAATAAAGGAATCTTAAAATGAATGAAAACATGATAAATTTCTCACGAAAATTTGGCAGCCTAACGACATCTCTTAATATTTTATATAAATAGTTTTATGAGAAGGAATAGAATATATCATAATTAATACATAATATGGAATGTAAGGGGGGATATTTAATGAAATATCCCAACACAAGCCAAAGGTAAAGGAAGAGAATAAAATAAAATGAAAGAAAAGAATGAAAATAAAAGAGGTTGTTTACCACTTGATCTATTTTCCTTGAGATCCTTCTTATGGGATTTGGTTTAGGTCTTTTGGTGCGACCAAAGCTTAATGGACGTGGGGAAGGAGGTTGGGAATTTATTTGGATAGAATTGGTAGAAGGCACGAGGATTGAGAGGAGTAAATGGAAGGGGGTGAGAGGGGTGTTTTATAGCGGAGGAGAGAGGGGATTTCTTAATATAAAACTCATCAATTTATTATTTATCCTCAAGACATGAAATAGTGAGTATTCCATGACCAATAATTGTAAATGGGTCATTTGAATTCGAACCAAGTGGTCTTAAATCAGCAGACCATCATCGATGACTCATCTAATCCATTATTTATCATTTGTTGTAAATTATCAGATTCTACTATTCATAAAAAATTCACGTATTTCCAAAAAATCCCAAAAATGCACCCTAACCATTTTTCAACATGTACAATCAAAAAATGAAGTCCATTTTTCAAAAATAATTTTTTAAATATGATTATTTTAATATTTAATTAAAATAATAGATTATTATCAAAACCCATTTTAAAACATTCATTAACTCATTCTAAAATATATGTATATCATGATCCCAACTTGAATATATTTTTTATACCACAATAGGGTAGGTTAATATTCATTAGGGTTTATCACTATTCATAAGGGTAAGTTACTATTCATTAGGGTAGGTTACTATTCACCAAAAATTATTTTTGTTTTATGAGACTCCCAAAAACATCTTGAACACAACCGTGTATGCCGGATTTTTAAAATTCAAATCACAGAGATGGTAAATTTTTGTTTAGTGGATAAGTTATGGCTATCTCTTATAAGTGACCACATTTTGTTCCATAGGGGTTTAGTGATTCATTAAATATATTATACCTAATGAATAATGTGTATTTAAGAGAAACATGCCATAAAATGTTTTTGGTGCTACATTATTCCCTCCTTTGAAAATTTCATCGTCGAAATTTTTATGTATAAATCCCACCAAAAAGATGTGGGTGATTCTTTTTTATGACATCCTCAGGTTCCCATGTTTCTTCCGCCATATTCTGGTTTCTCTAATAAACCTTCACTATGCGAGTTGTCTGATTTCTCAATACTTGTTCCCTTGTATCAAGATTCCCAATAGTCTCTTCACAATATGATAAATCAGGTTCCAGTTCAATTTCTTCATATATGAGAAAATGAGTTGGGTCTAGCATGGATTTTGTTAACAATGACACAAGGAACACATCATGAACCCTTGAGAGATTTGGAGGCATTTCTAGATGGTAAGCTACAGCTCTGATTCTTTCCAGAATTTCAAATGGCCCAATGTACCTGGTGCTCAGTTTCCCTTTCTTACCGAAACTTACGACACCCTTCAATGGAGACACTTTTAGAAATACATGATCTCCCACCTGGAATTCCAAATCCTTTCTCTGATTGTCAGCATAACTCTTCTTCTTACTTTGGGATCCTTAATATGGGATTGAATTTTCATCACCTTTGATGTGTTATCTTCAATATGTTCTGGGCCTATATGTTTCCTCTCAACAAATTCATCCCAACAAGTTGGATTTCGACACCTCTTTCCATATAATGCTTCATACGGAGCCATTGGAATACTAGAATGGAAACTATTATTGTAGGAAAATTCCTCCAAAGGTAAGTATTGATCCCACATACATTGGAAGTCAAGAGATCATGACCTCAGCATGTCTTTTAAATTTTGAATAGTCCATTCAAACTATACATCGGTTTGGTGGTGATAATCAGTACTCATACAAAGCTCAGGATTCAAAGCTTTCTGGAGACATTTCCAAAACATTGATGTAAACCGGGGATCTTGATCAGGTACAATTGATAGAGGTTAACCTTGAAGTCTTACAACTTCATTAATATACAGTCCTTCTAGGCACTCAAGTGGAAAACCCACTCGTATAGGAAGAAAATGTGCTGATTTTGTGAAACGATAAACAATTACCCATATTTCATTGTTCCTTCTAGGTGTCCTCGATAGTCCGGTGATAAAATCCCTTCTTATGTTATCCAACATCCACAAAGGAATAGGTATTGGTTGAATAACTCCTTTGGGATTTTGTCTCTCTGCCTTCACTTGTTGAAAAACTAGACACCTTGACACATAGTCAGCAATTTCCTACATCATATTATCCCACCAGAAATATTCTTTCGGATCCCTATACATCATGGTGCTACCTGGGTGTTTAGAAAAATTTGAGTTATGGGCATCGTCTAACAGTTCCCTTTTTATCTCAGGTACTGATGGAACACATAACCACTTCCCAAACTTCAGAACACCTTCTTCATACATGAAGTCAGCCAGTCTTCCGTCCTTAAGTGCATTAGTTTCCTTCTGTAGATTATCATCATCAGATTGAGAAAATTTTATATTTTATAGTAAAGATGGTTTATAAATCATTTTAAAGAGGAGTGATGTTTCCCCTTCCATAACAATTCCCATATCCATCTTCAGTAGATCCATAGTCATAAGATTTATTTCAATCCTCATTTGAGTCAGAAGTCCAGGATATTTCCTACTTAATGCATCTGCCACCTTGTTTGCCTTTCCTCAGTGGTAGTAATATTTAAGTAACTCGAGCCATTTTCTTTACCTCATATTGAGTTCTTTTTGTGTGAAAATATATTACAAACTCTTATGGTCCATATAAATCTCACATCTCTCTCCGTAGAGATAATGCCTCCATATTTTTAGAGCAAATATTACAACAGCTAACTCAAGATCATGAGTTGGATTTTTTTTTCTCATGATTCTTGAAATGTCTTGATACATAAGAAATTAATTTATCATTTTGCAGAAGGATGAACCCAACCCATTCTTTGATACATCACTGTATATCACAATCCTATCTATTCCATATGGAATAGTCAAAATTGGAGCATTCAACAATCTTATTTTAAATTCTTCAAAGAATTTTGTACACATTTTTTTCCACACAAACATAACTCATTTTCGTGTGAGCTTGGTTAGTGGGTTATCCAGTCGGGTGAAGTTCTGAACGAAATGCCGGTAGTAACCTGCTAAGACAATAAAACCGCGTACCTCAGTTATGTTGTTGGCGTGGGCCCTTCTTGGATTGCCTTTGTCTTTACAGGATCAACTAGGATTCCATCCTTGGAGACAATACGGCCTAGAAAAGAAACTGACTAAGAGCCATAATTCTCACTTGATAAACATCCCATATAATTGATTTATTCTCAGAGTTTTCAGAATAGTTCGCAAATGATCCTCATGGTCTTCATAGCTTCTTGAGTATACCAGGATATCATGGATGAATACCACAAAAAAGTTATCAAGATATTCTTTGAAGACTCTATTCATTGAATACATGAAAACAGAGGGTGAATTTGTCAGTCCAAAAGACATCATTGTAAACTCGTAATGCCCATACCTTGTTCGAAATGTTGTCTTCAGAATATCTTCCTTCCTCACACGTAGTTGATGATATTCAAATCAAAGGTCAATCATCGAAATGTATTGAGCTCCATGATGTTTGTCGAATAAATCATCAATTTGGTGCAGAGTATACTTATTCTTTATTGTAATAGCATTGATTTCTAGGTAATCAATGAAAAGCCTCATGGATCTATCTCTCTTCTTCACAAACAAGACTGGGGCTCAACAAGGAGAAACACTAGGCCGAATAAATCATTTTCCACTCAACTCTTCTAGTTGTTTCTCCATCTCCACAGACTCCAATGTGTCCATTCTATATGGGGACATTTATATAGGTCTTTCTTCACGAATTATATCAATAGAGAACTCAACTTCTCGCTCTGGTGGATGTCTAGGTAAATCCTCTGGAAATACATCAATGCACTCTTGCACTATGTGCACATATTAAATTTGAATATTTCTTTCATTGCCCATAGATGTTGCTCTATCATCCTCTCCAAGTATTACATTCAGTAGAGCTACTAGGGGTGGTTCTCGATAATAATCAGGTGGTGATGTTTCTACCCTAAAGACAAGGGATTCTATATCATTATCAAAAATTGTAACGTCTTTCATCTTAACATAAATTTTCGCATCATAATTAGATAAGCAATCCATGCCGAAAATTATATCAAATTCTGTCATTGGTATGATGACAAGGTTTGCAACTAAAGCACATTTTGGTGACTAGAGGGGGACTAGTCGACATGCCTTTGTTGCAATGATACATTCCCCGAGAGTTTTGACTGAAAACTCCTTTATTAAGTCAAATTAAATATATCTAATTTTATTGGAAAAATTAGAAGATATAAATTAATGTGATGATACAGAATCAAATAAGGTGTTGGCTATGTTTGAGGAAACAATTAAAGTACCTGCCACCACATCAATAGGGAATTCTACCTCAACAGTTGTAATCGCATAAGGTCTCCCTTGATCTCGTGGCCTTTTCGGAGTCATTTTTCCGTGGCCTTTAAGACACTCAATTTCATAGTGTCCCATCTCTCTAAAATTGTAGAATTTAACAAAATTGAATTTTTTCTTCCCCTTACATTCATCGGATCGATGACACTTTTCTCTGCAGTTATAGAAGAATCCCATTCCTTTCATGCATTTCCCGAGATGATTCATTCCACAGTTCTCGCATGATGGGAAACTATTAATTCCCTTGCTCTTCTTTGGTGCTTCTCCTTTTCCTTGGTTATCCGAGTACCGCTTCTTATCATGGATTCCTTCGAAAATAATTGATCTAGAAAATTCCCTCCGTGTTTTGATGGAACTTGATACAATTCCATTATATGATGAAAATGTTTGAGAAGTAAGTGCCCTCCGAAGACTTGGTTTATGAACTTCAAATAAATTATCAATCTAGTCTGCCATGTCATGTACATAATGTATGGAATACCAGGACATCCTTGTAAAAGTAACATCATACTTTGCAAGAATGTCCTCTTCCCATTGTTTCAAGATGATGAATTTCGACTTCATTTGAGTTTGTTGCTCACAAGGGAAATATTTCTCAAATAATATTTCCCTAAAATTCCTCCACTCTATATCTTCTATTTATTCTTCCTCCATGGTATTCTGAATCGGGGACCACCATTTGTCAGTGTCATCATTGAGACAATATTCTTCCAGTAACACCTTCTCATTCTCATTGCATCTTAATGCCATGAATATCTTCTCATGTGACTTGATCCACTACTCAACTACCACTAGAATATTAGTCCCACTAAAAGATGGGGGCTTCTGCAGCATGAAAAGATCCAACATTGGTGTGGAATGGTTATTCGTTACAACTTGAGTAAGTTGTCCTAATATAGTCATGATATGATCAGCTCCAACGTTGACTTTGTTGACTTGCACAGTAGGGATATCCCTACATTGCCCACGAGTATTGATTCCAATTCTTCCTTTAGACGCCATTTTTAAATAATTGGATACACTAGATTGGTTTACGAATCTCAAATAGAAAATTACTTAACATAGATTGAAATTCTATGCATAGCTAATCTTATAAATGTGGTTCATATAAGGAAAATTTACATTAACAATTTCATAATGGTTTGTAAAGAAAACATGAATTATCCTAAGCATACCTTATGGGAGTTTCGTAACCAAGAGTGAAGCAAGGCCCGTTGTCGTGCCCTAGTTCCCGTTTGAGTCTAGCTCAAAGCCGTGTTTTTGGGTTTTACCCCTATATACATTTGTTCCAGAGCCGCCTCTACCTGCTCGTATCCAGATAGGGCTGTATTTCTTGAAAAATCCACATAATCTATTCCTTACCAAAGTACCAGGACGTTATTGTAAGTTTATCCTCAAATGCTACCTTATGGTTTTGTTCCCTACTATATATTTCCTACTCTAGTTTCCATGTTTCCTACAAAACTTCCTCTGATACCAACTGAAACACCCCAACCCCTCTAGGATGGAGTCAGTGCATTACTTGTCATATTTTCATGGTTAGAATGAATGAGTATCCTGAAGGAAAGATCATTTTAGTAGTCTTGAAGAAACTATATACCATGATTTAACTTCAATTACATTGGATAAGGATACAAGTTACAATCCACAATGAAAAACAAAAACTGCCTCCACTAGCACACAATAAATGACTTCCTCTGAGCTAAAATTCTCAGTAATGGTTACAAATAGAGGAAGCATGAGTAAAATAATAAGTTAATCATAATCAATCTGTCATAATCAAAATGGTATAGTGAATAAATGAACAACTAATTCCATTAATATATATAGAATGAAACATCATCCATAGATTTTGACATAGTGAAAAACTCATGGATAATAATAATAACCGATAATGAATAAAGAGAATGATAATTAATTGGACGTCATGTATCTGGAACATGAAACCATAATACTGTAAAAATGTTTTACTGTTGTGGGTAGAAACCCATCTGATTTATTTGGAAACAAACTCGAAGGGTATATGGCCAAAATGTTTTGTCTCATGAGACCTACCGATGCATCGAGGGGTTGTAGTGGGCCCCACCCACCTCTACATCCAAATCAATATTTATACAATGATTCAATACAAGTACAATATGGCTTTTAAATAACCGTATAGATTATAAAATACATATTCATCAATAACATCCCAAATATCCACCGTATGTGAAATGGTATATGGTTTAGACAATAAACATATCCATGAAATGAGATTATGGATATTTAAAAGAAATATAATTTCAAATGGAAAGTGATCTCAATTGGGAAGTAGGTACACCACATAAGTATTATTAGGTTCACAATACAATGTTTTCATAATAAAGGGGATATTCTGGAACAAAAGTGAGAGAGAGGACCCCTTACCTTATTCATGAATGTGTCCTTGTCTTGTCTTTAAAGAACTGAATAAACAAATTAGGATTATTAATTAATAAATCCAGAACATATTTTATATGTAATTTATCTAGGATAAGCTTATTAAATTAATTAATGGCCTCTTTGATGGGTTTTAGATATTACAACTTATTGTTTGAGAAGCATTATCTTACTTGGTTTCATGAATTGTTAACTTGTATTCATGAATTGAAGTTGGTTTGAAATATGGTTAAACATACAGAATTGTTAATATAAATTACTAGTGAAATTAAAGAGATATAAATGATCTTATAATGATTTTTCTTATATACCATGAGAGTGACTCATTCGATGAGTAAAAAATAAACGCTTGAATTCGGCTTGGCAGTTTTGTGCTCAATAAACTTGTTTTGTATTATTATTTCATATTATGAATGTATAAAGATTCCAAAATGTTAATCAAGAAAACAAACATATATTATGACCTGTTTATATCATATATTTGGATTCATGACCATACATGGAAGAATTAATGGAAATTGAAATTACATCATCCATGATGTCGGTAATTCGACACATCACAGACAATGTTTTTATTCCTTAAATAAGTGGGAGAGGAGAAAAATAATGATGAAGAATTTTCCATAAACATTATAACTTCCAGAAAATACAGGATTCTGTAGAATTCATTCATCTTGTTTAAGATGAGGTGAGGAAAGAAGAAGAAAAGAAAGGAATCTTAAAATGAATGAAAACTTGATAAATTTCTCATGAAAATTCAGCAACCTAACGACGTCTCTTAAATTTTCATAAAAATAGTTTAATGAGATGAATGGAATATTTCATCATTCATAAATAATATGGATAGTAATGGGGATGTTTAATGAAATGTCCCAACACAAGCCAATGGGAAAGGAATAGAATAACAAAAAATGAAAAAAAGAATGAAAATAAAAGAGATTGTTTACCTCTTGATCTCTTCTCCTTGAGATCCTTATTAAGGGATTTGGTTTTGGACTTTTGGTGAGACCAAAGATATCTAGACGTGGGGGAGGTGGTTGGGAAGGTATTGGGATAGAATTTGGAGATGTCACAAGGCTTGAGAGGAGTGAATGGAAGGGGGTGAGAGGGGGTTTTTATAGTGGAGGAGAGAGGGTATTTTTTAATATAAAACTATGTAATTTATTATTTCTCCTCAAGACAAGGAATAGAGAGTATTCCATGAAAAAGAATACTTAATGGGTCATGTGACTTAGAACCAAGTGGTCTTACAAAAGCAAACCATCATCGATGACTCAACTAATCCATTATTTATCAATTATTGTATATTATCAGATTCTATTATTCATAAAAAGTTCAAGTATTTCAGAAAAGTCACAAAAATTCACCCTAACCATTTTTCAACATTTAGAATCCAAAAATTATGTCCATTTTTCCAAAATAATTTTATAAATATGATTATTTTAAAATTTATTTAAAATAATAATTTATTATCAAAATCTGTTTTAAAACATTCATTAACTCATTCTAAAATATATCTATATCGTGATTCCAAAATGAATATTATTTTTATACCACAATAGGGTAGGTACTATTCATTAGGGTATATCACTATTCATAAGGGTATGTTACTATTAATAAGGGTAGGTTACTATTCACCAAAAATTATTTTTGTTTTATTAGACTTCAAAAAACATCTCGAACACAACCGTGTACACCAGATTTTTATGATTAAAATCACAGAGCTGGTAAATATATGTTTAGTGGCTAAGTTATGGATATCTCCTATAAGTAACCATGTTTTGTTCCATAGGGGCTCAATATTTTATGAAATATATGCTATATAATTAATATAGTGTATTTAAGAGAAACATACCACAAAATGTTTGGGGTGCTGCATTTATTGTATGCTATTATAAAATCAAAGTGTACCCTGAGAAGAAAAAAGTTATCTTTGGAATGTCACTACCTTGAAACCACACCGAGTTGAGAAAATTTCATGTAAACATGTCCTATACCCGACGCTTCATAGAAAATCCTGTGAAAAAATATTTTCCCTTTACCAGGATGATGAAAAAAGGGGTTGAGTATCAATGGACTTATTATTTCCTTGAATTATTCGTCATTCTCCTAAAATGACCCTTATGTCAGCTAGTGGTAATGTTGCCTATCGACAAAAGACCACACATTTTGTATGTGACCAGCATAGATAATTCCATGGGTACCTTCCTCACACAGAAAAATGATGTTGGCAATGAAAATATCCTCTATTATATCGGATGAACCATTAACAATTTTGAGACATGATACTCAGATACCGAGAAGAGATATATGACCCTAATATTTTCAGTAAATAAATTAAGGAACAGATTGAAACATCATGAGTTTAATTTTAACACTCATAGAAACCCTATCAGTTACATTCTAATTAATATAAGGTTGTCCAAATTCTTTTAAAGGTGGGAATTCATTCTATAGCATATCGACAAACATTTTATACATTAGAAATCGATCAAAGGCCAGTAATTATATGATTTACTAGAAGTAAATACCTCAGAAATAGAAACCTCATTAGATAAAAAATTATATGAAGATGTGTTTTTCTTTATAATAGAATATGCTGATACACAGGCAATACATTTTTATGGTGCATCTAGATTCCTATACATTTAAAATGATGGAATACCCAATGCTCAATAAATTGGGGATAAGTATCATGCCCATATATTAGGTAAATTTGGGAATGCCTTTCTCATTCGTGCTATTGGAGGGGTGCACAAACAATGAAGGAATGTACCGGGCTGTCATTAGAGGACTAGATTTGGCAATTCATGTAATATTATAACAACATGGGGATAAAATGCATCTTGGAACAAGCCATCGAGCGTGTAAATTGAAATTATGTTATAAAAAAGGGATAGATAACTCCATATTAGACCATGTAAGAGGATTAATAGAGTAATTAACTTAAGATCTGACAATAACCCATGTCCCTAGTTAAAAAAATGAATCCAACAATGCATTATAAAATGTACCCTAACTCTAGATGATCCAGACCAAGATTAAATGGTCAGCATTATTACCCACTGTTAAATGGTCTCGCTATCAATTCTGGACAACACAAATGATATCGATGAGATCAAACACATCCTTGAGATATATGTCCTTTTAACTACTATTTGAATCCCATTTTATACTATCTCTAAAAGAATTAACTCCTTCCAGATAGATCAAGGAGGGATAAAATCTAGAGGCAAGACATTTATTTTGAAATGTATGAAGGTGGAAATCCAAAGAATGTCCTCTATAAGTGGACACTTGATGAGGTCTTTCTCATCAATAATTATAGAGAAGAGACCCTTACTGCCATGAATGAATTAAACACTAGAGGATTTGGTTCAAATCAATCACCATCAATGATTTACCATCAAAATCAATGGTAGGGATACTATTGGTGCACAATGATGTATTATTACACTAAATTCACTAAGAAGTGTCATTCATATCATGTTCATGCCAATTTCATCCAGTATCCCCCAAAGTAACTTTACAAGGACAAGTATTCCTAGACATTTTTTACATGTGGAATGAACATTGAGGGACCATATCCTCCAATAAAAGATAATAAATTATATTACATTATTATAGAAACATACTTCTTCTCTAAAAGGGAAGATGATGTACCCTTTAAATAAGACGGGGAAAGAAATATTTCCATCTTTATGAATGCCAATATCAAACCAGATTTCGTGCCCCTCATACAATATAAGAAGAACACAACACTATTTTAAACACACCTAAATCATAGAATCTATATCATTAGAATGGTATCAAGACATATCATTCGTCCTACTACCATGTAGTGGCCAATGAGTAGATAGAAGCCTTCAACAAGAACATATATAGAATACACAAAAAGATGGTAGACAATGATAAGAAATCATGGACAAACAAGATCATCCCAGCTCTATTGTCTTACCATTCCATGACCCACACCGCCACTTAGGAAACCCCATATTCATTTGTATATGGGACATCAACAGTGCTTCCCATGAAATTTCAATTACCCTCGCATCGTATTTCCATATGCGATCAACAATAAATGAATGAGAAATCCCTGAAATGACTGGATGAACTATAGTTACATGATGAAAATAGATTGCATATCCTATACCATTTAGTGGTTTACTATATTTAGATTACATGGGCCTTCAACAAAAGGTATTCCTTTGGTATTTCTTTGAAGGGGAATCGGTGTTGGAACTCAACACCCCAATGACACTCAAAAAGAACCCCCAAAAATAAAAAAATTTGCAGGATCATATGTAATACATAATGTTTACTCTAATGGAACCTATTATTTGATTTAAATGTATTGTCAACTCACTACATATGATACTAATAAAATATTCATGCTGATTTATTTCATATAGCCAAAGGATCGAATATTCTAATCCCATGATGTTAAACATCACGATGAATGTCCTGATCACACAACATTAGAATACATGATGAACGTCCTAACATAAATACATTATAATGAAGGATGATTCTATCCATTCTATAAAAATATAAATGTATAACATGAATTTACTAACTATAGAATGTCAAAATATATATAATTTAACCTTGAAACACAACATTGAATTGTGAAACCATCATCCATACCATATGATGAATAATTGAGTGTATGACTCACAATATATGAACATAAACTAAGAGTTTTCATCCTAAAAACAAGACATCATAATGTGTGAGACAACATGATTTTTTCACCACATTAGGTGGCCAGTGTCCATATTAAAAGATGTAAAAATGCATGGTATCTATCATCTTACCTAAATTATTTTAAACTCTATGGAGATCATTGGTCCAATAAATTATTCTTCACATGGTCAAGATCTATGATAGAGAAAGGTGAAATTTCCATGTTCCCACTTGAGAGTTGATCTATATGGGAACTAAATTTCTACAAAAATACCTGTGTCTTGATTCTCTTCCTATCATGATATGTTGTGATGCCTAGAATCTATGTCATGGGAGAAAATATCATAAAAATTTACCCCCTCTTTCTATATGGATCAAATGAATACAGGATGATTTCTTAAAAGAAATATGTGTGGCTTGGTTATCATCGTAACAATATATCCACTGAGGCCTCAATATTATATCATTTTCTAGATTCCATATGATACATAATTCCTCTTTTTTACCCTCAACTACCTCTTTAATGTGATAGAAACCCTTACTATTCCTTTTTTCTCACACCAAGTGTAGATCACAAGATATTATTAATTGTAGTAATAGATTCCCCTACATGAACATGTAGTAAAGGAACATGATAGGTCTATCACCTCAAATGAAAGGTAAAAAATAACCCCAATTTATGCATAGGTCACAGAAATGATGGGAATAAAAATTATAGAACTACATGTGGATTGATTCATTAACCACATTATGAATATTGATTATCAGATTCTATTTTCATGTCCAGCTACCCCAAATAAAACGTAATTCCCCTTCCCTATTTATGTGTAAGACATGCATAGTGAAATTCGTAAAAAAAATTCGAGATTTATTATTGTCCACAAAGAGTAAAAAGTGACCCCCAGATCTCTAATCCATGTCCAACTACGAAAAATGATCAAATGTAAAATTTCCCCATCATTCATTAAGTTACCAATGTGGGGTGAAATAATCTCTTATCATCAATTTTTTATCAAACAGAGTATAGATCATGTGGGATTAGGAGTTTCATCAATGGAATCCACCCATGTCCAATGAATACAAATCCATGACATGACATTCATGGTCATGGAATAATAAATTAAAAAGTCACATAAAATATTTACCCTTCCGAAAAAAACCTATGTCATTACCCTATGATATAAACATCATGGTATATAAATAACTTCATGTGGCATTATTATCATTATAATGACATACATAGTGACTTTGGAAAAATACATCCTGGCCTAGCCATAAAAAATGGAAAAAATACCCCAATCTCATGCCCAAAAATGAAAATCTATGCAGAAGATTCCAAACATGGATCCAATAATAAGGATCAGTAAAGTAAACAAAATTATCCCTCCCAATCCATGATACAAATTTTTACATGGATATTTCTTAGAACAACATTTGGATTTATTCATTCCCAAGAAGTATACAAAGTTATACCTAGACATTCATATCGGACTAGCCACCCCAAATGTAAAATTTCCCCCGACATATGGGCTAGAACAATACAGGGGGATTTCTTTACCTAACTATGTATGGATTTATTACCATCCCATGTGATACATAGTGATGCATGTATCATATGACTGGGGCCTAGATGCAAAATTGATAAAAATGACTTATCCTCTATATGCAAACAAACTCAAAGTAGGGAACTCACAAATAGGCCATATTTGCAGAACCATTTATTGTATAATAAATTTCCCCCTCTCTAATATCAGGTCATCTCAATCCTCATTGTATGAAGTTAAACTACAAAACATCATATTTTTCACACCCATGATGAAATTTTCCCACAGAACCGGTCACCCACCATGTTGTGTTACAAAAAGATTCCTATACAAAAAATATTCATATAGACGTCTATATTTTCATCATACTCGTGTCACGAAAAATATAAAATTTTCATATCCTTGCTTGGGGAATCCCATGGTGTTGGATTAACCCTTTTTCATACCTAATTTCACACATCAAGCATTGCCCACACGGGCTTAGGGACGCCTTTTGGGGGAAATATCCCCCACTTCATGTGTATGGATCAGACCTAAACATGGATTCTTTTTAAGAACCTTTTGACTCAATTATTTCCCTAAAAACAATCAGTGACATAGATTCCCCTCATTCACAACATTTCTTCCTCCTCTTTTCCGCATAATTTTATACTTCATGGGATATGAAGAACTATGTATGGAATGATTATTGTTCCCATGAGATTTGTAGTGATGTTTATGCCCCCTAGTCCAAGTCCTAGACAAAGAAAAAAGAAATGAAAAATTGAAAAAACCATATATATATGTTTATGCATAAGATCACTAATTCAAGTATCATATACAAGAATCGGTCAATGAAATATAAATCCTCCCTTCATTTGAGTCAGATCTACATAGGGTATCTCACATCCCATGTCCAACCATGATCCATATATTACATACATACATGGACTCATCCAACCCAAATCATCAATATTTGTGCCCTAAGAAATCTAAAATATTTTGATCCCCCATGGAAAACAGAAATGGAATGTAAATTTCTTGAGGACACCATTCTTTGACAATGCACAATTTTCCACATTGGACCTTCAAAGGATTCTCCAAAAAACGACCAATCAAATAAATTCAAATTCATCTTCAGAAGATGATTTTCCTTCCTCTATATGACCAAATATATTTTATCCCTTGTATAATTTCTCCAAATCCAAGAATCCTCAGAACCATGGTTTACACATGCCATCCTCAGTAGATGATTTTCATACCCCTATATGACCTAATGTTTTTTATGTGTTGTATCATTTCTCTTTATCAAAGAATCCTTAGAACCATGCTTTACACATTCCCTCCCCCTCACATCAAAAGTATGTTAGAATATACCATCACAATTTTCATCTACTCCCTCATGGTTTTTATAAGAATATTTCCCGACACTAAACTGTTTTATCATTTTCCTCACTAAATGAAATTAAACTACATGATCCAAAATCATACCCATAAGAAATTAAACTATAAGGTACCCCAAGAACTATGTTTGGCCTGATTCCTATCCTTGTAGGATATGTAGTTACACCTAAATGTTATATATCAATCCCGAAAACTACCATAAGATTCTAATATATAAAAATTTACCCTCTCCCTTTATATAGAACCAACCAACCTAGGGTGTCCAATTTCAAAAACAATTCATGGATTTATTTCTATTATCGGAAGACATGTAGTGACACCTAGATCTTCAAAACTGAGTCCAACAGCAAATAAATGAATCAAAATACCCCTCCCTATGTATGAGTAAGATCTATATTGAGAGTTCCCACATCCATGTATAATCGCATTTTGAATATATATAATACAACCAGTCCCATCCTTCCCATTTATCATAATATGTTCCCCCAGAAATCATTGATCTTCATAAACAAAAATGACCATTATAAATGGGATTTCAGAGTCATGAGGACACCTATAGTTTACTATTAACTATATGACACGATGGCTCTCCAGATGTTTCCGAAAAAATAGTCCTACTAATCAATGGAAAATTCATACATAGGAGAGTATTTTACTAATTCATTATATCCTAATGGACTCCATGCCCCATATCATTTCTGCTAATCCAAGAACCTAAGGAGCCATGGTTTGTTATCTCCTTCATCCTCATTTATTAGGAATGTATGGACATCCTCAATTAGTTATCTTCAAGTTAATCAGGGATTCTATATCAAACTCTTATTCTCATGAAAATAAAAATGTATAATAATTTATATAGAATTTTCTTCCTCAATCCCATCAACATCAACAAATGAAAATAACGCTTCCTATCATAGGGGTCAGACCTGAATGAGAATTTTCTTGACATAATAATAAATATTTGTCACCATGTTCATATGAATGGAAAAAATACGTAAAGGAAATTTCAATAGGAGTTCTTCTTCATTGGTGAGATTATACATAAGGCCAAAATGCCCCATTCATATACATGAAATGGATTTGTATATGGATCAACCATAAAATAACTATATATGGATTGATTCCTATTATCATTGGATTTATAGTAACAATGGAATCACATATCCTAGGTCCAACCATGAAACAAAATTGTCCCCTCCTTTCCTATGCATGGTTCAGACGTGCACAAACATCCTCCTTACATCTCTATCGAGAGAATGTCTATAGTTATAAATGGGATGTTTTTCTTGAAGATCCCCATTCATGTTTATATAATCCATTTTAAAAAACTATACACTATGCCTAGAAATGTATGAATCCCCAAAACAGTCACTAGCCATCATAAATGGGCGATATGTATGTTGAGGACACCATTGTTAGACTATATGCAATTTTCATTGGTGGCTCTGTATATGTTTCTAACATTAATGGCCTATCAGCCAAAGGAAAATTCCTCCTTAGGATAGGAATTACATACCTTAGTAATCCTATATAACGTTTTTTCCCACCTCACAACCCGTTTTATGATACCCCAATGAAATGTTTTTACAACCTTTTACCCCTTTCATTCTTGAAGATAACTGAACATTCTGGATCAGATTATCATGAAAAGGATGAATCATTTACAACATTAGTTGGAGAAAAATGGATATAAATCATAACTGTCAAAAATCACATTAGTCCAACATTAAACTACATTATACATCAACCATCCTTTGGAAAATTTTAATTATTTTGGGAGTGGTTTCTCATCCAATGCTTAGATGCATTCCCCTATTATTTTTAGACATCATTCCATCAACAGACCACCCATTGTGGTGATGAAAAAATATAGAAAAGGGAATTTCAAATTTTCATTAAAATTGATTGGACATCATAAATGGATCTTCATCATACCATGGAATCCTTTATTTTAATATGCATAATATTCCATGGTGGATCTATATAACATTCCCATAAAAATGGTCTATCAAAAAAAGAAAAATTCACCCTTAATAAATTATCTTCAAACTTCCATACACCCCTTGGATACCATTCCCCATATCCTATTCTATATCAATAAACCACAATGTCAAAGTCATTTAAAATTAATCATTACTGTGTGAAATATATTCAGACATCTTTGGTCAATGATTCATTATTGGGGCTATTTACTAACATTTCATGATCAAATCAATCTAACCTAAAACATCAACAATGTCATTCTAATTCACATGTCTCAAGATATTCCATGTAAAGAGACAAAAAACTAACTAAGGTGAAATCCCACAAATGGATTCCTAGATAGAAGTCGAGTACCAGCTTGCTAGAACTATGATTTTCTTTTTTTCGGGAAAATATCAAGGAATCTGAGAAATAAAGGAGAAAAAATGTAGGTATGTAAAATAACAAAAAATGAGGCTGAAGAAAAACTCATGTTTCACCTATGAAGCCCACACAAAATTGGGAAGATAAAAAAATGAATAGTGGAGAGCATGCATGTTTCCATTCCATTAAGTATGAATGGAGGAGAAACCACATCCTGGAGCATCTCTATAAAAGTAGGACATGGAAATTACAAAATTAACTCAAAATATTCACAAAAAACATAATTGTGGCCATTTTTCATCCTCTATGGATTGGAGACATTATGAAAATGAAATAGTTTCAATAGTCTCGAACTACTCTATCTTCACAGTCATATAAAATATGTGCTTTTGCTACATTGACATAAGTTTATAACTGTCATTTACTGATACCTCGGTGTGAACCAAAACTTTCATAAGGCATTGATGTTTTTGGTGAAGATGTTCCACCTCTTGGTGAAGCTGCTCTGCTGACACCCTAATCTGTGTTAGCTCACCCTGTCACTTCCTGTCTATCACATCATATTCAATGGCATAATAAATTAAAATATTCCTTTCCATGGAAGGATACACTATAGACACCATTGATGAAAAACAACATTCATACCTTTTAATTACCTCTCTATGTGACAAATTTTTTCACATTATCATAGATTTCATGATAATTCAACCCATTATACCCATGAACTGAAAACAAGTAGCATAATCATGGAATCTTCATTAGCATTCCTGTAAGATGTGTTTGGAAGATCAACTAAATAGTGTTTTAAAAACAGTATGTTATATAGTGTGATGGGTTTTAAGGCCCTCTTGGTATGTATCAGAATAACTATTAGTTGGTTGGATATATTCAAGAATGATCACCACTATGATGGGTCCTAATTCAATATCCTCGGTGTGACTCGACACCTCAACAACTACTTCCTTCATAGAATTTGAAAGATGAAGGATCGAAGCGTCAACTACTGCACATAATTCTTGTGGTTGTTATCCTAAAACTACAATATTGAAATAAGGGGGTATATAAATCTTGAAAATGAAAGAGATAGTAGGAGGGGTGGATAAGTATCATCCACATTCAAGGATGTCAATATCATCTACCGCCATTATGTGAACGCTGCTCAACAAAGATAATGATGCATCCTCATGCCATGAATGATCATCAGGATCATCCAGAGACACCAGTGGCTGTGGGTGGTGATCATTTGGGTTAGTAGATTATATAAGATCACTCACTAAAATTGTGCTCATGGGAATAACCATCATGGAACTCAGAACGACCAATGATCTGGGTTCCCCATGGGCATGAATTGATCCATCCTATGTGATTTTATCATCTAGAGGAATGATATATGTGCCTAATATAAACATCTAATCTTAAATACACCCCTATCCCATAGAGGATGATGTTTTTTATTCAGGGTCAGTTGATCTCAAATTATATGGAATCTCCCTGATGTCATCAGTTAATTGGGTTCCCTATACAACTATGCCACAAACAGTAAAATTTTACCTTATGTCTCTTTTGTGGTAGGATAAACTTGATCACTTGATGATTAAGAATATGAATACCTTATCACTATTGGGACATTGGTTGTATGATTATAAAAAAAGACCACTCATGCATGGGAATCCCAAATGGCCTCGACATGCAAAGATTCCATGTCCTATTCAGTGGAAGCTACTTGTGTTATCTAACATACCTATAATGATGGAGCTATAAATAAACTTTCAATCATTTCATGATTATTTATTAGACCAATATAATGTTTCGATTTCAATGAGTACTCAACAATTAAATGTCTCTATATCATGGAAAGACGACAATCACCTATTATCATTGAACATATACATTTTGATAGTGGAGTTACATAGAAATGCTTCTCGGAGAGCAGTGGGGATAATCTCCTAGAAGGATTTGTGGATGTGGCCTATATAAAAAATGCCCTTGTTGGATATTAAAGGACCACATTAAAATGTTTAATGGTTTCTAGGAGAGCCCTCTTGGGCACCTATGCTCTCTGTGGCTATAGTACCCATTAGAGTGTATTTCAGAGAGGTAAATGACTTATGATTCTTCATTAATTACTATAATCAAATTTAATAAGGGTTTATGGTCATAAAAAAATGGGAGTGTCAATGTTAACAAACATAACCACCTCTTCAAAACTATAAACTTCTTCTATGATTAACGCCTTTTATTGTATCTATAGAGAAAAATAAATGTTATCCATTAAAGAGTTGAGGTAGAAATTCATCTCTTCTGAATATATAGTCACCACACATGGATTCCCATAATCTGAACTATAAATGGGATTAGGGAAAATCCAATGATAGTTAGTCTAAGGGATTATTTTTGATTAATTTCACAATGATCGCCACATGATATATAGGTCCTCAAATTATCCAAATCATTCCATACCTCTTGTGAATATTGCGGTCCAAGGAATGGTAAGGTGTTATGATACTCTAGGATAGTGATCCATGATCCAATATCCATAACGAAATTTTTAGTTTCTCAAATATCCTATCACCCTCAAGGAAAAAGTTCTTGTGAGACCCTTGGAGGAAACATGGAATCTCTCTCACCCTAGTTGCAGTAAGAGGTTATCTTCCTTCAGTGTTCCCAAAAGCATCACTATTTTTTCCATCATCCCCATCAAATATTTTCCTCAAAATGGCGAGTACTCACCAAGAGTATCTATAATGGTTGTTCCTGAAGTGGATTGACTCTTCAATATCCCTATGATATAATTCCACTCTTTTAGGGTTTTCATCCCAATAGATGTCAGTAGACACTGATATATTAACATATTGAGTAAGTGAAACCTCATTCTCATGAATTCAAAGACACAATGAATGAGCTGAATAAGACCTCAAAGATTTCGGCTGCTCCCTTGATGACAATAATGAAATGTTATAATGGATATATTTATCATAAAATTTGGTTCTAATAGATGAAGGGGTTGTATCCCAGGACATCAAAGCATTCTTATATGGCTCATAAATAATGGATTTCCTTGAATGCTTCTCAAGCCTCAAATTATCTATTGTTTTGTTCTGTTTTCCATTCACCACATATGCCTATCAATTCATGACATCAAGAACACATTTTTCAATTTTATATATAGGGTATGATCAGACCCAAGACTATACATAGGTTATGTAAGGGAAGTTTTGAAATACATGGACAATGGAAGATAAATATTATGTGGGTAATCACCAAAGTAAAAATAAACCAAAGATACTAATATATCATCAACTACCTCTCAAAGAGAGTGCTACTGAGGAGTGGGGGACACTTCATCTGTATATATTTAAATTGGAAAATAAATTTTCAAGGTTCACATCCCTCAAAAATAATTTTTTCCATCGATCCCGGAGACTATAATTCCATATCACATAGAGAAAAGATATCCAATCATGAAAAAATCCTTATATTGATCATTCAAAATAATACCAGAGGGAAAGTGGTAAGGATCATCGGTGAAATGACCATAGAATATAATATGTTCCTTAAATTCAAGATCACTCAATTCTTGGCTCATTAACCACATGTGATTGAGAGTTATGGAAGAAAACTAGCTCTTAATATCTACTGGGTATAAATTAATTAGTAGCCATCCATATGAGTTTCTATCCAACCCGAGACAATCTAGAAGGTACCTAACATATGTTGTGGTGGTCTCCCCTCGATAAATCATCTTAAATATAAGTAAATTTTTTTCCTATACAAGAACTATGAGATTAAGACACATGCTAGTTTCCAATCGAACAACCATAAAAAAATGTTGTGACCCCGACACTAGTTTCAGTGTCACTATATAAAAGAATCCATCTACATATAAATATTGTTGTTAAGGAATCCAATTAGAACATCTGGTCATTATTAAGCATGATTTTCTTGCCTCATTCATTGAGTCATCCCACTTCCAGGATGGGCCAATAAGCACCTGCCCACCTTTGAGTTTCAATTTATCGGAATGACCTCATCCATCAAAAATGGGGAGCATCACCACTTATCCTAGAAAAGGCATTAATCTGTTTCCATAATGGGATTTGTTGACTTCAATGAGGGTATTTATCATTTGAATGAATTATTTACATATAAAAAAGTATCCGTGATAGTTGGGGAGTCATTTTGGTGATACCCCAAGAAGTAACATGAAGAAAACATTAATCATACATATCACCAACCATTGGAAATCATGAAATTAGTTGGATGTATGAAAGAAAAATTCCAACATCCCCATGCACCAGATGAAAAGTATTGGTGTCCACACTCTACAATCTCAGTAAATCTGGAATAATATCTTCATTTTTGTGGGTATATGTCTGATAAAACCAATATACTTCATATAAATCGACAGATTAAAACATGGTTTTGAATTCCTAATAGATTTTGTGGACCAAAAGGGCCACCCATAGTCCAAACTAAAGGATATAATATAAAAAAGGTCCTATTTTTGTGTCCACCCTTATTTCGTTTTTTCATTGGCTTTGTATGTGATTCTATTTGATAAATTACCTTTTTCATCTAGTTCTTTTAAAGATTCCTCTAGGGAACATGGAGTATAATTTAGAATGGATCAGATAGTAAGGGACTCCCAGATAAATTTCCCCATTATTGAAACATTGGCTCGGGGAATGTTGATATTTTCAAGTATCCAAAAGGTCAGTTGATTTGTTGAAAATGGATCTCAGATCGCTACATAAGACGATATCTCAACCCCATAAATATCCATTCTATATAAAAGTATATGTGCCATCTCACCATTACTAAGAATTTTTTCAGGATGAATATAAATCAGGATAATTGTAACTTCCTTTTTGATATAATTGATCAAATATTTAATTCTTTCGTCACTGGACAAGAGAACATATGCCTATATAGAAGAAACATCACTATCAGAAGTAGTACATGAAGGATCCATCCTGTTTTCAGTTTCAAAATTCTAACACAATGATATATTTTATAACAATATAAACAAATTATTGAAATTCTAGTATACATACGGATGGTTTGTGGAAACCATCAACTCGTGAAACATCGGTCCATGAAACACTATACCATAATGTGTGGGCCAAAAAATAAATAGTTCCTGGAAGAAACCACTTATGAATTATTCCCTACAGCAAGGGAAATAGAACTCACCCTTTTTGGTTGAAAATTTTTAGTTCATCGATGTAATGTTACCATTCCTTGGAGAAGGAATATGCAAAGGAGATATTATGTGGAAATTGTATGAAAACATAAATTAATGGGATAAATAAATTCTCCAAAAACACATGGTGAATAATTATATCATTCACCCAATATATGAAGATGGTCCCCACCTTTTGGTCCACCGGTGTACCATAGACTAGTTTATATGAGGACATCATTCTATATCAAAATATGTTCTTATTAAATCTAATTAGAACCCGTTCTGATAGGTGAATTTTTATTTTAATAATTAATCAATCATATAATAAAAAACACTTTCATCTCTTTGAAAAAGGAATAAAAAATAAATCAAAATATAATTTAGAAAAAATATATATTTAGAATGTGAAACATTGTAAAGGAAGGAACAACATGAAGTATGACTCCCTTTGAGGATCTCCACTCCACTAGATGGTTTTTTTCTTCGCTAAATCATCGTGAGTGGATACAATTTTCATTTGGGTTGGATCTAGTTGTTTATGTGATTGACATAGATTCATTTGAAAAAAGGGGATGTGAAGTTCTCTCCCAAAAATGTTTTCCCCAATCTAAATCCGTCATTGGTAAATGTGGTATTTCCGACTCCTATAAATAAAATAAATTGGATTGGGGAGCCATAGGGGGATTTCAGCGACCACAAAGGCCACCTATTGACTAATTCCTCCATGGTATTCTGTAAAATACACCATCATCCCATAGAGGATGACTGGATACACTAGTATACTATTCATTTATTCCTCTATAAAGTACACAGTCACTGGAGACAATAAAAATTGAGAGGTGATAGGATATCGATCCATTAATTAATGCATGAAACCATAGAGTATCGTAAAAGACGAACACCTTCAATGAATCGTCACATGTAAAACTCAACAAAAAACATTAAAGAGGAAAAAATAATCTAACATTTAGACCTTGAACTCCACATCCCATGTGGGTATACTTCTCGCAACACATAGAACCAATTCCCCATTTTCAACCAATCATCCTACGTAAAAAAGAGCTATGTGGGATGAAAACTTTACGAAGTACCAAATAATCAAATGGATTGAACTCAACCCCACATTGAATAACACTATTTGGATGGAACCTATACCTGTATAGAATAGAAAAATACTAATAAAACATAGGTATATATACCACCATACTATATAGACGTTCTATTTACTTGTATAAAAACATACTACGCTGAGTGAAACCCATCCCATGTAATGATATGTTATGTGGAATGGGTTTTATAATGTTATTCCACTATCTGAATCCAATAATTTAATTTTTTTCCCATCATATCCTAAATTCCATCCACAATCCATTCCAAAAGAATTTGGATAAGGCCTCTCTCAAATCCACCAGCCATGATGGCACCATTAGGTGTATCGTTTCACCCTTTTTTATATTACTTACCCATAGTAAGTGGCGTCACATGGGAAATCCCCATAGAAAGGAAGAACCTTAGAATGTATGTATGTATACATTCCAATTGTTATATTGTTCGTAACCATGGGATTCTAACATGAGCTTCTCGGTTCATGGGATTAAAGACAATAATTTTCCTTTCACTTCGATGAGTGATAGTTTTGAATACAGGAGGTCACTCATGTGTTTCCTTTTGACGAGGAAAGACACTCCTCCCGTTTCCTCGAACTAATTTTAGGGCACTCCTCCAGAGTTATTCCCCTAGCCTTTATCGTAGGAGGTGGTGACCTTGATCCTATTTTTATCATCTAGTTACGTAGACAGATAGATAACAAAATGTTAATATCCTAGTTAGAAATATAGAATTTAAGATGAGCACACTCAAATATCTCTCTTTTTCCTTTACATTGAGCTCCAACATCTACCATCAGTGGGATGATCTGGACATGTGAACTTCATATCCAATACCTCCACTTGATTCTCACATTGATCATAAATCACTTGGGATTAGATTTTGTCTTTGATCATGACTTTTTCATGATCAATAAGTAATTCAATAAATCCATGTCCATATACATAAGCCCCAAAATCAATCTGGAAGGTCCTCCCACTCAATATAATCCAATATTCCGTGTTTCAACCTTCAAAGGGAAATAATCCCAAAGAGGAAGTGCCGAGAGGGAAGATTCTAAGTGTAAAACAAAATCACTCCACCATTTTGGTCATAATCTATGGTGTACGACCCAATGTAAGAAATTGTACAAGATTAGATTCCCAACTAATTAGGATACATAGGAAGTCTCTATGAGGTCCATACCCAACAAAAAATCCCCCCCTAACATTCTCTGATCCATATTCCTACTAGGGACACATTCATATCAGGATACCCCCTCTCCTCTGGGTTCTTATTCTGCCTCACTATAAGTCCCACATCAAATCTTGACTCGGAACCTTTCACCTATTTTTCCTTTCTGTATGATGTTAAAAATTATAGTGGGATCCTATTCCCACAACTCAAAAAGGAGATGTTTCCAGTTAAGTGGCACTAAACTACATGGGTTCTGATTCCTCTTATGAGGAGAAAAAGGGAACTCGACATGCGGGTTTCATCCCATCATCCAACCAATTCACATCCACCTAGACAACAATAATATCTAGAGTGACTCATCAGGTGTCTTAAACTGACATTGTCTTAGTAGATAAAAAAATAATATCCACTGTTTCTACTAAAGGATATCATTTATGTAGAACCTCAGATATATATATATCCCTCCATCGAAGAAGATCTTCAGATACATACAGGTGATTCCAATATGATTTCTAGTCATGATCATTTATGACCTAGGTCTATTCCATGAACACATACTTGGGAATGAACCAAGGATTCCCAATCCTATGAAACTGGATTAAATATACAACATAGTCTCAATAATATGAAATAGTTCCCCAAAAAAATGTATGATGATCCCATGTTCCCATCCTCTCGTGCAGTCTGATTTCTTAAATGTCATTGGGCATGTTACCAATGAGCTCCATCATTTAGAAATTAGTTCATGAATCATGGATACAAGGGCCTTTGGACATTTCTATAATCACAAAAAACTCTCTTTGGAGACCATCCAGAGATTTAGTACCCAAAATCTGGGATTTCAAACCTTTTAACAGCTTGAAATCAACTGTTTCAGCCACAAATTAATCTCTGGTTGAAAATAAATGGTAACTCTATGAAAAAATATTCACTAAAAACCACATCATGGAATAAAAAGGATACACCGCCCAATCTCCATCGAACTATTGCCTTCCGGACCCCATACCATCTCATCCACCAATAAAAACCATCTTTGTGTGAAATTATTAATTAATTAAAATAATAAGTTATATTTATTATATTAACTCATGATTTTCCTCCATTAAAATTAAAAGCCTATTTTTGAAATACTCATCACATTACATAAAGAAATGTCTAATGACTAAATTAGGTTAGTGCTTTTAGAACTAAGGAACAAAAATGTATAGTATAGTGGAAGATCATTAATGTTTACATAAATGATTATTCCATTAAGTAATCTTAAATAAAACCATTCCATATAACCCATTTAAAGGAAATATAAGAAAAGGGAGACCTTAAATGCTTAGTAAGGGTTAAGAAGGGTGATAAGTAGACATAATCTTGAGCATGAGTGTATGAGAACATGATCATGAAAATAAGTGATCATACATTTTATATAAATATCATAAACATGATTCCCAAAATAAATATTCGTAGTTAATAATACCTTAATCATAAATAAAAAAAATACACAATCTATGAAATCATTACGTAAGAATAAGCCATGATATTTTCGAAATACATATAAGTATATAAAAATGATTTCCATAGAAGTGAAGCCATATTTTACAAGGCCATATTAGCAGTATGGGTTCATTACCAATTCCATCATGGTATTTATGGTTCACTTCCATTGCCATATTAGTAGTATAATTTCATTCCACATCTCATCTGGGTAATCATGGTTTACTCTCATTGACATGATAGTAGTTAATGAACACTTCAAATACCAACATAGTTTATATCATGGCATATAAATCATCTCAAAATGCATTGGAGGGTGATATATTCTCCCCCATATCATAAGAAAGTAATATATATTTGTGTTACAACAACATAAATCATTTATCTTATCAAATCCCATGGAATGAATTTGGTTTCATAAACATCATGAAATCATAAAATAAGCCACAGAAAAAAAATTTATTAAATTTAATTCAATTCTAAACCTTAATATTTATATAAATAATAAAAATTTAAACATTTAATTATATAATCATTTAAAAAATGTTTAATAAAAAAAGTAAACATATATTAAAGATAATTTCAAGAGAACTCTTGAAAAAATTTCTTCCACAAAATATCACATGTTCTTTGAAATAATTTTCATTAAATAAAATGTTTGGAAATATTAAAAGAAAACATTATATTTTAAAATAACCAATTAATATTATAAGGGAATTTTCAAGGAAATACAGTTTCATGAATGTGTATAAATCCCATCATTCCATATACGTTAAGAAAATGTTCTTCTCACACTATTGTTGGAAAAGATAAAAAAATACCCCATTATGAAAACCAAAAAAATATTTCTTTCAAACCATTTATTAAAATGTAAAATATGTGTAAAATGACATTAAAATTTGTAGAATAATTGTATAAACTTTTTGAAATACATTTTTACAAATCATGCACAAGGAAGATAAATATTTATTTTAAAATACATACATATAAACAATCTCCATAATAATGATATTGCAAGATTAACTATTATAAAATTATATTCAGTATAATTGTATGCCACATTAAATAAAAGAAATTATATGGGTATTACTGTTTCCTTGATATTATGTTTAATACTCATAAAATACATTCATGCGTAGAATATACACCACATAAAAGAAACATGTAGTATAAGCGGCATATATCAAATAATAGTAAAGGTGAGACAAAAACCAATTACCTTAGGTCTACTTCCCTCCATACGTGTGTGTGTTCTGATGTTCCATGAAATCTTTGGTCTAGTTTAAATAATCACTACTTCTAGGTAGTTTTCATTGGGTTTATTCATGGAACTGGAAAATTCCAATGGTTTTTTATCCAAAAGGTACACGCTTTCAAGAGGTAGGCGTTCGTTACATTTTAACTTTACGATACCAAAGAACATGCATTGGACAAGGGGATGGGAGGTCAGTCTCATAACACCTTTTTTGGAGGAATTATTGTCTACTCTTAGACTATCTTTTCAAATTTAATATATTTTAATGAATCCATATTAATTCACCAATCATAACAGAAGTTCCTCTTGTATTTGAAATCATTTATTAACATGGGTAAAATTTAGAGAAATTAGTATGTATTCAAGGTTATTCATTAATGGAGATATCTATATGTATTTGAGATTCTCCATCAATGGTATCCTCTCATATATTATTTAAATACTATTTTAATCATCTTTATGATGATAATATTTTTTAAGCCACTCAGCGGGGCGCTCTGGAATTTATTGTCATATAGGGAGACGAAGGTTTGTTTTGATATTGGAATCATACCCATAAAATAGGTTACATATGTATTCTTGTGAAAGTAATCAGAAACCTTGTAGTTCAGTGCTTCTTAATGGGAGAAATCATAACTTTTAAGTTCATGTTATTATGACCTAACTGTACATGTTAATGTCACATAGTAAGGACATCTAATCGAAATGTTCTTAGTCCAAGTTTGGTGTCGGAATTATGCTAAGGTAACCCAACGAATATGGAAGGGATATGGGTTTCCATGTAAGATTAAAACCTCTATGGAATATGGTCCATTTAGAATAGGATGTATTTGAAGTGTTGGGTTTGATCCCCAATGAGGATTACTACAAATCCCATTTGAAAGGGAGTCAAAGCTCATGTAGTTCGATAAATGAGATTGGGCTTACATCCTGAAAATGATTCCATGATGACATGTGTCTTTAATTTGGAGATTATACCTATTGAGGATTCCAATATTAAGGGAATTAGGGTTGGGTTTTTTACAAGGATATCTGGGGATCTCGAGCCCTGAAAGGGCTTCCTACGTATCCTAGATTGAACTAGAGTTAGATTTCTCATAGTTTTTTATAGTGAGTGTTTGTGCAGATGTTTTAATTTCATGAATCTCTAAGGCCATGTGATTAATGATCGGTGTGAAAAAAAAAGAGGATGGGAATGATTCAACAATGACACATACACTTTTCCTACTCTACTTGGGGAGGAGGGCGAGCCTATGGTGTCAACGATGGATGAGGGCGAGGCTATGAGCCCTTCCTATATTCTATTCACATTTGACAAGGGTCCAATGAAAGGATGAAGGGATGAAATTTGTGGGGCTTACAGTCGGATAGTTTCTCTTTTGAGGATTGATTGGGGATTACTCCTAATGAGGATGCATATTTTGGAATTTGATGGGGCTTACTTCTATAGGAGATACCCTTTTGAGATTTCATGGGGATTAATCGTAATTATTATGGCCATTTGAGATTTAACCTTGCATAGGAGTCATGTGATGATGTTTGAGGAGTTTTGTGAAAAGTTTATAGGATCATGGAACTCAAGGAATCAATAAGGATATTCCAAACAGGTAACATGTGAAATGAACTAAGAGTACAAAGTCAACTCAAGGTAAATGATTGAGTGTGATGGTGTGTCTCAAATCATGGTATTCCAAAGATGGAACTAGGGTGACATAAAGGGTGCAATGGAAAATATCGTTGAACAAACCCTAAAGGTTCCCAGTGTGACTCTTTATTTTTCGTTGGGGTGAGTGGAAGATGTGAAGGGACTAGACTGGAGGGTCGAGACCATAACATGCACGAATCTCGAGTAGGGATGTGGGGGCGCAGTCCCCTTAGTACGAACCAGTAGGGCTACGTAGGTTCTTCGCCACGATGTTTCACGAAGGCACTCTGTGAAAGTGTGTCGCGAAGGTTCTCCGTGTGGGTGCTCCATGCAGCTGCTCCACACAGGTTCGGTGCGCAAGTGTTGTGAGCAGAGGCTCTACGCAAGTGTGTCGTGTTGGTTCTCCACGAAGCTCCATGTGTTCTAGACATCGATAGGGCATTGAAACATGTTTCCCCCAATTAATTATCTCTTCTCCATAATTTAGAGAGCTATAAAAGAAAATTTGGGGGATCTTGGAAAAAGATCTATGATATTGGAGCTTTGGGGTTCTTCCATATTTTTCCTTCTTCGAAATGCAGAGCCCAAGGGTCCTATTTATAGTCATGGAGGGGACCTTGTCGAATGGATGTTTTCCATGCAGGTTCTATGTGTACTTCAACTGCGTATCTCTTCTGCTTAGGGGTTTATAAATTATATTGATGCATAGGTCTTTCACGTAGGTCCTCCGCATAGGTCCCTTTTTTAAACATATCCATCTCCCATGTGCCATAAATTTTTATCCATAACTTTGTTTGGGCTCCGCGAGCTGTGAAATTGATCGCCTTCAAGATATCTACTCTTCATAAGATTGTAAATACACCATTTGTTCTCGGATGAAACACATAAATTTAAATTGAATCAATTGAAACATTTTCATCTTCTATCATGGAAATAATCTTTCTACTCATTTATGGGGGAATCATTCCACTAATCCATAGTTGTAGAGTAGTATCTTGGAACATCAAAATATTTCCTTCATTTTTTCCATCATGGTGAAATCATCTTTACACATAATGAAATTTTTTGTCTAAGTGAGAATCATATTTTCAATCTATAAAAAAGAGCGTGGAACAAATTTCACGATGTCTATAGTTTCTAGAACTACATTAAATGTGTTTTTAACATATTTTTTTCATTTTCCAGAATCATAATAATATTTACGATATAATATACAATTAATTTATGAATTTATATAACTCAATTGGTTTAATTCCAAATTAATGAAATATTTTCAGTAATAATCCTTTTGTTTAATGTACATGTTTTGACTTGTTATTCATGAAAATATTACTAAGATAATTATTTTCATACATTGATAATGTAAAAAATTCTTTAAATATCATATTATATATATATATATGAAAGGGAACACACCGTTCATGGAGATTGTAAGTTGTACGTACGCATGAAAAATGATTCTATTTTCTTATCATAGCGGATGTAAGAAGGTAATCGAAATATATTTATCTGTATATATTATTCCCCAATAATTATTATAAAATATATTACATATTTATTCATTTATATATTTTTTAAAATCATTCTGGATCTGGGTAATATGGAAGATGAGTCTCATCGCTTCGTAGAGATGGCTGGTCATACGTATGCATGAGCGGTGATATCATTCCGTTAATTGTGAACAATTAAGGAACTTGATGGTATATAGTTTGTTCTAGAATGAAAATCTTGTAAAATATAATATTTATATAAATTTTATTATCATTATACCCATCCATATAAAGTAGTTACGAAAACAGATTACACCACATCGTGGTGATGGAAAGCTGTACATACACATGCACGATACATTCATTTTTCATAGGATGAATAAAATTTTGAATATTTTTATTAAATAATCATAATAAGATCTCAGAATATATTTTATAAGTTATTTATTACATTATAATGGAATTAGCTTGTGAAGAGTATATAGAATGAGAAGCAATTTCGAAATATTCAGTAAGGATATTACATCTTCTTCAATTATATTCCCACAGATCTCCTCTTAGAGGCAATAGACATGGTCTTTGGATATGATAAAAAAAATTATAATATTATTATAGAAGTTTATATGGAATATTGGAAGGATAGTTCCATGAATTAAGGATCAAATTGTGGTAAATAAGTGAGGGATGAGGCCCCCATCTATAATTGAACTGAGGGGTACTTTTGGAAATCCCAATTTTTTTTAAAATATTATAAAAATATTATATATTAAAAGTCTTAAAAAATTCCCATAAATGAATGTTATAAGACATATTATACCATATACTACAGCCTTTTGATTACTTAAATTTTCTGTTCATTAAATAACCTATTAATAAATTAATTCTAATAAGTTGTCATCTTTGTAAAATATAATAATATTCTATTATGTTGACATTAAATACATCCAAAAAATATTTGAATTAGAACATAATGATTTCTAACACAAATAATATATTTTATTGATATTTTAAATTCATTATACATATTAACAAAACCATATTATATCAAAATTAATATCATTAAAATCAATTTTTCTTTTTTATAGTAAATTAAATATATTTTTTTTAGCTTTGAAAAATATTTTAAGTTAGTTATATAACATATAAAAATTCAAAATAAATTTATATAATAAAAATTATTTAATTAATATATAAAAATATATTTTTATTCTTTCATAGAAATAGTTTTCCCAATATAGACACATAAAATATATTAAATAGAAGAGAAAACTACTTTGTAACTATCATTGATTTAAATAATATATTATTTATTTTCAAGGAAATGTTTCCGTTAAATAACTTAAAATTGATCTTCATGTGATAAGGTTCTAATAATATTCTTCTAACAATTTTTTGACTAGAATTTATTTTATTTTATAATTATCTTTTTTATTCAACTTTTATTAATCAATATAAATTTTAATTCCAGTTACAACATTTTAAATATTAAGAGGTAATGAATTTTTAATGATAATTGTTAAATGTCCTTAAATTGTCAGATTATAAAATTTTATTCCTTATCAGAATCTATTTTTAAAAAAAGAATTATAAGATATTTAATTTATTTAATAAAATATTATTTTTTATAAAATGAAATTATTGTCTATTTTGATACTTTTTAAATATTTGTCGTTAGATAAAATAAAAATAGAAATATAAAATTGAAAAAAGATATTTAAGACACTCCTAATATGTCATAGTAACCGAAAACATTTTTGGGGCACCCTAATTAATTCAAATTATATATATTTAAATATTTTTAATATCATTTATTTGATTTTTATTTCAATTAACCAAGTATTTCATCATTACTGATTAATATTTCAATGTAATTACATATTTTTCTGTAACGTCTTGGTTGCGGAAACTGCCCAGAGGTGCCCCGTACTAGGTTGGTCACATGGACTCAAGCACTTTTCCCTGAATGGAAGAGGCTTGTGACTTGTAGTGAGGTCCTTGGGAGTGATTGTGGGCAACCATTCCCTCATTGGTAGAGTAATTATACATAAATAAAAAAGATAAAAATAGAGGAAGCAATAATATCCTGAAATAAGTAACAGTGGAAGACTGAAGAAATAAACACCTCGAGCACATGTATAAATGATGCATAATACGTTTATCTAGGAAACCAGCAAAACAAGTCACAATGATGAAATACAGTACTAAACCAATGTACACAGAAAATAATATAAAGAGCTCCATAGCATCTCAAGCCTGAGCTTTGTCCCATGCTCCCTGAATCCATAGAAATCAAGTACCTAATGTAGAAGGGTGTTTTCCCTTATCTATAACTACACCAATATAATCTGGTTGGGACCAAATGTAAAGACCCATAAATTTTAAGGAAATTTTTTTCTTAATTTTCTTTGGAATTTTACAAGAGCGCAGCTTCTGACGGCACTGGATTCCGAGGCCCGGTGTGCCCGGAATCATTTTCCGAAGTTTGGCTCGGGTACGTTCAGTGAACGGACGAGCGGGTTTTTCTAACTTTTGAACCGGTGCCCAGAATCGAATTCTGAGGGCACCAATGAAATCGCAGCACCGGTATTCTCTTAGAAACGCCTCTTCCGGAGTTGCATTTGCTCGCGTGTGGTTTTTAATTTTCGGGCTTGAAGTTAAGAAATAAAATAATTTTACGACAACTTTATTTTATTTCACTTAAGCCACTTGGAAGCCACTTGAAGCCACTTAAAAGCAGCTTAAACTGAGTTGAACCGGATAGGATGCTATCCAGAAATATCCTAACCCCTTGGTAGGATATTTGTGAGGTGGGGCCCGCACGAGCCCCGCCGTTTCTTTCCACTAAGAAAAGCACCCGCGAAAACCCGTCATAATGAGAGTCAACTGACGCGTTTCTTAAAATCTTAACAGACCATTTAATTGGGCGGTTTATTTCATGAATTAAATGGGTTGTTTCTTTCGTTGAATTCAATCAATGAATTAATTCAATCGTTTCTTAACCTGTTTTCGTGTGTTGGCATATTAATAAAATAAGACCAACCAAAACCTTTTGGGGGATTACTCGTTGAGACAGAATCCTTGTTTCTTCTTCCTCCTTCGCGAAGAACGCGAAGAACGCGAAGAACGCGAAGAACGCGAAGAACGCGAAGAACGCCGAACCTGTAAATCGACGACGCGACGCCGTGATCCGCAATGCCGACAACGTTCTTCTGCGACGTCTCTTCTTCCGCAACGGATCTTCGATCGCCTTCTTGAGGTAAGAGTCTCGGACCTTACTTTTTATCTCCTTCGTGGTTCTTTACCAAAACACAGATTTAATTAATTAAATCAAATATGCTATTTCATGGTCCGTTGAGTTCACCGACTCAACGTCGTGTTCCGCGACGACGCGACGTCCTTCCGCGACGACGTGACGATCTCCACCTCCCGCGACGAGCAATTCCGCGAAGGACGTGCGTACGACGACCACCAACGAGGCATGGATTTTATATTATTGGAATTACCTCTTTTTATTATTCCCGTCAAAGTTTCTTTAAAGAAATTAAAGAACTGAATTGTGAAAATTTTTAATCTTATTAAAATTGTTTCTTCCTGTGTGGAATAAAATTCCCCCGTTTGTTTATCTCTAACGCGGAGGGTGCGGGCCAAACGAACACGGCCCGACGACCCTCTGCCGTTCTTCGTTTTGTGTGGATTTGACGGGCGACGACGGAACGTGCCGCAACGGATGTTTGACGATCCCGCAGTGAAGAACGAGTCCCAGGAGGAGCAATGGCGTAGACGGGAAGAGAATCGGACCACCGGAACGATCTCAGTGGCCCGCGGAACTCGCCGACGGCGCCGTCAGCCGGGAGCGGCGGCGCCCCGGCGCGCCGCTGGACAGGCCGCCGCGACTCAGCGCAGCGGCGGTGGCACCTGCGGACCCATGGCCGCGCAGGTCCGGTGCCCTTGAACGCGGCTGAAGCCGCGTCCTGACTCAGCGCGACCCCACGCGGGGGGCCGCAGCACCACCAGGCCGCGGGGGCGGTGCCCCGCGTGCCTCGGTTGTTCGACCGCTCGGCCGAACCGGGCCAGGCCGGTCCAACCGGCCGGGCCGTGCCTTGGTCGGACCGGACCGGGTCGGACAGGGTCCGGTCGACCCGGTTCGGTCGACACCCGGGGGGGGGGTCGGGCCGGGTCGGCCCGGGCCCGTACCCCCCGTCTTCGGACGGTCTTCGTTCAAACACCCGTAACATGAGCTACGGGCCTCCAAACGACTCTCCATCAGCGTCAACGCGATCCTTGGATCGAGACGGTCTTTTCGGTATATTTCACTCAAGGTTTCAGAGTACTTTGAGTTCGTCCGGGTTGGTTCGTACACGAAACCAACCGGGCCCTCGGAGTGGAAACACTCATATCTAGAGCTACGGACGTCCGATTGACGTGTCGTCAGTTTTGTTGAATTCCTCTTTGTGAGACGGATCTTTTGGAATACTCCGCCCGAGATTTGGATGCAGGTGGAGTACGGTCGGGTTGGTTTTTCCTTAAAAACCAACCAGGCCCCTAGGACGAAAAAGCCAATAACTCTCAGACCGGGCGTCCGATCGACGTGCCGTCTGCGATGTGGAGTTCCTGTTGCCGATATGGAACTTTTGGATACATCAACTTCGAACTTTGTGTCAGTTGATGTATCAACCTCTCGGCTCGTGGAGCGGACCCTCCCGAACGAGCTTGCTTTGTGCGGGAACCCTAGAGCTGGCTGCGACTGCTACTTCGACAGCGACGACCGTGCAGAGATCCTCAGTGGACTGCGGCGACGACCGTGTAGAGATCTTCAGTGGATTGCGGCGACGACCGTGCAGAGATCCTCAGTGGACTGCGATGACGACTGTGCAGAGATCCTCAGTGGACTGCGACGACTACAGCACTCAGCGATCCTACGTGGATCAGTACTACAGGTCTTGTGTGGGCCTGGTCCTGTGTGGGACCGATCCTGTGTGGGTCTGATCCTATGTGGGTTAGTGCTCAGTGGTTCTGTGTGAGCCAGCGCCTACAGGTCATGTGTGGGCCCGATCCTGTGTGGGTCATTGAGGGGGTTAGTTACCTATCGATCCTTCGTGGGTCCGACGACTTATATGGATCAGTGATCATCTTTATCGTCATTCGAAGAAGTATACCTGCATGAGATGAATCTTCTATTTACTATCCTTTGTGGATTGTGTTGAGCTATCCTATGTGGATTTACTGTTTACTCTCCTTTGTGGATTGTGTTGGGCTATCCTGTGTGGATTTACTGTTTACTCTCCTTTGTGGATTGTGTTCAGCTATCCTGTGTGGATTTACTGTTTACTCTACTTTGTAGATTGTGTTGAGCTATCCTGTGTGGATTTACTGTTTACTCTCCTTTGTGGATTATGTTGGGCTATCCTGTGTGGATTTACCGTTTAATCTCCTTTGTGGATTGTGTTGGGCTATCCTCTGTGGATTTACTGTTTACTCTCCTTTGGGGATTGTGTTAAGCGATCCTGTGTGGATTTACTGATTACTCTCCTTTGTGGATTGTGTTGAGCTATCATGTGTGGATTTAATGTTTTCTCTCCTTTGTGGATTATGTTGAGCTATCTTTTGTGGGTATACGTTTTGATTTCCTGTGTGGACTGGGTTGTGCTTGGGATCGGACGTTGGAGTCGAACTAGCATTGATGACTTAGGTATATGTATGGGCATATACCTAAGACATGTCAGATGTTACTTCATGATTGTATCTTTCCTTTGTGGATTATCCTTTGTGGATTTCGGGAGACCATCGGGGGTCTCGGGGTCCCTACTAAGTAGCTTATACTCACCCCTGCACGGGCTATGCCCGCACTTCGTGGTGTTGGTTGCAGACGACGGACAACACTGATCGTGGTGGAGGCGTGCGGAGCAGGACGGTACCTAGAGGTGGACCACTGGGCCGGACGTACTCGGAGCGGTCAGGTGGACCCGAGGAGTAGTATAGGCTATATGTACCCACCCTTCAGGTGAGACTTCCAGAGGACGGCTCGACACTGTGGCTTTTCTTTTAAGTTGCTGTTTTTCCTTTCATTTGTACATTACAGTTGGTCTTGTATTTCCGGCCCCTTTTACTTTCAGCACAACTTATACAGTTTTTACTTAGTTTTTACTTTACCTCTTGCTTACTCTGTGGTGCTTGTTTACTTTTCAAAGGCAATGCCTTCCCTTTTTGTTGGGATTTACGCCTTGGTGCTAGTCGCCAGCCCCTGGCCTATGGAAGGTGGGCTTGGGGTAGTCACGGCACGGGCCCTGAGGGTGGGTCGTGACAAATTGGTATCAAAGGTGGTCGGTTCTACCGCGGACTCTGATCTTTCTTCTATGTGAAGCAATAGTGTTTAGCGTATTGAGTGTGGTTGTCAGTCCAGGGAGTCCAGTGTTGGTGCGGCAGCCGACGTATCCGTACACCAGGACCCTGACATATGATTTCCGACTTAATGCACGAAAACATTGATTGCATGTGTGTTTCAAGTTTTCTTTGTGATTACATGTGTCAGCTCACCAAGTATACTATTCTGACCGTGGTGCACGTGTTTCCTTTTCAGGATGGCCCCACGACGGCAGCCAGCTAGGGTTCCGATAGTAGAGTGCGACGACAGCCCGCCGAGCGATGAGGCCTCGGTACAGGGCCCGTTGACAGCAGAGGCACCGGCGGTACCTTTACCCGCCGAGCCCCCGATGCTTCCAGCGCCGATCGCTGACGATGCACGACGCCTCGGAGCTCTGCACGAGTTCCAGCACCAGTGACCACCCAGGTTCCGTGGGGAGACGGACCCCCAGGCAGCCGAGGACTGGCTGCAGGCGGTCGTCCGGGTTTTCAGGCTAGTGAGGACACCAGCAGACCTCATGGTGATCCTTGCGGCGAGCCTACTGCACGAGACAACATGCAGATGGTGGAGCTTGATGCTCCAGGTACACGATGAGGCATCACTCCTCTGGACAGACTTTGAGAGAATCTTCCGCTCTGAGTTCGTCCAAGCCACCCTCCGTGCGGTACGCATCCAGGAGCTTCTTCAGTTGCGGGAGGGCAGCTTGACGGTCGCCCAGTACGCGGCGAGGTTCACCGACCTTTCTCGCTACTCGACAGATATGGTACGAGACCCGTTCTTCCGGGCACAGACCTTCGAGCAGGGACTGAAGCACGAGATCAGGGCCTCACTGATCTCCCTCAGCATCTCGACCCAAGTAAGAGTGCTGGAGCGAGCCCTTCTGATTGAGAGATTTCTAGCAGAGTCCACAGCGAGACCTACCCCAGGGCGGTAGGTAGCGGAGTCTTCGGCATCAGGTAGCCAACAGATGACTCAGGGTTCCGGCAGATGACCTCGGGATAGTGGCTCAGCAGTGCGGGGCACACAGCACGGGGCCAGCCTTCTTGAGAGGTAGGCAGTGATACTCGTGCGGCGGGAAGGGCCACATGGCTCGTGACTGCCCGACCCGCCGTACTGAGGAGCAGCAGATGGTGGAGGGGCCGCCCAGGCAGAGGCAGAGGGTCGACCATGGCGGTCCGCAGGGAGGAGGTGGATGAGGCAGAGGAGCTGGCCAAGTAGCCGGTGGTGGGTGACACTTTGAGGCTCTGCCACCACCACCACCATGAGGTCCACCCCGACCGCAGGGAGTTGGTGGACATGGGAGAGCTCAGCTTCAGGAAGCTGATGCCTTCGATCATGGAGCTCTGGGAGCAGATGGACAGGAGCGGAACTAGTGGATACGTCCTTTGTACTTCTAGTTCATTGTTTCTATTGTGTAGTGTCTTTGTGTTATGAGCTGAAATAATAAAAGACGCTTACCTTTGTGATGTTTTCATTCCTGTCCTCTTTTGTGTTGTTACTCGGAGGTTCCAGTTGGACTGTTGACTTGACCCTCACTTGTGAGACATCTACTGGAGGAGACCCAGTTACCACACACTAATGCCGACAGTGTGACTCAACCTTTGGAGGCGAGAGTAACAGTTGGATATCTTGGTAGTAGCGTCGAGGCCTTACTACGTCATCCTTGGTATGGATTAGTATCATCCATGTCGGGATTTCTTATTTTAGGAAAAGAATGTGGTTCATCCATGGGATGGGACTAGATTTCTCTTATCGGCAAAGAAGAAATCTTAGCAGCTCTTGTGGGACCAGGGGATGGTCCAGGCCATGACAGGGAAGGTCCAGGTCATCTAGGAGCGATGAGTACAGCTCAGAGCCTACAGAAGTCTTATGCTGACAGGAGGCAGAGGCCACTAGAGTTCGACGATGGCGACCACGTCTTCTTGTGGGTCTTACCTTAACGTGGTTTGCGGGATTTGACTAGGTGGTTTGTCGCCTTGCTCTGCCACCTCAGTTGCACTGGATGCACGACGTCTTCCACGTATCTCAGCTGAGGAGATACGTGCACGACCCGATGCACATCATTGACCATGGGGAGCTAGACTTGGATGATGGGGCGACTTTTGTGGAGGTCCCGGTAGAGATAGAGGATCGACAAGAGCAGGTCCTATGTGGGAGATGGATTCCTCTTGTGTGCATCAGATGGCAGCACGGGAACCTCTAGGGAGCACATGAGAGCGGGAGGCTCAGTTGCGTGTTCAGTACCGCCTTTGTATCCCTAGTTTGTGTTGAAGCTTTACGGGGACGTAAAGCCCTTTGGTGGGAGTAATGTAAAGACCCGTAAATTTCAAGGAAATTTTTTTCTTAATTTTCTTTGGAATTTTACAAGAGCGCAGCTTCTGACGGCACCGGATTCCGAGGCCCGGTGTGCCCGGAATCATTTTCCGATGTTTGGCTCGGGTACGTTCAGTGAACGGACGAGCAGGTTTTTCTAACATTTGAACCAGTGCCCGGAATCGAATTATGAGGGCACCAATGAAATTGCAGTGCTGGTATTCGCTTAGAAACGCCTCTTCCAGAGTTGCGTTTGCTTGTGTGGGGTTTTTAATTTTTGGGCTTAAAGTTAAGAAATAAAATAATTTTACGACAACTTTATTTTATTTCACTTAAGCCACTTGGAAGCCACTTGAAGCCACTTAAAAGCGGCTTAAACTGAGTTGAACCGGATAGGATGCTATCCAGAAATATCCTAACCCCTTGGTAGGATATTTGTGAGGTGGTGCCCGCACGAGCCCCGCCATTTCTTTCTGCTAAGAAACACACCCGCGAAAACCCTTCTTAATGGGAGTCAACTGACGCGTTTCTTAAAATCTTAACAGTCCATTTAATTGGGCGGTTTATTTCGTGAATTAAATGGGCTGTTTCATTCGTTGAATTAATTCAACGAATTAATTCAATCGTTTCTTAACCTGTTTTCGTGTGTTGGCATATTAATAAAATAAGACCAACCAAAACGTTTTGGGGGATTACTCGTTGAGACAGAATCCTTGTTTCTTCTTCCTCTTTCGCGAAGAACGCGAAGAATGCGAAGAACGCGAAGAACTCCAAACCCGGAAATCGACGTTGTGACGCCGTGATCTGCAACGCCGACAACGTTTTGTGCGACGTCTCTTCCTCCGCAACGGATCATCGATCGGCTGCTTGAGGTAAGAGTCTCGGACCTTCCTTTTTATCTCCTTCATGGTTCTTTACCAAAACACGAATTTAATTAATTAAATTAAATCTGCTATTTCATGGTCCGTTGTGTTCCCCGACTCAACGCCGTGTTCCGCGACGACGCGACGCCCTTCCGCGACGATGCGATGATCTCCACCTCCCGCGACGAGCAATTCCGCGAAGGACGTGCGTACGACGACGCACAACGAGGGAGGGATTTTATATTATGGGAATTACCCCTTTTTATTATTCCCGTCAATGTTTCTTTAAAGAAATTAAAGAACCGAATTGTGAACAATTTTAATCTTATTAAAATTGTTGCTTCCTGTGTGGAATAAAATTCCCCCGTTTGTTTATCTCTAACGCGGAGGGTGCGGGCCAAACGAACACGGCCCGACGACCCTCTGCCGTTCTTCGTTTTGTGCGGATTTGACGGTCGACGACGAAACGTGCCGCAACGGATGTTTGAAAATCCCACAGTGAAGAACGAGTCCCGGGAGGACCAATGGCGTAGACGGGAAGAGAATCGGAGCACCGGAACGATCCCGGTGGCCCGCGGAACTCGCCGGAAGCGCAGGTCGCCGGCGCGGTGGCGCCGGCTGCCGGGAGCGGCGGCGCCCCGGCGCGCCGCCGGACAGGCCGCCGCGACTCAGTGCGGCGGCGGCGGCACCCGCGGACCCGCATCCGTGCGGGTCTGGTGCCCTCGGACGTGGCTGAAGCTGCGTCCCGACTCAGCGCGGCGCCACGTGGGGGGCCGTAGTAGCACCAGGCCGCGGGGGCGGCGCCCCGCGTGCCTCGGTCGTTCGGCCGCTCGGCCGAACCGGGCCCGGCCGGTCCGACCGGCCGGGCCATGCCCCGGCCGGACCGGACCGGGTCGGACGGGGTCGGGGTGACCCGGTTCGGCCGACTCCCGGGGGGGGGGGGGGGGGGGGTCGGGCCGGGTCGGCCCGGGCCCGTACCGCCCGTCTTCGGACGGTCTTCGTTCAAATGCCTGTAACATGAGCTACGGGCCTCCAAATGACTCGCCGTCAGCGGAAACGCGATCTTTGGATCGATACGGTCGTTTAGGTATATCGCACTCAAGGTTTCAGAGTACTTTGAGTTCGGCCGGGTTGGTTCGTACACGAAACCAACCGGGCCCTCGGAGCGGAAATGCTCATATCTAGAGCTACTGACGTCCGATTGACGTGCTGTAAGCTTCGTTGAATTACTCTTTGTGAGAAGGATATTTTGGCATACTCTGACCGAGGTTTGGACGCAGGTGGAGTACGATCGGGTTGGTTTTGCCTTAAAAACCAACCGGGCCCCTGGGACGAAAAAGCCAATAACTCTCAGACCGGGCGTCCGATCGACGCGCCGTCTGCGATGTTGAGTTCCTGTTGCCGATACGGAACTTTTGGATACATCAACTTCGGACTTTGTGTCAGTTGATGTATCAAACTCTCGGCTCGTGGAGCGGACCCTCCCGAATGAGCTTGATGTGTGAGGGAACCCTAGAGCAGGCTGCGACTACTACTTCGACAACGACGACCGTGCAGAGATCCTCAGTGGACTGCGGCGACAACCCTGCAGAGATCCTCAGTGGACTGCGGCGACGACCGTGCAGAGATCCTCAGTGGACTGCGGCGACGACTGTGCAGAGATCCTCAGTGGACTGCGACGACTACAACACTCAGCGATCCTATGTGGATCAGTGCTACAGGTCCTGTGTGGGCCTGGTCGTGTGTGGGCCCGATCCTGTGTGGGTCCGATCCTGCGTGGGTCAGCGCTTAGCGGTTCTGTTTGAGCCAGCGCCTACAGGTCCTGTGTGGGCCCGATCCTGTGTGGGTCATTGCGGGGGTTAGTTACCTATCGATCCTTCGTGGGTCCGACGACTTAGATGGATCAGTGATAATCTTTATCGTCATCCGAAGAAGTATACCTGCGTGAGCTGAATCTTCTGTTTACTCTCCTTTGTGGATTGTGTTGAGCTATCCTGTGTGGATTTACTATTTACTCTCTTTTGTGGATTGTGTTGGGATATCCTGTGTGGATTTACTGTTTACTCTCCTTTGTGGATTGTGTTAAGCTATCCTGTGTGGATTTGCTGTTTACTCTCCTTTGTGGATTGTGTTGAGCTATCCTGTGTGGATTTACTGTTTACTCTTCTTTGTGGATTTTGTTGGGCTATCCTGTGTGGATTTACCGTTTACACTCCTTTGTTGATTGTGTTGGGCTATCCTGTGTGGAATTACTGTTTACTCTCCTTTGTGAATTGTGTTAAGCTATCCTGTGTGGATTTACTGTTTACTCTACTTTGTTGATTGTGTTGAGCTATCCTGTGTGGATTTAATGTTTTCTCTCCTTTGTGGATTGTGTTGAGCTATCCTATGTGGGTATACGTTTTGCTTTCCTGTGTGGACTGGGTTGTGCTTGGGCTCGGATGATGGAGTCGAGCAGGCATTGATGACTTAGGTATATGTATGTGCATATACCTAAGCCGTGTCAGATGTTACTTCGTGATTGTATCTTTCCTTTGTGGATTATCCTTTGTGGATTTCAGGAGACCTTTGGGGGTCTCGACATCCCTACTGAGTATCTTATACTCACCCCTGCACGGGCTATGCCCGCACTTTGTGGTGTTGGTTGCAGACGACAGACAGAACTGATCGTGCTGGAGGTGTGCGGAGCAGGACGGTACCTGGAGGTGGACCACTGGGCGGGACGTACTCGGAGCGGTCAGGTGGACCCGAGAAGCAGTATAGGCTATCTGTACCCACCCTTCAGGTGGGACTTCTAGAGGACGGCTCGACGCTGCAGCTTTTCTTTTCAGGTGCTGTTTTTCCTTTCAGTTGTACTTTACAGTTGGGCTTGTATTTCCAGCCCCTTTTACTTTCAGCACAGCTTGTACAATTTTTACTTAGTGTTTACTTTTCCTCTTGCTTACTTTGTGGTGCTTGTTTACTTTTCAAAGGCAATGCCTTCCCTTTTTGTTGGTATTTACGCCTTGGTGCGAGTTGCCAGCCCCTGGCCTATGGAAGGCGGGCTTGGGGTAGTCACGGCACGGGTCCCGAGGGAGGGTCGTGACACCAAATGCATGACCCAAACAGGGCGGGAGACAAATCCCAGTAGGAAACCACCCAATAATCTGTGCCTAACAATCAGTCAATATACTTGTTAGACCATTAGAAAAAAGATGCAGGGAACATGGAAGTACTCAAAAGTAAACAATCGTACAATTTATTTTTTTTTATTAATTTTCACATATCAAGAAAGATGCTAAAATAAAAATAAGTAACCCTATGGGATGTACTCAATGTCTAACCCCTCTAGTTTATCCAATCAACATAAGGAACCCTATCCGAAGAACACATAGTCTAACCCCTCTGGTTCGACTTTAGGAAAGACTCTCTAAGTAAACACTCATCATCAATTCCCCAGGTAGTCTTGTATCGGTAACTATAGACACTCTGAGGAATCATTCAATGTCCAATTACCTATGTGGTATCACAACATGGAACTACAGACACTATGGGGGATCAGATACGACTATCCCCCTATCGTCTCGCAATGTAAAAGTAAACAGTATCTCTAGAGAAGCCCTTAATATCTTTTTCCCTATTGTCTACTACACTATGTTCCCACATCCCTGTGTAATTCAATCATGAAAAACGATATAGGGAATCCCAAATAAACATCAAAAATAAATTGTTTATATAGTCTACATCATAACACAACATATCAAATAAAATCACATCATCCTACAATATTAGGCATCTAATTCAAAGCAGCATTACAGGAAATCAAGACCAAACGGTCAAAAAAACTTTGTAAAAGCCTCCATAGCATGGAAAGGTTAACCCTATTCACAAACAATTATCCTCTATCCAAATAAACAAGGAATAACAGTCAATAACAGGGCTAAAGACTATTAACACGGAATAACACGAACAAGGCTATTGGGAACTTTTGCACATATAACAAAAATACTAACTACATAATGGCACAAACCAACTACCTCAGCATTGTATTGATGATATACATGATCCATAGGTCTCGAATCTCCCAAGAGTTGTTTAGATCTACAAAAATTCTAATACCATTAAACCGAGGATATCTCATATAAGAGGAGAAATCAGGTGATGAGGTTCTAGAAGACGAAAGAACTCACCTTGCAATTCCAACACAATCGATGACGGTCGATTGAGAGAAAAGTCATTGATTCTAGGGCTCAGAGAAGATTTTAGGATGTATAGATGATACTGGATGAGATATGTCTAGAATAATATAGTTATGTCCATTAGACATGATCTCGATACATTTAGTGAAATAAAAAGGCAGTACATTGTGTGTTACTTAAAAATACATGATGTTTTCATTCCCCTACCGAGCTCCGCATTAGGTTGTCTCCAGTTCACCCCACACATCCATCTGTTCTATTGTTACACAGCCACTGCACAGATACCCGCGGAAATCGAGTACACAGTGTGTACTTATATGTACATGGTGTGTACTCCTGAAATTTCCAAAAACTCATCTTTTCCTCAAAATAGCATAAAAGAAAGAAATATATGAAAAAATACTGGTTCATACAAACTTCCCACCTTAATGATATTTCTCCCCGAATTTCCCTTCCAAGGTGGTGTAGAAGAGGAATCCTCATAGAGTTCCACCACTATGATCGTACATCGGCCTACCTCTCTAAGGTCTCTTCCTTCAATCGCCAGTGCTACCATAGTAGTTGTACTAGAGGAATAGACCATCCACAAAGAAACATAGCGCTACGATCAAAAATCCAAATATGATGCTCCTTGAATGAGGTATCCACCTCTAACTCAACCTCCTCTGGATGGAAAACATGAGACAATTATTAGAAGTAACGTCGTAGATGAGAAATGGGGAAGACGTCATGCATATCCTGATACCTCTAAGGTAATTGCAACTGTTAAGAAATCAGCTTGACCCTTTACAAAACCTCAAATGGTACAATATATGTCAACAAAATATTACCCTATCTCATAATCTTCCTGTGTCCCACCCTCAGTGTGAAACGTAAGAAAACATGATCTTTGACCTCAATCTTCAAAGGTCGTCTCCTTCAATTTGCATAAGACTTATATCTTAATTATGTAGTAGAAAACCTCTACCAAGTCAACTCTATCTTCTCTAAGGTCTCCAAGACAAGATGTAGTCCTAAATGAGATATTTATCCTACCTCTAGTTATTATAAAGTTTATTTTCATTGCCAATCCTACAAGGACTCATAATGTGCCTTCTGAATAGTTTCGTGAATACTTTATTCCAGGAAAACTCCACAAAAGGTCTGTGATTCTCCCAAGAACCTTAAAAATCAAGGATACATTTTCGAAACATGACCACTAGTACCTGAATAGTATGCTCAGACTGGCCATCTGTCTGAGGATGGTAAGATGTACCCAGAATTATCTACGTGCCCAAGTCACTCTGTAGTCCCTGCCAGACACAAGAAGTAAAACGTGTGTCCCTATCTGAGACAATGGATTGTGGAACCCTGTGTATTAATACAATCTATGGATTTATAGCCTCACTAGTTTATCAAAATTTAAGGACTCCTTGATTGGAAAGACATGACAAACTTTCGTGAGTCCCACAATGACAACCCATACAACATCATTCCCCCGAGGTGAGCTTGGAAAACCAATCACAAAATCCATCGCGACATCGTTCCACTTCCACTATGGAATGGGTAACTTCTGCAAAAGACCTGTTAGTTGCTAATTCTCCAACTTCACCTGCTGACTGGTGGAACACCTAATAACAAAACTAGCAAGATCTCTCTTCATACCTGACCAAGAATACTGATGGAGAAGATATCGATACATCTTGGATACACCAGGATGAATTGACCAAACTGAAGAATTAATGTCCCACATCTTTTACTCACACATGTATACTGAAACCCATACACGCCCATGAAAATTCAAGATCTAATCCTCAGCTTCATTCAATTACAGAATAGGGTCCCCTCATGTCATACTCTGCCATAGAACTGGGCCTTCCGAAATAGATAGCTTCCTCATTCTATCTCAATTAATTATAGTAGAGGTAACATCTATAAAATCAATAAAAGTATTTACTTGTCTACTTTTCACCTCCAAATGAATCTCATATAACAAATCTATATGATTCCACTCACTATATACCTCCTGAACTGCCTATATCTGAGTCCTCCTGCTCAATGCATCAGCCACTGTGTTGCCATTCCGAGGAATGTAGGCAAGATCAATGTAAAAAGATAGAGGGTAATCAACCTCCCTTTTCGGTCTCAGATTCATATGACACTGAGTGAAGATATACTAGAGACTTTTGTGGTTGGTGAAAACCAAAAAATTCTCCTCCAACAGATAATATCTCAGACATCATAAAGAATGAATAACTTTATCCAACTTAAGATCATGCAATGAATAATTCCTCTCATGTGGCCTTAATATCCAAGACCTTTAAGCAATGACTCATTATCCTTTCATAAGAACTGCTCCCCAGACCGATACTTGATGCATCTCAGTACACAGTTTTGATTGTGACTTACTTTGGAAATAATAGTATTGGCCATAAAGTAAAGCTCTCTTTCAACTCCTTAAATGCTGACTCGCAAGAATATTACCACTAGAACATCGTACCCTTCAATGTTAGGTCAGTCAATGGCATTGCTAAGCATGAGAATTCATGTATGAAACATATATAGTAACCAAACAGGAATAGAAAACTTCACACCTTAAAGAAATTATTTGACTACACCCAGGAAACTACTATCCATAAATTCTCTTGGTCTACTAATACTCTTCTCTCTGAGATAACATGACCAAAGAAGTGAATCTGGTCCATCCAAAAATGTCATTTTGAGAGCAAAGAATATAAATTATTCTCTATAATCGTACTCAAAATGATTTCAAGATGTGTAACATGGTCGTGTAGAGTGTGAGAGTACACCAAGATATCTTCCATGAAGACGATCACAAAAGAATCCATGTATGGATGTAACACTCAGTTCATCACTTCCATAAAGACTACAAGCACATTCGTGAAATTAAATGGCATAATAACATACATGTATAGACCATTCATGATCCAAAATATTATAAGAGGTTTGTCTAAGGGTATAACGTGCAACTAATGATAACCATATATCAAAACAATATTTAAGAATAGTTGGGATCCTCAAAACTAATAAAAGAGATAATCAATCTTCGGTAAGGGATATCAGATCTTGACCTTCAAATCGTTCATCTCCCAGTAATCCCCAAAAATTATGAGCATATTTTTTTCCTTCGTTGCAAAGAGGACAAGTGGTCCCTAAGGAGAAGTACTGGGTCGGATGAAACCCTATGCCTGCAACTCCTCTAGTCGCTTCTTGAGATCATGTTACTATGGTGTAGCCATCCTATAAGGAGGAATTGACCCTGGTACCGCGCCTTTCTCAAGATCAATAGAAAAGTCTACCTCTAGCCTCAAATGAAATCCTGATATGTCTTTTGGAAAGACATCCTTGAAATAATCAACCACTGGGGGAATGAATAACTGTGAAGTCCCCTAGTCATCCATATAAAGGCTATAAATCTGGGTTGTAACTCCTCCGAACCCATGATGCTTGAGTCATGCTCTGCTCGCCTGGACATCCCACTCACCCTTATAAATAAATGATCTTCCCTCTAGTGATGTGAAACTAACCATGTGACAATTTCAATCAAAAACTTCTTGGAAGGGAACTAACTAGTCCATTATGAGAATGAAATCACAGTCTTTCATCTCTAGGACAGAGAGGTCCCCTAAGAAGTGACACCAACCAACCTATATAGGGACCTCCTTGCACTAACGTACACTAGTATTTATTTTCCCCAACTGAGTGTCTAATGACAAGATATCATTAGATGAAAATATTCAAGGCCCAAGGCACTCAAAAACAGCAATAGATACAAATCTATGGGAATACCCTATATCAAAGAATGTAGAAGCTAAAATCCAAGGCAACTAGGATAATACCTCGAACTAGAGAGTGTCTGGGACCCTACACTTACTGGGTCTACTCCATTTCTAATTTCTGACCTGTACCACAGCCCTACAACCATACTTGTCCACCATAAGTTGATCCACCCTGATGTCGCTGAATTCCTGGTAACTGGATACCACGACCATGACCTCTACCTCGTCATGAACAGTAGGAAGAACTCTAGTTCCCAGAATGGTGAGATACTGGTTGTGCTGCTCCTAAATGAGGATTCATTGAAGAACCCTTGTCACCAGATAATGGTGAGAAAAATTGACATAAAAGGTAAATATGACAAATCTTTAAACCAGATCATTACTGTACTGGGTCCTTCGAGAAATTTGTCCTTGTATTCCCAACTGTCCTACAGTGGTAGAATACCACCTGGCTACCTGAAGATGTATCCCGTTTCATTGGATCTCTGCGCATAAACTCCCGATGGAATTTATTGTGGTAAGCAGGAGGGGTACCAACTCTTATTGTTGAGCCTTTTTCTCACAACTCTAGAATCCATCAGATTGGGCTCCGTGGACATCACCTGGTTGACTATAGAAGTAATATAAGTAAACATGAAGATGTTCAACCAGGATTAGAATTCATTCTTATTAACATCCTCAATATTTCTCTCCAGAAATAAATCATCACCTCTAGGGATGGGTGTGATGTGCTGCAGCTCTGTGAAGGAAGATGAATACTCCATAACTAAAATAGTACCCTTCTCCGAACTCATAATCCCTCAGGCTTGATCGACCCTCAATGTCTCGGGATAGAAGTAATCGTAGAAGGAAAGCTAGAACTCATCCCAATCCATAACCTGCTGGCATCCCACATGTGATATCACATCCCACCATTACATGGAAGAATCCCAAAGAATATACGTAGAGAGGTTAACCCTCATCTCTGGAGGCATCTCCAGAAGCTCGAAGATAGAAAGCCTGGCTTCAAACCTTGACTCTGCAACCTGAGGTCCTCCTTCCCCCTATAAATGTGGGGATATTCTACTATAAGAAATCCTACGTCAATTATTCCATTGATGGGGCATGATACAATGCTACCTAGAAGGTCCGAATGAACCTTATAAAGCCCTCTTGGAACTATGCAACCGCACCTCCTTCCAGATGAAATATTGGTGCCATGATTTTCACTATAGGAGGATCAGCTGGTAGTCCCTAATAAACAATGTATGGTGTTGTATCACTACTGGGTTACTGGGTTACAACCATAGGAAATCTCGGTTGCATGACTCTTCAAGGTCAAGCGCACACAACAGATCAAGATTATCAATGATAGAATACTAGAAGTAAAGAAGGGACCAATAGAATAAAATAATTCATTTTTATTCTAAACATGGATTTATGGAATGTATTACACCTATACGACATGTTGTCTTAAGCCTTCACATGGGAATCTACTCCTTCCCAAACTGGTCATGTAATACCCCATACAGAAGACATGTTGTCCTAACACGTGATATTTAGCAGAATCCTCTTCCATTGCACGAGTTATTCTACACGACTATCCCAGAAGGTTCTCCTAGGACATGTCTACACTGGGTGATTATGCCAGACACAGTGTGAACCACTTAGATTTCAACTTCTTGTGTTGTTAGTCGCACGATTCGACACACAGCTGACTCTAGATGGCATGTTTTTTCTCAACACATTGTGTACTAGAAAGATTTCACTGACCTGTGTTGTTAGTCACATGGCCAGATACATGGGTTACACTACATTGCAAGTTCATTCGTGACATGGTGTGTATAATTTATGTTTCATCCCTATGGGTCGTTATTCACACGGGGGGACACACGATCTATACAACACGGCGTGTACATCCGGTAAATATCATGTGCAATTAATGATTTCCCAAACCCCATGTCTCTGCCCACACAGCTAGTGACACCATTAAATACTACACAATGTGTATGTACAATACACGGTGTGCACTTATGAAAATAATTTTCTTCCTGAAAATAAAGATATATGGTGTGTATTGATCATTATAAATTGGGTATTCTAGGTTTTTCGAGAAATATGCCATAGAAACTACTTTGGATCCCATAAAACACTGAAAAAACATTAAAGTGCCAAACATCGATCTGTGAGGGCCGATACTCCCTACAAATCAATTTTTGGAGTCATATACATGTAATAACAAGGCAATGATCCACAAAATGTTGATCCATGAGGGACCATAACAACTCCAGAACCAAACTATGGCATTCATTCAAAAAATACCATTAATAATTTAATACTGTATCAACCAGAAGGTATCCTATCAAGGCATCTATCACAACAGCACGAATATCTAGCACATCACCTATCACAATAACATGAAATCAACAATGAAACCTAAATGGAATGACAATAATTCATGACATGTTATCTCTAGAATGTTCCTATATGATTCATGAGATGAAATACCCTAATATCATCAGGTTGAAACAAATATAGAACCTCAATAATATCAATGATAACAACACAAAACATGTGAACCATCCAATAGTGAAATCAAATCAACTGTAATAATTAAAAAAGTGGAAAAATAAATCATAACATATGAGGTAAATTGACTTTTCCCTAAACATGGGTTAGCCCCTCCTAGGAACAACTTATTTCCAATTACCTATTCATTCCAATCCCTAGCTATTAGTTAAAAATAGTATGTCAAGAAGAAAGGGACACTTCGAAACTAATTTGTAACGTCCTAGTTCTGTAAACCGGCCAAAGGCGCCTATACTCTGTTGGTCACATGGCCTCAAGTGCATTTCCCTGAACGTCAGAGGATACCGACTAGTAGAGAGGGCCTATATGTGATAGTGGATAAAATATTCCCTCATTGGCAGAGTAATGTAGTGGAAATAAACATATAACAATAGAGGAAGTAGTAATATCATGAAATAAGTATCATCGGAGGACTTAAGAAATGAACAAATGGAGCACATGTAGAAATGATGCATGATACATATGTCTAAGAAAGAAGCCAAACAAGTCACAATTCAGGAATACCATACTAAAACAACGTAAAATGAAAATAAATTTAAAAGCTCTACATAATCTCAAGCCTCAGCTTGGTCCCTTGCTCCCCATCTCCACATCAATTATGTAACAGAAGTAGACAGTTGATTGCCCTTATCTAGACTTGCAATAATATAATTTTATTGGGCCCAAAAGCATGACCCAAACAGGGTGTGAGTTGAAACCCACTAGAAAATGACCCAAATATCTATGACTAATAGTCAATGAATATATATAGCATTCAATAAGTAAAAAGATGTAGTAAATAAAGAATTACTCAAAAGTAAAAAAAGTCCTACAGTTTCTTTGGCATTCATTTTCACATATCAATTAAGTTTCTAATATACAAACAGATAACCCTCTAATAAGTACTCCCAACCTAACCCCTCTTGTTTAACCAAAAAATATAAGCTACCATCTAGGATGTACATTCATTCTAACCCTGGTGGTTCATATTTATCAAAGACTCTATGAGGAAACACTCACCATCATTTCACCCCTGTAGTCTCGTATCGGTAACTATAGACACCCTAAGGAAGAACTCAACATCCAATTCCTATAACACCCCAAGTAAATAAAGAATATGAAATTTTCATATTTATCCATATTTGTGAATAAAATATTATTATGTCTTTAAAGGGGACGCTATGCTCGATGGCGTACCCAACACACAACAACGAGTTTCTTGGGAATCTTACGTTGCACTCTAATAATAAAATAATATTATTTTAAATTGTAGTTAACATGTAGCCGTTGTATTGGCGGGAATGGATATAAATAACTAAAATATGATTATATATGTTTTTAAATGTTTTTACATTTATCCAATGAAAGATAAAGGCATAATATACAGAAAGAATTCAATTTTAGGCGTATATGCCCTAGTTTTTACTAAAGGTTCACTTATCGCCTTTTGATGGAGAACCGTCATTAAATATAGTTTTGTTCACTCTTATACATCCTTTTGGAAAAAATAAATCTCTTCTTAAGAATTGGGACATCAAAATTTACTTTGTGTAAATTTTTGGTATCTTTCTGATAAAGTTCATTTTTTAATGAATAGTGTAAAATGTTGTATTTTAATTCAAAACCTCTTTTAATATAATTTATTTATATGATTATATTAACTTTTTAATTGGTTTTAAAGTGAAATTAGAATATATTTTTACCATTAAATCCATTAGTGGTCGTTGGAATTAATTTCACTTTGAAATCAGACTTAAACTAGTGTCAATCTTTTGATACTTATTGTTTCATAAAAACACGCTATTTTCTCTGACAGCGGGAATTAATTATTAAATTAATTAATGTGACTTATACGTTTTGAATTTTGTAAAATGGAATTCATTTTTGAATTCGGAATATCAAATATAGCTTAGGGTGAGTTTTTGGTATTTTTCTAGAAAAACTTTAATTTTTGTTGAATAGTGAAACTACTAAGTGGTACTTATAAAAACTGATTTTCCTTTTAAATGAAATTTTGCCACCTTTGTGTTTTGAATTTCAAAAATCTGACATACATGGTTTTCATTAAGAAGTAAAATGTGGTTCAATTGGATTAAATTTATTTTTTGGTGAATAGTAACTTATTAAGTTTTTCATCGCGATTAGAGGTAATTAGTGTATTTAAGGTTAAAATAATGTTTTAATAATATTAGATGAGATTGACACATGTCTTACCCTTATTGTATGTGTCATGGCCGACCACGAAAATCCATGGGTCAACTTGGGTACCCCATGGAGCCACTTTGGTTGGGAAATGACATAAATAAATATTTATTTAATGTTAAAGTAAAAATGACACAAACATTAGATGTTTTACTACAACAATTTTTACATGGGGTTATAAAAGTCATATTTTTTACTATAAATAGTAATTTGGAAGCTAAAAAAATTTCCTACATCATAGTATTTGTTTTATAATTTTTAGACATTAAATAAATTAAATTATTTATGACATCATGATGATTTAGCGATGACCTCATTATTTAACGATTTAACTAAAATAGAAAGATAATGTAATATCTAATACCTAAACATGTCCAAACCCTATTGGATGGGTGTATTTCGAACCCTTATCACCTTATCCTATAAATACATAAATATGGGATGTCATAAATCCGAATACCATTTTGAAATAAAGTAACTTTTCTTCACTTTCCAAGAGCACCCCTCCTCTCCTCTTATAAAAGGCCCCCACCTCTACCTCATTACCCACACTCCCAAAGCCGTTGGCTCGGCCAACCCCTGCCCATTTTGTCTCTCCAAATCCCTATCTTACTCCTTTAATCCTCACTTTTGGCAGATGTCTTCCCAAGTAAGCCTTTGATCTCAAAACAAAGGGAGTTACCCGATTTTAAGATAATGTCTTCACTTGAGTCCTTTTGTTTTATTTTGCTTCTCCAACCCCCTAAACTCTTTTAATTCATTTCTTTTGTAACAACTCCAGTATCATAAATATACTAGGATTTTTTAATAATATGTATTATAGCTACAATTTCACACACCTACATCTAATGGTTAAAGAACATACTGTTTCCGTTGATGGCGAATTTCGGCCTCCCGAAACAATGATTGTTCAACATTCGTTTAACACCTTCAAAGGAGGCCATTAAGATGACACTATATTTATATATGATATATAATATATTTATTTTTTCCTTAAGATTCTGTATTTTTCATTTTGGGAATATCTTCATGGTTTCCATTATGGGTAAACGCGATATCTTCATTTATGGAAGTGCGGACTACCGCCCCCTCAAAGTGATGTGATTCGTTAATGCCATATGTGGGACGTATAAAGGATGGATTTAAAGTTATTAAATATGATGTTATACTGGAACTATAATATACCTAAATATAATTATTATTCCATTCCATAAAAATATGAAATAGAAATGAAAGTAGCGTTCATGTGTACGTACGGCTTACCGTCTCCATGAACGGTGCATTTCATTTCTTGTCCCCAAATGTAATGTACTATTATAAGTACATGTATATAATGGATATATATGATGAATGATACATCTAAATGATGAATATAATTATTGAATTAAAATATACATACCTCTTATTTAGTTTTAATTCCATTAATATGACATAGAAATGAAAGTAGTGTTCATGCGTACGTACGACTTACCATCTCCATGAATGGTGCATTTCATTTATTACCTCTAAATGATTATGTAATATTATAAATACATGTATATTCTGGATATATATGATATATATGATATCCAAATCATGAATATAATTATGGTTATAATGAACATTTTACCACACGAACAACACGTAATTGTAAGAAGTCCACATTCGACTTAAAAACCAAATATCGACAAACAAACATTATTAACTTAAATGATTACATAATGTTTATAAAATTGAAATAAGTGATCTAAAAGGAATAATGAACTAGAAAAAGGTTCTTAATAAAGTGGAAATTATCTCAAGTTTATTATTCAGGACGTTAAAGAACGATCGAGTCAAGTCGGACCTGAGGTAAGGGATCTTACTTCTCTCTTTCTTTTTAAGTACACTCTTTTGTGTCATTCCTTCTAAAGCTCATCTTTCTTGTTATTGGGATGTTCTTTTATATTACTCTTAGTGTAATTTTTATGTTCATATGATGAGAGACCATATTCTCTCTCATCAATCCATTTTGGAAGTTTTCAGTGGCGCCGTTAGGCTGCCGAATTTTCGTAAGAGATCCAACCTCTCTCTTTCTTTTTAAGTACTATCATTTATGTCACTTCTTTTAAGCTCCTCTTTGTTATGATGGGGGTGTTATTTTATATTACTATTTCTGTATATTTCATTTTAATGTCATGGGATACCCTATTTGATCTAATCAATCCATATTTGGAAGTTTTAAGTGGCGCCGTTAGGCTTCCGAGTTTTCGTAAGGGATTTTTCATCTCACTTTTATTCCTGTGAGATTTATGCTACATTTGCCACAATTTCCTTTGATTGGTGTATGTACTGACCATTATTTTACTCATTGTGTAATATTAATTCATATATGAGTATTTAAATCATTGTTTTATTGTCCTTCTTTCACGAGGTGTATGTTTCGAAAGATACCCATTTCGGTAAAGGAACCATTCACCCTCCTCTTTTTAAAAGACTTCTTTTTTTGGGTCCTTAAATTTACATACTGTTATGTTGGGATATGTTCTCATATATCCTTATTGATGTAAATTTTATTTCCAAGTGATGACATACCCTTTTTTTATCTCTCATCAACTCATTTTGATGTGACGTCGTTAGGCTGTCAAGGGAACTTCTTAACCCAATTTCGATTTCTTTGGGTTCAACATGTAGTTATTGAATATGGCATCCTTTGAATATGTGTGAATGAACTTTGATTATTTTACACTTAATATCCATTATATTTGGTGTATTCATTTGTCACACATAATTATGTAATTTATTTATCCTTAAACCAAGGATACCGTCTTTGTAAGGGACTTCGTCTCAATCTCCATTCATTGAGGCATATTTTGTTTTATACACAACCTTCTTTTATATGGTGTATAAACCCCTTTGAATTTTACTTTTATCCAAAAGGAATCTTTTTATACGAAGCGTTTTACAAAACAACAAAAGGGAATGTTTTTGTCATACTTATGCAGCGACAACGACTTCTCCGCCGCCGTGACCATTATTTGAGTTTCGGCTTCCTCTACAAGCCATACCTTCTTTTTAAAAGAAAAATAAATACCATGTTTTACTTTTCTTTTATTTTGGTATTGAGAATGGTTTTCATAATGTTATTATATATCAATGGGTTTTATTGATATCTCGTGATTGAAAGGTGGAAATGTTATGTTTCCTTTTTGCATGTTTTATGTGATACGATTATGTTGTGGTTCTTGGGAATTGTTATGAAGACGGGTGGTTCCGTGATAAACTAAGGGCGGGTGAGCCCGATATAGCTCTCCAATGCATTGGGTAACGCGAAGGAGTGTAACGTTAAGGTTTCTCTGAAGATATTTAGGGAATATACTGTGATGGGTATTCCCAACGTATCAAAGAGGGTTACTCCCTACGTAAGAATGAAATGAATTCCTCAAGTTACCTTTTTTGTCTTATGATTTCTATGATTTATTCATGATTTAATGAGGTATGTTAAAGTGCCTATGTTTTATGGGTAAATTATGATTTCATTCTTATGTATATATGAACTCATGTTTCCTTTCCATATTTGTATACCCCTTACTGAGCTTTTTATGCTCATCCCATGTTTTTGAAATGTTTTTCACAGGTCAAGGGAAAGGTACATGATGTGATGATAGTGTCAAGGATGTGTCAAGAAAGAATCCATGTTTTATTTTAAATATGTTTCCATTGATGGGAAGAATGAATACTGTCTTTTATGTAACAACTGTGTTTAAATATGGAATGTAATGCAAGTTTCATGATCTAATTCTCTAAAACTCTAAACCTGAAAAGATCCGCAATCTGTAATCTTGTAATAACTCAAGATTAAGTAAGGTTTAAGGCTGGGGCCTTATAATTCCCCTATGTGTTCTCGGAACGTGGAACTACAGACAATTTGAGGGAGCACATACATCCATCCCCCCTATCGTCTTGAAACGTAAAAGTAAACAGAAATTGTGGAGAAGCCCTCAACATCCATTCTCCTATGGTCTACTACACCAGGTTCCCACAGACCAGTGTAAGTAAATCGTGCCCAAAAATATAGGGGAGACAAAGTAAACCACAAGAATTATATGGCCATAAAGTATACATAATAATACATAATATCATAAAAAATCACTCTATCCTAAAATACTAGGCATGGAATGAAAAGAAACATGACAGGAAAGCTAGAAAAAACAGTCAAAATAAGAAAACATGGGAAAAACATCCATAACATGGATTGGTAAGCCCTATAGGAAAACAATTATCTTATATACAATTAAAAAATGAATTACATGCAATAACATGGCTAATGTACATTAACATAAAATACCCCGAACAAGGGTATTGGGCAATTTTGCACATATAAGTCAATAACTAATTACGGAAAAGCACAAACCACCTACCACAACATTGTTTGGATGATATACATAAACCTCAAGCCTTGACTCTCTCTATAACACCGTAGATCAACAAATATGAAAAAGAATCCGATACGGGGATATCTCATGAAAGAGAAGAAATCAAGAGATGAGGATCTAGAATAATGAAGAACTCACTGTGGTGATTCTAATGAAATCGATAGCAGTTGATTCGAGGAACATAAAATGAGTCGGGGGCTCAGAGAATATTAGTGTCCATACGGATGCTTCTGGATGAGATTGTTCAAGAATAATATGGTTTTATCCATTAGACGCGACCCTGATATGTTTAAGGAAATAAAAAGAGAGTACATGGCATGTTTTCTAAAAGCACACGGCATGTAGTATCTCTTACTGAGCTTCTGTTTAGGTGGTCTCCATGTCACCCCATTCCAGCTTGTGTTCGGTCGTTAAACATCCATCATATAGCTACCCACGACAACTGAGTAGACCACATGTACTTAAAAGAGCACGGCGTGTACTCATGAAATTTACAGAAACCCCTTTTTCATTAAAAAATACAGAAATGAATGACATATCTAAAAAATAAGACATGTGTTCTTAGATTACTAAGAATTATAAATAAATTAAAATGATAAATATATTAATTTCATATTTAAAATTAATATTTATAGTCAACTTAACCTTAATAGTTGTAAACCAATACCTAAAAAGAGGACATGTGTTCTTACATTCTAAAAGTCACATTCTCACCCAAGTGGCGTAAAATTGATATAATTTAGTTCAAATGATGATTCTGGACTAGAAAATTCATCAAATTAAATTACGACAAGTGTTAGGGAAATTTTATAATATTATAATATTATTTTTACAATTAATTGTCAGATTTACCCTTAATTGTGTTAAACCAATAATACGGTTTTGGTTCACTAAATTTTATGACCATCATATTAGACTGTAAATAAAAAACTCATTAAAATTGTTTATATCAATATTTCAAAATTCAAATATGAATAGTGATAAAATAAAGTATAATGCTAATACCAAAAACATATGGAGAATGTGTTAAAAGGAACATTCAAAAGGTTGATATGTTTTATAACTAATTTTAATATAAAAATGGCATACCTAAAAATGAATACCCATTTTATTACATTATAAATGTCAAATTCACACCCATGTGGCATACAAATGATATAATTTAGTTCAAAGGATGATTCTGGTCTAGAAAATTCATCAAATTATATTACGACAAGTTTTAGCGGAATTTTATAATATTATAACATTATTTTTATCATTAATTATCTTATTTACCATTAATTGTGGTAAACCAATACTACGGTTTCAGTTCACCAGATGTTATGTCGATCCTATTAGACTATAAATATCAAACTCATTAAAATTGTTTATATCCATATTTCAAAACTCAAATCTGAATAGTGATAAAATAATGTTTAATGCTAACCCGCAAACATATGGAGAAGGTGTTAAAAGTAACGTTCAAAAGTTTGATATGTTTTATATCTAAATTTAATAAAAAATTGATAAGACAATCCTAAATTGTATTAATATATGTATAATAGTTATATTGTTACTTTAAAATATAATTAAAATATAATAATTAATTAAATAAAAATGACATTTTAAACTATAATGATTTATTTTTAAGTATTCATCATAAAATAAAACTTCTCAGGAAAATACTAAAAATACATCGTAATTTAGTTTTCAATTCCAAATTAAAAAATTATTTTCATTTAACTGATTAAATTTATAATATTGTCTCGAATTAGTTTTATTATTCTTCACAAAATTATATAAAAAGTAATTCCTTTAGAAAAATAACATTTCTAAACATATAATGTTTTTCCCAAATGTTATACATTTAATTATAAATATATTTTATTAATGTTAACAAATTTAAAATTTATTTATTACTATTTATATTACTATGTTTAATTAATGTTTTATAATGATCACATTTAAATAATTATAATAGTAAAATCCAGTATCAAGGAAACTCTGTGTCTTGTGTACCCTAAGCAATGTGCGTATTCCATATTGTGAAATCTTAACCTGGTGTTGCGTATAACATAATACCAACATATTTATTTTATATAATAATATATACCAATATTTTGTGGTATGCGAAGTGAAAAGTATCATAATTATTAAATTAATTCAAAAATATCTAATTCAAAAAAATCACGGCGTATTACATTCTACCACCCTTAAAATGAAATTCTCCTACATAATTTTGTTGTGTTATCTAGGGTTTAATACATAGAAGTTAATTTCATAGAAACCCACATTATTAAATTTAATCCTAAAACTCCCATTCAAAAATTAATAGTTGAAAAATAATAGTTACCTAAAATAAGTCTCATCTAGGTATCTGCGAAGAGGAACATATATGACGATATCTACATAGAGGAAAAGTGTAATTAATCATATAGATTGATAAAGATTGCTGATTAGGAATAATTATGTGATCCCAAGAAGGTAAAAAATAAAAAAATTATAAACTAAAGAAGTGTGAAAGAGGTCATTTATTTCATACAAATTATGGGAACATGAGAACCTTTTATATAATGATCACTTTTCCCAATATTGATGATATTGCATCAGAAGATATACTTACTTGATTTCATCAAAATATCACCACTTTTATGCCTTGAATAATTTTCAATTCACCTCTTATTCAATGAAATGATATTTACTTTATCACTCATGATGTGTTAAAAGATCATGTGATCCATAATTTAAATGATAGATCACTCAAACTATCTTTATCACAACAAAAGGATAGCACAAGTTATAAAATATGAATAAGTACCGCTATAGTGAGATAATAATTTAATATAATAAACTCAATCTGAAGATTATCTTATAATTTTCATAATTGGATAACATTATAATCCTTTTAATAAAATCGAAAACATTTTAATAATTCTAACTCAGTCATCTTAACAGTTATCTTCCATATATCATAATGTAGATCTTGGTTGTCACATTCCAAACATGTGAATACCATTAAACAATATTTCCTCGAAACATGGAAATAACCTAACTTATGACACAACATTATTGAAAATAGTCATGTTTCTTTATTCTAATTTTTATTGGATATATTTATTAAGTCCAAAATATAGTCTACTTTATACATGATAGCATAACCCTCTTGTCAACAAATCCATAATTAGTTCTTAAGAAACTAGTATCAGCCAATTTAATTATTCATATCAAACATATTATTGTAAAAACATCATTCTCTTAATACAATGGACAAATTGATTGTTATATTTCCCTTAATCATGTGTTCTCCAAATATAACACCTTACAATATAATCACTTTTCTAGGTCTTTAAAACTATTCAAGATATCCATTTAAATCCTTTATGAAAAAACATACAATGAAAATAATTATATATTTCATTATTTGAATAACATTATAATTGAATTAAAAAACATATACACTTTAATAATCCGACATTACTCTTAATCCATTACTCAGGGTTCAACGTATTATTATTTCCAGAAATATGAATCATGTATTAATGGTTTTCGACCTTATCTAACCATGCTTCATATGTTTAATCTAAAAAATAATTCTAGAACACAACTTATGTTTAACATGTTGTTTTCAGTCTCTATATCCTCAATGGTATAATGAATACTTGTACCACCCTCTTAATTATCTTCATGTGATTTCCACTTAGGAAATCAATTTTAATATTTCTTATACATTCAACATCTGAAAAATGAATGTCCACCAAGTTCAATCATGTTCATCAAAATGACTAAAACTAGGATGAATAGTGTGAGAATCATTTATGATAATGGGAAACCACATAATCATTGTAAATCAAATATATGATATAAAAATTATGATACATACTTCTAAATCTATGAAACATTAGAATTATCCTAAGAGAAATCCCTAGAAATATCACTATAAATATATCTTGGGATATAAGTATGTTTTCTCATCGTAGTTTCCAAATGATAGATAATATTTCTCTATGATACCAAATATAACATGATATTTATTTCCTACATTAACATCACATCACTTTTTAGAAATACATACTACATGAAACAAACAAACACCCAAAGACCATATTACTTTTGTGGATTTGGAAACATTGAAAAAAAAATGTATAATGTAGTGGAATATTTTAAATGTTTCCCAAAGATATCATTCCCTTTTGAAATCCTATTTTAAACCACTCATTATAACCCGAGGAAAGGAAACATAGGTAATGGGTGAACTTATAAGCTCAATAAGGGAAAACGCGAGAGATATGTTAGCCGAATCATGAACATATGTGTATGAGAGCATGATCATGAAAATAAAGGATCATACGAAGAAAATCAAATGTCATAAACTAGAATCCTAGAATAAATATTAGTGGTTAATATTTCACGAATGATATGTAAATAAAGAACATAATCAATGGAATCATAATATAAGAATATGACATAAAATTTGTTGTAGAAATATAAGCATAAAAAATTATTTCTATAATAGTCAAGGAATCGCGATCAAGGCCATATTAGTAGTACCTCGTAACATCATGGTAGTTTTGGTTCACTCCCATATCTAACATATTACTCTGTGTTCATTCCTCATATCATTTTGGTAGTCATGTTTTACACCCATGGCTATCTTAGTAGTCAGTGATCACTCCCAAGACTATCATAGTCTATCTCATGACATAAAAATCATTACCCAATGCATTTGATGGATTTATAGGTACAACACATAACATAATGAAATAATATATATTTTTTCTACTAAAATATATATTATTTATCATACAAAAAACCATGAAATGAAAAGTTTTTCATAATCACCTTGTAATCATAACATGACTTTCAAAAAATAAATGGGTTTCTAAAATATCATTCAATAATAAAAATAAATCATTAATTAAAATATTAAGAATTTTAAATATGGATTATATCCCAAATAAAAATTATGTGACATTAAACAATGATTTCTTAGATGGAATATAATTTTTAGATAACTCTAGAACAGAAATTTGTTATGAAAATATAATTTATTATTTCAACACATTTTCATTAAATAAAATTATGTTAAATTTTAAATTATAAGCTTTTAATATTTTAATTTAGACATAAGTGAAATATGGTGTTATGTATATATAAAATTATGATCATGATATATAAGTTAAAAAACATCATTCTCATTATTTTCTGAAAAATCCAAAAAAATTACACAGATTAGAAAATGAAGAAATATTCCTTTCAAAACTTTTAAAGAAAGTTCATACATTGGTAAAAATGGATTTAAATATTTTATAATAATAGTAAAAATATTTTGGAAAACATTTTTTAGAAAAATTAAAATTGATGATAAATATTTTTTGTAGAAAATTATGCATAAACAATCCTGACATTAATGTGATTGTGGAACTAACCCTTATAACCATATAATTGGTAGATTCATATGCCCCATGAAATAAATAAATTTATATGGAAATTAAAATAAATTAATAATATCCTTATGATTCATTAAATAAATTCATTGAAATTATATATACCGTGTAGAAGAAATAAGTAGTTTTTGATCCATGTGTCTCACAAAAGTAAATGTGAGACAAAAATACATTTCATTAGGTCTGATTCCCTCCATACAAGTATAAAACTGATTTATAGTGGTTCTAATCATATTAATAACTTATAACTGAATAATAATAATATTTATGATATCATATATGATTCATTTATATATTCACATTACTATTTTATTAACAATTCTAAGTTAAAGCATCATTTTGGGTAATAACAGATTTCAATTTCGTACTTGTTTTGACTTTTTATTCTTGATCATAATGAATACAACATCATTTACAAACATATAAAATGTAAAAAATTATTTATATATCATTTATATTGAGTATGTAAATATATTTATATATAATATAGATATATTAAATGGAATACATTGTTCATGGAGATAGTAAGTTGTACATTTTCATGAACACCGTTTCCATTTTCTTATTGTACTAAATGTAAAATGGTAATTTAAATACATGTATATATATAAATAATTAAATTATACTTAATATTTCATATATTTCATATTTATTCATTAAATAAATTTTTTATAATCATTCATGAAATGGTTAATGTAGAAGATAAATCATATCACGTCGCAGAAATGATAGGTCGTATGTACGCACGAGCGATGATATCATTCCCTTAATTGTAAAAACATACAAATTTGAAAGGTATATTTTTTTTGTCCAAAATCAATATCATGTAATATTTATTATTTATATCCATTTTATCCATCATTATAATTATAAAAATAATGTAGTGATTCAAAACTGATTACACCACAATGTAGGGATGGTTAGTGGTACGTACACACGTGGGTACTTTCATTTTTTGAGGACGTATAAAATATATAATACGGTTATTAAAAATTAAAAAGAATCATAGAATATAGGTTTTACTTGTTTTATTTCTTTTTAATTCAATCAACAAATGAAGAGGAATTAAAGAAGAAACAATTTTTAAAGTGTCGGTAAAGAGATTACCTCTTCTTTGATGATCTCCCTCAGGGTATCATCTTATAGACAGTAGAGATGATAATTTGAGATGACTAGAATGTCTATAATGTTATAAGGTAATTTACGAATTGAAATTTTTATGGTGTGTATGTGATTGAAAGCTCAATTATATAAGAATAAGTGATAGAGGAGGTGCCCTATTATAATTGAGGTGATGGTCAATTTTAGAAATCATCAAAAAATTAAACTTTAATAAGGTTATATTAGAAATAATTTGTATCCCCCCAAGCTTCCATGGTACGTTTCCATTGGAATAATCCAATAGCTTGCATCGTACTCCACATTGAGATTCTAACACATCGGGACAAAAAAATAGCCATTATGAATAGTAATACCCACTTTTTGAAATTTAATAAATTTTATATTTCAAAATGGACTTCATTTTTTAATTTAAAATATTGATATTAGCATAGGGTGAATTTTAGGTACTTTTCAGAAAACATTCAATTTCTGATGAATAGTGAAAAACCCTGTGTTATTGGTTAAAAACAAATTTTTATCTAAATAATTGTTTATTTTATTTAAATTTTTTCTATGACAAAATAGTTACATAATACCTATATATGTTCAATTTAATTCTTTGGATTAATTTTATAATAAGTTTAGATATATAAAAATTTTATTGACCTTTTTACCGTATTTTACCCACCTCCTAAGAGCATTTTCAAATTTGAATAATTCATAATTTTACCACATATGTGAGTTTAATATCAAAAATATGAGAGACATGGTTAATATAATTATGCCAAATGTGGTTCAATAAGATGAAAATATTTTTTGGTGAATGGTAACTTTGGACTTTTATTTACCACCATTAAAATTAAATAGGGTAATTAAGCGTAAAAATGATATCATAATTACCCTAACGCATGACCTAATTCAATTGCATAATTATAATTCGACCCAAAACAACCTTATGAATAAAATATGATCCTTTTTGATCCACATGTATTATAATAATACATTTATTGTTATTTTATTTAATGATGAGTTAAAAGAGTTAAATTCAATGATTATTGACTAAACCATTTTTAATAATGGGTTACATATAAGATAAATTCGACTATAAATATTTATTAAAAATAAACAACAAATTCCTACCTAATGGTATTTTATTTATAATTTTTAGACATTATATAATTTAATTTATTTATGACACAACGATGAAGCATTAATAAACTTATTTCTGAATGATTAAAATAATTGAAAATATAAATATCCAAATAAATGTAATTTGTGACTTTTGATGAATTAAGATAATTTTCTTGGTTAATATATCATTATATAGTTGATTAATGTTTTTTTTGTAAACAGGTTTTTATGATTTTCAAAAAAGATAACAAATACTAAATAGTGTCAAAATAGATAAAATTTAGTTTTTAAATAAAATACTATATTATTAATCGATATAATATTTACAAAAATGTATGAAATGGAAAAAGGACAATGATAATGTTATATATATTAATAGTGAACCACTTGGGCTTCTATTGTCTTGTTATAGTATGTTTATTAACCATATAATATAAAAATTCAAAGTGTCATGGTAAATGTCAAGCTATGTAACAATGAATTAAATCTAAAAGATAAGATGAATATGGTGACATAAACCAGTCTAAAACCTAATGTATGAGAGTTTTTAGACCAATAAACACCTTATCCTCGAATGAAATCATTTTTGAGCCATTAGAAACCGAAAAATATTTTATTATAAAATAATATTTCAAACTTTTCCTAAATTGACCCTCTCCTCTCTTATAAAAGGGTACTTCCCTTCTCTTAATTTATAACCCCCCAAGCCATTTGGCTTGACCAAAACGTACCCCAATATCCTCCCAACGTTTCCCCTTTCATCCTAGAGGCCTTAAATTGGTCATAAAGCCATCCTAAAGAACCTTTGTGATCTAATCAAAAAGAAGCACTTGAAGAATAGGTAAATATTTCCTCACATATTTTAGGATCATTTCTTCTTCCACTTCCAAATTCTTTATAATTAATATTATAAAATAATAACCCCATTATATTCTATATACTGTGATGTTATTAAAAAAATGGTACAATTTTATTCATTATTCTATCCTTCATATTAATGAAAAAGTAACCATACGTGCGTACGTACGGCTTACCGCCTCCACGTCGTGGAGTAGTTTGTTATTCAAACAAATCAATATTTGGATTGGTATAATAATGAGTATAACTTATTTAAATAATAAATATAAAATGTTAAGGATTATTTATAAATGATATAAAATCCTATTACAAATTATTTCACCATCAATATAATGATATTGTTGCTCGTGCGTACATATGGATTACCGTCTCCACGAACTCGATGAGATTCATTCCCCATCATAAAAATTCAAGAATAATTTCAATTTTATGATTTAAAATAACGTTTATGAAAATAATATAATTATTTATATGAATCAAATACATCTTATCCATAATAAACATGGCTTACATAACCAATCATATAATGTAAAATTAATCTATTAACACACGGAACGATGATAATACTAAAATATTATTAACAAATCAATATTAGAGGATCATATATGATATCATATTTATGTATATAGTTCTTGTATGATTTAATAACAATGATTCAAATATTATAAATAAGGTTAACATACCATTGAATATGGAAAAGTACAAGGTAAGGGTTAATTTCACTATCTCTTTATTATTCGAGGTTGTTTTTATGTAAGTATACTTAGGGAACACTTTATCATGTATATTCTTGTTTATATAAAAAGACAATTTGAATTTTTTTTACTATTTACTAGAATATGGGTTTAATTCATTTATACCCTTATTTTATATAATCCTCGATATGGATAGGCTTTCTGACCATGAAGTGAAAATTTATTATAAGAAAAAGGAGGTTATAATTATCAATGATGATAAAGAGTACCTTATCTTTAGAGCAGAAACATCACCATCTAATTCATATCTAAATCCATCCTTAGTAGCTCTAGTAAATTCAATTATTTGGGAGGAAGATAATGAAATAAATATATTTGAGGAAATGAATGTTTTAATAGAGGATGTACTTGTAGTGTAATAACATGTTGAAGTGTTTCCAGAGGATTTACCAGGACATCCTCTAGAACAAGAAATTGATATTTCCATTGATTTAATTCCCAGTTCATTGCCTATATAGAAGACCCCTTATATAATTTCCACTATGGAATTAGTGGAACTAAATAAAAAACAAGAGGAATTATGTAATAAGGTATTTATTCACACTAGTGTTTCTCTATGGGGAGCCCCTAACCTTTTTGTTAAGAATAAATACATATCTATGAGGTTGTCCATTTACTACATGGAGATCAATGCAATAAAAATAAATAAATAGTATCCACTACCTTGAATTTTTTATTTATTCGACCAAATTCATGGAGCTCAATATTTTTAAATGATTGGCCTTCGATTTGTATATCACCAGTTGTGCGTGAAGAAGGAAGACATTCCGAAAACACCATTTCAAACCAGGTACGAGCATTACGAGTTTACAGTAATGCCTTTTGGGCTGACTAATTCACCCTCTGTGTTCAGGGATCTAATGAATAGAGTTTTCAAGGAATTAATTGATGTCTTTTTAGTGGTATTTATTTATGAAATATTGGTATAATCCAAAAGCAATAAAGTTCATGAAAATCACTACCGCATTGTTCTAAAGACTCATAGATTAAATGAATTATATGGGATGTTTAACATGTGTAAATTATAGCATTACGTGATTTCGTTTCTAGGGCATATTGTTTAAAAGGATGGAATATCTTTTGATCGATAAATGACCAAGGAAGTCCATGAATGGCCATAATGGATGAGTATAACTATGGTACTCTATTTTATTTGTTTAGCAAGTTATTATCAATGTTTCATCCAGAATTTTTCATGGCTGGCTAACACATTAACCCAGCTCACACGTAAAGGTGTTAAATTATTTTTTGAAAAAAACATGTGAAGAATGTTTTGAAAAATATAATAGAAGATTATTCAATTCACTTATCTTGACTCTACAATAAAAAAACAATGGGTTTGTTATTTATAGTTGTACTTCAAAGAAAGGACTTGGTTGTGTCCTTATGAAAAATGATAGAGTTATTTCATATGCATCACGGAAAAAAAATTATTGAGCAAAACTATCCCACTAATGATCTTGAGTTATAAGCTGCAATCATCGCTCTGAAGATATGGAGAAAATATCTCTATGGTAAAAATATGAGATTTATACTAATAACAAGAGTTTGAAATTTATTTTCACAAAAAAATAACTAAACATGAGGCAATGGAGATGGCTAGAACTACTCAAGGATTATGATTGCACAATACAATACCACCTGGGGAAGGAAAATAAGGTGGAAGATGCTTTGAGTAGAAATGATCATAATGTATTGAACAAGATGAGAGTTGAAAGGGATCATATTTTCCTGGATATAGTAAAGATGGATATGGGAATGAACATTTAAGATTAAACATCAATAATTTTCAAATGGTTGCCAAACAATCTTTACTGGAAGGGATAAAAAATTCTCATACTGATGATGCAGAGTCTCAAAAGAATATTAAAGATGTAAATGATGTGAGATTGAGTGACATTGTATATGAAGATGGAATTTTGAAATTTCGGAAGAGACTTTGTTTTCCCGATATACATGATCGAAAAAGAGAAATGTTGGATGATGCTTATAGCTTCAATTTCTCTATAATCCCTATGAGAACAAATATGTATAGATACTTGAAGGAACATTTTTGGTGGGACAAAATGAAGAGGGAGATTGCTGATTTTGTGTCAAGATGTATGGTTTGTAAACAAGTGAAAGATGGAAGGAAACATCCTAGAAGAGTCATAAAACTTATTCCCATACCTGAGTTGAAATGGGATAATATTAAAATGGAATTCTTAATGGGGCTACCAAAGGCTCCTAGAAGTAATGATGCAATATGGGTCATTGTTGATCTGCTTACCAATTTAGCTTATTTTCTTACTATAAGAGAAGATATACCACTTGAACGTTTGGAAAGAATATATATTAATGATGTTGTAAAACTTTATTGAGTACCCATATTTAATGATTCTTATTGTGATACCCACTTTACATCAAGATTCTGAAAAAGTTTTCATAATTCCCTGGATACTAAACTTCTTTTGAGAACTGCCTACCACCTCCAAACTGAGGGACAATCAGAACAAATTATTGAAACTATAGAAGACATGTTTAGACCGTTATCACATGACTTTCTAGGTATGTGGGTTCAATATTTACCTCGAGTTGAATTTTCATACAATAATAGCTTCCATACATGTATTCAGATGGCACCATATGAAGCATTATATCGAAAAATATGTTGCACACCAACTTGTTGGGATGATGTCAGTGAAAGAAAATGTGTAGGCTGAGAACTTTTTGAGGAAATGATGGAAAAAGTGAAGGTTATTAAAAACCACATCAATGAAGATAAAAGTAGGCAGAAGTTCTATGCCGATAACTGAAGGAAGGATTTTGAATTTCAGGTAGGATATCATGCTTTCTTGAAGGTATTTCCATGGAAGTAAGCTATATGATTATGTAAGAAGGGTAAATTAGGTACCATGTACGTCGAACCTTTAAAAATTCTAGAATGAATTTCGGCTGTAGCTTTCTATTTATAAATTCCACCAAGTCTCTCTGAAGTTCATGCTTTGTTCCAAGTATTGCTAATGAGAAATTACATTCCTGAACCAAAACATGTACTCACCTGTGAGGAAATTAAACTAGAACCTGATCTGTCTTATTGTGAAGATGCTGTCATGATTATTGATACTGGAGAACAAGTGATGAAAAACCAGATGCATCATTAGTTAATGATCTTTAGAGAAACCATAAGATGGAAGAGAAAACAGGGGAACCAAAGGAACTTATGATAAAGAACCATCTGAATCTATTTGTGTGGTAGTAATTCTTGAAATTTCAAGGATGAAATTATTTTATGGCGGAATGAATGTTACACCCTATGATTCAATGGTATTATTCCCTTTTAATAATGCAATAGCACGCATTATATGCAACTTCAAGATTCTAACACACTTTGACTAATCATATAAGACGTTATGAAAAGTAATAACCACTTTTTGAAATATTATAAATTTTATATTTCAAAATGGAATTCATTTTCTAATTTGAAATATCGAATTATCTAAGGGTGATTTTTTTTCTAAAAACATTCAATTTTTTATGAATAGTGAAAAACACTGCGTGATTGGTTAAAATCAAATTTTTATTTAAATAATTATTTAGGAAATTTAAATTTAGTTTAGTTCAAAATAGATACATAACACCTATATATGTTCAATGTAATTTATTGAAGTCATTTTATAATAAGTTCAAATATATATAAATTTTATTGAACTTTTTACCGTCTTTTACCCATCTCCTCGGAGCATTTGAAAATTTGCATAAAACACAATTTTTCCACTTCTGTGAGTTTAATTTCAAAAATCCAAGACACATGTTCAATATATGTATGTAAAATGTAATTCAATAAGCTGAAAATAATCTTTGATGAATTGTAACTTTTTACATTTATTTACCACAGTTAAGAGTAAATAGGTTAATTAAGGGTACAAATGATATCATAATAACCCTAACACATGTCCTAATTCTATTGGATAAGTATAATTAGACCAAAAAAAATTTAGGAATAAAATATTATACTCTTTTCTAAACTTGGGTTAGATTAGGACATTTATTATTATTTTATTTAAAAAAGATTTAAAAGTGTAAAATTAAATGTTTAATAACTAATTTTTTTTTAATTTAGCGTTACACATAAGATAAATTCGATTATAAATATTAATTAGAAATATAATATGATTTCTGAAATAATTTTATTTTATTTATATATTTTATACATTAAATAAATTAATTTATTTAGGACACAATGTTGATGCAGTAATTAATTATTAAAAATGATTAAAATAATTGATATTATAAATATCCAAAAAATGTAACATGTGACATTATATGAATTACAATGATTTTATTGGTTAATATGACATTTTAGGGTTGTTTGAATAATTTTTTTTAAAGTAATCATTTTTTTATGATTTTCACAAAAACCAAACACTAAATAGTGTCAAAATTTACATTATTGAGTTTAAAAAAAAATACAATATTATTAATTGAAATAATATTCCTAAAAATAAATGGATTATGCAAAGTAATTATATAAGGTTATATATATTAATAATTCACCACATGGGGTTCTTCTATATTGTTATAGTACATTTATTAACCACATAATATAAAAATACAAAGAGACAAGGTAAATGTCAAACTATTTAACCAAGAGTTAGATCTAATAGATAAGGTTCATATGGTAACCTAAACCTATCTGAAACCTATTATTTGAGAGTTTTTAGAACCATAATCACATTATCTTTGAAATAAATTATTTTTGATCCATTAGAAAAACAAAATAATTTTATTATAAAACAATATTTCAATATTTCCCTAAAGTGATCCTCACCTCTCTTATAAAGGGTACATCCCCATCTCTTAATTTCACACCTCCAAAGCAATTTTTCAAGGCTAAACCCTTCCAAAATATCCTCCCAAATTTTTTCCCTTCATCCTATAGTTTATAATTTGTTCATAAAGCCAAACTAAAGAGCCTTTTTGTTCAAAACAAATGAAAGACCCTCAAGAACGAGTAAATATTTCATCACATCTTTCATGTTCTTTACATCTACCTAATCCTCTTTATTTGTGATTTCCATTATAAATTAATAACTCCAGTAACTTCTATATACAATTATGTTATTAAAAAATTGGTACAACTGTATTCATTATTCTATCCATCATATGAATGACCATGTCACCAAATGTGCGTTCTTACAACTTACTGTCTCCACATCGTGGTGTAGTTTGTTATCCAAACACTTATTTATTTGGATGGGTATAATAATGAGTATAACTATTTTAAATAACAAATATAACATGTTAATGATTCTTTATATATTATATAACAACCTATTACAAAGAATTTCCCGATCAATGTAATGATATTGTCGCTCGTGCGAACATACGGATTATAGTCTCCAAGGACGCATTGAGATTCATTCCTCATCATAATCATTCAAGAATAATATTCATGTAATGACTAAAAATAATGTTTATGAACATAATATCATTATGTATATGAATCAAATACATCCTGTCCATAAAAAGCATGGATTATGTAAACAATCATGTAACGTAAAATGAATCACTAACACCCGAAAAGATGATACTATTGAAATTTTGTTAACAAGGCAATATTAGAGGATCATATATGATATCATATTTTGGTATATATGTCTTGTATAATTTAATAAAAATGTTTTAACTATTATACAAGTTGTTAACATAACATCTACTAAGTTAAAGTACAAGAAAAGGATTAATTTCTCAATCTCATTATTATCTGAGGTTGTTTTTACGTAATTATCTTGTGGGACCTCTTTATCATCCACATCTGTGTTTTCTTAAACATTTATTTCAAAACATATTTACTAATTACTAGACTGTGGGTGAATGTTATTTATACCATTATTTGACATTATATGTTTTGAAAATAATATTTCTGTCACTATGCAAACAATGTACGTTATGACCTTCTCGAAAAAATTAATTTAAGAATGTTTTTTAACTTATACGGTGGGTGTTGCTATATTCCACTGTTATGACATCATTGAAGCTTACCTTACAAGATTATTAGAATTTTTTGTAAATAATTGTTTTATTTTATAATTATGTGACTCTTAAATGATTTCAAAACTGAATGAGATATTTCTCTCAAATTGTTTCGAATTCATGTATGTCTACATCCTTTGATAAATTTTACACTTGTTTAAAGTTTATTTATTATGATACAAATATTTTATATTGTATTTATGGTTATGTGATATGTTTGACTATGGATGAGTTATTTTTATACCATTCATTGTTTATGGTTAAATTATTGACATTTTTTATTCTTTTTTAATATAAATGTTTATGTTATGTTTCAACCTTTTCAAATGAGGAATGTATTCAACTTAATAAGTGACGAGTGGAGCCCGCAATATCTCCTCGATTCATCGGTAGGTCTCATGAGACAATTATACATGGAATTGGCCAAATCCTTTCCCAATTTGATATATGGTTTTGTCCAAGGCCTAAATAATTTTTAAATGTATTTTCTAATGCCTTGACAAGATGTTTCAGAATTTCAGGCATTATACATTCCCTCATTTTGAAAATAATAATGATGGTTCATGTGGTTATTCGACGAGTAGAATAACCCTTAATATGTTTTATTATGGAATTATTTACTCAGATCATTATCTTACAATAAAGTGTACATGTTTACAATTTCTAAAGTTATGTGTTTTGAATTATTTATCATGCCTGTGGTTTATTTATCTTCCACTGTATTACTTACACTTACTGATAATTTGAGCTCACCTGTTTCTTATGTTTAATTTTCCTAGGATATTAAGAAGTTTTTTATGAGTGACATTCATGTATAATCTACTAGACATTGATGATTCAAATTGAAAAAATTAGTGTTGTGTTTCTTTTCAAGTAGTAACGTAGAACATAGTTATGTACCATGTTTCCAATTATACTAAACTGATAGGTCTTTCAGGACATGATTCCTTCTATCATGCCAATGTTATGTAATAAAGCACTGTCTCTGGTTAACTGGGGTCGGGGCATTACATAATTACGTAAAAATGAACCATAAATGAATGATATATTTCATGTTCTCCCTATCCTATCCTCTTTTGATTATTTATCATTTTTTTATTTTTAAATAATTCATCAAAAAATTATTTCTAAAATTTATCATTATTTCCAAATTTTATTCTATTTATTTAATTTGACCTCAAATACATCAATAAAACGTAGTAATTATAATATAACTATTTCACGCATCTGTAATATATCTTATATATGAATGAAATTTTTTTAAAAAAAATAATCCCAAATATATAAATTTTAATATTATTAAAATCAATTATTCTTATTTTATATTAATTAAAAATAATATTTTTTTATTATATATGAAGTTATTACTATAATTATAAAACTTATAAAAATAATAAGCAATTTTATATAATGAAAAAATTTAATTTATATGAAAAATAGACATTTATATTCATTTGTATTTTGATTTGGTCCCATTCTGGAGACATAGAAGATATTAAAAACAAGAGAGTGATACTTTGTAAATATTCTTGATTTAAATAATATAAAATTTAATATCTTGTAAATTTATCCGTTAAAAACTCCAAATCTATCATATTATGATAAGGTTTTAATCAAATTCATCTAATAATATTTTACAGATTTTGGTCTTATTTTATACCATATCATTTAGATTGACCCATAAATAATCTATTTTATTTTAAATTGTGCTAACAACATTTGAAATATTAATATATTATTAATTATTACTTATTTTAGGTAAATATTCCATAAATGGAAACCTTATAAAACTTTAGGCCTTATAATAATCTATTTTTATTTTTCAAATATTTTTATGATTCTTAATTATTTTAATAGTATATATTTTTTTATAAAATATCATTGTTGTCAATTTTAACCCTATTCAGAACATTGTCTATAGATAACATCCAAAATAGAATACAATTTCTAGAAAACCCAATTAAGACACTACTAAAAGGACATATTAATCTATAAAATTCGTTTGGAACCCTAATTAATTCATATTATATTTATTTTAATATTTTAATATCATTTATTTTATATTTCTATTATTTAAACAAATAATGAATCATAATTATGTATTCCTTTAAAGTAATTGTTTATTACATAAAAATAAAAAATAAACTAGTATGATTAATATTATAATTTTATCTTTCAAATGAATATTTATATTTGAATTTATATTTTGTATAATCGAAAATGAAAAATTGTATAGTTACTGAACATATGAGTACAAAATTTTTTACTTATCTTTAAATAAAATATATGAAATGTCATATTCTAACCCATGTGGCATTAAAGGGATACAATTTCATAATAAAGTTTATTTTGTTCGAAAAACAGTGATCCTGGGAAATCAAGACAAGTGTGAGGGTAATTTTATACAATTATAATATTATTTTGACATTTTATTACATGATTTACATTTAACCATTTTATATAACATACTAAAGTTACTATTAAAGAATTATGTTGAACCTATTTGTATTTAAATATCACACATATTACAACCATTAAATTATTTTTTGGAAACTAAATCACATGAGTAAAAAATTATGTTTAATGCAAATCTCCCATATTTTGTGAGAAGATGGTAAAAAGAAAGTTCAAAAGTTGAATAAGTTTTTTTATCTAATTTTAATATGAATATGATTTATATGAACAAAATCTGATTAAAATATTTATTATTGATATATTATTAATTTAATGTCAGTTTAAAATATAGTAATTATTTAATTGGAAATTAATAAATTTAAATATAATGCAATCATTTTCATTATTCATCAAAAATGAAATATCTTAGAAAAATAATAATAATTCACCATAAGTATATTTTTTCATTCTGAAATCATTTTTTTTATTTTATCAAATTAAATTCCAGATAAATTTTAAAATTAATTATATTATCTTTAATTAATTGACATAAAAAAGAATTTCATTTAAGTAAATAGTATTTATAAACATATAAAAATTTTCATAAAATTTATACATTTCATTATAAATACATTTTTAAAAAACTATTAAGAATTAGGTTTTACTATTTATATGACTATTTTTAATGCATAGGTTTTTTATATCTCATTTAAATAATTTTATTAATAATGTATTGTTTCCCAAAAACAAATTATTGTGTGTAATGCAAGAAATGACAATGTTGCCTACAACACAATCTGAAATTATTGTTGCGTATAACATAATAAAAATTAGTTAATTTATATAAAAATATATTTATTTAGTGGTAAGTGCAGAGAAAAATATTAAATTTATTAAATTAAGTCGGAAAAATTAATTCAGAAAATATCGAGGTGTTACATTGTACCCCCCCCCATAAAATGACTTTCGTCGTCAAGGTTCATCTAGGTTATAAAATGGTTAATAATTTATCATTTCTCTCATAGAATCACACAACATAAAAATGTTTTCTAAATATTCCACTTAAATATGAAAATTTGGAAAATAACAGTTTCCCAATGTAAATAAAAAATAAGCCTCTATGTACAAGAACAATGGTGAATATTTGGTTATAGAGAAAATGCATAAATAATCAGAGAGATTGATGCAGATCAATAATCATAGGAATGTGTGTGATATAGATAATGTTAACAATCACAAAATCATAAAATAAATAAGCGTGAAAGATTTTTTTGATATCATAAGAATGATTATAATATGAAAACCTTTTACATCATGATCTCATTTCTTAATGTTGATGTATTTTCATCAGAATATATACCAACATTATTTCATAAAAATATATCCCTTTTTTATGCCATTATTAACATCCACTTAATCTATTATTCAATGAAATTGTGTATAATTTTTCACTCCTCAAGTGTTTACAGATCATGAGATCGATATGTAAAATGGATGGTCATTCAATCTATCATTATCATAAAAAAATGTTAAAACAGTTTATGAAATATGCATAAGTGCAACTGTTGTGAGATAATACAATAATATAATGAAACTTATCATAATTTTAACTTATAATTACCAAAAATTGATAACCTTACAATCCTTCTAAATAATGGTAATCTAAAAATTTATAAATAGGTTAAACAATTAATCTTAACATTTCTCTCCAATATATCATAATGATTCACTTAGTTAGAAAATACGAAAAAAGTGAATACCTTCATCATATATTCTCTTAAAACATGAAAATAACCTAAATTACCATATATCCTTATTAAAAAAATTCATTTTTTACTTATTCCAATATTTTTTAGAAATATTCATTTAGTCTATAGTATTTAATACACCATCCATGATAACATAACCCTCTAGTTATAAAATAAATAATTAGTTCCCAAGAAACTATTATCATCAAATTTACATATTCATATCCAATAATATCTTTATCCAAACATCATAATCATAGAAAAATTTATATAATATGGGTAATATTTCACATAATCATCTGTTCTCAAAATATATCACCATACAATCAAATGAATTTCTTATTTCATTAAAATTATTATTCACATCCATACCAATAATTATTGTAAAAATAATAACTAAAATACATATATATTTTATGATACATATGACATAATATTGGAATTTCAAAACATGTATACCTCAATCATCCAAATTTATTATTAATATATTACTCAAGATCAATTATTTTATTTTTTTCAATAAATAAAAATCATTTCTTAAGGTTCTACAAATTTATTCTAACCAATATTGTAAGGTTTAATGTAAATAATAATGATAGAACAAACCATAAAATTTACATGGTAGTTTCATTCTATTTAACCTCAGTAGCATAACCAATACTCCTACCACCTTTCTAGTTATCTTCATGACATTTTCACAAGGAAATAGATTTTCATATTTCCCACACTTTTAAAATATGAAACATTTAATGTAAACCATGTTCCTTCTAGTTTCTAGCATTTTCTAAAACCACAAAGAATAGTGTGACAATGAATTATCATATAGTAAAACCACATAATCATAATAAATAACATATAGGATATCTAAATCCTGATGCAATCATTTAAATCAATTGCACAATAGGTTTATACATAGATACATCCCAAAAAATGGCCCTATAAATATCACTAGGGATCCTCGAATGTTTTCTCATCCATGTTTCAAAAGGTTGACTAAACAATTTCGTCTAATACCAACTATAACAATCCAACATTGAAGTACATTAAAATTACATATCTTATTCAGAATAGATAATACATTACCAAAATAATCATCTAAAGACCGTACTAGTTTATTGCCTTTATAAACCTCGAACACAAACGTCTTGTCTCGTGGATGATCTTCTATGATTCACAAAAATATCATTCCCTTTAGTACTCATCCTTAAAAAACAATATTTACGACCTAGAGAAATGGAAACATAATTAAAAGGTGAGAATATATTCTTAGTAATTGTAAATAAGGGAGATAATGAATCATAATCATGAGCATAAGGTTTTGAGAACAAGATCACGAAAATATATGATCATACCATGAATATTATAGATCATAAACATGAATCATAGAATAAATAGTATAATTTAATAAGAAAGAAATAATAAGATAATAATGAACAAAATATATGAAATCGTAACATGGGGATATGACCTAAACTTTATGGAATAATTATAATCCTATAAATGTTGTTTCCATAGTAGTAATGTAACCTGTTATAACGCCATGATTGTAGTATGGGTTCAATCCACATAACATTTTAGTATTCATGGTTCACTCCCAATGCCATATCAATAGTATGAGTTCATTCATCATAGAATCTTGGTTGTCAATGTTTACTCACATGTTAATCATAGTAGTCATGGATCACTCCCAAAACCATCATAGTCTCTATCATCACATATAAATCATTATACTATGAATTGAAGAGAGATAAATGTCCCAAAAATCCCATAATGAAATAATAAATATGTGTTCCCCAAGACCATAAATCATGTATCATATCATAATGCATGGAATGTACTGGATTTCATAAAAATCATGCAATAATAACATGACCCATGTAAATTATATTGGCTTATTATATTTCATTACATTATTAACATAATACATTGATAGAAATAATAAAAATGAAAATAATTAATTATATCCCCATTAAAACATAAGTAATACCAAAAAATGTTTTCTTAGATGGAATATAAATTGCATATAACTCTTGAAATCAATTCTTGATGAAAATATTATATTTGCCTTGAAAACATTTTCTCTTCATAAAATGTTACTAGATATTAAAAGAGAAAACATTCTTAAAATATAAAAATGTAACATTTTAATGGAATATTCCAAGAAATATGGATTCTTGAAAGTGTTTAAATATGATCAAGCCTTATAAATTTAGAAACATTCTTCTTGTAATTTTGTTGTTAAAGTCAAAAATATACCTTATTTGGAGAACCACAAAATATTCCATTAAAAGTGATCAATAAAAATTCATAATAATATATAAATGTCTTTTATAATTGTATAAGAACATTGAAAAGAATGTGTAATAAAGTTTTTTGAAACATGGTCGTGGATGATAAATATTACTCGGTCGATACATACATATAAACAATCCAAATAATAATGAGATTATGGAATTAACCTTTTAAAATTTATAATCATTAGAATAATATTCCAAAAGAATTACAGGAAATTATATGTCTATTAAATACCAAAATATTATAAATAATACTCAGAAAATATGTTCATGGGAAGTATATACACCACATATAAGATACAAGAAGTGTATGAGGATTTTGTATCGCAGATGTAATAGTGAGATGAAAATCCATTACCCAAAGTTCAAATCCATCCGTACATGGACGAATATAATGTATAGTGTTTTTCAAAATATTATTTACTTAATCTTGAATGATAATTATTTTTTTGATTTCACATAAGAACCATGTATGACATTATATTACTATTTTATTGATAATTCCTTGTTAAGGAAACAAATTAGGTAATAGCATCTTTGTTTATCATACATGTTTTGACTTTATATTATTGAAATTAATATATAGATATTTATTTAATAACATATAAAATGTAAAAAATTATTTATATATCATATATATTTAGTGTATAAATCTAAATATAATATGGATATATTAAATAGAATAAATCATTCAAGGATATGATATGTTGTACATACCCCTGAACGATGTTTCCATTTTTATCATATAGAATGGTAGAAGGAAAATGAAATATATTTATATATTTATATATATTATTATAATATAATTATTATTTCATATTAATTTATTGTAGAAATTTTTAATTATGATTCTTAAAATGGTTAACATGGAAGATGAATCTTATCGAGTCGTGGAGATGGCCCTCCGTATGTAGGCACCAGCGATGATATCATTCACTTAATTATACATAATTAAGGAATTGGGGGTATATGATTTGTTACATAATAAAAATAATTTCATATCTATTATTTATATAGATAATATACAAAATTATAAACATGAAAATATAGTAGTTATGAATAACATATTACACAACATTCATGGGGCACTCTAATTAAATAAAATTATATTTATTTTAATATTTTTAATATCATTTATTTGAAATTTTCATTAATTAATCTAATAAAACAATATCATTGTGTAAGCCTTTATGATAATTATTTATTTCTTAAAAATTGAATATTTATTCCTAATATTAATATAATAATTTTCAATTTACAATTAAAAATATTTGCATTAAATTTTTATATTATCTATATATAAAATATAATTGATGTCAAATTCTCTCCCAAGTTTCATAAATTGGTTTTAATTTATACCTATGGTTTATTTTGGTTGAAACCAACCCATCCAATGAAATTAGTAAAAGGTTTAGGATAATTTTATAATATTATAATATTGTTTTTACCTTTAATTACTCGAATTACCCTTAATTATGGTACCAAAAAATACTAAATTTATTATTCAACAAAAAATATTTTGGACCTATTAGAATGTAAATATCATAATGATTATAACTATTTTTCACCATTTTTATAAATTCAAATATAAAAAGTGAAAAATTAAGATGAATTCTAATCTCATAGAACTAGCAAAAAGATAGTATAAATAAAATATATATAATGAATAATTTTTATATATATTTTTAATAAAAAAAATTTTGTGACCTCAATTGGATTAATGTATATGAATGACCTATTATTGTTTTAAAATTAATTAATTTTGTAATAATTATTTAAAAGAAAAGAAACTATTTTTAGATATAATGTATTAGTTGTCACTATTAATAAAAAAATTATAATTCTCATAAAAATACTAAAATTCATCCTATGTTAATTTTGAAATAAAAAATAAAAAATATTTATTTATTTTACCATATAAAATTTTTAATAGTGTCAAAAATTAACTTTATTATTTTTCATAAAATAACATACAAATATGTTCCTTTAAGAAAATAGTATTTCAAAACATATAATTATTTTACAGAAAATTACAGGTTTCATTATAAATATGATATTTTTTTAAAACCATTTTAAAACATTTCATTACATTTAATATTACTATGTTTAATGGATATTTTAAAAATATTTCATTTAAATAATTATTTTAGTAATTCATTTATTAAAAAAACTCATTATTGCATGTAATTATAATAATGTCAGAGTATCATGTAGTGCATTCATAACATTGTCTTGTGTATAATTTAATCTAAACATAGTGATTTATAATCTATAAAAGGCCTCTATTATGTGTTTAGGTCCATAATGGAAATATTTTGGAAGGATTTCCCAAAAAATGTCTTCAAAAGTGTGCAATGTATAGGATTGGGGTGGTCTTTAATAATTGAGGTTATTGACACACTTGCAATTTTTGAAAAAAAATGGTGAAACTTCATTTTATATATTACATATTTTTAAAAAATGGACCATTATTGAGTCTTATTCATGATAATGTCTACATATATCCATAAAATGGGTTTCTAAAATGTTATGTGTAATTTATAATGCATACTGATTTATTTTAACCCCCTTTAAACAAATTGTTACCTAAATTGTGCTATATAGTCATCACTATTTTTCCAATTTATATTTGTTAAAAATTAAGTTGAAATTTGTAGTTCATATAATATATTTTTATTCAAAATACATAAGTTTTTTTTAAATATCAATAACATATCTAGTAAAATTTAATTTCAAATTAATCACATAAATGTGAAAAGAAAAACATTTTCCAATGAGAAAATGGTCCAATGATGAAAAAGTTTATATATAAAAATTAAATATGAAATTGGTTCAAATAACATATATTAGAATAATAATAATTTGGTTAGAATAAGTTTACTTTCATAAGTATATGATAATATTTTTAATTTAATAAATGACATAATAAAATTATAATGATTAATAAAAATCTTGTATCCTTCAATATTTTTTTTAAAAAATCAACTTTTAATAATATTATCATAAATACAAAGTAATATAATTTTGAAAAGATGATTTTAATAATTAATTTCAATTTCCAAATAAATTTTCTATTGGTTTAAAATATAATTTTTAATCATGTTTTCATAAAAGTAGAAAACATATTTTTTTTTGAAAAAATTAGTTTTTAAGCATAAAACAACATTTATTCATATCTCACACCTCAAAAAAAGTTTAAATGAATGTTCAATATTATTTTATCTAAAATATTAATTTCATTATAATTTTTCTAAAAAAGTTATCAATTTAACATATTGTGATAAATGATATATATGTTCATAAAATAGTTTTCTGTAAAAAAAATATTTTATTTTAAAAATGTTTTTCTTTTCATTTGTATTTTTTTTTCTACAAATAAATCAATATATATATATATATATATATATTTGTAAACAATATTTTTTCCTAATATGGATATTAGTTTTTATATCTATGTTTCCGACCTCAGAGTGATAATTATAAAGTAATAAAAATATGTCATGTTTTGTTAAAACTCATTATTATGTGTAACATAAGATAAACATAGAGTTGGGTGTACCACAAGTTAAAAACAAATTTACGTGTAATTTAAAATATTAAAAAGAATAAATTTAATTAAAAGGAAAATATTTCATAAATTCGTTTTGTGTAAATTTATACCCCAATAAGTTGAATTCCTCCCTCAAAATTCATCACTTTGGTACCAAAAACTGAGGATACGTATGCCGCATTTCACCCTCAAGACCAACATTTCTTACTCATGATCATAGTTTCACCAAATAAAACATTAACTAGGTGATTAAAATTGTTTCATATAATAATATCTATTCATTCCAAAATCTCAACCTTTTATTCCATATAAAAATGATCATCACACATTGGTATGACCTCTGAGATTTGTATGAGTGAAGTTTCATGTTTATAGTCCCACAATAGAGATACATATATCACATCGCCAATATGATAGAGATCTTATGGAAGAACCAATAGATTTACTACTTACCCATTATTATCATGAATATCAATGGGACTGATATACCTATGGCCTAAATTTCCTTTATATTGTAAGAATAATTTCATTATAGGGCTATTCATATATTAATTTCAAATTCACTGCTTACTCGAAGAAGTAAAGATAAAAGTGTTATACCAGAATCAATAATGAACCCAATGATCCATAGTATAGTGATATGTTATTCTATATATTTATATATATAATCATAAAACTATTTTTAGGAATATTTATTCAACATGCATAAATCAACATATAATGATATATTACAGAAAATATTTATAACCACATAAAACATTCAACATAACCCAATCTCGGAATGGTTAACATTATATCCCTTACAAAAATCAATATTTATAAAGTAGATCCATAAATTTTCCAAAAATAAAATAAAATAATTCTTTTAAATATCATTAGTTATCTATTAATGGTTACATTCCAAATATGTGAATAACATGGTTATATATTCTCATGAATTATTTTTATAATAATAATTATCATAAATAATTAATGAAAAATGCATGATTCTGCATTATGTGTATAAAACCAAAGATTATTGTATATATTACAAAGAAAAAATATAGTTATAAACTCCATAAATGATAATATTAACGACCTCTTCAACAAATCATTAATTAATAATGAGGTCATCAATAATATCAAATTTATATTATCTATATAAATTATATTTTTGTCCAAAATAAACACAATTCTATCACAATTGTCCTAGTATTAATGGTTTCCTTCCATTAATAATGTTTTTTTGATATATATTAACTTTCCAATAAATCACATTTCTAGGTAATTTGAACTATTCTACACATTATTGAAAATCATTAATGAAAAACTTCTATTGAACAATACTAATATATTTCATTATTAATGAATCATAATTATTGAATTCACATATAAAAACACATTAGTATCTATACTTTATTATTAAACCATTAACTATGATTCATTATATTAATCCTCAACAACACTTTCCAATAATATTAGTTTGAATCATTTCTTAAAATTCATCAAACACAATTTAATCTTGTTTATATTGTTTAAAATAAACAATACTGATAGAATATGCCATACCATTCATTTTTCATTCATCATATCTTCATAATAAGTAGTATAACCATTACCATGCATCATCTTTCATTGAACTTGTTTGCTAAGTGAAGTGATTAATTTTCTAGTAACCATATTTTTTTTCACATCCATCCTGACATGCATGATCATGGGGTTAGGTAGATTTTCATATAAAACTAGATTGAGAAAAATTAAAACCAAAATCATGGGAATCTTATTATCTACTACATGATTGTAAATATAATGACATGAGGTATTTCTTAGAAATATTATGTTTTTATGGATCTTGGACTTCCATACATTAACGTAAACTATATGGCATATGGATTTTCTTGAGTAGAAAAAAACTATATGAAGTGGTAGATCATAGATGAAATTTTACTAAATTCATTTTTATTTAACATTATATAAATAATGACTATGAAAAATCATCTATATATTGATTCATCTCTATATTTCATATGTGTTTTATTTCATCCTCATCTTCAATCAGGATTTCATTATTTTTCCAAATAACATATATGAAAAATATTGGTGTGGCCATTGAGTATTCAGAAACATATTGGATGTAACATATTCTACCGAAAATACACAATAATATATATACATGAGACATATTCAAAAAAATAATTTTTAAATACTCTTCTCAATACACTAAATTATACAAATTGGTAATATAGATCTTAGATAATCTGAATGGACCCACCTTTGAGTGGTGAAGAGAAAGGATTCCAGTAAGATATTATGTAACCACTATGGTTTTTTTTACCTGGGGGAGGTCTTCCTTAAAAACACATGTTATTTTATTATGTTCTAACAATATACTCTCTTCTACTAATGGTCATCATACATCCAACTACCCTGATGTTGTGACAAAATTCTATCCATTAATAATGGTTGTTATACTCCCACTGGTCTCCATTTCATTATATTGGATTTAAATATATAAATAAATGATTTACATCTTCTATATTCCTTATGTTCAAATAAATTATAAATATCTCTATTTTTTGTTCCCTTACACAATATATATTTTATTGATAATCTTATATGATTTATTTTAATAAACTACATGTAACTTTAGTCAATTATTTATGACCTTAATGTTATAAGAGTCATCGGTCCTCTTCATATAACATAAACATCATGACATTCCATTTATTTTTGAATTCAAATAATCTACATAGCATGATTTTGATGTCAGATGAAGATAAATTGTTTGAAATATTTTCTATCCGTAATGAATTTAAACTAGTAAATGTAGTTATTCTTGTGTGAAATTATATTTCGTGGAAGTTTCTTTTCCATATTTCATATACCATAAATGACCGACTAATGTAAAAAATTGATCTATATAAGAGTCCATTTTATTTTATGAAAGATTTAATGGTTATGGTTATACTATAAAAGTATTATATTATAGTTCATGAAACATATGATGTAACACCCCAAGCATCCACGATATATTTCCCTTTGAATAATGTCGTAGCTTGCGTTGTACGCAATTTGGAGATTTAACACACTATGACCAACCAAACTATACATTTTGAATAGTAATACCCTTTTTTTGAAATTTTTAAATTTTATTTTCCAAAATGGACTTCAATTGTCGATTTGGAATAACAAAATTAGCTTAGGGTTAATTTTAGTTACTTTTCAAAAAAAACATTAAATTTTTGATGAATAGTAAAAACAATGTGTAATTGTTTAAAACCAAATTTTTATCTAAATATATAGTTATTTGATATTAATTTATATTAGGGAAAAATAGATACATAATACCTAGATATGTTCAATTTAATTAACTTGAGTTATTTTATAACAAGGTTAGATATATAAAATTTTATCAAAATTTTATCCTTCTTTAATCTACCTTCTAAGAGAATTTCCAAATTTGTATAAACCATAATTTTACTACATCTCTGAGTTGAATTTCACAAATCTGAGAGACACATTTGACATCAATAAGTAAAATGTGGTTCAATTAGATGATAATAAATTTTTTTAATAGTAACTTTTGACTTTTAATTACCACGGTTAATAGTAAATAGGGTAATTAAGGGTAAAAATGATATTATAATTATCCTAACACATGTCCTAATTCTATTCGATAAGTGTAATTCAACCAAAATAATCTTTAGGAATAAAATATAATCCAATTTTGTCCACTTGGTTTAGATTATGACATTTATTATTATTTTATTTAATGAAGAGATAAAAGTGTTAAATTCCAAGTTTAATAAATAGTTTTTTAATATACAGTGATACATAAGATAAATTCGACTATAAATATATATTATAAATTTAAAACTATTTCCTACATAATGGTATTTTATTTATAATTTTTAGAAATTATATAATTAAATTTATTTTTGACACAATGATGATAAAGTAATTACCTTATTGAACAAAGATTTAAATTATTGATAATATAAATATCCAAATAAATGTTAATTGAGACTTATGATGATTTACAATAATTTTATAGGTTATTATGATATGTTTGGGATGATTAAATAAATTTTATTTTATGTGAAAAAAATTTATGGGTTTCAAAAAATATCAAATACTAAATAGTATCAAAATTGACATAATTGAGTTTTTAAACCAAATACTATATTCATAATTGATATAATTTTCCAAAAAACTAATAATTTTACAAAGGACTTAGAAAAGGTCATATAAATCAATACTGAACAACTAGGGCTTTCATTTTCTTGTTATTATAAGATTATAAACCATATAATATAAAAATACAATGAGACTTGGTAAATGTCTTATAATTTAACTAAGAGTTAAATCTAAAAGATATGGTCACTATGGTGACCTAAAATTGTCTAAAACCTATTAGTTTAGATATTTTCGACCCATACCCACCTTATCCTTGAAATAAATCATTTTAGTGCCATTAAAATACAAAAAGTATTTTATTAGAAAATAATATTTCAAGATTTTCCTAAAGTGACCATGCCCTCTCTTATAAATGGGTACTTCACCTTACCTTAATTCCACTCCACCAAAGCCATTTGGCAAGAAAACTACTTGCCCAAATATCCTCTCAACTATCCTACCTTCAACCTAGAGGTATTAAATTGATTATAAATCCACGATATGGAGCCCTTAGGATCAACTCAAATGGAAACACCCGAAAAAGAGGTAATAATTTCAACACGCTCTTTCTTGTTATTTTATTTTTCCACATCTAATATCTTTCTTGTTTCCATAACAAATTAGAAAATCCAGTACCTTTTACATACTATGATGTTATTATTAATATGGTACAACCATATTCGTTATTCTATCCATATTATAAATGATAAAGTCATCATATGTGTGTACGTATGGCATAATGTCTCCACGTTGTGGTGTAGTTTGTTATTCAAACACTTCATTATATGTATGAGTATAATAATGAATATAACTTATGTAAATAATATATATATAATTTTAATGATTTTTTATATATGATATACCATACAATTACATACGATTTCACCATCAATATAATGATGTTGTCACTCGTGCGTACGTATGGATTACCATCTCCACGAACGAGATGAGATTCATTACCCATCATAATCATTCATGAATTATTTTCATTTTATGAATAACAATTTTGTTCATGAACATAATATAATTATTTATATGAATCAAAAACATCCTATCCATAACAAGCATGGCTTACTTAAATAAGCATGTAAATGAAAATGAATCAGTTAACTTCCAAAAAGATGACACTACTAAAATAATGTTAACAAAGCAATATTAGAGGATCTTATATGATATCATATTAATGTTTCTAGTTCATTTATAATTTTGTATCAATTTTTTAACTATTATATTGGAGTTTAACATTCCATTGACTGATTAAAAGTACAATGTAAGGGTTAATTCCACAATCCCTTCATTATCCAATATTGTTTATATGTGAGTATCTACATGGACCTGTTTATCATCCACATCTGTGATTGTTAAAAATATATTTCAAAAAAAATTACAATTTCCTATAAAATGGGTTTATGTAATTTATACACTTTTTTGGATTTTCATAAAATGTATATAAAGGAATCTTTCCGACGTTTTCCAATCATGGAACTTTACAACCTATTGGACAAAATTAAGGAAAGAATGTTTTTTTAAGATTTACGGTGGGGCCGCTATTTTCCAATGTTGTAACGCCTTCCAAGATTCCCTTGAAAGATTATAAGAATATAAATGTTTTCTTTTATAATTACATGATTTATTAATGATTTTAAAATATAATGGGATATCGCTTTCAAAAAGTATTTATATCATCTATTTCAACATCCTTTGATGGAAATTAAACTCATTTGAAGTTGATTTATTAGGATACAAATCTTCCATATTGTACTAATGTTTGTTTGATATATTTAACTGTGGATGAGTTATTTTTATACCATTAATGGTTTTGGGTTAAATTATTGAGATTTCGTATGCTAGTTTTATTACTAATGTTTATGTTATGTTTTATCATTTTCATATGAGGAATGTATTGGAATTAGTATGTGACTAGTGGAGCCCGCTATAGCTCCTCAGTGCATCAATAGGTCTCATGAGACCATTAGATGTGGAATTGGCCGAGGCATTTCCAAATTTAGATATTTGGTTTTGGTCAAGGCATGAATCATTTTTAGACATCATGGTCAAGGCCTTGACAAAATGTTTCAGAATGTCACGTATTATACATTACTTCATTATAAAAATATTATTAATAGTTGATGTGGTTATTTGGGAAGTAAAATAACCATGACTATGTTTTATTTTGGCCTTACTTACTCATCTCATATTCCTGCCATAAAGTGTTCATGTTTATTATTTGTAGAGGCATGTGTTTTCAATTAATCACCATTCCTAATGCTTATATTATATTCTATTATATTGCATACCATTACTCAGCATTTGATCACACCAATTTCTTATGTTTCATTTTCCCATGATATGAAGATGTTATTTATGAGGGATTTGCAGGAATAATCTAGGAGGATTGGATGTTTCTAATGGAAGAAATTATAGTTTTATTTCTTTTCACGATGTAATGTTGAACTTATGTATGTATCTTGTTTCCAATAATACTAAACTAATCGGCCATTTAGGACATGATTCCTTGTATCATTCCAATGTTATTTAATAAAGTACTGACTCAGGGTAAGTAGGGTCGGGGCATTTCAGTTGGTATCAGAGAAAGTTTAGTACATACCTTGGAAACTATATTTAGAAAAACACTAATTAGAGCACATTACCATGTGATAGACATTGAAGATTTATATAAAAGTACTTCTTAGAATTTAGGTAATGTAGAAATTTTGTGTATTTTCCAAGAAATAAATCAATGTCTGGATACAGGTAGGTATGGGTGGCTATGACATATCTGTACCTAGGAGTGAAAACACTGACATAGAATTCCATTCTTTACTCGGGGTATCCTGGTACATGACAACGAGCCTTGCTACACTCTTGGTTACAACACTCCCAGGGGATATTCTTTGTATAATTCACATTTTATTCACAAACCATTATGATTGAATTAGGAATATATACATTCTTAATGAAAACATTTTTTATGATTATGGATTATATCCATAAACTATTCAATTTATGTTAAGTGTTTTAAATGTTTTGAATTATGTATTGCGATTCATTAAATAATCTAGTGTATGCCATTGTTTAGAAATGGAGCCTAGTAAAAGGAATGGGAACCATATTAATGCACGTAATTCATGTAGGGACTTCTCTCATACTCAAAATAATTATTATGGAAGTAGTGATTCTACTGGTGTTGATCATCATATCACCATACTAGGATAACTCACTCAGGTTATCAATAATAACCTTACACGTATGGAGAACACTGATCCACAACATGGAGGATCAATTTTATACTACTCTTTCAGGCCTCAACCATCGACATTCAATGGAACTAAAAATTCATTTTTATCCAAGAAATAGATATATTCCTTAGAGAAAATATCCCTTGCTTTTGGGAGTAACGAAAGGGGAAAAGATTCCAGGGCAGTTTATCACCTCACTAGAGATGTTGATTAATGGTGGTCATTGATCCAAACCAAAAAGTAAGATTACAAGGTATCAAGTATCGAATAGAGGGAGTTTAAATATATTTTCGTAGAAAAATACATTATCAGGAACACCGATTGGAAATGAAAAGGCAATTTCTGAGTCTAAGGAAAAAAGAGGATGATAATGTCACAAAGTATGAGGCAAACATTACAAGGTTATAAAGTCAATAAGAAGATTATATATGTAACCCATGGAGTTCGATTGATCGATTCATTGATGGGTTAAAACCATTTGTATGGTGAGCATTAGTCTACCAATGTTTCTCATCATTTGAAGATATTTTTCTCTTGTGCTATCAAGACAAAACAGGAATTCTCTAAGTCTTATGACTTTAATGAAAAGAAATAGAAGAAATGATCAGATGAAGACTCTGAGAAGTGAAATAAAGAAATAGGGAAGAATGGAAGAGTTGAATTTCCACCCAGTGATAATTATGGAAGGAAGCACCCTGGTGCCTGTCCAAAAGGAAAAGGAGTATGCTGAAAATGTTGATAAAAAATACATATTACTAGTGATTGTAAAGGGATGAAAGAAGCTAACAATGTTTGATGCTACAATTTCAGGGAGATGGACAAATATTCACATGAATGTCCTAAGTTTCTAGGAATCATACCTCATAAAAGGACAAGGGAGAAATGCGAATATTATGTGATCACTACTACCGAGGTTGAAGCTCTGAAAGACATGGTGACTGTTAATTTAATGGTTTACTCAACTTTATCCACTTCATTATTTGATTCTTGATCATCGTATTATTTAATATCTTCCCAGTTTACTAAGAAAATTAGACATGCCCTATTTGATTTAAGAAAGGCGTTTTATGTCAAAACACATAAGGGAAGTATCCAGCAATAATGTTTTTTGAATAAGTTCCCATTAGAGCATATAAATGTTCTTTGTTCAATTATCTCATTGTCAAACCCATGATTGAATTTGTTATAATCCTAGGTAGGGACTGGATTTTGGACCATGATGATAAAATTTATTGTAAAAAGTTGGAGGATACAATATTCAATGATGATAAAGAGTAAATTATCTTTAGAGTATAAATGTCACAATCTGATTCATATCTAGGTCCACCACTAGTAATTCTACTATGTTCAATTATTGGGTAGGAAGATAAAGAAATAATTGTGGGATATGAAAAAATAATATTCAAACATAGGATAAAGATATTGTGAAAGAATATGTAGATTTGTTTCTAGAAGATTTACCTATACATCGTCCATAACGGGAAATTGAGTTTTTCATTGACATAATTCCTAGTTCTAGGCACATATCGATGACCACTTATAGAATGGAAACTGTTGAATTAGTGGATGTAAAGAAAAAACTAGAGGAATAGAATAATTAAGGATTTATTCTCCCTAGTGTTTCTTTATGGTGATCCATAGTCATTTTTGTTAAGAAGAAATACATATCTATGAGTTCGAGCATTGACTATAGGGAGACCAATGCAATAACATTAAAGAACAAGTATCCCTTACCTCGAATTGATGATTTATTCGATCAGATTCATGAAGCTCTATTTTTTTCAAAGATTGAACTTCGATCTGGATATCATCAGTTGTGTGTGAAGAAGGAAGACATTCTGAAAACCACATTTTGAACAGGTACAATCATTATATGTTTACAGTAATGCATTTTGGACTAACTAATTCACCATATGTTTTCATGGATATAATGAAGAGAGTTGTCAAAGAATATATTTATGATTTTTTTGTGGTATTTATCGATGATATATTGGTTTACTCAAAAATATACGAAGATCATGAAAATAACGTAAAAACTATTCTGAAAACCCTCAGAAGAATTTGATTATTTGGGGTGTTTAGAAAGATTGAATTCTAGCTTCAGTAAATTTCTTTTCTTGGACAGATTTTCTCTATGGGTGGATTCTTTTTTGATCCTTTAAAAGAAAAAGGCAATCCATAAAAGTCAAACCCTGACGAGTATAACTTAGATATGCAGTTGTATTGGTATATCAGTTTATTATCAATATTTCTTCCAGAATTTTTCCCAGTTGGATAACCAATTAACCAAGACTCACATGTAAATTTGTTAAATTTGTTTGGACAGAAGATTAGGAATATAGTTTTGAATATCTTAAGAGAATATTAGTCAATGCTCATTTATAGACTCTAACATTGCTGATTGATGGGTTTTTTATAAATAGTGACACCTCAAAGAATGGACTTGGTTGTGTCCTTATAATGAAAGATAGAGTTTTTTCTTATGCTTCACGATAGCTAAAAATTCATGAGAAAAACTATCCCACACTTGATATTGCGTTATTAGCTGCAATCATTGCTTTGAAAAAATGGAGACACTATCTCAATGGTTAAAAATGTAGGATTTATACTGATCACAAGAGTTTGAAGTATATTTTCTCACAGAAATAATTTAACATGAGGCAAATATGATCGCTTAAACTACTCATGGATTATGATTTCACTCAACACTACCACCCATGGAAGGAAACTATGGTGGCATATTCTTTGAGTAGAAAGGATCATGGATTTTTGAACAAGATGAGAGTTGAAAGGGATCATATTTTCCTGGATCTAGTAAAGATGGATATGAGAATTACTATGGAAGGTGAAACATCTATACTATTTCAAATAGATGTGAACCCATATTTAATAGAAAGGATAACATTTTCTTAGACTGATGATTTTGAGTTCCAAAATAATATTAAAGCTATGAATAATGGGAGATTGAGTAACTCCGTATAAGAAGATGGAATTTTGAAATTTGGGAAGAGGCCTTGTGTTACCAATATAGCTGATCTTAAAAGGGAATTATTGGATTATTCTCATAGCTCTAATTTTCTATACACCTTGGGTGCACAAAGATGTATATAAACTTCATGGAAAATATTTGGTTGGACAATATAAAGTGAGAGATTGCTGATTATGTGTCAAGATGTATGGTTTGTCAACAAGTGAATGCTGGAAGATAACATCCTAGATGAGTCCTGCAACCTATTCCCATACCTGAGTGTATAGGGGTTGATATTACAATTGAATTTGTCATGGTACTACCAATGACTTCTATAAGGAATGATGCAATATGTGTCACTATTGAACATCTTAACAATTCAGCATATTTTCTTTCTATAACTGAATATTTACCACTTGAACGTCTAGAAAGACTATATATTAATGAAGTTGTAAAACTCTATGATGTACCCTATCGATTGTTTCTGGTCCTGATCCTCATTTTTCATCAATATTATGGAAAATTCATCAGATGTACTTGGATACTAAACTACATTTGAACCCTTCATACCACCTTCAAACTGATGGACAATAAGACCAGACTTTTCAAACCTCAGAAGACATGTTGAGATCCTACTCACTTGACTTTCAAGGTATGTGGGATCAATATTTACAAATGGTAAAATTTTCCTATAATAATAGAAACCATTCAAGTATTTAGATGGAACCATATAAAGAATTATATATAAATAGATGTCACACACCAAGTTGTTGGGATGATGTTGGTGAAATATAATTCGTAGGCCTAGAACATGTTGTGGAAACAATGGAAATGGTGAAGGTTATCCAAACCCACATCAAAGTAGCCTAATGTAGGAAAAAGATCTATTATGATAACCAAAGGATGGATTTGTAATTTCAAGTAGGAGACCATGTTTTCTTGAAGGTATCTCTATGGAATGGTGTTATATGTTTTGGTAATATGGGTAAATTAAGTCCCCGTTACATCGGTGCTTTCGAAATTTTAGAATGAATTGGAGTTGTTGCTTATCATTTGGTAATGCCTCCATGTCTCTCCAAAGATCATGATGTGTCCCACAGATCACTGTTGTGAAGTTCATGCCTGACCCAACACTTGTACCCAACTATGAAGAAATTAAACAAGAACCTCATCTGTCTTATTGTGAAGAGCCTGCCAAAATTCATGATACTAGAGAACAAGTGCTGAGAAACTGGATTAATTGTCTGGTAAAAGTTCTATGGATAAACCATAAGATAGAAGATGATACATGGGAACCCGAGTAACATTTGATGAAGAACCACCTTTTTCTTTTTTATGCTGTAATATTCTATAAATTTCGAAGAAGAAAATATTTTATGGAGGGAAGAATGTAACACCCCAAACTTCCACGGTGCATTTCCCTTTGAATAAGAAATTAGCTTGCGTTGTAAGCAATATGGAGTTTTAACACACTATGGCCAATAAAACTAGCCATTATGAATAGTAATACCCACTTTTCAAAATATAATATTTTTTTTCAAAATCGACATCATTTTTTGATTTGTAATATGAAGATGAGTTTAGGGTAAATTATTGGTATTTTTTTAAAAAATATTCAATCTTTGATGAATAGTGAAAACACTACGTTATTGTATAAAATAAACTTATTATTTATATAATTACTTATTTTATTTTAATTTATTTTAGGTCAGAATAGGCTCATAATATATATATGTTCAACATTATTCATTGGAGTCATTTTATAATAAGTTTAGATATATAAAATTTCACCGAACTTTTTACCGTCTTTTACCCACATCTAAGAGCATTGGAAAATTTTAATAAAACTTTGTTTCACTACTTATGTGAGTTTAATTTAAAAAAAATATGTGAGAAATTGTTGACATAAATAAGTATAATTTTGTTCAATAAGATAAAAATAGTTTTTGGTCAATAGTAATTTTTGACATTTATTTACCATAGTTAAAATTAAATAGGGTAATTAAGGGTAAAAATGTTATCATAATTACCCTATCACATGTCATAATTCTATTGGATAATGGTAATTAAACCAAAAACAACCTTATTAATAAAATATTATCAAATTTTGTCCATTTTATTAGATTTGGACATTTCTTGTTATTTTATTTAAAGAATAGTTAGACGTGATAAAATCAATGTTTAATAACTAATCCATTTTTATTATAGGGTGATACATAAGGCAAATTAGACTATAAATTATCATTATAATGGTAATAATATATCCTATATAAGGGTATTTTATTTATAATTTTTAGACATTAAATAATTAAATTTATTTATGATACAATGAGGATGTAGTAATACCTTATTAATGAAAGATTAAAATAATTTATATTATAAATAACAAAATAAATGGAAATTGAATATTCTGGTGAATTTAACTAGTTTTATAGGTCTATATGACAAGTTAGGGATTATTAACTAAATTTTATTCGATGTTATAAAGTTTTTACTGCTTTTATAAAAAATAAAATTCTAAATAGTGTCAGAATTGACATAATTGAGTTTAAAAAAAATACTATATTATTAATTGATATAATATTCCTAAAAATATATGGATTACCCAAAGGAAATATATAAGGTTATATATATTAATACTGAACTACTCAATGTTCTCTTGGCTTGTTTTAGAATATTTATTAACCATATAATATAAAAATAAAAAGAGACATGGTAAATGTCAAATTATTTAATAATGAGTTAAATCTAAATGATATGTTTAATATGCTAACCTAAAACTATATAAAACCTATTGGTTGAGATGTTCTCAACCCATAACCACCTTATCATTTAAATAAATTAATTCAGTGTGATTGAAATTGAAAATTATTTTTTTATGAAATAATATTTCAATCTATTCCTAAAGTGACTCTCACCTCTCTTATAAAAGGGTACTTCCTCTTCTCTAAATTTAACATATCCAAATCCATTTGGCTCTACCAAAACCTACCCAAATAGCCTCTCAACTATCTTCCCTTCAACCTATAGGACTTACATTTATTATAAAACTAACTTAATGAGACCTTTTGATCAACTCAAAAGGTAACACCAAAAAAAGAGGTAAAACTTTCACCACCCACATTAAATTTATTTTTTTCTTCCTCTTTATCTTTTATATGTTGTTTCCATTAAAAAATAATAACTATAGTACCCTATAAAAAATGATGTTATTATATATATGTTAAAATCATATTCAATATTCCATCCATCCTATAAATTATAAAATCCCCATACGTGCGTACATATGGCTTACTATCTCCACGTCCTGGCGTTGTTTGTTATTCAAACACTTCATTATTTGGATGGGTATAATAATGAGTATAACTAACATAAATAATAAATATAACTTGTTAATTATTATGTACATATGATTTACCATCCAATTACATATGGTTTCACCATCAATATAATGATATTATGGCTCGTGTGTATGTACAGATTATAGTCTCCACGAACGTGATGAGATTCTTTCCCCATCGTAATCATTCAAAAATAATTTTTATTTTATGATTAAAAATAATGTTTAAAAAAATAATATCATTCTGGATATGATCCAAATACATCATATCCATAAAAAGCATGTCTTGTTTAACCAATCATATGAAGGAGAAAGATTATGTTAACACTCAAAACGATGATACTACTTAAATATTATTAACAAGGAAATATTATAAGATCATATATTATATCATATTTCTGTATATAGTTCTTATATATTTTAATAACAATGTGTTATCTATTATACAGGAGGTTAACATACCATCAACTAAGGAAAAGTTCATTGTAAGGGTCAATACTATTATCTCTTCATTATCCGAGGTTCTTTATACGTGAGTATCTACTATGACCTCATTATCATCCACATTCGGGTTTCTTAAAAATATGTGTCAAAACATTTTTTACATTCAATGACTATGGGTTAATTTTATATATACCTTTTTTGACATTTTATAAAATGTTTATAATGGAATTTTTTATTCGTTTTCCAATCAAGGACCTTTGCGACCTTTTCTCAAAAATTACGGAAATAATTTGCATTAACATATACAGCAGGTGAAACTATTTTCTTCCATTATAACCCCTTAAAATCTTCTCTTACAATATAATAACATTATAAATGTTTTTTTAATTACATGACTTCTAAATGATTTCAAAATAGAATGAGATATCTCTCTCCAAACTTTTTGATTTCATCAATGTCAACATCCATTGAGGGATTCTAAACTTGATTGATGTTGATTTATTATGATACTAATATTTCATATTTTATTGAAGGTATTGTGATATATTTTAGTGTAGATGTGTTATTTTTATAACATTCATGGTTTAGGGTTAATGTATTGTAATTTCTAATGATATTTTAATAAGAATGTTTATGTTATGTTTAAACCTTTTCATATGAGGATTGTATTGGACTTAATAAGTTACAGTTGGAGTCTAATATTGCATCCCCATGAATCAGTAGGTCTCATGATACAATTAGACATGGAATTTTCCGAGGAATTTCCAAATTTTGATATATGGTTTTGGCCGAGGCCTCAATCATTTTTAGATGTCTCGGTCGAGACCTTGACAAAAGCTTTCTGAATGTCCTGCATTATACATTCCCCCATTATGAAAATATTATTGATGGTTCATGTGGTTAGTCAACTAGTATAATATCCATGACAATGTTTTATTTCAGAATTATTTACTCCAATCATATTCAATCCAAAAAGTGTTCATGTTTATTTTTTTAAATGCACGAGTTCTCAATTATTCACCATGCCTAATGTTTACGTTATCTTCCGATAAATTTCTTACACTTACTGGGCATTTGTGCTCAACCCTTTCTTCTGTTTCATTTTCCCAAGATTTGATGATGTTAGATATGAGTGACTTGCAGACATAATCTTGGAGGCTAGGATGTTTCTAATGGAATATATTGGTGTTGTATTTCGTTTCAAGTTGTAATGTTGTACTTATGCATCTATCTTTCTTCCAATAATAAAAAACTGATCGGCCTTTTGAGACTTTATTCCTTGTATCATGACAATATTCACTAATAAATTATAGACTCTGGAAAATGGGTTAGAGGCATTACATATGACTACAATTTAATCCCTATAAGAACTCATAGTGGAATGATTCCTACTAAATTAGAAATTATAGTGATATTTGGATATGATATATAAGTCCCAGTAAAAAATTATATTTCCATAATTGGTTCTTCTCAATTGATTTTTAATTTCCTAAATCACGTAATATTTCCATCCTATATCACCATGTCAACCATATATTTACCACTCTAGTACATGAGACATATTAATGTAGAGATATTATATATCCAAGACATATGAATGGATTCGTTCCCATACCAATAAGGACATTGAGACACCATGATCGCTTACATTGTTCCTAATGGTAAATTCAATTGATTTCAGACCACAGCTAGTGTATGGTATGCTAATTCATATTAGTTATTTTAACATCAAACTAAGAACTATGATGAGATTATTATTTTATGAGTAATGTGTTGCTTAGTTCCTACCATTTCATAATAAATAATGATACCCAAATAACTTATATTATTGACATATATAAATCCCATTCAACCCCATATTTAATTTTAATTATCAAGATCACATTTACGTTGTGTATTCTTATATGGTTCAATTGTTAAGTTAAATTTGTTTTATTTTTTACACGGTCTTGGTCTATGAAAAACACACCACATATTAATACTCCTTATACAACCTTGAAGTGCACTGTGTTGCATTTGTTGTCAATGAGGCATGAAGTTGTCTTGGAATGAATGGAAGTCAAGGAATGTCAGGATGTGAATGACAAAGGTTGTGATGGTGTTGGTGGTAAAGGAGAATGGCCATGGAACTTAGAGTAATGTCACTTAGGAGATTCACTAAGTGGCATTGGAGAATATGGTTGAAACATTCTCCATGCACATCAGACGATTGTTGAGCTGGTCTTAAAGTTCCATGAACTTGTATCAACTGGATACAATGTCACTACAATGATAGAAGACCGTGTATTGTATTGACAATGCATGAGGAGAAGCAAGAGATCCATCCACAACTTCTAAGTGGATGAAGTGGATTAAAGAAGTCCATGTACTAACTCTTAGTGCATGTGAATCAGAAGAAGATCCAATTGATCTCTGATTAGATCAATGAAGAATGTTGAAGAACATGTGTGATTTATGAGATTCAGTTGAAGTCCCTCCTAAGTATTGAACACATATGGGAGAGGAGATGAAGAAGATTAAGAAGAAACCTTTTGAATTCCATATCCTAAGTGATGATCATATGAGGAGAAGTAATGGAATTCTTAAGAAGAAGATGAGAATAAATGAAGAGGAAGATGGCTTAAGTGGCATTTGGCATATTTCACATGGGAGTACTTTGTTTTTATACAAAGTATTATTCTGTCCCTTTGCCAAAAAATTTGGCCAGCCAAGGCACCTTGAGGGGTCAACCCCAAGGCATGGGCACTAGGGCACCACGCCCGGGGGAACCCGTGGGGCGAGCCAGGGCGGCAGGGCGCACCCGTAGGACACCGCATGGGCGCCTGGGGCACGCCCGGAGGAGCGCGGCAGGGGGCCGTGTGTAAGCCTTCGAGGACACGCGGTGGTGAAACCTGCGCGCCCGGAGGATGCATAGTGGGTGCTAGGAGCGCGCCCGCAGGGAGCAGAGTGGGCGCGGAGCGCGCCCGCAGAGAGAACCCGGTGCGGGGCGGCACCGGGAGGGGAGAAGTTCAACTGGCGAGTAGCGGGCTGCGCCAGGGTAATAAACCGCGGCAAAACTGCGAGGCGTTTCGATGTGGGACGCGGAAAAATTCCCGGGAGCGAATCCTGGCCGCTCGATCGATCGCGCGCCAGATCTCGACCGCACGATCGATCCCGCGCGAGATCTTCAGATCCAGGCCGTCCGATGTATTTCAAACGCCCGATCCAACGGCCAGCGAGTCGTCCTCTTCCCCGAGCTCGGCTGAGGCCTCCCCACGCATACCCGCAGCCACCTTCGAACCAGGCGCCTCCCGAAGATGGATTTTGAGTATCCGGCCACCTCTGACGAAGCCGAAGTGTCCTTGAGGTTCGTCTGGCCACACTGAACACGATCATGCCTAAAAATGACCATGCATGTAATGTTTGGAAGAATCCGAAGAAGGCTGAGGAAAACGGAGTTGCCGAGGCATCGGGTGTTCATGTTTTGCATGGATAGGCCTAGACAGAGGCATGCACACGTTCGGCCGAGCATGAACGTGAGGGAAGAGAAAATAAAAGATCCCGCGTGAAACAGAGGATAAAAATAAAGATTTTGAAGATTTTAGAAGATTCGAAATCTTTGGGATTTTGAAGTTAAAACCACGCGGATGTTTAGAAGCGTTTCTCTGCCTATAAAAGGAGCACCCGAGGCATGAAGATGCTTGCTGAATCATTATTGAAGATCTGAATTCCCGCGAAGCCTCGGTGCTTAGCGAAGAACAGCCTGCACGCATCACTTGCGCGGCAGTGAAGCCCGGATCCATCCCTTGGCTCTGTGTGTTCCTTTTGCGCACCTCTTGCGCGAAATAAGAGGAGGTGAGGAGTCCCCTGCGCGCTAATTCTTTGCGCGACAGGAAGGAGGATTGGGCTGCGCGGTAGGACCTTGCGCGCTCCCTCTGTGCACCGCGCCCCCTGTGTGGTAGTGGTGAGAAGTTTGGCCGCAAACCTTGCGCGCCTTCACTAAGGCAGGGGCTCGTGTTGAGAAGACCACACCCTACGGGTTGTGGGTGCTTGGCAAGGAGGAAGGCTGAGGCTTAATGCCTTGTGCATGCACCATGTGAATGCCACACCTCATTTGTGTGTGTGTGCCAAAAGGAGGAAAAGGCCGTGGGTATTTGTGTGTGTGCTAAGTGAAGAGGAAGAGCACACTTGGCCGTGTGTGTGCAAGGAGAGAAGGAAAGGCCATAGCCTTGTGCAAACCAAAGAAGACCCGAGGCCTTAGTGCCTTGTGTGCCAAGTGAAGTGGAAGACCACACTTTGAGTGTGTTTAAGAATTGGAGAAGGCCCTACGGGCAGTAGCTTGTGCAAAGAGGGAGAACCCAAGGCTTAGTGCCTTTGTGTGCAAAACAAGAGGAAGACCTGAGGCCTTTAGTGCCTTGTGTGTGCACACTTTGAAGAACAAAGAATAGTTTGTGTGTGTGCAAGAAGAAGTGAAAGGCCATAGGCATTTGTGTGTGCAAAAGAACTAAAAGGCCGATCCTAGGTGTGTGCACTAAGAAGTGTGTATACACTTAGAAGAAGAAAAGAAGAGGACATCCACACTAAAGTATAACACACATTTATGTGTGTAATCAAAAGAGAATAAAGTGTGTGAAGTTTAGTGAGAAGGTGTGTGCTTAAAGTGACTACACCCTTTGTGGGTTTACTGCACCAAGAATAGAAGAAGGGGAGTGCATGCATGCATGCATGCACATGCACACGTGAACAAAGCCAAATCAGCTTGTGTGCATCTGAGTTGTCCAAGACCAGAAGATCTTGAAGAATTTGAGAAGGCCATGCAGTCAGTGCATGAAGATGCAGAGCTGTCATGCACTCAGTGCATGAAGTTTAAGTGAGTTGAGACTGGGCCAGACCAAAGTTAAAGATATCAGTTGTCTGAGTATTCAGTAGTTGGAGAGAGAGAAGCCAGGTCATCCTGAAGAAGGAGATAAAGCCTGAGCTAGACGAGAAGCCCTGATCAACCACAAGTGATCAGAAGAGAAGAGCAAGGCCAGCAGTCTTTATCCCAGACTGCTGAAGATACTTGAAGAAGCTTAAAGTGAAGAAGAGCTACTCGTGTGACTCGAGGAGCCAGGAGAAGACCCTGTGGGACTCAGGGAGAAGAAGTCTTCAGCGGGATTCTGGAGAAGGCCAGTGGGACTCTGGTAACACTGTGGGACGCAGTATAAAGACCCTCCTGTGGGACTCAGGAGAGATACGGTGGGAAGCTATATCGACCATTGTAATTTTAACAGGTTATAATGGAGAATCCATGCTGGGAGAGCATGGAAAGGATGTAGGCCTTTGGTGCCGAACCTTGTAAATCGTTGTGTCCTGTGCCTTTTCATTACTGCATCATTCGGGAAAGGTTGAGAGATACAAGAAGAGTGGATCGAGGCTTTAACCAGCCATAGAGGTTTAATTGATAAGAATCAATTAGTAAAAAGTTTTAAAGGATCACTGATTCACCCCCTCCCCCTCTCAGTGATTCACACTGATCTGGGCACTTCAATTGGTATCAAAGGCAGGTTACCTCTAAAAGATCCAAGGGAGTCTTTATGAAGTGCAGATTTGAGGAAATGAGTGACCAGCCTCAAATGGAGATATCTGCCAAGACTCAGAAAAATAGAAAGAAGAAACAGGTCAAGAAGATGAAGAAAGCCTGTCCTAGCTGTGATGAAGTTGAAGCAATGAATGATCTTCAGAGTGCACTCAAATATCTTCAGAAGACAGTTCCCATGGAAGTGGCAATGTGTATAGCTACAGGCATCCATGATCTTCATGAAGAAAAATCACAGTTAGAAGAAGAAGCCAATGCAATAGAAGATCAATTGGCTAAAAGGGTTGGCATAACCAACACTCTCAGAAAGCTGGTGAAGGCTAAGGAAGAAACAGTTTCTCTTTGCAATGATAGATATGAAGATACTTGTGATGAATTGCAAAGAAGCCTTTCTGAGAAAGAATTCTTTAAAGTAATAATCAAAGATGTTTGCCATGCACTGGAGAAGAGGCATAGAGTATCAATGGTTGTTAAAGATGCTCAACTTGAAGACAAAGTAAAAAGGGTGAAGGAGCTTGACAACTCATTGCTTGAATTAAAGAAGGTGCATGAAGACCAGATGAAACAACTGGTGGAGAATTGGGAAGGAAAGCTAAGAATTGTTGAGGATGAGAAGAACTCCCTCAACATGAAATACTTTGAACTAGAGGTGATATTGAACAATAAGCAATCACCCAAAGCCAAAGCCTCCCAGTCAGCTGAAAGAAGAAATGTTGCTACTCAAGTGAGCTTTGAGAAGGATGATTCTAAAAGAAAGACATCCTATAATAAAAGGGCAACAACTTCTAAAAAGAAGGTACCATCCATCCCATCTTGTACTGATGCTTCTAAATGTGTTTCCACAAAAAGTGCAGGATGGAAAAATAATTCCAAACAAGTATGGATGAAGGCAGTAAAAAAGCAGAGCTCTCCTGAAACAGCACAACAGGTCAAGAAGAGTTCCCTACAATCAGAAGGACTGAAGAGGTCAAGATTCGTGGGACAATGCTGGTGTTGTAACAAGTATGGGCATTGTGCAAAGGATTGTTGGTACAATCCACTGAATGCTAAAGCACAGAGGAAGCCCATGCCAAGGGGGAGCAATCCAGAAGGAAGGAAGCAACATCCACAGGTCCAGAGACATCTGTTTACTGCAAATAGATTTGGATTACTTGAAAACATCTGGGATGGTTGCAAAAGTGGTCAAAGAGTTGATACATATCAATCTCCGAATGTATCCGAAGCTGGAATGAAGAGAAGATCACTGAACCTGGCTCAGAAAGAATCCTTGGGAAGCAAGAAGGATGTTGAAGATGCTCCCAAGAATGTTTTGAAAAAGGAAAATAAGTCCTTGGAGTCTAAATCCAAGAAGGGTGATGCATCCAGAAGGAACACCAAGAAAACATGCTTCTACTGTGGAAAGAAAGGACACACCATGGATCTTTGTAAAGAAGCCATGAAATTAAATAGAAGCAGACTGAACTCAAAAAGACAATCAATCCAGAAGAAGAAAAAGGGAGTGATTGAAAACAAGTTGCCTAAGAAAGGTATCTTGACAGCATCTAAGGAACCATGTGGAACTTCCAGAACTGGGGCCACTCTTCCAAATGATTTACTTGTCATATGGCCACATCAGTTGCAACATGCCAGAGAACTACAAAGAGTTGAAGATGAAGCTCTGGCATTTGCTAAAGCAAAAGGGAAGAAAAAGATTTCACATGAAGATGGGTTGAGAACCACACCAGCACAATCATCAATGAAGATCAAATGTGCAAGTGTGAAGACTGGTGAAAATGGGACATCTCAGTTGAGAGAATCTTCTCAACCTTGTTGTTCACATTGATGAACCAAGGAGGTTCCATCTTATTCCCTTATACTATTGGTATATACATGTGCTAACATTGCAGGGAATTGAAGATGATGATCATTCTCATCTGGAGGATGATTTGGACAGAACGGAGTGCACCCCTTGAGGGGGAGCAAATCTGAAGAAGATGATGTTCTGAGATTAATATCATCTTAGGAAAATGGATGAATGGGGGAGCTTTATCTTTGCACCTGAACTTTATAATGAGTTTTGTGAAGTATGTGCAGGATTTAGCAATTCATTGTTATATCTGAAAAATTGCAAGCCCCTTGAAGCATGATCTCACATGTGTAGAGAATTGTGGACAGCATTGAGTTCCTTGGTTACATCACTCTTGTTTTCTACACAGGGTTAGCCCAAGTAGACTTAGAGTTGATCTACTAAAGGTTCTTTGCTAAAGAAGAACATGTGACATCATCCCTCTCTCAGTGTTTTTCAAGAAAATACTTTTCAAAAGGAGGAAGAGATTTTTGAAAGAGAACCACACCACACCTTTTGATTTGATTGCCAATAAGGGGGAGAAATATTGGCACACATATTGACCCATTGATATGTGATGAAGGAGTGTATTGACAACAAATACAAAGGGGGAGATTGAAGTGCACTGTGTTGCATTTGTTGTCAATGAGGCATGAAGTTGTCTTGGAATGAATGGAAGTCAAGGAATGTCAGGATGTGAATGACAAAGGTTGTGATGGTGTTGGTGGTAAAGGAGAATTGCCATGGAACTTAGTGGAATGTCACTTAGGAGATTCACTAAGTGGCATTGGAGAATATGGTTGAAACATTCTCCATGCACATCAGACGATTGTTGAGCTGGTCTTAAAGTTCCAAGAACTTGTATCAACTGGATACAATGTCACAACAATGATAGAAGACCATGTATTGTATTGACAATGCATGAGGAGAAGCAAGAGATCCATCCACAACTTCTAAGTGGATGAAGTGGATTAAAGAAGCCCATGTACTAACTCTTAGTGCATGTGAATCAGAAGAAGATCCAATTGATCTCTGATTAGATCAATGAAGAATGTTGAAGAACATGTTTGATTTATGAGATTCAGTTGAAGTCCCTCCTAAGTATTGAACACATATGGGAGAGGAGATGAAGAAGATTAAAAAGAAACCTTTTGAATTCCATATCCTAAGTGAAGATCATATGAGGAGAAGTAATGGAATTCTTAAGAAGAAGATGAGAATAAATGAAGAGGAAGATGGCTTAAGTGGCATTTGGCATATTTCACTTGGGAGTACTTTGTTTTTATACAAAGTATTATTCTGTCCCTTTGCCAAAAAATTTGGCCAGCCAAGGCACCTTGAGGGTTCAACCCCAAGGCATGGGCACTAGGTCACCACGCCCGGGGGAACCCGTGGGGCGAGCCAGGGCGGCAGGGCGCACCCGTAGGACACCGCATGGGCGCCTGGGGCACGCCCCGAGGAGCGCGGCAGGGGGCCGTGTGTAAGCCCCTGAGGACACGCGGTGGTGAAACCCGCGCGCCCGGAGGATGCATAGTGGGCGCTAGGAGCGCGCCCGCAGGGAGCAGAGTGGGCGCGGAGCGCGCCCGCAGAGAGAACCCGGTGCGGGGCGGCACCGGGAGGGGAGAAGTTCAACTTGCGAGTAGCGGGCAGCGCCAGGGTAATAAACCGTGGCAAAACCGCGAGGCGTTTCGATGTGGGATGCGGAAAAATTCCCGGGAGCGAATCCTGGCCGCTCAATCGATCGCGCGCCAGATCTCGAACGCACGATCGATCCCGCGCGAGATCTTCAGATCCAGGCCGTCCGATGTATTTTAAACGCCCGATCCAACGGCCGGCATGTCGTCCTCTTCCCCGAGCTCGGCTGAGGCCTCCCCGCGCATACCCGCAGCCACCTTCGAACCAGGCGCCTCCCGAAGATGGATTTTGAGTATCCGGCCACCTCTGACGAAGCCGAAGTGTCCTTGAGGTTCGTCTGGCCACACTGAACACGATCATGCCTAAAAAATGACCATGCATGTAATGTTTGGAAGAATCCGAAGAAGGACGAGGCAAAAGGAGTTGCCGAGGCATCGGGTGTTCATGTTTTGCATGGATAGGCCTAGACAGAGACATGCACACGTTCGGCCGAGCATGAACGTGAGGGAAGAGAAAATAAAAGATCCCGCGTGAAACAGAGGATAAAAATAAAGATTTTGAAGATTTTAAAAGATCCGAAATCTTCAGGATTTTGAAGTTAAAACCACGCTGATGTTTAGAAGCGTTTCTCTGCCTATAAAAGGAGCACCCGAGGCATGAAGATGCTTGCTGAATCTTTGTTGAAGATCTGAAGTCCCGCGAAGCCTCGGTGCTTAGCGAATAACAGCCTGTGCGCATCACTTGCGCGGCAGTGAAGCCCGGAGCCATCCCTTGGCTCTGTGTGTTCCTTTTGCGCACCTCTTGCGCGAAAGAAGAGGAGGTGAGGAGTCCCCTGCGCGCTAATTCTTTGCGCGACAGGAAGGAGGATTGGGCTGCGCGGTAGGACCTTGCGCGCTCCCTCTGTGCACCGCGCCCCCTGTGGGGTAGTGTTGAGAAGTTTGGCCGCAACCCTTGCGCGCCTTCACTAAGGCAGGGGCTCGTGTTGAGAAGACCACACCCTACGGGTTGTGGGTGCTTGGCAAGGAGGAAGGCTGAGGCTTAATGCCTTGTGCATGCACCATATGAATGCCACACCTCATTTGTGTGTGTGTGCCAAAAGGAGGAAAAGGCCGTGGGTATTTGTGTGTGTGCTAAGTGAAGAGGAAGAGCACACTTGGGCCGTGTGTGTGCAAGGAGAGAAGGAAAGGCCGTAGCCTTGTGCAAACCAAAGAAGACCTGAGGCCTTAGTGCCTTGTGTGCCAAGTGAAGTGGAAGACCACACTTTGAGTGTGTTTAAGAATTGGAGAAGGCCCTACGGGCAGTAGCTTGTGCAAAGAGGGAGAACCCAAGGCTTAGTGCCTTTGTGTGAAAAACAAGAGGAAGACCCGAGGCCTTTAGTGCCTTGTGTGTGCACACTTTGAAGAACAAAGAATAGTTTGTGTGTGTGCAAGAAGAAGTGAAAGGCCATAGGAATTTGTGTGTGCAAAAGAACTAAAAGACTGATCCTAGGTGTGTGCACTAAGAAGTGTGTATACACTTAGAAGAAGAAAAGAAGAGGACATCCACACTAAAGTATAACACACATTTATGTGTGTAATCAAAAGAGAATAAAGTGTGTGAAGTTTAGTGAGAAGGTGTGTGCTTAGTGTAACTACACACTTTGTGGGTTTACTGCACCAAGAAGAGAAGAAGGGGAGTGCATGCATGCATGCATGCACATGCACACGTGAAGAAAGCCAAATCAGCTTGTGTGCATCTGAGTTGTCCAAGACCAGAAGATCTTGAAGAATTTGAGAAGGCCATGCAGTCAGTGCATGAAGATGCAGAGCTGTCATGCACTCAGTGCATGAAGTTTAAGTGTGTTGAGACTGGACCAGACCAAAGTTAAAGATATCAGTTGTCTGAGTATTCAGTAGTTGGAGAGAGAGAAGCCAGGTCATCCTGAAGAAGGAGATAAAGCCTGAGCTAGACGAGAAGCCCTGATCAACCACAAGTGATCAGAAGAGAAGATCAAGGCCAGCAGCCTTTATCCCAGACTGCTGAAGATACTTGAAGAAGCTTAAAGTGAAGAAGAGCTACTCGTGTGACTCGAGGAGCCAGGAGAATACCCTGTGGGACTCAGGGAGAAGAAGTCTTCAGTGGGATTCTGGAGCAGGCCAGTGGGACTCTGGTATCACTGTGGGACGCAGTATAAAGACCCTCCTGTGGGACTCAGGAGAGATACGGTGGGAAGCTGTATCGACCATTGTAATTTTAACAGGTTATAATGGAGAATCCATGCTGGGAGAGCATGGCAAGGATGTAGGCCTTTGGTGCCGAACCTTGTAAATCCTTGTGTCTTGTGCCTTTTCATTACTGCATCATTCGGGAAAGGTTGAGAGATACAAGAAGAGTGGATCGAGGCTTTAACCATCCATAGAGGTTTAATTGATAAGAATCAATTAGTAAAAAGTTTTAAAGGATCACTGATTCACCCCCTGCCCCTCTCAGTGATTCACACTGATCTGGGCACTTCAAACCTTAAACTGCATAAAGACTATTTTCATCATAATATGACCATAGGATTATTAGAATCTCTTTATAAACAAGAAGATGATATATTACAGAACATATGGTCTACTGAATATGAATTTAAATACATATATGGGACCATTACATGAAACCATGCTTCGTTACATACAATCCACATATATATAATATCCCAAATTTACAGTTTTTTTAATTAAACATATTCTTGGATGAAATGTGAACCACATTCAAGAATTCATTACTCATATCTAGGCCTTCCAATTAACATTAGTTTTTCCTAAATGAGATCACAACTTATATAAATATATTACTTTTTTTATAATGAGACCAATCTATTTAATTTTCTCCACTTGGATGTCCTCGTAATAAGACCCTAAACCATATGACTTTTGATTCTGTGCCACGTAACATTAAAAATTATGACATATGTTAAACATGGTTTTTATATACACTTTATATTTTTTTTACTTCATATAGGACCCATCATATATACATGAGATCTAGATCCATTTAAAGATACACATCACCTAGATTATATTAATTAAAAATTATAGATTACTGAAATTCGCCTCACCATAACATGAGAATGATCTATCAATAAACACTACCAGAACTACATTTTTTACCAAATCAAAATGATATGTGGTTAATATTTTATCACCTATCTTTGTAAAAAACACAATATTACATCTATTTTTTTATCCAAGCACTAAGGCATTATATTATGTGAAACTCTCCATGAGGAAATCTATATTATCATTAAGATCTATATTTAGGTTAGGAGTATGTTGAACAAGTTAGATAGAATGTCTCACCCTTTTTGAAATCTATATAAACTCAAAAATATGTTAAACTTATTTAAATCATTAAAACCATAAACCCTATATCATAATGGTCTGAATTTCAAGACCTCAAATTACAAATAAAATAGTCAAAAGTTCATTTTTTGTTAAAACCCAAAATAGAGACTACGTAAAAATTCTATTCATCTCTCAGTAATACATATTCCTTCATGACATAGGAAAAAGATATAGGGTATTCAAAAAATTTCATAAATCATTTCAGGCCCACCATATGACCATAAGAGAAGTCAAGTTACAATAGCTAGACCGTATGTCATAGGATATATTATAGTGGATATTTATTTCACCATATTTTTGAGCTCATGTTATGCCATGCGTAAATTCTAATTCATGAAAATACAATCACTTCACATTGATTAAACAATATATTAATGTTCTTTATCACTCTATAAATACATTTTATATCTCTTCGATCAAAGAATGTGTTCACTAAATGGGGGAATAACCCTTAATGTTTTCTAACCCTTCTTCAATACCAATATCTCTAGAATACATATTCAAATTATTTATGTCTAAATAACCAATGAAAATCATCAAATTAAGATAATCCTCTTATAAACTAAATTTTTTTCTATTCTTCATCTTAGTTATTCATTTTATTGAAATCATGGTAATAGTAATTTACATATATTAATTGGTAAAAAAACTATTTTCCTTTTAGTAGTGCTTTTTTGGAAACCAAGTTACCCCTATAGGTGTTTTGGTTTGGAAAACAATATCACAATTAACCCCACATGCTATTTTATAAAGGTACAGAATTGGTTTCACAATTAATATTTGTTGAACTATTTCCACACGAATCTATTTATCATATATTGAATCATTCTTACATTATTTTTTTACATATTCTAAAACAAAAATATTCATTTGGATTTTAAAGTCAAAAAATTTTACAAACTAATTTATCATACTCACAATCAAAAATAGATAATGAATTTTTTTTCCAGTCAAATGTCATACCGTAGTTTGTGTCTTCTATGATAACCTTATTACTTCTCATGGAATTCATAATTATTGACATGAGATTTTCCCCTCATTAAATACATATTGTTTACATTGTAGTCATTATGTGACCCTAAAATGTAATTCAATATAGTTATAGAACTATGGACAAATACTACACTGACCTGACATTGATATGTAATTTGATGTTATTAGGAAAATATTAATTTTTGGTTTTCCTCTCCCTTGATACAATATTAAATTCCTCAACATTGATATCACATTTTTATAATATTATATATCCACTACATTATTCTTATTTACATGATTGTATACTTCCCAAGGATTGAAAAATCTTACTCACTAGGTTAAAACCAAAAAAATTGAATGTCGGGAAAAATTTAACTGACCTCCTTCTCGGTGGGAACCTCAAATCTATTAGAAAAAATATTTAGTTTTAAAAAATAAAAAGAAAAAAACATTTTTGTTTGAAAATATATAATGTAAACATGATAAAAATACATGCTTTCCCACTACGGGTCTTAACATTCATAGATTAGAAAAAATTTAGTAAAAAATAATAAAATACATAAATAATTTTTGGGCCACCATTTAGACCTATAATAAAATAAATCCATTCTCTCTAGGACAAATGACTTATGAATAATTTAGGGCACCCATTGTTCCTATAATATATTAGTTTATAACATACATTTGAGGGTACAAGGATCTCATCACCTGAAAAAAAACTATGTGAATCAATATTCTGTCACGGTAGACCTTATACTATTAATAGTAGGGTGGTATATATTAAAATTTACACTTTTGTATGAACAAGATATTTGTGTTATTTCCTGATATATTAGTTTAGAATCTCATGTTTTTTCTTTCCTAAAGGCCTGACAGTAACATGAGACCATTCAATTTTCCTCAATATTAGTTACTAACCTATAAATATACCACTTATTAATTAAATAATTGTGTATTTAGTTATGTGTTTTTAGGATACCAAAAATTTGAACATTACTACTATCTCAGAGCCATGATTACATATCACTATTATTCTACTCCCCCACCATCCTATTAGTTGAACCTATAATTTAGGTTAGGTTTTCACATTTATCAATTTTTTATGATGTCAAAATCCTTGATATGATTATTACTCATGGAAAATAATAATTGAGTTACTTAATCAATATTCCAATAAAAATGATTTGATTCGATTATTACTCTTGGAGAAACCAAAATCCTTGAGTTGAATAGTCCACTTCATGAAACCAAAATCATTAACATGATATTTTTTCTTTTATATCAAAACACATTGATTCCAATACACGTCCTACATCCAAAAATAACATTAGTTGAGTTCCTCATCTAATTGGAAATCCTCATGTTGTTGTGTCCACTCTCAAGGAACAAAATATGTTCAACTAATATGAAAAAGTTTCCATTATTAAGAATACAACTATTTTCAGCATGAATGAATGAAATTATAATGTGGGGAATTTTCTATCACTGTAATATAATTTTTTTAATCTTTTCTACGGAATCAATGATATAGTCCTAAAATTGACAATAAAATTCATGTGCTAAGGAAAATTATATTTCTTTATAATAATGATATTATAGGTTTCTCTTTGTACCACATTTGTTTTCACACACTTATGATGGATATTCATCATAAATGGTTCTTTGTTGAGTGTTGTGGTGTTGATTTCATTCCAAAAATACTAGGACATGTATTTCACTGGTCACATTGAAAAAGGGATGTTGAAACAATAAAACCTAATTTAAAGGGTCTTATAATGAATTACTTGCAATTAAAAGACCTTATACAGATTAATATTGTTGTTACATATATATATATAATTTACTAATTATTCAGTTTTTCTATACATGGATCTCAAAAAGTCATCCCAATTAAGCATTATAATTGTATGAAGTAGGATATAATTATGGAAAATTATTATGTAATTCCATGGTGGAACATTTTTATGATATCTAGTTCATGTGTTCCCAACTATACCACTATCAAAAGACAATTCATCCTATTATCCATATATAAACCAATATCTTATTCTCCTAACACATAGTTCATTATCAAGCCTCATTCACCCATTTATTGTGTGTGCCTAGGTCTATATGTCCCTTATCCTATCTATGGATAGGTCTATCAACCAAGGTCCAGACACCCTAAAATTTCATGAACTTATAATATATGCTCAGGTACACACACTATATTCTCTTTGTTATACAAGTAATCTTCATAGGTCCTCATTTAACACGATTGTAAAAAATATAAGTGGAAGAATTGAAATATAGTCCTTATTCACCATACATATTCTAGATCCTCTTACATGGGATTCATGAACGCTAATTATACCAGGGATCAAATATTAGTGCTCCATATTCCATACTCATCCCTTGGATAGAATAATGTGGTTACATCCAACATATTAATCATATAGAAACCAAACATGGGGAAAACTTTTACTAGATCTCTCATTAAGGGTTACATTATTCTTATGGCTTCAAACCTCTGTGGCACATCAAATATGGCTCTAAATCTAGCACACAATTTTATCTGGGATCCAAACCCTAGATAATATTTTCCTAGGGCTCCAATGCTTTGGGTTTCTTAACCCTTGTATTGAATCATGGAAAAATACTTCAACTAGTCCCTTACTAGGGTGAAAACCATTCCCAACCCAAAAACTACGAAGAGCCTCATCTCCAAACCAATGATAGGGAACACCATTTAACTATGTACACCCATTAGGGTGACCCTTCTCCAAATCCCCTATAACTATGTTTCAATTCAATCATGTCCCTATATATTGGATCCAATTTTCTTAGGTCCCTATACATGGTTACAAATTCACCCAGGTCCATGAACACGGGATATAATTTTCATAGGTCCCTATAAATGGCCTCCAATTTACCCACAGACCCCTATCTATAATAACCTCAATCATTCACTCTTGAATCCAGTACATAAAACAAAATACATACATTTTTATTAGACACCAATAATCATGAACCAAATTTAACATTCAATTATTTCAAAATCAAAATGAAATATTGGACCACATACATACCTAAAAACTTTCATTATTATAAATCTAGATAATTATGAAAACCTCTCTTAGAATAGTAACCATGTATTTATGTGTTCAGGTTTTTAATCCACCAATTTTTTACTATTCCAACTTTCTTATTCATCATATCATTTATAAAACCCTTCTAGATATATCTTGCTATATATATTTTTTTATAACCTATTGACAATTAAAAAAAAGAAGGCTCACCTCATATGGTTAGTATGGTTAAACATAGTCATTAATAATTTAATAAATTTTATAATAATATGATTTTATATCAAAATGATATAATATTAAAAGTGCATGACCAAAACAAAATTACTATAAGAAATAAAAATCGGGACCAGAAATAATGAAACATGGAATTAATATTTAAAAGGAGATGAGAGTCATACGTAAAAAAAAATCCTGAACCATTTAAAAATAATTATTTATACAATAAAACACTATAATTTATTTCAGTATTAAGGAACATATCATGGTAACATGGAACATTAAAAACTCATCATGGATTCCCCAAATCATAATAATTTTATCATTCTCTCTGGAGTAACTTAAAATATTTAACTATGTCATATATTAGGAGCTATAACAGTTCAATAACTATTTATTCTCTTATGAGTAACCTTCAATAATTAACTTTCTCATCTGTTATGATTAATATAAAATATTTATCTCTATCACATTACCCAATGAATTCGAGTGTTCAAACAGACCTAACATCATTTTGTTTACAATGTAATCCCACATCCTTTTTTTATAATAAATATCCCATCAATTATATACAGATATTTACAAGTAAAATGGAATTAAAAAAACATTTATATGATTTATACGTTCAATATAACACCATTCAAAAAATTCATTGTTTATTTATTCATTAACACATGGAATTGAAAATGGTTCCATCAAAATAACTTTAAAACAATATCTTACAAGATTTAAAGGAATGAATTGAATAGTATAATAAGATCATACAAATTATAAACAATTGTAATTCCTATATGATGTTGGAATAAATGAAAAATAATTTACGAGGACATTTAAAAAAAACCTTGAAAATATTGGAAATTACAAATTTATTTTGGTTTCTTTAAAAACAAAAAATTCACAAAATATTGAAAAAAAATTATTTAAAAATAATCATGAAAGTTGTTAATGTTAAATCTTCAAAAGAATTATTTGTTATTATTTTAAAATTCATTCATTTTATAAATGTTAAAGATATTATATTTTTAAAACTATTATAAATAAATATCAAAGTGACTAGTGCCGAAAACATTAGGCAATTTTTTATTAAACCCATTTAAAAGATGGTAAAATAACATTTAAAATAAATTCATATAATAATTTACCATTAAAAATATTTCATTAAATATGATAAAAAAATTTGTACAAGTGTTTGGTTAAAATCAATTTAAAACATTAAAATATTATTTTTTAAGAAAAAACATTTACAAAATTTTGAAATCCAAAAACCATATTAAAGAAATAAAAAAACAACATAAAGTATCTCAAGTAAAAAAAGATTCATGATATAATATTTCAAGATTCAATACATAAAATATATAAATGAATGTATTTTCATCAATCTTATTATGTCTCAAGGAAGGATGTTTCAGATAAGGAACCCTTGAAACATGGTTTATTATCAAATAAAAAAATCACTGAATGGTGGAACAAAAAAAAATTATTAAATTCAAAACAATTCAATGAAAAAATATATTAAAAATCATTCATCAAGAAATCAGTACATTATATAAAATAAATCATGGATCATAACTTGAATTTTTTCTCCATGAATTAAAATTTCTCCCATAAAAACAATTGAAAATTTTGTATCATTTGAATCAATATCTCATGAAATATAGAAATTTAAATGAAAATTACATATCAGGAAATAATATAAATTCATGTTATAATAAATTAATTTGTGTTGTATACACCTTATAAATGGATGTGGGTGCATAATACGATGCATGTCTTAAAGAGACAATATTGAGATGAATAATCCTTAAAAAGGTTGTATCCTTGAAGTGTTAATTAATCATTGATGTGATTATGTGTAATAATTATAAAACCACATTAATCAGTATAATTATAAAATAAAAAATTTAATTGTCATTCCATACATAATAAATGAATAAAATAGTCAATTATGTAGATTAATAACCCAATTAATGGAGAATGAGTTAAGATAAAGCTTTCCATTATTTATGTTTTTTATACATTCATACCGCCGTTATAATAAATAGATATTTAATTTTATTTTATTTTAGTACCATATTCATATATAAATTACTATGAACCATTTTTTTATAATATCCTTTTATCATTTAACTAATTATTTATCACTAAGATGATCATTCAAGTGAAAAGTAGTATGTTTTCAATACTTGTTTTCTTATGGTTCGGTTCCATGCACATTGGTAATGGTATCTTCATCTCCAAAATATTAATGTTGAAATAAGTTAACTATTTAATAATTTAATATACTTTAATAATTATTCATATAAATTTGGGATAAAAAATGAATAACATCACTTAATAGAGTTTTTAATTCATATATACACATTAGTGATGTAATACATTTTTTATGAATTGAATAAAATAAAGGTATTTAATTATCATCAACTTAGGGATGATAATTATATTATAAGAATCATATGTATTAAGTAAATAATAATAATTACCAAAAATATAAAAAATAATTGGAAAACAAATAACATTGCTTCTTGGAGGTGGTAGTCCACATGTATGTTTGAGTGACATTATAATTTCTCAATAGAAGCAGTAGGAAGTGGATAAAGGTTATTCCATCGATATAATACCATCTTAGACATTTTTTGATATAGATGATACAATATTGAAAATTTCATAAAATATTAGGGGAGATAAAAGAAGAGGTAAAATGGAGAAGATCAGTTGAAATGATTTCCTCCACTTTGAAACACCATGCATAGATTTATTCTTAATGACAATTTGGATTGAATTTATAAGATACCATCACCTCTATAACCTGGACAATGATATTGGGAAGAATTTTTTGAATGAAGTCACTTGGAATAACAAACTATATATTTATATATTACATATAAATTCTTGTGAAAGTGAAAATGAGTTCATATATATTAATGAAAGGATGAGGAAAGTAAATATTCACTCATAAAAAAAAATTAGAGGAGATTATGAGATTTTTTAAACCATAGTTGTTAGTTGTAACCCCATATTAACCAACTTTCTAATTAATATAATATCAACATTTTTACTCTTTATCCATCAAGATAGTAACTCTAAAAGGTATAAATGAAACATAAGTGCAAAAAAATTTATATCACCAACCATATGACATTCACATATATAAATAAAATATTTTATAAATAGTAATTTATTTAATAAAATTTTCTATAATATAAGACAACATTAAATTTATTTTTCGGATTATTGAAATTTTTTAACTTTAAATTCCTTGATATAAAAATGGAATTATAATATAAACTATTAAAACATCACTAGTCTATTTATTTATATAAAAAATAGTAAACCTAAATATTAATCTATTTTTTGTCTAATTTCTTTAAATAATGTATTTTATATTTCCATTAAATGAATATAAACTATGTCAGTGTTACGAATACCTTTAACGAAATTACTCTCACACTAAACAAATTATATAAATTACCATGTAAAAAAATAATTAATATTTAAAATAATCATATATAATTGAAAAAAATGTGGGTTATCCCTTTCAAAAAAAATATTATAGATGTTGAAACAAAGAGAATTATAATTTGTATTCACTATTTACTTATTATATTTTTAAGGTCATTAGTTGAGGAATATGGAAATAATATTTCAAAGCATCAATGGGATGATGTGTTAGGATATAATGAATATATAAAATGAAATAAAGGGCATTTTTTTTGAAATTTATTGTCCTTATCTTTTAGTTTTGACTTTATTTTATGTATTTTACCCATATCAGGGTGGCAAATATATACTGTTGTTACTAATCATAACAAAAAAAATAAAAGGGACATATTGAACAAATTTGAAACTACTAATTATAAATTTAGAATTCATATTTTAATATATAATTTATATTTTTGGAATAAATAAGTTTTAATAAAAATTTATAAAACACAATGAACACCTTTTTTTAGAAAAAAGTGTTTCCAAGAAAAATGTATACTTATACAAAAATCATGTATAATGTTTATAAATATTTATTTAATTCTATTATGTATAATTATATGGGAATTATGTTAAAATAATATAATATCAAAAAAATAATATGAATTTATGTTTATTTATTGAATTAAAATATTTGATAGTTTTAAAATAATTTTTTTTTCAATATTCACTAATAAGGAATTGTTTTTTGAAAAAACGTAAAAATCTCCCAAATAAAATATTTACAGACGTATCTTGAAATTGATATTATTATTATAAAATTAAAATTTAAAATATATTAAAATTTAATTATAATTAATTTATTGAAAATGAAATAAAAAAAATTTTGATGAAAAAAGTTTTTTGAAGCATAAAATAACTTTTCTAAAAATTTATTAGAAATTTATTAGAAATTATTTAATTCATTTTAATTTTTTAAAATCATTATAAAAAAATTACATAAGTATTCTTATTCATACCATAAATTTAATGGCTAGGTTATAATATATCAATGTTAATTTTATGATTTTGTCTTACATGTCATTCAAGCTATCAAACACATGTAATTTTTATCAAGGGAAATATAATCTAAATCAATGTGTGTTACAAAACATGGATTCTGATTTTTCAATGTCCCAATATCATGGTTCCAAATCACCCAAGTACTTATATCTAGCCTCTAGAACCTTCCACATAATAATTTAGTTAATATAATTATATTAACTTCTTTACACACCTCAACTTTAGATAGTCATCTTCATTTCCTCACACACCTTGAGTCAAGACACACCCCCAGGATTCCTTGTACTCAGCGATTCAAAATTCCATCCCTTCTCATGACGATTTATTGAGTGGACAAAATCATATTGTTTCCAAACTATACCATCAAATGAGTTATATAATATGTGGACATCCATTATCCACCTTATACAGGGTGTAATCCCAAAATTGTCAACCATTATAAAAGGGGTTCAAAACCATATATCAGAATCTAATCTGGTGTAATAACTAAACATTCCATTACTTATTTATTTAAAAACAATCATTATAATCCCAAAAAGGGACACTCTTATATATGTCCCACTTTATATATTATTATGAACCTTTTTCTTGGACATCAATTTTGAATGAAATTAATATATTTATAAGTGGTCCTTTACAAAATACCTTAAAAGTTATGATGTGACCCATTTATTGGTACTGGACTGTTTGTGTTCAACTTCCCTTCATCTTTATATATAAGAAAATAATTTTATGGTTATGATATGAATACCAAAACACCTACCACCTCCTTGTATGGAACTAAATTATAGAGTACACAAATATTTGGTATTAAACCACTACATCAATCAATAAAAATAAAAATATAGAGAACCCATTATAGATATACTTATTCTTATGAATTCATGACAATTTTAAATAATTGGAACAGTGGTAACTAGTCCCTCACTTCCATTTTAGAATGATTTTTTAACATATCACATATTTACATGTGAGTATCATATTAGTAAATAATCCATTATAAAGGGTGAGATGAGAATGACCTCCCATCCTCATGATCAATGAATATTATGAATTATTTTAGCTAACATCTCATATGAAAACAATACTATTGAAAAACATCTATGAGACTAAATTTTTTTGGGGTTAAAGTTTATCAGAGTATCTGTTGGAAATAATTACTGCTAAATTCAAACAGTTTGTTCATTCACTGGACATCCATATCATATTAAATCAATAATGGTTAGACTGATTAAAACAATAATATTTTAGAGGAATGGATGAATTAATAAACCCAATAGAATCATCAATAAATATTAATAAATAAATTCATTCAATTAAACATCATTAGAATCTCATGAATAAGGGGTTTCTTATCCATATATTCACAAAAATATAGTAATAGATATTTCTTAGATAGGTAATAAGAACTTAATATTATACATGATTATAATCATCTATTAGTTTTTAATCCATCCAAGATTTCTATCCAAATTCATCTTGAGTGGCTATCAATATTATCAATGTCGTTTAACTGTCTTTTTTATATAAAATATTTTCTAACTAGAAATCACAGAGTGACACTTATAATTATGGAATAATATAGACTTATTTAAGAATAAATATTCAAATATATTAAATTAATATCATAATCTTTGATATTTTACATGATTAAAAAAGTTACATATCTTCATATTTAAATATTCATGTCACAAATTTCAAATAATTTACCCTTATTAAAATGTTATCTTTTCAGCTAATCATCTATTATGTCATTATATTATAGATTTATCCTCATATTTAATAATTTACACTCTTTCTATCGTTTTTTATTAATTATGTTATAATATAAGGTTGTTGTTTATTTTACTCATAATTTATCCTTACATTATATTCACTATATCAAAATTTTGTACTATCATTTCATTTTTTAGTCTTCTATTTTATTCATGTCATAATATCAAGTAATTCTCTAGTTATTTATCAAATGGTTCTAGAATAACACTTTTAAAATTTATGACCCTATTATGTAATTATTCGATAAAATTATTTTATACTCCAATCATTAGAAGATTCATTCTTTTAAAAAATAACCACCAGACTCCATTATTTTATAATTCACTCAAAACATATCATATTAGGAATTAATCAGCCAAATTACCAGAAAATGTATGTAGTATAATTTTGTATAAATTTTGGATATCTAAATAACTTACATGCATTTTAATATTTATAAGCATAATTAAACTAACCAAATATCTGGATCCCTTGTTATAATGATAAAATGCCTATCTATTTCATTAAGTTATTTATGTTATCTATTAATATTGAAATAATCATCATCATATCCCTATATGATGTGTTCATATCCATAAACAAGATGATAATCATCATAATAGATATAAGAGATTTATATAAATGATATCACATATTATTTCATACATAGAAAGATATAATTTAAATAACCATAACATAACAAAAAACCATTTGTGGGGAATATCATATCATTTTGGTTTATTATTTAATTCATATATTCAATAGAAGTAAGTGTCTAGTACACCTATTTGGTAGAGATTATAGATTTTAACATTAAGAGGCTATGTAAAATCTCTGAGATTATTGTAATAATTGTTTGTATAAATATATGTTATAATATCCTCTATAGAGTCTGCACCATCAACATCAATATTAGGTGATTTCATGGAATCGATGAAAAATATATTTGGACAACCTGCTTAGAATCCGGATTTTCCAACCCTAGAAGTATTTATGTTTCCTCCAAGACCCCATACCTTAACAGAGTATCCTAAACCTCCTATAACTAAAAATGTGACTCCCTATATTAATACACAACAATTAAATGACAATATATTTGTTGGTAATTCGATGTTATAAGTGTTGGGGATTAAGAGTATGATAATAAAAACTTGTATAAAGTAAAAAATATATATTGGGGAAGCTGACCAAGAAGGATATATTTATTTTTTGAGTTAAAAATAATCAAAATAGATCAAATTCAAAGGGAAATTATGTCCACCAAATGATAATGGGTGGATACTACACCCAATATTTTTTCTATTATTCCTTCTCTAAAGAATCATCCTAGTATACTCTTGAAAAAATTAAAAAATTCCAAATTTCATAAGAAGAAAATAATACATTACAATATTTCGTTGGAACTATTTAATGTTATAACACTTTGGATTCCCAAGAGGATAGAGTGGATGAGAAGAAATGGGGTGAAGATTGTATTAATCATAAAAATAGTTAGGATTTTATTTTTATACCTTTTATTTTCAAAGTATATTAAGTAAAAACATAAGTATATTAAAATATAATTAATTTTTGTATACAATTGTTTAAGTATATAAATGTATATAGTATTCGATAAAAAGTTGTAACACCATTATAGAGAATTTACAAAAATAGTACAACCATAAATAATAATATTAAATATAAGGACTATGTTTCAAATACTACGGAAGAATATTTTCGTTATTTTATTAGATATAGTCCTAAATATTTAGGTATTATTACTACTATATTTAAATTTTTAATAAAAATAAATTACAACTATTTAAACACATGTTTAAAATTTAAGAAAATATTTGATTTAAGTTTGGGGTGGGATTTCAAATGAAAAATGTGAAATATATTTTTCATATAATTAATATACTTGAGAATTTTCAGTTGTTAATATATTATATTGATAAAAAATTATAAATCATGAGAATAATTTATTGGATATTGTAAGTGAAAATTTAAAATAGAAATAATAAAAAATTCATTCTAAAACACATTAAAATGATTAAAATTTATATTATTATTTGATTGAATATTATTGAATTAATTATTTAATAGGTTACTGATGATGAAAGTCTATAAATGTAATTAGAATATGGTATATTATTTATTATGTTTTAATTTATACTTATCAATTGGTTATGTAGAAAAATGGGAATAAAAATAAAATAATATGTAAAAATAGAACATTGTATGGACCGTAAATGTGAAATCCCACTAATGGTCCATCACATAAGAAATAAAATGAAAATAATAAAATTTTATTATTTAATTAAAACTAACAAAAATGAACACAATAATTTATAATATCATTCCAAAAATGATAATAAATTTCATACATATATATAGATTTATGAAAAAAAAAGTACAATTTGAAGGTGAGTGTTTCTGATCAGATATATATAGTGTACATCATAAATAATTAAATAGTTTTAATTTATTGAAATTAAACAAGATAATAGGTGAACACGTGTCACTCGATATTAACATATATTATTTAGAAAATTATGGTAGCCATATATTAGGGTGTCTAAGCTCCTATATTATCACATATTTCTACTCCTCAACCAAATTTTACCATTCATAAGAAATATTATAATCTGGTCACCTAAACTATATGTAATCCCCATGGAATTGAATTTATTGAGACCCCTTGAGGATATTATACCCTACAGAATCACATATATGTTTTTCATTCATGGATAACCATATCGTACCCACCCAAATTCCTACAATAGACCAACAATCATGAACTTTTCTAAAACAAAAACATGCATGTGATAACCATCTTAATCATCACATTAACTAAACTATATCTCCTCAATATTCATTACATGAATTTTATATTTAATAGTTCAACAACATGAAACCATCAAGGATTAAGAAATAAATTTTTGTCATCAAAGACAAAAAATTCCATAGGAAATTACACATCAAAAATCTTAATTTTAGTCTCATTATCACACATTGTTTCTTTAAATATTATTAGATTTTTATTTCCCATTTATATCAAAATTTTAACCCATTTTTATAAAATTTCAATCCCAAAAATATATGCCATAACTCCCCATTTTGTTTAATAAATAAAATACATAATTACAAAACCTTAAATAAACCTTTACCCTTTCCTATAAAAATATTATACCACTTTTGAAACAATTTTAATTTTTACATATCGCTGTATGTTTCACCATTTCATAAAAAATATAAATTAATAAAATAACAGTGACATTACAAGTATATGTAGTGTGCATAACCCATTCTCTATATAATAACATCTAAATTAACTCTTTTAATAATAGAAATATAACATTTTTAAAACCTATAATATCATGTAAAACACTAAAACATTTTAATGTATCATTTACAAACACAACAATATTTAATTTAGTATAAAATCACTTATAAAAAATGAATTAGAAGTAATTAACATAAATTTTATCCTAATTTCATTAACATTAAATACAACACTACTATTTAAATCATGTTAACAAATTACTCAACTGGTTTTTCATTTGTTTCTTTACATTAAACATATATAATCAAAATTAATACACTCAATGAACAGGTTACCACATATGAATCATTAAATATATCAATGAATTTTATTATATAACATTAAAATAAATTTTCCTGTAAAAAAATACATATAGAAACCGTAAATAATTAAATTGTGTATAAATCATTAATAATCACAATCCAAACTCTACAAGAAGGAAATTGGTTCAATACCATATATAAAATTGGAAATATATAAAATGTTGAAGCCCTATATCCTACAAATTAATTATAGAACCAATGATTATTTTAATTAAAAGAAAAAACATGGAGATTTAAACATAACATTGAACTAACATCACTCATATTTAAATAAAAATTAAATTATCTAGTATGAACAAATGTAGAATTATCGAATTCACTAAAAAGATCACAAATCCATGCTAGAATAGTGGACAACTCATTTCATGACACATCAAGAAGAAATTGAGGTTTATATCCATAAAATGCTTACAAAAAAATATTCTTTATGTATGTACAGAAGATATATTTTTCAATAAGAACTCAAAATCAAGGATAACATAATTATATATTTTCAATTGTTTAAAAAAAAGTTTTTCGTATGACCATTAGGTTCCCATTCCACTCCAAGAATGTACGAAATGTTTTCCAAGGTGTTGTATCACTTTCAACAGCATTAATGAGTACAAGGTACTATGATCCTTGTATAATAGGCAGATGTTATCACTATTGATCAACCTTTAAAAAGTCTGTATTTTTCTATATTCCCACTAAAATTAAAAATACATATACAAATTAATTAAAAAATTAACTCAAATTATTTAAATTATATTAATGATATGTCGTTAAAGAATAATTTTCATATAAATTCCCCACTATAAGGATTTTAATCCTTGATATGATCATGGAATATTTTCAGTGAAATACTATATCTTCAATACATTAATTCACTTCCTATCCTAAACACCAACACTAGATAACACAAAAAATATAGTGACATACCCATGAGGTTCACCACCATATAAGTCTCTATAACCAATTATTCACCCATCCATATTCACGATTAATAGAAACAAATATATATTAATTCCGAAGGAACCATAATTTATTCTAGGATAACAATACCATGAATTTAAAAAGAAATCTGAATTTATCGATGAAATCATAATAAAATGTCCACAATCACTCATTATTAACTATTATACCCTTGATTCCCCTTAAAATGATGAAACAATCGTGACTTAGGTTCCCTTTATTACTGATACCCCATGATTGGGTCAAAATAAATAACCAATAGACTGTTACCATAAGATATCATTTTACCTTGATTATGTAATTTTTTAAGAATAAATTCATTTATAATAAGTATAATTCAAGAAGTTATTTTTAAAACCAAACAAAAACAAAACACATGATAATTAAAATATTTCAATCGAGAAAATAATAATAACAAAAAATAATACCACCGAACATTAGAAAAAATTTACTTATTAAATCATTTAAAAATATAATTATGCATTCCATTATGTACAATGACCATTAACACATACTAATTATGTTTTTATATAAGTGATTTAGATCAATACTACTTTTCTAACTATTACATTATTAAAAGAAGCATTGATTGACTACAATCCTTATTAAAAAGCATCTCATAAACCTTCCAAAAATTATAAAATACTACCCTATAGAGGGATACAACTTCTAATTTATATAATAAATTAAAATATAATAATTATTTATTTAACATAACTTAGTCACTAATTCTATATCTATTATCAACATTATAATCATCCAAAATTCTCATAATCATAACCAAATTAATGTTTATATCATCGCCTAACTTAACTACATTCCCCTAGAAATTAAACATTGCAAGTACACAATAAAAAATAATATAAATTTAAAACATCATATTATTCCATAATAACTAATATGATTCAGAACATCTTTCATGGAAACATCTAGAAATCCATCAATACATTATTCAAACATAAGAAGTTCACTGTCACATAATATTACTTCAACTCATTTCAAAAAATAATAATAATTTTCTATTTTACAATCCATTACACTATTATTTACATTTATTTTAAAAATCAATAAAATAAGTAAATTATCTTTTAACTATATCAAACTACACATCATTCATTCTATTGTTTATTCAAAAAACAATGACCCAAAATAGATTACTGAATATTCTCTTTAAATTTTAGGAAATAATCTCAGTCTAAAGAAACCCATTAAATTATAATTTAACTATTTATCCTTTTCCATTTTTGTAGTACAAATATTATGATCATAACCATTATATTTTACTCAAAAATAATCAAACAATTCTAAAAAAAATATCAAATCAATAAAAATTATTTCGTTTGTTTCCTATTTTTATCCAATAATGATATTAAATATTAACATTATTGATCCCCTTACCATGAATAAATTTCAATTTTTATCATTTTGAACTCAAATGATCAAAAATCACAAAACCACTACTTTTAGAAAAAAAATATTAACTTTATTTCATTAATAAAACTATTGCGCTAAATTTTAATGAATTATTTACATAACTAAAGGCCCAAAACACCATAGTAGAACTCATTCCCTTCATTTCAATCATTTATTTATTTACATATCAATTTATATACACAGAACCATCCCACGACCATCATCAATTTATACATATAACCTCCTCATTTATGTTAAATTTCATACCTATGATCCAGTATATCACTCATGAAAAACATAAGTATTATCATAACACATAGAATAAATTGAATGATTAAAACCCTTAATTTTCAGCAACTAGAAAAGAAAAAATTTCCATTTTATACTTATTATTCAATAATGTTATTTTCTCTATTTCTAATATAATTTATCTACTATATCCCCCTATAGGGTTTCAACAGAAATATTAATTTAATTAAATAATATTTAATCAGATTACAATATCTTTTATCATATTGGATGTCCAAAAGAAATTGAATTTATCAAATAAATTATCTATTATATTTTAAGATGTAACAAAATAACTTGGAAAATCATTTAAAATAATTGATAACTAACTTACCACAAAAATACCATTATAAAAATAAATTAAAGACTATAAATCGTAATTTTCTATTTTAATTCAATTATTAAAACCGATATCAACTATATTTTCCAAATCATTAATTAGCCCCCTTTTATCACAAGACATTAGTAATAATTTATATTTTATAGTTTCCAATAAACATATGAAATAAACATTATTGGAGAATTTTATTCAATCCAATATAGAGATAAAAATATTATACAAACATTTAACAAAATTATAAATTTAGTTCTTAACATTTCATTTTGGAAATATAAAATAAGAATCTAAAAAAATAACATATTTTTCTGAACTAAAATTAATTATTTCACATCATCATGATCATTATTAATACAACCATATAATGGTAATAAAAACATATTACTAGAATAACCTCAAGATATAACATTCTAGAATATTAAATTAAAATTCAACATTATAACATGTTATTGAAATGTTGACATGATTGTACCTAAAGTGGCTATATTGAATTTACCATTTTTTCATATTTTAAAACGTATTACAGAAATCATTTATGATTAATAATACCTGAATAAAAATTTAATATTTTAATCTGGAAAATTAAATTTTAACCCCAATAAATAACTTTTATTGAAAACATCTGTTAATGAACAAATAAAACAATAACTTCCTTATAAATATCTCCAACCAATTAAAAAATCACCCCCATTTACAACCATACACAAAAATGTCAAAAATATAACATATCATTCGAATATTTTTAAACTATAAAAAAATTCATTATATCATTCCTGAAAAATTTATAAAAATTATAATAATATTTACAAGGAAACAAGTATATAATGAAAATTTCATTTTAGTTACACTAATGCATAGTTAAAAATGCTTCAAAAATTTAATGACCAATTCAACATCAAAACATCCCATTATCTTAATATTATTTAAATAATATAAAATAAATTGAATTTATTTCTATTAAAAATCACACATGAAATCCATATTTATCAAAAAATTATTTATTTAGTATCATTGGAAAATTTACCATATTTCCCCATATTTCAACACTTGGAAAATAAATTTCAACAATTTAAAAGAAACTAATGAACAAAAAAATTAATATGTAATAACTCATTATAATTTCCCGTTATATTGTTATATACAACACCATACATTTTGAAAAAAATAAAATAATGATCACTAAAGTATATGACACACAACATTGAGCCTAAACTAACCTTACAATATTATTAATTTAATATGATTGTTATAAACAAGACATTAAATTGGTGGGTATGATTTGGGTAAACATATTTATGAAATATAAAAATAGATTCTACTGAATATAATTTTATTTTTAAATTAATAGTAAATATGGTCTCATTGTTTTAATATAGACTTCTTTTTTCATCAAATAAAAAATACATGTTCTTCAAAAATGATATTTATTGCTTTTTATGAGAAAATATTATAATTAATAAATATAAAATTTAGGTGTTTTATTTGAAATAATTAATTTAATTTTATGAAATAATAATATCAAATTTAACTTCTGATTAAATTTCAGGATATTCTCAAAAATATTGATTTTTCAGTGAATAGTTAAAACTACCAATTTTTTTAAAACATTCATCTCTAAATAAATTATGTAATATAAAATTATTATTTTTAATTAAATATTATTTTAAATAAAATAAATATTTTTTATTTATATTTAATATAACTTATTAAATTTTAATAATCATTATAAATGATCTTATTATAAGTTAAGTTTTGTCTTAAAATTCAATTTTCTAAAAAAATGTTTTTAAGTGCATAATGATGCTCCTTTTTAAATAGTCAAAACAAAAACTATTGAGGAATTATTTTAATTTTATTTTTTGATTATTTATCTTTATAAATTAAATTATAATAAAAAAAGATGACTACTAGTTATATAGTTTATACTAGAGAATTTGTTTTCCTGAAAAATACATTTATTTGATAACGGTTTTTAAAAATTATTGTGGGTTCATTTGTTATATTAAATTATATAAATTGAGTTTCATTAAATAAATTATATATTTTGGAATCATATTATTTAATTTTAGAAAATTATTCCATCTTACTTTTTGATTATAATGAATAGTAGAAACAATTATAATTAAATATAACGATTATGAATAAAATATATTTATCAGTATTTAAACAAAAGGTTAAGGGTTTTATTCAATTAAAGATTTAGAAATACTATTTATAGTCCATATTTTAACCTTATAATACCCCACCACTAATTCTATGGTCATTTGGAATCAGTTTTAGGGGAAATACATTATCATTTTGTAATCTTTTAAGAAATTTACTACTGGGTCCTCTCACCCACTTATAAATTGACACCTCCTCTCCAGTCCTATTTACACAATAAGATCAGTTTTTTTCAATATCCAAGAACCAATACCTTTCCAAAATTCATCCCAATGTGTTATAATATTTTTACCATAAAACTGGCTTATGGATGCTTTTGGGGTAAATCAAAAGTCGTTGTATAAAGAAGATATATAGTTCTAAATCATGTGTTTTCTTTTTCTTCATCAACCTCCTTAAAATAATTTCTAACCATGATGATATAATAACACAAATATATAAAATATATTAAGATATGATTATGTTAATTTAATTACATTAATGTATCTCCTCTTATATAAAAAATGAAACAAAATAATCATTCATCTCCAGCATAGACTACCGCATCTTGAACAGATGTAATTCATTTTCCTTCAGCACCAGCCATAACTATTTATGATGACATATTTAATCTATAACAATTATATTATTTAAATATTTATAATTACAAAAAATTAATATATTCTATATTTTTATACCCTTCAATCCATAAAAAATGTTAATGTCGATCGTGCTTACATGTGGACTACCACCTCTATAAAGTTATTTGATTCGTTATCCATTTCAACATCTCATAGATATTGTATATTGGTGTAATTAAATAATTATGTTATATTATTGATAAAATTATCATTTTATAATTTTAAAATAACTCTTATATTCCTTTAATCATCATCATTTAAAAATGGACGCATTACTCATTTTAACATATGAGATATTATGTCCATGAATTTCATGTAGTTTATTTTTAATGAAAATATTTTGTGGTTTTTTCTAAAAATGAAATTACTGAATAAAAATTCTAATAATTTAATCAATATTATTCTATAAACTATGGAACAATAATCTCTTTGAACGTTTAGCATTCCAAATTTATTTTTGACATATTAGTAACATCGTCGAAACATCAAACATGTAGCTAAATCATTATGTAATTGAATATAACATGTTAATAAAGAAAATAAATGGAATAATAAAACTAAATAATTATTCTTATGAAATAAATAAATAATATATTTTACTTGTATACGAAGATAAATAGCCTAAGTGAATAATTGGGCTTTAGATAATGTATCTCATTAAAACACACTTTTTCAACAAGTTGAAACCATTATCTCTTTAACTCACTTTTTCTATCTTATTAAATATATGAAATTATAATAAATAATTTATATACATATCTCACATATTTAACGTGGTAATTATACCTTCTTTTTATATGATTATAACAGAATTTTTTTCATCACTCAAATCCATTCATTATGAAATTTTCAATTATTAAGATATGCCGAAATATTATGATACCCATTTTCTTTCCATATGTAATTCTTATGTTGATATCTTATAATTGATTTCCTTTTTTAGGACACATATTTAAGAACATTTTATTATGTGTGTTCTTATGACGTTCTCCAATTCATTGGGTAAATATTTCATCTCATGATACTTTTGGTATGGGATTAGGGATTAAACCTAGTCAGTTATGAGACTTTCTACATGCAGTGATATTTTCTACGAAGTTATCCTTGATTCATGTTTTGTGATGATATATGTTTCCACCATATTTTGTATGTTTATATGATCAAATTATACCATGTTAATTATGTTATTATTCAATTTTATTACTCATAATCATTATATTTTATTATATCATGTTAAACCTTTGACTCGCACATTTTGTTTTATTATCATGTTTATTCTCATTATAAAATTTGTAGTGAAACAATTTCTTTTATGTATTAAACATGTTATACTATGTACTTTTAAGAGTGAAGATGTATTTAGGATCTTTTTATTAAGAAAAAAAAATAAATGTAATGTTTTATGTTTCTTTTGTTGTCTTTATGAGCCCAGTCTTCTAAATACACATGGTCTTATAATTTTTGGGTAATATTTTTTTGATATATATGTTAAAAATATAATATTGTATTTTTTGTAAAAGGAATGAGTGTATATATTTTGTATTAAATAAAGGTCTATATATTTTTTATATTGACTATAAAAAAATAGTGTGTACTCTAGGTAGAATTCAATGTTTAGTAAAATATCATGTAATTCTTTTGAAAGATAGAATGAGTGGTTTCTATGAAATTAAATCCTTTTCTCATTACTATAAGTAGACGTGTCTCTTGTACAATTATACCTAGGGGTAATAATCTAAAAATGATTAAATGAGATTTAACTAAATTTTCAATAGGTAAAAAATAACATGCCTTGATTTATTCCAGATATGACACCCCTAGGGGGTGTTCTTGATAAATTAAAAACATTTTACAAATCATTATAAAGGAGATGATCAAATTGTTAGGATAGAAAACATAATAGGAAACATTACCAAGGATAACCTAGACTGAAATATAGAGACTCAAAAGTTAGTATATACATATCATTTATAAGTTATTAATTTAAAAATTAAAATTTCCCCCTTTTGATAATGTATAATCATCATTTTTTAATTAATATAAGTTGATGATGGTAAATATGAGAAACTATACCATCAAACAATATGATATGGATTGTTATGATTTCCCTAATGTTAATCATAACCTTATGGGCATGGGATATGAGAACACTATGGTGGTACTAGCTCAAATGACACATTTTATAAATTACCTCATGAATCGTATAAGACACCCACCCCCTCCTAAGAAATATAATGTTGCATTAAAGTCATATATGTGATAAACTCATTTTTTCCTTTAGTGGATATTTTAATCCCATCAACATGGAGAAATTTATTTACTTTATCTTGAAGTTATTCTATATCCTATAATTAATAGTTAAAAATGTTTCAGTGATGAATTTTTATCAAAATGAGGGAAGATCCTATAAATGGTGGGAACTAACCAAAAGACAAAGTCTTAAAAGGATATTGATTCAATAAAATGAGAAGAATTAAAGTAAATATTTTTCAATAAATATTTCCCCCAAACACTTCATCATAAAATGGAAAAGGGGTTATTTAGACTGAATGAAATGTAAAATGAATCACATGTGTCATATAATGCAAAATTCCCAAAGATTTCATGCTATATATTTATCTTTTTTATTAACACTGAATGTAAGGTGGAATATTTTTTAGTGGGATAATCTTGGCACAACTAGTCATGTAACGTCCCAACCACAAGGCATGTTGTCCCATCACACGGTGTCTACTTAAACTCTATTCCCCTGCTAGAGTCTTTTTTCAAGGATAACCCACACAGTCCTCTTAATCCTAGACTAAAAAACATGTTCATGAAGAGCACACCATGTACTGGACAAGGTTTCAACTACCCGTGTTGTTAGTTACATAGTCGGCTACATGGTTAACTCAACATAGTTTGCTCCCTGAGAACACGGTGTGTACTTGAAGGTTTTCCCCAACCCATGTTATTCTTGACACGGCTGGGTACTTAGGTTTCATGGCCCGATGTGTGATAATAGTACACAGTGTGTATAGTCGATGTTTCATCCATCTGTGTCGTTAGTCACATGGGTAAACACACGGTCACTACAACCTGGCGTGTACTTACCATACACGGCATATTCCTAAAGATTTTTCACAAATCTATGTTTCTGCCCACCCAATTAGTGACATGGTTTAAAAACTACACGACATGTATTAAAAAAGTAAATGCCCTATATTCTGAGTATTTTTAGCAGTGTCTAAGAAACTGCTCTGAAGCATAGAAAACACAGAAAACAAGAGTTAAGGTGCCCAATTCCGATTCATGAGGGCCCATACTCCCCGTGAAACCATGATTGGAATCTTATACATGTTCTAACAAGACAACCAGTCAATGATCCACCAAATTCTGGTCCATGAGGGCCTATAACATCTCAAGAACCACATTTTTGCATCCATCTATTCATGTACAATACAAACAAATTCTCTATCAAACAACAAATATTCTATCAAAGCACCTATCACTAAAGAATTCATAATCTACACAATGTCTATCACAACAACATGAAATTGATAATGCATCCTAGATGGCATGGAAAGAATGCATGAAATTTGATTTCTAGCACATGACTATATGATGCATGAGATGGAATACCGTCATATTATCAGGTTGCAACCGAAATAGAACCGCAATAACAACAACAATAACAACACAAATAATGTGAATCATCCAATGGTGAAATCAAATCAACTTTAAAAGTGTAATACCAGTAAAACTACAATAATGAGGTATTATGGATTTTCCTTGTGCACGGGTTAGCTACTCCCGGGAACAACATATTACCAAGTACATATTCTATTTTATCCTTGTCTATAAGCATAAAATTGTAATTCAAGAGAAAAGAATTCCTCTAAAACCACTTTGTAACGTCCCGGTTCTGGAAGCCACCTAAAGGAACCCCATACCCAGTTAGAAAGTTGGTCTGAAGCACATTTCCCCAAATTCCAGAGGCTACCGAATAGAAGCAAGGGCCACTAGTGTGTTAGTGGGGAAACTATGTCCTCCTTGGAAGAGTAGACAGTGGAAGTAAACAACACAAACAATAGAGGAAGCGGTAAATATCCAACAATAGTAAATAGTGGAAGACTAAAACAATAAAAACCTGTATCACACACATATATGTGAAGTGATGCATGATACATATGTCTAGGAAACTAGCCAAACATGTCACAATTATGAATAAAATAAAAATTCAATGTACTAAGGAAAAAAAGATAAGAAACTCCTCATCACCGCAAGCCTCGGCTTGGTCCCATGCTCTCATTCTCCAATGAAATCAAGTTCTTGAAGTCGAAGGGCGCTTTCCCATGTTTATACCTGTAGAAATATAATCTTCCTGGGCCCAAAATCATGAACCAAATAGGGTGTTATACTAAATCCCAGTAGGAATCCACCCAAATATCTATGCCTAACAGTCAGTGAGTATATGGAAGGTAATAGTACAGTAATCAATAAATAGTAATCCGTAAACCGGATGATAGACCACCATAAATAATCCATAGATCAACAAGAATCAGTGAATCAAATAGCTAACCACAAACAAGAATCTCTCTGGGATGTACTGACATCCATCGCCTCGGGTTTGGTAATATAAAAATTATAAGACACTCTCAGAAAGTATGCTCATTCAATTCCCCTTATTGTCTAAGGTAGTCAGGGACTCTTTGAGGAAGATCACGTGGTCAATTCCCCTTATAGCCCCAATGCCTTGAGACTCACTGAGGAATCTCACTCGGTCAATTCCTCTTATATCCTCAGGTTGATCACATACTCTCTGAGGAAGCTCACTCAGTCAATTCCACCAATATCATGGAATGGTTTAATGAAATTCAAACAAAACAAACACTCTATGAGGATGCTCACTCGGAATATACATGGATAGCCTATAAAACTCAAGACTCTCTATACAAGGTCACTCAGTCTATTCTCCTATTGTCTATAACGTCCAAGACTCTTTGGGATTCTCACCCAGTCTATCTCCTACAATCTATAATGTCCAAAACACTATAAGGAAGATCACTCGGTCTATCCCCTTATAGTCTATAGCACTAGGTTCTCATCGCCCTATGCCTGTCAGAGCATAATAATGCTATAAGGATAGATTAAACCTACAGATCTACTTTTCTAACCATTCTGCAGCATAGAAACCATGTCAGGGAACATCAGTCCATCATTCATTCACATGTCATGGAAAACAGGTATAACGACCAAATGATGAACAAGAACAAAAGTTCGTAAGCCGACAAGGAATGGGGAAAACATCCATGCCTAGTAATTATCATTATACACATCCAAATTAACTCTACAAAAGCATGTATGCAAGGTAGGAAAGAAACAGAGATGGAATAGTAAACACGCAATACCTCGTTCAAGGGTATTGGTAGAATTTTCACATAATACTCCAAAACATTGAACATAAAGGCACAAACCACCTAACTTTACGGTAGGAGATCAATATACTTGAACCACTAGGCTTGAATCTCCATAGAACATCGTAGATCTATGAAAATGCACAAAACATTAATCCCACGATAACATGGAAAAGAGGAGTCATTGGAAAATGATGACCTGTGAGAAATAAGTGATTACCGCTGTGGTTCCAATGAAATCGACATCGGTTGATTCAGAGAAAAGATGGAGGATCTGGGGCTCGGGGAAATCTCTACATCGTACGGCTTCTCTTGGTCAAACGAGACCTAGAAGAAGACGATTCTGGCAATCAGACGCGAGCCCGGTCCTTTTAATGAAAAAAAACAAAATACATGACATTTACTTTTGGATTACGCAATGTGTACTTTCATTTTCCATACTCCATATTAATCGGATTCCAAAACCCTTACATGACCATGTGTGTGGCCCCTACATGGCCAGCACACGACCTTCATAGGCAAGGAAGTACTATACGTGTACTCAGAAAGTATACGACATGTACTTCAAAAATTCCGAGAAAATCATATTTTCTCAAAAATACTAGAAAAGTAAAAATATACTTGAAAAGAAGGTTCAGGTTCTTACACTAGGTAGCTGTTTACTGGACAATGGCTTTTGAACTAGTTCTTCATCAAGTTGGGATACCAGTAGAGCAATTGGTGATCCTAGCTTCAAGATTCATCCGGAGAATGATAGAGAGATGGTGGATCCTGACGCTCTAGATACATGATGAGGTGACCCTCATATTGGAGAAATTTGAGAGCCTCTTTAGGGATGAGTTCATAGTAGATACATTATGATCGATGTGTATTCACGAGCTCATACACTTACAGTAGGGAAGCCTGACAATAGCCCAATACTCGGTGAGATTCACTGACCTCTCACGCTACTCCACCGACATAGTACAAGTCCCATTTTATTGGGACTGGACCTTTGAACAAGTTATCTAGTGGGATATTAGTGTGTCGATGATATCTATCAACATCTTGACGCATGTTGGTGTGCTCGAGAGAGAATGATTGGTGTTTTTCTTCTTAGATGACCAGGAACCGACAGGGAAATCCACCACCGAACGATAGGCAGCCGAGTCATATGTAGCCAGAAGTTGGAAGATGAGGTAGAGGTCCTATAGATCTTTACCTTATGGAGTACAAACCCATGAACTTAGGGTCAGAGGTGTGGAGTAGATGAGGTAGAGTAGGCTAGAAGAGGATAAAAATGTGCTTCATGTGTGGTGGGTTGGGCCACATGGCTCGCGACTACCGAACCCACTGTACTGAAGATCATAAAACTGTCGAGGGACCATTGAGGAAGATGAATATATTATAGTGAGGATGTTTGTAGGGTTGTGGATGTGTCATAGGAGTAGTTCAAGAAGCAGGCAGTGGGTGGTGATTTGAGGTTCTACTGCCAACACCTTCAGGTGGTCCGCCCTAACGTTACTGAGCAGGCAAACCAGGATGAGCAGAGCATTAGAAAGCAGAGGCCAACGACCATGGTTCTCCAATGATTATTTGAGTGATGTTCTATGTCTACTCTACCATAGATATAGTACTTATGAACATATTTGGCAGTCACTCTTTCATTTCCATAGCTCTCATTTGGAGCTCAGAGATTCCAGTAGAGCCATTGGCTCTATCATTACATTATAGACTTTTACAGGAGATGATTTGATGATTACACACTGGTTCCGGTAGTGTGAGATTAATATATGAGGTGAGATATTTGGCTAGGTTCTCCAAGTAGCAGTGTTGAGGCCTTATGATGAAAACTTTGGAATGGACTAGTTATCCAAGTACCATGCTCAGATTAACAGTTTTACGCACAAAGTGTGGTGTGTCCATGAGTATGAGATCTGGTTTTCCTTCACTTGTGAGAAAGGAACATTTTCAGTACATTATGGACATTATCAAAAGGATGGTGCAGCTGATCACTCATCAGTTGGATAGCCATACCCTCCTAGAAGTTTACCTGAGGAGTCTGCGTTACCCTATAATGGTGGACCATTATGTGGAAGTCTTTCCTGATGATGTTTTGGGACTACCTCATCATAGAGATCTAGACATATACATAAACATGTACAATAGGATGACACTAATATCAACACCAGCATATAGAATGGCTCCCATAGAGTTTCTTGAGTTGTGGGTGTAGTTGTGGGACCTGCAGAATAAGGGGCTGCTAAGTCCTATTGTTTCTCAATGGGCATCCCTGATTTGTGTTCACCAATAAGGTAGATGAGAGTCTGAGGCTTTGTGTGGACTATCATCACATTATCTATGTTCCATGAAGAATATGTATCATCTTCCAAGAATTGATGATCTCTTTGACTAGATGAAGGGAGCACGGTGGTTTTCAAAGATAGACCGCATATTAGGCTATCATAAACATAGAGTAGGAGATGAGGACAAGCCGAATATAGAATTCACATGTTGGTATAACCCCTATGAATTCTTGGTGATTCAATTCGGCATAACCAATTCTACTTTAGTGTTCATGGGGCTCATGAATATGATCGTGCAGCCTTACCTCGATCACTTCGTGGTGGTTTTCATTGAAGACGTATTGATATACTCAGCATTGGAGGAGGATCCAGCAATGCACCTACAGATAGTTATAGATACACTATGAGAGTACTAGCTTTATGGAAAGCTCTAAAATTTCTTGTTCTATACACAAGAAGTCCACATTCTGGAGACTGTTATCTCAGAATCTAGAGTTTTAGTCGATCCAGTGATGATAGAGGTAATGATTGTTTGGGAGCCACCCAAGAGTGTGACTGAGGTTCAGAGTATCCTATGTCAGGCTATGTTCTACAAGAGATTCGTAGCCGACCTTTATAGAGTGGTGACACCATTGTCAGTGTTGATAAAGAAGGTATCCCCCTTCATGTGGATGGAGATAAGCAAGAAGTGGTTTCAGGAGCTGAGGGTGAGATAACGAGTGCCCCAATCTTGAGGCAACCAGAAGGGATAGTTGGGTATGTAGTCTACTGCGATGCATCAGGGACTAGAAAATTTGTGTCTTGATGAATAAGAGAGAATTGATCACCTAAGGCTTCCAAAATTTTAGATAACATGAGAAGAACTATGCTACCCAGAAACTGCAGTTAGCAGTAGTGGACTTTGCGCCGATGATGTGGTTTCACTACTTGATGGGAAAATGAATTACCGTCTAATATAATCAAAATAGTCTTATATATATCATCTCATAGAAGGACCAAAACGTGATAATGTGATGATGGTTAGAGTTCGTCCAGGACTATGAATTTGAGATAGTCTACACTCCTCAGAAGGGGAACGTAGTAGAAGATGCACTCAGCAGGAGGTCTGATCTATTGTTGCTGAGTGAGATGACAGAAAAGATAACCAAGTTGCAGTTATACTTCACGGAGAGTGATATAGATACTTACCTCCAGTCTATGAAAGTTACTCCCCCCCCCTCCTTCAGTGAGTTAGGGAATCACAAAATGGGGACATAGAGTATGAGGCCCGAAGTGCTGTGATATCTTCCAGATAGGTTCCTAATGGATTTTAGGATGGTGGGGAGAGCTTAATCTCCTTTATTTGAGGTATTGTGGCACAAGTGATGATACAAGAAGTGATACTGAGTGATTTCCAAAAATCCCCTATGGCAGTACATCTTATAGTAGAGAAGATATACCAGGACCTTCGATGTAAGTACTGGTGGCCAGGGATGAAGAAAGCAGTGGCAGAGTTCATATCATGATACCTCACTTGTTAGCAAGTGAAGGCTGAGCAACAGGTTCCAGTAGGCATAACTCGGCCACTTGCGATACCAGAGTTGAAGTGGGATGGTATATCCATAGAAATTCATGATAGGGCTACCACGTACTTCTAGGGGCCCAGATTCCATCAGGGTGATTGTTTATTGAATCACCAAGTCGGCCCACATCATACCCATTCATGTGGAGGGATTTTTAGAGAGCATGTGAGGTGTCTACATACAAAAGATTGTATGGCTTCACCAGGTACCATCGAAGATCATCTTAGATCATGATGCTCATTTTAAATTCCGTTTGGGGAAGGGATTATAAGAGGCATTCAGGACTCATCTACATTTAATCACCACCTTCCATCGATGGAAAATGGTCAGATGGAGCGAACCATACAAACACTTGGGGACATGCTTCGTGCTTCTGTCCTTAATTTTGATCGTAGTTGGGAGGATCCCCTTCCACTAATGTAGTTCGCATAAAACAACATATATCACTCCACCATTTTCATGGAACTATTTCAGGACTTGTACGGGTGACCAAATTGATCACCACTATGCTGGATAGACCCAGAGGAGTCAACACTTATTGGTACAGAGTTAGTATAGGATATAATGGAGAAGGTGCAGATCATCCCGGAGAGGATGAATACTACACAAAGCAGGTATAAATCTTATGCCGACAAAAGATGGAGAACCTTGATGTTTTCAATAGGAGACCATGCCTTCCTACGGGTCTCACCCCGACGAGGATTACAAATGTTTGGCTTAGGCGTAAATCTATCTACGAGGTTCATCAGACATTTCCAGATCCTCAGAATAGTATATGAGGTGGTGTGCCATCTATCTCTTCACCGACATATGCATCTGATGCATAATGCTTTCCATGTGTCGCAACTGATAATGTATGTGCCTGATCCATCAAACATTATCGATTGTGGTGATTTGGAAATTGATTATGGGGAGACCATTGTGGATTTCCCAGTATAGATAGGCGATTCATAGGATCCGGTCCTTCATGGGTAGTCGATTACTCTGGTTTGAATTTGTTGGCACCAAATAATTCTCTAGGATGGCACAGTGGAGCGGGAGGCTCTAGTACGTGCTCAGTACCCCTATTTGTTCCCCTAGTTATTTTGTTGATTTTAGGGAGGAATACTTATAATTTTGAGAGAATGTAACGACCCATAAATTCCATATAATTTTTTAAATTCATTTGAGATTATTATGAGTTTGTGAAAATGAACGGCGCTTGATTCTGAGGCTTGGTGTGCCTGAAACCGAATTTTAAACATTTCTTTAATGTACATTTAGTAATCATGGGGGTGGCATTTTCTATATTTTGAACATGTCCTCGAATTAAAAATTGGAGGGAACCATTGAATCCGCAACCCCGACATTCACTTACGGGAGGCATAACATCGATCGCAGTAGGCCAGGTGAAAAAATAGTTTTGCAGCTTTTAAAAGAATAATAAAATAAGATAAATTTGTCATTTTATTTTCTACCAATGGTTGAGTGGTAGTGGTAGGACCGCTAAGTTGTCAGTCCAGTTAATGGATTGACTCTTTGGTTTATAACCACACAGTTGATAGATTAATAGGTTAACTCATTAATGAACCTCATTAAGCTCGTGTTACGTTAATCACCTTTCCCCTCTAATTTGCTGAGGCTCAGGAATGGGTTATTGGAAAAGATGTGAGGAACCTTTGATGAAGTGTCTCAGTATCTTTCAACAACGGAGGACGGAAGCTTGGAAAACAATTATCCGGGATTGAAAAATGTTGGCGGCATAATATTAAATGGTTTCTTCTACCAAAAAACTGCATCGTCTCCTTTATTTCTATGGTACTGGTTATTTGTATTTAAGTTCATGGGAATTGTTTATTTTATACATTCATGATGTTGGAAGAATCATTAATGTGATAAATATGGTTTATCATTATTTTATGTTATGTAATAATTACTACCACTTCATATAATGCTAACGCAGATAGCGCGTGCCAAATGAACAGGGTCCGGCCCCTCCGACACTTCGATATTCGTCATTTTCATCGGTGATAAATTTACAACTGACTGAAAACTTGAATCTGGGAGCCAGACAGTGATAGAAGCAACCCAGGAGGCATGTAGGAATGTTCTCAAGGGAAAACATACCAACCAGATCTCACATGGTGGCCCATAGATGATCCGCTGAAGCGACACCGGCGAGCAACAACAGTAGGCGGCATGTGGTCGCGCGCCGCATAGGGGAGCTGCGACATAGAGTCACAACGGCATAATTGGAGGCCGACTCTCAGCTGGACACATTTCCAAAAGGTAGTGCACTAGTCCGCACCGTGGGGAGGAGGCCACTGCTTCGAAGCCTTGGTGAAGGCGAAGGGGACACGCACCCCGCATGTCCTGCTGAAAAGAGTGTGGTGAATGGTGGGACAAGCAATTTAATAGGCCAAATGAATTTTCCGTTTAAAAAGGAGGAGAGACACCATGCAGTTGCTCGAAATGTAGACCGTGCTACGGATTGGGCCAGGTCGCATGGTGGGCTGCACCTAGTAGAGGAGGGCCAGGCCAGTTTGTGGCCCGATGGGTCGTCCCTGCGGTCCAGCCCACTCGGGCTCGTCCATGGCCTCATGGACTAAGCCCACAGCCCAACCCATGTATTCTGAGTTGGGTCAGACCCGAGTTAGACCTAGACAGCGTAAGGCAAGCTGAACAGGGCGGGGCCACCAGAACAATGTTGGATTGACACAAACTAGGGTGGGTCGTCCCGAACATGGTCTGGTGGCCCGAGCAGGGTCGGGGACGCCCAAGACAAGTCAGGGCGGCCCATGCCGGGTCAAGGCGTCCCATGATGGGGTGGGTAGGGTCGGTCAGACTGGGTCGGGTCGGTTCGACTGAGTCGGACCAGACCAGGACCCTCTTTGCTCTAGTTAATCTTAAGAGGATATATCTAACAAACCAGATGTTTGTTTCAAGAACTGTCTATGGTGTTGGAATCCAGGGAACAAGACGGTCCTTTTGAGATACTCCACCTGAGTTTTGGATAATGTTAGAGTATGGCTGGGTTAGATTGAACCTGAATCCAATCAGGACCTCAACACTAAAATGCATATAACTCACGGACGGAGTATCCAATTGATTCTCTATTTGTCACATTTGATCCCTTACAACAAGTCAGTCTATTGGGTTACTCCTTTTTGCAAAGTCATGACAGTTGACGAATGAAGAATATATTTAGATTATGATTCAACGAAACTTGAGTGCACCAGGAGCAGAGAATCTTGTGGCTAGCTTTCAATTGAAGAGCGACACTGTGTGGATCCACATCATAGATACCATGTGTGGATCAGCCTCATAGAGACCATGTGTGGATCATAATCAAAGAGTCCCTAGGTGGATCCTCATCATAGTGACATTTTTTGGATTAACATCATAATGACCCTATGTGGATCAGCATCATAGCGATCAAGTGTGTACCACCATCATAGTGATCCATTGTAGATCACCATCATAGTGACATTGTGTGGATAAACATTATAGTGACCCTGTTTCAATCAACATCATAGAGACCTTGTGTGGATCGGTATCATAGCTACCCTAGGTGGACTCTATGTTGATCAACATCATAGTGACCCTGGATGGATCAACACCATAGTGACCATGTGTAGATCAGTATTATAGAAAACCTGTGTGGAACAACATCATAGAGACCATGTGTAGATCATCATAATAGAGACCTTGTGTGGATCAAAATCATAGAGACCCTGTGTGGACCTACATTATAGAGACCCTGTGTAGATCATAATTCTAGGGACCTTGTGTGCCTCAATAGTGCACGACCCGACAAGGACTAGCATTAGAGTGGCCCATCGAGGATTAACGACATACGACCCAAGGTGGATAGACAATTGAACAACTTATTCGTAGTTCAATTGTAAAACTTATTAATAGAATAAAATGGTATATCTTAAGTGTAATTATCTTTATTATGGATCTCTCAGTTATATACCTGGTTGAGATGAGTCTTTTTCTTTCTACTTTATAATTGAGATCATGCCCTGTGGTTTCCATTTTTGGAGTTCTGAGAGACCTTTGGGGGTATCGGGGTCCCTACTGGGTATTTTTATACTCACCCCTCCATAGGCTTGTCATGTACCTTATTGTGTCTTGTGTTATTGACGAGAAGCTTCGATGATACTATAGGAGGCAGGAACAGGTGTTACACAGAGGTGAATGGTTTCCGTGATGTGTTGTGGACATGAGTTTTACCTACCATTTAGTTAGAATACTTGGAGGATTATCCCATGATTTTCTTCTATTTTATTTTTTCTTTTTGTAGATGTATCTTTTCAGTTGGTATTATATTCATCCCCCTTTACATTCTGTACACACATTTACTACTGCAGTTTCACTTCATGGTTACATCATTGTGTGTTCTTAGATTGTGTGTTTCTATAGTTTAAAGGCAATTTCATCCTATTTTAGTGATTTTTTTTCAATTCTAGTCACCGTCCCCTAGCCTCTGAAAGACAGGCTTGGGATAGTCATGGCATAGGCCCCATTGGATTGGTCATGAAACCTCATTTATAAAATGGGGCCTTATATCCAAACTTATTAAAAATAATTAATAATAATATATCCTGAAATATATTACAAAATCAATTCCCAAAATTCCTCCAAATGTACCATAGGTACTTTTCTAAATAAAAGACCAATCTTATATGTTATAAGGAGTAAGGAAAGGAATATATCCATGAAGAAATTATATGTCTTACCTACATTTTTCAAGATTATTTCTTCTCATTCCTCTTAAAAATGTAGTATAATCATATAAATGTTATGATATATTTATACATAATAAAAGAAATTTTTATTATGTTGATGTAAGAATTACTTTCCACCTTCGTTCCATTGGATAAAAAAAATCCACTTGTGTGTACTTGTGGAGTAACACCTCAACAAAGTGATGTTTTTTATTTTTCATCATTATCTACCATGTTTGGTCATGTAGATGTATTTAATGATATATATTATATATATATAATAATAAGTATTCTATAATTATATTATATCATCTACCTTCGTTCCCTCACATTCTTTGGAAAATTAAAATATTGCCCGTCCATACATGGGAACTACTGCCTCCATGAACAACACATTGTGTTTTTCATTATTGTATCACATGTATTTTACAAGAATCAATTTAATGAAAAAAATTAAGTTCTTAAAATGATTAATATTATGAAATTATCATATTATATTTTTTAATTAAAATGTTCTCACTCATTCAACCGTAATTACTTGTTCTTTTTTTGGTTGTTTTTAACAACTACTTGATCATTGTTATAAAGTATATTTCATTAATGAATATGGAACATTTATTTAATATTAATAAAATTTAATTATGGTTATTTTAATATAGTTTCATAATAATGTAGTGGTAATATTGAAAATTATATTTACCAATAATTTTTATTCTTTTGTTAAATTCAATAACCAATAATATCCGGAATTTTAAACTATTATATATGAATAGTTAACATGAGTTCAATAAATCCATTGTGAAACATAATAAATATATAAAAATCAAGTTTAAAATATTAATTATAATTATTTATATAATTAAAAGATGATGAATCTATAAGGACAAAAACCATTTAAAAAGAACATGTGTGGAAAACTCAATAGTTAACATATAAAATATCAACATTTGAAAATAATTAATATTTATTAGTTAATAAGAAATTATAATTGAATTTTACATATAGTAATATATATATGTTTACAGTTCTTTTATATTAATGTAATAAGTCTAAATTTATTACATAGGATTTCTTATTATGTTTGAGAGAGTGGAAGACCGTTGTAAGGGGATTTTTATGCTATTTCAGTTCACAATTTTATATCACTTCTTTATTTTCAATTATATTCCATGTTTATGTTTTTTATAAAAAACTATTTTTTTATTATTTAGTTACACATATTTAATATGTATTTTTATTTGTTTTTCTGAAATTTTTTAATTGAATGATTCATGATTAAAATACTATTATCATCCTATGGGTTTTCCTTCTCACTATAATTTTTTTGAGATATATACAATATTCACCAATTATTTTATAGTTTTAAATGTATATAATTCTACATGGATTTATTTATCATAATTTTTAAATATTAAATGGATTTAAAAATATTCTCATATTCAATCTTTTTTAGGATTTTTTAATAGATACCAATTCTGTAAGGTTTTCCTCATATAAATTTCCATTCCGTGAAATATCTTCTATATTCAACACTATAATATTTTTATGTGGTGTATACAAGTCGAAATAATTTATATTATTATTATTTTAATGAAACTTTTGTGTTTTTAAAAAAACTATTTATGGTATTATCTTTCATTAGTTATTAAATCAACGGTTTCCAAATCTATTAGTTTTTGTGTTACAATATCTCATTTTATCAGGATTTATTACTTATAATTTATCTTAAGGGAGTTTGTATGATATTTCTATTAAAAAACATTTATTTTCATTCCACCTATTTATTCTATGTTTTTAGGTATTATTTTTATTTTACCTCTTTGGTATTCAAATAAGACCAAAAGTATTTGTTATGGAAAGTTGATCTTATTTCTGTTATTTTGTTCGAGAATCATTAACCTCTATTTCCATGTTCATTAACCTGTTTTATGTGTGTTTTTATATAAATAAATATTATATAATTTTATTTTTTTAATACATTATTCTTTGTGAATTTTTTTAAAAGTATTCTATTTATATTTTTTAGTACGAATCACTTCAAGAAATTTACCCAAATTTGAAAAAATATTTACCCATGTCAACAGATCAACCAAATTTTTACATAATCAGGAATATTGTTAATTATCACAATTCCATTAAACATTTTCATATTTTAGTGATAATTATATTGTTATTAATTTGTAATTGTTTTGGTATTTATAATTTTCAAATAGATATGGTTATTTATTCTTTTTTTCAACCTGATTCTAATTATTTTTTAAAACTATTTCCTAACTATGATGACAAAATTTTACTGATTAGAATGGTTAAATGGTGATATGATCCCATGATGTCATATAGTTTCATTCTATAGATGTATTATAATGATTATTTTACAAGGTAGTTATAATGAAACATGTGTCTTTCCCCAGTCGTAATAAAGTAATTATGAAATGAGGAATGTTTTTATGATCTTATGGAATAAATATGTATGGTTTTAAAATTGTGAAGGGTGTGCCTATAATTAGTTATATGTATAATGAATTGGTTAAATCATCATATCTCATGAAATACCCTGTAATAGAACAAAATTTTGACCCAAACCACTATGGGACTATGTCCATTATTTGACAGGTGGACCTAAAATTATATTTCCCTATAATGAATTAGATAATGAATTATATATAATTAGATGAAATTATATGGATTAAAATGTGAACCAAATCCATCTGAGTTTTTCTTCACTATTTTATGGGAATCATGTCCACAATATTATGAAAATCTAGATTATATTCCTTGTCAATCGTGATATGTGAATAAGGTGGTGATATGTACTCTATTCTGTTATGATTTCCCATTCTTATACTTGTAACTCAAATTTATGACAGAATATTATCGTTATAGTATTCTATCATAGTTTATAATTATTGTTTCACTTAACTTAAAAAATAAGTTATAAATACTTTTTATTAAAATATATGTGATTTTAGAATTATATCTGTTGAGGGTATGATTATAAAATGATATGATTATATACCATGATTATAATATCATACCCTTATGCTCATGTTATGCGTAGTTATGATCTTCGATTATCATCTCACATGTTTTCCCTCACTAAGAATATGATATCACCAATTATTTTGTTTCCATTTCAACAGATTATAAATAATGATATTTGGTATCATAAGTCCATAAGGTTACCGAATGAGAATAATTTTTTTAGAAATTATTGATGATTTTTCAAAACAAGATGACTATCTACCTATTCAACAATGATAAAAAAATTATTATTCTCACGAAAGTATTATAGTGTGGGGTATTGTGAGTAGTAATGTTATACTTTGAAAATAATGTTCAATATATGAAATTTTTCTTCATGAAATCTCACTGGTTATCAAAGATAGTTTTAATTTATGTGTTTTTTTACTAGTACATAGAGTCTGGGTTTGGGGAATCACATAAATGAGTTCAATATATGGTTGGGTCTAGCATGGGGATTCTTTATGTCATTATATATCCTATTAGAATTGAATAAATAAACATATATTTCGTTAAATGTAGATCATTTTTGTGAATTTATAGGTTATTTACAATTAAGAAGACATTTTATGTGTTAGAAGACCATACATAATAAACTATTATATAGATCATTCTCAAATGTAATGAAAAAAAGATAGATAGAATAATGAAATCCATATATTTTATGTAATACCCTGATATATTATAAAATAATTTTTCCAAATAAATTAATTCTTTTTTATATATTTCCTTACATACAACACAAATTTTAGCTTCTGTTATATGCACCACTGACAAAAACATTTCATAAATGCAACATTAATTTTAAACAAGATGTTCCATACTATTCATATATTGTTATTTAATATGATAAATGTGACATATCCATTATAATGGTGGGTATGAATATGATGAAATAAACATTAAAAATAAATGGTCAACAAATTTATATAAAATTAATTGTTCAGTGGATAATAAATTAGAAATAAAATTAAAAAACTATTCAAAATAAAATAATCTTATCAAGAAAAGTGATTTTATTGCTACCAATCACATTTTAACTCAGTAAAATAAACAAATCACTTTTTGTTAACTATTTTTTGTAAATTAATTTAATATATGTTCAATAAAAAATGAAACATTCATATAAACTGTTTTCCAAAAAAGATATATAAATTAATCCAATATTTACCATAAAAAATATATTTTATAAAATTGATTCATTCTAATTTTTTTCACTTTTTAAAATCACAAAATTATAAAATAAGAAGATAGTATTTGATAGCATGTATAACACACAACACCAAGTCTGTATGAGAATTTCACATCCTGAGACATTAAAGTATAAATATAATTTTATATAAATTTAATATATTATATAGTGTTCAATTCATGCTATAACTATGTTTTATTTACATAAATTCAAAAATGACATTGTTCGACAGCCTTCATTACATGCAAGTCCAAGATTTAAATGAACACCAATATAATATTATAAAATTATTATTTAATAAAATAAGAAATAAACTAGCAGTTAAAGTAGCGGTTATTAAAATTATTAAATAACATATAAAAATTTATTTTTTATACAAAAATTAAATTATTTTATTAGATAAAAATTGATTAGAAATTAATATAAGAACAAATTTAAAATAAGATAATTTTTATGCACCCAAAGGTTTTTTACCAAGATAAATTAAATTATTAATACTAGTGGACTATTTTAATGAAATATAAATTTATTATAGATTCAAACAATAATTTTTAATATTCAAAAAATATATTTTACAAGAATAAGATAAGAACAAACCAATTTTGTTTCAAAAAAGTAATTTTTTATAAAGGTAGTTTTTCCAACATTTAATGGAAAACCATTTTTAAATCAAATTTTTTTATTATTTATATACTATATATGTCTAAATAAAATTAATACATGAGGTATAAACATAAAAATTTTTAAAGGGTAATTGATTTAGTATTTAATGTGATGTTTCATTTTTTAATGAACTATGGAAAATAATTAATTTTAAATGAAAATTGATTTCTCATATAATTTATTTTTAATGTAAAATATATTTTTTATTTATTTTGATGTTAAATTGGTTATATTTTTATAAATTAATCAAATTTATATCATTTTAAACCATTTCAAATTGAAATTGAATATAAAAACATAGAAAATAATTGGATATTTTTTCTTTAAAATTGTTATTATCGGCACATATGTGGGATTAATTTTAAATCAATTTATTCTACTTTTGTGATTGAAATTTCAAAAAAAAAATATTATATTTTTTTAATAATAATAATTTATAATTAATAAATATATGAAAAAAAAAATTTCAGAAAAAATATTATTTTATGGAATTGAAATTGATTACAACAATAAAGGTGGAATTAAGTTTAACGAGGGACAAATCTTTAATTTTTTGTGCCCAAATGATCTATAAACATGTACAGAATCCATTTTCATACCTTATTCAGACCCTATATTCCCTTATCTAAAATTTTGAACATTATTGGTTTTAATTTGAATGGGAATAATTTCAGGGAAATTCATTCTCTGAAATTTACATGTGGGCCACTCCTCCGCCACTATAAAGGCCTCCTATCTTCCAATAACATCACACCTCTTAATCTACTTTATTAAGAACATTGTCAGCCAAACGATCTCATAATGATACCTTCCCCAATCCTATAATAATTACCTAGGGATTAAACCTATCCATTGAATCATTTTGGTGAAAACCAAAAAGAGTTACACAAAGAAGAGATAACATCCTTCCTAAAGCTCATTATATTTATTCCCATTATCTACAACTAAAATAATCTTATAACAAGATTATTTAACAGAAATGTATCTTAAATACACATGTATATTTTTCTAATTTTCCTTTATACAATAATACACAATTTCATCTAATGGCTAATGAACATGCACATTATGTTTACAGCAATCTACCGCCTCACAAAATTATGATTGTTTGTTTTTTCATTAGTACCATTAATTGTTTGTAATTACGATGGAAAATAAATTTAGATATGGTTTATATTTTATTTTAAATATATTTAATATTATTAAATTCTTTTATATCACATTCCCTCTTTGTTTATATATATATTTGTAAATAATATAACATTGTTTGGGGAAGATTGGACTATCACCTTCCCAAAGCTATGTTATTTGTTCACACTATACATGGAATGTATGAAGGATGGTTTTAAATAATATTATATATAATAAATAAAATATTTATTATATTGATTACATAATTACCTCTTTTTAATGATATATATATCATTTTATTAATTATCCTTTAATTCACATAAAATGTGATAATTTCATTTGTGAATATATAGATGGCCACTACCTTGACATGATGTGATTCCTTTTACATCATAAGAATTAGATATATAAATGTATATGAATAAATAATTTTTTATTAAAAATATAATTATCATTATAGAAATACAGATGTCACTTATCTCATTACCATAATGTTTATTGAAAATGGAAATATTAGTCACACGTATGTACAAACAACCATCTCCATGATTATAACGTTTGTTAATTTTTTATAACCATCATACATAATTGGTTATAAAAGTATAATTTTTTTTATAAATATATTATATATGTCATGATTACTATTTTTTATATGTTTATATAAGGACCCATTTGACCACAGTTGATCAACCAATGTTTCTTTTCACACATAAACTGAATATGGTAAAAAAACCAAATGTAAACATTGTTGTTTAAGTAGTTGTTTACGAAATTATAAAAACTAAAGTAAATGTAATAATAATATTGAAAAAGAATAAAAATCAATAAACTTATTAATATAATTTATTATTCATAAATATAAATACATATATGACAAATCTTACTAAAGGTAAAATATTTCATCTCAATTTACATTCCATTGGTACTTATTTGTTATTATGTACCAATTAACTTTTATATGCCCTATATACATCCATTTTACATTTTATATCATGAATCTAATTATTTTAATGATATTATATGCTTCATTTAATTTTATTCCTTCAAATGGATTATGATTCAAATATTTCAACATTTTATGGGACATATTGGAATGATTAAATATTATTATAATCATTGATGTTTTAATTTAATTTATATGGTATTTATTTTCACAAACATCTAAATGACTTTTGGATACTTATACTGAAAGTAGAAATTTTTGAAAAATATGAATACCTTATTCAATATAGATATTTGGTGAAATTAAAAACTATTTATTAATTTAATAAATTATTAAATATATGAGGAATAATTTGGACCAGTAGATACAGGTGGGTCCCGAATATAGATAGCCCCAAGATGCATTGGTAGACAAATGAGAAAAATAATTTGGCCAAATCAGAATAATTTAAACTTTCTTGAGAATATATATTGTTGGTATTGTGGTTCATTTCCTAGATATACAACATCTAATATTAAATCATAGCCTTCATTTTTAATATCATTTTAATCCAGGCTATTTTTCATAGATATATTAAAGGATGAATTTCACTAAAATTTTAATGATTATATATAATGAATTTCAGTTTCTTTCCTTTTTATATTGATTTTTCCTTATATTGTTATTTGAATGAAATGTGTTAAATGGAATATTAATTTCCATGTTAAATATTCTCATTGATTTATTATTTCTTGCGCTTTATTTAAACTTACTATTATTATTAGTACACCATTATTATTTTTATTTTCATGAGTTTATAATGATGAAATCATTGAATAATATTCAATGGATGCAGTAAATTTTTTTATTATTATGTTCGAAGTTTTATTTTCTATTTAAAAATGTAATATCTGTATCATGTAAGTAATATGTATTTCCAAAACTCTTAAATTTTTTAGTTCCTTTGGATCTAAAGATTATATCTATTCCAGTTTAATAATGTAATTCATTGGATTTTGGTTTCTAGGTATGGGGAATTATAGTTGGTATCAAATAATGTTTAGTAATAATATTTGAAACTAGATTTATACAACATATCTTATATAACAAAACCCTAATATTGACTTTGAGGATAAGTATTGATGAAAATCATGAAATATTGATAACGTAGAGTTTATGTCATTAATCCTCGAAACAAAATCCCTTTCTAGATAGTACAGTCGGACATGGATCTGAAACATTTGTACCCAAGAGTAACAACACCACCAAGATGTGTTTTGCATGACTCAGTGTAACGTGGTACACAAAAAAAGCCATATGGTTCAATTGGTTTGACATTATTGGGAAATATTAATAGGATAATACCCATTTTTTATATACTGTTATGAAGGATTTTAAAAATATTGGTTTCCCAGGATAATACATATTTATGATTATGATATTAGATATGCATACTTTTTTCAATTTATGATAAATGTTAATAAATATTTATAATTATAAAATATTCATAAATTTATGTGGTAATATAGTATATTCTATTGTTTATCAATGGATCATGAAAGAAAAAATTGGATTAATACTAATAAAAAAGGAAGATATTTCCCTAATTATTAATCCAATACTACTAGTATTGGAACATATAATGTTATAAGAATTTTATGGTAGGTTAATCATGTAATGAAAAATAACCATTCATGGATAGAGAAACCATTCCAAAAATGGTACTCTTGGATTTTGGATTTCCTTGTGTGACCAAGGCCCCCATCATTTAACTAGAATACTAATCCCATGGGTTTAGATAAATGGATTCAGTCGTTGGAGAAGAGATTTATGGAATTATGATATATTGAAAAGGAAAATACTTCAGTTGAAGTGTATTTTCTCTAAGGTGATCTTGATCAATGGTGGTATTTTATCCATAATACTATGTAGGAAAAAGAAAGAGAACTCATGGAATGAAGGTATTTTAGGATAAATTATTTTATAAATACTACCATCATGAAAAAACTAAGATGAAGAGATAAATCATTATATTGATGTAAAAGGGGGACGAACTTTCGTTGATTATGAACCTACTATTACAAGTCTAATATGTTAAGATATAGACTCCATGCATAAAATAGAATAAAATATTGAAAATTTATTTCATGTTCATAATCCAAATAACTAAATGGGATCAGTCTCCCAAATTTTTTACTTCAAATGATGAAATAATTTTATGTGGTATCAAGATAGAGATATAATTTTATAGAATCAATATATTCAAGGGAATCCTAGAAATAAATACTCCATATGAGAACCAGGGAGAAGTGAATGACTCAAAGAATAATGGAAATAAAAATTTCCCTTCATCTGATAAAAGAAGAAATAATTACTAATGTAAATGCGTGAATGGAATGAGAGTATTTTATAAGTGTGGATATAAGGGTAACCATGATAGAGAATGAAAATGGTAAAAAAGATTATTATTGTGTGTTACAACTATATGGAGATGGGTCACCATGAAATGATTTTGCAATGAATCAAGGAAAGATACCTCAATAGAAATTAAGAGATAAAAATTAAAAATATGTTAATTGCAAAATTAAATTTTAATGATTAATGTGGTTTTGTATATAAATCTATGAAATATATTTTAAATATATTTATTGATTATTTTCCCATAAAATTATATATGATATATGTAATGATTGTGTTGTGACATTATTTTACTAAATAATTTAATTCAAATGCTGAATGGTACCATGAATCATTATTCTATAGAAAGTAATTCTTTTATTTAAACACATGGTTGATGGAACGATAACCCTTAATATGTTTCAAATATTAAGACACATATTTATAGATAATGAAATTAATGGGTTAGATGACATAAATAAAATAAGTAATTATTAATTTACAAATGACTAATGATTTATTATATCTTCAGTGTAGTTTCCAACAATTATGTTTTTATGGAACATATCAAATAAAATAAATTATACTAAATGAATAAGCAAGAATTCATTTTTTCTAATAATGTATTATCATAATTCATGGTATTATTATATTTCGAGTGAATCCATTTTGAAGGTTCTTACATAATGGGTGTGTGATAATTAATGAGCCATGTTGTGTAGATTGAACAATAATGGTAACGTCTTTCTTGGATGTTCAGGGACCTTCCTTCTAAAATGTTGAATAAAAATATTTTATAATAGTTAACCATTTCTGAGGTAGCTTAAGTATATCTTTGGAAAAAGTTTTAGATATTTTTGTATTACTGCACCATATTAAAAAAATTATAAATAGTTTAATGCACAACCAAAGGATAAGTTTTTTTATAGAAACATATATTTAATTATATTTTTATAGAGTAAAATAATTCGTCAAGTACACAGAAAAGGAAGTTCGAGAAAAGAAATTATGACTTATAATCATCAAATTTGACGACATAAATTATCATTATTCACACCTCTAGTTTTTATTTTGTGGTCAAAAACTGTCATCTGAAATATTCTCTAGAACTCTCATTGCATCATTTTTTGTTTTTCTTCCATATCTATGTTTCTATTTACCACTTGGGTTCTCCTACTAGAAAACCTTGTTGCACGACCAATGTAATTTTCCTTTCCCTATTGTTAAAATATGTTTTGTTAACCCTATTTATGATGCGGGGTTTAAATAATAGTATATTCCATTATCAATCCACTGATTACCAATGCCACGTTTGAACATTGAGGATGGAATTTAATTATGGTGGTGATAATTTAAATCCCCTAAATTCTAATGTAAGAACAATGTATATGATATCATGTATAACATGCAACACCCAACACCTAAGTGAATATAATATTCTGAGATATTAAAATATAGCTACTATTTTAAATAAATTTAATATATTATATACTATAAAATTTACACAAATTCTAATTTATCTTTCCTTACACACATGAACAACTTCGTTTCATAGCATACATTATACAAAAGACCATATATTATCTAAACAATAAAATATTATTAATATGTTTTTATTTAATATAATAAATCATAACATAGCAGTTAAATTATTGTCTATGAATAGTAGTAACAATATTATGAAAATATATGGTTTACAAAAATATAAAATGAATTCATTATTTAAAAATTTATTATAAATGAATATAAGAACACAATGATTATAAAAGATTTTTTTTTCATTAAACCAAATTTTGATGCACCTAAAGGTGGTTTACCTTAATAAATTAAATTAATAACTATTAGTGGATAATTCTAATTAAGTACATATATTATTCATTATATAAAATAATATTTATATTCATCCAATATGTTTGGAATTCATAAGATAAGAACAATCCCAATTTCATTCACAAAAACAAATATCTTTATAAAGGCAATTTTACCACCTTTTAATGGAGAACCCATTTTAAATCAAAATTTTAGAACATTAATAGATTATAAATGTTAAAATAAAATTCATCTGAGAAATATGAACATAAAAATTTTCTTTCTGTGTATCTTTTGAGTTTTTATAGTGAGTTTCATTCCTTAATGAATAGTTGAAAATAATGAATTTTAATTCAAAATTTATTTTTTCTCTCTTTTATTTAAATGGATAAAATAAATTTTTAAATTGTTTTAAATTTTAATTAGATTTTATTTTTTCAATTAAACCAATTCATGTCATTAGAATCGATTTATATTGGAAATTTAGTATAAATACTTTGAAAAATATATGATGTATTTATTTTAAAAACCCACATTGTCATCCTATCATCCAGAATAATTTTGAATTTATTTTAATCACATCTATAATTAGAATTTGAAAAATAGATTACATATTTACATTCAGAATAATTTATAATTTAAAATAAGTCAATTTTTTTATCAACAATATATGTGAATATAATTAATATTGATTACAATGATTAATGTGAAATTATCATTAACAATGGACTAAACCTTAATCATAAGGGCCCAAGTGACCAAGAAACTCATTAAATAACTCATTATACACCAATATGTACACCATTTAATCCCTTTTGTAGAATTTCGACCATAATAAAAGTAACATTAAATTGAAAAAACACGGGTGGAATTCATTTTCCAAAAAATATATGACTCTCACTTATCCTCCACTATAAAAAGGCATTCCCTCCTCCCACTTCCTCAAACCTCTCAAGGAAATTGGGATCGAACAATATATCATATAATACGGATTTAAAAACCCTCTCCTCATCTTATATTCATCCCATTGGGTCAATATCCAACCAAGGAATTCCTTTCGGTAAAACCAGAATGAGGTACCCAAAGAAAGGAAAATATCTTCCCTTAAGCACTTTAGTTTTATTTCCATTATCCATCCACTAAACTCTTCTTCTTCTTCCATGATTATATAAAAAATAGTATCCTAAATTTAATTGTATTGTTTTATTTTATTTTATAGACCTATAATCATGAATAATTCATTCTTTTGGGTAAAAAATATACTATTTATGTGTACGATGAACTACTGCCTCAAAAAATGATGATTGTTCATTTATTCCGTTAACACATTTCATAGATGGGAATTATGATAGACACCCTATTTATATGTCTTATATATGTTTTTTATTTTTATTTTTTCTTATCTAAATATTCTATGACACATACCTTTATAATTTTAATTTTTTAAATAATATAACATCGTTTGTGGAAATGTGGACTTGGGCCTCCTCATGTGGATATGATTCATTCACATTATTAATGTAACATTTAAAGGATGATTTAAAACTAAATTAAGTAACATAAATGATATATATATGATATTAATCAAATTAGTACCTTTATATAAATATAATATATAACATTTTATTTATTATACTTTCACACACTTCAAAAGTGATATCGTCCTTTATAGACATGTGGACTACCTTCTCCACAACCTGATGTGATTCATTTAACATCACAAGAATTATATATATATATAAATATATATTTGATTAAATAATATTTTTTTTATTATATAATTATCATTCTAGAAATATTTATGTTACATTACATCATTCCATAATAATCATTGAACAATGGTATCATTCTTAGTGCATACGTATGACCAACCGTCTCCATGGTTGTAACATTGGGACATTTTTCATAACCATGTTTCAAGAATAATTTTAGTATTATAATTTATGTATAAATATGATAATTATTACATTATTATTTGTTGGATGATTTAATATAACGTCCCTTTTGACCATAGTCAATCTAACAAATTGTTTCCTAACACATAGACTGAATATGGCCAAAACAACATATGTAAACTAAGTTGTTTAACTAGTTTCTTAAAAAAAAGTTGTAATATTTGTAATATAAATAATATAAGATAAAAATGTTGTCATGAAATATAATAATTAACATTTGTTTTTTATTCATAAATATAAAGAATCATGTGACATGTTAGAATCAAGTTAAGGTATTTCGTCTCAATTTACATTTTATTAATACTTATTTGTTATTCTACACTAATTCAATTTTATATCTCTTATATACTACCCATTAACACGTTATATCATGAATATAATTATTTTAATGATATTATAAGTATCATTTTATTTTATTCCATTATAAGAAATTTTATTAAAATGTATCAATGTAGTATGGGAAACATTGTAATGTTTAAAATTTATTTTACTCAATAATGTTTTAATGATAATTAAATTTTATTTTCATTCATTGACATAAAAGACCCTTGTTTTTACTTACCCTATACTGGGAACATAATAAAAAATAAATATCTAAAATTATATAATGCAATTTGGTGATATGAAATTGGTTTTATTAGTTAAACATATTATTAGATATATTTAGAATAATTAGGACTAACATATATGGGTGGGAGAAGTTATAGATAGTTCATCATTGCGTGAGTAGTCTCATGAGATAAATCATATTGCCAAATAATATTATATTTAATTATCATGGAAATAGATCTTTATGATATAGTAGTTAATGTCCCTTATTCATGATGCCTATTAAAAAGTCATTTCCTTCATTTATGATATCATTTTTATCCAGGTGATTTTTTCATCGACATATCTCTGAATGCATTAAATTTGTAGTTTATTAATTAAATGGAATGTGTTTTAGTTTCTAACATTTACTTATTGATTTTTATTTATCTAGTTATTTAAATAGAATTTGATCAATATTATTTACCTTTCAATGTTAATTATTTTTATCGAGTCATTATTAATTTTACAATATTTACCCTTACTGTGAATATGTTCTCTACCTTATAATATTTATTTTCCCCGGGTTATGCAGATGAAAATTTTGTATAAGATTTCATGGATACAATTTATTTTATTTTCTAATGTATCATGTTCAATTTTTAATTTCCCCAGTAATATAGATATCATGTATGTAATATGATTTTCCAAAAATACAAATATGTTTGATCCCTCGAGATTTGAAGCTTATATATATGATAATGCAATAAATTAATGCATCAGCTCTGGGTTTCTTGGGTTAGGGAATTCGAGTTGGTAATAGTGAAGGATTCTTAGAAACCTTGCAAATATGATTTTGAAAACATATATTAATTAAAATGACAATAATATAGGAATTAAGGATACATTTACAAAAACACCCTATAATGTTGGTAAGGTACAGATTATATGGGTTTTCCTAGTAACACATCCATGATTAGATGCTACAAGTGGATTTGGTTTTAGCGCAGATGTACATAGGAGAAACAACTCTTACGCGACATGCCGAGCCGGACTCGGTATTACCTTTTACATGAAAAAGTGACTTATTGAACACCTAGATTGATACTCCTAAGGGATATTCCTAGGAGAATTCTGATTTTCTTTAAAACCCATTATGAAGGATTTAAAAACTATAGATATCCCCAATGAATGATTTTTTTATTATGATATTATAAATTAATAAAGTCATTATTAATAATTAAGATATATTTATAATTATTCAATGATCAAAATTTTATGGGCTAATCCAATCTATGCCATTATTTAGAAATGTAACATTTATTAATTAATTATATCAATATTTTTGAAAATATATTGATTTACCTTCTAAGAAATCCAATACAACTAGTATTGGAACTGATAAGGTTATAAAAATATTTCAGCTGCATAATTAAGATATAAAAAATTTCATTTCATGGCTGAATCAACCTATCAACCAATGAAATTATATAATTTTGGAACAGATTATAATGAAATGACACTAATAATTTAGTGGAACTACTAATTAAATGGTGTCTAAGAAATCGATTAAGTGAATGGATAATATATTTATGGAATTAGGATGTGGTGATAAGAAAAAGAATACACTTAAATTTTATTGTCTCCAAGGTGATGCTAATCAATAGTGGTCTTTGATACAGAATAATGTGGACAAAAAATAATTATAAATAATAACATGGAGTAATTTTAAGGATAAATTCATTAATAAATACTTACCTTATTAACCTCACCTTGAGATGAAAATAAAGTTCAATAATTTAATGAAAAAGGATGAATAAAGTGTTTTGGAGTATGAATATACCATTGCAAGGATATTATGTAAGGATACAGATTTTATTCACATAATATAATGAAATATTGATCATTTTTTTGAAGGTATGAATCCAAATATATGAAGGGAACTATAGAAAAAAAATCATCAGATGCTGAAATAGTTTTGTGGACCATCAATACAGAGAATGAATTTTCTTGAATATATATATTCAAGGGTAACCAAGACAATAATAGGTCATCTGAGCACTATGAAAAAGAGACTTAGTTAAAGAAGAAGGGAACAATGGAATTTTTTAACATGTGGTAACATTGGAATGAACCATACTTGTAAATTTATCAAGGTAATGAGAGTATTTTATAATTGTGGATATATGGGTCAGCATGCTAATTAATGAAAAGGGAAATGTAAAAAAAGATAATACTGAGTGTTACAACTACAAGGATATGGGGAACAATGAAAAAGAATGGCCCAAGCATCAAGGGAACATAACAAAAAATAAAACAAGAGATCAAGGTCTTGTATATGTGATTGAAAAAACCCATGTGGAATGATTAATGTGAATATTTTATTTCTTCTATGAAATATGTTGTAAAATTATATTATATATGATTTTATGATCATATTATTTTTTAAATATGTTAGGATTGTACTGCAAAAATATTTCCGTAAATATTTGGGATCGTATGTTGAATGCTACAATGAAATAAATACATCAAAATGTAAATATTTTTGGAAAACACATGGTTTACAGAAAGAGAACAATTAATATTATCATATTGTTAGGTGAATTATTTTTAAATAAATAAATGATCGGTTTAGGTAACATAAATCAAATAATATCTTATTACCAGGGAAATGACTATTGATTTGTACAATCATTGAATGCGTTTACAAAAAATATTTATTTATAATATATATGAAATAAAATGTGTTTTAAATACAGATTAAGGATGAATTCATTTTTCCAGTAAAGTATTATAGTAATTCATGTTATTAAAATATTTGAAAAGAATAAAAGATGAAAGTGTTCACAAATCCAGTGTGTGATTATCAAAGACCATGATCACAAAAATATAAGAATAATAATAAGTTTATTTGTGAAAATTTAATGAAATACCTTCTTAAGAGTTGGATCATTATTTTTTTAAAAAAATTAACATTTATTAAATGGTTTAAATTAATCTCTGGAAATTGTTTTAGAGATTTCTGTATTACATCACTATATAAAACAAATAATCATTAGTTCAAGGCACAAAAAAGGATAATATTGTATTAATAGGCACATACATTTATTATATTTTTATAGAGAGAAGAAATTACACAACTATAGGAAAAATGGGAGTTGAGATTCAAAATTTTGTAATGTTGTGTTTATTTTTTATTTCTTCAATGACCATTATTCACACCTATGGTTTACAGTTTTCTAGTCGATAAATTTCATATGAACTTGTTCACAAGAACTCTCCCTCAGAATGTGATTATGATATTTTTCTTTTTGTAACAATGTTTCCATTTCCCACCAATGTTCCCATACAAGGGAACCAGGTGATGTGAATATTATAATTTCCATTGTCTCTTTTTAAGAAGATGTTTTATTAACCCTATTTATGATGCAGATTTTTCAAAAATTGTATTTTAAAATATCAATCTGATGATTACCAATGTCGATATTAGATTTAAAGTATGTAATTTATATATGTTGGGTATAATGTAACACCCATATATTCTAAGGTAAGAAATATTTATTTAATAGGGTATATTTCACTTATCACCAAGTGTGTATTAAATGTAATAAACTTGTATATTACAATATAATTACTACACCCATATAATTTCCTATATATTATAGTGTGAAATTTACTCAATCACTAAGATAGAATTCCATATACATTAGAATAATCCTATTTGATATCTTTCATTACACACAAGCCCATGTTTTAAAAGAATAATATTATATTATTAAAATATTATTATTAAATATAATAATACTTAATATAGAAATTAAATAAGAAGTTATAAAGAGTAGTAACTAAAATAATAAAATATATATTTTACAAAAATATAAAATGAATTCATTAGTTAAAAATCAATTATAAAAGATTATAAGATCCAATTTAATATAAAATATATATTTTTCATAAAAACATCTATTTTTTCACCCAATGGTGTTTTACCTTAATAATTTAAATTAAATAATAATATGGGGTTATTTTAATGATATATATATATATTATATTTAATAAATTATTTTTTATATTAATCCAATATATTTGATAGATATACAATGAGAACAAACCCAATTTTTGGCATATAAACTAATATTTTTGTAAAGGCAATTTTACCACCATTTAATAGAGAACACATTTTAAATAAATATTTTCAATGTTTTATTAAATTTATATGTCCAAATAATTAGAATATTGGAAATATAAACATAATAATTATAATAGGATTAATTTTTGGTATTTTTATATGATGTATTATATTTTAATGACTACTAGAAAATAATGGATTTTAATTCAATATAGCATTCTCCAAAATTTTAGTAATACAGATAAATTATATATTAAAATGGATTTAAAGATTAAATAGATTAATTATTATAAATTAATCCAATTTATGTCCTTTTAATCAATTTCACATATAAATTGAATATTAAAACATAGAAAACATTTGGACATTTTCACTTTAAAACCAATATTAATGTCTTGTCAGCTAGATTAATTGTTAATTAATTTATACCACATATGTGATTGGGAATTTTAAAAATGGATCCCATTTTTGGAATCAATATAATATATAATTTATAGTATTTTAAAATAATTTTTTGATCCAAAATATTAGTGATTGTAATTAAAATTAATTACAACGGTTAAGGTGAAATTATGTTAATGAAGGGACAAAACACTAGTTTTAAGGGCTCCAATGACCTAGATAATTTTCAAAAATCATTTTGAAGGCCATAGTTATACTGTATACTCAATTTTATATAATTGGGAGATTTATTAGAAGCACATTCAATGGTGCAAATGTGGGTATAATTCATTTTAAAAAATTTAAAAGAGGGCGACTCCTCCACTATAAGAAGTCCTCCTCTCCTCTCACTTCTTCACTCCTATGAAGCCACATTGGATCACAAAATATCTAACCAAATATATATTAATTATCCCTCCCATAATCGTATAATACTTTTCTCAGTAATAAATCCATCCATAAAATCCCTTTGATGTATACCAAAATCAGTTACAATAAGAGCAGGTGACATCCTCTCTTTCGCCCATTAGTTTAATTTCCATTCTATACCACCTAGACAGTTCTTATTTAATGATTATATAATAAACATGGAAAATTAATATACTACGATTTTTTGTAATGTTTTATAATATCAATCACACAAAAATCCATCAAATGGGTAATTGACATACAATTTATGTGTAAGGAAAACCACAGCCTCACGAAATAATGACTGTTCATTTTTCCATTACCATATTTCATGTTTGGGAATGATGGAGTAATAAATATTTATATATGTTATAAATTATAATTATTATTTATTTATTTGTCTTAAATTAAACTATAAAAAATTACCATATACATTCCAGTTTTTTATATATGATTGCATCATTTGTGGATGTGTGGACTATCGCCTCCCCAAAGCTATATGATTTGTTTACACTGTACATGGAACATATAAAGGATGTATTTAATAAAAAATATGTGAAATAAATTAAATATATATTATATTTATTAAATAATTTCATTTTAAAAAACATAATATATATATATATATATATATCATTTTCTTTGATAACCTTTCCCACACAGAAAAAGTGATAAAATCGTTTATGGATGTGTTGACTCCCTCATCCTCAACACGACGAGATTTTTTTTAATTCAAAATAAATTTATATGTAATTATATTGGAGAAAAAATATTTCATTTATTATATAATGATAATTTTTGAGATATATTAGTTACTTACTATTTTTCCAAAATAATCATTGATATATTGGAATGTTACTCATGTTTATATACATCCTACCATATCGATGATTATAAAATCAGCTTAATTTTTCATAACCATATTATATAAAAAATTTAAAAGTACAACTGATGTATAAATATGATACTAATTCCACGATTATTATTCTCTATCTGTTTATATAATGACCCATTTGACCATATCTGATCTACCATTGTAAATTTGAAACATAAAACAAATATGGTCAAATCACCTGATGTAAACATAGTTTTGTTTGTAATAATTCACAAAATTGTAATAAATTATGTAAATTTATAAATAAGCATGAAAAATGTTACCAATTAATTAAATAATTAACATAATTTTATTTTTTAGGAATATAAAGACACATGTGGCATGTCAGACTCAAGGTAAGGGATTTCGTCTCAAATTCCTTTCAATTGATACTTATTTTTTATTATACACCAAGTCAATTTTATGTGGTTTATATTCTGTACCTAGAAATGTTATATTATGAATAAAATTATTTTAATGATATTATATGTTTAATTTAATGTTATTACTTCATTTGGATTATTATTTAATTGTTTCAAATTGGTATGGGACACATTGAAATGTTTAAAGATTATTTATTCTCAATAATGATTTAATGAACATTCAATTGTATTCCTATTCAACAACTATAACAAAAACCTTGTTTCTACTTATCATACATGGGTGAAATTATTGATAAAATTTTATCCCATATTTTATATTTATATTTGTTGTTAAGTCACACTGATTATATATTTAATTAATTATTAAATATATGATGAATTATTTATATTGGAAGATATGGTTGGGGGCCGTTATAGATATCCCTTTAGTGAATTAGTAGTCTCAAAAGACTAATTAGTGGTCCAAATTAGAATAGTTTAATATTTAATGAAAATAAATCATGATGATATAGTGCTTATTGTTCCAGATACATGACTTCTATCGTTAAATATTTTCCATAATTTTCAATATCATCTTTTTTCATGAGATTTTTCAATGAAATATATATGGTTGAATTTCAATCATTTATCTCATTGATTTTATGGCATGTGTTTAATTTCTTACCAGGCCATATTGATTTTACCATTTTTAGTTATTTTATTGTCATTTGTTAACATTTACATACCTTACCATGCTTATTATTTCCATTGATTCATTATTTAATTTTCTTTACAAACTCTTATTCATAATTTTATCTCACCCTTATTATGTTTCTTTTCCCCATGTTATGAAGAAGAAATATTTGAATAATATTTCAAGGATGATGTTCATTTATTTATATTTGGTATTATGTTTTATTTTCTATTTACTAATGTAATATGGGTATGAATTATTTAATTGGATTTACCAAAACTTCTATATATTTTTATCCACTTGGTATTTTTAGCATTTATATATACTAATGTAATAATGTAATGCATGAGCTCTGGGGTTTTAGGGCCCGAGAAATACACACTTAAATTAAAAATTAGTTTTCCCCTAATTTATAAAAAATCAATAAAATATATACATCATTTTTTAAATAATCATGTCAATATTATATTAGGGTGATTTTTTTTTAAATTTAATGGAAATATATCATTTTCAATGAATAATGAAAATACTGGTTTTCTTAATGTTATCATTTATTTTAAATCATTTTAAAATATCCAAAAATATTTTTTTTAAGAGTAAATTAATTTTAGTAATATATATTTTAATACAATATACTTCATTTAAATATATTTTATATTTAATTTTTTCATAAAAACATCTTAAACATTTGATCATTTGATCATTAGAAAATTACATTCCCATCACATGAGAAAGATTAATTCATAATTAAAAATTTCAACACATGTAACTATAATTTGGAAAAATGAATTCAATATTAGAAATATTCATAATTATTATTATCCAATAAGGTGAAATAAATATTTCACCCTGATGAATTAAAAAATATTAAAAATTATTTATGTTGATTAATCTAAAAATGGGGTTTCCCAAGGTTAAACAAAAGAGTTAAGGGTTTAGAATGACCCAAAACATTTCAGACACCCGTTTGATGGTAATAGTTCTTAATTATATCTTATAGAGTGAATAATTTACATTTTTATCCATTATTCATATGAAAAATATGGGTACACATATTTACTTCCAAAAATTACAAGTGCGTCACTCACATCACTTATAGATGGATACCCATATCCGCTCATATTAAAACATAAATAACACATTGTTTTATAAAATAAATATCCATATTTATTTATTAATTATATATTCTCTAAATAAAATCCATATTCTGGTCATAAATTCATCCTACGAATTCTTTTGGTAAAAATGAAAAGAAGTTGTCCAAATTTGAGGTAACATCTATAACCAAGCTTTTTATTTCATTTCATCATCCACCTCTAAAATTTATTATCAACCCACAATTATAAAATAACCAAATTATCCTATATATAATTATATGTTTTTATTTTATGTTCACGACCTACAACCATTCCCAAAAACATCAAATGTGAGACAAAATGAGCATTCTTGATTATGGCGGACTACCACCTTATAAGCCCACTTTATATAGTTTATATCACCACCCATAAAATGTGAATATAATGATGGATTTATTATTTAAATATTATATTTATTATATTCTTATTAATTTTTTAATCATTATATAACATGTTCCTTGTCAATTTCTTTTATTTAAGAATACGATAACATCATTTCAGTACTCGACAGTCTACCGCGTCATGAAGTGATATGATTCATTAAATAATTATATGGATTGTAATTATGATGGTTTTAATGAAAATAGTAGTTATATATGACATCAAAATTATTATATAGTTATAATATATTATTTAACTTTCCTTTAAGTCATCCTTTGAGAAAATGTAAACAACTTTGATGCGTACATATGACCTAACATCACCTTGAATGATGTATTTCATATTATATCTCTATTTTTAATGGATCACTATAAATAAATATATACTGAAAATATATTATATTTTTATCATGGGTAAAATTATAAATATTATGTAACCATTATAAATGTACTAGGACTAAAATATCAAATCGAACATACATGAAAAAACGTTGTTTTATCAAAACCATAGTTTTAACAAGGATTTGGTAATAAACTATAATCAAAGGACAAAAGTATTTAAAATATAGAATGATTTGTAGATTTTGGATTATTTAATATATTTATAAAATATATATATTTATTATATACATGTTTCAAATCTGTATGAATGATGTAGAGACATAAGGTATTATATTTCTCTTTAACTTTTATTTTTCTTTGAGACCCATGTTGTATTAACCAGGTGTTTTTTATTTTGACTATATACATCCAATTAATGTATTTAAAGATAAAAATAATTAATTTTTTTTGGATTTATATATCAATTTTTTGTTATCTTTTTATAGGTTTTACAGTTCAAATGTTATCAATGTAGTAATGGATTCTTTGTCTCAGATTTCATCCTTTGGGACATAAATTATGTTATGCAACTATCTTCATCAATGACGTGTATATAATGGATCATTAAAAAGTAATTTCCAAAAAATAATCCTATTAATGATATTCAACGATTCATTTCTTTGAAATATTTTATGGCGATCATGATTGAAGGATACCAATGTTGTTATAATTTTATTTTACAATCTCATCATTTATGGTGATTAATTATACTTATGATTCCAAGGATGAAATCAATTGGAATATCTCATAAGAAACTCATGAAATAAATTATATTATGATTATTACATGTTAATACAGTTTTTCCTTTCATTTTTATCTTTTTATGTACTATATATTTTAAAAAAAAGGTTTTTAATATAAAACCTCTTTATTTCTCTCTTCGGTTGAACAAGGTTTTTCATATAGAATCTGGTTTTCTAAAAACCATTTCCAAAATGTTTTTAACATTCATGAAATTATTTATGGAATAATTTTTAACCATATTTTAATCTTTTTTAAAAAATATTAATGCAAACTCAGGGCCATTTTACACACAAAGCCTATTTGGATTTTAATTGAAATGTGAAAGGAATGTCAATTTTAACATCTATGTAATGAATATATTCTTTAATTTACATAAAAAATATTTTCTTTGAAGAGTAATTTATATTTTCTCAAGTTTATATTCAGATAAAATGATTTTCATAATGTCTTTTTTTAATGTGGTTTCCAAATTGTAAGGCATACATTCCTAAATATGATTTTTTTATAAATTTTATAATATTTATTTATATGTTTTAAAGGTTATTTTAAAATGAAATGCATTTCCCATATTTTTTACGATTTTTTAGATTAAAAAAGTGGTGTTCAATGATAATTTATTTTCTTCCAGAAATGTTCCATGTGATATTTTAAAATAATTTTTCTAGTTAATATGACATCATATGATTTTACATTGGCATTACCGAGGATGTGAACAAAGGATATCATTACTGTTCATTCTATGGATAGTTTATGATTATGAAAACAATATATTTATAAATTTCATTATAATTACACATTTTACACCATAATAAAGCTACTTTCAAAATGGATTATTTTATAAAGCTTCATTATAAGCATAAATGATTAAATAATTATAAAAACTATTTCCTCTGCACTGGTTATGTTTTGATGAGATTTTTGTGATCCGCATTTCCTTTCCTGGTTTCTAATATAATAAAATATTTAAGGATCTTATGGAACACATATATATAATAATCATGATGATAAATTTGTGACCTATATCTACCACTAATGCATTTCGAAACTGTTTATATCTCATAAGACAAATAGATCTACGATGGTGAGTGAATAAAGTTCATTAAGGGGCTATGTCCACTATGATTGTCTTAGGAGTGAACCATGATTAATATCATGGTTTCATTAGTAAAAACATTACTCTCTAAAATAACATTAAATTAGCCTTTACTAAAATGTAAATTATGTTTTCTTCTTATGTTTATTCTACAATTCCATGTCTTATGTTAATGTTATGCTCCCATAGTTCACGTACATTTTTTTGTATGATTCATTTATTATGAACTGCCAATATTTATTCCATGACCCAATATTTTGATATTAATAAGTAGGTCGTGGTATTCATATATTATGATCACATTTTAATACCCATATGAACACATTAAATTTATTTATTTCCCATTGTTACCCTTATAAAGAACACGAGATCATCATTTCTTATGTATCTTTTCATAGGTTATGTTGATTTCTATTATATGTGGTATGTGTTGAAAGTGTTATCGTCATGATGAACTACATGGGATAATATATAGAGCACTTGTGAACCAATTATCTATGATTACGTGTTTTTTAAGAAGCCATGTCATTAGGATCCTTAGAAATGTATTATTCTAATCTAATGAATATTCACTGAAAACGATGTAATGCCGATGTATGATGTGTTTATGTCTATTATAGTTGGAATAAAAGTAATGGATTAATTAAACATTAGATACTAGGATGATAAAAAATTAGGTAAATCCATAAGTACATTTGTAAGGATATATCATGGTATGTTTGTGAGGATAGGTCTAAGGATGATGCAAAGTAAAGGAAAATTTCTAGGAATGTTGGTAAAGGATAGAGAAAGTGGTTTCCATGATATTTCATCCTTGTATAGAGATTATTCATAGATTTTTCATTGTCATAGAGGTACCTAGTGGTAATATGTCTGAATAGGGGACATTGATTTGGACTTGATCAGAACTTGGTATAAATATGGGCCTTGTTTTACACTCAGTTTGACTCTCCTATAGTATATTTAGGGTAAAATAACAAAATACATATGAAATATCATTATAAATTTAAATAATGATAATAAATGGCATAGTTTAATCCTGATGATTCATATATTGAAAATATATTTCATGATTTTGTCCTATTGTATGTTATTTTTCTTGATAATGTGTTTTTTCATTATCAATTTTGTTACTGAAAATGGATTTTTTGGTTGTAGTCATTGGATGAATTGAGAAGGAACTCGAATAGAGTAGTTTGGGATTGGAATTTTTTTGATGAAAATCTAACGTGGATAGATACTAGAATGAATGATATTATGATTATACCGAATAATTTTTCATTATATTTTATAAATAACTTGCATCTTAACTATCACTCAGACTCACTATTCAAGACATGAATAACGTTTCACGAGAGTTTTAGTGGTACATATTATGGACGAAAAAATATTCAATTTCTCAAATGTCAATAATATGAAAAAATAACCCACTTGAATGAATTAGAGTAAGCAAAAAAAATCTTTAGTGTGGAAAAGAAGGGAAAAAAGTAAGTAATTCTGAAGGGAAAAAGGAAGCATTCTGTTCACATAATGGATGGGAATATTATTCTCTCTATGATTTAATAAAATGTTGAATGTTTAAAATTGGTATTGTATAGACATTATTAAAATCAATATAATAATTTAAAATACCATGATAAAAAGCAACAAGGATATATGAGTAATGGTTATTTTTCAAATGTTGAAGTTCCTAAAAAGGACATATAAAGGGAAATAAGAGTTAAATAATAACATGAAGAAGCATATTTAATAGTCTATGAATAAATTGGAATGATATATGTGATTATGTATTAATATTTAGTTAATTTTTTTATAAATTGTATTTTTATAATTAAAATCATTAAACATTGATGGATTAATCCATAGTGGATTTTCATTAAAGTGTTTCATGAATATGATAAATTGTATTTACTTCATAGAAAAGTGATTTAATGGAATCATAATATTTTCATTAAGAGAAGATAACACATAAAAAGAATATAAAATTGATAAAATGGTATTTAGTAAAGATAAATATATGATTGATAAGGATAAATTGAATTGTTCAACACTGATTACCATTGAATTGATTAATGCTTTATTGACATTTTGTTTTATGTTATCAGTGATAGAGTTGAAATAATTTTTCATTTATGGAATATTTTATAAAAACATTTATGTAATTAAGGAAGGAATGATTTAATTTTTGAAATCATGTATGTTTTGATTATGGTTTTATGTGAATTAAATATATTACTATGTTTAATGTGAATATTGAAACAATGTATTCACATATTTGGTATGTGACATTAATAGTTACGTCATGTGGTTTTTGGAATTAATTGATTTTTTTTTTAAAATTTATTAACCATATTTATAAATTTTTGGAATTTAATTCCTTCACGAAATGGATAATCCTTTTGGTTAACTATTACTGAAATGGATTAAGATAACCATTCGTGTTTATTGGATAAGTTGTTCTAATAAGTATATTTTTTATAATAACATGAGTATGTGGAATTAATTATCATTATTTTATATATCTCATGATCCAATAGTGATTTAGAAAAAAAAACAAAATGTTTTTCATTTTATGGAGCAAGAGATGATGTGGAAATGGATAAAATCACAACCAAAGGATGAGATCAAGCATATGGTATGGAATGAAATACATAAAAATATAATCTAGTAAAAATTCAACAAGCATATGATAATAATCTTGATATAAAATATTATCATATTAATATAATTTATGATAATATAAATGATCTTTTTCACATCACTTTGATTTGTATTTTCATTGTTTTATTATTTCACATGATCATTCCCTTTCTTTATAATTAATGATCTTTGTCCCTCTCCATAATTAGTTAGACATTAATATTTTATTCTATGTACAAATCATCACTTCCTATATATGTTCTCAAAATTGTGAATCCTAGTATGTGTTATTTGATATAACCTTTACACTTCCATTTTTATAATTTAATTAGGATGTTTTATTAAACATTTTTATGTTGTCCTTTTTATAAAAAGGTATATTCAATTGTTAATCCTTTTTTCACAGAGTGCACGTTCAAATTGTGAGGATTCAATTTATTAATATTGGTAAAATGTAACATATTGAGATTTATATAAATATATATTTTTCAAATAAATTTAATCTTTTTCATATATTTTTTTTACAGGAAACACTAATTTTTTCTTCCAATACACGTGTCATGGAATATATCTTATGATAAATAAGGCACTAATTTTAAACAAAAGTGACATATTATTACAATTTTATTATATAACATGATATAAGTCACCTAAACATTATAATTTTGGTTATGAATATGATTATATAAATTATAAAATATATAGTCTACATATGTATAAATAATAATTAATTTATGACCAATTATTTATAAATGAGTATTAAATCTAGATGAAAATAATGGAAATAATTATCCAAAAAACCCATTTTTATACACAAAAACATGTTTGACCTAACAAAAATAAAAAATAACTTCTTTGAATTATTATAATAAAATTTTTATATTATATATATAATTAAACTTTTTACATAAATATGTTATTTTTTTCAGAAAAGATATAGAAATTAATCAAATGATTCTCTTAAAAACAAAATTACTTCTAAAAGGTTGTATTTTCATCTTTTGTAAAATTATTTAAAAATTAATTATTTAAACTTATCGATAATTTATTTGAAAACAAAAACAAATTTTTGATACTATGATTTCAAAATTATCATGGGGGGATGTTTTGAGAATTTTTTAAAAACATAATTGTTATATTGAAAATTGAAAATCATGGAATTTATTAAAATTTTCTATATCATTTTAATAATTCAGAAACATAAATATTTTTAAATATATTATTAAATATACAATAAGTGAAATTTTATATCAACTAATCTAATTTAATAAATTTTAATTTATTTTAGAATTATTTTTGATATAAAATCATTTTAAACTATTGGAAATGGTCACTTTGGAAAACAGATTTCTCATCACAATTACATGATTAAAAATAAATTAAATGGTTTCATTTAATTGATTTAAATAATGATAAATTTATTACATATTTATAATAATAATAATTTATATTATCTAATTAGTTCAACCTAATTTTTTTTACTTTAATTAATAGTGAAAAAACATATTTATTTTGGTTAAGGTAAAAAGGGGGCTTTTGAGGATAACCTAAAAAGGTATGGTTTAACAATTACTGAAAAAATGTACGACACCCATTGTATGATCATATTTATACCATATGATATTTAGGAATTTTAATTTTCTATTTTATATCCATGTGTCATATGAAAAACATTAGTATACATTTTTTTCAAACATTAGATGGGTGCCACTCACCCCACATATAAAAGGTAACCCCTCTATTATCCAATTTTATCATAAAAAATACAATAGATCAGAAAACACATCCCAAAATTCTTACTTTATTACAATATAATAACCTATAAATTATTTATAAATCCAAAAAAATAGGTGTCCTAGTGAAAACTAAATTAAATAGTCCAAAGAAGAGGCAATCTCCTTAACTGGGCATTCTATTTTAATTCATCCTCTAACTAAATCGATTTTTATTGAACCATACTGATATAAGAACCTAATATTTACCATATAATAGTATTTGTTATTCAAATTGAAGTACATAAACCGCCTCCACTTCCATCAATTTGGATAAAAATTCATTATTCATGTGTGCGATGAACTCCCATCTTGCGAGCTGCTGTAATTCATTTTCTATCAACAATTTTCACTACATGATTTAATGATGTATTTGATATTTATATATGATATTTATGATATTATTAATCTTATTTAATCATTATATCACATGTTCTATCTTAATATCCATTTTGTTGTAATGTGATAATGTCGTTCGTGGGCACATAGGGCTACAACCTCTTGAAGAGAAGTAATATATTCACACATTACATTGATGGAAATAATGTTTTGGTTAATAAAGATATTTTATATATATGAAAAACATATTAAATAATTTTAATTTATAATTTACCTTTATTTCATGTCATCCTTGGAAAAATAGAAAACAACATTCATGATTACGTACGAGCTACATTCTCCATGAATAGTTGATTTCATTTTTTATCTGAAGAATTTATGGACCACTAAATATAAATTTATAAGGATATTATATTATGTTTTTATAATGGTTAAAATTTTGGACATTATTTTACCATTATTAATTTTATAGAATATAAAATATAAAAAACATACATAAAAAATAATGCAGTTATTTCCCTAAGATTAATTTTAATAAGGTATTCTTAATAACTGCACATTAAAAGGAAACAATTTAATCATAAATGGTATAATACATATATTTTTTATAATGGTTCTATAATAAATTTATAATATACGTATATTTATTATAAATGATGTATTAATGTCTACGAAGGTGGTCGAGACATATGGTATGTGATTTTCGCCTCACTTTAATTTTTCTATAATTCACCATCCATATTCACCGAATGTTTCTTTTAAGTGGTTTATATAATAACCATGGATGAACTTTATTTTTTTATCCTTAAAGTTTTGTGTATTTACCAATTCATTTCATTTTCCCTCTTTCTTGGGGTTTACACTTCAAAAGTTACCAATGCACTAAGGGGTGTTTTGTCTCAAATTTCCTTATTTCGGAAATATGATATATTATTCACCAATATTATTATATGAGGAGTATATTATAACCCTTGGAAAAATTATATCATGAATACAATTTTAATGATATTATAAGATTTTTTTAATGTTATTCTTCCATAGATATTGTGATTCAATGTCACAAATTTTGGAATGAATTTTATGTCAATGTCTAATCATTTCTCAAGATTGTTTATAATTGTAATTATATGGAGTATATAATACTATATATCTATCAATAAACACATGTATATTAATAACCTATAATTATTAAATTAGGATAAAATTTTCCCCTTATTTTCTTCTCATTACGTATTCATGAGTTCAATCAAATTTTAGAATGAAAAATAATATTTCTTTATTTCTTTGGTCAAAGCCCCTTTTTGTTCCAAAATAATTTTCAAAAAACACTAAAATATTTTTAGAATTATTAAAAAATATTAAAGAAATTTTAAACCATTATTTAATATTTATATAAAATGAAAATAATATTCTTTTCATTTTCCTAATAATGTTTGTTTTTTCGTTAACCAAAAATGTAAAAGGAATCTTTGCTTTAATGTGTATGGCCAGAATATAATTTCCAACCATCATGTTAATTATGTTACTTTATGTTTTATTTACAATTATTGTAGATAATTTTAAAATAAATAGTTTTATAAAAAATATAATATTCTATAAAGTGTTTTTCAAATTAAAAAGGATATCTTACTCATGAAATTTTTTAAATAATTTTTAATGAATCCTTGATTAGATTAAAAAACAATTTTAAAATATATTTATTTACAAAATATTTTATTAATTTGTCCTATATTTTTACATTAAAACATGTTATGGTCTTCAAGTAATGTTCTCAGTGACCTTTCAAAATCCTTTTTCCTTCTAATATGAAATCATTCGAATTATAAGACAAGGATATCATTTTTCTTCTTCTTATCTATGGTTTATGTTTATAATGAAAATATGTTTATGAAACACATTTATATTTCATGGGTATTTCCTCAATAATATGATTATGAGTCATGAATATTTATTCTATAGGTTACAATATAACGAAATGAAAAAATAATTGTGAAACTAGTTTCTTTTATATAGTTTATTCTGTGATAAATATTTTATAAAACCCGTTTATTTTAATTGGTTCTAGTATGTTCAATTCATTTATGATATTATGGAAAACAACTGTAATATTTTCATTATGCGATTGGTGGTACCATATCAACATCTAATTAAATGGGTAAACATTTATATCTCAGAATACAAACATGACTAGAATGGGGAGTGAACTCCATTCAGTTTGGGACTTGGTCCACTCTAATAGTGTTAGGAGTGAACCTTGACTAATATGATGGTTGGGGTAGTGAAATCATGACCCAATTAAACCATTTTCAATGATCCATGACAACTATGTAAATTATTTTTATTAAGGATATGTGTTGGTTGGAGTGGTTTACTCAAGAGGGGGGTGAATTGAGTACCAATTAAAATTTTTTTTTAAAAACAATTTCTATTAAAATCCACCAATTTCAAAAACAAATTAAACTGTAGTGAATTTATATAGATTATAAAGGTTCAATTAGTTTCTCAAAGATTGATTAGTTCTCAGTTAACTTAATCTTATGATTAAATTAACTTTTGAAACTAACTTACTGATTTATAATAAATATAAACACTTGCGAATTTAATTATCAAAGTAGCTTTGAAGATAGATTATATTTCAAAGTAATAGCAGCGGAATATGAAATAAATATGTATAGTATGGATATAGAGTATAACTACAAACACAGAGAAGTAACCAAGAGGTTCAGTCTCAAGCCGAGACTTAGTCCTCTCAACAGTTTATATAAAAATGATCCACACCCTGGATCGGGGTTAACAACAGTTTACAACTGTCCAGGTCCGAGACCTCTGCCACTGTTCTTCGTGGGAAACAGTACAACAGCAACCAGATGTCCAGGTCACACACGACCTCTACCACTGTTATTCGTGGGAAAGAAAGAATGAAAGAGTTTGGTAAGGATTTTCAAATCCTTCAGTTTGAGTACAGGAGACAGTGTATGTGTTAGATACAGCAGATAACACACACTGCTCGAAAGAGTAATAATAAATCACAGAACAAGAGTTTTAGAGTTTAGAATTGGTTCTGGTGATTTCAGTGTAGCTCTGGACTCCTTTGGATTCGACTAGAAGTGAGTTTGAGTCTTCTTCTCGTTTCTGTTTGAGAAACAGAGTGTCGTATGCTCCAGGTTCACAGTCAGTGAAAATGTAGTAGTTGAAGTTCTTCAGTGTTCTTCTTATATGCACAGAACACTTCTCGAGTATGCTTGATTGTCTATGAGCTTCTCTGTGTTCTTGATGGAACTCTTTCTTTCTCTTCTTGTGTTTCTGGTATATATCATCCACCACGCACTTCTCTAGTTCGCTCCTTTTTTTTGGGCAGCGTAGTCTTCTCATATTTATCTCCCAACAGGGGACAGAAGAGATTTCTTTTCAGCAGGTACGAGGTACGGGTTCCTGACATCCGACAACCTTTATCAGATATTTGACAAATCATTAAAATGTATGATATGACCGTTAGATAGATTAAATATAGGAAATAAAGAAATTCAAACAGTGAGTCGAGTGATCGGTAGGTAATCAGCATCGGTAGCTTGAACATCGGTAGCTTGAACATCGGTAGCTTGAACATCGGTAGCTTGAACATCGGTAGCTCAATGTCATTAGTTGCTTTGACTCTATCGGTGGCTCTATGCGTCGGTTGGTACATGCTTGTATTGGTGACATTGTTTATCGGTAGCTCCCTGCGTCGGTAGGTACATGCATCGGTAGCTCCATGCATCGGTGAGTCTGATGGATCGGTGCGCCTGATGGATCGGTGAATTCTGATGGATCAGTGAGTCTGTCAGTAGCTTCGTCCATCGGTGACTCTTATTCCATTGGTAGCTACTTATACTTACACCGGTAGCTCTATGTTTGTATCGATAGCTATCTGTAAGTCAGTAGCTTACATTTATAAGCACATCGGTAGCTCTGTGTTAAGTCTATCAGTAGACTGGTTAAGTCTATTGGTAGCTGTCTGTCGGTAGACTAAGTCTATCGGTAGACTGGTTACCGGTAGCTCTTTATCAGTAGTTATAGGCAGATTACTTATCTATTTTATGCAGAACACATCCGATTGTGTTAGAATCAATTTATAACTTGTATAAACATGGATAAATGAGGATTAACATATTTCAAAGACTATTTTAAAGATTATTATTGGTTTGATCATAGATTTGAAAGAATTAAAGTATAGATCAATGATACTTAAAAATATCATATAGAATGAAACCATAATTGGGATTTTCAGCACATATGAATACATGATTGAGATTATCAAAACAGGTGAGGTCAACAATCTCCCACTTTTTGATAATCACAATTTATGATATGGGCATTTAACATAGTGAAAATATGATGGTAAAGAGTATAATATTGAGTTCAATTTTCTTATTGAAAATAGCATCATAGATAATAGAAATAGTATGATATAGACATAAGTTATCAGAGGTAACAATCATAAGGTACTAAATAGACATAAATTATTAGAGGGAAAAAAATGAACAGAAGGGTAAAGTGTCTCCCCTTATTCCTTATGTTTCTCCATTGAAAATATTTTTTATTTTCTTTGTTCTCCCCCTTATTCTCTCATTTTGTTCTCCCCCTTATTCTCCTTATTATTCTCCCCCTTTGTGATAATCAAAAAGTGGGAAAGCATATATATATATATAGGAGACAAATAACACATGAGAAGTAAAAAGAGTTCTGTATTAGAGTAGTCAAAAAGTACAAAAACAGAATACAAAGGAATTCCTATCAAAAATCCTAGCCACTGGATCATTCCACCTCTTCAACGTGAGATTTTCCTTTGGGATCAGATGAAGGTTCGGGTGGTGAGGATGTAGGTGAAGGTTTTGGAATCCCAGAAAAGATCAAAGGAGGCTGGGCCACTGACACAGAGTCAGGCTTATAGGTTGAAGATCTCTGGGTGATCATTGGTGTGAGGCTTCAAACAGCTTGAGCAGGAGTCAGCTGGACTGTGGAAGCAGCTGAGGCAGAAGCAGGCAAAGCAGGAGGGATGATGACTGGTCTGGCATCCACATGCAAGAAGGGCAGCAGCAGATTTCTAAAATCCATAATAATTCCTCCTCCTCTTTCCATAGCAGAGATGAAATCATCCTTGTTCTCCATGAATTTCTCTAGGGTAGGAGTCAGTTCTCTTAGCTTGCTCACTTGTTCTCTGAAATCTTGAGTGACTGGAGGGAGCTTCATGTGTTCCAACATTAGCTTGAAGTGATGTTCGAGTTGATTCTTGGTGAAAATTTTGGTGAAGTAGTGGTCCACTTTGCTCTTAATGGCTTCCTGAGAGGCAGAGGCTTCTCTCATATAATCTTGAACAATCTTCATGATTTCTCTGGCAGAATCTCTTGTAGAAAGCACCACTCGGCTCAACTCTGATGAGTCCACAGGGCCACTGGTTGAAATAGAACCAATCTCCTCCTTCAACATTGCTCGAACTTGATTCAGGTCAACTGAAAGTTTGGATGTGAGAGGGCCAAGAGAGAAAGAAACAGTTTCTTTAAAACTCTTAGACAAACCACTGACTAGGATTTGAACTTGAGAGTCTTGTAATTGAACATGATCCTTCACTGAGGTTTTGAAACTTTCAAACACTGAGACAAACTGGCTTAATACACTCTTCACATAATCTAGGTCCTTGTCAGCTTGAGACTTGGAGCTCATATAAGAATCCAAAGCAACAACTGATGTCTTGAGAGCTTCAAGATCTGCTTTGATCCTAGAAGACTGAGTCTGGCACTCTTTCACTTCTTCCATAAGCTCAGACATAAAAGAAGATAAATTACAAGCTAGAGATAGCTCGAAGGATCTCTCTAACATTTTCATTTCTTCATAAAATCTTTGCTTCATCTCAGCAACTGATTCAGTGAATGAATTTTTCAGCTCATTCTTCATGGATTCAAGATCAGATTTAGAGACAAAATCATTTGAGACAACTGCAGCAGATTCTCTTGCTGAGGCCAAACTAACTACAGAAGCAGTCATTATTGAATTAATTGAGGAAGCAAGAGAGGTTTCCATTAACTTCACTTCTTCAACAAAACTGGTTTTGAGGTCCTCTTTCAGCTTATTCAAATCATGAAATCTGACCACATCATCTGGCAACATCTCAGAAGCAAGATCATAATTGGTCTTCGGTCTATTCACATACATCTCATTATCTGAATATGGATAATCCAATCCACAGACTATAAACCCTGGGTCTTCTACCCAGTCTCCAAGCTCAACAGCTACAGTAACATTTCCAAGAACAGATTGATGCTCCCCCTCAATGGGTGCATTCTCATGTATCACAACAGCATTTTCTGCTGGATTCTCTTCATCAGAATCTTCTACTACAAGTTCCACAGGTGCAGCATCTTAAAGATTTTTTGATACAGGTACAGCTTCTTCTGTAACTCTTTCTACTTCATCAGCAGGCATAGCTGAGTTTCCAATCAAAGGGCTCATACTTAAACTACCAGAAGCAGACAATTCAGATACATTTTCCTTTTCCTCTTCTTCTTGGTGAGGTACAGACTGGTCTTCCTCATGAGTAGATACAATTTCCTCTACCTTTCCTTTCCTAGAATAGACCAATTCTGCAACAGGACTTGGGGGCAAGTCTGGATCTCCTCCAACATCCATAGGAGTTTCTTCTTCTTCTTCTTCTGTTTCATCACTATAAACAGGTTCCTCTTCATCAGGTCTCAGACTCGGATCTCTCTCATCCATTGGTCTTGAGGGATGATCCACAGGATTAAACCTATCATAAATCTTCTGATCATCACTGACCCATTCACCCTTCCATGGGTTCCAGTTAATTTTCATGTACTTGCAAACAGTCGAGGTGATGCAGAAATTGTTCTTGACTACAACTGTCTCATCATGAGACTCAGCTATTCCTTTCACCTTTATCATCACTGAAATCAGCTTGGCAAAGAACAAAGCATTAGTCTTTGACTTTGGTCTAATCATGTCTTCCATTTGAAGCATCAACAATCTGCACAGATTGATTTTTACACCATGTCTTAGCAAATGAAGAAGATAGATATCTTTATATCTCAGATTTGCAAAATCTCCTCGCCTCGGTATCAACACATGCTGAACAAACTTGAAAATCAGTAGATTTTCTCCATCCATTTCAGCAGCAACCACTTGCCTTTGATTTCCATTACCAGTCAGCTCTTTTAAGGCGGTTTCATAATCAAAGTTGTCACTGCTAGGTGGCATTGCTCATGATACATACCCAGAAACACCTTCATGTGGTACTTTCATACTCTCAGCCCACTCTACTGAAGAAAAAGACATCTCTTTTCCATTTACAAAAGAGCTTACTCGATTCTCATTCTCAGACTTCTCAAAGGTTACAAACTCATAGAACTGCTTTACCAACTTCAGGTAGTATGGGCCATTGTTATTCGAGAAACAATCCACCCATTTCTGGTCCTCCAGAATCTCGAGTACTAACGATTTGCTAGGCAGTAGCCATTCTACGCACAGTTCCTTCTCGATTACTATGTCTCTATTCTGCAAGTGAGGATTCACTGGTCGCCTTCCCGATCTAGTTCTGACTTCACTAACACTGTCTTTATGCTGTGTCTTCTGCTTCTTAGCGTTTGGTTCTACACTTTCATCTCTGACGATAGGAAGCTTGGTTTTTTCCATCGCGGGTTTAGGGTTCTTGGTCGATTTGGGAGCTAAGGTTCGAAGGTGAGGGATTTTGAGCTCGGTGAGGTAAGAAGTGGCTTAGACTTAGTTTTATCATTTAGGAATTCCAAATAAACGACTGAAATAGAGTAATAAAAATAATATAAAACGATTCGTATTCTTGGCGGCAGACAGATGTTTTAAAAACATTGCATCGGTGTGAGTTAATCATCGGTGAGAAAAACAAATCGGTGAGAATTATACATCGGTGAGAATTTCCACATTGGTGAGAATTTTCACATCGGTGAGAATTTCCACATCAGTGAGAATTTTCACATCAGTGAGAATTTTCACATCGATGAGAATTTCCACATCGGTGAGAATTTTACATTAGTGAGGATTTTCACACCGGTTGTGATTGAACATTCCCAGTTCGTGTCTTATGTAACTTAGCCTATCCGAACTTAAAGGTTTAGTGAAAACATCAGCCAATTGATGTTCAGTGCCAATAAATTCAAGAGAAATATCACCTTTTTGATAGTGATCTCTTAGGAAATGGTGTCTTACATCTATGTGTTTGGTTCTAGAGTGAGATACAGGATTCTTAGAGATGTTTATTGCACAAGTGTTATCACAGTTGATTGAAACATGTTTAAAAACATATCCATAGTCCAAAAGAGTGTGTTTCATCCACAGAATTGTGCACAACAACTACCAGCAGCTATATATTCTTCTTCGGCAGTAGATAATGCAACTGAGTTCTGTTTCTTACTACACCAAGAAACTAAGGATTTTCCAAGCAAATGACATGTTCCAAATGTGCTTTTTCTATCTAACTTACAACCAGCAAAGTCAGCATCTGAATAACTCATTAACTCAAATGATTGTCCTTTTGGGTAAAACAAACCTAAGTTAACCGTGTTTTTGAGATATTTAAAAATTATTTTAACAGCAAGAAAATGAGATTCTTTTGGATTAGCTTGAAATCTAGCACACATACACACACTAAACATAATATCAGGTCGACTAGCAGTAAGATAAAGTAAACTACCAATCATACCTCTGTAATTTGTTTGATCAACTGGTTTCCCAGTTTCATCTGCATCCAATTTACAGGTATTAATCATAGGAGTTTCACTTTCCTTGATACTATCCAGACCAAAACGTTTTAAAAGATCCTTTGTATATTTACTTTGATTCAAAATAATACCATTTTCATTTTGAAATACTTGAAATCCAAGAAAGTACTTAAGCTCTCCCATTAAGCTCATTTCAAATTCATTTTGCATACTTTTTGAAAAATCAGTACATAAAGAGTGTTTAGAAGATCCAAAAATAATATCATCAACATATATTTGTACAACTAAAACATCTTTAGAAATTCTTTTAATGAAAAGAGTTGGATCAGCAATCCCTTTAGTAAAACCTTTTGAAATAAGAAAATTGCTAAGTCTATCATACCAAGCTCTTGGAGCTTGTTTCAAACCATACAAAGCTTTAGAATGTTTAAAAACTTGATTTGGAAAATGGGGGTTAGTAAATCCAGGTGGTTGTTCTACAAAAACATCTTCAATTATGAAACCATTTAGAAATGCACTTTTGACATCCATTTGATATATCTTGAAATCCAGATGTGCAGCATTTGCAAGTAAGATCCTAATGGCTTCTAATCTAGCTAGAGGTGAAAACGTTTCCTCATAGTCTATACATTCTTCTTGACTATATCCTTGTGCAACTAGTCTAGCTTTGTTTCTGACTATATTTCCAGATTCATCTACATTATTTCTAAAAACCCATTTTGTGCCTATTGTCAAAGTGTCCTTGGGTCTGTCAACTAATTCCCAGACTTTGTTTCTTTCAAACTAATTTAATTCTTCCTGCATAGCTATTACCCAGAATTCATCATTGATAGCATCGTTGATATTTTTGGGTTCTAGCTGTGAATGAAAAGCTTGATTTTCAACCTGGTTTCTTAGAGAAGCTCTAGTTTGTGTTTCTCTATCAAGATTACCAACAACAGCTTCTAAAGGATGATTCTTTATAATCCTCGTTGATCTGGTAAAGGTTGGACTAGAAATTTCATGTTCATCTATAGGTTCGGGTTCAACAGAAGCAGATTCTGGAGAAAGTCCAGAATTGGATTCTTTTATAACAGGTTCTTTAGATTTATCATTAAGGTCCAGAATAGACAAATCTTCTTCAAGATTCTCAAGAGAGTTTTTAGGCTCATGTGGATCAGTTTCATCAAACTTGATGTGAACAGATTCTTCCACACATTTGGTTTTCTAATTGAATACTCTATAGGCTTTACTTGAAATAGAGTAACCCAGAAAAATTCCTTCATCACTTTTGGAAGCAAACTTATCCAGATTATCTTTAGTATTCAGAATAAATACTTTGCAACCAAAAAATTTAAAGTAATTAACCTTAGGCTTTCTATTGTTCCACAATTCATAAGGGGTTTTCTTAAGAACAGGTCTGATTAATACTCTATTAATGACATAACAAGCTGTATTTACAGCTTCAGCCCAAAAATAAATAGGCAGGTCATATTCATTGAGCATGGTTCTAGCAATTTCTTGAAGGGTTCGGTTTCTTCTTTCTACTACACCATTCTGTTGGGGTGTTCTAGGGGCAGAAAAGTTATGAGTATAGCCATTGTGTGAGCAATAAGATTCAAAATCTTGATTTTCAAACTCACGACCATGATCACTCCTCAAAGTTTTAATCTTAAGTCCACTAAGGTTCTCTACAGACTTGTAGTATTTGAAAAAGTAAGAACAAGCTTCACTTTTGTGAGCTAGAAAATATACCCAAGTATATCTAGAAAAGTCATCTACAAGAACATAAGCATAGTGCTTCCCATTTAAACTAGAAACTCTTGATGGTCCAAACAAGTCCATGTCAACCAATTCAAGTGGTTGAGAAGTCGAAACTTCTTTCTTTGATTTAAAGGATACTTTGTGTTGTTTTCCCTTTTGACAGGGGTTACACACTCTATCATTTGGGAATTCTAATTTAGGTAGGTCTCTAACTAGGTTTTTCCTTGAATGTTTTCTAAGTGAGTGAATGTTGCAATGTCCTAATCTTCTGTGCCATAGCCATGATTATTTATGAAAAGCATTCAAACATGTAATATTCTGCATAGCTAAAGAATTCAGATTAACAACATAAATATTTTCATTTCTTAAGGCAGAAAATACCAAAACATTCTTAGAATTAAAAACTTTGCAAGAATCATTTTCAAATTTAACATGAAAACCATCATCACATAACTGATAAATACTTAATAAATTGTATTTAAGGCCATCAACAAATAAAACAATAGAGATCAAAATTGAATCAGTGTTACCAATCTGGCCTAGGCCGATGATTTTTCCTTTTGAATTATCACCAAAGGTGACAAAGCCTCCATCAACTTTTATTAAACTCTTGAAACAAGAGAAGTCTCCTGACATATGTCTTGAACATCCACTGTCCAAATACCAGGTCTCTTTACAGGAGCTCTTCAAGCAAGTTCCCTACAAAACAGATTTAGATGGAAGATGATTTTGGTACACAGATTTTCTTGGGTCCAGACAGGTTAGACAATAACACTTTAGGTACCCATATTTGTCTAATGGGTCTCATATAATTTTTAGAATTGACATGCTTTGAAAGATAAACTTTATTAGATCCATAGCTATGTATATAACTGGTTGAAGCATATGAAGTTCCAGAATTACCTTCATTCTGTCCAGATTTAAAAATGAATCTAGTTTTGGCAATTTTCCTTTGTCCAGGTTGGTATCCTATACCAGTAGTATATTTAGGTGCAACTTGCTTTCCTAGCATCTGTGTTAGAGTATTCCTTCCATTTGTGAACTTCTCTAAGTCTTTTCTGAGTTGTTCATTAGACAATTTTAGTTCAGTAATTTCTTTAAGCAACTGAGCATTTTTCTCTTTTTCAATAGTGAGTTCGGTTTTAACTGTAGTGGTGAGAGCATGCTGTTTCTTTAATGACTTGTATTTATCCTTAAGTTCATTACATGTCTCTTCCAGCATATCACAGTATTCAAACAGTTCAGATTTAGACATGTTATCACCTTCAGAATCATCTCTAGAATAATATGAATTTGAAGCAGGAGTTTCAGAAGTTACCTCAGAAGTTTTTGTCATAAAGCACATGTTGGCTCGATTCCTTTCAGAGTCTGAAGATTCAGCTTCACTTGTGCTGTCTTTTGAAGCACTCCAAGTAGCCTTCATGGATTTATTAAACTTATTGTCCTTATATTCATATTTCTTTTTATACTTCAGCTTTGCACAATCGGCTTTAATGTGTCCTTTTCTCTTGCACTCATAGCAGACAACATCATCTGATTTGTCATTCTTCTTCCAATCCTTTTTCCATTTGCCTTGGTGATCATACTTACCATTATAATTTGTTTTTCTGAAGAACTTATTTTTCCTATAAAATTTCTTAAATCTTCTAGCAATGTGAGCCATCTCAGCATCACTGTCAGAATCACTTTCGCTGTCTTCACAGCTTGAACTTTCAACTATAGCTTGAAGATTTTCTTTGTCCTTATTCTTTGAAGTTGAGGATTTGAATGCGACAGACTTTCTTGCAGGTTCATTTTCTTCCTCTTTATTCACTTTAAGCTCTTCTTCATACTTCATCAGCGTGCCAATGAGTTCCTTGAAAGGTAGAGCAGCAATGTCACATGATTCTCTGATTGATACAGATGTGCCTCTCCATCTATCAGGTAGACACCTCAAAATTCTCATAATTTGTTCCTTCGATGAGACATCCTTTCCCAGCGAGATCATTGTATTGACAATTTCATTGAACCTGAGATACATGTCAGAAATGGGTTCGTCAGGCTTCATTTTAAAATTATCATACTTGATAGTATAAGTGTTTAATCTCATTTCTTTAACATTAGTTGTTCCTTCATGAGAAACAGCTAAGGTATCCCAAATTTCAAAAGCAGTTTTACAAGCAGAAATTCTATTAAACTCTTCATCTCCTAGAGCACAGTACAAGGAATTCATAGATTTACAATTGTTATTGTATGCAGTCTTTGTAGGTTCATCCCAAGTAGATCTAGAAGTAGTAGGAATTTTGTATTCTGATTTAATAGCAGTCCAAATATCAAAACCTATGCTTTCTAAATGAATTTTCATTTTCAGTTTCCACTGAGCATAATTAGTTCCATTGATGAAAGGTGGCCGGTTAGTAGCAGCACCCTCAAGTCTATTGTCCATGATGAGAAAATTTTAAAGAGATAAAAAATTTAGATATAATAGAAATTTTAAGAACTTTAAAATACAACTAAAATCACAGTTCAAAAGCAGAGTACTTTAGAAAGTATTTTCAACCTCTGATACCAAGTGTTGGTCGGTGTGGTTTACTAAAGTGGGGGGTGAATTGAGTACCAATTAAAAATTTATGTTAAAAACAATTTCTATTAAAATCCCCCAATTTCAAAAACAAATTAAACTATAGTGAATTTATATAGATTATAAAGGTTCAATTAGTTTCTCAAAGATTGATTAGTTCTCAGTTAACTTAATCTTATGATTAAATTAACTTTTGAAACTAACTTACTGATTTATAATAAATATAAACACTTGCGAATTTAATTATCAAAGTAGCTTTGAAGATAGATTATATTTCAAAGTAATAGCAGCGGAATATGAAATAAATATGTATAGTATGGATATAGAGTATAACTAAAAACACAGAGAAGTAACCAAGAGGTTCAGTCTCAAGCCGAGACTTAGTCCTCTCAATAGTTTATATAAAAATGATCCACACCCTGGATCGGGGTTAACAACAGTTTACAACTGTCCAGGTCCGAGACCTCTACCACTGTTCTTCGTGGGAAACAGTACAACAGCAACCAGCTGTCCAGGTCACACACGACCTCTACCACTGTTATTCGTGGGAAAGAAAGAATGAAAGAGTTTGGTAAGGATTTTCAAATCCTTCAGTTTGAGTACTGGCGACAGTGTATGTGTTAGATACAACAGATAACACACACTGCTCGAAAGAGTAATAATAAATCACAGAACAAGAGTTGTAGAGTTTATAAGTGGTTCTGGTGATTTCAGTGTAGCTCTGGACTCCTTTGGATTCGACTAGAAGTGAGTTTGAGTCCTCTTCTCGTTTCTGTTTGAGAAACAGAGTGTCGTATGCTCCAGGTTCACAGTCAGTGAAAATGTAGTAGTTGAAGTTCTTCAGTGTTCTTCTTATATGCACAGAACACTTCTCGAGTATTCTTGATTGTCTATGAGCTTCTCTGTGTTCTTGATGGAACTCTTTCTTTCTCTTCTTGTGTTTCTGGTATATATCTTCCACCACGCACTTCTCTAGTTCGCTCCTTTTTTTTGGGCAGCGTAGTCTTCTCGTATTTATCTCCCAACAGGGGACAAAAGAGATTTCTTTTCAGCAGGTACGAGGTACGGGTTCCTGACATCTGACAACCTTTATCAGATATTTTACAAATCATTAAAATGTATGATATGACCGTTAGATAGATTAAATATAGGAAATAAAGAAATTCAAACAGTGAGTCGAGTGATCGGTAGGTAATCAGCATCGGTAGCTTGAACATCGGTAGCTTGAACATCGGTAGCTCAATGTCATTAGTTGATTTGAATCTATCGGTGGCTCTAGGCGTCGGTTGGTACATGCTTGTATCGGTGACTTTGTTTATCGGTAGCTCCATGCGTCGGTAGGTACATGCATCAGTAGCTCCATGCATCGGTGAGTCTGATGGATCGGTGCGTCTGATGGATCGGTGAGTCTGATGGATGAGTGAGTCTGTCAGTAGCTTCGTCCATCGGTGACTCTTATTCCATCGGTAGCTACTTATACTTACACCGGTAGCTCTATGTTTGTATCGGTAGCTGTCTGTAAGTCAGTAGCTTACATTTATAAGCACATCGGTAGCTCTGTGTTAAGTCTATCGGTAGACTGGTTAAGTCTATCGGTAGCTGTCTATCGGTATACTAAGTCTATCGGTAGACTGGTTACCGGTAGCTCTTTATCAGTAGCTATAGGCAGATTACTTATCTGTTTTATGCAGAACACATCTGATTGTGTTAGAATCAATTTATAACACGTATAAACATGGATAAATGAGGATTAACATATTTCAAAGACTATTTTAAAGACTATTATTGGTTTGATCATAGATTTGAAAGAATTAAAGTATAGATCAATGATACTTAAAAATATCATATAGAATGAAAACATAATTGGGATTTTCAGCACATATGAATACATGATTGAGATTATCAAAACAGGTGAGGTCAACAATATGTATACAAAAAATTTACATGTATTATGCCAATGTTATTGTATCATGGATCATGTTTTTTTATTTTAATATGATTTATGTTTTGTTAATATACAATATTTATTCTATGACTCTTAATTTTGATTTTTGATATTTAGGGTATGGTTTTAATATATTATACTCACATTATCATACCCAAATGCTCCGATTATATTAATTCATTTCCCTTGTTTACCCTTACTGAATATTAGTTCACACCCCTTATTATATTATTTTCACATGTTATGTTGATATTCATTTAGTTTAATATGTATAACAAGGGAGTTATTTATGGGGAAAAAGTGGGAGACAATGTAAAACTATTATAAAAATACTGTATATGTTTCAATATTTCGTAGAAACTATATATCTACGATCCTTAACTGTATGTTTTTGTAGTATAAGGAATATTCACCTAAAATATGTATTCAAGATGAATGAGAAGTTTAGTTATGTTAGATTTTCAGATTATATATGATTGACCACAATCTTTGTTTTTTATGTTTATGTGATAAGTGTCATAAACAATATAGGTAAGCTTATTTTTGTTGATATAGACAAACAATATAGTTTATGGGCATGATCTAGTGGTCATGCATCATACATATTATAGTCATATGAATGGGACGTTATGAACCCGATGTGAAATTATGAAGGGTAATTCTTAAGGAAACTCACAAAAATTTGTGGTTTGATATACTCATAATACATTTTTATTAAATATTTTTCTACTTTTGAGTATATACTAGGAATTGTATGTGTTCCATCCCATTTTTTCAATCATTGAGGGATTTATACCATGTTTGATGGACATTATATGGTAAAATAATAATTACAACTATTTGAACGGAAATGTAAGCCTTTTATTATTTTAAATTCACAAGATATATTTCTTATAGAAATAATTGTTATGAAATTTTTTAATCCCCCATTAATATTTCTCAAATCGTACCCCAGATAAAGTACCACATTAATTCGCATATGCCATACTATATGCAAGAGTTTTATGGAAATCCTCATAGGCCATATTCATATATTTATAAGACTACATTATCAACAACATAAAAATTAATAATTACTAAATAACCATACATAAACCAACATAACATATCAAAATTTTCAGTATGGAATTATATTCATAGAAAAAAATTAAAAGAACAATCAAATTTTTATATTAAATGGAATATGAAAGTCTGGTGCTCACGAATTTTCTGTTCCTCACATCTAATAGACCTCATTTAAAAAAAAATTATATATCCCACCACAAAATTGAATTATCTTTATTTTACTCTCTTCTTAGTCTCAGTTCTATTTTTTATGTTTAATATTTTTTGGGTTTTTAGCTACTATGTGGGCACTGTACGGTTGGTGGAAACCATGCGGTCGGTTCGAGTGCCCCTAAAATTTCCCACTTATTAAAATTATATGATTATATGTAAATAATATGAATAAATTTTTAAAACATAATAATAGTAATATTATTGTGTATATAATAATATTATTATTACTAAGAGAACTGCTATTATTTTTTATTTTTTTATTTAATCGAGAATTAAAAATGTTTCGTTGAGGTGTAGGTCAGGCCTGACATGAGTCTATGTGTGTTTTTGATAAAAGAGTGTTTTTGATTAAAAATTTTCAGTGCATGTGCAGGGCTAGTTCCAAGGCATGTGGCTTCACCAGAACACCGTTCGGCCTGCCCGATGTGTGTTCAGTTAATTAATTAACTAAATGGACAACTGAATTGAACGTTGAAATAAATATGAAAATTAAAGTTATTTGAGTGTTGTTATAATAATAATAATAATATTATTATTATTATTATTATTATTTTATTTAATACTTTACTTAGTTTATTCATATTTAAAAATTTATTAAGGATATTATGATTTAAAATGATAGGTATGTAATTTCTTTTACTATAATTATTTTTATGTTATTATGAAGAAAAATATTTTTTATTATTATAATTATTAGTTGAATAATTATTATTCTTTTAATTATTATAGGTTTAAAAAATTAAGATAAACCCTAAACTTGCGCCACACCCTTCTATTTCACCCCCTCTCGTGTCGCACCTACATTGCCCCTGCCCTCCTCCCACACCATCGGCCGTGACTGCCCCCTTCCCTGCTAGATCACTCTACCGACCTCCCTATCTTTGGCTACCATCCTGCACCTCCCACTCTATGTCCCCTCTTTCAAATTTTTTTTTTCAAAAACTAAAAATTAAAAGAATATATTAAAAATATTTTTGTTAAAAATTATTTTTTCTATTCTATTTTATTAATCATATTTATTAATGGTTACATATTGATTGAGTGGTAATATATTTATATATATGTTTAGAAATTATATTAGTGAAATTACTGAGGAATGATTAATTTATATTATTATATATAAATTATATATTTATTATAAAAAGTATTTGAAAATAATAAATTTTACATTATAAAAATGATTGAATTTTATTCTAGTAATCAAACTTTTATTTTGAAAAATAAAATTTACAATATTACATTATATGAAAATTTTTAGATAAAATATGAAAAAATTAGAGTTTATATTTATATATTTATAGAGAACATATTTTTATATGTAAACAAATAAAAATGTTTTTAGATTCAAATGTTACATAATTTTCAAAAATGTAAAACATCAGTTTTATATATACCATGTTGATTTTTTAAAATTATTTATTATTAAGTATATATATATTATTAAAATAAAAAAAATTCATATACTTTTAATTAATTCTTGTTATTTGATAATTTCATAAAAGTTATGATATTATCAAAATTAGTATTTTTCACTACTCACCTAAAAATAATTATTTTTTGGAAAATATAAAAAATTAAACATAAGATAATATTTAAATATTGAATAGATAAATGTTCTTAATTTTTAAAAAATTAAATATATAGATTCATAAATATATCATCCTAAAAAATACATAATATATAATGGTAAAATTATTTTAATTGAAAATGTTATTTTAAAACTTTTATTGTTTTGCATCTGATTTTTTACTCCTCTATAATTTATCACAATATTATTATTTTATATTTTTTCATATATTTTCACAATAGAAATCATCTAATATTTCAAAGATATTTTTTTGGTTTTGTGTTTGAAATAATCTATTAATCATAGTTTTAACTAATAGAAAGATATGTTCAGAAATCATAGCGTAGGACATCCCCCCTAAATAAATTACGTCCACATAATTTTAATTATAAATCACTAATGAATGTTTATAATTATATATAAAAGGTAAAAACAACCCAATATATAACATCTACATAGATATCAACTTTGTAAACATTGGATATGTATTTTACCCTCAAAATATATCAATCCATGTATTTAGTTAATCTCTAATAATTTGAACTCAACATCCCTAATTATTAGGTGTCCTAAATCCAATAATAGAATTAGTTTTCTAAGACATCTCATACTTATATTTACACTGATAACTGATCGTAGGTAGGTTTGAAAAGTTATTTCCCGGTTTTGGCAATTAATTTGGATTAATTTTTTTTATATATATAACATCCAAAGACACATACAATATATATGAATGAAGGATTATACAATTTTTTTTATTATATTCTATAAAACTGAACATGGGAATAAATAATAATAGATTTTTTTTATGACATCAAACCACATTAGTGGTGATTGGATGTTGTTAAATAACATCCTAGGTATAATAGAGTTTCTAGACCAGAGTGGTGATTATGTGTAACTTCCAACACCTAATTACCACTATCAACATCTATATTATTCATTTCATAATACTTTCCTTATTCCTTCGGAGTAAAAGGTTGTTGAGGTTTTCTATTCTTATTATCATTTAGATTAGGGAATCAATTTTTATAATTCTAAAACACCATACATTTGAGTTATTAGAAAGGATTCACCTCTATATCATTAAATTTATACTTCAACCTAGATTTAAATTCATTAAACTGATATCCAATCCTTTAATATTAGAAATAAATAATTATTTCCCAAATGCATTCTTTTGGGTGATAAGTCTATCTGCTTATTCATGCATGAAGTTGAATCTTCATTTCTTAATCATATTCATCATCATATATTATATGAATTTACTTCCTTATATTATATTGTGTGTTCATATTTTTATAAAACTCCATTGTTTTTAATCACAACATGATATAATTTTGTGAACATGGCCCCAATTTGTCCACACCATTTTTGTCCCATACATAAATTACATATTTTATTATTCTTATATCGATCAATTTATAAACCCATATAGATTAATAATGAGTGTTCAATAATAACCTAAATATAATTTTATAAAAAATAACCTCTAGAATATTTAATCTCAATATGTATCAGTTTATGAGAAAATCATGTTAGCATATAATATATTTAGTTCAATCGGGATAACTCATACTTTAAACTAGGTTTCATTATTTTAGGTTATTTAAGTATCCATACAAAAAATCATCAAAATAATAAATCCTTAATGATGGATCATAAAGGGAACATGATTTACCAATCCTTATACAATTAAATTTTCTATCCAAGTGTGTCGTTTTACTACCACTAATCATGCACTATGTGAAGATCGAGTAAATACTAAACAATCCTTTTTTAGACTAATTAACCCATGGTTTTTAGTTCTAAAACCAAATACACCATCCAATATCCATTCAATCATTAAATATTTATGTGAAAGAAAATAAAAAACAATAATAATATTTCAGGATGTATCCTACACTTATATGTATCCCATAAACTTATCCCTTTGGTTTTCATTAATTTTTTTCCCAATCTTCCAAAATAAATAAACTAATCATAAAATATAACTAAACTATTTATTAAAAATAACAATACCCTGATATTATATAATGAATAACGAATCAATCCACAGATATAATTATTTTACATTTCTTATTTTAAACATTACATTTCAGAAAAATATTAATCCCCCTAAGAAAAACATTTTGCGTGTCATTGAGGACTAGCTAACTGAGAATTGTGTTTTAGAATACTAGGGAATATTTATATATGGATAAGACACATTATACACCCATAAATACATCCTATAAGTTATAATCAACTTCAGATCTTGGGTAACAAAAACATAAGAATGGGGTGCTCTTAAAGGCTCAGTAAAGTTTATCATTTCTTTAAGGTATATATCAAAATAATATGAGAAAACATGGAAGGGTGATATTTATAAATAAATACATCCTGTAAAATTTTATATTTTTATATATTTCATGATAATAAGAAAATATCAAATAGATAATCATTTTTCATGCAATAAGAGTGTGTGATAAAAATTGGAACATGACATTATGGAATGGTATTATATGTTCATAAAATCAAACAACTATGATAAAAAACATAATTTATTACATCCCAAGTATAATTAAAGAATCATATTCAATACAATCATAGTGTAAATAATTCTATAGTGTAATGAATTCACTATTAAATTACATAAACATAGGGGCTAGAGTCCTGTAGTAGATTGGTCTCACTCACCAATTCATTTCATATTATCTCATGAAAAGTAAATTATTACCCAATTTAGTTGATGGATATATAACTTATATAAAACCTACAACATAATGAAATTAACAATATGTACACGTTGACATGTTCCATGTAATAAAAATAAACTTTACCAGAATCATAAGCATGATAAAACCCATGTGAATAATGTGGGATTTATAATATCATCAATAACCACAAGAGAAGGATATATCATCATTATTCCCAATAGAATAATGAATTGAACTATTTTGGATGTTTATATTATCATAAATAATGTTATTTCATGATTATGTAGTTCTAATTTAGAATAATCCATAAAAATGATTAGAAAAGTAGAAAAAAAAGAACCATTTAGGTGATGTTATATGAAATTGGTAAATGTTCATTAATAGAATTGGAGATAATTCTATTAATCACTAAAAAAAATTTAACATGGAGAGTTTTAAATAATGTAATTTTTTTCATAAAATATTCAACTTTAAACAAAAATTTATTTGAGTATCACTTGTATTGAAATAATAAATAGAGAATTTCCCTTAAGTTGGGATCATATAAGGGATAGAATTGCAATGGGAACAAAAAGAATGTATTTAAAAAAAATTGAATAATTAAGAAGTAATATATCCATGTAACATATACAAAAAAGATTTATTAAAAACATGATAATAAGAATGATTAAAATAGATAAAAATAAATATAATGTCTAGTCCAAAAGAAATTAGGGTGGTTCAGAAATACCTTTTATGTTTTAAAATATAATAGTTCTAATAACAGATTATAAAAATGGGTAATTTTTTTTAAAATAATAGTAGTTAATAAAAAAAATAATTATTCAATATATAAAGTATATAATTGGAGAGAATATAAAATATGTACATCCATGGAAATCATTATTAAAAAAGATGGGAAATATTCTCATCATTGATATAATGTTTGGGGAAGACTTCATAATGGTAAAATATTTAAATTTATAAATTATATTTTCTAATATATAATGTGTTATTACACTAAAATAAAGACTTCTAGAGGAATAAACCAATCATACAAAGAATAATTTTATGATGAAACATAATAACTCAATGAAATGGAGTTTGCGTAAGATAAAACTCATACTACATCATTATATTTTGAATGAAAAATACATTGAAGTTAATACATGATATGGATTTTTAAATATCATATATTTAAATATATTTTTCAATGAATACATCCCTTTCCCATATATATATATATATATTAAACAAATAGTGAATAAAAATTATATCTCTATTAAACAAAATTAAAATTGAGAAAACATTACCTGGAGTCATAATTGAATATGTGTGTGCACCCATCATCCTAAAAAGTTAAATTATTTCATTAACAAAATTATTATTATTTTTTATATATATTTACTTATATAATGTCTCATTATGATTATATTTTATTTATTTATTGTCTAGTTTTTTCGTATGGTTGTTTCTTGAGGAGATTCGGTCAATTTCATTGAAGATTCCACATTATATTTACTATGTTCAAAAGGGTATTAAAATACAATCATAATCATAGTAATTATATATTATTATTCTTTTTATTATTTTATTTTCAAAAAAAATTATATAGTTACTTAGGTTTTCAAAAAATGGAATCAATTTAAGAAAGGTGGATCAATATGTTTACTTAAGGTGATAAAGTTTACTATGAACATCTATTAATAATATAACTTGTATAATATATTGTATTATCATACCAGAGTATAATTAGTGTAAAAAATATCATTATTATTTGATAAATGTATTTTTCAAATCATCCATCTTAGGAATTAGTTTGGGAAAAAATATGTCATTTAACGGAGACGTTAATCCACATGTACATGGATGAAACATTTATTTTACATAATATCGATGGGGGTAGAAAAATAAAGTAATTATAATGTCATAATCAAAATAATGTTATAATTATTAATTTATTTCAATAAATAACTATTCTGAACTTGTCCTGTAAGGTAGTTGTGGAAAATAATATGTGTCTTTCATGAATGCGGTAGTCCGCAAAAACACATGACGAAATCTTAATTTCAAAAATGATTTTATGTGGAGGTATAAAGTAAATATTATATTAGTATAAAAACATTGATTATACTAAAAATACTTATTTGACCCTAAATTCAGGTATATAATATATTTGATAGGGTTGAAGAAGAAATGAAGAGATAAGGAATGAGTATTGTTTTTTGGGAGACTAGGTTACCAATTTTTAGAGATAAATCCTTTTAATGAATAGAGAAATGTGGTGGAAGTGATTCCCTTTTATAGGTGAAATAATTGATCCTTTGCAAATACACATTACTTATTTTATAATGAATTGATACTATTCATGGGTAAAATAATGATAAATGGAAACTAATTTATTTTATGGTGAACTAAGATTAATAATACCTCCAAAATTAATTCGGTTACATGTTTTAAACAATATTTGTGTCATTTACCATTAGGTTTTTAACATTTACCTTTTTGGTTTTTATTTTTGGAAGCTTGTTTTTACCCAATTAATTAATATTTTATTAAAAATATAAGGTAATAAATATTATAAAATATTAATATTATAAAACTAAATCTGATATCCATTTAATATAATACAATTTCTTAATAATATAATTTTTTTATTAAATAGAAACATTCAATAAATCAAAAACGGTTTATAGAAAAATGTAGTTTTTACCTTTATATATTATTTATAATATATAGTATTTATTACCCATTTAATGAGTGGTAATATATTTATTTATAGGTTATGCCAATATACTAGATTCAATTTTTAGATAATATTAATTTATTTTATTTATGATAAATTACACATTGTTAATAAAATAATTCATTAAAAATAAATACCTCCCCATTATTGTTGTGATTAACATAAATCCTAGTAATCAAAACAATCTAATTAAATGAAATTAAAATTAAAAAATAATATAAATGTCATTATCCAAAATTTTAACTAAATTTTATTATATTTAACTTCAACAAGTGATGAATTCTAAATTTTTTTATATAACTGTGTAAAAATAGTTTTTAGAGTAAAATATTACATATATTTCCAAAACATTAAAATGGGTTTTCAAATTGAATATTTTATTATTAAATGAGAATTATAAATTATAACTATATTATTTCTGTTTGAAAATGGTTTAAAAAATTATGTCCTTATATTATGATAACGTAATAAAAGTGATGATATTAATAAAATCATTATTTTTCACTACTCACCTAAATACAAATATTTTAGAAACATAATTCATAAATTAAACATAAGATAATATTGAAATGATCAATCAAATAATGAAGTTAATATATTTTATTAAAATTTTAAATTATATAAATTTATGTTTTAAATTAAAATACAACATATAAATGGAAAATAATTTTATTGATAAATTACATTTTAAAACAATATGTGTTCTTATTCTTATTTTCTATGTCATTATAATTTGTTACAATAATTATATTTACAATTTGAATTATAATTTCTAAATTTTATTAACAATATTTAATAATTTATGTCCGAGATCATATTTTTTTCTTTTTCTTCAAAGGAAAGATATTGAATGTTATATTATTTTAAAGAAGCATATATTCCAAAATATTAGTGTGTTAGACCAGAACACCATCACATCACCTGATTACAAGGCCCAAAAATCGAAGGAACTACTGAATCATCCAAATACTATGAAAAAACTCTAAACATTATTCCTAGTGAAACTCAATGGTGGGGTCCCAAAAAAACCAGATCCATCATCGTACCCTATCTATGAGTACATATATACCCCTTATATAATTCACTATTAGATCACACAAAATTCAACTTGTGTCTCCCTCATAGTATATTGATCCTTCCAAAATTATATAACTGAATACCAAATTGTAGTATTTTTCATGGATCTGAATTGAATTACTTTCCCATCAACTGGCACCCCAAGAAATATCTCACCCACCCAAATTTTTATTCTACTAAACCATGATCTTTTCAAAGCCCAGATCAAAAATAATTTGCCTTATAAGATACTCCTTAAAATGTAAGTATACTTTTCATCATCCATATAGACCAAAAATATATATATTCACATACTCTAAACATATCTTTTGTTGTATATAATGACCATATGTTAATGACCCACCCTTATAGGAGTGCCAACACAAAACACCAATCACAAAATAATCCCAAAATACAAAGAATAGAATACTTATCATTCATCGAAATTAACCCATAATTAGGGTAACATCATCCAACATCCAATAGTGGAATAACCACCATATTACCTCTCATATTCTGCTTGCAGATAATAGTTTGTGATCAGATCCATCATCACATATGTGTCACTCTTCCCAATAGAGGGTCATCCTATACATAAAAGACCCTATAGAATTCTATACTAGGATCAACCATTTTGAATCAATTTGATCCATCTATGAGGTTTTCTATTATAGAATAGGAACACCTTCAACCATAATCATAACATATAGACACCATTCACATTGGCCCTTATATTGAACTAGTCTTCTCATACATAGATATTACATCTTTTTAGATGATTGTTCAATAAATTACAAAACAAATATTCCCAATTAATGTAATAGTTTAATGAATATGGATAATAGTTGAACAATACTTTAATTTGATGATATATCTTCATTATCACTAATACAGATCTTCACATTTAGTAACATTCACATAAATACCCAACAAAAAACAGTTCTTTATATCCTGGGTAAAAAACATATGAAAGAGAGAGGTCACATGCTTGATAATAGTAAAAAATGTATACAACCATATTCATGAAAATTGTGTAAGATAACATGATAATAAAATTTAACGACCATACACTACAAATCATTAATCATAATTATGAGTCATGGAATGAATACTGGTAGCTTATATGAAATGAATCATGAAGGAATCAAAGACCATGATCCAAAAACATATAAGATAAGAATAATACATAGATATTTGGAATACACATGTGGTTATAAAAATGGGAAAAGGTATAAATCAAGAATGGTTTACTCATTACGTAAAAGAAATGAAATTATAACCGTGCATGCACTTATGGACATGAAACCAGATCCACACATAATATTAAAGACATGAAATTCTAGTCTATGGATAACATTATAGAAATGAATTGTATGTGAATGCATAACATTATGTGAATAAAATATAATTCCATGCATAACATTGTAATGTTGTAATAAAGCTCATGCCTAAAAATGTGAACATGTAATAAGGTTCATATCTAACACTAATAAAATTTAATTAGTTTCACACATAACATATGTACCTATGAGTTATCGATATTTACCAAATGCACTATAGGGATATATATTCACCACATATAATATAATAAAACTCATATGTATGTGTTATAGAAGATCATAAAACATTTATCAGATCATAACCCATGAGATGAAATAAGTTTCATAATGTATTTTTTTATGTTATAAACCATATAATATAAAGGGGTTTTATAAACATATTTTCATGATAAACTATTAATGGAAAGAATAATAATTGTATCCTTGGATATTACCCCCAAAAGAAATATGTTTTACCATATAATATCATATTAAATATTGAATTATATCAAAAGATCAGTTTGAACATTTCTTGATGAAAATAACATTCCATTGAAAATTAATTTATAATACTAAAATTTCATAAAACATTTTGAAACTAATTTTATTTTAAATAAACAATTACAACATATAATTTAATCTTCAAATAATATAATTTTCTTAATGGTGTAAAATTATATTCAACCCTTACATATTAAAATAAATATTCCATTCACATTTTTAGTAAGATCCAAATTGGTATTGTATAGAAAACAATAAGATGATTCCATTTGAAACATTTTTTATAAAATCAAACATGGGTAAAATTTTAATTAATAAATACATTGAATAATGTTAAAAACATTGTTTATACATTTCAAAAAACACGATTTTGGAAAAAAATGGTTTTCGACAGAACAGAGAAATAGATATTTTTGTCATTGAAAACATATTCTAAATTATATTAATTACCAAGGAGTGGAAAATATTAATATTTCATGAAAATATCATGATAAACCATAGGATAAGAAACATAATTTTGATTATTTTTTGTATAACATAATTTTTCATAAAATGAGAGATAATTATAAATAATCCAGATAATCAAATAGATTGTAAAATAAATCTATTACCATATTGGAAACCATTTGAAACAAAATACAAAATATCAAAAAAAGCAAAAATGGATATAGAATCCTGAAATTTTTTTGATAATATTTTAAAAATACATTATAAGTAATTTTATATACACTATATAAATGAAAAATTTGGTCATATGGAATGTCACTCACAGATTTAAAAAGTGACACAAAAATACCTTACCGCTATAGTAATTATAAGAAAAATAAGACAAATAAAGAATAAAATAAATTTAAACATTAAATATAATGGAAAATGTTATATTAATTATATAAAATGACATGGGTTATGAATATACACCGAAAAAAAATAAATGATTGGTGAATTTTCATGTCTCCTATAAATAAAAGAGAGATTGAAAATCCTTTACCCTATGTCTCGACTTTCATTGTACATCTTCTAAACACATATATAATAAATATAAGTTTATTATAAATCTATTATAACTATAATTAGATATATTATACAATATTTTAAATAATTATACCCTTTAGTTACCTTTTTATTTTAAATTATTTATTAAAATCTCATTCAGGGTAATAACTATTTAGTATTTCATATGTGGTTTTATTTTTTTAGTTTTGGTCCATAGACATTGATTATGGTTCCATAATATCTGGAAAAATAATCATTAAATAATAAAAATATTTATAAGTTAATAAATTTTTTAATAAAAAAACGATAATGATGTTATTTAGAAATTAATTACTTTGTGATGGAGACGGTAGGTCATCTGTACACATGAGTAAAATTTCCATTTCACAGCAAATATCATAGAATGAAAGGAAAGTAATATTTTATCATTTATAATTATAATAATATCATAAATAATTTATTATTCATTTATATATACTTCTAAATACCGTCTATGTGGTATGATAATCAAATGAGAGAGTCACATCGCTTCATGAAAGTGGTAGTCTACACGTACACAAACTACATAATCATCTTTTAGTTAGTGAAAAGTTCTGAAATATATTGATATATTTTCTTTTAATTATATTAAATATTTCATTAATATCATTATAATTTCATGTTTATGTCATATATTAATTAACATTATCCTTATTATCTTCCATGTAAAGCCTTAGTGAAAATGAATCACATCACTTCATCAGGAGGTAGTTCGCTATACACATGAGAGAAATATTCATATCCCCTAAGGAGTGAAATTAAAAAATATATTTATGATAAAATTTATCCATATGTGTAATTGTTTTAGAAATATCAAATATATACTTTAGATCCATCATCGTAACTATATCATCTCAACTATGAACCCACTAAACGTTGTCCTGAGCTGGTGGGTCATATAGCCTCAAGAGAGCCACCCCATACACCCGAGGATTATGACTAGCCACAAGTGTCTAACATGGTATAGTGGGGGAGAATATAAACTCATTTCATGGTAAAATACTTATTAAAAACATGTATAAATAATATGAAGTAGAATATATGAAATGATGGAAGATAAAATTCCATAAAAATATAATGATATATAATCCCATAGCATAGTATTATTTATTATGATGATCATTTATTTTCTCTATAATAAAAAATGAAAATACATTTAAATATGAACCCATAATAGTACAAGTACTTAAATATAAAATAATGAAAAATAAACTATCATTGGATAGAATCATAAGCATAGGTCAGTCCTATTCTACCTATCTCCTAAGTAACAATCAAATCATGCATCATAATATAAGATCTTGCATTTATCTCTACCTAAATCCATCAAAACTATCTGAGTACCCAATAGAGGCCCAAACATTGTGTGAGATAACAGTTAGTGGGCCACCAGCAACAGTTTCTATAGCATGTACACTCTTTTAATAAACAATGAAGTAGGGTGCAATATATTATATTTATAACAGTAATAAAATTAATTATTCAAATAAGACATAATATTATACATCCCAGTATAGTTCCCTATAAACAATAGTCAATTATCCATAAACATGGTCAAAAAGTAATTCACACATAACCACGTGCGATATCATTTAGTCTGAATGTTTAAATCAAATACACATATCATTGCTATCTGTAAATCATATAAAAATGTCCATAATTTCTAATCTGTGTATTCCAGTGTATAACATCCACAACATACTATGTCATTTCATCTAGTCTCAAACCACGAAGGGCGTGATCCAAATAATTAAATACCAAGGAATCCTCATTTATTTCATATAAGATCTCAATATAAACTCAGTAATGACTTGGGTTAAATCCAAAGAGCATGTCCGAAGATCATGTTCAATGAAATTCCATGAATGATGGATCTAAGGGATATAAATTCCATTGGTATAATTTTGAATCTCAATCCATTGATTAAAAATATACATGGAACCCACTATAATAATCTACAAGAATCTATGTAGTACAAATTTCCCACTATTCCTATGGAATCAATACATGAGGAGTAGAAATTTCTGAGGCATCCCCTACCATAGTAAGGATCCATGGAGTATTCATTTCAATAGAATCCAACGGAATTCGTATATGAGGAGTGTAAATTTCCAAGGAATCCACTACCAATATCAATTCCACATTTAAATTCATAATATATTTCATAATCATTGACATTTTATGAGTTCATCTAACCCATTTCCCCATTTTCCATATAAATAATTAAACCACTTAAACATCAAGTAGAAACCCCTAAATGAGGCATAAATCATCCCCAGTTAAACCATTTAAATATATTTTAATTTATACAAGACTCCCAAAACAATTGGTAAGGTAACACTAACCCAACAAGGTCATATGACAAAGGAAAGTTAAAATAACCCACCTCACTCGTGTTCTAGGTTGGGGTATTAACCGTTAATAATAAAGCATTAGTATATCAAAAAAATAACATTCATAAAAATTAATCAAGGTATTCAATTAATTTTAGGGAAATGTATGAAAGCTATACAATCAGAACAATATAAACAATTCATATAAAACATCAATACATGAGGGAAAATTATATACCATTTACCATATACCCGTGAAGAATAAACTTCCAATATCAAAAAATAATTCTATCCCTATCCAAAGAATATAAATGAAAAGGATAACTCCCTATGTAATTACCCAACCCCAGTTACCCAGATTCGATACATTATTACATAACATTGGAATGATCACAAAATTTCAAATCTCAAAGGACCTATTAGTTTAGTAGCGTTGGAACAACTAGATACATTCATTATGTTTACATTAAATAATAAAGTGAAAACTACTACAACAACATCTTGTCTTCATATCCCCGCATACTTTCCATGCAGGTCATTCATAAATTAATTCTTCACATCTTGGAAAAAAAACATTTAAAGGGGTAAGCTTGGATTCTCTATAAGGATAACAATATAGTGGAAACTTTTATAAATAAGAATAAACATTTAAATATATTTATAACTAAAACAAAAGAATTTTAAACATGAACTTTAGCAGAATATGGCAGAGATAAAATGAAATAATTCCATTTACTTATTCTACATGGATATTCTACTAGTCGAATAATCACTTGCAACATCAATAACCACTTTCATAATGATGGACTGCATAATTCCAGACTAGCATAATAATATATTCAAGTCCTCATGCCATGACTACAAATACAATTTTTTCAAGTCCCTTTGCCAAGACACTAGTTTGTCTAATGAGACCTACCAATTCATCAAGGAGTTATAGCGGGCTCCACCCATCACTTTTTATGTCCAATGCATTCATCATATGAACATGTTTAACATAACATAAACATTAGAATTAAAACTTGCATACGAAATGACAATACATTCTCCATAAACCATGAATGGTATAAAAATAACACATCCACAGTCAATAATATCACACAACCTTCAATACAATATGGAAGTTTTGTATCATAATAAATAAACTTCAAATAATCTTAAAAGGATGTTGACATAGATGAAGTCAACACTATTTGAGAGAAATATTTATTTTTTTAAATTCATTTAAAAGTAACATAATTATAAAAGAGAAAATATACTATGAAAATATTCTAATAAGCTTTTAAGGGAAGCTTTGATGATTTTATAACGGCAGAAAATAGCCGCACCCACCGTATAAGTTAAAAAATAAATTCTTACCTTGATTCTGTCGAAAACGATAAAAAGGACCTTGTTTGTAAAACGACAGAAAGATTCCTTTAGGAACTTATTATAAAAATTCAACAAGGGTATAAATGAATATAAATATAGTATATAAAATAGTAAGAATTATTTGAAATTCATTTTTTAGAAACATGGATGTGGATGATAAAGAGGTCTCAATAGATAAGTATGTATAAACAACCTCAGATAATGATGAGATTGCGAAATAAAACCTTACCATGTAATTTTCCTTAGTTGAGGGTAGTTTAACCTCTTGTATAATGGTTAAATAATTGTTATTAAATTTACATGAATCATATACATTAATATGAGATCATATATGATCTTATAACATTGCTTTATTAATAATGTCTTAGTATTATCGTCGTTTCGAGTGTTAACTTACTCGTTTTCTTTTATATGTTTTGTTACATAAGTCATGTTTGTTATGGATAGGTTGTATCTCATTAATATACAGAATGATATAAAATCATTAAAATTTATTTTTAATCATCATATGAGAATTATACTTGCATGAATACGATGGGGAATGAATCTCATCGCCTTTGTGGAGACGGTAGCCCGTACGTACGCAGGAGTGATAATATCATTCTTATGAAATTAAAATAATATATAATTGGATGGTATATAATATATAATGACTAATTATCAAGTTATATTTATTATTTATATAAATTACACATCATTATCATACACATCCAAATAATAATGTTTTGAATAACAATTACAGCACGACGAGGAGACGGAAAGCCGTATGTATGCACGTATAGTGACATGTCATTCAAAGGATAGATAGAAGACTGAATATGGTTGTAAAAAATATACAATAACATCAAAGTATATATACGATATTGGAGTTATTATTTTATAATAGAAATAAAAATTAATGAAGAAGTTGAAGAAGAAAGGAACTTGAAAAAGGGTGGTGAAAACATTACCTCTTCTTCGGGTTCTTCCTTTTGATTTGATCAAAATGGCTCTCTAGGTTGGCTTTCTGATCAAAATAAGGCCTCTAGGTTGAGGAGAGGGAAGGTGAGAGAGCATTTGGGCAGGGTTTTTCCGAACCAAAAGTCTTTTAAGCTATGATGAATATGATATAAGTGGTTTCCTTTTATAAGGGGGGAGGGGCTCTTTAAGAAAAAATTCAAGTATTAATTTATAATAAATTTATATTCAGTTTCAAATGTCTCCAAAGTGGATTATTAAAATTATAAAGTGGGGATGGGTCTAAATTCTTTCAACCAAAAGATTTTAGACAGGTTTGGGTCATTATATTAACCTTATCTTTTAGTTTTACTCTTAGTTAATTAGTTTGACATTTACCATGTCACATTGTATTTTTATATTATATATTTAATAAACGTACTATATACATAAAATTGAACCCCAAGTGGTCCATTAATGGTACATATATCATGATATAAGTCATTTGGACAATCCTTTGAATTTTAGGAAAATAATATCAATTAATAATATAATATTTGTCTGAAAAACTCATTTTTGTCAATTTTGACACTATTCAATAATTGATTTTTTTAAAGTCATAAAAACTTTATTAATTCGGAAAAAATTAATTTAATATATACTAAAATTTCATATTAACCAATAAAATTCATGGATGTCATAAAAACATTCAAATTATATTTATTTTAAAATTTATAATACCAATTGTTTGAATTGTTTATTTATAAGTAATATATTGCATCATTATTGTGTCATAAATAAATTTAATAATTAAAAGTCTAAAAATTAAAAATAAAATATAATTATGTAGGAAAACTTTCTATATTTATAATTAATATTAATAGTATAAAAGATAACATATATAACCATATGTAAAAATTATTTTCCCAAAACATATATGCTTTTGTCATTTTTGTATTCCCTTTAACTTAATTAATATAAAGTGTCCTTATCACATACAAGTGGCTCCATTGAGTCCCAAAATCGACCCAAATATGCCCATGGTCAGACATGTATCAACCAATAGGGTTCTGACACGTTTTAGGGAAAATTAATATTATAATAATATTATTGTTTTACCCTTATTTATCGTATTTACCCTTTAACAATAGTAAATAAAATATTTACCAAAATAATTATTCAAAATGTATAAAAATAAAAGATACCTATTTACACGATTTGGACCACCTTATTCCAAATATGTAATACATTTTTCTAAATTCATAACACTGAAGGGTCATAAATTAATTTAAATTTAATTCCAATTGTTAAAATAAAAAATCGTGTTTTTAAGAGATAATAACTATCAAATGATTGAGACTTGTTTATGTCCGGTTTAAATGTGAAATTATATCCAATGACCAAAATTGTATTAAATGGTAATAATATATTCTATATATAATTTAAAAACCCTCAAATTCATAATTTATCAGTATTAATTAATTTTACTAAAAATGTTGTTTTTAAATAAAATTTAGTAATTTTCTCTATTCATCAAAATATAAAAGTTATCCAAAAAATACAAAAATTTTACCCTAGGCTAATTTCAAAATTAAAAATCCAAAAATGAAGTCCATTTTGAGAGAAAATATTTATAAAATTTCAAAAAGTGGGTATTAATATTCATAACGGCTACTTTGATTGGTCGCGGTGTGTTAGAATCTCGAAGTTGCGTACAATGCATGCTATTGAATTATTCAAAGGGAAACGTACTGTGGAAGCTTGGGGTGTTACATTATCCCCTCTAATAAATTTCTTCCTCAAAATTTGAAATTGTTCTTCAAAAATAAAAGGTTTAAAATAGAAAATATCTTTGTGGGAAAACTGACATCGGAAATTCGGTTAATTAAATTTAGTCTTAATAAGAGGAAAACAAAAATGAAAGGGTCACCACCAAATTATGATCTTGATTTGGAGAACATTGGTGGAAATTAGAGACACAAAATTGGTGAAAAAATTTAAATAGTTATAGGGAGTGATTGAGGTCATCATTCATAATAAATTGTAGAATTTAGGGCATGAAATCCATCAATATATGATGATATAAAATATCATTAGTTCAACAAAACATAAGGTATTAGGATAACACATTTTTGGTTTTAAGATCTCATACCTAATATTTATGAATTAGTTTCCTCATAAAAGACGAAAAATATATATATACAAATATATATATACTTAACAAGTAGAGATTAATCCTTCAACTAATTTCTACCAAAAACTCATCTTTCACTCCAAAATATAATAGAACTAAAAAATATTATATTTATTCTAATCGTATAAGCATACAAACATTAAAATAAACCATTAAAATTAAGAAAAATACTTTTTAATGACCAGTGACTTCCTGGAGACAAGTGGTAGGTAATAAAGGCATGCCGCACTATAGTTGTAGGTTCGATTCCTGAAGCTTTGTCCGACACGACTGGTTATCGCCCGACCTGCAAGTTGTCATTTTCCTAAAACTATAGTATCATAATATTCCAAAAATGTATCATAATAATTGTTTTAACCTTAAACAATTCTATCAAAATTTATCTTAATCCAATCAAAACATTATAGTTATCCAAAGTACCTCTGTCCAGACTCTCTGTAAAAGGTATCTAAATTCCAAAATCAATTGTCACCTCAGATTTCCCAGACAATGTAATGTTTATCTTATTGTCACATACTAAAAATATGATTACCTTAGTCAGATTAAAACCTTAATGAAAAGAACAAGTACTGCAATACAATACTTAAATATATCACATTATTCTTATAACCAGAATATAATCCGTCAGTCCAAACACACAAATACATTAATTATTCCACTTCAACTATAGTAACAACATAAGATTGGACTTCAATATTTGGACTTTTTTTAGGTATGTTTCCTTGGAGCCTATGGAATTAATTCGTATAATGCCCCATTTCTCTACAATTGTAGCATTCAACATTGACAACATCTTTTTTTCCCTTGCAATCACGAGCCTGGTGACCTTTTTCTCCACATTTGTAACAAACTCCAATTCTTTTTAGGCAAGTACCAGGGTGTTTCTTACCATAATTATCACATAATGGGAAATCCTACATTCCCTTTTTCCCTTTATCTGTCTATTGTTCCAACGTTCTCTTCTTCTCTTGCTTTACTTTATTGTCATAAGATTTAGAGAATTTATTTTCTTTTATAATAGCACCTCAGACAATGTCTTCGTATGACGAGAAAGATTGTGAGACTACTGCTTGATGGAGAAATGGTTTTAACCCATCAAAGAAACGATCAATCATACTCCTCAGGTTAGTTATATAATCTGCTGCATGCCTCGCTAACCTTGTAATGTTAGCTTCATATTTTGTGACATTCTCATTCTCCATTTTCCTCAGACTAAGAAATTGCATTTCCATATCTACTCCATGGTCACGAGGAAATTATTTTTCTAAGAAAATCTCTATAATCTCCCTCCATTCCATACATGATACTTCTTCATCGTCATTTGTGTTTTGAATTAATGACCACCATTGATCAACATCTCCAGTGAGGCAGTAAACTGCCATGATAACATTTTCCCTTTCACTACTCTCCAAAGCCTAAAATATTTTGTCTAGGGATCTTATCCATTGATTAACTACTAGTAGATTTATACCCCCATTGAATGTTGGTGGGTTTTTCCTCATGAACCGGTCTAACAACGATCATCCACGTTGTGGAATGGGGTGCTCCATGCTGGTAATGTTATTATTCATAACCTGAGTGAGTTGTCCCAGTATGGTGATTATCTGATCAACACCAGTTGCATCCCCAGCACCACTATAATTATCTTGAGAAGGAAGGAAATCCCTAAATGGAGTGCATGCATTGATACGACTTCCATTTCTTCAACTAGGCGCCATTTCTAATCAACGGAATAAACTAGATCAGTTTATGAATTAAAATACATAATTCCATACTTGTAAAACACTTAACATAATTTGAACTATTTATGAATATAATCCATAACCATAAAAAAAATTCTTTGAAAATTTATATGCACATAATCTTTTCATAATGGTTTGTCAATAAAATGAGAATTATCTTAAGCATATCCACCGAGAGTGTTGTAACCAAGAGTGTAGCAAGGCCTGTTGTCTTGCACCTGTCCCCGTTCGATTCTACCTCAAAGAATTGTTTGTGGGTTTTACCCCATGGTACATCTGTGCCAGACCCGCCTCTTCCTGATCATATCAAGAAAGTGATGTATTGTTCAGAAAAATCACAAAATCTCTACAATACAAAAATTCTAGGAAGTTATTCTATACAAATCCTTAAAGTCCATCTTAGGACTATGTGCTCTAATCAAGGTTTATCTAAATATATAATCCAAGGTTTTTACTAAACATCCTCTGATACAAACTGTAAATCCCCTACCCTAGTTACCCAGATTCGGTGCATTCTTACATAACGTTGGCATGATAAAAAAAGATCAAGTCTCAAAAGACCGATTGGTTTAGTAGACTTGGAATAACTAGATACATTCATAAAGTTTTCATTACATCATAAAGTGAAAAATAATACAACAAAATCTTGTATTCATATCCCATCATATTATCTCTATATTTCTTTCATAAATTACTTTTTCAAACCCTTGGAAAAATAAAACATTGAATGGGGTGAGATCAGATGCTCAGTAAGGATAACCATATAGCGGAAACTTTCATAAATAATCATAAACATTTAAGGCAATGTATAAATAAAACAAATGCCATTTAAACTTAAACGTCATCATAATATGGAAATGATGAAATGAAATAATTCCATTCAATTATTCACATGGATATTTTACTAGTCGGATATTCACATGAAATATCAATAACCACTTTCATAATGATGTAATGCATAATGTCAGACTGTCATAACCACATAGTCAAGGCTTCGTGCCAAGACTACAAATAAGATTATTTCAAGGCCTTCTACCAAGACCCTATTTTGTCTCATGAGACCTACCGATGCATCGAGGAGCTATAGCGGGCTCCACCCATCACTTATTATGTCCAATGCATTCCTCGTATGAACAGGTTTAACATAACATAAACATTATTATTAAAACAATCATATGAAATGAAAATACTTTCTCCATAAACCATGAATGGTATAAAAATAACACATCCACAATCAAAAATATCACAAAACCTTCAATACAATATGGAAGTTTTGTACCATAATAAATAAACATCAAATAAGCTTAAAAGGATGTTGACATAGATAAAATCAAAACAATTTGAGAGAAATATCCCTTTTTTTGAAATAATTTAAAAGTCACATAATTATAAAAGAAAAAATTTACTCTGAAAATATTCATATATGCTTGTAAATTAATGTTTGACGATTTGGTAATGGCGAAAAATATCCACACCCTCCGTATAAGTTAAAAAGGACATTCTTACCTTGATTTTGTCGAAAAACTTAAAAAGGACCTTTTTGGGAAAACGATAGAAAGAATCCCTTATAAACTTTATATAAAAAGTCAACAAGGGTATAAATTACGTTAACCCATAGTATTTAAAATAGTAATAATGATTTGAAATACATTTTAATGAAACATGGATGTGGATGATAGAGACGTCCCAGAAGATAATTACGTATAAACAACCTCAGATATTGAAGAGATTGTGAAATAATCCCTTACCTTGTACATTTCATTGGTTGAGGGTATTTTAACCTCATGTATGATGGTTAAATAATTTTTATTAAATTATACAAGAATCATATACATTCACATGAAATCATATATGATCTTTTAACATTTCTTTGTTAATAATGTCTTAGTATTATTTTTGTTTCAGGTGTTAACTTACTCATTCTCTTTTATATGTTTTGTTACATAAGTCGTGATTGTTATGGATAGGATGTATCTTATTCATATATATAATGATATCAAATCCTTAAACATTATTTTTAATCATCAAATGAGAATTATACTTTCATGGATACGATGGGGAATGAATCTCATCGCGTTCGTGGAGACAATAGTCCGTACGTACGCATGAGAAACAATATCATTATTTTGTTATTAAAATAATGTATAATTTGATGGTATATCATATATATAGAATCATTATCATTTTATATTTATTATTTACAAAAAAAAATACACATCATTATCATACCCATCCAAATAATAATGTTTTGAATAACAATTACACCACGATGTGGACACGGTACTTTGTACGTACAAACGTATGGTGACATATAATTCAAAGGATGGATAGAATAATGAATATGTTTTTAACATATTTATAATAACATAATAGTATATAGAAGATACTAGAGTTATTATTTGAGAATGAAAATAACAAAGAAAGAAAAATTTGAAGAAGAAATGAACATGATAAAGGGTGGTGAAAACATTACCTCTTATTCGGGTTCTTCATTTTGATTTGATCAAAAGGGCTTCGTAGGTTGGCTTTATGTTAAAAATAATGCCTCTAGGTTGAATTAAGGGAATTTGAAAGAGTATTTGTGCAGGTTTTGGCCGAAAAAAAAGGCTTTGAAGGTATGAAGTGTTGGTGAGAAGTGGTGTCCTTTTACAAGGGGAGGAGGGTATCTTTAGGAAAAACTTAAAGTATTAATTTATAATAAATTAATATTCAGATTCTAATGTCTAAAAAGTGTATTATTCAAATTATAATGTTGGGATGGGTCAAAATTATTTCAAACAATATATTTTAGACAGGTTTGAGTCATTATATTTACCTTATCTTTTAGTTATAACTCTTAGTTAATTAGTTTGACATTTACCATGTCACTTTGTATTTTTATACTATATAGTTAATAAACAAACTATATACATCCAAGAGACCCCCAAGTTTTCAATTAATAATACACCTATCATGATATAAGTACTTTGGTCGATCCTTCGATTTTAGGAATAGAATATCAATTAACAATATAATATTTGTTTTAAAAACTCATTTATGTCAATTTTGACACTATTCAAGAACTGATTTTTTTTAATGTCATAACAACTTTATTAATTCTAAAAAAGTTCATTTAATCAATACTAACATGTCATATTAACCAATAAAATTCATGGATGCCATCCAAACATTCAAATTATATTTAGTTTAACATTTAAAATACAAATTGTTTGATTCATTCATTAATAAGATAAATACTGCATCATTATTGTGTGATAAATAAATTTAATTATTCAATGTATAAAAATTATAAATAAAATACTATTATGTATGAAATAATTTTATATTTATAATGAATATTTAATGTCAATATGATAACATATATAACCCTATCTAAAAATTGTTTTTCTAAAAGATATATGATTTTGTCATTTTTGTATTTACTTTAACGTTATTAATATAATGTATCCTTATCACATACAAGTGGCTCCATGGATTCTCCAAATAGACCCAATGATTTCCATGGTCGGACATGTATCAAAAAAAGTGTTAGGAAACGTTTTATGGCAATTTAATATTATTATAATATTATTTTTTACCCTTATTTGCCGGATTTACCCTTTAACCATTGTAAATAAAATATTTACCAAAGTAATTATTAAAAATGTCTAAAAATAAAAGTTAAATATTTACAAAATTTGGACATCCTGATTCCGAATATGTAATCCATTTTTCTAAATTCAAAACACATAAGTGGCAGAAATTAATTGAAAATTAATTCCTTTTGTTAAAACAAAAAAGCATGTTTTTAAGAGATAATAACTATCAAAAGATTGACACTTGATTATGTCCGGTATAAATGTGAAATTATGTCCAATGACCAAAATTTTATTAAATGGTAAAAATATATTATAAATATACTTTAAAACCACTCAAATTAAAAATTTAACAATATTAATTATTTTGATTAAAAAGGTTGTTTTTAATTAAAATTTAGTAATTTTCAGTATTAATCAAAATATAAAAGTTATCTGAAAAGTACCAAAATTTTACCCTAGGATAATTTAGATATTATAAATCCAAAAATTAATTCCATTTTAAGAGTTAAAATTTAAAAAAATTCATAATGTGGGTATTACTATTCATAAAGACTACTTTGATTGGTCGCGGTGTGTTAGAATCTCGAAGTTGCGTACAATGCAAGATATTTCACTATTCAAAAGTAAACGTATCGTTGATGCATGGGGTGTTACATTAAACCCTCCTTAAATAAATTTTTTCCTCGCAATTTGAATGTGTTCTTAAAAAAATAAAAGGTGGAAAATAGAAAATATCTTTGTCTAAAAACCCACATCAGAAAATGGGTTAATAAAATTTAGTCTTAATAAAAGGATAAGAGAAATGAAAGTGTCACCACCAAATAAAGATCTCTACTTGGATAACATTGGTGGAAATTAAAGACACATAATTGGAGGAAAAACGTAAATAGTTATATGGAGTGATTAAGGTCATCAGTCACAAACAATTGTAGAATTGAGGGCCTCAAAGCCATCAATCTATGATGATTTAAAATATCATTGGTTCAACAAAACATTAGATATTAGGATAACACATTTTTGGTTTTAAGATCCCATAACTAATGTTTATGAATTAGTTTCTTCATAGAATAAGAGAAATATATATACATACATATATATATATATATACTTGACAAGTAGAGTTTCATCCTTCAACTAATTTCTACAACAAACCAATATTTCACTCCAAAAGATAATATAACTCAAAAATATGATATTTTTCCAAATCGTATAAGGATCCAAACATTAACATATTCCATTAAAATGAAGAAAAATACATTTTAATGACCAGGGACTTCTTAGAGGCTAGTTTTAGGTAATAAAGGCATGTCACACTATGGATGTAGGTTTGATTCTTGCAGCTTTGTCCGACGTGACGGGTTATCACCCGACCTACAAGTTTCCCTATTACTAAGACTATAGTATCATAATATTCCAAAAATTGATCATAATAATTGTTTTAACCTTAAACAATAATATCCAAAGTTCAAATTAATCCACTCCAAACATTATAGTTATCCAACGTACCTCTGTCCAGACTCTCTATAAAAGGTATCTAAATTCCAAAATCAATTGTCACATCAGATTTCCTAGACAGAGTAAAGTTTTCTTATTGTCAAATACTGAAAATATGATTACCTTAGTCATATTAAACCATAATGAAAAAAAACAAGAACTATAGTATAATCCTTATATATATCACATTATTTTTAAAACCAAAACATAATCCTTGAGTCCAAAAACACAAATACTTTAATTATTCCACTTCTACTGTAGTATGAGCATAATATTGGCCTTGATCACTTGGCCTTTTATGAGGTAAGTTTCCTTGCCACTTAGGGAATTCATTCACATAATGCCCAATTTTTCTATAATTATATCATTCAACATTTACAGAATCTTTCTTTCCCTTGCAATCAAGAGCCTGGTGACCTTTTTATCCACATTTGTAACAAACTCCCATTCCTTTTTGGGAATTACTAGGGTGTTTCTTACCACAATTATCAGATAATGGAAATTAATTCTTTCCCTTTTTCCCTTTATCTGTCTCTTGTTCCATCATTCGCTTCTTGTCTTTCTTTACATTATTGTCATATAATTTAGATAATTCCATTTATTTCATTATATAATCTGTTGCATGCCTTGCTAATCTTGTAAAGATAACTTTATAATTTGCGACATTCTCATCCTCCTTTTGCCTCAGACTGAGAAATTGTCTTTCCATATGTGCTCAATGGTCATGAAGAAAGTATTTTTCTAAGAAAATATCTTTAAACTCCCACATTACGTAATTGATACTTTTTCATCATCCTTTGTGTTTTGAATTAATGACCACCATTGATCAACATTTCCAGTGAGGTGGTAAACTGCCATGATAAACTTGTCTATTTTACTACTCCACAAAGCCTGAAATATTTTCTTTTGGGAACTTATGTATTGCTCAGTTACGGGTGGATTTATACCCACATTTAATTTTGGTGGTTGTTTTCTTATGAAGCGATCTAACATTCATCCTCCACGCTACGGATCGGGATGCTCTATATAGGTATGGTTATTATTGATAAACTGAGCGAGTTGTCCCAGTATGGTGATTAGCTGATCAGCACCAGTTGCATCACCAGCACCTCTATAATTATCTTGAGAAGGAGGGAAATCCCTACATTGAGTGTGTTCATTGATATGGTTTCCATTTCTTCCACTATGCACCATTTCTATATAATGGCATAAACTAGACCACTTTATTAATCAAAATACATTATTTTATACTTGTAAAACACTTAACATATTTTGTACTATTTATGGATATAATCCATAATCATAAAAATGTATTCTTTGAGAATTTATATACTCACAATCCCCTCATAATGGTTTGTAATGAAAATGATAATTATCCAAAGCATATCCCTCGGGAGTGTCGTAACCAAGAGTGCATCAAGGCCTGTTGTCGTGCACCTGTTGCCGTCCGAGTCTACCAGAATGTGGTGTTTCTGGGTTTTACCCCTAGGTTCATCTGTGCTAGAGCCTCATCTACCTGATCGTATCTAGACAAGGATGTATTGATCAGAAAACTCATAGAATATCTACAATACCATAATTCATGGAAGTTATTCTATACTAATCCTCAAAGTACATCTTAGGGCTATGTGATCTAATCAGAGTTTATCTAAATCTAGATTCCAATGTTTGTACTAAACTTCCTCTAATACCAACTATAACGCCCCGACCACAGTTATCCAAAGTTAGTGCATTATTACATATCATTTGCATGATCACAAAAGATCAAGTCTCGAAAGACCGATTAGTGTAGTAGCCTTGGAATAACTCTATACATTCATAAAGATTACAGGAAATCATAAAGTGAAAACTACTATAACAACATCTTGTCTTCATATCCCCTCATAAAATCCTTGTAGTTCATTAATAAATTACATCTTCACATCCTTGGAAAAATAAAACATTGAACAGGGTGAGCTCAGATGCTCAGTAAGGATAACAATATAGCAGAATCTTTCATAAATAAGCATAAACATTTAAGGAAATGTTTAACTAAAACAAAAGCCTTTTAAACATGAACATCAGCATATTATGGAAATGATAATATTAAATAATGCCATTTACTTATTCACATGGATATTATAGAAGTCAAATAGTCACATGCAATATCAATAACCACTTTCACAATGATGTAATGTATAATGCCATACTATCAAAAACACATAGTCAAGGCCTCGTTCCAAGACTAAAAATAAGACTTTTTCAAGGCCTTGTTCCAAGACACTATATTGTCTCATGAGACCTACCGATGCATTGAAGAGCTATAGAGGGCTCCACCCATCACTTATTAAGTCCAATGCATTCCTCATATGAACAGGCTCAACATAACATAATCATTCGTATTAAAACTACCATACGAAATGTCAATATTTTCTCCATAAACCATGAATGGTATAAAAATAACACATCCACAGTCAAACACATCACAAAACCTTTAATACAATATGGATGTTTTTTATCATAATAAATAAACATCAAATAAGCTTAAAAGGATGTTGACATAGATGAAATCTAAACTATTTGGGGGAAATATCTCTTTTTTTAAATAATTTAAATGTCACATAATTATAAAAGAAAACATTTACATTGAATGTATTTTTATAAGCTTTTAAGGGATGCTTTGACGATTATCTAATGGCCGAAAATATATGCACCCGCTGTATAAGTAAAAAAATACATTCTTACCTTGATTCTGACGAAAAGGTTAAAAAAGACCATGATTGGAAAAGGACCGAAAGATTCCATTATAAACATCTTATAAAAAGACAAAAAGGGTATAAATGACTTTAACCCATAGTCTGTAAAATATTAACAATTATTTTAAATAAAATTTTAAGAAACATGGATGTGGATGATAATGAGGTCCCATTATATAATTACGTATAAACAACCTTGGATAATGAAGAGATTGTGAAATAAACCCTTATCATGTACTTTTACATGGATACGGGTAGTTTATCCTCCTTTATAATGGTGAAATAATTTTTATTAAATTATACAATAATCATATACTTTAACATGATGTCATATATGATCTTTTAAGATTGCTCTGTTAATGATGTCTTAGTATTATCGTTGTTTCAGGTGTTAATTTACTCGTTTTCTTTTTTATGTTTTGTTACATAAGTCGTGTTTTTTATGGATAGGTTGTATCTTATTCATATACATAATGATATAAAATACTTAAAAAATATTTTTAATCCTCAAATGAGAATTATACTTTCATGGATACGATGGGGAATGAATCTCCTCGCGTTCGTGGAGACGGTAGTCCGTACGTATGCACGAGCGACAATATCATTCATTTGATATTAAAATAATATATAATTGGAATGTATATCATATATACAGAATCATTATAAAGTTATATTTATTATTATTTATAAATTACACATCATTATCATACCCATCCAAATAATAATGTTTTGAATAACAATTACACCACGACATGGAGACGGTAAGCTGTATATACACATGTATGGTGACATGTCATTGAAAAGATGGATAGAGTAATGAATATGGTTGTACCATATTTATAATAACATCATAGTATATATAAGATACTTATGTTATTATTTTAGAATGGAAATAACAACGAAAGTATATGGTGAAGAAGAAAGGAACTTGAAAAAGTGTGGTGAAAACATTACCTCTTCTTCGGGTTCTTCCTGTTTATTTGATCAAAATGGATCCATAGGTTGACTTTATGATAAATATAAGGCCACTATGTTGAAGATATGGAAGTTTAGAGAGTATTTGGGCAGTTTTTGTCCAAACAAAACATGATTTGAAGTTATGTAGAAATGCTGAGAAGTGGTGTTCTTTTATAAGGGGGAGGAGAGGCTCATTAGGAAAAACGTAAATTATTAATTTATAATAAATTCATATTCGGTTTCTTGTTGCTCAAAAGTGTATTATTCAAATTATAAGGTGTTTATGGGTCTAAATACTTTCAACCAATAGATTTTATATAGGTTTATGTCATTATATTAACCATATCTTTTAGTTTTAACTCTTAGTTAATTAGTTTGACATTTACCATGTCACATTGTATTTTTTTATCATATAGTTAATAAACATACTATATGCATCTGAGACACCCCCATGTGGTCATTTAATGATATACATATCATGATATAAGTCTTTTGGATGAGCCTTAGATTTATTGGAAAAGAATATCAATTAATAATATAATGTTTGTTTTAAAACCCCATTTATGTGAATTTTGACACTATTCAATAATTGATTTTTTAGTCATAACAACTTTATTAATTCGATCCAAACTCGGTTAATCAATCCTAACATGTCATTTTGACCAATAAAATTCGTGTATGTCATCAAAACATTCAAATTATATTTATTTTAACATTTATAATATCAATTTTTTCGATTCTTTCATTAATAAAGAAAATACTGCATCATTATTGAGTCAAAAATAAATTCAATTAATCAATGTCTAAAAATTTTAAATAATATACCATCACGTAGTAAATATTTTTATCATTATAATTAATATTTATTGTCGAAAAGATAACATATATAACCCTTTGTAAAAAATTTTTCTCTAAAAGATATATGCTTTTTTCATTTTTTATTTACTTTAACTTAATTAATATAAATTGTACTTATCACCTACAAGTGGATCAATTGAGTCCCAAAATCTACTCAAAGATGCCCATGGTCGGACATGTATCAACCAATAGGGTTAGGACACGTTTTTAGGTAAATTGATTTTATTATAAAATTATAGTTTTACCATTTTTTACCGGATTTACCCTTTAACCATAGTAAATCAAATATTTTCCGAAGTAATTATTCAAAATGTCTAAAAATAAAAGTTACATAATTAAAAATTGTTGACCTTGTAATTCCTAATATGGAATACATTTTTCTAAATTTAAAACACGGAAGTGGCAGAAATTAATTTAAAATTAATTCATGTTGTTAATATAAAAAAACCGTGTTTTTAAGAGATAATAACTATCAAAAGATTGACACTTGTTTATGTTCGGTTTAAATGTGAAATTATGTCCAATGACCAAAATTTTATTAAATGGTAAAAATATATTCTAAATATACTTTAAAACCACTAAAATTCATAACTTATCAGTATTAATTATTGTGACTAAAAAAGTTGTTTTTAATTAAAATTTAGTAATTTTAACTATTCATCAAAATATAAAAGTTATCTGAAAAGTAGTAAATTTTTACCCTAGGATAATTTTGATATTCCGAATCCAAAAATTAAGTCCATTTTGAGAGCTAAAATTTAAGAATTTTCAAAAATTGGGTGTTACTATTCATAACGGCTACTTTGATTGGTCGCGGTGTGTTAGAATCTCAAAGTTGCGTACAACGTAAGCTATTGCACTATTCAAATGGAAATTTACCATGGATGTATGGGGTGTTACACCCTAAAATTGTAAATAATATCCTTCATGAGAATAAAATTTTCAAGGAAAAGAAAAAATATGAAATGTGTGATAAGAATACATAACTCACCAACATAGATCCAAAGAGACTTGAGATAAAGGACCAGGAGCTCATATAGTGAAATAACACCCAATCATATGTTTAGGAATCCATTAAATCTTTTACATGTAATATAATTGAGGGAATGAAGGATTATATTGAAAAAATAAGGCCTTTAGATTTTTTTTAAACATACCTTATTCATTTACATCATTTGTTAATAATTTAAAGAAAATGTAATTGTTAGGGTATTCCCTTGGGGAAAACCCTTTAAATGTTATGAATTGGATTTATAAATACATTAATTATCATTTTTTAATACACATTTTGTAAACCAAATACTTTTGATGTAATTGTAAATCATAAAGCCTATAACCCTCCTTCCACTTCCTTCCCAAAAACAACCCGATGACCCATGGCTCTGACTTTAATGACAAATAAAATAAGGGAAAATTACAAGAATTAAAACCAGTAATAAAAGGACCAATTACTAAAAAGAACCCAAAATATTACAACACCTTACCATGGGAGGTGGTAGTAGAAAAACTAATAACATTGGTTCAAGAGGCGGTAGTCTTATATACACAAAAATGATGATTTAATTACCCATTAGATTGGAGTAGGAATATTTATAGGTCATTCACATAATATAAAAACCAAAAGTATATGGATGATAGTGAGGTTGTTATATCATCATGGTTAAATATTAATTTATTTATTTGAATTAATAAATAAAATAGAAAATCTCATTGAAGAATGTTGAATATTTTATGGGTAACCTCTCGATATTTTTCTTTAATTCCACCCTTGGATGTATTTCTTATAAAAATAATGATTATAGCTTCAGAGGAGGGAATTTAGAATGTGATTTTGGTTTGATTTTTATAAAAAAATGCGATGAATGTTTTAATAGGAGTGTAGTGGGGATCCTTTTAAAAGTTAGTGACTATAAAACATGTAATATTTTTAAAAGAAAAATATTTAACAATGCCTTTCACATGATAAAAGAATCCAAAAGAAAATTTTCACGATCCTTATTAGTTATTATGTTGATATATGTCTTGATAATTGATTTTTGGAATTTTTTAGTTCATTTAAAGCCCTATATTTTTTTATCCCCATATTAAACCAATTTTAATATTAACCACGATAATTAATGTCTATTATTTCTCTATTTATTTTGGTAAAAACATTTTTTGTCCATGATAGATAATATAAATTACGATTATTAAAGTTATTTAATAAATTCTTCTTAATTAAATTAATCGAATATGAAAATTGTATTTCAATATTAGTCCCACGGACATGATGAGAATGGAGGGTTTTTCAAAAGAAAATGTTCAAAAATTTACATGTTTTTCAATAAAAATTCAATATTAAAATGATTCCAATGACCTTAATTATATATATATATATATTTAAACTAAAATAAAATTTAAATTTATTTTAAATATTCAATTACCTTATAAATAATTTAAAAACAAAGTTTTAAATTAAAAATTAGTATTTACAGTATTCATAAAAATTATAACTTTTTCATAATATTATTTAATCTTATAATAAAATCTGTTTTATATGATAATTCAAAAAATGAAATTTATTTTTTACATTTTTTTAATGTTTCAAAAATTAATTTTAAAATAAATTTAAAAAGGTGACCAAACATACTTTTAGAGAAATATAATTTTTAAGTGCCAAATTGGATTTATTTGTATCTCTAGAATAAAAAAATAATATGAATGATATATATTTTATTTAATAAATTCTCTAAAAATTCAATTAAAATCATTCACCAAACGTTATTTTATCAATTTATTGATGTAAAACATGTTTTTCTACATTAAAATAGTTTTTCAAAAAATCTAATTTGTTCACTTTGAAATAATTTGTATCCTTATTTATAATTAATCGGTCAAAAAAATAAATAATTTTATATTCATTTTTAAACCTATTATTTTTATAATTTATATAATATTATTCAATCCCTTTAATCTAATGGGTCAGGTATTTCTACAGTGATTTTATTTTAATAGCATGTCTTGTTATGGTGTTGTGTGTAATGCAATATTAATTTTGTAATTCTTCTAACACAAGTTATATACGATATTTCTTGTAATGTGGAATATCAAAATGATTAAAATAATTAGAAAAATACATTTCATAACATCTTAGTGTGTTACATTATACCCACCTTAAAATTAATATCTTCTCAAAATACATCATGGTCATCAAAGTCTTAGAATAATTAAATTACATCATCAAAACCCTCCTCATAAAAATGGTTAATAAGACATCCTCTTGAAAAAGAAAAATATTTGTTAAAAAGTGATCTAGAATAACACATACTAGGTCTTCGAATAGGGGAAAATAATAAGGAATTAAAAACATTGACTAAGAAGAGAAAACTAACACCTAAATACAAATGGTGAGTGGAAGGGAATATGGTCTAGATAATGTTAACAACAAAATGACATAAAATATGTAGACATAAACATGGTAACTAATATCATCAACAATGATGATAAATGGACAAAATTTTATTTTAATATCCTTTTCCTAATTTTATGAATTCACTTTATAAATATACTATGAAAATTTATACAAATTACTTTTAGGATATATTTTTATTTCCTAGGAATAGTTTCATTCATTAGTTATTCCCTGATCAATTTCTACAACATCTCTTACTTTAAGAGAAAAATTCTTCATTTTTGAAACACTAAATGTGATCCATAATAGAATGATATGTAATTCATTCTATCTAAATTAAAAAAGGATGAAAATTATTTTCCAATATCGATATGTCTTAATATGGTGAACTAGTATATTTATTTGTTAAACCTCATATAAATATCAACAAATATTATTCCAAAAAAATGGCCAACATTATAATAATCGAATAGTTCAAAATATATAAACCATCGACTAATGTTTATAAAATTAACATAATATTAATCCCCCATATAGGATAATGTATTTCCTGATTTTCACATACCAAAAATGTGCATACTTTTATCATCTATTCATTTAAATAATTGTTAAAACATGAATTTCCATTAATCCTTTTTGAAAACATATATGCTTCCTCATTCCCGATATAAAACATGGATTGTTGTATATATTCCTTAAATCCAAAAAATTTAATAAACTCCACCATTTATACTATAAACCCATTTGTGAAAAAATAATTAATCAGTTCAAGGGAAATCTATACTATCCAATTTACTTACTCATATACAACATCTCTATATCCCAAAATCATTATCTCAAAATCAAGAAAAAATTAAGGGTTATATTTATATAATAAAATATTACCTTCAAATTAAAATTATTTTCTTTTCCATCATTACTAGTTACCATATTTTTAAAAATCATCAATGAAAACCATTTACAAAAAAATCCCTATATATTTCATGATTCATATAAAATATCTCATTAATTCCAATACATTAATACCTTAATCACCCCACTAACTTAAAAATCATTTACTATGATTCACCATATTATTCTTTAGTACGTCTTACCTTTAATAAGCCTTTCTTAGTCTTTTTGTCATCACCAAAATATTTTTAATTGTATAACATTGTGTATTATCTTCAATATCATTCCTTTTAAGAGATTGACATCCATAATATCCATACATTCCACATTTAAAACATTATACATTCAATAGTACCTTATGAAGACCATTTATATCATCCATTTGGTTAACCAAAATTTCTATTTTTAATTTGAAATGGGTGTCTTTGTGCATTATTTTCCTAACACAAAGAATATTATTAGACACCTAATTTATTCATTTGAGTACTTCTTCCCACATTTTCGAAAATACTATAAACTGAAGATTCTTTCCTCCACAGTCTCTCATACTTGAACTCTTATTAAGCTCTTTTTTTCCTATTTTTTGATATTGAGAGTTGGGTTACATTCAAATTTTAAATCATGTATGTTGATAGATGGTTATGAATAATAAAAAATTCATTCACTCCAGTGATTATCCCATTTGTATGGTCAATAATCGTGTTTCTATAATATTAAATGTGAAACTACTTCCTTGTAGCTCCCTCAAATGATTGAATCCAAACATCCTAGTTTGGGTCACTTTAATCATAGTGGAAAGCCACATATTCATGAAAAAATCACTTATATAATGTCAAAATCATGATATCATATTTTTAATCCGTGACACCTTATAATTATCTATGTTCAATCATAGTCAACATCCATTTAAATCATTCATTTCATTTCAAAAAATGTTTCACAATTTATAAATAATATCCCCATAGACTTTCAAACCATGCGTGCAAAAAGGCCCATTTTTTCCCACCAAGATATCATTTATTCCATATCAATAAATGCATTTCAGGGTTATTAGCCATAAGTGCCTTTATGATACATCCACATCTACATGTTGTATCCAAACAAGGATGTAATTTAATAGAAATCAAATTCTCTATAATTTACAAAAATTTGAGGAAGGTTTCTTATATTTTGACTCTTCATTAGACATATACATAGATACATCCCTAGATATATCCTTAGAGATATATCTAGGGATATTTATAATGTTTTCAAATCCTAGTTTCCAAATTTTAACTAATTATATCCTTTAAAATAAAACTATTGCTACCAAGGCATGTGATACATATATATAACAACTTTTTAAATTAATATTCAATGAATTAAAAAAAATCTATGGACCATAATATTACAGTTACTTTGGATAGTAGGAATACAATATTCCAATTTTGTTTAATATATTCATGTCTCTAAAAATTATTTTCCCATTTTGTACTCTTTATAAACCCACTATGATTAAAACCTTTCATCATAACCTCAGGAGAAGGAACATAAGTAATGGTGTTCTTATATACTCTATAATATTAAAATATGGATACATCCATATAAAATGAGCATATGGGCATTATAATATGAGAAAAACATTTGAAAACCATACCCTGCATATCATTGGTCTTAAACAAGAGTCATAAAATATATCTAGGCATTTCGCAAGGCCTTAATCATAATAGAATCAAGGAACATGAGCCATGAGAACATTAAATTTTTAGAATACAATGATTTATGGCATAAAAAATTAACATAATAATTGTGAACAAGTATAAATAGATAAAAAGTTAGCTCAATATGTTATGGTCATGAAATCAGGCCTTCAAATAAACTTATCAACATTCAACCTGGTCCATGCGTAACATTATCTACATGATGAATGGTTACATGCATAACATTATGAAATTTAAAGATATGTCCACACATAATTTTATGAACATGAAATATAGGTACATATAAAACACTGTGAACATGTAATTAGGGTCACACATAATATTTTGAACATGTAATTAGGTTCATGAATAACATATTTACAGAAATGTTATCAAACTTGACCCAATACATTTGATGCAGATATAGTTCACACCCATCGCATAATAAAAATAAAATTTATTCTTTCAACAAGAATTTATAGCATTCATCATATAATAATCCATGAAATGAAATGGGTTTCATAAAAATTTACAAATATCATAAATTGTGTAAATGAGAAAAGTCCTATAATCATCTCTTCAATTCATCATAGCATTACCCATGGATAAAGTAGCATGATCCAAATAATCTTACTATGGCATAACCAATGGAAGAGAACTGGGTTTTGTAAACATATTTTTATTACGAACCACTTAGATAAATAATAATAATGGTATAATAATTTCATATCCCCAAATTATTTTCCGTTACATCATATAATATTGTCTTTGATAGGGAAATATTTTGGAATAACACTTATACCATTTATTGGGTAAAATAAATTTTCATCAAAAATAACTTCTTAAAACTAAACATTCAATCAATTAACAATCATATTCTTTGAAAATATCCATGAAAACAGAATAATTAATCATAAAATAAAATAATTGTCATGATGGAGGAAAATTACATTCATTCTCTACATGTTTAAATGAAGACCCCTTTCACATTTTTGATAACATTCAAACATATATTGTTTGATAATGGCATGAATATTCATTCTAGACATTTTTTAAAAAAGTTAAAATTGTAGAATATCTCATTATTTAATAATTAAAATAATTATCATGAAATATTATAATTTTTTAAAAAAATGGTATTGTAATAAAAAGGGTTATTGACTAAAGATATTAATAAATACATTTTTTCTTAAAAGATTTTTCTCAATTGTTAATGTACCAATGAGTGAGAAAAAGTAAATTTAAATAAAATATATTTAATAACCGTAATTTTAAAATTTTAAAAATAATTACTAATAGTTATATGAAAATATATTAACATATGATATGTAATCAAAAGTAATTCTAAAAAATGATGAGATTGTATCATAAATCCATTACCACATTGGTAATAATTTGAAATATAATAAAATTAAATAGTGATCTTAAATTGTATATTTATCCCATATTAATTTTATTATAATAATTAGAAAATATTTTCGGTGGTCATTATAGAAACTATTTAAAAGAAATAGGTGGTGAATATAACATTTTTAACATATAAGTAAAAAAGTGAGACAAAAGGCCAGTAATGCTTTAGTAATACTTTGAATCATAAGCCCCGTGAAATAATACCATGAAATTAAAATTTAAATATCACTAAAATAATTATATAAATTAAATAACATCTCTATGAGAAATTATATACATCTCAGAAAAGAAATGAGGGGTGAATTTTCATATATTTCCTAAAAATTAAAGAAAGACTGTAAATTTAATACCATAAGTAACGACATCATTTGTAAACATTATAACCTCCAATATAATATATATCTGATTATTATTAATCAAATTTAGAACCATAATTTTATATATATTAAAATATTTGTTGAAAATATTTGCATCCACTTTTTGTTTATTACTAATTCTATGTTAAAATATTTTTTTAGGTACTAACTGTTTTATTTTTCATATATTATTTGATTTTTTATTTTAGGTCCTATTAAATTGATCATTGTTATATAATATCAATATTAAAAATAATTACATAATTATAATATTTATTTAGAATTTATTCTTTTAATAATAATCACTAAAACTGGTTTTGAGAAATGAAATGTGCTACGATTTTAGAGATGGTAGGATGTACATACGCATGAGTAATGTTTCCATTTTTGAATGATCAAAATAGAATGAAGTTAATAACTATTTTATATTTTTATATTGATAATATATATATATATATGTATATATAATATTATTCTACTGTATATACATATACAAGTCATCCATGTGGTGTGGTTATTATATAAGAGAGTGACATCGCTTCATGATGGTGGATATCCACACGTACATGTACTACATTATAATTTTTAATGAGTGAAAAGGTACGAAATAAAAGATATAATATCTTATATGAATGATTAATATGTCATTTTTATCAAAATTATATCAATTATATGAATTAAATTCATTAAATTTATCATTATTATCTTCCATTTAAAGTGTCAGTAAAATGAGAATCCCAATGCTTTGTGGGGAGTTAGTTAATTGTACATGCGAGTGATGTTATCATATCTGTTGACACCAAAATGTGGGGTGGAGAAGAAGACACATACCCAAGAGCTACCTCGCAATTCCCATTCACGAAGTACCAGTAGCATCGCGCCGCCGCGAAGCAAAGAGGTGGTAATTCTCGGCGATCGCCTTGGACATTCATGACCCGCCGTGAAGCAAGGAGGAGGTAACGCTCCGCGACTGTCCTTGAAGTTCACGACTCGCCGCAAAGCATGGAGGTGGTAATGCTCCACGACCACCCTGGTTATTTGGGACCGTCCGCAAAGTAAGGAGGTGGTAACGCTCCATGACCGCTCATCACGTTCGTGACCCGCCCCAATGCAAGGAGGCGGTAACGCTCCACGAATGCATTTGATATTCTCGATTCCCTGTGGAGTAAATAAATTAATCTTCATGTCAATCACGCGATGATTCATGGCGCCTCTCCCCTACAGATACTGACATGCACCCATGTTCAGGGGGTGGACAATCCGACCTTTCGACTTCTTACCTCCTGAATCGTGAAGCACCCATTTACTATATGAACCATGTGCTCTGCGAGCTACTTCAGCTCTGCGAAGTGCCTCCCCTTTTTCTCATTTTGATCCCCACATCTGAGAAGGATGTCTTTTGTAGAGCCAAAGGGCATCTGAAATGTAAGAGGATACCTGAGGAGACCTAGGTCGTTACGGAGCGTTTATGCTTCGCAAAACACCCTTAATGAACACATTATCCACATGCCAATGAAGGGTAACTATACTCTGTGAAGCACATTGCATAATGATGAATTTATTTCTGAGGCACCTTTTCTCCAAAAGGTAGTGTTATTCTAATCCCTTTCCACATCACAAAGCACCTCCCATATGCACCTTTTCTCCATGCTTAGGCTGAGGCGCCCTACATTGCGAAGCACACCCCTTCACAAGCACCCTCTGCCAAACAGAGTAGTAGAGCTTCACAAGGCCCTTGCCTATGAACCCCTCGGCTTTGTGATTACCTTTCCCATGACACCCTCTAGGTTTTCACGATGTGATTTCAACGACCATTGGACGATACTTCCCATTGTGTTGCATCGCCTCTTCCTTCTCCTCATAGACACGCTAAGGGCTATTGCTTCTCTGCATAGCCACACTAACGTGTTCTCCCTGATGGTTTGCTCCATGACACTCCATAACCACGACTTTTCTTGCCCCTCTCTGCACCAACGAGTAATGGGTACCAGTTATTTAAGTCCTAGAGGTACGGAGCAAACCCCCCTCCTCTGAGCTGCAGGATGTTAAACTTCCAAGCACCATTTTCCACAATACATGACGTTAAAATGTGACCCCTCCCCGTGCCACACAAATGGGGTGCCCCCACCTTGGACATTCCCCATGCCCACTGGTCTCCACGAGGATGATATCTTCCCACACATGGGATGATATCGTCCTTATCAGAGTGGAGTTTTTCCCCAGGGAAAGGGAACCCACCCTGGTGTAAGTCCCTAACATTTATTGCCAGAGGTAGCATCCCTTCTCCGACTTTCTTCATCGGTCCCAAGGACCATGGGGGAGGGGGAATGAACACCGGACCCCACCATTATTCAGTACCATGTCCCTCTTCCGCTAGGCTTTTCCGCCACCGGGCCTCCATTCGGGAGTAATTACCAAACACTTTGGGCCTCTCCCTGCGTACAACTAACTCCACATCCCACGAATGCACCTTTTGTGACGTGATCTTCAGGCCTTTGATGCATATTGTTTCTCACACTGATCATGAATCACGAGTTATTAGAGTATGTATTGACCATGAAATCTTATCCCACAACCAAAACTACATGGTCTTTGATCCTTTCCAAGGCAAGGTATGTAGGAAGCCTCCCTAAGGATCAAGCCCAACACCCGGTCACTCAGACCCCCTTCACGTTCGTTTGCCCAAACAACCTGAACAACGGGGACATTGATCCATTCTAAGGCAGGGTTAATAGAAAGCCTCCCTAAGTTTCAAGCCTAACACCCGGTCACTCCAACCCCCTGTATGTCGGTTCACCAAAACAACCTGAACATCGAGGTATTTGATCCTTTCCAAGGCAAGGTACATAAGAATCCTGTATGAGGTTCAAGCCCAACACCCGGTCGCTCCGACCCCCTTCATGTCGGTTCACCCAAACCACATGAACTACAAGGTCTTTGATCCTTGACAAGGCAAGGAACATAGGAAGCCTCCCTGAGGTTCAATCCCAACACTAGGTCGATTCATCCCCCTTCACATCGGTACGCCCAAACTACCAGAACTACGAGGTATTTGATCCATGCCAAGGCAAGGTACGTAGGAAGCCTCCCTAAGGTTCAAGCCCAACACCTCGATCACTCCAACCCCCTTCATGCCAGTTCTCCCAAACAACCTGAACTACGAGGTCTTTGAACCTTGCCAAGGCAAGGTATATAGGAAGCCTTTCTGAGGTTCAATCCAAACACTCGGTCACTCCGACCCCCTTCACGTCGGTTCACCCAATCAACCAGAACTACGAGGTCATTGATCCTTGATAAGGCAAGGTATGTAGGAAGCCTCCATGTGGTTCAAGACAAACACCATGTCGCTCTGACCCCCTTGATGTTGGTTCGCCCATACCACATGAACTATGAGGTCTTTGATCCTTACCAAGGCAAGGTACGTAGAAATCCATCCTGAGGTTCAAGACCAACACCAAGTCGCTCCGACCACCTTCACGTCAGTTCACCTAAAACAACCTGAACTATGAGGTCTTTGATCCTTTATAAGACATGGTACATAGGAAGCCTCCCTGAGGTTCAAGACCAACACCCGGTCGTTCCAACCCCCTTCACGTCGGTTGGCCCAAACCACCTTAACTATGAGGTCTTAGATCCTTGCCCAGTAATGGTATGTAGGAAGCCTCCAAGAGGTTCAATCCCAATATCAATTGGACCCCAGGTCCACCTTCACATCAGTTACATTAACCTGAACTATGAGTTCTATGATCATTCCCAAGGCATGGTACATAGTAATCCTCCCTGAGGTTCAAGCCCAACACCCGGTAGTTCCGACCCACTTCACGTCTATGCACCCAAACCTTGGGCTACCCTAGTTCATAAGACCCAAATTGCCCCATATCCAGGAAATGTGTGGCCTTTGATCCTTTACAATGTATGTTATGTAGGAAGCATCTCAGAGGTTCAATCCCAACACCCAATATTTTTGACCCACATCATGTCAGTCTGCCTCCAATCCTGTCTGGCATTAAATAGTTGACCTCTTTAAGTGGAAAGCCATTGTAACACCAGTCATCAGTAAGCCATTGAAACCCAAATCTGTTGTATGCCTTTGTCAGATGAACTACACAGACTTCAATTCCCTACCACAGCGATACACAGGAAGCCTCTCCAAGGCTCAAGCCCAAAACCATCGTCATCATCATGTGGGTTCCATCCATTTTTCCATCCACATCATTAAACTACTTTATTATCCATCCTGGTTCATACCCAGGCCGCCACATTCCGGTGGGATCATGCCACCTCATACCCCATTCCCCCATCAGTAACCGGGAGTCAACTATGCCACTATGAATGGGCAAGGATCAAAGACCTCATAGTTCATGTGGTTTGGGAGAACCTACATGAAGGTGGCTGGAGCGACCAGATGTTGGGCTAGAACCAGAAGGAGGATTTCTACATACCTTTCCTTTGTAAGGATCATAGACTTCATAGTACAGGTTGTTTTGGGTGATCCAATGTGAAGGTGGTCGGAGTGACTAGGTTTTGGTCTTGAACCTCTGTGAGGCTTTCTACATACCGTTCCATGGAAATGATCAAATACCTCATTGTTGATGTTGTTTGAGAGATCCGATGTGAAGTGGGTTAGAGTAACATGGTGTTGGTGTTGAACCTCATGGAGGAATCCTATATACCTTTCCTTAGCAAGGATCAAAGACCTCGTAGTTCAGGTGGTTTGGGAGAATCAACGTAAAGGGGGTCGAAGTGACCAGGAGTTGGGATTGAACCTCAGGGAGGCATCCTATGTACCTTTCCTTGGCAAGGATCAAAGACCACTTAGTTAAGGTTGTTTAGGAGAACCGACGTGAAGGGGGTCAGAGCGACCGGTTGTTGGGCATGAACCATAGGGAGGATTCCTACAAACCTTTCCCTGCAAGGATCAAAGACCTCGTGGTTCAGATGGTTTGTCCGAACCAATGTGATGGGGGTCGGATCGACATGGTGATGGGCTTGAACATCAGGGAGGATTCCTATGAACCTTGCCTTGGTATGGATAAAAGACCTCAAAGTTCATGTGGTTTGGTAAAACAGACGTGAAGGGGGTATGAGTGACTAGGTGTTGGGCTTGAACCTCAAGGAGTATTCTTATGTACCTATCCTTGGAAAGGATCAAAGACCTCACAGTTCAGGTTTTTTGGGAGAACCACTGTAAAGAGGGTCGAAGCGACCGAGTGTTGGGCTTGAACCTTAGGGATGATTCCTACAAACCCTACCTTTTAAGGATCAATTTACCCATTGTTCAAGTTGTTTGGGTGAAAAAACGTGAAGGGGGATAGAGTGACCAGGTGTTGGGCTTGATCCTCAGGGAGGCTTCCTACGTACCTTGCCTTGGAAAGGATAAAAGACCATGTAGTTCAGGTTGTGGGATAAGATGTCATGTTCAATACTTACTCTAATCCCATGTCGGTGCACCAACGCCTTGGGTTGTCTCAGTGTGTAAGCCCCAAATTCCCCCATATCCAAGAACTACATGGTCTTTGATCCTTGACAAGGTAAGGTACGTAGGAAGACTCCCCGAGGTTCAAGCCTAACACCCAGCAGTTCCAACCAACATCACGTTGGTCTGACCCCATCCTGCAAGACGTTAAACAGCAGACCACTTTCAGTGGTAATCCATTGTCACTCCATTCAGCAGAAATCCATTGCAACCCTAATCGGTGGTAATCCATTGTTAAATGAACTATGCGGACATTTATTCCCTGCCACGAGAAAACGTAAGAAGCCTCTCCAAAGCTCAGGCCCAAAACCATTATCACCCTCATGGGGGTTCCATCTCATTTCCATCTAAATCATTCAACTGCTTCATCATCCATCCTGATTCATACCTAGGAAGCCACATCCCAGTGGGATCAGACCACCTCATACCCCATTCCCCTAACAGTTACTGGGAGTCAAATATGGTTTGTACCCAATATCAGTGTTCTATCCTTGGGGTTCCACCCATATGATCTACTCCAGTCAGTGTTATGATCAGTCTGATCCATCTCCACTAGATGCTAAACTTGTGGCATAAACTGTGTTAAACAAGGGAAGCTGAGGAAAACCTTAGATACATACACATGGAATACGATTCCTCGCGTTCTATGCAGGGTCACTTGGGCCTCCGCACCCTTGAGAATCCCTATAATAAGGGAAAGAAGAAAAAATGCCAATACCCTAGCATACAGACACTCTAGTGGTGCCCAACGTGAGTACTCCCCTGACCAAAGGTTACTACCCTGACCAGACCCCTAGGAATGTCCCAACATAAGCAGTGTAATTAACTTGTGTCCATGAAGATATGGCGTCAGAAAGAGCATCACAAAAAAATGTATTGAATCTATGAGGGAGACCCGGACTAGGTGATAAGTTCCAATGAGGAATCCATGGAAGGAAGAACCGACATCCCATCACCCTGTTTTGATCAAGGAGTAAACTTACCTAAACATGGAACGGATTTCGTCTGCCTTTGGAAAGAAGGAATGTGGGGAAATTATAGTGCTTCCTCCATAGACAGATGTGCGTGACCCAGTGAAAGCGTCTAAACAAAAACGATGATACTGACGTGAATTTATTAAATTCAATGTGGAGATTAGTTGCTCTTGGGGCATCAATGGATTGACATGTCACCGGATCCAGTTATCTGACACCGGGTCCTGCTATGCAAATGGCGGGCCTGGCGTGAAACTCACTAGAAGATGGGATAGTAGAACGTTGGACATCCCATTCTGCAACGTTGCCTGCATGGATCCATCTTACCGACCACGTATGACGGGATGGCATTGGGGAATTGGTCGTCAATTACTTTTTATCTCAGCACTGATAAGTTCATCTCCCTACTTCTCGAGAATCAGGTTATTGTACCCAAGATTCAATCATTGTCTGCTCGTCTATGCAGGGGTAGGGGCAAAGACAATACGACCATTCCATGTGGCTTCACCTCTTCCACGATGGACTCTACATCTACAACCATGGAGAACCCACACCCCCTCTCCCCTCCAGAGGTCATTCAACGGAGGTCAATCAATGACCTCGTGCATCACTACGAGTAAAAGGGCATAATCCAAACCCGATATATGGAAATCTTGGATATGGAGGCATCTGCACATCACCCTCAACGTCGCCCCTGAGGGACGCGCAGGTAGCCATTGCTCCCCACCCTGACATACAATCGCTTCGGGAGCCTGTCCTTGGAGTGCCTTGATGACTCCCTACCTTATGCTGATGATGTAGGTGACGTCCGGACCAGCCCGGTCTGAGTCCCAATCCACGTGATCCCAGCAAGGGCTCACACCCGACCGCGTCAGCACTGCTTCCAAGTCTTGCTATAGGTGGAGCAGGTAAGCTAAGTTCCTATGCCATCGGCCCCGATTCGTCTGACCCGATTCTAGCGTCGGGCCCATGCTGAGGAGGATGACTGCCAAAGAAAATCACCATCGATGGCTTTTGTGGCCTGAGCCACCACCAACGCATATCGTCAGTCTCCTACATACACTGAGTAGGGTATCTTATAATCTTGACTGAGATCGAGGCCCCAACCACTCCACGGGTAGGCTGGGTCTACACTCTTGGTCGCAGGTACGAGCAGTGGTCACCGTGAACCAACCCACAGTGATGCCACCGCGTACGGAGGTCCTCCGTGAACCACAACCATATAGAGCAATGGCCTTCCCTGCTTTGAGCCTCGGAATGGAGGTCTTCCGTATGCCACCCCATATCCGAGTGAGGGCCTTCTCTATGATGGTACCACTCGGAACGGATGCCTCTCTCTTTCCCATTACAGTGGGTATGGAGTCTTTCCTCCTACCCTTGACTACGAGTGGAGGGAAATTACACATTTGGTCTCTCTTCCACATGGAGACCCTCCCAATATCCTTTCAGTAGAAAGCGAAGCTCCTCCTCACCTCGGAAACCAGATGGGTGAACATAAATCCCGCTCCACTCGCTCCCAGCACAGAGGTCCAACCCGTGTGTAGCTAGACCCATGCTAGGACCCTCCTCGCGCTGAGGTATCTTAAGAAAATAACCATGGATGTCCTCCCAATCCTCCTGCCATTCCCAATGGATTTTATTCCTGCTCCAGTGCTATCCATGGAGGTACTCCCCATGTCCAATTTGACATCTATCCCAGTGATCCTCGCACCCCAGCTTTCATGGGTGGAAACCCTCTCCACCCTATAACCAGTGCAGCCAAAGGTACCCATGTCAGAAATCATCTCTATCTCGAGGAGCCACCCATGGGAAGGAAGGCGGGTCATCGCCACCATAAGAATAATTATAAGAAGTTCCGGACGGAGATCAAACTAGTTCTCTTCTTTGACTATGAAGCGGAGTACGACTAATCTCAAGAACCCTCCCCGCGCTCATCCATGTCAAGGGTTGGGGCAGGAACAAGGCTCATCAACCAAGTACTCCCGGAATGTGAGTTCCACTATATTATCTCCTCTCTCCATAGGTATATCTAAGAGGATGAAAATCTGGCGACCTCGTAGGTTACGTTCATGAAATCTCCACCATCTTCACCGGAAGCTCTCGTTAACTCCACAAGAGATCACAGATAGTTATTCTGGGAAACAATGACAGGAGAGAAGCATCACAGCCTATCACTAGTAGCCCTAGACCCTTAGAAAAAAATGAGGGCCATCAGTCTATCCTATCGTGACGTAGCGGTAAGGTCACTACTCTTTTCGAAAGACAGCACGAGAATCGGCGGCCAGTCAGCCCACTCAATGTACTCTCCACCGGCCAGCCTTCCATCCCAGCCGTCTGCCATAATACCACTGCCAGTTCCTCATCCACCACCAGTTGATGAATGAGAAAATAAAAATACATACCCTGAATTTGATCCAAGGAGCTTCTGGAACATCATCACTATGGAACACTTCCCCGAGAAGTTCTGTCCTGTGGTAGTGCAGAATTTCAGCATATCAAAGTCCTTCACCCCAGAGGCGGTTGAGTGTTTCCACTACACCCTTTGGGAGACACATTTTAGTCTTTGTCATTAGATGTTGGTTTACATCAGGAGTCAAGAGAATTTCGAAGACATCAGTGAGAAATGCCATCTGGTCGAGTTGGCCGCACTCCCAGTGGTCCAACACCCCGAGTCACCAGGTCGCCATGTGGTCCTGCAGTAGTAATGCGTTCAGTGTATCAAGATACTCTGCAAAATTATTACAGAGGATACCCAGACCTAAAAATATATGGAAAGGGGAAGTAGGATACCCTTTTCTTTAGTCCAATCAGGAGTCAACCCTACATGCTAGTCAATATCGAGGACATGCCCCAAGGAAGGGTCACGATCATCATGGATGACTTAGTGGACGAGGAATATGATCTTGAGCTTCTCGATGGAGACTTACCCCCGGAGGCTGTGCCACCAATTTTGGACCTATCGGGGAGGATTACCCATCAGTAGGGGAACCTTCTTGGTCTCCCTACATTCACTGAGGAACTGGTAATTAGCCGGAATTCCGGTAAGGGCAAAGAGAACGTCAATGATTCTAAGATCTATAACATGTTTGCCTGAGTTCAGAATATAGAGGAGGACCCCGAGAAAGACACATTGTGCCAAAAGCTTTTTGAGAAAAAAAAGTTGTTTTATGAACACCTGGCTGAACGTGATGCAATGTGAAATCCCGACTACGGAAATCCTAGCCCAGTACAGCAGGGGCGGGAACAACTACCTCTCAACAAGCTGCCTCTAGGAAACCATGATCATCTTGCCCCCGCAGATAAGATTAAAGGAAAAGGTTATGGAAAAGGGCGTGGTATGTCTCGAAAAACCCTCCTGAATGGCACAGAAATCCCAGGAATCCAGCCCGGGTTCCCCGAGCTACCCCACAGGCCACTCCTCCAGCCACTCCACGAGCCACTGCGTATGTTAACTGTGTTGAAGAAAACTCCAACGTGATCATAATTAGGGATCCCCATCAAGACAAGGACCCCTCCCAGATGATCCTATGGAGGCGCTCATTTCCCACCTTGAGGAATTGGAAACACAACATGTTATAATCCTATATGATGGTAAGGCATATCCAGTGTCGGTCGGTGATATGCCGGCACCTCCGTGTTTTGGGAATACACATTCTCCCCCTTTAATGGGATGGGGTACCAGCTACAGCACCTGAACCACTTCAACTCAATGTGTGGGCCCATGTTAGGGACTCTAGCGCAAGAAAAGGCTGCCATTCTCCACTGTTTTGTTCAGACATTGGAAGGGCCAACATTCGTCTAGTACGTCCAGCTCCTTGTCGGATCCGTAACCAGCTAGGAAAAACTTCGTAGGAAATTCCTCTACTAGTTCAACTCTACCCCCCAGAAAACCAAAATCACAGACCTCTTCAAGTGCAAGCAAATGACTGATGTGCGGGTCGTGGAATTTATCTCCCGGTGTAAGGGGCTCACATACTCCCTTGACATTCCACTAACTATGAATAAATTACTAATGATGTTAATAGGGAACATTATGATAGAACGGGTTCCTTCTCTGATCACCCAGAACTACCCTGGAGGATTCCAAGACTTCTCCAACAGGGCCCAGCGCCTGTAGGAAGCCCTACAACAGGAAAACTAGGAACGTTCGTTGCCCCCATCAATTCCAGCGAGGAGGGATGCCAGACCCAAGACCACCACGGTGGCCCAAATAGAAGCCCCCATGCAACTAGAATTGCTAATAGAGGCTCTCCACCTTGGGTGCAGCCTTTGGCTCAGCAGAATCCTCCTCAGAATCGGCAGGTGCCCCCACCGAATTCACTTCCACCGCCCAGGCAAGACAAACAGGCTATGCCTCCTCAATAGGTGTCTCCATCACCTCATCAAGGTCAGGATCCAATGGCCCCCTTTTAGGATAGAAGAAACTGCACCTACCCATTCAACCATAATTAGGTCCCCAGTTACATTCATAGCACCTTAGAATAGGGGATTGCATGATTTCCTGAGTGAAGATGTCCAGAAGAGATTCATATCACTGATCACCCCAACTACTACCCCTAACAACGAATTATGGGTCACACCCTAAATCAGTTATATGTGTTCAATGACTGGCTTCAAGACCAGGTCGATAAAAACATATTCAGGCTAGGCCAAGCCCTAACACTAGTGGATTGTGTCATTGTAAGGTCATGCAGTAGTAGCGACATCAAAAGTGAGTGGCAACTGGTTTCCAATCGCGAGTACTAGAATTATGATGACTAGATGGCTCATAAAATGGTCTCTCATTTACATGTCATCATTCGGACATGCCTAATTTAGTCGGAGCCATCAGAAGACACAACCAAGGCTTCTGCATCATTATCTCAGCTATCCTTTTCCTAGTAGAGAAAGCATCAGGGGAAAAAGGGAAAGAAATATGCCCCACCAATGACATCGTCGTCCCGCACTCTCAGTTACTTCATGCCCACTGGGATGGGGATTCATCCCAGAATCCACCCAGTAGTGGATGACATTTCATGTGATAGTCAAGGGTATTATTTGGTAAATATCGTGGGGTTGGTAAACCCATATATGACTCCCAACAACGAGGAGCGCTAGGTGAACCTCCCCAACATCCCCAGCCAACGCCAAAATCGGTGGAGCCCTATCGATAAGAGTCATTGCGGCACGTCAGCTAACACCCCTTTCCAGGCCATGCATGCCACTGAGACCAGACAGTAGGCCCAGTGCATAACTCGACACATGAAACCTCTTCATCCTATTTCATTGGACCTTCCTCCACAACCGTTTGTGTTACGAAATCCGAAACAGCTACCTCGACCATATCGTGACCAGTCTCGCCCTACTACAGACCGATCTCAGTCGTCTGGTCCACATCCTGCAGCTACTCTCCGGGAATCTACTAGTGAGTAGTGGGATATACCCTGCACTAGTAAGCCACCGATCTAGTCGGCAGGGCCCGCCATGCCTCTTAACACATAGCTGCTTCCTACAAGAGGAAGATCGCACATGGCGCAGAAATATATTGTTCTCAAGAACCATTCCAGTATCCCAGTGAGGCTTTCCATCCTCAAAGACCTTCACCTGTCATCAGATATACGTGAGTCCCTATTTGAGGCTTTAAGAAGCCCCCTCCAGTTTGAGATGGTGGTAGCGGCTGCAGAATCCTTTCATGCTGAAGCGTTCGAGAACGCTATATGAAAGGCCATAATTTCATTCTCTAGAGATTATGAAGGCTCTCCCATACATGGGAATATCCACCCACAGTAAATCACCATCCAATTTAACAGTGTGGAGATCTTCCACTATCTTGTTGACATCGACTCTAGGATTAACCTCATCCCGACACGGACACTACAGAAGCTAAGATTATCCAAAGATGACCTGACTCCCTCCTATATAAGAATCCAAGGATACGACAGGAAAGAACAAACCTCAGTCGGTAAGATCTATTTGAAAACCCAGTTCGGCGGCCTAGTTTCCAACACCGAGTTCATCGTTGTCTCCCAGGACACTGTGTACAATTCCTTGATGGGAAGACCATAGTTCCGCTTGCATGCGGTGGTCCCCTAATCATATCACTAGTGCCTCATGTACTCCATTAATGGTTGTGTAGGCTTAATCCATAGTGATTCATCACCTATTGCCTCTTTTGAATCCAACTACCTGGATTCTGACTATTATAAGAGAAAGTATAAGCAGATTCAGGAAAGTGAGGTCGAACCCATCAATGTCACAACTGACCCCTGGGTAGGTCTAGATGACACATACATCTTCCTAATCCATCGATTGGAGGCCACATCCCCCAATATGGGGTAATTACCTATTGTCTAAAGTATAATAGAGAAGCAAGTTCCCAAGTCCAAGAGATGATGGAAAATCACCTCATACTACTACACAAACCAGGATTAGATGATCCTGGAGCCTCCTACCCCCGCACGGTATCGGGATGTCCGCCCTATGGAAATGGAAGTACGTCATACATGTATGTTTCACTGGGCTGGGATTAACCTTCTGAATCCGACGCGCCACTACTTCTTGATATCTTCATGCATGGCCCTTTGGACTAATGACCAGATAAGATTGGATCGATTGTCTTCCCTGTTATGGTCTCAGTAGTACCTGAATCTCCCCACGTTTTTTCCACTATTGTCCAGGCTGGTACTAGCCTCCCGTCAGGACCTACCGACCCGGATAAAGCTTCTCCCACTGGGAATATTTCCTCCGTAAGCGAAGAAGACGATTTGGAGGACGCTACCCCAATCTTTGATGAAGGCATATCCCCTATGGTAGATGAACTGGTACCAGTGAAACTTGGTACTGAGGTAGATCTGAGACCCACATTGATCAGTGCCTCCATGTTCCTCGAGGAGCAATAGTGGTACAAAGATTTCCTGAAGTAGAAGCATGATGTATTTTCCTAGAGCTTCAACCAGATGCTATGACGGGATCCTCAGGTAGACTTCCACCACCTCAGTATCCCTGTTAATCATCACGAGTTCAGGTAGCCTCCCAGAAAGATGCACCCTTCTCATGGAGCCATGGTCAAGGCTGAAGTTGACAAACTCATTAGATCCAACATCATCAAAGAGGTCTAGTACCCCAAGTGACTAGCCAATATTGTTCCAGTTTGGAAGATGAATGGATAGATCAGGGTTTTCATCGACTTCCGAGACCTCAAATGTCATTGTGTGAAGATTGATTTACCCTTTCAAGTGGCAGAATTGTTGATCAATGCTACGACAGGGTTCCAGGACCCATCCTTTATGGATGGTTACTCCATATTTAACCATATCTGAATGGCCCCCGAGGATGAGGAGTCCCCAACATTCATGGCACCCCAAGGTACTTTCTATTACATGGTTATTCCCTTCGTCCTGAAGAATGTGGGTTCCATCTATCTGCGGTCCATGCACCACATATTCAAGCCAATCATCAAGACATGGGTAGAATGTTATGTGGATGACCAGGTGGTCAAATATCGCCACCGCTAGGACCATATTAAGAATCTTGAGAATGTGTTCAGCTTCCTCTGTTCTTGCCACATAATGATGAACCCTATGAAATGTACCTTCGGGGTCCCCTCCGGGATGTTTCTGGGCATTGTTTTTAGGTACCGGGTCATCGAGATTGACTCGGAGAAGATCAAGGCCATCAATCAGATTATCTTGCACTATACACAACACCGTACTGTCTTGTAGTATATGGAAACACTATTCTTGGCTTTTGTTGCATGCAAGAGCGACCTTCCTCGATAGCGTGTGTTTTACGCAATACTGAGTTTCACTAAACAACGATATATTGTTATAATATTTTTATGAACTTGCTGTTTTGAATTTTAGTAACTATATTTTGAATTTTATGACATTATAAATTAATCTTACACATAGTATAGAACATGGTATGCGAACAAATTTTTTTTTTAGCTAAAATAATTATTTTTTAAAAAATACAGTTTTACCGCCTTTTAAAGGCGCAACCTCATTAAATCAAATTTTTTACATGTTTATAAGTTCAATTTGAAAAATAAAATTTTTTATGTAGAATAATGTTATTAAAATAAACTTTGGATAATTTTTTTTGTTTCTTCTGATCACCTTCATATTTTGATGAATAGTAAAAATACGCTAACATTTAATTAAAAACAACATTTTTCATCGAGATAATTTATATGGTAAAATTATAATATTTATTGTATATAAATTATAAATAGAATGTATTCTTACAATTTAATATAATGTAAGTTATTATCATTAATTTTACATTGAATTATAGGTAAAAACATTTCAATATTTTGCAACGTTTTATCTTTTAAACCCCATTTTCTAAATAGTGGGATTGATTTTAAATTAGTTAATGCAACTTCTTTGTTTTGAATTTTGAAAAATTGATTCCATATTTGGATTACGTGGGTCCAAATTATGATAATAGGTTAGTTTATTTTTTTGATATTATGAATAGTGACTATGGTAATTTTTATTTTCTACAGTTAAAGGTAAATCCGGTAATTAAGGATAAAATAATATTATAAAATTACCATAACACCTACAAAAATTCTATTGGATGAATAATAGTCGACCCATGTTACCTAAGGGTCGGAATAGATACATTTAATGGACTTCTAACAATGAAAATAATATAATTATTATTGAAACCAATGAAAGTGACAACATGTCACTCTCTTATATCTTATAAGTATAATAATTTTAATATAGTGAAAAACATCATAAAACATTGAAAATGTATAGTATCTAAAAAACATATAACATTATGTATATAATTATAATTTATTTAAAATTTTAAGGGATTAAATAATTATAATTAATGATGACACAATAGTGATATAGAAATTATTTTATTGATTGAAATATCAAATAAATGGTTTTAAAAATATTATCATAAATATTATATGAACTAATTAATGTTCTACACTAATTTTCTATATTAATATTATATTATGGATTCTATTAAACATTTTGGTTCGAATATATCTTCTGTGAGGAATTTATTTAAATTCAAATAAATGAACACTGTCAAAATTGATACTATTGTTTTTTTATAAAAATAACATATTATAAAATTGTTTAAAAATCAAAAAAATATTTAAAAATTATAAATTTAATTATTTATGGTCTACAATGTCATAAAGTATACAATTATGGACAATTAACAACACAAAAGTAATTATTTATAACAATTTCTAATTTTTAATTTTATTACCACAAAAAACATTAATAGATTAAATAAGGATAAATCAAGTTGATAAGGTTTAAAATAAATTTCCGACATGTCTAAATTTTATTGGTTGATGAGATTACAACCCTATCCAATCTAAGATTTTTATTTGAGTCATTTTTGAAGTATTTATGTGGGGTTTGAATTTATATTAAATTAATATTTTTGAGGTTTCCAAAGGTGCCCCTCTCCTCCATTATAAAAGGGCTCCTCCCCCCTCTCCTCTTCACAAAACATTGATCCTTCAAGATCGACCAACCCCAGCCCATTTAACTACACCACTTCCATATAAACATACAATAGGTCCTAGTATTCATCAAAGTCCAACTTTAGTGCCCTAATAGGTGGTTAAGAAAAGGCGCGTCGAAGAAGAGGTAGTCTCTTCAACCAATTCTTTCAAGTTTATTTATTTTTTTACTTACTCTTGTTTAGTTTTTTCATTATAAAGTAATAAAATCAGTATAAACAATATACTGTTATGTTATTATAAATATCAAAAAAACCCCATTTACCTTCTATCCATCCTATGGAAATGAAAATCATCGCGCGTGCATACGTCCGAAATACCGTCTCCAAGATGTGGTGTAATCGATTTTTCAACCACCACCTTACATGGATGGGCATAATGGTGTAAATAATAACTATATATTGTTATTATAACGTCATAGATATTCTGAGATATTAAATCATCCAGTCTAATTCCATTCAATGATTATGGGAACCATATCACTAGTCATGCGTACGTACGGACTACCGTCTCCCTGACGTGATGATATTCATTCTCCATGTTTACCATTCAAGAATAATTATAAAGTATATATAATGAAAAATAATGATATAAATGACATAATAATAATACTGGATTTATGTGTATATATATATATATGTTATCTGCTTACCTACATTCAAGTCAATAAGAAATAGAAAACAATGTTCATGCATATGTACGACCTACCGTCTCCATTAACGGTGTGTTTCATTTCATTTATATATCTATTATCTATATATATAATGAATATATATGATATATAAATCATTTTTTACATTCGGTAAGTATTTAAATCATTGTATAAGTAATAATAATATCAAGAACAACAAATCCAAACACGTAAGATAAATGAAACAATTTTACCCAAAACGCTGCTTTAAAATGGAATTGACAAAATAATTGGTAATATAAAGACATAAGTGAATCATATATGATATTATAAATATTATTATGGTTTTTTACAGGTTGATAATATGTTTAAACCCACTATACAAGAGTTTCAGACATGTATAGAAGAAATTGGACTAATGTAAGGGATAATTTTGCAATCCCATTTTCATCCAAGATTTCTTATACGTATGTGTCTACTAGGGTTATATTTTTCATCCATGTCCATAATTTTTTTTTCATAATGTGTTTAATATTCTTCCATGTATTTTTAAAGTCATGTTTACCCCTATTTTACTTTTACTTTGTGTTATGGAAGGAATCATTCTTTTGATTACCATAAAAGGAACTTTTTTACCTTTCCGTCAAAAGAACGAGGAGAACGTTTTTTTAACGTATACGGCATGAATGGATTTTTACGATTTCATAATGCCTAATTTTCATGAAGATTCATCTACAAGGTTTCATGGTTATATTCAATAAAATATTTTTATTTTATAATTGTGTGGTTTTTTCTGAAATGAAAATGATTTTGAAGAAGAAATGATATTTTCCTCAAGAAAAAATTTCATGTGTTTTCTCAAAACTATTTTTCATCTAAGATGACATTATATAGAATGTTTATGTTTAAATTTAATGTCTCTATTATTTTAATGGGGTGATTTTTCTTATGATGAAATGATATCCATTTGTTTTATATGGATTATGTGATAATGGGATGAGGTTTGTGAAACCTATTTTATTCTTTGGGTTATGATGAATGTTTTATGTTTATTTTATGGCACAAGAAAGAATGATTTCATTATGAGATGGGTGGGACCTATATCTCCATCTAATTCATTGGGTAATGATTTATATATCATGATATAGACATGGATGGAGCGTAAATTTAATCTGGTTTAGTGATATAGGTCTGTAATAAGGAGTGAACTCATTTCTGTAAGGGACTTTGTCCACTATGATTGTCTTGACAGGAATGCCTTGGCTAAAATGGAAATAATATCATGTTATTAATGGTTTCCAAAATTAAACGTTTCATTCCCATGCTATTTTATCATGATTAATGTTACTTTATGATATATGCCTTACGTACTCCAAGATTGATTTCACAACTCATGATCTTGATGTTTAAACATTATGTTCACATTTATGTGTTCAAATTTATAAGGTTTGTTTTATTTTATCCATGCTTACCCTTACTAATAATTTGAGATCACCCTTTATATGTTTTCTTTTCAACATGATATAAAGAAAGGTTTTAGGTAAGAATACAAAAGTGTAAGATCTTTAGGGGAGATGTTGAAGATCATTCACCACGATTAGAAGATTATGTTCCGAGGTTCCAAAGAGCCTAAAATAATACGGTCTTTGGGAATCTATTTTTGTCATGTATTATGTTTTCCTCAAAAGTATTTTAATGTCTATGTACATCAAGCTTTGGGTCTCTACAGTTGGAATCGGGAAAAAGTTTTAGTTAACATTTGGAAACTTGGATATAAAAACATTAGTGAAATCCCAAGAGGTATTTCGATGGTATGTCTATGGTTGTCCCTAAGGATAAGTATAAGTATAGGTTATAGTCCTAGAATTATGGTAAAGATCTTAGAATAAAACCTAATATGTTATATATTGAAGGTACTCCCCCTTTATTATGTTGTTTTCCTAGCATTATTTTTTCCTCCCACATTGTTATTTTGGGTTTTAGATAATGGATGGAACTCGATGGAACAGTGTTGATCAATGTAATTGACAATACAATTATTGTACTCCAGAACAAACCAATGTTATGGGAGATGGATTGAAAAATCTTATTGCTATACTAAAACAAGCTAAGAATCATTTTAGACTTCCAAATGACCAGAGAAAAGAAAAATATTCTATTGAGTCCTTCATGAGTCAATGTCCACCTTCTTTCAGCGGGTCTTCTGATCCACTTGTTGCTGAATAAAGGATCATCACCATTGAAAATATGTTTTTTATACTTCATTGTATAGAGCATGAAAAAAATCATTATGGTTGTTTACCTGTTAGAAGGTGAAGCAAACCAGTGGTAGACTCTAACTAATAATACAAGGCCCCAAGATAAAATTGAATCCATGGAATGGTATGAGTTCAAGAACTTGTTTTTCATAAATAACTTCCCTCATATTCTTCGAACAAAGATAGAAAATGAATAACTTGATCTTATGCAAATGGATGATGAATCTGTTGGTATATATGAAATGAATTTTACAAGGATTTCATGGTATGCATCTGGATTTATCATCCAACCTGAAAGTAAAGTTGATCGATTCATTAGTGGATTTAATCCAAGTCTTTGAATGGAATTTGCGATAAGAGACTTCAGTAGCTATGAAAAAATTCTGCGTTGTTCTATCCCGGTAAAACTGGAAGTTGGTGTTACATTTCCATCTCATGGTTTTGACAAGAAACGAAAGATGGAGTTCAAGGAAAAATCCCAAAAAATGGTGAAAAGAAGATTAATGTTTTATTGTGCTCAATGTGTGGAATAAAGAATGGTGGAGATTGTCTTAAAGGGACTAGAAACTTTTTGAAGTGTGGAAAATAAGGTCATCGAGAAGATGAGTGTCAATGTAATGGGAAAAAGGTAGCTAATGATGAGAACAGAGAAAATCATACAGAGAATGCACCACCAACACTTCAATGCTTCAAGTTCAAGGAAATAGGGAATTATGCTATCCAATGCCCTAATCCAAGGTTTAATGATGGTCGACCTCAATAACCGCTTAAGGAAAAGGAAAAAGGGAAGTCACATTTGATCACTATTGGAAATGTTGAGTCTAGAAACGATGTATTGGAATGATTATGTGTTTATGTTACGAGATTCTGAAATAATGTTGTGGAATTTCAATTATCATGTTGGGGAGTATTGGAATATCTATGTATTGGTTTATTATGGTTATCAATAATTATATGGTACCGGTAACCATGCTATGTGATTGAAATATTTTTGGAAAAAATATGATATGCTCATAATGAAGGGATAAGGAGAAAATAATATGTTTGACAGTATTCATGAGCTCATGACTGATATAAGGACAAAGTGATATCATGGTTTGAGTATATAGAAATTCTGGGATTTTGGTATGCGGAAAGAGTTAACTTTTGATAGCATTCATGTTTTCATTAAGGTTCAATGGGTATTCATTTTTCAATATAATAAATGATTAATGTATTCACATGTTTTGAATGTGACCAACAAAACGATATATCTTATGATATATGGGGGATAAATGATGGTAATCACATACTTGATATATGACCTCTCTAATAATATTTTTTTCATTATTAGATTGGATAGATGTATTTTTTGATAAACCAAATGATTGTAATGGATTATATTGGACATCAGATAGTATTGTTTAAGGCTAGAACTGTTTTTCGATATTATTTCTGAAATTTTATAATAGTATAGGTTTAGAAAAAGGACAACCTGTAAGATGGGTGACAACCCATCGTGTCGGGCAAGGTTGCGGGAGTCGAACCCACAACCAAAGTGTGACATGCCTTTATCGCCTACCACTAGCCAAGCGGAAGTCCTTGGTTAGTAGAAATTAGTTTTATTCTATTAATAGGTACGATAGATAATGTATATGTCAATCTTTGGAACCATATACAATTAATCTCACCATAAGATGGAATTATTTATATAGCTTTTCATAACCTTATGATTGAGACAGATGGAAGGACCTTTCATTCAATCACATGATCTACTAACACTTCACAGAAGAAAAATTCAACTTAATTTATTTACAATATGTAGTGGAAATTGTTCAAGGCACAAACAACAGTGAGATTGTACCAAAATCAACTAAGTATTTCTTTTAATTCGTCAACTTTAGGGAAATGATCTTGAAAACCAATATTGTTGTCCTAGTGCCCTCATATCTGATTAATCAGATGGTACCTTACATAATCACAAATATATGGATTTGTGATTGTTGGATTTCTCCATTCCATGTCCTCTACCACTCCTCATTAGAACTTGATTGTTATATTTCTCTTCCATATACATATTTTCACCTATGTTATCCTATGCGGAAACCAAGTGATGAGTTAATTTGGGCAACCGTTACGTTTCATACTTCACTTTTTAATATTACGTTTTAATATTCCTCTTTATTATGTGGGTTTCTATGAATGAAACTTTCAAGTAGTAAACCATTTATAACCCCGATGAATTTCATGGGAGAAATTAATTCTAAGGGGGGTAGAATGTTACGCCCTGAAATATTATGAGAGAGATTCTTTTTAATTTCTTTTATGTCTTGTGTTTTATGCTACTCCAAGATTATCTTGTCCTATATGCAACACCGTACTAGGATTTAGTATACGGATAACCTATTCTTGAATTGTGTTGCACGCAAGATAGATCTTTCTCGATAGAATGTGTTGTACGCAATACTGAGTTTTCCTAAAAAACGATATATTGTTATAATATTATTATGAACTATCCATTATTAATATTAGCAACTATATTTTTAATTTTATGACCTAATAAACTCATCTTACACATAGTATAGAAGATGGTATGAGAAAAAAAAAATTCATGTAAAATAAGTATTTTTAAAAAATAATGTTTTAAAACCTTTTGATGGCGCAACCACATTAAATATAATTTATGACTTGTTTATATGTTCAATTTGACCAATAAAACATATTCCTTGGAATCAGGAGATAAAAATTTACTTTGGATAAATTTTTGAGATTATTCTGATAACCTTCATATTTTGATGAATAGTAAAAGTACGCTAAATTTAATAAAAAACAACGTTTTTCATCGAGATAATTTACATGGTTAAATTAAAATATTGAATGGTTTTAAATTATAAATAGAATATTTTTTTACCATTTAATATAATTTATGTCATTATCATTAATTTTACATTGAATTAATAGGTAAAAACATTTGAATCTTTTGCAACGTTTTAACTTTTAAAACCCGTTTTCTCAACAACGGGATTAATTTTAAATTAATTACTACAACTTCTATGTCATGAATTCCATATTTGGATTTATTGGGTCCAAATAATGTTAATAGGTTACTTTTAATTTTTTTTATATTATGAATAATAACTACGGTAATTTTTATTTACGTAAATCGGGTAATTAAGGGTAAAAATAATATTATAAAATTACAATAATACCTAAAAAAATTATATTCAATGAATAAAAGTCGACCCATATCACCTAAGGTTAGGAATAGATTTATTTCATGCGCTTTTGACCATGAAAATTATATAATTATTATTAAAACCAATGAAAGTGACAACATGCCACGCTCTTATGTCTTATAAGTATAATAATTTTAATTTAGTGATAAGATTCATAAAACATCGAATGATAATAGTCTCCATAAATATAATAAAATTATCTACATCATTAAAATTTATTTAAAATTTTTAGGGATTAAATAATTATCATTAAGGATGTCACAATAGTGATATAGAAATTATTTTATTGGTTGAAATATCAGATAAATGGTTTTAAAATTTTTAAAATAAATTTTATATGAACTAATTAATGTTACCCACAAATTTTCAAGATTCATATGACATGTTAGAATTATATTGAAAATAATTCTAATATATCCTCTGTGTGGAATTTATTTAAATTCTATTTAATGAATAGTGTCAAAATTGAATCTATTGTTGTTTTATAAAAATAACATATTATAAAATTGTTTGAAAATTACAAAAATATTTAAATATTATAAATTAAAATTTATATGGTCTAAAATGTCATAAAGTATAAAATTATGGACAATTCAGAACACAAAATTAATTATTTATAACAATTTAAAATTTAGAATATTATTACCACAAAAAAATAGATTAAATAAGGATAAATCAAGTTGATAAGGTTTAAAATAAATTTCCAAAATGTCTAAATTTTATTATTTGATTAGATTACAACACTATATCATCTACGATTTGTATTTGAGTAATTTTGGAAGTATTTATGTGGGGCTTGAACTTATATTACATTTATATTTTTGAGGTTTCCAAAGGTGCCACTCTCCTCCCTCATAAAAGGGCACACCCCCCCCCCTATCCTATTCACAAAATTTGAGCCTTCATGCTCATAAAAACCCTTCCAATTTCACTTCACCACTTCCATTCAAACCTGCTAGAGGTCCTGGTCTTCTTCAAATACCATCTTTAGTGCCCTAAGAGGAGGTTATGAGAAGGCGCGTCGAAGAAGAGGTTATCTCTTCTACCAATTCATTCAAGTTTATTTATTCTTCTACTTCCACTTCTTTAGTTGTTTCATTATAATGTAATAACATATATATATATATATATATATATAATATACTGGTATGTTATTATAAATATGAAACAACCCCATTTCACCTTCTATCTATTCTGCGGAAAACGAAATCACTGTGTGCGTACGTACGAAATACCATCTCCACGCTGCGGTGTAATCTGTTTTTCCACCACCATTTTACTTGGATGTGTATAATAGTGTAAATAATAACTATATATGGATATTATAACATCATACTGATTCTGAGATATTATATCATCCACTCCAATTCATTCAATAATTATGGGAACGATATCCCCACTCATTCATACGTAAGGACTACTGTATCCACGACACGATGAGATTCATTCTCCATTTTAACCATTCAAGAATAATTTTAAAGAATATATATTGAATAATATTTATATAAGTGACATAATAATTATACTTGATTTATGTGTGTATATATATATGTCATCTATTTACTACCATTGAAGTCAATAAGGAAAGGAAAACAACGTTCATGCGTACGTATGACCTACCGTCTCCATGAACGGTGTGTTTCATTTTATTTATCTATCTATTATATATATATATAAATACTGAATATATATGATATATAAATCATGTTTTACATTCTGGAAATAAGTAAATCATGATATAAGTAATGATAATATCAAGAACAAAAAGTCCAATCACGTACGATAAATGAAACAATTTTACCCAAAACATTGCTTTAACATTGGATTTGAAAAACGAATGGTTAAAACAAAGTCATAAGTGAATCATATATGATATAATAAATATTATTATGGATCTTTTACAACTTAATAATATTTTTAAACCCACTAAACAGGAGTTTCGGACACGTAAGGAAAAATTGGACCTATGATAAGGGATAATTTTGCAATCTCATTTTTATCTGAGATTTCTTATACGTAATTATTTAGCGGGGTTATATTTTTCATCCATGTCCATAAAAATGTTTTTTATAAAGTGTTTAATATTCATACATTTATGTTTAATGTCATGTTTACCCGTCTTTGACTTTTACATTGTGTTATGGAAATAATCTATATTTTGTTTACCATACGACGTACTTTTTGACTTTTCTGGAAAAAGTACGAGGAGAATGTTTTTTAACTTCTACGACATTAATGGATTTTTGTGGTTTCATAACACCTAATTTTCAGGAAGCTTCCTCTACATGTTTTCATGTTTATTTTCAATAAAATCCTTTTCTTTTAAAATTATATGGAATTCTGTGAAAATAATATTAATTTGAAGAACAAATGATATTTTACTCAAGAATACATTTCATGTGTTTTATCAAAACTATTTTACATCTAAGATGACATTATTTAGCATGTTTATGTTTCAAGAATATTGTCTCTATTATTTACATGTTGTGATTTTTCTTATGATGAAATGATATCCATTTGTTTTATTTGGATTATGTGATGATGGGATGATGATTATGAAACCTATTTTATTCTTTGGGTTATGATGAATGTTTTATGTTTATGTTTTGGCACATGTAAGAATGATTTCATTTTGAGATGGGTGGGACCTATATCTCCCTCCAATGAATTTGGTAAAGATTTATATCTCATGAGATAGACATGGATGGAACGACATGTTAATAGGGTTCAATGATACAAGACTGGAACGAGGAGTGAACTCGATTTAGTAAGGGACTTTTCCCACTATGATGGATTTGGTAGAAATGCCCTGTCTACAATGGAAATCATTTCATGTGGTTAATGGAAGCCACAATTACATGTTTTATTCCTATTCAATTTTATCATTTTTAATGTTCTTTTATGATCTAAACCTTACGTACTCCAAGATTGATTTCACAATTCAAGATCTTGATTTTTAATCTTTATGTTCATGTTTATATGTTCTAATGTGTATGGTTTGTTTTATTTTCTCCATGTTTACCCTTACTGAGAATTTGATCTCACCCTTTATATGTTTTCTTTTTCCCAGGATATAAATACTAGTTTTAGTTTAGAAAAGAAAAGTGGAAGATCTTTATGGGAGATGTTGAATATCATTCACCAGGATTAGAAGATTATCTTCCGAGTTTCCAAAGACACTAAACTAATACGGTCTTGGGGTGTCTGGTTTTGTCATGTATTATGTATTCTGCAAAAGTAATGTAATGTCAATGTACATCAATCTTGGGGTCTCTACATACATAACTTTAAACTGTGCATCACCCCGCATGATGTTAAACTGCACCCTTTGAACTACACATGGCTTGATTCCCATCCGCAAGGGATACGTAATAATGTTCAAGTGTTTTGTATTCATCCCATCCCCCAAACTCTTCTCATTGACTATCCCCCCGGGTATGGTTCTTTCGAAGGATCCTTGCCTGATATGGTGTAGGCTTCCTTTTCCCCACTCATTCTAGGATTATAACGGTCACACCATGTTCCCACACCCTTTTCATCTATCCTCCCATGTCCTCACCGCATGACGTTAACCTTCATGGCCTTTAAAAACTATGTACAGCTTTATTCCTATCCTTATGGGATACATTGGAATGCCTGGAAATTTTGTCTGTTGGCCCAGGACAAATGCTAGAATCTCCCCTCAGGTGAGGACATATGTTGTGGTATAGGTTTTTTCCTCAATACACACCGATCTCATCTCGATTTCGCCATACGTCTCACTCCCAAGAGGTGTCTGCCTCATTCATCACCCTGGTTGATATTAAAATATATGGGTATAACTATGCCTCACCCACTTCTTTTGTTGGGACTCCATCATCTCTCTCATCCATAAGGGCCCCTGAACGAAATGGATACTAGGACAAAGGGCGTTGCTAACACATCGGGCTAACACCATCAAGGATGTTGAACAACGAATTGATACAAATCACACATTTCGAATATGGTCAGCATTCAATGCTCATTTGTTGTTCCCATTCTAGGTCACTATAGGGATGATGTGTTTCGAACATGGTCAACAGTTATCCATTGTAGATAGGGACACCCCAAGAAGTCCCAAACATTGAGTGCAGTGGATCATTCTTCCTTGTCGTATCTCTAATCGATGAACTCCTATCAGGCAATGCCAATCGCTTGAACCTTATATGGTAGGGAGAGCTGAATCGGACTCCTTGTTTCCCACAACAAGCACTAATCATGTAAGCATAGTAGCTATGATGAGGCCGTAACCACATAAGAAATTTTATGGCTACCATTAGTTGAGACTCCGGGAATCACGCCCCTCAGCCCTTTCTGGCCTCTGGCCTAGGTTCTCATTCAAGAGTGTTTGGTGTGGTATAGGATTATGTCCTAATTCACATTGGGTTATTCTACATACCTTACACCTTCAGTATGTAGGATATCTTAACCATTGTCATCCTCGTGGAAAGACGTTAAATTTCAAACTGGTTGGCCTTTTCAATCCGAGGCCCAGCCTCAAGCCCCATGGACTTTTCTGTCAGAGGCCTAGCCTAAGGCCCATTGGCCTCTTCCGACAGAGGCCCTGCCTTAGGCCCCTTGACATTTCCAATCGAGTCCCACCCTCAGGCCCTTTGGATTTTTCCAACCGAGGACCAGCCTCATGCCCCTTTTTCTTCTAGGGCCCAGCCTCAGGCCCTAAATCCCTTTATGGCCTCTGCCCGAGGTTCTCATTCAGGTGTGTACGGTGTGGTATGGGATTACATCCTCATTCACATCGGGTTATTCTCCATAACATACACCTCTTTTATGTATGGCATCATACCCATTTTCGTTCTCATGGCATGAAATTAAACTACAACTTGGTCAGCCCTTTCCTACTGAGGCCCAGCCTCAGGCCCCTCGGCCTTCTCGGGACACATACCATGTTCTTACCCAGAGCGTACATTGTGGTATGGGATTATTTCTTCATTCATGTAGGGTTACTCACCATGTCGTACACCCCCCTCATTAGGGTATCTTATCCCTATCTGTGATTCCATAACTATGTGTGTCTTGATTCCCATCCTCATGGAATACGTAAGGCTGCCAGAACATCTAGACTTCGGGTCCAGCCACAACTCTCAGAAATCCCCCTTTCACCTTGGTCCCATGGCCTACCCTTTCCCAGAGAGGGGAGTATCTGGTGTGGTATGGGACTATTTTCACATTCACGTTGGGTTTGTAAAGACCATGCCACGTACCTCTCCCACCTGAGAGTTATCTATCCCCTTTTTCTATACTCATCCCTTCAAATTGGATACTCTCATATTGAACACCCTCCTTGACCCTCGGTGGCAATGCTCCAATCTATTTAAGAGAACTCTATTTCAGTGTGAGTGGTGTCGGATTTTACATGGACAAGCTTTCGCCCATTTTTTGAGGCTTTTTGTTCCCCTTTATTTGGGCTTCCATAATATTCCACACCTGATGGGACCCCCAGATGGCATGGATTCTAGGCCTTATGGATATCTTACCAAGATGGTCCAATATCCTTGAGGGTTTTAGGCATCAAATCGATACAAGTCCCGCGTTACGAATTTGGTCAGCGATCGATGCTCATTTGTTTGTCCCCATTTCAGGCTAATATGATAGGGATGATGTGTTTTGAACATGGTCAAAATTTATCCTCCATCATCATTCCAGTTACATTAAGCATTTAATGTTGGTTATATGATTCACATCATTATCCACCACATCATGTCTAATCTGAATTTTAGCACTCTAGACACTATCCCTTAGTGTGCATTTGCACATTAGTAGAACAAAGCTTCTGTAAAGGCGTCATTCTAGGAACCGCACCGAATTCCCTTTGACGTGTATCCCAGTTATTGAAAAAAATATCTTCCACCATAGATTCCCACACCGAGTGTGACTCACATGGGCTTAGGGATCAGGTTGAGGTCTGCGCTTACTTGAAAGGATTTCGCTTCTCAACGGTCCGAGCTCTAAGAACATAAAAAAAGTTATATTTTAGAACTATGTATGGATTGATTCCCATTCTCATGGGATACATAGGAGGACTCGGATGTCTCATTTTCAGGTTCATCTCAATTGGAAGCAAGTTTCTCCGATCCCGTACCCTCTTACCTTTATTTTGGTCCCATGGCCCGAGGTCTATTTCACGGAATCACGTATGGTGTGGTATGGGATTCTACCCTCGTTCGCATTTGGTATGTTTTATTCCACCACTCACATTTCTATTTAAGACTCGTCTCTACTACGTCTCTTCCACATGACGTTAAAATGCAAGTTGGATCCCACAACATGATCCAAAACTGTGACATTATATTCCTGGCCGCACGACGAGAAACAACACTGCATCTTGACGTCTTCACTCAAGGGGACACCATGTTTGGTATCGGTCACACACCATACCATTTGTCAACTCCGTCTTATGGCTTGAATCTTTTGGCGTTTTCTGGACTTTCTATTATAGGCATGTCGCTTCACAATAAAAAATCAAGCACATTGGAGGACAAGAAATATACCTCAAATATCGCTTATTTTGGTGCGAGGGCCACACCCGCACACCCATTTTATCCATGGCACTGGTACCTTACCATGCCACCCCTTAGAACTATGGAAAACATGATTCTCATTCTCATGGGATACGTAGGAACGCCCGAGTGCATCCCCCATGGGCCCATCATAACTCACTTTTTCGGTCCCACGACCTAAAACCTTGTTGGGAACACATGGTAATCTGGAATCTAGGACCTCATTCACGCCGGGTTTCATAATCACATGTCATGTGTCCCCTGCACTGCTTACTGATCCATGGCCTAATCTCTATGACCGTAAACTAAGACCACTCTATGTACTTGATGCAAGACGTTAAACTACATGACATCCTCCAGAACTACGTATGGCATGATTTCCATACTAATGGGATATGTAGAAAAATGCAGGAATTTTTCCTTGGGTCAAGCCCTAGGAACCATAAATATTATTCCTCCTCATTTCCGGCCCACAGGCCTAACCCCTTGTGGGGAACCATGTAACTGAAACTTTTTCCTGAACTCGTTTGGCATGCCCACGATGACATTGGGAAGCAAGAGGTACCTCACAAGAGAGGTCATATCTAAAAGAAGATATGATCCATGATCAAAACGATGCGCTGATCTAATTTGCCTCCACCATGGTGGCATAGTTTAGAAAGTGTTTTATTCTGTTTGAACAAACCATCACTCCACATTCCACTTGTTGTGTGACCCATATTCGGACTCTCATCCTCTTTCATGTCTAAGGGAACCCCCTAATAGCATGAATTCTCAGCCAATGGCCCACCTATTTTCCTGGACCAATGTTCCGGAAGAGCAATGGATGAAATTTTGAGTCAGGACCCAATTTTTGAATGTGGTCAGCATTCAGACCCCATTTTTTATACCCACTCCAAGCTAATACAATAAGGATTCTGTGTTTTGAATGGGTTCAACAATTATCTTTCATTTTCACGCCGCCCCCACAATGTTTTGAATACTGGGTATCATTATTCAATCCTCCCACTCCCATTTTTTTGGTCTGATTCCAACACCCATGGTGTCACCCTGTTCATGCACAAGAGAACACTGAGAAAACGTTATATCGGCTATTTCGAGAGCATCATTATCCAGTCAGGTCTCCCCCATTTCTTCCAATAAATTTGGACCAGCTATTCAACCCTTGCATGCATGAAGCTTCGTTTTCACTCCTACATTTGGATGGGGTGATAAGGTGGTCATCCCTTGTTTCTCACATTGGGCCCGACCCATGTGATCTCAGGGAATGATCATTGGATGCTCCACGAACATCACGGCGATGCAATAAACTAATGTAAACAAAAAAACTCATGCATGATATGAAATAAAAATATCAAATAATGAATCTTTGTTTGAGGGATTGTAATCATTACAGTACACAGGGGTTGACTCGCCACTGGATGGGTTGACCTCGTCAAAAGAGCGTAGCAGCTCCACCACCCTCTGGATGATGGCGTGCTTCAGTTGTTGATGCCTGTTCAGCTCTAGCTCCTCCTCATCAGTGAGGGGGCGCAATTTGTTGCCACAATCTGGGCCCTATCCATGTCGGTCCAGATGGTGGTCATCTCATTAGAGGCTTGCTTCATGCCCTCTTTGGATTCCACTAGCTGGGCCTTCGATAGAAATATTAGCATAGATTGCGTGTTGGAGAAGGTTGAGTGCGGGTCCACCCGATTTTGCAGCCTCTGGACCTCATCATCAGCCTCTTAAATCCTCTTGATGTTTACCGCCTTCCTCTGCTAATATCCTACACCGAGGCCACTATCATACACCCGAATATTTTCCGCCATGAGATTTTAGAAGAGCATGTGAGGATACTCGGAATCCACTCCCCCAACACACAATTCACATAGTCACGAGCAGAGTCTGTCCGTCTCATCCAACCATAGTTCTTGGGGCTGGCATTGATGATGTGTGTGATCAGCTTCCATGATGGACGATGAACTATCTTGCTAACCTCTTCATCAGAGGACGTCTCATCCTAGTCAGCATGTTTGGCAGGCTCATACGTGGGGAACGCCCCCAAGAACTCTTCAGGAGGGTCCACCTCTGGTGTTTGATCAGGTGTGGTGAGATTGGGGCTGTCGACCGGTCCTCATCGTCAATCCCAACCTCAATGATCTCGGGCATAGCCCAACTGACAATCCCACTTGTAATCGGGAGCGCCACAGTTAGGTCGGTAAGAACCTTCGCCTCCACGACCACCGGCCTTCCCCTGGGAAGGATGCCACCAGAAGCCCCAACCAACCTCACCAAGGAGACCCACACCATTTGAAGAACTATACGCACCAAAAAATGGCATAGACATCAGTTAAATTGGTTAGGGGATGACAGTCATGAAATTGGTGGAAGGGACTTACAGAGATCGAATCCCTGGTGTCGCTCTTGGGTTGATGCCATCTGGTCCCCGAAGCGTGGACCCTAGTATATGGGCGGAAGGTCTGAAAGCCCAGAAGGGGTCTCCTATGGTATCCTAGCCCTGCTGGAGGTAGCAATATATGTGGCAGAAGACAGAGATTCTGAGGATCCAACATCTTTATTCACTTAGGAATGAGAACGGGTCATGTAATTGAGACCCTCCTACTGGGTTTAGATGTTAAAAAGAAGTCCAAAATTACCTCAACGAAAGTCTTAGAGAAGGAGGTTTTAGATTGTTACATAAAGGGACTCTGCGTACTCTTAAAGATCTGAGTCTTGATCTCCAACTTCACCCTCCTCCAACGGGATCCCTCTCCCAGCCTCATCTCCCTAGGAGGACTCTTTATATTTTTCTGGCAGTGGGAAGTGCTCTCTAAAATCTGTGACCGACAACTGCAGGGGAGTAGTGTAATCATGAAACACCTTGAATCAATCTTTCACTGGACGAGGAGCACCCCATTAATGCCCAATGTCCTCCATATATGCTTGGTACCACTCTGCCTCCACCTGGGGCGCCTCAATGCTGGCCCGGATCGGGAATATCCCTGGTAAATCCATCCCGAGATGGTTCAGGTGCTTCCATAACATGGAAGGGATGAGGAATTTCTGGTTGACTTCTCATATGTCCCATGCCTCTGGGAAGATGGAATTCTCCATCATGTCGATATGGCATAGTCGCTTCCCTGAAGCCTGGGTGGGTATCCAACATAATCCTCTCAGGGGCTTGCCCCCCTGATGGCTCTTTTCATCTAGAACTATCATGTCCGCTACCACTGCTCGAACTATGGCTGCTGCCTCACCCTCAACTGGTGTGGGCCCCACCGCCACGACAGCCCTGCCCCCATGGGATTCCCTTGTCTCCTTCCAGCCCCGAGGTCGGGGAATCTCAGCATCCCCGACATGAATAGTTGGCTTCTTCAACATCTCCCCCAGGTAGGCCACCTCCCAGCTCTGGGTATATTATTTTACCATCCCGAGGATGGTGGTCAGTGGAGGAAACTCATTCCGAATTTTCCCAACATCGCATGTTAAAATTATCCAAATATTCCTCATCACACATGAGTGTTCTTTATAGAACACATCCAGATAGACATGTGGTGTCAGCCTCTGCATACACCGGAATTGCCTTGCAAACCAATGTGGTGTGTATGGCTTGCATAGGGGCTCGCGGTCCACCCTCTCCACCAGGACTCCACCTCTAAAGGCCAGTATATAGTCCCAATACTCTTCTGTCCCCTAGCCATCATCAATGAATTCCCCCGTCTGCAACAAAAACGAGTGGAAATTGAATTCCTCCACCCTCCACACCTTGTTCAAAACCGAAGGTGCTGTCAGCATGGCCAGAAATCACAATATGGAATTTAGGATCGATGAGTGGAAGTTAGAGCCTAGAGTAGATATATAGTTCAGGTATTCATAAACACACTTGATATGTGTCTCTATCTACCCATACAAGAGGTGGAATGGCCCATATACCCTATGCGGCCTTTTCCCCTCGCTGATATACCACAACACCTTATAAAGCGTTGTGAGTATCGGGATTCCCAGGTTGATCCACCCTATTATCGCCAATGTGGATGCCATGATGAATGTGCTAGGACATACTCCATTTATAGTATCCCTCACTGGCAGGATCCAACCATAGATCAGAGTCACGATGAACGTTTCAAGCCTGACAATTGGCTACTACTCAATGATGACAATAAATCCCTAGGTCTTCCACTGAATGTCCTCCAAAAGTCTCTAGTAAGAGTGATCCTTACTCTGATCCTCCTTAGGGAAAGTAAGAAGCCTCGCTGAAAACTACCTATTTTCTGGGAATTTCAAGAACTATTTGAACCACCGCCTGATGTGGACATCCCATACTGCCTCCATTTCCTCCATGGGTACAAGCTCCATCAGCACCATCGCTAGCCATGGAATTTTCTCCAGATCCTCCCACGCACTCATCATGATGAGGAATTATTTGTACATCGCCCCCAGTATCGAGACCCCCCGAGATCTGGTGGACGTCCAACAAGCTAATACCGACCTCCCCAAGGTGTAAGTGGAAGGTATTAGTCCTCGATGACCATCTGATCAATAGCATAGGCATCAGGTGTTTCGGTTGATATTTGTGGAATTGAGAGGCCCAAGCCACCTCATAAAACCCCACTCTCTTCAGCTCACCCCAAAACTCCTCACCTGAGGTGCCAACCCAATATGCCCATGCCCGACCGAAGCCTACTTCACGAAACGTCCAGCCGGAGCTTCGCTTTCCCGCTTGGTGAGCCCTATTCGCGAGGTAACATTATGAACAACTAATAATTTTGGCGATAAACCCTCTAACTTCTACCGTTAACTTCTCCGGTGATCCAAGTCTGAAGTGGAGAATTTTTTTATGCCAAAATTTTGGTAGGAGTTGAAGAGACAGACCAGAGAGATGCCTCGCGAAACACATTCGGGGAGAACCGGTAGCACCGCACCACCACGAAGCAAGGAGGCGGTAATGCTCTGCTACATACCTTGACATTCATGACCCACCATGAAGCAAGGAGCCTGTAATGCTCTGTGATCACCCTTTAAATTCATGACCCACTGCGAAGCATGGAGGCAGTAATACTCAGGGACTTCCCTTGACGTTCGCAACCCGCCGAGAATCCAGAAGGTGCTAACGCTTTACGAATGCATCTGACGTTCGCGATGCTCCATGAAGCAAACGAATTCCTCTTCGCTCCAAGGGCACGATGCTTCGAGGAACCTTTTACCTATAAATATCCCCCCATGTCCAGGGGGCAGACAATCTGACCTTTCAACTTCCAAGTTCCCAAATCGCGAAGCACCCTTCTGGTTTTTGAACCATGAGTTGTGCGAGGTACTTCTTCATTGTAAAGTGCCCCCCTTTGTCTTGTTTTGATCCCCTCTTCTAAGAGGGATTCCTTTCGCGGAGCCTAAGGGCCTTCATGATAGAAGGGGATCCCCAAGGTGACCTGGGTCATAACAGAGTGTTTATGTGTTAGGAAACACCCTTCATGTACACATTATCCACATACTAAGGAAGGGTCATTGTACTTCGAGAAGCACATTTCTTCACGATGCCTTGATTCATGAGGAAACTTTTCACTTCAAGGTAGTGCTCCACGAATAAATTTCCACATCACGACACTCCTCCCATATCCACCTTTTCCCTATGCTTAGGTTGAGGTTCCCCACTTTGTAAAGAACACCCCTTTGAAAGCACCTTCCACCACGCGGAGCAGCAGAGCTTCACAAGGCCCCTACCTATTATCCACTCTGATTTGTGATTCCTTTTTCCCATGAAACCCTCCAGGTTTGCATGATGTGATTTCAATGTCCCTTGGACAATATTTCCTATTGTGTTTCTTCACCTCATGCTTCTCCACATAGGCATGTTAATGGCTATTGCTTCTTCGCATAACCATGCTAAAGTGGGATCCCTGATGGTTCGCTCCATGACACCCCCCTAACCATGGATTTTCTTATCTCCTCTCTACAAAAAGGATTAGAGGGTCCTAGTTATTTATGTATTACAGGTGCAGAGAAAACCCACCTCGTCTAAGCTGTGGTACGTTAAAATTCCATGCACCATCATCCTCATCACAAGACGTTAAACAATGACCAATCCCCGTTCCTCGCACATGGGGTGCCCCCACCATGGAAATTCTCCATGCCCACTGGTCTCTGAGAGGATGAGATCTTCCCTCATAGGGGTTGATATCCTCCTTATCGGAGTGGAGTTTGTCCATGGGGAAGGTAAACCACCCTAGTGTAAGGCCCTTGAATTTCTTACGGTGGCAGTATCCCTGATCCTCCTTTCTTCTTCGGTCCCAAGGACTAGGGGGGAGGGGGAATGTACACCAGACCCCTCCATTCTTCGGTACCAATTATCTATTACACTGGGCTTGGATACCACCGAGCCTCTATTCTGGAGTAAGTCACAACCTCTTTGTTCTGCTCCATGCGTAATCCCCACTCCACATCCAACGGACGCACCTTTTGTGACGTGATCATCAATCATTTTCTGCCTCTTGTTTCTTACACCACGCATGACTCATGTGGGCATACAATAAGAATCGACCATGAAATATTATCCAACAACTTGAAATATGAAGTCTTTGATCCTTTCCGTGAAAAGGTACATAATAATGCTTCCTGAGGTTCAAGCCCAACACCCGGTCAATCCGACCTCCTTCACGTTGGTTCACTCAAACAACCTGAAATACGAGGGCTTTGATCCTTTTCAAGGAAAGGTATATAATAATCCTCCCAAAGGTTCATGCCCAAAACCGGGCTGCTCTGACCCCCTTCATGTCGGTTCTCCCAAACAACCTGAACTACAAGTTCTTTGATCTTTTCCATGTTTAGGTATGTAGGAAGCCTCCCTGAGGTTCCATCCCAACACCGAGTCGCTCCGACCCACTTCACATTGGTTTTCCCATACCACATGAACTATGCGGTCATATATCATTGCCCAGACAAGGTACATAGGAATCCTCCCTGAGGTAGAAGCCCAACACCTGGTCGCTACAATGACCTTCATGTCAGTTCTCACACACCCCATAAAATATGAGATCTTTGATCCCTACCAAGGCAAGGTATGTAGGAATACTCCCTGAGGTTCAAGCCCAACACCTGGTTGCTCTGACACCCTTTAGGTTAGTTCGCCAAAAAAACCAGAACTACGAGGTCCTTGATCCTTTCCATGGAAAGGTACATAGGAAGCCTCTCTGAAGTTCAATCCCAACACATGGTTTATCTAACCCCCTTCATGTCGGTTCGCCCAAACAACCTGATCTAAGAGGTCTTTGATCCTTTCCATGGAAAGGTATGTTGGAAGCCTCCCTGAGGTTCAATCCCAACACCGGGTCTCTTCGACCCCCTTTACATCGGTTCGCCCAAACAACCTGAACTTCGAGGTCTTTGATCCTTTCTAAGGAACGGTACGTAGGAAGCCACCCTGAGGATTAGACCCAACCCCTAGTCGCTTTGACCCCCTTCATGTCAGTTCGCCCAAAACAACCTGAACTACAATGTCTTTGATCCTTTTCATGGAAAGGTATGTAGGTAGCCTCCCTAAGGATCAAGACCATCAACCGGTCGCTCTGACCCCATTCATGTCGGTTCTTCCAGACCACCAAAACTATGAGGTCTTTGATTCTTGCCATGGAATGTTACATAGGATGAATCCATGAGGTTCAATACCTACAACAATTGGATCCCAAGTCCACATTCACATCGGTTACCACAACATGAACTATGAAGTCTTTGATCCATTAAATGGAATGGTATGTAGAAAGCCTCCCTCCGGTTCAATCCCAACACCCAATCACTCTGATTCCATTCACGTCAGTTCACCCAAACCACCTGAACTACGATGTCATTGATCATAACCAAGGCAAGGTACATAGGAAGCCTCCTTATGATTCAATCCCACCATTATCCATTGGTCTCAACCATCTTCATGTCGGTGAACCAACACCTTCGGCTCCTCAGATTGTAAGCCACAAATGCCCCCCATATTCTATAACTATGAGGTCTTTGATCCTTTCCAAGGTCAGGTACACAGGAAGCCTCCATGAGGTTCAAGCCCAACATCCAGAAGTTTTGAACCACTTGACGTCTGTCTGCCCCTCGACTTGCATGAAATTAAACTATGGAACTCTTTCAGTGGTAATCCATTGACATTCCATTCAGTCGAAAGCCATTGGAACCCCAATTGAAGAACTACAGAGACTATCATTCCCCACTACATGGATATGTAGGAAGCCTCTCCGAAGCTCAATACCAAAACCATTGTCATCCTCATGGCATTTCCATCCCAGTCAACATCCACTTAATTCAACTAATTCCTTATCCATCTTGATTCTTACTCGGGCCGCCACATCCAAGTGGGATCATGCCACCTCATACCTTGTTCCCCTCTCAGTAACTGAGAGTTAACTATGTGTTGGACCCAATATTGGTGTTCCCTCCATGGGGTTGCACCCATCTAATCCACTACAGTCAGTGTTCCGATCATTCTGATCTGTCTCATCTGGATGTTAAAATTGCGCCATACCCTTTTTTAATCATGGAATGATAAGGAAAACCTCATATACATACCCATGGAATAAAATTCTCTGTGTTCAATGTGGTATGCCTTGGGCCTCCGCGCCCTTTAGATTTTATATAATAATGGATAGAAGACAGACACACCAATTCCCTAGCATTCAGACACGCCAGTGGTGCCCAACATGACTAATACACTGACCGAAGGTTGCTGTCTGGACCAGACCCCTAGGAATGTAATGACAGAATCAGTGTAATTTACTGGTGTTCATGAAGTTATGGCGCTAGGAAGAGTTTCACGAACAACATATTAAATCTATGAGGGAGAATCAGACTAGGTGACGAGTTTCGAGGAGGAATCAATGGAAGGAAGAACTGACATCCCATCATCTTGTTTCAATCAAGGAGCAAACCTCCCGATTCCGCCCACCTTTGGAAAGTGGGAATGTATAGAAAAAGCTACGCATCCTCTACAGATGGATGTGTGCACCCTGGTGAAAGCATCGGAAACAGTATCCCATAAGGAAAATAAAATAAAAGAGAAATATTTCATATAATTACTCGACAAGAATAATTATTTTATAAATATCATATATGTACTTTATATCCATCCTCATACACAACTGTGAGTGGTGATAATGTAAAAATAGTTACATCATTCTTTGAGTTGGTAGTCTACCATAAAAAGAGATAATGATGTCGTTACCCATTTTATTTATGGGGGTGTAGTTGTAGATCATGAAATTAATAAAAAAAATATCATTATATGTATGATATTGAGATTGTTATATTGACACACGATTGTTGAAGGACATGGAAAATTCATATTTTTTGGTTTTCCTAGTGTTGCATTGGGGCTGACCAGGGTCATTTCACTTGAAGAGCATTCTCAGTTGTTCACTCACATAATCTAATTCACCTAAAATAATTCATTTTTTATATTATTAATAGAAATGAAATTGAATTTCCAAAAATAAATTAGAAGAATAAACCCAATTCTAAATAATATAAAATTCTAAACATAATGGAATTTGTAAATAAAGGATGTTCTCTCGAGAGAACGTCTAGAGAACATCTTCATTGACCATATTTAAATCATCATAGTGAACATAGACCATCTTATGTGTGCACGCCTCAATATAAACTAGTTATAAATAAATATTCCACTTAGAAACATCCATAAAAATACTCCATCCACTTCCTCAATCTAAGGAAAATGGTCTTAGATTAAGAAGTTAAACTATAGATAAAAACTATGAGGATTAAACCCACAATAAATTATCCTTATAATTAACACCAAAAAATATTTAAAACATGGTCTAAGGTTCAGGTACCTTATTACTCCCATGGGATATTCCTTGAGTGAGTTACATGGGATCATTTGTTTTAGAGATCATATTGGTTATCTGAGAAGAAGAAAAGTAGAAAAAAATAGAAAATTTAGAGAATAAAAGATGGTGGATGGGTGGACACAAAAATAAAACAATGCATGAATTTATTTGGAATATAAATTTCAATTGAATACTGAAAAAATAATAATAGAAATAATATATTTAAAAAAATGGGATGATTTTTGGTCAGCCTTTAAATGTGGATATCTCATCCTTAGTGCCTTGGATAGAATGAGATGTAATGTAATGGAATTATTTGAGAAGGAGGAGCTCTCATCCATTTATAGTCCCGAGTCATTCTTTAAAAATATTTCTCATTTTGACCAAATAATTTGGATTATCCATGCGTTCCATACAAAATAATGTTGTTTCATCAATATATTTTGTGTTCCCATTCCAATGTTCAGCTTAATTGATTACAAGATATAGTAGTTATGAATTTTTTATTGACTATTACATTTTCTATCCATGATTTCCAGGAATCTTACTTCAATGTATAACATCAACATTAAAGATTAATATTATCAATAAACCATGAAATTCATATATATAATGATACTATGTGTCCTATTCCATTTTAGCTGGAATCATTTCAATTAATGGTGTTTATCCCAAATTATTCTTCTGTTGCGGTGGTGGGGTCTACAACATCCATGATGATGAATTTAAACCTTAAATGGGGTTTTCATCCCTCTAAGTGATGGAATAATCCTTTGGTCATAAGGAAAATGTAAAAGAAAATAAATAAAAGAATCATCATAAAAAGGAATAACTCAAATTGGAATATAATTTTAAATTTTATTCATGCAATACCCTTGTCATGAAAATCTATCAAAATTCCAGAGATAAGATCTTTTAACATTTAATTCCAAAACAACCCATAAATCAATATTGGTTATAAATAAACTTATATTGAATATTTTAGAGGGTTTATATAATTAAAAATAATATATAAAATTAATTATATATTATCCATATCAATTCACCCATACATAACTAATACTTGTCCTAAAGTAGAGAATCTCATCATTGAATTCATAGGACACCAATGATTCCAATATTCTAATACAAAAGTAATAAAATCAAAAAAAATAGTGTCAAATAAAAATTCAAAAACCCACATAAAATATCAATTTAATTTCCCATTTTTCAAAGAAACAATCAAAACATGAAATTTTCTTTTCCCCTTATAAAATTTATGGATCTTATCTTTTCATTAATTCATTATTCTCAATTCATTATTATTATACATGACATATTCATATTTATCTCACATTTGAATATTTATTCTCATCTATCTTGATAAAAATCATGTAGAGTTATGATCATATCATGAGAACATGTTCCTTATCTATATGAATTTACATTAATTATTATCTCCACATTATGAATTAAAAAGGCACTGAAAATCATGAGGACGTTCAATAAAGGATAAAATGACTCTCTGGCTTATAGTTCGTAGGAATTGAATCTTTTAATCATTTAGGCTCGTGAATGATGTTTTATCTATTATATAAAATCCATGGTATCGTAATTTTTACTAACATTATCCCCTTCAAGGTAGAATCTACCATTTCCACTAAACTCAAAGTAAAGTCATGATCAAATTATACAAATTGAATGATTTGTGAACCCTATTGATTGTTTTTTATTTATATATATAATTTTATTTTTCAATAAATGTTTTTATTTTTTTCAATTTTAGATTTTTATGATTAAAATAAACCTCACATCTACCAGTTAACCATATATGATAAACGGAATAGGTCTTATAATGGTGATTTTAGGATTCCCTAAATCACAACCCATTTTTTTCATTTTTTTTCTTTTCGTCAATTTCATTTTTTCATATTCAAGATGTGTATAATAATAGAGAACAATAAATGATTCTAAATCCTTTAACAATTTCCACAATATAACCCCCAAAAATCTTCCTTACAATATATAAAATACATTCCACCATGATTCCCTTTACCCACACCCCTCAACATTAAAAAATCACACACATATATATATATTAATAGTAGGGTATGCATGTATAAAAATTGCTTGAAACATGGATCATCCCCGACAAGATCACTCATGGTCATTATGGGAAAAAATAAATATTTATTTAATGTTGGAATTCAGAGGATAATAGTTTATTAAAATATTACTCAACCATTTTATATGTTTTTCTTTATACCAAGTAGATTTGAAAAGTTTCAATACATATTTTGGAAGGTGACGTGTCCCATGATCACTCTAGGAATATGCACAAGAATAAATAGGTAGTAATTGGTCTATAAATCCTCTAAGGAATGAAAAATGTGACTTTATGAAATCAATCACGGAATTATTTATAGATATAAATCAATTTACATGAATTTTATAAATTAAAGTCATTAAAGATGTAAGTTAATTTCATTTCTATTAATCAATTAAATCATTAAAATAGTGAAACAATATTTTAACAACTATGCTACACATTAAAAAATTATTTTGAATCATTCAATCTCATTAACATTGAATTATAAAATCTAGAATCAATATATTCTAACGAAACTCAAGTATCTTAGATAATTCATGTAAATAACTAATTTAGTTGTGGGATTGAGATTATTATCATTAAATCTCAATGTATGTATTGGACAAAAAATGTAAGGAGATTTAAAATTTAAACAATTAATATGAAGTACCTTTTTCATGAGGCTTATTCCTTCTCTTACACTATTTGTGTATTTCATCATCCAATGGGAACCTATAAAAAACTAAATTAATCATAATGATCAAAATATTTTGAATCAAAAAGATAAGAGGAAATAGGATACATGATTGATTAATTCCTATGACTAAATATGAAATCTAAATTCATAATATTGAAAATTAATTTACTAGAAAAAAGGTGAAGGATAAATTTTGGTATGATCACCCAACTGGGCCTTGACTTCTTTAACTACCTATAATGGGTAGTTCTAGCTTTTATCCATAATCAGTTGGTTGGTGGATTTTAATGGATTTGAAGCACCACATATGGTACCTTCTATCATGGAATTATTCTTCTATATTGAGGAGAAGTACATGGTTAGTGTACACAAAGACCCCCCAAAATTTTTTTTAAACATTCAAGGATGGGGGATGATGATGAATGGATCACTTCCTTATTTGGTACATATTTTTGAAACCTTCTTCAACATTTCATGCGATGTCTCAGCATGGTCACTATGAATTGAATGTTCAATGGGAATGTAAGAAGAACATTTTTCATGATTAAAAATAAAAATAAAAATTGAAAAATATTATCAATTTCAAAATGATCAACCACTATCTTGATTTATTCAAAATCAGTTTCTGAGATATATTTATGGGATTAATAAAATTCATGTTCAACAATGTCATGGTCCTCCAAGTGTTCCCAAATAGTTGTGGGTGTTATTTCCTCACCTTCCTATAAGGGAATTCAAGGATTGACCATATATAAAAATTCAAACAATAATATGTGATACTCAAATTGTATTTTATAATATCCGAAAAGATAGAGTTTAAGAAAGGATCAACTCCCTGAGTTAGGAATGGATCAATCACTTCTTCTATGATAACATCATCATAAATGAGAATATCAGTGGATGGTAATAGGTACTCATGATATTCAATCCTTTTTTTTGAATTATATCACTATTTTTGATTCCTCCTCTTCCATGGATAGAGTGACCTACAATGGTATGGGATCTTCAACCATATAGGAATCAGGGAGATCATTTTGTACCTCATAATACTTCTATAATTCGTTTAGATCTTGTTGATCTCCCACGCATAGCTTAACATGTAAGACTTTCTCATCATGAAGCCACTCAATCTCATCATGGTCGTCTTGAATATGTTTCCTAAAATTGTTGGTTTTCTCTTATTCCTCAATTCTAGCCTCAATATCATTGATGTATTTATTGAAATTTGGGAAAAATGTCACTTATTTCTTTTCCTTGATTTATTTTCATGTCAGTTTGGAGCTCATCGACCATGGAGGTCAACTCATTAGGTGATATTCATATTTCTATGCCTCTTTGATTCTACTTGACCATTATCATAAGATCATCAACCCGTATTTGGAGGGAATCCATAGTGTATTCTGTTATATCATCATTCACATATGAGTAATTGTTCCGTGTATTTAAATAAGGTTCACTTGAAAACATTATATAAGAATAAAATTTCCTTTTTTATAAAACAATGAAAACTATCATGAATTTGAAAATAGAAACATTAAATTAAAAAAACGGATTAGCTCACCAGAAATGGTGACAGTTTAGACACATGCCTATTGTATGGCATGGAAAAAGTGTATTTTTATGGATTCTTATTATATTATAGAGGCTGAACTGCATCATCTCAGATGAGGATTGTTCTCATTTCTCAATCACATAAAAAAATTCACCTAAAATAATTATTTGTTATTATTTTTATTATATCAAAGAATGAAATGGAATTCATGAAAATATGTGAAATAAAAAATATTAAATTATAAATAGAATGAAATTAGTGATGAAAGGATGTTCTCCTGAGAGAACATCTCGGGAGCACCTTCACTGACAAAATTATAATCATCTTAGTGAATACACTCTATTATATGTTTTCACACATCTATCTACCCTAGTTATTGATGAAATTACCATTTACCAATCAACAAGAAAACCCTCTATTTTCCTACTCTATCGAGGGAAAATGGTTGTAGATTGAAATTTAAAATTAATATAGCCATAGTGGGGACTGAACCAATTATATATTATCTTTATAAAAAACTCCAAGAATTTTTAAAACAAGGTCTTAGGTTTGATAGCCCGATTACTCCCTTGGGATATTCCTCAAGTCAGTTAGTCGTGATCATTAATATTAGAGGTCATGTTTTTAATATGTTAAAATTAAATAAAAAAAGGAAAAAAGTTGGAAATGAATATAGATAGGACGTGAGGACAAAAAAAGAAAACAATTCCTAAATTTATAAGAAATATTTATTTATATTGATAACTGAAACAAAATATAAATAAAACAAATAAATAAAAAATAAAATTGGAATATTTTCCTTCAAAATCCCTCATTGGATATCTTCTCCTTGGTTCCTTGGATATAATGGGATGAAATGGAATGCAATGATTTGGGAAGAAGTAGCTCTCCTCCTTTTTAGTCAAAAATCTATCATACAAAAGATTACATGTTGTTAGAAAAATAAATTGTGGACTCACATGATCCATATTACCTAAACTTTTTTCACCAATATCATTAGCGTCATTTCACAAAAATTCAGCTGAACTGACCACATGATGTTGGATTTATGAATTTGTAATTGACTGTTATTTTTTCTGAATGAAATTTCGAGGAATCTTTCTTCAATGTATAAAATCCACATTCCACCTTCATGGTTTCTAAACACCATTAAATTTATTATCGGAATGAGGCAATGTATCCTTGTTATATTAAAGGTGTAATAACATAAATTGGAAGTGTGTATCAAGAATTATTATATAATTATGTGGTTGGGGTCCACAGTGTCCGCCCAGATGATTTTCCAACTTCAATGATTTTTTCGACTTTCTAAATATTTTATTCAACTCTTGGTCCTGATGAAAAAGTTGATTAAAATAAATAAATTAATCATTTAAGAAAGGAATCAATAAAATGTTATTACCATTTTAAATTTTATTCCCAAAATACCCTTTTTATAAAAATTTCAAAAAATTCTAGAATTAGGCACTTTTCAAATTTTACTCTAAAACAACCCATAAATCCAAAAATTCTGTAAATAAACTCAAATTAAAAAATCTGAAGGGTTAATATGATATAATTAAATATATAAAAAGGAAAAAAATATTATCTATATCATATTTAATTATTATTAGATAATAATTTAATTAGTTAGAGGATGAAAAAAACAAATGCCCTTTGAAAAATTTTAACTCTTCTTTAGCTAAATTCATTTGGGTTACAAAAAAAGCCATCCTATGGTGGAATTATACCCATAAAAGGCCTTCTAGGATTATAATATGTATATTTTGAGTTTTTTATATATTATAAATCAAAATTTGTTTTAATGTATAATTTGGATACGAGATTTGGTGGCCATTTATAACTGAGGTGAGTGGCACATTGGTATTTATTTTTTAAACGATTAATGTTTACCCCAATATTTATCATTACACAAGAGTCAATAATTGGGTATTATATATAATTATACATTATATAATCTAAATATGTATTGTTAATAGGTTTTAAGAAATCATTTATTCCACTTTGACTCTTATCATTTTAATTTAACCCCTGGTAAATCCATTTGTTACCTTAAGAGTGGTAATTAATATTTAATTTTTTCAGTATTTATTTTAGAATGAAATTAATTTTACCTTATTATATAATACTAATTATTATCATTCTAAATATGGAATCCATTTCTCAAAATTAAATTCGCCAATGCTAAACAATATATATATAATACATCCCATATATGAGATGAGAAAGTGTGTTTATAAGAGAAATGCCAAAAGTGTATAATATTTTCCTAAAAAAGATTTAATATGAAAAATATTAAAAACAAAAAAATTGTGTGCGTGTATATATATTCATAGTAATTATAATCTAAAAAATGATAATATGTAATTTTACATTATAAAAATTAATACAAATTGCATTTTTCTAATTAAAATTCACTATTTTTCCTTAATCATCACAAAATTTATATGTATAGAAAATGATAAAAAAAATTAACCATATGAATGTTTTCATATGATTACTTTAAATTAAATTTTTTTATGAAAAAAATCTTAAAATATTAAAACACTATTTTTTAAACAAGTGCGCAAATTAAGAAATTAATATTTTTTAAAATATAGAATTCTAAATAGTATAAATGTTTTCATTATTTATTCTTGTCTGGAAACCACAAAATATCAATGAAAAATGTTTTATTGAATACATACTCATAACATATAATTTAAATAAATCACCAAAATTTATTTTATTAATTAGTTGTGTTATAATATATTCGTGATCATGTAAATTGTTTTTCACAACAAATATTTCATTTATTTTTAAATACATTTTATTTTAATTTCTAATTGATTTGTCACCGTTTAAATCAATATATACATGATTAAACCATATATTTTCATAATTTAGTTAATAATATTTATACCATCCATTTCAATATCTAGGAGGTAAATTTTAAAGTAATCTTTTTATATTATATCACATTCCACATAAACTCATTATATCTTATAATGTATGATAATGTGGGAGTGGTTTGTAATGAATCATAAATTGGAGTTTTATGTAATAAAAAATATCTAAAAATTTAAATTAAATTGAAAAACCAGACATCATAATATCCTGAGTTATTAAATTTTCCCCCCAATTTCATTTTCCCTTGGCCTATAATCAAACCATTAAGGCACATCGACAATCACTCTCCTACATACAACGTTATGTAAACCCATTAAGAGCCACTCAATTTCTTTAATTTCCCAATATACAAATTATTATAACCATTTAGGGATGGTAAAAACTCCAACAGCCATGGTTAACTCCAACATACCCATATTTCCCTTAGTTTCACATAAACAATCTTAAGCCCACATGTAATGATCTTTATGGTTAATGGTTGGTGAAAATCCTGGAAAATTTAATTTTTTTGGTTATAGTGTAAGAGAATATTTATGAATAGAGCATAATAATATGGTTAAAAGTCTTGTACCATCTCTGTTTTATATTTTGTATGTGTTTATTGATTTAGAAGGAGTCTCAGGTTATAAAATAAGGGTTAGAGTAGAGTTGGGTGAACCCTTAGTTGAGTTTTGCTATAGGTTTTCTGTCTTGCTATTATTGGGGATGATAATGTTATCGAGATGGCCTAATAATGTTATAATTTTATATCCTAGAGTGGAACCGTGTGATTATAGAAATATGTCACATTTTGACTAGTGGTAGTTACAATATGGTGGTTTTTATTGTGATGTATATTCAGAAGTGTCAGGAAATGTCACTTTGTGGTGATTACCCTTACGTATAGAATATTTGAAAAAGTAAATAAATTTTATTATTAAAGAACACACTATGGTCAAAGGATATGTTTTGTGGTGATAAACCTTATGTATTAGATCATTTCAATGTTGATGTTTCTAAACAATTATTTAGATCATTACATATGGTTTCTATAAATGCATACATGATGCCTTTGATTATTTTTTGAGTAGTGAAAGGATCATTTTTTTGTAAAAGGTCTCACAACGTGATGAAAATACTTATATATGATGACCAATCCATGGTTGGGGAATCATGATGTGATTTAATATTCTTAAAAATTAAATATGTTATATTATAAAAACCATATGTATTCTCTATGTGAATTTTACACTTGTAAGGACGCTTGCACCACGCCCCATGGAGTGGACTGTGATGTCCTATTAGAGGGAATACCATAGGAAGGGATACACACTACAATATGACATAGGGAAAAAACATTTCAATTATAAGGGTTTATGACACACTATGAAGGAATATTTTATGAGAGTTCTAGATCTATCTAGAGAATTATTTTCATGTCATGACTCATAAGTTTCCCTATTTTCAGGTTCGACGTGAAATTTGTCATGATTTGAGGATGAGGTCCATTTCATAGAGAATAGTAATTAAGAAGATTTTATTTTTTAAAGGATGGGGTCATTGATGATGCTACATAGGGTAGTGATATCATGATTTTGGTTGTAATATATGTTATTTATTTCACATTCTGACATATATGGTATTATCATAAAAAGGAATAACTAAAATTGGAATATAATTTTAAATTTTATTCATGCAATACCCTTGTCATGAAAATCTATCAAAATTCCAGAGTAAAGATCATTTAACATTTTATTCCAAAACAACCCATAAATCAATATTGGTTATAAATAAACTCATATTGAATCTTTTAGATGGTTTATATAGTTAAAAATAATATATAAAATTAGTTATATATTATCCATATCAATTAACCCATACATAACTAATGCTTGTCCTAAAGTAGAGAATGTCATAATTGAATTCATAGGACACCAATGATTCCAATATTCAAATACAAATGTAATAAAATCAAAAACAATTTGTGTCAAATAAAAAATTCAAAAACCCACATAAAATATCAATTTAATTTCCCAATTTTCAAAGAAACAATCAAAACATTCATTTTTCTTTTCCCCTTATAAAATTTATGGATCTTCTCTTTTCATTAATTCATTCTTCTCAATTCATTATTATTATACATGACATATTCATATTTATCTCACATTTGAATATTTATTCTCATCTATCTTGATAAAAATCATGTAGAGTTATGATCATATCATGAGAACATGTTCCTTATCTATATGAATTTACATTAATTATTATCTCCACTTTATGAATTCAAAATGCACTAAAAATCAGGAGTACATTAAATAAAGGATCAAATGAATCTCTGGCTTATAGTTCGTAGGAATTGAATCTTATAAACATTTAGGCTCATGAATGATGTTTTATTTATTATATAAAATCCATGGTATCGTAATTTTTACTAACATTACCCTTTAATGTAGAATCTCCCATTTCCACTAAACTCAAACTAAGTTCATGATCAAATTATACAAATTGAATGATTTGTGAACCCTCTTGATTGTTTTTTATTTATATATATAATTTTATTTTTTAATAAATGTTTTAATTTTTTTTTAATTTTCGATTTTTATGACTAAAATAAACCAGAAATCTACCAGTTAACCATATATGATAAATGATGTAGGTCTTATAATAGTGATTTTAGGATTCCCTAAATCACAACCCATTTTTTTTCATTTTTTGGTTCTTTTCGTCATTTTCATTTTTTTAAATTCAAGAGGTGTATAAAAATAGAGAACAATAAATGATTCTAGATCCTTTTAAAATTTCCGCAATATAACCCCCAAAAATCTTCCTTACAATATATAAAATACATTCCACCATGATTCCCTTTACCCACACACCTCAACATTAAAATATCATATATATATATATATATATTAAGAGTAGTGTATGAATGTATAAAAATGGATTGAAACATGGATCATCCCTGACAAGGTCATTCATGGTCATTATGGGAAAAAATAAATATTTATTTAAAGTTGGAATTCAGAGGATAAGAGTTTATTAAAATATTACTTAACCATTTTATATGTTTTTATTTATAACAAGTAGATTTCAAAAGTTTCAATACATGTTTTGGAAGGTGACGTGTCCCATGATCACTCTAGGAATATGCACAAGAATAAATAGGAAGTAATTGGTCTATAAATCATCTAATGAATGAAAAATGTGATTTTATGAAATCAATGATGTAATGATTTATACATATAAATCAATTTACATGAATTTTAGAAATTAAAATCATTAAAGATGTAAGGGAATTTCATTTCTATTAATCAATTAAATCTTTCAAATAACGAAATATCATTTTAACAACTATGCTACACATTAAAAAATTATTTTGAATCATTCAATCTCATTAACATTGAATTATAAAATCTAGAATCAATATATTCTAATGAAACTCAACTCTCTTAGATAATTCATGTAAATAATTAATTTAGTTGTGGGATTGTAATTATTATCATTAAAGCTCAAAGTATGTATTGGACAAAAAATGTAAGGAGATTTAAAATTTAAACAATTAAAATTAAGTACCTTTTTCATGAGGCTTATTCCTTCTCTTCCACTATTTGAGTATTTCAACATCCAATGGGAACCTATAAAAAACTAAATTAAGCATAAGGATCATGATATTTTGAATCAAAAAGATAAGAGGAAATAGGATACATGATTGACTAATTCCTATGACTAAAGATGAAATCTAAATTCATAATATTTAAAATTAAGTTACTAGAAAAAAGGTGAAGGATAAATTTTGGTATGATCACCCAATTGGGCCTTGACTTCTTTAACTATCTATAATGGGTAGTTCTAGATATTATCCATAATCAGTTGGTCGGTGGATTTTCATGGATTTGAAGCACCACATATGGTCCCTTCTATCATGTAATTATTCTTTTATATTGAGGAGAACTACATGGTTAGAGTACAAAAAGACCCCCAAACAAATTTTTAAAACATTCAAGGATGGGGGAGGATAATGAATGGATCACCCCCTTCTTTGGTTCATATTTTTGAAACCATCATCTACATTTCATGCGATGTCTCAGCATGGTCACTATGAATTGAATGTTCAATGGGAATGTAAGAAGAACATTTTTCATGATTAAAAATAAAATTAATATTTGAAAAATATTATCAATTTCAAAATGATCAACCACTATTTTGATTTACTCAAAATCAGTTTCTGAGACATATTTATGGGATTACTAAAATTCATGTTCAACAATGTCATGGTCCTCCAAGTGTTCCCAAATAGTTGTGGGTGTTATTTCCTCACCTTCTTATAAGGGAATGAAAGGATTGACCATATATAAAAATTCAAATCATAATATGTGATACTCAAATTGTATTTTATAATATCCGAAAAGATAGAGTTTAAGAAAGGATCAACTCCCTGAGTTAGGATTCGATCAATCACTTCTTCTATGATAAATTCATCATAAATGAGAATATCAGTGGATGGTAATAGGTAGTCATGATATTCAATCCTTTTTTCAAATTATTTCACTATTTTTGATTCCTCCTCTTCCATGGATAGAGTGACCTACAATGGTATGGGACCTCTAACCATATAGGAATCAGGGATATCATTTTGTACCTCATAATACTTCTATAATTCGTTCAGATCTTGTTGATCTCCCATGCATAGCTTAAAATGTAAAACATGCTCATCATGAAGCCACTCAATCTCACCATGGTCATCTTGAATATGGTTCCTAAAATTATTGGTTTTCTCATATTCCTCAATTCTAGCCTCAATATCATTGATGTATTTATTGAAATTGGGGAAAAAATGTCACTTATTTATTTTCCTTGATTTATTTTCATGTCAGTTTGGAGCTCATCGGCCATGGAGGTCAACTCATTAGGTGATATTCATATTTCTATGCCTCTTTGATTCTTCTTGACCATTATCATAAGATCATCAACCCATCTTTGGAGGGAATCCATACTGTATTCTGTTATATCATCATTCACATATGAGTAATTGTTCCATGTATTTAAATAAGGTTTGCTTGAAAACATTATATAAGAATAAAATTTTCTTTTTTATAAAACAATGAAAACTATCAAGAATTTGAAAATAGAAACATTAAATTAAAAAATAGGATTAGCTCACCAGAAATGGTGATAGTTTAGACACATGCCTATTGTATGGCTTGGAAAAAGTGTATTTTTATGGATTCTTATTATATTATAGAGGCTGAACTACATCATCTCAGATGAGGATTGTTCTCATCTTTTCAATCACATAAAAAAATTCACCTAATATAATTATTTTTTATTATTTTTATTACATCAAAGAATGAAATGGAATTTATGAAAATATGTGAGATAAAAAATATTCAATTATAAAATATATTAAATTATAAATAGAATGAAATTAGTGAAGAAAGGATGTTCTTCTGAGAGAACATCTTGGGATCACCTTTACTGACCAAATTCTAATCATCTTAGTGAATACACTCTATTATATGTTTTCACACATCTATCTACCCTAGTTATTGATGAAATTTCCATTTACCAATCAACAAAAACACCCTCAATTTTCCTACTCTATCGAGGGAAAATGGTTGTAGATTGAAATTTTAAATTTATATAGCCATTGTGAGGATTAAACCAATTATATATTATATTTATAAAAAAACTCCATGAAGATTTAAAACAAGGTCTCAGGTTTGAGAGCCTGATTACTCTCTTGGGATATTCCTCAGGTCAGTTATTTATGATCATTAGTATTAGAGGTCATGTTTTTAATATAATAACATTAAATAAGAAAAAAAGGAAAAAAGTTGGAGATGAATGTAGATAGGACGTGAGGAAAAAAAAGAAAACAATTCCTAAATTTATAGGAAATATTTAATTCTATTGATAACTGAAACAAAATATAAATAAAACAAATAAATTAAAAATAAAATTGGAAGATTTTCCTTCAAAATCCCTCATTGGATATCTTATCCTTGGTTCCTTGGATATAATGGGATGAAATGGAAAGCAATGATTTGGGAAGAAGTATATCTCCTCCTTTTTAGTCAAAAATCTATCATATAAAAGATTACATGTTGTTAACAAAATAAATTGTAGACTCACATGATCCATATTACCTTAATGTTTTTCACCAATTTCATTTGCGTTATTTCACAAAAATTCAGCTGAACTTACCAAATGATGTAGGATTTATGAATTTTTAAATGACTGTTATTTTTTCTGAATGAAATTTCTTGGAATCTTTCTTTAGTGTATAACATCCACTTTCCACCTTCATGGTTTCTAAACACCATTAAATTTATTATCGGAATGAGGTAATTTATCCTTGTTATATTAAAGGTGTAATAACTTAAATTGGAGGTGTGTATCTAGAATTATTATATAATTATGTGGGTGGGGTCCACAGTGTTCGCCCAGATGATTTTCTAACTTCAATGATTTTTTCGACTCTCTAAATTTTTGATTCAACTCTTGGTCCTGATGAAAAAGTTGATTAAAATAAATAAATTAATCATTCAAGAAAGGAATCAATAAAATGTTATTACCATTTTAAATTTTATTCCCAAAATACCCTTTTTATAAAAATTTCTCAAAAATCTAGAATTAGTCACTTTAAAAATTTTACTCTAAAACATCCCATAAATCCAAAAATTCTCTAAATAAACTCAAATTAAAAAATCTAAAGTGTAAATATAATATAATTAAATATATAAAAAGAAAAAAATATTATCTATATCATATATAATTATTATTACATAATAATTTAATTAGTTAGAGGATGAAAAAAACAAATGCCTTTTGAAAAATGTTAACTCTTCTTCAGCTAAATTCATTTGGGTTACAAAAAAATCCATCCTATGGTGGAATTATACCCATAAAAGGCCTTATGGTATTATATTATGTATATTTTGAGTTTTTCATATATTTTAAATCAAAATTTGTTTTAATGTATAATTTGGATACGAGATTTGGTGGCCATTTATAACTAAGGTGAGTGGCACATTGGTATTTGTTTTTTAAACGATGAATGTTTACCCCAATATTTATCATTCCACAAGAGTCAATAATTGAGTATTATATATAATTATACATTATATAATCTAAATATTTATTGTTAATAGGTTTTAAGAAATCATTTATTCCATTTTGACTCTTATCATTTTAATTTAACCCCTCGTAAATCCATTTGTTACCCTAAGAGTGGTAATTATTATTAAATTTTTTCAGTATTTATTTTAGTATGAAATTAATTTTACCTTATTATATAATACTAATTATTATTATTCTAAATATGGAATCCATTTCTCAAAATTAAATTCACCAATAGTAAACAATATATATACTATACATCCAATATATGAGATGAGAAAGTGTGTTTATAAGAGAAAATGCCAAAAGATTATAATTTTTTCCTAAAAAAGATTCAATATGAAAAATATTAAAAAATAATAATTTCTTCGTGTATATATATTCATAGTAATTATAATCTAGAAAATGATAATATGTAATTTTACATTATAAAAATTAATACAAATGGCATTTTTCTAATTAAAATTCACTATTTTTCCTTAATCATCTCAAAATTTATATGTATAGAAAATGATAAAAAAATAACCATATGAATGTTTTCATATGATTACATTAAATTAAAAATTTTTATGAAAAAAATATTAAAATATTAAAACACTATCTGTTAAAAAAGTGCGCAAATTAAGAAAAAAATATTTTTAAAAAAATAGAATTTTATATTTTATAAATGTTTTCATTATTTATTCTTGTCTGGAAACCACAAAATATCAATGAATAATGTTTTATTGAATACATACTCATAACATATAATTTAAATAAATGACCAAAATTTATTTTATTAATTACTTGTGTTATAATATATTTGTGATCATGTAAATTGTTTTTCACAAAAAATATTTCATTTATTTTTAAATACTTTTTATTTTAATTTCTAATTGATTTGTCACCGTTTAAATCAATATATATATATATGATTAAACCATATATTTTCCTAATTTAGTTAACAATATTTATACCATCCATTTCAATATCTAGGAGATAAATTTTATAATAATCTTTTTATAGTATGTCACATTCCACATAAACTCATTATATCCTATAATGTATGCTAATGTGGGAGTGGTTTGTAATGCAGGATAAATTTGGGTTTTGTGTAATAAAAAATATCTAAAAATTTAAATTAAATTGAAAAACCAGACATCATTATATCCAAAGTTATTTTATTTTCACTCCATTTTCATTTGCCCTTGGCCTGTAATCGAACCATTAAGGCACATCGACAATCACTCTCCTACATACAATGTTATGTAAACCCTTTAAGCGCCACTCAATTTCTTTAATTTCCCAATATAAAAATTATTATAACCATATCGAGATGATAAAAACTCCAACAGCCATGGTTAACTCCACCCTACTCATATTTCCCTTAGTATCACATAAACAATCTAAAGCCCACATGTAATGACCATTATGGTTAATGGTTGGTGAAAATCCTGGAAAATTTTATTATTTTGGTTCTAGTGTAAGAGAATATTTTTTAATAGAGCATAATAATATGGTTAAAAGGCTTGTTCCATCTCTGTTTTATATTTTTTATGTCTTTAATGATTTATAAGGTGTATCAGGTTATAAAATAAGGGTTAGAGTTGAGTTGGGTAGAACCCTTAGTTGAGTTTTGCTATAGGTTTTATGTCTTGCTATTATTGGGGATGATAATGTTATCGAGATAGCCTAATAATGTTATAATTTTATATCCTAGAGAGGAACCTTGAAATTCTAGAAATATGTTACATTTTTACTAGTGGTAGTTACAATATGGTGGGTTTTATTGTGATGTATATTCAGAAGTGTCAGGAAATGTCACTTTGTGGTGATTACCCTTACGTATAGAATATTTGAAAAAGTAAATGAATTGTATTATTAAAGAACACACTATGGTCAAAGGATATGTTTTATGGTGATAAAACTTATGTATTAGATCATTTCAATGTTGATGTTTCTAAACAATTATTTAGATCATTACATATGGTTTCTATAAATGCATACATGATGCCTTTGATTATTTTTTGAGTAGTGAAAGGATCATGTTTTTGTAAAAGGTCTCACAATGTGATGAAAATACTTATATATGATGACCAATCCATGGTGGGGGAATCATGATGTGATTTAATATTCTTACAAATTAAATATGTTATATTATAAAAACCATATGTATTCCCTATGTGAATTTTACACTTTTAAGGACGCTCGCACCACACCCCATGGAGTGAAATGTGATGTCCTATGAGAGGGAATACCATATAAAGGGATACACACTACAATATAACATAGGGAAAACATTTCAATTAGAAGGGTTTTTGACACACTATGAAGGAATATTTTATGAGAGTTGTAGATCTATCTAGAGAATTATTTTCATGTCATGACATAAAAGTTTCACTATTTTCAGGTTCGAGGTGAGATTTGTCATGATTTGAGGATGAGGTCCATTTCAAAGAGAATAGTCATTAAGAAGATTTTATTTTTTAAAGGATCGGGTCATTGATGATGTTACATAGGGTAGTGATATCATGATTTTGGTTGTAATGTATGCTATTTATTTCACATTCTGACATAGATGGTATCACACCTAGATTTTTAATTCCATGCTTTGATTAAAATCTTATTTTGGAACTTTTCTTTCTCTTGTTTTCCGGCTGTTCTGGATTTGAAATTTTGGTTCCTCTTATTTTATTGATTAGTGACTCTATTCTTGGGGTATTTTTTTTTACATGACCTCATCATTTGTCAAAAGGATTGTATTAGGTTTTTGTGTTTTGGTGTTAGTTTTCTGACACACCTAGTGGCACCACTTTTGGGGTAAGTTGTTAAGGTGGTTTGTACCCATGAGTTGGATGCATTTTGGGTTGAAAATAATGGTTTATTTTTGGACTTTTCCTCCCATATCATTAGCATATATTTCCCCAAAGATTTCCTCCCTGGAACCCTCTGAATATGGAGGATTTTTGCATGGTTTTGGGTTTCCAGAACAGGCTGCACGACTTTTATGGACAGTTTAGAAAACCGTGATGCCAAACCGTGCAAGTTGTCTTGTTCATTAAAAATACAGTGGAAATTTCAAATTTTAACTCTATTAAATAAACATAATATTCCCCATTCTTCACCTATTCAACCCTATAAATCATGGGAGTCCTCCAATCTCCCTCAATCTCACATGAAACCCATCATTGATGGGTTTTTAGTGGGGAAACCCCAAGATTTATTCAAGTAAGTGTTTGTTTCTTTGAATTCATCCCGTTCATTACGGTTTCGATCAATTTTTATCAAATTACATCGTTTCCAGATGTTAGGGATTGAACCTAGTGTATTATTTTGTGTCTTTTTTGGTTATATATTGTGGTTTTAGGTTAGTTTTCACTTCCTTGAGGTGCGGTGGTGGTGCAGCTGATGTTTTTCACCAAGATTTGAGGGTTTCGTCACAAAAGGTAGGTGATTCCATGTGTAATCATATTATGATGAGTTAGATTTATTGATTTAATTACTTCTCATGTTCCTCATATGTTGTGTGTGGTGTGAAAACTATTTTTTATGGATTTGGATAAATGTTTAATTTTATAGTTTCATTTTAGCATGAAATTGGTTGTTTCTCTTATGCGGTTCTTGAGGTAAAATTTGGTTGTATTTTATAACATATAAAGTATATTTATTAGAGTTGGAAGGGGCTTCCAATTCTGGTTTGTTAATTCTTTTTTTGTCATTTGGGACATAAAAGGGGGATTTTTATTGGGTTTTAGGTTTAATACATTGTTATACATCTTGAGAGTATTTTATGAAATTATCTGTTTTCATGTGTATCTTTAATGGTATTATTTGAGGTGATTTTATAATAATTTAGAGTGGTTTAAAAAATATTAATAGGGATGAAAATATTTTTTATTTGTATTGGTGTGCTTTTGGTTTTGAAAGAGTGTTTTGAAGTGGGTTTGTTTGTAAAACACGGGTTTACCCCTTGGGGTTGGTTTTATGAAAATAGTAAATTATTCAATGAGTAATAAAAGAGTGTACAGAGGATGTTTATGTATAGTGTTGTTGGGTGAATGTTCACAAATTGTGTTTTTGAAAGATAAATTGGTCAGTTGTGATGTCAAACGTTTTGATACAGTTCTGTAATATGTGATGGTGATTTATCAAATTGTGATGTGGGTACGAAACATCGGTGTGGGATGCTTTGTTTGAGTGTGATGTAAAAAATGGATTCTTTTTATGAAAAGGGTATTTTGTAACATGCGAGTGAGAGGTTTTGTGATGTTTAGCATCTTGGGAATGATTTTATAAAATTGTTAAAGGATTTTTTTGAATTGTGAATGAAATGTAAAATGTGTCATGGGCTGTTTTGGTGTGAGTTTGATTTCAAAATCAATATAAGTAAAAAGGGGGATGAAGTGACTTTTGTGATGTACATAAAGGCTTTTCGGTGAATGTGTGATATCAAAGTGGAATTTTTATGTGAAAATTATACATCATGACTTATTGAACTTGTATGGGCAGAAGAGGGAAACATGGGTATCAATGTTTGTGGATGTGTACTAGTATGCTAGTGTTTCTCTGGGGTTTGGTCACAGTTTCAAGTATCATGTTTGATGCATACAACACTAACTAAACTATTATGGTTATGACGATGATAATGTGGAACCACTAGGTTATGGGTATTCTCCCTAATAGTGGCTTGTGTTCATGAGTAAGGATATTATGATGGTTACTCTTACCAAGATATGTTGTAATTGGGACCCACATTGAGCTAGTTCCTATGGGTTATTTTCCCATTGATTGGGCTCATTAGTTACATTATTCTTACTTCTAGCATATGGTTTGGTTGGATGGAATATTGAGTAGAATTTTCATTATTTTTAAAAGTGTTGATTCTTTAAAATACCCCACTTGAAAAATATTTTTATTTAACGTTTCATCCTTTAGGAAATTGTAACTTGTATTTCTTGTTTACCACAACATTCAAGCCTTTCTTCCTTGAATTATTGTCACACGGAATCTCTTTGAGGTGTTATTTTACTGGAATATTTCATATACACTACTTACACCTTTGGGTGTAAGTAGAATATTTTATTTTAGTCGCCGATTTAGGTACAACGTTTGTACCGACGATTCAGGTTGTTAGTGGTCCATCATGATGCGTTGTTGTCGAGATGGATTGAGGGTGGCGCCTCATTCAATGTGGAGGTTCATAGGATGGCCTTTTTGGTTTAATACCTTTGTAACAGTCTTCGAACATTACTTTAAATTGTGTAATTCAATTCTGAAATTTGGTAAAAGATGATTTTTTTTTTGAAAAATCTTGATTAGTTTTATTGGATTTTTTTTGTAGTTTTAAGTTTATAAACTCAGGTAAATCAATCCCGATTTTCAGTTATGATAATTGGGAACTTCTCTTAGCCCATCATGATTTGGAATGCCCTTTGGGACTTGTCAAGAGCTAGTTTTGGATCCGGTTTTGATGGTGACTAGATTTGTTTTGGGATAAAATTGTATCAGATGAGGTTCATATTAACTAATTTGGTCATGTTACTTATGGAATAGTGGGGATAGGCCAGAGTTAGGATTTTGGGGAATTATGTTATAGTCATGAGTAGAGTTCCCATACAACACACCTCATGATTGGATTCAATTCACTAGGGGAAGAAAGGATTTGACTCAGTCCATTGGTTTTCTTGGTTTGATGATGATTAGGGGAAATGAAAAGAGAGTTTGGTTAATGGTCTCAGTGAGCATGCATGGTATAGAAATCCATGTGAATATAGGGAAAATTCCCTCAAAAACTCTATATAATGGTTATGTGATAGTAGTTTGGCATCTAACCATATGTCCAATTCACCCACCGAAACATGTTTCCTCTCACAATGTCTTGTTTTCTTTAGTTTTGAATTCTTAGAAGTTTTTTTAAAAGGCAAAATGATGTGGTTTAAAGAAGCGTATTGTTTTTGTGAAATTATTTTCAAATAAATAAGGAATAGTTAGATTTATGAAAATATGTAACTTAATTTTCATAATTGTTTTGAATTGGAAAATGGCGTGTTTACACTTATTTTGAAAGTCGAAAATTATATCAAAGATGGTTCTGAAAATGTGTTCCCAATATTGTTTTCAAAATAATTTTAAGGTGTCTTATTGAGATTATATGTTTTGAAATTGATGTATATGACATTAATGTGAGTATTCATTTGAATTTTTGGGGTTTTTGATTTCATGGCTAACGGTCTTGAGAAAAAGATTGTACTAGTTGATTTTTCTTGTTTTGAAAAGAGAAAAGAATTTTTGTTTTAAATGTAGGTATTTACATGAGAAACCATATACATGGGGTTCTATGGGATGATGGATGGTTAATGTAATGAATGGATGAGTGTTGTGATGGATATGAGGAGGGTGACCAGTGTGGCATAGAAACATTAATGTGTTACGCCCAATGGGTACCATTGTTGGATACGCTTACCACAGGACAGTTTGTTTTCAAATAAATATTTTTAAAGGAATACAGGATTTATTAATGACTGGTTTAGGATGGTGTTTGTTATTTGTTTTTGAAAATTTTCATGTTGTTGGATTTTTTGAGTCTTAGAACCCATCTTATTTGAACTGTGTTTTGTGTTTTTTGGGTTAGTAAACAGGTTTGAAGGGCTGGTTAGGGGTCTCTTCTGAGAAAATTTTTAAGATTTATTTATGATGGTTCCCTTCATGTGTTTGTATCTGGTTTTGTGCATGTTATGACTAATGGGGTATATTAGTTGGGTCCTTAGGTTCTCTATATTGAAAAGGTAAACCCCCATTAAGGGATAGTGCATGACTAAATTGAATCCTGGATTCTTTCACCATTGAACAATCCTCTAGTTGGTCAATATTTGGAATATATTTTAGCACTTTTTAGAAGGAGTAAACATCCTTACTTTTTTTGGTTTTGCAGATCTTGTTGTAGGGGGAGAGTGCTCTTGGAATGTTGAAAGGGACCTTAGTTTCTTATGTTACCTGATTCGTTGAAGGTAGAAGTAGTATGGAGTTATTAGTGGGGATGTTGTCTAAGATGGCCTCTGGGTACTTCATAAATTCCTTAAAGAAGAAGTTCACGTTAAACCACAAGTATGGGAAATCTGGTCATTATAGGTTTTTTATCCACTTTCAGGTATTGTGTGTTGTTTGGGGACTTGTCATATGTTTCATTTCCTTGTATGGCTTCCATCAGTCAAAATGGTCATGCTTGGTGACACCTTGAGATGTAATGTTCTCATTTGACTATAATGGGGAAGGTCGTATAATCCTCTGGGAGACCTTTTTATGTTGGGAGTATGTTTCCCCGTGAAAAAATATCAAAATTATCTATTTTAGAGGAATGTGTTATTTGTTTCCTTATATTATGTTGATTATCACCAGAAAAAACATGCTGTAATGTGTGTCTATCTTCTTAAGGCCGTGTTTCAGTGAAATGTCAGGTTAGGGAAAGTTGAGTTTGGAATATGTTTTGTCTTGGTAAACTTATTGGGGTTTGTGGTGTAGTTTTTTATCACTAGAAGATGAATTTTTGTTTATGGATTTCAAAAGACTATCTACGAGGCCAAAGATGTTTCCATCCAATGAGATCCATCCATAGGTAATGGACTGAAGTCATTACATAGTTAGAGGAAATATCAGGTTCATTCAAACCCTTGTATAGAGTCCTAAACTTAGTATGAAATATGGGAAGCGGTTAATCCTCTAGTGTCTTCACCATTCTTTTGTTGTTCCTGTTTGGTTAAAAGATATAGAGGGCCTCGTGCCCAGGTTATAGACCAATGACATTATTTTCTCCTTGGATTCCATTTATTTTTTTGTATATGGATATTAATTTGGGTAGACATGTTAAGTTCCTATTTTGTTCCAGGTTAGAAGTTACCATGCCCTAGAAAACCATGCATGTAGAAGGATCCACACTGTTAGCACACAGTTTGTGGAATTGTGCGGATTAGCCATACGGTCATCCAAACTCTTTAAATTTGTGTGCATCCTATGTTGGCCCATGCTGGCCAGTTAAGATGGTTGGTTGTTATAGTGGAGAGACCAACTATGATCCCCATGTATTTTCCTTTAGAAGTTTTGAATGGATGTCTACCAATTGTACTAGGGATTCTTTTCGGGCCTCCCCTGTTAGCATCTTGATCCTATATCAGAAAATTTTTGACTTGTCTCATATTGTGGGGATCCCATTAGTGTCTCCTCATACTATTAACTAAAATATGTCATTGTTCTTGGATTTTTTTATGTATTATTTTTGAGATTTATCTAAATACCTACAACTTTTTTTGTGAAAATATTGGGATTAGAGAATGCCCAACGGTCCAGTTAATGCAAGGTAAGTGTAGCCTTGCTCTTTATTCTTGCTCACTTGGGAAAATTTCTGGAATATGTTTTAGAGAGTTCTTGAGGACTTTTATATTGGGAAAATTTAAAATGTTCTTGATCATTTTAGTAAAGTGATGTACGTTTTGGTTTGGGAGAATATTCCTTCCTTAATTGATCACTGGAGGTGTTTTGGCCATTCGGGTCGAAGCGTGGCAAGGGAGTACATCATGGTTTATCTTTTGTGGTTGGTTGTTCATTTGGCCTTTCTGTGGATTTTTGGGGGTGGAAAGCTTTTTTTGGGGATAATTTTTACACCAGACTTTTCAATTCCATTCTTTGAATAAATTCCTCCTTTGGATTATAGAATTTTCTTGGTTTTCGGGTGTTCTAGGTTTGAAATTTGGGTTGCCATTGTGCTATTGATTTGTGACCTTATTGTAGGGGGGTATTGATTTTTAATTGAAGTCATATTTTTTGAAAAATAATCTATTAGGTTGTTCTATTTTGGAGTTGGTTTTGTGACACCCCTAGTGGCACCACTAGTGGGGTAAGTTGTGGAGGAGGTTTGAACCCATGACTTGGATAAGTTTTGGGTTAAAATGGATTGTTTATTTTGGAACATTAACTCCCCTATTGTTGGAATATCATTCTCCTATGTTTCCCCCTTGTACTCCCATGAATTTGGATGAATTTTTCATGGTTTAGGGCGGCTAAAACATGCCGCACGGTTTGGACGCATAGTTTACCAAAACAAGCATCCAAACCATGAAAGGTGTCAAGGTCGTTAAAAATAATTTTGAAATTATATTTTTCCTCCCATAAATAAACCTAATCCACCCAATTCCTCCCAAATTCAACCCCATTATTCATGGGAGGCCTCCAAGATCCCTCAATCTCCCATGTAACTTATATTTTAAAGGGGGTTTTTTGGTGGGGAAACTCTCTGATTTCTTCAAGTAAGTGCCTCTTTGTTTGATTTTATCCCTTTTTTTAGTGTTTATTTCCCCCTTTTTCTACATTACTCATGTCAAGAAGTTAGGTTTAGAACCTAGGGTTTTCTTTAGTGTCATCATGGTCAAATATTTTGGTTTTGGTTAGATTTCACTTCCATGAGGTGTGGTGGTGGTGTGGTTGATGTTTTGCACCAAGATTTAAGGGTTTCAACACAAAAGAAGGTGATTCCATTTGTAATAATTTTATGATGAGTTAGATTTCTTTATTTACATATTTTTTATTTTCCTCACATGTTTTTGTGGTGATAAGGAATTTAGATGAATTTGGTTAAGAATTTAATTGTATAGTTTCATTTTATCTTGAAATTGGGTGTTTCTCATGTGTGATTCATGGGGAAATATATGTGTGTATATATGAACATATGATAGTGATTTATTAGTGTTTAAAGGGGCTTCCAAATTCATGTTTTTTAATTATTTAATGTCATGTGGGACTTAAAAATGGGGGTTTTGAATTTGTTTTATGTGTAAAAAGATGTTATACTTCTTGAGAGTGTTTTATAAAAATGTGAGTTTTCATGTGTATCTTTCTTGATATTATTATATGTGATTTTATAATAAATGGGAGTGGTTTAATAGATATTTTTCCACTGGAATTGGTGTTATTTTGGTTTTTATAGAGGGTTTTGAAGTGGTTTTGAATGGAAAATACAGTTATACCCCTTGGGTTGGTTTTATGAAAATTATAAATGATTCAAGGAGTTACACAATGTGTAAAAAGAATTTTTATATACTTTTCTGGTGGGTTTTCGTTCTTAAAATTATTTTTTAAAATATAAAGTGGTAATTTGTGATGTTAATCGTTTTGATAGTTTTTTTTAATTTTCTGAGATGATTTATGAAAGTTTGATATGTGTGTGAAGCATGGTTGTGGGCTGTTTTCTATGAGTGTGATGTGAAAAATGGAATTTTTTTATGAAAAGGGTATTATAGTAACAATTTATTTGGAGGTTCTGTTATGTTTAGAATCTTTGTAAAGATTTTATAAAATAGTTAAATGATTTCTTGAATTCTGAAACATATGAAAAACGTGCCAGGGGCTATTTTCGTGTGAGTTTGATTCCAAAATCAATTTGAGTAAAAAGGGGGATGATGTGACATTTAATATGTTCATATGGGATTTTTTGTGAATATGTGATGTGGAAGAGTAGTTTTTTGTGAAAATTATATTTCATGACATGTTGAACTTATTTGAGCACAATATGGGAACTCAGGTATCTAGGTGGGTGGGTGTATACAAGTATGCCAGTGATACTGTGGGGTTTGGCCTCAGTTTCACATAGAATTTTTGATGCTTACAACACTAAATAAGCTATTATGATGATGATGATAATGGGTTACCACTATTTTTTGGGTATTCACCCAACTAGTTTCTCGTATGCATGGGAAGGGATATTGTGATGGTTATTCACACTGAGATATGAGGTACCTGGGACCCATAACAATTTTGTTCCTATGGGTTATACTTATATTACTTTTTCTCATTAGTTTCATTGTGATTTCCATTGGCATATGGTATGGATGGATAGATAACTCAATAGATTTTTCATTAGTTTTAAAATAGTTGATTTATTAAAAAATCCCCCATGAAAACTATATTTATTTAATGTTTCATCAATTAGAAATTGTAACCATCATTTCTTCATTACCAAAACATGCAAGATTTTCATTATTTAATGTTCATCACATGGATTATCTTAGTAGTGGTATCCAAATAGGCCTTATATCACACCCTATATACACTTTTGGGTTTAAGTAGACTTGGTTATATTTTTCATACGTTGGGGTACAAATTTTGTGCCAACAGTTTGGGTTTTTAGTGGTCCATCATGATGGGGTGTTATGGATATGGCTTCAGGGTGGTGCCTCTTTCCATGTGAAGGTTCTAAGGATGTCATTTTTTGGTTTTTACCTTTTTAATGGTCATTTAAAATTGTATTATATTTCGTAATTAAATTCTTATATTTGTTAAGAGATGTTTTTTTGAAAAAAATAGATTTGTTTAATTGGATTTGATTAAGGTTAGGTGTTTATAAACTCCGGTAAATAAATCCAAATTTTTAGTTATGAAACCTGTGAACATCCTCTATACTATGGGTATTGGGAATGGCTTTCGGGCATTTTCAAAGGCCTGGATTGGTGCAGGTTTTGATGGTGACCAGATTTGGTTTGTGATAGTGGGACAAATTTTGTTGTGTTTTTGGTATTGGTATCATGCGTGGAGCAATAGGAAGAACACTATGATGGGGCCCTTTATATTTTTAAATTAAATGTAGGATGATTTAGTAGGGATATTAAATTATATTCCCCATTAGGACTCTACATTTTTTCAAATGTGAAATCAATTGGAGGCCAAGACTATATTCCCTTACTCATCTTCCTTTCAACCTCCTTATTTTATGAATGTTGATATTGTTTTCCTAATAATTTAATGAGAGATTATTTTTTTCATTCTTATATTCTTCCTTATATTATGTTTCTATTGATTTATTTCATTTTGAGATAGGTTTTAATAAATTTTCTATTGTTTTGTGGTGGAATAGGGATTCGTGTGATGGAAAAGTCATTTTTTATATAAAGGGGATCCTTTGAGAAAAATGAACTAGGTTCATCATGGTTTTATTGAGGTATATAACTTCATTGATTTATTTTTTGGATTTCTATATAATTTGGTGAAATTGATATACAAGGTAAAATGATAAATTATGGCTTTTGTGTGCTAAAGTTCATGAAAAATACTAGTGGTGGTGCGTAACCCATTCACGAAGGCTTAGTCACAGACAATTACATAGTCTATTTTCCTTCAATTTTTCTATATGATTAAATTATTGAGTTAATACTTAATTTATATGTCAAATAATTTACATTTGTTTTTATTTTTTTGGATGAATATTTTTATAGTAACATGATCATATCAAGGGGAGGTTTCATGTAAGGATTGTACAAGCATTGGTGATGGATGGAGATCTTGTCATAAAAAAATTACTAAAAAATCTATTGGTGTTCGATAATTTATCACGATTGTTTAATATATTCTTTTATGTTCATATGATATGTGATCATGTTGACATAATTTGTACATGACCGAAAATTCAATTATATTATATGAAATTTTTTCATGTGGGAGTCATTCTAGACCATGAGTGGTTCAATAATAAATGTAGGGATTAAGGCATTTACCTTCATTTTTGGTGTGCCAAGAGCACATGAAATCAGAAATATTAACAGAATACTATGGGATACCCTAAAAGGATTGTAACATAATATGATAAAAATAGAGTAACTAGGGTGATCAATAGGTTGAGTGTATATAATAAATAATGGATATAAAACTGCTATCTCTATATGAATATGGGTTCATAAACTTTTTTGGGGGGAGATAACTGTTACTTATTGGAACCTCAGATGTTTGCAATGGTGTGTCATATATTAATTTTGTAAACATTATTATTGTATATAACCATGAGTGATGGTCCTGAATGTCAAATTTATTATAAATTTATTTAACATATGATGAAAATAATTCTTGGGCACAGAAAATTTATACATTTGTGAAATTTGATCTTACAACAACATCCTTTCATATTGCATTCATTATTTTGGGAGGATCAAAGGATAAGATCATTGTTGTAGTGATTCACATTTACACATTTGATCTCTGGTTAATGTCACTCAATCTCCATGTGCTTTAATGATGAATCAAATATCTTGATTGTTCATTCTTGATCGATCCTTCTTCAGATATGAACAAATATTTTTTAAATTTATCATTCTTTAGAGGGAGAGAGAATGATGAGTCGAGATAATATTCATTATGTGATATAATTCAATAATCAATATCGTGTATAAAATAAAGAATACATATAATCTTCCATTAATAGAAAAATTGTTTAGGTGAAAATATTATTAAATTTTGTGTTACTAATTAAATAACATTTAAAACATTTAATAAACCCCAAACATATATTCTTTTTATTATTATTAGTATTTTGTGTGTTAACATATGAAAAATGATAAATATTATTTAATAGCATATAAATAATTATTTTATCAGGAATATCTATCTTGGTCAAATTGAAATCCTTAGTATTTGTTAAATACTCAAATAATTATTTGATTATGAATAAAACTTTCATTCTCAAATTAGTGAATAAATATTTTTAAAATATTCAATAAAATAAAAAAATATAATTTTATTCACATACTAAAGAATAAATGTTTATTTAATTTATGTTATTAATATAACATGAATAAAATTATTCCTTAGTATTGAAAATTATATTTATTCCATCAATTAAGTTCGAATATAATTTAATTATGATAAATGGAGACCCTTTATGTGGGACCCTCTAGGATTTTTTTTCTTCGGCATTATGCGGTATTTCCTAATAACCATGATGACTATCCCGAAATGTGTAAGTAACCCAAGAAAAATAACATAATGTCCCAATGACAACAACCAAATTTGAATGCTCACAATGAAATATAATACATTTATCACAATATCTCATCGAGAAGGTTTCACATCCATATCACCAACAAATAGGCTTATATGTATTGAATTGGAAATTCGAGATAAATACATTATTGCACTATGTCCATGGAATTTCAGGATATGTTTGTATTCCAATAAATGGGATAATATATCATCTTTCAAAAATATGAAAGGGAAAAATACCTCCTCAACTAATTATTAATTACATTTCAATCATGATGAACACAATATACCCACCTTCATGAAAATATATTGTGTGAATGTTTTCATAAGTAAATCCAAGTGCATGAGTCAATACATGAATTAATGAGAAAAATAATTTCTAATAATAATTTCACATGCTCAAAGATAATAATATATTATAACCCCAAAACATGAGTAATTTATACTAGTAGGAATGTTCTCATAACCTCCCATATTGAAGATTAGTAAGTGTGAAATTCATGAGAATAATCCTCGACTATTTGTTAGTACCCACACCAATCGGTCTATATACTATGTATCCAATCAATGTTAGTTATAAAACCACCAAACAATGTTAATAATATTTCCATAGAACTTCAAAGATCTAATCATAGTGGGAAACTATTATGACCTTATGAATGTGATAAATACTCTTGCATATTATTAAATTATAGGTATGTGTAACAATGTAACATATATAATAAGTTGTTTAAGTAATATTTGTTACATCTAATGTGAATTTAATCAATGTTAAATTAGTTGGTCTTACGACACTTACTATAATAAAACTCGAGCTTGGACTATATAGAACTACCTATGATTTTTAGTCCAGTATACCTCACTTGATAATCTTGTTCCTTATGAGTCAATGATTTAGTCAAGGGGTCTTCCACATTTTCTCTTATGTAAATATTACTCACATAAACCTCAACTATATGGGAAAAATCCTCTTGATTTAATACTTTTAAATTAGGTCCTTCATCTACTGAAGTCACATGGAAAAATTTTCAAGAGCCACCGCAATAGCGTTATCACAATAGATGATGATATGATCATTACTATTAACTACCATGTAAATATGTTAGATGAAGGTTTGACTCAATAATGGTTCCATAGCTATCTTAAAATATGAAATATTCTCATACTATTATTTTGAATCTGTAACCATAACCTTTATTGAGTTATTATTCTTCATTGTTCCCCCATTAAAAGTGAATATATATTATGTTTTTGACTTCATTTCACCATGATTCGTTTGGAAATTGGATTAAGAATATCCTTTGAAAAAAAGTTCCACATCCCCTCCATCAACTATAAATAAATTCCTTAGAATTCATCAACTACATAATTATATGATTGAATTACATCCATTCACGATCACCTAGATCATGTTGACATCTTCGTACTACACATGATGTGTATGCACCATCTATCCTAGTATAAAGAATATCATACATGATAGACCCAATCAATAATATGTATGGAATCCTTGCCATTAAATTTCATTATTAATGTGTTTGTGGAAAAATTTTCAAGGGAAGATGAATTCCACGTGATGCTCACATAAATCCCCTCCTATATAATTCCATTCTAAATATATTTAGAATCATTTCAAAGTCTTTACCTTGAATTAGGTTGAATAACCTATTGGATCTATCATGATGGATATTGATCGCAAAAATACATGTCACCTCAATGAATTCATTCATAAAAATAAATTATTCAACCACTCTTTAACAGACAATAACACTTATATTTCATTTCTTATGAGTAATAAGTCATCAAACCTATAATATTTGTAAAATTACTACACTCCCACTAAATCATTTATAGACACAAGGAGTGCATTCATTCATTATGAAAAAAAATTATTTTATAAATTCATCAATACTAATGATCTTGGAACTTACACTTCTTTAGTCCATAAATTTATTTTAACAACATCCATGTCATTTTATCATCTTTTGGAGTCACAAAACCATTAGGTAGAGTCATATAGACATCTTAATGAATGATCCCATTAATAATGGTTTTTTTAAAATCATTTTACTAAATCTCTTCCATGTTAGTCCATAATATAATGTATTAATCCAATGGAATTCTTCAATAAAACTGGTGGAAATGGTTTTTCATAGTTAATGTATTGATGTAGTATAAACCCTTTTGTAACCAGTTTCACCATATAGGTACTAACTTTTCCTTCCATATCCAGCTTCTTCTTGAATACCAATTTGATACCAATAGAATTTAAATCTACTGGAGGTTCTACCAAAATCCAAACATGGTTTTGGAACATGGAATCCATTTTATAAATAATGGATTCTTACCACATGGAAACATTTGTGCCACATACTGCATCATTATGGGTTATGGGATCATTATTATCAACTAGTAATGAGTCACTATCATTAGTTACTATAAAACCATAATTTTATTATTCTCAAACATCGATTACAATCCTATGTAGTAGTTTTCTCCTTGTAATAGAATGGGATATTTTGGAATTTGTTATTGAACCACTTATTGTGTGACATGAGCCTCTACATCATCAAATTCTATCTCGCTGCCACCATCAATTTTAGATAAGTTCGTTAACCCCCCAATAAATAAATAATATAACATTTTATTATTTATTGATATTTTATATTAAATAATAATTTTAATTTAATGGGTATTCTATGCCTGATATCATACTCGACACACAACAATGTGTTTCTTTGAAATCGTACGTTCCACACAACGTTGAGTAATACTGAAATATAATAATATAATATTATTATTTTAATTGGTAGTTAACACAATGTCGTTGTATTGGAGATTATGATGAAAAATAACAACAATATGATTAAAAATATTTAGTAACTGATTTTACTATTATACAATAAGTTTTAGAGGCTTAAAATAAGAATGAATCAAATTTTAAACATGAATACTGTAATATTCTATAAAACGATGATTTACCACCTTTGGATGGTGAGTCATTATTAAATATAGTATTTTTCACTTATATATGTTTTATTTGGAAAAATAAAATTCTTCATTTGATTCGGGACATCCAAATTTTCTCTGGGTGATATTTTGGAATTTTTCAGATATAGTTCATTTTTTAATGAATAGAGAGAACAATGCATTTAAATTCAAAACTGCCTTTTAATCTAAATTATTTATATGGTAATATAATATTTTTAAATGGTTTTAAAGTGAAATTGTATTATATTTTACCATTTAATCTAATATTGGTCATTGGATGTAATTTCATTTTGAAATTGGACATAGACAAGTGTCAATCTTTTGATTGTTATTATTTCATAAAAACACGCTTTTTGGTTATTCCAATGGAAGTTATTTTCAAATTAATTAATGCAATTTCAATTTTTTTAATTTGGTAAAAAAGTGAATATTTTTTATTTTCTAATATCAAAATTATCTTTGGGTGACCTTTCGATATTTTTCTAAAGACATTCAATTTTGGATAAATAGTAAAATACTGTTTAATAGTTATAAAAACAATTTTTTTATTTAAATGAAATTTTACTGCATTGGTGAATTGAATTTCAAGAATCTAACATTCAGGTTTTCATTAGTGAGTAAATTTTGGTTCAATAAGATGAAAATAATTTTTTGAGAATAGTAACATTTTATTTTTATTTACCATGGTAAAAGGTAAATAGGGTAATTCTAGGTAAAAATACTATTATGAATTTGTAAAATCACCTTAACACGTGACATAACATTATTGGATGAGTCATGGATGACCCATAAAATATATGGGTGAGATTTGTGGTATTTGAAAACCACTTGGGAAGGATAATGGAATTAATAACTTTTTCATTAAAAGAACAATAATAATATCTTAATCATGTATTGTTTTGCTAAAACAATTTTAATATGGGGTTACAGAATTGATATATTTTTAGATAAATATTCATTATAAATATAAAAATATTTCCTTCATGATGGGATTTTATTGATAAATTTTAGATATATAATAAATATATTTATTTTTGACACAATGATGATGGGATTATTACCGTATAAATACATGTTTTAAATAAATGAGATTATAAATATTAAAATAAATTTATTTTGAATCTATTTATGCAATAAACTAATTTTATAGATTAGTATGACTTGTTATCTTTAAAATAATGAGTTTTTTTAAAATGAGTCACGTTGGTTTGGTGTTTTTGAAAAAGTCATCATAAGAATTGTATAACAATTCCAATAAATGTGTTTTTAAATCAATTAATATTTTATTAAATGATAAAATTCCCACAAAATCTAATATTCACCCAAATGACATATATAATGTTATAAATTTCATTAATGATACATTTTTCATATCTTGGAATTTTATTATAACTATATTAACTTATAGTATGAATATATAAGAAGACATTGTAAAAGTTTAACTAGTTAACTAAGAGTTTAAGCTAAATTATAAGAATAAAAACAAAAAAAAACTTTTATAAAACCAATTTAATGATATTATTTTGACCAATATTAATTTTATATTATAATTAAATGAGTTTTGGACCTTTGGAAATTGAAATAAATTTTATAATAATATAATATTTTCAAACATTCCCGAAGAGCCCCTCCTCCCCCTTATAAAATCCCATCACCTCAAACCCATTAAACATAGCTATGATGCCCCTTTCACATCCCTAATCTAACCTAATAAGATACCAACAACCCTATATTCCTCTGGGAAGACTTACCTTAGGCAGAAAGAACATTAAGAAAGCATTTTTTTTCAAACCAAAGGGAGTTACCAAATGTAAATGTGACGTCTTCCCTCAACTTCAGTCCTTTTATTCTACATGTTCGCTCACTGTTCTCTTTTTATTCATTGTGTACGAAACCACACTAGTATATTCAATTTACTGATTGGTTTTTATGATTTTTATTTGATCTACATATCCACACTACTCTATCTAATGGATATAAATATACTATTTCTATGGACGGTGAACTACTACCTAACAAAACTATGATTGTTCAATATTCTCCTACCACCTCTTATGGTGGGAAATAAGATGGAACTATATTTATATGTGATATATATTAAATTTATATTGTCTTTATTATTCTGTATTTTTCATTAATAGCATATCTTTATGGTTTCTATAATGGGTAAATGTTATAATTTCATTAGAGGAAGTGAAGACTACCACCCCCTCAAAGTGATGTGATTTGTTCATGCCATATGTGGAATGTATAAATGATGTTGTAACATCCCAGGTAAATAAAGAATAAAGAATTTTTATATTTATTAATATTTACGAATTAAATATTAATTTTATTTTAAAGGGGTTGCTATGTTCGATAGCATACCCGATACGCAACGATGAGTTTCTTTGAAACTTACGTAGCACACTAGTAATAAAATAATATTATTTTAAATGTTAGTTAACAAGTAGCCTTTGTACTGGCGGGAATGGATAGAAATAACTAAAATATGATTAGATATGTTTTTAAATGTTTATACATTTACCCAATAAAAGATAAAAGCATAAAATACAGAAAGAGTTCAATTTTACGGGCATATATACTCTAATTTTCACTAAAGGTTCACTTATCACCTTTTAATGGTGAACCATCATTAAATATAGTTTTGATCACTCTTATACATTATTTTGGACCAAATATAACTCTTCTTTATAATCGGGACATCAAAATTTACTTTGTGTAAATTTTTGGTACCTTTCTAATAAAGTTCATTTTTTTATGAATAGTGTAAAATGTTGTATTTTAATTCAAAACCTCTTTTTAATCTAAATTATTTATATGATTAGATTATTATTTTAATTGGTTTTAAAGTGAAATTAGAAAATATTTTTACCAGTTAATCCAATGGTGGTCATTGGAATCAATTTCACTTTGAAATTGGACTTAAACTGGTGTCAATCTTTTGATACTTATTGTTTCACAAAAACACGCTATTTGTCATGACAACGGGAATTAATTATTAAATTAATTAATTTGACTTATATGTTTTGAATTTTGTAAAATGGACTTCATTTTTGAATTCGGAATATCAAATATAGCTTAGGGTGAATTTTTGGTTATTTTCTGAAAAACTTCAATTTTTGATGAATAGTGAAACCACTAAGTGGTAATCAAGCAAACTGATTTTTCAGTTAAATGAATGTTTACCACTAATGTGTATTGAATTTAGAAAATCCGACATACATGTTTGTCATTAAGAAGTAAAATGTGGTTCAATGAGATTAAAATAATTTTTTGGTGAATAGTAACTTTTTTTCATTAATCGCGATTAGTGGTAATTAGTGCAGTTTAAGGTATAAATAATGCTTTAATAATATGAAATGACCTAGAAACATGTCCCAACCTTATTGGTTGTGTCATGGACGACCAATAAAAGCCATGGGCCAACTTGGGGACCCCATGGAGCCACTTTAGTTGGAAAATGACATTAATATATTTTTATTTAATGTTAAAGTGAAAATAACACTAACATAAATTCTTTTACTAAAATAATTTTTGAGTGGGGTTATACAAGTCCAAATTTTGATTATAAATAGTCATTGGAAAGATAAACATATGTCCTACATCATAGTATTTTTTTATGATTTTTAGACATTAAATAAATTAAATTATTTATGACATAATAATGATGCAGCGATGACATCATTATTTGACGATTTAAATAAAATGGAAAGATAATGTAAAATCTATGAACTAAACATGTCCAAAACTTATTGGATGAGTGTATTTCGAAGTCTTATCACCTTATCCACTAATTATATCAATGTGGGAACTTTTGAAACCGAAACACATTTTCAAATAAAGTAATATTTCTTTACTTTCCAAAAGTGCCCCTCCTCTCCTCTTATAAGAGGCCCCCACCTCTACCCCATTTCACACACTTCTCAAGACTTTGGCTCGTCCAACCCCTGCCCAATTACTCTCTCCACATCCCTCTACTCATCCTAGAAGATTCCCTTTGGGCATAATCCTTTCAAAGGAATCCTTTAGGCTCAAATCAAAAGGGAGTTACACTTTTAAAGGTAATTCATTCTCTCTTGTTCATTTGTTTTATTTTGCTTCTCCAACCCTCTAAACTCTTTTTATTTACTTCTTTTGTAACAACAACAGTATCTTAAATATACTAGGATGTTGTTATAAAATTTATTTGAGCTACAATCTCACACAACTACATCAAATTGTTAAAGAACATACGGTTTCCGTGGATGGCGAAATTCTGCCTCCCGAAACGATGATTGTTCAATACTCATTTAACACCTTCAAGGGTGGCCATTATGATGTCAATATGTTTATATATGATATATAATATGTTTATGTTTTCTTTAAGATTATGTATTTTTCATTTTTGGCATACCTTTATGGTTTCCATTATGGGTAAACACGATATCTTCATTTAAGGAAGTGCGGACTACCGCCCCCTCAAAGTGATGTGATTCGTTAATGCCATATGTGGGACGTGTAAAGGATGGATTTAAAGTTATTATATATGATGTTATACTGGAATTATAATATACCTCTATATCATTATTATTTCTTTCCATTAAAGTATGAGATAGAAATGAAAGTAGCGTTCATGCGTACGTACGGCTTACCGTCTCCATGAACGGTGCATTTCATTTCTTATCCCCAAATGTAATGTACTATTAAAATTAAATGTATATAATGTATATATATAATTAATGATATATCTAAATTATGAATATAATTCTGAAATTAAAATATACATACCTCTCATTTAGTTTTAATTCCACTAATATGACAATGAAATGAAAGTAGCGTTCATGCATACGTACGGCTTACCGTCTCCGTGAACGGTGCATTTCATTTCTTACCTCTAAATGATTATGTAATATTATAAATACATGAATATTCTGGATATATATGATACATATTATATCCAAATCGGGAATTTCATTCTGGATATAAAGAACTTTTTACCACACGAACAACATGTAATTGTAAGAAGTCAACTTTCGACTTAAGAACCAAATATTGAAAAAACAAACATTATTAACATAAATGGTTACATAATGTTTATAACATGGCAATAAGTGATATAAAAGGAATAATGAAGTTTAAAAAGGTTCTTAATCATGTATAAATTAACTCAAGTTTATTATTCAGGACGTTAAAGAATGATCGAGTCAAGTCGGACCCAAGGTAAGGGACTTCGTCTCAATCTCCTTTCATTGAGGCATATTTCGTTTTATACACAACTTTCTTTTATACGGTGTATAAACTCCTTTAACTTTTACTTTTATACAAAAGGAATCTTTTTCTACGAAGCGTTTTACTAAACGAAAAAAAGGAATGTTTTTTTAACGTACGCGGTGACAACGACCTTTTTCCGCCGCCCCGAGTATTATTTGATCTTTGGCTTTCTCAACAAGCCATAATGTTTTTAGAATAAAATAAATACCATATACTCTTTTATGTATTTTGGAATTGAAAATGGTCTTGAAAAAGGATTCTATTATGTCAATATATTTATGTTATATTATGATTGAAATCTGGAAATGTTATCATTCCTTTATATTGGTTTTATATTTTATGATTTTATATTGGTACTTGGACATTTTAACGGGTGGTTACGTTATAAACCATATGACGGGTGGTGCCGTGAATACCAGGATGGGTGGTTACGTTATAACCTCCAATGCATTGGGTATGGAAGTCGGCTGTATGGCTATTCCATTAAGTACGTATGGAAATTGGCCGTATGGCTATTCCATTAAGTGATATGTATGGAAGTCAACCGTATGGTTATTCCACTTAAGTATGTTTATGTCCCAAGTTACCTTTATATATTCTATGTGTTCTTTATATGGGTTTTATGGTAATCCTTTGGTTACAAAAAGGTAAGTAATGATTCTTTATTCAGTGAAGATTTTTTTTACCACTTCATGAAGGTGAAGGTATTACTTTGATATAGTACACATGGATTACTTGATGTTTGAAAAACTAACAGTTTTCATTCTCTTTGTAACCCTTACTGAGATTTTTATGCTCACCCCATGTTTTTCGAAATGTTTTTCACAGGACTTAAAGTGGAATAAGGTCAAGGATGGGATCAAGGGAATTTCATTCTATCTAAAACATGGAATCTAGACATCTTTCTTTTTAAGAGTTTTTATTTTATGGAGACTTATAGAAGTGTCTACTTTGTAATCTTTTAAGATGTAATAGTTATGTTCTAATTCTCTAAAACTCTAAACCTGAAAAGATCTTCAATGTGAATTATTAATTTAATTCAATATTAAGTAAGGTTTAAGGCTGTGGCCTTATAGTTGGTATCAAAGGTCGGTTTAGACAACTTTAGGAGTTAGAAAAGTGTTAAATTATAATATGATTGAAATGATATAGCATTTACGGATTACCATATTGCTTCGCCTAAGATATTTCTGTGTTCAGAATGGTTTTCCGCAGAAGAAACAAAGCAGCTATGTTGGGACGACATCAGGAGAAAGATAACCTTCCAAATCAGCAACCTGAGATGGTCGGAATTGGAACTGAACAGTTTGTTGCAGTGATGACACAGTTGACTCAGGCTATAAATGGTGGTGGTATCCATGCACGAGATCAGCCAGATAAACCGCAGAGGAACATGTCAGTGGTGGAACATTTCATGAGGCAACATCCCCCATCATTCAGAGGATCATCTGACCCTGTGCAAGCTGAAGGGTGGATTAAAGCACTGGAGAAGATTTTTGATGTCATGGGGTGTTCAGAACATCAAAAGGTTAGTCTTGCTATTTACCGTTTTGAAGGTGAAGCTGATCAGTGGTGGTCGATGGTGAAAAATATAAGGGATAGTGATGATATTGAGGATCTTCACTGGGACGAATTCAAAGGTATGTTTCTTGAGAAATATTTTCCTAAGGTGGTTCGTCTTAGGATGGAAAAACAGTTCCTAGAATTGAGGCAGGAGGATGATTCAGTGGCTGCTTATGAAGAAAAGTTCACTCGATTGGCAAGGTATGCTCCAAACTTCATACGAGATCTTGATAGTAAAATAAACCGTTTTTACTCAGGGTTAAAGCCAAAGTATCGAAGGGCATTAGCTTCTCGTGAGTTTAAAAGTTATGAAAAGCTTGTTCGATTTGCTGAGAAGGTAGAAATGGAGTTTGCCGATGATCAGGTGTTCTATGAAAAACAACAGAATAAGAGGTCTAGTTGGCAGGAAAAGGGGAAGAATTCATCAAAGAAGCAAGGAGGTAAGAAAACCAAATATCCATCCTGTGAGAAGTGTGGTAAAATGCATCCCGGAGAATGTTTATCGAAGTCTGGTAAGTGCTTTCGGTGTGGTAAGTCTGGTCATATTGCTCGTAACTGTAAGGAAGATGATCAAGCAGGAAATGAAAAGCCAACGGTAAGATGTTTTAAGTGTAATGAAATGGGTCATTATGCAGATGAGTGTCCGACAAGGAGCTTGAGTGATGAGAAGCAGTTAGACTACAAGCAGAAAGGGGTGGTAAAATCCTTTGCAACAACTTCAGCAGATGTTGGGCCATCGAATGAAGTGGTATCAGCTCCAGGGAGCTCAGTATTTTTCGAAGATTGACTTGAGGTCGGGGTACCATCAGTTTAAAGTAAAAGAAGAAGACGTTCCGAAGACTGCGTTCCGTACTAGATATGGCCATTATGAATTTGTAGTTATGCCTTTTGGGTTAACCAATGCACCTGTTGTATTCATGGACCTTGTGAATAAAATTTTCCATGAGTTCTTGGATAAGTTTGTGTTTGTGTTTTGAGGTTTGTGAAGAGGTTATGTGTGCCTTGTGATTCACAGTTGAAGAATGAGTTGTTTCTTCATCCTGGCAGTACTAAGATGTACAGAGGTCTGCGGGAGTATTACTGGTGGGATGGAATGAAAAGAGACATTGCGGATTTTACTGTGAAGTGTTTGACATGTCAACAGGTTAAAGCAGAGCAGCAGTTACCGAAAGGGATGCTTCAGCCTTTACCAGTTCTAGAGTGGAAATGGGAAAACATATCCATGGACTTTGTTGTGGGATTACTGAGGACATCTCGAGGTAATAATGCAATCTGGGTTATTGTTGATCGCTTGACCAAATCTACTTATTTCCTTTCTATACGAGATACTTTCTCTCTTGATCAACTTTCCTGTTTATATCTTAAAGAGATAGTTAGGTTACATGGAGTTCCTCTCTACATTGTATCGGATCGTGATCCCAGGTTTACTTCTAACTTTTGGAAAGGCCTTCAGAAGTCGTTGGGTACTGAATTAAATTTTAGTACAGCTTTTCATCCTCAATCAGATGGGCAGTCAGAACGAACAATTCAGACATTGGAGGATATGCTACGAGCTTGTTTGATGGATTATTAGGGAAGTTGGGACCAACATCTTTATTTGGTTGAGTTTTCTTATAATAACAGTTCTCATTCCAGTATAAAGATGGCACTATTTGAGGCATTATATGGGAAGCGGTGTCGAAGTCCAGCATTTTGGAATGAAGTGGGTGAAAGGAAGCTGATGGGACCAGAATTGGTAGAAGAGATGGCAGAAAAAGTTCAGTTGATTCAGAAAACACATGAGAATAGCTCAGAGCAGGCAGAAGAGTTATGCGGATAACCGGAGGAAGGATCTATCTTTTGAGGTAGGTGATCATGCTTTTCTCAAGGTTTCTCCTTGGAAAAGTGTGATGAGATTTGGTAAGAAAGGAAAGTTGAGTCCATGGTTGGTTGGACCATACGAAATTCTGGAAAGAGTTGGATCAGTTGCATACCGAGTGGCTTTACCTCCGAGTTTATCTCAGGTACACAATGTTTTTCACGTTTCGATGTTGAGAAAGTATATGCCAGATCAATCTCATGTATTGAGTCCAGAGGTAGTTTAGCTGGAAGAGAACCTATCTTATGAGGAACAACCGGTCCAGATTCTTGACCACAGGGAGCAAGTGTTACAGAATAAGGTGATTCATCAGGTAAAGGTTTTGTGAAAAAACCATGTGATTGAAGAGGCAACGTGGGAATCTGAAAATGCTATGAGGGATAAATACCCCCACTTATTTGGATAAGTGAATAAAATTGCGAGGACACAATTCCCAAAAGGGGGGAAGGATGTAACATCCTAGGTGAATAAAGAATAAATAATTTTCATATTTATTAATATTTATGAATTAAATATTAATTTTATTTTAAAGGGGTTGCTATGTTTGATAGCATACCCGATACGCAACGATGAGTTTCTTTGAAACTTACGTAGCACACTAGTAATAAAATAATATTATTTTAAATGTTAGTTAACAAGTAGCCTTTGTACTGGCGGGAATGGATATAAATAACTAAAATATGATTAGATATGTTTTTAAATGTTTATACATTTACCCAATAAAAGATAAAAGCTTAAAATACGGAAAGAGTTCAATTTTACGGGCATATATACTCTAATTTTCACTAAAGGTTCACTTATCACCTTTTAATGGTGAACCGTCATTGAATATAGTTTTGATCACTCTTATACTTTATTTTGTACCAAATATAACTCTTCTTTAGAATCAGGACATCAAAATTTACTTTGTGTAAATTTTTGGTACCTTTCTAATAAAGTTCATTTTTTTTATGAATAGTGTAAAATGTTGTATTTTAATTCAAAACCTCTTTTTAATCTAAATTATTTATATGATTAGATTATTATTTTAATTGGTTTTAAAGTGAAATTAGAAAATATTCTTACCAGTTAGTCCAATGGTGGTCATTGGAATCAATTTCACTTTGAAATTGGACTTAAATTGGTGTCAATATTTTGATACTTATTGTTTCACAAAAACACGCTATTTGTCATGACAACGGGAATTAATTATTAAATTAATTAATTTGACTTATATGTTTTGAATTTTTTAAAATGGGCTTCATTTTTGAATTCGGTATATCAAATATAGCTTAGGGTGAATTTTTGGTTATTTTCTGAAAAACTTCAATTTTTGATGAATAGTGAAACCACTAAGTGGTAATCAAGAAAACTGATTTTTCAGTTAAATGAATGTTTACCACTAATGTGTATTGAATTTTGAAAATCCGACATACATGGTTACCATTAAGAAGTAAAATGTGATTCAATGAGAATAAAATAATTTTTTGGTGAATAGTAACTTTTTTTCATTAATCGCGATTAGTGGTAATTAGTGTAGTTTAAGGTATAAATAATGCTTTAATAATATGAAATGACCTAGACACATGTCCCAACCATATTGGTTGTGTCATGTCAGACCAAGACAAGCCATGGGCCAACTTGGGGACCCCATGGAGCCACTTTAGTTGGAAAATGACATTAATATATTTTTATTTAATGTTAAAGTGAAAATAACACTAACATAAATTGTTTTACTAAAATAATTTTTGAGTGGGGTTATACAAGTCCAAATTTTGATTATAAATAGTCATTGGAAAGCTAAAAATATTTCCTACATCATAGTATTTTTTTATGATTTTTAGACATTAAATAAATTAAATTATTTATGAGATAATAATGATGCAGCGATGACATCATTATTTGACGATTTAAATAAAATGGAAAGATAATGTACAATATATGAACTAAACATGTCCAAAACTTATTGGATGAGTGAATTTCGAATCCTTATCAACTTATCCACGAATTATATCAATGTGGGAACTTTTGAAACTGAAACACATTTTCATATAAAGTAATATTTCTTTACTTTCCAAAAGTGCCCCTCCTCTCCTCTTATAAAAGGCCCCCAACTCTACCCCATTTCACACACTTCTCAAGCCTTTGGCTCGGCCAACCCCTGCCCAATTACTCTCTCCACATCCCTCTCCCCATCCTAGAGGATTCCCTTTGGGCAGAATCCTTTCAAAGGAAGCCTTTAGGCTCAAATCAAAAGGGAGTTACACTTTTAAAGGTAATTCATTCTCTCTTGTTCATTTGTTTTATTTTGCTTCTCCAACCCTCTAAACTCTTTTTATTTACTTATTTTGTAACAACACCAGTATCTTCAATATACTAGGATTTTTTTATAATATTTATTTGAGATACACTCTCACACAACTACATTAAATGGTTAAAGAACATACGGTTTCCGTGGATGGCGAAATTCTGCCTCCCGAAACGATGATTGTTCAATACTCATTTAACACCTTCATGGGTGGCCATTATGATGTCACTATTTTTATATATGATATATATTATGTTTATGTTTTCTTTAAGCTTCTGTATTTTTCATTTTTGGAATACCTTTATGGTTTCCATTATGGGTAAACATGATATCTTCATTTAAGGATGTGCGGACTACCGCCCCCTCAAAGTCATGCGTACGTACGGCTTACCGTCTCCATGAACGGTGCATTTCATTTCTTATCCCCAAATGTAATGTACTATTAAAATTAAATGTATATAATGTATATATATAATTAATGATATATCTAAATGATGAATATAATTCTGGAATTAAAATATACATACCTCTCATTTAGTTTTAATTCCACTAATATGACAAAGAAATGAAAGTAGCGTTCATGCGTACGTACGGCTTACCGTCTCCATGAACGGTGCAGTTCATTTCATACCTCTAAATGATTATGTAATATTATAAATAGATGTATATTATGGATATATATGATACATATTATATCCAAATTGGGAATTTCATTCTGGATATAAAGAACTTTTGACCACACGAACAACATGTAATTGTAAGAAGTCAACTTTCGACTTAAGAACCAAATATTGACAAAACAAACATTATTAACATAAATGGTTAAATAATGTTTATAACATGGCAATAAGTGATATAAAAGGAATAATGAAGTTTTAAAAGGTTCTTAATCAAGTATAAATTAACTCAAGTTTATGATTCAGGACGTTAAAGAACGATCGAGTCAAGTCGGACCCAAGGTAAGGGACTTCGTCTCAATCTCCTTTCATTGGGGCATATTTCGTTTTATACACAACTTTCTTTTATACGGTGTATAAACTCCTTTGACTTTTACTTTTATACAAAAGGAATCTTTTTCTACGAATCATTTTACTAAACGACAAAAAGGAATGTTTTTTTAACGTACGCGGTGACAACGACCTTTTTCCGCCGCCGCGAGTATTATTTGATCTTTGACTTTCTCAACAAGCCGTAATGTTTTTAGAATAAAATAAATACCATATACTCTTTTATGTATTTTGGTATTGAAAATGGTTTTGAAAAAGGATTCTATTATGTCAATATATTTATGTTATATTATGATTGAAATGTGGAAATGTTATCATTCCTTTATATTGGTTTTATGTTTTATGATTTTATATTGGTACTTGGACATTTTAACGGGTGGTTACGTTATAAACCATATGACGGGTGGTGCCGTGAATACCAGGACGGGTGGTTAAGTTATAACCTCCAATGCATTGGGTATGGAAGTCGCCCGTATGGCTATTCCATTAAGTATGTATGTAAATTGGCCGTATGGCTATTCCATTAAGTGATATGTGTGGAAGTCAACCGTATGATTATTCCACTTAAGTATGTTTATGTCCCAAGATACCTTTATATATTCTATGTGTTCTTTATATGGGTTTTATGGTAATCCATTGGTTACAAAAAGGTAAGTAATGATACTTTATTCAGTGAAGATTTTTTTTTACTACTTGATGAAGGTGAAGGTATTACTTTGATATAGTATACATGGTTTACTTGATGATTGAAAAACTAACAGTTTTCATTCTCTTTGTATCCCTTACTGAGCTTTTTATGCTCACCCCAAGTTTTTTGAAATGTTTTTCACAGGACATAAAGTGGAATAAGGTCAAGGATGGGATCAAGGGAATTTCATGCTATCTAAAACATGGAATCTAGACATCTATCTTTTTAAGAGTTTTTATTTTATGGAGACTTAGTAGAAGTGTCTACTTTGTAATCTTTTAAGATGTAATAGTTATGTTCTAATTCTCTAAAACTCTAAACCTAAAAAGATCCTCAATGTGAATTATTCATTTAATTCAATATTATGTAAGGTTTAAGGCTGGGGCCTTATAGATGTAATTAATGAAATATTTTAATATGTTATACTATAATTATAATATACATATGTTTAATTATGTTTTAATTTCAGTAATTTAGAAATAGAAATGAATGTAGTGTTCATGCGTACGTACGACTTACCGTATTCATGAATGGTGCATTTCATTTCTTATATAAAATTGTTATGTACTATTATAAATACTTATATATACTAGATATATATGATATCTAAATTAGGAATATTATTCTATATATAATTTAATTTTTACCACAAGGACAATTTGTAATTATATGATGTTCGTTTTTTACTCAAGTACTAAATATCGACAAAACGACCATTATTAACATAAATAATTATGTAATGATTATAAAGTGGTAAAAATGATATAAAAGGAATAATAAACATGAAAATTGTTCTGAATCTAGTGGAAATTTACTTTAGTTTATTGTTTCTGATACTAAATAATGAACGAGTCATGTCGGACACGAGGTAAGCAGTGTTTATCTCACTTTTTATTCCCGTGATATTTATGCTATATTTTCCACTATGTCCTTTGGTGTGGTGTATGAACTGCCTATGATTTTATTATTTGTGTAATATAATTTATTTTATGGGTATTTACCTCTTCATTGTATGTTCTGTCTTTGATAGTTGGTATGTTTCGTAAGTTAACAAATCCATAAGGGAACCTTTCCCCACACTTTTTTAGTCAAAGACTTATTTTATGTTATGTCTTTTAAATTCTATTTTCATATGTTGGGATATGTTCTTATATTTCCTTATTTCTGTAAATTTTATTTCCATGTGATGAGATAATATTTTCTCTCTCATAAACTCAATTTCATAATTTTAATGCTAAGATGTTAAACTGTCGAATTTCTGTAAGAGAACATATTAACCCAATTTTAATTCTTTACATTAATCTTATACTTCATGATTATGTTGTGTTGTGAATATGTTTTAATGACCAATATTTGTTTTAAACTTAATATCCACTTATTTTTGGTGTAATTATAATTTTCACAAAAAATTATTTCATTAATTCATCTTTAATCTAATGGAAAAATCTTTGTAAGGGATTTCGTCTAAATTTATATTTCATTGAGACTTATTTTTCATTATGAACCAATTCACTTTTATTTGGTGTATATAATGACCTTTGAAATATTATATAATGAATCTCCCTATTCTCATGATATTATAATTTATGTTTGACATTATTCATTAATTATTTTTACTCATGTATTTCTTCATGTGGTAACAGAATCATTAACTAAAACATCGTTTAAAATGTTTTAATGATTTATTCTATGAAATATTCCCGATTAATGTCCATATTATCATAATTTTTTAATGATTTATTTATATGGAAATTAATGTCTTAAAATTTTAATTCTTTTAAAATCATCATTGTGGTATGGGACACTTTCATTCAAAAATATCGCTATTAAATGTTTTAAATGATTTTAAAAATGGTATTGATAAAGTGTTGATTATTTCAATATCATGAAATGATATATTATGATTACAATGTGGAAATGTTATCTATCATTTATGCTTGTAATATGTGTTATGAATATGTTATGGTTCTTCAGAATTTTTACATATATGGGTGGTTCCGTAATAAACCTAAGGTGGGTGAGCCCGAGATAGCTCTCCAATGCATTGGGTAACATGACAGAGGTAAACGTTAATGTTTCTCCTAAGAAATTTATGGAATATACTATAATGTGTATTCCAAAAGCAACACCCTATGTAGCTGAGAAATCTACACTGTAATTATGATATGTATTCCACAAGATTCTTTTATGAATTATTATTTCTATTTGTTATTCATAAATCTTATGATTTCATGAGGTATGTTAAATATCATTTATTTTATGATTGAAAAGTATGATTTCTTTGATTTGTATGTATTCATGGGATAATTTTTTCTTTCCTTATTTTATATCCCTTACAGAGCTTTTTATGCTCAGCCCATGTTTTTTGAAATATTTTCCACAAGACTTAAATATGAATATGGTAAAAGATAGGATCATGGAAAAGTCATGATCTCTAAATCGTGGAACTCAACATGTCTCTTTTTTAAGTATTTTATATTTTATGAACAAAATGGATGCTGAGATGGAGTGTCTACATCTCATATTGATGTTGTTATGTATGTCTTATGACGTAATTATCTAAATATATAAACCTGAAAATATCCTCAATGTGAATTATTAACATAATTCATGATTAAGTAATGTTTCAGTCTGGAGCCTTATAGTTGGTATCAAAGGGTTAGTTTTGATAACATTAATAGTCAGTGTGTTAATTGAGTAAAAGTGACATTACCATAATTGTTATCATATTTGAAAGAGTCATAGTTAATTTAGAGGTGATAAATGGTTATTAAATTTTGGGATGCAAAATGAAAGGTATTATATAACCATTGGGGATAAAATATGTTTTGGTTATTTATGATATATTTTTTTTCATTTTTGGGAATGTAATAAAATTATATAATTTTTGAAATTGGACAACAAATTGACCTTGTGGAAACCATTCACGTTGGACAACACTGCGGGAATTGAAACCACAACAAAAGTGCAATTGGGATTTATCGCTTACCACTGGACTACATGAAGTACCTGGTCAATAAGACTAATTAATTTTAGTTAAATGATTTTATGGGTCAAGAATAATTTTATTTGGGATATTATGTTTTATTAGATGGATGTCATTAGTATTGGAAAATGATTTGGTGATCAAGTGATAAGTGTTATTTTGGAAGAAATTATCTCTTTTGGGAAGACTCTATGCTTATGGAAAATAGAATACTATAGGATTTAATTTGTGGAGTATTGGTTGAAATATTATTTTGGAATAATATATGACTAATTTTAGACATATGGATATTTGGGTTATTCATGTAAATGATTAACCTATCATAGAGAATATGTTATTTGGTTAATTAGACTACAGTATGATACTTTAAGTGATGTTGATGTTATTTAGAGATAAATGTTAATATTTACTGATGATGTATATGTGACTAAATACTTATGTGTTAGGGGTTTCAATATTAGTTTGGATTACATTGAATAAATTTATGGACAATTGTTTATTTAATGGCATTTGTTTAACTATGGTTATTATTTGTCGAATTTTGGATATTAGGAATAATATTTCATTTTATAAAGGATTATACTTTTTAGGGATTTTCTAATCATGTACTAACCGTTTTGGTTTGGGTTAATGTCTATAGATAGGGGAAATATATAGTTCTTCTTTTTTGGATTAGGTGATTCTCTAGAAGTTGATTTTTTCACTACAGGAGTGATCATTTAATCATGAATACTTATCATTTTGAGAAAAGATCAGTTTATGGATGAAATTTTTTAGAGGATGAAACTATACTTGAAAGGTAAGTATATTTCCTTATGTTCTTAGTAAATCTCATAAATAAATTTCTATATCTTTATAAAAAAGAACATAAAACAAAAAAAGATGGTGTTCGTTTACTTTTCCTACGGAGGATTCAATTACCATTTAACCTATCACATGTTTATGGTTTTCTACGAGTTAGCTTTACCCTGATCATGTTTTCAATCACTCTTTATCATATCATGACACTTATTTTTTCCTCCATATCTATATTTTCATGGAATAATTGATTGGGTTCTCTCCGGTGTCCATTGAAATTATATTTATTTCTTTTAAAGTATTAGTTTTATTGACTCTTTTTTTGATGTGGTACTTTTAATGATGTTTTTGAGCCGAATTTTAAAATTGCGAGGACACAATTTTTAAAAGGGGGAAAGGATGTAAAATCACTGGTAAAAAAGAATATGATATTTCAAAATTTATTAATATTATTTAATTAAATATTAATGTCACTTTGAAGGGTATTCTATGCATTTTAGCGTACCAGACATGAAATAAAAAAGTTTCTCTGAAATCATATGTTGCACAAAACGTTGATTTATACAGATAAATAATAATGTTATATTGTTATTTTAAATGGTAGTTAACGCAAAAAAAAAATTTATTTGTAAGAATGAACCAAACTAACTAGAATATGATTACAAATGTTTGTTAATTTTTTTTACTATTATCCAATAAATTTTAGAGGATTAAAATAATAATGAATCCAATTTTAAGCATTAATACTATAATATTCTGTAAATGGTTGATTTACCACCTTTTGATGGAGAACCCCCATTAAATATAGTTTTTGTAACTTTTATATGTTCTATTTGACATAATAAAACTCTCCATTAGAATTTGGACATCAACATTGATATTGGATGAAATTTTTGTATTTTTCTGATAAAGTTCATTTTTAATGAATAATGAAAATATTTTATTTTAATTCAAAACATCCTTTTAATATAATTTATTTAGTTGGATAGATTATATTTTTAAATGGATTTAAAGTTTAATTAGATTTTTAATTTACCATTTAATCCAATATTGGTCATTTTTAATATATTCACTTTGAAATTGGACATAAAAAAGTGTCAATTTTTTATGTTTATTAATTATTAAAAACACGCTTTTTGGTTTTGATATTATAAATAAATTTTAAATTAATTAATGAGAATTATGTGTATTGAATTTGGTAAAATATACATCATTTTTTAATTTATAATATCAATGTTATCATTAGGTGAGTTTTTTATATTTTTTCGAAAACGTTCAGTTTTTTATGAATAGTGAAACACTACAAAGTAGTTAAACAACCAAATATTTCATTTAATTTTTTTACCACTTCTGTAAATTAAATTTTAAAAATCTAACATAAATGGTTGTCATTAGTACGTAAATTTTTGTTCAATAAAATGAAAATAATTTTTTTGAATAGTAAGTTTTGATTTTTATTTACCGTCGTTAAAGGTAAATAGTTTAATTTAAGTTGAAAATAATATTATAATAATTTAAATTTATCATAACACTTGTCCTAAATATATTGGATGAGTCATGACCAAAAAATAAAATCCTTTGGTGATACCTTTGTCTTTTGAAAGACACTTGGGTTATAAAATGACATTAATAACGTTTTATTTATGTAAATAATAAAAATATCTAAAACATGTATTGTTTTTCTTAAACAATTATAATTTGAAGTATATAATTTAAAACGTTGACTATAAATAATAATTTGAAAGCTAAAAATATTTCCTACATCATGGGAATTGATTTTTAATTTTTTGATATCAAATAAATAAATTTATTTACGACACAATGACGATGAAATGTTTACCTCATAAATGAAGGTTCGAAATAAAATAGATAATTAATAATTAAATAAATTTATTTTGAATATATTCATGGAATCAAAGAATTTAAAATATTAGGATGACTTGTTTAGTTTATATTAATTAGGGTTTTTTGAAATAATCATGGTTTTTATGATTTTTTGAAAAGTCATGACATGAATAGTATAAAATTGGCATAAATGAGTGTTTAAATCAATTAATGTTTTATTAAATAATAAAATACCCCTAACACTATAATATTAAACAAAATGGAATATTTGATGTTATATATGTCATTAATGATCAATTTTGGTCCTCTTATAATTTAATAGTAACTATATTAACCATATAGTATGAATATAAAAGAAGACATGGTAAAAGTTAAATTAGTTAACTTTGAGTTACAACTAAATGATAAGGTTCAAAATGAAACCAAAACTTTTCTAAAACTGATTGGTTAAAAGGATTTAAAATATTAGTCATCATATCATTGAATTTAATGAGATTTATACCTTTTGAAATTGAAATTCTGTTTATAATAATGTAATATTTTCAAACATTCCTGAGGAACCCCTCATCCACCTAATAAAATTACATCACCTCTAACGCATTACACACACCTCTAAAGCCCCTTGGATCATCAAAAATGTAAACAAATAATCTCAAAATACCCCTCTATTCTTCATATATTCCTTACTGTAGGAAGAATCCACTTCAAGAAAGCTTTTTTGTTCAAACCAAATGGAGTTACCCGATTTAATGGTAACGTCTTCCCTCGAGTTAACTTCCTTTATTCAACATCATCACACAGAATGCTCTTATTATTATTTATTTTACATAAAACTATGATTAGAATAAATATAATAGGTTTTTTTCATGAAAAGGATTCTAAATATACTTACACAAACCTCCATCTAATGGATTCAAACACACTATTTCTATGGACGACGAACTACTGCGTCATGAAACGATAATTGTTCAATCTTCTCCTATCACCTCATAACGAGGCCATTAATATTGAATTATATTTATTTGATATATATTATATTTATATTGTCTTTATCCTTCTTTATGTTTCTTGTATATCATACGTTTATGGTTTCCATAATGGGTAAATGCGATTATTTCATTTGAGGAAGTATTGACTACCGCCCCCTCATAATGATACGATTTGTTCTTACCATACGTGTAATGTATAAAAGAGAGAATTAATTAACTTATATATGATATTATTCTAGAATTATAATTATCTATGTATAATTATGTATTCATTCCATTAATGAATAAATAGAAATGAAATATGCGTTAATGCTTACGTACGACTTACTGCCTCAATGAACGGTGCATTTCATTTATTATCTCCAAATGTTATGGACTATAATAAATACATATATATATATATGGATATATATGATTTATAAATCATGAATATAATTCTGGATATAATTTATTTTGACCACATGGACAATTTGTAATTATAAGTTCATTTTTTAACTCAAGTACCAAATATCGACAAAATGGTCGTTATTAACATAAATAATTATGTAATGCTTATTACATGGTAATAATTGATATAAAATAAATAATAAACTTCAAAAATGTTTTCAAGTAATTATAAATTGACTTTATTTAACTATTAATGAGATTAAAGAATGAACAAGTAATGTCGGACATTAGGTAAGGGGTTTTCATTTTTATTTCTATTATGGTGAGATTCATGCTATAATTTCCACTATTTACATTTTTTGGTGTATATACTACTCATTATTGTATAATTTTTTTAATATAAAATAATTTATAGATATATAAGTCATAATTTTATGATCCTTACTTCATGGGGAGTATTTTTTTGTAAGTTAAAAAATTGATAAGGGCACCATTCACTATACTCTTTAAGCCAAAGACTTCTTTTATGTCTTGTATTTTAATTTCCATTTAATAATTTTGGGATATGTTCTTCTATATCCATATTTTAGTACAACTTATGTCCTTGTAATGAGAGAACATTTTCTCTCTCATGAAATCATTTTCTGAATTTTAAATCGATGCCATTAGCCTGTCGAATTTCTGTAAGAGAACTTCTTAACCCAATTTCCATTCTATGGGTTAAACTTCAACTTCTCGATTATGTTGTGATCTGAATATGCATTAATGAACTCTGATTGTATTAAACATAACATCAACTTATATTGGTGTATTTATATTTGTCACACAAAATTGTGTCATTTATTTATCCTAATCTAATGGTCAAATCTTTGTAAGGGATTTCATCCCAATATACATTCCATTGAAACTCATTTGTTGTCATGAACCAATTCAATTTTATACAATGTATATACTTCCTATAAAATTATTATATCATGAATCTCATTATTCTCATTATATTATAAGTTTTTTTGATATTATTCATTAATTATTTTTATTCATGTATTTAGTCATGTGGTAATAGTCTCTTTAACTAAAACATCATTTTAAATGATTAAAATATTTATTTCTTTAAATATTTTTCATTAGGGTCCATGTTTTTAAAATGTTTTTAAGGATTTATTTATATAGACATTAATACTTTAAAATGTTAATTCCTATAAAATCTTAAATGTTGTATGTGAAACTTTGATTCCAAAATCTCTTTTTTAAATGTTTAAAATTGTTTTAAAATGGATTTGATAAAGCATTGATTATGTAAATTTCATGTTACAATATATTGTGATTGCAATATGGAAATGTTTTCATTCCTTTATTCACGTATTATACTTAATGATAATGTAATGGTTCTTGGGAATTTTTTACATTTTCGGGTGGTTCTGTGATAAACCTTTGGTGGGTGAGCGTGAGATAGCTCCCAAATGCATTGGGTAACATGACAGAGGTAAACGTTATTGTTTCTCCTAAGAGATTTATGGAATATATTGTGATAGACATTCCAAACGTGACTCCCTATATATTTTTGAATGCTAAAATTTTAGTATGATATGTATGCCACAAGTTAGCTTTTTGATTTTTGATTTTTACGTGTTATTCATAAATATTATGATTTCACGTGGTATGTTAAGGAGCTTATGTTTTATGATTGAAAATAATGATTTCTTTGATTTGTATGCTTTCATGGGATAATGTTTTCATTTATTATTTTATATCTCTTACTAGTCTTTTTATGCTCATCCAATGTTTTTTGAAATGTTTTCCAAGTGACTTAAAGATGAATATGGTAAAGGATGTGATCAAGGAAAAGTCATGTTGTCTAAAAACTGGAACTAGATATGTCTCTTTTTTTAAGAGTTTTTTTTTTAAAATTATTCTGATTAGAAGTGTCTACATGTAATATTCATGTTGTTAGGTATAAGTTATTACGTAATTCTCTAAATATCTAAGCCTAAAAAGATCTTCAATGTGAATTAATAACTTAATTCAAGATTATGTAATGTTTATGGTTGGGGCCTTACATATTTTCCCTCCCAAGGAATATATAATGTCTTGGAATTATATGATTTTTATTAGGGGTTGTATATGAAATATCCCCTTTTTCATTTGGGTATCCAATATAGTTATACTTTTTTCCGTAGGGTGATATTTTATTACCCGAATAGGCCTTAACAAACACTTAGCTTCCCCATAAATGATAATTTGGAAAAATGGATTTTTCCACACAAAATTTTATATATAATACCATTTATCGATTTAGTTGGTAAATAGTTTAGTATATGTGATTTTGTTTGTAACATGTATCCAAAAATATATAATGGAATAATCTCGTGACTCATGAATGATATCACCATATACAACAATCTCTGGACCATCATTTTTCCTACACAATTCAAATGAGATTTGTAAGGAAGAGTGAGTTTGGGTAGGATCCAAAACACCCATTAGTTGTCATTTAAATATTGATTAAGATATTACTGACCACCATCTATGTCAAGTTTCATTATATTTCCTTCCAATATTTTTCTCAAATTAATTCTTATATTCCATGGATTTATGAACATGATCTGAATTGTACCTCATTATGTATACATATCCATGTCTACTAAAATCATGATTATATTTTATAATATATGATTACCAACCCATTATATCTATAGTAAATGGTCTACACACATCAGTATGAACTAATACAAGAATCTCTTTATCAATTTCACCATTCCCACTAAATGAGGATTTAGACATTGTCACATGAGGACACGTGAGATATATAACATGTTTTTTAGATAAACAAGAATCATAATTACATACCATAGGTAATAAAATCACCATCATTACATTTACTTACCTAGCCAGTGAAGAAATGTTTGTGTATGGTATGAGTCATGAGAAGTAACTTCGTTATCAATTTCCATTACATCATTAGTGACATCTGGAAAAGAAAGGCCATTATTTCAATATACCTTTCCATAACAAATTCTATCTTTATAAAATAATAAATATTAATTCCAAATTATGAAAATAAATCCATATGTATCAAGTATGGATAAATAATAAATGTTTCTAGTAACTAATCATAAAAAATAAAGTCCTTTCAAAACCAAGATAATTTTGGTCGGCAACATGATCGGGTAGTATCTGATAGTTATATTTGCATTTCTAGGTTAGTTTCCTACTGATAGATCTACCACACCTTGATTAATCTATTTTAATTTACATGGTTCATGAAATTGAATACATATGGGAGCACCACAGGATATCAATAATACCCAATTTTTAGAGATAGATAAATTTCATTGGGCAACAAATACACCTAAATCTTTCCCTTGCTTCTTTGGAAGGGTGAATATTTTCTTCCAGTGACCATTATTCCCCGATGTGAAAGAAACGTTGTTCTATTCCATTTCTTTCCCCTTTATCGTCCTCTTATTTAAAGTGTATAAATAATATTTGGGATTAATTATCATTTCATTCCCTTTCCATTTTTTCACCATAAGGGAAGAAGGATTTTCTATATTCATATACTTATCAACATAGAGAAGAATATTCAGAAGTTCTGTAAGAGACTTCTCAATGTTTTTCTTTTTAAAATTCACAAAAATAAAGATAGAGAAATTACGAGGGGGTGATGTCATAATGAGATCATTTTCTAGTTATTTAAGGAGTTTAAACCATAGAAACACTATGAACTCAATGTATCCAATGACCATGACTATATATTGCCGGACTGGGGAACCCTCTCATTGATTTCTCTGAATGAGATCATTGCAAATATCAAATATTTAATGTATATATCTCTCATGGTAATGTCCACATATGTTTTCTAGAATTCCATACCAAACAATGTTTTTGGGATACATCATGAGTTTGTTGGACATGATAAAAGAATAAAACAATTAACATTGAACACAATTCTCAAATGTTTTTAATAGATAAAAAACTCTTTATCACTCACCTCCATTGGAGGAGTATAAATAATTGAGGTATGTATCATTTATTATTTCTGTTCAGGGAGTATAACAACCCAATGGCATCTAAACCACTCCAATAAGTTATTCCAACTTATATAGTTTTCATTATCTAATATTGATCATATGGATAATGAGGATGATGAGATTTTAATTTTATTTTATAATTATATGGGTAGATTATATGTAATATTATTTTATTATAAATTATATAAAAAATCGTAAATTAATTGACTTTATTAAATCTGACAATATTTCATCTCGTATCAATATTCCTCATCATTGAGCTCAAAAATATTTATTAGCCTTAATATTCATGTGTGGGGGATCCATATGCCCCTTAAAATAAACCCAACATGGGTTTGTCATGATACATGAACATATTTAGGTTGGTAGGTCTTTTCCACCCCCAAAATGTAACTCCTTGATCTGTTGAGTGGATTCCCATAACCTAAAATACTGACATGAATTTCCTAAAAAATTCTATCCAAACTATACCATGTCTACCAAGCGATACTCCTATTGATGATAAATGGATAAGTCAACCCATAACCATCATAATTACCCCCTTATAAAAGTAATCATCCCAAGAGGGGATAGTCAATTACATAGTTGTATTGTGTTTTTTCCTAATAAATTAATGAAAGGCTTAGTCTAACATAATATTATATTGAGGGATTGTAACTAGTTTTTCATTATTTTATTCATGTTTATTGTTTTACACATCTCTTCAATATTTAGTGTATGTTACTAAATTAATTAACCATACTAATAAAACAGTTTTTTTTGGAATTCAAGTGTTTAATTTATTATGCTTAAATTTCACCTTGTTTTATCTTTTTTATGAATTCTCAATATTAAGTAAAAGTTAAATAATTAATTAAGAATTTTGGCTAAATCAATAAAAAATAATTTATTCATTTAACAATTATGTTTTCACATTAATCTGTTTATTTATGTGATTTCAATATTGCATCAAAAAAATAAATAAGTGTGTTGACAAAAATAAATAATTAATTTAAAGACCCATTCTTGAAATTTATCTAACAGCTGATTTAATTGTGGGAAATTAAATAAATATATAATATAGGATAAATAAATCCTTTTGATTGTATTGGCATGAGTTATAACCTTCCACCTTTAAAACTATGAATCACTTGAGTTTGCATCATTATGGTTCTATCTTGAACCACCTCCATGATCAGTGGGAAACTAAATTAATAACAAGTATTTATAACTCACACATAGTTGAGTGGAACCAAAATATTGATTAAAAGGGGATGATATTAATATCCGTAACTATGAATGTCCAACTAAATAATGGAGGGATGGATGAGTCGTATGATATTATTTTTAATTTAATAATAAATAATTTCAACTACTGAAATAAATTATATTAAAAAGATCCAACATATACAAAGGTCATAATTATTCTCATGAATGGTCATACATGCATTGAATTTTAAAAATTAATCAGATAGTACACATTTATTTATTTATTCATTATTAATATGATAAACATGGTTGGATTAATTAATTCATTAATTCATTAAATCATTAATTCCCTTTCGTATTAAGGATTATCATTTTTTAAGATACCCTTTATTAATGTAATTCATGTAAAATAAATAGATGAATAAATAAATATGTATATATTAAAAAAATTTAATTGATTATATAAAAATAATTTAATCCATTCATAAAATTACAAACACACAATATATTTCAATAAATAATGTAAGACATTAATTCTATAAATTTAAATTTAATGTAATTTAAATCTTCCAATTAATTGGATTCTACATGATGTTTATAATGGAGCTACTGTCGAGTACCTGGGTTTTTGTGCATCCAATTCACATGCCTAGGGATTTGGCATGTAAACTATTCTGGATTATATAGATTGTACATACCAGAAAAATTACATGTATCTTCTTTTCATATGCCAGATTGGCCTAGTCAACACATGGTGTGTAATAAATGAACCCTATATAATTAACTACTTAGAATATCAAAGTACAATATTTATGGGGACACAATCTGTGATCTAGCTAGATATCCTGTAATCCAGTTTTACTTTACAAATATATTTCACTTCCCAATGGAATCTCAAGATTTTCATCATTTGTACATAAACCATTATGAAAAGTAAACATGGAATAATCATAATTAATATAATGATAACATGATAATTATAATCAGATAAATTAGTGAATAACATGAAAATAAACATATAACTAAAATCTTCCATAGATAATCAATAAAATAAATAAATTTAAATTTAAACATGATCCCTCTAATAGAAGTTGTTTTATTTTTTCCCAGATGAAGTGTGGGGTGGTAGATTTATTAAAATTTCTTTCGATTATCTTTACTTAAAACTGCGAGCAATAATCTTTCCCAAAAAATTTATAATTTATTTATTTTATATTTTATGAAATTAAAACATCGTGTTATAAAATATCCTCACTGATGAATTTGGACATTCATAAAACACCATTTTATATTTCCATTGTTCCACTATGAGGATCCAAGCATAGAGTCACTCTTTTAGTGGTAAAAATGATCCCTTATAATCTCTATGAATTTTCACTCGATCTCCTATTACTAGGGTTGTGAATCGAATGACTTCTACTTTTCATTATTGATTGGTCATTTTTAGTCATATATAAGTATCACATTCATTTATTGTTTTTAGAGGGTGTAAAAAAAGGATTTTTGAGATAATTTCTTATGCACAATATTTCATTTTCCACAATCACAGATTCAATACACAATAGACATAACTATCGTTTTTAGAGAAATGTTTTAGGTTAAAATATTATATAATTTCATATGTCATACTAAAAAATTTAAAAACCTTTAATAAACCCCATACAACATTATATTATTATTATTATGTGGTGTTCCAAATATTGAAAATTTATAAATAATTATTATTATCTTGTAAATAATTATTTTATCACTATATATGGTCTAAGTCTATTCGAACAAATCTATATTTTTGGAATACCTGAAAAATTATTGTAATAATAAATAAACATTTCATTCAAATGTTTGAGAATAAATATTCGTTAAATATTAAATAAAATAGATAAATACTGTTTTATACAAATGTCATTGAATAAATATTTTTTTAATTTACTAGATCAAAATAAATAAAAAAAATTTATTCCTCAATCTTGAAAATACAATATATTTCACTAATTGAATTTAAATATAATTTAATAAATATTAATGAAAACACTTATTGTGTGACCCTCTAGGGTTCAATCACATTCTCATTTCAAAGGGTTTCCAAAATTACATGATTACTACCTAGATACAGGTCAATTCACCCAAGAGAAAAAACTAATTTCACAATTAAGATAACCACATATGTATGGAAAATGTGTAATATAATCTCTTTATTTCAATATTCTATCATTAAGGATGAAAATACAAGTCAGCAACCTATATTTTACATATTTTATTCATCTACTATCTAAAATAAAAACCTTTTTACAAAATGTCAATGGAATTTAGGTTGATGGATATATTACAAAATATTTATTGAGATATCTGCATCCCTAAAGATGGAGGTGAAAAAGACTTCCTCGAAATATCCATTATTGAAATTTCAATCCTGACAAACCCAATATAACCTACATCATGCCAACATTTGGTGTGATTTTTTTCTTATTAATTTTTTTTGTGTGATTCATGACATGAATTATTGATAATATTGATTTTTATGTACCATTATACAAGCTCATAGATAATAATATTTGATGACACCAAAACATGGAGGGTTCCTTCTGGACGGTCTCATAATATCCTTTCATAGATATTAACAAGTGATAACATCATGGGAGGAAGCATCTTCTTATCATGAGTAATCACAATTGATAGGATATATAATATGTGTCCCATTATAGTATATTATCCAACTATATACTATATTGTGAATTTTATCATAGCACTTCATGACTCTCATCATACCAGGGAACTTAAATGACCTTATCAATGTGACACATACTCTATGAAATTATTACATTAAAGTCATTAAGTACAATATAAAGTAAAAATATTAATTAATATTCATTACATAAAATTTACATGTATTCAAAGTAAAATAATTTGGTCTAAGGAATCCAACAGTAATAGAAAATTCTAAAAAATTGATAACATTAAAGTTGTGATGTTTCAAATGATAATAAACTATAAACTAATTTTTACTCATTTAATATTAAATTATTAAATCTGTTTGGTATCTATTGATGATTGATATAATTTTTATCAATATACTATAGATGTTTTTATAAAATATTTTTTTTCCCTCATGTGGTGATGAAACTTGAGATTGTTCATCAGAAGGGAATTATTCCACTATGGTCATGAAACATGATACAGTTTTGGGGGTGGGAATTAGTCCTCTCTGGTTAGTGATGGAATATTGTATAGTTATAGGGATGGGTGTTATTAAACCCTAGGAAATGATGAAAAATGGGATGGTTCTGAGGTGGGGAATTATTTTCCCTGTGTAGTGTTTATATATGTGATGGGTCTAGGGTGGGATATTATTCTACCTGAGTGGTGATGATATATGTGATGGTTTCTTGGTGGGGATCAATTAAAGCATGGTTTAAATGTTTCTTGATATAGTTATAATGTGGGATGTTATTCCACCGTGGGTGTTAATAAAAAATGATATTGTTTTTTGGAAGGGTTTCATTAACCCTTGTTAAGGAGATACCTGAGAAGGATTAGGGGTGGGGAAGTATTCCACATAAGAATTTATCTATATTTTTATAGAAATATATAGCACTAGTCAAAGAAATCATTGTTGATTCCAATTTTAACCATGGAACCCAAAGATCAATGATGATTTATTTTATTATGTTTTAGTTGTTTATTAGGAACCATTATATTGAATTATATTTCTAGTAGATATATGTAGAGAATGTTTTGGTGGTGTCCTACTGAGTTATAAACACACTCGACCAAAGAATCCTTTAACATTGTTACTTTAGAATACATAATGTTCACTTTTAGGTGTAGGTATGTGTCACGTTATTTGATGATTGTGTAGCATATATATAGCCAGAATATGGGTCTAGGTCGATACTGAAAACTAGTTTGTTATTATTATTAGGTTTTGTATATATTAGTACAGATTTTATATGGTTTTCTCTTTAGAGATATTATTTTTAACAAACTCTATCACTATTACCAAAAAAGTATTTAATTTTTATTTATTGGAGATTTTGAAAAAAAATAGTCTTTTATTATGAATATTTTATTATTTTTTAATCACTAGTTATGTATTATTGGTTAGAGAAAACATTATGATAAGAATATAGGATGTACAATATTGGTTGAAATGATATTTTCCATGGTTTTGGAATGGTTTAGTGAATTTATTACCCATACAATGTAGGTACACATCTCATGTTTAGTTCTACGTGTGTAGTATACCAAACTATGTAGTGTAACCTTATCATCAAACAATTTTTTTCTTAAAATTCTAATTACGCTTTTATCACCCATATTTATAAGTGTTTAGAAACTCTTATCCCCTTTATTCTTCACATATGACAATAGGGGTGTTTAGGGGGAGCTCCAAACTCATCATTTTTTATCACCTCTTTCATATTTTCCTGGTAATTTTTTCCATTTTAATTTATCATCTCTTCCCCGTTTTAAATCTCATTTTTCCTCTATATATTCCTTCTAGGGTTCTTTTTCTCCTAATAATTTTATCCCATTGTTCAAGATGGATATTTTCTTATCAAAACTAAAACATGTGATTTTTATAGTTTAAGTATTATAATAGGGGTTACATTCTTGGGTATTAAATCCACATTTATTGCCCTTGTTTTTTACTTGATATAAGGTGGAAACTTCTATAAAACCACATAATATTGAATTTGATGATGTTCTTGAGTTTTATAAATTCAATTAAAATTAAATTATTGTGATAGAAAATATATATAGTAGTTGTATAAAGGGATTTATTGAATTTTGATCATGGAATACAGGGTTTACAAAATAAAAATCCAAATATTATTTTGAATATAATTAACTAAGATATCCTGACACTTTTAAAAATTCCATTAGGTGATCTTGAATATTTCCAATTTAATGTGTCTGGATATAGCCTTGATTTTATGTTAATAAAGTAAAAACCATGTTTTAATGTATGTTTCTTGATAAATAGGTAGTTTTTCTTTCTAATTGATTACTAATGAATGATTTAAATTGGATATTTATGAATTGATAGTGACATGACATTCTTACTAGGATTTTCATATTATGGTTAATTTTTTCAATTAATAATATGAATATATTTTTGTTTATGAGGCCCTCGTTATTGACCTATTAAATTATTCCTGCCTATATTGTGTTAAATATTTATTTGTGATGGATGAATTCTATAAAAAATGACTTTTTCATGTGATGGTGTTATATTAGGGGTTTGAGGAACTACTAATTCATTATTGATATAATTATCTTGATTACTCTCTCACCTCCATATTTTTTCATTCATAAGATCCTAGGTTCTTTGGTTGGAGGTCATGATTAATGATTCCCAAGTTGGAACACATGCATCAAGGGTCCCATAGGCTATTGCTAAAGGCAAAGGGAACAATTATTGAGGATGATGCTGGGTAATTAGGTCTATTGTGTTGTTCTTAGATGTTATTTTTATTGATTGTTGTTTTCTGCTGTTATATAATAATTATGATTATGTCACTTTATAAAGTTGAGTGTATCACAATACACTTGTTTTTATTCAAGGGTTATATATAAGACATTTCAAATTCATTATTTTTTATATACCCTTCTGCTCATTTGACAAGAGGAAGCCATCATATATTCATTAATTACTTTTATATAGTTATGTGATCCCATGGATCATCCGTTTTTGTTTATTATTTTTCCATGGGTATGTCTGTCCTTTTTAGATGGGTTTCACCGTTTGTATGGAATGTTTATTTAAATGAAAAAAGAAAAATTGGGGTTCTTATGGGTTTTAAATAATGGGGTTTTATTAATTTCATAAAGGTAAAGGAGAGTATTTAGTTCTGGAATAGAAATTTATTTGGTTATATCACAAAGGAGGAGTTTTATCATCTATACAGATTGGTTTGTGGTTTTATATAATTATTAAAATTTTAAAATGGAAAAACATATATACATATTTTATTCTATACTAGATTTTGTGACCTATTTTATAAATATAATTTTAGAGAAGCCATTGTGAGATCCTATTTTAAATGTCAGATCACACCATATATATACATTAGAATAAGTTTATATATAGTTCTTATATCTATATAGGTTGTTGGTTTCTTTAAAAACTGATTTCCATTTCTAAAAATTGATGATATATGGGCTGGGATGTGGATAGAAACCTTTTATTTATTATATGTGTTCATATGGTATGATTTGAGTGTTTTGTTTATTTCAATATACTGATGCATCATCCAAGAAGGAATTATTATTATATATATTTAGTTTTTTATTATATCCTTCTTGTTAGTTTTTATGATGGTTTTCATTTATATAAATGTATTAGATCTATTTATTGGTTATGAGACATTTGGTTCATTTGTAATATTTTTTATTTTGTCATTTATTTCATTGGAATCCATTTTGTGGACAATAATTATCATTTTTTAAATTAAAAAAAATATACTGCCTTATTACTCATACATGAGGGAGAAATAATTATGAACAATTCTTCTTTGATGCTTAGGTACTAGTTACATAACAACCCCAAAGGCACACTCCTGGATATGGTAATAAAACTTCAACTTCATATTTATATCTTTAATACCAATAATTGAAACCCTATTTCATCTATAGAAAACAGACAACATAAAAAGGAAATTTTTGGATCATTTATAAACCCACTGAACATCTAGTTTTAGGTTTTTAGATAATTAGACCAAAACATTACATAACAATTTTGATATATATATAGTTGGTTTAATAAATATATATGATCACTAACTATTTTCATTACATCCAATTCCCTTCTTAAGTATAACATTCATAACACCATTATTAACAATGTTGGATAAAGGAAACATAAGAAGGAAGAACCAAATAACTCGGTATAGGAAAAAATAATAAAAAATTGAATGGAATCAATGATCATAAAATTAAAATAATGATATGATAATATAATAAAATGGAATGGTCATAAAATAAGAGAATTCATGAATATAAAAACATGGATCAAAATATATGATACATGAAATATATATTTATAAAATTCATGTTTCATAAGAAGCAATAATCATTATGCTTTTTATGTTAAACCTGATCATATGAACTATTAGAAACTCTTAAAATTCATACAAAAAATAATTTATTATCTTAGTAAATTATCTTCTTAGAACAATTAAAAGAACCCATTTATATGGGGTGAAATGATCTTTTTAAGTCTCATAGTTTATTAGGAGTAACATATTTACCAAATCACCTTGTTGTCTATTAGAGGTTACTTATATTCAGTCAAGTCCATTTACAGTATCCAACACATTAGGGAGCTACATCAAGATCACCAATCATCATGAGGAATATCATGATCATCCATAATCATAAGAAATTTTAAAGAACCATAATATAATACTAAACAAGAAACACTTTATTTTTGAAGATAAAAATAAACATTATTATTTCTTAGCTTGATTTATTTATGCAAAAACAATGGGGTCTCGGGAAATATCTTTGAAACAATAAAAACACATCTATAAAATGAATAATGAAAGCATCTTTAGAATATATCCCCAGTGGAGTAAACTATCATTAAAGGTTCTATGTTTTTAGTGATTATTAATGGTATAGAAAATAATTAGAAACATTTTTTAGGAAAACATACATTCCTATTTGAAAATCCCATTTAAAAATATACAATTTCTAAAAAAGTGTTGCTTTTTTTATAACAATTACCTGAGAAACATAAAAAGGGAGACAAAAATAATTCAAATTCATGATTGTAGGAAAATCCAGTCATTCTATAAAATAAAAAATAAACACCTATTTCAATATTTTATAGAATTATAAAAATGTGAACCATAAAGAAAAAATATTAGGAAATAATTTTTAATTTTTTTTAAAATAATGTAAAAGAACTTGTAAAATAACAATAGTAAATAATTAATATTTATAAAAGAAATTTATTGATTTTGAATCGTGGTTTTAAATAATAAATTTGATCTATAATACATATAAATAATATTCATGATGTTCCATTAATCAGTAAGGGGGAAAATGGATACTAAAAATGTATACCATATTCTTAAATAGATGTGGATAATAGATATATGGTTCACATAAATATGTAATATAATTCACCTCAAGGAACCCTGAATATTTTCAATCCTAAAATGACAAGAGATTTTAACATAGAGCCTTTACCAAATTTGTAACTTTTTAAAATACATAATTATTGACAAAATGAATATGATATTGATCTATAAAACCAATGAATTAAATGATGTAAAATTTATTATTTCATTAAATGTTTATTAGGTACACCATTCAAGGAAAAATTAGTTGATGGCATGATACATTTCATAAACAAATGGGGTTGATACAATAAATTCTACTAAAATATCATAACATTTGAATTGATAATAAATCCATGAAGTGTTGATGTGGCTATAATTTATTCCATGTAAAACAAGATAAATTGAATAATAAAAAATTTTATAGATAAATTTAAACATAATCAAGGAAAATTAACAAATGAAGTAGAAGTATAACACAATCATTGTAAATTGAGATTAGAAAACTCTTACCACTTTGTGACATTCAATTCAAATCCCATTGATGAAATAAATGAATTCTGAATAAAAATTTCAATTTTATGAAATATACTTGATTTAAAATGTAATAAATTGGAATTATATACACTATATTAAATAAATTAGGTTTATTACATTAACATACTCCCTAATGAAGTGAAATTAAGGAGAAACCCCTTTCCCAGAGTCCATGCATTCCATGTCTGTCCATTAACACTAGTACAATAAACATATATCCACTAATTAATTTTTTAATGACATTGTAACATCCCAAGTAAATTAATTTTAAGATAATTTTATAATTATTAATATTTTTTAATTAAATATTATTTTTACTTTAAAAGGTTTGATATGATCGATAGCGTACCCGATACGCAACAACGTGTTTCTTTGGAATCTTACGCTGCACACTAATAATATAATATTATTATTTTAAATGGTAGTTAACTCCTAGCCATTGTATTGGCGGGAAATAATGAAACTAACCACAATATGATTATAGATTATTGTTAAATGTATTTACATTATCCAATAAAAATTTAGATACTTAACATGTGAATGAATTTATTTTTAAGCATAATTTACCTTAATAGGTCGATTTATCGCCTTTAAATGGAGAACCCTTTTTAAATCACGTTTTGGTCACATTAATACATTCAATATGACCAAATAAAATCCTTCTATAGAATTGGGACATCAAAATTTACTTTGTGTAAATATTTTGAGATTTTCCGATAAAGATCATTTTTTAATGAATAGTGAAATTATTTTATTTAAATCAAAACTGTGTTTTAATCTAATTAATTTATATGGATATATTATCTTTTTAATTGTTTTTAAAGTTTAATTAGAATATATTTTTAGTATTTAATCCAATTTTGGTCATTTGAATTATTTTCACTATGAAATTGGACATAAACAAGTATCAATCTTTTGATAGTTATTAATTCTTAAAAACACGATCTTTGTTTTGAAAGCGGGAATTAATTTTAAAATTAATTAATGCCACTTCTATGTTTTTAATTTGGAAAAATAGAAATAATTTTTGAATTTGGAATATAAAATATATATTTGGCTGAATTTTGGGTATTTTTCTGAAAAACATCAATTTTTGATTAATAGCGAAACCACTTACTGGTAGTTAAAAAAACCGACTTTTTCGTTTAAATGAAATTTATCACATCTGTGAATTTAATTTCAAAAATCTGACATAAATTGTTTTTATTAATAAGTAAAATTTGGTTCATTAAGATAAAAATAATTTTTGTTGAATGGTAATTGTTTACGTTTATTTACCACGATTAAAAGAAAATAATGTAATTCAAGGTAAAAAGATTATTATAATAATTAAAACTTACCTTAACACTTGTCCAAACCTTATTGTTTGAGTCATTAACTACCACGGGCATCTATGGGTCTATTTTGGGACCCCATTGAGCCACATGGTAGTGATAATGACAATTTGGATTAATTAATTTAATGTAAAGGCAAAATTGACATTAACAAAAATGTTTTAGTAATTAATTTTTATATAGGGTTATATAAGTCCTATTTTCGACTATAAATATTCTTTGGAAAGATAAATTGATTTCCTGTATCATGGTAGTTTTTTTATAATTTTTTAGATATCAAATAAATTAAATTATTTATGACACAATAAGGATGCATTATTTATCTAATTAATAAATGATTTAAATAAATAATATTATAATGATTACAATATTATCCAAAACATGTCCAATTTTGATTGGATGATTTTATTTCGGCCATGAATAATCTTATCATCGACTATAAGGATTTATGGACCATTAGAAACTGAAGAATAGTATATTATAAAATAATATTTTCACACGTTCCTAAAGAGCCCCTCCTCCCCCTTATAAACGAGGACCACTTCTAACCAATTCCTCACACCTCTCAAGCCATTTGGATCGTCCAAACTCGGATCAATTAAGCTCCATACATCCATACCTTCCCACTAGAAGCCCTATCTTAGGTAGAAGGCACTTCAAGAAGTCATTTTGGTTCAAACCAAAGGAAGTTACCCTAATTAAATGTAACTGTTTCTCTTAAATTATTTTCATTTATTTTACATCTCCAACCCCTAAAATCTTTTATCATCATTATTTTGTAATGAAACCATTATCCTCAATATTCTAGTATGTTTTTATTAGATGTATTCTAACTACACTTACACACACCTCCATCTAATGCATGAAGAACATAATGATTCTCTGGATGGAAAACTAACGCCTCACGAAACGATGATTGTTCAATTACATCTTACCACCTCTCATAGTGGCCATTATGATGGAACTTTATTTATATATGATATATATTATGTTTATGATTTCATTATTCATCTATACTTCCCAATTATATCAAGACTTTATGGTTTCCATAGTGGGTAAATACGATAATCTCATTTGAGGAAGTGCAGACTACCACCCCCTTAAAGTGATGTGACTCATTAATGCTTATGTGGGATGTATAATGGATAGTGTTAATGATATTATATATGATATTAAACTGGAATTATAATATACCTATGTATCATTATGTTTTATTTCCATTAATATAATAAATAGAAATGAAAGTAGCATTCATGTGTACGTACGACTTACCGTCTCTATAAACAGTTCAATTCATTTCATACCTCTAAAGGTTATGTAATATTATAAATACATGTATATACTGGATATATATTATATATATGATATATAAATCATGAATATCATTCTAAATATAATTTACTATTGACTACATGGACAACTTGTAAATATAAGGTGTTTATTTTTGACTCAAGTTCCAAATATCGACAAAATGAAAGTTATTAACTTAAATGATCACATAATGTTTATAACATGGTAATACGTGATATAAAACGAATAATAAAATTGAATATGTTTCTTAAGCATGTAGAAATTAAAATTAGTTTATTATTCAGGTTATTAAAGAACATTCGAGTCAAGTCGGAAACGAGGTAAGGGACTTCGTCTCAATCTCCTTTCATTGAGACATATTTTGTTTTAATACACGATTTCTATTATATGTTTTATAAACGCCATTGAATTTTCAAAGGGAATATTTTTCTACAAATCGTTTTACTAAACGACAAAAAGAATGTTCTTTTTAACATAAGTGGTGACAATGACCTTTTCTGCCACCATGAATATTATTTGATCTTTGGCTTCCTCAACATGCCATAATGTTTTTAAAAGAAAATAAATACCATATAATCTTTTATGTATTTTGGTATTGAAATGGTTTTTATAATGGATTTCTTATGTCAACATATTTAAGTGATATATTGGGATTGAAATGTGGAAATGTTTTCATTCCTTTATATTTGTATTATGTCTTATGATTTTATAATGGTACTTGGACATTTGACGAGTGGTTACGTGATAAAAGAAATGACGAGTGATGTCGTGAATACCAGGATGGGTGGTTACATTATAACCTCCAATGCATTGGGTATGGAAGTCGGTTGTATGTCTATTCCATTATGTGATATGTGTGGAAGTCGACCATATGGTTATTCCATTTATGTATGTTTATGTCCCAAGTTACCTTTATATGTTATGTGTTCTTTATATGGGTTTTATGGTAATATTTTGGTTACAAAAGGGTAAGTAATGTTCTTTTATTCAATAAAGAGTATTTACTACTTCAAAAAGGTGAAAGATATATTTCCTATGTTAAAGGATTCATGGTTTATTTGTTGTTTTGAAAAACTAAAAGTTTTACTTATTTGTGTATCCCTTACCGATATTTTTATGCTCATCCAATGTTTTTGAAATGTTTTTCACATGACATAATGTGGAATACATTCAAGGATGGGATCAAGGAAAATTCATGATGTCTTAAACATAGAACTAGAAATTAATCCTTTTTTTCAAGAGTTCATTTTTTTAAAAAGAATGGATAATGGGTGGAAGTGTCTACTTTGTACTCTTTTGAAATGTAATAGTTATGGCCTAATTCTCCAAAACTCTAAACCTGAAAAGAACCTCAATGTGAATTATTCATTTAATTCAATATTATGTAATGTTTAAGGTCAGGTCCTTATAGTTGGTATAAATGGTCAGTTTAGAAAACTTTAGGAGTTAGAATATTTATAAATTAATATCTATAATATAATTTATGTTAATATCGAGATCAAGTAGCATTTACAGATTACCATGTTTCTTTGCCTAAGATATTTCTGTGTTCAAAATGGTTTTCCACATAGGAAACTTGTCATCTATGTTGGGACGACTTCAGGAGGATGAAAACCTTCCAAATCAGCAACCTGAGATGGTCGAAATCGGAACTGAATAGTTTTTTGTGGTGATGACACAGTTGACTCAGGCTATAAATGGTGGTGGTATTCGTGCATGAGATCAGCCAGATCAACCGCAGAAGAACATGTTAGTAGTGGAGCATTTCATGAGGCAACATCCCCCATCATTCAGATGATCATCTGACCCTATGCAAGCAGAAGGGTGGATTAAAGCACTGGAAAATATTTTTGATGTTATAGGATGTTCATAACATTAAATGGTTAGTCTTTCTATTTACTGTTTTGAAGGTGAAGCTGATCAGTAGTGGTCGATGGAGAAAAATATTAGGGATAGTGGGGAGATTTATTCTCTTGTTTGGGATGATTTCAAAGGTATGTTTCTTGAGAAATATTTTCCTATGCTGGTTTTTATTAGGATATAAAAACAATTCCTGGAATTGAGGCAAGAGGATGACTCAGTGGCCACTTATGAAGCAAAGTACACTAGACTGGAAAAATATGCACCAAATTTCATTCAAGATCTTGATAGTAAGATGAATTGATTTTTCTGAGGACTAATGAAACAATATCAAAGAGCATTAGCCTCTCGTGAGTTCAAAAGTTATGAGAAACTTGTTTGATGTACGGAGAAGGATGAAATGGAGTTTACCGATGATCAAGTGTTCTTGGACAAACAACAGAAAAAGAGGAAAAGTTGGTAGGCGAAGGGGAAGAATTCATCAAAGAAGCCTAGAGGTAAGAAAACTGAATATCCAACTAGTGATAAGTGTGGTAAAAAGTATCCTGGAGAATGTTTATCAAAGTCCATAAAGTGCTTCTGGTGTGGTTAGTCTGGTCATATTGCTCATAACTGTAAGGAAGATGATCAATAAGGAAATGAAAAACCATCGGTAAGATGTTTTTAGTGTAATGAAATGGTTCATTATAAAAATGAGTGTCTAGTGAAGAACTCAACTGAGGGAAATTAGACACACCAAAATCAAAAATGTGTGGTGAAATCCTTTGTAACTACTTCAGCAGATGTTGGGACATCAAACGAAGTAGTATGTGGTACATTGTTTGTTTGTTTAGATTATGATAATGTGTTGTTTGATTCAGGGTCTACACACTCACTAATTTCTGTGAAGTTTTCTAGAAAATTGGGAATTCCATCTCATGATATGAATACTGAACTCATGGTAAAAACACAGGGAGGAAATGTTGAGACAAATACAAAACATAAGAACATCCAGGTCCTTGTGTGCGGAAAGAATCTACCTGAAAACTAAATTGTGTTTCCTGTAGTAGTGTTTTATGTTATATTGGGAATGGATTGGATTTATGTTTATCATGCTAAGATTTACTGCAGAGTTAGAGAGGTTTTTTTCATAATGATTTTCTGTTTGTATACACAAATGAACCCTTGTTGTTGATAACATATCAGGAAGCTGAGAAACTAGTAAAAGATGGAAATGAATGTTACCTTGCACATATTGTTTAAAACAAAAGAACAGTTGAGATTAATGATGTGCCAGTGGTAAATTAGTACCTTGATGTTTATTCCTAATGATTTTCCTGGTATTATAGCTGATCGGGAAGTTGAATTTACAGTTGACTTAGATCTTGATGCTAAGAGAATTTCAAAACCCCCTTATCGAATGTCTCAAATTGAACATTTAGAGTTAAAGAAACAACTAACGGAGTTATTAGATAATGGTTTCATTCGACCTAGCACGTCACCATGAGGTGCTCTTGTCTTGTTTGTTAAAAAGAAAGATGGTTGAATGAGACTGTGAATTGATTATAAAGCATTTAATAACATCACTTTTTAGAATAATTATCCATTGCCTCATATCGATGATTATTTTGATCAGCTCTAGGGAGCTCAGTATTTTTCGAAGATTGACATGAGGTCGGGGTACCATCAGTTGAATGTAAAGGAAGTAAATGTTCCAAATACTTTGTTTTGTACTAGATAAGGCCATTATGAATTTTTAGTTATTTTTTTTGGGTTAACCAATGCACCTATTTTATTCATGGATCTTATGAATAGAATTTTCTATGAGTTCTTGGATATGTTTGTGGTTGTGTTCATTGATGTTATTTTGGTTTATTCCAAAACTAAGGAGGAACACGAAAGACATTTAAGGGTTGTCTTGAAAACCTTAATAGAAAAGAAACTATTTGGGTAATTCAGCAAGTGTGAGTTTTTTTTACAATTATTTTCATTCCTTGGTCAAATTATTTCTAAATATGGCATAACCGTTGATTCTGCTAAAACTAAAGTAGTTGAAGAATGGCCAAGACCAAAAAATATAACTGAGATCTATAGTATTCTTGGTTTGGCAGGTTATTACTAGAGGTTTGTTGAACATTCTGCACGGTTATCTAGTCAAATGAATATGTTAACTCGAAAAGGTATTAAATTCATCTATATGAAAGAATGTGATGATTGTTTTCATGAATTTAAAAGGAGATTGGTGAATGCTCCAGTTTTGGAACCGCCATCAAGAAATGGTGAGTTTGTTATCTACAGTGATGCTTCGTTGAAAGGACTGAGATGTGTCATAATGCAGAATGATCAGGTAATTTCTTATGTTTCACATAAATTGAAACCTCATGAGTTAAATTACCCTACACATGATTTGGAATTAGCTGCTGTTGTTTTTTCTTTAAAAATTTGGAGGCATCATTTGTATGGAGTGATGTGTGAAATATATTATGATCACAAAGGTTTGACGTATATATTCACTCAGAAATAATTGAACATGAGATAGATGAGATGCTTTATTCATCAAGGATTATGATTTCACGATCCTTTATCATCCGGGAAAAGCAAATAAAGTGGCTGATTCTTTGAGTCGAAAAAGTAATACTTTATTAACTATGCTGATTTTGGAAGGAGATCCTTTGGTTTTTGATTTAATGAACTTTGGAATATAAGTTGTTGGTGCATGGAATTCATATGTTTTGTTTCAGGTGTCACTGAAATCATCTCTATTAGATAGAATAACGCTAGCGTAGAAAGAAGACACTGAGCTGTAGAAAAAGGTAGAGTTGGTTCAGAAGGGTAAGTTTCCTGAATTTAACATTGATAATGATTGTGTTTTGAGATTTGGGAAGAGATTATGTGTACCTTTTGATTCACAGTTGAAGAATGAGTTGTTATGTGAAGCTCATAGTTCTCTATTTTCATTTCATCTTGTTAGTACTAAGATGTACATAGATCTTCAAGAGTATTACTGGTGGGATGGAATGAAAAGACATATTTCTAATTTTACTGTGATGAGATTGACTTTCCAGTAGGATAAAGCAGAGAAGCAGTTAACAAAAGGGATGCTTCAGCCTTTACCAGTGCTAAAGTGGAAATGGTAAAATATATCAATGGACTTTTTTGTGTGATTACCATTGATATCTCGAGGTAATAATGACATCTGGGTTATAGTTGATCAATTGACTAAATCTTCTCATTAATTTCTATTCGAGATACTTAGTCTCTAGATCATCTTTCTCGGTTGTATGTTAAAGAGATAGTCAGGTTGCATGGAGTTCCCCACTCCATTGTATCTGATCGTAATCCCAAGTTTACTTCTTACTTTTGGAAAGACCTTCAGAAGTCACGGGGTACTGAATTAAATTTTAGTACAACTTTTCATCCTCAATAATATCGGTAGACAGAACGAAAAAATTCAGATATTGGAGGATATGTTACGTGGTTGCTCGATGGATTATCAGGGAAGTTAGGACAAACATCTTTATTTTGTTGAATTTTCTTATAATAACAGTTTTCATAACAGTATACAGATGGCTCCATTTGAGGAATTATATGGAAAACAATGTCGAACTCTAGATTTTTGGGATGAAGTAGGTGAAAGGTAGATAATGGGACCAGAATTGGTAGAAAATATTGCAGAGAAAGTTCAGTTGATTCAGAAGCACATGAGAACTGCTCAGAGTAGAAAAGAATGTTGTGCTGGTAACCATAGGAAGGATCTTTCCTTTAAGGTAGGTGATCATGTCTTTCTCAAAGTTTCTCCATGGAAAAGTGTGATGTGTTTTGTTAATAAGGTGAAGTTGAGCCTGAGGTTCATTGGACCATATGAAATTCTAGAAAAAAGTGGGATCAATTGCGTATAGAGTGGCTTTACCTCCAATTTTATCATAGGTACACAATGGTTTTCATGGTTCGATGTTGAGAATGTATATGCCAGATCTATCTCATGTTTTGAGCCCAGAGGAAGTTCAGTTGGAAGAGAACCTCTCTTATGAAGAACTACCAGTCCAGATTCTTTACCACAGAAAGAAAGTGTTTTGGAATATGGTAATTTACGAGGTAAAGGTTTTGTGAAACAAAAACCATATGGTTGAAGAGGCAACGCGGGAATCTGAAAATGCTATGAGTGATAAATACCCCAACATATTTTGACAAGTGAATAAAAATTGTGAAGATGGAATTTCCAAAAGGGAGGAAGGATGTAAAATCCCAAGTAAATGAGAATAATATATTTTTATACTTATTAATATTTTTGAATTAAATATTCATTTTTATTTAAAAGGATTTCTATGTTCGATAGCGTACCCGAAACACAATGATGGGTTTCTTTGGAATCTTACATTGCGCACTAATAATTTAATATTATTTTTTAAAATGGTAGTTAACTCCTAGCCATTGTAATGGCAGGAATGAATGAAACTAACTACAATATTACTATACATGATTCATAAATGTATTTAAATTATCCAATAAAAAGTTAGAGTCTTAAATGTGAATGAATTTAATTTTAAGCATAATTTACATTAAAAGGATGATTTATCTACTTTTAATGGTGAAACCTTTTTAAATCATGTTTTGGTCACTTTAATAAATTAGATATGACAAAATAAAATCCTTTTTTAGAATGGGAACTTCAAAAATTACATTGGGTAAATTTTTTGAATTTTTCCGATAATGTTCTTTTTTAATGAATAGTGAAATTATTGTATTTTAATTCAAAACTATGTTTTAATATAATTTATTTATATGGTTATATTATCTTTTTAATTGGTTTTAAAGTTTAATTATAATATATTTTTACCATTTAATCCAATGTTGGTCATTGGAATTAATTTTTTTTTAAAATTGGACATAAACAAGTATCAATCTTTTGATAGTTATTAATTCTTAAAAACATGCTCTTTGTTTTGACAGTGGGAATTAATTTTAAAATTATTTAATGAGAATTCTATGTTTTCAATTTGAAAAAATAGACATCATTTTTGAATTCGGAATATCAAATATATCTTAGGATGAATTTTTTGTATTTTTCTCAAAAACATCAATTTTTTATGAATAGTGAAACCACATAGTGGTAGTTAAAAAAACTGACTTTTTCGTTAAAATGAAAATTTACCACTTTTTTTAATTGAATTTCAAAAATCCGACATACATGGTTGTTATCAAAAAGTAAATTGTGGTTCATTAAGATAAAAATACTATTTTGTTAATAGTATCTTTTGACTTTTATTTACCGCGGTTAAAACTAAATAAGGTAAGTCAAGGTAAAAAGAATATTATAATAATTAAAAATTACCCTAACACTTTTCCATACATTATTGGTTGAGTAATTAACGACCATGGTCATCTTTGGGTTGATTTTGGGACCCCATTGAGCCACTTGGTAGTGATAATGACAATTTGTATTAATTAATTTAATGTAAAGGCAAAATTGACATTAACAAATATCTTTTAGTAATTAATTTGTATAGGGGCTTATATAAGTCCTATTTTCGACTATAAATATTCTTTGGAAAGATAATAATATTTCATATATCATGGTAATTTTTTTTAAAAAAATTAGACATCAAATAAATTAAATTATTAATGACACAATAATGATGCAGTATTTATCTCATTAATAAATGATTTAAATAAATAAGATTATAATGATTAAAATATTATCCAAAACACATCCAATTCTGATTTGATGATTTTATTTCAACCATGAGTCATCTTATCGTCGACAATAATTATTTTTGGACCATTAGCAACCGAATATCATTATATTATAAAATAATAATTTCACACTTTCCTAAAGAGCCCCTCCTCCCCCTTATAAAAGGAGACCACTTCCAACCAATTCCTTACACCTCTCAAGCCATTTGGATTGTCCAAACTGTTCCCAATTAAGCTCCCTACATCCCTCTCCTCCCCCTATAAGACTTACCATAGGCAGAAGGCACTTCAAGAAGTCCTTTTTGTTCAAACCAATGAAAGTTACCCAAATTAAAGGTAATCGTTTCTCTTAAATTATTTTCATTTATTTTACTTCTAGAACCTCTAAACTATTTTTATTTCTTTTTTTGTAACAACAACAGTATCTTAAATACACTATAATGTTGTTATAATAAGTATTTTAACTACACTTACACACACCTCTATCTAATGGATGAAGAACATAATGTTTCTGTGGATGGAAAACAAACGCCTCACGAAACGATAATTGTTCAATTACATCTTACCACCTCTCATGGTGGCCATTATGATGGAAATGTATTAAGATATGATATATATTATGTTTATTATTTGATTATGATTTTGTAATTCTAAATTATATCAATCCATTATGGTTTCCATCGTGGGTAAATACGATAATCTCATTTGAGGATGTGCGGACTACCGCCCCCTTAAGGTGATGTGACTCGTTAATGCCTTACGTGGGATATATAAAGGATAGTGTTAATGATATTATATATAATATTATACTGGAATTATAATATAACTATGTATAATAATATTTTATTTCCATTAAAATGAGAAATATAAATTAATGTAGTGTTCATACGTACGTACGACTTACCGTCTCCATGAACGGTGCATTTCATTTCTTACATCTAAATGTTATGGAATATTATAACTAATTGTATATATAGGATATATATGATATATATGATATCAAAATCATGAATATAATTTTGAATATAATGGAATATTGACCACATGGACAACGTGTAAATATAATGTGTTCATTTTTGACTCAAGTGCCAAATATCGACAAAACGAAAGTTATTAACTTAAATGATTACATAATGTTTATAACATGGTAATAAGTGATATAAAAGGAATAATAAACTTGAAAAAGTTTATTAAGAATTTATAAATTAACATTAGTTTATTATTCAGGATATTAACAAATGATCGAGTCATGTCAGACACGAGGCAAGGGACTTCGTCTCAATCTCCTTTCATTGAGGCATATTTAGTTTTAATACACAATTTCTTTTATACGCTACATAAACTCCATTGACTTTTCAAAGGGATTATTTTTCTACCAAGATTTTTAATAAACAACAAAAAGAATGATCCTTTTATCGTAAGCGGTGACAACGACTTTTTTCACCACCATGAGTATTATTTGATCTTTGGCTTCCTCAACAAGTCATATTGTTTTTAAAATAAAATAAATACCATATATTCTTTTATGTATTTTGGTATTTAAAATGGATTTTATAATGGATTTGTTATGTCAACTTATTTAAGTGATATATTGGGATTAAAATGTGAAAATGTTTTATTTCCTTTATATTTGTTTTATGTATTATGATTTTATAATGGTACTTGGACATTTGATGGGTGGTTACGTGATAAACCAAATTACGGGTGGTGTTGTGTATACCAGGACGGGTGGTTACGTTATAACCTCCAATGTATTTGGTATGGAAGTCGGCCGTATGGTTATTCCATTTAGTGATATGTGTGGAAGTCGACCGTATGGTTATTCCATTTATATATGTTTATGTCCCAAGTTACATTTATATGTTATGTGTTCTTTATATTGGTTTTAGGTAATATTTTGGTTATAAAAGGGTAAGTAATGATCTATTATTAAGTGAAGAGTATTTACTATTTCATAAAGGTGAAAAGTATTACTTATGTTAATGTATTCAGGGTTTTCTTTTTGTTTTGAAAAACTAACAGTTTTACTTCTTTGTGTATCCTTTACTGAGCTTTTTATGCTCATCCCATGTTTTTGAAATGTTTTTTACAGGACATAATGTGGAATAGGGTCAAGGATGGGATCAAGGAAAATTCATGTTGTCTTAAACAAGGAACTAAAAATGAACCTTTTTTTTCAAGAGTTCATATTTTGTAAAAAAAATGGATACTGGCTAGAAGTTTCTACTTTGTAATCTTTTGAAATGTAATAATTATAGCCTAATTCTCTAAAACTCTAAACCTGAAAAGATCCTCAATGCAAATTATTCATTTAATTTAGTATTATGTAATTTTTAAGGCTGGGTCCTTATAAACATTATAAATTATTATAAGTTTATCATTAAATAATTTTTTATTTATTTCAATGAAATATTTAATTTGATAATAAATTGATTCCACCTTGGATATTTTTAGGTTGATAAGTTGTTAAGATGAAACAGACTTTAAAAACTTGACATTGGTAAAATCATTGATTATTCCATCATCTATTGAATAATAATAATAATAATTTAATTATAATTTTAATATATTATTTATATTTATAAAACCAATTGTGAATGATGGTTATTAAATATCAATGACATTATAAAAATGGAGACAGTAGGTCAACCATTTGCATTCAAAGAATTCCAATAATGGAATAAAGAAAATAAAAAAGAGTTTTGAGTTATTTTACCATTATAGAAATAGTATTATATCAAAAATAGTTTATTGTAATTTTGAAAAACTAATATTTATCATCCATGTGAGTAGTGATGAAAAATCAATTAAATTACTTTAAGGAGGAGGTATTCTCCATGGAAGAACATACAAGGTTATAAATTTTCAATCCAATGAAAGGTGAGAAAATATTTGATCTATTATATTTAACTAATGATAATTATTTAATTATTTTAATATATATATATATATACCATTATTATAACCATATATGAGAGGAGTTGATGGAAATAAATTACATCACTTCACGAGAAAGTAGTCTGTCGGACACACGAACAATATATTCATTTCCCAATTGATGGAATAATCTGATGGGTACACATTACAAAATTTATAAAAAATCTCAACTTATGGATGATACTAGTCTTATTATTTCAGATTGTTTTATGAATATCACAACGAGGTTGAATGATAAAAAAAATAAAATGCATGGTTAAGGGTTAAACATTTTATTCTTACTACCGCTTTTGGTTTATTCATATTTATATCTTACGATGGTTTTATTATATAAACATAGAATATATGATATGGGGATGTGTTATAATTATATTTTGGTAGTTATTTAACAACAAAAAGTCCCTTGATGTCTATAGAGAAGAGGAAAGGTGGTTTCATTTTATAACTGATGGAGGGGAACATTTTGAAATACTAGTAATATTATAATATAATAAGAATCTCACTCATTTAAAATGGTTGAAACATTAAACAAATTATATGATAAGTATTATATGTTTTATTATAAAAATAAAATACATTATTTATGACTATATATACTTTTAATCCTTATATTTTTATATTGGAACTTTGGTTATCAGTTTTTCTCAATAATTACTGCATAAATGTTTCAATATAAAAGTTTTTTAAATTTAAATCTAAGTTAACAATTGCCTCAAAAAGGATAAGGTTCCAAATTTCTAATAATTAATAGTATTAATTTTTCCCATGAAATAATTTAATTATATTTATATATTTTAATTAAATATATTTAAAATAAAATATAATGAATTCCAATTTATGAACTACTCACATAATTTTTTTTTGAACAATTTTTTTTAGAAAATTTAACAAAATATAATCCATTTCAACAAGAATAGTTTTTTATTAAATAATTCATCAAATATAATATTAATGTTGATATGTTTAAAATCATTAACGTTATTTTTAAACTAATTTAACCACCATAGTTTATGAGTTGTTTAATAATTTAGGGTAATTATTTTATCAATAAACTATCAAAATAAATTCACATCATAAAAATAATTTCAATATTCCAAAAATAACTTTTCTCATCTATTTATCACCAAATTTACCTTAAATTTAATATTATATGAGGATGGAAGAAAACCAATCATATGATAGATTAAAAAATTGTTATATTGGCCCATACATTTCATATATTGTTATTACATCTATGTAATTGAATTATATTTACATATCATAATGATTCATACAAGAATAATAAAGTTATACAGTATTTAGATATTTGGAAACATAATCAAATGGTTTGTAATAGTTATACATCATATGTCAATTATATCATCACAACTACCACCCTCATTAGACATATCATACACAATACAATTATTCATAACCAGGGAAAGGAAGTATAAGAAATGGTTAGTATAGATTCTCAATAAGGGTAAACAATGATGATAACAGTGATATTGTAAGTATAATATCAGAAAATTGTATGAAAAAATGATCTTCACATTTGAAAACCATAGCCAGTATATCATATATAATATTCTAAAGTCATAGCATAAATTTTGGCAGTTTATTTTACATAAATCATAAACGAATCAAAGAATAAGATCCATGAGATCATAATATAGGCATATGAAGTTTACATATGTCATAAAAATAAGAATAAAAATCATATCCCTAGTGTTCATGGATCATATCGAAGAATATCATAGTTAAATGGTTTCACTCCCAACACCTTCTTAGTGTAAAAAGTCCCTTACTGAACTGGGATAACTCCAAATTCCAATCATCTTTATATAATGATTTATCAATATGTACCAAATATTTTGGAGGGAGATATTTGACCCACCCATAACATAATGAAAATCATGTACATGTGTTCTAAAATTTCACAATCCATTCATCATATCATAGCCCACAAAAATAAATGTCTTTAATAAACATTTCAACACTACATAACCCATGGAAAAGAAAAACGTTCCAATCAAATCATGTCGTCACAACTGTAAGCCTTCAAAAAACAAGAATAATTATTTTTCTATTATATCATATTACCAACAAAAAGAAAGAAAAATTAATGGTTTATCTATTTTTTGTTTCAAAATATCATTAAAAAATCATCTGGAAAATAACATTTCTATTTGAAATCACTTAACCAAAACCAAAAAAATAATAAATATTATGAAAAATATTTTCACTGAGAATTACCAGTTGAAATTTTAATATATTATTCGAAACATAGAGTATACATGATTTTATAAAACTAAATTCATACCTTATAATTTAAAAAAATTCCTTCTATACTTTTTTTGAAACCATTACAAAGTACCTCATATCAAAAATGGAATGATGATTCCTTTCTAATATTTTTTGAAAAAGTAAATCAGGAGTAAATTTAAGTTTAAAAATAATATTATATTATTAATAAGAATATTTTAAAAAATTTATAATATGTGGTTAAGAAAGAAGGAGGTTTTCGTCCCAAATAGAAAAATGATGTTGGTTTTTACTTAAAAAAATATTTTCTAACATTGATTAAAAAAGCAGTGGGAAATGGAAGGATAAAATATATTTTTCAAAAATATTTATATGGGAAAAAATATAGTGTATGAATAATGTTTGATAATATAATTCAATCCTATAATTTTAGTTTTATATAATCCTGATAAAAAATGATATTATAACATAAAACCCCTTACCTCAAGTTTGAATTCCTTCATAAATTATGAAACCTCTGGAATAATAATGATATGTGTGTAGTAAATTTTATTAAATAACCAAGAAAATATTTATCAAACCAAATATGAATTAATATTTTTACCACCAATTTATTCATAATTTTTTTAATATCACTATTTAGGGTGATAATTGATTCATTATTCAGATATGTTTTGTTTTTTTGGTCTTTATCCTTATTGTTTGATCATTATTTCCACCATATAATAAATTTAAATAATGTTGTAGGTATAATATATGTTTAATATAAATATATTCATCTATAATATTTAGTTATATATAAAATAAATACACCAATTAGGGGGATGGTATGTAATTCAAACGTGTGAATACTGTTTTCATTTTTTTGTAGATTATGCAAAAAATCGTTGAATATTAATTAAACTTTATATGAAAAATTTTATAACATATATATAATATATATTCATAAAATCCATCATCACTATCATCCGATTAAAATATAATTCGAAAACAAATCACATCTTGTAACACCCCACCCCACCACTTTGTGTTGAGAAGAGGTTATATGCAACAGGACTTATGTAAAATCTCAAAGACATGAAAGACTCGAAATAAATGAAAACTGAATTAGAGAAAACTGGCGAATGATTTTACCTAAATAACACAAAACCTATCGATAGATAAACAATATCAATGATAGGATGAATTATTTATTGGAATAAACCACATAACATAATACAATACGAAGATAGAAAAAAATCATAGTATAGAAGAAGATTAAAATAAAGTAGAAGTAAAATACTCCAAGATGATATATGTCAATACCAATGTGTCATAGTACCATTCCATGATATAGACACTACTAATATAGAACATTGGTAATAATAAAATGATGTTAAGGACCGCCACTATAAAAGTGTGAAACGTAGACCTTCCATGTATCTTGATAGATAACATCTGCAAATGTACAAATGTTCCCAAGAAGGGGGTGAGTATTACGCTAAGTATGATTTATCCAAATACATCCCCTCACATTAAACTATGATAATAATGGGTTATTACATTTTAAAAGAATCATATAAGAATATTAGAAAATCATGCCATGCCATAAATGGATCTCATATAATAAAACATAAAGATAATTAATTTAAATCCATTTCATTTCCATTAGAAAATAACCCATTTCACACCCAAACACACATAAAATTCATGAAAATATGGACCTACTAATATTGGTGAGTTGTGATCCATCCTATTTCCATGATATTACTAGGGGACCAACATTATGTGGGAACTTCTGGATATGATCAATCTCAAATTATCATTATTTTATTGTGGTAATTACGTACACTAACAATTCCAAAATATTTTTATTTGAAAATCGTACATCATACCACTACACTTCTGACATAAACGTGAACATACACTACAAATTTATTTAACAAAATTTCATCATTAAAAGCCCACCCATTTGAAATAACATAAAGAAGGTTTTTCCAATCAATTCTATAAAACCTTTCCAACACTTCAACAAATGTGATTTATACAATATTATTCCGATTCATTCTTTATTAGTCGAGTGGGACACTGATATTAATATAATTCGCACAAATAATCTAAGATGATTATACAGATGAAACCTTTTAATAACATTTATTAACAATAATAGAAGAAGATATCATCAACACAAAAATGAACCAATAGATCCAGGTATAATAATATGGATATAGAGTCCCTATAAATACAAAAAAAACGTAGATCTAATATTAGATGGGAAAATGGAACCCTAATCATTGATTCTATAAACAAATCCTCAATGATTTTATGTCAATGGAGTTCGAACATAAAAAATAAATAGAATTTAAATATGGATATACTAGGATTTTTGAGAGATAATAATAATACATGTGATAAAAATATATACACTAGAAGTGAATAAAATTGTTTGATATGAAGGATTTAATGAATTGTAACAGACATTCACATTATTTATTTTATGAGGCCACATTCATTGAAATTTATGTCATATCATTTTTTATTTTTTTCAAACAAATTTATATAATGTTAATAACCTAAATAATGTGAAATGGTTTCACATGATGGGAAATATTATAGAACACTTCCATGATAAATTTCTATCATGTAAAGATTACATTACATGTATTTGGTTGGGGGGATTTCTAGTAGCTGGAAAATTTCTTTTCCCCTATTAACACATCCAGTCAAAATAATCCAAGACTATATAAATAAATAAAAATGAATCAATCGATGGTGTTCTTCAAATAGGGAAATCTACATTCTCACCAATACTATTCCTTCCATATTTGGGAAGCTATAAGTAGACATTTTATTAGTCTAACATATACTTTTCCCTTTCCCATGTTCCCACTTAGACCTTTACATTATTCTATACCACTGGATCCAAGGAAAAAAATCACTCTTGAAGGGTATTTTCCGACCAATCTATAACCCATACCAATTCATGGATAAAAGTCACATCTATATTGAGAGTAACATTATACCATATGATCACATGATTAGATTCTATGTGATAATTAGTTAGTGGAGAAACATCTAGTGCATTATGAAAGTCATATAATCTCACCGGTAATGGTAACCTGTATCCAAAATTTCCAATCTATTCTATAACCAATAGAAATCCCACTCAAAATGGTGTTAACTACTCTTGTGTCCCCAAGAATTAATGATAGTGTCCTCAAGACACATTTGAGAAAACAGGGTCACTGACATCAAAAGATAGTATTTGTTGATGATTATCTACATACGAATTGTATATTCTTTGTTTCATTTCAATATACTTCCAAATCAATTATATTTTAATTATAGTATCATGTAAATTAATTAATACCATCATGGATGAATCTCATTTTCCCACCAAACATTACAGATAATGAAAAAGATATCCATATAAAGCCTCAAATTGTGCATCCAAATTATTTTCTAATAATTGATGTAAAATGATAATTCAAGAAAAATCATATGATCCTCAAATTTACCACCAAATTCTATAAAAAATGCTCTAAGGATAACATTAATTGTATTAATAATTCATTCTGAATGTTCATCCACCATTCAATGATTTGTTGTGCCAAAATATAGTTGAATCCCAATAGCCTCTTGTAATGATTTCCAATATCAAGAATTAATGAGGGAGTATCGGTCTGATATAATCAATGATGTATCTCTATGCATCCTAACTACATCTCATATATAATTTTTCTAAATAATCTATCATTTTTTATTATCCGATATTGATAAAATATTCCAACGATATATGTTCATCCACTAATACCCATAAAATATCTTGTTTTCATAACATTCGTAGTAGGTTTGTGGAAAAATATAATGCAATCTGGTCCCACTTCCATACATATATTTCCATATATTGTAGCACAAGGACTGGAATTTTATCATCTACCTTTACCTATTGCAATGTTAATCATTCCATTACATCCTCTATAATCCCCCATTTCCTTCGTTTGCACTTGAAATGTGCATTAATTGTCTAGTATATTTTCTAAACACCTGGATGAATAGTCCATTGTGAATGATGCTACATTGAAATATGTTTTTCCATGAAATACATATGAACTATGATAATTATCTAATAATGTAACAAGGAGTTCTCATCCTTTATTCAATTATCCAGAGTGTCCCGACAATTTATGTTTGAACTAATATTTATGTAGTCCAAATCAAATGTTTGATATCATTTTAAAAATATTACTAAATACAGAAGAAGTATTACTAGAAATAAAACTTCATATTTATCATGTGTAACACAATCTAATAACATATCAGAAATCATTTTCATCAGCTGACATTTTTGATAATATTCTCATATACATTGCAAAATGATTTATAAATGAATGAATCCACCACCAAATTTGATTTACCATGTGTGTATTTCATGTTCGAATTGAACATTTAAAAGCACTTTATCAATCCTAATTTTATCATGTTCATGTCTTACTGAGAAAATGATAGTTTCATACTCTTATTATTAGTGAAGAATGTGATCTTTTCCCCAAAGAGATAATGCCTCCTTGTTTTTATGGGATAGACAACTATAGATAATTCAAAGAACTATCTTGTGAAATTATTATCATGCACTCACAACTTTATAAAACTGTAGGACAAAAAATGATCTCCCTACATGATAATTTATCCTCAACTACATCTAATATCATCAAAAGAGACTACATAATTGTTACCTAGTTCTGTAAAAATTAGGATGGGTGCTGAGGTGAGAGAAGTTTTAATTTCCAAACATAATTTTTGATATTCATATTTTCATATGAATGGATAACCTATACTTTTAAGAATAGTAATGGAATATGGAAGGATATAAAAATAATTAAAAACGTTTTGAAAGTAACATGCTAATCCTTAGAAACTGTGTACCTCAAAAGCACTCTTATATTTTCCTAGAGACAAATACTTCTATTATTTGATGATCAATATATATTAATTATTTAGAAATTACATAGTAGAGTTTAAAATTTTCTTGTATGCATATGTTTCACATATTAAAAATATAATTCATGTAGAGTTCTCACAACATAATCTATAGAATATCTAAATTATCTCTAAGTCCATCCCATATTTCAAAATAAATCATAATATCATCATCAACCATCATAATGAATGAATAAAGATACCAATAGAAGATACAGTCATTAAATGCATGAAATAAATTTGTACATTAATTGGACCAAAAGGGATGATGACATGTTCATAATGGTCATAGAGACTATAATATTTTTTTTCAGGATATCTACTCTTCTAACTCTATGTTGATGATATACCATGTATAAATAAATTATAGGGAACTGTTTGGATCCAATTTATTGGTCTAACATGTCAATGTTTTATGGAAGAGAATTGTAATTTTTTATCGTAGCATGATTCAATTTAATATATCCATCACATAACAATAGAGTAACATATTCATGGATTATAAAAAAATTTGTGCAACCTAAGGGGTTGTACAATGTCTGATAAATCCTTTACATTCCAAATCTTCAAGATTAGTATACATGTCTTACAATCCAGATACATTCTATAATATGGTAATGAAATATCAATTTTTCCTTGGAGTAGGTCAATAGTAAATTTGATTTCCTACTTTGGCGGTAACCTAATGAAATAATTTGGAAAAAAAACTAGGTATCGATCCAATATAAGAGGAAGAATCCCATTATAAGTTCCATCATTAGCTACCAAGGTCATTGCATAAAACTATCATGATAATTCCCTATATAATATCACTAGAGGTCCTTCTATAACTACATTTATATTTCCAATATCCCCTGAATAAATTCAGATATCCTTTCCATGATGAAAAAAATCATGGTCCGAGCATAGTAGGGTATATGGGATTTAATACGCACTAGATAATTAATAACAAATAAAAAATAAAATATGACCATATCTAGGACTATAAAATACCCTAGAAACTACACAGTGTCAATGGTAATGGATCATTCTGGGAAATTAAATCCTGTCTACTCCTATAACCCAAGGGGTTTCTTGATTTTCATGAAACAGGGCATAATTTCCTTATAAAATCACAATTTTTTAACCATAGAAAAAGAATGGGAAGAATATGATGTTCTAGTATGAAAAAATACATGAATAATAGTTGTGTTAAGAATAATGGTACATCTAACCATATAGAGATATGGTGTTTTTTTCAAAATATGCTTCTATACTCCAGAAATCATTCTCTCAGATGTTGAGGGATATATCATTCATCCGTGTTGAGGTGTTTATTGAACTGTTGAAGTGTTCCTAGATACATCCTGGTTTATCTATGACTGTGGTGGAAAACTATAGGATGTGACTATTATTTCTGAGCATATGACGGTTTTGGAAATGTCCACACATTGATCTTTTAATATTATGAAAATATATATCCATATTTATTTTCATTATATATTGATTGAAATTAAATTGTGGTGAAGTACATTCATTCCTCCAATTCATTAACAAGTGAAACTGAAAAGATCCTAATTTATATCAGATCTTATAACAATACTAGTGTACTATATACTCAAATTAAGGGGTGTGCAACATCAAGGATAGTAGACAACCCCACTTCTCTTATTTCATTCTCTAGAGTTGAAACCTATCCGCAATAGAAAAAATAAAATTCCTCCAATGTAATTTCTATAATGATATCATTTCACTGTTTCCCCTTATTAAAAATATCTATATTATCCATTATATAGTGAATGGATATCTTGTATTAAATAAATGGTCATAATACTGACTGAAATACATTATCCTTCAAGGACACACTAACATTTAACTCCATGGTGAAATTAACTAATATCATAAACATTCTTTAGAAATTTTGTAAAAATCTTCTTTTATTATGATCGATATGAAGAAATATGTTGTTATTTATATTTTGAAATTGTGGTGATAGAAATTTTTATTGAACCAATACTCAATGTCCTCCAATATAGGTCCCAGTTTGGCTTTATCTTGGACAACTACATCCCACCATTATCATGCATGATCTTCCATCAAATAGGTTTCAACATTAATCATCTACTCTTCCAATGTACTATGAAATTAGAAGATTATATTTTTTTGGTTTAGCCATACTTATTCTTTTTTATTCTTTGAAATCATTACAAAACACCATTGGATTAATAGTCTCAAATATTATCAAATGATGCACTTTCATTGGTTCATCTTTGGTTTTTTTAACATCTTGAAATGATTTCAAAATTCTTGGTAAAAATGATGGCCAACTAGTGGTTTAGATTCCACCACATTTTCATGATGTTATTAATTTCTATTTATTTTTCATCTTATTACTTCCATTTAATAATAAGTTAAACAATACATCAATTAGAAAACTTATATCCAGAAAATGAACTCTTGAATAAATTCCAAAACACCATAATCAATTATCACTACCAGAATCAATAAGTAGTTTAAACATCCTTTACAATATAAACCATTTTATTAATTCTTCAAAAATTATTTGAACTACATTTGAATAATTCAATCATAGTGTCAAGTATTATAATAATGAACGGTATATAACAACTGTCATATAAAAACATGATATTGAGATAAAAACACCACTATAAGTGTTATAACACTTCTATAACAAAAAAATAGTAACTTGAAATTTATTATACATCGGTTAGATATGTATTTTTATACTTTACATTTCATGTTCAAATAGTCATATCTCATTTCTATTAAGCCAACATTAGGACCGTGAACATATAGTACCATATAAAACATAAGGACTAAAAAACTGATACAATTTGTATCACCGCACCCCAACTCCTTGTCCTGAAAGATGTGAAGTGATAATCTCCTTAGATGACACCCAGAAGACACAAATGGGTAGAAATAAATTCCATGGTAATTAAGGACATTGGTGGATTATTTTCTCTAAATAACACATAACATGTCAAGAGATAAACAATATCCAAGATAGATTAAATGATACATGAAAATAATACAAATAAATCAATAAAATAAAAATAAATAACATCATCATAGTAATATTTAAAGAAGAAAATAATGTGAAATTATTTGAATCTAACTATAAATACATTCACCCTAATGTGGAATTGTCGAAGAATAAGATATAGACACTAAAATTCTTTAATTTTTGTAATCAAACCTTTGTTTGATGGAAAACTAATAGGGAAGTGTGAAACATGGGCCTTCCCAATATCTTGGAAGATGACTTCTGAAAATTAGAAAATGTTCTCAAGTATGGGTTGAGTATAACACTCAGTAATATTTCAAAAACTACATCCCATCATATTCCATTAGGACAAAAAATAGGTTTGTACAGTTTATAAAAATGGGAGAGAACTATATATGAAAATCATTATAAAAAATAAACTGATATCATATAATAAAATATCAAGATAATTGTTTTAAAAAATAAATTTCCACAGGAATAAGTAACCTATATCCCACCCACACAAACACACAAAATTCATGAATCCATGGACCTTCCTATAGTCACGATTATTGATTCATCCTATCACCAATCCATCTATAGGTGGCCAACATGATTGTTGTATTTTAGACAATGATCAACCGAAATTATCATTATTAGATGGCGGTACATCGATCCATTATGCATTCCCAATTTTTATTATTATATAGTTATTAATATAAACATTTCCCATCCCACATAAAAAGGAACACACAATATACCATTAATGAAAAATTTCCAATACAACATTTATGTAACAAAATAACATCATTTGAAACCAACCCTTTTCAAATCACATCAAAATGGGTTTTCTAATAAATTCTAAAAAAATATTTCAAATGTAGCATAAACATGATTTATGAATTATTAGTCCATTAAATTATAGAATACTTGAGTAGGAGATAATTAACCTACTTCAATATGTTTATAAAAAAGGATACAATATGATTCTTAAGACTAATCATTATTCCTCCCATTCCATTACAAAAATTAAAAAATGATTTCACCAACAATGATCTGAACCCATATATCTATGTATAAAAATGCCGGAATATGGTCCCAATCAAGACAACATAATGATATCCAATATAATAAGGGAAAATTAAATAGAAACCATAGATTACATAAATAACAACTCCGAGATTCGATGTTAGTAGAGTTTTTCTGTCGAAAATTGATAAAAATTTCATATCAAAATCTTTAGAGTTGAGAGGGAGAATAATAATATTTGTGATAATAAAATACATCCCGGTTGTATCTAAAAGTACATGACACGTTGGTTTATTTGAAATTTTACCCACATTCACGTTGTGTATTTTTACATGTCAACATATGATGATATTTTCATTGTGGTTATTTTTAAGCAATTGAAAATAGTTAACATGTGGTTAATATATTACATGAGATTAATTGGTTTCATTCTATCGAAAATATTCATAATTTCTCTCCCAGCCACATTCACGTCTTGTAAATGTTACACAATGTGTATTTGTTCATCATGGTTTTCCAGTATCCAAAATAATTGATTTACACTATTAATACATTATGTTAAAATATACCAAGACTCTAGGAATAATATAAAATATTCCAAATTACTATGCTCCACAAATTGTGGGTTCTACACATTGCTTCGTGGAGGTGGTGATAGACCCTTATACATGAGCAACATTAATGTTTCCAAATGGATTAAATAAAAAGAATATAGACATGATATTATTATTACAAAATTATAATTGGATCATATATATCAGATATAATTATTAAACTCATCATAATTCCCTAATATAAAATATATTGATGACGAAAATTAATTGTGTTTTAATATAGAGATAGTAAGTTGTACCTACACATGAGTGATAATTTCATTTCCCATTTGATATGAAATATCATGTATAATGGTGTTTTAAAAATAATAATAAAATTTAATTTTATTGAGGATAATGATTTATTTATTTCATCAATAATATACCCTTTTCATATGAGGTAATAGAATAATTTAAATGAAAGTGGTCAGTTAAGACATTTTTCGTTTCGTTGAAGCAACTCATTTAGATCTCATCTAATGGGATCTTAGGTTGGGGGTTTTGGAAGACAATACCCACTATGATGTGGATAGTTAAGTATATAGAATAAATTATAGATTTTTTTATCTACAATACAAAAAGGGGTGCATAGAAGAAAAATGATGTATCCTTTTTATCATTTAATGGAGGGGCACCCTAAGAATTTCATAAAATATTAATTGAATATAAATAAATTTGGAATATAAATGGCTCACAATTGAAAAAAAATAAATCTAAGATGTGGATGTGTTAATATAATCTCACCAAATAAATTTTTTACATTTTTGGATATCATTTTTACACATAACTTTTATTTTTAACCATCCCATTAACCATTTCAACAATTACCATAATGTTAATGGTTTCTACAAATTAATGGTGAATCATTTTTCAATAAAATAAAAAATGTCCCATGAATGGAATGTGTTTTCTTTTTAAAACCATATCCCATTAATTTGTAAAAATATAAAAATTTTATGATTTTTATATGATTTAATAAATATTATTTATTATAAAATATCATTAATTTCATTTTTTAACTATACTCGTTGGATTTAACATTAAATACATCAATATAAAAGAGGATTTGGAATATAATGATTTAAAAAATATAATATTTCATATATTTCTGTAAAATTTATGGAAACATTAACTAATTAAAATTATAGAAATTTTAAATTTTTGAAAATTATTTATAATATTTTTAATTAAATTAATAAATCCTCTATCAGTATTGCATTATCAATTATTGTAATTATATAATCACTAAAAAATAAAAATAAATTTCAATTAGGAAAATAATTTCTTTAATATCAAAATAGACACTAAAATGAATTCATAACATGCTTTTTCCTATGTGTCCACATATGAGATAACAAGAATAAATAGAATGGTATTTTTTAAAATTCATTATTTTAAATATTATATTGATCATTTTCATATTATATTTCACATTAAAATAAAAAATTTAGATCCTAAGGTGTAAAGTTTCTAATTTACTTATAATAATAATCATCATGAATAATTATTTTTTTCTTACCACTTAGTTTAAACCTAGATTATATAATTTACCCATTTCTGAGGTGATAAATATCACCCCAGTTACTATTCATATTGATAAAAATAAAAGTAGACTATTTAATAAATTCAAATATCCTAATTATAAATATTCAATTCATTATATCGAATTCTATGACAATAAATTCTAGAAATTAATTTTAATTTACTAGTGAAAAATGGGACGAAAACCACTTTTTTGAAATATACATTATTAATCAGAAAACTAAATTTATTATTATAATTTATATAGTAGATAAATGATAATAAAATATATTTAATATTAAACATTTAAATTTAGTTAAAATTATTTAATAATAGTGATCAATTTAATTTATTATTATGGAAACAAATTTCACACATAAAAACAGTTTTTCATATAAAAATATCCTTTATTTCAATTTTTTTACATTCATTATAATTAATTAATAACAAATGAACTCATTTTATAAATTAATTAACCATAAATTTTTATAATTTTTACTTTTATATTGATACCCACCAATCTGATCTCCGAGTTATAATAATACTTTAATAGTATATCGTGGTCCATCTAATATTTTTGTTGTATGAAACACAAAATAATGATGAAATTAAATTAAATTGATAAAAATAATTCTTAACACTAATGGAGTTACATTATAACAACATTAAAATAATATTTCCATTGAGATTCCATTAATATGATATAAATAACGGATTATACTTTTTTTATCATATCCTCATATTCCAATTTTTCTTCCTCATATTAGTGGCTTCAAGATAAAATATTTACAAGGTAAGTGGTCTTGTATCATAGAAATTTTAGTCTATGATATAGAATATTCATTGTTTGTTCCTCCTCATATGAAATATCATTATCAAGTTGATGAAACTCGGTCTTCATTACATGTAAAGGATTGTGAATGGACATCCTGAGTATAGATACATGGAAGACAACATAAACATGGGAGAGATTTTTTGGAAGAATTAATCAACTATATACAATCCTGACACGTTATAAATTTATAAATATGTCATATACCTAAATATTATATTTTGATTCTTTATAAGAATCATCACCATCTTCCAAATAGATGATCTTAAGAATACCTTATAACTAAATTCAAACACTATATCATTTCAATGATTTTCAAGATAATATTTTTTATCGACTCAAAGATCTTATTATGGTCATATAATAATATCTAAATTTCTATTACATTTCCTCATAAGGATCAATTCCCAATATCATTATTTTTTAAACTCATTCTATAACATTTATGTTCTTCCCATATTACCATATAGGGATTTATAAGGATCCATCTGAATACTGAAGTGAATGCTATTTTTTGTAAAATATTCCACCAAAGGATATGGTTTATCCAATCCACCTTGGAAATCTATATAGAATGTTATATACATTTTTTTAGTGTTTGAATAGTCCTCTTAGAATAACCTAATTTTTATGTATTTTATGTAGTGTTAAAACATAACTCTGTATCTATATCCTACTAAAAACCTCCCCAAAACATTGAGGTAATCGTCATATCTCAAACAAATTAAAATTATAGTGGTACACAATGTGATATTAACACTTAATTAATATATAATTGAGTTATATTATCAAGATATAAATCTTCTCTAAATAAAATAAAATATTTATACATCATAAGGCCATCAACTAAAAACCATATTGCATTATTACCTTTGTATATTATGGGGATTATGATAATAAAATCCATGGTTATTTATTCCATTTCCATTCTAGTATGAGTAATTTCTATAATATCCCCTTATACATATGTCTCTCGAACTTATCTTACTGAGATGCCAAAAACTAAGACACATACTCTCTAATATCTCTCTTTATTTCATCCCATAATAAATAATCATTCATTTAATTATACCTATTTATACATCCATGTTGACATGATAATTATGAACTATGGGCTTCATCTGAAATAATCTTCTTCAATTTTAGTTCTGATGGGGCTCATAGAATGTTCATAAACCTTATTATTATGTCACGGTCATGGTTGAATATATGATCATGTCTCACCTTCTTTTTCAACTCTACACCATCTTTTATCCCCCATTTAATCTTCACTTGATAGATATTTGAACACAAATTTGTGGAAATATAATATATCTCCCCGTCCATTAAGCTTCCAAAAAACAATCATTTTCTTTTTTAGGAATATTACATATTTTGAGATCCTCATCAAAGATTATATAGAATTATACTTTCTACTCATAGAATCATTCACCTCATTTTCATTCCTGAGGGTGGGGGTGCTAAATTATTGCACAATAATAATTTTTAATCATCAATAACCCTATTTTTTCTAGAATTTTCAAAAACATTAAGTGAACATGTACGTTAATATTTTGTTACTAGTATATATGTAGATTCTTTCTCCATTGAGATAATCACCCTATATGTTCAACTCAAAAATTACTACATCTGACTACAAATCATGAGTTGGATAATTTGTTTAATATACCTTTAATTATCATGAGTCATAAGATATAACAATATCATTATTTATAAGAACACACCCCAGTCATTTCATTGATGTATCTCTACAGAATACCAACCCTTTTGCACTATATGGTAGTGTATGCATAGCTATATTGTCTAGCCTTTACATTAGTTACTTAAAACATTCCCCATAATCATATATCCAAAGGAACCTGGGTCCATTCTATGTTTTTTGTATTGAATATGATATAAATTGATAATTCTACCGAAGCACAAATAATATCTAGAAAACCCAATAAAACTACAAATATTGATCATAATAGCTATTATCAGCTAATGTACATTTATTTTTTTCTAGGAAGGGTCTACTAATATAGTATCATTTGAAGTCATATAACCGAATAATGAAACATGTTTAATACAAAATTCACACATGGTTAATTTTTTATAAAGGTTCTCATTTCTTATGTTTTTCAGTATAATCCTCAAGTTACATTTATTCTCTTCCTTTCTAATTCAATATATATTATGTTCATCTAAAAAAATTCCGAAGATTGATAAATGTTTTATATTAAGACTCTATTCATTAAATTAATCAATATGGAGATATAATTATTATAACCAAATGAAAGCACTATAAATTTATAGTGTTTTATCCTTGAATGAAATGATATCTATTGTAAATCCTTTTTCATGGTCTTCAAATGATTATTTCTAGAACAATGATATATACTGAAAATTTATTGATCTCCAAACAATATTTTAATTAATAAATCAACTTGGGTTATATGATACATGTTTTTGAATGTTATCTGGTTATTTTCTCAATAATCAATTTTGAGTCACATTGATACATCATTATTCTTAATAAATAAAGCGTGTTTACCCCAATTTTTAACACATTTCGGAATAAATATCTTATAAATATTCTTCTATAGTATAGTCTTCACTTCTCGCAACATAATTAGGTCCACTATATATTGAATATTTTAAATAGTTGAAAATAAATTGTATGATTTTTATTGGAAACTCAACATAATAATTTTGAGGAATATTATGATATTTTTCTATAATTATATATATAAACTCCTATATAGTTAGAATATATTTTTTTGAGTTTCTCCCAAACAATCTATGATAGCCTACCATTTTTATGGGGAATCTTGACATATAGGATGTATTTTATTTCCATCAAAAGTTTATTTTTTCATCAAATTGACATATGATCAAATTATTTTTATGAATATCAAATATAACAACCCTTTATTGTAAATTAATGTTTTATTATGTAAACAAATTGTTCACGTGTTCAAAATATCATGGAATACGATGATATGGTGAATGAAAATATTTTCATAAATCATATTCCCAATAACATTAACCAGAGAAGAATCATGAACTTGTGTTGTAATAATGGTACTATTATGTGTTTTTACTGCTAAATCAATAAATAATATTTATGTGTTAATGAGATACCCATAAAAATAATTTAGATATAAATGATTGGTTTGATATAGAATCATATAATGAATTAATAGTTCTATAGTAGATGATATGCATTCTTTTCACTATGTCGTTATTGTAACCCTCATCATAATTATTGATCTCATGAGATTTACCTTATTCCTACGTAATAAGAGGTTGTTGAAAATGATCATAATCATTACCCATTGGATTTGGGAACTAGTTAGCATAATGAATATAAACGTATAAATTAATACACTAAAATTTGTGTGGTGCATTATGTAGTTATTTATATCTATTTTAATAATTTGTGAACTACTTTCTATGACTTTAGTATTAAATTTCCTGATTATATCAATTTCCACATGGGAAACCTTTAACAATTGTGGTGACCCAACCCAATTAGGGGCTCAAGAATCAACTACCCCAAGCTTGCCTCCATATACTAGATGTTGGTTCCAAGCACTAAAGGCACAAAAATCTTTGGAAGGATATTCCCTAAGAACCTATACACATAAATGTATCCAACACAATTAAAACGTTTAGAGAAAATTAGAAAATGTTGCAACTACTATTATGTACCATAAAAATGCAAGATCCTCTAGAATGTACAAGGGTACTGTAGAGAATATTTAAATCTAATGGGGAAAAACAAAATCCCAAACAAGATTCTGGGCACAACCTGATGATACAAGGAAAATTGTATTCGTTGGAGGATCCATGCTCCGTTATCCCAACTATCACCACCAAACATGATCTATGTAGCTTGAATCCCTATGATCCTATATAGTCATGATCGATTACTCTACCATCTTCAAATGAACCAACATGTTTTGGAAAATTCCCAGGTAGGGGTGAGTATATAAATACCTAGTAGGACACCACAAAAAGGTGAAGGGGGAGTAGTATGTGATACAAAAAAATATAAGTACTGAATGAAACAATGTATATTAAAAGTGATAACAAATAATTCAGATCAACCCATAAATAGTGTGAAATTAGGATCATCTAGATATATGGAGTTCGAAATGGTGAGGAGGCTCACCCCTATCATATCTTATCTACCTTAATATTGAGAGTAGACCCATCCAGCCATGATAATATAGACACGAAAGGAACGTGGAATTACTCACGTGTATTCGCCTCTATTAGAAGGAGAGTAACCAAGACCCAATGAGGGGGTACTCTGTTGGGATATATATATATATACTCAGTAAAATAATCCCCAATAAATGGGTATGGGAATCACTTTCACACATATCCGACTATGATGATGAGTAGCCAAAAATTCAAAACATATAGTAATCTATGATTCCAAACATCTCAGCATATTCCCAGGAGTCGCAAGTTAAAACATCTCTATATTGTCTTGTAAATTCCTCCAAAGGAAGAAAATTCCCCCACAATCACTTTGCATATGGTAGAATGTATTCCTACATGTTTAGTAAGGTGAATGGACTCAAATTGAGTGCAAAATTTTAGATGAATCATGAAGGAATTCATGTTTTCAATGAAATTCGAGTGGCATGTGTACCATTACTGGGATTGTTATGTGTCCCAAATAGATCTTGAACAACCAAATATGCATAATGATTTGTGATCTGTTGGCCCATGGAGCGATTACCAGCGAACAAGGCGTACCACGAACAGTGTCTCTGAATGAATCGTGTGCAAGAAATCCATAAGTGTATCAACCAAAAATCATATCAGTTAGTAGATGAAATAAACCAATAGGGTTCCATGAACCACTATCGCAATCCAAAGGCTCCATAAACCCTAGATTAACTGAGTCTTCCATGGGTCAGAATATATTTTCATGAGCCTCCACAAATGGTGTCGTGTTCCCAATAGATACAATTTCCCCGATTCTCTATAAAATCAGCACATTAGAAAGACTATGGATGGACTAAGAATGATTTAATTGGAATAAGTGGTTGGAATAAAGAGTTATATGAACACTCTGGCTTTAGTCATGATTTAATGAAGAAACCCAAATCGTGAACCACATTCACCGTAGGTACAGTAGGCTGCGAACCATAAAATAGGGGGAAATTTATAATAATAATAATAATAGAACCATGAACCAAACTAGTGTAATGAGAACCGCATACTTCTCTCGTAATAATTACCTGTAAAAGATATTCCCTTTGACCATCCTTTAAAATGGTACTCCACATAGAGTACTGCTTCTTGGACTGAACCGGGTGCCACGTACTGCATCATTACGCGGATGAAACCCAATGTGGCATGATGTGCCGCATACCACTTAGGTATGCAGTGATCAATACCCACCACTACGTACAACATTGGTACATGGATGGACCATTTTCCTGCATACCACTACGGTATGTAGAGCCTCCCCCATCCTGTATAAGATACCAATACACGGAATGAGGTGTTTTAGGCTATCATTTCCTCTAGCTCCAACTTCACCCTTCAATTATCGTCATGTACTCCACAATCCCTCTTCTAACTAGTCCTCTAGAATCAGGATAAAGCCTCTTCAATGAAATCATAACCTTATAATCATTCCATCGGGCGCATTACCACAACCCTTTGAGTCTACATACCCATGGTAAGCGGAGTCATGATGTCTCTCCCCACAAGGGTTCGGGCTTCAAAAATGCATGTGGGCCTAAATTCTCATAGTATCCCAAAGTCCATCCTTGGTATGCTGATGTGAACCACCCCACAATAGGAATTATGTGTGATCACCTGATTTTCTAATCAATGAGGAGTAGTGATCTGTCTAAGGGGTTATGTTCGTTCCACCATTTGATACAGATGACACTGCTCCCCTTCCTAAAACGTATTTTGAGGCTCTCCCATAGAGTCATATCCCCAATTTTCCAAGGGATATCCTCATAAATTTCAATTTCATTTCACATTGAAAGGGTCAGTGATCTGCGCCATCGCCCATGGTATCCCAAGACACTTCCTTTGTAGGCTCTCCCTCTCCCACCAACAGGAGAGGAAGCATGTGATTTGTTAAATCGTTCACAACCTCTTATTCCACATACTAAGCATAAATCATGTGGGGTAAACGGTTTGTGATAAAAAAACATCCATAGAACATATGAACTATGATAACCCTGATTCCTGATCAAACAAAGATACGTAGGATGTCTACCTAAAGGCTCGAGATCAAAAGGGTTCCCTTCCAGAAAGGGTTCACCCCACAAAATCATAACAACAAGAACTATGATTCCAGATCAAACTAGGTTATTTAGGATGCCTAACTCAAGGATTGATCTTCAAAGGGTGACCTCTCATAAAGGTTTCACCCAATCAAATATAAACAATGGGAACTCTAATTCATGATTAAACAAAGATACGTAGGATGTCTATGTGTAGGTTGGATCTCAAAAGGGTGTCGTATCATAAAGGGTTCACCCAATCAAATCTAATCTACGAGAAATCTTATTTCTCATCAGAACAAGATCTATATTATGGCTACTAGAAGGCATGAGAACCAAAGGGTGCCCGTCGAAAAGAGTCCCCCAATCATGCCCCCTCAAATGGGAAGTTCCCATTCGTAAGACCTAGAAATTCCAAACTATGTGGTTTCTGATCACTCTCATGAGGATACGTAGGAGAACAATATTATGGGTATTATCCCAACATCTAATGTCCTTATTCCCCCCCCCCACTAGATGATGATAAACACCAGAGTGGCTTATTAAACAGCTCAAGTCTGCAATCCCTCCATGGCATCAAATATATACATGCCTGGGATGATTCTGTAAACCAAGGGTAACCCATGGACACACTATTGAATATTGATCCAAGGTTTCATGAACATATAAACACAAATTATCAACATGAGTGTCACGGAACATGCAATAATATTCCCTCGAAAGGGTGTAGGGATCATGAATTTCCATATTCTCAACTAATGGAGTCCTCAAATGTCATTGGTAGAATCATCAATCAATGAGCACCTTCCTTTGGAATTCAGGTCCATCAATCATGGATACTAAGGGCTTTGGGTGTTTCATGGATCCATGAATACACCCTTTTATGACCATCTGAGAATTTATATCTGAGGAGGATCGATTTCCCAATTACATGACCCCCATGCAATCACCCGTTGGGACCAATAGTTCCCATGAGGATAATCCATGATCCATTAAAGGATAGTGACACATGAAGAGTCAAAAAAAATAAATGGTGAACATGATAAATTCTCTTATCTACAAAAAAGGGACAAGTAAAGATCCTCGTTAGACTATTTCCACACCCCCAAAATGCACCACCTCATAGGTGGAACAAAAATGGTGAACCTAATGTGAATCTTTTAGGTAGGTGGTGGTTCTACCCTAATGATAAAATACAAAGGGACATCACATGTTGGCTCATTTTTTTCACCTCGGTATGCAAAAAACGGGCCAACTCATTCGCGGAAAAAAAATGGTGAGCCCGACATCAATCCTTAATCATGGTGGCAGTTCTACCCCACTCAAGCCCCTTTCCCCTACAACAACAAAAATGTTGAAGGGGGCCACGCTGAACCTTCATATATGCATAAGTTTAAAAAATGCTACTCTGGCGAGGTTTTTTGGTATGTATGTCATATATGTATGTCGCACGTTCCCACATAGAAACCATAAATCCAAATAACATCCATATGACCAATGTAGAAACACACATTAGTGATCCCACAGGTAGCCAGATCCCCAATGAAGTGCAGGTCCCCATTGCATACCATGTGTCTTCAATGCTTGGTATCCAACTTACTGATCAATGAGTACCAAAGAAATGGTACTCTCCCCATTCTATAGGCCATGAGAGCAACTCTATAGTCTGAAAAGTTCTACCATTTGTCTCCTTAATCGCATCTGGAACCCCCAAACAAGGTCGCCCCGATGGTCATCTCAACCCGTTTTGAGATCCAGTCCTCTAAACGTGACAATGAGTTCCTACCTTATCTTAGGGATGTATATGAATTCGATGATGAAAACATCATATAAACATCACAAGGTTCCTACTCATGGGGCCCCACCAATGAGAATCGCCAACGACACTAAGCGACCAAGCCTCCTCCCTCCGAAGATGACCTTATCCTGAGGGCACCTACCAAAGACTAGGAGACTTCGGCCTCTTAGGCTGCCCACCAAGGTGTTGAATATATAATCAGGAACACACTATCACCATTTTTCCTGGGGTGAAGCTATCTCATACTAATGCAGTGACATTCAATGGGAAGGCATATGACTCCTCCCTCTCCACACAATCCGACCACAGAAAGAGGGAGGCACAATACGAGCACATGCATGTTCCTTCGAGTGCTCTTCGGTCCCGCTGTGCAAGCAGAGTAGAAAACTATAGGAGGATTCCAATATCTACTGACACACAACAATATTTTCCATGAAAATGGGCGGAAAGTAGCTACATGAAAGAACAAATACCTAGTGATTCATATCATATCCCAACATCCAAATATGGCGGAAACCAAATAAGACCAGACCCAAATTCATACGGATGCATGCATAGCCCGTGAGAAAAATATAGCTAGAAGTGAGTATTTGAAAATCCCTATTCATGAATATGAATATCACTGGCCAAATACAGTGGAAAATAGTGATGAAAACCAGTGGGAGACTCATTCCTCTACCCCAGTAAAGGAGAACTGCTAGTATGTATTGGCGACTCATGGTGGAACGAAGTTGGAACAAACTCCTACTCTGATATCTGAATGGGCCTCCATACCCATTCTATCCATAGATTTATCTCATCACATCCTTGAAATGATGTATGAACAGACTTTTATTCCAGAGCATATCCTCTAAACATGCCATGATCACATTGCATCGAAGATAAAGGTGATAAACTAGGCCCTCGACCCGATTTCCTTGATTGAAATAACACACTCAAAAAAAGAGTTAGTAACTCTAGAGAAGTTATGAATTAATTCACTAGTCCAATAGGGTCAATGGTAATATTCCACAATAAACTGATGAAAAAATCGAGAACAAATACACGTTCCATTTAGGGGATGTTTGTCCAACATGGTAACCACTTTTGGGCATGCATATATTTCTAACAGGACTAAATATTATTGCCGGCATATCCCAGAAGCATCATGGGACCCAACAAGATAGGCAATCATATATAAAAATCTTTACCAATACATGATGGCCCCGGTTACCCCCAAGAGAGCACCCAAAAATAAAAGGCGCCAAAGGCAACCAGTAAATGAGGAGCATAAACATGATCCCACTCTACAAGAAGTTGGGGATCTTAATGCCATCAAACATATATAATTAAAGGCTAAATACCCTGTTAATCCATTACTGAATTATGGAAGTGGTAGTATCAATTCAAAAGCCCATCCCTGTAATTTTTCTACTAGTGACTTTGATGACCCTCCTCAGAGCACCGATTGGGTCTCACTCTATGGGCCATGAATGATTGATCATTAGATCAATCCTCTTGATGCGCATCAAGGTAAGCCACCCCTCAACCTGATTATTTGATAGAAATAAGGTTCTCCCCTTGATGTCGTCCGCCTAGATGGTCCTCTACATAGTATACATTATAGATAATCTTATCTCGGTCGTCGGACATCAAGTCATTATGGTAGTCCTCTTCGTGATATGGTTATCACAAAGTCCCTTGCCGCAATGACAGTTTTTGTGAAGGTCCTCCCAATAGTAATGTCAAGAAATGATAATTTCCTCCCCTCATTACAGTAAATCATAAAGGCCCTTCCCAAGATGTACGCTTCAAAAATTCTCCCCACAGCTAGGTATAATGTCATGAAGGTAGTCCTTGCCCTAATGGTGGTCATTTTGAAGTCTCTCCCTGCAATGATAGTGGATGTGAAGGTTGTCCCCATATTGACATAAAGGAACGAGAAGGTCCATCCCTTATTGAAGCCCTCCCTGAAGGTCCTCCGCCGGGTATACACCATAAGGACATTTCCCACCGTCAGGAATATTGTTGAAATAGTATCCATCTCCATTATGGCACCAATGAAAAAGGTCATCCCCACAATCAAACATCATACTGGTAGGATGGTCCACCCCTTTTCGTAAGAAATGTAAGAAAGCCCTCCAATGATGATGTGATTGGAAAAGAGTCAGACACATCGAACACTCCAACTGTAATGAGTGATGTTTTTATCAACAAGATGATGTCTCAGGGCCACACTCATCTTCTAATCCACTCTTGCATCGCCTATATATCAATGAGTCCCCCACCAACCTTGTTTGTTCAAATGAAATAATTAAAATGTATTCAATCTGGGCATATCAAGTAGGGAATACTCTGGAAGAACAACAGTAGGATATGATTATTGTGGGAGGAAAACTAGATATGGATAATATTCCAGTTATGTATTGGCCTACATACTACTCAAACATCGACATTCAAGAAGATTTTTTAGGGTATTCTATGCATTAAATTTGCCTCAATATATTGGAGTTGCATTTTCAGTTGAATGAAAAATTCCAACCCTACGAAGGGTATGTGGACAAATTCAACATGTTACGAGAGCATTGCCGTCAAATAAATCTTGATTCCCTCCCATCTGCGTGGATTCCACAAACAAAAAGGTGAAATAAAAACCTTGACTTCATCTACTACCATGAACTGCATAAGATCCTTCACCTCATTGGTGATGCCCCTGCTAGAGTTCACATTCATGGATGGAGAGAACATGTGTATCTACACATCACCCCTCGTCTCATCCCGAAAACTCTACATGACGTGACATAATGAAATATAATCACCTAGGGGTAGAAATCAAGTGAAACCACTACTCAGGAATGATGGGATACTCAACCAAAATATTCCCTGAGTATGATTGAAAAGAATGAGGACTAAAGAGATCAAGCAATCTAAAAGCTTCTTAGTCGGGAAACAAGAAACATCCAGCTGCCATCCCACATAATGGAACCCAACCAAAAAGTAGTTCAAAAATCATCACCTTACAATAAACTATGTGCAGGACCAATGCCATAATCAGCTCACACCCGCGTAGGAGTACATGAAATTAAAATGGAGACAAAAACAGAAGCTTCAGCCACAATAGTAGAAAAACCATAGCCCACAGGGCGGGGTGAATTTTTAAATCAAAATTCCTCCATAAGATCAAAAAATCTAGTTTGTAGCACATTAAAAAACTCAAACAACCACATCCCATAGGGTAGGTTGCATTTTTACCTCAAATCCCCACACAGTGGATGTCGGTCTTCCACTGTCTAGGATGAATGATAGACAAAGGAGTCACCTGTTCCGCCCCTTCTTGTGGTTCACACCCTCTGAGAAAAATGTGCATCATGTGGTCAGATCAAGGCTCCCTTCATGTCAACATTTTCCCAAAAACCTAAAGAATACTGCTTAATGGAAGGAGAAAGGTCAACAAAGGAAATAGAATGCCTTCGTACCATTCGGTACTAGGTACACCACCCCCAATGTGGATTGACTCAGTGAACATGTTAAATGTCAACCCCATAGATCTCACAAGAAATGATGATGAGATAGAGGACACGATGGAATATGGTTTCATCCAATAGGAACCCCACACTGAGCCTGATGATGTGAATACCTCGAACTAGGGAGCATTTGTAAATCATAGCATCCCCCTCTGTTAATCTATCATTACCTTCCCCATGAAACCCAAATAATGTGATAAATAAATCCAATATCGTCTATGAACCACCAAATTATACCCCTGAGGATGTTCTCATCACCCTCGAGGAATGATTATCCAAGAAGGAGAATGAAATGAAAGAGCTGAGGAAAATTAATGTTGAGCTATGCCAAGGGATCTATCTCACTGGATGTGTTCCCGTTGTAGAACACCAGTAGGTGCTCCCAGATGAAATGTCATTTCCATAGGAACTCATTGCGGTGAATTAATCCAAGCTTGTAGATCCCTTCAACCCAGCCCTGAAAGGACATCATTGATTCCATCTGATGGGAAGGCAACCAAAATATATTCATGTAAACCCAGAAACAATACTCCTAACTAGTTATCCACCCAAAATTCCAGTTGTGTCGTCACGCCCAGTCTTGGACACAACCACACCTAATGAAGCTCAATCCAGATTGGATTTTCATCATAAGATTTGAATACCATCATGAAATTAACAGCTTATAAAAATTAGATTGAGTGTAGAAATGTTTCGATACAACCAGAGTGCAACCCCTACCCTGATTGGATGTGAAATTTTTTGTCGCCACCAAACATGAGAAACCCCATATTCGTAGGGTTCAATGGCTTGTGGGGCCCTGGAAAACATTTAATTCACTATACCTCTAATTATGACCACATGATGGGCACTCCAGATAAGAAATAAGTAGTAAAACTCAGGTTTTTCATTCGAACCATGCAAGGCTCGGCCTTCATATAGTATACTATTCTGCTAGCCAATTCGATTAGAGGAAAGAAGGACCTACAGAGATTGTTTCTCTTCTAGTTACAGTCAAAACTGCCTAATACAATGGTTAAAAACCTGATGAACTACAAACAATGAGAGATTTAATGTTTTTAAAACACCATTTCTATAAGGAAACGCCTAAATTATTCCCTGAACTGGCCTCTCCCCCGGGATGAGAGGTTTTCAATGTGCATCGATAACCTTCAAGATAAATTGTGAACACCACTCATCCTGGTGAAGTACACAAGTAGGATTAAATACTTCTAAGTCATTTCCCAAAGGTTAGGGGAATCTAGGCAATGGAACAATCCTAATTCTCGAGTGGCCCCATCCTCCCCATGGAAAAGAATAGAAAAAGTCGAATTGTCTTTTGTCATGCTTAATCCACCTCCAACAGTAGCTCCAGTTGCGAGACCCCCATCAAACCGTTCAAGACCCCCTCAACACCAACATCCAAACCCACCCTAGTAAAATGATAAAATTGGTTCTAAAATAAATTAGTTCAAAATCGAATAAATTAATTTTACTCATTCTGAGATGACCAAGTCCATGACTATTTCATAGCTGCCAGGAATTGAAATTTTCTATGGCTACCATAGCCAATGCAAGCTAATTCTGTATATCTCAAATACCGTCCATTTTATTGTCAATATCACTGAACACTGGGACACACCATATAAAAAATATTTGTTTTCAAGGATCTATTACAAAATATGGTGTTTTCAGGGCTTGTCATGTTGGTCCAACCACCAACACAAGGGGAGTATGATTGTACCTCAGACTCAAGAGAGAAAAATGAATGGATAATAGTTTCCAGTAAGAAGGATAATTTTTTTGACAATTGGATGACCCAATATACCATCAACTAAGTCCAACGTATCCTCCTGGCACAGTTTCTACAACCAATTGTGCCCCCAAAAACACTTAATACCACACAATCGTCCTCCTTGGACCCACAACCCTCTAGAAGCTAGAAAGGCAGAAAGTAGGAGGAAAAACATGGGATGACACCAAAGATGAATTCATTGTTGACACTTTCAAACATCATGTCAACAGACATGGTAGAACGAGCACTACCCCACAAAATATCCCCACCAGAAGGGGACATTCAAGTAGATACAATGTCAGATAAAGAAATGATCTTTGAATCCATGATTGTCATTCTCTTGATGGACCAATTCTCTGATAGAGACTATGGTCATGAACCTGAATTCCCTACTTCCAGCATAATTACTGGAGGAAGAGACCACATAGGCTTTAGGTTTCCTAGAAGGAATGATCATTTCCAGTGTCAAATTCCCAGCGACGCCAAAAATCCAACAGTTAACAAGACGAAAACTCATGGAAGGACCCTCATACATATGCCAAAGAACCCGGATTCTCCTTTTCCCCATCAGAAGAAATAATATCCCAATTATAATGGAATATTCATGAGGGGAATAACAAATATCAAATAATCCAAGGAATACAGGGGGACCAGTTTGGCCATAAATGGAAAATAATGCAACATCACATGCCCTGGTAATATAGTCTAAAACATCTGAATCCAAATCCTGAACCCGTAATGTGTCTATGAATGAGAAACCACATGACATGAATTGAAGACCATTAGATAAGAAGTATGAAATTCTATAGCAGATGGCTTAGTACTAGAAACGCTTTCAATCTTGGTTGTGTTAAGTCTATCTGAAGATCTTAGAGAGGCACTCATTGAAGCCTTAGTATATCCCATGAATTTGAGGATACAATAGCATCAGTAGTAGTCTATCGTGAGGAGGACAGTCCTGAAGATTGTCACATCATCATCTCCATCACATACAAGGATAAAGATTCCATCAGAAAAGGGAACATAAAACCCATATATGTGTATTGAATGATAAATGGGATTGATGTCTAGAGGATATTAATTAACAATGGATCTGGAGTTAACCTCATCCCACTATAGATGCTTCACTGACTGAGATATTATGAAGTCATATTGACACCGTACACTACAAATCAGCTGGGAGATGACAAAACTGTGCTGAAAGTATTGGGATGAATCATGATTAAAACTTGGATCAGATACCTCAAGTTGGTTTCCAAGGTCCTGGTAGTATATAAAAGTATGGAATTCAACGTCTTATTAGTTAGGCCTTTTCTACATCAACATTCTACAATTCCATCATCATACCATCAGTGCATAAAATATTTCTCTAATGAAAAAAACGGGACATTGCACGCTGATAAATCCCCATTTTAGTCCTGTGAGTTGCATTATATAGACGCATGGTTCAATGAATCGAATGAAAAACATATTTCAGCTGAAGATATTGGTGGGATCAATGCCCAGAATGGATTGGAAATGGCTCTAACCGACCCCCCATCGTGAAAATTAGGGATGAGTACATACAACCCATCAACAAAGTTGAATGCACAATTGAATGTATGGATGCAAGCTCAATCGTCTGAATGGTCTCTGTTACAGCCGCCAAGTACTAGGAGACAAAAAAACTAGATGAATTCCATGATTTCAGGAATATCCATATCATAGATGCTCTGGTCATGTCCTAAGGACCTCAAACTAACCTACCTCACTCACTAAGGAAAAAAGAAGATTTCACTCCCAACATTGTAGAGTTATTCCAAAAAATATTCATTCCATCAAAAGAGGAAGAATATAAAATGATGATGAGGAATAATAATAATAATAATAATACCTCCAATATTCCCCTCCTGCATTCAAAGATAGTGTCTCTACCACAATTTATGAACTGATGGAGATAAATCTGGGCACTAAAGATGACCAACAACCAACTAGGATTAGTGTGGATATGCTTGTCCATGAACCAGATTCATACACCTCCTTTCTAAAGAATAATTGAGATGCGTTTTCCTATAATTACATAGAATGAAAGTTCTAAATCCCAAGGACTCCACTCATTATCTGGGCTTACCAAAAGATCACCGGGTTCATAATAATGAACCCAGAAGGACCCACCTGACACATGCTGCCAAAATAGAGGCTGAAGATGAAAAGAAGATAAAATCCAACTTCATACGGGAGGTACTGTATCTGATCTTCCTAGAGAACATAGTAACTACCAAAAATAATAATGGACATATTCAAATCTGCATTGATGATAGGGACTGTAAAAAGAATTCCCCAAAAGAAGACTTCCATGTCCCATTGAAAGAATTTGTGACCGATGCAACATCCAGATATGAATACATCTATTTCATGGATGACAATTCTAGATACAACCTAATCTTGATGGCCCAAGGAGACGAAGAATCTACAACTTTTTGGGAACCTCAGGGAGTGTTCTGTTATAATGTGATACCCATTGTTCTAAAAAATATTGGTCCCACATATCTATTCTCCATGCATCGCATCTTCAATCCCTTCTTGGCAAAGATCGTCTAGTGTTATGATGATGATCTTGTTGTTAAATCAGTAAACTGCTCAAACCAACTGGTTGATCCTGAAACATTCATCAAAAAAATGTGACATCATAGTTTAAAGATGATTCCCCTAAAATGCACCAGTGGTGTTACCTCAGAAAAATTAATCAACCTCATCATATGCCATAGCGACATCGAAGTCGACCCCGAGGAGAAAAATTCCATTCTTATCATTTCCCCTCCTCAAAACCTCACTATGTTATGATGTATCCAAGGGAACCTCTCCTACATTAGACACTTCATACCCATCCTAGTAGGTAAATTATTTCCATTAACTTTTCTTATGATTAAATGAGTTACATATGTGTGGTATAATGATTTTTGAGAAGCGTTTGACAATATCAAAAGATATTTCTTAAGCTTATCGTTGATGATTCCACCAGTTGAGGGGATGACACTCATTTTCTTTGTAACCACATTAGAATAGAAATTAGGAACCATCCCTGCATAGTATAATGATGTCGGCAGTGAGAACAACCTCTATTACATAAGCTGAACAATGATTGATTCTGCAACTCGGTATTCAAAAATTGAAATGAACTTTCTAGCTCTAATCTTTGCGATTTAGAAAAAAAAGCATTACTTGTAGAACCATGAGTAACTACTAGTCTCTTAATGAAACCTTAATAATTATATCCTCAATTTTCCCATGCTAAATGGACACCTATCAAGATGTCCCATCATCCTACAATAGTTTGACATACAGTACGCACCCTATAAGGACATCAAAGTATAGGCAATAGAATACTTCATAAATGAGCATCCCATGGAAGAAACAACACTGTTGGATACCGAAAATCTGGATGAAGAATTTGTTTGCATTTTGGAGGGCCCCTTGAAAAGGGAAATTTATTTTTATGGTGCTTTCTAAAGACTGACAGGAAAAAGGATGGAGGATCTTAAGTTCAACAATGTGGCATTGGGAATTATACTCATATCCCCTGAAAAGGGAATCTTGCCTTACAATATTTTAATATAAACGGGTGTACAAATAATGATGTATAATATGATTACCTCATTGCACGAATAGAACTATCACTTCATGTACAATCCAAACATCTTGAAATGATTGATTCAGTGATAGTCATCAAACTGGTCAATGATGATTTTCCATTTAGAATGAATTATTGTTCCGCATGATGAACCATGTTTGAGATCTGGTTGCATAATTCCCATCAGAACCAATGTTGAGCAATTTCCCCGAATCAGAAAAATTCCCAGGCCATTGATTTGGATAATGCAGCCTCAACCATGGCTGATCCAGAAAAGGATGAAATGATCATTAGCATTGCCCACTCATGGATGGTCTAGCCATTCAACCAGAGTGATATGGATGACATTGATGAAATTATCCATTTTTATGATCTTTATGGTCACACCACCAGTTGGATGATGTCCACTGAAAAATACCTTCAGACTTGGGAACTCCCACCAGATATTGCTAGAAGGGTTCGTGTCTGAAGGCGGGAAGTCAATGTTGTCTTCTCTAATGGGGTAAACCAAGAAAACGTTCCCTAAAAAATGAGGCCTTGATGGATTATTTAGCAGGTGTATTGATGGGGAAGAGACTGATGCTATCATGAAAGAACTCCATGATAGAGCTTGTGAAGTGCATCAATCTGCAACCATGATCTCTCCAAAAATCTGTTAGTTTGGGTATTTCTAGCCCACTATGATACATGATTGTGCCACATTGAACAAGAAGTGTTATTCATGCCATGTTCATGCTAATTTAATACATTGAACCCTGGAGTTACTTCATATAGCTTTGTACTCTTGGACATTCTCAACCTGGGGGATGGATCTGATGGGACCTTATAATGTCGTCACTTCCATAAAATTCAAGATTATACTCACAACGACTATCTAATTTCCTAAATGGACCAAATACATACCCCTTAAAGATGTCAGGATGAAAATCGTCGTTAGCTCTGTGAAGGCCAACATTATTAACATATTTGCCATCCCTCAATCTATATTTAAAGAAAATGGCACCAACATCAGCTCTGAAAATTTTTAAATGATATACATTGAGTATATAATCCAATCCAACTAGTCACACATCTATCATGCATGGGACAATGGGAAGAAAGAGTCCTTCAACAAGTCACTATACAATATAATTATGATGATGGTTGTTAATGATTAGAAATTGTGTCCAGACAAGCTCCTTCATGCTTTCTGGGATTACCGGACTATGACCTGCACTACAACCCAGGCAACCATGTACTCACTAGTATATTGGATAGAGGCAGAGTTACATATCAAAATCTAAGTGACATCACATCGTGTGGCTATTTGGAATCAACTATCCAGGGATGTGAAATACCAGAGACAGTTTGAAGAGTTGCAACAGCTAGATGAAAATAGGCATAACACTCTACACCCTTTGGAAATCTACCAAAATTGGATTGCACAAGCCTTCAATGAAAAGGATAACCTTTGATGTTTCCTCGATGGAGAATTGGGGTTAGTCTTCAAAACACTAATGATACTCAGGAAGAAGACCCCAAATATGTCAGCAAATTTGGATGGACCATATGTCATACATAGGGTCTATTCAAATAGAGCATATTCCCTAATATCTATGGACATGTATCTCATCACGCCTTCAAAAAATGTGAAGTTCTTCCAGGTGTACTTATCATAGTAGTAGACCCTGAAGTCATGGTCTGAACTATAAAACCTTACTCTATGAGTTAAAATACCATGAAACCCCAATTTAATGGTCCAAACACTATGACCCTAAACTATAATCCATCATCCATACAACATGACGTTAAACTCTTCGATATTAGTCAATGAAACATGACATTTAACCCTAAAAACATGGTCCGGACTCCAAGACTTGAAACTATGAGTAACAATATCATGAAACCCCAATTTCATCATCCAAAATCTATGAACATAAACTATGAGACATCATCCTGACAACATGATGTCAAACAATATGGTATTAGTCCATGCAATGTGACATTGAACCCCAAAGTCATGGTATAAACTCTAAGACCTTAAACTATGAATAAAATACCATGAAGCTTCCATGTCATGAACCAAACTCCATAAACATAAACTTTGAGTCATTTTCCTTTCCACATGATGTTAAACTGTAATGAAATTTTCCCTAAAACATGACATTAAATTGTGATGCATTTCCTCACCATAAGACGTTAAACTATATAGTACAAAGCATCCTAATCACATGACAATAAACTACATAATATCTCATAGAAATACGTACGACTTGATTCTTTCCAACAGAGGATACATAGAGATGTCTTGATCCTCAATCATGGCCCAACCCCAACCGAAAAAATGCCTCAATCATTCCCCTATGTACCCATATTAATATGGGAAACCCTTATAACTCCTTGTTTCTCACATCGAGTATAACTTACGTGAGCTTAGGATCAATTGTAGGGATTCTATTATGAAAGCAACCTATAAAGTAGAATGGTATACATGAAATCATTATCGATATAAATAAGATGCCCCTACCCCTATGACTGATCCAGATCAGTACATGGAGCATTAAGAACTATGTATGGCATGATTTTTACCATCACATGATATGTAGTGATGCTCGGATTTGGCATTCAAGCGCAGACATCTTCAAAACAAATTCCCTAAAATTCCTCTACACATCAAGCTAAAATTTGAAGGGAACATTAATAACTATGTGCAGCTTGATTCCTACCATTGTAGGATAAATAGTGATGCCCAAATTTGGTATCTTGGCCTAGCCACCATAAAAGTTTCCCCTTCACCCATGCGTATGTCAAAATTGTACGGCGAGTCCATGAAAGGTCCTAATATCCTGAAAATAAACTATGAAATTCATCAAGAGTTATGTGTCTCCCAATCATCGGCGTTACAAGAACCCGCACATACCCCTCACCCATGAGATGTTAAAATATCATGATTCCCGCTATACATATGATTCGGACCAATATGAAAGCACCATGTTGTTTGTAGTTAATCATGGTCTGGGTATTTTTTACATTCCCAGACACATTATTTTTTTTTTTCAAACTCCAGACCCTAGGAAAACATGGATCCCCATAATCCGGCAAGGCCTTCTTAGAGGGAAGGCCAGTGCCCCGTGGACATCATTTATTAACTATGCACATCATGCCCTAGTGGATCTGCCTAGGTTTCCCACAAAAATGGCCATCAATCAATGGAAAATTCATCCCTATGAAAGTCGTCTCCTATCTTAGTATGCCCAATGGCTTCCAAGACCCATGTCCTCTTTCATGATTCAAGTTTCTACTAGGACTATGGTTTACACCCTCTGTCATCACTCACGTCTATGGAAGGCCATATCATCTTGATTGAAATTTACTCAAAAATGTTAAATTTCGTTATGAAATCATAACCGTCCTCACTGCATAACTCTAAACTGCATAGCATCATGTTCTCACCACATGAAATTAAACGTCAAGTCCAACTCTGTCCTTGTTTTATGACATTAAACAACATAGAAATGGTTTATTCCTAAAGTTCTATATGATGTTGATTTCAATTTCTTTGGAAACGACCAAGAATCCTTGTTATCCCTTATTTATCACACCGAGCATAGCTCACGTGATCTTAGGGATCTTTGAGATAGATTCACCTTAAAAGTATGGAAAAATAGTCTAGGAATTTGTCCTAACAGGACGACCCTAAAAGGCATGTCATGCTTCCCTTCCCTGAGAGGAACCCCATGTCATTTCCATACAATGTTGAATGAATATGAATACAAAATATAGAATTAATTCCTCACCCTACATATGATTCAAATCTACATAATGGATATTTCCAGGAGTAAAATGAAACCCAAATGTCCCCAATATGTCTAGATACACTTCCATCATACTCTATTCTATGTGCATTGAGAAATAGTGAATCCCCATAATCTTTAATTGACATCTGAGATAGATGGAATGTGTCTTGTAGACACATTTTTTTGACTATGTATATCATTTCACAGTGGCTCTTCATATGTTTCCCAAAAAAATGGTTTTTAGTTAAAGCAAAATCCATCCTCAGGTGAGTAATCACATATCTCATTATGTCTAATGGTTTCCAACCCTTTCACCATCCCTTATAATTCAAGGGCCTTTAAATTCATGGTTTACATTTTCTTTCTTATAGACATGATGGATATATCAAACCATGCGGGCCCGATTCATCTCTGTTCCATTTTGAGGTTTTTTAAAGAAACCCCATCAATATGAGTGAAGTTGATCATCACACAAAAGAAGATATCCCCCACAAATTTTATAATTTCCCCAAATAAGATTATTTATAATAACCATATTTGGTGTTCAGGTGAACCCCTTATCGAAGGTTACATACCGTATTTGGAATTTTCCCAATCATATTTTTCTTCCATAGAAATAGAAGATAGAAGGAATGTGTTCTACAAACAACTTTGTTTGACTATGCACATCATGCCTGGAGGCTCTGAAAATGTTTCCAACAAAAATAATATTCCATGAATGAAAAATTCATCCCCCGGAGTGTCCATTCTAGGTATGTACGAACAGATAACAATCATATTATGTCACACACCTAGATTTTGAAAACTCATTGATAATGGATTACATACCATCTTCATTCCAAATTCCCATGAAAAAATAGACATCTAAATGAACTGAAACCTCACTAGCTCTCCCTCACCCAAAAAAGAACTGTACTAGAACAGTTGGCTACTCAAAGCCGATATGAATTTCCTTAATGTTTTCATACACCACTACTTAGGCCATCCAACAACTGTGGATCTCAACAACCAAGTAAATTAAAAATGTTGAAAATATTTCCATGTATATAGATAATGGAAGGCCAGTGTCCTGTAGAAACATTTGATTGATTTTGAACATCATTCCCCAGTGGATCTGTCAATGTTTCCAACAAAAATGGCCATCAATCAAAGGAAAATTCATCTCCAGTAGAGTCTTTTCAAACCTCTGTGTGCCAAAAACATCTCTTCAGACTCATACATTTTCAAAATTCACAAATTAAGGGTGACTAAAAATACTTAACCCATATATGAATGATTTTAGAACATTACTGGCTGATGGCCCCATATTGGGGCCCTCACACCGTTATGTATGGTCAAAGATATTCGACCTAAAAAATTATTAATAAGTTTGTGGGCAGGATTGAGAACTACCAGAAAAAAGGAAACCATAAATGGCATAGGGAAAATCTGAATAATGAACCTCTAGGTAAACATCAAGTAGTGCTTCATTAAAATACATTGAGCTATAAAAAAGGCGTAAAGCATGTTATGTCAAGAACCCGCAAAGGCATGCCTACAAAAAAGTCATGTTATGCCTTCTAATCCCATTCAAGTATGGAATAAAAAAATATGGTAACAATGAAAAATACAAAAATATTTGTGTGGTTTTCCATGAAACCCCTACAATAGTCGAACAACGCTCACTGAGTCTTGCAAATCATGCATGTATTAGAGCCTTATTAGATTATTTTAGTTTATTTGTTTCAAGTCATTGTTTAATAATATAATAAGATTGGGATGATGTATATATGATTTATTGATAAATTGACATGACATTAAAAGTAAAATAAATATGATATAATGGTAAATAAATTTCATTGAGTTCAGCCAAATTGGAGGAGCTTCCCCAATTCAAAGTCTCTCCAAAATATAAAAAATGGGAGAGTAAATATCAAAATTTGGGACAATACAACAAAAATGCTTAGTTCACCATTTCCAGGAGGATGTAAAGATATTGTCGTAGGGCTTTAATAATTTTCTCTGAATAAGCTCTCTCCTCATTTTGGGCCCTGACTGCCAGACGCACCTGCTCCATGATGACATTATGATCCCATCCTTTCTTCTGGATGGATTTATAATTGGCACATGAAGAGGCTAGTTGACCCATCAACCTTGATGCACATTCTTCTTACTCCCACATATCTTCCTCTTGGGTGTTCACCGAATCATGATCCTTCTTCTCCTCAGATGAAAGATGATCAAATTCTTCCAAAAAATCTCATAAGGTTGTCCTTTAGTGATGGGATGAATAGATCATGGATTGATTATCATTATAGGAGGCATGTTATTCCTAGACAATGATGATTTGGAAAATAAGGATGTACAGGTGCGGATAATTGAAGCTCTTGGAACCCAAATTAGTGAATAAATAATGAAAAATGTCAGTATCATCATCAAAATTAGTCATAGGAGTCTCTGTTGAAAGGTCACTTAACTGGCGCCAAGCCGCTTTTGACACATCCTGGTGCCTCACTAAAGCACCAGTACCTTGATCCACCCCACCGCAACAAGTTTGTATGTAGGAAGAGTTCTCACAAGTGAGGGGAATGACATAAGGTAGGTCACTAAATATGGGGTAATATCTTTTCCCTCAGATGACACATCCACTAAAGTTAGATGCAGAGGACTAGCTGCAGCTTCTAACATGATCAGTGATAGTCAAGTACTTATATCATCATTATGGTATTGGTAATATCCTCAGGATGAGAGATGTATGAATAAATACCCAATTAAATAGGTTTGTACCATTGAAGACTCTATTAGATGTTTCTGAGGATGAACCAAGTGTCTTCTTAAAACTATGGTTGGAGTATGTGGTGTATTCAAAATGGATGATGCAGGGATAGAAGTAGGAGTAGTTTCCACACTCATTACAGTAGAAGGAATGCGTGGCATTTTTATTGAGGAAAGGATGGGGCAAAAAATGGTTAAAGTATTCTTCACACTCCAAACTGGGTTGATCCGAATCTCGTTGGGGTAACTATCCGCCCACAATCGGGTATATTCCAATGGCCGAAATATGTATCTAGTTGTGCTAGGAATTATAAAATTCATAGCATAACCTTCATGCATCATCATGATCCATAATTAGTGAAGAACTACAAGGTGACACTATCCCCTTAATTAAATAGCCAGAACAAGTATAGTTTGTTGAATACATACAAATTTCGTGGAAAATCGTCAGGGGAGGTATGGCTCACAAATGACAATTTGATCTATAAAAGAAGTGAGAATCCCATCGTGAAGTGTGAAAAAGAATGAGAATTCCTCCAACGAACCGTAACATTCACCTCTCAATTATCCATTAGGGGTAGGATGTGGTACAAATGATAAACGAGATGCATCATTCAATATACCAACCACATCAACAATGATTAGTGTTTTAGGATGAACAAAAAAAATGTTGAGATTGGTGGGTTCAATGTCGGAATGAGAAACCTTTGCAGTATGCTAATATACATAATAGGATAAGTGTTCTGTCATCCACCTGTACATAAATTATAATGGTCTGCTAAGATGGTGTGGGGGCATAACTTCTTGTATTTTTTCCAAGAACTCATAAATCCAATAAAGAGTGGGGAGGGCCAAATTGTGGGCTCTACCCTCTGCCAGCATGGCCTCTAGCATCAATGAACATGCTCGGGAAATAGAATAAATGTTGCAGAATGGGAAAATCCATCTTTTAAAAAACATGGAAAAGAAAACTACTAGTCTAAGCGTAGGTGATATGTATGGAAAAAGCTCATATACCTATGTGGATTATCATTTCAGTTATGGGATACAACAATATGACCCTAGAGTCGTGAATCATTGGCGTGATGGATGAGTATGGTTGTGGAGATCCCTCATCTTGGGTTTGTTCGCCCCCAAAAATAACCCTATACACACCTCAAATGGGATTAGAGTGTGATCTATGAGGATATGATCAAGTAATCCCACTACCATAACCAATAATCTCTTTGTCAAATGGGACACACATTCAATATCATTCTCGGTAGAAGCTACGAGGAAAAACTCGTCATACATTTCTCCTAGGATTGTGCATCTTCCAAGCTAGATGATAACCTATAGGCTGATTCCCAACTCCCCATGAAATAAGTGGATGTTGTTGGTGCTTGAACACCAATGGATCAAAAATTCATGAAGGACTTCACCGATGGAGAAGACTGAAAACTGAGAAACCCTGGCTTCATAATCCAAGAACACCACCTCCAACTAGTCGGGGGACTCGAAACAGGTTCGATGAACCCAAAATTATCAAGACAATTCATTGGAGAAATATCCTACTTTCCGTATATCCCACTTGATGACCCACCCACTGTTAGAATTATCTTGGGAGATGCTGATAATGTATCGGTACTCTCAAGTGCCAATTCTATGGACACCATCGCAATACCTGCTGTTTCCCTGAGTCCATTCCATGCCTCCTAGTATGAAGATGTTCTTCTAAATTGGACTTGCGATGAAATCTACTACTGGGTAAATGTTGGCGCGATCATGTCCTTATGTTTCCTCTAAAAGGATGAAAGGTGTATCAGGGTAAGCCAATGACAAAGGAACTTCTTTAGGGTGACCAAATCCATAAAGTGTAAACTATACATATAGATAATAATCAAGGTACTCATGCATCATGAATCCCTTTAAGAATCATTCACAACGAATGATGTGGGCTCAAAGATGATCCTCATTATTCTCATCCATTGTCACTGTTGTCTTCGTATATTTAATCACGACTAGTGAAGTAGAAACAATAACCTATACACGAAGATCTAGAAGCCATCATAAATTTAGTACAATAAATTTTTTTGGACAAAGGCTATGTAGGAATGGCTAAAGAACTCAAAATATATCAACATAAGGCTCTATGTACTATTTTTGGAAAAGGAAGACGGTAGCCACATCCCGTGTATTTCATAGTGTGCGGAAGGAACAATCCATGTACTGTATGCTACACGAAGGTAACCTCACCTACGACTATGGTACGTAGATGCATTTTATCACATACAGCCATGTAATGTGAATAATTTGTTTGGTGTTTGCTCACTGATCATTGGTCGGAGAACAGAATGGTTTTTCTAAGGGGGGTCCCATGATCCTAGGATTTTATTATGATCATGTTCATAATTTTTAGATTAAAGATTATGTTTAGATTATTAATTCTTAATATTTGGTTCACAGAACCGTGTTCGACATATAGACACGCCATCCACATAGCATCCCCCTATGTAATATCTGGGTATTAGTCTGAAAATTTTGTATTGGATTTCATGAAATCCAAAATATTGTACATAGATAAGGAAATGGAGAGATGATCTATTCATAGTACATACGAAGCAGTTCGCAAATGGGATTTTCGAAGGAATAATGGAATGCAAGGGTAAATGAATCCGGGGAAGTCAGGAGCGCTTTTCACAATTAGAAATAGTAAATGAAAAATAATCTAGGTCCATATATATAGGTGTGGTCCCATCTTTCCAGGTCCATCTATTCTACCTTCAACCATTTCAGTTCGTAACTGCTTCAAAATCAGAATAGCTCCCTTTTTGTGCCAAAAACACTCTATTCCGATGGGGGGAATTTTTAGGTTCATGAAAATTCTTACAGGGGAACAAAATAACCTCAAAATCACTTTTTAAAATGAATAAAGTATTCATATAACTCTAGTATGGTGAATGGATTCAAATTGGGTTACAAATACTATAATTAAATTGAAGGAATTCATGTTTTTAACGAAATATGGGTGGCCCACACACCATCACCCGGAAAGGTGTGTGGACCAATCGAATCATGAAACACTAGGTATGCAGAATGATTGATGAACCACTGGGAAACAAAGTGATGACCAGTGAACAAGGCATACTGCAAACCACATCACTAGAGGAATCGTCTTCACAAAATCCATCCATGTACCATCTAGTGAACTTATCAGTTCATAGATGAAGTGAACTAGTAGGCTTCTGCAAACCATTATCGAGAACTGAATCCTCTGTGAGCCCCATATTGACTGAGTCTTTCATAGGTCAGGATATCTCTTAATGGTCCTATATTAATGGTTTTGCGTGCCCATTGGATACAAATGACATGATGATATATAATAGGATCATAGTATAAATATGAGGTATGAGTGATGAAAGCATAAAGGGTAGTCGGATGTTGGAAGAAATGGTCTGGAGAAGACTCTGACATTAGTCTCGATTCATCAACGAAGCCTGAATCATTAACCACACTCTCAGTATGTATAGCCATCCAGGAACCATAAAATGGGTTAATATAATAATGATAATAGAACCATGATCCAAACTGTTGAACTATGAACCACATACTTCTCAGAGATAAATTCCCAGCGAATGATATTCCCTTGGACCCTCCTTCAATATGGTGCTCCGTGTAGTGTACCACTATGCAGACTAAACCTGATGTCGCATACTGCATCAGAACGCTGATGGAAACAAAAGGGGCATGATGGGATTCATACCACTATAGTATGTGGTGATCTATACACATGCCCGTGTAATGCATTGGTATGCGGATGACCCCTTTTCCTTGCATACTACTACGGTATTTGGAGCCTCCCCCACCCGGCATTAGAAACCAGTATGCATAATGGGGTGTTTTTGGGTTTCATTTCATCTTGTTCCAACCTCACCCTTCCATTACTATCATGTAATTCATAATCGCTCCTCTAACCAGTCTTCTAAAATCAGGCCAAAGCCACTTCCAAATCCACCAGACCAGTATGATCAAACTGTCAGGCACTTCAACGCTCCCCATTTTGTATGCATACCCATTTTAAGAGGAGTCATGAAGGCTCTCCCCATAACTGTACGGGCTTCGAAAATGCATGTGGGTCAACATTCCCATGATTACCCAGAGTCCAACATTAGGATGCCGACGTGAACCTCCCCATTCTGAGGATTATGTGTGATCAATTGCTTTTCCATCCAATGAGGAATAATGACCAGTCAAAGGGGTTATATTTGTTCCCCCATTTGATGAGGATGACCCTACTTACTTTCCCCGAACGTATTCATGGGCTCTCCCACTTAGGTATGTCCCCAATATTCCTAGGCCAAGCTACAAGAATTTCGTTGTCATTTCACATTGAAAGGTTCACTGCTCTTTTCCCTCACCCACGGTTTCCCCATCCACTTTCTCCGTAGTCTCTCCCTATCCCACCAATATTAGAGGAAGCATGTTCTTTGTTCAATGTTTCAAATCCACTTCTTTCTCACAACGAGGATGACTCACGTGTGATTAGATGTTTGTGAGGATTACAACATCCACATCATAGAAAAACAATGAGAACTCTGATTTGTGGTCAAACTAGAATACGTAGGATGACTACCTGATGAACTGAGCTCAAAAGGATTCCCTCCCATAAAGGGTTCAACCAATCAAATCTGAAATATGAAAACTATGATTATTGATCAAACAAAAATACATATGACTCCTACCTGAAAGCCTAAACTCAAAACGGTTCCCTCCCATAAAGGGTTCACACAATCAAATCTGAACTACGAGATATCTAATTCATAATCCAATCAAGATATGTAAGACACCTACATGAAGGCCCGAGCTCAAAAGGGTACCCTCCCATTAATGGTTCACCCAGTCAATTCTAATCTAAGAGAAATATAATTCTTGATTAAACTAGGATACATAGGACTCCTACCAGACGGCCTGATCTCAAAAGGGTTCCCATTCAACAGGGTCCACCCAATCATGCCCCCTCAAATGGTAAGCTCCCATGCCTAAGCCATGTCCATTCCGAACAACATTGGTTCTGATTCCTCTATTAAAGATATATAGGAAACCCATCTTATGGGTCTGATCCCAATATCAAATCACCATCCACCCCCTAGATGATGATAAACTCCAGAGTGCCTTATTAAATGGTTCAAGATAGAAGTACCTTCGTAATATCAAATATATGCATGCCAACACAGATTCATTAAACTATGGGTAAACCGTGGATACACTTTTCGGGAATGAACCAAGTATTCATGAACATATGAACATGAATTAAAGGAATATTGCAAGTGGATTGGGCAGTTGGTGAATAAGGAAAAAATTATCTTCTTTACATTAAGGGGGATCCCTTTGAGGAGGGAGAGGTTATTGAGAGCCAACTTGAGCATGGGAAGGGGATATTTTCCCTTGGAATACCTCGGAGCTCCGATTAGTCCCTCTTCCCTGAGGGTGCATCACTTTGAAAATCTTATAAGCAAAATTACAGGGCATATCCACAAATGGAAGAACAGATTTCTCTCTTTTGGAGGCCACATCACTCTAGTCTACAATGTTCTTGTTTCCATAACTATGCATATTATTTCTACTCTAAAGGTCCCAAAAAGTGTAATTTCCAAGTTGGAAAGGATTATGGTGGCACTCATTTGGGATGGTCAGATGGACGGTAGGAAACATTGGGCTTCAGGGAAATGGTTTACAAGACCTCTATCTGAAGGGGGTATCAATATGAGAAGTGTATCATATACCATGCAGGGGCTTTATGCTATGTTAGCTTGGGAGGGAATAGAAGGCCTATCTTTATGGGGAAGAATCATGAAGGATGTTTATGGTCGGAATGTGAATATTCAAAGAAGGAAATATTTGAGGATATGGAACCTGACTCTCCCATATCTGAAATTCATTAGCATAACTCCTGATGGATTGTGGGTAGGGGGAATATCAAATTTTGGCAGCAGGACTGGGGGGTGAGAAGGCTGTGGTTCCCAAGGTGTCCTACCCCAGATTTATCTTTTAAAGAGGCGAGTACTCACCCAAGGTTATTATAAACCATTCTTGATGCCAGTCAATTGAAAATGTTCAATTATATTGTTGTTAAAGATGAGGATGACCGGCTGGTTTTCACGAGCTCTTCGTCGGGTGCCTTCTCCATCAAGGATTTTGATCATGTGACGAGGAGTGTTGGGACTACAAATCCATGGGGGGAGTCCTTTTGGTGAAAATATATCCCTTCAAAATTTAACGTTCTGGTGTGGCATGTGCGGAATCGGGCCCTGCCTACAGATGATAATTTGTAGAGAATGAGTGTGAACATGGCCTCAAGGTGTTGGTGCTGCCGGGCTTTCAACAGAGAATCAGTTGAGCATATTTTCAATCATAGTGAATGGGTCAAAAGGATTGGGCAGACTTATGGGGCCTTCTTCGGTTGGAATGGGTATGATGGCTCTCCTGACAAATTTCTGCAGGCGTGGTTTAGCAGAGCTGGAAACCAATGGGTGGAGAGAAAGGCCAGATCGATCATCCTAAGTGCTGGGTGTTGGACAATTTGGAAGGCCCGGAATGATGGTAGGCATAAAAATACTTCGGGGTCCCTGACCTGCATTCTACTCAAAAAGAAAAACTATGTTAGGGATCTGCTTCGGGTATCTCATGCCTGTCAGTCGACGCCTTCGATAAGTGCTCTGGTACTGCCTCTATCTACAGAATATAAGTCTAGTGGTGTCGGGCAGGGTCGATGGATTCAGTGGAACCCTCTGAATGATAGGCTAAAGTTAAACTCGGACGGGTCGTTGCACGGGGGGGAGATGCATGGGGGCGGTGTCGTGAGAGATAAATCTGGGTCAGTGTGGGCAGCTTTCACTGCTTCGTTCGGGGAGGGCGACTCACTTCAGGCGGAGGCCCTGGCTTTGGCCAAGGGTCTGGACATGTGCTCCAGTAGGCAGGTTTGTGTTTCGTCGGTGGAGACTGATTCCCTTCTTCTGTATCGAGCGCAGATGGACATGGGAAGAATTCATTGGATTATTTTTTATGCTGTCATGAGATTCAAATTGCTAATGGGGGATCACATGGTGATATCACATACATGTCGGTAGGGAAACACTGTAGTGGATTTTCTGGCGTCAATGGATACTTCTAATAGCTGTACAGTTTCCTTTTTTAACTTGGGATCATTTCCTAGTGAGGGGATGAAGTTTGTTGTCAATGATTCGTTGGGGTTTCATTACTTTAGTCCTCCGTGATGCTTTTCTTTTTCTGTGTATAGCGATCTCCCAAAAGAAATAAAAATGTTAACATTCAGTCGGGTCTATGAATCGAGGATACCGTGGTCATTGGGTGTTTCTGGCTCCCGAAATAAACCCTATAGAGACCATATGAGGAAGTTATATCCAAGGAGGATTCATTACACTATTAAATGACCCAAACACAATCACATGTTGGGACCAATAATTCACATAGGTATAATCCAACTTCCTTTAAAGGAAAATGACAAAGGATGGGTAGAAACAATAGAAATGGTGAAATTGACAAGAAAACATATCTATAAAAAAGGGATAGGTGAACGTCCTCATTAGAGCATTTCTGCACCACCTGAAATGTGCCAACAAGTAGGTGGAAGAAGCTCAAATTACCACATCTCAATACTATCTTCTTTGGGAGGCACTGACTCACCCACATGGTATTAGGTTTCATTACAAGAACACATCTCGGTGAGGAAAATCACCCCTCATTCTTCTGAGTCCTAATGTAAGTTGAATTATGCCTCACCACTATGCTACATAGTAGAGGTTCTTCTTTAGATGGTTATCATGGGACTACAGTATCAAGTCCATCTAGAGGGTTAGAATTGAATCATTGGGGACTACACTAGCCAAATCCTACAGGGGGGTCAGCCCGGAAGATTGTCGGGGACTACACAACCCTACCATACTTGAGGTCATCCCAGAATTGTCAAGGAATACACTATCCAAATCCCTTTATAGGGTCATCATATTAAATTATTTGGGGAACACACTTCCCAAGTCCTACTAAAGGTCCATCCTAAATGATCCTCGAGGACTACACTACGATGATCCTTCTAGAGAGTTAGCCCAAAATTTTTTCAGAGACTACACTACCCAGCCCTATTTAACGGTCATCCCGAAATATTCGAGGACTACACTACCCAGATCCTACTGGGGTGTCAGACTGGAAGGACTTTGGGGACTACAATAACCATACCTAATAGAGGGTTTTCACATAACATTGTGGTGGTAATCATGTCTTATAGTTTCCATCATCGAGTGTCATCTCTATACAAACCATACCCTGAACATCTATAACTTATATTGAAATCTGATTCTAAAGGAACCCACAAATTCTACATGGAAAAAACTCCAGAAAATAATCTCATGGACTAAAATCCAAGTTCAAACGATGGATATACAAGAAGTTCAAAGATCACTCAAAATATCCCATGATTAACAAAGTGTGTATGGGGCCCACATGGCGTGTTATCCTCCTCCACTACACGGTTCTGTCTTTTTGGTAGTACGCGGGTCCAATCCAAGAAGGGATGCACATTATGTCGGTGTACAAGATGGCATGTCCCACCAATATTTGGACTAGGCATCATCCTCTAGTCATTTCCATATACTCGGACCTTATGTCTATGTACTCTGGTATATAATGTGTTGGCCCACATGTAATGTTTCTTGTGTGGCCAAACCATGGCCAAGTACTCAGAACATGGCATGTACCTATCTATGTGTTTCTTCACAAGGATCTACTCACATAGAAATGTAGTACACTGAGTTTCAAGGGTAGTACACATCATGTCATCTTTATCCTTTCCCAAAGCCTAACATCACTGATAAGGGAGGCAACATATAGTGTGTTCTTCGCTGAACACATCTTTTAGACATGATTTTTCTAAAAACTCATGTTTGTTCCAGATAAACAACTATGTGTCCAATATGGTGAAACCATTTTAGATCATACCTAGTTTCCTTTTGAAATCATCAGATCTAGGTGGGAATAATGCTCTTCAGTCATTGTTCACTGGGAATCTATCATCAGAATGAATGAGGGTTTCGTTATTCAGTGTCCATGATAAAGTGCCTTTGATCTTCATTAGATGGTTTTAAATCCTATGTATATTTGATCCTTGGGATTTGGTGTTTAATGATATGTTCCTCACACAATATTTTGTCATCATCCCACAATTTCACTCTGAATAAGGGTGCCCAATCAAGCATGGGTTTCCCGGAAATTGTAGTATCAGGATTCAATGTAATTCATTAGGGATTAATGCAAAGAAAAGTGGAGGGAATGCACCAAAAATCAAGTTTTGGATTGAGTGAAAATAATTATTTCCAAAAAATAATAATTGGGAAATTTGGGTTAGAAATAATTGTCTAACAAGTTGAAAACATGTACTAGGCTCATTCAATATTTGAAATCAAAGGCACAGATCAATGAATGACTACTGAGACACTGAAATATTTAATTGAAGACATAGAATTATCAAATATTAGTCCTAAATATTATTTATTCTGATCTTTGGGGTAGAATATGTTTTTAAATGATGAAAGAGGATTATTAGCATTTGTATCATCTTGATCTATCAATAATCATTTGTTTGTCGTCATTCTTCGTTCACTAATGGGAATGAGAGGAGGGGAGGACATGCCTTTCGAAAAATAGTATTATGCAACCAAAACACCTAAATTTTATATTTTTTTATTTGGTTAGACAAATTTATGTAATTAAATAAATTATATCATTTAATCACTTAAATATCCCTCCAATGACCAAGGGGTTTGGATGTCCCACATAGACTCATTTTATGTCACACCTAGGGAAACCATAGTGTTCTAGAACCAATATTTGTGTTGGATTTCTGATTCAATCATCCATTTAAGAGTTATCTTTTTTTTTCTCTAATTCACTATGTGTGCTTAATATAATATATATTTAATTTTTTTATAAAATTATTTATATGAACATCGGGCCTCGGAATCGCATGTTGTTTCAACACCTTGCTATGGAAGAATAAATTGAAATATTTCAAACTCTTATCATGAATAAAAGGTTTTTACATCTTTCCCTCCTTCAATATTTTCGTCCCCAAATAGAAAACCTAAAAAAATAAATTTGGATACCGAGTCGTCATCTATCTCTCCTTCCCCCATAAACTCTCATGTATGTTTTCCTGCTTCCCCAATATGCGAACCGGAGGGATGGCCCATTATTGCAAGGTTCATACATGTCGATCCTCGATTGTCCCCATGTGTATCAAAATGGTGGCTAAATCCTCTATTTATATCTCTCCCTAGTCAATAACATGTGTGGGGTCATGCACATGTCGTCTCATCAGTGATATTTGAAATACATTGTGCACCTGCTCTAACTATGGGGGAATGGAGATGTGGTCGGCCACCCTACAATCCCTCTGTGTGATCTCGAATAGTCCAATGAACCTCAGGGATAGATTTCATCCCTATATAAAACTATGAATTCCACATCAAGGGGATACACTCAAGAAGTTGTGGTTTCCCAGCTCAAACTCCAATGTCCTATACTTGTAATATGTATAGGAGTTATGTCATTTATAGACCATCTTCGTCAATTTATGGATTACCTAAACCTTCTCTATAATTTCATGCACCTTGTCTTATTCCATATGATATGACTCTCCAATATCCATCCAACATAAGGGTGAATTTCATGGACTCCCGTATATAGCCTCAAAAAGAGTCATGTGGATGGTGGAGTGGTAACTGTTGTTGTACGAAAACTCCACCAAAGGTAAGTGATCCTCCCAACATTGGATGAATTAAAGTAAACATGATCTTAGAATATCTGTTAGAACATAGATAGTGTGATCAATAAACCCATCAATATGGGGGTGAAAGGTTTTACTCGTCCGAAACTAGGTCTTGAATACCTCTAGTAGGCCTATCCACAATCATGATGTAAACTGAGCATCACGAACATATAAAATAGTCAAGGCTACCCCATAGAGGTGGAAGATTTCTCATAAATATTGTTATCCAAAACTCTCCACAAAACATTAATCCATGATAGAAAGGTATTGTGCGGACATCATTGGCCAGTCCACTATCACTCAAATGGTGTCGCGTCTCTTCCATATTTGTGGAATCCCTGTGATGAAGTCCGTGAATATGTCGTCCCATTTACACTTTGTGTATCAATTGGTTGCAAGAAACATCCAAAACACCAGGCTCAACCTTCACCTAATGATAGGTAATGCAATGAGGAACAAACCTACACTCCATCTCATGAAATACCACTAAAACAACCACTAAAGACCCTTAACACATTCCTACTGCGGGATGTACAAGTATGGTTGAAGTGTGAAACTCCAAAATCAATTTCTCCCACACTGCCATTGGATCCACTTCTCACCCCTGAAATAATATCTCATGACTTCGTCCATAAAAATATCAATATGGTGCGTCATATGTGGATATCTGATCATGTATAACCTAGCAATCAATGTCCCCTAACTAGGAATCCTTCACACGCTCAAGGCGTGTATGAGTAAATTCTATCAGTATTCGGAAATATATACCCTCCTTCTTTATCAAGGTCAACTGTAGGGAAGCTAACAACATTTAAACATCCTTCACTAGGTGTTTTTGTGACTTCATACTAAGGGAATCAACATCAACATTTACCTTCCTAAGTGTATAGACTATTATTTGTCATAGTCCGATAGGAACTCTAACCATCATAGTTTCCTTTGGTTCAAATCTCTCTGAGTGAAGACGTACCTACGTCTCTGGTGGTCTCAGTAAACCAAACAACGCTCTCTGAGAAGGTAGTGCATGAAATTCCTCAAAGTGAAGACTACCACTTCTAACTATAGATAGTGTGTTGTGTTGTTTTTTTCATGGGTTCTCAACCACCTTGGACCATATGTGATGGTTTCATGTCATTGCATCGACAATAAATCTATCCCAACTCTTGAGGAATCACAATATACCATGAACTCAACTCCTTCCTCTTGTATCCTCAAAACCGTATCAATTGTCAACCATTACTTCAAATCTATGAAGACCTTCTGAAACTAGTTAGACAATGTTAAAAAGTGTCCCTACTGTGTTAGAGTGTTCAATGGGGTTGTGATTCTAGAGAATTCGACCAAAAATATCTAGTGTTACCCAACCAATCAATGAAATATCTACACCTAATACATATTCTTGGGAGGATCCAACAAAATCACAGCTCAAACCTTTTTATAGTTCACTGACCAAACCCTTCATACAAGTGACATGACCTAGAAAGTGAACATGTTGTATCAAAAACATGAATTTTGATTGATTTCTATAATGTTGGTCCTTTTGATGTATATCAAGGACCCAATTCAAGTGCTCTATATCATCCTCCTTTAACATAATCTAGATGATTATGTCATCGATGCAGACACCAAAAAAGTTATGAAAGGATTTCTAGAAGATATAGTTCATCAATGCCATACAAATGGAGGTGTTATTTTTTAGTGTAAATGGCATCACCATGAACTCATGGTATTCAAAGAGACATGGAATGGAAAACTTTGGAATATTATCCCCACAAACTAGAATCTTGTGGTATCCAAACCTAAGATCCATCGTGGAGAACAATCTCCCACATTGAAACTGATCAAAGAGGTCATCAATCTTTAGCAAGGGGTACTTGTTCTTTATTATGGACTGGTTCAGGCAATTATAATCCATGTAAACCCATATGATCCCAACTTACATGTTCACAAACATGATTGGAGCTGCATAGGAGGGACACATTAGGTCTGATGAAACCTTTCTCATGAAGGACCTATAGTTGCAACCATAGCTCCTAGATCTCAACCAGTGCCATCCGATATGATTCAATAGTTATTGGGTCAGTCCTTAGATAAAAGTTAGTGCAAAACTCCAACTCCCACCACAGATGTAGTCCATTATAGTCTCCCGAAAAAACATCCATATAATCCTTCAAAACTGATAATATCTAGAAGCATGAAGTGTTTTGTGCAACTAGGGTCGTACAATACAGGTAATGGGTAATGGGTTGTAACCTATTTCTCACAACACCCACTTGTCCTAGTATGAGGTATCTCTTGTTGATAATAGAGAACCTCGTCCCATCATCGCCTAGGCATGTGAATAATTAGAATTGAATGTGAGTCTGATCTCATACCATGGATAGCTGATCCATGAACATGATGTCGTCATAGCATTCTATTGTGATGACTAATAGGTCTTACGTGAACCTCTCTCTCCCAAGTGATAGCTCTCACTTCTAAAAAAATAATGATATAGAAGAAGCATTCCTTATAAAAACATTAAGCCATAGCCGATGTGCAATTGTCTTTTCTGGGAACTATAGAACCTGCCAAAAGAATTATGATATAAAATAATGGTTACTAATTGTGTCTACTAATATTGAGGATAGGGTAGGGTAAACAATTATTGTACATTTTGTAACACCACAAGATTCCACGGTACGCTTCTCTTTGAATAATTCAATAGCTTGCGCTGTACGCAACATCTAGATTCTTACACATCACGACCAATTGAACTAGCCATTGTGAATAGTAATACACACATTTTGAAATTTTATCAATTTTATCTTTCAAAATGGACATCATTTTTGGTTTTGAAATATTGAAATTATCTTAGGATGAATTTTTGGTATTTTTCTGAAAATAGTCAGTTTTTTATGAATAGGGGAAAATACTAAATTTTAATTAAAAACAACTTTTTTAATCAAAATAATTTATTGTTACACCCCAAGATTTTATGAAAAATATTCTTTTTAATTTCATTAATGCCTTGTTTTGTATGATACACCAAAAGGAGCTTGTATAACACGCATCCCTGGCTTGGCTTGCATTACATGAAATCACGACCATTCACAATAGCGTGTGTTGTACGCAATACCGAGTTTCGCTAAACAACGATATGCTATTAAAATATTATTAAAACTAGCAGTTATGAATATTAATACCCACTTTTTAAAATTTTATAAATTTTATTTTTCAAAATGGACGTCATTTTTGGATTCAGAATATTGAAATTAGCCTAGGGTAAAATTTTGGTATGTTTCTGAAAACATTCAATATTTGATGAATAGTGAAAACACTAGGTTACTATTTAAAAACTGAATTTTTATTTAAATAATTATTTACATTATTTAAATTTATTTTAGCTCAAAATTGATACATAATACCTATATAAGTTCAATTCAATTAATTGGAGTCATTTTATAATAATTTTAGATATATAAAAATTTTATTGAACTTTTCACCGTCTTTTACCCACCTCCTAGGAGAATTTGCAAATTTACATAAAACTAAATTTTACCGCTTCTGTGAGTGGAATTTAAAAAATCTGAGAGATACGACTGATTTCCATAAGTAAAATGTAGTTCAATGAGATGAATATAATTTTTGGTGAATAGTAACTTTTTACTTTTATTTACAACGGTTAAAAGTAAATAGGGTAATTAAGGGTAAAAATGATATTATTATTACCCTAACACATGTTCTAATTCTGTTGGATAAGTGTAATTCGACCAAAAACAACATTATGGATAAAATATTACCCTTTAGGTCCACATGGATTAGATTAGGACATATAATATTATTTTATTTAAAGAATAGTTAAAATAGTTAAAATCAATGTTTAATAAATAAAAAAAATTTAATATAGAGTTATACATAGGATATATTCGACTATAAATATTCATTAGAAAGATAAACATATTTCCTACATAATGGTATTTTATTTTTAATTTTTAGACTTTAAATAATTTAATTTATTTATGACACAATGATGATGGAGTAATTATATAATTAATGAAATATTGACATAATTGATGTTATAAATACCCAAATAAATGTAATTTGAGACTTTTTATGAATTAAAATAATTTTTTATGTTAATATGACATGTTAGTATTGATTTAATTAATTTTTTGCGAACTAATGATTCTGTTAAGAGTTTCAAAAAAATAAATTAAAAAATAGTGTCAAAATTGGCATAAAATAGTTTTTAAAACAAATATTATATTATTAATTGTTATTTTATTCCTAAAAATATAATTATCGGCCAAATGACTTATATATGGTTATATATATTAATAATAAACTACCTGGGGTTTGATTGTCTTGTTATAGTAAGTTTATTAACCTAATAATGTAAGAAAAAAAAGACACGGTAAAAGTTAAATTATCTATCTTAAAGTTAAATCGAAATGATAAGGTTAACAATGAACCCTAAACTTGCCTAAATTATATTGGATGAGATAATATCAACCCATCCCCACATTAGCTTCAAAATAAATCAATTTAGAGCTATTAATAACTGAATATGACTTTATAAAAAAAATAATATTTTTAGTTTTTCCTAAGGTGCCCCTCTCCTCCCTTATAAAAGGGCACCTCCTGCCTCTGTTCCTCACAAAATTTGGAGCCTTGAATCTCGGACAAACCCATCCCATTTGCCTTATAAACATTCTAGAGGTCCTGGTTTTCTTCAAAGACCAATTTTAGTAACCTAAGAGGAGGTTTTAAAGAGAAATATCGAAGAAGAGGAAATATCCGTTACCGATTATTTCAAATTTATTTCTTCTTCTACCTCCACTTATTTAGTTGTTTCATTATATTGTAATAACATTAGTGTCACTAATATACTGATATGTTATTATATATAAGAAACAACCCCATTTATCCTTCTATCCATCCTATGGAAAATGAAACCACCATGCGTGCGTACGTACGGAATACCGTCTCCCCGCCGTGGTGTAATCTATTTTCCACCACCACCTTACTTGGATGGGTATAATGGTGTAAATAATGACTATATATGATTATTTTAAAGTGATATTGAATATGAAATATTATACATACACTTAAATACAATTTCATGATCATGGGAATGATATCATCGCTCGTGCGTACGTACGGACTACCGTCTCCACGACGCGATGAGATTAATTCTAAATGATTAGCCATTCATGAATGATTATAATGTATATATAATATGTAATCATGAAATATATTACATAATAATTATACTGGATTTATGTATATATATATATGTATGTCATCAACTTAATTCCATTCAATTCAACAAGGAAAAAAAACAGCGTTCATGCATACGTACGACCTACCGTCTCCATGAATGGTGTATTTCATTCCATTTATCGATATATTATATATATGTATATTATGAAGATATATTATATATAAATCATGTTTTATATTCTATAATTAGTTAATCATGATCTACGTGATCATATGAATAATTACATGTCAAAAGACGGACGACAAATGAAACGATTTTACGCAAAACGCTCTTTAACATGGAATTTACAAAAGAACAGGTAATATAAAGTAATAAGTGTACCATATATGATATCATAACATTGAATATGATTATCAAATAAGTCAATAACATTATTTAAATCATTATACAGGGGGTTCAGATACGTACGAAGCATATCGGACCAAAGGTAATGGATAACTATTCCAATCCCGTTCTTATCCGAGATTGTTATTCGTAAGTATTTAGTAGGGTTATTTCTATCATCCATGTCCATGTTTTATAAAAGTGTTTTAATGTATGTTTAAATTAATTTTTACCAATTTTTTACTTTTACTACATGGTATGTATGGAATATTTCTTTTGTTTATGTTAGGAGGTACTCTTTTGAATTTTCCGGCAAAAGTACGAGAAGAATGTTTTTTAACTTATACGGCACGAACAGATTTTTACGGTTTTATAAAGCCTTATTTTCATGAAACTTACTCCAAAACATTTCATGACTATTTTTAAAAAAATCTTTTTCCTTTAATATTTCTTGATGTTTTGTAAAAAGAAATTTATTTTGAAGAAGAAAGGATATTTTCCTCAATAATTCATTTCAAGTGTTTTATCAAAACCATTTTCCAACTAAGATGACATCATTTCATATGTGTATGTTTAAAGTATGAAGTCTCTATGATTTACATGGATTCCATTTTATTATTATGAAATGATATCCATTTCTTTTATATGGATTATGTGATTATGGGATGATGTTTATGAAACCCATTTTATTCTTTGGGTTATTATGAATGATGTATGTTTATTTTGTGGCACAAGTAACAATGATTTAATTATGAGATGTGTGGGACCTATATCTCCCTCCAATGCATTGGGTAAAGATTTATATCGCATGATATAGACATGGATGGAACGGTAAGTTAATCTGGTTCAGTGTTTCCGGACTGAAACGAAGAGTGAACTCGATTCATAAAGGGACTTCGTCCACTAAGATGGTCTTGGCAGTAATGCCTTGGCTACTATGGAAATCATAACATGTGCTAAATGGTTGCCACAATTACATGTTTTATTCCAATTATATTTTATCATGATTGATGTTACATTATGATATATTCCTTATGTACTTCCACAATTTATGTCTTTGCTCAAGATTTTTATGTTTAAATTTCATGTTCATGTTTTTGTTTTCAAATGTTTATGGATTGTTTTATTTTCACTATGTTTTCCCTTACTGAGCATTTGAGCTCACCCTTTATATGTTTTCATTTCCCCAGGATTTAAAGAAAGGTTTTAGGTAAGAAAACGAAAGGGGAATATCTTTATGGGAGATGTTGAAGATCTTTCACCACGATTATAAGATTATGTTCTGAGTTTCCAAAGGCACTAAACTATTACGGTCCTTTGGTGTCTGATTTTGATATATATTAAGTATTCCGAAAAAATAATGTAATCTCCATGTACATCATGCTTCGGGCCTCTACAGTTGGTATCAGAGGAAAGGTTTAGTTAAACTTTGGAAACTAGGTCGTAAAAACTTTAGTGAAATACCTAGGGATATTTCTAAGTTATATCTAAGGATGTCCTTAAGGATAAGTATAAGTATAGGATATAGCCCTAGAACTATGGTAACGATCATAAAATTTAACCTAAGATGCTATATATTGAGGGTACTCCCCCTTTAATATGTTTTTTTCCCTATCATGATTTTTGCCTCTCACACTATTCTTTTTGGGTTTTAGAAAATGGATGGAAACAGGAAGATTCACGATAATGGAGGATATGACGGAAAATGGAATGATACTATTCATGAGAAACCAAATTAAATGGGATTTGGAAGTCCAAACATCATTATTATGACTAATCAGAAATCTCATAATATTATCAATAATCTCAACTTTAGTAATTATCTCGACTCAGATAATAAGAGAAAGATTGAGTTTCATGATGATCATAGAGGATAGAAAGTTCAATTTCAATCATGTAAATCATGTGGGAAGAGGCATTAGGAAGATTGTTTCAAAGGAACTGGAAGATGCTTTGGGTGTGGAAAAGAAGGACACAAATCCAGTAAGTCCAAAGGAAAAGGTTCAGTTAACACCATGGACAAGGACAATGGTATTGCTACGACATCAACAATGATTAGATGTTTTAATTGTGGAATGTATGGGCATTATGAAAACCAATGCCCTAAGGGAAAATATCATGAAGAGAATCATCATAGTCAGATGAGTAGTATTTATGTGGATGATGATGAGGAGACTACAAATGATATATGAGATGAAAGAAGTGTTGAATCTCAGTCAGTTGGTTAAGAAGGTTGTGGAATGATTGTATCTTTATCAAGAGTTATGTTATATAGTTAATGGTACTGTGGAATAAAGAATTATCTAATGATTTTTACACTTTTGTTTTTCTTAAAGTATTTGAAAGTATATGTTGAATGGTACTGGTAACAATGGAAGGTTATTCAGATATTTTTGGAAATTAGATGATATGAACATAATGAAGGGATAAGAAGATAATGAGATGTTTCATTGTATTCATGAGCTCATGGATGATAAAAGGACAAAGTGATATCATGATTTGAGTATATAGATTTTATTTAGGATTTTTGGTATGTGGAAAGAGTTACCTTTTGATAGCATTTATGATTTCACTAAGGTTCTTTGGTAATTTATTTTTCAAGAGAATAAATGACTAAGGTATTCATGTCTTTGGAATGTAACCAACAAGTTATATCTTATGATATATGTGAGATAAATGCTTGTATACACAATCTTAGTAGATAAACTTTCTAGTAATTGTTTTCTTTATACTATGAGCTTGGACAGAAGTATTTTGGATAAGCCTAAAGATTGGAATGGTTTATGTTGGACGTGATATAGTATTTTTTATGGCTAAAACTTTTTTCAATATTATTGACGGAATGTTATAATGATGTTGTTTTAAAAAAAGGACAACTTGCAGGACGTGCGACAACCCATCGTGTCTGACATGGCTATGGGAATCAAACCCACAACTGAAGTGCGACAGGCCTTTATCGCCTACCACTAGCCTACAGGAAGTCCATGTTTAGTAGAAAATTGTTTTATTATATTAAATAGTATGATATATGAATTATAAGTCCATTTTAGGAACCATATATGATTAATCTCACTATATATGGACTTATGTATTTTTGATAACTTTTTCTAAAGTTTTGTTTCAGATAGATGGAATGACCCATAATTCTATCACATGATCTGATAACACTTCATGAATGAAAAATTTAACTTCATTTCCTTAAGAGATGAAGTGGAAATTGTCCAAGGAACAACCAACAATGAGATTGTACCAAAATCCAGAAAATATTTCTTCTAATTCAAAATTTTCAACTTTAGGGAAATGATATTCAAAACCAAAAATGTTGTCCTAGTGCCCTTATATCCAATGAATCAGATGGTACCTTAGATCATCACAAATCTATCGCTTTGTGATTGTTTACATTTTCATATCCATGTTCTCTACCACTCTCCATTAGAACTTGATGGTTATATTTTTCTTCCATATCCATATTTTAACCTATGTTCTCCTATATAGAAACCCAGTGATGAGTTACTTTGAGTAATCGTTAAGTTTCATACTATAGTTTTTAAAATTATGTTTTAGTATTCATTTTTATGATGTAGGTTTCTATTAATGAAACATTTGAGTAGTAAACCATTTATAACCTCGACAAATTTTGAGGGAGAAATTCATTTTAAGGGGGGTAGAATGTAACAACCCATGATTTTATGAAAAATATTTTTTTTAATTTAATTAATGTCTTGTGTTGTATGCTACACCAAAAGAAGCTTTCAAAACACGCATCCCTGACTTGGCTTGCATTACACGCAATCACGACCTTCCATAATAGTGTGTGTTGTACGCAATACCGAGTTTCACTAAACAACGATATGCTATTAAAATATAATTAAAACTAGCCGTTGTGAATAGTAATACCCACTTTTTTAAATTTTATAAATTTTATTTTTCAAAATGGACTTCATTTTTGGATTCGGAATATCGAAATTAGCCTAGGGTGATATTTTGGTGTTTTTCTGAAAACATTCAATTTTTGATGAATAGTGAAAACACTGGGTTACTATTCAAAAACCGACTTTTTATTTAAATAATTATTTAATTTATTTAAATATATTTTAGGTCAAAATTGATACATTATACCTATATAAGATCAATTCAATTCATTGGATTCATTTTATAATAATTTTAGATATATAAAAATTTTATTAAACTTTTCACCGTCTTTTACCCGCCTCCTAGGAGAATTTGCAAATTTACATAAAACATAATTTTACCGCTTCTGTGAGTGGAATTTCAAAAATCCAAGAGACACTGTTGATGTCAGTAAGTAAAATGTAGTTAAATGAGATGAATTTTTTTTGGTGAATAGTAAGTTTTTTACTTTTATATAACACGGTTAAAAGTAAATAGGGTAATTAAGGGTAAAAATGATATTATTATTACCCTAACATATGTTGTAAATCTATTGGATAAGTGTAAGTCGACAAAAAACAACATTAGGGATAAAATATTACCTTTTAGGTTCACTTGGATAAGATTAGGACATTTAATATTATTGTTTTAAGAATAGTTAAAATAGTTAAAATCAAAGTTTATTAACTAAACAATTTTTAATATAGGGTTATACATAATATAAATTCGACTATAAATTTTCATTAAAAAGATAAAAAGATATCATACATAATGGTTTTTTATTTGTAATTTTTAGACTTTATATAATTTAATTTATTTACGACACAATGATGATGCAGTAATTATATTATTAATGAAATATTGACATAATTGATGTTAAAAATACCTAAATAAATGTAATTTGAGACTTTTTATGAATTCAAATAATTTTATATGTTAATATGACATGTTAGTATTGATTTAATAAACTTTCTTTGAACTATTATTTCTATTATGAGTTTCACAAAAATCAATTACCAAGTAGTGTCAAAATTGACATAAAATAGTTTTTAAAACAAATATTATATTATTAATTGTTATTTTATTTCTAAAAATCTAAGGATCATTCAAATGACTTAGATAAGGTTATATATATTAATAAAAAACAACTTGGGGGTCGTTTGGATCGTTATAGTAAGGTTATTAACCTTATAGTGTAAGAAAACAAAAAGGCATGGTAAAAGTTAAATTATCTAACTTAAAGTTAAATCGAAATGATAAGGTTAAAATAGAACCTTAAACTTGTATAAATTATATTGGATGAGAGGATTGGGACCCATCCCCACCTTATCTTATAAATAAATCAATTTTGAGCTATTAAAAACCAAATATGGCTTTATAATAAAATAATATTTTTAGTTTTTCCTAAGGTGCCCCTCTCCTCCATTATAAAAGGGCACCTCCTCCCTCTATTCCTGACACAATTTGGAGCCTTGAAGCTCGGCCAAAACCTGCACATTTCTCTTATAAACATCCCTATAAACATTCTAGAGGTCCTGTTCTTCTTTAAAGACCAAAGATAGTACCCTAAGAGGAGGTTTCAAAGAGACGTATCGAAGAAGAGGTAATATCCGTTACCGATTCTTTCAAATTTATTTCTTCTTCTACCTCATCGTATTTAGTTGTTTAATTATATTGTAATAACATAAGTATCAATAATATACTGATATGTTATTATAAATATGAAACAAACCCATTTCACCTTCTATCCATCCTAAGGAAAATGACATCACCGCGTGTGCGTATGTACGGAATACCGTCTCCACGCCATAGTGTAATCTATTTTCCACCACCACCATACGTGGATGGTTATAATGGTGTAAATAATGACTATATATGATTATTGTAAAGTGATATTGATTCTGAAATATTATACATACACTTAAATAAAATTCCACGATCATGGAAATGATATCATCGCTCGTGCGTACGTACGGACTACCGTCTCCACGACGCGATGAGATTCATTCTCAATGATTAACCATTCATGAATGATTATAAAGTATACATAACAAGTAATAATGAAATATATGAAATAATAATGATACTGGATTTATGTATATATATATATATATGTATTTCATCTACTTAATTCCAGTTAATTCAATTAGGAAACGAAAACAGCATTCATGTGTACGTACGGCCTACCGTCTTCATGAACGGTGTATTTCATTCCATTTATCAATATATTATATATATTTATATTCGGAATATATATTATATATAAATCATGTTATATATTCTAGTATTATGTAATCATGATCTAAGTAGTCATATGAATAATTACAAGTCAAAACATGGATGACAAATGAAATGATTATACCCAAAACGCTCTTTAACATGGAATTTAGAAAAGAACGGGTAATATAAAGTCATATGTGAACCATATATGATATCATAACAATGAATATGATTCTGTAAAAAGTAAATAACATTATTTAAATCATTATACAGTGGTTTTCGATACGTACAAATCATATCAGACCTATGGTAAGGGATAACTATTCCAATCTCGTCCTTATCCGAGATTGTTATTCGTAAGTATTTACTGGGGTTATTTCTATAATCCATGTCCATGTTTTATAAAAATGTTTTCATGTATGTTTGAAGTCATTTTTACCCATTTTTTACTTTTACTACATGGTATGTAAGGAATCTTTCTTTTGTTTACGTTACGAGGTACTTTTTTGACTTTTCCAGAAAAAGTACGAGAAAAATGTTTTTTGAACTTATTCGGCACGAACCGATTTTTACGGTTTTATAAAGACATATTTTCAGGAAGCTTCCTCTAAAATATTTCATAAATATTTTCAAAAAAATATTTTTATTTTAAAATTGCATGATGTTTTGTAAAAATAAATTTATTTTGAAGAAGAAAGGATATTTTCCTCAAAAATTTATTTCATGTGTTTTATCAAAACCATTTTCCATCTAAGATGTCATTATTTAATATGTGTATGTTTCAAGTATAAATTCTCAATGATTTACATGGATTCACTTTTCTTATTATGAAATGACATCCATTTCTTTTATATGGATTATGTGATGATGTGATGATGTTTATGAAACCCATTTTATTCAGAGGGTTATTATGAATGATGTATGTTTATTTTGTGGCACAAGTAAGAATGATTTCATTATGAGATGGGTGGGACCTATATCCCCCTCCAATGAATTGGGTAATGATTTATATCTCACGAGATAGACATGGTTGGAATGGTAAGTTAATCGGGTCTTATGTTTCAGGACTGAAATGAGGAGTGAACTCGATTCAGAAAGGGACTTTGTCCACTAAGATGGTCTTGGCAGTAATTCCTTGGCTACTATGGAAACCATAACATGTGATGAATGGTTTCCACAATTACATGTTTTATTACCATTATATTTTATCATGATTGATGTTCCATTATGATATATGCCTTACGTACTTCCACGATTTATGTATTTGCTCAATATTTTGATGTTTAAATTTCATGTTTAAGTTTTTCTTTTTAAATGATTATGGATTTTTTTATGTTCAAAATGTTTTCCCTTACTGAGCATTTGAGCTCACCCTTTATATGTCATCTTTTCCCCAGGAATTAAAGAAAGGTTTTAGGTACGAAAAAAAGGGGAAGATCTTTATGGGAGATGTTGAATATCTTTCACCATGATTATAAGATTGTGTTCCGAGTTTCCAAAGGCACTAAACTATTATGGTCCTTTGGTGTCTATTTTTGTTACGTATTAAGTATTCTGCAAAAATAATGTAATGTCCACGTACGTCAAGCTTCGGGCCTCTAATTTTATAGTGATAAATTATAATATTTCGTGGCTTTTAAGTTTAATTAGATTATATTTTTATCATTTAATACAATTTTGGTCATTGTACGTAATTTCACATTTAAACTGGACATAAGAAAGTTTCAATCTTTTGATAGTTATTATTTCATAAAAACACGCTTTTAGTTTTTACAATGGAAATTAATTTTAAATTAATTTATGCCACATCTGTGTTTTGAATAAAGAAAAATGGATTCCCTATTTGGAATCAGGAGGTCCAAATTTTGTAAATAGGTATGTTTAATTTTTATACATTAGGAATATTTACTTCGGTAAATATTTTATTTAGCGTGGTTAAAAGGGTAAATCCAGTAAATAAGGCTACAAAATAATATTATAATAATATTAAATTACCCTAACACATGTCCTAATACTATTTGATGATACATGGCCATCCATGGGCATACTTTGGTTTATTTTGGGACCCCATGGAGCCACTTCTAAGTGATAATGTCATTATATATTAAATAATTTAAAGTAGAAAAAAAAGTACAAATGAAAATATATTTTAGTAAAATAATTTTTATACGAGGTTATATAATTTATCTATTAGACTATAAATATAAATTACAAAGATAAAAAGATTAAATACCTCAGGATTTTTTATTTATAATTTTTAGGCACAAAATAAATATATTTATTTATAGTACAATGATGTTGTAGTATTTGCCTTATTAATGAAAGAATCAAATAAATGGTATTATATATGTTAACAAATAAAATTTGAAAGTGTTGATGTCAACAAAAAATTTTATAGTATAATTTGACATGTTAGGATTGGTTGAATAGATTATATTTGAAGTAATAATGCTGTTAGAAATTTAAAAAATACAAAATAAAAAATAGTGTCAAAATTGACCTAAAAGAGTTTAAAAATATATATTATATTATTAATTGATATTCTATTCCTAAAAAAATAAGGTTTAGAAAAAGTTATTTAATAATATTATATATATCATTAATGAACCACTTTATGTTCTATTGGAATTTTATATTATGATTATTGACCATATAATATAAAAAACAAAGAGACATGGTAAATGTCAAACTAATTAAATAATAGTTAAATATAAAGAATAATGTTAAAATGGTGACCCAAACCCATCTAAAACCTATTGTTTGAGTGGTTTTAGACCCATGCACACATTATCCTTTAAATAATATATTTTGGAGCCATTATAATCTGAAGATTATTTTATAATAAAATAATATTTCTAGGCTTTCCTAAGATGCCCCTCACCCCACTTATAAACGTGCACTCTCCATTCTATCTAATTAGCACCATCATAGACATTTTTCTCAGCCATACCCTACCCAAATACCCTCTAAACTGTCCTAAATTCATCCAACTATCCTTAATTTATTCATAAATATAACTTAAGGATCCCTTATGATCAAATTAAAAGGAAGAACATGAATAAGAGGTAAAAATTTCATCACTTGTTTCAAGTTCCTTTCTTCTCCCACTTCCTATTTCGTTGTTGTTTCCATTATAAAATAATAACTATAGTATATTCTACACAATGTGATGTTATTATAAATATGGTACAACCATATTTATTATTCTATCCATCCTTTGAATGACATGTCACCATTCGTGCGTACTTACGGCTTACCGTCACCACGTCATGGTATAGTTGTCATTGAATACATTATTATTTGGATGGGTATACTAATGATGTATAATTGATATAGATAATAAATATAAAATTATAATGATTATATATATATTATATACCATCCAATTAGAAATTATTTTAATATCAAAAGAATGAAATTGCCGCTCGTGCGTACGTACGGATTACCGTATCCAAGAACATAATGAGATTCATTCCCAATCATATCCATTAAAGAATAATTTTCATTTGATCATTAAAAATAATGTTAAAAGACTTAATATCATTATGAATATGAATAAGATACATCCTATACATAAAACAATTACTTACGTAACAAAGCATATAATGGAAACGAATTAGTTAACACCAAAAATGATGATAATACTAAAATATTATTAACAATGAATTATTAGATGATCATATATGATATCATATTAATGTATATAGTTGTTGAATAAATTAATAACAACTATTTCAAAATTATATAGGATTTTAACCTATCCTTGATCAAGTAAAAGTACAATCTAAGGGTTAATTCTACAATATCTTTTTATCTGAGGTCGTTTTTACGTTAGTATCTATTGGGATCTCTTTATCATCCACATCCATGTTTCTTTAAAATGTATTTCAAATATTTTTTTACTAGACAATAGGGTAAAGTAATTTATACCCTTATTTTACCTTATATGTTATTATTGGAATGTTTCCATGATTTTCAAATCAATTTACTTTATGGACTTTTTGGAAAAATTAAGATAAGAATGTTTTTTAACTTATACAGTGGGTGCATCTATTTTCCACAATTATAACTCATCAATGATTCCCTTAAATGACTATAATAATACTTTCAAAATAACTATTTTTTTATAATTATGTGACCCTAAAATTATTTCAATATAGAAAGAGATATTTCTCTAAAAATGGTTTTTATTTCATCTATGTCAACATCCTTTGATGGATTTTAAGTTTATTTGAAGTTGATTTGTTATGAAACAAAACATCCATATTATATTGAAGGTTTTTTGATATGTTTGACTATGGATGTGATATTTTTATACCATTCATGGTTTATGGTTAATATATTGAAATTTTGTATGCTTGTTTTAATACGAATGTTTATGTTATATTTCAACATTTTCATATGAGGAAGGTATTTGACATAATAAGTGATCGGTGGAGCCCACTATAGCTCCACGATACATCGATAGGTCTCATGAGACAACTAGACGTGGAATTGGATGAGGCCTTTCCCAATTTGATATATGCTTTTGGATGAGGCCATAATCCTTTTTAGACGTCTTGGTAGAGTCCTTGACAAAATGATTCAGAATGTTTAAAATTATACATTCCATCATTATGATAATAATATTGTTGGTTCATGTGGTCATTCGACAAGTAGAATATCCATGATTATGTTTTATTATGGCATTATTTACTCGGAACATATTCCTACCATAAAAGTGTTCATTTTTATTATTAGTCAAGGCATGTGGTTTCAATAATTTACCTGGCTTAATATTGATATTATCTGCTGCTCTATTGCTTACTCTTACATAGCATTTGATCTCACCCATTTCTTATGTTTCATTTTCCCAGGATATGAATAAGTTAGTAATGAGTGACTTGTAAGAATAATATAGGAGGCTTGGATGTTTCTAATGGAATAAATTCATGTTATATTTTTTTTCAAGTTGTAAAGGTGAACTTATGCATGAATCTTGTTTCCAATATTACTAAACTGATAGGTCATTCGGGACATGATTTCCTTGTGATCAGGACAATGTTATGTAATAATGCACCGACATTGGGTAACTATGGTCAGGGAATTATAGTTGGTATCAGAGGAAGTTGTTTACAAACTATGGAAACTATATTTAGATAAATTCTGATTAGAGCACGTAGCCCTATGATATACATTGAGGATTAGTTTAGAATAACTTCCTAGAATTTTGGTATTGAATAGATTTTGTGATTTTTCGAAGAATTAAATCTTTGTCTAGATACTAGCAGGTAGAGGTGTCTCTGGCACAGATGTACCTAGGGGTAAAACTCGAAAACACCGCTATAAGATAAACTTGAATGGGAATTGATGCACGACAATGGGCCTTACTGCACTCTTGGTTATGACACTCCAGAGGGACATGATTAGGATAATTTAAAATTTATTTACAAACCATTTTGAAGGGTTTATGAGTATATAATTCCTCAATGAAAACATTTTTATTATTATGGATTATATCCATAATCTATTCAATTTATGTTAACTGTTTTACAAGTTTGGATTTCTGTATTGAGATTCATAAACTAATCTAGTGTATGCAATTGTTTTGAAATGGCACATAGTGGAAGAAATGGAAACTGTATAAATGCATTAAATCCATGTTGGTATTTCCCTACTTCACATGATAATTATAGTGAAGCTGGTTATTCATCTGGTACTGATCAGCTTGTCACCATACTGGGAAAACTCACACAGGTTATGAATAATAACCTTACCCGTAAGGAGCACCCTGATCCACAATGCAGATGATCAATGTTAGGCCGCTTCATGAGGAAACAACCACCAACATCCAAAGGGGGTACAATTCCATTTGTAGCTGAGAAATGGATAAATTCCTTAGAGAAAATAATCCATGCCTTGGAGAGTAGTGAAAGGGAAAAAGTTGTCATGACAGTTTACCACCTCACAGGAGATGCTGATCAACGGTGGTCATTATTTCAAAAAACAAAGGATGATGATGAAGTATCAAATATGAAATGGAGGGAGTTTAAAAAAAAATTGTAGAAAAATAACTTCTTCATGACCATCGAGCTGATATTGAAATACAATTTCCGAGTCTGATGCAAAAGGAAGATGAGAATTTCTCAAAGTATGAATCTAAAATTACATGGTTAACAAGGAATGCTGTAGATTATATATGTGACCCAAGATGTAATATTGACTATTTATTTGATGGTTTAAAACCATTTCTCTATCGATAATTAGTATCACAATCCTTCTCATCATATGAATATATTGTCTTGTATGCTATCAAGATAGAAAACTAATTATCTATGTATTATGTATTTGAAGAAAAGCAAGAGAAGAAGAGATCTGCTAAACACTCTTGGAAAGAAATAAGGAAACTTAGAAGAAGGGAATAATTGAATTTCCACCCTGTGATAATTGTGGAAAGAAGAACCCTGGTGCCTATCTAAAAGGAAAAGAAGTATGCTACAAATGTGGACAGAAAGTCCATCTTGCTGGTGATTGTAAGGGAATGAATGATGATACCAATGTTCAATGATACGATTTCAGAGAGATGTGACATTATGAAAATAAATGTCCTATGCATCAGATAAACATAACTCAGAAAATGCCAAGGGATCAAGGCTAAGCTTATGTGATCACCACTGCTGAGGTTGAAGCCCCAAAAGACATGGTGGCATGTTATTTAATGGTATCATTAATTATAACTAATTCTTTATCTGATTCTATATCATCTCATTGTTTCATATCTTCCCATTTATCTATGAAAATTAGATATTTCCTATTTGATTTAACAAGGGAGTTGTCAGTCAATACTCCTAAGGGAAGATTCATTGCAAGAATGTTTTGGGAACCAATTCCCATTAGGGCATATAAATTTTCTTTATATGATGATCTCATAATCATACCCGTTATTTAATTTGATATAATCCTTGGTATGGATTGGCATTCAGATCATGATGTGAAAATTTATTGTAAGAAGAAGGAGGATACCATTTTTGATGATAATAAAAAGCACCTTATATTTAGAGCAGAAACATCAGCACATAATTCTTATCTAGATCCACCCCCAGCAGGTCAACTAAATTCAATTATTGGGGATAAAGAAAATGAAATAGTTGTGGGTGAGGAAAAGAAGGTTCAAATATAGGATGTACCTATTGTGAAAAAAATATGTTGATGTGTTTCCAGAAGATTTACCTTGACATCCTCTAGAATAAGAAATTGAGTTTTCCATTGATTTAATTTCTAGATCACGACCCATATCAAATACCCCTTATAGAATGGAAACTTTGGAATTAGTGTAACTAAATAAACAACTAGAGGAATTGAGGAATAATGGGTTTATTCTCCCTAGTGTTTTTCCATGTGGAGCCCCTTGCCTTTTTGTAAAGAAGAAAAATGGATCAATGAGGTTGTGGATTGACTATAGGGAAATCAATGCTATAATAATAAATAAAAACTATACCCTACCTCGCATTGATGATTTATTTGACCAACTTCATGGAGATCAATAATTTTCAATGAATGACCATCGGTCTGGATATCATCAGTTGTCTGTGAAGAAGGAAGACATTAAAAAAATAGCATTTCGAACCAGGTACGAACATTATGAGTTTGTAGTAATTCCTTTTGGATTGACTAATTCCCCCTCTTTCTTCATGGATTTAATGAATAGTGTTTTCAAGGAATATATTGATGACTTTTTAGTGGTATTTATTGATGAAATCATGGTATACTCCAAAATCTACGAAAATCATGAAAATCACTTGTGCATTATACAGAAGACAGGTAGAAGACACGAATTATATGGGAAGTTTAGAAATTGTGAATTCTGGCTTTAAGAGAATTTTTTGTTGTCGATATTGCCTCTAAGTATGGAATCTCCATTGATCTTTCTAAGATATGAACAATCCAAAAATTGCCAGCACCGATGAGTATAACTAAGGTACACAGTTTTATTGGTTTATCAGGTTATTATCAGCGTTTCGTCCAGAATTTTTCCCGAATGGATAACCCATTATCCAAGCTCACATGTAAAGGGGATAAATTTTTTTGGACAAAAGAATGTGATTAATGTTTAGACGAACTAAATATAAGATTAGTCAATGCTCTGATATTGACTCTACCATCAGGGAATGATGGGTTTGTTATTTATAGTTATGCATCAAAGAAAGGACTTGGTTGTGTCCTTATGCAGAGTGATTGGGTTATTTCATATGCAACACGACAGCTAAAAAGTAATGATAAAAACTATCATACTCATGATCATGAGTTAGTAGATGTAATATTTACTTTGAAAGTATGGAGACATTATCTCTATGGTGAAATATGTGAGGTAAATACTGACCACAAGAGTTTGAATAATATTTTCTCATAGATAGAACTCAACATGAGGCATAGACTATGGCTTCATCTACCCAAAGATTATGATTTCACGATACTCTACCACCTCGAGAAGGAAAATATGTGGTAGATGCTTTAAGAAAATAAGATCATGGAGTTTTTAACAATATTAGTGTTGAAAGGGATCATTGTTGGAACCATGGTCATCTTTTCATGGTTTGGAGTATGGTTTGTGTTTGTTTTCAATCCTCAGAGGAAGTTCAAAATGTGTTCCAGCAAAGTTCTCATATAGGTCAAGCAGATTACATCATTGAAGGTGGCACCTTTTTCTAGAGTTTTCCAAATTTTTGGGCCTAAAAATCACCAAATGCAGAAAAGTTATTTTGGCAAAGAGACTTGTGTGTCGTGTTCTTGAAGGAGAGGAAACTTGTGCGCAATATTTTTTTCAATATTAAAACATGGAAAAATGGAATAGGGATAATGTTAGCACATGTTTTGGGCTGATCACGCAAGTGAATTGCATTCCGTGAAAGGACCTGCGCGTCGATTCCTAGGAGGTTGGAATGTTGCACGCATGTTGTTCTTCGAGATCAAAGCCTCAAAATATGGAAAAGGAAAGAGGGTCACACATGTATTAGTGTGGTTGCACAAGTGAGTAGCACGAAAAAGGTTATGGTGGTTGGAGCTGCGCGCCAGGACTTGCACAACCCGAGGTTACTTGCGTGCCTCCACTCAGGGGGTCTAGTTTTCCTATAAATAGAGGACCACCCCTCCTCATTTTTAAAATAGTTCAGACATAGATATTTTTCAGAGATCCCATCACGCAGGTGTAGAAGTCGTGCAAGTGGTGGGGTGTCACGCAAGTTTGGAGTTGGGGATGTCATAGTCACATAGGTTGTTTGGTGACACTTTTGCGCCAGTCTTGGAGTTGGAGACAGGTGACCATTGGGAACCAAAATTGGTTTGGGTGGAAAAGGAGTAGGGTTGTGCATGTTTGGTGTTGAAGAAGGTGGAATCGTGAAAGTGTTGGAGGTGGACTAGCGGGAAAGTTTTAACATGCACGCCATCCCTGAAACTTGCGCGCTGGGCTTGGACTTGTGCGCCGGTCGTGGACATGCATGCCAGATATTGTTGAAGCTTGCTGGTCATCTGGGAGCTACACAGAGGCTGGAATATTTCCCGATACCATTGGTGCAAAGTTAGATTAGTTTATAGGTGAGAGTTGGACTTCAACAGATCATCTACATAAAACAGGGGATTCATTCATATAGCAATGATGGTTAGACCTTCACGTCTTTAAACTGAGTGGGACTTCACCAACGACAGTGATCTAGGGGGAGTCAATAAGAGTGACCGAAGGGATGTAATGAGTTATCCCTGAACAGTTGTAAAGAAAGTGTGCTTGGGATAGAGTGACTGCTCCTGAACCATTGTAATCCATAACTAGTGAAAAATAGTGGATTTTGGTACGACCAAAAACATTTCGGCATATGCTCCTTGGATGTAGCCCTTAGCGGTGAACCAAGTAAATTTGTCTGTTTCATCTCTTTTCATGTGAATGTTTCTTTGCAGATCATATCCATTATACAGGTTTAACTAGTTCCTAACAATGTGGTAATAATATCCTTTTTTTAAAAGATATATTTGTCACCTTGATTCACCCCTCCCCTATCAGGGTGCCCCGGGGTCCTACAAGTGGTATCAGAGGCTAAAGGTTAACTGGTGTTTGGTCTATCACATACCATTAGGGACCATACGACCAATGTCAGAGGAGTCCCTCTCTTTGATGGAAGTAATTTCCAAGTCTAGAAGAATAGAATGAGATCTCAACTAACATCTCTTGGAATGTATGTTATGTTTTCTATTGTGCAAGGAATACATGTCACTGATCCAACATGCCTGGCTATGACTGAAACAGACAGGAAAATTCTTGATGCAGATGCTAAAGCACAAAATCCTCTCACTACAGCTCTTTATGATCAGATCTATCTAAAGGTGATGAATTTCACCTCTGCAAAATCCATGTGGGATAAACTCCAAAATATTTATGAAGGAGATAACAAAGTAAAGGTGGTGAAAATATAGGTGATGAATAATAGGTTCGATGATTTGAAGATTCATCATGATGAGATTGAATAATTCTTCTTCAATCGAATTACTGAAGTGGATGGTGCAATTTAGTGCCTTGGAGAAGAAATCAAATACGTTGAAGTTATCAAAATAATAATGAGAAGACTTCCACCCCTATACAATGCAGAGGTGTCAGCCCTTGAGGAAAGAGATCTTTTGAAACATTATCTGGATGATCTTCTGAGAAGCTTGGTAGAATATGTAATGAGAGTCAAACCAGAAGATGTTATGACTCGGGTAAGAATGGAAATGGAATTCAAGGCCATGGATAAACTAAAAATTTCAAAAGATAGTGGTGGTGAAGATGATGATGAAAAATAAATTCTTTCTCTTATTGCAAAGTTGTTCCAGAAGGGAAAAAAGGAAATTCAAAGCGAAGTTACCTCTTCCTTACTTTTGATGTGGTAATGTCGGGAACATTGCTTCTCAGTGCTATAGAAAGACCGATGATGATGATAGCGATGATGAAAACATCGAGAAGCCTCAGAAATGGTTTTCAAGAAGGGAGACTTCAAATATAGAATTAATGTTCTGAATAAGAGTTTTTTCTTTGAAGAAGAATATGATGCTAATAAATTATGTGAAGAAGAAGAACCAGCATTTAAAATTGGAAACCATGCTTCCATAATGGCCACTGTTGAAAAATCAGAAGATAATGGTGTAAAAAATCAGTCAAAAACTAGTGTCAATTTTGTGTGGCAACTTATGAATGCTGTTAGCAATCATAAGACAAAATGAATGAGTTGAAATAAGTGGAAATCAATTGTAGTGGAATCAACCAAATATGTTTATCAGCTTGAAGCTAAAATTGAACGTCTAGAAGAATTTGTGAAAGTACAGTCTAAAATCATTGAAAGAAATGATGATGTAGTGGATCTGAAGCATACAATAGAAGAGCAGGGAAAGGTCATCAATGTCCTCACATACAGACTTGAAGAAAAGAACAAGGCTGCTAAGGGTCTGAAGGAGGAAGTTGTTACTCCTAGGAGTAAACCTGAGACTAAATCAATTATAAAAGAATCAAGGAAGAAAATACAATTGGGAAGATTCCCAGAAGCTAAATTACTGGAAAGATCCATTTGTGGTTTAGATAGGGTTTGAAAAATCTTGAGTGATTAGAGACCCGTTTTCATGGGAAAGAGTGGAATTGTCTATGAAGCTGAGACATCAACTTCTGAATGTAAAGAGATCTAAAAGAAAGACAAGATGAAAGTTGGACATGTTGATAAATTTCCTAAAGTGCTGAAAAATAAATCCTCAGTTAAAACTAAAAGGAGAACTGAAAGTTATCCTCAATCAATTAGAAATGATAGGCAATCCAACTATTCTTTCAAGGAAGAAGGTATGAGGAGAAATTAAAGTGAGAAGACATTTCCTCTCATGAAGTTTCAGTTCTGTGGCTATCTGGTCCATACCATGTCGTATTGCAAAGAGGCAAGAAGCTATCTGCATGGAGAAGATATTGGAGCTCAATAGAGGAGAAAAAATTAATATTCGAATTCTTATAGACGAAAAAATTTCTATGCATGTTGTTTCCGTTGATCTAACATTGGTCATAAGGCTTTTTATTGCAGGAAGAGAAGGGACATTGACACCTCATACCAGAGTTCACGACAGGTCATACCTCGTCAACAAGACAGTGTGGTTCTTTCAAACAGGTTTTCTCCACTCGAAGAAGAATTCGACTATGAAGAACCAATTTACCCAGAGAAGATAATTTTAAGTCCATCAATGCTCTATACTCAATCCAATGTTTCATGGAAGGAATGAAATAAAATTAAAAAATCCAACATTGTAGAGCTGGCCCTCAAAGCCGCAAAAAGTAACAGGACCTGGATTCTAGATAGCGGTTGTTCATCTCACAAGATAGGTAATGATATACTATTAACAAATATCAAAAGGAAGGATGATGGTACAAAACGATTTGGTAATGATTGAGCTGTAAAAATCAAAGGCTGTGGAAGTACAGAATTAGCTAATGGAGAGCTAAAGAAGACTGAAGTCCTCTACATAGATGGCCTACGTCATAATCTACTCAGTGTGAGTCAACTCTGTGACTCGGGATTTATAGTTACTTTTAATTATAAAGGATTAACTATCAAGGTATAGATAGGAAATTCACTTAGGAATTAATGCAGAATAGACAGAAATCTGTATCAGGTTGATAGTAATGAAAATGTTTGTTATATAACTGTTAAATAATAATAAAATTTGTGGCATCGAAGATAGGGACACATCAACAACTAGATATGGAGAAAATATACAAATTGAGGATTGTCGTAGACATTATCAACCTGAAGCGTGAGTGTGAATTGTCTTGTGATGCTTGTATTCGTGGGATACTGGTATGCAGTTCATATCGGCCAAAGAAGAAAAGGGCATCTCATCTTCTTGATCTAATTCACACAGATGTATGCAGGCCGATAAATGTTGTTGGAACTAATGGAGAGAGGTACATTTTCCTTTTCATAGATGATTACAATAGAATGTCATGTGTGATGGTCATTCATAGGAAACGACAAGTCCTTGACTTCATGAGAACGTATTGGAGAATCACCGAGAATGATACCAGACGAAATATCAAAGTGTTGTGATCTGACAATAGAGGGGAATACACGTCCATTGAATTTGATAATTATCTAAAGAAGCATGGGATACAACATGAGGTAGCTACTGTGAGAACTATCCAACCAAACGGAGTCATTGAACGTAGGAATCGACAGGTGAACAACATGGCACGAACTATGATGATTGAAAGTTGTATTCCATGACATTACTGGAAAGAGGCTGTTCAAGTTGCAGTGTATATTCAAAATCAAACATCACTCTATATGGGTGAGACGAAGACAATATATTAATTTTTTCATGGAATAAATCCCTCATTGAAATACTTTCGTGTTTTTGGAAGTAAATGCTTCATTAGAAACAAAGAAAGAAATCAAGGGAAGTGTGGTGACCATGCAGATGATGGTATTTTCCTCAGATACTCAATGAATAGAAAATCCTACAAGTTCTTCAATAAGAAATTAGGAAGGACTGTGTAAAGAAGTGATGTAATGATGATTGAAGAGAAACCAACAATTTCTTCAAGGTCGCCTTATGCTGATGTGATAGAGAGTGAGGAAGAAAGTGAACATGGATAAAATACAAATACAAAAATAGAGGAAGTTGAAAAAAACACTCAGCAGTCACATCATGATGTTGACTTAGAAGAAGAATCCAAAGAAGAAATTATGGACGATGAGAATGCAACTGAAGCTCATAGGAGAAATCAAAGAGCTGAGATTGATCCATCTAACACAATTGGGGACAGTCACGCACCCACTCAAATAAGGAGGATGAGGAATAACATGCCATCTGTATTTCTATCAGTTGTGGATCCATCCTCATTTGAAGAAGCTGCAAAGGGTGAATCATGGGTGAAAGCCATGAATGAATAGTTTGACTAGATTAACAAGAATCATACATGGGATCTTGTTAAAAGACCCTATGTTCACAATGTGATTGGTACAAAATGGATCTTCAAGAACATGTTTGATGAGCATGGAAGTGTTATTCTAAAAAAGGCACGTCTGGTATGCAAACGATATTCCCAGATTGAAGGCGCTGATGTTGAAGAAACCTTTTCTCTATTGGTTATACTGGAGTCAATCAAACTTTTCCTTGCCATGGCACTCCAAATATGATATAAAGTATATCAAATGGATGTCAAGACAACATTATATAATGGTGTTCTCAAAGAGAAAGTCTAAATTGAACAACCAGTGGGTTTTGTTCTTGTTACTGATGAAACTAAGATCTGCAAACTGAAGAATACTCTATATGGTTTAAAGTAGGCACCACGAGAAAGGTATTCTCAACCAGACTCATATCTCTAGAAGCTGGAATTCAAAATAGGAGGAGTAGACCACAATCTATACCTGAAGAATTCTCTAAAATATAGGTTCATGGTTCTAGTCTACATTGATGGCATTATTTTTGGTGGAAGCAAGTAGAATTAAGTGGATAAATATGCCAATCACAAGAAATCAGAATTTGAGATGTCTATGATTAGATATATCACATATTTATTGGGGCTGTAGGTGATTCAAAGGTAGGATTACACATTCATTTCACATGAAAAGTATTCAAGAGAACTGCTGAGGAAGTTTAATATGCAATACTCCAAACCAATCTCAACTCTAATTACAGTTGAAACCTAACAAGGAAAGCAAGAGGTTGGGGCATCTGTAGACCCCACTCTGTAAAGGATGATAATTGGAAGCCTACTATACCAGACATTGACATGACCAGATATTGTCTTTGTAACCTATATAGCGGCCCACATTCAGTCTAATCCAAAGTAGGAACATATGACAGAAGTAAAAAATAATCATGAGGTATATTCAAGGTACTCACAATTGTGACTTATACTTTTCTGTATGAAGAGACAATGAATTATCAGATTTTTCTGATGCTGACAGGGCTAGTGATGTAGTAGACAGAATGTCAACCAGTAGTGGAGTATTCTACATTGGGAATTAATGTGTTGGATGGTTGAGTAAGATACAAAAAATTTCTTCTCATAGTACTGATGAAGATGAGTATATATCCTCTACAAAGGCATGCACTCAACTGCTATGGATGATGAAATAATTAACTAATATTGGTGACGAGGTGAAACAACCAATGGTGATTTAATGTGATAACAAGAGTGCAATTGATATTATGAAGAATCATGTTCAGCATTCTCGTACATAATATATTGAAATAAGGTATCAATTTATCAAATAGAAGGTTGAGCAAGGCGTGATTAGAATAGATCTTGTGGGAACGGATGTGAAAGTAGTTGATATCCTGACCAAGCCACTATCAGCGGCTGTGTTTGAGAAGCATCAGTTGAACCTCGGTGTTCGGCCACCTCCCAGTGCATAAAGACGATATGTAATACCCATATCCCTGTTTATGATAACTGCTTTTATCTGTTTATGGATGTCATGCAGGTTTGTGGGGGGAGATAATATCCATGTAGAGTATGGTTTGAGCTGAACATTGAACTAATTACCGGTCTTTGGGTTTATTGTCAATGGGGTAGAAAGGAATAAATTCAGGCCTGTTCAGGCATGTAATGATTTTGTGAAATGATACGAATGCAGTGTCAGTGATAGGACATGAAGTATGAGATGGAATTCATTGGTAATGCAACACTTTTGTGTCATTGAGAATTCTAAAACATGGGAACCCAATGAAAGATTTCTATCTTGTTTTCTACACTGATCATTTCTCACGTAGACTTAGAGTGTTGGCTTAGTTGCTTCTTGCATTTTTGGTTTACATGTGGATGGGGATCTATTGAATTTATTTTCTGATTGAAAACAAACCCAAAGGGGGAGATTGTTGGATCCATGATCATCTTGGCTTGATTTGGAGTATGGTTTGTGTTTGTTGTCAATCCTTAGAGGATGTTCATAATGTGTTCCAAAAAAGTGCTCAAAAAGGTCATGCAGATTACATTATTAAAGGTGGAACCTTTTTCTAGTGTTTTCAAAAAATTTGGGCCTGAAAATCGCCAAATGCAGAAAAGTGATTTTGGAAAAGAGTCCTGCGAGTCGTGTTCTTGAAGGAGAGGAAACATGTGCGCCATTTTTTTTGTCAATATCAGAACATGGAAAAATGGCATAGGGATAAGGGTAGAAAAAGTTTTGGGCTGGTCACGCAAGTGACTTGCGCACTGAGAAATGACCTCTGCGCCGATGCCTAGGAGGTTGGAATGTTTCGTGCCTGTTGTTCTTCGAGATCAGAGCCTAAAAATATGGATAAGGAAAGAGGGTCATGGAAGTATTTGTGTGGTCGCACAATTGAGTAGTGCAATAGAGGCTAGGGCGGTTGGAGTTGTGCGCCGGGACTTATGCTCAACGAGGTCACCTGCGCGCCTTCGCTCATGCGGTCCAGTTAGCCTATAAATAGAGGACCACCACTGCTCATTGGTAAAATAGTTCGGACATAGAGATGTTTCAGATTTCCCATCGCGTAGGTGTAGATGTTTTTCATGTGGTGGTGTGTCGCGCATGTTTGGAGCTGGGGAAGGCATAGTCGCGTAGGTTTTTTGATGACACTTGTGTGCTAGGCTTGGAGTTTCACAAAAGGTAACCATTGGGCACCAAAATTGGTTTGGGTGGAAAAGGAGTAGGTTCACGCCAGTAAGAACTTACACGCCATCCCTGAAACATGCACGGCGGGCGTGGACTTGCGTGCCAGTTATTGTTGAAGCTTGCCGGTCGTCTTGGATCTACACACAATCTTGAAGAATTCCTGATACCATCGGTGCAAAGTGAGATCAGTTTACAGGTGAGAGTTGGACTTCAAAAGAGAATCTACATACAACATAGGATGCATTCATTTAGCAATGATGGGAAGACCTTCATGTCTCTAAACTGAGTGGGACTTCACCAACGGTAGTGAGCCAGGGGGAGTCAATGTGAGTGACCCGAGGGATGCAATGAGCTATCCCTGAACAGTTGTAAAGGCATTGTGCCTGGGATAGAGTGACTGCTCCCAAACCATTGTAATCAATTACTACTAAAGTATAGTGTATTTCGGTATGACCGACAAATTGTTGTTGTATGCACCTTGGACATAGCCCTTAGCGGCGAACCAAGTAAAATCTGTTGTGTCATCTCTTTTCATATGACCGTTTCATTGCAGATCATATCCATCATATAGGTTTAACTAGTTCCTACCAATGCGGGAACAAGATCATTGGTTTTCAAAGAAATATTTTTCACACTGATTCACCCCTCCCCTCTCAGGGTGCCCCAGGGTCCTACAATCTTATTCTCATGGACCTAGTAAAGATAGATATGGGAATAACCATGGAAGGTGGATCATCAATTCTTTTTTCCATTGGTTTCCAAACCATCTTTATTAGAAAGGATAAAAATTTCTCAAGCTGATGACAAGGAGTTTCAAAAGATGATTAAAGCTGTGAATGTTGGGAGATTGTGTGACTTTGTGTATAAAGATAGAAATTTGAAATTTGGGAAGAGACTTTGTGTTCCTATTATACCTTATTTAAAAAGGGAATTGTTTGTTAATTCTCATTGTTCCAATTTATCAATACGCCCTGGAATCACCAAGATGTATAAGGATTTGAAGGAGAATTTTTGGTAGGAAAATATGAAGAGGGAAATTACTGATTTTGTATCAATATACATGGTTTGTCAACAAGTGAAATATGTAAGGCGATAGACTGAAGGAGTTATTCAACCTCTTACCATACCTAAGTGGAAATGGGATAATATTATGATGGACATTGTCATGTGACTACCAACGAAACCTAAAAGGAACAATGAAATATGTGTCATTATTGATCGTCTTATCAAGTCATCACATTTTGTTGCAATAAGAAAAGATTTACCACTTGAACATCTTGCAAGACGATATATTAATGAAGTTGTGAGACTTTATGGATTACCCCTATGGATTTCATCTGATTGTGATCTGCATTTTACATCATGATTCTAGAAATGTCTTCAAAAATCTTGGGATAGTGAACTTCATTTGAGCACTGTCAACATCCCCCAAATTGATGGACAATCAGAACTGACTATTCAAAAATTTAAAGACATTTTGAGATCATGCTCTCTTGAATTTCAAGGTATGTGGGATCAATATTATCTCTGGAAGAATATTTCTTATAACAATAGATTTTATTCAAGTATTTTGATGGAACCATATGAACCATTATATCCTAGAACATGTGGAGGAAATGATGGAAAAGGTGAAGGTAATCCAAACTTGCATCAAAGCAGCTCAAAGTAGGCAGAAGAGCTATGCTGATAACTGAAGGAAGGATTGGAAATTTCAAGTAGGAGATCATGTTTTCTTGAAGTTATATCAATGGGATGGTGTCATACATTTCGGTAAGAAGTTAAAATTGAGTCCCAGGTACATCAGACCTTTTGAAATAATTGAACAAATTGGGACTATAGCTTACCATTTGGCAATACCCCCATATCTCTCCAATGTTCATGATGTATTCCATGTATCACTGTTGAGAAAATACATGCCTGGCACAATGCATGTACTCACCAGTGAGAAATTAGAAATGAAACCCGATCTATCTTATTGTGAAGAGCCTGTCATGGTTCTTGATTAAAGAGAACAACTATTGAGAAACTAGACGACTCGTATGGTAAAGGTTCTATAGAAAAACCATAAGATGGAAGATGCAACGTGGGAACCCGAGGAACTTATGGTGAAGAACCACCTTAGTCTTTTTATACAATAATATTCTAGAATCATCAAGGATGAAATAATTTTATGTAGGGGAGAATGTCATACCCCAAGCTTCTATGGTACGCTTCTATTTGAATAATGAAGTAGCTTCCGTTGTACGCAACTTCGAGATTTTAACACATCGCGACCAATAAAACTAACTGTTATGAAAAGTGATACCCAATTTTTGAAATCTTATCAATTTTATGATTAAAAATGGACTTCATTTTTTGATTCGGAATATCATAATTATATAAGGGTGAATTGTTTGTATTTTTCAGAAAACATTCAGTTTTTGATGAAAACTGAAAAGTAATGAATTTAAATTAAAGAAAACATTTTTAATCAAAATAATTTATGGTGATATATTATATTATTGAGTGGTTTTTATTTTTAATTAGATTATATATTTACCATTTAATCCAATTTTGGTCGTTGAACGTAATTTCACATTTAAACTGAATATAAGTAAGTGTCAATCTTTTTATAGTTATTATTTCTTAAAAACACACTTTTTTGTTTTGTCAATGGGAATTAATTTTAAATTAATTTTTGCCACTTATCTGTTTTGAATTTATAAAAATGGATTCCCTATTTGGAATCAAGAAGTCCAAATAGGGTAAATAGGTAACTAATATTTTTTAGACATTAGGAATATTTACTTTGGTTAATATTTTATTTACCGTGGTTAAAATGGGAAATCCAGTAAATAAAGTTAAAAAATTATATTATAATAATATTAGATTACCCAACATGTGTTCTAACCATATTTAATGATACTTTTCTGACCATTGGAATCCTCGGATCGATTATGATTCCCCAGGGAGTCCCTTGAAAGTGATATTGACATTATATAATAAATAATTTAATGTAGAGGCAAAAATAACAAAAGAAAATATCTTTTTGTAAAACAATTTTTATATGAGGTAATTTAATTGATCAATTTAACTATAAATAGTCATTAAAAATATAAAAATAGTTACTACCTCATTATATTATATTTATAATTTTTAGACATAAAATAAATTTATTAATTTATGACACAATGATGATTTAGTATTTTTCTTATTAATGAAAGAATCAAATAAATGGTTTTATAGATGTTAAAATAAATATTATTTGAATTTTTTGATTCCATACACGAATTTTTTAGGATATTGTGACATGTTAGTATTGATAAAATTATTTTTTGAAGTAATAATTTTTTTAGGAATTTAACAAATACAAAATATATAATAGTGTCAAAATTGACATAAAAGAGTGTTTAAATCAAATATTATATTATTAATTGATATTATATTCATAAAAATATAGGGTTCGGACAAAGGTCTCAAATAAAATTATATATGTCATTAATGAATTACTTGAGGCTTTCTTGGATGTTTATAGTTTGTTTATAAAAAGTATAATATAAAAATACAACGAGACATGGTAAATGTCAAACTAATCAACTAAGAGTTAAATCTCAAAGATAATGTTAATATAGTGTCCAAAAACTGTATAAAACCTATTGGTTGAATAGTTTTTGACCCATACCCACCTTAAAATTTAATAAATATATTTTTGAGCCATTTAAAACCGAAAATTGTTTTATTATAAAATAATATTTCTAGCTTTTCCTAAGGTTCCCCTCACCCCTCTTATAAAAGGGCACTCTCCCTTCTCTCAAATTTACACCATTAAATCCATTTGGCTCAGACAACCCCTGCCCAAATAACCTTTAGGCTATCCTACCGTCATCCTATAGGCCTTAATTTAGTCATAAATCCATCCAATGGATCCCATTTTTATCAAATCAAATGGAAGAACCCAAAGAAAAGGTAAATATTTCATCACCTCTTTCATGTTCCTTTCTTATTCCACTTCCTCTGTCTATGTTGTTTCCATTCTAAAAAAATATCTCCAGTATCTTCTATATATCATGATGTTATAATTAATATGTCACAACTATATTCATTATTCTATCCATCCTTTTACCGACATGTCACCATACGTGTTTACGTACGTCTTACCGTCTCCACGTCGTGGTATCGTTGTTATTGAATACATTGTTCTTTTGATGTGTATAATAATGATGTATAATTGATGTAAATAATAAATATAAAATGACAATGATTCTTTATATATGATATACCATCCAATTATATATTATTTTAATATAAAAAAATGAAATTGTCACTCGTGCGTACGTATATATTACCGTCTACACGAACAAGATGAGATTCAATACCCATCATATCCATTCAAGAGTAATTTTCATTTAATTATTAAAAATAATGTTTAAAGACATAATATCATTATGAATATAAATAATATACATTCTATCCATAAAAAACATTATTTACGTAACAATGAATATAAAGGAAAATGAATCAGTTAACACCCGAAACGGCGATAATACTATAATATTATTAACAATGAAATATTAAAAGATCATATATGATATCATATTAATGTATATTGTTCTGGAATAATTTATTAACAATTATATCTACATTATACAGGAGGTTAACCTACTCTCGACGAAGGAAAATTACAAGGTAAGGTTTAATTCTACAATCTCTTTATTATCAGTGGTTGTTTTTACGTAAGTATCTACTAGGATTTCTTTATCATCCAAATACATGTTTCTTAAAAATTTATTTCATAATATGTATTACAAGACACCATGGTAAAGTAATTTATACACATATTTGACCTTATATGTTTTTGAAAGGATTCTTTCTGTCATTTTCCAAACAATGTACTTTCTGACCTTTTCAACAAAATTAAGGTAAGAATGTTTTTTATCTTATAAGATAGGTGAAACTATTTTCCACCATTATAACATCGTCAAAGCTTCCCATAAATGATTATATTAATATTTTCAAAATAAATATTTTTTTTATTATTATGTGACTCTTAAATTATTTCAAAATTGAAATAGATATTTCTATAAAAAAGGTTTTGATTTAATCTATGCCAACATCCTTTGATGGATTTTATGTTTATTTGAAGTTGATTTATTATGATACAAAACTTCTATATTGTATTGAAGGTTTTGTGATATGTTTGACTATGGATGTTCTATTTTCATACCATTCTTGGTTTATGGTTAATGTATTGAAATTTTTTATTCTAGTTTTAATACGGGTGTTTATGTTATATTTCAACCTTTTCATATGAGGAATGTAATGGACTTAGTAAGTGATGGGTGGCGCCCGCAATAGCTCTTTGCTGCATAGGTACATCTCATGAGATAACTAGACATCAAATTTGACAGAGACATTCCCAATTTGATATATGGTTTTGGTCGAGGCCTTAATCAATTTTAGACCTCTTTGCCAAGTCATTGACTAAATGTTTTAGAATGTCCAGCATTATATATTCCCTCATTATGAAAATAATATTGATGGTTCATGTGGTCATTAGACTAGTAGAATACCCATGATTATGTTTTATTATGTTATTATTTACTCCTCTAATATTCCTTCCATAAAAGTATTCTTGTTTACTTTTTGTAAAGGAATGTGGTTTCAATTATTCACCATGCTTAATATTTATGCTTTCTTCCGCTATATTGCATACCCTTACTGAGAATTTGAGCTCACCCCTTTCTTATTTTTCATTTTCCATGGATATGAAAAAGTTAGTTATGAGTGACTTGTAGGAATAATCTAGGATTGTTGGATGTTTCTAATGGAATAATTTCATGTTTTATTTCATTTTATGTTGTAAAGTTTAACTTATGTATAAATCATGTTTCCAATAATACTAAACTGATTGGTGTTTCGGGACATGATTTACTTGTATTCATGATAATATTATGTAATAATGCCCCACCTCTGAGTAACTAGGGTCAGGGTGTTACAACATGAATCATCTCATTTGTTGTCGCGTCATACAGGTCTATAGCATGCAGTTTTTCTCCCCCCCAGTTTCCAGCTGCCTGAACCTGAAGTGTGTTTCCTGGTGGTTGTGGTGGGAGAACCTCATATCGTCGCCCCCACCTCTAGCTCCTACAACTCCTCTAACATCTCTTCCTCCTTATGGATCACTGTCTAACCACCAAAATGATCCAAGATCACGGTGTTTCCTCTACCTTGATGTTCTATCTATTGCCTACCTGGGATTCATAGTATGATTTGATGGAAGTCCTAGTCCATGTGACCTCACCAGTCACAAGTGCTACATTGTCCCTCTGTAGGTTTCCCCATTTCACTGTGCTGCCCCTAAACTGAGCAACCATTCTCTTGAGTCTTCTCACCGAAGGGTGTCATGTTCTAAAACCTACAGTGCCTAGACCCTGCTAAATATGAATCAACCTTGTGATGCCTACTTCCATCTCAAGCAACCTATTGTTCTTATACTAGGAAGATATCTTAAACATGTGCTCATTCTAGCACCCTATAATAAGTGGGGATGCACAAAGGAACTACGCAACACTAGATCTCTCTAAAAAGTCCCTATTGGTTACATTTTTCAAATCTGAGATGAACTGACCGAAGCTGGGAATCAACATAAAACTTTTGTAATTATTATTCCTGATGCTTGTCTTCCATGGGGCATGGTCAAAAGCAATAATAATTTTTCTTAGTGTAGCCCAGTGGCTAGACATGGTCATCTCTCTTGAAGTGCCTTCCCAATTTAGTTTACTTGAATTATCTAAATCACCTATTCAATATAATTTTATAGATTTTCTTATGAAATTAATGCGATCAATTTTTTTTTGTGTTTTTGATTATTCAAAATAATAACATTTAATTTTATAATTTAATATATCATGAAATTCTAAACAGAAAGATTTAATAAGAAAGAACATGGTTTTGGGGGTTGGTTAGATGTTCAATCATTATTCTCCATTATATTATTTATTTTAGTTTGATAATACAAACATGAAATATCTTGTATGAACTAATTTTTATTATTTAGAAATTGTGGAATATCATTGAATTTTTTAGCACTCTAAATTACACCTCATCTATTAATCCAAGTTGACGACCCACCTTTTAATAGAATGTGTCATCTTCTAGGACCCAGTTTAATCGATGTTGGTTCATCCAACTATTTTCTCAAATCTATTTTGTAATGAAATATGCAATGGAGAGAGGAAAAAATGATTAAATAAATTAAAAGGTATAGTTTGAATTATATTTCATTAGAGGTAGTCACAACATCGAGGACATTTGCCATACTTGTTCATGATTCTCAATTCAAACTAAAACATAAAATTAAAAATTAATGATAATTCATGATCACCTTCATCTCCCCTTCATACAAGCCTTGGGGTAAGCCTCTCATTTCTGAGAGTAAGATATTACTTGGTAGTGTTGGTGGAATAGGAGAGATATAGAGAAAGAAATGAAGAAAAGTTGATGGAGAAACACAAATGCATTGATTAATAAAACCAAAATTTCAACTACAATTGAAAACTAAGTCAAGAATAAAATTAAAAAAATGAAAAGAAGAAAGGAGGGGGTAATAGTGGAGAATCAGCCACCCGTCCCCCAGAGGGATCCCTATTTGGTTGTGGGTGTCGAGCAGATCATTTGAGAAGGAGGCGGGGGCCTGCTTTTGTAGGTATATTTCTATCCTTCGAATGTTGACGTGTTTGTGGACAATTAATTGGTTGATTCATGCATATAACACTTAATTAATTTTTTCTATAAGTGTGTTGGTGGTTCACCCTCCAAATTTTAGATCATTTAGACCTCGGATCTATGAGTTATAAAATTTTCATTGGCGGATTCATTTTCTAGACACAGATTTCCTGATGCTTCCTCCAAAAGAATAACATCGAATAGAACCCTTAATGACTTCAAAACACCCTCATATTTGTCTTAGAGTCAGAAATATATTTCATTATGCTACCCCTAGTATAATATCTTTAATTTAATGTGTTCAGGCTATGATGTGGTTTTGTTATGGGGGTGGGTCCACTATATCTTCCCTAAAAAATCATAAAATTTATTGATTTTTAAGGCCTCAAAATGGAAGAATATTCGCCTAGTTAAGATGACTAAGTTTGAGGAAATAATATAAGGGTTATAAAAAATTTGAATCAATGAAATTGGAATTATATTTCAAAATTAATGACCCAAATAACCTTGTGGTAAGAATCCTTCCAAAATCTAGAAATTAGTTTTTTTTTGCAATTTAGATTATATTCATTCTAAAATTCAAATTACCCATTTTTTATGAAAAAATTAAATAAATGGTTTTTAAAATTAAATTACATTAAAAAAATCCTCATTATTTGTTTAATAATGTCCACATAAATTTTCTCTTCCAAATACACAACATATAGATCATGTTTTTCCTCAAGCATACAATCTCCACAAGGAAATCAGAGGACACCAATGTTACAAATATATAACTTCAAACTCAAAAAAACACATTTTCTATGTGAAGTAAAAATTTCAGAAATAAACATAAAATATCAATTTAATTTCCCATTTTGAAGTAAAAATTAAATCATGTATTTTACTTTTTCCCATTGAAAATGATGAAAATTCTCTTTGCATTCATTCAATCTCCTTGATTCATTATTATTAAATATGAAAAGTCATGATTTAACACACTTTTAATTGTTTTCTCCCATAAAAAATGATACAATTGAAGTAGAGTTATGCTCATTTCATTAGAACAATCTCATTAGACATAATATTTTAAATGATCAAAATTATCTACTTTGTAAAGACAAAAGAAAAATAATATCACAGGGACTTGCAATAAATGTTCAAATGACATTAAGGGTTCATGTTGGTAGGATTTGATGCTATAAAATGTAAGTCTCTATGAGGTGGTTTATCTCTTATGTAAAATTCTTGATTTCCAAAAGTGTAATGAATTTATTCCCTTAAATGTTGAAACATCCACATCCCAAAAACCCAAATCAATGGTTATTATCAAGTAACCACAATGAATGATTTGTATAGCCTATTTAATTTTTTGTACTCTTTTATTTTTTATTTTTTAATGATATGTTTAGATCAAATATAACTTCACCCACATAACCACATATGATCAGAATATATTCGATCTCAAAATGGTGATATCTGGTTCTCCCAAATCACTACTCATTTTCATATTTTGTTTGGTTATTTTTGCAAATTTCCCATTTTTTAATTAAGGAGTGGAATGAAATAGTGTAAAATGAATGATTCCACAAAATATTCCAATTCCCACAATATCTCCCCTAAAATTTTTCTTTACAATGTATATCATCTTGTCCACCATGATTCCATTTACCCCCACACATAAACTTTAAAATATCATGAAAATACTAAGAAGAGGGTAGGAATGGATAAAAATGGATTGAAACATGGATCTTCCCTACAAAGGTCATTCATGGTCTCTATGGGATAAAATAATGATTGATATAATGGTGGTATTTTAGGGAAAAGTAGCATTTCAAAGGATTCTTCAATTATTTTAAATGTGTTTTTCACCTTCAAAGCTCTGAAAATTTTAATAACTAGTAATGGTCAATTACATATCACAAGATCACTAAATAAATATATTCATGATAAATAGGAAGTACATGGTCTATAAATTCTATTTAAAATAAATAAATTATATTTGATAATCACTTAAGCCATGATTTATAATAAAAAATCAATTACATTAATTTCATAAATTTAAAGCATGGGAAATGGTTGGAAAATTTCATTTAAATGAATCAATTTGTTCCCTAAAATCATGAGTCATCATTTCAATATCCATGCTTCACATTAACTATTATATTTTCTATTTCAATTATTCAGTCAAAACAATAATTAAATCTTAAACATGGAATCATAGTATTTCTACGAAACTAATGTATCCAATATAATTTGAGTAAAACATGAATTCAATTATGAGAATGCAATTTTATTATTAACTCTTAAATCATGGAGTGGGGAAAATATAGATAGTTTGAAATATAAAACAGTAAAATTGAACTTCATTTTTTCATGAATATTTTTCCTTACCCTTCTTACATTTTCAGATGCCTTATACCAATATGAACCTATAAAAGAAAACAACTCAAATAAGAATATGGATCATTTCATTTATGATAAATAATGATAGAGGTAGTGGTATGCATGTTGCACTACATTTAAGAAAAGAAATTTACATATAAATTCCTATATTTGTTTTAACATAAATCTTTGTACGTTCCCCCAAGTGGACCTTAGATTTTTACTACCCCTAGAGGGAAGTACCGGCTGTAATCAAAAATCTAATGGAGGATGAAGATTCTTTGATTTGAACCAACACATGTGGATTTACCAACATGTTCTTAATCCTTGTTCTAGAGGGATGATCCATGGATAAAGTAAATCATACCCTAACCCCCTTCACAATGAGGTATATCTTTCATGGTGTGGGTGGGATGACGTATGATTCATCCTACTTCTTGGTTATTACTTGTGAATCCTCTTCTTCTCTGTCCACTGGTTCCACATGGTATGCTACATCTAAAGAATAGTCAATTGGAAAGTTAATGTGTAATTCTATTTGAAAAAAATTAAAACATGAAGTTTAAATATCAAACTATCCCCATTAATGTAAGAATTTATTTTCATGATATCCTTTGGAAAATCCTCTAGAATCTATTTATGAAATTACATCAACAAATATTCAATGTTTTCAAGGGATCTCTATATGTTACTCGACAAGTGCATGTCCAGGTTCTTATTTGACCTCCAAGGGATAGATTAGATTTTTTGAATCGATATAATCAAAACCACAAGGAATTATATAGAATTTATAATCCATAAAATTAGAAAAGATACAATAAAATAGTGGCTCAATTATCTAAGTTGGTTATTGTTCAATATCTTCCTCTATGGAAAGTGTATCTAGTAGTAAACTCTATAAGGATGGAGGTAGGTAGTCTGGCTCCTCCATGTTGACTTCAAATTCCACCACTTGGGTGGTTTCTTTATTTAGTGGTGCTGGCTCTTCTTCTTTGTATTGTATGAGTAGATTAGGCAGTTCCTTATATTTAGTCATGAATGTTTTTCTAGTTTTTATAATTTAATGAAATATAACTAAGAGGTGAACATAAAAAAATGAACAAATTATTGTCTCCCTACAAACAACAGCTATTTTGAAGCACACGTGTTGTAGTGCATCAACAAAGGAAATTATAATTTTTCAAAGTGTAGCACAGTGGCTAGCCAGGGGCGTCTCTCTTGAGGATCCTTCTCAATGTAGTTCACATAAATTATCTAATTCACCTATTCTATATGTTTTAGTGGGTTTTTTTATTAAATTAAATTGTTTACAATATTTTTTAATTATTAATTATTTCAAATAATGGAATTTAAAATGATAATTTGAACTATCATGCAAATCTAAATAGAATGTGTTAATAAGAAATAACATAGTTTTGGGGGTTGGTTTAATGTTAAATTATTATTCTACATTATATTTTTTATTTTATTTTGATCATCCAAACATTAAATCTCATGTTTCAATGACTATTATTTATCTAGAAATTGTTTAATATCATTGAAAGTTTGAGCACTCTCAATTCCACCTCCTCATTTATTCCAAGTTGATGACACACCTTTTTCCATAATTTTTCATCTTCCAGGACCCGGTTCAATCGTAGCTATTTTATCCATTTATTATCTCTACTCTAAAATGTAGAGAACTAACCAATGGAGAGAGGGATAAATTATGAAATAAAATAATTGAGATTGTTTGAGTTACATGTCATTAGAGGTAGTCCAACATCAGGGAAATTCCCCTTACCCGTGCATGCTACTAAATTATATCTACAAACAAAAAATTAAAAATTAAATAAAATTCATGATCACCTTCACCTCTACCCAGGAAAAGTCTCAGGTTTAGACTCTCATTTCCAAGAGTAATAGATTACATGGTGGAGTGGGTGGAAGTGTAGATTGAGAGAGAAAGATATGACAAAAGGTGGTTGGAGAAACACAAATGAATTGATTAATAAAAAAATTAATTATAATTGAAAATTAACACAAAACTAAAATTAAAATAAATTAATAATAATAAATGAATGGGGATGAGAGGAGGAGTAGTCGCCATTTCCTCATTATGATCCCTCCTTGGCTGTGGGTATCGAGCTGCTTATTTGAGAAGGTGGAAAGGGAATCCTTTTATAGGAATATTTCTATCCTCCTCAAAATTACGTGTTGTTAACCGAATAATTTTCCGATTCATGCATGGTCCCCTTCATCATATTTGTTAATAATTTTTTTTACGTTCACCCTCCAAATTTCAGATCATTATGACATTAGATGTATGAGTTATGAATTTTTATTGATAGTTTCATTTTCTGGATGCACGTTTGAAGAAGCTTCCTCCAAAAGTATAACATCCAATGGCACCCATAATTATTTCAAAACTCTCCAAAATTTGTTGTAGAGTCACACCTATGTTTTCGTGAAATATCCTAGATGTAATAACTTCAATTTAAATTGTGTTGGATGAGATGAGGTTCGGTTACTATGGTGGGGTCCATGTTGTCCACCCGAAAAAATCATCAACTTCATTGATTTTTTAAGTCCACTAGATGGAGGAATAATCCCCTGGTCCAGGATAAAAATTATAAAGAAAAAAAATATGTATTCTAACAATATAATAATCGCTCAATTTTTAATTATGTTTTAATATTAATGACCAAAATAGACTTGTGGTAAAAATATTTTAAAAATCTAGAATTAAACACCTTTTAAAAATTTGGTCATTTTCATTCTAAAATTCAAATTACCAATTATTTTTATAAAAAAACTAAATACATGGGATCTATCCTTGAAAAAAATATAAAAAATCCTTATTATTTGATTAAAAATATCTATATAAATTTTCTCTATCACCTCCATAGGTTATGTGTTTCCAAGAAGAACTGAAGGCAAACAAATCTCATAGAGCCATTTGCCTATGAAACTGTACATATTCACATAGCCAACTCAGTGAAAAAGTGTAGAGAAAATTAGGAAAATATGAAACTAATATAATGTTACATTAACATGCGCGAACCTATAGATAGTTCATGGGAATGGTAGTAAATAACAAAATGTAAAGTGAAAAAACACATGTCTAAACTATAATATGGTCCCAACCTGAAGTGAACTGGAAAATATTATCCCTTGAGAGAGACCATGTACTATATCACATCTATGACCACCAAACAAGGCCCACACTTCTCATATCCATACACTCCTCTATAGTCATGATTGAACTATCTTCCGTCTATGAAAAATGTGAAATGTGTTGGGAAAATCCCTTGATTGGGTGATTATATACATACCTAGTCGAATTCACCAAAATAATGAAGTGGTGGAGTAAGTGATACAATAATAGAGAAGCCATAAATGTAACATGGTACATTAAATATGAATAGAATGAGTACATCTCTACCCATCAAGAGATTGAGAGTAGGCTCATCCAAATAAAAGGACCAGAAAATGTTGGGGAGGTTACCCCCCCCATTGTGTATTTGATAGCTAATGCTAGAGAGTAGACCTATCCAACCACGAAATCAAGAAAGAGAAATCACATGTCAATCCACACACGACTTCACCTTATTGGGAAGGATAGTAACCACGACCCAAAGAATGGGTACTATAGAGGTATATATTTATATTACTAGTCAAATAAACCAAAACGAGAGGGTATGGGGATCTCCGTCTCGTAGATTAAACCTAGGAATATGTGTATCCAATAGTTCCATGGTGGATTTATTTTCAATGCCTAGCAACTCAACCATCTATCCAAGAGTTGCATGATATAGGGAATTTAATCACCACAAGTTGATATTATCTACTTTGGGTGGCACAAACTCGCCCGTATGGTTTTAGGTAATGTCACTAGAATGCACTCAGTGGGGAAAGAAGCCTTATTTATCATGACTCCTTAGGTATGCCCAATAATGCCTTGCCACTATGACACATAGTCGAGGGTCTTCTCTATATGGTCTCCAGGTAAAACACAACATGACCTTATCGGTGTGTCACCCCATAATCATTGAGGAGTACTATACATATATCGTACTCCTGGGTCAGCCAGAGAAATCATTGTTGACTACACTACCAAGATCTTACTATAGGGTCATATTGGAAGGTTGTCGGGGACTACACTACAAAGATCGTACTGGAGGGTTATCTCAGAATATCTTCAGGGAGTACACATCAAAGCCCTTTTGTAGGATCACCCAGAATATTTGGGGAATACACTACAAAGATCATACTAGAGAGTTAGCCCAAAAAATCATTGGCGACTACAATAAATTGATCCTATTAGAGGTCCATCTCAGAAGGTATTCAGGGACTACAATACCAAGACCTTTTAGATGGCCATACTATATAATCGTTCATGTAATAATTTCTAACTAATTCTATCATAGGGTATTGTCTCTATTCATACCAAACCCATAATCCCAACATCATATCTCAAAATCTAATTATGAGGGCACCATCTTTTTCTGTATGGAAAATTAGTGAGTATCGTCTTATCGTGGGATGAAATTCGACTTCAAATGAAAGAGATATAGGGATTTAAAGACCACTCAGAAGATCCCATGAATAAAATTATGTGTAACAGGCCCATATGGTGTGAGTTTCTTCTCCACTTACTATTTTATTATTCTGAATGGTACATAGGTCCCATATGTGTATGGTTGCATGTTGTGTAGGTGTACTAGACAACATGTCCCACCTATATGGGGATATGGTCATGTATTATGTTCATGTTTTTATACTCGATCCTTTTGTTATTATTCCCTAGAACACATCATGTTAGCCTATATGGGATGTTTCTTATGTAGAAAACCGTTGTCTAATGGTCGTGTTTTTGTACTCTGAAAATGTGACCGTGTACTCTAGTAGAAGGGGTTTTCTCCCTCAAGGGATGTTGCCCATGTGGCCAACCTATGTCTTTGTTCTTAGCACATGGTCTAAGCCTTGTTGTTTGTTTCATCACACAGATCTCATCTCATGGAAATGTAGTAAAAAATGACAAGGGGAGTACATTCCATGTAATCATTTTATTTTCCCAAACTCTAGAGCTTCTTCTAAGAGAGGCTATACATCGTGTGTACTTTCTTATACATGGAGTGTAGTCTTGATTTTTTCAACAACTAGAGTTTCTCCCAAATCCTCATCCATGCTCTAAATGTAGTCAACCCGTTATAGATCTCTTTTCATTTCTTTAGAAAATTTCAAATCTAGTATCGAATCACACTCCTCGGCCGTCATTCTCCTAGAATTGGTCTCTGAAACAAATGACGGTTTCATTCAACCTTATAAACATTGATTAAATTTAGATATTCATCAAATGTGTATAAAACCTATCAATATTTTATCCTTGCATTGCACAATTTATAGATATGTTCCTTGCTCATGATTCTATTTTCATTCAATAATTTCTCTCCAAATCTGGGTGCCCAATCTAGCTCAGGATTCTTGGAAATTGTCATACAAGGATTCAATAGAATTAATCGAGGATAAACATGTAGAAAATTGGTAATAAGGAACAAAATAACAAGGTCTAGATCTATGGAGAAGTTTTCTTGGACAAAAAATAAAAATTAAGAAATACTGGTTTGAAAAAACTGATTAACGAATTGAAAACATGTACACCCACACATGTACGGTTCGAAATCAAAGGTGAAGATATAAGAATGACAATCAGTCTACTCAATTATTTAATAAATGGTATAGAATCATCAAATGAATTCCCTAACTCTTTATTAGATCAATGATTGGTGAAGAATGTGTTCAACACTAAAAGAGGATTATCTATTTAGTTTTTTTCATCTTGATCCGCCTAGAATTAGAGGTTCACTATCGTTGTCTGTTTACTGATGAGAATAAGAGGAGAGAATAAGCAATTTTAAAAACCCAAATTATGTGGCCAACTCCTATAAACTCGTATTTTAGAAAATATAATTAGGTTAAACTAATATATGTTATAAAATAAATTATTTCTTTTAATAAATTAATCACCTTGATAATGAGTGAGGGGTCTGGACGTTCCTAGCCAACTCATTTTATGTCACACATAGAGAAACACTACATTTCGAACCTAATCGTGGTATCATAATTGAAATCTAATAAACCATTTAAGAGTTATCCAATTTTATTTAATTAATTGTGAATTTGTATGATGAAATATATTTCATATTTTTTAAAAATTAATTCTAGGAACATCGGGCATCAAGATCGCATGCCATCTCAATACCTATATCTATAATAATATTTAGAAATTTTTCAAAGTCTAATTTGGAAAAAATATAGGTCTCTAAAACATTTTCCATTATAAAATTTACCACATGTATTCTTCCACATATTGAGCATAAAAGAAAGATCATATTATTACTTCCATGATTTTTTCAATTTCCTTTTAATTCAATTTTTCTTTTCTTATCAAAACCATGAGATGAATGGATATATAATCTCTCCATATTCACCATGATGGACCATTAAATTATTTATTCATAGAATCTGATTTCCCGTATGGATAACTCCCAACAGAGGCTTATTCTTAATCCAGTGATGAGTCAATATTCCTATCCTTCTGTTTAGATGACAACACAAAAGGCATATGTCGCAAGTCTTGTTAAATTTACTCATACGTAACAATAAAATTCAGCATCCTTAATTTTATTTTTAAATATTTATTTCTAAATTTTTTCATAAAGAATATAAGAATCATATTTATTGAGAACAATTCTCATAGTCTCATCCTACTATACATAATCAATTTCTTCTTATTTAATCATGTTCTTGATAAGAGTCTACCATTGACCCACTTCGACATCCCAATGATAAATGAAAAAAATAACTTATTAATGATCTAAAAAATATAGAATAAGAAATATATTTTTAGTTTTACTTATCTATTTCTCAATGAAAAGTGGATTAAGGGACACACTAAATAATTGTATGTGTTGTCTCATGAAGAACTCAACATATATATTCCCCTCTATTTTTCATTTTATGCCCAACATGTTTCAAATGTTTGGAATGTTGTGCAAGAATAATATTGGGATCATGCATCATAAATCCTATAAAATTTTGTTTGATAGATGTAAAATAATTTAATTATCCTTAATATTAATAATTAACATCATTTCTTCGGCTTCCATCTATTTACGAAATCCAAAATTATAGTGTGACTAATAATAATAATAAGAGTGTGATACCACAAAATCATGTAAAAATATTTGTAGGATATAAAAATCATGACACTATTGTCTATGAAAACATGGGTTAAACATAGGTAATTCATATTCATTAAAAAAATTATATGATTTTACCCTATACATATACTTACCCCCAGTGTTATCACAAACTATTTATAATAATAGTTTTCGGAGGATAACTAAAACATTATATGATAATCACTATTGTGATCCATTTTTTTCATAAATAGTTATTACCTCTATCTCGATTATTATTTTATATATGATATAGTGATCCCTTCATGAATTTTATAGTTATAATATCATTGGAAAAATATAAACATAAAGAAATGGTCCATAATAGTTCTACATCATCTCATAATTACATCTTTATAACTATCACACTTCTTAGTCATATCATATGTGAAATCGTTCCCCATAACCTGGTATAGAAAACATAATAAAGGGAGACGTATGACTACTAGTAAGGGTGAACATGGGATATAGCAATGATTATATAAAAATAACATTTTAAAATTGGTATGAGTATATTATATTAAAATTTAATTACCAAACCTTGCATGTCATAGATCATAACTAAGATTCATGGTATAAATCATGAAAATTTATGAGAATTAATCATAATAGAATCAAAGAACATGACCCATAATATCATAATATATGAAGAATAAATATAGGCGTGGAATACACATGAGAATAGAAAATCATATCCTTAAATGTAATGGATCATTGAAAACATAGAAACATAGATAATCGGTACATAATAGAACAACATCATCTTTAACATAAAACATCTTAACTATCACTATTCGTAGACATATCATACATAAAATAGTTTTTTATAACATGGAAAAAGAAACATAATAAAGTGTGAGGTCACATGAATAGTAAGGGTAAGAAAGTGAGATAAAAAGGAATATATAATCATAACATTGGAAAAATTTTATGAGAACATGAGATTAAAATTTTAATACAAAACGTTTTATTTCATAGATCAAAATCTTGAGTCAAGGAATAAAAATTCGTAGTTTATAAAAATAAATCATAAAGGAATAAATGAACATGATCAATGATATCATAATATAGGCATAAGATATAGAATTATTTCATACACATAGGAATATAAAATATAATATTTAGTGGTCAAGACTCTTATACAAGACTATAATAGGGGAATGTGATCACTCCCAAAACCATTTTAGTAGTCAAGGTTCACTACGAAGACTATAATAGTGAAAAATTGAAATTTTTAATTGGAATCACATTTCATTCTAGTCCATTTTATCTCATTATATAATATTCTTCACCCGATTTATTGTGGGTAGATATAGGTTCCAATAATTATATAATGAAAATTATTCAAATTTGTTCCACATGATCATAAACTATCAATCATATCAAAACCCATGAAAAGAAATGGGTTTGTTAAATAATTGATCATAACATATCCCATTTAAAGGAACATGTTTCATAAAAAAATTCCAATAATAAATATAACCATCTATAGAAAATAATAATTATTTTATCCTTGGATCATATTCCTCATAAATCAAAACCAACATGAAAGTTTTTTTATTGATGAATCAATTGAGCACCAATACATTATTGGGGAAATAATTACCATTTGAAATATCATCATCAAAATAAAAAATATTCTAAAATATTATTTCAAAATAACCATTTTAAATTTAAAAGGAATCCAAAAAGGATTTAGTTTCAATGACAATGAGAAATTAATCTCAGGCAATATTAGATAAAAAACCCTTTCAATAATTTTTTTAGATAATTCAAAAAGTATATATTTTAAAAAATGATAATAATATTCCATTCAAACCATTTTTTAAAAATTAAAAAACGTGTAAAAATATATATTTAATATTATAGAATGTCATTAAAAATCATATTTAATGAATTTTTTTAGATATGGATTTAGAAGAAAAATATTTCTTTGATTAAAGAGAGAAATGATTTCAATTTTTCTTAATAACACATTTTATGTCATAAGAAAAAAGGGCAGTAATATTAAAGGAAAATTATTACTTCTATGAGATAAATAGATAAGAAGAAAATTCATTGTTAGTATGAGTGTTATATCATTATATTATATCATTATAACTTCATGAAAAACATAATAATTTATAATGAGATTTTGACATTAATCCCCTTATCTCAAGTTCTACTTTTGTCACATGCTTTTTAAACTCTAATATAATAAATATCGTTTTATTCTCGATCTTATTATTTATCAATAATAAAATAAATCAAAAAAATATGTTTAATTTTTTTCCCTTTTATCACTTTTTTGTTGGTAATTATTTATTAAAATCACATTTTCATAAGATAATTTCTTCGTTTTCCATGTATGTTTCAGGTTGGTAGATTATGTCCTTTTACATTGATCATAGTTGAATCATCCCAATAATTTTTCACATGATACAATTATAATATATATTCATTATATATATAGTTATACAATAAATTTTGAAATATAAAAATGAATTACACATTTCATAGAGACGATAAACTATACATACGCTTGAATACTATTTTTATTTTTCAATGGATGGAATGAAAAAGGTATATATAAATTCACCACATATAGATCATTAGTATATCATATATATCAAATATATTCGTAACATCCATTCTCATTTCAATCCAAGTAATGTAGAAAGTAAAAAATGAATCGCATAGCTTTGTAGAGGTTGTAGTCAACACATTCACATGAGCGACGTTATCATTTCCCAATGGATTTGATGATAAGAATGTCAAAATAATATTATAATTAAAAAATTATAATTATTTAATCATTATAATATATAAATAATAATACCATCATAATACCCATCCATAAAATATAGTGCTGAAAATATGAATTGTATCGGTATGTGGAGATAGAAACACGATTATACACTCAAGCAATACTTTAACATCTAATTTGATGGGACATAGGGTGTATAATGGCGATTTCATAAGAATACTATCATTTATTTATATTTTTGAAACGAAATTAATTATTTTATGAATAATATAATGGATTTAGATTTGATAAAAGAAAAACAAAAAATAAATTGATCATTTAAGATGGTACATATTAATTAGAATTAATAATTTAGTTCTACACTAAATGGATTTAGGGTTGGTATATTTTGATGAATCATGTAATGAAATGACCTAGTTTTTCCTAAAAACTAGCACCCTGTCAAATTTGGCACATACCTAAAGGGCGTTCCCGATCCCTATAGGCTGGAGACAAGCACTTGGGAATTGATCAACAAACCAGAGGGAATGATATCACATATCCTATATAAACACATTTATTATATATACACACATAAAAGAAATAGATGGTAGAATAATAATAATAAAATCCATAACTGTGTGAAAACACTAAAGATAAACATGTATTAAAAGTGGCTAAAACTCCAAAATATAAGTCATACTACAATGGACTAAGATGAAGCAGGTACTCCATGTGATGGCCTGGATGAACGCCCACTATCATAGCACCAGTTACTACACCCAGCTTAAATAAAACCTCACCGCCTCACTACGGTGCCTTTCCATTCTCTGTTATGGAATGCATACAATGTTATATTCACCACCGAAGAGGTGAGTAGGGTGTGAGATAACAGGATCGGTAGGATCCCACCCAAGTGACCTATAACCATTATTGGTATAAAAAAATTTGTATTCCCATTTTAAATAAAACATGGAATGATAATAAATAAAGTAGTTTTTATAGAAAACAGGGTAAATATTATCTTTTTTATCACAGCTCAAAAAAAATAGGTATATCAATTTCAAGAAATTTTTTACATATAATCATTGAAAATAATGAACGTAATTATAAAGGATAAAATAATGAAAAGACAAGAAACAAAATATGGTAGTGGAAGCACATGCACCGCAATATCAAGGAATACAAACATGCCATGAAATAGACTACTCATACCCATTAATCTATGAAATAGTGAACTGCAGTACCTGAAAGTAATTATATACACTCCAGGACCATGAAGACACCTCATTAAGTGAATCCCAAATTACATAAATATACATAGAGAAAATAATATACCCTCTAAATCAAGAGGTATAACCTAGAATGTGAACCCATACAATGGATGATGTCCTCAAGATAGACCTTTCACCTAGTACCTATCGTAACCCTTGAGCTCATTTTCACTACCATTTTTATGTTTAGAAAATCATTTCAAAGCCATTTAAAAACACTATTATCAATGAATTAAAAACACACCATTTCTCATTTAATAACAATCAGGGGAAAACCATTTTTGATTACAAAAAATTTCAACACACAAAAATAAATCATTGTAATTCATTTATAAATTTTTTTTAAATATAGAACAATATGTTTCATAAACAAAGGCTAGAGATGGAACCACGTACCTAAAAAATATGGGTTCATAATCTCTCAAAGGGATCCACAGACAACCAAAACCCAAAAATTCTTATGAAGGCACTAGAATCCAATGCCCACATCCTAGGATTGGTCCAATTGAGTTAGAGGGTTGACAACAATGAGGAAACACCACATAACTCAAAAATGAACTCCCACTGCACTACAATCAACAAAATAATGACCTCAGGAATGAGATTTCACAATGGATATAGAAGAATACAATATAAAACACAAATATAGAACAATATATCTTATCACACAATCCAAGGTTTCTACTGTAATCAAGGATAGTGAATAAGTGGAAATATAACTTTCCTGGAGAGACACACCAGAATCCCAATGAAGATCAAAAGATGAATTGAGCGATCTAGAAGAATTGGAGTCTCCCAATAATTCCTCGGAATTTTCCTGGCGGATATAAAAAGATTTTTGATAATCAATCCAAAACCAAATAGCCACACACCTTTTCTAAAAATAGTACACATTCCATCACATGGCGTGTATCCATCAATGTCCCACATATACTTGAAACCCATCACATCGAATTAAAATCTATTATTTAAAAAATTCCTAATTTGAAACATATCTAAAGGGCATGTAACCTTTCACAAAATGAATTCTTTCCCGAATGGCATCCAGCAACTCTTACACAACATGTAACATTAGTAACTTAGAGTGAAATCCTCTTACATCCTACAGAGAAAGCCGATTAAAGCTAAGATCCCAAAAACTCTCTCACTTCACCATTATAGGTATCCACACAATTAATTTTTGGACCTATATTTTAAAATAATGGAATTCTAGGATGAGGTCAAGGACATACCTGACAGATCGCATAAAGGATGTCACAATCTTCCCAGTATAAATACTTTTCATCCAGGAGAAGTCATGTAGAAGATATAATACTTATAAAAAGATGAGGAGACTTCTCCCCCATCATTTACATGAAATCCCATGTCTCATGAGAATATGATCCATGTTTCCAGAGTTCTATGCACAATAGAATCAACTTCCCATTCAAGACATTCCATTGAGATTCATCGATCCATCTGGCTCTCCAAAACACGAATCAACTGGCCCTAACTCCTCTTCCTCCCAACATAAAATGTTTTTGGGATTCGGATTGTATGTCTTGAGATGTAATATGTGGAAAAACATTAATATCTACTAAATAACCCTGAGATTCCAATCATTAAAAAGCTTTTCAGAATTGCTGAGTGACTTGAAATGTTCCAACATATCTCAGATCCAACATAACTCGTTTCCCATGTTGACAGTGACCCAACCAATTAGAAACATTCAATAAAACCCAATAACCAACAGAAAACTACAATAGATGATGATGCTGATCTACATATGATTTTTATTGACTCTAGGCTATTACCCGACATTGATGTACAACATGAATAATTACCAAAATATCATGGACCTATCTTGGTCCCACTAAAGCTACTTCTACCACCTCCTCCAAAAAAGGGGTGATCCTTACAAGTGACCATAAAATTCCTCTAATGGAGAAATTCATATCGATGAATGATAACTATTATTGTAAAAAACCAAACTAGTCGTATATGGATATCCCATGATGCACTGAAATCCAAGACACATGCATAAAGCAGATCCTCTAGGATCTAAATCACATGCTCTGTTTGACCATCTGTATGTGGATGGTATGTTGTGCTATACATGACATGAGTTCCCATTTCATCTTGGATACTTCTCCCAAACATCCCGGAAAACCTAAGTTCCTTATCCAAAATAATGTGATGGGGACTCCCTAGTATCCTCACAATATAATGTATATAAAACATACCCATATATTCAACTTTAGTGGTATCCTTGATCAGAATGAAATGATCAAAATTCCTCAATTGATAAATAACCACCCAGATAGAATTCCTCCCTTAGGGAGTTGGTGGAAATCCAAAAAAAATCCATGGATACCTCATCTTATTTCAAGACCAGCCCAAGAAGACGATGAATCAAACTAGAGGGTTTCACATTCTTTACATTTATATATTAGAAGGTGTAACAGTATGACCCAAAATCTGTAATGCCACACTTCATACCCAGCCACTAGAATCATCATCTCATGTGATAGTACATCTTTTGAGATTCTAGATGAAAATCCTAAAAGTTATAATATAATTAAGAAATAATAAACACATTATGGATACTGGGATAACTACCCACATTCCAAAGTGGAGTATTTCATCTAAAAAGAGATACCAAATTGAAATGGTCTCCCTACTATCAAGGATTTCATGAACTTTACTAAACTCAACATCATACTGCTGGATCTCTAAGATGAACTACTTGAGATATGATGACAACTGAACAATGGATAGATCTATACATGATACATTATCCTAAATATATAAGGGAAACTGAGTGAAATTCCCCATGAGATTCCACTCCTCCTTCGATTCTAGAATATTCTACAATGGTACTTTCCTGATAAGAGAGTCATCACTGATATTTCCCTCCCCAGGGTGTACGTGATATTGATGTCAATCATATGAAGGTATTATAACCATTGTCTCTGTCATAGATTCACATCTTTCTAAAAAAAGAAATTAATCAAACTCTTATTATCAGAGAATACATGTCAACCTCTCCACAAAAGATAGTGTTTCTAACATTTAAGAGCATGCATAACTTCAGTAAGCTATAAATCATGAGTGGAGTAATTATCCTTATTTGTTCGAAGCTAATGACAGTTGTATGCTACCACATAGTCACCCTCCATAAGCACACATACCAAACCTGCACTAGATGAATAACATGATATACATAATTTCCATAAATTCTCGTAAAAGCTATATTGGTATATCATAATCATGAACAATTAGCATATAATAACTTGATCAATGGCCAGTCTTCAATAAACACCTTTCCCCTTTAAATGATCAAACTAACCATCCCCACAAGTCAAGGGATATTTTTTCTTAAATGTTACCTGGTATAACATTCTATAGTCCACACACAGCCAAATACAACAATAATTTTTCATGAAAAATAGCATAAGGGTTTCCCATGGTCAAAATCTAATGTGAGTAACTCCTTTTATTAATTGGTTATCCAACTGAATCTTCAGTTCTTTCAACTCTTCTAGTTCCATAAAATAAGAATGTATAGATATCAGTTGCATATCTAGCACTATAAAAAATGTAAACTCTACCTGCATCTCTAGAATAAGAACAAATAATTCATCTAAGAAAAAATAAGAAATTTCTCAAACAAAAATAGCAAGAAAAAAATATCAGAAACTTGATCTATCTGAAATTCACATGCAGACAAAGTAATCCACAGCTATGGGAGGGATGACCATGAATGTCTTAATCTAGGTCCCACTTCCCTTCAAACACATGAGAGTTAACAATGACCACATGAAATGAGACATGTTGATGATAACATTCAACCTCATCTCGATGAGTGAAAGACCAATCCATAATGATGATGATTTCAAAAAGATCCAGATCTAGAATGAGAAATCCTGAACAAAATATGTATCAGTAATTGTTAATGAACAGGGTCACTCAGACCCGTGCTCTATATTCTTTCGAAAAGGTGTATGTAACTCCATTACAATGAAAATAAGTTCCATTTGAATTTTATGCTTATCATCAAAACATGTATATATATATGAGTGTGAGGAACCTTTATCAAATAATATTATTTCCACTGAAGATGAAATAAGGATAGTTCCTCTAACTATTGTTAAAATTGCATCTACTTTAATAGGAAACTCATATAAAATGGGATAGAGAATCACTCCCTAGGCATGTGGGTAAAGCCCTGTTGTCTTTGAAGAATATTAAAACACTATAGTTATTTTTTGGTGTAGATGATACCTGACCATAACAAGGTGTTTTCATTTCCTTACATAATCATTGAATATGACCAAAATGTCCATAACTGTTTCTAGTTTGTATTGGAATAGAACAAAGGTATCTAGTGTATCCGAACCTACCAAAGTAATAGAAACTCATAGGTACACTTCATGTTGTAGTATATAGTGTGGATGATTCTCACTATGGAAACCAACCACCACCACTTCTATGATGATCCTACCTCTTCCTCTTCTTCCCAGTCATGCCACTAATGCTTCCACTCGATTGAAGAGAAGAGGTGAAAAAAACAACCATCTGTGCCATGTACGTCTATCGCATTAGAGCTTTATCTACCATATCCTAATAGGTAGAAAGTACCAACATAAATACATGTGATCTAATATCTAGTTGAAAACCCTACAAGAACTTCTGAGCCTTCAGCTTTTCATTTTTCACCACGTCTAGAGAAAAATGAACAATCTTAGTAGATATATTGTTTTATGAAAACACTGAACTCTATCTCTAATAAAAAGAGTGGAATTTCAAAGAATTTTCCAACATCAATAAAATTGGACTAAACTACTTAATGAATAAGGTTTCAAACCCTTCAAATATAGGTCCATGTGTCTGTTTGTCTCAACCATATAATCCAAGTATCACTTTCTAGAACCCTTGAGCATAAATTCTACATATTTCACACCATTATTATAAGGTATCTCCAAGAAGTAGAAGATTTTATCAATCATATTCATGAAATAATACTCTTATTATGTTTTATTCATACCCTTAATGGACAATGGCCTCCTTCACAAGAATTACCATTGCTGATCTCTTTCTTATCTATCCACTGCTTGTACCTCAAAAACCATATTCTAGAATTAGGGTGCATATTGATCAATATCATGGACTTCACACGTGATAGTCCCGATGATATTACGATCCAATTAAGGACTCCCATATTGATTATTAGATACACATTCCAATGGAACCCATGGAAGACTCCTCAGAGGCATACTACTGAACACCTAAATAGAAGGAATGATTAGAAAATGAAGTAAATATTAGATTAAACCCAAAAACTCATAACCAAAAAATGATATTTAATATAAAACCCAACTCTAGATACACATAAACCAACTTTCCATGGTAACATGGGTCTTGTAACCAAATGCACTGGTTATATACTTATCAAAACACACATCTCTTGTCCTGATAATCTGATCTCTTATCTAACGGATATCCAGAGATAAGGACTCTTGAGGATAGACATCATATGATACCATTTTCTAATGAACCAACCATGGTTACCCATAAAACAGGCCCTCTAACTGATCTGTCAGATACCTTAAAGGAATTCTAAATCTCCATGGGCTGGCAACAATCACCCGAGCATCGATCAACAAACCAGAGGGAATGGTTTCACCCAACATATACAAACACATGACATATATATACGGATAAATAATAAACAGATAGTAGATGACTAAACATATATTCCATAACTATGAGAAGAAAATAAACAAACAACTATTAAATGTTTCTAAAACTCTAAAAGACATGTAACACTGATAAGGACTAAGATGAAAGAGGTACTCCAAGAGATGGTGTGGACAAACTCCCACCATTATACCACCATCTACCCAATCCAACTAACACAAAACCTATCTACCTCACAATGGAATAATTATCTTCCCTACAATGCAATACATACAATGGTATATGCACCACCAAAGAGGTCCATAGAGTTAGAGAAAATATTCTCAGTAAGATCCCACCTAGTTTTTCCAAAACCAGTGTCTGTACAACAATTCATGTATTCTCATTTTAAATAAAACACGACCTGATAAGCAGTAAATATTTTTAATAGAAAATATGGTGAAAATTACCCTCATTATCTCAACTCTAAAAAAAAGAATTTATATCAATTTAAAAGAATAATTTTTCATACTCTCATTCACAAACATCAACTAGTATATCAACGCTAAATCAATGAAAATTTAAGTAATCAAAAATGAATGTGGCTTCACAGGAATCATAATTCCAATGATAAAAAAAATGTTAGGCCTTAGGCTACTTGTAACCATTATTAATTGAAACTGTACATTGAGGTTCCTAAATCCAATTATCTACATTCCAATACCAAGGAAACACCCCAGAATGTGAAATCAAAATATCATATACATACATATAACCATTAATCTACAGTCTATGACTATAGGAACACCATTGTAAGTGAACCCCCACAACGGAAATGGCCTCAAGCTAAACCTTCCACCAAGAACTGAATGTAACACATGTTTTCATTTTCACAACAATTTAAATTTATCTAAAAAACATTTTAAAACCATTTCACAAACCCATTTTAATGGATTGAAAATTCCCCTTTTCATAACATTTGTCAACAAATATGGATTTAAAAAAAAACTATTTTCGATACAGAAAAATCAATCATGAAAATTCCTTTTAAAAACCAATTTATAAAGAATGCACAATATTTTTCATCAATATACGCTACAGATAGAACCACATACATCAAATATCGGGTCACACACACCCCCAATGGGATTAACCAACACTGAAAAACCAACAATGTCTACGAAGGCACTATAATCCAATAAACACATCTTTGGATTCATCCAATTTAGAAATAGGGATGGGCGAATAGTAAACACCACATACCTATGGAACGATGTCAATTTCACCAAAACCTACAGTGGAACAGCCTCCCGAATGAGATTTCACTACCGATCAAGAAGAGGGTAAGAGAAAAAACAAACATAGACAAACAAATCTGTTAACGCATCCCAAGGGTTCTATCATTATCACGGCTACTGAAAATGTTAAAATATCACTTACCAAGAGAGAGATATATAGTGATCTTAATAATTATTGAATGTTGAACATATCGATCTAGAAGGATTGGAGTCTCCCAAAATCTCCAAGGAATTGGCCTAGGTCGAGAGAAAACGTTTTTGGGGAAAGTAACTAAAACTAAATAACTGCACACAAATTTTAAAAACCATACATAGGCCATTACACAGCATGTAAATATCAAAGTCCCAAATACCCTGAAACAAATATCATATAAGATTAAAATACATTATTTAAAACCTTCACAACATGAAACATATCATTACATCATGTAAACTTTCAATACATGATGTATTTTACGGCTTGCATCCAACAACTCTTACTCTACCTATAACCATGTTATATGGCATGAAATCTTCCGGCAGCCTAAAGAGAGATAAAATTAAAGCTAAGAGTCCAATAAATATCTGACATCACCATTATAGGTATCCTCCCAATTCCTTCTCAACCATATACACACAAGATAAAAGAAACCCATGATGAGGTTAAGGGTAAAACTGATAGATATATAATAGGATGTTACCAAAAAACCAATAGGATATGAATAAGTATATGGAGAAGAAAAATATAAATAATTTTTATGAGATTTAAATCTCAATGTGTTGTGAGGAAGTGAAAATAGGGTTCTTTTTTATAATTGAGTGGATAGATAATCGTGGAATTTCATAAAATAATAAATTCTTGTCATTTAATTTTTATTTCCAAATTGTTAAATATTGTGAATCTTCATATATAAAACGATTATATTTCAAAATCCTCTCTGAAACTATTTTTTTCATATTTTTAACCTTATTGTTTAGATTCTACCACACATTATCCCTTTTTAAAATTACATTAATTTTAGAGTTTTCTACACTTGATGAGTTACTAATGTTATTATAAAATGAAAAATACCCACAAATAGAACATGGTTGATGTTTAATGACATATCACATTAATGTTTTAATAATTTTTTTTAAAATTTAATATCATTTGAAAATTTATTATATATTATAAAGTATCATTACTATCATTTTTAACACTATTTATTTAAGTTATCTTTAAATACATCAGTATAATGGTGGATTTTGAATATAATAATTTAAAACCACCCTAATTTGTCATATAAATCTATAAAATCACGGGACACAATGACTCATTAAAATTATATCACTTTTAATATATTTGAAATCATTTGTTATATATTTTGTTATATGGAGAAATATTTCAGTAGTGTTTCATAAAAAATTATTTTCCTTATGTGATTAATAAAAATTGATAATATTCTTTGAAGTGCCCAGATCAGTGTGAATCACTGAGAGGGGGAGGGGGTGAATCAGTGATCCTTTAAAACTTTTTACTAATTGATTCTTTATCAATTAAACCTCTATGGCTTGTTAAGGCCTCGATCCACTCTTCTTGTATCTCTCAACATTTCCCGAATGATGCAGTAATGAAAAGGCACAGGGCACAAGGATTTACAAGGTTCGGCACCAAAGGCCTACATCCTTTCCATGTTTGTTATACACCCCAACATGGTTTCTCCATTATAATCGGTTAGTATTACAATGGTCGATACAGAGTCCCACTGTATCTCTCCTGAGTCCCATAAGAGGGTCTTTATACTGCGTCCCACAGTGTTACCAGAGTCCCACTGGCCTGCTCCAGAATCCCACTGAAGACTTCTTCCGCCCTGAGTCTCACAGGGTGCTTCTCCTGGCTCCTCGAGTCACACGAGTAACTCTTCTTCTCTTTATGTTCTTCAAGTATCCTCAGCAGTCTGGGATAAAGACTGCTGGCCTTGCACTGTACCTCTGATCACTTGAGTTGATCAGGTCTTCTCTTCTTGCTCAGGATTTTTCTCCTTCTTCTCAGGATGACCTGGCTTCTCTCCAGCTACTGAATACCCAGACAACTGATATCTTTAACTTCAGTCTGGTCCAGTCTCACATAAGAACAACTTCATGCACTAAGTGTATGGAAACTCTGCATCTTCATGCACTGATTGCATGTCTTCTCAAAACCATCTTCAAGAACTTTCAGTCTTGGTCAACTCAGATGCACACAAGCAGATTTGACTTGTTTACGTGTGCACGTGCATGCATGAAAGCATGCACTCCCCTTCTTCTCTTCTTGGTTCAGTAAACCCTCAAAGGGTGTATTCTCTTTAAGCACACACCTTCTCACTCCTTCACACGTTTTAGTTCCTTTTGATTGCACACATAAATGTGTGTTATACTTTGTGTGAGTGTCCTTCCTTTTCTTCTTCTAAATGTATACACACTTCTTAGTGCACCCTCATAGGTTCGACATTCTTGTCTCTTTGCACACAAAACTTCTTCACTTTGGCACACACTTGAGCTTGGCCTTCAAACTTGTTAAGCACACACAAATTATATAAATTTTGTCTACATGGGTGCTAGCCTTGGCCTTGTTCTTTCTTTGCACATACTACTTGGTGTAGTCTTCCTCCTTATACACACACTAGGGCCATGACCTTCCACTCCTCCTTGCACACCCACTGCCTGTAAATGTTCTCCTTCACTTTGCACATACACGAGGCAAAGACTCGGCCTTCCTTTTGTTTAGCACACACACCATAGGGTATTCTCTTTACTATGCACACAAGGGAGGCGCTCTAGGTGCGACAACTATTCTTCACAGAGGCAAGCGGCATTCTCTTCTTCACTACTGTCGTGCAAGGTGACAAGCTGCAAGGGCCTCGCAAGCCTCAACCAACCTTGAGCGCACAAAAAGATGCGGCTCGGGTTGTGCAAGCCTCAAGAGTGCAAGAGCACCTTGGGTGCGCAAGCTTCTCCTGCCGCGCAAGTATGCGGGCAGGGAGAGCTCTTCCTGTCGCGCAAGTGATGCGCACAGGGGACCTTCGGGCCTCGGGTGGCACCGGGACTTCAGCCGCGCAAGTGTGCGCGGGGCTTCTACTTCGCGAGGCACAAAGGCACACACGGGTCTTCTCTCTTCAGAGGATCAGCAAATGGCTATGATGCTCGGGAGCTCCTATTATAAGAAGAGGAATGCCTCTGATCATCCGCGTGATCTCCCGTAGATTTCGGATCTTCAAGATTTTTTAAATCATGATTTTTATCCTCTGTTCAACTCAGGATCTTTTATCTTCAGCCTTCTCTACGTGCATGCATTTTAAAATGCATGCATGAATTCATATAAAACCGGTCCATGCATAGCACAAACACCACATGGCCTCGGCATCTTCTCTTGCCTTCGGCCAAACTCCAAAATCTCTCCTACGTTGCATGCATGCCCATTTTTATGCATGTATGTGTTCAGTGTGGCTAGACGAATCAGATGGACACCTTAGCTCCTTCAGAGGTGGCCGAGAACTCGAAATCCAGCCTCGGGTAGCCTCTGGTTCATCGGCGGCTTCGCGAGAGGTGCCTCGGCTGAGCTCGAGGAAGGCGATGTGGCAGCCGTCGGATCAGATCTTTGGACGGCCGCGATCAGAAGATCTCGCGTGGGATCGATCGTGCGGTCGAGATCTGGCGCGCGATCGATCGAGCGGCCAGGATTCGCTCCCGGTGAAAATTGCGCGTCCCACATCGAAACGGACCGCGGATTTTCCGTGGTTTATCAAACCCGCGCTCTCCGCTACTCCTAAGTTGAACTTCTCCCCTCCCGGTGCCGCCCCGCACCGGGTTCTCTCTACGGGCGCGCTCCTGCGCCCACCCCTGCCACTCGGGCGCGCCACTGGCGTCCACTATGCACACACGGGCACGCGCTCTGGCGCCCCGGCTGCGCACGCTTGATCTCTGCGTGGCCCCGGCTTACAAACGGCCACGGCCTCTCGGGCTGGCCCCATGGGATCCCCCTTGGGAGTGGCGACCTCGAGTCCCACAAGTGCCTTGGGGTTGAACCCTTAAGGCTGGCCCTTGGTGGCTCTCTTTTTGCTTAAGTATAGAACAAGTACTTAGTTTAAAAACAAAGTAGCCAGATTCAAATGCCAAATTCCAAATTCCAAATTCCACTTCCCTCCAATCCATTCCTTCTCTCTTCTTCTTCCATTTCTCTTCTTCTTAGAAATTCATCACGCCTCCTCTCATATGATCTTCACTTAGTATATCAAATTCCCGAAGGGTCTTCTTCAACCGAAGCTCCTGAATCAAACAAATCTTCAATGTTCTTCATTGATCCAATCAAAGATCAAGTTGGATCAACTTCAAATTCACATGCACTAAGTGATAGTGCATGGACTTCTTTAGCTCACTTCATCCACTTAGAAGTTGTGGATGGCTCTCTTCATCTCCTCATGCATTGTCAGTATAATGCATGGTCTTCAAACAATGTTGTGACATTGTATCTACTTGATACATGTTCTTGGAACATAAAGAGCAGCTCAACAATCATCTGATGTAATGATGATGCTCCATCATCATCAATTCTTCAAGTGGTTTAACTTAGTATCATCTTGATACAAGTATTGAAACATTGAGATCAGTTCTACAATCGTCTGATATTCATAGAGAATGTTTCAACCACAAAATCCTATGTCACTTGGTGAATCTCCTAAGTGACATGCATCTTAGTACCATGGCCATTCTCCTTTCCTTACCAACACCATCACATCCTTTTTCATTCACATCTTGACATTCCTTGACATCCATCCATTCATTCCTTTACAACAACATACCTCATTGACAACAAATGCAACACAGTGCACTTCAATCTCCCCCTTTGTATTTGTTGTCAATACACATCTTCAGCACATTTGAATGGGTCAATATGTGTGCCAATATTTTCTCCCCCTTATTGGCAATCAAATGCAAAGGTGTGGTGTGGTTCTCTAAAAAAAATCACTTCCTCCTTTTGAAAAGCATTGTCTTGAAAATCACAAGAGAGGGATGATGTCACATGTTCACTTGAGCAATGAACCTTTAGTAAATCAGCTCTAAGTCTACTTGGGCTAACCCGGTGTAGAAAACAAGAGTGATGTAACCAAGGAACTCAATGCTATCCATCATTCACTGTACATGTGAGATCATGCTTCCGGGGTTTCAAATTTTTCAGATATAACAATGAATTGCTAAATCCTGCACATACTTCACAAAAATCATTAGAAAGTTCAGTGCAAAGATAAAGCTCCCCCTTTCAACCATTTGTCTTCAATCAATACTCCCCCTTAATTGTCATGATGAATACAATTAAGAAACAAGGGATGAAATTATGATTGGAATACCTTCACTTTTCTCAAGATGGTATTAATCTAAGAATCCCATCTTCTTCAAATTGGCTCCCCCTCAAGGGGTGCACTCCATTCTGTCCAAACCATCCTCCAGTTGAGGATGATCATCATCTTCAATTCCTTGTAATTTTAGCACATGTAAATAAAAGTGATTAGGGAATAAGATGGAACATCCTTGGTTAATCAATGTGAACAACAAGGTTGAGAATATTCTCTCAACCGAGATGTCCCATTTTCACCATTCTTCATACTTGAACATTTGATCTTCAATGATGTTTGTGCTGGTGTGGATCTCAGTACATCTTCATGTGAAATCTTCTTCTTCCCTTTCCCTTAGCAATTGCCATAACTTCATCTTCAGCTCTTTGTAGATCTTTGGCAAGTTGCAACTGATTAGGCCATATGACTAACAAGTCATTTGGAAGTGAGGCCTCAGTTTTGGAAATTCCACATGGTTCTTTTGATGCTGTTAAGATACCTTTCTTAGGAAACTTATTTTCAATCAATCCCTTATGCTTCTTCTGGATTGATTTTCTTTTTGAGTCTAGTCTGCTTCTATTCAGTTCCATGGCTTGTTCACAAAGATCCATGGTATGACCTTTCTTTCCACAGTAGAAGCATGTTTTCTTGGTGGTCCTTCTGGATGCATCACCCTTCTTGGATTTAGACTCCAAGGACTTCTTTTACTTTTTCAAAACCTTCTTGGGAGAATCATCAACTTTCTTATTGCTTCCCAAGGATTCTTTCTGAGCCAGGTTCTGTGATCTTTTCTTCTTTTGAGCTCTGGATACAGTTGGAGATTGACATGTATCTATTTGACCACTTTTGCGCACATCCCAGATGTTGTGAAGTAATCCAAATCTATTTGCAGTAAACAGATGTCCTTGGACCTGTGGATGCTGCTTCTTTTCTTCTGGCTTGCTCCCCCTAGGCATGGGCTTCCTCTGTGCTTTGGCATTCAGTGGATTGTACCAACAATCCTTTGCACAATGCCCATACTTGTTACAAAACCAACAGTGACCCACAAATCTTGACGTCTTCAGTCCTTCTGATTGTTGGGTACTTTTCTTGACTTGCTGTGTTGTTTCAGGAGAGCATTCTTTCTTCACTGTCTTCATCCATACTTGTTTGGATTCATTATTCCATCCTGCACTTTTAGTAGAAACACTTTTAGAAGCATGAGTACAAGATGGTATGGATGGTACCTTCTTTTTAGAATATGATTCCCTTTCATTAGAGGATGTCTTTATTTTAGAATCATCCTTCTAAAAGCTCACTTGAGTTGCAACATTTCTTCTTCCAGCTGACTGGGAGGTTTCAGCTTTGGGTGATTGCTGATTTTTCAATATCACCTCCAGTCTTAAGCATTTCACATTGAGAGAGTTCTTCTCATCCTCATCAAATCTTAGCCTACCTTCCCATTTTTCTTCCAGCTGCTTTATCTGGTCTTCATGCACCTTTTTTATTTCTAGAAATGAATTGTCCAGCTCCTTCACCCTTTTGACATTGTCTTCTAGTTGAGAATCTTTGACAACCAATGAAACTCTGTGCAATTTTTCCAGTGCATGGAAAAATTCATTGATCATTAAAACATGGTTATATATCATCTCTATTTTGTACATACAACCTACTGTCTCCACGATGGGATGTGATTCATTCTATATGATATTCATTAAAACATGGTTATATACATGTATAAAATAAATAAATATTAAAAATATAATGATAATATCATTTTTAATTATATAAATACGGTGTATTTAAGATAACCAAAACTTATTAGACAAAACATGCAATAGAAAATGAAGCAGTTAGTACCCAAATAACAAGTAATAATGAAATTTTGATAACAAAAGGATGATAATATAATCATATATGATATAAAAAATAACTTTGATTTTGAAATAATTCAATTAATATATTTAAATCATCCTACATGGGGTTCAGATTCATACAAAGTAAATCGGACCAAAGGTAAGTGATCATTTTTCAATCTAAAAATTATCCTTGACTATTTATATGTATCTATTTACTATGTTATATTTTTCATCCATTTCCATGTTTCCTAAATCTGTAGTATTATTTCTATTCTTCTAAAAATTTTAAATTCAATTTTACACATTGGAGGATTTTTATATAGCTGTATGAAATGAATATTTTGTTAAGGTTCTTTTTTACTCTTTTGGAAAAAGTATGAGGATAATGTTTTTTAACTAATAGAATAGGAATATATTATTGTGTCTATATAATGAATCAGTTACATAAATCCGTTTCGACAATATCTGATGTATTTTTTCAAATAAATTCATATCATTTTAAATTTCACAACATTTCTATAAAATAAACCATTTTTTTAGAAGAAAATATATTTTTCTCGACAAATAAGTTCAAGTATTATATCAAAATTAATTTTCATCTCAGCTAAAATGAATTAATAGGGGTTTTTTCATGTATAATATCTTTATTATTCCTATTGTTTGATTTTTATTATGGACATTTATTTTTTTAATCAATTTTCTTTATATGGATTTTGTTGTGATGGAATGATGTTTAGGAAACCCATTTTATTCCTTAGGTTATGCTATGATATATACTTAATTTTGTTAGGGAATGTGTAAAAATAATTTCATTATGGGAGTGGTGGGAAATATATATCCCTACAATTCATTCGTTATAGATTTATATATCAAGAGTTATACATTTCATGTGTGAGAAATGATCTTGTTTAATTAATACGGGGCTGGAACGATGGGTGAACTTCATTTAGTAATAGACTTTGTCCATTATGATGGTCTTGGATGTGATCCTTGACTAATATAAAATGTTTTCTATGCATATGTGTATGGCAAAAAAAATTCATCTATTATTTTATGACTTTTGGGATTATTTTTATTGATTTTTATAAACATTGAAGATTTCTCTCATGGCATGATGTCATGATCTTTCATATACATGATAAGATTCTAAATGATGTATTTTTATGTATTATGATTATGAAATGATTGTTATCTCCATTGATTACCTTTATGGAGCATTTACGCTCAGCCTTTCATAGGTTTCATTTTCGCATATCATTATGAAGTTTATTAATAATGATATTTCAATATTGTTCTAGTTATGATGAAATAAGTGGGAGACAACAAATATATCTTATGAACTAGTTTTTTTATGTTTTATTAGTTTGTATATACATTATATAAATATGATTCTATCTTGGTTTTGTAATATTTTGTAGTGAATATTCATCAAATTTTCCATAATTTCAATGTATGTAATGTATGGTGCTGTTATAGTGGGTATCAAATTAAAGGTACTATTAACCATTGAAAAATATGATGATAAAACCTTAGTGTGAACCCAATGGATTTTTTAATGTATATATTACAATCCTAGTGTTTTAGAAATGTTTATAAATAACATAGAATAAAACCAAATGTTTCCTAAATTGAAATTTTATTCTTTATTATTTTTTTCCCATTATGATTAGTATTTCTCAAACTATGCTTCTGGGTTTTAATCAATTGTCGGATCCTAAAGGAACTGTGTTAATGAAGAATGTGATGGGTAATGTAATGATTAACCTCATAAGAAACCAAATGGTATGAGATATAAAATGAAAAATATTGTATCTATACTCACAAAATTTTATCAGGCTATGTATCATGCATGGAATCTAAAAAAGCAGTTCAGTGAACAACATTCTATTGAGTCCTTCATGAGCTAGTGCATACCTTCATTAAGTTGGAATTTTGATCTATTAGTGGATGAAAAATTTATCAGTACCATTGAAATTGTATTTTTAGTTTTCCAATGTTTAGAACATGATAAATTGGTCGTAGCAGGTTATTGTTTTGATGGTAATGTTGATTAATTGAAGAACCTTATCAATATTATGAGCTAAATAGATGAAATTGAATCCATGTAATGGGTTGATTTGAAGAACTTTTTACCAATAAGTACATTACTTGTATTCTTCAAACCAAGATGGGGATGTAGTTAATTGAACTTCAGAAAAAAGGGTTATTAATATGCAGGTACCTATGAACAAAATTTTACAATACATGAAATGCGTGCTTTTGGAATTATTATCAATTGAGAGAGTAAATTTGATAGATTCTATGGTGGTTTAAAACTATGCCTCTATAAGTAATTATCCATAAAGGGATTCAATAGTTATGAGGAAATATTTTGATGTTATCTAAAACTATAGATCAGGATTGGAGTAACCTATCAGTAATATGGGTTTGATTAGTAGAGAAAAAGTTAATTGAAGGGAAAATCTAAAGACTATGCTAAACGGAAGATGATTTTTACCTTCTTCTCAATGTGTGGAAAGAAGCATGGAGGAAGTTTCCTTTTAGGTACTATTAAAATTTTTATGTTTGGAAAATAACATCATCGGGTAGATTAATGCCATAGCGAATGGACAAAGATATCTATTTATGGTAAAAGAGAAATGGCTACATAGAATTTACCTCTAAGACATCAATGTTTCTAGTTCAAGGAAATGGGAAATTATAACAATCAACTCTCTAATATAATGGTTATTGATGATGATAAATGTTAGAAAAATATTATGGAAAAATACCAATAAATGTGACATGAAATCACTATTGGCAATGTGGAGTACGATAATGATTTGGTGAAAGTTAAACTTATCATCCACTCTAAAGTACCAAATGATTTATTTGATTCTGGATCCAACCACTAATTTGTTTCTAAATAATTTTCTAAGGGTATCACTATATTACCTCATCATTTAGATATTGAGTTAGATATGAGAACTCATAATGGAACAATGATTGCATTAAATGTTTAATCTTTTTCATCAGTAGAATATGGTGGGAAATTATATCCTGAAAACCATGTGATCCTTAAAATTGAGGAATTATATGTGAATCATGGTTTGGATTTTCATTCTCTATAAGGATCTCATATCAATTCCCAAGGAAGGGAATTCACATTTCATATTCCCGAAAAATCTATGATAGTATATCGATGCAAGTATGAGTATGACCATCCAGAATAAATTCCTTACATATTATATGTAGTGATCCCAATAAATTATATTTATCTATCAGAAATGTTTGGGGAGAAAATCACATTTTACGATACATCCATTATATCAGAGTTTGATGAATTCTTTCCAGAATATTTACCAGGTCCTCCACAAAATTGTGATGATGTGTTTTCAATATAACTTATATAGGGTGTTATTACTATTTTAATGAAACCTTATAAAATGACACTAGTTGAGTTTAATGAATTGAAGAAGAAACTCAAAGGGAATGTTGATAATGAATTCATAAGGCCCAGTTCATCACCTTTGGGTGCACCTTTTGTATTTTTGAAGAAGAATATTGGATCAATGATACTCTTAATTTATTATCGGGAACAACATCACTATAAAAAACAAACAACATTTTCACTAGATTTATTACTTATTCTACCAACAATGTAGAGCTCTATACTTTTCTAAGATTGATATTCGCATAGGATATAATCAATTATGATCAAAAAAGGATTATATATCATGGATAATATTATGTAAAAGGTATGTGCACTATGAATTTATAGTGATTCCTTTCTGTCATACTAATTCCCCCACTATCTTCATGGATAAAATGAATTTTGTCATTAGAGACTATCTTTATCAGTTTGGGGTATAATTTTTATGTGAAATTCATTTCTATTAGAAGATTAAGTATGAACATGAAGATCACATGAAAATTATACTGAAGACCTTGACAAAGGAGAAGCATTATAAAAAATTTACCATGTTTGAATTTTTGAATATGATAGTTTCATCTGTGGGTTACATAATCTTTAGAGAGGGCATATTTATGGATCCAGCAAAAACCTAATTTAATGAATGCTGAGAGATACTAATAATAGTAACTGATATCTAATGTATTAATAGGTTGGATGGATATTATCATCATTTCATGAATTATTTTTCCTGATTATCTAATCCACCCACCATGTTTACTCGAAAAAACGATTTATGTTCATGTGGATGGTGGAATGTGAAGAGAAATTCAAAGAACACAAAATAGGTTATCCAATACACCTATGCTCACGCATCTTCATAGAGTAGAAAGGTTTCTGATCAACAATGCGGCATCCAAAGACGGGTCATGTTTTCTTCTCCTAGAAAATGATATGGTGATAGATTATACATAATGATAATTGAAAATCCATGAGAAAAATTACCCAAATAAAGATTTGGAGTTAGATGTGGTAATATTTTCATAAAGGCTATGGAGGTATTATATTTTTCATGAAAAGTGTGATATATATATTGATCATAAAAGTCTAATGTATATTTCCACACTAAAGGATCTGAATATGAATCAAATAATATAGTTGGAGTTTATTAATGATTGTGATTGCTTGATACATTACCACCCTAGGAATGAAAACAAGGTGGAAGATGATTTGAGTCAAAAGGACGGTGCTAGAGTATCTATGACGAGGATCAAAAAAGAACCTATATTTATGGAATTTAAAAGGATGTATTATAAAACATTAATGGAAGGGGATAAATCTTATCTTTGTCAGATAAATATTCAACCTGATATACAAGTGAAGATTCTAGAGGCGCATAAGGAAGATACATAGCTACAAAAGAAGGTGAGAAATGTTCCTGAATTTACCTTGATTGTGAAGGAATAGTATGGTTTGGGAATGACATGTGTATTCCTCCTATTAAAAAATTTATGAATGATATATTGGTTGAGGATATTAGATCTCCATTATCTATTCACGTAGGAATCAAAAAGAAGTATATAGAACTGAAAGACTATTTCTTGTGGTATGGAATGAAATTAGATGTTGTTGAATATGTCTCTTGGTGCATGATTTTTCTAAAAACTTAAGGCCGAGAGATAGATGTTACGACCATTACCCATACTAGAATTTAAATGGGAAAACATCACTATGGAATTTGTTGTCGGACATCCTAAAACAACTAAAGGCCATAATTCTATAAGGGTTATAGAAGATATCCTTATAAAATCATCACACTTTATTAGTATTAAATAATATTTCTATATTTATCACAATTCTCGGATATATGTAAAGTAAGTTTTATAATTTAGTGGAGTACCAATTTCCATTATATTGGATCTATAACTAAGGTTTGTCTCAATTTTTTGGAGAATTCATCAATAGGGACTCGATACAGAGTTATGTTTCATAACTACATATCTTCCTTAGATAGATGGTTAGTCTTTCGAGGAAAATTCAATCTCTAGAAGACATGTTGAGAGATTTATATATGGATTTCAAAGGTGTTTGGGTTCAACACCATCCGTTTGTGAACTTTTCATACAAAAAATAGCATTCAATCCAATATTTATATGGATCCTTATGAATACATCTATGGAATGAAGTATAAAACTCCAACATGTACGGATGTATTTGAGGAAATTAATCTCATAGGACCTGATCTTGTTGTTCAAATAGATGAAATGGTCAGATCTATTCAAAAACACATAAGAGTAGCTCAGAGGTGAAAAAAATTTATGTTTTGTGGGTGACATGGTGTTTCTATGAATTCCACTATAGAGGAGAGTAAATATATTATAAAAGAAGATAAAGATTCTCCCTAGGAATATTAGTCCTTTATAAATTATAGGTCATGTTGGGAAGGTAGTTACTGATTAGAACATACACCAAATCTCTCTCATCTTCATGATGTGTTCCATGAATCTCTATTGAGAAGGTACATACCTAATCCATCACATGTACTAAACTCAAATTTCATACTGACACATCAATATCTTTATTGTGAAGAACAACAAAATGAGATTATGTATTGTAGTTAAAATGCGATGTGGAATAACAACACTCTCTTGTTTAAATTTTTGGGGAGGAACCACAAATTTTTCGATGCTACGTGGTAACATGATGATGTAATTAGGGATATATATTGTCATCTTTTTGTATCCAAGTGATTAATTTCGTGTGTGAAATTCAGTTTAAGGGGGATAGAATGTAACACCATGATGTTTTTATGAAATATTTTTAATTAATTGATTTTAATTCACCAATAGATTTTATTAAATGAAATAGTGAGATTGAACCAACCTTGATATTCTCTACGTATAAAATTATTGTTTAAACATAACCATTTTGTTATCAAGAATAAATATAAATATCTTACGATAATTTATGGTGAATTTATTCACTCCCAAAAATTTATGAAAAATATAAATCAATTATAAATTTATATTTTTTTGTATTAATAAGTTATGTGAATTAATTTCATAAAATGATATTAATGAAATATATATGTTATATACTTTATAAAAAATCTATGATATTCATTGAGCAGATCTTTTTGTCAAAGGAATTGAATAAACACTATTTGATATATAAAACCCTATATTTTTTAAAGGGTAATTTAACCACCTTTTAATGGAGAACAATTTTTAAAAATTATGATTTCGACACATTCATAATTTTTATATGAAAAAAACATGTACGTTTTATTCCATAATTAAAAATTTACTTTGGATGAATTTTTAATTTTTTTTTGAAAACATTCAAATTTTGATTAATAGAAAACATATATTAAATTTTAATTAAAAATAAATTTGGTCTTAGAAATAATTTGTATGGTTAAATTATAATATTCAATGGTTTTAATATATGTATATAATATATTTTTAGAATTCCATATAATTTTTTTCATTATAATTAATTTTACATTGAATTCAGATTGAAAAATAATTCAATCTTTTGCAATGTTTTAACTTTTAAAAGAAGTTCGTTTTTTCCGAAAACATAAATAATTTAAACTTAATTACTAAAACATCTGTGATTTGAATTTTAAAAAAAGGATTCTATATTTGGAATCAGTAGGTCCAAATTACTTAAATATCTTTATTTTATTTTTGGGCATTATGAATAGAAACTTTGGTAATTGAAATTAATACTCTACAAGGGTAAATCTGGTAATTAAGGGTAAGAATTATATTATTAAATTATCCTTACACTTATCTAAATATCAGTTTATGAGTATGTTTCAACCTAAATAATCATAGGGTCAAAATAGTGACTTTTGGAATCCCTTTGATGAGATTAGGACATGTAATTTATTTCATTTAAAGGAATGTTAAATATGTCTCACTAAAATATAAATAACCATAAATTTTTTTATATGGTTATATAGAAGTTATATTGTATTTTAAATTTTATATTAAAATATAATGAGTTTTTATTTATTATAGAAATTTATTGGTAATTTTTATGAAATAAATAATTACCCTAATGATTTATAATTTGATTACGTGAAGATTGATTAATTGATGGGAAATCATTGAAACAATTTTTATTAAAATAATAATAGCTATAAAAGGAAAAAAACACATGAAAAGGTATATTGGATGTGTATATATCGACAATAATCATCCAAGGGTCTATTTAGTGACCATTTGGAGCCTTATAGATGAAATTGTGAAACTTATATTATTTTATTTAAAATGATGATAAAGTTGTTAGATTCATTATTTAATACGTATAACATTTCAAATGTTTAATTTTATAAATGATAAATTGGATTACATGTACTCATCCAAAATCCAGTATATTTATCTTCATCATAGTAATTTATTATTATATTTTATTCAAAAAATAATTAAATTAAATTATTACAAATATTTTATTTTGTAATTATTTTATTAATAGAGATTACAAATTAATTTGTTAAAAATATTAAAGTAAATATAGATTTGGATAATTAATAGGTATAATGAATTTTAAAGATTATATTTACCTCCTAAGAATATGATAAAATAATCGGTTCTAATTTAACTTGTTTTATTAATTATTTTTTAAATATAAATGAATTGAATAGTGTCAAATTTGAAACTATTGATTGTTTATCAAAATAATATTTTATTAAATAATTAATAAATCCTAAAATAAATTTATAAATATATAATAATTATGAGATGGTTTAAAATGTTCTATTTCATTTATTTATATAATAATTTATATCATATAAGTAAATCTGTCACACTTTTAATATTGATATATTTGTTAACCATGTTAAAAATGAAATCTGATAACTAAGTGTTAATTAAAATGATAATGTATCAATTGAAAAAATACTTGTCAAAAATTTATTTTTTGATTATATTTAAACCCTATCAAATCTAATCTTCTAATTTTGGTCATTTTGGAGGTTTTTGGATGGATTTTGGTTTTATTATAAATTAATATTTTTAGAGATCCAAAAAGTGCCCCTAAGCTCAATTATAAAAGGGCACCCCATCCCTAAACTCTTCACATCACTTTGTGACATCATGGTCAACCATACTATTCGATTTACCATTATTAACTTCCCTAGATACATTAAATAGGTTCTGGTCTTCTTTAGAGTCTAGATCTAGTGCTCTATGAGTACATTTAGAGGAATCACATTGAAGAAGTGGTAATCCCCTATACCGATTATTTGAAAATTATTTTTTCTTCAACATATTCTCATGAGTTGATTAATTATAATGTAATTACTCCAATATCAATTATATTATGATATTCTATTATAATTATGAAATAATAATATTCAAACTTCTACCCATCCGACAAAAAACGAAATCCACACTCATGCGTACGCACGACTTACCATCTCCAGACTATGGTGTAACCTATTATTCACCATCACCTTACTGTATGTGTTTAATGAAAAAAATTATAAATAAATATTACTATTATAACCTGATATTTAGTCAAAAATACTATACCTCATTCACTTCAATAACATTCCATAATTTTTGGAATGACATCGTCGCTCGTGTGTTTGTATGACCTACCTTCTCCATGATGTGATGTGATTGATTCAACAAGATCTTCATTAAATAATGATTACATAAATGTATAAAAATAATAAATATGATAAATATATATATATAATGTTATAATAATTTTTGAAAGATATGACTATGTCTTATGAAGTATAACCTGTATTTATTTCACAAAACATTAATAAGAAAATAAAGTAGTTAATACCCGAATAATAATTAATAATGAAATGTTGTTAACAAATGTATGATAATATAATCATATATTATATAAAAAAATATTTTTTAATATAAAACTTGTTAATTACATTAATTATATCAAAAATTTAGGAGTTTCTGATAAGTACAAAGGAAATTAGACCTAATGTAAGGGATAATTTTCCAATCTTATTATTATATGAGATTATTTACACAAATGTATTTTGTTGTGTATTTTTATCATCCAAATCCCAGTTTTCTAATCATGTAATATTATTTATATTCACATTAAATTTTATAAATTCAATTTTACCCATTGGTGAATTTTTATTAAATTATACGATATGAATCTTTTATCGAGGTATAATTTGACTTTCTGGAAAAAGTATGAGGAGAATATTTTTTTCGACATACGACATGATTGGAATTTTAAATCTTCACACATCCTTATTTACATGAATCTTCACATGCATTATTTCACGTTAATTTTAAATAAATTAATTTCTTTTAAAACTGTTATGTTTTTTTAGAATCTAAAATGGATGTGAACGGGTTGTACATGGTTTGTCCATACCATGTAAAATCCTATCATTAATGTGCTCTTTGAAATATGGATTTGGGAAAAATGAGGAAGTGTCTTCGGAATGGTTGTAACATGGTCATAGAAAACATATGAGGAGACCATATTATGGTCATCCTTAATGCAGTGGCAAACTCACAATTAACGTATGATTTGTCTAATCATGCACATGGTCCAATATAGAACATTAAAAAGTTGATGTAGGTCAGAAAAGGGTTTCAACTGCTCTTTTTTTCCTAAAACATCCCTAACATGGTATATTGGTCTCTCAAAGGTGGTAGAACCTCTCCCAAGAAAAATGGAAGTGAGCTAGTGTAGTCCCTTACTTTGTTAAAGCCCAATTCTTGTGGTATGTGATTGTTTGGTATCCATCATGGTGTGTTTTCATAGATCTACATTTCCTTTCATCTGGATTTATTATATCTACACTCGATATGGATATATATAAGGTTATAGATGAAAAATATGTTTTGATTTGGGGTTTTATATGATAATGGAATATGTTTAGGGTAGGTTCGTGGAGATTCAACCCATTTTTCTGTTGTTTTTTGTGAAGTTTATCATTTTTGCCAAACATCTTCAGCTATGTAGTTGCACTCTCATCTACTACAGATATAATTCATTATCCATGTTTACATTTTCTTTATTTCATTGAATTTTTTTGTGTAATCAAGGTGAAAACTGTGATATAAACCATCATTAGTGATGATTTATGGTTTCTTGTGAATTTATGGAATATTAGTGAATTTTTGTGCAAAGTGATTTAGATTCATGATTTTAAAATAGAAATTTTAAAATATAACATTTTATATGATTGAATTGGTTTTTTGGAGAATGTTTTTTTAATAAATATATAGTTTTATTAAAATTGATTTGTCTTGATGGAATTGGAATATTTTTTTGGTTTTCTTGGGTGTGTGATCATAATTTATTTACAAGGCATGCTAGAAGTATGACCACAATATTGGTGCCAAATGTATAATTTAACAAGGGGAATAATTACATTGTGACTACATGGTAGACCGATGGGAGATCACTCATGAGTATGGAACCATTATAACGAAGCATGAAAATTTAGTAGAGTGGTTGTGTGGAATAAAATGGTTATGCCAAATGTAGTTTGCGGAATGGTTTTAAAATTATTGTATGGTTTTTTCCTTGATCTATGTAATTCATTTGAATATTTGGCTTTTATGTTACTTTTTTATTTTTAGTTATAATCTATTTTTGATTTTTTTTTACATAAACTACATTAGAAGTTTCTTATATCTAATTATAAACTTTTTGGAAATTGTTATATATATATTTTTAAATATAAATGCTTCTAGATCCTCAATCCTAGTTGTATACGGAACTAATTAAAGAAAATCTATTGTAATTTAGTACTCATCCCTACTTTTTAACATTTATTATTTTCATATTACATCTATCGAGACATTGGAAATGTATTGTATCACTTTTCATTCGCACTACCACATTAAACATGTGCTGTTTGGAGATGTTATAATAAAGAGCATGTGGAACATGGAGTCCTATGGTTGTCTTGGAGTTTTATTAGTTGGTCTTCCACTGTTTATGTTGACTTTGTAGTCTTCCACTGTGGAACTTTATATGAGTATTGTTTCAATTTATGAAATGTTTACTTGTCTTTCATGGTTATCTTGTATCATATAGTTTTATGTTTGTTATGAATTGTTGGTATGCTTTTTCATTAATAAAGGTGAAATGTTTCCCAACATCCATTGAAACCCTTCAGCATTTATTTCCATCATTTGGAATCCTGGGGATGTTGCTAAATGGTTAATTTAATCCTCCCACGTTCTCTAACCAATAATGATGAGGTTTGTTACAAATTACATGTTTTTATATGTTATTTCTTATATGTTAATATATACCAATTTAACTGATTTCTAGTTTATGTATTCTCATTTCTATGATTATTTTTTATATTGTATATGACTATAACGTGAATCAAATAGTTAATGGTGCACTCATATTCCATTAATGATATTCAAATGGACAATATGATTATAGTTATATGAATTATTTCATATCTATCTATTTTAGTATAACTATTCAAACACCGCCTTAAAACATTAGTGGTTGAACTATATGGGAGAGTTAGAAATTGAGAAATTTTTATATCCCAGTTATATAACTCCTCCTTTGAAATTTTTTGTAGATAAAACCTCCCAAAATATATTTTCCTTCATACATTAATAGATTTTATTTATATATTAGGAATGGATTTATGTCTTATATAAATACAACCTTAACTGTCAAGAAATGTATATGACTCTTCACATCATGATTCATCCTCTCATTATGTATAAGTGTAAGGATAAGGATGAAACTAATTTGGAATATTATTCTCAAGAATGGATGTTATTTACTTATAATTAATAATATCAAACTCAAATGACTAATACAAAGGATATAATAATTATTAAGATATGAATATTGTGAAGGACTATAATTATATATTCTCCAAAGAGATTTATATTCTTTATTTTTTATGATAGGATGAGTTCTGAAATGAACTTATAACAAGTTATCTTCCCATATCCAGGAATCCTTATAGAATGACCACCATTACATTGTAATAAAGAAATAATTAGTTACTGGATAATATGGAAAATGGTTTTATATGCTTGATTGCTTAATTATGGGGTGATTCGGTCCTGTTTTATAGAAAAATGTAAGACAATTCACATGTAAATTAATTTTTATGAACTCAAATAAAATAACATAAAATAAAATATATCCCCTATCATAGATTCATGACGTGTTCAATCAAATCATTGGGGCCCAATAATTCTCTACAGTGGACCTCTAGTCATGATTTCACTAATTAAATGTAAAGAATAAATATCTTCCAAATACTTCCTATCAAATAATTTATGGACAATATGAGGTCTTAGTTATTACCATAAGACTCATAAATTCACGAGAAATATTTATAGACATAATGAATAATGTATTTAGAGATTACCTATAAAAAATAGTGGTGGTATTTATATTTGATATTCAGATATAGTCCCAAATCATGGAGGTTCTTGAGGAGCATTCTAATTATATGATAATGATAATGATATAAGATAATGTAAGTACAATGTCTAGTAAATGAATGTTATTGTTGGAGGAAGTATCATTCTTAGTGAATGTTATCACTAGAATATAGATATATGATGAACATTATATGAAAATGGGAATTAAATATCGTCCTAAACCCACATCAATATCATGGATTCATTGGATCATGAGACTATCAAGGTATTACTGAGGATTTTATAATAACATCACATGATTTTCAAACCAAATAACCATGTTGAATTCGAAGGGGTTAAAGTTTATCTAGAATGATGAATATGAAGGGAGATTCAAGGAATTGAAAAAGGGTTTTATCACTGTACCAATCCTTACACTAACAAAAAATGAGAAAATCTTCATAGAGTAGGGTGATGATTCAAATAAAGTTATGGGATTTGTGAAAATGAGGAATGATAAATCAATAACCAACACCTCAAGGCATTTTAAAGTCCATTAAGAAAACTAGCCAATTCATGAGCCGTAATTTTGTGTAGTAATCATCGCTATGAATATATGGTGACCTTATCTCAATGTGGATATGTGTGAGACATATAAAAATCATAAGATCCTAAAATATATATTCACATATAATTATCTTAATATACACTAATAAATATAGTTTGAACTGATCAGGGACTATGACTGCTCAATCCACAACCTTCATTGGAAGGAAAATAAAGTGGTTTATTTTCTATGAAGAAAGAATCTAGACACCTTTTCAATGATGATAATTGAGATGGATTCCATATTCTTATACTTTAAAAGGATGGTTATGGTGAATATAATGGAATGAAAATCATCAACAATTTAACGAGTGAATACTCAACCACCCCTTATGGAGAAGATAAGGGATTCTCAAAGAGATGATATAGAAATAAATATGAAGTTGTAATCTATATGAGAATAGAAATAAAAAGAGTTTAAACATGATGAGGTTAATTTTTATGATTTGGTTAAATACTATGTGTACCATAAAATCCAAATATAAATAATTAGTTGATTAATGATTCTCATAGATAGATCTTCTCTGTCCACCTAGAGAGCATGAAGATGCATCAAGATATTTTAGAGAACTATTTTTTGGTATAATATGAATAAGGAGATCATGGAATATATATATAAAAGGGATTGGTATTTCAGAAGGTGATGGATAAATGTAATCATTACAAAGGGAAAATTAAACCATTACTCATACCTACATCTAGATGGGATACCATCAATGTAGACTTTTTTGTTGGTCTTTTAAAGACATCAAGAGGATATAATTCTACATGGGTTGTGGTGGACCATATTACCAAACAAAATCATTATTTCTCTATTTTAGAGGACTTATCATTCAATAGTGTTATAATGATATCCATTCGTGAAGTGGTGAGGCTGCATGGAACACAATTATTGATTGTATCTTATCTAGATCTAAGGTTTACCACCATGTTCTGGAAGAATCTATGATATTATATAAATGGTGAGATACAATTCCGTATTATATATCACCCTAAAACTAATGTACTATATGATTAGAATATCTAGACACATAAAAACATGTCTAGGGATAATCAATGGATATAAAAAGAGTATTGGATCAGTATCTTACTTTTTCCAAGTTCATGTACAATAATTTTTTCCACTAAATATTCCAAAAGAATCAATATTATTTCATTTAAGGGAATATCGATATAAAAAATGTGTAGTGGGATGAATTTTGTTAAAACAATCATCTCGAACAAGAAATGATAGAGGATATTGTAAAAACTTCAAGAAAATTTGGAAGCACATCTGGGCTGCTCAAAGTCGACGGAAGATCTATACTGGAAATCACAAATGAGGAATAGAGATTTAGGTTAGAGATAAAGTGTTCCTATTCATATCTCCAAGGAATATAGTCATTGTATTTTGGAATAATGGACTATTAAATCATAGGTACATTAACCCCTTTGAGATTTCTGAATGCATTAGAGTTGTGTCATATCGTCTGCCACTCCCAACAATGTTATATAATGTGTAAGAAGTGGTACATTGTCCCCTCTTGGGTAATTATATACCAAATCCCCCTCATGTATAGACTGTAGAAGTGGTATAGATTGAACATTATATCTCTTTTGATGAGTATTCAGTGACTATATTGGACCGTATAGATAAAGATATACACATTAAGAAAACTCATATAATTAGACTATTATAATGAAACAATAAGTATGAGGATGTGACATGGTAACCAGAGGAATCCATGAAGCAAAAGTACCATTTTTTATTTTTACCATATTATGTAAAATTAAATTTCCATTGAGAATTTTCTTACAAGTGAAAAATGTAACAAATAATAAGTTTATCAATGGAATTTCCCTTCTTATTATTTTGATCATATTTTGTAATAAAATATAATTAACATGCACCACTAGATAATACCAAATAAATGTTATTATATTATTCTAAAATTACATGTAGAAATCAAATATTTCCCTGGTAATTTAAATTAATACAATGAGATAAAAAATATAATAATTGGAAGATTTTAATATTCTCATTCCAACATGATATTTCATTCAGGAAAGACACTAGAAAAAAATAATAATAATCATAATTCAACAAGAATTTTTTAAATTAATATATACTAATATATAACAATGAGAGAAAATATTAGTGAATGTCATATGGGGTGTTCATTGGAAGTAAAGCACCCATATGACTGCTATAAATCTTACATGTGGAATAGTAATCTGATTATTGGAATTGTAAGAAGAAAATTAAACATGCTAAAATAACTATTATAATAGTTACATCACCTTTGGAAATGTAATCTAATATTTAGGTTACTTATAAAATGAAAATATTATATATTTATATCATTATACAAGTATATACGTGTTTTAAAAATGATTCAATTAGAATCTATATTATTATAAAAGATAAATATTTTAATTGAAATTTTATAAATAATATAATTATTTAAAATAAATTTTTTTTATCATAAATGTCTTATAAATAATTATTATTTTATACTTTAATGATAAGATAATTATTTGGTGACATTAGTCGGTTTTTATAGGGTATAAAAATTAATGATAACATTAAAATTGGAATTTTAAAAATTAATATGGATTCTATTTATAAATTAAATTTCTCATATTTAGAATTTTATTTTTACTAAAATGGATTTCATTTTTGGGATCTTCACATCCAACAATATTTAGGGTTATTTTTTTAATTTCTGTAAAATAAATCAATTTTTATGATTTGGGAAATTTGGGAAAATTTGATTTTTAAAAATATAATACATATACAATAATATGTTAGTCATAGATTTTTTAATGACCCGTTATTTTCAACTATCATGTACAATTTACATTATAGATTAAAAATAATCAACAATATTGGAATCCTTTAGCAAAATCAATAAAAACATAATAAAATATTAAAATAATCCCTCCATCCCCTAATAAATATTACTTCTCATCAACCCTTCTCCTCACAGATTATAAGCCTTAGATATTTCAAAATATTGTCCCAAATCTCCTCTGAATCATATCCCTTATATCCTAGAGTTTATAGTCTCACCAAAGTTCAATTTCAAGGAACTTTATGTTGAATACCAAGAGGAGAAATCTTATGGAGATGGTAATAACCTCAACCGATTCGATTATTTTCTATTTATACTCATCATAAATAAATAATTCTATCTAATAAGGAATATTGAATCTTGTATTATATATATATATATATATGAATTTTATTATTTTAATGTAATGTATACTATCCATTGTCTTCACTTTCCCTCAATTGATATCAAATTGAAAACATTGTTTAGAATATGGTTGCTTCACCATTTCCATGAACAACATACATCAGGTTTCCCCACCGCCTTCATGGATAGTTATAAAAATATTTTTATGGTGAAATATTATTATAATAAGTGTTTTATTACATAATACAAGATTAATTTTTTTAAATAATATTGTATTTAAATAAAAATAACATAGATATTGATGGTCAGTAAAAGTGACTAAATGAACTAATCAAATATCGTTGACATGTTCACTAAGTGTTTTATTCCTATTTTCGAACACAAATGGGTGTTTAGGATCATTTAAATTTTTTTTATGTAAATTAATTCTCTGTGTTTTTACTTCTATAGTTGTAGTACTATTTGAATGGATCTTCACTAATTATCCATAAGTGATCCATCCATGGAACCCTGAATCTAATGACCACTGAAAAGAGAAATTAAAATTTAAATCTCATTAAAATGGTTATAAGTGAACATAATTAACTTATATAACATAAAAAATAATTTTTGAGGTTTTTAATTAATTAGATTTTTTTTATTGATGAAAATATGTACATGTTCAGAGTGATCCCTGTATATATGTTAAGTGATCTCCCCTAAGTACCCTATTTTATTTTCTGTTATGATTTCCCTCAAATAACACTCTTAATCACTCTAATATTATAATTTACTTATTATATTTTTTAGATATTTTTTATTGATGAAAATAGGTACATGTTCAGAGTGATCCATGTATATATGTTAAGTGATCTCTCCTAAGTACCCTATTTTATTTTCTATTACGATTTCCCTCAAAGGACACTCTTTATCACTCTAATATTATAATTTACTTATTAAATTTTTGTATATACATTCCCCATACACATATACCTATCTTAATTTATGTTTACATGATGGTATATAAATATTTTTGAAGGATCTCTTCTCATTTTATCGTGATACGAAAACCAAAAATAAAAGGGAACTTCTTGGTTTTTTACACCATTACATGAATCACTCAATAATATATTATAAACCACCCGTGATTTCTAAAATATCACATCTAATCATCTAATCCATTCAACCCTATGTCATTTTTATGGAAATTATTATTACATTTCCTTAAATAAACACTTGTTACAATTTTACTTAAATATCCACTTTTGTGGTACATGTTTAAATATAGTTATCTACTCTTTTAGAAGTATTCACATAACATAGATATAATTTTCACGAACTATTCTTATAAACAACCTATAATTCTAAAATCTCTTATTTGATGAAAAAACATTGGATGTTCAATCTGTTTATGTTTTATAATATGTTTCAATAACCCATTTCCTTCCATGGAAAATTCTTATATTTATGGATTATTATTTATTTCCATTTATATAATAGATAAGGATATTTATGTTATAATTGTTTTCCTCATATAGATATCCATTTCATTGGGTATTGTTTTTCTCTCATGTAATTTTTTATTGGGAAATAGGGGTTAAACCTAATCTTCATGAGGACATTATCCATAATTTTTTGTTTTATTTTTAGAAAACATTATCTTATTCTTATGTCAGGTTTTATATTGATGTTACGTTATTATATTAACAATATCTTATGATACCATGTTCCTTGTGTTATTATCCCATGGTATTATTAATTTAACATCTCTTTTATAATTTCATATTATGTCATTTTACTCACATTGTATGCCTCATTTTCATGTTAGTTCCCTTACTAGTATTTATAGATCACTAAATCATTTTATATATTCACTAGGTTATCCTATGATGTTTTTAGAGATCGAATACATTTAGGATCTCATTATGGAGAAAAAAATTAAATTTTTTTACATTATTTTTTATCTACTATGAAACTAGTCTTCCAGAGATACTATGACTGAAGATCTATGGGTTGTATTCATGGGATATTTTTGTTAAAAAAAGTTATAATATGAGTAAAGGTATTTTGATAATATATTTTCAATGGTATGAAATATCTCAGTGCTAATATTTCTAAATAAACACTTATTAAGAAGGTATGGTTTTCTTTTCCAATTTCATGGGAGCCAAAGGTAATAAAAACTAAATAATAAAAGGTCATAAAAAATGTTGGTATTAGGAAACATTGGTTCTATCCTGACCTATGAGAATACCATGATGTGAAAAGTTAAAAATAATTTGAGGAAGTGAGGGAGAATAATATTATTTATTTTAAATTAATTGATGAAGACGCTTCCAAAAGTTAGATCGATCTATGAAAACTATCCAAGGATGTAAACCAATACATGATGAAGAAGATATCCATTCACTTTGATTAAAATAGATATCAATTGAATGAATTATAGGTATCTTTTTATCACTAAAACACAAAAGGCCACTTCAATTTAGATTTACCATTCCTCAAAAAGGATAATATGAAACAAAATTCTTGAATATTTCTATATGGTGTATAAGTGATGATTCTCTCTCTTCATCTAAGTAAAGTGATAAAAGTGAGCAATGTCTCATTGATGAAAATGACATATGTGATGAAGCTATTTATCCAAATTCATACAATTATAATTAGGCCTTATATTCTATTTCATTAAGAAAATAATATTACAGGTAATATTGTTTTACAATATAAGGGTTTTAAATATTGTTTTGCAAATGATGTTTTAATTTTTCTTCTTTCTAAAGGAAAAAATCTATTCTCAAAAATTAATTTTTAAAACATTTATGTTGTTGATTTTCAATTTCATTCTAATCATAATGATAAATGGTTGAATGTAAAATATAAAGAATCGTTACTTTGGAATTGGTTCCATTTTCACTATACCAAACACTCACTTTTCAAACTCAACTGAAATCATCTAGTATGAGATTCATATAAATTTCATTTCAAAAATTCCATAGTTCGTTAACCTTTTAAACTCATAAGAGAAACCTTTAACACTAAAAATGAAGTTTTTTCCTTCTATCCATTAACATTATTAATCTTTTTATTTTTTAAACATCCAGTTTATTAGTGTATAAGAAAAATCATAAATATTTGTAATCACTACTAAAAAACTATGATTATCTAGTGTTAGGGTTTTAACATCACTTCCCAAAAGTACAGTTAAAAATATCTTTACTCAGATCTAGAAAAATCATTGTTAAATGAGGTATTTACTAAATATTTTCCTGGTACTATTATTGGGGGAACTTTATCATTGCTTGAAAAAAACTGCCCATAAAGGCCCTCCCTTTATCACAACTTATGAAAAGGCACAAATAAAAAGGGAATTTAACAAAGCTTCTAAAAAAGAACTAACAAACATGTGTATTTATCAATGATTTTTTTGAAGAACTAATAATGTCCACCCATATTAGTGATTTATTACTAGCATTGAAAATGGATATATTTCAAAAATATATATATTTTATTAAAGGTCACTTATAGCATATGGGATACCAATTAGGAGGCCTTATAGGAATTTTTGGCCTCAATAATGGTGATTGAGGGATCCTAGGGGTCACTAAGGTGTATATCTCATAGTAAAATTTTATATGATATTAGGTAGAGAAAAAAATTGATAGGAACTATTTGGCACTCTAGCAGGAACTGTAGTAGGCAATATCCGGAACTGTAGCATCTGAAAATATTCGTCCATTTGGGCCTTCGGGCCACTGATTTAGTCCCAGAGTCCTTTAAGTCCTTCGGGCCACCCAGTCCTTCATGTTAGTAAAGCCTTCGGGCCACCTCAAGGCCTTCAGGCCACCTTATCTGCAAATGCAAACAAGACAACATACACGGAAGAAGCTTCAGAAAATGGACGAGAAATGAACTTTCACCATATCAGAAGCTAAATAGATTTAAATAATGAGAGGGTATGGATCCTTACATCGGGAAAAGCCTATGCAGGCACGGGAAAGCCTATCCAAACAGCCATGCGAAGGTGGAGATATGAATTTAGGATGATGATTCTAGGGTGGGGCAGTTCCATGTAGTTATTCTAGGTTGTATATAATGTTTGAATCCTATGGGAAATGAATTCACTTAAGGCCTACAGGCTATGTAATACTTACTCCTAAATTCCTTGTAAGGGTTCCACCTCACCCCTTGAAAGGTGGATTATGAAAATAAATAAAAACTGACGGCCTTCAATCCATTCGAGGTAGAGGAATAAATGGACACTCATTTCATATGTTATCTCGTAGAATTATAAAACCCCTTAAAACCCCTAAAAAGCATAAAAAAGACTATTAAAAAACAAAAAGATCATAAATTTCGATTGTAGAGTCTATTTTAGCTTGAAAACTCGTAAAACGGGTGCTTATTAAATGAGATAAGACAACATGAGGATTAAATAATGTGATAATAAAAGAAATAAATTATATTATTGTTTTAAAAAATTCATAAATTTAACTTGAACTTTTAATGGACTTAAATTTTGATATAGGTGTCTAATTAATATTTAACACATATCGAATCAAAATAAGCGATGATATTTATGCCACATAATGCCTCAAAATATGGTATAATAGTTCTTCTGAGTTTTAAAAACAAATAAAATGTCTATAAGGCCTCCAAAACTGATTATTTTGGTCACTAAACTTGGTTAAATAAAATTCAATTGATTATAACATCTAATCTATGTTTATATTTGGCATGTACCACAAATTATATCAAATTTAATTTCGTAATCTAATATTTTATTGGTGTTGTAGCTGAAACGGACTCTTGGATCATAATTTATGTTCATTTCATGATTTTTAGGGGTTCAGGGTTTTCAGAGTTTCTTAATGTTTTTAGCTGTAATATGTAAATTTAGTGTTAATATCCATTGTAATATATATATATATATATATGTGTGTGTGTGTGTGTGTGTGTTTGTGTGTGTGTGTGTTTGTGTGCATGCACGTAAGTAATTATATAGTTAATATATATATAAATAAATAAATATAAAAATAGATACAAAAATATATAAATATATGGATAAAAATATAATGATATATATATAAATATGTAGATGTATAAAAAAATGTAAAAAAACATTATAGGGGATTAGAAAAGGTGTTGGAGTATAAGATGGAGGTCTCAGGTTCGAATCCCGCCTGAGGAAAGCGTGTGCACTGGGGGTGGTGTTATCTAATTCACTGATAAAGGGTTTGGGGAAACACTGATAAAGAGGGGGGGGGTCACATATATAGGTTGGGTCGACATCGGAAAAAAATTACACCGCTTAGCTGTGGAAGATTTACCAGCACTAAATAAAGACATATTAAAGGTGGGATTTAATAGTTATAATAAAATCTCTAATAAATGTGACATTTAACAACATAAAAAATCTCTAATAAGGTCCCCATTTAACGGAGGAAAAAATCCACTAATAAAGGCCCCTTTATCAGCACATTTTTTAGTTCTACTAATGGTGTAATTAATGGGCACCTATTTTAGCACTGTTAATGGTAACCCTTTATTATAACCTACATAATTTACACTTCTATAGTGATAATACATCCCTTTTAATAGAGCTATTAAAGTACTGATATTTATTAATTTTTTAGCAATGTTTATAAAATATTTAAATGGTTTTATTTTCTATTTTCTGAAAATATGGTTGGAAAATACTTTGTTATATATTCCAAGAAGTATAGACATGTAATTAGAAATAAGATCCTATATATTTAGAGTGATACCGGGGAGAGTTTGATCATAAATATATATAATAACTTTTTATTTCAGGTGGTTTTAATCATTCTTTTTCTATTCCATTTAATCTATAACAAAATGGGTTTTTTGAGACATGGAATTGAACCCTTAATGAATGTTGTAGGACAATGTTAAATTTTTATAAAATAAAATAATATTTTTTTAAGATGATATAGCTAAAACAACATGTTATTCCATAAATAGTGTTCTCATAATACCCTTACATAAAAATACCTCTTATAAACATTGTAAAAAAAAAAATTCAAAAATGCATTAACTAATTTATATATAAATGATATGATATTAACATCAATGACAACCTAAGAATGTTTGACCCTAAATATAATAAAAGTATTTTTCTTGGGTACTAAATCATAATTAAATCATATTTATTCAATAATAAAATAACTAATAATTTAGAATAATTAAATAATATAATAATTGATGTGGTTTTTCCAAAACCACATCCCTAGATTGATGGCTTTAATAATGACCAAGAGAATGTGTTAATAAATAGTCCACCAAATTCTATTTAAATTAAATATTGTGGAGGAATAACCATATATACCATTACATAAGGTATTGGTTAAATCTGAATAACACGACTAAAAATGTTATTCATTAATTGAATGTAATTACCTATACTAGAAGTTTGGTTTTAAATGAAATTAAATATAATGATTTTTTTCACACCTACACCCCATAAATTTTAATGATTACAATATTTTTAAAAAAAAATTCACTCTCAATGCAAGAACAATTAATTTAATTAAAAAGGAATAATTTAGGTAATCTTGTTTAATGGAATGATGGTCATCTAATTTTTTGTGGTTAATGGGGTTTTAGAAATAAATTATATGAGAATGGTATCGTCACTAATAAAAACATAAACTTATGTCCAACTGATATAATAAAGAAGAAGTGATTATTTATGGAGAGTTCTTTTAACCCATATCTAGGTTAATCCATTATAATATTATTATCATTATCTACTAATTTTGGGCATAATATTTTTCAAAAGGTTGTTAAAAGTGTTTCGTCGAATGGATTTAAATATAATAGGATTTTTATTGAAAACAATCCCAGTTTTTCAAGATTTAAAATTTCCAAATCAATATTTTATGTCAACCAAATATCATTGTGGTTTAAAATAATCACATTATAAGATAATGTGATTTAGAAATATAAAAATTTAATTCGACTATTTTAAAAAAAACATTTTTAGTTAATTTTATTATTTCTAAAAAAATGAATTTGAAATATGCTCTTTAAAAGAAGTAAAGTTTATTATTCCTTTTCAATTTTCCTGAAATAAGGATAAATTTATATGAGTCAAATAAAAATCACTACTGTGATTTTATAACATTATTAAATTTATCTGGTAAAAGAAATAAGTTCACCTATGAGTACATCTTGTATGTTAACATTGGATAGAGTTGGTAATCTAGTTGGTAACAATATATATATAGGTATGATTAGGTTCATTCATTACCTTATTGAAACCTATCCAGAAATCTTGTTCATCATTTTACAGCATGGCCGTTTTGAATAAATTCCTATATAATCACAATCCAAAGCCCTTAAATTATTATTTATATATATTTAAAAGGAACTAAAACTATTTTTTTTTTGAAAAGGATACACTTTTAAACTTATGAGTTTTTTCAATGTATACTTTGGTGGACTTTAAATATATAGGAAATGTAGAAGTGGGACATTTTATATACTTCGAATATCCCTTGTCACTTAGAGAGGTAAGAAAAAAATATTTTACTATTTCGATGGATACAGAGGAATATATACCCATTAGGGGATGTTACACCCATGTTATTTTGATAAAACACACTCTTTTAGATTATGGGATAATTTAAAATCACTCCCCTTTGAACTGTGTTAATAATAATGCCAATTTTAATTATAAATTTCCAATTCAAACTCTATCACTAATAAAATTGACCCTAAACACCAATTTATAATATACAACTTCTGAAAAAGGTCATGCCAAACATAAGTTCTTAAGAATAAATATTAAATTTGATGGTATCATTACAAAACATCATGCCTCATTTTAGATTTATTAACAGTGAGCGAGTTATGTAATTCATGTGAAATATATTCCTTAAATTTGGAATTTATGATTTGATTTAAACTTTTTAATTTTTTAATCTCTTAAAAATTTATTTTTAAAAAATAGTAATATTTTCAAACATTACAACCATTAATTTTAGAAAATAAAAGTGAGTGTAATCATCCTAGATAATATGCATGGGTCTGGAAAGAAATAAATTGATGTGGTACTTGCATATATGCACGTAATGATTAAAACCTAAAAACGGATGGTTTGATTGTTAATATAATCTTCACCATGGGAATGACCATTGAATAATATCTCTGATACAATGATAGGAACTCCAAATATTTTTCCAACATCAGAGATATTGGAAAAAACTGATTAAAGAACAGGGTTTTGAAACCCATCTATTCCAAGCCCACATGTCTGCCTAGAATATAGAGTCCCTCTAATGCTTGATAAAACCCTTGTGTATTAATGATGCTCACATCAACCTAATATTCTCAAGTGACTCTAGGAAGACAAATATTTGATTGATCATATCCATCAAATCCTTTTCCCATTGAGGTTTAGTCATCTATTTATATGACAGTGGCTGCTCGCGAGAGATCTCCCATGATCAATCTCTTTCCCCTACAGCTCCTGGATTTACCTCAGTCACTGGTTGATGAACTCATTGAACATCTTGATCAACAGTATGAACTACTCATATGATTATCTTGATGAGATTATGACCCATTTGGGGATTCTCACGAGGATCATAAATTATAGATTCCTAAAGAACCTATGGAATATGTCTTAGAGGTATACTAGTACACACCAAAGCATAAGAATGATCATACACCGAAAAAAGCATAGTTCAAACTAGATAAACCATAAAAAATAAAAAAAGATTTTAAAAATCAAAGGCAAACACTAACGACAGATATCTCTACAACCCATTGTAATTTCATTTTTGTTACGAAAAATTATAGCCGTTCACTTATCACAACAAACCACCCATGTCCTAACAGTCATATTACTAGTCAAACTGATATCCTAATAAAATATTATTCCGGAAAAAACTCCTCTGATACCAAACTACAAAGAACTGAAATGGGTTTCTCTAATACCCTACACCAGACTTACTCTTTCAAATACATGAAGGGTGTTTTCGATCCCCACAGTATGGCAAGAAGCACCCAATACATGAATGTAAAAACATAGAGAATGGTTTTTCTCAACCTGAACAACCATAGTTCATAAATATAGGGAATATTATAAATAACAGAAGAATAAAAAATATATATTCCCAAAATTTACAGAAAAAATAGAATCATAAATATATAAATGATATATAAAAAGTTCAAAACAAAATTCTAACTATAAGAGACTCAAAACCAAATAGCTACTCTAATAATTTTATGGAGAAACTCCAACCATCTCACCACCAGTTACCCATGCAAGATGACATGAACCTCACTTCCTCACTATGGTGGCTTGAAATTTCCTATACTGAACAACAAACAAAGGTCTTCACACCACTGAAGAAGTTCATACGGTGTGAGCTAACAAGCACACTAGGATCCCACCTAGGACTTCTATAGTATGTCCCTATATAACAATTTTTGAATGATCAATTTTTAATATAAAACATGGAATGATATTCCATAAAGTAATTTTATAGAAAACATGGTAAAAATTCCCTTTTCTGAAGTTCTAAACAAAAGCAGGTATATCAGTTTCAACTCACATTTTTCATATCATTTTCCACAAGACTAAACATTCATATCTAGGGAAACTCATGATGCCAAGAAATACTAAATAAAAGCACAGGTATCACATCACCAAGTAATACTACAGGTCTAGGAAGCAGGCTACTTGTACCCAAATAATCAAGTGTAGAAAACAGATCCATGAACAATCAGCCTAGGATGTAGAAGAATACCCCATGAGTAAACCTCCAGAATGTCAATATCAGTCCCCTAAAACAATGTGTCTAGTAAATAGAGGAAATACCCAATAAAAACATATTAGATAATAAAATATTAATAGACGATGGCTTCAAGCTATACCTTGCACCTATGAACCAAAGGTAACACATGTTCCCTTTTTCACAATTCAATTTCAATGCTTTGAAAACTATTCAAAACCATTTATAATCCATTTATCAAGAGTACGAGAAAATAATTTTTCTTCAAAACAATTTCTAATCAAACTAAACAATCAGAAAAATTTCATAAATCAATTTATAACGCAATAAGAATTAAAATATAAGCAGGTTAATTATAAATGTTAAGATAAGAAACCACATACCTCAATGTACGGGTCGCACACACTCATTGTAGAATACAAAAGAAATTAATCCCAAAAATTCTGTCAATGAAGGCCCTAGAATCAAACCTGTATATCAAAGGATTGATTCAAAATTAATGACAACAGATTGGAGGATAGAAGAAATCCCAGGTACCTCAAAAAAGAAAATTTGTTGCACCAGAAGAAGCCAAATAGTTTCTTTTGAGACAAGATCTCCCAATGCACCTATATTCGTACAACAAGAAACATCAATCCTAGATTAGTGGATCCGACAATACATGGTTAGGGTGCTATCACATTCAATCGCAAAGATGACTCAGAGATAAAACTTACACACAGAGACACAACATAGATGTAACGCTGAACCAGAGCCAATCAATTCGACTTGAAAGGTGAGATGCCTCTAAAAAATTCATAGGAGCAGTTTTGGGTTGAGATCCAAGAGGTATAGAAGGATGAAGGATGGTAGAAATAGAAATACATGTGAAATAAACTTTGTCATAGTCCGGGTCACGATGTGTACACTTTGTTCATGACATGTTGTCCAAACCAGATAAGTTACAACTAAAAACCCATCACCTCAGGTTAAAAATCAATTATTTGACCACTACACGACATGTACCTTAGGTATACGGAGTGTATCATCTCACGACATGAACTTACCATTCATGACGTGCTCTCCCAATCTAATACATGCAACCAACACCAAGTACATGACATGTACATCTGGTACACAACATGTACCTCTTCTGTAATCTACTGTAAACCATGAAAATCACATAAATTCATATTGAAACCAGAAAGGAACATACAAAATAGAAAACATACCCGATCAATGGTAAATAGGAGTTATATACCTACTTATAGTGATCAAGAATTCACCATAGATTTATGAAATGCCAATTTGTGTATTTTTCATAGTTTTATATCAATATGTTACGAAATAGTTTTGAGATAGGTTAGGATCCTAGAAATTATGTGTTATACAGTTTTTTTATCAGGTAACATCACTTCTAGGAAATCCTTACCATTTAATGAACTTATAAATTTGATATCTTATGTTTATTACCCCATGATGAGTATATTAATTTAATATTTTATTTCAAAATGTTATAAGTGTTTTCATTTAACTTTTTACTTATATACTAAAATGTGTATAAAACAACTGTTTTAAATATAACTTTTTGATAAAAATTCTGAATTTATTTTCATGTTTCAATGATATAAATTTTATTTTAATTTATTCCCAATAATTTTAAAACCGGCAAGATGTTTTATCTATATATTATTTTAAATAAAAAAATTTGGTGATTTTTTGCTATATATGATTATACACACACCCATATATTCGAACATTAGTTAATATGTAAATGTATTCTTTTCTTAAATTTTAATTTGTTTTGAAATATATCTAGTTTAGTATATAGAGCTTTTCATTCCCATAGAGATTTTAATGATTGGGTTTGTTGTAGTTCGCATATATTTTCATCCACATATGTCTTTTTTTAAAAACAATTACGATATTACATATATTGTATTGTATATTATTTATCCTTTTAATTTATATATTGTATAAAATGTTGTAAGTGTATAGTCATTAATTTTTTTTATTACCTTAGCGTTTATTTTTTATGTTTTATTTATTTTTATATATATCAAATAGAATAAAACATATAGACAATTTTTGTATAAGAAAAATCATTTCCCCATTATATAGTTATAACCCTCCATATTTTTTGGTAACATATGGTGAATATGTGGATCTATTTATTATTAGTAGGGAGTTTTCATAGATTGGAGAAATATGTGTTGGTTCATTACTCCTAAAAAATAGATATGTTTTAATTGGGGATATAGATAAATTGGATTATCTGATATGTTTACTACATAATGTGGCCACTCCCTGTTGATTATAATGAATCCATTTCTATTAATTTGGTTTCCTGAATACTGAAGGAAAGATTACCATTTAATTATTTAAATGGATTAAAAATATAATTTTTATATTTCAAAAATATGACTATGATATTGTAATAAGGTATTAGTGTACTCTACAACGAAGAGATACAATTTTGAATCCCAGTTAATAGTTTCTATTTGGGATGGATACGGGTAGTTATAATTTTAATGTTGGAGATACATTGACCATCTTGTGGTGACTAGAATTTCATTATCTCATATCATGCATAATAAAAATATTATGCATGGATCTATTGAGATAAGTGATAATTAAAAGCCATGAAGTAGTCAAATAGAAAATGGGATGAATTATGTTCAAACAAATATTTGGTTTCTCTTATATTTTTTCCAACTATGGGCTATGAATTATAAAATTATCATATATATATGAATGTGGAAAAGATGGTGATCCTTGAATAATTAGTTAAGAAACCATACCTATGTGAGACATATACTAATTGGAATACAAGCATATACATGGAAATGACATATGCTGGATTGATTGGTCATGGTGATGAAAATAAATCTTATGGAAAAAATGGGGAATTTTATGGTAATGTCCATGTATAGAAATCCTAATAGAATTTTAGAGAAAATTAAAATATATCACTAATTTTATATTAACACTTTTGATTATATGTTTGATTTAAATGGTTAAATATGTCCATGAATTCTTATTTATTCATTGTAAGATGACATAAATTATAATTTGCAGAATATATAAGATGATTTGAGGAAATTTTCTAAAAAATATTGTTGTTAGATTCATATTATTGGTCATGGACATGGATAAATGTAGATGTAATATAAGTTGAATCTAACAATTTCCATGTGGTATAAACTTGTATTCTTAGACTAAAATATGTCTTTGTTTATGAACCATTATTGTGGTTCAACGATTTTTTGAGGAATATAGATTAAAAAAGTCATTCCATGTCATAGGATGACTATAACACCCATAATGGCCATAAAGATTAAAATTGGGAATATACTCAAGGTTTTGAGTCATGAGATAACATTATAATTAGAGTTTCTACTAAAGGATAAAACATTTCATAGTATTGATCAAGGATCTAATAGATGATTAAAAAATGGAATGATTTTAATAAAAATTTTATGGTGTATATTGTCATTCAGTTGTTTATTTTATATGGTGACTATCTAAAATGTTGAATAAAATAATTACATCGATTTATATATTTGTTTTTTAGTAAAATGTGAAGATTGAGTGTTGTGATGTTTAGCGTACAGTCCATTTTTCTAGAAGAATCAAATAAATTTTTTTCAATATATTTGTATGAAACCACAACATTATGAATATAAAAACACATCATTATGATTGTGATATATGATCATTGAATGTATAAATTGATGGATTTTCAAGAATATTAATATATACCAACCATTTTAAAAGATAATAATTTACTGAAAAATGATTTCATGATTATAGAAGTTATTTTATGGTTATCATGATATCTATACAATTTTTATATTTAGTTATATTTTCAAAATTTATATCTTTTATATCTTTTTATTAGTTTCACTAATTTTATTTTTGGGATATATTTGGAGACCCATTTTTGGGAGACACAGTTTTGTTTGATTTAAAGAAAATCATTTATATATTTTTGAGAGAACCCATATTAATGACAGAAAATATTTTAGTGATGTTGAATAGAGTAAATCATCTAAAGGCTAAAAAGGAAAGGGAAGATAACTAATTTACATTTTATATATCTAATGTTGTCCATGACTAATAACGTCAATGATATAAATTCCTGAAGATTAATTATTATCAAAATTAATATTTGACTAAATATATAGAATATGTGAACCACAATAATTGATAGAGTATTTGACATCTAATCATGATACAATATTTGAAAATATAATTTTTAGGATAATAATGAGGTAGAATCGGAGGGAGGATAAATATTTGACAAATATAGGGTTAACAGTCAAAGGAGGATTCATTAATTATATGTCAATAATATAATTGTAATGAAATTTGGTTTAATGACTTAGTAAAATCCTAGAAATTTATACTTGGTATTGAAATTAATTTTATTGTACATATGGATAATAATCATGGATGATGTATGCTCCGTAGTGAACAAAACAAAATTTATATGTCTAGTTAATTTATTTAGGCTCATCTAGAGAAGATCCTTGACATGAATAGAGAAGAATAATTGGTAAATGGAGATATAGAATAAGATAAATAAATCCCTTAATAACTAATTTACTAACATTCATCATTGATGGAGGATTTCTATTCTTATATAAATATGTATTGAATAAAAACTATGTAACACTCATTCATAGAATTGTTCATATTCTGTGAGTTATGTAGATGAAACCAAGAGGAAGGGATTGATGCATCATAACAGTACTTTTATGTTAAAATCATATAAGTTTTTTATATAAATGTCTAAGTGGCATATACATGTAAAATTTGTTTCTAATTTTATTTGATATAGTTTGTGGAGAGTGGATGAGGGGATGTGTTCCTTCTGATGTATTTCACTATATCTCAACATCTAGTATGTGACGTGAGACTTCATGAGGATTAAATACTACTAAATTATTCTATCCATAATGATAGTGTCTTATAGTGATTTTCTGACTCCATAACCTCATTGTGCATATGATTATTGTTTGTATATCAGTTTAGGTGAAATAGGTTAAAAACATGGTATCTTTGTGTTTTTAACATCCGATTAGGATTTATATTTATTTTCAATAAGTTGATCGAATAATAACTAAAATATTATTCCTTCTAGCATGTGAACAAGTTATGATAGTAGTTGAGGGTTAAAAAAACAATATTTTGGTCATAAAAACATATTCACCCATACAACTACGGGTAGATTATATCTCACTATTTAAACCTAGTTATCCAAAAAGTGGTATCAAATCCTAAATATTTCTATTCGAGGTGGTATATATTTTTAAAAATAGTTTCTATCACTTGATCATTTTGAATTGAAGATTATTTTTTATGGATGTATCATTTGAATTTCAATAAGATATATATTTTTATCTATAATATTATTTATTTTATGGTATATAGTGTACAAAAAAGGTGTTTATTTAATAATAGAATGTGCAATAGTTCATGCTGGAAAGGAACACATGTTTTTTTGTTGATTCAATAATAGATGAGGTATTTCATATGACTATTTATTATTCTTTATATTTTGAAATATATAAGACCATAAATGACATATATAGAGAATCCATGAAAGTCCATGGTTTTACGACCCAATTTAAAAGTACTAAAAGTAAATATGGTGTGACTGAGATTCCATTTCATAATACTAGATAGAATTATCATAAGTTAAAGGAAAATAAGTATATTATGAGTATGAATAGATAATGATAGAAACTCCCATTATGGTGCATGAAATTTATTTCATAATTATATAGAAAACATACATTATATTCGATGTGTCGTAAAAATATGAAATATTATATTTTCCCTTAGTGATAAAAATAAATTTTGAGTTCATTAAAGTAGAGGAAACAACAATAAGTATTACACAATATTTTCTCAACATTAAGTTTTCCACATTAAGAATGATTTTGAAATAATAAAAAATGAATAGAAATAGTTAAAAATATGGTTGATCATCCTGAAATCAAGAAGGAACAAGATTTTAAATTCATAGAAGAATACAATTTAGAGAAATAATGTTTCATATAAGAATATGATTGAAAGTAGCATTTTTAATTTAAAAAACACTTTTTAAAGTAAAATTGAGAAACTATAGAACAATAATACAAACACCAAACACCAAAACTGAAATAATCCCAGAACAAACCACTTTGTCATCCCCACTCTAAAAAATATGTCATAACCCCAAGCCTTCACCAAAACATGACCCTTTGACAAGTTGTCCCATGAGGCATTGCATGGGCACAAAACCAATGGCGAAGCCATACCCTCTCAAGTATCCAGATCCAAAAGTTCAGTGGTGGTGAAGGATTCGTGCTCTGATCCCCTTCTGGAGAAAATCCATGTAGTATGGTAGAAACCAAACAACACGACCAAGAAAACAGCACAAAGATCGAAACCCAGCAAACTATGCCCAAACAATCCTTTCAAACCAACCCCCTACCACCAACATAAACCTAGTGATTAAAAGTAAAATGGACCTCACATGATTCTAAATCCCTGAATAATTTTCATGATAAGGGTGAAAACTTTTGATCAGGTACCTCCATCAAAATCATCTCGAATTGAGAGGACTGCTGGTCCTAGACCTGAATGTACTCCTCAATGCTGAGCTTCCCTCTGTTGAAACATATTATGACGATTAGGTCATGTTTTTCAATCCATGAATATTGTTCTTCATTGAGTCACACCTCTAAAGATCTTACCATCATCGTAGCCGCTTCTTCATCAGATGTATTGATCAACATGACATGTTCGGTCCCTTCCTCTTCAAAGGTAAGAAGTAGAACCTAGGGGTCACCCTACTCTCTTACCTTCTAGTGTATTTGGGTCCTCGAAACCATCATCTTAGCAATTTCCTTCTTTGTCGATCAGGTCTCCAAAGGTGGAGGTAGCGAGTAATTGTCCTTCCTCCCATTCCTCCTCATGGGGCACCTGTTGCTATTCGGGTTGGGCTCATCATCAGCCGAGTTTGTGTGATCGATCCCCTTAGCCATCTCCACTATAGACCAAGCTCCATCTCATAAAGAATTATGATTATAAGTCATATCAACCATTGAGAGGCTATCAAACCTGTTACACAAAAGGACTGAGTTATGAATTACTGTCGGACCACCTTCCTTCGCACTGATTGAAGCTGGTTCCACCATTTCCATCCCCTTCCTCCCCTTATCCTCATCCTCACTGCCCGACCTTGGCTCATCATCGTCCAAACAATCGTACCCTCTTTCTCTTCATACAACTTCTAATCCATATTCTAGTTATCCATTTGAGCAGCCTCCAACACCACCAAATGGCCATCCTTCAATGGTCCAGACAGGTCCTTCCTTAGCCTAGAGATCACCTCCGACACCAGCGTGTTGATTTGGGTTGATCCCTTCCTCATCTTATCATCACCAGACGTCTCCTTAGACATATCACTAAAATCCGTTGGACCACCTCTCTTTTGTTTTTCCTCCTCTGTTCGTGACTACTGCGGCCCCTATCTATCCCAACAACACCATTGTACGATTGTTCTGAACCATCCTTCTCCTATCCAACTGCGATCTTACCATTGTCTTAATCTTACAGCCTTCCCTTGGACTGAAAATCTCATCGAAATACTTCCAATGAATGGCCCAGTTTGTTGCACACAGAGTAGAAGTCTCTTCCACCCCCCCTAAAATTCACCCTTGATTTCCTCGATTACAATCATCTGTAGGATCACCCAGGCGCTTGTAGGAAGAGCAGTAATCAGTCCAATTTTCATACACCACCTGAGGTTTACATCAATACCCCTTACCAATTGAAATATACACTAAATAAAACCGAGTTCTGGATGGCTCCACTTCCACAAAGACCCGTGGTTTGACTGGATGGAAAACAACCCTTGTACAACTATTGGAGCATAAAAATCTACTAACTAAGTTTCCAATCATACTTAAAACATAAGGATATTGAAACGGTGAATGTGGATTTGGAAAACATACCCAAACCGACACATAAAGAGAATCATGGTTCATTTGGAAATCAAATGACCACCTAAAAAGAAAAAATTGAAAACCATCACAGTTCCATAGAGCGCTCAACCAGGCTTGGATTAAATCCTCCTCACAAGAGAAATGAATCATAATGTGGTGATTATCGAACAACCCCACAATCACCCTCTCTTGAGGATCCCATGATCTAAACAAAAACCTGTCAAAGGAGTCAACCAAGGACCTCATTTTCCTGAACCAATCCAGTAGGGTGAGATTCAAAAAAGTGGGGGTTTCTGCGATCTCTAAATAAAAAATATGAAGATTTGGATGGACATCAATTAGATCTGCTACATTAGTTCTGAGAAAAACCTTCAAAAAATGGGGTCATAAAGTCAGTATTAGAGAAAGTCCGGAAAGTAGGCTCCAAATCCCTACCCGACGTTGGGGGCCCCTCCCCCACCGGGGGAGGAGGGTCCTCCGCGACATCCGTCGTCATCATTGGGATACGATGACCATCGGGGGAGGGACCGCCACAATCTCACCAAAAGTTCAGTACATAAGATATTATAATATAATAATATATTTACATAATATAATTCATTCAAATATTGATTATAGTGATAAATGGGGAAATTAATTTTCTAGGAGAACGTGAGCATAAAATTGAGGTTCAAATGAAAAAAATAATTATTTCATAACTAATTTGATATCCCTCTTGAAATTGTTTGAATAGAGAATGAAATATGGTCAGAAAGAATGTTATTAATTAAGTTCATGGAAGCCTCATTAATGGAAAAAGTGAAAAAAATAAAGGAACATGAAATGTAACTAAAATCCAAAATCTAAAATAAAAAAATTGATATCCAAAATAGTATATCTTCAATACATGGAGTCTATAAATGTACAAATATGGAATTTTTTAATTTTATAAATATGATTTATAAATTAAGAGTGGGTAAAGGTTAAAGAAAAGTGATGAAAATATTCTACAATTATTTAATTATAAGACACAAAATGTTTTTGGGTATTGTGGTTAGAGAACTTTGAATAGAAATGATATTTTCTATGACATATCATATAAGAAATAAAACAATGAATTTTGATTTTTTTGGGCGATTTTTAGTTTTTTATAACATTGGATATATAGAAGGTATTGCAGTAAGACCTGAGATGAAGGTCCCATGATTAAATCCCTCATTTCCATGTTAAATGGAATGTGAGTATAATAGAAAAATAATTTATTGCATTTAAAAAATCTGAATACTATAAGAAATATAAATTTTAATGAAAATAATTATAGACAAAACTACAATGGTTGACTACTTATAGTAACCATCGTAGAAGGAGAAAAAGTAAATCTTGAATATAATAGAGATATTAACCTCTATGATATCAAGGGATGATGAGTGGTAAATAAGTATTTTTCAATGAAAAAAAATATGAGAAATCCTTAATGACTTCTAAATATTAGAGGCAGGAAGCATGACTATTTTGATTCACCAATTTGAATAATATTAAATAGATTAAATGTATGGGATTTCTATATATCAGATGAAGAGTCATGTAGAATAAATCAATGATGACGAATTAAAGGAGTAAATATTCATTTGTGGGGTAAATATCCTATTGGAGTCAGATACTAATAAGAAAGAGTTAGTGGAAATTTCATGAACTAACCAAGTATAACCCTCAACCAAGCATCCTATCTAGCCCCTCTAAAGGTTTGAGGGGTATTCTTGATCCCCAAAGTATCTAAAATAATTCCTATGCATCTAGTAATATTTCATGGCAATGATTTCCTGTAAAAACCATAATAAAAATAAACTATAGTGGCATGATGAGAATCTAGGTTGTCTCATTTTTAAAATTAATATCTTTTAATTCTAGATAAACAGTTTCCAATTTAGAATCAATCCAAACAACGTATAGAAAAAATAAACACTCATCCACATCATATACTGTAAATGATATATAATAAACCAAAGAGATACCCCAATATTAAAGTGATCTGGAATAAAGTATATACCTTTTATATAATCAACAAAGTAAACTAAAATTCCAAAAATGAACAATAACAACCTCAGGATCAATGGTCACCCTCCAACATTATTGATAAACATTATTGATGAGAAATTTGATATGTACAATCCCATAGAATGAGCTATCAAAATAAATTATACTGGAAAGAGCCTAAATATTGTATATATGAGAGAACATTTCCCTATAGGTACACTCCCCACACCCCAAGAATAATCCTTAAGAATAAAAAACTCTCAGAATATTTGGAAAATAAACAAATAAAAGTAAGTCTTCAATTTAAATAATATAAATAACATTTTATAATATTTATAATTTATTTTTGAAATAAAAATTGTTTTTTCATTTATTACAAATTAATATGAAAATGTTTTGCGTAGGAAATAATATATGTGTAAATGAAATAATTCCTTGAAAAAAATTAATTAACTTACAATGCAAAAAATAATGAAAAATAACCAATTTTTGTAATAAAAATTATTCTGGAGATTCTTCTAATGAAATAAATAGTTGTGTGAAGGTTAAACATTTAAACTAAATAAAATACCTAAAATTAAAAAACTAATAACTAACGGGAACACAATAACTCTCACCAATGAATGGTTTAGTGAAAAACCAAAAAATTAAATAACTAAATTTAAATATAAATTTCATCACCCACGCAAATGAAAAAAATAAATATAACACCCTGGCGTGAGTTCCTCTATAACTAGTTCCATAATATTGTTCTTTACATGACCTAAAGCATAACTTTCTATAAATCATATCCTTTAGACCAGTATAAAGGGTCTAAAGTGACATGTGGGTATACTATATCCTCTTTATCATAGTAATAAATGACAAAAAAAATTATAGACATGTGAATCAATAATAATAATAAATATTCATCACAAATCCATAATCCAAAATAGGTTACATACCAACAACCAAATAGTAAAAATGTCATTTCTTGCCAAATAGTTCCATGTGTAAAGAAAAACCTATAATAAATACATTTTATAGAATCACCAAATTGGGTCCCAACACCGAGTATGGTTACCTCATCCATGCACATACCTAACATCCAAATCAACCATTGGTATAAAGAATTTTCCCTTATCCTAACCGGTAATAATGAAGTATACTCAGGTACCCAATGAAATCTTTAGAAGGTTGGGATTAAAACATATTAGGATACAACCAATGATGTCTAAAAATATATATTCTAAATAGTAGTTCATTAAAAAGTATGGTAAATTATAGAGAAAAGAAAAAACATGTTCAATTAATTAACGTGAGTTGAATTGGCCACATTCATTATCAATTCCATGTGTTTTCCATATTAATAAATCATTCCTTAGTCTATGATAGTAAAATAATAAAGACATGAGGGGATTAAAGTTCCTTATATCCTAGGGATAATAATTTCACATAAAATATTATAAATATATTACTTCAGATCCTTAGTCTAGGTAATAATATCAAAATCATTTGTCATGGGAATAAAACATCAATCGGGCACCCTAACACATGAGTACAATGGTTGGGTATAGAGACTATTTCTAGCCTAAACTATGGGAAAGATCCTCATTAACACCCCCTCACATACCACATATTCATGATCTCATTATTTTTTTAATAATTTCATGCCTTTTCCCTTTACATTTCATAACCCATTTAGCACATTCATGTTAAGAAAATCATCTCCCTATGTCATGTTAATAAACAAAACACCTTTATCATTGGTTCCATTTCATAAAACCACTCATCTTAGCAAGATAATAACAATTAACACTGCTTATATCTCATAAAGCATTAAATTTACTCATTGACAACACATTTCAATGTTCAAGGATGATGCACACCTCAGGGGTGTCCTTTAGCCCGATCCAATTAACTTCAATAGATCCAATGGGGATCATATTGGGTTAAATACACCATTTAATCAAACCATTTATCATTTCCTACAAAGGAAATAAAAATATAGCGAGAGGTATGACAAAAAAACAATATACCCAAAATAACAAGGAATGAATACTATAGGATATATCTTGTAGATCACATACCTCGTGTTTGTAAGAAAATGCTTGCTTAAACATCACCCTTGATTCAAATTAAACCTACCCTCAATTATCGAAATTAGGTTATGCGAGAAAAATGAGGGAGATTCATCTATTAAAGGGGATGAAATATTACACAAGAACTTATCCAAGAAAAATAAGGAAAAGGGTTGTTATACTCACTGAGAACCATACTTAGCTTCCAACAACACTCCAAACGGCATCGAAATGAGGAAGATCATTCCATGGAATGTTTGGTAGGGTTTTATTAGTATCTTATAATATTTTGTTATTAATGGAGGAAATATTCTAGTGAGGATTCTAAAATCCAATATGTGAATTGTTAATTACCTCATAATAAATGGGAAACATGGTTTGGCCACACAGTTGGCCAAACCAAGCACCAAACATGCACCATCCTCTCTCCAAGAGGAACCAAGTCGAACAGTCTCCAATAAATCCTACAGCGATTGAAAATCCATGTGGTGTCTATGTAGTCTGGATCTATCCAAGAGATCATGATTTTTTCACTCACCGTTCATGATTTTACCACTTTTGAACCACCCCTATCTTGGTCACACAGTTTTGCTGCAAAGCTAGCACTAACCAAGATCACACCATGCCACCTGCTTTGGATATCCCCTTCTTCTACCTTTTCATGCCTCGAAACCTCAGGCCGCCTCTAAGGCAACTTAGGATCTCAGAAAATATTTCTTTACCATTTTAATGAGGCTTTAAAAAATATTAAATAATAACACACCACAATGGATGTTCTATATCTTATAACCTCCCCACCTTATAAGGGCTCATCTTCGAGCATCATTTATATTCACTACTTAGCTTATGTGATTAAATTGAAAGTCCACTAGGCATACTTATTTTTCTCTTTATCCAATGTATAATTTTAAATGATAACATGATACCAAAACATTTCAACGAATGGTATGTCCCTACCTATAAATACATTCTCACTATAGTCCACAATACAAACTATATTCTCTACAAAAGATGCATTAACCTCAAGATGAACACAATAATCATCAATCACATGTGAATGGTTAGGGTAATACTTCTGAGGATGTGTACATTAAAAAATATCACACTCCAATATACTACTTTGAAATATCCATTCGGTATACCACTGGTCAGATCCTCCCCATGATCTAAAATGACCCTATATACCTAGGTTTCAACTACCCATTTTTCTAAATCCAACAGTGACCCAATATTGGTGGCACATGAAGGAAAACATGATCACCCAAGAAAAACACAAGAGGCTGATGACATATATCAGTATATGGATTATTCCTACCTTTATTCATAGCTATACATTTCAGAATAAAATGAACCTACACTAATGTCTCTAGTAAGAGACTCACGCCCAATAACTCTTATTTACCAAAATTCATCTAACATAAGTAAGGTCAACATAGTCTACATTTTACTGCCTGATATAGTTTCATATGAATAAAAACCTTGTAACTATTGTTGTAGGTTCCCTCAAAACACTCCCAGTGTCTCTCCCAAGTCCCACCAAATTCTAGGAAATATGTTCTTAATATGTCATTCTGTACATAAGTTCTATACTATAATTTACCGTCTACCCGGGGGTAAAACGTTTTACTAAAAAACTCCTGAGTACTAAGATAATTATATAAAACTTTACATTATAAAAAATTAAAATGATTATCATGGTCTAAAATTAATCTTTGATGTACACCATGAAACCATTTTATCTTTTGAACATATATCTTAGACAACTATGAAATGTTAATGTTCTATTGTATTAGAAATAAATAGGTTTCCTTCATTAACTGATCGGAATCCATATATATTGTTTCAGTCTTCCATGTACTATTGAGAAGGCCTACTAAAAAATACATTATTACATCATCTCATTTCTATTCTAGAAGAAGAAATGGATTTAAATGTCCACCCAATCACTGATGTTTATCCTTTACCCACATATTAGTGTGGACTGGAGTCACGAATCCTGTAATCCATATATTCATCCTAGGATACCAATAAGGTATATTAATATCACGATACATTGTTTTTCAAACAATGATGTACCAACCATTTTAATCCATGAAAATAATGCATCAGCTCCTACCACAAATTATTGGAGACAATTACATGACTGTGAACATAAACACTCTTATTATAATTGATAGTCTGGTTGGAAGGTGAATCCCCACCGTCATGGAATTCCCTTGAGGACTAACACACTGCATCCTCATTTTACAACTCTTTGATCTGGCTTAGAATCATGGAATCAATTTAAAAGGCCATAAGGGACATTTTTTCTTTTACCTTGTAAAACTATAAATTAATATTAGTTATTAAAGCCATCATATACAACTTTGAACCAGACTCTTGGAATACCTAATTTTGTTTTGTCCATATTAATGCATCCCGAACATTTTTTCCTTTCCCTAGAATGGAGACCAACACAAAGTCAAAATACTTTATATACATAACACATTTCTGATACCATAGATTTTTATACCACTTTGAAAAGATGCATTTAAGGATTTTATGATTGGTAGACATGATAAATCTCCCCCTAATTGGTAATTCAATCAACACTATAAATCATAAATCACTATGGACAAGTCGAGATCATTTGTATGGGTAATTTCATTTATAATGACTGAATTTTTGGGACCCATACACCATGAATCATTCCCCATGCATAAACACTACCTCAAGTCCCAACCCGATGAATCATAGAACAATGTACACTCTTTACCTGGCTTTGGTATGACTAAAATCATTGCAGTAGTCAACCGCTTCTTGAACTCCTAGAAATCAATCTCACATGCTCTACGATCTAAAACAAGACAACCTTCTTGGTTATGTCTAAAAGAGGTGATTCTAAGTGAAAATTTTCCTTGATGAACCTCCAATAATTGCTTGGCAAACCCAAACTGATTTGGTTATCAAAAACATTCATGGGATTCTACCAATATCCCACTTCATGAATATTTTTCAAATCCACTAATACACCTTCACATGAGATGATGTGGAACAATTAATATAGAATAATTAACCCTAATTAATAATTAGAATTGTCGGTGTATATTATATTCTCTCTCAGTGCACAAAGAATGATTTCAAGTTGTTCAGAATGATTTTAATGAGTCTGGGAGTACACCATGATGTCATCCAAAAAAACAACTACATATTAATACAGGTACATCAGGAAGATTTAATTAATTAACTCCACAACATATAAGAAGATATTTCCAACTAAAATGGAATCACCACAAACTCATGAAAACTATACCTTCTTTCAAAATTCACCTACAGTTTGTCAAAAAGGTCTCAACCTAATGTGATGGTACCCTGACCTCCAATATATTTTGTAGAAAATGGTTTCACATTTCAGTTGGACAAAAACATCCTCATTACATAGAAAAAGGATTTTGGTTCTAAACTATCATCAAATTCATTATACAGTAATCCAAAAATATCCACAATGTACCATCAATCATCTTAGGAAACCAAACTTGAGATCCCCAAGGTGACACACATGGAAGGATAAAACATTTTTTCTCTAGTTCCTCCAACTGATTTTCAAGTTCTTGAATATTTGTTTCCACCATTATATTTGGTATAATGTATACCATATGATCTCCAAGTCTCATCTCCATAGTAAACTCATCCACTATCTCTAGAAATAAACCTAAAAAGTTATCTGGAAACAAATCTTGGAAATTATCCACCATAGGATCAATGATAAGGTTCATGTATCCCCATTATTTAGTGCAATACATTTAACTTGGGCCATGATCTCTCCTAACTAATAACAAACAATCACTTCAAGGCCAAATAGAATATCCCATTCACGAGGGTAAATATAATAATTACCATTGAATGACCTGAACTTTACCTTTTATGATAATAGTCATTATGGGATCAATGCAACACCATCCAATATATTCATAATATCATTTTTAAACCTAACATCTTAAGAATAATAATTTTATAAATGAAATGGTACCCTATATCCTTGAGGGAACACTACAGGCATTATAGAATATTTTATTCACACGCTCACAACAATGTGTCTATCGATATAATACCACACATATGCTCCACTAGTATACCTATAACATTCAAAAACTGAGAAAAAGATAAAAGAACGTGAGGCCCTTATATAAAAAACCCAAGATAGTGCAGATGCTACAAGTATCAGACCTCGAATAATCAGTGGTCCCGCCTAACCACAATTGCGTTCATGTTTAACTATTTTAAGATGACATATCCCCTCCTCATGGATTCCAGTAAATTTCCATGGTTTTAAAAAACCCTACTGATAAGGATTCTCAAGTCCTGAATCACTACATCCACAACCTTGGTCGGTACAGCCATTATAGCTCCAAATACATGCCTATACTGGGTTATTATACACTCATTTGGCACTATACAACTACTGTAGTCCTCCATTACTTCCTACCAATTGATGGATTCCACTTAAACCTATATAAATTCCCCATTCTAATACACATTTGGCCCTTAACTAGTGGTTGGTTACACTGGACCTGTATGTTCCCTGACCATCTACACTAATAGAAGAACACATCATCACTGGCTTGAGATGTGAGTTCTCTCCCTTGGAAACTCATTCTACCACCTCCCTCATGAACATCCCCAAAATGATGCATCCTATCATTGGAATCTTTACTACTGGACTGCCCAACTGAAACCACTTGACCATCACAAGAATCCACCTTCAGGTTCCCCATTGAAATAATAGTGTGAACCACCAGAGCAACAAACCATATTAAATGTAATATATTCTCTTGGTACATTGTCTCATATATAATTCCATCTTAAAAATTTCTCACCATAGTTACCTCAGCCCCTACCAATGTTGGATGAAATCATTAGAAGATACTAAATTCACAACCAAAATCCATAACGAATATAGTACCAAGAGTCAAAATCATAAACTCAACAATTCTCTCTTGTCTCTGATTCACCATGAACCAATTATGTGTAAACTTTTCAGGTAACTTTTTCCACAACATACCATCCTCCTGCTCCTTCTAAATTAGAATATCTGACAAATGTTTTTTATCCGTCACAACATATAAGTTTCCAACATCACTCTCTTATCAAGAAGAGTTTTTAGGTGATTCAAAATCTTATATATTGACACTATCCAAAAGTCATATACCTTAGGTCCATCCTATCTAGACAATGTTAAAGGGTGATACAATTGAAACTATCTTTTTGGGTTGAAATGCTGGATATGAACCACCCTAGTTAATGTTTTATAATCTCAATAACCCATGAAATGTTCTCCTGAAGTAGATGTTCCCAATATTACCATTATTCATTGGGGTTTCCTTCTCCAATTCTAGGGGCAAGTTTTCTGCAGTTTCCTTATATCACCCAACCTATAAACATAACCATGGAACCATATCTCTATAATTTCAAACACCCATCTAAGAAAACATAACATAATGTTTCCACAATTTAATCAAAAAAAGGCTCACTACTACAATTAATAACCCCATATTAGTTATATACTATCCCAATATATGTGGTTTCATATGCCTAATTATTCTCATCTAAAACTATCATGGTAAATGATTAAAATAATTTACACCCAAAATTAAACAAACAAATTCCTTCTATTAGATACCCATTATAAACCATTTCACTTTCATCAAAACAATGTTTTCTGAATTAGTCACTATTTTAACCATTTTTAAAACTTATTTGAATTCTATATACAATTCAAACATCTATATCAGAACATTATCTTTAAAATCCCTAGGATTTCTAAATATATTACCAATTCTCATACTCAACCTCAACATGTTTTCCCCATGTGTTCCAAACATGATGCATGTCATAGATATCCCTAAGTTCATAAACTGATAAATTGTTTCCCAACCTCAAATAATTTTTTCCCATGAGGAACATATTATGTAATAAAAACACCACATAACTTTTTCATCATCCAACAATGAAATTACCTCCAACCATAACAAATAATATCAAGAAAATAAATCAGACATTTAGTATTTGGTTCCCCCATTCATGGGTTATCTACTCCCATACACGAGGTCATTGCCAAGACCTTAATCATCCTAATATCATGTATAACATCCCAAAATAATATAATTAATAGAAAATACAACCACTTTGATACAACCTTATAACACCTCGGCTCATGTACCACTATAATAGGTGCCCCGAGTAGGTTTGGTATGTGACCTCAGACATGCCTCCCCATACACTAGAGGCTATAGACTTGAAGAGAGGGTCCAATAGGACATGTGGGGAGATTACACCATATTTATCAGTGTAATTTCTAACAAATTAATTGAAAATGAAATAAAATAGTAATAATAATATACTTTAATTCCATGTCCATTTCCCAAAATAGGGTACATTCCCACAAACAAATAGTAAATATTGAATTTCATGTCATTCAATGAAAAGTGTAACGAATAGCCTTTATTAAATAATGGCTGGAGATTCATAAAAATGGGTCATGAAACTATATATGGTCCCCTTATACATGCTCATCACTAATCCCTAAATCAAATATATAGCATATGGACATTTCCCATGTCCTAACCTAAAACCATAATGTTTGATCGAGTTCCCAATGGTGCACCGAACAAGGTCTGAATAAATAAATTGTAGGCCACCACCAATAAAAACTCAAAAAATATACAGTATAAACAATTTTACATTTAAAATTATATTAAACATTAATATAAACAAAAATATAATGAATGTATCATTAGTTAATTTTATTTTTTATAATCTGTTATCAGAATTAGTTCTATGTGTTATTTATATTAATAAAACATGGCTCTTTCTATGACAAAAAACTAATCAATGCATGAGTGGATTCAATTTCCATACACAATATGTCTAATAATTTCACAAAATAAATTATAAAACTATTACATCAGATATGCTGTCCTATAATCATATCGAAAGCATTCATTATGGGCATAGAACCTCAGACTACCACTATATTCCTTGTAGATTAAGGATGGGGTATAAAATTTTCTTCTAGGTATAATCGTGGAGATGATCCTTATCCACCCCCCCCCCCCCCCGCTCAAACTACTTGTACAATGTTTATAAATTTTTAATAGTTTCAATCATTTTTCACTCACATGCCACAACTCATTTAGCATATACATATTAATCCAAACATATCTATATGGAATGCTATCAAAATAAACACATTTATCATTGGTTCCATTTAATAAAAATACCCATGTTTGCATGAAAATAATAATTTAAATAGTTTATATCTCATCAACCAAAAAAAATTTAATTTAACAACACATTTCCAAGTTCATGTATGAGAAACACCCCATTAATGTCCTTTAATTCAGTCTAATTATCCTAAAATGATCCCATGGAATTATCAAGGGGTTCAATTCATCAATTAATCAACTAATATATCATCTCACATAAATGAAATAAAAATTATATTAAGATAATTTATAATACATCCACATGCCCCCCAAAATGGGGAATCTCAACAATGGTATATAACTGGAAGGCGACTTATCTCTTGTTCATTCACAAATTATCAATTAAATGTCAACCTTTATTCAAACTCAAAACACAAAAAGGGCCCATTTTAAGGAATTCTTGAAAATGGAGGGTTTTAGATCATTAAAAGGAGAATAATGATTTCAGCATCCATAATCCAGGAAAAAGATGTATGAGGAGTTGTAGAATCACTCAGAGGTGTTATTCACAACCAATGATATTCCAAATTGATTTGTATCAGGGGAGATTGATCCTTGGGAATTGCATGAGGTTTTTGTTCATCATCAAGGATATTATAAGAATAATTGGAATAAATTTTTATTAGGATTATTAAATACATAGGGGGGGATTGTGTGGTTCTCCATGTTTATGATGGAACAGATTTTGGTTATATAGTTGGCCAAACCATGCACCATCATAGATCCAAGAGTATCATCTTCACACAATATTCTGGAAAGATATGATGGTTTGAAACACCTTGATGTGGCCATACGTGGTGTCTTTGTCCTATCCCACTTGTTTTGGTCCACACTAAGAATAGTTTTCCCAACCATGAACCACCCCTCACCATGTTTCATGGTAATGGAACACGGTTTTCACTAACCATGGGCAAACGATGCCACCTATAGTGAGCGGACCCTTTATCCTCTTTTATTTTCTATAAACCTTTGATACACCCCCTAACATCCTCTTATTCATTTTAAACATCTAACTAACCATTTTGAAGAGACATAAACAAAATATAAACTAATATCATACCTTAATGGATGTTTGGGATCTAACAGAAATATATGTATCATTATATTTACCAATAAAAAATAAAGGGTGTCATAAAAAATAAGAAGTAATAAATGAAAAAACAATAATCATTATAATTTCCCTAAGGAGAATAAGGTCATGAAAACCTATGACCCTATACTATGTTGGTGATCAAATCTATCATATCAATATACATTCATGCCGCTGGAGAGAGATGTCGCAGTTATTAGTTGAGAGGGAACGCCTTAAAAGGTGTAACCTTATACATATCATAATTGTGTTAAGTTAGTGTTGAGGTATAGTATATGATGAAGTGTGTTGTATCATTCCTAACAATAATCTTCCTATGATTCCTTAATTAAACTATCATATTGATATGAAAAAAATGGAATTGATTACATAAGTGATTAGTTGATAACAAAAAATATTAAGGACATAAAAATAAACCTCAAATCCTCTCAAAACATTGGATTTCAAAAATAGGTACAATTTAATAAAAAGCATCAAACATCATAAGCATCAAAGACTGATTCCATACTCATATTATAAAATTCCTACCATTCCTTTGGTACCTCATTTAGATAATCAAATTACGACATAAATTTAAAAGTTTCCTCAATATGCCTTTAATCATTAAATTAACATTTAAAAGATCAGAATTCCTTTTTAAAACCACATAAAATTTAACACTTAAAATGAACACATTTAAAGAGAAATGAAACTAAATTAATTGATTAAACCATCATAATCAATTAATAAAAAAAATTATTTAAAACATCATCAAATGTGATAATTTGGAAACTAAAAAATAATAATAATAAGATAATTTCCATGGAAGACAAAATATCAACAATAATTACACCCATTTTAATGAAACTCCATTTAATTGTAAAAATAAGTTGTATTATTTTTTTACGTCATATGTATAACCATTGAAGGTCAATAAATATTATTAAATATCATTTTTAAAACCAACGATCACATGAATGATTCATGGAGTAATTTCACCACACTCTTGGATGGTTTTAGAATTTTTTTTAATTATAAAATAAATAAGAACCATTAAACCCCATTTGAAAGTCATTGAAAATCACATATATTAGTATAATTAAATGAAAATTGCACAAATTTTAATAAATTTAAATTATAGATTAAAAATAATTAGTTATGCAATTATGGTCTTTAATGTTAAATAATTAAATATGTAGAAACCTACATCAAACCAAAGGAAACTCATAAACTTCCATGAACATTCTTAAAATCTATCTCTAATGGAGCTCTACAATAACTAGACACAAAAAACCAAAAGTTCCAGAAAAATATTAGATCTAGGGTAAGATCACCGTGCACCCTAGGTGGGAAAACGAATGAAGAACCATGATGGATGTATGGAAATAAATTAAATGATCCAAAACCCTGAATAATTACCTTCTATTTGAAGAACATGGTATAAATTCAAATGAAGAAGAGTCATGATAGATTCCAATTTATCACCCTAGATAGTCCTTCCTAATTAGGGAGAAATGGTTCTCGAAATGGGTTCAAATCAGGGAGTGGTAGAATATAAAATTTGTCAATTTTTAAAATTATGATAGATCTCCTTTTTTGGAAAGTAGGATTACCAAATTGTAGAAAACCCACTAGACACACCAATTAAATGTTACATGGTATGGAAATAGGGTATAATAAACAATAGGAAAATTATGTGAGTTCATATACTAAAATATTATGGGTGGTTTATGAGAAGATCACACAGTTCTCACTAACTAGGGAAAAACTGTGAGACTTGCACCAAAATAAATTTTCTCCAAAATTCAAATAAAAATAACATAATATTGAAATTATCACATAAAAATCTATAAACTAATAAACAAAATAATAAGAAACCAAAAGATTGATTTTTTGTAATAACAAAAAAAAATAAATTATCATGGATTAGTTTTTTACAAATTATATCCCTTAAATGATAAAAAAGAAGGGTTGAAATAAATTTATAAGAATATTGTTTGATCATTACGTCCAATCACATTTATCTACTTTTGTATTATTAAGATATACCCGACTACCCAGGGAATTTAATTTCAATAAATATTTTTTGGTGAATGTGTTTTAAGGGGGATATATTGGTCATGGTTGAGTATATTTGAAACCATGAAATTGATGATAAATATAAATTTTGAAAAATAAAATCAACATGTATCAGGGCCATATCTGAAAAATATAGTGGATATATTGATCATTCTATAAATAGTTCACTTTTTTAAAGTGGTGTAAATATTTATTATTTGTGTTAACTAATGGAGGAACATAAAATTCAAACAATATATTGTATAATGAAGTGTACAATATAATTATTATAGAATATTATCATCATGGAAGTATGAATTGATGATTTATGACATCATTAAACAATGATTGGTTCCATCTATTTTTAGGTTATTTTATTAAATTTAATAGGTAAATTTTCCATAAATTATTTAAATTATGAATCATGGTATTAAAGATGGATTTTATTAGGATTGTTATCTAGTAACATTATAGTTTATAGGCATATTTAGTTATGTAAATACACCATATAAAAGGAATAAATTTATATTAATAAATTGTATGACTCGATTAGTTTTTTATTTTATAATCATTTTTTAACATTTTAACTAATGTATAATTTAGATACCGGGGATGTGCTCAGAGGAATACATGTCTTATGTTTCAATCTCATATGGAATTTAGTAACTGTATTGAAAAACATAATTTTCTTAAACTTATTGTATGTTACCTATATTTAACTCTAACATAAGTATTTTTAATGAATTTATCAATTTCTTTCCAAAACATTGTATGATTATTTTTATGACAATTGAAGAATTTTAATTAGTTTGAGGTTAATGAGTTACCAGAAAAAATCATGATCTTTTAATCTATGTGGAAATAAATTACTTTTCAATATATAAATAATCTTACACATGGTGCTAAAATAGGTTAAGTGTAGTATTTCCTATGGGGGAATAAATATTAACAAAAACACTTAACTATGATATAGAAGTAGCCTTAATAAATGAAATTAATGATATTATTCCAGATATATATTTAGTATCAGAGAAGAATATCAGAGAATAAATATCTTCAAATAATGTTATAGAGTTAACATTGATAGAAGCTAAGGAATCATAAATGGTATTGTGTTAATAGAAATTTATTATATAATTCTGAAAAAAATATAAAGGGTGGTAGTTTTTGTAACTCCCTAAGCTTCCATGGTAAACTTATTTTTGAATAAAAATATAGCGTGTGTTGTATGAAACTTCGAGTTTTAACACACACCACAACCAATCAAACTAGCCGTTATAAATAGTAATACACACTTTTTGATATTTTATACATTTTATATTTCAAATTGGACTACATTTTTGGATTCAAGAATATTTAAATTATGTTAGGGTGAATTTTTTATTCTTTTTTGATAACTTTCATATTTTGACGAATAGTGAAAATTGCAAAATTTTAATTAAAAACAACTTTTTTAATCGAAATAATTAATAGTGATAAATTATGAATTTGAGTGATTTTAGAGAATAATTAGATATATTTTTACCATTTAATCCAATGTTGGTCATTTAATATAAATTCGCATTTAAACTGGACATAAGCATGTGCCAATCTTTTGATATTTATTATCTCTTAAAAACACGTTTTTTGTTTTAACAATGAGAATTAATTTTAAATTAATTACTGCCACTTCTATGTTTTGAATTTAGAAAAATGGATTTTGTATTTAGAATCAAGATTTCCAAATTCTGTAAATTGGTAACTTTTATTTTTAGACATTTTGAATAATTATTTCGGTAAATATTTTATTTATCGTGGTTAAATGGCAAATCCGGTAAATAGGGGTAAACAAATAATATTATAATAATAGTAAATTACCCTAAAACGTGTCCTAACCCTATTGGTTGATACATGTCTGACCATGGGCATATTTGGGTCGACTTTTGGGACCCCATGGATCCACTTGTAAGTGATAATGACACTTTATATTAATTATGATTAAGTAAATACAAAAATTACATAAGCATATGTCTTTTATAAAAATATTTTTTACATAGGGTTATATGTGTTATATTTTCAACTATAAATATTCATTAGAAATATAAATATTTTATACATAATGTTATTTTATTCATAATTTTTAGACAATTAGTAATTAAATTTATTGATGACACAATAATGATGTAGAATTTTTTTTATTAACGAAAGAATCAAAAAATTGGTATTATAAATATTAAAATAAATATAATTTGAAAGTTTTGATGCCATACAAAAACTTTATTGCTTAATATCACATGTTAGGATTTTTTAAATGAATTTGTTTCTAATTAATTAAGTTATTATGACTTTAACAAAAATCAATTATTAAATTGTTTCAAAATTGACATAAATGATTTTTTTAAAGATATTATATTATTAATTCATATTCCTTTATTAAAAATATATGGTTCAGCCAAAGGACTTTTTTAAGGATAGGGGTGTCATTAATGGGCCACCTAGGGGTCTCGTGGAAGTATATAGTAAGTTTATTAACCATATAATATAAAAATACAAAGTGACATGGTAAATGATAAACTATTTAACTAAGAGTTAAATAAAAATGATAAGGTTAATATAGTAACCAAAACAGTATAAAATATATTGGATTGTAATATTTCAACCCATCCCAACCTTATAATTTGAATAATCCACTTTGGTGCCATTATAAACCGAATATGAATTTATTATAAATTAATACAATGTTTTTCCTAAAGAGCCCCTCCTCCCCCTTATAAATGGACACCAATTCAAACCAATTATTCATACCTTAAAAGCCTTTTGGTTCGGCCAACCTATAAACAAATACACTCTCAACTATCATCCATTAATTCTATAGGCCTTCTTTTAGTCAGAATGCAAACCTATGGAGCCCTTTTGATCAAATCAAAAGGAAGAACCCGGAGAAGCGATAATGTTTTCACCACCCTCATTCAAGTTCCATTCTTATAAAAATTATTCTTTCTTTGTTAATAACTCTAGTATCTTCTATATACAATGATGTTATCATATATATGGTACAACCGTATTCATTATTCTATCCATCCCTTGAATGACATGTCACCATACATGCGTACGTATGACTTACCGTCTCAACGTTATGGTGTAATTGTTATTCAAAACATTATTATTTTGATGGGTATAATAATGATGTGTAATTCATTTAGATAATAAATATAACATGATAATGATTCTGTATATATGATATAAAATCCAATTATATATTATTTTAATAAAAAAGAATGATATTGTCGCTCGTGCGTACGTACGGATTACCGTCTCCATGAACGAGATGATATTCTTTGTTCATCGTATCCATTAAAGAATAAATTTAATTTGATGATTAAAAATTATTTAAGAGAAATGATATAATTCTGGATATTAATAATATACATCACATCCATAAGAAATATGGTTCACATTACAATGAATATAAAGGAAAATGAATCTGTTAACACCTGAAACGATGATAATAATAATATATTATTAACAAATAAATGTTAAAAGATCATATATGATATCATATTAATGTATATGAATATTGTATAATTTAATAACAATTATTTGACCATTATACAGGAGGTTAACCAACCCTCAACCAAGGAAAAGTACAAGTTAAGGGTTTATTTCACAATCTCATCATTATCCGAGGTTGTTTATATGTAATTATCTACTGGGACCACTTTATCATCCACATCCATGTTTCATTAAAATGTATTTCAAATCATTCATAATATTTTATAGACTATGGGTTAAAGTCATTTATACCCTTGTTGAATTTTCATATGATGTTTATAATGGAATATTTCTGTCGTTTTCCAAACAAGGTCATTTTAACCTTTTCAACATAATTAAGGTAAGAATGTCTTTTTTTAAATTATTCGGCGGGTGCGGCTATTTTCCGCCATTATAAAATCGACGAAGCTTCCCCTGCATGATTATAAGAATATTTTCAAAGTAAATGTTTTCTTTAATAATTATGTGAATTTTAAATTATTTCAAAAAATGAGATATTTCTCTCAAATAGTTTTGATTTCATCTATGTCAACATCCTTTGATGGATTTTAAGCTTATTTAAAGATGATTTATTATGATAAAAAACATCCATATTGTATTTAAGGTTTTGTGATATGTTTTACTTTGGATGTGTTAGCATTATACCATTCATGGTTTCTGGAGAAAGTATTTAAATTTCATATGCTTGTTTTAAAAAGAATGTTTATGTTATGTTTAAACCTGTTCATATAAGGAATTAATTGGACTAAATAAGTTGCAAGTGGATCCCTCTATAGCTCCTCAATGCATCGGTAGGTCTCATGAGACAAACTAATGTCTTGACACAATTTTTTGACACAATCTTATTAGTATTCTTGGCACAAGTCCTTGACTATGTGGTTATGATAGTATCTCATTATTCATTCCATCATTATGAATGTGGTTATTGATATTTCATGTGATTATTCGACTAGTAGAATATCCATTTTCATAAGTAAATGGAATTATTCAATTATATTTTTTCCATATTATGTTGATGTTCAAGTTTAAAAGGATTTTGTTTTAGTTATAAATTGCCTTGAATGTTTATGCATATTTATGAATGTTTCTGCTATATTGTTATCCTTACTAAGCATCTGAGATCACCCCTTTCTATGTTTTATTTTTCCCAGGATGTGAAGAAGTATTTAATGAATGACCTGCAGGGATTCTATAAAGGGATATGTCTTTCGATACTAGATGTTGTTGTAGTTTTCACTTTATGATGTAATGTAAAATTTATGACTGTATCTAGTGATTCCAAGGCTACTAAACTAATCGGTCTTTCGAGACATGATCTTTTGTGATCATTCCAATGTTATGTAATAATGAACTTACTCTTGGTAACTGGGGTCGGGGCCTTACAGTTGGTATCAGAGGAAGTTTAGTACAATCCTTGGAAGCTAGATTTATATAAAATCTGATTAGAGAATATAGACCTAAGATAGACTTTGAGGATCAGTATTGAAGAACATCCTACAATTTTGCTATTGTAGAGATATTGTGATTTTTCCGAGAAATAAATCCATGTCTGGATATGAGCAGGTAGAGCCAGCTCTGTTATAGATTTACCTAGTAGTAAAACCCGAAAACACCGCTTTGAGTTAGACTCAAACGAGAACCGGTGTATGACAGTGGGCCTTGCTACACTCTTGGTTATGAAACTCCAGGGGGGATATGCTTCAGATAATTCTCATTTTCATTATAAACCATTATGAATGGTTTATGAGTATATACATCCTCAAAAAAACATTTTTATTATTATGGATTATATCCATAAACAGTTCAATTTATGTTACGTTTTTTCCAAGTTTGGATTTATGTGTTGCGATTCATAAAGTAATCTAGTGTATGTTATTGTTTAGAAATGGAGCCTAGTGGATGAAACGAAAACTGTATCAATGCACGCATTCCATGTAGGTATTTCCCTCTATCTCAATATAATTATAGTGGAGATGGTGATGCAACTTGTGTTGATCAGCTAATCACCATAATGGTACAACTCACTGAGGATATGAATAATAACTCTACCCATATGATGCACCCTGATCCACAGTGTGGAGGATCAATGTTAGATCGCTTCATGATTAAACAACCAACCAACATTCAATTGGAGTAAAAATACCTTAGTAGGTTAGCAATGAATAAATTCTTTAGAGGAAATATTCCATGTGTTGGGGAGTAGTGAAAGGGAAATAGTTATCATGGCAGGTTACCGCCTCATTGGAGATGTTGATCAATGGTGGTCATTGATTAAAAACACAAAGGATGATGACGAAGTATCAAATATGGAAAGAATGGAGTTCAAATAGCTGTTTTTAGAAAAATAATTTCCTCAAGACCATCAAGAAGATATAAAAGGCAATTTCTATGTCTGAGACAAAAGGAGGATGAGAATGTCGCAAAGTACGAGGATAACATTACAATGATAGAAAGGTACAAAACAAATTATATACGTAACCGAAGAAGTAATATTGACCATTTCATTGATGGGTTAAAACCGTTTCTCTATCGAGCATTGGTCTCACAATCTTTCTCGTCATAAGAAGATATTGTCTCGTGTGCTATCAAGACAGAAAAATTATTCTATAAGTCTTATGACTTTAAAGGAAAGCTAGAGAAGATGTGATCTGTTGACCACTCTAGAAAAAAGAAATAAAATTATGAAGGGAATAGTTGATTATACATCATGTAGTAAATGTGGGAAGAAACACCCTGGTACTTGCTTGAAAGGAATGGGAGTCAGTTACAAGTGTGGTGAAAAAGGCCACCAAGATCATGATTGCAAGGGAAAGAATGTTGCAGTCAACATGGAATGCATTAATTATATAGAAATGGGGCATTATGCAAATTAATATCCTATGCATCAGGGGAACTTACCTCAAAAGGCCAAGGGATCAAGGCCAAGCTTATGCTATAACTACTGCTAAGGTTGAAGCTCCGAAAGACGTGGTGGCAAGTAATTTAATGGTTTCCTCAAGTTTAGCCAATGCTTTATTTTATTCTGGATCATCACAACATTTCATATCTTCCCAGTTTGCTAAGAATATTAGATATTTCCAATTTGATTTGACAATGGAGTTGTCAGTAAAAACTCTAACGGGAAGTATCATTGCAACTATGTTTTGTGAATCAGTCCCCATTAGAGAACATAAATTTTCTTTATCTTCGGATCTCATCATCATACCTATGATTGAATTTGATATAATCCTCAATATGGATTGGCTTTTGGACCATGATGCAAAAATTTATTGTAAGAAGAATGTGGTTACTATTTTAGATGATGATGATAAGGAACACCTTACCTTTAGAGCGGAATCAACACCACCTAATTCTTACCTAGATCCACCCCTAGTAGCTCAAATAAATTTAATTATTGTGGAGGAAGAGAATGAAATGACTGTGGGTGAGGATAGGAATGTTCAAATAGAGGATGTACCTATTGTTAGAGAATATATTGATGTGTTTCCAGAAGAGTTACCTGGACAACCACCAGAATGAGAAATTGAGTTTTCCATTGATTTAATTCATGGTTCAAGGCATATATCAAAGACCCCATATGGAATGGAGACTATGGAATTATTTGAACTAAAGAAACAACTAGAGGAATTGAGAAATAAGGGATTTATTTTCCCTAGTGTTTCTCCATGGGGAGCCCTATACTTTTTGATAAAAAATAAAGATGGATCTATGAGGTTATATATTGACTATAAGGAGATCAATTCTATAATAATAAAGAAAAATCATCCCCTACCACGCATTGATGATTTATTTGACCAACTACATGGAGCTCAATACTTTTCAATGATTTACCTTTGATATGGATACCATCAATTGTGTATGAAGAAGGAAAACATTCCGAAGACAGTATTTCGAACCAGGTAAGGGCATTATGAGTTTACACTAATGCCTTTTGTAATGACTAATGTACCCTATATATTCATGGATCTAACGAATATAGTTTTCATGTAATATCTTGATAATTTTTTAAAGGTATTTATTAATGATATCCTGGTATACTCCAAAAGCTAAGATGATCATGAAAACAAAATGTGCATTATCCAGAATACTCTTAGAAGACATGAATTATATGGTATTTTTAAAAAGTTTGAATTCTGGCTTCAAGAGATCTCTTTTCTTGGCCATATTGTCTTTAAGGACGGAATCTCTGTTGATCCTTCTAATAATTGAGCAATCCAAGAATGGCCAACACCAATTAGTAAAATCGAGGTATGTAGTTTTATTGTCTTAGCAGGTTATTATCGGTGTTTCATCCAGAACATAGCACGATTGGATAAACCATTAATGAAGCTCACACGTAAAGGGCTTACATTTTTTTGGACAAAAGAGTGTGAAATTTTTTTTAAAGAACTTAAGAGAATATTATTCAATGCTCCTATATTGACTCTACCATCGGAGAATGATGGGTTTGTTATTTATTGAGATTCTTCAAATAAAGGACATGGTTGTGACCTTATGCAGAATGATAGGGATATTGCCTATGCATCACGAAAACTAAAAGTTCATGAGAAAAATTGTCCTACTCATGATCTTGAGTTAGCTACTGTAACCTTTTCTTTGAAGATATGAAGACATTATCTCTATGGTGAAAAATGTGAGATTTATACTGATCAAAAGAGTTTGAAGTACATTTTCTCACAGAAAGAACTCATTATAAGGAAAAGGGGATGGCTTGAACTACGCACGGATTATGATTGCAAGATACAGTACCACCAGGGGAAGTCAAATAAGGTGGAATATTATTTGAGAAGAAATGATTATGGAGTTTTAAAAATTATGAGGTTTGAAAGGGGTCCTATTTTCATGGATCTAGTGAAGATAGATATGGGAATTACCATGGAAGGTGAAGCATATATACTTTTTCAAATGTTTTCCAAACCATCTTTACTAGAAAGGAGAAAGAGTTCTCAGACCGTTGATGAAGAGTTTCAAATGAAAATTAAAGTTGTGAATGATGGGAGATTGAGAGAATTTGTGTATGAAGAAGGAATTTTGAAATTTGGGAAGAGACTTTGTGTTCCCGATATACCTGATCTGAAAATGGAATTGTTATATGATTCTCATAGCTCCAATTTCTCTATACACCCTGGGAGCACCAAAATGTATAATGATTTGAAGGAACATTTTTGGTGGGACAACATGAAGAGGGAGATTGATGATTTTGTGTCAAGATGTATGGTTTGTCAACAAGTGACAGCTGTATGGAAATAGCCTAGAGGAATCATGCAACCTCTTCCCATATCTGAGTGGAAATGGGATAATATTACGATGGACATTCTCATGGGGCTACCAAAGACTCCTAGAAGGAATGATGCAATATGGGTTATTGTTGATCGTCTTACCAAGTCAGCACATCTTCTTGCTATAAGAGAGGATATACCACTTGAATGTCTAACAAGACTATATAACAATGATATTGTGAGACTTCATGGAGTAGCCCTATTGATTATTTCTGATCATGATCCCCATTTTACTTCAAGATTATGGAAAAGTCTTCAGAAAGACATTCATACTGAACTCCGTTTGAGCACTGTTTACCACCCCCAAACTGATGGACAATCAGAATGGACTATTCAAACATCAGAGGACATGTTCAGATCATGCACACTTGAATTTCAAGGTATGTGGGATCAATATTTACCTATAGTAGAATTTTCATATAACAATAACTTACATTCAAGTATTCAGATGGCACCATATGAAGCGTTATTCGGAAAGAGATGTCGAAAACCAACCTGTTGGGATGAGGTTGGTGAAAGAAAACTCGTAGGCCCAGAACTAGTGGAGGAAACAATGGAAAAGGTGAAGGTAATCAAAAACCACATCAAAGCAGCACAAAGTAGGCAGAAGAGCTATGCTGACAACCTAATGAATGATTTATAATTTCATGTAGGAGATCATGTTTTCTTGAAGGTATCTCTTAGGAAGAGTGTTATAAATTTTGATAAGAAGGGAAAATTGAGTCCCATGTACATCAGACCATTCAAAATTCTAGAACAAATTGGGGCTGAAGCTTACCGTTTGGAAATGCTGCCAAGCCCCTCCAAAGGTCACGATGGGTTCCACGTATCACTGTTGATAAAATACATGCCTGACCCAACACATGTACTCAACTATGAGTAATTAGAACTGGATCTCGATATGTCTTATTGCGAAGATCTTGTCATGATTCTTGATACGAGAGAACAAGTGCTGAGAAACTAGACGACTCCTCTGGTAAAAGTTCAATGGAGAAACCATAAGATGGAAGAAGAAACGTGGGAACCCAAGGATCTTATGATGAAGAACCACCCGAGTCTTTTCATGCAGTAGTACTCTAGAAATTTTGAGGATTAAATTATTTTAAGGAGGAGAGAATGTAACACCCCATGCTTCCATTGTACACTTCTCTTTGAATAATACAATAGCGTGTGGTGTACGCAACTTCGAGTTCCAACACACACCACAACCAATCAAACTATCCTTTATGAATAGTAATACACACTTTTTGAAATCTTATAAATTTTATCATTCAAAATGGAATTAATTTTAGGATTCGGAATATCGTAATAAGATTAGGGTGAATTTTTGGTACTTGTATGATAACTTTCATATTTTGATTAATAGTGAAAATTACTAAATTTTAATTAAAAAAACATTTTTAATCGAAAAAATTAATAGTGATAAATTATGAATTTAAGTGATTTTAGAGTATAATTAAATTATATTTTTAACATTTAATTTAATGTTGGTCATTATATATTAATTCACATTTAAACCGAACATAATAAAGTTCCAATAATTTTATAGTTATTATCTCTTAAAAACACACTTTTTTGTTTTAACAACGGGAATTATTTTAAAATTAATTCCTACTAATTATTTTTTTTTTTGAAATTAGAAAAATGGATTCCATATTTAAAGTTGGGAGGTTAAAATTGTGTAAATATATAAATTTTAATTTTAGACATTTTGAATAATTATTTCGGTAAATATTTTATTTACCACAGTTAATGTATAAATCCGGTAAATAAGGGTAAAAAAATAATGTTATAATAATAATAAATTACCCTAAAACGTGTCCTAAACCTATTGGTTGATACATATCTGACCATGGGAATGTTTGGGTTATTTTTGGGACCCCATGGATCCACTTTTAAGTGATAATGACACTTTATAATAATTAAGTTAAAGGAAATACAAAAATGACATAAGCATATATGTTTTAGTAAAACAATTTTTACATAGAGTTATATATGTTATATTTTCGACAATAAATATTAATTATAAATATAAAACTATTTCCTACATCATGGTATTTTATTTATAATTTATATAAATTTAATAATTACATTTATTTATGTCACAATAATGATGTAGTATTTTCCTAATTAACGAATGAATAAAATAATTGGTATTATAAATATTAAAATAAATATAATTTGAATGTTTTTATACCATACACGAATTTTACTGATTAATATGTCATGTTAGGATTTCTTAAATGACTTCGGATTGAATTAATAATGTTTTTATGACTTTAAAAAAATTATTAAATAGTGTCAAAATTGACATAAAAGAGTTTTTTTAAATAAAATTATATTATTAATTCATATTCTATTTATAAAAATATACGTTTTGGAAAACAGACTTATATAATGATATTTTTATCATTAATGGACCACTTGGGGGTCGAATGGAAGTATATAATAAGTTTATTAACCATATAATATAAAAATACAAAGTGACATGGTAAATGTCAAACTATATAACTAAGAGTTAAATATGAATGATAAGGTTAACATAATAACCCAAACCTATCTAAAATATATTGGATGAAACTATATAGACCCATACCAACCTTATACTTTGGATAATACACTTTTTATCCATTATAATCCATATATGAATTTATTATAAATTAATACTTTACGATTTTTCTAAAGAGCCCCTCCTCCCCCTTATAAAAGGACACCACTTCTATCTATTTATTCATACCATAATGGTCTTTTGTATCGGCTATCATCTGACCAAATACCCTCTCAACTATACTCCCTTAATCTTAAATGCCTTACTTTTGTCAGAAAACCAACCTGAGGATCCCTTTTGATCAAATCAAACGATAGAACCCCTAGAAGAGGTAATTTTTTCACCACCCTTTTTCAAGTTCCGTTCTTATTCATCCTCTTCATTATTTTTTATTAAATCCATTATATTCTATATACAATTATGTTATTATAAATATGGTACAACCATATTTAGTATTCTAATTATCCTTTGAATGACATGTCACCATACGTGTGTATGTACGGCCTACCGTCTCCACGTCGTGGTGTAATTGTAATTCAATACATTATTATTTAGATCGGTGTAATAATGTTGTGTAATTCATGTAAATAATAAATATAACATGATAATGATTCTGTATATAAGATATACCATCCAATTATATATTATTTTAATATGAAAAGAATGATATTGTCGCTCGTGTGTACGTACATATTACCATCTCCACGAATGCGATGAGATTCATTCCCCACCGTATCCATTCATGACTAAATTTTATTTGATGATTATAATCATTTTTAGAGACATGATATCATTCTGGATATGAATAATATACATCAAATCCATAAAAAATATGGCTCACATAACAATGAATATAATGAAAAACAAATCTGTTATCACCCGTAACAAAGATAATACTATGATATTATTAACAAATCAACAATAAAAGGTCATATATGATATCATATTAATGTATATGATTCATATATAATATAATAACAATTATTTCATCATTATACAATAGTTTAACCTACCCTCAACCAATGGAAAGTAGAAGGTAAGGGTTCATTTCACAATCTCTTTATTGTCTGAGGTTGTGTATACATAATTATCTACTAGAACCTCTTTATCATACACATTCATGTTGCTTAAAAATGTATTTCAAAACATTCATACTAATTTACAGAATATGGGTTAAATTCATTTATACCCTTGTTTTACTTTTTATAAGATGTTTATAAATTAATCTTTTCGTCATTTTCCTAGTGAGGTCGTTTTTAATCTTTTCGACAAAATTAAGGTAAGAATGTCTTTTTAACTTATATGGCGAGTGCGGATTTTTTCTGCCATTAGAAAATCATTGATGCTTCCCTTAAAGGATTATAAGAATATTTGAAAAGAAATTTTTTTCTTTTATAATTATGTGTATTTTAAATGATTTCAAAAAAAGATATATTTCTCTCAAATAGTTTTTATTTCATCTATGTCAACATCTTTTGATGGATTTTAATCTTATTTGAAGATGATTTATTATGATAAAAATCTTCCATATTTTATTGAAGGTTTTGTGATATCTTTGACTTTGGATGTGTTATTTTTATACCATTTATGGTTTGTGGTGAAAGTATTGACATTTCGTATGATAGTTTTAATGCGAATGTTTATGTTATATTTAAACTTGTTCATATGAGGAATGCTTTGGACTTAATAAGTGATGGGTGGAGCCCGCTATAGCTCCTTGATACATCTGTTGGTCTCATGAGACAAACTAGTGTCTTGGAACAAGGCCTTTTCAAAATCTTATTTGTATTCTTGGCACAAGGCCTTGACTATGTTGTTATGATAGTTTGGAATTATGCATTCCATCATTATGAAAAGTGGTTAATGATATTTCTTGTGATTATTAGACTAGTAGAATATTCATGTGAATATGTAAATGGAATTATTTAATTTTATTTTTTCCATATTATGCTGAAGTTCAAGTTTAAAAGGATTTTGTTTTAGTTATACATTGTCTTAAATGTTTATGCTTATTTATGAAAGTTTCTGCAATATTGTTATCCTTATTGAGCATCTGAGCTCACTCCTTTCTATGTTTTATTTTTCCCAAGATGTGAAGAAGTATTTTATGAATGACCTACAGGGATTCTATAAGAGGATATGAGTGTGGAGACAATATGTTGTTGTAGTTTTTACTTTCTGATTTAATATAAACTTTATGAATGTATCTAGTGATTCCAATGCTACTAAACTAATTGGTCTTTTGAGACTTGATCTTTTGTGATCATGCCAATGCTATGTAATAATGCACCATCTCTAGGTAACTGGGGTCACGACATTACAGTGTTTCAAACAAATTGTTAGTTTATGTTTGATTTAATTTTGACTAAAATTTATTAATTAGTATTCTATCATGAATAGAGAAATGTAGAATTTAGAGATCAATTTATACTTACTGAATAAATAATACTTTTGAATGAAATTTTCAAAGAGGAACACATTATGATATAATTCATTATCAAATGAAGGATATTTTTTCCACTACAGTGAATATGGATTCCACTTGAAATGAAATATTAATTCAAATTGATGTCATAGAATAAAATGTATAAGGAGGTCATGGAGGATTTTAAATTACCTTAAAGCCTAAATATTCATAATCTAGTGTAAATTAATAATTACAATTTGTAAAGATGGTTATTCATCCTTATTTAATCATTGGGTGATGATTGAGATGTGAAAAAGATTATTAGAGAAAGATAGAAGAAAATTTAGGTAATAGGAATAGATCATGTCATAGTCCATTTCATTATACAGGTCATGGATGTTGGGGAATGATGTTAAAAAATCAGTTGAATCATTAAGACACCATATGTAGTAAACACATCATGGATAACTAAAACAAATTTTTGTTAATTATCCACCTTGAAATATTTTGGATATTTTGATGAATAAATAATGAAACATATGATTATGGGATGGGATTACTAAATACTATAATATTAGTCTTAAGGATCTGTAAAAAACAGAAAATGTTACTGATATTATGAGTAATGATATAAACCATTTATATTGTGTTTATAATAAAAAATTAAACTACATCATAATAAGAATTTTGGTTATTAACAATGATTAAAAAAGAATATAGTAACCATAGCATGGTGTAATTAATCATTCAGTTTTATAATTTCAAGGATCATAATCTAAAATTGCGTGCGAATGAATTATGCCCATTTATTAAAATTCATTTTATGAAAATGGTGTAATTTATCAATACGATTACCTTGGTAGATACATTTTCTAGAATAATTTAATGAGGGTTTATCTAGTGATCATAAAATACCATGACATAATGTAAAGAAATAAACCTCATGGAGATAATGAGATATGAAAATGATGATCTGATAGTTTCTATATTTTTTGAAAAATTGTTGTGTACTAAACATGGTATTTGGAGTTAAATAGTTGATTGAAATCCATTTCATGGAAAAGAAAGTAACTAAAAAATTTGTAGGATATAGGAACATAAATTTAAATGTAGGTATAAAATATAGGATTCTAGAAAAAAATGAATTCTCCATGTAAGGGTGTAAATTTACTTTTTAGAAAATGTCTTAGAAAGGGTTATGATTTTTTTAAGTGAAGTAAGAACACTAGAACTGCTGACTTAATTTTAAATTGATTGATATATTGGTTAGTAAAGGGGTTGGATTAATAATTTCAATGTTATACTAGTATCAATTTAATTAATATTTTTTTACTATTTGATTATTAAATGAATCCCAACTCTGTTATCTTTTATGAATGACTGATAGTGATTTTTTTTGCCAATGTGATATGATATGATAGTCTAGAGAGGGATAAATTGACCATTTAAAACATTAAAAAAATTATTAAATTTGATTAAATTAAAACGTTCATGTGAAGTAGATAATGAATACGTGATTCTAGTTCAGTGATCAAGAAGATGAAGCAGAAAAAATAAAATAATGAAAATGAACTCTAACACTTTTATTATAGTTCATACGCATAGATACATCGTTGAATCTCCACACAAAAAAACTATCTTTGGTGGAGTAGTGTAATCCACTATAATTTGGATCCTTTTACGATGGTTTAACCAAAACCTAGCACTATATTTTATTGGTAAAAGAAGAACCCAATATTTTATAAGTTAAAACCCTACCCTATAATTTTAGGGTAAGAACACAAACTTGGTGTACATGTTATTTATCAGATTAGAATAACCAAGACCATACATTTTCATGAAATAACAACTATGTGTGAGTTGAAATAAAAATCAATGTAAACATGACAACAACAAAATATACCAGAAAAAGAAAATAATAAATGTACAGATAGAGACATAAGAACATTGGAATATTGTTGAAAAACATGTTTCTTGTCCCTTCATGTTTGTTAATGAATATTTAAGCATTGGGTGAACTGGTAATCCTTATAAAATATTCTCCAATATAAAAAAATTATCACATATAATTTTTATTCCAATCAATAGAAATTTAATTTGTATCTCAATATGTGTCACATATATACTTATCAATTTCGTCTTCCTTTAGTTAAATATGACACATCTAACAGTTAATATAAAAAAACATAATATTTTTCTTGTGGGTATTTCTTATGATCCAATCACGAAAATACATGGTTAAAAATAATAAAAACATGAAAATGATATCATTACCTATATATGGAAATATCGGTCATATTTTTAAAATATTTCCCATGCATTCATCTTTCATAAAAAATTTCAAAATAAATCATAAAACATCATTGGATTTTATATATATTATATGGATTAATAAAATATATTAAAAATAATATAATCCTTCATCTAAAAAAATACATGAATTATATAAAAAATATCTTCAAAATCAATTTAATAGGGTAATGTAAATATACATTATAAAAATAATTTTGACTGTCTATGTAAAAACTAAACTCTCATAATAATCATTTATTTATAAGGATGGATCCCCCATATTCATGATTTTCACTTAATAATTATAATTTCTTAATGATGATTTCAAATGAAAGGATCATTTTTCATCGTAATCATCAATTCATCATAAAAATGAACTACATAAATATAATAAAAATCTATTTCTTCATCAGAACATATATTGTTTTCTTGAATATAATCCATTATATTTTTTATTAGTAACTCATCTAAAAGTATAAAATTCCATAAAAATAATGTTATGAAATATGCATGAAATATTATGACTTTAAAATCCATTTCATATAACTTTTAAAAAGCATTTTTTATAACATTAAAATCATATGTCATTATAAAAATAAAAAATTGAATAAAATTAACATTTAATAATAAAACATAAAATTTAAAAGCTTTATATTCTTAATAAGAAAATTATAAACAGAAAAAAATTAAAAACAATAAAAATGTGATTTTTAAATATTGTGAGAAATTATAACTAATCAATATAAACAAGTGATTTTTCTTTAAATAGTATGGGAAATTTGTAATATTAAAATAAAAAAATATACAAACATCAAAACTAATAAACTTCATCAATAAATCATTTATCTAAAAATATCCTCCTTTTAAATATTATAATATTGAAAAAGATTTTATAAAAAATTAAAATAGATCTCCCCCTTTTTAAAATTTATCAAAGAAATTAACAATTAATAACTTTCTATTATAAATCATTATTAATAATTTAAAAAATTTACCAAGTAATACTCTAAATATTTTAATTAAAAAATAATGTAATCATACCCATATTAAATTCATAATTTTATTTTGAAATATAGAAAATTAAATATCAAATATTTGCAAATAGGTCAATCAATTTAAAAAAAATTCAAACCAATAGAAAATAAATCCCCATAAAATAAGGTTTTTTATAATCCATTTTAATAAATATTTATTTTATATTACAGATAAATTTATTAATTTTTTAATCAAAATAACTCTACCTAAGATAAAAAAATTAGTATTATTATAACTAAAAATGCTACAACATATTTATAATTGATATTCGATAATAAAAAATGTTTCATCATATATATGTATATTTAAATATTATAAACACCAAACATTTAAGAAGTGATGAAAAACATTTATCAAATTAACTAATACTCATAAATCAATACATCCTTTCTTTAAGATAGAAAAATAAGTTATAATAGATTTCAATTACTTATTGTACAAAGCTGTAAAACAATAATATAGAACAATGAATACTGAATGAAATAATATATGATTTTCAAATAATTGAATAAAAAAAATTTTAATGATATTATAGTAGACTGAATATTGAGCATAGACAGAATGTTCACTAGAAAAAAATAAAAAATAATTTTTTATATCAATAAAATATTGCATTTTATTAATACATGGATGAGTATGTATAATATCCATAATATAAGTACTTTCTTCGACATGTAGACAAGTGTTGGTCAAATAGGATTGGGATAAAATTCCAAAGTTAAATATACTAAAAACTAATTTGTTTTTTTAATATTTCATAATATAATAACAATGTGACTTTATATAATGAAAATTTTTAACATATTTATAATACTAATTGAATATATAATGACCTAATAAACTACACATAATATAATTAAGAAATGAAATTCGAGTATTCTTTCCTTTTAAAAATTTTTTCTTATACATTTAAGGGAATCTTTAAACAAAACCAATAGAGTTTATATATTTATTATTTTTATTCATATTTTCTAATAAAATAAATTAATCTAGTCAATAACATCCAATAGTTAATTTTGATATGGATTTTTAAAAAAATTTAATATCATATTTTAGTTTTCCATTTTCTGTTTGATTAATTTTAAATCAATATAGAATTTTTATTAAGTATATGATGTAGAATTAATCAAGAAATTATTTTTTTTCTTCTATTGAAATTTTATATTTCATAAGACTGAATTCCCCCTTTTGATTATCTAACTTGAAAGTAGTAACTTTTATAATTTCATTTTCAAGAACTTTTTTCTTGTTTTCATTGACATTTTTCATAGGATCCTTATTCAAATTATTATATATTTCATAAAATTTTAAATATTACTCTTGGTATTTATAAAATATATAATTTAAATTTCCTAAAGTGGATTTATTGCAATCAAAATCAAAATCAAAAGAAGAATAAAATATTGATTCAAAACTATCATTGACCTTTCATAAACATGATTCCATTAAAGACACATTAGAATCATTATTAGATAATTATTTGAATACCATAAAGAAAGTGATTGATGTGATAAAAAGGTTACCTTATATTATTTTTCATTCAAATCAAGGTTATAATTTTTTTATCGCTTTCAGACTAATCACTTGAATTAGATTCCTCTATAAAACTGCATCACCCATAAAAAGAATTGTTCCCTAGTTTCTTGTAGTTATTTTATTTTATTATAATAACTAATTTCAATAGTTAGACTGAATAATTCTTTTATTGTTTCCCTCATAACAGTATAATTTTGAAAAATTGTTATATTTAAATGGTTTACATTTTGTTTTGGATTTTGTATTTTATTTCTTTTTGCATCATTTCATTGACTTTTCTCTCTTCATCATGAGTCATTGTATTTATTTTTCAATTTAATTTAACTTTTATACTTTTTCCAAACTATAAGAATATAAATATTTATTAGATGAGTTATAGGAACAAAATTATATTATTTTATAAATTCTCCCATATTTTATTTAAATGTTTCACCATCATTATTATTCATATTCAGTTCAAATATAAGTAGAGATCTAATGAGTTCATCCAATTTATAGAATGTAAAATTTATATATATTTAAATTTCCACTATCTATGATTGTTTCTTTTTGGTAATCAATGAAATATACATTAAATGAATACAACATTATTCATGGTCTCTCTATGAGAAATAATATTGTTTCAGAATTTAGTAAATCTATTATACATATCACTAATCATTTCTTGTTCAGTTATTTTTTTGTTCAAGATCAGACTAATGAAAAACCAACTCCATTAGTGGTAGTTTATTAGTTTCTTGATGAGTGATTTTAAAATTATTATAAATTTAACAATCAATTTTTAAAAGAATAAATATTTATATAAAAATAAAAATAAAGAAAACTCATTACCATATTATTGAAAACATATTTAGTATCATTATTTTGAGTAAAGGATTCAAGATAATATTTGGGTAATTTATATATTTTGTACATTATATCCTAATACTAAATTATATTATTCATTAGAAACACATCCATTTATAGTATCTAATCATAATAACCACTTTCATTGAAATTGGGTGGTCTTCGAGGATTCCAAACCCTAGTTTCAGGTCTTTTGATAATAGAAAATAGATCTTCCCTTACCCTTGTTATGTATGAGGATAACAAGGTAGCACCAAAGTAAATAATAATCTAAAAATAGAGAAATGTTAAAAATATCAAATAATGAAAATAATATGATTCCAATTGTTTATTTTCTAGAAAAAAAACAATATATCTAAGCTATCATTCAATGTTGTGGCTTTAATATCATTTTTTCCCAATTTTAGATGGAAATATGGTCTCGAGGGGGGTTTATAGACATTTAATTCATAAATAAAAACTAAAACATAATTTTCAATTAAAAAATTCAATATAAATAAATTAACCATGCTTAATTAAGTAGAAATGTTAATTTTGATAAATTACTGAAAATAAAATAATGAATAAGAACATAAATACATTTATAGTATTTTATATCCGAAGAACCTACATCTACTAATTTAAAACACTATAACTTAGGAAGAGAGGTTGTATCCACTATAACATAGATAATATTACAATGTACCAAACACAACCTAAAAATACTTGGGAAAACCAATATTTTCAATGTACTAACTCTAATATATGCATTTTTCATGTTCAAGAATATCCTTTGTGTACTTTATTTTTTATCAGGTTGTATCCCCAAATTGATTTTTTTATTGGATAATAAATGTGTGTGAGTTTTGATACTCCTAAATTAAATCATTACAAAAAAATATATGGTATAATGAAAATTAAAAAAATGATAGGTCCAAAAATAAGAACCAAGTAATGTTGTTGTAGAACATGTGTATTAATACATTCAAGATTATTGATGAACATTGAAGTGACATGTGAACCAAAAAGAATCAACATTTGAAATTAAGAATAATAAATTCATCATGAACACTTTTTTATTGTTTCATTCATAATAGATTCATTATCAGGATGTGTATCATATCTCTATCTCCTAATTTATTTAACCTTTATTTAAATATAACTTCTCAAATTGTAAGATGAAGAAAACCATGATCTTCATCACATTGGTATTTATTTGGAACCAATATTTATCAACCATGGATAAAAATAATAAAAACATGGTTATAATATCATTTCCCATATATAGAAATAACAAGAATACTTTGAAAATACAACATTTGATTTACTCCTCCATTAAACATTTCTAAAATAATTGGTACAAAACTATTATCTTTAATAATTAGCCTAACAAATAAATAAATAATATCTTATATAATCTCATTAAATTGAAATATCCTAATGATACTGAAATGGAGTATCAAAATGCATTTTGAATAATAATATAAATATACTACGTAAACATCATGTTGAGGGTCTACATTAACATAAAAACATATAATTTTGATTTATTTATATGGAATAATTATCTTTATGGAAGAAAACACTAAAAGAATGTTTTCCTTGTAATCATATATTATTTTTTATGCTGAAAAAATTCATAAGGATAAATTCTTCATAATGGTAAATTCACCATAATTATGAACTAAACCTTTATAAACCTGAATACAATTTTTTTAAAGCATGAATATAGTTCTACATAATCATGAATCATGTTTGCGTGAACATTATCCTTTATATGTGTAAGAATAAATTTAATTGAATTCCAGAAATTCTATAAGAATAATTTCTGGTCATAATCATGTAATCATATTACATTGAAATAAAATTACTTTTACTTTAAGAATATAATTTTCTTATACATTAAAATCAAATAAATTTATTAAAATCTCATATCGTGTAACTTTAATCATTGTAAATAACACTAATTATTTAAAATATGTACATTATTTATAAAAAACATTACAAGAAAATAACTACATAAATAATCTATGAATTTTATTTATCAATGTGATGAAAAATTTTAATTAGTCAATTTAATCATGTGATTGTCCAAACACAATGTGTGTTACATGTAATATTCAAATCAACGAAAAACTTTAAAAACAAAAAATCTTGATAAATAAAAATTCACACTAAAAAATGTGGCAATAGAATTAAAAATTATCAAAGATGAATCATTAAATTTCCTATGTGACTTGAATTATATTTAATAATCACATTAATATATCAATGACATCCATCTCAAAATTATTCAATCAACTCTCAATAGGGAAAAGGAACTCTTACTCAATATAAATAAATCTACTTACTACCACTAACACATAATAAATATCAATATAATTCAACAAAAAACAATGTAAATCCAATAATATATGGGAAATCTCTACTGGAGGGAGAACATAATTTATTATTCCATGTAGAAAACAATTTATACAAATATATAGTTAATATAATCACATTTAATTAATTATCCAAACAATAAAAAAATAATACAACAAAAGAAGAAGCCATTTTTCATATCCATAATCAAGAATTAATAATAATTTCCACTCCTCATTGGAACAATCACAATAATAATTTACCCTCAACGAAAAGGGTTATATCCTTAATGAAAATGAAATTGATATAAAACAAGGAAAATAATAACTACAAAAACCAAAATCCCTTTCCTTGAAGCCCCAAGATCCCTCAGTTGAATCTATAATACATCCTTAAATTATGTTATGAGTAAATTTTTATCATACTTTAATATATATTCAATGTATGGTTTGATAATATTTCCTTCAAAAAAAAATTGGTTCCCTGTAAATCATCACATTGAATGTTTCCTTTTCAGGATTAGATGACCCCGAGTATGTGAGCTCTAATGTTTCAAAAATAATTTTATGATTATTTTATAGATATATTATCAATGAAAAATCATTATTAATGTGCTACCATTATTATATATATTATCTATATATCCATATTTTCACATGAATGTTTTGAAAATATTTATTCTCCTGTGACATGACATTCTCAGGCTCATCATGATTTAATAAGGGTGAAAGTTGTTGTATGTGGTCTAAGAACTAAATAAATCATTTATAAATATGGGTGATTACTATATTCATTTTATAAAATATTTCATATACCACTATATATTTTAGTTCCAACTATGCAACATTAATTTAATATTACATATAAGAAGATAAATCTTATGTATCACTGAATATATGTAACATATCTCATGCAGTTCTAAAATGCATCTTACATACCCACTATTCTCACTTAAAACTTATAAAATTCATTTTTTGATCTATTATTAGGTATGATTTGGGAAATTATACGTATACCTTGTAAGATTTTACATATCATTAAATAAATTTCACATATCATAGTGGGAGGATTCCATTACATTTCATATTTTTTCCTAATTTATTCACTACACCATCCACCCTTCTCATTCACCTTGAAAAAAAATATTTTCAATACCGAACCATTAATTTTATTCTATAAATTATTGAAATAAATTAATTTAATATTATCATATAGTTTTTAGAAATATTCAAAAAATCTACTGAAATGAACCTTAAATTTCAAATCTCTCAAAAACATAATTAATTAATTAATATAAAAGATTAAAATCAATTAATAATAAATAAAAATATAATGAACTACTTTCATATTTCAATTAACCCACATTTAATCCTTATACTCTTTAACCGGTGAACAATAAATATGTTAGCGAGGTAATATTAATAACAGAAGCTAATGTGAGTTATTTTTTCAACAACAAATGGTACTCATGGTTATTATAAATCCTTCATTATTTTTATTCCATTTTATTATTAAGGTACATTCAATTCATTTCATCTTATACATATTCCAATAATAATTTATATAATCCTTTTCGAAAATAATTCTATTATAAAACAAAATATCAATTTTAATAAAGACATTTCTCATTACAATCCAATGAAAATATCATCATAGTTTTTATGTGTTTCTAAATCTCTACCCAATGAGTCCAATACCTTTTTTGTCGTGAATGGTTTTCTTCAACACTTTTTTAATACTCATTATGTACTGATGTGAAAAACATTGTCGATTGAATGATTATATTATCCTCTAAATGAACAAAATTCATCATTGATATCTCGCACACCATAATTGTACAATCAATTACCCACCATTTCAATGACTCACCTCCCAACTTATTTGGTATACCAGGTAACGATCGTATATATATAAATTAAACAATGTTAAATAATTATTTTCTATTTTGTAAATATTATATATCAATATGTGAATTTTTTAAGTAACTTTTATCTAAAATATAGGGATAATATATAGACTAAAACAGTTATGTGAACACATTCACCAATTTTTTTAGGATATTTCCCCATTCATATGTCACAATGTTGATGTTTCTCCCCAATTATTCTCACATAATAAAATTTTAACCATTCTTATATTTGGTTATAATCATGAAAATAATTCTAGTATGATGTGGTTCAGGATTTTGGGGTTATAATGTGGTTCCTAACAAGTATTTTCATGGGTTCTTGGAGTTAATTCAATTTTCATATAACAATATATGTTTCAAATAAAGTCTATTTTAAAGTTTTATTTCGAAAAAAATTATTCACAATAATGTTGAACATATGTATTTTCCCAAATAAAGAATTTATGGAATCTTCAAGAGTTGTGGACTAATGTGAAAAAAGATTAAATTTTAATCCCATTTAAGAGTATAATTTTATAGAGAGATATAACTTCCAAAAAATAGAATATATCAAAGTATATATATATAAATTTTGTATATTCATAGTGAAAATTTAAATTCATGAATTATTAATACTAAACCCAAATGAAGAAAAACATAAAATAACAATTGAAATAAGAATTTGAAAATAGTTAATATAATATCAACTAAAAATATAATCACTCCAAAAATGATATTAATATAATATATGATACAGTCTATTAATTATTTTCTTATATTCCAATGATTCAGGATATTCAACAATCAAAATCAATGAATCCAAATTATTCAAAATGAACATCATCAGATTAACCCATCAGTCAGTATAAGTAGTAAACCAATATATTCTTTAATAATGTTTTGACATAAAATTTATCAATCCGTAATATCCACTTTAATAAGAATGACTATAATAAATTCCATGTACCCTGTATTTCTATCTAAATGTTTATAAAAATAGTTTTCTTAAACATAATATCATCAATCTCAATGATTAAATCAATACATTCCAGACTATGATCTCAACAATCACTAGAATTATAAAAACCTTCATGATTATTATAGCCAAATCTAAGACCATTTTCATGGAATAAATTCAAACTAAATACTATAAAGAAGTATTATTATGCACAACATTCTTGAATGTTTTATCAATGGATTCTATTATGTAAAGTTTCAGTACTATTTATAAACATCCTAATATCCAAATCCAATGGTAATATATGTGTTATTTGGGTTCATTTCAAATAACCTTATAATTATAACTTCCTCTTTGGATGAATACATTTAATTTACTTTTCAAAGTTTACAACATCTAGACAATTATTTACAATTTATGTTGGTCATTTTATTACTCTATAATATATGAATATATATTTATAATCTCTATACACAGAACATAAATAATAAAAAAACATGATAAATCTAATTTAATATGAGTGTACTATGATTTTCAAAATAAGGGATATGAAATTTATCTTTTTATGAAACTATCTATACATTTTTTATAACCAAAAAACATGTATGAAATTATAAATTTGAATAAAATTTAAAAGTAATACACCTCATAATTCAACTTCATTTATATAATTAAAAGATTTATATTCATAAATATCACAAATCTCTCCCTTTTTCATAGATCTAAAAACTCATTAATATAATAAATGAAAATATAAAAAAAATTATTGGTTCTTTACCACCCCACATTGTTATTTTAAAAGGATAAAAAATCATGGAGAGTTATAAATTAAGAACATGATATAATAGTTAAATAAAATGAATTCAAATGAATCTAAATGAATGAATAAACTTTTATCACACTTATTTTAATATACATATAACCTCATCTCCCCCTTTAGATGCACAATGATTTTTTGAGAAGTAGTCTTACATTTTTGTAATGAACATAAGTAATCTCCCCTTGGGATGTAATTCTCCCAATCTTATTTGCATTGAAAGATAGTATTTGATATTTTTATACTACTTAATACCTGATAATCTTCCCCTTGAGTGATTTAATCAATTATAATAGTAACTACTCCCCTTTGGGATTATCGAAAAAAAGCTAAGGGAATACAATATTAATATTTAATTAAAAAACATCTAATTATATAAACAATAGAAAAGGAAATATTGGTAAAAAAATTAAATAATCATATCTTATAACAATAATCCATGCATGGAAAATAAATTCATAATATATTTTTTATAATATATTATGAAATCAAATACTTGAGATTATTCAACCTTTTATCTTAATCTTTAAAATATTTATTTTCTCCATTAAATAATTTATTATACTCCTTAAAATATCATTCATATTGCCTTATATTTAATTCATACTATTTTAAATTCCAATCCTGTTGATAAAAAAAGTAATTTTGTATCATCCAGTCCCTTTATCATGTCATTATTATAGACTAGATAAAATTGGATGTTTATATCTATGTTTTTCTCATACCTTTCCTTCTTATTGAAATAACATAAGTGTATCCTATATTATTTGTTAAATTTCAACATGTCACCTTTCAATTTTCCTTCTTCACCTAATTTTCCATTTTATTTTTCTAAGGCTTGATGATCTATGATCTAATATTTCATCAAATATAACAGTAATGAAATCTTTGGTTGTATAATGGGAAGGGTTGGTTAATCTATTAAGTTGTTCCAAAATCACGTTCAGAAGATTTTCCATTCCCAATAATCTTGTACTATATTCATATTTATAACTATTATACTAGAATTTATCTACACTAGCATTAATTTTCTCTACTGTTGGATTTTTTTTATCATATTGAATGCATAAAATAATATCATTATATAAAATTAAACCAATTCATATTTTTGAAAATAATTTTCATTTTTTAAATTATCATTCAAATATTTAACCATTTCATTTTATAGTTGTTCAAAAGTATTTTCCCACATTGGATAATCTTTCAATGAATATTTCATTGATATTTTAGGGTTCTCACAAGTTATCTTTGAATCGGCTGATGATGAAGAAATTGATGAAGTATCTGGAGAAGAAATTGATGATAAAGAACTCTAAAAATTATATATATATAATTTAATAATGTTTATGTTAGGAAAGTGAATCCAAATTAATTTTTGACTTTTCAACTATAATGATATAAATTTAACAACAATGTGGTATTAATAGTTCAAAAGTGGAACCAATAGTGGAAGTTCAGTTAGTCAAAATCTTATTTCATAATGATGAAGTTGAAATTCCCAAACCACTGATTGGGATGATCAGGCTAAGTGAATCACAATTGTATTGTTAGTCAAATTATTTTAATATATGGACTCCTGCAAAAGATAGATATCTATGCTACTGGAGGACCATAAGGGCACCGCTATAAATATTGGGTGGTACCTCAAGAATATTTTTCCCATGTGACTTAGATTATCTATCATAATATAATTATATACTGATTTGGGAATGTAATCCATGTATATTATCAGAAATAAATGAATAGAAATGTTCTCCTATCGATACATAACACAAAGAGATAAAGTGTAATTTACCATGTAGTTTTGAGATGAAAATTATTAGATAATACAATAAGATTTTGGGAATGAGAATTAAAGGAGACACTAAATCCAGAATAATGTTTCCATCATAGAAGGACTATAAAAATAATGGTTTGGGATGACTGGTTATAAGATTGCAACATATCCATTGATTGGACACTTTATGTTCTCATAGAAATTAGCACAAAAAATAAAGTATGTGATCAGATATGTGGCTATGGTTATATTTTCATTATCTACCATAATTTTAATGTATATGTTTATTTTTACATAATGGTGTATTTCCTTCATAGTGGGTTTTTATATCCATTTCATATAAAATATGAGAATTTAATATTGGGGAGATTTGAAATAGATCACTATGTATCTAAAATTATTAATATATAAAATGTTTTTATTTGGGTAACACGATCCATTGTATGTGTTGGTAAATGTAGATTTTTTTATATTTAGATATCTGGAAGAGAAGAACATATTTAATGTTTACCTATAGAGGTATGGTCATTAGTAGGACCTCATTTTTTAAATAGGAGGTAGATTTTTATACCATATAAGCTAAACATAAATAATTAAGGTCAGTAAGAATGTAATTATTCTTCTTAATGTTCTTATTCAAGAAGATTGGAAGATTTTATTATGGATTATTATAGTGAGATATTCAATGTGTGATTCACCTAGAATAAAAGCTAATGTTTCAGGCACATAAAAACACAAAAAAATAAAATTACATTATATCAAACAGTTAACAGAAAAATAATGTTGTAATTGAAGAAGAATACAAGAAAAAAATCCATATAATATATTCACAAGATTAAAGTTCAACAAATCATGATTCGATATTATTCCTCAATGGGACTAGGTTGAATGAAAATGAAGGAAGATACCACATACATAAAAATGAAATAAATATGCTTAGTTTTTCCTAAGTGAAAGAAGATTTAGATAAATTATATTATGTATTCTTTGGATGGGAGATTATAAAGAAAGTGAATTCGTGATAATCTTATGATTTATTCAAACTGGTGGAGAGGATCATTAATATATGGAGGTATTTATGGATCATCTTGTGGATTTGAAAACTCAAATGAAAGATATGTTTTTTGAATAGGACCTTCCGATGATCATGGTAAATCGATCGATTTAGTTGTTTTTATATTCATGTCGAATATATCTATATTTTATTTTTATTTACGTGTGTAAATATAATGAACACATGTATAAATAGGAGTTCTGTTCTACCAAATAACTGGTTAGAGCATGAAATAAATCTAGGTTTGGACCATATTCACAAGTGTACTAGTGACTTAGAGAATCTATTCGAAAATCATAAATTATTTATTTTAGATATTAGTCCTTTTTTTGTCTCATATATAAAATTATGGTAGTGTTCCCTAGGGACATAAGACATAAAGTCTAAACCACATATACCTTTTACACATTTCCCGTTCATCAGTTTTATATATCATTCCATCTCTTATATATAATCTGAAATATGGGAGTTTAATTGAGTGTGTTTGAGGTTACAATTTGTCTGGTGATTAGGTACCATAATATTTATATTTTCTAGTACACTATGTTCTTTCAGAGAAGATCATTCAGAAGAAAAACATCAACTGCAGGTCATTTATTCCTAGTGAGTGCTTTTGGAAATCCTATGTTATACATAGGGATTCATTTCTACATAAATTGGAGACCCTTCTATAAAAATTTAAATTGTACATTAATGGGTTTTTAGAGAAGTATCATGTTCGCATATATTAAAAGGAAAAAAATTGATGTAACATTGATTGAAAACATTGGTTATATTTTGGATTTATTTCCCAAAAATAGATTCTAAAAATTCTCAATTCTTCCTCAACAATTTTTCAAATTTGAATACTTCACACCAAAAGATGATGATTCAATATATCTTAATAAAATTAAATGTTATCTTATGAAATATTAATTTAGTTACCTTACAATAATAATAATAGTTAAAATAAAAAAGAATGAACATTTTAATATTTAATTATATCATATAAAATCAATAAATATAAATTAACCTAGTTGAATTTTTCCTCCAAAAATATTGAAGATATTTATTATTGTTATATTTTTCAAGTGTTTTTAAAATATCATCTTCTTATCTTTAGTAGAATATAATGATAGATAAAAAATATCTACATGAATGATATATAAAAATAAACTCCACTTAACTAAATTATTTAAATAATATATGAATAAAATTTTAAAAAGTTATCTACATAAAAACTCCTCCTCTCATAAGTAGTTAAAAATAAAAAGGTACACATTTTATGTTGTAAAAATTGGGTATAGAATAAAAATATTACCTAATTATAAAAATATATAATATTTAAAAGTAAACTAAAAATATATAAAATTAAAAGTTATTGATTACTATATTGTTGAGTTTAACTTATAGTACGCAATATATTCCATTGATCAAAATTAAGATCTACGCATTTAGGATTTATTAAAACCATGTATATTAATAAGAAACATTTTATCCACCAAAATATTTCTATCTATTTTCTATTCACTATTATAAATCCTGTATGATATTAATAGTTTTTCAATTTAAATGTATTTTTCATTATTTAGTGAACACTTATTCTTCCAAAGTCCACAAATTTGTGTTTTTTTAAATGGTTTGGTACTTGTAATAAGGGTGTATAAATTGAAATGATTTCTTATGATGGACTTATTTCCAAGTCTAGAAATTTTCTTCTATTGATTCATATACTTTTATATGTTTTTTATGTTATTTCATATAGAAATAAATTTAACAAGTAATGTATTTAAAATATTAAATATAGATTTTAGCTTAACCACTTCACCTTTATCTTATTTCATGGCAGAAAAATTCTACATCAGTTTAAGTAATGTATTTGTTCATCAAATATCTTATTATGAATCAAAAAACATAATTTTAATGTTTTATTCATATTACATGAGTTATGAATGGTTCATTGATAATTTCTTAAATGTGTCATCTGATTTAACAAAATGTGCTTTAGCTTGATCTTTATCATTATTCCACATTTTATTTCATTTCACAATAGTAGTAACATATTTACCTATCTCTAAAAGTGGTGGAATTTCGTCCTCATCATCATCATCTAGAAAAATGTGTAAAAATAATATGGATATCAATTAGTAAGGGATTTAAAAATTAATTTTCCCATAAAGCACATTTCATTATTTGGAGCCTTAACATAAAATCCCAATATAATCAATATAATATCAATGTTTAATCCAATTCTATCATCCAATGACTGTTCATCACTATTTATCTACATATTTTTGGTGGATCTAAATTTTTTTCCTTTCATTTCTGTTATATGATATAAAATATATTTCATTCATTTTTTCAATCGAGTGTAGTCAATTCGGATTTTCCTCGGGTTTTTACTTATTTTGTAGAAAACCTCCATATAATACTTATTACTTTAATATTATTTCATGTGAATATAATGATCTTACTTATGTTTTTATTTACCATAAAATTATTCAATATCCTAGAATTAGAAGAAATATAACCTTCACTAAGATCTATACAACTACCATAAGAAAAAAATTTATAATTACTCATTAAAGTAGCAGGTATTGAAGTGTGAACTCTAGATGTTAATGATTTTTATGTAGATAAAAATATACACCATTTTTGTTTCTTTATTTCTTAGAATATCTATTTATTATTCTATCAGAATAATTAAAATAACCAATCAATTATTCAATACTAAAATTTATAGTGTACATAGTATCATCAAAATATTTTCTCTAGTCTCCCACTATTTAGGTAGAATACATCAAGGAATTACAAATAAATTTAATATAGAAAGTAATTCACACAACATTGAGTCTCAATTGAAAAACATTTTTTTATTATAATTACTCAAAAAATATAACTATAAACAATACATTACATAGAATTTCCTTTTTCTATGATTTTATTTTCAAGAAACAAACATACATAGTTGTGATCAGTATGATATTTAGAGTCTCATAATATCCACTTAATTTTTATGGTGAATCGTAACATGACTGTTTGATTGGTAATAAGACCCTTGTGAATATTACATTAGCCATATAAATATTAAACACATCCATGAAAGTATCAATGGTATTTATCCTTCTTATAAATCAACGTATGATATAATTATATTATAGTACAAGTAAGTGAATATTTTAAAAACTAATAATTAAGTGTTGTCATTTTTGTGAGTATTAAATATTTAGTTACACCTTTATATATACGAAATTAGTTTAAAATAAAAATTAATTTTCGTAAAATTTATTCATAAATAATTATTTTATTTTCCTATGATTTTAGGATAATCTAATAAGTCCTTTGTGATTTTTAGGGGGTTATAAAATTAGTTTTAACTTTTAAAACTGTATTTTTCAAGTAAATGATGATTTTAGTCAAATTTTATTCCACATATTTAGAAAATTATTTTCATTAAAGGGAGTTCAGTTTTGTATTTTAAACATTGAAAAATCATTTTGGTTAATATTTGGTATTTTTTTTGAAATACGTGAATTTCTAAAAAAGAGTAAGATATTGTAATTTATAGTATAAATTCACTATAAGAAATATAAACTATTAATTGAGTCATTGATGATATAATAACCCTTTTTTGAAACTCTAATGCACGTATTACTGCAATCTTTTCAATATTCAACACTATTAGTTGTCTTGATCGAAATAATAAAATACTAAATAGAATAATGGAAAATTACCCCTCTCATCCACAATAAAAAATACCCATCACCCCATCTTCTATTCACACATCTAAGCCTTGAAGCTCTTCTACTAAAATTCTCTCCACTAGTATTTCCATTGGTACAGGTGATCTTGGTCTTACCAAAATACCAAAACCACTTTCCTTAGTGAATTTTTCATGGAGGATCAATCAAGAGGTAAAGTCCTTTTCCTTTTCCTTTTAATTTAATTTTTATTTTCTTTTTTTATTATTCTCTCCTCAACTCCTATATTAAAATGAGACTGATAACTAAATTATCACATATATACTATAATTATATCATGTTAGTGTAAGAATCTTCATCAATATCATTACTATCTCCCTCTCTTCTATTTTAAAGAATGATATCATCTTCCGAGAGGTGCCGATTTACAACCCTCATGGACGACGAACATTCATTCTTCAACTTATTCTTCATGGATGGTTATGATAACATTTATATGGGTAATACATACTATAATATGTTTATTATTATTTATTTAATGATCTGTAACAATTATATATACACAATAGTAATTACTACAAAAAAAATATTTAGTGATAATTAAAAAGTACCAAAATAATCTAAATGATTATCACTAATGTTTTATCCAATAAGTCATCATAATATCATATAACCAAATGAATTGTATGGCCATTTAATCTTATAGATTTTCATTAGTATCATATAATTTCATTTCTAGATAATTGTATACATTCCACAAGAACTCCATTACTTATAAACAAGCGAACCCATCCTGAAAACCAAGAAAAAGAATGCTGCAAAATGAGGAAATTAAACTATATAAATAATTAATAAGGAAATAAATGAATGTAATAAAACTATAATGATTATAAAAAATTAATTAATGGTTTATAATTAATTAAATAAATTATATAATTTAATTATCAATGACATGATGTTAAATTCTTGAACACATTCAGAAATAAAATAATAATTTTATCTTCTCACATCCATTTTTCTGAGATATTCATTATTCACTAATATTTATTTTGTATGGGGTATTATTTCTACAAATTGACGTTTCATATCTCTAATATATTTATATTAATGGTGTTTAATTTTTATATTTATTGTCACTATGTTTGGGGAATATGATTCTATTGATTACAATGTGCTAAGGGATTTTCCCAGAACAGTCGTTTTTCATTCGGGTTAATCATTCTCTATATTTACTAAACATTATTCCATATTTTTTATTTATATTCTAAATTATATTTATATGTTACAACCACATGTATCTAGATAATATAATCCTTATTTCATTTGGATATATGTGCTTGAAAATGGTTCCTTTCTCAATTCCTCTTGATAAACAAGCCTGATTAAAGGGTACCCCTGGAGTTCTTACCAATTTCTATGTTCACTCTATAGTATGTTTTATGGAATAATTATATTTTTAAATAAAAAATATATTCATGAAAAAAAATCTTGGTTCATTTCAAGTATTATGAAAAGAAACCCTCATTTCATCTTTCAAAACACTTTAATATTTTCCTTAAACTGTACTAAGATATTTTATTACTAATCATTCTTAAAAACTATTTTTACATGGTTTCACTTCAATGTGACAATATTTATTTCTAAAATATAATTTAAATGCATTTAACATTGATTTTACGTGATATAAATGTTTACAATATTAATTTATGGAAAATATGAATGATTTTTAAAGGAACTCTTCTTTCATAAGTAATAAAGGATGTTTCTCATCTCACTTTTACTTCAATGAGATATATGCCTTGTTCACCACTTATTCATAGAGTGTGTGTTGTATGTGATTCTATTTAATATATCATTAAATGTATATCCTTACTAGCATGATATTTTATGATATTATGATTTCAATTTTTCATGTTGGTGGGTGACACTTTGGAATGTATAAATGTTATTTTCCTCATGAATTTTATAATGATTTTATTGGAGTAATTTATTCTATGATACTTCAAAGGGGCATGATACAATTTTATTTTAATAGTAAATTATATTTGAAATTTTATGGATTTTATAGTCTTATAATGTGATATTTTGGGCTAATACCGCCCCTCGATGCATCGGTAGGTCTCATGTGACAGAACTGAAATGGATTTTGGCTGAGGACATAACCATTTATTTAAAGAAGTCTTGGATGGGGCCTTGATGAAATTTTTATGATGTCTGGAATATTCATTCGCTCATTATTCAATTATTAATTTCTAAGTGAATTGATTACATTACTATTATAATATCCATGCTGTAACACCCCAAGCTTCTACGGTACGTTTCCCTTTGAATAATGCGATAGCGTGTGTTGTACGCAACCTCGAGTTCTAACACACACCACAACTAATTAAACTAGCCGTTGTGAATAGTAATACCTAATTTTTGAAATCATATATATTCTATATTTCAAAATGGACTTCATTTTTGGATTCGGAATATCAAAATTAGCCTAGGGTGAAATTTTGGTACATTTCGGATAACTTTCATATTTTGATGAATAATGAAAATTTCTAAATTTTAATTAAAAACAACTTTTTTAATCAAAATAATTAATAGTGATAAATTATGAATTTGAGTGGTTTTAAAGTATATTTAGAATATATTTTTACCATTCAATTTAATGTTTGTCATTGTACATAATTTTACAATTAAACCGAACATAAACAAGTGTCAATCTTTTGATAGTTATTATCTCTTAAAAACACGCTTTTTGTTTTAACAGCGGGAATTAATTTTAAATTAATTTCTGCCACTTCTGTGTTTTGAATTTAGGAAAATGGATTCCATATTTGGAATCAGGATGTCCAAATTATGTAAATAGGTAACTTTTATTTTTAGACATTTTGAATAATTACTGCGGTAAATATTTTATTTACCATGGTTAAAGAGTAAATCCGGTAAATAAGGGTTAAAAAAATAATATTATAATAATACTAAATTACCCTAAAACGTGTCTTAACCCTATTGGTTGATACATGGTCGACCATGGGCATCTTTGTGTCAATTTTGGGACCCCATGGATCCACTTGTAAGTGATAATGACACTTTATTTTAATTAAGTTAAAATGAATACAAAAATGACACAAGCATATATCTTTTAGAAGAACAATTTTTACATAGGGTTATATATGTTGGATTTTAGATTATAAATATTCATTAGAAAGCTAAAAATATTTCCTACATAATGATATTTTATTTATAATTTTTAGACATTAAATAATTTATTTTATTTATGACACAATGATGATGCAGTAATTACTAAAATAGTAAAAAATTAACATAATTGATATTATAAATACCCAAATAAATATAATATGAAACTTTTAATGAATTACACTAATTTTCTAGGATAATAGGATATATTAGGATTGATTTAATTGACTTTGTTCGAAGTAATAAATCTGTTATGAGTTTCACAAAAATCTACTATTGAATAGTGTCAAAATTGACATAAAAGAGTTCTTAAAACAAATATTATATTATTAATTGATATTCAATTCCTAAAAATCTAAGGTTCGGCCAAGTGACTTATATCATGATAGGTTCATCATTAATGTACCACTTGGGGGTCTCTTGGATGTATATAGTAAGTTTATTAACCATATTATATAAAAATACAAAGAGACATTGTAAAAGTGAAACTAATTAACTTAGAGTTAATACTTAAAGATAAGGTTAATATAAGTACCCAAACCTGTCTAAATTCTATTGGTTAAGTGGTTTTCGACTTATCCCCACCTTAACCTTTGAATAATAAGCTTTGGAGCCATTAGAAACCGAATATGAATTTATTATAAATTAATATTTCTAACTTTTCTAAAGGTGCCCCTCACCCCTCTTATAAAAGGGCACTCCTCCTTCTCATTTCTTCACACCTCTAAAGCCTTTTGGTTTGGCCAAACTCTGCCCAAATACTCTCCCAACATCCCTCACTACAACCTAGGGGCCTTAGTTTGATCAGAAAGCCAACCTAAGGAGCCCTTTTGATCAAATCAAAAGGAAGAACCCGAAGAAGAGGTAATGTTTTCACCACCCCTTTTCCAAGTTCATTTCTTCTTCCACTTCTTCTTCCTTTGTTGTTACCATTCTAAAATAATGACTCCAGTATCATTTATATACTGTGATGTTATTATAAATATGGTACAACCATATTCAGTATTCTATCCACCCTTTGAATAACATGTCACCATACGTGCGTACGTACGGCTTACCGTCTCCACGTCGTGGTGTAATTGTTATTCAGTATAATATTATTTGGATGGGTATAATAATGATGTGTAACTCATGTAAATAATAAATATAACATGTTAATGATTCTGTATATATGATATACCATTCATTTATATATTATTTTAATATCAAAAGAATGATATTGTCGCTCGTGCGTACGTACGGACTACCGTCTCCACGAACGCGATGAGATTCATTCTCCATCGTATCCATTCAAGTATAATTATCATTTTATGATTTAAAAATGATGTTTAAGGACTTGATATCATTCTGGATATGAATAAGATACAACAAACATGGCTTATGTAACAAAACATATAAAAGAAAATGAGTAAGTTAACACCCGAAACGATGATAATTCTAAGATATTATTAATAAATCAATGTTAAAAGATCATATATGATATCATATTAATATATATGATTATTGTATAATTTAATAAAAATTATTTCACCATTATACAGGAGGTTAACCTACCCCAACCAAGGAAAAGTACAAGGTAAGGGTTATTTCACAATCTCTTCATTATCCGAGGTTGTTTATATGTAATAATCTACTGGGATCTCTTTATCATCCACATCCATGTTTCTTAAAAATGTATTTCAAAACATTTTTACTATTTACAAGAATATGGGTTAAAGTCATTTATACCTTTTTTTGACTTTTTATAAGAGGTTTATAAAGGAATCTTTCCGTCGTTTTCAAAACAAGGTCCTTTTTAACCTTTTCGACAGAATTGAGGTAAGAATGTTTTTTTAACTTATACGGCGGGTGCGGTTATTTTACGCCGTTATAAAATCTTCAAAGTTTTCCTTACAAGCTTATAAGAATATTTTCAAAGAAAATGTTTTATTTTATATGGATCTTAAATGATTTCAAAATAAAAGGAGATATTTCTTTAAAAAGAATTTTGATTTCATCTATGTCAACATCCTTTGATGGATTTTAAGATTATTTGAAGTTGATTTATTATGATACAAAACTTCTATATTGTATTGAAGGTTTTGTGATATGTTTGACTGTGGATGTGCTATTTTTATACCATTCATAGTTTATTGTGAAAGTATTGACATTTCGTATGCTAGTTTTAATACGAATGTTTATGTTATGTTTAAACCTTTTCATATGGGAATGCATTGGACTTAATAAGTGACGGGTGGAGCCCGCTATAGCTCCTCGATGCATCGGTAGGTCTCATGAGACAAACTAGTGTCTTGGAACAAGGCCTTGACAAAATCTTATTTGTAGTCTTGGCACGAGGCCTTGGCTATGTGGTTATGATAGTCTGGCATTATGCATTCCAACATTATGAAAGTGGTTATTGATTTTTGCATGTGATTATTCATTTAGTAGAATATCCATGTGAATAAGTAAATGGCATTATTTCATTTATGCCATACCATGTTGAAATTTCGTATTTAAAAGGCTTTTGTTTTAGTTATACATTTCCTTAAATGTTTATTCTTATTTATGAAAGTTTCCACTTTATTGTTATCCTTACTGGGCATTTGAGCTCACCCCTTTTTTTTTATGTTTTATTTTTCCCAGGATGTGAAGAAGTAAGTTATGAATGACCTGCAGGGATTTTATGAGGGGTTAATAGTGTGGATTGTGGAAACATTATGTTGTTGTATTAGTTTTTCATTTTATGATGTAATGTAAAACTTATGAATATATCTAGTGTTTCCAAGGCTACTAAACCAATCGGTCTTTCGAGATTTGATCTTTCTTGTGATCATGCCAATGTTATGTAATTAATGCACCGACTCTGGGTAGCTGGGGTCGGGGCGTTATAGTTGGTATCAGAGGAAGTTTAGTACAAACCTTGGAAGCTAGATTTAGATAAACTCTGATTAGAGCACGTAGACTTAAGATGAACTTTGAGAATTAGTATAGAAGAACTTCCTAGAATTTTGGTATTGTAGAGATTTTGTGAGTTTTCCGAGCAATACATCCCTGTCTGGATACGAGCAGGTAGAGGCGGCTCTGGCACAGATGTACCTAGGGGTAAAACCTGAAAACACCGCTTTGAGCTAGACTCGAACGGGAACTGGTGCACGACAACGGGCCTTGCTGCACTCTTGGTTACGACACTCCCGGGGGATATGCTTAGGATAACTCTCATTTTCTTTACAAATCATTATGAAGGGTTTATGAGTATATACTTCCTCAAAGAAAACATTTTTATGATTATGGATTATATCCATAAATAGTTCAATTTATGTTAAGTGTTTTATAAGTATGGGATTATGTATTTTGATTCATAAACTGATCTAGTTTATGCCATTGTTTAGAAATGGCGCCTAGTGGAAGAAATGGAAACCGTATCAATGCGCGCACTCCATGTAGGGATTGCCCTCCTGCTCAAGATAATTATAGTGGGGCTGGTGATGCAACTGGTGCCGATCAGCTAATCACCATACTGGGACAACTTACTCAGGTTATGAATAATAACCTTACCCGTATGGAGCACCCTGATCCGCAGCGTGGAGGATCAATGTTAGATCGATTCATGAGGCAACAACCACCAACGTTCAATGGGAGTACAAATCCCTTAGTAGCTGAGCAATGGATAAATTCCCTAGAGAAAATATTTCAGGCTTTGGGGAGCAGTGAAAGGGAAAAAGTTATCATGGCAGTTTACCGCCTCACTGGAGATGCTGATCAATGGTGGTCATTGATTCAAAATACAAAGGAAGATGATGAAGTATCAAATATGGAATGGAGTGAGTTCAAAGATCTGTTTTTAGAAAAAATACTTTCCTCGCGACCATCGAGCAGATATGGAAAGACAATTTCTGAGTCTGAGACAAAAGGAGGATGAGAATGTCACAAAGTATGAGGCTAACTTTACAAGGTTAGCGAGGTACGCTGGTGATTATATTCGCAACCCAAGAAGTAAGATTGATCGTTTCTTTGATGGGTTAAAACCATTTCTCCGTCGAGCATTAGTCTCACAATCCTTTTCATCGTACGAAGACATTGTCTCATGTGCTATCAAGACCGAAAAGGAATTCTCTAAGTCTTATGACTTTAAAGCAAAGCAAGAGAAGAAGAGACCTACTGATCAATCTGGGAATGGAAATAAGGGGAAGAAGGGAAAGGTTGAATATCCATCTTGTGGTAAATGCAGGAAGAAACACCCCGGTGCTTGCCTGAAGGGAATGGGAGTCTGTTACAAGTGTGGTGAAAAAGGCCACCAAGCTCATGATTGCAAGGGGAAGAAGGAAGCTACCAACGTTCAGTGCTACAATTGCAGGGAGATGGGGCATTATGCAAATGCATGTCCTAAGCGTCAGGAGAACTTACCTCAGAAAAGGCCAAGGGATCAAGGCCAAGCTTATGCTATCACTACTGCTGAGGTAGAAGCTCCGAAAGATGTGGTGGCAGGTAATTTAATGGTTTCCCCAAGTTTAGCAAATGCATTATTTGATTCTGGATCATCGCATTGTTTCATATCTTCCCAGTTTGCTAAGAAAATTAGATATTTCCAATTTGATTTAATAAGGGAGTTGTCAGTTAAAACTCCTAAGGGAAGTATCGTTGCAACAAAGTTTTGTGAATCAGTCCCCATTAGAGCACATAAATTTTCTTTATCTGCTGATCTCATCGTCATACCTATGATTGAGTTTGATATAATCCTCGGTATGGACTGGCTTTCGGACTATGATGCGAAGATTTATTGTAAGAAGAAAGAGGTTACGATTCTTGATGATAATGATAAGGAACACCTTATTTTTAGAGCAGAATCGTCACCACCTAATTCAAATTTAGATCCACCCCCAGTGGCTCAACATAATTCAATTATTGGGGAGGAAGAGAATGAAATAACTGTCGGTGAGTAAAGGAATGTTCAAATAGAGGATGTACCTGTTGTGAAAGAATTTGTAGATGTATTTCCGGAAGATTTTCCTGGACATCCTCCAGAACGAGAAGTAGAGTTTTCCATTGATTTGATTCCTGGATCAAGGCCTATATCGAAGACCCCTTATAGAATGGCTACTGTAGAATTAGTCGAACTAAAGAAACAACTAGAGGAATTGAGTAATAAGGGATTTATTCGCCCTAGTGTTTCTCCATGGGGAGCCCCTGTTCTTTTTGTTAAAAAGAAAGATGGATCTATGAGGTTATGTATCGACTACAGGGAGATCAATTCTATAACGATAAAGAACAAGTATCCCCTACCTCGTATTGATGATTTATTTGACCAACTGCATGGAGCTCAATACTTTTCAAAGATTGACCTTCGATCTGGATACCATCAGTTGTGTGTGAAGAAGGAAGACATTCCGAAAACTGCATTTCGAACCAGGTACGGGCATTACGAGTTTACTGTAATGCCGTTTGGATTGACTAATGCACCCTCTGTATTCATGGATCTGATGAATAGAGTTTTCAAGGAGTATCTCGATGAATTTGTGGTGGTATTTATTGATGATATCTTGGTATACTCCAAAACCTACAAAGATCATGAAAATCACTTGCGCATTATCTTGAAGACTCTGAGGAGGCATGAATTATATGGAAAGTTTAGCAAGTGTGAATTCTGGCTTCAGGAGATTTCTTTTCTTGGCCATATTGTCTCTAAAGATGGAATCTCTGTTGATCCTTCTAAGACCAAGGCAATCCAAGAATGGCCAGCACCTACGAATATAACTGAGGTACGTAGTTTTATTGGTTTGGCAGGTTATTATCGACGTTTCATCCAGAATTTTGCCCGATTGGCTAACCCATTAACGAAGCTCACACGTAAAGGGGTTAAATTTGTTTGGACAAAAGAGTGTGAAGAATGTTTCGAAGAACTGAAGAGAAGATTAGTCAATGCTCCTATATTGACTCTACCATCGGGGAATGATGGGTTCGTTATTTATAGTGATGCATCGAAGAAAGGACTTGGCTGTGTCCTTATGCAGAATGATAGAGTTATTGCCTATGCATCACAACAGTTGAAAATTCATGAACAAAACTATCCTACTCATGATCTTGAGTTAGCAGCTGTGATCTTTGCTTTGAAGATATGGAGACACTACCTCTATGGTGAAAAATGTGAGATTTATACTGATCACAAGAGTTTGAAGTATATTTTCTCACAAAAAGAACTCAACATGAGGCAAAGGAGATCGCTTGAATTACTCAAGGATTATGATTGTACGATACACTACCACCCGGGGAAGGCAAACAAGGTGGCAGATGCTTTGAGCAGAAAAGACCATGGAGTTCTGAACATGATGAGAATTGAAAGGGATCCAATTTTCATGGATCTAGTGAAGATGGACATGGGAATAACCAGGGAAGGTGAAACATCAATGCTTTTTCAAATGGTTGCCAAACCATCTTTACTAGAAAGGATTAAGAGTTCTCAGACCGATGATGAAGAATTTCAGAAGAAGATTAAAGCTGTGAATGATGGGAGATTGAGAGACTTTGTGTATGAAGATGGAATTTTGAAATTCGGGAAGAGACTTTGTGTTCCCAATATACCTGATCTAAAAAGGGAATTGCTGGATGACGCTCATAGTTCCAATTTCTCTATACACCCTGGGAGCACCAAAATGTATAGAGATTTGAAGGAACATTTTTGGTGGGACAACATGAAGAGGGAGATTGCTGATTTTGTGTCAAGATGTATGGTTTGTCAACAAGTCAAAGCTGGAAGGCAACAGCCTGGAGGAGTCATGCAACCTCTTCCCATACCGGAGTGGAAATGGGACAATATTACGATGGACTTTGTCATGGGGCTACCGAAGACTCCTAGAAGGAACGATGCAATATGGGTTATTGTTTATCGTCTTACTAAGTCAGCACATTTTCTTGCTATAAGAGAAGATCTACCCCTGGAACGTCTAGCAAGACTATATATTAATGAAGTTGTGAGACTTCATGGAGTACCCCTATCGATTGTTTCTGATCGTGATCCCCGTTTTACTTCAAGATTTTGGAAAAGTCTTCAGAAATCCCTGGATACTGAACTTCATTTGAGCACTGCTTACCACCCTCAGACAGATGGACAGTCAGAACGGACTATTCAAACCTTAGAAGATATGTTGAGATCTTGCTCACTTGACTTTCAGGGTATGTGGGATCAATATTTACCACTGGTAGAATTTTCCTATAACAATAGCTTCCATTTGAGTATTCAGATGGCACCATATGAAGCGTTATACGGAAAGAGATGTCGTACACCAACCTGTTGGGATGACGTTGGTGAAAGAAAACTTGTAGGCCCAGAACTGGTGGAGGAAACGGTGGAAAAGGTGAAAGTAATCCAAAATCACATTAAAGCAGCTCAAAGTAGGCAGAAGAGCTATGCCGATAATCGAAGGAAGGATTTGGAATTTCATGTCGGTGATCATGTTTTCCTGAAGGTAGCTCCATGTAAGGGAGTCATACGTTTTGGTAAGAAAGGTAAATTGAGTCCCAGGTACATCGGACCTTTCGAAATTCTAGAACGAATTGGGGCTGTAGCTTACCGATTGGCAATGCCGCCAAGTCTCTCCAAAGTTCACGATGTGTTCCACGTATCTCTGTTGAGGAAATACATTCCTGACCCAACGCATGTACTCACCTATGAGGAATTAAAACTGGAACCCGATATTTCCTATTGTGAAGAGCCCGTCAGGATTCTTGATACAAGAGAACAAGTACTGAGAAACCGGACGACGCGTCTGGTAAAAGTTTTGTGGAGAAATCATAAGATGGAAGAGGCAACGTGGGAACCCGAGGAACTTATGATGAAGAACCACCCGAGTCTTTTTATGCAGTAATACCCTAGAAATTGCGAGGACGCAATTATTTGAAGGAGGGGAGAATGTAACACCCCAAGCTTCTACGGTACGTTTCCCTTTGAATAATGCGATAGCGTGTGTTGTACGCAACCTCGAGTTCTAACACACACCACAACTAATTAAACTAGCCGTTGTGAATAGTAATACCTAATTTTTGAAATCATATATATTCTATATTTCAAAATGGACTTCATTTTTGGATTCGGAATATCAAAATTAGCCTAGGGTGAAATTTTGGTACATTTCGGATAACTTTCATATTTTGATGAATAGTGAAAATTTCTAAATTTTAATTAAAAACAACTTTTTTAATCAAAATAATTAATAGTGATAAATTATGAATTTGAGTGGTTTTAAAGTATATTTAGAATATATTTTTACCATTCAATTTAATGTTTATCATTGGACATAATTTTACAATTAAACCGAACATAAACAAGTGTCAATCTTTTGATAGTTATTATCTCTTAAAAACACGCTTTTTGTTTTAACAGCGGGAATTAATTTTAAATTAATTTCTGCCACTTCTGTGTTTTGAATTTAGGAAAATGGATTCCATATTTGGAATCAGGATGTCCAAATTATGTAAATAGGTAACTTTTATTTTTAGACATTTTGAATAATTACTGCGGTAAATATTTTATTTACCATGGTTAAAGAGTAAATCCGGTAAATAAGGGTTAAAAAAATAATATTATAATAATACTAAATTACCCTAAAACGTGTCTTAACCCTATTGGTTGATACATGGTCGACCATGGGCATCTTTGTGTCAATTGTGGGACCCCATGGATCCACTTGTAAGTGATAATGACACTTTATTTTAATTAAGTTAAAATGAATACAAAAATGACACAAGCATATATCTTTTAGAAGAACAATTTTTACATAGGGTTATATATGTTGGATTTTAGATTATAAATATTCATTAGAACTCTAAAAAGATTTCCTACATAATGATATTTTATTTATAATTTTTAGACATTAAATAATTTATTTTATTTATGACACAATGATGATGCAGTAATTACTAAAATAGTAAAAAATTAACATAATTGATATTATAAATACCCAAATAAATATAATATGAAACTTTTAATGAATTACACTAATTTTCTAGGATAATAGGATATATTAGGATTGATTTAATTGACTTTTTTCGAAGTAATCAATCTGTTATGAGTTTCACAAAAATCAACTATTGAATAGTGTCAAAATTGACATAAAAGAGTTCTTAAAACAAATATTATATTATTAATTGATATTAAATTCCTAAAAATCTAAGGTTCGGCCAAGAGACTTATATCATGATAGGTTCATCATTAATGTACCACTTGGGGGTCTCTTGGATGTATATTGTAAGTTTATTAACCATATTATATAAAAATACAAAGAGACATTGTAAAAGTGAAACTAATTAACTTAGAGTTAATACTTAAAGATATGGTTAATATAAGTACCCAAACCTGTCTAAATTCTTTTGGTTAAGTGGTTTTCGACTTATCCCCACCTTAACCTTTGAATAATAAGCTTTTGAGCCATTAGAAACCGAATATGAATTTATTATAAATTAATATTTCTAACTTTTCTAAAGGTGCCCCTCACCCCTCTTATAAAAGGGCACTCCTCCTTCTCATTTCTTCACACCTCTAAAGCCTTTTGGTTTGGCCAAACTCTGCCCAAATACTCTCCCAACATCCCTCACTACAACCTAGGGGCCTTAGTTTGATCAGAAAGACAACCTAAGGAGCCCTTTTGATCAAATCAAAAGGAAGAACCCGAAGAAGAGGTAATGTTTTCACCACCCCTTTTCCAAGTTCATTTCTTCTTCCACTTCTTCTTCCTTTGTTGTTACCATTCTAAAATAATGACTCCAGTATCATTTATATACTGTGATGTTATTATAAATATGGTACAACCATATTCAGTATTCTATCCACCCTTTGAATAACATGTCACCATACGTGCGTACGTACGGCTTACCGTCTCCACGTCGTGGTGTAATTGTTATTCAATATAATATTATTTGGATGGGTATAATAATGATGTGTAACTCATGTAAATAATAAATATAACATGTTAATGATTCTGTATATATGATATACCATTCATTTATATATTATTTTAATATCAAAAGAATGATATTGTCGCTCGTGCGTACGTACGGACTACCGTCTCCACGAACGCGATGAGATTCATTCTCCATCGTATCCATTAAAGTATAATTATCATTTTATGATTTAAAAATGATGTTTAAGGACTTGATATCATTCTGGATATGAATAAGATACAACAAACATGGCTTATGTAACAAAACATATAAAAGAAAATGAGTAAGTTAACACCCGAAACGATGATAATTCTAAGATATTATTAATAAATCAATGTTAAAAGATCATATATGATATCATATTAATATATATGATTATTGTATAATTTAATAACAATTATTTCACCATTATACAGGAGGTTAACCTACCCCAACCAAGGAAAAGTACAAGGTAAGGGTTATTTCACAATCTCTTCATTATCCGAGGTTGTTTATATGTAACAATCTACTGGGATCTCTTTATCATCAACATCCATGTTTCTTAAAAATGTATTTCAAAACATTTTTACTATTTACAAGAATATGGGTTAAAGTCATTTATACCTTTTTTTGACTTTTTATAAGAGGTTTATAAAGGAATCTTTCCGTCGTTTTCAAAACAAGGTCCTTTTTAACCTTTTCGACAGAATTGAGGTAAGAATGTTTTTTTAACTTATACGGCGGGTGCGGTTATTTTACGCCGTTATAAAATCTTCAAAGTTTTCCTTACAAGCTTATAAGAATATTTTCAAAGAAAATGTTTTATTTTATATGGATCTTAAATGATTTCAAAATAAAAGGAGATATTTCTTTAAAAAGAATTTTGATTTCATCTATGTCAACATCCTTTGATGGATTTTAAGATTATTTGAAGTTGATTTATTATGATACAAAACTTCTATATTGTATTGAAGGTTTTGTGATATGTTTGACTGTGGATGTGCTATTTTTATACCATTCATAGTTTATTGTGAAAGTATTGACATTTCGTATGCTAGTTTTAATACGAATGTTTATGTTATGTTTAAACCTTTTCATATGGAAATGCATTGGACTTAATAAGTGACGGGTGGAGCCCGCTATAGCTCCTCGATGCATCGGTAGGTCTCATGAGACAAACTAGTGTCTTGGCACAAGGCCTTGACAAAATCTTATTTGTAGTCTTGGCACGAGGCCTTGGCTATGTGGTTATGATAGTCTGGCATTATGCATTCCAACATTATGAAAGTGGTTATTGATTTTTGCATGTGATTATTCATTTAGTAGAATATCCATGTGAGTAAGTAAATGGCATTATTTCATTTATGCCATACCATGTTGAAATTTCGTATTTAAAAGGCTTTTGTTTTAGTTATACATTGCCTTAAATGTTTATTCTTATTTATGAAAGTTTCCACTTTATTGTTATCCTTACTGGGAATTTGAGCTCACCCCTTTTTTTTTATGTTTTATTTTTCCCAGGATGTGAAGAAGTAAGTTATGAATGACCTGCAGGGATTTTATGAGGGGTTAATAGTGTGGATTGTGGAAACATTATGTTGTTGTATTAGTTTTTCATTTTATGATGTAATGTAAAACTTATGAATATATCTAGTGTTTCCAAGGCTACTAAACCAATCGGTCTTTCGAGATTTGATCTTTCTTGTGATCATGCCAATGTTATGTAATTAATGCACCGACTCTGGGTAGCTGGGGTCGGGGCGTTATACATGCTGGTATTTCATGTTATTATTTATTTGTAATTATTTATTCATCTTTTATTTAGGCCATATTAAACTAAAGATTATTTTTTAATGGCATGTATTATTATTTATTTATAATTACTTATTGTTTATGTTATATATTAAATGTATTTATTACCCTTACTAAGCATGTTATCTCACACATTTCATATGTTTTTCCCAAGGATTATTAGAGGTACATTATTAATGACTTGTATGGTTAATTTAAGTGTTCTTGGGTGTTATCAATGGAATTTATATGTTGTTTTTTATTTCATTTTTTAATGCAAAGTCCATGTATGTAATATGGATTCAAAAAATGATAAACTAATTATTATTTCTAGATTTTATTCCTTGTAATCATACCAATTTATTAGTATTAGGCACCAACTCTGGGTTATAGGGTTCAGAGGCATTACATTTGGTATCTATGGAAGTTTAGAAACAACCTTAGAAACTAGTTTTAGATATCATAAATTAAAAAAGGTATCCCTAATATATCATTTGAGGATAAGTATATAAGAACATACTATAATGTTTTTATGGTGTAGATTATTTGGGTATTTTAGGAAATACATCCCTGTTAAGATAATACCAATGGATGTGGTTCTGGAAAAGATGTACGTATGGGTAACAACTCCGACAAGGAATCTCGGGCCTGACTTGTGGTAACCCGATACACAAAAAAGGACTTAAAAAACACTTGGTTTAACAATTTAATGGTATATTATTAGGATATTGAAAATTATATTTATAAGAAATTATGTAGGATATAAATGGAAACATGTCCTCAAATAAACTATGATTACAATTATGAGATTGTGTGAACATAAATTTTTCAATTAATGTTATTAGTTACCTACTATGGATATTATAAATTATTTTTCAAAATTTTGTGATCAAATCTATTGTATTAAATTGATTAAAAATGGACCCTACTAGATGAAATGGGAACCAAATCAATTCATATAATCAAAATAGTATGAATGATCATCTCATATATGGGTTTATGTTAGTACTTCAATTGGAACATGCTGCTAAAATATTCTCATCATATGAGGAGATATAATAATGTCCCAAAAATAAAGATAAAGAGTTTTATAAGTATTTTGGATTTTGAAGGAATCAAGAGAAGAATAGGAATACATGGAAAATATAGACAAAGGGGAGAAGGGAAAGAAGTATTTTCCAACATGTAATGATTGTGGCATGAAATACATTAGTATATTATTAAAAGGAATGGGAGTTTTCTATAGGTGTGGAGAGAAAGGACATGATTGTTTTGATTATAAGGGTAAGATAATGTTTTCTAATTTACAACGCTTTAGCTCTAGAGATATTGTACCCTACGTAAATCAATGTATTTTGTGTCAAGCGAATATACACCAAAATAAGGAAATGGATCATGGTCATGATTATACTCCTACCATAGATAAATAGAAATAATTAATGTGATTTTTTTATATTCAACAATTATGTCAATTGAGTATTTTATCAATGAAGTACTTGTTATAATAATAATGGAATATATATGGATTATACTGCACTACTATAACATTTTTGACTTAAGGAATATATCAAAATTACGATGTTTTACATAATTAATAATGAATCAAGAATGTATTCACTATGTTTTTATGGAAATTGATGTTATTACTATTGTCTAAATTATAGAAGGATAATTTAGTTACATGTCTGTACATGATGATTAAGAGGCATTTTATAATGTTTAATACGTTTACTCTATATATTTTTTCCCCTTCTTTCTAAAAGATATCCATTTATGAATTGGTTGAATTTTATCCTTAGGATAGTTTTTAGATATTGTTTTACGATATGATAAAACTTCTGACATGAAATAAAGTGGGAATAGTTATAGTCACAAACAATGGATCATATTGTGTTTATAGAAACTTATCAAGTAAGCTTATTTCTTTACATTATTATATACGGAAATTATTTATCAACTTTAGAGAATGGATCTTCAAACAAAAAAATGTTATCCTTGTACATTATTTTCTAATGTGGGTTTTCCAAAAAGGTATTTTCTAGTATTAATTTTTTTCTTTAATTTATTAAAGTGAAATATAAAATTGTGAGGATTTATTTTAATAAAGGTGGGGAGAATGTAACACCCCAAGGATATACATATAAATTTAATATAGAATGTGATACACATAATATATTGTCTCTTTGAAGAAACACTTTTTTATTATAATTATATAAATAACATATTTATAACTAAGTCATTAAACATAATTTTCCACTTCTTTTAATTGAATTTCAAAAAAATAGACACACCCCGTTGTGATCTATAATATATTTTTACTCTAATAAGATCAACGTAATTTTTCGGTGAATAGTAACCTGACATATTAATGATAATATGGCCCTTACAAATTATACATTGGAATAATGAACATTAACCACATCCGTGAAATTTTAAATGAAATTTAGGAACCTTATAAATTATGGTATGATATAATTATTTCATTGTATATGTAAATTAATATTTTAAAAATTAATAATTAAGTGTCAGTATTTTGGTGAGTAATACATATATAGTTTCAATTTTATAATTAATAAATTTTTTAAATATAAAATTCATTTTCATATAACGTATTCCATAATAAAATTTTTATTGTTCTATGATTTAGAATAATTTAATAAGACCTTTGTTAATTTTTGAAGGTGTTATAAAATCTGTTTTAATATAAACAAACAATATTTTTTTAGTAAATGAAGAATTTAATTTAATATTAAATTAATCATAATTATAATAATGTTTTCACAAAATATATTTTATCTTTTAATGATATACAACAACAAAAAATTATAGTAAATTTTTTGGATTTTACTAAAATACATGAATTTTTAGTGATTAATAAAATATGGTAATTTACAGCATAAATACATTATAAGCTAAAAAACTATTCATTACATAATTTATTATGTAAAAATACATGGATCAAGGACACATGTACTTATTACTTTATTTATTAATATTAATCAATACTATTGTTCATCTTGAAAAACTAATAATTAAAAGAAAATTGATAAATTGTCACTCTCCTCTACTATAAACCCCCCCCCCCCCACACATAGACTTCTCCTCCCTTATATAGGACATTAATCAAGAAAATGTGATGAAAAAATCATCTTCCCAAGTATCTACCCTTGTGAAAAAGCTCCGGTTTTTACCAAAAGGCCAAACTCCCTTTCCATATATAGGTTCTTAAGGATGACTTTCCAAGAGGTAAAGTCCTCTACCTTTTTATTTTGTTTTTTTTCATGTTCATTATTTTATTATTCTCTCAGAAACATCTATGTCCAAATGAGATTAATAACACCGGTATCATTTATATACTATAATTATATCATGTTAATCAAAGTGCTATCATCAATCTACTTTCTCGCTCCCATTAATTACAAAAATGAAACCATCGTCTGGGAGGTGCCGATTTATATCTTTCATAATTACTGAACATTCATTCATAAATTTATTATTCAAGGTAGGTCATTATAAAATTGGTAAGGATAAAAAAGACTATAATATTTGTATAATAACATATTAAATTATCTAGACCCATTATATATACACACTAATAATTCATATGACAAAACTAGTTCACGATGTTCAGAAATCGCCAAATAATATAGATTATTATCACTCATGTTTTATCTAATAACTCATCAAAATAAAATATAAAAACATGAATCATATAACCATTTAATAGTGTTTATGTTTATAAGTATAATATTAAATCAATTTTGGATAGTTATATTCATTCCACGTCAATTCCATTACTAATAAACAACCAAACAAATCATAAAAACCATGAAAATTAATGATCTGAAACAATGAAATTAAACACTATAAATCATCAATAAGGATAAAAAAATTTATACAATAATGATTATAATAAATGTATCAAGTGTTCTGAATTAACTAAATATAGGAATTAATTTTGTTATCCAAGACGTTATGGTCATGTATAGAACACAACCAGACATATCGTTTGGGATTTCTCATCCCACTTCAATTTTTTATGCAATATTCCTAGATTTCCACTATTTCTTGAGTATGGTGTATGTGTACTACAAATTTATGTATCATATAATGAATATATTTATTTTAATTTTATTAAGTAGATTCTTTTTTTATTAATTTGGGGGTATATGATTTGATTGATTAAAAGGTGGTAAGGAATTCTACCTGAACTCCATTTTTGCATAAGGTTACACTCTTTCTACATTTACCAAATTTAATGCTTATTTTGTTTGTTGTATTTCTTCTATAATTTTTTTATTTTTTCAAAAAACATATATCTAGATCATAATATCATTGTTTTATGGCTATATACATTTTTTAAAATGTTTCACTTATAAATTCTTCCCGATAAATAATCTCAATTAAAAGAATCTTCCTGAATTCATACCCATTATCAAGTAGAATCTTTAATATATTTTAATACATAATTATTCTCAAAAAACGAAAATTTTTTCATGATAAATGTCATGGTTTATTTAGGGTTGTATGAGACCAGGAATTTCTTTTCTCTTCAAAATATCTTTATTGTTTTCCTTAAACTGCTCTAAAATGATTTATTAATAATTTTTCTTAAAAACCCTATTTATATGATTTAACATCAATGGAATATAAGTTATATAACTCCCCAATATTTTGAGAGTTATTTTTTTGAATTCATTTATCTTTTCAATATTTTTTATTTTACATGTCAATGGAAATAATTATTTAAATATATATATACATATAAATTATAACACTATTTAAAACATTCCTTTCACATGTAATACTAACTTGGATAGGTGTACATGCTATACCAACATGGATTTCACTATAAGAAACACTGACTTGGCGTATAATGCTTGCAATACTTAGTATCTATAAAAAACATTATATATATATAAATGATTTAATGAGTAATTATAATCTAACATTTAAACATTTTTATATAAGTAGTAATAAATAATTTAAAAAAATTAGTTATAATTTTTAATATAAAAAAATTTATTGATAATTATGGATAAGATTATTAGTATAGACCTTTTATGTTAAAAAATATCCTTCTCTCGAATAAACCAATTTTAAATGTTAATGTATTTTTAGTCATATTTAGAAATTGAATATGATAAAATAAAAATAATTTTTTATTTTAGAAGATCAGTATTATCTTAGGGATAATTTTTGGGATTTTTTTGAGAAACATCATTTTTTGATGAATAGTGAAAAATACTTCTTTTTATTCAAAATTTGACTTTTGGTCTAATTAATTATTAATGAAAAATTATATTATAAATATGTCGTAAAGTCTCTTTATAGGAATATTACATATACCAATAAAATTTAATTATTTAGAATAAATATAAATTTGAAAATAAATATAAAAGATTAACAAACTATTGATCTTTTTCCTACATTAAAACCCTGTTATTTTGTCCGATCTTCAGGATTGACACTAATGTTAATTTTTTCACTTCTATGATTTGAATTTCAAAAATCTAACACAAAAATTTTTATTTAGTTTAATTTTTTTATTCTAGTAACACCATATATATTTTTTTCCAAAATGATTAGTAAATGTTATTAAAATTAATCACCAAATTTAATGCCAAATTTAGCTTAATTAGAATCTAATATTAAAATAGAGGGATCAAATGACCTATAAATTTTCAAAACAACAATTAGATGTCCAAATATCATCTTTAAATATTATATTATTGATTTTAGTTGCGTTTTTATGACTTTTGTTAGGTAATAATGTGTCCACACCTAATTTGGTTCTACAAATTCTAGGTGAGTCATTTTCCATCCCAATAAAAGGCCACCACCTCTACCCATTCATCACACTGCTCAATATATTTAAGTTAATATAATATATATCCTAGTATACACTCAAAATTCTCCACTACCCCTTAGTACTTGAATCCTCACTTTGGGCAGAAAGCATCATAAGGATGCCATTTGGCATGAACCAAAATAAGTTACCACATTTAGTGGCAACAACTTCTCTCAAGATCCTTCTATTTATTTTACTTCTCTAGACCTCCAAAATCTATATTCCTTTATTGTATGAAAACCCATTATCCTATATATAATATTATTTTTTAGTAAATTTTTCTTACCTACACATACACACAATCCCATCTAATGGATTTTTAACATACTATTTCTACGTATGATGATCTACTACCTCACGAAATGATGATTGTTTATTTATCGATTACCACCAATCATGGTATCCATAATGATTTAAAATCCATTAATGTATGTAATATATTGTATTTACTAGGTATTTAATATTATTTATTCCTTTTAATGCAAATAACTCTTTACTTTCCATTTAGAGTTAATTTGATAATCTCATTAGTGGAAGTGTGGACTACCATCCGCTCAATGCGATGTGATTCATTCAGACACTTCAAGAAATATATTAATGATGGATTTAGTTAACTAATATAATATATATGATATATTAAAGAAACTTAAATAATTATATATATACATATATATACATATTTCATATACATACAGTCTTTTAATACGAAAATAATGATGGAAATAAAATTCAAGTGTATGTACGACTTACCGTCACAATGAATGGGGTATTCTATTATATACTCGTATAGTCAATAGATTATTATAACACCCATATAATTTATATACCTGATATTTATATCATGGTTTACATTATTTAATCATGATATAATTATAAGTACCAAAAATGTAATGAATTAAGACACATGGAATGAAAAAAGTGAATTTTATCTGAAGTGAAACTATAACAAACGATCGTTAACAAGTATGTTATATTACGTCATAATAATACCATATAATGTATTATTTAAAATAATCATATTATTTATAAAACATTTAATAAACTTATATTTTATATATTTGAATCTTGTACGAGTATAGAGAGAGTCAGGACACAAAGTAAGGGGATTCCATCTCACTTTTATGTTTCATGATATATAAGCTATGATCAATACTCTTTCATATTATGTTGTGTATATACTACCCTGATTGTATTATTTTTATAATGTATTTAAATTTATGTGAATTCACATTCCCATTAGAGTTTCATTCATTCATGGGGTTTATGTTTCAAAATTTACTGATTGGGTATTCACATGGCCATTTGATTATCCTTCTTTCACGGGGTTTATGTTTCAAAATGTACCAAATCTGTAAATGTGATTTCCCTCAATTTTCCTTCTTTGACACACATGTTTCTTTATGCACCTCAATAAAATTTCAGGTGCATATACTTCCATTTTACATTCTATATCATGAATCTTACTAATTTCATGATATTCCAAGCATTATGTAATTTACATTCCTTAAATGGAGAGCATGATCCCAAGATACAATGTTATAAGAGTTTATTGATACAATATCATTTCTTTATGAGATTTCTTATTTTTATTCTTTTTTTTGATGATATATTATTATCCATATACCATGAATATTCATGATTTTAATTCTCCACTATTATTTCATTATATACTGAAGTATTTTTTACCATTTTCTACTCTTTGGTACATATGATAGTTAAGAAAGTGTTTTTAGGAATGTCTGAATTTACACTCTCTTTGGTCCGAAATTTATGTTCTCTAAAAATGGTTTCCAATCATATTATTCAATTCCCTTATAATATCTATAATAAATTTTTACCCTTTTGACATTTATAAATATCTTCATGGGAATATTTTTATTTCTTTATGAACGAGGCACTTTTCTATCCTTTTAACATGAAATAAGAATATTATTTTAACTACATATGTAAGGTATAGACATACCTGCTATAATCTCATTAACTCTCCCTTATAATTACTAAAAATGTTAATCTTTATATAAAATTGAAATAATTTTTAAAAGAATTTATTTTTAATAATGTGTTTAAATTTATTATATATGTTTTCATAAAAAACTAATTTCAAAAAATTTTGAAGTATTATTTATATTTTTTCATTTCTATTTCAATGAAATGGTTTTCAAAAAATTTTGATGATTATTTTATATTTTTTTAAGAAAATTGACTTTCAAAACGTTTTCAGGATTTCTTTATTATGTTTCGATTTATATTAAATGAAATGGTATTCAAAGAAATTTCAAGATTTTTTTAAATATCTTCAAGTGTTTTCAAAGAAAATGGTTTTTAAAATGTTTTGAAGCTTATTTTACTTATTATTAAGGAAATAAGTTTTTCAAAAAAAATTCATGTATTCTTTATAATGTTTCAAAATATTTTCTAATAAAATTATATTCAAATGGTTTTATGTATTATATATCATTTTTCAAACAAGAAATGATATTTTCATCAATAACCATTTTAGAGGATAAAAAAATTTATTATCTATCTCAAATGAAATCTATTGATGTAACACATACCTTCTTTGAAATGATCTAATGGTTCTATTCATATCCTTTCTATGAATGAGTTATACGTGCTGTTGTGGTCTTTATGAAACCCATTTCACCTTCATGGGTTATAAGTATACGAAATATGTTTCTCTTTTATGGGATATTCTTTTGGTGAAATGATAAAGAAACATGTAACTCTTTCTACAAGTTATGATATGTTTACATAATTATGGTACTGATTTCATCTCAAGGATTGTTATATGTTTTTTGGAACATGTATGTATGATTTCATTATTAGATGGTTGGGATCAATATCTCCCTAAAATGAATTGGGTAATGATTTATATCTCATGAGATGGATAGGTATTGAAGGAGGGTTTACTCGGTTCAGTAATACAGGTCTCAAATGAGGGATTACTCAGCTAAATAATATTAGTCTGGATTAAGGGTTTACTCTGTTGAATAATACAAGGCTAAAACATGGGTTAACCCAGTTTAATAAATGAATTTTCCCAGTATGATGTTCATGGTAGTGATTCCTTGTCATATATTTGAAATTGTATTATATGCTTATGTATTTTTCACAATTACATATTTTATTACCATGTAATGATTTCTTGTCATATGATCTCTACTTCATTATGATCCATGTCTTAGGAACTGCCAATATTTATGCCATGTTCTCTGTTATGATCTTTGATTTGTAGGGTATGAGCTTCTATTTTCATGAAAACATACTCATACCCTTATTATCATGTTTATTCTTACATGTCTCCCTTGTTTACCCTTACTGAGATATTGAGCTCACCCATTTTATGTTTCATGTCCCCCATGTTATGATGACATGTACAATGTTTGATATGTCTGATAAGGGTGGAATTCATGAAGAACCTAGTAGGAGATGATGTATCTCACATATATACATATGTGTCTGATTCCAGGTTTCCAAAGGAACTATACCAAATATGGTATTTGGGTGTCTGTTTGTATAATGTTTAACTATTACACAAAAATTATGTAATTTTAATGATTTCTAAAGTGATGGTTACTATAGTTGTTATCATAGAAATGTTATAGTTATCCTTTGGATACTATTATGATAAAACCAAAATGAGATCCATATGTATATTTATAAGTATTTGTCTAGGGATATTTCTAAGAAAATGTATATGAATGGGCTAAAGTATTAGAAAATGTTTGGGAAATTTGGTAATGATAGAGTATATGGTTTTACTGAAAAACATACCTTTATAGATACTACAAGTGGGTGTGGCTCTATAAAATATGTACCTAGGGGTAACAACTCTGAAAAGATGTTTTTGACTTGAATTCTGGTAATCTGGTACGCGAATGCGGTCCTTGTGGCACACCTGGTTTGACACTCCCATGGGTTAATCATTTGGAATTCACAAACTCTTAACAAAAACTTTTGAAGGATTTAATTACAAGTTGTCTTTGAATGACCTATGATGAACCTAGGGTGTTATAGATTAATTAAGGTGTCATGATATAGATATAATACATTTTATTATTTTCATGACTATGTGGTTTTCTTCTATATTAATCAATGATTACACTATGACTTGGGTTTTAGTCAGTGGCATGAACTAGAAAAAACGGGTTTGATGTGGAATGTGATTGAGTATTTTTTTAATGACCAATCAGGTGGGATGATCCCTGGAGTTAATTATGCCCTGACCATGGCTAATTAGTTTTCAAGAAACATGATTAACATTGTTTACATTAACTATCTTTCAAACTCACCCATAAAGAGAAAGATTGAGTTCACTAAGAGTTTGAGTAATGGAGATCATAGAGGAATGATGATTAGGTTTCCTTTGTGTCGAGAATGTTAAATGATTTTCCTTGGTGAATGTCTGGGAGTAACAAGAAGGTGATTTAATTTTGGAAAAGAATGACACAATGAATATGACTCTAAGGGAAACTGAAGTTCTTCGTTAATGAAATGGATGGTAATTTGGGACTCACTATGTAATCATTTAAGGATAATATTTTTAATTATGGAAAAAATGGTCATTATGAAACCTAATTTCCCAAGAGGAATATTCCAGAAGAGAATCATCATTGTTGTGTGAGTAATAGTAACTTTGCAGATGATGAAGAATCTACGGATGAAATGTGAAAGGATAGAGGTTTTATCATTAATTTATTAAGGATTAAGTTATTAAAGTATTTATTTATTTGTATTCAAAAGTTATGGATGATGAAATATACAAGGATTTTTATACTTAGGTTTTTTCTTCAATATTTTCATGATTATATTGAATTGTCCCTATAGACTGGTGAAGAGATTTAACGACAATATGATATTTTATTATAAGGGAATATAACTATTATTATGTTATTTATGATATGATATTGATGTCTAGAAAATGATAAGTGAGATACGAATAAATAAATTTTAATGTAATTATTTCGTTGGAAATAAGTAAAACAAATTATTGGTGGTTTATACTACCACTAATTATGTTTACAAAATTTATTGATTTAAGGAATAAATCCAATGCACTTTGGAATGAATAAGGATTCATGTTTTATGAAAGTATTTATGGTAATTCAGGTTGTTACAATATTTCATGTTAATATATAATGAGGTTATTCACATTTTAGGAATTTGAAAACAAAGACCAAATTTGTGTTCTATATGGGAATCAATTTTAATATAATTTCAGGACTCTCTTTCTAAATTTTTTAATTTTTACCTTTGAGGAGGGTTATAATGTTAAACATCTATGAAAACATGAAGTTATGATTTGGAGTAAGTATTTGGGCACTGAGTTCGTATTGAAAACCTTTGTAAAAGGTCTAATCATTGATTAACCTTATTTAATGTATATCTATATTATATATTATATTAGTTTGGTATTAAAAAATAACATTATGTATGTTGGGTGAAAACCAATCAAGTCCTGCAAGGTGTTGTGTCTATAAACCATAACTGAAGGGTGATAAGGGTTTCACATATACCATTATCCTACTCTATGTCCTAGTTATTGTGTAATTTTTTTTGAATAAATATTTATGATGATCCAATAGTGTTACATTTTATTTTGTCAAGTTAATTCACTATGATAATTTTGGAGACAAACAGTAATAATATTTATTCTATTATACGCCTTAAGATTTAGTAAAAGTTTATTTTAGTTATTTATTCATCATATTTAATTTCTAGACATTGATTCCATGAGGTAATGGATTTATTCGAAATTTTTCAAATCCCATCCCAATAATGAGATTTTGTTTATATAAATTTATCATGAATTACTCAATTTTATAGAAGGGATACAAAAAAATGTTTTCCTATTCCCTTAAATAATGTTGAACTAATTGAATCTAGAATCATCATATATTTATTACTTTGAGGCCCTAAAATTTCCTTTGATTATTAATCAATTTGTGATTGATGACCACAATCACTCCTAATAAATATTTACACTCTTCCTAAATGTCTAATCTACATTTCAATCCAATGTTATCCTATGTGGAAACCCTGTTATATGTTAATTTGGGTAACCGTTATGGACTGAAATTTCTATTTTTAAGGGAAGTTTAATAACTATTTTTATGATGTCTCCTTATATGAATGAAAAATTAACGTATTAAACATTTTATAACTAGAACATATTTTTAGGTTGAAGTTCATTTTACAGGTGGTAGAATGTAACACCATTATATTTTGAGAATATTTCTTTAAATTAATTTATATATTCAATATTTTTTCATATGACACTACAAATATTTATATTTATATATATATATATATTAAAACTCTAATTCAAATATAAATTTAACAACTAATACCAACTTTGATTGTGCTACACGAAATACTAACTTGGATTACACTATAAGCAACAATGACTTTGCATATGATGCATGCAACACGTAGTTTCTATGAAACATAATTATATATATATATTGAGATAATTATAACCGAACCATTTAAAATAATTATAGTATTTTTAATAACTACTTTCCAAATATTGGTTATAATTGCTTTATATAAAAAACATATTGATAAATAATGATTTAATTTTTTGTAAAGTCAATTTTTGTTAAAAATACCATTCTCTCAAATTATCCACATCTAATAATTAGAGTAATTTTAAGAAAATTTATAAATTAAATTTTATACAATAAAAATCATTTATGAATTCATAATTTCCAAATTATCCTAATTTTATTTTGGGGATTTTTTTAAGAACCATTATATTACGATGAATAGTAAATAACACAATTTAATTAAAAACTACCTTATTATAATTATTTATTAATGATAAAGAATATTATAAAAATTGTTTAAGTGAAAATTGTATGAATATTAAATCTAATATTTAAATTTAATTTTTTAAAATCAATTTCACTTTGAAACTGAATATAAAATAATATCAAACGTTTGAACATTTTCGTAATTTAAAACCCTGTTATTTCATCTCATCTATAAGATTAGCAGCAATCTTAATTTTTCTGATTCAATGATTTCAATTTAAAAAATAAAACTCACAAAATCATATTTGTTATAATGTATAGATTCTTATATTACCATGTTATTTTTTGACAAAAATGATTAGTAAAAGTTAGTAAACTAATCAAAGTAGTTAAGGAAAAATTAAGCTTAAATAGTGACTAAACTGTAAAATTAAGGGATTAAATGAACTAGAAACTTGTAAAACACCCATTTTATATATATTGGTATTACATTAAACATTAATTATTGTTTTTGTTTTGTTTCGTGTTACATTTTTAGGTAAGAACATGTGCACACCTAATTTGCTTCTACAAATTCAAAGAGAGTAATTTTCCTTCCCTATAAAAGGCCACCACTTCTACCCTTTCATCACACATCTTAAACATTTATTTTGTCAAAGATAATCCATATTATCCTCTATAAAACCATACCTTATACTTTTTATCCTTACTTTGGGCATAATAATTCCCAAGGAATTCTTTTGGAATAAATCCAATTGAGTTACCCGATTTAGAGGCAACATCTTCTCCAATGATCCTTCAATTTATATTACTTATCAACCACCTAAACTCACATAATTAAATTATTTTATGAAAAAACATTATAATTATAATACAAGGATGTTTTTATGAAATTATTATTACCTAAACTTACACACACCCCCATCTAATGGATGTTTAAAATACTATTTCTATGTACAATGAACTACTTCCTCACAAAACGTTGATTGTTCATTTCTTCTTTACCACTAATCATGGTGGAAATTTTAATGGAAAATTTATTTATATATGTAATATATAATATTTTATATGTATTGAATCTTATTTATTCCATTTACCAAGAACAAATAATTTCTTTCTATTTGTTGTTAATAAGATAATCTCGTTTGAGGAAGTGTGGACTACCACCAACTCAAAGCGATGTGATTCATTCACACACCACATGAAATGTATTAAAGATGGGTTTAATGAAATTATATGATATATATTATATATTAATGTTACTATAATATATATATATATATATTCATGTATATCATTCACCTACTTTCATTCAATATGAAAATAAATATGGAAAAAACATTTATGTGTACATACGGCTTACCATATCTATAAACGGTGTATTCCATTACATGCTCATATGTTCTATAGATTATTATATTAAACATATGGATTATATAACTGATATTCATATCATGTTTTATAGTTGTGAATCATGATATACTTATAAGGAAAAAATATGTAACACGTTAAGATACATATGAAGAACAGAGTAAATTTTACCCAAATTAAATCTTTATCATAGGATTTTTAACAATAGGTTAATATAAAGTCATAATAAAAACATATATTGTGTAATGTATAAACAAATTATTCATTAAAAGTTTTATAACAAACATATATTTAATATACATGAATCTTTTATGAGTACAGAGAGAGTCAAGACACAAGGTAAGGGGATTTTATCATAGTTTTAATTTCTATGGGATATAAGCTATGTTCGCCACACATTCCATTTTTGTGGTGTCTTTATTTCATGAGATTTTATTATATGCATCATGTAATTATATTTTGAGGTATTAAAATGATTATTTTATAATCCTTCTATTTTGGGGTTAGAGTTTCAATTTTTACCAAATAGATAAAAATGTTTTGTCTCAATTTTCCATCTTCGAGACTCATGTTTTTTTATACACCTAAACTATTTTTATAGGTTCATATACTTATATTTTAGATGAAATATCATCAATATCAGTATTTTCATCATATTTTATGATTTATGTTTTTTTATTTCCTTATATGGAGATCATGATCTAAAGATACCATGTTATAATATTTTATGGAGACGATCTCATTACATTTCGATATTGTTTATGGTTATGCTTCTTTTAATGAAATATTATTGTCCATCACTCAATAATATTAACATGTTTTCTTATCCAATGTTATTTCAAGATATAATCATTTATTAGTACCATTTTATACTCATTGGTACATAAGATATTTAGGAAATTGTTTTTAGGAAAGCCTGACATTACCCTCTCTTCGATCGGAAATCTATGTTCTCTAAAAATAGTTTCCATGAATATTATATCACTTTGTGATAATATCTAAAGTATATTAGAACTATTTTTTTTCTTTTATCAATATATTAAATTGAATATTCTTGTCCCTTTCTGAAAAAGTAACTTTTCTATCCTTTTTATAGTGAAAATGGTATATTATTTTGACCTCGTACGACTTGTATAGATTTACCCATTGTCATTTATTTGAAGGTCCCTTTCCATTGATAAAAAGTATAATATTTATTTAAAAAATTTAAAATAAATTTTAAATGATTTTATTTATCAAAATGGTTTTTAATTTATTTTATATGATTTCATAGAAAACTATTTTAAACAAGTTTTCAAGTCTTATTTGTATGTTGTAAAAGTGCATTGAAATAAATGGTTTTTAAAATGTTTTCAGG